>JAUMIR010000002.1:430843385-435843385 GCA_030847615.1 Gambelia wislizenii | reverse complement strand
CCACTAAGGCAGCTAATAGCATGAATAAACATTACCTCAGCTTAAGTGCATTCTAAAAACAATTTTAAAAACGAGCTCAAAATAGGGAAAGAAACAGCAGCAAAATAAGCTTTTTTAAAAATCAGTAAACTGTGGCTGTAGGTGACTTCCATGTAAAAGGGTAGAATATATAATCTGGGGTTTAGTCCCAAATTTAAAAGGGGGGACTTTTAAGTGGTGGAATTATGGCTGTGAAAGCTGGATAATGAAGAAAGCTAAGAGGAAGATGAACAATTCATTGGAAATATGCTGCTGAGGGAGAGTTCTGCAGATACCATAGACTTCCAAAAAGACAAATAAATGGATGGAGAGCCCACCCCCACCCCTGCAGATACTCTGAGTCCTAGTGAGTCTAAACCCCACCAGGAAGTGATTAGTCCATGATAACAGAACTTCAGAAAGTTCCTCCACACCCAGAGCACCATCATCCTGCCCAGAACAGAAAACCAAGACCAGAGTGTGTCCTGCAGCTTTAGTGGTACCAGATGCTTCTTGGGACAGCCCCATGGTTGTTCCTGACATAGCCATCTCCTCATGGATGTTGAAGTCCCCCAACTCAGCCAGCTCAGGGAGAGAGACTTTTGAGCAGCAGTGTGGGTGATACACCAACAGAATCCCTCTTCTGTCCTGGCCACTCACCTTCAAAAACACACACTCAAACTTAGCAGACTGTGGGACAGGGCACCTTGTTACTCAAAGAGGTCTTGGAAATTCCAATAAAATATTGAGTTTCTAATATGTTGGGGAAATTATCAGCAACTTGACCTTAGCAATGCAAAAGGGGGCAACAGAGAAAGGGATCTTTATTTCAACTTTACCCCTACTGACTCTGAACAGATGCACACAGATGCAAAATGAAAAATTAACAATGATATTTATTAAAGGCATAAAAATAATAACATCAAGCATGCACACAGTTACACAATAAAGCATTCAGAAAAGACCACTAGGAAGGGAAGAACAGAGAAAGATTGCCAGAAGGCTAGATAGGGAGATTTCTGGGGTGATACGACACCTGTCTTATAGTCCAAAGCTGTCAAGCATACTGGCAGTATGGATGGATGAATCTGGAATGGCTAATACAGAGTGACAGAATGTCCCCAAGCAGAGTTTCTGTGTGCAATGAGGCATGATTTGTGGCTGGTATTTATACCAAAAATATGTCCTCAGGTGAGGAAGTTTCATGGGTAGAAACAATAGTCTCCAAAGATTGCACAATGACTTCCAGGAAAACTCTTGGTCTCAACAATAGGTGTCCAAAGATGCTAATGTGTTTCTAACTGCCTTAAATGTCTTATTGATGAAATTTATAAAGGGTGAGCTGCCTCATTGATGGCTAGGTGATTAGGGAAGGGAAGCTTGATACCTTCAAACAAAGGAATACTCCATCTGCTTAATGGAATCATTGTCTGTCACTTGGGTGTGTGGTGAAGACAATTTCCTTTTGACCTTTTATGTTGCCACATATTTTGGAATTTGTTAGTAGTCCTTCCTTCAGGTGATACATGGCTTTCATCATGTACCTATTGGGATCCATCCCGATATTTTCCTGCTCTTCCCCATGGAAGACCACATTAATAAGTCAAATTATTAATAAGGCAATTTTGGGGATTTTTGGAGATGGGGGCTCATTAGGGGCACTAACAACCTGGTGAGGGAGTAGGAATCCTGATAGACCACTGCAACTCCACCTCCCCCCCCCGGGCCTCGCCTACTGCTGTACATAGAAACCAGGTGAACAAAGCTGGGCAAGGTTAATCTCCCCGCCACCCCAGCATCATCTAGCCAGGTCTCTGTAATACAAGCCAGGTCATCATGCTCATCCAGCTTCTAAGACCTGCCTTTGGTAATTTTGATAAACACTTGGACATAATTTTATTTAACAAAGCTGCTTCCTAAGTAACACAGGACTTTATCAGACCACTCCACATTAATGTTCTTTTACCAGCATAAATTGTGACATTTTTACACTGGAAAAAGGCAACCCTCCCAGACTTACCTTTGCAAGTATCAATGAGGCTTCCCCAGCAGTAATGGAGCTCAAATGGAGCTCCATTTACTTCCTGGTTACTGATCTCGACGATTCTCATGAGATTATGCTAGCATGGGAAATTTAAAAATAAAAGCAAAACACACACACAAAAAGATCACACAAGCACTGAAACACACTTTAGAAGTCCCAGGTACATGGGAGAGGGGTCTTAAAAGAATGCCCTATACCTGGCTGTTGCAATGTCAACCAGAAGTTTTTGCCCATGGACACTGCAGTCAGATGAGCACAAAGACATGATGATTCAAATGTTGGCAGTGCTGGCAACAAATCACCACAGGAGATCAATTGACAGCTTGGGCCATCAATAAAAAAGAGCAGCTTTTTTTATCGTGAAAGGATGTTGTCGTCTGGTATGTGCACCCTTTTGTGATCATTAGATGTCCTTATGACACCTTATTTGCCTAGCCTGATAAAGTCCTAAGATCACTTTCTATTTCTTGAAAGTTTTGAAACATATATTCCTTTCACTGATGACTCACATAATGCAGTTCTGATCAGAACGGACTTGTTTTCAGCCTGAACCTGGTCTATAGCCTGCCAGACAGAGTTTGACATACCAGACAGATCTAGTCATGGCAATACTTCAAAGTGAAAGCATAAACTCCAAAGCCCCACTAAAGTGGACTGTTTCAACCCCATATTTTAATATCTATGAAGAATGGGGTGAGAGGGGGGATTCTGCTTATGCTTGGAAAACATCCCCCTTTTGTATGGTCTCCCAGGTGCAGAAAGACTTTTCATTCTCCAGGTTCAAGGGAAGGCACTCCTGAGTACTGACTGAAATCTTAAATCATCCCCTGGCTGCAGTTTGCTTTTTGGTGCCTCTGCTATAGAGAGCCATCATTAAAAATAAATCCATTCCATATGGTCTCAAAAGGTCCACATTATCTCATTACACTGAAAACGGCTGGCTGCAAGTAAAATGTTTCTTCTGCTCCTGTCTCTTTCTCCTCTTCCAGACAAAACAACTAAGCTATGCTGATCAGCAACTAGTGAGCGAGTACTAGTCAACTAGAGCTGTGTGTAAACCTCAGTTTCATGAGAACACACACAAGCAACATATCACAAGAGTGTTATTGCCTGCAGAATTCAGGTTTGCAAGGACCTCAACTTTCATATGTGAAAAGCAAAACACTTCTAACTCTTAGAAGAGGGCAACTTGTGGGCCACGCAGGGTCCCCTGTCCTTTTTGGTGGCCCCTAGTGTTCCCCCAGGCCCACTCCAATCTCTCTCTCTCTGGCTTTTCTTCGCAAACGAAGATTCAGGAAGGACTCGTCCCATCCTTTCTGCAAGTGCGCTGATGATTAAAAAGGCCAATCTGAGATAAACAAGTCTGGTTGCAGAAAGCACAGCAGAAGGTTTCCTTGGGTGATGCTTTTGGGTTGTGATTCTTTCTGCATTATCGTTTCTCTTCAAGACTTGTTCAGCGTGAGTTCTCAAATAAGGCTGCAGCATTGTGGATAGTGCGTCTCCATGCCTCCCGATGTGAGACCAGGGCGGACCATTGTTGGTGATCAATTTGGCATAGCCTGAGATGTTGTTTCAGGGAGGCTTTGTATCGCTTTTTTGGAGCACCCTTCTTACGCTGACCCGTGGCGAGTTCACCATAGTCTTGTGAAGTCTTCCAAATGCAGTATATGCCTTTGCTAATCTGTGATTGATCTCTTTGTCAATCTTGGCATCTGAGGAGAGGATGCTTCCCAGGTAGGTGAACTGCTGAACGGACTTGAGCACAGATTTGCCGACGGCAATGTGGGGATGGTGGTGTTCATCCTGTGGTGCAGGCTGGTAAAGAACTTCTGTTTTCTTCAGGTTGACTTCCAGCCCAAACAGCTCTGCAGCTGTTGTGAAGCAGGATGTTAGGTGCATGCGAAACGGACGCCCTCTAGCGCTGCAGCCTCGCAACCTGGCGAGGCTGCTAGCGTTATTTTTTGTTTGTCCGGAAAAGTCCTTAGTCATGATTGTGGTATTACAGTATTGCCATGAATGTAACTCCCCCCTCAGCCTGCTTTACTGGGCAACAACTGCATAGGGAGACAGAGGTCCCTTCTACTGGTGACAGGAGCATGGGTGAATAATGTCTCTGTCAGGTTTGGGTTGGGTAGTGTTGGGCTAGGAGAGGTTACTTAACTAATTAGTTGATGTAGAATACTGGCTTTTAATTTCTGGGTGCATGTAATTTTAGGCCAGATGGCATGGCAACTTGGCGAACTGATAGAGCAAAACTTTGGCAAGCAGATATTTAGCCCTTGCCATTTCCTCATAATAGGATGTCATCTCAAGCAGCACATTGATACGGACCTCTTTTTGTCCCTCAGTTACTTCAGAGTGTTGACATCTGAATATTGTAAGTCACTGTGTTACCTGAATTACTGGGGGTTCATGGGAACCCCACTCACACCCAGATATTGATATGGGGAATGTTAATTAGCTCAATATGGTAGCAAGAGGCTGGATAACTGTGGGATCTTTTGACCTATGTATACAGGTACTACTGATGAGACTCAGAGGCAGGAAATAAAATAAAAATGTTTTTTATTGAAAAAGCTCTTGGAGGCATTCACACCAATACTCAGGCTTCAGCAATCACACAAGGCTATTGAAGAAAGTAGGCAGTATTGGGACAGAGGAATAAAGTTCAGGATGATGTTCTATACTATACCTGTCTGAAGAGCAGACATTTGTGCAAAGAATAAGTACAGTTATGTGCACAGGGTGACACAGCAAACCAACAGAGTGACAGCCTCTGGGAAACTGAGCATACTTTGGCTGTGTTTTGGAGTGATATTTATGTTTGATATTCCCCTGAAGGGGTGTTATGAATGGAATGCAATGTTAGATGACGTTTCCCACAGTTAGATAAGGGAAGCTCTGACTATGTCAATGGTTGCTAATGGCTGAGACATTAAAACTGATGGGTGTCAGGCAACCTTCTATTGTTGAGATGTGAAGGAAAACCAGTTTGCAGAGTGATGAGTTTTCTGGCCACTTGATTGAATTAGCAAATGACTCACTTCCAGCTACATCCAGGAGAATTAGCACATTTCCACCCTAATTCACTGTCCAAGGGGGTCTGCATAATTACTAGCCAGGAGTGTCTTTTAGGCATTTGGGATGGCCTCTTCCTTAGGCTTTCTGAGTAAACCTTGAGTCCTTGCATTTGGGAGGTCTTGGTCTACTACCAACCACATGGAAGGCTGATAAATAAGCCAATTTATGAATACAGTTGTCCCTCCATATCCACAGATTTGGTATCCATGTATTTAAGTATTCATGGCTTTAAAATATTCTTTTAAAAGTAATAATCCAAAAATCAAACCTTGATTTTGCCATTTTATATAAGGAACACCATTTTGCTATGCCATTGCATATAATGGGACTTGAGTATTCATGGATTTTGGTATCCACGGGAGGTCCTGGAACCAAACCCCAGCAAATATGAAGGGACAACTGTATAGCCAATTGATGAATGATTGGAAGTATGGGGGTGTCAGGGCAGGTAACAATTGGCCTACAATCTCTAGCATGCTTCCTTCTCATCTATCCAGTTTTCACCTCAATGCTGACAACAGATCATACAATGGTAACCCAGGGCACATAGTGAATCAGCCCTGGAACCAATCGTCATCCATGGTCTAGGGAGGGGCACGGTACCATAACTATAGAAGTAACTAAAAGGATATATTTAACACCACAAAAGGAATGACTATGTCCATTATCAGGTTGCAATCATGATAGAATGTCTCACCACTGGAAAAAGAAATTGTGAGTCAGTTATCCTTCATCACAAGTTACTTCTAAGCTCTGGGCACATCTTTTCTCAAAAGTTTTATCTTTTTTCAACCCAAAGTGAGAAGTGTTATCTTCTTGGCACGCTATCCCCATTTTGTACAACAGATGGCAATAGAACACAGGAAATCACAAGACAATGTAGTATGTACTCAGGAGTTTTTTTTTGTTTGTTTGTTTTTTAAACTCTTCCTTCTGATGCCTCTCCAGGAAACTGCTATGGAGCTGACTACAAACTGGATCAAACACAATAGTCATGTGTGGGGAACTGAGTCCTGCACAAAATTAAGATCCACATACATTGGGATTTTTGTTTTTGGTGGGCCCCAGGGACAAAATCAGTAGGCATAGGGAGACAAAATCTGTTGCCAGTCTTTGGCTGATGCAAAATGGCATGTCCAAAAGCAGGCTAGTTCTAGAACAGGGCTGGCCAGTGTTAAACCAACAGGCAACATGGCACCCATAAAGATGTTTTTTGCAGCTAAAGAGCCCCTTCAAGCAATGAAAAATATTTTTTTCCACAAAAATATTAGCTACCATCCTTTTGGTGTTTTACCCATTCATAAGTCCCCTTAGGCACAAGGTTGTGCTTTGTTGGGCATGGAGTGGCAACTGTTTTCTGTTCACAGTTCCAGAGTTCTGCAAGTGTAACTGTGGCATGTGCATTTTGCACATTTGTGGATAATGAAGAACTACTATCAGTGCCTTCAAGGTATCACTCGATGTACTGGGACTGCAGAGATAGCCAGCACAATCACAGATATGCACTGTATTGTTATTCAGGAGAAGGGTGGTGTTACATGACCAGCACTTAACCTAAGCATGATATAGGAACTTGGGTGTTATTTTCCCACTCCTATAGAATCATAGAGTTGGAAGAGACCTCAAGGGCCATCCAGTCCAACCCCCTGCCATGCAGAAATACATAATCAAAGCATTCCCGACAGATGACCATCCAGACTCTGTTTAATAACCTCCAAAGAAAGAGACTCCACACACACACACACACACACATTACCTGAAAGTAGAAGAGGACTTTTCACCACTTTTTATTTTGATATTTTAATTTTTTGATCATTTTGCATCCTACTCTGGCATGCAAACAAAAAAATCGTCCCCAGACAGGTACCAGTTTCACACCCTTGTACCATGGTATGCCTGAATAAGCTTCGAAGTTGTGGAGTGGGTGGGTGCTATGTTGGCTTGTTACTATGCTGACTAGCAAATTCTGGAGATTTTATTCCAAAAATTAATTCATCCAAGATCAGGTACTGGGTATCTAACAAGAGGCATTTGAGTTTCTAACCATTGACATGCAAGGATATTTATTCATTCTGGATTATGAATCAGTGAGCCAGTGTGGCATAGTGCTTTGAGTGTTGGACTACAGCTCTGGAGACCAAAATTCAAATCCCTGCTTGATCATGAAAACCCACTGGGTGACTTTCTCAGCTTCAGAAAACTCCCTGATAGGTTCACCTTAGGGTTGCCATAAGTTGGAAATGACTTGGAGGCACACAGCCACAATGACAAATCCAAGTGGTTGATCAGTAAACAGAACTAATAAAGCTGGGGGTGGTGTTACACAATACTAGTTGTTCTAAGTACAATTAGACTCTGAAAAATATAGGTCAAGATCCAATGTCACAGTTGCAAAGTGGAAATCTCCATATGTAGAGTTGTGTAACTTGAATGAATTACTGAATGCACAAGTGAAATGCAACTAATGTGCAACTGAAGCAATACTACCATCAGGAGTATAGCAATGCATGGAAGGGGATGAGGGCATTGCTTCCCAAATAAGAATTCTACCCCCCCCAAATGAAATTTCCCTTCAATCGCTAAATTTCTAGCATTACTGTAACTTAAAAATTTCAGTGGAGGTTAGGCAAAAGTTCCAAGGCAATGCACACACACACACACACAAATATAATAGATCTAGTTATGAATATTTTTCAGTGTCTCATTCTTTGCAAAGTGAGAAATGTGGGTACCAAAAGAACATTTCATTTGGGGAAGCAGAATTCTTATTTGGTTTAGCCATGCTCCTGCCTACCCCCACAGCTACATCATGACTACCACCCATTTTAGCAGGGGAACTTCTTTTCTGCAAACTTGAGCTGAATGTGGATGTGGTGTACTGGGCAAAAATGTCCAACTGTTTCCATGGGGAACTTACCCATGTGTAAGACAACAGGATTCTCATCATTGTTTGAAATTAATTCATTTAGTGCTTTGGAAAACTACATTTCCCAGGACATACTCCTAAAGAGGTAAGCATGAGAAGATTTAGATTACCAAACCAAACATTAGAAAACATTATATTATTTTGATATCTCTAGATGAAATAAAAGATTCCATCTAAATGTTAGGAAGGACTTTTTTTTTAATGGTGAGAGCTGTTCAGAACAGGTGCCTTGGAGGGTGGTAGACTCTTCATCTTTTAAGTTCTTTAAACAGAGGTTTGGATGGGCATCTTTCAGGACTGCTTTGTTGCATATCCCAGCATGACAGGGGTTGGACTGGATGGCCCTTGTGATCCCTTCCAACTCTAGATTCTATGATTCTAACATTCTGTGTGCTTTGCAAAGGAAGAAAACTACAAAAAGAGAGAGGGAGGGAGAGAGGACAAAATACACAGTCTAAGTGAAATCATTTAGCTGGGCCTTCCTTGATTTTCTTCTGTTATCTAGAATTTTAGTAATTCATGTCTTGATCTCCTCACGCTAACGTCCTCTTTCTGCCTTTGTATGTAGAATGGGACAAAAAGAAATCAATTTATATTAGCAAATGCCAAAATCTTATTTCCTATTTGATTAGCGTGTAATTTTATGAATGTGGTTGAAAAACCTCTCTTCCTTAAATGATTTTTTTTCATCTGCTCTTAATATAAAACTTTCAAATCTCATTAGCAAAAGCAGTTGTTTAATAGAAATAATGTTTAATAGAAAATTTGATATGAGGACAAACAGTCCTCACAAATGCATGAGGATATTTATGGTTTTGCAAAGCATTTATTGATCTTCATTTTCATTTAAAATCATTTCAGTTTATACATATGTACAGGGTCTGGCAGAAATATTCACCACCACCATCACATTTGACTTTTGCACATTTTGTTGTGATAAAAGCTGGGGCTTGTCTAGATGAGAAGAAATAATGTTCATACCTGTGCATTATAGCAAATTTGCAGCAGCAGTATTTTGTTGCCATGGTATCTTTCACTAAAATAATAGGCTGCAAAGTTCTCCACACCTGATGTTCACACGGCTGTGAATCATGAAGGTGGTCATGTTATTTTTTGCAGTCAGGGGGTTATCCAGGGAGCAAAGGGAAGCTGGCACTTCCCAGAGACAAGAAGGAGGAAAGCCACCATGAGGAACAGGAGGAGAGACCAAGTTGCCAGCCCTTCACCTATGCCGGTGGCGGTGGCAGCCATCCCAGCAGCAGCCAAATCCAGCTTCAATAAAGAAATGGGAGGAGCTGCCTGGCCAGCTGCTGGTTGTGGAGAAGGAAGAGGAGGGTGGCTCTTCGATGCTCTGGCTTCATCTCACTTTCCCAGGCTGGGCTGCTCCTTCTCTCATGCCTGTCCCATGCCCTCCAAAGCCCAATGACATTGAACTCAGTGGGCACAGGACAGGCATGCGAGAAGGTGCTGCCCAGCCCAGGAAGGAGAGATGAAGCTGAAGCATCAAAGAACCACCCTTCTCTTCCTTCTCTGCAACCAGCAGTTGGCCAGCTGGCTCCTCCTGTCTCTAGCTCTTTGTTTCATACTTGAAACTCAGGGTAATTTAATCTCATTAAGAGCCTAAGACAAGTTATGTTGGGTGAGACCAAAAACCTATCTGGCCCAAAGTTCTGTTCACAATGGCTGGTTAGCAGACCATAGAAAGCCTGCTAGCAGGACTGGAATGCACCTTCATCTGGCAATACCCACAAACTGATACACAAAGACAAACTGTCTGTGATGTTGCAGAATGCATAGTATAGAGATCCCACCTAAATATTACAAAGAACTTCCTGATAGTAAGAGCTGTTCAATGGTGGAATACACAGCCACAGCATATGGTAGAGTCTCTTTCTTTGGAGGTTTTGAAACAGAGGTTGGATGGCCATCTGTCAGGCGTGGTTTGATTGTTTATTCCTGCATGGCAGGGGGTTGGAATGGATAGTCCTCATGGTCTCTTCCAGCTCTATGATTCTATGATTCTACTTGTCCTGACTGGTATACCTTGATTGACCCATCCTCCATGAAAATGATCCAACCCCTTTTTGAAGTGACCCAAGTTGGCAACCACAATTTTACCTTGTGGCAATACACTCCATGGAGAGTTCTTTGTGTCTCAGTACTCCATCTTCTCCTTCTCATAGGCATTTTGCTAGCAGTAACATCCTAGACTTCTCTTCCTTTCTCTAGATGTTATTTCTAGAAAATCTTTTTCTTCCTTTTATTCTAAATAGTTTGTTCACACTTATTTCTAGCACCATCCTTCTGCATCTGTCCAACAGAATCAAGTTTACCAAATAGGGCTATCAATCACTAGCTGTGCCTTTTTTCATCTCTCCATAGGACATTTTCTGATGAATCTTCTGTCAACTACTGTCATGCTTCTAGGGATGGAAACAATATTAAAAAAATATTTTAAAAAAACATTTTTTAAAAAACCTGGATGTTGTTTTTGTCTTGTTTTTGAGTGTCTAGAAACCCTGAGGAGAAGAACCCTGAACTGACAAGAATATTTTGAGTTCAGAACTTATTCTGTACAAAATTGGCATGTGGTTGTTTTGTGCACATAAAAAGCTATTTCCTTTACAGAAAAAGCTGTATTTGGGGACTTATTCTGAGCAAAATATTTCATATGTTTGATTTTTAGAAAAGCAGTGCAGGAAACAGCATTTCTGTGCTGAAAATAGTATTTCTATTACGAAATATTATTTTCTTTTTGCAAAATGCTGTTTACTGTGTAGAAAATGCAAAATAGCCACATGACCATTTTTTCACAGAAATCCCAAATTGCACATAGGATTTACAAACTGCATGGTTTTGAAGACTTTCTTGCAGCAGGAAGAAAATGGCTCAAATTACTTGTTATTTCTTTGAAAAGAAAATTAGTAAAGAATTACAATGGAGCCAGTGTGGTGTAGTGATTTGTGTGTTGGACTACAACTGTGGAGACCAGGGTTCAAATCCCCACTTGGCCATGAAAACCCACTGGGTAACCTTGAGCAAGTCACACACACTCAGCCCTCAGAACACCCCATGATAGGTTCACCTTAGGGTCACCATAAGTACGGTAAAAAAATGATTTGAAGGCACACAACAGCAACAAAAGAACTATATCCCTACATGCTTCCAATAGTGCTCAGTTGGAAGTACCACTATTAGCAATGGTAATAGAATCTAAGATGTGATGGTGGTCAGAGACAAATGCAAACAATACCAGTAGCAAGACCAAATGCATTGCAGTGTCCAAACACTGGAAAACTAGAAAACTTTCTATTTTGGCCCAGAACTATAAGCTGATGACCTCTGCATTTAATGAAAGTTCTGAGTGTCTATGCTGGCCTTTGAAATGTATGTATTTACTATACTGTGAGGTGTGTTGTTGTTGTTATTTCTCATTCATTTCAATGTTTTTAGGAATGCAGCAATCGCACCAGATGCTTTAGGCACAGCTCCATCATATCTAAGCCCAATAGTCAATGAAAGACCTTCACTCTATCCCAACTACCACTGCTGTGGCCTCATAGGGAGAGAAGAAGAGGCAGATACAGCTCCATCCTGCCTAGGCCCAGCAGCTGAGGTAAGGTCCTCCATTCATCCCAACTGCCTCTGCTGTGGCCTCAAACTGAGAAAAGAATAGGCAGTATCTGGCAGAGTTAATCTTCCCCCCCCCCATTCCCTTTTCCTTGTGTTTTGTGTCTTATTGAGACTGTAAGCTGGAGGGCAGGGAATTGTCAAATTAATGATTTGTAAGCCACCCTGGAAGCCTTTTTGGCTGAAGGGCAGGGCATAAATGCGCTAAATAAATAAATACAAATTCATACATACATATATACTTTAACAGATATTGCAGCTGATTGTAGCTGGCACCAAGTAAGGCTTTTAAAACCTTTAATTGTCGGGAAGTTTGGCTTCCAAGTGTTCTGTTTTTAAATATACGACCTCGGGGTTATGCATTATTTACAGGACAAGTTGTTTTATCATTATTCATGAGTGTCAACATTAGCAGTACCAGCCAGAATGCTGGGAAAACCCCAACCGTTACTGGAGTCCCTTCCTTTTTTTAAAAAAAAATGTGTGTTATCAATCATTCAATGAATTTTTAAGAACTGACTTGTATTTTTATAAAAGGGTGATTCACTGGCCACTTCACCTAATATTCCTAATGTCATGCTAAAAGGCAGAAGAGCTGACAAAGCCAAATCAAGGAAAGCAAAGCACTCTCTAGCTCTGCTGTACTAAGATGATGCCACATGATATGAGGCTTCTGACACCTTAAATGTCATCCAGTTCAACTACAGGTGAGGTCAATAACCATGTTGTTTCTTTTGTTGGAGCATCATCAAAAAACACAGTGTTACCTGCCCTGATACCCTCTGCCCTCCTATTAAAAAAATATTTGGTGATAGTTAATAATTTGGCCAACTGTGGCCTTCCAAGAATGTGGCCAATAAACTAAGGACTTTCAAAAACCAGGAATCCCAAGGACTAACACTGAGACTCAGTCAGGTATGCACTAGGGAGGGGGGGAGCCCAAATTCCAAAGAAAGGTAACCATGGGGCAGCTTCTTGCCTGAACCTCTGGCTAATGCCATCAGCCTCAACTGAGATACTCAAGTTTGTAAAAAGCTATCTTACCTCTACCTTCCACCACTCTAAATCCCAGCCCCTGAAGGCAATTATTGGATATAAAAAAACTTTCAAAACCCCTCTCAAAATCCCCTTCCTATCTACTCCATGACACTCTGTATTGCCAGTGCACACAGTCCCCCTGCTTCTAGACACCATGTCAGACTGTGTAGTCATTCCTGCTTTGGGACCCCCATTCTGCTGGTTCTCTTCAAGACCTCAACTCTGATCAGGACAGTATCACCTGAAAACAACCCCTTCCTCTATTCCTCCGTCCCAATCCTTCCTACTTTATTTGCTAGCCTTACATAAATGCTTGAAGCCTGAGTGTATGTGTGAATGTTGTTATTGTTATTTCCTGAATAAAGATCAATTAATTGTACTATATAGCTTTACATCTCCTCTTGAGTACCAGTATACATAGGGTAAAAGATCCTGCTTTGTTGCCCTCCTTTTGCATTGCCAAGCTGAGTATATTAATTCCCCAAATTATTATCGATATTTTGAGTGTCCTTAAGACCCCCAAGCATTTAGGGTAACAACAGACTCCCCCTCCACCAGGTAACTAATGATATATTTCATTGATAACCAAGCAGGTTCCTCTTTGAATGACCTGGAAGGATTTGGTCTTCCAGGTATTTGGGATTTCATCTCCCAGAAGCCCAACTCATTTTAGCCAGGAAGTCCAAAAGACTTGGAAGACCAAAGATTGAGAACCACTGCTCTAATGGAATGCTTTGCTGACCTTTCAGGGAAAAACAATGTAGTGATGCTGTAAAAACATTATTGTCCTTCTCCACGGTCACCTGTGATTGAGGTGAAGCCCTATATAGGACTTTTTTGCTTGTCTCAAATACAATGCAAGCAGCCTCATCATGTTGCAAGGCTGCTGCGCTGCAGGGCATCCCTTTCGGATGATGCTCTCCCCTGCTGGTACTGTTGCGGGACCGTGGGGACATTTGAGTGTTATATTTCACTGGTTTTTAATCACGATCAACTTTTGTGAGTAAAAATCAGCGAAATATAATGCTCAAATGTCCCTGCGGTACCACAACAGTACCAGCAGGGGAGAGCGTCATCCGAAAGGGACGCCCTGCAGCGCAGCAGCCTCGCAACGCGACGAGGCTGCTTGCGTTGTATTTGAGATGTCAAAAAAAGTCCCTAGTCTGTCAAATGTGGGAGCACATGAAGCCAGAGAGTTTTCAATCCTATCTTTCGATTCAGATGTTGAAATATCTGGGGCAAGAAAAGGGGAAAAAATGCTACAAGGTGGTAACCCCACCTACCTGAGTTGGTAGTGTTGGATATGTGTGAAAGGCTGGTGTCAGAAATAAGCATAAAGCCTACTCAGACTAAAAGGAGAATGAAATTATGATATGAGTTCTATAATTCCTAACTTTATTCCTTAACTTCAACAGCAGTTGAGCCACACATTACTTATTTATTTTTGTTTTTAACTGGGGTGGACAACTGCACAGGGGGCAAGAACTATTCCTCCCCCAAGTCTGCCCAGTGGGCTGTACCAGTATGTTGTGACATGCCCAAAGTCATCCAGCTTTCCTTCTGGGAGCCATTTTGGCTGGGTTTGAGATATGTTTACCCTTTTAGGGTTTTTTTGGGGGGGAGGGGGAGGTTTCAGTGGCTCTGGAGAGCTAGAGAAACAAACCACCTCCTTTTCAGGTGGTTATGTGGCTTGGGGCCAGTCTTGGGCCCCAAAGATTAGCCCATTTTTTAATGTTGGATTCTAGAAGTTTCTGGGCATTTGGGGTAGGGCTTTGGAGCTCACTTTGTGAATCTCTGGTTTATCAAATCATTTTGGATACTGGAAGGATGAAATAGGATTTTATTGACTAGTTGTTTTGTGGACTTTCACTATCTTCTGCAGTGTATGACTAAGGATGCATCTACACAGTAGAAATAATAAAGTGGTGTAAAACTGCATTATTTCTGTAGCTCCATCCTAGTGAATCCTGGGATTTTTAGTTTTACAAGGTTTTTTGCCTTCTCTGCCAAAGAGTGCTGGTGCCTCATAAAAGTACAAATCCCAGGATTCTGTAGGATGGAGCCAAGGCAGCTAAAGTGGTGTCAAACTGCATTATTTTTACTGTCTAGATGTACCCTAAGTGGAAGAAGCTTGTCTGTGTTCTCCTGTGCCTTGCATCCCCTTCCAACTTTAGTCACAAGACAAATGGAGTGGGGTTAAGGAACCTAGAATTCTCCTCCTGTTTCTCCAGGTCTTGCTTCCATATTCCCTCATGCTCTGAGCTAGTAATCTCACCATACCACCATCAACTAAGGATTTAAAGAATGTTCATACATTTTCTCATCCTTAATAGGGAATGTGCCTTGACATGTCAAGTCAGCCTATTTTAAAAAATTGCTCACCACCTGTTACCCTAAGAGGTGGGGGTGATTTAGAGACCAAGCCATGATATAAAAATCTCTAGTATTAGCTGGGGGGGGTGTTATTAGCTCAAACAGATGCCTATGACAGGAGGATAACTGTGGGGATCTATTCAGCTATGTATAGCAGTACTAACTGCAGAGAACTCTAGTTTAAAATGAAATAAAGTTTAAAAAAAATGGAAATAACACAAACTGCATTCACATATGCAACACACATTCCTAAGAATCACACAAGGCTATAGAGGAATAAGGCAGAAAGACTGGATAGAAGGAGAGATTCAGGGATAATAGGGCTACAGTTGCCAATCTTGAAGAGAAGGGTTTCAGAAAGCAAAGTACTCAGATAGGCAACTGAGGGTGGCACTGGAGGGTCCAATCCAGAGACATGCCAAGAAAGAGAGTGGCTAGGTTCATACACAGTGGCACACCTTTCTACTGCTGGGGGAATAATATGTGTACCCTGTTTCATATCCTGAAGGGGTATTCTGGCTAGGACAAAGCCTGGGTGCTTCTCCCATGGGATAGACAAAGGAAACTGAAACTTAACTGATTGTGTTAATGGCTGGGAGATATCAATGGATGGGTTTATGACAACCTTACAATTCTGAACACAAGGGGGGGCAAGATGAGATTTCCTTAAGAGTGGGGTTGGAAAGGTCACTTGATTGATTGGTTGGATGACTCATTGCTGAGGTGCCCAAGAAGGATTTAGCACATACCTCCTTAATGACTTTGTTTACTAAGAGGATTCTGCACAATCCTAAAATGGGCTTTTTACAAAATAGTTCTAAGACACATCCCAGGTCATTGTGACCTTCATTCTTTTGGTTCACCCCAGCCAACTTGATCCCGAAAAGTGTCCAAAATTTCCAATTATGAGATATCATAAGGAGCGGGTAGTAGGGCATGGTAACACAGCCATGAGATTTATTTATTTATTTACATTTTTGCACTTTTTTGGTGAAAGAATGATGCAAAAAATCATTGAGCATCCTGTCTGTGATAATGGGGTAGGTACTATATCTCCCATTATCTGTAAACACCCATTATTTGCAAACAATGATTGTCTTGCCAGCACAGCTATCAGGTAACCAAAGGGTTAACCACAGGTGGGAGGTACCAGGGGATATCTCCAGATTCAGCAGCATCATGATGTAATATCACCAGAGAGATAACTGACCAATCAGGATGGTCAGGGGGGCAATCTGAAAAAGCCTATAAATGCTTTGCATGAGCACATGGTTGAGAGAGACAAAGGAAAATCTGAGATGGGAGTATTGTATATCTCAGAGAGAAGCCCTGACCTGAGCACATGGTCAGGCAGGGCGACAGAAAGAAGAGATCTGGGATGACTGTTGGAGTGGGCTGGCTAGCCCAACTCACAGCTTCCCTGATGTCAGATGGACATGAACTGCATCCTGAATACTATTGCATGAGGTTGTAAGTTGGTTATAAACTGTTCTTAGTTAGATATTGTGTCAGGACATTTTATTTGATTTATTTTGTCTTGGCTGAATGTAATTCCATACTTTTGCTATTTCTGTAACTCTAAGTGTACCTGGGGATGGGAGGTCCCTGCCCTCATGAGAGATTTGCATGCCTTCAGCCTTACTTGAATAAAATAAGTTCTTTTCTATTTCTACCAGCTGACTTTCACATGTCCTTAAGCTCTGGGTCATTGCTACTTGGTTCTTCTCTTTGGGGTGGTAATAGTTCCACAGTGACCAGTAGTTCCACAGGTTGGAGACCAGTCTCCTGTCAGGCTGGTGATAAATCTGCAGCAGGAGGTGGCAGTGTTTGGCCTCTAGGGGGAACTCTTGCACTCAGGGTTACCTTTAGAGGAAAGTGAACTCTGAGGGTTCCAAGTCAGGGCCCCCAGATCTTCGTGATACCATCATTTTTTTTTAATGTAAAACCAGTGTCTTTTACGCAGAAAACACTGTTTTCTGAGCAAACACCCCCATTTTTGTTTAATTAATGGGTGCCGTTATGCATTGCACAACCACAATGGAAGATAATCAGACAATATGGATAATCTACCAGAAAGGCTGGGATAAAATCTTCCTGAAACTCTGGGGAGCCTTTGCTGCTGCTCAGAGCTGACGATTCTGGGCTAGCTGGATCACAGGCTGACTCAGTATTAGGCTGCATCCTCTGTACAGAAGAGGTTGAAAGCTGATCCTTCTGAGCAAGGGTGTGGCTGGTTTATGAAGGCTCAACAAGAGTCTTGACAAAAGCCCAGCTCCCTTGTTCCACCCCCAATGCATCCAGGCTTTCTGTTAGAGAAGGAAGTATCTCCAGTAGTAACCATTCTACCACTTCTTTTTGTAGGAAAGGTCAACTTGACTAGCACTTTTGCCAACAGACAAGTACCAATGGGGCCACATTTTGGAAGAAATATCAAGATTGTTTCTTGTCTGCATCCAATGCAGTTTGATTGATGGGACAATGTGAGGACATAGGGGCTGATGAAAAAGAGTGCTATTAATCTGGAAATGTGGAGTTCATAGATTTTCCATTGTTTTTTTTCCAGGCTGTGTGGCCTTGTTCTGGAAGAGTTTATTTCTGAAGTTTCGCCTGCATCTGTGGCTGGCATCTTCAGAGAATGGTTGGGTAGGAGTGGGGGAGGGTTATATACTGTGAACCCCTATTAGAGAGGATATGTAAATTTGTGTATTTGAATGGCTAGTTTCTGGGTGGAGATATGCAAGGGGGATTGGTGTCTGTTTGGCTAATGGTTGGCTAATGGCCCATTATCTGCTGGAAATCCCCCTGTCCCTGGGTGGAGTTCATTTGCAAGTGTTGAGTTTTGATTTTAGTGTCTTTCAGGACTTGCAGCCAGATCTTGTTTACTTTTAAACTTGTTTACTCTTCTTTCCTGTTGAAGTTGTCCAGGTGTTTGTGGATTTCAATAGCTTCTCTGTGCATTCTGACATTATAGTTGTTGGCCTGGTCCAGAATTTTGGTGTTTTTAAAAAACATTTTGTGTCAGCCAAAAATGCAGGTGAAACGTCAAAAATAAACTCTTCCAGAACATAGCCTCACAGCCCGGGAAAAAAAACCAAGGAAAATCTATGGATGCCAGTGAAGTTGAAGCCTTCAACTTCACAATGTGGAGTTCATTTACATGTTAACCTACTGAGAAGATATCCTCTCAAGAGAGCATGAGGGAAAGGGCAGGAATATGTATTTGGCTTTTGCTGTTGTTTACTGCTGTCAAGTCAGCTTCGATGTATGGCAACTCCATCAATGAGATACCTCCAAGTCACCCCATCTTCAACTGCCCTGCTCAGGTCTTGCAGACTCAGGGCCATGGCTTCCTTGATTGAGTCTATCCATTTGGAATGTGGTCTTCCTCTTTTCCTATTGCCTTCTACCTTACCAAGCGTTATTGTCTTTTCTAGTGAGCCATGTCTTTTTGTGATATGGCCAAAGTACAACAATCTTGGTTTAGTCATCTTGGCTTCTAGGGATCCTCTGGCTTTTCTTCGCAAATGAAGATTCAGGAAGGACTCATCCCATGCTTTCTGCAAGCGCGCTGATGACTAAAAAGGCCAATCCGAGATAGACAAGTCTGGTTGCAGAAAGCACAGCAGAAGGTTTCCTTGGGTGATGTTTCCAGGTTGTGATTCTTTCTGCATTGTCATTTCTCTTCAAGACTTGTTGGGTGTGAGTTCTCAAATAAGGCTGCCGCATTGTGGATAGTGCATCTCCATGCCTCCCGATGTGAGGCCAGGGCAGACCATTGTTGGTGATCAATTTAGCCGAGCCTGAGATGTTGTTTCAGGGAGTCCTTGTATCACTTTTTTGGAGGGCTCCTCTTACGCTGACCCATGGCGAGTTCACCGTAGAGTACTATTTGGGGGAGGTGATGGTCCTCCATCCTAGAAACATGCCCTGCCCAGTGAAGCTGTGTTCTCAATATCATGGCCTCAGTGCTGGTGATCCCTGCTTGCTCAAGGACAGCAACATTCGTCACATAGTCAGTCCAGTGTATATTTAGGATTGTGCGTAAATTGCGCCGATGGAAGTGTTCGAGGAGTCTTAAGTGGTGGCGATAGGTGACCCATATTTCAGACCCATAAAGGAGAATAGACAGTACAATGGCTCTATACACACTGATTTTTGTGTTTCGCCTCAGGTGTTTATTGCTCCAGACTCTTTTGTTCAGGCTTGATTTGCTCTAGGACCCATTGATTTCTGTTTTTAGTAGTCCACAGTATCCATAGAACTCTTCTCCAGCACCCCATTTCAAAAGAGTTGATTTTCTTCCTGTCAAACTTTCTTCCTTCACTGTCAAACTTTTACAACCATAAATAGAAATTGAAACTATGATAGCATGGACCATCCTAGCTTTAGTATTCAATGATACATCTTGATACATCATGATCTTCTCTACTTCCTTCATATCTTTCAAGTCCTAGTCCTCTGATTTCTTCACTGCCATCTCCACTCTGATTAATGACTGAGCCAAGGTATGGAAATTCTTGAACTATTTCAATGTCTTCATCATCTCCTTTAAAGTTATGTAAATCACCTGTGATCACTATTTTTGTTTTCCTGATGTTCAACCATAAAGCTGCCTTTGCATTTTTTTTCCTTGACTTTCTTCAGTAATTGTTCCAGGTCTTTGCTATTTTCAGCTACTATATGGTGTCATTTGCATATACTAAATTGTTGATGTTCCTTTCTCCAAGTTTTATACCCCCTTCCTCTGAGTCTTGGCTTTTAATATTGTGGATTTTGTAAGTTTGAAAGAAAATGATTGGTGCAGAATTATTAATACTGCATGCTAATGAATGATGCTCAATGTGACAGCAATGAAAATATCCTGCTAAAGGTCAAGGATGAATATATGTTGAATTTTTAAAGGCTTGGCTAATAACACAGACCTAAATGTTGTTTCAAGCTTGGTTACAGCAGTCTAAATACACATAGCACACAATCACAGAATCATATATGAATATCAACAGGAGTATAGTGTCTAGATCTACTTTGGTCAGACCTCATCTGGAATATTGTGTCCAGTTCTGGGCACCACAATTCAGGAAGGATATTGAAAAGCTGGTATATGTCTGGAGAAGGATGGCCAAAATTGTGGGAACTATGGAAGCCATACCCTATGAAGAGTGGCTTAAGCAGCTGAGTATGTTTAGCCTGGAGAAGAGACAGTTAAGAGGTGACATAATAACCGTGTTTAAATATTTGAAGGTATGTCATACTGAAGATGGAGCAAGCTTGTCTTCTGCTGCTCCAGAGACTAGAACATGGAATGGACTCAAACTACAGGAAAATAGATTCTACCTAAACATTAGGACTTTCCAACTGTAATAGCTGATTGGCAGTGGAATGTGCTGCCTCAGAGTGTGGTGGAGTCTCCTTCTTTGGAGTCTTTTAAACAGAGGCTGGATGGCCATCTATTGGGAGTGCTTTGATTGGGTATTCCTGCATGGCAGAATGGGGTTGGACTAGATGACCCTTGTGGTCTAGTTTAACTCTGATTCTATATAGCTGTGCCATCTAGTTCAGCCATGCTCCAGTGCAGGGATCCATCAGGAAAGCACCCCTGAGAGCCATGTAACCTCTATTTATTAAAACCACCAATGAAAAAGAATCTACCACCTTCCAAGACAGTCTATTTCATTATCTAACAGTACTTATAAACCTGACATTCTTTCTAATTTTTGCTTACTTGAATCTACTTGTTCAGGAACTAACTATTGGAACAGTAGAAAACAAGTCCACTTCATCTTCTATATGACATCCCTGCAGATAGTTGAAGACGGCTATTGTATTTCATCTGCCTTCTCATCTGCAGCTCCCTCAACCATTCCACATGAGGCTTGTTTTTTAGACCTTTTCATCATCTTGACCTGCCTACATGGCAGAAACCATTTTATCCACCATACTTCTATCCTATGGAATACTGGTATTTGTAATTTTGTGAGGTATTTAGCCTTTTCTATCAAAGAACTCTGGTGCCTCACCAAACTACAAATAACAGAACTACATCAGATAAAACTATAGAGGATAAAGTGGTGTCAAATGGCTTTATTTCTGCAGTGTAGACAAGTCATCTTCCTCTAGCCAAATTCTAGTTTTGTCAATGTGTTGAAGAAGACAATTGCTTTATGAATTTCTGAGTGGTAACACTCAACATTGGCATATTTCAGTTTTGAAAGATTGAATTTTTGCACCGTATTCTAGAACAGTGAATTCCAGGCCAATATTCCAATATGTTCTCTTTCTCCCATTGTAGAGAGAGATGGTTGTATCTGATTTTGTGGTGGATTGCATTCCTTATTTGTATTATGGATATGAAGAATACTCATAAATTTTTTAATTCTTGATGAGCAAGGGGGTTTCAACATATGAAAACACTTTGTGAAGAAAATGGTCAACCTCTGCAAGATTTCCCCCCCACAGTGAGCCCCTTAGTGTGAATTTTTTAAAAAACCTAGTTGTGTTTTGTGCAAAATATGTCATTTTCTGTGCAAAATGTTGCTTTTTATACAAAATTTTCATCCAGTCCCAAAATGCAAAAAAAAAACCAACAAAAAGCACACAACAAAACAAAACAAAAAGGCACACCACCATCAAAATTATGAAAAATGCTCTGAATCTTTCACAATGGGGGAAAAAAAACCTTTGAAATAATTTCTTTTTGGAAGCAAGATTGAAATATGTGAAGATTTACATTCCTACTTTGTATTGATCTGAATAACAATGACAACAGCTGTGAAACTGGCACATACTTAGCTATCACTGTAGCTTCAGAATAGAATAAGGATCAACATGGATATTTTAGGTTCATGACTACCATTCTGTTCATGTGCTCACTCAGAAAGCCTTCATATATTACCAGTGTAACACTTGTCATTTTAAATCTACTCCATCTTTTCCCTTGCACTGATAATGATAATCATGTGGGTATAGTGGGTCCACTGTATCTCAGGACTCAACCAATCACAGATTCCAACTATAATACTGTACACAACACCATGAACAATACTTTACATATCACAAGTGGCATAGTACATACAACCCTGTATTTGTGAGGCTGATGAGGCTGCAGAGAGATGCAAGGTTCTGTGAAATGGTGGGAATCAAAGTATAGCGCTTGGTGTGAATCCACGCCTCCTGCTATTTCTCACTCCTCACGTCTCTTTGCAGCTTTGCATCTCTCACATCTCTCTCCAGCCCTATACGGTATTTAGTGCCTTATTTATAAAATGGCAAAGGGTAGCAGTGGAAGCACCAGCAAACCCCAGGAGAGCCAGGTGCACATTTGTCAGGTTCCCCTGCCCTTGGAAATCCCACCAGCCACCTGCTTCTGACTTGTGAATAACAATAACAATAACAATAACAATAACAATAACAGTAATAACAATAGGATCGAGGTGGGGAACAACACATTAACAAATATACATAACATTGGTTAAGAGCACATATCAATTAAAAACATATATCAATTTAAAAGAACAAGTAAAAACCAAGACATTTTAAAACACTCAACCAACAATTTAAAATTCAAACTTTAAAATCATTTTGACAGGCCTGCTGGAAGAGGCTAGTCTTTAATGCTAATTTTAATTCTGACAGCATATTCAGCTGCCGTAGCTCTTCCAGCAGGCCGTTCCACAGTCTAGGGGTAGCTGAATAAGAAGTCTTCTGGGTGACAGTTGCCAACCTAGTCCTAGCTGGCTGGAGCAAATGTCCCCCAGAGGACCTAAGTGTATGGAGCGGATTATACAGGAGAAGGCGATCCCATAGGTAACCTGGACCTAAACCATGTAGGGCTTTAAAGGTAAAAACCAACATTTTGTACCTTGCCCAGAAACTAGTTGGCAGCCAGTTGAGTGATTTTAATATTGATATGATATGATCACTCTTTGATGTACCAGTGATTAATCTGGCTGTGTGTCTTGAACCAATTGAAGTATCCAAACTTGGTACAGAGATAGCCCAATGTACAGCGCATTGCGAAAATCCAGCCTTGAGGTTACCAGCATGTGCACTACCATCTTTAGGTCCGCTGGACTCTAGGAAGGGGTACAGCTGGCATAACAGCCAAAGCTGGTAGTAAACACTCCTGGCCATCACATCTATCTGAGCTGTCATTTAGAGCAACAGATTCAGAAGCACTCCCAGGCTGTGAACACATAACCAAGCAGAGGTGCCACAGCTGCCATCTTGAAGGCAGAAGTGGATGGGAAGTGGGAGCTGGAGGGAGCCCAAAGAATGCATGCCTGGAGGCCAAAGCTTATCACTGCCTCTCCTTCTGCCCTATGCCAAAGTGGACCCCTTATCATCTTTGCTCCAGGCAGGCCAGAGACTTGTGGGTGGGACAATGGCACTCTGCTTTCAAATGCTCAGGAGTATATTCTCAAGCATCCCTTGCTTCTCTCTTACCACCTTTTTTTCCTTCCAAAACTGCTTCTGCTGCCACCACCTGCATGGGAGAGCTTTTCCTGCGTGGTTGCAGAGTATGCACTTTTGCACTCTGGTCATTCCCACTACCGCAGCCACTTCTCACTTGCCTCTCCTCATGCTGCGTTCATTCACCTGTGCGCTTCCTTTGTCATTCTTCTTGTTCTGGGAGGCTCAGCAGCCTACATAAATAGGTTTCTTGAGATGGAAATATTGGGGTGAGGCTTCTCTGGAATCTTTTAGAGATCTATGGGCTGGGTGGGGGGGTAAGGCAGGAAATAATATGAAGGCAAGGTGTGCAGTAGAGGGATCTTCCTCCCTTTGTTCGTACTATGTTAACTGTGCTTCCCACTGTCTCTCCCTCTCTCCTCAAACCACCTCCTTATCCCTGTCTCTGACTCCCAAAGGAAGAAACCCAGATTTCTACACATACCAGCATCCTTGATGAATCATTGGTGATAGCAGCCATCTTTGGCAGTAGTTTATATAGTCACTGAGGTGCACTTGTTGCTGCTGTTTTCTCAGGCCAGTTGGTTGTTAACTCCTTCCAGAAGTACCATAGCTACTGCCTCGAAGGCAGAAGGGGGCAGCTGGCATGCTCCCTGGAGGTGGGGGAGGCTGAAGAATGTACGCCTTGTGGCCTGGGCTTGCGTCCGCCTCTGCTGCTGCCCTATGCCATTTTATTAATAGGGGCTCCAACTTCTGTGTTTTCTTGCTATCCATGTGGGGGCCTGGAACCAACCCCCATTATTACCTACCCTGACACCCCCAGCCCCATGTCTATATTAAAAATTGGCAATATTTAATAATTAGGTCAAATGTTGCCTTCCAGGCAGTGCAGCCATTAAAGCTGGAAAATTCCAACAAATTGCAGCAAAGACTAGTGTTCAGACTCAGTCAGGTATGTATATAAGGAGAGGCCACCTAAATTCTAAAGAAATGCTAATTCACAAGGCAGCTGAAGGCACATACACCTAGCTAATCCCATCAGCCAAGGCTGGGAGAGGCAAACCTGTAAACAGCCCTCATTCCTTCACCCGTCCCTAAACAAAGGAAGTTGCTTCCTCCCTTTCAATCACAAAGTATCTGCACATTAAGAAACCATTGACATATCTGGAGTGTTTTTGTCTCACCTTGAGCAACTTTATAGTCAAATATTGACTATAAAAACCCTTCCATGATCCCACTCAAAGTGTATACAGTTCATCTTCCTCTGAACTCCACATCAAACTGTGTAGCCAGGCTCACAGATCCCCTTCCTGAGGACACTGCTCCATCTGTGCAGCCATTTCTGATCGGGACGCCCATTTTGCTGGTTTCTTCCGCAACCTCATGTCTACAGGACAGGTGTTGTATCTCCCACAAACAATTCCCTTCTCTATTCCTCTATCCCAATATTTCCCACTTTATTCACTAGTTTTGCTTGATGCCTGAATGTGTGTGTGAATATTATTATTATTGTTTTTCCCAAATAAAGATCAATTTATTGTACCATGTAGCATAATATCTCATCCCGATTATGGGTATACAAAGGTCACAAGATCCACTATCTGTTGCCCCTTCTTTCCATAGCCAAGCTGAGTACATTATGTAATCCCTCAAATTAATGTTGATATTTTCAGGGTCATAAAAACACCTGAGGGTAGAGGGTAACACCACGAATACTGAGGGCCCACTGTACATCCTGCTAGTCTGGCTCCAATTGGGGGTTGAGGTGGAATGCCAGTATAATGTGAGCTATTGCCATGGGGAACAGCGTAGTAGTGGACAAAGAGGTCTGCATCTGTCAAAAGGATTCACTGCAGAGGTGAGACTTGAACCCAAGCCTACCCTAGGAGATGGAGGCACTGTCTATAACATTTTAAATGGAACGACTGAACAGAGAATGAATATGAAGTAGGCCCACTATATTTCTGTCGGATTGCTCTGGAGCAAATGATTTAGGATTGCTTCCAGCATGTGTAAAGCTTTCCTCAGGAGACATTAACATGCCAGAAGAGTTGTAATGTCTGTGCATTTTTAAAGAAGCTCTAGATTCCTGGAAAGATTCATTTTTCAAGGCTGCCTAATTAGTATGCTTTAAATTTAAATAGCATGAATTAATTGCCGAGAACATTTCTGGGGAGCGTTGGTGCTAAAATAAAAGCACATTAAATCGCGATGGTTTTGCAGACGAGCGCTGGAGGTGTTCCACCCACCTGCCGACCCCCGCTCATCTTCCTGACAGAAGGAATGTAGTGTATTATTTTCCTATTAATTCTCCATTTAAAGGAGTCTTATGAATAGTAATACAGAAGAAACAAAGGCTGTTAAATGTGGTGAGAGATGAAATTCACCTCACACCTCCAGTGTGCAAAATTATGTAGGCTGCCAATTATCTGAGAGGAAGGAAAAGGAGAAAAAGCTCTTCTCAGCAACAGAGAGACTGCAACTAACTGGTTAGATTAGCATTATATGGATCTTAATACCCAAGAACCAGCATGATGTAATGATTTGAGTGTTGGACTAGGATTCTGAGAGAGCAAGGTTCAAATCCCTGCTTGGTCAATGAAACTCACTGGGTGATCTTGGACAAGTTACACTCTCAACCTCAGAGAATAGCAATAGCAACCCCACACTTACCAAGAAAACCAGATAATAAGGTCACCTTAAAGTCACTGTAAGTCAGAAATGTCTTGAAGGTACATAACAACAAAACACCAGGCTAGTTCTCATTGGTGGGATGTGAATAGCTGAGACAAAAGTAGAGCAGAGCCACATGGGCATAAAACTTTGATCAGTTTCTTTGAACAGTTCTTGGAACTTTGAACAGTTCTGCTGTTCCATGTTTAAGTTCACCTAAATATCCCTACCTTGGATATTTTTGTCGAATGCAGAATGACTGTATTCAGTTCGAGGTTACAGTAATGAAAAATGATCATCATCATCATTAATTAGAATGACTGTATTCAGTTTGAGGTTTCAGTAATGAAAAATGATCATCATCATCATTAATTATCCTACCTTTCTCCTGACAATGGGACACATGGCAGCTAACATCATCTTTAAAACAATACAAGTTAAAAATAATACAAAAATAAAAATAACATAAATATTTTTTTAAAAAAAGAATCAAACGATTTATGAGTTAAAAACATTGAACATTAAAAATAATGAAAAATACACTTTTAAAACCCCTCTCTATATAGACCAATTGTTCTGTGTCCTAGTCTCTGGAGCAGCAGAAAACAAGCTTGCTCCATCCTCAGTATGACATCCCTTCAAATATTTAAGCATGGCTATCATGTCACCTCTCAATCTTCTCTTCTCCAGACTAAACATCCACAACTCCCTAAGCCACTCCTCATAGGGCATGGCTTCCAGACGTCCCACCACCCTGGTTGCCCTTCTACGGACACATTCCAGCTTCTCAGTATCCTTCCTGAATTGTGGTGCCCAGAACTGGACACAGTATTCCAGGTGAGGTCTGACCAAAGCAGAATACAGTGCCACTATTACTTCCCTTGATCTAGACACTACACTCCTATTTATGCAGCCTAGAATCACATTGTCTTTATTAGCTGCTGCATCAAACTGCTGACTCATGTTCAGCTTGTGGTCCACTAGGACTCCTAGATCCTTTTGCATGTACTGCCCTCAAGCCATGTGTCATCCATCCTATACCTGTACTTTTCATTTTTACTGCCCAAGTGTAATATCCTACATTTCTCCCTATTGAAATTCATTTTGTTAATAGGAGATGTTCTCTGGTTCAGAAAGTGCTCTGTACGTGAGTGTGTGAGGATGATGGAAATAATGAAGAATGGATAAGACTAGTGTGTTCCTCCTCTTTGGGTCTTGACTCAGTATGCTTAAATCACAGTTGAATAAGGTTTTAGCTAACTATCCAAAGTGGTGTAAGGTCCATTACATGACATCAATCAAGGCTGTTGACACTGCAGAAATAATCCAGTTTGACAGCACTTTAACTGCCATGGCTCAATGCTATGGAATCCTGGGATTTGTAGTTTTGTGGGATATTTAGCCTTCTCTATCAAAGAAGTCTGGTGCCACAACAAACTACAAATCCCAATATTCCGTAGGATGGAGCCATGATAGTTAAAGTGTTACCTACCCGGATAGCCCCCGTCTTGGAATATCACATAATTGGCAATATTTCATAATTGGCTTGTTGTGGCCTTCCATGTGGTTAGCAGATAAACCAGGGACTCCCAGATACCAAGGCTGGACCATCGTATAACCAAAGTAGGGGCCTTTGGAAATTTCACAAACAACTAATACTCAGGTCAGTGTTAGCAGCTAGAGATGAGTCATCCACTCAACAATAGCAGCATCCTTGATGGTTGCAAAACGGGTTCTTCCTCTTCCCTTCGCCTCCCACAATAGACCTACTTTCTTTGATAGCCTTGTGTGATTGCTGGAAGCCTGAGTATTTGCATGAATGCTGTTCAGACTAAGTTTCAATAAAATTACTACTACTCACTGCCATTTTGAGCTAATTAAATATTTCCCATATTAATTTCAGACAATAGTGGGATCCCTGCAGACCCCACACAATTTGGGTAACAAAAGCAGCATTAAACTGCATTATTTCTGCAGTTTGTCAGCAGCCTAAGAGTTGAGGAAGAGGATATGGTTGCCCACTGTGACAATTTTATGAGACAATGCTGATCACATCTACTCTGATTCAATGGTAAGCTAGATAATACATTTATTATGGTGTATTTTTTGCTCAGATGCTCCCCCTTTGGTGAAAGAAGTTTGTTTGTCATACCACTTGGTTTCCTTACCTACATATATTTTTTTTTAAAAAAAATTGCTTTATTTTGTGATTAGACATAAGAAAATAAATATTATCTTAAATTGTAAGTTTCATGGCTGAGGCATATCTCTGAGGAAATACCATTGTGATGAAATAAATTGGGTTAATCAAAGAGAATGCACGGTTCCTTAACTGTCTACTTTGACACTGAGGTATCATAGTTGAAATGGTTCTTCATGGCATACCTCTGATGACTTCTGACATCTGTTTGTCAGTTTCTGATGGAAAAGTTTCCGTTTGAACAGTATGAAGATATAGGGTGCATCTACACCTGTGGAAATAATGCAGTTTGTTGCCACTTTAACTGCTATGGCTCCATCCTTTACAGAATCCTGGGATTTGTAGTTTTGTGAGGCACCAACACTCTTTGTCATAGAAGGCTAAAGACCTAGCAAAACTACTGATCTCAGGATTCCATAGGGTGGAGCTATAGCACTTAAAGTGGTGACAAACTGCATTATTTCCACAAGTTTAGATGCACCCATAGAGAAGATACAGAGATTAGTCTGAAATAACCCACTTGTGCCCTTGATAGTCACCCTTTGCACATATTCTCGTTCAGCGAGGTTTCCCCCATCTTATATCTATGCTTTTAGTTCTTCTGGCCTAAGTGCAGTACCATACATTTCTCCGTATTGAATTTCATTTTGTTAGCTTTGGCCCAGCTCTCCAGTCTATCCAGGTCATTTTGAATTTTGATCCTGTCCCCTAGGGTATTAGCTACTACTCCTAATTTGGTGTCCTCTGCAAATTTGATAAGTATGCCCCTAATTACATCATCCAAGTCATTGATAAAGATGTTGAATAGCACCGGGCCCAGGACAGAACCTTGTGGCACCCCACTGGTCACATCTACCAAGACGAAGAGGAGCCACTGAGGAGCACCCTTTGGGTTCAGATAGTCAACCAATTACATTTAATCAATCATTTAACAGGTAACTTGTCTAGCCCACCTTTTACAAGCTTGTTTGCAAGAATGTCATGGGAAACCTTGCCAAAGACCTTACTGAAATCAAGGTATGTGATATCCACAGTGTTCCCTTCCTCTACCAAGCGGATAATTTTATCATAAATAAATAAGAGAGAGAGAGAGAGAGAGAGATCAGATTAGTCTGGCATGACTCGTTCCTCTGAAACCCATGTTGACTTTTTGTGATTATGGCATTGCCTTCTAAATGTTCACAGACTCTCTGTTTAATGATCTGCTCTAGAATTTTCCCTGGTATTGGTGTCAGTCTAACTGGATGATAATTGTTGGGATCCTCTTTTTTCCCGTTTTTGAAGATGGGGACAATGTTTGCCCTCCTCCAATCTGTTGGGACTTCTCCTGTTCTCCAGGAGTTCTCAAAGATTATTGTCAATGGCTCTGAGATTACATTTGCCAGCTCTTTTAATACCCTTGGATGTAGTTCATCTGGTCCTGGAGATTTAAATTCATTTAGATTAAGAAGGTATTCCTGTACTATCTCTTTGCTTATTCTGTGCTGGATTTCCCCTATTGTGTCCTCTCTTCCATTATCCTCAGGTTGGTCACCCATTTCCTTTTCTGAAAACACTGAGGCAAAGAAGGTATTGAGTAATTCTGCCTTTTCTCTGTCCCCTGTTAGCATTTTGCCATGTTCTCTGCATAGTGGCCCTACCATTTCCTTCTTCCTTTTTCTGAGGACATACTCCCCCCCCAAAAAAAAAACCTTTTTTTTTGTTCTTAACCTCTCTAGCAAGCCTGAGCTCATTCTGTGCTTTAGCTTTTCTGACTTTACTCTTACACTTGTTCACTATCTGTTTGAATTCTTCTTTGGTGATTTCTCCCTTTTTACATTTCCTATACATGCTCCATTTAAAACTTAGCTCCGTTGAAAGTTCTTTAGTCATCCATTCTGTTTTTTAAGACACCTGCCATTTTTCTTCCTCATTGGTACTGTTTGAAATTGTGCCTTCAGTATCTCCCTTTTGAGAAAGTCCCTTCTCTTTTAGTATTCCTGACCATGGGATCACCCCTGGTATTTCCCTGAGTTTATTGAAATCAGGTCTCCTAAAGTCAAGAATGTGTGTCTGACTATGTCTGGCTTTTTCTTTCCATTGTATAACAAACTCCATGAGAGCATGATCACTCTCACCTAAGGATCCCACCTCCTGCATGCCATTAACCAGATAATCCCTGTTGGTTAGGATCAAATCTAGAATAGCTGACCCCCTTGTTGCCTCTTCCACCTTTTGGACCATGAAATTGTCTTCCAGGCAAGTCAGGAATTTGCTAGACCATGAAGTTTTGGTTGAGTTAGTTTGCCAGCAAGTATCAGGATAGTTGAAGTCACCCATCATTACTACATCTCTCCTTTCTGCGTGTGTGGTCATCTGTTCTAGAAAGGCATCCTCCAAATTCTCCGTCTGACTTGGGGATCTGTAGTAGAGTCCCACAATAGCATCCCTGTTGTTTCCCTCCCCTTTAATTTTTATCCAGATGCTCTCCACCTGGCTTCCAGTACTGATGCCATGGATCTCTTCACTGGTGTAAATATCCCTCACATATAATGTGATTCCTCCTCCTTTCCTGTTTGGCCTCTTTCTCTTAAAAAGGTTATACCCCTCTATTCCTACATTGCAATCATGAGACTCATCCCACCAGGTTTCAGTAATGCCTATTATATCATATTTGTTTTGTTGTGCTAGGAGTTCAAGTTCATCTTGCTTATTTCCCATGCTCTGTGCATTAGTGTAGAGACATCTAAGACCATGTGTTCCCTTTACTTGCTGCCTGTGCAAGTTTTTTTGCCTCCCACTGTTGGGTCCTTGCTCTGTTTGCCTTGTTCCCTCTATGACAGTTTGACTATTTTCTCCAGCCCTTTTGCCTTCCAGAATACTGTCTCCCTTCCCCCAGATGACTCAGTTTAAAGCCCTCCTGATCAAATTCTTGAGACTGTTGGCAAAACACTTCTGCCAACTGTCGTGAGATGCACCCCATCTCTTGTCAGAAGTCCCCTCTCATGGAACCACAGCCCATGATCCAAGAATCCAAATCGTTCTCAGTGACACCATCTATGAAGCCAGTTGTTTACATTGGCTATTTTCCTCTCCCTTCCTGAACCATGCCCTTCAACTGGCAGAAGAGACGAGATGACAACCTGTGCATCCATTTCTTTAATTTTCCCCTCCAGAGCCTCATAATTTCTTCTGATCTTCAGAAAGCTGTGCCTTGCATTTCATTGGTTCCCACATGGACCAAAAGGAAGGGGTAATGATCAGTAGGCTTGACCAGTCTTGTCAGCATCTCCGTCACATCATGGATCTTTGCCCCAGGGAGACAACACACCTCCCGAGACATTTTGTCAGGCCCACAAACCACAGCTTCTGTACCCCTCAGCAAGGAGTTCCACCACCATCACCACATGCTTCCACTGAGGCTTAGCAGCAGTTGTTCCTTGCGGTGGTACTCTCAGGGTCCCCTGCTCTGCCCCTGAAGTCTGTCCATTCTGTTCTTCCTCATTGTCCTTGATAAGGGAGAGAGCTTCAAATCAATTCTGTAGCTGCAAGCCGCCAGAACAATCCCTGGTTTTTCTACTTCTGTGTGTGACATTCATCCAGCTGTCTACCTCCTGTGTATGTGAAGTGACCCTCTCCTCCCCAGCCACTTCCTCTGTGTGGTCCCCGTCCAAGACTGTTCATTCTGTTCTGTCCAGGAAAACCTCTTGTTCACAAATATGGTGAAGTGTAACTACCTGGTTGTCCAGCTGCTGGACTTTCTCTCCCAAGCCAATTAATTCAAAGTACAAGAGAAGACATTCCACCTAAACAGCAGGAATAATTTGCTGACAGTAAGAGCTGTATGATAGCACAAAGGCTGTCTCGGAGGGTGGTGGTCTCTCCTTCCCTGAAGGTCTCTAAACACAGGTTAGATGGCCATTTCTCAGGAGTGCTTTGGTTGTGTGTTCCTCTATAGCAGGGGGTTGGACTTGAATTACTTTGCAAATCTAGAATGATTTTTCATTGTATTGTGCATCACTCTGAGTGGTGCATGGACACTAGAAGGGTGGGAGATGCATTTCTAAATAGAGGCTACCCCCCTTATCTGTGGAGGATATGTTCCTGGACTTATGGGTACCTGAAACCAGATATAATAATGAACTGCCATGAATACCATAGAATTGTGCTAGAGTAGCTTGAAAATGCCTAGAGAGGATACCTCTATAGGCACCTGGTATGACTTCCAGTGGAAGTTGCCATAGAGTCACACTGGAGGACCTCCTGATGCCTACAGAGACCACCTGCAATGCTACTGTATGGTCCTCCAGATGTCTTCAGAGACCAGTCCCCCCAATGGCAGGTGAGTGAAACCATGCGTACCAATCCTACGTAAATGCGGGGGGGGGGCTGTAAATAAATAAATAAATAAATAAATTTCTCTGCAATTAGAATATCTCTAAGAAAAGTACCTTAATGTTTAGGCTAGCCTTCACAGGCACATTTATTGAGTGGCAATTGCTTAGCAGTGGTTCCACTGAACTCTGTTCTAGAGCAAGAGATAAGAGTAGAATCATAGAATCATAGAATTGCAGAGTTGGAAGAGACCACGAGGGCCATCCAGTCCAACCCCCTGCCATGCAGGAAATCACGATCAAAGCATCCCCGACAGATGGCCATCCAGCCTCTGTTTAAAGACCTCCAAGGAAGGAGACCCCACCACACCCCGAGGGAGTGCGTTCCACTGCCGAACAGCTCTTACTGTCAAAAAGTTCCTCCTAATGTTGAGGTGGAATCTCTGTTCCTGGAGCTTGCATCCATTGCTCCGTGTTCCAGTCTCTGGAGCAGCAGAAAACAAGCCTGCTCCATCCTCAGCGTGACACCCTTTCAAATACTTAAACAGGGCTATCATTTCACCTCTTAACCGTCTTTTTTCAAGGCTAAACATACCCAGCTCCCTAAGTCTCTCCTCATAAGGTATGGTTTCCAGACCTTTCACCTGGTATGGTCTTACACATATGTAGGTTCCCCTGCAGAAGCAGCAGAACATTTGTGTCTCATGAAGAAAGGTCAACATTGTGGAAGTAGGGTTTTACATGGGGTGCCATTGCACATGAGGATAACTGCTCCGTTGTGCATTCAGTTGCATCACATTACCATTCAGCACAATGACTACATTGTACAAACAATTCATAATCCCATATGCAGAGTAGTAACAGGCTTCTTGATGAGTAAAGATTAGAATTTTTTTTCAGCTCCCTTTCTGATAAGAATCTGCATGGTGATATTCAGGGACTGAACTGGGGGCCTTCTTTATGCAAAGCTTGTGTCCTGTTACTCATCTACAAGCTCCTTGGGTTGAAGATCTCCAAAGAGAAGAAAATCCTGTGCTCTCCATTATGATTCCATAGAACCGGTACAATGCCTCTCCATTTTCTTCAGATTTTTGGATACCCTGATTCCCTCATCTCAGCACAATTTGTGGAGGAGGACTATGTCTAAGCCAGCTCAAGTTTTAAGATCAACAGTGAAGAGCTCGCTCTTGGGGCTTGTCTAGATGGGCAATTTACCCTGCCTTCCCCCTAGCTTCAAGCACTGCAGTCCTTTGCCCCATTTTACCTCCAGACAATCCAGATGAAGCCAGGGTAAAACATTCTAAATTGACACCCAGGAAAACCTGTGTTATGTGGCAAAACCCAGATGGGTCTGACAGGAGAACGCAGGGTCTATGCCTGCACACCAGTCTGTATAGCAGAAGACAACAATGCCACCACTTCTGGAGTATCTCTGCAGCCAGGATGGAGGCCCCCAGCATGTGATCAGGGTGCCTCCATGTGACCAGCCTTAATCAGATGCTGAGGGCCTACTTCCTGGCTTCAGAGAGTGCAACGCATGACAGGAGCCCAGTGATACCAGCCAGCATGTGCATGCAGTAGCCAGTGTGTGCATGTGGACTTCCGCTCTATCCATCCCAGAAAGCATCATATTCTGGCCACTGTAGACAATGCCTTGGTCCCATCACCTTCACAGGCACGTTTGATGAGGACAGAGAAGAGATCCTTCTCTATGGCTATTCCAAGGCTTTGGCACTCCCTTCTCTGGAAGGTCTGGTTCACCACCTCCCTGCTGTCTTTGTGCCGGCAGGTGAAGACCCTTTTGTTCAGGCAGGCCTGTGAAATTTAATTTAGTGGTTTGAGTGTTGGACTATGATTCTGGAGACCAGGGTTCAGATCCGAACATGGCCATGAAAACCATGGGTGATCTTGGGCAAGTCACACACTCACAGCCTCAGAAAACACCATGATAGGTTCACCTTACGGTTGCCATAAGTCAGAAATGACTTGAAGGAACACAACAACAACAACAACAAGTGTGCAAAGTGCTCTGTTTTTTTATTAGTAATGATGCTTTCAATGTATTTTTTAGCTGTTTTAAACATTTTTTAAAAAATAATATTGTTATTTAACTCATTTTTAACTTTTTTAAAATAAGGTTTTTGCTTAAACCTGTTTTAAATTTCTTTAAGCCACCTTGGATCCTGCTTGGGGGAGAAAAAAATGGTATACATTCAATAAAAAAATATAGAAAGATGAGGGATGGAATATGTCTGCACAGTTCATTTCCTTTTATAGGTGCTGCCTATATGTCCTTGGGCATCCATCTTCTGGTTGCCTGGACTGGTGGGGTGCAGTGCACCACAGCCATGGGATCCTACTATCCAGCTGTAGGGATCCAGCTATCTTGGGACAGTCTGATTAAAACCCATTCTTTGGATTCTACCACCTGCTCTCAAGGATGCTAGAACTCATCAGCTAAAGGACTGCCATGTTCCCTCAGCTGTAGACCACCTGCTGCATCAATTTACCACCAGTAAAGCTTATTTTACAGCAGGAATGTGTGTTGGTTTTCAGTATCACATAACATCTTGGGCCAGACTGGAATTGCAGCCAGGTCCACCTCAGAACAGTAGGGTACCCCATTGAAGCATCCCCACCCTCCACATTAGTGCCACTGTTATTTGTTTGAAAATAGCTTCACAGAAAAAGTGATTGTTCATTGAGAAATTATCCTACCAACCTGATCAAACTTCAGATAAGCCACTCAATCTGTGTTGGTGTGTTTATTTTTCACCCTCATCAGTTCGCTGTCCTACCCACCCATTAAGAACAGGTTGCAAAGAGCCTTTTTATTCAAAAACATTTTAGAATGGAATTAGCTGCCAGAACTGATAACTATCACTTAAAATGATACGGCTGCCCTATGCTCTAACAAGAGACTATCAAGATGAATGCATGTCATAATACGTGATTAATGGCCTAATCTCCTAGAGTATCTCCCTCTTCTCACTACTGGCACTTAAAATCACATCTTTTAGCCACTTTTACTCAGTCTAACAGTCAGCATAATAATCAGTGGGTTGAAAGGGGCAAAGAGGAGATCTAATTATTTTGTGATTTGGAGGTATCCTTCCCATTAAAGGAAGACATCAGATTAGAGGAAGAGATACAGGAAATTAACAAGGGTAACATTTGATTATTTCATTTCCCACTGTCTCATTCTTTGTTCTTCTGTTTTCAGGCTGTCCATCAGTGAGGGTAGGGGAGAAGGCAGTGCTACATATCTGAAAGGCAGTGGCTCCTAGCAGTTACAAAGACACAATGGCTGGGATCTTTTTAATTACTCCCAACTAGAGTAGAACAGTGCTGTAAATTGTCAAATCACTTTTAGAATGGTGAGTCTGTAACCTCAACAACAGACCCCATTATTCTGATCTGCAACCACTGTATGTCCCATCACTCCAAGCTGGGACCAAAACTTTAATTGGCTTAATATTAATCTGTAAAGATGAAACAAAGGGAGGGGGATTAAATCTTACCAAAAACAAAGAAAGAAAGCAAGTGAAGTTAGGAGTTGTGAAGTAACAAATAAACTATAGGAATTCAAAAACTTGTAACGCACATGCACACTTTAAAAGCAAGTAATATGACATATAAAACAATCCAATCAATAAATCTGTTTGAAAAAAGAATCCAAGGAGCTGCAATTCCATCTGATCCTCAACATTTGGGAATAAAGTAATTTTTTCTTGAGATGGAAGGATGGTAGCTATTGTATCTGAGGAACAAATTCAAATCAGTGGGTTTCCTATAAGTTTCTGTACATGAATAATCCCCTTCTTTTATAATTAATGTTGCACCTTTTTAAAGGAGTGGACAAAAATAATCCTATGGTTTATTACTTTTTAAGATAAGGAAGTTATAGTAAATACTTCAGCCACAGATGAAGACCCATGGTGGAAAGGCGTCTGGCTGCTAATAGTGGTGGACTGCCAAGCAATAGATATAAACTAACTTTATTCTTTACTATAAACTGATTTATTGCAGTCATCTGTCTTCCAAAGGACTTCCATATCATGTAAAGATATAATTCATCTCTATTAATTGCTTTTAACAAGGCTTTTATATTTCCAAGGAGTTGAGGTCTCCCCACAAGACTCTGGTTTTTGATATTCTATTTGTATATTTTTATAGTACATGTTATGATTTCTCAATTGGATTATGTTATATGACATATGACGTGCTTTTAAAGTCTGTGTGTGTATAAAATAAGTTTTTGAATTCTTATAGTTTATTTGTTACTTCACAACTTCTAACTTCTGTTGCTTTCTTTCTTTAATATTAATCTGGCCAGTAAATTGGGCCATGCCTGCACTGATGGAAATAAGGGTGCTCTGGAGCCAGGAGTGGAGCCAGAAGTCACACAAAGTTCACACACTCACTCTGCCCAGAAAATAGGCCTGCTAAATCACCCAAGCATTCACACCTTCCAACATTCACGCTGCTTCCTGTAAACATGCAGAACCTGAATTACAGCTATCTGTTACACTGGATTGATTTCATTGCTTTGCAAACTAATGTCCCATCTTCCCCCATTCCCTAGTCAAAGAGAGAATGCCTGTCAATCACTTGATACCAGATCACCCCAATTTCCCAATTCCTGACTGGTTTGGAAATTGTTTGTTCATGTAATTGAGAGTTATTTGAAAGCAAATGTTCCTTTGATCCAAACAGAGCTTCAAAGGGATTTTCCTTAGAAAAAACCCTGGAAAACCCAAGTTCTTTGGTTCATTACCACTTTCTGTCTGAAACCATGATTCTCTGTTCCTTAACTCCCCCGCCCTTTTCCTTACCCTTGCTTATCCCCAAATCCTGCTAACACTCCCCAGACCACTGATCAGCTCCCCTGCCGAAGCAGGTGCTCTGTTCCCAGCTTTCCTAATACTAACTCCCTCACCTCTAGTTCTGTCTGCCACACCATTTTGGTGCATTTGTTGCTGTTGCTTAAGAGTAACATGGCTTCTCAAGAAGGAGAGCCTAGCTTCAGGAATCAGGTACAGTATCACCTTAGTCTATTCCCCTCTAACTATTTCTTACCTTACTCTGATAGTCTTGTTTGCTTGATTCACAGATGCATGTGGGATTGCCTTAATTTAGTTCAATAAAGTTTCATCAGTTGTTCTTCGATGTTTGACTCTGCGTTTTTTATAAGCTCCGCCTGTATACACAGAGTTTAAAGTCCCATATGTTACATGACGTCTTGCTAAGCCATTTGAAACACTTCTAATTCCCCATTGAAGCTGTGATCTTGTGTGAAATTTCCATGGACATGAGTGTTTCACATAACAAGTCAGTGCTATGGATGTAAATCTTCACTAATGTTCATTTCAAAGTAAGAAATGAATAATTTTAGCAAGAAAATCTTTCAAAACTGCACAGGTTTTGAAGCCTTTTCGCAATTCAGGTCTCATTCTGTGCAATATCTTTGTGGTTGTTCTTCACAGAAAAAAGAATTTCTGAACAGGAAACAGGATTTTCTGTACACACAAAAAATTATGTGCAGAAAAAGCTGTTTCCTACATATCAAATGTTGTTTCCTATGTAAATCAACCATGTGAAAATTTTGCACAGAATAAGTTCCCAATGCAGAACCTGAATTACAGCATATTTTAGCAGAAGAAACAGGATTTTATTTACAGACAATGATGTTTTTTTGAACAAAACAACCACATGTGAATTTTGTTCAGAATAAGTCCCCAACTGTGAAGATTATCTTCAGTCTAATATTCCTCTCATCAGGGCTTCTCAACACTTGAAAAAAACAACAACATGTTTTTTAAGATGGCACCTCACTCCATTGAGATTATCAAATATCTACATAAACCAAAATAACCGGTGTTGGAAGTGGGAAAAAAACCATGTAGGAGTATTAATTCATATATGGTGGAAATGTAAATGTGCTCAAAATTAATGGAAACAAATACATAAAACCTTTGCAGAAATAAAGAAAGAAAGGATCTGAAGTTATATTTACTAGGCATGGTTAAGAATGACAAGCTGGAAGGAGAATATGGAAGATTATTTTTTATATGACAACAGCCATGAGAATCTTATATGAAAAAAAATTAAAAAGTGGAAAAGTGAAGATGTACCAAGCATTGAAGAGTGGCTATTAAAGCTGTATGATTGCATGAAACTGGATAAGCTAACACCTATATTTTTAAAGGGGAAAGTGAGAGGGGGAAGGAATGGGAACCCTTAATAAAATGTTTTGGGGGAAAGTGGGGGGGAAACATCAATAATTGGTTTGTTATAGGAAAAATAGGGAAAAAAGGTTAATTAGTAGATATGGAGAAAAATATGAATAAGAATATTATGTAGCATAGTAAAATATTTGGTATCAAGAAGACAACGAATAAGGGAGATGAATACAGTAAAGATGTAAGGATGGAAGTAATGGAACAATGTTGTGTGAACAATATTGAAATATTATAGAAGGACAAATATGTAATTAGAAAAATCTGAATGCATTAAGAATATTCTGATTTATCTCTTTTTTTTTGTCTTTTGCTGGTTGTATTTTATTTTAATTTGCATTTTTTAAAGGAAAAAAACATGTTTTGACAATTTTTAATTTTTTTAAAAAAACACTCTTTCCATCTCTATTGAATGCATAAGGAAATCTTATTGATTCAGTCAGTCCACTCTAGTTAATACTAAAAGTAGGATTTAGACCACTGTGGTGATGCCACTGTTGCAGAACATCAAATATCTCCCCAAGCAAAACACAGTCCACAAATGGTGCCTTGCCACATTTTCCACAAGCAGGAAGTCAGAAGAATCAAACCCTCAGTCCTAATTTGGCCCTCCTAAGGTATGTTTGGAGTCCAGTTTGGAGCCAACACTGGCTTCATTCCTTCACCAAGTTAAAACATGGGTTTAGAAAAAAACTAAGTATCTAACAGTTATGTTGAAATCTGCACGTGTGTTTTAACTTGTTTTAAACTGTTCAATTACTTGATATCATTTAGACTATTTAAATTATTTCTTTCCACAGAAGAACTGCTAAACAGTTGTTAAATTTTTGATTTTTAAAAACTGTTCTATAGTTTCTTTTGTAGAAACAAATGGATTCCTTTTGCATACTGCTCTGAGGTCTTCTGCAGTAGGTTGGGATATCAACATTTTAAGAAACAAGCAAACAAATAATATCTGACCCTCTGGGCTTCCAGAAATGACTGAACTGCTTGCCTTTGAGACTATTGTTTGATGGATTCTGAGCTTCTGAACAGTTTTTCCCCCTTCCTGCTCTAAAAGACTTAAGGCTTACACAAGGCTTGTCTAGAAAGGCAATTTACCCTGTCTTGGTCCCATCTTTGGAGCCCTGCAGTGCAGACAATACAGGGCTTTGGCCCCGTTTTTCCCCCAGGCTGTCCTTATGACCACCAGGGCAAACATGGGGCCAAGATAGTGGGAAGATGAACTAAGGCCCATTACATTAATTTTAAAAAAATACCTGGTAAAATCCAACCAAAATAAAATGGATTGGACCCCATGTGACCTCAGGAGCCCAGATTGCCATGTTGGCCTGTGGTTGCAGCTAGCACCTGCAGGTCAAATGCAGGGGGTCTTGCTCACATGATGCAGGGCAGCTTCCTGGCTATGGAGAGAGCAATGCAGATGGTGGTGGTAGCAGCTGCAGAGATCAGCCAGCCTGGCAGTCTAGGCTCCATCCCATTTTGTGCAGGCAACAGGGGAGCAATGGGACAGATCCCCAAAAGAATACACTGGTGAGCCCTTAATGGTAATAAGAACTTCAAGCTTAAATATATCAGTTTTGAGAGGCTCATCTTATTGTATGTGGCCCTTCCCACCATGATTGATTGATTAATTGACTGACTGACTGATTTCATTTATATGCTGCCTTTTCCCAGAGTGGGACCCGAGGTGGCTCACAAAACGAATCAGACAAAATACACTAATCACATTAAAACAGTACAAAATCATTTAGAGGGTATATGAAAGTTAAAAATAAAGTACACACCCTCATAAGGAGACTCCCTGTGTGTAAGTACATATTAAAAGCCTGTTTAAACAAAACAATATTGGCTTACTGGTGAAAGGAGAGCAGTGTGAGGGCCAGTGTAGCCTCTCATGGAAGGGAATTCCAGTCAGTGGGAGCAGCTGCTGAGAAGGTTTTCTCCTGTGCCCTCACCAAATGAGCCTGTGATGGTGATGGGGTTGATAGAATAATAGTATCATAGAGTTGGAAGAAACCATGAGGGCCATCCAGTCCAACCTGCTGACATGCAGGAACACACAATCAAAGGACTCCAGCCTCTGTTTAAGAACCTCCAAAGAAAGAGACTCCACCACACCCCAAGGCAGTGCATTGCACTGGTGAACAGCATGTCACCTCTTAACCTTCTTTTCTTCAGGCTAAATATATCCAGTTCCCTAAGCCACTCCGCATATGGCATGGCTTCCAGAACTTATACCATTTTGGTCACTCTCCTCTAGACATGTTCCCTCTTGTCTACATCTTTCTTGAACTGTTGTATCTAGAACTGGACACAATATTCCAGGTGAGGTCTGGCCAAAACAGAACAGAGTAGTATTATTACTTCCCTCGATCTAGACACTATAATATTATTGATGCAGCCTAGAATCACATTGGCTTTTTTAGCTGCTTCATCACACTGTGGACTCACGTCCACCTTGTAGTCTATTAAGACTCCTAGATCCGTTTTCACATGTACTGTTATCAAGTTAGGTTTCACACATCCTATATCTGTACATAGATATGGGATGGGTGGCGAGCCTTCCCATGTGGATCTTAAGATATTGAATGGTTAGTATAGGGAGATATAGTCTTTGAGAAAAAGGCTGGATCTAAGAATGGAGGTGCCTCTGAGAACATCTCTGAAATTTAGAAGATTTTCAGATGGCTAAAATCAGCCTCTTGCCGTGCAAGCAGCCTCCGGAACAGTACCGAGGCAGCTGCGCAGCAAGGGTCCATTTGGGACGCCGCCGTTTCTCTCTCGGTGTCGTCCGTGGCTCTTGTGGCCAGCATTGGAGGCATTGGAAGTTTACAACTTCCGTGAGTAAAAACCAGCGCGGCCGCCTCCAATGCTGGCCGCAAGAGTCATGGATGACGCCAAGAGAGAAACGGCATCGTCCAAAATGGACCCTTGCCGCGCAGCAGCCTCGGTACTGTTCCGGAGGCTGCTTGCATGGCAAGAGGCTGATTTTAGCCATCTGAAAATCTCCTAAGTTCGTTAAGTCAATAAAGCCTTCCCAACCCATTGCCAATTGCTTTTGCCGCCTTCCTAAGACTGGAGAACTCTGGCAGTTGGTGCAGGAAATAGTTCAAGACCCAAGAACTCCAGGCAGAGTGGGTATGGAAACACATCCCACTTATGTATGCACTGCCTTAGTAGGCCCTATTCTGATTAGGGATGTAATTCTTTGCTAATTTTGTTCTTGATGGGATCAGCAAATAATTTTAACAATTTTCTTCCTAATGCAGGCAAATCACCAAAAACTGTCATGTTCATAGTTTGGGACTTATTCTGCACAAAAATTTGCTTCTGATGGTTTTCTGCATAAAATAAGATTTTCTATGGAGAAATAATATTTTTATGCAGAAAATGCTGTTTCTTATGTAAAAATGCTTCAGTTGGGGATTTATTGTATACAAAATTCACATGTGGCTTAGTGTGTGTATATATGTGTGCAGAAAATAGCCATTGCAGAAATATTTTCTGTGCTGAAATGGCATACTGTTTTCTGCACATAAAACCATGTACCAATTTTGCACAGAATAAGTCCTGAACTCATCATCATTCCATGAGTTTTCTTAACAGGGTTTCCCAACACTGAAGAAATACATTTTTGACCATTTTTTTAAATATTTTTAAAATATTCTTCCTAGCCCTAATTCTGCTACCTTCATGACCTCAATCAACATCACCTGATATTTCCTGGAAACCCAATTTGTGCTGAATGTCTCAAAGGTAGCAGTATGGAAATTTTGGGGAATGGAGAAGCTGACAGCAATTGGGAGAAACTAAAAATGCTTCTCTAGCTCAGTTTCTAACCCTCTTAATTAATGATAGTGCTTGAAAGTCTTCATTTTGAGGTGGATTTCAAGAACATAAGAACAACCATGTTGGCATCAGACCAAACATCTACCTAGTCAAGCATACTGTGCATACTGTGGCCAATTAGTTGTCCATATGAAGCCCTACAGTGGGATATGGATGCCACTGCACCTACCATCATGTCCTCCCCAGCAAATGTCATATTACAATTTAGAAATTTTACTGTTGAAACTAATACGTATAGATTTTTTTTTTTTAAAAAAAGTCCAGTTTCACCCATCAAATTTTGGATCTGAAATCTGAAATCCAGAATTAAAACTGTCATTTTGAGTTGAACATGTTCCATTGAAATTCAGACACTGTGTGCTATTGACTTCTTGGCATCTGTTTTGGCAAGAATCGTAGAGGAAATCCCATATGTGATCAGTGATCAAATGCTCCCACCCTTGCATGGCATCCATCTGAAGGAGCCAAATTCTACTCCTGCGTGCCAACTGTCAAATACTATCAAATCTCTACTATTAAAAATGAACTCTCACATTGTAGAATATCACTCATGTTGTGAAATGTTCTGCAAATAACTCAGTATTCAGAAAGTATCTACAGAACGTTCAACATCACCATTCACAGAAGGGGGTTTGGAGAGCAAATTTGTTCCAGCTCTAATCATTGTTCAGCAAGCAACATATCCATTATCTTCAGATTAAAGCAAAGAGCTTTTGATATGACAAGCAGGAAGTTCATCCTGTTTCTCATCTGACAGTTAATTCCCTTTCCTTCACAAAGCAACAGTGAAGTACAAGTGTTCATTTTGTCACACCGGCTTTCTCCCAGCTGATTTCCGCCACCTTCCTTTCTTGCATTAATCTTCAGATTGTCTTTAAATTGAGAGGGTAGATTATTATGTCCTTGACCATTTTTTTAAAAAAAAGCACTTTTAAGTAATTGATGCAATCAAACTGGTGGTCAAAGAGAATTCTCAACAATTCCATCAATTTGTTTTCAAGAGCAAGAAACCAAGCTGCCTGGGTGGGAGCAGGAACAGAGAGAATCATTCTCAACATTATAACAACAAAACTAAATACTTTAGGCAGATTTCTTAGATTCTCAGACACTATTTATGAAAAGTGATCATGTTTTTGACCAATAATTTGCATGATGTAGCATTTGTTGTAGTGATCTGTTATTTTCATGCACTTATTGATTTTATAGCTCAGCCCTATCTATGGGCTTGTCTACATTGGTCAAATACCCCGGCTTTCCCCCCGTCCTACACCCCTGCAGTCCAGATGATGGAGGACTTTTGCCCCATTCTTCCTCCAGGATGTCCTCACCACCCACAGGGCAAGTATGAGGCTGGAAAGGGGGCAAGCCAGGATAGGGCCCTTTACCATGTTTTTTTTTTTTTTTTTTTTTAATGTCCAGTTTAATGCATTCCCACCAGGATGGATCGGGCTCTGTGTGTCTGTGATAGCCCGTCCTGACAGGCCACCCCTTGCTGCTGCCAGGCACTCTTAATCTTCCTGATTTGGGCAGCAGGCCTACAGCATGTGACCAAGACTGGTCAAATGCAGGGGGCTTGTCGCATGTTACATCTGGCTGCCCAGATCCAGCACAGCAGGGGAAATGGCAATGACAGGGTAGATGCAGCAATGGACTGGCATTCCTATGTGGACTCTGGCCTGTTTTTCTCAGGTAACAGGGGATGAATGAGCCACCTTTGCAGCCAGGATACACCAGCAGGGAGCTGGCATAGCCTGGCTGGTGCAAATGAGCCCAATATGTAGGGCTCAGATGGTAAGTGCTGAACTAACAATTAAAATGACCCTACTGGTAATGAAGGAGAGAATTCAGGCTCTGAATAGGCAGTAAAAAAATAAGAAGGGGTTGCTCATTCTCTTCCTTGTTTGTTCTTTTCTTCAAACCACTGTTGGTGATGGTGGTGGCAACATTTGGAGCACCCTCTTTTCAGCAACCCATAGGATACCATTGTTTTAATCTCAGAGTACTCTGGATGCAAAGTCTTTTTATGTTAGGGGACATGTTTTCCCTTCTGCTGTGCCTGCTGGGGGAAGCTGTCCCCTTTCCTGCTTGGGTTCAAGAATGGAGGCATTAGTAAAATGAAGACAGTAACTTATTTAATGATATATTATTATGTTATTTATGTATGTATGTATTTATTTATTTATAACCCACTTTTTTCCCCAAGTCTGGGACCCAAAATGGCTCCAGACATTTGCTGCAGACTATCTGGCAGTGAAGCAAACAAACTTATTATCATTTGTAGCAGTTTTGAAAAATCTACCTAGCAATAGCAGAAAACAAAAATAAGTCACACAAACCCCAATATCCATGGGGGATGCATAATTAGACTTACCATTTATAAGTGAAACCATGGATAATAGCAAGCCCTGTTAAAATAAAGGACTTCCATAGAAACATATCATAGAGTTGTACTGGAGGATCTAACAATTCCTAGACTTCTCTAGGCATTTTCTTTAGGCATCTCTAGGCATTTTTCAATACAGCTCTACAGTATGTGTCTTTATTTTTTCAGCCATGGATACCTGAAGCAGCAGATATTGGTTCCATGGATACGGAAGGGGGGGGCGACCTGTATAGCAAATCACAGATGTATACTGGACATATTTTAGCCAATCATTAAACAGCAGTTGTTAAGGCATTAATGAAAATTACAAAGCAAGCGCTAATTGAAAACTATTCTTGTTGAACCTCTCCCTAACATTTCAGAGCACTATTGTTATTAGTAAAGCACCAGTGATTTGATGGTAATATCAAAATGTTCTGGGAATAGTTAATCCTCTTTTCCTTGAGATCCCCAACAGTCTAATAACTCTGAAGCTTCTAATTTTTTTTTTCTTGGTTGAAGATACTTTTTCTTGAGCTTGGCTCTATCTTACTTTGGTCTTATGGTAAACCTCTGAACTTTTTTCATCATGCCCCAGAATAACATTGTGTCTAGACCATGATGTCAAGAAAACAACGGTCAAGAATATAGTGGTGTGTGGACGGCACAGGAGTAACATGTTGTAAGTAGTAGCATATCATGTTGTTGGGTAACAAACATCAATTCTTCCTAATTGTCTATTCCTGCATGGCAGGGGGTTGGACTGGATGGCCCTTGTGGTCTCTTCCAACTGTGTGATTCTGTGATTCTGTGATAACCACTGGTTACTCATAACCAGTGGCAGCTGGTGTTTCTCATGTCAATGCAGCAGTAAATTCACTCCTGATTTTGTTTCAAAGTTTAAAGGAGTTATTTGAGGTGCTGGACACATTTTCAAGATCGTGTGGAGCTTCTTGGATCGCTCCTGGAAAGTTCAGTCTAAAACGTGGAATGTGTTCACCCTCCTCCCTGACATGGAAGTGAGTAGCCACCACTTCCTTTTGGAATAATGAAGAGAAACAACATTTGTTTCTTCAGTTTATAATGTTAATGCTAACATGTTGGGGGGGGAAGCAATATTTAAAAAAAAATTAGGCCCCCCCTTTTTTTACAGATTTTTTTTAATGACCAGCATTGTGTTGGTGAATTGTGTGTGTATGTGACTTCAAATTTCCTGTCAACCTATGCCAACTCCAAGAATTTCATAGATTTTCTTAGTCAAGGAATACTCAGAGGTGGTTTGCCATTTCCTTCTACGGTGGTGCAAATCAGCCCTACACCATTATGGTTCACTCTTTTTTGTCATTGCAGAGGCCAAAATTATCTACCAACTACACAATGACCAAAATCCCCCCCTAAACCCCATCTTTTCTCAACAGCAGCTGCCTGAACTTAGTAATCTTTTGGTGAGTTATGGGGTGGAGGGGACAGTGCACAGGAGAGCCTTGGGAGATCCCTGCAAATGCCTGTCACCATGGTCACTTGTCTGTGCCCTCCCCCATCAATCCGCTACATGAATCTCTCCTCATTGAATAGGTATAGTATAGCCTAACATCCTAAACTCTATTCCTCTATCCCAATACTTCCTACTTTCTTTGTTAACATGGTGTGACTGTTTGATACCTGAGTGTATGTGTGTGTGCATTCCCCTGATTATTTTTCAATAAAAAACATTTTTATTTCATCTGCTGGATGTGAGTCTCTTCAGCGAGTACCGGTATACACAGGTCAAAAGATCCCATTGTTACCTGGCCTCTTGCTGCCATCTTGAGCTAAGTAAAATTCCCCAAATTAGAATTTGGACACTAGTGGGCTCCCCACAGACCCCATACAATTCAGGTAACAATAATATAGTTATTCCATTATTTATGAACTGATCTGTCAGTTGCATTTGGCTCTTGTTCTTAGAAAACAACAGATTTTAGGACAGTTCACTGGAGTCCAGTAATAAAGCTCATTTGTCTTTGCAAATGTGGGAATGATGTATTTAGTTCCTATAAACCAGGCCTCCTGAATGCAAGAGATACTAGAAATTCGAAAGACCTCCTTGTCACTAGAGTTTCTTTTTGGAAGGAAAGGTATTGTTTTTAGGCTGATGTAATCAACAGTTACCTAATGCTGAGTCCTTTTTTCACCTCCAAAAGGCAATATGTGTTACAGTACTGGAACATTTCAGTACTATTATCAATGTTTGAAGGTTCCTTCAAAGTGCCATAAATATATCAGCTGAGGAGAACCCCTCATTTTGAAGGTTTAATTTTCCTTGTTTTTTTCAAAAACTATTTTGGTTTAGCTTCAGATCCTTCAGACTTCTTTTGTGGGAACAGAAACCCAGAAATATGATTCAAGCTTAGCTCAGGGTGTCGTCAGTTGTTATTTTTTAAATCCACTCACCAGATGAGAAAATTCTAATTACCATATTTCACCACAGCAAAATTCTCTTCAGTAGTAAAGTCACTACAGAAAGCCATTCTGTAATTCCTTTTACTAATTACAACAAAGAATCTTTCATAGCCCATTTCATCAGAGGCATGGGATAATGTTATGGTTCATTTATGAAGGTAACTTTCTAATACGAGCATTTTGGTGGAGATGGACAAACCTGTCCATTTCAATTTCATTGAGTTTCTTGCTTTCCCACTGGTGTTATGTATGTTGTCTCCCATTTTCCCATCAGTGTGCATTTTTTTAAAAGTCCATATGAAAATCTGTACCAATTTTACGTTCTTCTAATTTATGTGTTTTTATATGCACTCTTCCTGAATATATTGGCCGAGATTCTGCATGTCATAGCTATGCATTGTCCCCCAATCTGACCCCCTAAAACCCACCTTAAAGGCCTGACAACCATACATAGGGATAAAATTTTGCAGCATTGGTGAACTGGCATTGAAGGAACACTGAGGGGGGGGGCTGACCCCCCTCCTACCAGTGAACCATGGTGTGATGAACAGAAACGAAGATCCCTATGGAGTCCTGTCGCAACCCCTTGTTGCACTGTGGATACAGACTCCTTCACTTGATGTGGCTTTCTAGTTTTTAAGGTGAGTTTTAACAGCATTTGTGGTCATAGCATTGGTTTCATGATCATAAATGCAAACAGTATAAACATTTATGAGGTCTTAACTCTACCTTACGATATCATAACTGCCTAACAGGATACCAGCCATGATTTTTCACAAGCTATTTTCCTTAATTAATGGGCTTCTGCATATTATTTCAGTAAAATACTTTACCTGTACATCTTCGCTTAACAGATGCATTTTATATGCCTTTAAAAAGATGTGAATATTGTAGGTTAGTTCAGATTATGTCTACACTAAGGAACTGTAGCAGTTTGATACCACTGTAACTGTCATGGCTTCACCCAATGCAATCCTCGGTTGTGTAGTACAGTTGAGGCACCTACCTGTGCTAGAAAGTTTTAATGCTATAGTTCAGGAGAGTGTACCTGAACTGTCTACCACAGCAGTCTTATTGCCTCACCAGACCAGAGACAGCTGGTGGATCTGTTGCTCTGGGAATAGCAAATCTACTCTTGCATTTACGGCTGCCTCTGCCACAATGTTCCAGGTTGTATGGAAACCATCCATATTGGACTCTGCTCCCAAAAGAAGTGTGATTAGGGATTTAATTCTTCACTAATTTTCTTCTCAAAGGAAGTGATTAATGATTTTAGCAATTTGCTTCCCTCTGTGATAAAATCTTTGAAAACCATGATTCTATCCACAATTCAGTATATCTTTTGTGCAAAACCAATTCCTGGTTGTTTTGCACAGGGAGAAAAAAGCATTTTCTGATAAAGAAACAGCACTTTCTGTGCAGTGAACAATATTTCTGCAGAGAAAAGTTATTTTCTGTATAGAAAAAAGTTGTTTTCTGTGTGAATTATGCACACAATCTCCAATCCCAGCCTTTTCTTCACAGAAAAGGCTGTTTCGCAAGGGAAGATTCAGAAAGAAAAGGCTGTTTCATGTGCAGAAAATGTTGCTTTCTGTACAAAAAAACCCACACACATGCAAAATTGGGCATACGAAGTCCCAGACTTTGAAGATTCTTGTCCAGCCAAGATTCTTCTTGTCGGGGTTTCCTGACTATCAAAACCCATGCTATTTTGATGTAGGTTTTTTTTTTAAAAAAATCAAATATTCTTTCTATCCCTAGGTTTGGCACTGGGAGAGCTTACGTGCAATCTGGGGGAGGAACAGCCATAAACCTGAGAGTGGATATGTCACTCCCTGGGAATGAATCCACTAGTCGTCTCTGCACCAAACTACAAATTCCAGGATTCTGTAGGATGAAGCTGTGACAACTAAAATAAGACCAAACTTCTGTAACTATGTGGCATAGAAAACTCTGAGTTTCATTTCACACATTGGTTTGGGAATTGAAATTAGGAAAGTTCACATTCAAATGTGAACTGAACAGTTCATCTTGCTGAATTAAACTCATCTTCCTCCAAGCTGTACTGGTGGGGAGCGGGGGTGGGTGCTTCAAGAATTGTCAACATTCAACCCATCCATCCCCACTGTGCCGTCCAGCTTTTGTTAGAAGTTAACAATGAAAGATGATTGGAAAGCCAAAGCCAAAAGCCTCTTCAATTTTTCAAATTGATTTAATCTGATGAAGAAAGAAAGCTACATTTTGTAAAATTATATTATGATAAAGAGGAGCGGGTAGATTCTCAGCATGAATCTAAAAGCAAATTATATATACACACACACACACACACACAGGCAGATGGACAATGTATTTAACCAGACAAGTAATTATGTTGTGGTGTTACTATATCCCCAGTCAGAGATTAGAGAGAGAATTCAATTATCACTCCATTAGCTGAAAAAATAATTTTAGTGATACATTTAAACTGAATTCATTTATTCCAAACCATGTTCTAGTGCATTTCTGAATTAACCTTGATGCAATCTGCTGATTAGACTCTACAATCAATACTCTTACTTAAAAATCTGCATTAACTAGGCACATTTTGATTTACGGTAACATATTCAGTGTATTGATTTTTTATTTTCCTCCTAAATTATTTTATAAATCACATTTAATTTTCCAGTTTAGATAAGCTGTTTTCTCATCCATTTGAATTATGCCATTTTCATTTTTTTTCTCCTTGTCTGAAGGTGAATATCTTCATTTGGTAAAATTTTCTTTACCAGTTTGTAAAAGGACAGATTGGTCCTGTGGATATGAAACAGGGGCTTAAACCAGTATGCATATAAACCACATATGGGGGGAAAGTGCCCCTCTAAATGTCAATTACAATTCCATCATTCCCATCCAGTACACCAATGGCGAGGAGTGATGGAAGTTGCAATTAAGCAACATCTGGAGGGCTATGACTTCTGTATACTTGAAGGTGAAACATGGGCAGTGGGGCATCCTGCCATTGTCTCCATATAAAACAAAACACCCTGTAGTCTGAAGTCATCAGAAAGCACTTATTCCCCTTTATACGTGTTGGTCTTCAAGTGCAAGTATATCTGTTCCACTCACAGGTAGGTGCCCTCAGGTAAATATCCCAAGTTTTCTGTTCCATTCAGAGTTTGTCCTGGATGCCATCTCTTCCTCTTCCTCTCCTCTTCCTTCTCCTTTTTCTCAATCTGGGACCCAACTCCTATCATACAAAAATTAAGAAATATAATTAAACTAACAACAGAATTAGAAGCAGTCAAATGCATGAAAATTAAAAAGAAAATAGCAAACAGTACATTGCATTCTGAAAGGCCCTTCCCCCCACCCCAAGGAATACACCCTCAAAAACTTGCTGAAATAGAAACATAGAGTTGGAAGGGACCACAAAGGTCATCAAGTCCAATCCCCTGCCATGCAGGAACACACAATCAAAGCCCTCCCAAAGGTCTTCACCTGCCTACAAAAGGACAGCAGGGAAGGTGCCAGTCCAACCTCTCTCCGAAAGGGGGTCCAGAGCCTGGGAGCAACCAACAAGAAGGCCATCTCCTACGTTCCTACCAGAAGTACATGTGAGGATGCTGGGGCAAAGGCAAGGGCCTCCCCTGAAGTTTGCAAAATGAGCAAGTTCAGATATCTTATATATCCTATGCTGTATAAGGCTTCATAAGTCACAATCAGACTTTGAATTGTGCCTGGAAATAGAACTCTTTCCCTAGGGAGGCTAGTATGGCTCCATCCTTGTGGTCATTTCTTTGATAAGTAACTGGTTTCTGTTCCAGCTGGCTTTTTAAGGGCCTTTAATGATACAATGTTCTGCTAATTTGTACATTTTGTCTTTTAATTGGTTCTCATTCTATTTATTTTTAGTTGCACGTTAACAATAACTCTTTATATGGTTTTACTCATCTCTTTGTAAATGTTTTTCATAGTATTTGTTTTAATTTTTGTAAGCCACCTTGAGTCTCAGTTTTAGTGGGATAAAAATGAATCAAAAGGAAACAGGAGGTGGAGGAGACAACTCATGGTGTTTAACAGCTTTGGAGACCACTCCAGCAATAGTTATGGAGCATACTGGCATCCAACAGATCTCCCTCTCCAGTGTTTGGTGTCTCTCTTTCTCTCTGTCCAATCTCCAACAATTGTCCTTTTCCCATCTTGCCCTCTCTCCATCTATTTCTTCCTTTTCTCCTTGGGTACAAACTTTTTCTTTAACATTGCCCTCCTGCTTTCCCCAGCCCCACCCTTTTGCTGAGGTGATGTCTCTGCTTGCATCCCAGTTAGCAACTAGAGGACAGCAATGTCCACTAGTGAAATGGATCTCAGATGGTGCCAACTTCCATAGCCCATAGCAGGTGTCCAAATCTGGCAAGTATTGAGCATTCCACAGCAAGCATGCTGGTTTTCCTGGTGTCTAGCCACACTGATATAAAGCCCCTTGCTAAGGAAAATAATGAGATGGGGAGGTTAAAAATGAAATCAAGAGTTCTATGGAAGGAAGAGAATTTCAGATAACGTTTCCATGGGAAGTAGGGCCAGGGATTCCATTTACTTTCTTCACAGAGCTTTTTTGCTTTTTTGGACCAGAATTCCCAGAATCCACCAGCCACCATGGCCATTGGCATCTGAGGGATTCTGAGAGTCCTAGTCCAAAAAAGTAACTTTTCCAGTATCTGGCTGGCATCCTGTTATACACATGTAAGTTCAGTTTAGTATGAGATTGTACTTTTTTTACTGTGGCACAACAGCCATGTTCAGTTGAAGATTGTGGAAACAGAATTGAACATGTGGTGTCATTATGGCTATGGTGTCATTGTGCATTGGACATGAAGATATGCATTGTGCATTGCTTATTGAATATGTTGATGTGCATCGAACATTGCAAATGTACTTTTCACATTTGTTTCCACATTCTGTTGGCAATGTTGCAATTCACTAATGAACCATCATCATGTAACTGCATAAATTTACATTTCATCTCCTTGACATAGGATCTCATTCATCTACTTCTTAGGTATCATACCTGGCCTTACGCCCCTTCCCTCGAGTAATTCATAATTTGGCAATGTTAGACAGTTCACAAGGTCTACAGTAGACCAAGCCAGCCACAGAAGGGTTCAAGTAGAGGTCACCCAAAGACCTAAAAAGTTGTCTTGGAAATTCCCCAAACCCAAACACACCTAGGATGAGATTACAGAAACCCCCTTTGACAGTCATTAGGGTGGAATGTGTTAATTTCCCTGGACATATCTGGCAGGGAATAATACTCTCAAAACAAACAGTGACCAGAACACCTATTGTCCACACTCATCTCCTCAAACATCTTTCCTTCTCATGTTCTCCCATCCAGAATATAGAAGTAGCCAAAAACCCATTAACATTAATGTTCTAACCATTAGCAGCAATCATCAAAGCCTGAGTTTCTTTGTCTAACTGTGGAAAACTCACCCAACCACCAACCACCATTGTTTTTACTTTCAAAACACCATCTGGCCATCTGTTGGGGATGCTTTGATCATGATTTCCTGCGTGGCAGGGGGTTGGACTGGATAGCCCTCGTGGTCTCTCCCAACTCTACGATTCTATGAACACCCTTTAAGGGTACAATATTGGGTATAAATATTACACTCAAATCATAGCCATGTGTGCAGGTTCCACACACTGTTACTCTTCCCATCTGCTGTGCAACCCTCAGATTCAGGTTTGAGTCTTCCTCTGCTGCATGAATCTCTGCTCTCTGGACAGGTAATTATAGCCCATTCCTCAAATCTATTCTTATATCCGAATACTTCCTCCTAATTCTTCATTAGCCTTTTGTGAACACTTGTGAATGTGTGTGCAGGTATGAATGCTTCAATGATTATTTTTCAATAAAAACCATTTTTATTTCATTTTTGGCTTGGAGTCTCCTCAGTCTACACAGGTGTACAGATCCTGAAGCTACCCAACCTCTTGCAGACATACCTTTGAGCTATTAAAAATCCCCCAATATAATATAACTCAGAGGTTATGCCTGGGTCCCACAGACCCCATGCAATTCAGGTAACAGGTACAACATTTGGCTGAAGGCTTTTAAAACTGATTTTGCTTTATTTAAAAATCTCCTACATACACTGAGAGCAGCATAAGGCTCTTCTCATAAAGGACTGCCCTCAGGTGACACTTCCTGGAAGGCCCCCACAATCACATGCCATTGCATGGCCATAACATGGGTTTTCTATGAAGTAACACCAGAACGAAACCTCTTAGACCATTGAGGGGACATTTGCAATTACAGCAGCATGCAAGAGGCTTGAAAGAGCCCTCAGCCACCTTGTACACTTGAGGAGGCAAATGGAATGTTGCTTCCTCTCCATGAGAAATTACTAGAAATGTTCCTCTTCTCTGTGAAGGAGGCCAAAAAACAATGTAAGAGATGCCAGATCAGCTACTTACTTAAGTATTCCTAAGTAACAGGAATCTGTTCTCCTGTCAATCAAGACACAGCAGGCTGATGTCTCCACTCCCTTCTCACCAGTGATCTTCCATGCAACAATGGGAAATGGAATCCCTGTCACAATTCCTCCTTGTACCAGAGGTCGCTCATGGGAGGGGGTGGAAATGTCAGTCTGCTGCTTCCCGATCCCCAGGAGAACAGACCTCTGTTGCTTACAGCTGCCGATACCCAGTAACACAGGATATCTACAGTTCATACATCAGTAAGTGTGATAGTGAAGGTTTCGGGAGAGACTTCTGCAAAAGACTTCAGGCTGAGAAGGAAAAATTCCTTCACCCCAGCACACTGCCTTGAGCTCTGGCTTGCCAAATAATAATAATAATAATAATAATAATAATAATAATTTTTATTTCTATCCCGCCCCTCTGCAACACAATCGGGGCGGCTTACAATATAAAAATTCCATAGTCCCAGTACCCTAACCCACCCACCCCTTAAAATAATATTAAATTATAGAAGATTAAAAACATACAACAATTTAAAATAGATAAATTAAAAAGACAAAAATTAAAACATACAATGGTTAAAAAATCTAGTTGCCGCTTAGAAAGGACAGCCGAGTCTTGGGCTGGGATAGTTATTCAGGGAAAGCCTGCCGGAAAAGATCCGTCTTGACAGCTTTTTTAAAGCTGTCTAAGGTGGTAATAAGACGGATCTCATCCGGCAGGCCATTCCATAATCTGGGAGCGGCAGCAGAAAAGGCCCTCTGGGAGGTCACCGACAGCCTTGTTTTCATAGGCTGTAACAGATTCCTCCCAGAGGACCGAAGTGCGCGGGGAGAGTCGTCCGGAAGGAGGCGGTCCCGGAGATAAGTTGGACCCAAGCCATGTAGGGCTTTAAAGGTTATAACCAACACCTTGTACTGTGCCCGGAAACGAATAGGCAGCCAGTGGAGAGCTTTTAGCACAGGTGTTATATGCTCTCTTCTGGAAGCGCCAGAAATCAACCTGGCTGCCATGTTCTGAACTAGTTGAAGTTTCCGAGTCAAGCACAAGGGTAGCCCCATGTAGAGTGCATTACAGAAATCCAGACGGGAGGTTACCAGTGCATGTACCACAGTTTCGAGGTCTCTAGTTTCCAGGCAAGGGCGCAGCTGGCGTATCAGCCGAAGTTGATAACAGGCACTCCTGACCGTCGCATTTACCTGATTAGACATCTGGAGTGTCGGGTCCAGGAGCACCCCCAGACTGCGAACACAGTCCTTGGAGGAGAGTGTAGTTCCATCCAGGACTGGAAGTTGTATTCCCAGACCTGGTTTCGGGCCTGTAACTTTAGTACCTCCGTTTTGTCTGGATTCAGTCTCAATTTGTTTTTCCTCATCCAGTCCATTACTGCTTTAAGACAATCATTGAGGGGAGAGACGCCATCTGAAGTCGAAGCTGATGACCAAGACATGGAGAAATATACCTGGATGTCATCAGCGTACTGATGACACCGCACTCCATGCCTCCGAATTATCTCTCCCAGCGGCTTCATATAGATGTTAAATAGCATCGGGAACAGGATGGCGCCCTGAGGAACGCCACAGTTAAGCTCTATTCTAGTAGAGCAACTGTCCCCGAGCCTCACCCTCTGGGATCTGCCCGAGAGGAAGGAACGGAACCACTGCAAAGCAGTGCCTCCAATTCCTAACCCCCTCAGGCGATCCAGGAGGATGGAATGATCTATTGTATCAAAAGCCGCTGAGAGGTCCAGGAGCACCAACAGGGTCACACTACCCCTGTCGATACTCAAGCGGAGGTCGTCAGCCAGAGCAACCATGGCAGTCTCCACTCAATATCCTGTCCTAAATCCAGTTTGAAATGGATCTAGATAATCAGTTTCATCCAGGACAGCTTGGAGTTGAGAAGCGACCGCCCTTTCAATCACCTTGCTTAAAAAAGGCAGCAAGGAGACTGGCCTATAGTTGTTCCTATCCAAGGGGTCCAGGGAAGGCTTTTTCAGGAGCGGCTTAACCGCCGCTTCCTTCAAACAGGGTGGAACAGACCCCTCCCTGAAGGACGCATTGATAATATCCCTAAGGAGTACTCTCGATGCATCGCCCCCTTGGGTGGCCAGCCAAGATGGACAGGGATCGAGGGGGCAGGTCATCTTCCTCACTCTACCAAGGAGCTTGTCCACGTCATCGATACTCACAGATTGAAGCTGATCCAATAAAATTTCATCAATGGAGTTGCTGGACACCTCGTCTATAGATTCTGTCATAACACTGGCATCTAAGTCGGCTCTTATCCGAGAGATTTTATCTGCAAAGTGGATGTTAAACGCATCACAGCAGGCCGTTGTCGGGTTAAGTAAGGGGTTCTGCGCAGGGGGAATCCGCGTCAGCTCCCCCACCACCCTAAACAGTTCTGCTGGACAAGACTCTGCAGACGCAATACGTGCAGAGGAGAAAGACTTCTGCGCTGCGCGTATCGCCTCTCGATAAGAATCAAGGAAATTCCTATGACAAGTCTTGTCGGATAAGAGTCGAGTCTTCCGCCAGGTGCGCTCTAGTTGTTGTCCAGCCCGCTTCATCTTCCTAAGCTCCTCTGAATACCAGGGCTTACGGTTAGGAGCAGGCTGGAAAGGACGTTTGGGAGCGATTGTGTTGATAGCCTTGGTGAGGTCGGTGTTCCAAATATTAACCAAAGCTTCAACAGAATCACTGGCGTTACCAACCATTAAACCCTCCAAGGCTTTCTGGAATCCAATTGGTTCCATTAGCCTTCAAGGGCGGACCATTCTAATAGGTCCACCACCCCCGGTGGGGCAGACAGTGGCTTTTAGCTCCATCTTGACCAGGAAATGATCCGTCCATGACAATGCAGAGGTTTTAATAACCTCCGCCCACGGATATTCCTGTTCCGTACTAAAGGCCGCATCGAGGGTATGACCTGCACAGTGAGTAGGCCCGACAACCAATTGGGATAGGCCCATGTTTGTCATGGATTCCATGAACTCCCGAGCTGCGCCAGTTAGATTTAGCAAGCTGGTCTCGAGTGGGATGTTGAAGTCACCAAGAACTAAGAGTCTGGGTGACTCCAGCAGCAACTCTGAGACCAGCTGTGTTAGCTCGGTTAGGGAGTCTGTTAGACAACGGGGTGGCCGGTATACTAACAGAATCCCTAAGCTATCCCTGGACCTCAGGCTTAGGTACATACACTCGATGTGGATTGTGTTCCGGATAGGACAGCAACAAGGCCAGCCTTCACTCAACTTGAGGGCTTTAATCTTTGTTTGCAGTATATTTACAATATATACACAGGGTATAGAACTGCCATCTCTAATACTCATAAATCTTTCTCCTAACCAACAAACTGCTTCACCAACCACCATTCACAACAAACCCACACTGGAGATAATTTCCATCTCCTTTTTATATGTAGTTACACAATGCCTGTTACATCAGGCATCACGTGTGCATACTCTCAAGTGCTGACTCACACACACACCTGCCACTGTAGCTGAACTACTTTCATTGCTAAGCTTACAGCTCCATCTTGTGGTCACATCCATGTAATTTCCTGACAAAAACAACTGCTAGAATTTATCCAGAAGGGATACAGTGGACAATTTTACCATATATGATACCACGGTTACCTGTATTTGAGTTGTGGTATAATTCTCCTTGCTACATTATGAGATTATATGTTGGGTGTGGACTAGGGGTTTATGTGGTACATATAACATACAGTTCTCCTGATGGCAATTTGGTAAGAGAGCAACACACAGGAAAAAAAACAAGCATTCACACACACACCCTGACAAATGGAATACAATATCCCCCAGAATACACTGCATTGTGGAGTGTAAAAATTGCAAATAATCAGGTCCTTTCTTCCAGTTAATGATGCTTCTCCACTATCGGAAGAGCCTGCAAGGAGTAGAAGAAAATGTAGCTGTGGCTGTTAGGAATACAAACAACAATCACAAATTTTCCTATCCTCAGTAGGAAATTATGCCTTGGCATATCAAGACACTCCATCAAGAAATGGTCAAACTACCATGAGATTTGTGGCATTGGGGATATTTAGACTGACACACAGTTTGTGAATTATGATGATTTATGTCAGACTTACATCATTGCAATTCACTTTCTTGGTTGTTGCAGAATTCTGTCCCAATGACTGAAGGATCAAAATCCCCCCAAATCCACCTTATAAGGTGCACAGTTCCCACCCCATCCCCAAAACATGGCCATTTCCATATTGTTGGAGAGCATGGGATGAGCAAGCATATGTCTAGCTGTTTTCCTATATCTAGACCCACTGTAAGGATGGCATTTGCAGAGAGCTTGCAAGGATCCCCAGCTACAGGAAAATAGCTGGACACATCCCTTGCTCTCTGCCAATGTAGAGATGTCTGTGTTTGGGGAGCTGTGCTGCTTAGAAGATGATGTAGCTACAGAGACTTAATTACATGATATAAACACATCTCCTGATACAGGACCTCAAACTGTGTTTTGTTTTGCAGGAATGCATTTTTGCCAGAAGGTCTTGATATGTGCAAAAACATTGACATGTGTTCATCTCTCTCACACAGTCTTACCCAGTGGGAAGAAAAACTCTGAAATTCTTTGTTCTTGCAGGTGAGAATGAAGTAAAGAAACATTTATATCCCTAGGGGATGTGGATGCATGAGTGCCTCCACCAGCACTAGGAGGTGAGCAAGCAGGCCTACCTGGCTGGCCACAAGAAGGGAGATGATTGCTAAAGTAGAGAAAGAACCAGAATGGTGCTCCATTCTGAGGTCTCTGGCTAATGGCAGATTGCTGGACTCACACCTGCCTTCTGGTATCATACATACCTTCTGAAGAATTGGTATTATGGTTTAAAGTAAGGTGTGGTGGGCTGCAAACTACATGTCCATCACATATGATATAAAAAGATCCTACAGGTTGTTTACACTTCCACCATAGACTACAAAAACTTTAATGCATTTTAGCCAATTTTTTTCTGATATCAAATACCAACAATACATCATCTTGTAAATGTTCTCTTTCAGATCATAACACAGTGTAAATTTCATTCCTTTTAACTATAACTTCTCCCATTGATCCAATTGTATATTATATCCAAAATTTTGTGTCCACTGTATCATGCAGTCCAAAAGCCCAACATCATGTTTATGACTTTTAGTGATCCAGCAAAAGCCAAGATCCTACACTTTTCTTACACAGTCTCTGGCTTTTCTCCACAAATGAAGATTCAAGAAGGACCCATCCCGTGCTTTCTGCAAGCGTGCTGATGACTAAGAAGGCCAATCCGAGATAAACAAGTCCGGTTGCAGAAAGCACAGCAGAAGGTCTCCTTGGGTGATGTTTTTGGGTTGTGATCCTTTCTGCGTTGTCGTTTCTCTTCAAGACTTGTCCGGCGTGAGTTCTCAAATAAGGCTGCAGCATTGTGGATAGTGTGTCTCCATGCCTCCCGATGTGAGGCCAGGGCGGACCACTGTTAGTGATCAAACTGTAAATTTATACTCTTACACAGTATAAATTTACAGTCATGTAGTTAAGTACTAGTTGATGAATACCATCATTTTGCAATCAGCTGAGATCTGTATGGAAGGATGACAGCATGACAGAGATCTTCAAATGCATACACACCACTGATCAGTGGTTGTTTGGGTGGGGGATAGATCTGTGTCTGATGCTATCCCACTGCCATTGTTCCATGGTACAAGGAAGTACTGGATACCATCTTGTACAATGCTAAAAAAAAGCAGTTGCACTACCATAAAACTTTAGTTATATTAGCGTGTGACAACAAGAGAATTCTGATCTTAATCTCTAGTTTGCTGACATAAGGAATGATATCCTGCCCCTCTATTTCTGCTCTAAACCTGTGATTCTACACTTTTGTCCTTCCAGAGGTTTTGGATTCAATTGTTTGAATGCCAGACCATTGACCATGATGTCTGGGGCTTCTGGGAGTTGAAGTCTACAGTATCCGGATGACCAAAATTGAGAATCACTTGTCTAAGCCATCTGAGGCTCGTATATGCTTCAACTAAGACAATGGACATATCTGTAGGGTTGACAGCCAGGACTGTAAGAACATAAGTTGTTCATTGCTATTTCATTGCAGGGAACTGCAATCTTCAATTTGCACATCAGTCTGCTTACAGAGATAATGACCACTACAATCTGGCCAGATTTTTGGACATTCCCACAGCACCTCCCAAATTTTCTACCATCTACCCCCCACCCAAAGAGGAGTTCTGGTGTACTAAAAATTTTATCACATCTCTGATGTTTTAATGATCCAGAAAAGGTATCCCTCAACCTGGAGTCTTTCCTTGTAATGTTTCAATGGAAAGTCTTATGTGGTTTTTGCATTCCTTCAACATAAACCATAGAGCATTAAACATATGAGCAGCTACACAAGTTGAGCTATTGTCCTGCCTAATATATGAGGCATCTGAATGTCTGTGTTTTCAAAGTTCCCCATTTATTTTTAATGAAGCCTTAGATCTCTCCCTTTCCCCAGAGCAGGTTGAAAAATCAGAAAGGGAGCAATCTATATGAAAGGAGCAAGTAAATTGTAACTGCTGAATTCGACACATACACAAAAGCTGAAGGATTTGGTATTCATTGAACTAGCCACTCTCTGTGCTTTGCTGCTTCATTTTCATCTAAAGCCATTCCACCTCCTCTTTTCTTTTGTCCTAGCTGAGTCAATTATAACCACAGATTGCTACATGGAATTCTAGAGCAAGGGAAACTGTTAACACCTACCCACTCTGGCACAAGATCACACTAAACAGCTTATTAAAATGCAGGCATCAGCTCTGATTGGTAACATGAGGCAAAGGGCTTAGATTTACTTCCAACTCATTTAATTACAGAAATCAATGAGTTCTCTGAACAGAGCTATGCAAAGGGAAAATTAACCTGACCCGAACAACATTTCATTTTAGATCTCAAGATATTACTCATAACACTACCTGGAGAACCTATTACATTTCAGGAGCATTTTGACACAATGGAATGGTAGTAGTAAAAGTCAGATGGATTATTTATCCAACAATATGGAAGCTCCTCTTATTAGATTTTTTTTTGTTTGAAAAAAGAAAAAAGGATTGGTTATATAAAAAAGTTCTTTTTAAAGGCTAAAGGAGCAAATGAAATCAGAAATATGGTTATTGAGGGTTTCCTTGGTTATGAGCCCTTGTCACTACATTGTTTGCTACAATGAAGGAGCTGTTATTTGCACATCATTTGGTGCATTCTATATTGTAAGAACTGCTGCCTTAGAACCTCAGGATGCCACAAGGATCTCAGAACATGCAGTGGAGCATGTGCACCATTCCCACTACTCCCATTTGAACTGTGGGGAACAGGGAGTTTTGATCTTAGCATTAAACCATGCTTCCATGTTTTTGCACCCGTATGGTTGATGGGCTTCATATTCTGGGATGGTGAACCCACTCTGTACTTTAAAGGAGCCATCCAAGGTGCTAAGTCTATTTTGTAGATAGAGTTGTGCACCTTGGATAGCTCAGTTAAAGTTCAATATATAACCTTGTTATGTGGCCATACAGCTCCCACCCTCTAATAATTCATAATTTGACTTATTAGACACTTCATGTGGTCTCAAGTAGACCAGGGCAATCTGAACATAGGGGCTAGTGGAGGTCACTAGGGCCTATAAAGGTGTCTTGGAAATTCCCCAGAATCAAACCTACCCAGGATGTGATTAAGTGAACTGCCCCCCGCCTTAGACAGTTGTTAGGGAGGAATCTGCTACTCTCTCCTGGATGCACCTGGCAGTGAGTCACACTCCAAAAACAAACAGTGATTGGAACACCTATTATCCCCAGTCATCCCAGTAAATATCTTTCTTTCACATCTTTTCCTATCCACAATACAGAGGAGACCATAAACTCATCAACCTTAATGTTCTGACCATTAGCAGCAATCAATGAAGCCTGAATTTCTTTGTCTAACTTTGGAAAACTCACCCAATCATTGTTTTACCCTCAAAACACCCCTTAAGGGTACAATATCAGGTATAAATATTACCCTCAGATCATAGCCATGTGTGCACAGTTCTTCATACACTCTTACTCTGCTGGTTTCCTATTTCACCCTCAGGTCCAAGTCTGAGTCTTTCTTCACTGCATGAATCTCTGCTTCCTGGACAGGCAATTATAGCCCACTCCCTGAATCTATTCCTCTATCTAAATACTTCCTCCTAATTCTTTGTTAGCCTTGTGCAATTGCTTGTTAGCATTTCATATTGTGAGCAATATCAAAAAGGATATTGACAAATTGGAGCGTGTCCAGAGAAGGGCAACTAAAATGGTGAAAGGTCTGGAAACGAAGCCTTATGAGGAGAGACTTAGGGAGCTGGGTATGTTTAGCCTGGAAAAAAGACGGTTAAGAGGTGATATGATAGCCCTGTTTAAGTATTTGAAGGGAAGTCACGCTGAGGATGGAGCAGGCTTGTTTTCTGCTGCTCCAGAGACTGGAAAACGGAGCAATGGGTGCAAGCTCCAGGAACAGAGATTCCACCTCAACATGAGGAGGAAATTTTTGACAGTAAGAGCTGTTCAGCAGTGGAACACACTCCCTCGGAGCGTGGTGGGGTCTCCTTCCTTGGAGGTCTTTAAACAGATGCTGGATGGCCATCTGTCGGGGATGCTTTGATCGTGATTTCCTGCATGGCAGGGGGTTGGACTGGATGGCCCTCGTGGTCTCTTCCAACTCTGCAGTTCTATGATTCTATGATTCTATGTGTGCATGTGTGAATGCTTCTGCAATTATTTGCCAATATAACCATTTTCATTTCACTTTGGCTTGGAGTCTCATCAGTGAGTACTGCTATACACAGCTATAAAGGTCCCTTAGATACCCAGCCTCTTGCAGCCATACCTCTGAGCTAATTAAACATTCCCCATTTTAATATTATAATTTGAATGTCAATAGTGGGTCCCCACAGACTCCATGCAACTTGGGTAACAACCTGGACCAGATTCATTAATCCACTGATATGGAAACCACTAGCCATGACTAGGTGACATGAATCACTTCCCTATATCATATGAATCAGAAGAACCTGTGAATAAATAGGCGTGACAACCTTCTTTGATGTAAAGAGGTGGTATGTGCCACAAGTGCTATGTGCACAAACATCACACTCATGTGCTCCCCTATCTTTCTACAGAGCAGTTATATGAAGATGATCAGAAGATTCTACTTCCGTTCTCAACTAAACACAGTTAACACATTGATCCAAATGAGTTGAATTGTATGTGTTTTAACAAAGCCATTGGCTCTGGTTGAATATTCAATATAGGATAGCTTTCATTGCAAGTTTACATGTGGAATTGTTCTATGTTGGAGGGCACACTGTCTCACCTTCCCCCTTGCTTTCCCCCACTTATTTTTATCTTATTTCTAGCTGTGCCTAGAAATTGCTTCAGACTGTGCCATTCCATTCCAGAACTGAACTGGGGCAATCCAATCTGATACAGAGCTTATCCAAATTGGCTGATTTCGATCTTATTCACTTCAGAATTGAAGACTGGATTGTGCATCCCCTTAAAGGGTGCCATGGACCACTGGACCACAAAAAACAGAAGTGTAAGTGAGCTATCAAACATTTGGGAAACCTTATTTGCTATAGTTAGAGATGGAAAGGATATGCAAAAACATTCAGAAAATCATCACAGAAACATGTTTTTTGGGGGGAACTCTGATGAGAGGAATCCTGGCCTAACAAGAATCTTCATCATTCAGGAGTTACCATCCACACCCATTTTACTGCAAAGGATAATTCTCAGTTCTCGAAAATTGAAACTTTTCCCCTTCCATGCTCATTATCTGACAGAATTTTCAAGGGTACTGCTTTGAAGTAAGGCAGTATAGGCCTCTCTTCATAAAGAACAATGCCATCATCTCTGTTTTCTCTTCCTTTATCCAGCTAATTAACTTAGTCTTCCTCGCTTAATCCTTTGCTTAATCATTCAAAATTGCACTCGCTTCATTTTACTGGAGTCCCTCATTTTTCACTAAATATATTTTTTATCACAATGTTTTAATTTTTCACCTCAGGGATCAAAAATAGTTTAACTTGATAATTTTTTCCTGAGACGCATTCCCTCACCCCCACAAACCTAATCTAATATGCTTCAAGATGATTGGTTGCATTTTGTGGATAAATAAAACCATGGTTGCATTTTGGTTTTAATGTTTGTGTAGGGCCAAAGCATCCATGAGAACACAGCTGGTGACAACTGGGACAGTCCTCATTCAAGCCAATAAGAAAATTACTCCAGAATTCATACCATGACCAATATGTTGCCACTCCATTCCAAAATATAAGACTATATTATGTATGTAGTGTGGGCTTCATTCTTGTAGTGCTCCATTGTGAAACTGGGCTCAGTACTGTGTGCCCTACACTGTGTTGTCCACACTGCTTCTATAGGCTTGTCTAGATGGGCAGTTTACACCAGCTTCCCCCCACCTTGAAGCCCTTCACAGTGCAAGTGACACCGGGCTCTCACCCTAATTCATCTCCAGGCAGTCCTGATGATGCCCAAGGCAAACCAGGAGGAAAGGCGGGGTAAACCATTTTAAAAGGTTTTTTGAAAACCCACATTATGCAGGAAAACTTGGAAGGGTCTGGCAAGGAACTCAGGCTCCATACCTGCATGCTGGTTTCCATCACTGGAGTTGCTCTACAGCCAGGTGGGATGTCAACAGCATGTGATCAAAAAAGCCCTGCCTGTGACCATCCTTGATCGCATGCCAAGGGCCTCCTTCCTGGCTTCAGAAAGTGCAACAATTGGGGGGAAGGCAGCATAGAAACAACAACAACAAGCAGCAATAACGTGACAGTGGGGGAGGGGCCCGCCAAGACTGGCCAGATGTGCATGCGGCAGTCAGGGTGTGTGTGTGGACTTCTGACCATTTTGTCATGGTAATGGGGGATTGAGGTTGGCCAGTTCTATGCCAGAATATGCCAGCTGGAAGGCCGAGTATTCTGGCCAGTCTAGACAAGCCCATAGTTTTCATGCTGGGATCCTTTCCAGCCTTATATGAATAAGCTGGAGATTGAACCCAGGACTTTTCCAGTCAAAGCATATCTTCTACCACTTTACCACTGAGTTATGGTGCTGCCCTTAAGTTCCACTGATGTGAAGGGGATTGCAGAGGAAGAAGAGGAATCATACAGGAAAGGTAGAGACTTTTCTCCCTCCACTCTTTTTGGACCCCATATGATTATTCCACTGGAGTACGGACATTTGTGACTAACTCACTGATTCTATTCATTATATGAGCTGAATCCTACTTTCTCAGACATAGGCTGGAACCTCGTTGGCACTTTGCACTGGTGGATTAGGTCCATTATCCAACCACAGTGCAATCTTTTGCATGGTTGTGCAGTGGAGTCAAGCAGCAGCTAAAGAAAGCCTTAACTATTGAGAGAGAATGTTGTTTTGCTTGCTCTGAGTGACATGAAATACTTTTCTCCCATCTTCATTTGTCTGCCAGATTTAGCTGTTACCAGAAAATCACTGAAAGATGTTGTTATCATGTTCTACTACCCCTCCCTATAATATCTCATAATTGGAAATTTTGGACACTTCTAAGGGGTCTAGTAGGCTGGGGTGATCATAAAGGAGGTCAGGTGGAGGTCACAAGGACATGGGAAGGTGTCTTAGAAATATTTTAGCAAGCAAACTCAAACTAGGATTCAGCAGAAGCCTCCAGTAAACAAAACCATTAAGGAGGTATTTGCTAATTCCTTCTTGGGCCCCTCAGCAGTCAACCTAAATAAACAAGTGATCTTTCCAAGCCCAAGCCCAAGGAAATATCCCTTCAGAACCCCCACCTGTCCTGCAATGTGAGGTTTTTGTAAACCCATCAGTTCCAATCTCCCAGCCATTAACAGCAATCAGCTAAGTTTCAGTTTCCTTTGTTTACTTGGTGGGAAAACCATTCTGGCTTTGTCGTAGCTGAAGTACACGCTCCTGGATATGAAGTAGGGTATAAATACTAGCCTTCCAATGATAGAAATGTGTGCCACTGTAGATGAGACCAGCCAATCTCTTTCTCGGCATGCCCCTGGATTGGAACTTCCAGTGTCACCCTCAGACCTCTGTTTGAATACCTTGAAACTCTGCTCTTCAAGAATGGTAACTATCAACTTATTTCCTAAACTCAAACTTTCTGTATTACTCTTTGAAAGCCTTCTGTAGTCCTTGTGAGCTTGTGTTCCATGTGTGAATGCTTTTTGTGCTATTTCCAATAAAAACATTTTATTTCACTTTGGCCTGTATTTCTCTGCAGTTAGTTATTGGTACACATAGGTGAAAAGATCCCAAAGTTTTCTACCCCTCTCAGCCTTCCATTTGAGTTAATAATAATAATTACCCCAAATATTAATATAGTTTTGGCACCAAGACTGAGGCTCTAAAGCACCACCTCTCTGATTAACTATGTGCAGTGAGTGTTTGGTTTACTATGGATCATCTGAATTTGATCTCTCTAGTCTGTCTCTTTTAATTTCCCAGCTCTTGTCTTATCAAATAGCTTGCCTTGATCCTCTGTTTGCTTTTCATTTAATTTGTTAATTTGAATAGTAATCTATTCATGAGTCTCTATGTGCATTTTAGGTAGTTAAAGTTATTCTTTCCCCAGCCCCAATTGCCTTTAGTTGTTGTTAGATCTCTGATTCACTTTCTTAATGTGGTTCATTTTTTTAAAAAAATGCCTCTAGTTTGGCTGTCATGCTGTATACAATTTCGTTCTTCCAATAAGCACAGTTATTGAATTCACAAAACACACATATTATTATCATGTTGCATATTTAATACAGGTTGACCCCCATGTCCACGGATTTGTTATCCATGGTTTTATTTATCCACATCCAAAAAAAATATGTTCTCTCTAGGCATTTCGAGGTCCTCCAATGTGATTCTATGGTCAACTTCCTGTGTTCATCTCATTGAAAATAATAAGGTTCCCTATTATGCATCGTTTCAGGTATCCATGGGGGGTTTGTGCTCTTGGAATGTATCCTCCCCTGGTTACGGGGTCAACTTGTATTGCAAAGAAAAGCAAAACACAAATTAATTTTTTGCATATCTGGTTGAGAAAGGAAACCACAACATGCCACATCCATTAGTTTTCCTCATTTAACTAAGGACTTTTTCGGACAATGTAAAAATAATGCTGATATTTTTAATAATGTGATATTTTTGCTTTTACAGTCATATTTTACTCACGATCGTTGATCCGAGTAAAATATGACGGTAGAAAGCAAAAATATCACGGTCAAATGTCCCAGCGGTACTGCAACAGTACTGCTGGGAAGGAGCATCGTACAAAACTGACACCCTCTAGTGCTGCAGCGTCGCAACCTGGCGACGCTGTTAGCATTATTTTTACATTGTCCACAAAAGTCCTAAATAGATGTATCATCTATAGTTTTTACAATAATAATTATTTCTAGCACATATGATTGTTAGTTAAATTAAACTTAATCACTCATGATCTACCTCCACAGAAGTAATACAAATTCACCTGGTGTTCCTAGGGACAGAGGGAGGCAGACTGGTTAGCCTTCATCCCAAATATGATTTGTAAGGGCTTGGGGTTGGGGTTGTAGGAGCAAATTTGCTTCTCCTATTAGGAAAGCTCCATTTGAGCCTGAAGATCAGAGGAAGATATGAAGCAGCAGCAGCATGATAGAGCCTGAGATGGAAGGAAGGTAGTCTGAATCATTGTGGAAGAGGAAGACCATTGTCTGTGACTGTTCTGAGGTGGGAACAGCTTCCAGGACTGATACATGCATTCACTGTAGGCAGCAAATTAGCAAGCATCAATTGCCAGCACATTCAGAACTAACAGGGACTAGTCTCAGCAGCTAAGCAGCAGAGGCAAGGTTCTTAGGACAGAAGCAAAGGGTACTGAATCCCCTGACAGCAGAAGTTCTTCATTTCTCCTGCCCATCAAGAGGCTTAGGAAGACAATTGTTGAAGATATAGGGTGAGGCGGATCTTAACACTCGGACTGCTGGTAAAATATCCTCTTGTAACCTTCTACTTACTTTTGCTGCATCATTGAATCTCATCAGTTGGACTGCCAACAATAAACGGAAATACCTTCTTCCTAAAGTAAAACCTAATTTCCTTATTGCTATCCTTACTGTATCTGATGTTTATGTGAACTTTAACAGAATCAGATGTCTGATATCCTGGGTGTGCCAACTTGGCTCAAGAAATGAGACACTTTGGAAGACTGATTCTCTGCCCTGCTGCCTGCCACTCTACCTTCCTCTACCTTTCTGCCAAGTGGTCCACCCTCCCCCCCACTGAACACCCTATCTCCTTTGTTCATCTTTGTAGCTATTCTTCAACTGTAGAAACTGGAGGTCCTCAAAGTGCTTTACAAAGGTGTCCCAGTACCATGAAGGCAATGCCAGGGCAATGGTAGCATGAATTATCAAGAGTGAGCAGTCAACACCTATTAAAATTGCTGTTATTGTTTGAAAAAAGACAAGGATTAGCGATTCCTAGCACAAAACTCCTCAACCTCTCTGTCTGAAATATGGCTGCTTTAAACAATAGGGTTAGCATAGGTATGAGTCAACTTGAGGGCACATAAATATAACAAAATCTCTCCTTAAAATCTACCATGACTTACTTTTGATGAAGTTGTGTGAAAACACACAAAAGTTACATCCATTTTGATTTCCTCATATAAGTGAACAGTGGAGGGCTGGTGATCCAGATTTCCAAATCTTGATTCTGATTCGAATTGGGTTGGGTTGGGCTGGGTCTAGATTACTTAGACAAAACTGGACTCCAATCCAAACTGTCAAATCAGGCTCTGAACTGAATTAGGCAAGCATATGAGCAGCCTTACTCTTCTGCTGATTGGTGGAGAATATATGGCCCTCCAGATGTTGTTGGACTGCAGTTCCAAGCTGGCGATTCTAACCATCATAGTTAAAAGGTGAGAGAAGATGGGAACGGCACTCCACATTTGGAGGTCACATGATACCCACCCCTATTTTAGCTGTTAGCTGGATTTTAGAAAAAGCAGAGGGAAGGACTGTTCACAACCTCTGTATGCAACAAGCCCTAGGTTCATTCTCTGGCATCTCCACATAGGACAGAAACAAATCCTCTGATGAGCCTTTGATAGCCAATGATTTACATAGACAGATAATTCAGTTTCCTCTCTTTTTGAGAAGAGGTAGGCATTACAACGCATTACAAATGTAAACCCAAATGTTTTGTTCCCACTCAGCAAGATTACAAGAAAATGTGTGTATTTTTCAATGACTTATTGCTTTTTGGAACTTTTTTTGGCAAAAATTTCACCAAGGTTTTATTTTGTTTTGTTTTGTTTTTATACAAGACAGAAACAAACATTGTTTAAAACTTGTATTTTGCATAACATGCAACATATTTGTGCAAATCACAATGTTTTCTACACACAAAATCCCAATAAAAATTTAAAAGGCAAGGGCAAACATTTGTCTTTTTGATCTTCCACAGGGTTCAAAAATCTTGCTGAGGTCAACAATTTTGTTTGATGGGCGTTTCTCATGGAAGATGAGGAAAACTATTAAAAATCACAACATGGAATTATTTTAACAAAACTCCCTAACTATCCTCCTCCTGGCAACTGTGGAATAATGAGAAATGAAAAAGAAATGCCAATGAATCAGGGTTTTTGATACAAGTTTATCAAATTCATGGTCTGTAAGACTGTAAGTGAAAATGTGTTCATACCTTCCAGTTTCCTTCACTGGGAAGAAATCAGGATGGGACTTTTTCCCTTTTTTCTTTGTCTTTTCAAATTATATGCAAAGAAATGTGTTCAGTTCAAACAACATATCTTTGGAAAATGTATGTCTGAAGTGGTGTCTTGTATAAGATGGAGCAAGATTGTTTTCTGCTTCTGACTAGGGGCTCGTCTACAGTGACAAGAAAATCTGGCTTATCTATGGATTTCTCTGGTCCACAGAGACCACACACACTGAGGAGAGTTCAGGGACAGCGTCCACACATGGTTCTCCCTTTTAAACTCATAAATAAATCTCATAAATCGCAGTGTGCATGGCCATGCAACAGTGACCGCTCACATTTTTTTCCTCCTTTCCCCATGCATGTGGGTGCACGTATTTCTTTTCCCACAGATCAGAGGGGCTTTGGACATTCTATTAACCCAACAACGGCCTGCTGTGACACATTTAACAACCATTTTGCAGATAAAATCTCTCGGATAAGAGCCGACTTAGATGCCAGCATTTTGACAGAAACAATTGACGAGGTGTCCAGCAACTCCGTTGATGTAAGTTTACTGAATCAATTTCAATCTGTGAGTACCGAGGATGTGGACAAGCTACTTGGTAGAGTGAGGAAGACGACCTGCCCTCTTGATCCTTGCCCTTCATGGCTGGCCATCCGGGAGGGGGTACCTTGATGGTGTTCCTTAAGGACATCATCAATGCATCCCTCAGGGAAGGGTGTGTTCCATCCTGTTTAAAGGAAGCGGCGGTTAGGCCGCTCCTGAAAAAACCTTCCCTAGACCCCCTGGACATGAACAACTATAGGCCAGTTTCTATGTTACCATTCTTGAGTAAAGTGGTCGAGAGGGCAGTTGCTCTTCAACTCCAAGTGGTCTTGGATGAAACTGATTATCTAGACCCATTTCAAACTGGCTTCAGGACGGGATTTGGAGTTGAGACTGCCATGGTTGCCTTGACCGATGATCTGCGTCTAAGCATTGACAGGGGTAATGTGTCCCTGTTGGTGCTTCTGGACCTCTCAGCGGCTTTCAATACGATAAATCATGGCATTCTCCTGGATTGCCTGAGTGGGTTAGGAATCGAAGGCACTGCACTCCAGTGTTTCCGGCCATCCTCTCAGGCAGGTCCCAGAGGGTGCTGTTCGGGGAAAGCTGCTCCAGCAGAAAGGAGCTTACTTGTGGTGTTCCGCAGGGCGCCATCCTATCCCTGATGCTGTTTAACATCTATATGAAGCCGCTGGGTGAGATTATTCAGAGTTATGGGGCTGGGTGTTATCAGTATGCTGATGACACCCAGATCTATTTCTCTTTGTCCCAATCATTGGCTTCGAATTCCAATGGCATCTCTCCTCTTAATGACTGTCTTAAAGCAGTAATGGGCTGGATGAGGAAAAACAGATTGAGATTAAATCCAGACAAAACGGAGGTGCTCAAGGTAGTGGCCCTGAAACCAGGAGTTGGGTTGCAACCGCCAGTCCTGGACGGGGTCACGCTCTCCGTTAAGGACTGTGTTCGCAGTCTGGGGGTGCTCCTTGATTCATCGCTTTAGATGACAAGTCAAGTGAATGTGACGGTCAGGAGCGCTTGTTATCAGCTTCGGCTGATACGCCAGCTGCGCCCTTTCCTGGAAGTAATGTTTTAATTGTTGGAAGCCGCCCCAATTGTTTTTAGCAGAGGGGCGGGGTATAAATACATTTTATTATTATTATTATTATTTATTAAGTGGAGGTACACCCAGATAATAACAATATGGATATGATGGTATGAACTTCTCTGAACAACTGCCACATATACAAAATAAATGGTGACGGAGGAACCGCTAAAAAGTGAAATTGAATCAGAGAAAGAAATCACATGGCTCAGGGAGCCCCCTCTTGACCTCTTCCATCCAGCTTCTGAAACTCCTCCCCTGGCCCCACACTGAGATCACTATGAAGTGCCATACACACACACATCCAGATTTTCCACCCAAATCTTGACTAAATGCCTACATTTTTTGGTGCAGATTAAAGCCCTGAGGTGTTGAAAAGACCTGGATTCTAGACAGCTCACTGTGAAGATTAGATGAGGCCATTTTTATCTGGCTAAGACATGAATCAATGGACTGGGGTTACAATAAAAAAAGATTTCACCTAAACATGAGGAAGAATTTCTCTATTGCAAGAGCTATTTGAGAGTCAATAGACAGCCTCAGATCACTGTGGACTCTTCTTCTTTACAGGTCTTTCAACAGAGATTAGATGCCTGCTTCTTAGAAGTGCTTTAGCTATGGATTCCAGCATTGGCAGGGGCTGGGACTAGATGGCCCTTGAGGTGTTACCCGAATGAGTGGGGGGTCTGTGGGGAGCCCACTTGTGACAATAAATTTAAGTTATTAATTGGGGGGATTATTACAGCTCAAATGGATGGCTGCAAGAGGTTGGGTAACTTCTGAGACCTTTACACATGTTTATACCAATACTTACTGCCAAGATTCTGAGTTAAAGTGAAATAAAATGGTTGTTTTATTGGAAAATAACATGGAACCATTTATACATGTACTCACATGCTCACAAAAACCATACAATGCTAAGAAACGGTTTAGAGGCAGAACCATTGGATAGGGAAATAGGTTCAGGAAATGGGGTAATAATTACCAGTCCTGAAGAGTAGCGTTCTGTGCAGTGAAGAGACTCAGACTTGGACCTTAGGGTGGCACAGTGATCCAACAGAGTGACAGTGTCCAATTGAGGCACCTATGGCTATTGTTTGGGGACTAATATTTATACTGTTTTTTGTGTCCTGGAGGGGTATTGGGGATTCGAATAAAGCTCAAATAGGCTTCCCACCATTAAACAAAGGAAATTGTGTTTCTGTTGATATTTGTTAATGGATGAGATATTGGAATTGATGTGTTTATGACAACCTCTGTATTGTGGGATAGGAAACGTGTGAGGAAAGGCTTTCTGGGGATAATGGCTGTTCCAATCATTTGTTTGTTTTTGATATGACTCATCGCCAAGGGTGCCCAAGAGGGGATTAGCACATTCCACCTTGATTACTCTGTTTACTAGAGGCTTTTCTTAATCCTATCTTGGGTGTGTCTGCTGGTAGTTTTCCACGACACCTTCTTTAGGTCCTGGTGACCTCCATTCGACCGTACTTATGGCCCACCCCAATCTACTAGATCTCATGGAGCATCTTAATATTGCCAATTATGATATATTGTAGGAAGAGGGTGTAAGGCATGGTAACAGAGGTGCCTTCCAATACTATGATCCTGTTCTCATGATGGTCTTAACTGACTTCCTCTGTTGGTTCTGTTTACAAAATCCTGTCTGTTTTCTACCTGCAGCCAAGTTCAAGGATAAGACTATGTTTGATGGACAGTGGTGATGCCTCTGGGATGAATCTCTTACAACTTCCATCTGGAGCACAAGCTGAATCACAGAATCCACCAGAGAAGCACAGTTCAGCTCCTCTCATGGTACATGGCCTATCAATCACTGCACTGTGAAATACTGCCATATCCCATTAGGGAACACCACAGGGATGTTCACAGTACTCTCCACAGCATGGAAAGAATAATGAGTAGATGACGAGACCTGCAGTGGAAGCTTCTTTTAAATACAAAGGAGCAAGGTTAAACAAAGTTACCAATTCTACAGCAAAGCTAAATTGTAACTGTTGAGTAGACCTTTGGTGGCAACAGCACTTTATTGTCTTGGGACGCATTAGCATCCCACCATAACTGGCTAGGATGAGCCAGCCCTGCCATTAGGCAGGGTAAAATAGTCTGCTAGAGGCACTTTGAGATTCCCATCAAAAGACAGAAAATTATTTAATTCTATTTCTTATTATATATTTTGACATTGGGAATGAGTTCATTTGGATTTTATATTTCAATTTATCAGGTTGTCTCTGCTACCCAATGACATTCAAGACTATCCTCCAGGAAGCTCCTGGAAGTCAATAAACCAGAGCATAATGCCAGCTAGGGAATATTTAGATAAACATGTTGAAGAACACAAGGTAGATTCAATCTCTTTTCACACACCTGTCTCTGGTGAAATCCATTGTTGATTCTGTTTATGAAATCTCATAAGGTGGCTATACACAGGGAGTGTAAACAGAGCCACTGAAATGGAACATTGCTCTGAGGAATTATTGCAACCTTTTCCTTTTCTTTTTGGGCTAAAAATAATATCCACAAGTTTTGAAGGCAGAGGATCCCATCAGATATTGGAAGTTAGTCAGAGTCAAGCTTGGTTAGTACTTGGAAGAGAGACTGCTAGGGAACATCAGGTGCTGTAGGATATATTCAGGGGAGGACAATGACAAACTTCTTATAAATAAATCTTGCCAAGAAAAGTCTACGATATAGTTGCCATATGTCAAAGTCAACTTGAAGGCACATAACAGTACTGACAATTCCACTTTGCATGGAATTAAGGCAAGTTCTGCAGCATCAATCACATGATTTTGTTTGCTGTCTGTGTAAGCAGCTGTGAATTAGTAGGGTTAGATGTACAAGCAATGATATAGTACAGACAGGGCTTGCAGAATCAAAGCACTGGCCTGTCTTCACTTTCAGGTGTGATAATGTAATCTGCCATGCCCTTTGGATTCTCCTATTCCCTCTGATCTTAACTGCAACCTCACAGAAATTGGACCGAGGGGGTGATTTGCCCAGTAACAATATATTCTTGAGAGCTATCACCATTGGAATGTAAAATATTCTGCTATGGCCTGACCTCAAAAGGGCTATTAAAACATATTAGTTTTTCCAAGGACCTGCTCCTAATGGAAATCAAAAGTGACAAAACTGATTTGCTCAACCAAAGCAACAAAGGGGTATTTATTTCTGGACCCTCCTTGAGATTCTACTTATGGGGACACCCATGCTGCCAGTTTTGTCCATCCAGGCCCAGGTCTCTGAATGCTTATGATTTTAAAATCTGAGTTTGAGCCTCCTTATATTCAACAGGAGGAATTAGAGTGCCTATTTTTTTTTCCTTTTTCCTGAGAGCCTCCTCAACACCTATTTGGCAGGCAGGAACTCCATGCTGGAAACAGCTTTTCCTTTTGTATTTGATCAGAGCAAGCAGGGAAGATATTTTTCAGTTTATTTTTGGAGAAAGTATCAAAATTTGCAATGATTTTCTGTACCCTACTGTAATTCATGAGAATGCAAGGTGCTTTACCCTAAAGAACTTGCAGGTTCAATAATATGAATATGGAAGGAAGAAAAACTTGCAAAAAATTTCCCATCTGTACACACATCCTGCCTCTGCTGTAGTCCCAATTTCATACCATCGGCCAAGGCCTGAACAGGGCTCTTAATTAGTTCACCGTAGAGAGGGATCCATCCAGCCCAGCATTTGAAACATTGGCCAATCAGAGGTATCCAGGAAGCTTACACACTAGGGTTGAAGGCACCTGCCTTCTCCTTTCATTTGTCCTTTGAATCTTATACTCTGAAATATCCTATCTCTGGGCATGGAAAGTTTCATGGAACCATTATAACTAATAGCCTCATGAATGAATATAATTACAGAGAATTATTGCCACTTCTCATTGGGGAATCAGAGGATGATGTAAAACCCAGCTAGAGATTTTAAATGTTACCGGGCACCACAGTTCAAAAAGAATATTGGCAATCTGGAATGTGTCCAGAGAAGGGCAGCCAAGATGATCAAAGGTCTGGGAAACCAAACCTTATGAAGAATAGCTTAGGGATTTGGGTATATTTTGTTTGAAGAGAGAAAACTAAGAGGTGACATGACAGCCATCTTTAAGTATCTGAAGTGATGTAATGAAGAAGATCAAGAAAGCTTGTTTTCTGCTGCTCCATAGACCCATGGATTCAAATTACAAGAAAAGAGGCCCCACCTAAACATTAGGAAGGACTTCTTTACTGTAAGAACTGTTCAGCAGTAGAATAGACTGACTTGGAAGGTGTTAGATGCTCGCTCTTTAGAGGTCTTGAAACAGAAGTTAGATGGGCATCTTTCAGGAGTGCTTCAGCTGTGCATTCCTGCATAGCCGGGGTTGAACATAGCAGAGGTCCTTACAGTCCATTCCAACTCTAAGTTCCTATGATTCTATTGTTACTGCACCTTACATCCCTTCCCTATAATAACTGGCAATAATTAGACACTCTGTGAGGTCTAAGTAGACCAGGGCAAACCAAAAGTGAGATCAGGTAGAGGTCCCGAGATCCTAAACAAAAGTGTCATGGAAAAATATGAATAGACATGCCCAATACAGGATTAAGCAAAGCCCCCAGTAAACAAAGCCATCACTGAGGTATGTGCTAATCCCCTCTTAGAGGCATTCACAATGAGTCATCCCTCACAAACAACAAGTGACTGGAACCCTCATTATCCCCTGAAAACCTTTCCTCGCACCTTTCTCATCACACAATATGGAGGTTGTCATAAACCCATGAATTCAAATGTCTCATCCATTAGCAACACTTAGCGAAGTTGTGGCTTCCTTTGTTTAATGGTGGGAAACCCATCCAAGCATTTTTTTAAGCTCAAACACCCCTTCAGGATATGAAATTGGGTATAAATATTAATCCTCAAACAATAGCAAAGTGTGCTACAGTTGGACACCGTCACTATGTCAGATCACTATACCACCCTCATATCCAAGTTTGAGACTTCTCTGCTGCATGAATCTCTGCTCTTCAGGACTGGTAATTATCGCCCATACTCACCACATCTATTCCTCTATCCAGTCTTCGTATCTTAAAAACCCTTCATTAGCCTTGTATGCCTTTTGTGTGTGTGAGTGTGTGTGTGAATGCTTCCATGTTATTTTTAAATAAAAAGCATTTTATTTTACTTTAACTCAGATCTCAGCAGTTAGTACTGGCATACACAGGTGTAAAGATCCTGCAAGTTACCCAGCCTTTTGCAGCCATTCATTTGAACTATTATAATTCCCCCACCTAATATAAATTTGGTGTCACGAGTGGGTCCCCCATGGACCTCACACATTCAGGTAACACTATGATTCTATTACATTTGTTTGGAAACCAAACTCCAAGAATCCCCCAAACTCACTGGAAGATTCTGAGAACTGAAATAAATAGATGTTTCCAAGATCTAAACTCAATCAAACAAGGGAGGGGGACAGCAACATTATTTTCATTGCTATATTTTCTATATGATGCTTGGTAACTCCACCAGCGGTAGTGGAGAAGGGGTTTGAAGGGCAGTTGAAAACAACTCAGAATGATAGAGCATTCACAGAAAATCTACCTGTACAGTCAAAATCAAGAGGGCAGAAGGTTTTGCTGTAAATAAGGATGCCAAAGTTCATTTGTCAGTTTGGTTTTCCTTTGTAAATACAGAAAGGCAGTCCTTGTTGATCTTGCCAAAATATTAAACTCTAATCCATGCTGTTTCTTACTTCCAGATCAATTAAGATGATGAAAAATGCCCTACCTTTCAAGCTGAATCCTGCTTGTCTTGTTGAATTCACATAGGGATGCAGCTTTGGGCTTGTCTCAACTTAAGTCTCTCTTCAGGGGCCTTTGACTACCAAAGGGAAAATAAGGAAATCTGATTTGGCCCACAGAGTATACTCTTATATTCCCCAGTCATTTGGGAACCCTCAGTTTAATTATGTGCAGGAAAGTGGCAATTTGTGATATAACGCAGGAGTCTGATCTTGAGAAAACATCTTAGAAAATTCAGAATGTACAAATACTTGAGGATTTTATCGTTGCACATACAAGTGCACACACCAATTGACTTGATCTGTACAACCCAAATCTATGTTCCAATTGCAATGTAGTTATCCGTTAGATCAGATTTCATAAGTCTTCAAATCACGGATGGGTAAGAATTTAGTTCCCTCTATTGGGGGGGGGATTCCCAATATTTGCACATTTCTTCATGTTTGAAATTGGAGAAATATATTTTTCAAAAAAATTGCATATAAAAGAAACCAGAGCTCATAGATTTACCCACCCACATTCAGGGCTTTGTACAGAGAGTGGATGGAATTGCTGTTGTGTGTTTTCAAGTCATTCCCCTCTTACAGCGAGCATGAAGTGAACCTTTCATGGGGTTTTCATGGCAAGATTTGTTCCTAAATAACTTAATCATTACCAAATGACACTGTACTTATAATTTAAGAGATTTTTTTTCTTTTTGTGATATAATTCTTTTAGTTACTTTTATAGTTACAGAGCATAAGTGTGGCTTTACTACTTAGGATTTTATTTTTCTCCATCCATTCATCCATCACTTTATTTATATCCAACCTTTTTCCCCCTGAGCTGCGACACCAGGTGGCTAACAAATTAGTTAGTGGCTAGTAGATAAAGATATAAATCCTCACTTGCCTGTGAGAATACTAGAAAAATAAAATAAATGAAAAAAAATCAGTATTCCCCCCCCCCAAAAGGGTTTGCTGATGAGAGTTTCCAGGCATTTTAGATGATTTTTAAATGTTTTGAGACTTATTTGTGAAAATTTAATTTGCAGAAAGACTTTTGGTTTTATGTACAAAAACAAGAATTTTGTAAAGAAAACATTGGCTGGCATCCTGCTGGTGCCTTACACACTAGAAAATTTTGTTGTGTATAAGTTTGTACTCTTTGGGTCATGCCCTAACATCTGAATCCAGTCCAGTGATGCATAAATGAAGTTTTGAAAGTGCAACCATTGCATATGCAGCTGCCGCCGCTGATATCTCTTTGAAGCCAAAAAGGAATCATAGAGTTGGAAGAAACTGCAAGGGCCATCCATTCCAGCTCCCTGCCATGCAGGAATACACAATCAAAGCATGCCTTACAGATGGCCATCCAGCCTCTGTTTAAAAACCTCCAAAGAAGGAGACTCCACCACACTCTGAGGCCCTCAGCATGTGATCAAGGCCCCCTGCATGTGGTCATCCTTGATCTTATGCTGAGGGCCTCCTTCCTGGCTCCAGAGAGACACCAGTAGCAGTGGTGGCAGCAGCTGCAGATACGAGCCAGTGTGCAAGTACGGACTCCATCCTATTACATGTAGGTAATGGTGGGGGGAGGAATGGGCCTGATCCAGGACCAGAATATGCCAGTGGGAAGCAGGTATATTCTGGCAGGTCTAGACAAGCCCTATGTAAATGGAGAATTACACCAGACAAGCATGGTCTAGGATCCCGGCTATTGTGTTTTCCAAAAAATGAAACAGATTTCATTAAAAACACAACACACAGAGGGAAGTGTTGGTCATTCAGTGTGCATTCAAGTATGAAAAAGGTTGTGGTGGGTGAAAACTTTTTCAATGGAGTGTTTCTTTCACCATAAAAAAAATCTGGATGTCGGAGAACAAGAAAGAGACAGAAAAGAGCAGGGAAAGAATGGTGAGGAGTGATAATGCTAATGCCAATCATATTTGCATCAATAGGAGCAGGGAATAATAGTTGCTGGACCAGGGGTAATATTTATAATGATTTAGTGCTGCATCTTCAAGATCTGAAAGATAAAAGCAAAGAAACAAGGTATCTTGAATTAGGTTTAAATCATGGTAACCTTTGTGTTCACTGTGTTCTCTACTGCCCCATAGCACTATCACCGCCAAGTACTACAACTACAAACTCATTGGGAATCACCGATCACACGGCTGCAGTTTTAAACCTCAATGACTTGATGTTCCACAAGCACCATTTTGACCATCACGTGTCTCCAGAAAACAAGTCCTTGTTAGTGCCCCTCATAGAGCCCCACCCCCAGAAACCCCCAAAATTAGCTTATTAATAATTTGGCTTATTAATGTGGCTTTCCATGGGGAAGAGCAGTGAAATGTCAGGGACTTGCTAAAGGCACTGGTATGGATCCCAAAGAGACATGTACACATATCCCAGGAAGAGCTACTAGCAAATTCCAAAATTGTGTGGAAACATGAAGAGGTCCAAGGGACCCAGTCTCCACTACACACTTAACTGGCAGACAATAGATGGGTGGAGTAATCCTTTGTTTGCATGTATAGAGCTTACCTTCCCCAATCATCTAACCATCAAAAGAGGCAGCTCAAGCTTTGTGAATCCAATCATCAGACATTTAAAACAGATTGCAACACATTAGCATCTTCAGACACCTATTGTCAAGACTCAGAAACTAACTGTGCAATCCTTGAAGGCTCCTGGAATCTATTGTTTCAACCCAGGAAATTTTCTCACCTCAGGGCATATTTTTGGTATAACTTTTGGCCTCAAGGTCTGCTTCACTGTGTACAGAGCATATTCCTGTAGACTCCATGTCACTCTGTGTTACCCACTCCAGATTCATCCATCCACACTGCCAGGTTGTTCAATGACTTCAGGACTACAAGACAGGTGTCATATCACCCCAGAAATCTCCCTATCTGTCCCTCTGGCAATCTCTCTTCTTCCATTCCTAGTGGTCTTGTGTGAATGCTTTCTGTATGAATGTGTGTACGCTTGGTGTTACTATTTTTATGTCTTTAATAAACAATCATTGTTAATTTTTATTTTGCATTTGTGTGCATCTGTTCAGTGTTAGTAAGAGTATACAACTGGCATAAAGGTCCCTTTGTTGCCCCCTTTTCAAATTGCTACGGTCGAGTTGCTGCTAATTTCCCCAACATATTAGAAACTCAATATTTTATTTGAATTTCCAATACTTCTTTGGGTATCATCCTGATACACAAGTATCAAATAGACCACAGAATGCCAACTAGCTTGCCACAGTCAAGTATGGGAACAGCAACCACCTTATTCAGCTGGCCCCCACCCAATGGGCCAGATTAAGATCTTTGAAAGTTTATGTTTTCTACCATATAACTCCCTGAATCCCCCAGCTAGCATGGTCAGTAAACATCAAGGAGAGATTCTTAGAACTGTAACACCCCAAAATAATGTTCTAATCTCTGGCCTTAGTAATGATAGAGCTCCCTACCAAGGGCTCTTTCAATCCAACAGTAGGGGAGGGTGAAAACGTGTTACTGAATTGCAACATTTCAGAATATGGATGGCAGATCTCATGACTGCATCTCTACAAGGTGATGGTGCAAAACTCACTGAACATTCAGAATTAGTGCAGTAGAGGGTAAAGCTAAGTTGGGTGTCTCAAATTTTCTGCATGTTAGAAACTGAGATTTTTCTTTTCTAATATAGAGAATAATTACATCATTGTGCTGTCCACTTGCAATCTAAAGTGGTACAATTCTACTTTGTCATATGTTGCTGATGTGGACTCTGCCCAAATGCCAAGTGGAGATGAAAGGGTTTTTTCCCAGTTGTATGGATAGTGTTATTACACAGCTTTGTCATTAGATGACACTGAACTTAGTTGTCTCTTATAGAATCAAGGTTTCCCGTTCCTGTTCTTGTTTTGATCTTAAACAGCTTTATGACTTTAGAGGTTGGAAACAGTAGAGGGGGGCATTTCTCACAGGGCCCACATTGGGGCTCCCAATAGGATCGGAACTGAGGTAACATCACTTCCAAAGCAGTTTTCATTTTGTTTAAATTTTGTTTTTTGGCATTGTGGTAATTATTGTACACTATGGGGATTTGTGGAGGGGGGTGTTGGGGTAAAACCATTCTGTTTGATGGTGCTTTTGAGTTACTTTTTGGCAAAAAAAAAAAAAATCAAATATATTTTTTTAAACTCAGGAGTTTTTAAGGGCTCCACACTCCTTCTCTAAGCCTTCCAGGACTACCTATTAATTGTCAATTCTTTTTTTTTTTTAATGGTCAGTTAATGATCAATTCATTAAAAAAATACACTAGCTGAAACAAGGGCTCTGCTATGAGATGTGTTTCCAAAATTTGCTTCTCTGTGACACTGAATTTGCTTTATAAGGATAAAGAGCAGTACCACCAAAGAAAGATCAGCCATGTCAAAATGAGGCAGAAATTCTCCAAAGCACCTCTTCCCATCTCTAGAGCCACCTATCTCCCCCTCTTTGTTGCCATTTGATGTCACCCCAAATCCATTGGCTGAAGTAGCTGCTTCACTCTCACTATTTGGAGGTCTGGCTTTGTTTAATGGGTTTTCTAAAGGGAACTGAAATATGAATGGAAGAGGAAGGGGTCTTTAATGGCTAGATGGAACCTTAGTGAGACAATTAGTTGTACTACTTCCTGGAGTAAAAGGTGGGAGAGAATTACTGCATCCATTACCTTTCAGAGGTATATGAAATTCAGGGGTCAGCAACTGTGGTGGCTTTGGGTGCCATTTTTTCAGGTTTATTTGAGGAGAAGGTATTTCCATTTATTTTTGGCATTCCAACTGCTGAGATTCAGTGATGCAGCAAAACTAAGTCGGAGGTGACAAGAAAATACTTTACCAGAAGTCCGTGTTACGATCCCCCTAACAAATTTCTTTGCTCCCACAGAAAATAGCATTTTCTGTGAGGAAAATAATCTCCCTATGCAGAAATATTGTTTTCTGCACAGAAAAGGTTGTTTTCTGTGAAGAAGGAGAAGATGAAGATGATGATGAAGAAGAAGAAGAAGCTGTAATTGGGGACTTAGAAAAAAATGTAACAAAACATAGAAACAAAGAGAATCTGGGTTTTGAAAAATGGAAATGGAGGGGACCCCTGCAACACTGAATCATAGAATCATAGGACTTTTTCAAATGTGGGTGGGGGGAACCCAGAGGAGATCGGGAGAAGAATGGGGCTGTCACACTTATAGCACCCGTTTTGGATGATGCTGTCCTCCTCCTGACCTTCACCCGTGCTTCCTCAGTGCTATGGGCATGAGAAACACACCACTTTTATTGATGGAAAAACCCATCAATAAAAAGCGGCATCTGCAGCACGGAGGAAGCATGGGGGAAGGCTGGGAGGAGGATGGCGTCATCTGAAACAGGGCACTGTAAGCGCGACAGCGCTGTTCTTCTCCTGACTTCTTTGGGGGTTTTTTTCCCCATTTGAAAAAGTCCATAGAGTTGGAAGAGACCACAAGGGCCATCTAGTCCAACACATTGCCATGCAGGAACACACAATCAAACATTCCTGACAGATGGCCATCCAGCCTCTGTTTAAAAACCTCCAAAGAAGGAGACTCCACCACACTCCGAGGCAACATGTTCCACTTCCAAACAACTCTTACTGTCAGGAAGTTCTTCCTAATGTTTAGGTGGGATCTCTTTTCCTGTAGTTTGAACCCATTGCTCCGTGTCCTAGTCTCTGGAGCAGCAGAAAACAAGCTTGCTCCATCCTCAGTATGCTATCCCTGCAAATATTTAAACATGGCTATCATGCCCTCTCTCAACCTTCTCTTCCCCTGACTAAACATGCCCAGCTCCCTAAGCCACTCCTCATACAACATGGCTTCCAGACCTCCCAGCATCCTGGTCACTGTTCTCTGGACATGTTCCAGCTTCTCAATATCCTTCCTGAATTGTAGTGCCCAGAACGGGACACATTATTCCAGGTGAGGGCAATCCAAAGCAGAACAGAATAGTATTATTACTTGATCTAGACACTATACTTCTATTGATGCAACCTAGAATCACATTGCTTTTTTAGCTGCTGCATCACACTGCTGACTCGTGTTCAGTTTGTAGTCCACTAAGACTCCTAGATCCCTTTCTCATGTACTGCCTTCAAGCCAGGTGTCACCTATCCAATATCTGTGCATTTCATTTTTGCTGCCCAAGTGAAGTATCCTATGTTTCTCCCTGTTGAAATTCATTTGGTTAGTTTGGGCCCAGCTTTCTAATCTGTTCAGGTCATTTTAAATTCTGATCCTGTCCTCTGGCTACCTCTCCTAATTTGGTGTCATCTGCAAACTTGATAAGCATGCCCTCTATTCCCTCATCCAAATCACTGATAAAGATGTTGAATAGCCCTGTGGTACCTCACTGGTCACTTCTCTCCAGGATACATATTGAAAAGGTGAATCACCAAGACTGGAACCTTCCAGAAAGTTTCAGTTTCTTCCTTTTATGCAGACAAAAAGACAGTCCAGATTGACTCAGGGGCCACATAGACAGTCTCTGGAAGCCACATGCAGACATGGGGCTGCACTTTGCCCATCACTGATTTAATGGAACCAGCCAATATTGTAAGCAAGAAGATGGTTGCCCTTTAGTTGGCTCCTGCAATGTTCACTCAAGGTCCTTAGGACCCTGGCTCAAAGCATTCTTTGTTCCTGCGACACCAGCTCTGATCCTCTAGATGGCAGGAGACAACAGGCATGGATGGAGATTGCTGCCCTGCTGTTCACCTTAAATAAAATAACAATAAAAAAGGCCTGAATTAGATTTGATTCTCCTATCAGCAGCAGCTTAAAACAGAGGCAAAACGGGGTCTGTTCTGAATACTTTTTTTTATGTGCTTGTGGTTGCCATGGCAACCATTTCCCTTGGTATCCTTAAATGCTGAGCCTCTCTGACACTTTTCTGATTCCGGTTCTCAGAAAATTAAGACGGTGTCATAGCATCGGGGCTGGGAGAAAGTATTAAGCGAATGAGAGCAGGGTTTTGGAAATGGCAGGCCCTAAATTTGGAGAAATTGTAGCCTTTTCCTAGAATCTCGGCTCAACAATGTGCTCTGTGAAACCTCCTCCTCTTCTTCCTCCTCCTCCTTAACCTATTAAAAGTGGGTTTAATATAGACCACCATTAATAAGGCCTGTGGCATTCATAAAACATTGTGGCTGGATTTTGGGTGAGGTGTAAGACTTGATTCATGCTGAATTAAAACACACACACACACACACACAAGGTTTAAGGATACTGTTGGGTGGGGGGACCCTTTATGCTTGACTGAACACTCTGAGAAATTTCACTCACCTTATTAAAAAGTATTTGGACTTAAAGCAAGATTTTTCACATGTGTTACCTAGGACTGATGGCCCATATTCTCTTAACAATCTGCATGAGTTGAAATTTCAGCAGCATTTCTAAACACTTTACAAAGTCTGAGGCAATGCCAGAAGGAAGAAAGGCATACCTCTCCCCCAAAGTGGGGATAGTGATATTATTAATAATGTAACAATTGTGGTACTTTCTGCATATCTTTTCCCTCTAAGCTCACTCTTTATATTGTCCCCCAACATATGCACACACACAACTGTAACAAAAGGTGCTATTTCAAAGAAAAGTATTCCTTTTCTTCTCAACTATGTACTCTGATTTTTATGATTCTATGATATGAATGATAGAACCATAGAATCATAAAATTGGAAGAGACCACAAGGGCCATCCAGTCCAACCGCCTGCCATGCAGGAATACATAATCAAAGCATTCCCAACAAATGGCCATCCAGCCTCTGTTTAAAAACCTCCAAAGAAGGAAGCTCCACCACACTCCCTGGCAGTACATTCCATTTCTGAACAACTCTTACTGTCAGGAAGTTCTTCTTAATGTTTAGGTGGAATTTCTTTTCCTGTAGTTTGAGTCCATTGTTCCATCTCCTAGTCTCTGGAGTAGCAGAAAACAAGCTTTCTACCTCTTCAATATAATGTCCTTTCAAATATTTAAACATGGCTATCATGTCACCTCTTCACCCTTCTCTTCTACAGGCTAAACATACCAAGCTCCCTAAAATGGTCCACATGAGGAATGGCTTCTAGACCTTGGAAACATATAAGATATGATTTAATGCATACATGGATTGTATAAAATGGTGTGTCGGTCATTTGCTGTTGGATGATAAATGGCATAAGAATGGCAGGCCTACCCTGCTGATTTTAATCTATGAATTTTAAATCTGTATGGATGATTTTAATGTAATGCTTATTTTTATCTTATGTATTTTTACTTGTGTATTTTAATGATTTTATGGTATATATTGCATTTTAATTCATATTGTACCCCACCTCAAGCCTTGGTGAGAGGCAGGCAACAAACAAACAAACAAATAAATAAATATTAGAATGTCCAAATAAATATGGTCTTTCACATATGTATGAAATCTTTGAGCATGAGATTTTAACCCAGGTGTATAGGATCAGGATTCATGGTGGAGCTCCAGCATTCCAAGGTTGGACTATTAATCCATGGATTCACAGTTGCTCCAGATGTCTAATCAGGTAAATGTGACGGTCAGGAGTGCCTGTTATCAACTTCAGCTGATACGCCAGCTGCACCCTTTCCTGGAAATCAGGGACCTCAAAACTGTGGTACATGCGCTGGTAACCTCTCGTCTCAACTTCTGTAATGCGCTTTACATGGGGCTACCCTTGTGCTTGACTCAGAAACTTCAACTACTAGAGAACATGGCAGCCAGGTTGATTTCTGGCATTTCCAGAAGAGAGTATATAACACCTGTGTTAAAAGCTCTCCACTGGCTGCCTATTAGTTTCTGGGCACAGTACAAGGTGTTGGTTATGACCTTTAAAGCCCTACATGGCTTGGGTCCAACTTATCTCTGGGACCGCCTCCTTCCATACAACCCTCCCTGCACACTTCGGTCCTCTGGGAGGAATCTGTTACAACCTATGAAAACACGGCTGTAGGTGACCTCCCAGAGGGCCTTCTCTGCTGCCGTTCCCAGATTATGGAATGGCCTGCCGGATGAGATCAGTCTTATTATCTGTCTTATTCAAAAAAGCTGTCAAGATGGATCTTTTCCAGCAGGCCTTTCCCGAATAGCTATCCCAGTCCGAAGATTCGGCTGCCTTTTCCTTTAAGCGGCCACTGGATTATTTCATTTTTTTCTCTTTTTAATTATTGTATGTTTTTAATCTGTTTGATTTAATATTGTTTTAAGGGGTGGGTGGGTTAGGGTATTAATGTAATTATGGGATTTTTATGATGTAAGCCACCCCGATTGTGTTGCAGAGGGGCGGGATAGAAATAATAATTATTATTATTATTATTATTATTATTATTACTATTATGAAGCCATGGATATGGATTGAAAATATTTGGGGGTAGGAATGCCAAGAAACATACCTTGCTGTTCACGATATTATATAAGTGACACCATTTTACTAAGACATTGTATATAATGTGACTTGAACATCCATGGATTAGGGTATTCACATGGTGTCCTGGAACCAAACCCCAGTGAATAGCAAAGACACACTGTAATGCTGATACAGAAGACTAGAACTTAGAAGGGCAGCTATGAATAAACTAGATAAGATTGTTACCTTAAAAGGTGGGGGGGCTTTAGAGTGTCACCTGTGATGCTAGTATCTCTATTACCATCTGGGGTAATTATTAGCTCAAACAGAAGCATGAGAAAGGTGCGTAACTTTGGGCGTCTTTTCACCTATGTATACCAGTACTAACTGTAGAGAGCACTCTAGTTTAAAGTGAAATAAAGTCTATTTATTGAAAATAACACAAAGTGAACTCTCATACACAACACACATTCCTAACAACCATACAAGGCTAAAGCAGAGTGAAGCAGAACGAGTAGAGGGAGAGATTTGGGAATATATAGTGATAGTTACCAGTCTTGAAGAGTAGAGTTTTGTGCAGTGAAGATACTTAGACAGGCATCTGAGGGTGGCACGGGAAGATCTGGGGGTGTGCCAAGAAAGAGAGTGGCTGGGCTCATCCACGATGACACACTTCACTATTGCTGGGGGACTAATATTCATACCCTATTTCATATTCTGAAGGCCTACTCTGGTTAGGACAAAGCCTGGATGGCTTTCCCACAGGATAGACAAAGGAAACCGAACCTCATCTGATTGCATTAATGGCTGAGAGATAGAAATTGATTGGTTTAAGACAACCTCACAAGGTTGGACAGGAGGGGGTATTGGAAGGACTTCCATTGGAATAGATTGGGGAATGGTCACTTGATTGTTTGATTGAATGAACAATTGTTTAGGTGCCCAGGGTTGGAAGAAAGGATTAGCACATTTCCCCCTCTAACAACTGTGTTTACTAATAGGCTTCTGCACAATCTTAATATGGGCTTTGTTGCCATAATATTTCTAAGACACATCTAGGTCATTGTGGCCTCCAACTAACCTTTTTGGTTTGCCCCAGCCAACCTGACCCTGAAAAGTGTCCAATATTTCCAATTATGAGATATTGTGGGGAGAAGGTAGTAGGACATGCTAACAAGAACCTCAAGTGTAAAGATATATAATTGAACTTCAAAATCAGAATCACTCATGCCATCATATTTCTGATTTCTGTGTACTGTTATGGAAGCTGGACAGTGGAGAAAACTGACAGGAAGAGAGTCAACAATTTTTTTATTATTATTATTTGGGTATTTATACCCTGCCCTTCAGCCGCAATGGCTATCAGAGTGGCTTACAAATTGTTTTAAGCAATAGCTATTTACACAATTACACTGCATGAAGCAGCTTCCATTGTGTGTTAGCTAATTGCCCCCACAAGCTGGGTACTCATTTTACCAACCTATGAAAGGATGGAAGGCTGAGTGAACCTTGGAGCCCTCTGGAATCAAATTTACAATGTGGTGGCTTGCAGTACTGGCATTTAACCACTGTGCCACCAGGGCTTCCTATCTTAAAATTTAAATGTGATCCTGGAGGAGAGTTCTACAGACACCATGGACTGCCAAAAAAGACAAATGAATGGGTCCGAGAACAAATGAAGCTTGAACTCTCCTTAGAAGCCAAAATGAGCAAACTGAAACTGTCTTACTTTGAACCATCATGCGATGACCTGACTCACTAGAAAAGTGATGATTGGTAAAGTGGAAGGCAGTAGAAAAAGAGCAAGGCTGTATTACAGGTGGATAAACTCAGTCAAGGAAGCCACAACCCTGAGTTTGCAAGACCTGAACAGGACTCTTGATGAAAGGGTGTCTTGGAAGGTCTCTCATTTATAGGGTCATCATAAGTTGAAGCTGATTTGACAGCAATTCACAACAATACTAAATACACTTACTGGGGAATAAGCCTGTGAAAATATTTAGAACATCCTAAATGCAGCATTCTAGAGAATCCTTGTATTATGCCATAGGATCTCTTTGGGGTTCATAGACCCCAAGACACTATTTTGGTTTAATATTTCCCTATCACTACCATCTCAATTAGGCAACTTCTCTGAACTAGCTAGTTCTTTTGTCCCAGAAGTTCAGCTCACCATAATGATTGAGTTCATCTTTATAAGCAGTTTACCACTAGCTGTCTGAATGGCTACCCAGTTTATTGAGCTGATTTTACTAAAGTATGCCCTACTTACATTCCATTTTAGGAAGAGGCCCAGCTTCTAAAATTCCCAACAGTGTGTAGAATACAAGACTAGTGAGATGTTTGGTCTATCTGTCTGTTTTAATCTCCTTTGAGAATGGCATGTCCAATTTGTGTCAGATTTATGCAGAAACTAAAAAAAAAGCTCCATCTTAGGGCCTCAGACTATGAGAGACCCCTGGACAACACCTCCCCCACCCCAGAAAAGAAAGGGAGAAAAGAAGCAAAAGAAGGGGAAAGAATCTGTGAGATTTACACATGTTTTAGAGTGATAGGGTCTCCTAAAATTGCCATTGTTTAGGCCCTGAGCATGTCTTAAACTGGCCCTCATGGAACAAATTTTTTTTTTACCACAACCACGAAAGGAGGCTTGGAGCTGCTCCAGCAGCTGGAATTGCAGGAGTGTAGCTATTGTGGGGGGGGGGGGATTGAGGGAATTGGCCCCTGAATAAGAATTCTGCCACAGTGAAATTTTTCTTCAGTCCCAAAATTTCGAACACTGCAGAGAATGAGACATTGAAAATCATTCACACCTAGGCTGGCAACCTGTTAATGGCATAGACATGGGGCCTAGTGGGGAAGTAGTTATGGGACAGGGAGAGAAGAGGGCATTGTCCTTCTAAATAAAAATTTGCATCCCCTCCCAATGAATTTTTCCTTCTGTCCCCTCATTTCTCAAATTGCAGAGAGTGAGACATTGAAAATTGTTCACCCCATATATTTGCTATGTTTGTATTCACTTGGTAATTTTACCTTTCCCATTTCTTTCAACGCCTAATTGTATGTCTAAATGCTCCACTGAAATTTTAAGTTAATACAGTGCTAGAAAATTGGGGATGGAAAGGAAACGTGATTGGGTGGACAGAATTCTTATTGGGGGTCATTGTCCTTTTGCCCACCCTTTTTGGGGTAATTCTTATGGGCTGGTTTTCATATAGAAATTAGCCATTTGCTGATATCTGGTAGGACATTATATAGCAGGACTTTCCCAGTTTTTCATTTCAAGATTTTTTTTTTCCATTGTAGGCCTTTCCTTATTTCCAATTACTTTCATTATTCTCAAATTTTCTACACCTTAGCAGGTCATGGGCTTGCTAAAAATTGCATGCTTACATGCTTTTGGGCAATTGTGCATAGAGCCAAAATAGACAGACATTAATCAATAGGTAGGGATGTAAATCATTGCTTTTTTTATTCTTGTGTACAAGAAGTAAAAAAAAAGAAAAAGAAAGAAATGACAGTGGACTCTCAGTATCCATTGGGATTTGGTTCCAGGACAACACCACCTCCACCACTGTGGATATCAAAATCTGTAGATTCTCTAGTCCCACTACACACACAGTAGCACCCCCATATCCACTGATTCACCAACTGCAGATTCAATTATCTGTGGTTGATGGTGGCAGAGGGAAGGGAGGGAGAGGGAGCTCACCTGCCCCCATCCCTTCCTTTCCCTGGAAGGGGTCCTGTCACCACTGCAGCAATTGTGGGGACGAAGGGGGAAGGGACGGAGGAGGAAGCTTGCCTTCCCCACTTACCCCCAGAGGGCTCCAGCGCAGCAGCGGGGTGGTGGATGGCAGTTGCTATTATCTGCAGATTTCACTGTCTGCAGAGGGGCTCAGAACCATGGATATGGGGGTCGTATAGTAAAATGGCATCCGTTATATAAAATGGCAAAATCAAGGTGTATTGGGGGGGGGAGGATTGGAAATCTTTTGAACCATGGTTTGTTGAATCTGTGGATGCAGAATTCATGGATAAAGAGGGCCAACTGCATTCTCCCCACTGGCCAAGAGTAGAGGACATTTTTAATAGTTTTTGAACATTTTTCAATAATTATTTGCACCTCATACATTTTTTTTTTTTTTTGCAAAAAATCCCAATCATTTGCACACAAAAAATCATTTCAACAAGAACAATAAAATCATTTCCACACCCAAAACATAGTTTTGCTGGAAAAGAACATTGTTTTCTGCACCAAACTCAATGTGCTTTTGTGTCAACTCTCCCCCAAAATTTTCTTTTCAAAACTTCTTTTGCAACCCACTCTTCAATATTTTTTTTAAAAAAGACATGGTCTTTTTGCTCTTGAAGAAAAATGAAATATCTTGCTATCCTTGATTTCTTCCCTCCCCATGGATGAGGAAGAAAAAATTAGGAAACACTCTTTGCTTTCCTAACATCTAGAACTTGGAAGGAATGGAAACAGTGCAAAATTGAAGGCTTTCATGGCCAGCATCCATAGATTTTTTTGTGGGTTTTTTTCCTGGGCTGGGAGGTCATAGAATCATAGAATCATAGAATTGTAGAGTTGGAAGAGACCACAAGGGCCATCCAGTCCAACCCCCCGCCACGCAGAAAATCATGATCAAAGCATCCCTGACAGATGACCTTCCAGCCTCTGTTTAAAGACCTCCAAGAAAGGAGACCCCACCACGAGGGAGTGTGTTCCACTGCCAAACAGTTCTTATTGTCCGAAATAAGCCTCCTAATGTTGAGGTGGAATCTCTGTTCCTGGAGCTTGCATCAATTGTTCCATGTTCTAGTCTCTGGAGCAGCAGAAAAGAAGCTTGCTCCATCCTCAGTATGCCATCCCTGCAAATATTTAAACATGGCTATCATGCCCTCTCTCAACCTTCTCTTCTTCAGACTAAACATGCCCAGCTCCCTAACCCGGTCCTCAGGGCATGGCCTCCAGACCTCCCACCATGCTAGTCACCCTCCTCTGGACACATTCCAGCTTCTCAGTATCCTTCCTGAATTCTGGTGCCCAGTAGTGGATACAGTATTCCAGGTGAGGTCTGACCAAAGCAGAATAGAGTGGCACTATTACTTCCCTTGATCTAGACACTATACTTCTATTAATGCAGGCCAAAATCGCATTGGCCTTTTTAGTTGACGCATCACATTGTTTACTCATGTTCAACTTGTGGTCTACTAGGCCTTCTAGATCCCTTTCGCATGTAGTCTCATTCAGCCACGTCTCCCCCGTCCTGTATCTATGCATTTCATTTTTCCGCCCTAAGTGCAATACCTTACATTTCTCCATATTAATTCATTTTGTTAGCTTTGGCCCAGCTCTCCAGTCTATTCAGGTCATTTTGAATTTTGATCCTGTCCTCTAGGGTATTAGCTACTCCTCCTAATTTGGTGTCATCTGTAAATTTGATAAGTATGCCCCTAATTCCCTCATCCAAGTCATTGATAAAGATGTTGAATAGCACTGGGCCCAGGACAGAACCCTGTGGCACCCCACTGGTCACATCTTTCCAAGACGAAGAGGAGCCACTGCTGAGCACGCTTTGGGTTTGGCCGGTCAACCAATTACAAATCCATTGAACTACTAACTTGTCTAGCCCACATTTTACAAGCTTGTTTGCAAGAATGTCATGGGGAACCTAGTCAAAGGCCTTACTGAAATCAAGGTATGCTATATCCACAGTGTTCGCTTCATCTACCAAGCTGCTAATTTTATCAAAAAAAGAGATCAGATTAGTTCTGGAAGAGTACCTTCCTGATGTTTCACCTGTATCTGTGGCTGGCATCTCCTGATAATGATGGTATAGGGGGTGTGGAGAGTTTATGTACTGTGAGTCCTTGTTGGAGAAGAAATGTACCTTTGTGTATTTGGATGGCTAGTTCCTTGGGGTAGAGATATGCAAGGAGATTTAGTATCAATGTAGCTAATGGTCCATTGTCTCCTGGGAATCCCCCTGTCCCTGGGTTGAGTTCATTTTCATGTGTTGAGTTTTGATTTTGAGGGTTTTCAGAACTGGTAGCCAAATTTTGTTTACTTTTAGGGTTTCCTCCTTCCTGTCAAAGTTGTGCAGGTGTTTGTGGATCTCAATAGCTTCCCTATGCATTCTGACATGATAGTTGTTGGCCTGGTCCAGAATTTCAGAGTTTACAAATATCATTTTGTGTCAAGGTTAGTTTATCTTGTGTTCTGCTACTGCTGATTTTTCTGGCTGGCCCAGTCTGCAGTGTCTTTCATGTTCCTTGATTTGTGTTTGCACACTGCATATCGCTCCCCCCAGAAACTAGCCACGGCCTCACAGCCCATAAAGAAACCATGAAAAACCAATGGAAAAATTCATAAAATGGGCATATCTTTACAGTGTTGCCTTTGCTGCTGTTTTTTTTTTCCCTGCTCTTAATCTAAACACATATTCTTCTTTTGCCATATCTCAAGTGTGTCTCTGGAGGAGGGCAGTTAGCAAGATACACAGATTGGGTTTCCAGGGTGGCAAGGCAAAGGCAAACCTCCTCTGAACAAACCTTGCCAAGAAAACCCTGTTATAGATCCACCTTACGGTCGCCATAGGTCTGAATTGCCTTGAAAGCACACAATAACAATAAACTCCAACCACAACTTAATGTTAAAAGGAGGAAAATTGTCCCTGGATATAGGACTAAGCCATGGGCTCTGTCCCAAGTGTTATGTAAGTTAATTAGGGTGCAACTAATTCTCCAGGGCTGCAGCATTATTCCTTAGAACTATCTGTACTCAGTGTAACATATGCCATGAAAAAACTTCCCCCAAAACATCCAGTAGACCTCATGACAACCCTGTAAGGTAAACCAGTGGGTTTTTAAATTACTCCCCCCCCCCGCTTCTCAACATTCCACACTTTTCCTGGAATTGCTGAGGATGATTTGCTCTATTGCCCTGCCACCACCGCCACCAGTTGATTGCCTGGACCCATCGCAGGCAGCCTGTCACAGATGACCCATTGCCACTTCTGTCACCAGTTGACTATCTGGGTCCTAATCTGGGCCACAGACTGAGTGGCAGGAGTGGATTGTGAGGGAGAGAGGGAATTTCCATGTAGGTAGTGATTGGTTGGGTGTGTTTCCTGAGCAGCCAATCAGCACACTGGGAAAGGCAACATACCCAAGAGTCTGGGATATATTTTCCTTATAACCTCTCCCCCTTTATTGCCATTGCTGGTGTGTTATTTCTACCCTAGAAAACAAATCCTCCTCAAAAATAAACCTCATTTAGGAAATATGGCTTGAGAAATGCCTTCCTCCCATACATCCTGAATAGTGCTCGAGTAACATAAATCTACATTCACATAGTTACACAGTGGTTGCGTTACACCATGTTTCTTCTGATTTTCTGCAATTGATGGTATATCTGTAATGTGTTTGCTTACTGTCCCATTTACAATGGGAAAGGTCTGTTTCTGCAATCCCAGGCAGGCACTGATGAATATTTACACACCTTATGAGAATGTGAAACTGCATGTGAAATAGCTGCACTTGTGAAGCTACATTTACATTACCATGAACTGAACATATCTATTGCATAATGCCCAAACAAGTAACACTGCATTTGTAAGGGAACTTAGGTATACGATACCAACAGGATTCCAGCCATAATTAATAATAATGAAATGAAATAATGATAATGAACATCATTAATGATGATGAAAAATTGTGATACTCATTTCTGAGCTTGCCTGAAAGGTAATGAGTGCTAGAGGAATTGTGGCTGTCCTTCTGATCTTCTGTTCCTGGTGGAGAAGACTCTGCAGCCAGTCCCAGGTGCAAGTGCATCTCTTGTACTGTTCCAAGGCTGTTTTTGAAGAGCTTCCTCAGCTGCGCCACACACTTCAAGAGCCTCTGGCATAATCAAAAATGGATGCTCTAAGGAATCTCTAAGGCATCTCTCTCCAAAGTGGGAGACATTTATTTTGTGATAATGCCACGAGTTTGTCTCCATTTTGCACTTAGGATGATTGATGGAGAGGCAATCATTCTGTCTCTTGGATATTGATACAGTAGTGTGACAGACATTCCCCTGTTTCACTGTGCATTGCATGAAATTGTTACCCAAAATGCTTCTTGGAAAATTCCAAGAAAATATCAAGTTTCTAATGTGTTGGGGAAATTAGCAGCAACTCAACATTATCTATGCAAAAGTGAGTAACAAGGGGACCTTGAAAATCTTTGTCTACCAGTATTAGTCTGGCTGGAATACACACACATGTAAAATTAAGTATGGTTTTTATTAAAGAGTTCAAAAATACCATCCCACACACACACACATTCACCCAGAAAAAGCATTCACACGAGGCTATAGGAAAAGTAGTAAGTAACCTTGGGATAGAGGGTAGCAAGAGGAATTGTTGGGGTGATACAACCTGTCCTGTAGTCAATCTGGCAGAGTGGATGGAGGAACCTGGGGTGGCTAACACAGAGTGAAAGGGTTTCCCCTATAACTGATTGTGCGCACTTGGGCATATTTTGGGGGTGATATTTATATCTCCAAATACACCTGAGGGGAGTGGATGTCTCATGGGTTGAAACAATAGATTTCCTGAGCCTTCATGGATTGCACAATGAGTGTCCTGGTCCTGACAAGAGGTGGGAAAGATGCTAATGTGTTTCTTAATATCCAGTGACTGGATTTTAAAAGCTTGAGCAGGGGTCTTAAGGTTTTGGGGATTAAGGAAATGAAGTTTTAAAATCAGCAAATACAAAGGTTTCATTTCATCCATTGTCTCCCTTTTCCTGGGAAATGTGTCCTTTTTGGCTTTTAGCCTTAGGAGCAAAGCATGGCATGCAGCTGTCCTCTTCTCTGAGACCATTCTGCCTGTTCCCTTGTGGAAGGTCACATTGATGAACCAAATTAATACACAATTTCTGAGGTCTCTAGAAGTGAGGTGTAAGTCTCTGGTATAAGCCATGCTTAACAAAATCAAACCTCTCTCCTCCCAGCACAGCCTTGAATTTGAATCTTGTATTGCATTCACAGTCTTCCCTACTATTTTGGATGTATATGGTTAGGATTAGTGCAACATTAGTGTGTGTGTGACATTTTGCAGAATGATGCAAAACTGATTGATCCATTGGCGGGCAGCCTATAGTCTTACCACTGAATGTGGTCCTGTTCCCAGTTTTAGATGATGATGATGATGATGATGATGATGAGTGTTTGGAATTCAGTATGGGACTTGTGTCTACATGAGTGGACTTACATCTGTGGGAAATAGAACTGAGCAGTTTTGCAATGCCCCTATTCACCTCGGGGCTGCTGTGATGTAACTACATGGATGAGCCAGCAAAATGACCATTTTGCACTGGGACCAATGAGAACAATGGGCAATGGGCACCAATGTACATCAGGCACTCCCAAGGCCCATTCAGACACCAGTTAGGGAGTGTCAATGCTAAGTAAGACACTCTTGCCAGTGTCCTGCTATGAATCTTGGCAAGGGAGAGGGTGGGGATGGGTGATGCTTTTAGTCGTTATTACAATGTATTAATTGTTGGAAGCCACCCCAATTGTTTTTAGTAGAGGGGTGGGGTATAAATAAATTTTCCTATTATTATTATCTCACAAGGAAGGTTCTGTAGCACCCCTGCTACATAGCTAAGTATGCATAACGTTGCACAAGGGACACTGTGATATAGAATTGTTTACTATTATTATTATTATTATTATTATTAATTTATTTATTTTCATTTATATCTCCTCATTTTCCCAATAATGGGACTAAGGCAGATTGCAACAGATTGAAGACAACATGAAAACTTCAGTAAAAGTACAGATATAAAAGTTTTGCAAAAGGCAAATCATTTATGAAATTAAAAACATTAAAATTCATTAAAAGACTATATACAGACCATAAAATACCACAACACACTATTGAAAGCCCATCCCAGTCAGTTCCTAAAAGCATGACAACATAAGAATACCAGTGGTTGATGGTAGCTTCCATCTCAGTGGTGTATTGAATGTGTACTGGCTTTTAGTTTGGACTTTAAAGGCACCCTCCAAGGTGCTGGAGCCTCTTTCTAAAACAGGCCCATCGCCTTGGACACTTAAAGTTTATACATAAAACCAGAATCGTCTCATCTCTTCACTGACATGGAAGCAGGGCCAAAACTATCAAAATGAATTTCAACAGGGAAAAATGTAAGGTACTACATCTAGGGAGAAAAAATGAAATGCACAAATACAGGATGGGTGACACCTGGCTTGAAAGCAGTGCATGTGAAAAGTATCTAGAGGTCTTAGTAGACCACAAGCTGAACATGAGTCAACAACCAAAAAACTCAATGCAATTCAAGGCTGCATAAATAGGAGCACAGTGTCCAGAGCGAGTAAAGTAGTAGTGCCACACTATTCTGCTTTGGTCAGATTTCATCTGCAATATTGTGTCTGCTTCCAGGTACTACACTTCAAGAATGATATGACAAGCTGGAACACGTCCAGATGAGGGCAATCATGATAGTCAAAGCTTTATGAGAAATGACTTGGGAACTGGATATGTTCATCTTGGAGAACAGAAGATGAAGAGGTGGCATGATAGTAATCCTTATATATCTGAAGTAATGTTATGTAGAAAACGGAGCAAGCTTGTTTTCTGCTGGTCCAGAAACTAGAACATGAACCTATGGGTTCAAATTTCAAGAAAAGAGATTCCACCAAAACACTAGGAAGAACATAAAACTGTATTGTAAAACTGTTTGATAGTGGAATAGATTGTTTCAGAGAGTGGTGGACTCTCTGTCTTTGGAGGTTTTTAAAAGTGGTTGGATGGGCATCTTTCAGGAGTGTTATAGTTGGGCATTCCTGCATGGCAGGAGGTTGGACTAGATGGTCCCTATAGCTCCCTCCAACTCTAAGATTCTATTATGCTATAATTCTAAACCACCAGCTACAAAACCTATTGATGGAAGCTTCAGTCTCAGTGATGCTTAATCTGCTTTAGGCATAAACTAGTTGCTAGTCTAAGAGGGTGATTTTAGATTCCTATCACACATAATGGTAGCAGGCCTTTTAGGCACAAGTATGCATGATGTTTTAATTTAGGTTGCTTAAAAGCTCTGACTTCTGTCAGTCTATGAGAATTTACAAGCCTAGATCCAATTAATTGCCATGCAAGTTGCCAGTGTAAAACTTTACTAGAAGGATAACAGGCTCAGCTGTTTAGCTTTAATTCAGAAAACCAGAGTGTTGGCTTAATTTATTTCCTGTATATATGCCAATCTTAAAATAGTGTGCTGTTTACCTTATAGGTTCTGTGAGCATTTCTGGAAACAGAAATAAATATTTAGGCATTTTCTTTACCTGTGGCACTCTTAAAAATGATTTTTTTCTCAACTGCTCTCAGCTGGAGATAGATCAGGGCAATGGCTTGAATCCTTTGTGAGCTTTCTTCAGAGTAAATGCCTTTCTAGAATAATGCAACAAATTGCAATCTAGTACTCTAGAGCAATGGTTCTTAGCCCTTTCTTTTCCAGGGACTCCCTTTAAATATCTTTTGTCACTGTGGATCCTCAAGACTTAAGTCAAGGTTGAAAACCCTGAAGTACATCTTCAAATTTGGAGAGAAAGGAGAAATAAGTAAATGCACAGATTCCTATTATATTTTTATTGGAATGATTCTATACAAATTTAAAAGAATAATAATAATAATAATAATAATAATACCTGAACATTAAACTTTGGCCTAATATTACTTGTTAATTTTGATTAATTAATTATTGAGAAGGTTGATGCTGCATTTCACTTACAAGCCTTGTTATATTGGGCTTAATAGCTGAGATTTGTATTCTGAGTTCTAACTCTATGTTTTGTAAATGGTTTCCATACTTATTTTTAAGAGAAACGAGAGCAGAGAATGATGTTACAAAAGGCATTTGTTTGTTTGTTTGTTTGTTTGTTGTGTGCCTTCAAGTCATTTCCGACTTATGGTGACCCTCAGGCAACACTATCATGGGGTTTTCTTAGCAAGATTTGTTAAGAGGGGGATTGCCTTTGCCTCCCCCTGAGGCTGAGAGAGTGTGACTTGCTCAAAATCACCTAGTGGCTTTTCATGGCTGAGCAGGGATTCAAATCCTGGTCTCCAGAATTATAGTCCAACAGGCAAACCACTACACCACACTGGCTCCTGTTTCACAATACCATCCCTTATTACCCTACAATCATAATTCACATTCATATCCTTCACCCAATTCAACATCTCCCTGTTACATTCCATAATGTCCCTTCCTTGACCTTACATTTTTAAGACTCTATTGTGTATGTTCCTCTTTCTGTGTCCCATGGATAACTGACACCATGGATATTGGTTCCACAGTTACAGTGGTCCGACTGTATTTAGCTTGGAAGAGTCTATATTTGAACCCACATGCTTTCAGCCATATTTGTGTTCTAATTTAGGGTTAAATTATGACCAGTCTCAACAAAACCTATTGATGGAAGGTTCACCTCATTGTATAATCTTTCAGAGCTTTCCTATGTAAATATAGTTGTCTATGTGTAAAAATATAGTAAGTGCACTTTTTGACAAGATATTGATACCTCAATTTGTTCCTCCCCGCAAATTTGTCCCATCATGACCCCTTTGACAATGCATGGCAAGACTCATCAAGGTGCCTCACCTCCATCATCAAAGGTGAATCCTTGGATGTGAGTGTGTAGAGAGATTTTTTATTATCATCATCATCCAAGTGAATGGGGTAAGATCATTTGTGTGTGAGAGAGAGAGTTCAAGTTCAAGATCAAATTAATGGCAAAGAAACCCTTTTAACTTATTTTATTTTATTTTATTTTATTTTATTTTATTTTATTTTGAGCTATAAGGAGAGGTAAAGAACTGGGAGTTCTCAACTAAAATTCCCGCTGGCTTAGCTGGGTTTGTTTACAACAAACAACATCTTCTCGGCTACTGTTACTGTAGCCATGGTAACAGTATTGAGGTTACATCTATCAGCAAAGAGAGCAAAACAAGGACAGAGATAGTGTTTAATAAAGATGAGCAGTGATAATTATGTGCCAGGCAGGCTCGGTGGATCTGAAAAGCAAATTGTCCTGTTTCTCAACCTGGAGGAACATTCCTTCTGGAATAAAAGATGCACACAAAAATTGTCAGTCAGGAGGATAAAGTTGGATTCTATTTTTTATTTTAGTTTTCAGTTTCTTATTTTTCCCCTTTTTAGTTCTTTATTCAGTTTGTGGGGGTGGCTTGAATAGGGAACTGAGGTTTCAAAAGATCTGGCAAAACAAGCTTTTGACCATCATATGCCCACAAATCTCATGAGGCATCCCTCTAGCGAGTGAAGGGATAGAAGGAATATTTGAAAATATTTTTTTTAATGGTTGAAAAATGTTTTCATGAGTATTGCAAAACGCTGATGAGACTGATGAGAATCTTTGCAGTTTGCAACTTGTGTGTGCATATCTCCCTTTGAGTCATTCGGCAACATGGTGACCCCATGAATTTCACAGGTTTTTCTTAGGCAAGGGATTCTCAGAGCTGGTTTTTCCGGTTCATTTCTCTGAAATATATTCTATAGCATCCGGTATTTATTAGTGGTCTCCCATCCAAGTACTAACCATGGATGATCCTGCTTAGCTTATAAGATCAGACAGGCTCTGGTGCCTTTAGAACAGTGGTGTCCAACATGTGGACCTCCAGGTGTTTTGGACTCCAACTCCCAGAAGCCTGAGCCTGCTGGTCCAATGGTCAGGAATTCTGGGAGCTGTATTCCAAAACACCAGGAGGGCCACAGGTTGGACACTACTGCTTTAGAGTATTTAGGACTTATTTCATGCAAAATTCACACATGACTGTTTCCCACAGAAAATAGCATTTCCAGTGCAGACAATAATATCCCTATGCAGAAACGTTGTTTTCTGTGCAAAAAGAAGGAGGGAGGAAAGAAAAAGCTGTAATTGGGGACTTATTCTTCACAAAATTCACAAGTGGTTGTAATATGTAGACAACAGGTTTTCTGCACATAAAACAGCTTTTTTTCTGTGCTGAAAAGCCTACTTCATGCCTGTGAATTTTGTGCAGAATGTGTCCTAAATTCTGAGTAGGTTTCAAGAACTGGGTGGTTTTTGAAAACTTTCTTGCAAGGGGAAGAAAATGGCTCAGATTGGAGTTTGCTTCAGTTGAGAACAAAATTAGTGTAGTCACTGGCACATGGGGAAAACATGCTCTGCTGCCCCCCTCCAGTTTAAGAAGCACTGCTTTACACCAATTGCTGCTATATCTACTGTTGCTGCTTGCCACAGAGTGAACAACTCTAGCAAGGAGAGCAAGTGGTGAAGGTGGGGATGGAGGAAAAATGTACCAAATGAAAACTCCATTCCATTCACAAGAATTTGCCTTAAAATCACCTGGAATGTCTTTGGGGAAAATCATACTTTACATTTCGAACAACCTTCATTTTTAAAAATGCAGTCCGTATCATAATTAATATCAACACATTGATTAAAAACTCTGGTTCTGCACAGGAAGAAGTACAGATAAATCTGACATGGATTCCAGTAGTAGTCAAAGTCCACCCTGACCCTAGAGACAATATGTATGTTTAAATCCATAATAGCTCATTCAGATGGGTGAATCCTTGTTTCTTTTTCCAGGGGAAGTAGTGATAGTTTGCAGATGAGCCAGTCTCAAAAGTGTCACGTAAATAACAACACAACAGATCTTTAAAAGAAAAAGACTGCATACCAAATATAAAATCCCATCAGCATCTAATAACAAAAGCCACCTTAATTAAGGATGTCTTACAAGGATGATAGAAGCTGCATTCCACTTTTTTCCCAGTCTCCAAAAGAAAAGCACTTCAACACTTCATGGGGAGCTAACAAGAATTTTGCCTGCTTGTTTCACAGTGTCAATGTGTTCTCACAAGATAGGCTTGCTGCTTGATCAGAGCTATTCTGATGACAAAGTAGGAGTGGGAAGTTCATCCATCTAGCCAGCAAGTCAAAAAGCATTTTTAAAACCCTTGCACTTCTCTGGCTTTTCTTCGCAAACGAAGATTCAGGAAGGACTCATCCCGCACTTTCTGCAAGCGCACTGATGACTAAAAAGGCCAATCCGAGATAAACAAATCCGGTTGCAAAAAGCACAGCAGAAGGTCTCCTTGGGTGATGTTTTTGGGTTGTGATTCTTTCTGCGTTGTCGTTTCTCTTCAAGACTTGTTCGTCGTGAGTTCTCAAATAAGTCTGAAGCATTGTGGATAGTGCGTCTCCATGCCTCCCGATGTGAGGCCAGGGCGGACCACTGTTGGTGATCAATTTGGCCGAGCCTGAGATGTTGTTTCAGGGAGTCTTTTTATCGCTTTTTTGGAGCGCCCCTCTTACGCTGACCCATGGCGAGTTCACCGTAGAGTAGTATTTTTGGGAGGCGATGGTCCTCCATCCTAGAAACGTGCCTTGCCCTGCCCAGCGCAGCTGCGTTCTCAATATCATGGCCTCAATACTGGTGATCCCTGCTTGCTCAAGGACAGCAACATTCGTCACATAGTCAGTCCAGTGTATATTTAGGATTGTGTGTAGACAGCGCTGATGAAAGCGCTCAAGGAGTCGTAGGTGGTGGCGATAGGTGACCCATGTTTCAGATCCATAAAGGAGGATAGACAGTACGATGGCTACCCAAATATACACAGAATAGTGGTAGACTTGTGGTTTAAAATATGTGCCTTCTGCAATTTCAGATAAATAGATAATTAGATAGACAGACAGACAGCTATCAAGTGAGAAGCATTAGGTGGCAGATATAGGCTAATGAACACTTTTCTTATGCTTGGTTCTCCCATCTACCTCCCAATGTTGCATACCATAAATTTCCAAGTGTGGCCTTAAGCATTCATTGTATGATGCAAATGTCACAACTGAATGTACAACCAGATGTGCACACCGATCCACGCATACATGTACAGTGGCACCTCATGCACAACTCTGCTCCTGTAATCTTGAACTGAATGCAGAAGTTTGTCAGAAGACAAAAAAAAAAGTCCATCCTCTTTGATAGGGGACCTGGCACATACATAAAGTATCAACACATCCCCACCCATTAATTCTATATACAGTTGGCCCTTGGTATCTTCTGGTATTTGGTTCCATGACCCTCCCCCATGGATACCAACATCCGAGGATGCTCAAGTCTCATTATGTACAATGGTACAGTAAAATGGTGTCCCTTATATAAAATGGCAATATCAAGATTTACTTTTTGGATTTCTTTTTTGTTTTTGGAATATTTTCAAGCCATGGATGCTGAAATCCATAGATACAGAGGTCTGATTGCACTTTTCTTCCTTATGAGTTAAGTTCTACAGTCACAGCCTGTCTGGGGAGATACATAAAGTACCACAAACAATTATCACCTTTGGTCCTTTAGAAATGTGGACTATCCTGCAGTCCTGTACCACTGGCTTTTCTTGACTGAAGTCCAAAACATCAAGAGGGCTATGTCCTCATCCCTGGTCTACAGGGTAAGACTATGGATAGGGAGGCAGCAGCCATTCATCTCACCAGTGTGCCTTTTTTGTTTAAATGTCAATGGAGCTGTCCACAGTGAGATACTCAACTCTGTCACCGCCATATGTAGCAATATATTAGTTTTAAATGTGAAGCAATATATCCTTCTTTTTTATCACAGCCATAAAAACTAAAAATCTCTAGCCACTTTCTGTAAAAAATTGTTTTAAACAAACAAATCAGGCTAAATCATCAGAGAGTTGCATTATTCTAAACAATTTATGAGACAGTCTGCCTCACTATATTTCCCCGCAGAAAAGATTGGGTTGATTATATAAATGATTTATTACTGTTTTCTTCTGTGGGCACCAACAGACTAGACAGAAGGGGAAAAACCAACGTTAATTGAATGCAAAATGATCAGCCTTATGCACTGCAAGCAAGGTAATGTATGTATGTACATAGCATGCACAAGTGCCTACAGACTATGTATGTATGTATGTGGAGATACATACATATGTATCTATGTATGTGGACATGCATACATATGTCCACATATGTATGTATGTATGCATGTATGTACATAGCAAGCACAAGTGCCTACAGACTGAAACAGTTGGAGGCTTTCAAAGTTCTGGATGACTCAAAGAACGAACTATGTGGAAAAGGAGATATGTTTGATCTGAGCAAACCTCAGTTGGGAACATCCAAAAATTTATGTTATAATAATGCCTCTGTAGCAATGGAACCCAAATTTCCAATTCCCTGGTTTGGAAAACCTTCATGCTTGTAATATTTCTAATGCAGATGAACATTCTAAAATTCTGGACATGTGCAGTTAGTGGCCGAACTCCTGCATTGAGGAGAGAGAGCATAACTTTACACTCATGGAGTTATGCAGTGATTTCATTATGCCACCTCATTAGTGAATTAAAACTTTACACAACTGAATGTGCATCCGAATGCACAATCTGCAGTGTGTATCTCCATGAACAGTGCACAATGAACAATGTGCATCTGCATGCACAATGTGGCAACCCATGCACAACTCCACTTCTGAAATGAGCATGGATATTTCATATGTCCAAACCTTCTGTAATGGAGTTTACTCATACATAAGTCACCAACAGGATTCCAAGCAAGGTTTAGTCTCACTTTATAGGCACATGAAAAAAGAAAGGGCTCACTTTAGGAGATGCCAGAGTTGGACATCATTTTTCAGAAGGGGCTCTACTATGATACCCCTCCTCACATGTGTTTTACTTCATCACCACTGGCACTTACATGCCCTCTCCTCCTGGCTTGAAAGCAGTGAGGTAGTGAATGAAAATGGCATTGAAGAGGCATAAGAGGAGCAGCTGCTGCTACTGCTAATTGCTTGCTCTGTCTGAACAGGTGACTAAAACCTTGGTAGTAGAATTCTATTTCCATCTCTATGGTTATTATGTCTCATTTCCATACTGACATATCTGCACCTGACACAATGGCAAGAATCCTGTTGGTGACACACACATGTGTTAAGTGCTGTTATACAAGTGTTACCCTACTCGCTGTGTGTCAGGGGATGATAGGACACTCAATCCCCAGCAGAAGCAAAAACTATCTCAGCAGACTCAGTAGCAACCCTTTCCAAGAATACTCTCACACAGTGTTTGATGTCCAAATAGGCAGGAGGCACTTTTATCTTCAAAGTGAAACAGTTGCAATATATACAAATATTTACAGTTGAAGGAGAAATTGCTTCACCAGGCCTCAGCATTCACAGGAAGACAAGAGAGGAGGAACTGAACTCTGTTCTGAGCTCTCTTATATAGACATCTACAGGACATTGCCCTCTAGTGGCCTGACTAGGCATGACTTAGTAGTTCATGCCATCAGCCATTATGACTCAGCATGGTTCTGCAGTTGTTCGGCCATTTTATAATGGAGTTCAGTCTCTAACACCTGACACTGTGGGGTTGTGGGGACCCTCAAAATATAGACATTAACTTTAGCAGTAAATGTACTTGCTTTGGCAATACAAGAGGGGGTAACAGCAGGACTTTGTAACCAGCTATACCAGTACTATAGAGGAGACACAGGCTGGGCAGTACAACAATAATCTTTATTAGGAAAAATAATAACCACATTCACTCACACATTCAAGAATCAAATATTCATGCAAGACAAGAGAAAGTGGGAGAGATGGAGAGAGAGAGGAATAGCAAAGGGCCTTTCCAATGGGCAATATGATACCTTTTCCTGAAGACATGAGGTTGCGGAAGAAACCAGCAGAGTGGGGGTCTCAGAGTGGCTCTCTGGGGGGCAGTCAGCCAACTGGAAGCATGGATGTAGGAGGGGGATCTGAAGGACCCTAAGGATGGTTTTCAGGGTTTTTTTATAGGAAATATTTGCCTTCTGGGAATGTAATTTTGAGTAGAAGACAATATCTTAAGCTGTTGCTCAGAGAGCAACAAAGACAGTCCAGATATGCTAACAGCATTTTGATGAATTTATATTTTGTGAATCAAAGAGAGAAAGCAACATCCCATTGTTTGGGTGAGGAAAAGGGATAGAGGATCGTTGGCAAGTTTTGGTTGTGGCAACCTTGGAAAATGGAATTAGCCTGGGGTGTTGGTCAGCTGTTGCCTTCAGTTGTACTGCTAATTAACAGTTCTTTGGAATTTAGGCTTGGCCCCTCCGGGAGTGCATACCTGACTTAATCAAGGTGCCTTTGGGTTTTTCCTAGTTCCTCAGCTTATGTTAATGGCCGAAATGTGTGGAAGACTGCATGGTTGACCAAATTATTAAATATTGCCAAGTATTATGATAGGGGACCACCAGAGAAAAGGGGAGAAGGGGTGTCAGGGCTAGTAATACAAGTGCTTATACTTTTTTCACCATTGTACAATGGATATATTCAGTTTTTGCTTGTGCAAGTGGAATTCCACAGGTATAACCATTTGACTTGTGTCTAGATCCTTTTTTAACCCCAACTAGAGTAGAGACATTGAATCAGATGGACTTACTTTCAACAATTGATTAAATGTAAGTGGGACTAACTAGCAGGAATCTAGCCATGCAACTGTGCATTCCTCAATAGTGCGTAACTGTTTGTCAGTGCTTTACATGCACCATTTTACTCACTGGGATTGCAGAAAGATCAAAGCATCATTTCACAGGTGAAAACTAGGACACGTGTGGCCAAGCAACATCAAAATGTGGTCAAGATGGCCAAAGTTATTAATGAAAAAAAGACCACCAGTTAGGAGAGACTGCAGCAGTTTGCTTTGGCTTGAGCCTACTGAGAAGGGCAAGATGCCTTCCTCTTCTCTCCTCTTCCTCTTGCTGATTTGAGGACAAGCTGCTTTTGTTTTTTAAACTCCGTTTGCAGCAATTTAAGTAAGCAGAGGACAAGGAGGGAAGGTGGGAGGAAGAAAGAGAGAATGGGACGTTTTAAAAGCAGCTGAAAAAGTGGAATGGTAGAGGATTAACTGGCACTGTTCCCACCAGACTAGAACACTTAGAGGGTATGCACTTATGATCTGCACACACAGGCTGGAATCTTGTTGGTCAGTTAGTCTGTGTTGGGAGCACTGCTCCAATCAAGCATTCTCTTTCTCCCTTGCCTCCTTTTTGCTATTAGAGCAACGGGAGCAGGTAGACAATACTGGACTCCCTGCTTGCCTCAAACCCTATATCACACCTTCTTTCAAGCTCTGTTGTGTCACTAAGGCTGGTGTCACCCCTCCCCCAATGGTGTCACATGGTGCAGTTCAACCTCTCCACACCCCTCTAGTGCCACCACTGCTCATGCTGAGTTTTGCTCAACCATAGCTTTTGTAATGCATGGGCATTGATCAACCATGTAACTAGGGAAGCAGCTCCTGTGACCCCAGCAATTCTTAGGTGTCTGTGCTCAATCAAAGACTCCTCACTCTTACTTCCTCCTTCTCTCTCTTTCTGTTTTGACCAAGATAGAGGTGAGTCACAACCCCACACAGCGTCTTTACTTGAAACATTCTTAGTTTCTTAACTCCTTTAAAACCCAACAAGGATAAAGCCCTAGAGGTGATGGATCAAAACTGGTATTTAGTCAGCCTGGCAAAACAAAGGCTGGGACCCTCTGAGTTGAATGTAATCCTGGAAAGCTCAAATTAGGCATAGAGACTGATCACCACAAGTCTGGAACCATAAACTGGACCCCACCCTCCTTTGGTCTGTTTTGCATGAGTGTATAGTAAGAACCACATGCTGCTTTCTGAAGTAAAGGTCTTGGAACTCCAAAGCCTTGCTTGACTTGTTGTCCCTTGACTGAACCACCAGTTCAGAGCACCAAAGAAAGCCATTAAAGAAGCTGTGTGAAAGAGTAAGAGATCATATGAGTATAGGGAAGTGTGAATACCTAGCCAAAGTCCGCTTGAACCCTAAAGGATATCTTGGGATAAGGGTTTCGTGTCCTCTGCAACAGTTCCTCTCTCCCAAGACCACCCTTCCAGAGCCTTACAAATACAAAAATCACCTGTAGTGTCCTGGAAGCCCTGCACCTTTACTTAGTAGTAGTAGTCCCTTACTACTGAGAGAGACATACTATTGCAGAAGGTGAGGAACAGGCACCAGCTACTCATCACACAATCCCTCTAAACTAGAAAATTCCTTCACTGCCCTAACAACACTCTGGTACTAGAAGCTAAGGATAAGGTAATAGCCCTCACTACCTCACCCTTCCAGGCATCCATAGGTCCAAGCATCCATTGGGTCCAGCATGGCTACTGCATCTGCTGCCATCTGTCTGAAGCACTCCATCTGTGTGGGGAGAGAGCATTGGAAATGTCATTGTCCTCCCCACCATATGGAGCATCATAAAAAGAATATTATATTGCAGACATTGAAGGGTAAAAGCCCTAATCAACCTCACAGCCTTAGTTGACTTGGGTGATAAGGAGTTTATAACCACTGCAGTGGCCATGTTGTTGCACCACAAAAGTTAATTAACCCCTCTGCCCATATCTGGACAGAGACCAGAACTGGGAAGTACTCCAAAAATGCAAGATCTGTCATAAGGCCAGCCTCAATCCAATCACTAAGCCAAACATGGGCACACCAGCAGCCTCTAAAATAAACAATAGAACCATAACACATCAGAAGATATCTGATGGGCATCCTTAAGTTTCAATTCCTCATGCCAAAAAGATACTCCATTGAAATTAGTGAGGAATTGCTGTCAAATCCCCAGATCATCCCTGATCCTCTGAATAATTCTAATCCTACGGTGTGGTTTGCTAATCCACATATAAAATCACAGAGATGCCTGAAAAAAGCCCAACCAAGAGCCACTATACAGCAAGCAAAATTTAGATGCTCAATAAGCTCTTGAAATTCCTTGAGAATAGCTTTCTTCTATATAAGAAAGAAAGGAACTCTCCTTCATACCTTGCAATTACTCTATGGGGAGTCTACAAAGCTGATTAATTGAATCAATTTTTCTATGGGGAGTCTACAATGCTGACTGACCAAATCAATTTCGATACGCAAAAATACCAGATGATGTTCAGGACCTTTAGTTTCTTCCTGAGCTAGTGGAAGTCCAAGCTCTCATGCCAAGGAACAAAACTCAGACAAAAGATGAGCACATTGTCCAGCCTCAAATTGCCCAATGAACAAAAAATCATTAAAGTAATGTCCCAAGCCATCTTTGCCCTGTCCTCATCCTAACTGCCCAATCAAGAAAGGTGTTGAACTTCTCAAATGCTGCACATCATACCAAAACTCCATGGGAAAGGCCTTTTCATGTAAAACATGACATTGAATGAGAAGCCCATAAGTTTAAAATCATCAGGGTCACCGGCAAAAACCAAAATGCAGATTTAATGTCATATTTGGCCAATTCAACCCCTATCCCATGCCTACAAACCTCCCTCATGTCCATATCAAATGAAGTGTACCTAACACTACACAGTATACATTAACTAACTATCTTTTGGAATAACACAAATGATGAATAATCATGTATTCACCTGGAACTTTCTTCAACACTACATCTAGAATACACCCTCTAATAGGGAAAAGGGGTGAAGGGAAGGGGAAAACCACCATCACTCAAAAACCTTCTTCTGAATCTACTCCCTAACTACATGCTCCAAATCTATGACTGATTTTAAATTCCTAGCTACGTAAGGATGATGAATTCCTTGAAATGGAATCCTAAAACCTACTCTAAACCCCTCCCTCAAACAATATGCCACTACTTGATCAGTATATAGTTGCAATCTCTCTCTGGCTTTTTTGTTGCAAACGAAGATTCAGGAAGGACTCATCCTGCACTTTCTGCAAGTGCACTGAAGACTAAAAAGGCCAATCCGAAATAAACAAGTCTGGTTGCAGAAAGCACAGCAGAAGGTCTCCTTGGGTGATGTTTCTGGGTTGTGATTCTTTCTGCGATGTCGTTTCTCTTCAAGACTTGTTCAGTGTGAGTTCTCAAATAAGGCTGTAGCGTTATGGATAGTGCGTCTCCATGCCTCCCAAAGTGAGGCCAGGGCGGACCATTGTTGGTGATCAATTTGGCCGAGCCTGAGATGTTGTTTCAGGGAGTCCTTGTATCATTTTTTTGCAGCACCCCTCTTATGCTGACCCGTGGCAAGTTCAACATAGAGTACTATTTTTGGGAGGTGATGGTCCTCCATCCTAGAAACATGCCCTGCCCAGCACAGCTGTGTTCTCAATATCATGGCCTCAATGCTGGTGATCCCTGCTTGCTCAAGGACAGCAATATTTGTCACATAGTCAGTCCAGTGTACTGTATATTCCGGCATATAAGACGACTGGGCGCATAAGACGACCCCCCCCATTTTAAGTTAAAATACTGTATAGATTTTGCCCCCCCCCCGCCAGCCAGCCACCTGGCTGGAAAGCCTGTCCCCCACCAGCCAGCCAGCTCAGTGGCTGTAGATGATGGAATAGTCTGTGAAATTAAAGGACTAGAACAGCTAAAAAAGCATGGGATACTTTGAAAAATCTCTGTGGTGTTCAGTCTTTGGAAAGTAAGGTTGCATTAATAAGATGGTTAATATGAAGCTATCAAATCCCAAATTTTTGAATGAGCACATTAATGAATGAGCACATTAATGATTTTAGACCCACATTGGCAGACAAGAGAATTTCACCATAGACAAAACTTGATGCAAAATGATAAGTTTGAATCCAGAAATTCTAATTTTAGGCTAACTTGTCCTGAAAAGAAACATCATTTTGACTCTCTGAGCTAAATGGAGGGCCATTCAACACTTCAAAGGCAAAGCAGTCATTCTCACAGCAGGAGGAAGGATCTGCTGGGAAAACTGCCCAGGCCATTTAACACTTCAGTCATTCTCACAGCAGGAGGAAGGATCTGCTGGGAAAACTGCCCAGGCCATTTAACACTTCAGTCATTCTCACAGCAGGGGAAAAGATCTACTGGGGTATAAGACCCCCCCCACACTTTTGAGGAGATTTTCAAGTGTTAAAAAGCAGTCTTATATGCAGGAATATACAGTATATTTAAGATTGTGCGTATACAGCGCTGATGAAAGCATTTGAGGAGTCGTAGGTGGTGGCGACAGGTGACCCATGTTTCAGGTCCATAAAGGAGAATAGACAGTACAATGGCTCTATACACACTGATTTAGAACCACTAAATCCTGAAAAATGGTGGGGCTGGTCCCCTTTTGGAGTTGAGAAGCGTTTCCTGCCTGCCACTTGCCCAGTTGCTGATCTCTGCTACCACTCAATTGACCCCTTCCTTTGGTTACAAAATGAATGAGGACCCCACATACTGACCATTCATGTCAAAACTTGCAGAGATAGTGGCACATGCATCCTGAATCGTGAATTCCCAGCAGATTAATCTTTGCTGCTGTCCTTGGGTAACCTGGGACTCCACCATTGCACTTCCTTGTGCTTTTTGTACAATATGACCACTGTGTGACCACTCACCTTGTGTTGGTCATGCAGAGGTCATAATTTGCATCTAGAACTGTGGCTGCATGTAGTCCTATCTGTGGATGGGGTTAATCACCACTTTCATGTGGAATGCCTCATCATAAAGGAGCCAAACAAGTCCTGAAAAATCTACATATGCCCTATAGATGATATCCAGATATTTGACCAAGCAAATTTATTGTAAAGAATGCACCCTAGAAAAAAACCTTGGAAAATATGAAGAATCTGGACAACCAATTTGCCCAAGTCCCATCAACCCTGTGCTTCCTCAGCTTCTCCTTTTCCTTATCATCCATCTCATAGAATCATAGAATTTTAGAGTTGGAAGGGCCATCCAGTCCAACCCCCTGCCATGCAGGAAATCATGATCAAAGCATCCCCGACAGATGGCCATCCAGCCTCTGTTTAAAGACCTCCAAGGAAGGAGACCCCACCACGCTCTGAGGGAGTGTGTTCCACTGCCTAACAGCTCTGACTGTCAAAAAGTTCCTCCTAATGTTGAGGTGGAATCTCTGTTCCTGGAGCTTGCATCCATTGCTCCATGTTCTAATCTCTGGAGCAGCAGAAAACAAGCTTGCTCCATCCTCAATGTGATACCCCTTCAAATACTTAAACAGGGCTATCATATCGCCTCTTAACCATCTTTTTTCCTGGCTAAACATACCCAGCTCCCTAAGCCTTGCCTCATAAGGCATGGTTTCCAGACCTTTCACCATTTTAGTCACCCTCCTCTGGACACACTCCAATTTGTCAATGTCCTTTTTGAATTGTGGTGTCCAGAACTGGACACAGTATAAGGACACTTGGTAAGGACTCTTCCTTATCCTTTTTTCCAGCTCCTGATAAAGCAGGATGAACATGTCAATGTATTCACCTCAGAGTATCTTATCCTTCATAAAGTATCAGAGATGATGAGCTAAAGGGAGCATCTACTTCCCATAAGGAATAGCCAAAGAGGGAACTACATTGTAAGCAACACTGGATGAAGGGACCATAACTCCCCAATCCCTGCCCTGCCATGGTTGAGTAACTGCACTCTTGGGATAATTGGATCAAGGGATCCATTGAGACTTCCCCCAAGCCTAGGCTCATTGTGTAAGTAGCCCATTCCCTTCTGTGCTTGGATCACTAATGGTACCTGGTATACTACAGTGTCCTACAGGAGCACCCCGAGGTCAGATATAACCTCCTGTGACCCCATTAACTGTGTCAGTGACCTCTCCTGAACTCACTTGAGCCACTGAGGTCTCTGCTAATCCTCCAAGGTTGCCAGATGAAGCCACCACAATGGGACCATAATCTTTAGCACAGGTTTCTCTAAGGCATCAAGATGAGCCAAAGTTTGATTAGTAACCTTCATCTTATTAAAACCCAGCTGCTTTTTAGGAGAGGTAATTACCTGCTTAGGTGGAACATCAGGCCTCTCCTAAGCTTCTAACCTGGCCAAAATGGCCACAAAGGTACCCCCTTCTCCCTTCATCTTTAGATGAGGAAGATAATTCAAGAGGTGGATGCTTCCATGTTTGCCCCTTTGCTGGACCTTTACCTTTTGATCCTCCAACACCTTTTCCAGGCCCCACCACAGCGTCAACCCTAGGATAATGGTCCTAGTCCAACACTCAAACTAAGCAGGGTCCAGGCCTACCAATACCCACCATCCACGTCAAGACCTGGCAGGGTCCTTAGAGCCTAAATTGGGTCACAACTAAGGTTTCATTATGGCCTACAGGTGTGGGCAGGCCCAACAGAGCTCTATGGGACTCACTGGGACCACACCAAGGCCCAACTGCAGCCTACCATCCTACAAAGGTCTAGCAGAGGCCTAGAGGACTCATCAGTCACAATCCAAGGTCTATTGGCCTCACAGGTATAAAACAGGGCCCAGCTGGGCTCTAGAGGCCTACTAAGTACTGGCAGTGGCCAATAGACCTCTCTGGGCCAAACCAAGGCCCAATTGTAGTAGTAGTACCCTAGTAGAGGTCTACAGGCTCTACATGGTGAAAACAGGGCCCAACTGAGCCTATAGACCCACTCAGACCCAGCAGAGGCCTATGGGCCTCATCCAGGCTGAAGCAAGCCCCAAATGGGCCTATAGGCCCACCAAGGCCTAACAGGGGCCTTGAAATAAAAAAATAAATAAATCAGAGTTTGGTGGTAGTCTGCAACCCACATTCTGCTTACAGCAGCTGAAATCTACTATAGGTCTTATTGCCCAGTGGCAAGGCCCCAAAGGTTCCTGCCGCTATGCTACTAGGCCACACAGCCCTCCAGCCTCCAAAATAACTCACAGCCACTCATTCATCACCAGCTTCTCAGTCACCATTAGCCATCAAATCACCCACCAGTCCCCAGATCACCAACCCCCATCACAATTGCCCACCAGCAGCATGATTACCTGCCAGCCACCAAACTGCCATGGAGTCTGGATCACTCCCAGCCAATCTGCACCACCCAATGAAGACCATCCAAAGAGGAAGAAGAAGGGGTAGCAGGAGCTTTTAAACCATCCATCCCCTACACTCTCTGCCATGTTGCACCATGTCACACCTTCATTATGCCACAGGTTGTCATTTTTAAAATGGAAAGAATATGATAGTACTGGTGACAAGGTCTTCAACTAGCCTCCATATTGGCACTTTACAACTGCTACAGCCTGATTGTACTGCTGATTAATTTCTCTAAATGCACAAAATGCACAATTTGCAAAGCATACTTATCATTTAATTACTATATTAACTTTTTATTTGAGATGTTTCTCCCTTTAATTGCCTTCTACTCCATGCATACCTCAGACCAATTGGCATTTTACAGGTAAAGAGGAAATTAAGTAATCCAGAAAGATCTTAAAGAAAGTTGGGTCCCTTTCAGTGATGTGGGATCAACAATTCTACGGTACCTCAAAAACAAAGAAGCCAGAATATTCTTGCTATCTTACACATGTGTAAATTTTTCTGGTTGTACATTCTACATTATGTAGAATGTCTCTATTCAGTTGAGAATCACAGAAGTGAAGTTGCACATGTGGAGACATTATACATAGGGCTTGACTATGTGGGCAGGAAACCCTACACCTATCTTGTAGCCACAGCAAATTTCTTTGATCCTCAGTGGCCCTGTAAATGGCACACTTACTGGGCTTCTCTGATTGAAGATAGGAGTATCCCACCACATGCTAATCACCATCACACCCTCATCAGAGTAAATGGGTGGTCCTGCACTGCTCATGTGTCCTATATGTCGGACTATTTCTGGCCACACAGCCAGAGGTGCTTTGGTTTTGTTTGTTTTTCTGTTCAGTCATGCATGCAAATAAACAAATATACATGGCCTCAGAGTACTGTATTACTGGATAAGCATAGATACACTTACCCAAATATGTGCACAAGCAACTTAAAAAAAAAAAAGCACCAGAATGGAGTCCCATCCACTTGAAGTCCTGCCCTGGCTTTGCTCTGAAGTCAATCCTTGGCAGCCACATGGCCAAAAACCCAGGTTTTCCCCTCAAATCCAGAACAAACTGTAAATCTTACAGATTTTGGTTTTCCTGCAAAATCCCAGTGAAAATGCAAATCATTGAAAATGCCATGTGTCAACTGTGCCATGAATATGATGTGAGTATGGGTTTTATTGCCCATGTAGACAACCCATAGTTACACATTATGCATGGATACACATGCAGATGCACATAAAGATGTCCAGGCACATTTGGTTACTCATTCAATGGCACAACATTGCAGTTCACTAACAAGATCGCATTGTGCAACTGCTGTATACATTTGCAGATATAAGGTTACCCTCTGTCTTCCTAATGAAGGCTCTCAGCCTGAGGAAGCTAGAATTTAGTTAATCTAGAACACTCTGAATACTGGAAAACTGTATAAAAATACATATAAAAAATCTCTTTCCCTCTAAAAAGGAAAAGCTGAAGCTGGTCTGGACCTGATGCGAACTATATAATCACAGATGGTCTTATCTCCAAGCCCCAGTTAATTTGAGAAATAATCCAGCATAATCAAATTAATTTCATAAACAATTGGGAAACCTTGAGTGGTCCCAAATTGGATCCAAAGGTAGAAAGGCCCATTCACACAAATATGGCCATGTTACAGCATCTGGAGATCTCTGAAGGGAGGCAATTTTGGACTGGGACCAGAATTTGGATGGTTTGGAATCCAATCTGAAATGAGTCTGCAGTGGGAAAAACAGAAAAAGAAACTTGTTATCTAACTCTCCAAAAAATTCAAGAAATCCAAGAAATTCATTAGCAATAAAATAATTTAAAAAATAAAATCAAAATACTGATATGTTAAGATGCTCATTACTTGTCCATTATGTGTTAAGTATCCCATTTCCAAAATGCTTGAGGCCAGAGGTATTTTGGATTTTGGAATATTTTGTATTTTAGAATACTTACATATACATAAAAAGAAATCTTAGAGATGGGACACAAGTCTAAACATGAAATTCATTTATGTTCCATAAACTCCTAATACGCGTACCCTGAAGGTAATGTTATACTCAATATTTTTAAAAAACAATTTTGTGCATGAAACAAAGTTTGTGTACATTGAACCATCAGAGAGTAAAGGTGTCACTATTTTGGATTTTTCAATTCTAGATAAGGGAGACTCAACCTGTACCTTTATAAAAAGTTCGGTTTGATTTTAAAAATTGACATAAAACTTGAAAATTCCCACTCAAAGTGTGTCTTTTTTCTTTAAAGTAGGTAGAAATTGTTATTCCTTACATTCCTGGCCTTTGAAAAGTCACATTGTTGTCATTCCTTGTGTTACTTCAGAAATATGACTTTGCTACATCCTTGAAGTCACCAAAATGAACTTGCAACAAGTATATTGTGTGTGACTCATTGCATCTAAGCTCTGAAACAGACCACTAAAATTTGTTGTGAGTGCTTTTTATTTTCCACTTCCATTTCCAACCTTGATTCTGAGTACTCTCTTTTAACCTCTCTTCTGCCACAGGGCTGCACAGGTAAATGTCCCGGTTTTTATCTCCCCCTCCACTTACCCACTTTGTCCTCAATTATTTCCACTGGTGCAAACTGAGTCCAAAGTGCAAAAGTAGTTTGCACTCAGGTAATACAGCCGGGGGGAGGGGAGGAAAGGAGGGGGAACAATCTTACCCTTTCCATTAGCAAACGTCTGCAGCTTGTCCTAGCTTGTGTGCTCTTCCTCATCAATAGCTTTTGCCATTAAGACCACACTCTGATGTCGCCTGGCTACACATGTCCCAGGTTTCATCTGTGAAACACTGGAGTGTATGGGAGATGTGGATAGGGCTTGCCAGAGATCTGAACTGAATGCTATACTTGGGCTTTTGTAAAAGTAGACCAATGCCCTTGCCCATTACTGCTCTAGTAACGTCACGAGCATTCAACACTATGTTGTTAGTACTGCCATGTGTCTTCAAGTCATTTCTGACTTATGGACACCCTAAGATGAACCTATCAAAAGGTTGTCTTGACTCTTTCAAGATTGTTCAGAGCAGGTTTGCCATTGCCTTCCTCTGGGGCTGAGAGAATGTGACCTGCCCAACGTCAGCCAGTGGGTTTACATGTCTGACTGTGGATTTGAACCCTGATCTCCCAGAATCCTAATCCACAACTGAAACTGCTACAACATACTGCATGCTACTTTTCTGGATTGGAATTCCCATAGCCCCCTGACCAAGAAGGATCAGCAGCAATGCTGAATGGGGTATTCTGGGATGTGTTGATCAAAAATGTAGTTTTTCCAAGCTCTGATTCTTCTTTCTTAATTAGAAAGAACCTCTGAAAATCATTCATGGGTGAAGATTGATATAGTCCATGATTTGTTTTTATTTTTGTTTTTTAAAGGTAGTCTAATCCAGAATCTTACAGGAGAGGCCAGCACTGAATTGCCAGATATCTCTGTTGAACATACAGCAAAATATTTACTATGTCGAGGATATGCATATAAGTTGGAAATTCAAGCATCAGCTCAATCATCCAAGCCTGAAATCATATAAGCAATAAGGACGCTCTACTAAAAGAGAATCCTTGAGTCACTTTGTATCAGCATTGGAGATGCAGCAATGAAGGAGATCTGAAGTACACTTATAGATCTCTTTCCACAAAAATGGACTTTCAAACAACAGTTTAGAGGTCTTGTTATAGCTGACATGCTACAGAAAAGAGAATCTGACAGCTGGCCTAAATGGTGCCTTCCAGCCAAATCTCTCTCTCTCTCTCAGAGGAGGCAATTTCTAAGAGAGTGAACTTAAACTTTGATTGCAGTCTTCTATGATAATCTCGGGTACTCAGTATTACACACACACATGCACACATTCCTAGATACAAAGATTCTGTTCATCTGCATGTTTATTTTTCTTGTTGAATTGTCCAAGTCAACTCTGATCTTTGGTAACCCATCACAGATTTTTCTTGGCAAGATTGATTCAGAGGTCTGCCATTGCCTTTCTTTCCATCTGGAAGACTATAACTTGCCCAAGGTCACCCAATAAGTTTCCATGCCTGAGTACACCTAGAATCATAGAATCATAGAATTACAGAGTTGGAAGAGACCACGAGGGCCATCCAGTCCAACCCCCTGCCACGCAGGAAATCGTGATCAAAGCATCCCTGACAGATGGCCATCCAGCCTCTGTTTGAAGACCTCCAAGGAAGGAGACCCCACCATGCTCCGAGGGAGTGTGTTCCACTGCAGAACAGCTCTGACTGTCAAAAAGTTCCTCCTAATGTTGAGGTGGAATCTCTGTTCCTGGAGCTTGCATCCATTGCTCTGTGTTCCAGTCTCTGGAGCAGCAGAAAACAAGTCTGCTCCATCCTCAACGTGACACCTCAACCTGCCTCCAATACTCCCAATGTAGCAGAAACAATTGCCATCCCACTTTTTATGATGCTTTTTAAATGTCTCAATTTCTCTCTCTTCCTCACACTTTGTCCTCACAATTGTTGCAAAGTGAAAAAGGAGTTTGAATTCTATTAACTCAGCAGGAAGAAGAGGAGGGAGGAGAGAGGAGAGAGAAAGGAGAGGGTGGAATCTTGTCCTTCCCCTTAGAATCAGGCAAAAGCAAAGTGCTGCAATTTCTCCTAGCTTATGTGGTCTTCATTAATATGTTCCCCTGTCTTGACTGTACTCTGATGTTGTTTGACAACACAAGTCCCAATTTTCATCTGTGAAATATTGGAGGGTATTTGAGTGAGGTTTGGATCCCAGGTCCTCTATAGTCCTAGTCCATCACTCAACATACTAAATGATGACTCTAGTTTTGGGGATGTACAATTCTTGTGAAAGAGTGCCTAATGCATAAACCATAGCTTGCAAGGCCAGATCTCCCCCTCGACAGAGTGACACAGCTGCCTCAATAAGCAGATACTGAGGGAAAGCAAGGAGAGAGCTGTGTGTAAAGAAGCCCCTCCCCTCCATCCCATACTCTAAGAAAATTATAAATCACAAAACACCATAGGATAGAGCTGTAGCAGTTAAGGTGGTATAAAACTGTGAGAGTGTTACCCTAAGAGTGTTACCCTGGACTGGATGGCCCTCGTGGTCTCTTCCAACTCTGCAATTCTATGATTCTATGATTCTATGATTCTAAGAGGTGGGGGTGCTTTAGAGCACCACCCATGATGCCAAAATCTCTATTATTATTTGGGGAGATTATTAGCTCAAACAGATGCCTGCAAGAGGTGGGTAACTTCAGGGATCTTTTCACCTATGTATACCAGTATTAAGGAGATTATCAGACGGGGACAAATACAGCATTCCCATCTCGACTTTTAATTCCCACCCCACTCCTGTTCCTGTAACAATCTACATTTTTTTTCAGACACCTATCTTTTCCTGGATTCAAAAGTCCTCCCCTCCCCTCCAGCAGCCCAGGCATGAATGGAGTCCATTCACTTCCTGGAGACCAAATCCCGGACGTTCTCATGAGAGAACAATCGTGCGGGAAAAATAAAAATAAAAATAAAAACAAAAGTCTAGAAGTTAAACCAAGCACCTACACACCCTAAAAAAAAAAAAAAGTAAACAGGGGAGGGTACAAAAAAGGTTGTCACTTACCTAGATGTCCCAATCACCACCTAAAGTATTCTGTACTTACCTTAAAGGGCCTTACAGGGAGGCCAGCATCGCTCGGGAAATTTAAAAATTAAAATACAACCAAAAGTCAAAAATGTAAAAACAAGCACTTAAACACCCTAAAAAACAAGCAAAAAACAAGTAAGCAGGAGAGGGTACAAAAAAGGCTGTCACTTACCTGGATGTCCTGATCGCCACTGGAAGTGTTCAGTACTTACCTTACAGGGAAACCAGCATCGTGTGGGAAATTTAAAAATAAAAATAATACGAAACATCAAAAACTTAAAACAAGCACCTAGACACCCTAAAAAGACCCCAGGTAAACAGGGGAGGGTACAAAAAAGTCTGTCACTTACCTGGATGTCCTGATCGTACCTGGAAGTGTTCAGCATGGACCTCCCAGATCGCGCCATAGGAACTGGGCACCTTTTTGCTCACCAGTAATGGAAACTATTCAGTAATGGAAACTATCAGATTCCATTACTGAAACAGAATGGACAATTTATTGATGGCCTTTTCCTGTCAACAACAACAAAACAAACAAACAAACAAACAAAAAATAGAACAGAAGCAGCACGGATGCATACCGGGACAGGGATGATGTTGTCTGAAAAGGAAGCCCTTTCTCAATCCTGTGGCTTCCCTGACCCGGATTATTAAACTCATCTGATAATCTCACAACTTTAGAGAGCACTCCAGTGAAAGTGAAACAAAGTATTTTTATTGGAAATAAAACAGGGGATATGCTAGCATACCAAACATACTCTCTTATGAACCATACAAGGCTATTGGAAAGAAAAGTGGGGAGGTTGGATAGAGAGAAGTCCAGAAAGAGAAGGTTATAGTTACCAATCCTGAAGAGAAGAGTTCTGGGCAACAAAGAGGCTCAGACTGACAGCTGAGGATGGCATAAAGAATCTGGAAGAGTTTTGGGGCCCATCTTTGGTACAGTAAACTGTGGTCTGGGCTGAGATATTTATACCCTATTTCATATCCTAAAGGGGTACTCTGGTTATGACAAAAGCCTGAATGGCTTTCCCAAAGGAAAGACAAAGGGGACCAAAACTCAACCAATTGCTCTGGTTCCAGCAAGACAAAACATTGATTGTTCTGCAGCAACTTCTTAATGGTTGGTTAGGTGGGGGTATAGGAGAGATTTCTGTAGGAATAGATTTGCGAATGGTCAACTAATTGTTTGAGTGAATGACTCATTGTTGAGGTGCCCAAGAAAGGATTAGCACATAACTCTTTAACAACTGTGTTTACTAAGGGGCTTCTGCCCAATCCTAATATGGGTTTTTTTTGCTAAAATATTTCTAAGACACGTCCCAAGTCATTGTGACCTCCACTTGACTTTTTTTGGTTTTCCCCAGCCTACCTGGCCCTGAAAAGTGTCCAATATTTCTAATTATGAAATATCATGGGGAGGGGGATGTAGGGCATACTAACAAGAGAATGATAAAATCATAAAGTTAGACAGAGTATGAATGCTGGACCTAATAGTTAAAATTACTTTTTAAAACTTATAAGGCAGGAAGAGAAATTGTGGAAGGTCATTTTGAAACCTCATTGTTTCCTTTTATGTTTGCTTCAGAAATAAACTTTCAACATGGCCCTCCATCAGAACATGTTCATAACATGGAGTTTTGAACTGACACACTGCAACTAGGTATTAATTTTTGCAATTAAGTGGACTAGCTTTGTAACTCTACTGGTATTATTGAAAAAAACTGCTTGATTATGATATGCAAAATTAATGAAAATTGGCTGGCACCCTGCTCATCAGTTACAATAACATTGGCTTACAATGTTGTAACTGATGGACTGAACTACTGAACATGAGCTCCAAAACCTACCTTTGAGGCCTGGCAGTGCCCCAACCAAAGTATATTTGAGGCACTGGAGATTGGACAGCATTAAGGCACTACGGAGAAGCTGAACCACACCAGGTGACACTGTTGGAGGGAGGGGTGATACTGGCTTTAGTAACACCACAGGTTCTTAGTCATAGGGTGCCTTAGGACTAGCAGTTGTGGCAAGACCCCAGGGGGTTTCTCCAGCTGCTGTTTCCAAGGCACCCTGTGGAAGCACACTGCGGACATCATTTCACACTGCCCCAGTCTCCAGCAGTTTGGATATGCTTTGGTTGAGGCCCTGTCAGGCTGAAAATGTAGGTTTAGGGAGGTGCATTGTCAGTCAGCTACAATGATGGAGCTCTGTCATTGTAGTTATGATGAATCTATAGGATCTCTTCCACTATTTTTAAAAATATAGAATCATGGCATTAAAGAATTGGAAGGTACCTCAACAGTCATCCTCTATAGCCTTCTGCCAATGCAAGAAATCCACACCCAAAGCATCCTTGATAGATGACTGTCTTGTTCTATTTAAAATTCTCCAATGCAAGAGAGTTCGCCACCTTCCAGAGATCATCTACCAGTCTGGCTGGCTTTTGTACATGGAACAGGAAGAGGAACATCTTGTTCTTCAACTCAGGCAGGAAAATATCTTGGATCAACTACGACAATATGAAATCATTACTAAAGCCTTCAGTCATTCCAAATCTAGGGCTCGCCTTTACTGACTGTTGACTGGCTGCTTTCATCACCTAGCTCCCCTGCTCATGTCTAAGAATTTTCTTCCTGAAAGAAATTTCCTTCCAGGTTTATTATCCAAAGCCTGGCATACTAGAAGTGCAAACCATCTGCAAGAGATTACAATGCAACACCCATCACAGGCCAGTCAGAAAACATAAGGCCTACCCTTCCAGTAGAGATGCAACTCTCCACTAAGGGCTTATTTACATGGGCAATTTTCCCTGGCTTGCCCCCATTCCAGAGCCCTGCAGTGCACACAATGTACGGCATTTACCCTGATCTGCTTCCACGTAGTCCAAATGACTCCCAGGAGCAACCCAAGATAGGGCCTTTTACAGCAATACAGTATAATACCCAGGCTAATCTGGTACCACAGGATTGGGCACCATGTGTCCATGGGAGCAAGTCCCAGAATGCCATTCCTCACTACCACCAGCTTCCTGGCTCTTTTGGAAGCCAGGCAGGGGTCCCTCAGCACGTGACTGAGACCAAATCAAAAACCTCCAGACATGCATTTTTTGCACAGAATAAGTCCCAAACTGTGATTATTCTCCCCTTCTAAGAGTCATTTCATCAGATTTCTTGGCATTCAAGAAATCAATTTTTGGGCATTTTTAAAAACTGTATACTTTAGTTACTGTACCAAAAAATGCACACTAATGTCTATGGGGAAGAAAGCAGCAGGCTCTCACAGAAACTAGAAAGAACAAGAATTCTGGTGGGAAATTGGGAACTCAATGAGTGTGAGACTGACAGATTTTGACATCCGTTGGGCAAACTGGTCAGAACTTTGACAGGAGCTATAAGCTTATGTGCAAACTAAAATTCAGAGATTGCTAGCTTTTCCAAAGTTATGTATTGATTTTTGAAGATAAATATTCTGAACATGCAATGTCACTTTGTGGCATGATATAAAACTTTTGCAGAAATATAGGTTTGAACAGCTCTACATGATTATCTTTTTTTAAAAAAAGAGCAGGCATCCCAGTTCCTCTCATTTTTGAAAAAAAAAAATTGGATTGGCTCCAAAAGTATACAGATGACTCCCAGAATTCTTTGCTTTTACCTGCCAGAGTCTGCTACATTTTTATTTATTTATTGCAGCTACTCATTAATCCAAGTCAAATAATTTGCTGTAGTCAAAGGTTTGCGGACTAGAGGTCTGATCTCTTGTCAAATACAGAATTAAGTGGTGCTTAACAATCATCAGTCTATAAACAGAAGGGCTGCTGATGCATTGATTCTTTGGCTTCGGAGGAGGATAATGATCCCAGATGTGAGAAAGCAGTTTAGAAAGGTGTGTCTCATTAAGAAAGTGTGGGGGGGAAGAGGTTTTATCTATCTCTAGGAAGACTACAAAGGAAAGAGTTCACCTGGTTCTCTAGGGACTCTTAACCATAAGGATAGACTCTTGTTGTTGTTGTTATTGTTGTATTTATTTATATCCTCCCATTTTCCCAGTTTGGGACTCAAGGTGGATTACAACAGATAAAATAAACATAAGGCTTTTCTAGACCTTCCAGAATATGCTGGCTTCCTTCCGGTGCTTTCTGGCCCTGGATCAGGTCTTCCACAAGCATTACCTAAAGGAAATGGGAGGAACTCCATACAGACATGCCAACCCATACTGGTGGTCACCTCCATTGCTGTCCATGTTGCTCCCTCTGATGCCAGGAAAGAGACCCACAGCACATGATCAAGGCTGGTCACATGCAGGGGGCTTTGATCATGTGCTGTGGACCAGCAAGGGAGCAATGCTGACAGCAGTGGCAGTGGCTTCACTTACAGGACAGCATGCAGGTATTGGCTTCTGTGTTCCTGCAGGGCCCAATCTGGGTTTTTCAAGATGACATGGGTTTTCATGAGTATTTTAATAATACAGCTGAATGGGCTTTACCCTGTCTTTGCCCTGGGCATTGTCAGGACTGTCCAGGGGCAAAATGGGGCAAAAACCCTGCATCATATGGCTTGCAGGACTCCAAGATGGGGTAAATAGACTGTCTATATAAGCCCATAGTTAAAAATTAACTGCACACAAAAGTTAAAAATCAAAGAAACCATCATAACATTTGAAACCAGTTAAAACAAACTAAGGACTTTATCAAACGAACCCCAATAACATTCCTTTTCCACCACATTTTGCAGCGTTTTTCAGCTGCTAAAATAATGCTTCCAATCAGACCTACCTTGAGCAGCATTAAAAAGGCACCCCAACATAAACGGAGCATGAACAGAGCTCCATTCACTTTCATGCTCATGATCTGACTGATTCTAGTGAGAAGATGCGAGAGCAGTAAATTTAAAAAATTCAGCAAAACAAAGACAGAAAATGCATGCACAAGCACAGAAACAACACTTAAAAACTTAAAAGTAAAGCTTAAAAGGGGATTCATAAAAAGAATGTCCCCTAGCTGGTTTTCTCACTCTCACCTGGAAGTATTCTGCCCATTGACTCTGTATTCATGTGAGCACAATGGTGCAAGGTTTCAAATGCTGGCAGTGCTGGCAAAAAAGTGCCATGGAAGATCTATTGATGGCTTGGCCTGTCAATAAAAAAAGAACGGCTTTTTGACAAGACAAAATCGCAAAAGGATGATGTCATCTGATATCCATGCCCTTTTGCATTAATTAGGCATTGTTATGATGCCATATTTGCTGCATCTGATATATAAAATGAAGAAGATAAAGACTAAGATGAAGAAGAAGAAGGAAAAGGAAAAGGAAAAGGAAAAGGAGAAGGAGGAGAAGGAGAAGAAACAGTAGCAGAAACAACACAACAACAAATGAAGTCCAGCACATTATACAAGGGCCATTTCCTTAAAAAATCAATTCTTAAATGCCTCCATGAACACAAAGGTTCTTTCCCTGCCTGGGGAAAGATAGTAAGGGAGGTTTCCAATCTAAACTCTCTGGGAAAGGACTTTCAAAGCCTGAAAAAAGCCACTGAGAAGGCCCACTAAATGTACCTGTGAGAAGATCTCAAAACACAAGCAGATTCATATGGGCGACTGAGGTCCTTCAGATAACCTGGACCTGAACCATGGAGGAGGGGCTTTACTTTGAATTCCAGCACTTTGAATTCTGCACTTGAGTATTTCAACTGGTTTTAAACTGTTTAGTTTTAACTTGTTAAATAGCTTAATATGTTTTTTCCCCTCACTATTTTGAATTGTTTTAAATTGCTCAAGTTAATTTTATTGTATGCTAGCGTGAGATCTTTAGCGATAGGGTGGTGTGTGTGTGTGTGTGTGTGTGTGTGTGTGTGTGTTCAGAAAATGTTTTCAAGCAGTATGAGGGTTGTCTGAAACCTATTCAAACGATAAATTGCTACTCCTCGAAGTTTCTAGGACATGCAACCAGGGCAGGGAAAAAGGCACTCTGTAAAGTGTGGAGAGAATGAGGATCTCAAGAACAGCCTTGGGAGATGGCATGTGGTCCCAGGACTCTACTCTACCCAAGAGAAAAACAGGAAAGTTTATTTTATACATGAAACAGAAACCTTCACCCCCTCCCTCTCCAGAGACAGGCAGGACAGAGAGGCAGAGAGATGCTGTTTTAATCTAACTTCCCAAACTGATGCCATGGTTCAGTGACCACCGCTGCTACCATGTCATGAGGTGGGGGTTCTCTGCCTGGAATCCCAGTGTTAGCTCTCCTCTAAGGGTAACCCAGAACAGGCTCACTCAAGGGCACCCCCTAGAGGCCAAAAAACTGCCACAGTGAGAAGTTGTGCAGGGTCTCTGAAAAACCAGTGGCACTACCTGCCACTGTGAACCAGCCAATTCCCCCCTCCTATCCCCAGAGAGAGAGAAATGTAGCAATGAAAAAGATATTTCAGTAAGGCCTTTGACAAGGTTCCCCATGACATTCTTGCAAACAAGCTTGTAAAATGTGGGCTAGACAAGTTTATTATTATTATTATTATTATTATTATTATTATTTAGTTATTTATACCCCGCTCTTCAGCCACAAGGCTATCAGAGTGGCTTACAAATTGTTTTTAAGCAATAGCTATTTACACATCTACACTGCATTAAACAGTTTCCAATGTGTGTTAGCTAATTGCCCCCCACAAGCTGGGTACTCAATTTACCGACCTACGAAAGGATGGAAGGCTGAGTGGATTTGTAATTGGTTGACCAGCTGAACCCAAAGGGTGCTCAGCAGTGGATCCTCTTCCTCTTGGAAAGATGTGACCAGTGGGGTGCCACAGGGTTCTGTCCTGGACCCAGTGCTATTCACCATCTTTATCAATGACTTGGATGACGGAATTAGGGGCATACTTATCAAATTTGCAGATGACACCAAATTAGGAGGAGTAGCTAACACCCTAGAGGACAGGATCAAAATTCAAAATGACCTGAATAGACTGGAGAGCTGGGCCAAAGCTAACAAAATGAAATTCAATACGGAGAAATGTACGGTACTGCACTTAGGGCGGAAAAATGAAATGCATAGATATAGGATGGGGGAGACCTGGCTGAATGAGACTACATGAGAAAGGGATCTAGGAGTCCTAGTAGACCACAAGTTGAACATGAGTCATCAGTCTGATGTGGCAGCTAAAAAGGCCAATGCGATTTTGGGCTGCATCAATAGAAGTATAGTGTCTAGATCAAGGGAAGTCATAGTGCTGCTCTATTCTGCCTTGGTCAGACCTCTCCTAGAATACTGTGTCCACTTCTGGGCACCACAATTCAAAAAGGATATTTATAAATTGGAGCATGTCCAGAGGAGGGCGACTAAAATGATGAAAGGTCTGGAAACCATGACTTATGAGGAGAGACTTAGGGAGCTGGGTATGTTTAGCCTGAAAAAAAGACAGTTAAGAGGCAATATGATAGCCCTGTTTAAGTATTCGAAGGGGTGTCATGTTGAGGATGGAGCAGGCTTGATTCTGCTGCTCCAGAGACTGGAACACGGAGCAATGGATGCAGGCTCCAGGAACAGAGATTCCACCTCAACATTAGGAGGAACGTTTTGACAGTAAGAGCTGTTCAGCAGTGGAACATACTCACTCGGAGCGTAGTGGGGTCTCCTTCCTTGGAGGTCTTTAAACAGAGGCTGGATGGCCATCTGTCGTGGATGCTTAGATTGTGATTTCCTGCATGGCAAGGGGTTGGACTGGATGGCCCTTGTGGTCTCTTCCAACTCTACAATTCTATGGAGATTTTCAGACGCCTCTTGCCATGCATGCAGCCTCCGGAGCAGTAACGAGGCTGCTGTGCAGCAAGGGGTCCATTTTGGACGACGCCGTTTCTCTCTCGGCGTTGTCCGTGACTGTTGCGGCTAGCATTGGAGGCGACCGTGCTGTTTTTCACTCACGGAAGTTGTCCGTGAGTAAAAAACAGCACGGCCGCCTCCAATGCTAGCCGCAACAGTCACGGACAACGCTGAGAGAGAAACGGCATCGTCCAAAATGGACCCCTTGCCACGCAGCAGCCTCGTTACTGCTTCAGAGGCTGCTTGCGCAGCAAGAGGCGTCTGAAAATCTCCATAATTCTATGATTCTATGAGATACATGCATGTGCAGCATCAGCGTATACGAAGATTAAGAAAAACTTATTTTATTCAAGCAAGTTCAAGTCATGCAAATCTCTCATGAGGGCAGGCACTTTCCATGCCCCAGGCATACTTTAGAGTTATAGAAATAGCAAAAATATGAAATTACATTTAACTACGTTCAGCTACATTCTACCAAAGTTTAAGAAAAGAATATAGTTCCCTTAAAAAATTCTAAACAGCCCCTAAAGATTCTGCTCACAATATGCAGTCTTCTGTTGGATTCAGACGGAAGGCCGGAGCCAGTAGATGTTCCAGGCTGGCTCAACAGCCTCTTCCATTGTTAGGCTCTGGGCCTGCTGTCTGTGTCCCAGATCCTTCTTTGTCTCTCAGACCTCATTGTCTGACTCAGCCACATGCTCACACAAAGCATTTATAGGTTTTTTTTCCACAAATTGTCCCTCTGGTATTCTGATTGGTCAATTATCTCTCTGGTGATCTGATGTCATTGATGATGCTATCTCAGGAGATGTCCCTCACCTTCCCCTTGGTTTTTAACCCTGGGTTATCTGATGTCATGCTGACAAGACAATCACTGTTTGCAGGTAATGGGAAATGTAGTCTTTGCAGAATGATGGGAGTGCCACCACCCTGCAGGTAGGATGATGGGAACTCCATCATGACACCCTCCATGGAAGTTAAATGATACAACTATTTACATACTCTCCACCTATCGTGAATTGGCAGGTACAGTCGCAATTAAACCACTGCTATGCCACTTTTTCAAATGCTTTTCAAATGTCCCTCATCCCACTCCCCCACCTTTGTCCTCAGCATTCTTCAGTTGCTGCAAACTGTGTTCAAAGTGCAAAAGTAGTTTATGCTCCATTATCTCAGCTGTTGGGAAGAGAGAGGCGAGGTCAAAATTTTGCTCTTCCCGTTAGACTCAGGTAAAAACAAACTGATCTAACTTGTCCTTGCTTCTGTGTCCCTCCTCATTAATCACTCTCTCCATCTTGACAGCACTCTCATGTTGCTTGGCCACATGTATCCTGGTTTTCTTCTGTGAAATATTGGAGAGTATGCATTTGCTGCAACATTTGAAAGAGTGATATATAGATACAATTTACAATTGGACTTACATTTAGGATATTTGATCTGCTTTTATTGAACCTTATGAGCAATTATTTCTCCTTTGTCTTATTGTTAGTATCCCTCACTAACCCCCAGCCCCCATGCACCCCATAGTTGATATAATAATTTGGCTCCAATGTGACCTTCCATGTAGACAGATAGTCAGTAGACCAGAAGCCCCCTGGAGAATTGCAAAGACACTTGCTGATAATAGGAAAGCCATGTGTTGCCCAAGGGAAGGGCCATGGCAAAGTCCAAAATAAGATAACTTAAAGGTCAAGCCAGACTTAAGGCAATGTTTCCTGAGAATATCTGGTGTCAGACAATAATCTCATCATCTGTACTTGGAGTATTCATTCTTTGTAGATGACGCCTATCCTGATCCCCAAGCCTGGAACTAAAGGAGGTAGCCACTGCTATTCAATTCAAACATGCAACACATCACAGGATAGTTAACATATCTGGAGATCCATTGCTCAGTCATGGAGCACACCTGGAACACATTGTTCCCCACTCAAATTCCATCCCCAGAAGGCAAATATTTCCTGTTTAACCCCCTGAAAACTTTGCTCAAATGCACACAGTTCACCTTCCTCTTGACTCCATGTCAAACCGTGTAGCCTTCCTGTGGACACTCTGTCCTTCTGTGTAGCCAAGGCTCATAGCCACCTGATCCTCCCTCTGTGCTGCCAGTTTGCTGGATGCCCTCAGAGCCCCTGCTCTGAGATTCCAGGATCTATAGGACATGTCATATCACCCACAATATCCTCCTTTTATTCCCCTATCCAAATATCTTTTTCTTTCTTTCTTTCTTTCTTTCTTTCTTTCTTTCTTTCTTTCTTTCTTTCTTTCTTTCTTGTGTGAATACTTCTTACATGACTGTGGGTTGTGATTGGTGCTATTTCTGAACCCTTAATAAAGATCATCATTAATTTTTCATCTTATGTGTGTCCGTTCAGAACTAGTAGGGATCTACACAGGCTCAAGATCCCCTTGTTGCCCCCTCTTGCATTGCCAAGCCGAGTTACTGCTAATTTCTCCAAAATATTAATAACTCAATCTCACATAGAATTTCCACATCACTAGCATGTAGGGTAACATTATAATACAATGTTACTTTGCATAACACTGAATATTTTTTTTTAAAAATATTTTTAATATATTTTTATTGAGTTACATAACATAACATACTTGTTTTTCTTCAAAAATATCTATTACGATATATTATCTTATAGTACATGCAACATAAAATTACATAACTAAAAGAAAAATACATCCATTTCACATTTCAGTGGTCCATTACACATAATGTTAATTGCTAAATTTATCTTGACATCTCAATAAATTAACCATGTTTCCACTTCTTGTTTTCCCTTAGTCTTCTATTTATTTTTCTGAACTTCCTAATTGGTTCCCCTTAAATACACCAGAGATATTTCTTGTTTACAAAAAGGATGTCCTATATATTCCAAATATCAAGTACCCACGTTTCTTCTAAGCTCCCTGTTTCTAATTGTCTGATTCTGATCTAATATCTTGTCAGGCTCCATATGTAGTTTTTTTTTTCCTCCCCCCCCCACTATAGATCAAGATCTTTTAGCTTTTTCCATTCCTCCTTCCAATATAATTTTACAGGGGCCCACTCCTGCTCTATTACTTTGTTTGTCTTATCTTTCAGTAGTACCACTAGTTTATCCATTTCCATCATGTCGCTCAATTTAATTGCCCATTCTTCGATCGTTGGAAGCTCTTTTTTTTTCCATTTTGAGGCAAACAATAGCCTAGCTGCTGAAACCATATATAAGATTATCCTCCAGGATCCTTTTGTGATTTTATTTTTAACTCCATCTAACATATTTAACAGATATATTTCTGGGTCCATTGAGAATTTTAACTCCAAGATCTCACTTATTTTATTATGTACTTGTCTCCAGAATTTTTTAATTTTAGGGCAACTCCACCAGATATGAAACATGATGCCTCTTGCACTACCACATTTCCAGCACTCAGTTTTGCCTGTTTTATATATCTTATCTAATTTTACCGGTGTGAGGTACCACCTGTAAAAAAATTTTCATGTAGTTCTCCTTCAGATTTTGCGAGAGGGTAAATTTCATTGTATCTTTCCATGATCTTTCCCATTTAGTCAGTTCGATGACTTTGCCTATACCTTGCGCCCATCTGATCATTTGATCTTTCACAATTTCCCTTTCTAGTTCTCTCCCTAGGCAGATGTTATAGTATTTTGCCACATGTTGTTTTTTATTATCAAATATAATTCCATCTATTTCACTTTTCCCCATATCGAAGGTCTCTATTCTGAGGTCCATTCTGAATCTTTCATACAACTGCTTATATGAAAACCAGTTCATTTTATATCCTTTAGTTTCTAGATGTTCCATGGAATGTATTTGAATACGTCCATGTGGCTCTCTTTAGTATATCCCAATATTTAATCCAGTTTTCATTCCTCGGTTTGAACGCTTCTTCTGTTGATATCCAAAGAGGGATCTCTTTATATTATTGTTTTTTTATATTGGATCAAATTTTAAAGAGAGCTCTTCTTACTATATGGTTGTCGAAGCCTCTATGATCTTTTCTTTTTCCATACCACATATATGTGTGCCAACCATAACGTAAGTCAAAACCTTCTAGGGCCAATAGTCATAGAATCATAGAATCATAGAATTGTAGAGTTGGAAGAGACCACGAGGGCCATCCAGTCCAACCCCCTGCCATGCAGGAAATCACGATCAAAGCATCCCTGACAGATGGCCATCCAGCCTCTGTTTAAAGACCTCCAAGGAAGGAGACCCCACCACGCTCCGAGGGAGTGCATTCCACTGCCGAACAGCTCTTACTGTCAAAAAGTTCCTCCTAATGTTGAGGTGGAATCTCTGTTCCTGGAGCTTGCATCCATTGCAGTCATTCCTCAGGGAGATCCATTCTTCTAACCACGAAAGCACACACGCTTGGTAATATAATCTTAAGTCTGGTAGAGGGCAGCCACCTCTTTCTTTTTTGTCTATCAGTACTTTCCATTTCACTCTTGGTTTCTGTACTGCCCAGAGGTATTTTGAAATTTCTGACTGCCAGATTTTAAAGCAATTATTATTGTAAATGATTGGTAAATTCTGGAAAAGATACATGAATCTGGGCAGAATATTCGTCTTTATTGTTTTATTTTCCCAAGAAGTGATAGATGTAATTTGTTCCACTTAAGTAGGTCAGATTTGATTTCCTTCCATACTTTGGTATAATTATTTTCAAATAAGTCCATATTCCTTTTCGTGATCCATACTCCTAGATATTTTATTTTTTCTCCAATCTTATACCCCATTTTACTTGAAATCTTTTCTTTTTGTGCATTTGAGAGATTTTTGGTCAGGACTATTGTTTTGTCTTTGTTTATTTTAAATCCCGCTTCCTGTGAAAATTCTTCTAAGGCTCTTCCTACCTCTTCAAGTTGTTTTATTGGATCTTCCAAAAAAAATTACTAAATCATCTGCGTATGCTTTTATTTTAAACTCGTGACCTCTGGTTTTTGTACCTTTGATACTCTCATTTCTTTTAATACTGTTTATTAGTACTTTGATCACAACAACAAAGAGAAGGGGAGAGAGTGGGCATCCCTGCCTTGTACCGTTGCTCAATCTAAATTTCTCTGTTTTTTCCCCATTTATCATCAATCAGGTGTGTTGGTCTTGGTATATCTGACTTATCCATTTGATAAATGTATCTCCCATGTCCATTTTGACTGTAACTTTTTTCATAAAGTTCCAATTGACCTTGTCAAATGCCTTTTCGGCATCAATGAAGAACATAGCTAGACCTTTTTCGTTGTGAGCTTCATAGAATTCAAGGAGGTCTAATATCGTTCTGATGTTGTCTTTTGGGAGTAAAAAAAATTTTTATTTGATAAAAGCCAAAGCCAAAATGTGCTGCCTAAGGTAGCTACCTCATAACGAGATAGCTGGTTCTGGCTGTCCAGCCACTCGATCTTGTTCTATGGCCTTTCTTTGTTGAATGTGGGGATTCCCTTGAGCTCCCACAGCTTTGAAGCAAAAACAGGTCTATTGTTGCAAATGTATCCCATCTACTTACCTTTAAAAAAATCCCTTCCCACCCAGGTTCTTAAGACCTCTATTTAGAAGCTATTTTGCATAAACCAGACTAATTAATACATCAAGAGAGACACCATACCCAGGCTCCCATGTGCAAGTATCTTTAAATAAAGTTGTAGGTCAACATTTTACTTAATGCAAGGGATGATGCAGCAGAGTTGAGTGTGATGTGTGTGTGCGTATGTTCATGTGCAAGTGTACTGGAGGTGATGGAGAATCAGTGAGAAACACAATATCTGAAGTGTTAAGGCTTGATGGGGAATTTGGGGGATGAGACTGCTTTAAAATGCACAGAAAGAGCAGTGAGTACTACAGTTTCCAAAAATAAATGTTTCCTCTTTCCCCAAAAAAAGATAATGAAAAGTGGGGGTAATTGTAGTGTTCAGTTGTCTCTCCATATCCACAGATTTGGTATCCATGGATTTAAATATTCACGGCTTGACAATATTCTTTAAAAAATAATAATCCCAAAAGCAAACCTTGATTTTGCCATCTTATATAAGGGACACCATTTTGCTGTGCCATTGCATATAATGGGACTTGAGTATTCATGGATTTGGGTATCCATGGGGGTCCTGCAACCAAACCCCAGTGAATATGAAGAGGCAACTGTAATATGTTTATAAAGCATAATCTCGTTTTATGCATGCCTAAGTCCTTCTGCAGAAGCAGCTGAACATTTTTGCCCAATGTAGAAAGTCTGCATTCAGTTCAAGGTTGAAGAAGTGAAGTTGTGCATGCAGAGCCATCATTGTACATGTATGTGTATTGAGCAATGTGCATGGGTTGATACAGCATGTGGATGCTCATTGTCCATGGATACTTGTGCACATGTGGTTGTGCATTTGGTTGCACAGTTGGTGTCTTGGTTCAATCGACCAATGTTGCCATAGTTGCATAGAGTTACTATTCAACATAAGGGTTGTCTACACAAGGGTTGTGTAGCACAATCAGTACAGAACTCTACATATGAAGATTTACACTACACAACACCAATGCAGAATTTCAGCCATAATCTCCCACAAAAAAAAAGAAAGCATCTATTTTGATTTTCACTGTGTGCTAACATCTCTCCTCCAACAGCAATCATACTTACCTTATTCTATAGCACTTTTGTAGCCTGCTAGTGACATGCCTGTGACCTCATTGGAAAGTGAAGAGAAGCCAGCCACAGATGCAGGTGAAATGTCAGAAAGAAACTATTCCAGAAAATGGCCTCATAGCCTGAAAAAAAAACCCAAAGGAAAATCTATGAAGAGAAGCAGTTCCTCCTCTTCTGCCCATCATCAAGGAATGTATCCCATCTACTGGAAAAACATATCTTAATATTTATTAAAATTAATTTTGCTTTCCATGAAATGGCTTTGGCTGTCTGATCAGCCAAAACTTGGGAAGCAGCTAATGAAAGGAAAAAAAGAATCAGGGAATTGGAATACTCTCAAAGACCATCTGGTCTCATGGTTCTTAACAATCTTGGGATCATGGACCCTTCAGAATCCGACGAGATCTATAGACCTTCCCCTCAAAATGGACTTAAACATGACTTGTTCATGGATCCTTGAGAGCCATGGACTCTCTAGGTTAAGAACCCTTGAACTTCTAGTCCAATCCCTGCTGCTCTACAATCCACTACTAAAGCCAACATCCGCATGCATACCCTAAATAGTTTGTCCTCTGTCAACTGCTTTAAAATATCTAATGAAAGAGATTCCACCAACTTCTGAGTCAGTCTGTTGTACCATCAAACAACTTGTATTGCTTGGAAGTTATGAGTAACTTTTTAGTCAAAATCCCCTTCCTTATAATTTTAACTGATATGCTACCCTCAGGAGAGACAGAAAGCAGAGTGTCTCCATTATTTATATGATAGTCCTTCATATCCCTTCTCCTGGCTCTTAATCATGCTTTCTCCAAGCTGAATGTCTTCAGAGTTTCACCTAACTAAACATTCTTTCTCCAGGCCAACTTCTTTCTACCTGACCTTCCAGAAAGCCATAACTGTGGTGATGGTGGTGAGGATGCCATGTACATATCATCTGAATGCAGCAGGCTACAGAGACCTACATCTCTCAGGATCATTCAGTCTTCTTCCAGCATGACAGAACAAGGGGGCAATTCACCACAACACCTCTTCTTACTGCTGCCTCTACTTTACAAGCAAATCAAGGGAAAGGGAGGAAGAATAATAGAAACTTAGAGTTGTAAGGGACCGCAAGAGCCATCTACTCCAGCCCTGTGACATGTAGAAGTATACAAATAGGGGCTTGTCTACATTAGCCAAAATACTCCATATTCTGGCTGGAGTATTCCAGCCCTGGGACCATGGAATTTTCTTCCACACCTTTACCTGCCCTTCCATTGTGGCAATATAGAGGTGTCCTCACACCTGCAACTTCCCCAGGCAGCGCAGAATCCCCTGGTGGCCTGACAGTGCTGCGCCAGCCAGAAGACCTGGCTGGGAAGAAGAGGCATAACATGATAGCCCCCATGCCACCCACCATGTGGCCGAGCAGGGGCAAAGGGGCCACTTGGGTGCCAGGAGCTGGCTAGGCTGCAAACTAGCTGCCGGCCAAGCCTGGCAGCCCTATTGTGGCAATAGAGGGATGTCCTCACACCTGCAGTGCACACACAAACTGGTGCTTCTGTTCCCTGTGCTGGTCGTGTCTTCCAAAGCCAGGAATAAGATGCTTGAATGTGATCATATGGCTCAGCACCTCATGGTGACCTCAGCAGGCCTGACACATGCAACATGGCTGGGAAATGGCTTCACTGGGCATCATGGAGGACATGCATGTGGACATCCCCACCCCCGTTGTGGTAATGGAACTCATTTTTACACAGCAAATAGATTTTTTTACCACATGTCTCCTCAGGTTTTGTGTGTGTGTGTTCCCACAAAGGTTTATTTTTAATGAAAAAATACTGAAAAGACTGCCACAGTGTCCATAGCTCCTTTTGAATAGTACAGAGATAAGTCATCTGAGTAATAAAGCTGTTTTAACACTGTAGAAAATAAACTTGGTTCTTTAACTTATGTTTTCCCAACCAAAACAAAAAACAAAAACAAAACCAAACTCTGGATTCTCATTGGAATTGCCCTGATGTTTTTTGGACAGTTTGGACTAAAAGCAGGGGAAAACTCCTGCATTGTTATGACTGCTGGGCACAGGAGCAAGGGTAGTCCATTTCATTTGGCCCATCTGGACAAGGTCTAAGACCCTCTTGAGGAATGTCCTTGAAATCTCTGTTTAAAGACCTCCAAAGAAGGAAAGTTCACTACCCTATGAGGCAGTCTATTCAACTGTCAACAGCTCTTACATTCAAAAAGTTCCTCCTAATGTTTAGGTAGAATCTCTTTTCTTGCAATTTGAATCTATTGGTTCATGTTCTAGTATCTGCAGCAGCAGAAAACAAATTTGGTTCATCTTCTACATGATATCCCTTCAGCTATTTAAAGAATACTTTTTTCAGGATATAGGAGAGTTTTGTGGAGGCGGTAGGAGTAGTTCATCACAAAGAGTGATTAGAAATTCTTTTCTAGGATGTTTGAAAGCTCAGGTCTCATTTCAAGCAGGATTTTATTGCTTTTTAATATGTAGATATTTTACGAAGCTCACATCTCTCATTCACTGTAGCCATTCCAAGAAAACATTTCTGCTCTCTACTTACCTAATGTTGTGAGAAGTCTAAAAAGGCCAGTCGAGAAATTAACAGTGCATGGAGAACTGTCACCAGACTCTATGTGTGATGGATGCCACTTGCATTTCCAATGTCACATCCCACCATATATTGTTCAAATCCTACTTCAGAAGGCCTTCAGAGAAAAGGTGGAGGAGAAACACTTGGAAGGTTTGAGTAAACATTCTGTTGCATGTGTAAAATTCTGCGCATGTCACCTTGCATCCCTGGCCATATGACATGGTTTGATTTCGGTATGGATGGGTAAATCTTTCAAGCTTGATCTTGTCAAGGCCTCTACATTTCACCTCCAAGTTAATTTTAGCTGTGGTCCATTTAGAATAATAGAATCATAGCACAAAAAGGTCAGAAGGTTTATCCAGCCAAACCCTTTGCCATGCAGGAATCTGCAGCTAAAGCACCCCCCAAGAGATAGCCATCCAACCTGTGTTTAAAGACTTCCAATTAGGAAAGTCCACCGTCTTCTGGAGTAGTGTATCTCATTGTCAAACAGGTCTTACAAATAGGAAATTCTTCTGAGTTTTCTTCCTAATATGTGATTGGGAGCTTCCCCCTCCCTAGTGCATGTGCACACACACACACACACACACACACATGTACACACACAGAGAGAGATTCATGATCTTCATTGCATGCATGTTTCAAAACACATGATTTTTTGTTTAAATTCTCCCATAGACTACAGTGATGCTTTGTTGTTGTTGTGTGCTTTCAAGTCATTTCCAGCTTATGGGAACCCTAAGGTGAAATTATCATGGGGTTTCCTGAGGCTGAGTGTGTGAGTTGCCCAAGGTCACCCAGCGGGTTTTCAGGGATGGACAGGGATTTGAACCCTGGTCTCTACTATGCCACTCTGGCTTCAAAGTGTGCTTATGGGAATTTCCCTCCCAAGATGTGCTCATTGTTTCTGCATGCATTTCTCAAATGTACACATTCCTGAAACACATTTTTGTCATTGTGAAAATGATACCACAAGTTTTGTAGTGTCTAAATTTCCACCCACATACTGTGTTTGGATCTGTGTTTCATTCTAAGATCTGAACTGGGTAAGGGCACACAATAATCTGAACTCACTGAGTTCCCAGCTCTGCATAAAACATACATTTGCAGCTTTGTGATATTCACACACCACAGAGGTTCATAATACTATATTTCACTTTACTCATGGACAAGATTGTAGGAAAGAATGCAACACGTACAGCAGATTCAAAACTCAGGAAGTGTTCCTGTGGTGACAGTTTAGAAGATTTCCATTTCCATTTGCCCTAATCAAAATAATAGCAGTTTCTATGAACATTGTAAAGCAATGGGGCTTATGTTAGCTGAGCTAAGTTGGCTATCCATTTGATTGGGCAACACATAACTAGCATTCATTAGGTGGAGACATTATATTTTAACCACATTTATCTCTCTTGCTTTTCTTCTCAAATGAAGACTCAGGAATGACTCATCCTGTCCTTTCTGCAAGCGTGCTGATGACTAAAAAGCCCAATCCAAGATAAACAAGTCCGGCTGCAGAAAGCACAGCTGGTCTTCTTGGGTGATGCTTCCAGATTGTGATTCTTTCTGCATTGTTGTTTCTCTTCAAGACTTGTTCGGCGCAAGTTCTCAAATAAGGCTGTAGCACGGTGGATAGAGCATCTCCATGCCTCCCAATGTGAGGCCAGGGTGGACCATTCTTGGTGATCAATTTGGCTGAGCCTGAGATGTCGTTTCAGGGAGTCCTTGTATCACTTTTTTAGAGCGCCCCTCTTACGCTGACCTGTGGCGAGTTCACCGTAGAATACTATTTTTGGGAGGCGATGGTCCTCCATCCTAGAAACATGCCCTGCCCAGCACAGCTGTGTTCTCAGTATCATGGCCTCAATGCTGGTGATCCCTGCATGCTCAAGGACAGCAACATTCATCACATAGTCAGTCCAGTGTATATTTAGGATTGTGTGTAGACAGCACTGATGAAAGCGCTCGAGGAGTCGTAGGTGGTGGCGATAGGTGACCCATGTTTCAGATCCATAAAGGAGAATAGACAGTACAATGGCTCTATACACACTGATTTTTGTGCTTTGCCCCACGTGTTTATTACTCCAGACTCTTGGGAAGTCTTCCAAATGTGCTATATGCCTTTGCTAATCTGTGATCGATCTCTCTGTCAATCTTGGCATCTGAGGAGATGATGCTTCCCAGGTAGGTGAACTGCTGAATGGACTTGAGCACAGATTTGCCGACGGCAATGTGGGGATGGTGGTGTTCACCCTGTGGTGCAGGCTGGTAAAGAACTTCTGTTTTCCTCAGGTTGACTTCCAGCCCAAACAGCTCTGCAGCTGTTGCGAAGCAGGATGTTAGGCGCTGCAGAACTGCTTCTGTGTGGGCAACAAGGGCAGCAGGATCAGTGAAGAGCAGCTCACAGACTAGATAGTTTAGAGTCTTAGTGCGAGCCCTCAGACAGCTTAATTTAAACAAGCTACCATCAATATGGTAACGTATATAGGATGCCGTCTTCTTCAAGCTCTGCCATAGCCCTTTGGAGCATCATGCTGAAGAAGATTGTAAATAAAGTTCAAATAAGAACACAACCTTGCTTCACTCCATTAGTTATTAGAAAGGGCTCTGAAAGAGCATCGCCATGTCTGACTTGACCGTGCTGGCCCTCATGTAGCAAGATAATCATTTTAAGGAATTTGGGGGGACATCATAGTCTTTCCAGGATCTGCCACACACCTTTTCTACTCACAGTGTTGAAGGCTTTGGTGAGGTTGACAAAGCTTGTGGAATTTATCGTGGAGTGCATGACCTCTGTGTTTCCAAACTTCAAGTGGGATTCCATCAATCCCAGCTGCCTTGCTGTTTTTCATCTGCTGTATGGCCTTAAGGGTCTCTTCCAAAGTGGGAGCTATGTCCAATTCATTTTTCATCGGTTTTTGTATCATATGTTGGATAGCTGAATCTTGGACTACTCAGTTGGCACTAAAGAGACTTTGAAAGTGTTCAGCCCATTGATTCAGGATGGAGACTTTAGCAGTAATTAATGTTTGACCATCTGTACTGTATAAGGAGCTTTGGACCTAATAAATAGGTCCAAACACTGCTTTAAGAGCTTCATAAAATCCTCTATGATCACCCAGATCTGCACAGTGTTGTGTCTTTTCTCCTATATTGATCCACCACTTGTTCTGCATGTCTCAGAGTTTTTGTTGAAGTTTACTACATGTGAGGCAGAAAGATGCTTTTCTTACATGGCAAGTTGACTGGGCGAGGTATGCCTGGTGAGCAGTTCTCTTCTTTGCCAAAGCTCCTGAATCTCTTGGTTGTTTTCATCAAACCAGTCTTGATTTTTCTTGTGGGAGAACCCGAGGGATTCTTCTGCAGACTGGAGGATACTGTTTTTCATATGTTGCCAAAGCACTGTAGGAGAAGGATCTGTAGGATGGCCTTCAAGTTTTGTTTGCAGATTTGCCTGGAAGTTGTCTCTCATGATAGCTTGTTGAAGATTGTTGAGTTGGAGTCTCTTCTTTAAGATGCCACCCCTCTTAGGTTTGAACTTAAGATGAAGATTTAGTTTACATCTTATGAGACAATGATCTGTCTGGCATTCTGCACTGGGCATCACTTGAGTATGATGGACATCGCAAATGTTTCTCTGGTGGACTAGAACATAGTCAATGAGGTGACAATGTTTGGATCAGGGATGCATCCAGGTTGTCTTCAAGCTATCTTTCTGCTGAAAGATAGTGTTTGTAATAGTCAGCTGTTGTTCTGCACAGAACTCTAGCAAGAGGCATCCGTTATCATTGCAATTTCCAACACCATGCTTGCCTAAGACACCTTTCCAGGCTTCGGAGTTCTTTCCTATTCTGGCATTGATGTCACCAAGGATAATAATTTTATCTTCTACAGGGACTTTTGTATGAGGTGGCATAGGTCTGTGTAGAATTTGTCTTTCTCTACAGGGCCGGCTTGCATAGTTGGGGCATATATACTGAAGAGAACAACATGTGGGAGGCGTAAGGAAATAATGCGATCAGAGTGTCCTGTTGGCAAGGTTTCGAGTTTGGAGGCAATAACCATGTTTATAATTAATTTTTAATGAAATATTTGATGTCTTTTTTAAACAAAATACAGTTAAAGTATTTGAGATGGAGGATAAATAAACACATGAAAGATTGCTTCCCATCTCACTCAGTGTAATTGCTACTCAATTTCATAATTGCATTGGCTGATTACCTATCTCCATTGGTGTCTTTGGTCCCCAAAGCAACTCTCTAAAGTTTAGGCCTAACAGGACACAGTCAATTTGCACAATCTTACTTGTGCGAAATGCACCAGGATCTGATGCCAAAGAAGACAAAGTTGGAAGCTTGTCTTTAGCAGCATTAGCATGATGCTCACCCTGATCACAATGTAGCAGAATTTATAGATTTTTTTTAATTCTACGGGACTCACAAAAGATATACAAACAATGTAGCCCTCTTTGAAAGAGGTGAGGAGGCAGCATAGGCAGAATTAAATGGTCTTTAAATATTGTTCTTCCCATTGCAAGAGAATTTTTCCTAAACCCAAAAGCTACCAGGTAGATAGATATAGGCAAGCCATTTATATAAGTAGGATACAGAAGGCTCCTCCTCATCTTCTTCCACATCCTGAATCCAAGAAAAGAATGAAAAAGAAAGGAGTAAGGAGAAAAAGGGGGGGATGCACCTTCTTATGGTATAGTCATTTATCTAGGCATATATGTTAATGTGCAGTTCTGTGTCCCTCCCACCTCCATATGTCAGCTTTAAAAAGCTGGGGCCAACTGCCATAGCTGTTTACTGGCTGCATGGGCCAGTAATGTGCAATGTGCAAAAGGGAAGGTGACAAGGCAACATCTCACTACAATTTGTAGATGGGGAAGAGAGCTGATGTCCCCTCCTGGTTCTCCTGGAAGTCTATGGAGATTTGGGCAGGTGAGGTCAGCTTTCTCCTCCCACCTTCAAAAGTGCAACCAGGGCTGGGTGTTGCCTGAGTATAGAGTTGCCATAAGTCCTGGAAAACTGGGAAAATCCAGGATTAGAGGGACAGAAAATTGTCCCATCTGGCTGGGCTGCTTCAAGCAGCAGATCCTGGATTCCGACTCCAGGCTTTCTGACTGCAGGCTCTTTGCTCTGGGTCATGTGGGGAGTGAGTGCAAAAGATGGGAGAGTGCAGTCTAGGCTGGGTGGGAGAGTGCAATGTGCAAAAGGCAGGAGTTGGGGTGGCCAGAGCAGGCAACAACAGAGAGAGAGTGAAGGAATATCAAGAGAGAGGAAAGAAGGCCAGCAATTTACGTGTGTTTGTATGTGTGGTGAGTCTGGCCTCCAAGGTCACTGACTGTGTGGAAGGTCCCGGGAGGCGAGGGGGTGGTGCACCTTTTGGTCATTGCCAGGAGGTGGGATGGCTGGCGAGGTGGCAGGTCCTCTTACCCACTCATCTGGTCAGCAGTGGCAGCTAGAATTCCAGTTTTGCTTGTTTAAATCATGGGAATCTGCTGCACACTTACTCCCCAAACTCTCTCACACACACTGATGTCCTAGCAGGTCAGTGGGTCCTCTTCCCCACTGGGCTGGCTCATCTGGTCAGCAGCAGCAGCTGCATACGCCTTTGCCCCCAAACCTCCAATCCCGCCCAGCCCACTCCTTGACCTGCAGGCCTTCACCTTCCTATCAAAGCTCATAGGCTTGCTGGATGAAAGCAGCTGGATGAGTTTCTTCCATCCCATCCATGTCCCCTGGAAGAAATCAGCAGTGATGACAGGAAGGCTTCTGGGGGGAGAGGAGAGAGCCATCCTGCCCCTCCCTGGTCAAAATGTGGGTACTTTTGTCCTTGTTTTGTGGCAGAGAATTGTGGCAACCCTACCTCGGTACCTCCCCTCCCTCCCCAGTAAATGGCAGTGGCAACAGGGTATGGGAAAGTCTTAGAACTGGGGAAAAAATGACAGTTACACTCCACCCACACAATGTAGTATAACAGCCACAGACAGTTTACCTGGGGCATAATCTGGGCTTACATGTGCAAATATCACCAACAGGATTCAAACCTGTATCTACCAAAAATTAAGGGGGTAAACCCCTTCTTGAAGTCAGCTTCTGTAAAACACACATTGATAAACCAAGAAGGTCCTCTGACCATGTCTTTCCAAATGTGAAGTAAACATTGTCATGCTACAGTAAGGCCTGGAGGACTCGATCCCTTAAGGGATCTGTCATGGAAATATAGTGACTCTATTTCAGGGAACCAGCATGGTATAGTGGTTTGAGTGTTGGACTAGGATTCTGGCAGGCCAGGGTTCAAACCCCTCTTCAGGCATGGAAACTCACTCGGTGACCTTGGGCAAGTCACACTCTCTTATGTGTCTCAGAGGAAGGCAATGGAAAAAAAAACACCTCTGAATAAACCTTGCTAAGGTAACCCCTCCAATTGGTTCACATTAGGGTTGTCACAAGTCAGAAACAGCTTGAAGGTGCACAACAACTTTCAATCTTTGCAGGCATGGTTGGTGAGGACTTGGGAGACAGCTTTCTCTATGGCTGCTCCCAGACTATTGAGCTCGCTTCCACAAGAGATCCAGTTGCCCTCTTCCCTGCTCTCTTTTTGCTGGCAGGTGAAGACATTTTTATTTAGGGAGTCTTTTAATTTGTGGTTTTTAATTATGGAATCATGATGTGTGTGTGTGTGTGTGTGTAACTGGTGTGCTGTTTTTTCTGATTTTTTTATTTGTTTTAAATTGAAACTATGTTTTTATCTGTCATGTTTTTCACTGTTACAATTAGTTTTAATAATGGTAATTATTTAATTATTTTTAACTTTTGTAATTCAAGTTTTAGTTGTATCTTTTAAATTATTGAAAGCCACCTTCAATCCCATTTTGGGAGAAAGGTGAGATATAAATCCAATAAATAAATCAGCAAAGAAACAAATTCCCCATCAGATGATACCATGATGACCTATACAGGGTTTTTATAGGAATTGAACGGTGTTCCAAATACTGAAAGCCAAAGGAGGTAAGATAGTGTTAAGGTGGTGGATATGTGCCAAACCACTGATTAAATAGCATCGGGGACAAGAGTTAAATTCAACACCCCTGGGGCTGCAGTCCTATTGTAGACTAGTCCTTCTTACAGCTGCTATTTGCAAATAACAGGGCTGTATTTTAATTTCATTCCTGACTGACATAGAGGGAGAAAGGAAGGGAAATATGATATGATATCTGATAATACCACAAGGATTGTATGGAAATAAACTATCATTGATATTCATGTGGCATCCTCTTGTCATTTCATTTGGGAAACAGTTTTTCCTATGTATGTAACAATATTCAGACAGCTGTCATCTGCCTATATCTCCACATGTTCAGGACATGTCCCCCTACCTTAAACATCAAGGTGGAATTTTGTAGTGATTTTTTAAAAAAAATCTGCTGAGATCCTACATCATCATCTACACTTTGTAACTTTACAAATCTATAGGTACATTACAGAAACACAACAAAACCCTGTTAGTGAATGAGGCGGTCAAATCAGGGCTGATCCCTTGCCCTGGGAGAGATGACCCCTTCAGTAATGCTGTCCATCACCTAGGGATCAACCTGCCAATGGGCCCTCTCTTCCCATTTATGGGGAACAGATCAAGATGAAACTGAGTGTGTAACAATCCTGTTTGTGAGTCACATTGTCTACTACCCCTCTTCCGCTGAAAGCCCACACATCCCCAGGTTTGCTGCCCCAATACATATGTTGTATTAATAAAAGTCGTAACCTTTCATGGACCAGCAATGTTTTTCAACATCTTCTTTCCAGTGGGAGGGAATGAAATTGTGGTTTCATCTACAACTTTCCCTACTATACACATTTTGTTTGTATGTACATTTTCTTACTGGATAATTTTTTCTACACATCTTTCCATAATAGAGAGCATATAACCCCCTTGTTCAAACAGCTTCATTGTCTACCAGTCTGTTTCCAGGCAGAATTCAAACTGCTGATTATGACCTATAACACCCTGTATGGCTTAGGTTTAGGCCATCTGGGAGACCTTACTTTCCTACATGAGCCTACCTGAGTTTTAAGATCTTATGGGGAGGGCTTTCTCTTGGTTCCACCACCATCACAAGTATGTCTGGTGAGGATCAGAAGAGAGCCATCTCAGTGGTTGCTCCCAAGCTATGGAACTCTCTTACAAAAGAGTCTCAGTTGGCCTCCTCTCTGCTCTTTTTTCATTGGCAGGAAAAGACCGTCTTACTTAAACCACCCTTCAGCTTTTAACTGGTAGGAGTAGTGCAACAGGCATGCTGGTTCTTAATATATGAGGTTTTAATGTGCTTTTAACTTCTAAATTTTAATGTTAAGTGGATTGTTGTTTAACACTTTTTAAAAAAATTGTATTGCAGATTGTTTTAGCAACATGGTTTTAACATATAGTGTAAGCTGTTTTTTCCTATATGAGAGAAAAGTGGGATATAAATATAAATAAATATATAAATTTATAAATAAATATATATAAATATATAAATTTATAAATAAATATATAAATGTGTAAATAAATATATAAATTTATAAATAAATATAAGTGCCACATTTTTGTGTGGCACTTTCCTTAACAGGGGCAGTTTTGTTACGTTTGGGAGCTGAGAACTCTATTGTACAAATTCAGAGATGATAGAATTCAAAAGAAGACTGGCATGTTCAGTCTATTAGTAATGGAAGTGTGAATGAGGTCAGTTGAGTTTAAAATGTGGAACGAAGAAAATTCACCAACATTGCTAGCCTGAGGCAGAGTTTTCATGTTTTTAATTGCTCACCAAGTTAAAAGTTTGTGACTTCATTTTCCATCCTTGGCTTATCCATGAAAGCCTGCTAAATTATATAAAACCTATTATTAGAACTTTCTTACTGATGTTATGAATGCAGGGGCTATGATCAAGAAGACGTATTTTTTATATTCTTAAATCTTTCACTACCTTGCTTTATGATTCCACTATAATTACTGCTGTTTTGTCATCCCTGAACACTGAGCAGAATACAAAATACCTTTCTGGAGTTGGATAAAGTTAATAGGCATGTCTTGAGTGTGAAGCTGTACGGAATTCTTCCATGGAGGGAAAACATCACAAGATTATATAGCTTCAGTACTTTGGGGATTTGAAACCTCAAATTCAAGCAAAGTGTTTTAAATTTGTTACTAATGTGGGGGTTTGCCACCCAATTTTCAAGTGGCTCAGTCCAGGATTAGTATGCTGAAAACCAACCCTCTCCCAAAAGGGGGGGGGGTTAATTGCCAACTGAAGTTTTTCAGGTAAAACTGAAAAAAAGGAAATGATAAACAATCCTGTTACCCAACTTGTGCAGGGTCCACGAGGATCCCACTACTGGCCAAAATTAATATGAGGAATATTTAATTACCTCAAATATGGCAACGATAGGCTGGGTAACAGTGGGATCTTTTAACCTATGTATACCGATAGTAACGGATGAGACTTGAAGACAAAATGTACAATTAAAATATCTTTATTGGAAATTAGTATCAACAGCATCCACATAAACACTCAGGCTTCAAGCAATCACGCAAAGCTATCAAAGATAGTAAGAAGCATTTTGACAGAGAAATAGAGTAAGGGGATTATGGGTTATACTATACGGATCTTATAGAGACAAGATTGTGAACTAAACTGGCAGGGAGGAAGTCCAGAAGGCAGAATGGTGACATGAACTGACATGGAGTTGAAAAGCAGGGATTTGTGCACACTTGGCTACACAGTCTGACATGGAGTTGAGAAGAAGTGGAACTGTGTGTCCTTTGGTGGTATTTTAAGGTGATATTTTTTTGTGATAATTCCCCTCAAGGGATGGGATTCTGACTGGAATACAATCTTTCTCAGAGTTTTCAAGGACTAAACAAGGGGTGCTCCAGAAGAATTAATGATCATTAATGATCGTTAATGTTGATGCACTTAAAATTGAATAGGAGCAGGCAAGGTCTATTGTTGGAGGGGGAGAAGAAGAACCCATTTCACAAGCATCAAGGACTCTGCTATCATTGAATGGATGAGTGAGTGATTCATCTCCAGGTGTTAATCTCTGACCTGAGTATATGTTTCGGGGAATTTCCAAAGGCCCCTCCCTCAGTTATACATGATCCCAACCTAGGTATTTGTGGTTCACTGGTATACCTGCTAACCACGTGGAAGGCCACAGTAAACCAAATTATTAAATATTGCCAATTATTTGATATTTCAAGATGGAGACTATCAGGGTAGGTAGCAATGCTTCTTTTCAGTTGTTGCAGATTTTTTGATATGAACTGAGTTTGCAGATTTGAAGTGTCTCATGCTCTGGATATTATATATTTTAGATGTGATGGTTGGCATCATGTGGGTATACTTGGATGTCTCATATAATCACTGGAAGGCCATCAGATCCAAATTCTTGTCTTGGGAATGGATCAGACACAATATAAGGTAAGACCAGGAGCCAGCAGGTACACCACCATTAGGACCTTCCAGAAGCAGCATGTCAGCCATGAGCACAGGGGCAACCAATAGCTTCTATGTTGGGTGGGTGATGAGTCTGGTCCAAGTGTGAATTAAAGGAGTTATCCAAGGCATTCTAGGGGTAGGATTCGGCACTTTAGATAGCTCCTTTGGTGTAAAACCCAGACTGGATTTACCACTCCACTGACTTGGAAGCTACTGGCCACCACAGTGAGAGTGGACTCTAGGTAGTCTTTTCAATAGTTGTGTTAGAGCTCAGCTTCATCTGTGGGAAATCATGAGACTCAAAACAGCTTTATCAGCCTTCGTCTTCTGCCTTGTACTCCAGCTCTTATATAAATTTCTTCTTCCTATTGGTGGCTGCTACACCTTCTCAGCTGTCTATGGGAGAGGACCTTCTTCCATTTAAGCAACATTTAGACAAGAGCTGGGCAAAGTTTGGGCCCCTTTATTTATGTGGCCCCTGCCATCATTTTAAGAGGAAATGTGTCCATTGTCCTCTATACTACCTCTCAAAATAGCAACAGGCAGTGAAGGCACATCCCTCCCTGTCACCATTTTGAGAATGACTGCAGAAGGGCTTTGGGCTTGGCGTGTGGAAGTGTGGCCTTCCACATGCCAAACCTGGTCTGTGGTAAGGTCTAGGAGGGGAGAATCAGCTTCTGTTCCCTTTGTAGTTGCCCACCCTAATCTAAATTAAGAAGTTGCATTCAGTATACACATATCTTTCTTTCACAGGGGTAGGCAGGTGTAATTCCATGGAGCTTAGGAACAATGCTTTACTAGGTTTCCTGATGATATGGAGATATGCCTTGAAATACATGCAAGTGCACACTTATGCAACTGCATTGAATGCTCAATGGAATGAGCATACAGCAACAAGCAGACCTGGAATGGGTCCAGTTTTTAAGATGGCCAGGGGAGGTATTTCTCTTGGTTCCACCATTACCACAGGTATGATGGGTGAGGACATAGGAGAGAGCCCTCTCAGTGGCTGTCCCTCCCTTGTTGTGCCCCTCTCTGATCTCTTTCTTCTGCCAGACAAAGACTTTCATATTTATCAATGCCGTTGACTGTTAACTGTCACTTGCAGAAGATATTTTAATTCAGAGAACCAGAGTTAAAAGTGGCCACATAGGCCACTGAACCCAACCACTCACTCAATGTAGTATATCCAGCTACAGCATCCCTAGCAGTTAGCTGTCCAGACTATTTTTTGATACATCCAGAGAAGGAGACCCCACCACCTCTCTAGGCAATTGATTTCATTGTTGAACCACTCTTACTGTCAAGAAGTTCCTTTTAAGGTTCAATCAAAATAAACCCTCCTGTAACTTAAAATCATTATATCTTGTCCTACTGTCTGAGAACAAACCTGCACTCTCCTCTCTGTAGCAGCTCTTTATACATTTTGAGTGCAGCCAAGTCAGTCCTCAGTCTTCTGTTCACCAGGCTGAACACGCCCAACTCGCTCAACCTTTCCTCATATGGCACCAAGAAATGAATGTAGTAATCCAGCTGAGGCCTTTCTAGTGTAGACGTTAGCAGGACTATTGCTTCCCTCGACTTGGAAATGACAGTTCTATTGTTACAGGCTAAAATATTATTTTTCTTCTTGGCTGCAGCCTCACACTGCTGGGGTGGAGTTTATTTTTCTATCATCATTACTATTTTGTAATTCCCTTTTAAACTGTTTTAAAAGGAAGTTTTTAAAACAATTGTTTATTTAATTCCTTTTTTTAAAAAAGAAACAGTATATATTGTTTTAACTGTATTTGTTTTTAGCTTGCAGTATATGTGAGGAGCCTTGGGTCTTACACTGGGAGAAAGGCAGGATATTAATTACCTGCCACTGCAATGCTTGAGCCCACATCCAATCCATGTTCAGGGAGCCCTGGTGGTGCAGTGGTTAAATGCCAGTACTGCAAGTCACCACGTTGCAAGTTCAATTCCAGAGGGCTCCAAGGTTCACTCAGTCTTCCATCCTTTCATAGGTTGGTAAAATGAGTACCTGGCTTGTGGGCGCAATTAGCTAACACACATTGGAAACAGCTTAATACAGTGTAAATGTGAAAATTGCTATTGCTTAACAATTTGTAAGCCACTCTGAAGAGCGGGGTATAACTACCTAATTTTAAAAATATCAATTTGTGGAGCACTTACCACAAAGTCACAGTAAGTGCAACAAAATATCTCCTTATACCTTGACCATTACAGCTCATAGTCTCTGTTTATTTCTGTCTCATATTTCTGCCAAGGAAGAGAAGATGACTTAAGCAGTTCCATAGCTTGGGGAAAAAGTACTCCTCCAACACCCCATGGGGATTCTGGGAATTGTAGTCCACAAAAGCAACTTTTTCAAATGATCTCTCTCTCCCTCCACCTTCTCTTTCACACACTTTCACACACAAAAGTATACGTTGTCACACTTGCTATAGCTGGAGAACAGAAAGGCTTTTGAGAGGTCAAGAGCCACAGAGGTAGGGTTTACTAAGTCAGGGGTGAGATATTTTAGCTTTCCATATATTGTTGGACTGCATCTCCCAGCAGCTCTAGCCAACATAGCCAGTGGTGAGAAACTAAGGATGAAAAAGAATGTGCAAAAATACAGCTTGACCCCTGTATCCATGGGGGATACATTCCAAAAACCCCATGGATACCTGAACCCTATTATTTTCAATGAGAAGGATGTAGGAAGTTGACCATAGATTCACATTGGAGGACATAGAAATGCCTAAAGAGAACATATATTTTCTGATGTGGATAAGTGAAACTATGGATATTGAATCCGTGGATATGGGGGTCAAGCTGTATTTGAAAAATGGTTGAAAAACCTGATTCCCCAGTGTTGAGAAACCAGACTAGTAGGGAGTGGGGCATGTTTTCTGGCGCACTGGCACCCACTGGGTGCCTGACTGATTGTGGCCTGAATCATGTCAGTACAGCTGAACTTTTTTGGTCACTGTGCAACAAACATACTCAGTTCATGATTGCCTGAGCAGAATCCCACAGAAGTAATCTTTGCAGATATGGCTGCATGTCCTCAGCTGGTGAGCAAGTATTAGTACCTTCATGTTACCATTTGATTCACTGGGATTGTGGGGACAGCCTGAAACATAGCTGGATTTGACTGAAATTACACATTCACTATTCGGCAATGGGATAACAAGCAAACCCCAGTGGCAGGTTCGTGATCAGTTGTACAATATTGGGATTCACGACTGCTGTGTAACTTTATGGGCATAATAACTCTGTAACCACAATGTATTATCTTGGCCATTTTTCTCCAGTTAGTTATGACCTTGCTTTCAACCAAAATGATTCCACGTTGGCCTTCCAGATGATTTTGTGAAGCTGAGTTTTAGCATGCCATTTAAAGCACAAGCATAATTTGCAATGAGCCTGTTAAAAAAAGCCTTGGCATCCACTGTTGTAATTACAGCAGGAAAATCCTTGCATAATGAAAACTAAAATGAGATCTAATTGTAATCAACAGCACTACTGACAAAAAAAGAAGAAGAAGAAAAACAACACTCACCCTGGTATTTCGTTTAAAATGAGAAGCTTGCTGTGCCTGAAACCGACATTGAAATGAAATGCAAAGTACACTGGAAAAATGTATTTGAATGCCTTATGGAATCATAAATTGTAATGGTGCTACAGCGAGGACAACACGGTTGGCCTGGCCAAAGGTAATTATAGTTTTGCTGGCAGGAAAATGGGTAGTAAGCAAAAATACCTCCAACCCAACCCCACATTTACTCATGATACCATTGTCAGGTCTGATCTGTGTTTTTATACCAATTGAACTAATTAGTTCTGCTACCCTATTGCTATTTTCCCCTCCAGAAAAATAATGGGGGACAGATAAGAAGAATTGTAGTTCCTGTGGAACGACCTGCCAGAAGAGATTAGACAGCTGAATATGCTGTCCAAATTCAAAACAGCATTAAAGACCAGTCTCTTCCAGAAGGCCTGGCCAGATGGTTTTTAAATGTTGGGATTTAAATTATTAATTTTAAATAAGGAGTAATTGTTTTAATGGGTTTTTTTTTTACCATATTTGCTTTTAAAATTGATGCTATGCATTTTAACAGATGTTATATGTTAATCTGTTTTTGTTCCCTGCCTAAATCCAAAGGGAGAGGTGGGTAAGAAATAAAGATCATCAGGGTACAGGGAGGCCTTGAAAACCTATTTGAAAGGTAAAATGTTGTGCCTGGGGCTTCCAGGTAGATCAATTCACCCTCTTTTCTGGTCAGAAAATGGTTGTTCTGGGCATTCTTGAGTAGTCAATGGCCACAAAAACATCCTTGGAGGGCTACACTTTGTCAACTCCTACTCTATATGATGGCATCAATGGGCTATGTGATGTCATCAATGAAGACAAATGGAACCAAATGCATCTTTAATCAACATAGCCCTCATTCTGAGTGTGTGCATGTCTACACCTCCTTCTGGAACTAGTGAGGGACATATCAGTACATTTCCAGCCAGCCCCTTGCTAGTCTGTGTGTGTGCATGTGTGTGTGCTTTGTTTCGGTTTGTTCCTTAAATGTTTCTTAGCAACTTCAAGAGGGAAACTGTGAAAAAGCACATTTGGCTTTAGAAACAATATTCTGGGGCCAGAAGGCATTTCATTCACATTATATTGCAAAGGTACCACATGTTTTCACAGCCCCAGAGAGAGGTAATTTGGTGAGCATCACTCTAATGTTATATGATTTGGACAGCCACTTTTTCCTACTTCTGTCCTCTGTGCGAACCCTACGCCTTTCAGCTGTACACCCCCTTCTCCTTAGTGTCACCATAGATTTACTAGCAAAAAGATAGTGAGTCTACAGCCAATGGCATTTCCCTTTTCTAATACTAAGTTGAGAGAAAAATTAAATGTACATACATTGGGATTTATTTACAAATTCAGGCAAAATACTAGTTCAATTTCTTATTTACCAATAGGAGTTGACCCATGGCCCAAACAGAACTCTGGTGGAAACACTTTAGTTTCATGTAAAATATGAGAGGTGGGAATGGCTAAAGAGACAACAAAGTCTACCATGGGGATGGGGGGGGGGCAAACCTTCTCCACCATGGGATAGCTCAGCAGTAATATCAACTATTTTTTATATGATTTTCCCCCAGTTTTCCACAGAAGAGATCAAGGGCCAAAAGTGCATTGGAATTTGATGGTAGGTGAAGTTTGGTGGAGACAATTCTATACCCAGGTCCTATTAGTGCTGTCTGTCATAGGAGGATATTCTATAGTAGCTCAAATGCCCTAAAATTTAATAGTAGGAAGAAACATATATTCATGGCTGTATGAACAAGGATAAGTGAGCAATTGGTCCATCCAGATTTTTTGTGGCGAGATCCAATTTGCATCTCCAGGGACTGATCACAGAACCAATACAGTTTCTGCGATGAGATCCTAAATCATGCTTCTGTAGTGTAAAAGTAAACTAATTTTGTTTGTGATATACCACCCTTCTGCTGAATAATGACAATGTGCAACCAATTGTGTATCTGAAGATGTGCTTGTGTACTTCTTTCCGAGTTCAACTATAACCAAATATTGCAAACACAATCACAAATTATATATCAGATTTGACAAATACACACTGTCCCCAAAAGTCAATGCATCCAGTGAGGTGCCAGTGTAGGAGCTGGGCTCTTCTGCCTGTGCAGCTCAGTAGAACTGCAACATTTGGATGTAATCTTCAATTAAAAAAAAAAATAGAAACAAAATGCTGTATATCAATGGCTCTTAACCTTTTCTTTACCAGGGACCCCCTTTAAATATCTTTTGTTGCCATGGACCCCCCAAGACATAATTCAAAAGTTAAAACCCTAACAACTATAATAAGAACAAATAATAATCAAATAATTTTTGTATATTTTTCATAATGTGAACTTTTAAATCTATATCCATTTAAACTTTTGTAAGCCACTTTGAGTCCCAGGGCTGGGGCAAATGGAGGAAACAAACAAGTAACAATCCTCTCCCAACCCCATCAATGCCAGGTGGCCATCCAACCTCTTTTAACAACCTCCAAATATTCATCATTATGTTCTAACATCCATATTTTGTCATTGCATCATTGTGCCAACACAAGAGTAACCTTGATGTTATGGATACAGATGGGTTTCCAAATGTCATGCCCCTTTCTTTTCCTGTTCCTGCTATGTTCTGTCTTCACCCACATCCCAAGTTTCTGCAGGTGTAGCCTTTTTTTTTTTTTTTGACCCATTATGTGTTCAAGTTTGGATCAGAAGATTGAGTTGTGAGGGCTAATGCTCAAGCAAGGCCTTTTAAAAAAGAAATCAGTGTTCAGCTTCCAAAGAAAATTTCTCGCTCAGTCTCCTGTTTACGCAGACTAGAAGGTGAGAAGTCATAATTTCCCCAACCCTCTGAAATCACTGGCACAGCAGCATATTAGACATGGCACCACAGGAGATCTAGCTGTACGAAAATGCAGTTACTGAAGTATAACATACATTCGTCATCATCTGATTTATTGGACAATTACTGTGCGAGCCAAATTCTGGTTCCTTAGCGACACTTTGGGTAGCTATTAGAGGCTGACTCAGCCCATGCAGAAGACTCCCAAGTCCATCTCATCTGTGCCATCCAAATGATTAAACCAGCATTAAGTGGAGAAACTGGACAGTCTTCCCTTGTGACTTGCTGATGCAGCATGTGCATGATTAAACAAAGAAAGTAGGAAACGTGGAACAACTTATAGTGTGAAAAGTCAATGTACTTGATGCAGAATGGGATCCTCATGGAGAGGGAGGGCATAGGTTAATAATAGATCCTGGACCTTTGCTCTGCATGTGGAAAGTTCCAGCTTTAATTGCTGATCACAGGAAGCTGGGCTTGAAAAGAACTATGCCAGAGACCTTGAAGAGCTGTTACCAGCCCCTTCTGGGTGATACTGTTATTGCCTCTCACAGGGCAGTGCAATACAACTGATTATGGTAGTGAAAACATCTACTGAACTCTCTGCTGCCATTAGCTACAAACTGTTCAAAATTGCCTGGAACACAAAGACTGGAATTCTATTGGCATCTTGTGTGTGTATGTACCTTCAAGTTGCCTGTTGACATATGGTGAACCCATGAATTTCATAGAGTTTTCTTAGGAAAGGAGCACTCAGATGTGGTTTTGCCAGTTCCTTCCTCTGAAATATAGCCTACAGCACCTGGTATTCATTGGTGTTTCCCCATACAAATGCTAACCAGAACTGACCCTGCTTAGCTTCCAAGATCAGATGGCATCTGGTCCCTTTAGGGTAATTCCCCTACAGAAGTGGTTTGTACATTTTTGTCCAATGCAAAATCTCAACATTTAATTCAAGGTTGCAGAAACAGTCTTGCACATATGGGTCTGCATCCTGTTAGCAACAAAGAGAGGCATAAGTTGTGCTATGTATGCAGGGTGAACTTTTTGGATGGTGCAGAACCTCTTCCTGAAAGCCAATGTGGCTTCAGAGCCAATAGGAGTACTACAGATATGGTATTTGCCCTTAGACAACTGCAAGAAAAATGTAGGGAGCAGAATAAGGGTCTCTATGTAACATTTGTCGACCTCACCAAAGCCTTCAACGCTGTGGGTAGAAAAGGTCTGTGGCAGATCCTGGAAAGACTAGGATGTCCCCCCAAATTCCTTAAAATGATTATCTTGCTACACGAGGGCCAGCGCAGTCAAGTCAGATATGGCGATGGTCTTTCAGAGCCCTTTCCAATAACTGATGGAGTGAAGAAAAGTTGTGTTCTTGCTCCAATTTTATTTACAATCTTCTTCAGCATGATGCTCCAAAGGGCTACGGCAGAGCTCGAAGAAGAAGATGGCATCTATATACGTTACCGTATTCATGGTAGCTTGTTTAAATTAAGCCATCTGAGGGCTCGCACTAAGACTCTAAACTATCTAGTTTGTGAGCTGCTCTTCGCTGATGATGCTGCCCTTGTTGCCCACACAGAAGCAGCTCTGCAGCGTCTAACATCCTGCTTCGCAACAGCTGCAGAGCTGTTTGGGATGGAAGTCAATCTTAAGAAAATGGAAGTTCTTTACCAGCCTGCACCACAGGATGAACACCATCATCCCCACATTGCTGTAGGGAAATCTGTGCTTAAGTCCATTCAGCAGTTCACCTACCTGGGAAGCATCATCTCCTCAGATGCCAAGATTGACAAAGAGATCGATCACAGATTAGCAAAGGCATATAGCACATTTGGAAGACTTTACAAAAGAGTCTGGAGTAATAAACACGTGGGGCAACGCACAAAAATCAGTGTGTATAGAGCCATTGTACTGTCTATTCTCCTTTACGGGTCTGAAACATGGGTCACCTATTGGCACCACTTACGACTCCTCGAACGCTTTCATCAGCACTCTATATGCACAATCCCAAATATACACTGGACTGACTATGTGATGAATGTTGCTGTCCTTGAGCAAGCAGGGATCACCAGCATTGAGGCCATGATATTGAGAACACAGCTGCGCTGGGCAGGGCATGTTTCTAGGATGGAGGACCATCGCCTCCTCAAAATAGTACTCTACGGTGAACTTGCCACAGGTCAGTGTAAGAGGGGCACTCCAGAAAAGTGATACAAGGACTCCCTGAAATGACATCTCAGGCTCAGCCAAATTGATCACCAACAATAGTCCACCCTGGCCTTACATCGGGAGGCATGGAGACGCACTATCCACAATGCTGCAGCCTTATTTGAGAACTCACGCTGAACAAGTCTTGAAGAGAAACAACAATGCACAAAGAATCACAATCTGAAAACATCACCCAAGGAGACCTTCTGCTGTGCTTTCTGTAACCAGACTTGTTTATCTCAGATTGGCCTTTTTAGTCATCGGCGTGCTTGCAGAAAGCGTGGGATGTGTCCTTCCTGAATCTTCATTTGCAAAGAAAAGCCAGAGAGAGAGAGAGAGAAATACTATTCAGCTGATGGCAGTGTAGGCAGAATTGGGTATGCAGGACTGTGGCAGTACGTTTCTATGGTGATGGGATTGCCTGATCCTGTGATTCAAGATATAGCACTGCTGCTGATAGGGTGTCCCATGTCAGACAGACTTTTGCTGAGGAGCCAGACTAGATGTGCCCAACAGCTACTGGGCAGCAGCAGTAGTGAGGGGTGACACTGGCAGAGGATCTCTCAGAGACAATGGCAGTGCAACCATTTTTAACTCTAAAGGAGCTAGTACTGCAGAGGGGAAGGCAGTGCTAAACCACTCCTGAAAGCTTTTAGCTCAAAAACTCTATGATGAAACAATCCAAAGTGAAACAAGTGATAATGCTGGAAGATGAGACTCCCAGGTCAGAAGACCTGGGAGATACTGGGGAATTATAGAGGACAAGGACAAGTAGTGCTGTGTCTGATGATAAAACTGGACTCAAGTCAAAAGGATGTTCAGCTTCTGACATGCCCAAAGATGACAGAAATGTCTGAAACTGCACAACATATGACTGGGGATCATGGAAGTCTTTTATTCATAGAGTCTCCTTAAGTTAAAGTTGACTTGAGGGCAAATAAAATAGCATGACTGTTGAACATATGGTAGCAGATTAAAGTACACAGAGTGGTGTGTGAATACCTTTATGCATCATCTTGGTATGTTGGGCATTGCAATTTCACAAAAGATTTTCAGTCACGTGAATTGACTATTGATCCATATCTATGCACATTTTAGAAATGTAATAGATATGTATTAATGAAATTTATATAAGTAATGTAATTTTAAATGTAATTCAATGACTTTCATTTGCCTCATGTTTTGTTAACCGCAATAAAGGATGATGATGATGATGATCCACAGCTGTTGTGCCATTCTAGTATTCAGTATAGCAGTTGTGTCATTCATTCACTCATGAGATGCACATGCAGATGTGTATTTGGTTGCACATTCTGTTGTCCATTCAATTGGGCAATGCTGCTATTTAGCACAAGGGTAATGTAGTGCATAGCTCCACATGTTACACACCCTCAAGATAGTATCTCGGGCAGAATTTTCAGAAATCTCCATACTTCCCACCCATTGTTTGACATTTCTTATGCACCACTACTGTTATGCAACACAGAACCTAATTTCTAAAACTGATTTCACATTTCTTTTGAGGGATCTATGACTAGCCTTCAAAACAAATGCAAATAATTGTATTCTATGAGGTGGTCAGTATAACCACTATCTATCAGACTAACTTCTTCACTGGACTGTTGGAATGCTATTTGGATTAAGGAGATAAAGTTTACTCACAATTTTTCTCATCCTCTAGGTGGAAAGGCTTCCTGGATACATTTTAAAAGCCCATCAAGAACATGGCCAACCCTGTGAGAGTTTTTGCATTTCAGGACTTCTCTGTGACAAATTCATTTGTGGAAAAAATCTTAAGTTTTGTTTAAAAAATGGGTTTTTGCACAGAATGCAGTGTATTCTGTACAAAACACACTCTACACTGTGGAAAAAAAAATGTTTGACTTTACCGGGGATTTGCACAAATGATTATTTTATTTTATTTTATTTTATTTTATTTTATTTTATTTTTTGGGGTGGCGGGGAGAGACTTGTACTTTGAACAAAACTGAAAAATGTACAAAAACTCTTACAATGTCAACCAGTAGGGAGAAAACATATGAAATTATCCATTCTTGATAGAATAATGTAAGCAAAGGTTTATAGCCCTGATTTGACTTAGGAGTAAAGCTGCCATTTGTGTCAATGGAAGCATCCCTCTCAAAATTAATAGCTTGGAGCAGGTTTCATCATAATCAGAGCATGAGAGGAAAAATCAATCTCTTTTCCTTGAGTGTCGTCTTCTTAGCCCTGATAGGAAGCCCCAGGATTTGATATTTACAGTAAAGCTATGTAACACACCAGCTGACACATATTGGCCTAAATCCTATTGTTATTTCCCACTAGAATGTAGAACAATGATGCCCAAACTTTGGTCCTCCAGGTGTTTTGGACTTCATCTCCCAGAACCCCCAGCCACCTTGACCAAGAATCAAGAATTCTGGGAGATGAAGTCCAAAGCATCTGGAGGACCAACGTTTGGAAAAATCACTGGTGTAGACCCATTAAAGGAATGCAATTTACCTATGTGTTGACTCACCATTGAACAATTGATACAATGGGTCTATTCTAGCTGGGACAAACCAATTAGATTCAGGAAACATTGAATTGTATGGAGTTTGGCCCTTAGTTTCACCTTCACAAGAAAGCAAGCATGGTGTTTCAAAACTCACATACCATGGTAACAAGGAGAGAGGCAATTAGGAGCAACTCATTATACGAGCAGCACAGGGGAAAGTCAAATGATGGAAATCGAAATATGACCTGAAGTATGCATGGAGTTCATTCAATGAAGACTAGGAAAGGCAACAGTTTAGAAAGCTAAGCCATTGTGTCAGTACCACCACTGATAGACAATTTATGTTCTTTTAAGTATTCTAGTGGAGTGGTGACACAAGTCAGCTAATTATAGAGTAATTATAAAGCAATGTACTGAAAGACTTTGGGAGCGTGGGAGAAGATTAAGAGCAATCCACAAGTACCTGTATGGGAGGAGATTTCTAACAGCTGACAACCAGAGCCAGACAAAAGCAGAACTAGAAATAAGTCATCTTTAACAGAAAACACTAATTAATCATTGTAGGAAGTTGCCTAGATGGGTAGGGTATCTTCCCACAAGTTGAATTCCTTAAGTCAAGATTGTGCATCATTTGGCAAACTATAATAGAAGGGCTAGTGAAATTCAAATTCACTGGCTTGGAAATATGAATACATTAGGGTCTCATGATGCTCCTCTGTTGGAATTACTACCCCAAGCTCTCTAGATATCTAAGAAGCTTGGATTTAGTTGGACACATACACTCTTCCCTTCTGTGCTTAGGGAGAGAATTGGAAGGTCTACCATGAAGGCACCTGATCTTATCTAATCTTGTAAGCTAAGCAAGGTCAGGCATGATTAGTTCTTGGATGGGAGACCACCAAAGAATGCCAGGTGTTGTAGGCTACATTACAGCGGAAGGCAATGAGAAACCACCTCTGAGTATTTTTTGCCTAAGAAACCCCTATGAAATGAGGTCATCATAAGCCTGCAGATGACTTGAAGTCACATACCCACAAGATGTTATCAGAGTAGAAGCCCATTAACACCAAACCAGTGGCTTCACACCTCCTTGGCTTCTATGTCCTGTTTCGCCAAGGCAAGAATATTAAAATACAGGAGAAGCTGCTCTTGCCAGGAGGAACCACAATGTGTCTCCCACACTTCACCAGCAACCACAGTGGTTCTCCAGTCCTCAGAATAGAGCTTTTGCAGATTTAGTGTCAGCTCTGCATCAGGTTTCCAAAAGCACAACCCGATCTCTTGCACTAAAACTGGCAGGAGGAAAAAATCAGAAAAATGTGGAACTTTCTCTTATGTTCCCTGGTAGTTATGGGATTTTCCATGCCTGACTAGTGGCCAACTGAGTCTTCTGGGATCCCTGCATAAGTCCTTTCAAATCAGATCAATGCTCATTTTACATGTTATTTACACCTTCCCACAGCAGAGCTGAGAGATGGCCCTAGCCTTTCTTGAAATAAGCACTGTGTCTTTTCCCCTCTCCTTTTAGCTTCAAAAGCAGTTTATATTTATTACGAAGTATTTCTCGGTGCATAAACCAAGGTTTGTGCCTCGGTTAATGCCATATGCAGTAAATCTAGTTCTCAGAGCTGCTTACCTTCACAAGACTTCCCACAGGTCTCTGTTAGGTTTATGGTGCATTATAATCTGGCTCCACTGAGACATTCAAGAAAGCTTTCCTTTCTAGGCACTGAAGTTATCTTCTTCATACTGAGTAGGCACATTCCCAGATGATTCCAGTCCCCATTGATCTTGGTCATGAAGGCATTGATGCCTTCTCTAGACAATTTCTGTCATTTAATCACCTCTGACCTAAGTCAGGAGTGGATAAAGTGCAACTTGGGGCTGCTTCTGCCCCCTCCCTGCTTCTTCTTTTTTTTTATCCCTTAACCCTTCAATCCTGGATGTATCCCCAAATTTGTTTTTATGGCCCTCAGCCCCACCAGGAGAAACGCTTTTTCTAACCAAAATAGGGGTGATACCTTTACTGAAAGCCTCCAGGAGCAGCCTTATATAGCTTGGATTGTTACCAACCCTGGCAGCCCCCATCTTGGAATATCATATAATTGAAAATATTTAATAATTTGACTTGATGTAGCCTTCACCGTGGTTAGCAGGTAAACCAGGGACCCCCAGATACCAAAGCTGGAGTCAGGTATAATCAAGGGAGGGGCCTTAGGAAATTCCCCAAACAGTTAATACTCAGATCAGAGTTAAGACCTGGAGATGAGTCATCCACTAATCCACTCAACACTAGCAGAGTCCTTGATGGTTGCAAAATGGGTTTTTCCTCTTTCCTTCCTCCCTAACAATAGATCTTGCCAGCTATTCAATTCCAAATACATCACCCATGAACTATTGTTAACTCTTCTGGAGAACTCTTTGTTTAGTCCTGGGAAACTCTGAGAAACATTATATTCTACTCAAAATCTGATCCTTTCAGGGGTATTATCACATGTAAATATCACCTTGAAACATGTCCACAGTCCACAATTCCTCTTCCTACATCCATGCTGCAAGTTTGATGTGAGACCCTCAGAACAGATCTCTGAGAAGCCTCAGTTGCATGAATCTCTGCTCCTCTACTAGCTATTGTAGCACCTGAAAACCCCTTACTCTATTTCTCTATTCAGATACTTCCTATTATCTTCTATAGCCTTATGTGATTGTTTGTTGCCTGAGTGTTTGTGTGAATACTGTTAATATTAATTTCCAATGAAGATCATTTAATTGTACATTCTGGCCCAGAGTCTCCATTACTACTGGTATACATAGGTCAAAAGATTCTGCCGTTACCTGGCCTCTCACTGCCATTTTGAGCTAATTAAATATTCCCCATATTAAGATGCAGACACTAGTGGGATCTTCACAGACTCAATGCAATTTGGGTAAAATGGGTCCAGACTATCTGAAAGAGCATGGCTGCTCACATACTGCAGAAATAATGCAGTTTGACACCATTTTGACTATCATGGCTCTATGGAATCCTGGGGTTTGTAGTTTGTCATGGTATCAGAGGTCTCTGACAGGGAAGGCTAAATATCTCAGAAAACTACAAATCCCAGAATTCCATAGCATTGAGCCATGACAGTTGAAGTAGTGTCATCTGTATAATAATGTGTGTTAGCATCCCTTATCTCCATCTGCCCGAGCCTGTCTGAACTTTAAGATCTTTGGAGGAAGGCCTTCTCTTGGTTTCATCACCATCACAGGAATGTTTGGTGAGGACGTGAGAGAGAGCCTTCTCAGTGGCTACTCCCAGGTTCATCCTGCTGTCTTTTTGCCACCTGGTAAAGACCTTTTCTTTTTGGGAGGTATTTGGTTTTTACTATCTTGTGGCAGATGGAACTTTGAATGGGGTGTATCTGTGATTCTATGTCATTAAGTTTTAAACATGCTTTTCAACTGTTTTTTTAAAAATTATTATTGTTTATTTACAAAAAATATTGCATTAAGCTTATCACAAAAAAAGTGTTTAACTTGTATATTTTTAACTTGGGTTTTTAAAACAGACGTCTGATTTAATTGTGTTTTTCTTTAAACTTTTGTATCAATAATTTTTTAGTTGTATTGTCTTTTTAAATGGTTGTAAACCATCTTGAATTGCATCCTGGGAGAAAGGTGGATTATTAAACAAACAAACAAACATAAATAGGTTGCCAACGCCCTAGAATTGTTGGGGGCAGGAAGAGAGAGAGAAAGAGAGAGAGTTTGCAAAACCAGAAGTGGAGAGGGAATGAGCTCTATATGTGTAGCCCAGGAGGAAAAAGCTGTTAAAGAAGCAATAAAATACAGCCAGTGATTGGAGTGCTTGATTGGGATTTGGAAGATCTGAGTTCTAGTCCCCCTGAGCCATGTAATTCAGAGAGCGACCTTGGTCCAGTCACTTTCTTTCAGCTTGACCTACCTTGTAAGATTGTTGAAAGGATAATGATCAGAAAGAAAAGAGCCATCTTGAGAGCCAGTGTGGTATAGTGGTTTGAGCAGACTATGACTTTGGAGACCAGGGTTCAAATCCCCACTCAGCCATGGAAACCCATTGGGTGACAATGGGCAAGTCATACTCTCTCAGACTCAGAGGAAGGCAATGGCAAACCCCCTCTGAAAAAATCTGGGCAAGAAATCTCCATAATAGATTTGCCTTACGGTTGCCATAAGTCAGAAATGACTTGAAGGCACACAACAACAAATTCCATTTTGAGCTGACTGGAAGAAAGTTAGAGTACAAATGTAATTAATCAATACAATACAATACAATAGCTGTCTTCAAATATTTGTAAGGTTGTGACATAGCTAATGGAGCAAATTGAGTCTCTGTTGCTCCAGACATGAAATAGTAAGTTCAAATTACAAGAAAGGAAACTTTAAATATTTAGAAGAATTTTCCAACAATACAAGCTGTCCAGCAGTGAAACTGACAGCCTTGGAAGGTAGTGGATTCTCCTTTGTTAGAGATTTTAAAGCAAAGGTAGTTCTACAGATACCATGGACTGCTTAAAAAATACAAACAAATGTATGTTAAAGCAAATGAAGATTGAAATCTCATGAAAAGTGAAGCTGACTAAACTGAGGCTGTCATACTTTGGGCATATGAGACAATATGACTCATTGGAAAAGATGCTAATTCTGGGGAATGTTGAAGGCAGTAGGAAAGAGAAAGACCACATTACAGTGGGACTGATTCATTCAAGGAAACCACAAGACCTGAATGAGGTAGTTGGTGACTGCAGCACTTGGGAGTCTCTCATCCATAAGGTTGCCATAGGTTGAAACTGACTCAATGGCAAATCACAACACCAAATATGCTATAGCAGTAGAACTCCTAGGTCAACTTGGCATAGAATTAGATCTCCTTTCAGGTTCCTTCCAACGCTATGGCCAAGATCTACATTGTGCCTGAGTAGTATAAATCTTGACTCACCTAGTTACACAATGATTGGGTTCTACCACCCTTATGCTGAATAACAACATTAATCCAGAAAAGTCTGAGTGCTCCTGGTCAGTCAAAAGGCAGATCAGGGAATAAGGATCCAACCTGTGTTGAATGAGATAACATCTCCACACACACAGAGACACACACACCAAGGAAATCTCAAGTTTGTAGCTTGGTTGTACTCCTGGACTCAACCCTGAGCCTGGATGACCAGGTTTCTGAGGTGGCCAGGAGTGCTGTTCAACAGTTTAAAGTAATATGCCAGCTGTGTCCATTCCAGCAAACGTTAGCCCTGGCTATGGTGAGATGTGTCTTGATTACATTCAATTAACATAAGGATGCCTTTGGAAACTTTTTTCAAAACTTCATCAGGCCCAAAATTCATATAGCCCTATATCTGAAACAGCTTCACAGACTACTGGTTCATAGTTCAAAGTCCTGTTAGGATGTATAAAGCCCTATATGGCATAGGGCTAGTCTACATCAGGGGTAAAAATCCAATTGCAATTCAGATTACTTTGGCACAGAGCTATGCTGCATGAAATTCAGATTACTCTGGCTCAGAGTTAAGCACCATACCTTACCTGGCTAAAATCCAAACCTGTTCCAATCATTGCTGGGCTTGTCTACACAAGTGAATAATCTGGACTTTTACCCCCAAGCATCTCCATGGCACCATTTCCCTCCTCCTTGGCACCATTACCACTGGCATGAAGTCACTCATGCTGAGGTCAGAATGAGGCACCCAGCTATGGAATCATGTGGTTGGCTGCTTGTTCTGACCACAGAGTGAGCAACTGTACCAGGGTTCTGCCTTTCTGGTGCACACTTGCTCACTCTGAGATCAGAATGAGGCAGCCAGCCATGTGAGCAAGTGGCTGTGTGCCAGGACTCTGCTTTCTCAGTGCACACTTGCTCACTTTGAAGTCAGAACAAGGTGGCCAGCCATGTGATCATGCGGCTGGCCACTCATTCTGACCTCAGACTGAGCAACCAATATTGGAATGAGGAAGTGGCACTGAGGAGGGTGGAAATGGTGGTGCCTGTCAGGCAACACATGTCCTGTCTCCTCTTCCCTCCAAACCCAGGCTGTATCCTTTGTTCACACTACAGTTTTCTCTGGAGAAAACTGAGAGCTTTTAAAACCCAGATTAAGGTGGTATACCACAAGTTTGGTGTGGACAGGGCTGTACATCATGTGGTCTTATCGTACCAGATCTGGGGATAAAGCTGCATGTTGTGTAGCCTTAGTGGCCAGATTTTGGGGGGGGGGTTCAGGTTTTTTCACCAGTCTTGGGACCATTTAGGAAACGACTATGTCCAAAATCCTGTTTGTTAGTCCCAATTCATTGAATCAATTATTGAATGGTGAGACAACATGTAGGCAAATCACAATGGATTTAAGCTGTGAAATTGTTACTTATGGAACTTTAGTCATGCTAGTCATGCAGCCATGAGCTGAATATAGCTATTGCACAATCCCCCCCCTCCGCAAAAAAAAGGAAAGGGGAAGGGGAACTTTCCATATATATATACAATCAAAACAATATATAAAATATTTTTGCTATACACAAGCATATGTATAATATTATATACAGCAAAATTAATTATATAATCTTACCAATTATTTCTGCAGTCTTGTTATGTGATAATGGAAACCCACGGACAACACATTATTACATTCCAAGGTATATGACACCAACAGGCTTCTGACCTATAAGTGTACTGTGTTGAATTCCTTTAAAAAAATTGCCATTTAATCTAGCACCACCATTTTTTCAGGAGACCTTTGTCTGGATTATTATTGGATGTGCCAGGTTAGACACTTAGCCAAGATAATAACTTTGACCTACATTTTCTTTTGTAAACAATTAGGCTATTTATATCCTCTTTGGAATATGTGAGTAATTCTCCAAGTAAGTTTTTGAACCCTTCTGAACAGATGCAAATGAGATCAGAGCTTTTGAATTTTATCTTATTGGTTAGAAGAAGGAATGTGAAGTCATAAAACTTAGGACTTTGTCAGATGCACCAAATATGGTGTTGTAACAACTCCTAATGAACGCAAAAGGGCTCACGTACCATATGTCGTTGTCCTTTCATGATCATGTCTTGTCAAAAAGTCATTCCATTTTATTTATGGGCCAAGCCATCAATAGATTTCCCCTGGTGCTGTGTTTTTTCTCCACATTGCCGGCATTTGAAACCTCATGCCATTGTGCTCACAGAATACAGGGTTAATTATCAGAACACTTCTGGGTGAGATTGTAACAGACAGGTAGAGGATGGTCTTTTTATGAAACTCCCTGGTGTACTTGGAGCTTTTAAAGTGTGTTTCTTTGCTTGTGTCTGTTTTATGCCCTTGTCTTGCTTTAATTTTTGAATTTGCTGTACTTGTGTCTTCTCATGGGAATCACCAAGATTTGGAACCTGGTAGTAAATGGAGCTCTGTTCACGCCCCGTTACTGCCAGGGCTGCCTTTCTGACACTGCTGGAGGTGGTTCTTGTAAAGAGGGTCCTTTTGCCAGCATGAAAACGTTTCAAAGAATGTTTCAAGAGGGTGGTCTGATAAAGTCTTTAGAGAAAATGCTAGTCCCCATCCCCTGCTTCTCTGGAAGCACTCTGCAATGCAGAAATTGAGCTAGTGAAGCTTTTCCCATCATGCAGATAAAAAGGTGGAGAAAAATTTTGACCTGGAAAAATGTCTGCATGTCTGTCTACACCTAAGATCCTACATCACTTCAGCATAACACAATACCAGCCAGCAGAGTTATGTTATACAGCCCTTATACTGGATACCAACACAGTGCAACATATGTGGATAAATAGTCAGACTGGCTCCACAGGTGTCTAATTGTAATATGCAATGCACACTGGCAGTGGGGAGCTCCAATGTGCATTTACACTCTACTCTGTGTACTTTAATGTGCTACGCAACAGGCAATAGTCCCAGGGCTCATCTACATGAGGCAATAAAATATGGATTGATGCCCAGTAACACCAATTTGCAGCAGTTTTCATTTGTCTCCACAGTATTTTTTTGAAGATTGCAAGCATGCAAAGCCATACGTGTTTGTTGTTCAAACAGGCATGCTTGCAAATCAAGGTGGTGGGTGTGAGTGAATTACTCATGCTTTTATTGTCACCAATTGCTGCAGCCACCAAACAGTATTTATTTTTTTTAAAAAAAAACCAAGATGTGGAAGTGCAATCTTCCACTTAAATAAACAAGAGAGAAAAAAAGGCTTGTTTCATCACCTCAGCGGGTGATCACTATGGTGAAAATCCAACATGGCTGTTCTAGGCACTGCCTTGCTAGCGAGCTCCTCCCTCTGTGCATGTTTGATCAATCAGCTTTCCATTTCTGCTCTGACTGGCAAAGTGCAGCAAAGCAAATCAGTTGTCCCAACAAACAGGAATATGTGTTTCCTTCAGATTTTTTTTTAAAGTCTAGGAAAGGCATGAAGGCTTTTCCCCTTGAGGATTTGGAATTTTTGCTCCCCCCCCCTTCTGAATATGGTGAAATGATATGGGATCCCATTGGGACAAAAATTAGTGTCCTCGAATTCTATGAGTTTTTTTCACTGTAGAACTTATGCCTGTGTATGTCACTAATAGGATGCCAGCCAAAGTGTGTGGCTTTGTTTGTATCTACTTCTTTTTGTAAAAACTGGCAGAAGATGTATGTCTACTCAACAAGGGATATTGTTCACAGGTGGCTCCCAAGTGTTTCCCCATCAAGGCACCGTAAGAGGCCAAAACCTCAGCATTAGAACTCCATCATCTTCCCTTCAGCTATACAGACCTCGTAAGTCTTTTAATCCAGATCCGGAGACTTACGGATATAGCTATTGCATTGCTATAGCCCTGATCTATGAAAGACGGCTAGTCCCTCCAGCAGTAATGTATATTCTCTTCACTACCCTTTTAAATAATGTCTAGCTCTTTTTAAATAGATACAGAACAGGGAACAGATGTACAGAGTAAAATACCCACACTTGCTACCTCAATAGCTTGAACGATTTCCTGATTATTATACACAGGGTGCATGAAACCTTCTTTCATTAATGGAGGGGCTGATGCCTCCTTTTTTATTAGATGATAAAATGGGGAACAATACAATGAGGCAGTCTGCCATTACTTTTTTTCCCCAGTGGAGGCTCCTGATGATCAAAATCACATTTATGAAATAATATCAGCTCTCATGAGATTTTAACTACTATCACCTATTTATCCATATTGTTGTTTACAAATGGAAATGCAGGAGGGTGTGTGAGCGGAGGAATTATTATCCTGGAAGAATGTCTAGAGTGGGACATCCAAGGTAATAATGCGGACAGTCAAAGGTCTCCTGGGAATGATTTCTTGCCAAGCCAAGCTGGCTCCCCTGGAAGGTAAAACATTTCTCTCCACTTTCTGCTGAGTTAGAAAGTTGTTACTTTGGAAGGCAGCCTCGTAAAATTTAAATATCATGAGCTTCCTTGACATTGTGATTCATGATGCAAATAATGGCACCATTAAAGGAGAGTGGAAGCAGTTAGCCTAGTCGGTTGCGAAGCTGAGAATTAGAGTTCCTTGAAATATGACCGCCAGACTTCAATGCAAATGTATCCCCTTCACTCTGGGTGAGTGCAAATGGAGGACAGAGGAGATGAGAGAACACTTTGTTAGCAAATTATAAAGCATTACCAGGACTACAGAGAGATAAACTTGATGAGGGGCACAGGGATGGCTAATTCAGCAGGATTAAGAATGCTAATACCATATTTCTCAATTCGGAGGGTATTGTTTAAAAAAATAGAAAAAAGGGAAAAAAGAAATCCCAGAGACCTATTACAACATCGCCTGAGGTGGTATGAGAAATAGAGATTGCACCAGCCTAGAACTTTCTACCGAGGTCACCCGTGTAAACAGTTAATGAAGCAGAGACACTCAAGGGATTCATTGGCTGAACACACTGAGACGTGTTCCCTATAAATGTTCAATTGTCAGTTGCAAAATTACTTCAACAATGCTTTGAAAGAAACAGTGGATGTCGTACCCTTCCTGCATTAAATGGGGTGTTCAGAATTAATTTCTTTATTTTCTAAGGCAGTGTAACAGTTTGACTGGAGCTTCTAATAAGTGCATGGTAGTTTAAAAAAAAAAAGAAGAAGAAGGGAGAAGTGGCTAGAGGTCAGAAACAGCTTTGTGCAATCTGGGAGCGAAGCTAGAGGTTATTGCAACACATCAGCTTGCATTCTTATCACTAGATTTACTTTGTAATTTGCTAGCATTAAATGCAGCCTTCAGTGCCATCTGCCGCAATCCAATTAAGACAAATTGCTTATGTGTTAGTCAATTTATAGCCCAATCTTGTGATACTGGACTCTGTAGCTATATAGTCTGTAGAGTTCCATGTCAGTAGGGTGGTAAATCTGCCCCCAGTGTCAGTCCAAATGATAAAGGAGATATCCAACATGCTGAGCCTATTTTGGGAATGGATTTCAGCACCTTTGGTAACTCCTTTGGACTAAAATTGGGAATAAATTTAGTCACCCCTGATTTACAGATCCTTCAGCAGCAGAAATTATTATGGGATATGAAAAAGTAGTTTTTTTCCATTCTCCCGTGATGATGATGGCGATATGTTACCCTAATTGCTTGGGGTCCATGGGGACCTTCCAATGTCCTAATATTAAATTGGGGAATTTAACTAACTCAACTTGGCATGAAAGAGGCTGGACAATGGCAGGACCTTTTAACCTATGTACACTGCTAATAACAGAGGAGACTCTAAGCCAAAAGGTACAATTAAGTGATCTGTATTGGACATTAATATCAACAGCATTCACACAAACACTCAGGCTTCAGACACTCACACAAGGTTATCAAAGATAAGGAGATGTCGGGTTACACTGTACTGAACCTACAGAGCAAAGATCATGAAGTACACTGACAGTGAAGGGGTCTGGAGAACAGAATGGCTGCACAGTTTGACATGGAGTGGATAGGAAGATGAACTATGTGTACTTAGGTGTTTTAGGGTGGTATTCATATGAAATATTTTCTCTGAAGGGATAGGAGTTTGAGTGAAATACAGTGGTTCCCTGAGGTTCATGACTAAACAAAGTCTCATGACTAAACAAAGGGTGCTCTGGAACAGTTAACAATTATTAATGGTTGATGCTTTTACAATTGAATAGGATCAGGCAAGGTCTTTTGCTCGAGAGGAGTAGGAGAGTAAGGACCTGTTTTACAAGCATTAAGGTCTCTATCTATCACTGAGTGAATTAGTGACTGACTCACCTCCATGTGTTAAGTCTTGATCTGTGTATTTCTTTTGGGGAATCTCCAAAGGCCCTTCCTTTGGTCACGCATGAATCCCACCTTGGTATTTGAGGGTTCCTGATTTATCTGCAACCACGTGGGTGGCCACCTTAAGCCAAATTATTAAATATACCCAATTATTAGATATTCCAAGATGGAAACTATCAGGGTAAGTAACAGATGATCATAGAATCATAGAGTTGGAAGAGACCACACAAGGGCCATCCAGTCCAACCCCTTGACATGCAGGAAACACAATCAAAACATTCGCGACAGATAGCCATCCAGCCTCTATTTAAAAACCTCCAAAGAAGGCGACTCCACCACACTCCGAAGCAGTGTATTCTACTTCCGAACAGCTCCTACTGTCAGGAAGTTCTTCCTAATGTTTAGGTGGAATCGCTTTTCCTGTAGTTTGAAACCATTGCTCCAGGTCCTAGTCTCTGAAGCAGGAGAAAACAAGCTTGCCCCATACCTCAGTATGGCATCCCTTCAAATATTTAAACATGGCTATCATGTCACCTCTCAACCTTCTCTTCTCCAGACTAAACATGCCCAGCTCCCTAAGCCACTCCTCATATGACATGGCTTCCAGACCTCCCACCAACCTGGTCACCCTCCTCTGGACATGCTCCAGCTTCTCAATATCCTTCCTGAATTGTGGTGCCTAGAACTGGACACAGTATTCCAGGTGTGGTCTGACCAAAGCAGAATAGATTGGCACAATTACTTCCCTTGATCTAGACACTATATTCCTATTAATGCAGCCTAGAATCACATTGCCTTGTTTAGCTGCTGCATCACACTGCTGACTCATGTTCAGCTTGTGGTCCACTAAGATTCCTAGCTCCCTTTCCCATGTACTGCCATCAAATCAGGTGTCATCCATCCTGTATCTGTGCATTTCATTTTTACTGCCCAAGTGTAGTATCCTACATTTCTCCCTGTTGACATTAATTTTCTTAGTTTTGGCCCAGCTTTCTAATCTGTTCAGGTCATTTTGGTGATCCTGTCATCTGGGGTATTAGCTACCCCTCCTAAATTTGGTGTCATCTGCAAACTTGATAAGCATATCCTGTATTCCCTCATCCAAGTCATTGATAAAGATGTTGAATAGCACTGTGCCCAGGACAGAACCCTGTTGCACCCCACTAGTCACTTCTCTCCAGGATGAAGAGAAGCCATTGGTGACTACCCTTTGGGTTCTGTCAGTCAACCATTTGACATTTGGTATTCTTCTGTGGCAGCATCAGGAATGAGGGAAGACTGAGGTCTTTTTTTTCTCAGGTCTTCCCTCTGCTGTTGACGGTAAGCCTTTCCTCGTACTCTGGCAATCTGCAATAGTCACTGTTGTGATTTCCTGACTATCGAAAACAGGAAGGATGCTATCTTAGTTTACCTACTGGACATTCTACATTGGACCTCAAGTGCAAAAGAGTGGATGATCTGAGTTGCTATATGCTGGACTATTGATTTACCATCTGGGCTCAGTAAAACAAATGCACAGATAATGGAAAAGGTTGGGGTGGGGTGGACTACAAGTCCTAGAATCTCCTAGCCAAAGAGGAATAGTGGGAGTTGCAGTCCATAAAGTAACTTTGCATTAGTATGCCTTAACTGAATAAGCCAATCTATGCCTTCTTCCATGGGTAAGAAATTGGACTCAACAATGTACAGCAAAATGAAAAACTGTAGAATCTTAATTTATCTTGACACATTAGTTAATGAAGGAAAACTGTTTACATGTTGTTGTTATACCAAGGCTTGGATGATTAGATCCTATAAATTATGCAGGACACCATTAATAAATTTCATTAGACATCGTATTAGGCTGTCCTCAGTCCAAGCACCAGCGTCTGATTAATTACATGGTGATCACTGAAGAGCTGACATAGCTAAAGAATGAGGATTAGTGTGATAGCCCTCTTGGATCCAACTTTCGTTAATGAGATGGCAGAAGTATTTGGGATAACAAATCATCATTGGATAGGACAGATAGGAAGTCATTAAAGTTTCAGTGTCTTTTGAATTTAATCCTTTATTTGGAGAGGTGAATGCCAGAGACATTAATCTGATAATGGAAACTTGTTATATATATTTTTTTTCACACTTCATTGGAACATATTTTCTGGCAGTCGTGTGGTAGGAGAAATACCAGAAGTCTTTGCTTGAGACTTCCATGGCTGGCTGTGGAACGACCTGTTTTTCTGTGTCTTTTATCCTCTTCAGTTCTTCTCCACTAATGGACTTGTTTTCCTTCTTGAAAGGTAATCGTGGAAGAAGACAGAAGATTGAGGGAAATTGCCTCTTTTTTGGATGTCAGACTTCCGGAATCCATCAACCAGCATGGTCAGTAGCTGTCTAACTGTGGAATTTTGGGAAATGTTGTCCAAAAAAGTAATGTTTCTAAGTTTTGCTCAAAGGACAGTATGATAAACGTTTGTAAATGGTTGAGAAAAGCTAGAGGTGTTTCCAATAAAGTTTTTTTTTTGTCAATGAAATGTGTCAGGAAATTTTGGGAAATGAAGGAAGAGATTTAATAATACTAATAAAGCTTCTCACAATTTTATGGGAGGGGATGCTTGCTTGCAATTTACGGACCATCCTGACTGCATGCATCCAATTGTGCACAAATCTTGGAAAATAAATTGTACTGAAAAATATAGATTGGGGAGTAAACCCTGAGAGTGCACACTAAGTAGAGACTGAATGCGGAACAGTTACCTAGATTTACTCTTCTGCAACTGTTTCGTATTCATGATAACTATTTAGTCATGACTGTGACACATTTGTTATGATTGCCCCAACCTATTTTACTGAGCATCAGCTGCATGGGGAGGAGGTCGATTCTGCCAGTTATTGGTGAATGAGGTTTCCATCCAGTCTGTGGGGAGGGGAGCTGAACCAGAAGAGGTTACTTAGTTGAGTACTAAGTTACTGCAATGTTAGAAATTTGGGGATTGAATGGAAATTTCATTGGGAGAAGCAGAATTCTTATTCCTTTGTAGCAACACCCCTGTTAGTGCTGAACCAAAATTCTGACCCACATTTTTATGCTGCCACTGAAGCAGTAAAATTAACCAAAGTTTACAATTCAGGAAGGTTTTAGTGTACCACACTTAACCAATTGGTTGCATTTTTTTTTTCATGATCCACCCATATTTCCTGCTGGGCAAGGTCCAGAATGCCCATGGATAGGATATGTTGTCATAGGAGAGAGGTAGGGAACAACAGACTCTGGTGGGCATACCCAGCCCTCTGGATTTCCCAAGTAGAATGCAACTCCTTACCTACTATCCTTCAGTGGCTTCCCAGCTTCTGTATGTTTTATGCTCATGTAAATATATTTTAATTGATTTTAAAGTATATTTACAGGGAGAAAGAAACAGGAGAAATAGAGAATAAAACAGAGAAAAGGAGAACAGGAATACGAGCTGGAATGTGTACAGAGGAGGGCGACCAAAATGGTGAAAGGTCTGGAAGCCATGCCCTATGAGGAGTGGCTTAGGGAGCTGGGTATGTTTAGCCTGGAGAACAGAAGGTTGAGAGGTGACATGATAGCCATGGTTAAATATGCCACGTTGAAGAAGGAGCAAACTTGTTTTCTGCTGCTCCAGAGACTAGGACATGGAGCAATGGATTCAACTACAGGAAAAGAGATTCCAGCTAAACATTAGGAAGAACTTCCTGACAGTAAGAGCTGTTTGGCAATGGAATGCACTGCCTCAAAGTGTGGTGAGTCTCCTTCTTTGGAGGTTTTTAAACAGAGGCTGGATAGCCATCTGTCAGGGGTGCTTTCATTGTTTATTCCTTCAGGGCAGGGGGTTGGAATGGATGATCCTTGTGGTCTCTTCCAAATCTATAATTGTATAATTGTATGATTCTGGATGTATATGAACAAGGGCTAGGCACATATATTACTGTAAGGAAGTTATGGTTTTCTAAGGGTCCCTTGCTTCTACTTTTGCCTGAATAGGTTGAGAACCCTGTTACTCTAAGAGATTGGGGATGCTTTAGAGTCCTACCCACAGTCCCAAAATATCCTTAATATTTGTGGAAATTATTAGCTCAGAAGAAGGCCTCCAAGAGGATGGTAACGTCAGGGATCTTTTCACCTTTGAATACCAGTACTAACTGTAGAGAGCACTCTAGTTCAAGTGAAATAATTTATTTTATTGGAATAACACAAAAGTGAACTAACATACACAACACACATGGTTAAGAACCATACAAAGCTATAGCAGAATAAGACAGAGAGATTGGATAGAGATCCGGGAATATAGGGTGATAGTTACCAATCTTGAAGAGGAGAGTCCTGTGCAGTAAAGATACTGAGATAGGCAACATGAGGGTGACACAGGCATTTCCAATCCGGGGCGCACTGAGAAAAAGAGTGGCTAGATCCATCCACTGTGGCACATTTTACTATTGTTAGGGGTCTAATATTTATACCCCATTACCTGCCTTGGAGGGGAAAATTTGGTAATAACAAAGCTTTGATGACTCTTCCACGGAACAGACAAAGGAAACTGAAACTCAACTGATTGCTTTAAATGCTGGGGGATGGAAATTGATTGGTTTGTGACAACCACATAAGTTTGGACAGGAGGGAATATAGAAGAGATTTCTGTAGGGTCGAGGTTAAGGAATTGTCACTTAATTGCTTGACTGAATCATTGCTGAAACACCCAGGGCTGGCAGAAAGGATTAAAACATACCTCTGTAACTACTGTGTTTAACAAGAGGCTTTCTGCATCATCCTAAATTGGACTTTCTTACTATTATATTTCTAGACACATCCCAGGTCATTGTGATCTCCAAATGACCTCTGGTTTTCCTCAGCCCACCCTGACCCCTAAAAGTGTCCATTATTTCCAGTTATGAGATATTGTGAGGAGTGGGTATTAGGGCATACTAACAACCCTAGAGATCGTCTACACTGCCTCCACCCATTGATTTTAATCCCCTTCCATGTAACTCAATGGGAAGTTGCAGGGTTCAACATGTACCTTCAGCTCTGTCACACTCTCCATCCCTGTGGAGAGTGAGACCAAGTAGGCACGTGTGAAAGAGGGTGTGGAAGAAAGGAAAACTTTAAAGGAAGTTTATTCTAAACTAATTCTAGATAGCAATGAAAGGAACCTGCTTTCAGGCATTGCTTAGGAAAATAGAAAGTTACAGATGGTCTAAGTTATTCCAGCCAAGTTTAAAAGCAAAACATAAGCCCTGACATGACTAACTAGAGACATTTTCCTGTTCTACTCACACTACACTTGGGATTCAGAGTCCTGGATGTTCATGGAAGAAACTTGTTAGTCTGGACACCTTTGTCCAGCCTTGAACAGCTTTCCTAGGTGGGACAGGAGTCCCCAGATCCAAAGTGTCCCTTTTGTACTTTGCTTTGTTCTCTCTCTCTCCTGGCCATGTCCTTGTCTATGACCGTAATAAGAATTCTATTCTATTCTATTCTGTTCTCTCAAGAGACATCATTTATAACCTCTGAATCTCTTCACAGAAGCATCTCGCGGCTCCCTCCAGGCGTAATCTTCATTGGTCAGCCATTCCTGATGCTGACCCTCATAAAATGTGAAACTTTAAGCTCATACAGTAGGACCCTCGTATCCACTGATTCATTATCCACTGATTCAATTATCCACAGGACATGAAACAGCACACCTACCATAGAGTCTTCCTAGAAAATGTGTTCTTTCTAGCCATTTACAGCACCTGACACCTCCTTTGCACTGGGTAAGGCATTTTTTTCAAAGTTAAAGAATGAGGCGAGGACCCTCAGTTACTATAAGAAATTCAATTTAAATTACAAGAAAAGTGATTCCACCTAACATCTAATCTATATAATCCTCTTGGGTATGTTGCCATTTCTAGTGTACTGATTAGCCACTTAGGAAACTGATGAACCAAAGCTCTGTTGGGCAGCCAGTCAGCACACTGGGGGCAGACCGTGTGGAAGTTTAAGTCCTTTCTAAACATGGCAGCAGCAGAGGAGGTGTGAGTAGCATGGGGGGATGTGGTGTGTGTGTACCATGGCATGTGCCTGACCGTGGGTGTGTGTGGGGGTGTACTGGCAGAGGGGGGGCATGAGTTAAGAAGAACTTTCGAGGGGTAAGAGCTGTTGGGCAGTGGAATCCACTGCTGCCTGGGAGTGTGGTGGAGTCTCCTTCTTTGGAGGGTTTTAAACAGAGGCTGGATGGTCACCTTGTTGGGGCGTAGAAAGACGCGCTGTGTCCACCACAACCACCTGCAGAGTTGTTCCACGTCGACAGGACGCCAAAGAGAAGGTTTTCTGGAGAGACTTCTGCAGAAGACTTTAAACTGAGAAGGAAAAATTCCTTCACTCCAGCACACTGCCTTGAGCTCTGGCTTGCCAAATAAAGACAGCAACAAGGCCAGCCTTCACTCAACTTGAGGGCTTTAATCTTTGTTTGCAATATATTTACAATATATATACAGAGTATAGGACAATCTCTCTTAAACCAACAAACTGCTTCGCCAACCGCCAACCACAACAACCCCACACTGGAGACAATTCCCATCTCCTATTTATAGACAGTTAAACAATGCCTGTTACATCAGACATCTCAGGTGTGCATACTCCCAAATGCTAACACACACACACACACACACCTGCCACTGGAGCTCAACCACTTTCATTTCTAAGCTTACAGCTCCATCTTGTGGTCACATCCATGTCACTTCCTGACAGAGAATACTTGGATTGTGTATCCCGGCATGGCAGAATGGGGTTGGACTGGGTGGCCCTTGGGGTCTCTTCCAACTCTATATGTTTTGACAGCTAGGAAAGTGTAGACAAATGGGGGGATCCTTCTCTATGCTTTTTCAAAGATTGGAATTACCCCTCATTCCCTCACTCAAGGTTCAGGTTTTTACAGAAGGCTTTTAATTCCTCTGTACATTTTTATTGATTGTCTCTGCTGTTGCTCTGAGGATTTGGACTTTGCCAGACCACCTACTTCTGGATGAACCCTCGCTTTCAGAATGGCGATCTTGGAGTCTTGTGATGCCCTCAGCCAAGAAGAGGAGAGATGCCCAAGGGTCATTTTGCCATTGGTTAAAAGGTGTGTCCTGGTCCCCTGTTTTCTTGGAACATGAGCTGTGGCTTTTCAGGGCCGGCCCATTCCCTCTACACAGATGCCCTCTGTCCTCCTGCCCCTTGTAGCCTTTGCTTCCACAGAGTCTAGCAGGCAACAAGGTCGGAAAGCCCAGGTTGTAGTGCTATACTCATAAAGTGTGAAAGAGCCCTTGAAAAGCTGAGCCAATGCAGGATAATCCTTGCGGCACTCACAGCTATCTCTTTAACTTTGCAGATCATTCGTGTTTAAAATAACTTTTATGTCTATCCATCTATATGTTTTACTGATGCTTTTGTATGGTTTTTAATCTCTACAGCTTTTAATAATGTGTAAACTGCCTTGAGTCCTATTAGTGGTAATAAGGTAGGATATAATGAATGAAATCATCACTACCACCACCATCATCTTCAAGATAGGAGAATGGTGGGTGGGAGGACCAGGAGGATTGCCTTCCTGTTGACTGCCTTCTTGTTGCTTGGTATCCAGTGCCTGAGGAAGGTGTCTCTCTTGTCCAATAGTAGAGCTGGGACAGCCATGTAAAAAGGACTGTTTTTCTTTCTCTCAAGTATTGGAGGGAATGTCTTTTTTGGGGATTATGTTTGCTATGACATTTTGCATGCATCTGCTAAAATCAAAGAAAAACATTTTGTTCTTCAGATATATTGGTGTGTCCAATGGTTCTTTACCTGTGGTCCACCAACCCCCAGGAGACCACAATGTCATCACAGGAGGTCTGCGAAGGATTGAAGGCTGCTCATTGTCAGGACCCTAGCATGGTTACTGTATAGTCAGTTAGTTTGTGTGAGCTTTGCTTGTTAGGCCTAGCTAGCATGCCAGGGCCTGTCATGAGGCATGGGGCTTGCTGGGATTTTTAGTAGATTGCTAAAGTTGTAGGGTCAGACTTGCTGGGTTATCCCTACACTGCCAGACAGCCAAGGTCAAATGATCAAATATGTTGTGGGAACTGATATGTGTTGTTTTCAATGGAATGTTCCTAGTTAGCATTACAGGTGTGTGTGTAACTGAACGTTATCTGTTTCTTTCTATGAAACTAGCTGCTGTGAGAAATCTGTTTCAGAACAGTCTTTGACCATGATCCTGACTGATTCAGTTCCTGTTAAAAATAAGCCATTTCTGATCAATGGATATTGTCTCAGTGCCTGAGTATTGACAGAGTCATCACACTCATCCCATGTGACAGAAGCCAAGGCAAAGGCTGGCTGGCTTGGCCTGTGCTTTGTTGTTCAATTCACTCTAGCCACAAACATGTAAGAAGAAGCAGGAGAACCTCTTTCCACCTCGTCCAGCGCCTCTGAGGGAAGGCTTAATGGATGGTTTAATTGTATGATGATGATGATGATGATATATATATATATATATATATATATATAAAACTCTTGGGTGTACACAATGTTCTTCGGTATATAGGTATGTAGTCTCTTGGGTATATGTACAGTGGGTTTAGGTATATTGCCTCTTTCAGTGCGCTGATTGGCTGAGGGAGTGACAGAAGCAGCCAGTCACCACCCACATGCAAATCACCACCCATATGCAAATTCCTTCTCCACCTCACAATCCGCTCCTGCCACTCATGGCCAATCTGCATACTGGGAGTGACCAAACAACGTGCTACAGTGTTGGCTATAGGTACTAAGGCTGCAGGCCTTTCCAGTTGACCAGTTTCTCAGGGCTGCACAATTTCCACTTATGATTTAAGTCTACATAGTAATATCATTTCTATTATGCTGCGATGACACCCAGGCAGTCAACCGGTGGCAGGAATGGAGGTGGATGCTGCCACTGCCACTGCAACAGGACCCAGGCAGTCAAATGGCAGCAGTGGTGGGAAGCCACTGCTGTCGTTCCAACAAGACCCAGCCAGTCAACTGGTGGTGGCGGTGGTGGCAGGATGCTGATGCAGCTACAACGGGACCCAGGCATCCGGGTGTGAGGTCTAATGCCATTGTGGGGGGGGGGGCGTTTTTAACAGCATATGGTATGCTTGGTCCCGCTAGTTATGAAGAACTTTTTTACTGTAAGAACTATCTGGCAGTGGAATAGGTGGGCTGGGTGTCTTCTTTGGAGGTCTTCAGATGGAGGTAAGCATCTTTCAGGAGTGCTGCAGCTGTATACTTCTTCATGGAAGCAGGTTGGTCTAGATAGCCTTACACCCCTTCTCTATAATATTTCATAATTGTCACTATTAAGAGACTTCATGGGGTCTAGGAGACTGGGGTGGACATTAAGTGAGGATGGATGGAAGTCACCAGGACCTGAGGAAGGTGTTGTGTAAAAAACACTACACATCCAAGATGGTAATAATCTCTCTCTCTCTCTCTCTTTCTCTTTCTCTCTCTCTCTCTCTCTGGCTTTTCTTCGCAAACAAAGATTCAGGAAGGACTCATCCTGCACTTTCTGCAAGCGCGCTGATGAATGAAAAGGCCAATCCGAGATAAACAAGTCTGGTTGCAGAAAGCATAGCAGAAGGTCTCCTTGGGTGATGTTTCTGGGTTGTGATTCTTTCTGCGTTGTCCTTTCTCTTCAAGACTTGTTCGGCGTGAGTTCTCAAATAAGGCTGCAGCATTGTGGATAGTGCGTCTCCATGCCTCCCAATGTGAGGCCAGGGCGGACCATTGTTGGTGATCAATTTGGCCGAGCCTGAGATGTCATTTCAGGGAGTCCTTGTATAATTTTTTTGGAGCGCCCCTTTTATGCTGACCCGTGGCAAGTTCACCGTAGAGTACTATTTTTGGGAGGTGATGGTCCTCCATCCTGGAAACATGCCCTGCCCAGCACAGCTGTGTTCTCAATATCATGGCCTCAATGCTGGTGATCCCTGCTTGCTCAAGGACAGCAACATTTGTCACATAGTCAGTCCAGTGTACCGTATATTCCGTCATATAAGACGACTGGGCGCATAAGACGACCCCCCAATTTTTAAGTTAAAATATAGTAGTTTGTCCCCCCCCAGCCAGCCAGCCAGCCAGCTGGCTGGAAAACCTGTCCCCCACCATTGTTGGTGATCAATGTGGCCGAGCCTGAGATATTGTTTCAGGGAGTCCTTGTATCGCTTTTTTGGTGCACCCCTCTTACACTGACCCGTGGCAAGTTCACCATAGAGTACTATTTTGGGGAGGCGATGGTCCTCCATCCTAGAAAAGTGCTCTGCCATCATCATCATCATCATCATCATCATCATCTTTTGTGTCCTGCCCCTCTACAAAAGACAATCAGAGTTATTAGGGGTTAAACAAAGCTCCTAATAACAATCATTAAGGTGGCATCTGCTAATCCCTTCTTGGCCCCTTTTGGTGATGTGTCACACAGAACAAACAAGTAACCTGCACACTCCTCATCCCCAGAAAATATCCCTTTCCTATCACATCTTTCCTATCCCACAATATGACACCTTTTCTATTCCACAATATGAATGTTGTCATAAAACAATCAATTCCTATCTCTCAGCCATAAACAGCAATCAGCAGAGTTTGGTTTCTTTTGTTTAATGATGGGAAACCTCTTAAACACTTATTCCTAAGCCCAAACACCCCTCCAGGACAAAAAATACAGTATAAATATTAGTCCCAAAGCAATAGTGAGGTATGCCACAGTGACTACATGTAAGCTCTCTGTCAGCACCTCCCCCCCCCCCCGGAGAAAAGAATCCAGTGCTGCCCTCAGATTTTGGTTTTAGCTCTTCATTTCTTCCTCTTTAAGACTGGTAACTATAGCCCCTACCTCCCAAATCTATTCCTCTAGCCAACCTTTCCACCTTTAACTCTTCATAATCCTTGTGTGGTTCTTGTGGGCATGGTTCTTATGAATGCTTCCATGTTATTTTCCAATAAAAACATTTTTATTTTACTTTGCTGGGAGTTCTGCAGTTTGTACAGGTATACACAAGTGAAAACATCCCAAAAGTTACCTGACCTCTCACAGCTATCAATTTGAGCTAATAATCCCCCCAATTAATAACTTAGATTTTGGCATTACGGATGGGTTCCCCATGGACACCCCCCCTCCTCTTCAGGTAACAGGCCCTTGTGGTCCCTTCCAACTCTAAGGGGTTACCTATATAAGGCCAAAAGAAGTGGATTGCTCTGCAGTTATAGCAAGTCACAGTCTTAATGGTTTTAGAGCTCCATAAACTTTGCATGTCCTCTAGCCAAGATGGTGGTTGTGAGTTGATTGCTCATATTTTTAAATCTGCTGCCACCAAACTTTTTTTTAAAAAAAAAACTATTTCCATGGTGCACATAAGCAATATTTCACCTTTACCCCAAACAAAGAAGGAGAAAAGAGATAAAACAAAACCCCATTTTACCACCTTAGCAATCACTCACTAAGGTGAAAATCCAACATGGCAGCAGTGGGTGCTTGCTCTGTTAGCAAGCTCTTCTCCCCGAGCTCATCCGGCCAATTGGGTTTGCGCTTCCTCTCATATGTGAAAGCAAATCATATCAAATCGATTGTCCCAACAAGTGGGAATGCACATTACCCTTGCTGTTTTTTAAAAACTCCAGGGAAAGTTGTGAAGGCTGTTCCTGCAGAGTTTTTGCCATTTTTGGCACCCCTCCTTCACAATACAGAGAAACATTAGGACAGGTCGTAGGGGAAAAACATTGCCATTAGGCCAGGTCATCTTCTCCTTGCATTCCATGAGGAATATTTTTTCTGTTTAGATAACCACTAAGATATTCCATTCTGACTCAAGTCCTCCTCTCATCTCTGGAATCTTTCCATCTTTACCCACCTTGTAACTGTCCCCCATTCCCCTCTTTCCCCTCAAAACCAGCCAAACATATTGGTTCTGCGCTAGTGTGTACCACAGATGAGTGACTTTGTCAGTTCTCTTTCTAACACCTGCAGCTTTTGAGTGCAAACCAGGGAATGGACGGCTGTTTTGAAGGGAGGCTGATCACTGTGTTTTCATATGTCTGTTGGGCAATTGCAATTTCCTGTTTCCAGGTGTGTGCTTTCCTTTGGCAAGATATACAAAGAGTAGTTTGTGAAATTTATTTCCCCATGTTGACTGACCTAGTTCTTCCAGCTCTCTGGCCTGCATATGAAACTACCTCCAAACTCCCTCCTTTATTATTTCTTATGGTCCATTTTTTCTCTCTCCCTCTGTCTGTAAAAATAGCATCTCAAAAAAGAAAGAATAATGGCACTGCTGTGAACAGAAAATGGAATACAGTCTCACACAAACAAACCAAAAAATACAAAACATGATGGAAGTGTTTTGAATTCAAATAATGATAGTAAGTGCTTATTTGGTTTATTTAGATGTTTCTCCTTTTGGGGGTTTAACAGATCAAAGGTAAGGGGAGCTTGCTAATTCTCTCATGCTTGCTCAATTTGGGTTTTCTTTTCAGTATTCAGATCATATTCAAGCTAAATATTCAAGCTCACACATGGATTTTTGTCAATCTCAGCTGTACAAGTAACAACCAGCCAGAGGAGTCTCATGACGGAGTAGGAGGCCACTCTGCCATCACCACCCCCAATTGCAGGGCAATGTTGTCCTTATTCAATCTATGAGCTCCAACTGCAAGCAGGATGTACAAATGAGCTGCTACCTATGAACCATCACAGACATCACTTTGATATTATTCTGAGATCCTCCATTAAGGGGGTGTAGTGTAAGTTTACTCTCATGGGGTTAAGTGCTGATGGTATATTAGTTAGTTGAAACTGTGTGCAACTGAAAGTAAAACAGATAAATAATAATAAAATGTATTTATATCCCACCCCTCTGCTAAAAACAATCGGGACAGCTTCCAACAATTAAAACATTGTAATAACAACTGAAAGCACCACCCACCCCCACCCACCCTCATAAAAAGACATTAAACAATATAAAATTAAAACCATCTAACTAAAATCACATTAAAAACAAATATACACAAGATTAGAAATGGCCAGGAGATGCAGCTCCTGAGGCTGGGATCTAATCAGGAAAGGCCTGCTGAAAGAGATCCATCTTTAGTGCTTTTTAAAAACTACTTAAACTCATCATCTGACGGATCTCGTTCGGCAGGCCATTCCATAAATTGGGGGTGATTACCAAAAAGGCCCTCTGGGTGGTTGCAGATAGCCTAGATTTTTGTGGCTGAAGCAAATTCCTCCCAGAGGACCAGAATGTGCGGGGAAGATTGTATGGGAGGAGGCGGTTCCGAAGATAAGTTGGACCCAAGCCATTTAGGGCTTTAAAGGTAATAATAACCAACACCTTATACTGGACCCAGAAACTGATAGGCAGCCAGAGGAGAGATTTCAATACTGGAGTTACATGGTCTCTCCGAGACCACTCTGGCTGCCATATTTTGTACCAACTGAAGTTTCTGGACCAAGCACGAGGGTAGCCCCATGTTGAGTGCATTGCAGAAATCTAGATGAGAGGTTACCAGCATGTGCACCACAGTCTCAAGGTCCCTTACTTCCAGGAAAGGGCACAGCTGGCGTATCATCTGAAGCTAATAACAAGCGCTCCTGACCGTTGCATTCACCTGACTCATCATCGGAAGCAATGAATCAAGGAGCACCCCCAGACTGTGAACACAGTCCTCATCTAGCCCATTACTGCTTTAAGACAGTCATTAAGAGGAGAGACACCATTGGAATTCGAGGCCAATGATCAGGACAAGGAGAAATAGATCCGGGTGTCATCAGTGTACTGATAACACCCAGCCCCATAACTCCGAACAATCTCACCCACTGGCTTCATATAGATGTTAAACAGCATCGGGGACACCCTGAGAAACGCCACAAGTAATCTCCTTTCTGCTGGAGCAGCTGTCCCCGAGCAGCACCCTCTGGGACCTGCCCGAGAGGAAGGACCAGAACCACTGGAACGCAGTGCCTCCGATGCCTAACCCACTCAGGCGATCCAGGAGGATGCTATGATCTATCATATCGAAAGCCGCTGAGAGATCTAGAACCACCAACAGGGACACATTATCCCTGTCGATGCTTAGACGCAAATCATCGGTCAAGGCAACCATGGCAGTCTCAACTCCAAATCCCGTCCTGAAGCCAGTTTGAAATGGGTCTAGATAATCAGTTGATTCATTATTGTCTTTTCTAATGAGTCATGCCTTCTCATGATGTGGCCAAACTATGACAGCCCCAATTTAGTCATTTTGACTTCTAAGACCACTTGGAGTTGAAGAGCAACTGCCCTCTCGATCACTTTGCTCAAGAATGGTAACATAGAAACCAGCATATTGTTGTTCATGTCCAGGGGGTCCAGGGAAGTTTTTTTCAGGAGCAGCCTAACTGCCGCTTCCTTTAAACAGGATGGAACACACCCTTCCCTGAGGGATGCATTGATGATGTCCTTAAGAAACACCATCAAGGCACCCCCCTGGATGGCCAGCCATGAAGGGCAAGGATCAAGAGGGCAGGTTGTCTTCCTCACTCTATCAAGTAGCTTGTCCACGTCCTTGGTACTCACGGATTGAAATTGATTCAGTAAACTTACATCAACGGAGTTGCTGGACACCTCGTCAATTGTTTCTGTTTCTGTCAAAATACTGGCATCTAAGTTGGCTCTTATCTGAGAGATTTTATCTGCAAAGTGGTTGTTAAATGCATCACAAAAGGCCATTGTTGGGTTAAGCAATGTTAAGCAATATTAAACTCTACTTCCACAATTTGCAGCTGAATACAGATGTTGCACCATGGCAAAAAAGGACAACCACATATGTGAGGAAACTTGCACATTCAGATGCAACTAACAGGCTGCCAACCATCATCTGGTATTAATCTAGCCTAAATTCTGTTACTCCTGACTAAATACAGAATCAAGTAGATTCTATATTTGACTCACCAGTCAACAACTGATTCAACGTGTCTACTCTACTTGAAACTAACAGTAGGACTCCAGCTTCCATAGTTTTCAGTAGAAAGAATCCATATGTTCAGATGAGAATAATCAACAATCCATTTTTCAAGTGATGTCCATGCATGTGTGAACTAGCATTTAAAGGTCAAATTCTTCTTTTCTTTCCTTTTTTAAAACTTTCTAGCCTATATGAAAAAGTGAGATCTAAAACAACACATCACTCTTTTTGTAAAAAATAAAAAATGGGGGGGGGGGCATTGTTGTTGTTAACTGCCCTCACGTAGACCTCAGCTCATAGCAACTCTGTGAATGAGACATCTCCAAGACACCCTGTCCATAATAGCTTTGCTAAGGTCCTCTTCACTCAGGGCCATGGCCTCTTTGATTGTGTCTATCTTGCAAGCCATCTTTCTCTCTTCCATTCTACCTTTCCAAGCATTATTGTTTTTTCTAATGAGTCATGCCTTCTCATGATGTGGCCAAACTATGACAGACCCAATTTAGTCATTTTGACTTCTAGTGAGTCAAGCTTGATTAGTTCTAGGACCCATTTATTTGTCTTTTGAGCTGTCCAGATTATCCGCAGAAGTCTTCTCCAGCACCACATCTCAAAACAGTTGATTTTCTTTCTATCAGCTTTCTTTGATGTCCAGCTCTCATACCCATACACAGTAATGGGAAATATGATTGCATGGACAATCCTAACTTTAGTATTCAGTTGTATATCTTAGCACTTCAGGATCTTATCTAGCACTTTCATAGCTGCTTTTCCCAGTCCTAGTCTGCTGCCACACCACAAAAATAAAGATCTTCTGTATTATGCTCCTAACAAATCCATTGCACAGGCTTGAAGGACAAATCCAATTCCAAAAAAAGCCCTGTAGCGATAGGCAACGGACAAAACGGCAGGTGTAAAGATGCACTGGAAGCCGCAGACCCAACACTACATGCAGGCGGTTCAGGACTTTGGGCCCTCGAGGCTGACCCAGGAGATGACAGTCTTGTTCGGCAGCATCCTGAATGACCCAGCAGCCTTTTTAAAGGAGAGCACTGCTTGCTCCATATGGAGAGGGGCCTAGAAAAGGTGGCCTAATGAAAGCTCATCCCCAACTACCTGGTTGGCTAGCTGCAGCCAACAGGAATCTTCTGATGCCTGCGGTCAAACCAAGGCAAAAAAACAAAGGTGCACAACGCCCCCCAAAGGTGTAAATAAACTGACAATTGCATGCTGGAACATCAGAACCATGCGAGACTCTGATGATACTGGATGGCCTGAGCATCGTTCTGCTCTAATAGCCCATGAACTATCACAACTTAATATTGACATTGCTGCTCTTAGTGAAGTTTGTCTCCATGAGGAAGGCAGCCTTAAAGAAAACGGAGCCAGCTACACACTTTACTGGTCTGGCAAACCCAAAATTGAAAAACATCTTTCAGGGGTAGGCTTCATGATTAAAAACGCCATTGCCTCCAAACTCGAAACCTTGCCAACAGGACACTCTGATCACATTATTTCCTTATGCCTCCCACATGTTGTTCTCTTTAGTATATATGCCCCAAATATGCAAGCCGACCAAGAAGAGAAAGACAAATTCTACACAGACCTACACCACCTCATACAAAAAGTCCATGTAGAGGATAAAATTATTATCCTTGGTGACTTCAATGCCAGAGTAGGAAAGAACTCCGAAGCCTGGAAAGGTGTCTTAGGCAAGCATGGTGTTGGACATTGCAATGATAACGGACGTCTCCTGCTAGAGTTCTGTGCAGAACAACAGCTGACTATTACAAACACTATCTTTCAGCAGAAAGACAGCTTGAAGACAACCTGGGTGCATCCCCGATCCAAACATTGGCACCTCATTGACTATGTTCTAGTCCGCCAGAGAAACATTTGTGATGTCCATCATACTCGAGTGATGCCCAGTGCAGAATGCCAGACAGATCATCGCCTTGTCAGATGTAAACTAAATCTTCATCTTAAGTTCAAACCTAAGAGGGGTGGCATCTTAAAGAAGAGACTCCAAGTCAACAATCTTCAACAAGCTACCATGAGAGACAACTTCCAGGCAAACCTGCAAACAAAACTTGAAGACCATCCTATAGATCCTTCTCCTACAGTGCTTTGGCAACATATCAAAAACAGTATCCTACAATCTGCAGAAGAATCCCTCGGGTTCTCCCACAAGAAAAATCAAGACTGGTTTGATGAAAACAACCAAGAAATCCAGGAGCTGTTGGCAAAGAAGAGAACTACTCACCAGGCATACCTCGCCCAGCCAACTTCCCATGTAAGAAAAGCAGCTTTCCATCTCACATGTAGTAAACTTCAACAAAAACTCCGAGACATGCAGAAGAAGTGGTGGATCAATATAGCAGAAAAGACACAATGCTGTGCAGATCTGGGGGATTCTAGAGGATTTTATGAAGCTCTTAAGGCAGTGTTTGGACCTACTTATCACGTCCAAAGCACCTTATATAGTACAGATGGTCAAACATTAATTACTGATAAAGCCTCCATCCTGAATCGATGGGCTGAACACTTTCAAAGTCTCTTTAGTGCCAACCAAGTAGTCCAAGGCTCACATATCCAACATATGATACAAAAACCGATGAAAAATGAATTGGACATAGCCCCCACTTTGGAAGAGACCCTTAAGGCCATACAGCAGTTGAAAAACAGCAAGGCAGCTGGGATTGATGGAATCCCACCTGAAGTTTAGAAACACGGAGGTCATGTACTCCATGATAAATTCCACGAACTCCTGTTGAATTACTGGGAAAAGGAGGAACTTCCATCAGATCTCCAAGATGCAGTCATCATCACCCTGTACAAGAAAAATGAGCAAAATCCAATTGCTCAAATTATCGAGGCATAACACTGCTCTCTATTGCTGGAAAAATCCTTGTAAGGATACTCCTGAACAGATTAGTTCCTGCCATTGCAGAAGAACTTCTTCCTGAAAGCCAATGTGGCTTCAGCACCAATAGGAGTACTACAGATATAGTATTTTCCCTTAGACAACTGCAAGAGAAATGTAGAGAGCAGAACAAGTGTCTCTCTGTAACATTTGTTGACCTCACCAAAGCCTTTGACACCATGAGTAGGAAAGGTCTATGGCAGATCCTGGAAAGACTAGAATGTCCCCCCAAATTCCTTAAAATGATTATCTTCCTACACGAGGGCCAACGCGGTCAAGTCAGATATGGCGATGCTCTTTCAGAGCCCTTTCTAATACCTAATGGAGTGAAGCAAGGTTGTGTTCTTGCTCCAACTTTATTTACAATCTTCTTCAGCATGATGCTCCAAAGGGCTACGGCAGAGCTTGAAGAAGACGACGGCATCTATATATGTTACCGTATTCATGGTAGCTTGTTTAACTTAAGCCGTCTGAGGGCTCGCACTAAGACTCTAAACTATCTAGTTTGTGAGCTGCTCTTCGCTGATGATGCTGCCCTTCTTGCCCACACAGAAGCAGCTCTGCAGCGCCTAACATCCTGCTTCGCAACAGCTGCAGAGCTGTTTGGGCTGGAGGTCAACCTGAAGAAAGCGGAAGTTCTTTACCAGCCTGCACCACAGGATGAACACCACCATCCCCACATTGCCATCGTCAACTGTGTGCTTAAGTCTGTTCAGCAGTTCACCTACCTGGGAAGCATCATCTCCTCAGATGCCAAGATTGACAAAGAGATCGATCACAGATTAGCAAAGGCACATAGCGCATTTGGAAGACTTTACAAAAGAGTCTGGAGTAATAAACACCTGAGCGAAACACAAAAATCTGTGTGTATAGAGCCATTGTACTGTCTATTCTCCCTTATGGGTCTGAAACATGGGTCACCTATCGCCACCACTTAAGACTCCTCGAACGCTTCCATCAGCGCTGTTTACACACAATCCTAAACATATACTGGACTGACTATGTGACGAATGTTGCTGTCTTTGAGCAAGCAGGGATCACCAGCATTGATGCCATGGTATTGAGAACACAGCTGCGCTGGGCAGGGCATGTTTCTTGGATGGAGGACCATCGCCTCCCATAAATAGTATTCTACGGTGAACTCGCCACGGGTCAGCATAAAAGGAGTGCTCCAAAAAAGCAATACAAGGGCTCCCTGAAACAACACCTCCGGCTCGGCCAAATTGATCACCAACAGTGGTCCGCCCTGGCCTCACTTCGGGAGGCATGGAGACACACTATCCACAATGCTACAGCCTTATTTGAGAACTCATGACGAACAAGCCTTGAAGAGAAATGACAACGCAGAAAGAATCACAGCCCGGAAACATCACCCAAGGAAACCTTCTGCTGTGCTTTCTGCAACCAGACTTGTTTATCTTGGATTGGCCTTTTTAGTCATCAGCGCACTTGCAGAAAGCGCAGGATGAGTCCTTCCTGAATCTTCGTTTGTGAAGAGAAGCCAGAGAGAGAGAGAGAGAGAGAGAGAGAGAGATTATGCTCCTCTGTGGATTGTAGAGCTTGCCCACCCTTAAATTGCCCTTTGATTTCCTGGATCTTGTGGAAGAGGTCTTTTTCTTCCATTTTTGTTATCATCTTCTATTTCTCTACAATGATTATTGTAGTAATTATCTTTATCCTTGTGCAGTAATAATTGAATAGTTGCATTCATAGATCTGACTCTATTCCTGTCCCCCTTTACTTTTGCTTCTCATCTATCCATTATTGCTTGAAGTATTTTGTCCATCATCCCTTGATTTTTCTCTTTCTTTTTGGCTACAGATAGCATTATTTTTCCTGCATTCCTCCTTGACTATATTCCTGGCCTCTGTCCACAGATCATCTGGTTCCCAGTCAATTAGGCTTAATAGTGCAAATCTATTTTTCACATTATCTTTAAATTCTGCTGGGATGTTCTTCAGGTTGTATTTTTGCACTATGGTTTTCTTCTTTAGTATTATTCTGTTTTTTATTTTTTAGTAGTTCATGGTCTGTGCCACAGTCTATGCCTGGTCTGATTTTTGCTGTGATGAACTCTGGCAACAGCTACTCACAGGACACAAGATCTAAAGAATAGCAGCTTTATTGTCAGGACTTAGATGTGACCAGTAACATAGCAAAGATGACTCTGAGAGGCTTGGCGCCAAAACCTGCTTGTTAATACAGAATGCAAGTTTCATTTCAAACTAGCATCTGGCTGTTATTAAAGCAAAGCAAAGCAATCCTCCCTACAGTTTCACGTACACCGACCTTGGGGTAGCTTTCTACCAGCACATACCAACCCTTTTCCCATCAGGCTCCTTTCATGTCAGGTCACTGGTGCGGATGCCAAGAGAGGCTTACTTATGCTAACTAAACCACATAACTACATAACCCATAATCCAAGGCACCAGGATATGACAGAATAGAGGTTCTCCATTTTCTGTTCCCAATTATGTAGTCTACCTCATGTTTCTATTAGCCATCTAGTGATGTCCATATGTACACTCTGCTCTCTGGTTATATGAAGAAAGTGTCTGAAATGAATAGATTGTGTACCTTGCAAAACTGTCAGTCACTCTCCTGCTTCATTTCTTGATCCTAGGCCAAATTTTCCTACAATCTTGGATTCTGCTCTGCTTCCTACTTTTGCATTCCAATCACCTATGATTAACAAGAAATCCTGTTTTGGTGTTTTACCAATTTCTTCCCGGACTCCATTACAGAAACTGTCAATTTCTTCTTCCTCTACCTCTGTGGTTGACACATAGGAGATTTTCAGACGCGATTTTTGGGTCTATATATTCCAAAACAGCTCCGTTGCTGCCGCGCGGCACGGGAGCAGTTTTGGATGACGACGTTCCTCTGCCAAACCCCTCCGTGTCACTTCCGTGACAGAATGGAGGAAGCAGTGTCATATTTCACTCACGATTTTTGCCAGTAAGTGAAATATGACGCGGCTTCCTCCATTCTGTCACGGAAGTGACACGGAGGGGTTCGGCAGAGGAACGGCATCGTCCAAAACTGCTCCCCTGCCGCGCGGCAGCAACGGAGCTGTTTTGGAATATATAGACCCAAAAATTGCATCTGAAAATCTCCATAGACTGGAATTATGGTAATACTAATTGGTTTCCCCTTAAGTCTTAGTGACATGATTCTATCAGACTTAGTGTTATATCCTTTGGCTGCTTTTGCTACATCTCTCCTCACTATTAATGCCACCCCATTTGTTCTTGTCTTTTCATTTCCTGGGTAGAACACTGTGTAATTATTTCTCTGACCTAGGGATTGGGTTTCTAACAAGGGAAGCATGTCTACTTTGATTCATATGTGTATGAGTGTCAGTGCGCACGCGCGCACACACACACACACACACTTTCTGAAATTCCCTGACTTCTTTTCTTTTGTTGCTAGTAATCGTCCTATTATCCTTCCCACCCACCCCCCAAAAAAATGTGTAATTATACCTAGTTTGCACTCATTGTTAATTTCCCTTTAGGGCATAGAGTAATTTTGCAGTGAACTCTTGCAGTTGTCTTCACGTGTTTGTCAGGAGTTCTATAGCTACAAGTGGGGAATTCTCAGACCTATTCATAGCTACTCTAGCCACCAGTATGGACCACCTTACTGGGCAGTTAAACATTCACAGGCTTTGGGCTGCCTCAGTATGCCCAAGTATGGCCAGTGGGTTCTTCTACCTGTGAATTCTGTGAAAAGCTTCCTGGTTGAAATTTTTGTCTGAACAACAATGGTACTAGTGAAGAATGTTGGCTTCCTAGGAAAGTAATTCTTTCATAATTTTGTTCTCAAAGGCAGCAATAATTACTTTTAACAATTTGCAAAAGACTTTGGAAAATGTGTAGTTTTTGAAGACTATTCATAATTTAGGATTTTATTTTGTGCAAATTTTCAATTTTTGTTCAGAAAACAGAAAATTATGCAAACAATTTTTATTTTATTTTTTTGCTCACAAACTACGGTTAAATTTGCATCTTCCAAACGACATTAAGAAAAGAATGCCAAAAACTTGTTGCCTCTAACATGCCATACAAATTGGAACATCTTTATGCTAGATCTCATTGCTTTTGACACAAATGGCTTCCTAAACATTATAGTTTTGACAAGACTACAAAGTATTTCTGTTTCCACCTCCTAGCTTTGTTGTCAGGGATGGAAAATACACCAGTGATGCACCATGGGAAAACTTTCAGTCTCCTCAAGTCATGTCTTATTGCAAAATCCACACAGAACAAGGTCTGCTGTACAATGTAGGCATTCTGCAGCATTTTCACATGGCAAGTTGTAAACAATTTCCTTGATTTTTTTAACAAATAAAACAAAAAGTGGGGGCTAGAACAACAACAAAGTCCCCCAAATCAATCTCAATCTCTCTCTCTCTCTCTCTCTCTGAGTGTGTGTGTGTCAGAGAGAGAGAGAGAGAGAGAGGTCTGCTTTACATGCCAATGTAGCAATGGGGCAATAAAGTGTTCCATGCCCTTTATTCAACAAATCATCATGCAGCAAAGTGGTTGTCAATAGGTTGTTCCCATTCAAGAAGAAGCTAGAATTCTCACTCAGATAGGAAATACAAGCTGTACCCAGGAAACATTAACCTGTAGCAACCCTGACCTTAACTACACCAGGAGCCCTGGTGCACAGTGGTTAAATGCCAGTACTGCAGCCACAACTTTGTGAGTTTGATCCTGCAGGGCTCCAGGTTGACTCAGCCTTCCATCCTTCTGCAGGCTGGTAAAATGAATACCCAGCTTGTTGGAGGAAATTAGCTAACACATTGTAAACTACTTAGAAAGTGTTTAGTACTATAAAGCAGTATAGAAATGTGTTATTGCTATTGGTACAATGTTAAGTCTACTACTAACCTTCAGTGCATTGGAATTCCCAATGAAAATATCCCCTCAAACTCATCCAGTAAAAAAAAAAGGGGGGGGAATCTTGGTACATGATGGTTAAACCAAGACCATCAAGAAGGCAGGGATGTGTTATTGTTTTTTTTTTTTGGCTGGAATTCATCGCCACAGCTACAAATGTGTAGGAAATATATAAGGAGCCCTGGTGTAGGAGCCCTGGTGGTGCAGTTGTTAAATGCCAATACTGCAAGCCACCATGTTCAAGCTCGATTCCAGCGGGCTCCAAAGTTCAATCAGCCTTCCATCCTTTCGTAGGTCGGTAAAATGAGTACCTGGCTTGTGGGGGCAATTAGCTAATACACACTGGAAACTGCTTAATGCAGTGTAGATGTGTAAATTGCTATTGCTTAAAACAAATTGTAAGCCACTCTGATAGCCTTGTGGCTGAAGAGTGGGGTATAAATACCTAAGTGTGTGTGTGTGTGTGTGTGTGTATCATAAAGTTGCCCTATCCTACCACCAGCCATCTCTGGTGCAAGGAGGAATCACAATAGGGATCCTGCTTCTGAAGATTGCACTGGAGATTGTTGGTTAGAAGGGTCAGTGTGTTGCATCTCTGTTGAAAGGAGAACACATCTCCATTGCTCACAATGATTGCTGCCTGGCAAGGAAAAATTGGGAGAGTTGGACCAGGAGAAGCTACTCAGTTATGTATATAAAGTATACTTAACTAAACAGTTGATCTAGAATCTTGGTCACCATTTTTATGAGTATTGATACAGCACTATCAGTACATGTCCTCCTGGAATTAAATAGCAGATGCACACCACTATCTCATTAGTCAATTGCAATATTGTGCAACCAAATGACAGCCAAATATGTCTGGGTATCTCCATGCACAACATGCAATTATGCACAATCCTGTACAATGTGCTTGCCCCATCATATTCTATGGTATCACAGGCACAACTCCACTTCCATGACCTTGAACTGAATGCAGCCTTTCTCCTTTGATCAAAAATACTTCTCTAGCGAAACCTGTTGCTTGCACTAGACACCAACAGAATTTTAGCCATGGCTTTATGGGATCCCTGCCTGTTAACAGAGCTATCAATGTGAGTGAGCTTTGCCAGGCCAAAGTATGAGGCTCAGAACATCCTGAAACAGGAAAACTAGTTAGTGTTCAAAAGGCCTAGCAAATGTCTGTACACGGGAGCTTATGTTTAAAAGCTAACTCTTGATACCAAGACCTTTCTAGACTATTCTGAATGATGGGTGGGGAAGTGATAAACCTTCCTCAAGGCATCCACATGACAGTTGGTGCATATCTATGAAAAAGAACAAAATAAAGATGCACAACTCAAATCATATTGGTGTCATTCTTATTTGTTTGCTTCTTTGCACATTCAGTTGAACATCATTGGTCACTGTGAAAAGGATGGATTCAGTTTATGCTTTTGTAAATAAAGTTTCACAAGTGTAACCATTTCACAGGGATCTAAATCTTTTTCAGTCCCAACTACAGTAGAGCCAATGGATAAACTGGATTTACCTACATGTTAGGTTATCCCTCAAGAATTGATTCAGTTGGTCTACTGGGGATGGGACTCACTAACAGGATTCGAGCCATGCAGTTGCATGTTCTTGGGTGATGTGTAGCTGCTTTGTCAATTCCTTCAGTTGATCAACAGGAATACAGCTGATTCACTTATTAACTCATAGGATTATACCTGATTCAACAGGATTAGAAAAATAGCCACTGTACATTCCAAACTGCAAAATGGGATGATAAGCATGCACATTAGTGGAAGCACAATACTTTGTATAATGTTAGTAGTCAGCAGAGAGGTGGTGCGATGCAACTCCATTGTAACTATGTGAGTGCAGATTTACACTAAAAAATGACAATGTAAGATCTTGGCCTACATGTTCTGAGAACATCAGAGAGAAGGAGATGGCTTTGGAGTGTTTGGTTAAAAGCAGGACTTGGGAATCTTATTGTTTTGGACTCCCACTCCCCAGAAATCCCACCGTGCTGGCTGAGGAGTTGTGGCAGTAGTAGTTAAAAAAAAAACAACTTTTCTCGAGCTCTGATTAAAAGCATCTTGGGTGCTTCTCTGGAGATTTGAATCAGAGCAGTGGACTAATTGTTTTGTTGCTGTCTCCAATTCTACTCATATTATATATTTGCAAATAAATAATGTTAGCACACTCTACTGCCCCCTCCTTATGATATCTCATAATTGGAAACATTGGACACTTTGGGGGGGTCAAGATGGCCAGGGTGAACCAAAAAGAGGTCAGGTGGAGGTCTCAATGATCTGGGATGAGTCTTCGAAAAATTTTGCCAAACCCCATATTAGGATTGTGCAGAAGCCCCTTAGTAAACAAAGTCATTAAGGAGGTATGTGCTCATTCCTTCTTGGGCACCTCAGCAATGAGTGATCCAACCAAACAATTAAGTGACCATTCCCAAATCTAATCCTAAGGCTATCTCACCTTGGACCCCCCTTTTGTCCTGCATTGCAAGGTTGTCATAATCCCATCAATTCCTATCTCAAAGTCATTAACACAATCAGTTAAGTTTCTCTCTCTCCAAGGGTATTAAAAGAGCTGGCAAAAGTAATCTCTGAGCCATTGGCAATAATCTTTGCGAACTCCTGGAGAACAGGAGAAGTCCCAACAGACTGGAGGAGGGCAAACATTGTCTAAATCTTCAAAAAGGGGAAAAAAGAGGATCCCAACAATTATCATCCAGTTAGTCTGACTTCAATACAAGGAAAGATTCTAGAGCAGATCATTAAACAGTGAGTCTGTGAACATTTAGAAGGCAATGCCATAATCACAAAATGTCAACACGGGTTTCAGAGAAACAAGTCATGCCAGACTAATCTGATCTCTTTTTTGGATAAAATTACCAGCTTGGTAGATGAAGGGAATGCTGTGGATATCACATACCTTGATTTCAGTAAGGCCTTTAACAAGGTTCCCCATGACATTCTTGCAAACAAGCTAGTAAAATGTGGGCTAGACAAGTTAACTATTAAATGGATTTGTAATTGGTTGACCAGCCGAACCCCAAAGTGTGCTCAGCACTGGCTGCTCTTCGTCTTGGAAAGATGTGACCAGTGGGGTGCCACAGGGTTCTGTCCTGGGCCCAGTGCTATTCAACATCTTTATCAATGACTTGGATGATGGAATTAGGGGCATGCTTATCAAATTTGCAGATGACACCAAATTAAGAGGAGTAGCTAATACCCTAGAGGACAGGATCAAAATTCATAATGACCTGGATAGATTGGAGAGCTGGCCCAAAGCTAACAAAATGAAATTCAATACAGAGAAATGTAAGGTAGTGCACTTGGGGCAGAATAGATATGGGATTGGGGAGACCTGGCTGAATGAGACTATGCGTGAAAAGGATCTAGGAGTCCTAGTAGAACATAAGTTGAACATGAGTCAATAGTGTGATGCGGCAGCTAAAAAGGCCAATGCGATTTTGGGCTGCATCAATAGAAGTATACTGTCTAGATCAAGGGAAGTCATAGTGCCACTCTATTCTGCCTTGGTCAGGCCTCACCTAGAATACTGTGTCCAGTTCTGGGCACCACAATTCAGAAAGGATATTGACAAATTGGAGCGTGTCCAGAAGAGGGCAACTAAAATGGTGAAAGGTCTGGAAACCATGCCTTATGAAGAAAAACTTAGGGAGCTGGATATGTTTAGCCTGGAAAAAAGATGTTTAAGGGGAGATATGATAGGCCTGTTTAAGTATTTGAAGGGGTGTCACATTGAGGATGGAGCAAACTTGTTTTCTGCTGCTCCAGAGACTAGAACACGGAGCAATGGATGCAAGCTCCAGGAACAGAGATTCCATCTCAACATTAGGAGGAACTTTCTGACAGTAAGAGCTGTTCAGCAGTGGAACACACTCCCTTGGAGCGTGGTGGGGTCTCCTTCCTTGGAGGTCTTTAAACAGAAGCTGTATGGCCATCTGTCAGGCATGCTTTGATCATGATTTCCTGCGTGGCAGGGGGTTGGACTGGATGGCCCTTGTGGTCTCTTCCAACTCTACAATTCTATGATTCAGTTTCCTTTGTTTACTTGGTAAGAAACCCATCCAGGCTTTGTCCTAGCCAGATTACCCCTTCAGGATATGAAGCAGTGTAAGCAAAGCTTGCTTGCACCCCACTTCCATTGCACCCTAATTCTAATGCACCCCAATTCTGGAATGTTAGCATTGGCTGTAGGCCTCAGAAACTGGCCAGGCTTGGTTCATTATTGTGGCCTTTTACAAGGGAAAAGACAGGATGGTCTCAGAAAAGGTCATTTCTGGTTTTTTTCCCTGGAAAGGAAGGCCTGGGGCTAAGAGGCCAAGAGACACATTCTACATAAATGGGAGATTAATGGATGGGAGAAACCCTTTTGTGCTTGCTGATTGTGAAATTTCCTCTCCTCAGCTCCCAACCTAAAAGACGTTTCTCAAAGCTGTTAAAATCCAATCATTGGACATTAAGAAACACATTTAGCATCTTCCTCACCTTTTGTCAAGACCAGGAAACTCATTGTGCAATCCATGAAGGCTCATGAAATTCATTGTTTCAACCCATGAAGCAACCAATCCCCTCAGGTGTATTTAGAGGTATAAAAGACCCTCCAAAGCATGCCTCATGGGCGCACATCCAGTAACAGGGGGACACTCTGTTGCTATGTGTTAGCCACACCCAGTTTCCTCCATCCACTTTGCCAGACTGACTACAGGACAGGTAATATTATTATCCCAGCAAAACCCTCTTGCAACCCTCTATCCAAGTTTTCCTACTGTTTCTTTCTATAGCCTTGAGTGAATGCTTCTTCTGGGTGAATGTGTGTATGTTTGGTGTTATTTTTGAACTCTTTATTAAAAAAAACCATATTTAATTTTAAATGTGTAATGTATTGCATCCAGACGAGTACTGGTATAATTGGTTTTCAGATTCCTTGTTACCCCCTCTTTTGCATAGCTAAGTCGAGTTGCTGCTAATTTCCCCAACATATTAGAAACTCGATATTTTCTTGGAATTTTCCAAGGAGCATTTTGGGTAACAGCAGGGTATAAACATTGTCCACCAACAATAGAAAGGTGTGCCACTCTGGATGAGACCATGACAGATTAACCTGGCCACTCTCTTTCTCAGCATACCCCCTCTCCAGATCAGAACCTCCTGTGTCACCCTCAGACTTCTGTCTGAGTACCTTTGCTGCATGAAACTCTGCTCTTCAAGACTGGTAACTATCATCCTATTTTCCCAAATCTCTCCCTCTATCCAGTCTTTCTCCCTTACTCCTCCATGGTCTCATGTGGTTCTTTGGAATGTGTGTTGCATGTGTTGATGCATTTTGTGTTATTTCCAGTAAATACATTTTATTCCATTTAAACTGGAGTTCTCTGCAGTTAGTACTGGTATACATAGCTGAAAAGATCCCCAAAGCTACCTTCCTCTCACAGGCATCCATTTGAGCTAATAATTTCCCCAAACAGATTTTGTCCTCATGAGTGGGTCTCTAAAGCACCTCCCACCTCTTAGGGCAGTGATGGCGAACCTATGACACGCATGTCAGCACTGACACGTGTAGCCATTTCTGATGACACACAGCCGCTGAGGCGACCGCATGCCAAAAAGGATGTTTCATCCTTGGCTCCTGCACAGCCAAGTGAAACAATTGTTGTTCCTGAGGATGAAACATTTGCAACTAGAGTCTTGGAGTTAGAGTCTAACTCTAAGGACATTTTCAGACACAAAAAAGTCATCCTGGGGGGTTGGGAGAGGTACGCGGCTGTTCCGCAGCAGGGGGCCAGTTTCTGACAATGCCGTCCCTCTCACGCTACCCTCTGTGTTCCTTCCATGTCTCCTGGAAGGAAAAGGTGCCACTTTTTATTCATTAAGAACTTCCATGAGTAATAAGTGGTGCCTTTTCCTTCCATGTGATACGGAAGGAACATGGAGGGTAACGCAGGAGGGATGGTGTCATCAGAAACTTGCTCCCTGCCGCAAAACAGGCGCGTACCTCTCCCGAGCCCTCAGGATGACTTTTTGTGTCTGAAAATGTCCTAAGACTCTAGTCACAAATGTTTCATCCTCTGCTATTAGACACTCTGTGCCGGAGGTATGTAGGCCAAAACAACAGAAGTCTGGCACAGAGCGTCTAGTTCTGGGACTTCTGGTTAAGCCGGGAACCCGGGAACAAAGAAGTCACTAAGCAGGTAAGTTAAATAATTAGTTTTTGATTTATTAAATACAATTATATATAACAATTATACATTTATGTTATTTAAACTATAAATATCGTGAAATAATGTGTTTTCCTCAAAGTGACACACCACCCAAATTATGCTCAGTTTTTTGGCGAAGTTTGACACACCAAGCTCAAAAGGTTGCCCATCACTGTCTTAGGGTAAAAAGAATACCTTAAATCCCTAGTGTTCTCTCTTCTAAATAAATGAGACCTGGCTAAGCACTGCCCCTAGAGCTTCACACCACTCAGGGAAGCAAGGAACATGTTAACAATAGTCTGTCTTGCCTGCAGGATTTTTCAGAACTGTCATTCTGGGGGGGAAAAAAACCTACCCTAAATTAGAGGGGTTTTTTTCCTGATGAAAATGAATGCTTGGATTGAATTTCTGAGTTTGAAAAGCACTATTCATTTCAGCTGTAGTGTAAGATTAGGATGCTTGCAGTATCAACCTGCCATATTCAATTCCCCTTGTTACGGCCTTAGGTCTTGTTGGATGTTTAGGAAAAGTGACAATACTTGGCCATTTGCTTTTTTCCCAGTTTCCTTCAACTTGACAGCTGCTGACTGCAAGGAGGTTTTGATGGTGTCTTTCTTCTACTTTTTGTTTTCCAGAACTCTCTCTCTCTCTCTCTCTCTCTCTCTCTCTCTCTCTCTCTCTCTCTCCCCCTCTCTCTCTGAGAAAACTCTCCTTCCTTCACCACCTTGGGTGTCCAAAGGAGAAGCCTCTAGAATTCACATGTCTAACTTCTAATACCCTTTAAAAAAATCTCTGTGATTTCAGCTTCCCTTCAAGCCAAAGCAAAGAATCTAGAAATTTTCTAGGTTTGTCAGTTATAATGATGACAGGCTTTAAGGAGGGAATAGGCAAATTCATGGGAAGTAAGATGGTCAGTGGCTGAAATGTCTACATAGATGGTCAGATGTCTACATATTTCTCCAGGATCCAAGGCAGCATGCCTCTCACTACTCATTCCTGGAGAACATGACTAAGAGGGTCCAAAGCATCTTATCATATTCTCCAGCACTTCTTGTCACCTGAAGGGAAAGCTTGCTAAGAAAGAGAAGGAAAAGTAACTCTCAGTAAATATGTTATGAGGTGAGCCCAAATATAGAAACTTGGAAACAGCTAATAAGGGGTCATGGAGTCAAAACTTTCCCACTTCTAAAATTCATCAAAATCATGGCTTCCCTTCCTCCTTCCCCTGTTTCTCCACCTCTTCTTCCTTCTCCTCTTTCTCCTCTGCAGATAACATCACCATCATCCCTCAGGTAATTACTACTGGTAATTAGGAATCCAGCAATATCATGGAATATATCCCTGTTTCAATTCTGGAAAACATGCAGCTTGCCCAGAAACGCAGAAACAACAAGAAGATTTTGGCTCAAAGTTGACCCTTGTTATTTTCTTTCTAGCAGAGCAATCAAGCTCTGCGTCATATCTGTCTGCTTGGCAAATGACCTAGGAAAAGAGTGGCAAGAAACTGTTCCTTCTAGCACTGGCAACTGGCCAATACAATTACTCTCATCCCATTTTTTCCAGTGTGGCAGCTGAGGAAGATCAAAATGCAGAATGGGGGGGGGATCAGATGGGGAAGAAAATCTGGTGCCAAGGGCTTCAATTACTCTGCCAAGACCATAGGAAGCACCAAACATTGTGGCCATAAATCCAATTTGAAACCAAAGATCTGATAGCTGGGGATCAGTTAAGCACAGCACGCCCTGCCCCCCCCCCTCAGGTGGATCTAATAAGACCAAAAAAACCTGATCAGCTCTTTTAAATAGGATCTGACTAGATAAGCTCTAAAAAAATCAATACAAGGACTCCCTGAAACAATATCTCAGGCTCGGCCAAATTGATCACCAACAATGGTCCGCCCTGGCCTCACATCGGGAGACATGGAGACGCACTATCCACAATGCTGCAGCCTTATTTGAGAACTCACACCGAACAAGTCTTGAAGAGAAATGACAACGCAGAAAGAATCACAACCTGGAAACATCACCCAAGGAGACCTTCTGCTGTGCTTTCTGCAACCAGACTTGTTTATCTCGGATTGGCCTTTTTAGTCATCAGCGCGCTTGCAGAAAGCGTGGGATGAGTCCTTCCTGAATCTTCGTTTGCGAAGAAAAGCCAGAGAGACCTTAGAACTGCAAAGGGTATCTATGTTTCAGTGAAAAGGAGATGAGAGAGGTAGTGGTGGTGGTTATTTTCTTTTCTCTTTCATGGCAATAGCAATCTCAGCATCATCTGGGGAAAGCAACAGGCAAGGAATTCAGGGCTCAAAGCTGAAAGAGCAGCTGGGCATCCTTATAGTAAATAATGATAACACAAGTCCATCCTACACCTTCATAACTGTAGTATGTAGGGAAATAATCATTGCAATGTAAAAGCAATCTTGTGTACCTCATTCACATCCTAAGATAAGTCTAGGGTATTTCCCTGCATGCTTCTGTTCTCCCAAGTTCCCTTTCTCTTATTTCACTGGGCACTTCCAGCCAACTGGAGTGCTGGGTCATTCCACACATGACCTAATTTAAATTTTATTGCTCTGTGTACGTTCTTTTTTAAGTTAGAGTCTCCATGAGGCTGTAGCCATCTTAAGCCATATTATCTTTGTTTAGCCATCTTTCCTGCAACCATGCCATAATGTTCACCATGCAGCCTCTTACCGCTATAGGCTGGGTGAGTCTTTCTACCCTAAATCCTCTTAGTTAGTTAGGAACCTCTTTTTAAAGTTTGTTTTAGTATGTAGATTGAGATTGATATACCTTCAGTAAACTTTTGATTTGCATTTTAAACTGACTCCTTTGTTTTTGTAATGAGTCTAATTTAACTGAGTAATCTCAGACCTCTGAACACACCTTTTTTAAATGTTAATTGAGCTTAGTCTGCATTCCTAAGTTGCACTCTGCATGAAGTTAAAAGTAAATGATTTTTAACTCTCTTTTTTAAAGAAGATAATTCTTGTTGCTTTTTAAAAGGACTAGATCCTGGAATTTTTAATACAATTTTATTTTTAGACTCATTACTCCTACATGGAAGGGTTTTGGTTCCCAGATTGAAGACTTAAAAGCTCAATTCAATTTTTGTTTTTCAAAGGTTTTGTTTTTCTTTTTATCTGATCACCTCAGAGTTGCTGTTTTTGGTCTCTCTCAGCTTGAAGACAAAGGCAATAGTGCATCCAGCTAAGGAGAAATAGCTGCATACATCTCCACTGCTCCCCCCACTCTCCACTAACACAAAAAGGGCCATGCAGGGGTGGGGTGGGGTTTCAACCCCATATTGAAAAGGAGTGTTTGTGGGGTGGTTTCATCAGGAGACATATCACAGCTACGTGTTAGAGATATATTTCCCAGTCTTGGCTGTCTTGGTCATTTCAGAGGTAAGGAATATTCACAAGTGTTCTCAACATCGCTAGGAAAAGGACCCCTGTTGGAAATGTTGTCAAGTACCTTGAGATTTCTGGGTTCTGTGAAAATAAAACGGTCAGGGCTGAGATCCTACCTCAAGGTTGCATATTATAAATCTATGCATATGGAGGTATACATTGAATGTGTTCCACAACCATTGAGTTGACTAGCAGTACTGCACCACTGAGTGTATGCTCTGATGTGCCACAAATACACAGGTGCATGTGTATAAACATGTGCCTGCATATGCACATGTGTATCTGAGTGTACATCTGCACAAAAGTGCCACATACCCTACTCTGCTTCTTAAACCTTCAATGGAATGCAGGCATTCCGTATTAGAGGTGGGGGGAATTCCACTGTTTCTGTATGGGAATTTTACACATGTGCAAGACACCAACAGATTCTGGCCCAGTGCTTTATTTCATCAGCAGCAGCAGCAATTTTATTTTATTTTTCACAAAAACTATTTTTGCACACACAAAAAAGCCATGCATTTTGCACAAAATCCAGGCTTTTTCTGCACAAGAAAACCTGTATGAAAGTGAAATGTAAAAAACAAACAAAAAAACAAAAAAAACCCTACAGTGGTTAGAATCCGTTTAGTGAGGTAGATGCACATAGAATCATAGAGTTGGAAGAGACCACAAGGGCCATCTAGATCAACACCCCACCCTGCAGGAATGTAGCACAATCAAAGCATTCCCAACAGATCGCTGTTCAGACTCTGTTTAAAAACCTCCAGAGAAGAAGACCACCATATTCCCAGGCAGTGGATTGCACTACCAAACAGCTCTTACTGTCAGGAAGTTCTTCCTAATGTTTCGGTGGAATCTCTTTTCCTGCAGTTTGAACCCATTGCTCTATGTCCTAGTCTCTGGAGCAGCAGAAAACCAAGCTTGCTCCCTCTTCAATATGACATCCTTTCACGTATTGAAACATGGCTATCATGTCACCTCTTAACCTTCTCTTTTCCAGGCTAAACATACCCAGCTCCCTAAGCTGTTCCTCATAGGACACGGCTTCCAGACCTCCCACCCTTTTCGTCACCCTCCTCTGGACACATTCCAGTTTATCAATATACTTCTTGAATTGTGGTGCCCAGAATTGGACACAGTGTACTGCATAATGTGTGCAAATAGCTTGTTTTAGGTATTGTACAAGCTGCTATTTAATGAATAAATAACATCTACAATCTTCTGTACCCAATGAAGTTGTAAAGCCAGAAAGGGCAAGCATCTTGTGCTTTGGCCAGCCTGAGTGAGCCTGTCTGAGGTGTGGCATGAATGAGTTTTCTTGCATGAATCATTGCCCCAGTGGCTGCATTCATGTTGACACATTACCAGAGAGTTTATTATTTATTTATTTATTTATTTATTTATAGTATTTCTGCATCACCTCTCAGCCCATAAGGGCTCCCAAGGTAATGAACAAATGAAAAGCAGTTAAAACAATAAATTGAAAGATAAAAACATTTTAAAACACATGAAAATGCTCTTTAAAAACTCCTAAAAGCAGTCTAAAAACAATCCTAGAATCTAGTTTTCAAACAGTTAAAACAGTAGTTTCAAACATTAAATGCCATACAAAACAGCACTGTTTTGGTTGACCACTGTAAACTTAAAAGACGTGGGTCAGCCTAACATCCTTGGGTAGGAAGTTCCAGAGTTGGGGTGCTGTGACAGAGAAGGGCCTGCTATTATTTTTTTAATTAATCTTTTATTATTATTTTTTTCTTTTCCAAATAGGTGTAATTGTATTGTGTAAATATAATGTGATTATAGTGCGTTTAGATTAAGAGGGAAAATGTATTAGTGTTAGGATATATAGTTTTATTTTTGTATTAGTAAGAAAAGAGGAAAACAATTATTATTATCATTTTGTGTTATTGTTACGGCCTTTTGCGGCCAGGTGTATTTTTCAGTAGAATGGTCTTATTCCAATAAAAAATTCCTAATCCTCCCCCCCCAAAAAAAATTCCTGCTACCTGTAAGCATCATCCTAATTTCATGAGGTGTGGGGACACACAACAGGGCTTCCTTTGAAGGTCTCAAATTTCTAGCAGGTTCATATTAGAGAAGGCAGTCTTTCAGTTATCTTGGTCCCAAGTCATATAGGGCTTTGTAGGTCAACACCAGCACCCTGAATTGAGCTTGGAAGCAAATTGGAAGCCAGTGTAGTTCTTGCAGGACTGCCGTTGCAAGTGTTAGCACCTCTAATGAGCCCCCACCTCCAGAAACCCCCCAAAATTGGCTTACTAATAATTTGCTTATTAATGTGGTCTTCCACTGGGAAGAGCAGTAAGGTTTCAGGGACTCACTGCGTGGATCCCAATATGCACGTGTTGTAAGCCATGCATTGCCCAAAGGAAGAACTACTGAAAAAATTCCAAACTATGAGGAAATATGAGGTCAAAAGGACATTATCTCCACCACACACCCAAGTGACAGACAATAATTCCGTTAAGCAGATAGAGTATTCCTTTCTTTGAAGGTATCAAACTTCCCTTCCCTAATCATCTAACCATCAAAAGAGGCAGCTCAAGCTTTGTGAATCCAATCAACAGAACTTTTAAGGCAATTGCAACACATTCACATCTATTGTCAAGACCAGGGGTTTTCCTGAAACTCATTGTGCAATCTTTGGAATCTATTGTTTCAACCCATGAAACTTCCTCACTTCAGGGCATATTTTTGGTATAAATATTATCCAAAAATCATGCCTCAGTGCAAACAGAACCTTTGCTTGGGGACACTACGTCTCTCTCTGTGTTAGCCACTCCAGATTCATACATCCATGCTGCCAGTTTGCTCAACAACTTCAGACTACAAGACAGGTGTCATATCACCCCAGAAATCTATCTATCTAGCCCTCTGGCAACCTCTCTTTTTCCATTCCTAGTGGTCTTCTGTGAATGCTTCTTCTATGAATGTGTGCATGCTTGGTTTATTAATTTTAAGTCTTTAATAAACATCATTGTTAATTTTTCATTTTGCATTTGTGTGCATCTGTTCAGAATTAGTAGGGGTTTAGTTGACATAAAGATCCATTCTCTGTTGCCCCCTTTCGCATTGCTAAGGTAGTTGCTGCTAATTTCCCCAACATATCAGAAACTCAATATTTTCTTGGAATTTCCAAGAGCTCTTCGGGTAACACAAGGTCTCTAAAATGCACACCTGACACCAGTCTGGCTGCTGCATTTTGCACTAGCTTCAGCTTCCAAACACTTTTCAAGGGCAGCCCCATGTAGAGCACATTACAGTAATCTAATCAAGAAGTAACTACGACATGAATGACTGTGGCCAAATCTGCCTTCCCCAAGAAAGGAGGCAGCTGGTGCAAAAGCCAAAGTTGGCAAAGTTGCTCCTGGCAACCACACCAACCTGGATTTCTGGGAGTAGCACTGGGTCCAAGAGCATCCCAAAGTTACAAACCTGATCATTCAGAGGGAGTGCAGCCACATCCAGAAGAGGCTGTGATCCCTATCCCAGACTGATTTCCCTACTGAGCAGCACTTCTGTCTTGTCTGCATTAAGTTTCAGGTTGTTCACCCACATTCATTCCTTCACTGCACCCAGACAATGATTCAGTACTACGATATACTGATGACGCCCAGTCCCAAAGCTTCGGATGACCTCTCCCAGTGGCTTAATGTAGATGTTAAAAAAGCATAGGGGGCAGCATTGACCCCTGTGGAACCCCACAAGCTAATGACCAAAAGGCTGAAAAACAGTCCCCCAACACCACCCTCTGGGAATGTTCAGGCAAGAAAGACCAGAACCACTGCAAAGCAATGCCCACGAATCCCATATCAGTCAATTGTATCCTCTGATGGTTTTAATTAACCAAGATGAACATGGGTCTAACAGACAAGTGATTCACCACACCTTTCCAAGCAACTCATCCACATCATGTTGAACAACTTGAAACTCAGCGATCAAAACTGGACAAATACATGCCTCAGTTACCTCCCTAGACCCTACATTCAATGTGGAGTCCAAATCAAAACAAATCTGAGCAATTTTCTCCACAAAGTATTTAGCAAATTCATCACACTGCTCTTATGAGGGCTCATCCTCAGCAGTCTGAGGTCTAATCTCTCTGGCTTTTCTTCGCAAACGAAGATTCAGGAAGGACTCATCCCGCGCTTTCTGCAAGCGTGCTGATGACTAAAAAGGCCAATCCGAGATAAACAAGTCCGGTTGCAAAAAGCACAGCAGAAGGTCTCCTTGGGTGATGTTTTTCGGTTGTGATTCTTTCTGTGTTGTCGTTTCTCTTCAAGACTTGTTCGGCGTGAGTTCTCAAATAAGGCTGCAGCATTGTGGATAGTGCATCTCCATGCCTCCCGATGTGAGGCCAGGGCAGACCACTGTTGGTGATCAATTTGGCCGAGCCTGAGATGTTGTTTCAGGGAGTCTTTGTATCGCTTTTTCGGAGCGCCCCTCTTACGCTGACCCGTGGCGAGTTCACCGTAGAGTAGTATTTTTGGGAGGCGATGGTCCTCCATCCTAGAAACGTGCCCTGCCCAGCGCAGCTGGGTTCTCAATATCATGGCCTCAATGCTGGTGATCCCTGCTTGCTCAAGGACAGCAACATTCGTCACATAGTCAGTCCAGTGTATATTTAGGATTGTGCATAGACAGCACTGATGAAAGCGCTCGAGGAGTCGTAGGTGGTGGCGATAGGTGACCCATGTTTCAGATCCATAAAGGAGGATAGACAGTACGATGGCTCTATACACACTGATTTTTGTGCTTTGCCTCAGGTGTTTATTGCTCCAGACTCTTTTGTGAAGTCTTCCAAATGCACCAAATGCCTTTGTTAATCTGTGATCGATCTCTTTGTCAATCTTGGCATCTGAGGAGATGATGCTTCCCAGGTAGGTGAACTGCTGAACGGACTTGAGCACAGATTTGCCGACGGCAATGTGGGGATGGTGGTGTTTGTCCTGTGGTGCAGGCTGGTAAAGAACTTCTGTTTTCTTCAGGTTGACTTCTAGCCCAAACAGCTCTGCAGCTGTTGCAAAGCAGGACGTTAGGCGCTGCAGAGCTGCTTCTGTGTGAGCAACAAGGGCAGCAGCATCGGCGAAGAGCAGCTCATGGACTAGATAGTTTAGAGTCTTAGTGTGAGCCCTCAGACGGCTTAAGTTAAACAAGCTACCATCAGTACGGTAGCGTATATAGATGCCGTCGTCTTCTTCAAGCTCTGCCATTGCCCTTTGGAGCATCGTGCTAAAGAAGATTGTAAATAAAGTTGGTGCAAGAACACAGCCTTGCTTCACTCCATTAGTTATTAGAAAGGGCTCTGAAAGAGCATCGCCATATCTGACTTGAGGTCTAGTATGTAATAGTGTTTTAACTACCTGGAACAGCAGCACTGGACCAGATTAAGCTGATGAAATAGAAACAGCAAAGAATCATTTGCTGCCTCTATGTATTGAATTGGCTACATATTTGCAAACACCCCAGGTATCTTCAGGATGGAAAGAACTAACCAGCTTCTCAGCAGATCTGGTGCAAAACGTACCAATGAACAGTGACTACACAGAAACTCTCTCCACTGGCATCTATTAATAATGAGATGCATGTTACCCTCTTCAACACATATACAAATGAGGTTCAATGCCCCTTTGCTTTCTATACCACTTTCCCCAATTCATTCCATCATGATACAGTCAAGAACATAACAACGTTGGCTCAAAGCCAATCCGGGAGAACTGAAGATGGTGCCATTTAAAGGATGTTTGTGCCACTCACAATGGGGGGAAAAACAACACTTAAGCGCAGGGTGTCTTTGATCTACTGGAAACAGGCCATCATAATGGAGAGTGTTAGCTATAATAAATAGATTCAAGTGCCTTCCATTCTCCTTAACTGTGTTATCATTTTGCTGTTCCGCTCACAAAGGAGGTTTTCATCCCACAAGGCCAAAGTGCACACTGTTATTGATGGCTCAAGTATTTATTTTTCCACATTGAAGGCACAGAAAATCTCTCTCTCTCCATCTCTCTCTCAGGATGGGGGAGGCAAGGGGTAGAGAGGAAGGGGGAGCAGAGAGGGGCATCTATAAGGTGCAGAATGGCATAACGATTCAAGTTGGTGAAACGCTTCTCTCCCACCCATCTCTCTTTTAGCCACCTGGCAGATAATTGTACCGGAAATCTATACAACAAAAAAAGCCCAGTGTGGCTAGACAAGCACAGGCGCGCCAAGGTAATATTGGGACTGTGTGCCCATAAAACAGCAGGCTCACCTCTCCTCTGAATGGAGGTGAGAGATGAAGTAATTTTTAGGGTTTTTAAAGGAAGAGGAGCCATGCTGGATGAAATCAGAAAGGCCTATGTACTTTAGTATTCTTTTCTCACAGTGACCAATTGGATGCCTATGCGAAGCTCACAAGAGCAGCATGAATGACCCCCCTCTTATGTTCCCTAGCAACTGGTAGGAAACCTTGAAACTTGGGGGTAATTTATAGACATCATGACTTGAAGCTATTGATAATGCTGTCCTCCATGATGCTACTGATAGTGCTATCCTAACCCGCTTTTAAAAGCTATCATAGGTGGCAGTCCCAATTAGAATAAACCTATTCACTCATGGGATTTGCATAAATATAGACTTACTGTTTGCCCATTGGCTCTAGTTTACTCTAGTTGGAGTCAACCAATAGGATATGAGCCTGTATGTGCAGTGTAAAGAAGCACTTCTTTTTAACTATCCAGAACCTCACATCATTCAACCTCATACATTGACTGCAGAGTCTAGTCAAGCACTAGGGACATAATTCATTATGAGTTTTCCTTTCGTAGGAAGTAATATGTAATTTTAGCAATTTTCAAAGACTAATCACAGTTCAACACTGATTCTGCACAAAATTTACATGTGGTGTTTTTGCACATAAAACATTTTCTTAATAGGAAACAGAATTTTCTGTGCAGAAAATACTGTTTCCTGCACAGAAATTATTGTTTCCTGTGCAAGCAGTCAAATGCAACTAGCATTTAAATAGCACTTTCAGTATCACATGCATCCATCCCAATAAAAGGTCATGGCTGGCATCCTGTTGGTTTCTCCCAGGCAGAGTAGATGCATTCAATAAATTGTTGAATGGTGATACTCAGTGTTTCAATGGGTCTACTCTAATCTGGACTAGCAACAAGATTTAGACCTGTCTGAGAAAGCAGCCAGATGCTGGAAAAGTATAAGCAAACAGCAAGGTCTGGGGAGGTAGCCAACTGTTAATTAGCACAGAGCAGTGGAAATATAGTTCATGCAAAGAAGAGTCCAGCAAAACAGTCCAAAGAGTCAGGGGCTTACAGAATTCAGCATAGGTCCAGAGCAAGTCCATAGGTCACAGGATCAGGCAAACAGAATAGTCAGAGTCAGTTCAAGGTCTTAGCAGGGATCAAGGCAAGAGAAACACAGACTGTCAAACAAGGTGAGAACTGACAAGTTAACTGCCACTAAAGATAAGAATCTTATTGAAAGTAACAATTAACTAATTTTTACCTTTCAAAAAAATCAATACTCCTCGTATTCACAATTGATTATGAATTAAACAGGGTAGCATATTATGTTAAAGCAACCTCAGATAGATTTGCAATTCACACATAGATTCGCTAGGACCAGGCTCTTCTTCTGCTTGAGCCTCCAGGTTGGCAGGGTTCGCTGCTGGCACAGGTGTAGATAAACCTGTGCTAGGGTCCATAGGGCTGTTCCCTGCTGTGACCTCCTACTCCTCTGATTCCGTACCCTCATCAGACTCATGGGGCATGACACCATATTCTTTACAAAAACCCTTAAAAGTTAGACAATATCCATACAAGTGGTATCTGCAACTAAATGTTGCTTTATGTTCTGTTCTGGGTACCTCTTGCAGGATATTCTGTTCAATTTCCCTTGATTTTCAGTGCCCCCTGCCCCTACCAGAAAACCAGTTGGCCAGCATACTATGTGTCAAGTGCAGCAGTTCAGAAATCCAGGCTTTCAGGGTTAATTCAGCAAACCTTTATTACAGAAATGGCAGCAAACCTCATCAACTGACTTTCAATGTCAGGACTGGCCAGTCCTTATGAGAACACCACATTTAAAGCATAGCAATTTCAAATGTTTTGGCAGACTACAATCTCATTTATTAATTAAGCAAAACATTATATTTTCTCAGGCTAGCTTACTTTCATTTCTACACATTGTTCTCCCAGCACTAGATAATCAAACAGGAATTCCAATACCAAGCAGGCTGGATATATGTTTCCCAAAACAAACTATACTACAACGCATCCCATCATTTCTACAACAATCCCATGGCAGGCAAACTGGTTGTACCAGTAACTGACAGCATGTCCAGACCTCACTGAGGAGCTTTGGGATCTTATTCCACTTCCATCTCCAACCTATTAGGGTGTTTTGTTTTGTTCTCCTTAAGCATTATTTCTTTGCACTTCTACAAAGTTGGGCATTGATCCTCCACCCAGACCCACTCCCACCAATGAACCCAGTTGTTATTAGGTGTCCAATCTGTTTTCTTATTGGGATTTTTTAAAAAACAGTATCTGTCTAGTTCTTTTGTCTGTTTCTCTCTCATGTGAGTTTGATCTGCCAATGAGCACATTTATTTAATTCATACAGTTCATCATAATTTGTTTATTTTATTTATTTTATTTATATGCCACTTTTCTGCCACAGTGAGACGCAAGGCGACTCACTAAAAACATTAAAAAATAAGTTTTTTTAAAAATAAAATCTCCATCATTATTAGAACATATAAAAGTTAAAAATAAAAACAAAAGCTAAAACCACACCCCAATAAAAAGTCATCATCATCACCAACACCAACACCATCATCATCACCTGGCATGTTGATTGTTCATATTTGAAATCAAAACAAAACATGATTCCGTTATTTCCCTTTTGATTGAGGAAGCAAGCCAGTAGATTTCATTTCCGTTAGAAAGCCTCATTAATTCAACATATACACCATTTCCCCGTGATAGATTATGGCAGAAACTAGAAATAACCAATACACCATTTATGGTTTTAACAATTATTGTTTCTATTGGATGTAACAGGAGGAGGCAGACTGGTGTTCCCTCACATGTAAAAAGACTTCAGTGGGTCATTGCCACTAAAGTAGTTTTAGTGGCATTGGGGACAAGCATGCCTCGGCCACAATGAGAAAGGGCTCAGGGCAGTGGTGGTGGGATCAAGTCTGACTCCACTTGTCAGAGAGATTATATTTGACCTGAAGATTAGAAGCAACCAGCAGCAACATCAGTACCACAACGGCAGAGGCAATTCCTGAAATGGAAGGCAAGCAGCCTGAGTCACCAGAGAAGACTCAGGGCATTGTTCACAAAGAAGTGGGAGTGGATGCCAGAATTGCTACCTCCTTTCACTCTAGGCTGCAAATAAGGAGGGATAAATTATCAGGTTCTATAGCATCAGCAGCCTGCTGAAACATCTTAAGAGACAGCACATTAAGTGGTCTTGCTCACGACAGAGGTGTTAGCATGCCCTACTACCCCCTCCCTATAAATTCTCAAAATTAGAAATATTGGACACTTCAAGGGGGTCAAGTAGACTTGGGGTGATTCCAAAGAGAGGTCAGATGGAAATCACAATGAACTGAGAAGGGGTCTTAGAAATATTTTAGCAAGCACACCCAAGCTAGAATTGAGCAGAAGCCCCTTAGTAAACAAAACCATTAAGGAGGCTAATTCCTTCTTGGGCCCCTCAATGGTGACTCACACATCCTAAACAATCAAGTGACCTACACAACCCAAATCTGCAGGAATTATCCCTCAGAACCCTCTCCTGTTCTGCAATGCACATTGTCATAAACCCATCAATTTCTCTCCCCCAGCCATTAACAGAAATCAGCCAAGTTTCAGTTTCCTTTGTTTACACAGTGAGAAGCCCATCTAAACTTTGTTCTAGCCGAAGTACCTGCTTCAGGCCATGCTTTATTTGGGGGGGGGGGCATATGTTTATCTCAGGTCAATGTAACCTAACCTAACCTATTCACAGTACAAAATATTCAGATTATTACTAATAATGTTTTTGCAGGAGGAGGATTATGACACACACACCCCACAATGATAGCCCCCCCTGTGGCTGCAGGTGCAGCAGGGCCTTTAAACCAGCCCTGAGCAGGGTGTAAATATAAGCAAACAGTAGAAAGGCATGCCTCTGTGGATACAACCCAGCCACTCTCTTTTTTGGCACACCCCAAATCAGAACTTCCAGTGCCTCCCACAAGCCTCTGTCTGAGTACTTCAAGACTCTGCTCTTCAGGACTGGTAACTATCACCCTAGTTCCTGAAACTATCTCTCTATCCAACCTTTCTGCCTAATCCTTTAATAGCCTTTTGTGGTTCTTTTGAGCATGTGTTGTGTTTGGATACTTCTTGTGTTATTTCCAACAAAAACATTTTATTTCAGTTTATCCTAGAGTTCTCTACAGTTCGTACTGGTATACATAGGTGAAAAGATACTGAAGTTACCCGTCTCTTGCAGCCTACCATTTGAGCTAATAGGAACAATTCCTCCAAATGTTAATATAGTCACTGGCATCATGTGTGGGACTCTAAAGCACTCCCACCTGTTCATGTAATAGAGAAAGAAAACTCCCAGCAGCTAAGCAGCAGGGGTAAGACCTGTAGGGGAGGAAGAACAGGTGCTGAATCCTCTGATGGCAGTGTTTCTCAGTCTCTCCTCGCACTAAGAGGCTTAGGCAGGTGACTGTAGAAAAGATGAGGTGGAGGAAATATGAGGTCATGTGATGGATTTTTTTTTAACAATGCTCCCTGTTCTGACATTCAAGGCCCTGCATTACCTAGCTCCTCCTTCCCTTGCATTTCTTATCTCTTTTTACCAGTCTGTTAGAAATCTTTGCTCTGTGAATTCTTGGCTTCTTACTCAACCAAGGGTTTCTTCCTCCTTGGCTCGACTTCATCCTTTTTCTCTTGCTGCCCCTTATTCCTGGAATCAACTCCCTGTAAACTTGTGGACTGTTTCTTTCCTTGCTGTTTTTAAACCCATATTGAAAACTTTTTTTGTCCTTTAAAACATTGGTAATTTCAGTGTAATGCTTATATCTTTGTTGTATTTGATTACCTGTACTGACTATTTTGTTTTATTCTGCATTATTTGCATGTGTTTTCTATTGAATTTTAGTTTTGTACTTTATGTTATTGGAATAGTTATAATTGTAACCTTCTGTAATACGCCATGTACACGGATGGCGCTATATAAATAAATGATGATAACAACAGCAGCAGCAACAACAACAACAACAGCCTACATCACCAAATGGCTTAAGGGGGATCAGGGGAATTTATCAGGGGAATCTCATCATTTGGACTGCTGTTAAGGCATCCACACATCACCCTCCGACTTTCTTGTCTGCATCACTGATTCTCACCAGTTGGACTGCTTAGAATTAAGCAACGATGCCCTCTCCTAAAGTAAACTGCTGTTTCATTATCCTTATTATAGCTGACTATAAATTAAACACATTATCTGGCTGATGCCCTGTGCTGGCCATTCTGGCTTAAGAAGTTAGAAGCAATTGAAGACTGCTGCTCTGCCAATCCAACCACCTTTGTCAACTATTTCTGCTTGCCTTCCTCATGGCACATCTCCCTTTCTTGACTTTTTTTTTACATTTCTTCAACTTTAGATGTGGGAGATCCTCTATATACTCTAAGAAAGTTTCCCAGTACAGGGGGACAAAGCCCTCCCAAAAGCAGAATCAATTATCAAGACAGTGTAGTCAACAGCTTTCAAATATTTTTTTTTTAATCCAGCAAACTTTACCAATGCCTAGACACCTGCAGTTATTTGTCTGACATTTGGGTGGGCTAATCCCTTCTTTAGGGTCTATTGAGTTTTTAAATTTTATGCAGAGGCTTGACAAATCAAAGAAAAGTTATAGCTATTTCATTTCCCCAATACAAATCAATTGGGAAGGGCTGGAAATCCAGATTTCTGCATTTTGATTCAGATTCAGGATTTGGATAAGACTAGATTGGGTTTAAATTGCTCTGGAGTGAATTGGGCCCAGGCAAAAGTCACTGAATTGGTTTTTGGACTGATTCATGGGCCCGAGAGGGAATCCAAATGTAAACATGCCAAAATCTGGCAACCTAGATGATATTGTTGGCCAAATGAGTAGCAGTTCTTTCTTTGTAATGGGGAGTAGTAACATCAACAAGAATTGAGAAGACTCTAGAGCAGCTCATATTCTGTGCATGTGGCAGTCTTTTAAATTTGTGTGTCTTCCTCCCTCCCTCTCTCTCTATGGACTTTATCAGATGCAGCAAATATGGCATCATAAGGATGTCTGATGATCATGAAAGGGCGCACATACCAGATGATGTTGTCCTTTTACAATCATGTATTAAGAAAAACCCATTCATTTTTATTGGTGGGCCAATCTGTTAATTGATCTGCTGTGGCAATTTCTTGCCGCCATTGCCAGCATTTGAATCCTTACACCATTTAGCTCACATGAATATGGCGTCAATGACAGAACACATCTGGTTGAGGTTGTGACAGCCAGGTAGGGGACACTCTTTTTATGAAACCCCCCCCCCCATGTACTTGTGACTGTTAAAATGTGTTTTTGTGCTTGTACGTACTTTTTATGTCTTCATTTTACTTTTATTTTTGAATTTGCTGCACTCACGTCTTCTCCTGAGAATCAGTGAGATTTTAAACCAGGAAGAGAATAGAGCTCCATTCACTCTCCGTTAATGCCTGGGCTGCCACTTTAATGTGAGCAATGTAAGGTCTAGATATGTGTGTGTGTTCTTTTGCTGGCATAAAAACACTTCAAAATATGCCAGCAAAAGAACTTTTGAGAAGTGTGGTCTGATAAAGTCCTATCTCTCAAACCTGTATCTTTTCTTTATCGACCTCCATCTTTGATCCATTATTACAAATTAAGAGCTCTCATAAAACAGATGTACCCTCTTTTGTTTTTCATGTTTGAGGGATGAGCCAGACCTCTGACAGTTCTTCAGTGAAACTAGACTGAACTGATCAGTGTGTATCGAGTAAGGAGGCATTATGAGTCATCAGCTGGAAATTTGCCCCATCTGTGTGTGTATGTGTGGATGAGTGGAAAGAAAAAGGAACAGGAGGAAGAAAAACACTAAGGATTGGAAAAAACTGCTGAAAGGAAAGCAAGATTAACAGAGCTTTGGGAGGAAGAGCTTTGAGGAGACCAAATAAGACTTCCATAAACTGATTTTTTTCCCCTTCCTGACTGCGATTTAGAAGAGTGACATATAATTTGTTCTGAACATCCTCAATGCCTCTGCACAATGGAGGCTGACAGTTTGCATAACCTCTCTTTTGGCTCTCATCTCATTTATTCTGTTTGAAGTTGAGTTGCAACAAGAGAGAGGGGGGGGGCACCGAATTAATATTACCTCAGATCCTCTCCATCTCCAGGGGAATGGGCAAAGAGTTCTTTGGGAAACAATAAACCCTTTAAACATGACGGGGGAATAAGGATCCCAGACAGTAATGGAAAGGAACCATTATTAAATGAAGAAGAGGGGGGAATCACAGACACAGGTGCCTTCCTTTTCATTATCTTTCTTATGAGCCTACACACACACACACACACACACACACACATTTCCTTTTCATTATCTTTCTTATGAGCCTACACACACACACACACACACACACACAAACAAAATTATGAACAAACCTCTCTGTATCTGCATATTCCTTGAAGCACCTTCGAAAACTTGCAGTAAAAACTGGCAGAGCAGCCCCGTTCATGCTGCTGCCCTGATCTCCATACTTTGAGAGGTCATCACTGCAAATTTTATTGGCTTTGATGTGTGCATGCTCCTCCAGTCTATTTCCTTTTCTGTTCAAGAACAGGACGGACTACAGTATCAAGAAAGGGGATCCCCATTACATCTGATAATGGTGAAGGTCAAACTTAACTATCTCAATTTGCATTTTAAGCACAGATGATATTTTTCTTCTGCAAGTCAGCCAGAAAAGAAAAGAGATTGAATGAGCACCATGGAAGAATCACTTGGTGCTGTTCTACCTTCCTTTCCTTTCCCACCCTACCCTAGTATACCCAACCATTTCCTTTACCTTCCCTTCCCTTCCCTCCCTTCCTCCTTTCCTACCTCCCTTTTTTTTCTGTTGTCCTTCTTACCCCACTCCCATTAATCCTGTTGGCAAGACTACATGCAACCCCTTTGTATTTCCCATATATAGGAGAAGGGGTAATAGGAACACAAGACACTTCTTCTGACTGTGTCAGTCCATTTATCGATCTATCCCAGTATGGTTAATTCTAATGGGCAGCAAATCTAGCCCTATCTGAAACTGCTGAGGACTGACCCTGTAAGTTTATGTATGCAGAACAACGCCTTTACCGTTGAGCTATGTTCCCTCCCAAACACAGTACGAAGGATTCAGTAATGGTCTACCAGGCCATTAACCAGGGCCATGTAGCTTCCAAAATTGGATGCGATCAGGCATGTTCAGGGGACCTTGGTGAGATAATAAGGCCAGAACCCCCTTGAGGGGTTTTGCTCTCTAATACTCCTTTACAGAAGCTTTTCCCCCATTTGTCCACAGTGCAACAGCACACAAACACAGCTCTCTTCCCTACTCAACTAACAGAGCCACCAGAATGACTCCAGAACAGTAAAAAAATTACCAACCGACCATATACACACTGATGACTTTGTCTCTATCTGCATAAGTACACTGCAAGAGCTGAAACAGTGTCATGGTCAGCCCTTGGGATATCTATCCTGAGTCTTTCTCCACTACAGAATTATAGTACCGTACTGTAATTTAGGATTGCTAGTTGAAGGTTATCCCAGGCCCTTAGGTTTTCCAGGCCCCAACCTGAGTTGGAAGGATGGCTCCTGGTGATCTCATTAAGCATTATGCCTTAAGCACCAAACACAGTTGCTCACAGCTTGTCGTTCAAACACACACACAGAGAACATATTTTCCTATTTAAAAATAAAGAGAGAAATTTTAGCTGAAGGGGCTGTTCCTAGATCAAAGGGAAATGATGGGATTATTCTTTCTCACTTGCTTAGGGAGATGGGATAAGGCACATTTAACCTAATCTACAGGTCACCCCCTGTATCCATGGGGAAAATGTTCTGAGACTTAACATAGATATGCAAAACTGGATATAATAGCAAACCGTCATAGAATGTCATAGAATGGCTTGAGGACCTAGAAAATGCCTAGAGATGATGCCTCTCTAGGCATCTGGCACAACTCTATGGTCAATTTCCACCAGAGGTTGACCATAGAGTCACATTGGAGGATCTTCCAGTGCCTAAAGAGACCATTTCATTTCCAGCATGACTTTATGGTCCCCCAGATGCCTAGAGAGACGACCACCCTGACAGTGTGTAAGGAAAATCACAGGTACTAATCCCTCATAAATAGGGTGTCACCTGTACTTGCTTCTAGTCAGAAAATGGATGCAGAGCAGAGGAGAAGGGGAGCCCTAGTGCCACAGTGACTGGGGACTTTATCACATTATACTGTTATAGTGCTATTATTCCACTTTAACTATTATGGCTTCCTCCTGTGGAATTCTGTGAGTAGTTTAGTGAGGACTAAGAGATCTTTGAGAGTTCTAAATGCCCCTCCCAAAACTGCAAATCCCAAGATCCCACAGAAGGCAGCCAGAACACTTAAAGTGGAATAATAGTATTATAACAGCATAGTGTAATAATCTCCTGGGAGGGAAGGAAGAAGTCAACTAAGTAGACTCCTGGAGAGTCTTTGCAAGTTGCAGCAACAAATCAACGGAGCCTTGCAAACTGTAGCAAGCTTTTGCTTGAATAACTGAGCTGAAGATTCGCACACAGCCTTTTCCTCTTGCCTGAATTTGAGAATTTGCACCTTCATCTCCTGCCTGAAGATGGCCCATGAAAACTGGAGGCTCAGGGTAAGCCTCTGAGATCTGACAATGCCAATGTGGTTCTCCTTTAATTGCCATGGGAACATCCTATGGAATACTAGGGTTTGTAGTTTGGTGAAGCACTAAGTTCTCTGGTGGTGAATTCTAAATACCCCCATCCCGCCCAAAAAAACCTCACATACCAGGATTCAATAGTACGTAGCCATGGCATTTAAGGTGGCATCATAGTGCTATAATTGTATAGTATGAAAAGGACCCTGCACTATGAACATCCTGCTGAAGTGTCTTTTTGCTGGGGAAAGCTCTGAAAAGATATTTCTGTGAATTCAGCCATGTGGGTTGATTTCAGATCTCTTTTTCATGCACCCACAAACAGCTATTTAATACACTTGTCGTGGAAATGGAACATTTCCAGCAGAAGAATGTAGTTACTTAGCTGATTATACGCTGATAAAAATTAATGAAGCACCCCAATAAAGGATGCATGCCATTTCAAAATTATTAAAACCTTATAACTGCTCACTGATTATGATTTGTAATGAAAATTAACATGACTAAAAATATCAGCCAGAAGCAAGAAAATGAGCAGTGACATAACATAATAATAATCATCACATTAATAACAACTATTTTATTAAATAATTGCATGTTCAGGAACTGGTAGAAATGGAAGAAATTTTAATAGCCAGACCTAACTGAGCAAAAAAAAAAAAAAAAGAAAGAAAAGTTATGTCAATGGTGCAGAAGGAGAAATTAGAAGGATATTTCAGGTTAGAGTTCAGGATATAAATTTAGAGCTTCCACTGAAATTTCAAATAAAGAAATAATCAGAATGAATTTGAAGAATCTTCTGCAGGCAAAACTTTAGCAAAACTTTGACAGCACATCCTAAAAATATTTCTCATGAGGAGAATTCCAATCTACCCTAATTTTAAATAATTCTGCTGTTTGCATTTGAAACAACAGCTTTTATTATTTGAAATGTTATCCTCTTCAGTATGTGCACTGAACCATTACAGCAGTGTGGTAACTGTCATCACTCCAGCCTGTAGAATCCTGAGGTTTGTAGTTTGGCAAGGTATTTAGAATTGTCTGCTTAAGAGCTCTAATGCAGTAAACCCCCTGCAACCATGGGGGTTACATTCCAGGACCTCCTGCCTTAAAGAACACAGCGCGGGCTACACACATCACTGGTCTGGCAAAACCAAAACCAAAACATCTTTCAGGAGTAGGCTTTATGATTAACAACTCCATTGCCTCCAAACTTGAAACCTTGCCAACAGGACACTCTGATCACATTATTTCCTTACGCCTCCCTCATGTTGTTCTCTTTAGTATATATGCCCCAACTATGCAAGCCGATCCGGAAGAGAAAGACAAATTCTACACAGACCTACGCCAACTTATACAAAAAGTCCCTGTAGAAGATAAAATTATTATCCTTCGTGACTTCAATGCCAGAGTAGGAAAGAACTCCGGAGCCTGTAAAGGTATCTTAGGCAAGCATGGTGTTGGAAATGGTGCTGGTGTCCGTCATACTCGAGTGATGCCCAGTGCAGAATTCCAAACAGATCACGGCCTCGTAAGATGTAAACTAAGGACTTTTTCGGATGCATGAAGTATACCGCAAACAGCCTCGTCGCGTTGCGAGGCTGCTGCGCTGCAGAGTGTCTGTTTTGGATGACGCTCACCCCTGGCGGTACTGTTGCGGTACCGCAGGGAGAGTTGAGCGTCATATTTCCTCGATTTTTAAGCATGATCATGATACAAGGACTCCCTGAAACAACATCTCTGGCTTGGCCAAATTGATCACCAACAATGGTCTGCCCTCGCCACACATCGGGAGGCATGGAGACGCACTATCCACAATGCTGCAGCCTTATTTGAGACCTCACACTGAACAGGCCTTGAAGAGAAATGACAATGCAGAAAGAATGACAACCCAGAAACATCACCCAAGGAGATCTTCTGCTGTGCTTTTTGCAACCGGACTTGTTTATCTCAGATTGGCCTTTTTAGTCATCAGCGTGCTTGAAGAAAGCGGAGCATGAGTCCTTCCTGAATCTTCGTTTGCGAAGAAAAGCCAGAGAGAGAGTCAAATCCTGGGATCCTTCAGGATGGAACCGTGATGTCAAACTTCTGTAACTGTAGAGCACAGATATACTGTAGGTCACCTGTTTTTCCAGCTGCACATCTCTCTTGTTCTGACTTGTGTCTGTGTCAGGTTTCAAGCTCCACCCTCACACAAATAATAATAATAATAAAAACAGATATGGAAATTCATACAAATTTATGCACACATTTTTGTGCATGTTTTCTCACAGTCTAAAGAAGATTTGTGTATAGATTTTCCTTGTTGTTTTTCCAGACTGTGAGGCTGTGTTCTGGAAGAGTTTCTTTCTGATGTTTTGCCTGCATCTGTGGCTGGCATCCTCAGAGAATGGTTGGGTAGGAGTGTATATGGAGTTTATATGTTGTGAACCCCTGTTGGGGAGTATATGTAAATTTGTGTAATTGAATGGTTAATTTCTGGGTATAGAAATGGAAGGCTCATTAGTGTCTGTTTGGCTGATGGTTGGTTGATGGGCCATTATCTGCATTTCTATACCCAGAAACTAACCATTCAATTACACAAATTTACATATACTCCCCTACAGAGGTTCACAGCATATAAACCCCAGACACACTCCTACCCAATCATTCTCTGAAGATGCCAGCCACAGATGCAGGTGAAATGTCAGAAAGAAACTATTCCAGTACATGGCCTCACAGCCTGGAAAAACCCAAGGAAACTCTATGGATGCCTGCCATGAAAGCCTTCATCATCACAAGATTTCTGTGCATTTTTCAGACACATTTGCTGTGTTGTGTGAATCACATTATAAGATCAAAAAGATTTCTAACCATAACTGGGTGACATTCCTTGCTTCCAGATCTTGGAATGGGTACCAGGTCAGGCAAAGAGCCTTGCCCATTCAGATAAAGAGGACAACTTACCTGTACTTCACAGTATAGGTAAGGACAACTTCACAGCCCATAGACAACAAAAAGAGGTCTTGAGGCTGTCTCAGCATGTTTATAGGAAGCAGCAATTTATTAAGCAGCAGCTGTGTTAGCTGCTGATCTATAAATATGCAGCACTGTCCTCCAGGGGTTGTTGGAGATTATCTGACCAACCTGATTACTTGTTGTGTTCCTGATCTCTGTGTTGGACTTGGACTGTTTTTGTTTACTCTGGACTGTTTGCCTGACCTGGATTCTGCTGGACTGACCTAGACTCTGTTTGCCAGACCTGACTGTGTTTATTGGACTTTGTTTCTGGACTTGTTTTTTGTTTGCTTGTAACGTAAGTGACTGACTTCACATTGCCTTGATTCCTTTGCCTGATAACTAGTCTGACTGTGCTGTGCCTTTGCTTATGAGCTGTGTAGTAACAAGCCTTTAGTTAGTTGCCTGGACATTGTTTGGACACTGTGTTCAAGTTCAGGTGGCACAAATTAGATAGTTTCATATTAAACTGAAAATCCCTATGATTTTCTGATCGACCATTCATCTGATCATTGCACCTTGCTTTTTGATATTCTAATTATTTTACTATCTGTTAATCAGATTATCAGCAATTGCTTCCAGACTAATCATGGCTGGGCATCCAGCCCAAGTTCTCATACTATTCTTGAAGGGACTTGTACCCAGTGACAGATGGTGGTTTTCAGAGCAGTAAATCTGTTCTGGACTTTAGTCTGAAAATGAAAGAATATATCCACGGTGTTGAACGCTATCCCTCAAAGAGATTCAGTGACTCTAATAGTTGCTCAGACAAGAGCCAGAGCATGTTTAGTGCTCTACTGACATTGAACCCAGTAGGTATCACTGCTTGCATCAATGTGACCCTCAGAAGAACCCAGCAAGTTTCCATGCTACATCACTAATAGCTTGCCAGCTGCATTATCAAACTACGTGCCTATCCTTGTGTGCTGTCCATTACAAACATCACAGACTGAACCTGGATTTCCAGGTCAAGTGAGACCAGCTGGTGCATTCCAGAAGCTATTTTGTTTTATTTGCATTTTTCTTCTGATTGGACAGGGATAACTTAAAAAAAAACAGCATGTCAAAGCATTCCTGGCAACAATAGCAACAACTGGAGTCATATCAGCAGGGGGGGAATTGAAATATAAACCAAATTGTATCAGAAGAAAGCAGTGGAGAGGGAGAGCTTTGTTCTAGGGAAGGTTCAAAGCCAACACATATATGGTATAGCAACATGATGATCCTTCAGAGGAAAGGGAACAATTGCGGGAGGTCGAAGCAGGAGGGTTTTCACTTAGGAAATCCCAGCATTTCTTCTTTGTAGAACAGATGGTCCTTAACTAGCTTGTTGTTCACTGAAACAAATCCTATAAAGCCATTTCCACTTTCCCCCCTTCAACAACTGTTATTGTATCATTTGTGATTGTGTTGGTATAATCCTTTAACTTGCATTAACACAAAGGATACATATTGCCCATGGACCAGGTAAATGTTTTGCCGTGAATCACCTAATTTATTTGACCTCTGGGTAGCATACGGTTTTAATTAAAACATACCAAACAATTACGGTTCCTAAGAAAGGTCCATCTGTGATTTAAACAACTCCTCCCCCCTCAAACGTGCAAGGAAAACTCAATCACTTGTGCGACTGAGCATCTGTTTAGCCCTACGAATTTCAACAGAGAGGTGTGTGCATAGGGGTGTGTGTATGTGTGGCATGGGAAAAGTTTGAGTCACACTTCTGATTGTGCACCAATGCCAAAAATTGCCAGAGAGCCAAGTTTTCCATTGCAGTTTATCACTGGCTTGCTGATAGATAGTTACGAGAGGCTGCTACAAAGCGGAAATTGGTGACAGGAGGACTCTACAGGGAGGGCAGATTTTGCTTTGCACTCACAACTCCTGCTGACATTAATGGAAACCTCATGTCTGCATCCTCCCCTTGTGCTAGCAAATTTACATCCATGTCACTGATAGAAAACCTGGAAAGCCAAGCTGGAGGCAAATTAGAGTGCTGGGCTTAAATCAAACACTAAATCTGCTGGTGCTTGTGGGTGGTTTCAAAATACCAGTAAATAAAAAAATACAGGCGTCTGGAAGTATCTTTATACCTACCAAAGACTAACTTCCAGCTTCCCATGGAAGAAATTAAGTACATGCACCTGCTTTCTGCAGAGTCTGAAAAACTTTATTTGGGGGGATGGGTGGGGGAGAAGTCCCAGAGCCTCCTAACCAGCACAGCAATACAGGCTGGGGGGATTCTGGCAGATGTAATCCAAAAATTCAGTTGTTGTATTTTGTATTTTATTTTTATTTATTTATTTATTTACTTACTTACTTTTCTGGCAATGACTTCTAATTTCCATAGGCAATTAAAGTCTCAGGAGTAGTTTCTACAAAGTCAGTATCCTTGTAAGGAGAGACTACTGGAAATTGACATGGGCTACCTAAGGCTTTGTCTACATGACTAGTTTACCACATCTTGCCCTGATCTTGGAGCCCTGCAGTCCAGATGTCACAGGGCTTTCACCACATTTAGCCCCTGGGCAGTCACCACAATACCCAGGGCAAAGATGGGGGGAAGAAGGGGGGAAGACAGGGTAGGCCCCAATAAAACATTTTAAAATAATATCCAGGAAAAACCACTCCTGACGGTGAAAAACAGATCAGGCCCCCCATGACCTCAGGAACTCATTCCAGCACACCAGCCTGTTGCTTCAGCTGCTCTCTGTCATCGCTGGACAGATGCAGGAGGCCTTCGTCATATGTTGCAGGTCAGCTTGCTGGCTTCAGAGAGAGTGAGTGAGATGGTGGCAGCAGCTTCATTGATGGGCTAGCATACCCATTTGGACTTCCCCCTTTTCCATGGAGGTAATGGGGGAGGAACAAATATCCAAATACTTCCAACTATCCTCAATAGCCTTGTGTGACTGACTGAAGCCTGAGTGTTTACGTGAATGTGGTTGATATTAATTTCCACTAAAGATGATTTAATTATACCTTTTGACTTAGGATTTTGTCAGACCACCCTCCATAAACATTCTTTTGCTGGCCAGCAAAAGAACCCCCCACCACGCCAGACGTACCTTAACCAATGTGAAAAGGCAGCCGAAGCAGTAACGGAGCATGAAGGGATCTCCCTTTACTTCCAGGTTCAAAATCTCAGTGAATATCAAAATGTACAGCAAAGCACAAAAGCACACAGTTAAAAAGTCCCAAGTGAACCGAGGAGGTTCATAAAAAGAGCGTCCCCGGAAGTGTTCTGTCATTTACACTGTATTTGTGTGAGAGAAATGGTGTGAAGTTTCAAACGTTAGCAATGCCAGCAGAAAAGCACCATGGCAGATTTATTGATGGCTTCTCCCATCAGTAAAAATGAACAGCTTTTTGACATGACTAAATGGCGAAAGAATGACATCATATGATATGTGCATTCTTTCATGTTCACTATTATGATGCCATATTTGCCTGGTCTGATAAAGCCCTTAGAATCTCCTCTGTTATTAACAGTATACATAGGTTAAAAGGTCCCATCATTGCCCAGCCTCTCACTTACCAAGTTGAGCTAACTAAATTCCCCAATTTAATATTAGGATGTTAGAGGGTCCCCGCGGACCCCAAGCAATTTGGGTAACACCTCCAACTGTCCTGATTTGGCCTGGACAGCTCCAGTTAATCCTCTGTTGTCCCACTTCTCAGCTGCTTTTAAAATGTTCCAGTTTCTCTCTCCTATGACAGCTTTCTGCCTTCGTCCTCAGTTTACTTCAACTGCAAAAAAATGGATTCAAAGTGCAAAGGTATTTTACACTCAATTAACTCAGCAGTGGGGAGTGGAGGGGGTGGAAACGCACCCTTCCCATTAGGCTCAGACAAAAGCAAACTAGTGCAGCCTCACCTAGCTTTTCTGACCTTCCTCAATAGACGTTTGCCATCTTGTTCACATTCTGATGTTGCTTGGCTCTAGACATCCCAGTTTTCACCTGTGAAATGTTGGCTGCACTATAAGTAGGCATATGTTCAGACCCATAATCCATCCCACAATGTGGGTATTCTCAACAGAGGAGTGGTGTGTAGTGCTACCACTGCATAATTATTCCACTGTAGATTTAAAGTACACAAACATTGTATGGGATCTCAGCCAAAAATGCACAAAATCTCTCTTCATTTTACCCACCAGGGAGAAAACTTTTGAAAAGATTCATTCTTCCACGGGATAAATAAATAAATAAATAAATATTTACTTAGATCATTAGTAGTAAGACAGTGTGCAGAAAAGCCACACTGCCAATGCCTCTGTTCATGCTAGCTTCTCTGATGGGAGGTCTGGAAGCCATGCCCTATGAGGAGTGGCTTAGGGAGCTGGATATGTTCAACCTGGGGAAGAGAAGGTTAAGAGTGGACATGGTAGAAATGTTTAAATATTTGAAGGGATGTCATATTGAAGAGGGAGCAAGCTTGTTTTCTGCTGTTCAGGGACTAGGACATGGAACAATGGACACAAACTACAGGAAAAGAGATTCCACCTAAACATTAGGAAGAACTTCCTGACAGTAAGAGCTGTTTGGCAGTGGAATGCACTGCTTTGGAGTGTGGTGGAGTCTCCTTCTTTGGAGGTTTTTAAACAGAGGCTGGGTGGCCATCTGTCAGGTGTGCTTTGATTGTGTGTTCCTGCAGGGCAGGGAGTTGGACTGGATGGCCCTTGTGGTCTCTTCAAACTCTATGATTCTTATATAGTTCTTCAAAATTTTGGAGATAGCTGTTCATATACTTGTTAAAGGCTTGTCGAAGAAAGCAATTTTTCATAGGTTAGGTACTGTTCTAAGCAATGAATCAAATGTTATCCTGACCCATTGAAACTTATGACAGAAACAGTTGGCAAAGTTATATCACATACTGTATGCTCAGCTTCAGTCAGAACTAGAAGGCTGCCACTACTTGGTTGTTGCGTTTTATTTGTTTGCTTGATGGATTCAGTGCTACAGAGGGAATATATTGTGGATTCTGGGTGCATTTTCTGTTCCTTTAGTTGTGAAATGTGAAACTCACAAAAGCAGAGTGTATTTACACTCCAAAATTATAGTAATTTGATACTTAATGCCCTTGGTTCCATCCTGTGGAATTCTAGGTTGTGTAGCTTGGTTGTGAGGCCCTTAAAATTATCTGATAGATTGCTCTGACATACTAGAGCTCTCTGGCAGAGAATTCTAAGGACTTTTCCAAACTACAAGTCCCAGGTTGTCATAGGATGAAGCCATGACAGATAAGTAGTATCAAACTGCTATACAATCATACATGAACTGGGACATTGGCTTTAATCCTCCCATCACCTGTGACATCACTAATGCTGGTGTCACCCTTGCCTCCAATGATGTCACCTAGTACAGTTTGGCCTTGCGGCACCACCCCAGTGTCACCACTGCCTGCTACTACTACCGCTTTGCAGGATGCCTAGAACAGGACTACCTTGATGACTTTACACAGAAGATTATGGTTAGAGGTGGGTTTTTTGCTTGTTTGTTTGTTTGTTTGTTTTGGTCAACCATTCCTGAAGGGAAGTGGAACTTATGGAAAGAAATCATGGGAAGAGTGAGTTAATAAAAAGAACCAGCTAGAGAAGACTGCAAAGGAAACAACTGCAGCCAATATGTTTCATTGAGGAGCAGTACTGAGACCAGAAAGGGACAAGCTGAAATCTATCACTACATTCTATCCAGGCCTCTATAGCAGCAAACTGGCCAGAAAAGAAAATTGAATGTCTTACTACTGCTGGGTAAGAACAGTGGACGGGGGGGGGGATTTGTTTCAGATTGGTTTTGACCTGATTTATCTTGTTTGCACTTCCCAAACCCAAACATAACCTGCCATATATTTCTGAAGCCTATATATTTCAGAGTTCATGATGAGACACCTGGGATGAGTGATGCTGATATTAAAGATGTATGTTCTCACTCCTATTGTTAATCCTGACTAGAGAGGAGCCATTGAGTCAATTTGTTTTACTTGGGTGTTGAATCACCATCCAATGGCTGATTGAATAGGCCTCTTCTAACCAACAGGACTCCAGCCTTGTGTTTATGTGTACGTGTGTGCACGCATATGCACATAAGACATGTATTATAACAGGCAAACGTGTGCTTCAGATTCAGAGAAATCCCGATCTAGGCTGATTTGGATAGCTATGGGAAATGTCCCAATTGAACAAGGATTCCTCCAAAGAAGTATGAATTTGAAGGCTCCTCTAGACAGGGCAGATGTACTGAGAGGTTCTGGATGTTGTGCTATTTGTTCTGTAGAGCTAAGGGTGTTTAAAAAAAGAAAAAAGAAATACCAGAACAATGGGATCATCATCATCTATATGCTCATTCCCTGCAGGCATATCTGACAGCCTTGTGGCTGAAGAGCGGGGTATAAATAACTAGATAAATAAATTAAATAAATAAATATCCTGGCTGTGGATCAGGCATGTTGTTCCCTTCATTACCACCTCCAAATGGGCCAGAGTCCAAACAGGCATGCCAGCCCTCACTGCAACCACTGCTGTCTCAGAAGGCAGGAAGCTGACCCGCAATATGTGACCAAGGCCCCTGTGCATGTGACCAGCCTTGTACATTCACTGATATGTGCATTCTCACACATCTTGCAGCCATTTGTCTGGGATGTAATAGGCATAGTTTCCTCATGAAGGGTTACTATTCTTCTAAGTGTGATTGTTCAGACAAATAGCAGGGTGGGAAATTAAATCCATTTGTTGATTTTCTGTGATGGAAGACAAAAATTTCTGAATAAACGTTTGGATGTGGATGTGAATAAACGTTTGGATCGAATCAATAGACTCTAATTCAGTCCAAAACTGAGGTGAATTGGCTTGCTTTCTGGTTCATCCAACTGGGATGTGTAGCTTATGTTTTGTGTGCATCCTGAACATAGATAGATAGATAGATGATAGATAGATAGATAGATAGATAGATAGATAGATAGATAGAGATACTGGAATCCACTACAGAACTGATTTAACATTTTTGTCCAAGATGTAACATCAGCATATGGAAGCTGTGTTGTGCATGTGGTGTCATTCCTGTAGTAACATTTGAGGTCCTAAGGTGTTAGCCCTTTTGGGGAAACTTCTTAAAAGTTAAAACTGTCAGGAATATCTTTATTGTAGCAGAGTTAGAGCAGGAGCGGGACTCAGAGGTACAGTGCTATGACCAGATGGAGAACAAAGAGGCAGGCAAGCTTCTCGTTAAAGAAACAACTTAAGCTTTACTAATGGCTTTAAATCTACATATGTATTGGAGTCTACATCCTAACTAACTAATGAATACATTCATCTTCACTCACCATCCCAGTGAGATGGAAGACATTCTTGCGGAGCAAGGTAGAGAGAGTAGCATGTAGCTTCAAGGCAAGGAACAAAGAGTAATAAAAGATCTAAGACCAGGAGGCAAATAAACCTAGGTCATGTGATCTTGTAGTTTGGTTGTGTACTGCTTACAACCATACTCATTAAAGATAAGATGAGAGGAAGGCATGCAGCAGATCCTACCCTATCTGTCCCTCATTTGCTCTAATAGCAAACAAGTGGGGAGAAAGAATGCTGGATTTTCCCCAACAATTCTTCATGCAGATGCACATTGCACATGGTTGTGAATTTCACATTGTGCATGGATGTGCTTGGGCATTTGGCTATGCATTGGTGATCTTGGCTCACTTGCTCAACATTGCCACTCAACATTCAATTCAAAGGTATGGAAGCAGAGTTGAGCATGTGTTGCTATTCCTCATGCAGTTGCAAATTGCACATGGCTGTGCATTACACATTGTGCATGGATGTGTTTGTGCATTTGGGATCTTGAGTTCACTTGCTTAATGTTGCCACTCAACACAAGAGTTGTGTAGTATGATTAATGCATGACTCTGCATGCAGGGATGTACATTATACAACCCGCATATAGGATCTTGGCCATTGTTTTAGTATTTCTTCAAGGACAAAATTTGGCCCACATTAAAAATCAGGAGAGCAATGTATACATTCAACTGTCTACAGTATATGAGGTGGAAGGAAGGAAAAGTGCCCATTAGGAAAACTTTGCAATTTGACAGCTCTCAAACTACATTGAACAGTGTTTGATTTTATACACAGCTTGCAATGTGGATCTAAAAATGACAGAAGCTTCCATGGAAGACAAACAACATTCTCAATATACTTGGCTATTTTGATCATAAGTATCACTAGTCGGTGTTTTAGTAGTTAATGCAAAGCAGCATGTGTGCTGTGTACTGTGCACAATACTAGAGCATCTGGAGCCTTCAAAATCTGGTGGGAGCACAAAGAAACCTATCCACTACCTTTGTTGATGAGTTCCTCTGCATCACATTGCTCACTTCACAAGCGGAGTATGGAAAATACATTTTATTTTGGACTATACCTCTCCCAGACGGTTTAGCCAAGCGGACTGGGAGATTCTGAGAGCTGTCATCCAAAAGGATAACTTTTTTTAATCTCTGCACAACCATAATTCACATTTCATAAGCCACTTTGTGTATGCACATATATACCTGAATTCAGTGGTTCTTAGCCTTTGGGCCTACAGATGTTTGGGACTTTTACTCTCAGAATCTGTTGTCATTGGCCATAGTGGTGGAGCTTCTGGGAGCTGAAATACAAAACACCTGGAAGAACAAAGGCTGAGAACCCTTACCCTAATCCAATACCCTGCATGTATGAGTCCAGTTCAAACACATAGGCCAGAATCCTATTGTTAGCTTCAACCAGAGTAGCCCCATTGAATCAATGGAGTTTTATCCACATGTTGACCCACCATTCAACAATTAGTTCAATGATTCTGTTCTAGTTGGAGCCAATCAACAGGATTCAAGTGCTAAAATGCACCTTGTACAAGTCTCATGGAGAAGCATGATTCCACCACACCTGCATGACAATCATGCCATGAAATGCCCAAGGTCCTCATCAACCGCAAAGTTTTATGTACCTGAGAAGAACTGTCAAGTGCATCAGCACAGGCCACAGATAACCAAATTGCATTCAAAGGAATAAAGGACTGAGGATGCACACCGCCAAATAAGCTGGGAGCCATCCCCAAATCAAGCACTCTTACAATCAGGAAAGGTTCCTTGATGAGGAGGAGAAGGAGGAGGAGGAGGGGGAGAGGGAGGCCTAGTTCCTTCTCCATCCCAAAGCTGTTTAAACATGAGGGGCACTGGAATGTGTGCCAGTCCAGGTGAATAATAGCCAAATTAGAATACTCTCGAATGCCTTATGCATACATAAAGCTTTAGGTGAAAAGGGAGTAACAGTTTATATTGGAATGCACATCCTCAGTTTCATCTTTCTTTGTATATATTTGTATATAAGCAGAAGAAAAGCCCATCTCAATTGCCACCGCCCTGTCCTTGGAGAGAGATGAAGAGGCAAGCAGAACTGCATCAGGCCTGGGCCCAGAAGCGGAGGAAAGGCCCTCCCTCTATCCCAACTGCCACTGCCCTGTCCTCAGAGGGAGAGAAGAGGCAGGCTCAGCTTCATCATGCCTAGGCCCAGAAGAATATGAAAGGCCCTCTTCTCCATCCCTACTGCCACTGCCCTGTCCTCAAAGGGAGGGAGGAAGAGGCAGACACAGTTCCGTCATGAATGAGCCCAGAGACAGATGGAGGGCACTCCTTCTATCCCAACTGCCATTGCCCTGGCCTTGGAGGGAGAGAAGAACCAGCAGTGTCTGCTAGATTTAATCCCTACCCCCGCTGCCATTCCCTTTTCATTATGTGTCATGTCTTATGTAGATTGTAAACCTGAGGACAGGGAACTGTTAAATTAACCATTTGTAAGCTGCTCTGAGAGCCTTTGTGGATGAAGAGCAGGGTAGAAATAATCTAGATTAAATAAATAAATAAATATTTTTAGCGATTATTGCCCTGGGCTGGAACATTTGCCAGCATCTTACACATACAAAAACCATTAGGTTAGAATAAGACAGGTATCTCCCCACAGGAGACCTGCCAGTACAAGTAAGGTGAATGATCTGGGGTATCTTACAACTGATTTGGGGCCTAATTTCTTTTTTTATTATTGCCATCTGACCATCATGCATTAAAATGCTTGTGTTGATTGGAAAGGTTCCCAGTCATGATGTCACCTGCCCTGATACCCTCTCCCTTTCAATAATTCATCAATTGGCTATATTTCATAAATTGGCTGATTTATTGGCAATCCACGTGGTTGGCAGGAGACCAGGGCTTCCCAAATGCAAGGATTCAAGGTGTGCTCAGAAAACCTAAGGAAGAGTCTTAAGTGAGCATAGATTCATCACATTAGTTGAATACCAACAATTTCAACAGCATAATTCATTAACTCAATTTGTGTCTCAGCCAAAATGATGTGCACAGTGTTTCATCTTTAATATTGAGCTCTAATATCACTTATCCTAAATTTAAAAACAAGAAAACAAAACTCTTGAGCCAAAAAATAATTTGGAACGAGATTTGAAATGCATTGTTTTCATAGTTATCTTTCTTCATTGTCTTGTATTTCATCCTTATGCTTTTATAGTCATACTGATGGGAGCTGTTGTAATATTTGAAAGTATATTGTTGTATTGGTCCTATAGTTTGATCTTAAGCATACAGTGCGCCCACTATATCCTCAGGGATTTGGTTCCAGGACCTGCCATGGATACCCAAAAAATGTGGATGATGAAGTCACTTATTTCTTATCTTTCTCTAGCAGGCAGCGCTGATGAGGTTGTGGAGAGACGCAAGGATCTGTGAAATGGTAGGAGGTGTGGGTTTGTGCTAAGCATTACACTTGGATTCCTGCCATTTCACAGACCCTCTCATCTCTCTGCAGCCTTGTCCTCATTGCCAGCTAGAGAGAGAGAAGAATGCCATGGGGTGTGTGAGTATGGGCAGCTTTGGGCGGTTATCCATGCAAATCTGAGCCAGGACACTCTCTAGGCTGCGACTGTACTTGCTGTTGGGTGCTTAGGGCTGGTGTTAACTGTGAGCATTCTTGCTCTTCACAAGGAAGGACCATGACATGGCACTGCTGAGCGTGGGAGGGGTGGCTGCTGAGGACTTGGTAGTGGCAGCTCTTCATACTTCCTGCAGCCTCCCATGGTGGCAAGTCCTGGCTGCCTCACATTTGCATATCTCTGCAGCCTCTCCAGTCTCACAACTGTGCTGTGTAAATTACAGGTATTGTGTATTGTGTTACATACAGTACTGTAGTTTTAATCACCTGGAATATTGTGTCTACTTCTGGGTACCACAATTCAAGAAGGATATTGAGAAGCTGGAACGTGTCCAGCGGAGGGCGACCAGGATGGTGGGAAGTCTTGAAGCCATGCCCTAGAAGGAGTGGATTAGGGAACTGGGTATGTTTAGCCTAGGGAAGAGAAGGTTGAGAGGTGTTTAAATACTTGAAGCCATGTTTAAATACTTGAAGGGATGTCATACTGAGTATGGAGAAAGCTTGTTTTCTGCTGCTCCAGAGACTAGGACATGGAGCAATGGACTAAGACTACAGGAAAAGAGATTCCACCTACATTAGGAAGAACCTGCTGATAGTAAGAGCTATTCGATAGTGGAATTCACTGCCTCAGAGTCTGGTGGTGTCTCCTTCTTTGGAGGTTTTTAAGCAGAGCCTGGACAGTCATCTGTTGGGAGTGTTTGACTGTGTCTCCCAGCATGGCAAGGGGTTGGACTAGATGGCCCTTGTGGTCTCTTCCAACTCTATGATTCCTCTGCCCAAATACTTCCTGCTTTCTCTGATAGCTTTGTGCAATTGCTTGAAGCCTGAGTGTAAGCGTGAATACTGTTAAGACCAAATTCCAATAAAAATAATTTAACTGTAGATTCTGCCTGGAGTCCATTCAATGATTACCAGTATACACACATCAAAAGATCCTGCCATTATCTGGCCTCTTGCTGCCATTTTGAGCTAATTAAATATTCCCTATATTAAGATCTGGACACTTATGGGATCCTCACAGACCCCACACAATTTGGCTAATACATAATACTACTTCATTTTAATGCACTCCAGTGTTATTGTAATTGCTATAACAGTGTGTGTGTGTGTGTGTGTAAAGGTCTTTTTTTTCCTAGAGTGGTCTGGAATCCTGTGCATGTAGTACACTATACATTGCACTTTTTCTAGGGTTGCACAGAAGGGATGGGAAGAAAGCAGATAAAGCCTTGAAAGCTATTGGTGCCATAAACACATTTAAGTTCTCTTACACCTGCAGTTGTACAGTTCTGACCATTGTGCAACAGGAAGGTTCAGTTCATGGTTGCATGTGTAACCCCTCTTGGATAGTGTGAAACCATTTGTCAGTTCCTTCAGTGCCCTACTGTGTTCACTGGGGTTGCCAAATCAACCACTGTTTTTTTTCTCATCCCACAATGGGACAATAAGCAGACACACACACACTGGCGGATAGATACATCATGTTGGAATTCAGACAAAAGGTGGTGTAGTGTGATGATGACATAACTATGTGAGTGTAGATTTACACTACATAAGCATGATGTAGTATCTTAGCCATTATATCCCATCCTATTTCTCCACTACCTTACTCCCCTCATGGTCCCTGCACCGACAGCATTTTTGCTCTTGGTAAAATAGCTTTCCTGGCATACTGCAACAACAGTCCCAACCTTGCTTAGCTTCCAAAATCTTATGAGATCAGATGTGTTCAGGGTGGTATGTTGTTCACACCACTGCACTGGCCTAATTTAGCTTAGGGGCTTATCACATGAAGGAAGGGAAGCTGAAGTGAAGCCTAAGAATAGAGCATCTCACCTTGCCTTATCACACAACATCAGTGTGTTTTAGCCGTTCTACCATTCTGATCCCATTGGAGGCAGTGGTAAAAGTGGGTCTTTTCTTAACTGGTTTTTCCAATTAACATAAAAACTCACATTTACCACTGTCTGCCACAGGACCGGAATTGGAGAACAGCTGAAACAGGCTGACATTGTGTGATAAGGCAAGGTGGGTGGTGCTGTTATCTGTGCACTGCAACTTACTTCCTTCATGTGATAAGCTCTTTAGAAAAGGTGAGCTCTAGATCATAGAATCATAGAATTGCAGAGTTGGAAGAGACCACGAGGGCCATCCAGTCCAACCCCCTGCCATGCAGGAAACATCTATAAGGAGATGTTTTAAATACTTCAGTTTTAGAAAGTGGAGACTAAGCAAACAGCTAGTGAATTAGCAAGTTCTAATTTTCTAGCATAAGTCTCTGGCAAAATGATACTTTTCTGTAACCTTGTTTAATGGAAAGATGGAAATCCCCATTCGTGTGTGTGTGTGTGTGTGTGTGTGTACAGTTTGAAATTCCTGAAGGAGAATGGATGAATGATTCTCCTTCCTTTCAAAGGTATCAGGAAATACCAGAACACAACCATAGCATGCAACTGGAAGGCACCACCAAAGGAGTGGCCCCTGATGGATGATCTGGTCCACCAATGGCACCTCTTCATAAATCACCAGTGCAATAGACTATCGGCCCCAGTTCATAAATTCAAGACAAGCGTTGATTCTCTTGGCAACGAGGCAGTATTCGAGATGCAAACCCAGAAGCCGCCACATGTGGTAGTTAAATGTGTTAGCGTTTTAACAAACTGAGACACTTCAACTGGCCTATTTATCAGTTCAAGCTATTTAGAAATGCTGCTGCCATATGTTGTCCATTGAAAACCAGTGCTAAGCACCACATTTATAAAAGGGTAATTTATGACTCATAAGCAGCTCTGCCATTAGAGTCATTCTGCCACAATGAATGGAATTGATAGCAGTTTCTCAGCAAAGTCTTTTTTCAACCCCCCTCCCTCCTAGCTCCATCACATCCCTTCATTTTGGGGATATTGTTTATATTCAAGGCTTTAGTGTTTCTCGGAGAGGAGGATGGCATTTAAAAGGATGAGCATCTCCGGGAAATAAAAAGGTTATTTTTGTAGATGCTTGGCAGTGCTAATTGAGCTCCACTTGTGAGGATGGAGGAACTTTGAAGACTAAATTGCTGAATGTATGCCAAGCATGCCAAACAAGGCTTTGTACATATGCAATATGGGTGATAGAGTCTGTCAATGATGATTTAGTGCTGAGGCAAAAAAGAAAAAGAAAAAAAGAGGACAGCTTCACAAACATATTTTGTAGTCCCAGAGGGTCGTTTTTCAGGCATTCTTATGAAAGAGTCAACAAACCAACTGATACTTGGTTGGCTTGTACAGGAAAGTAGAGGAAACACTGATCTCAGTCTGCTGGGCTTTATTCACCCTTAGTATGGATTGGCACGTAACTCAATTTGATTGGTTTCAAACTGTTGTGACATAACCTTTCCCAGTATATGTGGAACATGGATAAGTTACTTTATTTGAACTAGAACATCCAGAATCCCCTGGCCCTCAAGGGATTTATGAGAGTTATAATCCATAATCAAGATATCTATCTGTCTATTTGTTGTATTTATACCTAACCCAAAATGGTTTCCAGGGCAGCCTACAAATCATTGATTCAACAGTCTATGCTCCCAGGCTTACAGTCTAAAAATATGTGACACTCCATTCTTGACATTCCCGAAGACATGACTCCATTCTTTGGAGGTTTTTAAACAGAGGCTGGATGGGTATCTGTCAAGACTGCTTTGATTGTGTATTCCTGCATGGCAGGGGGTTGGACTAGATGGCCCTGTGGGGTCTCTTCTAACTCTATGATTCTATAAGGGAAAGGGACTGGCATGTGGGAGGGGTTTAAGTCTAATGGATGCTGGCTGCTCTTCTCTCCTTCAGAGGCCACAGCAGTGGCAGTTGGAATATGGTAGGAGGGTCTCTCACCAGCCAGTGGGCCGAGGTATGATGGAGCCATGCCTGGCTGTTCTTCTTTTCCTCAGAGGCCAGATCTGCTAGAACATCTCTACCAGAATTGGTCAGACCATCAAGGGAGGATATTCTCAAAGTACCTAGGACAAACTGAGGTTAAGATCCTACAAAGTGTATAGTGTAAAACTACAATAATATAGATGACTGGGTTACACCATCCCTCTGTGCATTTGATTTCACATTGGCCAATATTCTTGCTTATTGTCCCGTTGTGCTATACAGGATGTGCAATACCTGCTTCTGCAATCCCAGTGAATCAAGTGGTACATTGAGGGCACTGATGAATAGTTACACATCCAGAAATGTGTAACTACATGTGAAATAGTTACACTTATGGAGCTCCACTTATGCTGCTAATGAAATAATCTCACCCATTGTGCAATGGCCAAAAAAAGTACCACCAGTTATAAAAGGGAACTTAAACAGAACAACAACAGGATTCCAGCCCATATCAACAAGGGAGAAGGCCTGCTTAATGGTGGCACCTCAGTTCTGGAATACCCTCCTCCACAGAGTGTGACTAGAACCAATCCCATGCTGGTTTTGGCACCAGAACACAACATTTTTGTCTGCCCAGCCATTTAGATTGGCTGGCTCCATCTGGTTTACTGCTTTTCTTTATTTTGATGATGTGGGGGGATTTTTAGGGTTTTCGTTTCACTTCATTGTTTCAATAATAGCTCTGCAGTGCCCTGATCTCTGAGGATGAAGGGCTGCTAAAAATATACATTCATACATACAGTTTGTATGTAGCAAGCTATCATCACTTGTGATGATCATTCAACAAGGAGGGGAGGAATTAATTTGTGTGGAAGGTAGAATTCCACTATGATGAGAAGTTATTAAACATCTTGAGAAAAGGTAGCATTTAAGCATTTTAGTAGAGATACTGGTGAACATCATTGGTTATAGGCGAGAACTGTCAGATTGCATCCAGGAGGGCACTTCTGTAAACTGAATCCTTAGCAGGTCTTGGAGATAAGGATGAGGTACCCTAAAGCTCCATCAAGCAGGACTACAGTTGCCATATTGGATGTGATGGGGTCCTTGTAATCCTCTGCTAATCCTCAACAGATCGTGGAGCAGGATGACATACTATAAACTTCCATCCAGTGGGATGAAGTTCCCTGCATCCCACAGCTTCCAAAACCCAACTTTCAACTGCACTTGTCCCCTCCCAACATGGCTATTCCCTTGCCAGTGGAAGTGGGGGAAGGAATTACAAATAAGTGATCAGCTGTGTTCTTCTCACCAGCTCCTCCACACCCCCTTTCTCCACCTCCATCTCCACCTTATATCTACCATGTACTTTTCAGCTTGAAAACAAGATCCAGAGGTTCAGCAGGCCATAACTATCTATTTTGTTGGTTGGGTCTTGCTTGAGTTTTTTTGCGGGTGGTGTGTATTCTCTCTCGTAACAGTGCTTTTTCCATTCTGTTGTAGATCCGGTTGGCCTATGGGGATTTTAATGTCCTCTTTGCTGTGAGAAAGTGTGGTATGGTTTATGTGTCTCTGCATCGTAACAAGAAAGTTAATGAACAAAATAGGTGTTCTCTCCTGGTCTGGAGTTTCTCCTGCAACATACAGAAAACTCAAGCAAGACCTAACCAACAAAATTACCAGAAAAACAAATGCCTTGATCAAGAACTCATCAATTCAGCCAATCATACACCAGAATCTATGCAGATCAGAGGCTCTCCCACCAAGACTGTATGGACTTCCCAAGATCCACAATGATTCCATTCCACTCCGTCCCATAGTGAGTGCCATTGGATCCCCCACGTATGACTTGGCCAAGTTTCTGGCCACACAATTACAAAACCACAAAGGACAAAGCCCTCACTACATCAAAGACTCAGCTCACTTCATAGAAAAAATCAATAACATCAAACTGAAACCTGGAGACAGACTGATCAGTTTTGATGTTGTCTCCTTGTTCACCAAAATCCTCATAATGGACACCATGGCACTCATACAACAAATATTTCCTGAGGGCATCACAGCCTTGTTCAAACACTGCCTCACCACAAGCTACTTCCAGTGGGATAACAAATTCTATGAACAGATAGATGGGGTAGCCATCTATTTTCAAAATGTTTACATGGAACATTTTGAAAAACAAGCCCTGGAAACAGCACCAAAAAAACCCACAACATGGTTCTGATATGTGGATGACACATTCACCATTTGGAGCCATGGAGAAGAAGATCTGGTCTCATTCCTGAACCACCTGAACAGCATCCACCCAAATATCCAATTCACAATGGGAAAAGAGAAGGAAGGAACACTGCCATTCTTGGATGTCCTAGTCATCCACAAACCAAACCAATGGTTAGGCCACAAGGTATACAGAAAACCCACGCACACGGACAGGTACCTACACAAGAACTCCAATCATCACCCAGGACAAAAAAGAAGCACAATAAAAACATTGGTAGACCATGCGAAAACGATCTGCGGACCCCACTACCTGGAGGATGAACTCAGGCACCAAAACTGGGCCCTACAGGCTAATGGTTACTCCAGATCAGAAATCATAAGAGCAGCTAGACCCAGAAAAAAACACAGGAATGAAGAAGGATAACAGCCACCCAAAGGGAAGGTATTTTTACCATACATCAAAGGAGTCACAGACAGAATAGGGAAACTGATGAGGAAACACAACCTCCAAACAATCTATAGACCAACCAGAAATATCCAAGAAATGCTATGCTCAGTGAAGGACAAAAGAGACCCTCTCACAGCTTCAGGAGTTTACTGCATACCATGCACATGTGGACAAGTTTACATAGGGACCACTAAACGCAGTGTGCAAACATGAATCAAGGAACATGAGAGACACTGCAGACTGGGCCAACCAGAAAAATCAGCAGTAACAGAACATGTGATAAACCAACCTGGACACAAAGTACTATTTGAAAACACAGAGATTCTAGACCAGGCCAACAACGATCATGTCAGAATGCACAGAGAAGCTATTGAAATCCACAAACACCTGGACAACTTCAACAGGAAAGAAGAAACCTTAAAAGTAAACAAAATCTGGCTCCCAGTTTTGAAATACAATAGAATCAAAACTCAATACTTACAAAAGAATTCCACCCAGGGACAGGGGGATTGCCAGCAGATAATGGCCCATCAACCAACCATTAGCCAAACAGACACTAATGAGCCTTGCATTTCTATTCCCAGAAACTAACCAAAGGAAAATCATCATAACTTTGTTATTCTCCTTTTTTTATATACCTACAATAGATTTTTAGGTTCTATTGTAATGAATGCAAATATATTACAGTTTTAGGGCAGTGAAATCCACTCCTTAACAGTTAAGTAGGTCCTCCACATCAGTAGAATGCATTTTAAATTAGTGCTTGGAGAAAAGTAGGACATCGAAACACAGACAGAGGGGAAAAGGAGAGAGAGAAGTGAGACTTTAGCCACATTTTTCCCTAGTTAATTGAAGGGGGAGGGAATCTGTACTCCACCAGTAAAAGTCAATGTGTATTTGGTTACTGAAATTTTTAGTATGAGTTGCATGTCAAGATGGAAAAGAAATTCATATTAACTGAAGGGTATTTATTTTGAAAAAGCAAATGTATCCAATTCATGGCTTTGGAGATGTTTAATGAAAGTGTATATGTTGGTTTCATGTCATCAAGAGGAAACCACGAGTATCCTTTTTCCTCCCCTCCCCCCTCCTTTTTTTACTTAAAAAAGTAAATGTGGATGACAAAAATATATATTTGAAACAGACACATGAACACCCTTTAGTGAATGGGAAAAGGCATTAAAAACACACATTATGTGACAGATTGGGTCCTTAAGCTACAAGAATATATGGAAATGGACATGCTTACATGCTTAATTACAAATCGAACAATAGATACTTATAGGAAAGACTAGAAACTGATGATATAATACCTCAAAAAGGCTTGTGGTGTTCTGGCTCCTAAAGGTGTAGAGTTTTAGAAAATAGGTTAATAACAAACAAATAATACATAACTACAAAAGAATGCATAACTATAAGGAGAAAGCAAAATGAAATGAAACAATAGAGTTAATTGAATTTATGTAAGTAAGGAGAGTGAGGTAGATAAAAAATGATGTTCAAATTCTGACAGAGATTGGAAGTCATTTTAGTGTGTTTTATGTGATGTAGTGATTAAGTATGTTGTTAAGTTTGTAAGGAAGTTGTTAAGTTTGTAAGTGAGTTGTGTATGTAACTGTTGTAACATGTTTTAATAAAAAAAGTTTCTATTTTTTTTTAAAAAAAAATACATACATTATGGGGAAAATACCTGCAGATATACCTCAGAGTTTGGAAAAAATAATCTTTGAAATACATCTCCCAGAACCCCCCTGCTGACAAGTAGCAACAACATTATTTGTTGGTAGGGGGTTCTGGAAGATATATTTGAAATACTGTATTGTTTTTTCCAAACTCTGGGGTATATCTGCATTGCACATTAGGGGGAGCACATTAGCTGACATAGCACCATCCTAAAGAACCCTAGAATCTGTAGTTTGGTGAGGTCCTTAGAATTCTTTGCTAGAGAGAGAACTACAGCACTAGAATTCTCTATCACTTAATTCTAAAGACCTCATCAAACTATAAATCCCAAGGTTCCATAGGACAAAGCCAGAATCCCCAAACAGCATGGTGATAGCCCAGAAGTTATTTTTTTTTTTTGTACTTATAGAGATGACCTGCACTGAATATCAATATATTGGTGAGATCTTCCAGGGACTGTGGACTTTGGGGAAGGACCAGCATTTCAACTTGAATGTACTTTTATTCTATCTATCTATGTTATAGTGCCATCACTGTAAAAGTTAAAGGACAAGTACAAAAGCAACAAAACAGTTCCCTGCCCTCAGGCTTACAATCTAATTGGTTTGGCAGTGTGGGAGGAGGTTAAGTCCAGATACCTCCTCTTTGAGCATAACACCTTTATAGAGCTTTGCTGTTCAGATGTTGTAGAAACAGGGACTTGACTTTTCATTAGGGATGCCTGAAACCTGTCCTATACAGACAGAACTTTCTGTTTTTCTGCCCTGTGATGGTCTTAGCAGAAGACCCTCCATAGAGGGTTTTGGTTATCCTAGGGCTCATCTACACAAGCCAGGATATGCCGGTTCCCTGCTGGCATATCCTGCCCATTCCTTCCCTGTTATCATCACCAAATAGACTAGAGTCCAGACGGGCACATCAGCCCATTGCTGCACACACTGCCTCTGCCATCTCCCTTGCTCTCCTAGAAGAGAGGAAGATGGTCCACAATATGTGACCAAGGTCCCCACTACATGTGGCCAGCCTTGGTCACATGCTGTGGCACTCCTTCCTGCTTCAGAAGAGCAAGGCAGACCAGCAGCTACAACAATGGGACAACCTGCTGGGCCTGATCAGTTTTTTGCCTGGTAAAGCAGTTTTCCCCAGGTATTTTTTAAAAATGGTGTAATGGGCTTTACCCCGTCTTGGCCCTGGGGGGTCATGCAGACTGCCCATGGGGAAATGGGGGAAATGCCCTGAGTCATCTGGACTGCAGTGCTCCAAGATGGGGCCAAGAAAGGGTTAACAGCCCATCTAGACAAGGCCCTAGTGTAACATCTTCCTTGCTATGTACTGGAATGTAATAAATGTATGATGCCTTATATGCATTGCGATGCAGTTTTGTAAAACCAGGTGTTTGTGTTTTTCCCTAAGGGGAATGTATATGTTTGCATACCTGTGAATGCATATAATAAATACCCTAAAAGATTACCAAAGAGCCTCCTCATTATCCCACAGAAATATCCTGAAATTCCAATATTTAAGAATGCTTAAGTGGAGTGTTGATGTTAACTCTGCCTGTCTGGTTTTAATCACCATCATGAATTGGACACCCAGGTGGCCAGAAGGTGATAATGGCATTCGATACACAATCAAAATTAACCAACAAGTGGCAAGTACCCTCAATCCATCAATCTAAAGAGATAGGAGTGGGGAACCCTGGCTATTTCACTGAAGCCTTTTTTCTTATCCTGCCACCATTGCCTTCAGTGGCATAGTTACGCCAGCATATGCACCAACAGAGGGATGGCCAATAGGCTGAGGACAATTCAACAGGTAGTTCATGTCACAGTATTACTAGGGAACAATGAGATCATCCTCCTTGTCCAAACTGCAGCCAACCTCTCTGCTCAATGCTTTTTAGTGCCAAGTGAAGGTCTTTCTTTTTCAGTAATTGAGTAATTGCTGCTTGACCATAATAATTTTTGTTTCCCTCACTTCTTTGCACTTTTTCTACAGTGTGTGTTTGTGTGTGTGTGTGTGTATGTGTGTATGTGTGGACTTTTTCAAACGGGGAGGGACCTGAGGAGGTCGGGAGAAGAACGGTGCTGTTCCACTTACTGTGCCCTGTTTCAAATGATGCCGTCCTCCTCCCGACCATCCCCTGTGTTTCCTCTGTGTTACGGGTGTGAGAAACACGCCCCTTTTATTGAAGGAAAAAACCTGTCAATAAAAAGTGGCACCTGCAGCACAGAGGAAGCAAGGGGGAAGGTTGGGAGGAGGACGGCGCCATCTGAAACGGGGCGCTGTAAGCAGAACAGCACCGTTCTTCTCCCAACCTCCTCTGGGTTCCCCCCCCCCATTTGAAAAAGTCCTATGTGTGTGTCTTCAAGTCACCTGCCAACTTATGGCAACCCCATGAATTTCACAGGATTTTCTTAGGCAAAGAATACTCAGAGGTGGTTTTGCAGTTCCTTCTTCTGAAACATAGCCTAGAGCATCTGGTATTCAATAGTGGTCTCCCAACCAAATACTAATCAGGGACCCTGCTTAGCTTCCAAGATCCAATGGGATCTCATGCCTGCCCCAAATCCAACATCAGGGTGGCACAGCATAAATCTTTGCATGTGGAGTTACATATTGTGCTATGCAGCTCTTGTGTTGAATGACAATGTAGCACAAATGAATCAAGGCAGAAAATGTGCAGCCAAATGCACAACCAAAAGTGCATGTGCATCCATGTGCAATGAACAATATACATGCATGGAAAATGCACATCCATGTGCTCTCTACATACTCATGGAGGCATAAGATGCACCCCTGCCAAATGGTGTTGCATGCACCATTCTGTTTCTGCGAACTTGAACTGAATGTAGCTGTTTTGAATTGGGCAAAAATGTCCAACCTCTTGTCTAGAGGAACTTAGGCATGCATAAGACACCAATAGGATTCTGGCCTATGAATCACTGGCAAGATGAATGTTTGGGGAAGGACTTATTTATTCAGCTGCATTAAATGTTTTACTTCCAAACCAAACACAGAACGCAAAGCCATCATTTTAATTCTGCTATTTTCAGTGTTTCCTCATTCATAAAAGTAGGGCTGAGCCCAGATGGGAGCATTTTACATTTCATTGACATTTAAAAGAAAAAAGAAAAACAGCAAAATACACCCATTCCCTTTTTGGTTATTTATTTTGCATAACTTTACAAAGAGGTGAACACAAATATTCAAAAGGAGACACATGCCATTATGGGGAAGAAGGAGCACAACCTTGTTTGCTGAGCCAACAAACTGCCTAGAGTTTAGAAATGCCATTTTATTTTTATTACAACTCCCATGTTGTTGAGAAAACTTGGGGAGATATAGTCCCCAAAATAATTATTCCAAGTTGTGGCACTGGCTCTACCATTCATAAATATATGCCACTAGAACTGGAACTGGATGAAAGTCTTTCAACAAGATCTTCATCATGCTTGTACAGTGCAAACATACACTTGCATAATTACACCACCCTTCTGCTGAGTGCCAACACTGTGCAACTGACTGTGTATCTATGAATATACTTACTCATTACACTATGTGAAATGGAGAATGTGCAATGGCTGTTTCTGAAATGTTGTTGAATCAAGTGGTACATTGAAGGACAACTATAATACAGGCTGAATCTCTCATCTGAAATGCTTGGGATCATAGGTATTTTGGATTTTGGAATACTTTCAGATATATATAATAAGATTTCTTGGAGATGGGACCCAAGTCTAAACATGAAATTAATTTATGTTTCATATACACCATATACACATAGCCTGAAGGTCATTTTATACACAATATTTTTTAATAATTTTGTGCATGAAACAGTTTTATCTACATTGAGCCACATTGAAAGCAAAGATATCACTATCTCAGCCACCTAGTTTTAGATTTTGGAATATTTCAGATTCTAAATTCTGGATAAGGGAGACTCAAATTGTTGTTACCCTTTATGCTCAGGAGTGCAGGGGACCCTGAAAATATCAATATTATCGTGGGGAATTTAATATACTCACTGTGGCTATCCAAGAGGGGGGTAACAATAGCAGGATCTTGTGAGCTTTGTATACTGGTAATAGGGAGGAGACAAAAGCTAGATAGTTCAATAACAATCTTTATTTGGAAAGTAATAATAATAACAGCATGCACACACACACACATATGCTAAGCAATCAAGCAAGACTAACAAATACAGTGGGAATTATTAGATAAGGAGGTAGTATGGGAATTTTCAATGGCGATACAACACCTTTTCCTGAAGAGATGAGTTCACGGAAAAAGGTGGATTGGAGGGGACTCTGAGGGTCAGTCAGCAAACTGGCAGCATGGATATAGGAAGGGGTCTGAAGGATGCTGAGACCAGTTTTTGGAGGGATGGTTATAGGAAATATTTGCGGCATCTTCAGATGATGTCTGAGTCCCTTTGCAGGGACCTCTTTGTCCAAGACTGGTTACTATCACCCTTCCACCCATGACCGTGATCTGGAAGCAGAGTTTAGGGGAATGCTTTCATTAATTGTGGAAGGGCCATTGTCCCTGAATCATGATGTCTATTTATATTTTATTTTCAGCCTAAATGATAAACTGTTGGACTATGCGCAAATGCTAATCCCAATTAGTGTGCACACACCAAATGAACTGGATTCACAGGAATGTTGATTTATAGGAATGTTCGCATGGTCTGCTCTAGTTAGGGCTAGCAATTGGGTTTTGACCATTATCTTTATTTTTATTAACCATGGGCCATAGCTAATGCAAAGCATTAAACATCCTTACACTAGGTGTCCCCACTGCTGCATGAGAACTCCCTCCTAGGAACACTCATCTGGCATTAAGAAATACTAAGCAGTAATCACATCCAGGCAGTAATTTACTCCCTGTCTAATATGCTGAGAAACACTTCCCATCACACCAACATTAACTTTTCCACATCACTGTGTATGATAAGGTTAATACAAAGACCTCTATCAGTCTGAAAGGAATTGAATTTGCACACCTTCCTTAAGATGCAAGCAGGTGCATTATGCAAATTCTCTAATACATGGAGCACTAGATTGCCCGCCAGAGTCATGTAAATGGATGTGTTAATGAAAGATGGGCATGCCCTTTAGTCTGCACAGTAGCACTTGAGCTCTACCATCATGGGATAATGGGGATTGCTTTGTTCTCACACCTTAGCTTGTGCAATGTCCATGTTCCTCCTCTGATACTAGGGTGGGTCTGTGTGACAGTATGGGTGGGTGGTAGCACCCATAATTTCAGTACCTCACATGAAAGTCCAGACTGTTTCGAGAATGGTAATTTAGAGGCCCTAGCATAGGGTTACAGTAAGAAGAGAGGCAACAGCATTATTATGTCAAAGTTTCCTTCCTGTTTGCAGTAGCCCAGCTCTGTGTACAATTGACATATATATTGTATCTACACTACACAGGTATATCAGTTTCCTTTTTATTTTATTTTTTAAATTTATTTATTTATACCCCGCTCTTCAGCCACAAGGCTATCAGAGCGGCTTACAAACTGTTTTTAAGCAATAGCAATTTACACATCTACATTGCAATAAGCAATGTGCATTAGCTAATTGCCCCCACAAGCTAGGTACTCATTTTACCAACCTACGAAAGGATGGAAGGCTGAGTGAACCTTGAAGCCCTCTGGAATCAAACTTGCAATGTGGTGGCTTGCAGTACTGGCATTTAACCACTGCGCCACCAGGGCTCCCTTTTTTTCTTGCTGTTTTAACTGTCATGATTCAAAGTTAAGCAATCCCGGGGTTTGTGGTTTGGTGCGATACATAGAGTTCTATCTAGACAAGCATCAGAACTTTCAAAGATAGAAGTCTCAATAGCTCAACAAACAACAAATCCCAGGATTCTATAGGATGGAGCTATGATGGTTAAAATGGTATGAAACTGATATAACTGTATTAGAATTATTCACAGCCATAGCAAATGTAATTCTGCCCAGCACAATGCAAACATGTCACCTTGAAAATGGGAGTGAGGGTGTTTGCTGTAAAATGCTCTCTAGATAAATTGTTGCCATGGGGGGGTGTTTAGGGGTTAAAGGCAAACTGTTTTAGGGTCCCTTTTCACACTACACAATTATAGTACTTCTAAATGTACCCAGCATAGCATAAGCCATTATAGTTTTACATAAGTGTGGTGAGTGGCTGAGGGAATAAGAGGAGGGAGGGGCCCTTGTGAGGCTGGGGGTGTAGATGCAGATTGAGTGGCAGGAGTGGATTGTGAGGTGGAGAGGGAACTTGCATGTGGGTGGTTATTTGCTGAGGGAGGGAGAGGAGGGAGGGGTTTGGTTGGGTATGTTTCCTAAGTGACCAATCAGAACACTGGGATTGGAAACATACCCAAGTGTGTGTGTATGTACCAATGCTTCTGAAATGTTTGTTAGAAGTTTGCTTTGGGAAGCACATCCTCCTCTATTGCAAAAGAAAAAAATAAGATGGGATGAATCAGGAAAAAAGACTACATTTATTTTGGAATATTGGCTGCCTCTCAGGTTATCTGAATTACTGAGGTCCATGGAAATTCTACATATGTCTACAAAAATTGATATTTCTAGGGGGAATTTTAATTAGCTCAAATGTGGTAGTAAGAGGTTGGGTAACTGTGGGATCTTCTGACCTGTACCCTGTGTATATCAGTACTCACTGATGAGACTCCAAGGCAGGGAATAAAATGAAAAGATTTTTTATTAAATAATAATCAGGGGAATGCACACATACACACACTCAGGCTTCCAGCAGTCACCCAAGGCTAACAAAGAAAGTAGGAAGTATTGGGATAGAGTAACAGAGTTCAGGATGATGGGCTATATACTTTACCTGTCCAACAAGCAGAGATTGTGTAGAAGCTTCAACCTATGGTGACATAGACTGATGAAGTGACAGGAGGAATAGAAGCTGTGCACACTTTGGCAGGGTTTTAGGGTGATATTTAGGCCCTGTCTACATGATTTTAAAAAAAATCTGTTTTGGGGGTAAAAAATCTGAAAAAGCAGCCATTTGCATGCGTATGATCCCCCTACATGATTTTTTACCCTCCCTAAACTCCATATGACCCCCCCTTCTTCAGCTGGCTGGAGTGTGCAATCCAAGCGGAAGTTTTAAATCTCCTGCCGCTTTTTTTTAAATTTAAAAACGTGCCTGTTATGCGGACAGTCGGTTTTCCATATTTACAAAACAAAATAAAAAGGAATAAATGTAAAATTCATGAACTAACCGGACTCTCGCTTAGCTGGGAATCCAACATAGCGGCTGCTCCCAATTCCTCTCTTTGCTAGCCCCACCCCCTGTGCTTGGCCAGCCAATCAGATTACACAGCCTGTTCATATGTGTGCAAATGGGGTGTACAGACCATCGACAATACGAACGGCTGTACAGATTTTAGGTCAAGATTCACTAATCCTCCTGAACGCCGAATCCACAGAGTTTATGGGGGATTCGCTAGCGCCCCTTCCAAATGACACATATGCATCTGAACGGCTGTGTGTACAGATAATCAATCTTCCGAACACCATACGTATTTTTTTTTTACTGTATAGACGAGGCCTTATATTCGATATTCCCCCTGAAGTGATTAGTTTGAGTGGAATACAATGTCTGCCAGAGTTTCCCTGGATTAAACAATGGATTCTCTGGATGTGTTAATGATCACTAATGGCTGAAACATTAGAACTGGTGGGTCTATTGTTTTAGGATAGTTGAGAGGAAAGACCAGTTTTGTAAGGCAATGAGTATCCAGATACCTTGGTGGGATTATTGAATGACTCATTTCTATGTACTTCCCAGAGAATTAGCCCATTTCCTCCCTAACTCACCAGTTCGGAGGGGGAGGTGTCTTTTGGGAAATTGAGCTGGCTACTTCCTTAGTTTTCTGAGTAAACCTTGATTCCTTGTACTTGGGAGTCCCTGGTCTACTACCAACCATGTGGAGTGCCAATAATAAGCCAATATATGAAATTTAGCCAATTAATGAATCATTAAAAGAGTGGGGTGTGTCTGGGCAGGTAACACTCAATCTGAATCATCATTTTCTCTTGACCTATGTAATACCTGTGAAATAGCACAGAATTCCTGGGACCTGGGAAAATCCTGCTTGTAATGTGCTTAAATATGGCATTTTTCTGATTCTTTGCACATGTGGAGTGTACCAAAAGTACACAATGCAGCACCCTAATTTTCATAAACTAGAGCTCTTTGAAGCTTACATCCCCTGTTTCTGAGCTTGACATTCAAATTGACTCTGTTGTTGTTGTGTATTTAATAATAGCAGGTCCTGCTTTGATTTACTGAGCCAACTACTGGATTGTTCTGTGATTCAAGAAAGAGAGTGAGGAAAAGATTCTCACTTTCATGACAACAGATTTCATTTTGCTAAAAGGGGATGGTACTCCAGTCACAAAATGTGTTATAAATTGAGGTTACTCTGGCTTGTCCAACTGGAAGAATTTATTACTTTGGCTGATGAAAAGAGGGGTGGACAAATCTGTCAGTTTTGGTTTCTCCCATATTTTTTTAAAGAAATCAAGTTATTTCCATTTCAATTTGAGCTCTCAAGAGTTCAAAAACAAATGAAATAAATTCTTACTCACCTAAATGCATCTGCTAAAATCACTATACGTAGTTACTCCTGGCATAGAGAGTACAATTTAATTGGCATTCATATCTCTGTTAAAGATATGTGGGGGAAGTGTATTGCAGGCTATAAAGGGGAGAGGAATATGATAACTCACATTCAGCCCTCAAAGCTGTGGCATGTCCACACTATACAAGTATAACACTATGATTTCACTTTAACTGCCAGTGGAACATCCTATGGAATCTTAGTTTGGAACTTTTAATTCTCTCTAGCTTAGAATTCTAAACACCCCTCCCTGTACTACAAATTGCAGGATTCATTAGGATGTTGCTATAGTCATTAAAGGGGAATCATATAGGGATGTAATTATTTACTAAATTAGTTCTTGAAGGCAGTTGATTTTCCCAGTTTGCTTCCTGCTGTGAGAAAGTCTTTGAAAACTTTATATATAATTTTCATTGCCCCCCCCCCGGTTGAATTCACAGAGAACTTAGATGTTTACCTGCTTGGTCCTTTAATGAAATATGTGAATCTTGAGCTTCCTTTGAAAAAAAAAAGACTCTTCCCATCAAATATATTTCCATATTTTAGAAAGTTCTTATCAAAAGTGCTCTAAATAAAACTACCACCAAGCCTCTGTTGAGATCATATAGCACTAAGGAGCCCAAAATGAAGGAGAATGCACACCCAAACAGAAGTATGTACTGTATACACAACTCTTCCTAGGGTGGTGGCTTTCATTTACAGAAGTCATAACAAACCCATCAGTGAGTGAGTATGTTAAGCAATTTCAGCCAAGTTATAGAACCAGTGGTGAGTGGCAGCTGATGGCTTCCTTGTCAGTAGAGCAGGTTTTAGTCTCTAAAGGCCTATCCATTTTTGCAATAGAATTCAGCAGCTAGAATAGCTCCTTTAAAGTTCAGACTAAAGGAGTGGATTTGTGGATTTGTGGGTTTGTCACTTCTCTGACATAGAAGCCACTAACCAGCAGTGCCACTATCTGTGTCTATTGACAGGTTATACCACTTTGACATGAAGGTGGGAGGATCAAAAGTTTCAGTACTCACTAATGTTGAAAAATCCCTGCACAGAAAACAATAGATGCCAAGGACGCTCTTCCAAGAAGGGCATTCTTCACTACTCCCTTTCCTTCTTATTCTAACCTGGTATATCTTGATATTCCCCCGCCCCAACAATAGAAGCAACATTCATACTCTCCCTGTCCAGAAAGCAACTAGTTGCCAGCAATACACTGGACTGACTATGTGACGAATGTTGCTGTCCTTGAGCAAGCAGGGATCACCAGCACTGAGGCCATGATATTGAGAACACAGCTGCGCTGGGCAGGGCACGTTTCTAGGATGGAGGACCATCGCCTCCCAAAAATACTACTCTACGGTGAATTCGCCACGGGTCAGCGTAAGAGGGGCGCTCCAAAAAAGTGATACAAAGACTCCCTGAAACAACATCTCAGGCTCGGCCAAATTGATCACCAACAGTGGTCCGCCCTGGCCTCACATCGGGAGGCATGGAGACGCACTATCCACAATGCTGCAGCCTTATTTGAGAACTCACGACGAACAAGTCTTGAAGAGAAACGACAACGCAGAAAGAATCACAACCCAAAAACATGCGAAGAAAAGCCAGAGAGAGAGAGATAAAGAGCACTAGTCTGGGAAGGTAGCCAACTGTTAATTAGCTCACAGGAATGCAAACACAGACAAAGATTTAGTCCAGTAAAACAGTCCAAAAGGTCAGAGGCTTACAGCAATCAGTCAGTGTGAGTCCAAAGCAGTTTGTAGGTCAACAGGAGCAGGCAGCAGAATAGTCAGGGACAGTCCAAGGTCTAAGCACAAGTGAAGGTAATAGAAGCCAAGATAACCAGAATCCAGACACCAAAGTCAACAGGAAGCTTTCACCAGGAAGATCAGTTGATCTCTGACAAAGCCTCCATCCCCTCTCCCAGCATATATGAAGCAATTAAGGCTTTGCCAGGTGTTTCTCAACAAGCAGGTTTTTCTCATAAAGTCTTAGAGATTTCCTTTGAGTTTCTTTTGAGCTCGCTGCTGGGTATATGATGATGGAGGTAGGTCCCTCTCTTCTTCTGTGTCCTTACCTGAATGGGAAGGACTCTCTGCCAGGACTGATGCCAACCCACTTGGACCAGGCTCTTCCTCTGCTTGAACCTCTAGGTTGGCAGGGTTCCCTGCTGGCACAGGTGTAGATAAACTTGTGCCAGGGTCCCTAGGGCCATTCCCTACCATGTCCTTCTCCTCCTCTGACTCTATACCGTCATCAGGCTCATGGGGCATGACACTCCCCCCCTACAGACTCACACAGAACATTCCAATAAGAAATACTTCACATCAAATTGCCATTCAAGTGGTTTGTCTCAAAATACATAAAGATATTTGGATAAATATAAGTTTGTTTTTTTATATATGTTTATTGTTTATTAATTCCTTAGTAATCCTTAAAGTAGTCCATAAAGTAATCCTTAAAGTGTTCACATCTTAATGTTTTTCTACATTTCATTTTGTGAATAACAAAGAACTTAATCATATACAATGCAAAACATAAAACATCAACACATAACATCAGAATAGATATTCGTACCTCTCCTGTATCTTCGTTGTATCATTATGTATAATTAAATGAATTATCCATTACTTTTTTTTATTACTCTGTAATTTGCTCATTCATATGTAACATCTTACCACCAATGAAAAAAGAGAAAACTTCCTTTATCGTGTCGCGGGTCATGTTATTCTCTATTTAATCACCTTTTTTCCCTTGTTCCCCATTACTTGCCTCTACTAAATCTATATTGTAATGTTTCCTTTCCACGCGTTTATATTTATTTAAACATACATATACTTGTCTATTTGAAGTTTTCATATTTACAGATTCCCCTTATCATAGAATCATAGAATCATAGAATCATAGAATTGCAGAGTTGGAAGAGACCACGAGGGCCATCCAGTCCAACCCCCTGCCACGCAGGAAATCACAATCAAAGCATCCCCGACAGATGGCCATCCAGCCTCTGTTTAAAGACCTCCAAGGAAGGAGACCCCACCACGCTCCGAGGGAGTGTGTTCCACTGCCGAACAGCTCTGACTGTCAAAAAGTTCCTCCTAATGTTGAGGTGGAATCTCTGTTCCTGGAGCTTGCACCCATTGCTCCGTGTTCCAGTCTCTGGAGCAGCAGAAAACAAGCCTGCTCCATCCTCAGCGTGACATCCCTTCAAATACTTAAACAGGGCTATCATATCGCCTCTAAACCGTCTTTTTTCCAGGCTAAACATACCCAGCTCCCTAAGTCTCTCCTCATAAGGCATTGTTTCCAGACCTTTCACCATTTTAGTTGCCCTTCTCTGGACACGCTCCAATTTGTCAATATCCTTTCTGAATTGTGGTGCCCAGAACTGGACACAGTATTCTAAGTGAGGTCTGACCAAGGCAGAATAGAGTGGCACTATTACTTCCCTTGATCTAGACACTATACTTCTATTGATACAGCCCAAAATTGCATTGGCCTTTTTAGCTGCCGCATCACACTGTTGGCTCATGTTCAACTTGTGGTCTACTAGGACTCCTAGATCCCTTTCGCACATAGTCTCATTCAGCCAGGTCTCTCCCATCCTATATTTATGCATTTCATTTTTCCGCCCTAAATGCAGTACTTTACATTTCTCTGTATTGAATTTCATTTTGTTAGCTTTGGCCCAGCTCTCCAGTCTATCCAGGTCATTCTGAATTTTGATCCTGTCCTCTAGGGTATTAGCTACTCCTCCCAATTTGGTGTCATCTGCAAATTTGATAAGTATGCCCCTAATTCCCTCATCTAAGTCATTGATAAAGATGTTGAATAGCACTGGGCCCAGGACAGAACCCTGTGGCACCCCACTGGTCACATCTTTCCAAGACGAAGAGGAGCCACTGCTGAGCACCCTTTGGGTTCGGCCGGTCAACCAATTACAAATCCATTGAACAGTTAACTTGTCTAGCCCACATTCTACAAGCTTGTTTGCAAGAATGTCATGGGGAACCTTGTCAAAGGCCTTACTGAAATCAAGGTATGCAATGTCCACAGCATTCCCTTCATCTACCAAGCTGGTAACTTTATCAAAAAAAGAGATCAGATTAGTCTGGCATGACTTGTTTCTCTGAAACCCATGCTGACTTTTTGTGATTATGGCATTGCCTTCTAAATGTTCACAGACTCTCTGTTTAATGATCTGTTCTAGAATCTTCCCTGGTATTGATGTCAGACTAACTGGACGATAGTTGTTGGGATCTTCTTTTTTCCCCTTTTTGAAGATGGGAACAACGTTTGCCCTCCTCCAGTCTGCTGGGACTTCTCCTGTTCTCCAGGAGTTCTCAAATATTATTGCCAATGGCTCTGAGATTATATTTGCCAGCTCTTTTAATACTCTTGGATGTAGTTCATCTGGTCCTGGAGATTTAAATTCATTTAGATTAAGAAGGTATTCCTGTACCACCTCTTTACTTATTTTCAGCTGGATTTCCCCTATTGTGTCCTCTGTTCCATTTTCCTCAGGTTGGTCCTCCTTTTCCTTTTCTGAAAACACTGAGGCAAAGAAGGTGTTGAGTAATTCTTATGTTTCTTTATAAATTTTTCCATTAAACAAATAAGACCTTTCTTCGTTAAACAAATCCTATTCCTTAACCAGTCCTGGTACTTACTAGTACTTACAAGTCTTTACCATCATTTAATAACTCTTTATTCAATCATTTCCCAGATCTCTAAAGCCTTTGTATACATCTTTTGTTTCTTCCCAGTATTTTATTAAATTCGCCCAGTTTTCCCTTGTCTTACCATTTGTTTTATTTCTTATTCTATATGTCAGTTCATCCATCATCATCATATCTAACAATTTATCTTTCCATTCATTTATAGTTGGTGCCTCTTTTTGTTTCCATTTCTTTGCTATTACTATTCTGGCAGCAGTTATCATGTACAGAATTGTTCTCCAATGAATTTTTTCCTTCTCCCTGTTCATCCCTTTTATCATATTTAATAGGTACATCTCTGGTAATGGCTCAATTTCAATCTGTAATGCTGATTTAATATTTTCATGAATACTGTGCCAGAATTTCTTTATTTTATTGCATTTCCACCACATATGGATTAGGGAGCCTTGAAATTTACCACACTTCCAACACATTCCATTCTCTGTGCACCCCATTTTGTTTAGTCTCACCGGTGTGAAGTACCATCTATGGGAAATTTTTATATAGTTTTCTTTCAGACTTTGGGCTGCCGTGAATTCCATTGTTCTTTTCCTAGCCTGTTCCCAATCCTCCAATTTTAGAGTATGACCTATATCCTGTGCCCATTTCGTCATGTAATTTTTAATCGTTTCTTGTTCTAGTTTCCTAGACAGTAATAGTTTGTAAAGTTTGGATATCTGACTCTTTTTTCTTTCCATCCATATTAGTTTGTCAAGTTCATTTAGTTCTGATTCAATTCCTCCTCTTTTTAGGTCCTCTCTAAACCTTTCCTTTATTTGATAGTACTGAAACCAGTTTAGACCATATATCTCCTGTATTTGTTCTTTCAGGCTTACCGTCGCTACTTCCTTTCCCTTCTCTACTAGATCTGAGTATCTCAGATAGTTTTCTTTATTCGCCCATCTGACTTGAAAAGCTTCCTGGGTAGATGTCCAGCTCGGGATTTTAAAGTAAAATCTTTCTTTGACTCTTTTCCATATCCTTAACAGGCCTCTCCTTATACAATGATTTGTAAATTCTTTATTTATCCTGTCCTTATCATAAATCAAATATGCATGCCAACCAAATCTTTTATTGTGGCCTTCTACATTTAATATCCGTTCATTACCCAATTTTATCCAATCTTTCACCCATGTTAGACCGGCGGCTTCGTAATATGTTCTAAGATCTGGTAGGCCACATCCACCTCCTGTTTTCCTCTCTATCAAATATTCCCATTTTATTCTCGCCTTCTTTTTCCCCCATATAAAGTTCTTTATATCTCTTTCCCATTCATCAAAAAAAATTTCGTTAGTTATTATGGGTAAATTTTGGAAAAGATACATTATTTGAGGGAGAATTACCATTTGGACTGCCGCAATTTTACCTAATAGGGAGAGACCTATCTTCCCCCATCTTTCTAGATCTTGCTTTGCCTTAGACCAGCATTTTTTATAATTATTGTCAAATAAATCTGCATTCCTTCTTGTCAGCCATATTCCTAAATACTTTACTTTCTTCCCCACTTCACATTCTGTTTTTATTTGTAGCTCTTCCTCTTCCATTTTATTCATGTTCTTTGTCAAAATTGTAGTTTTTGTTCTATTTACTTTAAATCCCGAAAATTCCCCAAAGGTTTTCATAGTTCTCATAAGTTCCTCTATCTGCTCTTCTGGGTTTTCCATGATGATCACCATATCATCTGCGAATGCTCGTAATTTGTAACTATATCCATTTATTTTTACCCCTGGTATGTTCTGGTTGGCTCGGATACTGTTATTTAACACTTCCAAAGTCATTATAAACAGCAACGGGGAGATAGGACAACCTTGTCTGGTTCCTTTTTTAATTGTTATTTTTTCAGCTCTTTCCCCATTTATAATAAGGTTTGCTGTTTGGTTTTTATAAATGTGTTTTATTCTTCCGCTGAATATTTCTCCCATTTCCATTCTTCCCATCACCTCCAGCATAAAGTCCCATTTGATGTTATCAAAAGCCTTTTCGGCGTCAATGAACATTAGACCTAGTTTCTTTTCCCCATGAACTTCATAATATTCAATTAGATCCAAGATTAATCTCAGATTTTGATTCATCTGTCTTTCAGGGAGAAACCCGTTTTGATCCTCATGAATAGTTTCTTGTAGGACTTTCTTCAGTCTTTGCGCTAGGATTTGGGTGTAAATTTTATAGTCTAAATTTAATAGGGAAATAGGGCGGTAATTCGCTATTTCTTTCAGATCTTTTCCCTCTTTCGGTATTAAAGTAATGTTTGCGTTTTCCCATGAATTTGGGATTCCATTTGTCTCTATTTCTTTATAAGTGCGATACAAAGGTATGCTTATTTCATCTTCTAGTTTTTTATAGAAGATTGCTGTATATCCATCCGGTCCTGGGGCTTTGTTTAACTTTAATCTTCTTATTGACTCCGATATTTCAGCCATGGTAATTGGGGCATTCAAGGATTTTTTATGTTCCTCACTTATTTTTTTGATGTTTTGCTTATCCAAATATTTTTTAAGTCTTTCTGAATATCCACTATCCCTTTCTTTTTCTCCATACAATTCCGTGTAAAATTCCGTGAAATTTTGTTTTATTTCGTCTTGATTAGTGATGCTTCTTCCTTTATTTCTAATTTCAGTGATCAGGTTTCTTTCTTTTTCTTTTCTCAACTTTCTTGCCAGCCATTTTCCTGATTTGTTCGAAAACTCAAAGTTAATTTGTTTCGCTCTCTTCAACTTTCTCTCCATTATAGTCATCATTTCCCAGTCTATTTGTTTTTGAATTAATTTTATTTGTCTGATCACTTTCTCATCTGTTGGGTTGGTTCTTAATTCTTCTTCTCTCTTTCTCAATTCTGAGGTCAGAAATTTAAATCTGTCAGTCCTTTGTTTTTTCAGCTCTGAGCCTCTTTTAATCAACAGACCTCTGATAACGGCTTTCCCCGCATCCCAGATTGTTTTCATCTGGCATTCTTTTGTATCGTTTTCTATAAAATATTGTTTGACTTCTCTTTTCAATTGAGCTAGGAATTTTTCATCTTTTAATATACTATCATTCATTCTCCAGTTGAATACTCTATCTCTTGTTTTCATAGTAATTTTTATTGGGAAGTGGTCTGATGTAATTCTTGCTAGAATTTCCATATCCTGAATTCTAGGTACCAGAAGTTTTGATGTTAAACATAGATCTATTCTTGACAGAGTGTTATACCTGTCTGATTGGAATGTGTAGCCTTTTTGTTTCCCATGTTTCAATGTCCACGTATCTTGTAAGGAAAATTTCGCTAGCAGTTCGAAGAAGCTTTTTGGTAATTTACCCTGTGAGTCTGATTTCACCTTCGCGGATCTATCTTCAACTGGGTTAACTACCCCATTGAAATCCCCTATTATGATCAGATTATTCTCCTCATATTCTTCTAAGTGTTTATGTAATTTCCTGTAGAATTTCTTTTGATCTACATTCGGGGCATATAATCCCACGACTACTATCTTCAAATTTTGAGCTTTAACTTCTACCCCAATAATTTGCCCCTCTCTGTCTTTGAAAAGTTCTCTTGCTTCATATTTTGGGTTTATATAGATGGCTACTCCTCTTTTTTTCTTTTTCTCATTTCCTGAGTAGAATAGTTGCCCAAGTTTCCTGTTTTGCAAGAATCTTTGGTCTCCTTCTCTAATTTTCGTTTCTTGTATACATAAAATATCTTTACCTGTTCTTTCAAGATAGTAAAATACCTGTTTTCTCTTATACTCCGAGTTTAGGCCTTTGACATTCCAGGATATTATTTCAAATGTCATTTCTTGTATCTATATTAGTTTCGTCTTCTATTTCTTCTCCGCTTTCTACCTCCTGATCGTCTTCAGCCTCTGTTTCTTCTACTTCAGATGTTGGTCCTTCCTCTGTCTTTTCGATCTCTTTTTCTTTGAACTCTATTTCCTCTCTTTTCCTTCTTTCTTTCCCTTTCCTTCCAGCTACTCCCTTTTGGTTCCCTTCTTCCTTGTCGTCTTGACTCTCTAGGTCTATTTTAAGTTCTTTTTGTTTAGTATATTTTTTCTTATCGAATTTCTTACAAAAATCGTTGGCTTTCTCTACTGAGTCTATTTTATATCTTTTTTGTTTGTAGGTGAAGGATATCCCTTCTATCCTTTCCCATTTATAGTTTATTCTGTTCTTAGTCAGTAATTGTGTAATTATTTTATAGTCTAATCTTTTCTTCAATATCACCGGTGGTATGTCTTTGAAGATTTTCATTTCTTCTTCTTCTATTTTCAGGGTGTCATCATAGCTTCGTTGAATAATTTTTTCTCTTATTTTCCCTTTGTTGAATACAATAACAATATCCCTAGGGAGTTTCTTTTCTTTTGCCACTTTCGAGTTTACTCTAAAGATCTTTTCTGTCTCTTCTTCTATATAATCCTCAGGTATTTCTGTAAAACTTGCTAGCGCTGGTATGATTCTAGCGTAGAGGTTTTCATTTATTTTCTCCGAGAGTCCCCTTAATTTTAGACATTTTTCTCTGTACCTGAGTTCTTGATTTAATATCATTATTTCCCCTTTCTCTTGCTGTTGTTTGATTTCTTTTATTGTTTCCTCTGTCATCTCTGTTTTCTCCTTCAGATTTTTTATTTCTCCTCTTATATCTTCAAGTTCCTTACTTATTTTATCCATCTTTTTCCCCAATATCTCTGTTTCCTTCCTATAATCTTGTCTAATTTCTTTCCTTATATCTTTCAGTTTGCTTCTTATTTCCTGTTTGAAGTTCCTTAGTTCCATTCTTAATTCTTCTAATATTAAATTCTGCACCTCTGGGGTTTTTGGTGCATCAACAGAGCCTCTTCTGGCTATTGTTGTTGTTATTGTCTGTGGTTGTTGAGTTGTTTTCCTTGTACTGTAGGCCATGTTCCTCCTTGTACTGATTCTTTATGTTTTACTTGTGTTGTTTTAAATTCTTATATATTGTTTTGGTTAGTTTCTAAGACCTATTCTTCTTGAAGTTTCCCTTTCTTTTAATAACAACCCCCTAACCACCCCTATTCCTGTAGTTTTTTATTTATTTATTTATTTATTTTATTTGTTTGTTTTTGTTTTTATTTTTTTATTTTTATTTTTTATTTTTTATTTTTATTTTTTCCCCCAGTCACTAAGATCAGTGGACACAGAATTTCCTTTGTTTAATTTGTTAGAACAAAGTGATACTTGTTACTTATAGCTATAATTATTTAATGAGTATAATATATTTACTCAAAATAGTTCGAGGATCAGGGCTTATATATTCCCTTTTTAAATTTGCTATTTTTTGTTGATATCCAATTTGTACTCACCACTACTTATGGATTAACTTGTATATATTAACTTGTATATTTTCTTAACTTGTCCAATTAGATCAGTTATCTTCTAACTTCTAATGTTGCCCCTTTTAAGAGAATCTCCATACAAAATAATTATCCACCTCACACAGTCAATGTTCTCTCCAAATATATACCGCAACCTTACCCAGTGACTTAACAGTAGTTCTTCAGCCAATTCAAATATATACCGTCTACCTTACCCAAAGACTTAATTTTAGCTTCCCTACCGATTCCAGTAGGTAGCTGTTTCCCCTTGTACAGATAACCCTTATTCGTTCATTAATTAATGTACCTTGTTTCTACAATTTTGTTTTTAGTTATAGATTCTTACACAGTGATCACCATTTAGGTGAGGGACAGCAACTAATAGAAATATTAATAATGTCCAGCTGGTCTCATAGACGTGCCCTCCTGGGCTTTCTTAGTTCTTTCTTGGTTCTTAGTTCTTTATTCTCCACTCCTTTCTTCCTTTCTTTTCCTCCGTCGCTTATTTCCTTTCTTTCCTTTCTTCCTCCTCTCTGCTATCCCTTTCAGGCAGCTCCCTCCTTTCCTTTATTCAATAAGTTCGTCGCCCTACTCCCCGTAGCAGTTGCTACTCAGCTGTTGTTCATTCATCCAAGATTCGTAAAAGTATCAAGTTCTCACTGGTCCCAGCCGAGTACCATCTCAGTTCCTGAAGCTTTCTACCCCTATTCCCCTTCCGTTGCACCGTCGAAACACAAACCGCAAAGTAAACCACAAAGTCAGAAAGGTCTTTTGACTGTTTGTCACTCTCCTAAGCATGAAATGATATAGTCTCTGGGGGCCAGTCCACTCCCGAGGGGAAAAAAAGTTTTAAACTAAGACTGAAAACACAACCCTCGCTGTTACTGAAATTTCCCAGTTCAAACTCAGAAAATATCTTCAACGCTTACTTCAGCTTTGCTTCAGCTTTGCTGGGATGCCAAAACACTGGGACGTTAAATACTTAATGGGGCTTTCTTCTCTATCACCTCCCTCCTGCCGTTTTCCTCTTGTCCGGGTCTTTCGGACCCTCTCAGACCCTCTTCCGCCCTCCTTCTTTTATTTTCTTTACTTCGCTGGGACTGGGACTCTATCCTTATTTTGTTTGTTGTTTATTTTGTTACTTACTCACTGTTCCTCTCCCAGCACGCCAGCCGCGGCTTCTCTTTACTCAGCGTCTCAGCTCCCAGGTCTTTCAGGGTTTTTTTTCCCCTCAGTTTAAGTTGGGTGGGTTGGCTATTGCCACTAGGGCTTCTTCCGCGGCGTCGGGATGTCCCTGCCAGCTTCGACTCGATAGTGCGAGCGACTCCCGTCCCCCTCACTATCGTAGTCTATTGCTGACTCCTCCGGACTGCCTTCCCTCTCTCTCTTCACAGGGAGAGAGCCTTCTGCCTGGATTAGAAGGTAGCTAACGCCGCAGTTGATCGTCGCTGGTGCCGACACAGAGCACGGAGCTCACGCACCACACGCCCGACTCCTCCCACTCTCAACCGGAAGTCCTGGATAAATATAAGTTTAAGATGTTCTTGACCCTTTGGTTCAGGCCCTAGGTCCACTATCAGAAGGATCCATCCAGAATAGGAATGTTAATCCCTGACTTGATTCACCCTTGTGCACAATAAGAGAAGCATCATTTTTCTCGCTCTCTTTACCCTGAGCTACTGCAAACTGGAAGTCTGTCTTCTCTCCTCTCCTCATCTTCTTCCAGTCTCAAAGGAAAATGGCACATTTTCACAAGCAGATTTTCCAAATTTCTGTAAATGTCACAGTGTAGGAAAATGTGATAGTGATTGCCTTGTTGTATGACCTAGGGCTTATCTACATGGGTGATTTACCCTGACTTGCCCCCGTTCCAGAGCCCTACAGTCCAAATGATGCAGGGCATTTACCCTGATCTTCCCACAGGACCTCCAGGGGAGATACACAGCTGGAATGGGGGCTATCAAGGATAGGGCCAGATAAATCATTCTAAAAAAACTGGGTTGGGCCCATGTGCCAATGGGAGCCCATCTGGCATACTGCTCCTCGCTGCCACTGCCAGCTCTCTGGGTCTCCTGGAGCCAGGCAGGGATCCCCCAGCATGTGCTTGAGGCTGGTCACATGCAGGGGGCCTACAATCACATGTTGTGGGACCCATCATTGGCTTCCGTGTTAGTGGGGGAAACGGTGGTGGAAGCAGCTTCAGCAAAAGGCTGGCATCCTATTTGGATGCCAGACCATTTTCTCCAGGTAACTAGAAGAGGGGGAGAGAGTCAGGCCAGCTCTGCAGCATATCCTGGCTAGCGTAGGTGAGCCCCTAGTAAAAGTAGTAGCATTGGATAGGCTGTTTGTGTTGTTGTGATCAATAAGCCTATTCTGTTGTGTTTGCTTAGTGTATGTGTGTGCTTACCTTCACAAAGGAAAAAAAACCAGTAGTTTTGCACAGAAACAGGAGCTTATGCAAAGGACATCCTGTGCAAAGTGTGAAAATCACCACCACAACAATGACATCTTGTTCTCTTACTGGAACTGAGATGTTCCAAAGGGGTGTTGGAGAACTCCAAAGGAACTGTTCTGCGATGTTGAAACAGCCAACTGGAATCTCTGTGACAATGAAATTTCTTCACATCCCCGATCTACATTCATTTGTGTCATAGAATGGAAGTTACAGGGAAGGTACAGCCTGTGAGAAGGGATAAAGCCAAAGCATGTTTTAGTCATGCCTCATTCAACCTTCACTTCGAAGGCCCACCATGATGGACAAAGGGACAGCTGTTACCACATCCTGTAGGGCTGAAATGAGTAGAAATTGTAGGCAACCAATGAAAACAAACCCCGTACTGTCTTGTCAAAATTTTACAGATTTGTGGGGAATTGCATTTCCCCATGTTAATCTCTTGCAATACTGGAGAATTCTCTGTTTTGCTACTTACAGAACAAGGTTGCAGGCTCCCAGAATCCAAAGATTTGCTTTTTCCAAATCATCATTGTCATCATTATCCCACCTTTCTCCCAATATAGGGACTCGAGGCAGCTAATATCAGTCCCAAAACATCTGTCTGCCCATCTAGCTATTTTCTAAATTAGATCTTGCATGTGATTCAACCAAATACCAAATTCTGGAATGGATCAGTTTGATTCAGTCCAATCCTGAATAGGTCAAATTTGGATCATGTCAGACCAAATGTGTGCTGGAGTGGATTGTGCCATCCTATTTTCTGGAGCCCTTCAGAGTAACAGATACTTTAGCATGAGAGGAACAGCTCAGGAAAGGAAATTTTCCTTCCAGTCATGTGATGCCATGGTGGTATGTTTGTGGTGTGATGGTAAGGGGTTTAAATTGAAGTGATACCTCTGGCTTCCCATTGGTGGTAAGTCTCATTAGTATTTTCTGAATCTTCCAACCAAGGTATTTACAAAGAAGGTATACAGCATGGAGACGCATTATCCACAGTGCTGCAGCCTTATTTGAGAACTCACACCAATCAAGTCTTGAAGAGAAACGACAACGCAGAAAGAATCTCAACCCAGAAACATCAGACTTCAGGGGCAGAGCAGGGGACCTTGAGAGTACCACCGCAAGGTCCACCACAAGGGACAGCAAGGAACAGCAGCTACGAAGCCTCTACAAGGAACAGCAGCTGCAAAGCCTCAGGGGAGGCATGTGGTGTTGGTTGGGGGGACTCCTTGCTGTGGGGTACAGAAGCAGTGGTTTGTGGGCAGAACAAGATGTCTCGGGAGATGCGTTGCCTCCCTGGGACAAAGATCCGTGATGCGACCAAGAGGATGACAAGACTCGTCAAGCCTACGGATCATTACCCCTTCCTTTTGGTCCATGTGGGAATCAATGATACTGCAAGGCACAGCTTTCTGAAGATCAGAAGAGATTATGAGGCTCTGGGGAGGAAGCTGAAAGAAATGGATGCACAGGTTGTCATCTCGTTTCTTCTGCCAGTTGAAGGGCATGATCCAGGAAGGGAGAGGAAAATAGCTGATGTAAACAACTGGCTCTGTAGATGGTGTCACCGAGAACAATTTGGATTCTTGGATCATGGGCTGCGCTTCCATGAGGAGGGACTTCTGGCAAGAGATGGGGTGCATCTCACGACAATTGGCAGAAACATTTTTGCCTACCGTCTCAAGAATTTGATCAGGAGGGCTTTAAACTGAGTCATATGGGGGAGGGAGACAGTATTCTGGAAGGAGAAAGGGCTGGAGAAAATAGTCAAACTGCCATAGAGGGAACAAGGCAAACAGAGCAAGGACCCAACAGTGGGAGGCAAAAAAAAAAAAAACAAACTTACACAGAAAGCAAGTAAAGGGAACACATGGCCTTAGATGTCTCTACACTAATGCACAGAGTATGGGTAATAAGCAAGATGAACTTGAACTCCTAACACTACAAAGCAAGTATGATATAATAGGCATTACTGAAACCTGGTGGGATGAGTCTCATGATTGCAATGTAGGAATAGAGGGGTATAACCTTTATAAGAGAAACAGGCCAAACAGGAAAGGAGGAGGAATAGCATTATATGTCAGGGATATTTATACCAGTGAAGAGATCCATGACATCAATACTGGAAGCCAGGTGGAGAGCATCTGGAAAAAAATTAAAGGGGAGGGAAACAACAGGGATGTTATTGTGGGACTCTACTACAGCCCCCCCAAGTCAGACGGAGAAATTGGATTATGCCTTTCTAGAACAGATGAACACACACACAGAAAGGAGAGATGTAGTAGTGATGGGTGACTTCAACTATCCTGATATTTGCTAGAAATCTAACTCAACCAAAACTTCAAGGTCTAGCAAATTCTTTACTTGCCTAGAATAAAATTTCATGGTCCAAAAGGTGGAAGAGGCAACAAGGGGGGCAGCTATTTTAGATCTGATCCTAACCAACAGGGTTGACCTGGTTAATGGGGTGCAAGTGGTGGGATCCTTAGGTGAGAGTGATCATGTTCTCCTGGAGTTTGTTATACAATGGAAAGGTGAAGCCAGGCATAGTCAGTCATGCATTCTTGACTTTAGAAGAGCTGATTTCAATAAACTCAGGGAAATACTGGGGGGGATCCCATGGTCAGGAATACTAAAAGAGAAGGGACTTCAAGACAGATGGGACTTTCTCAAAAAGGAGATGCTGAAGGCACAATTTCAAACAGTACCAATGAGGAAGAAAAATGGGAGGTGTCTCAAGAAACCAGGATGGATGACTAAAGAACTTTCAACAGAGCTAAATTTTAAACAGAATATGTATAAGAAATCAAAAAAGGGGGAAATCACCAAAGAAGAATTCAAACAGATAGTGAACATATGTAGGAGTAAAGTCAGAAAAGCTAAAGAGCAGAATGAGCTCAGGCTTGCTAGAGAGGTTAAGAACAATAAAAAGGTTTTTTTGGGGAGGTATGTCCGCAGCAAAAGGAGGAAGAAGGAAACAATAGGGCCACTAAGTGGAGAAGATGGCAAAATGTTAATAGGGGACAGAGAAAAGGCAGAATTACTCAACACCTTCGATGCCTCAGTGTTTTCAGAAAAGGAAAAGGGGGACAAACCTGAGGATAATGGAACAGAGGACACCATAGGGAAAATCCAGCACAGAATAAGCAAAGAGGTAGTACAGGAATACCTTCTTAAACTAAATGAATTTAAATCTCCAGGACCAGATGAACTACATCCAAGAGTATTAAAAGAGCTGGCAAATGTGATCTCAGAGCCATTGGCAATAATCATTGAGAACTCCTGGAGAGCAGAAGTCCCAGCAGACTGGAGGAGGGCAAACCTTGTCCCCATCTTCAAAAAGGGAAAAAAAGAGGATCCCAACAATTATCGTCCAGTTAGTCTGACATCAATACCAGGGAAGATTCTAGAGCAGATCATTAAACAGAGAGTCTGTGAACATTTAGAAGGCAATGCCATAATCACAAAAAGTCAACATGGGCTTCAGAGAACCAAGTCATGCCAGACTAATCTGATCTCTTTTTTTTTCTTTTTTTTTTTTTGATAAAATTACCAGCTTGGTAGATGAAGGGAACGCTGTGGATATCACATACCTTGATTTCAGTAAGGCCTTTGACAAGGTTCCCCATGACATTCTTGCAACAAGCTTGTAATATGTGGGCTGGACAAGTTAACTGTTAAATGGGTTTGTAATTGGTTGACCGGCTGAACCCAATTCATCTTGGAAAGATGTGACCAGTGGGGTGCCACAGGGTTCTGTCCTGGGCCCAGTGCTATTCAACATCTTTATCAATGACTTGGACGATGGAATTAGGGGCATACTTATCAAATTTGCAGGTGATACCAAATTAGGAAAAGTAGCTAATACCCTAGAGGACAGTATGAAAATTCAAAATGACCTGGATAGACTGGAGAGCTGGGCCAAAGCTAAATAAATGAAATTCAATATGGAGAAATGTAAGGTACTTTACTTAGGGCAGAAAAATAAAATGCATAGATATAGAATGGGAGAGACCTCGCTGAATGAGACTACATGCGAAAGGGATCTAGGAGTCCTAGTAGACCACAAGTTGAACATGAGTCATCAGTCTGATGCGGCAGCTAAAAAGGCCAATGCGATTTTGGGCTGCATCAATAGAAGTATAGTGTCTAGATCAAGGGAAGTAATAGTGCTGCTCTATTCTACCTTGGTCAGACCTCACCTAAAATACTGTGTCCAGTTCTGGGCACCACAATTCAAAAAGGATATTGACAAATTGGAGCATGTCCAGAGAAGGGCAACTAAAATGGTAAAAGGTCTGGGAACCATGCCTTATGAGGAAAGACTTCGGGAGCTGTGTATGTTTAGCCTGGAAAAAAGATGGTTAAGAGGCGATATGATAGCCCTGTTTAAGTATTTGAAGGGGTGTCACATTGAGGATGGCGCATGCTTGTTTTCTGCTGCTCCAGGGACTAGAACATGGAGCAATGGATGCAAGCTCCAGGAACAGAGATTCCACCTCAACATTAGGAGGAACTTTAAGAGCTGTTTGGCAGTGGAACACCCTCCCTTGGAGTGTGGTGGGGTCTCCTTCCTTGGATGTCTTTAAACAGAGGCTGGATTGTCATCTGTCGGGAATGCTTTGATCAAGATTTCCTGCGAGGCAGGGGGTTGGACTGGATGGCCCTCATGGTCTCTTCCAACTCTACAAGTCTATGATTCTATGATTCTATGATCACCCAAGGAAACCTTCTGCTGTGCTTTCTGCAACCAGACTTGTTTATCTTGGATTGGCCTTTTTAGTCATCAGCGCGCTTGCAGAAAGCGCAGGATGAGTCCTTCCTGAATCTTCGTTTGCAAAGAAAAGCCAGAAAGAGAGAGAGAGAGTGAGAGAGAGAGAGAGAGAGAGAGAGACAGCATGTCCTTGTTTTCTAGTTTTCTCGGTTACTTACCTTAGGATCTACTGCAGGGCTAGTAGGATGCTGAGAAGACGGGAGATTCTTTTTTTTTTTTTAATATTTTTATTCATATTTTCCAACATTAAAAACATTCATACATTCACTCCATTGGTTATTAATACATACACTTTAAACAGGTTCTGCACAACACCACCTGTTTATCTTTCGCATTATCTCATGTTACATATTCCATATTTCCTATTACACACTTCTCACATTACTTCCTTGTTTCCTTTTTAACCATATTGTTTACAAATCGGTTTACGGCAAGCCAAGATTTGAAGGAAAACTACTTTAAGATTGCCAACAGGTGGTATCTCACACCAGCAAGGTTAAGTAAGATCTACAAACTGGAAAATAAGAAGTGCTGGAGGTGTGAAAAGGAGGTAGGGTCATTATATCACATGTGGTGGGGGTGCCCAATTATTAAAAAATTCTGGATAAAAGTACATAGGGCAATACAGAAGATGATAAAAGTGAACTTTAGTATGGACCCAAAGCTTTATCTCCTAAATATAACTTCGGGGATGGAAAGGCAAGTTGAAAGAGAAGTTTGGAGGGTCCTGTTGTACGTGGTAACGGCAGCTAGACTTAGAATAGCGGCCCAGTGGAAAAAGAAAGAGGCTCCGGAGGTTGAAGGATGGCTCGACAAACTGAGAGAGATGCAAGATAACGACAAGCTGACGCAGATGATAGGTGGGAGGAAAATAACAGATACGAATAAAGCATGGAATTTAGTAATGGAATATTTGGGAAAACGAGGAAATATGACACTTAATTTGGGAAGTGGGAAAGATTAATCAGGCAGATACACGGGAAAAGAGAAATAAGGTAATTATATCGGGTAGGGGATGGGCAAAATTATAAGGGAATTTTGGAAAAAAAAAAAAAAAAAGCCAGATAAATCATACGAAATTTAGATGGAGACACATTTAAGTAGAGAAAAGAAGGAATTCAAAGTCTAGTAGTACGAGAAAAGTTTCAAGCTAGTAAACAGGGGAAGTCAGAGGTAGAAGGAGGGAGAGAAATTTGCTAAGACTGTAATTTGTAACTGTAATCGGTCACGAGAAATGATTTGACTGTCATTTTGTAAGCTTAAATAATTAAATAAATATATTAAAAAAAAAAAAAAAAAAAATTAACCATATTGTTTACTTTATGCAATACTTTCCCCTTTTTTACCATCATTCTCAATTCATCTCTGTTTTCCTTCATTTTATCTCTTATAATAATTTTCCCCATTCTCTCTTATATCCCATTTTATCTTCAATCTCAACCCCTCTCTGTTTTCCTTCGTTTTATCTCTAATATATATACATACATATACACAAGCACACACACATAAATATTTATATACATATATACACATACACATATATTCAGTTCTCTTTTATATCCCATTCTATCCCCCATCTTTCTTTCCAGATGGGTTTTAGAATCTCCCATTCTTCCAATCCTTTTTGAGTTTTCTTCTCATCTATCCACATCGTGAGTCTATCCATTTCAAACATGTCATGGAGCTTCTCTAACCATTCTTCTATCGTTGGTATCTCTTGTGCTTTCCAATATTTAGCATAAGTTATTCTTGCTGCTGTCACTATATATGATAATACCTTCCCGTACTTCATTTGTAATTGTTTATCTATCTTATGGAATAGGTTAAGCAGGTAAATCTCTGGGTCCAATGGAAAATTTGTTTTAAAAATCTGTATTACTATTTTATGAATTTTTCCCCAGAATTTAACTGCTTTATCACATTTCCACCACATATGAATATATGTACCAGTGGCTTTTTGGCACTTCCAACATTGGTTCGTCATATTTTTATAGATTTTTGCTAGGTTTGCTGGTGTTAGATACCATCTCATCCACATCTTGTACAGATTTTCCCTTATATTGTAGCTTCTTGTGAAGGTCAGACCTTTCCCCCATAGGCCTTCCCAGTGTTCTAGTGGTATCTCATAACCGAGATCTTGTGCCCATTTTTTCCTATAATGTTTTGTATTTTCCTTTTCTGGTTTTAATTTCATTAATAACTTATATACTTTTGATAAAATCTTTTTATTATCTCCCTGGATAATTTCATCAAATTGTGTTATTTCTGTCTCTATGCCCATAAGCTTTTTATCCATTTTAAATTTTTCAAGTAGTTGTTTATATAATAACCAGTGGCATTCCTTATTGTCCGCTTTTAATTCTTCCTGAGTTTTCATTTCATATGTATTTCCTTCCTTTTTCAATATATCTTTATATGTCAGCCAGGTTCCTTTGAATATATCTTCTCTTTTATAAAACGCTTCATGATTTGACAACCATAAGGGCATTTTCGTGTAAATTTTCCCTTTAAACTTTATCCAGGTCCTTAAGATTGCTGCTCTAATATAATGATGTTTGAATTCACTATGTACTATTGACTTATTGTGCCACAGATAGGCGTGCCAACCAAACCTAGTGTTAAATCCTTCTAGTGTTAGTAATCTGATGTTTCCCAATTTGATCCATTCTAATAACCAAGTCAGTACGCTGGCATGATAATATAATTGAAAGTCCGATAATGTTAAACCTCCTTTTTCTTTTGTCTCTGTCAATGTGTTCCAATTTATTCTATGTTTTTTACCTTTCCAAATGTACCTTGATATGTCTTTTTTCCACAATTCCATCACCTTATCGTTCCTTACAATTGGCAAATTTTGAAATAAGTATAACATCTTTGGTAACACATTCATTTTGATTGATGATATTCTTCCCAATAATGATAAATCTAGCTCTTCCCATTTCCTTAAATCTTTCTTAATCTCTCTCCAAATTTTCCCATAGTTATTCTCGTATAATTCTGAGTTCTTACTTGTAATAATAATACCTAAATATTTAATTTTCCTCTCTGTCTTAAATCCAGTTGTTTTTTCAAGTTCTTGCTCCTCTTGCTTTCTTATATTTTTTGTTAACATCACCGTTTTATCTCTATTTACTTTTAATCCTGCCAGCTCTCCATATTCTTCAATCACCTCCACCAATCTCTTTATACTTTCTTTTGGATTATCTAATATAAAGACTAGATCATCCGCATATGCCTTATATTTATACTCTTGTCCTTTCCACTTCCACCCCTTTATTTGTTGATCCATTCTTAATTTCCTATTCAATACCTCTAGAATAATGATAAATAATAAGGGGGATAGAGGGCAACCTTGGCGCGTTCCTTTTTCTATTTTAAATGGCTTGGTCTTTTCACCATTAATTATTACTTGGGCTTCCTGATTTCTATAGATCTGACTTATCCAATCATAAAAGTTTTCTCCTATATTTATTTTCCTTAAGACTTCCAGCATGAACTCCCAATTAACATTATCAAATGCTTTTTCAGCATCCACAAAGATCAATAATAATTTTTTCTCATTATGTTTTTCATAGAATTCTATCAAATCTAGAAGTACTCTTATATTATCTTTTGCCTGTCTGCCGGGAAGGAAGCCACTCTGATCTTCATATATCCAACTTTTTAGAACTTTCTTAAGTCTTCCTGCCAGTATATTCGCAAATATCTTGTAATCTATGTTCAAAAGTGATATTGGCCTATAACTTCCAGGTAGTGTTAGATCTTTCCCCTCTTTTGGTATTAATGATATATCTGCTTTGCCCCATGTGTCTGGGCATTTTCCTCTATTTATCTCATTTAATAATCTACATAGTGGATCCAACAATTCTTCTTCAAATACTTTATAATAAAGTACTGAGAAGCCATCAGGGCCAGGGGCCTTACCCGTTTTCATTTTCCTTATTGCTTCCCTGATTTCCAGTTTTGAGATTTGTTTATTCAAGTCGTTTTTTTTGTTCTTCTGAGATTTCAGGTATTTTTTCTTTTTCCAAGTATTCCTTCATTTTACTCTTAAACTCTTTTATATTTCCATGTTTTTTATATAATCTAGCATAGTAATGTTCAAATATTCTAATTATATCCTTCTGTTTAGTATACCTTCTTTGCTCATCTCGTATTTCCGTTATTAATTTTTTCTCTTTCTCCTTCTTAAGCTTATATGATAAACCATTTACCCGGTCTGTTTGCTTGTTCAAAATATTTTTGGTGGGCGTATTTCATTTTGTTCGCAATTTCCATCAACATGTTACTTTCTATTTGTTTCCTCAAAATTTTTAGTTCCTTTCTTATTTTCTCATCACTGGGTGTTTTCTTCAAATCTTCTTCTTTCTTTTGGATTTCCTCTTTGAGTTTTTTTCTTTCTTTTGCTTATTTTTCTTATATTCATGTTCCAATTTCATGAATTGTCCTCTTATGACAGCTTTCCCTGCGTCCCACACGATATCTATCTTTGTTTCCTTGTCTAAGTTTTCCACAAAAAATTGTTTTATGCCTATTTTTAAACCTTCCACTATTTCTTCTTTTTTTAATAAAACATCTTGAAGTCTCCAATTATATTGTTTTTTTTCTAAATCCCAGTTCTAGAACCACCGAGCATGATCAGAGATCAGTTTCTGTTGAATTTCTACTTTCCTTATATTTTTCAGCATTGTAGTAGAGACCAGGAACATATCCAATCTGGACCATGTTTTAAATCTATCTGAATAGAATGTATAATCTCGTTCCTGTCCATGTAATAATCTCCAACAATCTTTTAAAGATAATAACTCCATCATTTCATTAATTTCCTTAGGTAATTTCCCTTGTCCTCCCTTTTTCCCTATTTTAGCAGATCTATCCAATGTCAAATCAAAGACACCATTCCAGTCTCCAGCGAGGATCAAATTATCATAATCATATTTCATAAGTTCTTTTCTAAGATTTTTGTAAAACTCCCCTTTGTTATTTTGTGGGCCATATACCCCTAACATCATGATCTTCTTATTTTGTATATTTATTTCCACCCCTACAAAATAACCATTTACATCATTTATTATTTCTCTTGATTCATATCTTTTATTTACATATATTGCCACCCCTCGGTTCTTTTTGTTATATTTTGTCATGTATAACTCTCCTAGAACTTTATTTTCAAGTAGCTTCTTATCTTGATCTCTAATGTGTGTCTCTTGTAGACACACAATCTCTGGTTTTTGTTTTATCAAGTAATGCAGGACCAATCTTCTTTTGTTCGGACTATTAAGCCCATTAACATTCCAGTTTATAATTTTCCCTTCCATTTTTATTTACTTTTGTTTAGTTTTGTAAATTAATCCTTTCTAATCTATTTCTTTCTCCTCTTCTCCCTCTTCTTCTTCTCCTTTTCCTGGTCCTCCCACCGCACCTAGCAACTCTTCTTCTTCAGTTTCAAAATCGTCGATAACTTCCTCTCCTGATTCTATCTCTTCTTCTTCTTCATCTCCTACACCCCCTCTCCGCATTTCTTGGTCTATCGTTCTTACTTTTCTTTCTTGTTCAAGGGTATCCTTTGCGTGTATCTTACTTGTTAGTTTCTTTGTACCCTTGCCCCTCTGCTCTTTTCGTTCATTTCTCTTTTTTATCCCTTCTTCTTCCTCTTCTTTTCTCCACTCTATTACTTGTTCTTCCTTATCTCGTTCTATTTCTTCTTTCCTCCTTTCTGGGATTATTCCCTCCAATCTCTCCTTCTCTGCTCTCCTTCTTTTGTTGCCATTATCAGCTCCCTTTTGTATTTTTTCCAATAAGTTCTTTGCTTTATTTGTAGTGTTTATCAAATATGTTTTCATTTGATAATTGACCGATAGCCCTTCTATTCTATTCCATTTGTACACTATTTGTTGTTCTCTCAGTACTCTTGTTAAAAAATTATACTCCTTTCTCTTTTTTAACACTTGGGTAGGTATATCCTTGTAAATCTTTACCTCTTGTCCTTCTATTACTAGATTTTTCTTAATGCTTTGCAGTATTATGATATCCTTCACTCTCTCCCGTACTAGATATACTATTATATCCCGTGGTAGATTTTTTTTTTTGGCTATCCAAGAGTTTATTCTAAACAGTTTATCCACCTCTACATCAAGTTGCTCCTGGTCCCAATTTATAAACTCTGCTAACGCTGGGATCACCCTCATTTCCAAATCTTCATTATTTGTTTCTGGGAGACCTCTGATTTTAATACATTTTGTTCTTTTATAGCTTTCTTGTAATAATTTTTGGGTATCTTCTTGTTTACTTTTATTTTCTAGTGCTTTAGTTCTTTCTTCCAGATTATCCATCTTAACTTGTATTTCTTGTATATCTTTACTCATTTTATTTATATCTTTTGTAACAGTCTCTAACTGCACTCCAAATTTTTCCAGTTGTTTCTGTAAATCTGTTTTTATTTCTCCCTTCAGCTCCTTCATTTCTGTTTTCAAATCTAAGCTTAATTTTTTAAATTCTTGCAATAATAACATATTTGTGTCTCCCAGTCTGGCTTGAAGTTCAATCGATGATCTCCTAACCTCTCGAGTTTGTGATCTTGTCTGGGCCATCATTCTCTTTGATATTGGCATTTCCTTTTCCTCTGTCCGTCTATTTAAATTTCTTTATATCTATATTTAATTTTCCCCAGTTTCCCCTTGTAACTTCCAAAAATTATACTCTCAAAAATTCTTTTGGCCTTTTCAGCCTGATTATTCTTAAATTCAGTTCGTTAGGTTAACCAGGCCAAACAGCTTAAATCATCAGTTTCACAGGGATATATCTCCAATGTAAATGATTATACCCCTATCGTCCTCTTTTCCCTACTGATATATTTGTCAGATTGACAGTTATAACATTTTATATTTGTAAACTCCAATATTAATGAATTTATTTCCCCCTATATACTGTTTTTCTTTTGTATATTTTCCCGTTTCCCCTGCCAATCTCACTAACTACTATAGTAGTGATTTATGTAATTTATATAATTTTATCTAATTTCCCACGTAAATTCAAAGTTCTCTTCAAGGTCAATTTTACATTAATTCCACCACTAGTTCCAAATTAATCTAAATCTCATTCGAAGTAATTTTGTCCAATTAATACTTTTACACCCATGCATTTAATTCTTGACATTCATCAATTTCATCAACACCGGTCCTGGATTAATTAATTGATTACTTAACCAACCTGAAGAAAAAAGAAAAAAGAAAAAAAAATTTCTTGGAATAATCAAATTATTCAATAAGTTCTGTTAGTTCAGAGTCTTTCTTTCTCTTCAATTCATATTCAGTTCAACAGTTCATTCATTCAGCAGCAGATTACGAGTTCCTCTAGTATCTGCTTTTTACAATTACAATATATCTTCCAGCCAAATTTAACTTTACACAATTTTTAACATTAGTATTTTCGCTAAACACAACCACAGCCCCAATTTACTATAGTATATTTTCAGTTTTTCATACTTGCTCAGTCTCGGTGGAAATGGATATAATCCCCTCAGGCAACCAACTTTCACTCTACTCCTCCTCTGTCTTTCCTCTTTCTTTCACTTTCCTCGCTCCTTTCTCTTTGTTCTACGGCGTTGATCCCCCTCCGCGTTCATTTATTTCTTATTTATTGCGCCATTGTTGTCCGTCATGGAGGGGAAAGGTTCGTGAGTGGGTTGAAGGGGGTGTACAATTTTTATTCAGCTTCCGGAGGATTTGCTCTCTACTTTCTCTGTTCTCTATTCTCTCTCCTGTCCTTATTCTCTGCTGTTAAACCTCTGTTGTTACTTTCAATCTCCGGTTCTCCACTCCGCCTTCTGTTCTTAAGGTCGTACCTTAAGTTTTCCTTCCCAAACTGAGTTTACCCACTCGTTTGGTTACTCTTGCCACTGCACGGATCAACAGAATTCAAGTAAGGCGTTTTATATGGAAAAAAGAAAAACTTGCTAAGAGCCAAATTATATTCTCGTCTTCTAATTCTAAAAAGTGGTGGCGTCGCTTCAACCTTAACAAAGGTAGCTCCACCTGGGCGGGTAATGGCGCCGACCTCCTCAAGTTTCTTCTATGGGTAGAGTTAGCCTCCTTAACCCACGAAACTTGGTACAAAACTGGTCTCTTGCTGCCTCCTCCATTTGTCTAATTCCTCAGACAAGAATTCCCTCCCAAAAGTTAACCATAAGGGAGGTTTTACGCAGGTTTTGCGGTCGGTTCTTCGGAGCTCCCAAAGAACCAGCCTGTTCCAACACCGTTGCCACCGGAAGTCCTAGACGGGAGATTCTTCATGTGCACAAGTTCATTTGCATGTTATTAGATTAAAGAGTTGCACAGAAATCCTTAGGATTTAACTATTTTTTTTCATAGCCCATCAAAAGGTGACCAAATACAGAACCAGGTTGAAGAGTTCTTAGTACTGACACCATGACAAAATAGAGCCTATCTGTTATTACAACAAGAGGACTAGAATCTCTCATGTTGATTTCTCTGACCAATTAGCTTTGTGTGAGAATGAATAGTTCACAAGATATCTCAGTCTCAGGCCACTTGGGGCTTTAAAAGTCAAACCCAAAAGTCTGAACTGAATCCAGGAACAAGTTGATAGCCAATGAGGCTTACCCAAATATTTTTGCTAACTGATGCAAAGGACAAAATGGTTTCCTCTCCCCCATCCTACATAGAGAAGCTGTCTGGACTGTCTGCTGAAATATAATTGGTGACAGAAAAGCATTCTCCATTGTATCTAGATGCAGCAAGTCAGGTTAGGGGTCAGTGTTACCCTAAGAGGTGGGGGTGCTTTAAGACCCACCTATGATATCAAAGTCTAGATGGGGGGATTTTTAGCTCAAAGAGTATGCTTGAGAGAGGAGGGTAACTGCGGAGACCTTTTATAAATAATAATAATAATATTTTTTTTTATTTTTAACCCGCCCTTTTGCTCGGCAAACAGGGTGGCATACAACAAGATTAAAACACAGCAGTTAAAACAATCCTTCCCAATCCTAACCCTCCCACCCCTTAAAACTAAATTAAACTAATAGAGAATTAAAACAAAGATAAAACACAATACAATATACAATAAATAAATAAATAAATGGCAATAGCAGCAGAGGGGTGGGTAAGCAATCAGCTCCACTTGAGCCAGGAAGTTATTCCGGGAAGGCCTGCCGGAAGAGATCCGTCTTTAGCGCCTTCTTGAAGCTATCAAGAGTAGTGATAAGACGGATCTTGTCTGGCAGGCCATTCCAAAGTCTGGGAGCCATAGAAGGTAAGGCCCTCTGGGAGGTCTGCGACGGCCTAGTTTTCATAGGCTGTAACAGGTTCCTCCCAGAGGACCGAAGTGTGCAGGGGGGATCATACGGGATGAGGCAGTCCGGGAGATAAGATGGACCCAAGCCATGTAGTGCTTTAAAGGTTAAAACCAACACCTTGTACTGTGCCCGGAAACTGATCGGCAGCCAGTGGAGAGATTTAAGCAGAGTTGTTATATACTCTCCTACATGTATCCCTAATTAACCTGGCTGCCATATTTTGTACCAGTTGAAGTTTCTGGGTTAGGCACAAGGGTAGCCCCATGTAGAGTGCATTACAGTAACCCAAACATGAGGTTACCAAAGCATGTACCACAGTTTCCAGATCCCTTGTATCCAGGTAAGGGCACAGCTGGCGTATCAGCCAAAGCTGATAACAGGCACTCCTGACTGTCACACTCACCTGACTAGTCATGTGAAGCGACGAATCTAGGAGTACCCCCAGACTGCGAACACAGTCCTTAGAGGAGAGCGTGACTCCATTCAGGACTGGAAGTTGTATTCCCAGACCTGGTTTCGGGCCTGTGACTGTCAGTACTTCTGTTTTGTCTGGATTTAGTATCAATCTGTTTTTCCTCATCCAATCCATTACCGCTCTAAGACAGTCATTGAGAGGAGAGACGCCATCTGAAGTTTGAGCTGACAATCTGGTCATGGAGAAATATATCTGAGTGTCATCAGCATACTGATGACACCGAGCTCCATGCCTCCGGATGATTGCTCCCAGCGGCTTCATATAAATATTAAATAGCATTGGGGAAAGGATGGCACCCTGCGGGATGCCACAATTAAGCTCAATTCTGGAAGAGCAACTGTCCCTGAGCCTCACCCTCTGGAATCTGCCAGAGAAAAAGGAACGGAACCACAGCAGAGCAGTGCCTCCAATTCCTAACTCTCTCAGGCGATCCAAGAGGATGGAATGATCTATAGTGTCAAAGGCTGCTGAGAGGTCCAAGAGCACCACTCTTGGTTACACTACCCCTGTCGATGCTCAGGTGGAGGTCGTCAGTTAGAGCGACCATGGCAGTCTCAACTCCATATCCTGTCCTGAACTGGTTTGAAATGGATCAAGATAATCGGTTTCATCCAAGATGGCTTGGAGTTGGGAAGCAACTGTCCTCTCAATCACCTTGCTTAAAAAAGGTAGCAAGGACACTGGTCTGTAATTGTTCCTGTCCAGGGAAGTTTTTTTTTTCAGGAGTGGCTTAACTGCTGCCTCCTTTAAACAAGATGGTACGATACCTTCCCTGAAGGATGCATTGATTGTGTCCCATAGGAATACTCTCAATGTGTCCTTCCCCTGGACAACCAGCCAAGACGGACATGGATCAAGAGGGCAAGATGTCTTCCTCACTCTTCCAAGGAGCTTGTCCATATCATCAATTGAAAGTGATCCAGTAAAATGCCATCAATGGAGTTGTTGGACGCCTCATCTATGGATTCTGTCAGAACATTGGCATCCAAGTCGGCTCTTATCTGAGAGATTTTATCTGCAAAGTGGATATTAAATGCATCACAGCAGGCTGTCGTCGGGTTAAGTAGGGGGTTTGGCTCAGGAGGAGCTTGCGTCAGCTCCCTCACCACCTTAAACAACTCTGCTGGATGGGACTCTGCAGATGCAATACGTGCAGAGCAGAAGGATCTCTGTGCTGCACGTATTGCCTCCCGATAGGAATCAAGATGCTTCCTATGGTGAGTTCTGTCGGATAAGAGTCGAGTCTTCTGCCACTTGCACTCTAGCCATTGTCCAGTTCACTTCATCCTCCTAAGCTCCTGTATTTACCAGGGCTTATGTTTAGAGGCAGGCTGGAAAGGATGCTTGGGAGCGATTGTGTCAATAGCCTTGGTAAGATCAGTGTTCCAGATGCTGACCAAAGCCTTGACAGAATCACTGGTGTTACCAACCATTAAACCCTCTAAGGCTTTCTGGAAACTAATTGGTTCCATTAGCCTTCGAGGGTAGACCGTTCTAATGGGTCCACCACCCCCAGAGGGGCAGACAGTGGCTCTTACTTCCATCTTGACCAGGAAGTGATCCGTCCATGACAATACGGAGGTTTTTGTAACCTCCGCCCACGGATATTCCTGTTTCGTCCTGAAGATTGCATTGAGGGTACGACCTTTCACCAATGTATATCAGTACTAATTGCAAAGAACTCCAGGTTAAAGTGTAATAAAATGTTTTTATTTGAAATAACACAAAAAGCATTCACACATGCAACACACATTCCCAAAAACCACACAATGCTGTCAAGGAGTTAGGTAGAAAGATTGGATAGAGGGAGAGACTTGGGAAAGATAGGGGGATAGTTACCAGTCTTGTAGAGCAAAGTACTCAGACAGAAATCTGAGGGTGGCACTGGAGGTTCCGATCCGGAGGCATACTGTGAAAGAGAGGGGTCAGGCTCATCCACAGTGGCACACCTTTCTATTGTTGGGGGGGGGGTAATATTTATACCCTGCTTTGTCATAAAGATCTTCAGAGTGCATTCCCTCTCTGCCCATCCAAGCAGAGATGCATGCAGCGAAGTAGTGTGGGCTTTTGAGCAAAGCCATGCACACCTCTGGTGCAGAAGAAAAGACTATATTAATTCTCTTTTATGGCTTTATTAAAAGGTAAATGAAAATAAAATAGACAGCAGAAGACATTCATCCATGCTTCTGTATGCTCCAAGGTTCCTCAGGAGCTAAGAGAAAAGAAAAGAGCCCCCAAAATGCAGAGGGCACACACACACACAGCTCTAAAATCCCCTCCCCAGTTATATACCTTTCCAAAACATTCAATCCTTCCGAGAAGTGAAACAAGAAACTGGACCCTTAGTTTCATTTCTCGATCTCAAGCTCTGAAGGACAAGAAAACATAACAACAAGAGACAGATTTATGAGTTCTAATAGACAAGCTGGCATCTTCAGTGCCTTGGTGAATAAAATTACCCAAAGGGGGGAGACAAACTTCTAATTACAATATCTATTTTCCCTGACATGCTTCATATCCTGAAGGGGGTACTTTGGCTAGGACAAAGCCTAAATGGCTTTCCACAGAGTAAGTGAAGGAAACCAAAACTTAACTGGTTGCTCTTTATGGTTAGGAGATAGAAATTTATGGGTTTGTGACAACCTTGCAATGCAGGACAGGAAGTGGGTTTCAAGGTGAGATTTCCTTGGGATTGGATTTGGAAAGTTCACTTAATTTTAAGTTGTGTGACTCACCGCTGAGGTGCCCAAGGAGATTAACACATACCTGCTTAATGGCTTTGCTGACTAGGGACTTCTGCTCCATCCTAGTTTGGGATTGCTTGCTAAAGTATTTCTGAGACACCTTCCCAGGTCCTTGTGACATCCACCTGGCCTGTTTTGGACCACGCAATCAACTTGACCCCTTCAAAGTGTCCAGTATTTCCAATTATGAAGTATTTTAGAGAGGGAGTAGTAGGGCATACTAACATTTGGTACTCTGCCCTCCCAAATGGAGTGGGAAGGAATGGCTCAAGGTCATACTTAGTGGGAGCACCTACCAGATGATTGCTGCTGCCCACTTACCATCTGACTCCTGCTTGATGCCAGGGCTGGCCCTGATAGCCACCAAAGATATCATAATATCACGGCTATATGTGTTGACCAGTCAGCCCCAGTGAAGGAAGTAAATCCATGACTATTTCATCCTTGCATGTGAGGATAAATAATTACAGTAGTTTTCTTCCCACTATCAGAAAAAATTAATATTCCTCTACAATCTTCTCCCCATATTTCAGTGTTTTGAAATGCTGTGGAAGAATTATTTTGTGTAGAAATACCACATGCACTGAAATCCTGTCCCAGGAAACATATAGAATCCTGTTTCCTGTGCAGGAAACACTAATTTTGGTGCATGAAATCATGTTTTACACAGAGGAAACCCATTTTCTGCACAGAAAATGCAGGGGGTGGTGGGTATGCAAAGAACCACATGCTTTCCTCTACAGAGTAATTCTTCCCACAACACTTTGGAATATTTGAGGAGAAAATTTCACAAAGTTATTCCTGGTATATCATTGTTCCCAATGGAGTTTCCCAGCTGTTGGGTTATGGGTTTCTCAACCTGAGTAAAAAAGAATTATTAATACAGGTCACACACACCCCAATATATGTGGGGATACATTCCTGGACTTATCATTTATAAGTGAAACTGCAAATAATAGCAAACCCTATTAAAATAAGGGACTCCTGGTACAAGCATACCATAGAGTTGCATTGGAGGACCTAGTGATTTCGAGAGAGGACACCTCTCTAGATATTTTCCAGCATAACTCTATAGCATGTGTCCCTATTTTTTCAGGTGTGGATACTCTTTCTCTCTCTCTGGCTTTTCTTTGCAAACAAAGATTCAGGAAGGACTCATCCTGCACCTTCTTGCAAGCGCATTGATGACTAAAAAGGCCAATCCGAGATAAACAAGTCCAGTTGCAGAAAGCACAGCAGAAGGTCTCCTTGGGTGATGTTTCTGGGTTGTGATTCTTTCTGCATTGTCATTATTGGATATGTCCTTCGAGCCTGTGCAATGGATTTTTCTGGTCGAGCACAGTGTGCACAGAACTGGCCTCACCCTTTAAACCAAAGGTTCATCTGCTGTGGCCTTGTAAGCATGGATGGTAGCAGCGAGGTCCTTGGGTCGTAGTTTTGATTAGAGTTTCCTTCTCTTAGATGGTTGACCTTACAGGGTTGGACGAGCACCGTTTGCCCGGGTTTGGGATTAGAGTTTTCCTTCTCCTAGGATGGTTGCCACAAGGCTAGAGAGCCTATCCTGTCCTTTGACGCTCTTTGTCAGACCCTTCGGTTTTGACCTGTCTGGCATGGGAGATCCTACCAATGGCTATTATGCCACCACCACCATAGCTCAAAACATCATTAGGGTGCACAAGCCTCTCTCCCACAACAAGGGGGCGTCAATGGAGAGGAGGTGTGGATAACTGAAACTGCAAATATTGGTTCTGTAGATACTGAGGGGGTTGACCTGTATTCGTTCCATTCCTAGTCTCAATTGACAACCTAATACCTTCATGTTGAAGAGTCTTCAAAGGTAGCCCAAGGTAGAGGGCACTACAGTAGGCTTATGAAACTTGTAAAGTGATGTGTATGCTGATGATAGCACAATGATGATCATGATGGTGATGGAGGATGGTGGGGGAGCAACAGAGGAACCCAGGAAAGAGGAGCCCTGGTGGTGCAGTGGTTAAATGCCAGTACTGCAAGCCACCACGTCGCAAGTTCGATTCCAGCAGGCTCCAAGGTTCACTCAGCCTTCCATCCTTTTGCAGGTCGGTAAATTGAGTACCCAGCTTGAGGGGGCAATTAGCTAACTCACATTGGAAACTGTTTAATGCAGTGTAGATGTGTAAATAGCTATTGCTTAAAACAATTTGTAAGCCGCTCTGATAGCCTTGTGGCTGAAGAGCTGGGTATAAATAACTAAATAATAATATAATAAGGAAGAGGAGATGATTCTACATTCTCTGCAATATTTCCACTTGCTTCCACATTGTTTTTCAATAGAGGTAGGATCAGCTGGGAACTGCGTTCCAGTAATAAAACTGTGAGATTCAAAGCTGCATAGTCTCTGGAAATGTGTCTGAAGAACTCCCAGAATATTCTCTGTGCATCACAGATGTGATATATGAGCAGAGGGAATGAAATCTTCAGCAAGTCTTAGCTTTTGCAGGGAGCCAGCTGCACTTAGAAGAACATATGTTGCCATTGGGACTTCAGGAAGGCAGAGTTCCAGGACAAGGTCTGGAACATGTTTCTCTTGCAAAAGCCAGCAAGAGGGACAGCAGCATGATACAAAGAGACCTTAGACACTTGAGGACCAAGGGTGGAAATAGCAAAATGAAACCAAACCTGGGGGTGGTGGAGTCACCTCGAACATAGAATCATAGAGTTGGAGGAGACCACAGGGGCCATCTAGTCCAACCCCCTGCCCTGCAGGAATATGCAATGAAAGCACTCCCAACAGATCTGGGAAGGTAGCAATAGGGAGGGTAAGATGCTGAATATGGTGAGAAATTGTGAGGATGAAAGAAATCTGCTGTTTGAGCTGAACCATCTAAACAATTGTGTGTTTTTAAGAAAGAAAATTAGTCCACCACTGGAGGGGAGGGGGGCCGAGAATAGGCATCTCATCAAGATCAAGATACAGTTTCTAGATAAGCTCCCTTCCTAAGCACTGTGATTTACAACATCCTCCTCAAATTTGCTATGGAGGAATTTAGGGAAATGGCAAACTGAGCAGGGAGGTGGGGGAGTGTGACAGAGAATGAGTTTCCAAGGGACAAATCCAGAATATTTTTGTGGATTTGTTCAAGAAAGAATAGATAACAAAAGGCCAGGATTATGATATACATTTGAAAGGTGGCTAAAGAGACCTTTTGTTTAGCAGAACTTTTTTTCCCCTCAATTTTTTTAATGTTTTGCTTCCTGCTAGGGAGTTATGATAGAATAAGTCCAACCCAGTTGTTTGGCTGTTGTGGAGATTAGAATTCTTTACCATGCAACCAACCAAATTCCATCCATGCAGCACCCCCTATACAGTCATTTCCTTGTTTGTTTGTTTTGAGAACAGGGGGATGAGCAGAAATGCATCCAGCTCTTTACAGAGATGCTGTAGCTGAGCATTTTGCAAGGGTGTCATGTTCAGGGAGCTTCCAAGATCCCAGTGCATCCAGCTATAGGAAAATAGCTGGGCATGATCCCAGCTGTGTCCCTGCTCTCCAAAATGGTTGTGTTGAGGGGGAAGACAGCATTGCTTAAAAATGGGTTTCACGGGTACCACTGGCAGATATAGCTATGGAGGCATAGCTGTATGCTGCACGTTAGGAATGGAAAGAATACTGGAAATGTGTTTTTTAAAAATGATTGAAAAGCTGGGCGTCAAGAAACCCTAATGAACAGAATCCTGGTCTGATAATAATCTATGCGGTTTCTGGACTTATTTTGCACAAAATTTGCATCTGGTTGTTTGGTGCAGGAAATGTCATATTTTGTTCAGGAAACAGCATTTTCTGCACCAGAAATAATATGCACAAATGATAGGCAAAGATTATCTTCACCCTAGGAATCAGGGTTTCTCAATACTCAAAAAACTTTTCTTTTCAGTTTTACAAATATTTCCAAACTTTTTTTACACCCCTAGTATCAAGTGACTCTCTTTTGTTAGGAATGAGAAAAGGACAGGTTGCTTACCTGTAACTGTAGTTCTTCGAGTGGTCATCTGTGAATTCACACATAAAGGGTTAATCCTGCGCCTGCGCAGTAGCATTCGGAAGTCGTTAGAGTCAATTAGCCATTAGATTGAGTTTTGGCGGTAATCCTGCCCACCATCCCCTCCAGGCTATATAGGCCCTCCTCGAGCCCGCCATTTTAGTTCCGAATAGCCGCAGTTGCAGCTCCCTTTTTTTTTTTTTTTTTTTTTTTTGAGGAGGTAGCCAGGACACCCGAGGGGAGGATGGGTGGGATTGTGTGAATTCACAGATGACCACTCGAAGAACTACAGTTACAGGTAAGCAACCTGTCCTTCTTCTTCGTGGTCTCTGTGAATCCACACATAAAGGGTAGATTAGCAAGCTAATACTCAGGAGGAGGGTGTGTCCTGTCTAAAACCCAAGGCAGAAGCAAAAATGAAGAGACACTACACGCCAGTCAAGATAAGGCCAAAGGGGACCCTTTAGGGTCATTTATTTACTTATCAGAGGTAGCTGCGCTGTGATGTCCAATGTCTATGGACTCCGTCAAGTCCGTTGTGCAATGCAGGACATGAGGACCGCTCGTCCCAAGGCCGCGTCCTCTCTCGAGGTAGAATCTATCTTGTAAACTTTGACGAAAGTCAGGGGTGTCGCCCATGTGGCTGCCCTGCAGATGTCCTGGATCAGGATCCCTTGTAGGAATGCCGTAGAGGTGGAGGTAGCTCTGGTTGAGTGGCTACGGATGCCTTCCGGCAGCCGTCTATTCACCATTTGGTATGCTAGCTTGATTGTCGTTGCTACCCACTTAGAGAATCGTTGTGAAGATACCGCCTTGCCATTCCTTGGGCCTGCATAGCAGATGAAGAGTCTGTTGCACTTCCGCATCTGCACGGTTCTGTCAATGTAGACAGTTAACGCCCTTCTGACGTCCAGGTATTGGAGCGACTGTTGGCCGTCATCCGACGGTTGGTCAGGGAAGGCAGGAAGTATTATGTCCTGGTTGAGGTGAAAGCAGGATACTACTTTAGGTAGGAAGGCAATGTCTGGCCGCAAGACCACCTTGTCAGAGTGAAAGCGTGTGTAGGGGGGGTCTACCCTTAACGCGCACAGTTCGCTGGCTCGTCTCGCCGATGTGATCGCCACCAGGAAAGCCATCTTCATGGAGAGGAGGCGGAGATCGCATGTAGTTATTGGTTCAAAGGGGGCCCTAGATAAGGCCGCTAATACTATCTCCAGGCTCCAAGCAGGGGTAGGCCCCAGTGTTGGGGGGTGTAGGTTAGTGTAGCCCTTGATGAAGGCTTTTACCTTAGGGTCTCTAAAGCAGGATGGTTTACCTAGGCATTGGAAATGCCAAGATACCGCTGCTACATAGCTCCTGATTGAAGAGACTGCGAAGTTCTTGTCTGAGAAGGAGGCTAGAAAGTCCATCAAGTTAGAGGAGTCCGCTAAGTGTAGTGGAATCCTTTTCTCCTCTAGGAAGGAGCAAAACCTTTTCCACTTGTAGTCGTAGGCCCTCACCGTTGAAGGTCGATGTGCCGCTCTGATGATGTCCCTTGCTGCTTCTGAAAGAGGGTTCACGGCGTTATCAGCCATGCTGTTGGGTTGATCAGGTCGAGGTCCGGGTGGAGAATCTGGCCGTCTGCCATTGACAGAAGGTTCGGCTTCAGTGGGAGGCGGTGGTACCGTCCTCGTGCCATCCTGAGGAGGGGGGCAAACCAGTGTTGCCGGGGCCACCATGGAGTTATTAGGATGCACCTGGCCCTGTCCTGGTGTAGTTTTGAAATCACTCTGGGGATGAGAGGAAAGGGGGGGAAGGCGTAAAGCAGGGGGCCCTTCCACTGCCATAGGAACGCGTCCCCCAGGCTGTCCCGTGACCGACGGCCCCTCGAGCAGAACAGCGGGAGCACTGCATTGTTCTTGGAGGCAAAGAGGTCGACTGTCGGGGTGCCCCATTGCGAGAAGAGGGAGGCGAGCGTCTGTCTGTACATAGCCCATTCGTGGTTGCTGGTGGTTGATCTGCTGAGCGCATCCGCCAGGTCGTTGATCCTGCCCGGGACATGTATGGCTAGGAGTGTGATGTCTCGTCTCACGCACCAGTCCCAGAGTTCCAGGGTGAGTCGCAGGAGCGTCGGTGAGTGCGTTCCTCCTTGTTTGTTTATGTAGAAGACCGTTGTGGTATTGTCTGATGCCACTTGGACCACTTGTCCGGTCAGGGAGGGTTCGAATGCCCTCACGGCTTTGAACACTGCTAGGAGTTCCAGGGCGTTTATGTGCAGTGTCCTCTCTTCCCGTGACCAACGTCCCCGGACAGACAGTCCTTCGGCGTGAGCCCCCCAACCTGATAGGGACGCATCCGTCGTGATGGTTCTTGTGGGGTTTAGCTGTTTGAAAGGCAGGCCCCGTTGGACCATCCGTGGGTTCGTCCACCAGAGGAGGGGTTTCCTGAGTGGTCGGGGGACGGTCAGTCGTTTGTGTGGCCCGTGAACATACGGGTTGAACCTTGCGATGAACCAACTCTGGAGGGGTCTCATGTGTAGTCGTGCAAAGGGTGTGACTGCTGTAGTAGAGGCCATGTAGCCCAAAGTCTGCTGCACCTCTCTCTGTGGACCTCCGTCGGTTTGCACACTTTAGTACTGCTGCTTGAAGTGTGTGGAACCGGTCGTCCGGTAGGAACGCTCTCCCTACTCTGGAGTCTAGGGAGGCCCCTATAAACCTGACGCGCCGCGAGGGACAAAGATGCGATTTCTCGTAGTTTATCATTAGACCCAGTCGCTCGAGCCAGTTGATGGTAATCTTGATGTCTCTGTCCAGTTTTTCAGCCGAATGGGCCGTAAAAAGCCAGTCGTCTAAGTATGGGAACACCACTATGCCTCTCTGTCTGAGCCAAGCCACTACCACTGCCATGCACTTCGTGAATACTCTTGGAGCTGTACAAAGGCCGAACGGTAAGACCTTGAACTGGAAGGCCGCGCCGCCGACCGCGAAGGCGAGGAATCCCCTGTGTGGGGGCGCGATTGGGATATGAAAGTAAGCGTCCTTCAGATCCAAGGTGGCAAACCAGTCTCCTGACCTCAGGAAAGGTAGTATAGATGGGAGCGTAACCATACGGAATTTCTGTGGGCGGATGAATGAGTTCAAATCTCGCAGGTCTAGGATGGGGCGGCCGCCTCCGTCCTTCTTTTCTATGATGAAGTATCTGGAGAGGAAGAGGCCTCCCGTGTGTGAGCAGGGAACTCGTTCGATGGCGCCTTTTCGTAGGAGAGTGTTGACCTCTTCCACAATGAGTGGAGACAGTGGGGTTCCTCTGTGTGGGTTCGGGGGCGGAAGCTCTTCAAAGTCTATGTAGTATCCTCTCCTTATAATGTTCAGGACCCAACGGTCTGAGGTAATGAGTTGCCATGAATGGAGTGCCTCTGAGAGGCGGTCTGCGGGAGAGGGTGTAGTATGGGGTGGGGAGGCAGCGTTGGTGTCTGGTGGTGGTAGTGGCTCTTCGAAGTCAAGCGCATTGTTTGGAAGACTCCTGTTTCCGTTTGGGGAATTGCGGCTTGGGTTGAATGATTGGAATCTCCTGTGGGGCTGGTATGAGGAGGACTGTCGTGGCCTGGGGGGTGGCGGGCTGTATCTTTTGCGGTATGTTGATCCCGTCCTGCGAAAGGGCAGGCGAGGTCTTGTCGGGTGGTGGCTGCTGGGTAGGCCGAATTTCTTGGCCGTCGACCTCATCTTCTCCGCATGCTCTAGCTTCGAGTCTGTGTCTGCGTGGAATAGACCCAGCTCGTCGAAGGGAAGATCCTCAATGATAGAGCGAGCGGTATGTGACAGCCCAGACGATCGCAACCATGCATGGCGGCGGACCGCAATTGAGTTGGCTACAATCTTGCCTGTGCATTCTGCAATGTGTTTTGCCACTTGCCGCTGGTACCCCGCTAGTGCCAAACCTTCCTCCCTGAAGGAGTTGACAATTCGTTGGTCCTGCTCAGACAACAGAGATTCCACCTCAACATGAGGAGGAACTTTTTGACAGTAAGAGCTGTCCGGCAGTGGAACACACTCCCTCGGAGCGTGGTGGGGTCTCCTTCCTTGGAGGTCTTTAAACAGAGGCTGGATGGCCATCTGTCGGGGATGCTTTGACTGTGATTTCCTGCGTGGCAGGGGGGTTGGACTGGATGGCCCTCGTGGTCTCTTCCAACTCTGCAATTCTATGATTCTATGATTCTATGATTCTAACTTCGAGATGTGGACCGACAAAGCGTCCCATAGGAACTTCTGGTAAGCTCCCATGCAGGCCGCGTACGAAGTCATCTTAGTGAGGAGGCAGGCGGAGGAGTAGAATTTACGGCCTATGGCGTCCAGCTTCTTGCCCTCCTTGTCTGACGGGGTGGAGTGTAGTCTCTGAGATGTCTTCATCTGAGCTGACTCAACTACCACCGAGTTGGGTTTTGGGTGGATTGAAAGCCATGGTGCAGAGTCTGTACAGACTCGGTATAGATGGTCCAGTCGTTTGGATGTGGGCGGTGTGGAAGATGGTGTAGCCCAGGATGACTTCAATACCTGGAGTAGGTATGGTGAGATGGATAAGGAGGGAAGGGACGGTGCCCTCTGTTGCAGGTCTTCAAATATGGGATCGTCCACCTCCTTTTCTGGTTGTGTGGTTTTGATCCCCAAGGTGCCTGCTAGTCGGTGCATAAAGTCGGCGAAAGCCTTCATATCGTCCGAAGGCGACGGCGGGTCCGGTCGTGCTCCGCCCGGTACCGGGGACGGTCTCGGTGATGGCGAAGAGGATCTCGAGTCCGAGTCTGAAGAGTGGGCCGAGGGGGTTCTTGAGACCGGCCTTCTCGGTGGTGTTGGGCGCCTGGGGGGCACTGTCGCTCCGGATGGTGAGCCTCTAGGTGGGGGGCTGTGCGGGAGTGGTCTCTCCCAGGAAGGCGACCTTGATGGCGATCTCGATGGGGCCGGTCCCTTATTTTTGCCCAAGCCACCTGGGGCTGTACTGGTGCCCGACTTGGGTGTAGATTCCGTTGGTGGTCTAGTGATGGGTTGGTGCTCTTTTTCTGGGGTCCGTGTTAGGGACCGTTGGCGGTCTCTGTGTCTTCGAGCCCTGTAGCGTGGCGAGGGGTCAAAGACGTCCTCGTAGTAGGGGTCCCAGTAGTGCCCGAACGGGTGGTACCGGTGGTACCTGTGAGGGCGTTCGTAATACCTACGGCCGTACCGCTCCCACAGCCACTCTTCCTCCGATGTCCCCACTTCGGAGATGTACGAGACCGATGAGGCAGATCGGGATCGTGGGCGTCTCGGTGAACGGGACCGGTGTCGGCGTCTTGGGGAGCGGGACTTACGGCTCCGGCGTGGTGAGTGGGTTCGTTGCGGGGTACGGGACCAACGCGGTGACCCCCTCGGGGAGCGGGACCGACGGGGGGTATGTGATCCCTGTGGAGATCTTTCCGTAGAGTAGTGGCGATCCCGGGAACGGGAGCGGGACTGACGCGGAGACCTTCGCGGGGTGGCTGGTTTGGTGAGCTGCGGTGAGCGGGACCGTGATCGGGAGGCCGACCTTGATGGGATCGTCTGGGGTGAGCGGGACCGATGCGATACCGAGGTGATCGATCTTGAGCGGGATCAGTGCCGTCCCTCTCTTTCTATCGAGCTCGTCGATACCTCGACGATCTTCAGCTCCGGTTCTTGGAGTTCACCTTCCAACAGCTCTCGTTCTCTGTTATCCCCTACTGACATCGGGGATGTATCCCTCGGCGGTGACCGAAGCTTGGAGAGGCTAACTCTGATGGGAGAGACTACCGGGGACTTGTGACCCAGAGAGTGGTCCGGTATCGGTGTCCGGCCTTTTTGAGTCCCACTCGAGAGGGAGTCGTCGGACCGCCTCTTTTTCTTCTTCAGTGGTTCCTCCTGTGGGACGGCCTTTGGGGAGGTAAGTCTCACTGTCTTAGGCCTCTCTTTCTGTAGTGTAGCGGTACCGTGATCTCTCGGGATGGTACCGTCCGCAGTCTCGGAGTCGGACTTCCTCGATCTCGAGGAAGAACTCTTGGCCACCTCTTTCCCCCGGTCCCGGGATTTCGGTTTGGAGGGGTCCTTAGCGGGTTGCTTATGTTGTTGCACTGAGCTGGACGTCGAGGGCCTTGGGGCCGTAGTCGTGGCCGAGCCCGAGAGCACATGCTCATAAAGTTGGGCCTTCAGCCTCTTCTCCCTGTTCTGCCTCGCCTGAGGGGTGAAGGCGCTGCAGTGGCGGCAGGACCGGACATCGTGTCTTTCTCCCAGACACATCAGGCAGTTGGAATGCCCGTCCGACTCGGGCATCTTAGCCCCGCAAGTCAAGCATGCTTTGAAAAAGCCCGTCGACGCCATTCTGCACAATGTGGTCACTCACGGTTTCGAGGTCCGACGGTAAATTCGGGGTCGTACTGAGAAAGATCCGTCTGTCGAGTTGAAGAAAATCCTATTCGGTGAGAAAAACAGGGAAAGGAAGACCAAGGGGTGGGGGGGTAGAATCCAAGTCCGAAGGCTAAGACTCCAACAACGTTCCTCATGCTGCTAACGCGGCGGAAAAAAATGAACTAAAATGGCGGGCTCGAGGAGGGCCTATATAGCCTGGAGGGGATGGTGGGCGGGATTACCGCCAAAACTCAATCTAATGGCTAATTGACTCTAACGACTTCCGAATGCTACTGCGCAGGCGCAGGATTAACCCTTTATGTGTGGATTCACAGAGACCACGAAGAAGAACTTACTTTCACACGACACTGTTATAGTGTTACTATTCCACTATATTTGCTCTGGCTGCCTCCTGTTGAATCCTGGGATTTGCAGTTTAGGGAGGGGAATTTACAAATCTCAACCAGGGAGCTCTTAGGCCTCACTAAACTACAACCCCCCGAATTCCACAGGAGGTAGCCAGAGTAGTTAAAGTGGAATAGTAACACTATAACAGTGTAGTGTGAAACTCTCCATAGAGTTGGAAGGAACCACAAGGTCATCAAGTCCAACCCCCTGCCATGCAGAAATACACAACTAAAGTGCTTCCAAATGCTGTGCATCCAACCACTATTTGACCCCAAAGGAAAGTCCATTGCCCTCCAAGGCAGTCAATTCCCTTGTTGAGCAGCTCTTAGCATTATGAGGTTCTTCCTAATGTTTAGATGGAATATTTTTTTCTTGTAATTTGAATCCATTGGTTCATATCCAAGTGTATGAAGCAGCAGAAAACAAGTTTGCTCCATTTCCTCCAATATATCCCTTCAGATATTTAAAGATAAGAGCCAGTGTGGCGTAGTGGAAGAAGGAATAAGGAAAGGGAAGGGGGAAAGGAAAGAAAAAGAAATGTAGCAGCACATTTAAGGAGATTATCAGACAAGGCAAAAACCACGTCAAAAGATTGCAATGAGAACAGGGAGGGGCTACCTTACCAGATGATGGCGTCCTCCATCATTCTGAGAGTATAGCACGGGTGTCAGGACATTTTCAGGTGCGATTTTCAGCAGCAAATATCCCAAAACAGCTCCGTTGCTGCCACGTGGCAGGTGAGTGGTTTCAGACGATGCCATCCCTCTGCCGAAACACTCTGTGTCACTTCCATGACAGAATGGAGGAAGCCACATCATATTTCACTCACGGGCAACATTCGTGAATGAAATATGATGCGGCTTCCTCCATTCTGTCACAGAAGTGACATGGAGGGTTTCAGCAGAGGGATGGCGTTATCCGAAACCACTCCCCTGCCACGCAGCAGCAACAGAGCTGTTTTGGGATATTTGCTGCCGAAAATCACGTCTGAAAATGTCCATAGTAAGGCATCCCTTTTTATTAGCAGCTTGTCCCTGTCAATGCAAAAGGGAAGCCTCGTCCAAAGGAGTGCTACACTCCTGGAAAGGCAGAAGGAAGAGGGCATCTGGTAAGGTTGCCCTTTCTGTGCTTGTAGCAGTCTTCTGATGTGGTTGGGAATGTGATTTTTTTGTGTGTTTCCCCACATCTGATAATCTCCTAAGACTAACTGATTTTTATTTTTGCATGAGCTTTTGTGGATATAAACCCACTTCTTTGGATGCAGTACAGAGTGACAATAAATGCTTAGGTATAAAGCATATTTACACAGTTGTGGGAGTGAGATGTACTAGGATTCAGAATTATGCCAATCATGACCCTTGTCCTCAATTTTCAAGGGGCTGTGTAAAGTGATACAGGTCTTTCAGATCTCTACAGTGGTTAGTTAGTGTGGATGTGTGAAAGCCCTGGTGGCGCAGTGGTTAAATGCCAGTACTGCAAGTCACCATATTGCAAGTTCGATTCCAGAGGGCTCCAAGGTTCACTCAGCCTTCCATCCTTTCGTAGGTCAGTAAATTGAGTACCCAGCTTGTGGGGGCAATTAGCTAACACACATTGGAAACTGCTTAATGCAGTGTAGATGTGTAAATAGCTATTGCTTAAAAACAATTTGTAAGCCGCTCTGATAGCCTTGTGGCTGAAGAGTGGGGTATAAATAACTAATAACTAATAACTAAGCTGCTAAATCTGCTTGCCAAAAGTCAGTCTGTGGTATAGTGGTTTGACTGTTGTACCAGGACTCTGCGGGATCAGCATTCAAATTCTCCTCAGCTATGGAAGCCCAATGGGTGGCCTTGAGCAAGTGACACTCTTTCAGCCTCAGAAGGTGGCAATGGTAAACCCACCTCCTCTGAACAAATCTTACCAAGAAAATCCTATGATAGGTTCATTTTAGGGTCATCATGAATTGGAAATGACTTGAAGGCACACAATAACAACAATAACATATCACCTCTCAAACTCTTCCCCAAGTTAAGCATACCCAGCTCCCTAAGGCATTCTTCATAGGGCTTGGTTTACAGATAGTTTGCCATCTTGGTCACTCCAACTTGTGAATGTGCTTTGTGAGAGTTCTTTACTTCTCTATACTGGCAATAATTATGGCCTCATGAAGAAAGATTTACAGCATAGGTCTCCCTGAGTACAACAGGATTAGTGTGTATAGGGAGACTTTCCCAGAACTAAATGGGTTCTGGGCAAGGGCATCAGGGGACTTAGGCCAGCAATGGGAGGGGTTCGACTCCAAGGTGGGTAAGCTACTCTATTGTTGGCATGTGGCCCTAAAAAACACCTAAGTATGATTTCTCTCTCTCTCTCTCTCTCTTCCCCACAGACATGCAATTCCTCTCCCAGTGCATGGGCTTTTTAAAAGCCTGCAGATCTTTAAGTATCAATGATGGTTTTCTAAAAGCCTTAATGCCATGAGAAGTGAGTTTTTAAAAGGGGTCTATGACATTGGTGAAAGTTTGCAGTGCCCCCCCCAAAAAAAATAATATTGCCACATAAGAGGAAGAAAGGGGAGTTCTCTTATTTCCAATAATCAGTTTTAGCTTTTCTCAACAGGACAGCTGGCTGGTTGGATGGGGACCTTCCAAAGGCCAAATCTGCTCCATGGGAGAGAGATGTCCCACCCCTAGTGTGGAAGATTTGAAACTAAGTCACTCCCAGCCAAGGAATGTCACTGGAAGAACTTCAGCATCACTATTCTTTATCCTTCCTTGTTGTTGGCAAACCTGCTTTGACATTCAGTACTTGTTGTGATATCTCTGGAGGAAAAAAAATAAAATAAACCACCAACATTGCCAAAGAATGGAGCCAATAGATTCCCTGTTGACAGGTGTTACAGGTTCAAGGTCAATCAGATATTCTCCAGTCAAATCAGGTTCCGAATCCTTCCATACATCAGATCAAATTGCTGGGCTGTCTTATCTCCTGTCTGGCTCTGCTTTAAACAGCACATGTTTATGGATGCCAGGTCTGTGTTTGTACAGACTATACCCCTGGGAAGTGTCCTTCCTGGAGATCTCTCGGGCTTATTAATTTTGTCAACAGATCTGGGTGTTTTTTCAAGATACTGTGGGAAATGTGAAGGAAGATGCTACAAACACACTGGAGTGAATTATCTATGAGAAACATGCTGTAAGGAGGCAAGGAAGTCAGCTATTATTCTAAAACTGCAGACACTGCTTTGTTGGAGTATCACCTAAAGCAACATTTGAAGACAAACCGAGAGGAAGAAGATCAGGTGAATCATCCAGAATTTCTCAACAGGAAAAGGATCCCCACATATCTCTAACTTATTACTGAATTGTTTCTTATGTGAAATGTTGAGATATGTTTGGGGATCCTATACAGCTGGAATGATCAGAAAACTTTCAGGGAAGTAGCCCTTCTTAAGTAAGCAAGTTTGAGCCCTCCTCTTATGAACTGTAAAATCCACAAGTTGTTTTAGACTTTTAAAAACAATCAGGCCAAAGTGATTTTACTTTTTGTGCAAACCAAAATTATACATGCTCCTACCATCTTCCCTTAAATTCCAACCACATCAGAATCTTGGAGAATCAGAGAGATTAGCCCCAAATGCCCTGGGTTTAAACCACAGCTGTAGAAAGGCCCTGCCTCAAAAGTACAGCCACATGTATAAAAGGACATATACATGTGTATGACACCAACAGGAATCGCTGTAATAGATCATGGTAATGTTACTGCTAGTAACATTAGGGTCGTTTACAGGCTTGCCTCACCCAGCCTTAGCTGATGGGATTAGCCAGGTGTTTGTGCCTTCATCTGCCTTGCAAATTAGCATTTCTTTGGAATTTAGGTGGCCCCTCTTTAAGTGCATACCTGACTGAGTCTGAACGCTAGTCATAATTTGTTGGAATTTTCCAATGTTTAATGGTTACACTGCATGGGAAGGCCACATTTGACCTAATTATTAACTATTGCCAATTATGAATATAGATATATGGCTAGGAGTGTCAGGGTAGGTAACACTGAGCCACTTTGGTCTGCTTGGGCCTCCAGTGGCATCACTGTTTTTACACTTAAGTAAATCCAATTGATTCAGCAGCTCTGTCAGGTCCAACAATACAATTCAGGACTATAATCAGCCAGACATTTTCAGTGCTCATCTGCACAAACTGAATAATGAAAGGGATGATTTGTGATGGTGAGAACAAACTTAGAAGTCATGCTTGTTATTCCAATGTAATAACGCACATGATCACACAAAGGTCCTTAAAACTCACAGAATACTAGAGATCATTTTCTCATGATTTGAATGGTCCCAAGGAGAAACTTGAAAGACAATCAGACGAGTCAACTAAACAATTTAAGCTCCACAGATATAGTCTCAACAGGCAGCAATTACATTTTCGAGGAAAATGTTTTACAATTGTAATTAGACATAATAGGAAGAATGTATTTTTCCCCTTTATCCTTTTCCCATGGTGAGTCAATTTAATTCTTAAATACAAGAGACATAATTGATTTTAGCCCCAGATTAGTTTTGAAAATGATCTATATGTGTTCTTGCTAATGGAACAAGAGAATTCACTTTCCTCAGGGACCACAACCCAACCCAGTTCATGGCAACAATTATTAGACCCTGACAGGTTCGCTAACAGGGAAAAAAAGAGGGGAGGCTCAAATACCCCACAGATTAACAATTTAGTACAATAATTAATGTTGCGCTCTTTCCAGTTAATTATGGATTGTGTACACAAACTTATTACTATTATTATAAAGACCACAAAGGGAAAATGGTAACATTAAATGATGACATTAGCTTTGTTGCAAAGAAAAAAAAATGTATAAAAAGATGCTTTAACAGAAGTAATAGTTCAAGCCAGCACTGGTTCTGCACTGCATATTCCACCAATGTTGAATATGGCAGCAAATGTTGAATGTGGTGGTACATTATAGATTCTTATTCCAGCTACTCGGCTACTCATTACATCCAATTCATGGTCTTCCCTCATCTATGGTGAGGCCATGTCAATACCTCAAAGGAAACAAATTGGTATAACACACAACAGTAGCATTCTGCTTGGGACTTATATCTTTGTAAGTGGCCTTATGTGCTTGCCAAACTGAACTGAGTAGTTTTGCAACATCTATATTCATCTAGACGCTGGTGGAACACTATAACATACTGAATCATAGAATCATAGAGTTGGAAGAGACCACAAGGGCCATCTAGTCTAACACCCTGCCTTGCAGGAATATCCAATCAAAGCACTCTCGACAATGGCCATCCAGAATCCATTTTAAAACCTCCAAAGAAGGCGACTCCACCACACTCTGAGGCAGTATATTCCACTGCCGAACAGCTCTTACTATCAGGAAGTTCTTCCTAATGTTTAGGTGGAATCTCTTTACTGGGTTTCTGTTGTGCAATGGCAGCCAGTAGAGTGACTGATGTGCCATGGCCTGGTGCTCAATGGTCACTGATTCCCATTGGGGTGTCTCCCCAGTGTTCATCAGGACACTGGCTAGGAAGTCCCAGAACACAACAGGGATGCCCAATGTGCTTCAGAAGTTCCCAGTGTGCATTGGAGCACTCTTGCCTGGATGTGTATCATTGCAGTTTACTTAGGAGATTACGAGATGTGGCAAATATGGCATGATAACAATGACACAATACCGTGAAAGGGCTTCCCTATCGCATCATTTCATCGTCCTCCCATTCTCCAAGCTTTCTGCTCCTGTGAAAAAGGCATTCTTTTTTATTAATGGGCCAAGCTGTCAATTGATTGCCAATGGCATTTTTTTCATGGTATTGTCAGCATCTGAAACCACGACCCATCCTGCTCTCGTATGCAGTTCTCACCAGAACACTTCTGGGTGAGAATGTGAAAACTAGGTAAGGAATGCTTTTTTATGAACCATTTTTTCCTTGGTTATTTTCTGGGAGGTTTGAGGCTGTGTTCTGGAAGAGTTTATTTCTGATGTTCTACTTCCATCTGTGGCTGGCATCTTCAGAGAATGGTTGGGTAGGATTGTGTGTGGGAATTATATAATGTGAACCCCCTGTTGGGGAGTATACGTAAATTTGTGTATTTGAATGGTTAGTTTCTGGGTATAGATATGCAAGGAGGATTAGTGTTTGTTTGGCTAATGGTTGGTTGACGGGCCATTATCTGCTGGAAATCCCCCTGTCCCTGGGTGGAGTTCATTTGCAAGTGTTGAGTTTTGATTTTAGTGTTTTCCAGGACTAGCAGCCAGATCTTGTTTACATTTAGGGTTTCTTCTTTCCTGTTGAAGTTGTCCAGGTGTTTGTGGATTTCAATAGCTTCTCTGTGCATTCTGACATGATAGTGGTTGGCCTGGTCCAGAATTTCTGTGTTTTTAAATAATATTTTGTGTCCAGGTTGGTTTATAACATGTTCTTCTACTGCTACTAAATGCAGTGTGCAAACACGAATCAAGGAACTTGAGAGACACTGCAGACTGGGCCAGCCAGAAAAATCAGCAGTAGCAGAACATGTTATAAACCAACCAGGACACAAAATGTTATTTAAAAACACAGAAATTCTGGACCAGGCCAAACACTATCATGTCAGGATACACAGAGAAGCTATTAAAATCCTCAAACACCTGGACAACTTCAACAGGAAAGAAGAAACCCTAAAAGTAAACAAAATCTGGCTGCCAGTCCTGAAAAACACTAAAATTAGAACTCAACACTTGCAAATGAATTCCATCCAGGACAGGGGGATTTCCAACAGATAATGGGCCATCAACCAACCATTAGCCAAACAGATACTAATCCTCCTTGCATTTGTACACCCAGAAACTAACCATTCAATTACACAAATTTACATATACTCCCCAAGAGGGGTTCACAGTATATAAACTCCACTCACACTCCTACCCAACCATTCTCTGAAGATGCCAGCCACAGATGCAGGCAAAAGGTCAGAAGTAAACTCTTCCAAAACACAGCCTCACAGCCCAGAAAAAAACACAAGGAAAATCTATGGATGCTGGCCATGAAAGCCTTCGACTTCACCTCCCCATTTTGCTGGTCAAATTTTTAAGTGTGCTTCAGTGCTGGTGTGTTCATCTTCCTTGTTAATTTCTTGTTTTTAGACTTTTAAGCATGCCTGTGTCTTCTTGCAAGCACTGCCAAGATCACACACCCCAGTGCACATGGAAGTAAACAGTGCTAGCTGTCATGCTCTGATAATTCTGGGGCTGCTTGTTTTCTTTATTACAGCAGCGTGTGATAAAAAGGGTTATTATGCCAGGACACTAATTCTATTAAATACAGTGGGACAAAAATATTTTTAGATGCTCATCTGATAGTCTCCTAAGAGGGTTTCATTGCATTTCTGTAACAAAGCTATGGATTTGTAAAATCATGAAATTTAGACTTCAATGTCAGATCTCTGCCACGGTCATCATCTTATTGATATCTTCATAACTGTAAATAATAGAACCCCAGATTTCAATGTATTAACATTATTTTCATCGTGAGTCAGGATATTCAGGACTCCTAGGTCAGGTGATGAAAGTCTAAGGTTTAACTTTGGAGCATTCAGATGCTTACAGGTATTTTGTGATGCTCTGGATAGAAATGTTATGATAGTGATGACTTTCTTCCATTGCTTAGGGCCTGTCTACACTGCAGAAATACAGCAGTTTGACACCACTTTATCCACCATAGTTCTCTCCTATGGATTCCTGCTATTTGTAGTTTGCTGAGGCACCAGAGTTATCTGATAGAAAAGGCTAAATACTTCACAAAACTACAAATGCCAGGATCCATAGGATAGAACTACAATAGATAAAGTGGTGTCAAACTGCTATACAGTATTTCTGCAGTATAGACAGGCCCTTAATGAAATTACCAAACCTCATAACTGCTTGATCTGCAACACTGCTTGGAAAATTACTTTTAAATAAAAATTAGATGTAGTTGTAGTTCTAAGCCCCACAGCCCAGTAGTTACTTACTATTCCAGCTACCCAATCTTAAAGAAAGTAATTCTTTACTTTCATATTTTGAAATAGTAACTAAATTATTACTTTTTCTTACTGCAAAACATCTGAATACTACAAGCTACTGGCCTGTAGCACCAAACACACACTGCTCCCCTCCATTGTCACTTCAATACAACAGTGCATGAGGTAGAAGCAAAAGGTACAGCATGAGTCAGCGCTTGAACCCTGTCATATTTCTCCTCCACCATTTGGTGAAACCACACTTCTCCCAATGTAAAAGCAACTAGCATTTGCAACTACTGCTGTTTCATTTTGTGACAATCATACTATGACGTATTTATGCCTTTATTATTGGAAAGAGAAACTGGTTAAAATAACTTCTAATTGTAAATTATTTGAAATGATTTCTAAACTCTGGTTCAGAATATGTATTTCCCTATTTTATTCTGTTTGCATCCAACAGCAATCCTATTGTATTTCCCTAAATATCTCTCATTCAGAATTGGGGCGGGGGGATATGGTTCATTTTAGTTCAAGTCACAAAGTTTAGTTCAAGTTCAGATGGATGCACGCAAAAGTCATTTTTTTCAGGCTCTAGACAATTATAGCCAAACCCAGGTTGAAGCCGCAAAAAGAGAAATGGAATTGTACAAACCTCTGACTTGTCTGACTAACCAGTTAGAAACAAGCAATCTCCAAAAAAGTATGCTTATGCATTTTCAGTTATCTATTATTTTTCTCTATGGCTAGCATCCTGTTGTTGTTTTAGTCACATGTAAGTTCTCTTAAACATGCTGTTATACTATTTTGGCCATTGAGTAACATCCATATTTGCAGTTGCAAAACTGGAAGTCCATGTGTGCTATTACCCAAATTATTGAGGTCCATGGAAATTCCATGTGTGTCTACAGAAAATCACTCTTTCTATGGGGAATTTTAATTAGCTCAAATGTGGCAGTGAGAGACTGGGTAGCAGCAGCATCTTTTGACCTATGTATACCAGTACTCACTGATGAGACTCACAGCCAGGAAATAAAATTTAAAAAATTATTGAAAAATAATCAGGGGAATGCACACATACATATATTCAGGCTTAAGCAATGACACAAGGCTATGGAAGAAAGTAGGAAGTATTAGGATGGAGGAATAGAGTTCAGGAAGATGGGTTATACTATACCTGTCTAATGACCAGAGATTAGTGCATATGTTGCAACCTGTGGTGACACAGACTGACAGAGTGACAGGAGGAAGGGAAGCTGTGCACACTTTGGCAGGGTTTTAGGGTGATAGTCATATTCAATATTTCTCCTGAAGGGGTGTCATGAGTGTAATACATGTTTGTCAGAGTTTCCCAGGGTTAAACAATGGATTCTCCTGATGTATTAATGATTGATAATGGCTGAACCATTCAAACTGATGGGCAGTGGTCAAACCTCTATTGTTTTAGGACAGGTGTGAGGGGAAAAAAAACAGTTTTGCAAGGCAAGTAGTATCCACCTTCCTTGATGGGATTATTGAATGACTCATTCCTACAGTCCAAGAGAATTAGTCCATTTCCTCCTTAACTCACCAGTTCAAGGGGTGGGAGTTGCTTAATCCTTACCCAGGGGTGAGATGGATGGAGAGAGCTACTAGAATTGTTGTACTGACTTTGACATAAAGTCTTCCTCTGTGGTGCTGGAAATAGAAACACTTGGAAAGCACTTATCTGGGAGATAGGGAGAAAGAAACAGAGTTACAGGAGAAGCCTGGGCTCCTAGTACAGGAGAAAAGTGCCATAGAAATGAAATAAAATGAAATAAATCAATATGTGCACTTCTAGACAGTCCTTGAGCACATGGCTAAGGGACTGGAGTGATGAGCACTCACATTTCAAAACTTACCACTATCATACTGATATTATATTAATCAGGTGCAGTGTGTGTATGTGTGTGTGTGTGTGTGTGTTTGCCTTCAAGTTGCCTGTTGATTTCTGGCAATCCCATAAATTTCATAGGGTTCCCTTAGGCAAGAAATATTCAGAGTTGGTTTTGCTCCGAAATATATCCTACAGCACCTAGTATTTGTTGGTGGTCTCCTGTCCAAGTATTAAGCAGAGCTGACCCTGTTTAGCTTCCAAGATCAAATGGGATCTGGTGCAATTACGGTATTTAGCACATTATGTGCATGTGGAATGAAATCACATGTGTGAAATCACTTTGCCCTAAACTGAAGTCCATATAAAACCATGAGTTGGGCACTTGATAAAACTTTCTAAGAGAAAAAAAATTCTGTTGGAGTTTCCTTTTAAAGAAATATCCAGCGCAGTGCTGGATAACATGTGACCCACAGCCACAAAGCAGTCCCCAAACTCACTTTTGCAGTCCCTCCCAACATAAACCCCAAACACCCTGCCCCACCATTTATTTTACTGGCACAATTTTCAGGGGATTTTGGCCTGACAACTGTGCAAGCAAAAACCACCAAATTTGCCAAAAGCACACAGCAATGACCTCACACACTCCCCAGAAACCCCCCCACTCCTTTAAATACAGTACTACATATTAGCCAAAGTGGTAACAGGAAGTGATGCTGTGTCACTTCCAGTCACTATTTGGTCCAATGTACCACCCAGAAAAGTGGTGTGTCTGGTGCACAGACAGGCACGTCTTGCTACCTGAATTACTGAGGACCATGGAAATTCCACACATGTGTACCAAAAATTGATATTTCTATGGGGAATTTTAGTTAGCTCAAACATAGCAATGAGAGGCTGGGTAACACTGGGATTTTTTGACCCATGTATATCAGTAGTCATCAATAAAACTCACAGCCGAACGGTACCTTCTTCCACATGTGGTGGTCATGTAAAAAGGCGAAAAAGTATTGGAACATGGTTCATAACAAACTTAAGGAAATAATTAAGACAAAGGTGAATTTTAAAGCCGAACTATATCTATTAGGCATCTTTGATAGGGAATTCCCACAAAAATATAAAACTTTGACCTTTTTCATGATCACCACAGCCAGAATAGTTTATGCCAGATACTGGAAGGACAGTAATGTTCCAGACTATGATGAATGGATGCTGAAATTGAGAGAGGTGGCACAAATGGAAAAGCTTACTTGTTGGTTAAGAAATTATTCTGTAGAGAAATTTAGAACTGATTGGAAGATGTTAATAGAATATTGGAAAACAGAGTGGAATGGATATATGCTAACATGGCTGGATGATTAAATATTTACAGAAAACTTCAAAGATGATAAGAAGATAGTATAAAATTCTGGTGCTCCAAGAAGGAGCCCGGTAATTGCTCTTTTCTTTCTTTTTTAGTTTAGCCATCTCTGTTGGTAATTTTGCAGGATCTATGGAGATATGATTTGTATTTACGAGATATGTGAAATATGTATTTAGATGTAATACCTGCATTATTTTGTTTAAAAGGTATAGTAACTAGTTGAAAAATGTATTTTGAAAGCCAAGTAGTGTTATGGAAACTGTTTCTGGACTACTGTGTAAGGAAGTCTTAAACGTTCATAACCATTGTGAAGGCTATGACTGTTTTTAAAAATGTATGTAAATACAATAATATATATATATATATATATATATATATATAAAAGAAACTCACAGCCAAGAAATAAAATAAAAATAGTTTTTATTGAAAAATAATCAAGGGAAACACACATATACTCAGGCTTCAAGCAGTCACATAAGGCTAGCAAAGAAAATGGGAAGTATTGGGATAGATGAATAGAGTTCGGGCTGATGGACTATACTATACCTGTCCGACAAGCAGAGATTTGTGCAAACCCTGGTGACACAGACTGAGTGACGAAAGGAAGAGAAGCTGTGCACCTTTGATAGTGTTTTGGGGTGATATTTATATTTGATTTTTTTTCCCCTGAAGGGGTGTTTTGGGTGGAATACAATGATTGGTGGAGTTTCCCAAGGTTAAACAATGGATTCTTCAAATGTGTTAACAATCGCTAATGGCTGAAACATCAAAACTGATGGGTCATAGGCAACCTTCTATTCTTTTAGGACAGGTGAGAGGAAAGACCAGTTTTTCAAGGCAATGTAGTGTCCAGATACATTTATTGAATCAGCAAATGACTCACTTGTATGTGCGTCCAGGAAAATTAGCCCATTTCCTCCCTAACTCATCAGTTCAGGCGGGGGGCGGGTAGCTTAATTTCTACCTGGGTGTGTTTTTAGGAATTTTAGCAGGCTACTTGTTTAGGTCTTCTGAGCAAAGCTTGATTTCTTGTACTTGGATGTCCCTGGTCTTCTACCAACCATATGGAGTGCCAGTAATAAGACAATATATGAAATACATTTATTAAATTATTAGAAGAGTGGGGTGTCAGGGCAGGTAACAGTGCACATGAGGTTGCTCATTCTTGGATGGTGCATGGCTCACCAGTGTCTTACATCATTGGGATTGCAGGGCCAACCACTATGAATCCACCATTGAATATTGAGGAATAATTAGCTGCATGCACAGATAAACAATGGGCACAATGCCAATATTAAACTAAAAGCTCAACTACCACTTAACTACAATGGGTGTAATTTTACACTACACAAGTGCAACATAGCATCTCAGCTATTATTTGTTTGATGTATTTATGGTGACACACATCTTATGTAAATTTCACCCGCACATCAAACTGCACGTTACTTTAAAGCAGCTGGGGGAATCAGGATGGGAACCAAGCCCTTCAGATGCTGTTGAACTCAATCTCCCAGCAACCCTAGCTAGCAAAGCCAATGGTAAGTAATGAGAATAGTTGCAATTTGATGACATCTGGAGGGCCCCTCAATTCCTAGCATTGCATTAAGCCCATTGGGTGCAAGTTGGTGTCCGGTTTTGTTTTACATTAGAATCATAGAATTGCAGAGTTGGAAGAGACCACGAGGGCCATCCAGCCCAACCCCCTGCCATGCAGGAATACACAATCAAAGCATCCCTGACAGATGGCCATCCAGCCTCTGTTTAAAGACCTCCAAGGAAGGAGACCCCACCATGCTCCGAGGGAATGTGTTCCACTGCCGAACAGCTCTTACTGTCAAAAAGTTCCTCCTCATGTTGAGGTGGAATCTCTGTTCCTGGAGCTTGCACCCATTGCTCCGTGTTCCAGTCTCTGGAGCAGCAGAAAACAAGCCTGCTCCATCCTCAGCATGACATCCCTTCAAATACTTAAACAGGGCTATCATATCGCCTCTTAACCGTCTTTTTTCCAGGCTAAGCATACCCAGCTCCCTAAGTCTCTCCTCATAAGGCATCATTTCCAGACCTTTCACCATTTTAGTTGCCCTTCTCTGGACACGCTCCAATTTGTCAATATCCTTTTTTAATTATGGTGCCCAGAACTGGATACAGTATTCTAAGTGAGGTCTGACCAAAGCAGAATAGAGTGGCACTATTACATTGAACACTTAACTTGTCTAGCCCACATTTTACAAGCTTGTTTGCAAGAATGTCAAATATAATATAATATAAGCCTGTGGCACTGTTAGCACCCCTGACAAGCTCCACCCTCAGGAACCCCCAAAATTGGCTTATTAATAATTTGGCATATTAATATAGTCATCCACATGGGAGGACAATAAAGCCCACAGACTCTCTATAAGGATCCAAGAGGCAAGTATCACCCAAGGGAAGGACTATTGACAAATTCCAAACTGAAGGAAACATAATGAGGTCAAGCTAAACCTGAGGACATTGCTTGCACGCACCCTAGTGACAAACAATTGATCCCATCATCAGTGGTTGGAGTAATCCTTTGTCTGAAGGTATCATTCTTCCCTTAATCTCCAGACCCAACCATCAAGGAAGCAGCTCATGCTTGGTAAATTTAATCACCAGAATATTTAAGGGAACATCCTCAGAAGCTCATTGTTCAAACTCAGGAGTTTCATGAAACCCATTGTTTCAATACATGAAATCCTGTCACCTGAGGGCACATTTTTGGGTATAATTACTGGCCCAAAATCCTGCCTCAGTGCTTACAGATCTCTTTCTGGGGATACTACATCTCTCTGTGTAGCCAGGCACACAGATTCACTTCCTGGCGACACTACATCCAACTGTGTTAGCTATTCCTATTTCATCCATCCCTGCAGTCAGTCTGTTCTGAAACTTCAGACTACTAGACAGGTGTCATATTACCTCAGAAAAACTCCCTATCTATTCCTCTGTCAATTTCTCTTCTTCCATCCCTAGTGGTCTTATGTGAATGCTTTATTGTATGAATGTGTGTGTGATTGGTGTTATTATTTTTAAGTCCCTCATAAATATTATTGTTAACTTTTCATCTTGTGTTGGTGCATGTATGTCAGTTCAGAGTTACTAGGGGCAAAAATATGCATAAATGTCCCCTCTGTTTCCCCCTCTTGCATCGCTAAGTCAAGTTTCTGTTAATTTCCCCAAACATATTAGAAACTTGATATTTGCCTGGGATGTCCACAAGCGAATTGGATAACAGCACCACAATCCAAATCATGGCCACTCTGCAGAGGAAGGGAAGATCTGAATTCTTTCCTTGCTATACATTTTTATCCCAAAATTGTTTTGCTTCCTCCTTTACTTCCTCCACACTACAAAAAGTGGGGAGGAATCCTCCAGTGGTGCCAATCATGAATGATTCTCTTTTGTAAACTGCCATGCAAAGGTGATTCTGGGGTGGAGAGTTCTGAGGCCTACCATTAGGCAGGATGGCAAAATTAGCAACATTTGTGGAGGGTTTCTGGGTTACATAGTGGCCAAAATCCTGTTGGGGTACTTGCCTAAGTTCCCCAAATGGTTTGATATTTTTGTTCCTTGAGGAATGTTTATATTTTGTCCAAGGATGCAGGAGCCAAGTTATACATCTGGTATCGTTGTGCATGTAGATGTAGATGTATAGATGTATGCACACATGGGTGCACACACCCACTCATTTGTGCACTGGACTGTACCTTCAGCTACAATTCAATGCCAGGGTTTTGCCACTCAGCAAAGACTTCAAATGATTACTGAAGAAAGTCCAGGAAGAAAGTGCAAATGCAAATTTACAGCTGAACAATAAGAAAACAAAAATAATGACCACAGATGATTTACATAACTACAAAGTAGTTGATGAAGTCATTGAAATAGTTCAAGATTTTCCATACTTTGACTTCTGGTGGCGTGGACAACGGACATGGTTGAGCTTCAGGCGAGCTCCTGAAGTGAAACTGCTTGGTGCAGAATACAGCTTGGTGCGGAATTGGGACGAATTCTACCTGCAATATCAGGCAGTCAGAGGGGACTCCAATAAAAGCTCGTTTCCAGCCCAGGAGAGTGAGAAAGAAACAAACAAACAACGAAACAATGAAGGGGAAGGAGAAAGGGGCTGAGATAAAGGGGCTGAGGGAGCTGCGAGTCTACCACGACCGCACCAAATTGCCGCCAAAGAGACATATACGTCAGCACCACTTTTAATTCGAACTTTTAATTTGTAAGAGTATGGGTAAAGCTTCTTTCTTCCTGTGGATGTGAGGTGATTCACCAGGGGGCGGGAAATTGTTTTTTGTTGAAGTAACTTTAGTGTGGGGAGCGAAGACGGTGACTTTGGCTCCTAACAGCTGATATTGAAAGAGCTGAGAAGGATCAGCGAAGAGAGAGTGAGAGTGTGAGTAATTGTATCCCATTACAGCTATTGAGTAGGTGAGAAAAGAAAGCTGTTAACGAGAGGCCCAAGCGGAAAGAGGAAAGTTGAAAGCGAAAGGATTTAAAAGGATTGTGAAATGGAATACAGTGGGAACGGAGTGGAGCAGTGACAAGGGGAAGGAAAGGAGCCTGGCAACCTGAATAGACTTTGGAAGAAGGTAGAAGTTGGAGGAAGGAAAGAAGGAGAGAAAGAGAAGGAGAAGAAAAAAGAAAGGAAAAGGAAAAGGGGGTGAAGCAGTAACGCGAAGTACGGAAGTGGAGAAATTGAATGTTAGACGCGGGATATACCGAAGGTACTGACTTTAAAAAGTAAATGAATAAATAAAGAAAAAAAATAAAGAAAACCCAGACAGTGTTTACTTTAAGGACTGAAGATACAACGGAGAACAGAGGAAGGAGACTTAAGAGGAGGTGAAAAAAACAACAACAGTAAGATATTAGAAGGGAAATTATACGAATTGTGAAATTATAGTGGCCAATTAATCAAAAATAGATACATTTAATTATAGAAAAATTGGTAAATGACTGTAGATATTTGTTAATGTTAGTCAGTTGTTTATATACAATGATATATAATTGTATGACAATTTTCATGATTTTCATGATTGTATGGTAGAATTAACTGGATGTTATTGATTAATTCACTGATGGAGGCAAGGATCAAAAATTTTGGATTTGGGAGGAATCTGGAGGAATAAAAATAGAGAATTTAAGTGAAACTAGAAAATAAAGGATAGAGGAAATTAAATTTATAAGATTAATGAATTACTTTATGAACACTGATGGATTATAATTGCTGATGAGCTGCTGTTTGTTTTTGAATGGTTATTGACTATCAATTATTATTAATTAACCATGGGTAATTCATTGTATGGACAAATTGGTAATTGATTGGTCAGAGGTTGGGTACTGAAAGAGACTGAGATTGTGGGTCTGAGGTATAAGATAAACTTAAAAGAAGTCAGAAGGAAATTAGAAGAAAGTGGGTAAAAACTAAACAAAAGGTTGTGGAATCAGGAAAATAGGGATAAGTAGATATATATACATTTAGAAAGGATTATATGTGTGTGTGTGCGTATTGAAATTGAGGGGGGGGAGATAGATTATTATAATAGAATGCCTACTACTAGTAAAAACCTAACCAAACAACAACAAGTACAAAGCCAGACTGTGAGAAGATCTTCTTTGGATATGACTGCAAAGATTACAGATATTGATCAGTTACTTTTAAGTGAATTTAAGAAATGGAAAACAACTGAAATCTGAGTTGAAAGAGTTAAAAAGTGAAATAAGATTAGATATACAAAAACAATTAGATAATTTTGGGATGCAGCTAGAAACAGCAACGAAGGATATAATGAAAATTAGTACAGAGTTACAAGTACTACAGGAGAGGACACAGGGATTAGAGAAGAAGACAAAAAATTTGGAGGCTCGAATTGGAAAATAATCAAAAATTAGTACAAGAATTAAGATATAGATCTAGGTGTGTGAAAGTAAGGGGACTCCCGGAACAACCAAATGAAGACTTGGCTACAAGGATAATTCCTGAGTTAGCAAAATTTATAGAGTGGGAGCCGGATCAACTGGACTTGGAGGTGGATAAGATTTACCGAATAGATTCCTGGGTAGCCAGGAAAAATAAGTTACCCAGAGATATTGCAATCTATTTTGTTAGAGAGAGAGTTAAGGAGACAGTCTTGCAAAGGAATTTTGAAGAAACCTTGAGAATAGAAGGAAGGGAAGTCAAAACATTTAAAGATATACCGACTCAACTAATAAAAAGGCGTAGACAATATGGATTCTTAACGAAAGTCTTAAGGGAAAAAAATATACCTAATAAATGGAACAAATTAGAAGGCTTAAACCTGATGTATAAATATAAAAAATACTGGATAGACACTGAATAGCGCAAAAGAATTCTTGGAAGAACTAAAAGGAGAGAAGGAAGGAAGACTGATGAAGGAAAAGTAGGGGAAAACAGTAAGAGCAACAAAAAAGAAGAAAATAAAGATTATAAGGGTTATAAGGGACATAAACAGAGTGTTGAAGAGATTAGAAAAAGGATAGAGGATAAAGTGGAGAGACAAGATAGAGACAGAAGGAAGAAAGAAAGTAAAGTTAGAACAGAATTGGAACTAGCAGTAGAAGAAGTATTAAGACTTGATAAGGAAGGAAATCTGGAAATAGAGAATAGAAGTATAGCAAAGGAAGAAGAGACAGAAGAGGAAGTTAGATCTGATTTGGAGATAGAAGATGAGGACGAAGAGGGGGAAGAAGAATCAATAGAGGGGGGAGAAGGAGATAGAGAAACAAATTGAGACAGAGGAGGAAGAAATATTGGAGGGGGCAGTAGGAGGTATATTGGAATAAGTGGGGGAAAATCTGATTTGTTGTATTGTAAACAGTGTGGAATAGATGAAATGTTTAATAAAATAGTATCATGGAATGTAAGGGGTTTACATTCTCCCCAAAAAAAGAAGAGTAGTCTTTCATTATTTAGAAAAACAAAGGTTGGATATCATCTGTCTCCAAGAGACACATATTAAAGGAAGGGATATTAATTTAATAAAAATGGTAAATTGGGAAGACTATATGCAACAGAGTTCAGTAAGAAAAAAGCAGGAGTTGCTTTTTATATAAACACAAAATATTATTCAAAAGAGATATTTAAGGATAATAAAGGTTCATATTTAGGCGTGGAGGTCAGAATTGGAGAAAAGAATATATTTCTGGTGGGAATATATGGACCGCAAAACAACAAGAAGCAATATATACAAGAAATCTATGATAGATTGATGGAACATAATTTTGAATATGTAATATTGATGGGTGATTGGAACACAGTTTTAGATTCAAAAGTGGATAGATCGATGCAGAAAGGGAAACAACGATGCTTAAAAGAGGGGAAAGCCCCAAAGATAATGAAAGAAATGATGGAAGAACAATGTTTGATAGATGTATGGAGGCATATCCGTGGGAATGAAAGGGATTATACCTATTATTCAAATAGACATGATGTGTGGTCCAAAATAGACTATTATATTATGTTGAAGAGTTTGATTGGAAGTGTCAAAGAGGTAGAAATACAACAGAAAGTAATATCAGACCACTCCCCAATAGAATTGGTGTTAAGGGGACCTAGGCTACAATATATATGGAGGATGAAAGATCTGCTTCTCAAGAAAGACGAGATAGTAGAAAAAATAAGGAAAGAAATTTAAAACTATTTCAAGGAGAATCTAGACAAAGAAACATCAATAGATATGGTATGGGATGCTGGTAAAGCAGTAATTAGGGGATATATGATGCAAAAAGAAATAGAAATGAAGAGAGCTAAGAAAGATAAGAAATACTAAAAAGTATAGCAGAAGAGGAGAAAGAGCTGAAGAGGAAGGGAGGAAATGAGAAAATAAAAGAAGAGTTAAATTTATTGAAGAAACAATTAAATACTGAATGGGTAGAAGAGATAGGTAAGCAATTGAAATACACTAGTTTAAGATTTTTTGAACAGGCTAATAAGAGTGACAAATGGCTGGCTTATAGACTGCAGAAAGAAAAAGAAAAGAGAATGATAACAGAGATTAGAATGAATGAAAAACGTTATACTAAGCAAAAAGAAATAAAAGAAATATTCTACAAATATTTTACAAATACTTTTGAGGAAAAGGGGGAAGAGGTAAAAATTGCTAAGGAGACTGAGGAATTTTTGAAATATGAGAAGGTACTTAGAATAACGGAAGATCAAAAAGCAGAATTGAATAGGCAAATTACAGTGCAAAAGATAAGAGATGCGATCAAAAGGCTGAAACCTGGTAAGGCACCAGGCCCGGATGGGTTCTCAGCTAATATTATAAGTGATTTGTAGATGAGTTAATTATGCCACTTCACAATCTATTTAATGAGATAAACAGTAAAGTCTGTCCAAAATCATGGCAAAATGCGGATATCTCCTTAATTCTAAAGGAAGATAAAGATCCATCGCTAGTAACTAGTTACAGGCCCATCTCCCTGTTAAATGTGGATTATAAGATCTTCGCTAGTATTATCACAGAAAGATTAAAAAAAGGACTGGTAAATTGGATCCAGAGTGATCAGAATGGTTTTTTACCGAATAGATATATAAAAAATAATATAAGAACGCTGTTAGACATAATTGAATTGTATGAGAAACAAAATGGAAAAAAAATGGCGATAATACTACTTGATGCAGAAAAAGCATTTGACAGAGTGAGATAGGAATTTATGTTTAAAGTGATGGAAGAGATGGAGATTGGAAATACTTTTTTGAGTTGGATTAAAAACATTTATAATTGACAGGAAGCCCAGATAATTATAAATGGGGAAAGAACTAAACCTTGTAAAATAAATAAAGGAACTAGACAGGGCTGTCCGCTTTCGCCACTTTTATTTATAATGACATTAGAGATTCTTAATAGAAAAATTAATAATGATCCAGAAATTAGAGGAGTGAAAGTACAAAAAAGTGAATTTAAATATAATGCCTTTGCGGATGACCTTGTCTTTTTTCTGGACGATCCGAAGGAGAGTATCAATAAATTAGTGAGAACGATTGAGGAATACGGGAAATTAGCTGGATTTAAAATTAATAAAGAAAAAACAATAGTAATAACTAAAATTGTGTCTAAGGACTTTTTCAGACAACTAAAATGCAGTGCAAGCAGCCTCGCCACGTTGCGAGGCTGCAGCGCTGCAGGGCGTCCCTTTCAGATGACGCCCGTCCCTGCTGTTACTGTTGCGGTACCGCAGGGACATTTGAGTGGAATATTTTGCCAATTTTTACTCATGATCAACGATCAACAATCGTGAGTAAAAATCGGCAAAATATTCCACTCAAATGTCCCTGCGGTACCGCAACAGTACTGGCAGGGACGGGCATCATCCGAAAGGGACGCCCTGCAGTGCTGCAGCCTCGCAACGTGGCAAGGTTGCTTGCACTGCATTTTAGTTGTCCGAAAAAGTCCTAAGTATGAAGAGGATGAGCTAGTGAAAATATTGAATTTCAAGATGGGGAAGAAGGGAAGATATTTAGGGATAAATATAACAAATAGAAATATAGATCTGTATAAGAATAATTATATTAAAGTATGGAGAGAAATTAAAGAAGATCTGAGGAGATGGATGAAATTAAGACTATCTCTATTAGGAAGAATTGCAACGGTAAACATGAATGTACTCCCAAGAGTGATGTACTTATTTCAAAATATTCCCATTCTATTTACATCAGCAATATTTAAAGAATGGAACAAAATTTTGGCTAAATTTATCTGGGCTGGGAAAAAGCCAAGGATTAAGAGGCAAATACTAGTGGAATCCAAGGAAAGGGGTGGATTGGGACTTCCAGATTTGGAATTATACTACAATGCAAGTTGTCTAAACTGGATCTCAGAATGGATACATTTAATAGATAAGAGATTGTTACGGTTAGAAGGGTTCAATTTAAGATATGGATTCCATGCTTACATGTGGTATAAGAAAGAGGTGGTACATAAGGAGTTTGGACATCACTTCATCAGGAAAGCAATATGGAGAGTTTGGGAAAAATATAAAAGGTGGATTTACTCAAAGATACCAACATGGGTTTCTACCCATGAAGCGTTTTATCAAAGGGAAACTCTGTTTAAAGGAGAATGGTTAACATACGAGTGAATTCTAAAGAAAGATGGAGTACAATATAAAATGAAAACACAGGAAGAGTTAAGCAACGAGGGTATAGAATGCCATTGGTTCCTGCATAGACAATTAATGGAAAATTTTAAAATGGATTTGAAAATAGAAGAAATAGAAAGCGAACAAACAGAATTTGACTGAATACTGAATGATAAAGGGGAAAAGAAAATAACTTCAAGAATATATAAACTCTTACTGAATTTTAGTCAAGAAAAGGAAGTAATAAAGAATTATATGGTGAAGTGGGCACAGTTTATAGGTCATGAGATACAATTACATTGGTGGGAAATAGCGTGGAGGAAAAATATAAAATTTACTAAAAGTAACAAATTGAAAGAAAATTACTATAAGATAATGAACCTGTGGTATATGACACCTGAAGAGCTGAATAAGATCTATAAGAATATATCGAATAACTGTTGGAAATGTGGCAACTCGAAAGGTACATATTACCATGTTTGGTGGGAATGTAAGAAAATAAAAAAAATTGGGGGGGAAGGTTCATAGGTTAATAAACAGGACATTAGAGACTGAGTACCCACTACAACCAGAGATATATCTGCCAAATATGTTGGATAAAGTGGACGGAGATATAAGGAAAAAATATAGAAAGGTATTATTATATGCGATTACGGCCGCCAGATTAGTAATTGCAAAAAAATGGAAAGGGAAGGAAGTTCCCACAGTAGAGGAATGGATAGAAAAGCTTTTTGAAATGTATGAGATGGATAAATTATCTATCATAATAGATGAAGGGAAAACATTGAAGGATTTACAAGATTGGGGGGGAAATGAGTAAATTATGGAAAGAATATTGGGGAAACAATTGGATGTTGTAAGAGAGTAATAGTTGAAGGATAAATTAATAAGGGGAAGTAATGAGAAACAAATGAACTAAGAGAAAATCTAGTAGGTATTTGATGCTGAGGAATTTAATTTGAAGTTATGAAGCTCAACAGGAAGACAGAATGATGGAAGTTGATTATGGTTATATTATGCTTATGTTTTTGGTGTTTAGTTTGTATGCCTTAGGGGCTATGTTACGTTATGTTATGTTACGTCATGGTGCGTTTTTGTCGTTTTATATATTTTGGGAAAAAACTTTAATAAAGATAATATTAAAAAAAAAAAAGATTTTCCATACCTTGGCTCAGTCCTTAATCAGAATGGAGACTGCAGTCAAGAAATCAGAAGAAAACTAGGACTTGGAAGGGCAGCTATGAAGATACGAGATCTCAAAGTGTCAAGATATATCATTTGATACTAAAGTTAGGATTGTCCATGCCATCATAGTTCCAATTTCTATGTATAGTTCTGAAAGCCGGAGAGTGAAGAAAGCTGATAGGAAGAAAATGAGGTGCCGGAGAAGAGTTCTATGGATACTGTGGACTGCTAAAAAGACCAATATATGGGTCCTAGAGCAAATCAAGCCTGAACTCTCCCTAGAAGCCAATATGACTAAACTGAGACTGCCATACTTTGGCCATATCATGAGAAGACATGACTCACTAGAAAAGACTAATAATGCTTGGTAAGCTCAAAAGCAGTAGGAAAAGAGGAAGACCACATTACATATGGAGAGACTCAATCAAGGAAAATACGGTTCTGAATCTGTATGACCTGAACATGGGTGTTGATGACAGGGTGACTTGGAGGTCTCTCAATCATAGGATCATCATAAGTCAAAGTCAACTTTATGGCAATTAACAACAACAAAACACAATCAATGTCTAACTCTGCCTGTGGAGGTTTACATTTTATAACTCTGATGTAGGGTCTTGGCCCTTGTCATATACTGTTATGCTCTGAATTTTGATTTTGTTATCTAGCATTGTACCCCTCCCACCAACTCAGTCCCATCCCATAACTCCATTGCTTGTCAGTTGTTCATTTACTTTCTGCTAGAGCGAACTTGCCCCCTCTATTTTCTCTCTCTCTTCCCAATGTCCATTTTTAATTATCATCAAGATCCTTTGTTGCAAGCCCTGATCAATACACACAATAGATATTCCAAACCGGAAAACTGCAGAAAAGCTTGGAGAGGGAGAAATAATCATTCAATGTTATTAAAGCAATGGCTGATGGCAGCACTATTCTCTTACGATGCAGCAACCCACATCTCAAGTGCATATTGATTTGCCTTTATAACAATTATACTCCATTTGTAGAGTCAAAAGGGGAGGGAATAGCTACAGTGAACTGAAACAACAAAATCTATGGGTGTGTTATCCTACGTTCTTTCCAATACTCCCCATTTACCAAAAGCAATCTCTAGTGACTAATAAATGTCCCTGTATTTTCCTTGTTTTACATTCTCAAGAGATGATAAAATTAACCTTTTTTTTTCTAAAAAAGAAAAGAAAAGAAAAGAAAAGAAAAAGTGTACATAGAATTTGGAATGTTATTTTTTTGAAAAAACTAATCACCTTGCTTTCAAAGGAATAGCCAAGCTTGCAGCATAAATTGGAGAAAAGGATGGGGAAAAAACAAGTAAAGTGGTAGCATCTTTAAGACTGATTTTTTATTTTATTTTAGCCTGAGCACTCATGCATATAAACTCATACATCTACACTAAGGAAATTATCAGACACAGGCAAAAAGCCCATGAGGATGACATCACTGTACCATGCAAAATGAAATTCAATACGGAGAAATGTAAAGTACTGCATTTAGGGCGAAAAAATGAAATGCATAGATATAGGATGGGAGAGACCTGGCTGAATGAGACTACGTGCGAAAGGGATCTAGGAGTCCTAGTAGACCACAAGTTGAACATGAGTCAACAATGTGATGCGGCAGCTAAAAAGGCCAATGTGATTTTGGGCTGTATCAATAGAAGTATAGTGTCTAGGTCAAAGGAAGTAATAGTGCCACTCTATTCTGCCTTGGTCAGACCTCACCTAGAATACTGTGTCCAGTTCTGGGCACCACAATTCAAAAAGGATATTGACAAATTGGAGCGTGTCCAGAGAAGGGCAACTAAAATGGTGAAAGGTCTGGAAACGATGCCTTATGAGGAGAGACTTAGGGAGCTGGGTATGTTTAGCCTGGAAAAAAGACGGTTGAGGTGATATGATAGCCCTGTTTAAGTATTTGAAGGGATGTCACGCTGAGGATGGAGCAGGCTTGTCTTCTGCTGCTCCAGAGACTGGAACACGGAGCAATGGATGCAAGCTCCAGGAACAGAGATTCCACCTCAACATTAGGAGGAACTTTTTGACAGTAAGAGCTGTTCAGCAGTAGAACACACTCCCTCGGAGCGTGGTGGGGTCTCCTTCGTTGGAGGTCTTTAAACAGAGGCTGGATGGCCATCTGTCGGGGATGCTTTGATCGTGATTTCCTGCGTGGCAGGGGGTTGGGCTGGATGGCCCTCGTGGTCTCTTCCCACTCTGCAATTCTATGATTCTATGATTCTATGCAGTTTTGCATGTATTGTCATCTTCGTGTGCTGCCTCCATGCATGCTCTGTACTGCAGCAGAGAATAAGCCGTTGCTTTTCATTGGAGGACACTTCTGTCAATGAAAAGTGACGGCTTATTCTCTGCTGCAGTACAGAGCATGCACAGAGGCAGCACGCAAGGGTGATGATGTCATGAAAAACCAGGACCCCGTTCCCAGTACAGTGATGTCACCCTCGTGTGCTCCTGTTGGTCTTTTTGAAGCATCTGATAATCTCCTAACCATCCACTGTAAAGTTCTGAAAGACCCATATCACCTCACCCAGCCCTTTGAAAATGTAGGGCAAGAGACATGATCTGCATCTTTCTGCTTTCTATTACATTCTATCCCATTCACACAACTGTATAAATATGATTTATACCTGCAGGATTAATACCACTCTGTACTGCATCGTAAGAAGTGGGTTTATAGTCATGAAAGCTCATGCTAAAATAAAAACAAGTTAATCTTAAAGGTGCTGCCACATTTCTTTTTTTCTCCCCTTCCCTTCCTCCTTTTTTACTTACTTTACTCTTATCATCCAACAGGTTGTTACTTTTACTGCACCCCAGAAAGGTAACTCCCTGAGTTATTCTTTATTACCGCATTACCATTGCTGTTATTACTGTGTCATTGGCAAATACATAAAAATATACTCTGGCTCCTCCAAGCCAAATCAGATATTGTACCTTGGATATTCTGAGGAAAACACCGCAGATCCTTCAAAGCAATCCTTCTTGGTTGCAGCATGAGACAACTATGCAGCTAATCCTTCTTCTACCCACACCCCACTGCCTAAGAATGAGTCAGCACACATATCCAGAAATAAGTAACAACCTGTTCTAGTTCCACTGAAAAGCTGTGAAATACATGCATAACCATTATGGGCAAAAAATAACTGTTTCAGCTTACTGAAAAAATAAGTAGTTACTAAAGTAATTCATTAATAATTAGTAATTCACATGCGGATGGAAGTCCAGGTCAGTTTACTAACACACCCAGCTTCTGGAATCAGATAGACTATATAAAAAAATAAAGAAACATTGTATATAGCAATGTAGAATGACATAAATGTCCATTATTGATTTGAGAACACAATTTTCTGCCATAGAATCAGAGACTAAGAATCTTTGCTTATGGTATTGTCATGCACAAGAACAAATGATTTCTAAAGTTTGTTCTCCACTGGGTGAGATCATGAGAGTTTGGGGTGAATTTTTCAATTTTTTTTTCACATTTCAGGACTTTTGATGAGAAATCAGTTTGTGCAATTAACTTGGGTTTTGCACACACAAAAAGACCAATGGTTTTTGCATAACTCTGGGATTTTTTGCAAAACAAAACAAAATACAATGGGGGAAAATTTCTGTATTATTCAAAATATCATCATAGTTGGACATCTCTCAATGAAGAATCCCCATCTCATCAAGGGCAAGAAAAACTACAGATAATCTTTTACATTAGAGAATCAAAGAGCTGGAATGGACCACTAGATATCACTGAGTCCCTCCCATTACTCAGTGGATGATGCAGCTATAGCATCATGTTCTATTTAAATCCCTTCAACCATGCATGGCTCACCATGATCCAAAGAAGTCTGTTTCACTTTCAAACAGCTAGTACTATTAGGACATTTATCCTAAAATTTAGCCAGAATCTGTTCCCATTCCCCACAATTCCCACTCATCTTCCCCCTCTCTAAAGGAAAAAGGAACAAATTCCTTCAATTTTCTGTATAACATGGAGCCAAAAAGCAGGGGATTTGTGCACCTGGTAACACAGACTGGCATGGATTCAGAAAGAAGAGGGTCTGTGCATACTTGGGAGGTGTTTTAGAGTGGTATTTATATCTGTTAATTCCCTTGAAGGGATGAGATTTTGAGTGGAATACCATGTTTTTCAGTTTCCCAGGACTGAACAAAGGGTACTCTGGAAGAGTTAATACATGCTAATGGGCAATGTAATTAGAATTGAAAAGGAGCAAGCAAGGTCTATTGTTGGAGGGGAAGGAAAAGGAACAAACTTGTTTTGCAAGCATCAAGGACTCTGCTATTGTTGAGTGGATTAGTGGATGACTCATCTCCAGGTGTTAACTCTGACCTGGGTATTACCTGTTTATGGAATTTCCAAAGGCGCATCCCTTGGTTATATGTGACTCCAGTCTTGGTATCTGGGGGTCTCTGGTTTACCCGCTAACCACATGGAAGAGCACATCAAGCCAAATGATTAATTATTGCCAATAATGCAATATTCCAAGATGAGGGCTATCAGGGTAAGTAACAGATCTTTCTTGAGTCTTCTCTTCTCCAGGCAGAGCAACATAGCCAACTCTTTCTCATAGGCATTGGTTTCTGGTTTCACTCTCCTGTTGGCCCTAGAATCATAGAATCATAGAGTTGGAAGAGACCACAAGGGCCATCTAGCTCAACCCTCTGCCCTACAGGAATTCACATATCTAGTTCTAGACACTTCACTGTCTTGGTTAAGGATCTTCTTACAATGTAATGGAGTTGAAATTATTTATTAATTTTATTCTTGAAGGAAGCAACAAGTAATTTTAGAAATTTTCTTCAAGTTTCAAGAAAGTCTTTGAAAATGCTGCAGTTTCCAAAGGGAGATGGTTATGTTTACCCTGGAGAAGAGAAAGTTAAGAGGCAACATGATAGCCATGTTTAATTATTTGGATATCATATTGAGGATGGAGCAAGCTTGTTTTCTGCTGCTCCAGAAACTAGGACATGGAGCAATGGACTCAGACTACAGGAAAAGAGATTCCACTTAAACATTAGGAAGAACTTCCTGACAGTAAGAGCTGTTCAGCAGTGGAATGCACTTCCTCTGAGTGTGGTGGTGTCTCCTTCTTTGGAGGTTTTTAAACAGAGGCTGGATGGCTATCTGTTGGGAGTGCTTCAATTGGGCATTCCTTCATGGCAGGGGGCTGGACTAGGTGGCCCTTGTGGTCTTTTCCAATGCTATGATTCTATGATTCTATTCACATTTTGGGACTTATTTTGTGCAAAATTCATATGTGATGGGGAGGTTGCACAAAAAATAGCATGTTATGCATAGAAAATAATATTTCTGAACAAAAATACTGTTTTCTGAGCAGAAAATGTGGTTGTTGGGGACCCATCCTGCACAAAATTTACACGTGTGTCCCCACCCCCAGAAAACGGCATATTCTGTGCATCATTGGGCATACATTTTTAAAAGTGAGGCCCATATAAAAGTGTTCCAATGAATAGGGATATAAGGAATATTCATTTCCTACTCACTTTTCTGAAAACCCATGTGCATGTCTGCACACAATGTGTATTTCTACACAGAAAACATAGAAAGAGCACATTTATTTCTGGAAAGAAAAGATGTGTATTTCTACCTAGCACATGTGATTTTGCACATAAAGTGTATTTCTGTACAGAAAACATGTATTCCATACAGAAAAAAAGTATGTATCTCTACATAGAAAAAGCATAATTCTGCACAGAAAAAAATGAATCTCTTGCACAGAAAAAAAACAACCCATGCATTTCTGCACATAAACTGTGTTTTGAAAAGAAAACAAGTGTTTTCTGGACAAAAAAATCCCCACATGCACATCTGCACAGAAGTTTTCTTTCTATTGTTTCCTGAACCTGAAAAACACATGTAGCTCTTTACAGAAATCATAATTTCTGTACAGAAAAAGTGTTTCTGCAGAGAAAGAAGATACATTTATTTTTCTACAGATGAATACTTGCTGGAGCACAAACAGTGACCAGAAACTGCAGAGAAATCATTGTGCTCATTGTAGTTTGTAGAGAGTAAATCCATTGCCATTAAGTGAAGTCAAAGGCTTTCACGGCCAGCATCCATAGGTTTTCCTTGGTTTTTTTCCAGGCTGTGAGGCTGTGTTCTGGAAGAGTTTATTTCTGACATTTCACCTGCATTCTCTGAAGATGCCAGCCACAGATGTAGGTGAAACGTCAGAAATAAACTCTTCCAGAACACAGACTCACAGCCCAGAAAAAGAAAAAAAAAACAAGGAAAACCATTGCCATTACTTTGAATATGACTCGCCAATAGTAAATTTTTATTTACATGGCAGTAATGCTGGTGAATCCACTCTGACTTTGAGTTTGATTGTAAAGGAGCTACCCATGGGTGCCAAAGTAAATCCCCCATTCTGCCTACCAGACTTCCTCTCTGCCAGTTTACTTTGAGACCTCTGCTCTGCATGATAGGTACAGTATAATCCATAATCCCTTTTCTCTATTCTTCTATCCAAATACTTCCAACTATCTTTGATAGCCTTGTGTGAGTGTCTAAACCTGAGTGTTTGCATGACTGCTGTTGATATTAATTTCTAATAAAGTCCATTTAATTGTACCTTTTTGGCTTAGAATCGCCTCCGTTATTACCAGGATACATAGGTTAAAAGGTCCTGCTGTTGCCCGACCTCTCACATGCGAAAGTGAGTTAGCTAAAGTCCCCAATTTAATATTAGGACATCAGAGGGTTCCCACAGACACCATGCAATTCAAGTAACACTGTTAGTTGTAACTAGCTCTTTCCAAGCTCTGGTCCCCTTTCCTCTGTGAAATTCAAGAGGATATGCATTTCAGAGAACAATGTCCATTGAGATATCCTCCTCTTTTATTTGGGGTTTGAGAGCAATGCACCCTTGCAAGCAAGTCTAATCATTCACATGAAAGCTTTACCTGCCAATTTTGGATCACTTTCTTTCCCTCCTTCCACATCTGGGGAGAGAGAGCACACAGTGTCTCAGAAGCACACCTTCCTACACAGTCCTTGCAAAACTACTTGGCCCATTATTTATTAAACAATGATACGGTGAAACAATTACATTAGCAGATCCCCCCTGTAGGATTGGTGTGCAAGGCATCTTATAATTATTGCAAGAGAATCACACTCTTGGGGAACAAAGGAAGCGAGGAAAATAAATGTCATGTTTTTCGTCAGGACGGGTGGTGAAAGCTACAGTGCCAATGCATAACTTAGTGCTGTAATAATGCCACTTGGTTCGCATAGATTTTAAATGATTCATAGGTTGTGTTTCAGTTTAAATGAAGCTGATTCCCCCAACCTACCTCCAAAAAGTAGTGTATAAAACTTCACAAAAACTTCACCAAAAATCTCCACTGAGTGAGAAAAGATCATCTACCTCTTCCTAGTATAGGGCACAGAATGAGACGGGATGGGGGAGAAATATCTCATTCCTTCAAAGAGGATGCTGTCAAAAAGCCTATGCAAATGGAAGATCTTGAGGGACAACCTCAGAACTAAAATCTATGATGTGTTCTTCAAGGATTTGCAAAACTGAGCTTGGAAAGTTGTTCTTAAGCAGAAGGACTACAATGTTTTACAGAAATGGATACACACACACACAGGCTTTTACATTTTGTTATTTTTACAACCTGGAATTGACATGGATTCAATTGGCATTGTTACCACTTGATGTATACAAGGTAGTCAATACTGAGAAGAGCCAATGTATTTTTTTTTTAATATAAAAGTTAAGTAAACAAAATTGTGTGTGTGTGGGGAGAATATTTCCACTGGGATCCGATCGGGGCCTCATTTCAACTTAATGGTCTGTTAAGGCAATTTCCAGAGTGGTGTGTGGTTGCAGAGGAAGAACAACAGTAGCCTCCCTCTCTACCACCAAAGCAAGCAACCCAGCCAGCTCCTGTGCAGCTCAAGATGCAGTGTAGCAGCCCTCAGTCCTGAAAAGGGCAACTTTTATGGCTTTCCACTGTTGTCTCAGTATTTTACTCTTGTTGTCATGCCATTGCCTATGCAGCCACTGTCACATATGCTGGTGTAGTAACACCAGCCAACAGGATCATGGCCTATACTGACTGATTGTTGAGCACTGGCAGGTTGATGCTCTGGGACCCACAGGATCATCATACTACTGTTTAGTTATGTATGGCTGCCACAGCTCATCGTATGGATTTTTCCTTTACTTTTAAGTCCTGCTCTAGAGGAAGGATTTGAACTAATTTTAATCAAGTCTGTTCATTTCATCATGACAAGAAAACAAATTGAACACTACTGTTTGTCCCAGCTAGAGTAGACACATTGAACCAATGGGCTTTACCTACAGGTTGCGTCACCATTCAATAATTGGTTCAGTGGGTCTCCTCTAGATGGGGCTAACCAGACTAGAATCAAGAGTTCTCCAAACCTCTTAGATGATCTCACCTCCAGCATGAGAATAAGATGCTCCCTCTCCCTCCTCCGCTGCACTGCTGTTTTGACATCGACCCCTAGTCACTTGCTACAGTAAAAAAAAAAAGGTCTCTCCTAAAATGGTGAAGGAGGGAAAACATGGCAAAAACACCACCTACACCCCCTAGAGAGCATTTGAGGACACTTGGGGGGGCAAAAAAATTGATTTGTTTTTGCAGGTGATTGCTTTTGGGGGCACAGTAGGGTTTGAGGCTCTCCAAGGTCTCCTGGGGGGATAATGTGGCTCTCTGCTGTCCAACAATTGCCCTGTACAAACAAGGCTTGTTACTACACAGCTGATAAGCAGAGCACAGCACAGTCAAACTAATTACAAGCAAAGGAATCAAGGCAGCGTGAAGTCAGACTCTTACTTGACTAGCAAGCAAAACACAAGTCCACAAGCAAAGTCCAATATACAAGGTCCAGATCCAGCAAACAGGGTTCAGGGTAGTCCAGCAGAATCCAGGTCAGGCAATCAGAGTCCAGAGTAAACAAACACAGTCCAGGTCAAACACAAGCAAGAACACGATGGGTACTCAGTTAGGTCAGATAATTTCCAAGAATCCCTGGAAAGCAGTACTGCTTATTTATAAAACAGCTGATAATCCATTGCTGCTTCCTATAAATATGCTGAGACCACCCCAAGCCCTCCTTTTGTTGTCTCTGCGATGTGGAGGTAGGTATAGGTAAGTTGTACTCTGTATCTGAAGGGAAAGGACCCTTTGCGAGAGCTGGCACTGCACTATTGTCTGTCTCTGAGACCTGTGGCTCTGGAACATCCTCCTGCTCTGGTTCAGCAGGTCCTGGAATGTCCACTGCTTCAGTCTCTGAGTCAGAATACATTTCCAAGTTCTGGAAGCAGGGCATGACATGCCCACCCCAATCTGTCATCCCACTTTTTCAGCTCCTTTTAAAATGTTCCAGTTTCTCACTCCTCCTCCAACTTTCCTCCTTTGTCTTCCACTTACTACAACTGCTGAAAACTCTGTGCAAAGGGCACAAGTAGCAGCTCAACTTTTATGCCTGGTGGCCCGTTTTTTGGGGGGTTTGTTTGTTTGTTTGTTTGTTTGTTTGTTTTGCTTGGTGGATAACAAAAAATGCAAGCCTCCCCTTAGGTCATATGTCACTACATGATATTCTCAGGCACCGGATGAATGTACAACAGGGCTGCTGATAGTGCCTGCCCTGGAACACACGTTAACACCCTCCACTGTTACCAGAATTGTGTGGGGTCTGAGATGATCCCACTAGTGTCTGAATGTTAATAAGGGAAATATTTAATTAGCTCAAAATGGCAGTGAGAGGCCAGGTAATGGTAGGATCTTTTGACCTATATATACCAGTAGTAAATGAGGAGACTCTTAGCCAGAAGGTACAATTAAATGATCTTTATTGGAAATTAATCTTAACAGCATTCACACAAACACTCAGGCTTCAAGCAATCATACAAGGCTATCAAGGAAGGTAGGAAGTATTTGGATAGAGGAATAGAGTACAGGGATTGTGGGTTATACTGTACTGATCCTTGTTAGTGCCCCTAATAAACCCCACCCTCAGGAACCCCAAAAATTGGTTTATTAATAATTTGGCATATTAATATAGTGATCCATGTGGGAGAGCAGTAAAATCTCAGGGATTTGCTGTAAGGATCCCATAGGCACATGCTAAGCCATGTATCGCCCAAAAGGAAGGACTATTGACAAATTCCAAACTGAAGGAAATATAATGAGGTCAATAGGGCATTGTCTGCATACACCCTAGTGACAGACAATTGATGTACATCATCGGTGGTTGAAATAATCCTTTGTCTGAAGGTATCACTCTTTCTTTAGTACCTAGACCTAACGTGCAAAAGGGATCTAGGAGTCCTAGTAGACCACAAGTTGAACATGAGTCAACAGTGTGATGCGGCAGCTAAAAAGGCCAATGCGATTTTAGGCTGCATCAATAGAAGTATAGTGTCTAGATCAAAAGAAGTCATAGTGCCACTCTATTCTGCCTTGGTCAGGCCTCACCTTGAATACTGTGTCCAGTTCTGGGTACCACAATTCAAAAAGGATATTGACAAATTGGAACGTGTCCAGAGAAGGGCGACTAAAATGGTGAAAGGTCTGGAAACCATGCCTTATGAGGAAAGACTTAGAGAGTTGGGTATGTTTAGCCTGGAAAAAAGATGGTTAAGGGGTGATATGATACCCATGTTTAAGTATTTGAAGGGTTGTCACATTGAGGATGGAGCAAGCTTGTTTTCTGCTGCTCCAGAGTCTAGAACACAGAACAATGGATGCAAGCTCCAGGAACAGAGATTCCACCTCAACATTAGGAGGAACTTTCTGACAGTAAGAACTGTTAGGCAGTGGAACACCCTCCATCGGAGCGTGGTGGGGTCTCCTTCCTTGGAGGTCTTTAAACAGAGGCTGGATGGCCATCTGTCAGGGATGCTTTGATTGTGTATTCCTGCATGGCAGGGGGTTGGACTGGATGGCCCTCGTGGTCTCTTCCAGCTCTACAATTCTATGATTCTATGATTCTATGATCAAGGAGGCAGCTCATGCTTTGTAAAATTAATCACCAGAAGATTTCGAGTAGTTGCAGCACATTAACATCTTTGGAAACCCATTGTTCAAACTCAGGAAACCCATTGTTCAATCTTTGGAGATGCCTGGAATCCATTCTTTCAACACACCGAATCCTGTCACCTGAGGGCACATTTTTGGGTATAACTACTGGCCCAAAATCCTGCCTCGTTGTGCACAGACTCCATTCCTGAAGATGCCACATCCATCTGTGTTAGCCAGGTGCACAGATTCACTTCCTGGGGACATTACGTCTCTCTCTGTAAGCCATTCCTGCTTCATCCATCCATGCTGCCAGTCTGCTCTGAAACTTCGGACTGTGAGACAGATGTCATATTATCTCAGAAAAACTCCCTATCTATTCCTCTGTCAACTTCTCTTCTTCCATTCCTAGGTCTTCCATTCCTAGGTATTGTGTGAATGCTTTATTCTATGAATGTGTGCATGATTGGTGTTATTATTTTAAGTCCCCCATGAATATTATTGTTAACTTTTCATCTTGTGTTGGTGTGTGTATGTTGGTTCAGAGTTAGTGGGGGTAAAAATAGGCGTAAAGGTCCCCTCTGTTGCTCCCTCTTGCATCACTAAGTCAAGTTGCTGCAAATTTCCCCAAACATATTAGAAACTCGATATTTGCATGGGATTTCCACAAGTGAATTGGATAACAGCACCACAATCCAAATCATGGCCACTCTGCAGAGGAAGGGAAGATCTGAATTCTTTCCTTGCTATACATTTTTATCCCAAAATTGTTTTGCTTCCTCCTTTACTTCCTCCACACTACAAAAAGTGGAGAGGAATCCTCCAGTGGTGCCAATCATGAATGATTCTCTTTTGTAAACTGCCATGCAAAGGTGATTCTGGGGTGGAGAGTTCTGAGACCTACCATTAGGCAGGATGGCAAAATTAGCAACATTTGTGGAGGGTTTCAGGGTTACATAGTAGCCAAAATCCTGTTGGGATACTTGCCTAAGTTCCCCAAATGGTTATATCTTTTTGTTCCTTGAGGAATGTCTGTGTTTTGTTCAAGGATGCAGGAGCCAAGTTATACATGTGGCATTGTTGCGCAAGAGATGTAAATGCTGCTAATTTCCCCAATATATTAGAAACAAAATATTTGTGTGGGAGTTCCACAAGCAATTTGGGTAACATCCTGTAGAGATAACTTCACAAAGAAAACTAGCATAGAGGGGGTCCAGAAGACAGAATGGCTACACAGTCTGATGTCTACTTGAGAGAAAGAGGATCTATGTACACTTTGGTGGTGTTTTAGAGTGATATTTATATGTGATAATTCCCCTGAAGGGATGAGATTTAGGGTGGAATATAATGTTTCTCAGATTTCCCAGGACTAGTTAAGAATTGTTAATGGGCAATGTATCTGGCATTGAACAGGAGCAGGCAACTTCTATTGTTGGAGGGAAGGAAAGAGGGAAAACCCCTTTTGCAGCTATTGAGGACACTGCTATCATTGAGTGGATTAGTAAATGACTCATCTTCAAGTGTTAACACTGACCTGGATATTAACTGTTTGGTGAATTTCCAAAAGCCCCTCTCCAGGTTTTACATGACTTCAGCCTTGGTATCTGAGGGTCCCTGGTTTACCTGCAAACCACATGGAAGGCCACATCAAGCCAAATTATTAAATATTGCCAATTATATGATATTCCAAGATGAGGGCTGTCAGGGAAGGTAAGACCACCTGCAAACACACATTTATGCTCAGTGCCAAATTGACACTAGTTATTTTATTTGTTTATTTATTTATTTATTTATACCCCACTCTTCAGCCACAAGGCTATCAGAGCGGCTTACAAATTGTTTTAAGCAATAGCAAGTTACACATCTACACTGCATTAAGCAGTTTCCAATGTGTGTTAGCTAATTGCCCCCACATGCTGGGTACTCATTTTACCAACCTACGAAAGGATAGAAGTTAAAATCCCTATTATGACCCCAATTTAGCCTTACCACAGGGCAGTGAAGGAAATCAAAATGGTGAGTCCCCAAAACCAACCAAAAACCATTATTACTTCCACCAACAGGAAGGAGTCCTCCAAAAGAAACAAAATTAACTCTGATATGCAGATCTCTTTTAGGGATGTGGGGCCTAGAAAGCACACCTCTCTGCAAGCTTATTCCAGCCTGTGATAGGCCAGTGTTGCAACAACGCTTCTCATATCACAACCATCATCCAAGCAACAGATCCTCAAATGGTTTTTGAAACATTTTAAAGCAATGGTTTCCCTTGTTAAAGAGCAGTCCTTATTAATTAACTCACATAACTGATATAGATATAATTGCTGCACTCAAAGACATTCTTGAATCAGACTTCAGCATTACTACATAAGCTCCATTAATTAGGCATTATTTAATCAGCCTCCACTGAAATCTCTCCTCATTGTCCAGCCTTTTTGGATCAGACAGCATATAAAGTGCCAGCCATTGTAATAGTTTATCAGAGCTGAGCACTTTCTGTGGCATCTCTCTGACCCTCAGCTGCCACTCTGCCCTGCAAAAATATAAAAATAAAGTGAAATCAAGTGAGCATGAGTTTAATTTAGCATTATTTAACATTGCATTCCCTTGAGGGAGGGGGAGTGTTCTGACTTTCCTCAGTGGTGAGACAGATTAGGGTTCTTATGTCTCTGTTCCCATTTCATAATTAAACTCTAGTAGTTAATCAAAGGAAATTATCTTGTAACAGGAAGCCAGAAGTGGCTAAGTAGGTTGGAAAGGGGATTGTAAAAAACCTAGCATCTGTGAAATCTGCCTGCGGAATTCTAGTTCCACTTTCTGCATCCCCAGTAATCACATTTCAAGGAGAATCCAAAAGCCAGGTTGAATTTCAAGTACTTCTAGTTGCAGTTTGATGCTAATCTGCAGTTTGATCCTAAACAGACTAATCCGATAATAACAATTCCACGATGCACTCTTACTCAATGAAATATTCAGGCCTAAGAAAGTTGCCTAGAATGCTTTCAGTACTCAAGGGCAGTCTTTTAAAAAGCATACCCTCCCAACATTTCATAGAGGAAAACTGGAACACGTGGCAAAAGTTATTAATCGGGGAGAATGCACAAGCTAGGGGTGGCTGCAGCAGTTTGCTGTTGCCTGAGTCTACTGGGAAGGAGAGATTCCTTCCTCTCCTCTCCTCCCACCACTGATGAATTAATTGAGTACAAGCTACCTTTGAACTCAGTCTGCAGCAATTGAAAAAAGCTGAGGACAAAGGGGAAAACTGGGGAGGAGAGAGAAATTGGGGACATAGTAAAAGCAGCTGAAAAAGTGGGACAACAGAAAATGAATCAAGAGTGTCCCTGCCAAATCGGAGAGTTGAAAGGCGTGAAAAAGCATTTGCAAATTGATGTGGAATTGTAATATGGTAAAACAGAATTATGCTCTTTAAAAGAATATATGAATGTAATATAATTGGCATGGGCAGTTTCAATGTGTCAAGGGGCGAGTTGTCTGCCCCTGGGACTTCCAGGAGATGCTTGAAATCCCAAGAAATATCACACACACACACACACACACACACACACACCAGAAACTCATTAGTGTTATACATCTGTATACATTCCCTTGCATATGTGCTTGTAGGCCATTGCTAAGCAGACATATTCACCTCCTGGTTCCTTAAGCAGAATCCCACTAGTGTAACCATTTAACATAGGTAGACATCCAATTCAGCTATCCAACATATGATACAAAAACTGATGAAAAATGAATTGGACATAGCTCCCACTTTGGAAGAGAACTTTAAGGCCATACAGCAGATTAAAAATGGCAAGGCAGCTGGGATTGATGGAACCCCACCTGAAGTTTGGAAACACAGAGGTCATGTACTCCATGAAAAAATCCACAAACTCCTTGTGATTTGCTAGGAAAAAGGGGAACTGCCATCAGATCTCCGAGATACAGTCACCATCACCCTGTACACGAAAAAAGGAGCAAAATCCGATTGCTCAACCTATCAAGGCATAACACTGCTCTCTATTGCTGGAAAAATCCTTGCAAGGATAATCCTGGACAGATTAGTTCCTGCTATTGCAGAAGAACTTCATCCTGAAAGCCAGTGTGGCTTCAGAGCAAATAGGAGTACTACAGATATGGTATTTGCCCTTAGACAACTGCAAGAGAAATGTAGAGAGCAGAACAAGGGACTCTATGTAACATTTGCCGACCTCACCAAAGCCTTCGACACTGTGAGTAGAAAAGGTCTGTGGCAGATCCTGGAAAGACTAGGATGTACCCCCAAATTCCTTAAAATTATAATCTTGCTACTTGAGGGCCAGCGCAGTCAAGTCAGATATGGCGATGCTCTTTCAGAACCCTTTCTAATAACTAATGGCGTGAAGCAAGGTTGTGTTCTTGCTCCAACTTTATTTACAATCTTCTTAAGCATGATGCTCCAAAGGGCTATGGCAGAGCTTGAAGAAGAAGACAGCATCTATATACGTTACAGTATTGATGGTAGCTTGTTTAACTTAAGCCGTCTGAGGGCTTGCACTAAGACTCTAAACTATCTAATTTGCGAGCTGCTCTTCGCTGGTGATGCTGCCCTTGTTCCCCACACAGAAGCAGCTCTGCAGCGCCTAACATCCTGCTTTGCAACAGCTGCAGAGCTGTTTGGGCTGGAAATCAACCTGAAGAAAACAGAAGTTCTTTACCAGCCTGCACCACAGGGCGAACACCACCATCCCCACATTGCCGTCGGCAAATCTGTGCTCAAGTCCATTCAGCAGTTCACCTACCTGGGAAGCATCATCTCTTCAGATGCCAAGATTGACAAAGAGATCGATCACAAATTAGCAAAGGCATATAGTGCATTTGGAAGACTTCACAAAAGAGTCTGGAGCAATAAACACCTGAGGCAAAGCACAAAAATCAGTGTGTATAGAGCCATCGTACTGTCTATCCTCCTTTATGGATCTGAAACATGGGTCACCTATCGCCACCACCTACGACTCCTCGAGTGCTTCCATCAGCGCTGTTTATGCACAATCCTAAATATACACTGGACTGACTATGTGACGAATGTTGCTGTCCTTGAGCAAGCAGGGATCACCAGCATTGAGGCCATGAGATTGAGAACGCAGCTGCGCTGGGCAGGGCACGTTTCTAGGATGGAGAACCATCGCCTCCCAAAAATACTACTCTACGGTGAACTCGCCACAGGTCAGCGTAAGAGGGGCGCTCCAAAAAAGCGATACAAAGACTCCCTGAAACAACATCTCAGGCTCGGCCAAATTGATCACCAACAGTGGTCCACCCTGGCCTCACATCGGGAGGCATGGAGACGCACTATCCACAATGCTGCAGCCTTATTTGAGAACTCACGACGAACAAGTCTTGAAGAGAAACGACAATGCAGAAAGAATCACAACCCAAAAACATCACCCAAGGAGACCTTCTGCTGTGCTTTTTGCAACCGGACTTGTTTATCTCGGATTGGCCTTTTTAGTCATCAGCGCGCTTGCAGAAAGCGCGGGATGAGTCCTTCCTGAATCTTCGTTTGCGAAGAAAAGCCAGAGAGAGAGAGACATTTAGACTATACAAGCATGATGTAGGATCGTACAAAAAATTGATGGCTGAGCTCCTACACTGCCAGCTTAGTACAAATGTGTATCTACGTATCATCTCCTAACTTGACCTCTAAAGTGTTCCTTAATAGCCAGCAGCTGCTCTGAGCGCTGAAGATCTTGCCTGCTGGTGATTAGGGTGTAGCAAGATGGCAGCTCCAGCCCCATCCCACAGCAATCTGCCATGCAATGAGAGGTTGTGACAGGGGTCCTGCTTCTGATTGTCATACCACAGGTTGCTGGTAGGAATGTTAGCACCCCTAATAGAGCCCCACCCCAGAAACTGCAAAAGGTGGCTCATTAATAATTTGGCTTATTAATGTGGCCTTCCATGGGAAGAGAAGTAAAGTGTAAGGGACTTGCTAAAGGCACTGGTATGGATCCCAAAGACACACGTACGCATCTCCCAGGAAGAACTACTGGTAAATTCCAAAATTATGAAGAAGCATCAAGAAGTCAAAGGGACACAGTCTCCACTACATACTTAAGTGGCAGACAATAGATGTGTGGAGTAATCCTTTGTTTGCAGGTATAGAATTTCCCTTCCCTGATCACCCAACCATTAAGAGACACAGTTTAAGCTTTGTGAATCCAACCATCAGACATTAAGGACAGTTTCCAGCACATTAGCATCTGTGGATGCCTATTGTCAAGACTCCGGCTCCCCGCCATGCTGCGGAGCGGCTGCCTGCTGGGAGCCGTCCTTTGCTGCCCAGCTCGCTGGAAGGAGACCACTTTTGGTTGCAGGCTGTCAAAAGCCTGCAACGATGGAGGAGGGGTGGGGACAGAGTGTATAAAGGCACTCCCGTCCCTCACCTCCTCCTCTTTGGCTTGCGCGATCTTGGACCCACCCTCCTGCCGCTTGAATAGTATGATAATTAGTTGCTTTGGAGCCAGGTACGAATTTCCCCCCCCCCTTTTTTTTTATCAGGTTTTTTTTTCGCCTGCCCCATACTAGGATGGTGGTATTTGGGAAATTGACTCGGGTGGTGTCTGAATAGGTAAATTCCCTTTAGCTATGGCAGGGAAGGGGGAGGTGTAGCTTCGGTGGGCACCTTGGCACCAATTTTCGGTGAAGGTAGGGTCTCTGGAAGGCCCGCTTCAGGTCATGGGGCCTAAGGGGACAGAAGGAGACCACCTTGGGGTTGGCCTAAAGGATAAACCTTCACCCCAATCTGTGGGGCTTGGGTGAAGGACTTTTGGGTTCACCTTCCAGATGGGGGCCGGCTGGGGAGCAAGCCTAGGCAAACGGGGTTCCTCTCCAGGGCCCAGGTGTTCTCCAGGGAAGGCTGAGGGGTGTGGTACAGTATATACCTACTGCCTCAGCTGGTCTCTCACCAGGTTGCCTCCCCCTGTTGAAGATATTAGAAGGGAATTAAATAGGTTAAATCAATAAATACACTTCATTTCACCCCATTTCATGTGTGTGGTCTCTTTATTTAGCAATTGGTCGGCAATAGGAAACTCATTGTGCAAGCCTTGAAGGCTCTTGGATTCTATTGTTTCCACCCAGGAAACTTGTTCACCTGAGGGTTTGGGGTTTTTTGGTATTAATATTGCCCCCAATTTCTGCTTCATTGCGCACCAAGCATATTCCTGTAGACTCTATGTCACTCTGTGTTAGCCACTGCAGATTCATGCATCCGTGCTGCTGGATTGTCCAATGACTTCAGGACTACAAGAAAGGTGTCGTATATCCCCAGAAACCTCCTTATCTATCCCTCTGGCAATCTCTCTCTTTTTCCGTTCCTAGTGGTTGTGTGTGAATGCTTTTTCCATGAATGTGTACATGCTTGGTATTATTGTTTTATGTGTTTAAAAAATATAGTTAATTCTTCATTTTGTGTTTGTGTGCATATGTTCAGAGGGAGTTGGGGTATACAAAGGTGTAAAGATCCCTCTCTCTGTTGCCCCCTTTTGCATTGCTAAGTCAAGTTGCTGCTAATTTCCGCAACATATTAAACTCATGATTTTCTTGGAATTTCCAAGAGCTCTTAGGATAACAGAAAGGGGCTGGAAACATCCATGTACTGTATCCTAGTCACTAGCAAAATAGACTCTTCATCATTTGGAGAGGCTTCCTGGTGTTTAAGGTGGGATTCAGGGGGCATATACAATCATGCCAATAGTGCCATGTATAATCATGAATACATAATATAACTGAATACGGAGCAGTTACAGATCCGTAGCTCTAGGTTACAAAGCTATAACTGCAATACAGGATTTTTAAAAGTTAAACACTGTAAAGAGTGGCCCTGCGACCTGCATAAAAGCTGAATTGCTGCTCCTGGACATTTCCTGAAGGGGCAACTCACACTTTTTTGGCCTGGAAAAATGATAGTCTAGGGATGTGGAGCGAGCATATAACAGCCTTGAGTGTTGCCACAGTTTACCCAACTTTGCGCTTGTCTACACAGGCAAAAAAAAACACACCTGTACTCACCCCAAAGTTGCATCATAGTTGCCACACAACATTCGCAATGATTCACATCTTCATCAGGGTTTCTGAAGGGAAATCTGGGTCTTAAAATTTTGTGGTTTGATCCATGTTTCAGGGGGAACCCCTGATTATTGGCCATGTGGAGGCCATGGATTGCAGGGCTTCTGGTGGATGAGACTCTGTTCTGGTGTGCTTTTTAATTAAAAAAAAAAACACAGTTGTGCACATAGGCGTATCTCTGCTTATCCAGTAATACAGTACTCTGGGATAATGTATGTTTGCATGCATGATTGAACTATAAAAAAAATACAGAGCAGCCCCAGCCAGGTGGCCAGAAATAATGTAATGTATAGGATACGTCATCAGCATTGGCCCACCCTTTTACATCACTGTGAGTTTGCTTATGATTACAGTGTAGCAGGATACTTTGGAGAAGCCCTGTGAGTGTGGCATTTATGGGAATCAAAAACATCCACAGTAGCTACAAGGCAGGTTTGGGGTTTCCCACCAGTGTAGACAAACCCCTTGTTATAGAAGATGAAATAGATTAGTCTACCTTACCTATTTCTACTGCTTGTCAGTGAACATCACCCACACAGATGGTGAGATAGCTGCAGAGGAAATGAAAGGGTTAAGAAGTGTGGTAAACCATAATGCTTCAATTCTAGAAAGAGTTTTGGACATTCTCTGGATTTAACCAAGGTTCATGACAAATGCAACAGAGGACAAAGTAAACCCATGGATCAGTCAAATAGCAGGAGTAAGCTTCTCATCCCTAGGTTCAGTAGGATAGTGGCAGCAATCCTACTGGTGTTGTACACATGCATAAATTCCCTTATGTATGTGGCTGAACTTTTTTGGGCATGGCATAATGGCTGTATTCAGTTCAAAATACTGTAGTGTAAATGGGATTCTGCGAATGTAACCACTGCACAAGCAGCTGAATCTACATAGGTGCATAATTATTTGTAACTGCCTTGATTCATCTGATTGCAGAAACTGCCATTGTGCATCCCCCATTGTACACTGCAGCAATGAGCAAGCACATTGACACATTCAGCATGCCATCAGTTGCACAATGCCAGTATTCCATAGAAGTATGAGTATCGTAGCCACCACTTAGCTACATGAGTGTAAATTTCTGCTAAGCAAGCACAAAGTAGGACCTTGGTCAACATAATACAGACTCATATTTTCAATGAAATGAGCAGCTGTGATAAATCTCACAAGATTAAAGATGCTTTGCTATTAAAGATGGGAATCTAGCTGCAGACTCATGAAGCAGAAAAACATAGAACACATATGTCTATGTGACCAAGTATTTATGATAATCAAAGCTATCATCGCAACAGGTAACATGCTCCCACTGAAGTTTAATATATGAAATAATAATACATAAAATATGAAACTGTTTTCATATTCTGAAATCCTTGGAGAAATCATTGTGATCTGCATTAAATGCCACACACATTTCTATCCTGAAATTCTCTGTGCTGTTTCATTCATCTTCCCCTGCACTACCCTTCAGAGTTACTTTCACTATAGAAAGAAACAAAGGTTATCCAAACCCAATTATATATTTTTTTTCTTTTAAGAACATTATGTTATTATGAAGGATTGCATGCAATTAATATCAATTAGTTCCTATTAAATTTAATAGAGGGTGAGTTATTGAGTTTAATTGAATTTCAATACATTTCAATTATGTTCTTTTTTTATTAATTCCCGTCACCATCAATTACATTCAATTAATTTCATTTACTCATACTAGATATTCAGGTAATTCTCCATTACTTCCTATTAGTTGCTATTAATTTCAGAGAGTGGCTGTGGTTGTGAATGGACTTCAAAAGAAACAAATTATCATCTTATAATAGTGATTTGTCATATGACCAAATATTCACCTTTGTTCCTTGTTTTTTTCTCATCTGCATCAACCAAAATTTGGCAGTATTTCACAGTTAAGGTACAGCGAATAGATCTGTGCATTCAAACCAACAGTTTGTGAAATTGTATGCCTGTTGATGGAATTCCAGTCCTGGATTGCTCAAAATATGTGTCATCCCCGTGGATTGGGAACGTCCAGTGCTGCAGAGGAAAGTGCTACTACATATGTGCAGAGGACTTCGCATCAACACAATATGATGCCATTGGCTAGGTGATTAAATTTTGTCAGTTTCAATTTGTTTGCACTTTCCAGAATTGTCCCAGCATTCTAATCTGGTTCCAGTTCCATATCAGGTTGCAAGAAGTATTTTTTTTTTCTTCAGCTGCACAGAAATTTGGCATGTCTCTTTCAAACTTGAGTGGCCAAAATCTTACATTGTGCTTGCATAGTGTTAATCTACATCGTCATAGTTACATAGTTGTTGATTATACCACCCTTCTGCTGAAGAATAACACTGTACAATCAATGGCATATCTACCAATGGGTTTGCTCATAGCCCCATTCTGCAATCAGGGAAGCACAATGATGGCTTCTGCAACCCCATTGAATCAAGTGGTACATTGAAGGCATTGATGAGTTCTGCACCATCCAAAAATGTGCAACTGCATGATAGGATCCTCGCTGGTTAATCCCAACTACAGTAGACTCATTGAATCAATTGCTGAATGGTGTGTCAACAGATAGGTAAATCCAACTGACTCTACTGTAGTCAATACAAACAATAGGATTTAGGTCTATATCAAATGGCTAAACTTGCAGAACTCCAGTTTACACACCACAAACTGAATACATCTGATGCACAATTACCAAAAATGTATAACCACATCTGTGAGGGAACTTACACATGTGTATCACAACAACAGGATTCCAGACTACACTGCTTTAGTGGTCCTCCAGGTGTTTTGAACTTCATCTCTGTAGTATGTGGGGAAATAATCATTGTAATGTAAAAGCAATCTTGTGTACCTAATTCACATCCTTAGATAAGTCTAGGTTTTTCCCTGCATGCTTTTGTTTTCCCAAGTTTCCTTTCTCTTGTTTCACTGGGCACTTCCAGACAACTGGAGTGCTGGGTCATTCCACACATGACCTAATTTAAATTTTATTGCTCTGTGTAAGTTCTCTTTTAAGTTCGATTCTCCATGAGGCTATAGCCATCTTACTCCATCTTTAGCAATCTTAAGCTATACCATCTTTTCCTGTAATCATGCCATGATGTTTCACCATGCAGCCTTCTACTGCTGTAGGCTGGTGAGTTTTCCTACCCTAAATACTCTTAGTCAGTTAGGAACCTCTTTTTAAAGTTTGTTTTAGTATGTAGATTGAGATTGATATACCTTCAGTAAACTTTGATTTGCATTTTGAACTGATTCCTTTGTTTTGTAATGAGTCTAATTTAACTGAGTAATCTCAGACATCTGAACACACCTTTTTAAATGTTAATTGAGCTTTGCCAGTCTGCATTCCTAAGCTGCACTTTGCATGAAGTTAAAAGTAAATTAATGATTTTTAACTCCATTTTTAAAGGAGATAATTCTTGTTGCTTTTAAAAGGACTAGATCCTGGAATTTTTTAATACAATTTTATTTTTTAGACTCATTACTCGTACAATCTCCCAGAAGCCCTAGCCACCTTGGCCAACATTTAGGAATTCTGGGAGATGAAGTCCAAAACACCTGGAGGACCAAAGTTTGGGAAACACTGCTTTACTGTATATGTTGTTGCCATCATTTTACCCATTGATTAAAGAAGGTTTGTGTGTTTTTTTCCTAAATACACACATTTTTAGTTGTGTTTCTTACAGATATGTGCATGCCTTTGTGTACATTTCTTCCTCACTTTCAAGCACACTGTATGTATGAAATTCTGAAGTGAGACATATTTTATCCAATTGGCAGTCTCAACATATTTTTGTAGGGCCATGTGAACCCAACTAACTTCCTTTCAGTCCCTAATGGTGGTGTACACCCCTCCATTTATGGTAGTGGGAATGATGGAAAGCCAATGTGGTACAGTATTTTGAGTGTTTGACTATGTCTCTGGACATCAGGGTTTGAATCCCCACTCAGCCATGGAAACCTACTGCATGACCTTGAGCAAATCACACTCTCTCATCCCCAAAGGAAGACAAAGACAAACCCCCTCTGAACAAACCTTGGTGAGAGAACCCCATGATAGGTTTGCCTTAGGAACTCCATAAGTCAGAAATGACTTGTAGGCTCACAACAACAACAGCAGCAATTAGATTATCATTGGCAGTGATTATATGCCACGGATATGTGTTTGGCCCTGCCTTAGATCTCATGGCCTTGCCATTCCATGTTACATAATGGACCAGTTTACACATTACCTTAGGTCAGATTGTGTAGTGAGTCTGGCCTTTTTCTCTTCTTCCATTTCTACCTTTTTATTTCACTGTGGGACACTGTGGATTACAGAAGTCCAAGCCTGACATAGTATGTCTCCATTTTAAAATTGATCAAAGATCAATGACCTCCACCCTGGACTTGTTTCTGAAAGAAGTCTTCATTCTACAGTAAACATGTTGGAAGGTATAAGGGATCTAGATGTGGTAGGATGTAGGACAGAGCCCATGAATCTACCAGATTTACCTCTGTGTTGGCTTAGCTTCCAAAAACTGATGGAGTGGGTCTTCTATAGTTGTGAGATTCTCGATATTAGGGTTCCAGACATAAATTTCAAAATTTTGAAATATCTTCATGATTTGTCTAATGAATTTCATAGCTCATCTTTTCCAACCTCAGCTTTAAGACCTGAAGCTAAGCAGCTGCTATCCTTGTTGAGCTCCACTTACCATTAAGAAATCCATCCCTAGATCTAACCTAAAACCTTATGTGTCCATAGCATGTGCTCTTTCATTGAGCAATATCCCCTCCCCAAGACAAGGCAGACAGGAAAAATTCTGGCCTCTTCCTCCATCATCTCCTCCTCCTCTGGGGTGGCTTTTGCTGACTATGTTTTGGTTTCAAGAAGGGGAGAGGAAACTTGCTCTGTATCTGTTTATATTACCAGAGCCCTTCTACACTGTATTTGGGTTTAAGCACTCATGCATTGCCTTTGGCAGGCAGCGGAGGTGGAGGGAGAGACAGTTAGAGCAAATTACACCTTGGCTTCAGTCAATGCCTAGATCAATTACAGTTCAACTGTTCTCCTTTGGCAATGCAAGACCCTGGCATTCTCCAGCCTGCCATGTAGCTCAGGTTACATAAAACAAATAGTTCAGATCCATTCATATGGACTGAATTAAAAATGTATTGCATGGGGCGGGGGGACTTCAGTGAGAAGACAAAACAACCCAGCAGCTAGAAGCAAACCTGGGATTCATTATAACAGTGTCTGCTCCAGCATTGGCACAACCCAACAGCAAATAAATGCTGGCTATAGTTAACACATATCAGTTCAAGAAAGAAAAAGAAAATGCATACCATCTTAAAATTCCCCTCTCTATCCCCCTCCCAGTTCCCCCCATCCAAGAACCACCATTTTTCCCTATTCTTAAGGCTTTCATTAGAAAGTTATGGTTTCTGTAAAAACCATGGTTGGTTCAGATCACTTTAAAAAAAAAACAGGGATAATTATGGGACAGAAAGTAGCTGTATAATTGCTAAGGATCTTGGTCAATAGTGTCCCTCCCCCGTACTCCTTCCTCATCTCTCCTTCTTCTGGAAAGGTATCTTCATGGTGATCTTGCTGGGAGTCTCCAGTTTTGCTTTCTCTTAGGGCTGTGGAGCCATTTGAACAGAGCAGATATGCCATACCCATTCACCTGCACATATGCTGAGTTTCAGACTAGACATTCTTTCTTCAGAATGATTTCAGGATGATGAGAAGTATGGAGAACAGAACATATGAGGAGAGGTTGAAGGAGTGGGCATGTTCAGAGAAGGGCTGAGGGGTGACATGATTGGCCTCTTTAAATACCCCAAGGGCTGTCACAGAGAGGAAGGAGCAGCCCTGTTATCTGCTGCCCCAGAGGGTAGAACCAGGTCTAATGGTCCTAACTTACAGGAGGGTAAGTTTTGATTTAACATTAGAAGGAACTTCTTCACTAAGAGGGGTTTGGCAATGGAACCAATCACCTAGGGAGGTAGTGAGGTCTCTTTCTCTGGATGTTTTCTGTGCACAACCATTTGCAAACTTTGTCCAGAATTATTCCTAAATTGCAAATTTGAAAGCTGGATAATTTTCAAACACTTTCTCACAGAGTAGATAATTGCTAAAACTACTCATTACTTCCTTTGAGAAGAAAGTTAGTGGAGAATTACTCCCTACTGTAGACTCTCCAGAGATCTTAACCCTTCCCATCCCTCCATTGTTTCATTAGACATGGACGGTGGTGGTGGTGTTTTATTTCAAAGACATTATCTGAGCCATTGATGCTTAATTTTATTGAGTTTAATGACATCACCAGGGACCCATCTTCTGTGACATCACCAGGTACTGCACCTAGGACTCAGATATTAGCCATGCAGTCACAGGAGCTGGGATGCTCCTGACCTAGGACTTTATCAGACCCCCCCCCTAATCCTTGTTCTTTTGCCAGCATAAAATCTGCTGTTTTATGCCAGTAAAAGAACTCCCCATACCACATTTACCTCCTATCCATCTGAAAAGGCTTCCCTGGCAATGAATGAGGAGCAAACCGAGCTCTGTTCACTTCTTCTATTAAAATCCTGCTGATTCTTGTGAGAATACATAGTGCAGGAAATTCAAAAATAAAAACTAAAATAACAAAGTTATAATTTTTAAAAAGCACATAAATGCACTATAAAATTCCCAAGTAAACTGGGGATGGTCATAAAAAATGTGTCACCTACCTGGATGTCACAATCTCACCCTGAGGTATTCTCGCTGGACCAGCCATTGATGCTGCATTCACGGGAGTACAATGGCATGCAGATTCAAATGCCAGCAATGGCCGTAAAAAAGCGCAATGGGGGGGTCAATTGACGGCTTGGGCTGTCAATAAAATGGGATGGGTTTGGGACTGGACATTGTCGTGAAAGGGCAACATCATCTGGTACATCCACCATTTCACAATCATTAGGCAGACACCGTATTTGCATGGCCTGATAAAAGTCCCTAATAACCCTAGTCAATGGCCACAGACAGTACTTCACAGAAATGTGCATGGGAAAGCCACCTTGATTCATTCAATAATGTAAGATGGATGTAGATGATTGCTTATACTTTGGGAGTTGCCAATACTGGAAAATTCTCTCTCAGAGGTCTACACTCAGAGGCCAGCATCCTATTAGTGATTTGTGTGTGCATATAAGTGCAGCTTATGCATTCATAAGTCCCTTTTTGGATAGAGCTCAGAGAACTATTCTCTTGCCCTTGTACTCTGTCCAAAAACCTATCAGTCCTGACAGCTATCATGCCCCAAATGAGCTGCTGCTGTGCTTCTTACCAGAGGGAAGGGGAAGAAGGGGAAGACATGATTCAGACCATAAAGCTCTAAGCATCAGGGAGAAGGAAAAAGCAGGTGCAGTTCATTTAAGTGTGCATCTTCATTTCCCTCTCCCTACCAAGCTGAGACTACCTGCTTCTCTGGGGCCTGAATCTCCTTCCCCACCCCACCCTTCCCCACTGGAAAGCAACAGCATAAAGGACCCCTCCTGGGACTTGACAACTGCCAGGCAATGAAAGAACACAGAACAGCACATGCAGGGCTATGTACACAAGCCAGATCTTGGCCTAAGACTTGCAAAAGAGAAATTTAAGACATGTAATTTTAAAGTGATGCATTATATGATTATAGCAACTAGATTGTTGTATGCCCAGAATTGGAAGATGGAATATGACCCTTCATATGAAGAATGGATTGTGAAAGTTTTTGAATTTGGCAGAGATGGATAAACAGTCAACTTTAATGAAGGACAAATCATTAGACTATATGCCGCCCCCCCCCAAGGATTGGGAGCCATTTTTGAAGAAGAAAGACAAGAAGATTATTGCTGTCGATTTTGATGTTTGTGGCTTTTTCGTTTTACTTTTAAATCAGAAGTGAAATGGAAGTAGATTAATTTTTTTGAGAAGGTAACAATATTTTGTGTTAATTTGCTTGGGTTGGGGTGGTGGAAATCAATTTTTTTTGTTTGTATCTTGTTTTGTTTAGTGTGGGGAGAAATTTGGAGGGATATTGTTTGTGTTGTATTCCTCGGATTGGCCTTTTTAGTCATCAGCGCGCTTGCAGTAAGCGCGGGATGAGTCCTTCCTGAATCTTCGTTTGTGAAGAAAAGCCAGAGATTGTATTGTTGTGTGTAAGGTTGTTTATGTGTTTAAAATTATTTAAAAAGATATAATTTTTTTGGCCTAAGACAACTCTGGGCAAAGTGTAGTCCATAGGCTACATGGGAGCTCTACGATATTCCTGCCTCCCCTGGGTGATAACAGCACCATACATAAAAATGCTGAAATGGCCTTTTACATCTAAGTGGCATGGGTCAAACTTTCTACATTTACCCCCTTGACCTGACTTCCAGTTTTTCATTAAATCATCATCATCATCATCATCATCAATGCACAAACATTAAAAATATCAATATAAATATTAAATTTTAAAAACAGATTAAACAATTTACATTATTAAAATATTTTAAAACATTAAAAATATTAAAATACAATAAAACTATATACACCTTAAAAACCAAACTGCACAGCATTTATAAGCCCAAACCCCCTCAGACTGAAAATGCCTGATGGCACAGGAATGTTTTTATTTGTTGTCAAAAGGAGAGCAGAGATGGGGCCATCCTGGTCTCTCTAGGGAGGGAGTTTCAAAGTCTAGGAGCAGCCACCGAGAAGGCCCTCTCCCTTGTTCCCACCAAACAAGCCTGAGAAGTGGTGGGACAAAGAGAAGGGCCTCCCCAAATGATCTCAGAGTGCTAATTGTCTCATAAAGGGAGATATGGTCCTTCAAATAATCTGGACCCAGGCCATATAAGGCTTTTCTATTCTTCTTCATACTCATCTGTAGAGCTGGGAAAGTGCTCATTACAAATGGCTTGTTACATGTAAGTGATTTTTTTATGGAAAGACCAAGGCATAATTAAGTCACATTGCAATTTCGACTTAGCAAGGGAATAGGTTCTCCCCTTCTGTAGCATGAGTGTAATATTTTAGTCACTTTTGTGGACATTGGAAATGGTAGTGGAGAAGGAAGGTGGATGGGAGAATGGCCAGAATCCTGTTGGCATCTTACACAAATTCCCCCCCCCATGGAAGCATCTGGAGGTGTATCCCCCCCTCCCTGGGGTGCAACCTCCACATTGAGTTCAAAGTCATAGCAGTAGAACTGTGCATGCAGTATGTTATTCATACAGGTCGCTTTGGGTTGTGCATTCAGTTGTGTGTTCCATTGTGCATCTGATTGCACATTTTGTTCTACAAAGTTGCCAGTCAATGTAGGGATTCTATAGCACAGTCAGTATGTAATTCTGCATGTGGAGGTGCACACTACACAGCTTCAGTGTAGGAATTTGGTCATACTCTTGCAACCCTCTACAAAGCACAGAGAGGAAAATATGTATTGGGAGTAACTCAACAAGAATTGCTATAGCTATTCCATCAACATAGCCAGCACTCAACAGTACCTGAAAAAATCTGCAAGCTACGCATGTTGGTACCTGTTCTCATATGTGATACCAATGCCCAGTAGTACAGGAGTTTGTGCTAGAAGTCCAAGAAGAAATTAATAACATTATCTCTCAAAATATTAATCTAGATTGAGAATGTAACTCTGCTATGTTTAAATCATGATACTAGTAAAGACATTTCCAAGAAGAATTTTAATCTCTTTCTTGCTGATGGTCATTGCAAGCCACTGGAAAGAGAATTCAATGATATCTATAAATAACTGCTACAACAAAGTTTGGAAATTAGTTCTCTTAAAGAAACTGACATACCAAATTAGACAGGTGAAGGAACAACATGTGCAGATTCTTTCAAGATTGTGTGGTTGGTCTTTACCAACTGTATAAATGACAAGGAACAGAATCAGAGAGCTACACCTATATTGCACAATAGTTTATGAACAGAAGTTGGGTAATCCCATTCCTCCTCTTTCTTTTGCATCTTGTATATAGAACATAATCCATAAATAACATATAAAAGATAATTTTATTTTTTCCACATTTTAATATTTTCAGACCAATTCATTGAGTTACCACTTATGACTCCTTGAACGCTTTCATCAGCGTTGTTTACGCACAAGCCACTGGACTGACTATGTGATGAATGTTGCTGTCCTTGAGCAAGCAGGGATCACCAGCATTGAGGCCATGATATTGAGAACACAGCTGCGCTGGGCAGGGCATGTTTCTAGGATGGAGGACCATTGCCTCCCCAAAACAGTACTCTACAGTGAACTCGCCACGGGTCAGCGTAAAAGGGGCGCTCCAAAAAAGTGATACAAGGACTCCCTGAAACAACATCTCAGGCTTGGCCAAATTGATCACCAACAATGGTCCGCCCGGCCTCACATCGGGAGGTATGGAGACGCACTTTCCACAATGCTACAGCCTTATTTGAGAACTCACACCGAACAAGTCTTTTTTTATTATTATTATATTTTAGTCATATTTCACAACAATACAATAATAAAATTCCATATGCTTCCTTTACATTATTGTCTGAATTTGGATTTTCTACTAACATTGGCTTTCTATCTCTGTTACATTTAACTGTGTTATACCATTAATTCCTAAATACAGGATTTCCTTAAGACATTATTATACACATCCTTATCCCTGTATTCCCTCGACAGAGAGATAATATAATTAATCCAATAGATCCATATCCAATAAATTTCCTTAATCCATAAACCAAGTTTCTCTTATACTATCTCCTTCGGCTACCCAAAATTCAATTAAATTGCCCCATTCTTTTCTAAATTCAGTTTTAGTTTGATGTTTTAGCCAACATGTGAGCTGCTCCATTCGAGCTACTTCTGATAGTTTTCCCATCCATTCCTCACAATTCGGAATTGCTTTTAACTTCCAATATCTTTCAAGAACAATACGAGCTGTGGTGATCATGCAAAGCATCATACTTTTATGTTCCTTCGGGAAATCTCTAACATGTTTAAGAGATATAATTCTGGTCTTAATTCAAAATCCCTTTTAATTATTCTTCTTATCAGACTGTGGATATTTATCCAGAATTTTTTCACAGTTTTGCATGACCACCACATATGAAAGAAGGTGCCTTCTGCTGCTTCACATTTCCAGCATTTGCTTAATCTTGCCTTATACATTTTTGCTAGCCTTGAGGGGGTCATATACCAACGGTATTGCATTTTATAGCAATTCTCCTTCAATTCATTACTTATCAACAATTTCATGTTTTTCTTCCATAGAATTTCCCAATTCTCTATTGGGATATTGTCTCTAACATCCAGTGACCATCTAATCATGAATTCTTTCACCGTTTCAGACTCTAAATCTAATTTTAGCAACAATTTATATACCCTTGATATCTTAAAGGCTTTTTCATCTGTGATTAACTCATCAAATTCCGTTTTTAGCTCTTCAATTCCTGTCAGCTTTTGGTCTATCATATATCTCTCCCTGATTTGGCTATATTGAAACCAATTGCATCTTATCTGTTCCTGTTCTAGTTCCTCTCTCATTTTCAGTCTGATACCTCCTTTCTGCACATGTAATAGGTCTCTATAGGTCCACCATGTTTCCAAATGTGGCATCTCCGTTCTTCTAAAAGCCTCTTGAGGGGAGACCCATAGAGGTATCTTCATATACATCTTCTTCTTCATTCCCTTCCATGCTTTCAACAAAGATTTTCTAACAAAATGATTATTAAAATTTTTATCTATAAGCTCTTTTTGATACCATAAATAAGCATGGAGTCCATATCTTAAGTCATTTCCTTCCAAAGTTATGATCTTATCATCTTTTAGTAAAAACCATTCATTTAACCATACCAATGCGTAAGATTGATGATACAATTTTAAATTTGGGAGGTTTAAGCCTCCTTTAACCTTTTCCTCTTGCAACAATTTCCATTTTATTCTTGGTTTTCTATTATTCCATATAAACTTAGATTTGAACAAGTCTTGAAAAGAAACGACAACGCAGAAAGAATCACAACCCGGAAACATCACCCAAGGAGAATTTCTGCTGTGCCTTCTGCAACCGGACTTGTCTATCTCAGATTGGCCTTTTTAGTCATCAGCGCACTTGCAGAAAACATGGGATAAGTCCTTCCTGAATCTTCGTTTGTGAAGAAAAAGCCAGAGAGAGAGAGAGAGAGAGCACTTTTGTAATAATTAATTCTTATAAATGTTATAAATATTTTAATTTGATTCATAAAATTAATTTTTAATTATTAAAATCCATCTGCAAACCAGCAGAGTTTTTTAAGAAGAACTGCTAAGGACTGTGACAGTTCTGCTTGCAGTAAGAACTGAGGAAAATGTATTCACTTGAATGCTATATGATTTTGAGTTTCATTCCCAGAGTTTTCATGAAGCATATGCATCTACTTGTTAAGAAATACCACTACATCCATCCAACTTTTGGCTGTTCTTAAGCTTCCTTTGATATACACCTAAAGAAGAACTCAAAAATTCATTTTTGCTTCTGACAAAATCAGCTGTAGCTGACAAAAGAAGCTTATGGTACATTTTGGCCAGTAACCTGTTGTTGACGTATGCAAATGTTACCATGCCCTACTACCCCATTCCCACGATATCTCATAATTGGAAATACTGGACACTTTTCAGGGTCAGGTTGGCTGGGACAAACCAAAAAGTTCAGTTGGAGGTCACAATGATCTGGCATGTTTCTTAGAAATATTTTGGCAAGCAAGCCCATATTAGAATTGTGTGGAAGCCCCATAGTAAACATGGTTGTTAAGAAGGTAAGTCCTCATCCTTTCTTCTAGCCTTGTGTGCCTCAGCAATGAGTCATTCATTCAACAATTAAGTGACCATTCCCAAATCTAGTCCTATGAAAATCTTTCCTATACTCCCTCCTGTCCAGCTTTGCCAGGTTGTCTTAAACCCATCAATTCCTGTCTCCCAGCCATTAAAGCAATCAGTTGAGTTTCAGTTTCCTTTGTCTAAGCAAACGGTTGAGTTTTGTTCCCTTTGTCTATCTAATGGGAAAGTAATCTAGGCATTGTCATAACCATGGTATCCCTTCAGGATATGAAATAGGGTATAAATAGTGGAACCTAGACCCCAACTAAGTGTGCCACCAATGGACCCCATCATTCTCTCTTCACTGTGCCACCCTCAGATGCCTGTTTGAACCCCTCTTTGCTATGCAGACCTCTTTCTCCGAAACTGGTAATTATCACCCTTGCACCCCCCCAACTTCTCCCTATCCAACTTTTCCTGCTTTTCTCTTCTAATAGCCTTGCATGGTTTTAAGAGTGCATATTCTCATGTGTTTGTCTATATTCTCCCAATACAAATACTTTAGTTTACTTAACTGGAGTGTTCTCTACAGTTAGTACTGGTATACATAGGTAAAGAGGTCCTGAAGTTACCCTCCTCTTGCAGGCCAGCTATTTGAACTAATAATTCTCCCAACTATTAAAATAGACACTGGCACCACAGGTGGGGCTCCAATGCACCCCCACCTCTTAGGGTAACACAGGCATAACTGGGTTTACATTCATGTATGTACATATTTTGACCTTGCAGAAGGAGATATCCAGTAGCCCTTTCCACAAGGCTCTTACCTCAGTATGGAACAACAGCAGAGGCTACCAGACAGAGTTCCATCTCACCAGCCACTGATTGGTCTCATTCCAGCTTCTGTTAAGCCTGGATGGAAGAAGGAGCAACTATATACTGAGGGTTGGGGATACTCCTTCTTCTATCCTTGCTCAAGGAGAATGTGACAAGACACAGTTTTGCAGCCAATCTGTAGCAAGAGAGTTGGAGCTACCCCAGGCTGTCGTACTCCTAGCTAGTGTTACATACAAAATGAAGCATGAAGCACCCAACCAGAAGGATCAGCGTCAGCTACCTACTATAGGTAAGTGGGATTTTTGACTCAGCTTTGAAGGCACTATACAGAGCCCTTCATGGACTGTACCTGACCCTGGTAACTGTACACTGAAAAACTATGAGGCCTTTAATTAAAGTCAGCCACTTAACAATATTGAAGAAGCAACAACACAAAAAGTACACATTGGGCTCATGTTTAGCTTATGGTCTACTAAGTCTCCTAGATCCTTTTCACATGTACTGTTGTCAAGACAGGTGTCACCCATCCTATATCTGTGTGTTTATTTTTTTTTTCTGCCTAAGTGTGGTACCTTACATTTCTCACTGTTGAAATTCATTTGGTTAGTTTTGGCACAGCTCTTCAATCTGTTCATGTCATTTTGAATTCTGATCTTGTCCCCTGGGGTATTAGCTACCCCTCCTAATTTGATATCATCTGCAAATGTGATAAGCATGCCCTCTGTTCCATCATGCAAGTCATTTAGTCAAGAAGTTGAATAGCAATGGGCCCACATGTCATTAATCAGAGTGCCACATTGTGCAAATATGCAGTGGCACAGTGGGCAATTCAGTCTATCTTAGTGGGTACAGCAGGGCTGGGAATCCTGCAGACCTCTGGAAAGTTGTTGGACTGCAACTCCCAGTGTTCTTTACCATTGCCTATGAAGCTTGGGCTTCTGGGATTTGCATTCCAAAAGCAACTTGGGAGTCACATAATTTTCACCCTGGGCTTATAGGGTCAGGATTCCTTGTACTTCTTGCTCCTACCTCTAATGAACTCATACAAAGCTATATTATAAGACTGCTAACTGAGTGCAATGAAGGTGTCTGGCATTAAAGTGGAAGAAAGCCTTTCAAATGGTCTGCAATGGTCAGGGGCAAAGTGGGCCACCCATTTATAAATGTAATTTTATTTTGTTTTGGCTAGGGGAGTTACCAGTAAAAGGCCCAGAATGAACAAGAAATAACAGGGGAATTCCCTGGAATCTGAGAACATCTTTTAAGATGGTTTAGTCTTTAAGTCAGATGCAAAAAGAGAAATGAGAGACCTAAACTCCAAGGGATAGACTCAAAGACACCACTGAGACAGGCAGATAAAACTTCACCACAATCCTGAATTTAGGCACACATTAAATAAAATACAGCATAGGGCCTCATATTATGGGAGCATCTCTATACAAAACAAATAGACATACATTATGAAATAAAATATATAGTAATGCATTTAATTATTCATGTTGTTAATGGTATGGCACCACTTCAGCATAACAGAGTTTAGGGCTTCAGCATATCCAAAGTCAGGCCTGCTCTTGCAAGAAGACTGGAAGAACTGTGCTAAATCAGAACACAGGCCTATCTAGGTAATAAACCTATTTTCCAAAGTGGTCATCCAGTTCCCTCTGGAAAGCCCATGAGCTGTTCCTCAGTAACTGGTCATTAAAAGCATGCTGCCTTAGGGATATAGAAAATAGAAATTTTCTTGTTCTCAACAAGGAAAAAAAAATCTCAACTAGGGATGTAATTCTTCACTAATTTTCTTCTCAAAGGAAGCAATGAGCAATTTTAGTAATTTTCATCCTGACACAAGAAAACGTTCTAGAACTATTTGCAGTTTGGCACTTATTCTGCACAAAATCTGCACATGGTAATTTCATGGGCTAAAAAAAAAGCTGTAGTTGGTGAGTTATTCTGTACATAATTTGCATGACTTTTTTTTTATAACAAACAACATTTTCTGTGCAGGTAAGAGAATCTTCTATACTACAGAACCCAGCAATGTTGTTTTTGTACAGAAAATGCTGTTTCCTGTGCAGAAATTCTGTTTTCTGTGTAAAAAATAAAAATAAAAATGGGTGCATTTCATGCAGAATGTCCCACACTATGAAGATTCTCATTTGTCCAGGATTCTTCTCATCAGAGTAGCCTAACACTTGAGAAACATTTTTTCCAACCATTTGTTGAATGTTGTCAACATGCTTTCCACCCCTAATCTCAATATACTGGGGGCTTGCCTACACTGGTGGGAAACTCTGAACCTGCCTCGTAGCCCCCACTGATGTTTCTGATCCTCAGAAGCCCCCTAATGCCACACTCACCAGGGCTTCTCTGGAGTATTCCACCACACTTAAACCATAGGCAAATTTGTGTTGGCATAAAAGAGCAGTCCAGTGGTGATCATGTGTCCTATAAGTCACAGATACATCTTATGGAATGTGCACCTAGTGGTTTACATCTGAGTAAGATGGTGAATTTGTTTTGTGTTTTAGAACTTTATTAGATGCAGCAAAAATCTCACGATTACAACATTACAGTAGCGCAAATAGTTTCTGCTATCACACAACATTGTCATGTTTGCATGGTCAAACTGCTCCAGCTGCAAATAAGGCATTGCTTTAATTGACAGGACAAGCAATCAATAGCTCTCAATACTGTATAACTTTTTTCATGGTATTGAAGAGCGTGGAAAAACACGTCCCACTGTAATCGCAAGAGTTCAGCATGAATTGGCAGGCCTTTTTTCCCCCTCCCCATTCCTAGTGAGAAAACTTACAAGTGAGAACATGAGAACTATCTACAGGACACTCTTTTTATGAACTGTCCCATTTTGTTTGATGTTTTTAAGTTTGTTTAAGTGTTTGTTTACTTTGCAAATTAAGGGGTTTAAAATGTTTTTTTTTATAAAATATTTTTATTGTGTACATTCTTAAATCAACAAAGCATAACAATAAAAGAGGAATTGCAATGAAAGACTTGATCAAATAGTTTTTAAATCATTAGATCATACCTCTTATTCAGAAGATTCCCTCATCCATAAATCATAAATCATACTTCATAATTTACTTCTATTTTGAAGTTGTATGTCTTATGATCATCAAGTATCACGATTTTTAACCAATATATATATATATATGCATATGTATATATTTATATATACAAATATATATGAAATTATTTCTATCAATTCTTTCTCCCATTTAATATATGAGAGAGAGAAAAGATATATATATATATATATATATATATATATATAATGAAAATAAAAATAAAAATAAAAACCCCACCATCCTTCTACTTTCCAATCTCCTAAAACATCCGTCCCCTAATTTGACTTCCTCTCTGAAACTAGCTCTGCCCTATTGTTTGTTTCCCCGTCCCATCTTATCACCTGTCACTATCTGTTTACTTTTGCTAAAGTCAGCACATTTCCACTGTATTGCCCTTGTCTAATGATACTTTAAAGCTGTTACTTAAAATCATTGTCTGTTAGGAACTTACTATATCACCGTTATCTCATATATCATTAGATTTGATGTTACTACTCGTATTGTTATATTAGACTATGTTGCCATTGTCTGCTTGTTGCCACCTTTATTTTTATTTGTTTATTTATATATTTGTATGTTCATTTTTTATATTTCCTTATTATCTCCATGCCCTTCTTTCTTTTCTGTCCTCTCTTTTCCCTTCTACTTATTTATGCACTGATTGCTGCCCTTTGACCTCATTTGTCCTTTAAAAAATTTGAGAAAGTTTTCCAATCCTCGTAATGTCTTCCCAGTGGTTTGCCTTTCAATCAAATTGTCAGTCTGTCCAGTTCAACCATTTCTCGTGTTTTAATGATCCAATCATCCACTGTGGGTATTATTTTAGCCTTCCATACTTTAGCATATTCAATTTGGGCGGCCGTTAACATGTAAAACAGCATTTTACCATGTTCTTTTTCCAACTCATCGTCCATCATCCCCAAAAGATAAAGCTCGGGTTTAAGTGGAATATTGGTATTTAGGATTCCATTTATAGTCTTCTGTATTATTTTCCAATATTTACCTGCTTCTTTACAAGTCCACCATAAGTGGAAAAAAGTGCCCAATTCATGACCACATTTCCAGCATTTGCTTTCAGTATTTTTATATATTCTTGATATTTTATATGGTGAATAATGCCATCTCAGATACATCATATAGTTGTTCTCCCTCACATTCTGACTCAAAGTGTATTTCATCCTTTTATTCCACAGTTTCTCCCATTGTTTTAATTCAATTTGACAACCTATGTTCTGGGCCCATTTTATCATTGCATCTTTAATAACATTATCTTCTGTTTCCCATTCCAACGGTACTTTATAAAATCTCGTGATCATATTTTTGTTCCCTGCTTGAACTATTTTATCCCATACTGATTTATTTATTTCAATACCCTCTAATTTTTTATCCATGTTATATCTTTCCTTTATTTGTCTGTACAGATACCAGTGACAGACAATTCCTTCTTTCCCAAGTTCCTCTTGTGTTTTTATACGATGTTGGTTGTCCTTTCCTATTACCACGTCTTTGTAAGCAATCCATTTTTTCGATGGGATACCCTCTTTACTGAAAAAAGGGGGATGTCCATATTGGAATGTTTGGGCATAGCCTTCTTTTATACTTTTTCCAAAGTCTTAATAATGGGCCTCTAATATAGTGAATATTGAATTCTTTGTTTATTTTATCTTTACCGTACATGAGATAGGCATGAAAACCAAATCTGTTACCTTCTCCCTCTATCTTCAAAAGTCTTTCATCCTCCAACGTGGTCCATTCTCTTATCCATGTCAGACAGCTCGCCTCAAAATAGAGTCTCAAATTAGGTACGCCAAAATCTCCATGCTCTCTGGCATCTTGTAATATTTTCATTTTGACCCTTGGCTTCCTGCCTGCCCAGATGAACTTAGAGATATCACCTTGCCATTTTTTTAAAATCTATCTCATTTCAGATAATCGGAAGCATTTGGAATAAGAATATCAATTTTGGCAGTACATTCATTTTTATTGCCGATATGCGTCCTAGAAAGGATAATTTTAAATTTTGCCAATTTTTTAATTCTTTCTTTATTTCCGCCATTGTCTTCTTATAATTATTTTGAAAGAGGTCTGAATTTTTATTTGTGATGTAGATGCCCAAATATTTCACTTTTTTAACTATTTGTAGACCTGATTTCTTTTCCAGAGCACTTCTTTCTTTCTCAGTCATATTCTTCGTAATCATTACCGTTTTGTCAACATTAACTTTTAACCCAGATACCACTTCGAACTCTTTCAGTATCTCTAAAAGAGTATTTATCTCTTCCATTGGGCCTCCCAACAACACCACCAAATCGTCTGCATAGGCTCTTATTTTATGATTAAATCCCCCAATTTTAGCTCCATTTAATTTTGTATCTTCTCTTATTCTTGTACATAGACCTTCGATTACCATCAGGAAAATAAGTGTAGAAAGTGGGCACCCCTGTCTTGTCCCCTTCTGTATCTGTAGAGCCTCCATCATCTCACCATTAATTATTATCCTGGCCAATTGATCTTTATAAATGATCTCCATCCAATTAGTAAATTTTCTCCTACATTTATTTCCATTAAGATTTTAAACATGGCTTGCCAATTAACATTATCAAAAGCCTTCTCTAAGTCAATAAAAATCAGGGCAAGTTTCTTGTCGTTATGTTTTTCATAATATTCTAATACATTCAAAATAAGTCATATGTTATCTTTTAAATATCTGCCCGGTAAAAATCCTCTTTGGTCTTGGTGCGTCCATGATGTTAAAATCTTCTTCAGCCTATTAGCTAAAATTGAAGTAAATATTTTATAATCCAGATTCAGTAATGAGATTGGTCTGTAGTTTTTTGGCTCACATGGGTCCCGATTCTCTTTATGTATCAGTGTGATGTTTGCTTCCTTCCACAAATTTGGTGATATTTCTTTTGTTATTTCGTTTAATGTTTTTTTAAGTGGTAAAGTCAGTTGATCCTCAAAGACTTGGTAATACTTTGCCGAGAATCCATCGGGTCCTGGGGCTTTATTTGGTTTTAGTTTTCTTATTACTTCTGTAATTTCCATCATTGAGATAGATTGGTTTAATCCTTTTCTTTGTTCATCTGAAAATTTCTCCCATCTAAATTTCTTAAAGAGTTTTTTGTGTTTTTCCTTCTAACATCTCTTTCCCTTTATATAAATTTTCAAAAAAATTTCTAAAGATATCCTTAATCTTCTTTTGATCTGTATATATCTGCCCCTTCCATCTCGCTTTAGCTATGACATTTCTTTCTCTCATCTTTTTAATCTTAAGGGCCAGCCATCTTCCAGGTTTGTTTGAGTGTTCAAAATATGTTTGTTTAGCAAATTTTAATTTCTCTTGAATTTCATTCAGCATTTCAGTTGATATTTGTTTTTGGAGTATTTGTAATTCTATTTTTACTTCTTTTTTTGTGGATTTTCTTCCAGTTCCTTCTCTTTTTCCCTTATCTCCTCCTTAAGTTTTGTTAATTTTTCTGACCTCCTCTTCCGTAATTCTCTATTTTGTTGAATGAAGAATCCCCTCATTACCGCCTTAGACGCCTCCCAAATTGTGCTTGCACTCATTCCTTCTGTTGAGTTCTCTTGGAAATACCACTTCAGCGTTTCTTTGGCTTTCTGGACAATCTCATCTTTCTGAAGCAGATATTCATTCAATCTCCAATTAGGTTGGGTTCTATACTCTTTTAATTCTAATACTACTGAGTTCTCTTGGAAATACCACTTCAGCGTTTGTTTGGCTTTCTGGACAATCTCATCTTTCTGAAGCAGATATTCATTAATCTCCAATTAGGTTGGGTTCTATACTCTTTTAATTCTAATACTACTGGGTTGTGATCTGACCATGTTTTTAATGTTTTTAAGCATGCTCACATCTTCTCACAGGAACCATTGAAATCTTGCCCATGCTAAATCATGGAAGTACAGTCCTGTTCTTAAAGTGCTAATGGTGGTCATGCAATAATTCCGTGGCAGTTCTTACACACAATTACAGTGACGTGTGATAATATGTGTAATAATGCCACTATGTTTTTCTCATTTGTGGATTTACGACATTTTTAGACATAATCTGATAAAGTCCTTAGTATGAACTCTGTCCAAAGGATAACTCTGTTAAATTTCTAGCTTTTGAGGAGATGATGTGGAGGGGGTCAGGCAATCTCTGAAAGCCAACAGGCCATACTGTTTAATGGACTAAGATTGTGGAGATCCATGTTCAAGTCTATCCTCCATTATGAAGCTCACTGGGTGACCCTGGTCCAGTCATTGAGGGCCTGTCCACACTGCAAAAATACAGTAGTTTGACACCACTTTATCCACCATGGTTCTATCCTATGGAATCCTAATATTTGTTGCTTTGTGAGATATTTAGCCCTTTCTGTCAGGGAACTTTGGTGCCTCACCAAACTACAAACACCAGGATTCCATAGGATTGAACTATAGTGGATAAAGTGGTGTCAAACTGCTGTATTTATGCAGTGTAGACAGACCCTATCTCTCTGCTGAATGTACCTCAAAGGTACATTGTGAGGACTAGACAAGTGAAGAAGATCACATATGCTGTCTTGAGCTCCATGGGGGAGATGGAACACATAAATACAGCAAATGAAAATAAAAATAAATTATGTCCAATGCCTTTACAAAGCTGTTCCAAACCTCCATAATCCGGTGCTAACTGTTCAAGAGCCAAAGGAGTGGACTGAGTCCCCTCTCTCTGAATGTGGGCTGAATCCACTCTACACAAATAATCCAGTTTGGAACTGGATTATTTGCCATGGGTCCTTCCTATGGAATCCCGGGATTTGTAGTTGGGTGAGGCACCAGCACTCTTGGGCAGAGAAGGCTAAAGACTTCGTAAAACTATAAATCCCATTATTCCATAGGAAAGTCATGGCAAATAATTCTGTTTCAAACTGCATTATTTGTGTAGTTGGAAGAGACCCCACTTTGGAAGAGACCCTTAAGGCCATATAGCAGATGAAAAACGGCAAGGCAGCTAGGATTGATGGATTTCCACCTGAAGTTTGGAAACACGGAGGTCATGTACTCCATGATAAATTCCATGAACTCCTTGTGAATTGGTGGGAAAAGGGGGAACTGCCATCAGATCTCTGAGATGCAGTCACCATTAACCTGTACAAGAAAAAAGGAGCAAAATCCGATTGCTCAAACTATCGAGGCATAACACTGCTCTCTATTGCTGGAAAAATCCTTGCAAGGATACTCCTGAACAGATTAGTTCCTGCCATTGCAGAAGAACTTCTTCCTGAAAGCCAATGTGGCTTCAGAGCAAATAGGAGTACTAGAGATATGGTATTTGCCCTTAGACAACTGCAAGAGAAATGTAGAGAGCAGAACAAGGGACTGTATGTAACATTTGTTGACCTCACCAAAGCCTTCAACACCGTGAGTAGAAAAGGTCTGTGGCAGATCCTGGAAAGACTAGGATGTCCCCCCAAATTCCTTAAAATTATTATCTTGCTACTTGAGGGCCAGCGCAGTCAAGTCAGATATGGCGATGCTCTTTCAGAGCCCTTTCTAATAACTAATGGAGTGAAGCAAGGTTGTGTTCTTGCTCCAACTTTATTTACAATCTTCTTCAGCATGATGCTCCAAAGGGCTACGGCAGAGCTTGAAGAAGAAGACGGCATCTATATATGTTACCTTACTGATGGTAGCTTGTTTAACTTAAGCCATCTGAGGGCTTGCACTAAGACTCTAAACTATCTAGTTTGCGAGCTGCTCTTTACTGACGATCCTGCCCTTGTTGCCCACAAAGAAGCAGCTCTGCAGTGCCTAACATCCTGCTTCGCAACAGCTGCAGAGCTGTTTCGGCTGGAAGTCAACCTGAAGAAAACAGAAGTTCTTTACGAGCCTGCACCACGGGATGAACACCACCATCCCCACATTGCCGTTGGCAAATCTGTGCTCAAGTCCGTTCAGCAGTTCACCTACCTGGGAAGCACTCAACAGTACCTGAAAAAATCTGCAAGCTACGCATGTTGGTACCTGTTTTCATATGGATCTGAAATATGGGTCACCTATTGCCGCCACCTACGACTCCTCGAATGCTTTCATCAGTGCTGTTTATGCACAATCCTAAATATACACTGGACTGACTATGTGATGAATGTTGCTGTCCTTTAGCAAGGAGGGATCACCAGCATTGAGACCATGATATTGAGAACACAACTGTGCTGGGCAGGGCACGTTTCTAGGATGGAGGACCATCGACTCCCCAAAATAGTACTCTATGGTGAACTCGCCATGGGTCAGTGTAAGAGGGGCGCTCCAAAAAAGTGATACAAGACTCCCTGAAACAACACCTCAGGCTCGGCCAAATTGATCACCAACAATGGTCCTCCCTGGCCTCACATCGGGAGGCATGGAGACACACTATCCACAATGCTTCAGCCTTATTTGAGAACTCAAGCCGAACAAGTCTTGAAGAGAAATGACAACGCAGAAAGAATCACAACCCAGGAATATCACCCAAGGAGACCTTCTGCTGTGCTTTCTGGAACCGGATTTGTTTATCTCAGATTGGCCTTTTTAGTCATCAGCGCACTTGCAGAAAGCGTGGGATGAGTCCTTCCTGAATCTTCGTTTGCGAAGAAAAGCCAGAGATTTGTGTAGTGTGGATTCATCCCCCTCACACACACACATATACTCACACACACCATATCCTGCCCCTTCCCCTGCAACAGAGGTTATTCTTAGCCTTGGTAGCTAAACTGAATCTTCAGATTCATAAGCATCATGCATATCAACATTAATTGGTGGAGAGGGATACATTAGGGAGAAGTTGTTGGTGTTGCCATTGCAATCTCTCTGTGGTATTTTCAGAGGTGACCTTTTGTCCATTGAAGAAAGTATACTAAACCTATCTGTATGAGCAATTTACCCTGTCATTCCCCCATCACAAAGCCCTGCAGTCCTGATGACACTGGGCTTTTGCCCTGTTTTGCCTGCAGGCAGTCCCCTGGGGCAAAAACAGGGCTAAGATGGGGGGAAGTTGGGATAGGGCCCAATGAAATGTTATAAGAAAACACCTGGTAAAATATGTTCCAGCTAAACTAAACTGGATCAGGCCCCGTGTGACCACAGGAGCCCGTTCCAGCATGCCAGCCCATCACTGTAGCTACTATCTGCCTTGCTTTTCCTGATCCAGGAAGGGGGGTACAGCATGTGACCAGACTGGTCACATGCAGGGGCCTTGCTCACATGCTGCCAGCCTCTTGCCTAGATCTGAAGAATGGAAGGCAGGTGGTGGCTGCAGGGATCAAGCCAGCATGCCCATCTGGATCTGGACCCCAGCCCATTTTGTCCAGGTAATGGAGGAGGAACAGGCCTGGTCCATGTGCAGGATACACCAGCAGGGAGTTGGTGTGTTCTGGCCCATGCAGATGAGCTCCTAGTCTATGTTCTTTCCCTGTCCTATCTTTGATGGATTTCATTAAACAATAAAAGATAAGGGATATTCTCCTCATTACCTTACTACAGGAATACAGTGTAATAAGCTCATGGCCTGCCATACTTTGGTAATATAATATCATGCATTTATTTATTTATTTACATTGAAGCAGTGGCTACAAAACAAATGGCTCTCTTCGCTATGGTCTCTGAACTTCTTTTTTCATCTTGGGGTCCTGCTCTCATGAATCCACCCACCTTCACCACTCTTCTCCCAGTCTTCAAAAACATAAATCTTCTCTTTTTCTCGGACTTATGCCTCTCCACCCCTTCTGTTTCCTTTCACTGGGCACCCACCAGGCCCTGTTCCATTGAGAAAACATCCAGGGCTACAGCCATGCAGCTTCTGCTCAAGGCTCACTGGAGAACAAGCTGCCATGATATCAGTTCTGGGCCATAACAACTGTACTCGTGGTAGCAGATGACTACCTCTTTGTCTCTGTTTCTTTCCCTCTTTGTCCTCAGCTTCCTACCATTGCTGCAAACTGAGTTCAAAGTGCAAAAGTGGATTCACACTCCATTAACTCAGAGGGGGAAGAAGAGAAAGGGGGGAGGAATCTTGTCTTTCCAGTGGGAAAAACAAACTGCTGCAGCCTCTTCTAGCTTGTGTGTTTTTCCTCATTAATAACATTTGTCACCTTGGCCACACTCTGACTTTGCTTGGCCACACATGTCCTGGTTTTCATCTGTGAAATGTTGGAGGGGATAGCATTAGCAAAATAGCAATGGCCAATAGTGGTCAGCAACAGAGTTAACAACACCCATGCTGAAAGTCTCAAAATTGCATGAAAGAGGGCGGATGGCTAGACAGATAGGTGTTCTACACTGGGAAATTGAATTTGTTCCCTTGATATAAATTGCCAAGGCAAGTGAAGCTTGGATGGAGATTTAAGGCTGGAGTGGTTGTCCACCTTAGCTAGAAGACCAGTTGAGATGAAGCATAATCTCATCACCATGCTTACCAGGCTCCGCACTGCACATCTCCAGGCAGGTTGTTTATTAGTTCATGATAATCACACTGCCTCTGCTGTTCCTTTACTGCTATTATAAAAATGCTTTTATGTTGGAGAGATGTGTTATTTATTACGTGCTACAGGAGGAAATGAAGTTGGTAGCTTAGAATGTAGAGCAGCGGCTGGTTGAGCTGAGGCAGTCCTATTGCAGGTAAGAGAACTCTGTCTCCTGCTTCATAGTCGTAACAATGATATATTCCTGCTGCGCCATCCAAGGCCATTTGGAATGACTCCAAGTAGATCTCCAGGCCAGCATTTCTTTTAAAATTATTGTTGTCATCTTTGCTTAAGCTGCAATAACAACATATTGGCTGCAAACCTCGAAACCAGGTTGCTGAATGAGCTGTACTCATTCCTCGTTGTTGTTTCTGTTAGGTTCCATGCTCTTGGCTTGATTGAAATCTATCACAGTGGTAGATTGGATGCTGGATATGGTGGAATACATAAAGAATATATATGACACTACCTATTGTGGAATTTGAAATTAATTTGGAGCTCTTGCTTAGGTTAGAACCTATATAAATTAAGGAATTTAAAAGGATTTCAGTATACCTAGAAAATCCTCTTGAGTTTGAACAGAGTTGACTATCTCCAGAATTCTTACAAATTTTTAGCCCAACTGAAACTGAAGATGAATTTAGAAGTTCAGCTGAGGTTAAAAAAATCTTTAGGGATGGTAAGATAGACTAGAAGAATGGTTAAGAACATTATGAAGATGTCTTGCAGGAGTGTCAGATCTCTAATTGTCCTTCATATGATTGGAACATGGTTTCTTCCTCCTCCTCCTCCTTATAGAATCATAGGCTGGAAGGGAGTCCATTGGCCATCAGGTCCAACCCCCTGCTCACTGCAGGAACTCCAGCTAGAGGATACCCAACAGGTACTGTCCAGCCTTTTTTTTTTTGGAAGACATGTAGAGAAAGAGAACCCACCACCTCTCTAAGCAATTGGTCCCAATGATGAATCATGCTTACTGTAAAGAAGTTCTTTCTAGTATTAAATCCACTCTCCTGTAGCTTAAAACGTTTAGAGCTGGTCCTACCCTCTGGGACAGCAGAGAACAAATCTGCACCTTCCTCTCTGTGACAGCCTTGAGATATTTAAAGAGTGCAATCAGGTCACCCCTCGGTCTCCTCTTCACCAGGCTGAACTTGGCCAACCCCTTCAACCTCTCTTCATGTTTTGTTTCCCACACCTTTTATCATCCTTGTTGCCCCTCTCTGAACCCACTCAACTTGTTTATATCCTTCTTAAAATGAGGCTCCCAGAACTGAACTCAGTACTCTACATGAGGCCTGACCACTGCAGAATACAGTGGGACTATTACTTCCCTTGAATTGGAAACTATGGCTCAATTAATGGAGGTTAAAATGTTATTTATTTTGTGAAGTTATTTATTTTCTTTACTACAGCATGACACAGCTGGGTCATGTCCAATTTATAATCCTCCTCCTCCTCCTGTGACTACAATTTCAGTCTAGGGTATGTGGATTTTCCAATTTTATCCTCATAACAACCCTGTGAAGTAGGCAAAACTGAAAATATCTGGTCCTGAGCCTTCCACTTGAATTTCATCTAACTGAACAATCATGTGAACTTAAATTTTCCAGATCCAACACACCATCAGCTGTAGCACCCTACCGCTGTAAATCCTTGGGATGTTATTATTTGCTTACTTCATTCTCACATGAAAAAAGAATTACTTCAAAAATTTTATTTCCATTGTGTGAGATTATGACCAAGAGGATGAGGGCACACACACATACACACACACCTGATAAAAATCAGACTGTTACTTTTTGCATAGAAGGGATCTTCCACCTTTAATAGAATCAGAAATTCAACAATTAATGTGTAGCCCTGAAAAGCCATTCTCTTTAATGCCATTGCCCAATGACTTGTTACCCAAATTGCTTGGGGCCTGTGGGGACCCTCTGATGTCATAATATTAAATTGGGGGATTTAATTAACTTACCTTGGCATGAGAGAGGCTGGGCAACAGCGGGACTTTTTAACCTATGTATATTGGTAATAATGGAGGAACCTCTAAGCTAAAAAGTACAAATAAATGACCTTTATTGGAAATTACAGTTGTCCCGCCACATTCACGGATTTGGCATTCACGGATTTAAGCATTCACGGCTTGAAAATATTCTTTTTTAAAAAAATAATAATCCTGAAAGCAAACCTTGATTTTGCCATTTTATATAAGGGACACCATTTTGCTATCTATGCCTTTGCATATAATAGGACTTGAGTATTCACAGACTTGGGTATTCACAGGGGGTCCTGGAACCAAACCCCAGCAAATGTGAAGGGGCAACTGTAATATCAACAGCATTCATGCACTCAGGCTTCAAGCAATCACATGAGGCTAATGAAGAAAGTAGGAAGTATTTGGATAGAGGAATAGAGTGAGGGGATGATGGGTGTTACAATACCTCTCAGAGGAACAGAGATTCATTCAACAGAAGATTCTCAGAGTTCTGGGGGTCTCACAATAAACTGGCAGCATGGATGAAGGAGAAGGCACTGTGGACATTTTGGTGGTATTTTGGTGTGTGATATTTATATCTGGTAATTCCCCTCAAGTGATGGGATTTTGAGTGGAATACAACGCCCCTTTGAGTTTCCCAGGACTAAACAAAAGGAACTCTAGAAGAGTTAATGATCATTAATGGGTGCTGCATTTAGAATTGAATAGGAGCAGACAATTTCTATTGTTGGTAGGGGATGTGGAAAAGAAGAACCCATTTTACAAGCATCAAGAACTCTGATACTGTTGAGTGGATTCGTGAATGACTCACCTCCAGGTGTTAAGTTCTGACCTGAGTATTTGGTTTCAAGGAATTTCCAAAGGCCCCTCTCTTGGTTATCCACGAACCCAGCCTTGGTCTTTGGGAATTCCTGGTTTAGCTGCTAACCATGTAGATGGCCACCTTAAGCCAAACTATTAAATATAGCCAATTATTAGATATTCCAAGATGGGGCAATCAGGGTAGGTAACATTATTGCCCATTAATTTGGTTGCTGGCTGGCTTTGTACTACAACTTTCTCTGCTGAAACGTATTCCCTGTTCAAGGGTACATCTTAATGCATGGAAACCTAAATAGGAGGTGGCAGTGCAGATACATACAAAACTCATTCCTGGATGTTCCTATACCCAAATATTCCTTGGTAAAGGAATGACCAAACCCCCTACCAACCTTGGGTGTATCCACACTGCACCACTAAAACAAACTGATGCCATTTTAACTACTATGGCTCCATCCTATGAAATTTTGGTCTTTATCATTTGCTGAGGCATGCAGATTTCTCTAGTCCACATCTCCTGAACTACTGCACTAGAACTATTTGGCAGAGAATTCTAAGTCCCTCACCAAACTACAAACCCCAGGATTCCTTAAGCTGAAACCATAACAGTTAAGTAGTATCAAAATGCTATGATTCTTTAGTATGGATCCACCCTTTCACACTCAATATCTAAAGGTGTGTCACACTATTGGATATGTGAATATGTTTGTGAGCAGGGTGAGTGCACACACTCACATTCCCATCACCCACATAGACATCCCTGCATTCAGGCAAGTGCCTGAGCAAGGCTTTAATTTTGTTGGTCATAATTAAATGTGAAACAAGAAAGCCATCAATAGCTTCTGCACCAACAGCAGCATTTCTTTAAACGAGAGGCAGAGTGGGGGTTGGAGGAGAGATCAGCTCCTAAGCTGATTACAGGCAAACATCTGGAAAATTGAAATTCATCCAAACCTATTCAAAATGACTCTGCCTGTTAATTTGCTGCATTCATTCATTTTGGGGAAATGAGCAATTCTGCCACAGCATAAGAGAGCTCTCAGCATGGCTGGTGGCAGGAAAGCTGGAACTGGAAATAATATGGCTTCAACATTTTGTTGGCATGGAAATAATATTCTAAGGACGATGGTGGAATTCCACATAATGGTTCTTTGAACAATGTGGCATGTTTAACCCTCCTAAACCTGTAGGAAGCCATTTATTACTCAGTTATTGCATTCAAGAAAGCCACAAAGGGGTGAAGGGCGAACAACAGCAATACAGCCAAAAGAGAGAAGAAAGTGACATCCAGAATGGTGAGACAGGATTTATTTGTTTCAAAAAGCAAACAAGCCTCAAACAACCTGTGTATGTATGGGCACACATGCACACACACAATTGTATAGCTGCCTGATGCATGTTGAACATTTGGAGTGCACCTGCACTGCAGAGTTATAGTAGTTTGGTGCTGTTTTAATCACTATGGCTTCATCATATAGAATCCTGGGATTTGTAGTTTGAAGGGGTACTTAGAATTCTCTGTAAGACAGCTCTAGTGTTGTAGTTCAGGGCTGTGGCATTACTAAGGCCGGTGTCACCCCCTCCCTCCGGCAGTGTCTCCTGGTGTGGTTTTGCCTCTCCACACACGTGCACACATCAGAGACTGAACATGAGCTCTTAAGCAGAGAATGATAAGTGCCTCCCTAAACTTCAAATCCTAAGGGCTTATCTAAACAGTGAGAATACTCCTCATAGAATTTCAAGAAGAATGCCTTTTGTCCCAATGAGATCCCCCATCATTTCACCGTATTCGGAAGGGGGGTATCATGATGAAGTTCCATTATCCTGCTGCAAGATTGATGCAACTTCCATCATTCTGTGAGAACTACAATTCCCATTATCTGCAAACAGCAATTGTCTTGCCAGCATAACATCAGGTAAACAAAGGGTTAAAGGAACCAAGGTGGGAGGTGAAGGACATCCCCTGATTCAGCATCATCAATGACATCAGATTGCCAGAGGGCAGGCTTGACCAATCAAGAATGCCTGCATGGTAATTTAAAATAAGGTATAAGTTCTTTGTTCTGAGCACATGGCTTGAGTCAAACCATGTGGTTTTGAGACAAAAGGAACACCTGAGGACTGCAGCTCATGTCCCATGGAAAGGTAACTAGAAGATGCTGTTGAGCCAGTCTGAAACATCTAACTGGTTCCGGCCTTCCATTTCAATCCAACAGAAGATTGCATTACTCTACGTAGCTTTACGGCCCGTTTAGAATGGTGTTAGGGACCTTTATGTTATTATCTTTGGCTGAATGTAGCTGAACTTAGTTAAATAAATGTAGCTTTAAAACAACTGAATGCTTGACTTCAATACTCTCTAATTCCAAGTCTCTGACCTGAAGGAAGAAGGGCTTCCTTCATGAAATGATTTATCTCTTAAGCTCTGTTTGAATAAAAGAAGTTTTCTAATTTCCTATAACTGATGCCTCCATTTGCCTACATCTCTTGGTCATGGCTACATTTCTATCTCTCTCTGGGGTAGGAGGGAGGAGTTAGTTGGTTAATTAGTGACAAGTGGTTCCACAGGTTCACCAGAGACCCTGCACAGCTTCTCGCTGCACTGTGCAAAGAAAGGGGGAGGAACTAAGGAGATTTTCAGACACGGAAAAATCGTCCCTTGCCGCGCGAGCAGCCTCCCGAAACTGCTGCGCGGCAAGGGTATTTTTCGGACGACGCTGTGCCTCTTGCGAAGCCGTCCGTGTCACTTCCGTGAAGCTTGGGACGGCTCCGCGCCATATTTCAAGCACGGGCAGCCTCCGTGATTGAAATATGACGCGGAGCCGTCCCAAGCTTCATGGAAGTGACACGGACGGCTTCGCAAGAGGCACAGCGTCGTCCGAAAAATACCCTTGCCGCGCAGCAGTTTCGGGAGGCTGCTCGCGCGGCAAGGGACGATTTTTCCGTGTCTGAAAATCTCCTAAGCAAGTGGTGGTGGTGCTACTAGAAGAGAGATGTAGTTTCCATGCTAGAGGAATTCCTGGGAGTGTGTTTAAGATAAATCAATGTAGGAGTTTTTGGCAGAAGCACTCTGAGCTGATTGAAACACAGGAGCCTCGCCTCTCAAGTCTGTGCCTGTGTGAATGCATAGAGGGAGGGGCTGTGGCCCTATAACATGGTGGTAGAGTTGGTAAACATAATCATTTTGGAAGTTAGAGTGAAGCAGCATCTCTCTGCCTCTCTGTCCTGCCTGGGGGTGAGGCCTGGAGTTTTAAAAAAAACTGTGATGGAAATGCGCATTCCTGCTCGTTGGGACAACCGATTCACTTTGCTGTGCTTTCCTGATAAGAGCGGAAGTGGAAGGCTGATTGGTCAGACATGCACTGGGGCAGAGCTTCCCAGCACCCAGAACCACCATTTTGGATTTCTGCCATAGTGATCATGTGCTGAGACAAGGAAACAGTCTTTTTTCCCCTGTTTAAGTGGAACATTGCACTTCCCCACCTTGGGTTTGCTTTTAAAAAATGCTGTTCAGCAGTGGCAACTGGTGAGAATAAAAATGCAAATAATTTACTCATGCCCACCATCTCGATTTGCAGACATGCCTGTTTGAACATCAAATATGGCTAGTTTTGCATACCTGCAATCTTGTGGGAAGGAATATGGAGACAAATCAAAGCTACTGTGAATTGGCCTTATTGCTCATCAATCCACATTGTATTACCTCGTATAGACAAGCCCTGAGATTCAGTAGGATGCAGACATGGCAGTTACAGGCACCTCTTTATCATGCTTCTTATATTGAAAAGAAAGACAATAATGGCTGGAATCCTCTTGGTGTCATACACATGTATAAGTTCCTTTACACACACAGTTGTACTTTTTTGACCATTGCATAACTGCCGTAATTGGTTCATAGTTGCACAAGCTGAGTTCCTGAACTGTTGCCATTTCATTTACACTTGGGCATGTTTGGACAGTGCATAACTAATTACCAGCACTTCAATGTATCACTTAATTCACTCGGATTGCAGAAATAGCTGTGAACATTCCTCATTGCACAATGGGAAAATTGCAGGCACATGGTGCAACCAACTGCACATCTGCCAATGTTGCTATACAGCAGAACGGATGTGTAGTACAACTGCTGTTAATCTTCATGAGTGTAGATTTACACTACTTATGCATGATGTAGGATCTCAGACTATATTGCCTCTATGGAAGAACTAGCGTTTGAAATTGGTCAGAATTCTATATAACTGTTGCAAACTTTCCAACCCCCCTGTGTCCATTGTTTTCCACCAACAGATATATGAAAATTTCTCAGTCTCAATGTTACTGAATTTCTCCAAACCCCAACAGCATTATCTTATTTTGGATTAGATTCTAGACTTAGTGCTTTCTTCCTGCATTGAAATGTTTGTATTTTCAAATAAATCTATGAATTTATGCACTGATCTGTGAAATTGTTATTGTTGTTAACTGCTGTCCAGTCAACTTTGACTTATGGCCACCCTATGAATGAGATACCTGTTATCAACAGCCCCCTCTCAAGTCTTGAAAACTCAGGACTGTGACTTCCTTGATTGAGTACATCCACCTGTAATGTGGTCTTTCTCTTCCAATTGCCTTCCACATTATCAAGCATTCTGCAATATAAATATGCCATAGAAAACCATGATGGTACCCAATCCGTCTGAACTTAATCATTATGTCTCTCAGTTTCTTGAAACCAAATGATTCTTCAGTATTGGACATGCTTTGCAGGCAGAAGTGGCCAGGTCTGATCTCACACATCTCTGGTTAAAAGGATCTCAAGTAGCAGCTGATGGGAAAGACCTTGGTGTGAGCTCTTGAAGAACCACTCAATCATAATAGACTGTGCTGAGCAAAGTTGGGGGGGGGGAGAGAGATGTGCAAATGTAATGCCCCCCCTACAACATGCACCATTTTCTGTTTTTATGCAGAAATGATTGTCTCTTTTCATGTAAAGATGTATCCTGATGTGTTTTTAGACAAAATGGGTATTATTTTCCTGTTTTAAATCTAGTTTCAGCTTTGTTGTGGTTGGCAGGACTATAATGGGTGACAAAGTTAAGTGTGTTCTAATCATTTGAGTGCTGGACGAGGACTCAAGAAGACCAGGGTTCAAATCCCTGCTCAATCCACTGGATGACCTTAGGCCAGAGTCAACCTTAGAAGAAGGCAATGGTAAATCTCCTCTGAATATATCATATAACAACAATAACACCTCTGGTGCCCTGTGCTGTAACTGTGTACCCACTTAGAAAGAAAGCCACAAATCTAGGAGTATACTGGGACCACAACTTTATTTAATGGTTTTCAATAAGATCTGCAGTGATGCAGGGGTGCTTGGTTATCTGGTTTTGGGAGGAGATGTGTATCCACGCTTGAGCTTATGGCTGTTTCTCCCACTGATGTTCCAAATTTAATGGGAGGCCTCCCAGCGCTGGACTGCATTCCTTCAAAGGTTCAGAACATGGAGAGCTCCTATATAACACAGAGCCTGATACAGAAGGCCCCACCAGCTGCTTCTTCAGTTATATCCCCTCCCAGTGTAGGGGGTAGATTTGAGGCAGGGGCCCTTCAGAAACTCCTCCCCTAAGCTACAAAAGATGGAAAGGGTACCTGAGAGCCTACATCAAGGATATGGGGTGTAACTTTATCTTCATGGAATTACAGTAGGACCCCCATATCCACTGATTCATTATCCACTGATTCAATTATCCACTGGACACAAAACAGCACACCTACCATAGAGTCTTCCTAGAAAATGTGTCCTCTCTGGCCATTTTCTAGGTCCTCCAGGGCATCTCTAAGGTATTTTAAACCAGAAGTCCCATTATTTTAAATGGTGTTCTCTATTATCCATGGTTTTCGGTATACACCTCCCCCACAGAACAAATCCCCGGTGGATACGGGGGTCCTACTGTATGTAATGATTGTGCATTAATGAATTGCAACACTGTATGACTGAATGTGCAAACATATGTGAAGTGCATGATTGCAATGCTCAACACACATCTGCTTGTGCAATGCACATCTCTGCTTACGTAAGTCACAATGGCACTACAATGCACAATGGCACTCCATATTTGGCTCCCTTTCCACAGCATCAATTAAATATGGATGTTATGCCATGGATAAAAAAGTACAACCTCATGATTAACTGACACATGTGTAAGGACTTTATCAGATGAGTAAAATACAGTGTCATAACGATGCCACATAACCACAAAAGGGCATGCAGATCAGATGACGTTGCCCTTTTGTGGTTATATTCTGCCCCATGCCCATACCTTTTTATTGATGGCTTAAGTCATCACTAGATCCCCCATGGTGCTTTTGTGCCAGCATTGCTGCCGCATGGAACGTTGAAGGGTTTTTTTTCTTGTACTTACCCTGACAATGGCCGGACTGGCCAGAACACTTTCTGGTGAGATCACAACATCCATGTAGGTGGCAAACTTCTTTAAACTTTCCCTAGTTTACTTGTCTGTTGTAAAGTGTATTTAGGTGCTTGGTGTAACTTTTTGATGTTTATAGAATTTCCTTGGGGTTTTTTTTCCGGGCTGTGAGGCCATGTTCCAGAACACAGCCTCACAGCCCAGAAAAAAAAACAAGGAAATTCTATGGATGCCAGCCATGAAAGCCTTCGCCTTCACATTTTTGATGTTTATTTTTTGTTTTCCTCTTGAATTTTCCACACGATAAAATCGCACAAAATTTCAAAGGAGGAAGTGAATGGGGCTTTGTTCACTTCCTCCTTCAGCGCTGGGGAAGCCTTTGCAGGGAGAGAAAGGTAAGCGTGGTGGGGAATGTTCTTTTGCTGGCATAAGAATGGATTTGTTTATGCCAGCAAAAGAACGTCTTTAGGGGGTGGTCTGATAAAAGTCCAAAGTCCTTAACAGGGACTTTGTCAGCAGGCATGTAACCTCACTACATAGGTGAGTTTTGAATTGCAATCCAAACATTTCTGGAGGTCCACACAGTTCCCACTCCTGATATTTATTAGCATTAAAAACAGAAAATTCAACTAAAAAGAATCTTTTAATCAACAAACTGTTCTTGACACTTTCTCATACCCATCATGACCCCCAAACAAAGCAGGTGTAAGTAAACTGCATGATATAAAAATGCCACCCAGGTCCCTGCAGAAAATAGAAAGCCAGAATGAAACCATCCTAAGAAGCTTTCCCTTTGTTTACAACTTCCTTCCAAAGCCCTTTATTTCATGCCCCAAACAGCCTTGCCCTAAATAAAATCATGCCGTACAAAACATTCTTATGATTTCAAGTGCTCATTTCCAGAAAGTCTCTTGCAACTCTCAAGCTGTAACTGTGACGAAAAGAGGTGACATCTAGCACATTGCAATCATCCCCTGTGATCATCCATCAAGATGGTAGGTTGCACAAGGAGCTTCTCTTTGGTACAGATGTGCAGAGACATAAAAGTCATTCAGCTGCTTCACAGAATGGGTTGAAGTGTTATTTCCCCAATTTGAGGAACTTCATTGACAGCAGCTCTGAAGGAAAGGAATCAGACAGTGAAGTCAATCAGCAATCATTTACCTTCAGGGAGCTCAAGGGTGGGTTTGTTCTAGAGAGGTAAACAATGGTTTCAGTCCAACTGCTAGTCCCAAGAATAGTAGACCCATACCATTAATTCCTGAATGGTAATGCCCAATGATGATAATGATGGTGATGGTGATGAACATGATCATGATGAACATGATAATGAACTTTATGTATAACCCACATTTTCCCCAAGTCTGGGACTTAAGGCAGCTTCCACATTCCAAATAACAACGGAAACCATACAAAAAGCCAACATTAAAAATCAAGTTAAACTATTAACCATATTAAAAGCATTGTTGTTATTGTGTGCCTTCAAGTCATTTCTGACTTATAGCAACCCTAAGGTGAATCTATCACAGGGTTTAGGAAGCCCTGGTGGCAGAGTGGTTAAATGCCAGCACTTCAAGTCACCACATTGCAAGTTCAATTCCAGAGGGCTCCAAGTTTCACTCACCTTCCATCCTTTTGCAGGTCAATAAAATGAGTACCCCACTTGTGGGGGCAATTAGCTAACACACATTGGAAACTGCTTAATGCAGTGTAAATATGTAAATTGCTATTGCTTAAAACAATTTGTAAACCACTCTGATAGCCTTGTGGCTGAAGAGCAAGGTATAATTAATTAATTAATTAATTAATTTTCTTGGAAAGATGTGTTCAAAAGTTTGCCATCACCTTCCTATGAGACTGAGAGAGTGTGACTTGACCAAGTGGGCTTCCATGGCTGAGCGGGGATTCAAACCCTGGTGTCCAGAGTCATAGTCCAACACTCAAACCCCTATACCATGTTGGCAGACATTAAAAACATACACTTAAAGAAAAGATTTAAAGGTTTAAAGCAAAAGAAAAGGTTTAAAGCAATATGGCACTTACAGCCCTTTTGTTAAAAGCTTTCAATTCTAAAAGCCTGTCTGAATGTTTTTAAAAATTATTTGTCAGCTGATGGAAGTACAGCAAGGAGGGGGCTATTCTAACCTCCTTAGGGAGTGAGTTCCAAAGTTTAGAGGCAGCCACTGAGAAGGCCCTCTCCTGTGTACCCACCAAGTGTATCTGTGGTAGGACTGAGAGCAGGGCCTCTTCTGTGGATCTCAGGATCCACCAGGCAAGCTCATATGGGGAGATAGTCTGTCAGACAGCTTGGACCTAAGTTACATAGGGTTTTATAGGTCATAACCAGCACTTTGAATTGTATTGATGCCATAGGTCTTTTGTAGCTGGAGCTAGCAGCTGCAGTTTGATAGATGTTTCCAGATATTTTCTCTGTAAATGGGAGTGGGTGTCCTGACATGTTAAAATACCCCATTTACAAAAATTGTCACTGATAGTGAGATGTTTTTGCCCTTGCACAAGAGCAAAAAGGAAAGTAAAAGCAACAACCCCCCAAAAACGAAAAAAAGTGGGAAGGTGTGCAAAACATTCTCCAGAATTCTTGTTAGTTCCAGTTATAGTAAACTCAATGAATAAATTAAACCTATGTAAGTGCTGTTCTGTTAAATTCCAATTAATCCAATGAGCCAACCCTAGTTGGAATGATAAGGATGGTGTTTTACAACTAATACTACTAGTATTGTTAAAAGTATTTATTTATTAACTCTCAAGCCACCAGGACTCCCTATGTGATTCAAAATATATAAAACCAATAGTGATATAGACTCGAGTCAATTGATTTGGACTTATCGGACTCAAGTCACTACAATGACTAGACTTGGACTTGACACAACAATAAATGATGCAATGACTCAACTGGACTTGCGATTTGCATATTTTTAGCAAGTAACTTGATTGGTCTTAGTTCAGTAATATAACACATTCATCCAGAAACATTACCAAACAGAAAATGGACTTCCTCCTCTAAACAACACTTCCATTATCTCACTGCTTTTTGCCTACTGGTTTTGTGCTGGAAGCTCTAACAGCAAATACATTAGGCAATGGGCTTGAGGCAGAACAATCCTTCTAAAGCTTTTCAAAAATCTTAGAAGGCTCTTCCGATATGCAGCAGGGACAGGCTGCTGAGCAGACCTGAAGCCCTGTCTCAAGCCCATTGCCTAATACAGAGTTTTGCCAGCTGGTCTTAGGAAAAGCCTTTTCCTAAGAGCAGCAGGCAAGACTTGCCCCCAGAGCACAGGACACATTTCTCAGAGAGGAACACAGCAAATGCATTAGGCAGTAGGGTTGAGGTGGGGCTTGAGGTCTGCTCAGCAGCCTGTCCCCACTGCACATTGGAGGAGCCTTCACTTTGGAAATCTCCTCCAATGTGCAGTGAGGAGAGGCTGACAAACAGACCTCAGCTCCCGCCTCAAGCCCATTGTCTAACATGTTTGCTGATAATTTAATTTTTTTAACCTAACTTTGTCCACATCTTCTTGATTTTCTAATTTAAACTCCACCCCATCCTCTCTCACACATACAACACACCACCACCTCCTTTTTTTCTGTTAAAGTTGGCTCCCAGATTTAGGACTCGACTTGAGGTTTGACCTGAAAGTATCTTGCAAGGACTTAAATATGCAATTTGAGACTTAAAGATAGAGACTTGAAGTAAAAGACTTGAATACATCACTGAAAAACAGATTAAAACATTATTTTAAAATTGCTGTTTGTTAGCTATCCCACCTTCAGTTCACCCTGTTTCCTGGAATGGATTGGAGAGCGTACCAACCATTCCACAGAACCTTACTCTGCAATGCCAGGTCAGTTAAGAATAAAACTCATATTATTTACGATCTTCTCTTGGATGAGGATGCCGACCTGGCTTGCTTCACAGAAACATGGCTGGGAGAGGATAGCTCTGTCACGTGGGTGCAGGCCCTCCCAGCTGGGTATTCTGTCAGTGAGCAGGTGAGGGGAAGTGGTCAGGGGGCGGAGTGGCTCTGGTTTATAAGAACAATCTGACCTTGACCAGGATACCTGTCCGAAACACAGTCCACTTTGAGTGTATGTACCTTAGCCTGAGGACCATGGATAGTTTGGGATTCTGCTAGTATACCGACCACCCCGTTGTCTAGCAGACTCCCTAACCGAGCTGACACAGCTAGTCTCAGAGTTGCTGTTGGAGTCACCGAGACTTTTAGTTTTGGGCGACTTCAACATTCCACTTGAGACCAGCTTGACAAATCTGACTGGTGCGGCTCGGGAGTTCATGGAAACCATGACAAACATGGACCTATCCCAAATGATCATTGGGCCCACACATTGTGTGGGTCATACTCTCGATGCGGTCTTCAGTACGGAACAGGAATATCCATGGGCGGCGGTTATTAAAACCACCGCATTGTCATGGACGGAGCATTTCCTGGTCAAGACTGAACTAAGAGTCTCTTCCCGCCCCACTGGGGGTGGTGGACCTATTAGAATGGTCCACTTCCGAAGGCTAATGGAACCAATAGGATTCCAGAAAGCCTTGGAGGGGTTAATGGTTGGTAATGCCGGTGACCCTGTCGAAGCTTTGGTTAATACCTGGAACACTGACCTTACCAAGGCTATCGACACAATCGCTCCCAAGCGTCCTTTCCAACCCGCTTCAAACCATAAGCCATGCTATACAGCAGAGCTTAGGAAAATGAAGCGGGTTGGACAACGACTAGAGCGCAACTGGCGGAAAACGCGACTCTTATCTGACAGGACTCGTCATAGGAACTTTCTTTGGTCCTATCGAGAGGCAATACGTGCAGTGCAGAGATCCTTCTCCTCTGCACGTATTGCGTCTGCAGAGTCCCATCCAGCAGAGCTGTTTAGGGTGGTAAGGGAGATGACGCAGGTTATTCCTGCGCAGAACCTGTTGCTTAACCCAATGATGGCCTGCTGTGATGCATTTAACAATTTCTTTGCAGATAAAATCTCTCAGATAAGAGCCGACTTAGATGCCAGTAATTTGACAGAAAAAATTGATGAGGTGTCCAGCAACTCCGCTGATGTAAGTTTACTGGATCAATTTCAATCCATGAGTACCGAGGATGTGGACAAGCTACTTGGTAGGGTGAGGAAGACAACCTGCCCTCTCAATCCTTGCCCTTCATGGCTGGCCATCCAGGGGGGGACTGCCTTGACGGTGTTCCTTAAGGACATCATCAATGCATCCCTCAGAGAAGGGTGTGTTCCATCTTGTTTAAAGGAAGCAGCCGTTAGGCCGCTCCTGAAAAAATCTTCCCTTGACCCCCTGGACATGAACAACTATAGGCCGGTTTCTATGTTACCATTCTTGAGCAAAGTGATTGAGAGGGCAGTTGCACTTCAACTCCAAGTGGCCTTGGAAGAAACCGATTATCTAGACCCATTTCAAACTGGCTTTAGGATGGGATTTGGAGTTGAGACTGCCATGGTTGCCTTGACCGACAACCTGCGTCTAAGCATCGACAGGGGTAATATGTCCCTGTTGGTGCTTCTGGACCTCTCAGCGGCTTTCGATATGATAGATCATAGCATCCTCTTGGATCGCTTGAGTAGGTTAGGAATTGGAGACACTGTGCTCCAGTGGTTCCGGTCCTTCCTCTCGGGCAGGTTCCAGAGGGTGTGGCTTGGGGACAGCTGCTCCAGCAGAAAGGAGCTTACTTGTGGCGTTCCGTAGGGTGCCATCCTGTTCCCCATGCTGTTTAACATCTATATGAAGCCGCTGGGTGAGATTATTCGGAGTTGTGGGGCTGGGTGTTATCAGTACACTGATGACATCTGGATCTATTTCTCCTTGTCCCAAGTGTCGGCCTCGAATTCTGATGGCGTCTCTCCTCTTAATGATTGTCTTAAAGCAGTAATGGGCTGGATGAGGAAAAACAGATTGAGATTAAATCCAGACAAAACGGAGGTGCTCACGGTAGCGGCCCCAAAACCAGGAGTTGGGTTGCAACCTCCAGTCCTGGACAGGGTCACACTCTCCGTTAAGGACTGTGTTTGCAGTCTGGGGGTGCTCCTTGATTCATCACTTCAGATGACTAGTCAGGTGAATGTGACAGTCAGGAGCGCCTGTTATCAGCTTCGGCTGATACGCCAGCTGCGCCATTTCCTGGAAGTAAGGGACCTCGAGACAGTGGTGCATGCGCTGGTAACCTCTCGTCTAGATTTCTGCCATGTGCTCTACATGGGGCTGCCCTCATGCTTGGTCTGGAAACTTCAGTTGGTACAAAATATGGCAGCCAGAGTGGTCTCGGGAACATCTCAGAGAGACCATATAACCCCAGTATTAAAATCTCTCCACTGGCTACCTATCAGTTTCCAGGCCCAGTATAAGGTGTTGGTTATTACCTTTAAAGCCCTAAATGGCTTGGGTCCAACTTATCTCCAGAACCGCCTCCTCCCATACAATTCTCCCTGCGCACTCCAGTCCTCTGGGAGGAATTTGCTTCAGCCAGAAAAATCTAGGCTGTCTGCAACCTCCCAGAGGGCATTTTCGGTAATCGCCCCCAAATTGTGGAATGACCTGCCGAACGAGATCTGTCAGATGACAAGCCTGAGTAGCTTTAAGAAAGCACTAAAGATCTCTTTCGGCAGGCCTTTCCTAATTAGATCCCGGCCTCAGGGGATCCTGGCCTCATTTAGTCCGCTGGCTATTTATTGTATTTATTATATCTATTGTTTTTAAATGTGATTTTAGATCAGTTGCTTTTTAACTTATACTTGTTTAATATTTTTTTATGGGGGAGGGTGGGGGTGGGGGGTGTTTAGGGATTTTTATCTGTATTGTATTTTAATTTTTGTAAGCCGCCCCGATTGTTTAACAGAGGGGCGGGGTGTAAATTAATGTTATTTATTTATTATTATTATTATTATTATTATTATTATTATTAAGAAAACAGTTTTTTGGGGTGGTGGGGGGCAGGGAACAGTCACAAAATGACCAGAAGCCACATGAAACATTGTCATGTTCGCTTCCCATTAGAAGTTCAAAAGGGATGGAGCCAGTCTGACTTCCGTTCGGAGGGAACTGTGCAACCACGGTTGCTACTATAGCTAAAACCCTGCTTCAGGTACTCACTGCTCATAGTCTCTTAGTGTGGTAGAGCACCCTGCAGGGCCTAGACTGACGATCTCAAATTCTAGCAGCTTCCTATGTGGGGAGACAGTGTTAGGGCTTTTAGATCAAAGCCAATGCCTTGAACTGAGCTCAGAAGAAAATGGCAGTTGCTCCCAAACTGGTGATATGTGAAGCCCTTTCACACTACACAAGTATAGCACCATATTCCATTTTAACAGCCATGGCTGCATGCTATAGAATCCTGGGATTTCTAGTTTGGGAAGGCACTACAGCTCTCTGGCTGTAGCATTCTTAATACCCATCTGTAAAAAGCTGGAGGGACTTACCATGGTACAGATTGTTTGTGCAGTCAGGTGAAGCTGGAGGGACAGAAAAACTTTCTATGCCAGACAGGAGGATTCAGCAGAGCCATCAATGTTACAAAGCAGAAAAGACAAATTGCCTGTCTCTTGGCCTCAGCAAGGTCATCTGCAACAGCTGGCAAAGGGTGTGGCTTTAGCAGGATACCTTGGAAGAGCTGACCCTGTGGATGAGTTTAAAAGGGGAAAGAATCAGGCAGGGGAGGCAAAAGGATTTAGTTTGGTTGTTGTAAGTGAATCTGTCAGGTTGTGTGAGCTCATGTCCTGCTCAGTCAGGACCCAGTACTGTAAGCCTGGGGAAGAAGATTCTAATGGATGCCACCAGAAAGACTTTCTGATAGAGTCTGGTATAGGCTCATGTACTTCAAAAAGCAAGGAGGTATAATGTTAGCCAGACTATTGTCTGATATATTTGCCTACCCAGGGAGTTCACCACACTCTCCTTTAACTGCAAATCCCAGGATTCCATAGGATGGCATCATAGTGCTATAACTGTGTAGTGTGAAAAGCTCTGTGGTCTCTAAAGTGTATATCAGACGGATAACAGTCTGACAAATGTAGTTTGCACTAGTTACAGCCTCTGAACAGGTCTCATGGGCAGCCCCATACAGAGCACATGATGTAGCCTCAGCAAAATTTGTCATAAAGGAATTCTGAAATACAAAAGAGAAGGAGGAGACCAAATATCTCATCGAGCAGGGAAGAGAAAGTGAAATGTTCTGTTCATCTTTGTGATGATTCATGTCTAGTCTCTACAGAGCAGGCTCAGGGGAAACTTACTTTTTGGACTACATCTCCCAGAATCCCCTACCTGTGTGACTGTTCTCTTCTTAGTGGTTCTTGCTGTGGTCCATGGGGCAAAGTAGAGAAGATGTCATCTGTGAACCATAAAATGTGATTAAGGACTATTTCCTTCCATAGAGTTTGTTGGATTTATATCCTGCCTTTCTCCCAAGATGGGGTTCAGGGTGGCTTACAATGATTTTAAAAAGAGATTCCACCTAAACATTAGGAAGAACTAAGAACTAACATAATATTGACAAAAATTGCAAACATTAAAACTAGCATACGGGTTAAAATTCAGATTTCAAATGTCTGCCTAAATAAAAAATATCTTCACCTGCCAATGAAAAGAGAGCAGGGAGGGAGCCAACCAGACCTCCATGGAATTGGACACCTTTTCAGTCTATTGAGGAGAAAATGCCTTTGTTTGTCAACAATGCTCTTCTGCTACTTAGTAGGGTATTTCTCTCAATGCTACATGTACAAAATCCTATGTTCAGTAGAGGACTTTGTTTCATTAATAAAAATGTTGACATTGTACATTGCTTAGGTCGGCTCTAGAGAATATTTGGCCCTCCAAATGTTGTTGCATCCAAAATTCCATCAGCTCTGTGTGGTCAATAGCCAGGAATCATCAGAGCTGTAGTCCAACTGCATCTGGAAGGCCAAAATACCCCCTGCCTTTCATCTTGACTGGGATGCAAAACTGTAGCCAGTCCAAGAGTCATTTTTTGTCCCCTGGCCAGACTTCCAAAAACTGCTAAGCTAACACCTCCCTCCCTCAGAAGTGACTAGGGGCTTGTCTATATGAGAGAAAAATGTGGATTGATTCACACAAATGCCAATTCACAGCAGCGTCTGTTTGTCTTAGCAGTTTTGGGGCAAGATTGCAGGCATGCAAAGCTATCCGCTTTTGCTGTTCCAATGGGCATGCCTGCAAATCAAGATGGCAGGTATGAGTGAATTACTTGCATTTTTATTGTCACCAGTTGTTGCCACCAAAAGTATTTTGTTAAAAAAATAAAAAGCATATCTAAGGTGTGAAACTGCAATATCCCATGTAAATAAATAGAAAAAACTGGGGAAAGGCTGTTTTGTAATCTCAACACATGATTGCTACAGTGAAAATCCAACATGTCAGTCCCAGGCACTTGTCTTGCTAGCAGGCTCCACCCATTGTGTGCATTCAACCAATCAGCTTTCCACTTTCACTCTTACCAGGAATGCACATCAAAGTGAATCAGTTGTCCCAATGAGTATATTCCGTGTGGAGCTTTTAAAAAGGCTTTTCCTGTGGATTTTTTATTATTATTATTATTATTATTATTATTATTTGCAGTTTTGGCCCCCCTCCTTCTGAATACAGTGGATTGATATGGGATGTCATTTAGGCAAATCATATTGTCCTTGAATTCTATGAGGAGTATTTGTGTCATTTAGACAACCCCTAGAAATCTGCTTCTGATTTTGACAAAGAGGCATTTTTAATGTTGAGCAACAGAGAAGATGGCCACTTATTTGATAAGGAAACTGCTGCTCTTGCTGGCTTGTGGGAGAAGCAGTTTGTCTCTTTTTGCCACAATCTAGCAAACCTGGAAGGGTTGAGGGCCAGAAGAACAGTTCGGGGGGGGGGCATATGGCCTGAGGACCACACTTGCCCACGTCTAGTCTGGATGGAATGGAGTGATACAAGAGAAGCTCACACTGCTCCCAATGGTTCCTGTTGAATTCTACAGGACACGGGATCAAGATGCACTTGAACTCCTGTACTTGTACAAATGAAGGAATCTGCACATTCCCAGAATGACAAAGGAGAGAGGAAGAGAATCATGCAAAAGCCCCTAGAATGTGACAAACATGTTCTGGTGAAAAACAGAAGGCGCTACAAAACTCCATGTCTTATGTTCTGACCTTTAAGGAGAAAGGGTGGTGCATTTTGATTGCATTTCCAACTCCAGCTTTGCCATCCCATCTTTCTGGCAAATATTTAAAAATGCCCCTGCAAGCCTTTGTCCAAATTCTTTGAAATCACTGCAAAATTCCTTCTCCCTCTCAATTTCTCCCTCTCCAGGGAGACGTCATACAGAGAGCTATCTTTTCTGCCCACCCTTCAATGCACTTTGAACAAGCAACTGCTTTTACTGTAAGCATGTTATTCACGGTCTCTTTTCAAAAGCAAGAGATAGCACCCTGGAAAAATGGCGTATTGATTTTTCTCTCTTTCTATCTCTACCCACCCCCCCTTCCCTGTCCTTGTTTCAATCACTGCTTGTTGGAATGGCTTTCATTTTTAGCAGTGACGTGAGATTCTTCAGGAGAAAGCTGGGGGGGGGGGAGAGCTGCTTTTCGAGATCCCACCTCAAATAACACCACTGTTCAATTTAAGCCCTGAGGATGGGGGGGCACTTGTTATTGATGTTTTTAATAGGCATTTTGGAAACGCTATTGCTGGCTTGGTAATAGCGACAAGGAGTCCATGTGTGCACACAGATCATTTCTTTCTTTCTCCTGTAAAAGCAAATGGTTTGAACCTTGGCTCACTGCACAACTGTGGATCAAAGATTTCCAGAATATAAAGGCCTTTAACTCTCAATATTTAAAGGAGAAAGATTGCAGGGAATCTGAAAACTTTGGTGTACACACACACACACACACACACACACACATATATATATATATATGCACCAGAGCTGGGATATATTAATCATTCTTCCAACTTGTTGCAGTAATTGACTCCTTCTGTCCCCATCCTTCCTGTGCTTAAATTTTATGGGTGAAGATCAGTCAGCCTTAGGAGTCCATTTTGAAAGTGCCTCTCATGGTGACTGTAATTATGGATTGTAAGAAACTAGCAGCAAATGAAGAGTTGCTTGTAATAATTCCTTTCCCCCAAAATAAGAGATATAATTGAGCTACATTTTGATTGTAACTTGAAGAGTTCCCATGGGTATGTGATCACAGCAAATATAAGTGTTCTAAGTATGAATGATTTGTTAGATCTCTGTCTACAATGCTAGACATTTGGGGACCAAAGGAAAATTTCAATGGGGCAGAATTCTTATTGGGGGGAGCACCCTCATTTTGCTCCACGCCCCCACTACACCCCTGCTGCTGCTCCTTCCACTATTTGTATAATATTAGAATTCAACTGGGGGAAGAAAACAGTTATTTAGAACCAGGGTGTATGCCAAACACCATACAAAACACAGACAGAACTGTGCTTTGTATAAAGTGGTTCCAACCCTCTACAACCAGCAGTTTTCTAGGATTTGTCGCACTACAGGCATCACACACATCAAATGAATGAATAAATATTGACTGTGCAACTAAAAGAAATGAAAACATAATACAAGAGGTACATCCTGCATTGCCACCATGGACACCTCCTAAGCAAATGTGTGCAACCTTTTGGAGGGGTGGGAACAGCCACCTGGTACTTCATCTAGTGTTTATTGGCTCTGAAAAGAAATTGGTTTCCTCCCTATGAGCTGACAAGACAATTGTTAGGATTTCTGTTTCTGTTTTGTTTTGCAATATGTCATTTCTGAAATAAAAAGAGACCTTTCAGTGAGCAGAACCTTCTGAATTTGTCTTTGATTCTGGTGAAAATGACATCCACCAACAGCTCTACTAAACCCCTATGATTGTTTGATGCATGAACTTATGCTATGAAACTGCAGGGGTTTTGGTGAGGAGGGAGAGCAAAGGAGAGCCTTTCAGCTAGATGTTTTCAGTGGGCCATTCTCTCTGAGGTCAGGGCATTTTGTCCCCATAGTCACTGTCCATCTGCCTGCCATGTCCTCTTGAAGCAAATGGAGAGCTAATGTTATTGGCCCAACAAAACAGGCACTTACAAGCACATCTGATGGAAAGTGTGCAGAAGTTTGAATTGTCTTCAAGGGCAGCACTACAGAGATCACATTGCAGTAGTCAAGCATGGAAGTTACAGAAGCAAGGTCTTACATGTCCAATGGGGAGAGCTTCCACATTGTGCTGACCTACAAAGATGGTCCTACCAACAGCTACAGTGTGCTTGAGTCCATAAATTTCTACCTGATTGGATAGTTTGACAGTTAACACCATCTGTCCAGAGAGGGAAAATGCTTCCAGACTCCCATAGCCAGCATAGTCCAAAAAAGTACCTTTCCCCATCTCTGTATCTATCATAGAACTTGTTCCTCTCTGACCTATAGGTCTTCCCCAGATAGCCAGAGCTTAGAAACATTAGTCAAGATAACATATTGAGGAGATAGAGAAAAGTTTTATACTGATGTAGTTACAGGCAGGTTGTGCAACATAACTTCAGCAGTGAACTGAGACATGCTATCAAGTGCCCAACCAAATGTGTATGAGAACCATGTGCAAGTGCACCCATGCATAATGTGAAACTCTACTTCTGCAATCTTGAACTGAATTCTTGAACCTTCTGCATTGGACAACCACTTCAATAGAGGAATTTACACATGCATAAGACATCAACTGGATTCCATCCATCATTTTTAGACTGCATCTGCCATGGCCCACACGGCCTTGCTGACTGCGTATGCTAAAATTTGTATTCCAAAAGCAACTTTTCCAAGCTCTGAAATTACTTCCATCTTCTCTGGATTCAACTTCATCCTGCTCAGCTTCAACGTTTTGACCCCACCACACCGACACTCTGATGGGTGTACTGGTAGGTACTAGTAATGTTAGCAAAAAGCCCACAGACTTCAGATACAATCCTCTGACTTGTAAAATAACCCAAAGTGCTGTCATGCAGTTCCTGTGGCACCATAACACTCTGTCGTCACACTTTGTGACATCTAGCTAGCTAACTAACTGAAATAAGGAATGTTGAGCTAGAGAGACAGCAGTTACAGGCAGAATGTCTTCTTCCTGTCAGACAGTGAAAAGCTGGCCAAATACCAAATATCAGGATACATTCATGAGTACTTTCCACTAGTCTCAAAACGACATGCTACTAGAAGTACTGTTCAGGTTTTGCTAACCCAGCTCAAATCAACACATGAAGAGTGGAAAATGCAGCCTCTTCCTTTCCAACATCACTTTTCTGCTGTGGTAAATGGGATTTCTGAAGACAAGAGGTCCCATTCAGGTAGTGGAAGCCCATGGAGTGCATGACAACGCCTGAGCTGTTTTTATGGCCCCAAAGTTCCCCTCCCTCCTCAAAAAAATACAAAAAATATGTTTCAGAGGAACTGAACTTTTGTGAGTGATCCTATTGAGATTCTTGAAGCAGGCATGGTATGGGCACAGTGGTGTCTTGATTCCATCACTCAAATCTGTTAAATCCTGAAAGAGATATGCTGGGGATTTCCCCATCAAGCCCAAATCTGTGCCCAAAACTTTACTGCTGCCCCGTATAATTTGTCACTGAGATTTCAGGATAGAACATCTTTGTTGACCATTAAAAAATTGGTAGACGTAGACCAAATCCACACTATACAAATATGGAATCTTGGTATTTGTAGTTTGGTCAGACACCAGCACTCTATGGCAGAGAAGGCTAAAGACTTTTTTAGTAAAACTGAAAATCCCATAATTCAATAGAAAGGAGCCATGTCAGATAACCCAGTTTCAAACTGGATTATTTGTATAGTGTGGATTTGGCCATAGATTAGATCCACTCACCAATACTGGTCATTGGCTTTCTCCTATAGAATCAAAAAGTTGGAAGGTATCCCAAGAGCCATCTAGGCCAACCCTCTAGTGCAGAAATCCACCCCAAAGGATGCTTAAGTTGGAGCCAACCTATCTCTGATCACACACACACACCAATGAAAGAGAGTCAATAACCAGGGTGGGAAAAGTGTAGCGAGTGGGCTTTATGCATCCCATGCCACCCTTTTATGGTCACTAAACCCCCCCACTGGGCTCCCAATGCTCCCTGACCTCCATTTTTTTTTAAAATGGCATGTTTTTTTCCAGAAATGTCTGCCCTAAAATCACACAGGACATTCCCCCCAATGCATGGAAAAATGAAGAAATATCCCCATGAGCACACCAGAACCCTGTACTACCAAAACACCTCCATTTTCCTCTGCAGTACCTCTCAAAATGGAGGGGTATCTCTTCATGATTCCATTTTGGGTGTGGCTGAAGAAGAAAATGGATGTACAGTATCTTGACATTGTGGAGGAATGGCCCAGGGGAGGGGGAAGAACTGGCCCTGGTCCTCACACAGTTACCTACATCTGTCTATGATCTTCTGAGACCGTCTTTTCCACTGCCAAACAGCCATTACCATCAGGATGTTCTTCCTAATGTTCAGTAGTCAGAATCTCTTTTCTTGTTATTTAAACCCAAGAGGTTTGGGTCCTACCCTTTGGAGTAGAAGAAAACAAGCTCACTCCATCTTCTACATGACATGACTTCAGATATTTAAAGATAGCTGTCATATCACCTTTCAGAGTACATTTACACTGTAGAAACAGTGCAGTTTGATACCACTTTAACTGCCATGGCTCCATCCTACAGAATAATGGGATTCATAGTTTTGTGAGGCACCAGCACTTTTTGGCAGGGAAGGCTAAAGACCTTGTAAAACTACAGATCCCAAGATTCCATAGGATGGAGCTACAGCACTTAAAGTGGTGTCAAACTGCATTATTTCTACAGTGTGGATGCACCCTCAGTCTTCTCTTCATGCTAAACATACCCAACTCCCTCAATGGGGCTTGGTTTCCAGACCCTTTTAGTCATCACACAGCAAAGGAAAGTGTGACAAAGAACCCTTTCTAGGTTACTTATTATTTAACCTTGGGCTCCTGACACTTACCTGATACACTCTCTTTCTTGGGTTTTGCTATAGTGTCCTTAATATGGCTCCAAACATGGTCTTCGGGTTTCTCAAAGGTGTATGGCTGAGACTCAGAAAGTTCCCTAAATGAAAGAAATTAGGCATTTGTTAAAAAAAAAATAAGGAATCAAATTTATTTATAAAGTAAAATAAAAATTAAAATTAATAAAAGATTTATTTGTAACAGCAACCACCAACCTGCCTCACAATTCTCTCTTAGTGTTACACTTGAGATTTGTCTACATGGACAATTTACCCTGCCTTGATCTAGTCTTGAAGCCCTGCAGTCCTGACAATGCAGGGCTTTTGCCCTATTTTGCCCCCGGTCAGTCCTCATAACCCCCTGGGCAAAGACGGTCTAAGATGGGGGGGGGAAGACAAGGTAGGGCCCAATAACACATTTTAGGAAAATACCTGTTTAAATCCATTTCAGCCAAAATAAAACAGATCTGGTCCCACATGACTGCAAGAGTCCAGCACACTAGCCCATTGCTGGAGCTGCCGGCTGCCTTGCTCTTCTGGATCAAGGAAGAGGACCTGCAGCATGTGACCAAGGCTGGTCACATGCAGGGAGCCTTGCTCACATGCTGTGGGCCTCCTGTCTGGATCCGGAAAGTGGGATGCAGGCAGCAGTGGTGGCTGCAGGGATGGCCAGTTTGCCCATCTGGACTTCCATTTCATGGAGGTAACCAGGGAGGAATGGGCTGGATCTATGTGCAGGATATGCCAGCAGGGAGTTGGCATATCCTGCACAGGAGGAACTTTTCGACAGTCAGAGCTGTTCGGCAGTGGAACACACTCCCTCGGAGCGTGGTGGGGTCTCCTTCCTTGGAGGTCTTTAAACAGAGGCTGGATGGCCATCTGTCAGGGATGCTTTGATCAAGATTTCCTGTGTGGCAGGGGGTTGGACTGGATGGCCCTTATGGTCTCTTCCAACTCTGCAATTCTATGATTCTATGATTCTATCCTGGCCCATGTAGATGAGCCCCTGGTATTGGTTTTTAACTCTTCCTTAACTCTAACCTCCTCCTTCCTCCTTTCCTTCTTCTAGACACACTTCATTTCCAGCTCTTCCTTCAAACTTCATCTGCAACTCAGGGTTGAATGGCCAACTCTTCCTTTTGCTTTCTGCAGCCCCCCCCCCCCGCCTTTCCCAACATTTCCAAAGCTATGATAGGATACAAAGTGGGCAAGCCCTCTGGTCCTGCTGTCCATCACAGAAGTCAATGAAGGGAGGTGGTAAATCCTACCTGTTCAATATTGGACCTTACTGGAAAGAGATGGCATTATGATAATCCCATATTTGGTAGGGTATGTACAAGACACTCCAGGCAGATGCTTTCACTGGAGGCCATTATCCAAGAGGTCACTATCAGATGAGGCTAAGTTACCTGGAGTGAGCCATTTGGAACATTTGCTAGCTTTGCCTCTTTTTTTACTACAACTGCTGCTGTTTTATTTCTCTTCCGTGTATTCTGCTGGAAGTTAATACTTCCAGGCTGACTCTGTCAGCTCTTTTCCTTTCCAACCCATAATGTGGGGTCATCTCCAAAAAGCTCTGAAGGTTTGACTCACAAGCAAGGAGCAAAATTTGTTTCAGGTTTTAATGGTCCCCTGTAGGAAAATCTTTGGCAAAGTACTTTGTTATGAGAATATAAAACCAGTTTCCAGAACGAGTGAGGGAATTGTTTCTTTTTCTTCTTTGTTAGCACTGGAAAGCTGTGGAGCAAATAGCCAGGGCAAGCCAGAAAACTGGTCAGATAATGCTTTGTTTTTACTTCTGCCATCATCCAACCCTTGCTGTCAAACTACTTAAATTTTTTCTTCCCTGATATCTTTCACAGACATCTTGAGGAATCCAGTTTTTAAAATGAGCATGCAAAATCTGGAAACCCAAAAGCAGACAGGGATACAGCCAAGGGCAGTAGTAACAAAGCAGCCAAATTGCTGGTGGGAGATCAGCCTCTTATTGAGGGACCGCTGAATATGAGGGCCTGCTGAGCTGGGCAAAACTCTTTCATGTTACACAGTTATAGCACTGTGACTTAACCCTCCTGGCAACATGCTATGGGATCCTGGGATTTGAAGTTGGGGAAGTGTTAGAGCTCTCTGGCTGAGAATTATAGATACCTCTCTTTGGTTGCCATACTACTATTAGATTGGTGATACTTAGTGTTATAGGATTTTTTCAAACAAGGAAAAAAACCCCGAAGAGGTTGGGAGAATGGGGCTGTCATACTTACACAGCCCCATTTCAGGTGACACAGTCCTCCTCTGTCCTCCTCCCGAACTTTCCCCATGCTGCTGGTGCCGCTTTTTACTGATGGAGGTTTTCCCGTCAATAAAAAGCGGTGCCAGCAGCATGGGGGAAGGTCGGGAGGAGGTCAGGAAGAGGACGGAGGAGGATGGGGCTGTCTGAAATGGGGCTGTGTAAGTGCGACAGCCCCGTTCTTCTCCCGACCTCCTTGGGGGGGTTTTCAACTGTTTGAAAAAGTCCATAGTCAGGAGCATTGGTGCCTGTAGTAGCTGTGGAAGCACAATTGGAGCTGTCATCTTGTATGAGTGGTACAGGTTGAGTTTCCCTTCTCTGAAATGCTTGTGACCAGAAGTATTTTGGATTTTGGAATAGTTTGGATTTTGGAATACTTGCATATGTATAATGAGAGATCCTAGAGATGGGATCAAAGTCTAAACACGGAATTCATTTATGTTTCATATACACTTTATGCACATAGCCCAAAGGTAATTATATACACAACATTTTTAATAATGTTGTGCATGAAACAAAGTGTGTACACTTAACCATCAGAAAGCAAAGGTAACACTCTCTCAGCCATTCATGTGGACAATTTTGGATTTTGGAATATTTTGGATTTCAGAATTCCAGATAAGGGAGACTCAACCTGTAGTAGGATTATATTATGGAATCCACATTAAAAGCATCACAAAGGTGATTGCCACAAGAGGACATGGCGGCAAGTGGTTAAACTGTGGACATTATCAGACTAGTGTGTAAACATGCTGTAATTCCACGAGTGAGGAAAGTGGAAACATCGTGGCATTATTACACTTACTATTGCATGTCGCTGTAATTACGTGAAGGAACTGCCATGGAGTCATTGAATGACGACCACTAGCACTATAAGAATGGTAGTTTACTTCTATGATTTTGCATGGGTGAGATTTCAACGGTTCTCATGAGAAGATACGAGCATGCTTAAAACTCCAAAAACACCTCAATTAACAAGATAAATGAATGCACAAGCACTCAAACAAACCTAAAAATGTGCAAACTAAAGGGGACAGTTTATAAAAAGAGTGTCCTGTGCTTCATTTTCACATTCTCATCTGGATGTTTTCTCACTGAGGACTGCATATTCATGCTGTAATCTCGCAATTACAACGGGATGTGTTTTTGCATGCCCTCAATACCGTGAAAAAAGTGATATTGATGATCTATTGATGGCTTGTCCTGTCAATTGGAAGCAATGCCTTGTTCGCAGCTGGGGCACAGAGTAACCACACGAAGATGATGATGTCATGCAATAGCCATGCTTGTTTGCGCTACCATGATATTGTCATCCAGCCATTTTTGCAGCATCTGATAAAGTCCTGGGAGTCAAAGGTGGTTGTAGCTTAGATAATTATAAGGGTGCCTCACAGGTGGTGGCCACAGCTGAGATTCTATAGAGGGGTCACATAAAAGAGGTCCTAGGATACGTAGAAGTCCCATGTAGTCATGATAGGTGGTGGAATAAGTAAAGGTCTCTTCCCACATTCCCAACCATTTGCTTCCTGGGACAGTTGTCACCCTCTTCTCAATAAGGATGCAATTTTTTTCACTAAATTTCTTCTTGGAGGAAGCAACAAGTAGCTTTAGCAATTTTCTTCCCAATGTGAAAAAGGACTTTATCAGACTACACTGTTATTGTGCTATTATTCCACTTTAACTGCTCTGGCTGCCTCCTGCAGAATTCTGGGGTTTGTAGTTGAGTGAGGCCTAAGAGCTCTCTGGCTGAGAATGCTAAATGCCCTTCCCTGAACTGCAAATCCCAGGATTCCACAGAAGACAGGCAGAGCAGTTAAAGTGGAATAATAGTGCTATAATAGTGTAGTGTGATAATCTCCTTAGTAGACCACACAGTTTTCAAAGCATATTCAAAATTTTTGAGACTTATTCTGCACAGCATTTGCACATGGCTGGTTTCAATGGAAAACAGCAAATATAATTTTCTGCATAGAAAATGCTGTATCCTATGCAACAAATGCTGCTTCCTATGCAAACCAACCAAGTGTGGGTTTTGTACAGAATAATTCCCCAATTGCAGCATTTTCTGTGCAGGAAACAGCTCTTTGGGGACTAGAAATAATATTTCCTATGCATAAAATGCTGTTTCTTTCACTGAAAATGCTGATTTCTGTGCCAAAGAAGCACATGCAAATTTGGGGCAGAATAAGTCCTGAACTGTAAAGATTCTTGTCTGTCCTGGATTCTTCTTGTTAGTGTTTCTCAAGACTTGAAAAACATGAATTTTGACTGTTTTTCTGGAATAGTTTCAAATATTGTTTCCATCATTAGTGTCCAGTATTAGAACTGGCCTGGTCTGGCCCTGTGTCACAATCAAGCCCATGTCACCCCAACCCAACCCAAGTATGCCACAAACTCCTGTTGTTTATGATACTAATGGCACTTGTGTCACAGGTTGGCCACCTATGATATAAGACCGCTGCCTGCTGCTGCAGTTCTTTCTGTAAGTTATAAGCACCTCTCAGCACCAAGCACTGATGGAACAAAATTAAGTGAATGTTCCTTTTCAATGAGTGTGGCTGAGAAAAGCTGATGGGACTGGAGTTTATTATCTGGCCTCCAAGGCTGGGAGCGAAACAGCAGTTCAACACCCCATTCCAGTAATGCACAGCTGGTTACTATTGTATTGATTTGCTTTTATCCTTTTTTTTCTCCTCAAGTAGGCCCGCACGCCAGGAGACAGGATGCTAGACTTGATGGAATAAATGGACCGCTATATTTCCTGGAGCTTGGGATCAATAGACCTTCATATCTGGAAGTATTCCTGTCAACAGGCCAAGTGATGAGTCTCCTCCTTATGACAAGATGGCCCTATTCGTGAGCAGTCATCACTGCTGGCTGCAAGACAAAAGATAAAATAGCATTCTGTTGGGGTTATAGTTAACTCTTTGCCTATTGAGAGCCAGCATGTTGTACTGGTTTCAGTGTTGCACCAGGGCTCTGGGAGACCAGGGTTCGAACCCCTGCTCAGCCCTGGATGAGGGACCTTGGGAAAGTCTCACACTCTCAGTCTGATGAAGACAACAGCAAACCACCTCTGAATAAATCCTGCCACAAAAACCCTATGATACAGTCACCATAAATTGGAGTTATTCTGTAGGCAGATAATGACAGCAGTTTGCCTATTTATCAGGAGTTGTTTGGGGTTAGAGCTGAGAACCTACAGCTCTCTGTGCCGCTTCCCCATATGATGAACAATCAAGACCTGGATATCTCTCTCCTGGATCCAAAGGAAACCCAGGGCTTGTCTATAAAGCAAAAATACTCCTCATTGAATTTGAGGAGTACCTTTTGTCCCAATGAGATCCCACATCATTTCTCCATATTTGGAAGGAGGAGGGGCAAAAACTCAAAATACTCCACAGGAAAAGCCTTTGTGCATTCCCACTTGTTGGGATGTTGTACTGGTTTCATTGTTGCACCAAGACTCTGCTGTGCATTCCCAGCAAGAGCTGAAGTGGAAAGGTGATTGGTCAGAGATGTGCAAGGGGCAGAGTTTGCTGGCAAGGCAAGTGCCTGGAATTGCCATGTTGGATTTTCACTGTAGCAATTGTGCACTGAGGCAACGAAGCAGCCCCCCCCCTTTTTTTCTGTTTCTTTAGGCAGAAGATCACACCTTGAATTTGTTTTTTAAAAAATTATAATGTTTGACAGCAATAACTGGTGACCATAAAAATGCAAGTAATTCACTCACACCCGCCATCTTGATTCGCAGACATGCCCGTTTGAACATCAAACACATATGGCTTTGCATCCCTGCAATCTTGAAAAAAAAAAGTGGAGACAAATGAACGCTGCTGCAAATTGGTGTTAGTGCAAATCAATCCACATTTTATTACCACATATAGACAAGTGCCAGGCTTCTAGAGTCAGTCCACCCACATAAGATGTTTATTGGCTCCCCTCGACAGGAAGGGCTATAAATAGGTGAGAAGAAATCAGAGAGTTTTGTTCTCTGCCACATTCAAATGTTTTAAAATTCAAATTCTTGTTGTCACCAATATGACAAAATCTGTACATTATGATACATTCTTCAAATTAATCTGCAGAGCCTCAGAAACCCTTCAATTGGGATGTTGCTTCACTGAAAAGATAGTTTTTTGGTGGGTAACACCATAGATGTAGCTACAGAGCTACATCGTCATAGCTATGCCTGATGATGCGGGATCTTGGCCAGCATTCCAACAGTGTACTTACACAATGGTCTAGAAGGAGGGATCAAAGATATTCCAGTGGCTATTCTGTGCCATTCCAGTCACTGCTCTGGGTTGTGTAGGGTAGAGTTGTGCCCACACACAAGTGGCCTATGAGCTGGGTCATTCTGCTGTAAAATAAAGGGAAACTGCTTAACAAAAGAGGATATTAGATGTCTCCTCCCAAAGTACAGCTGTCACCAGAATTATTGGCTGGCCTCCTGTTAGTGACATGTATAATTATAAGCTGCACTACTTGTGCGGAATGGAGGGGGGGTTGGACGATGTTCAGTGTAAGTGCAGTTGCACATGTGGGACAATTGTGCATGAGATAGTACATTAAAGTACACAGAGTAGCATTAGAATGTTAATTCTCCATATGTATTGCTTTGCACATTGTGCATTGTAATTTCACAATGGATTTTTAGCCAAGCACACTGACCATTTATCCACATATGTTCTAGTACCTTGGTGATCTCTTGGCTAAAAAGCAAGACAAATAGCAAACCTCCTCTGAAGAAATTTTGCCAAGAAAATCCTAGGTTCCATAAGTTAGTATTCACTATAAGGATTGCTTAAACTCAGCCAGCCAGTGGATATTTAGGAGATTTTCAGATGCTCTTAAAAACCCCTGCAGAAATTGGGAGGAAGACAGCGTTGTCCTGCTTCTGGTGATCTATTTTGCACACCCTGTCCTCCTCCCATCCTTCCTCCATGCTTCCTCCATGCTGGAGGGATGAGAAAGGTGCCACTTCTCATTGAAAGAAGTTTCCATCAATGAAAAGCAATGCCTTTCTCATCCCTCCAGCATGGAGAAAGCACAAACTAAGGATGGGAGTGGGACCGGCATCATTTAAAATTGATAGCTGGAAGCGGGACAGCGCCATCCTCCTCCCGACCCTTGCAGGGTTTTTTTAGAGCATCTGAAAAAGTCCCAGTATGCTGAAGCAATTTAGATCTTTACCACTAAGTGCAATACCCCAATAGGATCCCAGCTATAAGTTTGTGTAGCATAAATACACATTGGGTTTGCATAGCTTAAATATCCACAGCTTGAGTTGTGTGTTGATTGTGCTAGGCAACCCTTGAGTTGAATGGCAGTGTTGCTCAACTGTACACACAGTGCAATGTGCAACTAAATGCACATGCAAGTCCACATGCCCATCTGCATGCATCATGCCACCTCATGCATAATTCTGCTTCTATAAACTTTAACTGAATATAGACATTCTGCATCAGACAGATATGTTCTAGTACGTATGTGCATCCATAAGACAACAAAAAGATTTCCAGCCACAGACTAGAATCCTGTTGGCATTTTAGTCACATGTAAGTTCACGTAAGGAAGCAGCTGGACCTTTTTTTCCTAAACAGATGAATTCAGTTCAAGATTGTAGAAGCAGAATAGGCTATGTGAAACCAATGTGCATGGAGATGCATTATACATGTCATATGAATGCACCTTGCACATGGATACACATTTTGAATGGCTGTGAATACATATTTCATTATTCATTAGGTTGAACATTTAGTGTTCTCACTCAATTACACAATGCTGCTGTTTAACCCAAGGGTTGTGTAGAAGAATTAATGTGTAGCTCCATGTAATATTTACTCTAAGCAAACTCTTCTCTAGATATCTTTCCAAATAAAGGTAGAACAGCAGTGATCTGATGGGGATACTCTTAGCTGGAGTTCCTGTATTAAGCCCTTCCAACTCTATGATTTTATGGGGGTTGCATAGAATATGGAACTAAGCATTCCAAGCTCCCAGATCCAATGATTAAGACTTCATATTCAGCTGGGAATCTCTGTAGTCCAGGTGTGGATAGTGGATCCATTGAGTGCTTTGCTGGATGGACTTACACTCCCTTTGAAATCCCAAGTTTGCAGCTTGGGGGTCCACCTGGGCTCAGAACTGAGCATAGGTGCCCTTGTTTGAGTGCTGGCCAAGAGGGCATTTGGATGGCAGCTGGACCTGTTCCAGATGTGGCCATGGTGATGCATGCCTTGATTACACCCTGTTTGATTTGATGTAACACTCTGTGGTCAAGATCCTGTATGGCACAGTGTAGCAAAGTAGTTCTGCAGGTAGATCTATGCTACATCTCTCCTCTGAAGCCCCTCTCAGGTCACCATTTAACTGATTCAGCCCCCTACCCCAACAATTCAGTGCTGATGGAGAAGTTGTCTTTGAAGCATCTGACTACAGCCCCATAGTCAGACACAGACCAATAACATCATCCATTGAGATCCGCCAGAGTCCTGCAGACATCTCAGCGGATGTTGTCCACTACAGGAACATAGCCAGGTGGTTCTCTGATCCCCCTTCCACTCCCCACCAGCCACTGAATGGCCAGGGCTGGGGGCTGCAGTAGCCACAATGAGTCTTGGGGGAGGGGCTTTGGTTGTTGTAGGTAATGGAACAGAATACCAGCCTCTGCAGCAACAGTAGCAACAAAGATGTGCATAGGCATAAGGTGATCTCTTGGTGGTCACTAGCAGGATGCCAGCCTCTATTTGAAGTGGGCTTTGGAAAATGTTCAGAAAATTACGTGGGTCTAAAATGATATGGCCGGACTGCTGACTGGGCCAGTTACAGGGAAAATCTCATGCCCTTGTTCAAACAGTTTGACTGGCTACTAGTCTTTTCCCAGGCACAATTCTTAGTGCTGCTTATAATCTATAATGCCCTAAACAGATTTTTCAACAGATACTGTTTTCTGTGCAAAGAAAAGGTGGGGGAGGGGTGGCACCCTAGTTGTCTATGCATTTTTGTTTTGCAATATGCCCCAAAATACAACAAAATTTGAATAAATTTATTGTGCTAGCCAAAGTCCATGACAAATAAATTCATAGAATCACAGAACAGGAAGGAGCCCTCTAGGCCCAATGTGGGATCTCCAGCTAGAGAGACCATCCCAAACAGATAGCTATCCAGCCTCTTTTTGAAGACATCCAGAGAAGGAAACTCCACCATCTCTCTAGACAATGGGTTCCATTGTCAAATTCTTCTCACTGTCAAGAAGTTTCTTCTAATGTTCAATCAAAATCCTGTAACTTAAACCCATTAGCCCTTGTTCTACCCTCTGAGGCAGCAGAGAACAAACTTGCCACTCCTCTGTGTGGCAGCCCTTGAGGTATTTAAACAGTGCAATCTTGTTCCTGCTCAGTCTTCTCTTCACCAAGCTGAACATACCCAGCTCCTTCAGTCTCTCCTCATTAGTTTTGTTCTCCATACCTCTTATCATCCCTGTTGCCCTTCTCTGAACTCGCTCCAACTTCTCTATTTCCTTTTTAAAATGAGGTACCAGAACTGAACATAGTGCTCTAGATGAGGCCTGACCAGGACAGAATATAGTGGGACTATTGCTTCCCTCGACTTTGAAGCTATGCTTCTATTAATGCAGGCTGAGATAGCATTTGCCTTCTTTGCTGCAGCATCACCCGGCTGGCTCATGTTCAATTTATCATCAACAATAATCACAAAGTCATTTTCACATGAAGTACTGCTGAGCTAAACATTCCCCCCAATCCTATTCCTGTGCGTTCAGTTTTTGCGGCTTAAATGTAAAATTTTGCATTTGTCCCTTATTATTTTCATTTGATTAATTTTAGCCCAGTTTTCTAGTTTATCAAGGTCCTTTTCAGTTCTTTTCCTACCTTCCAATGTGTTAGCTATCCCTCCCAGTTTTGTATCATCTGCAGATTTGATAAAGGTTCTCTCCACCTCATTGTCTAATCTTTAAAAAACATATTGAAGAGTGTCAGCCTCTCCAATTGAGAACTCCAATGCCTCTTTCTTCCATCCCACTGAATTAAATGGCACAGCAAAGCCACTGACAAATAGTTATACATTATCCATGAATGTGCAATGGTTACATTTGTGAAACTCCACTTACACAATCTTGAAATGAATGTGTCCATTGAACAGCAGCTTTAAAAGTACTACCAAAGGACTGTTCACATGTGTTTAACACCAATTCTGACCATCAAGTCTAAATGAACAAAGTGAGCTGGGATTTTTGCCTGAGAAGCTTCATATGCATTCCCCCCCCCCAACCTTGCTTAGCAAGAGTGGAGTGTGGAAGAAAAGGATCAGAGGTTAAATAATGTTGTTAACAAACTCAAGTGGATTTTTATCTTCCAGCTACACAGAGGACCTTTTGTGTGAGAATAGCTAAAGCCATCCAGCAGATTGCCTCCGCAGTTCTTGCCAATGTAAGATGGGTACTTCATGAAAGGCTGCTCTTTGTGTAGGGCATGGCTTATATTGACTCTTGAGATATGTTCCTTTTGCAAAAAGCTCTATTAACATTTGGCACATCCCAGCACTGGAATCAGAGCCCAGTTGTACATCCAAGCTTTTGAAAGAGGACCTTGTCTCTCTCCCGCCCCTGCTTCCTTACAACCTCCGAGACTATTTTGAAAATAAAGCATAAATAGTTTGAAAGGGTTTATTGCAGTTGCTAATACATAATTTCTCAAGGGAAAAGGGCTGGGGTTTGGAGAACACTTGGAAACACTACCTTCCAGTCACATATGTTGCTCACACTAAAGTATGACATAACCCAGGAAATGGCCAAGATCCTACATTGTGTTCACATAGTGTAAATAGTTACATGGTGGTTATTCTATACCTCCCTTCTGTTGTGTAACAACACTATGGATGTGGAATGTGCCTATTTGTTGTCACATTGTGCCATGGGAAATATGCAAGGAGTTGTGGGGTTTATTTTTTCTGCAATCCCTGTCAATCAAGTGGTACAGTGATAGCATTGACACATAGTTACGCACCATCAAAATGTGTGCAACTGCATGGCTGGAATCTTTACAGTTGGTCCAAACTGGAATAGACCCATTGAATCAATTCTTGAATACTGAGCCTGAAAGTAGGTAAACACAATTGATTCAATGGGTCTACTTTAGTTAGTACTAACAATAGAATTTAGATTTCTAGACCCACATGAAAAGGTTATACTTGTGGAACATACACAACAGTCAGCTGGATATCACAATGGTGAAGAAAAGCCACCCCTGTATGTGAACTTACACACATGTATGTCACCAACAGGATTCCAAGCAATATTTGTTTGGTTCAAAAGTACTTAGAGACTCTGGAGATTTTCACATGGGGAAAGTAGTCCCCAGGGAGATCGGGACAGAAATGCAGCTGTTCTTGTTTCGCATGCCCCCTTCCTTCTCCCGATCTCCCGTCGTCCTCCGTGCTGCTTCCATTTCCCTCCTGCTATGTTTTACTAACGAAAGTTCTTTGGAGATTTTCACACAGAGAAAGTAATCCCTGGGGAGATCGGGACAGAAATGGTGCTGTTCCAGCAGCAGAGCTCCATTTCGCACACCCCCTTTCTTCTCCTGACCTCCCATCATCCTCCCTCTGTGCTGCTTCCTTTTCCCTCCTGCTATGTTCTGCCATTTTTTTACTAACAAAGAACTTTTGTTAGTAAAACATAGCGGGAGGGAAATGGAAGCAGCACGGAGGGAAGACGATGGGAGATTGGGAGAAGGAAGGGGGCATGTGAAATGGAGCTCTACTACTGAAACAGCCCCATTTCTGTTCCGATTTCCCCGGGAATTACTTTTCCCATGTGAGAATCACCTTATACTGATGAGCAGAGGAGAAATGGGCCCATGGTAGAGGGCTCTCTATGGAGTAGGTGAGGAATTGAAAGGATCTGATGTTGGAACCAAGGTAAATCTTGCCAGAGATTGGCCTTGGTGGAAGTAGGTGGAGTTTAGCAGATTTGGGGAGTGGAGTCAGCATAAAGACTCCCTCATAGGGCATGCTTGCAAATTTACTTCCAGAATGCTATTTTTGTGAGTTGAACCTTTGAAATTATGGAGAGTTGCAGTGTCAAAACCAGGAACTGTGTATGAGAAAGCCAGCTTTGCTTTGAATGTTGGACTATGACTCTGGGAGACTGGGGTTCAGTTGATCATTTGGCCATAGAAATCCACAGGATGCATTTGGGCAAGTCATACTCTCTCAGCCTCAGAGGAAGGTAATGGCAAAACCCCTCTGAACAAATCTTGTCAAGACAACCCCTGCCATAAGTTGAAAATGACCTGAAGGCACAAAACCACATGAGGGGAGGGCAAGAGAAACAGAAGGAGTAAAGTGCATTTTGGTGTGGGATGAGCTTTGACCAACATGTTTCCTTTCCTTGAAAATTCCTCACTCCTTGCTTGAAAGTTGACTCCATCAAAATCAATAGGACCCACTTCAGAGGAAATATATTAATGAAGGGAGCATTAATGTGAAACACACCTTTATTTCTCTTTCAGAAATCTATTTCACTTTAATGCTTCCATCCTCAACATATTTCCTTAGAAGTACGTCCTATTGATTTTGATGGATTTAACTTTCAAGTAAGCATGTTTAGGATTGTACTCTTTAAAAAATTAATACAGTTTACAATACCATTATAATTTGTATCAGAGATGGGTAGTTTTTTTTTTTTTAATTACTGTACTTGCTCTCAGTGAGACAGGATGTCTCAACAGTTTTAACCCCTGCAACGATTTCTTGCCTCCAATGATTTCTTGCCTCCAATGTGAAAATGAGGTGAGTACCATTTTCTTTCACTGTTTCCACAGTTTATGCAAAAATGTCTTTGTGCAAAACTAGTGTTGTTTTTATTTCTTTTGGGGAAGGGAAAGAAATGCACACACTCCAACCACAGAAGAATTGGCTGATTAACCAAAAAAAAGTGAACAGTTACTAATTGTTAAATTTCATGCAACCAAGGTGGTAGCTACTATAGTATAAATATACAATTTTCATGAACATCATCTTCACAGATGCCAAAACTAACTAAAAATATTTTGCCATCTTACAGGCAAGGGGGAAAAATAAATAAATAATATTTTTATTAACACACACAAAAAATTATATATATATGTATATATATATATATATATATATATATCCCTCTCTCTCTCTCTGGCTTTTCTTCACAAGCAAAGATTCAGGAAGGACTCATTGCACGTTTTCTGCAAGCGTGCTGATGACTAAAAAGGCCAATCCGAGATAGACAAGTCCGATTGCAGAAAGCACAGCAGAAGGTTTCCTCGGGTGATGTTATCAGGTTGTGATTCTTTCTGCATTGTCGTTTCTCTTCAAGACTTGTTCGGCATGAGTTCTCAAATAAGGCTGCAGCATTGTGGATAGTGTGTCTCCATGCCTCCCGATGTGAGGCCAGGGCGGACCATTGTTGGTGATAAATTTGGCCAAGCCAGAGATGTTGTTTCAGGGAGTCCTTGTATCACTTTTTTGGAGCTCCCCTCTTACGCTGACCCGTGGTGAGTTCACCATAGAGTACTATTTTGGGGAAGCAATGGTCCTCCATCCTAGACACATGCCCTGCCCAGTGCAGCTGTGTTCTCAATATCATGGCCTCAATGCTGGTGATCCCTGCTTGCTCAAGGACAGCAACATTCGTCACATAGTCAGTCCAGTGTATATTTAGTATTGTGTGTAAACAGCGCTGGTGGAAGCGTTCGAGGAGTCGTAAGTGGTGGCAATAAGTGACCCATGTTTCAGATCCATAAAGGAGAATAGACAGTACAATGGCTCTATACACATATAATTTAAGGAAAACACACACACAAGCATATCAAGCAATACAAAATTTATAAGTAAAGAAACAACAAAACTAAAACCAAAAAAAGGTACAAACGGTTTCCACCCCCTTAATTAGTGGTTATATTTATCAAATTGGTCAACTTTCTCTGCCTCCGTGACAGTCAGTTGGTGGTGGCCCTTCAGCTCCCATCCCTTCTCTTCCCTGGTGGTAGTGGCAGCGGCTTTCTGGGGTGGCTGCTCTTTGTTTTTTGCTTCTACTATGTGAAAAACTCTACCAAACATCAAAACCTAATACTGATAACATCCCCCAACATTATCTTTAAAAAGCAAGAACCAAGTCCCAATCCTTCTTAAAATTTGGAAAAAAAAATCTTAAAACAGCATAGCTTATTTTTCCATTTCATCCAAGTCATATATTTTCACCAGTCACTCTTGCATTGGTATGATATCATCTTTCCATCTCTGAGCATACAAAAGTCTTGCTGATGTTATCATATACTAGATGATTCTTCCATGATTCTTCTCCAGTTGCTTCTCCATCATGCCCAACATTCAGGATACAGGTCTCATTTGTAATTTTAATTTTAAAATGTCCTCTAGCATCATGTGAATCTGAATCCAATACTTTTTAGCTTTATCACATGTCCACCACATATGATAAAATGTCTCCACCTTTTGATCACATTTCCAACATTAGTTTGTCAGGCCCTTATGTGTCTTAGAAAGTCTATCCGGGGTAAAATACCTTCTATACATCCTTTCATAAAAATTCTCTTTCAAACATAATTCAAGGTAAATTTTAAATTTTTCATCCACAACTTTTCCCATTGGTCTAGATGCAATGGATTCCCAATATTCTATGACCATTTTATCATATATTCCTTAACTTGTTCATCTTCCATCTCCATTCTTAATAACATTTTATGAATTTTAGCAATCAAATGACCATCATCAGAACAAAGCTGAATTTCAAATTCTGATTTAATTACTTCAAACCAATACAACTTCATAACCATCTTAAATCTTACACTAAGTTGTTTGTATAAAAACCAATGAAGTGTATATCCTTCTGCTCCCATCTCTTCACTTGATTTCATTCTATATTGCATATTCTCTCATATTAACAAATCCTTATAGGTCATTCATTTATCTTTCAACATAGTCTCTCTTCTAAACAAGGCTTTGTGGGGTGAACTCCAAAGAGACATCAAAAAATTATTGGTGGTATGTCCATAAGCAGGATCAGTTCCTTCCCATCAATCTTCAGTTTATTCTCATAGTGTTGTTGTAGCATCAAATATTCCATCTATCTTCTTACAAATGAAATAATCATGTCTCTAGGCAGATTTCTTTGTCTCACTGCTCTATAATCTGTTCAGAAAATTTTGTCAAATTCCCAACTGAATTCTTCTTTAGTTCTCCCTACAAACTCTGCCATTGCCTCCACTATTCTATTAGAACAGCCTCATTCTGTTGTTCAGGTAGGCCTCCAGCCTTTAAGCATTTCTCATTCTTTTTGTTCCAACAACACCATTGTGGCTTCATTATGCAGCAAAAAACAAAAGACAGGAACTATTCGGGAAGAATATCATTGGTTCTCATGGTCAGAGGGCCAGATACATGCTATACAGAAGGTGGGGAGATGAAAACTCCATATAGACCATGCTAACAGCTTTCACTGTTTTTCACTGTCTTTTTTAAAAAGTGCAGGAAAAACTGCACTATTGGTTGTCTGATCAATCAGCAACCATCTCAGAAAAGGGGTACACAGCAGAGCTGAATTGTGATTAGTCGGACCTCAGAGGGGGTGGGCTTGCAAGAGATGCCTTGCAATTGAGGATACACTATTGTTGAATGGTCCTGTTCCAGGTCCACTGCTGCCTCCGATGGCCAGAGCCAGGGTCCTCTCACCCCAGCCCTGTGTGGCTGCTGTGGCCAAGGACTCTGCCTCTGTGACTGTCAGTTGGTGGTGGCCCTTCAATTCCCAACCCCTCATTTTCCTGGTGGTGGCGGCAGCTTTCTGGGGCGGGTGGTCTGTGTTGTGCATGCTGGGTATGCCCTGCTCGCCCTCACCCATCCCACCCAGCTAATGACAGCTGAAGGACAGACTGGCCATCAGTCTGTCATGGAGGCTGAGCCCTAGGCTGCAGCAGCCCATCCTGCCCGGTGCCCCGGTCCTCTGTGGCTACTGTGCCTGCTGCGGCTGAGGGCTCAGCCTCTGTGACTGACGGACAGATGGATGGTCCCTTGGCTGCAGCAGCTGCAGCAGCCACTGAGGTCCGGGCAGCATGGGCGAGGGACAAGCTGGGCATACCCGGCATGCACAACACAGACTGCCCGCCCCGGAAAGCCACCACTGCTGGCGAAATGAAGGGATGGGAGCTGAAGGGCCTCTGCTGAAGGTCTTGCCCCCCACAGCTCAAGCTGACAGGCAACCACTGCCGAATCCCTGATCCGAAGGGCCGGGCCGAGCAAGTGAGTGAAGTTTTGCCCTTCATGACTCACTGATGGATGGACAGTTGGTCTACCTCCCCCCATCCCTGTAGGCAGCCATGTGGACTACAATCTCAGATATTTTGAGAGTCACCAGTTATGCAAATGCATCATGGGCACAACTTGGGAAAGGACTGAAATGGAGGTAACACAAATTTTTCCTTATTTAATTCTGCTGTGTAGCTGACCCCCAGATCTCTCTCTACCTATCTATCTTGAAACAAGACTCAAAATCTTGAGGATAGTACAGGAAGATTGTTTCAAGACAGAGAAGGAGAAAGAGGTACCAAGGTTGTGCAACTGCATGGCTGGAATCTTATTAAGTAATCTCAACTAAGGTAAACCCAATGAATCAACACTGAATAAACTCTTAGGCTAATCCAATTAATTCAATGGTTCTACTCTAGTTCGGACTAACAATAGCATTTAGGCCCAGGTGAAATGGTCACACTTCTAGAATTCCAATTTATGTAACTAGAGGGCTAAAAAGTACAATGACAAGTGTGTGGGAATTTTCACATATGTATATAACACCAAAAGGATTTGGCCCATAATTATATAAACCTCTATTATTTCCCCCCTTCTCATTTTCCCCCTAAGCTAATAAGAGTTACTCCTGACTCCTTTTGCTTGCTGCTTTTCCAACTTTACAATATTCCTTCTCAAGTGCAAGTTCAGAATTGAAGATGGTGTTCCATGAGTGGTCATACCCATGGCTTGTCTATACAAGCCGCCCCCCCCTTCAAGAAAATGTAGTGCCCCACAGAAAAAGCAAGTCACAGCAGTTGCGACTTATCTTAATGGTGGTTTTGCCCAGCAGCCCCCATAGGCTTAGCATACCGGAAGACAGCTGAGGAAGGGAAAAGAGGAGTGGTGGTGGCACAGGGGTGGCAGGGAGAAAATTTTATTTATTTAGGTATTTATACCCTGTTCTTCAGTCTCAAAAGCTCTCAGAGCAGCTTACAAATTGTTAAGCAATAGTTTCTACACATCTACACCACTTTTTATAGCATACTAGGCACTCTCCAAGTGGTTTTCAATGTGTGTTAGCTAATTTCCCCCACAAGCCAGGTACTCATTTTACTGACCTACAAAAGGATGGAAGGCTGAGTGAACCTTGGAGCCCTTGGAATTGACATGCAATGTTGTGGCTGCAGTACCAGCATTTAACTACTGTGCCACCAGGGCTCCTAGTGAACCTTCTTGGTGGCTGCTTCCTGGCTCTGTATTTCCCTTCCCAGAGAGGTTAAACTGGCACCTTCCTTTCTGTTTTTCCACAGCTTGGTAAAGATTTTTATTATTATTATTTCAGTAGGCCTTGGAACACTGATTGCTCAAGGGGAATGGGTCTTACAAAATGTGGTGGATCATCTATTTGCTATTTTATTGGTTTACGTTTTTAACAGGTTTTAATTTTTTGATAGTTTAATTGCATGTTTAACTTCTGTATGTTTTTAATTTCAGCTATGCTTATTTTAACTGTTGTAAGCTGCCTTGAGTCCCAAACTGGGGGTGGGGGGTGGGGAAGCAAGATATAAATATTGGCTGGAATTCACAATCACCATTACAAATTTGTAACTTAGAGTTATGCATGTTCATGATCCTTGCATCTTTACGATCATGATGACAGTGTAGGGAAAGCAAAGGGATCTTTAAAGTCCCCCAGTCCTGCCTTACCAAGCATCAGCTGCTGCAAGCAACAAGGTCTTTTCTCCTGTTGTTTTTGGACACAACACGCTGATGTTTCTACCCCATTCTGCCTTCAATTTTCAGTCGAAGGAGGAATGACAAGGCTCCTGCTTCTGAGTGTCATACTAGAGATTGCTGGTGGGAATTAAGTGGGAATGTCAATCGTCTGCATCCTGATACATAGGAGAACAGACCTCCATTGTTCACAGCAGGTGATGTCCAGTAACACAGGTGGTGGGGGCTGGGCCGGGAGATTCTACTTAGTTAAATAATTAACTGATCAACAATGATGAAGAGGAGGAGGAGGATCAGAGTCATCTTCACTGAAGCAGGGCCAATTGTCCATGGGCCAAAGTACCAGTAGGTGTATTTGGGGTGTATTTGGTATCTCAAGAATCAATTAATTATAATATGCAGGGGGAGAGAGAATTCATTGTGTGGGATTAGCCACATTCCCCCTCCCCTTTTCCAGCTTCCCCCAGAAGGAAGAAAAGGTTTCTTGTTTTTGCTTCTCCATACTGTTACTTCCCCATGTGACTCACTGCTACCCGGTTGGCTAAATAATTAACTGAAAAGCCACACACATAGAAGCCAATTATCCTTTCAGATTAAGCTCTGAGTAGAGCCAAACTATGTCATCTGAGTTATTTTTAAAAGCTCCCCCCTCACCGCGCCGTGCTTTTAGCCATCCTTCCCAAAGCTTACTCTTGCTTTAAGAATTACTGTTATGGAGAAAGAGGAAAATATTGACAACATCCACTCTTTCCCTGACAACCATCCAGTTGGATGATGGTAGGTACAGTACCTTTCCTTCCTAACCCTGAAAAATTGTAGGGCAATTTCTGGCCCCTTGATTTAATGCAAGTGTCCTCATGACATCTTCACTCAGCTTTGGGAGGCTATGATTACAGATGTTTAGAGAGGTGTCATTTGTACCACTTATTTTCCTGAATGCATAAGGCTTTCTTGGTGGCTGCTCCTATGATCCAGAACTCACTTCATGGAGAAGCTAGATTGGCATCCTCCGTGGTGTCCTCCTGGAGGCAGGCAAAGACTTTTGGGTGAGGCTCTGCCTCATCAGATGGAACAATGATTACAGAGCTCTGCTATCATAGTTATACCTGATGATATACCATTGTTGTCTCTGGGAGATCCTCTGTCAGTTTCATCCCCGGCTACTGCTGCTGTCCACTAGCTGTTTGGCACATTTAGTCTGCGTATACCACAACATTTGTACTATTATTATTTTTTTTTTGGCACTCCAAAAAAACGATACAAGGATTCCCTGAAACAACATCTCAGGCTCAGCCAAATTGATCACTAACAATGGTCCACCCTGGCCTCACATTGGGAGGCATTGAGACGCACTATCCACAATGCCGCAGCCTTATTTGAGAACTCATGCCGAACGAGTCTTGAAGAGAAACGACAATGCAGAAAGAATCACAACCCAGAAACATCACCCAAGAAGACCTTCTCCTGTGCTTTCTGCAACTGGACTTGTTTATTTCAGATTGGCCTTTTTAGTCATCAGCTCACTTGCAGAAAGCACAGGATGAGTCCTTCCTAAATCTTTGTTTGCAAAGAAAAGCCAGAGAGAGAGAGACCACAACATTTGATTAACCTTCAAGGTCAAGGAAGTGCAAAGACAGGTTTACAGTAGAACAGTGGCTCTTAACCTTTTCTATACTAGGGACCCCCATTAAATAACTTTTGTTGCCACAGCCCTCCAAGACTTAACTCAAGATGATGATGATGATGATACAGTAGCACCCCCATCATGAGGGTCCAGGGCACGGGCCCCAGGGTCTAGGAGCAGAGACACAAGGGCCAGGTCAAGAATATAAGAGACAGAGTCAAAAGTCCAGGCAGGGTCAAAGATAAGCCAAAGTCAAAAACAGTCAAGGGTCAGAACACATACTGAGGGGGCCAGAGGCAAGGCAAGGTCCAGGAAGGGCGTGTGAGGTCAGGAACACAGCAATCAGAGGTCAAACAAGCCAAAGTCCAAAAACAGTCCAAGATTAGAGCATGTACCAGATATGCAGGGGCCAGAGGCAGGTCCAAGACAAGACAAGAGACAAGAGAAAGTCCAAACACTAATAAAAGATCAAGGCAAGGGATCAAGGTCCAAGAGCAAAGACCAGCTACAAACAGCACAGAAGACCACACTGTCATGGCAAAGTCTGAGAGAAGAATGCAGCTTTAAATAGCAGTTTACCTAGCTGCTTCAGGTATGCTGCATGATTGCAGCCACCTGCATCTGATAGCTTGGCCCTGGTTCTTCCAAGACTCCCACAGCCAGGGCCTGAGTCTGCAAAAAGGCAGTGCCAGCTGATGCAGCCAGGGGCCTGGTCCTACGAGGAGAGGCCGACTCTGACACCCGTATCCACTGATTTGCCATCTGCTGATTCAGTTATCCAAAGTTGGTGATGGTGGGGGTGCTTCCTCCCTCCCTTCTGCCAGGAGAGCTCCAGCAGGGGAGGGGGAGATGGCGGGGGAAGGGGGAATAAAGGGGGAGAAGAACTCTCACCTCCCCCTCCCTTCCACCAGGAGGGCTCCAGTGGCAGTGGTGGGAGGTGGCAGGAAAAAAAGGAGAAAGGAGGGTGAGTAAAGATCTTGCCTCCCTTCTCCCTTTACCCAGGAGGGCTCTGGTGGTGGCAATGGTTGGGGTCTGGCATTCACTGTTATCCATGGATTTCAGTATTTGTGCGAGGACCTAGAAGCAATCCTCTGCAGATATGGAGTGCTACTGTAATAATAAAACAATTATACCATCCATTAAACCTTCCCCCAGATGCATTGGAGGAGGAGGGAAGACTTTTCTCTTGCTTCTTCCTACAAGTTTGTGGCCTGAGTTCAATAGCAATGCACAGGCCAAGCCAGCCTGCCAACCTTTGTCTTGGCTCCTGTCATGTTATTGCTCCACTGGGGGTAGGAGATGGGCCGAGCAGCCTTCAAGCCTTTGAAGACTCCCTGTGAGGACATCGTGTCCCCCTGGGGGATCCACGGACCACAACTTAAGAACCACTGCAGTATAACATACTGCATAAAGAACATAAAGAAAGCAAAAACAATGACAACAGATGATTTGCATAACTTTTAAACAGACAATGAAGAAATTGAGATAGTGAAAGGTTTCCTATACCTTGACTCAGTCATTAATCAAAATGGGGGCTGCAGTCAAGAAATCAGAAGATGACTAGGGCTTGGAAGGGCACGCATGAAGGAGCTAGATAAGATCCTCAAGTTTAAATCAGGATTGTCCATGCCATTGTATTTCCCATTTCCATGTATGATGTTGAAAGATGGTCAGTGAAGAAAGCTGATAGGAAGAAAATCAACTCATTTGAAATGTGGTGCTGGAAGAGAGTTCTGCAGATATCCTGGACTGCCAAAATGACAAATAAATGGGTCCTAGAGCAAATCAAGCCTGAACTCTCCCTAGAAGCCAAGATGACTAAACGGGTGAATAGACTCAATCAATGAAGCCACAACCCTGAGTTTGCAAGATCTGAACAGGGCTGTTAATGAAAGGATGACTTGGGGGACTCTTATTCACAGGATCACCATAGGTCAAAGTGGGTGGGGAATAGAATAAACTGTTGCACAATAAGAGAGTGCACAGCCATACTGCCACTTCCACAATCTGTTGCGAAATAGTGTGACACACTAACTCAGCCATAGCTACACTGGCATAATTTATGCTATACAATTGGTAAACAGGATCTTGACCTTATATCTCACTTTATAGCCTCCTGATGTTCTCAAGAAGTACTACTAAAAACCCTTAGGCATAAGTCCTACTGTTAGTCTCCAAATAAAGCAGGTGCATTAAACCTATTCATTTTACTTACATGTGAATTTGACATTCAAAACTGATTCAATTGGTTGACTCTAACTAGGATTGACCAGTAGAATTATCTATTTATCACTTTATTATTAACCTACAATTTTCCCCAGAAATGGGACTCAAGGCAGCTTGCAAGATAAAAAGAAATACAACCACAGGTAACTAAAACAGTAATATAGTATTGAACTATCTATAGAGTTAAAAGCATTTTAAATATTGGCTGGCATCCTGTTGGTGTTTTACACACATCTGTACACCTTCACACATGTGGCGATATTTTTTTGGCAATGAAGTAATCTCCAAATTCACTTCATAGTTGTGTAAGTGGCGTTTCACAAGTGTAACTGTTGCAAATGTAGTTGCACATTCCTGGATGGTACATATCTACTCATCATTGCCTTCAATGTCCCACTTGGTTCATAGAGATTGCAGAAACAGCAAGCACATTCACAGACATGTGAGCAGTTGCACAGAGGTGCAGAGTGGTATAGCACAACCACCATCAATGTGAGTGTAAATTTACACTATTCCTACACAATGTAGGGGCTCAGCAATCAAAGAATCAATGTAGCACAGCACATTAAGAAAAGCCCTTTCTTGTAAAACCATCACTTCCCCAAAGCTACCTTCACATGCCAATGAGAAGACAGCAAAGAAGGAATATATTCAGCCTCCTTAGGAAGAGTGTTCCAGAATCTGAGAGAAGCTGTTGCAAAGGCTTTCTCTTGTGTTCCCACCAAACATGCCTGTGAATGTGGTGGGACAGAGTGAAGTGCCTCTCCTAATGATCTTAGAGTTCAGGAAGGCACCAATGACAAGATATCATCCTTCATATCTTGAGAACAAGATATGGCTCAACAACATGGCATGTGAAAGGGATCTAGGAGTCTTGGTAGACCACAAGCTGAACATGAATCAGCAGCCAAACAAACCAATGTGATTCTAGGCTGCACCAATAGGAGTGTAGTGTCTAGTAGCTAACACACATTGGAAACTGTTTAATGCAGTGTAGATGTGTAAATAGCTATTGCTTAAAACAATTTGTAAGCCGCTCTGATAGCCTTGTGGCTGAAGAGCGGGGTATAAATAAATAAATAAATAATAAAAATAGATCAAGGGAAGTAATAGTATCACTCTATTCTGCTTTGGTCAGACCTCACCTGGAATACTGCATCCAGTTCTGGGCACCACAGTTCAAGAAGGATATTAGCAAGCTGGAATGTGTCCAGGGGAGGACAACCAAAATGATGAAAGGTTTGGAAGCCATGCCCTTGTATGATACCTGTAGCCAGCTCCTATTAGCAATCTGGCTGCAGCTCTTTCAGACAGTTTCTGAACACTCTTCAAAGGCAGTGTAGAGCGCATTACAGTTATCCAACTGGGATGTAACTAAGGCATGTGTCACCGTGACCAGATCTGGCATCTCAAGGAATGGACGCAGCTGGTACACAAGCTTTAACTGTGCAAATGCACTCCTAGCCACTGCTGAGATCTGGGCTTCCAGGCGAAGAGTTGAGTCTAGGAGCACCTCAAGCTGCAAACCTGTGTCTTCAGGGGGAGTGTAACCCCATCCAGTACAGGCTGAATCCTTATTCCCTTATCTGCCTTCCGATTGACCTGGAACACCTCTGTCTTGCTTGGATTAAGTTTCAATTTGTTCACCCTCATACAGTCCATTACTGATGCCAGGCACTGGTTTAGGACTAAAACAGTTTCCTTGGCTTGTGGTGGAAAGGAGTAATAGAGTCAATCAACAGGAACATTAATTACTGGGTGTCCATATGGTTCACTGGAGGACCGGTGGTGGTCCTGCTTTTCTTCTCCCTTCCTTTTCCTGGCTCTTCTGGAGTGGCTGTTGGATAACTACTAGGAAGAGGTAAAGCCCAAGAGAGGTGCCTTCTTAGGGGAACTGACACAGGCCCTGCTTCCCTTCTCTTTATCTCCTACATCCTGGTGGAATTGCTTCTGCATGACACATAATGAGGTTTAATATGGTTCCATGATTATAATTATTTTAACATCATTTCATGCCAACTTTTTATTATGACATCTCTTCAGAGAATATGGAAATCACATTGTCAATGCAATCCATTTCTAGGAGTTCATCAACATGCTGGAACGCTGAACAAATCCAGATTCAATTCTGAAAGTCACCACACCATTTCCAGCCTTAAAAATAAAGTTCTGCAAATCCTCTGAATTATAGCAATCCCTTTTCAGTGTGAACCACACTGGAGCGTGAATTGCCCAGTGCTAGGTTATACAAATTTTGCTGACATAGTAATTTTTAGGCATATATTTTATTTCCAAAACATTAAAAAAAAGTCTCTGTTAGGCTGCTTTTTTAACACCATAGTTATTCGTCAAGCACCAGCAAATAAAAGCAGTCGCACAGCCTCCCATATAGATAGATAGATGTGTGTGTGTGTGTTTTTAATACGACCAGTTTTAAAATGCTTTATGCCTTTCAGTATCATTCAGGGAAAGAAGTATGTGTCACCATTACCAGTATAACTCCTTTAGGTAGTTTAGCATATCTCGCAACGGCAAACAAAATGTTTTCCCCAAAATCTCTTTATTATTTTTAACCTACTTTTATGGTGAAGGTTTCTTGATGGCCCAGAGAGGGAGGGTAGAATCCTGTTGGTTAGTCCCAAATAGAGTAGACCCACTGAATCAGTTTTTGAATGGTGAGCCATCACATAGGCAGGGATGAAGTGGCAAGGGGACAATGAGGGCATTGCTCTCTCTCAAATAAGAAACCTAAATTCCAGCCTACCTCAGGTAATTCTCCTTCAGTCTCCAAATATCTAGCCTTGCAGTGACTTAAAACTTCAGTCAATCACTTAGACATGCACGCTGAGATCCTACAATGCAGTCTATCTTTCATAACTTTATGAATCCGTATCTACATTGTAGAAAGACATTGAAACCCTGTTAGTGAATTGCAACAATGTGCACCTGGGCACTGGCAAGAGTGCTCCCTACCCCAACTGCCATTCCCTTTTCCTTGTGTGTCATGTCATATTTAGATTGTAAGCCTGAGGGCAGGGAACTGTTAAATTAACCATTTGTAAGCCGCTCTGATAGCCTTTGTTGCTGAAGAGAGGGGTATAAATACAATAAATAAATAAATAAAGCACTTGTGATGCACACTCAGCACTTCTGATGTTCATCAGACACTTGCAATGTGCATCAGGCACTTTTGACACATATTGGGTGCTCCTGTGGTGCTCCATCACTTCCTAGTGTTACATACCCTGATAGTCCACATCTTGGAATTTCAAATAATTGGCTACATTTAATCATTTGGCTTAATGTGGCCATCCATGTGGTTACAGGTAAACCAGGGACCCCCAAATAACAAGGTGGATTCACACAAGACCAAGGGAAGGACTTTTGGAAATTCCCCAAAACATTTACTCTGATTAGGACTCAACACCTAAAGGTGAGTCATTCACTAATCCACTCAACAATACCAAGAGACCTTAATGCTTGTAAAATGGATCCTTCCATCCCTACTCCCCTCCAAACAAATGACCTTGCCTGTTTCCTATTCAGTTCCAAAAGCATCGACCATTAACAATTGTTAACTCTTCCAGAGAAGTATTTCATATAAATATTACCCCCAAACACCACCAAATTTCGCACAGATTCCCTTCCTGTTGACTCCACCTCAATCTGTGTAGCTAGGCAGTTCCACTTGCTTTCAAGACTACGTCACATTGTGTAGCCAGTCTATTATCTGGTCTCCTCACTGTCAGTTTACTTCACAAATCTCTGCTCTGCAGAATCAATACAGTATAACCCGCCACACTCTTACTCTATTCCTCTATCCAAATACTTCCTACCACTTTTAATAGCCTAGAGTGAGTGTCTGAAGCCTGAGTGTTTTCATGGCTGCTGTTGACATTAATGTTCAATAAAGATCACTTAATTGTACCGTTTGGCTTAGAGTCTCCTCCATTATTACCGGTTTGCATAGGTTACAAGGTGCCACCATTTGCCCAACCTCTTGCATGCCAAGTTGAGTAGCTAAATTTCCCAGTTTAATATTAGGACATCAGAGGGTCCCCATGGACACCACGCAATTTGGATAACTCTAGCAAGTATACAGATGCTCACTGGGGATATTCCCACTATGCATCAGTCACTCCACACACTACCCTGCCTTGTGCCCATAAGTTAAAATGTCACAGCAGCCTCGAGGTGAATATGTATGTTGCAAATCTCCTCAATTCAATTTTGTACATATATAATTCCATTTACAAAGATGTAAGCCCCTAGCAGAATGCCACCCACAGTACAGACATCCAAAGAAACAGCTATGGTAGAATTCTGAATGATAAACATACAGGTTGAGTATCTTTTATCTGGAATTCCAAAATCCAAAATACAGTACTCCAAAACACAAAGGTCCACATGGGTGACTGAGATAGAGACACCTTTGCTTTCTGATAGTTCAATATACACAACATTTATTTCATACACAAAATTATTAAAAATGTTGTGTATAAAATTACCTTCAGGCAATGTTTATAAAGTGTATATGAAACATAAATGAATTTTGTGTTTTGACTTGGGTCCCATCTCCAAGTTATCTCATTATCTATATATGCAAGTATTCCAACATAAAAAAAAAAATAAATAAAAATATCTGAAACATTTCTGGTTCCAAGCATTTTGAATAAGGGATACTCAACCTGTACTAAAATATTATACAATGAAGACTTTCCATGCCTGCATGCTTTATAGGCTGCAGCACTCACTTTTGGTGCATCTAGAGCTGTCTGTGAAAATTCATTCTCAACTTTGACAAATGCTCTGGCACCACACAGGCATTCATTGCTTCATCAGAGAAAGGCAAATTTAGCAATCTCAGCTTTTGAATGTAACACATCTGAAGGAACTTCAAGTGCATGTTTTTTCCCCCTGCAGATTTGCAGAGAAACTATAGCTCATTAGAGTTTATTAACAGTTCAGATAATTATAGTAGGATGACCTGTACAATATGCATTGACTTCCCTGTCACTGTTATCTAGTTTACATAACTATTTTGCATGTTAAAAAATCTTGGTTTGCCTTTTTGGAAGCTTCACAATATACTTCCCAATTAAAATGAAAGCCAGCCTGTAACTGTGGGTTATTTTTGTCATTCTATATGGAAAGGTACCTCTTTTATGGTAATCACTGCCAAAACCCTTCTCCTGCCCTTTCTTGCCTCTCCCCTCCACCAAAATTGTCTTACTATGTCCCTGTACATATACAAATCCCATTGGTTCAATGGTTCCATTCTAGTCATAACTAGAGTCTTTTTAAAAAAAAACAACCCCAAAGTCTTTAAGAATAAAGTGTGATACTCATTTTAAAAAAATGAGACTGGACAAGTAGTTGAACTTGAGGAGGTATGTGACCTTGTAACAGCTTCCTCTAGACATCAATCATAAGGAATGTGGGAGAATTTTGTTTAATTGGCATTTTTAAAATGAACTGACCTAATTTATGCTTCTTGACTTAAAATGCAGACCTGTACACAGTTACCTTTCAGACTTTACAGTTTTCAGATTTTGTGATAAATTTCCCCGTTCAAACATTAAAAGTATAGATGGTGGTGGTGGTGTTTTTTATTTGTATCCACTTAAATGCAGTTAAATGCACATACAAATACATAGGTGAAACTGTAACCCAAAACACTGGGGGACTGGGAGTATGCCCTAACATGCTAATATTAAGTTGGGGAATTAATATACATAGCAATATGAGAGGTGGGTAATGGCAAGACTTTTTAGACCTGTGTATACTGGAACTAAGGAAGAGATTTATAAGCTAGATATTACAATTGATTGATCTTTATTGGAAAATAATTTCAAAAACATTCATGCACACACTCAGGCTTCAAGCACTCACACAAGGCTATCGGAAATAGTAGGATGTATTTGGATAGAGGACTAGAGTAAGGGGATGATGAGTGATATGACATCTGTCCTGTAGAGCAGAGATTCTTGCAGCAACAGGATCTCAGAGTTGCGTTCTGAGGGCACACAGCAAACCGGCACCATGGAGGGAGGAAGTGGAACTTTGTGCAATTTTGTGGTGTCTCTGGGTGATATTTATATGCCATAATTCCCCTGAAGGGATAGAAGTTTGAGTGAAATACAATGATTCTCAGATGTTCCCAGGCTAAAACTATGGGTGCTCCAGAAGAGTTAATGATCACTAATGATCAATCCTTTGGAATTGAATAGAAAACAGGCAAAGTCTTTAGTTGGAGGGAGCAGGAGAAAATGGTCCCATTTTACAAGTAATGTTTTCCTGCCATTGCTGAGTGGATTAGTGATTGACTCACCTCCAGGTGTTAAGTCTTACTTGATAGAGTTTGTTTTGGGGAATTTCCACTGGCTTTTCCCTTGGTGCATACATGAGTTCTCACATCAGGAGGCATGGAGACACACTATCCACAATGCTGCAGCCTTATTTGAGAACTCACACCGAACAAGTCTTGAAGAGAAACGACAACACAGAAAGAATCATAACCCAAAAACATCACCCAAGGAGACCTTCTGCTGTGCTTTTTGCAACCGGACTTGTTTATCTCGGTTTGGCCTTTTTAGTCATCAGCGCGCTTGCAGAAAGCGCGGGATGTGTCCTTCCTGAATCTTCATTTGCGAAGAAAAGCCAGAGAGACATGAGTTCCACCCTTGAATCTGAGGGTCCCTGGTTTACCTGTATCATATGGATGGCCACCTTAGCCAAATGATTAAATGTAGCCAATTATTTGATATTCCAAGATGGGGGCTATCAGGGTACATAACAATGCATATATAAATCTTATTAAAATACAATTAAACAGTTCATAGAATTAGTTAGTTAAAACAAATCTGTTAAAAGGCAAAGATAAAAACTTGCCAAACATTACACTATGAGAAGCTCTTGCACTCAGTTCCTAAAAGCCTGTCAGAACAGACATGTTTTCACTTGTCACCAGTAGGACAGCAAATAGGAGCCATCCTAGCCTCCCCACAAAAGCCCCAGAGCAACTGCAGAAAATGTTCTATCAAATGGGCCAGGGAAGTTTGTGAGATGGCAACAAAGGCATCTCCTGATCTTAGAGAGCAGGTCCTTTAAATAGCCTAGATCAAGCCATGGAGGATCCTATAGGTCATAACCAGTGCTTTGAACTGTGACTGGAAATGCACCACCAGGCTCATCTTCCCCTTACTCTAGTCCTCTATCCAAATACTTCCTACTATTTTCGATAGCCTTGTGTTAGTGCTTGAAGCCTGAGTGTGTGCATGAATGTTTTTGATGTTATTTTCCAATAAAGGCCAATCAATTGTACTATCTAGCTTACAAGGCTCTTCCTTAATTCCAATTTACCCAGGTCTAAAAGGTCTTGCTGTTACTCACCTCTCAAATAAGACTTTGTGCTCATCCTGTTAACAATGTGACTACAGTTGTTTGCTAACTTACGTTTTCAAGCACTTTTTAAAAGTAGACCCACAGAGAACATGTAGAGGATGTGCCCATAATCCAAAGGGATCTGCCACAGGGGCCAGATCATATATTTCTGAGAATGGGCACAGCTGGCACACTAGTTTTGTAAATGTGTTCCTGGTTACTGCTGAAACCTTGGCCTCCAGGCTCAGGACTGAATCCAGGAATACATCCAAACAACAAAACTGCAAACTGAAGCAATGCACCAAATGTGCTGCTGAGTGTAAAAATTAATACATATGTGCATCCACGTTGAATGAGCAATGTGCATTCCTGCACCATATGTGCAACCCTCCACTTCTGAAACATGAACTGAATGTAGCTGTTCTGCACCAAACAAAATTGCCTGACTGTTTTCAGAAGTTAACTTTTGCATCTGTGAGTTGCCAACTGGGTTCCAGCCTATCACACTACACTGTTATAGTGCTATTATTCTACTTTAACTGTTATGGCAGTTTCCTGTGGAATTCTAGGTTTTGTAGTTTAGACAAAGAGCCTAAGAGCTCTTTGTCTGAGAGTTCTAAATGCCCCTCCCTAAACTGCAAATCTCAGGATTCCACAGGAGGCAGCCATAGCAGTTAGAGGACTTTATAGAATCATAGAATCATAGAATTGCAGAGTTGGAAGAGACCATGAGGGCCATCCAGTCCAACCCCCTGCCACGCACGAAATCTTGATCAAAGCATCCCCGACAGATGGCCATCCAGCCTCTGTTTAAAGACCTCCAAGGAAGGAGACCCCACCACGCTCCGAGGGAGTGTGTTCCATTGCCGAACAGCTCTTACTGTCAAAAAGTTCCTCCTCATGTTGAGGTGGAATCTCTGTTCCTGGAGCTTGCACCCATTGCTCCGTGTTCCAGTCTCTGGAGCAGCAGAAAACAAGCCTGCTCCATCCTCAGCGTGACATCCCTTCAAATACTTAAACAGGGCTATCATATCGCCTCTTAACCGTCTTTTTTCCAGGCTAAACATACCCAGCTCCCTAAGTCTCTCCTCATAAGGCATCGTTTCCAGACCTTTCACCATTTTAGTTGCCCTTCTCTGGACACGCTTATCAGACCACCCTGCCTAGATCGTCTTTTGCTGGCATATTTTGTGATGTTTTTATGCTGGCAGAAGAACCCCCAACTAAACCTTACCTTATTCAACGTGAAAAGGCAGCCCAGGCACTAGCAGAGAGTGAATGGAGCTCTGTTCACTTCCTGGTTCCAGATCTCACTGATTCTTGTGAGAAGATGCGAGTGTGACAAATTAAAAAAATAAACCAAAACAAATGCTCAAAGAGTATGCACAAGCACAGAAACACACTTTAAAAATTACAAGTAAACCAGGGAGGTACATAAAAAAGTGTCCCCTACCTGACTGTGCCGATCTCACCCAGAAGTGTTCTGTCATTGATGCTGTATTCACGTGAGCACAATGGTGCAAGGTTTCAAACACCAGCAATGCTGCCAAAAAAAATTGTGTTAATTAGGCGTCCTTATTATGCCGTATTTGCCCGGTCTGATAAAGTCCAAAGTGGAATAATAACACTATAACAGTGCAGTGTGATAATCTATGTATGTGTGTGTGCATATCTGAAGGTGAATTAATATCCATTTACATTCCATGACACATTGGGATACATTTACCCAAAATTCTTCTGTGTTTCATTTCCTCATTAATCTGAAAATTAAGTGAAATAAAATAAAATCAGTGCCCTTCCCTTGAAGGCCTAATTGGCACCCATAGCTGGCATTCTGCTTGGAACTTGTATCTTTGTAAATGACCTTACTTGTGCACAAAATTTAATTGACTAATTTTGCAACATCCATATTCACTTAGAGGCTGCCATGACATTACAATCTACAGACACCTGTTGTGCAATGGTAGCTAGTAGACTGACTCATGTGCCATGGCATGATGCACAATGGACACCAATGCCCATCTGAGAACCAGCTAAGAAGTGGTAGAGCACAATGAGAGTGCCCAATGCACATCAGAAGTGCCTGGTGTACATTGGCACACCTTTCCCAGTCAGTGCCCAGAAGTACATCTTCACAATTTACTAACAGGGTTTCATTGCGTTTCTGCAATGTAGCTACAAATTTGTAAAGTTATGAAAGGTAGACTGTGTTGTAGGATCTTGTGCTCATGTTGTTTTCACTCCAAAGCCACATTAAAACTTGTCTCTTACAAAACCGTCAAGGAGGTAGATGCTAATTCCTTCTTGAGAACCTCACCAATGAGTCATCCAACCAGACAATTAAGTGACCTTTCCCAATTCCACTCCTAAGGAAATCTCACCTCATACTCCCTTCTGTCCAGCACCGTGAGGTTGTCATAAACCCATCAATTCCTATCAGCCATTGACGCAATGAGTTAAGTTTCTGTTTCCTTTGTCTACCCAGTGTGAAAACCATCCAGACTTTCTCCTAGCCAGAGTACCCTCTCAGGACATGAAACAGGGTATAAATATCCTAGCATAGACCCCAGTAACATGTGCCACAGATAGACTTCAACACTCTACCGGATTCTCTGTGCCACCCTAAGACACCAGTCTGAACATCTTTGCTTCACAGAACTCTTCTCTTCAAGAATGGTAACTACAACCCTCTCTTCTTGGACTTCTCTCTATCCAACCTCCCTGGCCTTCTTTCCAATAGCCTTGTATGTTTCTTAAAAGTGTATGTTTTGTATACTAGAACATCCCCCATGTTGTTTCCAACAAAATACTTTATTTCAGTTTAAAACTGGAATGCTCTCTACAGTTAGTAGTGGTATACATAGGTGAAAAGTTCCCAAAGTTAGCCATCTCTTGCAGGCTTCCCTTCGAGCTGAGATATTTATACCCTATTCCCCCCATATAGATGTTGGTACCACAGGTGTGTCTCTAAAGCAGCCCCCACCTCTTAGCAACTATGTTGCTAACTAAAGATGTTAGGGTTTTGAATGTGTAACCCTTGGAAATTTATGTCATAAAGAAATATCATATATTCCATTTATCTGTAGAGAACAAAGCTGAAGGTTAAACAGCTACGCAGTAGAGTAGACAGCTGATGTTTTTCTGCCCTCTTGTCTCAGTATGACTAATAAAAGGGAGATATTGCTGCAGTCATAGTGCCATGGATTTGGGAGCATTGTGACATGCTGCTTGCATCTGTAGCTGTATTAGAAGTTTCCCTCAAAAGTGTGGAACCTCATCAGAGTACAGTTGGCCCTCCATATCCACAGATTCTGCATCCACGGATTCAACCAACCACAGCCCAAAAATATTTTTAAAAAATATCAAAAAGCGAACCTTGATTTTGCCATTTTATACACGGGATGCCATTTTAGTACACTATGGTTTGTAATGGGACTTGGGCATCCATGGATTCTGGTATGCATGGGGGGGGTCGTCCTGGAACCAACCTCCAGTGGATACCAAGGGCCCACTGTATTCACACTGCCTTCCAAAAAAAAAGTCAACAGCTGAAATCATACACTGGGGTTAAATCTCTGCCTGTGAAATTATGCATGTGGTATTTATTTGTTTGATTTATATCCCACTTTTCTCCCAAATAGGGCTCAAAGCTGCTTACAATATAAATTAGAGCATCTAAAACAATATGGAGTACAAAAGTTTTAAAAGCATTAAACCATACATCCAATTTAAATGCCCCCTTTAAAGCATTAACTTTAAAACAATTTTAAAAATTAAAATATGTGTGACATACTAAAGATAGCACACCTAATTGCATACCACTCTGATTACTGGTCTATGACTGTAATAAATATTTACTACAGCTACATATCACTCTACCCTGGTCAGTTAAGGCTCAAGCCCTGTTTAAACAGGAAGGTCTTTGCCTGCCAGGAAAAAAAAGACAGCAAGAGGGGTCAAATTGAGCTTCCCTTAGGAGGGAGTTCCAAAACCTAAGGAACAACCACCAAGAAAGCTCTCTCCCAGATCTTCAGAATCTGAGCCTGGGAGGGTGGTGAGATGGAGAGAAAGCCCTCCCCCAAAGATCATAAGACTTGGGTAGGCTCATAATGATATACACTTCTTATACTGAATGGCAAAGTTACTCAACTGAACACGTACCCAAATGTGTAATGGACATTTTGCACATCCCTGTTCCACTCTACTTCTGTGACCTGGAACTGAATGTGGACATTTTGCATGAGACAAAAATGTCCCACTGTTTCCATGGGGAACTTACATATTTATAAGACACCAAGAGAACAGTTTCAGGACACTGGTGCCACCATCTCGGAGAGTTATATAGGGGAATGGAGTGCAGACTTATGTCATCTCACTGTGAGAGATCACAACAGGAAAAGGAATAGGGGTGAGAATGGCAGCTGAAGGAGAAAGAATGGCATAACATTTCTCCAAGAAAAGCTGCTGCTGTTGCTGCTTCAACCACTTTCAGCAATACCTGCTAAACCACTCTCCCCATCCAAAATGCCTATTTAAAACTGAACATGGCAAATTGTTGGCTCAGCCATAGCTTTTTAAAGCAATATAAATGAGCCCTCATAAGCAAAGGGAGTTGCACTTCCTCCATTTCTTATTTCCGCTTCTGCACAAAGAATTATTTATGAGTCTGCAGGTGCTCTTTGCTGCAGACATAGATGTTCACTCTGACCAGCTTGGCTTTCTACACAGAGAGATAACAGTCTAGACAAAGGAAGAAGACATGCATACATACCAGCATTCCTCTTTGTTGTCAAAATGTGCCATAGTGCTGCAAACCGAAAGGTTCATCATTTGCTGCATGCCAACAAGATGTTATTTTGCTTCATTCCCTTGGAGCTTCACAAATGAGACTTGGCAGGAGGCATTGAGCGGTTCCTCTTGTGCTAGAGAGTGGGCTGCAGAAAGCTGGCATTTCCCACCCTGGCACATCTGGCAACTTTGACTGGCATCCACAAGCACAGTGCTGCAAATTTAATTGTATTTCAGCACCTCGTTGCAAACAATGAGCCCTTGTGCCAAGTGCTGATCTTTTGCTTTCGTGCCAGATGTAATGCATCTGCTTCTCTTGACTGAGCTTAATTCCATTTGGCAACAGAGGTGCCCTAAAACAATGCAGCTGGAAGCTGGGGGTGCAAAGTGGGCAGCTGAGGTTAGGGGCTTATAAGAAGTATAGGAAGCTGTCACCAAGTCAGGACATGTAAGATGTGTTTATTATCACCATCACTCCTATTATGGCATCCCTTCCATCATGTCATAAATGATCAACTTCAATGTCATATTAGTACCCAAGCAGTGACGCATTGGATCGGACCCCAATCTATCTTCTCCAGCTGTTCCCAATGAAGCCAGCCCGACGTCTCTGGTTCATTTACCATCCCCATGCATGTACCATCATCCAGTCACATTGTATACTCTTGAGGCTTCAGGCCCACCTGTGTTGCTTTCACTGGGTACAGTAGGGCAGTCTGAGATGCTCATATGCCCATGGGATGTAGACCTTTCAGTATTTCCAGGGGCTGGTGACAAAAGGAAGTCTTTCTTTGCACAATATATGCAATTAATTTATGGAATTTGTAACCACAAGTGTGGGTGAAGGCTGCTCAGGTTTAAGATGGTTAGACAGATTTGTGGAGGAGAATAGGGCCATCTTGAGCAGCAATCCCCAAACTTTGGTACTCCAGGTGTTTTTTTGGACTTTCACTAACAGAAGCTCCAAACAGCATGGCTGTCCAAATGATGTCTGGGCAACCATCCAATGGCTGATTAGTACCCAGCTGATAGAAGAGGCACAGTGCAGTTGAGCCAATTACAGGCACAGGAATCAAGGCAGTGTGAAGTCAAACACTTACTTTACTAGCAAGCAAATACAAGTTCATAAGCAAAATCCAAATAGCAAGCCATAGGTCCAGCAAATGGTGTTCAGAGTAGTCCAGCAGAATCCGAGTCAGGGAGACAACATCAGATCAGATAATCTCCAACAACCCCTGGAAAGCAGTGCTGTGTATTTATAGAGCAGCAGCTAATGCAGCTGCTGCTTTACTAATTGCTGCTTTCTATAAATATACTGAAACAGCCTCAAGCCCTCCTTTTGTTGACTCCATGATGTGAAGGTAGGTATAGGTAAGTTTTCCTCTGTATCTGAAGGGGCCAGACCCTCTGTCACAGCTGGCACTGCACTATTGTCTGTCTCGGAGACATGTGGCTCTGGAACATCCTCCTGCTCTGGTTCAGCAGGTCCTGGCATGTCCACTGCTTCACTCTCTGAGTCAGAGTCCATTTCCAGATTCTGGAAGCAGGGTATGACAGTGGCCGACAGTCAGAAATACTGAGAGCTGAAGTCCAAAACATCTGCATGACCAAAATTTGGGAACCACTGATCTAGAGCAATTGGCTAAGAGGTGAACAACAGAGAAAGGCCACTGCCTACACCTTGCTTTTGAGGTCAGCCCTATTCCTAAGTAAAGTGAGGCAACTACCTCAGATGGCAGATGCCTGGAAGTTGTAGTGATGCCTCCCTCCCAGGTGTTCACCTGAACCCCCCTACCCCCCCACCCCCAGCCTTTCCCCTGTCTTAGATGACAGATATATGTGTGTCATGCACCTTGCCCTGGAGCCCATAAATCACCCTGCAAGCTCTCAGGTATAGTGGAGGATATTATTCTTTTGCCATTATCAAAGACAGAGTCCAAATGGGTTCTGTAAATGGAACAGTACCATATAGTTCTGTGCTATTCTTCAGAGAGCAAACTGTATTGGGCCAGACATGCTTGCTTCTGAGCTTCTGTGAGGCTGAACACTGTTGGATACAGACTGGAAGGCAAGGTGATACTTAGAGTCAAATAATCGTAGAGTTGGAAGAGACCACAGGGGCCATCCAGTCCAACACCCTGCCATGCAGGAATAAACAAAGCACCCCCGACAGATGGCCATCCAGCCTCTGCTTTAAAACTTCCAAATAAGGAGACTCCACCACACTCCCAGACACTGCATTCCACTGCCGAACAGCTCTTACAGTAAGGAAGTTCTTCCTAATGTTTACATGGAATCTCTTTTCCTGTAGTTTGAGTCCATTGCTCCATGTCCTAGTCTCTGGACCCGAAGAAAACAAACTTGCTCCATCCTCAGTATGACATCCCTTCAAATATTTAAACATGGCTATCATGTCCCCTCTTGACCTTCTCTTCCCCAAGCTAAACATACCCAGCTTCCTCAGCCACTCTTCATAGCGCATGGCTTCCAAATCTCCTACAATTTTGGTCGCCCTCCTCTGGACATGTTCCAGCTTGTCCATATCCTTCTAGAATTGTGGTGCCCAGAATTCCTGGTGAGGTCTGACCAAAGCAGAATACAGTGGCACTATTACTTCCTTTGATCTAGACACTATACTCCAATTGATTCAGCCTAGAATCACATTGGCTCTTTTAGCTACCGCATCACATTGCTGACTCATGTTCAGTTTGTGATCCACTAAGGGTCCTAGATCCCTTTCACATGTACTGCCATCAAGCTAGGTGTTACCCATCCTATATCTGTGCATTTCATTTTTACTGCCAAAGAGTAGTATCCTGCATTTCTCCCTGTTGAAATTCATTTTGTTAGTTTTGGCCCAGCTCTCTAATCTTATAATAGTCTTCTTGGTGGCTTACAACTGGATAAAATTGCCTCATGGGAAACAGTTGGACATTTTTGTCCAATGTGGAAAGTCCACATTGGTGGTGGAAGCAGAAATGCACATGTTGTACCAGCGTTCCTGTATGTCCTTTGGACCTGGATGCAAAATTCACATAGAAGTGCACTTTGTGTATGGGTGTGCAAGCATATTTGGTTGTCCATTTGGTTGCACACTTGGCAAATTGGTTTAATTGAACAATGCTGCTATTCAAAACAAGAGTTACATAGCACAATTCATGCTGTGAGGATTTATTTAGTTGTGACATTTGTCACCCCATTGATTGCCAAGGTGGATTTGGCTGATTTGGTTGTCTATACAGGTGTCCCCTTCCTCCCTCACTGCTTCAATGGATAAGGACACCCATCACAGATAGGAGGAGTGTACTTTTCTTTCATCAAGGGTGTAGGACATCTGCACTTCTGTGCTACAAAGAACCTCCAAACAAGCTCAAGGACCATTTGCTTAAATGCAGAGTTAATGCTTAACTCTGCATTTGGAGATTTATGTTATGTGACCCCCAATATAGGATCTCAGCTTATATCTGATCCAGGAAAACAATTGGGCTGCTCTTATCTGACTGGTCCAAACTGTGGTGGACAATATGCTATCACAAAATATTAAACATCACTTTGACTGCCATTTTGTGGCAGTTCTTTTCCTAATCTTAGCTCTTCACAGTAAACCAAGTCCAATCTTGGTTTATTTACTCTGCTGACTTTAAAATGTATGCTTTGGCACAAATGGTCTCCAAATTTGTGTCAATATTTTCGGTTAAATGTGGCTGCTCATCATGGCACATCCATTTTTTAAAAAAAATCTTTCTTGCACATCTGCTGTCTGTTGCATGCTCTCAAAAAGACCCCCATATTTTCGCACAAACTTGTTTATCCTTCCTTTGTAATTAGCACTTATGCTCCATTCCCCTATTCCTCACACTTAAATGTGTCACTTTATTGATTGTGCCCCAACAGCCCAATTCACTAAACAATTTTATGTGGTAGCTTCCAGTGATTTATGGTGACTAATGATGTAACTAAGGAGTATCATTTGGGCTAGCTAATAGGAAGTATGATGCCAATCAATAGTTGTAATGGCTTTGCTAATAGCTGGGGGCTTCTTATTCCATGCGAATGAGATGCCCTCACAAACCTATTATCTCTGGGCCTGGTCTTCAAGTTGATTTAAATCAACTGGGTTGTAGAAGAGTTGTGGGGATTTATGCCCCTCAAAGACTTTTCTCTGTGTAATTAAGCTGCCCTAAAATGTACATGAATGCTCCATGGAATAACTAAAACTGAGAAGAGTGCTAGGTACTGCCTAGATGCAACCATGAAGATCAGAGTTCAACTGAAAAAAAAAATAGGCTTCCTTCTAAATAGTCAATACCACAAATAATATTGGCTGAAATTCTTTTGTTAGCTCCAACTAGTGTAGACCTATTGAATCAATAGGGTTTACCTATAGGTTGACTCATCATCTCGCAATTGATTTAATTTATTGTTTTCCTGAAAGATGTACTTCCTTGCAGTAGCCACCTCTCCCTAAACCTTACTCGGGAAAGTACAATTCCAACCCAGTCTAAATTGAAACCAGGACCAAGAACCTACATGGTCGAGCATAACGTAAGGGTTCTGCATGTGGAACTCTACTATGGGCTTCCCTGGCACCTCCACTAGGACTCACCATTGCACTGTGATAGCCCCCCTCTCACACACACAACCATTCCATTGCTGGTGGAGAGTAGAAGGGGGGAATCAGAGAAGCATCATGCTATGACCCCAAAGCCCAACACAGAGGGAGGACATCTTCCAGTGGGATCTGCTGGGGTCCTCCAGAGGTCTCAGCAGGTGATGCCATTGGTCTGTGTCTGGCTCTGGAAACATAGTTAGATGTCTCTTCAGTCCCATACACTATTTTCAGCTACAAAATATCTGTGGGGTTCTATCCCAGTGCAATGGTGAATCCTGGGGGAGGCTTTGGACCTTACAGATGGACAAAGAAAATATCAGCTGCTGCAACAACCCAAAAAATGCATATGCAAGCATACAGAGGACTTATTCTTTCACTAACAAGATGCTGGCCTACGTTTCCGCTTACATTTTAAATGCAAACTCCCTGCCTCATAGAGATACCAAGAGGTGGAGGGACACCACTATATATCCATAGAGAAGAACAGCCAATGGCAGTTATGAGTTTTTGACAGCAGTATGCATTGTATGCAGCTATACTTTTTTCCACACTCTGTTGTGTTACCCTAATTGCTTGGGGTCTGTAGGGACCCTCTAATGTCCTAATATTAGTTTGGGGAATTTAATTAATTCAACTTGGCACGCAAGAGGCTGGGCAATGATGGGATCTTTTAATCTATGTATACTGTTAATAACGGAGGAAAGTCTAAGCCAAAAGGTACAATTAAATGATCTTTATTGGAAGGGAGCCCTGGTGGCGCAGTGGTTAAATGCCAGTACTGCAAGTCACCACATTGCAAGTGCAATTCCAGAGGGCTCCAAGGTTCACTCAGCCTTCCATCCGTTTGTAGGTTGGTAAAATGAGTACCCAGCTTGTGGGGGCAATTAGCTAACACACATTGGAAACTGCTTAATGCAGTGTAGATGTGTAAATTGCTATTGCTTAAAACAATTTGTAAGCCGCTCTGATAGCCTTGCAGCTGAAGAGCAGGGTATAAATAAATAAATAAACATAAACAAACATAAATAAAATTAATATCAACAGCAGTCACACAAACACTCAGGCTTCAGACACTCACACAAGGCTATCAAAGGTAGTTGGAGGTATTTGGATAACGGGGTTGCGGGTTATCCTGTACTGATCCTGCAGAGCTGAGATTGCAAAGTACACCAACAATAAAGGGGTCTAGAAGATGGGATGGCTACACAATCTGGTGTGAAGTCGAGAGGAGGTGAAACTGTGTGCACTTGGATGGTGTTTTAGGGTGATATTTATATAAAATAATTCCCCTGAAGGGATGGTGTTAAGGTATAAAAAGCTTAAAAATCAAAAATTCATTGAAGATCCCAGGGTGCAAGCCCTGTGGGAAAGTTTTCTTCAAAGCTAAAATGGTCAAGAATTAACTTCTAGTATAGCAGAATGGCAGAAACTGGAAACGGGACTCAATCAGCAAAGTACTCAGACCCCAAGCCTCTAAGAACAAAAGAAAAACAAACAAATTCTTCTTGAAAGGGATACTTACGCATTTACTAATGGCTTTTCAATCTACATATGCATAGGAGGCTGCATTCTAACTGGCTAAAGGATTTAGGTTAGGATAGAAGTAGTGACTCATCATCCAGTGAGATTCGGAACAAATAAGGAAAGGCAGACATCCCTGCGGGAGCATGGAAGAATGCATCTTTCTTCTTCAGAGGTAGAACAAAGAGTAATAAAACTATGAACCCACAAGGTTGGTAGACCTGGGTCACATGATCATCCCGCTTGGTTGTGTCTCTACAAGCCAAGCCCACCAAGGATAAGTTGAGAAGAAGTGGGAGGAACTCTTTTAACATACAGGAGCTCCCTAAAACTTCCCTGAGACATGCTTGCTCTAATAGCCAGCAAGTGGGGGGGGCGGTTTGCAGGAAGAATGCTGGATTTTCCAACAGATGGGAATTTGAGTGGAATACAATGTTTCTTTTTAAAATATATATATTTTTATTAATTTTATAATCATACATTATATTATACAATCAATACTTAGTATAACACATAAAATTACTATAAACATCGCAATTTTTCTATTAACTAATTTCAAAAGTTAACATAGATTCTTTACTATAATTCTATTCAAAAATATTAATTCCCCTACACCCCCCACCTCAGTGCTCCCCTTCACCGGAGCCATTATCCCTTACCTAATCTTTCCAGAATCTCATTTCTTCTCGTGGAGGTAACCTCCCATCTTTTGTCTGTAATACTTTTTTAACAAATACAGTCGTCCCTTCACATTCGCGGGGGTTCCGTTCCGCGGACCCCCGCGAATGTGAAAAATCCGCGAATAACTACACCCCGCGGAGGCCTCACCGGCCCTCCCTCCCACCCTCCCCGGGCCTTCGCGGGGCCTTCCTAGGCCCCGCGGAGGCCTCACCGGCCCTCCCTCCCACCCTCCCCGGGCCTTCGCGGGGCCTTCCTAGGCCCCGCGGAGGCCTCACTGGCCCTTCCTCCCACCCTCCCCGGGCCTTCGCGGGGCCTTCCTAGGCCCCGCGGAGGCCTCACCGGCCCTCCCTCCCACCCTCCCCGGGCCTTCGCGGGGCCTTCCTAGGCCCCGCGGAGGCCTCACCGGCTCTCCCTCCCACCCTCCCCGGGCCTTCGCGGGGCCTTCCTAGGCCCCGCGGAGGCCTCACCGGCACTCCCTCCCACCCTCCCAGGGGCCTTCGCGGGGCCTTCCTAGGCCCCGCGGAGGCCTCACCGGCACTCCCTCCCACCCTCCCCGGGCCTTCGCGGGGCCTTCCTAGGCCCCGCGGAGGCCTCACCGGTCCTCCCTCCCACCCTCCCCGGGCCTTCGCGGGGCCTTCCTAGGCCCCGCGGAGGCCTCACTGGCCCTTCCTCCCACCCTCCCCGGGCCTTCGCGGGGCCTTCCTAGGCCCCGCGGAGGCCTCACCGGCCCTCCCTCCCACCCTCCCCGGGCCTTCGCGGGGCCTTCCTAGGCCCCGCGGAGGCCTCACCGGCTCTCCCTCCCACCCTCCCTGGGCCTTCGCGGGGCCTTCCTAGGCCCCGCGGAGGCCTCACCAGCCCTCCCTCCCTCCCTCCAGGGGCCTTCGCGGGGCCTTCCTAGGCCCCGCGGAGGCCTCACCGGCCCTCCCTCCCACCCTCCCCGGGCCTTCGCGGGGCCTTCCTAGGCCCCGTGGAGTCCTCACTGGCACTCCCTCCCACCCTCCCCGGGCCTTCGCGGGGCCTTCCTAGGCCCCGCGGAGGCCTCACCGGCTCTCCCTCCCACCCTCCCCGGGCCTTCGCGGGGCCTTCCTAGGCCCCGCGGAGGCCTCACCGGCACTCCCTCCCACCCTCCCCGGGCCTTCGCGGGGCCTTCCTAGGCCCCGCGGAGGCCTCACCGGCACTCCCTCCCACCCTCCCCGGGCCTTCGCGGGGCCTTCCTAGGCCCCGCGGAGGCCTCACCGGTCCTCCCTCCCACCCTCCCCGGGCCTTCGCGGGGCCTTCCTAGGCCCCGCGGAGGCCTCACTGGCCCTTCCTCCCACCCTCCCCGGGCCTTCGCGGGGCCTTCCTAGGCCCCGCGGAGGCCTCACCGGCCCTCCCTCCCACCCTCCCCGGGCCTTCGCGGGGCCTTCCTAGGCCCCGCGGAGGCCTCACCGGCTCTCCCTCCCACCCTCCCTGGGCCTTCGCGGGGCCTTCCTAGGCCCCGCGGAGGCCTCACCGGCCCTCCCTCCCTCCCTCCAGGGGCCTTCGCGGGGCCTTCCTAGGCCCCGCGGAGGCCTCACCGGCCCTCCCTCCCACCCTCCCCGGGCCTTCGCGGGGCCTTCCTAGGCCCCGTGGAGTCCTCACTGGCACTCCCTCCCACCCTCCCCGGGCCTTCGCGGGGCCTTCCTAGGCCCCGCGGAGGCCTCACCGGTCCTCCCTCCCACCCTCCCCGGGCCTTCGCGGGGCCTTCCTAGGCCCCGCGGAGGCCTCACCGGCACTCCCTCCCACCCTCCCCGGGCCTTCGCGGGGCCTTCCTAGGCCCCGCGGAGTCCTCACCGGCACTCCCTCCCACCCTCCCCGGGCCTTCGCGGGGCCTTCCTAGGCCCCGCGGAGGCCTCACCGGTCCTCCCTCCCACCCTCCCCGGGCCTTCGCGGGGCCTTCCTAGGCCCCGCGGAGGCCTCACCGGCCCTCCCTCCCACCCTCCCCGGGCCTTCGCGGGGCCTTCTTAGGCCCCGCGGAGGCCTCACCGGCCCTCCCTCCCACCCTCCCCGGGCCTTCGCGGGGCCTTCCTAGGCCCCGCGGAGGCCTCACTGGCCCTTCCTCCCACCCTCCCCGGGCCTTCGCGGGGCCTTCCTAGGCCCCGCGGAGGCCTCACCGGCCCTCCCTCCCACCCTCCCCGGGCCTTCGCGGGGCCTTCCTAGGCCCCGCGGAGGCCTCACCGGCTCTCCCTCCCACCCTCCCCGGGCCTTCGCGGGGCCTTCCTAGGCCCCGCGGAGGCCTCACCGGCACTCCCTCCCACCCTCCCCGGGCCTTCGCGGGGCCTTCCTAGGCCCCGCGGAGGCCTCACCGGCACTCCCTCCCACCCTCCCCGGGCCTTCGCGGGGCCTTCCTAGGCCCCGCGGAGGCCTCACCGGCCCTCCCTCCCTCCCTCCCCAGGCCTTCGCGGGGCCTCCGGAGGGCCTCCGGGCGTCCCGCGAAGGCCTCCCCACCCCTCCCCAGGTCTTTCACGGGGCCTCTGGAGGCCCCGTGTCGCGGTTTTGGGGGGGCCCGGGGGGGGCCTCCCAAAACCGCGAATAACCGAAACCGCGAATGTCAAGTTCGCGAATGTGGAGGGACAACTGTACTTTCCAAATTTTATCAAAGTCACTTTCTTTCCAACTTCCTCTTCTTACTTTAATTTTACATGTTAACTTATCATTTATTGCCATCTTCCAAACTTCTTTATACCACTCCTCCACTTGTACATTTATTTGCATTTTCCAATGTCTTGCTATAATTAATCTTGCTGCCATTTATAAATTTGTTATTAAATCCTTTTCTGCTTGGTTCCCATTCTCTCCATTATAAATTGAATACAATGTTTCTTGGAGGTTCTCATGACTAAACAAAGGGTGCTCCGGAAGAGTTAACAATCGTTAATTGGTGCTATATTTGGAATTGAACAGGAACAGACTTTTGTTGGAAAGGGATGAATGTAGGAAGGACCCATTTTACAAGCATCAAGGACTCTGCTATTGTTGAGTGGATTAGGGAATGACTCACCTGAGTATTTGTTTGGGAAATTTCCAAAGTCCCCTCCCTTAGTCATGCATGAACCCAGCCTTAGTATTAGAGGATCAGGTTTCCCTGCAAACCACGTGGATGACCACATTAAGCCAAATTATTAAATATAGTCAATTATTACATATTTCAAGATGGGGGCTACCAGAGTACATAACAGTAACCTCATGCCTTTCCCTTGTGATTGCTTCTCTCCATGTATATAACTGAACTAGCGCTGAGGAAAAATCTTTCAGTTGGTGAAAGTTTAGCTGAGACAAGTGATCTCAATGCATGAGGCAGCCTGTCAAGGATTCTTTAAGCCCCCAAGGTGAGACTGAAGCACCAACCTACCTGCTTTCTATATGGTTTTCATGATTTACACAAAAATGCCTCTGCACATAACTAGTGTCTTTTTCTTTAGAGAAGCTAAACAAAGATTGGAGGAGTTGGGGTGCTCAGAAAGGTAGGCTCATGAACAGCCCATCCAATGACACTACTTTTTCCAAGTCCTGTAACATGGCAACAGTGACCACAGTGTTGTGCATTTAAAGAAATGGGGGGGGGGCTGTCTTTAAAAGCAGCAAAATTTCACTAAGATGGACACAGGGCCGGTTTAAGGAATTTGGGGGGGGGGGCTACAACATTTTATTCCCCCCCCCCCCGCCATATATTTATCTCAGGTCAATGTAACCTAGCCTATTCACAGTCCAGGATGTTCAGATTATTACATAATTTTCCACATTAATTCAGTTTAAAAAAACTTTATTATAGGCACTAACGTAATTTTTTGTTATTAGCAATTAACATAATGGTGTAGATTTCCTCAAAGAAAAGAGTGGACAACAAGCTGACTATGAGTCAGCAGTGTGATGCAGCAGCAAAAAAGAGACAGAAATGCTATCAGACAGTGCGTCTGAAAATCTCCTAGGACACAGAGCAATGGATTCAAACTGCAGGAAAAGAGTTTCCACCTAAACATTAGGAAGAACTTCCTGACAGTAAAAGCTGTTCGGAAGTAGAAGGCAGGTTTTTAAACAGAGGCTGGATAGTCATCTGTCACAAGGTCTTTGACTGGGTATTCCTGCAGGGCAGACGTGGATTGGATGGGATGGCCCTTGGGGGTCTCTTCCAGCTCTATGATTCTCTGAGTCTAGGCTGCATTCAGAGCCTGGGAAAGTTACTTTTGGATTGCACCTCCAAGAGTCCCCCTGACAACACCATTGCCAAGGTCAGGTTGCATTGTTCCTTTTTCAGTGTTCTGTGGCCCAGTGGTTCTTGGCCTGGGGTCTGTGGTGTCCTCACAAGGGGTCCACAGGGGCTTGGGGGCTGCTTGGCCTGCCTCCTCCCTACGGTGGTGGCTGCATGGCAGGAGCCAGGGCGGGAGCTGGTTGGCTGGCTTGGCCTGTGCATTGCCATTCAATCCACTCTAGCCACAGACTTGGAGGAAGAAGCAGGAGGCCTCTGAGGGGAAGTTTATTGGATGGTGTAATTGTATTTATTGTTGTTGTTGTTGTTGTTGTTATATTGTTACACTTTTAAAAGCCCTGCTCTAGCCCAATGGCTATCACATAACACTAATGGGATACTGGTGTTCCGAGTAATAGTACTCCAAATTTTTTTATTTATATTCTTTATGTTTTTCCGTTAGAAGAGCCAGGGCAGTGTAGTGGTTTCAGCATTGCACTGTGGCTGTGGAGACCAGGGTTTGAGTCCTTGTTCAGGCATGAGGACCCACTGGATGACCTTGGGTGGGTCACACTCTCTCAGCCTCAGCGGACAGTGGTGAACTCCTTTGAACAAGTCTTGCCTAGAAAACCTAATGATAGGTTCGCCTTAGTCAGAAATGACTTGAAGGCACACAATAACAATAAGAGAAATGCATGCAAATGTATAAACGTTCTTCACATAAAAAGTAGATTTTTTATTTCTATCATGGTACAATTAGGTTATTAGAATTATTGGTGGGTCTTATGATATAAAGATTGAAAACCACTCCTCTAGGCCAACTTGCATTAAACATTTAAAAAAGCAAGAAAAATGGGGAAATCCTGCCAACTTCTCAGTCAGCCCCTATAGCTGCACTTTTAGTCATAGTATGATATGGGAGACCGCCAACGAATACCAGATGCTATAGGCTCTGTTTTAGAGGAAGGAGCTGACCAGGGCACCTCTTTCTTCCCTAAGAAAATCCTATGGAATTCTTGGGGTCACCATCAGTCAACAGGCAACTTGGGAGCACATAGGCAAACACACAAATTTCTTTTGTGGGTTGAACTCAGTTGGCAGCAGGGGGAGTGGGCTGAGGACAGGGGAGGAGGGGAGAGAAACCAGGACATTTTGAGAGCAGCTGGAAAGATGGGATGGAGGTGAATGATCTGGAGTGCAGTTGCCCGATAGGGACCCTTGGAGGGTGGAGGAGGGGGGAACCCTTCTTCCTAGTGGGGGTGGGAGAGGAGAGATCGGACAGGGGGGGTTGGGAGGGAAGGGAGAGAGGGAGAGAGAGAGAGAGGAGCCCTTTCTGGGAGAGGGGGGAGATGATCCTCTGCTGAGGGGGAGGGGGAACAGGCCCCATCCAGAGGAGAAGGACGGAGGGGGAGGGGAAGAGAGGAGGCCAAGGAGGGAAGAGGGGACCGGAGAGAGAGCGAGAGAGAGGAAGGGATGGAGGGAGGGGGAGAGAGAGAGAGAGAGAGGGGGGAGCAGAGGGAGAGAGGACCGTCTTTTGGAAGAGGAGGAGGTAGGGTATCCATGCCCTTCTGGAGGGAGGAGGGGACCTTCCTTCTTTTCCCCTTCGTTCCCATCTCCTTCACTGGAAGGAGGGGGGCTTACTTCTCTTCCCCTTTGCTGCATGGGGGGGTCTCCCTCCCTATCTCCCCCTCCCTTGTTCTCGGCTCCCCCCTCCCAGGGACACCCCTCCCACTCCCCTCCTCCAGCGCCTGTGCGGATGTGCCTTTGGGTGGATTGTCCGGCCAGCACCGTTTCGTCTCCCCTTCTCTCCCTCCTGAATGGTTTCCCTTGCCTCGGATGGGCAGGGGGGGTTCGGTGGCCATGGGCATCAGGGGTGGTGGAAGTGTGGGGCTGGTGGGTGGGGAGCAGGTGGGAGGTGGGATGGCAGGGACTGCCAGCTGCCACCGCCACTTCTTCACCCATTCCTCTTCTCCCTACCTGGCTGCGCTTGGCTGCTCAGGGCACGGGTGGCCAGAGCAGTGGGAGGTCAGCCGGGTGACCAGGGCAGGAGGGGGGAGCAAGTGAACGCTGCCTGGATAGCTGAGAGTGCTGCCCCACAGGGAATGCAGCCCAGGGCAGACCATGGCGGGGGGCGGGGGGAGTGCATTGTGGGCAGTAGGGAGGATTGAGCCGCATGTGCTGGGCTGCTTTGTGGGGGCTGTGCATTGGGACAGGAGCCCCCATGGCGGCGGGTACTGCAGGGCCCTTAAACCAGCCCTGGATGGACAAAAACAAAACCGCACCTTCTCATGATGGTGAGAGAAGAAAATTGCACTGTCCTGTTTATTGCATGTAGACATTTACATCCCTGACTGAAACCTCTAACAATATTCTCCACACATTTGATGAAGTTGATTGTAAATCAAAAACACTTAGAATCATAGAATAAAATCATAGAATCATAGAGTTGGAAGAGACTATGAGGCCATCCAGTCCAACCTATTGCCATGCAGAAATGCACAATCAAAGCATTCCTGACGGATGGCCATCCAGCCTCTGTTTAAAAACCTCCAAAGGAGACTCCACTGCACTCCCAGGCAGCACATTCCACTGCCGAACAGCTCTTAGCACCAGGAAGTTCTTCTACCATCCAGAAAGTTTAGGTGGAATCTCTTTTCCTTTAGTATGAGCCCATTGCTCTGTGTCCTATCTCTAGAGCAGTAGAAAACAAGCCTGCTCCCTCTTCAACATGACATCTTTTCAAGTATCTAAACATGGCTATCATGTCCCCTCTTCATCTTCTCTTCTCCAGGCTAAACAAACCCAGCTCCCTAAGCTGCTCCTCATGGGGCATGGCTTCCATATCTTTCACCATTTTGGTTGCCCTCTGCTGGACTCATTCCAGATTGTCATATCCTTCTTGAATTGCAGTGCCCAGAACTGAGCACAGTATTCCAGGTGAGGTGTGACCAAACAGAATAGAGTGGTACTGTTACTTGCCTTATCTGGACACTATATTCCTATTGATGCAGCCTAGAATAACATTGGCTTTTTTGGCTGCTGCATCACACTGTTCACTCATGTTGAGCTTGTAGTCTACTGAGACTAGGCTGGATGAATAGCAGCATAGTGTCCAGATCAAGGGATGTAATAGTGCCACTCTATTCTGTTTTGGTCAGACCTTACTTCAAATACTTTGTCCAGTTTGGGACGCCACAGCCCTTGAAGGGAGAGAGGAAGAGGTAGTCAGAACTCCATCAGGCCTGGGCTCAGAAGCAGAGGAAAGGCCCTCCCTCCATTCCAACTGCCACTGCTCTGGCCATGGAAGGAGAGAAGAACCAGCAGTGCCTGCTGGATTTAATCCCTACCCTCAATTGCCATTCACTTTTCCTTAGGTGTCATGTCTTAGATTGTAAGCCTGAGGGCAGGGAACTGTTAAATCGGTTTGTAAGCTGCTCTGAGACCCTTTGTGGTTGAAGAGCTGGATATAAATAAGCTAAATAAGTAAATAAAAAGAAAAGAGATTCCACGTATACATTAAGAGCTTTTTTACTGTAAGAAATGCTCAACAGTGGAATAGACTGCCTTGGAAGGTGGTGGACTCTCCCTTCTTGGGAAGTTTTTACACAGAGGTTGCATGTTTTACACAGAGGAGTGCTTTAGCTGTGTATTCCTGCACAGTGGAGGGTTGGACTAATTGACACTTGTTACCCCTCCCAACTCTCAGATTCTGGAGATTATCAGATGGCAACAACAACAAAAAAAAAACATTATCATCCCACAATCTCCTCTCCCATCCCTGTCACAAAATAGTAACTAAAAGTTTCAAACTTACCTTGCTCGCATTTCCACGGCAGCCCAGGAGTGAACAGAGCTCGAACATAGCTCCACTCACTTCCTGGAAGGCAATCCCGCTGGTTCTCACAAGAAGATGAGAGTGCGGGAAATTCAAAAATAAAAACCCAAGTAATACATAAAAAGTGACAGAATTACTATAAGATAATGTTCAGGTGGTATTTATCACCTGAAAAGATAGCTAAAATCTATAAAAACTCATCTGACCTTTGTTGGAAGTGCAAAAAAGCAGTGGGCACCTTCTACCATATGTGGTGGAGATGCGAGGTGGTAAAGAAGTTTTGGAGTAGGATACACAAACTAATTGGGAAAATTTTGAAAGTAGACTTCCAGAGTGAGCCAGAGATTTATTTGCTAAATATGGTACAAAAGATAAATACTTGGAAACAAAGAAAATACGAAAAAAATTTGTTATATATGATAACGGCAGCAAGAATTATATTAGCGAAGAACTGGAAAAGTCAACATGAACCAACAATAGAAGAATGGCTGTTGAAACTATATGATATGTATGAAATGGATAGATTAACTATGCTGTTAGATGAGGAAAAGACACAGAAAAGTTGTGATGATTGGGAAATCCTAGCCCCAATTTGGAAAGAGAAATGGGGGGAATGGGCAATAGTTTGCCTAGAGAAATAACGAACTAGATTAAGGAAAAGAGATAGGAGGTATAACTTTAACAGAATAAGAAAAGGAAAATAAGGAAGAGGGAGAAGTTGAGTGAAAAAAACATTGGATATAAAGGAAAAGAGGAAGTTGTCTATGTGAATTGTTGTGCATAAGTATAAATAGAAGAAAGAATGTGGAGGAATACGGGTTAATTGGGTGCACGAATGGTAGTGTAGGGTGAGGTGTGTTGGGGGGGTATGTTGGGGGGTTTTGGGTTATTATGTAATGTCAAATGTTTTTATTTTTAATTCTATGTTGTTAAATGTTGTCAAACGTCTTTATTTGGTGTAATGAAATACTAATAAAAATATATATTAAAAAAAATACATAAAAAGTGACAGCAAGCACAAAAACACACTTAAAACTTTACAAGTAACCCGGGGAGGGTACAAAAAAGTGTGTCACTTACCTGAATGTCCCAATCTCACCAGGAAGTGTTCTGGCACGAGCCTCCCATTGATTCAGGGATCACGCCAGCGAAATGGGCACCTTTTCACTTGCAGGACATTCCATTAGAGAAATGGAGTGTGGGATCCGTTGATGGCTTAGTCCATCAATAAAAAGCTATGCTGGCAGAACGGCAGCAGAACGGAAGCATGACGACAGGGGAACAATGTAGTCTGAAAGGGAAGCCCTTTAGTGATCTCCTGGCATCGTGATAATACCATATTTAGCAAGTCTGATATTTACCATCCTACTGATATGGAAGCCACATCACTGGGTGGAGCTATGACCATTCACCCTTCCCAATAGGCAAGGAAAATAACTTGTCCCAAATGTGTTACATTTTCAGCAAGCTTTTGCCTTCCACCTGATCCAAGCTGCAATTTGAAAATGAACTAACAGCTGCATTGATTTCAGACTCCAGGCACTGCCTACATAAAAGATGTATTTACATTCTGCATTTTGTGTCGTGTAGGATTTAGTGTGCATTTGAATAAAGAAGCATGACACATCCTTACCCATAAAATAATTCTGTTGAAGAACACACCACAGAAGCACTAAACTATTATAGTCAGCCATGGGGACCATAAATTCATAATATGGGTACATTTATATAACAGATAAAAATAAATTTTATTCCCTCTATCTTGTGAGGTCTTTCCCCCCCCCCCCAAGCTTTCCTGTTTTGCAGAGTCGTTGAAATGACACTCCTGGAAAGCTCATTGATAAATGCTGATTAATTTGTTCAGAATGGGTTTTGTTAGAGAGCAGAAGACATGTAAATAAATATAGAAGGTGAAGCAGAGTTCAGGGTGTCACTGCAGAGATTAAAGACCACGTCTAGCCCCTGAAGCTCACTTATTGCCATTGTGACATCGATAAGTCTTTTTGAGTGGAGTAGGATGCTTATTTAATGGAGCTTCTCAGCCTTGCCTCACTTTGGCTTTCGGGAAAGAGGTAGATTTTGGGAGCACATATGATGATTATGGGCAATTATGAGTTAGAGAGAGAGAGGTTGGTAGATGCTGTGATTCTGAAGAAGTCTGAGGTTGCTAGATAAAATCTCTAAAGAAAGGCATCACCTTATTTTTATTTCAGTTTATTTTGGTTTAGTTTTATTATAGTTTAAACTAAGAGCCTGTAGAAGAGTTCTATAGATATCATGGACTACTAAAAAGACAAATGAAGGGGTCTTCAAACTTGAACTCTCACTAGAAGCAAAGTTGACTAAACGGAGGTCCTCATATTTTGGTCATACCAAGAGATGGCATGACTCATTGGAAAAGATGGTAATGCTTGGTAAAGTGGAAGACAGTAGGAAAAGAATGAGACCACACTACAGATAGATTCATTCAGTCAAGGGCACCATAGCTCTGAGCATAGCACTTGATGCCCAGGGATCTTGGAGGTCTCACATTCATAGGGTCACCATAGTTGAGGTCAGTTTGATGGCAAACAACCACAATGGCATGATCAGAGTGTTACGCAGGCATTCCAGGTAGGCCATGAAATTTTCTGGATAACCTTTAGCCAGTCAACTAACTCTCTCTCTCTCTCTCTCTCTCTCTCTCTCTCTCTCTCTCTCTCTCTCTCAGCTTAGGCTACCTCTCAGGATTGTTGTATGGGCAAAGTAGAGAGGAGGACAGTTATGTATACTGCCTTGAGCCAATTGTGGGGAAAGTGGGATATAAATGTAATTATTATATAGTTCTCTCCCTGTATCCATGGTGATATGTTCCTGGAGTTAGTGTGGATATGTAAAACCATGGATAATAGCAAACCCTTTTGAAATGAATGACTTCCAGCCCAACTTCCAGAAGAAGCATACCATAGAATCACATTGGAGGACCTAGAAAATCCGTAGAGAAGACTTTTTTTTCCAGATGTGGATAAGTGAAACTGTGGATACCAGTTTGGTGGATATGGGTGTTGACCTGTATACCATCCATACATTAAGTAACTTCATAGGCACACTAACTAACAAGTAGATGCTAATTTTCACACATTTTCAGTGCAAGGCTATGGATGTGTTGAACCTCTGCACTAGCTTTGGTGTGTATAGATTGGTGTAAGGGTCCTAGCTTGTCTATTTTAAATGGAGGACAGTTTTGTTCCTTGTCAACTCTTGACAGAAAAATAAAAGGTTCCCTGCCAATGAGCTAACATCTCTGTGCTTTCCAATGAAGTTGTCACTAAAGACTGAAACTTGCTAAAATGGGCATATCTTTGCAGAATCATTTGGCTCTTGGGCATTCAGTTAGCTAAACAATGTTATATCCTATCTCAACTTAGTGGGTGCTAGTGGGTGAAAGTAGATCCATGCAACCTCATTTTCCTTCCAGTTTGAGTATTATTGGGTAATTTCTTTGGAAGTAGACAAATTCTTATGTGTTCATCATCAGTTGCTTTGCCTGAATGCAAAAGCCAGTCAATAGGTCAGAGTACTTGATGGCTCTGATGTCACTAAGAAGGTAATCCAGGTTTTAGTGCAAACTGTAAGAAGCTATCCAAGAATGCCAAAACTATTGGGACACTAGGATTCAGGACCATAGATACTTCATTTAAGGTTTGGACTAAATCCCGGTGTGGATTCATCACTTTACCCACATGGAAACCACCAGCTGACACTGTCAGCAGGGTAGTGATGAAAACAACTGAACTTTGAAATGTTGGTCTAGAGTATTCACAGACTGTATCTCCACTACCCGGTTCTATAGTTTCAGTTACAAGGTTTACAGTCCAGAAATCAACCATTCAAATGAGACGTAGAAATCAGGAAAGTTAACCTAGGAAGTGAAAGGATAGAAAGTTCAGCAAAAGAGTTGGCAAAATTTTATCCCAGGGAACAGAAACTTGGTTGGCAGAGGCAAAACAAGAAACTACCTTCCCAACTGGTTGGAGTTAAAGACAGAAAAAATATAAAAGGCAGAGGCAAAGAGGTGAAAATTCAGGATCAACAAGAAAAGAACAAAGAAGACTGAGGTCCTAGAGGGAAGAGAAGCTGAAATGGAGTCCTGGTTACTTGAACTGGAGAACCAATGGAAGAAGACCAAGGATGGTATGGCATTGCTTGGAGAGGCCCCTGGGCAGATACTCTGGGCTGTTGTAGCTGTGTGCCTTCAGGTCATTTCTAACTTATGGTGATCCTAAGACAAACCTATAATGAGGTTTTCTTGGCAAGATTTATTCAGAGGGGGTTTGCCATTGCCTTCCTCTGAGACAGAGAGTGTGCCTTGCCCAGTGATAGTCAGTGGGTTTCCATGGCTAAGCAGGGATTCAAACCCTGGCATCCTGGTGTCCTAGTCCAAAACTGAAACAACTATGCCATGCTGGCTAGTTGGGTTAGGTAGATATATTTATCACTGAATCATAGAATCATAGAATCATAGAATTGCAGAGTTGGAAGAGACCACGAGGGCCATCCAGTCCAACCCCCCTGCCACGCAGGAAATCTTGATCAAAGCATCCCCGACAGATGGCAATCCAGCCTCTGTTTAAAGACCTCCAAGGAAGGAGACCCCACCACGCTCCGAGGGAGCGTGTTCCACTGGTTTTTTACTGTTCTACTACTCATATGGTGAGCGTGTCTATGTGTTCTCATTCAGATTTAAAACTTTTTCCTTATTAACCGATGTCTTCAGTCAACTTTAAACTATGCTATCTGAAATCATAGAATCATAGAGATGGAAGAGATGACAAGGACCATATAGTCCAACCCCCTGCCCTGCAGGAATACACAATCAAAGCATTCCTGACAGATGACCCTCCAGCCTCTGCTTAAAAACTTCCAATGATGGAGACTCCACCACAATTTGAGGCAGTGCATTCCACTGTTGAACAGCTCTTACTGTCAGGAAGGTCTTATAATATTCAGGTGGAATCTCTTTTCCTGTAGTTTGAATCCATTCTTCCATGTCCTAGTCTCTGGAGCAGCAGAGACTTGCTCCATCCTCAATATGACATCCCTTCAAATATTTAAACATGGCTATTATATCACCTCTTAACCTTCTCCAGGCTAAACATGCCCAGCTCCCTAAGTTGCTCCTCATAGGGCATGGCCTCAAGACCTTTTACCATTTTGGTCACCCTCCTCTGGACACATTCCAACTTTTTCTCTTATTTTTTTTCCTGCCCACCCTGTGTCTTCATAGCCATTCCACACAACCTTTAACTTGAGGGAATTGGAGGTAGTGGGGTTGAGGCAGCTAGGGGTGGGGGGACTTCCAAGTAGTGGCACCAGAAAGGGAACCAGAAGGAAAGAGCAAAAATGAGTGGGGGGCACCATTTTGCTTGCTTTCTCTTCCACTCACATGACAGGGCACTGCCAATCCATAGATCATCATGGGTAATCTTTCAGGGGATGCATACCAGTGGTGAATAGACCTGGAACCAAAACTCAGTGATGCCAGAAATGTGGTCTTAATGGACCACAGGCTAAACATACACCAACAGAGTCATGTGACAGAAGAAAAAACTAATTTGTTTCTATGCTGAATCAATAGAAATGCAAGCTGGCATTCTGTTGGTATTTTATGCTCATGTAAGTTCCCTTACACATGCAGTCAGGGAGGGGGTTGACCATGGCATAACATTTGTATTCAGTTTACAATTGCATAGGTGGAGTACTTTAGGTGTAACTGTTGCACATGTAATTGCACATTCTTGGATGGTATGTAACTACTCATCATTGCCTTCAATGTAACTCGTGCAGAAACAACAGGCACATTGGCACACATTTGATGGCAGAATCTTGGTATTTAGCAGAAGGGTGGCATAGCCCAACTTCCACTTAACTATGGGAGCACTACACAAACAGAATGTAGCATCTTGGCCGGCATGTTCAGATCAAGGAAAGAAATGGTACCATACTATTCTGCTTTGGTCAAACTTTACCTGGAGGAGTGTGTCCACTTCTGAACATTGCAATTTAATAAGGATGTCAACATGGCTGCATATGTCCAGAGGAGGGTGATGAAAGTGGAAACCCAGCCCTATGAGGAATGGTTGAGGGAGTTGGTTATGATTAACACGGAGAAGAGAATTCCTACAGGTGATGTGATATTTAAAGGATTATCATGAAAAAGATGGGGCAAGCTTGTTTTCCTGTGCTCTAAAGAGTAGGACCTAAACCAGTGAATTCAAATAATAAGAAAAGAGACTTCTACTAAACATTAAGAATTTCATTGTGCAAAAAAATCTGTTTAACAGGGGAATAGACTGCCTTAGAGGTTGAAGGGCTTACCTTAATTGGTGGTTTTAAAATAGAGATGACTACCTGCTTTGGTTGCTTTGGTTGTGGGTTTCCTACATCACTATGCAATGGACTAGATGGTCCTTGGGGTACCTTTCAACTCTTAGATTCTATTTTTCTATCAATAAAGTCTTCTGTTTTAACTGCTTACTCTATGCCATCAATAACTTCTGTAAGAGTTATGCATCCATATACTTCTATGTGATCTTCATATGTTTGCAATCAAGCATGCACACACACACATATGCACACACACACTTACACCATTTGGTTCAAACAGAACTCTGTGGTTCTTTTTGCTGCCAATAGTTCCTAACCATTTGCCCTGCAGTGATATTTGAGTCTTTGAAGACCACACACCAAGAAGACTCAACGCATCCTTCAAGATGGCTCTTTCAATTTGGCTTTAAAAAGTCACCTCTTCTCTTTCCAACTCTTATGGAAAATGCAACATTTGGTTGCTGTTATAGATGGAAATACTCCACAGTGATGAAAAGACAGACATGTCAGTCAGTTAATGAAAAATACAAGTAGGGAGCATGGGTGTTGGGAAAAGATGGGAAGTATCTTTTTTTCAAGATGGTGCCTGCTATCTTCAGGTTTTAGAAATATTGTATAAAAATGTAAATTTAAAAATGACAAGGTCACAAAACAAATGGGCTTGTTCCTACCCACAAATAATGTTGCTTCTCTCTCACTCAAGGGATATGGAAGAGAAATTGTGGTGGAATCTAGAACAAAATCATAAAAGGGAATTTAGAATAGTAAGGTTATGTTCCTATGAAGACAAGGGCTAATGAGATTTTAGTTTGCATTAATAAAACCATAGGTGGGCTCCATCTCCTGATCTGACCCCCTAAAACCCACCTTAAAAGTCAGGCAGCTGTAGCAAGCAAAGAATTCTGCAGTGCTGGTAAGTGAGGGCCTGAAAGATGATGTCTCAGGCTCCCTCCACCAGCAAGCTGCAGTGTGATGAGGAGTTGTGACAGAACCCTGCAAAGCACAGATATAGGATGGGTGACACCTGGCTTGATGGCAATACATGTGAAAGAGATCTAGGAGTCTTAGTAGACCACAAGCTGAACATGAGTCAGCAGTGTGATGTGGCAACTAAAAAGTCAATGTTATTCTAGGCTGAATCAATAAGAGCATAGTGTCTAGATAAGGGAAGTAATAGTGCCACTTTTATTCTGCTTTGGTCAGACTGCATCTGGAATACTGTGTCCAGTTCAGGGCAACACAATTTCAGAAGGATATTGAGAAGCTGGAACATATCCAGAGGAGGGCAACCAAAATGGTAGGAGGTCTGGAAGCCATTATGCCCTATGAGGAGTGGCTTAGGGAGCTGGGTATGTTTAGCCTGGGGAAGAGAAGGTTAAGAGGTCACATGATAACCGTGTTTAAATATTTGAAGGGATGTCATATTGAGGATGGAGCAAGCTTGTTTTCTGCTGCTCCAGAGACTAGGACACAGAGCAATGGACTCAAACTACAGGAAAAGAGATTCCTAAACATTAGCTTCCTGACAGTAAGAGCTGTTTGGCAGAGGAATGCACTGCCTCTGAGTATGGCAGAGTCTCCTTCTTTGGAGGTTTTTAAGCAGAGGCTGGATGCCCATCTGTTGGGAATGTTTTGATTGTTTATTCCTGTATGGTAGGAGGTTGGACTGGATGGCCCTTGTGGTCTCTTCGAACTCTATGAATCTATGATTCTGTGAAGGGGCCCTCTTTTTGCTCTTTTCACTGTGACTTGCTGGTAAAAGGAGGCTGAAAGCATCAACCTTCAGCACTCCTCTTGCCAGTGCCATCAAACTCCTTTGCTTGGTATTTGTGCCTGGCTTTTAAGGTGGGTTTTAGGAGCATCTGCAGTTGTGGCAATAGTGCCATGATCATAAATGGGCATATGAAACATTTACAAGGTTGTAAGTCTAGCTTATGACATCGTAACTTCCTAACAGGATCCAGTGATAGTTTCCAAGCCATACTTCCACTTCCACTATAAGTTCCCTAGTGCAGAAGGTGTCCAGTCAGTATAGACTCACTGAGATGCATCTGGCATAGCCTGGGGACAAATTAACCCAGGAGTAGCCAAACAGCAGAACTGCACAGCAGAATGGACACAAAACAAAGGTTTCAGCTAGCTGTCCCACAGCTCTGATCCACTTTCACACACAAATAGACTTATAGGCAGCAAGGTTCATCCAAAAATACCTGGATGTCTTTATCTTCAGTTTCAGCACAAACAAACACAGTATATACACAGCAATCCTCATTAACAAACTCAACAGCAACACTCCTCTTTCCCCACAACACCAACCCCCACACAATGCACCATGTGCTTTAGCTATATAGGAGTGTTTACTAGTCATCCCTCTGCCCACCCACTTCAGCTGTGCTACTCTGTGGTCTGTTACTCCAACATTTGTCCTTTTGCACTTAAAGCAATATTACTCTGACAGAAGGAGCGGGGAAAGGGCTCAAGTTTTGGGGTGCAGAAGGGGTGAAGAGCAGAGGAAGGGAAAAAACTTACCCTGCAAGGTAGGACAAGAGGAAGAAGAAGAAAGAAGAGGGTGTGGGACACAAAGAAAGCAACATTATTTTTCCCCATGCATGCATATTAACATAACAAGGGGAGCTGGCTGAGTATTTAGTTACTGCAGCTCAACAGGCAAAGATGTGGCTGTAGGCCAAGAAGGTGGTATTGAAAAATGCCCTCAAGCTCCTGATTGGTCAGCCAATGGAGCGCTATGATTGGTTGGGTATGTTTCCTATTGGTTGGATATGTTGCTGTTCCTATCAGCATACTGGGAATGGCAACATACCTAAGAGAATTAGATAGACAGACAGACAGACAGACAGACAGACAGATAGATAGATATAATTTAATTGTACCTTTTGGCTTAGAGTCTCCTTCTTAGTACTGGCATGAACAGGACTAAAAGGTCCCACTCCTTACCCCTCTCGCACTGCCAAGTTGAGTGCATTAATTCTCCATCTTAATATTCGTATATTAGAGAGTCCCCCAGCATTTTGGGTAACAGAAGAATAGCATTGTGTTATATTGCCATGCTGTTAATACAACAATATCATTAGCTATTCCAGAGTCTTTGCACTGAGTTGGCCAGAAGAACATTGGGAAAATGTAGGAAGAATTTTCCTTCCTGCAAAAGAAAGCTGTTGGTACACTGCACTGGGATAATTACACTGGCATAGATGGCGATGGCAAAAGGAAAAAGGCCAAGAGTGCAACAGACATGATGGGAGGAAGGCATTAAAGAAAGAAGCTGCTCAGATCCAGAAGTTTTTGTCTGCCTTTCTCCACCACTATTACACAACCCGGGCAAAGTGTGACTGCTAGTGTAGTATGCCCACAGGATCCCAGCATCAGTGAGCAGCTAGAGAATTGCTTTTTAAAAAAAATTATAGACCACTATGGCTGCTGACACACTGCAGAAATAATGCAGTTTGACACCACTTTAACTGTCATAGCTCCATCTTATGGAATCCTGGGATTTGTAGTTTGTTGTGGCACCAGAGTTCTCTGACAGGGAAGGCTAAATATCTCACAAAACTACAAATCCAATAATTTCATAGCACTGAGCCATGGCAGTTAAAGCAGTGTCAAACTGTATTATTTCTACAGTGTGTCAGCAGCCGCACTCTGTCGACTTTATCAGACCATCCCCCCACCCTGCCCACAAAAGCCTGTTCTTTTGCTGGCATAACTTTTCCATTTGTATGCCAGCCAAAGAACTTCTCAACCTTCACTCCCATCCAAAGGTTTCCCAGCAATGAACGAAGAAGTGAACAGAGCTCCTCATTAAAAAACCTGCAGATTCTCACAAGAAGATGCTAGTGCAGGAAATTTAAACAAAAAACAAAAAACAAAAACAACACACAAAAAGTTACATAAAGCACATGCACACACTTTAAAACTTACAAGTAAACCGGGGCGGGTGATAAAAAGTGTATCACCTAACTGGATGTCATGATCTCACCCGGAAGTGTTCTGGCCAGATCAGCCGTTCATGCCGCATTCATGTGAGTTAAATGTTGCGAGGTTTAATACACTGACAATGCCAGAATTAAGCACCATGGGGGAATCTATTACAGCTTAAGCCATCAATAAAAAAGTACAATTTTTTGAGGGAGGGAGGGGGTGGTTCTCCCCAGGTGGCAGTTTTGGGGGGGCAGCACTCCCTCCTGCCTCACTCCCCCACCCTTCCACTTCCTTCCCCATGTGCCCACAGGCCCCTGCCTGCTCACTTACTTCCCGCAGAGTTAAGGTGAGTCTTTGGGTGCCCTCTTCTTCCCTCCCCTCTGTAGGTGCTCCGAGTGCTCTGCCTGTGGGGATGCAGGAGAGAAGAGGGCTTCCTCCTCCTCCTCCCCCCACAGGTGCTCTGTCCTGGTTTTGCAGCAGAGAATTATGGCAACCCTACTCTTTCATCCTTGGCTTACTACAATTCTTGCAAACTGAGTTCAAAGTGCAAAAGTAGTTTGTACACAATTAGTTCAGAAGACAGGAGAGGAGGGGGTGGAATCTTGCCCTTCCCAGTAGGCTCAGGCAAAAGCAAATTGCTGCAACCCATCCTAGCTTGTGTGTTCTTCCTCATTACTAAATTTTGCCATATTCCCACTCTGATGTTGCTTGGACAAACATGTCCTGGTTTTCATCTCTGAAATGTTGATGTCCAGGTTATCTGATGAACTGTATTCACCTATATGAGCCATCCTGGACCCTGAGATCTTCAGGAAATGTGCTTCCCTTAGTCCCACCAACCTCAGAGGCACATCTGGTGGGAATGTGAAAGCGGGCCTTCTCAGTGGCTTCCCCTAAGCTCCAGAACTGTCTTCCTAGGGAGGTTAGAGTGAGCCCCTCCTTCCTGTCCTTCTGTCAGCAGGAAAATACAGTACTTTTTTTTTCCAAACAGTCTTTCTAGAGCTGAAAGTTTTTAAAGAAGGGACTTTTAATAAGCCACTGTACTGTTTTTAGCTGCTGTTTCTTTGTAATGCACTCTTAAATTTTTTCAATATAAATGACAATAATCTTTTGAATATTTTTATCTATATTGCCACTGTCTTACATTCTAAGCTGTTATGAGTTGCCATAATTCTCTGCCACAAAACCGGGACAAAGCACCCATGGTGGGGGGAGGAGGGAGCCCTCTTCTGACTCCCTACCTGTGAACAGAGCACACAGAGCACCCACCGGGGGGAGCCTTCCTCTCTTTCCCCCTCACTGCGGGCAGAGCATCCAGAGCACCCACATGGGGGGGGAGGGCACCCAAAGACTCACCAGAACTCCACGGGAGGCAAGCAAGTGGGCAGGGACGTGTGGGCATGTGGGGAAGGAAGCAGGCAGGTGGGAGAGTGAGGCAGGAGGAAGTGCCACCCAAAAAAACCTGCCACCCGGGGAGAACCACCCCCTCCCTCCCTCCCTCCCTCCCTCCTTCTGCCAGCCCATCAGGCTGGGCTGCTCGAAGCAGCAGATCCCGGATTCCTCCAGCTCTGGAGGGAAGACAGCCCAGCAGGATGGGACAATTTTAAATCCCTTTAATCTGGGATTTTCCCGGCTTTTTGGGACATACAGTATCCCTAGTGCCATGAGTCTGGTGGAAAGGCAGATATGGATAAAGTGGATCACTAGCATCTATACCAGAAAGAAGATTCATGCAGCCCTCCAGATGTTTTTTGACTGCAACTCCCAGTATTCCTCCCCATTGGATCTACTAGCTAGTGGCAGATGGGACTTTCAATTCCACAACATCTGAGGAGCTACAGGATTCCCAACATCTGAGGAGCTACAGGATTCCCATTACTGACCTACACTGATGTTTCAGGAAGTCCCTGTGTGGAAGAATATTTTCAGAGTTCAGCTACTCCACTAAGACAGCCTTGCCTTATGTATATTCTTCTTGAGCTTTTAAAATGCACCTGACTGTGTTATCTCATTTAACATTGGTAGTTTTATGAATGGGCTCCATTTAGCAGCACCTAGTGACCTTCAGCGTGGATTCTTGTAAATGAGGCGTTTACGGTTAACTCGGGTGATGAATTAAAAACCTGACTGAACATTTAATGTTGCTTATGAAATAATCATGACTTGGTTTGATGGATGGAACCGATTCCCCAAACTTCCAACTGAGATTTTCAGCATGAGCTTTCATTAGACAGACATGGATTGAGGCTGTTGTAATCCAGTTAGGGATGAAATTGAATGAAAACCATTTTAACTGGGATTTTTTTTAATGAATAATTTAGATGGCTTCAGCTTGATTTCCCTTTGCTGTTCTCTAGACAGTTCCCTTCATCTAAAGTTTCAGTGATGGAGATACAGATAACTTACAACATTTCACAGAAGAAGAATGGGCCCCATCTGGCCAAGGAACATTAGAAGTGTGTTCAAGGTGGCAAAATTTATTAATGTGGAAAAACATATAAGCTAGGAGAGGCTGCAGCAGTTTGCTTTTGCCATAACTTACTAGGTAGGGCAAGATTGTGCCCTCTCCTCTCCCTCCTACTGAGTTAACTGAATATAGGAGCCCTGGTGGCACAGTGCCTAAATGACAGTACTGCAAGCCACAAGGTTATGAGTTCGATCCCAGAGGGCTCCAACCTTGACTCAGCCTTCCATCCTTCTGTAGGTTAGTAAAATGAATACCCAGCTTGTTGGAGGCAATTCGTTAATGAATTGTAAACTGCTAGGGAGTGCTTTAGCATTGATAAGCAATATAGAAATAGAAGTGCTATTGCTACCATCCCCCCATATCCACAGAACCAATATCCACAGTTTCAGTTATCCATGGCTGAAAAAATAGGGACACATACCATAGAGTTGTGCTGGAAATGCCTAGAAAGATGTCCTCTCTAGGAATTGCTTGGTCCTCCAGCATAACTTTATGGTATATTTGTACCAGAAGTCCTTTATTTTAATAAGGTTTACTATTATCCACAGTTTCACTTGTAAACAGTAAGTCCAGGAATGTAGCCCCCGTGCATACGTGGGGATAGCTGATAAATTACTTTTGTACTTTGTACTCAGTTTGCATCATTTGAAGTCTCTCTGGCTTTTCTTCGCAAATAAAGATTCAGGAAGGACTCATCCCGCGCTTTCTGCAAGTGCGCTGATGACTGAAAAGGCCAATCCGAGATAAACATGTCCGGTTGCAGAAAGCACAGCAGAAGGTCTCCTTGGGTGATGACTCCGGGTTGTGATCCTTTCTGCGTTGTCGTTTCTCTTCAAGACTTGTTTGGTGTGAGCTCTCAAATAAGTCTGCAGCACTGTGGACAGTGTGTCTCCATGCCTCCTGATGTGAGGCCAGGGCGGACCATTGTTGGTGATCAATTTGGCCGAGCCTGAGATGTTGTTTCAGGGAGTCCTTGTATCACTTTTTGGAGCGCCCCTCTTACGCTGACCCATGGCAAGTTCACCACAGAGTACTATTTTGGGGAGGCGATGGTCCTCCATCCTAGAAATGTGCCCTGCCCAGCACAGCTGTGTTCTCCATATCATGGCCTCAATGCCGGTGATCCCTGCTTGCTCAAGGACAACAACATTCATCACATAGTCAGTCCAGTGTATATTTAGGATTGTGCGTATACAGTGCTGATGAAAGCATTTGAGGAGTTGTAACTGTTGGCGATAGGTGACCCATGTTTCAGACCTGTAAAGGAGAATAGATAGTACAATAGCTCTATACACACTGATTTTTATGCTTCGCCTCAGGTGTTTGTTACTCCGGACTCTTTTGTAAAGTCTTCCAAATGTGCTATATGCCTTTGCTAATCTGTGATTGATCTCTTTGTTAATCTTGGCATCTGAGGAGATGATGCTTCCCAGGTAAGTGAATTGCTACACTGAAGACAATGGGGGGGGGGGAGAGGAGGAGAGAGAAATTGGGACATTTTAAAAGAAGCTGAAAAAGTTGAATGACAGAGGATTAATCAGGATTGTCCTTGCCAAACTAGGATAGTTGGAAGGTATGCAGGCCTGGTTAATACTTGGATAAAAGACCACCAGATGATACAAAGGAATCTTCACTTAGAGACAGGAATGCACTCTGTGTGAAACCTTGGAGAGCCACATCCAGCCAGAGTTGACAATACTGGACATGACAGAATAAAGATCTAACACAATATAAGGCAGCTTTTTATGTTCCTGGATCCATACAGCTCCTGGCATGGGGATGCCAAGTGAGATATGCAATTTACCATTTCTCACCTGGAAGGAAACAAAGTTACCCCTCATTTTCTAATTAAAGAAGTACTTGCCACATGAGAAAGAGTATCTAAGTTGGTTAAACTATGGAATTAGCTATTAGTGATATTTGTTTATTTAATACCCACCTTTTCTTCCAAGATGGGATTTAAAGAGATTTACAGTATAGGTTAAGACTACATACACCTAAAACAAGTTAAAGGCCATTAAATAAGGAATCCAATAAAAATACAATTTGAAAGCATTTTTAAAAATACATTTAAAACATCATAAAGACGAAAGTCCAGCACAGCCTATTAAGAAAAAACAATGCAATAGGAGACTAAATAAATAACATACCCTCTAATTTTCCATAGATGAAAACTGGGACATGTGTGACCAAACAACATCAGAGTGTGGCCAAGAGGGCAAAGTTATGAATAAGGAAGAACACATAAGCTGGGAGAAGCTGCATCAGTAACTGAGTTTAGCACCATTTTCTCTTTCCTTCCTTTATGTCTAAAAAATCCCTCAGCTCAACTTGTAGGGGTATTGTGGCTTTCTTTACAGCAAAATGTGGCCCATAAGCTGCATTTCTAGGGGCCCAAGCCTCCCCCCCCCCGGTCAAATTATTAAGGCCCTTTCTTTAAGAACCTTAAAGTTTTCAAAACACTCTATCTGTCTGTCTGTCTGTGAAAGGTCTGGAAACAATGCCTTATGAGGAGAGACTTAGGGAGCTGGGTATGTTTAGCCTGGAAAAAAGACGGTTTAGAGGCGATATGATAGCCCTGTTTAAGTATTTGAAGGGATGTCACGCTGAGGATGGAGCAGGCTTGTTTTCTGCTGCTCCAGAGACTGGAACACGGAGCAATGGGTGCAAGCTCCAGGAACAGAGATTCCACCTCAACATGAGGAGGAACTTTTTGACAGTCAGAGCTGTTCGGCAGTGGAACACACTCCCTCGGAGCGTGGTGGGGTCTCCTTCCTTGGAGGTCTTTAAACAGAGGCTGGATGGCCATCTGTCGGGAATGCTTTGATTGTGATTTCCTGCGTGGCAGGGGGTTGGACTGGATGGCCCTCGTGGTCTCTTCCAACTCTGCAATTCTATGATTCTATGATTCTATGATTCTATCTTTGCCTACCAACAGGAGGACAGGAACCTGGGAACCATTCTTACCTCCTGAGGAAGGAAATTCCAGCACCTGGGGCAGCCACTAAGGAGTGTCTCCTTGAAATTTGGGGGAACTATAACTCAAAAGGAGGCCTGCGAGAGGAAGGTAGCTTTGGGGATCTTTTCACCTACGTATATCAATACTAACTGTAAGGAACACTCCAGTTAAAATTAAACAAAGTATTTTATTAGAATTAACACAAGAGATAAACTATCATACAAGAATGTACACTCTTAGGAACCATGCAAGGCTATTGAAAAGAAAGGCTGAAGGGTTAGATGGAGAGAAGTCAGGGTGATAGGGTGACAGTGACCAGTCTCGGAGAAAGAGGTCTGTGCAGTGGAGAGACTCAGAGAGCATCCGAGGGTGACAGAGGAGGATCTAATCCATGGAGAAAGAGAGTGACAAGGGGACATGCAGAATGGTGGGTCTGGTCTGTGGCACATGTGGTTAGGGTCTGAGCTAGGGTATTTATACCCTATTTTGTACTCTAGAGGGGTGCATTAGTTATGACAAAGCCCAGATGGCTTTCTCACAGAATGGACAAAATGGGCTGGTTGCCTTATCTCTGAAGTAACAAAACATTGCTGGGAGCTGCAGAAACCTCTTAATGTTTGGTCAGGTAGGGGGTATAGAAAAGATTTCCATAGGGTATGGGTAAGGGATGGTCACTGATTGCATGATTGAAAGGATTAGCATGGCTGGGTTTTCTGCATCATCCTGTCTGCGTTTTCCCACCATTATGATTCTGGACACATCTCAGGTCATTGTGACCTCAACTGTCCTCTGGTCAGCATGATCCCCAAAAGTGTCCAATATGTACAGTTATGAGAAATGTATGGTAGGGTATACTAGCAAATGTCTCTCCCTCACATCCCCACCACCCATGCTTGTGAAGATGATGGGACTGAGAGAAGGTCCTCTCCTGAGGATCTCAAGGCCTGGGCAGCTTCATATGGGGAGATGTGGTCTGAGCATAGTTCCATTTCATACACTTTATGTGATGTACTCTTAATTTTGCTGTATGGCATAGAATCCCAGCCTTCAGCACAGGCTGCCGTAAAAAATAGAAGTATCTGGAATCCACAGGATGTTAAAAAGTTCTTGGACCAAGAGGGTGAACAATGGAAAAAAGTATTAAAGAGAAATTATAAAGACCAAGAGAGCATAAAACAAGTAATATGCAGAAAACTAGAATATTTTTGGCTATATAGTGAGAAATGAGAAGATACAGATTGTTACAGCTGATTATTCATGGGAATTAAAAGGGACCGGGGAAAAGAACTTGGCTGAAAGCCTTAGTGAAATGGTTTGGATGTAATACAATATCTTTGTTTAAAATAGCCATGATGCTATCCAACCTCCATGAACAGAAGAGAAGGAGAAGGGGAAGGAGAAGGGGAAGATGAAAATGAAGCTCTTGCAGATCTGTTTTATACTCTCTAGAGCAGTGCCTGGAAAGTTACTTGTAGGAAGAGCGAACTCAATCTGTTACCAGCAACTGCTCCTGAGCAGTGATATGATTATGCTTTGGATCCTACAGCATCATCCTGCTCAACCATGGATAGTTTCTGAGCAGGTTTACATTGTCATTCTTCTACAAAGTAACTTTCTACACTGCTCTGGAGAGTAGCTTAGAGCAAAATGGATCCATTTAAACTGCAGTCATTTGCTAATATTCTACATTGCCTATGTACATAACCAACATCTCCTAGCCTGGCTCCCCCAACCCTGAAGCCCACTTTAAAAACCAGCAGCTGGATCAGGTGAAGGAGGCCTATTGAGATTCCAATCAGGATGCAAGAAGGATCAGATTTCCACCCCACCCCTTCTGCAAGCAGACTCATAGATGATGCAATGAGGGTTTTGCTTCTGAAAGGCACAGACTTGCTTGCTTCTGGGAGTGGGGTAAAGACTTCATCCCTGTGCCCAAATTGGAAGATGAATGGACCTCCTTCACCCAGTCCAGCTGCTGGCTCTTAAAGTGGGTTGGGATGGCATTTATAAAGTCTTATGGTATTAATGAATGCAGAGCTGTTACACCTAGGTGATAAATCCGTAACTGCAATGACAGCCCATGTCTGTGGGATTCTCCACAACGTCTCCTTGTCACCCTCCCAGTTCATACAACTTATGCAGATAAGAGAAGAGAGATGTCAGGAGGTGCTTCAGTCATCATGACTGCAGGAACTGAAGCCCTAAAGGCTAAATCTGATGTTCCACTGGCAGAAACTGAGGCCCCCTGGAGCTAATCCAGTGTTCCGCTGGCAGGATCTTTATAAATATCTTTCTTTTCCTGCTACATCTCTCCACACAATCCAAAACCCAGCTCCACAGGATTTCACAGACTTCCAGCATCAGTACTGAGGGTGTGAAAGAGCTTCAGTGAGGAAGGCAGATTCTGGTTTCTCGTGGAATGTACTCTTCTGCCAACAGAGGTTTACCATTGGATTCTGCCCTCTGGATGCAAGTTCCTTGAAGCCTTCAGGTTTCATTACAACCCCTACAGAGAGAGAACAAATAATTTGCACATTTTTCTCCTTGCTCCAAGAAAGTAATGGAAAACTGCAGTTTTGTATTTGCAGTTTAGGACAAGGGCTCCTTTCACACTATGCAATTATAGTGCTATCGTTTCACTTTAAGTGCCATAGCAACATCCCATGGAATCCTGGGACTTGCAATTTAGGGAGGGGTTCAATAGTTCAAGAGTTTCCATACCATGGTTTGGTCATTAATCAAAATGAGGTCTGCAGTCAAGAAATCTGAAGAAGACTAGGACTTGGAGGGGTAGTTATGAGGGAACTAGACAAGATCCTGAAGTGCCAAGATATATCATTGAATACTAAAGTTAGGATTGTCCATGCCATGGTATTTCCCATTTCTATGTATGGTTGTAAAAACTGCTGCTACTATGAAGATGCTATAAGTGGCATCTTCTAGTGATGTTGTTAAATATGGTACATTAAGTATCAACCATGGTTATACAGAGTATGCCATTCAAATAAAGAATGCCAAGTCTAACAAATGAGGAAATGTGTATACACAGAGATTTCAAGGGAGAACTCTTGCCTGGAGATTCCTTCACCATTCCCTGAGAAGAATCTCCAAGTTCTGGGACTAAGACCAAGCCATGACATCTGGGAACCATCTACCCTACACAAAACCAAATGGCCCTTGAGTTCCTTCAAATTTTACAATCCAAGGAAAAGGCAGGCTGTTAAACTGAGGGGACTTGGCAAGATTGGAAATGAGTTAACCAACAGGGTAAGGTGGACAATGAAAAGAAAAAACGAAGAACATCAATAGACTCATAGAATGACTCATATCACCAAGAACCTCTTCCTCATGTTTATTTGAAATTTCTTTCCTTGCAATTTGAATATATTGATTCATCTCCTAGCCTCTGGAGCAGCAGAAGACAAGCTTACTCCATCTTGCTTGTGAGAGTCCTTAACATATTTCAAGATGAGTATCATATCACCTCTTAGACTTCTCCAGGTTAACTGTATCCAGCTCCCTCAACCATTCCTCATAAGGCTTGGTGCCCAGACCCTTTACTTGTCTTAGTTTTCATCCTCTGGATCAGCTCCAGTTTATTGATAACCACCTTAAACTGTTGTGCCTAGAAGTGGGCATAGTACTTGAGGTACGTTCTGATCAAAGCCAATATAGAATAGTACCATTGTTTCCCTTGATCTGTTGATTGAGCCCAGAATTGTTGTTAACTGTAGACAAGTCAACTTTGACTCATGGTGACCCTATGAATGAGAGACCTTCAAATCTCTATGTTATCAACAGCCCTGTTCAGGTCTTCTAGACTCAAGACTGTGGCTCCCTGGATTGAATCTATCCACTTTTAATTTGGTCTTCCTCTTTTCCTACTGCCTTCAACTTTCCCCAGAATTATAATCTTTTCCAATGAGTCATGTTTTCTCATGATCCTAGAATACTTTAGTATATTTTGGTTGATGTATCCTAAGATTGCTTTGGCTTCTTCAGTTGCTGCAACACACTTTTGACCTCCAGTTAGTGTGTTGTCTACTAAGATCCCTAGATCCTTTTTTGCATACAGACCACCACCACCCATATCCATGGGGGATATATTCCCAGAGTTACTGGTTACAAGTGAAACCATGGATAATGGCGAACCACCATAGAATACCACAGAATCACACTGGAGGACTTAGAAAATGCCTAGAGAGGATGCTTCTCTAGACATCTGGAGGTCCTCCAGCATGACTCTATGGTCAACTTCCAGCAGAAATTGACCATAGAGTCACCCTGAAGGACCTCCAGATGCCTAGAAAGACCCTCCAGATGTCTAGAGAGACCTTTTTCTCCAACTGTGGTTCAATGAAACTGTGGTTACTGATACCACAGATATGAGGTGTGTGTGACCTGTACTTCTTGTATTGCTAATCCTATGTAACTGAATTTTCCTGCTTTACATTTACCCCTGTTTAAATTCACTTTGTTTGGGAAGAGTTCTCCAACCTGTTAAAGTTATCTTGAATCTTTCCTCTTTCTTCTGATGCTACCCTTCCCACATTGACATCATCTGCAGATTTGATGAGCATGCCCTCTAAGTCCTTCATCCCAATCATTTAGAAAGATGCTGAACACCAGCTCCAGATCAAAACCCCTTAAGACTGTTTGTTCTGATCATAATGCTGACCAAATATACAGTGGTGCAGCCATATCCAAGCTTGCTCAAAGACACTTTTCAGGAAACAGTTAAGTAAAATCGATGTCTTCTTGATGCTGGTATTAACAGCAGATGGGCCAGCAAGGTTTGATCCTATTTAGCAGGGAGATAGCCTCCACTGTAATTATATTGGGAAACATAGCCAATTACTTCATCTCCTTGGATTGCTGCTATAACTGCTGTCACTTACCTAAGTGCTGAAGAGTTATTCTGAGCATCAGAGTCAGTACTGTGTCAGAAGATTTGGCACTTGCTGATTTTTGCATTGGATCATACCCTGGAGCAGAGTGCTTTATGATATGCCAAAGCATGACCTAACACTGTAGAGATGAGTGGTGTAGAGATGAGTGGACCATTCATGGTTGTGAATCAGCTAAACACTTTTCTTTCATCCAATTAATTTCAACAGAAGAGATTTAAGCATTTGCTTAACTCTGACTCTTTGGAAACTGTGGGGAGGGAAACTGCTTCACTGTGGCTAGAAGGAAGAGAGTAGCACCTGGTGCTTGGCGTTCACATGGACCAAGGTTTGTGAGTCCTGATGAATGGATGAGATCCTGTGACATCTTTGAAGTGGAGTTGTGTGGACTTATTTAGACCACCATTCTGTTACTCCAGTCTGATACATCTAGTAGTGCATAGCTGGGAAACCATCCATTCCAGTTGCCCTGAAAAGTAGTGAATTACAGCCATTGTCATTACAGGCAAAATAAGTGATGCTATTCAAGCTTGCTACAGCAAAAAGGAACTCCAGTAGAAAAATGAGTCACTCCCTAGCTCTGGCCACCAGACGGCATCAGAGAAGACAGGTAGACCAAGAGGGCCTCTCCTCCTTTGAGCAAATAATGGCACCCATAAGGATAGAAAAGAAACGTGTTGGGTTTAAGAGTCTTGATGAAAATGCCCTATTCACATTTCTTCTTGTGTAAGAAGAAACACGCCTTGCAAATATTTGCAAGCATGAGCAGCATTCTGGAGGAATAAAGTTCCAAGATTCATTTGGTGGGACTATAGGAGAGGACCTTCTTGGTGGCTGCTCCTAGGCTTTGGAAGTTCCTCCCTAGGGAGGTTAGGATGACTCCCTCCTTATCCTTCCATCAGCAAGTGGAAAACTTTTTTCTGTTCTGACAGGCTGTTCAGGAATTGACTACAAGGGCTTTTGATGGTTTCCTGTTTTAATGGCATGCTCTTTTGGTGACCTTTTTTTTAAAAAAAAATCTCTTTTAAAGAATTTATTTTAAAGGGCTTGTTTAATTGTATTTTACAATAACTTTTTTTAAAAAATTACTACTCTTTTTGCTTTTATTTCTATATGTTGCCCTGAGTACAGAAAGCCTCCACTCATGGCCCCCACCGGGGATGATGACAGGGCTCTAGCCTGGTGGCCCAGGATTAGGAGGGGGGCCAAGTGTGATATTATAGTAAGTTTTTATGATGTAAATCAACTCAGGTTTTTTAAAAAGAAATATAAATATTACTTTGGTGTCATCATTCAAACAGACTTATTTTAATTTTTATCCTAAATCCTACAGAGCATCTCACTGCTCTTAACCTTAGTAGTAGGTAGGGGGCCCACAAAAGATCCTGGCCTGGTGGCTCACATCAGGATGTGGGGGCCATGCCACTGCTTATCCAACAGGTTAAGGACTTCAGCAGTGTCAGAAGCTGGAGTTGGTCAAAAAGCAGAACCCATGTAGGGAACATGAGGGAATTACGGTGGCTCACTTGGGACAGCCTGCATGAGGTCCCATGTGTGCATTGCTTGCAAAACCTCTCAGTCTGCTTTGGGACTTCTCCCCGTCTCAGCTCTCTTTGCAAGCAGTGTGCATGTATGTGGTCAGTTCCAAGCAAGCTTCCGGAGGCAAGAACTGTTGAAAGAGTGGATTCCTTGTCAGATGAATGGAACTTACCCTTAATACGCAAGTGTCGAAAGAGCAAGTTGTCAGATAAGGAGCTGTTGAAAGGCAGGGGCTTCCTGTATTGGGGATTGGACACTGCAGGAAAGGTGGTATATAAATAAATTAAGAAAACCAGTGTAGTGTGGTGGCTTAAATGTAGGACTAGGCCTCCAGGAGACATGGGGCCAAATCCTTGCTTAGCCATGGAAATGCACATTTGGCCTTGGAGAAGTCACACTCTCAGCCTAAGAAGAAAACATTGGTGGCTCTCCTGGGAATGAATCTTGCCATGAAAAACCCTAAAATAGGATTGCCACTAGTCAGAGTTGAAGGTATAGAACAATAACAACAAATCAAGATAATTTTTATGAGCCAGCATGGTGCAGTGGTTTGAGTGTTGGAGTAGGAATCCAGGAGACCAGGATTCAAAGCCTCACACAGGGGCTTACCACACTCCAAAGAAATGCAGCAAAGCAGCAGGAACGTTCCATCTTCTGTGCTGCTTTACCACACAATGTCAGCATTCGTCTGGCATTCTTTTGTTCTAGTCCCATGGGGACTGAAATAAAACTGCTTTTTTGGGGGGCTAATGGGCTTTTCCAGTTAGCAAAAAGATGCAGTTTTACTGCCCAACCCACAAAATAATGAGACCACACAGAGAAGTTGGATGAAAATATGGGCCACTTTATTTAACTATCCTATTTAATTCTTTGTTTCTTAAGATCTTCAATAAGGGGGTAGCAACCTAGTGTGGGAGCAGCTGGGACAGTAGGTCTCTCCCAGATCCCCTCCCCAGCTTCTCTTGGACAAAACACTTGAGCCCAGAGAGAAACTCTAGTTGTGGGTTGCTCCCTGGCCAGCCATCTACTGGAAGGCCAACTCCAAGATCTCCCCCTTGTTGCATTATCTCCTCTGAGGGTTAAATCCTCAGGCTAGCCCCAAGGATATTCTCCTTCCTCACCTCTTGTGTCACGTGACCAGCCAGGCAGTTCAAGAGACCTATCCTTCACCCAAAAGGGGTGCCATAGGTGATCACCAACTGCTGAAATCTCCCCCAAATACCTGCCAGCTGACTGCCTATTTAAGACACCAGCCTTGTGCCAATCCAAATTTACTCTTTTGACAATGTAGGGTAAACAAAAAACAAATGGAAGAGGGGGGAAATTCTTACCCAGCTCATATGCGACCAGCAAGATCACACTATGTCAGAGGCAGGAGGGTGGGCCAGCCAAGCAAAAGAGGAAGAGAGGAAGGGTGGGTGAACCTAAAAAGGCTTCCTCAGGACTCCATCCCTCACACTGCACCTGGCGCCATGATGTCATTATTAGTGGCCTCCTCTCATGTGAGTCCAGCAAAACCCGCTCCCCATTGCCACACTCTGCAGCCTCTGCATGTGGAATGGAATCACCCCAGCCCCCAAGAACACCAATATCATGCAGTAAGGCAGCAGGGAAGACGGAATGTTTCTGCTGCTTTGCCACTTTTCTTCAGAGTGTGGTAAGTGTGTATTCATGGAAATGAATACAGGGCTGGCTGGTGGTTTCCATGTCATTGGGGCACTGAATCCACTTTGGGTTTTTGTCCAGACATTAAAGGGCCTATCCAAAGTGCTGAACCCTATCTCCCAGATACGTTTAGAACCTTGAACATCTCCTTTAAAATTTAGACTAAAAGCTGGAGTGGATTCATTGCCCCACAGACATGGAAGCCACCTGGCACTTCTGTCTAAATGTGTGCCTTTGTGTGCGGGGGATGTTTTTAAAAGTATGAATTTCAATTGGAGATAGAAAAACATAGAGTCTTACAACCCAATATGAAACAAAAATAGATAGAAAATATAGATAGGATCTGGAGAAACAACATGAAATCAAGACAGAGAGTTTTTCACATTCCTTCTTGCCAGGAGCCATTCAACACTGGCTCAGGAGACCCTGAACAGCAAAACCCATAGGACTGCCAGATCTCAGGGCCTGGATCCTCTTCTCCAGTCCTTTGGGTGAGGGGGAGAAATTTCAGGGTGAGAGCAACTATCTTATGTGTGTTGTTCTCTGTTGTTAGATTTGGAATGAAAAATCCCTCTCTGGAAGTTTTAAAACACAGGTTGGATGCTCTCCTCTCAGGGGTTTTTAGCAGTGGATTTCTGCACTAGAAGGCTTTGGAGGGAGGATCCCTTCCAGCTCCATGTTTCATTTTTTTCATATCATCATTATTTATAAAATCATAAAAAATATCAAAAAAATAATAAACATCTTTGCATCAAAAGTCTCTCCTCTCTTTCATGGGCATTTATACATTCAGGTTGTTAGTGAATAAAACAAAATTCAAGTCACAAAATTATTATTGAATAGATCAGAATTCAAGTCACAAGATGATAGGCTGCTTTATCTTGGTATAACACATACAGCATTTTGAGCAGGGTACATCTTAATAATCTATAATGTCACTCCAGAGTCCCATATGTTTAGATGGGGGTCATTCTTGGTCTAAGTTGTTATTTATATTTTTATTTATTTATTTATTATTTAGTTATTTAGTTATTTATACCCCGCTCTTCAGCCATAAGGCTATCAGAGCGGCTTACAAATTGTTTTTAAGCAATAGCAATTTACACATCTACACTGCATTAAGTAGTTTCCAATGCGTGTTAGCTAATTCTGTCAATAAATACTATTTTTTTCTGTAAATGAAGTTTTATCATAATTTCCTTGAGCTTTTTTGGTTTGTTCCTTAAGTTTTTCCATGAGCCATATGTTCCAAAACCTCTTCCACCAATTTTCCATTTTAAAGACACCAGTTTTCCAGTTTTGCATGATTTCAATTCTTGTTATTGCTAATAAAAATTTGATTAAATCCCTATGTTTCACTGCCTCATTTTGTTCAGTAAAGTGTGAAAGAATTACTATATTTGTTTCTATGATTCTGTGAAATGGGACTTCCAGGTTCAGGAATTACATATGTTTAAACACTTGTTGCTGAGAAGCACAGGAGGGCTCTGTGGCATTCTTGGTGCCAGAGCTCTCTAGCTAATCACTATTGGAAAAACAATAATAATACAGTTGTCCCTCCATATCTATAGGTTTGGTATTCATGGATTTAAGTATTCACAGCTTGAAAATGTTCTTTAAAAAATAATAATCCAAAAAGCAAACCTTGATTTTGCCATCTTATATAAGGGACACCATTTTGCTATGCCATTGCATATAATGGGACTTGAGTATTCATAGATTTTGGTATCTACGGGGGGGTCCTGGAACCAAACCCCAGTGAATATGAAGGGGCAACTGTAATAAAAGGATGAGTAGAGTCCTTCTGATGACAAGACAGGGGAACCAAAAAGGATGATGTAATTCTTCGGTGGAAGAAGCAGCTAGCGTTTTAAGTTTCAATTACAGTCAGAATTTGACAAAGACAAAGTAATAGCCCTTTTCCTGTGGGGTGGTGATTTATATCAATTTGGCATAACCTTCATGCATTTTCTTTATTGGTTCCAACAAGCTGCCAAGTTCCAGTTCAATAAGGCATGCCGAAGTCTGCTGCCTGCTGCTGAGGACAGCTAAAAAATAAAGGTACAAGACATCGGCGAACCAAGCTGACAGATATGCCAAGAGGACATGGGCTGTTTCGGTGAAGCTAAAGACTTCCTTTTTTGACTCATCAACTTAAGCCTATCTGGGACTAGATCAAAGTATTGCTTCTTCCTCCAAGTCAAGCTAGTTAGAGCTTTTCTGGAACTGAATTTCCTGAAAATTGCTTTTTCCAGTTAGCTTGGGTCTTTCTTTGAGGGAAACCTAGAGATTTATGTACAGAACAATCCAGACTTATGCCAAGAGGAAACTTACATGCAGATGTTTGTACATTATTCTTCCTCTGCAGCTACAGAATGTAGATGTAGAATGTGAGGTCCTGGGAAATATTTTATTTTCAAGCCAAGCTTTGCGTTCTCATGGGGGCTGATAAAATGGAGAGAAAATGCAAAATACCAATGAATGTAAATATACTGAACATTCCTAATTCTGTTACTAAAATCTGAGATGTTTGGCTGCACCATAGTTATTACATCAATAGAGCATTTAAGATGTAGAGAGCCCTTGTGGTCCAGTGGTTAAATGCCAGTATTGCAAGCCACAACATTGCAAGTTTGATCCTAAGGGCTCCAAAGTTCACTCAGCCTTCCATCCTTTTGTAGGTCAGTAAAACGAGTACCTGGCTTGTGGGGGCAATTAGCTAACACACATTGGAAACCACTTAATGCAGTCTAGATGTGTAAATTGCTATTGTTTAAACAATTTGTAAGCCACTCTGAGAGCCTTGTCAGGTGTTAGCATGCACTGAGTGCCTCTTCAGAAGGTCTAGGCAGCAAAAAATGGTAGCAGAGTATTTGTTCCTTCAGGCATAAGAATAAAGGCACCATTACAGGCTTGTGTCTAAAATAAACTTCTCTTTACTTGGACATAACAAAGAATATTTACAGATATATACAGCATTCAAGAGAAAACATCTTTACACATCGAGGTCTAAAACAGACTGCTCAATTCAACTCTATAGGACAAACTAAATACCCAGCTCCACAGAGTTCCTAGCACTTCCCCCAGTCAGCTCTGCACCAGAGCTGAGAGCTCATCAATATTGATACATTTGCTAGCTTTCTGCAAACTGTCACTAGCTCTCTCTTTCTCTCTCTGCTGTACTCTGCAGACTGTTTGTTACATTCCAGCTCTTTACAGAATAAACCTACTATATGTTCCAATATCCTGACAAGACTTTGAGGCTGAAGAGCGAGGTGTAAATACCTAAATATATAAAAAGATAAAAAATAAAAATGTACAACATGGTAATTGCTTTCTTGAACATCAGATGAGAAGGGCTATTGGTTGTGCTCCATTCTGAATATGAAGAAATGTGGACATTTCGATAAACTCTTCAAACACCAACTGAAGCTGAACACAAACATGGACTGAAGCAAAATTCTCCCCTTTTTGCGCTGACCCAATTCAATAGGAATAGTTTTTCCTAGCTGTTACTACCATGTTATGCCTACATGCTATATAGGTGTTACAGATGAATGACCTTTCAGGGCAGGGGAGAGATTGCAACCCCAATTAACATTAATCTGGTTCAATTCATAGCAATTCAAACCCAGACTTTAAAGAAATAAACATCGAAACCCAGGCGGCTGAATCTGTCATATCGGGATTTTCCATTGTTCAGAAATGTTAATCTCAATTTATTTCTGCAGTGTATATGAGAAAATAGCAAATTTCAATGAACTCTTTTTTAAAAAAAAAATCCCCACTTTTCCTTGCTTTCTTTTTCAGGGCATGATGGGAAGCCAACAAGAGCAGAGAAACTCAAGGTCCAACTGGCAAATTTTCATTCCTGAATAGAACTGGGAGGATCCATTTCTTGCAGGAAGGTACTGCCATATGCAGTGAGTTCTCTTGAAGCACTTGAGCATAATGCTGAGAGTAAACTGTTTGGGGCATAATGTTGCACCTCCAGAGAATTGCATTAATACTTGACAGAGCATCTCTCCTCTCACAATATTTCCCCTTATCCTGTGATCATCATTTGTGACCTTCCTCCAAGTATCTTCTACAAAATTGGAGAGTGTCCAGAGGAGGGCAACTAAAATGGTGAAAGGTCTGGAAACCATGCCTTATGAGGAAAGACTTAGGGAGCTGGGTATGTTTAGCCTGGAAAAAAGACAGTTAAGAGGTGATATGATAGCCCTGTTTAAGTATTTGAAGGGGTGTCACACTGAGGATGGAGCAAGCTTGTTTTCTGCTGCTCCAGAGACTAGAACACAGAGCAATGGATGCAAGCTCCAAGAACAAAGATTCCACCTCAACATTAGGAGGAACTTTCTGACAGTAAGAGCTGTTCAGCAGTGGAACGCACTCCCTCGGAGTGTGGTGGGGTCTCCTTCCTTGGAGGTCTTTAAACAGAGGCTGGATGGCCATCTGTCGGGGATGCTTTGATCGTGATTTCCTGCATGGCAGGAGGTTGGACTGGATGGCCCTCGTGGTCTCTTCCAACTCTACAATTCTATGATTCTATGATCCTGAAAGAAGCTCAGAGTGTGGTGATAAAGATGAAGTCCTTTTCAGCTGTGGCCTCCTGTTTATAAAATGCTGTTCCCAAAGAGGCTCATCTGACTCTAACATTATCATCTTTTCATCACCAGGAGACTGTATGTGTGATGGCTTCTTGATAAAATGCTACAGTCTCAGTACATCCAAAGGCATCAAGTCTGCTTTCTGTGTGGGATGCACTCTCTTATCTGCTTGTTTTACTTTTTGCAGCATTTTATAGATGTGCATATACAAATTAGTTGCACAGTGGGGAGGGAGGATATCACATAAATGAATGCAGGAGTCTGAAATCTACAGAAACCTGTGCATGCACAGCATTTGGCATATAATAAGGATCAAAGCTCAGAAGTGCAATGCATGCAAAAAGTCCTAAGTTAGTCCATGGCACAGGGATGGGAATCAAGAGCCTTTCCTAATGTTGATGGATTGCAACTCACAGCATTATTCACTGCTGACAATATAATCTAAGTGTGATAGAAACTGCAGCCCAACCATTTCTGGAGGATCAAACAAATCCTACCCCTCTCCTAGCATATCCAGATGAGGGAAAGACTGTCCGAAGCTTTGGAGAACCATGACCAGTCACTGGAGAAAAATGGCTTGAATCCAACAGGTGAGTTTGAATTAGAGGAGGCCCACTGAATCAATTGTTGAATAGTGACTCAATACATAGTTAATCCACTGGCTAAATGGGTCAACTTTCATTAGGACAAGCAATAGGCCAGTAATGGCTCCAGATGGACCAATGGTCTAAAATCTGTAATATAGTGGAGCCAATATAGGTATCCAGAGTCAAAGCACTTACAGATGACATCATCTGTCACCCCATAGTTTAGTTGCAATCCTCACAGTTCCTGTAAATTATGTAGACTTCCCCAGCAACAATACATTATTATGACCCACCTTTTTCTGTAATGCAAAGTGGCTTGGTCTTGAATGGACAATTAAAAGTCTAGTCCTGGTAAAGATGAAGAATGCTAGGGCTGATCAATATAGACATTTACATTGTTGGACTTGTAGGGAGCCAGCACAAAGAGGCCCTGCCTATCAAAATTAACATGTCATGTCTATAAGATACCATGTATATTCATATGTAAGGATGGAAAGAGCATCTGCAAATATTCAAACAATTGTTGAAAAACATGAGTTTTCAGTTTGATGCTGCTAAGAAACCCTGATGAGAATCTTCACAGCTCGTGGTTTATTCTGTGTAAAATTTGTTTTGTGCAGAAAACAGCATTTTCTCCAAGGGGGGGGGCATTTTTTTAAAGAAAGTAATATTTGAGGAGAAATGCTATTTTCTACATGGAAAATGCTGTTTCTTATGCAGAGAATGCTATTTTCTATGCAAAAATACCACATGTGAATTTTGTGCAGAACAAGTCCCAAACCGAAAGTAGGGTTTATTTATGCGTCAGTCTCCTCCTTCGCATGTCACTTCCTTGTGTGATTGTGAGCATGCATGATTGTGTAAATCTTGCTGTGTTCACATTTGGATTTCGCATGATCTCGCGATAATTAAGCCTCAATTTCCCTCACATAGCGCATATGTTCTTAGCAGCATGTTTGGTGCAATGATATGACCACAGCAGTTTCAGGACACACTATTTGCGCATTCAGTATGCCCTTCCCACACTTGATTTTTGTAAAGTAACATTAGCAATGTGACTGTGCTGGACTTTAAAAGTACTTTTTTTAAAAAAAAATCAAAGTGCTCTATACTCTCTAGAGATTGCACTAAAATTTGAAATAAAAACAGCACCAGGATGTCTCTGTTGGATGTCATCAGAAGTTGAATTGGGAAGAGTTTAGGGGCAGAGTGAAGAGTGAGCAGTCTGGTCACTCCCTTGCATGATCACGTGATGATGAGAAGCCGGAACAAGCACGCCATTTCACACTACATTTGTGTTTCTTGTTGGAGTTTTGTGCAATTAAGGGTTATTGACGGGGGGAAATCATCAATGAGTTGTAGCGTGCCAAAGAACAAGCGGAGATGGAGGGAACACTGAATACATATGGTGTCGTGTGGGCCATGGAAACCCAACCAAATACTGAAGCGCTTTCATGACCGAAAAAACCTTGTGTGGTAAACGTCTTACGCCACTTTCCCTCAAGCTGTTTGAAAGCATTTAAGCACAGAAGGAGAAAAACAGAAAGGAAAAGAAATTCATACACATGTGCTTATGCACACAAAGAAATCATAATTTCAGTTTGTACTATTAGGGTTTTGGACTGTCTGATTCATCTGCATTTAGCTTTAACTTAAGAGGACCAGCTTTGCTATTTGGAAAACTGCTGCAGCTTTAGAAAGATTTTGCCTCCACCCAGCCAGACCTCAAGGAGATTACACCTTCCAAGCATGCTTATTGCTTTGTAACACTAGAAAGCACTTGGGTGTAGCAAAGAAAGCCAGGAGCCAAGAGTATAAGAATTCTAGGCAGTTGCATTCTGTCCTTTTTACATAAGGAGAGATCCAAGACTTGGAAAGCTAGAATGCAGTTGTGCTCAGCCGCGTACAGTGATGCAAAACAAACTGAAAAGCCTCATAATAAGTTTCTAAACTGGGAAGCCCCCATCCCCCTCTTCCTTGATGTGTATATAATAAACTATTATTGATTCTTCATTTTTTCATTCCTGATATCCATTCCTTAACTTTTCAATCCCAATTTCTTAACACCTGTATAGGGATGGCCTTTGGAATAGTCTGAAATAAATATAACAATATTGGAATAACTAGAATTTTTAAAGTGCTGGTTTTGTCAACATATTCCATTGACTATTCTTCCATTTACTAAACAAATTATTTATTTATTTTCAATACTTGACTATAATTACCCTGAGAAGAAAATAAGCCAAAATGTACATCCCTAGCAACAAACTCATAAAGTAGTACACATCAGGTTTTCAAGTGGATGAGGGGATATCAACACATGTTCAGCATGTTATCTTACCTGCTGAGAAAATCACTGAGGAGGATTTTTTTAAAACAGGCTGTTGACACCCAAGAGAGATATTGGCAGGAGCTTGATACACCCAAAATAATTTGATGCAGGTGATTGTGATGGCAAAGAAAAGGTCAGTAGAACTTTGTGTGTGCATGCATGCACATGTGTATATGTGTATTGCTACATCCTGTCACCAGTCATGATTCTCACACATTGCTCGACCCTTACATTACTTCATAAGTTTGTAGTAAGTATGATTTGACTAGTATTGCATGTTAGTGATAGAGCAGGTCAATGACAGGTCATACACTTTTCCACGCTGAAGGTGCTGCGGTCAATCCAGAGAGCTCTGGTTAAAAACCATGAATGGTTAGAAAGCAAGATATATCCACCTAAGTCCCAAACTTTTAGTCTTCCACTCTTAAAAGTCTAGATTTGGACCCCTCTGTATTCACTTGCATTTATGGTGCTGAATTAGGGTTGCCACCTCTTATTTTCTGACAGGCTCCTTGGACTTAAATACCACAGTGTAGGCAGATACAAGCTGACCCTTTCCATGCTTGGAATAGCTCTACCTATTAAGTGTTTTAGCCATATATTCCTGCATGGCCTGGACTAGATGACACTTGTGGTCCCTTCCAATGCTATGAGTCTGTGAATTGATCTGACTGGAAATCGGGGAGAATTTTTATTTCTATTATTTTTTAAAAAAAATAATTTGCCAAAATGTGTGTGTGTGTGTGTGTGTGTGTGTGTGTGTTTGGGCTAGAAAGATTGTATGTATGTATATATGCATTTAATTTATAACCCTCTTTCTCCGAATATGGAACCCAAAAAGTTTATGGCTGAAAAAATTCAAATGTGGGGGGAAAGTAGGACTGCAGGTTTCTCCTTCCCTGTTTTGCCCACACCCAAATCCCACTATCAATTATGTCAAAAGGGGTACTGTGTCATTCTAAGGATTACATTGGTATAAACTTGAGGAAGCATGAGAGCATAAGAACATTTCCCCAACTGATAGCAACAGCTGGTAATGCTCTTCCTTATAGAGCTCAAAATGTCACAGAGCTTTGACAAAGTACATACAGAATCCTTCAGCCTCTCTGCCATCCAATTAAATTGTTGTTGTTGTTGTTTTACTGCTGCTGCTATTGTTATTATATGCCTTCAAGTCATTTCCAACCTATGGTCATCCTAAAGCTCCTAGGGTCCCAAGATCCTATCACAGAGTTTTCTTGGTAAGAATTGTTCAGATGGGATTTGCCGTTACCTTCCTCTGAAGCTGTGAGACTGATTTGCCCAGGGTCACCCACTGGGTTTAAATGGCCAAGTCGGGATTTGAACCCTGATGTCCCCAGAATCCTAGTCCAACCCTGAAACCACTACACCATAGTGATTCAAATCACTGGCAATTGTTTAAACCATTATGCATTCCAGAAACCAGCCATTTGACCCTGGACAGATTTAAATCAGCAAATCTCTCCAATCTTTCTCCTTCCCCTCTCCTTCAGTCCTTTTAGGCCTTCACACCACTCCACAGAGCTGTAATACCCTTGTCCATTCTGTTCTGAGTTTGAATCTAGTTCTAAAGTTTCATGATCCAAGCAATCCAGTCCTGAAGTTAGGGCAGACCTTTAGTGAAGTTGTCCTCCCCTTTTCTTTTGCTTTTAAATTAATCATCTGCACACACACAGGCACATGTGCACACAAAATTCTTTGATAGCTTGCAGACACCACTGCAGCAGTGTCTGCTCAAGCAAGCCCCTGGGGTTTAGAGGTTCACGTCTCTTTCCCTCCCGCTATTGCTGCAAACAAACACAAAGAGAGTGAGAGAATCTTTGCATTCATGGCAAACAGCTGCCTTCCTCCAAGAATCATTGGCACATAGTAAAGGAAGTCAAAATCCCACATCTGGTGAGATGGTTAGATGGTGACATCATCTAGTAAACACCAGCTTGGCTTGACTGTCTCCCCAAGTCTATCCAACTTCATAGACCACCATGTGTTGATTCAACTCTGAACATACAAGGAGGGGTAAGGAGGAGGCAAAGAAAGAAAGGGAGCAATGTTTATTCTTGTAGATGGGGAGGTGAAGGCTTGTGGGAATGTCTGGGAAGAAATTTTGAAGGGTTGGGAAAGGCAGCTGTCATGTAAAACCTTTCCAATAATTTGTAATATAAGAGCCCCATGAGCTAAAAAGCAGAGCTAGAGAAAGTTACTTTTTAGGACTACAGATTCCCATAACGCCCAGCTAAACTGGTAGGTGGTCACATTGATTGAAGATTCAGGGATGATGATGATGATGATGATGATGATTTCTTTCCCTGAGACTCACAGTGGCTTACAAAAATTAAGACAGAGATAAATCTATCTCACTGAAAACTTACAAATGTTACAATAGAATTAAACTATTGATAGAATTAAAGGCATACCAATTACAAAGCAATACATGTGGACAGTAAAGCACGTTATTAAAAACCCTTTCTCCATGAATAGTCATTTCCTAATGGCCTATCAAAGCAAAACAAAAAAGTCTTCACCTGTTGCTGGAAAGGTATCCTAAACAGGACCATTCTAGATTCTTTAGAAAGAAAGTTCCAGAGTGGGAGCAGCTACCAAGAAGGGCCTGTGAGGCCTCTCCTGAAGATCCAAAAACTTGTTGTCCAAGACAGTAACTTTTTCAAGCTCTGGCTGAGATCCTATATGCAGCTGGTGGAGCATAATTTTCTACCAGAAAACTTTGGAAACTATGCCCTATCAAAAGTGGCTTAGAAAGCTGGGTATGTTTAGCCTGGAGAAGAGAAGGTTAAGAGGTGACATGATAACCATGCTTAAATATTTGAAAGGATGTCATATTGATGAGGGAACAAGTTTGTTTTCTGCTGCTCCAAAGATTGGAACACAGAGCAATAGATTCAAACTACAGGAAAAGAGATTCCACATAAACATTAGGAAGACCTTCCTGACAGTAAGTGCTTTTCAGTAGTAGAATGCACTGCCTCAGAGTGTGGTGGAGTCTCCTTCTTTGGGGGTTTTTAAACAAAGGCTCAGTGGCCATCTTGCAGGAATGCTTTGATTATGCATTCCTGTGTGGCAGGGGGTACTTTAGAGCCCCACCCATGATGGCAAAATCTCTATTATTATCTGGAGGTATTATTAGCTCAAACAGAAGCCTGCAAGAGGAGGGTAACTTCAGGGATCTTTTCTACTAACTGTAGAGGGCACTCCAGTTAAAGTGAAATAAAATATTTTTATTGGAAATAACACAGGGGATACACTCACATACAAAACATACACTCTTAAGAACCATACATGGCTATAGGAAAGAAAGGCAAGGAGGTTAGATAGAGAGATGTTCAGGAAGATAAGATTATACAGTAGTTACCAGTCTTGAAGAGAAAAGTTCCATGCAGCAAAGATGCTCAGACTGGTGCCTGAGGGTGGCACAGATAATCCAGCAGAGTGTTGGTTTCCATCTGTGGCATACTTTACTATTATTCAGGGACTAATATTTATAACCTGTTTCATATCCTGAAGGAGTACTCTGGTTAGGACAAAGCCTGGATGGCTTTCTCATGGGGTAGACAAAGGAAACCAAAACTCAACTAATTGCTTTAATTGCTGAGATATATAAATTGATTGCTTTGTGACAACCTCACAAGGTTGGACAGAAGAGGGTATGGGAAATAATTCTGTAGGAATGGATTAAGGAATGGTCACTTAATTGCTTAATTGAATCATTGCTGAAAAAGCAAGGGCTGGAATAAAGGATTAGGACATACCTCCTTAATGACTGTGTTTACTAAGGGGCTTTCCACATCATCCAATTTGAGGTTTCTTACCATTACATTTCTAGATACATCCCAGGTCACTGTGACCTCCAACTGACCTTTGGTTTGCCCCAGCCAACCTGACCTCAAAAAGTGTCCAATATTTCCAGTTATGAGATACCAAGGGGAGGAGGTAGTACTAACAGCCCTTGGGATCACTTCCAATTCTATGATTCCATGATTCTATCCCACTCATGAATCCCACAGATGTCTGGGAGGGCAAAGGCAGCCAGCTGGGGGGGCAGCATGAAGGAACATTCCCAGAGTAACCCCCACACAGCCCTGTGGCCAATCAGTGGCTATTTTGATCAAGGGGTGGTGCTGCACTTAGTGCCAACTGGCTTCTGTTGCACAGCCATGATGCATCCTTGCACCATCTCCATAAAAGTACATATAGTGATATAACTCCTGTTTGTGTCAACATACATCAACAAGAAGATTCCGGACTGTGCTTGCAAGATTGCATTTTCCCCTCTAGCTTCTACGATTCTTAAACTTGATGGAGGGAGGAACCACATGTGATACCAGAAAGGCACAATCAACTCTCCCTGCTTAATGTTCTTGTTTGGGTTTGTTTTCCTTTGCAAGCAACCCTGGGGATAGACGCTCCAATTTTGATCAGAGCAACCTGTGTGTGTCTGTTTGTATCCTTTTCTCCATGTCCTATTTTTTCATTAAACCCCCTTCTCCCAGCCCAGCTATTAGGCCTGCAGTTTTTAAAAAAACAGTAGCAGCACAGAAAAAAACCACCGCAACAACAGCAACAAAAATACCAGCATTAGAACTAAGGAAGTGCTTTATACCACATCAGACTACTTGTCCAACTAGCTCATCGTTGTCTATTCAGACTGGACACAGATCTCCATGGTCACAGAGCTGGAGACTTAAGACTCTCAGACTCATTCTCACCACCATCCACCTGAGATCATTTTAACTGGAAATGCCAGGAACCACCTGCAGGCAAATCGTGTGCTGTACCACTGAGCAATCCCTTCTTCCCTGAGCTCATGCATGATGGAGGACCTCTCTGTATATTTTATGCTGTGAGGCCAACAGCAACTTCCAAAGCAATACAGATCTGGGGAAAGTCGTGGAGAATCCACTTATACTGTTGCCTTAAAAAGTGGAGAAGCAATGAGGTTATTTGACAAGAACTTTCCCAAACTAGCAAATATCTTCATAAACACAGTGGAAAAAACTTGAGATTAAAACAATTTGATGCTAGAAAAAATAAAAACCAGCAAATTCGTCCATCCATATGTGATAAGCCATAGTGATGGTTGAGGGCTTCCATCCCAATGAGGCAGTGAATCTGCTCTGGCTATTAGTCTGAACTTTAAAGGAGCTAGCTGTCCAAGATGCTGAGACCTCTTCCCATCTGAAGGTTTAACACCTTCAATTGCTTCTTTAAAACTTATATTAAACCTCAGAGTGGATTCACCACTGCACTGACATGGAAATGACCAAATGCCACTGAAAGACAGAATGTAACATTAGGGGTGGGAATTAAGCATGGGAGATTTCCCACCTCCCACTAGACTTTAAGAAGGCCATCTTATTGGGCTTAGTGTAGGATAATAACAAAGAATGCAAGTGAAAATAAGGTTTTTCAGGATCATCATCCTGCATGGCTTCAGTGAATAGAATCATAGAGTCATAGAGTCGGAAGAGGTCCCATGGGCCATTGGGTCCAACTGCCTGCTCAATGCAGGATCTGTAGCTAGGGCATGTCCATCAGGTAGCTGTCCAGATCTTTTTCAAGACATCCAGAGAAGGAGGCAATTGGTTCTATTGCAAAAGTGCTCTTACTGTCAAGAAGTTCCTTATAATGTTCAATGGAAATCTACCCACCTGTAACTTTAAACCATTAGACCTAGGTCTACCCTCTGGGGAACAGAGAACAAGCCAGCACCCTCCTTTTTGTGGCAGCCCTTGGTATATTTTTAGAGAGTGCAATCATATATCACCTTTCAGTCTTCTCTTCACCAGGCTGAACATGCCCAGCTTTTTTCAACCTCTCCTCCTATATTTTGTTCTCCACACCAGTTATTATCCTCCTTACCCTTCTCTGGACCCACTCCAATTTTTTCTATATCCTTCTTAAAATGAAGTGCCCAGCACTGAATGCAGTACTCCAGATGAGGCATGAACATAGCAGAATATAGTGGGACTATTACTTCCCTTGACTTGGAAGCTATAGTTCTATTAATGCAGGCTAGAATAGCATTCCCCTTCTTGCACCAGCATCACACTGTCAACTCAAGTTTGTCTTATGATCAATAATAGTCTCAAGGTCCAAATTCCACAAGCTAAACATGAGTCAACAGTGTGATGCAGCAGCTAAAAAGTCCAATGCGATTCTGGGCTGCATCAATAGAAGTATAATGTCTAGATTGAGGAAAGTAATAGTAACATTTTATTCTGCTTTGATCAGATCTCACCTGGAATACTGTGTCCAGATCTGTCCATTGCAATTCAAGAAGGATATTGATAAGCTGGAACATGTCCAGAGGAAGACAACCAAAATGGTGAAAGGTCTGGAAGCCATGCCATATGAGAAGCAGCTTAGGGAACTGGCTATGTTTAGCCTGGAGAAGAGAAGATTAAGAGGGGACATGATAACAATGTTTAAATACTTGAAAGGATGTCATCTCTCTCTGGCTTTTCTTCGCAAACGAAGATTCAGGAAGGACTCATCCCGCGCTTTCTGCAAGCGCGCTGATGACCAAAAAGGCCAATCTGAGATAAACAAGTCCGGTTGCAAAAAGCACAGCAGAAGGTCTCCTTGGGTGATGTTTTTGGGTTGTGATTCTTTCTGCGTTGTCGTTTCTCTTCAAGACTTGTTCGTCGTGAGTTTTCAAATAAGGCTGCAGCATTGTGGATAGTGCGTCTCCATACCTCCTGATGTGAGGCCAGGGCGGACCACTGTTGGTGATCAATTTGGCCAAGCCTGAGATGTTGTTTCAGGGAGTCTTTGTATCGCTTTTTTGGAGCGCCCCTCTTACGCTGACCCGTGGTGAGTTCACCGTAGAGTAGTATTTTTGGGAGGCGATGGTCCTCCATCCTAGAAACATGCCCTGCCCAGCGCAGCTGTGTTCTCAATATCATGGCCTCAATGCTGGTGATCCCTGCTTGCTCAAGGACAGCAACATTCGTCACATAGTCAGTCCAGTGTATATTTAGGATTGTGCGTAGACAGCGCTGATGAAAGCGCTCGAGGAGTCGTAGGTGGTGGCGATAGGTGACCCATGTTTCAGATCCATAAAGGAGGATAGACAGTACGATGGCTCTATACACACTGATTTTTGTGCTTTGCCTCAGGTGTTTATTGCTCCAGACTCTTTTGTGAAGTCTTCCAAATGCACTATATGCCTTTGCTAATCTGTGATCAATCTCTTTGTCAATCTTGGCATCTGAGGAGATGATGCTTCCCAGGTAGGTGAACTGCTGAACGGACTTGAGCACAGATTTGCCGACAGCAATGTGGGGGTGGTGGTGTTCGTCCTGTGGTGCAGGCTGGTAAAGAACTTCTGTTTTCTTCAGGTTGACTTCTAGCCCAAACAGCTCTGCAGCTGTTGCAAAGCAGGACGTTAGGTGCTGCAGAGCTGCTTCTGTGTGGGCAACAAGGGCGATGTTGTTCTTCATCTTAAGTTCAAACCTAAGAGGGGTGGCATCTTAAAGAAGAGACTCCAAGTCAACAATCTTCAACAAGCTACCATGAGAGACAACTTCCAGGCAAATCTACAAACGAAACTTGAAGACCATCCTACAGATCCTTCTCCTACAGTGCTTTGGCAACATATCAAAAACAGTATCCTCCAGTCTGCAGAAGAATCCCTTGGCTTCTCCCACAAGAAAAATCAAGACTGGTTTGATGAAAACAACCAAGAGATCCAGGAGCTGTTGGCAAGGAAGAGAGCTGCTCACCAGGCATACCTCGCCCAGCCAACCTGTCATGTAAGAAAAGCAGCTTTCCGCCTCACATGTAGCAAACTACAACAAAAACTCCGAGACATGCAGAACAAGTGGTGGATCAATATAGCAGAAAAGACACAATGCTGTGCAGAAAGGATGTCCTACTGAAGAGGGAACAAGCTTGTTTTCTGCTGATCCAGAGACTAGGACACGGAGCAATGGGTTCAAATTAGAGGAAAAGAGATTCCACCTAAACATTAAGAAGAACTTCCTTGTGGTAAGAGCTGCTTGACAGTGGAATATGCTGCCTTGGAGTGTGGTAGAGTCTCCTTCTTTGGAGGTTTTTAAACAGAGGCTGGATGGCCATCTGTCAGGAGTGCTTTGATTGTGTATTCCTGCATGGCAGGGAGTTGGACTAGATGGCCCTCACAGTCTTGTCCAACTCTAGGATTCTATGACTCTATTGCTCATCTAATGGTGTTTCCATCTATTCCAAATTTAGTCAATTTGCTTATCAAAATATCATGTGGGACTTTATCAAATGCTTTGCTGAAATCCAGATAAATGACCTCAACAGCATACCAACCATCTATTAAACTAGTGACCTGGTCAGAAAAGGATATAAGGTTAGTTTGGCAGGATTTGTTCTTGACAGATCCATGCTGGCTCCTACTAATCACTGCTTTGTAATTAAGATACTTGCAAACAGACTCCTGTATAATCCTTTCTAATATTTTCTGTGGTATTGAGGTCAGGCTGACTGGCCTGTGGTTCTCTGGGTCTTCTTTTATTTCCTTTTGAAGAGAGGGACAATGTTTGTTTGTTTCCCGTCCTTTCACATAACACCCTGCTGTGAAGGTAGTCCCATCATCCTGAAAAGATGGTAGCACTCCCATCATTCTGCAAATACTACATTTCCCATAATAATAATAGTAATAAATAATAAAATTTTATTTCTATCCCACCCCTCTGCAATGCAATTGGGGCGGCTTACAATATAAAAACTCCATAGGCACAGTACCCTAGCCCACCCACCCCTTAAAATAACATTAAATTATAAAAGATTAAAAACATACAGTAATTAAAAATATCTAAATTAGAAAGAAAAAAATTAAAACATACAATAGTTTAAAAAAATCTGATTGCAGCTCAGAAAGGACAGCCGAGTCTTGGGCCGGGATAGTTATTCAGGAAAGGCCTGCCAGAAAAGATCCGTCTTGACAGCTTTTTTAAAGCTGTCTAAGGTGGTAATAAGACGGATCTCGTCCGGCAGGCCATTCCATAATCTGGGAGCGGCAGCAGAGAAGGCCCTCTGGGAGGTCACCAACAACCTTGTTTTCATAGGCTGTAACAGATTCCTCCCAGAGGACCGAAGTGCACAGGGAGGGTCGTACGGAAGGAGGCGGTCCCAGAGATAAGTTGGACCCAAGCCATGTAGGGCTTTAAAGGTTATAACCAACACCTTGTACTGTGCCCAGAAACTAATAGGCAGCCAGTGGAGAGCTTTTAGCACAGGTGTTATATGCTCTCTTCTGGAATCAACCTGGCTGCCATGTTCTGAACTAGCTGAAGTTTCCGAGTCAAGCACAAGGGTAGCCCCATGTAGAGCGCATTACAGAAATCCAGACGGGAGGTTACCAGTGCATGTATCTCCAAACAGAGATTGGCTTGTCACCATGCCAGGTAAACTAGGGGTTAAGACCAAGGTGGGAGGTGGAGGTCATCTCCTGAGATAGCACCATCATCCCATCACATCACCAGACTGGACTGGCCAATGAGAATCTGAGACTGGTAATTTGAAAAGGTGTTATATCTTGCCTGGACTATGAGGTGAAGAGAGACAAAGCGGGCACTCTGAGGGGATGGATGTACCTCAGAGAAAGATGCTCCGAGGAGCACGTGGCTGTTGAGCTTGGCTTAGAATAAGCATGTAGCTCAGCCAAACCTAGATAACAGACTGAATCCTCATAGACTTCTATAATGTAAGTAGTTTTCTTTTGTGTAGGGAACAGTCTTTAGTTAGTTTGCATCAGGTATTATCTTTTATTTTTCCTTGACTGAATGTATGGAATGCTTTGTTTTCTCTGTAACCTTAAGCTAAACCTGAAGAAAGAAGCACTTTCTTCAAAAAAGTGATTTACCTTTTAAACTTGTCTTAATCTTACTTAGCCACGTCTACACATGCCTTATTTCGGTCCTTGCTATCTTAGTTCTTCTCTGGGGTTAGAGAAGGGGGTTGATAATAGTTTGACAGAGCAAGTAGTTCCACTGGTTAATGATAGAACCTTATTCAGTCTTCCGGCAGGCAGATGAAAGACTTTGTCTGGGTGCTGGTGGCATACCTGAGGAGAAATATATTTCTGAGGGATTTCCAGGCTAGAGGAATCCCTGAGAGTGCGTCTCAGAGGGATTAGGATAGGAGTTCTCGGCAGGAGCATTCCTGAACTGATTGTAAACTCACACAAGCTTCCCCTCTCCACACTGTGCTGGTGTGTATGCACAGAGAGAGAGGAAGGGCAGTGTTAACACACTCATTCTCCAAGATTTCTCAGAAATGATGGCAAGTGGTTCAGAGAATACATCAGCAAATTCCTTCAGTATTCTGAGATGCAGTTCATCTGGTCCTGCAGATCTGAACTCATCTAGGTTAATACGTGATACCTAACTATCTCCTTTTCAATCTTGACTTGCAATCCAGATACTTTGCCAAGGTCTCTGCTGATGTATGGGAGCACACAGTTCTCTTTAGAGAAAAAATAGAAGCAAAATAGGTTTTTAGCAGTTCTACCTTTTCATTGTGATCTCTTAGCATTTTGCCATCTTTGTTGAGCAGCCACCCCACCAGTTCCTTGGTCATTCTCTTACTTCAAAAATATTTTTTGTTGCTTCCTGCTTTCCTTGCTAGTCTCAGCTCAATTTGAGCTTTAGCTTTCCCTACACTATTCCTGTAAGCTTGGGCTACACATCTATATTCTTCCTTGGTGATTTGTCCTTCCTTCCATTCATTACATGGCCACTTCCCTCCTAAATTGCCAACTGCTTTGAGTCCCATGGCCAATTCGTCCTCATTGGTTAGGATCTAGTCCAGGATTGCCAATCCCTTTGTTCCATCCTCTACCTTTTGAAAGAAGAAATTGTGTACTGCAAGGCACATCAGGAGTTTGTTGGGGAGCCTATGCTTCGTAGAGCCAGTCTCCCAGCAGATATCAGGATAATTGTGGTTCCCCTATAACTACTGAATCTTGCATCTTGGATATTTCTGAGATTTGTTTCAGAAAAGCATTATGCACCACCTCTTCTTGGTATGGTGGCCTGTAGTAAACTCCTACCACAATGTTGTTGTTTTTTTATCTTTCTCCATTTATTTTTACCCAAATGCTTCCGACTGTTCCACTCTGATCACTCTCACAGATTTCTGCACAAGCAAAATTGTATTTGTCATATGCTACTCCCCCTTCCTTTTCTGTGTCACCTTTTTAAAAATATATTATACCCTTTAATGGTTATATTTCAGTCATGGGAGTCATCCCATTAAATTTCTGTTATAAAAATTTATTTATCTTTCTGCCCTAGGACTTCCACATTAGGACTTCAAGGTCATCTTGATTGTTTCCCAAACTGTGTGTTGGTGTATAGACATCTAAAACCATGTTTATTCTTACCTTTAATTTTACTGTGAGTTTTGCTGCGAGTTTTGCTGCGACTCTCATTATTTCCCTCAACTTGCCTTTGGAGAGGTTTTTGAACTATCATCTCAAGCCCCCTGGGTTTAATTTAAAACCCTCTTTGATCAGACTTGCTATACTTCCGCCAAAGATATTCTTCCTCATTTTCATGAAGTGCAGCCCATCTGTAGCCAGGAGTTCTTCTAAAAAGCAAAAAGTATGATCCTAGAAGCCCAGTCTCTCCTGCTGGTAGCATCTTCATAGCCAGTCATTTACCTTCAGTATCTTCCTGGCCCTGTGTTACCTACCCTGACTATAGAATATACCCCTAAGCAGTGAATCCCCTACCACCAGCACCTTTCTTTTCTTCTTGCTGCAGTTGGTGGTTAAGTTGGTTCCTTCCTTGGCATGCAGTGTCTCTTGCTGCTGGTCTCCTTCTTGCACCTCTTCACCACCGTTATCCTCAGGAAGATGCAAGAAGTGAGTGCTTAGTTGGTGTGATTCTGAATCCCTTGTGCATGGCCTGCTCCTGACAATTACGGTCTTCTTTGTTTTTATCAGCAGTTTCTTCTTGTTAGTTCTGTAGGATCAATTCTTCCTCTAAGAATGGTCAAGATGGCCTCATGTTCTCTGATTCTTTTAGAGTTGTCTTATGCTTTCACTGTACAACCTCTGTCCTGAAAAGCAACTAGGGAGGGAAGGATGTAGTATGTGGGGAAATAATTATTGTAATGTAAAAGCAATCTTGTGTACCCCATTCACATCCTAAGATAAGTCTAGGAATTTTCCCTGCATGCTTCTGTTCTCCCAAACTCCTTTTCTCTTATTTCACTGGGCACTTACAGCCAACTGGAGTGATGGGTCATTCAACACATGACCTAATTTAAATTTTATTGCTCTTTGTGCAAGTTCTCTTTTAAGTAGAGTCTCCATGTGGCTGTAGCCATCTTTGCCATCTTATCTTGTCTTTGCCATCTTATGAAGTCTAGCCATGGATGCCATGTTGCTGCTATGAAACCTTGCTATGAGGCTTTGCCTTTTCAAATCACCATGTAGCCTTCTACCGCTAAAGGCTGAGTGAGTCTTTCTACCCTAAATCCTCCTAGTTAGTTGGGAACCTTTCTTTGTAAAGTTTGTTTTAGTATGTAGATTGAGATTGATATACCTTCAGTAAACTTTTGATTTGCATTTTTAAACTGACTCCTTTGTTGTTGTAATGAGTCTAATTTAACTGGGTGATCAGACCACAGACCTCTGAATACACTTTTAAATGTTAATTGAGCTTGTCTGGATTCTTAAGTGGCACTGCATGAATTTGAAAGTAAATGATTTTAACTCCTTTTTTAAAGAAGATTTTTTACTGCTTTTAAAAGGGCTAGATCCCTGGAATTTTTAATACATTTTTATTTTTAGACTCATTCCTCCTACAAAAGATTTTAAAATATTTGTAAAAATGTTCAGAAAACATGTTTCTTAAGTGTTCAGAAGCCCTGATGAGAAGAATCCCGGACTGATGAGAGTTTTTGCAGTTCAAGACTTATCCTCCACAAAATCCACATATGGTTGCTGTGTTCAGAAAACACCCTTTTTTGCACAGAAAAGCTCTCCAGGGGAGGGACTTTACATTGCAAAATGTGGAAACAGAAGTAAAGGAGCATGTTTCTTCTGGATCCATCTGCAACCTCTTCTGTCCACTGTGAAGTTTAAGTCAATCAAGTGGATTGTACTGCTCCATCACATTAAGAAAAATCCCTGAAACACTGCTAAAAGTAATAGATTTAATGAAAAGCTAAATTTGACCCTAGCTATAAACTCTAAAGAAGACATCCATCCCTGGGATCTCAAGCCACCTTCAGTAGCAGGCTTTGCTGGAGTTCGTCAGGTTGTCCACCATCCCAAGTCTAGAAAACCAGATTCTAGGTCAAGTGTAGAAATTGTGCAGTTCTTGAGATGTTGTTCAACAGCAACTTCCAGAAGGCCCAACTTGTGTAGCTAATAGTGAGGGATGCTGGGGTTTGCAGTTCAACAATGTCTGGAAAGTCATATGATTCCCACCCTCATTTTAGGTTTTGTAGGAGTCAAAGCTAGATGGACCAATACTGTAACTAAAGTGTATGGGCAGGGGGAGAAACATAAGGGGTTGTCTAAACAATGAAAATACTCCTCATAGAATTCATGGGGAATGCCTGTTGTCCCAATGAGCTGCCCTGGAGATTCAGCATTTTCAGAGGGGGGGGGGGACTGTGTGTTAGGGGACTTTGTGGTTTTCCACAAAGTTGTTTTTTTATGGCACAGTGCTGTGCGTTAGCAGTTGTCTGAATGACTGATTCACAGTACTGTGCATTCAGAGCCCAGAGGAAATCAAAAGGTGATTGGTCCATGGTTCAAGCAGGCATGGGCTTTCCTCTTACTTGGTCAGGAAGCGAGGGTTTGCCGAGAGTTCAAGTATGTAATGTATCGCAGTGCAGGGGCGGGGAAAAATATTTCAAGCGGAAGGTCTCCTTTCCACAGCTTTAATGGAAGAGAAAAAATGTGCAGCGATGGTTTGGGGGGGGGGATAGTCGCCCATACTAATGGCCACCATCTTGATTTGTGGGATGGGGTATGAACCTCACCGTGCATCACCTCGCTGGCAACTTTGGTGGGGGGGGGACATGGAGACAATGGAAAGCCGCTGCAAATTGCAGGTAACGCATGTCCCATGGCAGCATTTCCTCCCAACTAGCTGAGCCCATAGTTTGGAATCCTGTTGTTGTTGTAACACACATAAATTCACTTATACATGCTGTACTTTTTTGACCATGATGTGACCATGGTGTGCATAATCAGAGCTCCACAAGTGTAACTGTTGCATATGCAGTTGCTCATTCTTGGATGATTCCTACAAGTGGTACATTCAATGTACCAACCATAGAATTATAGAATCTTAGAGCTGGGAGAGGCTGCAAGGGCCATCCAGTCCAATCCACTGCCATGCAGGAATACACAACTAAAGCACTTCTGAAAGATAACCATACAGACTCTGTTTAAAGACCTCAAACATGGAGAGTCTACCACACTTCAAAGCATTCCATTCCACTTACAATATTAAAAAAAGTTCACCCTATTATTTAGGTGAAATCTCTTTTCTTGTAATTTGACTCCAACTTGCACTTACAGAAACAACTTCAGAAACATCAGGCACATAGACTCTTGGGCTGCACAATTCTGCTGTTCAACAGAAGGGTGTTGTAGGACAGCTACCACTTAACAATATGAGTGGAGATTTACACTGAGCAAGCACAATAGAGAATCTCAGTACTGATGCCATGCATCTTAGAGGTCTTAATGCTTTTGTTCCTTCATTGCTGCCTTCCCTTCTTGTCTCTTTGGAAAGTACCTTAGATGTAAGCAAAGGTGTAAGCCAGGATGCCCTTTGGTTCAAACTTTATCAGGGAGAGGTAGGCCTCAGGCACCTGTTCCATACCCATTGATTATTAAAGTAGTAGGCTAGTCTCTAGATTTCCTTTATTCAAATTCTAGATTTCCTTCATTATGATTATGATTTTGGGTAATAATACACAACATTCACCTGAATAAAGTGCACCTTTTGCACTGTTCATTTAGAACAAAATCCAAGCAAAGGAAATGGAAAACAACATCTCTTTCCTCATGGTTCTTCACACATGTTGTACACCTGCAAGGGATCAGCTCACTTGACACATTTCTCCAAATGAAGAAGGTCCCACTTGAATTTCAGGATGAAGCCACTGTACAGCTTCAGTACTCATTACATTCACAGAACCAAAGCTCATAAAATTTCCAAGCATCGGAGTCCAACAGAGCAATGGCTCAACACAGGAAGGCATCTATTATATAATGCCACAAGTTTTATCAACCCTCCTGTCAAAAGGGGAAACAGAACAATAAGCCAAATGAGGGCAAAGGTCTTTATCTCTCTTCCTTTCGCTTATTCTTTTTTCTTTTCGGTTCACTTTGTCTTCATCTGCTAGAAAAAAAAGTGCCCTGTGCCCCAGTCATAAAAACAAGATGTTATGAAGTAACCGCATTACAAGTCAAACAGGAAAAGAGAAACCAAACAACCCAACTTGTGAATTTCCCACAATTGAGTTTCAACAATGTCACAGAAGTGTTGACAGAGTGGTAAAGAGTTTCTTTGGCTGAAGAACCAGCAGCTCTGTGCCACATCTGAGATCCTGCCTGGGCTTTTATGCCCAGGCAGTGCTAACCACTAACACCTGTCCCAAGCCCTTTCTTTATTTTTCCCCTTGTGTTCCAGCCAGCATTGGGCCTCTGGGTCATTGAACCATTGGGGTCACATGCAGACCCCACAGCTGCTTGGGCAGCACTCAGCTTCTCCTCATGCTGCCCTTTGTTAGGGCAGAGATAGGTGAACTGCCTCTCCTGGTTTGTTCCCTGTGGGGGTCCCTGGAGCAGAAAATTGCCTCCAGGCTGCTCACACTTGTCCAAACCTGCACTAGTGCACTATGGGAAATTTTAATGGAAACACCCAGCCACCGGGTGGCCACTGAAGGTTTCAGACCATGTTGATGCTGCCTCCAGGAAAGCCTGCCAGAGCCCATTATCACATCCCCCCACAATAGTTCACAGGTGAAAATGGGGACATATGTGGGCAAGCAACATCAACATGTGGTCAAAACTTATTAATGAAGAAGACACAAGCTAGGAAAGGCTGCTGCAGTTTGCTTTTGCCTGTGCCAACTGGGAAGAGGAAGACTTCTCTCCTCCCTGCTGAGGTAACTGAGTGCAAACTACTTTTGCACTTTAAACTCAGTTTGCAGCAACTGAAGTAAGCTGAGGACAAAGGTGGAAAGTGTTAGGAGGAGAGAGAAACTGGGAGTTTATAAAAGCACTGGAAAAGTGGGATGATAGAAAATTAATCAGGACTGCCTATCAAATTGGAACAGTTGGAGAGTATGTTATCAGAGGGGGCCACTACCAAGAGGTTGTCCTCAGACTGGGAGCTGGCTTTGCTTACCTCCTTTTCTAAAGGCTATTTGAGTACCTAGAAATTAAACCTCTTGAGCAGATGGGTAAATTCCTCTCATTCTCTCTAACACAGAGGTCAGTGGATTTCTGGTTTACAGGATCTGCTGCTGCTGCTGCTGCTGCTGCTGCTGCTGTGTGCCTTCAAGTCATTTCCGACTTATGGCAACCCTAAGTCAAACCTTTCATGGGGTTTTCTTGGAAAGATGTGTTCAGTTGAGGTTTGCCATTGCCTTCCTATGAGACTGAGAGAGTGACTTGACCAAGGTCACCCAGTGGGTTTTTGTAGCCAAGCACGGATGTGAACTCTAGTCTCCCAGAGTTGTAGTCCAACACTCAAATCACTACATGACTCTGTCTCTCTTACAGGATCTACTTTGGTGTTTTCATTGCTTGGATTTTTTTTTAACCCCATAGCTTCCATACCCTGTCTATAGTCCAAAAACATTTTTGTAGCTAAAGTCCAACAGAATGCATTTTCCCAAGATCTGTTTGTTCAGGTTTTTTTAACTAGCAGTGGAGCTTGGGTTTTTGTTGTTGCTTTATTCATTTTTATTTTTATCTTTTTTTATTAGTCCACCAAGAATAATGAAGAACAAAAATGGTGCCTTGAGCCTGCTAGGGAACCTACATTTTGAATAAAGTAAAAAGCACCTTCTTGATCTAGGAATGGGGGTTTAGTACCAGAAGTGAGTTCACTCTTTCCACGCAAAAACACCCACGCACACAACCCAGTCCTAACTTATCCCCAGACGTTCCATGTTTCAACAGTTTCATCAGACTGTATAAAAAGTGGAGGGGCTTTTTTTCCTACTTCCTATAGTTAAGTGTTGGGAACACATGGCCCCCCAGATATGGTTGGACTACAGTTCTGAACATCACTGATTTGCCCATGCTGGCCAGGACTGATGGGAATTGGACTCCAACATCATCCAGAGGGCCTCCTACAAAGAAATAGGAAACAGAAACCCTGCAAATCAGCCTAAGATCCACCAAGTAATCACAGACTATAGGTGATGAAGACACATGAGTGCTAAGTTGGCATTAAGTGAGCAACTTGTCATTTTAGACACTTTCAGCAGGTGTCCATATTGAACAGTTAGCACAGGATGACCTTTATACTTCTTTTTAGCACACCTTGAAGAAAAGATGTATTACTATTTGACTTATCAAGAGAGGACAGGCTGCTGCAGAGAACATGCCAACTGGCATAGATGAAATTAGAGCAAAGACTCTGGACACATGAAGTAGCAGAGCATGTGTGCATCTGGAGTAATGGATGACATAGGACTTGCAACATGATCTTTAGCAAGGTCAGCATCAGAATTCAAGGTCCCTGGGAAAAATGCCCTGTGGTAGTTCCCCATCAGATCCCCCCTCCCCTTCTTTGATGACAGGGGAAGCAGAGTAGCCTATTGTTGAACACTGGATCACTGCCTCTGGAAATGACCAATTCCCACATTCCCTTGGTGGAGTCTCATTCCGGGGCATTGTGAGAAATTAAAGCAGTACCTCCTCTGTTTGAAATGGCAAGAGGGGTTGCCCGTAGGGAGGCATTAACAGTGACAACCTTTGGACTGACATGGGGATCAAAGTTTAGCAAGGAAATCCATGTGTTGCAATCATGCTTCTGTTTCTTAGGGCTTGTCTATATGAGGCAATAGAATGTGGATTAGTGTCCAGTAATGCCAATTGGCAGCAGCTTTCATATGTCTCCATGTTTTTTTTTCAAGATCACAGGTCTGCAAAGCTATCTGTGTTTGATGATCAAACAGTTATGCCTGTGAACCAAGATGGCAGGAGTGAGTGAATTACTCACGTTTTTATTCTCATCAGTTGCCGCTGATTTTAAACAGTTCAGTATTTAAAAAAAAAACAAAATACAAATCCAAGGTACAGAAGTGTGACCTTCCATTTAAATAAACAACAAAAAAAGACTGTTTCGTCATCCTAGTGTGCAATCGCTATGGTGAAAATCCATCATAGCAGTTCTAGCTGCTGTCTTGCTGGCAAGCTCCATTCCATGTGCACACCTGACCAATCACCTTTCCACTTCCACGGTTATTGGAAAAGCTCAGCAAAGCAAATTGGTTTTCCCAAGAAGCAGGGATGCACATTTCCATTGCACTTTTTTTAACTTTGGGAAAAACCTCGAAGGCCTTTCCCTTCAAGAAATGTCCTCCTATAACACTATTGGTATTATTCACTCCCTCCCTCCCGCTCGCTCGCTCGCTCTCTCTTTTTTCTTCTTTTTTTTTCTTTCTTTTTTTTCTTTTTTGTTTTTGTTTCCTCATGCAGTGTAAGAGGGGTGCTCCAAAAAAATGATACAAGGACTCCCTGAAACAACATCTCAGGCTCGGCCAAATTGATCACCAACAGTGGTCCGCCCTGGCCTCACATCGGGAGGCATGGAGACGCACTATCCACAATGCTGCAGCCTTATTTGAGAACCCACGCTGAAGAAGTCTCGAAGAGAAATGACAACGTAGAAAGAATCACAACCCAGAAACATCACCCAAGGAGACCTTCTGCTGTGCTTTCTGCAACCGGACTTGTTTATCTCGGATTGGCCTTTTCAGTCATCAGCGCACTTGCAGAAATCGCGGGATGAATCCTTCCTGAATCTTCGTTTGCGAAGAAAAGCCAGAGAGATATAGTATTTTTGCACACCCTCCTTCCAAATACAGTGAAATTATGCAGGATCCCACTGGGACAAAAGGTATTCCCCTCGAATTCTATGAGGAGGTTTTTTTTGTTTTGTTTTGTTTTGTTTTTCCATTTAGACAAGCCCTATGTATAAAATGTTGGAAAGCATGCTCTAGAGAAGACATTAACAACATGTCGCCCAAGGGGTGACCATCATCAACTTTGTGGTTTGCAGAATGCCCACAGCTACAGTGTGGTAATGTGGCAATGGTATCAAGCAAGGTGCCTCAAATAAGGTGCATGGGGAGTGCTCATATTCTTTTAAAGGGGACTCATGCTCTGAGAAGCCTTCAAGAAATGTCCTCCTATAACACTATTGGTATTATTCACTCCCTCCCTCCCGCTCGCTCGCTCGCTCTCTCTTTTTCTTTTCTTTTTTTTTCTTTCTTTTTTTCTTTTTTGTTTTTGTTTCCTCATGCAGTGCAGTTGCCTAGAGCTGAACTTGTGACACAGCTGAAGAGCAATAACCACTCTAGAGACTGGTAGTAAGAAAACTTATGGCCTAATAACTTTAAGGACAGTGCAAGAGGAAACAAGAGACTGTTGAACTTGGTTACAGAAGCCCCTAGAGCAGGCTTCCATATGCAGCATGCACCAGTCTGCCTCTTTAAGATGAAAGAGGAGGAAGAAGCAGGAGGTGAGCTCAGGCTTCAGAGGAAGAATGAGGAAGGAAGAACCTGCGAGTTGTGATGTAACTAAGACCAGTGTCACCCCTCCCTCCAATGGTGTCACCTGGTGCAGTTCGGCCTCTCCGCACCCCCCTAATGCTGCCACTGCCTGAGAGTAGCAATCTGCATATAGTCCTAGAAAAGACAAGAGAAAACAGGCAGCCTATTTCTCTGTCATTCTCACACCCTACTGGTTCAGATAACTATTTCAATAAAAACAAAGTGTGTGTCCTTGCCATATGCTTTGCTTAATGGAAGAACCAACATTTGTTCCCACATCCAGTGGCATGTGACAACAGGGCAGGGAAATTCACAGCAGGTTCCAGGAAGGTGAAATTGGCCCCAGAAATGCCCTCCCCCCAAAAAATCCCATAGACCCATAGAAACAGAGTTGGAAGAGACCACAAGGGCCATCTAGTCCAACCCCCTGCCATGCAGGAACACAGAATCAAAGCACTCCCAACAGATGGCCATCCAGCCTGTTTAAAAACCTCCAAAGAAGGAGATTTCACCACACTCCCAGGCAGTGCATTCCACTGCCAAACAGCTCTTACCATCAGGAAGTTCTTCCTAATGTTTAGGTGGAATCTCTTTTCCTGGAGTTTTGAGTTCATTGAGTCCTCGTCTCTGGAGCTGCAGAAAACAAGCTTGCTCCATCCTCAGTATGACATCCCTTCAAATATTTAAATATGGCTGTCTTGCCCCCTCTTCACCTTCTCTTCTCCAAGCTAAACATACCCAGCTCCCTAAGCCACTCCTCGTAGGGCATGGCTTCCAGACCTTTTACCTTTTTTTGGCTGCCCTCCTCCAGACACATTCCTGCTTGTCCTAGGTTAGTAAAGCTGCTTAAAAAGTACGGTAGGACAGACAGACTTGCAGGAGCGTTATTATGTAAAACAGATTATAGCTTGAATATCATCAGATTATCTTTTTGGATGTTGCAAGCCAAAGGTGACAGGACAGAGCCATTGCGGGGTCAAAGGGACTGAGAATGTCTGCACTCCACTCCAGACTATTGCAGGCTCAAGGCTGGGAAGTCAAGAGTTTGGCAGGGAGGCCAATCCATCCACCCGTCAGGTATCATGGCTCCTGTCATCCCTGACGGGGAAAAGCCTTGTAGAAAAGAAAAGAAGGGTGCCAGATCCCTATCAATTATTAAAACCAGAGCAGCTTCAGAATATAGAATTGTCACACCATCAGAGCTAGCTGACTATGAAGAATTTTTTGCTGGGGGGGTGGTCAAGACTTCAGGCTTCCTACCTCTGCAATCCTGCCATTCAGGGGGGAGCAACACAGAGGTGGGGGAGTTACCTTGTGTGCCTGCTTTCTTCTTGCACTTCTCTCTGTATTTCTCCAGCTGTGCCTGATAAGACACACTATTATGCAGCACCAAATTAACACATGGGGAGCCTTTGTCATTAAAGAAATACAAAACTCATTTGTTTTTATTATTGCTGGCAAGAGAGCCACATTTGCCTGGCAAACAGCAATGCAATTATCAGAGGTGATATTCCTCCATGTGGTGTGGTTCTAACTCACAGTAGCCTGGATTCAGAAACTGGGGTAATGTTTGCATTTTAAGTCCTCTGGGAACAAAACTTCTTCAAAGCTCCACAGTTAGTAGCGCAAGCTAACTACAAAGTTAAATAAACACAGCCCATCAATTTTGCCGTCATAATAAAAACGGATTTGAAAAAGGAGACTGGCAGGAAAAGAAACTGAAGAAGGCATGTTGGGATTTTACATCAGACTGAAAATAGCCAAGATGAATGTGAGTATAACTACTGAGTTTTGTCTAAATGGAATGCAAGACACCCTGCCCACTTTCTCAATCTCTCTCTCTCAATCTCTCAGGGGAGGAAAAGCTTTTAATGAACAGCATGGTCATTAATTTTTCCAAGAAGGAAAGCACTAGAGGTGTGTGGAACATTTAACATGAGGGGATTATTCTAACCAGAAAATGTCATTTTTGTGTCCTTTTTCATCTTTTATTTTCCTTTTCCTTTGAAATTTTTCTTTTCTTCAAGAAAGAAGTCATTCCCATTCATTTTTCTCCCCTTCCTTCCTATTGTAAAGGGAAAAATGGGGGGGTGACCCATCATGTACCCTTTCAAACAACTTGGAAGATTAATTATCAAAGTGTTCCAAATGTCCAGTTTTACTGGAAAAGAGAAAGGTATGTCACCCACAGCTCTCTAGTCTCCTTTTTCTGTTGCAAAGAAAACATTCAAAATATCTCTAAGGATAACCTTAAGTAGTAAAACCAAGGTGGTTTGGGAAGGAAAAGACCACAGCCAGGAAAAATGGAAGCCCATCCTAATGTGAGTTGCTGGGCAGAACCATAAGATTTTGAGCAATGAACCAAGAAAGGGAGAAACCTACATTTTGGTGTCATCTCTGAATGAAGAGCATGGATGCAAAATCAGAGAGAACTTGAGAAAAGGTCCTTTCGTGAGCCAGAGTCCCCATGAGGAGTGACACTAGTGTAACTAGGGATTACACTATTCTATCTACTTTTTCTGACATTATGCAAAAGAATAATCTTGTACCTCTTGGCACAATGGCTTTTTCCAAGCTATGCAAGAGTGACTGGATTGTACCTATTACTACTTGCCTCTCCTAACCCAAATAGCTGCTGATTGGCTGCAGGAAATCTCCCTCCACGCTGTTACTGGCTGACAACCATTGCCTATTTGCAAATGCTGGCATAATTTCATGCTCCACCAGTATCAAATACATTTTCAGCCAGGGACTACACTTCCAGAGACCTCTAAACAGCTTGCTTGCTTGCTTGCTTGCTTTATTTATTTATTGTATTTTTGCATTGTCTCCCATCCCACAAGGGCTCCCATCTGATCAAGTAGGCTTTTGTCCGTGGGCTGGTTCACAAAGATGCCCTCATGCAAGCCTTACATATTGTTCCTAATAAACCCTGGTAGATATAAGATCATGCGCAGTTTTCATAGCACCTTGTACACAATCAATTCACACATAGTATGAGTCAACAAGAGTTGTTGACTAAATGTAATATATAACTCTCTGTAAGCAAATTTTATGAAATATCACATTTTGGTACATTAGTCATTAACATGCCAATGGCACCTTAAGCTGTAACTACAATTTCTCACCTCATTTGTCTTAAGTCTTAGAATCAAACAAGTTAGCAGGAGCTAAGAGACAATCTTCTGTCCCCAGGGAGAAATGTCCCTCTCTAAAACCTTCTCTCCAGAACAGCTGAAGGCCTGACTATTGAGGAGACACACAAATGCTTTTCTATCTATAGGAAATATTCTGCACCCTCAAGGCACTCTCGGTCTAGAAACCAAGTCCTATGAGGAACAGTGGAGGGAGGGAATGTTCAGCCTGGAAAAGAGAAGACTGAGAGGTGATATGATAACCCTCTTCAAATATTGGAAGTGTTGTCATGTAGATGATGGAGGGAGCTTGTGTACTATGGCTCCAGAGAATAGGACCTGGACCTGGAGTGTGGTGGAGTCTCCTTCTGTGGAGGTTTTTAAACAGAGGCTGGATGACCATCTGACAGGTATGCTTTAATTGTGTGTTCCTGCATGGTAGGGGGTTGGACTGGATGGCCCTTGTGGTCTCTTCCAACTCTATGATTCTATGAATTCAATGAAGGAATAAATAAATAACTTTTACTCTAAGCACAGAAAAAGGTGTATTTGGGAGATATTACCTTTTCCTGCTATATTACCAGTATAACAATTTTTGTATGGGACAGAATTTAAACGGAGGATTCCCCCACTGTAGTTTGAAGTGGTATGGTGCAGTCACACATACACCACTGAAAGCTTCTGATCATGCAGTGCATCTCTAATATTCTTCAAGTGTTTATTAGTTGTTTGACATCTATATTTTTTTTTCTCTTCAAAAGAGGAAGCACATCTCACATTTATTTCAGACATACACATTAACATCTACCCCAGTCTGGTTAAATATGTATCCTTTGTTCAGTTTCATCCTGGCCTACATACACATTTCGTTAATATTTTAAAAGAGAGAACACAACAAAGAGAGAGAAAATTAACAGTTGTTGAACTTCTCCAATTACCGCTAATCACATTTACACCCTGGGGTGTGTGGAATTGGAAAATCTATCGCAACATGTCTCCCCATTCTTTTGCTGGTTCCCCCCTCCCCCTTTCCTGCAGTAAAAGTGACAATTTTTCAGGGACAGAAAAAGAGTTGGGAGACACATCTCAATTCAGAGATCACACACATACACACGCACATACCAGCAATCACCATCATCACTGCTAAATATCCCCTCAGTGAATTTATCACCTCACCTTTGATATGACAGAAAGATTAGACAGAATAATTTACTAGAATGATAAAGTGTTCTGTACAGTTGAAATTGAAAAATACCGGTATCATCTCTTGTCTTCTTTCCATTTCAGTCTGCCATATTGGAGGAAATTGCAGACCTAACAAAACACATGGTTGAGATGCTGCCGAAACACTTGATGGGAAAAGCTTTATTTCCCCCCACCCCCAAAGGGACTGAAAAATGAGTTTTCAAAAAAAGGGAGGAAAGGTAGGAGGTGGGATGAAGGGTGACACCTTATATGATGAACTGCTATTGGTATTATGGAGTGAACCATCACTTTGGCCAAGTATGGAATGACAGCACTTCAGCCAAATCCAGCCAGGATGAATCTTCTCATCAGTGTCAGTTCAGACTAGCCTCTAACGAGAAAGCTTTACCTAAACATTTCACTGAACTTCAGTTTGGCCAGGCCCATGTTTTAAGCATCATAAATGATCGACCAGAAGGCAATCTAAAGCCATATATTATCCTATATGCTGGAGGAAAGCCTTAGCAGGTGGTTGTCAAAGAACATCTGACAAGAAGTGAATGGAAAAAAGTGCCAATTCAAATAAAGACACCCTTACGTTGACAATGCCATATTAGACCATTTTTAAAGTAGGGGTGTGGGCCACATATGTCCTGCAAGACCCCATTTTAATGCTCTCAAAGTCTGTGGACCCATACATTTTTTTAAAAGCATAGTGAATTTTTCAGCCCGAAACAGCAAAATGTAGCTGTCAAGATCATCCCAAGACCCCAATTAGCTTTATACATTTTTTAAAAAAGAAAAAGCAGCCAACAATTAAAGTTTCTGGTTGTGTTGGACCCCTTAGTGTGTTTAGCAGGGGGACTGTGGGAGTTAAAAAAAAAAAAGGCAGTTGCCCACTTTCAGCAGTCATCTACCCCTGTTTCAAAGGGGAATGGAAAGAGCATTCAAACTGAAGATTTTACAACATTTTAAACTTGATACTGAAGGTTCACAAAGCAATACTTAAGTTTCAGGGTAGGGGTAGATGTCTGGGTGGAGCTACGATAATCTCCATGGCCCATCCATTTCTCTGTGGCCAGGGCTGTAGGTAAAGGGAGCAGCTTTTAGTATTTTACTGTAGGAAGGATTTTACTAGGGTTGAGCAAGTTCTCCCACTTCAAGTTGGTTCAGACCCTCATTCAGATTGGACGTCAATTCAATGCAATTTAAATCAGATCTGAACCTCAATGGAGATTTAGAAAACTGAATCTTCAATCCTCAGACTTGTACTGAGGAATCTAGATTGTGAAACAAATATAGAAGTCTTAGGACTTTATCACACTGCACTGTTACAGTGCTATTATTCCACTTTAACTGCTGTGGCTGCCTCCTGTGGAATTCTGGGGTTTGTAGTTTAGTGGTCCTAAGCGCTCTCTGGCTGAAAATGCTAAATGTGCCTCCCTGAACTGCAAATCTGAGGATTCCACATGAGGCAGCCATAGCAGTTAAAGTGGAATTAGAGTGCTATAACAGTGTAGTGTGATAATCTCCTTTGTAGACCACAAGCTGAACATGAGTCAGCAGTGTGATGTGTCAGCTGAAAAAGCAAATGTGATTCTGGGCTGCATTAACAGGAATATAGTGTCTAGACTGAAGGAAGTTATAGTGCCACTCTATTCTGCTTTGGTCAACCCTCACCTGGAATACTGTGTCTAGTTGTAGGCACCACAATTCAAGAAGAATATTGACAACATGGAATGTGTCCAGAGGGGAGTGACCGAAATGGTGGGAAGTCTGGAATCCATGCCCTATGAGGTTGAGTTTGCCTTATCTGAAACACTTGGGACCAGAGATATTTTAGATTTCACAATATTTTGGATTTTGGAATACCTGCTTATACATAATGAAATATCTTGAAGATGGGACACAAGTCTAAACACAATATTCATTTATGTTTCAAATACACCTTATATACACCTTATACACATAGCCTGAAGGTAATTTTATACATGATATATTTAATAATTTTGTGCACAAAACAAAGTTTGTGTACATTGAACCATCAGAAAGCAAAGGTATCACTATCACAGTCACTCATGTGGACAATTTGTATTTTGGAATATTTCAGATTTCTGGAGAAGGGATACACAACCTGTATTTCAGAGGGCTGCAATGCACCATTTTTCTTCATAGTGTCTTCACACGCAGAAGATTTCAGAATGAAAGAGGAGAATATTGGATCTTTTTTCTTCCTTTGTTCTTATTTGACTCAAAGACCCACACCTCTCTGAGTGAGGGCAGAAGAAAGAAGCAACACAACCTACTCATAGAATTGAAAGTGACCACAAGGACCATCCAGTCCAAACCCCTCCCATGCAGGAAGATACAATCAAAGCACCCCCAACAGATGGCCATCACGCCTCTTTTTCAAAACCTCAGAAGAAGGAGACTCCACCATACTCCAAGGCAGCATCCTCTTGCTGCTTGGCACTCTTTTAAGTCAATGTTCTTTTCTGCCTAGAAGATGCTAACTTGAGAGAAGGAAGCAATGCTTCATGCTTCTTCCCTTGCTCCTTTGACTTCAAAACAAACCATTCAAAGTGAGGGCAGGAACAAGAAGCACAGTTTGTTCTGGGTAGGAAGAGGCACTGAAGAAAAACAGAAGCCGACAGTAAAAGGGAAAGCAATAGCTCCTGTCAATGACACAACAACACAAAGAAGTAGTGGGGATAGCAAGCAAGGGGACAGTGAGGGTACACTTGCAGAAAGACCACTCTTCCTGCTGGGAAGTTCTTCTTAATGTTTAGTCAGAACCTTACATCATTCTTATGAAAGTTCATCTTTTCTATCTCTGGCATCAGCAACAAACTTTCCCAGATGCATGTCAAGTTGTTAAAAAGTTGAAAAGAAGCCTCTTTTCTCCAATAAGTTCAGTCTCTATCAACCCTCTTTGATGTTTTTCTACTCCTGTGAGCAAACTAACAGCATCCCCCTCCCTTTTGAGAAGCAGGTGCAAGAGACTGACAATAATCTAATAAAAAAAGAAACCTATTAGCTATGTCTCCACGACACTCTCGGTATCCCTGGGACCTGCAGTATTTTTAATGTAGACAATAAATTGCAGCCATTTCCTCCCTCAATTGCTCCCAAAATGGCACCAACTTGGAGCAATACAACAGTAAACTTTTGTTGTTGTTGCACATTCCACTCGACACAACACCGCTCTCCAATTTTCATGGCAGAACAAATAGCATCCTTACTAACTAAAACATGTTGATCTCATGTAGGTAATCAGCTAAGAGTTACCACCTTAGAACGATCACTAATGGAGATGCTATACCAGCAGAACCATAAAATACCAGTAGCAAGAGTGTTTGGCATACTGCAGTTAAAACATCCACCGTTCAGGGGCAAAGAAAACACTTACTGGGTAAAGCGACACTTATGGGGCCATTAACGGCCTTGAAGCTTACCCTTCATGAGGCTAGGCCATTGCTCAAAAGACCAGGATAGACTCTTAAGGCTTGTCTATACGAGGGAATATAATGCGGATTGATGCACACTAACACCAATTTGCAGCAGCTTTCATTTGTCTCCATGGTTTTTTTTTTTTTCAAGATTGCAGGCATGCGAAGCAATACACATTTGTTGTTCAAATGGGCATGCCTGTGAATCAAGATGGCAGGTGTGAGTGAATTACTCATGTTTTTATTGTTACCAGTTGCCCTTGCCAAACAGTTAAAAAAAAAAGCAGATCAAAGGTGCAAAAAGTAAGTCTTAAGTAAACAGAAAAAAAGGAAGAAGAAAGGCTGTTACATCACGTCATTGCACAATCACTACAGTGAAATTCCAACATGGTGGTTCTGGGCACTTGCCTTGTCAGCAAGCTCTGCCCCCTGTGCATGTTCAACCAATCAGCTTTCCACTTTCACTCTTATTTGGAATGTGCAGCAAAGCAAATTGGTTAACCCAACAAGCGGAAATGCACATTTCCTTTGGAGCCCCCCCCCCCACTTCCTCCAAATATGGCAGATTGATGAAGGATCCCATTTGGACAAAACAAATTCTCCTCAAATTATATGAGGAGTAGTTTCACTATTTAGACAACCCCATAGAATCATAGAATTGGAGAGGACTGCAAGGTCTCAGGGGTTCTCCACTAATCTCTCTCCACTGCCACCTACTGTGCGGTTTTAGTTTTACTTCTGCCGCCACCAAATGTAAAGACTCCCACTAATTCCACCCACTACCACCAAATGTGAGGACTTTTCCCTATCCCCACCTCTGTCATCAATGTAAGGACCTCCTCCTGTCCCATCATAATGGCCACCAACTGTGGGGATTTCCTAGATGCCCTCATGATTCCCATGTGAGATATTATTCATCCAGCACCCCATCAGATATCATTCCTCTTTATGAGTTGCTGGTACTCTGAACTCATTTCTGAACTCAAGCTTTCTAATATATAGTGAATCCTATTTTGAGAGAAAGGCAGGATATAAATGCAATAAATAAATAAATAAATAAATAGTGTTCCCACATGCTGAAAATATATAATACAATAATAATAAAGATCAATTAATTGTACCTTTTGGCTTGGAGTCTCCTCCGTTACTACTGGTATACATAGGTCAAAAGATCCTGCTGATGATACCTGGCCTCTCACTGACATTTTGAGCTAATTAAATATTCCCAATATTAAGAGTCAGACACTAGTGGAATCTTCATGGACCCCATGCAATTCAGCTAACAAGTATGACTTGCCCAAGGTCACCCAGTGGGTTTCTACGGTTGAGCAGGGATTCAGATCCTGGTTCCCAAAGTTGTAGGCCAATGCTCAAACCACTACACCATGCTGGCTCTCTTATTCCCTTAGGTGAGAATATTAAAAAAAAAAAACTAAAACAGTTTATTAAAGAAAAACTAAAACAGGATATCTGAAAGGCTGACTCCTCTCATATGAGCCTTCCAGAAATTTGAGATCCTTAGAGGGGCACTGTTGCATGTCCCAACATCTTGTGAACTTAGGTTGGTCTGTACACATAACAGGGCCTTCTCTGTAACAACACCCTGACTATGGAAATCCTTACCAAAGGAGCTCCCTACCAAAGGAAGTCTGGCTGGCTCCACCCCTTTTGAGCTTCTGGTGGACAGCTAAACCAGTGCTTTTTTTCATGCTCTTTAATGTTTGAAATTGCTCTGTTTAAACTTTTTCAAAATCGTATTTCCGGATTGTTTTTAGATTATATTTTAAAGTTTTTAAGAGTACTTAAATGTGTTTTTAAAGGATTTTATATTTGTACTCTTTTAATTTTTTTTATTTGTTCATTGCCTCAGAAGCCCATGTGGGCTGGGAGGAGATCTAGAAATATCTTAAATAAATAAATAACATTTATCTTTTCCAAAAGATGTCATGCTGACGGGAAATCCTGGCTTCTTTATCAGTGGGCGGTGAATCATGTTTTAGGCTGATGCCACACCGTGGAAATAAATGCAGTTTAACACCATTTCAACTATCATTCTATGGAACCCTAAGACGTGTAGTTTGTTGTGGCACCAGAGCTCTCTGACAGAGAAGCTTGAACACGTCACAAAGCTACAAACTCCAGAATTCCATAGCATTGAGCCAAAGCTGTGTCAATCTGCAATATTTCTGCAGTGTAGCAGCAGCCTTAGTTTGAATTTTACAGGAGCTATCTGAGGTTCTGAAATGTATTTTTTTTCCTGCAAATAGCTGCACCATCTTGGATATATCCTTTAAAGTTCAGAACAAAACCCAAAAAGGATTGACCACCCTATTGACATGGAAGCCATCAGTTACCATTGCTTACCACCCTTCTGGAGCCACAGGGCAAATTATTCCAGACCAACAAGAGGAAGGGAATGTTAAGAGCCTTATTTAGAATTAAGTGCACTTTCTCATGATTTAGAACAGCTTCTTTAATTTGTTTACATGGCTGGGTGGTCAGTTGAATAGAATTCAATGTTGTTTATAGACCCCATTTCAAATTTCAATACATGCCCCTAAGTGATGAAATTGCTTTTTTCCTTTGGGGGAGATAATTAGGATGATCCACATATCTTTCCCTCCCTCCCACATCCAGGAAGTCAACATCTCTGATTACTTCTTCTTGTTCTCTCAAGCTTTTGTTATCCGAATTACTTGAGGTCCATGGAAATTCCATGTTTGTCTACCAAAACTCAATATTTCTATGGGGAATTTCAATTAGCTCTAACAGTGGCTGTGAGAAGTTGGGTAATGGCAGGATATTTTTGGCCTATGTATACTGGTACTCACTGAAAAGACTCCAAGCCAGGGGATAAAATTAAGATGGTTTTTATTGGAAAAATAATCAGGGGGAGGCACACTTACATTCACTCAGGCTTAAAGCATCCACACAAGGCTATCAAAGAAAGTAGGAAGTATTGGGATAGAGGAATAGAGTTCGGGATGATGGGTTATACTATACCTATCCAAAGAGCAGAGATTCATGTAGCAGAAGATACTCAGAATGCAGCTCTGAGGTTTGCGCAGCCAACTGGCAGAGTGACGAGATGAGAGAAACTGCGAACTGTGGTGACACAGACTGACAAAGTGACAAGATGAAAGAAGTTGTGCACACCTTGACTGTGTTTTGAGGTGATATTTATACTCGATATTCCCCCTGAAGGGGTGTTATGAGTAGAATACAATTTCTGCTGGATTTTCCCAGGGTTAAACAATGGATTCTCCGGATATGTTAATAGTCACTAATGGCTGAAACATTGGAACTGATGTGTCTCAAGCAACTCTCTGTTGTTTTAGGAGAGGAGTGGAGAGAAACCAGTTTTGCAATGCAATGAGTGTCAAGCTATCTTGATTGAATTAGTGAATGGCTCACTTCCATGTACATCCAGGAGAATTAGCCCATTTCTCCCAAACTCATTAGTTCCAGGGGGGTTGTATAATTACTACCTGGGCATGTCTTTTAGGAATTTGGGCTGGCTACTTCCTTAGGTTTTCTGAGCAAACCTTGAGTCCTTGTATTTGGAAATCCCTGGTCTGCTACCAACCACATGGAGTAGCAATAATAAGCCAATTTATGCAATATAACCAATTGATGAATTATTGGAAGAGTGGGGGTTACCAGGGCAGATAACACTTTGCCCTTCTACTCCGTGCCTAACTGCTAGACTATCTGGCTGAGTTCTGATTTCCTCTCTCCTTTTCCACAGCAAGCCATGCAACAATGGCTGCTCTGCTTTGCTGTTCAGTACAATTCCAACCGTATAAAAAGAAAGCTTGCCTGCTCCAATAGAAGCATCCCCACTTTTTAAAATCACATCTCCACCACAGGTGTTACTCCAATTGATGCCATCTTCAGAGATGAGGCAGATAATGACCAGAGGTTTTTCAGTGGTGGCTCTTCTTGGTAGGAGAACACCCTTCCCAGCTGAATGTAATTTTATTTGCTCTTTGAATGCTGGGTAAAGACAACATTATTTTAATGAAATAATAAAAAGAAATTTTAAAAAAACAAATTGACCTCTGAATTTTATCCTTGCTGTTTCTCTGTTTTTACTGCTAGTTTTATTAGTGATATGTGAGGGTAATACTTTATTAGGAACATAGGAAGGTGACTTATAATGGTACATTCAGTTCAGCATTGTGAAAATTGACTAAAAGCAGCTCTGCGGGGTTTCATGCAACATTGGTTACTGACACACTACAGAAATAATAGCTGGATGCTATGGAATCCTAGGATTTGTAGTTTGCCATGGCACCAGAACTGTCTGACAGAGAAGGCTAAATACTGTATTTCACAAAACAATTCCCAGAATTCCATAGCATCGAGACATGGCAGTTAAAGCAGTGTCAAACTGTATTATTTCTGCAGTGTGTCAGCAGCCATTGCTTCTTAGCCCTATCTGGACTTCCATAGTATTCTCTGGTGGTGCCCAATCCAGGTTCTTCCTAAAACTGACCATATAAGTGCTTTAAACTAAAATAGAGCCCCTTCAATGAGAAGAAAACCCTTTGGAAGTCCCAGGTTTTGTTCGTATACAAATCAATTTTATTTTGGAGATCTAGATTGCATTTTCTTCATCCCAGAGTGTTACCCAAATCACTCATGGAATTCCCATGCAATATTGAGTTTCTAATATGTTTGGGGAAATTAGCAGCAACATGACTTTAGCAATGCAAGAGGGGGCAACAGAGAGAATCTTTATGCCTATTTTTACCCCTACTAACTCTAAACTGACATACACAGAAAACACAAGATGAAAAATTAACAATGATGTTTATTAAGGACTTAAAAATAATAACACCAATCATGCACACATTCATACAATGAAGCATTCACACAAGACCACTAGGAATGGAAGAAAAGAAGTTGACATAGGAATAGATAGGGAGTCTTTCAGGGGTAATACAGCACCTGTCTTGTAGTCTGAAGTTTCAGAGCAGACTGGCAGTGTGGATGGATGAAGCAGGAATGGCTAACACAGAGGGATGTGGGGTCCCCAAGAGTGGAGTTTGTGCACATTGAGGCAGGGTCTGGGGCCAGTAGTTATACCCAAAAAAGTGCCCTCAGGTGGTGGGATTTTGTGTGTTGAAAGAATGGATTCCAGTTATCTCCAGAGATTGAACAATAGATTTTGGAAGATGCTAATGTGTTGTAACTGCCCTAAATGTTCTGGTAATTTTACAAACCATGAGCTACCTCCTTGATGGCTGGGTCTGGGGACTAAGGGAAGAGTGATACCTTCAGACAAAGGATTACTCCAACCATCAATGATGGGATCAATTATCTGTCACTAGGGTGCATGCAGGCAATGTCCTCCTGACCTCATTATTTTTCCTTTATTGGAATTTGTTAATAGTCCTTCCCTTGGGCAATACATGGCTTAGTACTTGCCTTTGGGATCCTTGCAGGAGTCCCTGAGATTTACTGTCCTCCCACGTGGATGACTACATTAATATGCCTAATTATTAATCAGCCAATTTTGAGGGTTCCTGACGGTGGAGCTTGTCAGAGGTGCTAATAGAAGTATTTCCTAGGAACTCCCAGTTTTACCAAAGATTATTCATTCTTAAATCCCACATCAGTTGAAAATAACTCACTGTTCTCTAAACTGTCTCTCTACTTTGCAGTCTGTTTGTATTATCCTAGGACTAGCTAAGATGGGAGAGCCAGTGTACTGAAATGGTTTGGATGTTGGACGGTGGCTGCATCTGCACTGTAGAAATTATGCAGTTTGACACCACTTTAACTGACATGGCTCAATATTATGGAATTCTGGTATCTGTAGTTTTGTAAGATATTTAGCCTTCTCTGTCAGAGAGCTCTGGTGCCACAACAAACTTCAAATCTCAGGATTCCATAGCATTGAGCCATGGCAGTTAAAGCAGCATCAAACTATGTTATTTTTGCAGTGTGTCAATGGCCTAGGACATTATGAGACCAGAATTTGAATCCCTGCTCAGCCACGGAAACCCACTAGATGGCCTTGGGCAAGCCACACTCTCTCGGCCTCAAAGGAAGGTAAAGGCAAACCCCCTCTAAACAAATTCTTCCAAGCAATCCCCAGGATAGGTTCACTTTAGGGTTGCCATAAGTCAGAAATGACTAAATGCTGTTCAAGAACAACAAAGCTAAGATGGCTACCACCAGTAAACACAGCTATTGTTTCCAAGAAACAGATTTAACAGAGATCAAGTGAGTGAAAGAAGAATATTTGCCATGAAACAAAATGATCTTGATGTTGAATATAACTCCTGAATAATCATAAAAAAGGCTTGGTGAAAATTCGCAAAACTCAGTTTCTGAAAGGTTGCATGAATCTAGATGTGACATGTGATCAGTGGTGGGAGAAGAAGGAAGAACACAAGGAAAGGAGAGTGAGGAAAACCCAGGATATTTCAAGAAAGGTTTTGGAGGCAGACCAGGGAATATGCAGGAAAAAATCAAAACAAAAAGAACTGGAAACTCTCAGTACTTCCAGAGATATTTTTCCCTTCTGAATGAATCCATATTCTGGAATTTTTGGTCCCCTTTGCCTTGAGCCCTGTTTGACCCTGGGATGTGTGTCCCAATAACTTTTCTGAATTTAACTTTGACTCCCACTGTTACCTACCCTGACAGCCCTCCTCTTGAAATATCACATAATTGGCAATGTTTGATAATTTGGTTTGATGTGACTTCCATGTGATTAGCAGGTAAACCAGGGACCCCAGATACCAAGGCTGGAGTCACATATAACCAAGGGAGGGGCCTTGGAAATTCCCAAAACAAATAATACTCAGGTCAGAGTTAACACCCGGAAATGAGTCATTCACTAATTCATTCAACAGTAGAAGAGACCTCAATGGTTGCAAAACAGATTTTTCCTCTTTCCTTCCTCTACAACAATAGAAGTTGCCTGCTCCTATTTAATTCCAAATGTATCGCCCATTAATTTAGTCCTGGGAAACTCTGAGAGACATTGTATTCCACTCTAAATCTCATCCCTTCAAAGGAATTATCACATATAAATATCACCCCAAAACACCACCAAAGTGTGCCCAGATCCACTTCCTCTCAACTCTACATCAGACTGTGTAACCATTCTGCCATCCAGACCTCCCCTTTTCCAGTTTACTTGGTGATCTCAGCTCTGCAGAATCGGTATAGTATACCCCACAATCCCCTCACTCTATTCCTCTATCCAAATACTTCCTACTATCTTTCATAGCCTGTATAATTGCTTGAAGCCTGAGTGTTTGTGTGAATGCTGTTAATATTAATATCCAATAAAAATAATGTAATTGTACCTTCTGGCTTCGAGTCTTCCATTTACTACCGGTATACATGTCAAAAGATCCTGCTGTTACTCAGCCTCTCGCTGCCATTTTGAGCTAATTAAATATTCCCTCTATTAATATTCAAACACTAGTGACATCCTCACATAGCCCATGCAATTTGGGTAAGACCACACTGAGAAAGCCTCTTCTCTCTATCTTATGTAAACTGAGGCTGGAATCCTGTTGGCTAGTCCCAACTAGTGTAGACCTATTGTATCAATTGTTGCATGGGGAATCATCATATAGTTAAATTTCAACTGCTTCCTGCCATGAGTGACAACAGGTTTTAGACATCTTATAAGAAGTAATACAAAACTGGAATTCAAGGAAATGGCAATAACTTCGGAGAAGAGTTTGTCTTAATCTGCAGCACCTTTTACTGTGATGTCGTTGTTTATAAGTGTTTCATTTTCACTGACTGCCCAATGAAAGCATGAAAGTGAGGGGTGGAGGAATGAAGAGCAAAAAGCAACATATTTTTGAGGCAGACAAAATCTGTCTCACTTATTAAAATCTTCCAAAACTTCTCCATTACAAATTGATTCCATAAAAAAAAAATAGCATGCTTAGCCAGAAGTAAGGCCAATTGATTTCAGGAGTATTGGTGTCTGAGCAAATCTGCATAGATCTACAGCATTAGTTAAATGTATAATTTAAGATTGCATTGAGTATGGAAAGCCAAACAATAAAGAGAAATATGCTGAACAAATGTGTATTCATTGGGCAGGGGGGAAAAGGGAAATGTACAAGACAGGTGCTAGACAGTTCACCAGGTGCTTTGCTAGAGTCCATAATGCATCTTTGTGTGTCTGGTGGTTTGTTTGTTTGTTTGTTTTTAAATGCACCACTTCCAAATGCTAAGCACATTGTACATTTTTTGACATGACTATTTGGATACCTGGGTGTCAATACTGCCCAGGCAAACATTTGAGATGTGACAAATCTGGTGATCATTGATCAAGCATAATCAATAGCAATAGCAGTTGAAGAGCAGTGGGGTGGGGGAGGTTAAACAAAAACAAAACAATATTCAGTTTAATGTATAGTTTGAAATGTTTAATGTATAGTTTGAAATGTGGGGTGGTTTTGTCAAGAAAAGAGAGAAAGAAAATAACAAAGCCATGAAAGATTTTCACTACAGTCTCCTGTCTGCTTAATTCTGAATAAGATGTATTATGTTGTTAGTCATGTTAGTATTATTAACATTAATAGGGTGAGGGGTTTGCTCTTTTTTAGCAATAAAACCACATCGTATTGTTTTGTTAGTTAAGTAGAAGGAACATAGGAAGTCACCTTCCACTTAGTCAGACTCTTAGGCTGCATCTGCACTGCAGAAATAATGCAGTTTGACACCATGGGTTAATGCTATGGAATTCTGGGATTTGTAGTTTTGTAGATATTTAGCCTTCTCTGTCAGAGAGCTCTTGTGCCACAACAAACTACAAATCTCAGGATTCCATAGCATTGAGCCATGGCAGTTAAAGCAGTGTCAAACTGCCTCATTTCTGCAGTACAGATGCAGTCTTGGTCTCTCTAATGCAAGTACTGTCAACTCTGAGGCTACATCTGCACTGCAGTAGTAATCCAATTTGGCACTGCTTTAACTGCCATGGCTCCATCAAATGGGTAGTTCGAGGGCTTGGGGACTGGGCTGGTCCTAGTCAAATGCTCTTAGCACTGCACCACACTGGCTGAGTGACCCACAGCCTGGACATTCCCCTACAATATCGGCATTAGCTCCTAAACCTGCTTGCTTCCCAATGCAGTGGCCCTTGGTAGCCACTGGGGGTTGGTTCCAGGACTCCTGTGTGGATACCAAAATCCGTGGATGCTCAAGACCCATTATATGCAATGGCATAGTAAAATGGCATCCTTTCTATTAAATGGTGAGCAGCACGGTTTGCTTCTTGGATTTTTTTTTTAAGTCAAACCATGGTTAGTTGAATCTGTAAATAAAGACTCCATGGATAAGGATGGCCAACTGTAGTTTCCCCAGTCCCTTCTTCAGTTTACTTTGTTGTATGGCCAGTGCTTTCTGTGTTTTCATCTGCATTCCTTTTCCACGACAGGGCATTAGCCGTAACTTTGGCATCACATTGCTTTTTCACATTCAGCTTATACAATGAGCTACAAGAAAAGAAGAAAACTGCTGGCCACCACAGCAATGGGTTCAGAAACAATGTGGAAATAAAGACATACAACTAGAATTAGCTCTGTTTGAAGTGCAGTCTCAGATATGACACAGGTAGGCAGCTGTCAGAACAGAATTCCACTGAGTAGCTTAATTAGTCTTTTATGCTGCTTAACGTTATGAAAAATTACTTGCCCGAAGTTATAAATTTAGTTATTAAACACTCATTATTCATTAGTAACATGACATATGGGACATGAAGAATGAATAAGCTGTTTTGTGCACTGATCATGTTTTACTCATAGTTTCAGTCATACTCATGTTTTCTCTCCTCCAAGAGAACTTGCTATGTTTACCTATAATTAGGCTATGTGCCTAAATCCAAGCAATAGTTAGATGCAATTAACAAGTGTTAAGTGAAACTCTTACACATAATTGGCAAACACACACCTAGCTGTCTATCTAGCATGTTCCCTAACCCTCTGCAAGTTTCTCTGACTATACGGTTGAGGTATGTGATATCATAGAATGATCAGGAAGATTCCAAATTCTCTGAATGAAAGCCTCAGTCATATGAAATAGCTGTAGCTCAAACCATTTGCATGTTGGACCAGGACATTGGGAGACCAGGGTTCTAATCCCCTCTCATCCATGGACTCTTACTGGGCAAGTCATTCTTTCAGCTTCAAGAGAAAGCAAGGGCAAACCTCCTCTGAACAAATTCTGCCCAGAAAACCCCATGTTTCCCTTATAGTCACCATAAGTTCATTATGACTTGAAGGCACTCAACCATGATATCAATAGAGCCCCCAAATCAGCATCTTTACTAGAAGTGACAAGTCAGTTTGGGTAGGAGAGAAATTTCTCAGATTTTTGAAGGATGCATTCAAGGAGTTGATTTTCAGTCTGTTTTAGAGAAGGTTGAAATCACCATAAAGGAGGATGTCTATAGTTTACCAATACCTGCCTTTTCCCACCTTTGGCTATTTCAGAAGCTACAGCCCTTCCTAGACAGGGATGGTATGGCCATCATGATTCATGCTCTGGTAACCTCCCAGTTAGATGACTATATTGTGTTACACATGAAATAGCTCTGGAAGACAGTTCCTATGCAGAATTTGGCTGCCAGGACTTTATCTGGTTCTTCATGTATCCTCAGTCATTCCAATTTTAGAAGAACCACAGCTGTTGCCTATTCATTTTTATGGCCAGTTCAATTTCCTTGCTATTAAAGTCCCAAAGAGCTTGGGACTCAATCATATGAATGATGCAAATGTACCCATGTCTTGAGGTCTATTGCAATAGAAGTATAGTGTTTAGATCAAGGGAAGTAATAGTGCCACTCTGTTCTGCTTTGGTCAGACCTCACATGGAATACTGTGTCCAGTTCTGTGTCCACAATTCAAGAAGGATATGGACAAGCTGGAACATGTTCAGAAGAGGGTGCCCAAAATGGTGATAGGTCTGGAAGCCATGCCCTATGAGGAGCAGCTTAGGAACCTGGGTATGTTTAGCTTACAAAGTCTGTATATTAAATAATGAGACTGATACAATAACCCATCTTTATTTATATGTGTTACAATTCTAATGCTTGTCCCCTTCAATATACTCCCCATTCACTCTCACACACCAATGCAGTCTTGTTTTCCACTGATTGAAGGCTTGGAGCAGATCAGTTTCTGTCAGCTATTTCAATACATCTGCCATTTTCTTCTTTACTGCATCAATTGGACTGGATGGCCCTCGTGGTCTCTTCCAACTCTACAATTCTATGATTCTATGATCAATTGAACACTTAAAATGTGTTCCTTTAAGCACCGATTTCACTTTAGGGAAAAGAAAAAAGTCTCATGGTGCCAAATCTGGCAAATATGGAGGATGTTCAAGTGTAGTAATGCTTCTGTTGGCCAAAAACTGCTTCACAGAAAGTGCTGTGTGAGCAAGCACATTGTCTTGATGAAGAATGGAATCATTTTCCCACAGTTCTGGCCTTCTTTTCCTGACTCTTTCCTCTCAGCTTTGTCAAAAGTTCCTTATAATAAAGCTGGTTCACTGTTCTGCCTTCTAGAACCCATTCAGCCAAAATGATGTCTTTGATGTTAAAAAAAAAACACAACAATGAGCATGGCTTCGAATGTGGATTTGCTCTGATGTGCTTTTTTCATTCTTTGTGATGATGGTGTTTTCCAGTGCATTGACTGTTGTATGTCTGGATCATACTGGAAGATCGAGGTTTCATCACAATTGATGATTTTTTGTAAAATGTTTGGATCCACCTCAAGTTGCTGAAGAATGTTAGTTCAAATTTCCTTGCAGCACTCTTTTTGCTCTGGTGTGAGAACCCTAGGGACCATCTTAGCACAAGCATTTCTCATGTTGAGATTCTCATACAAAATTTTCCACACAATGTCTTTGTCAACATTCACAGCTTCAAATTTGGACACTGAGTCAGCAGTCTCCTCAAACAATCTGGCTGATTTTTTCCACAATTTCTTTGGTTCTTGAAGTGAAAGGTTATCCAGGACATTCATCGTCTTCCACATTTTTGTGTTCTTCTCTGAATCTTTTGTGCCATTCAAACACACATGCATAAGACATGCGGTCTTCCCTGCAGGCCTCAGTAAGCATTTGAAAAGATTGTGTTGGTGTTTCATTCAATTTTACTAAAAAATTCAAATTGATACATTGCTCAACTTTTAAACTTAGGAATTTTCTGGCACACAATAGACAATACATCTGCTTTACATGATGACTGACAATTAAGTGAATGGCCAAGAGTGCTGATGTTTGTCATGCAGATTCAGACATTTTCAAGGTCACAACTCAAGCATTCACAATCGGTTCTCCCTGATTTGTCTGAAAGGTAGAAATACAGTCTTGTTATTTAATAGACAGACCTCATAGGTAAGAGAAGGTTAAGCGGAGACATGATAGCCATGTTTAAATATTTGAAGGGATGTCATACTGAGGATGGAGCAAGCTTGTTCCCTGCTGCTCCAGAGACTAAGACACAGAGCAATGGACTCAAACTACAGGCAAAGAGATTCCACCTAAACGTTAGGGAGAACTTCCTGATGGTAAAAGCTGTTCGGCAGTAGAATATGCTGCCTTGGAGTGTGATGGAGTCTCCTTCTTTGGAGGTTTTAAACAGAGGCTGGATGGCCATCTGTCAGGAGTACTTTGATTGTGTATTCCTGCATGGCAGGTGGTTGGACTAGATGGCCCTTGTGGTCTCTTCCAACTCTATGATTCTATGAAATGTGCTACTCTAGATGCCTCCTATATCAGAACTGTACATGAAAAGAGGGTTTTTGCAGTGGTGATATTCTGGCATTAGCATGCCCTCTCTACAGGGTTTGACCACTTGTTTAGAATATTTTTTTAGTGTCTCATTTTGTAATGTTGTAGTGTTACCGGTATGGTGTGGGGTTCATGGGAACCTACTCGTGTCAATCAAATTAAGATATTAATATGGGGAATTTTATTTAGCTCAAATTAGACCCATGTATACTGTATATACTCACTGATGAGACCTCCATCCCAGGAATTAAATAAAAATGTTTTTTTATTGAAAAACAGTCACAAAAACATTCATTCAGGCACTCACACTTCAAGCTAACAAAGAAGCAGAAGGAAGTATTTAGATAGAGGAATAGATTTTGGGATGATGGGCTATACTATACCTGTCTGACAAGCAGAGGTTCATGGAACAAAGAAGTATGGCTTTGCGTGCTGGGGAAACAACAAGCCAGCAGAGTAATGGTGCCTGGAAGGCTGTGCACACTTTGGCTTTCTTTGGGATTATATTTGTATCCCATATATCACCCTTAAGGAATATTTTGAGTGGAGAACAAGGTTTGAGTGAGTTTTCCAGAATGAAAAAATGGAAGCTCTGGCTTCATTAATTACTGCTAATGGTTGTATCATTAAGACTGATGGGTTTGAGACCACCTTCTATTGCTAGATCGGAAAGATATGAAGGGTGACCTTTGCTGAGCAATGGTGGTTTCGGTCACTTGTTTGTTTTGGATTATGACTCATTGCCAGGTGCATCCCGAGTGGATTAGCACATTCTTCCCTAATTACTCCTCTAAGGGGGCTCTACATAACTAGTCCTGGGTATGTCTGTATTTTGTGGAATTTTCTGAGACAACTTCATTTAGGTCGCTGGTAACCTTTGCATTAACCCTTCTATGGATGGCCTGGTCTACCAGGACCTACATGAACTTTTGATTAATGCCAATCTTATGAATTATTGCTAATTAATAAATTATTGTACAGGAGTGGAGATGAGGGCATGTGGCAGTAGAACCAGATTCACAAGGTAGGAATAATCCAGGATTGTCAGGTGAGTAATTGTAAACATTGACCCAGTTCCCATATATGACCAAAAGCACTTCATCAGTGAACTGCAACACTGCACAACTGAATGTGCAACCAAAAGTTCATGTGCACATTCACATGCACAATACAATAGTGAAGAGATCCATGACATCAATACTGGAAGCCATGTGGAGAGCATCTGGATAAAAATTAAAGGGGAGGGAAACAACACGAATGTTATTGTGGGACTCTACTACAGACCCCCAAGTCAGACGGAGGAATTGGATGATGCCTTTCTAGAACAGATGACCACATATGCAGAAAGGAGAGATGTAGTAGTGATGGGTGACTTCAACTATCCTGATATTTGCTGGAAATCAAACTCAACCAAAACTTCAAGGTCTAGCAAATTCCTTACTTGCCTGGAAGACAATTTCATGGTCCAAAAGGTGGAAGAGGCAACAAGGGGGTCAGCTATTTTAGATCTGATCCTAACCAAGAGGGATGACCTGGTTAATGGGGTGCAAGTGGTGGGATCCTTAGGTGAGAGTGATCATGTTCTCCTGGAATTTGTTATACAATGGAAAGGAGAAGCCAGGCATAGTCAGACACGCATTCTTGACTTTAGGAGAGCTGATTTCAATAAACTCAGGGAAATACTGGGGGTGATCCCATGGTCAGGAATACTAAAAGAGAAGAGACCTCAAGACAGATGGGACTTTCTCAAAAGGGAGATACTGAAGGCACAATTTCAAACAGTACTAATGAGGAAGAAAAATGGGAGGTGTTTCAAGAAACCAGGATGGATGATTAAAGAAATATCAACAGAGCGAAGTTTTAAATGGAACATGTATAAGAAATGGAAAAAGGGGGAAATCACGAAAGAAGAATTCAAATAGATAGCGAACACATGTAGGAGTAAAGTCAGAAAAGCTAAAGCACAGAATGAGCTCAGGCTTGCTAGAGAGGTTAAAAACAATAAAAAGGGGGTTTTTTGGGTATGTCCGCAGCAAAAGGAGGAAGAAGGAAATGATAGGGCCACTACGCGGAGAAGATGGCAAAATCCTAACAGGGGACAGAGAAAAGGCAGAATTACTCAACACCTTCTTTGCCTCAGTGTTTTGAGAAAAGGTAAAGGGGGACCAACCTGAGGATAAAAGTACAGAAGACACAACAGGGGAAATCCAGCACAGAATAAGCAAAGAGGTAGTACAGGAATATCTTCTTAATCTAAATGAATTTAAATCTCCAGGACCAGGTGAACTACATCCAAGAGTATTAAAAGAGCTCGCAAATATCATCTCAGAGGCATTGGCAATAATCTTTGAGAACTCCTGGAGAACAGGAGAAGTCCCAGCAGACTGGAGGAGGGCAAACATTGCCCCCATCTTCAAAAAGGGGAAAAAAGAGGATCCCAACAATTATCATCCAGTTAGTCTGACATCAATACCAGGGAAGATTCTAGAGCAGATCATTAAACAGAGAGTCTGTGAACATTTAGAAGGCAATGCCATAATCACAAAAAGTCAACATGGGTTTCAGAGTAATAAGTCATGCCAGACTAATCTGATCTCTTTTTTTGATAAAATTACTAGCTTGGTAGATGAAGGGAACGCTGTGGACATTGCATACCTTGATTTCAGTAAGGCCTTTGACAAGGTTCCCCATGACATTCTTGCAAACAAGCTTGTAAAATGTGGGTTAGACAAGTTAACAGTTCAATGGATTTGTAATTGGTTGACCAGCCGAACCCAAAGGGTGCTCAGCAATGGCTCCTCTTCATCTTGGAAAGATGTGACCAGTGGGGTGCCACAGGGTTCTGTCCTGGGCCCAGTGCTATTCAACATCTTTATCAATGACTTGGATGAGGGAATTAGGGGCATACTTACCAAATTTGCAGATGACACGAAATTAGGAGGAGTAGCTAATACCCTGGAGGACAGGATCAAAATTCAAGATGACCTGGATAAACTGGAGAGCTGGGCCGAAGCTAACAAAATGAAATTCAATACGGAGAAATGTAAGGTACTGGACTTAGGGCGAAAAAATGAAATGCATAGATATAGGATGGGGGAGACCTGGCTGAATGAGACTACGTGCGAAAGGGATCTAGGAGTCCTAGTAGACCACAAGTTGAACATGAGTCAACAGTGTGATGCGGCAGCTAAAAAGGCCAATGCGATTTTGGGATGCATCAATAGAAGTATAGTGTCCAGATCAAGGGAAGTAATAGTGCCTCTCTATTCTGCCTTGGTCAGACCTCACCTAGAATACTGTGTCCAGTTCTGGGCACCACAATTCAAAAAGGATATTGACAAATTGGAGCGTGTCCAGAGGAGGGCAACTAAAATGGTGAAAGGTCTGGAAACCATGCCTTATGAGGAGAGACTTAGGGAGCTGGGTATGTTTAGCCTGGAAAAAAGACAGTTAAGAGGTGATATGATAGCCCTGTTTAAGTATTTGAAGGGGTGTCACGTTGAGGATGGAGCAACCTTGTTTTCTGCTGCTCCAGAGATTGGAATATGGAGCAATGGATGCAAGCTCCAGGAACAGATATTCCACCTCAACATTAGGAGGAACTTGTTGACAGTAAGAGCTGTTCGGCAGTGGAACGCACTCCCTCGGAGCGTGGTGGGGTCTCCTTCCTTGGAGGTCTTTAAACAGAGGCTGGATGCCCATCTGTCAGGGATGCTTTGATCATGACTTCCTGCATGGCAGGGGGTTGGACTGGATGGCCCTCGTGGTCTCTTCCAACTCTGCAATTCTTTGAATCCATGCATGCAGCCATGCATCATGGAACCACACACACAACCCTGTTTCACCAGTGTTGAACTGGATATACCTATTATACATCAAATAAAGATGTCCAATTTAAACATACATACAACAGAAATAGGATACTGGCCAGTGTCACCATATTTCACCTGTGCACATCTGTTGTTGTTCTTTAATGGGGGGGGGGGGAACAGCCAGAACAAAAATTGCACCAGTTAATCTCTTGCTTTTTGCCACTGGGTATTTTTATTCTATCCAATGCCAAAAAAAAAAAAAAAAAAACCCAACAACAACAAAAGTCTTATTCCAATTTTCAGGGAGATAGGATATATAAGTGACATGGCTGGTCCCATGGTTGGGGAGGGGGAATCTGACATTCTTGGCAGGTTCACACAATACAAGAAGTGTATGTTAACTCCAACCTCACCCTAAATTGAGACCACATTTCAGAAATAATGCAGTTTGACACAACTTTAACTGCCATAGCTCAATGCTATGGAATTCTGGGATTTGTAGTTTTGTGAGATATTTAGTCTTCTTTGTCAGAGAGCTCTGGTGCCACAACAAACTACAAATCCTAGGATTCCATAGGGTGGAGCCATGATAGTCAAAGTGGTGTCAAACGGTATTATTTCTGCAGTGTGGCAGTGGCCCTAATCACAATACTAAACCTCAATAGATTGGAGTTCTCATTAGGGTCTAAAAGTATCTCACAGCATTTCATTGAAAACAAGGTTTTGGTGGTGGTTATAATCTTTCTTCCTAAGGACTAAAGACTTTATAGGTCTTTAGATGCCAAGCTGAGGCATCCTTATTACCAAGGCATTTCATTCTAAATGTGCCTAGGGCTGCTGGGTTGTTCCTGTGGTTTTATTTCCAGCCCCGGATTATATTACAATGTTACAGATGCTATTGTTTTATTGATTATTTTTCCAAAAAGGAAGAGAAGACAGGAACTGTGAATACAGGGAACCTGAATGCTGAGAAGAGTTCATGTGGGAACCATATAATGGCAAGCAGTGAGAAACTAGAGGCAAGGTTGTTGAAGGAAGGATGGGTGTTCAACAACTGAGAGCCTGCATTTACGGACTGGAATCCTGTTGGAGTCTTATACTTGTATAAATTTTCCTCTGATAACAGTGTTCAGACAATTTCTTCTGATTCAGAACTTCTTCATTCAGTTTAAGGTTGCAGAAACAATTATGCATGAAATGGCACCGTGCATGCAGATGTTCATGTGATGCATATATGGACTGGAATGTGTATTTGGTTGCATATTTTGGAATATGCTCCATTTGGGTGCTATGTGAATCTCATTGATTCAATGGGTGTGCTCTAGTTGGGGCCTTCAGTTAGATTTAGGCCAGGTTAGGAATTGTGCATCCTTTCAAATGTTGCTGAGTTGCAAGTCCCAGTAGCCCAGCCAGCATTGCCAATGGTGAGGAATGCTGCGAGTCACAGTAGAATCACATCTGGACATCAAAGTCATAGAAAGACTTGGAAGTCCCAACAATACCAGCTTCACTACATGTTTTAGGCTATATATAAAATAGCCTAAAAGTCTAACAGGGTGTCTGCTCATTCTCCCCTTATCAGTAAGCTGAGATTCCAAGAGTTAAGAGTGCTGAAGTCATTGTTGATGATAACTCTGTTTGTTTGGACTTTACCATTGGTCATGAGTTAGAAGCCCAGGGGACCAAATATTCATAACAGGGATCTCCGAACAAATAAAGATTAGCTGACAAATGGCAAAGAACCCTCAGTCCCTGTCTAAAGAGATATAGGTAGGGAACCATTCCTATTTCATGTTAAGGTCAAAAAAGACTCATGTGCCAATACTGCCAGCTTCAGTACATGGAAGAGGAAAAGAACTATCTTGTCCTTTTTCTGGGAGTGCAAAATTTCTTGGGACAGTCCTGATTAATGTAGAAAATCTGGATTAGGAGAATTTCAGAAACATCCCTGTTGCTTGTGTTGTTCAAAATTCTAAGACTAACACTTTCTGGCCATATGCAAGCTACTCATGTTTATTCTTTATAATGTTTTAGCATAGAATCCCCCCATTTCCTAAAGCACATGCCATTTTCCTCCAGAGCTTCAGTCTGCAGAGTCTCTTGACAACTTTCTTTTTTAAACCCTCTATTCTGCAGCTGTGGAAAATAAAGTAAAATAAATCCCTTGAAATATTTTTCCCCTAGTCTGATTGAAAGCAGACTTTGAAATTCTCCAGGGTCCCCACTTTTATAAGTGAATGTAGATTTAAAGGAGGGGGAGGGATAAATCTTTCCATTTCTTTGAGAAATGAGTTCCTGACTTCCCTGTACAACTTTGACAGACTACCATCTACCTTTGACAAGACTTGTCATCATTGAAATTTTAATATAGGAAACACCCACCCCTCCCCTTCAGTTCCATATTAGGCTGAAACACTTCTCCTTGTTTAGACTAGATCCAGATTGACTCAACTCCCCCAAGAAAGGGCTAGGTTTCACTTCCTGGCACTGGCAGACAGGTTGCAAATCATAACCCACCCAAACTACCAAGCCCTGGATTTTGAAACATGCCAAGGCAGGGGGTCATGCACAGGAGAAAGGGGAGGGGTGGAATTTGAGTGGTTTGTGGGGCAGTGAAATATTGGACATAGGGTGGAATGAATGCTATGGCACACCAGCCTTTTGCTTGCATGCCAAAGGTGTCTGTGTGTATTGAAGAACAGTGGTAGCTGGTAGCTTCCAATGTCAGCAGGTTAGGGAATCCATTTGAGGTGTTAATGCAATTTGTAAAGGAACTGTCCAAGGACATTATCAGACACAAGAAAAAATCGCAGGATTACGATGTCACAGTAGCGCAAATGGGTCCCACTATCACACATCATCTTTGTGTGGTTGCAGTGTGCTCCAGCTGCAAAAAAGATATTTCTTCTAATTCATGGGACAAGCTGTGAATAGTTCTTCACAGTATCACTTTTTTCATGGTATTGAGGGCATACAAAACTGTTGTAATCACAAGAGCACAGCATGAATGGGCAGTCCTCAGTGAGAAAACTTCCAGGTGAGAATGTGAAAATGATCACAGGATTCTCTTTTTCTGAACTGTCCCATTTAGCTTGCACATTTTTAAGTTTGTTTCAGTGCTTGGGTGTTCATTTATTTTCTTATTTAAGGTGTTTGAGTTTTAAGCGCACTCAAGTCTTCTTGTGAGAACCACCGAAATCTCGCCCATGCTAAATCACAGAAGTTAACTCCCGTTCTTAAAGCACTTGTGGTTGTTGTGTGATAATTCTGCAGTGGTTCTTTTGTGTGATTACAGTAATGTATGATAATAAGTGTAATAATGCCACAATGTTTCTGCTATCCTCATTCGTGGAATTACAGCTAGGGGTAAAAAGTGGTTTTCTTGAGAATAAATCCTGAAACAAAAGGCTACATGTCTATCCATAATGCCTTTTGTCTCAGGACTTATTCTTAAGAAGACCACTTTTATACCATCTGAAGAAGAGTCAGTCTCAAAACAGGGTTTTGGACAGGCCACCTGTCAAATTTCAATCAAGCTACTGTTTAAGCTTCTATCTGGCTTGTATTATTGATTGTATCTTTGACTGTTTTTGGTATTCTCTTTAGTTGTCTATATTTTTACAATTCCTTTTGTTGTTTGTTCATTGTTATCTTTATTATTTACATTACTGTTATATAGTACTTGCGTTTTCTTTGTATTTTTCCTTGAGTATCCTGCATATAAGTTTCAGTCAAGCTACTGTTCAAGCTTCTAACCAGCTTGTGCTATTGTGCTATTGATTCAGTCTTTGACTGTTTTGGGTATTCTCCTTAGTCCTTGTGTTTTCCCTGTGTTTTCCATTGTTTACATTGTATAGGTTTATTCAGTCCTTATATAGTATCCATCAGTTTCTTACTTTAGTCCACCATAGATGTTCTGGTAATCTGGTTTCTCTGTGATGACATGCATTGAGTTCTTTACCCTATTTTGTATCATTATATTTTCACATATATTAATAATACAGTGTGTTTGTATCCTTTACTTGCTCAGTTCCCTATTATAATACCCCTTTAATATTATTTTACTTTACCTTAACCTTTACCTTAAATATATCCCCCCCCCCTTGCATTTGGTGCTTCTTGGCACTCCTTTATCAGTTCCTTATACTGCAGCCCTCCTTTTTCTTCTTGCATCTAGTTCCCAGCCTCGACTACACACTGAGTAAGCAGCAACACTGCTGTGGATCTGGTTCAGATGTAAGTGAGAGGTTCCTTTAAATGCCCTCAGCACATTTACAACACCTAGGTAATCCCCTGTGGAATTTTATATCCAGGCCTCCCTTTCTGTTTGGAGAAGGGAGAGGGAGGGTTCCTGATTCACACAGAATCATAGAGTTGGAAGAGACCTTGAGGGTCATCCAGTCTAACCCCATTCTGCCATGCAGGAATAAACAATCAAAGCATACCCAACAGATGGCCACCCAGCCTCTCTTTAAAAATCTCCAAAGAAGAGGACTCCACCACACTCTGAGGCCATGTATTCCACTGTCTAACAGCTCTTACCATCAGAAAGGTCTTCCTAATGTTTACGTGGAATCTCTTTTCCTGTAGTTTGAGTCCATTTCTCTGTGTCCTAGTCCTCATTAGAGCAGAAAACAAACTTGTTCAATCTTCAATATGACATCCTTTCAAATATTTAAACATGGCTATCACGTCACCTCTTAACCTTCTCTTCTCCAGGCTAAACATACCCAGCTTCCTAAGCCACTCCTCATAGGACATGGTTTCCAGACCACCTACCATCCTGGTCACCCTCCTCTGGACATGTTCCAGCTTCTCAATATCCTTCCTGAATTGTGGTGCCCAGAACTGGACACAGTATTCCAGGTGAGGTCGGACCAAAGCAGAATAGATTGGCACTATTACTTCCCTTGATCTAGACACTATACTCCAATTAATGCAGCCTAGAATCTCATTGGCTTTTTTAGCTGCTGCATCACACTGCTGACTCATGTTCAGTTTGTGGTTCACTAAGACTCCTAGATCCCTTTGCATGTACTGCCATCAAACCAGGTGTCACCCATCCTGTATCTGTGCATTTCATTTTTACTGCCCAAGTGTAGTATCCTACATTGCTCCCTGTTGAAATTCATTGTTAGTTTTGGCCTAGCTTTCTAATCTGTTAAGGTCATTTTGAATTTTGATCCTGTCCTCTGGGGTATTAGCTACCCCTCCTACTTTGGTGTCATCTGCAAACTTGATAAGCATGCCCTCTATTCCCTCATCCAAATCATTGATAAAGATATGCAAGTCAGTGTGGTCTAGTGGTCTGAGTATCAGATGAGGACACTAGGAGAGCAGGGTTTCAATCCCCACCAGGCCATAGAAACCTACTGGGTGACCTTGAAGTCACACTCTCTCAAACTCAGAGAAAAGCAAGGGCAAACCTCCTCTGAACAAATTCTGCCAAGAAAACCCTGTGATAGGTTTGCCCTAGGGTTGCCATAAGTCAGAAATGACTTGAAGGCACACAACAACAACATTCACATGCACAGCAGAGGCTGCCAAATGCATCCATGCTTTTTCTTTCTGTGCACATTCACACACCTTGTTGCTGAATCTGATTCATTTATAAATTCAGATCCTGCATGTAACTTTACATTTGTTGTTACACAATGCTAGTGAGTTACAATGTCAAATGCACAATAAAATCTGCATGTGCTGTGCATGCTGCACATCCATGTGCATTCCCCAATGTTCATCCATGTGTAATGCACATCCATGAGCAATGCATATCCATGCACAATGGCATCACATGCACAACTCCACTTCTACAATCTTGAACTGAATACAGCTGTTCCACATTTGAGAAAAGTGTCCAACTCCTTTTGAACTTATACATTCAAAGGACACCAACAGGACACCTTCATCAGATGACTACACAAAGAGTATCAGAATGGATGATGTGACAGCAGCAGTGCAAAAGACTGAGTGTTGTATTCCAGGATCTGATTTACATATTGAGGACCAGACTGGTAGTTGTACTATAATCTCTCTCTCTCTCTCTCTCTGGCTTTTCTTCACAAACGAAGATTCAGGAAGGACTCAATCCGTGCTTTCTGCAAGTGTGCTGATGACTAAAAAGGCCAATCCAAGATAAACAAGTCCAGTTGCAGAAAGCACAACAGAAGGTCTCCATGGGTGATGTTTCCAGGTTGTGATTCTTTCTGTGTTGTCATTTTTCTTCAAGACTTGTTCGGCATGAGTTCTCAAATATGGAGCAAGCAGTGCTCTCCTTAAAAAAGGCTGCTTGGTCGTTCAGGATGCTGCCAAACAAGACTGTCATCTCCTGGGTCAGCCTCAAGCGACCAAAGTCCTGAACCGCCTGCATGCAGGGTTGGGTCTGTGGCTTCCAGTGCATCTTTACACCTGCCGTTTCGTCCCTCGCCTATCGCTACAGGGCTTTTTCGGAATTGGATTTATCTTTCGAGCCTGTGCAATGGATTTTTCTGGTGGAGCGCAGCATGCACAGAACTGGCCTCACCCTTTAAACCAAAGGTTCATCTGCTGTGGCCTTGCAAGCATGCACAGTAGCAGCGAGGTCCTTGGGTCGTAGGTTTGATTAGAGTTTCCTTCTCTTAGATGGTTGACCTTGCAGGGTTGGACAAGCACCATCTGCATGGGAGACACACTTGCATACCCTAATGATGTTTTGAGCTATGCTGGTGGTGGGATAATATCCACCGGTAGGGTCTCCCATGCCAGACAGGTCAAAACCAAAGGGTCCAACAAAGAGTGTCAAAGGGCAGGATGGGATCTCTAGCCTTATGGCAACCATCCTAGGAGAAGGAAAGTTGTACTATAACACTTTCATAACCCCTTTTCCCAGATCATAGCTGGGTGCCGGTCATGGTAGACAACACTGCATTCGATGTTTTAACTCATTATAAGACATCTCTTTATGTTCCTCCATAATAGGTCCATCTGAGCATGCTTTTCAGAGCATGCTTTAAATTCCATTCCTCCCCAAATTGACACTAAGCAAACTCTAAACCATGTTTATGGAGTAGGGTTGACTCAGCTCTGACTTATCAGTATCTTCATATTTCATGTCATTTCATCTGTCAGTTTAGCGTGGGAGGCTGAGGTCTCACTTCTGACCTTAGAGTGAAATAGACTCAGATAGCATTCCTGTGTTTGGGAAATCAAAAGTCAAAGATTATGAGTTCTAAACCATTTTATGATCAAGGGACCCAAGAAATGAGGGAACAAAGTATGTTTTGTTATCTCTAGAATATCAGTCTTCCTGACATCCCATCCTGTGTGTAAGCAAGGAGATGGTTTTCTTCAAAGGAACAAACAGGCTAAGTCTTTCTGAGATCAAAAGGGAAGGGGAAAGACCAAATCAATGTTGCATCACATAATTTAGATTAGCAAAACAGAAACAGGGACAGAACAGGAATCTCAAACAGCACTGAGAGAAGAGGTTGCAGTCCAGACAAGTCCATCTTAGGGTATTTTGCTACCTGAGACAAATAATAAAATGGTGTCCCTTCCCGCCCCAGGCATAAAAGCTAACTAGAGTTCAAAGTTAACACCCAGCCCCATGAGGGCTCTCTTGGCCATTTTATCACATCTCCTTTCTGGTTCCCAGTCAGCATCACAATACATTCCAATAACTCTCTCCACCATTCATATGGTTATCTACTTACCTTGGCTTTAGGCAACATCTTTCATCCTGCATTTGTCCCCCAATAAACAATAACTGAACTTGTCACCTCATCACCATACCCACATGTTTTGCATATCTATTTCTATTCACACATACTGTCTGCTCATTCATGGCTATAAAGGTCTCTCACTCCATGCATCTGATAAAGTAGACTTAAGTCTACAAAAGCTGATACTACCAACTTCTTTCTCTCAGTCTCAAAGGTGCTACAAGATTCTTTTGCAGTCAATGAGAGTGTCAGTTGAATCTTTCCTGAACACTGGTGATGGGAGAACATCTTCTACCACACCTGAGAGCAGCAGGATGGCTTTGTGGGTGCAAGTCAACTGTATGACACAGACCTCTTGCCCTGCTAACAGCCCACTGATGCCACCCAGGAACTGCTGCTTCACTCTTCTTAATGAAGAGGCTGACTTTGACCCCAATGGTCAGAAACTCAGAGGGTTGTGAAGGGGAAAGGGCCGTCTAGACTCAAGGTCTGGGTGAGAAGAGCTCCCTGGCCCTGGTGTGTTTCTCTTTTTGCTCTAAGTCCTGACTTGCCCATGAAAGCCAGTTATGGCTCAGTGAGGAAAGACTTAATAAACTGCCTACTTTTGCTGCCTATCTGGGAGGCATTTAACAGACCACCATGCCTGAAATACATGGCTAGTGGGTAGAATTTGGGATGGTGGATCATACGTTATGACAGCTTAAGAAAGCAGTAGGTTTCTACAGCATACTTTAGAGCAGTGATTCTCATGCTTTTGTCCTCCATGTGTTTTGGACTTCATCTCCCAGAAGCTCTAGACAACTTGGCCAACAGCCTGGGAATTTCTGAGAATTGCAGTCCAAACCAACTGGAAAACCAAAGTTTGAGAACCACTGCTTTTGAACAAAGTGTGAAGATGCTCCTTTGAGGACTACAACTGCCAGAATTCTCCAGCCAGCATGGCTATTGACTAGCTAAGGCATTCTGGCAGCTGTAATCCAAAAGCTCTGGTGGTGCAGTGGTTAAATGCCGGTACTGCAGCCACAGCATTGTGAGTTCGATCCTAGAGGGCTTCAAGGTTCACTCAGCCTTCCATCCTTCCTTAGATCAGTAAAATGAATACCCGGCTTGTGGAGGCAATTAGCTAACACATTGTAAACCACTTAGGGAGTGCTTTGGCACTGATAAGCAGTATAGAAATATAAATGTTAATGCTAATGCTAAATATTTTTTTCTCATTAGTCTCTGTATTAGAGGTAGCGATTATAGCAACCAGGGTGTAGCTCATAGTGCATGATAAAGGGGAATCATATTGTGTTCCACAAAGAGGTGGCTGGTGGATCGTTTGCTACAAAGGCAACAAATTCACTCTGGATTTTACCTCTGCCTGCTGAACCTCTGAAGGGATCGGCTCCAACACTGGGAGTGCTCCCCTTCAACTCAGAGCATAAGTAGAAGAAGTGGCAGTAAAATCAAGACTAGCTTTGCAGCTCCTGGAGCAGATCTGCCAGCTGTCCCGGATTCAATGGCATGGGCTTCAAAAGATGGTGCCATTCTATTGAGAGGTAAGGCTTGATGGTTGCATTACCCTAAAAAGTGGCTAGATGGTGCTAGACCACAACAGTGTGATTGTCTTGGAGTGCTGTCTGGACAGATGAGATCTAAGCATACACTTAAGTCTATTCGTAGAACAGACTTAAAAGTGCTTAGCACTTCTTTCTTTTTTTCATGTCCTTGTTTCCAAAATACTTTTTCAACTGAATGGATTCAGTTAATGGAAGGAGTCAGAACTGGGTGGAGAAACACTTTTCCTGCCAGCTGCAGGGCATGACCTCAGTAAACAGATGCAGCTTACCAGAATGGAATATGCTGGAACATTTAAATCAGTTTGCCTAAAGTGTGGTTTTCAAAGTGAAATTATTCCTTTTGTTTAGGCATCTAATTTAATGTGAGATCCTTTCCCCACAGTGCTGTGACTCTCCCTTGCCGCCCTTTTTTTGTTCTTTTTTTTATGCCAACATTTTAGCTCCTAGAAGTATAATACATCATTTTGGGTCCAATCGAAAACCCCTGTATTTTATCAGAACAGTGTTATTTTCTATCCTTAGCTTTATCAGTGAATTCATTTATTCAACCCATTCCTTTTTATTTATTTCTATTTCTCAAGTAGTGTTTTGGATATCAGAGAAGAAATTGTTTGGCCAGTGTTTGCTGGGTTGTTGTTTTTTCATATATTGAAAAGTTTAGCAGTGATTTAAAAAAAATGCCAGTCAACATTTGAGTTCAAAATATTAAATCATTGGCCTAAATCCAATGGCTAGCCTCAGCTAGCACAGAGCCATGGAATCAATAATCAAATGTTATCTCATCATTTATGTAAATGCTATTGATTCATTAGGTCTGCTTTAATTGGGAATTACAACTGGATTTAGGCCTCTGATTCCCTATATTGAGGAGGAGGCCTATGTATCTATACCAGGAGTGCATGAAGTTGGCCCACGGGTTACATGTGGCCATTGGGTCCTAAGTGTGACCTATGGGAATCCCCAGGAGCCCCTCCAAACCTCCAGATCCACCCAATTTTTTAAAAAAAATTGGACTGGTTTAGGGGCATTATTTTGCTCCAGAGCACCCCAGATTCCCCAACGCCACCTAAAAAGGCAACAGTTTGCTCCACTAACCCCCTCCCCCTTACCTCAAACCACCCTCAAATAGACAAAAAAAGAAAAAATGGCCAAAAATCATCCAACGTGGTGGCTGGAAGTGACATATTGTCACTTTGGGAATGCTGAAATGTGCTGCTGTGGCCTGCTGGGTGAGCACAGGAAGGGGAAATGGCCCCTGCCCTGTTTGCCCATTCTTGATCTATACCATCTTGGAGATCTCTTCACTTGCTCTGAACATTTATTAAGCTAGGAGTGTGCCCCTGTTGGGAAACTGATGACTACTAGACATGACCTCTATGCCCCCTTGTAAAGTAATTGTTCTATCCTGCCTTTCTCCTGGGACAGGACACAGGTGGCTTGAGGAAATACATGAGAGCTGGTGGCTTGTGTGAACACCCTTAATTGGGAGAGAGAAAATTACAAACACAGGAAAAAGATGAATACATAATGAAGCAGATGTGTTCCCAGGCGTTACTTCTTTCACAGAATTTTTTCTACCAAATGAAGAAATAACATATAGAGAAGGGATAGATCTCTACAGCACAAAAAAAAGAAAAGAAAGAAAGAAGAGCAGTTCAACCCATTTCAACAAACTTTTTATTCAGAGAGGCTTATGATAATCTAACCTGAAGATAACTGAGCAGAGGACCAGTTTCTCCAAGTAAGAAGAATTGGTAACAGGTACTCCTGGTTAGCATGTCCACCTGAGTAGAAAATCCAGATCCAGTAGTGACTGGTGATATTAATATCGATAGATTTTCCTTGGGTCTTTTTCTGGGTTGTGAGGCCATGTTTTAGAATAGTTTAGAACACGGCCTCACAACCCGGAAAAAAAAAACAAGGAAAATCTATGGATGCTGACCGTGAAAGCCTTCGACTTCACGATATCAATATCATTGGGGTAGTGAATCTACTCTGGCTATTACTCTGAAGGAGTTGGGACTGAAACCCAAAGTAGATTCACAACTCCATTGTCCATGGAACCTCCAGCCATCACTGGACAGATCCAGCAGCCAACACAATTGCACACCTGCTACTTCAAGGGGGCTCTAATCTTAACCATAACAAGTAATTTTATTTGTTATTAATTTATTAAAATATTATGTTGTTGTTGTATGCTTCCAAGTCATTTCTAACTTATGGTGACCCTTAGATGATTGTAGCACAAAGTTTTCTTGGCAGGATTTGTTCGGGGGTGGGGGGTGTCTTGGCTGCCTTCTGAGGCTGAGAGATTATGACTCTGACCTCAAGAGTCATAGTCTAACACTCAAACCACTATACCACTCTGGCTTTCTAAAATATTTATAATCTGCCCTTTATCTAAAAATGTCAGGGCAGCCTACAGTAAAACAACAAGATCAGTTTAAAACAATGAAAACAATAAAGAAAATATTTTTGAAGACTAAAACACTGAACAGATTCACAAATTAAAAGAAGAGAGATTAAGGAGATTATCAGACACGTTCAAAAAGCAATAGCTAAAAAGACCAACAGGAGCACATGAAGATGTCGTAACTTTCCTATGAACAGGTCCTGGTTTCATAGAGTCATAGAGTCATAGAATTGTAGAGTTGGAAGAGACCACGAGGGCCATCCAGTCCAACCCCCTGCCACGCAGGAAATCACCAATCAATATGCTCTCTACAAGAATTGTTCTCTCTTTAAATTCAATGAGATGGCAGTATCTATCTGACAGTTAATACTGTGAAAACCTTATGTTCAACTTCTATCATATATGGAAACAAACCATGGTCAAGGTCCTACATAGTTTTGCATGCCTGTGTAATGTAGTTATGCTAGACCCAGCAGTTGTGCAAATCACAGTGCTACTGATACCAAGATCTTAACAATGATCAAACCCCAAAAGTCAAATACATGTGAGTAATCCCTGAGAAAGCACAGATTGTGCAACTTTTTTTTTTTTTTTTTTTTTTGCTTACATAGTGCCCTATCAAGATTTGGGCTCATATATTGTAAAACCCTCTAAACTTCCATTACCTTGTTTGAAAACAATCAAATCCTGTGCAAAATGCATGCTACTTTGGAATCCTCATTGTTTAATAAATTGGGTTATTGTTGCAGAAATGGACACCAGGATTTCTGCTACATTATGAGAACAAAAGCCTAGGAAAGTTATCTTTTTGGACCACAGTTCCCCAAATCCTCCAATCACATGCTGTTGGAGTCATCCTGGGAGTTATAGTCCAAAAAAGTAACTTTTGAGCTGGTAGGAACATGTAAAAGTATTTTTACCATTATATTCAAACTGGACAAGCTATGGTTTGTATATATCACATTCTACATGAGAGGTTGTAGTCATGGTTTGTGGCCAGATTATCATTTGCCAAGTTGCAGGGCGGGGGAAGAGAGAAGGAATCTAGCAGCACCGTTAAGACTAGTTAAGTTTACCATCTTTGTGGATTTTAATCAATTCTTAAGATGTACTGAGATGTATAAATTGTCATTATTTCCCAAGTATGAGAAGGAAGCAGTGCCTCCAAGAGAAGGAAGGATGGGGGTGGAGAGAAAGATTTCCTCATTTAATACATAATCACAGTGTTCTAATAAAATACCAAAGTAGAACCCACAAGCAAAGTCTGCTCAAGTATTACTGAAAGCACATTCCCATCTCATCTTACCTCAAGAAAATGTTCTGCCTGCTGTTCACGATCCAGTTTTCTTGAAGTTGTGGTTATGAGGCCTGTTTAGATGTAGTTGTCATCCTTGTGTGCTGAGTCTATGCTGCAGCTGTGAAGAAGGTATCTCTTTCAATTGACAGGGCAGCACAGATTCAGCACGTGAGCACGAGGACATTGTCTGAAACCAGGACCCGTTTGGGGGACAGTAACATTGTCCTCACATGCTCCTATTGTGTTTTTTGTCACATCTAATAATCTCCTATAACCAATTCAGATTCTTTAATTTAGACCAGGCATATGCATTGAGCTGTGTAAAACCAGTTAGGGCCCAAGAGTTCTGTAAAAACAACAACGACCATGTTTTCAATGGGTGTTGGAATAAATGATGTAGGTGCCAATTGGACCTCTAAGTGGAAGGTACTTTATAACTGAAGTGCCACAACAAAGAAGGCCCTCTCCCATGTCCTCTGACAACATATTGCTTTGACTGAGGGAATGCAGAAGAGGCCCTTGTATGTGCCTTCAAGTCCAGTGGATGTCATGGACTGAGCAGGCATATTTAGGGACAGGTGCTTTGTCAAAGTCCCAAACCATTTAGGGTTTTAAATGTCATTATCACCACCTTAAATTCTCACTGGTAGTTATTCAAAGGATGTAGTTCTTCACTACAGAATGACTGCAGAATAGAGACTGCACTCAAGAAATCAGCAGAAGTCAACATGGGCTTTTGAAAAACAAGTCATGACAGACTACTCTTATCTCTTTTTTTGAGAGAGTTACATACTTGGTAGATGGAGGGCATGCTGTGGATGTAGTGTATCTTGATTTCAGTAAGGCCTTTGACAAAGTCCCCCATGATATTCTTGCAAAAAAAAACTTAGTAACATGCGGGCTAGACAATGCAACTGTTAAGTGGATTTGTAATTGGTTGATGGGCTGAAGCCAAAGGGTAGTCACCAATGGCTCCTCTTCATCCTGGAGAGAATCATAGAATCATAGAATTGCAGAGTTGGAAGAGACCACGAGGGCCATCCAGTCCAACCCCCCTGCCACACAGGAAATCACAATCAAAGCATCCCCGACAGATGGCCATCCAGCCTCTGTTTAAAGACCTCCAAGGAAGGAGACCCCACCACGCTCCGAAGGAGTGTGTTCCACTGCCGAACAGCTCTTACTGTCAAAAAGTTCCTCCTCATGTTGAGGTGGAAGCTCTGTTCCTGGAGCTTGCACCCATTGCTCCGTGTTCCAGTCTCTGGAGCAGCAGAAAACAAGCCTGCTCCATCCTCAGCATGACATCCCTTCAAATACTTAAACAGGGCTATCATATCGCCTCTAAACCGTCTTTTTTCCAGGCTAAACATACCCAGCTCCCTAAGTCTCTCCTCATAAGGCATTGTTTCCAGACCTTTCACCATTTTAGTTGCCCTTCTCTGGACACGCTCCAATTTGTCAATATCCTTTCTGAATTGTGGTGCCCAGAACTGGACACAGTATTCTAAGTGAGGTCTGACCAAGGCAGAATAGAGTGGCACTATTACTTCCCTTGATCTAGACACTATACTTCTATTGATGCAGCCCAAAATTGCATTGGCCTTTTTAGCTGCCGCATCACACTGTTGGCTCATGTTCAACTTGTGGTCTACTAGGACTCCTAGATCCCTTTCGCACATAGTCTCATTCAGCCAGGTCTCTCCCATCCTATATTTATGCATTTCATTTTTCCGCCCTAAATGCAGTACTTTACATTTCTCTGTATTGAATTTCATTTTGTTTGCTTTGGCCCAGCTCTCCAGTCTATCCAGGTCATTCTGAATTTTGATCCTGTCCTCTAGAGTATTAGCTACTCCTCCCAATTTGGTGTCATCTGCAAATTTGATAAGTATGCCCCTAATTCCCTCATCTAAGTCATTGATAAAGATGTTGAATAGCACTGGGCCCAGGACAGAACCCTGTGGCACCCCACTGGTCACATCTTTCCAAGACGAAGAGGAGCCACTGCTGACCACCCTTTGGGTTCGGCCAGTCAACCAATTACAAATCCATTGAACAGTTCACTTGTCTAGCCCACATTCTACAAGCTTGTTTGCAAGAATGTCATGGGGAACCTTGTCAAAGGCCTTACTGAAATCAAGGTATGCAATGTCCACAGCATTCCCTTCATCTACCAAGCTGGTAACTTTATCAAAAAAAGAGATCAGATTAGTCTGGCATGACTTGTTTCTCTGAAACCCATGCTGACTTTTTGTGATTATGGCATTGCCTTCTAAATGTTCACAGACTCTCTGTTTAATGATCTGTTCTAGAATCTTCCCTGGTATTGATGTCAGACTAACTGGACGATAGTTGTTGGGATCCTCTTTTTTCCCCTTTTTGAAGATGGGAACAACGTTTGCCCTCCTCCAGTCTGCTGGGACTTCTCCTGTTCTCCAGGAGTTCTCAAAGATTATTGCCAATGGCTCTGAGATTATATTTGCCAGCTCTTTTAATACTCTTGGATGTAGTTCATCTGGTCCTGGAGATTTAAATTCATTTAGATTAAGAAGGTATTCCTGTACTACCTCTTTACTTATTTTGAGCTGGATTTCCCCTATTGTGTCCTCTGTTCCATTCTCCTCAGGTTGGTCCTCCTTTTCCTTTTCTGAAAACACTGAGGCAAAGAAGGTGTTGAGTAATTCTGCCTTTTCTCTGTCCCGTTAGCATTTTGCCATCTTCTCCACGTAGCGGCCCTATCATTTCCTTCTTCCTCCTTTTGCTGCGGACATACCCAAAAAAACCCTTTTTATTGTTCTTAACCTCCCTAGCAAGCCTGAGCTCATTCTGCGCTTTAGCTTTTCTGACTTTACTCCTACACGTGTTCGCTATCTGTTTGAATTCTTCTTTGGTGATTTCCCCCCTTTTCCATTTCCTATACATGTTCCGTTTAAAACTTAGCTCCATTGAAAGTTCTTTAGTCATCCATCCTGGTTTCTTGAGACACCTCCCATTTTTCTTCCTCAATGGTACTGTTTGAAATTGTGCCTTCAGTATCTCCCTTTTGAGAAAGTCCCATCCGTCTTGAGGTCCCTTCTCTTTTAGTATTCTTGACCATGGGATCATCCCCAGTATTTCCCTGAGTTTATTGAAATCAGCTCTCCTAAAGTCAAGAATGCGTGTCTGACTATGCCTGGCTTCTCCTTTCCATTGTATAACAAACTCCAGGAGAACATGATCACTCTCACCTAAGGATCCCACCACTTGCACCCCATTATCCAGATCGTCTCTGTTGGTTAGGATCAGATCTAAAATAGCTGACCCCCTTGTTGCCTCTTCCACCTTTTGGACCATGAAATTGTCTTCCAGGCATGTAAGGAATTTGCTAGACCTTGTAGTTTTGGCTGAGTTAGATTGCCAGCAAATATCAGGATAGTTGAAGTCACCCATCACTACTACATCTCTCCTTTCTGCATGTATGTTCATCTGTTCTAGAAAGGCAACATCCAATTCCTCCGTCTGATTTGGGGGTCTGTAGTAGAGTCCCACAATAACATCCCTGTTGTTTCCCTCCCCTTTAATTTTTATCCAGATGCTCTCCACCTGGCTTCCAGTATTGATGTCATGGATCACTTCACTGGTGTAAATATCCCTGACATATAATGCTATTCCTCCTCCTTTCCTGTTTGGCCTGTTTCTCCTATAAAGGTTATACCCCTCTATTCCTACATTCCAATCATGAGACTCATCCCACCAGGTTTCAGTAACGCCTATTATATCATATTTGTTTTGTAGTGCAAGGAGTTCAAGTTCATCTTGCTTATTTCCCATGCTCTGTGCATTAGTGTAGAGACATCTGAGACCATGTGTTCCCTTTACTTGTTCCCTGTGCAAGTTTTTTTGCCTCCCACTGTTGGGTCCTTGCGCTGTTTGCCTTGTTCCCTCTATGACAGTTTGACTATTTTCTCCAGCCCTTTTGCCTTCCAGAATACTGTCTCCCTCCCCCATTTGACTCAGTTTAAAGCCCTCCTGATCAAATTCTTGAGACTGTTGGCAAAAATGTTTCTTCCAACTGTTGTAAGATGCACCCCATCTCTTGCCAGAAGTCCCCCCGCATGGAAGCGCGGTCCATGATCCAAGAATCCTATTTGTTCTCGGCGACACCATCTACGGAGCCAGTTGTTTACGTCGGCTATTTTCCTCTCCCTTCTTGGACCATGCCCTTCAACTGGCAGAAGAGACGAGATGACCACCTGTGCATTCATTTCTTTCAGCTTCCTCCCCAGGGCCTCATAATCTCTTCTGATCTTGGGAAAGCTGTGCCTTGCAGTATCATTGGTTCCCACATGGACCAAAAGGAAGGGGTAATGATCCGTAGGCTTGACGAGTCTTGTCAGCCTCTCGGTCACATCACAGATCTTTGCCCCAGGGAGACAACACACCTCCCGAGTCATCTTGTCAGGCCCACATACCACTGCTTCTGTACCCCTCAGCAAGGAGTCCCCCACCACCACCACACGCCTCCGCTGAGGCTTCGCAGCTGCTGTTCCTTGCGGTGGTCCTCTCAAGGTCCCCTGCTCTACCCCTGAAGTCTGTCCATGCTGTTCTTCCTCGTTGTCCTTGATAAGGGAAAGGGCTTCGAATCGATTCTGTAGCTGCAAGCTGCCGGAAGAATCCCTGGGTTTTCTTGTTCTGTGTGTGACATTCCTCCAGAAGTGACCAGCAGGGTGCCAGAGAGTTCTGTCCTGGCCCAGTGCTATTCAACATCTTTATCAATGACTTGGATGAGGGAATAGAGGGCATGCTTATCAAGTTTGCAATGACACCAAATTAGGAGGGGTAGCTAATAACCAGAGGGCAGGATCAGCATTCAAAATGACCTTAACAGATTAGAAAGCTGGGTCAATATTAACAAAATGAATTTCAACAGGAGGAAATGTAGGATACTACACTTGACAGTAAAAATGGAAAGCACAGATATAAGATGGGTGACACCCTGCTTGATGGCAGTACATGTGAAAGGGATCTAGGAGTCTTAGTGGACTACAAGCTGAACATGAGTCAGCAGTGTGACATGGCAGCTAAAAAAGCTAGTGTGATTCTACTCTGCATCAATAGGAGTATAGTGTCTAGATCAAGGGAAGTAATAGTGCCACTCTATTCTGCTTTAGTCAGACCTCACCTGGAATACTGTATCCAGTTCTGGGCACCACAGTTCCAGAAGGATATGGACAAGGTGTAACATGTCCAGAGGAGGGTGACCTGGATGGTGGGAGGCCTGGAAGCCATGCCCTATGAGGAGCGGCTAAGGAAGCTGGGTATGTTTAGCCTGGGGAAGAGAAGGTTAAGAGATGACGTGATAGCCGTGTTTAAATATTTGAAGAGATGCCATACTGAGGATGGAGCAAACTTGTTTTCTGCTGCTCCAAAGCCTAGGACACGGAGCAAAGGACTCCAACTACATGAAAAGAGATCCCACCTAAACATTAGGAAGAACTGCTTGATGGTAAGAACTATTCAGCAGTGGAATGCACTGTCTTGGAGTGTCTTTGGAGGTTTTTAAACAGAGGATGGATGGCCATCTGTTGGGAATGCTTTGATTTTGTATTCCTGCAGGGTAGGCGGTTGGACTGGATGCCTCTTGTGGTTGCTTCGAACTCTATGATTCTATGATTCTATGATTGACATAGAATTCTATGTCAAAGGATCATGCTTCTATTCTTGGTGTGACCAACAAAAGAAATGAAGTGGGAAGATGGTTGAGATCGGAGCTGGCCAAGATTTAAGGGTTTCACCCATTAGGGATCAGATGATTATTTCCTGTCTGCAACAATAGTGTCCCCAAATCTACTCCTTTTGTTTTGTTTCCCCCCATACACAAATGACTGCTATTCATCCTTATGAGAGAAAAGTAAGACATTTAGCTTTCATGGACCAGTGACACAAGACATCACTCACACTGATAACAGCTCCCTTGGTTTGGAGGAAAGACAACACTGCTTATCTTCATATCAAGATCCAAAGGTCATGGCTAGGTCTAGGTAAAGGAGGTTAAGGCAAAGCTTAAATGAGAAAAGAACAGGAATGTTTCTGCCCTATTAGGGCTATATTGGGATAAATCAAATGCCCCACACCATTTCCACATCTTACCATTCTGCCCAGCTCCCAGGCTCTCATTTTAGTAGAAAGAACATATCTTATACTGCCCCCTGTGGTGAGTTCTATAAATGATGTTGCACAGGAAAGAGCGATCTCAATTGGGTCTGACTCTGCCCACCAACATCTTTGGCTCATTCTTGTTAGGAGTATGTATAAGATTCCAACCAAGGTAGAGCAGGTGTGGTTTACGTAATTTTAAAATTGATGATGAAGACCTTGAAATAGTGAAAGAGTTTTTATACCTTGTCTCAGTCATAAATCAAAGTGGACACTTCATTTTTTTAGAATCAATTACATAGGTTAGAAGAAATTCTTATCAAATTTGTGGATGATACAAAACTGGCAGCAGATAGCTAACACACTGGAAGATAGGAACAGGAATCAAAAGAACTTTGATGAACTAAAAATTGGATTGAAACTCATAAGATGAAATACAACAGAGGCAAATGCAAAAGTCTACATTTACGCCACAAAAACCAAAGGCACAGTCATGGGATGGGGGATATTTGGTTTAGCAGCAGTGCATGTGAAAAGGGCCTGGGGATTAGTGTTGATCCTAAGATGAACATGAGCCTGTAGTGTGATGCTGCAGCAAAGAAGGCAAAGAATATTTAGCCTGCACTTATAGAATCATAGTTTCCAAGACAAGGGAAGTAATAGTCCAAGTATATTCTGTGCTGATCAGGCCTCATCTGGACTACTGTGTTCAGCCCTGGGTGCCTCATTTTAAGAAGGATATAGACAAATTGGAGCAGGTTCAGAGAAAGGTAACAAGGATGATAAGAGATATGGAGAACAACATATATGAGAAAGGTTGAAAAAGTTGGACATGTTCAGCTGGGTGAAGAGAAGACTGAGGTTGCACTCTTTAAATATCTTAAGGACTATCACAGAGAAGAAGGTGCCAGTTTGTTCTGCCTCAGAGGCTAGGACCAGGTCTAATGTTTTTTAAGTTAAAGGAGGGTAGATTTCAGTTGAACATTTGAATGAATTTCTTGACAGTAAGAGCAGATTGACAATGGAACCAATTACCTAGAGGTGGTGATGTCTCTTTCTCTAGACATCTTCAAAAAGAGGCTTGACAGCTACCTGCTGGGATGGTCTTGCTAGAATTTCTGCATTGCTCAGGGCGCTGAACTCAATGGCCTATAGGACCCCTTCCAGCTCTATGGTTATACAGAGACTATAATCAAGAAATAAGAAGACTAGGACCTGAAAGGGTAGCTCTGACAGAATTAGGTAAGGTCTTCATGTGTATGTTATATCACTGAATACCAAAGTCAGAATCATCCATGCTATACCATTTCCAGTTGTGAAAGCTCAAAAGTGAAGAAACCTGATAAGAAGAGGAATCCACACATTTGAAATGTGGTGCTGAAGGAGAGTTCTACAGACAGAATGATCTGCCAAGAAAACAAGGAAATGGGTTCAGGAGAAATTCAAGCCTGGATTCTCCCTAGAAGCCAAAATGATTAAATTGAAAACGTTATACTTTAGATGACACATTACAAAAGATGATAACGTTCAGCAAAGTGAAAGGCAGTAGGAAGAAAGGAAGTCTACACTAGAGATGGATAGAATCAATCAAGGAAACCAATGCTGTGAGTCTGCAAAACCTAAGCAGGGCTGTTGTTGACAGGGTGTCTTGGAGACTTCTCATTCAGAGGGCTGTAAAAAAAGTCACAACTGATAGGTTTTCTGTGGGTTTTTTCCAGGCTGTGAGACCATGTTCTGGAAAAGTTTATTCCTGATGTTTCCCCTGCATCTGTCAGGAATAAACTCTTCCAGAACACAGCCTCACAGCCCAGAAAAAAAACACAGAAAAACCTATAGATGCCCACGTGAAAGCCTTGGACTTCACAGTCACAGCTGACTTGGCAGCAATTAAGAACAACAAAGAGCAAGTCTTTGTCAGATTCAAGGGTAAATTTGCTGTTCCTTGGACCCCTGGGGTTGGTCCAGACTGCCAACAAAAACAACAACAGAAATGCGCTGAAGTTCTTTTTCAATTTTGATTTTTTAAAACTGTTCTACAATACAGCGTGGCCCTGGAGGCTTGTATGAGAGGACATTCAAACTTTATTTATTTATTTATTTTTGCCACAGAAGCAGCCATGGGGGCATATTTAAGTACAAGTCTCCACTTTGCCCATTTGTATCAGAGTAACAAGGCCTACTTGAGTTTGCCAGGAGTGTCACCATAGGGAGAGTAAAATGAGGGGCTTCAAACAAGATTTCTGCCCCCCCCCTCCAATGACATTTTCCTTCTGTCTCCAATTTCTAGCCTTTCAGAGAGTGAGACACCAAAAATTGTTTGTACCTAAACTCTTATGCTGGCCATTTGCATTCCTTTAGTAATGTTACCTGACTTTTTTCTTTGGGTGCCTAAACTCTATTGCTAAAGGCTGAACTGACATTTTAAGTTACCGTACAATGTTACAAAGGAGTGAAGGAAAATATCAATGTGGGTAGAATTCTTATTTGGGGGGCAATGTCCTCAATTTGTGCCCCTTGTAGATACACTCCTTGGTATACCTTTGTTTTTCTACTCTTTTCTTTGGTCCTGACTCAGAGGTATATTAATCAGTGCCCTACCCCACATATGTTTGGGATGAAATTTCTAAAAACAAGAAGCTGCACGGGGGTGGAGGCGAGTGAGGGAGAGGAGGTTTAAAGGTGCACAAGACCAAAAGTAATTATCTACATACATGGTGGCATGGTCAAATCTCTCAGAAGGAAAGGCTTGGCCATTATAGCCCAGTCAAATGTGGTTAAGATTCAGGCTCCAACATCCTGGATCCATCAGACTGGTTTGTTTCTGGGCACAATTCAAAGTGCTGGTTTTGACCTATAAAGCCCTACATGGCTTAGGTCCAGACTATCTGAAAGATTGTATCTCCTCCTATGAACCTACAAGCATTTTAAAATCCTCAGGGGAAGACTTTGTCTCGGTCCCACCACCATCACAGGCTCGCTTGGTGGAGACACGAAAGAGAGCCTTCTCTGTCACTGCTCCCACACTTTGGAACACCCTCCCACGGGAGGCTAAGGCTGGCCCCCTCTCTGTTTTCATTTTGCTGGCAGGCAAAAACATTCTAGTTTAAGCAGGCCTTTGATGTATAATTGTGGCTTTTATCCGGGTGTGTGATTTTTTAATGTTTTTTTTAATCTGTTTTTAATTTGTATGTTTTTAATTGGTTTTAATTGTGATTTTAATTGTTCTGTGAGCTGCCTTGGGTCCCACTTTGGGAGAAGGGTGGCATAGAATTTGCACAAATAAATAAATGAATAAACCCTTTAGCTATTAGGAGAATTGATTTTTCAGGTGGCATGGGCTTTGCCATGGTAGAAGCATGAAACATATAATATCAGCAACAGCAAGCCCAAAAGCTGCTGTAGGGGAAAAGAAGCTTGTGCCTCATGTATACCAAATATATCTTCAAGTATTGGAGGAAGTAAATACCTCAGTTAGTTGTGATTAGAGGCTGCTCGGTCACTGGGGTGGTGGATCCACTCTGGGTTTTAGTCCAACTTTTTAAAGAAGTTACCTTAATTTGTATGCAAAAAGATTTTGTTGTACCTTTGAGACTCACTGAGAGAAAAAAGATGTAGCATAAGCTCCCCGCCAACATATTCTGGCCAAGGATTTGGCCTGTTCCTCCCCCAGTAGTGGCACAAAATAGAATGGAGTCCAGACTGCCATGCCAGCCCAGCCCTGTAGCAGCCGCCACCACCACCCACATTCTCCTCTCTGAAGCCAAGAAGTTGGCCCACAGCTTGTGAGCAAGGCCACCTGCATGTGAGCAGCCTGGTCACATGCTGCAGCTTGCTTCCTAGATCTGGAGAGTGCAACATGCATGGCAGCTGCAGTGACAGGCTATGGCAATAGGGCCTCCTGTGCTCCTGTGGGGCCCAATCCGTTTCTTCTGAGGATAAATTTTTTTTCCAGGTATTTTTGTATCATGGTTTCATAGAATCATAGAATTGCAGAGTTGGAAGAGACCACGAGGGCCATCCAATCCAACCCCCTGCCACACAGGAAATCATGATCAAAGCATCCCCGACAGATGGCCATCCAGCCTCTGTTTAAAGACCTCCAAGGAAGGCGATCCCACCACGCTCCGAGGGAGTGTGTTCCACTGCCGAACAGCTCTGACTGTCAAAAAGTTCCTCCTAATGTTGAGGTGGAATCTCTGTTCCTGGAGCTTGCATCCATTGCTCCGTGTTCCAGTCTCTGGAGCAGCAGAAAACAAGACTGCTCCATCCTCAGCATGACACCCCTTCAAATACTTAAACAGGGCTATCATATCGCCTCTTAACCGTCTTTTTTCCAGGCTAAACATACCCAGCTCCCTAAGTCTCTCCTCATAAGGCATGGTTTCCAGACCTTTCACCATTTTAATCGCCCTCCTCTGGACATGCTCCAATTTGTCAATATCCTTTTTGAATTGTGGTGCCCAGAACTGGACACAGTATTCTAGGTGAGGTCTGACCAAGGCAGAATAGAGTGGCACTATTACTTCCCTTGATCTGGACACTATACTTCTATTGATGCAGCCCAAGATTGCATTGGCCTTTTTAGCTGCCGCATCACACTGTTGACTCATGTTCAACTTGTGGTCTACTAGGACTCCTAGATCCCTTTCACATGTAGTCTCATTCAGCCAGGTCCCCCCCATCCTATATCTATGCATTTCATTTTTTCGCCCTAAGTGCAGTACCTTACATTTCTCCGTATTGAATTTCATCTTGTTTGGTGTCATCAGCAAATTTGGTAAGTATGCCCCTAATTCCCTCATCCAAGTCATTGATAAAGATGTTGAATAGCACTGGGCCCAGGACAGAATCCTGTGGCACCCCACTGGTCACATCTTTCCAAGATGAAGAGGAGCCATTGCTGAGCACCCTTTGGGTTCGGCTGGTCAACCAATTACAAATCCATTGAACTGTTAACTTGTCTAGCCCACATTTTACAAGCTTGTTTGCAAGAAGCTTCATTTTGAAGAAACTGTTTATACTAGTTACCCCAACCTCTCTCTCTCTCTCAGGTTGTTGACATGGCTCTATCATCAGACATTTCTTATTAGGCTTTACCTCGTCTTAGCCCTATCTTTTCCCCAGGCATTGCAATGACTGCCCAGGAGCAAAGGGGGCAAAAGCCTTGCATCGCTAGGACTGCAGGGGTCAAAGATGGGACAAAGATGGGTTAAATAGCCCATCTAGACAAGAGTTATGTCTACTTTCTCAGGTGCATCTGAGAAAGTAGGCTGAGTCTATGAAAGCTCATGCTACCTTTTCTTTCTCTCAGTTAGATTTTCAGACGGGGAAATTATTCCCCAGGGAGATCGGGACAGAATTGTTTCTGTCCCGGAAGCAGCTCCGTGGTTCGCACGCCCACTTCCCTCTCCCGATCTTCCATTGTCCTGATGCTGTCCTTTTTCTAGTTCTTTTTATTAATGATGAACTCTCATTAATAAAATATTACAGAAGGGACCGGCAGGGAACTAGAAAAAGGGCAGCTTCAGGACGATGGGAGATTGGGAGAGGGAAGTGGTGTGCGAACTGCGGTGCTGCTTCCAGGACAGAAACAAATTTGTCCTGATCTGCCCAGGGAATAATTTCCCCGTCTGAAAATCTCCTTAGTCTCAAAGGTGCTACAAGATACTTTTGCATACTGACATTGTAGACTAACATGGCTATGTCTTTGAATTTTACTTTAATTTGGTTCAGCACCTTGGATGTCCATTTTGAACTAAAATGTAGTGTGAATTTCCCAGTCTATTGACCTGGAAGGCACCAGCTTTTCCTACGGCCTTCTACCATTTGGAAATCTCATTGGACACGGGAAAGGCCACTTAAATAGCACACTTTTACTAGCAACCTGGTGGAAAAAGAAATGTTGTAAAGGGAAAATAAACTTCCTTAAGGAGATATCACCCAATGGATTTTGATGGGAGTCCATACTTTCAAAAACCCCTACTTTAGCTTCATTGGGAAATCAATTAAGGTTGTTTCCTTCTCCTTTCAAAATAAGATGAGCTTTTTTATGCCAAGTTTGGATCAAAAGACCCATGGTTTACTACCTCTAAAGTGTTGCTTCCTCAGTGAAAGCTGGTGGTTTATTTAATAAGCAGAACTGCCAGGAAAAACTTTATTAGCTCACATTCAAATTTTCCCACTTGCACCAACTGAATTCCACACCTATGATACCAATATAACAAGAATGCTAACTCCTGTTTCTTCAGTGACATGTCACAGAAATATAAATATAGCAGTCAAACCACAACTCATATACAATATAGGAAATAAAACCGGCTGCATCTTATTCAAGAGACAGATGCCTGTATCCAATTAATATACTAAAGTGCGTAAAGATGATATATTTTGTTGTGCCCCTTTTACTTGGAAGGATTGGGTGAGTCTGTTCCAAGTTTCCAGTTTTGAAAGACTTTTACCAGGCAAAAAGTGGACAAGAAAGGTTGGCAACACAAACCCTGTAACTTTTTTTTCCTCTCTAACTTTCCACATTGAAAACTCCAGATCTAGCTCATGAAGTGCATAGAACAGAAGAATTAGACCTAGCATGAAATTTCACAGAAGACATTTCTTTCCTTGAGAATTCTGCTCAGCAGTTGTAGCCTTTTGTAGCTCCTATCAACCCCTAAAATTAACCCTTTATTTACCTGATGCCATGCTGGCAAGATATTCACTAAATTTACAGGATGATGGGACTGAAGTACCCCCATCATCACACTTGGTTACAAGGTAACCCAGTGGGTTTTGATGGTCAAATGGTCATGAACCCTGGTCTCCAGAGTCGTAGTCCAACACTCAAACCATCACACCATGCTGGAAGTCACCATCTCCTCCCAAAGTACCAGGAATTGTGCCAGATCCAGGACATCACAGAGGATACAAAATGGTGGCCAGGCTTACAACATACTGTACTTGCTACTACATACTCTACTTTCAATGGCAAAAAAACAAAGAATTTCAAGGAGGGGGCACAAAAAAGCTGCACTATTGCTGTTTCTAATGGTGAGCTCTACCACCTGAAAAACTGTTGGAGATTATCTCTTCCCTACCAGAACAAAAAAAAAAGTTTAAACTCACTCCCTTTCCCTGCCCACGGCAAAGGTGAAATTTGAGGGCAAATCCTGTGTGATCTTGGAAGCTAAGCAGAGACAGCCCTGGTTAGTATTTGGATGGGAGACCACCAATGAACACTAGGAGCTAGAAGAACCACCTCTGAGTATTCCTTGCCTAAGAAAAACCTATGAAATTCATGGGTTCACCACGAGTCGATAGGAGACTTGAAGACACACACATTGAGAATTAGGTGGAGGAAGGGCTTTGTCTGATCCATGTTCCTAAAAGGTCCACAAATCCTCCAACTGTCTCTGTTTGGCAAGGACAGCCCCATTTAATTGTCTGTCATCCCACTTTTTCCACAGGTTTTCAATGTCCCAGTTTCTTTCCCTTCCTCACATTTTCCCCTTTGTCCTCAACTTACTTCAGTTGTTGCAAGCTGAGTTCCTAGTGAAACATCTGTTTCTTGTGCAGAAAATGCTGTAATTGATGACTCATTCTGTGCAAAATTTCTGTATGGTTGATTCATATAGAAAACAGCATTTTCTGTGAGCATTTTCTATGCCAAAAATGCTGTTTTCTGAGTAAGAGAACCACATCCATATTTTTAAGAGTAAGTCCCAAATGAAACTTTGAAAATGAAACTTTGAAAACTGTGCAGTTTTCAAAGACTTTCTTACAGTGGAAAGCAAATTGCTAAAATTACTCATTGCTTTCTTTGAGAAGAAAATGAGTGAAGAATTCTTGTTAACTGCCATCAAAATGACATGGTCTTATGGTTGTGACCCTATGAATGAGAGAGCTCCAAATCACTCTGTCATCAACCACCCTGCTCAGGTCTTGTAGACTCAGGGATGTGGCTTCTTTGACTTAATCTATCCATTTGTAATGCAGCCCATCATTTTTCCTACTGCCTTCTACCTTACCAAGCATTATTGTCTTTTCTAGTGACCCATGTCTTTCCATGATATGGTCAAAGTACAACAATCTCAGTTTAGTGATTTTGGCTTCTAGCAAGAATTCAGATTTTATTTGCTCTAGGACCCATTTATTTGTCTTTTAGCAGTCCGTGGTACCTGCAGAACTCTTCCCCAGCACCACATTTTCTTCCTATCAGCTTCCTTCACTGTCCAGCTTTCACAATCATACATAGAAATTGGAAATACAACGCCATGGACCATACTAATTTCGGTATTTAATAATACATGTTTACACTATAGGATCTTGTCTAGTTCCTTCATAGCTGCCTTTCCATGCCTAGAATCATAGAATCATAGAGTTTGCAAAAGACCACAAGGGCCATCCAGTCCAAACCCCTGCCATTCAGGAATAAACAATCAAAGCATTCCCAACAGATGGCCATCCAGACTCTGTTTAAAAACCTCCAAAGAAGGAGACTCCACCACACTCAGAGGAAGTGCATTCCACTGCCAAACAGCTCTAACTGTCAGGAAGTTCTTCCTAATGTTTAGAATCATAGAATCATAGAATTGCAGGGGGGCGGAGTCACGCACCACCGGATGTGGCCATAGAATCCACTCTCTCCGATGTGATATCTTTGAAATACCTTGTTGAAGCAGTTAATTAAAGAAAAAAAGAACTGTTCCCTGTTCCGGAATGCTGTGAGTAACATCTGTTTTATTTAAAAGCTAGAAGTTGAAAGCTGATGCCGGGAGTTTGAGGATTTATGAGGGAAGCTGATGTCGAGAGGCCAACAAAGAGAAGATAAGGGGAAGAAAAAAAATTACAAATTCCCTTGTGGACAAGATCTAAAAATAGGCCCTCGGATAAGACCATTTCAAGATTAGAACAGGCATTTTCAGCTGAGACATTAACAACAACTGAAAAGATTAGAAAAGAAAAACAACAGACCGAAGCAGCTAAAATGGTGACTGGAGCAGGGGGAGGAAAGAATGGGAATAAAAATGGGCAGAAGGGAAATCTGTCAGAGAAAGAAGATTTACAATCTTTGCTGGCACAGAATAATGAAAAATTACTTCAAAGTTTTAAAGCTCATACACTTGAATCACGAAATGAAATACAGATTATTAAGCAGAATATTGTGCAAGAAGTATCAAAACAACTTCAAACTGCAATGCAGCAAATCAACCAGGAGATGGCAGGAGTGTGCAAAGAAATTAAAAAAATGAATCTTATGGTAAACGACAACAGGAGCAGGCTTCAAAGACACGATGAAGAGATTGCTGAGATACAAACAAAAATTATAGCTTTGGAAGATCAGAGCAGAAGGATGAACATCAGAATTCGAAATGTTCCACATTTTGAAAAAGAAACTCCAACCCAGCTGAGAGTTAAAATAATAAACTGGTTCCAACAACTGACACCCCAGTTACAGACTTTGAGAGAATTCATAGAACAGGATTCAGGAAAACAACTCCCAGTGATGTATTGGTAAAAGTGGCTAACTACTACAAAAAAGAGACTTTTATGAAAGAAATTAGGAAGCTGGGTGATCAAATACTTTTTGAGTCAACACCAGTGATGATTTTCAATGATTTGTGTGCGAAAACACTGGAATGGAGGAGAGGTATCAAACCCATTATAGCCATACTGAAAAAAAACAATATTAACTACAATTGGGGATACCCAATATTTTTAAAGTTCAAGTATGCTGGGAAATTCTACAAAATAAAAATGCTGGAAGAAGGATTACAACTGCTGACAACGCTGGGACTGAGAGAGGAAGAACAAGAAGCAGAAAAAGACCAAGGGGAGCTGAAAGGAGCAACAGGTGGAGAAGAGAAATGAAGATATAAAGACAAGGGACTGGGGGAAAAAACTGAGAGAGATGGGATCAAAGGTGACATCGGTGATGGGTGACACCCCCTCCCCCCCCCTCAAAGTTTGTAGCTATGGCGGGGATGGCAATCCCTGGGAGTAGGAGGGGGGAGAGGAAATGTGTATGTGGGAGGGGTAGGGAGGAGGGGGGAAGGGGGGAAGGTGGAGGGTGGTGCAGGGGGGAATGTTATTGTTATTGTTTATTGTTTAGTTGAGTGTGGTAGTATTTGTGCACTATGGGGGACTATTAGAAGTAGAAATTTATTATACATAATATGGAAGGTAGATTGAGAATATTGACTTTAAATGTTAAAGGGTTAGGAAGTGTAATAAAACAGAAAAGAATAGAATCTTTACTAAATAAATCTAAAGCAGATATAATATTCCTTCAGGAAACACATCAAAATAAAGATGGAGTGAATGAATTGAAGGTGAAATGGGCAAATATATATGAAAAAGCTTTTGGAACATCAACATCAAGAGGAGTGGCAACTATTTTGTCGAAAGGATGTGATTTTATTGTTAAGAAAATTTAAAAAGATATAAAAGGAAGATATATAATTATGCAAGGAATTAGGGGTAAAGAACATCTCACTTTAGTTAATCTGTATGCATTAAATGAAGGTCAAATAGAATTTTATGAAGAAGTTATTAAAGCTACAAATGAAATAAGTGAAGGATCTATAATAATGGCGGGAGATTTTAACATGGTAATGGATAAGCAGAAAGATAAATCTAATCCTACTAAGGAGGATAAGAAAATGTATGAAACTGGTTTGAACAAAATTATAAATAGAAATGGACTACGAGATGTGTGGAGAGAATGGAAAGGAGAAGAAAAGAGATACACCTATTATTCGCCAACACATAAAAATTATTCTAGAATAGATTATATTTTTGTATCAAAAAATCTGGTCTCACAAATTGTAAACACAGATATAGGGATCATAAAAATCTCAGACCATGCAATAGTTACAGCAGATATAAAGATTACAAAAGATTATAAATTATCAAAAAGATGGAGATTGGATACAAAAATTTTGGGTTACAAAAATAGTAGAGAAAATACAGGTAGAATTAAAAGAAATATGGGAAATAAACAGAGTAGGACAAAGCAATCAAGCATTATTGTGGGATTCAATGAAAGCTGTAGCAAGGGGAATATTTATTAGGGAAGCACATACACTGTGGAAAAAACAGGGAAAAGGTAGGAAGAAACTAGAAGAGGAAATTAAGGGTCTAGAAAAAGAATATTTTAGAAACAGAGATAAACAGATCCACGTATTAATACAAGCAAAGAGGAAAGAGTTAGAAAAGGAAGATATAGAAACAGCAAAAAGAAATCTGTTATTTATGAAAAGAGATTTTTTTGAATATAGTAATAAAAATTCTAGAATGTTAGCAAGAGCTACACAAACAAAGAAATCTAAAAGTTTGATTGGAATTATTAAAGATGAAAAAGGGGAAAAAAGTAACTTGATGAAAGATAAATTAAAGATATTTGAAGAATATTATCAAAAATTATATTCAGCAGGCGATTCACTGAAAAACTTAGAGAAATATATACAGGAAAATTGTAAGGATTACTGAGGAGGAGAGAGAATTAATGGAAAAACCAATAACAGAACAGGAAATAGAAGATATTATAAATAAATTGAAATTAGGGAAGGTTCCAGGAGAAGATGGTTTGGGAACTGAATATTATAAAATATTTAAAAGTATATTAATACCTAGAATGAAAGAATTATATAATAACATTTTAAAAGGAGATGAGATCCCACAATCATGGAAACAATCTCTGATTATACTAATCCCAAAACCAGATAAAGATTTGACAGACCCAGAATCATATAGACCAATATCATTAATAAATCAAGATGCAAAAATACTAACAGCAATAATGGCGAAAAGGATGAATAAATTTATGTACAAATATCTACAAAAAGACCAATGTGGATTTATAGAAGGAAGGCAGATGGCTAATCTAACTGGAAGAGTAATAAATTTAATAGAAACAATTAGAAGAAGGAAAATTAAAGCAGGGCTTATAGCTATAGATATATTTAAAGCTTTTGATTGTGTCGAATGGCCAGCTATAAAAAACATAATGAAAACATTTGGATTTGGAGAAAAATTTAGGGGTGTGATTGACCAATTGTATAAAAAAAATAAAGCAACAGTAATAATAAATGATGGTAAGACAGAACAAATAAACCTAACTAGGGGAACGAGACAAGGCTGCCCACTCTCCCCAATAATATTTGCTATGGTAATAGAAATATTAGCTAATGTAATTAGAAACGATGAAGAAATCAAAGGGATAGGAAATATTGAAGAGATTAAACTAAATATGTTTGCAGATGATACTTTAATAACAATACAAGATCCAGTGGAAAAAATGCAAGAGATAGAGAAACATTTGGAAATGTTTGGGAAGATGACAGGTTTACAAGTAAATTGGAATAAATCAGAAATGATGATATTTAATTATACAGAGGCAGAGAGAAAAAAATTGAAGAGTAAGAAATGTATTAAAATAAAAGAGCAAATAAAATACTTAGGAATAAATATTGTGGCAGAACTGGAAAAACTAGAGGGAAAAAAATTCACTATGTTAAGGAAAGATATGGAGAAAAGAATAGAGAAATATGGGAAAATCAAACTGTCATGGTTTGGAAGAATAGCTCTTGTTAAAATGAAAATATTACCAAAAATAAATTTTTTATTTAGAATGCTGCCTATTAAAGTATCAGAAATGGAACTTAAAAAGTGGCAAAATATGATAAATAATTATTGTAATGGAGGCAAAAGATCAAGAATCAATAAAAATAGATGGTATAAATCTCAAAAAAAGGAGGTTTAGGCTTACCTAATCTAAAGCTAAACTATGTAGCGAATCAATTGAGATACATTATTCATAGTGTTGCGGAGGTGAAGGAAATAGAATGGATGGAAATAAGTAAACAAGAGATAGAGTTAAAATTAAGAAATATATTTTTTGTAAACTAAAAAAGAAATATAGGGAATCAATACAATCTGTTTCTTTAAAAAATATATTAGATATATGGAATAAATATAAAAAAGTATTAGTTCCAGGAACATCTCCATTAACGCCAGTAATATTGTTAGAGGGTTTCCCAGCAAATTTAAGAAACAAGAAATTATAAGATTGAAGGAATCGATGGGGAAATTGAAAAATAAAAATTATGGAAAAAATATTAAAGGAGCAAGGATTTACATGGTTTAAACTGATACAGTTAGAAAGATAGACAAAAAAATGTTTAAAGGAGGGTAGTTGTAGAAAAAGTACAAAATTTGAGGAATTAATTACAAAAGCTATTCAAGAGAAAAAGACTATAAATGGTATTACAAGCAAAATATATAAAATGTTAATGGATAATGAAGAAGTACAAGATTATTTAAAAGATGTTTGGGAAACAGATGTAGCAACTGTAATAGACAAATCCAAGTGGGGAAAAATATGGAATATGCAACATTTGAAAACATTATCAGTAAGAATAAAAGAAAATTACTATAAGATTATATGGAGGTGGTATTTAACTCCAGTACCATTGAATCAAATAGATAAAAAGTATTCAGCACAGTGTTGGAGGGGTTGCCAAGAATTGGGAACGTATATGCATATGTGGTGGAATTGCAAATATGTAGAGAAATTTTGGAATATAGTTATGAAGGAAATAAGTGAAATACTGGAGATAAATATACCTTTAAGCCCTGAAATAGCATTATTATCCTATTGTGAAAAAATACAAGAATCTCAAATTGTTAAGGATTTGTTAACAAACTTGTTGACAGCAGCAAGGTTAATAATAGCAAAGAAATGGAAAATACAAGGTGAATATAAAATAGAAGAATGGTATGAGGAAGTATGGAATATAGCTATAAATGAGAAATTAACAAATATGGTTAAAGAAAAAAAGGAGGGTTAAATAAGAATGTTTTTGGTGAAAAATGGAGTAAATTTTTAGAATTTGTATTATTAAAGGGGAGAGGAAGCAAACCTGAGTTGGAAACAATGATTTTCTGGAAAGAGGGATAAAAGTAAAGGGAAGTCCCTCGGTGGAGGGAATCACTGTTATATATGTTTGTTAAGTCTTATGTAGTAATTGTATGTTTTTTTATTATTTTAAAAATTAATAAAATTATTAATTAAAAAAAATTAAAAAAAAGAATCATAGAATTGCAGAGTTGGAAGAGACCACGAGGGCCATCCAGTCCAACCCCCTGCCATGCAGGAAATCACAATCAAAGCATCCCCGACAGATGGCCATCCAGCCTCTGTTTAAAGACCTCCAAGGAAGGAGACCCCACCACGCTCCAAGGGAGTGTGTTCCACTGCCGAACAGCTCTGACTGTCAAAAAGTTCCTCCTAATGTTGAGGTGGAATCTCTGTTCCTGGAGTTTGCATCCATTGCTCCGTGTTCCTGTCTCTGGAGCAGCAGAAAACAAGCCCGCTCCATCCTCAGTGTAATACCCCTTCAAATACTTAAACAGGGCTATCATATCGCCTCTTCACCGTCTTTTTTCCAGGCTAAACATACCCAGCTCCCTAAGTCTCTCCTCATAAGGCATGGTTTCCAGACCTTTCACCATTTTAGTTGCCCTTCTCTGGACATGCTCTGGACATGCTCCAATTTGTCAATATCCTTTTTTAATTGTGGTGCCCAGAACTGGACACAGTATTCTAGGTGAGGTCTGACCAAGGCAGACTCAAAATGTCTCTCTAGAAGCTTCTCTCCTTCTTCTCCCTGGCAGGAAACTGGCCTGAAAATCCTCTGCAAGGAGTTTATATAGAGCTAGCCCCCCAGCTCCACCCCCTAGTGACTCACAGGTGTGACTCACAGAAGCTCCACCCCCTCACCAACAAGCAGCCTCTCCCAAGAGTTAAAAAAAAAATTCAAACTCACCCACTCAAAATGTCTCTCTAGAAGCTTCTCTCCTTCTTCTCCCTGGCAGGAAACTGGATGGAATCTCTTTTCCTGTAGTTTGAACCCAATGCTCTATATCCTAGTCTCTGGAGCTTCAGAAAACAAGTTTGCTCCATCCTCAATATGACATCCCTTCAAATATTTAAACGTGACTGTCATGTCCCTCTTAACCTTCTCTTCCCCAGGCTAAACATACCCAGCTTCCTAAGCCATTCCTCATAGGCTATGGCTTCCAGACCACCAACCATTTTGGTTGCCCTCCTCTGGACACGTTCCAGCTTGTCCATATCCTTCTGGAACTGTGGTGCCCAGAACTGGACACAGTATTCCAGGTGAGGTCTGACTAAAGCAGAATAGAGTGGCACTATTACTTCCCTTGATCTAGACACTATACTCCTATTGATGAAGAGTAGAATTGTATTAGCTTTTTTAGCTGCAGCGTCACACTGCTGACTTGTGTTCAGTTTGTGGTCCACTAAGATTCCTAGATCCATTTCTCACATGCTATCATAAAGCCAGGTGTCACCCATCTTATATCTCTGCTTTCCATTTTTACTGTCAAGTGTAGCATCCTACATTTCCTCCTGTTGAAATTCATTTGGTTAATTTTGGCCCAGCTTTCTAATCTGTTAAGTTTTTTTTTTTTAATTCTCATGCTGTCCTCTGAGGTATTAGCTACCCCTCCTAATTTGGTGTCATCTGCAAACTTGATAAGCATGCCCTCTATTCCCTCATCCAAGTCATCGATAAAGATGTTGAATAGCACTGGGCCCAGGACAAAATCCTGTGGCACCCTGCTGGTCACTTCTCTCCAGGATGAAGAGGAGCCATTGGTGACTACCTTTTGGATTCAGCCCCATTAACCAAGTACAAATCCACTTAACAGTTGCATTGTCTAGCCCGCATGTTACTAACCTTTTTGCAGTCTTAGTTCAGTTGAAGGTTCTTTATAAATCCATACTGGTTTCTGTAGACACCTGCCATTTTTCCTCCTCATTGGAACTGTCTGAAGTTTTGCCTTCAATATCTCACTTTTGAGAAACTCTCATCCATCATGTACTCCCTTCTCTTTTAGTATTCCTGACCATGGGATCACCCCCAATAATTCCCTAAGTTTTTAAAAATCAGCTTTCTTAAAATCTAGAAGGCATGTCTGACTACGCTTGGCTTCCCGTTTCCTCTGTATAACAATATCCAGGGGAGCATGGTCACTCCCCCACCACTTCCACCCCATTAACCAGATCCTCTCTGTTGGTTAGGATCAGATCTAAAATAGCTGTTCCCCTTGTTGCCTCTTCTACGCTCTGGACAATGTAATTGTCTGCAAGGCAAGTGAGGAATTTGTTGGACCTTAACTTTTTGGCAGAGTTGGACTTCCAACAAATACCAGGATAGTTTAAATTGGCCATTATTACTACATCTCTCCTGTCTGAATATGCAGTTATCTCTTCTAGGAAGGTATCACCCTAGTCCTCTGTTTGGCTTGGAGGTGTGTAGTAGACCCCCCACGATGACATCCCTGCTGTTTCCCTCCCCCTTGATTTTTATCCAGATGCTCTCAGCCTGGCTCCCAGGATTTAAGTCATGGATCTCTTCACAGGTGTACACATCCTTAACATATAATGCTATTCCATCACCCTTCCTGTTTGATCTATTTCTCTGAAATAGGCTATACCCCTCCATTCCTACATTCCAATCATGAGATTCATCCCACCAGGTTTCAGTGATGCCTATTAAATCGTATTTGCTTTACTGTGCTAAGAGTTCAAGTTCATCCTGTTTATTTCCCATGCTCTGTGCATTAGTATAGAGACATCTAAGACCATGGGCCATTCCCCCTATCTGCCTTTTAAAGCTTTTATATTCCTCCCACTGTTGAGTTCTTGTACTATTTGCCTTGCTGTCTGTATAACATTTGAGCTATTATCTGCAGCACTTGATGAACTCCTGTCCTCATGAATACCATCTCCCTCCCCTACACAACTCAGTTTAAAGCCCTCATGATCAGATCTTTCAGACTCTTAGCAAAAACATTCCTGCCAATTGCTGTAAGGTACAACCTATCACTTGCCAGTAGTGCACCTCCATGAAATCGCTCCCTGTGGTCCAGGAAGCCAAACCGTTTCCGGTGGCACCATCTTCACAGCCAGTTGTTCACCTGAACTATCTCTCCCTTCCTGGGTCATGCCCTTCCACTGGAAGGAGAATCAAAATGTCTCCCTGTGCATCTCACATGTGACAAGTGAAGTCTGCAACAAAAGGTTGTAAGATGGAGTGCCCTCTTCAGCAACCTATCCATACCCTCAGGCTGCACAAGGCTGAAATGTGTTCACACTAGGATCAGGCAGTGCACTGGATACGTCCTTTTCTGATTCTGTTGAAACACTAGTATCTAGACTGGACTGCAAGTGAGTGATTTGATCAAAAACATTAGCACTAAGGGAGCAGCTAGCAGCTTCCATGTTGCCAGGAGGGGGGGGGGTGAGCTGTGAATTTGAGCCATAAATATTTGATTACAGTTGTAGTTGGTGGCTCCCATATCAGTGGCCCAGCGAACTTGCTCTGGGTTTTAGTCTGAACCTCAAAGGAGCTGCTGAAGGGGCATCAACCCTATTCCCAAACATGTCAGATATTTCCTTGCAAGTTCAGACTACATCCCAGCATGGATTCATTGCCCCTTGACATGGGAGCCATCAGCTGGCACTGCAAACAAATATTCACAGCCTTTCACGGGATTCAGAAAAGCTGCTTTTTTGGAGTGTCAAAAGGAACTGTTGAAAATGAGAGAAATACTATTAAGCTCTTTAATTCCTGCAGTTGCTCAAACAGGGTTTCCTGATGGCCTCAGGCAGAAATAAAGATGCATTGTCTCTAAAGCAACATTATTCTTGGCATCAAGTTGTTGGTGGATCAAGATGAAACTCGTTCTGAGAAATAACAACACTGGCAGGACTTGAAAGGGACTTTGCCATGGGAAGAGTAAAAAAGAAAAGAAAGAAAATCAAATCAAAACATATATTTAGGTCAGTAGAAAAAAATTGCTAAAAGAGGCATACTTAAAAAAATAAATAAAACGAAGTAATTAGAAATGCTTCTTATACAAATATGTTGCTAATGAGGCAGACAGCTTAAGGCAGAACTTGGGAGGGTGCTTGTGAGGAAATAAGTCCATTAAATTTAGTGGGACTTACTTGTAAGTAAATAAGCTTGCTCATCAGGACTGAACTCTTCAGTCCTCAGCATACCAGCTCTGAAATATGTACTGATTAACTCATTGGTACCTTATTTTAAATAAATAAGCATGCTTAGAATCAGTATGCAAGACCGGGGAGATTATCAAATGGACCCTTTGGGTCCGTTTCCATCCCACTACCCCCCACCCGCCCCTCTCCCATTCCTGGTGTGGAATAAAGGAAAAAGCTTCACACACTTACCTTTATTCCGTGACAGGAATGGGCTCTCCCTCCCTTCCCTGCATGGTCATAAATGCAGCTGTCACAAGGCTGCTTTTATGACCCGGAACTCAAATCCCAGCTGTTCTCGTGAGAGAACAGCCGGGAGGGAAATTTAAAAAGAACATACACCCCCAGATGTCAAAAAAGAAAACAACCATGAAGACAGATTTTAAAAAGAAACAGCTACCCAGGGAGGCGAAAAAATTATTTTACTTACCTTGTCATCCCGATCACACCCGGAAGTGTCCGGCAGGGACCTCCCGGTGACGTCATGATCCTTTGTCATCCCAGGAGCACAACGAGTCCTCTGTTTGCTCGCTGTCGCTCCGTTATAATAATGGAATGAGCCTCTTATTCACAGATTTTTCTGTGAATAAGAGGAAATGGGGGAGGAACAGGAGCAGAACGGGAGCATCCCAGAACAGGCACGACGTCATGTAAAAGGTAAGCTTTTTAGCGATCTTCTGTCATCCCTGTTCTGGGATATTTTACCCGTGTGATGATCTCCAGGGTCAGCCCTACCATTAGACAGATTGGAGACACCATTGGTGCATAAGTTGGCCATATTCCAATATCTCAAAACCCAGATATTTCACTTGCCTACCTATTACTCTAATTTGCAAAAGAGGCCTCATTTTTCTCCCCACCACTACCACCCAAATATAGCATTGACTCAGAGAATTGAGAGAAGATGGGTCTACTCTGTTGTTGTGTTCCTTCAAGATGTTTCCAATTTACAGCAACCCTAAGGTGAATCAAATCTATCACAGGTTTTCTTGGTGAGATTTGTTCAAAGGGAGTTTGCCTTTGTCTTCCTCTGAAGCTAAGAGAGTGTGACTTTCCGAAGGTCACCGAGTGAGTTTCCATGGCCAGGTGAGGATATGAACCCTAGTCTTCAGAGTCATCGTCCAACGCTCAAACCACTACACCATGCTGGCCCTTTCTACAGTTCTAAATATATAGAAGTGTCCATAATAGATTTGAGACTTCAGTCATGGGCTAAACAGAGGAAATAGCAGGCTGGTTTCTCACAAACAATTGGACAAAATAGTAACTGCATATTTTCTCCCATATCTCAACTTTGGAAAGCTCAAAATTCAGACTAGCTAATGGAGTAAACAGAAACCATATGGAACTGCCCAAGTAAAACCCAGTCAACCAGGTAATATGGTGTGACAAATCCCCTACCCAGGTGGGCCCCACAATTCCAATCCTTGGGGCTCCTATCTCTCACCATTTACCCTCAAAATCCCTCCCTGTGTCTTATTCTCAGACCTCACAATGATCACTGTTGTGGACATGTGGTTGTGTCGATCAGGGAGTTCAGTGTAGCAAAGCATAATCAGTTCTCCCTGTCACTTCTGAAATGACAACACTTAGGCACATCTGGAGAAAATAAAAACAGTAAAGATTTATTTGATAGCAAACAAACCAACATCTAGCCTTATACCCATTCCATACACACAGTACACAGGAGCCCTTCTCTTTCAAACCAAGTAACACTTCTGCTTGAACTCTCCAGATAGTCAGCTCCCTAAAACTCAGTTCAGACCTTCTCTAGCCCCCACACTCTACTTCTCTCTCCCTGGATTATTTGCCATGGCTCCTTCCTATGGAACCCTGAGATTTGTAGTTTTACATGTCTTTAGCCTTGTCTGCCAAAGTGTGCTGGTGCCACACCAAACTACAAATCTCAGGATTCCATAGGAAGGAGCCATGGCAAATAATCCAATTTCTAATTTTTGTAGTGTGGATTTGGCCACCCTGCTCCTATCTCTCTGCCTTTAACAGACCAGCCTCTAGGTTATATCCTTTCTCCCAAAGCTCCCCACTCACAAAATTCCAAAGGCTGTGATTGTCTGGGTCTAACCAGGCTTACCCAGCTTCTCACTTCAGAGTATGGCAACCCTACAGATGCTGAAGTGCAGCAGTAGAAGCTCCCTGGCTATGGTTCCTGAACTTCATATTCCCCTGTACTGGAGAAAAGAACTGCATATGCCATACAACCTGTACGGGGATCCCTAACCAGCCTGATGTCTCAAATGTGTTGAAGGAGACAGACATTGTCCCATAGTGAGTGTTGGAGGCTTACCACACTCTGAAGAAAAGCAGCAAGGCAGCAGGAACGTTCTGTCTTCCTGGCCGCCTTACCATGTGACGTCATCGTTCTTCCAGCATTCTTTCATTCAGTCCCATGGGGGAACCAAGCTAACACCACATATTTTTGCTAATGGGTTTTTCTTCTTAGCAAAAAGATGAGGTTTTACCTCGGTCCCCATGGGCATGGAACAAAAGGATTACAACATCATGTGATGAGGCAGCATGGAAGATTGAACATTTCTGCTGCCTTGCTGTCACCGCTTAGAGAGTCATCTGTCAGTCTGGTCGGCTTCTATATATGCAATATGGGGCACCAAACTTTCCTTTGCCTTGAGAGCAAAAACCAGAGGCCTGTACAAAATAGCAGCCAGCCATTTCATGTAAGCAAGACTAGAAAAGACAACTCACTGAAAAGCCTCTCCCTGCTGCCTTTATTAAAAGTATGTTGCTTAAAAACAGAGATCAGAGAAAGAAAGGTACATCAGGTTATGTTGACCTGAGCAGGATGTATCTTGGAAAGCTTCTTCATCCTTATCTATAAGCTTTGCTCTCACTGCCAAAGAAGTAGACTAACAAGTTTAATTAATTTTTGGCTTAATTAGAAATATGTTGTAAACCGCTTAGGGAGAGCTTTGGCACTGATAAGAGGCATAGAAATTTAGAAAATAAAAAAAAATAAAATAAATAGAAAGTGCCCAAGACTGTATGTCGTCAAAAGAAGCTAATAGCAATGCAAAAAGTATAAAACATGCCTTAAAGCTTAGCTCTGGGTCCCTTCTTTGAGAAGCACCCATGCGCACAAGTTATCTGTATTGCTGAGGCTTTGGCCTCTCTGTTTTTTGTTTTTGTTTTTGTTTTTGTTCTTTGTTTTTTTCCTGTTTGGAATAAACTCCTGATTCAAGAAATTCTCTTCTCCCTTTCCTGTCCTTTTGGGTCCAAGGCTGCCACCTGGGAGGAGAGTGCAGGTGACAGCCTCAGTCAGCAAAATTTCTTGGGCTGCCTGATGCAAGGCTACAAACGTATGTCTGTTTATTTGGAAATATTTTCCATTGACTACCAAATATATTTGCATGGAAATGTGCTCATAAGATTATTTGCTTGTCAATGACAAGAAGTCCAATTTTAATATGGGTTCATCCTTTAAAATGTTGATAGAGAAGTAAGCATCTATGCCAGAAGTGAACTAGCCTGTGGGAGGCTAGTAAGTGACATTATAATCCTCGACGAGACCTTGGAGAGCTGCCTAGGAGAGGCCTTTTCTCAAAAGGAAGTGACCAGAAATCACTTCCTGTTTACTTATGGTTTTTAAAGAGGCCTGAAATAGCCCAATGAGACCCCCAAATGTGGGGAAAATGCTCCTCAAAACATAACCCAAGGGACTCTGGGAAACCCCCAAATTACACAGGGGGTCTGCATGTGACCCACAGGCTATGCTTTCACCTCTTCTGATCTACTCCAAACTTATTCATCCTATATTGATTGCCTGCTTCCAGGATCAGTTCACGTTTCTCAGTCCATGGGACCAACATCAAAATCAAAAGCCAAGAAGAACCAAAAGCAGAAGTATGGCCATCCTCCACTGGGAAGATGATGATGATGATGATGATGATTGCACTTTCTATGTTACGTTCTCCCAAAATGGGACCCAAAGTGGCTCACAAAACAATTGAAATCACAATTAAAACCAATTAAAACATACAAAGTAAAAAAACAGATAAAAACAACATAAAAATAGCATAAAAACACATCCTGATAAAAGCCACAATTCTATGTCAAAGGCCTGCTTAAACAAGAAAGTTTTTGCCTCCTGGTGAAATGACAACAGGGAGGGGGCCAGCCTAGCCTCCTGTGGGAGGGAGTTCCAAAAGGTGGAGCAGCTACAGAGAAGGTTCTCTCTTCAGTCCTCACCAAGTGAGTCTGTGATGGTGGAGGGACCGAGAATTTACTAAGAATCTTTTATAGAGGAATTAGAATTTATTTCTTTGGCAATGAAGACTAATGGTTTCCATATCAATGAGACAAAGAAGGCACTGTGGGTTTTAGTTTGAACTTTAAATGAGTTATCCAAAGTCTGGAGTTCTATCCCAAAATAAGCCCAGCACATTGGATAGTTCCTTTAAAGTTCAGAATAAAACCCAGAACAGGTTCGCCGCCCTGTTGACATGGTAGCCAACGGATGTCACTGCTGCTGCAGTATTTTTACTATAAGGGAATGGAATAGGTGTTTCAGGTATTTTTCCCCTCAAGTGCCCTCAAAATAATTTGAATAGAATACATTGGTGATCTCCCATCCAAGTACTAGCCAGAGATGACCCTGCTTAGCTTCCAAGATCAGATCCCATCCAATTTTGAAAGCTAAGCAGAGTCAACTCTGGTTAGTAAGTGGATGGAAGACTGCCAAGGAATACCAGGTGCTGTAGGCTATATTTTAGAGGAAGGAACTGGTGAAGCCACCTCTGAGTATTTCTTGCCTAAGAAAACCCTATGAAATTCATGGAGTTACTATAAGTTTACAGGTGACTTGAAGGTACATATATACACACAGTATAATACAACATGTCTTGACATAGAGGCACTATTTGCTACAGAGCCTCAGGCAGCAAAAATGTTTTGGGCTGGCTGTGGTAGAAACTAGTTTCGCCCAAAACACATTACAAAAATTGCCAAGTTTTCACCTGCTGATGGAGCCACACCACTTTTTGTGTTGCTCTATCTGCAAATCTTCCCTGGTATGGGTATTGTAGATAGCACTGGTGCCACAAATGAAAAGGCCCTGCCAACTTCATCTGAGGTTTCCAAAGAAAGGTGACAATTCTGAATGGAATCCAGGGGGAAAACCCATACTTGAAGAGGAGGTCTTAACTTTGCAGATCTAAGGCATTTAGATCCCTAGACTTCTTATAGTACAGTTTCCATGCCAGAGCTAAGATTAAAAGGATTTTTTGTTTTCCCTATAACACACACATCCATATATATTAATCCATGGATTCTTAAAAGTGATGAGCATTCTGTTGTATGTACACAAATTTTGTCCATCCACAACTGCTGCAGGCATGGATTTGCTACTTCCACTGAAGTGAATGGAGCAGTCCAGATGTATAAACAGCCTGCAGCTATTTGTCATGATTCTAGGCAGAAGCCAAAAAAGGGTAGAGAGAGAGAGAGAAGGCAAAGAGAGTAGCCAGAATATCATGTTCTCAGCATGATAGGTCTTGGAAATGATCTTTTTAAAAATGCTTTATGCAAGCAGTTAACATCCAACTGCTTTCAAACTACACCATAAAAGGCTACAATACAGACTATATTATTTTATTTCCTCTTTTCCTAAATAATAATGGCCAAAAAAAATCACAGGATTTGTAATAACTTGCTATATAACAATGGAGGAAGCATGCATTATGTTGTAATGCTCCCTCTAAAGGTTTTTTTTTTCCTTCCAATCCTGCATGGGCTGAAAATCCTTGAAAACAAAGCCTGGCTGTTTAAATATGACTCATATGTATAAAGTGTGTCTGCTGCTTATGTAGGCAAGGTGTGTCTCCTAATGCGTGGAAAGCATCAGAAAAAAAGATCACCAAATGATAAGCAATTATGAATGGAAGTGTGGTTCTGAAGGAGAGTTCTATTAATACATTGGACAGCTAAAAGACAACTTAATGGATCCTACAGCAAATCAAGCCTGAATGCTTACTAGAAGACAAAATGACCAAACTGAGGCTATTATCCTTTGGGCATATCATGAGAAGGTGTGACTTACTGGAAAAGACAATAATGCTTAATAAAGTGGGAGGTGGTAGGAAAAGAGGATTCCAGGTGGATTCATTCTGTCAAGGAAGCCACAGCCCTGTATTTGGAAGATGTGAGCAAGACAGTTGATGACCAGGACTCATGGAGGTCTGTCATTCATAGGCTTGCTATAAGCAAATAATAACAATGAATAAGCTTATGGAGGTTTTTTTTTAAAAAAAAAATCATTCCTTTTAACCAATGTCCTTATTAGGAAGATAACTATAAAGATGAGGTAGATGGTCACATCTACTTTTTTTTTTTTTTTTTTTTTTTTTTTTTAGGTGTCAGGCTTGGTCCAGGAACTAAATCAGGGTGGGAATTGTGCTGCCCTCCACATGTTGTTGGATTTCAACTCCCAGCTCACCCCTCAAATGGCATGGGAGGGTATCTTTTGCTCTCCCACCTCAGCCAACAGAATGTTTTATGCTAGCTCTGACACAGAGCATACAATGTGAACTTCCCTATATCAGATCATACCAATTTCTCTATATCTTAATCAGTGACCATCATGAAGGGACACTGTGCCTCTGAACACTATGCTGGAGAACAGTGCAGTGCCTCATTTTGCCTCCCCTCATAGATATAACCCTGGCTAACCAATCATCATGCAGTGCTCAAACAATGAGTATTAAGTGGCTCCAGATTACTTCCCTACCTTTCCTATTAGGTTTTTCTGATGAGCTCCTTGGCCTCTTTTTCATCTATACTGCCTTATTCTATATTGGAAGTTGCTAAAATGCAGGATATTGACAAGCTGGAATGTGTCCAGAGGTTAGTGATCAAAATGGTGAAAGGTTTGGAAGCCATGCCCTATGTAACAGTTTAGGGATCTGGGAAGGTTTAGCCTAGAGAAGAGAAGGTTAAGAGGTGACATGATAGCCATGTTTAAATATTTGAAAGGATATCATATTGGGGATGGAGCAAACTTGTTTTCTGCTGCTCCAGAGATTAAGGACGTTATCAGATACATCAAATATGGCATCATAACACCACATAAATATGAAAGAGTGAACATACTGGACAACATCGCACTTTTGCTTTTATGTACTGGCCAAAACCCGTCATATCTTATTGACAGCTCAAGCTGTCAATAGATCCCCCACTGCAATTCAGTGCTGGCATTGCCAGCATATGAAATCTTGCACGATTGTACTCATGTGAAGGCAGAACACTTCCAGGTGAGATTGTGACATCCAGGTAGGTGACATGCTTTTTATGACCCTCCCCAGTTTACTTGGGACTTTTTAGAGTACTTATGTGCTTTATAAAACTTTGAGTGTGTTTGTTTGTTTGTTTTAATTTCCCACACTAGCATCTTCTCGTGAGATTAGGGGGTCGTTTACACGGGCAAATATTCCTCTAAATATACCGCTAAGATAGCTCATAGTTCACACGGATCGCAGCACAGCATTGCCTCATTCAGAAGGGGAGAAGGTAAAACACCCAAATATAGCGTGGCAAGGGATGTCGCTACTTTTGCAGGTATATTTGCAATGTAGTGCTTTATTGGCAGTGTAAACTACCATTCCGTTAAGGGTTGCAGCAGATCTGCATTCTGATTGGTTGCTCTGATGCAATGGGTGGGCTTAAAAGAGGGATACTGAGTTCAGTAGCATTCAGGAAACTTTGAAAAATCCTCTGCTATTTTGCAAGTCTGCCAAGAAAAAGGATTCCCAAGACCTTTCAGTCATAAAGTTCCCAGCTGTCAGCTCTGCTTGGGGGAGGGAGAGAGAGCGAGAGAGAGCAAGCAAGAGAGAGAGGGGGGAGGGAGGGGGACCAGGGAGGGAGAGTCAAAAATCCTCTGCTATTTTGCAAGTCTGTGAACCCTGAGTAAACGAATCATGCTGAAAAAACTTGTGACAGGTTCACCTTAGGATCCTCGGCATGGCAGCAATGCCTTTCAGCAGAGAGATTGCTGACCCTCTGCTTCGGGCAGTGACTGAGTTCATTTACAGGCAGATTTAGAGAGAGACAGAGACAGAGGCACTTCTTTGATCTTCACCCCTGCTATTTTGGCAGTCTGTGAGTCTTTCTTTAGCTCGAAAATGCAGGGCTTCAAAGGAAGGTCTATGCCCTTCCCCATAAAGCCTGCCTCTGCTTGGGAGGCCACGCCCCCCACACTTTTTCAAGTCTAAATGAAAAAGCGGCATAATTAGAAAAAAAAAAAACCTGACTGGCACAGATGCGGAAAAGAATTAAAGCGCAAGTTGCCGCAATAAATCTGCCGTGTAAACCAGCCCTAGGTGAGATCCTAAACCAAGAAGTGAACAAAGCTCTGTTCACTCCCCATTAGTGCCTGGGAAAGCTTTTGCTGGGAAAGAAGGTAAGTGTGGCATGGGGAGTTCTTTGGCCAGCATAAAAACAACAAATTTATGCCAGCAAAAGAACGGGGTTTAGGGATGGTCCGGTAAAGTCCTAGGAAGTGAAGCAATAAATTCAAATTACAGGAAAACATTAGGAAGAACTTCCTGCCAGTAAGAGCTGTTCATCAGTGGGATGCACTGCCTTGGAGTGTGGTGGAGTCTCCTTCTTTGGAAGTTTTTAAACAGAAGCTGGATGGCCATGTGTTGGGAGTGCTTTGATTGTATATTCTTGCAAGGCAGGGGGTTGGACTGGATGGCCCTTGTGGTCTCTTCCAACTCTATGATTCTATGATACAGCTAATAGGCTGCCTGCAGTTCCAAACGCCTTTTGCACCTCCCACCTCTACAATCCCCAAAGCTGCTGGTGGGTGCAAAAATCACCTGAAAATATACAAAATTGACTCCCCAGCTGCCCCAAAATGTGGCAGTCTATGGTGCTGCACACCTTATGACCTCTCAAACATTCCTCATTCCTCAAAAAAAGAGCCAAAAAATTGTTGAAAATGAAGAAAGTGGAAATTGATTCAGCTGTCCCAGGATGTTCACGGAAGAACTTTGCCCCCACCACCCCAACTAGGGTAACCCACCTCTTTTCTACATGATGCACACCTCCAAATCTTAATAATACTAGCCTAAATCTATTGTTAGTCCCAACTAGAGCAAACTCATTGAACCAATGGTAGCTTTGCAAATCAAGAGTCGTGTGCATTCCATTGATTTAATAGGTCTACTCAAGTTTGGACTAACAATAAGTTTCAAACCCTTGTCTTGGTTGTATGTAATTGTGGTGTTTCATCCCGGTCCCCCGCAATATTTGATGGGCTTAATACAACTTTAGGATTAAAGAGGAACTCTGAACAATTTGCATCATTTCAGAGAACACAACAGAAAGGGTTTCTTATCTTTGTCCCATTTGATTTTTTTCTCCCTCCATAGGATTGGTTTAGTGCTTCCATTCCCACAGACTGTGTCTTATAAATGTTCAGAAGAGTACCTCTAATCCTTCTTCTTTGTACTAGATGCAGCAAAATCAATGGAGACATCAAGAAGGCAGAACTATAGTGCTCAGCCTGATCGCTAAGAGCTATAAGAAAAACAACAAACCCACTACAAGGGATGACAAAACAGCCCTGCTTTAAGGCATCTGTGATCACACATCTGAGGCAAATTATTAGCATTTTAGGGAGTGGGTGATGCTTAGTGCTTTGTACTTGAAGGCTTCCAGCATTATCTGACAGCCCGCAGAACTCAAAGCTTTGTCCTTTCTCACTCTTAAAGGAAATGCCCAATAAAAGGTGCAAAGTCCACCACAGAGGAGGTGGGTGTAATTCTTTCAAGCTCATTCTCAGTGCTAGGGAGATCAGAGGGCACACACCCAAGTTGAGCAGATAAAAATAAAGGTATCTCTTTCACACTAACTGAAGAAAATGGATTCTCAGAGCCACTACAGCCTTAGTTTGAGGGGGTGGGGAAACAGATCAGAGGTGATATTCAAGGATGTAGCCAGCATGTTGTAGTGGTTTAAGCATTGGACAATGATTCTGAAGAAGAGGGTTCAGCCATGGAAACCCACTGGGTGACCTTGGGCAAGCCATGATCTCTCAGCCTCAGACGAAGGCAAAGGCACAACCACCCCTGAACAAATATTGCCCAGAAAACCCTATGATAAGAAATGTTTGCCTTAGCGTTGCCGTAAGTCAGAAATGACTTGAAGGCAAACAACACTATGTGGAGGCAAAATGAAGACATTAACCCCCCCAATAAGAATTCTCCACCCTCCCATGATTTTTCCCTCAGTCCCCAAATTTCTAGCATTGCAATAGAGAAACACTTCTGTTCAGCTTTTAGAAATATGGTTTAGGTATGTACAGCACCATGGGCAGGCAAGTAACCAAGGGTATGTGAACATAGCTGGTATAAAAGTTCTAAGTGTGAAACAGTGTCTCATTTTATGCAGTGCTAGAAATTGGAACTGAAAGAGAATTTCACTGAAGGGCAGAATTATTATTTGGAGATGCAGTTCCCTCATTTCCCCCTCCTGTCAGGATTGGTCCCAGATGTGACCTTTTCCTGCAAGTTCAGTTCTGTTATATTATTTTGTGGCTAATTGTATTTGCATTTCCCTGTACTTGTTAATGAGTGTGTAGTCTATGGACTTTATCAGATGAGCCCGTTAAGAGTTCTTTTGCCGACATAAAAAATCCATTTCTATGCCAGCAAAAGAACTCTCCCCGCTGCACTTACCTCTAATTCCAGCAAAGACCTCTGGAAGAGGAAATGTATGGAGCTCTGTTCACTTCCTTGTTCAAAATCACTTGTATTTTTGCAATAATACATAGCATGGGAAATTCAAAAATAAAACACAAAATAACACTAAAAAAGTTACACCACATACATAAACACACTAAAAAAACTTCCAGGTAACCTGGGGAGGGTCATACAAAGTGTGTCACTTACCTGGCTGTCGTGATCTCACCTGGATGTGTTCGCTCCAGACTGGCCATTGATGTTGCATTGATGTGGGTACAATGGTGTGAGGCTTCACACACTGGCAATGCCGGCACAAAAGCGCCATGGGGATCTGTTGATGTCTTCAGCTGTCAATAAAAATCTACAGCTTTTGGCAATTTTCTCTCCCTTCAATCAGGGGTTTTCCTGGTTTTCCGGGTCTAATATCAAACTGTCATGCCCCGTGAGTCTGATGAGGGTATGGAATCAGAGGAGGAGGAGGATATGGCAGGGAACAGCCCTATGGACCCTGGCATAGGTTGATCTACAACTGTGCCAACAGAGAACCCTGCCAGCCTGGATGCTCAAGCAGAGGAAGAGCCTGGCCCTGTTGGGTTGGCACCAGTCCCAGCAGAGAGTCCTACCAATTCAGATAAGGATGAAGAAAAAGAGACAAACTTACCTCCACCATCATACAGTCAGCAGTGATCTCAAAAGAAAGCTCAAAGGAAATCGCTGAGACTTTATGAGAAATACCTGCTTGTCAAGAAGCACCTGGCAAAGCCTTGATTGCTATATATATGCTTTAGGGAAATGTGGAGGCTTTGTCAGAGAGCAGCTGATCTTCCTGGAGAAAGCTTCTTGCTGACTTCATTGCCTTGATTCCTGTTGCTTACTCCTGTTGTCTTGACTCATGTGTAGACCTTGGACTATTCCTGACTACACTGTTGTCTGACCCTGTGGATCCATGGACCTACTTCTGGACTGCACTGTCTTCCATAAGCTTTGACCCTTGGACTGTATTCTAGACTCTTCTCTGTGTGCCTTCCTGCTGGTTTTGCTGCTGCTCAAGAAACTGAACCTTGCTTGTTTCAAACCTTATCTGACTCCACTTAATTGATTTTGCTATCATGGAGAGTTGGCTGCTTTCCTGGTCTTTCGAGATTTATCTTGGTCAAACTCCCAAACTGTGTATTAATTGCTGGTGACTGGCTGCTTTCTTGGACACAAACCTACACCCAGAGGACCCTGTGACAAACCATTCTCTTTGAAAAATTATGTTGAATGTGAAGTCAAGGCTTTCACGGTTGGCATCCATAGATTTTCCTTGGGCTTTTCCTGGCTGTGAGGCTGTGTTCTGGAAGAGTTTATTCCTGATGTTTTGCCAGCATCTGTGGTTGGCATCTTTACAAACACCTGGACAACTTCAACAGGAAAGAAGAAACCCTAAAAGTAAACAAAATCTGGCTCCCAGTTTTGAAGAACAATAGAATAAAAACCCAACACTTACAAAGGAATTCCACCCAGGGACAAGGGGATTCCCAGGAGATAATGGCCCATCAACCAACCATCAGCCAAACAGACACTAACGAGCCTTGCATTTCTATACCCAGAAGCTAACCATTCAATTACACAAATTTACATATACTCCCCAATGAAAGCTTCGAGGAGTCGTAAGTGGTGGTGATAGGTCACCCATGTTTCAGACCCATAAAGGAGAATAGACAGTACAATGGCTCTATACTGCTGAACGGACTTAAGCACAGAGTTGCCGATGGCAATGTGGGGATGGTGGTGCTCGTCCTGTGGTGCAGGCTGGTAAAGAACTTCTGTTTTCTTCAGGTTGACTTCTAACCCAAACAGCTCTGCAGCCATTGCGAAGCAGGATGTTAGGCGCTGCAGAGCTGCTTCTGTGGGGGCAACAAGGGCAGCATCATTAGCAAAAAGCAGCTCACGGAATAGATAGTTTAGAGTCTTAGTGCGAGCCCTCAGACGGCTTAAGTTAAACAAGCTACCATCAGTATGGTAACATATAGATGCTGTCGTCTTCTTCGAGCTCTGCCATATATATATATATATATATATATATATATATATATATAAACTCCACACACTCCTACCCAACCATTCTTTGAAGATGCCAGCCACAGATGCAGGCGAAATGTCAGAAAGAAACTATTTCAGAACACAGCCACCAGCCCAGACAAAAACAAGGAAAATTATGTTGCTTTGGAAGTCCTTGAATTGTCCAGGGCTTGAACATAGCACAATATAAGTAACTACATTGCAAGCAACACATCTGGAGATGAAGCCACTAGAGCATAGCATCATTGGTCTAAATTCAATTGCACGTCCCATTTCAAGTAGAGGCACTGAATCAATGGGATTGACATGATGTGTTGACTTCCCTTTCAGAAACTGATCAATGAGTCTACTTATTTGGGACTACCAATTGAGTTTAAAGCCAGTGGTTCTCAAACTTTGGTCCACCAGATATTTTGGACTTCAGCACCCTGAATTCCTGCCTGTTAGCCAAGCTGGCTAGGGCTTCTGGGAGCCGAAGTCCAAAACACCCAAAGGACTGAATTTAGTCACTTAAGCCATCACTTTTCTGAAGCAACACAATGTACTGTAATGTTATTTTTGTCATGTAATTTTTAAAAAGTTTACTTATTAAAAAAAATAAAAATAAAAAATACTTGTTATAAAAGCATTGGTTGGTGATTCATTTGGAGAGATTTGGGGTTGTGAATGCATTTTCTTAGTTATTTCTTTTTTGTAAAAATAAAAAAAAAACTAACACATTGGCAGTGTTACTCTTAGAGCAATGAATAATACCTAATGTGCTATATTGGAAGAAAAAAGGAATCGTGTGTAACACCAAATGTGTTACTTTTTAAGAATAACATTCTTAAGTTCTGTCCTTCTCACAGAGCTTCTGCTAAAACTTTTCATTTCCTGATAAGTAGGGTGTCTGCAAGCATTGGAGCCAGGACATAACTCTCCGACCCTTTCTTCTTATTTTGCAGGCACATTTCTCTGTTGACCTCTTGACCCTGCAGAAAGGTGGGAATTCTCCACCTACGCTATGGTAGTGATGACTAGGTGGCCCCAGCCTCCTGCAGCTTTAACCAGAGAAAGGCTAGAAATCCACAACACCAGCTTCAAATCATAGGTCATCCTTTTCTTAAACATTACCAACCTCATAGCAGCTCAAGCTGGAATTCTGTTGAAGTGATATGCTTGTGTCACTGACCAACTGCTCAAGTGATCAGACTTTTTACCAGCTTGTGTAAGCAGATTTCAAAGAATTTTTTAAAAGAAATGTTTAATTCTATACCACCCTATATCAAAAGATCTCAGCGCAACATAGAAGAAAATCAGTTGCAATCACTTAAACTGAAATTTAAAACAGTAAGATAATTTAAACAGACTAAAAGCATATTAAACTATTTCTCCACTGGCTGCATATCAGTTTCCGAGCCCAGTATAAGGTGTTGGTTATTACCTTTAAAGCCCTAAATGGCTTGGGTCCAACTTATCTCCGGGACCGCCTCCTCCCATACAATCCTCTCCGCGCACTCTGGTCCTCTGGGAGGAATTTGCTTTAGCCACAAAAATCTAGGCTGCCTGCAACCTCCCAGAGGGCCTTTTTGGTAATCGCCCCCAATTTATGGAATGGCCTGCCGAACGAGATCCTTCAGATGACGAGCTTAAGTGGCTTTAAAAAACACTAAAGACGAATCTCTTTCGGCAGGCCTTTCCTGATTAGATCCCGGCCTCAGGAGCTGCTTTTGATGACTTTTGAGCACTCAAAAATACCCTCCAAAATTGAGGGTCGTCTTATATGTCAGAAATACTTTGCTTCACCCACCTACCGATCTCCTGCCTCTTCGCAACCTTCGCAAACGGAGCGAAGAGGCAGGAGATGGGGCGGGGGGGGGGTGAGGCAAAGTGTTTAGTAGTTCATTCTCCCCCTCCTCTGCCTTCTCCCCCTTTGGGGAGCAACCAAAGACAGAGGAGAGGGGCTAACGTTGCAGTTTGCCGCGGCCACTGCTCAATCGCCTGTGTGTTCAGCAGCCGAGGCAAACTGGGCATTTTCACCCCTTTCCCCCACTTTCCTTGAAGGTGGGGGAAAGGGGCAAATCTAGGGGTTTTCTGCGGACACCCCTGCTTCCCCCGCCTTGGTCCCCTTTGGAAGAGAGCCAAGACAGAGGGAGGGGGGTGGCCGTGGCAAACTGGGCATTTTCAAGGAAGGTGGGGGTAAGTGGCGAAAATGCCCAGTTTGCCTCGGCGGCCCCGTTCCCTCCATCTTGGCTCTCTTCCGAAGGGGGCCATGGAAGGTGGAGGAAAGGGGCGAAAATGCCGCGGTTTGCCTCAGCATTCCCCTTCCCTCCGTCTTGGCTCTTTTCCAAAGGGCCAAGGCGGGAGAAGCGGGGCCTCCACAGCAAACCGCTAGATTCACCCCTTTCCCCCACCTTCAAGGAAGGTGGGGGAAAGGGGCAAATCTAGGGGTTTTCCGCGGATGCCCCTGCTTCCTCAGCCTTGGTCCCCTTTGGAAGAGAGCCAAGACAGAGCAGGGGGCAGCCGAGGCAAACTGGGCATTTTCAAGGAAGGTGGAGGAAAGGGGCGAAAATGCCGCGGTTTGCCTCAGCGTTCCCCTTCCCTCCGTCTTGGCTCTTTTCCAAAGGTGGCCAAGGCGGGAGAAGTGGGGCTGCCAGGGCAAACCACTAGATTCACCCCTTTCCCCCACCTTCAAGAAAGGTGGGGAAAAGGGGCCAAAATGCCCGGTTTGCCTCGGCGGCCCCATTCCCTCCGTCTTGGCTCTCTTCCAAAGGGGGCCAAGATGGGGGGAAGGGGGCCGCTGAGGCAAACTGGGCATTTTCACCCCTTTCCTCCCACCTTCCTTGAAGGTGGAGGAAAAGGGCGAAACTAGCGGTTTGCCATGGCAAACCGCCCCCACTTCCCCCATCTGGGTCCTTTTCGGAAGAGAGCCAAGATGGAGGGAAGGGGCGACCGAGGCAAACTGGGCATTTTTGCCCCTTTCCTCCACCTGCTAGTCAAGTTTGACTGTAAGGTTGAAAAGAGGGGCTAATGCCATGGTTTGCCTTGGTGGCTTCCTATTCCCTCTGTCTTCCTTCCCTTCGCAAAGGGAAGGAAGATGGAGGAAATGGGCAACCGCCAAGGCAAACTGGGTATATTTGCCCCTTTCTTCCACCTTCGAGTCAAGGGTGACTGAAAAGTGGAAGAGAGGGGCGAATGCTGCGGTTTGCCACGAACACCACCCATCCCCTCCATCTTCATTCCCTTTGCAAAGGGAACAAAGACAGAGGGAATGGGCAGTGGCCGAAGCAAACCGGGTTCATTCGGCCCCCTCCTCTGCCTTCACTCCCTTTGGTGAGCAACCGAAGGTGGAAGAGAGGGGCAAACGTTGAGGCTGGCTGGCTGGGAGAGCCCTGCCATCTGATCCTGTTCGCTTTCCCAACTCACAAGGAGTTGGGAAACAAAGAGGATCAACTGGCAAGGCTCCCCCAGCCAGTCAGCTAGCCAGCCAAATTGAGGGGGGGGGGCTGGTCTTATATGGTGAATATATGCCTAAGCCTAGATTTTTAGTTGAAAATTGGGGGGTCATTTTATATGCCCAGTCATCTTATATGCCGGAATATATGGTAGGTGGTTTTAATTTTATACTGTTTAATGTCTTTTTATGGGGGAGAGTGGGGGTGGGTGATGCTTTTAGTCAGCATTGTGGCATTTAATTGTTGGAAGCCACCCCGATTGTTTTTAGCAGAGGGGAGGGGTATAAATAAATATTATTATTATTATTATTATTATTTAGCAAGTTGAATCAAGGCAGCTTAGAATCAGTTAAGAGAATATAAGATCACTCACATAGTGCAGATTTTGATTAAATCACTTGTCTCTGAAGGCTTCAGCAAAAAGACATGTTTTTACTCATCACCAGCCTTCATAGAATCATGGAATCATAGGTTGGAAGAGACCTCCAGGGTCACTCACTCAGTCCAACCCCATTCTGCCATTCAGGGATACACAATCAAAGCACTCAATAGATATTTAAAAACCTCCAAAGAAGGAGACTCCACCACACTCCGAGGCAGTGCATTCCACTATTGAACAGCTCTCATCCCAGTGCAGTGTAACAACAGCTTTCTTTTGCAAGAAGGAAAGTTCTTCCCTCATTTTCCTAATGTTCTTCTGGCTGACTCAGTGCAAAGACTCTGGAATCACTAATGATATTGCATTAACAGCACTGGAATGTAACACATTGCTATTGTACTGATATATCATATATGAAATCATATGTTATTTTAATTTTTCTGATTTAAGAGAACTCATAGAATCATAGAGTTGGAAAAGACCACAAGGGCCATCTAGTCCAACACCCTGCCATGCAGGAATACACAATCAAATCATTTCTGACAGATGGCCATCCAGCCACTGTTTAAAAACCACCAAAGAAAGAGATTCCACCACACTCCCAGGCACTGCATTCCGCTATTGAACAGACCTTACCATCAGGAAGCTCTTCCTAATGTTTAGGTGGAATCTCTTTTCCTGTAGTTTGAGTCCATTGCTCTATGTCCTAATCTCTGGAACAGCAGAAAACAAACTTGCTCCCTCTTCAATATGACATTCTTTTCATATTTAAACATGGCTATCATGTCACCTCTCAACCTTCTCTTCTCCAGGCTAAACAAACCCATTGGCTTTTTTGGCTGCAACATCACACTGTTCATTCATGTTCAGCTTGTGGTCTACTATGCTTGTGGCCTATTAAGACTCCTAAATCCCCTTCACATTTACTGTTGTCAAGCCAGGTGTCACCCATACTATATCTTTGCATTTCATTTTTTCTGCCTATATGTAGTACCCTATATCTTTCTCTATTGAAATGTATTTTGTTAGTTTTGGTCCAGTTCTCCAATCTGCTAAGGCCAAATTCTGATCCTGTCCTCTGGGGTATTAGCTACTCCTCCTAATTTGGTGTCATCTGCAAATTTGATAAGCATGCTGTCTACTCCGTCATCCAAGTCATTGATAAAGATCTCGAATAGCACTGGGCCCAGGACAGAACCCTGTGGCACTCCACTAGTCACTTACACCACTGTTGGTGCCAACTGGGCTGCCAAGGACAGGGTATTCCACTACTGGGGTGCCAGAGCAAAGAATGCCCTCTCCCACATCTTCCCACAGTGTATTGCCCTCACTGGAGAGACACAGAGGTAGGCCCTCCAAAAGACCTCAATCCCCAGGCAGATTTCACTAGGGATGACATGTGGATACAACTCGCCTTTCCTCCCACCACCAGTTTGGCTGTCTGTGTTCCTTCCCTGATCCAGTGGAGTTATGCAATACAGTAGTATGCTATGCCAGCTCTCAGTACAATCTTAACTATATTGTACCACAACACACAGGCTCTGCAGACAGATATTTTGAATACAAAATCCTACCCCTTCCCAAGTCCCTTTGGACCTGTGTTCCTGTCACACAAATTGGGGGTCCCAGGTGCAAACTGGTTGTTTGGTCTTCATTCCCATCATTAAAGGAATTTACATTTCAGTGATGGGCAAAGAAGATGTCCATGGTATAAAATCCAAGGACAGATCAATGATTCTGAATAAGGAAGAGCTAAAGACGCTAATCAGGCTCAGTTAAAGATGCACCATTATGCCATCAACAGCAGGTTCTGCTCCTGGTTTGCAATCAGTTTGTAATCAGTTTGTACAATTTGTCAGGCACAGTGGGAATTTAAGGGTGAAAGGTGTTGAGTAAATGTCAGTCAGCATTTGCTATTAACTGTTTGAGGGTGACTGGCTGTGGCTTTCTCAGAAAGTATGCCTCTTGTCTATGGGAAATAGTTCTGATGTATGGTAGCACTGAGCCAATAGCTCACCATTGCTATCCTCCAGATTTCCCAAATGTGGCGGCTGCTTTTCCCATTATCTGGCTAAACCATCTATATATATAATTCTCTTAGGTATGTTGCCGTTTCCAGTGTGCTGATTGGCTGCTTAGGGAACTCACCAACCAGTCATAGGTCTGTTGGGCAGCCAATCACCACACTGGGGGTGGGACCATGTAGATTCCAAACATGGCTGCCGGAGAGGGAGAGGAAGAGGGAGTACCATGGGGGGTGGATGTGGTGTGTGAAGGAGTGCAGGTGGTGGGGGCCAAGGGGCAGAACAAGTGGAGGGGTGGCAGAGAGAGGAAGGGGTCAGCAGGGGGCAGAACAAGCAGAGGAGGGGCAGAAAGAGTGGAGGGGTGGAGAACAAGCAGGGGGGGACAGAAAGAGAGGATGGGGTGGCAGTGGGGCAGAAAGAGCAGAGGGGGAAGCAGGGGGGAGGAAGAAGCAGGGGGGAAGAAAGAGAGGAGGGGACAGTAGGGGGCAGAACAAGTGGAGGGGGAAGAAAGAGCGGAGGAGGAAGCAGGGGGGCAGAACAAGCGGAAGGGGGCAGAAAGAGCAGAAGGCGTGGCAGTGGGCAGAACAAGTGGAGGAGGGTGGCAGGGGCAGAACAAGCAGAGGGGGCAGAAAGAGTGGAGGGGTGTGGCAGGGGGAAGAACAAGTGGAAGGGGGGAAGAACGAGCAGCAGGGGGGGCAAGTTAAAGCCACCAACCTAGCTCAAAGGATTCTCATGAGGTCACCTAGGCATTTGGGGGAGAGTTTTTTAATGGCGTATGGTACGCCGGATCCTGCTAGTAATATTGGAATAAATAACTGTACACATCATGGTACACCAGTTGGGTACAGGCAGATTCACATCTCCATATTTATTACTTGATAACTTGCATTCCTGTTCACAGATAAAATCATAGAGTTGGAAGAGACCACAAGTTCGTTTTGTTAGTTTGGGCACAGCTCTCTAATCTGCTAAGGTCGTTTTGGATTCTGATCCTGTCCTCTGGGGTCTTAGTTACCCCTCCTAATTTGGTGTCCTCTGCAAATTTGATAAGCACGTCCTCTGTTCCGTCATCCAAATCTTTGATAAAGATGTGGAGTAGCACTGGGCCCAGGACAGAACCCTGTGGCACCCAACTGGTAGAAAGTGAAACTGAGAGATTTCCCATCTGCTTTAAATGTTCAGCTCTAAAAAGTCATTGCTTGAATCCCTGGTTATTCAATCATGTTTATGGTGCTGAATTTGTGTTGCCATCTCCTTTTTCCTGGTGATCTCCTGGGGCTTTACTGCACTCCAGAGAAAAGCAGCAATGCAGCAGGAACATTATGTCTTCCACGCTGCCTCACTGCATGACACTGTTGTTGTTCTGGCATTCTTTCATTCAGGAACCTTGGGGGACTGAGGTATAACTGTGTCTTTTTGCTAATGGGTTTTTCTGGTTAGCAAAAAGATGTGGTATTACCTTGGTTCCCCGTGGGACTGGGACAAAAGAACAAAGATATCATGCAGTAAGGCAGTGTGGAGCGTTCCTGCTCCACTTCCACTTTTCTTTGGCATGTGATAAGCCCCCTAATCTTTGGCTAGCAGGTAGCAGCATGGCCTGAACTGAGAGAAGAACCCTACCCCAAAATGCCAGGGTGATCTCCCCCTTCCCACTTGGACCATGAGCCACTGAAAGCAGATACATGACATGGTCTTCTTTTTTCTGGGAACATATTAAATTTGGACAAAGCAGATGACTAAGGTTTTCATTTGGTTGGGTTTTGGAAAAAAAAAACTAATTGAAATTCACACATTTCTTCATAAATGTGATGGAAAGAACATGCCATTAAGGGTGTTTGCAAAGCAGACTTTGGTCATGCCATCTTCCTGCCTTGCTCACTGAATTTTATGGAAGCTTCAGATGATTTCATCCCCCATACATACTCCTCCCTTCTTTTCCCATTATTACTTCTATCTGTTTTCCCCTTACTATGGAAAACATATTAAGGAATGAATGACAGAATAACTTCAGAGTACCTTCTAATTGTGAGTCTCAGCAGTCCTCCGAGTCAGTGCCTGCAATCAGTGGCTACTTGTCATGCACAGTGAAACCAAGAGATAGACAAGAACATGTGAACTTGGTTTATGCTAACAAGGAAATCTGTGGTCATTCCAGCATTTCCAAGTCTTCTGTCTTGTGCACTTTCTAACATAAGGCTGTGTAAAGGAAAGATGTTACTGCCAATCTTTCTGCCTTTCCATGTGAAGGGGATTGTTCTCTGCCCCTCTGTTTGCGCCCTCATGTGCGATCTGCTCTCTCACAATATTAAATAAGTGAACAGTGATGAGGAGGATTAAAGATCAACAGAAGGAATATCAGGGGAGTAGGTGGAATGGTGATAACACAGAGACAGAGAGAAAACCTCTGGGATGCCGTATGGAAAAGAGAGCTGGAGGCCAAAGGTCACTGAAAGAGTGTATCTTTCATGATGAGAAAGCCTGTTTCAACCCAGGGAGATATGTCATGGAGAAAATGCTCACACCATTGTTGTCAATGGGACTGGCTCCCAGGTAAAGATGTAAATTTTCCCTTATTGCTTTCACACATGCAAGAAAGATAATTTCAACAGCTTTCTCCCTGCTGGGCAAGATTATGAGAGGATTTTGTGCATTTTACAATTATTCTTCCCCACTTTTAGGATTTTTTTATGACACAAATTTGATTGAGAAAAGCACTTGTGGGGGGGAATATAGTTTTCTGCCAAAACAAAACAAAAACCAGGGGGTTATTAACATGGTGAAAATACCCCTCACAGAATTCGCTCAGAAAATGAGCTGTCTTAATGGGACCCCACATTGTCTCAGCATATTGTGAAGGAGAAGGGTCAAAAAAAAAAAAAAAAGCAACAACTACACAAGAAAAGCCTTTGTGGCTTTTCTCGAGTTTGTTTTTTTTAAGCTCCAGAGATATGTGTATTTTTTCATGTTAAGACAGGCGATTCAACATGAATCACTTTCCCATGCAGGACACAGTGCAAACCTGATTGGTTGAATGAGCACAGGGGGAGGGGCTGGCTTACAGGGTAAGAACCCACGATCGCCATCCTTTATCCCTAAAGCAATAAAACAGAGGTTTGTGCTATCTTTTACTCTCTGTTTCTTTTTGGGAATGGTGGAATATCACTTGTGCACACCATATAAATACAGGAGGACCCCTTATACACTGGGGATTAGTTCGGGGGGGGGCGTAGATACTGAAAACCATGGATAATAGTGAATGCCATTGAAAATCATGGGACTTCTGGTTTAAAATGTCATAGAGTTGCCTTGGAAGACCTAGAAAATGGCTAGAGAGGACACATTTTCGAGGAAGACTCTATAGTAGGTGTGCTGTTTTGTGTCCTGTGGATAATTGAATCAGTGGATGATATAGGGGTCCTACTATATATTTTTTTTAAAAAAGTTCAGTGGCGGCAGATTTAATAACGTGAGTAATCTACTTGCGGCTGCCATCTCAGGTACAGGCATGCGAAGTTTAGGGGGCTGGAAAACCATTAAGACAGGTTACAGCTGCTGAAACTTGCTATTAGTGTGGAGCAGTCCATTTTTTTTTCCTTTGTGTAGACTGGCCCCAGGTTCTTTGCCCAGAATATAGTATATTTTGCTGAAATTGCCCCCCTCCCCACCACACACACAAAAGGTCCTGAAATTTGAAAAATCTCACAATGCTCAACTATTTTCTGGACAGGGTCACTGAATGTGTCAAGATACCCTTTCTCTCCAAAGATGAGAAAATCTGTGACTATTCGTCTACATCCCTACTCCCAGGAAATTTAGACATTTTAGATTTCTTTAAACCAACAAAGAAAAGCACTTTTTGGTTTGTGTTTGACCCTGGGTTGATTTGTTTTGAAGGCCAATGGTCTGTGATAAAAACAAAACTTTGGTTGCCCCAAGCAGAGAGAAAATGGTCTTCCACTGTGGGAAATTTGCTCTACTGAATAGCTCCAGAACAAAAGAGGAGGTTTGGAGAATAAGGGAGGCAATGCAGAGCCTGTTGCATAATCACTGAGACCACAAGATCAGCCCAACATGTTGTTTGATTAATTATTATTAGCAAGAAAGAAGAGAGTTAGAATGAATACTGGACAGGTGGAAAAACTCAGAAAGTAGTGACATTCTAGATGAATGGCCAGAGTGGCAAAACTTACAAGCTAGTGGCCCAGCAGCAAGAAGCAGAAATGTGCTTACCAGCTTCCAATGACCCCTGCTGCTATGAACAGGGTCTGCTGTTTCTAAAGAGCTGTCCCCCATGATTGTGTGCATGCATACACGCATACCTCTGCACCTTTCCTGACATGGAAGGAAGAGAAAATGAAGATAGTGGACACAGTGGTAGTTCTAACAGCCCTCACTTGCCTCCAAGAGAGAAGGAAGAAATCCTTCCCCCTTGGCATAGAAGGGCTGCTAGAGCCACTGCTAGGTTCCTCATTCTCTCCTCTTCCTCTACTGATGTCAGGGACTAGGGAAATAGTCAGTCTGGCAGCCCAGGAGCCAGTCCCCCTCTGACCAACCTAGTGACCAACCTGAATGGCCCATAGATAGACAATTGTAATTGACTGCAATATTTTTGTTCTTGGTTAGCCTGGACAATTTGTGACTCACCAGGCCAGTCAACAGCCATGAATACTGGCCTACAAAACTGCCCCCCCCCCACTCCAAATCCTGGCCACCTGCCTGGAACTGCAAAACACACAGGCTTTCAAACATCCCTGTGTGATAGACAGCAAGCTCTGCCTGGTAGACTATATTTAGCTTGAGAGTGAAGACAGGGATAACAGCTTGAGTGTGAGGAGTTCAACGTGGTTTGAGCAGACATTTGTGGGATTCCTAGAGATGAGTTATCTTAGAAGCTAATGCTCCCATCCACTTCTACCACACTGAAGTTGACTTGGTAGATCTCGTTTTACAGGCTGGGTCAGCTCAGTGTAGCACTGTGTGCTTTGTTCCGATCATATCTAAGAGAAGGCCAGTAGAATCAAAGCAATGGTCAATGATAAGTAATACCTATAGTATGGAACCAAGGAACCCCCCCCCCCAGATGTTGTTGGCCTACAATTCCCATCAGCTGTAACCAGCACAAACATATATTTTCCATCCCTAATTTATAAGCTAACAATTATGATTCAATTATTTAAAGGGGTTTATTCATTTTAAAAAAAAATGGGAGGAAATTATCCAGAAGTAGAAATGAGATAATTCTGACCTTCATACAGTTTTCTGCAAAGGCAGAGATGTTGACTAGACTTTCTTTCTTTTCTTTCGTTATCATCATGATCAAGTTGACTGATACATGGACTCATCTATTTGTCTTTATTTTATGACTATATTGTTCATACTTCTTTTAATGATTCTTGGATTCAGACTTGATTACAGAATTCAGCTTCCATGCAGATTCTGGTAACAAAAGAGATTTCTTGAAAGGTCTATATTCATCTCTTTGACATGGCTCTTGATAAAGGCTCTCAGAGCTGGGATTCTCCTAGCTCAAGCTGGGGTCTACTTAAATGGGCAGTGGAAAGTCCAGTCATTGTACCTAACACCAGCCAGTTCCTGTAATGTTCTCCAAGGCTAGAGCACACATTTTTATACAATAGATATCAGGAACCATCAATCCTGCCAAAAGGAGAGAAAGAAGACATTTGGCTACTAAATAATTTAAGTTGGGATGATCCCCCTTGTAAACAAAAGTGCTATATATTACAGCCAGAGTACAATAAGGCTACATTACATATTCAGTCTTAAGTAGTAGCTATCAATGGTGGCTTCCATCTCAGTGGGGATGACAAATCTGCTCCAAACGTAGAAGAAAATCCAAAGATAGGTTGAGAACTTTGTACACCTCCTTTAAAGTTCATACAAAAAATCCAGAGCAGATTCAATGCTCTACTGTCAGTAGTAAAAGCCACCACTGACAGTAAAGTATACAATCATTTGCAGACAATGTGTGATCCAATTAAGGCAAGTAGAAATGTAGAGCCAAGCATGGTCTATGGTGTGTACAGATGCCTATGCTAGTGTCATTTATTGGCCACCCACAGCCTAAACCAAGGGTGGGATTTATGCAGCCCTCCACAAATTGTTGGACTCCAACTTCTAGCAGCAGTAGACCATTAGAGAGGAATGCTGGCAGTTTCAATCCAACAACATCAGAAGGGCCACAAAATCCGCACCCCCAGTCTATGTACATTAGGGTTTCCACAAACATGGGCTGCTGTCACACTGAAGAAATAATGCAGTTTAACACCACTTTAACTATCATGGCTCCATCCTATGGAATCCTGGTAGTTGTTTGTTGTGGCACCAGAGCTTTCTGAGAGAGAAGGCTAAATATTTCACAAAACTACAAATCCCAGAATTGCATAGCACTGAGCCATGGCTGTTAGAGCAGTGTCAAACTGCATTATTTGTGTGGATAATAATAAGTGTGGCAGCAGCCAAAATTACAGGAAAGAACCGGTGAGTAGGAACATTGTTTCTCCCCAATGAAAGCACCATAATTTACAATTTCTGTGTCTTTTGTTGGTTGACTGAATTTGTAAGCATCTTAAAACTTTTGTTTAAGAAAAAAAATCATCCTAGATTCCCTAGGATGCAGTTATGGATTGCATTATACTGCTGCTGTTGTTTGTCTAGAATTATATTAGATGTGATTCTCCTGGCCTCCCCTTTTCTTTCCTTTTTTGGCTTTTGTAGCTCTGCAAAGAGCCACCTAGATAGCAAACAGACATGGCATAAATGTGGTTAAGGCTGAATTACTCTCAAAGCTGCTTGTTTTGGTGATTCACCATTGTATCTCTCCAGTACAGATGGACAAATCTGGCAATTTCACTTCCAACCCCCTCCCCCATTTCTCCCAACTGAATGAATTAGAAATTTGAGAATTTGACTAAGACTGTATCAGAAATGAGTGAAATGAAATTCCCAACTATGTCCGCTTGCCAAATATAATAGGTGTAGCTACTCCTAGCACAGAGAAAACCATGTCATGACTCCCTTGTAGCTATTACTGTATATAGAGGAGTCTTTCCAATTCACCACCCCACACATACACCCTAATTCACATGTGTGTATCTTATACCTTCTAATCTGTTACAGGTCTGAAACATGGGTCACCTATCGCCACCACTTACGACTCCTCGAACACTTTCATCAGCGCTGTATACACACAATCCTAAATATGCACTGGACTGACTATGTGACGAATGTTGCTGTCCTTGAGGAAGCAGGGATCACCAGCATTGAGGCCATGATACTGAGAACACAGCTGTGCTGGGCAGGGCACATTTCTAGGATGGAGGGCCATCGCCTCCCAAAAATAGTACTCTATGGTGAAATCACCATGGTTCAGTGTAAGAGGGGAGCTCCAAAAAAGCGATACAAAGACTCCCTGAAACAACATCTCAGGCTCAGCCAAACTGATCACCAACAATGGTCCGCCCTGGCCTCACATCAGGAGGCATGGAGACGCACTATCCACAATGCTGCAGCCTTATTTGAGAACTCACGCCGAACAAGTCTTGAAGAGAAACGGCAACACAGAAAGAATCACAACCCAGAAACATCACCCAAGGAGACCTTCTGCTGTGCTTTCTGCAACCGGACTTGTTTATCTTGGATTGGCCTTTTTAGTCATCAGCGTGCTTGCAGAAAGCAGGGGATGAGTCCTTCCTGAATCTTTGTTTGCGAAGAAAAGCCAGAAAGAGAGATCTTATACCTTCCCACTGTCCCAAATTTGACAGTGACAGTCCTGATTAATTCTCGTTGTCCCAATTTTTTAGCTGATTTTAAATGTCCCAGTTTCTGTCTCCTCTTCCCACTCTCCAGCTTTGTACTCAGATAACTTCAATTGTTGCAACTGAGTTCAAAGAACAAAAGTAGTTTGCACTCAGTTTACTCAGCAGGTAAGAAATGAAAGGGGGGTAGAATTTTGCCTTCTCCAGTAGGCTCAGGCAAAAGGAAGCTGCCACAACTGGGGTGTTCTTCCTCATTAATATCTGCTGCCGTCTTGATCACACTCTGATGGTGCTTAGCCACATATCTCAGTTTTCGTCTCTGAGATGTTGGTGGGTGTGGTATCTTGGAGATTTGTTTTCTTGTGATTTGAATCCACTGTGTCCAGCCTCTAGAACTGCAGAAATACAGTGGACCCTCAAAATCCACAGGATTTCAGTTCTGGGACCTCCAATGGGTGGCTAGAAAAGCAGATGGTCATGCTCCATATTATTAAATGGCTGTGATGTGTGCATGGATGCATCAGTATGTCCATGTGCCCTTCCCCACCATTTTAGGTGTGAAATGTGATGATCCATAGGCAGCTGAAACCATGGATTGGGAGCCTGTGGCTTGGGAGGGCCCACTGAAGATATGCAAAGTTGGCTGTCCTGTCACCTCTCAGTCTTCTATTGTCCAAGCTAAACATACCCAGCTCTCTTAGCCATTCTTCAGCCATTCGATCTTGGTCACCCTTCTCTGGACATATTCCAGTTTGTTAATGTCCTTCTTGAACGCTGGTACCCAGAACTGGACACAGTATTCTAAGTGAGGTCTTACTGAAGCAGAGTAAAATGGTATTGATATTTCCTTTAGCTTGGACACTATACTTGTGTTGACACAAGCTAGAATCACAACGGCTTTTTGGCTACTGTATCACACTGTTTGAGTTGATTAAAAAAATACCGTCAGCATAGAATGTCAGGTTCTAAGGTAAGTTTCATTCTTAACCAATTAACATTGCTATTTCCATGGTCAGGAGGATCAGTTCAAATGTAAAGGATCAATGAAAAGTGAAAATTATGAGGGTGGACGAGAAGGAAATAATCAAGAAGAACTAATTTGGAAAGCATTGATACATGTAATAATTTATTGTCATTTGATACAGACCTGGTTTGAAGTCTCTTTGTCTTTCTCTCTCTCTGCTGGGACATTGTTTCTTCAACAGCTTAAGAAGAAAACACTGAACAACAGTTCACACTCAGAATCTGAGGACACCGGTTTCTTCTCATTCACCTGCAGAGACAGATAAGTGTCCCCAGTTGTTTTTCCCTGTATGATTTTTGTTGTTTAGAAACCCATGCAGCTATTCCTTTATGCTTTTCATGTGATAAAGTGACAGGAAAATCCATTAAAAGATTTAGCACATCATTGGCTCCAAAGTCCTGCTGACACACCATTTAGTGTGGAGGCTCCATGCCTCCTTCATGCACATTTTATTTGGGGCTCATGTATCACCTCTCATTCATTTGCAATCTTCTCATAATTCTCTGTGGCCAATATCTGTGTTGGATGAGGCATGATGGGAGTTGTAGTCGAATCAATGCTTAAGTGTAACCAGTTACAAGTAACCACTTGCATGTATCTAGTTGTTGTCATTATTGCCCAAGGCTCCAGTCCGCAACTGGTTCGGGAATCAGGTGGTTAGAATGCAAGAGCTGACAAGTAGTTAATTCAATCCAGGTCAGTGACAGGTTATCCAACAAGATGAACGGCGAAACAAGAGGGTGGTCATTATAACAAGTCAGCAGTCTAGATACAGGAAGCCAGCAAAGAGTAAATGGAGTTGTGGAAATGTAGCCAGTCCAAGGTCAAGAAGAGCAAGAAGATTGTCAAAGAGCACTGTCAATCACCCACTTAAGATGGTTATGAGCAACAGAACTCCTGGGGAGCCATTGGGAGAGTTATGGGCAGCTGTCTCCAAAACACCAGGTGCCTAATTAGGTCAACATCTCCTGCCTAACAAATGCTGGAATGATGCAGTCTCTTTGTCTCTCCATCTCACTATGAATGGTGGCAATCGGTCTTCAGCATCTACAGTCTGGGGATTGTAGAATCCCCCTCTGCTTTAACCCCCAGCTCCACAAACTCAGAGAGATCCTTGTTATCAGGAGCTGCAGAAGATTCCTGACAATCTGCCTCCTCTACAATTTCTGAATCATCCAACTCCAGGGAGTGAGTTATGACAGTTTGGTGGTGGTGGTGGTGGTGGTGGTGTGCCTTCATGTTTTTTTTTTTCTGATTTACAGTGACCTTAAGGGGTTTTCTTAGCAAGACTTGTTCAGAGGATTTGCCTTTGCCTTTCTCCGAGGCTGAGAGAGTGTGACTCAGTGGGTTTCCATGGGTGAGTGGGGACTCGAATCCTGGTCTTCAGAGTTGTAGTCCAATGCTCAAATCACACTGGCTCTCTATAACTCATGACGTAGTTGGCAGTTCTTGTTTGTGAAATGAAGGTGCCATGAGATTACCTCCAAAAAATAATGCAACTTGTGAAAGTGCAGTCTCACAAATAATGCTTTCTAGTTGTTTTCAGAAGTTATTCTTAGAGGGTATTTTAGAGGCATTTTGACAAATATTTCTCAAGTTTTCTGTCTTTCTCTTATCAATGGTGTTGGGTTTTTTTCTGTCAAAAAGGCAACATAGAGTAATAGGAAAGTAGCAAATAGAAAAACAATCAATATGCCTTGCTTTCCCAACATTACAATGTTACAATGAAGTAAGAAATATCATCATGAATCTTTATTGTGCTAGCCAAAGGCCATGACAAGGAAATTAAAATACATAGAACATTTAAGATCAAAAGTACAAAAGTATAAAAACACAAAAGATACCCACAATTTTTCATGCCATGATCAAAGTTATTACCAAGCTGGTATAAAAAGGAAAGACCTACATTTCTAGGTTATCAACATGAAAATCCATGACAATTTGTTGCAATTTTATCTAACTCTCTCTTTCGGATTCTTTTTTTGCAGCTAGGCCAAAAAGGGCCACCTTATGTGTTATGTAATTATTGGCATCACAAAATAGAAACTGAACTGAATCTACTAGAGACGTCCCTCTGCCAATTGTTAACAAGGGTGTCAAAAGTATCTTTCTGGTGTCACTATACATGGGACAGGTTAGCAAATAATGCACAATGTCTTCCACATGTCCTTTGGGTGCAAATACATAGTCTGTTTTCAAATAGGACCTTAATATAGCATCAGTCTAAAAATGCAGTTGGCATAACTTGAAATCACAATTCTGTGAAGGCCATTCTTAAGGTAGATGACTTAAGCTTGGTCAAATATCTGGCTCTAAAATGTTCTGTTTTCAAAAATGGAGAGGATTTGGATATTCTAATTGTCTGTAAATCCCTTCTTGAATCTATCCAAAATAGCCAGTCTCTTAATTGCCTCTTATTCATACCCAAGGCAGAGCTCAACTCAGGGAAGGAGTAACTATTGATTTCCAATATTGATTGCAGTAACAAATACAGTTGTCCCTTCATATCCTCTGGGGTTTGGTTCCAGGGCCCCCCATGGATACCAAAATCCGTGAATACGCAAGTTCCATTATATGCAATGGCATAGCAAAATGGTGTCCTTTATATAAGATGGCAAAACCAAGGTTTGCTTTTCAGATTATTATTTTTTTAAAGAACATTTTCAAACCATGAATACTTAAATCCATGGATACCAAATCCGTGGATACAGAGGGACAACTGTATATAAGTACTTGTACTTTATGGCCAGTATTCTACATCAGCAACTTAGTTAACTACATTCCCTTTTCTGACCCTGAATCCTCGTGAAACCTGATGGAAACATCATTCATCCATGCTCCAAGTGCCAGCAGAGCAGACCTCCTCCTCCGTATCATGGCAATAGTGGCACAATCTTAAGTAGTGATTGTAAATATGGAAGGGTTACCTAGATTTACTCACCCATAATTGTTCCTTATTCATAGTAACTACTTATTCACAATCGCAACACAATCATAACTACACACACACACACACAACCTACTTTAACAGGCATCAGCTGCGTGAGCAGGAGGAGGTCCATTCTGCCAGTGATCAGAGCCACATCTGTGTCAGCCATCTCTGACACTGATGTGGCAGACAGGTGCAACATGTTGGGAATTGCAAAGTGTAGGAATAAGAAGTCTAAAAATAAAAAATGTATTACAAATTCCAGGATCTAGTCCTTTTAAAAAGCAACAAGAATTATCTCCTTTAAAAAAGAGAGTTAAAAATCATTCATTTACTTTTAACTTCATGCAGAGTGCACTTAAGAATGCTGACTTAAGCTCAATTAACATTTAAAAAGTGTATTCAGAGGTCTGAGATCACTCAGTTAAATTAGACTCATTACAAAACAAAGGAGTCAGTTTAAAATGCAAATCAAAAGTTTACTGAAGATATATCAATCTCAATCTACATACTGAAACAAACATTAAAAAGAGGTTCCCAACTAACTAATGGTATTTAGGGTAGGAAAACTCACCCAGCCTACGGTAGAAGGCTACATGGTAAAACATCATTGCATGGTTACAGGAAAGATGGCTTAAGATGGCTTAAGATGTCCAAGATGGCTAAAGATGGCTACAGCCTCATGGAGACTCAAACTTAAAAGAGCTTACACAAAGCAATAAAATTTAAATTAGGTCATATTGTGGAATGACCCAGCACTCCAGTTGGCTGGAAGTGCCCAGTGAAATAAGAGAAAGGGAACTTGTGAGAACAAAAGGCATGCAGGGAAAAACCCTAGACTTATCTTAGGATGTGAATGAGGTACACAAGATTGCTTTTACATTACAATGATTATGTCCCCACGTACTACACAAAGCCTATTGAATTTGGCCAGAGCCAATGGGAAGAATTTTGTTTCATTTTTGGATGCTGTTGCAGAAAAAATGCAAATGTCTTGATATCTGGGAGAGAAAGAACTTGAGATTTTTTTTTTTAAAGTCTGAATGTGGAAGAAAGAAAACACTGACAGATTTTCCCATCTGTAAGTAACACTGTATTAATGGAAAACCAAGACAGCTGAGATGTCTTCTTCATCTGAGTCAACAGGCAAGCCTTGTTGGACAGCTTAGCAGAGAGATGGGTCAGCCACTCTAAATATTCATTATTGGTGTGCAGCGGATCAATTCTTTCCTTCCTTGGGAGAAACAAGCCCTACTTCAGGAATAATGAGATTGATCAGGAATTTCCCTGATCTCGGAAGAAGGTGAGTCCCATAACATTTATTTTTCAAATGGATCACAAGGACTGAAGTTAAAACAAGTGTCAGCGAAACATGTAAAAAAAAGTCTGTTGTAACATGATACTTTCAAATATATTTTTTACAGTTTGCTAATGCAACTTAGACCTTTAGTGTCAAAAACCCTGTACACCAGCCAAACAAAGAAACAATGAAAATCTGGAGTTTTGCTCCAAAAAACTTTCATAAATCAGTTCATTTCTCTGAGTGAAGAAATCAGAAATTATGAGTGGGGAGGGGATCTGAATGTTATCCTTGTCTAATGCATTCATACAATAGACCAGGGCTGGGGCAATTTTTTTGCTCCTGAGATCTTCTGATGGAGGGGATACATGGACTGTCATAAATGCTTCCTCCCAAAAAACTAGAAGTAATTAGATGTCCACTTTTGCTTTGAAAAGATAGACAGCTACATCTGATGGAAACACAGAAAAGGGCCTTCTCAGTGGCTGCCCCCAGGCTTGGAATTTGCTTCCAAGAGAAGTTAGATTGGCATCCCCTCTGCATTCCTTTCACAGACAAGTAAAGACTTTTCTGTTCTTAGATGCATTTGATGAATGACTGTATAAGGCCTGTCTCACCTAAACAACATGCTAGATCTTGCTAATTGTTGTGCTGGTGTGTGTGTTTAAATTTGGTTTTAATTTTTTGATCATTTCAGCTCATTTTAACTTTTGCATATCTTGAATTCTTAATGATTTTTTTTAAAATCTGCCACAAATCGCTTTTAATCCTGAACTGGAAAAAAGGCAGGATAGAAATAAATTTAATAAATAGATAGACAGACAGACAGATTTCAAATAGTGCCAGGGATCTTGCAACCTATTTAAAATTGAATTGTCCTTCTGAGAGAACAATTTACTGTGGGCAGGAAAATGACAATGGGGGGAAGGACCTTGGGGCCTGTATGTGACATAAGGTCTGCTTTGGTCAGACCTCACCTGGAAGATACTATGTCCAGTTCTGGTCACCACAATTCAAGGATATTGACAAGCTTGAATGTGTCTAGAGGAGGAACCTGTCCAGAGGAGGGTGACCAAAATGGTGAAATGTCTGAAAGCCATGCCCTATGAGGAGTGGCTTAGAGAGCTGGGTATGTTTAGCCTGGAGAAGAGAAGGTGAAGAGGGGACATGATAGCCATGTTTAAATATTTGAAGGGATGTCATACTGAGGATGGAACAAGCTTATTCTCTGCTGCTCCAGAGACTAGGATGCAGATCAATGGACTCAAACTGCAGGAAAAGAGATTCCACCTAAACATTAGGAAGAACTTCCTGACAGTAAGAGCTCTTCAGCAGTGGAATGTGCTGCCTTGGAGTGTGGTGGCGTCTCCTTCTTTGGAGATTTTTAAACAGAGGTTGGATGGCTATCTTTTGGGAGTGCTTTGAATATGCAATCCTGTATGGCAGGGGGTTGGAATAGATGCCCCCCAAAAGCCCACAACTTGGTTCCGATATGTGGATGACACTTTCACCATTTGGAGCCATGAAGAAGATCTGGTCTCATTTCTGAACCACCTGAACAGTATCCACCGAAATATTCAATTCACGATGGAAAAAGAAAAGGAAGGAACACTGCCATTCTTGGATGTCCTAGTCATCCACAAACCAAACCAACGGTTAGGCCACAAGGTAGACAGAAAGACCCTACACATGGACAGATACCTACACAAGAACTCCAATCACCACCCAGGACAAAAAAAAAAAGTACAATAAAAACATTGGTAGACCCTGCAAAGAGGATCTGCGAACACCACTACCCGGAGGATGAACTGAAGCACCTAAACTGGGCTCTACAGGCTAATGGTTACTCCAGATCAGACATCGCAAGAGCAGCCAGACCCAAAGAAAACCACAGGAATGAAGAAAAACAGCTTTCCAAAGGGAAGGTATTTTTACCATACATTAAAGGGGTAACAGACAGAATAGGGAAACTGATGAAGAAACACAACCTCCAAACGATCTACAGACCAGCCAAGACAATCTAAGAAATGCTACACTCAGCGAAAGACAAAAGAGACCCTCTCACAGCTTCAGGAGTTTACTGCATAGCATGCAGCTGTGGACAAGTTTACAGCTGTGGACAAGTTTACATAGGGACCAATAAACGCAGTGTGCAAACTCGAATCAAGGAACATGAGTGACACTACAGACTGGGCCAGCCAGAAAAATCAGCAGTAGCAGAACATGTGATAAACCAACCTGGACATAAAATGTTATTTAAAAACACCAAAATTCTGGACCAAGCCAACAACTATCATGCCAGAATGCACAGAGAAGCTATTGAAATCCACCTGGACAACTTCAACAGGAAAGAAGAAAGCCTAAAAGTAAACAAAATCTGGCTTCTAGTTTTGAAAAACACTAAAATTAAAACTCAACACATGCAAATGAACGCCACCCAGGGACAGGGGGATTTCCAGCAGACAATGACCGTTAGCCGACCATTAGCCAAACAGACACTAATCCTCCTTGCATATCTCCACCCAGAAACTAGCCATTCAAATACACAAATGTACATATCCTCTCCAACAGGGGCTCACAGTATACAGTTGTCCCTTGACATTCGCGGGGGTTAAGTTCCACGGACCCCCGCAAATGTCAAAACACTGCGAATATTGATTGCCCTCCCCCCACCATCCCCAGGCCTTCACAGAGCCTTCCAAGGCTTCGTGAAGGCCTCTGCAACCCTCCCCCCTCCCTCCCCGGGGCCTTCACGGAGCCTTCAAAGGCTCCGTGAAGGCCTCCGCGGCCTCCCCCCACCCTCCCCAGGCCTTCACGGAGCCTTCCAAGGATCCGTGAAGGCCTCCCCCCATCCTCCCCCCACCCTCCCCGGGGCCTTCACGGAGCCTTCCAAGGCTCCATGAAGGCCCCCGTGGACTCCCCCCACCCTCCCCAGGCCTTCACGGAGCCTTCCAAGGCTCCGTGAAGGCCTCCCCCCACCCTCCACCCTCCCTCCCCGGGGCCTTCACGGAGCCTTCGAAGGCTCCGTGAAGGCCTCCGCGGCCTCCCCCCACCCGCCCCAGGCCTTCACGGGGCCTCTGGAGGGTCTCCAAAGGCCCCGTGAACGCCTCCCCGGCCCTCCCCACTCCTTCCCAGGGCTTTCAAGGGGCCTCCGGAGGCCCCTTTTCGCGGTTTTGGGGGGGTCCGGGGGGGCCCTCCCAAAACCGCGAATAATTAAAACCGCGAATGCTGAGTTCGTGAATGTGGAGGGGCAACTGTACAACCCCCCCCCCACACCCCATATCCAACCATCTGAAGATGCCAGCCACAGAGCCACAGTCCAGTGCTCAGACCACTATAACATAATGGGTCTCACTGATATTTTTGGAGGAGAACTACGAGAATCCTGCAAGTTTAGTATTATGGATACCACAGTTGTGGTGGAGGGGAGCTATAATTCAGAAAAAGCTACTTTCCCAAGCTCTAATAAATAGGGTTGAATCCTTCGGGATTGTCTTCTTAGCAACCTAAAACTGATCCTCTGTATCAGGAAAAAAAACCCCACGGCTGTGTTTTGAAAAGGTAGCCCTGTTAATCTCAGGGTTTGTCTAAATGGTGAAAATATCCTTCATAGAAAAATTCGAGGAGAATACTTTTTGTCCAAACAGGATCCCATGATGATTTGCCATATTTGGAAGGAAGCGGGCAAAAATGCCATATACTGTGTAGGAAAAGTGTTCCTACTTGTTGGGACAACCGATTCAGATTGCATCACATTGATGGAATGTGGAAAGTTGATTGCTTAGATGTGCATGGGAGGCGGAGTTTACTCACAACGAAGTGGCCAGAACCACGATGTTGGATTTTGTGGTAGCAATCATGCACTTTTTGCAGTGCGGAGCAATGAAACAGTTTTTTTAAAGCTTATTTAAACAGAAGGCTGCATGTTCATACATTAGATTTACTGTTAAAAAAAAATACTGATCAGCAGCAGCAACTTGTGGAGAATAAAAATGCAAGTAATTCATTTGTGGCCACCATCATGATTTGCAGGCATACCTCTGTGTGAACATCAAACATGGATATCTTTGCATACCAGCCAAAAACCTGTGGAGACAAATAAACTCTGCTGCAAATTGGCATTACTGTGCACCAATCCACATTACATTGCCTCCTCTAGCCAAGCCCTCAGTATAACAGAGGAAGAGACAAGTAACGCTGTGTCCATTTTAATGGATTTATCCCACCCCAAGCTTCTGTGAGCTGCAGGATCCCTTTGCATCCAAAGAAGTGGGCTCTAGTCCGCAGATGCTTCTCTTAAAGCCCCAGAATTGGAAGGGATTTCAGAGGCCATCTAGTCTAACCCCCTGCCTGAGCAAGGAAATAAACGGATTCCTCTTCAAAGGTACCACAAGACTCCTTTTCCCTCCTTTACTGTATTTTTTTAAAAAGTAGATTACCGTTTATTGAATCCATAGTTACTGAAGGAAAAAACAAGGGACATTTCCCTTTACTATAAGCCTATATATTTTAACATACACACACACACACACACACACACACACTAGGAGCCCCATATCCATTGATTCATTATTCACTGATTCAATTATCCACAGTTTCAGTTTCAGCACAGCTACCATAGTCTTCCTAGAAAATGTGTCCTTTCAAGTCATTTTCTAGGTCCTCCAAGGCAATTGTGTGGTATTTTAAACTGGAAGTCCCATTATTTTTCAGTGGTGTTTGCTATTATCTGCGGATTTTGTTATCCACAATGGGGCCCTAGGAGCAATACCCCAGGGATGTGTGTGTATTAAAATAAAATAAAATAAAATAAAATATGCTTATAGTAAAGGTCAGCGTACCTTGTTTTCCCTTCAAAAACACTCTCTCTACAGTACACATACAGTTGCCCCTTCATATTCGCTGGGGTTTTGTTCCAGGACCTCTCCCCACTCCACCATGGATACCAAAATCTGTGAATACTCAGGTCCCATTGTAAGCAATGGCATAGCAAAATGGTGTCCAATGTGAAGTCGAAGGGTTTCCATAGATTTTCCTTGGTTTTTTGCCAGGCTGTGAGGTCATGTTCTGGAAAAGTTTATTTCTGACATTTCGCCTGCATCTGTGGCTGGCATCTTCAGAGAAAGATACCAGCCACAGATGCAGGCGAAGATGCCATTCATTCTCTGAAGATGCCAGCCACAGATGCAGGCGAAATGTCAGAAAAAAACTCTTCCAGAACATGGCCTCACAGCCTGGGGGGGGGGAAAAACCCAAGGAAAATCTAAAAACGGTGTCCCTTATATACGACGGCAAAAATCAAGGTTTGCTTTTTGGATTTTTTTTTTTAAAAAAAGAATAGTGTCAAGCCGTGAATACTGAGACTCGCGGATACCAAATCCGTGGATAGGGAGAGACGTGTGGCTACCCCCCCTTCGGTCCGTCCTTTTCCCTCTCTGGCCGCTGGGGGCGCCAGAGGGAAGGGAAGGCAAAGCCAAGGCGGCGGGAGCCGGCGAGCCGAGAAGGGCGCCGCAACCCGAACCGGGAGCCCGGTAACCGAAGAGGCGACGCTGGAGGCGGCGGTCGGAGCAGCTCCTCCCCGGTCTCCTTCCCGCCCTAGACCCCCCCACCCCTCTCTTGGGGCTCCTCCAAACCAACCCCCCGAGAGCCAGCCCAGGAAGCCAGACCGGGACCGACCCAGGCGGCTCCCCTTCCCCTCTCCTTTCCCCTCCCTTCTCCAATCCCCCCTCTTCCTCCACCTCCCCATCAAACCCACCCCCTCTTCTCCTCTCCCCCCTTTCTCTCCCTTCACCCCCCCCCCAGAGATACCCCTACACATGGGGGAAAAAAAATCCCTAGCAGCGATTGCTTGGCATGCCTGCGCTTCCCCCCCCCCTTTTTTACAAATGACTCCCAATAAGAACAATTAATTATTAGAAATAATAATAATAATGATAATAATAGAGTGGCGCCATTTTGCACCCTTTGGGGGGGGGGAACAGAGAAGAAGAAAAAACCCATCCAGAATAGATCTATAATGAAAAAAATACTTTTTAAAAAAATAAATAAATTTATTTTTTTTAAATAAATAAATCTAATTTTTTAAAAATAAATATTTTTTGTTGTTGTTTTGGTTTTTGTTCCTAGTTGGTCCATTTGTATCCGTTTCTGGTGCCTGGTTTCCTCTCCCCCCCCCCAAATCTCTCTCCTCCCTCCTCTCCCCCCTCCCTCTCCTCCCCCCCTCCCCAATCTGACATTTCCCAGCGCCATGGCTTTCGTGCATCCAAACCCACGGCAGAAGCAGCAGCAGCAGCAAGAGCCAGAGCCAGGCTTTTTTCGGGGGGTCTCCTCGCCAGGGACTGGAAGGACCAGGATCTAGCCCCCCTTTCCCCACCCCACCCCCACTCATCCCTTCTCCACCGACCTGTTCCCCCCCCCCAGCATCCACCCCCCCCCATATCCACGCCCCACAGCCCCGATCTTTCTTTTTTGCCGCCGTTGTTTCCGACGCTCCCCCGTCCGTCCCTCCCTCTCTGGCCGGGAAGGCAGGGAAGCCAAAGCGAGCGAGAGAGAAAAAAACGCCGCGCGCTCGGGCGGGCGAGAAGGGCAGGCAGAGGCGGCGATGGGTGAGTCGGGGCCACGCGTGTTCGGGGCAGAGGAGGGAGCTTTGGGGACGGGGGTGGTGGTCTTTTTATTATTATTATTTGCGGGGGGGGGACAAAAGGCTGCCGGAAGACTGGAGACCAAGTTGATCTTTTTTTTTTTTTTGTTTTTAAAGAAATTATTTTTGGTGGCGCGGGAAAAAAAAAAGAGAGAGAAAGATTTGCTTTCCTCCTCCTTCAATTTTTATATATTTCTCCTATATTTGCTCTGTGTGTTTGTTCCTATCGTGTCTTTCGGTGGGTGTTTTCTCCGTCTCAGGATCGATCTGCTTTGGAGGCGGGTTTTTTTTCTTGTTTTTTATTTTATTTTTTGGTGGGGGTGAGTTTGCAGGCGTTTGCCGCCCAGGGTCCCGAGCCTGGATGGGTTTCCTCGGGAGCAACACTCCCCCTCCCTTTGCTAGCCCTCTTGCGTGGGGTTTTCTTCCGAGGAAGCGTGGGCTTTCATTCCCCCTCCTTCCCTCGGCAGCGGGATTCCCACTCAAGCCCAGAAGGAAGGCATCGTGGCAAGGGGGGGTGTCGCTTGGTTTGGGGGTGACTTTTGAGTAAAAAAGGGCCTTTCCCCGGGCAGGCTTTCCGGGCGAGGGGAAAGAAAAAAACTCGCCGGGTGTCTTTGGAAGGGAGAGCTCTCGAGCTCCGAAAGCCAAGCTGCCACGCGGGGCAGATTTCCCGCGGGTGGGCGGGCGAGCAGTCGTCGGGGTTTGCTTCCGAGTAAACCTGCCCCGGATCGGGCACTGGGAGAGGAGGCGATGGCGAGGGAGCCCTCCTTGGGGAGGAAGGAGAGCTTGCCTCCCTCCGAGCCGACCTTTGCGGGTGGGCTCGGGCGCTCCTCCTCGCGAGTAAAGGACCCACGCCTGCTGCTCGCCAGCTTCGGGCATGGAGGAAGCAGCGCCTCCGACCTGGGCTCCCGAAGTCTCTGGTCGGTGGGTTTCTGGAGGTGGGTGGGTGGATGGATTGGTGCCTCATAGGGGTTGCAGAAGTGGCCAGGATGGCATTCGTGGCTGGCTGCAAGAAGAGGAACCCCCCCCCCACCCATCCTCGACCCCTCCGCGCGTGGGCATCCTGGAGAAGGCAGGGGAGGCAGCGAGGTGCCTTCCATCCCCACCCCGAACAAACACACACACTTATATGTACAGTATATGTAATATGTATATGTGTGTATACAATATATATGTGTGCGTATGTATAAAAGTCTACAGCAGAATTTAGGACATCTATTACATGCCATTCCATCTCTCCTCATCCCTTCAGCTTTTGCATGTTGCTCATTCTATTTGCTGCCTGGAAAATAAGAAAAAAACCCAAGCTTAGAGAGCATTGAGACTGTTATTTTGACATTGGCAGAAGGACAGGTCCAGCAACTCTGGTTTGCAGTTCAAGCAAGCCCCTGTGTGTGTGTGTGTGTGTGTGTGGTTGTGCATGGAGCAGAAGGGCTGGATAATTAACAGTGCAGGGTTTCTTCTCCACCCTGCAACAGCCTCCCTCCCTGTTTGTGTCAGAGTCAACCTCGTTAATAGATCTAGGACTAATAAATCCAGGATTACCCTCCAGTTACCCTCCCTTTCCTTAGTTTGAAATACACACAGGCACACACACCCCAAACCGACCCTGTCTGCTTCTCCCCAGAGCTGGGCTTTTTTTAAAGGACCTTGTAAACATGCCTAGCAGCTTTGCTTCAGTTCTAAATTTTTATTTTTGGGGGGGGTGGGGGTGGGAATTAGGGGCTAGCAAAATATGCTGGAGGTTTAAAGAAAGGGTAAAGAGCTTGCATTATAAGGGGGCGGTGGAAGGTGTCTTTGCTGCGTTTGTTCCTTTCTGGTTTATTTTAACCTTGTTTATTGTAATGTTTGAAAAGGTGGTGCTAAATTTTCCTGCATTAGTAGCACTGAAATGTACTGAATAGCAACCTAGCACTTTTTGGTTTTTGGTGGTGGTGATGGGGAAGGGATTCTCCTTAGCATTTGTGTGTGAGGGGTGTGTATGTGTGTGTCAGAGCACCCTGCTATACAAGGCAGATGGTGTTCTGGCCAAGAAGGGAAAAGGCGAGAAGGATATCTCTAGGGGTTTGTGTGTGTGTTTTTCTGCTTTTAGCAAAAGCGGTGCCATTTTAGTGTGGTCCTGCCTTTCCCAGGCCAAAAAAGACACACAAATCTCTGCTTTTTGGGGGGTGGGGGGTTCAGGGTGCCTTTTTGCTTGCTCTACAAAAGGTATTATAGCCCCATCTGAATTTGGGAATGTGGCTTATGGTCAACATTACAGCCTTTTATTGTGGGGGTCTCTTTCTTCCTTTCCTCTGTGGCAGAAAACAGACTCCGTCCATGATGGAGATCTCCCCTGTTGCCTGGAGTTGCGGTTTTGGAAATCAAATGCATGGTGCTAAGAAGACAAGGATTTTTCCTCCGCTGTGGCTGAACTGGCTTCTTATTTCTCTCTGTGTGTGGGGAGTGGGGTGAGGATATTCATCTTCATGGCAGCAAATCTTGTTCGAACCTGTTTGTAAAACAAGCAACTTTACCAGGTGAAAAACACCAAGCCATTCTCAGGGGCTTTGGGGAGAAGTACGGTGGATCTCTTCACTCTGCGCCCCTCTTAACCAACTCCAAATTCATGCTCCCACCCAAGGGAAGCCTCTCTCCCACCCATGCCTTCTCCTTTCCACCAGGAGCAAAGATAGCCTTTGCTGCAGAATCACTCACGTTAGATGCTGCAATAGTGGCTGCTCATGCACAGCACACCAGATGGAAATGGCTTTGGCGGCTCTAGGTTTTTTGGAAAATTAGGAATGGAAGGGGGAGGTTGAGGGAACCTAGATCCTTGTGGTCTTTGTGGGGTGGGGTAGGGAAAGCCAGGTCAATTACTGTGTGTTGGTTTCTATGACACTCTGGTGCCTGGTGTGTCATTCTCCTCTCTCATGCTCATTTCCTCAGTGCCTGAAGGAGAATCTGCAGTCAAGTGCAAGTGTGTGTGTCTTTATGTTGTTTTAATTCAGCTCAGCTCCATCTTCCAAGGGGGATGGAGGGGAAATTTCAACTGTGGGAGGGCCCTTTTCCAGTGTTGTCATGTTTCCCTTCTGTGAAAAGCTACCAAGGTGTAAAGGTGCTCATGGAATATCATATTATTTACAGAGGACATGTAGATTTTAGCAGAGAATGTGATGAGCTGAAGACACCTACTCCACCCTCATTCATTCTAGTGACCTTCAGGAGTTGCTCTATTTTCTCCCTGATGGAATTAACAGCACTGCAGAGGGGATCTTTTGGATCATGTAGTCTGACCCCCTTGCTGATTCAGAAAATCCTACAGTATCTGTGTTCTGACAGGATGGATGTACCCCCGTTCCATGGAGTTATATTGCATAAAACTGAATTTGGCCCAGAGAAAAGAAATATAGAAGCCTCCTCCAAATTGACAGGAAACAGCGTTTATGAGAAATAGTTTACTTTCTGAGTTGATACTCAGAAAGACAGAATGATAACAGTTTGGTAACCACTTTAAGTGTCATGGCTTCATCCTATGGGATTCTGGGATTTGCACTTTGCAGAAGTCCTTAGAATTCTTTGCTTGAGAGCTCTAATGATGTAGTTCAGGAGAGTGGGTTAAGGCAGCGGGTCTCAACCTTTGGTCCTCCAGATGTCTGGGGCTTCAACTTCCAGAAGCACCAGCCAAGTTTGGACAGTGGCTAGGAATCCTGGGAGCTGAAGTTCACAATGAAAGATTGAGAACCACTGGAGCTCTCTAGACAAGAATTCAAAATACTTCAGTAAACTACAAACCCCAGGTTTCTAAAGGATGATGGAGGCATGACAATTCAAGAGGCATTGAACAGCTGTAAGTGCATACTGAATGCACACTCTAAGACTGCCCCTGCAGTACACATTTATAACGGTTTTATTCCACTTTTTACTTGGCTGGCTCCATCTTAAGGAATCCTGGGATTTGTCAACTAGTAAGGTCACAACTGTTGCTCAGAGGAAGGCCTTTGGGCTCTCTCGCAGAGAGTTCTAAGTGCCTCATCAAAAGAAAATTCCCAGGATTCCATCAGGTGGTGGCACCATGATGGTTAAAGTGGGATCCAGCCAGTATAACTGTGTAGTGTAGATGCAGTCAGTGTTTGGAAAGAGGCCTGGTCTTTGGGTTGTTCCCTTCTCTCTCTCTCTCTCTCTCTCTCTCTCTCTCTCCCCCCCCTCCCTCCCTCTAACTTTACAGTAGCAAAGGCCCAGGTAGACCAGGCTAATTCCAGACCAGATGGAAGTGGCCTCCAGGAGAGGGAAAGCATATGCAAACCACATTTTTGTTCCTTCCCACCCTCTCCCCACTCTATTTTGCTTTATATTGCCAAAGCAGAGGTGTTTCATTAACTGGAAGAGGTAAACAGGTCCAGCCGTGAAGGCAACAGGCTTCCTTCTCTGTGGCATCCTAAGCAGCAGAGCATGTGAGCGAAGTTAGCCAGTCTCTCACAGGGATGGGGACATTTCCTTATATGTACATCTGCAGAGTTTGAAAGGATGTTCCAGGAGAGCAGAGTGTTGACCCTACTGGTCTTCTTGCTTGTGGGTTTGGGGTGGGTGGGTAATCTGATCCCTTCCATTTTGTCAGGAATTCTTTCCCCCCCTGTGAGTGGTAGAGAGCTCCAGTGCTGGCTGATACTGGGAACTAGGGTTACCAGATCACAGGGCCTGGCCATTAGTCTCCAGTTTTTGTGGAGCATTTCTAGGCAGCTCACAAGTGTTGATATTCTCCAGTTTTAGTGGGCTCAGCTCCAGGCAAGATGGAAGTGCTGTATGCAAATCTAGAGCAGCAGCTTGCTACAATCTCACAAGGCTTCCTTGATTTCTTGCTGCAACTTGCTAAGACTTCCCAGAGGATCTGTGCATTTACTTAATAGTTTCCTCCTTTCTTCTCAGTCACTATGGCACCAGGACTCACCTTCCATTCTGCTCTGCATCTGCTTTCTGGTTAGAAGCAAGTAGGCTAGGTTAGATGTTCCTTATCCCCTCTCCCTAGGTAAGTGAGAAGGAATAATAATCCCCTCATTTCACCTTGATCTGGGAAGAACCCCTTTTACTAATATTTCTATCTTAATTTCTAAACAGGAAAATATGTTTTCCCCCCCTCTCTCTCTCTCTCTCTCTGTGTGTGTGTGTGTGTTTGAATGACAGTGTGAGCAACTGTGAATGACACTACCAGGGACCAGGGAAATCTCAGGTTCTGGGATGATCCTGAACTGTCAATCCTATTTGGAACAGTTAAGAATAATTTTAGGGATCCAATTGGGAACAGCGTTCATAGAATCATAGAGTTGGAAGAGACCACAAGGGCCATCCAGTCCAACCCCCTGCCATGCAGGAATACACCATCAAATCATTCCTGAAAGATGGCCATCCAGCCTCTGCTTAAAAACCTCCAAAGGAGACTCCACTACAGTCCAAGGCAGAGCATTCCACTTCCGAACAGCTCTTACTGTCAGGAAGTTCCTCCTAATAGATTCCCCTTGGTTTTTTTTTTTTCCGGGCTGTGAGGCCGTGTCCTGGAAGAGTTTTTTTTTCCCCTGACATTTTGCCTGCATCTGTGGCTGGCATCTTCAGAGAATGGTTGGGTAGGAGTGTGTGTGGGGTTTATATACTGTGAACTCCTATTGGGGAGGATATGTAAATTTATGTATTTGAATGGCTAGTTTCTGGGTGGAGAGATGCAAGGAGGCTTAGTGTCTGTTTGGCTAATGGTCCATTGTTTGCTGGAAATCCCCCTGTCCCGGGGTAGAGTGCATTTGCAAGTGTTGAATTTTGATTTTAGTGTTTTTCAGGACTGGAAGCCAGATTTTGTTTACTTTTAGGCTTTCTTCTTTCCTGTTGAAGTTGCCCAGGTGTTTGTGGATTTCAATGGCTTCTCTGTGCATTCTGACATGATAGTTGTTGGCCTGGTCCAGAATTTTGGTGTTTTTAAACAACATTTTGTGTCCAGTCTGGTTTATCACATGTTCTGCTACTGCTGATTTTTCTGGCTGGCCCAGTCTGCAGTCATGTTCCTTGTGTTCTGGGCTAGCTAGAAAAATCAGTGGCCAGTTCTGAACTTGGGCAGCATCACTGTATAGTATAAGATCCATGTGTTTTTTAGAAAGGTCTTCAAGCTGCCGAGAGTGATGTTCCTTCTAACCTTTGCCAAAATCCTTGCCCCACTTAACACTCTCCCCACCAAAGTGAGTTCAGAACTCCAAATCCCTCTCTGCTTGACCATCCGAATCTTTCTTACAATTTTAATTCTCAGTTAAATGAAGTAGATGAGCCCACTTTTCCCTCACAATACCCCTGTGAGGTAGATCACGGTAAGTGTGTGAGTGTGTGTGTGTGGCCCAAAATCACATAGTCAGCTTCATAACTTCAGCTGCTGCCACACTGCACAAATGATGCAGTTTGATATAAGCTTTAGCTGCCATGGCTCAATGCTGTGGAATTCTGGGATTTGTAGTTTTGTGAGATATTTAGCTCTTGTGCCGCAACTAACTACAAGTACCAGGAGTCCATAGGATGGGGAAATGATAAAATGTTATCAAACTACATTATTTTTACAGCATGGCAGCGGCCTGAGTGAAGATTTAGAACTTGGATCTGCCAAGTTCCAGGGCCCAGACACATTGCAGAATTATAGCACTATTATTCCACTTTAACTGCCATTGTCCCATCCTATGGAATACTTTAGGGAGGCATACTTAGAGTTCCCAGCCAGAGAGCTCTAGTGCCTTCCCAACTATAAAACCCATAGTTTCATAGAATGGAACCATGAAAATTAAAGTGAGTCTCTGGCTTTTCTTCGCAAACGAAGATTCAGGAAGGACTCATCCCACGCTTTCTGCAAGCGCGCTGATGACTAAAAAGGCCAATCCGAGATAAACAAGCCCGGTTGCAAAAAGCACAGCAGAAGGTCTCCTTGGGTGATGTTTTTGGGTTGTGATTCTTTCTGCGTTGTCGTTTCTCTTCAAGACTTGTTCGGCGTGAGTTCTCAAATAAGGCTGCAGCATTGTGGATAGTTGTATTGTAATTGTGTAGGATGAATGGAAGCCCATCCCACTGTGCTAACCAGTGTACCACACTGGCTCTTTGATTCTCTTTTACAGCTAGAGGTTCTATCATGGGGAGAAGGCAGATTACATGGCTAGGTAGGCCTGATTTTTGAAAAAAGCATCAGCCCTCCAAAAGCAACAGACAAACCCCCTCCCCAGGTGCTTTTTGTGAGGTTGTGTGCCAGTTTTGTTTCCTTTATACTTTAGCTGAGATTGGCACTCTAAGGGCCTTTAAAAGTTCATCAGAATTCAGCATGTGGTGCAACTACTGTATATACAGGACTGGTACTCACGGTTTCACTTACCCATGTCTGGAAAAAAAAGTTCTTTCTAGGGATTTTCTAGGTCCTCCAAGCACAATTCTGTGGTCAGCTTCCAGTGGAAGTTGACAATAGAGTGGTGCTGGAGGATCGCCACATGTCTAGAGAGGTGTTCTCTCTAGGCATTTAGAGGTCCACCAGTGTGATTCTATAGTATGCTTTCTACAGAAATATAGGGTTCACTACTATCTGCAATTTTTGCTATCCATAGTAAATCTGGGAACGTATCCTCCATGGTTACAGGGATCATACTGTATAAGCAGATGGACTTAGGTATAGACAAAGCTTGGAATAAAATTCTTTTGTTTAGACCTCAACTTTTAGAATTTTCCAGCCAGTGGCCATGCTGGCTAGGGGATTCTGGAAGTTATAGTCTAAAAATGAACTGTTTTAAGGTCTAGGAGGATGACAGAGAGAATAAGATGCTTGCTAGCAGCTCAGCATTCCAGCTTCATGTCCTTCCTTCTTGTGTATTGAAGCAGTGGCTGCTGGTAGCTTCCAGGTCAGAGGTTAGGTGACTTCATTCTGGTTTCCATTCCAGTCTTTGAAGGGGCTATCCAAAGTGTCAAGCCTATTTTGGGGATATGCTTCAGTACCTTGGATAGTTCCTTTGAAGCCTGAGATGAAACCTAGAGTGGATTCACTGCATCACTGACATGGATGGAAGCCACAGGCTGCCACTGCTTCCGAGTAGCTCTTGACATAGCCTGCTTGCCTTCTTGTTTCTTCAGTGTGTTTTAATATACATAAAATCACTCAATATATTTTTGTTTTCTTAAAAAGCTGCTATCAGTCTTCTGATGAGTGCAGAGGAATTTAGAGCTCTGTTATCTGTATATGATGAAAGAAACTTCACCAAAGACTGACAAGCTTCTGTTTGCAGCTGATGGAAACAATGAGAAGCTGATGCCTACAGTTGCTGGAGATGACAGTGAAGGTGGAGCATTCCAGATGTTAACCCACAATAGCGGTGGATGAGAATTTTGTTTGAAGATTAGAAGCAATAGCCTCTCTGATGAGATAATTGGCCAGTATCTGTACCTTAATGCACAGTCCTTCTCCAGTTTCTCTGTTAATTCAAGTTAATTTGGAGTTTGGTTAATCTGGCAATAGATCATAGGAGGAGCTTTCATAACTGTGAAACCACAAGGCAGGTCTCAGTTGGTGATAGGGGTGGGGAAAGCACAGCCTATGGGTCACATGCAGCTCCTCCCAAGACACCCCAAACTGCCCCCAGCCTGCCAGATGTTTATTTTTTAAAATATCAATCAGTGCCTGAATGGCATAAAAATGTGAGGTTGACATAGATTCATTCTCCGTCATCTGCATTGCTCCCAACCCTCCCAATATAAAACAGGACCAATTTGGGACTGAAACTGAAATTGCACTTATGGTTCATGTGCAGTACTTCCCTGTGACCCACCAGAAGGGCATGGGTGGAAATTGGCTGCTGTGCCTAATACAGCTGGCCATCACAGTATATTGTAGGATATTGAAGTTGAATTGTGACTTTTTCTATGCACAGCTTCTTTGAGTGAAGGAAATCTGTATCAGAAGGGCACAGTTAAATAGCACACAGTTGGATGCAAATGTGGGTGTTTGGTATGGAAAGAGGAATGGATCATGCAAAGTGAGGTCAAACAAATGAGCTGAGTGAAGACGAAAAAAAAAAGGAGGCCAAGTTCAGGCTTCTTGGAAAGAAATGATGGTCTTCTTGTACTGGGACAAAATAATCTGCACATTTCCATAGCTGAGTTTAGCCTATGAGAACATAATGGGCCTTGCTGTGAAGATACCAACTTTCAGTACTGGTGGCAGCCGGTAGCATTGGTTCTGGGACAACTACTGTTGCTAGTAGAGCTTGAAATTCAGTTTGACCCAGCAGTGTGCTTAAACCAGTGGCCCTCCAAATGTTTTGGTCTCCAACTCCCAGAATTCCTGATCGTTGGACCAGCTGGCTCAGGCTTCTGGGAGTTGGAGGCCAAAACACCTGGAGGGCTGCAGGTTGTGCACCACTGGCTTAAACTATTGTAGAGAATTCCCTTGTTTGCATTGACATGGGTGCATGGGCACATGCTAAAGGAGGTACAAGGAAAGTTCACAAAGCTCTTCACACTTTAATGTATCACACACAGCCCTTCCCCTTCTCCCTTCCCTGCTGCCTGTGTCAAATCATAGCAAAGTTTCTGATTAAAATTTAACCATAAGCAGAGCTGAAGATGTTCTGGTGAAATAATCACGCATAGTCTGAAATACTGTACTGTATAGAGCTGGACAGTCCTGCCTCCATCACACTCCCAATGGCAGTCCTGTCCTTATGGAAATCCTATCACAGAGTCTTCTTGATAAGGTGTATTGAGAGGAGTGTTGCCATAGCCTTTTCCTGAGGGTGAGATACTGTGACATGGCCAAGGTCACCCAGTGGTTTTCCATAGCTGAGTATGGATTCAAGCCCTGGTTTCCCAGAATCCTAGTCCAGTGCTTAGACCACTGCACCATGCTGGCTCTCTCCAAAGTGAATACCTCCTTTAAAAGGATTTGTATTATCATTTTGGAGTAGGTATGTGAATTGGAACAGAGTTTAGTTTTATATACTATGAGGGTAAGTAAAAACAGATCACTTCTCCTGCCACTTTAAGTTTGTTAGCTAGGAATTGTACCACACAGAACCAAACAAGCTAGTTTTAGTTTATTTCCCATTTCTGATATGTTCCTGGCTTGCCTCCTAGCATCCTGTTTAACAGTGCACAGATGGGGAAAGAAGCCAAGAATCCACAGTTCTAGGTTTGGATGTAACAACAAGCCGTGCTTTAAACAAGCCAGAGTGTATACCCCAATTGCGTACGTGGCTCCTGATTGTGGTTAATGAATGGCAAATTAACCATGATTTCTTTTCAGGATGGGTTTGGATGCAAGAATCCAGAATTCATGCACTGCCACATGGCTTTCCATTATGTGTGAACCCAGCCATTGTATAAAGGAGCCCATTGGTTCAATATGTTGGTTTTAGAATTGGATGACCAATGATAAATAATATGAAAACTGAATGGAAGCATCCATGCCTATGAGCATGTAAATTCTAGCAGTTTGTCTGTGTAATGGTCAGCTCTGGTTTAGAGTTACAGTTGTCACTTCACATTCACTGCGGTTTGGTTCCAGGATCCCTCGTGAATATTTTTTTATTTTTTATTTATTTAGTTAGTTATTTATATTCCGCTCTTCAGCCACAAGGCTATCAGAGCGGCTTACAAATTGTTTTAAGCAATAGCTATTTACACATCTACACTGCATTAAACAGTTTCCAATGTGTGTTAGCTAATTGTCCCCACAAGCTGGGTACTCAATTTACTGACCTATGAAAGGATGGAAGGCTGAGTGAACCTTGGAGCCCACTGGAATCGAACATGTGACGTGGTGGCTTGCAGTACTGGCATTTAACCACTGCGCCACCAGGGCTCCGTGAATACTCAAGTCCCATTATATTCAGTGGCATAGCAAAATGGTGTCCCTTATATAAGATGGCAAAATCAAGGTTTGCTTTTTGGATTATTATTTTTTTAAGAATATTTTCAAGCCGTGAATACTTAAATCCATGAATGCCAAATCTGTGAATATGGAGGGACAACTGTACATATGAACCAAAATAAGGTGTTGCTCTGGACATGTCACTGACTTTTTGGCTTTAGTTTCATAACTCTAAAATGGAAACTGATTATAGGGCTGGTGTGAAGAAGAAGATGCTTACTGCACTGGTTGCTGGTAGGGATGGCATAGGGTTGTGCCCATTCAAATTGGAGTTTTTTTTTTTTTTTTGCTGGATCTAGCTGATCACCTACATTCTCCAGTACTAACTGACCAAACTGAGGAACTGTTTGTTGTATTTATTTAGTACATTTATATTGTGACTTCCTGCTTTGTGTGGCAAGTTAGTTTCAAAATGGCCTCTGATTTTCCCGCATTGAACAGAAGTTGAACTAGATCTGCTTAGGTTCAGCAACATTACTACATTGGTCAGAATCTTGCTGGTGTCCTATACATGTGCAAGTTCCCCCATGGAAGCAGTTGGGCACTTTTGTCTAGTGCAGAACAGCTGTATTCAGGTCAAGGTTGTGGTGGTGGAATTGTGCATCTTATTATTATTATTATTATTATTATTTATTGTTCGTCTGGTGCCATTGCATATGGTTGTGCATATATTCTCAGAACAAATTCCCAAAAGAAGTCATGCCAGATAATCCTACCTCTTTTCTTTGTTTCTTTCTTTGCTTTTTCTTGATAGAGTTATAAGCTTGGTAGATGAAGGGAATGCTGATTTACAAATCCACCTAACAGTAGCATTGTCTAGCCTACATTTTATTAGCTTAATTGCAAGAAATATCATGGGGGACTTTGTTGAAGGCCTTACTGAAATCAAGATATTCAACATCCACAGCATTCCCTTCATCTACCAAGCTTGTAATTCAATTTTTTAAAAAGAGAGAGAGAGAAAATTAGTCTTAGAATCATAGAATCAAAGAATTGCAGAGTTGGAAGAGACCACGAGAGCGATACAGTCCAACCCCCTGCCACGCAGGAAATCATGATCAACGCATCCCCGACAGATGGCCATCCAGCCTCTGTTTAAAGACCTCCAAGGAAGGAGACCCCACCACGCTCCGAGGGAGTGTGTTCCACTGCTGAACAGCTCTGACTGTAAAAAAGTTCCTCCTAATGTTGAGGTGGAATCTCTGTTCCTGGAGCTTGCATCCATTGCTCCGTGTTCCAGTCTCTGGAGCAGCAGAAAACAAGCCTGCTCCATCCTCAATGTGACACCCCTTCAAATACTTAAACAGGGCTATCATATCTCCTCTTGCATGACTTGTTTTTAAGAAACCCATGTTGACTTTTAGTGATCACAACATTCCTTTCTAAGTGCTTACAGGTGGTTTAATGATCTGCTCTGGAATTTTTCCTGGTATTTATGTCAGGCTGAATGGGCAGTAATTATTTGGGTCGTCTCTCCCCCCTTTTGAAGATGGGGACAACATTTACCCTCCAGTCTGCTGGGATCTCTCCTGTTCCAGGAATACTCAAAGATTATTGCTAGTGGTTCTGAGATTATTGCTTTTCGATGTAGTTTATCTGGCCCTTGTCATAGACCAGCAGCCAAGCTTGCAGACTGGCACTGGTCCACAACCCCCCCCCCCCATTTGAGTAGGACTGCTCTATAGTATATTTCAGAGGGGGACAATGACAAACCACCACAGAATATTCCTTGCATAAGACAACCCAATGAAATTCATGAGTTTGCCATAAGTTGACAGACAGGTGACTTGAAGGCAGATACATGCACAGAAGCAGTCCTATGCCCTTCCCCTCTCCTCCTGCCCTGATGTACTTTATATAAAATAGGAGGTTGTAATGACTGGCAATCCAAGATAATAATACATTTAAACTATGTTATCATTACCTTGGACCTAAATACCCTGAAGTCACCAGATCCTGCCTGATCTTGGAATCTAAGAAGCATCAGCCCTGGTTAGTAATTGAATGGGAGATTGCCAATGAACGTCAGGTTCTGTAGGATATATTTTAGAGAAAGGAACTAGCAAAAGTACCTCTGAGTATTCCTTGCCTTAAAAAAAAAGCATGAAATTCAAGGGGTTGCTGTAAGTCGACAGGTGACTTGAAGGCACAGGCATACAGAAACACCATCACCTTTCTTAACATTTATATTGGGGATGGGCAAAGTGGCCACCCATGACCCCTAAAGAACTGTTTTATGGCCAGCCCCCTGGACAATCCCCCCCAACCCAAACAAACCACTCCCCATCCAAGTTGATTTTCCTGCTCCTGGAGGCCTTCAGGAGTAGTGGCTCTGCTAAAAATGGGGAACAGGGCTTTGAAGCCCCCATGAAATTAAAAGAGGACCCTAGCCAATTCATTTCTCTTTTTTTAATGTTAGTTTTGTTCTGATGCTGCCTACAGTGGGGGCCAGAGGTGAACAACTGACCTACATCTTGTTGGAGTTGCCTCTCTCCACCATTTTCTGTGCTTCCAGTTTTTCATGTGCCCCATGGCTCAGCACAGGCTAGGGCTTGAAGCAGTGGGTGAAATCATTGTGCAAACAGAGAACTCTTCTCTAGTAGCACTTGTGCATGAGAGGTTGCTCTTCAACATCTGTTTATTCTGTCTCAGCATAGTGCTCAGTATTCTGCTGGCTTATTGGGACCTTAGGCTGTATATCTTTCATGGTCCCTGTGATTTATGGTGGTATCAGTTGTTTAATCACAGTTGGCCTTCCCTTCCCTTCTACTGTAACACAGCTAGCTACTTACATGGAAAGGTAACCATCTGATCTAATTATGGCACCTGAAACCTAATTGCAGAGTCAAATATGATTCTATAATCTGCTGCTTAATGCTTTAACATTGGGAAAACAGATAAGACACCTGCATGCATGTTCTTTTACATGTGGAGATAAGTACAAGAATCCTTGCTGGATCAGATCATGCTGCCCTTTAGATGATTTTGACCATAGCTCCCATCAGACTGACAATTGGCCTTGCTGCCTGTGCTAATGGGAGTTGTCCAAAAAGTTCAGAGGACATGGCAGTAGGGAAGACTACTTTATCTAGTCCAGGTTTTGGTTTTCACAGTGGTCAATCAGATATCTCTAGGAAACCCACAAGCAGAACATGAGTGAAATTGTACCTTCCAACTCATTTCCACTGCCAACTGGTAACTGGAGGTACTGTATATTTCATAGGCACTGGAGTTAATGCATAGCTGTCATGACTTTTTTCCATTAACAGTCTCATTCTCCATGAGTTTCTCTCAGTTGTCCAAGTTAGCGGCCATTGTTAGTTCCACAGTTTAATTTCCTCCTGTAGGAAAAGTTCAGTCAGACCCCATATTCATGGAGGTTCAGTTCTTGGACTTACCACAGATGCCAAAACCACAAATAATAGCGAACCCTATTAAAATACAGGACTTCCAGGGGGAAAAAAACCTAACAGGGTTGCACTGGAGGACCTAAAAGATGCCTAGAGAGGATGCCTCTCTAGGCATTTTCCAGTGCAACTCTATGGTATGTATCCCTATTTTGTGTCCCACAGATATTGGTTCTGCAGATGCAGAGGTCCGATTGTACTTCTTTTTCTTCATGCTACTTAGAGATGGAGAAGAAATATTTTCCATTTCTAAGCATCAGGATAATATTTCTAGGCGTCTGGCAGTCAAGCTCTGGGGATTGTTTCCCTCCCCACCAGATTTTCTTGGGGATTTTGGATGTCTTGGAAGAGAATGGGGATAAAATAGTGGCACTCAAGGAGATTTAGAGCTTCAAATGAGTTAGCCTTTCCTGGTGCTTTATTTTCACTAATGGAGTTTTATATGAGTCAGTCCTTTGTATGTTAATTGGCCCCAAAGGATACTGACAGAGTTGGAGGATATGCAGACAAGGCAGCTCAAATTATGGAAAGGTCACAATTTTGGGACTCTAGTTTGGAAGAAAGTCCAGAATAAATGGCAACTGAAGAGGATCATGAGAGAAGCGTACAAAATTTAAGAGTACCATGGATAGAGTTGTGGGGGTTGAAAGATCAACTACCTTGACTCCTCCCCTCTGAAGTTTGAGTAATTCATGCAGAAAGCAGGCTGCTTCCCCCTCCCCATTCTGACTGACCTCACCCCCAGTTTCTCCCACCAATGTTTTAATGTTGTCCAAGACAGTGACTCAGAATTTCCCAAGCAGTGAATGGACAGGATTAGCTCTATTCACTCCATGCACAAGCTGGATATCTTGGGCATGATCCTGTTGGCCAATGTAACTATCAGTTATATTGTTGGAATGAATTAGAATGATTGAGCAAGTTCAGAGAAGGGCAACAAGGATGAGAGAAGTACGGAGAACAAAACAAATGAGGAGAGGTTGAAGGAGTTTAGGCATGTTCAGCTTGGTGAAGAGAAGACAGATGAGTGACATTATTGGACTCTTTAAATACCGTAAGGGCTGTCACAGAGAGGAGTGGTCAGGTCTGTTCTCTGTTGCCTCAGAAGGTCTAATGGTTTTAAGTTACAGAAGGGTAGATTTTGATTGGACATTATAAGAACTTCTTGACTGTAGGAGCAGTTTGGCAATGGAATCAATTGCCTAGAGAGGTGGAGGGGTCTCCTCTGGATGTCTTCATAGAATCATAGAGTTGAAAAAGACCACAAGGGCCATGTAGTCCAGCCCCGCTGCCTTACAGAATACACAATCAAAGCATTTCTGACAGATGGCCATCCAGCCTATGTTTCAAAACCTCCAAAGAAGGGGACTCCACCATACTTCCAGGCAGTGCACTCCACTGTTGAACAGCTCTTACTGTCAGGAAGTTCTTCCTCATGTTTAGTTGGAGTCTCTTTTCCTGTAGTTGGAGTCCATTGCTCTGTGTCCTAGTCTCTGGAGCAGCAGAAAACAAGCTCGCCCCATCCTCAGTATGACATCCCTTCAAATATTTAAACATGGTTATCATATCACCTCTCAACCTTCTCTTCTCCAGACTAAACATACCCAGCTCCCTAAGCCGCTCCTTATAGAGCATGGCTTCCAGTCCTATCACCGTTTTGGTCACCCTCCTTTGGACATGCTTCAAAAAGAGGCTGGGCAGCTATCTGCTGGGCATGGCCCCCACAAGGTGGGGGGCTGATAGGGCTCTAGTCTAGGGGCCTGGGATTAGGAGGGGAACCCGGTGTGATATTATTGTAAGTTTTTATTATGTAAATCAGTTTAGTTTTTTAAAAATAAATATAAATATTACTTTAGTTTCATCATTTAAACTGACTTATTTTAATTTTTATTCTAAATCCTGCAGGGCATCTCACTGCCCTTAACCGTAATGCTAGGTAGGGGGTCCACCAAAGAACCTGGCCTGGGGGCCTGCTTCAGGATGTGGTGGCCATGCTGCTGGGTGTGGTCTAGCTGGAGATCCTGCACAGAGCAGGGGGTTGGACTTGATGGTCTCATATGACCCCTTCCAACTCTGTGATTCTATGTTCAGCTAGGGTTGTCTTGTGAAACAAGGGGCAGAGTTCAATGGCTATGTATGAGAGAGGATTTCAGCTGAAATTCCTTCTCCTAAACAGTCATTAAAGGAACAGGAGCCCTGTCCCGTATTTTACCTAACAACCCTATTGTCAACTGTCCATTCAAACACTTCACATTTCAGAAATCCAACCACAGAATGTGAGGAAGAATTTCTTCATTCTCGAGGAAGGTTGAAAGATAACCATCAAGCAAATTCCTAGTTCCTTTGCTTCCTGATTTAATTCTGTGGTTGCTCTCATTAAGATATCTCAGTGCCACCACAGCCTATCCAGACTCTTAATTCTTTTTGCATGCCAAACTGACACACCTCAGGATGAAGAGAATTACAGGCGATAAAACAGCCTTTTCTTAGCTCTTTGGGCACTAGTCATTAGAAAGGGTAAATCAGAATTCGTTGATACAAAGTGCAAAATGTGGGATATAAATAAAGATGATGAAAATGATAGCAGTGAATGATGATGATGATAACAACAACAACACTAATACTAACAGTGCTGTGGAGTCAGTATGTTAAACCTTTGATTCTGACTCCAAATCCCATACTGCTGTTTTTCTGCTGTCCAACTCTGACTCCCAACTTCTTCATAAATGGCAAATGTATATTAATTGTTATTTTTGTTGTGTGTCTTCAAGTTGTTTCTGACATTTGGCGATCTGAAGGCGAACCCATCATAGAGATTTCTAGTCAAGATTTGTTCAGAGGGGGTTTGCCATTGCCTTCTTCTGAGGCCGAGAGAGTGTGACGTGCCTAAAGTCACCCAGTGGGTTTCATGCTTGAGTGTGGATTCGAACCCTGACCTCCAGAGTCCTAGTCCAATGCTCAAACCACTGTACCACACTGGCTCTTGTATATTAATTAGTAACAACAAATTTACTGTAGTAAAATGGTAGCGCAAGCCATTTCATCACCACCAGATGAACCAGCAGGCTACTTGAATGGATAGAACATAAAATATGTTTATTGGATTGCAATTTTTGAACAAGAAAACTTTCCTAAATTCCTGTGAGAACAAGTATGCAACAAACAAGGCATGTAATCAATTTTATTTTTTTTTAAACAACAGCATGATATGCCTTAAAAGTAAATGTTATATCAAATTAAGACCAACAGAACCAAATATATATATTGTTAATAATATTCTAAGTTTTTATGTTGAAACTGGAGTTGGAATTGTTTCTACCAACTGCACCCAAAAATGCTTCCAACTCCGACTCCACAACACAGTCTAAAAATAACAGTACAGTAGGACCCCCTTATCCGCTGGGGACTGGTTCTGGAGGCCCCTGTGGATATCGAAAACCATGGATAAAAGCAAACACCATTGAAAATAATGGGACTTCTGGCTTAAAATACCATAAAGTTGCCTTGGAGTACCTAGGAAGACTCTATGGTAGGTGTGCTGTTTTGTGTCCCGTGGATAATTGAATCAGTGGATAATGAATCAGTGGATAGAGGGGTCCTAGTGTAGCATATTGTGGCCTTAAATACAGGAGCCTTTAGGTTGCAAGCAGTTAGTAGGCCCATCTTTGTTTGAGAATTGGCTCAAGGCAACTTGTATTGTTTACATAGAATGGATGCTGTATCCTGTTAAGTTTCTGTTTAAATAAGATTTAAAAAAAAATAACACCCACATTCAAATGTTACACTGTCTAACCCCACATCACCTCAGTCCTCATACTTGCTGTTTGCCATATTTTCTTTTGCCTAATTCCTTTCTCACTCTTAAAAAAATGCAATTACCTCACTTTTCCTCAGATAATTTAAAACAGTTCCACTAAGAACATGACTGAAATGGCCACATGAATGACAATAAACAACCAAATAAAAAGGTAGTACACAAGTAAATTATTATAAAGTTATTAGTAGTAATGATAAAGAAGTCTGCCACATTAAGAAGAGGCCTGCTGGATCAGGCTAGAGGTTTTATTCCAGTGGCCAACCAGTACAGTATGGGAAGTCCACAGCAGAAGATCAAAATGGTGGGTGTTGTGACTGAAACCCATAACAGAAAGGAGAACATTAAACAACAAGAGACCCCAAATTAGCTATAAATCAAAACAGATGGACTATAGTTACATATATTCACGGTACAAGCCTGCATGTCAATATAAAATCCAATAAATACAGAAAAGAACTCAACAAATAACAATAATATTGAAGGAATAATACATACTGTATATAGTCATGTCTATACCTCATGGATAAGTTGAGGGCAGGTTTTGGGGCCAAAAATATGGATTTTTATATGATCCATGGATAAGCTGAGGGTCATTCCACAGAGTGGGGAAAGCACTAGTGCTGTCTCAGGGGGCAACCACCCCTGGCCGCTGCCATTTGTCTCCCCAGGCACTCAAAACGGCCTTTCACCATTCTTACTCAGAGAAGGGGATTGTATTAACTTGTATATAAAAAAAGAAACTTCCTTTCCCTGAGTAGATTGGCGAAAGGCAAGAGCTTAGCCTGTCCTGAGACAACCTAAAGAAGTACTGACCTCCCCCCCTACTCTCTTGGCGCTCATTTGAAGGGAAGCACCAAAGAGCTGCTGCCACCATCATTTTCCCACCCAACCATTCCAAAAGGCCAGAAGAGGCAGAACAGCAGAGAGAGCAGAGGGGGGTCTCCACTTCTTTTAGGTTCTCCAAGGATGGACTAAGCTCTTGCATTTCACCACTTTACTCAGAGAAGTAGATGGTTTATTCATTTATTTATTAAATATTTGTGCAATTTCTATGCCGCTTTTCTCCCAAAGTGGGACCCAAGGCGACTCACAGTACCAATTAAAAACACAGATAAAAACAACATAAAACACCCCCCCCCGATAAAAGCCATAATTACTGTATACATCAAAGGCCTGCTTAAGATGAATATTTTTGCCTGCTGATGAAAGGAAAACAGGGAGGGGGACAGCCTATCCTCCCGCAGGAGGCAGTTCCAGAGGGTGGGAGCAGCCACCAAGAAGGCTCTCTCTCGTGTCCTCAACAAACGAGCCTGTCATGGTGGTGGGACCGAGAAAAAGCCTTCCCCTGCAGATCTTAAAAACCCTTGCAGGTTCGTAGGTACAGTACTTACATTGACCCGTGGATACATTGACCCAGTTTTTTGGGGCTGATTTTTTGACTAAAATTTCTAGACTTATACATGCAGAGATAAAGTACTAAAACCACCTCAGTGAGCAAGTTGTAAAATGAAGAGTCAACCAGTATACAAAGAGCACATTCTAATTCATATTTTAATATTACTGATTTTATTTAAAAAAAAAAGTTAGTTATTTATACCCCGCTCTTCAGCCACAAGGCTATCAGAGCGGCTTACAAATTGTTTTAAGCAATAGCTATTTACACATCTAACTGCATTAAACAGCTTCCAATGTGTGTTAGCTAATTGCCCCCCACAAGCTGGGTACTCAGTTTACCGACCTACGAAAGGATGGAAGGCTGAGTGAACCTTGGAGCCCGCTGGAATCGAACTTGCAACTTGCAAGGTGGTGACTTGCAGTACTGGCATTTAACCACTGCGCCACCAGGGCTCCACAATAACACCTTCAATATATTTCACTGAAGCCCACAAGCAGGACAAGAGTGCAAGGACAGGTGTAGGAGATTATCAGATGACCTAAATATGGCGGGATAACAATGCCAGGAGATCGCTAAAGGGCTTGAATATCAGACGTTGTCCCTGTCCCGTTGTACTCCTGTGCTGGTCCCGGTCCGCCATCATTCTATTTTATTCACAGGCTAAGCTGTGAATAGATTGCCTGTTCTGTTTCTGTAATGGAATGACAGGTGTCTGAAACTGTGCCCCATTATGCTGGCGCAATGCCAGCATTAGTGGGAGGTCTGTGCCAAACATTTCTGGGTGCGATCAGGAGATCGAGGTAAATGGCACACTTTTTTGTACCCTCCCTGGGTTACTTGTATTTTTTAAAGTGTGTTTTTGTGCTTGGTTGTACTTTTTAAGCTTTATTTTTCTTTTTGAATTTCCCACATGATCATCCTCTTGCGAGAACAGCCAGGATTTCCATTCCAGGAAGTGAATGCAACTCCATGAGAGCTCCATTCACTCCTGGGCTGCTGAGGGGAGGGGGTGGATGCGGAGAAGGTAGGTCTGAAAAGTTGTTGTTTCTGTGCTGGGACGGGGACGGGAGGGTGGCGGTATAGGATATAGTGGTATGGGGACGCTCTTTTTGTCCCTGTCTAAAAATCTCCCTAGTCTTGTGTTTCCCCCATAACTTGGATGACCTTATCTTCCATTTATCTGATCCCCATTTAAAGTCACCCAAGTTAGTGACTGTCCTGACATCTTGTGACAGTGAATCCCCCCTTCCCAATTGAATTTATTAAGGATATCTGTACATTTTGGAGAGCTTTTCATTAAAAAAAATGCTCTGAGCAAAATCCCCATCAATTCTTAGTTCATATAGATAGGTGTGGATAAATGATTGCAGTAGAATTAGGTTGTAGGTGTCAGAATTCATGTTTGATTTCTTCTGCCCGTAGAAACCTAGCATGTATGGCTATAGCCTGGAGTTTATCCTGCAATCAGATATTTAATGCAAAGGCTTCATATAATCTCCATGTGAGTAAAATCTGAGTTGTTTCTCCCTTTTTTGGAAAAATCTATGTCTCTCTACATTATCGCTTATGTGCTTTGGAATCTGGTATCTGGGTTTTATAACATAAGGCTGCAGGTGGAATTGAGGTATTCCCTTGACCACATATTCCTCTGTGCAAAAATTTTCTCATACAAATCTTGATTTGCTAGCCACATTCTCTCTTCCTGACATGCTAGTTTTCTGTGCTCAAGGATTTCTTTTCATTCTTTTTTAAAAAAATTGTACAGAGGAGCTCAGCTTTGTGAGCTGTCATCTGAGGCGCAGCTTAGACTTCATGTTTTAAGAGCTCAGTGAGAACCTGGCCTTTAAATAATCTTGTGGGTGGAGAAACTCCACAGAGTGTCCATTGTGCTCTAGGTGCAGGAACTGGTAGGGACGTTACCGTCTCATATTTATGTTTTGGCTGTCCTGAAGTATGTGTACATTGCGTACCTCAGCGAGAGAGATTAATCATGCAAAATGCCAACTAAGTCAGCTTGTTTCCCTTTATTGGCACAGGAGACAAGCCTCTTGACTTGGATTTCCTTGTTAAGCAGTGAAGAAGGGTTGCCATCTCGTTTTTGTTTGTGGACTTTGCCTTTGACAGCTGTAGGAATTCACCAGCTGATGCTTTTCCTGACAAAGAGGTGCCCAATTAATGATCTGGGAACACCTGCTATTGCAGCTGAACCCAAAGTTCAGCATGTTGATCAGTTGCTTGGGTGGACCACTGTGGGTAGGGCCTTCTTTGCTTGGATGGACCACTGTGAGTAGGACCTTATTTGCTGTGGCACCATGGTTTTGGAATGTCCACCACTCTCTGAGGCAGTCTATTACTCTGTTGAACAGCACTTACAGTAAACAAGTTCTTCCTAATGTTTAGGTGGACTCTCTTTTGTTGTAATTTGAATCTATTGGTTCATGCTCTAGTCTCTGGAGAAGCTGCATGTCAACTTCAGGATCACAGGCAGCATTGCCTCTCTGTATCAGTTGCTCAGGAGGATAAGATGGAGGGTATGCTCCCTTGGAGCGTGGTGGGGTCTCCTTCTTTGGAGGTCTTTAAACAGAGGTTGGATGGCCATCTGTCAGAGATGCTTTGATCATGATTTCCTGCGTGGCAGGGGGTTGGACTGGATGACCCTTGTGGTCTCTTCCAATTCTACAGTTCTATGATTCTATGATTAAATATTACAGTTGAACCCATGTTGGCAGTGTTCCCATGGGTAACTAGTTGGCTACTGTGTGAGCAGAACATTGGACCTGATAGACCTTTGGTCTAACTCAGTGTGGCTCTTCATGAGGTCTTATTTAAGGATGAAGTGTAAATTTTGCTCCCCATTTCTCTAAACACTAATGTCAAGTCCAGGAGTAATTGTGTTGGATGTAATTTCCTTTAGATGAGAACAGCAGACATGAGTGGCATCCTGGTAACTTCTGTTTTGTTGTGGAGGCAAACCAACTCCTGTGTTAGGCAGCACAACCATAAATCCTGCTTCAGCTTTCCTGAAGCCACAGCCCCCACCTTCAACTACCTCAGCCTAAATACTGTTAGCTACCTCTGCCTGTTTATCCTAATCGAAACTACTGCTGTTCCTTCTGCCTTGGTCTCTAGGGTGTTCCCTCCCAAAGGTAGGTGGTAGTGGAGAGAGATTTCCAGCCATCAAGGAATATTTATATTGTTTTATGTAGAGTATTGAAAGTGTAAAGCACAGAAAGGAATCATAAGGTCCTACAGATATTATTGAACAGCAGCTCTCAACATTCTTTACCATGACTCTGCTGTCTAGGGCTGCAATCCAACAGCCTCTCAGTGTAGCATAAATATCTGCATGCAGAGATGCATTGCCCCTCCTGTGCAGAATATCAGCATTGCACAACACATAACATTGACTAGGTGTTGTTGTGCAATGGGCAACCACAGTGCTCAAGGAGCAACCACTATGCACAATATGTAACCAGAATGCACAGTGCCTAAACACAAAGTGCCACATGGCTTTATACACATCTCCACTTCTGCTGCTGTCATCAGAATATGTGTGTTAACACTATGATGAATAATTTGTTTCACCACACAAGAGCTTTTGTCTATTATGCAACTTTTCACATAGGTTCATACTTAAAGGTGGGAAGTGGCATTGAGTTTCTTGACACAAGGGCGGGATGCTAACATGACTAAACAATTCATAGAGGCATTTATAGAGGAACTAAACACATCTTAACCTATTAGTGATGGGCCAATTGTACAAAATTGTATCATAGCCCTGCAACATCCCCTCTGAAGCATTACCTCTGGATCCTTGTCGCATTCATTTTTTTGAAACCAGAAGAGGCATTGACTGAGATCCTAAATCTGTCCTAGATCAGCTACTGTCTCCTGGCTCAACCCACCCACTCCTGCTTTATTGGGCAGCAGTCTCTGTGAGCAACGGAGGTCTTTTCTTGATTGGGACTCAGGAGGATGCTGATGTCGCCACCCCTCCCTCCAGTAATCTCCAGTGGAAAAGTCAAAAGCAGGATCCCTGTTGCAAGTCTTCCCCTCATCAGAGATTGTTGGCAGGAGTGGATGGTGGAAATATCAGTGTGCTGCACTCTGATCAATAACAGACCTCTGTTACTTGCAGGGGTTGCTGCCTGGGGACTTTATTAATTAGGGCAAGAGTGCCACAGTCGTGAATATGTAGGGGCTGTGAATATGGATCGGTTATGGATGTGTAAGTTTAGATAACTGCAATAGTGAATTCCAGCCAATGTCTCCTATGGTCCAGTAACTGTGCCAAGCATTCTTAATCTTGAATGCATGAAAACAATAATAATGAGCTAAGCTTTGAAATTATAAAATCCCAATATCTAAGAATGGCAAGCTCCCATTCCCTTCTGGGAATTGTCAGATCACTCACGGCAGATTGCTAGGCTAGGTTTCCTGTCATCTTGTGACATACAGTGGAGTCTTGATTCTTGTTCAGCTCTTTCTCTAAAACATCTGTTTGCACCAAGTCCCCTTTCCCCCTCTTCTCCTTACTTTGGATATGCATGATTCTTGGGGGGGGGGGGAAGTTGGAACGGTGTACTTCCTCATTTAATTTTGCATAGTTCAATTTTTTAAAAAATGTAAAAAGGTTAGATTTATAGTCTAGTGACAAAGTGTGCCTTTATGAAGCTGAGATTTGTACTTGCTTGCAATTTCATGATGCAGTACCAGCATTTGAACTTCAGGCTATGTTTATCTCAAAATCTAGATATTTGAGAATTCTGGTTTTGGATTTAAAATTCTGAATCTGAATTTTAGAATTCAGGCTTCAGAATGTTGTGCTAGGAGTGGGGAGGGGCCAAACATAGTAATGAAACCCCTTGCTTAATCATGTGTCAGTTTCTAGCTTTCAGGTTGGGAATCAGGTGGCCCTCTATATGTTGTTGGACTGCAACTCCCATCAGCCCTCGGCCAGTAAAGGAAATGGTGAGGAATGCTGCGATTTTGAGTCCAGCAACATTTAGAAGGCAAATGATAGCCAACCCTGGTTTATTCTGCCTCACTGGGTAGTTGTGTGGCTAAAAATGGGGATGGATGAAGGCCATGCACTGAAAGCTTGAAAGGGTTACTTTTTGGACAGGAGGATTCTGGGAGTTGTAGTCTAAAAAAAGGAACATTTTCAGGCTCTGCCATGTATACTGTCTTGAGCTCCTTGGAGAAAAACTAGGACAGAATACTAAGAAAGAAAGAAATGATTTTATGTTAACATCCAAGTTTACTTTGCGGATCATTGGTCAACAAAAGCTGACATCCTTTTTCTTGGTCTTGTTTTCTCCAGTTGCAGATCTAAATGCTTCTGACCTCCTCACAATAGTTGGACTATCGAGACTCTGAGAGACTTTACTGAGAGTCACAATTCCCTTCTAGGGGTTTCCCCCTTCTTTGTCTCCTCACTTTCCCCTTTCCCTCATATAAAACTTCCATGGACCGGGCCATCTCCATGGAGCCAAGGGAGAACTCTGGCACTTCCCGGCAAAGGGGGAGTGAGACAGATTTCTTGGGGTCAACCATGGCTTCTGCAAAGCCCCCGGCTGCTCCTGGCAGTTCTGGGGAAGCCAAGCTGCCCGCGTCCGGCTCTGCAAAAGGTATCCCAGTGAGCGGCGATCGTATGGAGGCTGAAGAGGAGGATGAGCTCTGCTCTGGAAGAGATGTGGATTCCACTTCTAATGCAGATAGCGAGAAATGGGTGGCTGGTGATGGACTCGAGGAACAGGAATTTTCCATCAAGGAGGCTAACTTCACAGAGGGAAGTCTTAAGCTGAAAATCCAGACAACAAAGAGAGCCAAGAAGCCCCCGAAGAACCTGGAGAACTATATATGCCCACCTGAGATCAAAATCACCATTAAGCAATCTGGGGAGCAAAAACTTTCAAGGGCTGGAAAAAATAGCAAAGCCGCTAAAGAGGAAGACAGAGTGCACTCCAAAAAGAAGGTAAGACTTTCCATTTTGATACTTATTCCTTCCTTCCAGCTCCCTGTTTTGTTTTGTTTTGGGTTGGGTTGTGGATTTTTTCCTGAATTCATCTGTGCGTCTTGTGCAAATATTTTGTGCAAATCCTTCACTTGGCTTTAACTGTCTTCCTTAAATTGGCTGAATTTTCATCATTTGGGTGTTGTCAAAAACCAACCATTTTTTTTTTTTAGTTCAGAAACTGAATGAGACAATCTGGGGACCAAAAGGGTTTTGCAATCTAAATGTGTGACAACAGGTGGACAGGATAAACAGATGGAGGTGGAAAGCTGCAGCAGTGGGAGATGCGTAACAAGACAACAGGGGTAATGTTATTAGCATAAGAAGTTCCATGGTCCCTGCACACCAGCTGCTATGCCATTGTAGGGGGCTAAGCTGAAGGGTGTTTTAAAGAGCCATTTGAAGGGGAGTATAATGGCCTCACTTGTGTTGCACACACAAAGACTGTGCCTTCAAACCGGAAGAGCTCATGCAGTTTAAAGGCTTCAGTGTATGACTGCAGACTCTGTTGGTGTGCTTCCCTTAATGACGCCCCCCATTAGTTTTGCACCAGAGCAGGTTCTAAGAGCAGCACTGAAAAGTAAGGGACAGGTAGAGAGAAGGATTTCCAAAGAAAGGGGTCACACCATTGCTTAATGAACAAGGATTGGTCTTATGTGGATTATGAAGTTTTTCTTTCAAGGTCTGGTCATTCTGGGATATCCACTGTGTGAGGCTCAAGTTCCAAATAAGTTTGAGTTGTAACTACCCCCTTTCTTACCTTCAGATGCTTCAAGGTCAGAGATAGAAGGAAATTGTAGCAAAGTCTTTGACAGCAGATTTGTGTGTGTGTTATGTATTAAAAAGTTGAAATATGTTCATTTTTGCCAAGCGAGCATTCTCTTTGGATGAACTGGGCATGCTGAGAACTCAGTATCCCTTGCACAGTGCCTTCTGATCTTTGGTAATGTCCTGTTGCATGGCACAGAAATGTTAAGAAATATTGTAATTTTTTTAAAAATCTTACAATCCCTGGAAAGGACCTTATAAATACTTTGGTTAAGAATGAGACTGTAGTCTGCAAATTCATTTGAGGGAAGGGGATGTCTTTTGTGCTCCCTCTATGCATCCACACCCATGAATGTCAACTTGCAATACAGATTGGGGTGAGTGAGTGAGAGATACAGCTATGGAGACAAGGTTGGGGTGGCAGATTTAGAAGAATGGTTATCCTTTACCTCTGGACTAACTTGAGAACAAGCAAGCGTAGAATGTGGACACCACACTTGGAAAAGTCAACCTTGTTCTGGTGGTCAATAGGGATGGAAATAAAATTCATAATAATTCATTCCCAGGTTGAAAAATGGGTTTCTTGACAGCTGGCAGGGCCCTTCAGGAAGAATAATAGACCAACAGGAATTGCAAATTTCTCATGCTATTTGACATCTTGAAATATTGCAGAGGAATTCTTCAGTGGAGAAAAACACGTGTATTTTTTTTTTCTAAATACAAAAAAAACATTTTTTCCCACAGAATACAGTTTTTGGTACAACCCCCTCTCCCCATGTATTTTTCCTCTGCAGAATAATTCCATTGCAAAAGTTTGGAGTGTGGAGAAAAACTAATTTGCTCCCACAAAGGGGAGAAAACTACTGTAATTGTAGTTTCCAGGCCCAATACAAGGTGTTGGTTATCACCTTTAAAGCTCTAAATGGCTTGGGTCTAACCTATCTTCAGGACCGCCTCCTTCCATATAATCCTTCCTGTGCACTCATGTCCTCTGGGAGGAATTTGTTACAACCTTTAAAAACTAGGCTTTCTTCTACCTCCCGGAGGGCCTTTTCGGCTATCGCTCCCAGATTATGGAACGGCCTGCCGGACAAGATCTGTCATATCGCCACCCTAAATAGCTTTTAAAAAGCTCTTCCAACAGGTCTTTCCTGAATAGATACCCGGCCGTCAAAAAAGGAAATCTCTTTTGTCCCGATCTCACCATGTCCAGTGTCCGTTGTTCATTTTTATTCTTTAATTTTATTGATTTATTTTTTATATGTTTAAGTGTGTTTTTACTTCCTAAATTATTTAATTGTATTTTAAGGGGTGGGTGGGATTGAGGGGTTGGATGTATATTTTAATTGTAAGCCACCCCGATTGCATTTCGTAGTGGGGCGGGATATAAATAATAATAATAATAATAATAATAATAATAATTGTTTGTCCTCAGTCATGAGGATGAACGAATCAAGGATTTACCTCCCCATTGCCCAGTCCCACAAGTGTTCTCAACAGATGCAGTCTAAAATGGGGGGGGGGGAAGGGATACTGAGCACTAGCAACCTTGAAAAGACACTTGGGAGACAGGTTGAAAAAGTGAAGATCCAATCAGCATCACAGACTGGGATGTATATGTGAGTTGACACCTTTATACTTCACAATTGCCTGACAGACAGAAATCTGTCAGGTGTGGCCTTTACGTGCAGTAGTAACAGATGGATGCAGCTGCATTTGTAGAAACCTGTTGAAAAAATCAAGAGGGCAACCAAGGTTAGTCAAATAAACCTGACCTTTCTTTCTGTATAATATTGCCATCAAGGGGGCTGGGTGTGCAGCCTAGTTAAAAGGTGGATTGCTGTTCTTAGACACTTCTAGAAGAGAAAATTAAGCCTTTGACAAGCTAGGAAAAGTTTGGACAGGGGACTCTGGGGTGTCTGTGCAGGCTACAAAGGTAACATTGGGGGCCAAATGCAGCCCCAGAGATGCACTGTCTACACCTGTAGTATGGCATGGGGTGGATAGCGTGTAATTGTTTATTTTATTTTGATCTTTTTAAGCAGTGGATAGTTGGCCACCTATCTGGTGTGCTACAGTAGTGCATTTTCTGCATTGATGGGAGTTGGTCATATTGGCAGGGGGTTGACCATCCAACCACTGCTTTAAAAGTGACTAAATAAAATTGCAGACTATCTGCTTTGAGGTCTTTTGCAGTTCTGTTAGGAGGCCAGACTGGGAGCCACTCAGGATTTGAGGGCAACTGGAGAATGGAGGTCTGGAAGATGCCAAGTTTCTCTACCCCTTTCTGAGTCTTTTGCCACTGGGTGCAAACAGTAGACACTTTCTTGGTTGCTAGCCAGTTTTTATGCTACTCTCCTGCAAGACGCTTAGCAAACACACTTAAGAAACCAACCCCTGCCATCCATTGCTCTTCCATGTGAGAGCAGTTTGCTCTAATTGCCCCTTGGGTGTTATGTGATCATTGCAAAGCAGGGAGGGGATGCAATGAGAGAAGGCAATCTCCTGTTTCTCCCAAGGTGTGGCTCCTCATTATAAAAATATTTTGAGAGTTGCTGGTGTTGTGGTTCTGTTGCTGAGTTTATTTAAGGTAGCTATACAGAGATGATTGTTCCTTGTTTTAGCTGCCTGCTCTCTGGAGAGAGGGATGAATTCACACATTCCAATGGCTGCAGGAGGACACTGATGTTTTTCCTGCATCAAACAGGTGAACATCAACAGGATTTACATACTCATGGATGAGGGCCCCCCAACCCCAGACATGTCTACTTGAATGTATTGCTCTTGATGACTCTGTTGTGGGAAATAATGGCCAACATCATAGATCAGTCTTCAAAGTGGTAGTTTGAGACCGTTTCCTAGGATTTCTTCTCTCTGCTTTAGCTTATGATCAGTGTGCCACTTCCCCATCTGTGACAACATCAGAGGGTGAAGAGAGGTGCCCTCCTTTCATCCTAAGGGCCAGCATCCAAACAAGCAGAGTCAAATGATCCTTCCTGTTGCTGAAAAAAGTTTGGATCAGTTCATTGCAAATTCATTAGCAATTAGCAAGTGTCTATTTGTATTTAGCAAGTGTCTATTTGTGTTTAGTTCACCTTTTCCTTAAACTAGAATTAAATATGTGGCATGGAGATGAAAGAAAAGATCCTCTCCACTGCATAGACTGAGCATTAACTTTACACTCACAAGAGTTATATGGCAATTGTGCAATAATGTTAATGAATGGCAAAATTGTTAAAGAAATGCATTGCACATCAATGTGTGCATGCAGCAGGCATCCATGTGTAATGCACATCCATGTGCAAAAGTGAACAGTCTGCATGCACACATCAGTGTGCAACAGCACTGCATGTGGAACTCTGCTTCTGCAACCTTGAACTGAATATGGGCATTCTGTATCAACAAAAGATCCGTTTTATAGTGCAGCTTTAATGAAGATGGCATGTTACAGAGTGGTGTAACAGACCCCAAAGACCTAAAATTTGAAATGGTTATTCTCAGAGCTTGGAAGTTGGGGTGGGGGGGGGGAGAAGAGGTCTCTGGAAGAGAATTCGAATTTTCTCACCAAACTATAGATCCTAGTATTGCATAGGATAGATTCCCTTTATAGCAGTTAAAGTAGTACCATGCTGCTACAACTGTGCAGAGTACCTACACTCAGAATATGTGGTTAAAAAGTCACAGGGATTGTACTGGGCAGACTTTTGCCACCCCAGATGGGATGGCACTGTGCTAGTGGACCAATAGACTAAAGCTGTGCTAGCTGGTGGTTTCCATGCCTGTGGGGTGGTGAATCCACTCTGGGTTTTAGTCCAAACATGAAAGGAACCACCCAGGGTGGTGACTATGTTTTGGGGAATGGGTTCAGCAGTTTGGATAACTATTTTAAAGACTGGAGTAAATTCTGGATTCTCTGCCCACCCTCCCAACATGGAAGCCACCAGCTAAGGAAAAAAAGGGCCAGTTTTGAGGAGGGATGTGAAAGAGGAGGGAGAGAAGAGTGGAATTCTGGGAGGAACAGGAATGAAAGGGCAGTATTGTTTAAAGAGCAAGAAGCCAGCAGGCAGCAGAGGGTGGTAGAGCTGGAGGAACAAAGGAAATAGGGGTATGGGATATGCCAAAATTGGAGGCTGAGCTCTAGGATGGGTCATGCTTTTTCCAGGTCAGGGCAAGATATAAGCTGCTTCAGCAGTTTAACTTAGCAGTGTGTCATCTTGCTTGTGTACTTTTTGCAACCTGAAATGGTTTTTCTTCCTGCTTTTTTTGCTTTGTCCCCCAAGGAGAGGGGAAAATGGAGTGGCTCTACATGCATGGTCTAATGTAGTGTGCAGGGTGCTGGCTTTTGCAAGGGACATTCTGTTGCTACCCAGGGAAGCTGAAGTAGCTCTCCTGCAGTCCAGAAGTGTCTCTTTCAAGCATCGAAGAGGGAAACAGCAGGACTTTACCAACAGATTTTTCAGCAGTTATTGAACACCAAAAGTGTCACTGATATAGAGTGAACAGCACAGCAGGAAGAGAAGGTCTAGGACTAAATCAGTACTGCATTGCCGGCACGAATATACTCCCAGGTTATATTATCCAGAGCTTTTCTTCTTTTTCTGATGTTCCAGTATCTAATTATTTCTTTGATCATTATTTTTGTTCTAAAGTAATAAAATAAAATAGTCATTGAAATGAGTTGCGGTACTCCTATCAGAGAGTGGGATCAGCATTTCTGTATTTCTAGTTTAGTGTTTTGGGACTGTGTTTATGTATTATGGAAATGCAAAGCATTGCGCATAGCTGTAATCTTCAAAAACCTGGTAGTTTTCTTAATGCTCACTTTTTTTAAAAAAAACTACATAAATTAATATAAGCTAAGATATATAAGTCTTTTGAAATTCAAACTTGATTGTGCATCTTTTCAATTGAATTACCAACTCAGTCACTACATTCAGTTAGAGTAGAACCATCAAATCAATGGGGTTTACATGTGTGTTGATTTATGATTTAGCAGTTTAGTCAACTGGTCTACTTTTGTTGAACCAGCAATTGTATTTTGGCCATAGTGTTTTTATACATAGGAAGAATTTGTTAAATTTATCCCCCTCCTGACAAATCAACAGACTTTTAATCTCTCCTCTCTATAAACCTGATACAGTATGTTAATTTCACCCATTTCAAGGTTGTCTGGATTTTAACCAGCCAGGCATGAATGGATGGGACCAGATTATTCTTCCAATCTTGAGCTGCCAGAGTTCTGGCTGTTATCTATAAATGGAAAATTAATTCATTCTTGGATTTAGTACCCACCACTTCCAAGATAACCTAAAAGAATAAAATTAGAGTTTCTATGTGCCTGTGTTTTGGGGGTAGTGGCTGGTGTGTCTCGGTCAGAACTCATTTCTACTGGGTCCAATGGGTCATCTATGTTGTTTCTTGCCTTCTGGATTGACTAATAGGGGACAAATATGGGATAAAGTTACAAGGCACACATGTGAAATAGAACAGTGGGAAGCATGTATCCCTCCAAATATTGCTGAACTTCAATTCCCAGCCACTGTTGGTGCTTCCTTACTGTCTTTCTGCAAGCAGGTAAAAAAAAAACCTTTTTATTCTGGCAGGCCTTTAAGAACTGATTTTTCAAGGTCTTATATGTGATGAACTTTCTATTATTTTTGTTTGTTTTATCTGCTTTCCAATTTTATGATGGTTTCATTGCTTTTTAACTTTTGCATACTGTTAATTTTGAATTTTGTTTTGTTGTAAGCTACTTGGAGTCCCAAACTGGGAAAAGGCAGGATATATGTAATTAAATAAATAATGCTGGTGAGGACTGCTAGAACTTGGGATCTGACAACATCTGGAGGGCCACGTGATTCACTCGATGGAGGGCCAGATGCTCCCTGGATGCACATGTATGTGCTCTCACACTGTACACATCCACCGTGTTATCTCTGTCCAAATGGGAGCAGAGACTCAGGAAATGTATTTAAACAGTACTAATGAAGATGAAAGAGCCAGTGTGGTGTAGTAGTTTGAATGTTGGACTAAACTCTGGAGACCATGGTTTGAATCCCCACTCACCCATGGAAACCCACTGGAGGGCCTTGGACAAATCACACTCTCTCAGCATCAGGGGAAGGCAAGAGCAAACCCTCTCTGAACAAATCTTGCCATGACCTGTGATAGATTCACTTTATGGTCACCATAAGTCAGAAATCAGTTGAAGACCACAGAACAAGAAACAAGAAAGTGAAGATGAAGAACTGAAGTAAGTTACTGTAATGTCATTTACAGAATAGAATTTGAGGTGATGGGAGTGATTAAATAGCTATTGTGTAGTGGAGAGCTTCCAGATGTCTGTAGCAGCTCTCTTTGAGCTCTTTTTCAGCCCACTCAGTGGATTTTTCACTCAACTTCTAGCTATGGTTAGATTCTGTAGTGATGACAGAAAGGAAGTTTCAATAGTGTGTGATTGGGCCAGTTTGGGAGTGTGACAGGAATGAAGTACAGGTTGACTCCTGTATCCATGGGGAATACGTTCAAAGACCCTGACATGGATACCTGAAACCGTGGATAATAGACAACGCTATTATTTTCAGTGAGATGAACACTGGAAGTTGACTATAGAATCACATTGAAGGACCTAGAAATGCCTAGACAGAACATATTTTTGGGACATGGATAAGTGAAACTGTGGATGCCAAACTGGATGTGGGGGTTGACCTGTAGTCTTTCAGTGGCCTCAGTACACCACCGTTTTAGCATATCCACATGTAGACTTACATTCTGCTGAGCCATATAACCCCCTGTTACTTACTGTAAAGCCCTGAACCCAGCTTACATGGTCATTCCATGCTTTGTTGCAAGGAGGCAGACACAAAAAGATGGCATCAGTGCTGAGATCCATGGGAGTCCTCCGGAGGTCTTAGCACTTCTGTAATCATAGAATCATAGAGTTGGAAGAGACCACCCATCTAGTCCAACCCCCTGCCATGCAGGAATACCCAAAGCATTCCCGACAGATGGCCATTCTGCCTCTCTTTAAAAACCTCTAAAGAAGGAGACTCCACCACACTCCCAGGCAGTGTATTCCACAGCCGAATAGCTGTTACCATCAAGAAGTTCTTCCTAATATTCAGGTGGGATCTCTTTTCCTCTAGTTGGAGTCCATTGCTCCATGTCCTAGTCTCTGGAGCAGCAGAAAACAAGCTGGCTCCATCCTCAGTATGGCATCACTTCAAATATTTAAACATGACTATCATGTCTCCTCTCAACCTTATCTTCTCCAAGCTAAACATACCCAGCTCCCTCATAAGGCGTGGCTTCCAGACTTCCCACCATTTTGGTTGCTCTCCTGTGGACACACCATTGTGTGCCTGGTGGGGTGGTGGTGGCAGTTGTCAGATAGTTCTCCAATCATACTTGCTCGCCGTGAGGCATTGAATGGCCATGTGAGGTGAATTCAGGGCTTTACAGTAAGTTGGGAGGGCAGCTAAGGGCACTGTGCACAAAGGAAGGGAATATCAACTCCATCAATGCCTGAAAAAGCACGTCTGCATGTGTCAGGGACACTTACATGTGCGGATGTTCCTAACTGAATTCTGGGGAATAAATGACTCTAGCAAGTGTGAGAAGTGAAAGCCATTGCAGTCACCCAAATGCTTCTCCCATCTGGAACTGTGTTTTATTTGGTAGATATTTGCAGACATGGTTTTAAAGTAGTTACCAAGGCTCACTCTGTGTTGTGTAACAAGCTGCAGACTTCTTGAGTTCAGTTTGTTTGCCTCCTTTGTTCTTTTCACCCGCCCAGCCTGCTAGAGTAAATGTATATGTCCCCCCCACCCTGCCCCAGGAGTGCAGCTTGTCAAACTATTTTCATTCAGGCTCCTTTCAGTTTGCAGACCTTGTTCATGAAGGAAATGTACATTCAGTAGATTTTTTAAAAAGTAGTTTGTGAAGGGTGGCTAGCATTATCAGCATGAGATAAGGAGCTGAATCTACTTTGGAGATAAGTCATTACTTCATGCAGTTTGCAGGGTAAATCTCAATGAGTTCAGATTAGAGTTAAGGTGCATATACATGCATAATGAAATAGCTATCTGCTGCAATGATTAATTTGGGCATCACTTAAGAGTTTATGAATGAGGACTGTTTCACAGGTGACCCATGCACTACAGTCCCGTTCCAATATTTCTCAAACTCTTGGAATAATTAGCTTCAGCTACTGTTAAAACTGTAGAACAGATATGATAACACATTTTTTTAAAAAATTCTCTGTATCAGGCTTGAAAAACAACAGGTCTTTTCGACTATTACTCCCAGGTCCCTCAGCCACTGTGGTCAGAATCCCTCTTACTCTTTTGGAACGTTAAGCTGGTTCCAGACTTTATCCCACATACAGCTTGGAAGCATTAATATTTTAGATTATAATTCCCAGAATTATCCAGAGGTTTTTAGGGATTCCCAGAGCTGTAGTCCAAAAGAGTAATTTTTAGCACACTCTGCCTTAGAAAAGAGTGGCAGCCACTTTTTTTTGTTCTGAAAACTACAGTTATATACATAACACATGTAACGTCCATTGGGACATGAATGTAGGCCTTGATACCATGTGTCCCCATGTTGATGATCTCTGAAGGGAGCTCTTACTTACCTTCATTTGAATGCAAGTAGAACATGGGATCACCATAAGTTGACAGACAACTGGAGGGCACATAGACACACACATAATAGTTGCACCTGATACAGCAGAATTCCAGATTGGGCCACAGTGTTACTTCAAGTGAGTGAGAGTAGAAATTCACATCAGGTTTTGCCACTCAACCTGGTCAGGCTGATAGGGTGGCTAGGGCTGGGGACCTTAATTGATGGGACCAGCATGCCCGGCCCATTCCCCTTACCCACGTTTAAAGACCTTGTTTGGGTACAAACAAAAGTTTAGGCTCCTGTGGTCCATGTGGTATTTCAGCTGAACAGATTGGATACAAAAGACAAGTCAGTGAGCCCAGCTTTGTTTCCCATTTAAAAATGTTGTGTCTGTCATTCATGTTGTCCCTGTCCATGGGTGGATGGATCGTCCAGAAACCTAATGTTTCAGATGGTTATCTTCCCCACTGCTATCTAGCATTTAGCAATAGCTTCTATATTTCTATACCACTTACCAGTGCAAAGCACTCCCTAAGCAGTTTACAATGTGTTAGCTAATTGCCCCCAACAAGCTGGGTACTCATTTTACCAACCTACGGAAGGATGGAAGGTTGAGTCAACCTGGAGCCCTGTAGGATTGAACTCACAATGTTGTGGCTGCAGTACTGGCATTTAACCACTGTGTCACCAGGGCTCTGGCAATAAAGAGGCAGCGGGTTTGAGGTGGGAGGATGTTGAACTGCACACATTCTTGGTTTGCTTCCATATATTGCTTCCTTTCTTGCAAAAATCAGTGGTGGCTTGTGGCTTTCATGGTACCTTTAAAAGAGCTATCCAGGGTGCTGAAACCTATTGACAAAGTAGGTTCTACACCTTGGATAGCTTCTTTAAAGTCTGGACTAACACCTGGAGCAGATCCATCACCTACTGACACTGGAACCACTGCTGGCAAGAAGATTCTTCATAAGCATTTTCTTTTCCAGATGTCCACCCCCTAACTTTTCAGTACTTTAAAAAGTTACATTTTGAGGATGATATTGTTGTTACACAAGAACTTCCCAAATTCTCTAGCTGGTATGGTCGGTGGCCATGCTGCTGGGACCTTTCTGAGATTTCTAACAAAAAATTACCATTACCAAGTTCTGCTTAGATTTCCATAGCTGAAACATAAGTCTCTATCTGCCTCATCCAGCTACTTCTGTCTTTGTCCCTCTGGCTTTGTTCCCCAAAGACTCACTAGTTTTTCAACTGTTCCTTTTCAGCGGGCCCTGTGGGCATTTTGCTGTGTTGCTGCTCCCCTTCCAGATCACTGCTTGCCCGTTCTTTCTCCCCATCCCTCTTGTGGGTTTTTCTGTGTTTTGAGAATGCCTGTGTGTCCCATTACATTAGCCCTCAGCCGTTCTCCTCTCCCTTGTGTGAGCTGCTTGCACGAAGTGGCTCTTGTGTGTCTGTTCCACTGTGGTTTATTATTGAAAAGAGCAACTGACTGCAAGGTGTCCTTTGAGTGTATGATCTTCCCCTTTGGGATCCGAAGATGGTTTTGAAGCTAACATAAGTTTACTCCTCTTTTCACAAAAGGACTGGAGTAGTTGTGATGGTATTATGTTTTTTAAAAAATATTAATTTGGGGGCAGGGACTTGTTTGTGTTACCCCCAATCCTTTCTGCTTGACATTTACAGAGGCTCAATTATCTAGACATTGAGAGAGTTGGGGAAAGAGCTTGAACCTTTCAATACATAGGTGTTTACTTTAACACTTACCTTAGAAGCCTTTCCCTGAAAGTTTTTGGCACAGTTCAGATGTTATGCAGTCAGAATTTAGAATTCAACCCATGGTTTGCATTTCCAAATTAATGTACCTGTATAGGCAAACCATCATGCTGAACTACTCCTATGCTTTCTCCTTTTTAAGTTATCTCCACCTTAGTGTCTAGATAAAATTACCTTTGGAGTTAGAATGACGGCTCAAAGTATAGTTTGTCAATTCACCCACTACATCAGGCTTGGTCACATGCACCCCAAGGCTGTTTTGGTAGCCTGTGAGCATTTCCAACACCTCACTTGTGCCAATTTCTTTTTGTATGAAAAATCAGTGTTTTCCATTCCAATGATTTTGACCTAAAACAGGGTACAGGGTCCTTGAAAACCTCTGCAAGTCATAGAATAGATATGCATGATCTGAAAACCCACTTTAAACGTTGGTTCTTCTTGATCCTTGTTCTCTATCCAATTGCAATACATAGTTTGTGGATTCAAATTTCACACTACAATTAGTTTAAATGTTGCAGGTGTGTTGTGGTGATTGCCAGGCTCTCATCCATCCACTTTCCTTCTTTCATATGATCTACTACTACACCAGGACATTAAACCACAGTTTAGTGCTAGATGTCTTATCTAACTAGGGTTAAGATTAATCCCAGTTTCCTAGGTTTGGATGTAACAGGAAACTGTGGTTTAGTAAAATACAAAGAAGGAATCTTTCATGGTCCTCATAAGCAAGAACAATGAGAGTGAAGGGCAGTACAATCTAAGCTATTGCGTAAACCAGAGGCTCTTATAGAATCATAGAATTGTAGAGTTGGAAGAGACCACAAGGGCTATCCAGTCCAACCCCCTGCCACACAGGAAATCATAATCAAAGCATCCCTGACAGGTGGCTATCCAGCCTCTGTTTAAAGACCTCCAAGGAAGGAGACCCCACCATACTCATGGGAGTGTGTTCCACACTCTTAACGTTTTCTTTACCAGGGACCCTCTTAAATATCTTTTGTTGCCATGGTCCCCCAAGCCTTAACTCAAGATTTAAAACCTCAATAATAATAACAATGATAGATGATGATGATGATGATGCAGTTACACCATCCATTAAACCTTCCCTAAGGGGCACTGGAGGGGGAAGGAAGACTTTTCTTCTGCTTCTTCCTGCAAGTTTGTAGCTAGAGTGGATTGAATGGCAATGCACAGGCCCAGCCAGCCAGCCCTTGCTTTGGATCCTGTCACATGGCCACTCCACTGCAGGGAGGAGGTGGGCCAAGTAGCTTTCAAGCCTTTGTGGACCCCCTGTGAGGACATCATGGACCCCTGGGGGTTCCTGGGTCACAGGTTAAGAACCCACTGGCTTAGATCAAAGATGGAGAACATATTTCTACTTGAAGGCAAAATGTAATTACAGTAAGTTTTCAGGAGCCACTTTCTATTGGTTGGCAGGTTCAAAGGCAACATGGTGAGACCAAAAATACCAGAATATTTTATCTTGAAGCTCTTCTTGCTGGTAACTACACTATATGAGAGATATTTCATTCTTTTAGAAGAGTAAACAGAATACTGAAAAAAAGCTGGAAAACCACCAAATGACAGTGCCACTGGGAAAGGGGTGAGGCCAAGATTTGAGTCTTAGGAAGGCCTGATGATGATGATGATGATGATCTTTATTTCTATCTCATTTCCCCCCCCCCCCCGATTTGGGACTCAAAGATACTGCCTCAGCACTGATCTAAACTGGGCCATTGACATTATGAAGTTTTCTTAATCATTATTGGGCACCATATTTAAGTAGAGCCTTCAATAAATTGTTGATTCAGCACCCATAATATATATTTTGGGCACTATTTTGTAAGGTGTGTGGCTGAAACAGATGAATAACTGTCTCTTTCCCGTCTGTGTTTCATGCTTTGCTCAGGTGATAACAGTGCATAAAAACCAGGAAGTGAAACCTTTGGGTCTGGTTTCACTGTGCTTCAGCTATACACAGCAGCAGAAATGATGGAAAACCAAGTGTACTGTGTTATGAGACAAGCTGAGAAATTACTGTAGTGCTTATTGTTATGCTTAGTGCTAGTGAAAAAAAAATATCTCAAACAAGCCATGTGCAAGGAGCTGTACGGAGCATGGAAGTACTGTAGTAGTTTTCACAAGGCTATTGTTTCAAGGTGATAAGCAAGGGCCAGGGAAGTAAAGAACAAGGATTATGTGTGGATGGGGAGACCCCAGTGTCAGATCCATGTATCTAACAGACTGTATCTTGATGTCCTTCCATTGCCAGGTGAAGACTTTTTTTTATTCAGACAGGCATTTAGAATTGAAGGAAAGGGCTGTAAGAGCTATATTGTTTTAAATTATATTGTTTAACCTTTTAAAAAACCCTTTTAGAGTGCATGTTTTTAATATGGTTAATCATTTAATTTGGTTTTAATGTTGATTATTTCCTATGTTTTTAATTATAGTGTTTTTAATATGTAAGCCACCTTGAGTCCCAGTCTTGGGGGGAAAGGCAGGATATAAATAATGTTAACAATGACAACAGTTGTACACCTCACATGCATTTGTTGTCACATTAGCCTGTGAAGCCATAAGGAGTATAAAGAAAAGATGTCTCCATCGGGTATGATTATTTCTATATCATAAGCTGTTTGACATTGGAATAGGCTGCCTCGGAGTGTAGTAGAGTCTCCATCTTCAGAGGTTTGTAAACAGAGGCTGGATGGCCATCTGTCAGGGTGCTTTGATTGTGTATTCCTACATGGCAGAATGGGGTGGTCTCTTCCGATTCTATGATTCTGTAAGGCCATCAACTGAACAATTGCTCAATATGTCTTCTCCTGAACTCTCAGCTATGGGACCTTCTTTCCTGGAGAGTGGCCAGAGTCCAAGGGCAAGGACTGAATCAAACATTGCTTCATCTTGGTGAGGGCTACTGGAAAGGGCAACCACACTGTAACATTGTTCCCAGTTGTGCGGGACATCTCAACCACATCACTGGAAGGGCCATTTTATTCATTGCAGACTGCAGGCGTGAAATGCCCTGTTCTGCAGAAAAATGTTCCAGAAGCTTCTTTATCAAGTCTTATTTGTATCAGTTCTTAGTATGAACACCTGTGAAAGTTATTTTTGGGCAGTTACAACTCCTAATAGTAGCCATGCTGGAAGTGAGATTCTGGGACTTGTAGTCAGAACAAAAACCTCTTTCTAGAGCTCTGCCAATTTCTCCACGAAGAGGCATAAGACTTTAAAATGTGTGAGCTTCCTCCAGATGGATAAGAAGCTGACAGTCATAATTTTAATACTTTCTTAGGTGCTTATCTCTTTATTATCATCCTATGGGAATTTGCTAAGTGAAGCCCTAATGCTGTTTCTGCCTTTAGAAAATGGACAGATAAATACTTCTGATACTAGTTGCTGTCACTGAACTGCTGAATAACCTCCTCCCTCCAACTTCGGTTAAACCCATCCTGTTTCCTTTACTGTGGAGGCCAATTTTCCTTTAAATACCCCTATCTTCTCTGTGGCCGCCTTACCAAAGTCTGTGAATATTTCCATTCAGTCTTTTTACTTGCCATTTCCTGGTTTATTTAGCACTTGTGTGTCCCTGTGCCTTTACACAACAGCCTTCAGTTTCTTTGAAACATGATAAAACAAAATGTTCCTCATGCTGTTTCAGGTATTTATTAGACATGAGCTCCTTGGGTCAGGAAGTAATTGGAACTGGATAATGACAGCTGAAGGCAGAAAGCACCAACACTTGCCATGCCAAGATATTAGTGTGGCCTTTTTTGTCCATCATTTGCAGAAGATGGTGGTGAGGCCCAAGAACATGTGATGTGAGAGTTGAAGAAAGGCTCATTGCCTTTTACTTTTTTCCTTCCTCAAGTGTAATGTTGTACGGCAGGTGTGTTTTGACTTGTGTTGTTGTTGTTGTCGTATGCCCTCAAGTAATTTCCAACTTATGGTAACCCTAAGGCAATCCTATGATGGGATTTTCTTGGCAAGACTTGTTTAGAGGGGGTTTACCATTGCCTTCCTCTGAGGCTGAGAGAGTATTAATTGCCCAAAGCCACCCACTGGATTTCCATGCCTAAGGCTACCCACTGGATTTCCATGGCCAAGTCTCCTGGAGTCCTTGTCCAACACTCAAACCACTACACCACACTGGCACCCACAACCCCCGCACAATTGCCTACCTCTGACTTAAGGGATGGCCATACGTAAGGGCCTTTCCTAAAAGTGATCCTATTCAGAATTCTTTCTAAGGAAACTATAGGTGGAATCCTGCTGGTGCACTACACCAGTGTAATAATGGTGGCATAGGATATAGCAGTGTGAGGGAAAAGCATGTGAAAACTTGGAACAAGGATTGAGTAGACTGAGTAGGTTTAGCTCGGAGAAGGAAGATTGAGAGGTGACATTATGGCTAGCTTTAAATACCTTGAAGAAATGTTACGTAGAAGATGGAGCAAGCTTGTTTTCTGCTCCTCCAGAGCATGAACCAATAAGTTCACATTACAGGAAAAGAATTTCCACCCAAATATTACATGGAACTTAGTGGAATCAACTGTCTTGGAAGGTGGTGGAATCTCCTTCTTTGAGAAGTGTCTTTAAGCAGAGGATGGACATCTTTCCGGAGGGCTTTAGTTATGGATTCCTGCATAGTAGGGGATTGGACTAGATGGCCCTTATGGTTCCTTCTTCCTCTGTGATTCTATGATTCTATAGCTACTAGCATAACTGCATTAACAGGACTGTGATCCATAAGATCAGGCTGTATTAAAGACTGCATGGGATTTCTCAGGATGATAGGCCAATACCTTAATGGATATGGCACTTACCAGCCAATACACGAACCTCCACTTTCCTGTCTACTGCACACTTCTATTGTACATTCTGATTATGGCATAGTTTTCTCATACATTCCTTTCTATGGCCAGTTGTTTTGGTAAGACATTAGCTTGAGATCAACTCTGAGCATTTGTGGGTTTTAGAATGAGATATTATTTAAATGATAATTTTTACAATCTGAATTCCTTAACAGTTCCCAGTAGCAAAAGTTCATGTTTGGTAATTAATATTGAAGAGAAAGAGAAGGGTAAAATGCTTTCTTGGCTGAGGTCTGGCTTACTAAATACCAGTCTGAAAGGCTTGTGGGTTGCTTTTTATGGTTGGGTGTTGTAAAGCTCTTTAAAAGCACAGGTTTACAAGGGGAATGCAGGCAGACCTGTATCTTCAGGAGCAGAGGTTGAGATCTTCTGTAGGAAGCCTCCCTTGTACTTTATGGGAGTAGGTAGCTAAAGTCTATTGTTTGAGATGCAACAGTTATGTAATTTCCTGACCTAACAACCTGTGAACAACCAAATTAAGATTACAAAGTGGTCTCATGTCAAAGCTACAAGGGAGACATGAGATTTGGGTCTTGGGGAGGCATTAACAAGATTAAAAGAAAGGACCTAGATTCATAGAGTTGGAAGAGACCACAAGGGCCATCTAATGCAACCCCCTGCCCTGTAGGAATACACAATAAAAGCATTCCTGACAGATGGCCATCCAGCCTCTGTTTAAAAACCTCCAAAGAAGGAGACTCCACCACACGATAAGGCAGCACATTCCACTGCCAAACAGCTCTTACTGTCACCTAAAGGTAGAGGTGTTGCTTGTAGTGATCTTGGCACTCCTTTGTATTTTGGAAGATGTACCTAGGGCCTCATGCACACTTAACAAAGCCAAGAGCTGGCATTCTGCCTCATGCTTGCATAATCTCACGTAGTTAAGTGGTGGCTGCACTATACAACCCTTGTGATGAATACCACATTGTGTATCTGTGAATGTGCTTGCTGTTTTTGCAATCCCAGTGAATAAAGTGGTACATTGAGGGCACTGATCAGTAGATGTGTGCTATGCGATTGCATGTGCAACAGTTGTACTTCTGAGCATAGCATTGATGTCAATTTATAATGGAGAGAATGGGAACCAAGCAGAAAAGGATTTAATAACAAATTTATTAACAGCAGCAAGATTAATTATAGCAAGACATTGGAAAATGCAAATAAATGTACAAGTGGAGGAGTGGTATAAAGAAGTGTGGAAGATGGCAATAAATTATAAGTTAACATGTAGAATCAAAGTAAGAAGAGGAAGTTGGAAAGAAAGTGACTTTGATAAAATTTGGAAAGTATTTGTTAAAAAAGTATTACAGACAAAAGATGGGAGGTTACCTCCATGAGAAGAAATGAGATTCTGGAAAGATTAGGTAAGGGATAACGGCTCCGGTGAAGGGGAGCACTGAGGTGGGGGGTGGGGTTTAGAGGAATTAATATTTTTGAATAGAATTATAGTAAATAATTTATGTTAACTTTTGAAATTAGTTAATAGAAAAATTGTGATGTTTATAGTAATTTTATGTGTTATACTAATTAAGTATTGATTGGATAATATAATGTATGATTATAAAATTTATATATATATATATATATATATATATATATATAAACAACAGTTATACTTATGGAACTCCACTTATGCAACTGAATATGATGTAACACCATAGCAAAACACACACACACAAAACCCAAGCATCAGGCAAAGGGCTGTTGCCTGGACTGGAGTCCATGCAAAAACTCAGAAGGCATACCATGTATTTGGTAAAAGAAAAAACAAACCTGGTCAGGCATTTAAAAGGCATGCTCACTCAACATGCAAGAAGGGCAGGATCCAATCCCTCCCCTTCCATTCCCAGTTCTGTTGCCCCTGAGGTGTGGAAGGAGATAAGCCTGAAGTAGAAATTATCTACTGTCCTTGGGAACTTTTCCAGGCTTTCAATTTGGAGAGTTGGCTTTCAACATGGGGAGACCTCATGGAGAGCTGGGGATCTCCCTCTTAAGACTTGTTACCCCCATAGAGGCTGACAACACAAGTGGCAAGGCTAGCATACTCTGCCATCCTGTTCAAGAAACACCCTTATAAAATGTGCAGAAAAGTGGACAGTGGTATGAAAAGGGGGAGACCACATTGCAGGTGGATTGAATCAATAAAGGAAGGCATGACCCTGAGTTTGCATGACTTGAGCAGGGCTGTTAATAACAGGGTCTCCTGGAAATCTCTCACTCATAGGATCACCTCAAGTCAAAGTTGACTTGATGTTATGTTATAATAACAAGGGCTGTAACCCACTCCATTGTTGAACAAATGCGTACACTATTGTATGTACTTGTATTCCTGAGCATCCATCTAGCATCCTTGGTCTGGAAACAAGTGAGTGCAGTGGTGAGAGTGAAATTTCCTCTTGTGTTCATGCTTTGCTGGATGTAGCTGATGATGTGCAGCCAGGCTTGGTGCCAAGTAATATTTTTAAAGTTATCCCCTGGCCCCCGTTTCTGCAGAATATTTGGAGGAGCTTAATTCTCTGGGGTCGTTTTGTCCATTTGATGCTATGTTTCTAATGTACATTAAACAAACAATTCATTCAGTCTTCCCATATTGAAATGCTGGATACTCACATGGGTAGAAGAACAACTCTACCACTGTATAGAACAGAAGACCAGTTATTTGTTAGTTTTTATTTGTTGTTGTTGCCTTCAAGTCATTTCTGACTTAGGGTGGCTCTAAGGAAAACCTATTACAGGGTTTTCTTGGCAAGATTTGTTCGGAAGGGGTTTGCTGTTACCTTCCTCTGTGGCTGAGAGAGTGTGACTTGCCCAAGGTTACTCAGTAGGTTTCATGCCGATGTGGAGGTATGAACCCTGATCTCCCAGAGTTGTAGTCCAACATTCAAACCAGTACACCAAACTGACTCTCTCATCTTCATTAGTTCTGTTTAAATAATAGTTCCTGAGTCTCTGTTCCCATCGGGACAGAGATAACATGGTAGGCATGTACAGTGTAACAGCACATAACATGTGCATCCAGAGAGTCCTAGCCCAATGATGAAACCACTCGACAATGCTGATTTGTACCTTCTGACTAACAGGTAGCCCATCTGTCTTTTCCTTTCCTCACTCCCAGCCAAGATGTGAGCCTTCCCATTCAATATGTGCTATAAAGAAGCTTTTAATGAACAAACCCTTCTGTGAAATAATATCCTCAGTTCTGTTCCAGTGACTGATGAATTGAGCCAATAATTTCTTACATGCTTTTAAAATAATTGGGATCCTAATGATTGTCTGTTAATATCTGTCTGTCTAGATCTATCTTATCTATCTATCTATCTATCTATCTCTCTCTCTCAGTCTGTGTTTGTAACGCCTGAAGTATATGAGTATGGTAAACAGCAGCTGCACACTGTATGTACCAGGCAGCCTATTCATTCATGTGTCTTAATAGCCCTTTGTGCAGACGCTGGGTTAGAGGCCGCTCCACCATGCCTGCTTCGGTCACATCCCACTGATTTGAATCCTGGCTGTGCTCCCTGCGCCTGCTGCCCTCCCTCCCCCCAGCACTCCTGCTTGGTATGGAAAGAACCATCTGCTAATCTGGCTTTCAGAAGAAGCCTTTCCTTTCTTTCTTTTTAAGGCATTTTCTCTTTTGTCCCAAAAGAAAACTCAAATCAAGCCAGTATTTGCAGTAGGGTTAGGAAGAGAGAGAGAAAAAAAGACGGGTTTACATTGTGTTTCTTGCTCCCCATGGAAAAAGTTGTTCCTCTTCTTCTTCTTCTTGTCTTGGATTCGATTCCCATTCGAGACAATGTCTCAGGCTGCAGCTGCTGCTGCTGCTGCTGTGAGCTGGACAAGGGATTTCCTCTTGTTTATTTATTTATTTTATTTTAAAAGAATAACTAAATAAATATTGGAAAGAGCAGAAACATTTCCATCAGCTCTCCTAGCCTCTTGCTGGTGCTTCTGCAACCCTGCTGACTGATATCTCTTGCGGTTAGTCACTTCGGCGTTTCTGAGATGGCTTTCTAAGGTGAAAATTAGGGCTGCCCAAAGATTTTGTTCAGTCCCCATTTTGAAGTAATGAGAAAAAAGATAAGATATGTCTCCAAGTGCTCTGTAGATTATCTTTATTTATTTTATACTGAAACCAGTCCAATGAATTTCAGTGTATGTAATAATTTTGATGGCCTTCTTCAGGGGGCAAGATAAAAAACAAATACAAATACTGTACAAATGAAAAATTTAAAATAAAAAGAACCACACATAACGACATGATAATTTCTATATAAAACATCATAGTACATTATAATTTTGGTAAATTGCTCAATGCCTATACACACCAATATGTGAAACTAGCAGCAGAAACTTCTGGAGCTGAAAATCTAATTCCATTTCTAGACCACCGCCAACACCAAATTAAAGAACCAGGACAGAGAGTGTTTGTTTTTTTGTTGGATGGGAGGCTTTTTACAGATGGTAAAAAAAAGGGAGGGAGGGAGATAGCTTTGAAGGATGTAAGATGCAACTAGGCTAGAGAAAGTACAGAGTTTTCTAAAAATGTATAGGATAACACCTTTCAAATATAAGAAAAAAGGTATTCCCTTGGTAAGTTGTTTTTGGAATGCCACCATTCTTCAACAAACCTCACTTTTTGGGTAAATAAATAAATAATAACAATGAGGAGACTATTGAAAAAAAGAAGCAGAGTGGATTTTAAAATTAAAATCTTTGGTTTCTGGAGGACTACGGTAAATAAAGAACTTGATCTCTCACATGTATAAAATCACTCCATACTTTTTCTAGCCTGGTTACAACATATGTCCTTGAAAGCTATCTCATTCCCCTTCTTAAACTACATCTGCACTTTGAACTCAGTTTGCAGCAACTGAAGTAAGCTGAGGACAAACGGGAAAAGTGGGAGTAGGAGAAAAAAAAATTGAGACATTCGGAAAGCAGTGGAAAAAGTGGGACAGTAGAGGATATGTCAGGACTATCCCTGCCAAACAGGGACAGTTGGAAGGTATGTGGTACTGGAAGTGGTCTCAGAGCCAGATGGAAATATCTATCCATTCTAGTGCCTTACCTTTAGCCATTATGTAAAATTTAGCCTATGTAAACTTACCAGTGTTTTGGCTGCTCAGTTTTATGCTAGATCAAGTGATGTTATGGCACATAGTTATAAGTAAAGAGTGCAAATGGTGAAAGTATGCTCCATGGGTCACATGCAGTTCCAACCCTTTTTGTGTGCTTCCACAAAACTGCTCAAGTCTGCTGAAGGTTCCCAACTCTTCCTGACCCACAACCTGACTAAAAATTAGCTGGGGTTAAAAAAACAACAACCACCAGCTGTGTTTTGTTTTGTTTTTTACAGCCAATGCAATTCTAAGCTGCATCAATAAGAATACAGTGTCTAGATCGAGGGAAATAATAGTGCCACTTTATTCTGCTTTGGTCAGACCTCACCTTAAATATTGTGTCCAGTTCTAGGCACCAAAATGTAAGAAGAATGTTGACAATCTTGAGTGTGTCCAAAGGAGGGCGACCAAAATAGTGAAAGGTCTGGAGCGGCTTAGGGAGCTGGGTCTGTTTAGCCTGGAGAAGAGAAGGTTAAGAGGGGACATGATAGCCATATTTAAATATTTGAAGGGAAGTCATATTGAGGATGGGGCAAGGTTTTCTGCTGCTCCAGGGACCAGGACACGAGGCAATGGGTTCAAACTACAGGAAAAGAGATTTCACCTAAACATTAGGAAGAACTTCCTGACAGTTAGAGCTGTTTGGCAGTGACAGACACTGCCTGGGAGTGTGGTGGAGTCTGCTTCTTTGAAGGTTTTTAAACAGAAGCTGGATTGCCATCTGTCAGAAACGCTTTCATTGTATGTTCCTGCATGGCAGAATGGGGTTGGACTGGATGGTCTTTGTGGTCTCTTCCAACTCCATGATTCTATGATATTAGAAGTAACATACATCTGCCTTGTATTTTTTGGTTAATTTTCACCTGGAGGCTCAAGCAGAAGAAGAGCCTGTTCCTAGTGGGTTGGTACCAGTCCCAGCAGAGAGCCCTGCCAATTCAGATAAGTACGAGGAAGAGGAGATGGACTTACCTCCACCATCATTCAAGTGGCAGCGATCCCAAAAGGAAGCTTGAAGAAGATCGCTGAGACTTTATCGGAAACACCTGCTTGTCAAGGAGTACCTGATAAAACCTTGATTACTATATATATATGCTTTGGGAAGCTATGGAGGCTTTGTCAGAGATCAACTGATCTTCCTGGTGAAAGCTTCCTGTTGGTGATCTTTGACTCTGTGTTCCTGCTATCTTGACTTCTGCTTAGACCTCGGATCAACTCTGACTACGCTGTTGTTTGACCCTGTGGACCCACACACCTACTTCTGGACTATGCTGCCTTCCGTAAGCTTTGACCCTTGAACTGTATTCTGTACTCTTCTCTGTGTACCTTCCTTCTTGTTTTGCTGCTGCTCAAGAAACTGAACCTTGCTTGTTCTAAACCTTATCTGGCTCCCCTTAATTGATTTTGCTATCACTGAGAGTTGGGCACTTTCCTGGTCTTTTGAGCTTTATCTTGGTCAAACTCCTAAACTGTGTATTAATTACCAGTAATTGGCTGCTTTCCCGGGCACCACTGAACAGACTTCTCTTTTCCATTCCTTCAGGACAGGGGTGGACAATTGTGGCCCTTAAGAAGTTTTTGACCTACAGCTCTAGCCTACATAGACAGTCATGAGGGTTTAAAGGGAGTTGTAGTCCTGAATCACCTGGAGACCTACAGTTGTCCAACTCTGTTCTTTTGTGAGACAAATGTTGTCTGTTTGGCTAGGCATATTTCTCTCTAAGATGAGAGAAGGATTTCTGGGGTGGTGTCATCTAAGGTGCTGGCGGTCTGCTTTTTGGAAGCAGTGCCATTTCTGGTACAGTTCTGAAGGGCAGAAGGATCTCTCTGTGAAAGCCTGCAGGTTTCTTAAACATAGTGTGTTGTCTTTTATTCGGCTTTCAGACCATGCTTCTGACACCTACACTACCAAAGCAATTTAGCACAGGAATATAGGACAGATGGACAGGCCCAAATAGGTGTGGGAAAGTATTATATAAGATAATCTGAGAGATGTCTGCCCCCCCCCTTGAACAACCTGTTATCCTCATTATTTCTGTATGTTGTATAAACACACATAAGTGATGGGGAACACTGCCTTAGCCCCTCCTGCTTCTGTCATTACTCTGTTGGCTTCTAACACATTGAGGGCAGTAAGTCTGAAAAGGGAGAGCCTCCATTATACATGTGGATGTTTGGTGTGAATCAAAATCCTGCAAAATTTTATATTTAAATGACAGATTAAAAATGGTAATGCAGATCCTGGATGGACAAGACTCCTCCTGGTTTGGTATTTATTATGTGCAAAAAAATGCACATTTTTTGCACAAAAAAATAGCATTTTATGTGTAGAAAGCAAGTTTTCTTCATAGAAAACAGATATGTTCATATGGATACATTCCAAGCATCTCAATCAAGCCCATAAACAACAGGTTCCCAAAGAAAATGTAATAAGATGTTTACATGCTGGCAGTTGTTCAGCATCAACATTGTGCCCAAATTGTGGTTTCTGGACAGATTTTTAAGAGCATCCCCATTTTGTGCTGATGTAAGAAATGATTTTCATGGCATCCTTATTATATTATTATATTATATTATTATTTATTACAGGTATTTATTATAATAAATAAAATAAATAAAATAAAATCCTTATTTTCAGACATATTTCCAGAGTAGCCTATGACAGACAACCTTAAATTTCTCTGTGGGCTATTGTATCAGGAAACCCCACTTTGATATGACTTCAGAGGATGAAATCAGCCGTTATCTTGCTTTTGGACATATCACAGCTCTTTGACAGCTGTAGGAACTAACGTCCTTTGGCTGCTGGTTTGCTCCTGGGGGACCCTAAGCGGGCTTATGTTGTGTCTTACATAGTGACTTTGTAATACGCTTGTGGCTTCCGATTTGAAGTTCCCATCTGCTGTTGGGCCTCTGTGGAGGGTTGACCTTCTGAATGATCGAGTTTCTTTCCTTTAGATTATGTGTGACCTTTGCTCCCAATTTTAGGTCTTGCAAATTAACCCACATGCCAGTTTCCATATCATTTGGGTTCCTCTTTTTTGCAGAAGTCGAGTCTCTATCCCATCATTGTCCTCCTCCCCATCATGGCTCTAGTTATTTTCAGAATAATTGTTGCTGTCTCTTCACTTCCACCCCTTTCCTCTTTCTTCGGTGTGTAGTTGGTTTACATGCTGTAAATGCTGCCTGGCATTTTGTGTGTTGATTTGTGTGTGCATGTGCACACATGTGTGCAATTTGAGATTTCCGTTTTTAATGAGGAACATATTTAACAAAATAAAGGCAGAGATCAAAGGAATGCAACGTAGGATTCTCTTGTAACTTCTTTGTGTTCACATGGGATGGATTTATAGCAATTAAAAAAGGAGAGAAGTAGTTACATATTTGATACAGTGTTTATCTTGTCTTTCCTCTGAGGTGTTCATGATAGCAGATATACCCCTCATTATCATATTTATCATTGCAACAACCCCAAGCATTTGAGTGACCCAAGCATTATACAAATGTTAACAACACCATCAGTTGGGGAAAACAGGAAGTTGATTCAAATTCCTTCCTCCCATCCATGAAATAATTCCAGTAGTTACCCAACCCATAGCTAAAGCATTCATGTTCTTTCTTGATATCCATTTTAAGGCCTACCATTGTAATACTGTTGCATAGGAACATGCTGCCTTTGATATTTGATGCTTAAAGTGTGCATGAAGAGTTGTGAACTGTCATACCCACCAATAATGATCCACTCTACTCATAAATATGGAGAGGAAACAGTGGGGGTAGGTGGAGGAAAGTAACTCAGAGCTGATTGTCTTCAGCTGCTGTTCCATTTACTAGGTTTGGGAACGTGTGACCCTCCAGGTTTGATTGGACTGTAATTCCCATTGTTACTCACTGTTGGATGTGCTACTTAAGACATATAGGAACAGAAACATCTGGCAGGCCACATGTGCCCCAACCTTGCTATGTATACTTCCCTGAAAGAAAGTCCCATAGACCTTCAGCAATGAGCACAGACCAATATATTGTGAGACTGTCAGTGTTCATTGTTAGAAGAAACACTAAGCCATAAATTGGAGATTTATGCTTTGTTTACAAAGCTTTGCAACAGAGGGAAATTGCTTGCATGTTGTTTATGTAGCAATTGGAGGTACAGGTATACTTGAGTTAAGGAAGCAGCTGTGTCTGGGGGCACTACCAGAAAATTTGGTATCATAAATGGGGATGTATTCCTACACCACAAAAAAGACTAGTAGTCTGACATATTTCAGAAAAGTTTTTTTTTTAACAACTAACAATATACAAATGTGAAATGAAACAACCAGATTAGGTAGACCTTGCATAACTAAGCAAAAACATATAGAGCCTTCTAAAGACCACTTTAAGGCTTCTTCCAAAATGTATCCAGGGAGATTTTTTTCATTCACTAACTTCCATTTTTCTTAAGATTTCCATTTTGGCAGCCAAACCTATAGACTTATGTTTTGTTTTATTTTTAACATGCTAGGGGATAACTGTTGAGACACTTATCTGTTCCCATACCCCTTCTCTGTTTTGCTGTTCATGTATGCTCAGTAAGGGATTCTGGAGGCAGCTGCTGTTTACCTTGCCTGTTGTAGACAGGCACATATCGCTTCAGTAGGATTGCCTAGAGTTGAATCCCATTCTTTTTCAGCTCAAGTTTTATTGCATTGTTTATTGCAGACACAAATGCTGCAACCAGACACTGATGTTCTGTCTTACTCCAGCCGAGCTTCGCCTCTAGATAGAGGATGAGGGAGAAATCAGGAGGCTAGACAGGTATCAAAAGACTTTGTATTGAGGTTTTGTTAATTGAGATAGGCCTGTTATTTGGTGTATATCTTTGGGGAGGTGAGTGGAGGTGGGAGAGAACTAAAAGGGATAGGAATTAAGTGAAAAGGGAGAGAGGAAGGAAAGGAGGGATATAAATATCCTTGAAGTACTGTATTCCCTCTTCTGCTAGAAGTGCTGGATGGAGCTGTTGCCAGCTGGAGGTGGAGGAGTGAGAGCTAAGTGTTGGTATTTTGTTAGGATTGCTGATCAGTGTGTGAGGTTTTGGCTAGACTTTTTCCTTTGAAAGCCATTCGGGAAGCCTAGGAGCAGATGGTGGGGAGATACCGCTTGTGTTATTTTTGTGTTATTTTTGGACATTTGCACTCCATGTTTCAAATGGATGTCTCTGTCTTCCTATCTTTCTCTCCTCCCTCCCAGCCTCTCCTGTCATCTCTTTCACTTTATCTTTCTTCTATTCTCCTTGCTTCTTCTTTTTTTTTCTTTTAGCAGATTGAACCCATTCAGTGAAATTTCCAATATCTTGGAAGAATACATTGGAGGTATACAGCCCTGCGCCCCCCCCCTACCTCCTGAGAAGATCCCTGATCATAAATCCAGTCCTTTTCCTTCACATTCTCAGATGATTTTTTCCTAGCTGGACCTTCCAGATTTTTCTAGAGCATTAACTTCAGGACAAAATATAGTATCAACAGTAGCAGGTTTAAGGGTCTAGCTCTCACTGAGGCTGTAAATCTGGGTCTAAGCTGTTTCACAGGTGGAGGTGGAAGCTCACACAATGAAAATATTTCCCATCAAAAAGCAAGCAAACAAACCTCAACCTCAAAAAGAATGTTGTAACACATAGAATATTGTGCCAGCAAAAAGGCTAGTCCCTCCTGAAAGACAGCTAGGCGTTCTGTGTGTGTGGGAAAACAATTGAACAGCATTGTTTTCAAGTAAAACCTGGATACCAGAAAAATACCATAAAACTGAAGTAGATTTAAGAAAATGATTGAATACAGGTATTTGTATGTATCAGACATCAGCATCAGGTGTTTTAGCTTCTTCAGTGATGTTAGTTAGAATGAGAGAGATAAACAGCATCTACCTACTCACCTACCTATCTCCCTAGCTCTTTCTCTCTTTGTGTGGGAGACACTTCAGAACTCTTACCTGTGGCCTGACGGCCCAAACATACTGCTTACCATCACCTTGAAGATTAGGTCTAAATGGAATAGAATATCTGAATTTAGGGATAGATGAGAATTTTGTTTCAAAAGAAATGTCCATGATTTGCCAGTTTGTTCGTACATTTGATTGAAAGAACATCAAATGCAAATGTGGGAAAAGCAAACTTGAGAGGTTGGTCCATTCACGCAGAGAGCTGAGAGTGCTCAGCTCTGAAGAGTCTGGCTTTGACTCCGTAGGTGTATCCATGCTGCAGAATTATAGCACATTGATACCACTTTAACAGCCATGGCTCCATTCAGTGGAATTTCTAGCTTGGTGAGGTACTAAGAATCATCAGATAGAAAGATCTAGTACTTAGTTGTTGTGTGCCTTCAAGTCTTTTCTGACTTATGGTGACCCTGAGGTGAACCTATCATTGGTTTTTCTTGGCAAGATTTGTTCAATGGGAGTTTGCCTTTGCCTCCCTCTGAGGTTGAGAGAGCGTGACTTGCCAAAGCCCAGTAGGCTTCCACGGCCGAGCATGGATTCGAATCCTGTTATCCAGAGTCATAGTACAACACTCAACATAGTGCAGGCAGAGAGTTCTAGTGCAGAACCTTAAGTGCCTCAGCAAACTATGGATCCCAGGGCTTCCACAGGACAAAGCCATGGCAGTTAAAGTGGTCAATTGAGCAACGTGGATCTGGTGTATTCAGCCATGTTTGTGGTTCTGAATCAGGGTTGTCTGTGGCAGGTGGGTATAATATGATCCTCTCTGTGCTAGCAGCCTCTATACGTTATGAATTTGGCTGGTGCAGATGGTTGAAATTTTAGTCCAGTTCATTTTGATAATTACTTAGCAGAGCAATGAGAACCAAATATTTACTTTTCAAGCTGTGGTTGTAGCTAAGTGGTTTGGTGTGAATGCCATCAGCACTTGGACAGGAACCTGAAAACCCCAGTAGGAAGAGCAAAATATATAGGAAAAACAGCATCAACAAAATGGGTAAATAATCCTTATTCACAGTGCTGGTGCCCCCCCCTCAAAACGTTAGAGATATATCAGCCATGAAGGGTTTGGCACAATGAGAAATGAGCTGAGCAACGGTCTCAACCCAAGACAAAAGGCAAAACTGACCTACTATTTATGTAGTTACTTAAACATGATTTAACCTATATAATACTCACTGGGATTTGGGCACATCAGGGAGCTGGGAAGGTTGGAGGGAGAGGGAAGCCAGTTTCTAATGAGTCAAGAGCCAAACACAATTAATTACATGTGAAGGACAGATAACAGACAGCCAACTGCCTTCAGTCCAGAGAAGCAAAATACCATTGCATACAATTAAACTGGCCATGTGAATGAAAGGTCAACCCACTCTTTTTCATACTGCAGAGCAGATAGATTCCTGGTTGGATTGATTGATTGATATCATGGTAGTTTAAATTAAGATTTAAATCACTGAGAAAAATAAAAGAAAATTGAGTTCAATAATTTACATTAAATCTCATTCTGAAATGTGTATATTTCTTGAATCAACATGCATGCTACCTGGTTGTTATAGTACTCATTTCACTATGTCTAGCTTTGACAAAAAATGGAACCTTCTTTTCTCCATGGAGTGTAGTATAAAACTTCTTGGCCAGGTAGCTTGTATGTACACTGCAAAATTATTCCTGGTACTTGAAGACTGCAGCTGCAGTCCAAAATATCTGCATATAGAATTAAGTTCCATTGAACAAAGTGGGACTTAATTTTTAATAGTTATACATAGGATCAGCTGATGAGGGTCCAGAACATCCTAAAAGCAAGGGCTATTAGTTCCTGGGAAAATAGTAAGAGTTTCTTCATTAGATGGAAAGTTTAGTCCCTGATTTCATTACTTTATCAAACTACAAATCCCAAGATTTCACAGAGCCATGACAGTTAAAGTCGTATCAGTGCTTTAATTCTGCAGTGTGGATTTATCTCTTATGTGTTCAGCCACATTTGTGAAACAGAGTCATAAATAACTGTTAGCCCTAGTAGATTGGGCCCATGGAATCACCTGGATTTATCTACATGTTGACTAATCATTTAACAGTTGAGTCAATGGATCTATGGGGACTAACCAACAGGATTCTTGCCAGTCGTAATTTTGAGAACTGAGCACATTGCTAACTGGGATATTATAGAGGACATAAAGTGTGAGTACACATACACATGAGTTCTGTTCATAAATTTGGTGATATGTGGGATGCAGGGGCAGCTGATGGACCAATTGCCAGTGGGGCAGTTAATCCACATTTGGTTTTATAGCAGCTCCTGCCACAGCTGTTCCAAGTTGTTCACAGCTCTCACAAGGCTGGATCCTATTCCCAACTGAGCTTTGCTGTTGGGAGAGCTCCTATACAAATCGGAGCAGCCGGGTTGCAAGTGGCCAGAAAAGTGAGAGTGGATCTACCACCCTTGCAGCAGTGGATCCAGTGCTTGCCTCAATAGGATGGCACCTCCTGAAGCCTAGGCCTGCTTGGCTCTACCTGGATCCAGCAAGAAGCTCACAAAGTTAAGTATAATGTATAGCTCATTGTGACGTTTGCCATGCTTAATCTCAGAATTCAGATATTTCAATCTGTGACCCACCTAGAATCATAGAGTTGGAAGAGACCACAAGGGCCATCCAGTCCAAGCCCCTGCCATGCAGGAATACACAATCAAATCATTCCCGACAGAGGGCCATCCAGCCTCTAGGAGTTAGAAAAGGCTGTACCAGTTTGCTTTTGCTTGAGCCTACTGGGAAGGACAAGATTTCCCCCACCACCCACTTCTCCTCTTGCTCATTGAATGGAAACTATTCTTGGGAGTTGTCTAGATGAGAAGATATAATGCTGGTTGCTGTGCATTAAAGCAAAAGTGTAGCAGCATTCATTTGTCTCTATGGTCCTTTGGCAAAATGGCTGGTATGCAAAGCTATCCATGTTTGAAGTTCACACGCAGCCATGTCTGCAAATCAAGATGGTGACTGAGAGTGAATTACTCATGTTACTATTATTCTCAACGAGTTGTCACCGCTGCACATTGTTTTTTTTAACTGCAAATCAAAGGTGCGCAAGTGTGACCTTCTGCTTAAAAAAGCTGTTTGGTTGCCCCAGTGAAGCAAAAAAGTGCACAATTGGCAACACAAAACTCCAAAATGGTGCTTTCAGCCACTTCATTGCTGGCAAGCCTGCCTGACCCCACATGTCCAATCAGCCTTCCACTTTGGTCCTTGCTGAGAATGTGCTGCCATGCAAATCGGTTGTCCAAACAAGTGATAATGCACATTTCCACACATTATTTTAAAAACCTAAGGAAAAGCCACAAAGGCTTTCCCCTGCAGTTTTTGGAGGTTTTGCCCCCCCCCCCCTTCTGAATAAGGTGAATCACTGCAGGGTTTCATTGAGACAAAATGTATTCTCCTTGCATTCTATGGGGAGTATTTTCACCGTCTAGACAACACCTTGCACTTTTCCAAACCAGTTTGCAGCATTTGAAGTAAGCTGAGGACAAAGGGGAAAAGTGGATGGAGGTGAGAGAAGCTGAGACTGAAAGAACGGGACAACTGAGGAATAATCAGGACTGTCCCTGACCAACTGGGACAGTTGAAGTGTATGATGATGTTCTGGAGCCCCCCAATCCCTAAGCTGTGGATTGGGGCATAGCAAAGAAAGAAGAATTGGGAAATCCTGTTCTGTGATGAAAATTCAGTTCACAGTTCTTTTTTTAAAATATATTTTTATTAATTTTATAATCATACATTATATTATCCAATTAATACTTAGTATAGCACATAAAATTACTATAAACATTGCAATTTTTCTATTAACTGTTTTCAAAAGTTAACATAGATTCTTTACTATAATTCTATTCAAAAATATTAATTCCCCTAACCCCCCCCCACCTCAGTGCTCCCCTTCACCGGAGCCATTATCCCTTACCTAATCTTTCCAGAATCTCATTTCTTCTCATGGAGGCAACCTTCCATCTTTTGTCTGTAATACTTTTTTAACAAATACTTTCCAAATTTTATCAAAATAACTTTCTTCCCAACTTCCTCTTCTTACTTTAATTCTACATGTTAACTTATCATTTATTGCCATTTTCCAAACTTCTTTATTCCACTCCTCCACTTGTACATTTATTTGCATTTTCCAATGTCTTGCTATAATTAATCTTGCTGCCGTTAATAAATTTGTTATTAAATTCTTTTCTGCTTGGTTCCCATTCTCTCCATTATAAATTGACATCAGTGCTTTGCTCGGTTTCATTTCTATATTTCTATTCAGAATATTCTCTGTTTCTATAAAAACCATTTCCCAAAACTGCTGTACAAATTTACAATTCCACCACATATGCATATATATACCTATTTCTTGACAACCTCTCCAACCATATTTAGAGTTATTCTTATCTATATTATGCAATCTTGCTGGTGTCAAATACCATCTCCATATTATTTTATAATAATTTTCTTTTATCTGTATCGCCATATTTTTTAGATGTCTTTGTTTCCATATCTCATCCCATTCATGATCTCCAATTTTTTGTTTCAAATCTTCTTCTCATATTCTCCTTGAATATTCCCCTTTGTCTTTTTTATCCTTATTTTTTATCAATATTTTATATAATTCACTTGTAATACCTTTCATACTTTCATTATCATCCCTCTTTTCACGAAATTTTCAAATTTTGTAAATTCCCTTGTTTCTTTATGATTCTTTTTTCTTTTTCCAATTTTTAATCCATTGTTCTAACTGTATACAATTAAACCATGAAATTTTCATTCCACATAATTTCTCTCTTATACTCCCTTTCTCATTCATCCATCCTATCCATCCCTCTATTTTATCTAGTCCTCTTTTCTTTAATTCCTTTCCCATTTTTTCCTTCAAATTATTTGGGAATTTTTTTCCATTATAACCGGTGTTAATACTGAATCAATAGGCAAAATTTCTCTCTTATATTTATACCATATTTCCCATATATTTTGCAGAAATGGGTTCTCAATTCCTTTAATTTCCTTTTTTGTAAAATTATCAATAAATATTTTCCATATTCTCTTTTCTATTCTCCCTATTTCTATCTCTAACCATTCTATATCCCCCTGTCCTACAATTCTCAGTTCACAGTTCATTGGATCCAAGCCTTAGAAAAGCAGCCTTCAGCTTTCTCTGATAGATTTTCATGATCCAATTTTAAGAATCAATAACGCATTTGGATTAAATTCATATTTCATTCAAAACCCTATTGTTTTAAAGTGGCACTTCCGATAATTGAAATACTTCCAAAAATCCATTCTTGTGCCAAACTGAAAGCAAGAATTTGTATGTCAAGACATAGCACAGAGGCACCTGAAAGTTTTCATTTCTAGTTCTCATCAGTACTTGAATGGGAAATTAGTGGGGACCCCATCTATTCTATCTTGAGTTCCATGGAAGCTGAAATAGAAGCATAATATATAAGTAAGTTACAGAACAACAGTGCAAGAAGATACCATGGAAGAAAAGGTTAAAATAGACATGATTGTTGTCTTCAAATACCTGAAGGACTGCTGTGCAGGAGATAGGGCAGACATGTTTCTCTTACTCCTGAAGACATGCTTAAAACACGTGCATGGAAATTTCAGATTCCATCCATCCATCCATTACTTTATTTATATTCCACCTTTCTGCCAGACTGGGACTCAAAGCGGCTCATAGATTCCAAAGCGGGGGAACAGCCACTGAGAATCCCTTTGCTTTGTTCCCATTAGCCATGCCTGTGAGGATTGTGGGGTAGAGAGAAGTGCCTCCCTTCAAGATTAGTGCTCAGGCTGTTTCATATGGGAAGATACAGCCCTTCAAATAGTCAGAGTTTGATTAAGCATGTGGATAAACTATGTACAGCTGTTCCTCCATATCCACGGATTTGGTATCCACAGACCTAGTATTCATGGCTTGAAAATATTCTTAAAAAAATAATAATCCAAAAAGCAAACCTTGATTTTGCCATCTTATATAAGGAGTGCCATTTTGCTGTGCCATTGCATATAATGGGACTTGAGTATTCACAGATTTTGGTATCCATGGTGGGTCCTGGAACCAAACCCCATCAAATATGAAGGGACAACTATACATTGATGCATTGCAGTTTTGTGTGGATGCTTCAGAAATGTACACATTTTATGCATATGTTCCTTTACAGTTCAAATTTGTGTGTGTGGACATTTTTTTCCTGAGGTAGCCCATCTGAAGTCCCAGGAGGTACAAATGGTTTAAGTTCTGAAAGAAAACACTCAACCAAATTTTTACCCAGCCCCATGTATTAGCTGTTGGTTGTCTTCATTGACAAGTGGAATGCCCAAATTCAATATGGGGAGAGAACTGTGTTGATAGAGGAGAACTGTTGCTTTCAGGCTATGCTGTACACTTTGTAGAACTGCTGGAAATGGGGTCTATTCCTGGTCTTGATCTGATCCATCAAGATTCCTGTAAGAGGGAGTTATACAGCATGGGTGCAACTCATGAAAGTTTTCTTTGTACTCTCATTGTCAGATAGTGGTAGAACAAGGCATGCTCCAGATTCATTTCTGTGTTAATGGTAACACAACTCCTCTCCGAAGATCAGAAGAGATTATGAGGCTCTGGGGAGGAAGCTGAAATAAATTGATGCACAGGTTGTCATCTCATCTCTTTTGCCAATTGAAGGGCATGGTCCAGGAAGGGAGAGGAAAATAGCCGACGTAAACAACTGGCTCCATAGATGGTGTTGCCGAGAACAATTTGGATTCTTGGATCATGGGCTGTGCTTCCATGAGGGGGAGTTCTGGCAATAGATGGGGTGCATCTCACGACAATTGGAAGAAACATTTTGGTCTACAGTCTCAAGAATTTGATCAGGAGGGCTTTAAACTGAGTCATATGGGTGAGGGAGACAGTATTCTGGAAGGCAAAAGAGCTGGAGAAAATAGTCAAGCTGTCATAGAGGGAACAAACCAAACAGCGCAAGGATCCAACAGTGGGAGGCAAAAAAAACTTGCACAGGCAGCAAGTAAAGGGAACACATGGTCTTAGATGTCTCTACACTAATGCACAGAGCATGGGAAATAAGCAAGATGAACTTGAACTCCTAGCACTACAAAACAAATATGATATAATAGGCATTACTGAAACCTGGTGGGATGAGTCTCATGATTGCAATGTAGGAATCGAGGGTTATAACCTTTATAAGAGAAACAGGCCAAACAAGAGAGGAGGAGGAATACCATTATATGTCAGGGATATTTACACGAGTGAAGAGATCCATGACATCAGTACTGGAAGCCAGGTGGAGAGCATCTGGATAAAAATTAAAGGGGAGGGAAACAACAGGGGTGTTATTGTGGGACTCTACTACAGACCCCCCAAGTCAGATGGAGGAATTGGATGATGCCTTTCTAGAACAGATGACCACACACGCAGAAAGGAGAGATGTAGTAGTGATGGGTGACTTCAACTATCCTGATATTTGCTGGAAATCAAACTCAACCAAAACTTCAAGGTCTAGCAAATACTTTACTTGCCTGGAAGACAGTTTCATGGTCCAAAAGATGGAAGAGGCAACAAGGGGATCAGCTATTTTAGATCTGATCCTAACCAACAGGAATGACCTGGTAATGGGGTGCAAGTGCTGGGATCCTTAGGTGTGAGTGATCATGTTCTCCTGGAACTTGTTATAGAATGGAAAGGAGAAGCCAGGCATAGTCAGACACACATTCCCGACTTTAGGAGAGCTGATTTCAATAAACTCAGGGAAATACTGGGGTGATCCCATGGTCAGGAATACTAAAAGAGAAGCGACCTCAAGACGGATGGGACTTTCTCAAAAGGGAGATACTGAAGGCACAATTTCAAACAGTACAATTGAGGAAGAAAAATGGGAGGTGTCTCAAGAAACCAGGATGGATGACTAAAGAAATGTTAACAGAGCTAAGTTTTAAATGGAACATGTATAAGAAATGGAAAAAGGGGGAAATCACCAAAGAAGATTTCAAACAGATAGCGAACACATGTAGGAGTATAGTCAGAAAAGCTAAAGTGCAGAATGAACTCAGGCTTGCTAGAAAGGTTAAGAACAATAAAAAGGGTTTTTTTGGTATGTCCGCAGCAAAAGGAGGAAGAAGGAAATGGTAGGGCCACTACACAGAGAAGATGGCAAAATGCTAACAGGGGACAGAGAAAAGGCAGAATTACTCAACACCTTCTTTGCCTCAGTGTTTTCAGAAAAGGAAAAGGGGGACCAAGCTGAGGATAAAGGAACAGAGGACACAATGGGGGAAATCCAGCACAGAATAAGCAAAGAGGTAGTACAGGAATACCTTCTTAATCTAAATGAATTTAAATCTCCAGGACCAGATGAACTACATCCAAGAATATTAAAAGAGCTGGCAAATATAATCTCAGAGGCATTGGCAATAATCTTTGAGAATTCCTGGAGAACAGGAGAAGTCCCAGCAGACTGGAGGAGGGCAAACATTGTCCCCATCTTCAAAAAGGGGAAAAAAGAAGATCCCAACAATTATCGTCCAGTTAGTCTGACATCAATACCAGGGAAGATTCTAGAGCAGATCATTAAACAGAGTCTGTGAACATTTAGAAGGCAATGCCATAATCACAAAAAGTCAACATGGGTTTCAGAGAAACAAGTCATGCCAGACTAATCTGATCTCTTTTTTTGATAAAATTACCAGCTTGGTAGATGAAGGGAACGCTGTGGATATCGTATACCTTGATTTCAGTAAGGCCTTTGACAAGGTTCCCCATGACATTCTTGCAAACAAGCTTGTAAAATGTGGGTTAGACAAGTTAACTGTTCAATGGATTTGTAATTGGTTGATTGGCCGAACCCAAAGGGTGCTCAGCAGCGGCTGCTCTTCGTCTTGGAAAGATGTGACCAGTGGGGTGCCACCTGGTTCTGTCCTGGGCCCAGTGCTATTCAACATCTTTATCAATGACTTGGATGAGGGGATTAGGGGCATACTTACCAAATTTGCAGATGACACCAAATTAGGAGGAGTAGCTAATACCCTGGAGGACAGGATCAAAATTCAAAATGACCTGGATAAACTGGAGAGCTGGGCCAAAGCTAACAAAATGAAATTCAATACGGAGAAATGTAAGGTACTGCACTTAGGGCAGAAAAATGAAATGCATATATATAGGATGGGAGAGACCTGGCTGAACGAGACTACGTGCGAAAGGGATCTAGGAGTCCTAGTAGACCACAAGTTGAATGTGAGCCAACAGTGTGATGTGGCAGCTAAAAAGGCCAATGCGATTTTGGGCTGCATCAATAGAAGTATAGTGTCCAGATCAAGGGAAGAATACTGTGTTCAGTTCTGGGCACCACAATTCAAAAAGGATATTGACAAATTGGAGCGTGTCCAGAGAAGGGTGACTAAAATGGTGAAAGGTCTGGAAACGATGCCTTATGAGGAGAGACTTAGGGAGCTGGGTATGTTTAGCCTGGAAAAAAGACAGTTAAGAGGCGATATGATAGCCCTGTTTAAGTATTTGAAGGGGTGTCACGTTGAGGATGGAGCAAGCTTGTTTTCTGCTGCTCTAGTGAATGGAACATGGAGCAATGGATGCAAGCTGCAGGAACAGAGATTCCACCTCAACATTAGGAGGAACTTTTTGACAGTAAGAGCTGTTTGGCAGTGGAACACACTCCCTCAGAGCGTGGTGGAGTCTCCTTCCTTGGAGGTCTTTAAACAGAGGCTGGATGGCCATCTGTCGGGGATGCTTTGATCGTGATTTCCTGCATGGCAGGGGGGTTGGACTGGATGGCCCTCGTGGTCTCTTCCAACTCTGCAATTCTATGATTCTATGATTCTATGAAGATAATAATCTGGCCCTAGACTGCAAGTATTTAGCGTTTAGAATCCAATTAAATCAAAGGTGTTCAACAGCAGGATTCTAAATACAAGGCTTCAGGCTCAGTTTTCCATGTTGTAACATTTATTGGTTATAATCAGAACTCCCTGGGAACCAGAACCCCTATGGTTTCCTGAACTTGCATAAACTTTATGTATTTATCAAAACAAATGTTCAGGAGTTCAGAAATACTTCTACAATGATCACCCTATAACCTGTCTCCAGTTTAATAAAATTCAATGTTGATCTACCCTTCTAAGCTTTCCCACATTTCATGCTTCATTCTTTAGGAGGCTTCTCATTAATTAACAGAACTTCTTCACAAGGTCAGCAGTATAAACAGTTGCTTCTTTGCTTATCACAGAGTAAATTCAGATTGCATTGATCACCATTACTGGCATCTCAGAAGCACCAATTTGCATTGCTTGACTTCAGCAAGAGGATGGGTTAGAGGGTGTCTGTTCTTTGTCACTACTGATTGACAATTAGATATCTTACAGATGGTGATGTGGGCTGGACTAGCCTCCATGAATGAATGGCTCCCCCCTTTAAAAAAAAAAACTACAGATATCGTAGTTTTCTTTTTAGCTTTTGAGACCGGACCACAAATCCCCACTGACTCTCTTGTGACTCTGATGGAGCTATTAGGGCTAGCCAGAGAGATACTCCTTTTCCCTTCCCCACCCCACTGTCCTAAATATTAGATCTCAAAGCCTAACCCTGACTCCCCTTCTGTCTGCCCTTTAGTCATTTTGTGGCTGCCAAAGTTTGAACGTAAAGGCCAGTGGATTAGACCCAGAGAAGGTCAGAGGTTAAACGAGAGCGGTTAGCAGCAGGCAAAGAGCTGTGATTGAAATATCTGCTGATTGCTGACAGGCAGCAGAATAGAGGCAGACAAGTGGCAAATTCTGGTTTCTCCCCTAATTGAGAAAAATATTTTGAGTGGTATTCAGGCAGGCTGCATAATGAATTAGAGAGAGGGAGAGGGAGTGAAAGAGCGAGAGGCTGACTCTTTGTGTGTCCACACTAGATAATAGGAGCCAAGCCAAATTTTCCCAACACTGATTTAGTTAAGTCAGTATTATTATTTTTTGTAAAGAACTGATATTATACGAAGCTAGGAAGCTGATTTATACAAGGTTGGACTCATGTCCATTTTTTGGTAGCATATGTTGAAACAGGACAGTGATTCCAAGCATACCTTAGATTCCACCATGGCTTGGTGGTTTAAGAAGTCCAGGAAGATTCTGCAGTGGCCATCACAGTCCCCTGACTTAAACCCTATAGAAAATATTTCTTGGGGGGATTTGAAGAAGGTGGTTGCAACATGCAAACTCAAGAATTTTACTGAACTGGAGGCCATTGCTCACGAGGAATGAGCTATGATTCCTCAGGGCTGGCTATGCATCTTGTTTGCAGTGGGTCATAACAGGAAAAGGATGTTCTACTAAGTGCTAAAGATGCTTGCCATGAAGGGGTTGAATAATTTTGAGACTGGAAAAGTCATTATAAGTTGCATTTTCAGTTGAATTTGCGGAAACTACCTGAAGCATTCGTTGTGTTGAGCTGTTTCAATTGCTTTTCTTTGATTTGTTCATTGCAAACAGCTGAAAGTCAGTAAATTTTGACAATAAACCTGATTTGCAGTGGAGACCGGGTAATTTTGATTACAACTGTATTTAGGACAAGAGGAATATGTCTTCTTGGTTTGTAACCAGAATAATTGCCACTGATGGATGAACTGGCTGTGGCCACAGATTGTAGCTGAATGGTAAGACTTTGTGTTTTGCATGCTGAAATTACCAGGTTCCATCCCAGGTATTTCTAGTGAAAAGAATCAAGGTGTGGGAAAGACCCCTTTTTTGCATGAGATCCTAGGGAGCTCATGCTAATCAAAGTAGATAGCACTGGGCTAGGTGCAAAGCCAGCTTGTGCTGGATAAAGCCACATCATGTGTTCTTGTGATTGGCTCTTTTTGGTATCAGGTGACTGAGCGATCAAGCAGAATGCTATTGGCAGAGATCTAGATGGCATCCCTCACCATATAGGCAGAGATCAACATGTAAAGAAACCTTGGCAGATGAAATGACAAAATTGTTATTGTGTGTGCCTTCAAGTTGTTTCTGACTTATGGTGATCCTAAAGTGAACCGAACCTATCACAGGGTTTTCTTGGCAAGATTTGTTCAGAGAGAGTTTGCCTTTGCCTTCCTCTGAGTGTGGCCTGCTTAAGGTCATGCAGTGGGTTTCCATGGTTGAGCAGGGGTTCAAGCCCTGGCCTCCAGAGTGGTAGTCCAGTGCCCAAACCACTACACTGTGCTGGTTCTCTAAAATGACAAGATGCAAGAGCTCTTTTCACTGAGCTTCTGGGAAATGTAGTTTTGATCATGTTTTGTTAGTTCTGAAATCCAGAAAATTACTTGGTTTAATCTTTTCAAAATGGGGTCCTGGGAGATTCTGCAGCAATTATCAAACGTACTGCATGTGGGTGAGTTCCCTGCTTGCGTGGGATTGTGGCAGTTTTCGTGGCCAGGAAATAACATCTGCTCTTATAAATTTGGAAGGCCCAATGTTTATGAGATCACAAAGAAGCAAGGTCTGGAAGGAAGTGTTGCTTCCATGATACATCATTAAATCAGCTAAATAGTATGCAGGATTTTTCCCCTCCTTACTTGCTCTTTTCAGTGCTGTCCTTTTCTCCCATTTACAACAGCATGCACCTTAAACAGAGGAAATTCCAATCAGGGTTTTATGTGTGTCACCGTAATCTCTTGAACCATCTTTTGCTCTCATATCTCACTCTCAGCTTCTAGGAAGAGATGACTCAGAATTCTTCCCCAAAAGCCCCTTCCCAAACCCTTCTCTTGATCAAAGTTGATAAACAACAGTAAGGGATTTTGCTAAGGGCAATTTCCTGCCTATCTAGAAATTAGTGGTTAGGAGAGGGTAGTGGAAACCACAGTAAAGATGATACAGAAGGGGGTGGGGTGGGGGGAGCAACAACCCAAGCTAGCCACTTAAAACTGATGGGGCCAATAAGTGAAGATACAAGACAACACGGCCAGTTCAAGTTTGCTTTTGCTGAGATAGAATAATCTCATAAAACTCAAAATGAGGTTGTAAAAACATTTTCTGCAGAACACTGTGTCTGCTAATAAAATCAAGAGCAGAGAAGGATTTTGGCAAGAGTGTGAGCAGCCGTGAGCCACTTGTGTTGTGCTACATCTGCAGCCTCCAAGGACTTTAGCTTTTTAAAGATACCCCAGAGAAGCTCAGAAGCTTTTATGGTCAAGTTTGGGCTTTGTTAAAGCAAGTGATGTTTGTCAGAACTAAGGTCTGCAAATAACGGCTGGTTATTAATTGCAGGAAGCCAAAACATGAGTCATAGATGTTTGACTCCCAAGAGAAAGCAATGGGCTTAATTCCATGAGATTCCAGTTTTTCCTTTGGGGAGGACTGTCAGGCTTTGGTCAAAGGTTAGACAGGCTTCGGAGTTTGTCTATGTGGTCTACTACTACAGGAAAGGTTGAGTACCTTGCTGTTCTTTATCTCTTCCTTCTGTTGATGAGAGAGCAAGCATGGATTCCCAGGTTGCCATCCTGAAAGGAGCCAGAAATCCATCCTTGCTAGGTATTTATTTATTTACTTATCGCATCTTTACTCCTTCTTTCTTCCTACATGGAACACAAGGCAAGCATTCATAGGATTCCCAGGAGATTTCCCATCTAGGGACTGGGACTGGCCAGAGCCCCATCTGCTTAATTTCAGCAAAGTGGTAGATAACCTGCCTAAAGCATTAGAAAAGGATCAAGCCAATGCTGGCCTGATTTTCTGGTATGTGTGCATCACAGCTTGTAAAGCTGGGATCATGCTGTGATAACTGCTGAAATACTAACATTCAGTTTGAAGTTGTTTTGTTGTGGACATCAAGTAGGGAACAGCAAGCAAGATCAAAATATAATATGGAAGCAATATTGTACTAAAGAGCAAGGAGGTCCCATGAGGTAGCACTGAGAGCTAGTCTGATGTAGTGACTGAATGTCTGAGCTGTGCACTGAAAAAATATGATTCAAATTGTGCTACTACCAGGAATGTACTATGTTGTTTGAGGCAAATCACACTCCCTTAGTTTGACTCCTTCCACCTACCTAGTAGGGATACGGTGAAAGGTCTGGAAACGATGCCTTATGAGGAGAGACTTAGGGAGTATGTTTAGCCTGGAAAAAAGACAGTTAAGAGGCAATATGATAGCCCTGTCTAAGTATTTGAAGGGGTGTCACGCTGAGGATGGAGCAGGCTTGTTTTCTGCTGCTCCAGAGACTGGGACACGGAGCAATGGGTGCAAGCTCCAGGAACAGAGATTCCACCTCAACATTAGGAGGAACTTTTTGACAGTAAGAGCTGTTCGGCAGTGGAACGCACTCCCTCGGAGCGTGGTGGGGTCTCCTTCCTTGGAGGTCTTCAAACAGAGGCTGGATTGCCATCTGTCAGGGATGCTTTGATCAAGATTTCCTGCGTGGCAGGGGTTGGACTGGATGGCCCTCGTGGTCTCTTCCAGCTCTACAATTCTATGATTCTATGATTTGAAAGATTACTGGGAAAACGAACTTGGAAACTACAATCTAAATTCTGAGCATTATGATTTAGTAAAGACTATACTGCAAGGTAGTGAGGTACAGCAAATAATAGCCTATGAACTTGTGAAAGCTTGCTATGTAAAAAAAGAATCTTACTTTTAACACATACACTTGAAAACTGTAGATTTTGTTTCAAAATTAGTCTAACCTAATGGAAATTTTTAGTTTTGAAGCCAGATTTGGACAGTGTTCTCAAGTGAGTTTTGGTGCTAAAAGTGAGGATATTTTGTGTTCAGTTGTTAAAACACACACACACAACAAAAACCAAAGAGCATGAGTCCTAATTTTCTGGTCTTTTCTTGTATCCATTTCCTCCATGGGCTATCATTCTCCTGTTACATTTAAGTAACTTAATACCTGTTTTACTGCTAATGAAAAACTGAGGGAAGGGAGGGATTATTATTTCTTCATCCTACAAAGAGAGTCAGGATGTGTGTCTAGCTGTTTCTTCCTCAGAATTTCAGTTTGACAGCAGAGAGTGAACCAGAGCTGGTTTCTTTTGACTTTTTAAGACTTGAGACCTGCAGGAATCATTGTGATGTTGTTACTAGCACAAAGACAAGGAGAGAAATTGGAGGGAAGGAACTAACCTTCAAACAAATGGACTTGGACAAGATTCTAAGGGACTAACTGCATATTACAGGCAATATGTGGCTGCCATTGACCCTTGCCTCTCCCATGTATTCTCCCCTCCTGTTAATGTTGTTTCCCTGTACCCTGTGATTTCTGGGCCTGTCAATGAGGAGCAAGTGTGTAGCCTGCTCTTCCCTCATCCAATCCCTGAATGGTCCTTAATCTGAATGGCTCTGCAACCGACATGATACCCAATGTTGTGCTGTCTTACAAAATGTTCCTGGGAGAGCTCTGGTTGCAGCATTTGTGTCTGGAAGAGCTCTGGTGCCTCACCAATTTACAAACCCCAGGATTCCATAGGATACAGCCATGACGGTTAAAGGGGAATCATAGTGCTATATTTCTGTGGTGCGAAAGGGCCCTGTGAGGACATTACCACAGTAGTGGGTTTTCTGCACCCCTTTCATATAGAGCAAATGCATTTCCTCATTAAAAAAACAAGTAAGAGAGGTGAACTTTTATAAAACTGTCTCCATAGTGTGTCCCCTACTAGAATTAGTTATGGGAATAGATGTTTGTGGGGAAAACTCATAAAAATGCGTAGCCGGGCTCCTCTACAGCACAGACAGAAAGAAATACACTATGGCGCTGTTCCTATGACACCTACTGTGGCTTCCAAATGCAGTGACTCATTGATGCATGATGGCTGTTTTGTTAATCAACCAAGGTCCCGTGATTCTTCAGTTTAAATAAATAAATACAGCAGAGGATTAATTTGAAAAGCATTAAGAAAAGGCATCCAGAGCACACCTGTAAGCAGAAACTAAGTAAGTCTGTAGGTGAGCACTGAGACAAAGGTCCTGGTGTATGTGGATCGATCAGCAAGCAGTCTTGATGGACGCAGAATATTGGCAGAGGTTCATTGGTGCAAGGTAGAACTGGTTCTGCTCAGAGTTTGCTTGGAAGAAGAGAATGCTTTCTGCTTTGTAGTATACAGCCAGGACCTAGAAAAAGTTGAAGCTGACAGTTTGATGTCAATGATACATCACTTAAGACAAGGAGACCAATTGAAAGGAAAGCCCCCATCATAAGGAGGCATAACAAATGATTTGAGAAAATGAATTCATTCCATCCGAGGGAATCTGCTGACATCATAAACCACTCCTGCTCTTTGTGGTTTATGATCTCACCAGAAGGTTCCCCTCCACCATGGGATTGTTTCCTTATATATCACTGCAACCCATCCATTATTGTCTCTGTAATTGCTTCCACAGTGCTCTCATAACAGAAGAGATTTCCTACAGCTAAGTGCTTGTATCCCCAGTTGTCACCTGCTGGGTCAAGTTTCTCAATCCTCTACATGTTGTAGAACTATAATGGGAGGAAGATAGTAGAATGAACGGAAGATGCTTTCTTAATTTTTTTTATTTAATAAATGAAAAATTAAACCTGATTCCATAGGTTTCCTCCTCTCCCACTTCCTCTCTATTTATACCCAGAGGAGAAGACACATACAGTTGTATTTCATCTGCCAAGAAGAAAATAGGAGTGGAAAGAAAGTGTATTGGCCTCAAGTAGAACCCAAGCAAGTGTCCACTAAATCAAAATTCCTTAATCAGCGTGATAGCAGTAAATTGAAATAATGTGCACAGGAAATAAGGAAAGAGAGGAGGGGAGTACCAGAAGTGGTGTGAGGAACTCTTCAGTGTAGACAAAGAAACTTAAAAGAAATCAAGTGTACAACTATATATAGAAATATAGCCAAATATATGGCAAAAGAATTGTAAGAAGCTACTCTATTCATCCTTCCCCACATACATACTACAGTTAATGGTTCCTGTTTTATAAGTGTTACAATAGTTTTTAAGAAGATGGAACAGAAGCAGCAGAAATAGCTTTTGCTCCTATGTATGGTAATCCAGAGCTTGGAAAATTAACCTTTGGAGTTGCTGTGTGTGTGCATGTGCATGTTTGTGTGTTTATGTACATGTACATATTCATAGCATAGCATCAAGGACCAGGTTTAATAAATGTCTGGTGCATTCAACTTTATGATACTGTGTTACCTGTTATCCAGTTCTGAAGTGTAAGCAGGGTGCAAGTAGTAGGTTGCAAGTAGTCTTTCTACAATGGGGTCCTCCTTTGCATCCCACCAGTGGGAACAATACCCTGTACAGTCAGCCCTCTGTATCTACGGATTCTGTATACACAGATTCTACCATCCACGGATTGAAGATATTCCCCAAAAACATGTATTCCAAAAATCAAGCCATGATTTTGCCATTTTATACAAGGAACACCATTTTACTATGCCATTGTATATAATGGGACTTGAGTATCCATGGAGTTTGGTATCCACAGGGAGTCCTGGAAGCAAAACCCATCGGATACCAAGGGCCCACCGTACCGTATCTGAATGTGAGAAATGGTCTTTTCTGCTGTGGACGTTAGTTGTGGAATGTCTTCCCCGTGGAGGCCTGATTGGCACAAATGTGATCCTAATTCCGGCACCCTGTTCAAACATGGCTTTCTATTAAAGCCTTTGGAGCATAGTGATATCATCTGAAACTGTGTGTGCACATTGTTTAAAACATGTTTTAATTTGTTTTAACAGTTAAACGCTTTAACATGATTTTCGACTATATAAATTATTCCTTACTGTTTAAAATGGACTTTATGTGTGTTCTGCCTTGAGATCTTGTGATACAAGGTGGGATATAAATATTTTAAGAAATAAAATAAATACAAGTGTGTCAGTGTGTTCCTTTGTCTCTACCATGTGCACAATGTGTGTGTGCATGCCTTCAAGTTGTTACCTTAAGAGGCAGGGTGTGTGTTAGAGTCACACCTGTGATGCCAAAATCTCCTTTCTCTGGCTTTTCTTCTCAAACGAAGATTCAGGAAGGACTCATCCCGTGTTTTCTGTAAGCGCGCTGTTGACTACAAAGGCCAATCCGAGATAAACAAGTCCGGTTGCAGAAAGCACAGCAGAAGGTCTCCTTGGGTGATGTTTCCAGGTTGTGATTCTTTCTGTGTTGTTGTTTCTCTTCAAGACTTGTTCAGTGTGAGTTCTCAAATAAGGCTGCAGCATTGTGGATAGTGCGTCTCCATGCCTCCCGATGTGAGGCCAGGGCGGACGATTGTTGGTGATCAATTTGGCCAAGCCTGAGACGTTGTTTCAGGGAATCCTTGTGTCGCTTTTTTGGAGTGCCCCTCTTACGCTGACCCGTGGCGAGTTCACCATAGAGTACTATTTTTGGGAGGCAATGGTCCTCCATCCTAGAAGTGCGCAGCTGTGTTCTCAATATCATGGCCTCAAGATAGGGGGCATGCAAGAGGAGGGTAACCAAAATGGGGGATCTTTTCACCTACGTATACCAGTACTAACTGTAGAGGAGGCTCCAGTTAAAGTAAAATAAAGTATTTTTTATTGGAAATAACACATGGAATACAAGAAGGATATTGACAAGCTGGAGCGTGTCAAGAGGAGGGAAACCAAAATGGTTAAAGGTCTGGAAATCATGTCCTATGAGGAGGGCTGGGCATGTTTAGTCTAGAGAAGAGAAGATTGGGAGGTGACATGATAGCCATGTTTAAATATTTGAAGGGATGTCATACTGAGGATCGAGCAAGCTTGTTTTTTCCAGCAGAGAGAGGGGAGGGAGTCCTTCCGATTGGGTATTGGCTCCGCCTCCGGCTTCAGACAGGCAGAACTACCTACAAATCAAAAGTTAGCATACACTCCCCCTGGAGGTGGAGCCAACCCCACAATCCCCTCAGTTCAGTTCTGCCTCGCTAGGGACAGGTCAGGACTTGTTTGTGCTCCGGCGCTACTATCCAGAACAAAGGATTAAAGATGGCGGCCCCCATGAAGAGGCATGTGCAAGGGGGCGACTTATCCTCCGAGGAGGAAGAATCCGTTTTAACCTTCGCTGGGCTGAATACCCAGCACGGAGGTCTTGCGCTCCGCGCCCCCCCCCAAGGGAGGCCCGTTGAGCCAACTGGCGGGCGACCCCGCTGCCCGCGAGCGTGATGAGGTCTCTGGTCAGGAGACGGACCACGCGGCCACGTCCGAAGCCGGGACGTCCGGATCGGCCCACCAACCCATCCCGGACGAGGAGGAGGAGGACGTTGGCACCCAGGAGGACCTGCCTCCTTTGGTCCTGGGGGGTAAGGAGTTGCCGCCACAGCTTGCCGCGTGGGTGGCTTTAATTACGCGGCAGACTCTGGCGGCAAGCGGCCTCGGGAACCTCCTAGGGGTGGGCGATCCCCTGACCGGGGGTGGGAATCCCTTTGTCCCCTTAGAAAACCATGCACTGGTGGCAGGGACGGCAGGAAACAAAGCGGGGGGGTGAAGAGGAAGCGGGCGGCAGCGGCCGGTACCGCAGCAACACCCCAGGGCAGGACGCCACACTCGAACGCGGGAGACCCCTCCCCCCCTCGAAAGAGGACCAGGAAGCTTAAGCACACTCAGCTCCTGGACTGGGAAGGAGAAGGGAGTGGGGAGGAAGGGGCCTCCTCTGCCAAGGAGGAGGGGGAGCTCTCCTCGGAGGAGGAAGATGAGGATGCTGGGGAAGAGGGTGTATCCCCCAGACTCTTTGAAGCTGCTGCATTTGGCGTCCTGGTAAAAAAGATGATGAGGGCCCTGGAGTTGGAACCCCCCCAGGCGGGGGCAAACAAGGCCAGCAAAGGGGTACCTGAAATGAGGGTGCTGGAGAAGGGTTCTAACAATGTGCTCCCTTTCCCTGACGCCTTTAAGGAAACCTTGTTGGGTGAATGGGCCCATCCTGGGACATCCAAGTCCCAGCCAGCCTATGCAAAAATGTTTTATTCGTACAGTAGCGAGATCATGGACCTGCTTAAATTGCCGGCCATTGATGCGCCGGTTGCCGGCCTGGTTTCGGGATCACTGTTCCCCCGGGATGGAGATGAAACCCTTAAGGCACCAGAGGATAAGAGGATTGAGTCCTTTTTACGAAGGTCTCACGAGGCTTCAGCTTTGGCAGTGAGGGCAACTGCGGCAGCATCCATGTTTGCCAGGGCATCCATCAGGTGGGCTAGGGATATCCTAGCCCTGCTACCAGAGGATGAGGTTAAGCTCAGACAAGGGATTAATAAAATGGCCAAGGCCTCCGCCTTTATAGCGGACACCAGTCTGGATGCCTTTCGTTTTTCATCTAGGGCTATGGGGGCCAATGTTGCAGCCAGGCGGCAACTATGGCTAAGGAATTGGCATGCGGATAACAAGGCCAAAGCGAATTTGTCTGTTTGTGCCTTTAAAGGAGGGAAATTGTTTGGTGACACCCTAGATGACGTTTTAGTGGAGACCAAGGACAAAAAGAAGGCATTACCCTCCCTCCCTAAAAAGGAGGAACGTAAGTTCCCACGCAGTAACTATCAGAACTACAGGAACTTCAGAACAGGGAACCAAAGAGACTTCAGGAACCATAGGAACGGTTGGAATGTTCCGCGATACTTTCCCAAGAACAAGACTAACACCGCTGCCAAAACAAACACATCTCAAACAACTAAACAAGGGGGAAAACCCGGGCAGTCGCTTTGACTACTCGGGACTTCAGGTGGGAGGCAGGCTAGCCAGGTTTGCAGAAACCTGGGCACATACATCCTCAGATGCCTGGGTCAACAGAACAGTCAGTCAAGGCTACACGATAGATCTCATAGCCAAGCCTCCTCCCACTTTCGTCCAGTCTTGCCGGACTTTATCCCCAGAAAGACAACTGTTGATGGAAAGGGCGATTGCCCACCTAACCCAGATACGGGCCATAGAACCCGTTCCGATGGCGGAGAGGTTTTTGGGAACGTACTCTCTGCTTTTCCTGGTTCCCAAGAAGAACAAGGATTGGAGGGCGATCCTGAACTTAAAAGGTGTCAACCTATGGGTGGCAAGACGCAAGTTCAGGATGGAGACCCTCCGCTCCATTCTGGAAGGCATCCAGGAGGGGGATTATCTGGCATCTCTGGATTTGCAGGAAGCGTATCTTCACATCAAGATCCATTCTGCACACAGACGCTTCCTTCGCTTCGCATTCAAGAAGAACCATTATCAGTACAGGGCCCTACCATTCGGCCTCTCATCGTCGCCCAGAGTGTTTACCAAAGTCTTAGTGGCCCTGGTGGCCTCCCTCAGGGCGGAGGGAGTACATCTTTACCCGTACCTGGACGATATACTGATAAGAGCAGCCTCGAGGGACAAGACAGCACAGGATACAGAGAGGTCGATCCAGTGTCTAGAGGCACATGGATTTGTAGTAAACAGGGACAAGAGCCATCTAGCCCCATCACAGAGACTACAGCATTTAGGCAACATCATAGATACCAGGGCTTACAAGGTGTTCCTTCCAGAGGACAGGAGACAGGGCTTACAGGACCTGGTGCATCTGGTCCTGACACAAGAAAAGAGTCCTTTGATGTCGCTGGCACGGTTGCTAGGGCTAATGATAGCCTGTATAGATTCAGTTCCCTGGGCAAGATTTCATCTCAGGGACCTCCAGTGGTTTTTACTCCCTCTTCAGGATCTGATTGCACGGAAAGCTTGCAGATGGATAAAAGTACCTCCACCAGTGAAGGAGTCGCTGAAGTGGTGGCTGACAGACGTCCTCCGGACGGGAGTTCAGATCCAGGAGCCCAGGAGGGTGGTAGTCACCACGGATGCCTCCTTGACAGGTTGGGGGGCCCACTGCCAAGAGCGGATGACACAGGGAACGTGGTCGGCGCAGGAAAAGGAATTCAGCATCAACAGGCTGGAGCTTCGCGCAGTGAGGTTGGCGCTGATCGAATTTCACCCCCTAGTGCAAGGGAATCATGTGCTCATTCGCACAGACAACATCTCAACAAGAGCTCACATAAACAAACAAGGTGGAACGAGATCACGAACGCTCATGCAGGAAGCGAAGTGCCTGTTTCAATGGGCGGAAGCTCACCTGGCCTCCATCAGGGCCGAGTACCTGAAGGGGACCTTAAATTGCCAGGCGGATTGGTTGAGCAGGAACACTCTAGCACACGGAGAGTGGGAACTCAACAATCTGATTTTTCAGATGATAGTCTTTCGCTTCGGGGAACCTTGCGTGGATCTATTTGCGTCAGAAGAGAACCACAAGTTACCGACCTTCGTATCCAGGTTTTGGACCAGAGGAGCGTTAGCCTTCGATGCACTAACGATATCCTGGCCAATGGGATTGTGTTATGCCTTTCCTCCAATGACGTTGCTGGGGAAAGTTTTAAGGAAAATTCGTCAGGAGAGGGCCGAGGTGATCCTTGTGGCCCCCCGGTGGCCCCGGAGACCGTGGTTTCCGGGCCTGATTCAGTTGCAGGTACAGGAGCCGTGGAAGTTACCACTCTGGCCAGACCTGTTGGTGCAAAACGGGATGTTACATCCGGACCCAGGCTGGTTACAATTACACGCCTGGAGGTTGAGCGGAAAAGGCTATTAAAGAAAGGTTATGAGAGTGAAGTAGTGGAGACTATACTAGCAGCCAGGCGGCCTTCCACTATTAGACTATATGAGGTGACTTGGCGAGCCTTTTGCAGGTGGAGCAGGACGAAGGGAATACGACCGCTCAGGGCCTCAGTAGGTTCAGTCCTAGCCTTTCTGCAGTCAGGTTTGAAAAAAGGTCTGGCGCCAAACACGTTGAAACGACATGTGTCGGCTTTGGGGTCAATACTAAAGGGCCATGGGAAAGGATCCCTTGCTTCTCATCCACACATTCAGAAGTTCCTTAAAGGGGTGATGGCCTTGCGGCCTCCTACAAAGCATAGGTTTCCGTCATGGAAACTGAATGTGGTTCTTAAGGCTCTTATGGATAAGCCATTTGAGCCATTAAGCTCAGTGGAACTAAAATTTCTAACATGGAAAGTGGTCTTCCTGGTGGCCATCACCTCTGCTAGACGGGTTTCTGAGTTGAGTGCCTTGTCTGTTAGGGAGGAATTGTGCGTGTTCAATAGAGACTCAGTGACCCTTCGTTTAGGTCCGTCGTTTATTCCGAAGGTCAACTCAGTTTTTCATAGATCTCAGGAATTGATTTTACCCTCTTTTTGCCCAAAGCCAACCTCTGAGTTGGAAAGAATGTGGCACATGCTGGATGTTAGAAGAGCGTTGAAGATGTATGTGAAACGATCTGAGGAGTGGCGTAAGTCGGATTCCTTGTTTATTGCCTTCTCAGGTAACTCAAAGGGGAAGAGAGTTTCCTCGTCCACGATTGCCAGATGGCTGCGCCAATGCATCGAGCAGGCGTATGCTAGCAGTTCTTTACCAATACCGAAGGGTGTTCAAGCTCATTCTACCCGGAGCGCTGCCACTTCGGCTGCGTTGGGTTCTTCTCAATCCATTTTGGAAATATGCAGAGCTGCAACATGGGCTTCTGCATCTACCTTTACTAAACATTATAGGATTGATGCCTACGCATCTGCGGATGCAGCCTTTGGGCGGCGGGTGCTACAGCAAGTGATTAAGGATGATTAGTTGATTCCCTCCCCTCGCAATGGACCGCTGTGTTAGGTCCCAATCGGAAGGACTCCCTCCCCTCTCTCTGCTGGAAAACGGAACATTGGTACTTACCGTGAAGGTTCCTTTTCAGCAGAAGAGGGGAGGGAGTCCTTACCCAACCCAAAAAAAAAAAAAAAAAAAAACCACGAAAAGGGGGGGATGTCATGGAATGCTGATTTTTTGTGTATTGTTGTTTTTCCTTTTTGTATTAGGTGATCTGCTGGAGCTATGGTATTCTTCCTGGGGATTGTGGGGTTGGCTCCACCTCCAGGGGGAGTGTATGCTAACTTTTGATTTGTAGGTAGTTCTGCCTGTCTGAAGCCGGAGGCGGAGCCAATACCCAATCGGAAGGACTCCCTCCCCTCTTCTGCTGAAAAGGAACCTTCACGGTAAGTACCAATGTTCCGTTCTCCTGTTGCAGAGACTAGCTAGATTTTCAGACAACACTGTTATAGTGTTACTATTCCACTTTATTTGCTATGGCTGCCTCCTGTTGAATCCTGGGATTTGCAGTTTAGGGAGAGGCATTTACAACTCTCAGCCAGAGCGTTCTTAGGCCTCACTCAACTACATACCCCAGAATTCCACAGCAGGAAGCCAGCGCAATTAAAGTGGTATAGTAACACTATAACAGTGTAGACTGAAAATCTCCTAGGACATGGAACAATAGATTCAAACTATAGGAAAAGAGATTCTACCTACACATTATGAAGAACTTTGTGACAGTAAGGGCTCTTTGGAAGTGGAATACATTGCCTGGGAGTGTGGCGAAGTCTCCTTCTTTGGAGGTTTTTAAATAGAGGCTGGATGCCAACTGTCGGGCGTGCTTTGATTGTGTATTCTTACATGGCAGGGGGTTGGACTAGATGGCCCTTGTGGTCTCTTCCAACTCTAAGATTCTATACAGAATATACAGAACACACACTCTTAAGAACCATACAAGGCTACTGCAGAGTAAGGCAGAAAGATTGGATAAAGAGAGGTCCAGGAAGAAGAGGTGATAGTTACCAGTCTCGAGGAGGAGAGTTACATGCAGCGAAGATACTCGGGACCAGTCTAAATGGTGAAAACAATCCTCTTAGAACTCGCTTTGAATCCTATCTGTCCTGATGGGATCCTGCATGATTCTGCTGTATTCAGAAGGAGGGGGGGGGAGTCCAGTATAAACCCTGAATAAACAGCCCTCAGGGCTTTCCCTGATGTTTTTTAAAAAACTGTTGAGAATGCGCATTAGCGATCATTAGGAAAGGCAATCACATCTATTCATATAGCTAAGAAAAGTGGAAGTAGAAAGCTGATTTGCTGGATGGGAGCAGGGGGCAGGGATTGCTTAGAAGGCAAGTGTCGCAGAACCACCATCTTGGATTTTCACTTTAGTGAGGGAGCGATCATGCAGTGAAGCAGCCTTTTGTACGTTTTTTTATGTTTATTTAGGTGGAATAGTGCACTATTGCACATCTGTACCATAGATATGCCTTCAAAAAACAACAACAACAACCCTTGGCAGTGGCAACCGACAAAAATAAAAATGTAAGTTGCGGCGACTGCTCAATCCTAATATGGGTTTTCTTGCCATTATAGCTCTAGACATGTCCAGACCTCCAGTCTGCCTAACCCAACCTCACCCTGAAAAGTGTCCATTGTCTCTGGTTACGAGGATACCATGGGGAGGGGGTAGTAGGGCATACTAACAAAGTCACTTGTTGACTTATGGTGATCCCATGAATTCCATAGGTTTTTTTTTTAAAGGCAAGGAATACCCAGAGATGGTTTTATCAGTTCCTTGCTCTGAAATATAGCTTACAGCACCTATTATTTGTTGATGGTCTCCCATCCAAGTACTAACCAGGGCTGACCCAGCTTAGTTTCCGAGATCAGACAGGATCTGGTGTCTTTAGGATATTTAGACCCCTTGTGCACAATGTTTTTAACATAAATTGCTCCATGCATAAGCCTGTATGTGGTCTAGGAAGTCCTTTGTCCAGATACATTCCTTTTTGTACAGTATGACCCCCCCCCATACATGGACTTACCGTGAAAACAGAAAACTCCAGATAATAGTGAAAATAGTGAACCCTACTGAAAAACTTCAGGTCCAAGTATACCATAAAGTCACACTGGAGGACATAGAAATTCTTAGAGAAGATAACTCTCTAGGCATTTTCTAGGTCCTCCAGCAAGACTATGGTCATCTTCTGGTGGAAGCACACCATAGAATCATGCTGGAGGACCTAGAAAATGCCTAGAGAGAACATTGTTTTCAGACGTGGATAAATGAAATTGCGGGTACCGGTCCTGTGGATATGGGAGTTGTACTATATTTTCACTCAGACTACATAACCTTCCACATAAAACTGCAATGCAATGTTCTCTTGAAATGAAAGTAAGAAAAAATCTTTCCCAGGGCAAAATTAAGGGCTCAGTTTGGAAAAGTTACTTATTTGGACTACAACCCTTTAAAATCTCCCAGGGAGTTGTAGTCCGTAACAGAAGGATTTGGGAGGTTGTGGTCTAAGACAGTAAGTTTTCCAAGCTCTGGTTAAGGGCTACTTTGACAGCAGAAGTTGGCAGACCACTCCTCATCTAGGGATATGAAAGTCTATCAAAGTTTGATTTCATTGAGCTTCTCTGGATTCCACCTGCATTTTCTTCCTGTCCTTGTTTTGTATCGACTTGTTAGACTGTGTGTTTTCTTCCTGCACTAAAATTGGTGCAATTCTGAAAAATATCATTTTCCTAATTAATGCATTTAGTTGCACAGCTTACCAACTTTATGCAACTTTGTCCCATTGACTAAAGCATGTTTCTACATATTTTACCTTGATTATGTGGCACTTAATTGTTGGTGTTCTAAAATATGTGCGATTATTTAATAATTTATTTATTACCTGCTTTTTCTCCAAAGCTCGGACCCAAAGTGGCTCACACTTTTACAAAACACAGAATTAAAACATCAAAGCAGAATTCATCTAATTATTAAAACAATATCAAAATATTAAAAAGAATAAAATATACTTAAAAGTACTAGAAAGTTTTTTTTTAAAAAAAGATAAATATCTTTTAAAAACAATATAATAAAGCCATACAGCACCCCCTAGCTTGTACTTTAAATACTGTCTGTTTTAAAAGCCTGCCTGAATAAAAAGGCTTTGGCCTTCTGCTGGAAGGACAACAGGGAGGGGGCCAATCTGTCTTTCTTGGGAAGGGAATTCCAGAGTTAAGGGGCAGCTACCAAAAAGGCCCTCTCTTGCATCTCCATCGACGGAGACATTTTGTGTGAGTGTGTGTGCTTTCTTTCTTTCTCAAACACCCTTGCAAGCCATGCATGTGTATGCTTGCTGGAGCTGAGATGCACTCCCCCCCCCCCGCCCCACAATATGGCTCAGAAATGCTACTTGCGAGAAGACTGTTGAGTACAGCAACATTTTCAACTGTCTCTATTCTCACCCTGGGCCTTTTCTTCCACTTGCCTGTTTTAGAGTGCCCAGCTTTCCAAAGGAGAGGTCATGCTTCAGGTTCCATAGGCTCTTTCCATTGGCTTAGCATCTTGACACTCAATAAATAATGTGCAGTGATGCAGCCACCCTCCTCTTCCTTCTCCTTTCCCTGCTGCTCCCCCCCCCCAGGCCAGCATCCCCCACAAGAAGAGAGGGAGCACCTGGGATCTCGCCTCATTCACATGCAGAATGAGTAGCTGCTGCTGCTGCTGCTTTCCTGCTAAAAGGCAAGTCCCCAGCTGCTGCCTAGGCAGCAAAGGGTAGTTGGGGAGGGGCTGTCCCTTGCCATGATCTGATGGGTTTTTTAATAGCAATTATTCCCATATCCTTCTGACTCAGCTCAGTCTGTGCTAAGAGGAACCAGGGGCATATTGGATTTTCTCTTTCTTTCCTTTTCTAACACCTGCCTTGTTTCTTTTTGGATTATTCCCAGTCATGTGCGAAGATGTCATGAAGCAGTTGTACATGTCGGTGTGGGCTCTTGGGAGGAGGTCAGTGTTTGCAAGCCAACGAGGCAAGGTCAGGATAAAAATCTTTGGCCAGGAGGTCTTGTTTATCAAATTGCTAGATTAAAAGTGGCCGAAGAGGGGCACTTCACCATCTTTTGGTCTGAGCTAAGATACATGTATTATAATTTTGTTTCTAACCTGCCCTCCTTAGCAATTATCAGGAATGTATTGGCTTCTGCATGAGTCCAATGTCTGTCTTTGGTCTTCCTCTTCTGTTTTCCTTTCCCACTGATGGTTAAGTCGAAAAATAAACAAACAAACAAATAAATAAATAAATAAACATCCTGCAGCTATTATGGGATGTGTGGACCTTTTAAATTTTGCCCATTTTGCACCAGCCCCATAAGTCTTTGCCCATGCCATGCTATTTTAAAATGACTGGGTGTGAATTACAATAAAGGGAGCTCTCATCATGTACTTATAGTGTTCTGTCTTAGCACAATCACACTTAACATCCAAAGCACAAGGAGTTTGGCACATTTTCGACACAAATGTGTGCTGTGGCATCCCTCTTGGCAATAAAGCATTCTCCAAGTCTCTCTTCCTAACTTTGTGAAAACACAGCCTCATACCACTCACTATTAAACCTTGTGCCAATGTATGGTACATACCCCCTTTCTCCACTGCTTTTCTTTTTCCTCAGGGTAATTCCACAGGTGCTGCAAGTTTAGTTCCCCTTCCCTCTTGCTCAAAATGTCTGCTGGTGTATGTCTTGGGTGTGCCATTATTTTCTCCCATTGCATTCTGAGAATACTCAAGGTTGAGCTCATGGCTATTTCCCGTGTGATGAGCTCTTTCAGATATGGGAGCCAGAATTTGGGATTTCACTCACCCACCCCCTTCAGCTTGGTCTAGATCAGAGAAATGCCCCCAAGAAGTGGCATTGCTCCCTGATAAATGGTGTCCTTTCCCACCACCACCCCCTGACAGGCATCGCTTGTAAAGTTCAGCTATGGCTTCACCATAAGAGAACGCCTTTCTGCCTTCCTCCATGGCTTCTCTGGATATTGACAAATTGGAGCATGTCCAGAGAAGGGCAACTAAAATGGTGAAAGGTCTGGAAATGATGCCTTATGAGGAGAGACTTAGGGAGCTGGGTATGTTTAGCCTGGAAAAAAGACGGTTAAGAGGCGATATGATAGCCCTGTTTAAGTATTTGAAGGGATGTCACGCTGAGGATGGAGCAGGCTTGTTTTCTGCTGCTCCAGAGACTGGAACACGGAGCAATGGGTGCAAGCTCCAGGAACAGAGATTCCACCTCAACATGAGGAGGAACTTTTTGACAGTAAGAGCTGTTCGGCAGTGGAACACACTCCCTCGGAGCGTGGTGGGGTCTCCTTCCTTGGAGGTCTTTAAACAGAGGCTGGATGGCCATCTGTCGGGGATGCTTTGATCAAGATTTCCTGCGTGGCAGGGGGGTTGGACTGGATGGCCCTCGTGGTCTCTTCCAACTCTGCAATTCTATGATTCTATGATTCTGTGGGACGTGCCTCCATAAGAGGGGAAGGACTCAGTCCTCTTTGCCAAAGGAGCCATGTCTGAGCTGATCTATCTGAACAGGTTAAATAAACAGGACTCTGTTTGGGTTAATTGTCACGGTTTTGCTGCTCTCCTTTACTGATCTATCCGGGAGTCTGGCCAAGCAGCAGATGGGGGAGGCAGCATCCCCTTCTCTCTCCCCCCACCTCCTCTTTGTGTCTGACTTTACCTTTCTCCTTATTCTAACCCTCCCCCAAGACCCCCACCCAGGCTTGATCAAATAGGCCAGATGGCAGGGAGAGCAACAGTGAACAAGTGAGGCCTGGCATATGGATGGCCTGTTTAATTCCTACGCCTGGAGGAGGGAGTTTGGAAGGTGTGTGTGTGTGTGTGTGTGTGTGTGTGTTTTGAAATGGGGTGGGGAAAGGATGGAAGGAAATGTGGAAGGGGTAGGAGGGAGCACAGGAAGGCAAATATTCTCCTGCCCACCCAAAATGACTGGCTAGTGCAAAAGCATCAGAACTGCAAAGGGGGGGGGGACGATGTAAAATTCAGCCCTGAGTGGGTGAAGGTTTAATAACCATGTACATGCAGTTGACATGTTTGGGGGGAATTTCTCCTTCTTGACAAGCCAGAAATGTGTTGTTGTTTTTTTAATGCACAAAAACAAAACAAAGATTAGACAAGGGTGTCACACGTGCCAATAACTAGAAGGAGTTGCTGTTTGATCTTTGGAGGTTGCTGAATTTCTTTCGATTGAGCAGAAATTGGAGTCAGCAACTGCAAAAAGCTTGACTTGGGCAGAGTTCATCAGTCCCTAACTTCCTCTTCTGTCTTAAGGAAATTTGTTCTAGCCATAGAAACAAGAGGAGGGCTTTGAACATGAGCACAGTGTTTTGGAGCAACTTTGCCAGGGGGTGATTTCCCCTGTGCAAATAGGAGGAAATATTTTCTTTAACATCTCAACAGGATAGGAAAGAGTTAAATTCCTCCTCCATGTCTGCTATCATTTTGGTAATTGTCACACTCATCTATTTTGATTTTTATATTCCTGCACATTAAATGCGAAATTCCATTGAATGTTGCATCTAGTTTGGCTTCCAAAATAATCATCTGGCCAAGCTTCTCTTGCAAGCTTCTCAGAATGTTTAATGCTACCAACAACTAAACTTTAATAAAGAGATATTAAATTTTGTAAAATACATATAAGAACATTTATTGTGGAATGCTAATTGATAGCAGCATCAAGCCAAGTTACTGGAGAGTAGATTTCAATTGAATATTAGAAGGAACTTCTTGACAGTAAGAGGGGTTCAGCAATGGAAGATCTCCTTCTCTAGATGTCTTCAAAAAGAGGCTGGGGATGCTTTAGCTGGAGATCCTGCATAGAGCATTGGGGACGGTCTCTATGGCCCATGAGGCCCCTTCCAACTCTATGATTCTATGACTGTGACTCTAAATTGTAAAAAAAAAAAAAAACTTCAGTAGCATCTGGGAATAAATGTGGGGTTAAAGTGAGTCTTTTTAGATAAGACTCAGTAGTTAGATTGGTACTTCCCTTGTCTTCCTGCCAGCAGGTGAATACTTTTTTAAAAATTGACAGGTTGGCAGGCTGACTCCTCAAGGGGAATGGGCCTCGCTCGCACAATGTGCTATATTGGCCATTTATTCTTTTCTTTTTAATGGTTACATTTTAATTTGTTTTAATTTTATATTAATTAAATGTTGAAACTTTTCTATGAGGTAAATTTTTAGCTTTTTTTTATAACTCTTGTAAGCTGCTTTGAGCCCCACATTGGGGGAAAGGTGGGATAATTATAATGATCTCCAGTATCCTATATTAACTACTTAGTTATGTCTGTATAACATCTCCTGGCTTGAATCCTTCCCAGCCCACTTTAAGAGCTAGTGGCCAGATCAGGTGAAGGAGGTCTGTTTACTTTTTGATTGGGGCAGAAGGAGGATGACATGTCCACTCTGCTCCTACCAGCCATTGGGGCTGTGACAAAGACTCGCTACTGATTGTGGCAGCCTCACTCACTGGCAGGAGGGGTATGGAAATGCCATCCTCCTTCTGCCCCAATTGGAAGCCAAGCCAGCTCCAGGTTGTTAAGGTGGACTGGGGTGGTATTTATGTAGGTTTCCAGTATGATTACTCCCACCTCTGGCTTTTCTTCGCAAACAAAGATTCAGGAAGGACTCATCCCACACTTTCTGCAAGTGCGCTGATGACTGAAAAGGCCAATCGGAGATAAACAAGTCCGGTTGCGGAAAGCACAGCAGATGGTCTCCTTGGGTGATGTTTCCAGGTTGTGATTCTTTCTGCGTTGTCGTTTCTCTTCAAGACTTGTTCGGTGTGAGCTCTCAAATAAGGCTGCAGCATTGTGGTTAGTCACATAGTCAGTCCAGTGTATATTTAGGATTGTGCATATACAGTTCTTATAAAAGCCTTTGAGGAGTCGTAAGTGTTGGCGATAGGTGACCCATGTTTCAGACCCTTAAAGGAGAATAGACAGTCTCTCTTTGGCTTTTCTTCACAAACAAAGTTTCAGGAAGGACTCATCCCGTGCTTTCTGCAAGCGGGCTGATGACTAAAAAGGCCAATCCGAGATAAACAAGTCCGGTTGCAGAAAGCACGGCAGAAGGTCTCCTTGAGTGATTTTTTTGGGTTGTGATTCTTTCTGCGTTGTCATTTCTCTTCAAGACTTGTTCGGCGTGAGTTCTCAAATAAGGCTGCAGCATTGTGGATAGTGTGTCTCCATGCCTCCCAATGTGAGGCCAGGGCGGACCACTGTTGATGATCAATTTGGCCGAGCCTGAGATGTTGCTTCAGGGAGTCTTTGTATCGCTTTTTTGGAGCGCCCCTCTTACGCTGACACGTGGCCAGTTCACCATAGAGTACTATTTTTGGGAGGTGATGGTCCTCCATCCTAGAAACATGCCCTGCCCAGCGCAGCTGTGTTCTCAATATCATGGCCTCAATGTGGTGATCCCTGCTTGCTCAAGGACAGCAACATTCGTCACATAGTCAGTCCAGTGTATATTTAGGATTGTGCGTTGACAGCGCTGATGAAAGCATTCGAGGAGTCGTAAGTGGTGGCAATAGGTGACCCATGTTTCAGATCCATAAAGGAGGATAGACAGTACAATGGCTCTATACACACTGATTTTTGTGCTTTGCCTCAGGTGTTTATTGCTCCAGACTCTTTTGTGAAGTCTTCCAAATGCACTATATGCCTTTGCTAATCTGTGATTGATCTTTGTCAATCTTGGCATCTGAGGAGATGATGGTTCGCAGGTAGGTGAATTGCTGAACGGAGTTGAGCACAGATTTGCCAACGGCAATGTGGGGATGGTGGTGTTCGTCCTGTGGTGCAGGCTGGTAAAGAACTTCTGTTTTCTTCAGGTTGACTTCCAGCCCAAACAGTTCTGCAGCTGTTGCAAAGCAGGATGTTAGGCGCTGCAGAGCTGCTTCTGTGTGAGCAACAAGGGCAGCATCATCAGCGATGAGTAGCTCACGGACTAGATAGTTTAGAGTGTTAGTGTGAGCCCTCAGACAGCTTAAGTTAAACAAGCTACCATCAGTACGATAACTTATATAGATGCCATCTTCTTCTTCAAGCTCTGCCGTAGCCCTTTGAAGCATCATGCTGAAGAAGATTGTAAATAAAGTTGGAGCAAGAACACAACCTTGCTTCTCTCCATTCGTTATTAGAAAGGGCTCTGAAAGAGCATCGCCATATCTGACTTGACCTTGCTGGCCCTTGTATAGCAAGATAATCATTTTAAGGAATTTGGGGGGACATCCTAGTCTTTCCAGGATCTGCCACAGACCTTTCCTACTCACAGTGTCGAAGGCTTTGGTGAGGTCGACAAATGTTACATAAAGGCCCTTGTTCTGCTCTCTGTATTTCTGTTGCAGTTGTCTAAGGTCTTGTTATAGATAGGTAACTCAAGGTTACAGATCTGTAACTGTAATATTCAATACAAGTCGATGATGATGATGATGATGACGCAACTTTAGGAAGTTTTGCACTCAAAAACCATGAGGAGAAAAGGGTCTTCAAGAGCCAGACGGACCACCCTTCCAGTTGCACAACAGCCATGGAGCTATAAACCCTTGCTGCTTACTACACTGTCTGTCAGCCATGTAAGGCTTGCCAGCAGTGAAAGGAAGAGTAAAAATGGAATTGTCTGCCATAAAATGCAAGCAGTGGAGGAGGAGGAGGAGGGGGGAGCACGTCTCTCTAGTTTCCACCTTCGCTCCCCTTCCACCCAACCTTGAGGTTATGATGGATGTGGGACACTTCCAGGTTGACACCAGTGTATGCCTGGAATGCTGTTGCTGCTGACCTTTTGTGTCTTAACATTAGACAGGAAGGACTAATGAAGAAAGCTTCTTCCATTAAAAACTGAAAGAAAAAGAAAGAAAGGCTAAATGCCTTTCCAAGAAGAGTAGGGGGAGGTGGGAGGGATTGAGGAATGTTTAAGTTAGTTTTGTAAGTGGGGTCTTTTTTTTCTGGCATCGGAAAAATAGGGTGCTTTGTGTAGGAATCTGATATATTTATGGAGTGTTTGTATCTAAATTATACAGACTGCATTCTTGTCCAGTTCTCAGGCTATTAGAAAAAGAAAAAGAAAAAGAAAAACAGAACTGCTTGAAGTTTTTCCTTTACTTTTCTTTGTTCTTGTGTCCAGGGGAAATGTTTGAAGCCTTGTTAACCAAGTATATGTCTAGCTTAATTTTTTCCCCCCTTGTCAGTCGCTCCTTGGGTTTTAACCAGCATGTAGTAATTTTAGGAAATTACTTTGATCCTTTTGGTGATTACTCTCTTTCCGCACCTGCCTTGTAGGGAAAAGTGCCAAGAAGGATTTACATATGCTCATCTAGTTGTCCTGCTTTATCTGCGTTGGCATAATTTTGACTCAACTGCAGATGCTCTAATGAAGGTGATTAGGATTGAGGGATAATTCCTTCAGCAAGAGGGCAAAAGTAGAATCCATGAGTGTGTCTACCAGCCCTTTGAAGAAAAAAAAAAACAAAATAAAAACCATTGACACTTGCAACCCAATCATCGTTTTATCATGCAACCATGTCACCATTTCAAGAGTCTTCTTTTCCAGGTGTTGGAAGTCTTACAGACATAGACATAGACACTTTATTTCAGTCATTGACCAATAAAAATACAACCAATAAAACAAACAACAAATTTAGTCTGTAACATCAATAACAGTTACTGGAGTCTTATAGATACATGGTGTTCCTCCAAACTCAAAGGATTCTCCATTCATTGTAAGATATCAGTGAGTCACAAACCAGGACTGTGAAGTCAGTATATTGAACCTTCAACCCCAACTCCTCTCTTTTTCTACTGTTTGGCTCCTGCTCCAATACCTTAATAAATGACAAATGTATCTTAATTAGTAGTAACAAATTTACTGTAGTAAAATGGTAGCACAGGCATTTAATCACCATCATATGAAACAGCTGGTTACTTAGATTGATAGAACATCAAATATATTTATTTGATTAAGTATAAAATATACATAAATTAGACATTAAGAATGGGAATACACAAAAACTGGTTGCAGAACACTTTGATCTTCCTGGACATTCCAGCTCTGACCTCAGGAAAGTTGTACTTGAATAACAACAACAACAACAACAACAAAACTACAAAGGAAGATTGGAAGGAGAAACAGCTGAATTGGAATATACCCACAAATTCTGGTCAATTGACAGTGGGTTGAACACAGACAATGGTTTCCTGGCACACTACACATATTATGACATTAGTTAATACCCTAGGCTCATGAGGATGCTCTTGGCCAGTTTATCACAACTTCTTTTTGGTTTCCAACCAGTATCTCACTACATTTCAGAACTCCTTCCACCATGTATATGGTCATTCACCCACCCTGGGCTTAGGGAACATCTTTCCCCTTGTGTTTGTCCCTCGCTTTGTGTTTGTCCCTTGCTGACTGTTGTTAAACTGAACTTGTCACCTTATCACCACACCCACAAGTTTTGCATTTCTATGGCTATTGAATAGCATACTTAAAATATCTATTCCTAGGTACCAGTTCACTCCGTGCATCTAAGGAAGTAGGCCAACTCTACAAAAGCTGTTCATGCTACAACTTCTTTCTCTCAGCTAGTCTCAAAGGTGCTACAAGACACCCTTGCTTACTGATATTCCAGACTAACATGGCTATGTCTTTGAAGTCTATAGAATATAAGTATAAAATGATATATTTACCATATATTATAATATTATAAGCTATGTAACGAATGTTGCTGTCCTTGAGCAAGCAGAGATCACCAGCATGGGCAGAGCACATTTCTAGGATGGAGGACCATCGCCTCCCAAAAATAGTACTCTACAGTGAACTTGCTATGGGTCAGCGTAAGGGGGGCACTCCAAAAAAGCGATACAAGGACTCCCTGAAGCAACATCTCAGGCTCGGCCAAATTGATCACCAACAATGGTCCGCCCTGGCCTCACATCGGGAGGCATGGAGATGCACTATCCACAATGCTGCAGCCTTATTTGAGAACTCACGCTGAACAAGTCTTGAAGAGAAACGACAACGCAGAAAGAATCACAACCTGGAAGCATCACCCAAGGAGACCTTCTGCTGTGCTTTCAGCAACCAGACATGTTTATCTCGGATTGGCCTTTTTAGTCATCAGCGCACTTGCAGAAAGCACGGGATGAGTCCTTCCTGAATCTTCATTTGTGAAGAAAAGCCAGAGAGAGAGAGATTGAGAGATTGAGAGAGATAATATTATAAGTTTTAAATCTTGAAGCTGAAATTGGAGCCAGTACATTTCTACTGACTCTGACTCCACCTCAAATTGCTTGGCTCCGCTACTCCAAGTCCAGCTCCACAAACCTGTCACATAACTGTGGGAGCGTTCAGAAGACCATGGACCAAATTTAGTTGCTACTTACATGCAGAATAGACCTGCTTAATAAGTGGCAGCTTGGTAAGACAGCACTTAATGTTTAGGTCAGTTGACTTATTGGATCTATTTTAGTTAGGACTAGCAATAGGAATCTGACCCATGTCTTCATTTAAAAAGCTGAGGAAGTTTTTGCCTTGACATGCAGCCTCTTCATCTGAATCAGAAGACAAAACTTGAAGTCTTAAACTCACTATAGTTTCTTGATCTGTTCTAAGAAGGAAACTGTGGTTTGAAACAAGGGAGGATATGAAACTACCTTCACACCATAAAGGCTGCATCTGCTGGCAAGAGGCTAATTAAGCCAAGGTATTTTTTCCCAGACACACAATTTGTGGCATGGGAACTATTATTTGTTTTTGACAGTAACAGGATGGATCATTACCAGAGAGAGCAACATGCTCTGGAATTACCAAAAAGTTAAAAAGCCGTTTGTCTAAAGATGAATGCATCTGTTTGTTGTCTGTCGCCTTTGCATGTTTTTACATATAATTCCATTCTGTTTTGGTATTAATCTGCAGTTTCAAGAAACACATACAAGCTCTCAAAATACCTATTTAAATATTTATGTTTTCTAAAAATATTTATTTGAATGCATATGCCTCATACATTCACACTGTCAGCAATTGTGTCGCAAAGTGTAATGTTAGTCTGAAAGGGAAAGATTCAGTTTTCCAAATATTCCTAAGTACTTTTTTGTTTCTCCCGTTTATCCAAGACATTGCACACTTCTTTTTGTTATCCTATTTTTCCTGGGAACTCAGGGGCCATGGAGTTAATCTCAATTCCTCCTCTGAGTGTGAAAATAGAAGAAAGCTCTGAGTCCTGTCCATCTTTGATGTTGGAGGTTTGATGCTAATAGAGGCAAAAGGTATGGCATGGGGTAGAGTGGCATCCATCAGGGTATTTTGGATCTATAAGGCCTCAGAGGTTTCTGTGAGATCCAAAGCTCCCCCGATCCCTGAATCTCCCCACCCCCCAGTACAGGGGAAATGTATGCTAGTTTTGCAGCTGGTATGTTATATATCCTCCCACCACAATGGAAGGAAAATCTTCCAGTACACGAAATACTCGAGATAGAGTTGCCATCTGTAATGCCAGCACAAGGCTTTCAAGGCTCTGAGTAAAGTTCACATTTTTTTGCTCTTAATAATAAAAGTTTTAGAAGTGAATAAAGTTGGAAGACTTATACATATATGATTTACACAAACATGCAAGCTACGATTCATTAAAAGGAGGATTCCTTATTGCATGCCTTGAATATACAGTAGTAGATTCAAATTCCAACACCCTTCTTGAGCTTGTATTTTGCAAAGGGTTTTGATTACATTGAGTGGCACTTTCTAATACCTGGTCAGATTTGTTGGTGGGACCATTTTAAACAGTAAAATTAAATCTGTTAGCCTCAATAAGGATAGTTCCATTAAAACTAAGGGGATTTGCATAAGTAGTGACTTGAGAAGTCCCATTTACTTTGATGGGTCTACTCTAGCAGAGACTAACAATTCTATTTGGGCCAGAATATAATCATCTGGTAGAGTGTCCTCACAGTAGTTCTTTGTTTTAATAATTTAATGCTTTTCTGTAAGAATTAGATGCCTAAATTGAAGGAGTCCTGACAGGAAAGCAGTGGTTAAAATCTGTGTGTATGTATGATGACCTTACTCTGTCACTGAAAAGTCTCTGGACATTATACATATGGGTTTAGACCTGTTAAAAGACCTCATTTGTGACCTTTTGGAAGCTGAGAAATCCCCTTTCTCCTCTAAGTGAGGGTGCTCCTAAAGTGTATTCCTGATGTCGCTGCATTTCTCTGTTTTCTCTCTAAGAAACTGACAGTGGCTAGCATTCTGTTGGTTAGTCCCAACTAGATGGACCTGTTCTAATACATTTTTGAATGGTGAGTCAACTCATAGGTAAATCCTATTGATTGACTGCATCTACTGTAGTCAGGACTAACAACAGGGTTCAGACAAGTGAGTTATTTTTCTTCTTTCCTTGTGGATTGAAATATGGATATGCTTTGCACAGGGGTGTAGTTACAGGGGAGGGAACAAAATGATGGCATTGCATACCTCCAAATAAGAATCTCCCCCCCCCCCCAATGAAACTTTTAATTCAGTCCCCAAATTTCTGGCATTGCAGAGTGTGAAACATTGGAAATTGTTTACATGTAGAGCTCTTCTATTTTCTGTATTCTCATTCCCTTGGTAACTTTGCCTGCCCCTTTTCTTCGGATGCGAAAGCTGTCTTTTGAAATGTTCAACTGAATTTTTAATTTCCTGCAGTGATACAAAATTGGAAACGAAAGGATAATTTCAAAAGGGGGACAGAATTCTTATTTGGAGGGACAGTGTCCCTACCAAAGCTACTGCCTTGCTTACAAGTACCATTCTAAAGTCCTAAAGATGGCTGAGATAATGTATATGAAATGAACATAATGGGAGCACAACACAGGCAAAATTAAGCACTTTTGACTGATTTCGATGCCCATGTTGTGGGTGCTGAAACAAATGAGGCTTAAAAATGATTTGATTGTACCCTTGAAATACACCAAAACAGTGTCACAAATTGCAATTAGTTTGTTTCATGCTTCCACTTCTTAAGGTATTATTGTTGATGATGGTTTTATGGGTGATTTTATAGCTGTATGATTTTCAATGTGAAGTCGAAGGCTTTCATGGCCAGCATCCATAGATTTTCCTTGGTTTTTTTTCTGAGCTGTGAGGCTGTGGAACATGGCCTCACAGCCCGGAAAAAACCCAAGGTAAATCTATATATGATTTCCCCTTTCTTATTGACTGTTTAGAAAACAAAAGTCATATTAGATTACTTTGGTAAGGTATACAGTTTGATGGAGATAAAATAAATTATAGAAGAACCTGGCTTAAAAAAAATGGAAGCCCCCCCCCCCACCGCTTGCCAATCTCTTAGAGGCAAAATAAGCAAGAATTCACAGACCTTGGATAAAATAAGAAAGCACCACTTTCTAATGAATGTAACTCTGGATGGGAGGCAGTGCCCTGGCAGTGTACCATTGACAACCCAGGCGCATTCTTTCCCTCCTTAAAAAACACCCCAGCCCCCAAGTGGGGGGGCACCCTTTTTACTTCATCCTCTTTCAATGCCAGCACTGTGGTTTTGATCTCCCTTGAATGCTGTCCCCCTCATTCGGGACTCCAATTCTGAGAAGATTTGGGTCATTGTCTGAGGTAGCAGGACGTCGGATTGATTTCGGAGCTTTTGTATTGACTCCCAGCTTCTGAATGAAGCTGTCATGTGTGTCTATGGCTGGCTAGCGGCCTGTCCGGCCCCAAGCTGTGCCTTCTTTTATTGTTTAGGCCTCATTGAACTGAGGGAAGAGGCTCATTTCAGGGTGATTTACCACCACCCAAACACCAGCTGTCTGTTGCTTTGCTGCTGTTTTCCACCTTGGCTCTTCAATCCATGGTCCAACTTGCACTCCCCCTCTTCCCCTGATTAGTCTATGCCAAAGAAGGACTCAAGTTTCTAAACTCCCAGTGTTACTTAATATATTTTTTTCAGTGATTTCCAAGGCAAGTTTGTTGTTGTTCATGGGGTGCCACTGGAATTTGAAAGAGAACAGAGTGAGATAGAATTCAATATTTTCAGTATTTACTTCCTTGTCAGGGCTGGATTAAGCTGTAATGATTAGTCTGACTTTCCTTTTAAGATATACAGAGAGTAAATCAAATTAGAAAGCCTTAAACCATGTGGGAAAATTAGAAGATGGACTGTGATGCATTGTGTGTGGAATGTGGAAAAGGTCTGATTGATCTTCATTTTAAGGTATTTTCGGCGTGATCAAAAAGCTGTTTAAACACACACACAAGCATTCACAAAACCTTACCACTCAGTGTTAGAAAGTCCAGTTACATAAAGTCTGTTATTCTTGGGATTTGGAATGAAAAAGGACACAAGTTAGATATACTCCACTTTTTATATGGGTAAAATAGAAAGTCTTGCTTCTAGAGAAGGCATTGGCAAATTTTATAAAATCTGATGTGTTTATGAAACAGGTTATTTCTAGGTATTTGAGTTAAGGAATCAAGGTTGATTGATTTCAGTGGGCTTTCCTGGAACACGGGCCATATTGTAATTGACACCAGAATATGAGTGATAGATTCCTCAGCAAACCACTCACTATACAAGCTGTGTAGCTCGTGCTTTTTTGCAAGACCTGTGAGATGAGCTGGATCTGCCCAGTTCTGCTCAGTTTTCCCACCAGGTGATTACACAAAATCTCTGCATATTGTGTTTGTGCCTGCATGGGGAGGTTGCATGAATCCAGCTGCAATTAAAGAAGCAAGGAAGCAGGAAATCAGGTTATTTGTTTAACATATTTCTATATTATGTTTGGAAAAGTCACCAAGGCATTGTATTTTTTTTAGAACAATACAATAGTTACATTAAAATATAATAAAGCAACAAAATCAGTATGGAACACTATTTAAAACACTATTTTAGACAGCCAGTGGAGGGTAGAACACAATTATATACTGTATCTTCATTAATATCTTATTTTTTAATTTTATTTTCATTATAATAAAATATTCTTTTTGTGTCGAACATGCCTACTGGTGTGGTTAACAGTTCGCATTGACACCATCTAGGATTCACTGGTGGGTGGTGCCTTTCATGTCAGTAGGATGATGAATTTTTTCTAGGTTTTAGACAGAACCTTAAAGGAGCTATCTGTGGTGCTGGCAGGATTCCTTGTGCCCATGAAGAGATTAGTGTGTGGACCTTAGGAGATGTCCTGTGACGCAGAACTTCCTGAGAAGCATGTTTGAAGTTGTTTGTCCACATGACTGAAAGAGCCTAGCAGTTAGGGAGACCGCTAGGGAATACCAGCTGCTGTAGGCTATATTCAGAGGAATGCAATGACAAACCAGCTCTGAGTATTCCTTGCCTAAGAAAACCCTATGAAATTCATGGGGTCATCATAGGTTGGCAGGTGGCTTGAAGGCACATTTTTTACATTTCCTGAAGGAGAAAAGAGATCAGATGAAGTGTAATGACCATGGGATAAGGGCAAGGGTTACCACAATTATTACCTTCATAAATAAGGACCAAATAGTAACCTGGGACTTTCTCTCTGCGTGTGTGAGAGAAACAGTTGCACAGTAGTGACATTTGCAACACGCTGCATTCTGCAAGTATGCACTCAGTCTACATCCTTAGCATGCCAATTTGGTCGTGTGAAGTGGCCCTCAATTTCTATATTTAAGATTGGGAACAGCTGGGTTGAAGGGTTGTTTTTGAAATCCACTTTGGGGTGTAATAGACTGTTAATAACTTGAAGAGGAAAAGTGACTCTTGAAAATGATAGTAAAAACAACAACATTAGCAGAGTTCTGTATATACCGTAGATTGAGAGAGCTTTTGTCCCGACAGAGTCTAAATCTCAGTGTGACTCAGGTAAGATAAGGTAAGGAGAAGAGAGGAGGAAACTGAGGATGTTACACTAAAATAATATGTACACACAGTATCTGTTTTTAATAGCTGAGAATCCCATACATGGCTGTGCAAAAATAACACATCTTAGCCCTTTAACTGCCCCTTTTCAGGGAACATTCTATCAGCAAGGATGCAGAATTTTTTGCCCAGAGGGTTGGAAAGCAAAAAGAAATGCCATGGTCTTCCATGCATGAGTGGATAAGGTTTTGGTTTTCTGTGAGATCAAGTTGCTATCTTTGCTTCCATCCATAGGGCACCCCAGCTCATCTCTCTTCCAGTCTGCAGCATAATTTGTTCTTAACAGTCTAAGGCTATGAAGGTCTGGGTGGAGGAGGGAGGTGTGTAGTTAAAAGCAAGGAGTGATATCAGCAAAAGCCCTCAGGAGGCTGAGGATGACACATATGCTTTTAGTGTGTTTAAATTATTTCTTACTGTTTCATTATGTTTGAATTGGTTAGACTGATTTTAATTGTACACCACCAAGAGACTGTATGATACAGAGTGAGATAAAAAAAAATACTCTAATATTTTTTTTTTAAAAAAAATAACTAAATATGCCTGGTACTCTGTTGCAAAAGACAAAGTGTGTTTGTTTGGTAAGCCTGCACACACTTAGGAATCTTTTGGACCTAGGTTGCTTTTGCACTGCACATTTCTTCCTCCTGTGAAGAATTCTTTGAAGACTACACAGATTTTGAAGTGTATTCACTGTATAGGACTCTCTCTCTGGCTTTTCTTCGCAAACGAAGATTCAGGAAGGACTCATCCCGCGCTTTCTGCAAGCGCGCTGATGACTAAAAAGGCCAATCTGAGATAAACAAGTCCGGTTGCAAAAAGCACAGCAGAAGGTCTCCTTGGGTGATGTTTTTGGGTTGTGATTCTTTCTGCGTTGTCGTTTCTCTTCAAGACTTGTTCGTCGTGAGTTCTCAAATAAGGCTGCAGCATTGTGGATAGTGCGTCTCCATGCCTCCCGATGTGAGGCCAGGCCGGACCACTGTTGGTGATCAATTTGGCCAAGCCTGAGATGTTGTTTCAGGGAGTCTTTGTATCGCTTTTTTGGAGCGCCCCTCTTACACTGCCCTGTGGCGAGTTCACCGTAGAGTAGTATTTTTGGGAGGCGATGGTCCTCCATCCTAGAAACGTGCCCTGCCCAGCGCAGCTGTGTTCTCAATATCATGGCCTCAATGCTAATTCTGTACAAAATTCACAATTCGCATCTGGAGGGCCACATGATTCCCACCCCTATTTTATTTCCTTGATTGGACTCTACTGCATGGATTGTCAGGTTCTCTGAGCTCAAAGAAGATATGGTTCTCCAGGGAGCAGTCTTGGTCCAACTGTATATACTGACTCCTCCATGGGTTGTCATGCTCTATAATAAAGTCAATGCCACTTTGGAATGACGGAGGACTGTTGTGGACTTTTAGGTTTCACCAGCGCATTATACATGAAGCCCAGGGTTGACCCCAAAGTTTCATTTAGAACAAAATGATTTGATGAGGTGAAGAATGACTGGATTTTCAAGAGAAACCAAAGAACTAAATGATCAAAATCATCATCATCATCATCATCATCATGGTTCATATCCTTAAACTGGAAAGAGATAAGAAATCAGAATGTGGAGTACCTTATCTTAAGTCCACATACATGAATCTACCTTTCATCTATCTATCCCTTTTTTAAAAATGTTTCCCCCCTTTAAAGATTAAATGGTACGCCACATTTTTAAAATACAGGTTGAGTCTCCCTTACCTGGAATTCTGAAATCCAAAATATTCCAAAATTGTCCACATGAGTGGCTGAGATAGTGACACCTTTGCTTTCTGATGGTTCAGTGTATACACACTTTGTTTCATGCACAGCATTATTTAAAATACTGTGTATCAAATTATCTTGAGGCTATGTGTATAAGATGTATCTGAAACATAAATGAATTTTGTGTTTAAACTTGGGTCTCACCTCCAAGATATCTCATTATGTATGCGCAAGTATTCCAAAATCAAAAATATTTGAAAATCGAAAATCCCTCTGGTCCTAAGCATTTGGGATAAGGGAGACTCAACTTATATAGTCAAATGAAATTTGGTAGGAGTTATGAAGCCAGATATGTTGTTGGTTTGCACTTTGGGATATTGTGTGGATACTGCTGTTCCCAGTTCAGTTATAGCAATATTTTTATATAATTGTGTGGTTTCATTATTATAACTGTATCCTGCCCTGGGCATGTGTACTGAAGGTCAGCTGACATAGCGCGCTCTCTCTCTCTCCCTACCTCTCAGTCTCTCTCTGGCTGGCCAGCTATAGCTAAAACGCTAATAGCGGTCCTTCCTTCTATAGGCTATACAGTATCTGAATCTCTCTCTTTGTCACTTGGTTTCAAATTTAGACATTGCATCCCTAATCAGAACTGCATAGCTGCCCATGTGCACTACAGTCTTCAATGTGTCCCCTTTCCATATCTCTGAGAACCAGAGGTAAAAATAACACTATGAAAGGTGGGATCATAGGTCCTAAGCACGGAAACCAGGTTCCAGAAGCTTGTAGGGCAGTTTATCTTCCTGTTTGCAATGGCCAGTGGTGGCAGCCGGTGGGGGTGGTAGGCAATAGAGGTCTCCCCTCTTTTGCTGTGGGCACACATTGAGAAATGGATGCAATTTCTTTAAATGAGTCCTCTGCCCTCTCTGCCATTTAGGGCCTTGAGTTTCCACCTTGGCAAACTCATAAACCTCTTTAATGCCACAATATCCTTCCTTATTTCCTTCCATATAACTCTCTCTTTTCACCCCTGTCCCCTACATCTTCAAAGCAAAGTAGATTCTCTCTCTGTGTGTGTGTGTGTGCGTGCGCGCGCAAGCCACACACTTTTTATTTCTCTCCCTGCAGACAGCCAAAGCCAAAAAAGAGAGAAACATTGCTTGGTTGTGAGAGCTGGGCAGTATGATATTTAGTGTGTGTGTGTGTGTGTGTGTGTGTTGTGCAGTGAAATGAGTCTCAGCTCTCTGGTTGAATGTAGACTCGAAGAAGTTTAAGATTTTTTGAATTAGGGCCCATCCAAAGGGAGAGAGAGAGATTGAGAGAGAGGCAAATTTGGTATGTACTAAACAAGCTTTCAGAGAATACCCAAAATGCTCCTTCCATGTGATATAGGAGTCAAATCAGGTCAGTCTCTCAAGGCTTTGGCACATTCAGGACAGCAGTCTCTGCAAATATTGTGTTGCATATACAGCAGCTGCTAGATCAGGACTGAATTGGAGTTTATTTTCAGCAGTGATGGATATAGTGCATTTGGAAGACTTCACAAAAGAGTCTGGAGTAATAAACACTTGAGGCAAAGCACAAAAATCAGTGTGTATAACAGAGCCATTGTACTGTCTATTCTCCTTTATGGATCTGAAACATGGGTCACCTATCGCCACCACCTATGACCCCTCGAATGCTTTCATCAGCGCTGTATACGCACAATCCTAAATATACACTGGACTGACTATGTGATGAATGTTGCTGTCCTTGAGCAAGCAGGTATGACTAGCATTGAGGCCATGATATTGAGAACACAGCTGCGCTGGGCAGGGCACGTTTCTAGGATGGAGGACCATCACCTCCCAAAAATAGTACTCTATGGTGAACTGGCCACGGGTCAGCGTAAGAGGGGTGCTCCAAAAAAACAATACAAGGACTCCCTGAAACAACTTCTCAGGCTTGGCCAAATTGATCACCAACAATGGTCCACCCTGGCCTCACATCGGGAGGCATGGAGACGCACTATCCACAATGCTGCAGCCATATTTGAGAACTCACGCCGAACAAGTCTTGAAGAGAAACGACAACACAGAAAGAATCACAACCCAGAAACACCACCCAAGGAGACCTTCTCCTGTGCTTTCTGCAACCGGACTTGTTTGTCTCAGATTGGCCTTTTCAGTCATCAGCGCACTTGCAGAAAGCGCGGGGTGAATCCTTGCTGAATCTTCGTTTGCGAAGAAAAGCCAGAGATGGACCATGTCAGTTTCTTCAGATGGTGAGTCTTGTTGTGGTGCAGGCCAGCTCCTTACGGAAATTTATCCTTACTTTGTTTTTGTGGAAGGGCAGAAAACAGAAAAGAAAAGGAAGAAAAAGTTCATACTGTATGATAGTTCATGTTGGTTTTTTTCTATACTGTGTGTGTATGTGTGTATGTGTAGCTATCTGTTTACCTGCCTGCAATTTTTTTGTATTCATTATAATAATCCCTTATTGTTTTGTCCAATTTCCTTTTGCAAAGATCTTGTCCTTTTACACTTGTGGGCACATGCTATTATTATAAATATCAATTCTACAATGTGTCATTTTTAAAGGTACTCTATGAATAAACAATATTATTATTATAAAATCACAGAAAAATAGAGTTGGAAGGTGCAGGAATCCACATTAAAATTACCTTGGAGAGTTAGGCATCTCCCTTTTGTTTAAAACTCTATAACAAAGGAGAGTCTGCCAAATACCCCCATATCCAAAGCAGTTCAGTTCCTGGACATACCACGGATACTGGAAACCATGGATAACAGTGAACCCTTTTAAAATAATGGATTTCTAATGAAAACATACTATAGAGTTGTGTTGGAGGACCTGGAAAATGTCTAGAGAGGATGCCTCTTTAGGCATTTTCTAGGATGACTCTATGGTGTATGTCCCTGTTTTGTGTCCCGCAGATAACTGAAACCGGGGTCTGACTATGTATGATCATTTTTATTCTTCAGATAGAAAGAATGAGGCTTGACTTTAAGACTTCCTAGTGAATTCATTGTTAAAGCTGGAATGGAATCCAGGATGTGTTGAGCTGCGGACCAACCTGCACATTATGTTTAATACTTCAGTACTTCCCCCTGATTACTCAGAAGTACTGAGGAGAAGAGATCCATGGTTGGGACCCTATTGTTGCATGTAGCAGGGCTTTAACCCTTTACCCCCACCCTGTGGCCCCATACAAGATCAGGAGCCCAACACTCATAATTTGCATGTTGTTTTGTGCCTTCAAGTTGTTTTCGATTTACGGCATAAGAATTTGCATAGGAAACAGAAATGCTCTGTTTGTTTCAGTGGAGTTCACTGTGCTTACTTTTGGGTAAGCAAAAAACAAAACAAAACACTAACATAGCTGTATGCTACCTATTAGAGGCAAGTAATAGTTTGAGGTTTAGTCCCAATGCTGAATCAAAGTTTCTTCGTCCTGTGAAAAAGTGTTTAAGTTTATCTTTGGAGAACACATGAAAGACTGGAAATGTGATAGCATTTTTCAAAGACATGGAAGTCTGTCACATGGAAGGGGGGGGGAACTGCTTACTGCTGCCCCAGAAGGAAGGTGTAGCTCTGATGGGCTTATGTTGCAGAGAGCCAGTTCTGTATATTGGTCTGAGTGTTGGTTGTGGACTCCATGAGACAAGGGTTCGAATTCCCACTCAGCCATGGAAACAAAATCATTGACCTTGGGCAAATCACACTCTCTCAGCCTCAGAGGAAGGCAATGGCAAACCCCTTCTAAATAAGTCTTACCCAGAAAACCCTACAATAGGATTGCCATAAGTCAGTTTGAAGGCACATAACAGCAACATTAAATTTGCACCTAAGTTTGAATTTTTTTGATTGTAAGAGCTTTTTCAATAACAAAACCAATGACTTGTGGAGTAGGGGGTCAGGTCTTCAAGGAGAGGCCTGTAACTCATAGGGATGATCTAAATGTGGGTTTTGTGCCTCAAGCATAGTGCCACTAGATACTGTGGTGTCACTAAGACCAGTGTCATCCCTTCCTCGACAGTGTCACCTGGTGCAGTTCGACCTCTCCACACACCCCTAGTGCCACCATTGACTAGAAAGACTATGTCCCCCTGACCTTACTCTATGGCTGAAATCATGATGTAGGGGTAACCCTGAGTTACAACTCTGGTTGTCCTTTTTTAAATTTTTTGCATAAAGATTTATTAAGCCCACCTTATGCAAACAGTTCTTCATATTTTGACCCTCTAACATCCACTGGAGCAACTTCATTCTAGGCTGCTCTGCCAACACTGAACAGGATTTTGACCAAATCTTCTAGTCACACCTGGTCATCTGTGGCAAGAATGAACCAGGGCCTTAAAATATCAAAGGAAGCAGAGCCTTTATATCGGATAAAACTTGCTCCTCTCCCCTCTTTATGGCCACTAGCATGCCATGAATGGCTTGATAGAGTCGGTCCTCAGTATCCACAGATTCTGCATCTATGGAGTCAACCATCCACAGCTTGAAAATATTCCCCCCAAAATATTCAAAAAAGCAAACCCTGATTTTGCCATTTTACTAACAGTATGTAATGGGACTTGACCATCTGTGGATTTTGGAATTGACTGGGGGTCCTGGAACCAGCCCCAGTGGCTACCAAGGTCCCACTATATGTTATAGGCAGATAGGCAACTAAAATCCCTTGTAGGCTATGAAACTTTGTGGCCTTATTAGCAAGGTTAGATATTTAAAGAGTCCAATCACTTCACTCTCTCAGTCTTCTCAACCTTTCCTCATAAGTTTTGTTTTCCATACCTCTTATGATCCTTGTTGCTCTTCTCTGAAACTGCTTCAACTTGTGTACGGTATATCCTCTTTGAAATGTTCTCAGAGTGCTCTTAGATGCATTATCTCTTAACATTAGTTCTATAAGCTTGATTTAATCTCCCTATTGGAGATATGTCAGAATAATGATTCCAAGTCAAGGTTGTTGTTTTTTTATGCCACCTAATAAGATAGTGGCTAAGATTATTTTTAAATTTGATGATTTTCGTCTTACAGTACAGTCCTAACTGTCAAAGATTACCAAAGGATAGCTGAGCTGGCACTTGGCCGACTGAAGCTGTTCTAAAACCAAAACCAACCAGCCTAGGAGTGTTGGAAAATTACTTAGGACATTGCCTTCACCGTGGTCTAACTTTGTCCCCCACGCTCGGGCTGTGAAGTTGGTATGCCAGACCTTCAACTCTGATTCCTCTGTTTTTCTACTATCTGACGCCAGCTCCAACTCTGACTACAGCAGTCCCTTCACATTCACGGGGGTTAGGTTCCACAGCCCCCCGCAAATGTGAAAATTCCGCAAATAATGACAGCCCTCCCCTGCCCTCCCGAAAGTGGAGACAGGGCCTCCGGAGGCCCCATTGACATTTCCCTGTGCCTCCTCCCACCTTCCCAAAGCAACCACGGGGCCTCTGGAGGCCCTGTCGTTGCTTCCCCGCGCCTCCCCCCATGCTCCCAAAGCAACCACAGGGCCTCCAGAGGCTCCATCATCACTTTCTTCGCCTTGCCTCCCCTCGCCCTCCCGAAGCGATCATGGGGCCTCAGAGGCCCTGTCGCCTCTTTCCCCAGCCTCCCCTCACTGCAAACCACGAATATGTGGAACCGCGAGTGTGGAGGCTGCGAATGTGGAGGGAGGACTGTACTTCTTAAGTGGCAGATATATAGTAATTAGTAATAACAAATTTACTGTAGTAAAATGATCGTGCAAGGCGTCTCATCACCACCACCACATGAATCATCAAGCTACTGAGATTGACAGATGACAAAATATATTTATTTGATTAAAATTTCTGAACAAGAAAACTTTCCTAAATTCCTATGAAAGTAAATATGCAACCAACTAAGCATTTAATATTAAAAGTTTTTATTTTGAAGTTGGAATTGGAACATTTCTCCCAACTCCAACGTCATCCAAATTTGCTTGCAACTATGGTCCTGGCTCTGCAGCCACTCACCCCATCCCCCCACCCTATTTTAACCTCATACTGGCACCCTTCTGGGGTAGGTAAAGCTGAGTCATAGCGGCCCAAGGTTAGCCATTTAACACCAGCAGTCTGAGCCTCAAGAAGCTCCAGCTTTGAAGCATCAAATGCAATCTTCAGTACCCCACCCAGGTTATCACACCATGCTGAGTCTGTCATGTAAATAGTTACATGGTTGTAGCAACCTTAGAGTTTCAGCATGTTTTCCAATAGGCTTGGAAGTAATAGTACTAGGCTTCTTTATTCATCCATTCACTTCATTGACACTTGGTCATAGAGACCGAACAACTTTGAGTGAGCTGATATTGTGCAGTATCATCATCATCATCATCATCATCTTTTTAAAATTTCATGCAAAGACTAGAAGAATAAACAGAGTTCTTGCTCTGTGTTATCCCCTATGGTAAGAGTTATGTGTACAACCATCTGGGAGTTCGATTATTCTGGATATGTTAAGTGTTCCTTTAATGTCATTAATGATTTATGCAATGTGCTTGATTTCTTTAAGAAAGAAATTTTTGAGGTAGGATCAGATGAGAACCAAATGAAGCAACCTTGTTTACTAGTTTTCTGCTAGGACTTATCTAGTGTTCACTCATTTTTTCCAGTTCTTGTTAAGGTTTCAGTATTCCTGAGTGTTCAGCTTCTCTTTCCTCTTCTGTGTGTTTGTGTTTAGGTTTTATTTTGCTATGATAGATGGATGTCTCTTTAGCCTCCTTCCTCTGGAAGTGATATCCAGGCTGTTGAGCAATTATTTAGTGACCAGTGGATGCGTTTGTGTTGGTAAGGATTGGATTAATCATTATTAACCATGACCCTTTTGACAGTAACTGCATCCGGGCCCTAAGTGCCAGCCTTTATTAAGAAGTAATAGCTATTAACAAATGGTGGATGGGTGATCTGGTTACATGGCCATTGCTGCCTCAGGACTGTTGACAGGAGATGGAGGCACTCCAGGTCAAAGACTAGCACAGAAATCATTGTCCCTTAACACAACTTCCAGAGCCCTATACAGTATGCAAAAGGTTGCAGGCCCCGAGAGATACAGCATTTGTGGAATGAACTATTGTAGGGAATAGCCTACCACAGCCTACTTTTCCCCCTCTATATATTTATTCCACATATATTTATAGCAAGCAGTGGCAATAGCACTGATATTTATATACCGCTTATCAGTGCCAAAGTACTCCCTAAGCGGTTTACAATGATTTTTTTTAGCTAATTGCTCCCAACAAGCTGGGCACTCATTTTACCGAGCTACAGAAGGATGGAAGGCTGAGTCAACCCTGGAGCCCTCTGGGATTGAACTCATAACCTTGTGGCTTGGAGCCCTGGTGGCACAGTGGTTAAATGTCTGTACTGCAAGTCACCACGTTGCAAGTTCGATTCCTGCGGGCTCCAAGGTTCACTCAGCCTTCCATCCTTTCGTAGGTCAGTAAAATGAGTACCCAGCTTGTGGGGGCAATTAGCTAACACACATTGGAAACTGCTTAACGCAGTGTAGATGTGTAAATAGCTATTGCTTAAAACAATTTGTAAGCCCCTTTGATAGCCTTGAGCCTGAAGAGCAGGCTATAAATAAATAAATAAATAAGCACTGTGCCACCAGGGCTATATTTATTACATTTATGACAAAGTGTTATATTTATACCCCATCTTTCTTCAAGTGAGCATATGGGGCTCTCCATATCAGACCCACATGTTATCACAGTACTCAGGCTGAGAGACAGTGACTGATGCAAGGCCTCCCAGAGAGTTTCATGGCTTAGCACGGGCTAAGAACCAGGATCTCCCAAGTCCTAGTACAGTAGCTAACCAATAATATCACATTGGTGCTCAGTGTTCTTGCAGACATTGGCCATACTGCCTGGAGATGATGGAATTGATAGTTCCAAAACATTTGGAGGACTAGGCAGGTTGGCGAAGGCTAGACTGTTTATTCAAAAGCATGAATTGAGGAAATGGTCAGGAAGTGATTGCATGTATACATGGTTTTTTAGCACCATCTGTACATTACCTGTCTCATGTGAAAGAATCCAGAATTGGGTCCTGCTTCTTCATGCTATCAATGTTAACATAGACTGGAATCCTATGGATGTCTTATGCATGGAGGCAGTTGGCCACTGTTTTGTCCCATGTGGAATGTGTCCATTCAGTTCAAGGTTGCAGAAACAGATCTGCTCATGCAGCGTCATTGTGCATGTGGTACACCTTCATGTGGATGCACCTGTTCATTTGGTTGCATATTTGGTTGAACATTCCAGTGAAAGGGATTTAGAATAGATAACAACTTGTTCCCTTGGGGGGAGGGGAGGGCTAAAAAAAAATAAAATTATTTTTTAAAATAAATTTAAAAATAAATAAATAAAACAGCTGTGAAACTTTGCCATTCAACGTAAGGCAACCAAATGGAGCCAGTGTGTTGTACTAGTTTTTGAGTGTTGGACTATGACTCCATGAGACTAGGATTTGAATCCTCTGCTCAGCCATAGAAACCCACTAGGTAACCTTGGGCAAATCATATTCTCTTAGCCTTACAGGACTGCAGTGTCAAACCTTTTCTGAATAAATTTTGCCAAGAAAACCCTATGTCAGGGTTGCCATAAGTCAGATTCGGACTTGAAGACACACAATAACATAAAAACAGGCACAGAGTGACGATACACAACCTCAGTGAAGGATCTTGATCATTGTGTTGCTAGTCACATCTAGTCACATATTTCTTCCACGTAGCATGGAGATATTTATTTATTTATTTATTTAAACGGAAAGCAATTCTCTGTATCTATTGCTGGGAGAGAGCAGGCAGGTGCTGTTGAACTTCTGGGCTTTCCAGAAGCCACTAGTTATCTGGATGAACAGAATACTCAGCTACATAGGCCTTTGTGTCTGATCTAATAGGATTCTTATATTCTTCTGTTATAAACGTACAATTATGAATTGGCTGGAGGTACTCTTCTGCACCCCCACCCCACCGCTCCCAAATTAAGTATACTTCCCCCTCAAAATTACTGCTTGGTCTGATCATGTTAATTGTCCTTAAGTCTATTATAATGAGTCTGGAAGTTGGTAATTTCAGAAAGCTTCTCTGCAAAAGCTGTTTGTATTCTATTATATGCCTTCTCCCCACCTCGTTTTCTATTTCTCAGACCTCCTAGGAAGAGAAGAGTTTTATTTATCTTTGTGAAAGTTTGTCTCAAGCTTTTATGTGAGATTTCTTTAAAAAATAAAAGAAAACCTATTTCAGTTGTGTTAATGTTGCTGTACTTTCATTGCTTCCTTTGCTGGATCATGAATAAAAAATAGAAAGCTTTACCTAAACCACAAACTTAAATCCTTAATTACATGATAAATTAACTTCATTGGCTCTGAATAAATCTTGAAAACACCTTTTTTGTGCTCAAAATGGTACAAAATGGAAGGGAAGCAAACCTAAATAAAGGAATTTGGTGTGCTTGTATGTGTGTGTGTGTGTGCGTGCGTGCAGTGGTGGTGGTGGTGTTTAAACTTACCTTAGGGGAATACTTGAATTTGGAGCAAGTCTGCTGATCTTTTGATCTTGATAAAAGTTCTTATGAAGCAAATGTCGCTTGACATTTGAAAGAGTTTATGTACAAATAAAAGTAGCAGAGTAGACAAAAAGCCAATTCAAACTATATGCTTTAAAAAAAATATCAAGTTTTACATGCGCTAAAATACTAGTGACTTCTTTCCTTTTCATAAAAGAGAATGTAGGGGAGAGGGTGAACTTAAGCAAATAAATTACAGTGTTTAAATAACTGTCATGATCCCAAGTGGGAGTGAAGTTATTTGGTTTGCATGCAGGTATGGTGTATTTTGCTATCAAGTGAAGATGAATAGGAAATATACAGGACGTTAAGAAGGTAAACTTGGCCTTTCTTAACTCGTTCCCAGTTACATTATTCCACTTGTCAGTAAGAAAATCACTAAAGCACAGAAAGTTCAAGAGATTGCACAGTTGGAAACCATCTGAACAAATCTGGATCATGCCCTTGCACTTGACATTCCTTCCACTCTCTTTCAAAACTGTTAGGTTGATTGTAGTGAGAGAGAGCTACATGAGTAGGTGGGAAGTGTGCAGTTGCTGCTTTTATTGGTGACCAGGATTTCTGGAAAGCTTAAAATTTCAGGGATGACTTCTCAGGTCAGGGCCTATTGATCACCACCCTGTGCTGTCACCTGGGGTTGTTGAGCTTGTCTCTGCTTAATCAGGACCCTTTTGGATTGGGCCAAAAGACTTGAAACCCTACCCATGTTTTCTGATGGATTGCTGTCGAATCAGGAATATTGGGTATTCTCAAGTTATTAATTTCCCGTTGCCACAGTCAGCTTGATTTGAGAGACGTGTATCCACCCACCTGCCACTTGTTGACTTCGGTTTGTGCATACAAAGGAATCTCTGCAAAATTGCCTTCTCATTTGAAGTAAAGCAGAAAACTCACTCAACTAGGAATTCAAAACACCAAAAATTGGGAGGCTTTGGATAGATTTCCCCCATGTGCCATGGGCAACATGGATCTGAGCCATGATGCCCTCTTTACAATTTCTCACTCTTAGGAGATTATGAGACGAGAACAAAAATAGCATCCCCATCTCGCTATCTCCTCTCCCAACCCCCTCCCAACCCCATCCCGGCACAGCAACAAAAAGTCTTCAGACCTACCTTTTCCTTGTCCAACCCCTCCCCTCAGCAGCCCAGGAGTGAATGCAGCTCATACGAGCTGCATTCACTCCTGGTTGAACTCCTGGGCTGTTCTCACAAGAGGATGAGTGCATGGGAAATTCCAAGTTAAAAAGAAAAACACGCACACAAAAAGTAACATCAAGCATCTAATCACACTTAAAAATATACAAGCAACCAGGGGAGGGTACAAAAAAGTGTGTCACTTACCTTGTTGTCCTGATCACACCTGGAAGTGTTTTGCATGGACCACCCAACTGCTGCTGGCATTGTGCCAGCATAATGGGGCACCTTTTCACTTACCTGTCATTCCATCATAGAAATGGAAAGGGCGATCTATTCATGGCACAGGCCGTGAATTAAACGATAGTGGCATGGGACCAGCATGGGTGCATAACAGGATGGGAACAACGTTGTCTGAAATTCAAGCCCTTTTGAGAAATTCAAGCCCTTTATTCTCCTGGTATCGTTGTCACACCATATTAAGGGTGTCTGATAGTCTCTTTAGTAATTTTGCTGCAAATGGCTGGTGGTTAGAAATTAGAGATGTCAATTGTGATTGTATTTTGGAAGGACTGGCTTTGATCATTCTTATTTATTTATTTATTTATTTATGCCCCGCTCTTCAGCCACAAGGCTATCAGAGCGGCTTACAGATTGGTTTTAAGCAATAGCTATTTACACATCTACACTGCATTATACAGTTTCCAATGTGTGTTAGCTAATTGGCCCCACAAGCTGGGTACTCATTTTACCGACCTACAATAGGACGGAAGGCTGAATGAACCTTGGAGCCCGCTGGAATTGAACTGGTCTCACTGGCCAGGGTAGCGTAGGGAATCAGTTTATGGGATGTCCAAGTACTTCTTTAATAATTCCTCGCTTGGCTGAAAAATGAGTGTTGTATTCCAAACCACAAAGTCATGATAAAGGGCCTTTCCACCCACTGCACAACATCGTGCATTTGTAATTAAATGTACCATTATCCATGTGTTCTTGTTTGATATATGTATTAGTATTAGTAAACTTGTGTTTGTTACTGTAGGTATACACAGAACACTTCTTATTGTAATGCAAGTTAGTTATATAAGCAGTGGCACTCTTTTGCTGATTGTGCAAGGGAAACATCCTAATCAGGGTTACACAGGCATGATCTTAGTATAAGAGGAGTGCAATGCATTGCCACCCATTGTACTGTCAATTGCATAATGGTTTGGTTCAGTACAAATCTGGCATAGTGGAACTCATACAGAGAGCTACTAATGGTAGCAACCACAGAATGGGATCTGAGCCTGAACATCCCAGTTGTTGGAAATTAAAGTCTTAGGGCTGGTCTAGATGAGGGAATAAAATGTGGATTGGTGCGAACCTACGCCAATTTGCAGCAGCTTTTATCTATCTCAACAGCTTTTTTTTTTTTTTTTGCCAAGGTTGCAGTGTGCCAAGATATCTGTGTTTGCTGTTCACACAGAGGCATGCCAGCGAATCAAGATGGTGGGTGCAAGTTAATTATTTGCGGTTCTATACTCCCCAACTTGCCCTCGCCCTCACCAAACAGTATTTTTTAAAAACTAAATCCAAGGTACGGAAGTGTGATCATACACATAAATAATGAAAAATCAACAACAAAGGCTGTTTCATCACCTCAGCACACAATTGCTAGTGACAATCGAACATGGGGGTTCCAGGCGCTGCCTGATTAGCAAGCTTCACCCCCCCACGCACACCTGACCAATCAGCTATCCTCTTCAGGAATGCACTGTGCTGTGGTTTGCTTCTCCTAACGAGTGGGAGTGCACATTTCCCCCACAGTTTTTTTAAAAATCGGGAAAAGCCCTGAAGGCTTTTCCCCTGTAGTTTTTCCAAATTTTGCTCCCCCTCCCTCCGAATGCTGCAGGATCCCATTCATACACATGGGATCCTCCCCGGATTCTATGAGGATTTATTTCACTGTCTGGACTGGCCCGTAGTGATAGCCCCATCCACACAATTGGACAGCAAGTGTCCTATGGAGCCAACCGTAATTGTATATTGCAAATATAGTGGCACTTTAAATCTCAAAATATATATTTTAACAACAATGCAGGAAATTATGTATTGAATTTGACACATATGTACTGTCCCAAAAGTTCTAAGCATCCAATGCAGGACTTGATTCCAGGGTTCTGCTGTCTGTGCTCCTCATATTAACTGCAACATTTGCTGCAATCTTAAAGTCCTTAATAAAAAATGTAAAAAAGAAGCAAATACAGTATAGAAATTACACTACCAAAAATTACCCTTTTGTTCCCTCCTAAATACACAACTGTGATAGGTGACCCTAGAATTTCTCTGCCTGAAGCCCCAGGGTTGCCCCTTTGTCAATTCCAAACCTGAGGGATCCTCTCTTCAAAATCCAGCACCACTCACTGAGTTTTTAACCTTTTCCTTGTCTAGCGCAGCGAGAAGCCAGACAGGTTGTGTTAAAATGCCACTAATGCCCTTTTCCTCTATCCCAGAGAAGTTCAGATAAGATAGTTGACCGAAAAGGCACGTGAGGCGAGCATGTAGAGAAAGAAAGTAGACTTTTAGTTCCAAATGCTTAAGTTTCAGCATGGAGGGACATTCAGTCTCTCCAGGTACTCAGCTTAAGGTTACAGAATACATTCAGTCATAGTACCAAAATGAATCATAAAACTAATGAAAACTAGATAGACAGTCCCTAAGCTAATATTAACTTATACAGTTGTCCCTTCACATTTGCTAGGGTTTGGTTCCAGGACTCCCTTTGAATACCCACATCCATGAATACTCAAGTCCCATTATATACAATGGCATAGCAAAATGGTGTCCCTTATATAAGATGGCAAAATCAAGGTTTGCTTTTTGGATTATTATTTTTTTATGAATATTTTCAAGCCATGAATACTTAAAACTGTCAATGCCAAATCTGTGAATGTGGAGGGACAACTGTATTGTTGATGTCCATTACCATCAGTTCATGTCCCAAATGGGGATGGCTAGGCCAGGCTCATTCTAGCCGGCCCAGTTCAGTCTCCGGAGATGGAATTCAGAGTTCTTTTAAATGGAAGCCTCTCTTTAGACTTCAAATATCATTTAGGGCCCTTTGATAAGGGAGGTCACCTTCCCCCAACCTCCATTATCATGCTGGTCTAAACATGTGTCTCTTCATCTGGCTCCCAGCCATGTGGCCCAGAACAAAGGGATTCAGAAACTTTAAAGTCTTTGTGGTCAGATTTAATTGGTTCTGCATTGCCAAATCTGATTGGCTTTCCAGTCAGGTGATGTGATGTCATGTTTAGGAAACAAGGGGTCCCACCCTCTATAATATCTGTTGCTATGGAAACCAGTGAGTGGCATTTTCCAATGCTGACCTGTAGGTTTTGAAATGAACTCTCCATGGTGGCTGGGCAGGCCATCATGACAACAACTGAAAATGGTACCACTTTATTCAAGCTGAAAAGGGCCTACCCCTACCCCTTTGCCCTGGCAACTGCAGCTCCTCTCCACCTCCAGCTTTCCCTCTCCTTCTGAATTCAACCAACAAATACAGCCCCTTCCTTAGGGTTTCCCCACCTACTGAGCCAAACCAGTAATCATTGGGTTTATATAATAGTGTGCGACACGGTTACATACTCCCATCATGCAACTGTAATATCCAGAATTCAGTTTGATCTGAAAAAGCAGTCAAAAATTTAGCTGAAAAATGACAGCAGGAAAGTATATATTGATATAATATATTCTAGGCACAACCTAACCTTGGATCTCCACCCCGCCCCCGCTCCACACAGCCACCCAAATTCACTACTAACAGATTCTACCAAAAAGCAAATGGAAATATATTATAAGAAGCTTAAGTCCCCATCTCTAATTCCTCTATATTCATATCGTAAGACTTGCCATTTGAACTTATCCTCTGTGGCCTCAAGGCGGATTGAGAGGAATGTTAACTGCCTAACTTTGAAGCCAACTACGTGGCTGTTTTCAGGAGAAGATTGAGTGTTTCTGCAGCTTCTCCTGTATGATTTTTAACACCTTTGCCTAATGAGGAAGGCCTTGGAGCTTCAAAAGCTTGCATGATGTATGTTGTGCATTTTTGTTTGGCTCAATACAGGTTTTGTGGATTTTGGATGTTATTGAAGGTTAAGTGTTTACAAAATTGGCAGTGGATCTGGTTGTCCAGCAGAAGTCTTTTCTTTTCCTCCCTGTATCATAAATCAGTTTCTCACCTTTGCTGTGTTTATGACTCGCACAATTTGGTCCTGCACCTGTACAGAGCTGAGTATCTCCATTGTGCATGGCTGAACTCTAGTGCTCCTTGCTCCAATAGGTAAAGACCTTTCTATTTAAACAGGCTTTAGGACTCTCTGAAACAACATCTCAGGCTCGGCCAAATTGATCACCAACAGTGGTGCGCCCTGGCCTCACATCGGGAGGCATGGAGATGCACTATCCACAATGCGGCAGCCTTATTTGAGAACTCACGCTGAACAAGTCTTGAAGAGAAACAACAACGCAGAAAGAATCACAACCCAAAAACATCACCCAAGGAGACCTTCTGCTGTGCTTTCTGCAACCGGACTTGCTTATCTCGGATTGGCCTTTTTAGTCATCAGCGCGCTTGCAGAAAGCGCGGGATGAGTCCTTCCTGAATCTTCGTTTGCGAAGAAAAGCCAGAGAGACAGAGAGAGGTAGAAAAGTGTGTGTGTGCACGCACGCACACGTGCTGTTCTTTTGTCCTCGTTGTTATGTTTTCCAATGTTTTTATACTGGTTTAAATTAGTGGTGTTTTAATAAAATAGTTTATTTGATTGCTTTTAAAGCTTCCTCTTCATCATGGTCGTAATCTATCCTGTAAGGTAGAACATAGAGCAGTGGTCTCAAACTACAGGAAAAGAGATTCCACCTAAACATTAGGAAGAACTTCCTGACAGTAAGAGTTGTTCATCAGTGGAATGCCTCCTATTTGGAGGTTTTTATACAGAGGCTGGATGGCCATCTGTTGGGAATGCTTTGATTGTGTATTCTTGCAGGGAAGAGGGCTGGACTGGATGACCCTTGTGGGCTCTTCTAACTCTATGATTCTATGATTCTAAGCTGCCTTGTTGGAAGAAAGGTGGGATATGAATTAGATAGATAGATACTTATAAAAAGCTATACCCTCAGTTACTTGTCCATATATATTATTAGAAGTGATTTTAAAAATGATCTTCTGGTCACTGGGTTTACCTGAAGGGGATGGTGCAGGGGGGCAGAGAAATGGCCCTTGGACATCTAGCACTTGTCTGCTTCCACACTAAATGCATAGTTTGGTATAGTATGCTTCTTCTTGTTCCTATTTCTAATCTTTGAATTGTGGCTATGGTGGGCTGGATTGGAGGAATCAGAAAATAGCATATCCTGAGGGAAGAATTTTCAAATTCTTTTACCATGGACCTGCTCACAACAAAACTTATGTACGACGCTCAGACCATCCACTATCTTCAGAGTTTTGCATGGTTCTGATGTTCCAGCATGCAAGTGTCAGTTTATTTACACCTTTGGAGGCCGGTGTGCGCCTTTGTTTCTTTGTCTTGGTTTGACTGCATCAGAAGATTCCCGTTGGCCGCGGCTAGCCATCCAGGTAGATGGGGATGAGCTTTCCTTAGGCCACCTTTTCTAGGCCCCTCTCCATATGGAGCAAGCAGTGCTCTCCTTTAAAAAGGCTGCTTGGTCATTCAGGATGCTGCCGAACAAGACTGTCATCTCCCGGGTCAGCCTCGAGCGACCAATGGCCTGAACCGCCTGCATGCAGGGTTGGGGCTGCGGCTTCCAGTGCATCTTTACACCTGCCGGTTTCGTCCCTCGCCAGTCGCTACAGGGATTTTTGGGAACTGGATTTGTCCTTCGAGCCTGTGCAATGGATTTTTCTGGTGGAGCGCAGCGTGCACAGAACTGGCTTCACCCTTTAAACCAGAGATTCATCTGCCGTGGCCTTGCAAGCATGGACGTGGCAGCGAGGTCCTCGGGCCGTAGGTTTGATTAGAGTTTCCTTCTCTTAGATGGTTGACCTTACAGGGTTGGACGAGCACCATCTGCCCGGGTTTGGGATTAGAGTTTTCCTTCTCCTAGGACGGTTGCACAAGGCTAGAGAGCACATCCTGCCCTTTGACGCTGTTTGTCAGACCCTTCGGTTTTGACCTGTCTGGCATGGGAGACCCTACCAGGGGCTATTATGCCACCGCCAGCATAGCTCAAAACATCATTAGGGTACACAAGCCTCTCTCCCACGACAAGGGGGCGTCAATGGAGAGGAAAACTTATGTATTTTGCTTGCAAATAAGAAAGATAAACTCAGAATCAGAAGAAGACTGAGATTCAGAAGGCAGATATGAAGGAACTAGGTAAGATCCTCAAGTATAAAGATATATCAATAGATTCCAAAGTCAGTATCATCCATGCCTTAGTATTTTTAGTTTTTGTTTGTAGGTGTGAGAGCTGGACAGTGAAAACTGATGAGAAGAAAATCAATGCCCTTGAAATGTGGTGCTGGAGGATAGTGCTACAGATACCAGGGACTGCTAAAACAAGAAATGAATGGATCCTAGAGCAAATCAGATCTGAACTATTACTAGAGGCTATGATGACTAAACTGAGGCTGTCATACTTTGGACATGTCATGAGACAGTGGGACTCACTGGAAAAGACAATAACACTTGGCAAAGTGGAAGATTGTAGCATTACTTTGCCCTATATCCCTCCCTATAATATCTCATAATTGGCAATATTAGATGCTTCAAGGGGTCCAGTACACCGGGGCACACCAAAAGGTGAGGTCAAACACAGGTCACAAGGACCTAGGAAGGTGTTGTGGAAAAATACTAGCACGAACACTCAAGACAGGATTTAGCGAAGTTCCTAGTAAACAATGCCTTACAGAGGTATGTGCTAAACCCCTCTTGGGCGCCCTGGGCAGTAGTCACACACCACAAACAAACAAGTGACCGAAACAACTCTTATCCTGAGGAAATATTCCTCTGCAATCCTCCTCTTGTCCTACAATACAAGGTTGCCATAAACCCATCAATTCCTATCTTTCAGCCATTAACAGAGCTTCAGTTTCCTTTGTTTAATCATTGGGAAACCCATGTAAGCTTTGTTCTAGGCCCAACATCCCTTCAGGACATGAAATACAGTACGGATATTAGGCCCAAACAATAGTAAGGTGTGCCATTGTGGATTACCCCCTGCCACCTTCTGTGTCGGTGCGCCTCCTGATCGGACTCCAGTACCATCCTCAGACTTCCATCTCAGTTCTTCTCTTCTCTTCAAGACTGGTAACTATAGTCCCGTCTTCTGAATCTATTCCTCTAGCCAACCTTTCTGCCTTAAACTCTTTGTTAGCCTTGTGTTGTTCTTGTGGGCATGTGTTGCACGTGTGAGTGTGTTCTGGGTTATTTTCCAATAAAAACCATTTATTTTATTTCAACCTGGAATTATCTGCAGTGAGTGCTGGTACCAGGTGAAAAGGTCCTGAAGTTACCACTTCTCGCAGCATTCCATTTGAGGTATAATAATTCCTCCAGTTAATAAAAGATTACGGGTGGATCCCCATGGACCCCCCCCCTTTTGGGTAACAATAGGAAAAGAGGAAGACCACATTAGAGATGGATTGATTCAATTAAGGAAGCCACAGCCATGAGTTTGCAAGATCTAAGCATGATAGCTGATGATGGGGGCTCATCACATACACACGCTGTAAAGAAACAAATACGGAGCAATGGATGGAAGCTGCAGGAACAGAGATTCCACCTCAACATTAGGAGGACCTTTTTGACAGTAAGAGCTGTTCGGCAGTGAAACACACTCCCTTAGAGCGTGGTGGAGTCTCCTTCCTTGGAGGTCTTTAAACAGAGGCTGGATGGCCATCTGTCGGGGATGCTTTGATCGTGATTTCCTGCATGGCAGGGGGGTTGGACTGGATGGCCCTCGTGGTCTCTTCCAACTCTGCAATTCTATGATTCTATGATTCTATGAAATGAGACAACTTCACTTGATATACATAAATGCATATTTAACACAACAGGCATACAGACATATATAAGCAAAAGGCATCTAGGCATAAATCACAGCCATAATGGAAAGGCAGATGCAGCACACACATTTATACATGTCCTGTCTTCTTCAGTGGCCACAATGAAGTCTTCTCACTTTTTTCAAAGATCAACTTAAAACCATACAAGTGTAAATAACATAGTTAAAATTAGTTTGATAAAAAACTTGCCAGACAGGCTAAGATCTCTATTCTGATCTCACCTTGCCTCACCTGGCAACTTCCTTGTTTTGGTTTAAAAGACAACCCGGTGGTTCCAAACTATGACTGGTATCCCATACACTGGGATAGGTAAGTCGGGAAGGCTTGGGGCTGCATTAGGCCTCCAGGAGACCTTTGCGGGCCATATATCTCCACTGCAGCTCCACAAAAAATTGCCCCCAAATACCCTCTAGGAAGCATGGGGCATTTTCACCACGATTTTAGGGCCCCGGGCCAATTTAGACATAGCAAAACTCCTTTTTGCTGCCACCACCACCCCACCAATGTAGGCCTTTCCTAGGCCTAAATTGTCTGGGGCGCGTGTGGCAAAAGCGCTCCACCACACCCTAGAAGGCATTTTGAAGCTCTTGGGATGCAAAAAAATAATTAAAAAAAAATACAGTCCACACTTTGCTCACCCCTGTTTAACACACATGTAAGTTCCCTTATATGTGTGGAGGTATTGATAATGTCTGGGATAATGTCTGTATTTAGTTCACAGTTGCATAAGCAGAGTTCTGCAAGTGTAAGTGTTCCACATGCAGCAGATTTCAAAGAGATAGCTATGTTAGTTCCTGTAGCATAAAAAGGGGGAAGGGAGAGGGAGGGGGGAAGGAATATAACAGTACCTTTAAGACTAACTGGTTGTTATTTTCTCATGAGCTTTCATGGACATTAACCCACTTTTTCAGATGCAGTACAGATGTCAAAGCCTCAGGTTGATTTGATGGTTATAACCATAACTATTTTAATAGTTATAACTATTATATTATAACTATTTGATGATCATAACTATAACCTGGCAAGTTGGAAGTCATGTGTGATCTCCTTTTTTTGTTAGTAGGTGTTAATTTGTAGTATGGAGTTAGTAGTTGTGGTTAGGATAAGTTTGTTTTGTATTTGTAGCTGACCCTTGCATGTTGTTTTATTATGTTTATATGAAACTTACATGTTAATAAAAATATTTTTTTAAAAAAACCTCAGGTTAAAAGCATATAGTATTTATATACTTGAGGGAATGGGATAGAATGTAATAGGATCCAGGAAGATGCAAATCATGTCCCTTGCCCTGAATTTTCAAAGGGCTGGGCAAGGTGATACAGGTCTTTCAGATCTTAACAGTGGTCAGTTAGTGTGGATGTAGGGAAGCAATAAATCATGCACATGCAGTTGTTCATTCTTGGATGGGTGCTTAGGTACTCACCAGTGGCTTTAGTGTACCACTTGATTCACAGGGATTGTGAGTCAATCAGCATGCACATTTGCAGATGCACAATTGCTTGTACAATTCAGCAGAAGGTATAGAGTCACCACCCCCTTTACTACCTAAGTGCAGATTTAGATTGTGCCAGCATGCTGTGGGATTTTGGTTTACATGTTTAACTGAACATATAATTTGGATCACATTTTGCTTGGCTGGCCCCATCTAAAAAGGCACAATTTACCGTACTGGTTATAAAGTCTTCACAAATGTTGATGCTGGGTGTTTTTCTTCATCATCTGTGATGAGCTTTTCCATGTTTGCTCTAGTTTTAACACAACTAACTTTGGTACTTCAGAGAGAGAGAGGTGTGTCTGTGTGTAGGGGGGGAATAGTTTAGGGAGAATTTTTCCTTGGAGGTTCATAAAATATTAAATATGCTGGCACTGAAAATGCTGTGGGCACAGATTCAGAAGGTGCCAGAGAGAAAAATGTATAAAGTGTGAACAGGGGAAAAATACCTGTTGAGATGGACCGAAACCAAGTTTGCCACTTTGAATGAAGGGCATTTATTTTCTCTTAGAACTTCCAATCCATTTCCAGTGAGGTAACTGAGGTGAAAATAGACTCCTATCCCAGACTGGGTGGGCAGAAGAGGAGGTCTTATGAATGTCCAGACAAGAAGGTGTTGGTTGACTTGTCAGTGTGCAGCTGAATTGGCATTGCTGTTTGCTGATTCTGGCAAATTACCCCAACCAATTTATGTATTTATTTCTTTTTCCCTTCAGTTTGGTGAAGGGAGTTTTTCTCATTTGGTTTAATCTCCTTTCATGGTCAGGGTGGATTAAAAAGTCTCTTTATTTCATTTTGTTTATTGACTGAAACATTTTTGAGCTGCCTTTCCTCCTTTGGAATGCCATGGTGGTGTACAGCTATAGTTAAAATACTTTAAAATGCCAGGACCCATCATCATAAAACAAACAATAAATGCAGATGAGGTGGGGAACTGCAGCTGTTTGCTAAGTGGGTGTCATCAGATTATCTCTTGATAATATGCCTTTGACAAAATGACATGAACTTAGAGTGTCTGCCACTACTTCTTCTACTTACACTATTTCAGTTTTATAGTTTTGTCATCTTGAAAGCTGAGGGTGTATAATAGTGGGTCAAAAATCCCAAACCTGGGAGTATTTCTGTGTTGTTGTTCTTGTGCCTTCAAGTTGCTTCCAACTTACGATGAACCTAAGGAAAACCTGTCACAGGGTTTTCTTGGTAAGCTTTGTTCAGAGGGGTTTTACCTCTGTCTTCCTCTGAGGTTGAGAGAATGGGGGAGCAGGGAATAGAGCCCTGGTCTCCAGAGTCCTATGGAATCTCAGAATTTGTAGTTCAATAAGGTACTTAACATCTTCTTTGCTTTCAGTCTTCTCCCAAAGGGGGAACAGTGCAGAACCTTGGGAAGATGGAGCAGATGATGCAGTAGGGGGAATACAACACAGAATTGGTAAAGAGTTAGTTCAGGAATACCTGGCCAGTATAAATGAGTTCAGGTCTCCAGGGCCAGATGAACTGCATCCAAGGGTATTAAAAGAACTGGCAGAAGTAATCTCAGAACCACTGTCAATAATCTTTGAGAATTCCTGGAGAACAGGAGAGGTCCCAGCAGACTGGAGGAGGGCAAATGTTGTCCCTATCTTTGAAAAGGGGGAAAAAGAAGACCCAATAATTACCACCCAGTCAGCCTGACATCAATACTAGGGAAGATTCTAGAGCAGATCATTAAACAGACAGTCTGTAAGCATAGATTTTCCTTGGGTTTTTTCCAGGCTGTGAGGCCATGTTCTGGAATAGTTTCTTTCTGATATTTCTATTCCAGAACACGGCCTCACAGCCTGGAAAAAAAACCAAGGAAAATCTATGGATGTCGGCTGTGAAAGCCTTCAACTTCACAGTCTGTAAGCACTTAGAAAGGAATGGCGTGATCACAAAAAGCCAACATGGATTTCTCAAAAACAAGTCATGCCAGACTAATCTCATCTCTTTTTTTGATAGAGTTACAATCTTGATAGATGAAGGGAACACAGTGAATGTAGTGTACCTTGATTTCAGTAAGGCTTTTGACAAGGTCCCCCATGACATTCTTGCAAAAAAGTTAGTAACCTGCGGGCTAGGCAATGCAACTGTTAGGTGGATTTGTAATTGGGTGACTTACCGAACCCAAAGGGTAGTCACCAATGGCTCCTCTTCATCCTGGAGAGAAGTGACGAGTGGGGTGCCACAGGGTTCTGTCCTGGGCCCAGTGCTATTCAACATCTTTATCAATGACTTGGATGAGGGAATAGACATTATTCTTATCAAGTTTGCAGATGACCTCAAATTAGGAGGGGTAGCTAATACCCCGGAGAACAGGACCAGAATCCAAAATGACCTCAACAGATTAGAAATCTGGGCCAAAATTAAAATGAATTTCAACAGGGAGAAATGTAGGATACTACACTTGGGCAGTAAAAATGAAATGCAGAGATATAGGATGGGCAACACCTGTCTTGACAACAGTACATGTGAAAGGGATCTAGGAGTCTTAGTGGACCAGAAGCTGAACATGAGTCAGCAGTTTGATGCAGCAGCTAAAAAAGCCAGTGCGATTCTAGGCTGCATTAATAGGAGTATAGTGTCTAGATCAAGGGAAGTAATAGTGCCACTGTATTCTGCTTCGGTTAGACCTCATCTGGAATACTGTGTCCAGTTCTGGGCACCACAATTCAGGAAGGATATTGAGAAGTTGGAACGTGTCCAGAGAAGGCGACCAGGATGGTGGGTGATCTGGAAGCCATGCCCTATGAGGAACGGCTTAGAAAGCTGGGGATGTTTAGTCTAGAGAAGAGAAGGTTGAGAGGGGACATGATAGCCATGTTTAAATATTTGCAGCGATGTCATAATGAGGATGGAACAAGCTTGTTTTCTGATGCTTCATAGACTAGGACATGGAACAATGGGTTCAAATTACAGGAAAAGCGATTCCACCTAACATTAGGAAGAACTGTCTGACAGTAAGAGCTGTTCGGAAGTGGAATCCGCTGCTGCCTGGGAGTGTGGTGGAGTCTCCTTCTTTGGAGGTTTTTAAACAGAGGCTGGATGGCCATCTGTTGGGAATGGTTTGATTGTGTATTCCTGCATGGTGGGGGGTTGGACTGGATGGCCCTTGAGGTCTCTTCCAACTCTATGGTTCTACGATTCTGTTCTGGAGAGCTCTTGTCCTATAGTTCAGCAGAGTACACAAGAGATCTATGAAAGATAATTCTAAACTCTACAGGTGGAGTCTACTCACCTGTAATGAGCTTTCTCTCTTTTTCTAATGCCTTCTAAGTTACTAAGCATTATTGTCTTCAATAGTGAGTCATGTCTTTTCATGACTTAGCTAGAAGTCCCAGGACTGCATAGGATGGAGTCAAAGGAACTCTTGCTATGACTATGTAGCATACATATACTCTGGGCCCTTGGGTCAGAACAAAGGGCTTAGGAAGCAGTGTCTTTTTATGCTTAAACCCACAGCTTCGATGACCATGCATGTGGAATTGTATTTTTCTTAAAAAAAAAAAAAAAAAAGGAATGGGAACATTGATTCCCTTGATTTATAGCAACGGTTTTATTTTAAAACAAGATTGATATTAGAGGAAATACATGCCATGCCTCCCGATGTGAGGCCAGAGCGGACCATTGTTGATGATCAATTTGGCCGAGCCTGAGATGTTGCTTCAGGGAGTCCTTGTATCACTTTTTTGAAGCGCCCCTCTTACGCTGACCCATGGCGAGTTCACAATAGAGTACTATTTTTGGGAGGCGATGGTCCTCCATCCTAGAAATGTGCCCTGCCCAGCGCAGCTGTGTTCTCAATATCATGGCCTCAATGCTGGTGATCCCTGCTTGCTCAAGGGCAGCAACATTCATCATTAATACAAAACAAAACAAAAAAAACCCACATCACACCAGTGGTGTCCAGCCTGTGGCCCTCCAGGTGTTTTGGACTCTAACTCCCAGAAGCCTGAGCCTGCTGGTCCATTGGTCAGGAATTCTGGGAGCTGTAGTCCAAAACACCTGGAGGGACTGCATGTTGGACACCACTGTATCACAATATCCTTGCTGTCTTAAGAACTAAATCCAGCTTCTAATGCAAACTAAAGTAGACCCAATGAAGAACCCAAAGTTATGCCTGGCTTGACAACAGTACATGTGAAAAAAGTTCTAGCAGACTCAGTAGATAAACATGAATCAAAAGTGTGATGTGGTAACCAAAAAGCCAGTGCAATTCTAGGTGGCATCAAGAAGAGTATAGTGTCCAAATTGAGGGAAGTCTTAATAAAACTCTATTCTGCTTTGATCAGACTCCACCTGGAATACTATTTCCAGTTCAAGAAGGATATTGAAAAGTTAGAATGTGTCCAGGAAGGGTGACCTGGTTTCTAGACCATGTTACAGGGTCTAGAAACTAAGCACTTAGAGGAATGGCTTATGGAGCTGGGTATCTCTAGCTTTAGAAGGCATTCCTCATAGTGTTTAGTTTCCATATCTTTTACCATCTTCTGGTCACCATCCTTTGGACACATTCCAGCTTTTCAGTATCCATCTTGAACTGTAGTACCCAGAACTGGACAAAATGTTCCCCCACCAAGGAATACAAGGTGCTGTGGGCTATATTTCACAGGGAGAAATTGGCAAAACCACCACTGAGTATTCCTTGCCCAAGACACTTTTATGACATTTAGGGTGTCACCATAAGTTGACAGGCAACTTGGAGGCACATACACACATGCTTACTTTGGAGAAGAAAAATTTGAGAGGTGACATAATAGCCATGTTTAAATAGATAAAGGTGGTGGGCTTTGTAGAAGATAGAATGTGTTTGTTTTCTGTTCCTCCAAAAGCTAGGACATAAACGGGTGGATTCAACTTATAAGAAAAGAGAGTTCATCTAAAAACTAGGAAGAACTTGCTGAGAGTAAGAGCTGTTTGACAGTGTAGTCGGCTTCTTTTGAGGATTATGGACTCACCTTTATTGAAGGTCTTTAAACAGAGGCTGCTCTTCGCCGATGCTGCTGCCTTTGTTGCCCACACAGAAGCAGCTCTGCAGCGCCTAACGTCCTGCTTTGCAACAGCTGCAGAGCTGTTTGGGCTAGAAGTCAACCTGAAGAAAACAGAAGTTCTTTACCAGCCTGCACCACAGGACGAACACCACCATCCCCACATTGCCGTCGGCAAATCTGTGCTCAAGTCCGTTCAGCAGTTCACCTACCTGGGAAGCATCATCTCCTCAGATGCCAAGATTGACAAAGAGATCGATCACAGATTAGCAAAGGCATATAGTGCATTTGGAAGACTTCACAAAAGAGTCTGGAGCAATAAACACCTGAGGCAAAGGACAAAAATCAGTGTGTATAGAGCCATTGTACTGTCTATCCTCCTTTATGGATCTGAAACATGGGTCACCTATCGCCACCACCTACGACTCCTCGAGCGCTTTCATCAGCACTGTCTACGCACAATCCTAAATATACACTGGACTGACTATGTGACGAATGTTGCTGTCCTTGAGCAAGCATGGATCACCATTGAGGCCATGATATTGAGAACGCAGCTGCGCTGGGCAGGGCACGTTTCTAGGATGGAGGACCATCGCCTCCCAAAAATAGTACTCTACGGTGAACTCACCACGGGTCAGCGTAAGAGGGGCGCTCCAAAAAAGCGATACAAAGACTCCCTGAACCAACATCTCAGGCTTGGCCAAATTGATCACCAACAGTGGTCCGCCGTGGCCTCACATCGGGAGGCATGGAGACGCACTATCCACAATGCTGCAGCCTTATTTGAGAACTCACGACAAACAAGTCTTGAAGAGAAACGACAACGCAGAAAGAATCACAACCCAAAAACATCACCCAATGAGACCTTTTGCTGTGGTTTTTGCAACCGGGCTTGTTTATCTCGGATTGGCCTTTTTAGTCATCAGTGCGCTTGCAGAAAGCGCGGGATGAGTCCTTCCTGAATCTTCGTTTGTGAAGAATAGCCAGAGATAAACAGAGGTCATCTCTCAGGAGTGCTTTAGCTGGGTATTCCTTCATCCCAATGCATTTGATTAGGTGGGCCTTGGGGTCCCTTCCTACTCCATGATCCTATGATTTACACAAGTATTAACTTGCTGTTCAGAAATGGATTCAGTGCCCTGTTTTAGTTTAGATTAACAATTGAATGTAAGCCTCAATCTTATGAGGCCCACAGCAGGTAACTAGTGAAGGAGAATGGAGAAGAGCAAGTAAGCCACACATATTGTTTTATTAGTTGCTAGTAGACCAGAGAGAGGTGTGAAAGAAGATGCTCTGCTTCTGTTCTCCCATCTTTCAGTCTCATTAGTGTATGTTTCTAAGTTTGAGGAGGGAACTAGGAGGCTTCTTTGGGCATTTGGATACAAAGTTTGAAGAATTCATTCATTTATACTGCCTTATCCTACTCTGTGGATCTTAGGGAACTTGTCTACATTGGGTTGTTCCAGTGGAAACAGTCTTTGGAAGTTCCTGAGTGCTAAAAAGATTAGGAGGATGGAACTGGGTGCATGAATGCATGTACATACTCTCTCACACAAAGATACAGTCTAGAGTGTATTGACTTTCACTCCTTTTACTAGAGCAATTTAGTATGTCAGTGAAATGCGAGCAGCTCCTTCAGCTGTCACACTGAGACTGTCCTGCCACTGCTGTCAATAGCGTCAAGTTTCTGATCCTTTCTCTGATTAGCTTGGCAAGAGAACATCAAATGCAAAGATGCTTGGGGTGTGGAAGGGAAGGGAGAGACTCCGAGTGGTTACCTAGGAATCAGTTTACAGGCTTCAAAGTGCTGTCAGTTTTATCACAGTGACATGTAGCACCGGGGAAGGAGCCCCCCCCCACAGGTACACACACACACACACACACACACACACACAGAGCCTTTGAGTGTAATTTAGATTCTGCTTCTTGGGGATGGAACCCATGTAGAGGCAGGTAACACCGGGGACACAGTGAAGGCAGGCTCCTTCCATTCCTACTTTCTTTTCCTTGACGTGATAAAGACTTTGTTTGAGATCTAAAGTTTCAGCAAAAGAAGCCCCACAACAAAAACATGTACGGTACCTTCTTTGGGGAACCGTGGGAGAAACCCACAGTTTTACTAGGAAAGGGCAGTAGCTCAGGGCATTTATTTATTTATTTATTTATTCCCTGCTCTTCAGTCACAAAGGCTTTTAGACTGGCTTACAAATTGTTAAGCAATAGCACTTACACATCTATGCTACTTTTATAGTGTGCTAGGCACTCTCCAAGCAGTTCACAATATGTGTTAGCTAATTTGCCCCCACAAGCTGGGTACTCGTTTTACTGACCTACAAAAGGATGGAAGGCTGAATCAACCTTGGAGCCCTTGGGATTGAACTCATAATGTTGTGGCTGCAGTACTGGCATTTAGCCACTGCACCAACAGGGCTTCTCAAGCTATTTGATGTGATGGACCAGCAAAGCATTTGTTCCCCATTGTTTCAGGGATCATTCCCATATTTGTTTTACATTGTTAGCGTATTTGCACAGCTTGCTGGAAATTTGTCACAGACTGGCAGCCAGTGGCTTGCAGACCATCACTGGCCTATAGACAAGCAATTTGAGTAGCACTTGTGTAGCTCACCAGTTTGCATACATAAGACCCAATATCCAATCACAAATCAGAGTAGCAAGAACTCATTAGAAATATGACGTTCAGTGAATATTTAAATAAATTCATCTAACTAGCTGTACCTGGTGTAACATACATTGTTTTTTAAAAAACTCCCCCCCAAAACACCTGGTAGACCTTATGACAACCCTGTAAGGTAGGCTGGTGGATTTTAAAATTCCTCCTCCCCCTTCTGACCATTCCACACTTTTCCCAGAATTGCTCTGTTGCTGCCGCCAGTTGACTGCTTGTGTCCCATTGCAGGTGGCCCACCGCCATCACCAGTTGACTGTCTGGGTCCTGCCACCACTACCAGTTCATTGCCTGGGTCCCATTGCAGTGTCAGCAGTGGTGTCCCGATGCCACCACCAGTTGACTGCCTGGGTCCCGTCATAGGTGGCTTGCTGCCACTGCCGGCACCACGGTCCCAATCTGGGCCACAGATTGAGTGGCAGGAGTGGATTGTGAGGTGGAGAGGGAATTTGCATGTGGGTGGTGATTAGCAGGGTGTGTTTGCTGAGCAGCCAATCAGCACACTGGGAAAGGCAACATACCCAACAATTTTATTTATATATACTATTATATATCTCTCCTCCTCTGGCTTTTCTTCGCAAACAAAGATTCAGGAAGGACTCATCCCGCGCTTTCTGCAAGCGCGCTGATGACTAAAAAGGCCAATCCGAGATAAACAAGTCCGGTTGCAAAAAGCACAGCAGAAGGCCTCCTTGGATACATACATATTCATGATTTCTGAACTGATTAGCAAAAGTATGCACATATTTTTCAGCTTTCCATCACTGGAAAGAAGCTGCCAATGATAGATTCTTTTTTCTTCCTTCCCCCTGTTTGAATTACGTGCCAATGGGCAAAACTCAAAATGTATATCTTTGAAAGATGTGCACAAATACACTTTCCTTAATGGGAAAAATATGGGCAACCATGTATACAATGAAGGAAGTGGTAAAAAGTCTGTACATTGTGTGTACAGATCAACGTCTGTATCCACAGATCCAGTATCCATGGTTTCACTTACCCACATCTGAAAAAAAAAATGTTCCTGTAGGCATTTCTAGGTTCTCCAGTGTGGTTCTATGGTCAACTTCCAGTGTTTGTTTCATTGAAAACAGTAGGGTTCCTTATTGTCCACAGTTTCAGGTATCCAAGGGGTGGTGGTCTTGGAACATATTCCCCATGGATATGGGGGTCAACCTGTGCTGAAATATGCACAGATTTTCACACTTATAGTACTGAGCCTGTTGGATAAATGGTCTGTCTCGATCGGTACAAAGTGACATCTTGTATCTGCATGACCATATTGTCTTCCACCATGTATATTTTATCCTGGACTTTCTCAAGACCACTGAGTGAGATGAGCTTGAAATTTAACCCCAGTTCGTAGCCAATACAGTTGCTATTGGTCCTATGAACTTCCTATATGAATCTTTTGTAAAAACAGAGCGTCTTGGTAACCATTCTGTCATTGTTTCATTTTACAGGAAGATTTTACAGGAACCTTTACTTGGATAGTGAGAAATTTGTTTTGTTTTTGGATTTACCTGGGCTGCACCTCCTGGACTAAAGAGAAACTGACATAATTTTTGGTGAGAAAGCTGTATATTTCAGGGCATGCAGTGTGTTCTGCAAAAGGAAAAAAAATGCTTTTGCCAACACACAGCCATGGAAAATGTGCAGAAATGCTTGTACAGTTTTCTAAAATGGGAGCATGTTCTCACACACATGTCTGTTGTAGTGAGTGGAGCTGTGAATTCATTTATTTGTCCATTTTGAAAAAAAGCACATAAAAATAAGCACACATTTTTCTAGGTTTTTTTTTTAAATTCTGAATAGAACCAACATGGCACTGACATGGAGGTGGGAAAAGGAGGAAGTCAGTTCATGCGGAGTGTTGATACCTAATTATATAAACTCACCATCCATGACTAGACAAAAACAAACACATCCCTATTGAAAAACATAGCTGTGTTAGTTTGGATCAGTATGCAAAGGGATGTTATAGCACCTTTGAGATAAAGAAGTTGGTAACATAAGCTTTTGTAGACTTAAATCTTCTTCAGAAGTATTTCTCTCAGTTAGTCTCATCAAAGGTGCTACAAGATCCCTTTGCATCCCCCCTGTGAACACACACTCTGCCACATTTTCCCCTTTATTCCTGCACCTTTTTATGCCAATGGCTATCATGTTTTTCATCTTTTGAGATTTCTTTGAGCCATCAGTTGGCTGGTCCAAACCACCATGCAAAGTGTAATTGGTTTTGAGGCATATGCTAGAGCAGTACTACTCAAAGTGGTGCTCCCTGGACCAGTGCTGGCCTGTAAATTGCCATGTGTGTGTGTGTGTGGGGGGGTACAACAGTGATAGGGTGGGTTGGAGGGAGGGAAGGAAGAGATGTGCTGTTCTTCCTCCTGGTGGAACTTTAAGGTGGTCTAGGATCTGCTAGCTATTAAGACTACAGGAGCCTTGTCTTGTATAGGTTGACCCCATATCCATGGAGAATATGTTCCAAGACACACACACACCCCCCCGTGATGAATACCTGGAACCGTAGATAATAGGGAACCCTATTATTTTCAATGAAACAAACCATATAATTGCACTGGAGGAGCATATGCCTTGAGAAAACATATTTTTTCAGATGTGGATAAGTGAAAATATGGATACCGAATCTACGGATACAGGGGTCAACCTGTAATTCAATATGGCAACCCTAGATTTGAACCCTTCCCAAGTTTACTCCAATACTGATATTCTTCTTGTGCTCCTAAATACATTTGTTATGGTCTCCAGGGTCTCCTTCTCTCCACACACCCCCTCACTGTTTTAACAAGTTATCAATTTAAGATGGTTGGTCTTATCTTATAGCTATGAAGGTTCCAAGGGTGACTTTCTGGCAAGAGCTTTGAAACTCTAGCATTTATGATACTCACCATAACCCTGGAGGGTTTTGGATTTAAAAAGGGGGAGAAGAGGCTTGTTATCGAAGGGGATGAGATCATTTTAAAAAATGTGTTGGGTGGGAGGGGTTTTCCTTGTAGGGCATTTCAAAGTGAATGCTGGCCACATACCTTTGTTGACCCTTCCCTGAGATTAGTCATGTATGCAGCTGGTGGGGTAGAATTTCGCATTCCAATGGTAGAGCTGTTTTGTGAACAAGGTATAGTCTGTTGCACTCTGTGTGTCAGTCAGTAGTCAGTCAGTCAGACAGACAGAACCTGTTGGACCTGCTGTTCCTTCACCTACCCTTCTAGTCATCCTTTGAAGGTTTTGCTTATTTAGTGAGCATTGTGGAAACCTCCAACATTTCTTGCTTTTTCAGACAAGCTCTGAGTCTTTCAGGCTTCCTTGGAATTCAGATCCATTTTCCTAAGTCTCCTCTATCCCATAGCAATAGGTCTTAATGAGACAACTATTTCTCAGACCAAAACTGGCATCTGGTCCTTGCAAATTAAAATGAATTTCATTCTGTTTTGAAGCGTTTGGACCTCTCCAAAGAAGCTGCTGCTTATATTACTGTTTATTATTCTTTCTGTTGTGTAACTCACCAGGGAGGATGCTACTTAAATAGAGACCAGGGCTCAGGTGCTATTTGGGTGCTATTGTGCAGTCCAGGAAAAAAACCTAATGCTCCCAAAATCACTTACAGTGATGTAACCCCTAATTACACTAGTGTACATCACCAAGAAAATTCCAGGCAAGGGAAATTTGAAAAGGAATACAAAGAACTAGGGTTACATACATGGTTTGGAAATACTGCTTGCTTCTTATTGGAGCCAGTGTGGCATAGTGGTTTGGTGTTGGACTATGACTCTGGAGACCAGGGTTCAAATCCCTGGTTGGCTATGATGACCCACTGTGTGACCTTGGGCAAGTCACACACTTTCAGCCACAAAAACCTGTGATTGGTTCACCTTACAGTCACTATAAATCAGAATTGACTTGATGGCACTCAATAATAACAACAATAAAGATTAAAATTCAGTACCCCCCCTTAAAAGCCCTTTGTATGACTGCTTAACCATCAAATGCCTGTTTTTGTTTTGTTTTGTTTTGTTTTTTAAAGAGTCTCTCTCCTGGTAAAAGGAGGGCTGAGAATGGACCAGCCTAGCCATCTGTGGTAGATAATTCAAATGTCTGCAGTAGATTGGTGACATAGGGCCTATAACAAATGATGAAGAGATTTTAAAAAAATATATTCCTAGAACTATTTGCTAATTATGAGACCTTAATACACCTATATTGCCAGAGTTTCCCAGGTTGTCAGAACCCAGGGCCGGTCTAGACAAGGAAATAAAATGTAGATTGGTGCACACATATGCTAGTTCGCAGCAGCTGTCATCTGTCTTAATGATTTTTTGGCAACATCACTGGTGTGCAAAGTTCTCCGTGTTTGCTATTCATGCCAGCGGATCAAGATGGCAGGTACAAGTGAACTACCCCTGGTTCTTTACTCCCCAACCTACCCCTGCCGAACAGTATTTTTTTTTAAAAAAACAAATCCAAGGTGCGGAAGAGTGATCTTCTGCTGAAATAGCGAAAAAAAGAAGGAAAGAAAGTCTGTTTCATCACATGAGGGCACAATCGCTACCGGTGCTTCCGGGATCTGACTTCTTAGCAAGCTCCTTCCCCTGTGCATGTCTGACCAATCAGCTGTCCTCTTGAGCAATACACCGTAGTGTGATTTGGTTGACAACTGCGTGTCCCCTGCGGTTGTCAAAAAGCTTGGGGGAAAACCCGGAGGCTTTTGCTTCAGATTTTCGCTGATTTTTGCTCCTCCTCCCTTGAAAAAGGACAGAACGCTGCCGGATCCCATTTGGACACATGGGATTCTCTGTGGATTTCATGAGGATTTATCTCACCATCTGGACTACCCCTCAGAATGCTGTTGTTGCTCATTTGTGACATGGTATCCAGGTGATATGTTTGTGTAGAGGAAATACAATCATTTCCCTTAGTCACAGGGGCCATGTGGTTGCATAAATGTGATGAGCAATGATTGGCTAGCCATGGTGGCATCACCAGGGGCATGCTGCAGAGCCCTACATCAACATGGTATGACTCCAGTACCACCATCAGTTTCCAAAGAAGGGTCTTAACAGGGACCCAACATTTACTGATGACAAACAAAAGTTTTGGAGATGGCCCTTTGTTAGTTTTAATCTTGCCAATAAAAGTCCTGATTTACCTTGTGTTAAAAGCTGTTCAGCAGTAGAATGCACTGCCTCAGAGTGTGGTGGAATCTCCTTATTTGGAATTTGGAATTTGGATTTTTTATTGGAATAAGACCATTCTACTAAAAAATACAGTCTTTAAACAGAGGCTGGATGGCCATCTGTTGGGAATGATTTGATTGTGTATTCCTACAGGGTAGGGGATTGGACTAGATGGCCATTGTGGTCTTTTCCAATTCCATGATTCAACTAGGGGCTTGTCTAGATGGTCTGTTTATCCCATCTTGCCCCTGTCATGGAGCCCTGCAGTCTAAACAACATAGGGCTCTTGCCCTGTTGCACCTCTGGGCAGCCCTGATGACACCCGAGGCAAGGCCAAGGGAAAGCCGGGGTAAACCCTTCTAAAACATTTTAATAAAACACCTGGGAAAGCCCACATTATGTAGGAAAACCTGGATAGGTCTGGTGTGAGAACGCAGGATCTGTACCTGCATGTCGGCCTGTATAACCAGCCGCTGCTACTGCTGGAGTCGCTCTGCAGCCAGGTCGGAGGCTCCCAGCATGTGATCAAGGCCCCTTGCATATGACCAGCCATGATTACATACTGAGAGCCTCCTTCCTGGCTTCAGAGAGAATGATGTGCAACAGGATGGGAGGCACCCACTGGTAATGGGGGCAGGGCGGGACATCTCCAGGGCCAGAATCTGGAAGGTGACATATGCTGGCTAGTCTAGACAAACCTTAGGTTACTTGCCTATTAATTAGATTGTTAAGCTTTGTTGGTTTTGTTGTATACCTTCAAGTCATTTCTGAGTTACAGTGACTCCAAGGCAAACCTGTCATGGGGTTTTCTTAGCAAGTTTTATTCAGAAGGGGTTCGCCCTTGCCTTCCTCTGAGGCTAAGAGAGTGTGACTTGCTGAAGGTCACCCAGTGGGTTTCCATGGCCAAGCAGGGATTTGAACCCTGGTCTGCCAGAGTCCTAGTGCATAACAAACCAATACATGACACTGGCTCTTCCAGAGGCTGAAATGCAGTAAAGGAACACTTAAAGGAAAGGTAAGCTGTAAAGAATAGGTGAGGCATAGAATCCGAGCAAACTTGGGTTCTTATTATTCCCAGCTTCAATTATTTAATTCTAGTGGCCTGTCTAAAAGGTGAAAATGCCCCTCATGGAATTCGCTGGGAATCCTACCTGTCTAAATGGGATCCAGCACCAATCCACACTATTCAGAAGGAGCGGGGGGGGGGGGGGTCAAAATGGCAAAAACAATGCGGTAAAAGCCGTTACAGATTTTCCCGTACTTTTTCAAAAACTGTGAGGGGTGTGCACATTCCTGCTCATTTGGACTATCGAACGACAGGAAATTCAAAGGAAAACACAAAGCTGATTGGCTGGGTGAGAGCAGGGGGCAGGGCTTGCTAGCAGAACAAGCACCCACTGCTGCCATGTTGGATTTTCACCTTAGCAATTGCTCACTAAGGTGATAAAACAGGATGAATATTTTCTGTTTTGCTTTCCTATAAAATTGGAAAATCGCTCTATTGTAGCAGCGTACCTTGGGATGACTTTTTTTAAAAAAAAACAATCGGCAGCAGTGAAGAAATAACGTGAGTAAATCAATTGTGGCTGCCATCGGGAATGCGAGGCTTATGGGGGCTTCTGAGTCCAGAAAAACTTTTAGACATGTCGCTGCTGCTGTGAAATGCCAATACTATGAGGTACAGTTGTCTCTTCACATTCGTTGGGGTTTGGTTCCAGGACCCCCCGTGGATACCAAAATCCATGAATACTCAAGTTCCATTATATGCAATGGCATAGCAAAATGGAATCCCTTATATAAGATGTCAAAATCAAGGCTTGCTTTTTGGATTATTATTTTTTAAAGAATATTTTCAAGCTGTGAATACTTAAATCTGTGGATACCAAATCTGTGGATACGGAGGGACAACTGTACTTTGGATTTTTTCCCCCCTTGTGTAGATGGGCCCTAGGTTGGGATGGCTATAATGCAGTCCTGGGATCACATGCACCCTTTCCCAGGCTGATCGTTTGCTTATCCTGGAAAGTCTCAAGTGTAGTGATTTACCTTTGCATATATCACAGCCTTCCCCAGCACTGTTTACCATTAAAAAAAAAGTTTTTAAAACTGAGAGTCGGCTTCTGGATTTTTCCAGTTTTGTTTTGAAATGTTTTTTTGGCAGAGGAGGGGGAAGTTCTGGCATCTGTGATCCATGCAGCAGTTTCTCAGAACTTTCAATGCTGCCACCCTTGCTTTAGGTTTTGTGGCTAAGAAGTAGACTTCATTGTACGTGCACAATATCTGTGTCCTTTTCACACTACCCAATACAGCAGCATGATTCCACTTTAACTGCCAGAGCTGCATCCTGCATAATCTTGGAGTTTGTAGTTTGGTGAAGTACTAGAGCACATTGGCTGAGAATTCTAAATGTCCCTCTCTGAACTGCAAATCACAGGGTTTCATCAGATGAAACCATGGCAGTTAAAGCAGCATCATAGTGCTATAATTGTGTAATGTGGATGGGCCCATGCTGAATAGATCAGATTGGCTGTACTTGGGGACAATGCTTCAGTGCCCCCTTTTCTTTCTCGTGGTGAGCAAAAATCAGCCATGCACATTAAAAGTATTCAAAAACATTTGCAAATGATATACAGTTTGAGTAACTGTACTCACCTTGCAGAATCCAGCGCTATGCTGGTAAAGTTCAGGGTCAAACCAAAAACTTGCTTGGGAAATCTCCTAGGTCTCCTAGTGTTTGATGGGTCAGTTCACCATATTGAGATTCCCCAACCTCATGTCTTTGAAAGAGTTCATCTCTTGTCTTTAAATTTGCATAAGTAAGGCATGGAATGCTACTGTTTGCATGAACTCCTTCCCAGCCAACCTTCTTGCTGTTTCTCTGTGATGGATTTAGTAAGTGGTTGCCATGGTGTTCCTTTTAAGGTTGATTGCATTCCTAGCTGCTGCTTTATCTGAATTCAGATTTTGACATGTCTGATGCTGATGGGTGCCCAGGCAGATGATGCTTTTCTCCAAAATCATCTGAATTGCCAGCAAGCCAAACATACATGCTGGCAAAAACCACCTCGAGTCCCAGTTTTGTATAAGTATAGTTCATCCTTCTCTGTGTAATCACGTACCCTTTTGTGTGCTTGATTGATGTAAGTCCACAATTTTTAGCAGGAGAAGATGATCTATTTGGTTTCTCCAGAGGCCAACTATGTTAAACCCATCCTTTCATTTCTGTTGTGTGTCTTAGTTCTCTGTCACATTGTCTCAAGAATCAGTGGGAACTTTGTGGAGTGTTCTGTGAATCCTTGCTTGAAGGTGCAGATTTCTGATGAAAGATGCTTCCATTGCTTTTGGTGAGAGGTATGTTTCTTTGGGGGCTTATTTCAAAGTTCTGGTCTTAAGAACTATAGAATCGAAGAGTTGGAAGTGACTTTGAGCGCCATCTAATCCCATGTCAGTGCAGGAATCCAGAGCCAAAGAATCCCTGAAATGTTGTCATCCAACATTTGCTTTAAAAATGCCAGTGAAGGAGAGTGACCACTATTGAACCACTCTTAATCATCATGAAGTTCTTCCTAATGTTTAGTCAGAATCTTCTTGTAATTTTAATTCATTGGTTCATGTGCTATCCCCTAGAGCAGCAGAAAACAAACTCACACTTGGTCTTTAAAGTTCTAGATTGATGGCCCGGGGCCTGGATATTTGAAGCTTTGGCATAACTAAGGCTGGTGTCACCCCTTCCCTCTGATGGTGTCATCTGTTGTGGTTTGGCCTCTAATTCTGCCACTGATTTGAAGTCATCTTTTTCCACATGAATTACACTACCACCTGATTTGGAGGCTTTGGAGGCCCTTCCATGGGCATCCCCACCTATACTGGTTAGGAAGACCTCTGTTGGAGAGAAGACCTTTACAATGACAGCACCCAAACTGTGGAATGCTATCCCTAAGCATGTGTTCCTGCCTGCTACTACATTTGTCATATTTTGGGCATTGAGTGAAGACCATCCTGTAACTTTAATGGCTTTTAATAATGTCTGAAACACCTTTGATTGTCTGCTAGTCCACTGAAGTTTTAATTGTCTATGGTACCATTTCCTGTTGCTTTTCATGGCTTTTGTTTCTATTAAATAGCTCCAATTTTGCAATCTTCAACTGTGTGAAGCTTTTGGAAATAAGACAGGGTACAAATGTTATAAATAAACACAGACCTACATTTGGATGTGTCTCCATGTTATCTTTCCCTCTGTATCTAGCTGGCTTGCAAAAGAGTGTGCACTTCTTTATAGGAAATACGGTATATGAGACAAAAATCTCTGCTATTGATTTTAAGAAGAATACTGCTGGATGACAGAAAATTGTTTTGAATACTTCTGTGCAGATGTTGGGAAAAATCTTCTTGGAATACAACACTCAGAATTCCCTAGTCATCATGGCCAGTTTTAGGGCATATATTTAGGTATTTATACCCTGCTCTTCAGCCACAAAGGCTCTCAGAGCGGCTTACAGAGTGTAAAGCAATAACACTTTATACATCTACACCACATTAAGCAGTTTCCAATGCATGTTGCCTAATGTTTTTTATATATTGTTATATCTATCCCCCACATTTCCAAGCTCTCAGTTTCTGAAATTGTAGTATCTGCTTCAGAAATCAGGTCTGCATTAGTATGGAAAGAATATTCAATAATTTCAGATGGAAGGTGAGAATTGGGTTTTGTAGATGTAAGGAAACTGTGAAAATGGATGGGCATTGTTGCAGTTTGGGATTAATTCTTCATGGAAAAATTTACTTAGTTTTTTGTGTGTGTAGAAAACAGCATTCTCAGAACTGAAAGCAAGATTCCTGTGCAGAAAACATGATTTTCTATGCAGAAATGGACACACCTGTCCAGGAAATGACATTTTCTGCACAGTCATGTACATTTTTTAATTTTTGTTGGTGAAGAATAATTCCCAACTGCATGTTCTCTGTGAAAACTTGTACAGTTTCCAAGGGCTATCTTTCAAGAGAGGGAATAATAGCAGAGTTACAGTATTTGTTTTTGCTTACAAGAACAACATTTATGAACATTTAGTTCCCTGTTTCAGCATTCCGTTTTGATAGTGAACATACTTTATATACATACTTTGCTGAAATTACATGTTGATGTTAAGCTTTAGAAGGCATTCCTGCTTGTGCTTTTGTAATGGGATATACCTGTAGAGGTAGTCGCTCAGGGTACACTAAGGCATTTTCTCCTCTGTCCTCATCCTTCCTTCCCAGATGTTCTAAGAGATTTGTTTCTGAAGTCTCAGGAGAATATTTCATTGTCTTTTGACTTCTCTCTGCTCTTGACTGATTCTCCTAGTGATATATTAATTAGCCCCAGTTCTGCAGACTAACAAGCAGTTGCCAGCAGATCTCGTTAAATGTTAATGCTTAACTAGAAAAACAGGATTAGTGACCTCACATGCATGATGAAGGTCCTTTTCTTGCCTGACTGTAGAAAAATTACCCTGTTCATATGAGATGGACCTGAGTTTCCTTAAGAAATGGAAAAGGCAGGCCCAAGTGAGAGCCACTTTGTAAATGTTGTGGCTATTGAAGATGCTTAAAGCTCCACATATTTGGAATTGATATGAATGTCAGTCATGGCCTTCTGTGAAAGACTTGGATGTTCCACTTCTTATGTTTACATTTGATTTACATTTTTTTCTGTTCCATGTTTATGTTGTTTTTGGGTCTCTGTGCAGGGAAGAACCCAGGAGTCCTATGCCTGAAGAGATTCTGTCAAAATTCTTGGTAGTTCGTATTTTCTCTGATACTACACAAGTATTGCACTTTGACACCGTTTTAACTGTTGGATGCTGCTTAAACATAGGAGATTATCAGATGCTGCAAATACAACGTTATTACAATGACACAAGACCACAAATGGGCTCCCCTACCACATGACGTCATGCTCCTGCGATCTGCTGTTGTCAAGAAGGCATTCTTTTTTATTAGTGGGCAGAAACCACCAATTGATATCCCATGGCATTTTTTTCATGGTACTGCTTGTGTGCAAAACTGCACCCTCTTCTGCTGGTGTGAATCCAGGGTCAATGGGCGGTCTCCACCAGAACACTTCTGGGTGAGAATGCAAAAACTAGGTACCGGACACTCTTTTTATGAACCTCCCCATTTTGCTGGCAAGTTTTTAAAGTGTGTTTCAGTGCTTGTGTGTTCGTTTTGTTTGTTGATTTAGGTGTTTTTAGACTTTTAAATGTGCTTGCGTCTTCTCGCGAGAACCACTGAAATCCCGCCCATGTGAAAATGCGGAAGTAAACAGCATGAGTGGTCATGTTGCAATAATTTAGGGGCGTCTGTTTGTCATGATTATGACAGTGTGTGGTAAGAAGTGTTATTATGCTAGGATACTTACACTGTAAAATATAGTGGCAAAATAATATTTTTGGATGCTCGTCTGATAATCTCCGTAATTTAAATGGCCAATTGTAAAAGATATGTCTTAACAACCTTCCTAAAAGTGGGAATTGATCAGAAGTGTAGCCATATTTGGTTGTTACTCTCCTTGCTTCACCTACCTGGGAAGCATCATCTCCTCAGATGCCAAGATTGACAAAGAGATCGATCACAGATTAGCAAAGGCACATAGCGCATTTGGAAGACTTCACAAAAGAGTCTGGAGCAATAAACACCTGAGGCAAAGCACAAAAATCAGTGTGTATAGAGCCATCGTACTGTCTATCCTCCTTTATGGATCTGAAACATGGGTCACCTATCGCCACCACCTACGACTCCTTGAGCGCTTTCATCAGTGCTGTCTACGCACAATCCTAAATATACACTGGACTGACCATGTGACGAATGTTGCTGTCCTTGAGCAAGCAGGGATCACCAGCATTGAGGCCATGATATTGAGAACACAGCTGCGTTGGGCAGGGCACGTTTCTAGGATGGAGGACCATTGTCTCCGAAAAATACTACTCTACGGTGAACTCGCCACGGGTCAGCGTAAGAGGGGCGCTCCAAAAAAGCGATACAAAGACTCCCTGAAACAACATCTCAGGCTTGGCCAAATTGATCACCAACAGTGGTCCGCCCTGGCCTCACATCGGGAGGCATGGAGACGCACTATCCACAATGCTGCAGCCTTATTTGAGAACTCACGACGAACAAGTCTTGAAGAGAAACGACAACGCAGAAAGAATCACAACCCGGAAACATCACCCAAGGAGACCTTCTGCTGTGTTTTTTGCAACCGGACTTGTTTATCTCGGATTGGCCTTTTTAGTCATCAGCGCGCTTGCAGAAAGCGCGGGATGAGTCCTTCCTGAATCTTCGTTTGCGAAGAAAAGCCAGAGAGAGGAGTGCCAAACTCCATCCTCCTCCAATTGCACTTTTCCTCATATATAAATGATGCTTTTCAAAAGACACAGGTTCTTGTTTGTTTGAATGCTGTCTGCATGAGCAAAGATCCTGGAAAAATCAATATTCTTACTTTGTACTTGCATACAAATAGGAAATTCTCTGTCCCTTTCCACATGAGGGAAGTGATAATGGGTGGGGTGGGACCAGATGCTCCCCTTCTCCCATATTGAAGAAGGTATGGCAAGTAATGACTGAGCAGGGCTTGAGCAACAAATGAATAGCCTCTTTCGAGGAGCAAGTTTGTTATTTTTTAAAATGCTCCCCCCCATACCCAGACCTCTGAGAATCTTCACACTCACTGCTCAGTTTCTTTATTTGCCATTTCCATTTCATTCATTTGCTAGTCATCTAAAAGTTGATAACACAGCTAGGTAGAGTATGCAGTTTTGAAATTAATTTGACTCCCTTATTTTCAATGTCTTTCTGTTACCATCACTACTACAATGCTGACCCCTCACTGTATGTTAATAACGAGAGTTATAAGAAACAGTAGCGCTCATAACCTTGCAATAATTTATGTTAAATAATTTGTAGGCAATTGATAATTCATTAATCATTACCTGCCCTGGTTAATATTCATACCATGGAGGTGTTTCTGAGTCAAAAGAGGTGCAGAGATACTAGGAAGAGAGGCAGTGTTATGCGTGCAATGAACTGTCACATACCAGTCATTTCAGTCATTGTACAAGAAGCCTCTCCAGTTTTCATTCTGGCAACCCTATTAGGGGGTCTGCACTGACCCCCACGGGGTCCTTGGGCACTATCCTCTCTGCTGCTTCTGCCTGTGAAAACAACAAACCTTGTAAAAATCAGCAAAATGTGCCTTTTTTGTTGCCTCCAAGGGACTTGAGAGGCACTTTAGCCACATTTTAGATCCACTCTGGACCATTTTTTTTTTGACAGGAAGTGATTAGAAGGTCAGTTTCTGGGTCACTTCCTGTTAGAAGAAAAGGTCTTCCAACTGATGGAAAGCTGGTGATCAGTTACCTGGCTCACTCACTGTAAATGAAGTCCATAGGGTCAGCTTTTCCAAACTTTGGCCAAGATCCTGTGTCATTATTGTAACTTTGAGGATGGAGCCCCATTATTGTAATTATGTTTGTTGATTCCCTTGGCAACTCTAACCTCACAGTCTGGCAGCACCCTGACTGAACTATTTTTGAGCATGCCAGTATGCTCTCCTAGTCATAGGGTGCCTTGAAAACAGGCAGCTGGAAGAGCTCTTAGGGTTCCTGTTGCAACTGCTTGTCCCAAGGCTTTCCATGACCAGAAGCGCACTGCAGGCATCATTTCCCACTGTTCTGGTCTCCAGCACCTTAGAAACACTTCAGTCGGGGCACTGCCAGCTTGCAAAGGTAAGGTTTGGGGCTCACATTGGTTTGTTCATGACTATAAACACACATTGCCAACAGTTAGGGTATTGTAAGTCCAGCTTACAATATAGTAACTGCTGAACAAGATGCTACTTACTGTGTGTTCAAGGCTATATTAACTTGCCATGAAATGTTCAGGCACAACGGAAGCTGTCCCATGTTTGATGGCATCAGCAACACCTGGCCAGAAAAGGATCCATTTGGATTGCCAAGATCTGCAAAGGAATGAAAGTTCTGCATTGTGACAAGATTGGAAGTGAGACATTCAAGACTAAAAGGAACCTGTAGTACCTCTGTGAAAGGAGTGTTGTTGTTGTTGTTCTTCTTCTTCCCAAATATAAAAGGTCACATTCCCAAATGGTACTAATAGTTGTATGAGAGCCAATGTGGTGTAGTGGTTTGAGCATTGGACTATGAATGAGTCTGCAGACCAGGGTTCAAATGTGCAAGTCACATTCTCTCAACCTCAGAGGACAGCAAAGACAAACCCCCTCTGAACAAATTTTTCCAAGAAAACTCTGTGAAATGACTTGAACATTTCAAAAGAGCAACTGATAGTTGTATATTTTCAACCCAAACTGTGCTTCTGTATGTATGAATTCTTAAGGCTTTCCACCATTGCATGATAACTAGGAAGGAGTAGTAGGACCCTGTTGAGGACTTTGGCGGCAACAGCAGCGGTAGTAGATTTAATGGAACCCTGTTGACTTTAACTATGCCAGAGACTAAATTTAGAACATAACACAATGTACACAGAGAGGATCACATGTAATAAGCTAGGACGGAATGTGCTGGTCAGATGCACAGGTTTCTAACATTGTTTCTTCAGATTCACTCTTCTGGGACTTGCAGTTCTTGCTGTTTCTTATAAACACACACACACTTCAAATGCATCTGTCACTGTAATGCAAAATCATCCAATGTATTATTATAGTGAAAAAGGAAAAGGGCTATTGCTTCATATCTTCTACTCAGTTCAAGATCTCATATTGCAAATAGGTCTTTACAGTGGGTGAGAGACCTCCCAGTTTCTGTTTTGACTTCCTCCTATGAATGTGTGAGAAAGATGGATGGTGATTATGCTGCTGATGGTGGTTTTACAGATCTATACAGGTCATACCTCCTGAACTGAGCATGGATTGGTACTCAATTTGTGGCTGAAAATCTGTACATTTTAGGGCTTGTGTACTTTTCTTTGGAAAAAAATACATAGTCCTGTTTTAATCAGTGGGTTTGTGTGTGCAAATCTGTGTATGATTGGGAGAAAATTACAAAATGTGCCATTTAGGGAAAAAAATAAGTAGAATGTATGAGGATTTCTGTGCAGTTGTGCATGTCGGTTTCCTTATGGGAGTCTCAACAAGATCTGTCCATCCTTTCTAGACACTTCTTCCAGATCTTTAAAATTTCCCTTGCACTAATTGCAGTCTGATAATAAACTCAAAAACCCTATCACAAAATGAAATACAAGTGAGCTTCCACTGACACATAGAATCATAGAATTGCAGAGTTGGAAGAGACCATGAGGGCCATCCAGTCCAACCCCCTGCCATGCAGGAAATCACGATCAAAGCATCCCCGACAGATGGCCATCCAGCCTCTGTTTAAAGACCTCCAAGGAAGGAGACCCCACCACGCTCCGAGGGAGTGCGTTCCACTGCCGAACAGCTCTTACTGTCAAAAAGTTCCTCCTCATGTTGAGGTGGAATCTCTGTTCCTGGAGCTTGCATCCATTGCTCCATTTTCCAATCTCTGGAGCAGCAGAAAACAAGCTTGCTCCATCCTCAACGTGACACCCCTTCAAATACTTAAACAGGGCTATCATATCGCCTCTTAACCATCTTTTTTCCAGGCTAAACATACACAGCTCCCTAAGACTCTCCTCATAAGGCATGGTTTCCAGACCTTTCACCATTTTAGTCGCCCTCCTCTGGACACGCTCCAATTTGTCAATATCCTTTTTGAATTGTGGTGCCCAGAACTGGACACAGTATTCTAGGTGAGGTCTGACCAAGGCAGAATAGAGCGGCACTATTACTTCCCTTGATCTGGACACTATACTTCTATTGATGCAGCCCAAAATCACATTGGCCTTTTTAGCTGCCGCATCACACTGTTCACTCATTTTCTCACAACATAGTTTGGTTTATAAGGCTCGTGTAGATGGAGCTAATTGGATTTGACAGTATTTTTTTAAACTCAACCACTTCTTGTTATGCACAAAGTAGTGCATGTCCAAGGCAATGGGGGTTTCTTGATCTAAAAAAGAGTGTGCCTGTATTGAAGTATATGTGTGATTGCTATGTGTATGAAAATCCCAGTTGGTGAATAATGCTGGAAATTTAGCATGTCTGTGGGGATGTTTGTGGCATTGCCCAAGGCACCCAGAACAAAGTTTGCATAGGTATTTGCTTCTTCTCATTTCTTCATGCATTTCCTTGTCACAAAATGTGGCAGATTAAACAAAGATAATGAAGTAGTTTTGATTGTCCAAGCACATCTGGCTGGTTGTTCCTTGTATGTGTGGACATGTATTATGTCTTAGATTTGTTGTTCATTGAAGCACATGGTCCTGAATTACATGCTCTGTAAAATGTAAAACTATAAGGAAATGCTTGTCAAAAAGTCTTTCTGACAGTGTGGGAAGTGCTTCCCCATAGAGCCATTTCAGTCCATTGAAATACTATGCATGAACATCGTGGGAGGCTGGACATGATCATTAGGATCTTTCCTATCCAATTGCCGCTCTGTTGGAGTGAGGATACCATCAGGCAGGTAGATTTTCCCCATTCCCATGTAGGTTAAAATATTAGCTTGTGCACCCAATGTGCTGAGCAAAGGGTTGGACTTGATGGCCCATATGACCCCCTTCCAGCTGTATAATTCTATGTGACATATTGTATGTGACTTATACTAAGTCAATTTCTCTCAGGCTCTACCTTGAGATATTTTTGAACTATAACTCTCATCAGCCCTAGACAGCATAATCAGTAGTGAAAGATGATGGAAGTTGCAGTCTAACCATACCTAGAAGAACAAAAGCTCCTCAATCCTGCTCTACATACCATCAGCTCTGGCTGGTAGTGGGTGACCCCCAAACCCAGCAACAAGGCTGCCTCTGTTTGTTGTGTCCTCAGGTGAGTGCATGCAAGTCTTGCTTTGGAACTTACAATGACACCACAAATCCAAGAGTCTCTAGTTTTTCTAAGGCCTGAATACCCTGAAAACATCAAATCCCTCCTGATCTTGGAAGCTAAGCAGGGTCAGCCCTGGTTAGTGCTTGGATGGAAAGCTGCCAATGAAAACTAGGTGCTGTAGGCTATATTCAGATGAAGGCAAACCACTTCTGAGTATTCCTTTCCTAAGAAAACCATATTAAATACATGGGGTTGCCATAAGTGGATAGGCAACTTCAAGATGCAACTGAAAGGCACAAGTTTTCATGTCTTCTAGCCATCTCACCTTGAACATACTTGATCTTGTCTGATTTCTGAAGCTAAACAGGAACTGGGTCTAGTTATTAAGTGGATGAGAAACCCAGGAAATAACAAGCATCATGAGGTATGCCTAGGAAGGAGTTGTGCTGCAGCCCTGGAGAGAAATTAACTGGTAGTCAGAGTTACAATAAAGGTCAGGATGGACTGATAGAGCAGACAACAGCTTCCTGTGCTGTTATGACATTCAGAAGTATCCTGCCTCCAAACATGAAGGCATTGCAAGTAATGATTTCCCTTCCCTGTGCAAAAGAATGATGGATGGAGTCCCTTGCACAGGTCATGGACAAGAGTGGCTTTGTGCTGTCGGCATCCTTATAGATATGGGAGTAGAACCTGATTTGCTTTTAGAGTGTAGTGGATTAAAAAAAAGTGAAAATTGTGGTGCCCAGGAACGTTGGGCCAGGAAGCCTAGGACACTAAGGAATAACTGGGCAGAGACTGTGTATCACATATTGATTGATTAAATTTAACTACGGTACTGTAATCGTTCTCTGTAGGATTTTGATAAATAAGATGTATGTGTTCCCATTTAATTGTGTTTTATATCTGCCGGATTTTTCAAAGCTACTTTATGGTGGCCTTTATGGTTGTGAATGCTTTTATCAGATTTTTGCAAGCAGCTTTGAGGACCAAATTGCCTAGAAATATTTAATAATGGTGTTGATAATGAAGGATAAGCAATCCAGTGTAGTTTGGAAATCTGGAGCCCTGGACATTTCCCACTGTGCTCGCAGCTGCCATATGTCCAGTTATTCCTTGTGAAGTCAAATTCCCTTATAGATGGAAGCGGCTGTATTTCTTTCATTCAACCCCCCTGCAGGAGATGATCTGTAAGTCATAGAAAGGACTGAGAAAATAGAGGGTAAGAATAATTAAATTTTTGGACTAGGCCATAAAATGAAGAAAATCCCACAGGAAGAAGGTCCGTTCCTGGCCAGTGGCTGGACAAATAGTACTGCCACTGCTCAACCCCTCCCCCACACCTCTACAGCAGTGTTTTTGCCAGTAATGAATGATTGATGTGTGTGAGTCCCAGGACTCCCTGATTCCATCTCTAATGCCTGACCTTGTTGGATAATGAGCTTTGCTAGATTAGAGACATGCAGTATATCACTTGCAAACAGGACTCTCCACAACCTGCTTATTCCCATACTCCTGGTGGTGCATGAACTGTGGTGTTGCTGCTGCTTTTTAGTATGGGCAATGACATCGCCTTAACCTGGGGAGGATATGCTGCCAAAGAGTCTGTTCCTCAGGTAGCCTGGCTTGTTCATTCTGATCCCATTTTGATCCAGCTCAGGCAGTCACTGCTTTGAAGCACTCAGCCAGCGAGGGAGGATCTAGGGGAAGACTGAGCTGCTTCTGAGCCAGGAGAAAAGGAAGCTGCTCTCTTCCCTTCAAGCTCTGAAGTCGGACTCTGCAAAGCCCCTGCTGTGACTCTGAAATTCAGACTGCAGGTGGTGGTTGGGGGGGAAGGGGGCCAACCTAACATGAACACCTGGGAGCTTCCTTCAAGATTGGCAGCAGAGGAAAAGGCAGACATCAGCCTCAGAACCTTGCAGGAGGCCCAGACGCTGAGGTGCCCCTTTCAATTTAGGACTTGGGATCTCTGCCTGCGTTAGAGGGCCACATTCTGGCCTCATGGGTTTTGTTTGCAGCTCCTGCTAACTTCAGGCTTTTTCCATCTATCATGGGAACACTTTTGAGAGGATTTGACACTAGAAGGGTGCTGAGGAGTCAGTGAGCATAGCAAATAGCTTTGAAACAAAATAGCCGGAGGCAACACATAGAGAGAATATTTAAATCCACCCCAGCTGTTTTGACAGAGCTGGATCTGTGGTAGAAGACGCACATTTGGTAGAAAGCTCGGGTATCTGTTGAACAGCTGCAGAGGACCGCAGTCTAGAAATATTTAATAATGCCATTGATAAAAGGATAAGTAATCCAATGTATCTTGGAACTCTGGAGACCTGGACACTGAAGTTATTTGTATCAGAGGGAAGGTGTTAGAGCAGTGCTGTCCAACCTTTGGCCCTCCAGGTGTTCTGGGCTACAGCTCCCAGAATTCCTAACCATTGGACCAGGCTTCTGGGAATTGGAATCCAAAACACCTGGAGGGCCAAAAGTTGGACACCACTGTGTTACAGCCTTCTCTGCACTTCTTGCTTTTCCTTTGAAACCCCTTTTTGCAGTAAAAACTAGAAGTATAAATCCTCTCTTACTTTGTACTTTGTACTTGCCTGCAAAAATGAAGAATTCCAAAAAGTTTCCTCCTCACTGGTTGAAATTGCAAGAGATTTTTGATATTTTTCCTTGATTGTTCACATTTGGAATTTTGGATTAAAATTTCAAAATTTCATTTCCATCCCCCCCAAAAAAACCCAAAAACTACTGTGTGGAAAACTCCACATGATTTGGCACAAGCATGTTTTCTGTGCAAAGAACAATGTTTTTTGTGCAAAAGAAATTTTCACAAAAATATGAAGTTGAAAGCTTTCACGGCCGGCATCCATAGATTTTCCTTGTTTTTTTTCTGGGTTGTTAGGCCGTGTTCTGGAATAGTTTCTTTCTGATGTTTTGCCTGCATCTGTAGCTGGCATCTTCAGAGAAATTCTCTGAATATGCCAGCCACAGATGCAGGTGAAACATCAGAAAGAAACTATTCCAGAACATGGTTTCACAAAAATGTCCAGAAACCTGCAAACAATTTGGCAGGGAGTCATCCTATTTATTTTGATGAGAAAAATTGCAAGTATTATTTACATACCTAGTAGAAATAGAAATTTGGAATAACAACACTGAAGAAAAAGACTAGAGCCAAGATCCTAAATAGTGCTTGTTTAGTGTAAATCTACGTTCATATAGTTAAGTGGCGGTTGCACACCCTTCTGCTGAATCCTAGTGTTGTACAACCAGTTGCGTATCTGTGAATTCACTTGCTATTTCCACAATCCCAGTGAATCAAGCTGTACATTGAAGGCACTGGTGAATAGTTACACACCATCCAAGAATGTGCAAGTGCATGTACCACAGTTACACTTGTGGCATTCCATCTATGCAACTGTGAACTGGTTATGGACATGAATATGGAAATGAAGCTGGCAGGAATATTAGCAGTTTCCATGCTCACTATCAAATATCGCTATCCTGCGAGCATAACCAAATTCCCCATCCCATTTCCATGCCCTCAAAGTAGGGACATTTTCTAGAAGCTAATGTCAGAGTGCAGTGGCCTGTTTCCTCATTTTCCAGCCTGAGCTGAGATCATGGTAATTTGTGGGATTTGAAGCTGACTATCCTTTGACTTGAAAACCCTTTTAAGATGGTAATGATTGTTTTGTTTGCTTGATAATTTGCTGACTGTTCCTAGTTCAGATTTTACTTTTCAAAGAGGCCAGGTCACCAATGTAGAATAAGATGACAGTGTCAGGTTCTCCCAGAGGTAAGGGACTTTAGAAGGGATCCTACAGTCCTTGCCACTTTGATGCCCGCCATTTGCTTAATCATGCTAATGTGCTGTCTAATTATGGTAAATGCTGTAACCATTTACATATTACCCCAATGAAAAATGTATGCTCCACTCAGCTCCTCTGTCAGCCTTTTCTTTTTCTTTACACATTAGTGCTTGCAGTGCCGATATGCCCTCTGGTATGAATTGGGGGCTTTATAGCATTCTATTAAGTGAAATGGAAAATCCTGTGTATGATCTTTCTTTGCAGGCTGATTCAGATAATGGTTTCAAGTAACTGTTTCAAGTGGAAATGTGGAAGAGCATCTTTGCAAAGCATAGTGTTTCTATTTCCTTTCACATTATTATTATTATTATTATTATTATTATTATTAAACACACTTTGGCTCCAGGCATACTTACATGCCTCTTCTAGGTGTGCTGTGCTTTGATGGGAGAAATGGGTGGGAGATTTATTTTTTTATTTTATTTTATTCTGTTCTGTTTCCCCCCCAGCTCTGGTACTCAGCAGCTTACAAAAGTTAAAACTGATACAAATAAAAATTCAAATTTTGAAGGCTTTCATGGCTGGCATCCATAGGTTTTCTATGGGTTTCTTCCAGGCTGTGAGGCCGTGTTCTGGAAGAGTTTATTCCTGATGTTTCGCCTGTATCTGTGGCTGGCATCTTCATCTGGACCTCCCCAGATGATCTCAAAACCCAGGCAGTTTTGTATAGGAAACTGGAGCCAGATAGGGCTTTATAGTTAGTACTTGTTAGTACTTGAATGGGAGATCAGCAGAGAGTACTAGTGATCTCCAGGTAGGTCTAGGAAAGTTGTCCTGCCTGAAACCTAAGTGCTGACAATACTGGGCCAGATGGGTTTAGCTTTCTGTGTTCCTACAGCAGCTTCTTGGGTTCTTATTTTCAAGGAGAGGGCTTGTTTTATTTTATATTGCATGAAGCTTGCTGCTCTCTACTTCCTTGCTTTTTGTGCTTAGCTTAAAACGGAGCCCTTGGTTGGACAGGCAAGCAATGAATTGTAAAAGAGGCATAAATTAGCAGTCATTGGGTCCTGCCATGTGCATTGTCAATTATTTTGCCCATGTGGTCATCTCTTGTCCCACAAGGTTATACAGCCCCCTCCAGTCTTATTAAATAGCAGTGCTTAAATCAATGAAGGGAGTTGAGATGTGGGGGAAAGTGGCACTGCATTTTTGTTTACTGCATTTTTGTCCCACCCTCCAGCCAAAGTTTTATGATACCAGGGACAGACAGGTATGTGTGTGGGAAGCACTGGTGTCTGTGTGTGGGGAGGGGAGGGGAGGGGAGGGGAGGGGAGGAAGGGATTGTGTGTCTACAGCCTTTGGTTGCTTTTGCGCAGTGGCTCTTTTTTGGGTCTGTCTAACCTACCCGCCCACACTTGGGTTCAACATTCCTTGAAGCTGGAAGATGGATGCTGAAAAGATTTCTCTCCTTGAAAATGAGTGCTTCTCCACCCCTCCATGGGACATTCTACAAGCCCAACTCAATTGTTTTCCATCTGTCCTAGGTAATTTGCTTTTTCCCCCCTGCTTCTTTTTCATCCAGGGTTTTGGGAAGAGTTCCCAGACCTTAACAAAGTTAGGGAAATATGATTCTCAGGCATTTCATCTCACTTCTGAGTTTCATCTTCACCCCAATTCTTTTTATGATGCACTCTTTTTTAAAAAAAATCTATTTAAACGGTTTTACAAATGGGCTCTTGTTTTCTGTGGCTGTTGGGAAGAGGTTAGTGTTCCAGTTTTAAAATCAGCCAGTGCTCTCCTTCAGGGAAAGTTAAGTTTGCTGCTTCTCATAGTAGATTAAAAGAGATCTTTCCCCCTGAATTTCTTATGCATCCCAGCCACCTGGCCCTTTGCTATGCAGCATGTGTTTATTCCAGATCTTGGAAGTCACAAGTTAGAAATAATAGAGTCACCCTCTTTGGATAATGAAGATGAACAATGCCACATTTTAAAAAGAAGAAGAAGAAGAAGAAGAAGAAGAAGAAGAAGAAGAAGAAAGAAAGAATGAAAATACTTTATTCTAGTTACTTTCAAATGTTATTTGTAAGGTAATGCATTTACAGGTTGTCTCCCCCACCATATCTGTGGCGGATACATTCCCAGACCTACTGTCCACAGATAGTAGCAAACTGCCATAGGATACCATAAAATTGTGCTGGAGGGCCTAGAAAATCTCTAGAGGGGATGCCTCTGTAGGCATCTGGGGGTCCTCTGGCATGACTCTATGGTCAACATCTGGCAAAAGCTGACCATAGAGTCATGCTGGAGGACCTCCAGATGCCTAGAGAGACACTCTGGATGCACAGAGAGACCCCCACCCCACTATGGTTAAATGAAACCATGGATACAGGGGGCAGTGTAGAGGCATTTTGTTTGGAGGTTTTCAAGTTTTATGGCATGCTATTATCAGCCCTAAGGGTTTCTCCCCCATTAAAACAAAGTGCCAGAATATAATCAGAAACTAATAAGAAGCACAAGACGTTTACAAATTAATACCAATAGGCTGCTTTTTAATTAATGCAATGACCTAAAGGTACCAGATCCCATCCGATCTTGGAAGCTAAGCAAGCTCACCTCTGGTTAGTACTTGGATGGGAGACCACTAACAAATACCAGGTGCTGTAGACTGTACAGTATTTCAGAGGAGGTTACTAGCAAAACCACTTCTGAGTATTCCTCGCCTAACAAAACCCTATGAAATTCATGGGGTTGCCATGAGCTGACAAGTGACTTGAAGGTACGAACTCACACACACAATGAATAATAGAATGAATTACTTTTTAAAAGGAATTTTCCAAGCTACAGTTCACTCTTTCTAATGTACAATTGTCCCTTCATATTTGATGGGGTTTGGTTCCAGGACCACCACCACCCCCGTGGATACCAAAATCTGTGAATACTCAACTCCCATTATATGCAATGGCATAGCAAAATGGTGTCCCTTATATAAGATGGCAAAATCAAGGTTTGCTTTTTGAATTATTATGTTTTTAAGAATATTTTCAAGCCATGAATACTTAAATCCATGAATACCAAATCTGTGGATATGGAGGGACAAGTGTAATAATATTTTAAAAGCCTGTTTAAAGATGAACTCTGATAGATAGTTTGCTTGGGCATGTGGATGCACAGGTGGCCATCTTGTCAAAAGAAGCTATTTGATTTCTGTGGTGCATGCCCATTTTACAAAACTGTATGATACAGGTTTTGTGGTTTCTGTTTGCACTTGCTTCAGACCAGCATCCTACACATTTTGGTTGATCTGTGCACACAAGTCCCAAACCTGGTTGCCAGGAGTGTGGCCCTTCATGGAAGAGTGGGTTCTTCTCTCTGACCTTGCACTGTACCTCGAAACTCAGTGTGAGCTGAGGTATGATCTCTTCCCCCTACCCCAGCTCCAAACATTCAACATCCCTTGGAAACACAATGTGAAAAAAGGCAAATTCTCACCCTTTTTCTTCTAACAAGCTACTTAGTCATGCTTTGCGTGATAATGTTATACTTAATACTGCAGATAGAGCAAGGAGGCATTCATTACCATATAAATATTATTGAAGCTGACTCCACCTCCACCATAACACTCTAGTCACCCCAGTTCAACATAGTATTTCAGTGTGTTTCATTCACAGTTCATTTCCCCATGCCTTAGTAAATAAAGCACTGGGGCTTGCATCTTATGGATGACTGAGAAACTGTCTTAGCCTTTCTCACTGGAACTGTGGGGTGGTGATGTTCAGGTGTTTTACATTTGTGTAGAGTCAATCCATGGGGGAGAGGGAGCAGTGATAAGTGATTTAGTGACTTGCCTCTGAGGGTTGGAGGCAAATTTCTACGGGGGTGGGTGGGTGGGGGAAGGCTTCACTACTCATTGAGGGTCTTCCAGGATTTAGAAATTGTATAGGGAGTCTACATGAGTAGAAAAGGCTCTCCAGACTTAATTGGAGCACACTTGCTAGAGCATGGATGCACATTTTTGCTGTTCACTAACAGGATTTTGTTGTGGTTCTGCAATATACTTACTGATCCATCAGGTTATGAAATGTGTAGACTGTGATGTGGGATCTCAGACAATGTTGAGAGTTACCTTTGGCCTCCCTGTGACTGCCAAAAGTTGAGCTTCAAGTATTTCAGGGAATAAATATAAAACCAGATGGTTTGCTTTTGTGACACTTGAGTTTTGTGAACCATTGAGGGGTGTACTAACCCCTCAGGTTACATTTGACTGTCATGTTGGAAAATCAGAATTGTTGAAGAACATCTGGGGGAGCGCCCACCTGAGTTGTCAACTCAAACGTTTGTTTCCTGAGGAATGGCACCCAGTCTGAAAAGCTTACACATGAGGGGAAAGGCTAAGCTGCAAGCAGCCGTTCTCTGTGACCTGTAAGTCTCCTTTGTGTAGAGCCTATGGATGTAAAAAATACTCACAAATTTTCTTGTCCTTGGTGAGAAAAGGTTTCTCAACACATCACAGTAACCCATCAAAAATGGACAACCCTCATGATATAAATTTAATCTCATACACATACATATACATGTTCCTATACATACATGATAACATGGAATCACAGTGATACCTTTATTGGGCTAACCAAAAATGCCCAAAATATATAATGTGAGCTTTTGAAGCTCCATTGGTTTCTTCATCAGGCAAAGGCGCTAAAAATCATACAGGAGGAGAAAAAAAAATGACCACATTAGAGTCACAGGCCTACGTTTTGTCAAGATATTGTTTTTGTTGTTGTCAGTTAAGCTGCTTTGGAGGGATATCCATGTATGCAGAGGATACTCCTCTCTTTAGACATATAGGCTCTGGGAAACAAAAGCTAAATCCACACTACACAAATAATCCAGTTTGAAACTGATTTATTTGCCATGGTTTCTTCCTGTGGAATCCTGGGATTTGTAGTTTTACAAAGTCTTTAGCCTTCTCTTTGAAAGCTAATCACCAAATTACAAATCTCAGGATTCCATAGGAAGTAGCCATGGCAAATTATCCAGTTCCAAACTGGATTATTTGTATAGTATGGATTTGGCCAAAGAGTCCTATGAAGTCCAGGAAATGAAATTTAAAGTCAGTTAACGACCGAAAAAGCAACTACCTTGAGATCAAGGGTGTTTCTGAGCGTGCATTCACACTACACAAATAATCCAGTTTGAAACTGGATTATTTGTCATGGCTCCTTCCTGTGGAATCCTGGGATTTGTAGTTTGGTGAGGTAGCAATACTCTTTGGCAGAGAAGACCTTGTAAAACTACAAATCCCAGGATTCGATAGGAAGGAGCCATGGCAACTGATCCAGTTTCAAATTGGATTATTTGTGTAGTTTGGATTCCGCCTCTGTTTCATGTGAGCCTTTGTCCCTTGTGCACAGGCCAACCTGTTTCTTAGGCAGAGAACATTGAATTTCTTCTCAAGAAGCCTCTCTACTGTTGAATCTGGAAAACCTTTGGTGCAGTATAGGTAAAACACTTCAAATACAGTCCCAATAAAAAGAGTTCACTTTTTAGAAACCTCAGAGAACTAAGTCCCAGTTCCTTGGATCTCTCTTCTTTTGGATTCTGCTGTTGTGGCTAAAATGCAATATCCTCAAATACATTTACAGAGAGAGAGAGAGAGAAAGAGAGAGAGAGAGAGAGAGAGAGAGAATTTCATTTGCAGAAAAAGCAAATGTTTTTGCACAGTAAACCTTGGTTTTGTTTTCATAGACTCATAGAATCATAAAATCATAGAGCTGGAAGAGACCACAAGAGCCATCCAGTCCAACCCCCTGCCATGCACAATCAAAGCATTTCCAACAGATGGCCATCCAACCTCTGTTTAAAAAACTCCAAAGAAGGAGACTCCACCACACTCCCAGACAGTGCATTCCACTGCCAAACAGCTCTTACAGTCAGGAAGTTCTTCCTAAAGTTTAGATGAAATCTCTTTTCCTGTAGTTTGAGTCCACTGCTCCATGCCTTGTCTCTAGTGTTGCAGAAAACAAGCTTGCTCTGTCATCAGTATGACATCCCTTCAGATATTTAAACATGGCTATGTTGTTCCCTCTTAACCTTCTCTACCCCAGGCTAAACATACCCAGCTTCCTAAGCCAATCCTCATAGGGCATGGCTTCCAGACCTCCCACCATTCTGGTTGCCTTCCTTTGGACATGTTCCAGCTTGTCCATATCCTTCTTGAATTGTGGTGCCTAGAACTGGACACAGTATTCCAGGTGAGGTCTGACTAAAGCAGAATAGAGTGGCACTATTATGTCCCTTGATCTAGACACTATACTCCTATTGATGCAGCCTAGAATCTCATTGGCTCTTTTAGCTGCCGCGTCACACTGCTGACTCATGTTCAGTTTGTGGTCCACTAAAACTCCCAGATCCCTTTCGCATGTAGTGCCCTCAAGCCAGGTGTCATCCATCCTATATCTCTGCATTTCATTTTTACTGCCCAAGTGTAGTATCCTACATTTCTCCCTGTTGAAATTCATTTTATAAGTTTTGGCCCAGCTTTCTAAGCTGTTCAGGTCATTTTGAATTCTGATCCTGTCCTCTGGGGTATTAGCTACCCCTCCTAATTTGGTGTCATCTGCAAACTTGATAAGCATGCCCTCTGTTCCCTCATCCAAGTCACCGATAAAGATGTTGAATAACACTGGGCACAGGACAGAACCCTGTGGCACCCCACTGGTCACTTCTCTCCAGGATGAAGAGGAGCCATTGGTAACTACCCTCTGGGTTCACAGTCAGTCAACCAATTACAAATCCACCTAACAGTTGCATTGTCTAGCCCACATGTTACTACAGTAACTTTTTTGCAAGAATATCATGGGGAACTTTGTCAAAGACCTTACTGAAATCAAGATACATTACATCCACAGCATTCCCTTCATCTACCAACTTTGTAACTCTATCAAAAAAAGAGATAAGATTAGTTTGGCATGACTTGTTTTTGAGAAACCCATGTTGACTTTTAGAGAACATGGCATTCCTTTCTAAGTGCTTATAGACTGTCTGTTTAATGATCTGTTCTAGGATCTTTCCTAGTATTGATGTCAGACTTTTGTTCTTTTTCCCCCCCACAATCGTATTTGCCCAAATCCTACTGGTTAGTCCTAACTAGAGTAGCCATCAAAGCCTTTTTGTTGTTGTTGAAACAGTAGAATCATAGAATTGTAGAGTTGGAAGAGACCACAAGGGCCATCCAGTCCAACCTTCTGCCACACAGGAAATCTTGATCAAAGTATCCCCGACAGATGGCAATCCAGCCTCTGTTTAAAGACCTCCAAGGAAGGAGACCCCACCACGCTCTGAGGGAGTGTGTTCCACTGCCGAACAGCTCTTACTGTCAAAAAGTTCCTCCTAATGTTGAGGTGGAATCTCTGTTCCTGGAGTTTGCATCCATTGCTCCGTGTTCCAGTCTCTGGAACAGCAGAAAACAAGCCTGCTCTATCCTCAATGTGACACCCTTTCAAATACTTAAACAGGGCTATCATATCGCCTCTTAACCATCTTTTTTCCAGGCTAAACATACCCAGCTCCCTAAGTCTCTCCTCATAAGGCATCGTTTCCAGACCTTTCACCATTTTAGTCACCCTTCTCTGGACATGCTCCAATTTGTCAATATCTTTTTTGAATTGTGGTGCCCAGAACTGGACACAGTATTCTAGGTGAGGTCTTACCAAGGCAGAATAGAGCGGCACTGTTACTTCCCTTGATGTAGACACTATAGTTCTATTGATACAGCCCAAAATCGCATTGGCCTTTTTAGCTGCCGCATCACACTGTTGACTCATGTTCAACTTGTGGTCTACTAGGACTCCTAGATCCCTTTCGCATGTAGTCTCGTTCAGCCAGGTCTCTCCCATCCTATATCTATGCATTTCATTTTTCCGCCCTAAGTGCAGTACTTTACATTTCTCTGTATTGAATTTCATTTTGTTAGCTTTGGCCCAGCTCTCCAGTCTATCCAGGTCATTCTGAATTTTGATCCTGTCCTCTAGGGTATTAGCTACTCCTCCTAATTTGGTGTCATCTGCAAATTTGGTAAGTATGGCCCTAATTCCCTCACCCAAGTTATTGATAAAGATGTTGAATAGCACTGGGCCCAGGACAGAACCCTGTGGCACCCCACTGGTCACATCTTTCCAAGACGAAGAGGAGCCACTGCTGAGCACCCTTTGGGTTCGGCCGGTCAACCAATTACAAATCCATTGAACAGTTAACTTGTCTAGCCCACATTTTACAAGCTTGTTTGCAAGAATGTCATGGGGAACCTTGTCAAAGGCCTTACTGAAATCAAGGTATGCGATGTCCACAGTGTTCCCTTCATCTACCAAGCTGGTAACTTTATCGAAAAAAGAGATCAGATTAGTCTGGTATGACTTGTCTGAAACCCATGTTGACTTTTTGTGACAATAGGAGTACATAAGTAACTCCTATTGACTCATTGACTCGGCCTCTAGGTATGATTATGGATAAGATTCAGGTCTTTGTTCTTTGTGTGTACAAAAACATTGTTTTCTGAAAAAATGAAATGTTTGCAAAAAAAGAAAAAAGAAAAAAAAAGCCCTGGATTGTGAGGAGAAAACATAAAAAGTCCAAGAAACTTGCTGAATAAGGGGGGGAAACATTTCAAATGCTTTGTCCTTGCCAATGGAGCAAAATAAATAATATTAACATCCCTGTTGGAGTTGAATTTTCCTCTTGCATGTATTGGTCTGGGTGTGTAGAAGCTTTCAGACAAGCAAACCACCGCTAAAAATTTGATACGGTAGACCATGGATGAATAAACTAAACTGTCTCTGGAACCAAGCATCCAAACAGACTTGGGAAGAAGGCAAGATTAAATGAGACATCTCTGGGAACTGGAAACCATTTTCAGCTCTGAGAATTCCTAATAGTTCCTCACTCCAGGGGAACTTGGAAGTGGATACTGCCTGAGCAATGTTATGACACCTCATAGTAGGTCTTTATCTTACAGTACAAGGTGGAGAGCTGCTACATGGAGGGCTGTTTGCTCATTTCACAGCAGGGAGACATTCCTCACAGTGGCACCCAGCTGGCAATTCAAATCCATCCTTGTGCAGTCCAGCCTAGCTTAAAATGGGTCTGGTGAAAGAGCGTAGCAAGGAAGGATTGCCCCATACTATAGAGCATCGCAGCTTAGTAGAATCTTAATGACTTCCAAAGCAGTTTCTTCCCCGTAGATCAAATTTCTGCAGCAGATTTGTTGATGTGCCCGTGGTGCACCATGGCTTGGATGGTACAGTTCCACCAATCTCCGAATGTTAACATCCAGACATGTTAAGCTCTGCACCAGGGATAGGCAACTGTGGTGGAGCCTGAGATCATTTTTCTGTCCCAGAGTCCTTCTGGGTAATGCACAGACTGTCAAAAAGTGCCGAAAAGAAAAGGGGGAAAAACCACCAAACAGAACTGGTTGGAAGTTCACTTCTGGGTTTCAGATTCTCCATACTCAGTGTGCTCTGTAAGCAAATGTTATTTGTTTATTTTTTAAAATTTTGTTTATATAAATGTAAAAGTTACTGAAAAGACAATTGAAAACTTACAACGTTAAAACAATTAAATTTCATTAAACCATGATAGAAAGATAGACCCCCATATCTGTGGGGTATATTTTCCAAGACTTACCATGGATAGCAGAAACTGTGGACAATAGTGAACCCTATTAAAATGAATTACTTCCAGCACAGTCATACCATAGAGTCATGCTGGAGGACCTAGAAGATGCCTAGAGAGGCCACATTTTTCTGGATGTGGGTAAGTTAGCCCACAAAGCAGAGGTGGAAATTGGGTGACCTGAGTGCTTTGTGCAAGCCTTTGGTGGATTTAATGCACCATTCCCCTTGAATTACCCCCCTCAAACTATCCAAAATGTTCTGAGTGGTGACCAATGATGATGTCTTATCACTACCATTGATCGAAAATGGTAGTTGTGAAAATGCTATCCAGGCCTCCTCTTGGAGTTGCCTAAAATCAGGCAGTGCAGCTCTTTGGACTCCAGAGTGTGGCCACCCCTCACTTGGAGCATGAGTCAGAGCATTCCAGAATGTGCTATGTAAATTTCTGACTTCCAGACTGGGATATCCATGTCGGTATGTTGACACAAATACAGCTGTCAGCTGAAATGGGTTGCCAGATTAAAAGCTGGAGAGGTCTTCTGTATCTTTAATGGTTGCATAAAAGAGGGAATTTTAGCAAGTGTTGCATGTCATGCAAGCAGGTAACAAGCAACACCTGGTGAAATTCCTTCTTCCCCACAACCATGAAGAAGAGTACATGATACTAGTTTTCAATCTGGAAATCCTACTGAGTTGAATCCTATGCATGTTTGCTCAGATGTAAACCCCCCAGGATTCAGTGAGGGCTGCTCCCATATAAATATGAATAGGATCACAGCCCCAGAGTCATATGCCATCTTAAAATTTGTAGCCATTTATTGTGACATGATCTACAATAGACTAGATCCTCCTTCTTTTCATCCCCTCCCCCACCCCGTCATATTCACTCAACTCCTTATTCACTCCCCAATCCTTCTCCAAATCCCACCATTCCTTTCAGGAAAGTGGGACAGTTGACATAATAAACCTTTCCTCACCCAGCCTTCCACCCATTTCTGCTTCTGATTACTATTTCATTCTTTCTCCTTTTTTTGGTCTGGCCTCATCCTGACAGACACAGATGGAAGAGGTAGGGGAAACCAAGTACATATAGCCTCTTGTATTCTTCCTTCTGTTTATTTGTTTGCTTTGGACCTGTTGGAGTCTGATCGAGGGCTTTTCAAGTCTGCCCCTCTCCACCTCCCACTTGAAAGGAAGGAAAGAAGAAATAAAATCAAGTAAAAAGAAGTGCCCAGCATAGGTGTCAGCCCATCTTTTGGCTGGAGAGGGAAAAAAAGGAAAGAAAAAAAAATCTTTGGGACAAAGACAAGGATGCCAAGTAGCAAGGCCTCTGTCAGCAGGCAGCAAACAGTGGAGAAACATTATCAATCATTCAGAATGTTGGGGAGGGTGAAGAGACTGCCCATGCCAAGAGTGGAGGAATTTGAAGGCACATACACACACACACAGAGAGAGAGAGAGAGAGAGAGCTTCTCTTTGTGTTGAAGGGAAGGGGCTTTGTGCATGTTGTTGTTTTATTTCCCCACCACCACCTCTCCTCTTCTGGTTTTTTGGATATCTGCCCAGTCCCATGCAAATTAAAGAAGCAGTGTGGATTTCTAGAAAAATGGAGGGAGGGGTTCAGGAGGGGGACGTCACACAAAGAATGAAGGACATAAAGAATGAAGACCCAGAGCAGAAGAAGAAAGTGTGTGCATGGATGTGTTTGTGGTGTGAGTGTACATGCACTTATTTATACCCCCCTCCATTTTTATTTTTATTTTTAGTTACCCATCCTAATGCAATTATCAATGTGGCTTGCTAAAGTTAGACTAGCTATGCATGAGGGTGTGTATGTATATATGTATGTATTTCCTATTTGATACAAACAAAATTTAAAACAGTTAAAGATACAAGTGCCCATTAAAAGCTAACAAAGAAAATACTGCACATTCAACCCCATAAACATTTAATTGATTTATATGCCACTTTTTCTTGACAGGGGTCCCAAAATAGCTTGGTGGTGATGGGGGTGGTGTGGGCCTTGGTTGTTTCTGACATGGTGACCCTAAGGCAACCTTTCACAGGGTTTACTGAGGGCAACAAAGGCTAAAAGCAAGATTAGCTGAAAAGCTTGATAATAAGAAAGTTATAAGACAAACGATAAAATGACAAGACACTTAATTTGCCTTCATGGGGAATACCACCATGCATTCAAAGAATGAGTGAAGGGAGGGAAAGACATGTTTTTGTTTTTGTTTGCTGTCCTTAATTGCTGTAAAGTTGACTTTGACTGATGGCAGCCTTATGAATGAGAGACCTCCAAGTCACCCTGTCATCTACAGCTCTTCTGAGGGCCTGCAAACTGAGGGCCATCACTTCTTTGACTTGAGTCTATCCACCTCTAATGCAGTCTTCCAATTTTTACTGAGCATTACAGTCGGCCCTCCATATACATGGATTCTGCATCCACAGTTTCAGCCATCTACTGTTTGAAAATATCCCCTCCCTCAAAAAAAAATAAAATCCAAAAAGCAAACCTTGATTTTGCTATTTTACGTAAGGGACACCATTTTACTATGCCATTGTACATAATGGGACTTGAGCATCCAGGGGGGTTCTGGAATCAAACCCCAGTAGATTCCAAGGGCCCACTGTATTGTCTTTTCCAATAAGTCATGTAGTCTCGTCATGTGTCCAAAGTGCAAGAGTCTCATTTTGGCTTCAGACTTGATTTTGGCAGTCCATGGTATTAATAGAACTCTCTTCCAGCACTAGATTTCAAATGAGTTAATTCTCCTCATGCCAACTTTCCTCACTGCCTAGCTTTCACAACTGTACATGTCTGCAACAGGGCTACTGCCCCCTCCTGCCATGTTTTGCTTGGCTCCAGTTGGATTCTTTTTACTCTGAGTGGGAAGTTTGGAAGGGGGAAATCTACACTACCCTTAAAATGATATTTAAAGCCCTAAATGACTTGGGACCTTGGTACTTGAAGAGCACCTTCTCATATTTTCACCTCTCTGAGTTTTAAGGTCTCCTTGAGGGGCCTTCCTCATCAGTCAGCATAATACGTTGTGGGAGGGAACATGAGATAATAAAACAAACAGTACAAACAAGAGTGCAAGAAATAAAATACTTGCTTATACTCTGGAAGCCCATGATAAGAAATACGTTGTTAGCTGACACTGGAAGGGCAGGAGTAGGCGGGAGACCTTCTGCCACTGTGAAGACTTTGGTACATGGAGTATCCCCATAAGGCCATTCAGATCTGGGGCAGTGTAAAGAGAGCCTCTTTGGCCCCTCTTAAATCCAGAGTAGTTATTATTGTGATTTAAAGTAGTTTTGTTGGTAAAATAGAAAAAAAAAAACATGAGTGCCATCTTAAACTCAATAGAAGTGAAAATAACTGAACTGAGGCTGTCGTATGTTGGGCTTGTCATGAGTCAATGTGACTCATTGGAAGAGATTATAGTACTTGATTATAGTACTAAATCCAAATCCAAGGTGCAGAAGAATGATCTTCCACTTAAATTAAAAAAAATGGGGGGGGCTGTTTTGTCGTCTCAGCACACAATCGCTACTGCAAGAATCCAACATGGCAGTTCCGGGTGCTCCCTTGTTAGTAATATACCCCCCACACACACACACACGTCTGACCAATCAGTTATCTGTATCAGAAATGCGCTGCACTGTGATTTGGCTGTCCTAATGAGCAGGGGTGTGCATTTCCCCTGCAGTTTTTTAAAAACGCAGGAAAAAACATGAAGGCTTTTTCTGCATAGTTTCCCCAAATTTTGCTCCCACTACCTCCAAAAATGACGGACCGCTGCGGGATCCCACTTGGACACATGGGATTCCCCCTAGATTCTTAGAGGATTTATTTCACCATCTAGATTGGCCCATAGATGGGTCTCAGTGGGTATGTAAGTATGGCTACAAATGGCCATGTGGAAGGCCCTCCATTTAAAGATGAGAGCATGACACAGGACTTAGCATGCCTAACTTGTGGTCCTCCAGGGAGGCACCATCACATCCTTTCCAACTGATAAAGGTCTTCAACTGCCTGACAAAAGACTGCCCCGACTGCAGCAAAGGTTCATGAACGATGCATGTTGAAATGCATTACACGAGATAGATTGTGCGATTTTGTTGAAGACACAAAATATGTGTGACAAATTTATGTACTAATGACAATAAAGTCAACTATTTATTGAGCCTTCTACACATGGGCATCTCTCCAGAGAAGCAGGCCTATTAGGCAGTCTTTTCCCCCCCTTGTTTGTTTGTTTGTTTGTTTGTTTTTTTACCCCTAAGCTCTAGTGATCCTGATGCAACTAACAGTGGAGATTTTATCAGGCTTTAAGATGCTGCACAGTATTTTTTAAATGCTACCCAGAAAGAATTTCCATCACATATCTTCCTGGCTTGCCAAACCAGCAAAGAGGAATACTGTATACATATGACTGTTTTTGGTAATTTTAAGAAACAGACATTTTGGGAAGATTAGGATATTGGCAGAATTTTGTTAGCAAAATAGTTAGCTCATTATGCTCTTTGGGGTCTCACATAGAACATGAAAGAGGCTGCCTCTTAGACTTTTGTACAAAGACAAAAGAAACTAGCAGGGGAACCAGTTTTGAAAGGAAATGGAGTTCAAGTGCAGGGAGTGGACATGATGGAGGCCCAAAGATCACATCTTGCTTGTACTTGAAGAGAATTTGTTGTAGTTATATATCCATAATATACAAATTAAATGATCAGCATTGGTCATTTATGGAACAGGAGTTGGGTATATTTAGCATGGAGAAGAGAAGACTGAGAGGTGACATTATAGCTGTATGTTTAAATATCTGAAGGGATTCCATGTAGGAAATGGAGCAAGCTTGTTTTCTACTTCTCTTCCGCAGCTGGCCTTCTGTGCTAAATTCAGAAGGCCCAATGCTTTGGCTCAATGCTCAGCATCAGCCCCCTCTACAACAAAATGAGTTCAGCTTTGCTGGGCTGTTTTTCCATCCAGGAAATAAATGAGGCTGCTTAAGAGGAGGCCTTGGGTAAGGGGCGGGTGCAGAGGGGGCGCAAGAAGGAAGGCCCCTGGGGTGAAAGTGACTTGCCACCAAGCCCCCCCTTCTTCCCTTACTTCCAGCCATCTGCCTTTCCCTCCCTGCCTCCCTCCCTCCCTTCCAAGCTGAACTTGGGTGGACTCACAGAGAGCTGATGCTAAGCAATGATCCAAAGACCTTCACCTGCCCAAGTTCAGCTTTGCTGGGCTGTTTTTCCACTGCCCATCCATCTCTCCACTCCTAAAGAGAGAAATGAGGCCAATGAGGAGTGCAAGCCTTTGGCTCAATCAGTGCTCAGCATCAGGTGTCTCTATGCCTGCTCAAGTTCATCTTGGAAGGAACGAGGTGGTGTTAGAGCAAGGCAGAGATTTTTACAACAACAGTCTGTACCATGCAGAGAAAGAAAAATGTTACAAGTGGAGAGACTTTCCTACTGAACCCCACCCTTAAGTGTAAAGAGAGAAAGTAAAAGATTACAACCGAAGAGACTGTCAAATTAACCGCACCCTTGGGTGCAAGGACATGTCGGGGCTGTGCACTGAGTGAACCAACAAGTGGCCTTCTGGTAAGAAAACTCCTTGTTGCCCTTGCTCCCCAGGGGTCTGGACTGACTGTATCCTTCAGGAGCTCCAATTCCAGCTGTGCATGCCAACCCATGTTGTGCTTGGCTCCCACTGACTCCTCATTTTCTTTCTCTCCGCAGTGCTCTGTGCCAAAATGAAAAACATCTGGTGGACTCTCAGGCTCTGTTTAGGCTGGAAACATAAATGCATGATGTTATGCAAGCTAGGCTCTGCTTTATTCTGTTTTTTCCCCTTCTTCTTAATCTCCTTTCCCCCCTCACCATGGGGAAGGGGTTGGCATTTCACATTTTCTTTTACAATCATGTAAGTCAGGCTGCGGGAGAGTTTCCAGGTGCTTGCTTCTGAGATCAGGGTCCCATTCACACTACACAATTATAGTGCTGCTATTCTACTTCAGGTGCATACTTCCATCCTATGGAACCCTGGAGTTTGTAGCTTGGTGAGGCACCAGCACTCTTTGGCAGAGAAGGCTAACAACTACAAACCCCAGGATTCAATAGGAAGCAGCCATGGCAAATAATCCAGTTTGAAACTGGATTATGTGTGTAGTGTGGATTTGGCCTGAATTTAGCTGGACCTGCGCAGTAGCTGAGAGGAAAGTGAATTTTCCCAGCAACATTTTTTTTTTGTATCCTACAGAATCCTGGATTTTGTAGTTTAGTGAGATACTGGAGCACCCTGGGTGAGAATTTTAAATACTCCTCCCTAAACTTCCAACCCCAGATTCCATAGCACGGAGCCATGGCAATTAAAGTGGAAAAATAGCTCTGTGCTTCTATAGTGTGAGTGGTCCACATGATGCTTGGTTATGATCCATCTCAAGCTTGCTTTATGCTGAAGCCCACCTTCCCTGTATCTCCATTGAATCCTTGATGAATATGTGAGCCCCAGCCTTATACTGCATAAGATCATTATTCTACCAAATCATGATTAGTCCACCAAATCATAATTAGCCCACAAAATCATCCTCGAGCCTGTGCAATGGATTTTTCTGGTGGAGCGCAGCGTGCACAGAACTGGCCTCACCCTTTAAACCAGAGATTCATCTGCCGTGGCCTTGCAAGCATGGACGTGGCAGTGAGGTCCTCGGGCCGTAGGTTTGATTAGAGTTTCCTTCTCTTAGATGGTTGACCTTACAGGGTTGGACGAGCACCATCTGCCCGGGTTTGGGATTGGAGTTTTCCTTCTCCTAGGACGGTTGCCACAAGGCTGGAGAGCCCATCCTGCCCTTTGACGCTCTTTGTCAGACCCTTCGGTTTTGACCTGTCTGGCATGGGAGACCCTACCAGTGGCTATTATGCCACCGCCAGCATAGCTCAAAACATCATTAGGGTACGCAAGCCTCTCTCCCACGACAAGGGGGCGTCAATGGAGAGGCCCACAAAATCAAACTTGCCCATATTGGCCTTTTCCTATTTGCTAATGCCAACAAGAATAGACCCATTAAGTCAGTGAGAATTACATAAGTGATGACTTACCAAGTTTGCCTTGATTCAGTGGCTCAGTAGTTGGGACTAGTAATTGGATATAGGCCCCTGTCAGTAGCTTCCTAACAGTTCAAACAAGATTATTTTTTTCAGACCAGTGGCTATTTCCAGGAGTTGGTCCAAAGACCTTTTGTGTGCAAAGCAAGTATTGCACACCTGAGTTGAGGTCTTTGTAATCTCAGACACCCTGTTAATAAAAGGTCAACAAATGCAGGATTTTATTTTTTATTTTTTGAAACTTAGCAAGAGCAAGAAGAGCAACATTTTTTTTTCATTCCCACTAGTCCAAATACAATAGCATGTGTGTGTTTTGAAACCCCATTGTATTTTCTCCCAAATTCCCTATTCTTTTCCATGCAAATAAAATACAGTATTAGTACAAAGTCCTAAAATGTGAAAAAAATGGGAAAAGGTGCAGAATTCTCATAATCTCATCCAGCAAGGAGAAAACTTCAAATTTTTGTTTGCTTTAGCATGCAATATGATGTAAGCATAGAATGGCATCCCAATTTCAGATATTGCATTCTAATGTACTTAAGCACCATATTACATTAAAGGCAGTGTTGTCTTAACTCATGGCCACATTGGGCAGTTACTGGGGGGGGGGGCACAAGCATAGGGGCCCCATGCTAATCTTTGCACAGACCAGAATTTAACACTAATTTTCCTATCACCGGCCTCAACATTCAAATCTTCTGCTAACTCAGTAGGAGGAGAAAAATTATGATGTGTAGCGGAGAGTAGGCATGTCTGCATTCATAAGAATGGGGAATGGGGAAGATTAAGAGAAAAGAGAGGATGAGTAAGAGGAATGGGCGGAGTCCTGACTGAGGAGCAAAGCAAGGGAGGCACCAGGAAAACCCTGCCAGAAGAGGCAGAAAAGCCAGGCGATGGTGAGAAAGGGAGGCTCAGTCCGCCTCCTCAGCTCTGCCTGGAGCAGCTGTCCACACAGCCATGAGTCACCGAACAACTCTTCCCTCTCCCTCCCTCCCTCACACACACACACACTCCAACAGCCCCACAAGAGGGTGCCTCCTTCCAGCCTTCCAGTCTATACTCTCTTCCTCTCCCAGAGGTGCAGGCTGCCTGTCCACGGCCCGCCTGTCTTCTCCTTCCTGCCATTCCCATTGGGCCAAGGTGGAGATGCTGGCTCACTGGGGAGACACTACCCTGAGACATTGCTTTTGCTTTCCCCCCTCCTTTCCCACATTGGAAGGCACTTCTCTCCTCTTGTCTTTTTTATTCTTATCTCACCTGTTTTACACATCAGGGATTCTGAAGTCTGGATGGGAAGGGACTTTGCTCCCAATGAAGCTGTACACCGGGGAGATGGTAAAAACACTGATTTTCTTAGAGGTACCAATAAATATAAGGGTTGTGGGGTTTTTTTTTTTTGATAATTTATATTCTTATTCCTGTGAGTGGTTGTGTAGGCAGGGCCCAGAGCACTGCTTTGCCTGGGGGCCTATAATGCTGTTAAGACAGCCCTCATTAAAGGCACTATATAACAACAAAAACAGCAGCAAGAACAACAGTAACCAGCAGCAGCACCTGTAAGAATAATGATTTCATTTCTCCAAGGATGAGTCCATTTGCCATGGTGGCTGGGGATTATGGAAGTTGCAAGCCAACACATATGGAATATACCAGGTTTAGGAAGTCTCTCTAGAGAATGGGATTAAACAGAGACCAACTTTTTGATTCCATAGCTGAGGGAGGCAATAGCCAGATGTTATAGGACATCCCTGTACTGTTGTTCCACAGTCTCTGTTGGTGCTTCTCCTCTGTTCTGCTGCCTGAAGATTATAGCACCGATTGATCAGAACTCCTGTTAAAATGTGGAATAAGAAGGTAATGAAGGGAGTGATTAGTGCTTGTTATCTCTGTAGTTCATGCTGCTTTTCCATTGTCCAGTCAGTAAGTCCTTTATACAGATTTTCCTTCTATCCCATTTGTCTTAATCCTTGGCCCTACCAGCAGAGAAGGAGGAATTGCTCCTTTAATTTGCTTGGAAGCTGTCCAACCTCTGGAATCTGGTTAGGTCTTAACCTAGACCATTAAAAAGAAAGGCTTTTGGAAAATGCGGAATTTTCCCAGCTGATGTCCAGAGTCCTTTTTTTCTCTTGGGTTGAAGCTTTCAGACAGTTTCAGCTCAGCAGCCAGGGCATAAGAGGCTCTCCTTTTGTTTAGAATTCATTGGCAGTCCTTGGCATTTTATTGCTGAAACAGCACCTGCTGGCTGATTTTCTCATTTCCCCCCTTTTCTTCTGCCTATTAGCATCTGAGTTACCTTACACAAGTTTGTGGGGTTATTTGCAAAAAAATCTTCCCAAGATAAAGTGGTTTTCCCTGTAGACTTTCTACTGACTGTGTCTTTTATGCTTATGGTATTTATACATACAGTATATGAGAAGGATTCACATTGAGTTTAAAAAAAAGTATGCACTCAGATATGAGTGGTGCTTTTCCTTTTTTGGGTCTTGCATATAACACAGAAAGGTTCATCGACGTATCTGCCTGGTTTCTGTCATTTTAGGGCAAAGTGAGGGAGGCAAAAAGATAGAAGTAGGATTCAGAAACTAGTAGATGAAAGCAGCCACCAGAGAAAAAGAGAGACTAGAATGAAAGACAAAGGGTATTATAGTGATTCAGCTTCTGTAGCCTGCAGCAGCTGACAAATGCCATACCACCGTCTTCCTAACTGGGCAGGAGGCAAGGTTAATCTTCTCTCCCCATTTGCCCGGAGCATGTGAAATCTCTACCACAGCGTAACGGCTCCTGAAAATACCCGATAAAGATTGCAGCGGTGGGAAGGACTGTGGTCTTTGTGAGTTGGTTTGCACTTGCTGCTTTCAAAAGCATAATTAAGTATGGGCTGAAATTGTGATAAATTATAGATGTTGCTGGAGCAGGCATGCTGTCCTTCCAATAACCAAGGGGTGGGGGGGTGTTGGCTTGCTTTGTCAGAGGCCCCACCTGATGGCTTTTCATTGATTGCAGCTGGAAATGGAGGTGGGGGTTGCAAGTCACATATGGTCATGTTACATCAGAGAGCCCTTCTGGTCTTGTGACAAGAATGGCTGAAGTCAAAACACATGTGCTCTGAAAACAGCCTTGGAGGCATAGTTTAAATGGCTCTGCCATTGAGCTGTGCTGTGCCAGAAAGTCTCAGGGTTTGTGGGGAAAACAGGATTGGGTTACATAGCACTTGCAGCAAATGATCTTCTTGCAATGCAGAAGTTGAAACCACATGATTGGTTTTGTCACAGGTTTCATCCACCCAAATCTCTTTTCCTTATGTGCAAAGATTCACCAAGATGGATGTGTTCAAAGGACACACAATTATCTGTTTGTGGCAACCATGAATAATGACTTCAGTATTGTGTATTTCCATCAATTCCCAGTAGGGCTCTCTGTGTTAGATTGTGTGTGTTTGTGTGTTTTCTTATCACCTGTTGACGTCATTCGTCTCTCCAGTATGTTTTTAATTTCTAAGCCTTTCTCAGTCTGCGGAAACATGTTTTTCATGCTTTCATGAACGAAGCAGGATCCCTTTTTTATAACTGCAGTAGTGATTGTGGGAGATGTGAAATGGGAAAACCTTTTCAGATTCTAAGTTTTTCTCAGACACAGTTTATATGTTTCTAAACCTTTAGTTACCCAGTTAATGTATATGTTTCTAAACTCTTACTTACCCAGTTAATTGCAAATAGGATTTCACAATGAGTCTTGTCTATAGAGCGGTAAAACAATTGGCCTTAGTCCAGGGCAGTGGTTTCCAACATTGGGGCCCAAGATGTTGTTATACTATTAACTCTTATCATTTTCTCCAAGTTGACCAACTGTCAGGGATGGTGGGAACTGTCCTGAAACATCTGTAGGTCTGAGTCTGAGAATTGCAGGTTGAGAATCCAATGGTTCAGGGAAAGTTAAGTTAGCCTTCCGTTAAAGAAGAGATGCTTCCTTGAATGGTGGCGCAGAAGGTTTTCTGAATGACAGATCTGTAAGGAAGTGCTGAATGGCTTACAGTTTCCACACTATCCATTTATTATGGGTAATGGTGACATCAAAGAAACCTTGCAAGCACCACTCACAAACTGAGTATTCCTCCAGACCCCCATCAGTCTTCCACAAGGGTTCCTTGCAGGGTTGCCAGATTGAAAACTGGAGAGGGCTCCTGTACCTTTGTAGAAGAGAACATTTCAGTGGGTATTGCTTGACATACAACCAGGTAACAAGCAGCACCTGCTAAAAATTTCCTATTCTACACAACTATTAAAGGTACCAGATCCTTCTCTAGTTTTCACTTTGGCAATGATAGTTCTTGACAGGTGCATAAAGGGAGGAAGCAAGCTTATGACTTCATTCCTAAAACAATACTGCTCATTCTTATAGTATGTAGCAGTTAAGACTAGGCTAAATGCCACCCTCTCCCATGCAGTTTTGCCACCCAATTCACTATTGGTGAAATTGCAGTGGGAGGAATTTGTGGGGTTTTCAGGATGCAGAATTCAGCAGCAGAAATCTCCTACTTTTTAAAAATATAATCTTATACAGAATTTGCAAAGAGCCTCACTAGAATAATACAACATCATTGTTTAGTTTGTTCTAAAGGGACATTTGGTAAAATCCCATCTTGGGAGAAAGGTGGGATATAAATCCAATCAATCAATCAATCAATCAATAATAAAAACAAAAGGGCTAGTTTCTCCCTGTGAATCCCTCATACCATCCTTTAAAATGGAGTAAGATTTGAGTTTGGAGGCAGGAGTTTCCAACAAATTAAGTTTTGCCTGTGCACTTAAAGCTGGAACTTAGAAGGTTCAAACCAGTTCATGTACATTGCAGCTCTGTATTCTTGCCTCTATATTGCAGATGGTGGAACTGAGGCTGAAAGGGTGAGCAACTCCCTTAATATGTTTGTTGCAGAATGAAAAGGAATTCTAACCAGATAATTGCTGATTTATAGCTTATTCTCTTAGTCACAGGCTGCACTAGGTTTTAGTTCTTCTGATGACAGTCTCTTCTATCAATATATCCAGCAACAGGTTAACTCCCTGTCCCTGAAGGACTTCCATTTCCTCTTTTGGTCTGATAAAAAGAGTTTCAGGAAGAAATAGTTCATTATTTGAATTATGCTTATAAACAGGTGGGAAATGGTGATTCAGAGGACCCTGGTTTTCTTTAACTATCACTCAGATTTGACTAGAGCATCGTCAGCTACTACAGGGGTCTTTAGGGCAGAAAGCAAAAGTCTGTACAAGTCACAGTTCCTTCTTACTAAGGCTTTGGCTATTTCTTTTGACTATTTCATTTATTTTAATCCAATCAGGGAAATACATGCCTCTTAATTAATTGCCTTCTACTCCAAGCTCAACAGAGAAAGCCTGTTTCAAAATGAAATACAGTTGTCCCTCAGTATCCACGGATTTGGTATCCATGGATTTAAGTATTCACGGCTTGAAAATATGAATATGAAGGGGACAACTGTAATGCACTGAAAGTCTGCAGGTTGTATAACTTGAAGAGTTCCATGCTAGTGCATAAGTGACTGCATGACTCCAGCACTGGAAAGAGCTTGGAGCATAGTTGGCACTCTGAGATTATGACAGAGATATTTTTGAATCATTCCCAATTGGTGTGTCTTGCTGGGAGTAGTTCAGGGAACTGGAGCAATGCACACTTAGGCTCAGAGCATCCACAGATCAAAGGGTGTAAAGAAAATGGATAAGAAGACATTTCCCCATTCACATATAGCACTTGTTTGATTTCGCCTCCCCCCAACTTGGATAAAGGGAGAGAATTCAAAAAGTCTATGAACAATACTTCTTAAATTGCTTTTTGCTTCTCCTTCTGTTGCTTTTCTGCCCAGAAAGTTAGCAACAATGTGGGTAGGGGAACCCACATTGATAAACACTGCTTAACTGTCAGATTTGCATGTGGAGAATTCATGTGCAGTGGGCACCACCACTGTTGTCAGCTATTCCAGAACACATGTAGACTAAGAAGAAGCCATCCAGTGGTTTGGGCCAGACATTCTCAACCCTTGTCCCTCCAGTTGGTTTGGACTTCAACGCCTAGAAATCCTAGAAACAGCTAACTCCTAGAAGCTAAGGGTTATGGGAGCAGAAATCCAAGGTACATGAGGACTGTTGCTTTGGACTGTATTTGTGATCCCCCCCCCTTTTAAATAAATAAATAAATAAATAAATAACAAATTGATAATCATGTGTTTTCTGCTGATAAATCTTGTGTCTGCATGTGGTGGTCTATCTTTTATCACCTGTGAACAGAGTAGATTATAAATCAGTTTAAAAATGAAAGTGTTTGTTCATTCATTTTTAAGCATCTTTTCTGTATGTTCTACAGTATAGGGGATCAGGAAAACAGATTTCCCTCTTGGATATTTTATACTTTAAAAAAAAAAAGAAAAGCAGCAGCAGCAGCAGCTATCACCCTCCAGCAAATAAATGAATCTGTGCTCTGGAGCATGTGTGATCATCTAACTGCTTCATTTGCTTTGGAGTCGTACAATCCTTTCCTCCTCTCTCCTTCAGAGTCGGAGACCCTGTTTTATGCCCGCGCATAATCAACAAGCTTGTTCGAAGGACCGTCATTAAGCAATGTTCTGATTATTCTGGCAGGCGTGCTACTTGGAGTCCCTCTGGACGGCAACAGACATGGAGAGAATTTGTGCTGCGCCAAGGACAGGGCTAAAGGTCATCCCGTACAGTCGACAGCTTTGTCTAGTCCAATCGAAGTGCCGTTTCTCTCAACCATTACTGACGGAACAGTCCAATAGCTCTTTGTCAGTTTGTTTATGCTCAGGCCCTGTTGTGATTTAAAACTAGCATTTGGGCTTCCCTGAGGAAGAAAAAGAGCCTTCCTTCAGAGTGACGAGGTCTTCTATCTCTGGTTGTGCTGATGGTCACAGAGCGGTGTTGGGTTGGCTTGGCTTCCAGATCTAATGACTCATGATGGCTTGGCTCTCTTTGGACAAAATTGCCTCTGTGATTCCTTTTTTGCTAATAATTTGTTTGGTTCAAGAAGTAATCAATGCAAAGCCCTAATGGCCCACCTGTCACACTGCAATTGTTGTTGTCACTGCTGCTGTTGCTAGGACTTTGTGTGGACAATGATAATTACCAAAAACAACTTAACTCCAATCACTAGTCCCGAGCAGAGTACATCCATTGAATGGTAAGTCAACACTTACATAATTCCCATTGATTCAATGGATGTGCTCTGGTTGGGACTAACAACTGGATTGAATCCTATGACCTAGTAAAAAAAGCTTGAAATAGAATACAGGCATACCTCAGTTATCAAAGCCTCTAACAAAGAAGCTTCCGTTTACAAAGGCTGATGCCACACTGCAGAAGTAATGCACTTTGACACCACTTTAACTGCCATGGCTCCATCCTATGGAATCTTGGGATTTGTAGTTTTGTAAGGTGCAGTATTTAGCATTCTCTGTCAGAGAGCTCCGATGCCACAGCAAACTACAAATCCCAGGACTCCATAGGATGGAGGTATGGAAGTTATAGCAGTCTCAAACTGCATTATTTCTTCAGTGTGGCAGCCGCCAACTTTTTATGCCTGCTCAGCTTCTCAATTTCTTACTTGTCCTCCATCTAGCTAAAAGTTGTTGTTGTTGTTTTTAGCACTATCAGAATTGGGAGGATGATGAAAGTGGGCTGGGGAAACACATACCCTCAGTGGCCGGTTGCAAGAGTGTGTCAGTAGTAAATAATGCAATACATTTTTAACTGAGAAAGAATGGGATTCTGTCTAGTTGATCCTACTGTAGCTGTGTATGCTCAGCTACAACAGGGAAGGTAAACAGCAGCTACCTCTAGAATCCTTTAGTGAGTGTGCACGGATAGCAAAACAGAGAGAAAGGAGGAAAGAAAAATAGCTTCCCTCACTAGCTACTCTCAGCATATGAAAAAAAAAAAAGAAGACCATCCCAGGGTGTGTGTTTGGCAGAAGCTTTCAAGTGGTCTCTTAAAAGCTCAAAATCTTTTTCTTTACTTATGCAAGATTTATCTGACCTGGTTGTTTCATTTCACGTGTGCATAATGTTAGTTTTGAATATAAAGTTTCTTGAAGCATGTTGAACCTGATCTTCTCTTTCATGGTATAGGAACCTGTCCCTATTCTTTGCATGTTACCTCTGCCTCCATTAAAGAAGTAATGCTCAAGAACACATATACAGTTGTCCCTTGATATTCACTGGGGTTTGGTTCAAGGACCCCCATGGCTACCAAAATCCGTGAATACTCAAGCCCCATTATAAGCAATGAGATAGCAAAATGGTGTCCCTTATATAAGATGGCAAAATCAAGGTTTGCTTTTTGGATTATTATTTTTTAAGAATATTTTCAAGCCGTGAATACTTAAATCTGTGAATACAAAATCCGTGGATATGGAGGGACAACTGTACTTTGTTAACAAAGTACCTGCACCCTATTAATCTCATATGCTATTAAAAGAGATTGAAATGACCTCATACATACAGGTCACCACCCATATCCACAGGAGATACGTTCCCAGACTTACTGTTTATAAATGAAACCACAGATAATAGTGAGCCCTATTAAAATAATGGACATCTGGTACAAATATACCATAGAGTTGTGTTGGAGGACCTAGTAATTCCTATACAGGTCACCTCTCTAGGCATTTTCCAGTGTAACTCTATGGTTTATGTGTCCCTGTTTTTTTCATGGATAACTGAAACTACTGATATTGATTTTGCAGATATGGTGGGGGGGGGCAACCTGTATTTGATTGCAGCGATGAGAGGGAAAGGAGTCAGTGGCCAGACTCACTTGCTCCAATCCAGGGGTGTCACAAACTCCTACTGCTATTTAGCATACATGCTGCCAGTTGGCCTCTGTGCATTTTACAGAGTTTTGTGCATTGCGGATCAAGGAATGAATAATGTCCAGTATTCTGTATCAGCCATTTAGTTAAGTATACTTAACTGCTTAACTGTCAAAGTTGCATGTGCAAGATACTTAACTAAGTAACCTTTCCTAGCCAGACTCTCCAAACCTCATTCACCCATGTGTGAATGCCATTCTGTCACCCATGCTCCAGCTATCAGCAGACTGGACCTCCTTTTCCCCATCTATGTGGTGCCCAGTAAAGTAGGTTAAGGTGCAGTAAAGTTACAGTCATGGCAATAGTGTGACAATTGTGACTAAATAGTAATCATGAATACGAAACAGTTATGGATGAGTAAATCTAGGTTCTGTATTCACAATCACAACTTAGACACAATTGTGACAGTATTGCTGCAATCATAACACACACACACACACACACACACAACTTTACTGGGCATCAGCTGCATGGAGAGAAGGTGGTCCATTCTGCTGGTGATTGGAGCAAAAGCAAGTGCCATTTCTGTCAAATTTGTGAAGGAGTCAGGCCAGAAGAGGTTACTTAGTAAAGGATGCTTAACTAAGTCACCATTATAAAATACTGACTGGTGTCTTCAATGGCTGATTGGCACTTGATCACTTCTGCATCTGCAGGTCTCTCATTCATAGGGTTGCCATAAGTTGAAGTCAGCTTGACAGCAGTTACAAACAAGAACATTTTCCCAGAAGGTATTGTGGAGTAAAAGTTTTCCTTCATTTTGGCATCTGATCTTGCTTTTTGGATAGGAGGAGGATGTTGCATGAGCTCTAACTTTGGACTGGTTGACCTCTTCTGAGCAGTAGCAGTCTGTGGTCTAGCAGAATGAAAATAAAAAGTGCTATGGTTCTGGAGCAAGTTGGCTATTAAGTTTCCACCTAAGACATGGGGAAACAGGAGTCTGTCTAACACATGCATACTTTGGCCAGTTACAATGAATGCCTTTTAAATTGGCCAGACTGGTTATTTTTCATCCTGATAGTGGATTTGCTCTCAGCCTCATTGGGAGATGCAATGCAAGCATTAATAGGAGTGACTATCTGTGCAAATGGGCCTGAGATATCCTCCATGTGAAAACTGATAATAGAGAGTCTTGCCCCATGGGTAATTTTGGGCAGGAGACAGGCGACTGTAGATTTCAAATGCTGAGTTTGTCTCTCTGATGCATTACAAGTGAGGATGAGTTTAGAGATTGGATGTCCAACACGCAGGGTTAGTGTCCCTTTTTTTAAATAGCTTCCTTGGCAAACAAGTGTTATGATGACCTTTCTGCCCTCCTTCCGACATCCAGCATGGCTTTGGCAGATGAGCTTTGCACCTGTGCAGAGCAGTCTGCTAAATTTTAGCTGTAGGGTCAGATGTCTTTCAAGAGGGAAAAATGGCTTAAATGAATAGTGCCTCCAGCTTTTTAGCACTATTTTCCATCAGTAAATACCACTCAGAATGACAAACATAACCAGGCAATGGTACAATAACCCATAGTGCTGAAACTGAGGGAGGAAATATGTTCTGGTTTCCATTTTTTTTTTCCAGACTAAAAAATCACACTTTTGGTGGAGTAAATTTACATTGCCTCAAACTTTTAAATTATCTATCAACCAGTGTTTGGTCCTTTTTGGCAGTGGCGTTCCTGCTAGTTACTGCTTTACCAGTGCTGTTTAGTCACAATTGTAGTCCCACCCAATCAGGAATCACATAAGTTATTCAAGCGTTAATGAAGCATTTTTACCAAACACATAAGGAACAGAGGCATGGTAGCCTTGCCTTTTTCTTCTCCAGTTTGGTCAGCCTTCTACATGCAGAGGGGAACATTCAAAATGCAGAAAGTCTCTACTGTCTGTGGAGGTTTTTGTCATGAGTTGGATCCCTGATTTTCCAAGGTTCCTGCTTACAAGGAGAGACTGCAAGGATGGTGGCGGTGCCTCATTTCAGACACATCACCCTCCCTCTGCAAAGAGCAACAAAAATGGAGAAGGAGAGAGATGAGACTATTCACATACCTCCTCCTACTCTTCCTCTCATGCACACACATCTATCTATCTATCTATCTATCATCCATCTATCTTCAAGTAAGCTGTGAGAAAATCTTGCAAAACTGCAGTTTTCAAAGACAATTCATATTTCAGGATTACTGCTACTACTACTACTACTACTGCTTATCATCATTATCATCATCATCTATGTATATCATCTATGTACACGGCCCTTTACAGTAAAACAAGCAAAATAATAATAATAATGATAATAATCCAAAACATTGGGTCCTTTATTTTATTTAGTTATTTATACCCCGCTCTTCAGGCACAAGCTATCAGAGCGGCTTACAAATTGTTTTTAAGCAATAGCTATTTACACATTTACACTGCATTAAACAGTTTCCAATGTGGTGTAAATCTAAATCTAAAATAATATTCTGCACAAAGTATGCACATGGTTGTTTTGCACAGAACACAGCATTTTCTGCACACAAAAAACATTTATGTGCAGAAATAATATTTTCTGCTGTTTTCTCTGCAAAACAACTGCATGGTAAGTTTGTGCTGAAGGAGTTCTGAACTGTGAAGATTCTAATAAGGGACTCTTCTCATCGGGGTTTCTTGACCCTTGAGAAACATGTTTTCCAACCATTTTTTCCCAAATATTTCCAAATATTTTTCCCATCCAAGTGGAGAACAATAGAACAAGCTCTCCTCTGACCCATTTTGCAATTACTGAATAGGGCTTTAGTCGTAATATAGAGAACTCCTGAATAGAGCTGTAGTCCTAGTACATTGAACTGCTCTGTAGTCAGTCAGAAGTTTCAAAGTCTATTAAGCACAAGAGAAGATGCTGTAAATGTATGACTGGACATCTTTGCAAGAGGTATCAAGAAATTTCTGGTGAAAAGTCCTTTTTTCATCTGAACTGGTGGCATGACACATCAGGAAAATCGCAGGTTCCCCACTCTTTTTTTATATATCCAATTCGAGCTGAACACTCTTTAGTCTTGCTTTATTGTTGACCCGCCAAATGCTAGATGTTAGAAACATAACCCACCAACCCCCAACTTCACATTCTTCAGATGGGGTTGCAAAATTGGGTTTTCCATTAAAGCTTAGCTTACCATGCAGCTGCAGACAAGTTTACATAGGGACCACAAAACACAGTATGCAAACATGAATCAAGGAACATGAGAAACACTGCAGACTGAGCCAGCCAGAAAAATCAGCAGTAGCAGAACATGTTATAAACCAACCTGGGCACAAAATGCTATTTGAAAACACCAAAATTCTGGACCAGGCTAACAACTATCAAGTCAGAATGCATAGGGAAGCTATTGAAATGCACAAACACCTGAACAACTTCTACAGAAAAAAAGGAAACCCTAAAAGTATACAAAGTTTGGCTACCAGTCCTGAAAAACACCAAAATAAAAACTCTACACATACTAATAAACTTCACCCAGGGACAGGGGGCTTCCCAGCGGACAATGGTCCATGAGCTAAATAGACACTAATCCACCTTGCATATCCTCCCACACTAAGAACTGAACATCCAACAACTGAATACACAAATTTACATGCTAATCCTGTTCAACAGGGACTCACAATATATAAACCCCACACACCACCATTCTCTGAAGATGTCAGCCACAGATGCAGGTGAAACATCAGGAATAAACCCTTCTAGAACATGGCCTCACAGCCCAGGAAAAAAAAACCCACCACCAAACAAACAAACAAACAAAACTTAGCTTAGCTGTTACCAGAAATATGAGTTACAGTGCTTGGGTTCCAATTCATAAAAGATATTTCCAGAAAATTTTGAAGAAGCAGTGGCATTAGTAAGGGATCCATCTGCTCCGGCATGAATCCAAAACAAACCACTCAGTCTTATGCAGTTTTTCTCAAAGCAGGAATATGCAACTCTTACCCTGTCTAGATGTTGTTGGGTTTGTTTGTTTGTTTTTTGTGTTACACTTGTGAGAGCAAACATACTTTTTTTTTTTCAAAAAAATGCAGACAATCTTTCATTACTCCAACACTTCTGTAAACAGCCTGAGGCAGGTTTATCACTTGAGGAAAGAACAGTATGGAGAAGAGAATGAAAACATAGGATTAGTGATCACGCTGAATTTAAGAATGGAGGGCTGGGAATGTGAATTTACATATTCTGACACCAAGCACACCCCTGTCTGCTTGTGGCTATTGCCAATTCCTTTCTTCTCCCAGACAAACTCACCAGGTGGCTAGAGAAGCGCTCTGGGTGAAACCCAGGTTACTGATCCCATCCCACCCTCCACAACCCCACATATTATTCAGAGGTTGTGTGAAAGGGCACAGGAGTGTTTGTCATCTCAGAAAGCAGGACCCTGTTTTCACCTTCAGTGACATCATCATCAGCATTATTTTTTATTCATGTCTAACTTGCCAAAACAGGGACTCATGGTGTATGCAAAAATCGTTACAAAGACAGATAAGCACACACATAGCTATTTTTTTTATTTAAAAAAATCCTATCAAAAGATATTAAAAAAATGCACTTAAAGAACATATACAATTATAACCATTTTTAAAAAGAAAACCCCAATAGAAAGGCTGCAGTTCCTGCACGGCAGTGGGTTGGACTAGATGGCCTTTGTGGCCCCTTCTAGCTTTAAGATTCTGTGATTCTAAGACAAAAGATAAAAATTAATAGAACAGTGTGCTGTTAAAATCATTTGCAGTCAGTTCCTAAAAGCCTGATAGAATAAAAAAAAAAAAATCACCTGCTGATGGAAGAACAGGAAAGAGGGAGCCATGCCAGCTGTGCTAGGGATGCAGTCCAAAGCCCTGGAGAAGACCTTGTCTTCATGTTTCCCCCAACTTACCTGTGAAGGTGGCAGGACAGAGGAAGTTCCCCCACAAATATCTCAATGCTTGGGCAGGTTTGCATTCATTGTATGATTTCTGTAATCTTAGATCACCCTCCAGCCCATACATCCTTACTTTAAACCAGTATGATTTGGGAACCTCAGCGTGACACATCCAGTAGAGGCTGTGTGGCCTTTTGATATCATGTTTGCTGTGTGACCCCTAACTGACAGAACAATGGAGTGCCTTCAGCAACTCACAAGGGAGTGAGGGAGGACTAAGGTGAAAATACCATCAGCGACACCAACACATAGGCATATCTAGTAAGCAGTGTGCTCTTGTGATGTTGTCACATTTGCTTTGTGATCCCTGATTGGCCAGAATGATGATTTCACGAGGGGGTGGAAAGTGGAATGAAAATACTGTCAGTGATATCAACATGGCTTATATAATAGGTTATGTGGCCTCATAATACCATCACATTTGCTGTGTGATCCCTGATTGGCAAGAAGGGTGATCTCACTAGGGGGCAGTGATTGGGATGAAAATACTGTCAGTGATATCAACATGGTATATGTAATGGGTTATGTGGCCTCTATAATACCGTCACATTTGCTATGTGATTCCCTGATTGGCAAGAGTGATTTTACAAGGGGTTGGGATGAAAATGCCAAAACACCAGCGGCAGATGTGGGGTAAACAGCAGTAAACAGGAGCAGGGAAAGGAAAACATTCTAATGTATTAAAAGGGCTTCTAGGCATTTTTTTTAAAAAAAAAATTCTTCTGGTAAAAGCACTGCATTCTCCTTCAAGGTAAAATGTGGGTATCAGTTTCAATTTTTTCCCCTTCACCCCAGTGGTCACAAGCATGTGGCATGGAGTTTATTTCATTGTGAATGCTAACACAGAGAGCTGAACTGAGCCTCTTATTGGGGTGCAGCATTGGGCTGTGGGAAGTATTTTGCCATCCTATGCCAAGAACATATTTATCTCTCCCTCTCTCTCTCTCTCTCTCTCTCTCTCTCTCTCTCTCTGTGTGTGTGTGTATGGATGGATGGATGGATAGGTGGATTCATAGACTCTTCTGTGATGTATAGTTTGGTCTTTTGTATCATTTTTGTTACTGTTTGCATGGGTCTTTTCACTGTTCTATACAAACGCGTTCCCGCAACCCCCATTCAGTTCCAGGGACTAGACTCCTTTCCAATTGGGTATGTTTATAAAGTCAGTGGGTGCCTTGCTCTCAGAGGGTGTAATATGTTCTGTGTACACACAAGTCCAATTTCCATTCTTTATCTCCTTCTAACTTCAGAGATGTTCTGCTCTTTCAAGAGGCTGGTTTGGGTTTACAAGCAATGGGAAGAGGGGACAAGGTAGGAAGAGCCATTTTTAGAGGAGGAAGATGCCATTTTCCAAAAATAAAAGGGGGAGTGAGTGAGAGGCAGGAAAAGGAGATGAGAAGGCATAAAACAAAACTGATGCCAGACATGAATGCAGGCAGCTTGCCAAACTGGGCTGATGAGCTTGAAATGAAGTCGCTGAAGGCACGCCATGTCATCTTTGTGTAATTTTTGTTTGGTTTCTCTTGTTGTCAAGAGGTGCAGGTATGAGAAGGGCCACTCCATTGCCAAGAAGGCATGGCAGAAAGCGACAATTCCCCCCCACACACACACACACTTTCGGTGTTTGCCATAAAGGAAGGGGAGCTTCCAACTCACCAGTCCTTATACACATTTGAACATGCATGTGCTGGCAGTGGTGCATCTGCGCCACCCGCGTTTATCCTGGTTGGTACACAAACAAGCACCAGATTCCAATATTGCAGGATTGTATGGGCACAGCTGTGTTCCTCTGCGTGGAAGGAGGCTGCTGTGTTGGCATGCACCATGACAATCGTTTCTCAGATGAAAGAAGGCAGGTGGGAGATGTATTTGGAGGAAAGACAAGGTACATTTTCTTGGTATGAAAGAAAGCGGTGAGACTGTAGGGGTGGCCAGAGATGCCTCATGGGACAGACGAAGGTGCTGTTGTTTTGGGGGAGAAGGGCGTATTTATGATTGTGGCGTGATTTCTGTTGTTGGGTAGAATGGCAAAAAAGAGGGAGAGGGAGGGATGGATATAGAGGTGGACCACACCTCTTGTTTCACAGCCCAGGGTAGCTTTGGGTTTCTTTATTGTTTTCCTCTGCTCTCCCTCCTCCTCTTCCTTCTCTTTTGGGTCTGGGAAAGGAAGGAGAGGAGGGAAGCTGGGGTAGGGTGGGGGGCAGAGAGAGAGAGAGAGAGAGACAAAAAGCTGAACCTGTGCCAAGAATGAGCTGCTGCAACTCAAACATCACATTCTGTGCCGCACTAATATTTTGAAGCAGGACCGTTTTGGAGAGAGCAGTACAAAACGTGCCTGGAATACAAAGGACCCAAGGAGACAGAGCTACTAATGTTGTTGAGAAGGGGAGGGGAAAGGAGGAGGTGGGGAAGAGAGGGTTCCGGAGCCAGGCGGAAAAAATCACAAACACCCTTCTTCTCCTTTGCCCTTCCTGTGCCATCCTGCAATGCCACTAGCCTGCAAGATGCACTGGGCATTTAGGGATTGAGGTCTGGAAGGCCACACACTGTTGTTGTTTATTTAATGTACCCCCCAAAAGATCTCTCTTCACACATAACAATTCTTATTTGCCCTTCTTTGCCAGTCTCCTCCTCCACACTGCTTCTTTATATCATAGGCAGCAAATGTGTCGTCTGGAGCTTAACAGTCACAGGAAGGCAAAATGGATTTCAGTTTCTTTCCTCCTCCCCCCCCCCCCGAAAAAAAACCCATCCATACCAAAAAATCATCCTTCCCTCCCCTGGTTGACATCTTGTATCAGTTGATTACTGTGTTTCCATCAGCCCACCTTAGGAGTCTTGGGTGAAGGAGATGGTAGCTTTGGGAGAGGGAAAGAACCTCTTTAGAATTGACCTCACCTGTATAGAGTTCGTCTAGATGCCAATTTTTGCCCAGTTTGTGGGGAAGCATTGGCTCTATTCCCTGAGAATTTTTCCAATCTGAGTTTCCACTGCGGCTGCTGCTGTTTCTCAAGGGCTCTGTAAGGCTACCCTCATCTGTTCTCTTGCGTGATGCAAGGTTACTTGTAGGACATACAGATCTCTGCAAAGTGCAGCACTACCTGCATGAATGTTCCTCACTTCTCATTTGTTAAGGGGCGAGATGGTGCAGGTACAGAACAGTTTTGGTTATACTGCCTTACTGTGAGGTTTCAAACAAGGAGGTGGGAGAGAAAAAAAATGCCCTGGAAAGGACCTAATTTAGAAGAGACTGTGGTGTGTGTGTGTGTTTAAAATCTCTGCCTCTTAGTATTTTCTTGTTTCTTGTTTTGTGCCTTCAAGTCATTTGGACTTATGGTGACTCTAAGGTGAACCTATCATGGGATTTTCTTGGCAAGATTTGTTCAGAGGGGTTTGTATTTATCTTCCCCTGAGACTGAGATAGTAGGACTTGCCCATCCTTTAGTAGGTCGGTAAAATCAGTACCCGGCTTGTGGAAGCAATTAGCTATTACACATTGGAAAACACTTGGAGAGCACACTATAAATGGGGTGTAGATGTGTAGGTGCTATTGCTTAACAATTTGTAAGCCACTCTGAGAGCCTTCGTGGTTGAAGAGTGATGTATAAATAAATAATAATAATAATAATAATAATAAAATTTATTTATACCCCCCCTCTGTTAAAACAATTGGGGCGGCTTACAAAATTTAAAATACAATACAAATAATATCCCTAAACACCCCCACTCCCACCCTCCCCCATAAAAAAACATTAAACAAATATAAATTAAAAACAACTAATCTAAAATCACATTTAAAACTATAAATACAATAAAATATTATAAATGGCCAGCAGACTAGAAGAGGCCAGGATCCCCTGAGGCCGGGATCTAATTAGGAAAGGCCTGCCGAAAGAGATCCGTCTTTAGTGCTTTTTTAAAGCCACTCAGGCTTGTTATCTGACGGATCTCATTCGGCAGGTCATTCCACAGTTTGGGGGCGATTACCGAAAAGGCCCTCTGGGAGGTTGCAGACAGCCTAGATTTTTGTGGCTGAAGCAAATTCCTCCCAGAGGACCGGAGTGCGTGGGGAGGATTGTATGGGAGGAGGCGGTTCCGGAGATAAGTTGGACCCATTTAGAGCTGTGTGGCACAGCATTCTGAGTCTCTCACCAGAATTCCATAGGATGGTGATACAACAATTAGAGTGGTATCAAAGTGCTAGAACTGCTTGGTGTGTTGACATATCCTTTATTAGAAGTTTAGACAATGCTTGGGGCTTGGAAACTAATTGAGATACCTCTCCCTATCCCCCCTCCCTCTGGAATCCTGGAGTTTTTATTTTCTTGCAGTACTTAGAATTCTCTGGTAGAAAACTCAAAAACTGCAGTTCAGGAGAATGGATTAGAGAATTTGACATATCTTGCCAAATCACAAACATTAGGATTCCACAGAATGGAACCAGATAAAGTAGTATCAAACTGCTATTAATTGTGCAAGTGTAGTTACATCCCAAATTTAGTTCCACATTATAGGGGTAATCCAGTGCCTCATTAGCACATTCCACCAGTATGTTAGGGTTTCCTTGCCACCCCTTTCCCCCTTCAGCCCTCTCCACCACCCTAAAAAACTCTTCTGCTCTTGAGGAAGGGGGTGTGGAAGTGAGGAGAAGAAACCAGCAGTTTCATTGACAGTAGTATGATGGCCCTGGATTTTGCCCTAGTTTTTTAATTGGGTCCATTACAACTTCGTGTTGAAATGATTTTTATAAGCAAACCCTTGATTCATCAGTTGGGTCAAGTGGAAAGAGCAAGTGGATGTGCTTAATGCATCTGATCAAGTAGGCTTTTGTCCGTGGGCTGGTTCACAAAGATGCCCTCATGCAAGCCTTACATATTGTTCCTAATAAACCCTGGTAGATATAAGATCATGCGCAGTTTTCATAACACCTTGTACACAATCAAGTCACACATAGTATGAGTCAACAAGAGTTGTTGACTAAATGTAATATATAACTCTCTGTAAGCAAATTTTATGAAATATCACATTTTGGTAAATTAGTCATTAACATGGCAAGGGCGCCTTAAGCTATAACTACAATTTCTCACCTCATTTTAATTGTCTTAAGTCTTAGGATCAAACAAGTTAGCAGGAGCTAAGAGACAATCTTCTGTCCCCAGGGAAAAATGTCCCTCTCTAAAACATTCTTTCCAGAACAGCTGAAGGCCTGACTATTGAGGAGTCACACTAAAGCTTTTCCATCTATAGGAAATACTCTGCACCCTCAAGGCGCTCTCGGTCTAGAAACCAAGTCCTATGAGGATCAGTTGAGGGAGGGAATGTTCAGCCTGGAAAAGAGAAGACTGAGAGGTGATATGATAACCCTCTTCAAATATTGGAAGTGTTGTCATGTAGATGATGGACGGAGCTTGTGTACTATGGCTCCAGAGAATAGGACCTGGACCTGGAGTGTGGTGGAGTCTCCTTCTGTGGAGGTTTTTAAACAGAGGCTGGATGACCATCTGTCAGGCATGCTTTAATTGTGTGTTCCTGCATGGTAGGGGGTTGGACTGGATGGCCCTTGTGGTCTCTTCCAACTCTATGATTCTATGAATTCAACTACCAAGAAAGGAGATTCCACTTAAACATTAGGAAGAACTTCCTTACTGTGAAAGCTGTTTGACTGTGGAATAGACTGCCTTGACAGGTGGTGAACTCTCCTCTTTTGGAGGTGTTTAGACAAGGATTAGCTGGCTACATCTCAGGGGTGCATTAGCAGTTGATTCCAGGATTTGGACTAGATTACCCTTGGGAATGCCTTCCAACTTTACAATTCTGTAATTAACCTATGTACATCTGATAATGAGCATCTAGTATTGTGTGAAGATTTGGGGGTTTTAATTTTTACGACAAATACACAGTGCTAGGGACCAACCTAGAAGTTTAGGCCTCTGAAGCAAAGCTTGGGGAAATTATTTTTTTTTTCCCTATTACATGTGGGACTCCCAGTCACCAGTGGCCATACTGGCTAAGGTAATTTGGACATGACAGATAAAAAAGTATTTCCCCCAAATTCTGATCAGAAGATACCCTGTTCTTTCTTGTTGCTCCAAGTGATGTGAGAGGTATTTTCAGGAATGCTTTGCCTGCCATTATTAATCCATGGGGGGGGGAATCCCAGGGTTTCTGCAAATAATGTTTACAACCAGATGGTATACACATTCCTCTGTCCCACTTTTTTAACTTGGTGATAGGATGTACCACGTTTTTAGAGATTAGTGTGAAGTTGTGTCCAATTTACGGCAACCGTAAGGTGAACCTACCATGGGGTTTTTATTGGCAAGATTTGTTTAGAGAGGTTTTGCCCTTGCCTTCCTCTGAGGCAGAGAGGTTGTGACTTGCCCAAGGTCACCTATGCCCAAGAGGAGATTCATGCGCTGGTCTCCCAGAGCCCTAGTCCAACAGGTAAAACACTACACTGCTGTGGAGTTACATGCATGCCTTTATCCCCTCTCCCCACACACTTTTGGGGCTTGGATTTCTATAATTTAAATGTGGATATGCTTTGTGGACATGATACTCTTGATGAATTAATCTCAAAACCCAGACCCAGATGGTTGTTTTGCTGCTGATTCTAGTCATGGAGAACTGAACCACCTTTCTTATTGATTTAATTTAGAATGGGTTGTCTTTTAAATAAGTCCTTCTGCAAAAGCTATTTGCATGAATTGAAAAGGGCTATGGAAGCTGGTGACTCAGTTTTCAGAGGGGCTGGTGTATCCAACCCCAGACTTAACCTGAACTTTAAATGAGCTGTCCATTTTCCTGGAGTGGATATGCTGCTCCACTGACATCTTAGCCACCACCCTGATTTTGGAGTTGGACATGGGACAGGTGTCCTTGAAGGCATAAGGGGGAATGACCCCCAGTGTAGCAGGAAATGTGATATGGTTTATTCCCATGTACAAAAGAGTAAATGGGGCCCCACAGGAAGGAGGGAGACAATGAGTGAGGGTTCAAAGACTTGGTTTTCTGTTTGCCTAAAGTGCTGCAAATTGGGGCATTGGTTTGCCAGAGTGATCAGCCTTACTGAGAAATACAGCAAAATCCAAAATACACTGTGATGCACCTTAGGCCAACCAAAAGGCACAAAATACATCACACTAGCTTTCAGATCACATGGTTTCTTCATTAGGCACAGATGGTGAAAATTGTTGAAGGGAGGGGGAGTGATAGTTTCAGTGTTACAGATCATGCATCTAGCCTGAGATATTTCCTTAAGGGTTGTTTATCTGTGGAATCTCAATTCTTTCTCTTCACCCACCACCATCAGCCACCTTTTTTTTAAAAAAATAATAATAGAGGCATCTGAATTGTGAATAGTGCAGCACTCTAAGCATCAAGGGGGTGGAGTGGATGTGGACAAAGATGTTTGGCTTTTGGGTACCCTCTTCCAAGCCTGTCTTCTGTAGACTTAGCAATATCAATAGCAATAGCGTTGATATTTATATATTGCTTATCAGTGCCGAAGCACTCCATAAGTTGTTTACATTGTTGTTGTTGTTTTAGCTAATTGCCTCCAACAAGCTGGGTAGTCATTTTACCGACCTATGGAAGGATGGAAGGCTGAGTCAATCTTGGAGCAACTCATAACCTTGTGGCTTGCAGTACTGGCATTTAACCACTGCACCACCAGGGCTCTTGACATTGTTTTAGGACTTTGGCAGTGTCTAAAGAATATTTTTGAATAATAGAGGTTTCAAATTTATGTTTATTAGGAGCCCTCATGTGTTAGTTGGGGCCACGCTAGCCCCAGAATTTATTATCAAATCCAAATGTTTAATCACAGCAAAGCATAGCACTTCTGGACTACCATTTTCGATGGTGAGTAACCACAACCACAGACCACTTAGGATTGAAGAGATGTGTTTCCAGTTGACTCTTTTCATGCTTCATCACCATGTTTATTGAATCCATGGAAGTGAGAAAGAATGCCACCAGGCTCTGTTGTCCCTGGCTTTTAAATGTTCAGGTAAAGCGAGATATGGACTTTTAAGTGCATACAGTGTATGTGTACTAAATGCCGTACAAGTTTACAAATGTAAGGTTTAAATATACATATGAAAACTATCACAGGGCACAACATGATATTTATGATATTGTAAAAGAACATGACAAGAACAGACCACACCCATACTGTATGAAATTGTTTTCTGCCCAGTAGAGTCACCAAAGCTATAGACAATAGAAGCTCACTGTTAAAATAAAAAAGAAGCAAAAGATTCTTTAAAAAGAGACTTAAAATATTTTTTAAAAGCCCAAGTCCTAACAAAATAAGTTTTGGCTGCCTGCCAGAAGCTCAGTAAGGATGGAGTCAGCCTGATTTCTCTTGGGGGCGGGGAGTTCAATATTAATATTCCCTAATATTCCTTTTCACTAAAAGTTCTTGCAATCACTACGTTAACTTCTCCAGATGGTGGGACATGCAACAGAGCTTCTGCTGAAGAGCTCATATCCTGGCCAGGCTCATGGGAAAGAGTCTTTTGGATATTGTGGAGAAAATGTAAAGACATGGGCAGGCTCTTATGGGAGAATATGATACCTCAGATAATCTGTATCTGAGCCATATAGGTCTTTACAGGTCATAACCAGTACTTTGAATTGTGCCTGGAAACAGCTTGGTAGCCAGTGAAGCTACTGTAACAAATGAGTTGTGTGTTCCATGTTTGAGAGCTCTCATTATTAGCTACCCTGTAGGGGACAGAAGGAGGCAAAGTATCTGTTTTGTCTGCACCAGGTAGAAAGTTCAGTCTCAGCATCTCCAGTGAAAAGGGTCAGGGAGTGGGCAAGATCTCTTTGTGTCTTAGGGACTGCAAAGCCAGTGCCCATCACAATAGACACCCCTGAGTTCCTATTATAGTAGGACAGAAGACATTGTCCCCCACCTGCCAAAACATGGAACATTTCTTCCCTATTGTGTCTGACCAACCCAACAAGACAATAGAGGATGGATCTCTTGATAGAAAATGTCTCTGTGCCCATCTTTCCACTTGTGAAGTAGCCCAACAAGAATACCATGTTGTAGTTGGAGATGCCCAAACTTTTGCAGTGTCTAAATACGGAGGAGACACATGTATCTGAAGGAAATTTGCTGAGGAGGAGAACTTGGGAAGGGCAAGTTCCCAACACACACACACACACACACACCCCAACCAGACTGGCCTGATGCTTTATGGAGAAGAATTACATGTATGTATGTCTCTATGTTTTAAAGATAGTGATGCAGTGACTTGTTTATATAATGCAGCTGCTCATGGGTAAAAACATTGTAATTCATAAATCCACAACATCTGGTTGTCTGCACAGCTCCCTAAGATTTTAGACAGACCTAATCTCCAGCCCTCCATTTGACAGCTTGTATCCTGTGTATGCAAATCAAGAAGATAAGGATTTTGCTTAGCTTCTAGGTTGCATTTATGGAAGCTGTTCCCCATCTCGTAAGACTTAATGCTTTTTGGGTGATGATTGGGAGTATGAACTAGGAAGCAAAATTAGGATGAAGCATCCATCTTCAAATGAGCATGCTATATTCTTGTGCAAAAGGCAGCTTGTTTAGGTACAGCTGTATCTATAGGGAGGGTATCTGAGTAGCAAAAAAGTGATTGGGAAACAGAGGTGTTGAGTACTGTGATTTCTAAAGGGAAAACTTTTAAAAATGGTCCTTTAAAGTTTGGACCAAAACTCAGAGCAGATTCACCACTCCACTGACGTAAGAGCAACCAGCTGCTACTAGGTTTAAGAAGATACACCCATGTCTTCCCTACCAAATATTCAAAGCCTTTAAAACCTCCCATTGATATTCAAATCATACAAAGTGATGGGTGTATGCAGAAGAGGCTGGCATGGATGAGTAATAAAGCAGTGGAGTGGCAAGCATGGGACAAAAGAGCAACCCATGATCATGGAAACTTAGAGTTGAAAGGGACCACAAGGACCATCTAGTCCAGTCTCCTGCCATGGCGGAATTCACAACTACAGCATTCCTGATGAAGAGTCCACCATCCTCCAAGGCAGCCTGTTCCGCTGTTGAACAGCTCTTACAGTGAAAAAGTTCTTCCCAATATTTAGTAGAGTCTCTTCTCTTGTAATTTGAATCCATTGGTTTATGTTCTGATCTCTGGAGCAACAGAAAACAAGCTTGCTCCTTCCTCTACATGACTTCCCTTCAGATATTTAAGCATGCCACCTCTTTTCCTAACTAAACATACCCAGCTCCCTTTCTCATAAGGCGTGGTTTCCAGACCTTTGTTCATCTTGCTCATCCTTCTCTAGACACATTCCAACTTGTTGATAGCCTTATTGAACCAAAGAAGAATAGAGTAGCACTACTACTTCCTTTTGGGGGGAAACAGGTGAATTAATTGTTTTTATATAACACTTCTTGGTTGAATAGGACTCTTGGATAAGTCTCAGAGGTCAGACTCAGATGAAATTATAAGCAGGCAGCAAATCTCAAGCTCAACCCTCATGTCTTGTAATTTTCCAGTTAAAAGACTGCAGGGTTGGACTTTGATCAGCAAGAGATTTTGGTGTACCACTGGCAGTCAAAATAGACAATATAGGGCTAGGTGATCTAGGAAGAAACCCATTCCTGTGTTCTCCAGATGGCCACAAACTGTCTTTAACTCCTTCAACTTTGATGTTTTTCTTGCTAATTGCTACCCTTTATCTACCATTAAAAAAAAAAATCTCTTTTGAAGGAAGCCACTTGGACTAATCCCCGTGGAGGGTCTCGAGGCATGAATAAATAAAGAAATGCATAATAAATAAATGGAAATTTGGAATTCTGTCATTGCTAGTGAAACCAGATACCAAACCCTGCTTCTTAAAGACATGAGGCTGTCTCCCAGTATCTTCCAGTGACTCAGTGGCTATCATGTGTCACTGCATGCCTGAATCCCTAAATAATCAATACCTCTGATAGATGAGTGTGCCCTGGAATTAGAAGCATTGCTGTTGCTATCGACCTGTCCATCTAAACAAAGCTGTAAAACATCAAAGTTGCTACATATGAGACCATAGTTCCCCTCCTCCTCCTTCTCTGTCTTTTTCATTGTCTCCTCCTCTGCCACATCTTCCTTCTCCCCTCCCTCCTCCTCTTCTTATTCTTCTTTCCTCCTCTTCCTTCCACTTCTCCCTTGTTTTTCTCAGTGCCTTCCATACTTTGTGATGGGTGTGTATGAACACATGTGCATGCTCTCTCTTACACACACAATATCACACAGATGTTTATGAATGAAAGACACTTTGAAAGAAAACTCATCTGCACATAAATATAGAGCTCTCCTTAAGTAGGGCTAGTCTGCTTCCTCCCCCCACCCTCCACTCATGCTTCTGTCTGGACGATTACTTGGGAAAGCTGCGCAAATAACAGAAGGCAGCTGCCACAATCAAACTGTTACCACCAGAACCACACTATTAAAATGGGATTTTATGATTTCATGGGAAAGAGCCATGCCTAGTAACCCTTGCAGCTGGTAGGTTTAGGAAAGAATCTTTCCTTGGAGAGCTGCTGCTAGCCAAGAGGTGAGAATGTGAGGCTAGAAAGCTTAGTGGTCTGACTCAGAATAAGGCAGGTTCCTATGCTCTTGAGTTTCAAGACTGTGTTTATATGGTAGATATATATTGGAACATTTCGTATTCCAACAATGTGTCTGTACCACGTGAAAGACAATAATTTAAACTGACCTTTGCCTCAACAGACCATGACTACTTAGCCATCTTAAACACATAAGAACATCCCTAATGGATTAGATAAGTGCCTCATCGTGTGTCTCAGTGGCCAACTGGATACCCTCAAGGAGACATGAAGAAATGTACTACTGGTGTTAGTCTTCATTCAAGGTGTTAGTCTTGATTTATAAGGCCCTGATCAGCTCAAGAGAAGGTTATCTTACTGCATTGCTCCGTATAGACTAGCCCAGTCTCTATCCTGTGTGGAAGATGTTCTGCTTAATGTAAAGCTTACTACTTACTACACTGAAGTTCACTTACAGTGCAGAGGATGACCTTCTCTGTTGTGGCACCCATGATGTGGAATGATCTGCTCATTGAGGCCAGGCAAGTGCCCAGTTAGGGATGGAAAGCAATTTTGGCTGGAATCCTGTTGGTATCTTATACCTGAGTAGGTTTCCCGATGGAAGTGGTTGGACATTCTTGCCTGATTCATAACATTCGCATTCAATTCAAGGTTGCAGAAGCAGAATTGTGCATGGGGTACCATTCTATATTCATGCATATTGTGCATGTATGGATGCACATGCACATTTAAATCAAATAATCTTAAGATTTGGAAAGGACCACAGGGACCTTCCAGTCCAGTCCCCTGCCATGCAGGAATACATAGCCGAAGCAATCCTGAAAGATGCCCATTTGGTTGCACATTTAGTGCCCTATGCAATATTGCCATTCAAAAGATAAAACAATTAATGCACAACTCTGCATGCAGAGATTTATCATACGGAACTCTGATGTAGGATTGTGGCTTTCTCTATGCTCAACAGTCCTGCAAAATAAATTTTTTCACACCTCTGGAGAACTGTTGCAAGAAAATGTGTACCTTTCCTTAAGTGTTCACACATATGTGAGGCTTATAGGGCAGAATAAAGTCTGCACAAAACATCCTGCATGTTTTAAAATGCAAACAGCTAAAATGTACATAATTGAAAAAAAATACACAGAAACACACTTTAGTCAACTGGGAGGAAGAATTGATTAAATTAAAATCTGTTGCATATATACATTTTGAGCATTAGAAAATATGCATTAAAATGCTTGAATTTCAGTGTAGGAAAAAAACACACAAAGTTTCATAAGAAACAAAGATGGGAAGAAAATGCAGGTGGGACTGAGAGAAGCTCAACAGAATTGAGACTGAGAGATTCCCTCCCTCCAGTGCAGGTGTTTTCCATCACTAGCTGAAGACTGTTTAGTTTACTCGGGCCATTTCCTGATTGCCAGCCTGCTGACTTCCCCTGAGTGATTTTAGTGAAATGTTTTCTTGTTTGATTGCTGCTTTACTGTTTTAGTTCTTGATTTTATTGCGTTTTGTCCTTTTTAAAAACATTGCAACTTGGCAAATAATTGTGGGGGTTTATTTTTAATTAATTATTTTGATTAAGTTTATATCCAGCCGTTTTCACAGCACATGATTCAAGGCTGTTTGCTACCAGTTAAAGCAAAATATAATTTAAAAACGTTTAATCCAAAAGTTACAAGAATCATAGAATCATAGAGTTGGAAGGGATGTTCTGTTTAAAAGACACAAGTTAAAAACACAACAGAAACACAACAGTTTAAAAACAGTTTAATATTTCATTTATTCATTCATACAGCAATATTATGAGACAAATTAATAGCATCAGAGAGTTTGGGAGATAATACTGGAAGACAGATGCTTGTCCATGGCCACCTACTATAAATTAATGGCTAGATAAAAGCAGGGAATTGCATCATTTATGTTTAATTCCCCTCATTTTTTTAAAAGTGCATCTTATTTTATCTTGCTTCTGGGAACAGAGTGTTTCCCTCCACCTCCTATTTAGCATATTGAGCTGAACTCTGCACTGCTGCACTCAGCTGCTGATGGGTCCCCCCCCCCCGCCACCGCCACTGCTTCTTTTCTCCTGGCTCTCAAATTGGCTCATTAGCTGAGCTTCAGAATCCACTCAGGTTCAGGCAACTGCTTTTGAAGCACCATGAGATTTATCATCTCTCTCGCCCAGTTTCAGCTGCAACTCCAGAGGAACAGGAATGTGGGGGTAATATTATAATTCTCCGGGAAAGCAAATTATGACACTGGGTCAGGCACAATTACCACATGGCTTTATCTCAGGAAATGGAAGATGGGGGGAGAGAAAGGTGAGTGACAGTATGGTTGATAAGGAAAAACATCAACCACCCCCACCCCACTTTGTAAAGATGGTGCCTGTGGCTGAGGTGGCACCTTTTCCCTCCCTTGGCCCTAACCTGATGCAGCAGTTAATTCTCCTCTCAGCGTAATGCCAGTTTTATGCTGGAGAAAGAGGAGCGGAGAGCAAGGGGCAATCTGCCCTTCCCAACTGGAGGAAAACCTTGATTTAGGATTGCATCTCTGCCTGTCCTGATTGGCCCTGCAGGTACTCTTGTGACATGAGAGCCCTGTGCTGTCTTGATTTAGGAGCTGCTGTCTGGGTAGTGGCACCAGCTGCAGAATCACCCTTTACTGCCTCTGTATTTGAGTTTTTCAAAGGGGAAGGGGAGGCACACCTTCCCTGCACTTTCCCTTCCTTGCTACCCTACTGGAGCTTAATGTAAGTGGGGGGGGGCAAGGAGAGTTTCTTTGATTAGTTTCCAAGTCCTTGGTATTTGCTGAACTTGTAACAGAGTGTGTATCCACACACAACATGGCTCTAGCACTTCAATACCACTTTAACTGTCATAGCTCTATAGAATCTTGGGGTTGGTACTTTGGTGAAGACTTAGAATCCTCTCCCAGGATTCTGTAATTGAGGGGAGTAAATGGAAGAATCCAAAATACTCATGGAACTAAAATTCCCAGGATTCCATAGCATGGAGCCATGGCTATTAAAGTGGTATCAAACAACTATTAATTGTCCAGTGTGGATACACGGAGAGTTTAACTACCAGACAATAGGGATTTTGCTGCTTATTTCACAAAACTTTAGTATGGCAAATATACGTATGCACAACACTGGTCCCCATGTGATGATGCTCTCTTCTTCATACACAAGAAATGAAGGAGGGCCTCCCAACTGGAAAGATACCCCTAACAAAATGAAATTCAATACGGAGAAATGTAAGGTACTGCACTTAGGGCGGAAAAACGAAAGGCATAGATACAGGATGGGGGAGACCTGACTGAATGAGACTATGTGTGAAAGGGATCTAGGAGTCCTAGTAGACCAAAAGTTGAACATGACTCAACAGTATGATGTGGCAGCTAAAAAAGGCCAATGCGGTTTTGGGCTGCATCAATAGCAGTATAGTGTCTAGGGAGATTTTTACTCGGCAAAAATATCCCCCGGAGAAATTGGGACAGAAATATTTCTTTCCCGGAAGCAGCGCCGCGGTTCGCACGCCCACTTCCCTCTCCCGATATGCCGTCGTCCTCACACTGGGTTTTTTCTTCCCTCTTCCGTAATATTTTATTAACGGCGAACTCCCGTTAGTAAAATATTACATAAGAGGGAAGAAAAAACCTAGTGTGAGGACGATGGCATATCGGGAGAGGGAAGTGGATGTGCGAACCACGGTGCTGCTTCCGGGACAGACTGTCCCGATTTCTCCGGGGGATATTTTTGCCATGTGAAAATCTCCTAGATCAAGGGAAGTCATTGTTACGCTCTATTCTGCCTTGGTCAGGCCTCACCTAGAATTCTGTGTCCAGTTCTGGGCACCACAATTCAAAAAGGATATTGACAAATTGGAGCGTGTCCAGAGAAGGGCCTCTAAAACGGTGAAAGGTCTGGAAATCATGCCTTATGAGGAAAGAATTAGGGAGTTGGGTATGTTTAGCCTGGAAAAAAGATGGTTAAGAGGCAATATGATAGCCCTGTTTAAGTATTTGAAAGGGTGTCACATTGAGGATGGAGCAAGCTTGTTTTCTGCTGCTCCAGAGACTAGAACATGGAACAATGGATGTAAGCTCCAGGAACAGAGATTCCACCTCAACATTAGGAGGGATTTTTTGACAGTAAGAGCTGTTCGGCAGTGGAATGCACTCCCTCGAAGCATGGTGGGGTCTCGTTCCTTGGAGGTCTTTAAACAGAGGCTGGATGTCCATCTGTCAGGGATGCTTTGATTGTGTATTCCTGCATGCCAGGGGGTTGGACTGGATGGCCCTCATGGTCTCTTCCAACTCTACAGTTCTATGATAAAAGAAGAAAAGGAAAAAATAATCAGACAAATAATAACAAAAATATAAATAAACCAATGTATAATACTAAGAAGAGCCAAAAAAAAAAACTGAAGAAAATATGCAGTGATAATAACTTGTGGACAATACAATAATGTTATACATAATAACTTATAGAGACATATTCTAATACAACACTAGAGTGATAACTAGTGTAAGATTGTAGGGTAAGACCTCTTTGACACTCGAATACACTGCCTCAGAATGTGGTGGAGTCTCCTTCTCTAGACTTTTTTAAACAGAGATGGGATATCTATCTGTCAGGTGTGCTTTGATTGTATATTTCTGCATGACAGGGAGTTGGACTGGATGGCCCTTGTGGTCTCTTCCAAATCTATGATTCTATGAACATTTGAGTAATAAGTGTGGCTTCAAGTTCTAGTAAATAGCCTTTAATTCTCATAGGAGATTCCATAAATAGGCTTGGAGATATCAAAATTAATTAAAATCCATATGGGGGCTGGTCATGCAAGCAAAATAGATATCTCCAGAACAGCTATGGGCCTTAGATGAACTGACTGAGGCAGCTACTCCCAGATATAGTAACTTGTTTCAACTCATCTTTATCAGTGATGTGATGTAAATAGAGTATCAAACTGAAATTCCAATAGTCATAGTCAAAACATACCAGTATCCAATGATTTGCTTCAGAAACATGAGTACAAATGTAGGTAACTTGCAAAGCAGACCTTTTCTTCATGACACCATGATTTGGCAGGTTCCTAGTTTTTTGCTATGAGCCCATCACCATTCTAACAGATTCAAGTGGCCTTAAGAGGTTAAACATGCTGATATTTTTTACCCCCACCTTTGACATTTGACTCCTCTCACCACTAACATGTGTCTCCCCCTGCCAAGTATTTCTTAGAAGTTGACTTGGGGTCTTATGCAGAAAGAGATTCAATTTTACTTTTTTTTAAAAAAAGTATATTCTACTTTTGCATAGGCTAGCAAATGTGGAAGGAAAGGTCCCTGCTCCTCTGAGCTTACATTTTATGTTTTGACAAAGAGTGTTGTCAGAATGGTGAGATAAGGGACAAAATGTGAGCAAATGTGTACAGTGTCTACATTTGAACTCAGAATGGGAATAGGCAGAGGAGGAGCGTCATGACTTTTAACTTCCAGAAGGGTGATTCATAAGAATTCTTCAAATGTCCATTATGGTAAGGATTTTTTATTGTGTGATGCATGTTTCCCTGACCATTTTGTTGAAAAAAGTTGTACAAGGAGCAACTGTATGATGCTTCTGTCTCAACTCGGGAATGAAGGAAGGCTTTAAGTGAAAGAAAAGACACTTTTAAAAATGTAAATGACAATAAATAAGAAATAATAGCTACTGGAATTATGTGTAGCAGGTAGAATATTTAAATATTTTAAAGACCCAGAACAAAATAAATACCAAATAAAAGTGCAGAAAGAGTCTCATAAGGCAAGGCACAATAGAACATGATGGACTTCAGCAGGTGTCTAAAAGATAGCAAAGAATGTAAGCAGCAAAATATCTCTGGCTTGTTGGTGTCACCACCAAGAAGTTCATCCTTATTGAAGATGGCTGCCTAACCTCCAAAGATGGGGCCCAGAGCAAACCCTCTGCTCTTAAATCTTTCTCTCTCTCTGGCTTTTCTTTGCAAATGAAGATTCAGGAAGGATGCATCCCGCGCTTTCTGCAAGCGCGCTGATGACTAAAAAGGCCAATCCGAGATAAACAAGTCTGGTTGCAGAAAGCATAGGAGAAGGTCTCCTTGGGAGATGTTTCTGGGTTGTGATTCTTTCTGCGTTGTCGTTTCTCTTCAAGACTTGTTTGGCATGAGTTCTCAAATAAGGCTGCAGCATTGTGGATAGTGCATCTCCAAGCCTCCCGATATGAGGCCAGGGCGGACCACTGTTGGTGATCAATTTGGCCGAGCCTGAGATGTTGTTTCAGGGAGTCCTTGTATCACTTGTTTGGAGCACCCCTCTTACGCTGACCCATGGTGAGTTCACCATAGAGTACTATTTTTGGGAGGCGATGTTCCTCCATCCTAGAAACATGCCCTGCCCAGTGCAGCTGTGTTCTCAATATCATGGCCTCAATGCTGGTGATCCCTGCTTGCTCAAGGACAGCAACATTCGTCACATAGTCAGTCCAGTGTATATTTAGGATTGTGCATATACAGCACTGATGAAAGTGTTTGAGGAGTCATAAGTGGTGGCGATAGGTGACCCATGTGTCAGACCTGTAAAGGAAAATAGACAGTACAATGGCTCTTAAGTAAAGGGCAGGTAATTTGTTACATTTCATGCATGTATACCAAAAGGTTACCTTTTCACATTGGATATGGTGAAGCAGTTCTTGTGTCTGTCCTTCATTAAGCTTTGTAAAGTAGCCATTAAGTACAGTACAGTAATTGGTTGTGCTGATTGGGAATGAGGCCATGATATTGAGAACACAGCTGCGCTGGGCAGGGCATATTTGTAGGCTGGAGGACCATCGCCTCCCAAAAATAGTACTCTATGGTGAACTCACCATGGATCAGCGTGAGAGGGGAGCTCCAAAAAAGCGATACAAGGGCTGCCTGAAATAACATCTCAGGCTCACAATGCTGCAGCCTTATTTGAGAACTCACGCTGAACAAGTCTTGAAGAGAAACGACAACGCAGAATGAATCACAACCCAGAAACATCAGCCAAGGAGACCTTCTGCTCTGCTTTCTGCAACTGGACTTGTTTATCTCGGATTGGCCTTTTTAGTCATCAGCGCGCTTGCAGAAAGCGCGGGATGCATCCTTCCTGAATCTTCGTTTGCAAAGAAAAGCCAGAGAATCCAAGAATCTGGAAAGCACTAAATTGGGGAAGGCTGGTTTGGGGTGTCTGTGGCCTTGTCTAAACAGGCTATTTACCCCATCTTGGCCCCATCTTGGAGCTCTAGATCCTGGACGATGTAGGGCATTTGCCCTGCTTTGCCTCTGGGCAGTCTCGGGCAGAGATGGGGACAAGACAGGGTAAAGCCTGTTAAACGCCATTTTAAAAAAATACCTGGGAAAAACAGCTTCAGCAGGCAGAAAAACAGATCAGACCCTATGTGTCTGGAGAAGCCCACACCGCCATGCTGGCCTGTTGCTGCAGCTGCTGTCTGCAGTCGCTCTGCTGAAGCCAGGAAGGAGGCCTGCACCACGTGACCATGGTGGTCACATGCAGGGGGACTTGCTCATGTGCTACAGGCTGGCTTCTTGGTTTTGGAAAGTGGGATGCGGCTGGCCATGGCTGCAGCTGCGGTGATGGGCTGGCGTGGCAGTCTGGACTCCATCCCATTTCATGCTGGTAGTGGGAAAGGAATGGGAATATGCAGGAAGCTGGCATATTCTGGCTTGTGTAGATGAGCCCTGTGTTGTCTGCAGAGAGAAAGAGAAAATGGTGCGGGGGGGGGAGAAAAGAGGGGAATTAAAATGAAAACAGGATGGAGGGAACAAAATAAACCCATGGTTAAAAGTGCATCTCATCTTTCAGGTTTGAGCTAAAGAAAGGCTAGGGAGATATGACTAAAAACTTCTGAAATATTGTTCAATATTCCACTGTGCATCTTGTCAATATTTATCCTAATCTGATTCATAAAGGATAATCCAGACACAGTGAAAGTTACTCAGTCAGGTTACCCCATTCAGCCCAGAGGCCATTCTGCCAGTGCAGTTGAAAGCAAAACAAAACAAAACCAGCGTTTTTTTCCCAAGAATCCGAAGAGTCTACCAAAAAAATTCTAAAGAACAAGATGGCCTCAGAATACATAGCAATGAATTCAGTGCTTGTTAATCTCTGAAACACTCTCTCCAGCCCTTCTCAGAAGATATGATTCCAAGAGATTCACTTGAATGTTGCACAACATCTGAGCGTTTCTTGAGAAAAACATCTGACATGCTCTATAGATATATTAGCCCCCTGCAAGATGTGTCAATAAAAAGCATTAGTGGCTGAAATACTTCATCCAGAAGACTGAGCATAATTTCCCATTCATAGCATTATGTGATGGTTGCACAATACCTCCTCATTACTGAATTGCAGTATTGCAAACCTGAATGTGTAAGTATATGAACATTCTCATCTGCATATACAGTGCACAAATGTGCCTCCAAACACAATGTACATGTGCAAATCCATGCCCAGTGCATGTGAACACCACTTGTGCAACTTCACCACTGCAACCTTGAACTGAATACAGCTGTTCCGCATCAGACAAAATATCAAACAACTTCCATAGGGGAAGTTACACACATCATAAGACATCAGCACAGTTCTGCCCTGGCGGGGTTGTTTGAAGCACATAAAGCTAAAGTACCTGTTGTTGCTGCTGTTCCATTTTCATTTGGCCAGAGGGACTGTGACACCATAATTGCTGAATTTCACTGTATTCAAAATCCGCAAGCATGTAGAAGTTACAAGGCTAACTCAGGGCTCCCAGTGGTATTATCACATACTGCTGATATGTGTGTGTATATGTTTGTTGGTACAACATATGCTGTGGGGAAACAAGTATATTCTTAAACGTTCTTCCACTTGTCAGTTCTAGCATAGCCAGTCCTTCTTTTCCCTTCTCTCCCCAGATGAGATCAGTTTAGAGGGAGGCAAAAGGGGCTGGTAAATCCATTACTTTGGGGCAGTTAATCCGCACTGTGTTTGATGAGGGATGGCTGCAATTTTATGAGTGTAGTCCAAGGTGCTGAACCCTATTTCCAGCATAGGTTCAGCACCATGGATAGCTCCTGTAAAACTGCAAATATCTCCTGTAAAATCGGGTATGGATTCATAGTCCCAAATTAATGGAGCCACCTAAGAGGTGATGATTAGTGGATGGAGAAAGTGCTGAGTACCCTTTGTCCACCTGCTGATTTTCCTCTAGTAATGCCTTTTGCACTCACTGTTATTTGCATTACATCTTCAAACATGTTTGTCAGAGTGACATTTCATTCTACACTAGGCATAATCAAGGTGTTATACTAGTTAGACAGTTGGACTAGAATCAGGAAGATGCGGGTTCAGATCCACACTCAGGCATGTAGATTGCTAGAGGACCTTGGGACATCACTCCAAAGCCAGAGTTTGGGGGACTACACTGCCCAGAGCTCCCTGAAGAAAGGTTGAGGTCAAAAAAGTAATAATAGAATCATAGAGTTGGAAGGGACAGCAAGAGCCATCTAGTCCAACCTTCTGTTAGGTAGGAATATACAACTAAACCATTCATGAGAGATGGCCATCCAACCTTTTATTTAAACCTCCAGAGAATCAGGGTCTACCACCCTCTGAGGCAGTCTGTAAAGAAGTTCATAGAGTAAGAAAGTTCTTTGTCATAGTCTCTTTTCTTCTAACTTGAATACATTGGTTTGTGTTTTAATTTCAGAGCAGCAGAAAACAAGCTCACTCTCTTTTCTACATTACATCCTTAAGATATTTAAATAGGGCTATCCCATCACCTCTCAGTCTTCTCTTCTCCAAGCTAACCATACCCAGCTTCTTAAGCCATTTGTTGTAGGACTTGGTTTCCACACCTCCTCTGGACACATTCCAGTATGTCCTGAACTGGACACAGTATTTCAGGGGAGTTCTGACCAAAACAGCATAGAGTGATATTAGTACTTCCCTTGATCTGGACACAATTCCCCTGTTCAGGCAGCCTAGAATTGCTTCGGTCCATGCTTATCTTACTCTATGGTGAACTCACCACGGGTCAACATAAGCGGGGCACTCCAAAAAAGTGATACAAGGACTCCCTGAAACAACATCTCAGGCTCAGCCAAATTAATCACCAACAATGGTTCGCCCTGGCCTCACGTCGGGAGGCATGGAGACGCACTATCCACAATGCTGCAGCCTTATTTGAGAACTCACGGTGAACAAGTCTTGAAGAGAAACGACAACGCAGAAAAAATCACAACCCAGAAACATCACCCAAAGAGACCTTCTGCTGTGCTTTCTGCAACCAGACTTGTTTATCTCGGATTGGCCTTTTTAGTCATCAGCGTGCTTGCAGAAAGCATGGGATGAATCCTTCCTGAATCTTCATTTGCAAAGAAAAGCCAGAGAGAGACTCAGACCTCTAAATTCTTTTCACACGTAGCAAGCACGTAAAGGTGTGTTTTCATCTCTTGTATTTTAGAAATCTAGAATTATTTTGCAGGTTGCAGAATCCATGGTGGATTTCTTGAACCTGTAGGAATTCTTTTGATGAATCACAAGGGATACAGTTTGCTTCCAAACAGCTTAGGCAATATAGAGTTTGTGTTAGGAAATGAAGCATTATCAGATAGTGTTATTATGCAGATGTCATTCTGCTTCAGGGCAATTTATTTCTCATCAGTTTCAAACATTTGGAGAACCTCAGAACCTGGATACAAATCTAGCCCTCTTGCAGTGTCAGTTCAGATAGGGATGGAGGATTTCTCGGGTTGCTATGCCCCCTTCCATATAACCAATGTTTGGTACTCGCCTCCCCAAAATAGTACTCTACGGTGAACTCGCCACGGGTCAGCGTAAGAGGGGCGCTCCAAAAAAGCGATACAAGGACTCCCTGAAACAACATCTCAGGCTCGGCCAAATTGATCACCAACAATGGTCCGCCCTGGCCTCACATCGGGAAGCATGGAGACGCACTATCCACAGTGCTGCAGCCTTATTTGAGAACTTACGACGAACAAGTCTTGAAGAGAAACGACAATGCAGAAAGAACCACAACCCAAAAACATCACCCAAGGAGACCTTCTGCTGTGTTTTCTGCAACTGGACTTGTTTATCTCGGATTGGCCTTTTTAGTCATCAGCGCGCTTGCAGAAAGCGCAGGATGAGTCCTTCCTGAATCTTCGTTTGCGAAGAAAAGCCAGATATGGTACTTTCCCAAGATATCATCTTTCACACAGTCTGGACTCAATTCATATACGGCTTTATAGGTCATAAAAAGGATGTTGAATTGTGCTCAAAAATGAACCAGTAGTCAACAAAGGTGTTTCAGTCGAGGAGTTGTATGTTCCTTTTCAGTTAAAGTTTGCTTGTATTTTTGGTCCTAGCCTCAGCCTTTGGTCCTACCATCACTGGTATGTGTCCCCCCATGACTTCTCTAAATGAAAATTGGCTTTCCAGATGAATGAAATGCTGTAGTCTTGCAGGAAATTATGGAGATGAGATACCCCTAATCAAGTCAGGTTTCTTGATCTTGAGTTTCTCCAGAGGAGACCATTTTTCCTGAAACATTCCCACTATCCCTAACATCCTGAACTTGCGTGCTATATAGCTGTGAAATATGAGGAATAAGGATGTAATTTTTTACTAAGTTTCTCCTCAAAGGAAGCAATGAATAATTTTGGCAATTTCCTTCCCTTTGCAAGGAAGTCTTCAAAAACTGTAAAGTTCTTGAAAGGGTATTCACAATCCTGGATTCGTTTTATAAAAAATTCACTCATGGTTGTTTTGTTCAGAAAACATCACTTTTTGCCCAGGTCATAGCATTTCAATGCAGAAATATTATTTCCTTTACCAGAAATGCTGTTTTCTGCACAGAAAATTCTGTTTTCTGAACAAGACAACCACTTGTGAATTTTGCACAGAATGACTCTCAAACTGAAGATTCTCATCACTTCAGGATTCTTCTCATCCAGGCTTATCAGCACTCAAAAACAAACAAACAAACAAAAAAACAACCATTTTTCAAATATCTTCTAATGTTTGGATGAAGAGCCCAACAGGGAAAAATGAAAAGAAGTGGCAACACTAAATCAGCACTTTGGACGTGGTGAAATACACAGGAAATCCAAGACAGAGTTTTCAGAGCTCAGCACATTGTCTTGAAGAGATGTCTTTCCCCCACATCTGAATGTGCTTATTCTCAAAGTTTTTTCTATCCTCTCTATAGGGAGAAATTTGCCAATTGGAGGAAGTTCTTCTGAAAAATAATAATAATGAAATGAAATCCTCCCCCATTCCCAGCTCACTAAAGCTTCACAAAGTATTTAAGTAGGGACAATTTAGGAGGACCTAATGGCAGGGGAAGCTTTCCAAAGATGACAGAGAGGCTCTGCGTTTATTCCTGATGAACTCGGCAAGAAGAAGAGGGAAAAGAAAAGAGCAATCAGACAAATGAGAGCCGAGCAAATTAAACGGCAGCGCGTAGATTGCGGAGGAGAGCATGGGCAGAATCCGAAATTCCCCATCAGCTGTAATAATGCCAATTACTTTGCCAACTGCTGAATCTGCCACTATTTGTTTAGTGCAATCATATGCCGGACTCTCTGCCTGGGCTTGTTGCCTTTGTTTATCTTGAATATTCATTTTTGTAGAATCTCTCATTCTCTCTCTCTCTCTCTCTCTCTCTCTCTCATTCCCCCTTTACTCACCTTAATCATCTGTTTTTGGCAAAATTGGGCAATGTCAGCCTAGTAGTCGGTCAGTCCTAAACAAACTAGGTCCATTGAAGCAAATATAGAATGATGAATTAACAGGTACATAAATCCCATTGATTCAGTGGGTTTACTCTAGTGAAAGCTATCTACAGAACTCAGCTCTTCTGTATTGCCCTATCCTCATTTTCTATCAGTGTAGATTAGAATGAAAATTGAGAGGGTAGAAGCTGTAATGAAAGGGTTCAGGAGGGACTAGCCTTCAGGGTTCCAGCTAGCTAGCCTTGCTCTCATCCTGGATATTCCATGCCACGCCTCCTCTCCCTGTTTTTCATCCCTTTCTAAAATAAAAACACTCAGGCTGGAGTCACAGAATCATAGAATTTTAGAGCTGGAAGGGACTGCAGGGGACATGTGGTCCAACCTCTGGCCACACAGGAATATATGACTAAAGCACTCCTATAAGATGCCCACCTACCCTGTGTTTAAAGACCTCCAAAGATGGAGAGTTCCCCCCCTCCAAGGCAGTGTGTTCCACTGTTGAACAGTTCTTACAGTAAAGAAGTTCTTCCTAATACTTAGGTGTAACTTCTCTTCATGTAATTTCAATCTATTGGTTCATGTTCTAGTCTCTCAAGCAGCAGAAAACAAGCTTGCTTCATCTTCTATGTAACATCTCTTTAGATATTCAACAATGGCTATCTTCTCATGGTTAAGTCTTCTCTTTTCCAAACAAAACATATCCAGCTGCTCATAAGGCTTGGTTTCCAGATCTTTGATAATCTTGATTGTCCTTCTCTGAACACTTTCGAGATTTATTTATTTATTTATTGGATTTATATCCCACCTTTATCCCAAGATAGGATTCAGGGCAGCTTACAATAATTTAAAAAATACAACTAAAACATTACAAATTACCAAAGTTAAAAATAATTAAATAAATTATTAAAATATGATAGTTAAAAACATAACATGAATTGAAACATGATGATCAAAGGTCTGGAATCCTACTGGTTAATCCCAACTGGAGTGGATCCAGTGAGTCAACACATGCATAAATCCCATTGATTCTATGGGATTTTTCTTGGTTAGGGCTGACACTCAGCTTTAGGTCTCAGGTAGCACCCCGTGTAGTTATTGTTTGGATGACAACTCCCAGAATCCCCCAGGCAGCATGGCACTGCTGAACCCTCATGGAATGGAAGGTTTGGAAGTTGTTCCTACAGTTTTTAAAAAGAGTTCTGTAAACATTCTGGTTCCCACGGAGTTGTTGATAGTTCCCTCTTGTGAATTGCTGGTATTGCTTGCCTACTGAAAGATTGGCACTCAGAATTAATGTTCACTGTTCAGGTATAGCAGGGCTCCAGATCTTGCTGTATTGCAAATCCCATAATCCCCAGAGAGCACTGTCAGTGGTGAGGGATGGTAGGGGTTTCAGTCCAACAGCATTCAGATCCCCCCCTGCCGCCACACACACACTCCTCATCCCCATTTCAGTTTAAGAGCTGTGGCTTCCAGTCCAGTACTTTTAAAGAATTTTGAAATGTGGATGGCAGCTACTGAGAAATGTCTATATGAATTCCCCCACCCATCAAATTCCCTCCAGATGAACAATTTGGTCAATAAATGTGTTCTGCTGACTGCTAGGAAGAGTCTTTGAAATTGCTGACAGTTGAGTGACTTGTTGTGAAAAGCTGAGAGGATTTTGGAAAGCAGAGGCTAAACTGAAGGTCCTCTTTGTTCTTTTTTAACAAAAATATACTTCTTTTTTTAAAAGGCAAATTGAAAAGTATGGCACTTGGGACACAATACAGAAGAGGTTGCAAAAGTAATGAACATGTTAAAGTCATTTCCATAAAACACTCTTGCAAACAGGGTGCTGTAAATGAGCAGAAGGTAGATTATGGTATATAATTGGATAGTTGCTTAAATTATTTATTTATTTATTTATTGGCTTACTGATTTGATTTGCTTTTAACTGTTGCTGGCATTCTTGGCTGGAATCCTATTGGGGACTTACATATTCATAAGTGGACTTACATATGTAGGAATTAGAATTCTGCAGTTGGATAATGTCCATGTCTAGTGGAGGACTGCTTTTACTTTACTGTGTAGCAGAGCCAGCAAAGTTCCTGATGCTCACTGAAGCTTGATGCACAATGGGACTAATGTCCCAATGAGCATTGCATGGGTCCTGATGTGCATTGGGCACCAATGTACATCAGGTACTCTTTCTGATGCCCTGTTAACACATCTTCGCAATTCATTCAAGGGGTTTCTTAGTTCCTCTGCGACATAGCTAGCTATGCCTAAAGTTATGTAACATATGTGCTGGTCATATAGGATTCTGGCACTTTTTTAAAAACTGACTGTTCCATTGTGTTTTTTAAAAGATTGTTTTACATACAATTTTAAATGTAACTAGATTATTTCATTATATAGTTTACGTTGCTTTAGACCTGCCCTGTGCATTGTTGTGTGAAATGCTGTGGTAAAATGTGGAGATTGGATAAACTAAAATGTGTAGGCTGCTCTGAAGAGTAACTAATGAGCATTTTAAATCAAGAATCTTAAAGCAAGAGCATGGGGGCAGAGACAGGAATTATTTAAATATATGAAATTCCATGCATCATATCATTTCCTGTGAGTCCCCCTCCATCCTACGGTTTATTGTTCAAAATAAGTCTTCTTTTCTTTTTTTAAAAAAATATAACAAATATTTTTAGCTAACCACTGTTTGTTGTGTTGTCTGTACAGTAACTGTGGTTAATATGCATTGTAGCCAGTTTCAAAGAAGCCAACTTCAAATGATGGTTACTGAAGCTGACTTGTTGAAACAAAACTGTATTGGTGATTAACCACAGTTCTGGGGCCAGACAATATGGCAAGCTGAAAGTGAAAGCAAATGCTTCTGAAATGTTTCCACTGTCACATAGGAGGTTTGGGGAGTGTTCAGACCTGGTGCTTGCTGCAGTTTGTGCATGTGACACTAAAGTATCATTTAGCATGGTGTAGACATACTCCATACCCCCTAATTAATCTTCTGTCATCTCAATTTTCAGCTACTTTTCTCAGTTTCTTTCTCTTCCTCCCAATTCCCTTCTTTGACTGCTCCACAATGCAGAAATAATGCAGTTTGACACCGCTTTAACTGCCATGGCTCAGTGCTATGGAATTCTGGGATCTGTAATTGTGTGAAGTATTTATCCTTCTGTGTCAGCGAGTCTTGGTTCCTCAACAAACTACAAATCCCAGGTTTCCATAGGAAAGAGCCAAGATCGTTAAAGTGGTTTCAAACTGCATTATTTCTGCAGTGTGGCAGCAGCCTTTGTCTCAGGTTATTTCAGTTATTGCAAACTGAGTTCAACATGCAAAATTAGTTTGCCTTCAATTAACACAGTGGGAGGAGAGGAGAGGAGAGGAGAGGTGGAATCTTACCTTTCCCTGTAATCTCAGGCAAAAAGAAACTGCTGCAGCCTCTCCTAACTCATCTTTCCTCCCTCATTAATAACCTTTGGCATCTTGACCATATTCTGATGTTCCTTGGCCACACATACTCCAGTTTTCATTGTGAAATGTAGGGTGAAATACTCTGGAGCACATGAAGGCCAGTTCTCCCATGCTCTGCCATTACCCATATAGTGAAACCAAAGTAGCCAGACATCCACTTCTGGTTTCCTAAAAGCCCTTTGCGGAGCAAATCTTCATGGGGTGGGGGGCTGTGCTTGCTTTTAAATGAAAATTGCTTTTCCTGGTGTTTTCCAGGAGCTGAGATTATTCTCCTTTTTGATGAAAAGGGATTCCCCTGCCCTTAGCAAGTGGGGGTTTGAGAGCATATGGGAGAGTCCCGGGTGTATTAAAGGACCAAGGAGCTTGATGTAGCATGGCACATGAATGCGACCAATACGTAGGGAGCCTCCTTTTTTTCTGACGGAAACCTTTTAAAAATAGCTTTCCCTCTTTTCTCAAAAGCAGTGGAAGTTTTATTCGTGTTGTTATGCCAGTGCTTTAGAAATGAATGGGTGTGCCTCGCCAGCCACTTTGAACAAGAGCTGTGATTCTTCTCCAGCTAATTGGGGAAGACTGCTAATCATGGACATTGAGGGGAATACATCTGCTTGATTGACAATGCACATGCCAACAAGGGCTGTGGTACTGGGGCTCTTTTTAAACACTGATTTAATTTCCCTCTTTCTTCCCGGTGCTCATCATCAGGGCACAGATGGAGAGGGTTGGAGGATTGCGAGTTGTTTGTTCGTAACCATTTTAGTTTGTTTGGAAGTACGGCAGAGATGTTTTGCAAGTGGTTCAGAAAGTCAGAACAGGAACCAGGTGGCTCCAATGACTCTTTTTGAGAGTAGATTCCTGTTATCCTTGGAATTCCTTTTTCTAGGGAGTTCAGTATAGCACCCCTAAACTCATATGGTGTTGGCACCTGGGACCCTGAAGTGGGCTGTCAGTCTCCTCCAAATGCCCCAAACAAAGAAAACAAAACTGGACCTGGCCAGAAGGCATGTCTGGTTTCGAAAGAACTGTTGTGTTTTTAATGTCAAATATGCAAAGAGACCCTACAACCTATTTAAATCACAAATCACTGCTCATAGAAGTTTCCAGGAGAGGCAATTCACCCTTAATTTCGAGGAAAGAGGTAGACCAACCACAGGAGCTGATGTGGGGTGTCAGAGGTCCTAAAAATTCATGGTCGCCATATGCAGTGAAGACACTTTATACCAGTTCAGACTTCCTATCTAATGTAGTAGTGCAGACTGGGGGAAACTTTCCAATGTCATCAACAGGAGCAGCAGCCAGAATCCTGTTGGTGTCTTATGCATGAAAACATCCCCCTATGGAAGTAGTCGTCATCATCATTATCCTTTATTGCAATCCATAGACCCAAAATTAACAAGTACAAGCAATCAAATCAATCAACAATAAAACTGACGTATGTCAGAAACATATCAAACTTATGAAATCCTAAACTTCACTCTGGCCATTTCTTTGGACATTTAAGGGTTTTAATCAGAGAGAAATTTGGCTACAGCTAGGGTAACCTTTCAGCATTTGTTGTCCATCAAAAATTTTACATAGAAGATTTCTGATCTTCCCTTCATCAAACTGACCAAAGGGCATAGATGAATTTGGGCATTGAATTTACAGTGTAGAAGAATATAATTCAAGGTCTCTACTGGAAGTAATTGGGAGAGTCTTCTTTGAGCCAGAATGTTCATGTTCAGATCAAGGTTGCAGAAGCAGAGTTGCACCTGTGGTATCATTGTGCCTAAATATGCATTGCATGGCTGCATATGTATTTTTTGGTTGTGCATTTGATTGCACAATTTGCTGTTGTGCAGTGTTGCACAGTGATTGCATAGCACAGTTACTGCATAACTTGACAGGTAAAGATCTACATTACCAAGTCCCAATGTAGGATTTCAGCCTATATTTCCCATTACCTGTTTCCTTATTCTTTTAACTGGAGATACCAAGAATTCAACCTGAGGCTATCAGAATGCAAAGCATGTGTGCCATCACATAAGTACTGTAACCACACCAAGGTGTACTGAGGCCTTCCCATAACATGGGGTTAAGGAGTAAGAGAATATCAACATCTATTATCATGTCCATGATATCTCTCTCTCTCTCTCTCTCTCTCTCTTTTGTTTGTTTGTTTAGTTTAATTTAGTTTAGTTTAGGTTACCATGCTGTTACCCAAAATGCTCCTTGGAAAATTCCAAGAAAATATCGAGTTTCTAATCTGTTGGGGAAATTAGCAGCAACTCGACTTTAGCTATGCGAAAGGGGGTAACAAGGGAATCTTACAAACCACTGTCTACCGGTACTGGTCTGAATGGAATACACACACATGTAAAATTAAGTATGGTTTTTATTAAAGAGTTCAAAAATAACACCAGACACACACACACTCACCCATAAAAAAAGCATTCACACAAGTCTGTAGGAAAAGCAGTAGGAAAAACTTGGCTAGAGAGTGAGTAGCAAGAGGATTTGTTGGGGTGATACAGATCTGTCCTGTAGTCAATCTGGCAGAGTGGATGGAGGAACCTGGGGTGGCTAACACAGGGTGGTTTCCCCCTATAACTGGCTGTGCGCACTGAGGGATATTTTGGGGGTGATATTTATACCTCCAAATACACCTGAGCGGATGGCTGCTTCATGGGTTGAAACAATAGATTTCCTGAGCCTTCATGGATTGCACAATGAGTTTCCTGGTCTTGACAAAAGGTGAGAAAGATGCTAATGTGTTTCTTAATGTCCAGTGATTGGATTTTAATAGCTTGAGCAAGGGTCTTAAGGTTTGGAGATTAAGGAGAGGAAATTTCATAATCAGCAAATACAAAGTTTTTTGCCCACCCATTATCTCCCTTTTCTGGGAAATGTGTTTTGTTTCGCTTTTAGACTTTAGGCTTCTCAGGGTAAGACATAGATGACCTTTTCTGAGACCATCCTGTGCTTTTTCCCTTGTGGAAGGTCACATTGATGAACCAAATCAATAATATTAATGCACAATTTCTGAGGTCTCCAAAAGTGGGGTTCAGGCCATGCTAACATTCCAGAAGTGGGGTGTAGGCCATGCTAACAATGCTGCTCACCATTCCCCTGCCTAATCTGGCTCCCAGATTATCATGAAATTAATTTCAGTTATTAGCCCGAGGGTGTGGCCACACTACATAGTTATAACACTTTGATACCACTTTAACTGCTGTGGTCCACCCTGTGAAATCATAGAATTTGTAGTTTTGTGGCATATGTGTACCCTTCTTGTGCAACACCAAACTACAGATCCCAGGATTACGTAGGATACCGCCATCACAGTTAAAATTAAAATTGCTACACTTGGGCAGTGTGACTACACCTCTGGTCCCCTCTCTTTCTTCTGTCCGACCTTAGTTTTGTATTCCTCTATACTGGAAATACCCTAAATTTCACTTCTGGAGTCCACACAGTGCTTGCCCTATTGTGTTCTTAAAACAGAATTAATTACTCTAAAGTAATATTTGTCAAACAAACAAACCACCAACCCTTCAGTAATAGGATATGTGTGTGTGTGTGTGTGTGTGTGTGTGTTGTGGTGGTGGAAATATAAAATGTAGGGATAGTTTCTGGCCTTGTTTCTACAAAAGAGGGAGGTCTCTGCTTTCTAGTTTCAACCTCCAAACCCAAGTCTATTTTACACCTGGGTTTCTAGTAGCACTGTACAGCTCAATTGAGGAAAGCTGTTCCTACTGAGGAAAAGAATGAAAGAGAGAATAATGGGGATGGGGAGAGAGAGATTTCACTCTTTACTCATCTCAGAATCTGAATCTGTGGCATTTTTCATGAGCATCACTCAATTCATGCGGGTATACTGCTGCTTGGGTTGTTTCTGTTGATTGATTGCCATTTGACCCATTTGAAACTGATGTCCATGGCACAGCAGTAAGAATAACAAAAATAATGGCTCTAATCCAGTTGTTCTCAAACTGTGGGGCACGACCCTTGGGGAGGGCATGATAATTGCTTGAGGGTGCAAGAAATTTTTCAGACATGACATGATTAAAGTCCCTTGGTCCCAGGGCAGCAGTGGAGACAGCAGCAAGCCGAGCACCTGACATGTATTCTTCAATTTACAAAGTGGGCAGTCAGTGTGCTTTCTGGATGAGAGAGGAGAGAGTCCCTATGGCAAAGGGCAGCAGCAGTGGCAAGACCTAGGTGCCAGGCATGCATTCTTTCTGCTTCAGCTATGGCGCTTCTGCTCTTGCCATTCCAAAGGCGGAAGCAGCAGCTGGTATGCTCCCTGGATGTGGTCCCTCAGGTAGACTGATTCCAAGCTGGATACTGAGGCTGCTGTTCCAACCTATAACATTTTGAAGATCAGACCTCATGCTTGCAGCATCTCCCCCCTCCTCCCATAGATTCATCCACCAAAATCAGGTGCAAATTGAAGAGCGGAAGGATAACACACTTTGAATTGAAGAACAAAGGGTATTTGGGGACAGGGTCGGTTCCATGGTGGACCCATGCCTGTGAAATACCTTCTCTAGAGATATTTGCCTGATGCCTCAATGGTATTCAAGATGGGGCTTTTAAAAGCATAGATTATTAGGGGCCTTGGGGCTTGCTGTTTAATAATCTTGGTTTAGTTTGCTTTTCAATGTATTACTATTTACTTGCATTGAGTTATTCTTGAGCTGTCTTGAGAGTATACTGTACATGCATGTGTCTTTTAAAATGGGGAACAACAGGGTTTAAACCTCTTAAATAAATAACTGTGTAAAAAGACATAAGCATGCAGTGGAAGACAGAAATTTTTATTTGCCACAGGCAGGCAGCTGTTTACTGAGTTGTATTGAGCTGGGTGGCATTCCCTGTAAATGGATTCATATTAGCAGGCCTCTTTCCATTGCAGAGGTATTTGTTTAGTGTTTTAGCCTGCAAGGAGTGGTGTGGCAGTGGAAAGACCTGACATTTTAGAAGCACATATGCCGGATTCCACAGAGTTGCTCTCAGTAGCTTCCCAAGCCAGATTTCACAGAGATAGCTTCTTTGATGTGCAATTAAACACTGAGGTGGAGGGACGGATTGGATAGCTTTGGGTAATGTATAAATAGAAGAGTGGGGAGATAAAGGCAGCTGTTGACAGCTTGTCATTTGAGCATGAAAGGTGCATTCCACAATCTTTTTCCTTAAGAATGGATTTCTGCAAATGCAGTCTCCTCCTTTCATGCCAACTTCCTTTTCTGTATATTTCTTTCACTTGCAGGGAGCTTTGCTTAGTTGAGGGGGTATAAAATGGTTTTTCAGCTGCATGTGCAGTCTGCTTTGAAAGGAAGGGGTTTCTGGACAAAACTGACTTTCCTTAAAAGCATTCTGTTCAATTCTTACATAGTCACTTCCCACGCTCAGGCAGTGACTATGCTGACCATTTCGATATCAAGGAAAACTACAACTTTTGCATTCAAAAAAGATATTTTCTGTGAAGTTGTACACCTGTATGCTAGAATTCTGTGTAGGCAAATACACACACATGCATGCATGTGCACACACATACACAAGTGCACAATGTTGTATGGGTATATCCAGTTGCCAGTGATGGATGCAATTACCTGCAGCAGGAGACATAGCAGCGTGAGTCGTATGCCTATACATACAAACATATTTATTTAAAGTATGTATATATCACCTCCTAGCCCACTGGGGCCCTGAGACTATGCACTACAGCCAAAGGCATTTAAAACAATAAAGAGATTTAATTTTAAAAAATTTAATATGCTTTAAGAAATGTTAAGAACAAACTAAAAATAGTCCTTAAAAATAATTCATAAGCAAACAATTAGAGTTGTTTCAAACATCAAAGGCCATTTGAAGCAAGACTGTTTAAGATGACAACTAAAAACTCAAAGCAGATGAAGCCAGCCTAACTTCCCTTGGCAAGGAGTTCCACAGTCAGGGTGCTGCTCCAGAGCAAGCCCTTTCATACCTGCAGACCAACCTAATCTCACAAGATATTGGAACATGTAACAGGGCCTCCGCTGAAGATCTCAAATTTTGGGTAGACTCATAGGAAAAGAAGTGGTCTTTTAGATATCCTAGCCTCAACCCATTTACAAACACAGATCTACATGCACATTACTGCAGAGTGGAGATTCTAAACAAATGACCTGCAACCAAACTCTCTTGTAGAACCATTCCCCACCTCTAAGTATAGAGAATGGGGAGGGTTGATCACCTACATTGGGACTGTGTAGCATAAATCTCCACACATGGAGTTATGCATTGACTGTGCTGCACAACCTTTGAGTTGAATGGCAGCATTGCCCAACTCAATGTACACCTGAATGCACAGCCAGATGCCCCTCTGCATGCACATTTTTGTGCATTGTAGCAACACACACAGACACCACCACTATAGCCTTCAGTTGAATGCAGACATTGCACATCAGAAAAAAATTATTTAAATATTCATTTACATAGGCTGGAATTTTGTATGAGCTTTCACTCAACTTAAATTTGCATGCACTTAACTAAGCAGCAGAGGAACTAAGAAACCCAGTTACTGAATTGTGAGGATGCATAATGGGACACCGACAAGAGTGCCCCATGCACATCAGATTCATGGTCTTTCTTGTAAAGACACACATATTTATTGCTATATAGCCAAAGGCATCAGATAGGGATGACTTCATACTTGGATGTGCACACATTCACTTTTATCATGATGCTTAACCAGGTCAAATTGAACCTGAGCGGCATCCTCTGATGCCTGTGGCTAGAGACATCTCCATCTGGAATAGCAGAAGCAATAGCATTGATATTTATATACCGCTTATTAGTGACAAAGCACTCCCTAAGTGGTTTTACAATGTGTTAGCTAATTGTCCCCAACAAGCTCGGTACTCATTTTACCAGCCTACAGAAGGATGGAAGGCTGAGTCAACCTTGGAGCCCTCTGGGATCGAACTCATAAACATTGTGGCTGTGGTGCTGGCATTTAACCACTGTGCCACCAGGGCTCCTGGAACCACTAGTTTTTGGGGGTATGACTAGGGCTAGATATTTTCTTGCCTTTGATACCTATTCTTTGGCTCTTGCAGTGGCCCATTCTAACCCTGATAGAGCACAGGAGCAGCAACTGCTAGAGAGTTGCATGTTTGCCCTTTTGCTGCATTGACAGTAGCGGTTTGGCATCTGTAGTAATTAAGGATAGAGATGACTTACGGCTTGAGGCTGAACTCATTCTCAGATGTCTATGCAAAGCAGTAATAAATGAACTGAAGTATATTATGGCAAAGAGCATTGGGGTCTCACTGATGTAAGGTTAGAACTTTAGACCAAAGAGATTTAATTATGCCCTTCTTTAACCAGATTATGAGAGCTATACACAGGTTTCCTTTGCCTGGAAGGGCTTTTGAGCTTTGCTTGCTGAATCCTGGTGCTTTATCAGAAATGGAGGCAAAAGTGGACTATCCCATGAGCCCTGTTATAGCCATAGAACCTGTTTTCCCACCAAGAGATTTCTAAGCTGCCATTCAAATACAGACTTTTTGGCTGGAATCCTGTTGATTAGTCCCAACTAGAGTAGATCTGAATCAGTTTAGACAATTCAATCAGCTCATAAGTAAATGAATTGATTCAGTGGCTCTGCTCTAATTGGGATTAACAATAGAATTTAGGCCTTATTTCTTTTCCAAAGCAGTATATCTCTCTCTGGCTTTTCTTCGCAAACGAAGATTCAGGAAGGACTCATCCCGCGCCTTCTGCAAGCGCACTGATGACTAAAAAGGCCAATCCGAGATAAACAAGTCCGGTTGCAAAAAGTGCAGCAGAAGGTCTCCTTGGGTGATGTTTTTGGGTTGTGATTCTTTCTGCGTTGTCGTTTCTCTTCAAGACTTGTTCGTCGTGAGTTCTCAAATAAGGCTGCAGCATTGTGGATAGTGCGTCTCCATGCCTCCCGATGTGAGGCCAGGGCAGACCACCGTTGGTGATCAATCTGGCCAAGCCTGAGATGTTGTTTCAGGGAGTCCTTGTATCGCTTTTTTGGAGCGCCCCTCCCACGCTGACCCGTGGCGAGTTCACCGTAGAGTAGTATTTTTGGGAGGCGATGGTCCTCCATCCTAGAAACGTGCCCTGCCCAGCGCAGCTGTGTTCTCAATATCATGGCCTCAATGCTGGTGATCCCTGCTTGTTCAAGGACAGCAACATTCGTCACATAGTCAGTCCAGTGTATATTTAGGATTGTGCGTAGACAGCGCTGATGAAAGCGCTCGAGGAGTCGTAGGTGGTGGCGATAGGTAACCCATGTTTCAGATCCATAAAGGAGGATAGACAGTACGATGGCTCTATACACACTGATTTTTGTGCTTTGCCTCAGGCGTTTATTGCTCCAGACTCTTTTGTGAAGTCTTCCAAATGCACTATATATAACAGTATATAACATGTATATAACAGTATATAACATAAAAGCAGTATATAACATGTAACAAAATCATCATATAAGTGATATTATAATGAATATTTTTAAAAAAAAATCAAAAGGAAGAAACAAGAAAAGCATTAAGAATAAGTTTATTCAAAGCCACCCATTCTCCAATAAATATCTAAAGACACAGCAACTGAGAACTTCTGCCCCAGTGCCCAGAATCAGGTGTAATGCATGCTTATGTTTCCTTATGGAAGTAGTTGGATAGCTCTTCTGTTGTGGAATATCTGCATTCAATTCAACGTGGTAGAAGTGGCTTTAAACATGTGGTGTCATTGTACATACAGATGTACATGTGCAGAGGTATATCTCAGAACATTCAAGTGTGCATTCAGTGTGGATTCAGTTGCACAACTGCCATTTGGCACAAGCAATGAGTAACTCCATATGTGAAAAATTATGCTTTGCAACCCTGATATGATGTGGTCATGATTAGTGACCACTGTTTGAACTTATGAATAGAGTGCTGGATATGTTTTGCTCAGAGAAGAGAAGACTGAGAGGTGACAGGATAGCCATATTTAAATATCTGAAGGGGGTCATTGGAAGATGGCATGAGCTTGTTTTCTTCTGCTCTAGAACATGAACCAATGGATTCAAATTACAAGAACAGAGATTCTACCTAAATATCATGGAAAACTTCACTGTATCAGCTGTTCGACAGTGGGATAGATTGCCCCTGAAGTTGGTGGATTCTCTTCTTGCTCCTTTCTTCCTTGGAGGTCTTTAAAAAGAAGTTAGATGGGCAGCTTTCAGAAGTGCTCTAGCTATGTATACCTGTATGGCAGGAGGTTAGACTCAATGGCCCTTCCAACTCTTAAGTTTCTATGATCCTAACATCTCAATAAAAACAGTCTGGAATAAAAACATTTTAGGGCCCACCTAAAAGAAGACAGGGGACAGCTCTACTCCCAGGGGGTTCATAGTTTCGTTCATATACATGGGCATGCATATTGAGGTTTGATTAACTAACTGATTCATTGGCTGCTATTATGGATGGCTTAATCTGCCAGCTCCTCTTTCTTTTGCATCTCAATTTGTCTACTCTCACCTAATTATTCTCAAATTTATGAAGAAGTGTGCCAATTTTAGAAAGTTCTTAGCAAATGAATGAACCAAATGAAATTCTCACCTATCCCTAACTATGACGCCTCACCATTAATTGACTGAGATTTCCATAATCAAGTGGAAACTTCCCCCAAAGGCAATGCAGTCTTTTTTTACTTCAGAGAATACACTATACATTTTCAAGTTGGCTTTGGATGTTGGGAAAGTTGGTGTGACACCAGCAATAGATTTCTGCTGCAGCCACTTGGTCCTTCTAGTCACATGACATGCTCAGGGTGAGTCATGTAGTGTCTTTGGAATGCAGACCTTTTTGAGATATCACTGCAGACACACACACACACGCCACTGAAAGATCTCCAGGGTGTACAGTACTAAAGCATAAGCTGGCCACCCCCAAGGTTTGGAAAGAGAGAAAATTCCTTCCAGGATTAGCAGATTAAGGATCTGAAAAGTGATTCAAGTTCTTCAATAAACAGGAGGGGAAAAGGAGAGAGACGGAGAGGAAGCTCTTCAATGTGTGCATCACTTGCCATGTTTTCCCAGTAATTAAAGGAAGTTATTGAAAAATATTTGAGGGGATTAAGTGCTCAGGGTGTGTGTGTGTGTGTGTGTGTGTGTATGTGGGTGAATCAAATAACAGTGGAGCCCACATTCTTGACAGTAATCAACGGGACAGCTTGAATGGCAGAATGAGAAAAGAATGAAGATATTGCCATAGCACCATTGTAATGGCAAGTTCCACAGGATACAGAGAATTAGTTGCTCATGAGACTTCCCCTGGGAGGAAGCATCCCCTGGCCATACAGCAGATGAAGAAACATCTGGGGGATTATTGTCAAGATTGTTCTCTAGGGGAGGTCATTATCTGCCGATGATGATTGATGTTGAGAAGGGACGTGGCATGGAGTCACATCAATGTGGGTTGAGCATTTCACTGAGTCTTCAACATTCACCATTTGGTGGATCCCCCAAGTGGGATATGGAGTTTCTAATGAATTTCAGTAAATGGTGGTCTCCCAATGCTGATACTCTTTCTATATATTCCAGAAAACAGGTTGGGTGAAACCAGGTCCATATATAGATAGCCCTCGTGGTCTCTTCCAGCTCTACAATTCTATGATTCTAGTCTGTCGGGGATGCTTTGATCGTGATTTCCTGCATGGCAGGGGGTTGGACTGGATGGCCCTCATGGTCTCTTCCAACTCTACAATTCTATGGTTCTATGATTTGCAGTATCCCACCAAGGGACGCAGATCATATGATACCTGGGTGTGTGTGTGTGGGGGGGGGAAGGAATGGATCTTAGTTTAACTTTCAGAAATGCTGTTAAATAGAACAATTTCATCAAAATTGGCATTTTAGTAATGGATGCTGTTGCACTTCTAAATACCAAAGAAATCATAGAATCATAGAATTGTAGAGTTGGAAGAGACCACGAGGGCCATCCAGTGAAAAGAGTAGAATGCTAGCTTGGAGTGAATAAACCACATTTGGCTTTCTGCTTAGCCTCAGAGCTTAATTTTGGGATGGAAAAGAAAGTGATAAGGAGGAAGGCCTCACAGGAGAGGTTATTCAGCTTTTGTAAGAAAAAGGATGATCTGGAGGTGCTGAGGGCCACAAAAACAGTTCTTTGGAGGTCAGATGCACCCCAGGGTCACAGTTGATTCACTCCTGCTCTAGAACATGTTAATGCAATTTGTGGCAACAAACTTTAGCACTGTCTCTCAGCCTCAGCATCCCCCCATACCCTGTATGTGAGGGTCAGAATATGAAACTTTGGGGAATATGATCTCCCTTTTAAGAGAGATCAAATCATTGTGTTCTTTCTGTTTTGAGTTGTTTTGTCTCCCTCCCTCTGCCCCGCTTTTAACCACAGGGAAAGTTCTTCTCTGAAGCAGGCCAGGCTTCAGCTTACAAGGACTTTGGACTCTTTGTACCTTCTGATGTAAAGCAGGCCTCTTTTAATGGAAGCCGTTCCTCACCAGTTGTGAAAGGAAAGCATACAGTTTCACAACACCGTATCCATGGCACAAACAACTTGCCCTTTAGTATAGGTGCTGAAGTCTCAACATTTGGTTTTAGTAAAATGTAGCTCTGCCGCACTGCAGTTTTTCGGTTTGTTTGTTTTTCCCCCCAATTCTTTTAGTTGATGTTGTCTCTTTCTTTGCAGATGGGGTGAAATTGAAGGGAAGGAGTTAAAGGCGTTTTGAATTCATTCAGAAACTGATGCAAATAGCACCTCTGTAGCCAGAGCTTGGGAAAGTTACTTCTTAGAATTACAGCTCTCAGAATCTCCCTAGTTTACATGCATGGAATGTCACTTTTTTGTACTACTGTTCCCCAAACCCCCTGGCTGAGGGATTCTGGAAATCGAAGAACAAAATGGTAGCATTCCCTAGCTCTGCCCCCATGGGTCCTGCTCAGTAATCCTTTCAAGTCATGTGATACTTGCAAGGTTTATTTTAAGATAAATTGATGAATACAACTACACTTTAATGTAAATACCTGAGTGCAAATCAGCTAAGTTTCAATATTTAGTGATGATTTTATTACCTAATAACTTTTAGTTTTCTTTTCTATTCTTTCTCTCTCACCCGTCCCACATTAAATGTGTTTGCATGAACTGAACCATAGTAGATACTCAAACCACAAATGCAGGCTGAGGAAGAGAGAAACAGAAGTAAGCAATGGTTGTGTTAAATGCATAGGAACTACCTTGCCAAGGACCAAATTATTATAGTACAATGTGTACCTTCCTGAAGGTTGGATGAATCCCTCCCACTTCACAAAAGCTTCCTGTGGTTTCAGACTAGAAGATCAGAGAGTTACACCCTGTTTCAGTATACAAATTTCTTTTCCCAAAGTAGAGCGGTTTTGTTATATTTATTGATGTGTCCCTTCAAGTCATTTCTGACTATAAGTCCCCCAATTCTAAGGTGAACCTGTCATGGGGTATTCTTGGCATGATTTGTTCATAGAGGGTTTGCCTTTCCCTTCCTGTGAGGCTGAGAGAGTGTGACTTGCCAAGGTCACCCAGTGGGCTTCCATGGCCAAGTGGGGATTCGAACCCTGCTCTCCAGAATCATAGTCCAGTGCTCAAACTACTACACCACACTGGCTCTCTGACCCCTTTTAAAAGAGCTGTGGGCATTGCAGCATTATGTGGCAGAGAGTTTCATAGAGTGTATGTAAGTTCTAATGTATGTATTAATCTTAGATATAAAAATCTTAACTTATTTCATTTTTTTATGTGAAAATTTAAAAAATCCAAAAGTTTCCTCTACTGAGCAAATCTATGAGAGTTTTTGGAATTTTTTTTCTCAGTTGGGGATTTTTTTGGCATAGAAATTTTGTGAAGGTGCTTTTTACCAAAAACATAGTGCAATATCTTTTGAATTAAAACTTTGGCCAAATACTGTTTGTGTATTAGGCCTGCATAAATTTATGTATAGAAGTGGTTGGACATTTGTGTCCAAAGCGCAACATCTGCTTTCAGTTCAATGTTAATAAACTTAAGTTGTATGTACATAGGGTGCTGTTGCAAATGCATGTTCAGGTGTGCCTTCAGTTGCACAACTTTCCCATTCAGTACAAGACTTGGAGAGCATAATCAGTGTGTAACTCTACATGCTGAGATTTATGATACACAACCCAGAGGTAGGTTCTCTGCTGCAGTTTTTTATGCAAAATAGTGTACACTCTTTTTATAGTAAATGTAATGTTTCTGCAGAAAGAATATAATTGGGGCATAGGGAGTGCTAATCTATTCATTCTTTCACAGGGGAGACAGAGAGTGAGTAGCTTTTTCATTACGTATCCTAATGTGTCAAGAATCCCTTTCTAACTAAGGATGAAAAAATTCATGAATATTCTTTACATCCCCATTCTATACCAGGGATGAACAAAGTGTGGTCCTGGGGTCACAAGTGTTCCCCCTTCTGAATTTTTCTGGGCTGCCCAGACAGCTAGCTAGCTAGCTTTCTCCCTCTCTTCCTTCTTTCCTTCTTTCCTTTCCAAAAAAAAAAAAAAAAATCACACATAAAACAACAACATTCACTGAATTGTTTATCCTGGAAGCATGTAGGAAGAACAATTAACCTTCTAAATAAGTCACATACAGACCACTTTTTTTCTCCTGTATATGGTTTTTAACACCTTTGCCTGATTAAGAAGTCAGTGAAGCTTCAAAAGGTTCCATGCTGTATTTTGTGCTTTTTGATTGGCTCACTGTTTTGTGGATTTTGTTGTACAGGTGCCCCTCCACATTCGCGGCTTTCACACTCGCAGTTTTGATTCTTTGGGGTTTAGCCCCGAGCCCCCACAGGAAGGCTGGCGAGAGGCGAGGCAACCTCCTGCCTGCGCCTTCCCCGGCCTTCCAGAGGCAGCTGTGGGGCTTCAAAGCCCCGGAGTCCACTCAGGAAGGCGGGGGGGCAGCCTCCCTCCCGCCTACCCGCTGCCTTCCCCGGCCTTCCTAAGCGGGCTCCGGTGCTTCTAAGCCCTGGAGTCCCCTCAGGAAGGCTTGCGGAGAGGCCAGCCAGGCAGGCCAGACACCCTCACGCCACCTCCCTCCCTCTGGGGGGGGGTCACGGGAGCAGCTTTTGTTATTCACAGTTTTTCCACATTCTCAGGGGTCTCAAGACCCTAACCCCCACGAATGTGGAGGGACAACTGTATTGTGCACCGTAGTGTTTAACATCTAAGAATGCCTATTTTTAAAAACCACCAGTATACTTTTGATCACTTGGGGTTTTGTTTGTTTTGGTTTTTTTTTTTTTACAGTTCATGCTCCCCCAAGAGGGTCACAAAGGCAGAAATGTTACCCCCCCCAACCTATCACAATTGACCACCCATTAATTTATAGCTGTCTGACTAGCTTTACATTGTAGGATCACTACACCCCAATATGGGTGCCAGTTCTCAGGGACTGGCCCTGAGTCTCCAGTTTTCATGGGTGATTTCCAGGCAGAGACACAAGTACAAATTGTTCAGTTTTGGTAGGCTCAGCTCCAGGCAAGTGGAAAGGACTATGTACAGATCTCCAGCTCAGCTGGTAGAGTAACAGCTTGCTACAATTTTCAAAGCTTCATTGATTTGTTGCTGCATTGTATTTATTTAATCAGCGTCCTCCTTTCCTCCGCATAATTATAGCAACAGGACACACCCTCCACCCTCCTTTGCATCAATTTTCTGGCTCAAAGGAAATTGTTGTTGTTGTTCTGAGCCTTCAAATTGTTTCTGATTTATGGCAACCCTATGTTGACCCTATCATGGGGATTTCTGAGCTTGGGAGTGCGTGACTTGCCAACAGTCATCCAGTGGGTTTTCATGGCTGAGCAGGGATTCGAATCCTGGTCTCCAGAGTGGAAATCCAACACTAAAACCACTACTCCACACTGACTCTATAGGCTAGGTTAAATGTTCCTTATGCCATCTCCCTAAGTAAGTGAGAAAGAATAATCCCTTTATTTCACCTTAATCTGGGAACAACTCTTTTACCTAAAATTTCCCTCTTAATTTCCAAAAATGGAAAATATGGTATGTGTGTGTGTGTTTCAATGAGATGTTCTGAGCAGCTATGGCTGGTCCTTAATGCACAACACTTAATGGAATCATGAGGGGATTTCCCTAGGCCTCTGTTTTGTTCTGGAAATCTCAGTGCCTGGACCAATGTTGAACCGGTAACTCTATTTGTGCCTACATTTTTTGGAATGTGATGGTAGTACAGTCATTGATTTAATGTTAAATAAGAGTTATTTCAGAAACAGTGGTATCTTTTATTTCAAGTTACGGCTTTAAAGTGGTCCTCTGCACTCCAGTGGCAGATCTATACTGTCAAAACACATGTTGTTTTGGAAGGTGAACAGATTGAGTCTCATTCCCATGAGTACAGAGAAACATGTAGATTTTTTTTTTTTAATGATAGCGAATACACTAAATAATTAGCAACACTGGAGGAAGTGAAACAAAAGTAAAAATAAAAACCAATTCAGTTTCATTGCACAGGTTTCCTTTTGACCAAAAAAATCACTTTATTTGAGGGATATCCAAAACTTTCCAACTGAAAAGCTACTGTAGAAAAAAAAATTATACAAATAGTGCATCAAGTCCCCTAACAGTGGCTCAGCATCTGTTGTGTTTAAGAAAATGAAATGCAAATCATACGTGTTGCATAGAATTAACCTATGCCCATATCCCATAGCCATCCACAGGACAAACCAAAAAAAAAAAAAAACCTTTAACCCTCTCCTGGAAACACAAAGAACCTAGCTAAGGCCAAAGAAATGTAGCTTTCCAAGCTCTGTGCATCCAAAAATTCTGTAGCCCAAACACAGGTTTACAATCGCACTGGATAACAGATGTCAGTGTAGATGAGCAATAGACATTGTGTAGCTAGTGGGACACATATTGCCTTCCATGGCATTTTTCCAGCTTGTAACCCACCCGTCATGACCCCCCCCAATGCCTCCTAGTACCCTAAAGGCATCAGATCCTGTCTGATCTTGGAAACTAAGCAGGGTCAGCCTTAGTTAGTACTTGAATGGGAGACTACCAAGGAATACCAGGTGCTGTAGACTCTATTTCAGAGGAGGGAACTGGCAAAAAGCCCTCTGAGTATTCCTTGCCTAAGAAAACCCTATGAAATTAACAGAGTGGCCATAATTCGACAGGTGACTTGAAGGCACACACACACACACACACACACACACACACACACACACAGCTGTTTTGCTGTTCCCCAAGGCTTGCATAACCTTCACTTTTTTTTTGTTTTTTTCATGTTGGTGGCTCCAATCTACCCTCCAAAGCCACCAGAATGCAAAAATAAAAACAAAAACCCAAGCTTTTAACTTTCTAATGCTTTTATTGATGTTTTTGGTATGTATTTTAATCTGCTTTTTAAAAACGTGGACAGAAGCCATATCTGGTTTTGAGTTCTATGTATTTTTCCTCCAACTGAGAACAGCCTTCAGATGGTACCAGAGAGCAAATCTTGGCTCCAGACCTTTCATACATGTCCCCACTCCAAAGTAAAACTACCATCTCCTATAAATTGAGAGGGATTGTAACAGGGGAAGACCTGTGGACTTCAAATCTCATTACGTCCATGGAGGTGCCCTGTTCAACTCCATTTCCTCCCAGGAAAGTCATATTTATGAGAAACTACCATGGATATAGGACTGGCCAAATTTGACCCTCCAGATGTTACAGGGTGGGGGATTCTGGGAAGTGTCTTCCAAAGAAGTAACTTTTCCAAGTTCTGGGGCCTTCTACATGCAAAGCAAGCATTGTGCCAGGGCCAGCCTTATCATTAGGTAGATGGGAGCTGCCATCTCAGGCATCTGATTTGGAGTGTCATGAAAAGGTACCATATTGATTTCTATATAGGAAGAGGTGTTTGTTGGATATTCTGCCTCAGACACTGAAATTACCTGAGTGATACGCATCTTGACAAGGCAGGAGAGGGGAGAATAATTTATGCCACCTCAGACAGCAACATATCTTGAGTCTGCCCTGGCTGTACTACGATATTGTAGTTTGCTTTGAAATGTACAGTCCTACCTTCCATCATTCCCACCCCACCCTTATAGCCTTAACTTAGATTTGAAATACATTCCCAGGGAAAGGAAGCACATTTTAGCAAGTAGCAAAATTAATACAATTAATACAATTTTTAGCCAAAATAAAGATTGTACAGTAGGGAAGCTTTCTGCCAGAGCTCAGTTTAGAAGTTATGGCAGTTGTGATGATGGTTGCTCTTCCCGCTTGACTTTGTGAGACATTTGTGCAATGGCGGGCAAATAATGTTGCCATGATTGCTGCTCTTTTAATATAAAGAGCAGAGAAAGCCTGAGAAAAGTCCCCCTGGATGATTTTAGGTGGTGTTCTGTGCAGAAGGAATCGAATGACAGCCCAGAGACACAAGGGTAGGTTGTCCAAAATGAAAGCCCTTTGAAGGTCATCTTGAATTTCTGACTTTTCATTCCATAGTGAATGGGTTTATTTACAAGTCGGTTGAGATGGGGTGTGGGTGAGAGGGGATATTGTAGGGTTTGGATAAAGCAGGGAGGAATACATAAATATCTAAATGACAACTTACGAAACAGTGTGGTTTTCTTATTATTAAGGCAAGCAGCCAAAATCTGGTCTCCTGCCCTACTGCCAGTGACCAGATGTTCCCTTTGGGTTCCCAGCTCCCCACCCTTTGTCAGCTGCCTTGGCTGCGGGTTGCTTTAACCACTCCTAAGTTTCAAAAAAACACCAGGTTTCCGTTCTCAGCCATTCGATAGCTTTTATTGCAGCTGTTTGTTTCATGGTGTGGTTGGTAGCTCTGGGCGCTGGTTTTCAAAGCTGCCTCTTAATTCCCTCCTGAGAGTCATCTCCTCCTCCTCCTTCACATGCCCAGCTTTCAAAGGAGAAAGTAATGTGTAGTCCCTGTGTGTGCCCATGTTTATGGTAGGAAGTAAAAGGGACACCCTTAAGAAAACTTCTCAAAGGTACCATCATTTTTTAAAAAGAGGAATTGCAAGGGGATTTCTTTTTATAGCCCCTTTAAGTGTCAAAGATTTGGTAAGGGCTGTTTTGCACAAGCACACCAATGAAATCAGATGAACATATCAGAATTAGGAAACATGTGACAACACAACCTAATTATCTTGTACTGCTTGGGTGAGCATCAAGACTCTGCTTTCTCTATCAGATTTCATCAGGCAATGGAACAGAAATCCCATTAAAAACATATTCCATAAATACCTAATATTTCTGAATCTGAAAATTTAAAACCAGAATAACCTTTCTTGATGGCTCACTTTTAGGCAGCGGTTCTGTGGTGGATCTGAAGTTGGGTTTGTGTGTGTGTGTGTGTATGTGTGTGTGTGTGTTTTGTGGTCATCCTTTATCTGTGTTTAGTTTTGTTGTTTGCTTCATTTTCTTCACTCTCCCTTCTGGTTGCCAGCTGGTGTTTTGCTTGTTGTGAGACACACACACACCCTTTGCTTGTTTCCTGTTGTTAGAGACAGAAAGAGACTCTCCAGGTTCTTCACAATAATTGCACTCACTGAAGGAGTAGAAATGGGCCTAAATACCCTAAAGGTACCAGATCCCATTTGATCTTGGAACCAAGCTAAACAGGTTCAGCCCTGGTTAGTACATGGATGACAGACCACCAACAAATATCAGGCACTGTAGGCTATATTTCAGAGGGTGGAACTGAGAAAACCACCTCTGACTATTCCTTGCCTGAGAAAACCCTATGAAATTCATGAGGTCACCCCCCCCCCAATATGTGATTATGGCAACAAGAGTATTTATTATATGTCCAGAAATGGAAGTCTAATGTTATTACTAACGAGAGAAGAATTGTTGTTAAAAATGAATGAGTTTGCAGAGATGGACAAATTGTCTACTTTGATTAGAGAAAAGTGATTGGTAACTTCTTTGAAAGATTGGAAACCTTTAAATGACTTTTTGAGAAAAAAAACAATGGTGATAAGATTATTATTGGTTTTGACTATTAGTTTGAGTGAAATTTATGGAGGAAGTTTAACATTTTAGGTGGCATGGGGGAGGCAGAAGCTTAGGAGTCACTTTATAACTGCAGAAAAGTCATATAGTAGTAGTAGTGTAGTTGAAGAATAGGTTGGCATTATTGGTTTTAATGTGTATGTATGTTTTGTCAGGTTTTGTTTTGTATTTTGTTTAAAATAAGTTGGTATGTGTGTTTTTGTTTGATATATATAATTTTTAGTGAATTTAGAATGTTAATAAAAGGGATTTTTAAAAAAAGAAATTCATGGGGTCACCATAAGTCGACAGGTGACCTGAAGGTGTGTGTGTGTGTGTGTGTGTGTGTGCGCGCATGCACGCATGTGCACGCACACACATACACAGAGGCATGAATAGAAATAGGCAGAAGAAAGTACCATTGGCAGTTTGGATCTATATAAGCAATTTGCTTTGATTTCCACCTCTGCTCCCACAATAGTAATTATCCTGGTTTATATTTTCAGTGGAGCCAGCATAGCTTAGTGGTTTGAGTGTTGGACTATGACTCTGGAGACCAGGGTTCAAATCCCCACTTGGCCATGAAAACCTACTAGATGACCTTGGACAAGTCACATGCCCTCAGCCTCAGAAAACCCCACAATAGGTTCTCCATAAGTCAGAAATGACTTGAAGGTACACCACCACCACAACAACAACATTTTCATTATGTTAAAAAAGGGGATAGGGCTATGGGCTTGGGTTGTACTTTCCAGTCCTTAAAGAAGTATGACACACACACAAAAAGGATGGGTAAAAATTGCAGCATCAGCAGTAATAGTCATGGTATAGTTACAGTTGCCAGGGGAGGACTGTCCCAGTTCCTGAGAGTTCAGGGCCAAAACCTAAGACCTAGGGGCAATGCCTTATCATGTCACAGGGGAGGAGCCATATTATGAGGGTTACGTTACAAGTGACATCCCCTGTTGATGTCGTTAAGCAGGATACACAAACCATCAAACACAGTTGTCCACAATGTTCTATTCAAATAAAAAAAAAAAAGCAAATCAAACAAATGAGTAAAATATGGGTACGTTTTCAAGATATTTTCAAGACAGTGCTATTATCTTGAGACTCCTCTCCCTTGTCTTGAGGACAGGAGTATAAGGGACCAGGCCATGAGATCTGGGAGCCCTAAGTATAATATGTTGTTGTAAATTTGAGGTCCCAGGTTGTTAGCCCTTTTGGGAAACTTCTTAAAAGTTAAAACTGTCAGCAGAGCAGAGCTTGGAGGCATGGACTCAATAGTACAGTGTTTTGACCCAGCCGCAAGAACAAAGATGCAGGCAGCTTCTTGTTGAAAAAACAACTTAAGTTTTACTAGTGGTTTTAAATCTACATATACATGGGTAGTCTACATCCTAACTAACTAATTAATGAATAGGTTTTATTAAGGAAAAAGTTTCATCTTGACTCATCATCTCAGTGAGATGGAAGGCATTCTTGCAGAGCAAGATGGAGAAGCAGCATGTAGCTTTCAAGGCAAGAAACAAAGAGTAATAAAAGATCTAAGACCATGAGGTTAATAAACCCAGGTCACGTGATCTTGTAGCTTGGTTAAGTACTGTTTACAACCATACCCATTAAAGATAGGATGAGAGGAAGGCATGCAGGAAATCCTACCCTACCCTATCTGTTACTTATTTGCTCTAATAGCAAACAAATGGGGAGAAAGAATGCTGGATTTTTCCCAGCAGTCCCCTTCTCATTCTTTTGGACCCATGTCGAGGATTTTCATCCCACCTCATAGTCTCTGGAAACAGTCTTTTCATAGAGGTTTAGTGAGAATATCAGCAATAATTTCTTCTGTGCTGCTGTACTTTAGCTGAACAAGTTCATTTTGACATATCTCTTTCACTTTGTGGAAAGCAATGTCGATATTTTTCCTGGTTGGCTTCTCGCTCTCAGAAATCATGATACAGCTTTGATTATCTTGCATCAAAATGGTTGGCTTAGTTTCTGTTATCCCAAATTCCAAAAGTAAATTCTGCAGCCATTTTATTTCATCACAAGCTGTCTTTGCTATAAAACACACTCAGCACCAGTGGAAGAATCTGCAACTGTAGTTTGCTTCTTACTTGTCCAACTTACAGCTCCTCCACCATAAAATACGAGGTTTCAGCTTGTTGATTTTCTGTCTGCCAGGTCAACAGTCTAGTATGCTTCTGCATAGGCAATCGGTCATGGTTGATCACACGCTGGCAGCATCAGTTTGTAATCTGCAGTTCCCTTCAGGTATCTGGCAATTCTCTTCACTTCACAAGATATCTTATAGTTGGAGAGTTAACCGTTCTGCATAAGATCCCAACAGCATTTGCAGTATCAGGTCTGGTGAAGTTAGCTATGTACAGGAAATTAGCTATGTGCAGTCCTGTACTTTTCACCATCTCTCAAGGGTTCAGGTTCCCTATTGCTTTTTAAGAAACCTACTTCCATTGGAGTTGGTACTTCTTTAGCATCCTTTAGGCCAAGACAGTCCAGAAGATCTATTATCTTCTGCTTTTGATTAAGGAAGAAACTTCCATCACTGTTTCTTTCTATTTGTACTCCAAGATAGTGTGAGATGTCTCCCAAGTTCTTGATATCTATCTCTTTCTTGAGATTCTAGACTATCTCTTCACTGTCTGCTTTGTCTTGACTGCAAAAGATCAGATCATCAACATAACTTATAATACTGTATATATCCAAAATGTAGCAAGTCTGGTATGCACATAGCTCTCAAAGCTATTTGTGTGCCCTTGACCTCTCCAGATTATGAGCACTTTCTATTTTTTGGCAAAGGAAGAGGTGAATTGTATTTCCTGGAAACCTCTTAAGAGTGACAATTCACCTTTTGAAATGGGTTGCAGTGGTTCCTTTGTGCAGCTTAACACCTGAAATACAAATTTTTCCAAACCAGAAATGTACTTCAAATCACTTCGGGGCGGGGGTGGCAGTCAGTATAGCCCCCAGAGAGTCCTGTGGATAAAAGACTGGCCTCTAGACCTGCTGCAGTTCTAGAGGATTTAGTTATATTTTAGGAATACTTTTTGTATGTTTTCATCTATATTTTTTCATCTGTATCTGTTTTAACATTTGCAAACTGCCTTGAGTCTAAGAAAAGGTGCCTTTGCTAGCATATGCTAAGAAACAGAGCTCAGCGGAAGTTTATTTTACGACCACAACATTTGGACTATCCCTTCCCCAGCCAAGTAACTTTTATGAGATCTGCCAGAAAAACATGATGCCCTGCTTCTGAAGGCATTACAGCCAACCCAGCATTATCTCTCTAGTTGTAGCTCATCAAGGTCCAAAATGCTATACTGACCTAACACTCTGTGAGCCCATTCATTTTAGTGGCCTCCTGCAAGAGGTAAGTCATGGCAAGTTCTGAACTATTATTGATATCCATTCCAGACTGCCATTGAAATCCAGGTTAGTAGGCCTTTGTCTTTCAGATATGAACACACACAAAGAAAGGGGCTTCTCAAGGAGTTGGTCCACAAGAGTACCATATCCAGAAATTCATCACACAATTGTTGCTGGAGCTATTGGGGAAGGAGAAGACTCACCATACTGTTTTAAACTGCTGTTTTCTCATTTCCTAGCTTGAAAAACTGATAAATACAGAGTTCTAGGTATATAAGAACACTTTAATTTGGATCCATGAACTTTCTTCCACAGATGGAAGAGCCCTGTCCATTCATGGAAGGCTTCCAATTTGTCAGAGCATTTCCAGGGGCAGAAAGTGGGAGGAGGGAGACATTCATTGACCCTACTTTATCTCCTCCGCAACCAGGAAAGCTCTAACTAATGGGCGGGGGGCAGACAGCCCTGCTTTTCATAGACCAATTGATTTCAGTGGTCCATTTGTAAGTATGGTTAAATTGGGATCTAAGCTATTGTGCCAAGTATAGCACATCACTTAAATGCAAAGATTTGCTAAGATAGTCTACAGCAAGGCACTCCAGATGCTATTGGACTACAGTTTGCATCATCCCTCCCCATTGGCTAGGCTGGCTAGGAAAATTGCAAACTGCAGCCCAACAACATCTGGAGGGCAGCATGATTGCCACCATAATCTACAGCCTATGAATCAATAGACTTCAGGGCAGGTGGCTTCTCCTCCTCCTCCTTCTCCTCCTCCTCCTCCTCCTCTTCTTCACCTTTGTCATGGTGGGGTTCCATCATCCTGCCTCGAGGTTGATTGCAACTTCCATCATCTGCCAGAACTATATTTCCCATTATCTGTAATCAGAAATTCTCTGATCATCAGGAACAGGTAAACAAATGGTTAAGAGAAGTTATAAGAGAAGCCTTATCTCCTAGGATGACATCATCATGACATCACATCACCAGACTGACTGACCAATGAGATTTGGGTAATGGTGATTTGAAGATTTTGTAGCCTTTGTTCAGGACACATGCTTGGAGTCTGACCATGCAATTAGACCACAGAACTCGCTCTGAGAATACATGAATCTCAGTGGCTATGCTGGGCCTGGCTTACTGATTAAGCATGTGGCCTAGTCAATATGAACACCAGATTTGCTCTTTATGGACTTCCAGAATATGAGTAGACCTTTATTTTGTGTAGGGATAGTGTTTTAGCTAGATGTGTTAGGGAATCTTTAACTTGTTTTTATCCTTTACTGGATGTAATTCTATACTGCTATATTCTGTAACTTAAGCTACAGAAAGGGATCTAGGAGTCCTAGTAGACCACAAGTTGAACATGAGTCAACAGTTTGATGCGGCAGCTAAAAAGACCAATGCAGTTTTGGGCTGCATCAATAGAAGTATAGCGTCTAGATCAAGGGAAGTAATAGTTCTGCTGTATTCTGCCTTGGTCAGGCCTCACCTAGACTACTGTGTCCAGTTCTGGGCACCACAATTAAAAAACGATATTGACAAGTTGGAGTGTGTCCAGAGAAGGGCGACTAGAATGGTGAAAGGTCTGGAAACCATGCCTTATGAGGAAAGACTTAGGGAGCTGTGTATGTTTAGCCTGGAAAAAAGACAGTTAAGGGACGATATGATAGCCCTGTTTAAGTATTTGAAGGGGTGTTACGTTGAGGATGGAGCAAGCTTGTTTTCTGCTGCTCCAGAGACTAGAACATGGAACAATGGATGCAAGCTCCAGGAACAGAGATTCCATCTCAACATTAAGAGGAGTAAGAGCTGTTCGGCAATGGAACACACTCCCTCGGAGCGTGGTGGGGTCTCCTTCCTTGGAGGTCTTTAAACAGAGACTGGATGGCCATCTGTCAGGGATGCTTTGATTGTGATTTCCTGCATGGCAGGAGGTTGGACTGGATGGCCCTCTTGGTCTCTTCCAACTCTACAATTCTATGATTTTATGATTAAGCTGCACCTGAAGAAAAAGGTGTTTTTCTTCATGAAATGATTACCTCTGAAATGTGTTTGCTTCCTTGAATAAAAATACCCTTTAAAATTTTCCTATTAGCCAAGCTTACATGTGCCTGTTGCTTTGGTTCATACTATAGCGATTCTCCTCAGTTCTGAAGAGAAGGGGGTTGGTAAAATCTCAGTTAGGGCTGGAAAGCCTAGATACCCCATGATTTCCTCTTGGATCACAGGTAAAAGGGGGTTCTCTTAAAATCAAGTGGTGGTGGTGGCAATAAAGACATTTCTAGGATTTCTAGGCTAAAGAAATCCCTGGGAGTGTGTCTAGAAGGATTCAACTTGAGGATTCTCCAGGAGAAGATTCCTTAGTGGATCAAAAAGGGCTAACCTGGCTTATAAGGTGTGTCTCTGTGTGTGGCAGACATGCACAGAGGCCAGGTTTAACCTCACACGGGGTAGCTGTGTTGAACTCTGCTTGGCAAAAGGAAATTTTAACAAAAAACAGCACCTCCCTGATACTCTGTTCTGCCAGAGAGAAAGGGAGGCTGTGGCTGTGAGTTATTCAAGTGAGGCTTGAAAAAAAGGCCTCACAACCTGTAACCTGAAGTTGTCAATCTGCTTCTTCCTACCACATAATTCCAGCTAAGGTGCTCTTGCCGAAACTGGAGCCTGCCAAACCAAAGGCAACCCGGTCATTCTCCTTGTTAATGCCAGCTTGGGAAGAGTGGAGATCAAGCTCTTGGAAGGTCACAGCTTAGGCTGGTCTTTATTTGCCTACGTGGAGTTTATATCATATGGGCTTAGCTCAGTGCTTCTACTCCAAGGGGTATCACCAGCATTCAACTGCACAATCCACAATAATCTTCTTGAGTGGGTGATAAAGACACTCTTCTGTGAGGTATGGGAGCAGTGGCAGAGGACCACCAGTTCCAACTTGCCTTGTGCTGGCATTATTTGTTTATTTTGCCTGCCAACTGTGGGATAATTGTGTCTGGTGGTTTCATTTGTGTGTGGGAGGATTTGTGTGTGAATTTGTTTTGGATTTTAGTTGAAATTTTCAAGGGGCTATCCAACATGCTGATCATATTTGGAGGATTGGGTTCAGCACCCTGAATAGCTCCTTTAAACCCTTGGATTCAAACTTTTATCCCATGGAAGCTGCAGACTCTACTATAAGGAGAACAGAAGGGTGGGGGCTAAAATTTCACACACACACCTCTTTTAAGAATAAATCCAAACTTCAGTCAGGATTCACACTTGATGGGTTGTTCTTTTGAGTTTCAGAGGAAGTTTGCATTTTGGCAGACACAAATACATAAACAACCTGAGTGATGCCTCTTTCCTAGTGAAAAAGAGATCACCAGAGTCTTCCTCAACACATCAGGGTTCCCTGGCATATATGAAAAGGTTACTTTGGCATGTGAGTCAATTTGTCACAAAAGTAGAAAATGTGAAAAACGTGGGACAAGCTTACTTGGGCTTCAGCCATTGGTGAAGATTCTTTGGTTAAAAATTAGAATGACTTAGAGCCTGGGCTTTCTTTAAGGTTGGGTCATTTCATCTGATCCAGCCTGGCAGTGTGAGAGCCAGCATGTTGTAATGGTTTGGGCATTGGACTAGAACTTGGAGAGACCAGAGTTGAATCCCTGCTTGGCCATGGAAATGATAACTCTGGTTCTAATAACAAGAGAATCAGCATGGTCTTGTGGTTGGAGTGTTGGGCTAGGACTCTGGGAGACCAGGGTTTGAATCCCTGCTCAGCCATGGACCCTAACGGGGTGTCTTAGGCCTAGTCACACACTCTCAGCTTTAGAGGAATAGCAATAGCATTGATATTTCTATACCACATATCAGTGCCAAAGCACTCTCTAAACAATGTTTTTAGCTTATTGCCCCCAACAAGATGGGTACTCATTTTACTGACCTATGGAAGGATGGAAGGCTGAGTCAACCTTGGAGCCCTCTAGGATTGAACTCATAATGTTGTGGCTTGAAGTACTGATGTTTAACCACTGTGCCACCAGGAAGGCAGTGGCAATCTCCTCTTAATAAATCTATACAGGAAAACCTTAGGAGGAGGTCACCAAAAGTCTGCATTGAGTGGAAGGCACATGACTACATGTTTCATCTGATTTTATGTGGGACCTGTTATTGTTACTCCTTTTCTATGTGTTTTATTGCATCGTAATGTTTTATACCCCAATTTTGTGATGAGATAGAAATATTGCAAAGAATGTCAACATGAACCCACATCTTCACAAAGTTTTGTTGAGGGAAATTGTCATGGTAAATGACTAGAGCCCAACTTTTTTTGTTACTAACGGAGTCCTACATGTACTTTATGAAGAGATTCATTCCAGTTTCATGACTTTGAAAGAATTTTAATCCAATCCCTTTCAGAAAGGGTGAGTGGGCGGATAGTAGGATCACTTCAAAGTCTATCAATATCCATGCATGTGCCAGTAGAATATCTTACAAGCTTGTCAAGTCTGTGTAGACTGTGTGTTCCCTTTTGACCATGGGTCCTTTCACATTATATAATTACAGCATTACGATTCTGCTTTAACTACCAGGGCAACATCCCATGGAACTCTGGGGTTTGTAGTTTGGTGAGGCACTAGAGGGCTGTGGCTGAGAATTCTTAATGCCCCTCTCTACTGCCACTCAGGATTCCAAGGATGGAACCAGAACAGTTAAAGTGGAATTATAGTGCTATAACTGTGCTGCATAAAAAGACCCCCACCATTCTGCTGCATCCATCTGGCACTATATGGTATCTTCTCCCTTATTGTTTCCTACAGTTACTATTTAAAAGGGGGAAAACAAATAATAATAATAATAAAATTTATTTATACCCCGCCCCTCTGTTAAAACAATCGGGGCGGCTTACAGAATTTAAAATACAATACAAATAAAATCCCTAAACACCCCCACTCCCACCCTCCCCCATAAAAAAACATTAAACAAATATAAATTAAAAACAACTAATCTAAAATCACATTTAAAACTATAAATACAATAAAATATAATAAATGGCCAGCAGCCTAGAAGAGGCCAGGATCCCCTGAGGCCGGGATCTAATTAGGAAAGGCCTGCCGAAAGAGAAAACAAAAATAGTTTACTGTCTGTTTTTCTTCTTTTTCTCACCAAATATGAAGAAGGGATTTCCTTCTAACTCCTACAGTGAGAGGAATTTAACATAACCAGAGCTTAAGGTGGATAGGATTCATTTCTGCATCAGGTTTCTTGCTCATAAAAATGTCATGCTTTTAATATCTGATATTTTGTTCAGAAAATGGGAATTTCATACCAGTTGGCAGAAGTGATCCATTTTCTTAATGGAATATGCAACTTGCAAATAATCCTAGATCTAAAGACCTGGGACATTTATATACTTAGAAAGGCCTACTTTATCTCCAAATGACTTTACCTTTTGGGAAGGATTATCTTGCCCCAACAGCCCCCCCCCCCATGTGCCTTTCCTCCACCATATATTTTAAGCTGGCTGACTTCATAGGAGAATCTTTAAAATACTGGGGCGGGGAAAGGTTTATGAGACTGTGGACTTTATCATGCGAGGCTGGAAAAGTGGAATTTCAGCAGGATAATAGCATCTTTGGCCAGTATTTATCACGACATCATGTCTATCCTACTGCTACTTTGTATTCCATTTGTTAGTGGACCGCACTTTTTCATTGATGGATGAAACCCATCAATGGCTCCTAATATTGTTGCTTTTCCATTACTGCCTTCCACTGCAGGTCCAATATGCCAGCATTCATGTGACATCAGTGGACATCATTCTCTTCCTCTCTCCTCCCCCTCACTGTTCCCAAGCAGGCTGGTTTCAATTTTTTCTATTTCTTTTCTTTTTATTTCCTTGCATTACCATAACTGTGCAACTGTGATAAATGTAAAAAACAAAAAACTACTCTGGGTAGGGCATAGGGCAGAAAGGCAGGGTTATGGAGTCTGTGAAGAAATGAGAGCATGGGTCCATAGATCACCAAAGCAGTGCCATAGCTATTGCAGAGAAGTGTGAAAATGAATGTTCCCAAACCAATTTGTTTCCATTTCCTTAAACTAACACAATTATGACAAGACAGCAGGCTGATGTGAGAGTCCCATGTCCTTCACCATTTTTAAAAATCTGTAACATATCTTGTGTGAATAGCCTGTGCATTGGCAGGAAACAGAGCTTGAAAAAAGTTACTTTTGGTAGCTGGAACTCCTAGTATACCTGAGCCAGTATGGTCACTGTGGGAAGGGGGATTCTCAGAGTTGTAATTAAAAAAAAGTAATTTGTCCAAGGCCTGGGTGGAGGAGTATAGCAGCTTCAGTCAAATCTTAAAATTGGGCCCAGAGCACATGTAACGGTGGCTGGCTTCATGCAAGCAGTGGTTTGCAAACTGGACACTAGCTATAGGAACTTCTCTCTAGAACAATCTCCTTTGAGCCTCTCCCTGTTATCAACAGTCATTCCCCCCCCCCATGTTACGTACTTTACATTGTGTCCAGTAGTGGCTGGTGACATCCATGCCAGTGGTGTGCTGAATCACCTCTCAGTTTTATTCCAGACTTTAACAGAGCTGTCCAAGGTGCTGAACCTTATCTCCAAAGTACAGTATATTCAACACCTAGGATAGCTTCTTTAAAGTCTGTAATAAAACTGAGAGCTGATTTCCCACATCCCTGCAGAGAAGCCACTGGCCATGACTGGTTGCATGGACTGCATAGTTCCCTCTTAAACTAGAGACTAAAAAGTGTATGAGGCTCCAAAATTTAATTGATCATTCAGGGATTAATCAATTCAACACACATTTGATCAATTAAAAAGCTATCCATGATTCCCTTCCCCCATTGCAAAACCAACTATAGTCTTATGCACAATGGGTGACAGATTGAGTCTTTAAAGAAGCACCCCCCTTCTTGCTTAAAGAGGAGAGAAAGCCTCTTCTAAGACACAGTGCCAGTCAGGATACACATTTAGTCCTCAATATTTAAAACAACAGCTTTAGTTCCATTCATTTTTCATTGCACCCAAATTTGGATGCTACTACAGCTTTGACTTCCTTTTTCTGACTTCCTCTCTCATTTCAAGTGGGTCTGTGGGATCTGAGGTTCTTTTGCTTCAGTTGTGCTACCTTGATTGTAAATTGAGTCCTTAAATGTCAGGGAAATGCTGGATTCACCTGAAAATAGACATTCAGAAACTGTAACAAAAGCTGTGAACTGTATTATCTCAGCTCGTCATTCTTATTCTTGCACACCTCATTTAGCAGCTATTAACAGATTAATTCTTGCAGAAAGCAACTTGACTCCAGCAAGGGATGAAACAACCTGAAACAGGTTTTGAAGGTTTAGCTAACAAAAAGGATGGATGGGTGGGTGGAAGGAAGGAAGGAAGGGAAATCAGCTCTTTGGGATATTGAATACAAGGGCTCTTAAATATACCAGGGGAAATATTGGTGGAAAACAATAGCAGACATTCCAACCTGATGGAACAGGGACTTTGGAAGTCAGCAGAAGATTTTAACTACTATTGAGCCCAAATGGACCCCCTCCCCCCCCCCAAAAAAATGTCCCACCTGAGCAGAACAATTTGAAAGAGAATGAGGTCTGGAGCAGAAAGAAGAGAGGGGCAACATTCTTCTTGCCAAGGCAAAACCTGGGTGAAAAACAGCAGCAATGTATGTTTATTTTTTAAGCTTACATCCCACCACATTACACCAAAAAATATGCTGGATGTAATGTTTACAAGTTAGGAGAACAGTGGCTGTGGACAGTTTTTAGAAAGATCTCATGAAAGAGTATAGAATCATACAATTATAGAATTGTAGAGTTGTAAGAGACCACAAGGGCCATCCAGTCCAACCCCCTGCCATGTAGGAAACCTTTACACATTTTTATTTTTTTTTAAAAAAAATACTTTTGAGGTTTTCTTGCTTAGAGGAAGTGAAGCAGTAACTTGCCTTCAGAACAAGATTGCAGCCAGGAGATCTCTATAAAGTTATATTTCCAGTAGATTGAGCTCACTGGCAGAAATTGGTGAATGCCGGAGGATTTTTCAAGGAGGAAGCCCACTGTTTCACTGATTACTAAGAGGGACACTGAGGGAACTGCTGCAGTCACCTGCAACACTTGTGGGATGTTTGTCTTCTTGTCTACAGATGTGGGGAACTTCACATGCACCAAGTGCAAGTTGGTAGCCCTCTTGGACAAGAACATCCAGCAGCTGGAGACCTGGGTAGCTACACTTCTCCATATTTGTGAGCAAGAGGTTTTCCTGGACAGAACAGAATGAAAAGCCCTTTGACGGGGACCACACAGAGGAAGTTGCTGGGGAGGAGAGGGTCACTTCACATACACAGGAGGTAGACAGCTGGAGGGATGTCACACACAAAAGTAGAAAAACCAGGGATTGTTCTGGCAGTTTGCAGCTACAGAATCGATTTTAATTTCTCTCCCTTATCAAGGACAATGAGGAAGAGCAGCATGGACAGACTTCAGGGGCAGGGCAGGGGACCCTGAGAATACCACCGCAAGGACCAGCCGCTACTAAGCCTTGGGGAAGGCGTGTCGTGGTGGTGGGAGACTCCTTGCTGAGGGGTACGGAAGCAGTGATTTGTGGGCCTGACAAGATGTCTTGGGAGGTGTGTTGTCTCCCTGGGGCAAAGATCCGTGATGTGATGGAGAGGCTGACAAGACTGGTCAAGCCTACTGACCATTACCCGTTCCTTCCTTTTGGTACATGTGGGAACCAATGATACTGCAAGGCACAGCTTTCCAAAGATCAGAAGAGATTATGAGGCTCTGGGGAGGAAGCTGAAAGAAATTGATGCACAGGTTGTCATCTCGTCTCTTCTGCCAGTTGAAGGGCATGGTCCCAGAAGGGAGAGGAGTAGGAGATAGGGAGTTTTCCAGAAAGTTTTCCACAGAAGCAACCTTAATAGATGGTAGTCTCACCACCATCACAAGCATGTCTGGTGAGGACTCAGGAGAGAGCCTTCTCGGAGACTGCTCCCAGGCTATGGAATTCTCTCCCAAGGGAGGCTCAATTGGCCCCCTCCTTGGTCTCTTTTCGTTGGCAGGAAAATACCTTCTTAAACAGGCCTTCAGCTTTTAAATTGGTTGAGGTAGTGGAACAGGCATGCTGGTTTTAATAGGTAACATGTTTTAATGTGTTTTTAACTGTTCTAAATTAATGCTTTTACTGGTTGGTTGTTTAATGCTTTTTAAAAAGCAACATTGTATTCAGATTGTTTTAGCTGTTTTAATATACTGTGTAAGCCACTTTGGGTCCTACCTGGGAGAAAAGCAGGATATAAGTTAAATAAATAATTGATAAATAAATAGGCTTCAAATGTTTAGGAATGAGAAACCATCAGTAGTCCTAATAGCAACAACAGTAGCAGCAGTTGCAGTGGCTTCCTGATTTTGGGAATTAAGCGTGGTTCGACCTGTATAGCATTTGGACTAGAGAACACCAGCGATCTCCAGATGGGGTGGAAAAGAATCCTGCCTGAAAGCCATTTAGAAAGCCATTGTTGCCAATCAGAGCTGACGATACTGAGCTAGGCAGACCAGTGGCTTGACTTCATGTAAGGGATCTCGCTATGTTTCTAGCTACCACATTCTAATGGATTGGCATCAGTGCTGGTTTCTTTCTGGTGCCAAGCCAAAATGTGGCTTTTTATTGAAGCCTTTGGGTCCTGTTTCACTAGTACATGATTTTCACTGTTGCTAGCCTTGTAAGGTTGCTGGCTGGTTTAATATGTTTTCATCCTGTTTAAAATTACTTTATTGTTTATTGTTTTCAGTCTATTTCATGGCTTTAAAACATTTATAGCTTCTTTTTTTGTTGTTGTTCCTTACACATTGCCCTGAAATCCCACAATAAAGAGAAAGATAAATATTTTAATTAATAAATACTTGCTTTGCTCTGCTCTGCTCTAATGCAACACCCTTCATGTAATCAGGGCTTGGAAATGTTACTTTTTGTACTGCGGCTCCCAACCACCACCGCACCAACCAGCAGTACCAGTTCTTTGTGATCTAAAAAGGGAAAGTTGCTAAGCTCTGTACAAAGTGAGTACCCAGCCCTGGCACAGAAGCAAGGTTAGGTCATGTTTGAGCATCTAAGTTTATTCTGGATAGGTTACATAAGGGTATGTGCTGCTTAGATAGGGACTGACAGGAGTTTCAACACTGTCAGCTTTCCCTTGGGGGAGGAAAGCTCTCAGATCCATGCACTCTGTCTCTGCTTCTCTCAGCAAGAGCAGAAGCATCTTCAATTACAAACCTTGAGCTCCAATAGTAGGCTTTATTTAGTACACCATAAAAACAGTCATTTCTCAGATCATAAAAGGGTCTCCACATCATTTTCTCTGCAGCGAGCTTTCCGGTAGAGTGGCTCGATCTCTGGGCTTTCATGCCCCGGGATGCTGTGTGGCTCTGTGTATTTATGTGCCAAAATAAAGTGCAATTTTGCAAGTTTTATTAGGTGTGGATTCAGAATATTGGGGGAAGGGAATCCATCTACCAAGTGTGGGGAGAAAGTGTGGGATGTCATAATCCCCTGCAGATTAAATTTTTTGAGAAGTGAATGAGTCTTTCACAGTAAGGAAATAGCCCTTGTCCACATTTTGGTAGACAGAGGTGGATCTGGACTGCAAGGCAGGCCAGAGCACCGGCATAGCAGGAAGAAACTGGCATCACAATTTCTGACACCACAAAATAGTGGTGGGGAACCTCCGGCCCAAGAGCCAGATTCAGTCCACTGGACTTTCCGATCTGCCCCCACCAGCTTCTTTCCTAGCCGTCCCCTGATGCTCTGCACTAGGCCAAGGCAACCTTTCAGAGCTTGAAGGAGTAAGTTGCAAGTGTGACATAGTAACTTGTAACAAATTACTTTGGAGAAGCACAGGCCTAAATTCTATTGTTGCACCAAACTAGAGTAGATCCACTAAATTAATGAAATTTACTGATGTGTTGACTCACTTCTGTACAATTGATTCAGTGGGTCTACTTCAGATGGGACTAACCAACAGGATTCCAGCCACAGTAAAATAAATTAACATTCCAAAAGCAATATTATAAATGGAAATATTGCTTTAACAAGTAGTGTTTTCTAGCTACTTTTAGACATTACTTTTTGAAGGTTGCAGAGGCATTTTGACATGATTTTTAGGTCATTCCTTAATCATCTCTAGATTTTTTTTCCACAGGGTTTCCCTGAAAAATAATGCATTTTAACAGGAACCTGGTAATTTTCAAAATAGTGTAATAGCTAATGACAACAAATTGCTTTTCCAAACATTCCAACAAAGAATGCAGACTTACTATTTTTTAAAAGCGACTTCCCTAGCTTGACTTTCTCTGGTGCTGAGCAGGGAGACTCAGTCAGGGGATGCCTCCATGAAAAGAGAGAGATCAATTCCTCTCTGCCTCTGTTTGCACAGAAAAAGAAGGCCAGTTATGTTGGGGGTGGGGCTTTGGGGGAGGGATGGAGGCTTGGGTAGGCAATGACACTTCAAACCAACCAACTCCAGGGCACAGATCCCAGGTAGGGATATAAATCTTTCCTTATTTCATTCTCCTATGCAAAAATGAAACATTTCAAAAAAAAAAATTCATCCCACAGGATGAGAGTACAAGACTTTTGTGCTCTCCCCACCTTTGAAGGGAAAAAAAAACAATTTTGCAGAGGAAAAACATTTTCTGGCCAAAAATCATTAGATTGGGCGGAGTTAGGTGGCAAAATGTATTGTTTTCTGAACCAAAAACAGGAGGGGAAAAACCAGGTCTTTTATGCAGATTTTTTTCAACTTACATGATTTCTCATCAAGGAATAGAACATCTGCAAGTATTCTTGACCTCCTAATTCCCAGAAGGCATTTTGTTCCCCAGGTTTCAGACAATATCCCATCCCTTCCATAAAGAGAAGGCAAAACTTTTATGGTGACTCAGAAACAGGAATTCCAGAATAGTGGTTGGATATGCAGCTCTTTGGTTGGGGAGATGATGGTGGGAGGAACAAAAAGTAAGTTTCCAAGCAATATTATATATATATATATATATATATATACATATACATATATATATTTTAGCAGATGCTTCCTATATACTCACACTCCATGCTCTAGTATATTTGGTACAGGATTCAAACTTCTCCATCTTGAAGCTCTGCATGCATCAGGGCCAAGGGACAATAATTAACCTTTGATAATGTCTTGTCTTGCTTAAGATCCAAGAAATAAAAGGACAGTTTAAACCAAGACTAAGGATGCTATACAAGCAACAGGAGAACACATTATATGACCAAGTAGAAATAAAAAGACAATGGAAGCAATACACTGAAGAACTATATAAAAGAGATGAAAGGGTGACAGATTCATTTGAGGAAGAAGCATTTGAAAATGAACCTCCAATTGCAGAAAGTGAAGTGGAAGCTGCACTTCGGAGGAATAAATCACCAGGAACAGATAAAATACCAATAAAACTGCATCAGGCTACAGAGAAAGAATCTACTCTAGTTCTAACTAAAATCTTTCATCCAATCTGGAAAACAAAAGAATGGCCCACCGATTGGAATGCTCAATATTCTTTCCAAAGCCCAAGAAAGGGTACAACGGGGATTGCAGTAGCCACAGGAACATTGCATTAATTTCTCATGGAAGCAAAGTGATGCTCAAAATTCTACAACATATCCCATATACGGAGAGAGAAATGCCAGATGCCCAGCTAGATTCAGGAAGGCAGAGGCACTAGAGATCATATTGCAAACACATGTTGATAATGGAGCGCACCAAAGAATGTCAGAAGAAAATCTGCCTGTGCTTTATAGATTATAGCAAAGCCTTTGATTATATAGATTGCTGTGTATCACTCTTAAAAAAATGGGTGTGCCACAACATTTGATTGTCCTGGTGTGTAACCTGTACTAAGGGCAAGAGGCTACTCTTAGGACAGAATACAGAGAAACGGAATGGTTTCCAATTGGCAAGGGGTCAGACTCAGGAAAGGGTGCATTTTATCATCCTCTCTGTTTAACTTGTATGCTGAACATAGATTAGACAGGAGGAAAGAGGTAAATCAACAATTTAATATATAGAAATGAAACCATCCTACGAGCAGAAAATAACAAAGACTTGGAACAATTACTGAAGAAAGTCAAGGAAGAAAGTGCAAAGGCAGGTTTACAGTTGAACATGAAGGAAACAAAAATAATGACCACAGATAATTTACATAACTTTAAAATATATGATAGACATTGAAATAGTTCAGAATTTTCCATATCTTGTCTAAGTCATTAATCACAATGGAGACTGCAGTCAGGAAATCAAAAGAAGACTAGGACTTGGAAGGGCAGCTATGAGGGAACTAGATAAGATACTGAATTGTTATGATATATCACTGAATACTAAAGTTGAGATTGTCCATGCCATCCTATTTCCAATGTCTATGTATGCTTGTGAAAGCTGGAGAATGAAGAAAGCTGATAAGAAGAGAATCAATGTGAAGTCAAAGCCTTTCACGGCCGACATCCATAGAGATGCCAGCCACAGATGCAGGTGAAACATCAGAAAGAAACTATTCCAGAACACGGCCTCACAGCCCAGGGGAAAAAAAAAAACAAGGAAAATCTATAGAAGAAAATCAACTCCTTTGAAATGTGGTGCTGGAGAAGAGTTCTGCAGCTAATGTGGACTGCTAAAAAGACAAATAAATGGGCACATCAAGGCCGAACTCTCCCTTGAAGCCAAGGTGACTAAACGGAGACTGTTGTTCCTTGGCCATATCATGAGGAGACATGACTCACTAGAAAAGACATAATGCTTGGTAAGGTAGGAGTCAGTAGGAAAAGAGGAAGATCTCATTCCAGATGGATAGACTCAGTCAAAGAGGCCAGGTCCCTGATTCTTCAAGACCTGGGCAGGGCCATTGATGATAGGGTGGATTGGAGGTCTCTCATTCACGGGGCTGCTGTAATTTGAAGTTGAATTGGTGGCAGTTAATAACTACGTTGGTTAAGAGAAAACAGATTTCAGCTCCCCTAAAGGTTGAACAGCTTCCAATTGGATATCCATCTCTTCAGCCAGAAAAGCATTCAGGCTAGCACATTTGTTTTGGCTTTCATTTTGAGGGACTTGTTATCTGCATTGTCTGTTTCACTAGAACATGGGCAGGAGACAAAAACATCATTCCCTCCCTCCCTCCCTCTGTGTGTGTGTGTGTGAGAGAGAGAGAGAGAGAGAGAGAGGAGAGTGTGTGTGTGTGTGTGTGTGTTTCTTTCAGTATTATGGTTTGGTGATAACTTATTGTGGAAATTCAGCAGGGAGGAAATGGTTTGTCATATTGTAGTACTCTTCAGTCAAAACAGATTGCATGACCTTCTAAATGGTAAACTGTACAGAAGGCTCATCAATCAGACAGGAAGTCATGGACTTGCAGTTAGGGTGTATCCAAAAGTAGGGATGGAAGAGATCAGTCCATGCCATTTTTTGCATTGTTCGCTGCATCACTTACACAATTGTTAAGCTGCATTTTAGATTGCACTCTCCCAAGGTGGTGTACCACTGAATTTAAAGCCTCAGATAACACTACAGTCGTCCCTCCACATTCGTAGGAGTTAGGGGCGCAAACCCCCTGCGAATGTGAAAAAAACGTGATTAAAAGTACGCCTCCCCACCGCCTGCCTGCAACCCCCGCCCACCCTTCCAAAGTGGCTACGGGGCTTTTGAAGCCTCGTAGCCGCTTCTCAGCCACCTCCCACCCTCCCAAAGCTTTGACAGGACTCAAAAGGCCCCATCACTGCTTTGAGAAGGGCGAGGGGGTGGCGGGCAGGCAGAGGGTAGGCTTTTCAGCCACCACCACCCCACCCTCCCAAAGCGGCGATGGAGCTCAAAAAGCTCATCACTGCTTGGGAAGGGCCGGGTGGGGGTGGTGGGCGAGCGACAAAGGGGCTGGAAAAGCCCCTCCACTGCATGGGAAGGGCCAGGGGGTGGCGGGTGAGTGGTGGGGAGGCTGAGCACTCCACTTCAACCAGCTTTTGCCCCATTCGTGTGGGGTGAAAGTAGATTGAAGCAAGGTACAAGCCAGAAAACCACTGCCGGTTTGCTGGCTGAGCACCCCACTTTACTCGTCTTTTGCCCCTTTTGTGTGAGGGGCGAAAACTGAGTAATGTTGGACACTCAGCCAGCAAACCGGTGGCCGCTTGGTGAGGGAGTGCCTCGCTTCAATCGGCTTTTACCCCTCTCACGGAAGGCACGAAAGCTGGTTGAAGTGAGGCACTCATTCACCAAACCCCCTTCGGTTTGCTGGCTGAGCGCCCCACTTCACTCGGCTTTTGCCTGTTTCCTGAGGAGGCAGAAGCTGAGTAAAGTGGGGCACTTAGCCAGCTTTCCTTGGGGTTGGCTCCACCCCCAAAACGCTTCCTTGGGGGGGGGGAGAAGCCGAGGTTCTGCAAATAAGCGGAACCGCGAATGTCAAAGTCGTGAATGTGGAGGGACCACTGTATACCAATGGTAGTAATAAAAGTTAAAAATGAAAAAAATAAAAAACCCTAAAACTCAGAGAGCTCCATATGCACAATGGAACCCGCCTAACTCAATTATAGACCAAGGTCTTTAAGGCCCAGCTGAAATCCTAGATTGACTGAGCCCGTCAGACACAGACTCATAGAGTTGGAAGGAACTGCAAGGCCCATCTTGTCCAACCTCATTCGTGAAGGAATACACAACTAAAGCACTCCTGTTTAAACACTTCCAAAGTTGGAGAGTCTAGAGATGTAAAATTTCTGGAAACTTTGAAGCCGTGGAGTTGGGGATGTGTTTCTCCCCCCCCCCCCAAATATGGAAATTTTCAGGGAAAAATGCAACATTAGCACTTTTTACATATTGAAAGTCACTCTGTTACTTTAGGAACATAAAATATGACTGTGTATAATTGATTTTGCTAAAATTGTCACAATTGGTATATTAAAATACAGTGTATCCAAACAATTATTACAAATGGAATTTACTTTTATTTATTATTTAATTTTTATTTGTAACAAATAGAGCAACAATCTCCTGAAAACAGGGGAAACATGTTTTTTGTTCTGAATTTTTCTAGTTTTTTTCCAGGTCCTCACATCTCTAGGAGAGTCACCCCCATCCTATGAGGCCATCTATTCTACTGTCAAACAGATTTTGCAGTAAAAATGTTTTTCTTATGTTTGAGTGAAATCTCTTGTAATGTGAATCCATTGGCTCATGTTCTAGTCTCTGGAGTAACAGAAAAAAACAGGCTCCATTGTCTATATTGTAAGGCATCCCTTTAGATATTTAAAAATGGCTCTCATGTCACCTTTCAACCTTCAGAGGAGAACAACCAAGATGGTTAACGATCTAGTAACCAAGCCATGGGTGAGGAATGCCTTAGGGAGCTGGGTATGTTTAACTTGTGAAGAGAAGATTCAGAGCTGTCATACTTGTCTTCTTTAAATAACTGAAGGGGTGTTGTGTAGAAGATGGATTGAACTTATTTTCTTTTGCTAGACACTAAAACATGAACCAATAGATTCAATTTACAAGAAAAGAGATTCCACCCAAACATTAGGAAGAACTTATTGACTGTCAGAGCTATTCAATAAACTGCATCCGAGGGTGGTGGACTCTCTTTCTTTGGGGATTTTTAAACGCAGGCTGGATGGCCATCTGTCAGGAGTGCTTTAGTTATATATTCCTGCATGGCAGGGGGTTGGACTAGATAGTCCTTGCAGTCCCTTCCAACTCTGTGATTCTGTGTTTGGAAATACTGGCCTTTTAAATTGTGTTTCAAATAGTTGTCCAGTGGATTTCCTTAAGAAGGAAACTTGGCTGAAGATTATACAGGAGTTTGCATTCTGTTCACTGAAGAAGTAGATAGAGCTTTGGTTTATGAAAGATTAACTCAAATCCTTCTCTCCTTTCACATAAGGTTCCTTTCCAGGGCTTCTGTGTTATGCGCCCGTTGTTTAAATATTTACATAGGCTGAGCCACGTTTTCCGTGTTTGCAACATTTGCTGTAGCTCTCCCCTTTTCTTTCACACTGGTAAAAAACAAGGTTCACTGTATACAGAAGTACCTGCAAAGATCCCCCGGAGACCTTTTTTGCACTAAGCATAGTAGTTGATGGTACACACAAGTCCTGTTAGCAGCTTTCCTGCTAAAATAAAATTCAATCATTGAGAGAAAATAGACATGCTTAACTGGTCATTTCTTTAAAGTATCCGAAGAGACACACAAGATATTTGGTAGGAGACAAAGGCTTACTACAGCAAAGGACAGGTACTGTAGATTTCTCTTTAACAATTTTGCACAAAGATTCTTGACAGTACAGCCATGGGTATAGACATGATTTGGGGTCCAGAAATGCATGGGTAAATCTTGTGGACTTCCATTTTCAAAAATTGGATTAGGTCTAGCTAGGATATTTTCTACTAGAGGTGTCTTTGATGTCACAGCTAATTTGCAACTGTCCCTGTAATGTTCTACCATCAATTACTTTATCAGGGGGTTAACATTTTCCTTTGATTAAGAATAATTGTTTCATAATCCAGGCTGCTTTTGAAGTTCAGAGTTCAACCAGGCCAGAACATGGTTGCTTGACTTTTGACTGGCATCATTTAGCAGGATTCTATCTTACCAGTAATATTTTCACTGGTTACCACTTCATTTCTAAGCAGAATTCAGAATGGCCTTTAAAATCCTACATGTCTTAGGGTCAGAGTGCTTCAAGGAACATATGCTCAAATCCCTGCCTGCCTGTGAGCTGCAGTTATCACTATATACCATCTCCTAAACACCCTCACTGGAAATTTAAGGGAGATAATGGGAAGAGAGTCTTCTCCCAGCTGGCATCCTGATAGGTGCGAGGAATGGAAAGAATATTTGAAAATATTTAAAAAATGATCAAATACTGTGTTTCTCAAGAGTCAGAAAACTCTGTTGAGAACCCTGATCTATCAATATTTGTATTGATAGCTAGCATATACATTCATCAAATATAGCATTCATTCATCACATGGATCCAGTTGAAATGGGAAGCTACCAAGCCCAGAACTAGGAACCTTTAGATCTGTTCTCTGCTGCCCCTTGTGTTGAGCCATTCAGAACTTACAGTTCAAAGAACAACTAGGATCAAAGAGTCCTTTCAGGATGACTGTAATTCAGGGTCTGGTAAAGTAATATTTTCAAGTTCTACTCCACCTATCCAGACATTGCACTGGTCTCTGTGACCCAATATGGTTCCAAATGTCATGTAGGTTTAATTTGGCCTTCATCTGTATATTGTAGCAAGGTTCATCAAGTAGTACTGCCACTCTATTGTACCTCTATTAGACCTCACCTATAATACTGTGTCCCCCGTTCTGGGCATTACTGTTCAAAAAAGATATCGACAAGCTGAGCAGTGACCAAGATACTCAAAAGTCTGGAAGTTGAGCCTGATGAGGAACAACTTAGAGAGCTGGGTATGTTTAGCTTGGAGAAGAAAAGACTGAGAAATGACATGATAGCTATCTTTAAGTATTTGAAAGGATATCATATAGAAGATGGAGCCAACTTGATCCCTGCTGCTCCAGAGACTAAGACACAAACCAGTGGATTCAAAGTACAAGAAAAGAGACTCCACCTAAACAATAGGGCAAACCTCTTTATTGCAAGAGCTGTTTCACAGTGGAACACACTGCCTCAAAGGGCAGTGGACTCTCCACCTTTGGAGGTCTTTAAATATGGGTTGGATAGGCATCTCTCAGGAGTGCTTTAGCTGTGTGTATTCCTGCATGGGAAGAGGTTGGAATAGATGGCCCCTGTGGTCCCTTCCAACTCTTAGATTCTATAATTCAATGATTTTTCCTGTCTGCTATCTGTGACTCTGGTTCTCCAGCTGAACATATTCTACTCAGGCCCAAATCTCAGAGGCTTGCACCTCCATTTCCTGCATTTTGCCACTCAGCTTCATAAAATTGAGATGCTTGCTGCAGAAACCTATGGAGTGCCTTTGACAGTAAGCAGCCTTCAACATCCTGGAAACCTGTCCTCCTAAATTCCAGAGTTGAACAAAATGCAAATGAACAAATGCAAACAAACAACTGAATAGGGTGAACACCATGAAGTGCCGCTCACTAAATGATCAAAGGCTGCCACGCACATGTTCAAAGACAAACAAACATTGCTGAGTTTCTCGGAAGGGTACAAATGCGCAGTTCAAAACTTGTTAATATTAATGAAAACATCCAAAATGTGTCTTGCGAACATTTCAAGGCTAAATTTGTTCTTCATATTTACACTTGCTTTTACAACCCAAAGCTCCCCCTACAAAAAATCTTTCAAAAGATAGAACAAAATCATAACAAGAAAAAAAGAATATAAAAAAATAATTATATGTTTTTAAAGAAGATTTCTGTGCTGAGTAATTTTGTCTGATATAATTAGACCTGCAACCTGATTGGTTGCATGTCTGAGTAGTCTGTTCTGTTCTTACACCTTTAAGAACTCAGAAAGTTACTTGTTAGAACCCCACACACCCCCATGTACTTTGTTACTGTTAACATTCCAGTAAACATGGCCTTCCAAAAATAATTTTTACAGTAACTAAGAAACATTACCTATTACTTTCCCTCCCCAGCCATTTCCCAATCATTATAGAATCATAGAATTGTAAATTTGGAAGGATGACCACAAGGGCTGACTAGTCCAATACCCGTGCCCTGCAGAAATATGCAACCGAAGCACTCCTGAAAGATGCCTGTATGAAAGATCCTACATTGCACCCAAAGATCTCAGGGCCCCAAAAGGCTCATAATGGAAAACAAGGTTCTTCAGATTGCCCGGACTTGTGCCATGCACAGCTTTATAGAAATTGTGTCTGGAAAGAAACTCGGTAAGAGACTCGGAAAGAGACAAGAGTATAGCTCTTGTTACCAGCTCCAGTGAATGGTCTGGCTACAGCCCTCCATGCCCACAGAAGTCCTAATTTTATTCTGTGGGCTACTTTTGTCCTGGGGGTAGGGTGACAGCCGTCAAGGTGAAGTAAAATGTACTTGAACAATGTAACAACATATTAGATAGGATAGCTAATACCCACAGAAGACAGGTAGCAAATACCCCCAGAAGTGAACAGGATTCAAAATGGGCATAACAGATTAGAAAGCTAGGCCAAAACTAACAAAATGAATTTCAACAGGGAGAAATGTAGAGTACTACACTTAAGCAGAAAAAATAAAATGTCCAGATATAGGATAGTGGACACCTGGCTTGATAGCAGTGCATGCAAAAAGGATCTAGGAGTCTTAGGTGTCTTAGGAGTCTTAGTCTATACAGTAACAAAAATATGAATGGCATGCGAACGTACGGCAATCCGTTCAAATGGCCGTTCACAGAAATACGTGTCATTTGGAAGGGGGACAGCAAAATCGACCACAAAGTCCGTGTGCGCCACATCCAGGCCTTCGCACAGATTATTTAAAAAGCTCCATACGACATGTGAATGTACGATTGTTTACACACTCACATTCACACAAATACAAACAGGCAGTGCAATCTGATTGGCTGGATGAGGATGGGGGTGGGGCTAGCAAAGAGGGAAAGCAGCTGCAGCTGCCATGTTGGATTTTTGGCTAAGTGAGGGTCCGGTAAGTTAATCAAACAGTGATTTTATACTCTTTTTAAAATTTCTTTATTTATAGATATAAAGTGTTGCTTGTGTGCACCCTGGGAAACTGGTTTTTTTTAAAAAAACAAAATGGCAGTGGCAGATTTAAAATCATGAGTAAATCACTTGCTGCAGCCTGCTGGCTAAGGGGTCATGCAGAGTTTAGGGTGGAGGGTCTTTTGACTGTGTAGGCAGTTCACATCATTGTGAACGCCTGCCTTTCCAAACGTGTTCGTATTTCCCCCCCTCATATAGATAAGACCTTAGTAGACCACAAACTGAACATGAGAGAACAGTGTAATGAGGCTGCCAGAAAAGCCAATGCAATTCTAGGCTGCATCAATACCAGTATAGTATCTACATCAAGAGGCGTAATAGTGCTGCTGTATTCTGCACTCTACGGTGAACTCGCCACGGGTCAGCGTAAGAGGGGCGCTCCAAAAAAGCGATACAAAGACTCCCTGAAACAACATCTCAGGCTTGGCCAAATTGATCACCAACAGTGGTCCGCCCTGGCCTCACATCGGGAGGCATGGAGACGCACTATCCACAATGCTGCAGCCTTATTTGAGAACTCACGACGAACAAGTCTTGAAGAGAAATGACAACGCAGAAAGAATCGCAACCCAAAAACATCACCCAAGGAGACCTTCTGCTGTGCTTTTTGCAACCGGACTTGTTTATCTCGGATTGGCCTTTTTAGTCATCAGCACGCTTGCAGAAAGCGCGGGATGAGTCCTTCCTGAATCTTTGTTTGCGAAGAAAAGCCAGAGATTCTGCTTTGGTCAGACCTCACCTGAATACTGTGTCCAGTTCTGGGCACCACAATTCAAAAAGGATGTTGACAAGCTGGAGCATGTCCAAAGGAGGGTGACCAAAATGGTTAAAGGTCTGGAAAACATGCCCTATGTGGAAAAGATTAGGGAGCTGAGTATGTTTAGCCTGGGGAAGAGAAGGTTAAGAGGTGACATGATAGCCATGTTTAAATATTTGAAGGGATGTTATATTGAGGATGGAGGAGCTTCTTTACAGCTGCTCCAGAGACTAGGACACAGAGCAATGGGTTCAAACTACAGGAAAAGAGATTCCACCTAAACATTAGGAAGGATGTCCTGATGGTAAGAGCTGTTCAACAGTGAGACACACTGCCTCAGAGTGTGGTAGAGTCTCCTTCTTTGGCGATTTTAAAGAGACACTGGCCATCTGTTGGGAATGCTTTGATTGTGTGTTCCTGTATGCTGCAGGATTGGAATGGATGGCTTTTATGGTCTCTTCCAACTCAATTAGTCTGTTCCAGGTATGAGAACCTCAGTGGCTTACCTGGGTCCTCTCTTTGAGAAGAGCTTGCTGGGTGCAGAAGTGTTAGAGTTGTATTTCTGCAACCAGGGGTGTAGCCATAATTATGGCACTTTGATAACACTACCATGGCTCCATTCTATGGAATCCTGGGAACTGTGAAGTCCTTACAATTCCATGCTACAACTATTGCTGTAGTTCAGGGGACAGGACAAGAGTCCCCTTATAGAGAATTCTAAGAACCTCACCAACTACCTGTCCCAGGATTCCATAGGATGATGGAGCCAAGACCGTTAAAAATAGTATCACATTGCTATCGTTGTACTACCAGTACTTTTAGGAAGCCATGCAACTGCAGAAATGTCATCGAGTATCCACACCTAGGCTAAACAATTTCCTTCTGATTGGGCACCTTGTGAAGATCACTTGGTCAACAGAGATGCAGGACTTATGCCAGACCTCTAGTGTTGAAGATTAAAGCCCTTCTTGGAGCAAAATGGCATCCATCTGTGAAGTGCACACTTCACATCAAAGTTGTGTTATCATCAATTCATTGTTGGGAAATTGACACTTTCAAATGGGGGCTTATCAAATCACATATGCATTTGTGCAGAAGTGATGGCATTGAGTCGTTTCCCTTCCCTACATTGCTTCTCCCCTACATTGGCAAAACTTTGGCATTTCTAAGCAGTACTTGAAGGCCATTTAAAATGGTTTGACATTGCCGCATTGTTCAAACAAGGGTTAGCCGCTTGGTGTGGGAGGGGTCAAGGTTTTGTAAGCAGGGCTGTTGTACTGTACTTAAGGTCTGATTGTTCTCACACAGCTGCCTAAAAACCAAACCGCCAAGCTGTGTTGTGCCCAGGCACAATATTTAAATGGATTTGTTATGTCAGCAGTGATGGGCCCTTTGTGAAAGCTGACAGAAGAATTCTATTGTTCTGGTTTTTCCCAGACTCTGTTCCTAACACAGGCTTCTGAAGATAGCCTGTTGATGAAGAAAAGATGCACAGTGATGGACCGGGGGAGGGAGGGGTGAAGCTAGAAGGAGCTGTCTATCCCCACAGTTTGAGTGGGTTTGTATTCATTGATATTTAGCAAAAAGCAAATTAAACAGTTTAAAAGTAAACAAATACTGAGTTCTTCCGTGTCTCTAAAAATCAATGCATTCTGTTTTATGGAGCCTTATGGAACCATCTACAAGTAGTTCAGCAGTAGAAGACATATATAATGGTCCTTTTCAGTCCACAATGTCTGCAGATAGAGGATCTCAGGCAGCAAGCCAGGAGAAGGGGTTCATTACTTTTGAGCAAAATGACTGATCTGCTGAAACCATGATAGAATGGTGTTATGCGAATCCCAGAGTATCATCCTACCACTGCTTAGTTAGTAATTTTTGAGGGAATTAGGAATTTTTTATTGGAATAAGACCATTCTACTGAAAAATACACCCGACCACAAAAGGCCGTACCAATTACACAAAAATAATAATTGTTTTCCTCTTTTCTTACTAATACAAAAACAAAACTATCTATCCTAACATTAATATATTTTTCCTCTTACGGTAATCTAAACACACTATAATCACATTATATTTACATATTATAATTACAGTATACCTATTTGGAAAAGAAAAAATCAACAAAAGATTAATAAATAATAATAATAATAAATAATACAAACATGCAATAATAATAATAAAATATTTATTTAAAATATCCACTGCTTAGTTAGGGGTGGGTTGTCATTATGTTCCCTCTTCTTAAAATTAACATTCCAAGCTCTGCACCAAAATCCTTGAAGAGCTGCCAGTCACTGTACAGTAGGCCCTTAGTGTCTGCTGGGGCTTGGTTCCAGGACCTCCCGTGGATACCAAAATCCGTGGATGCTCAAGTCCCATTATATACAATGACATAGTAAAATGGTGTGTCTTATATAAAATGGCAAAATCAACGTTTGCTTTTTGGATTTTTTAAAAAAATATTTTCAAGCCGTGGATGGTTGCAGATACAGAGGGCTGACTGTATGTGATATGTGGCTAGTTAGATGAACTGGTATACGGCATCACATTGATGTGTGCTGTTTCACACTGATGTGTGTTGAGGTGCATGCAGATGCACATCTGCATTTGGTTCTGCATTAAGTTAAGCAACATGGCAATTTACTAATGAGGCAGCATTGTTCAACCATGACATATGTCCATGAACATAAGCTCATGCTCTGTCTCCTTATTGTACAGTCTCAGCCAAACTGTAAACAATGTGATTAGTCTTGTTATTAATTATCATCAAGTTGACTTCAATGTATGCTGACCCTATGAATGAGAGACCTTCAAGTCACCCTGTTATCAATAACCCTGCTCAGGTTTGCAAACTCAGGGCAGCTGTGGCTTCTTTGACTCTATCCACCTGTAATTTGTTTTCCCTCTTTTCCTACTGCCTTCTATTTACCAAGCATTATTGTCTTTTCTAATGAGTCACATCTTCTCGTGATGTGTCCAAAGTACAACAGTCTCGGTTTAGTCACCTTGGCTTCTAGGGAAAGTTCTGGCTTGGTTTGCTCCTAGACCCATTTATTTGATGGGTTTTGTTTGTTTGTTTGTTTGTTTGTTTTGGCAGTGCATGGTATCTGTAGAACTCTTCTCCAGCACTGCATTTCAAATGAGTTGATTCTGTTCCTGTCAGCTTTCTTCACTGTCCAGCTTTCATAGCCATACATAGAAATTGGATAATGTGGTAATACCCTGATGTATTTTAAGAGCTCTGTGCAGGGCTCTTATTTCGCATAGTAGTTCTAGAAGTATTTTCAACACAGGACAAGCAGGCATCCTTCTTTGAAACATGGGGATTGTGCCTTTGACTTGCCTACTTCATCTGTAGGCCCTTATCATATCTAATATCCCTTCTCTTTGTAAAACCTGGAACATGGCCAGAGGTACAGATTCCCTACAGAAACTCAGAAGCCACTGCCCCATTTCCTGGAAAGCTACTTTTCAGAGTTTCATGCTTAGCTCTGTGGAGTATTTGCAGTGATTCTTTTGTGAACAAGGTAGGCTTGTACGAGGCTGCTATGATCGAGAGCAGTCAGTGCCATGCAGTGGAGTGGTAAATACATGCAGCACGTCCACTTCCCATTGAAGCTTCCTTTGTGGTACAAGAACATGGAAAATTGGGGGGGGGGGTGGACTACAGCTCACAGAATGCTCCAGCCACCATGTCTAGTGGTTATGCTGGATGAGGGACTGGGAATTGTAGTATTGCTAGAAATTAATTTTTCCATGCACTGGTCTATATACAAATTACTAGAATATACCAGACAAAGCCATGGGTATATATGCCATGGTTATGGTAGTACAGGGATTTGGGGAGTATTTGTCTAAAAATTGACCATTTCATTCTCTGGTGCAGACACAAGCAGGGATATATATGCATGTCCGATATTAGAATCATAGAATTGTAGAGTTGGAAGAGACCACGAGGGCCATCCAGTCCAACCCCCTGCCATGCAGGAATCATGATCAAAGCATCCCTGACAGATGGCCATCCAGCCACTGTTTAAAGACCTCCAAGGAAGGAGACCCCACCACGCTCTAAGGAAGCGTGTTCCACTGCCGAACAGCTCTTACTGTCAGAATGTTCCTCCTAATGTTGAGGTGGAATCTCTGTTCCTGGAGCTTGCATCCATTGCTCCGTGTTCTAGTCTCTGGAGCAGCAGAAAACAAGCTTGCTCCATCTGTCAGGGATGCTTTGATCGTGATTTCCTGCATGGCAGGGGGTTGAACTGGATGGCCCTCGTGGTCTCTTCCAACTCTGCAATTCTATGATTCTATGATTCTATCCTTAATGTGACACCCCTTCAAATATTTAAACAGGGTTATCATATCACCCCTTAACTGTCTTTTTTTCAGGCAAAACATATCCAGCTCCCTAAGTCTTTCCTCATAAGGCATGGTTTCCAGACCTTTCACCATTTTAGTCGCCCTCCTCTGGACACGCTCCAATTTGTCAGTATCTTTTTTGAATTTTGGTGCCCAGAACTGGACACAGTATTCTAGGTGAGGCCTGACCAAGGCAGAATAGAATGGCACTATTACTTCCCTTGATCTAGACACTATACTTCTATTGATGCAGCCCAGTGTTTTAATATATTAGCTAATTTAATTGTGTTTTAACTTTTTTGTCACCAGGTTTTTAGTTCTACAGGTCAAGCCTTGTATCCATGGGATCAGTATCCATGGTTTCACTTATCCACATCTGAAAAAATATGTCCTTTCTAGGAATTTTCTAGGTCCTCCAAAGCAATTCTATGGTATGTTTCTGCCGGAGGTTGGGCCAGAAGTAACTCATTTAAACAGAGTTTGCTATTATCCAGTTTTGCATATCCACAGTAAGTCCAGAAATGCATCCCCCGCAGATATGGGGGGCCACCTTGCTTTAACTTTGTTGTCTGCTGCCTTGAGTCCCATATTGGGAAAAAGTGGGATATGCATTTAAAGATATAGTAGCAACCCCACATCCGCTGATTCGCCATCCACTGATTCAAATATCAGCAGATGGTGACAGCGAAGGGGGGGGGCAAGGGAGGGAGGCGATGAGCTCGCCTCCCTCTCCCTTCCCCAGGATGGTTTTGGGTGCTGTGGGTTCCAGCAGCAGACTGGTGGGGGTAGACAGAGAAGGTAGGGAGCTCACCTCCTTTCTCCCTTCTCCGTGGGGGTGTGTGTTTCCTGCGGCACAGCATGACTGGCAGGGGGGGTAGACAGAGAAGGTGGCAGCAGCAAGGGTGTTCACTATTATCCAAGGAATTCACTATCCATGGTGGGGCCCGGAACCAATCACCCATGGATACAGGGGTCCTACTGTATAAGAATAAAATACTGTAAATTGCCATACTCTGGAGTATATTATAGTGCTGCTGTGTGTGCACACTTGACCCAAGTGTGAACAGTCAGGAAGTCCTCATGGGTTTATTCCTTTAACAAATCTGATTTAGGTCCCAAGATTCCTTTCACCATCATAGTCAAGCATGCAGACATTCTACTTTTTCTTGAACGTACAAAGGACATTTTATGAAGTGGTTAGAATCCGACTGCCCAAGGATATTTAAGGGAAAGAAATTCTGTACCCATGTCATGAGATTTACCTATCTTTAGAATGTGTGTTTAGTACTAATACAGGAAGGTGTTGGTATTCAGGAGAAGGGGTTGAAGTTGCAAAAACTGCTTCCAACTTCTAAGTAGAGAGCAGACTTTTTACCCCTGGAACAATTGATTCTACAAGCTACCCACTTAGCTCAGAAAGTAAGCCCATAGAAAGCATACAGTGGAATTTGTTTCCACTGTTCATAGGAACTGTGTTGTTGATTTTCAAGCTACCCATTTTCTTATGCCTTTAACTGGAGGTTGCATTAAAAAAAAAAAAACTCTGTTGCCTTTGGCTAGTAGCCATTTTGGCACAGAGAACTGTAACAAGATTTTCCCTAAGAATGTTTGACCCCTATGCCATTTTTTTTAAAGCAACATATGTGAGCACTGTGTGGGAAAGGGGGAATCTTCTGGTCCTGCGATAACAAGAGTGCCATTTCAGGGAACACTGGCCAGTGTGTCCTCATGCATGGTAATCACACTGTTAAATATTTCTTCTGATAGTGGCAAATCTATAGCTCCTGAACTCCTCACGTCTGGGTATCTGGGTATCTTCTCCCCCACCCCATCTCTAAACCATCAATCTGTGTTTTGCATCATCTCCTCTTGGATTTGGAGCGATCTGAAGAGCTTAGAGATTTCAAGAGACCTCTAAATAGTTTCCTGTTATTATTATATTTATTATTTTATTCATCCTCTCCATTGACGCCCCCTTGTCGTGGGAGAGAGGCTTGCGTACCCTAATGATGTTTTGAGCTATGCTGGCGGTGGCATAATAGCAAACTACAACAAAAACTCCGAGACATGCAGAACAAGTGGTGGATCAGTATAGCAGAAAAGACACAACGCTGTGCAGATCTGGGTGATCATAGAGGATTTTATGAAGCTCTTAAAGCAGTGTTTGGACCTACTTATCAGGTCCAAAGCTCCTTATACAGTACAGATGGTCAAACATTAATTACTGATAAAGCCTCCATCCTAAATCGTTGGGCTGAACATTTTCAAAGTCTCTTTAGCGCCAACCGAGTAGTCCAAGCCTCAGCTATCCAAGATATGATACAAAAACCAATGAAAAATGAATTGGACATAGCTCCCACTTTGGAAGAGACCTTTAAGGCCATACAGCAGATGAAAAACGGCAAGGCAGCTGGGATTGATGGAATCCCACCTGAAGTTTGGAAACACGGAGGTCATGCACTCCACGAAAAATTCCACGAATTCCTTGTGAATTGCTGGGAAAAAGGGGAACTGCCATCAGACCTCCGAGATGCAGTCATCATCACCCTGTACAAGAAAAAAGGAGCAAAATCCGACTGCTCAAACTATCGAGGCATAACACTGCTCTCTATTGCTGGAAAAATCCTTGCAAGGATACTCCTGAACAGGTTAGTTCCTGCTATTTCAGAAGAACTTCTCCCTGAAAGCCAATGTGGCTTCAGAGCCAATAGGAGCACTACAGACATGGTATTTGCCCTTAGGCAACTGCAAGAAAAATGTAGGGAGCAGAACAAGGGTCTCTATGTAACATTTGTAGACCTCACCAAAGCCTTTGACACTGTAAGTAGAAAAGGTCTGTGGCAGATCCTGGAAAAACTAGGATGTCCCCCCAAATTCCTTAAAATGATTATCTTGCTACACGAGGGCCAGCGTGGTCAAGTCAGATATGGCGATGCTCTTTCAGAGCCCTTTCTAATAACGAATGGAGTGAAGCAAGGTTGTGTTCTTGCACCAACTTTATTTACAATCTTCTTTAGCATGATGCTCCAAAGGGCTATGGCAGAGCTTGAAGAAGACGACGGCATCTATATACGCTACCGTACTGATGGTAGCTTGTTTAACTTAAGCCGTCTGAGGGCTCACACTAAGACTCTAAACTATCTAGTCCGTGAGCTGCTCTTCGCCGATGATGCTGCCCTTGTTGCCCACACAGAAGGAGCTCTGCAGCGCCTAACATCCTGCTTTGCAACAGCTGCAGAGCTGTTTGGGCTAGAAGTCAACCTGAAGAAAACAGAAGTTCTTTACCAGCCTGCACCACAGGACGAACACCACCATCCCCACATTGCCGTCGGCAAATCAGTGCTCAAGTCCGTTCAGCAGTTCACCTACCTGGGAAGCATCATCTCCTCAGATGCCAAGATTGACAAAGAGATCGATCACAGATTAGCAAAGGCATATAGTGCATTTGGAAGACTTCACAAAAGAGTCTGGAGCAATAAACACCTGAGGCAAAGCACAAAAATCAGTGTGTATAGAGCCATCGTACTGTCTATCCTCCTTTATGGATCTGAAACATGGGTCACCTATCGCCACCACCTACGACTCCTCGAGCGCTTTCATCAGCGCTGTCTACGCACAATCCTAAATATACACTGGACTGACTATGTGACGAATGTTGCTGTCCTTGAGCAAGCAGGGATCACCAGCATTGAGGCCATGATATTGAGAACACAGCTGCGCTGGGCAGGGCACGTTTCTAGGATGGAGGACCATCGCCTCCCAAAAATACTACTCTACGGTGAACTCGCCATGGGTCAGCGTAAGAGGGGCGCTCCAAAAAAGCGATACAAAGACTCCCTGAAACAACATCTCAGGCTTGGCCAAATTGATCACCAACAGTGGTCCGCCCTGGCCTCACATCGGGAGGCATGGAGACGCACTATCCACAATGCTGCAGCCTTATTTGAGAACTCACGACGAACAAGTCTTGAAGAGAAACGACAACGCAGAAAGAATCACAACCCAGAAACATCACCCAAGGAGACCTTCTGCTGTGCTTTTTGCAACCGGACTTGTTTATCTCGGATTGGCCTTTTTAGTCATCAGCGCGCTTGCAGAAAGCGCGGGATGAGTCCTTCCTGAATCTTCGTTTGCGAAGAAAAGCCAGAGATTTTATTCATTTATATCCCACCTTTCTCCTGACAATGGGACTCAAGGTGGCTAACAGCATCTTGAAAACAATACAAAAGTTTAAAAGGCATAGATCTTATTTCTGTGTGGGAGCAACATCCTGGGCTGGGCGCTGCTCAGGCCCCTAGTCTGGCCAGCTTCTTCTCTGTTGTTGTCCTTCCAGCCAGCATGTAGGTGGCCCATGGCTACAGGTAATGTCAACTACACAAAAGATCCAGTCTGTAAAGTAGCCACCTTTCCTAGGCTGGTCAGAGCCGGCTGCATCCCCATAGCCTAGCTGGTCATATTGACCCCAGACCCAGGTGTAGAGATTCCCCGGTTCCTGTGCTAGCCTTAGCTGCAGTGGTTGCTTGACTCTCAGCCTTCCAAGGACAGAAGGGTGTGTGTGTGTGTGCGTGTGCGTGTGCAGAGTGTCTATTTATTTACTGTATATATTGCATTTCTCCCATGTAGGACCAAAGGTGGCTTACAATCTCTCTCTCTTTCTGGCTTTTCTTCACAAATGAAGATTCAGGAAGGACTCATCTTGTGCTTTCTGCAAGCGTGCAGATGACTGAAAAAGGCCAATCCGAGATAAACATATCCAGCTGCAGAACGCACAGCAGAAGGTCTCCTTGGGTGATGATTTCTGCGTTGTCGTTTCTCTTCAAGACTTGTTCGGCATGAGTTCTCAAATAAGGCTGCAGCATTGTGGATAGTGCATCTCCAAGCCTCCCACTGTGAGGCCATGGCAGACCATTGTTGGTGATCAGTTTGGCTGAGCCTGAGATGTTGTTTCAGCGAGTCCTTGTATCGCTTTTTTGGAGCACCCCTCTTACGCTGAGCCGTGGCGAGTTCACCGTAGAGTACTATTTTTGGAGGCGATGGTCCTCTGTCCTAGAAATGTGCCCAGCGCAATATCATGGCCTCAATGCTGGTGATCCCTATATTAAAATAAAATACCTAAAATAGTATTAAACAACAACTCATTTAAAATAATTAATTTATAACAGTTAAGAACAGATTAAAACTTATTACACATGAAGAACCAATATACTCGTTGCACTATCCTAAGTCAGCTATAAGCGGAAGGCCTGAATATATAAGGTCTTTGCCTGCTGGTAAGAAGAGAGCAAAGGAGGGAGCAACCAAACCTTTCTTGGAAGAGAATTCCATAGCCTGGGAGCAACCACCAAGAAAGTTCTCTCCCCAGTCTTAATCAGATGGTGGTGGGACTGGTGATGGGTTGATGTGATGGTGGGACTGAGACAAAGCCTCCCTGTGAAAATTTTAAAAGTCGGGTCAGGATCTGAGCTGCATAGGGCTTTATAGGTCAAGAAGGAAAAAGGAAGGAAGGAGAAAATGGCAGATCGGACAACCTAACAATAATAGTTCTGAAGCTGACAATTCCAGAGAACATCAGACCTTCCACTTAAGAAAGCTGTCTGCTCTTATACACTGCCTGCTCTCTTTTCATCTAGTTGCTATCAAAGTTCTATTTACCCTTTAATACTTTTTACAAGGAGACTCTGCTAATTAACCCAGTGAAACAATCAGCAAGATATCTTTCTTTCTTTTTTTATTCTCCCCTCCCCCACTTTGCAAGATTCAGAGTGATTAGAATATGAAAATGGTAAGTGCTGTGGTGCAGATGTTTTAAAATCACAGCAGACAGCAATTAGCAACATGGGAACCAGCTGCTTATCTAGCAGATAAAGCTTAATAGAGAATTACACTTGAGGAGCCATTTTTGCAAATGGATCATCTAATGCTTTAAAGATGGGTCATTGAGGTATTAGCTTTGATTTGTGAGCCAATTCTCTTATCGAAAGATCTGGGTGATGCATCTCAGAGAAGGTGGATTTTTGGAATTAAGGAGAAAGGTTAGGTACAGGTTAGGAACTGTTTTCCCTCCTCCCTTAACAAAACAACACGTGGAACTTGTTTTCCTATCTCTTATTTAAGTGTTTGATTCCCAGATTATACAGTAACCTTCCTTTGGTTGGTATACCACCATATTACAGCTGGCAGTTTTGTAGCAAGAAACTCTGAATGGAAGTTGATTAGGCTATCTGCTGAAAGCTAATGAATAGGGCATTCCACCGAGGAATATGAAAAATTCTTATTAAGTGTCTGATATGCCTAAAATAAAATTAATAGTGATGTGCTGCTTGGTAAGTGATTTATGGGCAAACGTTTCATTTGGCATCTCATCTAACAATAGTGAAATCCAAGTGGATTAGGTGTTTTAGGACTAAGATTGAAAACTAGAGAGGGCTCCTCTACTTTTATTGGCTATATAGAAGAGGGAATTTCAGCAGGTGTTGCTTGTTTCCTACACAACCATTAAATGTAAAGAAACCCTTTCTAGTGTTCACTCAGGCAACCTTAGAGTAGCTGAATAACAAGGCCAAAACTTTGCATTTATTTGTATAGCACTCTGTTTCGATCACTTAGAGCACTTTGCTCTAAAAGGGAGGCCAAGGTGTGGTGAGAGATTGAATCATAGAATCATAGAGTTGGAAGAGACCACAAGGGCCATCCAGTTCAACCTCCTGCCGTGCAGAAATACACAATCAAATCATTCCCGACAGATGGCTATCCAGCCTCTACTTAAAAGAAAAACAGTGACATCATTGGTTGAGACAAACTACATGGCTACCACTGTGAATGATAAACTGTAGTAAGAAGCTATATAACACTGTCAAACTTTTAAGCCCTACCAGTTCCTCACAACTATCAAAAACTCCAATCAGTGCCCAGAAATCAAAAAGTTTGTAGTTCCCATCTCAACACAAATATAGCAGGTGACTCCTAGCAATCCTTGTCTCTTAAGCTCAGTTCCCTGAGCTTAAGCAATTTAGCAATTTAGAGGTAACTTAGCAATTTAGAGGTAACAATACCAAACATGGATGATTTCTTTGAGAACAGGGGTGAAGAACTTCAGGCTCTGGAGCTGAGCTTAGCAGAGAAGCAGTTGCTTAGATGGCCATACACCACATTTCCAGCTTTTGTACTGCCCCCGCCAACTCAAAAATCTTCAAATGTGAGGCTTACTTGCTGGCTAGAAAAGTCATAAGTGAAAATGTGCAGATATTTTTGGCCCCAGCCTTTGGCCCTGAAATTTGTGGCCCCCAAGGATTTATTTGAAACTGGCCCTTGGGATGAAAGAGGTTCACCAACTTTGGGTGAAGAAAAAAAATAAGTAAAGCACTCTGAATGGGGCAAGCTAAGAGGAAAGCAATATTATTAGTGACATTATTAGTTGTGTGCTCTGTGCCTTCAAGTTGTTTCCAACCTGCAGCAACCCTTAGGTGCCTTGGGAGAAAGGCAGGATATATATATATATATATATATATATATATATATATAGTAATCTATTGCAGGATTTTCATGGCAAGATTTATTCAGAGGAGGTTTGCCATTGTCTTTCTCCTAGGCCAAGAGTGTGACTTGTGCAGGTCATGTTTCCATGGCTGAGTAGGAATTTGAACCCTTGTCTCTTGAAGTCCTAGTCTAACATGCAAACCATTATACTATGCTGGCTCTCTTGTTATTAGTTATGTGTTATTATTAAATGTTGTTGTGTGCCTTCAAGTCATTTCTGACTTAAGGCGAACCTATCATGGGGTTTTCTTGGCAAGATTTGTTCACAGGAGTTACCACTGAGGCTGAGAGAGTGTGATTTGCCCAGGGTCACCATGGCTGAGCAGGGATTCAGACCCTGGTCTCCAGAATCCTAATCCAGTGCTCAAACCACTACACCACACTTACTAGAATATTAATTCTGAATTGTATTATCAAAAGCCAAGCTTGTGCGAAGACTTTTGATGTACTTGAACTGAACTTTATAATCTTAGAGGTAGAAGGGACCACAAGGGCCATCTAGTCTAACCCTCTGCCATGCAGGAATACACAGCTAAAGCACTCCTTAAAGATACTTTTCTGACCTCTGTTTAAAGAGCTCCAAAGATGGGGAGTCTCTCACTCTCCGAGGCTGTTTGTTTCACTATGAAGCAGCTCTTATAGTTAAAAAAAAAGTTCTTTCTAATGTGTAGATGGACTCTCCTTAATCTCCTTCTCCTCTTAATTGCATTTAATTTCCTCACCCCATTTTCAGGCTGGCATTTTTCTACTCTGCCATTACTTTGGCATTCTAGCCATTGATTTTCTTTCATTCTTTCTACTCCTTGTCTTTCACATGTAGAGTTCACTGAGCAGGGCAAACTGGAGCCAAAACATTAGGAGCAATGGGATCAGGTGGAGAGCCAGGTGAATACAGTGGAAGCAAAATACACTTCAAGTGCATTAATTTCAGATTGCTGTCTCTGCCTGTTGTTCTGAGTAAATAATCTACACATATCAGTTGCAGCTAATGAAACCTAACCTATCTGTGGTTACCATGCAGCAGCAAAACATGCGGAAGGAGTTTCTTTTCTTTTTCTCCCAGTTTGTACAACCCTGAAAACTGGTGGGGAAATTTAAGTCCAATTAAGAGGAGAAAGGTGTATGGGGAGAAGTGGTTTGGAAACTCCTGAAGACACAATATGAATTCAGAGATGTGAATTTAGAGTGTTGTAAGGCAGTTGTGAGCTTGATAAAAAAAAATAAATTTTGATCTACAGAGAAATTGGAATTGTAATATGAAGTCTGGAAGCCATTGAATCAGTCTGGTGGTCTCATTAAAGTATTATGTATAAATAAGAGAGAAGTCAGTTACACTTGTCTATCTGGCTGTAACTCCCACTGGGTCAAAATTGTCAAGATATTGTTCATCAAATTAAGAAGTGCATGAATGTTGTAAAGTAAATCTAAGATTGTTGCTGTGTGAGAGGTAAGAGGCCTTAACCCTTTCCTCCTACCATCATCCCAGTCAACATCACACACACACAAACCTCTGAAGCTGCTGTTTGCATGAGGAGAAAGGGCCCTTTGACCTTTGCAGAAATCCACTCCATGAGCAATAGCCACAGTAAGGTGGGATGCACACTGAAAGTACATGGTCCAGGGTTAAAACCCCTGAACCATGATCCAGATTTGGGAGTGGGGGCACAGCTGCTATTCTTTTAAAAAATGTTAATTACATTAATGTTAATTACATGATTCTTAATTGCATGAATAACATCTCATCTATTTTGGATCATTATCACCCATATTTTTCTTGCCCAAAGCATCGTTCTGAAGATAAAAGATAAGAAAGGGATATTGTAATTTGCCTAGTGTCTAGGGAAAGCGTGTATGATCTTAATCATTTGAGTATTCTGAAACAACCTATCATCAGGAACATTTGCCTACATACTACATACTGTACTGCTTTTAATACTTTGTATGTACTGCTTCTAATACTTTGTAAGCCACCTTGAGTCCCATTATTATTGTTATTGTTATTACTACTGCTACTACAGTGGGCCCTTGATATCCTCTGGGGTTTGGTTTTAGGATGCACCCACCCCTGTGGATACCAAAATCCATGGATGCTCAAGTCCCATTATATACAATGGCATAGTAAAATGGTGCCCAGTCATTTATATAAAATGGTGAACAGCAAGGTTTGTTTTTTGAAATTTTTATATGTTCAAGCTGTGTTTGGTGGAATCCGTGGATAAAGAATCTGTGAATATAGAGGGCCGACTGTACTACTACTATTGTCATTTATTTATACAGTACTATCAGGGTGCATGGTGAAGAACAAAAAACAGCCAACCAAAATCATATGGTTGCATGTGTTTATATGCCTTCAAGTTGCTTATTGGCTTATGGCGACCCCATTAATTTCATAGGGTTTTCTTAGGCAAGGAATACTCAGAGGTAGTTTTGCCAGTTACTTCCTCTGAAATATAGCCTACAGCACTTGGTATTCATTGGTGGTCTCACATCCAAGTTGTAACCAGGGCTGACCCTGCTAATCTTACAAGATCAAACAGGACCTTGTGCCTTTAGAATATTTAAGCACCCTAATATGCACACATAGGGGAAGGAAGGAGCAGTACAAATATAAAACTATGTAATACAATTGTAAAACAAATTATCCAGGCCAAAATACAAAAATCAATGCAGTATAATATAAAACAAATGGACAAATAAATATAACCAAAATATGCAAGACTATAAAACAGTATCAAACACAAATTCCGAAAGCTTTCGAAAACAACTAAGTTTTAAATTGAGATTTAAAAGCAATGAGTGAAGGAACAATTCTAGGAATCTGGAATGTGGAGCCATGAGTTAAAAAGGAGAAGCCAAGCCAAAGTAGAAAAGAAACTCTTGGTTGAGTGAGAAGCCTAGAGTTCCTAGAACATATATCCCAAAAATGCTGGTAAAAAGAAAGGAAGGTTGAAATTTCTGACAGGAGGAAGCTATGTTAAATTAAATTAAATTAAAAGAAGCAGCTTGTACTGAGTCCTAAAAGGAATAGTTTTCAAAGAAGTAGCTGTGTTAGTCTCTTGCAGCATAAAAAGGAGGAATGAAGAGGGAGGGAAAAAATGGGGCAGTACCTTTAAAACTAGCTGGTTTTTATTTTCCCATGAGCTTTCATGGATATAAACCCACTTCTTCAGATATGGTAGTGATAATAAATGCTCAGCTATAAAGCATATTTACACATTTGTGGGAGTGGGATGAAATTTACCAGGATCCAGAAAAATGCAAATCATATCCAAAAACCAGTTGCAGAACATTTCAACCTTCCTGAACACACGGAAATGATTTACAGTCCTTGAACAAGGAAATTACAAAGGAAGACCTGAAAGAGAAACTGCTAAATTGAATTATATTCACAAATTCCGTTAGCAGAGGTATGAACAAAGACAGTGGCTTCGTGGCACACTACGTATATTAATACAAGCGTCCTTGCTACTGCACATATAACAAAAGCAATCATCTCAGAGAGTTTTGAACCCTTGGAAATTAACTTTTGGCAAGCAGATTTAGCAGCTTTCACATATCCACACTAACTGACCACTGTAGAGATCTGAAAGACCTGTATCATGTTACACAGCCCCTTGAAAATTTAGGGCAAGGGCCATGATTGGCATCATTCTGGATCCTAGTACATCCCACTCCCATAACTGTGTAAATATGCTTTATACCTGAGCATGTATTGTCACTCTGTACTGTATCTGGACAAGTGGGAAAGTTCATGAGAAAACTAAACGAGTTAGTCTTAAAGGTGCTGCTACTAATAGGAAACTAATGATGTTGGGGTAATATGATCAAAATGATGGTGCAAAAAGATAATCTTAGCAGCGGAATATTGAATGGAAACCAGAAAGTTAAGATTATTGAGAAAAGGTGGGGTATAAATAATAATAATAATAATAATAATAATAATTGATTAATAATAGAAGATATTCTAAAGGCCAGATGAAAGCTAAAAAAGCTAACTTCCTGGATGGTAGCTTCATGGTTAAATGGAGAAGCTGTATCTCTTGTTGAATTGTATCTCTAATTTATGTTCCATACAGTCACTACTATGTTGTCTTCCCTTTGGATTTGTCTGTAATATAGGTATGGGTAACTTTGCTTCCAGGTCTCATCTTATTGCACTGACTCATACAGCTGAAATTCAGTGGTGAAAGTAAACAAACTGCACTTCTGATTTGTTTAGGATTCCTCTTTCCTTCGAAACAAGATGCATGGGAGCATGCACCTTACTCTAAAAGCCAACTGTGCTTCTGGGAGTGTGATTCTTCTTTAGAAGAATACAGAGGGCTTCCACTGCACCTTGTTTCACAGGGAAGAGGTGTGCCTGCCCCTGAACTGCCAAATTCAGTGCCAGTCAAAACTGCAAAAACAAGAGGGGGTCTACATGCAAAGTGAACCAGATGTTGCCCACCCCTTCCGTAGAGTGTTGCTCTGCCAAAAATGGCTACATTTCATTATAAAAAGTGTCCTACAATCCCATGTCTTTTGATAGGAGAACTAATGTTATATTGAGGGGAAAAACTGAGTTAGGCACGATCCAAAAGATTTCAGAAGACAGATCTCTTTCATCGTGACAGTATAACATGAGAGCAAGGTTTGGAGTTATGCAGAACTTTTCTTCAGATGTGTATGAGAAGCATTCACCATGTTCCCTCTCAAGGTAGCCATTTCATGTGGCATTGTCTTTCCATATATGGATGCAATGCAATTAGTGAAAGCTTGCATGGGATTATGGTGATAAAACAGGGAAGATAGGAACTCTAGAGTAACTGTACATTTTACACACAGACTGAGATAAAAAAAAATCATATATGTGAAAGAAACATGGGAAACTCTGTACCTAAAGAGTCCAAGAATAATTCATATGTGAGGGGCTTTCTGATGAATAACCCCCTACAGAAGTAGCTAACATTGCCATGCTTTGTTTAGTGAACTCAACCTTCAGTTATTATTTTTAAAGGTAATTGAGGCTGTTGTACTTTGGACACATCATGAGAAGGAACAGCTCACTAGGAAACTCAATAATGCTAGGAAAGGTGGAGGGAAAAAGAAAGAGAGGAAGACCGCACACCAGATGGATAGACTCAGGCAAGAAAGACACAAGCCTGAACCTGCAGGATATAAGTGGTTGTAGGACAGTGGGTCTTGGAGATGTCTCATCCATGGGGTCGCCATGAGTCAAAGCTGACATGAGGGTAGTTAACAACAATGATGGTGGTGGTCGTTATATGCTGGTTCTTTTTGTGTGTGTGTGTGTGTCTTTTTACTTGCAAGGTCTGTTGTATTCACTGATTTCCTAAAAATATGCCTAGTAATGTTGATTTAAAGAGTATTTCACAATGGTCATATATTTTTTTCAAACTATGAACGGGGGGGGGGGGTAGGGAGAGATGGGACTTTCTGATTTGAGGGCTCAGAAGAAATAATGCTATCCCCTTTTTTTTTTTTTGTCTTCTTATCCTTCCCAGGTTTATGAGAGACTGCAAAAGCATTCTGCTGTACACTATGACCCAGACCTACAACAGGACTTCACCAGTGACACCTTAAAATCACGGCACCAGCAAAAAAGCAACAACCAGCATAATCTTGACTGGTCAATGAGCTCTGAGTCAGGACCAGCTTCTCAATCCTGCTTCATTGCCCCAGAGCCAAACCGAGAAGCTGCTAATTCCACCAAGATCCCTGCCTCAGAGCCTGTTGTATCTTTCAGCAAGTCCCAAGCTAAGAAATCCAATGCCAGCAACACATGGGGTCAGTTGTCAAGTAGTAATAACAAAGACCTTGCTGCATGCAGTGCAGCCCCAGGGTCAAATTCTCTCAGTGTAACTTCTCAGCTGAACAATCTGGCTGATTGCAATGGCTTTTCACCGCTAGTGAGTCAAGAGGGAGGGGTACAAATGGAAGCCCTTGATCAACCCACTGGCAGCACAAAGAAGACCAGCAAAAAAGATGTAATCAACCAGACCATCCAAAACACTGAAGCAGAATGGGTGAAAAATGCTCAGAAGTCATTTGAAGCCAAATGCCATGAGAATGTGGATGGGAAAAGGGAATGCAGTGCAGCCAAACCATCACCCCCTAGGCAAAGCCCAAACTCAGCTAACAACTCTGAAAATGATGCCAGTCATGTGCGTATTACTATCCCAATCAAGAATCCAGTTGTGGAGCCACCTGGTCACAAAAGGAAGAAACGTCAGTCTGGAAAAACTTCTCTGGACAAGAACATCCCAGAGAAAACCCCACCTCCCGGACATCCTGTGAGCATTGATGTAGCCAATAGGACTAACACACAAGCTGAGGTCTGCAGGAAAGATCTGCGAGTCATAAAGCAAGGGAAAGCTACTGAGAGTGAGTCTTCATTGGTACGAATGGAAAGCAATGAGGTAATCAATAAATCTCCCTCAAGCAACACCACCAGACTTAGAAAACCCATGGTTGTGACATCGGCTTCAGTGACAAATGATATCCTCACACCCAGCAAGCAACCAGAGGTTCAACATCCAAAGTTTGCAGCCAAACGAAGGTGGACTTGCAGCAAGCCTAAAAATATGCTCCGGGAACCTTCTCTAGGCCCCTCTGAGAAACTGATGGTAGAACCTCCCTCAGCTTATCCCATCACTCCATCTAGTCCTCTGTATACTAATACTGACAGTCTGACTGTGATTACTCCCATCAAGAAAAAGAGGGGGCGACCAAAGAAACAGCCTTTACTCACTGTTGAAACTATTCATGAGGGAACGTCCACCAGTCCAGTTAGTCCTATCAGTAGGGAATTTCCTGGTACGAAAAAAAGGAAGAGGCGAAGGAACTTGGTGAAGTTGGTGCAGATGGCTCCGGGAGAGGATAATTCTATAAGTGAGCTAAAATTTCAGAAGAAGGTGGGCAAGCTTGGTGTGCTCGATAAGAAGACCATCAAAACCATCAACAAAATGAAGACTCTCAAGAGGAAGAACCTTTTGAGCCAGATCTTATCCTGCTCTAGTAATGTAGCTTTGAAAACAAAAACACAGCCACCAGCCAGTACAGGGGCTCCAACCATTGATGCCAGGCTTGGGAAGCAGATAAATGTGAGCAAGAGAGGAACGATCTACATTGGCAAGAAAAGGGGACGGAAGCCAAGATCTGAGTTGCACCCCCCATTGGAAGAACCGAAGACAGCCATCAAACATTTGAGGCCTGTATCCAACCAGCCAGAAAACCCAGCAGTGCCTTCCACCTTGCAGTCACTTGTGGCATCATCACCAGCAACTGTTCATCCACTTTCGGCGCAGTTAGTGGGGTCTAATGGCAACCTTAGCCCTGCCAGCACTGAAACAAATTTTTCAGAGTTAAAGACTATGCCAAACTTACAGCCTGTCAGTGCTCTTCCTACCAAAATGCAGAAAGGGCTCCATGGTGGGACCTGGAAGTTGTCCCCACCCAGGCTTATGGCGAATTCTCCTTCTCACCTTTGCGATATAGGTTCCCTGAAAGAAGTCACACTGTCTCCAGTGAGTGAATCCCACAGTGAGGAAACCATACCCAGTGACAGTGGGATAGGAACTGACAACAACAGTACTTCAGACCAAGCGGAGAAGACTTCAGAATCGCGCAGGAGATACTCATTTGATTTCTGCAGCCTGGACAATCCAGAGGCTATTCAGTCTGACACCAGCACTAAGAACAGGCATAGTCACCGGCAGAAGCATCTAATTGTCGATAACTTTCTCTCTCATGAGACCATGAAAAAACCAAAGCACAAGAGGAAGCGGAAAAACCTGCAGAACAGAGATGACCTCCAGTTCCTGGCAGACCTGGAAGAGCTCATTAGCAAATTCCAAGTGTTCAGGATTTCTCACAGGAGCTATACGTTCTACCATGAAAATCCGTATCCCAGCATTTTTAGGATAAACTTTGATCACTATTACCCTGTGCCATATATCCAGTATGACCCATTGCTGTATCTTCGCAGGACCTCTGACATGAAGTCTAAGAAGAAGCGTGGTAGACCTGCCAAAACCAATGACACCATGACAAAGGTGCCTTTCTTACAAGGGTTTGGTTACCCTATTCCCAGTGGGAGTTACTATGCACCCTATGGAATGCCTTACACATCAATGCCTATGATGAATCTTGGTTACTACAGTCAGTACCCAGCTCCTTTGTATTTGTCACACACACTCGGAGCAGCTTCCCCATTTATAAGGCCTACTGTGCCCCCTCCCCAGTTTCATGCAAGCTCTCACATGAAGATGCCCAATACTGCCAAGCATAAAGTTAAGCATGGTGTTCATCTGCAGACACCTGTAGGGATGGGTCTTGGGGATGTGCATTCCTCACTGGCTTCTCCAAAGGTTGCAGGGACAAGCATACCCAGTGGACGACTTCACAAAAGGAAACACAAACATAAGCACAAACACAAAGATGAGAGGATATTGGGGGCTCATGATGACCTGAGCAGTCTCTTTGCTAGCAAATCCACCACCAGCTTCTCCAGCCGTTCAGTAAACGAAAGATTAAATGTCTCAGACAAAGACCTCTCCTTGCTGACTGAGAAAAGCAAGCATAAAGAGAAGCAGAAACACCAGCATTGTGAAACTGGGCACAAAGGTTCCAAGAGCAGCTTTGAAGTGGATACCTTGTCTACGCTGTCACTCTCTGACACCCAGCAGTGGGTGCAGAGCAAGGATAAAAGTGACTTGAGCAATGATCCTGCTGACTCCTGCATGAAGAGGTACTCGGGGAATACTGAAAGCAGTGCTAGGCCTGAATCCCTGGATGTGTTTGGCGAGATGAATTCCTTGAGCGACAAGCGGGACAATGATGGGAATGGAAGCAAAAGGAGGAGCTTTGAAGGTTTTGGGACATACAGAGAGAAGGACCTGCAGACTTTCAGAGCAAGTAGGAAGGACAGGAATTCCTACGATTCCTCCGCAGCTGCAGGTAAGAATCTGAAAAGATGTATCTGTCTCAATTCATTTTGCCCACCGTGTGCATTTGGATGATAGGAACTGTTATTTTAATTTGCTTACTTTCTTTTTGCCACCTGCATAACTTGCCCCATAACAAGAGCTATGTTGGATCAGACCAAAGGCCTATCTGGTCCAAAATTCTCTTCACACATTAGCCAGTCCTTATAGAATCATAGAATTGTAGAGTTGGAAGAGACTACAAGGCCCATCAAGTCCAACCCCCTGCCACGCAGGAAATCACGATCAAAGCATCCCCGACAGATGGCCATCCAGCCTCTGTTTAAAGACCTCCAAGGAAGGAGCCCCCACCACGCTCCGAGGGAGTGTGTTCCACTGGGAAACAGCTCTTACTGTCAGAAAGTTCCTCCTAATGTTGAGGTGGAATCTCTATTTCTGGAGCTTGCATCCATTGCTCCATGTTCTAGTCTCTGGAGCAGCAGAAAACAAACTTGCTCCATCTTCAATGTGACACCCCTTCAAATACTTAAACAGGGCTATCATATTGTACCTTGCCTGTGGCAAGACTACTGCTATCATACCTTGCCTGTGGTAAGACTACTAGTAGGACATGAGTGCAGCTGTTCCCTCAGTGTCTTGTTCCCAGGCAACCGATCTGCAGAAGCATACTGCCTCTGATGTGTGTGTGTGTGTGTGTGTGTCCATGTGCCTTCAAGTCACGTGTTGACTTATGATGTCCCCATGAATGTCCTAAGGTTTTCTTAGGCAATGAATACTCAGACATGGTTGTGCCCATTCTTTCTTCTGAAATATAGCCTACAGCACTTGGTATTCATTGGTGATCTCCCATCCAAGTTGTGACCAGGGCTGACCCTGATTGGTTTCCACGATCAGATGGGATCTGGTGCCTTTAGGGTATTTAGGTGATTGGAAATAATATGTGGCCATTCTGATTAGTAGCCATCCTGAGTTGCAGCAACTGATGGCCACATTCCATGAATTGACCCAGTTGTCATCTAGAGATGATTGGCAGTTATCTCAAGGCAATCACTTGAACAGTTTAATTATGCACTGTTGAAGAAGGTACTTGATGAAATAACATATGACACTACGGCATGAAATGAAGTATGGCAAACTTCTCAGTGTTCAGGCTCCATCTGTAGAATATTCTCCCTAGTGAAAGTCACCTAGTGCATATATTGTCCTTCTTCTGGCTCTAGGCCAGGGATGGGCAAAATGCAAGGCTCCAAATGCTGCTGTACTGCCATTTCCATCAGTTCTAGACAGAATAGCCAATAGGGACAAATTCTGGGAGATCCAATCAAACAACATCTGGAGTGTCAAAATTTGCTCTAAGCAAAAACCTCCTTTATTTTCTCCAGGTTTCTAATAACTTAAGAGTTAAAAGGTCTGTATTTACCAGCACCCCTTTTTGTTTGTTTGTTAGCTTCTTATATTGCATTTTTATTATATGCAAGCTCCCCTGGTAAATATTATTTAATGGATAGGATAAAAAAACTGTCCAGAACTATGGCTTCCTAGTACTGTTACAGAGATTGTACTGGGCCATGTGCACTGCATTTGCCCACTTTTGTTCCATAAAGTGGCAGGCAGTAGGAAAATAGGAAGACCACATTATGGATGGATTGAGTCAATAAAGAAAGTTGTGGCCTTGTATTTGCAAGACCTGAGTAGAGCTGTGAAAGACCAGGGTTCATGATGGTTTCTTATTTATAGCATCACCATAGGTGGAAGCCAACTTAACAAATAATAACAGTATGGCAAGAAGCTTATGATATTAGTTCCCTTCTAAGTGCTTTCAGACAGTATGTTTAATGATCTGCTCTAGAATCTTTCCTTGGTATTGGTGTCAGGCTGATTGGGTGGTAATTGTTGCCCCCCCCCTTTTTAAAAAAAATGGGTTTGCCCTCCTCCAGTCTGCTGGGGCTTCTCCCGTTCTCCAGGAACTCTGAAAGATTATTGCCAATGGTTCTGAGATTACTTCTGCCAGATCTTTTAATATCCTTGGATGTGGTTCATCTGGCCCTGGAGACTTGAATTAATTTAGAGTAGCCAGGCTTTCCTGTACTGATTCTTTACCTATTCTTTGCTGCATTTCCGCAACAGCATCATCTGCTGCATTTCCCCCAGATTGGATACGGTTTTCCTTTTGGGAGAAGATTGAGGCAAAAACAGTGTTGAGTAGTTCTACCTTTCCTCTGACCCCTGTCAGCATTTTGCCATCCTCTCCACACAATGGCCCTACCATTTCCTTGTTCTTGCTTTTGCTACAGACATAATCACAAAAGCCCTTTTTATTGGTTTTAACCTCTCTAGTTAAGCTCTTCTTCTGCAGTTTAGCTTTTCTGACTTTCTCCCTACATGTGCTAGCTATTTCTTTGAGTTCTTCTTTGGTGATTTCTCCCATTTTCCATTTCTTAGAATCATAGAATCATAGAGTTGGAAGAGACCTCACAGGCCATCCAGTCCAACTCCCTGCCATGCAGGAATATACAATCAAATCATTCCCAACAGATGGCCATCCAGCCTTTGTTTAAAAACCACCAAAGAAGGAGACTCCACCACACTCCCAGGCAGCAGTGGATTCCACTTCCGAACAGCTCTTACTGTCAGAAAGTTCTTGTAGATATCCCTTTTATATCTTAGCTCAGTTGAAAGTTCTTTAGACACCTCCTATTTTTCTTCCTCATTGGAATTGTTTGAAATTGTTCCTTCAGTACCTCAAAACTCACATCCATCATGACTTCCCTTCCCTTTTAGTATTCCTGACCATGGGATCATACCCAGTATTTCCCTAAGTTCTCTGAAATCAGCCTTCTTAAAGTCTAGAATGTGTGTCTGACTACACTTGGCTTCCCCTTTCCACTGTATAACAGGGTCTAGGAGAACCATATCCAGGAGAACATGGTCCTGCCACTTCCACCCCATTAAGTAGGTCATCAATGTTGGTTAGGATCAGATCTACGAGATTTCATAAAATAGCCAATCCCCTAGTTGCCTCTTCCTTCTGGACAATGAAATTGTCTGCAAAGCAAATGAGGAATTTGTTGGACCTTATATTCTTGGCAGAGTTTGACTTCCAACAAATATCAAGACAGTTGAAAACTGACATTACTACTGCATATCTCCTTTCTGAAAGTTTGGTCTTCTGACCCAGGAAGGCATCATCCAAGTCCTTAGTCTGACTTGGGGGTTTGTAGTCAACCCCATCAATGACATCTCATTTGTTTCTCTCCCTCTTAATTTTTATCCAGATGCTCTCAACCTGGCAGGCTTTCAGTCATGGATTTCTTCACAGGTGTAAGCATCTTTGGCATATAATGCTACTCCTTCTTGTTTCCCGTTTGGTTTATTTCTCTGAAATAGGTTATACCCCTATAGTACTACATTCCAATCATGAGACTCATCCCATCAGGTTTCATTGAAGAATTAAAATCAACTTGATTATGAATTAAGTTGGCAATTTGCTAACAGAAAAGGACAATCTAATTAACTCTGTGTGTGTGTGTGTGTGTGTGTGTGTATGAAAGTGATTGACTTAAGTTGGAATTTCATTAGTAATGTTTCTCCAGAACTGATTTATTAATTAAGTTATTAATTATTTAAATGAGCCATTGTGCTGAAAAGTTTTTCATTAGCCAGTTGTTGTTTTTTGATCTAGAGCCTAGTTCTCTTGTTTTTCTGCAAAACTACATCTCACTCTTTGTTATTTCAGCCCTTCAAGGCTGGGGAATTACAAGGTTTAGGTCACAAGTAGTAAGGGCAGCTTGGAGGGGAGGGTGGTCTTCTTTGCATCTAGGTGGATTTCCTTGTGTTCTACACCAGACACAGCAAAGAGGCTCTACATCTGTCCCAGGAAATTGAATTTTTAAACCCTCAGTTCTGAGACTTTCAGAATCAGAAAGTATGAGGGGTAAAGAGGACCAAGAGAGAAAGGGAACAAGAGATGACTTGGAGGGATGGGTGAGAACTAGGGTTTGGTAAAAATTCATGCAGGTGTTTTCTTCTCTTCATTAATACAGAGATGAGTGGTTTTTCACTTTTATTCTGATAATGCTTTTTGTTTAGTATTGTAAAGTAAATTTAAAAACCAATTCAGACTTAATGTAATTGCTAAAACTGCACTGCTTTCAATGTTAATGCAATTGAATGGGGTTTTTTCTTTTTGGTTTGTTAATGGTTAAATTTACATGTTAACTCTTTCCCACTAATCTCTGCATGAGCTATCTGCAGTCACATGGTGAAGTGATTGTGAGATGGTTTCTCTGTTTCCTGCCTGAACTTTTCAGTATGTGAAGGCGTTTTAATCAGTCCACCACAGACTAGCTCCCAGAAGCCTTGTGGTGTCAAAGTGAAATACCAGGCCACATTGAAAAGGCAAAACTTGCACTGTAATCTTGAAATCACGTACAGGTAATTTCTAATCTTTGCATGAATTGAGCTTGGCTGGGAGGAAATGTATTTAGTCTTATGATGAAGAAACTCTACAGAACTCTCCAGCTCTGGGTACAATTTAGCTTGCACAGCTGCTGAGAGTTCCTTTTGTTACAAATGTGTGTATGTGTGTGTTTCCTGAATAAATGGCAGACAAGAACAGTAGACCTGAACTGACTGCTCCCTTTTTTAGGATCCCCACTCACTGGTTCAAACAAACATGCCATAGGGATTACAGTGGCACAACACATGGACTGTGATCAGAGTGCATTTGCATAGTGGAAATTTGCACGCACGTAGTTAAGTGCTGTTTGCACTCCTCCACCCTTCGTCTGAATGCTGATGCTGTGCAACCAACCATGCATTTGCCAGTGTGCTCACTTGTTGTCCTGTTGTGCAATGGAGAATAAGCAATGGGTGTCTGTTCAATTAGAGTGAATTAGAAGGTCCTAATGCACAACCTGCTCCATCTGAGAAGGTGATTAAAGTTACACTTGCAGAAGTCTGCTTAAGCAACTGTGAACTTAATATGAATGTTACCAATGCTGCCGCCACCCCCACCGCCCAAATTACAATTCTGTGCTTAAGGAAGCTTAGATGTGCTATACCAGTGGACCTCCGGCTGTGAATAGCAGGGGAGCATTTCCACCAAGGTAGTGGGGGAGTCACCCATTGTATGTATCAACGACAAGGGCAGGGCTGGCTCATGTCCTCACTCCCATTTCCTTTCAGTTGGGGCAAGTATGCCACGTGAAATGCCATGTCTTTTCTACCATGATCATGAAAACGTAGCCAAACAGTGAAACTTGTCTTTAATTAAATTGTTACTGCTGTTCTTGTACTGTGCCTTCATGTCATTTCTACCTTATGACAACCCTGAGGCAAACATATCATGGGTGTTTTGTGTGTGTGTGTGTGTGTTTTTTTTTTTGCAAGATTTATTCAGAGAGTGTTTGTCATGGCCTTCCTTTGAGGCTGAGAGGGTGTAACCTAGTGGGTTTCCATTGCCTAGTGGGTATTTGAACCTTCATCTCCAGAGTCCTGGCCAAACACACATACAGAAACATATTTTATTTATTTATTTATTTATTTATTTTTATTTAGGTATTTATACCCCACTCTTCAGCCACAAAGGCTATCAGAGTGACTTACAATTTGTTTTAAGCAATAGCAATTTACACATCTACACTGCTTTAAACAGTTTCCAACGTGTGTTAGCTAATTGCCCCCACAAGCTGGGTACTCATTTTACCACCCTATGAAAGGATGGAAAGCAGAATGAACCTTGGAGCCCGCTGGAATTGAACTTGCAACATGGTGACTTGCAGTATTGGCATTTAACCACTGCGCCACCAGTATAAATTTACTGGATTTATATCCCACCTTTCTCCCAAGATGGGATTCAAGGTGGGTTACAATAGTTAAAAAATACAACTAAAACCTCACAAATTGCAAAAGTTAAAAAGGAGTTAAATTAAACATGTATCGGTATATTGTTGACTTTACAACAGGAAATATATAATTGAAATATATAATGTTGACTGTACAACAGCTCAATGGCTACCAGTCAGTTTCTGGACACAATTCAAAATGCTGGTTATGACCTATAAAATCCTATATGGTATAGACCAAAACTATAGATCCTCCGCATCTGTGATGGATAAGTTCCTGAAATTACCATGGATACACAAAACCATGGATAATAGCAAGCCCTCTTGAAATGAATGACTTCTCACCCAACCTCCAGTGGAAGCATACCATAGAATCATGCTAGAGGACCTAGAAAATACCTAAAGAGGACATATTTGTATGGACATGGATAAGTGAAACCATGGATACCAGGCTCAACCTGTATCTGGAAGACTTTATTCCACACTCTGGGAATGTGAGGAACTATATGAATCTGCCCAAGCTTTGAGACTATTTCAGGAAGGCTTTCTCACAGTCCCACAACCTTCAAAAGTATATTTGGTGATATAATGAGAGAGGGCCTTCTCAGTGGCTGCTCCCAGAGTGTGGAATTTCCTGCCAGTGGAGGTTAGGTTTGTGGCCTCTCCTTCCACCAGCAGACAAAGACCTTCTTCTTTAGGTAGGATTTTGGCTGTAATGATTGCTGAAAGATTTCTTTTCTTTAAAGGAGTTGTGTGTTTGCTCATTTGTTATGTTTTATATATAAAGAGGTAAAATAAAGAAGAGAGACAGTGTAGTGTAGTAGTTTGAGTGCTGGACTACAACTCTGGAAACCATGGAAACCCATTAGGTGACTTTGGGCAAGTTTCACTCTCTTAGCCTTAGAGGAAGACAAAGAACAAACCACTGAACAAACCTTGCCAAGAAACCCTATTATAGGTTTGCTTTAGGGTTGCCATAAATCCGAAATGACTTGAAGGCAAACAACAACAAGGAAGCCATGCCCTATGAGGAGCGACTTAGAGAGCTGGGTATGTTTAGCCTGAAGAAGAGAAGATTAAGAGGTGACATGATAGTCATGTTTAAACATTTGAAGGGATGTCATATTGAGGATGGAGCAAGCTTGTTTTCTGCTGCTTGAGAAACTAGGACATGGAGCAGTGGACTCAAATTACAGGCAAAGAGATTCCATCTAAACATTAGGAAGAACTTCCTGACAGTAAGAGCTGTTCGGCAGTGGGATACACTGCCTCGGAGTGTGGTGGAGTCTCTTTCTTTGGAGGGTTTTAAAGCAGAGGCTGGATGGCCATCTGTCGGGAATGCTTTGCTGTGGATTCCTGCATGGCAGGGGGTTGGGCTAGATGGCCCTTCTGGTCTCTTCCAATTCTATGATTCTATGAAACTGCTCAGTGTTGCCTCCTGAGCTGTGAATACAGAAACAAAACACTATCGGGAAAGCCGTACTACCACCAATTGAATCCAACACACATCTTTGTGTTGATATAGCCCAGGCTAATTCATCAACACTCTCTCTTAACTAGCTCCTTTCCACCCGTGCTGCATTTAGCCCTAGTCATTTTTGCAGTGCCATGGAGAAAAAGGGGACCCTGTGTTGTGGTTGCTTAGCAACTGCTACATGCTGAGTGTGCAGGGCCAGCCACCAGAGCAGCTATTCCATTTACCCTATCAGTTGTCCTGGCCTTGATTATTGAGAGACAAAAAAAAAAATGAAAGAGTAAAATCTTCTTCCTAGCTTGAAATAATCCCATTTAAATCTCCATAGGTCACCATGATCAATCTAGCCTAGATTTCTGTCCCTTAAAAAGATAACTCAAACCTCATGGATTTGGGTATGATTCTCCAAATACAAAACACCCACATAAAAGGAGTCAGTTGTGGATGGTGCTCATGTGTTTTAAGTGTCAGCTTTTCTCTTCAGCTGGAAGTGAATGCTTTTTTTCACAGCACCCATTTAAGCCTATGTACATAATTTAGGAGACAGGCTGGTATAGTGGTTTGAGTGTTAGATGAGGACTGCAGGAGGCCAGGGTTTGAATTCCCACTCATCCATGGAAACCCACAGGATGACCTTGAGCAAGGCCAGGCAATGGCCAACCTCCTCTGAAAAAAAATCTTGCCAAGAAAATCCCTAAGATAGGCTTGCTATATAAGTAAAAGTTGACTTGAAGGCACGTAACAACAACAAAAGTATTTATAAGTATGTTTGGGTTGTGTACAGCTTTGGAACATTGTGTGTGCATGTTGCCTGTTGACTTCAAGTTGCCTGTTGACTTACGATGACTCCATGAATTTTATAAGGTTTTCTTAGGCAAGAAATATTCAGGGGTGGCTTGCCATTGCCTTCCTCTGAACTATAGCCCACAACACTTGGTATTCCTTGGTGGTCTTTAAAACGTGAAGTTGTAATCCAATTACACCTATGAAACAGAAGGAAACTAGTGCAGTGGTAATTCAGTAATACCATTGAATGGCCAAGGCCTATGGTATCACCTCACATGTTCTAAGGGGAAATGGGAAATGTGTGGTGAAATACTCAGCCTATTCCTTACCACTGACCTCCCTCCCCGCATGATATGGCAAATCTACCACAAGGTGGCTTTCCATTTATACACCATAACAATACCTTTATAAAGCTCCCCCATGTGGTGAGTTGTGGTATTTCCAACTTCAGTTTTCAGTGGGCCTCATTGAGTGGTATTTTCAGAAAAACAGTATAGAATTCTCCTCTTCTTCCCTCCCCTAAACAGTCACCACACACAAATCACACACAAACATTAATTTGCTTTGGGGCTGTCAAAATGGATTTAAAGAGAGATTCTCTGCAAGAGGAGGGTCCCAATAAAGTTGTAAAGTTTCTTCAGAGGATTTAAAAATACAGCAATTACTCATGAATGGAAAAAAGTCATATTTCCTTGAGCTCTAGCTTGACTGGGTTTACTGTTCCAGCTTTTTGAAAACTGTATGTTTATTTTCATGTCTGCAAATATGTGGCTCTCCATGATCTAATCCATCAAGCTGCAGATTATGAGCTTGGTTTGTTCATTGTCAAAAGTATTATTTGGATGGAAAAGTCATCAGCGTTTAGCTAACCAGAGCCATACTTTGTACTACAAGGAAGAAAAGAAAAATACATTAAAGCTAAAACAAGCACTGCCAAGAAAATTTGGAGCCAAGAGGGCTCATTAAACTCTATGAATATCTGTCTGTTTATGATTGTCTGAGCCAGTGGCGCAACATTTTCTTTTGACTTTTGTCCCTCAACAAGAACCACAGTCTGCCTCTTCACTTTTAGTTGCCTGTGCTGAGGATGATTTCACACATTACATGGAGACACATCTTGATTTAGCCAATGAGAAAAAGACCTAATCTCTCTCACACGTGTGCAAGTACCATACACATGCTTTCCCATATGCATTTGTCACATTCACACTTGGGCCTAAATCCAGTTCGTAGTCCCAACCGGAGTAGATCCATTCATTGAGCTCCTGAATGGGAAGCCAACACTTATGTAAACCCATTGTTTCAATGGCTCTACTCTGCTGGTAATAGTAATTGAATTTAGGCCATGGTTTTTCCTCTGCCGATTACTACCAGAATGTACTATTTTCACCTTTTTGTGTTGTAAAACACTGTTTTATAGAAGTGTAACTACCCTACTTTGTGTACCAGCAGCTGCTCTTCCTATAGTGTTGGCTTAAGCATTGATGGAGAATCAAATCCCCACTCTACCTTTATAAAAAAAGGAGCAATGCTATTAAAATCCAAAGGAAGCTGCTCAGTGTAAAATGGGTGTGACAGAGAGGTGAATGGGGTCACAGGAAGATTTAGATATAAGAAGCTGTTATGTGTTCTAAAGACTGTAACCATGACAGCCTTTCATGCAGGTCTCAGCTGGGTCTAATTTTGTTTTCTGTCTCTCAATAAAAAGGTAAAGATTCGTAGTCCCCCAAGTCCCATCTCTCAGAGCTTGAAGAAATAACTTTAAAAAAAACGATATCTCCCAGAATTCCATAGCTAGCAAGGCCATTGGCCATGCCGACTGGGTGATTCTGGGAGTTGTAATCCAAAAAAGAATGTTACCATGCTCTGGTCTCTTTACTTGAATCAACCCATCTCAATTGTGTCCTCAGGTACCATGGTGAGGGGTGAGGATTAACTTGGTAGAAATGTTCTTGGTATCAATCTCCAGCAATGTCTTCAAGGACCAAGCTTTACAAGGCTCTAAGGTGATGGTGTGGGATAACTCTCTTGATGGTAGCTTCTTTCCACCAACCATCCATTTTGATTAAAGACAGGCAGGCAGGCTAACACAAAAACACAAAACCAGCATCACCAAGTTCATGATATGATCCAGAATGACAGGATTTATTTTCAGGACATCCTGGCCAATATCCTATTTAACAGAACCTATGGAAGTCTAGAAGGGTGATGGATCTCTTCTGGTGAATGTACATAACTACAAATCACTGGCCATTTGGGTTGGAATGAGTGGAATTGGATCTAGTAGTATTCACATGCCACTGCACAGCTGGGTGAAAAACACATGTAATATATTGGGTACCTTTCTATGCTACATCAATAAAAGTACTTATGCTGGCATAATCCTTGGTGTGGATTGTTGTTAATTGCCATCAAGTTGACTTCAACTTATGGTGACCCTATGAATGGGAGACTTCCATGCCCCCTTGTAATCAACGGCCCTGCTAAGGTCTTGCAGTCTCATCCTTAAATGCATTTAGCCACCTGCAATGTGGTCTTCCTCTTTTCTACTGCATTCCATCTTACCAAGCATTGCTGTCTTTTCTAATGCATCTTCTCTTCTTACAATATGTCCAAGGTACTATAGTCTCAGTTCAGTCATTTTGTCTTCTAAGGTGAGTTCAGGCTTCATTTGCTGGTGTAGCCTTTGGTTATACCAGCATAGGTCACCTAGAGAATTCCAGCCTATAATTCTTTGGGTCCCCCAGCATCCCTAGGTGCATCATACATGAACAAAACACCCTGTTGCATCCTTTTCTCACAGCAACAGTACTCCAGAGTCTGTGTCCAAGGCAGGCAGGTTTCCTAAAGCAAGATTTGTAATCCACGTGTGTCAAAGATTTCTGTCTTCACTAATTAGTGTTCCACTAGTTCTCCCAAGGTAAAAGGTATTTAGGAGAGAAGCCAAGAAAGTCTTAGAAAATTAGAGTGAAGGGCTGCACAAGCAGTGGCAGCAGATGTCCCAAAAGGAAGTGAAAGAATGAATGTGCAAACTCTGGATACAGAAATAGCCTGTGCTGCTTTTCTTGCCAACTTCCACTTGAGACCTAAGTACCTCAGAGGTATTGTGATAGGGTTTAAGCAATCTCTCATACAATGCCATGGATAAAGCTGCCACTTTCCAATAGGGAACACCTGAAATTGAGAAGTTTTAAAAATCCAAAACAAAATAAAAACAACCCCAGGGGTTTGCCCCCATGCCACCAGCTTAGAGCCTTGTAAAACCTGGTCCTTGAAGACATTGCTGAAGATTGACCCCAAGAGCATTTCTATCAAGTTCATCCCCGCTGAGGCAGAGGTCACTACTAGGGTGTGAGGATTCCTTGAGAGAGGCTAGAGCTTAGGAAAATTCATTTTTAAAAAAAAATTACAACTCCCAGAATCCCCCAGCCATCAGTATGCATGTGATGGGGTTCATCTGATCATTTTCAGAGGCACCTAAACTGTAGGGTACTTCATTTGACTTCTGCAGGCAGAAGTGGGAATGCTTTGAATGCATTCAGAGATCTGCTTTTGCATTACATTTGTCTTCCCATCACACACACACCCTAGAGGGGAGCAGAGTAGCTGTGACAACAAATCTGCTCTTCCTCAACCATACATTTGTGCTAAATTGTAGGAACCTGTAGAAGCCCAGATCAGCGACAGCAAGGCTGGTGTGAACTGTCAGGTAAGGAGAGAATGATACAGCTTGAGGAAGGGGTTGTTGATAATGAGTTGGGGGGGGGGTCCACTTTAAAACCTGTTCTGTAATAACAGTGACAGAAAGTCAAAAAAATGTGCTGATGTCACTGTGATGTTTCAGCCAGATCAAAAAGAGAGAGCAGGAAGTACTTGGTTAACTTCCCAGGTAAAATGAAAACAATTCAAGTTGTGATCTTTCTTTTCTTCCTCCCTACCTCTGTTCACTGAAGACATGAGAATCCTTTTCATCTCACACTGAAAACACTATGATCTGGGCAAATAAAACATGAACTGTCATGGGTGAATCCTAAGAAATTATGGGATTTGTAGTTTGATTAATTAGTAAGAATTCTCTTTCAGAGAGCCTTGGTTCATTCCCCTGAACTATAGTTTATGCTTATCTACAAAAAAATGGAGGCAGAGCAATGTAGTGTTCTGAATGTTGGACTAGGACCCTGACAATCAGGGTCCAAATTCCTTTTCAGCTACAGAAACTCACTAGGTAACCATGGGCAGGTCACCCTTCTCCTTTTTCTTTTGTTGCTGTTGACCAGAAGAAGGGATGTTCCAGAGAATCTGGAGGATCTGAGGGCCAAAAAAACAATTGTTGGGGCTCACATGTAGCCCTGGGGCTATACTAGATCATTGCTTCTCGGGCTATTGGATGTGGAGGACCAGCAATTTTTTCCCCTCTCAATATCCCAGGGACTGGCATTAAATTTATTCTCATTGCATACAGTGGTTTCTTTCTTTCCTGAAAAATTTGACAGGGACTGGCAGCCAGTGGCTCAGGGACTGATGCTTTCAGTAGCACTGCCCTAGATTAGGGCTGGGTAATGAAGTGGCTGCCTCTGCTAATGACACAGCATGATTTAGGATGGGGAGGGGAAAAAAGAAACAGATTATGAAGAGCTCCAAAAAGATATTTCAATCTGAGGGGCAATAGATTTTGAGATGGCAAATGAAAACTTAGTCTAAACAAATGGGAAGTGATGCATACTGGGTATGCGAGGGAACTTGCATTTTCTTTTGCTGTGTCTTAGAAAATGCTGTTTTCTATGATGGGGGAGGATGGAACAATGTGGAAATTATGTGCCTAATAAGTCCCCAAGTACATCATTTTCTGTGTGGGGGAAAAAACCCACATTTTTTGTGCATAAGATAATGTTTCCTTCACAGAAACTACTCCTTTCTGTGCAAAACTCTGTATTTTGTTCAGAATATGTCCCTAACTGTGAATTGTCTTTGAAAATGAAGATTTTCTTGCAATGGGAAGAAGTTTTTTACAATTATCTGTTGTTTTGTTTGAGAATGAAATTAGTGAAGAATTACATCCTTACTTTGCATATATTATGTCAGTAATCATTGTAGCAACACTGATAGGTAGCTCAGTAAGTATTGAACATCTTTAGGGAATACTGTTAGCGTTGACACATAATGGTTTGCTTGAGCCCATCAAGTGAATTCTTGTGATACAAGAAGTTTGATCTTGGGACTTCTAGCTTATAGCTCAGCTTCTTAGGGCCTCTTGACACCATCAAGCGCCAAAATGTTTACCTTTTGGTTGTTAGTACTGGTTTGTTTGTAATGTAGAAGGTGAATATGATATTTAGGCAAAAAAAATGATCCTACAAATTTAGGATGGATGATACCCTGGTTGGGTATTTATGGGGAAAGATCTAGAGGTCACTAAACACTAGCAGTATGAAATAGCAACAAACAGACAACTCAAGTACTGTATCTAAATCAGTGGAAGTAATAATATCACTCTGTTCTGCTTTGGTCAGACCTCACATGGAGTAGGTACTGTATTGTGTTCTGGGAAGTTTAGAAAGGATAGTGACAAATTGGAACATGTCCATAAGCAATCAAGATGGCAAAGAACCTGGAAACAAAGCTTCTGTAATGAATAGTTGATGGAACTGGGTGTGTTTGGCCTGGAATAGAGAAGATTGGGAGATTGTATGGTAGCTATCTTCAAATAGTTGAAAGATTATCACGTAGAAGATGGAGCAATCTTGTTTTCTGGTGTTCCAGAGGACAGGCCCCAGAACAGTAGATTCAAATTACAAAAAGGAGATTTCTACTAAACTTTAGGAAGAACTTTCTGATGTCTAGAACTTTTCAACAGTGAAATGGATTTCTTTAGAGAGTGGCAGGCTCTCCTTTATTAGAAGTGTTTAAACAGAGGTGAGTAGGTGAGTGATCAGATTTCAGGGATGCTCTCTGGCTCTGAATTTCTGCACTGGTAGCTGATTGGACTCCATGACTCATGGTCTCCTTTCCATCTCTATAGTTCTGAGATCATGTATTGTGTATTCAGATGCTTTGGGAGCCAACATTTGCTGCATCTACCTGTTAGGTGCAACCCCAGGAGGAAAAAGAGATTGCTGTGAAGCATGTGGGAGTAGCCTTTACCACTCCATGCTACCAGGACCTCAACATGTTACAATAGGACTGCACATGATGTGTTCTTAACAGTTAAAGAAACCTTATCCATGAATATACTGGCTTTTCCAGACTTGCACATCCACATGAGATTTTATTTTATTTTTTATTTTTTTGCGCCAGGAGTATTCTCGTCATACAGTTGGCAAAGATGCCTCTTTGGTTTAAATCACAGTTGTGGGTCAAACATTTTCCCCTGCATAAGAACTTTCTTAACCTTCTAACTCTTGCACTGCTTTAAAGCTCAGTAAAGGATTTCACAGGGAATATAAAATTCACCAGAAGGATCATTGCTGTGTTAGTTATATATATGAATAGCCTGAAGAAAGCAGCAGTTTGGCCCTTTTAGTAGCTAGAAATGCACCAAATCCATCATGTAGCCCCTCATATTTTACCTTAGAAGACTAAATTGCAGCCTGTGTTATCTGTCCACAAAGACATTATAGATTCTTCCTCCCTCCCTCCCTTCCTTCCCACTTAGTTCCAAGGGAGTTTTTAAGCAGTTTCATTTCATCCAAATGGCATTGTTTACATGATGTATATCACACTCCTGGAGAAAATAGATCCATAGAAGTATCTTGCTTCTTAAAAGGCCTTAGAAGATAAAACCCAAACAGAACAACTTATTGTGAAAAGGGATTTGCTTGTTAATTGTACCCACATTCAAAGATGGGGGGGGGGGTAAACCCCATAGACAGGATCTATAGGAGGTGCTCAAAACTTGTGAAAAGGCTCTTCTCTGGGAGGATTACACAGTATGCTTGGTTAAATTAGAATTACAGCTTCTGCCATCCAGAACCATGGACTGCCAAGAGAGACAAATGAATGGGTTTTAGAGCAAATCAAGTCTGAACTGTCCCTAGAAGCCAAGGTGACCATACTGAAACTGTCACACTTTAGACATATCATGAGAATACATGACTCATTTTAAAAAGCCAATAAAGCTTGGTAAGGTAGAAGGCAATAGGAAAAGAGGAAGACCATATTACAAATGGATAGATTCTATCAAGGAAGTCATGGGTGCCCTGAGTTTGCAAAATCTGAGCAGGGCTGTTGATAACAGATGACCTGGAGTCTCTCATTCATATGGTTGCCATAAGTCAGAATCAACTGGACAACAATTAACAACCTTGCCCTATTCAATGACTACTTGTCAGGACTGAGGTCAACATCAGCATCACTGGGCATCTGCCAGAGAACAGGCCTCAGTAGAATATCTTGGACCATCTTGGTCTACTTTTCCAAGAAAGCGGATTGTGGAAGTAGCAAAGCCAGGACTGAGAATCTTTTTTGATCTCGACTCTCTCCCTGACATATGGTAGATTGGACCCTGAATAGGAGTTTGTACCTTCCATCCTCTGTTCTCCCACTTTATTCACTGCTTTAGAAATGTCCCAGTTTTCTCCCTCCTCCACTTTCCCCTTTTGACCTCAGCTTACAACAGCTGCTGCAAGCTGAGTTTAAAGTGTAAAAGTAGTTCACACTCAACTTGGCAGCAAAAAGAGGAAAGGAGGGGACAGAATCTTGTCCTTCCCAGTAGGTTCAGGCAAAAGCAAACTGTTGCAGGCTCTCCTAGCTTATGTGTTCTTCTTCATTCATAACTTTTGCCACCTTGGCCACATGTGTCCCAGTTTTCATGTATGACATGTGGGAGGATAGGGGACTGACAGCAATATTTTTGGTAATTTGCATTCAGGAATTATGTACTGCATAGAAGGATGACAGATGTTGGAAGGTATGAGAGTGGCCTTAGTGGTAAAAAAGGAGGATTTGGCTGAATTTTGGTTGTCTGCAGACTGACATATTTCCCCCTTTTAAAGAATAATATATGGGGAAATTTATTAACAGAGAAGGCTCTTAGGAGTTTAAGTACATGCAAGTGGAAAATAATAGAGATTGTGATGGGAAAGAATAGAAGCCTGTCTGCCCCATCCCACAAAATAATGAAGCAAATACTCAGCATTTGACACTGTCTTTCTAACTATCCTCCATTTCAATCCAAACCTGTTGCTTGAGAGTGAAACTAAATTTATCCTTTATATAAATGTATTTACATAATCAAAAGCTGAAAGGAAACCAGGACAAGCTGTCCTTTGGGGGAATTTTGATTTTCTTGCCATTTTGTTTGTTTATATATTAAAAAAATGTTCAGTGATGTCTAGGCTCTAGGAATGCATCTCCTCATCCAACCCACAAGCTTCTGGCAAAATACTAAGGCTACACAGAATGTTCTTTTAACATTTTTTTTCACTCTCTTCCAAAAGGTATAAATCACAGTGTTTCGGGTTGTTGGGTTTTTTTTGCAAATTGAAGTATAGGCTTTGTGCTATATGTCTGGCATTATTTCTTCTGGCCAAAGGTTCAAGACCCCTTCCAAAGACATATGGACATTCAGCCTGCCACTGTCTGGCTTCAAACACATTTACAAAACCTCAGTTTTTAAGCCCCCAAAAGAAAACAGAGAGAGTTTGTTATGTTGCCTTTGGCTGTTTTGTTCCTGAGCATTTTCTCACTCTTCTGGTTCCACATAAAATAGCAAGAGGCTTAATGTTGGAGTACAGATTCCTTCTATATAGGGCAGCCAATAATCTCTCCAGATTCTGTAGCTCTCACACTTTGAAAAGGCCTTTAAACACATCCAGGCATCTCAAGCTGTTCTGATTTATTAGGAAATGTCTTAATTCCTGTTAGATAATGTAGACATCCCTAGATCCATAAAGCCAATGGCAAAATATTCTAATAATGCAATGTAACATAATTATCTTTGGGATTTCCAGACTCAGGATCCAGCTTCAAGCCCATTCTGCAAGATGAGAGCTGTGTCTACATTTTGATATATTGCATTATGTTAAATTGAACTTATTTTTTTTATCTCTGGGTCTAAACTTGGCATGCAAAACACCCCTGTCTTTCACCTCCACTTTCCCACATACCACTACCAAAGTCCACACCGCCAAAACATCATGGCCACTTTCTCCCAGTTCTTTCCTCTCCTATCACTATAGGAACAGAAGTAATCCTTTTTCTCTACAGTTTTTCAGAACTCTGTAGTATAGGAGGATACAGTCAGGGTGACTGCAAAAGCAGCAGACTGAGTAACAGATGCCAAACTGTGTGGTTGCCATAGCAGTTGTAAGATAAAAGGCACAGTGGGGCCACCAGGAAATTTGGGGAGTCTACTCTGACCCCCTCAAAAACCAGAAGATTGCCTACCTATGGTTAGATCTCCCTATATTTCTATTAACTACCAATACAAAGTGGAGCCCCTAAGACTATTAACATCTGGAGAAAGTACTGTAAGCCACATCCACCCCTTTGGATACAGCCAGGTTATAAGTCAAATAAATGAATAAGAAAAATGGACTGTACACTGCCTGTGGAAGCTGGTGACACTAAGGTCAGTGAGGTGGTGAATCCACACCAGGTTTTAGTCTGAACTGTAAAAGGAACAGGTCAAAATGCTAGGCCTTTTAGAAGGATAGGGTCCAGCATCTTGCATAGCTCCTTTACAGTTCATATTAAAGCCTGGAGTGGATTCACTACCCCATTGACATGGAAATCATTAGCTGCCACTGGTCCCTGCTTATAATCTTAATTCTGGTTATGAAGAATGAGGTTTGCTGAAAAGGAGTAGGGAAAAGAGGGGGTTAGCAGATAAGAGAAGGAGGGTGAAAGTGAGGAGATGCATTTGCCTTGGTGTTTCCAGTAGGAATTAGAAGTGGCAGCACCGGCTTGATGTCAGAGAACAACTATGCCTTGACTGTTGATAACAACCACTATTTTTTGTCTGTGTGAAAGTTGTGGAGCTTGCAAACCAATTGGAAGGAAGAGAGATGGCTACTACCTAAGTGTCCTACAAGGGGTTTCCAAGCATAGTGGACAACATTATTATAAATTGTTTCAACAGTCATCAAAGGTGTTTGTACGGTAGTTTTCATCTCAGAGCAAACTTGTTGGACAAGAGAAGCTATGGAACAGTGGCATTCCCAAGGGTGCGCAAGGAGTTTTTCAGGAGATGGATCAAGTCTTGATCTTAAAGGTTGACCATAGCTGTGATGTAGAGCAAAAGCTCTTCTGGTTTTGATTACTGAGGCAGAGGAATCAGGATGGCAGGGCTGTGAAAAAATGCTACTAGGCAAGATTTTGGAGAATTACTATTGGAGCAAATAGAACTGAGCTGGATGTGCCAGCAGTCTGACTCAGTATAAGAGATCTCCTTATTCTTTGATTAGCAGGTCAGAAGAAGAAGAAAAATAAATAATCTCCTAGAGAGCTTGTTTCCAGTATTGGACTGGATGATCCATTGGCCTTTTTCAGTAGAAGGCAGCTCTTTATAACCCGGATTTCCCACAACTGAACCCAACATACTGTCTACTACACCACACTGGCACCATATAAATGAGTTTCTAATTTGTTTCCAGGGACTATGTGGGTGTTTGTGGGCTGGCTGTTTCCCTACATTATTAATAGTTTCCATCCTCACTTCACTAAGCAGCCTTTCCCCATATATCTTGAGTGGATTTTCTGTAAAAAAATAAATAAATGAATTACACAAGTAATTCAGCCAGAACTTAGGTTCCCCCTCTTTCTGTTTCAGGGATTAGTGCCAAGTCTCTGTCTGGCATTCCCTTTTGATGTTCTACAGATGGCATCTAAGCTCAAGTGTTGCTGGTTGTATAACTTACAAAGTTAATGTAAGTGAGTGCAAGGAGCAATTCTGATTAAAAGCCATGTTGCCCAAGAAAAGCTTCACAACAGCCATTATTTCTTGGGGGAGTATAAGGAAAAAGAAGAGGAGGTTAGAAGATAAACATTGAGTCAGATACTTAATATCATGCAGTATGATGATAGGAGAGAGATAAAGTATCTCAGCTGCAATGGCTCTAGCATGCACTGCTCCCTCATGTTAATTGGTTCTTTTTCTTGTTGGGCAGTGGGGGGAAACACTGTAAATTTAAATTAAGTGAGAGAAACCCATGAATGAGTTTGAGTGAATGAACTATGGAATGGAATTTATATGAATGGAAAGGAACTTGGGAATCCAAGCCAAGCTTAAAGAGAGCCAATGATAAAATTGAATGTGAACCAGTGATAAAACTGAATGTGATACCATTTCCCTAGAATTTCCACAAACTTTTTCCAGCATTTTAAACACAACCATAAGATTGGAAAAATGGTTCTGCCATGTTCCACACCTGCTGCTCCTGCCCATTTTCAGTGCTGACTAGGAAACAGTGCTAAGAATGTAAAAATCTTAAATGTCCAAAGGGGCATCTGTAATCATATTCAGTCTTGTACTGCTAGACTCAACATGTCCATCCCCAAGCCAGGCTGAAACCCTGAAAATGAATAATTATTTTAAAAGAAAATAAGTCACCAGGTAATGACCATTCATTCTTCTTGACTGCCTTCTTTCTGTTGAATTATGAGTAACCTTTAGTAACTAAAAAATAACTCTGGGTAGATACCTGAAAGCCTGAGTTGGATGGTTTAAGGTAGAAACTTGGATGTATATGATGTCAGGTGATAACATGTACTAGGAACCTAAACAGGTCCCTGGCAGCATATAATGAACAGCAGAGTGTTGTTCCTTCAGGTATCAGAATAAAGGCACAGGCACATAGCTTTGTGTCTAAAATAAACTGCTCTTTACTTGAGCATAGTGAAGAGTATTTACAGATATATACAGCATTCAAGAGAAAACATCTTCACTCTGTGAAATCCAACATAGAACTACTCAATTCAACTCTACAGGACAAACTAAAAACCCAGCTCTAAAGAATTCCTAGCACCTCCCCCAGTAAGCTCTGCACCAGAGCTAGAACTCATCAATTTTGACACATTTGCAACTGCCACTAGCTCTCCAGATCTGTGCAGACTGTTTGCTACATCACACCTCTTTACAGGATAAATATAACTACTATATGTCCCAGTATCCTGACATATAAATCATAGGAATAGTGGATGAGCATGAAAGTAATGAAAAACATATTCCAAAGACCTAACTTGTGCAGATTTTCCCACTACCACCACCACCAGTCCTTTCTAGTCTCTCCAAATGACAAGAAGGTGAATGAGTATGCTTTAATGGGCTAATTAACACTGGTTGAACAATACAGGTCAGGTTCCTTTTTTACATCCCCCCCTCCCCAAGACAGCTCTTGTCATTTCACTGAGAAAACACAAAAACATTTGCAGGTCTCTGTGAAATGTTCCACTTATACAGACAATGAAAGAGAAAGATGGCTGGATCTGTGAGAAAAGAGCCCTTGGAAATATTGTTTACGTGATCAGAACATCCTGGACTTCTCACCTCACTGTGCTCTCCAAAGAAATTCAGCTGAGTGAACTAGCAATCTGGCAAAGGAAAAATACTCAGTGTTGACTCATCAGCCCTGTTTCAGTGGTAGGCTCCAGACAAGAACAGATAAAACAGCATGTTGTAAAATATGTAGGGATAACCATTTTTCTCCTTGAACTGTGTTTCTCACACCCCACCAATGTTTAGAACTATTATTAGGAGTGGTTACCTGTCTCTGCTTCATTCTGCTTTGGTAGGAGAAGAGAGTCTTCTCTTCCAAAATTCTATAAGGACTACCACAGTTCACTTCACAACATGGGAATAGTGTTTGTCAAACCCTTAATGGATGTGAGACTTTTAGACAGGGACAGAGAAGCACAAAATCTCCCCTCTCTGCACCAGGGCCCTCCCTATTTTTCTGGAGTTGATTCAGAAGGAGGTGAAAATCAGCAGGATCTGAGCCTAGGTTGGAAATGTTTCAGCCTCCATCCAAAGCTGTGCTTTGAATCACAAGGGGGAGGGACTCCCATGTCTATTTACCGTATACTTTTTCAGATAACAAATGTACAGTCAGTCTTAAATGGATGGTTTGTCTACTAAGGCTGATGTCACCCTTCTCCCTCACAGTGTCACCTGGTGCGGTTCAACTTCTCCACAAACCCTTAGTGCCGTCACTGTAGATGGCTAGTGGGATTCAGTCCACTGTATAAATTTAGTATAAGTCCCACAGAAATTGTGGTCACATATGAATGGAGACATTATCAGTCAATGAAGTTTATCTCAGTGTTGTGAAATGAAACCCATTCAAGATGGATAAAAGGAAGAACGTCTTTGTAGAGTGCATAACTTGGATAGAAATTCCTCAAGGCATTGTCAGAAGATGGATCTAGAATGCTAACCCATGTAGATGTGTAACTCATTCAGATGGAGAGAGGCAAGATTTCATATTAGGCTGTTGTTTGTATGTGAGCATTAAACCCAAACAGGAAACACTGATGCTAGGAAATACCTACTTTTTGACAAGGCAAAGCTGGGTTCTTATTGAAAGGAAAAGCCACAGAGGCAATTAAGAGGGATATGGATGTTGCCCTTACTGCAAAAATCAGATTAAAAGGCTGATATGAGTAGTAACTCCTATTTGTCTGTTGCTTTAGTTATTTTTAGTTACCATTTTTAATTACCGCTTTTTAAAAACTTTTCATAATACCTTCAGGTTTTAATACCAAATTGGAAGTCCCTGCATTTACTACCTATGGGTACCTTTAGGTAGGTACCTGCATACATTTCTGACTAAAGCCCAAAGTGGATTCTTACACTTCTTATGTTGGTTCACTTCTTTTCTTTTCTTTTTTTCTTTTTTAATGGTTTTGGTATTCTGATTTTTCAATTTAGAGGGAGATATTTTCACTACTCTCTGTTTCATTGTGGCTGATGTTTGATAAAAATAGGCTATAGAATAAATTGCTATTGTGAAGTTCACCAGCATTGCCAGAGGTTTTAAAAAATAATTTGTTATACAGTAGTTGCAAGCAAAGGGGGCAAAGTACTTAGCTGCTGTTAATAGTTGGAATTTTTAAAGTAACTCTTTACTTTTTGTATTCTTCAAAAGCAACTAAAATTGATACCTTTAGTTACTTTTTAAAGAATCTGAATGCTACAAGCCATTGGCCTGTGGTAGATAACTTGACATCCACAACACCAGGTGACACTAGTGCCATGTAATATTTATTTTCAACCATTTGATCAATCCAAAAACACCCAACTCAAAAAGTAACAAAAAGTTACAGTTATTCCTCTCTCTCTCTCTCTCTCTCTCTCTCTCTCTCTCTCTCTCCCCCTCTCTGGCTTTTCTTCGCAAACGAAGATTCAGGAAGGACTCATCCCGTGCTTTCTGCAAGCGCGCTGATGACTAAAAAGGCCAATCTGAGATAAACAAGTCCGGTTGCAGAAAGCACAGGAGAAGGTCTCCTTGGGTGATGTTTCTGGGTTGTGATTCTTTCTGCATTGTCGTTTCTCTTCAAGGCTTGTTTGGCGTGAGTTCCCAAATAAGGCTGCAGCATTCTGGATAGTGCGTCTCCATGCCTCCCAATGTGATGCCAGGATTGTTGGTGATCAATTTGGCTGAGCCTGAGATGTTGTTTTGCTTTCTTTGGAGCACCCCTCTTACGCTGACCCGTGGCCAGTTCACCATAGAGTACTATTTTTGGGAGGCAATGGTCCTCCATCCTAGAAACGTGCCCTGCCCAGCGCAGCTGTGTTCTCAATATCATGGCCTCAATGCTGGTTGATCATTGGTGATCAAGGACAGCAACATTCGTCACATAGTCAGTCCAGTGTATATTTAGGATTGAGCATATACAGCGCTGATGAAAGCGTTCGAGGAGTCGTAAGCGTTGGCGATAGGTGATCCATGTTTCAGACCCATAAAGGAGAATAGATAGTACAGTGGCTCTCTACACCCTGATTTGTGTACTTCGCCTCAGGTGTTTATTACTCCAGACTCTTGTAAAGTCTTCCAAATGCACTATATGTTATATGACTTTGCTAATCTGTGATCGATCTGTTTGTCAATCTTGGCATCTGAGGAGATGATGCTTCCCAGGTAGGTGAGCTGCTGAACGGAGCTGAGCACAGATTTGCCGATGGCAATGTGGGGATGGTGGTGTTCGTCCTGTGGTGCAGGCTGGTAAAGAACTTCTGTTTTCTTCAGGTTGACTTCCAGCCCAAACAGCTCTGCAGCTCTTGCGAAGCAGGATGTTAGGTGCTGCAGAGCTGCTTCTGTGTGGGCAACAAGGGCAGCATCATCAGCGAAGAGCAGCTCATGGACTAGATAGTTCAGAGTCTTAGTGTGAGCCCTCAGATGGCTTAAGTTAAACAAGCTACCATCAGTATGGTAACATATATAGATACTGTCGTCTTCATCAAGCTCTGCCATAGCCCTTTCGAGCATCATGCTGAAGAAGATTGTAAATAAAGTTGGAGCAAGAACACAACCTTGCTTCACTCCATTAGTTATTAGAAAGGGCTCTGAAAGAGCATCGCCATATCTGACTTGACCGCGCTGGCCATCATGTAGCAAGATAATCATTTTAAGGAATTGGGGGGGGGGGTATCCTAGTCTTTCCCGGATCTGCCACAGACCTTTTCTACTCACAGTGGTGAAGGCTTTGGTGAGGTCAACAAATGTTACATAGAGACCCTTGTTCTGCTCCCTACATTTTTCTTGCAGTTGTCTAAGGGCAAATACCATAATCTGTCCAATAAAAATATAAATATAAAAGTGATTTTTAAAATGATTTATAAGTTATAAACATTAAAACCCATTAAAGGACTGCATACAAATCTAAAAACAGCACCACACAGCATTAAAAACCCCCCGCAGTCAGTTTCTCAAAGCCTGACAGCATAAGAATGCTTTAACTTGCTGAAGGAAGGAGTGAAGCAAGAGGTCATCCTGGCCTTCGTAAGAGAGGGAGTTTCAAAGTCTGAGAGCAGCCACCAAGAAGTTATCTCCATTGTTTCCACCAAATACCACATACTCCTAATGGCTCTGAAGCCACATTGGCTTTCAGGAAGTTCTTCTGCAATAGCAGGAACTAATCTGTTCAGGAGTATCCTTGCAAGGATTTTTCCAGCAACAGAGAGCAGTGTTATGCCTCGATAGTTTGAGCAATCGGATTTTGCTCCTTTTTTCTTGTACAGGGTAATGATGACTGTATCTTGGAGATCTGATGGCAGTTCCCCTTTTTCCCAGCAATTCACAAGGAATTTGTGGAATTTATCGTGGAGTGCATGACCTCCATGTTTCCAAACTTCAGGTGGGATTCCATCAATCCTAGCTGCCTTGCCGTTTTTCATCTGCTGTATGGCCTTAAGGGTCTCTTCCAAAGTGGGAGCTATGTCCAATTCATTTTTCATTGGTTTTTGTATCATATGTTGGATAGCTGAGCCTTGGACTACTCAGTTGGCACTAAAGAGACTTTGAAAATGTTTAGCCCATCGATTCAGGATGGAGGCTTTGTCAGTAATTAATGTTTGACCATCTGTACTGTATAAGGAGCTTTGGACCTGATAAGTAGTCCAAGTAGTCCACAACACCAGGTGACACTAGTGCCATGTAATATTTATTTTCAACCATTTGATCAATCAAAAAACACCCAACTCGAAAAGTAACAAAAAGTTACAGTTATTCCTATACAAAAGGAATATAGTTAAATAAAAATTGTAACGTAGCTACTGTACCTTTGTACTTTGGAAAATAAATTAAAAGTAACTCATTATTTGCAACTTGTTATTTCTGCACTCATTGCTAAAGAGAGAGGGATTAGAAAGCAGCTGCAATGGTAAGGATTGCACTCCTCATATTCACATCATTATTCCTTTTGATTTGTAGATAAGTAAATAGCAAAGAATGGCTAGTATTGCTCTTGCCTTTGTTGTGACCACCTGAAAGGCATCTAGCTGACAATTCTTGGAAACAGAATGCTAGATAAGACAGAATTTTGTTCTGGTGTAACATGGCTGATCATAGGTTCCTATGTGGCCCTGGTTTGTTAATAAAAGAAGCTATGTCAAGTGGTTTCTTCTAGAGAAGAGCCTTCTTCCTGGAAGGGTGACTTCCATCACTTCATCTTTTGGGAGAATATCTGCCCTGGGCCTAAAAAAGATAGAGATCAGAATTTTACATGTACTATTTTGTTACTTAACTACCTTAGTTACATAGCTAAGTAGTATATCCTGACCCAACCTACTCCCACAACCTACTTTACCAGGCATCAGCTATGTGAAGAGAAGGGGGTCCATTCTGCTGGCGATCAGGGAGCAGGCAGAGGATGTTTCCACCTATTCTCTCCCACCAGCCGGCAAAGCTATGACAAGGACATAGGGCTCCTGTTTCTGATCATCACAGCATCATTGGCTGGCAGGGGGAATGGAAACACCATCTGCCCATGCCTTGATCGCCAGCAGAACAGAACTCCTCTCAATAAGGCTGATACCCAGTAAAATGGGATTAGGGAGGCAGTTGCCACCATGGGAATAGTGCTACAATCATGACTACGTTGGGACCATGAATACAGATCCACTACGGATGCATAACTCCAGGTTGCGCATCCATAAATCTGATCTTGAATCCCAGTCAGAGTTTAAAACATGTCATTCCTCATGGCAAAATGTCCATTGGGGGAGGGGGTGGCATTTTTAGAGAGTTTTTTTTTTAAAAAAAATCCAGTTTTTGGAATATGGACACATGGAGATGTGTGCCTTCCCCAAAGTCTGGTAAAGGCTTATGAAGGCCATGGACCTTGGGTAGCCGACCACTCCAGTGTAAGCTAATATTAACTACTCTGACTAGCAGCAGCTCAGCAGGATCTGAAGCAGAGGCCATTCTTGTCACCTACTAGCTGATCCTTTGGAGACAGTAGATAGGGAACCCAAGACTTTCTACAGGGAATGTATGTGTTCTATCAATTTGATCCCTTCCATTTGAACTGGAAACATCTTTTCTATTGTTGCAGCTGCTGTTGCTGTTGTCATCATTTACATCCTGCCCATTTCTCAACAATGAGACTCAAGGAGGCTAAACAACATATTTAAAGCAATACAGATTAAAAGTATGCAAAACCTCCAATAAAAATATAAATATAAAAGTGATTTTTAAAATGATTTATAAGTTATAAACATTAAAATCCATTAAAGGACTGCATACAAATCTAAAAACAACACCACACAGCATTAAAAGCCCACCGCAGTCAGTTTCTCAAAGCCTGACAGCATAAGAATGCTTTAACTTGCTGAAGGAAGGAGTGAAGCAAGGGGTCATCCTGGCCTTCGTAAGAGAGGGAGATTCAAAGTCTGAGAGCAGCCACCAAGAAGTTATCTCCATTGTTTCCACCAAATTAGCCTGAGAAGGTGGTAAGATAGACAGAAGGGCCTCTCCAGATGATCTTAGAGCTCTGATGGGCTCATAAAGGGAGCTACAGACCTTCAGATAGCCTGAGCTCAAGTTCTTCCTTTAGACTGATCTAGGAAGCAGAATTGCCCCATGACCAGAAGGGACCCTAGAAGAAATCCCTGTGGCATCCAACCCCAAGGGAGAAGGGCTCTGTTGGTTTCAAAATGTTCCTTCTTATTCGTAGAGTTTATATCTGCCACAGTCGCTGCTCAAGCAAGGCAATCAGCATTTTGGCGATAACCTCGTAAAGCTTCCCTGCTTGAAGGTGCCGTTATTGTCAACAAGATGAAATATAAAACACCTTTATATTGTGCAACCTGCAGATTTTATTGACCAAAATGTCACCAGCAGAAATACCGGAAGTCTGTGTGCTTGTTATGAGATAAATAAACAGGGCCTATCTTCGAAGATCCTTAGCTTTATTCAATTTGTTTAGATACAAGCTGACTGCAAGCATTGATTCCATGCAGTAGTGGATATGGATTTTGTAGAAAGGGACATACACTCTGGGAGTAATGGATGGATCTAAAATTGAGTACACAGCTGCAGCTCACACAGAGGAAGCCTAACAATAGCACTGTTCACTCTAGCTTTACCATTGTCTTGAATAACTGTTAAACGCCTCTCCCCCCCCCCGTGCGCACATACACTGTAGGTTCACATTTCATCATTATTAATCCAAGTGTCAGAGCTGGCAAGATGAAGATGTGATCAAATATAAAAGGCCTCATCTAGAAATAGGGATGGAGAAATCTGTCAGTTTCCTTTTCTGATGCATTCAGATTTTCTAACCACCAAGCTCCAAATATGAGCTGTTCGGCAGTGGAATGCACTGCCTCAGAGTGTGGTGGAGACTCCTTTGGAGGTTTTTGAAGAGAGGCTGGATGGCCATCTGTCAGGCATGCTTTGATTGTGTATTCCTGCAGAGCAGGGGGTTGGACTAGATGGCCCTTGTGGTCTCTTCCAACTCTGATTCTATGAAGAAATGCGTGAATGTTGATAAATTCTTCAAAAGCAAAACCAAAGCGGGAGTACTGTATTCAGTTCTGAGGGCCTCATTTCAAAAAGGATATAGACAAGTTGGATTGTGTTCAGGCAACCAGGATGATAAGAAGTTGGAGAATAAAACATTTGTGGAAGGGTTGAGGGAGCTAGATATGTTCAGCTTGGTGAAGAGAAGACTGAGGTGTGACATGATAGTACACTTTAAAGACCTCAAGGGCTGCCACAAAGATGAGGGTGCAGGTTTATTCTCTGTTGCCCCAGAGGGTAGAACCAGGTCTAATGTTTTTTAAGTTACAGAAGGGTAGATTTCTATTGAACATTAGAAGGAACTTCTTGATGGTAAGAGTGGTTGGGCAATGGAACCAATTACCTAGAGAGGTGATGGGGTCTCTTTCTCTTGAGAATCTTCAAAAACTGTCTGGACAGCCTCCTGCTGGGAATGCTTTAGCTGGAGTTCCTGCACTGAGTGACAGATTCGGCTCAATGGACTATGGTGCCCTTTCCACCTCTACGTTTCTAAGATTCTATGAAATAAAATTCTCCCACATTTTCACTGGCCAGATTTAATAATAATAGCTATTCACAGTATGGAGAGAGCCAAATTGTACCTGCCTACCAAATACAAGCAGTTTCTCTTATAAAGAGAGATGGCAAACCCTATTTTAGTTAGCATTATGGTTCACAGAGATTCAAATCCAGACTTTGAAGAGAGTTGAGTATTCCAAGCCTTATATGCAGATGAAGTGAAACAGATATATGAAACCCTTCCTCATTTTCCTGCCTAGAAACCTAGAAGGCAGTTTTTCCTTGGGGTTTTTTCCGGGCTGTGAGGCCGTGTTCTGAAATAATTTCTTTCTGATGTTTCACTGCATCTGTGGCTGGCATCTTCGGGGGGTGGGGGGAAACAAGGAAAATCTATGGATGCCGGCCATGAAAGCCTTCAACTTCACATAGAAAGCAGTTGTTCAGTCATACAATCAAAAAGTATTCACAGGGTTTTTCATGCGTTTTTTCTGGGCTTTGAGGTCGTGTTCTGGAAGAGTTTATTCCTGGTGTTTCACCTGCATCTGTGGCTGGCATCTGCAGAGAATTGTGGTGTAGGGGTGTGTGGGCTTTATATGGGAAAACAGCTGCCATTCAGGACTTGATCCTGGATGAGCATGCTGACCTGGCTGGATGCAGCTTGGAGGTGGGGGGTTTTTTAATATTTCTCAGCTTTGTTCTCTGTTCAGTAGCAGGTGAGACCTGGAGGGTGGAGTTGCAGTTGTCTTTTAACATTCCATCCCCCTGACCAGGTTCCCTGTCCTGCAGTTTTCTGGGTTTTCTGTAATTGATACAGATCCAATGAATGTAACTCACTGCTTGTCTAGTGACAATGGATACTTTTCAGTTTGTGCAACCTGGGCATGTAGACAGGGTTCTTGGAGATATGAGAGCCACCACCTGTGTTCTAGATCCTTGCTCTTCCTGGCTTATTAAAAAAAGCAAGAAGGACATCGACGGAGTGGGTAGAGGAAGTGGTTAATTTGTCACTAAAACAAGGCAAGGCATCTGGTGAGAACAAGAGAGAGGGCTTTCTCAGTGGGTGCCCCAAGGTTCTGGAACTCCCTTCCCAGAGATGTTAGACTGGCACCTTCCCTACTTTCTTTTTGCAAACAAGTAAAGACTTTTTTTTTATCCCTGCAGGCATTTGATGAGTAAATATATAAGGCCCATCTTACACAATGTGCTGGAGATTGCTAATAATTGTGCTGGTGTGTGTGTGTTTTAATGATGTATGTTTTAATCTGGTTCTAAGTTTTTTATTGTTTGATCTTGTTTTAACTTTTGTATTTTGTGGGTTTTTAACTATGCCTTTTTTTAATTGTTGTAAACTGCTTTGAGCCCCTATCTGGCAAAAAGACAGGACAGAAATAAATAAATAAGATGATGATGATGATGATGATAGGCAACATCTATTGAAATGCCCTTTTCTACACAATCATTAAAGTTACGGGAGTCTTCTCTAGTTTTCAAACTGTCAACCCTACATAGAAAGATTATTGTCAAGTTAAAAATAGAACATTAGGTTCCTATGTCACTCTGAGCAGCAAGAAGGAAGATACTGTCTCTTCGTTCTCCAACAACTACACAGCCCAGGAATTGTGGGATTCAGTCCATAGACACAGAGACATCGTGGAGTTAATAGGGCACTTTAGGCAATCTTGAGGTATCCGTTGAGTACAGAAAGTGTTTGACCTTCACAATACAAATTTCAGACACCTGCTACTTGCCTCTAGGAAAAGTGTTCAGTCCCTCTTTCTAGAAAGAGTTATGCCATAAAGCTTACACAGGAATTCATTATAGTATTTGCTGATATATATACATGTTAGAAGTGGGGATGGGAATTCATCAAAGTGGACTAAACTTAACTCGAATCATATGGGAATTAGGTATATCCATGCACCTGATGCCTTTGTCAATAAAGTCCGTTGCTTTGAACAATATCAAATTGTTTTAGCATTCATCTTCCTGACAATAACTGTACCTTCAAGCAGGAAAGCTTCCACGGGGTCATCACCAAAACAACGTTTGCCTTGTTTGTAAAGCAGGTTCACCAGCATTCAACTCATATGAAACACTGAATTAGGTTAGCCTTTCTGGATCTAATAATGCAAAAACAGATTTGATTTTAAAGAGGAATCTATTCTTGGCAGGCAATTTGTTCAAATGTGAATAGGAATGATGGGAATTATTAAATCATCTAATCCAACTCTTATCTGCCAGTGAAAGATTGTCCTATATATTGTATTCTGCAGGCCAAGAACCTAATTTGATTATCTTAAATGCCACAAACGGAAGATAATTTAATTGTGCTACTTTGCTCTTTTTGTTATAGGCTTCCTGGGGTCTGCTTTTTACTACTAAGATCTCACATACATTTTTTCTCTCCTTTTGAGTGAGCAGGCAGTGAATTGTAAGTGCAGATAACAATGCTTCTAGGGCAGGAAGATCTTTGTTTTTTTAATGTTCCTTTCATGTTGCCTTCAGCCCAAAATGTGATGATACAGATTCATATTCAGAGGGGTGTCCATGAAAGAGCTGAGTGGAAAGGGCTGTCACTAGCACAAGGGGGAAAATGCAATCCATTGGCTGCATGACCCCCACTCCCTGCAAACCATATCTACAACCCCAAGCCACACCTCTGAAAAAATGTGAAAGAAATGTTCCCTCACACTCCAAAAAGAAACAAAACATCTCCTTGACTTACCTTGACTCATCCCTTCATCCCAATGAGATGAAATTGCCTCCCTCACCCCCATACACATTTGTGGGAAACAGGGCTACCTTGAGTCTTGAACTGAGAGAAAGTCAGGATATAAATTAATTAAATAAACACTTAAAATGCAAAAAAAAAGTTTTAAAAATGGGGGGCATGTCAGATGTGGGGAGACTGTTGGGGTGATGCGACACTCCAAGGTCATGGGGGGCAATGCAGACCCTGAAAGGTTGTCTCACCCATGATGTTCCCACACAATCACACATCTGACATTTAAAACTGATTTTTAAACATATATTTAAAAAAAAACTGATTTTTATTGTACACTGGACACCAGCTAGGATGTGCCAGAGCACAACAGAAGAGCCCAATGAGTATCAGACATGCCTGAGGCACATTGGAGCACTCTTGCAAGTAGCCAGATGCACATATTCGCAATTCAGTAACGAGTTTTGTTGAGTTTTCACAACATAGCTATGGATTTGTTAAGTTATGAAACATAGGTTGTAATGTAGGATCTCAGCGTTAGACTGTGGCAAAGATATATCCAAGAAATGGGCAGCCAACCTAGTATGATCAGGAATTGCCCCCTTTGGGAGTTCACTAAAAATACTCAGAAGCCCTTTACAGGATCTTCAAGCATCCCCCCCCTTTTTTAAAAAAAAATAGTTGTGTTTTAGCTAACTAGGGAGTTCTGGAAATCATAACCCAAAAGAGTAACTTTTCCAACCACAATATTTGAGCAGTTCATTGGCATGAGCAGTACTGCTTCTGAGTACTTCAAATAGTACATATTTTATATGAAATCTAGGATTGAGGTCCTTGTTTATGATCCCTGTTAGTTCTATTCTGTTTCAAAAACTTTTTGGGTCAGATTCCATAGCATCTAAGTTAGAGGTGGGCAACAGTGGAAGGCTAGGGGGCCACCTTGGTTCCTTGGAGACCTGTACCCCCACTAGATCCACATCTGCAAAAAAGAGGGTCTTTGCTCCCAAATGCCTTCTAGGGGGCATAGAGGGCATTTTTACCACATTTTTGGGCCTTTCTATGCCATTTTAGGCCCCAAAGAGGCAATTTTTAAACAACAGGAATTAAGTAATAGTCACTTCCTGTTTCAAAAAAAGCTTCTCTGAGGCCTGATTTGGTCCAGGGGACCCAAACATTTGATGGAAATGCCCCACACACACTCTACAAGGCATTTGGTGTTGTTTTATTAAAGAAAAAAAGCAAATTTTGATCCCTGGAGGGCCCAAGGGGCCTCAAAATATGGTCACATTTTGGTGACATTTTGGAGCATTTTATAACAAAATGAAATTTACCCTTGGGGTACTGAGGGCCACAAATAGTTCCATGGGCTACACTTTGTCCACCTCGATCTAAGAGAAGCTCACTAGTTTTAAGTGCTTAGCTGTCATTTGGGGATCTTACTGAGATGAATTGCAAGTAGACAGATAGATGGACTTGGATCTGAAACATCTGGAACTTTATCCCAACTCCATTTGGTGGCCTTGTTTTAGGTAAATCATTTTCTCACAGCTTCATCTTCAAGTTGGAAACAACATTTCTTTCTACTCTCATGTATAGATTTAGGAGATAAATAACTAATACTACTTTGGTCCACATGTCAATGAGGCCAAATAGTTTTAACAACTGTTTTGGACACTAAAAGACTCTTGCCAGGTAGATATTTATGGGAATGCAAGCTGGGGGGGGGGCTTTATTTTTTCTTCTTTTGCTTGCTCTGGGGAAAGATTCCAACGCAAGCAAGTCTCTAGCAGCTACCCTGCAGAATTGGCAGTAATTGCTTCGATAATCCACATTTAGCATCCTGCAGAATTAGACCTAATCGGCTTGAAGGATATTATTTGACACTGTGCATTTCATGCTGCAAAAGGGAAGAGCTTAAGCTTCATGCCTCACTGTTTCCCTGTCCTAATTTAGAACAAATAGCCACAAAATAAAGCAATAATAGGTGCAATACCTGGAACAGAGCTTCAATTTAACCTCCGTTCACTACAGGTTGAGTATCCCTTATCCAAAATGCTTTGGGCCAGAAGTGTTTTAAATTCCCCCCCCCCCAGAATTTGGAATACTTGCATATACATAATGAGATATCTTGGAGATGGGACCTAAGTCTAAACACGAAATTCATTTATTTTTCATATACACATCTTATACGAATAGCCTGGGTAGTTTTATGCACAATTTTTAAAAATAATTTTGTGCATGAAACAAAGTTTGTGTATACATAAACATAAGAAAGCAAAGATGTCACTAACTCAGACACCCATGTGGACTATTTTGGATTTTGGAGTATTTTGTATTTCCAGGTAAGAGATATTTAACTTGTATTATTTTACAGGGAGCAGTTGTTTTGTATTTTCTGCAAGAAAAATAATCCTTCAGATTTTCCCTTCTCAAAGCATCATCTTGAAAGCATCCATTTATCAGGTCACATAGTCAAGGATGTATGTCAGTGATGGGTTTTGCTGTCCTTGAGCAAGCAGGGATCACCAGCATTGAGGCCATGATATTGAGAACACTGCTGCGCTGGGCAGGGCACATTTCTAGGATGGAGGACCATTGCCTCCCAAAAATAGTACTCTACGGTAAACTCACCATGAGTCAGCGTAAGAGGGGTGTTCCAAAAAAGCGATACAAGGATTCCCTGAAACAACTTCTCAGGTTTGGCCCAGTTGATCACCAACAATGGTCTGCCCTGGCTTCACATCGGGAGGCATGGAGACGCACTATCCACAATGCTGCAGTTTTATTTGAGAACTCACACCGAACAAGTCTTGAAGAGACAACGCAGAAAGAATCACAACCCAGAAGCATCACCCAAGTAGACCCCCTGCTGTGCTGTCTGCACCCAGACTTGTTTATCTCAGATTGGCCTTTTCAGTCATCAGCGCGCTTGCAGAAAGTACGGGATGAGTACTTCCTGAATCTTCGTTTGCAAAGAAAAGCCAGAGAGAGATCAGTTTCATATGTTACTATACATGGGTGATGTTCAGAAATGTTTCTGACTGATGGAGAATTCAGGCACAGCTTCCTATTTCTATTTTCTTCCCACTTCCATTGTCCTTCATGAAGCATCTTGATGGTGTGTAATGATAATTACTTGGGGAAGGAACTGGGAAAGAGCTAAGAATTAATGGAAACCTGCTTGCCTGGCTGCTTTGCTGTTGTGCGCCTTCAGGTTGTTTCCAACTCATGTTGACCCTGTCACAGGGTTTTCTTGGCAAGATTTGTTTAGAGGGTGTTTGCCATTGCCTTCATCTGAGGCTGAGAAAGTATGCATTGCCCAGGATCACCCAGTGGGTCTCCATGGCTAAGCAAAGATTTGAACTCTGGTCTCGGAGTCCTAGTCCAACACACAAACCACTACACCACAGTGCATCTCATGCCAACTGTTAATTCTCTTAAAGATATATCACTAAGAAAAATGACCTCATTAAAAGATATTAAGATAAGTAAACTTGGAATAAGTATTTTTTAAAGCCTGTTTCACTGATGGGAACATGTGCAGCTCGGTTGGCTGGGATTTCCTGAACTGGAGAGCTATGACTGAGAAGGCCCTGTTTATATTTATCACCAACTAAATGGATACTACAAATGGGGCCACAAGCAGAGCCTTGGAAGCAGATCTTAAAATCAGGCAGGTTGACCACTGGAGCCACCAGTGGATCTTTCACTGCAAGGCTAGCAAATTCACTTTTCAGTTGTATAGCTGCCCTTCTCAGAGCTGCTGAAAGTTGTACATGAGTTCTCCCAATGCTGGGCCCTGTCCTGGCGGAGGTGTGGCATGGGAAGAGCTTGAAGAAGCTGCAGGAGGAGGAGCTGTAAAACTGAAAGTGGATTCACCATCTCTATGGCAACAGATTCACCAGCTGCCCCTGGTTGTGCTCGGTTCTCCAGATAACCTGGTTCCTCATCATTTAGGGCTTTACAGGTGAAGAGCAGAACTTTGAAGTGGGTTAAGAAACACAGAGACAACCAGCATATCTGGTATATGAATTAGTGTTACATATTCTAACCAGTATCATATATTCTGATCACCTGGTCCCAACTGTTGGAAAATATTGCTCAACCAAGCATAGGCAGTATAAGGATTTCTTCCATTCCTGTACCATATACATATTGTGTCTAGACCTTTCTCCATTTGCTGAATCACCAGTTGTAATGCACAGCCATCAATGTGTCCATGTATCTAGCAACCACACCATATGAGCGTAGAAACTTTCAAGGGTATCTGTAGCCACATAAAGATCCCTTCTCCCACCCCCCAAGATAGTGAACACCAACTCTGCTGAGCTACTTCTCTACTTGAAACTTTCCTTTAGTTAGTCAGAGCTTAGGCTATCTATCTATCTATCTATCTATCTATCTTTCTATCTATCTTCTAAATGTACACTTCAATGTAACTGGTCAAGTTTTTAGTTAAGTAATTCACATACTGCCTGTTTGTTTTATTTCACTGAAGTGAGTCTTATAACAACAGTGCTTTCTCTTGCATACTCTGATGAAGAAGACTAACACTTAATTGAACCAGTCTTCATCTTCCCCCAAAAAAGAGGTTAACATTCTGGGAATCTACCCCAATCCAACACCAACCAACATCCAAGTGACAACCTTCTTGCACCTGCAGAAGTTTCCAAACTGTCTTCAAAGGTGGTCTCACAGATAGCAACTTAGAGCAATGTTGTTTTGATGTTAACTAGTGTCGCCACCACCTACGACTCGAGCGCTTTCATCAGCGCTGTCTACGCACAATCCTAAATATACACTGGAGTGACTATGTGACGAATGTTGCTGTCCTTGAGCAAGCAGGGATCACCAGCATTGAGGCCATGATATTGAGAACGCGGCTGCGCTGGGCAGGGCATATTTCTAGGATGGAGGACCATCGCCTCCCAAAAATACTACTCTATGGTGAACTCGCCACGGGTCAGCGTAAGAGGGGCGCTCCAAAAAAGCGATACAAAGACTCCCTGAAACAACATCTCAGGCTCGGCCAAATTGATCACCAACAGTGGTCCGCCCTGGCCTCACATCGGGAGGCATGGAGACGCACTATCCACAATGCTGCAGCCTTATTTGAGAACTCACGACGAACAAGTCTTGAAGAGAAACGACAACGCAGAAAGAATCACAACCCAAAAACATCACCCAAGGAGACCTTCTGCTGTGCTTTTTGCAACCGGACTTGTTTATCTCGGATTGGCCTTTTTAGTCATCAGCGCGCTTGCAGAAAGCGCGGGATGAGTCCTTCCTGAATCTTCGTTTGCGAAGAAAAGCCAGAGAGAGAGAGGGTGTATGAGTAACAGAGTCTGAGTACAGTACCTTCAGGTAGGGTCTGTGGAACATTTATGTGGAAGAGAGAAATAGAGTCATCCTCCTGTTGGACTTCTTTTGGAGAGCAATTAAGATAGCCTTCTGCTTAGGATGGGTACCTAGTGAAGAAAGCACATTCTCTGTGATAGAAACCAGTCTCTGGAATTCCTTCACTAGGGAGGTTCTCCCAACACCTTCAGTTGCTATCCTTTCATCCTTTTTTTTACACAAGCTTTAATTAACACCTATGGTTTTTATTGGTGCTGCTCTGATTGATTTTATTGGCACTGCTGTTTTCCTTCAGTGTGGTTTCTTTGGGTTGTTATTTACTGTTGTGACTTTAATTTTGACCAAAGCTTCCCAACGGACTTCTGTAATGGGAAGGAAGGCTTTTTTATTTCTTTTTAATTAAAAAAAAGTATGTGTTCTCCTTTTGAAAAACTAGGAGAAATGTCTAATTCAATATATATTGGCTGAGATCTTATATCAAGCTTCTATATCAAAATCTCTGCAGACTTGCACATTAATTGTGCTATGTGGTCCTGGCGTTGAGTGGTGTGATAGAGCTCATGGGGGTTCTTCTGCCTGATAACCCCTAAGCTGCCCTTTTAAGATGCAATCTTGGGAATTCCTCTGCCTGGGATTGCCCTTAAATTGCACCCCCTATTGTTATCACCCCCATCACCCTTTGAATTCTACCCCCCTTTCACACAGTCCAAAAGGGAGACTGTATGGGGTTTCCTACCCTACTCCCTGCCCCTTGCAGAGATTACTGTCCCCTCCCTTCTTTCCCCAAGGAAAGAGAAAAATGACTGGGCAACAGGCACGTGTATGCATCAGCTGAGAAAGATAAGAAAAACATACTTATTCTAAGCAGAGCTCATACGTGCAGATAATTCTCATGGAAAGGCTCTCCCTTTCCAGGTACATTCTTACAAGTTACAGATATAGTTAAGCATCCAGCCAAATGGGAAAATAAATATAATTCCCTAACACAATCTATTTCATAGAATCATAGAATTGTAGAGTTGGAAGAGACCACAAGGGCCATCCAGTCCAACCCCCTGCCACAGAGGAAATCTTGATCAAAGCATCCCCGACAGATGGCAATCCAGCCTCTGTGTTAAGACCTCCAAGGAAGGAGACCCCACCACACTCCGAGGGAGTGTGTTCCACTGCCGAACAGCTTTTACTGTCAAAAAGTTCCTCCTAATGTTGAGGTGGAATTTCTGTTCCTGGAGCTTGCATCCATTACTCCGTGTTCCAGTCTCTGGAGTAGCAGAAAACAAGCCTGCTCCATCCTCAGCGTGACATCCCTTCAAATACTTAAACATGGCTATCATATCACCTCTTAACCGTCTTTTTTCCAGGCGAAACATACCCAGCTCCCTAAGTCTCTCCTCATAAGGCATGGTTTCCAGACCTTTCACCATTTTAGTTGCCCTTCTCTGGACATGCTCCAATTTGTCAATATCCTTTTTGAATTGTGGTGCCCAGAACTGGACGCAGTATTCTAGGTGAGGTCTGACCAAGGCAGAATACAGCTGAACTATTCCTTCCCTTAACCTAGACACTATACTTCTATTGATACAGCCCAAAATTGCATTGGCCTTTTTAGCTGCCGCATCACACTGTTGACTCATGTTCAACTTGTGGTCTACTAGGACTCCTAGATCCCTTTCGCACACAGTCTCGTTCTGCCATGTCTCTCCCATCCTATATCTATGCATTTCATTTTTCCGCCCTAAGTGCAGTACTTTACATTTCTCCATATTGAATTTCATTTTGTTAGCTTTGGCCCAGCTCTCCAGTCTATCCAGGTCATTCTGAATTTTGATCTTGTCCTCTAGGGTATTAGCTACTCCTCCTAATTTGGTGTCATCTGCAAATTTGATAAGTATGGCCCTAATTCCCTCACCCAAGTTATTGATAAAGATGTTGAATAGGACTGGGCCCAGGACAGAACCCTGTGGCACCCCACTGGTCACATTTTTCCAAGACGAAGAGGAGCCACTGCTGAGCACCCTTTGGGTTCGGCCGGTCAACCAATTACAAATCCATTGAACAGTTAACTTGTCTAGACCACATTTTACAAGCTTGTTTGCAAGAATGTCATGGGGAACCTTGTCAAAGGCCTTACTGAAATCAAGGTATGTGATGTCCACAGCGTTCCCTTCATCTACCAAGCTGGTAACTTTATCAAAAAAAGAGATCAGATTAGTCTGGCATGACTTGTTTCTCTGAAACCCATGTTGACTTTTTGTGATTATGACATTGCCTTCTAAATGTTCACAGACTCTCTGTTTAATGATCTGCTCTAGAATCTTCCCTGGTATTGATGTCAGACTAACTGGACGATAATTGTTGGGATCCTCTTTTTTCCTAATACAGTTCCTGATCTACTCACTCACTATGAAGTTTCATAGGTTGAGTTGAGGGTTGGCTGGAGCCACATATTTTTTTTCAGACCAGTCTCAAGCAGCCTTCCTCCATCTCAGGGTCCTTTGTTCTTCTCCCTGCCTCATGGCCCCAAGGCAGTATTTATTACCTTGTCTTCAAAGCATCCCAAAGGTTTGTTACTCTGGAATTTTTGATTGGTCAGTGTCCCTGCTGACCTATGACATCTGTGATGATTCTGGCCCAAAAGGTGTTACCTTTCTCTACACCCTAGTTAACCCTTTGTTTACCTGATTGCTGAGATGGGGAATAATGGGAAATGGAGATTCTCATTTTCACAAATGGCAATATTGAGCAACTTAACCAAGACACCAGATGCTCAACTGAAATCACAACCAAATGTGCCTACATGTTCAATGTCCATCTGCATATATAATGGCAGCACATGCCCAACTCCACTCCCACAATTTTAACTATGTGCATACAATTTACTTCATATATATGGGAATATTCCATCAGGTGAATATGCTTAACCACTTCCACAGGGGAACTGACACATGTGAATAAGCCCCACTAGACTTCGAAAGACTTCTAAATAGTAAAGTTACTGCTGCTCAAAAGGAATTTGGAAGTTACCTGAAATTCTTAAGAACTATGGAACCTGCTAATACATAAGGAGAGCTGTTAGTGAAATTTCTCAGAGAACCTTTACCCACATCTCTGGAAAATAATGTGTGAATAGTGTTGCCAGACCTCAGGGCCTTCCATTTTCATAGCTTAGTTCCAGTGGGGAGACAAAGGGTGTACATTCTCCAGTTTGAGTGGGCTCAGCTTCAAGCACAAGGAAAGGTTGTGTACAAATCTTCAGGTCAGCTAGGAAAGTACCAGGTTACTACAGTTCAAGAGGCTTAGTTGATTTTTTTGCTACAACTTGCAAAGATCCTCCATCAGGGCTATACATTTACTTCCCTCTTCCTTTCTTGTAGTGCCAGGGCTAACTCTCCCCTCTGCTCTACATCTATTTTCTGGCTAGAAACAAAATGGATTGTTCCTTATCCCATCTAGTAAAGTAGGTAAGAAGGAATAATCCCCTCACTCACCTTGATCTGGGTACAGCCCCTTTCACCTAGGATTTCTGCCTTTATTTCCAAACTGAAGAGCAGGTCCTCCATCCCCCCCCCCGCACTCTTGCTGTGTGTATGAGGTCTGTCTGTTAAATAACGAGACTGTGTTTCTACCTTTCAGACAAATCAGGAAAAACTGATTGTGAACGCTTGAGTGGTGACCTTGAACATGTCTGAACCTGCATGACAAACATCAACACTCTCAGCCATTCCGTTAATTGTCAGTCGTCGTTTAAAGCAGATGTGTTGTCTGTTGTGTTCTGGAAAAATGCTAAGTTTAAAAGTTGAGTAATGTGACATTCTGTAGCAACTTGAGGTGGACACAAACCTTTTTCAAAAAAATCATCACTTGTGATGCAGCTTGGATCTTCCAGTATGATCCTGATACAAAATGACAGTCAATGCACTGGAAAACACCATCATCACCAAGAATGAAAAAAGCACATCAAAGCAAGACCACATTCAAACCCATGCTCATTGGCTGTTTTTTTTTTTTACATCAAGGGCTAATTTTGGCCGAATGGGTTCCAGAAGGCAAACAATTTCCTGCATGGCAGGGGGTTGGACTGGATGGCCCTTGTGGTCTCTTCCAACTCTGCAATTCTATGATTCTATGATTCAATGAACCAGCATTTTTATAAGGCAGTTTGGACAAAGCTGAGAGAAAGAGTCAGGGGAAAAAAGGCCAGAACTGTGGAAATTCTTCATCAAGACAATGTGCCTCCTCACACAACACTTTCTGTGAAGCAGTTTTTGGTCAATAAATGCATTACTACACTTGAGCATCCTCCATATTTGCCAAATTTGGCAATATGCAACATTTTTCTTTTCCCTAAAGTGAAATCAGTGCTTAAAGGAACACATTTTGAGTCAATTTGATGCAGTATGGGGGAAAATGGCAAATGTGTTGACACACTTGGGAGAAACTGATCTGTTCCACGCCTTCAACCAGTAAAAACAAGACTGCTTTAGTGTGTGAGTGTGAACGGGGAGTATATTGAAGGGGACCAGCATTAGAATTGTAATACATATAAATAAAGATGGATGATTGTATTAGTTGTCTTATTTAATAGACTGATCTTGTATGTTGTGTATGTTTGAATGACGAGTTGTGAGCAGCTGACTTAATGACATCACCAAGGGCTGTGCTTAGGTTTTGGCCCAGAAACTTCAGGGCCTGGGACAACCCTGAACTGACAATTCTCTGTATGAAATGTGTGTCTCTGTGTGTGTGTGTGTGTTACATGCAGACAAACATCTTCAAACCAGATTCAGAAGTTTACCACATACCATACAGCTGTGGATAAGTTTACATAGGGACCACATAGTGTGCAAAGGAACATGAAAGACACTGCAGACTAGGCCAGCCAGAAAAATCAGCAGTAGCAGAACATGTTATAAACGAACCTGGACACAAAATGTTATTTAAAAACAGAAATTCTGGACCAGGCCAACAACTATCATGTCAGAATGCACAGAGAAGCTATTGAAACCCACAAACACCTGGGCAACTTCAACAGGAAAGAAGAAACATTAAAAGTAAACAAAATCTGGCTCCCAGTCTGGAAATCCACAAAATCAAAACTCAACACATGCAAATGAACTCCACCCAGGGACAGGAGGATTTCCAGCAGATAATGGGCCATTAGCCAAATAGACACTAATCCTCCTTGCATTTCTACAACCAGAAACTAGCCATTCAAATACACAAATTTATATAACCTCTCCAGCAGGGGCTCACAGGATATAAACACCACACACACTCCTACCTAACCATTGTTTGAAGATGCCAGCCACAGATGCAGGCAAAATGTCAGGAATAAACTCCTTCAGAACATGGCCTCACAGCCTGGAAAAAAACCCATAGAAAACCTGTCTTCAAACCATTCCCTCAGCTGTGTCACCCAATATTATCTTCCCAGACAAAATTAACCATGCTGACAGAAAAGCCACACTTTTCTCTGTGAACCACAGGCAGAGCCTTTCATAGAATTCAAGTTTCTACTATTCTTTCTTTTAAAATTTAAAAAAAAAGAAGTAGAGGGGTTGAGAGAACCAGAAGCCTGCCAGTTCAGTGGTATCTTTCAAATATGAGAAGGCAGCCAAAAATAATGTTTTCCCTGAAGTCACAAAGTGTCGAGAATGTGGTTTTTCATAGAATTGTGGAAATCATGAGTGGAAAAGACCTGTTAGGTTATCTTAAACTGTTCCTTTGCCATGGAGCTGTGTAGGAGTGTGAGAGAAGGAGAAACAGAAATGGGACTCACCCTCAAACCACGTCAGTTAAATGTGTGAATTTTTTTTATTTAGATTTTCTCACTCATGAACTGGAAAGGATTCCAAGGCTTAACATTTTTATTGTGAAGAAAAAGACACATAAAGTACACACTTGAGTGAGAAATGAAATAAGAATACAGTTGAGTACTGGGATCATTTTTTTAAAAAATACACATACACACGCACACTCAGAGACAAACTTCAAAGCCATAGCCAGCTGCTATGGCTGAGCTCCTGTGTCTCAAGTCTACATTTCATAACTTTAGAAGTTCATAGCTATGTTGCAGAAATGCAACAAAATCCTATTAGTGAATTCTGAATATGCACATCCAGGCACTGCTGAGAGTGTTCCAATGCACCTCAAGTACATCTGATGCACATCAGGTACTTCCTAGCCAGTGTCCAAATGTGCATTGGTGTGGGCAATAATGCCCATTGTGCATCTAGCCATGGTGCTTCAGTCACTCCAACACTGCACAACAGATGCCTGCACATTGTAACATCAGGGCTGCTCCTAGGTGAATATGGACGTTGGACATCAATGGGAGTATAGTTTCTAGATCAAGGGAAGTAATACTGCCACTTTATTCTACTTTGGTCAGACCAAACCTGGAATAATGTGTCCAGTTCTGGGCACCACAATTCAAGAAGGACATTGACAAGTTGGAACATTGTCAAAGGCTTAGGGAGCTGGGTATGTTTAGCCTGGGAAGGAGAAGGTTAAGAGGTGATATGATAACCGTGTGTAAATATTTGAAGGGATGTCATACTAAGGATGGAGCAAGCTTGTTTTCTGCTGCTCCAGAGGCTAGAACATGGAGCAATGGACTCAAACTATAGGAAAAGAGATTCCATCTAAACATTAGGAAGAACTTCCTGACAATAAGAGTTGTTTGGCAGTGGAATGCACTGCCTCGGGGTGTGTGGAGTCTCCTTCTTTGGAGGTTTTTAAACAGAGGCTGGATGGTCGTCTGTCAGGAGTGCTTTGATTGTGTATACTTGCAGGGCAGGGGGTTGGACTAGATGACCCTTGTGGTCTCTTTCAACTGTATGATTCTATGATTGAGAAACTACAGTCATCCTTTCACAGTTGTGAGCTAAGCATTCATGGATTTGATTATTCATGCATTATTGCATTTTCTGTAGTTCTGCCGTTGCCCTATATGAAACCAAAAAAAAAAAATTTTTTTCTCTAGGTATTTGTAGGAAATTGACCATAGAATCACACTGAAGGACCTACAAATGGCTAGAGAGAATTTGGCCAGAGGACTGCCTAGAGAATTGTTCTCTCAGGTTAAAAAAAAAAAGTGGGGCCTATATTCACAGTTTTTCCATTTTCATGGAGATCCTATGCCCCTAACCCCCATGAAAGTTGAGGGCTCACTGTACTCAATTCGGTTTTGCACACATGTAAGGCCATTTGTGAAGACTTTTTTAAGTCCCAAGCACAATACCAGCTTATGTCTTTTTAAAATCCTTACTCAAAAGTAAACACAGGGAACCTAATGTAGACTGGAATCCTAGCATGGAGGTAGGGAGCACTAACCATCAGCCACCCTATGGCTACAGTTCATATCTGGAACAAGCCCCCCATGGGCACAATGTGTATTGCCCTAGAAGGAGTGCATTCATAGAATCATAGAGTTGGAAGAGACCACAAGGGCCATCCAGTCCAAACCCCTGCCATGCAGGAATACACAATCATAGAATCATAGAGTTGGAAGAGACCACAAGGGCCACCCAGTTGAACCCCCTGCCCTGCAGGAATACACAATCAAATCATTCCTGACAGATGGCCATCCAGCCACTGTTTAAAAGCCTCCAAAGAAGGAGACTCTACCACCCTACAAGGCAGTGATAAGGAGATTTCCTGTGTGGCAGGGAGTTGGACTAGATGGCTCCTGTGGTTTCTTCCAACTCTACAATTCTATGAATCTATGATCCAGTGTATTCCACTTCTGAACAGCTCTTAGTGTCAGGAAGTTCTTCCTAATGTTTAGGTGGAATCTCTTTTCCTGTAGTTTGAACCCATTGCTCCATGTCTTAGTCTCTGGAGCCTCAGAAAACAAACCTGCTCCATCCTCAGTATGACATCCCTTCAAATATTTAAACATGGTTATCATGTCACCTCTCGACTTTCACTTCTCCAGACTAAACATGCCCAGCTCCCTAAGCCACTCCTCATAGGGCATGGCTTCCAGACCTCCCACCATCCTGGTCGCCCTCCTCTAGACATGTTCCAGCTTCTCAATACCCTTCCTGAATTGTGATGCCCAAAACTGGACACAGTATTCCTAGTGAGGTCTGACTAAAGCAGAATAGAGTGGCACCGTTACTTCCCTTAATCTAGACATTATAGTTGTATTCATGCAGCCTAAAATCACATTGGTTTTTTTTAATTACTGCATCACACTGCTGACTCATGTTCAGCTTGTGGTCCACTAAGACGCCTACATCCCTTTCGCATGTACTGCCATCAAGGCAGGTGTCACCCATCCTATATCTCTGGTTTTCGTTTTTACTGCCCAAGTGTAGTATCCTATATTTCTCCCTATTGAAATTCATTTTGTTAGTTTTGGCCCTATTGATCTGTTAAGGTCATTTTGGATTCTGATCCTGTCCTCTGGAGTATTAGCTATCCCTCCTAATTTGGTGTCATGTGCAAACTTGATAAGCATACCTTCTATTCCCTCATCCAAGTCATTGATAAAGATGTTGACCAGCACTGGGCCCAGGACAAAACCTTGTGGCATTGAAAGACTAGATCCGTTTTTGGCAATGCAGCTGTACACATAGGGTCAGGAGAAGAAGCCGGATCAGGACCACAGTAGGAGGGAACAAAAGAACTCCCCCCATCCCAAAACTCAATTTTCCATCTAGATTGAGTCCACTGTATTTACTTTTCAATAAGGGCAGGGAAAACTGGTTGAAGCAGCTCTTGCCCTGGCATCTAGTGCACAATGTTTCTAGTGGCTGATGGGAAGGGAAGTTTCCTCTAATGTCATACAATCCTGGAAGCCTGTTGTCTGCCAGCTGGCATTGTTCTTAAGTCCCTTCTTTATTTGGGGTCTCTGCAATGAGCAAGCAAAGGGATTTTTCAGTCAGCTAGCACCTGTTTGGCTCCCTGTGATCAGCATGCTCCCTCCTCTCCAAGATCAAAGCTTATGTGTCTAAACAGTGAGATGATTATAACACTTCCACTTCAGTGGTCCTTTACATATTCAAAGAGTTGTATGAACATTAAGTTAATGAATCCTCAGGACGCTGCTGCGAGGCAGGTGAGTAACTCTAATCCAGAGATAAGTACCAAGAGATTAACAAGATAGAATATTGTCATATTCATTTTATGCAGTCAGGGAAATTGAAACACAGATTTAAGTTATTACCCAAACCGCATGGTGACTCAGCAACAGAATTAGATTTGTGAACTCAAGAATCTTAGCAGGGAGGTCCGTGCTCTCCAATTGGGTGGCTTTCTCGTGGATTGGAGAGGGGAGACTGGAGAGCTGCAATTGACTTTTGTGATAATGAGAATTTGCTCACTAACTTTGTCGCTCCCAAAGTGATATAACTATGATCTTTGAGGATAGATACTCAAGTACATACCTGGAGGTACTTGCTGGTGGTGGTTAACTGTGCTCCTTCCCCTACCAGCTTCTAGTTCACACTGCCATAAAACCCTGAACACCCTGCATTCTTGTCTGATGTTTGAAGCCAAGCTGGCTTTTTTAGCACTTAGGTGGAGACCACTAGTGAATATCAGGGAGGCCCTGTGATGGTGGGGCACTTTAAGAAGCCACTGCTGTCAGTCAGTGTTGACAGTATTGGATATGATGGACCAATGGCCTGACCCAGCATAAAGCTGCACCATGTCTTCCTGTGTGTGCTCCTTATCCCAACAATAGGCAAAAATGTGGAAAATACCAAAAAGAAAATAGCAGAAATAGAAGGGATGGCAATGGTGTGGGCATCAACAGCCAGTTTCTCCTCTGGATACCTCAGGTAGGTCATTACATGCTCATGTCTCACTTGGACAAAAGCAGGAAGGTCTGTAGACCTGTCAGAGGTGCTGCCAATCCTCTAGTTCAGTAGACAAGAAATTGGGTCAGACCAAGACCCTGCATTGCTTTATAGTACCTGCAGTGTCTGCTAGAGGTGCATTGTGTGCTGCTTTCGGCTTGCCTTTGGCAGAAAGGTTGAGTATCGCTTGTTACCTACATCACTCAAACAGGGGTGGTAGCCCTTTGGCTTGAGAAATGACTTTTCCCTGATACCCTGATCTGTTAGACACAAAATCCATGTACTGAGCTATTCTAGGGAAATTGTTCTTGGCCTGCAAAAGCATATACAAGAGATCAGTGGAGGCTAAAAATGAATAGGTAAATGTACAGAACTGCATATATAAATGGCTAGAGGATGCACATACATACAGTCAGCCCCCTGTATCCACAGATTCAACTATCCATGGCTTGAAGATATTCCAGAAAAAAATAAATAAATCCCAAAAGCAAACCTTGATTTTGCCATTTTATATAAGGGACGTCATTTTACTATGCCACTGTATATAATAGGGCTTGAGCATCCACGGATTTTGGTTTCCACAGGGGTCCTGGAACCAAACCCCAGTGGATACCAAGGGCCCACTGTACTATATAAATTGTCAGTCACATTCTAAGGCCTCAATCCTACATCACTTTAGCATAGCACAAATATTACATATGAGCCTAAGCTATGCTAAGCCATATATATTTCCCCCTGACTTACTATCAAGCCCCTGAATGTGCCCTGTGTGGCCATTCTGTGTTTTGAAGTGAGTGGGGAAGATCAGAGAAGTGTCTGGATGCCTCCCCATAGCCAGACATGCAATGATTACAGCAGTGCTAAGACCCCTAGAGGACCCTGGCAGATCTCAATGCTAATGTCAACATTTTACATCTGGCAATGGTGACATAGCCAGGCGCCTCTCCAATCCTGCCTGCTCACCGTGAAGCACAGAATGGCAGTACAGGGCAGCTTCAGGGGCTTTTCAATAAGCTTGGGGGGGGGTGACTTTGGGCTCTGTGGACGGAGCAGAGGAATACCAACTCCAAGAGTACCAGAAAAAGCACATCCGCATGCATAAGGGAAGCCTAGGTGTGCAGAAGTCCCTAACAGAATTCCGACCTAAGTCTGGATCCCCCCACCAGTCTTTTGATGAGCAAGATTGTAAGTGCTCATATTCTAAATGTGTGGTTTTTTTCAGTCTTATTGGTGAACAGCTGACATCGTAGAGAGGTGCAAAAGCCATGTACTCTGTCTGTCCCAACCCCATCCCTCAAGATTTCACTGGTCATACCAAAACTTGTCCAGGTTTTCTCAAAACTCCTCAATCCAAAATTTGGCTTCTTCCACCTAAGAAACATTTGTTTCAAATTGCACCTAGCTAAAATTTCAGGTGAAATTTACCTGGAATCAACTGTAATCCCATTTCTGCTATAAGTACTTCTTGCCAAGAAGAGAGAGAGAGTGGCTGATAGAACTGATTTCCATTCAAAACACAACCACTGCATCCAACTCGGGTCTCTTTGTTTCTGGGAAGAACATCCCAGTAGATATTGTAGTAGCTTTAGCCACAGAACTGCTTACTACCTTTGGAACAAGGTGCCAATTAATGTGAAGCAAGTTGCAATATGTGCTAAAGATTCTAGCTTTGTTACTTATTTAATGAGCTTCATGGGATTTCAACACAAGGCTCAAAGTAGCAAGGGAAACCTCATAATTAGTTTCAATTAGAAGTTCCTATGTATCACGGCTATTTGATGAACTGCAGAGGGAGAGGAGCTACCAAACAGATACAAATCACTAGCTTTGTCTCATTTATTATTATACTTATTTTCTTCTTAATTAGCTCTGATTGGCTTATGAACCTAATTAATGCAAAGGAATCTGGAGTGGGATACAATGGCATGGTTTAGAGAAGATGCCAGAGTGTACAACTGCTACATTATTGCTAATTGTTATTTACATGGGGACAGGAAGACTAAGTAATGTGGTGTCTAATTAGCATTAAAGATATGGTTTCCATTTCAGAATTCAACTAAAGCAAATGGGATGAACTCATTCCCTCGTGTGTTTTGTTTTTTTATATTATTATTATTATTATTATTATTGCAATTTAAAACAACTTGAACACCAGAAAATACTTCAGTGACCTTTTGGTTTGGTTTCGTTTTTTCAAATCTTCCACTTAAAAGATAAATGGGTAAAATTAGGCCTCCATTAGAATTATTCATATTGCCTTCATGCTCTACCTTTCCATTCTGGCACTACCCATGGACTGGCTGGTGAGCAGAGGCAGCACTAGGAGTGTCTGGAGAGGCTAAACCGCACCAGGTAGCACCATCGGAGGGAGGGGTGACACCGGTCACAGCTGGTGAGGTACTTTGCTGGAAAGTCAGACCGCACCTGGAATAATGTGTCCAGTTCTGGGCACCACAATTCAAGAAGGAAATTGACAAGTTGGAACATTGTCAATGGCTTAGGGAGCTGGGTATGTTTAGCTTGGGAAGGAGAAGGTTAAGAGGTGATATGATAACCGTGTGTAAATATTTGAAGGGATGTCATACTAAGGATGGAGCAAGCTTGTTTTCTGCTGCTCCAGAGGCTAGGACATGGAGCAATGAACTCAAACTATAGGAAAAGAGATTCCATCTAAACATTAGGAAGAACTTCCTGACATTAAGAGTTGTTTGGCAGTGGAATGCACAGCCTCGGAGTGTGTGGAGTCTCCTTCTTTGGAGGTTTTTAAACAGAGGCTGGATGGTCGTCAGTCAGGAGTGCTTTGATTGTGTATACTTGCAGGGCAGGGGGTTGGACTAGATGACCCTTGTGGTCTCTTTCAACTGTATGCTTCTATGATTGAAAAGATTCACCCTCTAGGGATGGTGCAGGCAAGGAAAGTGGAGGAAGCATTTTATACAGAGAATCATCTGAAGATAGTCTTTGAAGACATGCAGTGAATGAGCCAACGCTATGCAAACAAACATCTACTGACTGGCTAGCATCTACATCTCTGGTTACTCTAACCTAGAGGTGGGCAAACTGCAGCCCATGAGATGCATGTGCCCCTCTAGAGCCATGTTTGTGGTCCTCAGAGCCCCTGCCCCCCGGGGGCCAATTTTTTTTAATTTTCTCAGTGTCTTCCAAATGCTCTCTAGGGAACATTTGGGGGCATTTTGCCATGTTTTAGAGGCTCCTTGGGCTATTTGAAGATGAGAAAAGGCATTTTATAAAACTGGACATAAACCAGAAGTGACTTCCAGTGACTCCCTGTTGATGTTGTTTTGTTTTTTGTTTTGTTTTTTGGTGGGGGGAATCCCTCTCCTGGGCCTCCAATGTCCCAGGAGGGCCCGAAGACATGGAGAAAACACCCCTCACAGCCCCTAGAGGGTATCAGGGCATTGGGGGTGGTGGAATTTTTTCACAGTGGGGATGCAGCCCCCCAAGGTCTCCTAGGGGTCTAATGCAGCCCCCTAGCCCCCCACAGTTGCTCATGCCTGTTCCAACACCACTTCCCAGTGCATCCATGTAAGGGCATGCTTTCCCCTTCCCCCTTATTCACCTCAATCACTCCTAAACTGCAATAGGTCCAACAGGTCTGATCAGCACCCATTGCAACTGAAACACATTAAAATGCTTTCCACATCCCTCAGCAATGCAGAAGGACTTCCAAAGTGTTGATACATAATGACATCTCTCAAGTATGAAAGTTTGAAATCCACCCAAACCTGGGCCATAGCTTTTTGCCTCTGCCATCATCTGGTATTACAAATTCAACTTTATAAATAGCTGCTTTGAAAATTTCCATTTGATGAAGTTCAGTCAATTTGATGAAATGCAGTTATTCCCTGTATTGTGGAAACATGTGTTTTAAGCCATATTAACTAACCTAAATCAAAGCATTAATGAGATGAAATCAATTGCACTTTTCAATTACATATCTAATCTGAGCATTAATTTCACTTGACAAATGTTGTGATTCAAAATTTGCAGCCATTGAAAACTTATGTGAACATCCCTTGACATAAAATTCCCTTAATTTGTTTTTCCCCTCCCCATCAAATGCTAATCCAATCCTCTGCATTAAGGCTTTTTCACTTGCTATTTCATTATCAGAATCTGAGAACAGGGTTGTGCACTGGGGATCCTAGGCTGAATGGCAAATCTTATGACTTGTAGATTTGAGCTATCTTGTGTGGTCTAGTCTTAAATCCATCATCAGGTACAGAGGTGATTAGTAAGTTAGCATCAGCTTCTGCAGTTGCCAGAAGCCTCTGGACTGACCAAGCCTGACATTACTTTTTAACAACTCATCTCAGGAATTTGGATTTAGTAGGTTTTTGTTATGTTTGTAACCACCTTGATGCATAGATTCATACAATTGGAAGGTATTCTCAAAGTTCATCAAGTCAGACACTTACCAGCGGAGAAAAGCAAATCCTACTTAATTCCTTACATGTAGGATTCAAAGATGTAGCCATGTTAGTCTTGATCATTATGCAAAAGGATCTTGTAGCACCTTTGAGGCTAACTGAGGGAAAGAAGTTGGTAGATAAGCTTTCATAGACTTATGTCTACTTCATCAGATGCATAGGGTAAAGTACTTAGGAACAACTCTTTATAGCCACGAATGAGCAGGTGGTATAGGAACACAAAACTTGTGGGTGTGGTGATGAGGTGACAAGTTTAGTTTTAACAATGGTCAAAAGCAGGAGGAAAGATTCTGCCTAAAGCCAAGGTGAGTAGATAACTATATGAAAGGTGGAGGAAGTTCTTGGAATGTAGTGTGATGCTGGCTATGAACCAGAAAGGAGATGTGATAAGCTATCCAAGAGAGCCCTCATGAGACTGGGGTGCTAATTAGTGTTATAACATATGTAGTTGTGCCCAAAGAGGTGGGGGAGCTTTAGAGCTCCAGCTGTGATGCCAAAATCTATATTATTATCTGGGGGAATTATTAGCTCAAATGAAAGCTTGCAAGAGGCAGGGAACTTCAGGATCTTTTCATCTATGTATACAAGTACTAACTGTAGAGAGCACTCCAGTTTAAAGCGAAATCAAATATTTTTTATTGGAAATAACACAAAGTGAGCTCACACACACAACATATGTTCCTAAGAACCATGCAAGGCTATACAGGAGTAAGGCAGAAAGCTTGCATAGAGGGAGAGATTCTGGTAAAAAAAGGTGACCATTACCAGTCTTGAAGAGTAAAGTTTCTTGCAGTGAAGATACTCACACAAGCATCTGAGGATAACACAGGAGGTTCTGATCGGGGGCACACTGAGAAAGAGAGTAGTCAGGTTTGTCCACCATGGCATGCCTTTCTGTTGTTGGGTGACTAATATTTTTACCCTATTTCATATCCTGAAGGGGTACTCTGGTTAGGATAAAGCTTAGATGGCTTTCCCATTGCATAGACAAAGGAAACCAAAGCTCAACTGATTGCATTAATGGCTGAGAGATATGAATTGATTGGTTTATGACAACCTTGCAAGGTCAGACAGGAGGGAGTATAGGAGAAACTTCCATAGGACTAGATTTGGGAGTGGTCACTTAATTGTTTGATTGAATGAATCATTGCTGAGGCACACAAGGCTGGAAGAAAGGGTTAACCCATACCTCCTTAATGACTGTTTACTAAGGGGCTTCCACACAATCCTAATATGGGCTTGTTTGCTAAAATATTTCTAAGACACATCCCAGGTCATTGTGATCTCCAACTGATTTTTTTTTGCCCCAGCCAACCTGACCCCAAAAAGTGTTCGGTATTTCCAATTATAAGATATCATGGGGAAGGGGTAGTAGAACATACTAACATGGTGTGCCAGGACTGGAGTTTGTGGATATATTCCTATTCTGCTGTTACTCTTTCCAATCTTCCTTTGTAGGTTTTTTTTTTCTTTTTTGTTCACAGGCTGCTATTCTAAGGTCTGAGAGAGAATGCCCAGGAAAATTGAAGTGTTCTGCAACTGTTTTGTGTGTTCCCATTCCTAATGCCTGATTTATCTCCATTCATTCTGTGGCTCAGAAACTGCCCTATTTGCCCAATGTAGAGTGCTGAAGACATTGTTGACTGAGGATGGCAAATAGCACGTTAGAGGATGAGCAAGTGAAAGTACCTCTACCATTGTGGATGATGTAATTAGGTCCAGTGATGACATTTCCCGAGTTGATGTGTGGACAGGTTGGCATCTGCGTTTATAGCAAGATCTTGTACTTGTTTCCCCATATGTGTTGTATGTCTTCCTGTAGGTAAGTAACGGTTTGAGATTGGGATGCTGTCTATAGGCAAGTAAAGGCCCTTTGAAAAGGCAGCATTATTGTCCAGAATAAATAGTTCATTTATGACACATCTGAGTGGTTTCAGCTGGGAGCTGTACATGACCACTAGTGGGATTCTGCCATTTCCTATCTTCAGCCTCTTCTGTAATAGATTAGTTTTGGGTACAAATCAACAAGGCAAGACATAGCCAGGACTAATCTATTACAGAAGAGGCTGAAGATAGGAGATAGCAGAATCTCCCTAGTTTTGTTACTCAAAATTGTTTTCTCCACTGGATGGGATTATGAGCATCTCAAGACATTTTCTGAAGATTTTTCATATTTGAGGACTTTTTTTGGTGAAACATTGATTTTCACAAATAATGTTTTGTACAAAAACACTGTTTTGTTCAGGAAATTTGATTTTTGTGCAAAATACTTTTCTGAGCTGAAAGCTGGTTTTTGTGAAGAATTTTTTCATGAAAACATCCTGAAATGTGAAAAATCTTAGAGCAGTCACCCCCCCCCCACCAGACACTCTTTCTCATCAAGAACAAGAAAATGTGGGGGTGTTCCTTATAGAGAGCCAGTGTGATATAGTAATGTGAGTGTTGGTTTAGGTCAGACTTCAGGAAACCAGGGTTTGCATCCCCATTCAGCCATGGAAACTCATTGGGTGACTTTGGGCAAGTCACACTCTCTCAGCCTCTGAGGACGGCAGAATTAAACCTCTGACCAAAACAAGAAAATCCCATGATCCCTTAGGGTCTCCATAAGTCAGAAACAACTTTAAGACATACAGCATTAACAATACCTTACATCTTGACTAGTGCCACCTATTCTTTTCACATGCTGCATGTTCACATTTCTCTGTGATAAAATTCATTTTGTTAATTTTGGTCCTTCAGTCTGTCAAGACCATCTTCAGTTCTGATTCCTCTTTCTAATGTATTCACCCTCTTTTCCTGTCTGGTGTGATCTGCACATTTGATGAGCATTTCCTAACTTTATCCAAGTTATGTATAAAGAGTTGAATAGGCCCGGGATAGAACTCAGCAGCACCCCACTTCTCATTTTTCTCCAGGCAGATGAGAAGCCATTCATGAAAGCTCTTTGGGTGCAGTCCATCAACTAGCTAAGATGCACCTAATAGTACTATTGTCAAGTTTACCTTGGACCAGCTTGCCAGCAATAGCATGGATTGTCCTTGTCAAAGGCCATGCTGAAATGATGATTTACAACATGCACAACATAGCCCTGATTTAGCAAGCCAGTGTCCCGATCCTACATCAAAGAGATAGAGCTTAACACCTCCCTCATGGAATTATGTAATAATAGTGCAGCTCTAATCCATTATTGAATTGCACAATGAGCAATGTGTATGCACATCTGCATGCAAAATACACAAGTATAACCATGTGTAGTGCAGATGTGAAGCCACATGTGACCATGCACAGTGCACAACCACAGTGGCAAGTGCAGTTCTGCTTCCACAACCTATGGTTGTTCTGCATCAAACATGTCCAACTACAGTAGAGGAACTTAATGCATCAATAAGACACCAACAGGATTCTAGCTAGTTATTCCATTTTTAAAAGGAGAGGATGTTTAATGATCATAGATCACTCACAGGTCAATTGTTTAAGGATCATTTCTAAAACTTTTCCAGGGACTGACATCAGGTCATTAGTTGCCTGTGACTGACAGAGCATCCAAACCATAACCTCTAGTGCCTTACAACATTTGGGGAAAATGAAAATGGCAACTCTCAAAGAAACCCCTATCTAGCCCTGTGCTCCAGTAAAAGTAGTATAGTAGAAGGAGTACAGGGTTCCACCCTATCAAGGGCCTCAGGCTCTGAACCCTGTCCTGCAATAAGTAGTAGAAGCAGTACTTCTGTCATGGCATAATTATAGTGATTGGTACAAGAGAGAAAAGTCCCATTGCCTGCTAAGAACAACACTCATCTGTTCAAAACACCACAAATGAGAGATGAAATATATTTAATTCTCTTCTGTTGGAACCAGGGTGTATTTGTCGACCCCTCCCTCCTGTCCTTCTGTTGGCAGGCAAAACCCTTTTTATTCTGACAGGATTTTAAAACAGAAAGTTTCTAAGGATGGGCTAAGCAGGGGTGCTGTATTGTTTTAAACTGAGCTGCTTTTTATCTTTTTAATTGCATTTTATTCTTTTATGTGGAGGTTTGAATTGTCTTGATACTGTGAATAGTTTGATTCTATTTTGATCTTTACTTTTTGCATGTTTTTAACTGTATTTTTACTTTTAAATTGTAAGCTACCTTGAGTTCCAATTTTGGGAGAAAGGTGGGAAATTAATAATAACAAATTAATAATAACAACAACAGCTATAATAATTGTACCCAATCATTCCTGCCTCCAGACCCAGGGTGGATGTTTTGGAAGCCACGGTTTCAAGTCTCATTCTTTGAGCTAGAGGCCAAACCCTCAGTGAGGTTTTGTTTTGTTTTGTTTTTGGAAGATGGTACATGTAACACAAATCTCCTTGAAAGAAAATCTCTCCTTTCTTTGGGTTTTTCTCTTTTTCTATTCCTAATTGGCCTGGTTAGAATGTGGGTGGCTGTTAAAATGACTGGAAGTAAATGCATTGCAGGTAGCTCCAGGTAATTCTGGTCTTTTGTTTCTTCCTGTTAGGAAAAGACTAGAACCTGTCAGGATTTGCTGAGAATCTTAAAATTCTCTTGCCTGCCCTTTTTGGTGAGAAAGGATAGGCTTCTGATTTCAATTATTTCCTAGTTGGAAACATTTGCAAGAGCAAGGAATTATTCCAGCCATTTGCCAAAAAACACACATGCATACACATAAGGCCAATCTGGTGGTATTTTGTTTTTGTTTCAGCCTAGTCCTATTATTATTATTATTATTATTATCATTATCATCATCATCATCATCATTCCTGGTAGGCTGAGGGAGGAACAGGCGGGGGATATAACAATACCCTGGTATTGAAAACAATAAGAAATTTCAAGGGTGGTTTCATTCCTGGATGGGTTTCTCCCCTCCCCCTCCCTCCCCCTTCCTCATTGTGTGTGTAAAGTATAAATGTTTCCAATGCTACTGCCAGATTTTAAGGGCTAGTTGTTAAAAGAGTGTGTGGGTGGCTTTGCCCCCATCCCTCTCTATTCACAGGCTGCCACATGTATGCGCCTTCCACATGTGAAACATGGAGAAAAATCACATCCTTGGGTGGAGTGAGGAAAAACTCCATTCCCTTTTTATTATTGTGATTATTGTTTTAGGTTTAATGGTGTACATTAAAAGCTTGCAGGTAGAGAGCAATTAGACTTTAAACCCTCTTTCTCTGTCTCCTAATGTTGTGGAAAAGTAATTTCAATTCCTATTGCATAGGAGTAAGTCTTCTCTCTGCAGCTCCTTGTTACTACACACACACACACACCAAAATGGGATTGTTGTTTCCTTTTTCTGCCATGCATATTCATGAGAGATAACTTTGGTTTTGTTTTGTTTTGTTTCCAGTCACTGAAACAGATGTGGAAAATGTGTTCTGAAGTAAAGGAGGAGGGAGAGAGAGCCAGGGAATTTTAAAATCTCAAGGGAAGGGCAATAGAGTATGTGAGGTCTTTTTCACACTACATAATTATAGCGCTTTGGTACCATTTCAACGGCTATGGCTCTATCTCATGGAATCCTGGGATTTGTAGTTTTATGAAACGTTTAGAATTCTCTGCCAGAGCGCTCTAGTGCCTCAAACATGACAAATCCCAGAATCCCATTGGATGCAACCCCTGGCAGTAAAGTGATGTCGAAATGCTGCCATTTTATAGTGTCAGTGAGACCTGAGTTCTTGAAAGCAAAGTGAACTAAGGGAATCACAGGCTCTTGGGCTGGAGGCATGGTTGAGGTCACAGATGCTCAAGGGTACCACTCCACCCATATGCCCAACATGTGAAGGACAGTTGAGCAACATGGCCAGGATCCTGTCTGAAGGTGGTATGGCATAACATTCTCCCAGCATACTCACCTGTGATGGAAGAAGGAGAGTGAAGGTAGGAAGCCAGGTGGTGGCAGGAGGGCGATTTCTCAGCACACATACCCCATAGCTAGTTGGTGACTATTTGGGTCAGGGGCAAAACTGTGGCAGGCCGTTCTGCATTCCATAAGAAGCTTCTAAATACCTCCTTACACAATGTCAGAAAAAGTAGTTACCTTAGTACAACCCTCAGTTAGGCTTGTTTAAAGCTCATGGGGGATTCTGTCCCATACCTTACAGCCTTCAACATCTGTACACCTCCTTCAAGCAGCACCCCTTCCCCCAGACATCCACATGATGTCTGAAAGGGAAAGCACCATGCATTTCCATGCAGATTCTCCACTTGATCCAAGAACCTATGCAATCTGGTGGAAGGATTCCTAATGATGTCAAGAATGCACTCCCATATAACTGTATGCACATATGCATCCGTTTCACATCACTGAACACAGCACACTGACAGCAGTGGTATTCCAACTGCCCCTTCTGCACATTGGGTGTACACATGGAGCGGGTTGACTTAAAAATCTGTCATTAGCAATATGATCCCTTCACCAGGGACCCTTTCACACTGTACAATTACAGCAGTTTCATACACCACTTTCAATGTCACAGTTGCCTCTTAAAGAATCCTGAGATTTGTGATTTAGTAAGGCACTTTAGCTCTCTGTCAGAAAATTCTGAATATGTCACAAAACTACAAATCCCAAGGTTCCATGGAAAGAATCTATGGTAACAACATGTTAAACTACTGTGTAGTATGGAAGGTACCCAGGCTTCCACGTGGGTGCGGTTGGACTTACAGAACTTCTACTTTAAGAAAAGTGCAGTGAGATGTGCCAGTAAGTTTTAAAATGTTTAAAACATGAGGCCAATCCAGTCATCCTGACCTGAGGGAAAATCCCTCCAGGCCTCCAAAAATCACACTGTAATGATTGTGCAAATTTGGCTGCTAGAAAGCCATGACGCTGGCCTGTCAAATGTCTTGTTTTCACTTTATTCCTTCATTGTGTATGTTAAACTTTAACAGTCCACTTAAAGAGGGTGTTAAAGGGCTAAATGAAAGGGAGAACTGCTATAGGTGTGATTCCCCACACATACGTACATTCCCCTTATATCACAGTGGCCTGCCAGGTTTGGCTTCAAATGCATTTTCTTGCTCTTAAAAAAAACTGCCAGGAATTGAGCTCATTTTACAGTGGTAGCAGGTGATGACAGCCAGGTCTCCACAGCAGCCCATGTGACTGCAAGGTTAGTCATTCTTGTGAGGGTCACTCTGATTGACACGGCTGGACCTCTTTAGCATCCTGCCTGACTCAGTTTGTCTCTCATCAGCATGCCAAACCTTATATGGGAATGGCGCCTCATAGTGGGAGGGACACTCTGGTGCCCCTGCCAGTCTGTTTTATTAATTGAAAGCCTTGGCTAAAGGCCTATGAATAAGAAAGTGATAGAATAACATTAGGAAAGTGTTTTGTTTCCTCTCCCCTGTGGAGCTCTGCCCATGGGATCTTGATTGACAAGAGATGCAAGAAGTCTTAAGATTCATGACATGCCAAGATTAGGAGCAGCACTCTGAGGACTGCTGCCCTCCTGCATGGTGTCCTTGGTTTTTTTCATTCCAATCCCATAAGGGACCGAGGTAAAACTATGCCTTTTTGCAAACCAGAAAAACGTGTTTACAAAAAGTCATGGTTTCAGCTTGGTTCTTTACAGGTCCAGAATGAAAGGATGCCAGAAGGACACTGGCATCATGCAGGAAGGCAGCAGGAAACAGGGAATGTTCCTGCTGTTTTGCCAATTTTCCTCGGAGTGCAATAAGGCTCTGCATTGCATATCCGTGAATGGCCATAGCTCATTGATATGATGAATGGTCACTTGATACAGGTCATTGGTTGGAGAATGGCCATAGTTCACATACCCTTCAACTGTCCTGATTTGACAGGAATAATCCCTATTTATCCTCTGCCATCCCACTGTTTCACCTGCTTTTAAAATATCCCAGTTTCTGTCGCCTCCTCTTATTTTCACCCTTGGTCCTCAGCTTACTTAGAGGAGGTTTCAGAATCTTGCCATTCCTGGTATGCTCAGGCAATGGCAAACTGCTGTGGCCTCTCACCCTAACTAGTCTGTTCTTCCTCATTAATAACATTTGCCATCTTGACCATGTCCTGATGTTACTTGGCCACACAGGTCCCAGTTTTTATCTGTGAAATGTTGGAGGGTATGATTTCGTGCTCACTGCTTACATAAAGTACACTGCCTATAAAATCTGATGAGTTAGGAACTATCAGAAAGTGGAATTGGTTGAAAAGTGGAACCCAGGTTTGTTTGTTTTAACTTGCAAATGCATTTTGGCCACAAAAATATATAAATAACACTCTATCTATCTATCTATCTATCTATTTGTTAGTTTGTTTTATTGGATTTGTATCCCATGTTTCTCCCAAGATGGGATTTTTACTTTTGAATGTATGCCAAAGTTAATTAGCACACTATACTTACACTACACACACACACAAAGTAGGCCCTTGGTATCCACGGGAGTTTGGTTCCAGGACCCTCCATAGATACCAAAGTCTGTGGATGCTCAAGTCCCATTATATACAATAGCATGGTAAAATGGTGTACCTCATATAAAATGCTAAACAGCAAGGTTTGCTTTTTGGAATTTTTTTAAAAAAATATTTTAAAGTCATGGATGGTTGAATCTGTGGATAAAGAATCCATGAATATGGAGAGCTGATCACACATACATATACACATACACACACAAGTGCATGTGAGCAGTCCCACACTGACAAAAGAGTGGAACCCCTGTCAAATTATTGAAACTTGTCTGTACTTTGCAAGCGTTGAAAGAGCAAGTCCTCGGAAAGCGAGGTGTTAGAAAGTAGGGGAAGCCTGTATTGGGTTCAGTCCCCAGTGTGGCTAGGAAACTTCCTATTTGGAAATGTGGCGAGCTGAGCTAGATGGATCAGTGGTTAGTATAAGGCAACTGCCTTTCTTCTGTCTAAGGCCTGATTAACACATGCAGTTAAGAATAGCATGGTGGCTTCCAAAACCATCTGAAGGCAGTTCCACCCTATTCCCTTCATATTGAAGTTGTCCCACTCTCCAGAGCTAGCTTCCATTCTTTCTAGACCCATCTATGCATCAAACCAACATTTTTGTAGTCCGTGGGGCAGTGGGGAGACAATACATACGGTAATCTTGTTGTGCAGTCTCAGGGATGTGTGTCATATACACCCTTCCATAAAGGAGGAAGAAAATGTCTCTGTATGGTTACAAAATTATTGAATTCCCTGTTGGAAGTGATTCCATGAGAGGCTGAGTGTTGTCGGTCCTGCTAATTTGTAAGACACTCTCTGCTGCATTTCCCCTTTGCTGTCCATGTAACAGATTCTGAGAGCACTGTAACAAAAGTCTGTTTGTGTGGCATGAATAAGCCCCAAAACGAACTGCTGAAAAACAATTATTGAAAGGCCTAACAAACAACTCTTTGGGGGTTGAAGTCAGCCTTATTTTGATTACACTTCAGTTGAATGCCAATTATTCTTAAAGCAGGCGGCACTGTCAATGAGGGGAACCACTCTGAGAACTTCTTCTGAGAAGACTTGTTTAAAACCAGAGGGCTTGAAATCAATAGGTGATTGTTTTAAAAGTGGAGGCCACTTAGCTCCGCAGCAGAGGGTCAGTTGGCACTGCCGTTATAAATCATGTGTCTTTCCCCCCCTCCCAGCCTTTCAAAGGTCCGTTAATGCACCATTTTTAATTCACAGATGGCAGGAAATGTGACGGGAAAGGCAGACGGGGTAGGGAGAGAAGCAAACAATAAATTTAGCTACTATGGCTTTGCTTTATTTTATTTTTTTTTCTCTTCTGACTGCTTTAGCTAAAATCTTGTTTACCCTTAATCAGCATCAGTCTCTAGCCAAATGCTTGGTGCAGATCTAGAACTAAAGACCTGTTTAATTTAATCTGTTTACCGGTAGACCTGTTTAGTTTAATCTCATGCCTTGAACAGAATGAGTTAAAGTATTTGGTGTATTTAGAGCCATTCTTCTATATATGTGTGTTAGGGTCACCATTTCAGAATCATCCCAGGCCCTGAGGATTCTAGGCCCAAACCTGACACCTAGGATCAACCCCTGATGATGTCATTAAATACTAGATTATGATGATGATCTTTATTTTTGTCCTGCTTTTTTCCCAATTTGGGACTCAAAGCGGTGTACAATTCTCTTTCTGTCTCTCTGGCTTTTCTTCGCAAACGAAGATTTAGGAAGGACTCATCCCACGCTTTCTGCAAGCGCGCTGATGACTAAAAAGACCAATCTGAGATAAACAAGTCCAGTTGCAGAAAGCACAGCAGAAGGTCTCCTTGGGTGATATTCCCGGGTTGTGATTCTTTCTGCGTTGTCATTTCTCTTCAAGACTTGTTCGGCGTGAGTTCTCAAATAAGGCTGCAGCATTGTGGATAGTGCGTCTTCATGCCTCCTGATGTGAGACCAGGACGGACCACTGTTGGCCCTCTTACGCTGACCCATGGTGAGTTCACCATAGAGTACTATTTTTGGGAGGCGATGGTCCTCCATCCTAGAAACAGCTGCCCTGCCCAGTGCAGCTGTGTTCTCAATATCATGGCCTCAGTGCTGGCGATCCCTGCTTGCTCAAGGACAGCAACATTCATCACATAGTCAGTCCAGTCTATATTTTAGGATTGTGCGTATACAGCACTGATGAAAGCACAAAAATCAATGTGTATAGAGCCATTGTACTGTCTATTCTCTTTTATGGGTCTGAAACATGGGTCATCTATTGCTACCACTTACAACTCCTCGAAAGCTTTCACTACAATTAAAAGACATTGTTAAAATCAGAAAAATATGGAAGTTAAAACATAATTAAACAATGAAAAGATTAAAAACAGCTAAAAAAGATTAAAACACACACACATACCCTAGCACAGCCATTAGCAGAGACCAGTAAACGCCTGCTGAAATAAGAAAGTTTTTACTTGGCTACAGAAGGCAGGCAGGCAGGGAGGGTGCCAATCTGACTTCTCTGGGTAAGGGAGTTCCAGAGCCTGGGGGCAGCCACTGAAAAGGCCCTCACCCGAGTTCCCACCAGATGTACCTGTGAGTGGTGGGACAGAGAGAAGGGCCTCCCCAACAGATCGAAGAGCCCGGGCTGGTTCATAAAGGAGAATACGGTCCTTCAAATAACCTGGACCTGAGCCGTGTAGGGCTTTAAAGGTCATAACCAGTACTTTGAATTGTGCCCAGAAACAGACTGGTAGCCAGTGGAACTGCTGTAACAAGAGGGTTGTATGATCCCTTTAGCCAGCTCCTATTAGCAATCTGGCTGCAGCTCTTTCAACAAGTTTCCAAACACTCTTCAAAGGCAACGTAGAGTGCATTACAGTAATCCAACTGGGATGTAACTAAGGCCTGTGTCACCATGGCCAGATCTGATGTCTCTAGGAATGGGCACAGTTTTAAGTCTAGGAGCACCTCAAGCTGCAAAGCTGTGTCTTCAGAGGGAGTGTAACCGCATCCAGCACAGGCTGGATCCATATTCCCTGATCTGTACATTAAGTACCAACCACTGTTTCTCACCCGTCTTCATTTAAACACACATGCGCATACACAGATACAGAGAGAATGTACTTTCATGTTTGGAAATTAAGAGCGAAATCTTAGCTAAAGGCACTGTTCCCAAATCAAGGTGAGATAAGGGGATTATTCCTTCTCACTTCCTTAGGGATTTCTGGGCAAGGTACAAAGTGTTGGTTGTTTAAAGACCTACATGGTTTGGGTCCCGGTTACCTACAGGATCACTTTCTCCTGTATAATCCACCACATACACTTAGGTCCTCTGACGAACATTTGCTCCAGTCAGCCAGGACTAGGTTGGCAACCATCAATCACCCTGAGGACTTTTTCTTCAGCCGCCCCTAGACTCTGGAAAAGCCTACCAGAAGAGATACGACAGCTGAATATACTGTCAGAATTCAAATCAGCTTTAAAGACTAGCCTCTTCCGGTAGGCCTATCCAAATGATTTTAAAGTGTGAATTTTAAATTGTGCATTGACTGTTTTAAAATGTCTTGGTTTTACTTGTTCTTTTAAATTGATATATGTTTTTAACTGATACGTGTTTTTAGCCAATGTTACGTTTATTTGTTAATTTGTTGTTCCCTGCCTTGATTCATAGTGAGAAACATATGAGAATTATTATTACTAGCTACACCCGGTGTAACATACACCGCACTCCCCCACGGTACACATGCCACTCCCCCATGCCACCCTCCCTGTGCTTGTGCCACCCTCCCTGTGCCTGCGCCACCTTCCCCATGCCGCCATCCCCATGCTGCCCTCCCTGCACCCCATGCCACACTCCCTGTGCTCATGCCTCTCTCCCTGAGCCCTGTGCCACCCCGTGCCACCCTCCCCATGCTCGTACCACACTCTCCGTGCCCCATGCTGCCATCCCTGTACCTCATGCTGCCCTCCCTGTGCTTGCACCGCTCTTCCCGTGCCTGTGCCTCCCTCCCCGCACTGCCTTCCCTGCGCCCTGTGCCACCCTCCCCGTACTCACATCACCCTCCCCGCACTTGCACTGCCCTCCCCGCACCCCGTACATGTCGCACGCACACACACCATGCCACATCCTCCCCCATGCTACTCACACCCCCTCTGCCTCCACCATGTTTAGAAAGGAGTGAAACTTCCACATGGTCCCACCCCCAGTGAGCTGATTGGCTGCCCAACAGAGCTTTGATTGGTTGGTCAGTTTCCTAAGTGGCCAATCAGCACACTGGATATGGCAGCATACCTAAGAGATATATGTGTGTGTATATATATATATATATATATATAGGATAAGGAACATTTAATCTATTGGATAAGGAACATTTAATTTCTCAGCCACAGATGCAGGCGAAATGTCAGAAAGAAACTATTCCAGAACACAGTCTCGCAGCCCTGAAAAACCCCAAGGAAAATCTATGGATGCCAGCCGTGAAAGCCTTCGACTTCACATTTAATCTAGCCTACTTGCTTCTAGCCAGAAAGTGGATGCAGAGCAGAGTGGGGGGTGAGCTCTGGTGCTACAAAGACTGGGAGGGAAGGAGGAAGCTAGCTAGCTAAGTAAATGCATAGACCTCCTTGAGAATCTTTGCAAGTTGCAGTAACAAATCAATGAAGCCTTGCAAATTGTAGCAGGCAGGCATTCTCCTAGCTCAGCTGGAGATTTGTACACAGCCCTTTCCTCTTGCCTGGAGCTGAGCCTACCAAAAATGAAGAATTCATCCCCTCATCTCCTGCCTGGAGATGAACCATGAAAACTGGAGACTCCGGGCCAGGCCAGGCCCTGAGATCTGACAACTCTAATGTGTGTAATGTCATGAAAATCCATTGCCCTTTCCAGTACAATAGCAAAAAGATCCCAAGGAACTTTCCATGTTACTGTCAAAACAGGAGAGGCAATTTTGGGGAGCAGAGCATTTTGCTAATTATGAATACATCTGTGTGTTCGACAAAATTCAAAGAATGGAAAGTGACAAGAAGTGATAAACCTCCAAACTGGAAAATGTTCATCTCATTGTTAGGTTGGCTAACTGAAAAGCCAGCATCATCCAGCATTTGATCCTAGATGAGCAGAACATCTTGGGTATCCATTGCAGTTATGTTAGGTTCCCATTCAGCAGTAGGCTAGTCTCAGGGCAGCAAAGAATTATGGGGGCACTTATAATTTTATCTCACCTCCTAGGTGTCCCAAAATAACATTTTCCAAGCTCTTGTCATTCTTTTGTAATGGGCTTACCATCACATTATAGTATTTAGATTTTCTAAGATCCTTGTTCTCTCCAACAGTGGAAGTGCGGCTTGGGTCCAAACTATCTGAAAGACTGTCTCCCGATACGAACCTGCCAGAATTTTAAGATCATCAGGGGAAGGCTTTCCCTAGTTCCTGCCATCATCACAAGTTTGCTTAGTGAGGACATTAGAGAGACCTTGATGGTTGCTTCCACCCTCTGGAACACGCCCCCATGAGAGGCTAGGCTTGCCCCCTCCCTACTTTTGCTGGTGTTTTTATTACAGCAGGTGTTTAATTTGTGAAAGCCCAGTCAGCTTCATGGTTTAGTCTAGGGAAGAGACAGCAGCAAGTATAACTAGGGGGGAGGAGAGTAATGATTATCAAACTAAATATAGTCTAGAATCCACTTACTGTAGCAGTGATGACAACAGCAGCACACACACACACACACACACAAAAGCCATCCAGTTGTGGAATACTGGTAGAGTGGTTCTTTCTGGCAAGGATCCTATTGAATGTTGTTCCTTGGGAATTGCTCCATGGCCTGGTGGACCTTATTTGTAGGGTATTTTAGGGATAAGGTTTCTCACAATTGTTCCAATTTGATCTCCACATTCTGGGGGAGAGGGAGTCCTCTCAGCATCTTTGCAAGCTGCTTGTTCTGTTGTTATGGATACCGTTCAGTTTATGCAACATTGGGATGTTAATAGATGTCTACTCATCGTGTAAGTACCTGAACCACAAGGGCTCCTGTCCCTTTAATTGTTATGTAGAAAAGGGAATTTCAGCAGGTGTTGCTTTCATGACAAGCCAACCTGTCAAAATTCCTTCTTCTACACTACTATCAAAGGGACAGAAGCCCCTTATTTCACCTGGCAATTTTAAATACCATATAATGCTACTTTTGAAGCCCAGTTTCCACTAGACAGCTCAGGAGGATGCCGTTCCTTCAAGCAGGGCTGGCATCAATGGTTATCATGATTGGGCACCTGTCATTAGGTTTATAATGAGTGCTTGTCAATTTCCCACCCACAGGCAAATTCTGTGTTCTCAACTTTTCATGAATACTTTGCAGAAAGGGTTACTTGGTGGGAAACTGCAGAACAGATGTTAGTAAAATGACATGGTTTATGTAGCAAACTGCAGAAACAACGGAAGGAAGAGAGTTTGCTTTTGTTTGACAGCACACAATCCATATGAAAATGGTGGGGAAAATGATATACTGATCAGGGGTTGTGCAGAGAGAGGATGAACTCATAGAGGGAGAGGAGGCCATAGGGGCCTCCAAACCTGGGAGCTGGCACTGCTATCAAGCAGGCCATAGAACCAACAGGAACACTCAGTCTAGTTCCCAACATAGATGTTCCTCAAAGCAACCAAGGCTGTGTTAATTTCAGGACTATACCTGAATGTTCCAGACAAAAACAAAAAAGCTCAGGGGTGTATAAAGTTTTGGGGAGATTTAAATACAGAAGAACAACAATATATGTTTAGAAACATGTATGCATGGAAAGAAGATACACTGAAAATATATGTAATGTCCACACTACAGAATTATAGCAGTTTGACACCACTTTAGTTGCTATGGCTCAATATTCTCAATACTATGGATTCTTGGATTTTTAGTTTGGTGAAGGATTTGAAATTCTCTGCCAGAAAACATTAGTCCACCTTCCAGCTACAGTTCCCAAGGTTCTTGGAGTGTCTGTGTACACTACAGAATTAAACTGATTTAATCCTCAGTCCCTTTCTTTTGAGGGTGTTGTGGTGCCTTCCAAATAGCTCACAGGACTACTGATCCCAGAATTCCATAGGACAGAGCCATGGCAATTAAAGTGGTATCAAACAGCTATAATTGTGCAGTGTACATGCACCCTAAATCATAGGTGGACAAATCCCCAAGATCTGGGGATCACAGATGCCACTCTGAAAACTTCAGAGTGGCACCCCAATACATATCCCATCTCCAATGTGTGTGTCTCTGTGTGTTCATTATGCTGTTGCAGACCATTAAAACACAGGCTATCCATCATATAAAATATAATATATAAAGTAAAAAGAGCAATATAAAACAGAAGAACAAGTAACAATTCAGCAGTTATTATAAGATCTTAAAATGTAATAAACACAATATTTTTTAAAAGAAGGGGGGATACTCATCCATTGCATATGTTTGAATAATAATTTTCTTTTCTGAATACAGTATTCATTTTCTTAACTTTCAACAATTCCACCACCCCCAATGTGCTTTAAAAAACGGCAACTCAGAAATCCCGTGTCCTCTAGGAGAATAGTTGGACAAAATCAACATTTTTTGTCTTCCCAGACTTTTGTAGGCCCAGTGCCCACCTTTTACCAAAACAGGAAGTGATCAGAAGTACCTTCTGGTTCTGCATTAAAGAGATTCCCTTGGGAGGCTAAAACAACCCACAGCTGTCAAAAACATGACAAAATTGGGTAGTATTTTGAGTAGAAAGAATACATTTTTAAAAATTAAAAATTGGGCATTGGGGCCTGTCGGGTAGTGCAAAAAACATCTTGAGGGGTACATGCAGCCATCAACCACACTTCCCCCACCCTGCTGTAGGTAATCAGTATAATTCAGAAATCCTTGGCACTAGGTTGTCATACCCTCCAGGATGTCTTATTGAAGAGGGAATAAGCTTGTTTTCTGCAGCTCCAGAGACTAGGACACCGAGCAATGGGTTCAAACTACAGGAAAAGAGATTCCACCTAAACATTAGGAAGAACTTCCTGACAGTAAGAGCTGTTTGGAAGTGGAATACACTGCCTCATAGTTTGGTGTAGTCTCTTTCTTTGGAGGTTTTTAAGCAGAGGCTGCATGGCCATCTGTCAGGAATGATTTGATTGTGTATTCCTGCGTGGCAGCGGGTTGGACTGGATAGCCCTTGTGGTCCCTTCCAACTCTATGATCCTATGATTTTTAATCAGTTGGGCAGACAAGCTAGGAGAGGTTGCAGCCATTTGCTTTTTCCTGAGCCTCCTGGAAAAGGCAAAACTTTGTTCCTCTCCTCATCTTTCCCCTGCTGAGTACAAATTATTTCTGCATTTTGGACTCAGGAGATTTTCAGACATGCCAAAATGCATGTCTGCCGCGCGAGCAGCCTCCCGAAACTGCTGCGCGGCAAGGCTCTACTTCGGACGACTCTGTGCCTCTCGCGAAACCGTCCGTGTCACTTCCGTGAAGCTTCGGACGGCTCGGCGCCATATTTCAATCACGGAGGTTGCCCGTGATTGAAATATGGCGCGGAGCCGTCCCAAGCTTCACGGAAGTGACACGGACGGTTTCGCGAGAGGCACAGCGTCGTCCGAAGTAGAGCCTTGCCGCGCAGCAGTTTCGGGAGGCTGCTCGCGCGGCAAGCAGCGATTTTGCAGGTCTGAAAATCTCCTCAGTTTGCAGCATTTGAAGTAAGCCAAGAACAAAGGGGAAAAGTGGAAGGAGGAGAGAGAAACTGGGGGCTTTTAAAGCTACATGGAAAAGTGAAATGCCAGAGGATTAATCGGGACTGTCCCTGTCAAATCAGGACAGTTAGAGAGTATGATTTGCCACTGCAGGCTTAATAGCTCAGGTCAAGAATGGCGTAAGGGAGGCTGTCTAGTAATTGCCTTGAAACATTGAACTTTATAGCTGTTGTTGTTAAGTATCTGCTCAACCTTCCTCAAATGTGTACTGTGTTCACTCTTTAAAGAAATGTTCCTCACTTTGTGGAAATTCCTGATCTAGGAGAACTTGCCCCTTTATTGATGATTTTTCCATTGGCAGCTAAAGATTTTTCAGTTCTGGGGCATCCCCTAGGCCTAATCAGTAGCTGATTTTTTCCTGTGGTTTTGTGTGGGTGTGTTTAACCTGCATCTCTGTAATCTTACCTATGTTATTCTTACCTTATAACAACAACATCTTTTTTAATGTTTTGCTCTTTTTTTCCATATTGAGTGTATCAAAGATAAATACACTGGTATGGTTAGGTGAAACTCAGTTCTGTTTTGGAACTAAAAAGAGGAACCTCAGTTCTTTTTTGGAACTAAATTTTCCACCTGTAGACATACTTATATGGATACTTAAGCTTTAGCCTTCCTATTGCCTCTTGGATGAAATTTCCCTTCCTTGTGGAAGAAAATTTCAAAATTGGAATCAGATGGAAAAGCTTCCACATGGAATATGTTTTTGCAAAATAAACAAATGGCATGTCCTTTAGTGATTAATATTTAAAAAAAAAATCCAGCAAACTTTACCCCTTTGGTATTACCGTATTTTCTGGTGTATAACAAATGGGCGGTATAAAACGACCCCCAACTTTACCAGTTAAAATACAGAGTTGTGGATATACTCACCGTTTATGACTACCATGTCCAGCCAGCCACCCCATCTTGGCTTCGGAAAGCGTGGAGGGGTGGCTGGCTGAGTGGGGGGAGGCTTTCCAGCCACCTCCCATGCTTCCCCAACACAAGCCTCCCCCCGTCCAGCCAGCCCCCCCTCCGCCCTTCCCAAAACCACAATGGGAGCCAGGGGAGCGAAGACCTAGGAGAATGTGGGGGGGGGGGTGAGGCAAAGTATCTAGAATTGCCCCTCTCCTCAGCCTTCGCTCCCTTTGGGGAGGAAGCGAAGGCTGAGAAGAGGAGCGATTTTAGGGGTTTGCCTCACCCACCGCCACTCTCCTGGGCCTTTGCTTCCTTTGCAAAGGGAGCGAATACCCAGGAGAACGCAGGGGGTTGAGGCAAAACGTCTAAAATTGCCCCTCTCCCTAGGCTTCGCTCCCTTTGGGGAGGAAGCAAAGGCCGAGAAGAGGGGTGATTTTAGGGGTTTGCCTCACCCACCGCTGCTCTCCTGGACGTTCGCTCCCTTCGCAAAGGGAGTGAAGACCCAGGAGACCAATGGGGGTGAAGCAAAGCTTCTAAAATTGCCCCTCTCCTCAGCCTTCGCTCCCTTTGGGGAGGAAACAAAGGCAGAGTAAAGGGGTGAATTTAGGGGTTTGCCTCACCCACCACAGCTCTCCCGGGCCTTTGCTCCCTTCGCAAAGGGAGCAAAGACCCAGGAGAATGTGGGGGGTGAGGCAAAGTGTCTAAAATCGCCCCTCTCCCTAGGCTTCGCTCCCTTTGGGGAGGAAGCAAAAGCTGAGGAGAGGGGCGATTTTATGGGTTTGCCTCACCCACCACCACTCTCCTGGGCCTTCGCTCCCTTTGCAAAGGGAGCAAAGACCGAGGAGAACGCAGGGAGGGTGAGGCAAAGCATCTAAAATCGCCCCTCTCCTCAGCGTTTACTTCCTCCCCAAACGGATGGAAATTGCCCCTCTCCTCCCCTTTGCTCCCATCGGGGCTTCGGGAAGGACGGATGGGTGGCTGGCTGGACAGGGGGAGGCTTGTGTTGGGGAAGCATGGGAGGTGGCTGGAAAGCCTTCCCCCCCCCCAGCCAGCCACCCCTCCACGCTTTCCGAACCTGCGATGGGGCTCGGAAGTTTCAGCACTCACTCTATAAGACGAAACCCGGCGTATAAGACGACCCCCAACTTTTGAGATTTTCCTGGTTTAAAAAATTGTCTTAAACACAGGAAATATGGAAAAATAGATTTCCTTCAAATTGAGCAATTCAAGAAGAATATTGACAAGCTGGAATGTGTCTAAAGGAAGGTGACCACAACGGTAAAAGGTCTGGAAGCCATGCCTTATGAAGAACAGCTTAGGGAGCTGGGTATGTATAGCTTAGGGAAGAGAAGGTGAAGAGGTGACATGATAGCCACAGTTAAATTCTTGATGTATTTAGGATGGAGCAAGCTTGTTTTCTGTTGCTGTAGAAACTAGGACATGGAGCAATGGACTCAAACTACAGAAAAAGATATTCCACCTAAACATTAGGAAGAACTTCCTGACAGTAAGAGCTGTTTGGCAGTGGAATGAACTGCTTCAGAGTTAGAATCATAGAATCATAGAGTTGGAAGAGACCTCAAGGACCATCCAGTCCAACCCCCTGCTATGCAGCATTGCACAATCAAATCATTCCCGACAGATGGCCATGCAGCCTCTGTATAAAAACCTCCAAAGAAGGAGACTCCACCACACTCCGAGGCAGTGCATTCCACTTCCAAACAGCTCTTACAGTCAGGAAGTTCTTCCTCATGTTTAGGTGGAATCTCTTTTCTTGTAGTTTGAACCCATTGCTCTGTGTCCTAGTCCTTGGAGCAGCAAAAAGCAAGCCTGCTCCATCCTCAGTATAACATCCCTTCAAATATTTAAACATGGCTATCATGTCCCCTCTTGACCGTCTCTTCTGCAGACTAAACATGCCCAGTTCCCTAACCCATTTCTCATAGGGCATGGCTTCCAGACCACCCACCATCCTGGTTGCTTTTCTCTGGACACGTTCCAGCTTCTCAATATCCTTCCTGAATTGTGGTGCCCAGAACTGGACACAGTACACAAGGTGAGGTCTGACCAAAGCAGAATACAGTGGCGCTATTACTTCCCTTGATCTAGACACTATACTCGTATTCATGCAGCCTAGAATTGCGTTGGCTTTTTTAGCTGCTGCATCACGTTGCTGACTCATGTTCAGCTTGTGGTCCACTAAGACTCCTAGATCCCTTTCACATGTACTGTTGTCAAGACAGGTGTCGCCCATCCTATATCTGTGCATTTCACTTTTACTGCCCAAGTGTAGTATCCTACATTTCTCCCAGTTAAAATTCCTTTTGTTAATTTTGGGCCAGCTTTATAATCTGTTGAGGTCATTTTGGATTCTGTCCTCCGGGGTATTAGCTACCCCTCCTAGTTTGGTGTCATCTGCAAACTTGATAAGCATGCCCTCCATTCCCTCATCCAAGTCATTGATAAAGATGTTGAATAGCACTAGGCCCAGGAGAGAACCCTGTGGCACCCCACTCGTCACTTCTCTCCAGGATGAAGAGGAGCCATTGATGACTACCCTTTGGGTTCGATAAGTCAATCAATTACAAATCCACCTTACAGTTGCATTCTCTAGCCCACAGGTTACTAACTTTTTTGCAAGAATGTCATGGGGGACCTTGTCAAAAGCCTTACTGAAATCAAGATACACTACATCCACTGTGTTCCCTTCATCTATCAAGTTGGTAACTATCAAAAAAAGAGATGAGATTAGTCTGGCATAACTTGTTTTTGAGAAATCCATGTTGACTTTTTCTGATCACGGCATTCCTTTCTAAGTGGTTACAGACTGTCTGTTTAATAATCTGCTCTAGAATCGTTCCTAGTATTGATGTCAGGCTGACTGGGCGGTAATTATTTGGGTCTTCTTCCCCCCCCTCCCTTTTAAAGATGGGGACAACATTTGCCCTCCTCCAGTCTGCTGGGACCTCTCCTGTTCTCCAGGAATTCTCAAAGATTATTGGCAGTGGTTCTGAGATTACTTCTGCCAGTTCTTTTAATACCCTCGGATGAAGTTCATCTGGCCCTGGAGACTTGAACTCATTTATACTGGCCAGGTATTCCTGAACTACCTCTTTACCAATTCTGTGTTGCATTTCCCCTACTGCAGCATCTGTTCCATCTTCCCCAGGTTGAGCACTTTTCCCCCTTTGGGAGAAGACTGAAGCAAAGAAGGTGTTAAGTAGTTCTGCCTTTTCTCTGTCCCGTTAGCCTTTCGCCATCTTCTGTCCGCAGCAGCCCTACCATTTCCTTGTTCTTCCTTTTGCTACGGACAGACCCAAAAAAGCCCTTTTTTTATTGTTTTTAACCTCTCTAGCAAGCCTGAGCTCCATCTGAGCTTTGGCTTTTCTGACTTTCCCCCTACATGAGCTGGCTATTTGTTTGAATTCTTCTTTGGTGATTTCTCCCTTTTTCGATTTCTTGTACATGTCCTTTTTTTTGTTTTAGCTCAGTTGAGAGTTCTTTCAACATCCATCCTGATTTCTTTAGACACCTCCTCCTTTTCCTCCACATTGGAATGGTTTGAAGCTGTGCCTTCAATCTCACGTTTTAGAAACTCCCGTCCTTCATGAACTCCTTTATCTTTTAGTATTTCTGGCCATGGGATCACCCCCAGTAATTCCCTAAGTTTTCTGAAATCAGCTTTCTTAAAGTCTAGAATGCATGTCTTACTATGCTTGGCTTCCCCTTTTCTCTGTATAACAAACTCCAGGAGAACATGGTCAGTCCCCACCAAGGATCCTGCCACTCCCACACCATTAACCAGGTCATCCCCATTGGTTAGGATCAGATTTAAAATAGCTGATCCCCTTGTTGCCTCTTCCACCTTGTGGACAATGAAATTATCTGCAAGGCAAGTGAGGAATTTGTTGGACCTTAAATTCTTGGCAGAGTTGGGCTTCCAACAAATATCAGGAGAGTTAAAATCACCCATTATTACTACATCTCTCCTTTCTGAATGTGAGGTCATCTGTTCCAGGAAGGCATCATCCAAATCCTCGGTTTGGCTTGGAGGCCATCCAAGCTTGCTCCATCCTTGGAGGCCCCAGAATGATATCCCTGCTGTTTCTCTCCCTCATAATTTTTACCTCTCAACCTGGCTCCCAGGATTTAAGTCATGGATCTGTTCACAGGTGTACACATCCTCAACATATAATGCTACTCTACCACACTTCCTGTTTGTTCTATCTTTCTGAAATATGCTATACCCCTCTATTAGTACATTCCAACCATTTGGTGGATTCTTCTTCTTTGGAGGTTTTGAAAAAGAGGCTGGATGGCCATCTGTCGGGAGTGTTTTGATTGTGTACTCCTGCATGGCAGGAGGTTGGACTGGATGGCCCTTGTGGTCTCTTCCAACTCTTATGATTCTATGATTAATTTAAGCAACCGAATATTTAGGCTTCCCTGGACATAAGAGCCCAGGTTTTGTGCCCCAGAACTGGATTTTAAACTATTTTCTAGCTTCTGAAAATGTAATGGTTGTCATCCGACATTGTGGTTCCATAGTAAATATCATTCCTTGAGTAGTTACTCAGTGTTTGTGCTACACCATCCTTCTGATGAATAGCAACATTGTGCAAATGACTGTGTATATTCACATTTACCTGTTTGTTCTCCCATTGTGCAATGGGGTATGCACGGTGGCTGTTCCTACAATCCCACTGAATCAAATGATATGTTTGTAGGGGTGTATGAGCATAAAAATTAAAAAGTCATTAAAGATTCCAGGGAGCAAGCCCTTTGAAAATATCTTCTAGAGAAAAATATAACTTTTACTGTAGCAGAGTTAGCTTAGACACAAAGTGAACCAGACTCAATTAGTTAAGTACTTTAAATCACTCAGTCATCAACACCACTTAACAAAAGAAAGACAAAAAATAACTTTTCTTTAAAAAGAATACTTAAAGATTTACTAATAGTTTTGCAATCTACATATGCTTGGGAAAGCTAGCATCCTTAACTAACTAAAGATTTAGGATAGAACTCACCCATCCAGTGAATTTAGGTAAGATAAGGTAAACAAATGCTGGATGTCCCTAGGTTTTGCTTGCAGTAGTATCCATCTTTCTTTGTTCTTTAGAAAAGGTGAATGCAAGTAAGTGAGAGTGTGGCTCCCATCTTGATGCGTGCTTGGTAAGATGTGTGTGCCACGTCTGAGGCTTCTCTCAGAAGAGAGTGAACAAAGGACCATAAAGTTTTTAAATCATGAAGTCATGTGATTAATGAGTCAATAGTCACCCCATATCATTTAGCTTACTTGAGCAGAACTACTTATCCAAGCCCACAAATAATGAAGGTATTATGAGGAGAAGGGGAGGAACCTTTAGCATGCAAAGGAGTTCCCTAATCTTACTAAGAACTTGCATAACTTTGTCAGTTAGCAAGTGAGGGTTACAGGAAGAATGCTATATGTCCAACAATACCGAAGAGGACTGACAAATAATTACCTACTCACCATCCAGGAATGCAGAACTACATGTGAAAGGTTTATACTTGTAAAACTCTTTTTGTGACATTGTAAACTGAATTCATCCATTGGGCAGTGGCCAAAAAAGTACAGCTACATGTATAAGCAGATTTACACGTGGGTATGACACCAGCGTGATCCCGACCATCATTTTTGCCTGGAATCAATTGATGATTGCCACTTCTCAAGATCCAACTCCAGTTCATTGTGTTTATGATATTTTAGGCCATGGCATCAGTGAGGAGTTCTACAACTTTCCTAAAGGGTTGGTTGTCTCTGGAAGGATGGCTTTCCTTCTTTTTAATTTCCTAGGTCCCATGCTTGATTAAAACTGGTAGAGATGCAGTATAGTAACTCCTATAACTGAGCATATGTAGTGAATATGAGCGAAACAGATCCCAGTAGGGTTTTTCAGAAGCCTCGAAGCTGAACAAAGATACTGCTGTTTGGAGGTACAACTCCACCAGACAATTCAAAGGCTCCTGAAAGCTGGAAAAACACTAGAGATGTACACATGTATGGACAGAGAGAGAGAGATGTTTCTCTGTGGCCATCATGGCTTAGTAGCATCAAACAACCTTAGCAGGTCAAAATGTCATACACGTTTTCCCTTCTCCCATGTGTGTGACTATGTCTGTGTGTGTCTATGTGTGCTTGGAGGAAACAGCACAAAATAATAAGCTGTCCCTATCATCTTCCTCTCCCCACCCTCCCTCCTGAAACCCACACTATCTTTGAAAAAGCAATTTGCTTTTGTGAGGCAGGCTATAATTGAATCCCAGTTGAATGCTGCTCCTATTGGGAAGAGGTGCCAATGTTACAGACAGCATCTGAAGCTGGCTAGAGTAAGCCACAAAGCAGAACCAGCCAAAACTAAGGAATATTAACAACCAACAGAAGCTGGGAAAGAAGAGGAGAGTCACATAGGATATCCAAGGAGGTAGGAAGTCACAGGCAAACCCACTCTGAACACATCTTGCCAAGAAAACCCTGTGATAGGATCGCCATAAGTAAAAACAAACAACTTGAATTGGTACACAACAACAAGGAATAGCACCAGTGTAGAAAATGGCACTTCCATTCACCAGTGCCATTCAAAACAACATACTGGAACTACGTAAGTACAGATCCATCTATTTAACAGTGAATCTGTCTTGTTCTCAATGATATTCTGATGTCAGGAGCTAGTTCTGATTTTGGGGAGCTGTTATATAAAACCACATCCTCCAGCCTATTCCTCCTTCTCCTCTCTGGGATATGATTCACACATTTCCAGATTTATTTGAGCAAAATGCAATAAATATGCTGCCTCAGTTTTAACTGCTGGAATGCAGCCAGCAATTTTAATGAATCGGCCCTGTGTTGTTTGAAGTGGCCCTTGCTCTGGCTCACTCTGTAAATCTCTGGGCACTGTTACATTGTACATACACACACACACACACCATCATCCCTAACCAACCCACTTCAAATTCTCTTCAGGATCTTATGATTCACATATAGCTGCAAGGAGGGGTATTTTCATGATTTGACACAGTTCCGAATTAGCAAAAAAATCCTTTGTTATTCAAGCCCCATTACCTGGAGGTTGAACCTGTTCCATGTTCTCTTTTTCTTCTCCCTCTTTCCCCCCTCTCTCTGCATTTCCTTCTCCTTTTCTCCTTCCACAACTCCTTTTTCATTGTTTCAGGTTTTTGTAAAAAAAAATATTGTCCAGCTTCCATTCATCGTCCAATACATGTTCCTAGAAAGTAAATGATTGCTGCATAGATTTGTAACTGAGCCACCAGAGGTTTTTTCAGTGTGTGCAAGTATGCAGGTGGCAATTTGTGATATTAAATCTCTCTTCTTTACTATCTTAAAACAGTAGAAGAAGCTTAATCATCCTTATTAAAAGATTCATATTGAAGAGCTCTGGGGAAAAAAAAAATATTTATCTTTAATTACCAGAGTTCCTGTTGGTTTTGACCAAGATAGGTGTGGGCACTAAAATGAATGCCAATCACAATGCAAAATTATAATATAATATTCAGCTTGTTGAAGGAGAAGGAGAATGGCATATTAGCCAGAACTCCAAGCCCCAATTTGCCTGTGAAACCCTAGGCCTCCTGTCTGTGCCAACCTTGCTCAAACCCAGTGCATACCCTCCAGCTGTCCCTATTTGGCAGGGACCAATTAATCCTCTGTCATACCACTTTCATAGAATCATAGAGTTCGAAGAGACCGCAAGGGCCATCCAGTCCAACCTCCTGCCATGCAGGAACACACATTCAAAGCATGCCTGACAGATGGCCATCCATTCTCTATTTAAAAACCTCCAAAGATGGAGAGTGTGTTCCACTTTCTCAGTTACTTTTAAAATGTAGCAGTTTCCTCTCCATCCCATTTCTACCTTTTGTCCTTGGCTTTTTTCTTTTTTTTTTTTTTAGTTGATGCAAGATGAGTTCAGATTGCAAAAGTAGTGTAAATTCAATTAACTCAGCAAGGGGAGAGGACAGGAGGGAGCCGGATCTTGCCCTTCTCTGTTGGTTCAGGCAAAAGCAAATGGCTGCAGCCTCTCTCAGCTTGACTTTTCTTCTTCATTAATTTTTTCCCCCCATGATGACCACACTCAAAAGCGGCTTGGCCAAACGTGCCCAAGTTTTCATCTGTTAAATATTAGGGGGTATGTGATATTCAGCCTCATACTTTGCTAACAGTTTCTAACAGGAGAATGGCATACTGGCCAAAACTCCAAGCGCAAGTCTATCTGTGAAACCCTGGGCCTACAGTCTGTGCCAATCTTTGCTCAAAACCAATGGGTAGTCATCACTATGCATAATTGTAGCTTTGGGCCTAAATCCAATTACTAGTCCCAAGTGGAGGAGGCTCATTGACTCAGCTGTTGAATAGTAAGTCACACTTGTTTAAACCTCATGGTTCAGACTAGTAATTGGAAGTAGGGCTTGTTGCTAGTAAAGAGTATAATTGGAGAAATTGGGTTCATGCAGAATCCAGAAAATTCAAAGATGATTGTAAACAAATTAAGGGAAGTCAGGCACTCTCATGAGCACAGGAGTCTTCTTAGGTTGCTCTATCTCCCATCCCTCCTAGTGTCTAGAAACCACCTCACAAGGACGTAAGAATACCCTTGCTGGAAGAGTGCCAAGGCCTGTGTAGTCCAGTTAGGAATGTCATTCTTCACTTTTACTAATTGTGAAGGTTTCTTCCAGTCCAGGATTGTTTTTGTCAAAGTTTCTTTACACTCATGAGACATGTTTTTCAACCATTTTTTAAAGATTACCAATATGCTTTTCATCCTTAAGTCCACTGCTCTTCTTATGAGGCCAGCCAGATGCTTTCAATTGCCTGTCCATTCTTTCATCCCCACAACATAAAGGTTTGGTATAGACATCTCAACACATAGCCATTGAAAGATGACATTGTAGAACTGGGAGACACCCCCCTAGGGTCATCAAACCCCATGCTGATGCAGGGGAGCCAAAGTTCAGTCATCCCTGACAGGTGGCCATCCAACCTCTCCTTAAAAATCTCCAACAAAGGAGAGCCCACCACCCTACAAGGCTGTCCATTCCACTGTCAAAGAGTATGTTGTATCAACAGTGTGTTGTTCTCCCTAATGTTTAGTTGAAATCACCTCTCTGGCAATTCTGGACACTATGCTTCTCTTTGTGCCACCTGCAATTGCCTTAGCATTTGTCCCTGCCATAACACTGTGTTGACTCATGTTTAGCTTGTGGTCCACTAAGAGTCCTGGATCCATTTGGCACATTTACTGTTTTGTGCCCTCAAGTCATTTCCAACTTATGGCAAACCTATCATGGGGCTTTCTTGGCAAGGTTTGTTCACAGGGGGGGTTGTTCTTGCCTTCCTCTGAGGCTGAGAGAGTGTAACTTGGCCAAGGTCATCCAGGGGGTTTCCATAGCCAAGCAGGGATTTGAACCCTGGCCAAGGGAATTTAACTTTTACTACATCCTCATGTGTTTGAAGCCTTAACTGCACACAGAATTTTATTCTGTTTCTGCGATTCAGGTTGGTTGGTTTGCATGCTGGCTTGCTTCAATTAACTTGCCATTGTTATGCCACAAAGATGAATCATGGGAAGGAAGGGCACAGTGATGTTCCATTTTTAAACATAATCATAAGGGCTAGAAACTCAGGATGCCAAAACCCATGCTGTTTATGGATTCACTGCTTTTGTGACCAATCTATAGAGTACAAAATGTCCTGCTTAGATTTTAAGAACTGGATAGTAAGAAACACGAACCAACCAGGTGAAGGCCCTGACATCTGGCAGGTCTGATTAAGTGACGTGAGAAATGTAGACAAACACACATGTGCATACACATTGTTCTCAGTAGTAGGTCCTGCTGAGGCTGCACAGTGTAAGTGCTACCTGCTGAGTATACTTTTGCAATATACTATGGATAATTTTGCAAGCCGAGGAATATTTTTTCCCCTTTAGAATGATGATGAAGAAAGCAAACAAAAGACAGGAAATTAAAATTTATGCAAACACCAGGGTTCCCAGAGCAACGATAACAGAGCTGTATTGTACATAATAGAGGAAGGCATAAAAGTTAATACCATGTGCTACAATTGTAAGAAGTAGACGACAGAGCAGGAGGGTTGGAGAGGGGACACCAGGGGCTAGGTTACATTTACTTCAGGACCAATAACATTGAATTGCCCCCCCCTTTTTTTTTTTTAATGCTCTAAAGATTTCAGACATAACACTGCATTAATGGTGTGGCCAGAAGAGTGAAGGGGAAGAGATGTGTTTGTTTTCCTGCACGTATGTGCCCATGGAGTTATATGCATTTCACGAGGCACAAATGATGCCATTTTATATTATAGATGTCATAAACAACCAAAGTGGCCCAATTTAGATTTGAAGGTTTTGGAACTCTCTCACAGGGAGGATTTCACACACACACAAACTTGTAAGCATTTGTGCTGTATCATTAAAATTTGTGCATACCGACTGAGTTGCAGAGCAAAATTGAACATCATAACAATTGTGTTGACTTTGTCATTATAGTTCCATTTCCAGATGCAAATTTGTATAGGGATAGGAAGAATACTGTACTTGCAAACTTTCTCAGCCTTCACAAAAAAAAAGGGGGGGTGCCTCTGCACATCAAAACACACTCATGAGAAAATGATAAGTTGTCATGAGATTTTTCACACTTCTGGAAATTTTGCATATCTTTCTTTTGCAAAAATGTGTGGTTTACGCAAAAGCAACATTTCAGCATAAAAGCAGTATATTTTGTGCAAAATGGATTTCTTTCTGCACAGAATCATTGCTTTGGGCGCAAAATAACTCACCCAGGTTTATGCATTAAAATACTGGGGTTTCGGGGGGGGGGAATAATTTTGGGCAGAATCAAGGGGAGGTTGCACATTTTCTCAAAAAAAAAAAAAAGGCTAGATGTGTGGGAAATCATTCCAAATACTATATGTGCACACCCTCTTGTAACCTCACCCAACAGCAAGAAAACTTTTGAAATTGTTCTTGCATGTGAAAATGGCTTTCAAAGCCACCTGTTCTTTGCTTGCTTTGTTGCAAGTTAATTGACCTGGAAATCACAGAATCAGAGCATTCAAAGGAATCCCAAGGGTCATCTAGCCTACACTCTGACAGTTCAGGGATCCACATGTAAAACATCACTAAGATATGGATATCCAGCCCAGTTTAAACACCTCCCAAGGATGGAAATTCCAACCAGCTTCCAAAGTAGTTTGTGCCGCTGTTGAACAGCTTTTACTGTCAGAAAGTTCCATCCACTATCCCAGTTCTCCTTTGACTAGCACTGAACCGGTCAAGGAGGCTCTGTGGTGACACAGAGCTATGGATGTGTATGTGTGAGAAAGAGAAGGATGTGATGGAAATTGTCCACTTACCCTTGTTGTCATTAAAGAGGGACCATAGCTTTGTGTTATAAACATATTTTGCATGCAGAAGGTATTGGATTCAATTCTTGGTATCTATAATTCGGGGAAAATAGCATGGCCCTTGGACCCCATTCCCTATAATTTGTTGGTTTAATTACAGAGAATCATACATCCTAAAGGCAAGATCTTCCATTTACAAGAGAATCTTGTTGGGAAGATTCCAAACACCCCAAAATAGTCAAGGGGCTTGTCTAGAGGGACCAAATGAAATGGCTTCCCCCCATCCTCCTTACAGTTGCAAGGGTCAGATAATAGATAGGTGGGAAAGACTAGAGGTCCCACTGAGCCACTGCCAGGTAGAATAGGCAATACTGGACTCTAGGTCCATATTACAGTCCTTTCTGGAAAGCTGTAGCAGCGTGCTGGCAAGAAGTCCCAGCATCCTGGTATCACATGTTTTAGAATGTCATTACATGTAATCCCATCTGCTTGAACTTCTTTGCAGAGTAGCCTCAGGAGATCTGCTTCCCCTTCTGTCCCCCTACATAAAATAGGTAGGGAGATAAGAGACAGGGACTTCTTTTTGGTGGCTACCCGTTTATGGAATATCCTCCCTGGAGTATATAGTATATAGTATTGACTTGACCATCTCATAGTTTCAAGTGAAGATGTTCTCCATTCTGCTGAGCCCTTGGTGGTTCACTTGTTGTATTGCTGCTCCTGGTGTTCTGGTCTGATATTCAGGGGTGCACAACCTTTTCATCACCAAGGGCTTCATATGACACTGGCTCAGATGGCACATGCATGCCCACATTCCTGTGATCCTCTTCATTTGCTTCAAAGGAGATGGAGGGCATTCTTTCTCCCCCCCCCTCCCCAGTGTATGAGAATCTCTGAAGAGAATGGAGAGTCTTCTCTTCACTCATGCCCCAGTGAACTTGATACATATAATTCTTTTCTCACTGTTAATAGCACTAGGGAAAGAGAGAAAACTGGCAGGAAATTATCAGAATGGGGATTCATTAAGGGGGCACCTTAAGGTGTTGCAGATTGTGAACTCCTAGGCTTCATCAAAGTGTTTTACATAAATTAATAGTCTTGGGAAACCTACCACTAGGAGGGTAACACGACATCAAGAGGAATGTGATGGTTTTGGCTGCATGATCAGTTTTGTTACTGTACAATGCCTTGATTGATAGAGTTGGAACACTTCTTGAGCAGTCACTCTTCATTTACTGGCCCACCCACATTATTTTACATTTACTTGATGCCAAAAAATTGTAGAAAACATGAGGATGACCAAAAAAAAAAAAATCTATGCCCAGAGGCTTTGCAGCTATTTATTCTTACTAATTCAACATGCACTTTTTACTTGTTATTATACAATTTTCTCTCCAGATGCACTGCTTGTGAGTTAATAATTTAGTTAATAAATTCTTTGTTAATTGATGGTCAAGTCATCATTAATAATTCTTCACTAATTTTGTTCTTGGAGAAAGCAGTAACTATAGCAATTTCCTTCCCGCTGTGAGAAAGTCTTCCAAAAATGTGACATTTTAGAAGACTATTTGCAAATTGGGACTTACTCTGCACAAAATTTGCATATTGTATTTTTGCATAGAAAACAGCATTTTCTGTACAGGAAATAGCATTTGTTGCACAGAAAATAATAGTTTTGTACAGATCTGTCTTTCCAAAACCAGTTTTAGAAGGTTTTTTTGTTTTTGTTTTTGTTTTTGTTTTTAAGATTTTGTTATCACTGGTGTTGTCTTTGAAAACATCAAAAAGTTGGTTTGGTGTCTGGCTATAAGTAGAGCAGGAAGCAATGTTTTAGACCTTGATTCTTATAGTTTTCCATCCAGTGGATACCATGTATCCTGAAAATCTATTGTGGTAAAGGACAACCAATGAGGACTCACGTCCACTGCAAGGACCTGCAGAGGTTCCTCCAGAACTTGAAAAAATCATCCTAATAGTAATACCCACTGGATAGTTACAGTACTTGTCATAAACACCAAAGAACCACCTTCTTTCTCTTGAGAGTTCACACTCACATAAACATACATGAAGGTGCTGATTGTGGGTGAAGGCAAACTAAGTTGTTCCATCCACTATAGGACACTGCTACATGGAGGCCCTGGCAGGATGATAAACAAAAGTTTAAAATCAATAATAAATCAATACACTTCATTTTCTTAGATTGAGGGTGAAAAACTTCCTGAGGCTCACCCCTTAAATATACTCCTCAAATGACCTTTTTGTATGCCTTTTAAAGGCTAAAGCAAGTTAACTTTGTGTGTTTTTAAATGTCTCTCCTGTGCTTAAAAGAGCTAAAGGGGGGGGGGAGCATGGTGGATTCCCCCCCCCCAAATCCCTAGAGCTAATGGTTCCCAATCTTTCATCCTCCATATATTTTCGACTTCAACTCCCAGAATTCCTTGACCATTGACACAGCTTTGTGGGGCTTCTGTGTGATGGAGTTCAAAACAGGGTTTAAGAGCCACTCTTCTAAAGGGTGTAGACATATTATGAGATTTTTTTTAAAAAATCCAGAAAAGTTTGGGAATGCTTAGCTCTTGTGGGCCTCAAACCCAGCCAGGAGACTGCATGTGGCCAATAAGCAGCACTTTCCCCACCTGTGTTAAATTTTGTGCACTTGCTAGAGTTATTTGGGTCTAAGTAGGTTTGTAGCCTATGCAGGGGACCATTGTATCAAGTGTTATAGCCTGGATTGATGGAACTGCTATCCAAGCTGGCCCTGTAGTTCCAACCCTTGGGCTTCTTCATTCGACTTGCCCTTTTAGCCTCAGAATCCCTCCCTAGATCTGGTACACAGGCCACAAGGTGATCTCTATACTCGACAAATGACTGTGTTGATCAGTGGGTTCGTTGTGATAAAGTTTTGTCTTTCAGTTCTTAAATGATAACATTTATTACAGGTTAAGTATCCCTTATCCAAAATGCTTGGGTCCAGATGTATTTTGGATTTCAGATATTTTTCAGATTTTGGAATATTTGCATATACACAATGAGATGATATCTTGGAGATGATTCATTTATTTCATTTTTGTTTCCTCTTCATTTATGTTTCATAAATACCTTTATACACATAGCCTGAATGTAATCTTATATTTTTAATATTTTGAATATTAAAATATTTTTTAATAATTTTGTGGATGAAACAAATTTTATGTATATAGAACAATCAGAAAGCAAAGGTGTCACAACCTCAGCTACTCATGTGGACAATTTTGGAGTATATTGGGTTTTTTGATAAGGGATACTCAACCAGTATCTAAAAATTAAGTTAAGAAAGAACTCCCTGATCTCTTTCCACATTCCCAGCTCTCAAAACACTATCCAGATTTTATCAGTTCCTCTCTTTCCATCAGTCTTAACTCTATATCTGACTGGCCCTAACTAACTCTCGAACAGACCAGCTTCTATGAGGTATGATTGGCTGGTTCCACCCTGGCTTGTCCAGCTCACTAGTTTGTACTAGGATTGGGAATAGAACATGTAGGTGAGGCAATGAAGTTATGCAGTCATTTTAACCGTGGAAGTGTCTCCTGTAAAATCTTTAAATGGGTCTATCTATGTCAGTTTTCAGGCAATCAACCAAGTGGCCCAACATAAAGTACGGTACAAAGAAACGGCAAGATGTATTTAACCTCATTAGTTTGAACCCAGCTGACTGCATAATCCATCAGCATAAGGATGCAAGAAGACGACGACTATTTCCCCATCTCATTTGCATAATAGATGGGATGTGAAACGAGTCCTAGGGAAAGGGTAGCACCCTGAAGGGACTAAAGTTTATCATAACGCTCAAGACTTCTTTTTAGAGCGTTGCATTAAATTTCCGTTAACAAGATGACAAATTAATGGTCTGAGCTGCTGTATCTATCCAAAGCAAAAAATAAAATAAAAAAAAATGGGGGTAGAATAGAGGGGCGGGAATCTGTTTGATTTCAGCCGAGGAAAGGAAGGATTTGAAGCCTGCTAGATGGCTGCAGAAAGACGTGGGAGATAAGCTCATCCTCACCTTCCAGCATTCATGAGCCAGCACACACACTGCCCTCTTTGCTGTTCCTTTAAGAAGCTGGCCTCTGTTCTAATCTGATATTGGGCTTCAGCTTTATTAGTGAGGCAAGTGAATTGACTCTATCAGACAAGCCTCAGGACAGGCAGGAATTGATCATCCTGCAGGAATAAGCGCTTGGTGTTTATTAGCTTGGGAGTTCATCACTATCACTTCTCTTCATCCAATTCCTAAGAGGCTTCTCAAAGCTATCATTGTGGCATTAGTTCTTCTGGGTGTACTAAGCGAGATAAAGATCGGGAGATCTAGCTAATGATGGCTCTGGTGCACTCTCCTTCTTCTCTTCTCTCTCTCTCTCTCTCTCTCTCCAGAATTTAGAATAGGGATAACTGATGTTTTCATCAGTGAGAGAAACAAGACGAACAAGGGAGCCATGGGGTAATTTTGCATATCATTAACATAATTTGCATACCATTTGGGGGTGCTGTTCAGCTGCTCTAAGAATCCACTGCAGTTATTCTATAATACTATATTTAATATAATATATTGAAGAATTATTTATTTAGGTAGAAAGTGCAAAAAGAAACATTTTATACAACTGTTAAAATATCTCTCTCTTTCTATAGATATATAGATATACAGGGTGCCTCCCCAAAAAATGTAAAAACCCTTTAGCAGCTAATAGTAGCTATGGTAATTATTGGAGGGCTAAATAAATACATTTATATTGAAGAACAAATGTTATAATAATGATTTAATCAGAGTTACAAATTCCATCTTAAATTATAATTTTATGTATGGTGTTCAAATTGTCATCCCTGTGCAGCAATCTTTCCCCCCCTAAACTACTAAGTTGTCAAGGATGTAATACGTTTTGGGGACACTCTGTATACATACACAGAGTTATGTTTAATATATAGCTGTCCCTTCATATTCACTGGCATTTGGTTCCAGGACCCCCCATGGATACCAAAATCCATAAATACTCAAGTCCCATTAAATGCAGTGGCATAGCAAAATGGTGTCCCTTATATAAGATGGCAAAATCAAGGTTTGCTTTTTGGATTATTATTTTTAAAGAATATTTTCAAGCCATGAATACTTAAATCCATGGATACCAAATCCGTCAATAGGGAGGAACAACTGTACATTAAATAAACATAGATATGCAATCAAAGCTTTCAGTGCAATGCTACACACATCCCAGAAGAGCATGTGCTTGTATAATAATAATACTTATAGTAATATTTAGTTATTTATTTCCCACCTCTCCTCTCAGAATTGGGGTGGCGTACAATATTACAATATACATCACAATATACAATACAGTGCAACACAATTCAATTGAATTCAGTTCAATACATACAATTCAAAGCAAATTGGATTCAAAGCAGTTCAATACATACAATTTAAAGCAAATTATAGACAAGACAAACAATTATACAATGCAGATGCCAGTAGATGGTGTTGTTGGCGTGTAACGACACTGCAGGAGTGACGCTGCAGAAATGCATTGTACTAATAAGGATAGCAGCTTCTTTTTGGGAAACTGTGTTAACAGTTTTCACAACACGTTGCCCCAGCTCTTTATTATGCTGGTCCTCATTTTACCGACCTACGGTATGTATGCAGTAGTTTAATGGAATGAGAGTTTGCAGGGTTGAAGCCCCAGGATGTTTTGATTACCTAGGACTATGGCAACATATAGCATACCCTTTGGGCTTTCCTGTTCCTTCCGAGTTTAGGTGCATGATCTGGAGAGCAAATGGATTTTTCTAGCAACAGTGTATTCTTTTGAGCTATCTCTGTTGTAATCCAGAGTGGGGCTTGAGGGGTGGGTGGGTGGCTTGAACATGAATGGGCAATGAAGCATTTAAAAAGGTCTGTTCCTGGTGGATGTTAACACTGCTAGAAATGGGTTTTGTTAAATATAAAGGAAACCAGTTGTCTGCATTTCAGGACTCTTTTTGGGATGTAGCTATAGGGACAGTTATGATGAGGGCCTGTACAGTTGTCCCTCCATATCCACGGATTTGGTATCCATGGATTTAAGTATTCACGGCTTGAAAATATTCTTAAAAAAATAATAATCCAAAAAGCAAACCTTGATTTTGCCATCTTATATAAGGGACACCATTATGCTATGCCATTGCATATAATGGGACTTGAATATTCACAGATTTTGGTATCCACGGGGGGTCCTGGAACCAAGCCCCAGCAAATATGAAGGGACAACTGTACTTCGAAGTTTACTGCTACTGTTTGTGTGGGTCCATTCTTTTTTGAGTTATTTCTGTTGTCAATCTTAAAAGTTTCCAATGCCACTACTAGTTTTCCTTCTCCTGCCTAAGATGTACTTTTACTTTTAGAAGAATAAGATAAAAAAGATTACATAATACAGCCAGACCCCCATATTTACAGGGATTTGGTTCCCAGACTTACTGTGGATACCAGAAAGCACAGATAACAGCAAATATTAAAAAGGGGGACTTCCATTAAAAGCATACCATAGAGTTACACTGGAGGACCTAGTAGAGGATGCCTTTCTAGGCATTTTCCCGCATGACTCTATAGTATGTGTTCCCTATTTTGTGTCCTGTGGATAACTGAAACAGCGGACATTGGTTCTGCAGATAAGGGGGCCGGCCTGACTGTACTCTTGGGCCTTTGCCCAAACCAGCAGCCTTCCCTCGGACACACGCATTTTGCAGGCCACTTCCATACACCTTAAAAACCTATTCTAGAATTCCTGGTAACATCCTCTTGCATAAGATTTTGGCACCATGGAGGGCTGCAGCAGGTTGTGGGGTTTTCCTGATTTTGCTGGTGCTGGTTATGGAAGTATGTCATTGTATACAGAGTGCACCATTGGGTATTGGCCTTTATTTTTAAGTGATGGTGGTTGTCATATAGAGGCAACATGACCATTGCTTTAAGAAGAAGAATCATTTGTCTTTCCTGTATTTATCAAATTGCAATTCTATTCTCTCTTCTGGGCATCAGTCTCAATGATCCACTTCAGATTTCATTTTATTTTTCTTTCTTTACTACTACTACTATCACTACTTTTTTCTTTTTAAAAGAGGTTTCCTGGTTATCATATTTCTTCCAAATCTTTATTGAAGATAGTAATCAAAATGCAAATCATCTGACCCAGGTGATGTTTCAAGATGCATTCTGTTGCAAATGCAGCACATAATGAAATAAAAAGCAAGGGAGTACAAAGCAGTCCCATGTCAAAAGCACAAGGTGCATAGGCTGAGGAGGAATTATAAACAAGAAATACACTGTAGTTGGGGGAAAAACAAAACCCTAAAGGGTTTACTCCAGTGGATATCACCCAACAAGGCTGAATTCATGGAAAGTCTTACATATTGGTAATAGGACTGACTCTACCATTAACCAAAGTGGGGAAGCTGCCACAAACAGCAGATGTTTAGTCATGAAAAGGCAACATGTTGTTAGTTTTTTACTATATTATGACTGTATTTTTATTGCCAAAAAATGTGCAGAGGGATTTTGGAAAGGGGGAGAACATTTCCTGTTCCTTAGACCAGATCCATGAGCATCTCTCCTGAAGCTACGCGCTCAGTGGAATAGGACGACCATCCCAGATAGAAGGAGTGTACCGTTCTTCAGTCAAGGGTATACAATAGCAGTGCTCCCCTGCTAGAACCTCCAAACTGTCCACTCAGTACAGTAGGACCCCCATATCTGCGGGGGATTGGTTCCGCGCCCCACCACGGATAACAAAATCCGTGGATAATAGTGAACACCATTTAAAATAATGGGACTTACGGTTTAAAATACCATAGAGTCGCCTTGGATGACCTAGAAAATGGCTAGAGTGGACACATTTTCTACTCTATGGTAGCCGTGCTGAAACTGAAACTGTGGATAATTGAATCAGTGGATATGGGGATCCTACTGTATAGGCCCACTGAGAGGCACCTGGCACAGTCTTGGGTCAAACAACCCAGGAGTAGCCAAATAGCAGAACTGTGCAGCAGAATGGGCACAAAAACAAAGGCTTCAGCTAGCAGCCATTTCACTGCTCTGACCCACTTTCACATTTAAGAAAGACTTACAGACAGCTAGGTTCATCCAAAGGTATCTGCAGGCCTTTATCTTCAGTTGCAGTATACACAAACACAGTATATATACAGCAAACCTCATTAACAAACTCAACAGCAATTTCTCCAACAAACACGAATACTCCTCTATCTCCACGACACCAACCCACATGCAATGCATCTTGTGGTTTAACTATATAGGAGTGTTTGCTAGTCAGCCTTCTGCCTAGCCACAGCTGTGATCAAACCCACTTCAGCTGTGCTAGTAAGTGGTCTGTTCCAACATTTTTCATTTTGCACTTAAAGCAATATTACCCTGACATAAACAAGCAAGCTGTGAATTTTCAATGACTTCTATAACTATGTATGCAAAAGGATCTTGTAGCACTAACCGAGAGAAAGAAGTTGTAACATAAGTTTTCATATTTTATTATTATTATCATCATTGTCGTCGTCATCATCATTTATGGTTCAATAATTTGGTTCAATAAGGCTATCAACAAGGCAGTTCTGGCCACTTCGTTGTCAGCAGGCTCCACCCCCTGTGCATGTCTGACCAATCAGTAATCCACCTCTGTCCATGCTGAGAATGTGCTGCAATCCAAATTGGTTGCCCCAATGGGCAGGAATATCCATTTCCCTTGCAGTTTTTTTAAAAACGTTGGGGAAAGCTGCAAAGGTTTTTTCATTATATGTCATTTTTGGTCTCCCTTCCTTCTGAATTGCCGTGGGATCCTATTTAGACAAAAGGTATTCTCCTTGAATTCTATGAGAAGCAGGGCCGGTTTAACCTGTCTGCCAAATCAGCATTGGTAGGGGGCCCCGAGGTCAAGAGAGGGCCACGTGTTGGCCTCCTTAATCTGACAAAGGAGACAGCCAAGAGACAGCCGGGAGGAGCCCCCTCTTACCCTCCTCCTCCAAAAACCTCCTGCTGGCTTTTTAAAACAAACAAACAAAACAGCCTCTCCAAAACTAAAGAGAAAGAGAAAGAAACAGCAGCCCTCTGTGGCAGAAGCTGGAGGGAGAGGCACGTCGGAGAGGGTGAGTGTGTGTGAGAGAGAGAGACAGGGAATTTGAGGGTTGTCTCCCTGAGAAAGGGCTCCTTTCCTTTCCTTTCCTTTCCTTTCCTTTCCTTCCTTGCACATAGATCCCCTCCAGCCCATCTTTCCAGCTGCGTTTAACATGTCTTGGTTCCTCTCCCCTCCCTTTCCCCCCTTGGTCTTCTTCAGCTTCCTCCCCTTGCTGCCAACTGAGTTCAGCCTGCAAAAGAAATTTGTGTGTGTTTGCCCATGTGCCTTCAAGATCATTTCTGACTAAGGCAAACCTACCATGGGGTTTTCTAGGGAAGGTTTGTTCAAAGGGGGTCTGCCTTTGCCTTCCTTTGAGGCTGAGAGAGTGTGACTTGCCCAAGGTCAGCCAGTGGGTATTCATGGCTGAGTAAGGATTCAAACCTGGTCTCCACAGTCATAAGGCAATGCTGAAACTTCTACAACACTCTAGCTCTTTTAACAGAAGAATATAAAGAATATAAAGAAAAATTTGAAGTAATATTACTGGGAACAATGGTTTTATTGTTGTCACCAAAACACCAGTATCACATTAGTTTTATGTGAGAGGCATTGGCCTAGAGCAGTGGTTCTTAACCTTTTCTTTACCAGGGACCCCCTTTAAATAACTTTTGTTGCCCCAAGACTTAACTCAAGATTTAAAACCCTAATAATAACAGCTAATAATAATAGCTAACAACAACAACAATACAATTACACCATCCATTAAACTTTCCCTCAGAGACACTCTTGCTTCTTCCTGCAAGTTTGTGGCTGGAGTGGATTGAATGGCAATGTGCAGGCCAAGCCAGCCAGCCTTTGCCTTCGTTCCTGTCACGTGGCTGCTCCACTACAGGGAGGAGGTGGGCCAAGCAGCCTTCAAGCCTCTGTAGACCCCCTGTGAGGACATTGCGGACCCCAAGTTAAGAACCACTGGGCTAGAGAATGCTGGAAAAGGAACAATGCAACCAGAACTTGAGAAGGGTGCTGGCAGGTGGATTCTGGGAGGTGTACTCCAAGAGTAACTTTCCCAGGCTCTAAATGCAGCCTAGAATCATAGAATCATAGGGCTGGAAGGGACCCCAACAGCCACCCCATCCAATCGGCTTCTGCCCTGCAGGAACACACAATCCAAGCATTCCTGACAGATGGCCATGCAACCTATGTTTAAAAAAACCCAAAGAAGGAGACTCCACCACACTCCAAGGCAGTGTATTCCACTTCCAAACAGCTCTTACTGTCAGGAAGTTCTTCCTAATGTTTAGGTGGATTCTCTTTTCCTGTCTGAGTTGATTGCTCCATGTCCTTGTCTCTGGAGCAGCAGAAAATAAGCTTGCTCCTTCCTCAGTATGACATCCCTTCAAATACCTAAACATGGCTATCATGTCCCCTCTCAACCTTCTCTTCTCCAGGCTAAGCATACCCAGCTCCCTAAGCCATTCCTCATAGAGCGTAATGGCTTCCAGACCTTGCACCATCCTTCTCAGTATCTTTCTTGAATTGTTGTGCCCAGAATTGGAAACGGTATTCCAGGTGAGGTCTGACCAAAGCAGAATGGAGTGATACTATTACTTCCCTTGATCTAGACACTACTCCTATTAATGCAGCCTAGAATCGCATTGGCATTTTTTGCTGCTGCATCACACTGCTAACTCATGTTTAGCTTGTAGTCTACTCTTTATTTTCTTTGAGGAAATCTACACCATTACATTAATTGCTAATAAACAAAAAATATTATGTTAGTGCCTATAATATAGTTTTTAAACTAAATTATTGGTGGCAAATTATGTAATATAGTAGGCCCCTCTTATCCACTGGGGATTGGTTCGGGGGGGGGGCGTGGATTCTGAAAACCATGAATAAGTGTGAACGCCATTGAAAATAATGGGACTTCTGGTTTAAAATACCATAGAGTTGCCTTGGAGGGCCTAGAAAAGGGCTAGGGAAGACACATTTTCTAGGAAGCCTCTATGGTAGGTATGCTGTTTTGTGTCCCATGGATAATGAATCCATGGATACAGGGGTCCTACTATAATCTGAACATCCTGTACGGTGAATAGGTTAGGTTACATTGATCTGAGATATACATATGGGGGCCCCAAAGTAAAGCATTGCAGGGCCCCCCAAAATTCCTTAAACCGGCCCTGATGAGAAGTATCTTCACCATTTAGACAGGCCCCTAGAGAGACAATAATCTTCACAGTGTGGAACTTACTGGTTTGGTTGTGGATTCTTGCACTGGAAGGAGGCTAGACTACATTAGAGATACAATTCTTTTAATTTTTCTTCTTGAAGCAAGTAATTTTGCCAATTTTTCCCCATTGCAAGAAAGTCTTCAAAAACCCAAGTTTTTGAAGCCTATTTGCAGTCTGGGACATACTTGTATTTGGCACAAAATTCACACGGGGTTGATTTGCACAGAAAACAGCTTATCCTGCATATAAGTATTATATTCTGCACAGAAAATTATTTTTTTATTTTTTTTATTTAGGTATTTATACCCTGCTCTTCAGCCAGAAAGGCTATCAGGGAGGCTTACAAATTGTTAAGCAATAGCAATTTACACATCTACACTGCATTAAGCAGTTTCCAATGTGTATTAGCTAAAAATGGGTTTTGCAAAACACATTTTCTTTGCAGAATATAATATACCCATTTTCTGTGCAGAATATAATACTTGTATGCAGGATAAGCTGTTTTCTGTGCAAATCAACCCCATGTGAATTTTGTGCCAAGTACAAGTATGACCCAGACTGAAAATAGGCTTCAAATACTCTCCTCCACCTAACTACAGTTTAGACAGACCCTTCTTCCCTCTACCAGCTGAACCATCCTTCACTGAGGGTGAAGACAGGCCTACGCAGTAGTGTGTACAGTATTAACAGTGGTTTTCACACGCAGTAGCTGCATTCTGCAGTTTCTGTTTCTAAGGCACTGAACATGTTTTGTAACCTCTTCTGTTGCCCCGTAGGTGGTATGCCTGTCTTCACCCTGTGTTCATTCGTTCAGAACTTGTCAACAACCCACCTTTTGCCCTGTATATTCCTTTCAAGTTGGATAGTCTTCACAAAAGGTTCATCACAAGAGGGGTGGGCTGGCAATGAAGTCTTCTGTGATGCATTATTATAACCCCTGTAGCCCATCAATGTGTTTCAAATTTACAAGCTAAGAGCATATATTCAGGACCACTGATCTGCTGTGGAATAACTGGTGTGGTTTACATGAATCTGAGCATGCATCTTTCAGAATGCATGAAGAGGCTTGGTAGGTTAGACCAAAGATCAGTTTCAGTCCAGCATTTAAGAAATCTGAGTGGTTCACCAGATTGTTTATAGGCTTAAATCCTATTTCTGATCCCAATGAGAGTAGAACCACTGGATCAGCTGGATTTCCCTGCATGTTGAATCACCATTCAACAATTGATTGAATAGGTCTACTCTGTTTGGGAACAACCCAACAGAATTCCAGCCTATAGTCTGTCTATGGATGAACCATACACTTCAGTTCTTCACTAACTTTCAGAAAGTCTAATTTTTAATAGGAAGATTTTAATAGGAAGACTGACAGCTGGTCACCTGGATTGTGACGGACAATGGAGTAGGGTTGAGGGGTCAGCTACCCAGCACCTTTATGCTCTCTCCCTCCCACATCTCGCCCCCTCCACAGCAAACCCAGTACTTCTGTTTCCTGTGTAGTCCCTCTCAAAATGGCAACTAGAAATCATAATTTTGAGAGGAACTGTGATAACAATGAAAGTATTTGGGGGTGGAGGTTCGGGGTTGAGATGTTTTCACATGTCTTTATGTGTTTGAAGGGGTTTCGGAGGGGGTAGCAAAAGTTTTCCCCAAATTGTATCATTTTCTTTCTTTTTTTTAAAAAAAGGAGGGTTGAAGGGCTTTGGGGAAGACTATGGGGGGGGTTAGGAGCCACATAAGTGTGATCCAGAGACCATATGCAGCCCACAGCTCACACTTGCCCCACTAGGGCTTCCAGAGTGAAAACTGGAGGTGGCTCCTGTGCCTTCAATGGTTGGGTAGAAGAGGGGATTTCAGCAGGTGTTGTTTATTATCTGGTTGCTGAAATTCCCTCTTCTATTCAACCATTAAAGGTACAAGAGCCACCTCCAGTTTTCAGTCTGTGAACTTTTTTCCCTATCCTTGTTGTAGATTGAACTGTGTATGCCCAAAGCATGTATCATTGAGCCATGGATCTCTTTTGCTGTGGCCTGGCTTCTGTTACCTAGGGTAAGGATTGATGGCAGTACATGCAAAAGGGATCTAAGAGTCTTAGTGGACCGCAAGCTAAACATGAGTCAGCAGTGTGATGTGGCATCTAAAAAGACAATCCAATTCTAGGCTGCATCAATAAGAGTATAGTGTCTAGATCAAGGGAAGTCATAGTGTCACTCTATTCTGCTTTGGTCAGACTTCATCTGGAATACTGTGTCCAGTTCTGGGCACCACAATTCAAGAAGGATGTTGACAAGCTGGAATGTGTCCAGAGAATGGTGACCAGGAGGGTGGGTGGTCTGGAAGCCATGCCCTGTGAGGAGCAGCTTATGGAGCTGGGTATGTTTAACCTGGAGAAGAGAAGGTTTAGAGTTGACATGATAGCTATGTGTAAATATTTGAAGGGATGTCGTACTGAGGATGGAGCAGGCTTGTTTTCTGCTGCTCCAGGGACTAGAACACAGAGCAATGGACTCAGACTACAGGAAAAGAGATTCCACTTAAACGTTAGGAAGAACTTCCTGACAGTAAGAGCTGTTCAACAGTGGAGTTGCCTTGGAGTGTGATGGGGTCTCCTTCTTTGGAGGTTTTAAACAGAAACTCAATGGCACTCTGTCAGGGGTGCTTTGGTTATTTATTCCTTCCTGGCAGGGGGTTGGACTGGATTGCCCTTGTGGTCTCTTCCAACTCTATGATTCTGTGATTCTACGATTAATCTTCTATGGGGTGGCATTTTAATATTTTGTCAGGGTTTGTTTCTGACATTTCATCTTGTTACTTCCTTAGTAAGTTCTTAACATACCACCATCTGGACTGAACATTCTGGAGGTTGTGGGTTATATTTCATAATAGGCCCAAAGTAAATTAGAAACAAAAGTGAGCTCTTAAGATACAATAGGAGTGGCCCTGTGGAGAACTAATGATGAGCTGAAGGGGTGGAGGGTAGGTTCTTTGAAGTCGCTTGTCAAATTTGTAACAGCTTCCCAGGAGGATGCCATTCCTCAATGATTTGTGTGACCTTGGTAAGCCCAGATAGGTGGCAACCAAGCACACGTGCAGCCCCCTAACTTCTTCAGAGGGAGAAAAATAAAAATATTGAAAGTATTGACTCCCCCTGAAGGCAATGAGCAGCACTTTGGTCTTTGACCTTTGAAGCAGCCTAGGGTAGTCAATAAAATCTGGCTGTTAAGATGCTTTGGCCTGCCTTGGATTTTGAGTTGGGAGTAGTTTAACCTTGAACTAAGATCCAAGTAACCACGGCAACAGGAAGTAGGCCTCTGCATCCAAGAAGCAGGGATCCATAAATCAAGAGTCTCTAATGCAAACACTGTGTGCAGGTAGAGATTTGGAGAGGATAAGTGGTTTGTGAGGGATTACCTTTGAAAAATGGATGACTGCCCCTTGATATGGCCAAGCGCAGTTTCACAGGGGCTTGGGTTGGAGGGGAGATTTGAGGGGGTTTTGGGGGGGGGTATCAATAGAGGTGAAGGGGTTACAGCTGCTAGTTTTCATTGTGCTTTTTATACAGGATTTTCTAGCTTAATTATCAACAGATGTTGAATCCAGGAGGTGGTTAGCATTATTATATTCTACATATACATTCTCTCTCTCATTCACTCACACACGCACATCTATACACATGCTACAATTGTTTCCATCTTTGAAATCTTGGCATGGCTCTAATTTGCTGCACAGTTTTACTGCATATGACACCATCTCATGTGGTTTGCACATTCTGCTTTGTTATCTGAAATCTGTGCAGGAAAGCTACTCATCTCAACTCTCAAAATCATGAGATCTTAGACTCTGCAGGACAAAATAATGCTTCAAAAATGTAAGAGGATAGGTGCAGGCATCCTACTTCAGTGGCTTTCAGCTTTAGATATCCAGAAGGACTCATGCTTGACTCCAACTTTCAACCCCTCGTCCCCACACAAACACATGCACACCCCATGGATTTACTGTCTCGTTGTCCCATGCAGCACAGGCAGGACTTTAACCCCACTAGCTAATGTGCAATAATTACTTTGGGAATGTAATATACAACTGGAAGGCAGCCATTTTATATTTCCCCCAGCCCAACCATTATTTAAAAAGTCTTCTCAACACTTCTACTTTTCCCATGAAAGTCTACAGGAAAGAATAAAAGAGAAATAAATGAAAAATGTTGTCAGTCTCCTTGCTGTGACCACTTTAGGTCACTGTGAAGTCGGGTGATCTAGAAGTCCATACTTGTAGCTTCAGGCAAGGAGGATCAGCACTCTGATTCCTTTCACTTCATGGTCCTCAGCTAACCATTCTCTTTGTAGTGTTACCTTTCTCTCAGTTAGACATGGATACCAGAAATGAACGTGACTGAAAGAGAAGCACCTAGTAAAAGGGCATACCATCCAGCTGTCCTGATTTGGCAGGGACAGTCCCAATTTAATGCTTTAACATCCACTTTTTCAGCTGCTTTTAAAATGTCCCAGTTTCTCCCCCCTCCCTTAGTCTTCAGCTTCCTTCTATTTCTGCAAAGTGAGTTCAAGGTTTTTCATAGTTTTATTTATTTTTTTAAGAATCAAATCTCTTACTTTTTTTCTGACAAATTGAATTATTATATCTCCTGGGAGGTTTTTTGTGTGTTGTGCTTTTCTAATAATCTAAACACTAATAATCTAATAATCTAAACACTATCAATTTCCTTTTCAAAGGCTTCAGGGCTCTTTCCTATAAATTCTGCCATCACAGGAGTAATTATTTCATGTAAGTTCTCATCTTTGCATTCAGACAGTCCAAATTAATCCTTTATCATCCCACTTTTTCAGCTGCTTTTAAAATGTCCCAATTTCTCCCTCCTCCTTCCTCTTTCTTTCTTAGTCTTCAGCTTACTTCCATTCCTGCAAAGTGAGTTCAAGGTGCAAAATTATTTTGCACTCGGTTAACTCAGGAGGCAGAGAAGAGAAATGGGGGCAGAATCTTGCCTTTCCCTGTAGGCTCAGGCACAATCAAATTCCTGTGCTCTTTTCTAGCTTGTCTGGTCTTCCTCATTAAATAATGTTTGCCATCATAACCATATTTTGATATTGCTTGGCCACACATATACCCTGGTGTGTAAGTATAGTAAAGCTTGAACTGAGAAAGAATGGGACCCTACTCTACAGAGAAGCGCACACAGCTACAGATGGTCCTACTGTAGCTGTGTGTGCTTACATAGAACAGGCAAATTAAAACAGCTGCCTCCATGATCACTTACTGAGCATGTGTGAAGAGCAAAATGGAAAGAAAAGGGGAAAGCAGATTAGCCTGCCTCATCAGATACCTTGGCATGTTGAAAAAGCATAGATCTATAAGTTTTGCCACCAAAATGGAAATTGTAAGGAAGTATGGAGGCTGTTGAAAGGGATAAAATATCCTGGAGTGCATTATAGAAGAAGGTTTCAAGTGGTCTCTAGGTCAGGGGTTCTTTACTTGTGGTCTGCAGACCCCCAGGGGGCTGTAATGTCCTCACAGAGGGTCTGTGAAGGCTTGAAGGCTGCTCAGCCCACATGGAAGGAGCCAAGGCAAAGGTTGGCTGGATTGGCCTGTGCATTGCTGTACAATCTGCTTCAGCCACAAATTTGCAGGAAGAGGCAGAAGAAAAGTCTTCCCTCCCCTCCAGTGCCTCTCAGGGAAGGATTAATGGATGGTATAATTGTATTGTTATCATTATCGTTGTTGTTAGGGTTTAAAATCTTGAGTTAAGTCTTGGGTCTGCGGCAACAAAAGATATTTAAAGGGGGGGTCCCTTGTAAAGAAAAAGTTGAGTTATTGCTCTAGAAGAGTCAAAATCTTTTTGTTTACTTACGTGAGGCTTGCCTGACTTGGTTGTTTCATTTTACATGTGCATAATGTTAGTTTTGAATAAAAAGTTTGCTGAAACATGTTGCACTGCTCTTCTTTTTTGTGATGTAGAAACTATCCCTAGTCTTTCCGTGTTATTTCTACCTCTGGTACAAAAGTTTCAGTTAAAGAAGAAATGCCTAGGAACACATATATTTTGTTATCTGAGGTATACCTGTACACAATTGTAGTGTTGTTATCCACTTCAACTGCCCTGGCAACTTCCCATGGAATGCTGTGGTTCACATTTTAGGGAGGGGTATTAAGAATGTTCAGCCAGAGAGCTCTAGTGCCTCCCCAAGCTACAAATCCCAGGTTCCCTAGGATGCATGCAGGGCAGTTCAAATGGAATTGTAGTGCTATAATTGTATAGTGTGAAAGGGTCCCATATTTACAGCCCTCAAGTCTGGTTTGGCCTGAGCTACCAGAGTCTTCTCGATCCACATTGAACCACAGTTGTAAAATTTTTAGAAATTTTGATGTTGGGGGCCTGGGGGAGAGCACATTTTTCAGCTTTCAATTTTTCAGAAAAACTGAAAAAAAGTAATATTAGTACCTTTTACTGACTGAAAATCACTATGTTACTTTAGAAACTTAAATGCATTGTATATACCGGTAACTTGGTTTGGCATAAAACTATCATATTTTTTACATTAAAATACAGTTTATTCAGGAAATTGCAAATCAAACTTATTTTTTGAAATTGTTTTATATTATATATAGCTGCATTTGTAACTCTGTGTGTGTGTGTGTGTGTGTGCGCACGCGTGCGTGTTGCAGATGCAGCTATAAGACACTGAACTGTAAGAAACACCTGAAATATGAGGAAACTTTGGTTTTGCAGGCAACACACACACACACAATAAAAACAGAGGAGGGGATCAACATTAATAAAACAGAGAAAAAACATTGTGTCTCCACTAGTTCTCTGTAGTGTCTGGCAGACATACCGTAATACACTCATTCCCATAAAAAGAACTGAGAAAAAGAAACCAAGAATAGGAATTCTAACAATCTGGTACTATACATAGTCTTACATAGAAGTCTTCTAACATAGTTGTGGCAACTGGTTTTGGTATATTAAATATGCGAACATCTTATCTTTAACATTTTATTGATCACTCTAAAAGAAAATATTCCACAATCTGTTTTTTTTTTTAATTCCATTTAAAAGGTTTTTTTTTTTACAAAAAACAACAAGATTTTTTTTTTCTTCTGTTGCATGTGGGTTTCACATCTCTACTTTGACTGGTGAGGTTCATTCTTAGCTTCTCTCTTGACACTGCAAGTTGTGCATAGTAAGAAATGCAGTCTTTGACAATCAGAAGTTACTGTCCTTCTTTAACAGGGTCATACATCTGGCTGGTTGCACATCTGGGCTAGTTGCTTGGTTTGTTGATCAGGAATGTGAGGGTGTCAGCAGGGTGTAGCTGAGAAAAGATGGAGTCTGTGAATTCTAGTTTCCCTCCTCAGTCAAGAAGCACATTAGGTGATCTTGGGCCAATCACAACCTCTCAGACCAACTTATTTCATAGTTATATTGTTAGGACAAAATGCAATAGCATGAATATACAGCAACTTGACTCCTTAGAATGGATATGGGGAAAGTGCCACCCCTGGGTTTCATGTGGTATCCCACTCTCATTTTCTGGCCTTCCAAGTTTGGACAATGCCCCAATATTCCTCTGTTTTTAATTTAATTTGGGGATAGGAAAATTGCTGATAATATTTTTTCAAAGGCTTCTGGAAAGGTGGTAAGCTTTAAAAAGTTGCCTGCCCTCCCCCCCCCAAAAAAACTTACTTTTCCTGCATGGCAAGGGGTTGAACTAGATGGCCCTGGTGGCCCCTTGCAACTCTTAAGATTCTAGAGAGAATGTCTTCAGAGAGATGCCAGCCACAGATGCAGGGGAAATGTCAGAAAGAAACTATTCCAGAACACGGCCTCACAGCCAGAAAAAAACCAAGGAAAATCTATTAGGACTAACTTCCTGACAGTAAGAGTTGTTCAACAGTGGAATACTGCCTTGGAGTGTGGTCGAATCTCCTTCTTTGGAGGCTTTTAAACAAAGGCTGGTTGACCATCTGTCTGGAATGATTTGATTGTGTATTCCTGCATGATAGAGGGTTGGACTGGATGGCCCTTGAGGTCTCTTCCAACTCTATGATTCTATGATTTTCTAATCATTTTCAGCTGAAAATGTAATAGTGTGACCGTGTGGGAGTGAAAATGATTTTGGGCTGCTGTTGTCCATCACTGTTTTTGTAGATATGGTGGATGACAAGTGGGGTGACAAAGAGAAGGATAATGATAGTAAAGTTTTTAAGGAATCAGATGCAAAGCTCATCCAAGAGACTATTGAGTGGGTAGGGCTGGATCAACCAATTACATTGCTGGTGCTGTGAGAATCTATCTTGCCTGTTATCTTGGGTTGATAATGTGTGGATGATTCTGCTGTAGGGTAAGTGGTTGGACCGTAATGAGATTCCTGTCTGTCCAAGTGCTTGTAATTGTGTGATAAGATACAAGAGTTCATGGAGGCACATGGAAAAACGGCCCCAAATAGAGATGTGATTGTAATCTTCCCTCATATTGTTTTAAAAATAGACTTGTGAGGCAATAATGCGTTGGCTAGGAATCAATGTTTATATTATGTCCTCAGGCAAAAAATGACTGAAACCCAATAAAAAAATTCATAATCCTCTCTAGTATCAGAACTCCATTATTAGAAGCACATTTACAAGTGAAAAATGCTGGGTGCTACTTTCCCTTTGAAGCACAGCAAGGCATTTAGAATATATTTCTGATTAGCCTAGATTCCCCACCCGGTAATTGCCATCATTTCTTCTTTCATTCTGCAGGAATTACCAGTTCCCACCTTAAAGCAGACCAGAATTCACTTCACAATAAAAATGAGGGGTCTACTTCTGCCGTGATGACCCGTCGGAAACCAGCAGCTCTTGACAGCGTTCCAATGTCCTCAGCTCCCGTATTATCTCTTTTACCTTCATCAGTAGCAGCACCATCAGAAGCAGGTAAGCATTTTCTGAGTAGCTCAGGGTTTCCAAAATAGTCAGCGGCAACAGACCTGAATGATTAAGCTTTGAATAATTAAAGTACTCATGGAGTCATCTACCAGAATTCAAAATGACCTTAACAGAGTAGAAAACTGGGCCAAAACTAACAAAATGTAATTCAAAAGGGAGAAATGTAGGGTACTACTACACTTGGGCAATAAAAATGAAATGCACAGATATAGGATGGGTGACACCTGGTTTGATGGCAGTACATGTGAAAGGGATCTAGGAGTCTTAGTGAACATGAGTCAGCAGTGTGATGCAGCAGCTAAAAAAGCCAGTGCAATTCTAGGCTGCATTAATAGGAGTATAGTGTCTAGATCAAGAGAAGTAATCTATGATGCTATGATTCTACCACTCTGTATCCATCCCACCAGGAAAAGCAGCAGTAGTTGAGGTCCAGCACTGAGGTTTTGTAGCATAATTAGGCATTAATTGTGTTCTGCAGCTCTTGTGTTGAATAGCAGTATTGCACAACTGAACCAGGGCACAAAATATGCTGCTAAATGCACAACTAAATGTGCTTGTGTATCCATGTGCAATCTGCATGTATGCTCAATGTGCGCTCAAACTGTTGTCACAAACTTAAACTGAATGATGATGTTCTACATTGATGCCCACTTTCTTCTGCAAGGCAACATACATATTCATAGGACACCAACAGGATGTGAAGAGCCTTTGGCACTTTAACAACAAATAAGTTTATTTCATACAAGTTTGCCCACTTCTTCAGATGCATAGAGTGCCACCTTAATAGACCAAAATGTGCATATAGTCCCTTCCCATTCATGGGCGTTAGGGGCAGAGCACCACCACAAAACTGAAAAAAAACCACGAATACAGTAAACATCCACAGGCTCTGGATGTAAGCCCCTCTCCTCCTCCTCTTCCTCCAATCAAAGCCCACACGCCAGTCCCAGGGTAACATCAGAAAGGCCATTACAGAGGTACAGGAGGGCTTATGTCCATCCATCTTTTGGAGTGAAGGGGGAACCCATCGACAGCACCAAAAGCAACTTTTCCCCAGCAAGAGTTTTAAAAACGGCAACCTTCCCCCCCCCCACTTCCCTTGTTGCTCCTTGAAGCCACATGCCGAGGGCAGCCAGCACCTAAAACCTTCCACACTTTAAAAAAAGTCTCCCCCTCTCCCACCTTCCCTTCAACTCTTCCCTGGTTCCCAAAGCCCCGCCGTGGTTGCTGCGAATTCTTTCCCCTTGAAACCCCCAACCACGCCTTCCCTCCTCCTGTCTCCTCAAATCGCCAGGGCCTTCCAAGGTGGGAGGAATGAACTGTCCCATCGCCTATTTGGGCGCAGTCAGGATGAGGGCCAGGCAGTCAGGCAGCCTCCCTCTCCTCTCCTGCCCTCTCCTGCCCTCTCCTCTCCTCTCCTCTCCTCTGGGCTCCACAGCTTAACAGCGACATTGTTGAGGTTTTTTGGTGACCATGAGAGGAAGGGGAGAAAGAGGACTCAGTGCTGGGAGGTGAGAACTTGTCCGGAGGCATAAGGAAGCCTATCGCCCGAAGCATCAACCCTCCCCCCTCCCAGAACAGTCCTCGACCTGTTTCTCCTGCCGGCGTCCCCACATGAGCCAAGGCTGACTCTCGGATCCAGTGGTGCGCTTACCTGCATAGCAGAAGCCAAGGTGGCCGATGCCCACCAGAAGCAGGGCAAGCAGCCCAGGGCCCAAAACAACCCAGTGGCACCAGGCCAGAGGAGGCATAGCTCACCGGCTCCTGAGGGAGCTGGAGTTCCCTCGCCTCTTGGCCTCCTCCTTTTCCTCCACCTCTTCGGACTCAGCACCCTCATCTTCTTGGGTTTCTTCTTCTTCCTCCTGGGGCTGTGAGCCCTCCAAATCTCCAGCCCCACTGCCCAGACTTCCCTCTCCCCGCCACCCCCGCCTCCTCCTCCTCCTCCTCTGGCAGTCTTGCTTTTGGGGGTATGGGTCTCGGGAACTCTGCTCAACCTGGAGTGTCCCATAGAAACGAGCCAGGGGAAGCGGGGTGCTTCTGTCATTGCTGGAACCCTCAGCAAGGGCCAGGCTGTAGAGTCACCCCTTGCTCACTTCTCCAAGTTGGGACCACAGCAACACTGCCAATGCTACCAAGTCAAAGAGGTAGCCCAGGCAGCAGCTGCTGCTCCTCTCGTGGGACCCTCATCACTGCAGTCCCCATCTAGAAACCACGAATATGCAAAACCACAAAAGACAAATAGGGAGGGATGACTGTACACACAGGGCCAATGCGGGAGCAGAAATATAAAATGTAATAGAGATGCAAAAGATACCAAAATAATGGTTATCATTAAGGGCTTCTTATCAATCATTGGGAGGTGAAAAATACAGGCCTTATTTTTCAGAGATCATTGATGTGTGAGACAACTACATGCATAGGATTGCATTGTTCAGCTGCAATCCTAAATTCACTCGCTAGGGACTATCATTCCATTGAATACAGTGAAACAGACTCCAGAATAAACAGGCAAACAGTTGCAGGGTTCACATTGCCTCTGACAGTGATTCGTTTGTGCTCAGAATTCTTTTAGCTTATGGCTGTTGAGTTGTTGTTGGCCAGTGAGTGTTTTCTTTAAAAGCGGAAAGTGGAAGAGAAATACTTTGAAAAGAAATGAACAGATGGTACCAAGAGGGCCAGGGTAGAGTTGCTTGAGAGAGCAATTGAGCATTTTGTGTATCTCAAGTTTGAGTTTGCAAAGCTTCTAATGTCAATGCAGATGGGCCACTGGTTATTCATTTACCATATATATTCATGTATAAGTCGACCTCACGTATAAGTCAAGGGCAGGGTTTGGGGCCAAAATTATGGATTTTCATATGACCCATGCATAAGTCAAGGATCATTCTGTTGAGAGGGGAAAGCACCAGCACCACCTCTGGGGGCCACTGCCATTTTCCCTCCTAGGCATTAAAAAGACCTTTCGCCACTCATAGAATCATAGTCATAGAATCAAAGAGTTGGAAGAGACCTCAAGGGCCATCCAGTCCAACCCCCTGCCATGCAGGAATACACAATCAAATCATTCTGACAGATGGCCATCCAGCCTCTGTTTAAAAACCTCCAAAGAAGGAGACTCCACCACACCACAAGGCAGTGTATTCCACTTCCAAACAGCTCTTACTGTCAGGAAGATCTTCCTAATGTTTAGGTGGAATCTCTTTTCCTGTAGTTTGAACCCATTGCTCCATTTCCTAGTCTCTGGAGCAGCAGAAAACTCAACTCAGATAAGGTGGTGGTTCCTTTCTTATATAAAAATTAAGGTACAGTGTTAACTCTTGTCAAAAAAAGGAGCCTGCCCCTTCTCCGAGTAGCATGGTGAAAGGCAAGAGCTTACTTTGTCCCTAAAAGAAGCACCAACCTCCTCTACTCTCTTGACGATCCTTTGAGGGGAAGTGCGAAAGAGCTGCCACCACCACCATTTTCCCATCCAGGCATTCAAATATGCTAGAAGCAGTGCTGCAATGGAGAGAGTAGAAGGGCTTAGTTCTTCTTTTATGTTCTCTCAGGACATACTAAACTCTCACCTTTTGCCACTCTTCTCAGAGAAAGTGATGGTTCCTTTTTGATAAGAGTAAAAGTACAGTACAGACATTAACATGTGGATAGGTTGACCCAGGTTTGGGGGGATCAATTTTTCAACTACAATTTCTAGACTTATACATGGGTATACACAGCAAGTGCACTGCCACTCATTCTCATTCACTACTCTTGATAGCTTCAAGAAAGCGCTAAAGACGGATCTCTTCCAGCAGGCCTTCCCGGAATAACTTCCCGGCTCAAGTGGAGCTGATTGCTTACCCGCTCCCTTGCCGCTGTTGCCATTTTTAATTTTATTTATTTATTGTATTTTTTTTCTTTGTTTTAATTCTCTATTAGTTTAATTTAGTTTTAAGGGGTGGGAGGGTTAGGATTGGGAAGGATTGTTTTAACTTGCTGTTGTTTTAATCTTGCTGTACGCCGCCCCGGTTGCCGAGCAGAGGGGCGGGTTAAAAATAAAAAATTATTATTATATATTATTATCATTTTCCTGTTCCATTCTACTGGACTTACTCCTACGTAAATGTTAATAGGATTGTTAGTTCAAACTAACTCATTGCTAACTCAGACAAAAGAGCTAATTTAAGGACAGTAAGTCTATAATCTTGCCATGGCTATTTGGTCACATGAATCAGTTTGGGGACTAACTGCGCATGGGACGGGCTAATTTTCACCCGTTTCCCTCCTGCAGGCTACATCAGTATGCCTTGGTGCATCAGAAGTAACCTTTGGCTGTTTCTCAGCCAATTGGAGATGTTTTCAGGGGGACTGAGGGTTTTGTGTGAGTAGAAAAGATAAGGTTTGGGGGGCTTTTGGCTCTGCTTCCAGGCAAGAAAATCACCCTCAGAAATTCATACCTGGTGAGTCTTCAGCCACTGATACCAGGAGATAAAAACAATTTCCAATTTCTGGACTCTTGATAATTTTAATTTATTAATTCAACCAGTCTACTAAGGTAATTTTAATGACATGTTTACAGGCTTATGATATAAATGGTTGTTCTTCTATGACTGCCTTTATCATAAATAATTTTGAAATATTTTCTATTATTCTATTTGGTATGCACTTTCCCATCTTTCTCCCATTATTCATAATCTGCAGCCCCGGCAAATCTTTCAATCAGTCGACATTAATCATATTTCAGCCATTATTTTTGCAGACCTATGTGCCGATTCCCGTTGGCTGTGAACTTAATCATCCTTGTTTCCTTCTGTCTTGCAGCCAGCTCACCACTCAAGAAACGATTCAAGCGCTGTGAAATCGAAGCGATCCAGTGTGAGGTGCGGAAGATGTGCAACTATACCAAGATTCTCTCCACCAAGAAGAACCTGGATCACGTGAACAAAATCCTGAAAGCCAAGCGGCTGCAGAGACAATCAAAGACAGGCAATAACTTTGTCAAGAAGAGACGAGGGCGTCCCCGGAAACAGCCCCTCTCTTTCGATGAAGACTCAAGAGACCAAATGCCCGTTTTGGAAAAATGCATCGACCTTCCTTGCAAACGAGGTCAAAGATTCACACTGAACCCTTTAATATTGGAACAAGCAGCCAATCAAGATACAATTTCAGCCACCATTGAGGCTGTCATACATATGGCCCGAGAGACACAGCCACCGCCACCACCTCCACCTCCACCACCTCCACCTCCTCCTTCACGGACAGCAAGAGTTGGAAAAAGAAAAAACAAATTGCAACAGTGTCTGGAGGAAGAGGAGGATGAAGTGAAGGTGAAAAGGCACCGGAAAACTAGAGGAAGCGAAAGCGAAACCCTCCCCTAATAATAGACATGGCCAATCAGGAGACAATGTTAGATGGTGAGTGTCTCGGGACCAGTGGACCAGAGCTCTGGGTTGGGCTCCTCCGCTCAACATCTTCTACATCTACAGCATCATATTTGCTCTGTATTTCAGTAGCACAGCAGCCGTTAAGAAATCAGACAGGAATGACCAGTAATAATATTATTATTAATAATAATCGTAATTACAACAATGGCGAATCTTTGGCATTAGCCCTTGTGCTAATAAAGCGGGGTGGGAGAGGGGTTCTGAGCAAGGATCTAGTGAGTCTGTCTGTTTTGTGGAGTTTCTGCTAATAACAACAACAGCAAAAACACCAAAAGTGGTGTTTCTTGTCTATCAGAAAGAAAGGGGGCTCAAAGTCACACACGGCAAGACTAATATTATCCCTACCAGGACTGCCAGAATAGAAGCTTCTGGAGCTCTTTAACAGATGTGTGGCAGAAAGAAACTTATCACTAGCAGCTTTTCCAGTCACTGCTGTTACCCTAAAGGAAAAACATTGCACTTACCAGATTTCTCTTTGCCATACAGCTGTTTAGGCAACAAGAGCCCCTGCAAGGAACAAAGTTGGCAACCCTTGGAAATGAAAGTTACTTCTGCTCCCCCCCTCAAAAAAAAAACCGATAGTGTAAATTCCTCAATTGTCCTCTTGGGTTTAATCTGCTTTGCTAAATGTTGCTCTTTTATTTTATCCGGTTTGGGGTGGATATATTTTTTTTTTTTAAGAAATTCTGGCAAGGCTTAGGGCAGCTAACTGAATCTTAAAATATCTGAATCACTAACTCAGAATCTTAAGGGTTTTTCCTTCCCCACTGCTCAAAATGTTGGCCCAATGTCAGTGAACAAGTGGTGAGTTATATAGAGAGGATGAGTGGAGCCCCCATCCACCCACCATAGACTTAGCAAATCTCCTGGAATATAATGAAGGTATTTAACATTTCACATAAGAACAGATGCCAGCTTTTCACTAACAAGGTCTTCCCATCAAAAGACTGTCATGTCCCATTGGTGATGGGAGCAATGGTTCACTGATGACTCAGCTGATAAGGGGAGCAGAAGAGGGTTTGGAAAATATTAGCAAAGAACAGCAGAAATGTTGGGGTCTTGTTATGCTTAAGAGGCAAGGACTCCAGAATGTCTCTGATTCCATCAAATCTTTGCTCCTGCTTGCACATCAGTTGGGAAACTTGGAGACAAACATCTCTACATGTTTGTATCCAAGCAGTGTACCAATCCAATCCCTTGACTTGGTTTTTCTAATATATATATATATATATATATATATATACACACACACACATAAAAAATGAAAACAGCAAAAGTGTTCAAAAATCATTCACCCAGAAATTAAGAGCAGAGGAAGAAATATTTCTTGACAGGCATTTTCTAAATTAAAATATAAAAGGATTAAGTGTTCTTATCTAAAAAATGATGATGATGATGATGATGATGATGATCTAAATGTTCAAAGGGTGCCACCACTGCAGTTGTACTAATACCACTTTGGACACCTTTGTTTCCCCCAAGTTGTGGTTGCCTTAAAAGAAAAATATTTTGGCTTTTTTGTTCCTTTTGTACATATTGTAATTATAATGAAAAAGGGGTGAAAATCAGTCTGCATGGACACAAGCAGTGTGATAAATTGTCTCTCTAAATTGTCAGTTTCACTTGTCCAGTTCAAACTCGAAGTGTACTTTTATTTACCAATATTTTTAAAGCTTGGATATATTTCTATATCTGAAGCAATATTTGCATAGCAAAATTGATAAATAATTATTGTTATTTTGTTTGAAGCCAAACTGTTCAGACCAAACAAATATTTTGAAGGCAAGTATTATTTCATTGCAGTAGTTACACCTTTGGGTTTTCTTTTTCTGAAAAAAGAATGTCAGTTCATGTTTTTTTTAAAAGAAAATATAAAATTCATAGATGAGCAATACCTTTCTTTTTCTTGTAAATTCCATCATGGTAGAGAGTTGCACAGTGGTAGCACAGTTTCTGCTTATGTGCTCGTGCTGGAGACATAAGGAAGATCGGATTCAATAATACACAAAATAATTATTTAAAAGAATAGATAGGAAGGGCATTTGAGGAAAAAAAATATAATCTACAGAACCTTGGAGGGGGGCTAATCATTCCCCACCACCGCCTGTCTAACTATGTGACTCTTTCTTGCTCTTTATTTGCAAATTGTCATGAAAGCAATTTCCCATTTTGCCTGTTATATGATCCAGCCATGAGCAGTTGCCATGGTGCCAGAGACTACCTTCTCTTAAGTGTCAAAAAAGGTTTGATACCCATGTGATGTAGTATTCTATAAAAAAAAAAAGCTGAAGAGTGTAGGGCAGCTTGTCCCATGTGGTGTTTAGTGCGTAGAAATCTTACCTTCTGGTCTACAGTTCCCAAAATGTCCCTAACCAGTATGCTGGCTGGGAACTTCTGGAAACTATAGTCCAAAAACATAATTTATCCAAGCTTTGGGCCTTCTCCTCTGCTCACAGTGAACAGTTTTGGTATGGCAGGAATAGTTAGGATACTAAGCACCCTGTTCCACATACTCCATCCAAATCCAAGTAAAAGAGTCCTATCACACCACAAAAGCTAGGATATTTGTTACAGGGTGAGTTTTGTGCACTAATGCTCATTTCAATAGATCTATGAAGTGTTATTCAGAGTCTCAGGTTTATGTCCAGTGTATATTATTGATGGTGTCAGCTAATCAATGGTGGAAAATTACAAGCAGAAAGTACTGATAGTGGCATATACATCCAGAACTGGATTTCCACTTCTGCAGAATCCACCACAATCACCCTTCCCTGATTCAAGCCCCTTTAAAACGTTGAAGACCTGCTCCAGAGAGCTTGAAATCCCTCTGGAGCATTCTCAACACTGGAAGGGACGATCAGATTGGAGAGCGGTTGGAGATGCTCATGATCCCCATGTTGGATATTGATTATGCTATGTATACCTGACATTTTGGATCGTGCTTCATGCATCTGATGAAGTGGGCTACCATGCACAAAACTCATGCTATAAGATATGTGTTTGTCTCTAAGATACCATGGGATTCTGTAATTTTTGCTGCAATGAACTAACAGAGCTACCCTCTTTGGAAATCAAAATTAATGAGAGGTATTCAGGATTCCTACTTCCTGAGTTGCACTTCTAAGCTCCCATCAATTTTCAGCTACTGAAGTCCTTTTTCAAGCATCACTTTTGTGGTGTGGGAGCCATTCTGGGGTGACCTGATCTCACATTGCTGTGGTATGCAGTGTGATATAGTCATATGAATATTGCACAATATAACTCAAGAAATCAGTTTACTGCTTCCATCCATCAATCATGGATTTTGTAAAAACTGACCTAATTCTAGCATTCAACAGTGAACATGATGATGGTTTCCAGTTATTTTGGCATGGTTTAACCAACCATTCCCCACATAGTTCCTATTTGGCCATGATCCATATAACTCTTGAGCAAAATCCAACCTGAGTGAAAGTGTGCTTGAAAGACAATGAGCGTCTTACCAAACTTTGGATCCCACCCCCCCACTCCAAGAGATATGTGTGCTTTGAAAAGGAAGTGCCTGGTGTAATGTGAGAATAGGAGAACAGGTATGTATCTGTGTCTCCCTTTTGGGAGATACCAATGTATGCAGCAGCTCACCAATGCTCCTATCCAGACAGTAAACAAATCATAGAATCATAGAGTTGGAAGAGACCACAAGAGCCATCTAGTCCAACCCCCTGCCATGTAGGAATACCCAATCAAAGCACTCCCAACAGATGACCATCCAGCCTCTGTTTAAAAACCTCCAAAGAAGCAGATTCCATCACACTCAAAGGCAGTGCACTCCACTGCTGAACAGTTCTTACCGTCAGGAAGTTCTTCCTAATGTTTAGGTGGAATGAGATGTTCCTCACTCAACTTGTGTGTCATATCCTATGGCCAGCATGCACAAGTTGTAGCCCTGTGAGCCAAATGCAGCTTGTAAACCGTGAACCTGGCAGACAGCAAAAGTGGTAGCTTTATCTCTGCCCAGCTGAAGAAGGCCACCATACCATCCATCGCCTGTGGCTACTCTTTGCCTTGATGGCTCACAGATTGATGGATATCTGTTTTATAGCAAGATTGGTGCTGAGCCATTGAACATCTGTCAACTCAAATGATTCTTTGATCCTCACATTACAAGGCGCTTGCTTTTTTCAATGCAAATATAAATCCTCATAAAGGAAAAATGTTAGCAGCACTGAGTGCTTTGACATCAGAAAGCACAGTGAATGTTTTCTCATTAATCTGATCACTGCAGCTTTTTTTTCAGTCCAAATTTCTTATGACTGTGTTACTTTTGACACCTTCAAGTGCACAGGCACTCAAACACCCTCCTTTGAATAGTTGAGGTGCCAATCTGACAACTCTGTTTCTATGGACTTCCCCATTGTTACACTTCCATGACCATTCTGTGTCACTTACCTGCAGATGAATTTTCTTTAAAAATGAGAAAAACAAATCTGCCTTGGGAGACTTTTTTTTTTTAAAGGCACCTTTCTATAAGCATTTTTCAAGACACACTAATTGTTTGTATACATCCACACACTAAGTAAAGTGTGTTTGTATTTTAAAGTTTATGCATTTTTCTATGTGCACTTTTAAAATGTATATTTATAGTCAAATACCTTTTTTTTTTCTTTTTGGGCAAAGAACATTGCAAGTCCAGAAATGTGCTTATTTCTGAACAGAAAGTGTGTCTGGTCCATTTTGATTTTTAGGTGATAAGGATTTTGGAAATCCAGATGGTGGGGGAGATGCTTAACACATTTAATTCACACACATCCCCACTGGAGACCAATTCATGTGTTATTTTTCATTGGTAGTTCATGTAATAATTTTCATTCATTATTTTGTCCCTGTGAGTGTGTGTGTTTGCCTTCAAGTCACCTGTCGACTTATGGCGACCCCTTGAATTCCATGGGGTTTTCATAGGCAAGGAATACTCAGAAGCAGTTCTGCCAGTTCCTTCCTCTGAAAGATAGCCTACAGCACCTGGTGTTCATTGGCAGTCTCCCATCCAAGTACTAACCAGGGCTGACACTGCTTAGCTTCCAAGATCAGACGGGATCTGGTGCCTTTAGGGTATTTAAGCCTCTACACACATAGAAATGCAAATTATATTACAAAGACATGGAAATGCTAGTCCTTGCCAGATATAAAGAAAGGGGCAGCCACAGATTTGCTATTGCAAAATGTGTGAACCCTTCATAATGTCTTCTAGATACATTATCTATCTGTTACTGAGCGTTACAGATCTGCTGTCAATCTCTTGCTGTAAGCTCATAAAATGACACTAAAGCTGTAATTCTGGACACATTTCCTTGGGGACAAGACCCACTGAATGCAGTGGGACTCAGCCTCTGAGTAAGTATGTATAGGATTGGACTGCAAAGGACTGACATAACCTTCAAGCCAGTCCTCATAGCGAATCCTGGGTCAGTATACACACCTGGTCATTATTTCACAAAAACAGCTTCCACAAACAGGAGACAATCCTGCTTCCCTCCTCTGTTGTTATATGCCCAAGGCTGAGAGACTGTGACTTGCCCAAGGTCACCACTGAGTTTCCATGGCTGAGCAGGAATTCAAACCCTGGTCATCTGGAATCCCAGTCCAACACTAAAACCACTACAGCATGTTGGCTCCTTCCCTCATACATCTGTCAAACATACTTAAAAGCATAAAAACCTGCTCTGGAGAGCTGGTAAACCCTTGGAAGGAGAGTTTGGGGGCTGGCAGTGGCTGTGGGGAGAGGAGGGTGAACTGAAAATCCCAATGTTACCATGAGCACCACATTGGACTGAGACCCCTGGTGTCACTGTTTCATGACTGAGTTGCTAGACCCTCACCAGATCTAACAAAAAGTCTTGTGGCACCTTAAAGACAAACACCTCCCCTCCTGATTCCATGGCTGCCCATACAAAAGAGCCTTTCAGAAGTATTTTCTCCCCAGAATTTAAAACAAAACATACAAAGCAAGTGTATGTGACCTATGGTGATCATGTGCTGTAGTTGAGTCAGAGGACTAAATTAGGAAGCATAATTCATAGAAAGAGGTGAAAGTGTATATTTTGCCATGTCACGTACCCTGTCAGTGTGTTAAAAGAAAGCCCCAAATGGAATAATACCAGTAATGAATGTAGTACAGAGAGATGGTCAAGGGTTAAATTGTAGGGCTCAAGGCTACACAATGCTACACAGTATTTGAGTAGTAAGCTTTTTGAAAAAGAAGTGGGGAATGAACCCCAGCCCTCCATCTCCCTGAAGATTTGGTTATAGAAACATTGAAATTCCCAAAACAGATTTGTCAGAATAACATAAGTGTAAACACACATGCAAACACATATACATAGGAATAAGATGATATGCAGGTGGCAGGTATCTGGCCCTCATCCATCTTAATAGTCAAGGATGCATCCAGCCAACTCAGAATCGAAGGCATTGCCGTGGAATCCATTCCATTACAATGGATTGCAATGGAAACACTGGCTGTGGTCTGTTCATTCAGAATCAAAACTGCACATAGAAGTTTCCACGTCGGTCATCTCCTTGGCTGATCCTGAGCAACTGTGTTTCTAGACCACACTAGTATTCCAATGAAATGCTAACTTACTATATAGTCCTTCTGTGTTAAATTGTCAAGGGCCCACTTATGAGGTTTCTTTTGGGGAGAGAAGAGAAAGAGTAGGAGGACCCATTTAAAATCAGACTTAGTGAGAAGTTTGATTGCGTGTACAAACTGAAATGTCAAAACATGACGGTATATGCAATGCTTCCAATTGGGGCCATTAATGATGAATATAACAATAAATATGATCTGACATCTATACCCTCCATCCTCTCTGAATATTTTTCCCCCAAATAAATTGGGGTGAAGTCAAACATCATGTATAGTTTTAAAAGCTTTGTATTGTGGTAAGCACATGTTCTTCTTTTTGTTTCTCGGTGGGAACTGGAACAAGATGTATTTCTAATGATACTTTCTGTTCAGAGACATTCCCCCCCACCCACCCACTTAGATGCTAAGGTGCAACAATTCCTGATTTACACCTCAATTCTAAACATTTGCAGGAACATACCTTGCTGGCAACATTGGCCTAACATTATTGTTTGAAAATTTAATGACACTATTGGATTTGCTCCATTCAAACCATTAAATTGCTAGCACAGCAAAATCTTAGGACTGGGTTGTTAATCAGAAGCACATTTCAACCAAGGAAATTTATTGGAGATCTTCATAAAATGCCTGCCTACTAAGTAATAAAACAAGCAATCATTTACAGGCTTGTTTTCCCCCTCCCCCTCAGTTGGAGAAAAAGAAATTAAAATAAAGGAAAAGAGATGCCAATTTTGTCAACATGGGAAGGAAAAAAAGAAATGGTACATGCCCATGTCAATTGGTTTATTTTTTTTAAATACTGTTTCTTAAATGATGATGATGATACTAAATGCACACAAAGTGTTAAATATGTATATACTGTATTTCAAAAATTAAAAAAAATCCTACAAAAAATGAACGGGGCACAAGATTGTTCTATAAGTCGTGCTGGCTACTTTTTAGTTTGTATTCATAAGTGGTTTTTAAATGCCTTTTTTAACGTGTAATTTGCATGTTCTCCTTTGATTGTATGTAAACATATTTTAGAGCAAAAAAAATGTATTTGTATTTTATTGAATATAGGGGCAAGACAAAAACTTGTACATTTGTTTGAAATGTTCTTTTTGTAACGGTTTTTATTCATGAGGCATTTTTGTACATTTAAAAAATGGATACAGACTTGCTGTTATTTGAGGGTTAGGTACATCTGGCATGCTAAAATGTCATGCTTTTTCATGATTTTAGATGTTGGTTTTTAAACATTTTTTTCTAAAAGGAAGCTCCTTTCGCTACCAAATCAGGTTAGCACAGTATAGAGCACTTAACTATTAAAAAAAAATACAAGAAAAAAAGGAAAAAAAGTTAATCCTATTCATATGTTATTCATTGTGTGAAATTAAAGGAATTCAAATCAGTCTACCATGAGTTGTGAATTCTTTTGTCTTATTTTCCATCTGGTTCACATCACTGAGGAGTTTAATAGCTCTAGGGATACAAATGTATGCACTCAACAGTTCTCTTTTATGGTCATGGATAAATCTGGTTCTCTCTCTTTTTTTAAAAAAAATTTTTTTTAATGAAATAGGTTTGGGGTTTTTGTTTGTTTGTTTTTGTTTTGTTTTTTGTTACTTGCTTTTTTAGTATAACTCTCCTTCTCCCAGAGAAGTAACAGAGGTTGAATCTAAACAAATAGCCAGTCATTACAAGAGATTTTGGCTTCCCCCCAACCCCAATTATTTCTTATGTTTACTTTTTACTAGCTGTAATACCCAACATTGTTCAATTGCTGTTGTTATTAACTGCCATCAAGACCACTTTGATTTATGGTTACCTTATTAATGAGAGCCTTCCAAGTCATACACAGAAATCGAAAATGTGGTGGCATGGACAATTCTACTGTTGGTATTCAATTATATATCTTGACACTTAAGGATCTTGTCTAGTTCCTTCATTGCTGCCCTTCCTAGTCCTAGTTTTGACTAAAGTCTCCATTATGACTAAGCCAGGGCATGGAAAAATCTTTATTTCAATGTCTTCATTGTCTGATTTAAAGTTGTGTAAATCCTCTGTAGACATTATTTTTGTTTTGCTCAATAACCATCATTAATGAACTTCAGTTTCAATTGCTCTGGGGGTTGAGTGTCTGTCTGGATATTCAAATGTTCCTCACATTGCACATTACTCTCAATTGCCCATGAGAGAACAGGCCTCTCTGGATCAGCTGTCAAATACACTACTCTGCATGAATAAAAAAAAAATATCAGGGTACAACCGCAAAATGACTTTCAGGTATGTCACATAGCCTGTATGTTAAGTCAGGCCACCTAGCATCACTACCAAAATTAAGAGAAATCTGTCCAGCCATTAATATGTGAAGTGATATCAAAAAGGCAGAAATTTAGTTTCATTTATATGGCAAAAGTTCACTTTTTGCATTCATCAAAATCTTTCAAATGATTTATCAGTATGAATGAAAAATGAATTAGGGAGCTCTGTAGGCCGCCCTGCAAGTGCATGTCACATATACTATCTAGCCTATATTTTAAGGTAGACTGTTCAAATTTGGTGAAAATCTAATGGCAAAATAAATGAATAAATAATTCGTTCCCAGACCCCAGTGAATGTTGTGTGCTTATGTTATAAAACAGACAGAAAGAAAAAGCCTGGGTCTGCAGTGTACTTGGAACCAAGGCAGTATGCAAGAGGTGGCTTGGGAAATCACCAGTTGCACAGGCAATTCCAAGCCACCCTTCCAATAGCATTGACTCTGGGGACCTCTGAAAACCAGATATTGCTCTCTAAGCTGGCCTCCAGCTGGAGACAAAAGACCGGTGATTGGTGTAGCAGTTCTAGCAGGACATTCCACTCCATCAGAACTCAGTATGCTAAGACAGGGTACCCTAGTTGAACATTTTTTTAAAAAAAACACCTACCAAAAACTGCTTCTTTCCATAAAAACAGGACGGGGCCCTGCATGACCACAGGAGCCCTTACCAGCACACCAGCCAATTACTTCAGCTGCTGCCTGCGTTACCCCAGGGGATCGTGGTCACATGCTCCTGGCTATGGAGAGTGGGACATGGGAGGCGGCTGCAGAGCATTACTGGTGTGCCGGTCAGAACTTCTTCCTATTTTGTTCAGGTTATGGGGGAGCAACAGGCCTGATCTGCAGACAGAATATGCCGGTGGGGAGCTGGTGTATTCTGGCCCATGCAGATGAGCCCCTGGTGATGTGTCTATACTATCACAGAGCAAACATTATCACTCCAATCCACCTTCTATTTATGGTTACCTGGAATACAGAGAATGCAAAATAAGGTGATGGAGTCCTCAAATAATAGGGGGGAAATGCTATTTGGAGATGAGGGATGCCATTTCAAAATAAGGTCCTGTGTTTAAAAAATGACTTCAACATTTCAAACAAAAAGAAACCCAACATCTTCCCATTAGGAGAGAAGCTTTATCTCAGCTGAGTTCCAAGCTTGCTGTTCCAAGTGTTTTACTTTCTTTGCTTGCCTTGAGTTGTTGGCTTGCTTATTCCCCCTGTTTTACAGAGAGGACATTACAAGTGCTGTGCTACTGGCTGTATAGGACAACTGAACAGGGATGGTGAGGCACAGCTATGCTATTTTCTTGACTGGGAAAGATGGAAGCTATACCTGCAGCAAGTGCAAGCTGATGGCCCTGCTGGAAGAGAAGCAGCTCAGGGCCTATGTATCTACATTTCAATTTATCTGGAGTGTGAAGGAGGGGTTTTTTGGACATGTGAAACAGGCTCTCCTGGAAGGGCAACACACAAGGGAGGAGGTGATAATTCCCAATCGCAGGATGCAGGCACTTGGAAGAATGTGGCACACAGAGGCAGAACTACCAGGAACTTTGCTGCATGTTTGGATCTACACAACTGATTCCTCTTAATCAGCAATTATGAACATGGTACATGAACAAGGATAACAATCTTAGTCCTCAGAAAGTGCAAAGGTGGCCTTAGAAAGTTCTGTGGATGAAAGAGGTCCTGGCAGTTCTCAAAGGAGACAGGTGGTGGTGAGTGAATTCCTAATGAAGGGAACCAGAAGCCTGACAGGATGTCTTGAGACGTGTGCTGTCTACTGGGACAAAGATCCAAGATGTGACAGAGAGGCTAACAAGACTCATCAGGTCAAGTGTCTGTTATCCTTCTGATCCAGGTGGAACAAATGATACTGCAAGATATAGTCTTCAACATATTACAAGGGACTATGGGTAGGAAGCTAAAGGACCTTGAGGCACAAGTTGTTCTCTTGTCACTCCTTCCTGTTGAAGGACATGATCCTGAAAGAGAGAGAAGACTAGAAGTGAACAACTGGAGAGCTGGGCCAAAGCTAACAAAATGAAATTCAATACGGAGAAATGTAAAGTACTGCATTTAGGGCGGAAAAATGAAATGCATAAATATAGGATGGGAGAGACCTGGCTGAATGAGACTACGTGTGAAAGGGATCTAGGAGTCCTAGTAGACCACAAGTTGAACATGAGCCAACAGTGTGATGCGGCAGCTAAAAAGGCCAATGCAATTTTGGGCTGTATCAATAGAAGTATAGTGTCTAGATCAAGGGAAGTAATAGTGCCACTCTATTCTGCCTTGGTCAGACCTCACTTAGAATACTGTGTCCAGTTCTGGGCACCACAATTCAGAAAGGATATTGACAAATTGGAGCGTGTCCAGAGAAGGGCAACTAAAATGGTGAAAGGTCTGGAAACAATGCCTTATGAGGAGAGACTTAGGGAGCTGGGTATGTTTAGCCTGGAAAAAAGACGGTTTAGAGGCGATATGATAGCCCTGTTTAAGTATTTGAAGGGATGTCACTCTGAGGATGGAGCAGGCTTGTTTTCTGCTGCTCCAGATACTGGAACACGGAGCAATGGGTGCAAGCTCCAGGAACAGAGATTCCACCTCAACATGAGGAGGAACTTTTTGACAGTAAGAGCTGTTCGGCAGTGGAACACACTCCCTCGGAGCGTGGTGGGGTCTCCATCCTTGGAGGTCTTTAAACAGAGGCTGGATGGCCATCTGTCGGGGATGCTTTGATTGTGATTTCCTGCGTGGCAGGGGGGTTGGACTGGATGGCCCTCGTGGTCTCTTCCAACTCTGCAATTCTATGATTCTATGATTCTATGAACTGGCTCTGCAGATGATGCTGTTGGGAAAGATGGCTTCTTGTACCATTCTCTGTGTTCTTATAAAGATGGACGTCTGGCAAGACAGATGATGAAGGAAGTATATTTTTTAGGATTCTAAGGGCTTTAAACAGAGTTATGCAGGGGAGGGAGACGGTAAGTCAGAGTCGAAGTGGTTGAAGTACTAAGGACAATAGCTTCAAGGACACGGGAAAACTGGGCAGATAGTACAAGAACCCACTAGTGGGAGAAAGCAGTTGGAGAGAATTGAGTCTCTACACCAGTGGTCCTCCAGGTGTTTTGGACCTCAGATTCCAGAAGCCCCAGCCAACTTGGCCAACAGTCAGGAATTCTGGGAGCTGAAGTCCAAAACACCTGGAGGAGTAAAGTTTGGAAACCACTGCTCTACACTAATGCACAGATCATGGGGAATAAATAGGATGAACTTGCATTCTTAACAGAGGAGGCAAATATGATTTAATGACCATCACAGTAATTTGGTAGGATAAGTGTCATGATTGAAATATAGTAACAGAGAAATAGAACAAACAAGAAAGGAGGAGGAGGAGGGTTTGTCAAGTATGTGCACACTTGTGAGGCAATCCGTGACTTAGAATGTGGAAAACAGTTTGAGAGTAGTTGGCTAAAAATTAAAGGGGAGAGAAACAACAGTGACATCATTGTGGCAGTCTAAACCAGATGGAAGGTGAGATATTGAGAGGACAATTGCAAACCATTCCAATGAGAAAGAAAAGTTGGAGGTGTCTAAAGAAACCAGAGAGGATATACAAAGATATTTCAGATGAGTTGAGCTTTAAAAGAGACATGTATAAGAAATGGAAGAAGGGGAACTCACTAAAGAGAAATGCAAATGAATATCTGATACTTATCATGGAGAAAAGCAGAAAAACTCAAGCTCAATATGAGCTCAGGCTTGCTAAAGAGGTGGTGGCATCACTAAGGCTGGTGTCACCCCTCCCTCTGATTGTGTCACTTGGTCCAGTTATGCTGCGTTAATAGGAGTATAGTGTCTAGATCAAGGGAAGTAATAGTGCCAATCTATTCTGCTTTGGTCAGACCTCACCTGGAATACTGTGTCCAGCTCTGGGCACCACAATTCAGGAAAGATATTGAGAAGCTAGAACATGTCCAGAAGATGGCAAGCAAAATGGTTAAAGGTCTGGAAACTGGCTTAGGGAGCTGGTTATGTTTAGCCTGGAGAAGAAAAGGTTGAGAGGTGACATAGCCATGTTTAAATATTTGAAGGGATGCCATACTGAGGATGGAGCAAGTTTGTTTTCTGCTGCTCCAGAGACTAGGACATGGAGCAATGGGTTCAAACTACAGGAAAAGAGATTCCACCTAAACATGAGGAAGAACTTCCTGACAGTAAGAGCTGTTCAGAAGTGGAATCCGCTGCTGCTTGGGAATGTGGCGGAGTCTCCTTGTTTGGAGGTTTTTAAACAGAGGCTTGATGGCTATCTCTCAGTAAAATGATTTGATTGTGTATTCCTCCATGGCAGGAGTGTGGACTGGATGGCCCTTGTGGTCTCTTCCAACTCTGTGATTCTATGATTCTGTGTACACACACCCTGAACTCCACTGTAGAGAGGTTAAGGTAATAAAAAGGGGATATATATATATATATATATATATATATATATGTCTAGAGCAAGAGGAAGAATAAGTAAATGCTAAAGCGATTGCATGGTGAAGATGAGATACTAACAGGGTAGAAAGAAAAGACAGAACTTTGCAACGCTGTCTTCTCCCAAAAGAAACACAGTGCTCAGTCTGGTGAAATTATGCAATAAGGAGACTGCAGCCCATAATTAGGTAAGAGGTTCAGGAATACCTAACTACTTTAAATTAATTCAAGTCTCCAGGGTTGGATAAATTGCTTTTGAGGGTACTAAAGGAACTTGCAACTGTAATATCAGAGCCATTGTCAATAATTGAATATTCTTTGAGGAGAGGTCTCATCATATTGGAGGAGGCCAAATGTTGTCCGTATCTCCAAAAGGGGAAAAAAAGAGGACCCCAACAACTAACAACTAGTCAGCTTGACATCAGTACCAGGAAAGGTTCTAGATCAGATGATTTAAAAACCCAGACTGTGAGCACTTAGAAGGGAATGATGAATGATTACTAAGAGGCAGCATGGGTTTCTCCAAAACAAGTCATGCCAGATTAATTTCTACCTACCTCCCTCCCTCCCTTCCTTTGATAAAGTTATAAGCTTGGTAGGTCAGAGGAATACTGTGAATGTAGTATATCTTTATTTCACTAAGGCTTTTGACGAGATCTGCCATGATATTCTTGCAGATAAGCTGGTAAAATGTGACCTAGGGCTTATCTACACCAACCAGAATATGCTGGCTCCCCGTGCCAGCATAACTTGACTGCTGAGCTGGCCCATCCTTCACCCATAACCTCAAAGAAATGGCTGGAGTCCAGACAGGAATGCCAACCTGTCCCTGAAGCCACCGCTGCCATTTTCTCTGCTATCTAGAAGCTAGGAAGGGTCCTGCAACATGAGACTGAAGGCCCCCTTCATGTGACCAGCCTTGATCACAGGTTGAGGGACCCCTGCCTGGCTTCTGGGAGAGCCAGGGAGATGGAAGCTGCAGCAAGGGCCAGCATGTGAGACAGGCTCCTGTGGACATGCAGTGCCTGATCCGTGTTTTGGCCAGTGTTAACAGAATTAAACTGGGTACTGTATTATTATAAAATGCTTTATCAGGCCTTACCTCAGCTTGCCCTTGTCTCAGCCCTGTATCTTCTCCGGGGTGGTGAGGACTGCCCAGGGGCAGAATGGGGCAAATGCCCTGCATCATATGGACTGCAGTGCTCTTAGATGGGGGCAAACTGTGGTATTTAGCCTGTGTAGATAAGTCCCTAGACAGTACTATTGTTTGATTTGTAACTGGCTCACTGACCAAATCCAAAGAGTATTCATCAATGGTTGTGGTTCGTCCTGGAGACAAGTGACTACACCTACCACAGGATTTTGTACTGGACCCAGTGCTGTCCAACCTCTTTGTAAATTACTTGAATGACAGAACAGAAGGTATGCTTATCCAGTTTACATATGACATCAAATTAGGAAGAACAGCTAATACCCCAGAGGAGTATATTCAACAGGAATATAGCATCCAGTCAGAATGAAGTAATAATACCCACTCTATCCAGCTTTTTTCAGACCTCACTTGGAATATTGTGTACAGTTCTAGGTACCGCAGTTCAAGAAGAAGAGTATTGACAAGGTAGAACATGTCCAGAGATTGGCAGCCAAGATGGTAAAGGGTCTGGAAATCAAGCCCTGTGAGGAACAGTTTAGAGAGCTGCATATGTTTAGATTACAGAAGACAATACTGATCTTCAAATATTTGAAGGGAGGTCATGTAGAAGACGATGAAGACAACTAATTTTCGGCTGCTCCAAAGGTTAGGACACAAACCAATGGATTCCAACTAGAGATTCCACCTGAATATTAGGAAGAACATCTGTAAGAACTGTTTGACAGTAGAATAACCTGTCTCAGAGGGTGGTGGGCTCTCCTTCTTTGGAGGACTTTAAACAGAGGTTAAATTGCCCCATCTCTTTGGGAGTGCTTTAACTGTGTGTTCAGAGGGCTAGACTAGATAGCTCTTGGGGTGCCTTCCAACCCTATGATTCTTTGATCTCCTCAATCTCAGCTCTTCAAGTGCTTCTCTGCTACTCTTATGCTGGGACCTGCTCCCCAGCAAACAAAACACACACACACACACAAACCCCATCTGATGTATTTCTTTGAATTCTAATCCTGCCTGGGTTTTCCTGATTTACTGAACCTGCCTGAAGAGGCATCTACTCCAATGAATTCTAACATTCTAAAAGTAATTCATCATAGATTAACTTTGGAATTAATAGGCAATAGAGAGTTAAGCCACATTGAGGGAGGGGGGAACCCTCCCTCAATAACAGTTGACTGACTAGTTATTTCCAAGTTCTGTTATAATCTAGGAGGAAAGAGTGGTGTAGTTTGCAGTTATTGTGAATAACCCTGGAACTCATTTCCTTCATTCTCAGTATAAGCCATATTATGAAGCATGAAGGAGTACAGAGGCCATGATCCTCTGGGGGATGCACAGACTGCCCCCAAAATTAGAAAACAAAACAGAAGTGTTGTGAAATCCACTTCACACCCTCTGGAATTGTCATTTGAGGGTATTTGGAAATGGTTATTTGGTAATGAAGGAATTAGGGTATATAAGAGTGTTCAGGGAGTATGAAGGAGGAGCTTGCAGCAGGCGCCCAAGCTGCACTTTACTCACCAATGTGCTACAAGGCTTGTGTTCAGGTTCTGCTCCTAAACTGAGTACAGAAACAATTATCCCTCTGCTACTACTGAAGCCTGGGTACTACTTCAGCATATGTGACTGATGGTTACAAGGGGTGGCATTCTTTCTCCATCCCCTGAAAGCATTTCCACCATCTTGCATTTTAAATCTGTTCATTATGGCTGTTCAGGTTCCAAGATATCTCCACCCTGTGGCCATTTCTACCATCCGCTCAGAGACATAAAAGGATAATTGGAGGATAACTCTGCTTGTCAAATATGAGGACGTAGGTCATGGCAGCAAAAGTCTGTTCTTTAAAAAATATATATAAGGAAGCCCTTTGTGATTTCCCCCTTTTTATTGCTTTCCATTCTATATTGATGAATTGCCTTTTATTTAATCACGTTAAACAACTCCTGCCTTAACATGGAGGAGTTAATTGCCATTATGCTATGGTGAGGTATGCTCTGGATGTCTTTGTCTTTCATTCAAAGGAGCTCTACTAGTTCGTTTAGAAGGGCAGATGACAGCAGAAGCTGGAACTAAATTAGTTCTTGTGTCCTGATGACCACATGCTGCTAACCTAAGGGCAGCCATAGTGCTGTATGGTCAAAAGCCCAGAAGAGGTTGAAATACTATAAAAATTGTGGTAAAACACTGAAATAGAAGTCATTCTTACTCTCTGAAATGGATACTTATGCAGTTTCCTACTGGTGCCCTGCAGATATAGGAGGCTACACCTGCAGTGGACAAATACATGAGAGTTTGGGGCCAAAGTTTACTCCTATGACACCTCCCCAGCTGTTACTTCCAGTTGGCATTTTCAGCAGATTTATGGCTGAAATAAAGGTTAGGGGCTAGTCTAAATGAAAGGATATAATGCTCATTCCTGCTCATTATTGCAAATTTGCAGCAGTGTTCTTTTGTCTCCACAGTCTTTCAGCAAAAACAATATGCTCAGAAGCTATCCACATTTGAAGGTCACACACCTGCAAATCAAGATGGCGGCTATAAATTAGTGAGTTATATGCTGTCACTGCTGCAATTTTTTTTTAACATTAAAGGAAAGGTGTACAAGTGCAATCTTCTGCTTTATAAAAAACTATTTGGGTGCCTCAAAGGAGGAAAAGAGTGCACAATTGCTATATATTCCAATCTCCAAGAAAGAGAACACCAGGGACTGCAGTAACCAAAGGACCATTGCATTAATTTTCACCATGCAAGAAAAGTGATGCTGAAAATTCTACAACAAAGACTTTTACCACATATGGATCAAAAATTACCAGTTGTCCAAGCTGGGTTCAGGAAAAGAAGAGGCACTAGGGATTGTATTGCAAACCGTTGTTGTTGTTGTTGTTGTATTTATACCCCGCTCTCCAGCCACAAAGGCTCTCAGAGCAGCTTACAAATTGTTTAGCAATAGCGCTTACACATCTACAACACTTTATAGCACAAGGCACTCTCTGAGCAGTTTACAATGTGTTAGCTAATTGCCCCCATGAGCTGGGTACTCATTTTACTGACCTATGAAAGGATGGAAGGCTGAGTCAACCTTAGAATTATAGAATCATAGAGCTGGAGGAGACCACAAGGGTCATCCAGTCCAACCCCCTGCTGGGCAGGAATACACAATCAAATCATTCCCAACAGATGCCCATCCAGCCACTGTTTAAAAACCTCCAAAGGAGACTCCACCACACTCCAATGCAAAGTATTCCACTGCCAAACAGCTCTTACTGTCAGGAAGTTCTTCCTCATGTTTACGTGGAATCTCTTTTCCTGCAGTTTGAATTTATTGCTCTGTGTCCTAGTGTTTGGTACAACAGAAAACAAACTTGCTCCATCCTCAATATGACATCCCTGCAAGTATTTAAACATGGCTATCATGTCACCTCTTAACCTTCTCTTCCCTAGGTTAAACATACCCAGCTCCCTAAGCTGCTCCTCATAGAGCATGACCTTCAGACTTTTTACCATTTTGGTTGCCCTCCTCTGGACATGCTTAACCTCGTCAATGTCCTTCTTGAATTGTGGTGCCCAAAACTGGACACATTATTCCAGGTGAGGTCTGACTAAAGCAGAATAGAGTAGCAGTATTACTTCCCTTGATCTAGACACTATATTCCTATTAATGCAGCCTAGAATTGCATTGGCTTTTTAAGCTGCTGCTTCACACTGCTGACTGGTGTTCAGCTAGCGGTCCACTAAGACTCCTAGATCCCTTTCGCATGTACTGCCATCAAGCCAAGTGTCACCTTGGAGCCCTTCAGGATCGAACTCACAATATTGTGGCTGCAATACCAGCATTTAACCACTGTGCCATCAGTGTTCCTGTACACCAAAGAATTTCAGAAGAAAATCAGCCTGTGCTTTAATGATTATAACAATGTCTTTGATTGTGTAAATTATGAAAAACTATGGATCACTCTTAAAGAAATTGATGTGCCACAACATTTAACTCTCCTGATGCATAACCTGTATTCAGGACAAGAGGCACTGCCAGAACAGAATATAGAGAAATAGAATGGTTTCCAGTTGGCAAGGGGGTAAGACAAGGCTGCATTTGGGCTGTGAAAATACCATGACAGAATGTCACACTTGCCATCCTGAGCCCCCTGGAGACTGGTGGGGACACACATATGTGTTGGAATCCTGTTGCTGTCCTATACATGTATAACTTCCTTTACACAAGCAATCACACTTCATGGCTGTTATGCAACAGACATATTCTGTTGATGGTTGCATAAGCAGGGTTCTACCAAATGCAGTCATTTCACATGCTGTTGCATATTCTTGGATGGTGAATAAGCATTTGTCAGTAGATACAATGCACACTTGATTCCCAGGGACTGCAGAAACAGTCACAACACATTTCCTATTTTAGAGTGGGACAATAAGCTGGCACATTGGCAGTTATACAAATTGTTGCACGAAGTTGGTATTCAGCATAAGTGTTGTGCAGTGCAACCATTGTTAATGCCATGTGTGTGTGTAGGACTGGCATCATCCTGGTGTTTTGCATGCACATTCCCTTACAATTGCTGTTGTACTTTTTCAGCCATGGCATAACATCTGCATTCAGTTTATGGTTGCACATACGGAATTCCTTAAGTGTAATTTTTGTACATGCAATTGCGCATTCTTGGATGGCATGTAGCTACTTATCCATACCTGTAATGTACCACCTTATTCACTGAAGCTGAAGAAACAGATACTCAGTTGGTGGCGCAATGTTGTTATTCAGCAAAAGGTGGTGTAGTACAACCCCTGCCTGACTATGTGAATGCTGATTTACACTATGCAAGCATGATGTAGGTTACTGGCCATTATTAGGAAATGCATTCAAAATATCTCAGCAGGAATTCAATACAGGTCACATCACTTATCTGCAGGGGATATGGTCCCGGACTTACCATGGATATGAGAAACCATGGATAATAGTGAACCCTATTGAAATGAATGATTTCCGGCCCAACTTCCAGTGGAAGCATACCATAGAATCACACTGGGGGACCTAGAAAGTGCCTAGAGAGGATATATTTTTTCAGATGTGGGTAAGTAAAACTGCAGATGCCATTCCCATGGATGCAGGGATTGACCTGTACATCCTTTGAGCTGTTACTGTATTTCATCTCAAATGGGGAGGTGAATTTGGAGACCTATTCAAAATTTGAAGTTGCAAATACTACACCCACTAACTTGACAAGTAGGTACCACTGAATTCAATGGGAATTGTTTCAGTGTGGAAATACAGTGGGCCCTTGGTATCTGCTGGGGTTTGGTTCAAGGACCCCTGTGGATATCAAAATATAGATATTCCTTGTTTTTTTTTTCCAGGCTGTGAGGCCGTGTTCTGGAATAGTTTCTTCCTGACATTTTGCTTGCATCTGTGACTGGCATCTTCAGAGAATGGATGGGTGGGGTGGGGGTTATATGCTGTGAACCCCTTTTGGGGACCCAAGCATTCTCTGAAGATGCCAGCCACAGATTCAGGTGAAACGTCAGAAAGAAACTATTCCAGAACATGGCCTCAATGCCTGGAAAAAAAACACAAGGAAAATCTATGGATGCTGGCCATGAAAGCCTTCGACTTCATGATATCAAAATATGTTATATACAAAGGCATAGTAAAATGGTGTACCTTACATAAAATGGCAAAATCAAGATTTGCCTTTTCGCTCTTTCTTTCTTTCTTTCTGGAATATTTTAAAACTGTGGATGGTTGAATCTGTGGTTGCAGAATCTGTGGATATGGAGGGCTGACTGTACCTATGATTCTGCTGCTGGTAAAAGTAATAACATAACTGATGGGAGTTTAACACAGCTCGCCATAGTAGTCCTCTGTCACACAGCCTAACCTTGTGCATGTTTACTTATAAGTAAATCTTCATGAGCTTAATGGGGCTTACTCCCAAGTCTGTACATCCTTTCTTTTTTTATTCACAACACTTATTGGGTCATGAAAGGGTGATTATTTAACACTGCTGTCAAGCGTCCATGCCTGTCGATGAATAAGCTACATTAAAGCCCCTGCCCCTAGATAGATTTTACAACAAGAGATTTGCCATAGCAATAACAATAGCAGTAGATGTAGTAGCATTCAGCAAATGAAGAAGAAATTATGCTGTACAAAAGTACAGAGAAAACAAGGCAAGCAAAGATATATTTCTGCAATTCCTTCTTTATTATCACCAGATGCTGCAGCCTCCCTGTTCCCCATTTCTTCCAAACAACTAACCAAATTCCGTCGTTTGTAAATAAAGAGTTCTAGCAGATTAAATAATAAATGGGCAAGGTTTTTTGTTTTTAAAAAAGGCCTACAGGAGGACAAAAGCCTTGAAGCTGTGTCCCTAGCAAACCATTATGGATTGTCTCCTGTTGAACATGTCACACAAAGTCTACCTGAATGCCATGGTTTCATGTCAAACAAATTATTCATAGTGAAACCTGGTGTCCACACTAGCACAATGGGGCAAATGCTAGGATCCCCAGGGCCAGAGCATGGAAAACTTACTCTTTTGACCTCTCAGAACTCCCAACTACACATGAATGCATAGTTCTCTGGCAGGGAGGTCTGGAAGATGCAATCCACAACATTATCTATTCTGGCAAAAGAAAGAAGGCATCAACTTTCCAGAATTCTGGATAGAACATGTGGGTACACAGCTGGATGCTGCCCAGTTTTGTACCACCCTCCTCTAGCCAAAAAATAGCCATGGGGCAAGCTTAGGTGGTGGTACTGCAAACTTCCTTCTGCACTGACCTAGAAAGTACATACACAGGCATCACGGGAGCTTCTTCCTATATATATCACCAACAGGATGATAGCCTCTCTATACAAGCCTCCATCCCAGCATCCCGTTAGTGTAGCATAAATACCCACATGGGGACATACACCATGGAATCACTCCATGACCCCCATGCAGAACAACAACGTTGTACAACACATGTCAATGATCGGGTACCTTGGCATTGTGCACAACCACAATGGAAAATATAGGGTGCAGATCACAGTGCATAATCACAATGCAAAGTATAGGATGCACAACCATAAATGCACAATGTGCAACTTGCAAACACAAGGTATAGGTGAACATGCTATCTGTAAAACTCAGCTTTCACTGCTATCAGCGGAATATGCCCATTGCACAATAGTGACTTTTTGGTTCCACGTGCATAGCGTGATTTTCATGGGCATATGAGGTCTGTCTATTAAACAATGAGACTTGTTTTTCTACCCTTCAGACAAATCAGGGATAACTGATTGTGAACGCTTGAGTGAACATGTGAACACTGACTGTGAACATGTCTGAACCTGCATGACAAACATCAACACTCTCAGCCATTCAGTTAATTGTCAGTTGTCATTTAAAGCAGCTGTGTTGTCTGTTGGGTGTCAGAAAAATGTTAAGTTTGAAAGTCAAGCAACATGTCAATTTGAAATTTATAGTAAAATTGAACAAAACACCAATGGAATCTTTTCAAATGCTTACTGAGGCCTATGCGGAAGACTTCATGTCTCATACACCTGTATTTGAGTGGCACAAAAGATTCAGAGAAGGACTTGAGAATGTGGAAGATGATGAATGCCCTGGGCGACCTTCCACTTCAAGAACCGAAGAAATTGTGAAAAAAAATCAGCCAGGTTGTTCTAGGAGGCTGCTGACTCAGTGTCTGAATGATAGCTGAAGCCATTTCTACCTTTCAGACAAATCAGGGAGAAACCATCCTCATTGGGTTTTTTTACATCAAGGGTGTAATTTTGGCAGAATGGATTCCAGAAGGCAAAACAGTGAACCAGCATTATTACAAGGAAGTTTTGACAAAGCTGAGAGAAAGAGTCAGGGGGAAAAAAGGCGAGAACTGTGGAAAAATTGTTTCATTCTGCATCAAGACAATGCACCTGCTCACACATCATTTTCTGTGAAGCACTTTTTGACCAATAAACGCATTACTACACTTAAACATTCTCCATATTTGCCAGATTTGTGACTTTTTTCTTTTCCCTAAAGTGAAATTGGTGCTTAAAGGAACATGATTTGAGTCAACTGATGCAGCAAAGAAGAAAATGGCAGATATGTTGACACAGCTGGCAGAAACCGTTCTGCTCCATGCCTTGGATCAGTGGAAAACAAGACTGCATTGGTGTATGAGTGTGAACAGGGAGTACAGTATATTGAAGGGGCAAGCATTAGAATTGTAATACGGATAAATAAAGATGGGTTATTGTATCAGTCTCATTATTTAATGGGCAGACATTGTATGTCCCTAAGTGAATTCCAGACAGTGACTGCAATTGCTTGGTGCTATCACATTTCCCTGACACCTAGCCTATAAGCTGGAGGGGGGGGGGTGAGTTGGAAGAGTAGGTATTTGTGCTCAGAAGAGAAATAGCAAGCAAATGGCTGCAGACACAGCCATTACCATATCCCTGGGATGAAAGACCTCCAAAGTAGTGCTGGGAGAAAAGAACCTGGAGGGAAGTTTGTCCAGGGCTCCTGTTCACAGTCCCCGGTTCACAAAGTCATATTGCCATTTGAAAGCAATCTCTTTTTTTCTACATTTGCTGCAGGAGAGGGGAAACTCGCATAAGACAAAAGGATTTCATAGATTCAGGGGATTGGAAGGATGCCGGTGGCAAGTCTAGCTAGGAGAGCCTCTGCTTAAAAGCCTGTCCTTGACAGATGTCAAGTCAACCATTTCTTGAAAGGTTTCTTGAACCTTTTCCAGGAAAACAGATCACACAAACCACACAGTGTTTATTCTATCAGTAAACAATCTTTTTCAACTAGGAATTCCCTACAGGAAGCAAGCTTCCTGTAGATTTAACATATTCAGCAAGTAAAGTTGCCTTTTAATAACACCAACACCGCTATTGTCTACTGTAGGGATGGAAAGAATATTTGAAAATATTCAAACAACGGTGCAAAAACATGTTTTTCTAGTCTTGAAAAACTCTGACAAAAAGAATCCAGGACTAGCAGGAATCTTTGCAGTTCAGAACTTAATCAGCATAGGAATATTATTTTGTGCACAGAACATGCTATTTCCTACAAAAGCCATCACATGTGCATTTTGCACAGAATAAGCCCCAAGTTGCAAATAACCTTCGAAAACTGCATGGTTTCCAAAGATTTGCTTGCCACTGGAAGAAAATGATTGTTGCTTCCTTCAAGAAGCAACTTCATGAAGAATGACATCCTTAGTCTACAGTCAATAACAGCATCTAGACAAGGTTTCAGGCTGTGGACATATTGTGCTACATTAATCTCACCCTTGTTAGATGCTCCCTTCTCTCGGTGGTGTTACGGTCTCTTAGAAAAGGTTTTATTCTCCCCACTGCAGTTCCTGCAGCTGGGGACTATTGCTATATAGGACACAGAGCAATGGACTCAAACAACAGGAAATGAGATTCCACCTAAACATTAGGAAGAACTTCCTGACAGTAAGTGCTGTTTAGCAGTGGAATGTGCTGCCTCAGAGTGTGGTGGAGTCTCCTTCTTTGGAGGTTTTTAAACAGAGGCTGGATGGCCATCTGTCAGGAGTGCTTTGATTGGGTAGTCCTGCATGGCAGAGGTTGGACTAGATGACCCATGTGGTACCTTCCTACTCTATGATTGTACAGTGTCCAGATGGCAATATCTACAGTTGCAGTATTTGTTGGTATGTAGACATTGTCCTGAAGCCTTGAGTGCCACAGTGGCTAGCATCCTGTTAGTGACATATGCCCACTTAAGTGAAGCTTACATGTTTATATCCCCCTTTGGACATACACTGGGGTCAAGATCTTGTACACCAGCCACTAACATCCCCCCAGCCAGCTGTCAAGCCTTATGAGAGGCTGTTGTTGCTCCATACCAATGGGAAAGAGATGGGGTAAGGAGGCAGTTGAGATCATTACATTACAGTCAGACACCCATATCCACGGAATCAATATCCATGGTTTCAGTTATCCAGGGGATATAAAATAAAGACACATACCATAGAGTCATGCTGGAAAATGCCTAGAGAGGTGTCATCTCTAGGAATCCTCCAGATCCTCCAATGATACTCTATGGTATGTTTTTACTGGAAGTCCTGTATTTCAATAGGGTTGTATTTCAATCTGTGGTTTCTGGTATCCGTGATAAGTCCAGGAACCAAACCTACATGAGTATGGGGTTCTGACTGAATAGTAGTTCCGGATTCCTGGAAAGAAGAAAAGTATGGTGGACTCCATTCATGAGTGCACCCTTGTCCCCCCACCCCAGCAAGCTGAGTCCAACTGCCACTTCATGATCTGAATCACCTCCACCCTCTTCCTTTCCCATCAGTAAGAAGCAGCCCCTCCCAGGGCTTAACCCAGAGGGCTTTCCCCCGCCCCCCAGCCACCCTTAGACTGTGGAACAATATGCCGGAAGAGATTTGACAGCTGAATATGCTGTCCAAGTTTAAAACAGCCTTAAAGACCAGCCTCTTACAACAGGCCTATCAAGATGCTTTTTAAATTATAAATTTTAAACTATGAATTTTAAATATGGATTAATTGTTTTAATAGGTATTTTATCTTATTTGTTCCTTTAAACTGATGTTACACGTTTTAATAGACATGTGTTTTAACAGGTGTTATATGTTGTATGTTAATCTGTTGTTGCTCCCCACCGCAATCCATGGGGAGAGGTGGGTGAGAAATTATTGTTGTTGTTGCTGCTGCTACTGCTGCTGCTGCTGTTGTTAACAGCTGCCTGTGGGTTGGAAGGACATGGAAATGTGTGAATGGAGCTATACTCTGATGTAGGATCTCAAACAGGGTCTTCACCTATCTCAGAAATATGAGACACAAGGAAACATGAGATACAAGGAAATGAACAGGCCAAAATGCAGTACTTAGCACTGATATTCTGGACAATATTCCTATGGCCATTCAACTGCATTTGTGTGGCTGTCCCAGTGGCCATTTTTTAAGTGTGTAATTTTCTTTTATGGGCAAAGGGGAACTGTTAGGGTAAGGGGGTACTCCATACCTCCTTACACAAGCTGGTAAACCATACAATTGCCATTGTAACCAAGAATAAAGCAGCACTGGGTGCACTGAGCGCTGGGGAATGGGAATGAAGGCAACTGACCCAGGACAAGCAATACAGACTTTACCAAAGACCCAGGATAATTACAGATTGCGACACTTTCTTTTCTTTCTTCTTTTTTTGGGGGTGGGGGTGGGGGGTGGGCAGTGGTTTAAGATGTTTGAATGTGTGAAAGAAAATGCTTTTAAGAATAACTGTTTGCCCATAAATCTTTTGACCTTTCCCAGACGTGGACAACCCGTGTCTTTGCCACCATTCCAGGAAATGGTGGCTTCAAAAGAGCATATCAAAAGGGTACATTATGTTTCCTGGACATCCTGCTTTATTGGAGGTTAATTTCTTCTGACGCACAAGGCCTGGTACTGCCAACTAAGTCAAATGTATTTTACGCTTTACTTTTTCTCTTGCCTTACAGGCTTTTGTTGAAAATAAATGGGAGGACAGGGTGTCCAACCTTTTTTTAAAAGGAGGGGGGTGAGCATAAAGAAGACTTGCCAAATGTTAAATGATTTGATTCTCTTAGTGGCCAGATATTACACCATGAGGGAAAGTTGGACGCCAGAACTAGAGGCAGCATTGTAATGCATGCTTTCCAGTTGCATTATCTGCAAAGTACTTATGTTGGGGGAGCATATATTAATGATGTATCAATTGGTGATATTCCCATCAGATTAACCATCATGCAAAATATACCATACTGTAGTGATTCAATTTTGGGGAGAGCAGCAAAGCTGTGATACAAAAACAGTGGCATAAACTAGAATTGGACAGATTGGGATCCTATAAATTTGTTTTAGATTAGTTATCTGTAAGACCCGGTCCAAAAGCCAGGGCTGGAATCCTGTTGGTGTCTTGCACATGTGTGAGTTCCCCTATGGATGCAGTTGGACATTGTAGGCTGATATGGAACATCCACTTTTAGTTCAAGTTTGCCAAAGCTATATGTGTAGGATGGCTACCTTCCTGTTAGTGAGCAGTGATATTACCTGTCCACTTACATGGTCATAGCCCACTTTTTTCATCATTGTGGAGGTCAGAATTGCACAATGACTGAATCACCCTAAAACTCACCTTTTAAGTAATGCAGAGCATTTCTGTGCCATTGGAGAGCAGTGAAAATGTATCCAGCTATTTTTCTGTAGCTGGACACATTGTAATGGCACCTTTTGTAGGGATCTCCCAAAGACCCAGAGCAATCTTCTGATGTCTATTGCAGAATGTCCTGCTAAAGGAAAATAGCTGAGTGTATTTCTGAGGATTCCTCCACTCACCAACAACACAGAAATGGCCATGTTGGGGGTGGGGGACACACGTGGTTTAAAAGGTTAGTAGGGGTAGCACCTGGAGACATAGCTATGGAGATATAGTTTGTGCCAGATGTATCTCTCCTGATGCAAGATCTTGGTCATTATTGCATCCTTAAAAGATAGAATAGAAAGGGAGGGGGAGAGCGCAAGCAGGGTGAAAAGGGGAGAACACAAGGGGATTACATAGGCTATGAACATGAGCTAGGCATGTAAATTAATATAAGATGAACATGGCATCTATAAAACAGGTGTTCAGGAGTAGTTAAAGCAGTGAGATCTTCTGACCATTGAACAACAGATTTAGAATGTTTCTCTTTCCAGCCTTGGAGTACAAGTCTTCGGCAAGACCCAACCCCATTGACTGTGAATTTAATCCTATGTCTCAGGAGCATAATTCGAAAGAAAATGCATGTCAAATACCAGTTTTTCCCCATGCAAAACTGATACATTATAACACACCCCACCAACAAGGGATAACCACCGAACATGCCCACATCACATGACACAAAAAAGCATCAACACTACTGCATCACCTATATTTAGCTGATCATCTTTCTTTTTCAATAGATGCAATGGTGTCCAAGATAGATATAGATGTAGATATAGATTAAGATATTGCTGAACCAAAGTTTGCCAAAGTAGAGTTGTGTGTGTCAGGGGATGATAGAACGCTCGATCCCCAGCAGAAGCAAAAAAACTATCTCAGCAGACTTAGTAGCAACCCATTCCCAAGAATACTCGCACACAGAGTGTTTAATGTCCAAATAAGCAGGAGGCACTTTTATCTTCAAAGTCAAACAATTTAATATATTAACAATTGAAGGAGAAACTGCTTCACCAGGCATCAGCATTCACAAGAAGAGAGTGAGCTTTGGACTAGCTCATAGATACAGTCGTCCCTTCACATTCGCGGGGGTTACATTCCACGGACCCCCGCGAATGTGAAAAATCCACGAATAACGACTGCCCCCCCTCCCCCACCATAGAGACCATGGGGCCTCCGGAGGCCCCATAGTCGCTTTCCCCAGCCTACCCACTCCCTTCCTAGGCCTTCCCGGGGCCTCCGGAGACCCTCCCGAGGCCCGTGGATGCCTCCCCAGCCCTCCCCCTCCCACCCAAGCCCTCAATGGGGCCTCCGGAGAGCCCTCCCCACTCCCTCCAAAGGCCTTCGCGGGGCCCCGCGGAGGCCTTCCCGGCCCTCCCCACTCTCCCCCAAGGCCTTCGCGGGGCCTCACGGAGGCCTCCCCGGGCCTTCCCCCCTCCCTCCCCGGGTCTTCGTGGGGCCTAGCAAGGCCCCGCGGAGGCCTCCCCGGCCCTCCCCCTCCCTCCCCGAGCCTTCCCCCCTCCCTCCCCAGGCCTTCTCAGGGCCTAGCAAGGCCCCGCGGAGGCCTCTCTGGCCTTCCCCCCTCCCTCCCCAGGCCTTCTCAGGGCCTAGCAAGGCCCCACGGAGGTCTCCCCGGCCCTCCCCCCTCCCTCACCGGGCCTTCAAGGGGCCCCACGGAGGCCTCCCTGGTACTCCCCAAAGCCTTCGTGGGGCCTCGTAAGGCCCCGCGGAGGCCTCCCTGGTCTTTCCCCCTCCCTCCCAAGACCTTCGCGGGGCCTCCAGAGGGTCTCTGAAGGCCCGTGGAGGCCTCCCCGGTCCTCCCCACTTGGTCCCAGGGCTTTCACGGGACCTCCGGAGCCCCCTTGTCGTGGTTTTTGGGGGGGGCGGGGGGCCCTCCCAAAACCGCGAATAATCAAAACCGCGAATGTCAAGTTCGCGAATGTGGAGGGACAACTGTATAATCTTCAGCACATTGCCCTCTAGTGGCCTGACTAGGCATGACTTGGTAGTTCATGGAGTCAGCCATTAGAACTCAGCATGATTCTGCAGTTGTTCAGCCATTTTATAATGGAGTTCAGTCTCTAACTCCTGACAGTGTGTGTGTGGTGCCATTGTGTATGCAGATGCACATGTACAGGCACACTCAGTGGTAGGTACATTGTGTATTCTATTCCACAATTTTGTCATCCAACACTAGGCTTGTGTAGCACAATCAACAAGTAGTTGCATATATGGAGACTGATGGAATGCAACTTCAATGTACGATCTTGGCTCATGTTAAGTCCCCCACCGGCCACTTGCCCACCTCTATTGTAATCCAGCAAGAAATGGATAGGAGTTGCTCACACGTACTGGATGGCATCAGAAAGGAACAGAAATAAAGAGAAGACAGATGTCTCACCCCCACTGGCTATTCCCAAATAAATTTGACCACTGAATCAATTATTGTGTGGTCTGTGAAGACTCATGGAAATCCCATTGATTCAATGCACCTACTCTGGTTGTGACTAACAATATGATTCAGGTCATTTCTCTTGATGTTGTTAATATTGGGCTCTTCCAGACTAGTCTAAAATAGCATGAGTTCTCGCAATATAGCTCATTCTGCTTTTCCAGATGTTGTCATCTCCATCTTCACTTGTTTCATTCTTTGTAGGGGCTGCTTATAGTGATTTCTTGAATCTGCATTAAGGGATCTTCTAAAGTTAAAAAAACAACAACACAACACAACACTGGGGACTGAGGTGGTCTTATGTTTTGTAGGGCACATTTTTTCCTCTCTGGTTTTTAAAAGTCACGTAGAGCAAAATATGCGGTGTAGTAGTTTGAGCATTGGGCTATGACTGGAGAACAGGGTTCAAATCCCCACTCAAACATGGAAACCCCCTGGGTGACCTAGGGCAAGTCACACAGTCTCAGCCGTGCAGGAAGGCAATGGCACATCTCCTCTGAACAAATCTTGCCAAGAAAACCCTGTGATAGGTTCACCTTAAGGTTGCCATAAGTCGGAAATGACTTGAAGGCACACAGCAACAACAACAAGATTCTTGCAAAAAAGTTAGTAACCTGTGGGCTAGACAATGCAACTGTTAGGTGAATTTGTAATAGGTTCACTGACCAAACCCAAAGGGTAGTCACCAATGGCTTCTCTTCATCCTGGAGAGAAGTGACTAGTGGGGTGCAACAGGGTTCTGTCCTGGGCACAGTGCTATTCAACATCTTTATCAATGACTTGGATGAGGGAATACAGGATATGCTTATCAAGTTTGCAGATGACACCTAATTAGGAAGGGTAGCTAATACCCCAGAGGACAGGATCAGAATCCAAAATGACCTGAACAGATTAGAAAGCTGGGTCAAAACTAACAAAATGAATTTCAACAGGGAGAAATGTAGGATACTACATTTGGGCAGTAAGAATAAAGTGGACAGATATAGGATGGGTGACACCTGGCTTGATGGCAGTACATGTGAAAGGGATCTAGGAGTCTTAGTGGACCACAAGCTGACATGAGTCAACAGTGTGATGTAGCAGCTAAAAAAGCCAATGTTATTCTACTCTGCATCAATAGGAGTATAGTGTCTAGATCAATGGAAGTCATAATGCCACTTTATTCTGCTTTGGTCAGACCTCACCTGGAATACTGTGTCCAGTTCTGGGCACCACAATTCAGGAAGGATAATGGGAAGCTGGAACATGTCCAGAGGAGGGCAAACAGGATGATGGGAGGTCTGGAAGTCATGCCCTGTGTGGATCAGCTTAGGGAGCTGGGCATGTTTAGTCTGGAGAAGAGAAGGTTGACAGATGACATGATAGCCATGTTTCAATATTCAAAGGGATGTCATACTGAGGATGGGGCAAGCTTATTTTCTGCTGCTCCATAGACTAGGACACGGAGCAATGGGTTCAAACTACAGGAAAAGAGATTCCACCTAAACATGAGGAAGAACTTCCTGACAATAACAGCTGTTCAGAAGTGGAATACACTGCCTCATAGTGTGGTAGAATCTCCTTCTTTGGAGGTTTTTAAACAGAGGCTGGATGGCCATCTGTCAAGAATGATTTGATTGTGTATTCCTGCCTGGCAGAGGATTGGCCTGGATGGCCCTTGTGGTCTCTTCCAACTCTTATGATTCTATGATTCTAAGTACAAAAGACACTGGGCAGAATCCTGCTGGGACACTGAGTCTTCGTAAGTGGACTTACCTCTGTGGAAATTAGAATTGCGCATTTGCACAATGTCAATATCCAGTAGAGAGCTGCTGTTACATTACATGACTTGTGGTTTCTTCCAACTCTATGATGCTATGTATGATTTTACTATGTAGCAGAGCCAGAAAAGTGCCCAATGCACATTGGTGCCCAATGCACAATGGAACCAATACACAATGAGACACAATGAGAAATGCTCATCACATGGGCCCCAATGTACATCAGGCACAAATGCACATTGGGCACTGTGCTGGTGTCCTATTACTTATCTTCCAACTCTATGATTCTATGATTCAAAATTCAGTAACTAGGTTTCTTAGAACTCTGCTACTTAGCTAGGTATACATAAAGTTATGTAAAAGGTCATATAGGATTCCGGTGACCCACAGGACTCTGACCGTTAACTGCATTTCTAGTCTGCAAAGGGAAATTAGGTAGCCAAAAGTTTGATATCTTTCCAACTGGGAATCTGCAAAGAGTCCAGCCTCTAATGCCAGCAGAAGGAGACTTTCTGCTTGAAGCGTTAAGATATTAATAGCACAAGGACAGCCGTATCCTGTACTGCTGCTGTTGAACATTTAAAGGAGACAATTTAGTTCAAGAAAGCCTGAAATAAAATCATTGGTTATACACATCTCCACCTGAGTCCGCTCTAATGTTTTGCCTCCAAGGCTACTTCGCTTTAACTCTTTTCTAGGGTAGCTACTTATGCATGGGCAAAAAGAAAAAAGACAAGAAAGAGGACACAGATTTGCATAACATGTGCATATGCTAATTCATACATCTGAGGGCAAATTTAGAAATGAAGACTAGAATGTAAAATGGAAATACAACAGATCTCGGCATTGTGGGGCACTTTTGTAATCCAGAAGCTGGTGCACCCAGTGGAGGCTGGTGGTGTCTATGAGAGTAGAGATGGTGGATCTACTTCAGGTTTTGGTGTGAACTTTTAAGGACTGATTCAAGAGTCTGAATTCTACCCCAAAGATAGGTCCAGCAACTTGGATTACTCTTTTAAAGTTCAAATGAAAACTCAGAGTGGATTTATTACCCTAACTGATAGGGAAACCATCAGTTTCCACTGTGTGTGCAACCCCCAAGTTGGATGGCCCAGTGTTATTTATTGATCTGAACTTGGAAATGTTTCTTGGGCTACAGTTCCCAAAATTTCCATAGCCAGCAGAGGAAGATTATGAGATCAACCTAAAGTCTACTTGCTTTGCTTCCTTTTTCTGGGTGAATGTCTAAGCAAATAGCAACAACAAAGATGATGATGATGATGATGATGATGATGATGTCATCATCAAGGCAGCTTACATCAGAGAAAAAGAATAGTTTTTAAATTCACAAAATAAAGAAGATAAAAAAGTGATTAAACTATTAAAAATATTAAAACCAGTTAAAAATGTAAGTCATAAAAAAATAGCACAACTGCAATAAATAGAAAATCCAGCATATTTGAAGTCGAAGGCTTTCATGGCCGGCATCCATACGTTTTCTGTGGGTCTTTTTCCAGGCTGTGAGGCCATGTTCTGGAAGAGTTTATTCCTGACGTTTCGCCTGCATCTGTGGCTGGCATCTTCTCTGAATGCAGGGAAAACATCAGGAATAAACTCTTCCAGAACATGGCCTCACAGCCCAGAAAAAGACCCACAGAAAATCCAGTATATTATTTAGGTATACAAACAGCCTGTCCAAACAGAAAGGCCTTCACTGGTCTGTGAATAGCAAGTAGGGAGAGGGCTATTCTAACTTCTCTGGGAAATGAAGTTGATCCCTCACCCAGCCCTGCATTTAGTTAAGCTTTGACAGTTATTTCCTTGATGCTTCTAAGTTTGTTGTGCCATCATTTGAGAGCCACCGATTCAGATTTATTGCCCATCACACAAATAATCAGAACAGATTAAAAAAAAAAAAGAGAGAGAGAGAGAGAGAGAGAGAGAGAGAGAGAGAATACAATCGGTCCTAAACCTGTATGTCTTTGGTTTATCTTCACCAGCCAGGTTATGCTGGCCCACCGGCTTATCCTGGCTGTGGAAGTGGCCCATTCTTCCCCTGTTATCTGGAGGTAATGGACTAAAGTCCACACAAGAACGCCATCCCATCCGTGCAGCTGCCGCCACCACTTTCTTTGCTATCTCCAAAGCCAGGAAGGGCTGTGATTGAAGGCCCTCTGCACATGAGCAGCCCTGGTCGCATGCTGCAAGACCCCCACCTGGCTTCCAGGAGAGCCAGGGATGTGGTGGTGGCAGTGAGAGCTGGTGGGTTGGAGGGACTCTTGCGGACACACAGTGTCCGATCCGGGTTTTGACCAGTTGTAATGGATTTAAATGGTTATTATGCTATAACGCTTTATTGGGACCTCCTCCGGCTTGTCCCTATCTCAGCCCCATATCTGCTGTAGGTGTGGTGAAGACTGCCCAGCGAAGAACAGGGCAAAAGCCCTGCATTGTGTGGAACTGCAGGGCTCTGAGATGAGGGCAAGCCGAGGTATTTACCCTGTATAGATAAGTCCTTTCTGTGAGTGTTTCTATTGTTCAACATCTCTCACCACACCAATGGCTTCTGAAACACTGCAGAAATAATGCAGTTTGACAGCACTTTAAATTGCCATGGCTCAATGCTGTGGAATTATGGGATTTGTAGTTTGGTGTGATATTTAGCCTTCTCTGTCAGTGAGCTCTGGTGCCATAACAAACTACAAATCCCAAGCTTCTATAGGATGCAGCCATGATAGTTAAAGCAGTGTCAAACTGTATTATTTCTGCAGTGTGTCAGCATCCAATAGATATTCATAGCTTCTGGTTTACACAAATACCAATCTCTCTGTTTAGTCAGATTTGATTATGATCCATTTATTGTCTCATCTTCTCCCAGTCAAAGTCAATTATTTCTTAATTAATCATACGTAAACAGTCCATGTCCACTGCCAACATGGCTGTTAAAAAGAGCATTCATCATGGCCAATAGACACCCCAAACACACACACACACACAAAACATGCACATTGAACAGGATAAGCCTGTTTAGTTGTACTGACTTGATGTAAGTTCTCCATGATGTTTGCTAAAAGAATTGGGGGAAGAAGAGAGATGCCAATGAATTTCAGGGGAGCTGACACTGAATTTGAAGACTCTTGCATGCATGGGTCTGTTCTAGACACATTGGGCCTCACTTCAGTTCAACCCTTTTAGTAAAGACCTTCTGACTTTGGCACGCAATAATGACATCATTACTGTGCGCCAGGCCTAGAAGCGGAGACTCTGCTCTGGCCTCCGGGGCACAAAATGGACATTGCCTGACATTTTTATGCATATTTCTGTCATTTCCATTTGAAGAATGAGGGATTATTTTTAGAGTAGGAACGTTTCTGTTGAGAGAGAGAGAAAAGCAGCAATGCTCTCCCCCATCTGTCTGCTGAGCGCTATGTGTAACATTCCTGCTGGTGGATTTTTCAAGGTCACTGTTGCCCTCATACTTAAATCAACCTGAAAAAAATAAATCTCTCTTTGCAGGGATGAGCATTACATAGGACTTGCTTCCATATTTATTTAGGAAACCATTTCTCCTGATTTTCTTAATTTATTCAAAGCAGCTTACAACAAATTAAATTAAAAACAACAAACTTGTTTTAAAAAAGGCAGAGATTTCAAGTCAGCAGAGAGAGGCAGACAGAAACAATACCCAAACCTGGAAAGCAAGAAATACACAGAAAGATAGATGGCCTAAATTTGATTATGAGGCCCAACCAGAGGAGTCCTAAGTAATCCATAAGGTTTATCTTCACGTTGACTCAGCATTTCATTTTTAGGATTGCCAGATCTTCCCGAATCTTCAGTTTTCATGGGACATCTCCAGCCAGGGGACAAGGGTGCAAATTCTCCAGTTTGGGTGGGCTCAGCTCCAAGCAAGAGGAAAGGGCTGCATGCAGATCGCCAGCTCAGCTAGGAGAGCAACAGCTTGCTATGATTTGCAAGGTTTAATTGATTGATTGCTGCATCTTGCAGAGACTCTGCAGGGAAGGGGGGGTCTATGTATTTATTTAGTTCCCTTCCCTCCCAATTGTTGTGGCACCAGAGTTCACCCTCCATTCTGCTCTACGTCCATCTTCTGGCTAGAAGCAGGTAAACTCAATTAAATGTTCCTCATCCCATCTCCCTAAGCACATGAGGAGAAATAACCCCATCATTTGACCTTGATCTGGAAAGAGTCCCTTTAGCTAAGTCTTAATTTCCAAACAAGAATACAGTGAGATCTCTATTTCTATGGGGGTTCGGCTCCTGGACTTACCGCAAATACCAGAAACAATGGATAACAACAAACCCTATTAAAATACAGGACTTCTGGGGGGGGAGAGTATGCCATAGAGTTGTGTTGGAGGACCTAGAAGATGCCTAGAGAGGATGCATCTCTAGGCATTTTCCAGCACAGCTCTATGGTATGTGTCCCCTATTTTATGTCCCATGAATAACTGGTTTGGAAACAACGGAGCTGTCAAGAAAGCTATTGTGGACTGGGAGAGCTCTTGGAGTGGAAAAATGAACATGAGTTTTTTTCATTTTTCCAGGAATTGCTTGAAACATTTCCAAATTAATTTAAGGGCCCTTTGACATTGCATAGTTATAGTGCTAGGATCCACTCTGCCATGGCTCCATCCTATGTAATCCTGGAATTTGCAATTTAGAAAGTGCTATTTACAATTCTTCCCTGAGAGTGATCATTATACAAATATTATTAATGCATTCAAAAACTTCTGAATTTTAAAGTAACCACTTATGCCAACTGCCCACAGAGTCTAAAATACACTCAGATTTGGCCAGAAGGACATAAAAGTTTCTCTCAGTTATGAAGAAATCACTCTTTTCCCCATTCCCTTTCCCCCCCTTATGAAGCCTCATCTGACATCAGGTTTTAAATACCTCAAGGGCTGCCACAAATAGGAGGGTACAGGCTTATTCTCTGCTGCCTTAGAGGACAGAACTAGGTCTAATGGTTCTAAGTTACAGGAGAGTAGATTTTGATTAAACATTGGAAGGAACTTCTAGACAGTGAGAGAGGTTCAGCAATGGAACCAATCACCTAGAGAGGCAGTGAGGTCTCCTTCTCTGGGTGTCTTCAAAAAGAGCCCGGACAGCTGCCTGTTAAGGATGCTCAAACTGGAGATCCTGTATTGAGCAGCAGGTTGGACTTGATGGCCCAGAGGGCTCCTTCCAACCCTATGATTCTTTGATTTTAGATCATGCAGAGCGTGCCTTCCTTTCACTGCTGAGTAACTGCAACAATTCCTTGTGCCATTAAAACTTAAGATGCAAGGAGCTGGACGCATCTTCCACTTGGCTTCAGCAGAGCTTAGAAAAGTCCCTTTTTGCACTGTACTGGCTAAGGGGTTCTGGGAGCTGTAGTTCCAAAAGTAACTGCTAAGGTCTGCTTCCCACCAGAGATAGTTGATGGATTTTGATACCAGTGGGATGGCAAATCCATTCCAAGTTTTAATCCTGTATTTTAAAGATAGATCCAGGGAACTGAACCCTATCCTCAAAAGATATTCAGGGACTTGGAGACTCCTTTAAGTTTCATACTAAAACTTGGAGTGCATTTACTGCCCCACTGACATGGGAATCATCACCCACCACTGGTTCTACCACCTCTCACTTCAGAAACTGAGAGCTAAAAATGGCTGATTTGACATGAAGCCTCATTACAGCCAAATGGATTGACGTTTCCATTGTTCCCATGAACAAATACAAAACACAGAGAGTCAGGTTGTGTGAGAGCAGAATTGATTCCAAGGGTTTCTTTATTACAATTGGGGCTGCCCTATGAATTTCCCACTTTTTAAGGAAAGCTGACCATAGCTCTGATTGTACTTCTTTGGGGAAAGATGAACATTCTTGTACCGTGGCAAATCTTCCTGTGACCACAGAATTCAGCTTTGCTTGGAGCTGGGTTGTTCTTTTTTTTGCCTTTTAATGCCACCAGTGCCTGAGCAGCCACTGCTTTAACCCTGCGGCTTTGTCTTCCATCTTTCTTGTCTGCGCAGCTCTATAAATTCCACCTCCATCACAACAGCTCTCTGTGATGCGAGTGATTATATCCTTTCAAGATGTTTTGAGTGCTGAAAAGAAACAGGAACATTACAGGAAATGGCTCTTGGGAACACACTGGATGATCAATTGTCACCCAAAATTGCCTGCAATTTCCATGGGGTGGGTGGTGCTTCATTACTTTTACCGATGGGAAAAGCCATCACTTTGAAAATTGCGAGGTGCTACAGCAGACTGAATCTCAGCAGACACATTGACGAAAGGCTGTTGGGCTGGAATTATGAAGTGGGAATGCCAATACGGGCTGAGAGGGGCCGAGCTATTAAGACAGTCAAAGAGGAGTGAGCAGAGGGAAAAAAAAATGGAGAAATCTTTTCCCCCTCTTCCTTCCTTCCTTCCTTCTGCAATGTATGTCCCACCTTTCTCCCAATATGTAACCTAATTTGAGTTTAAAACAAATTGAGTTTAAAACAAATTGAGTCAATTTGAATTAAAACAAAATACAGTTAAAACAATGAGTAGTACAAATGTTTAAAAAAACAATTAAGAAGTATGAAAGCATCAGTTTAAGGACTTTATTAGACCAGGCAAATATGGGATAATAACAATGCCTAATTAACATGAAAGGGCACACATATCATATGACATCATCATTTCACAATCATGTATTGTTCAAAAGCCATTCCTTTTTATTGACGGGCCAAGCCGTCAATAGATCTCCTGTGGCACTTTTTTGCCAGCATTGCCAGCGTTTGAATTCTCGCACCATTGTGCTCATGGGAATACAGTGTCAATGAAAGAACACTTCCAGGTGAGATTGCTACAGCCAGGTAGGGGTTGCTCTTTTTATGAACATCTCCAGTAACTTTTAAAGTTTGAACTTTTAAAGTTTGGTTCTGTGCTTGTGTTAATGTTTTATGTCTTAATTTTGCTTTATTAAAAAAAATTGCTATGCTCACATCTTCTCACGAGAATCAGCAAGATCTCAAACCAGGAAGTACATGGAGCTCCATGCATGCTCAGTTTATGCTGGGGCTGCCTTTCTGATGCTGCTCAAGGTAAGCCCGATAAAGGGGATTCTCTTACCAACATAAAAATGGTTCAAAATATGCCACAAAAGAACATTTATGGAGGGTGGTCTGATAAAGTCCTAAAACAGGTTATAAAAGCCAGTTAAAATGTAATGACATTAATTTAAAAAAATACCAATACAACACACCCCAATTAAAAGACTTTCTGCAACAGATGATTTATACTCAAGAGGATTGAGTAAACAGAAAGGTTTTGGCCTGCTAGAGGAAAGAAAGCAGAGAGGGGGCCAAGCTAGCTTCTTGAGGTAGGGAATTCCACATTCTGGGAACAACAACCAAGAAGTCTCTCTCCCATGTCCTCATTAAATGTTCTTGTGAAAGTGATGGGGCTGAGAGAAAGCCCTCCCTGGAGAATCTTAAAAGCCAGGTGGGCTCCTATAGGGAGATACAGGCTGCTGCCACACTATAGGAATAATGCAGTTTGATACAATTTTAAGTTCCATGGCTCAATGCTATGGAATTCTGGGATTTGTAGTTTGGTGGGATATTTAGCCTTCTCTGTCAGCGATCTCTGCAGCCTCAACAAACTACAAATCCCACGATTAAATAGGATGGAGCTATGATAGTTAAAGCAGCATCAAACTGCATTATTTCATCAATGTGGCAGCAGCCAATCTTTCAGATAGTTTGGACCAAACCATTTCCCTCTCTTATCCTTCCTTAACTCCTTCCACCTCTCCCTTATTTGTATATTGCCCAACATCCAAGCTTCTCTGGGACTGACATCCTACATTTTGCTTGTGTGGTATAAATCTACACTCATGTAGATACATAGTGGCTGGGCTACACCGCCCTTTTACTGACTACCAACATTATGCAACCATTTCTGTTATCTACCAGTGTCCTTGCAAATATTGTCCTGTTGTGCAATGGGGCTTGCATAGTGTCACTTTCTGCAATCCTAGTGAAGACAGTGGAACCATCACTTGACAAGATAGAATGTGTCCGGAGGAGAGCTACCAAAATGGTGGAAGGTCTGGAAGCCACGCCCTATGAGGAGGGGCTTTGGGACCTGAGCATGTTTACCCTGGAGAAGAGAAGGTTAAGAGGTAACATGATAGCCATGCTTAAATATTTGCAGGGATGTCATACAGAGGATGGAGCAAGCTTGTTTTCTGCCACTCCAAAGACTAGGACATGGGGCAATGGACTCAAATGACAGGAAAAGAGATTCCACCCAAAAATTGGGAAGGACTTCCTGACAGTAAGAACTCTTTGACAGTGGAATGCATTGCCTGGACGGAATAATATTTTAGCTATCTTTTCCTTTAACTTATATAGTTCAACTCTCTTATCCATGGGGGATACATTCCAAGACACCCTCCCCCATGGATACTGGAAACTGTGAGTAATAGTGAACCCTGTTATTTTCAATGAAACAATTGATGGACGTTGACCATAGAATTGATTTGGAAGACCTAGAACTGCCTAGAATGAACATATTTTTTAAAACATAGATAAATGAAACCGTGGATACAGAATCCATGGATACCGGGGTCAGCCTGTATTGGAAGCCACCTTGGGTCCCATACTGAGGAAAAAGTAGGATACTAATTAAATCAATTAATAAATACAATACAATATGATAATTCTTATTTTTAAAAAGAGAGAGAGTGCATGTGTATAAAATTGCCGTTTTATCGACTTACCAGACCCTCACTTAGCTGGAAATCCAACATGCAGCAGCAAGCACTTTCCCTGTTTGCTAGCCCTCCCTCCATGCTTGTTCAGCCACTCAGATTACACTCCTTGATAACACCAATATGAATGTGAGTGTTCAAATGATCGCACGTTTGCATGCCATAAGGAACTTTTAAAAAAAAATCCAGGAGAAGCCCTGGAGGCTTTCTACATGGAGTTTGCAGTGGATTTGGCTGCCCCCTTCCAAATGACATGTATTTATGCAAATGTCTGTTTGTACAGATTGCCTTCCATTTGCATCCCGTTAGGATTATTTTCACCCTTTAGATAAGCCGTATGATTCTATGATTCTATGCAGCTAAAAAAGCCAATGTGATTCTAGGCTACATCAATAGGAGTATAGTGTCTAGATCAAGGGAAGTAATAGTGCCACTCTATTCTGCTTTGGTCAGACCTCACCTGGAATACTGTGTCCAGGTCTGGGCACACAGTTCCAGAAGGATATTGACAAGGTAGAATGTGTCCAGAGGAGGAAAACCAAAATGGTGGGAGATCTGGAAGCCATGCCCTATGAGGATTGGCTTAGGGAGCTGGGTATGTTTAGCCTGGAGAAGAGAAGGTTAAGAGGTGACATGGTAGCCATGTTTAAATATTTGAAGGGAAGCCATACTGAGGATGGAGCAAGCTGGTCTTCTGCTGCTCCAGAACAATGGACCCAAGCTACAGGAAAAGAGATTCCACCTAAACATTAGGAAGAACTTCTTGATAGTAAGAGCTGTTGGGCAGTGGAATGTACTGCCTAGGAGTGTGGTGGAGTGTCCTTCTTTGAGGAATTTTAAACCATCTGGATGGCCATCTGTTGGGCATGCTTTGATTGTGTATTCCTGCAAGGCTGAGGGTTGGAGTAGATGGTCCCTTGTGGTCTCTTCCAACTCTATGATTCTATGATATAGGATCATGGTCAACAGAGACCCTACATCATGACATACTAGTATAATTCCAAGAGGTTGGAACTGCCAGGAAGCAGCCAATGCAAGGACATCCCCAAAGCAATTGAGGTGATAGCAATGCCATAATAAGGGCATACCTTCTGAAATTTTTGGAAAGCTTCACATGGGTTCCAGCATTCCAAAATTCAGCTTTCCAGCTTCAAGCTGAAAGTTCTCCTTTGGGATCTCAGCCATTATTTATATTCATTTATTTTTAGAGTATTGATACCGTACTGTTTAGATAAAAAGGCTCCCAGAAAGGCTTGCAAATTGCTGATTGGACAGCTCCCTGCCATCAGGCTTACCATCAAATACATGTTATATGTGGCCTTGCATCCTGCATCAGGGCCACGGTGGGATGTTACTTCTAAAGAGCCAGTGGGGTGTAGTGTTGTGAGTATTGGAATCAAGAGTCCAGGACACCTGGGTTTGAATCCCTGCTCAGCCATGGAAACCCACTTGGTGACCATGGGCAGGTCCCATTCTGTCAGACTCAGGAACACAGTGGCAAACCTATGAAGGAATCTTCCCATCCCAGGAAAGCCCTAGACTAGGGTTGCCTTAAGTAAGAATCAACATGAAGGCACAGAAGAAGTTACTTTTCAAATGTAGCTTCACAAGTTCTGCCCCAGATCACCATGGCAGGAGGGACCACTTCCCAGGCTAGCTTTGGGGCTAAGGAAAATAGGCTGCAATGCTGGGTGACCTCTTCTCTCCCAGAGTGAGGTAAAGTCCTGCTGCTGGATTTGGCAACCTTGGAGGAATGCTCTAAGAAGGAAGAAGAACCAATGCAATCCTGCATTCGCAGTGGGCTTCACTGAATGACCCTTAGGATCCCTTCCAGTGTCACATTCTTAAGGCATGGGGAAGCTTACTGTCTGCCTTTTCTCTGCTTTTTTTTTTAATCCTACTTGTGCCCCCACCTATCAAAAATCTAAATTTCTTTGAACTCCCAATTTATCTGTGCATCTCTTTCTCTCCCTGCTGACCCCACCATCAGTTCTCCAAACCTCACTTTCCTTTTACATTTTTTCCTGATGTCTCCCCCCAACCATGAATTTCCAACTCTCTCTCCTTATCTGTGCAATCTGAGACTCTCTCACCCCCCCTCTCTCTCACACAAAGAGTCCTATCCTCTCCCCTTTTCTCCAAACCTCCATTTTTTGTGTGCATCTGGGCTCTCTTTCCTGCTGCCTCTCTTGTCTCTCCATTTATAGTACATCTGGATCCTCTCTGTTGCTTCCCCCACCCGCCTCTTCTACATCTTTCCATTTGTGAGTGCATCTGGGATATTTAATTCATTTTTATTTTTGCTGCCTTTTTTTTTTCTATCCCTCATTTTTTCATGCAGCTGGGATTTTTTTCCCCTTCTGAACGGGGAGGACAGCATTCCTTTCTCCTTGAAGTCTTCTTTCTCTTTTAAAGGAACAGTGCATTCCAGCACAGAGCAATTCTGAATCTTTCCAGGCTGACAAACTGTAAATTGTGATTTACATGATTCGGTGTTATTATACTTTCCCTGCAAGGGAGAATAGGGTGCTTTGGGACACACCCATGCTTCAGCTGGCCTTAAGTACTATGTATCTCGACTTGGGAGATGGTGTTGTGTGACTAGAGCCAGCATGCTGTTGGTTTCTTACTCATGTGTAAGTTCCCTTACCAATGTAGGAGGGCATTTTTGTCCAATGAGGAAAAGCTGCATTCAGTTCAAGGTTGCAGAAGTAGAGTTGTGCATTCAATGCTATTGTTCAAGGATGCACATTGCACATGGTTATGCATGGAGGCACATTTGGTGTTGTCAATCAAGGTGTAGCTACTTGAGGGGTATATGAAAGCATATGCCCCCATAAGAATTCTCCCCCACCCCAATGAAATTTCTCTGCAGTCTCCACAGGTCTAGCATTGTAGTGAATGAGATATTGAAAGTCATTCAGACCTAAGACACATATTTGCTGTGTTTGCATTCTCTTGAGAACTTTCCCTGCCCATTTCCTTTGGATGTATAAACTATGCACAATCCTAGATCAGCTATTTTCTTATGTAACTACATTAGTTACATAGCTAAATAGCATCTCCCGGCTTGAACCCTGCCCTAGACTTAATGGGCAGCTGATGCTGCAAGTGATGAGAGTCTGTTCTCCTGTTGATTGGGATGCAGCAAATTGACATTTCCACACACCCCTCCCATGAGCAATTGCGACAGTCAGAAGCAGGATCCCTGTTATAATTCCTCCTGACACCAGAGATCACTCAGTGTGTGTGTGTGTGTGTGTGTGTGTGTGAAAACATCAGTCTGCTTAGTTCTGATCAACAGGAGGACAGACCCCCATCGCTTACAGTAGCTGCTGCCCAGTAAGTCCAGAGGGGGGACTTTCATGATCCCTACATATTCCTTGTGCTATTGAAAATGTAGGATTGTGAATACAAAGCAGTCATGACTGCATAACTCTAGGTTTTAACTATGATTGTAAGTTCCAGCCTATATTTCTAAATGCTTAATTGAAGTTTTACATTCCTTTGGGGACCAAAAGAAGATTTCATTTGGAGAGCAGAATTCTTATTGGGAAGTCAATGCCTTTATTTCCCCATCCCCCTTAGATGCATCTATATTTTGATTCACTAATGAGGTGGTGTTGCTTAACTCCCTAAGTGTAAAATCACACTCTGTCTCCTCAACGCAGGATCTTGGCATAACTATTTTCCCTCAAGCAGCAAAATCTTTTGACCTCACCCTACATAGTTATAGCTATTCTTCAAGGTGTGCTTGTGTGTTAGAATGCAGACAATGGAATGAATCCTATCAGTTCATCCCAACTAGAGTAGATCCAGTCATCATCACCACCACCACCACCATCACCACCACTGCCATCATCGTTTATTTTTATAGCACCACCAATGTACATGGTGCTTCACTATAAAACAACCCAAAACAGTGAGTCCTGTCAAAGGTGAACAATCTGAAGTATATGTTTCAGATGTATACACAGACAGAGGGAAGGAAGGAATAATATATTACAAAACTATACAATACAATTGCAAAACAAATTTTGCAGATAAAATACAAAACAACAACCAACCAACAATATAATATAGAACAAACCGACCAATACATCTAATCAAAAGCAGTGGTTTTCTTCTGGCTAGAGACTGAGGCTACATCTCACACTTTGATGAGGTGAGTTCCGTGGTGCAGGTCTTGGTGCACCCATCAGTGCATCTCAGGTTTTCATGTGGAAACTGCAGGGCCTGGGGTCAATCCCAAACTGGCAACCCTATTCAGGGAGCAAAGTACAAAATATTCCTGAGCACATTACACTAGTCTTGAAGTGTTCATGGATACTAAAACCACAGCCATTTCCTTTTGAATATACTGTAACATGATTGACCTTTGTTCTTATATATTTTAAAGCAGGGGGAGGGGGGAGAGCTGGCCTGGAGCAAAATGTCGTGTTGTTGTGTGCCTTCATGTCATTTCCAACTTATGGCAACCCTAGAGAGAATGTATCACACAGTTTTCTTGGCAAGATTTGTTCATAAGAGGTTTGCCTTTGCCTCCCTCTGAGGCCGAGGGAGTGTGATTTGCCTAAGGTCACCCAGTGGGTTTCGGCTAAATGGGGATTTGAACCCTGATCTCCAGAGTCATAGGGGCTTATTGCACAAAGCAAGTGAAATGGAAGTGAAGCCCGAAAGTAGCACTTTCCACCTTGCCATACTGCATGATATTGGTGTGTTTCAACTGCTCTCCCATTCTGGTCCTGTGGGAGATGGTGGTAAAGACAGGTCTTTTTGCTAATGGATTTTCCCAGTTAGCAAAAAGACTCACTTTTACTACCATCTCCCACAAGACCGGAACAGGAGAACAGCTGAAACACATCAACATCATGCAATAAGGCAAGACAGGTGGCACTATTATTGGAGCGCACTGCTGCTTCCTTCCCTCATGTGATAAGCCCTGTATTCCAACACTCAAACCCGACTACGCCATGCTGGTTCTTGGAACAAAATTGGAAATTCAGAATTCTTCACCCTGCACAGAAGCAGCAAATTAGCGAGAGGAAGAATTTCTTGAGGGCAAGGCTGCTGAGCATTAGCTGTGGCACGATTTCATTCCCTTTCCCCTCCTGCTGTGAAATGCAGGAGCAACAACAGAAACTACTGGGTGGGCAGCTGAGCTACTTTTTTTTTACACACACATATCACAAAGTCCCAGAATTAGCATCGTTTTAGATCAGGATGGGTAACTGCACAGAAGTCAAGGGCCAATTCTTAACTTCAAGAGCCATTGCTCCACCCCCAGTGGACTGCACCAGTATGTATAGGCATGCTGGCAGTGATGCCACATCACTTCTGGTGACCATTTTTGGCTCAATTATGGCAGAAGACAAGCTAGGGGACATTGGGACTTTTTATGGTAAGAGGTTTGGGGTGGTTTTCTGGCAAAAAAGTGCCCCAAATCATGACTATTGTGTTTTTTTGGAGGGGGGCTATATTGTGGAGCTCAATGGGCTTCAGAGGACTGACAGGAGACTTTGGTGTCTGGGGAAGTGGGAAAACTAGAGCTCTGCAAGTGTCATTTTAAAGCTGAGGTATCTTTGCTCAATTGCACAATGTAACAGGAGAAGTGTTTCTCTCACTGGTGAGGGAAATGCTAATTTTTTCTCAGAGATGACCCTAGAGGATGGCAAGGTGTCAGACTGCATGTTTGGGGAAATGTCCAGAGGTCACTTGAAGATGCTGCTTTGTATTCAGCTAGACCTACACCGAGAAACTCATCAAAGTGTGAGAAGTAGCCTCAGCCTCTAGCCAGAAGAAACTCCAGAGTTTTGTGGACCTTTTGGCTATATATGACAATGACCCATCTCTGCTCCTAATGTAGACCCCTACCATTTATTTTCTTTCTGGCCCCGTGGGAGTTTTCCAACCCTTATCCCACCAAATGTCTATGCTTTAACCCACCAAATGTAAATACTTCCATGGTGCTCATTACAATTACCAAGAGAGGGCTTTCCTTGATCTCCACCTCTGCCACAATGTAAGGACTTCCTCCTATCTCTGGGGATTGTCTAAATGCCCTCAAGGTACCTATGAAAATTTATGCAACTTCTATCTTCAATGTGCACCACCCTCTTATAATCAATGCTATGACCACAGATACATTTTCTGAATCCAAGCTCTCAGACAGATAGCATTTCTTGAGGCCAAAAGTGTATAAAAACAAAAAACAATTCTTTATTTACATAGTACTGTCTATTCTCCTTTACGGGTCTGAAACATGGGTCACCTATCGCCACCACTTACGACTCCTTGAACGCTTTCATCAGCGCTGTCTACGCACAATCCTAAATATACACTGCACCGACTATGTGACGAATGTTGCTGTCCTTGAGCAAGCAGGGATCGCCAGCATTGAGGCCATGATATTGAGAACACAGCTGCACTGGGCAGGGCATGTTTCTAGGATGGAGAACCATCACCTCCCCAAAATAGTACTCTACGGTGAACTCGCCATGGGTCAGCATAAGACGGGCACTCCAAAAAAGCAATGCAAGGACTCCCTGAAACAACATCTCAGGCTCGGCCAAATTGATCACCAACAATGGTCCGCCCTGGTCTCACATTGGGAGGCATGGAGACACATTATCCACAATGCTGCAGCCTTATTTGAGAACTCACGCCGAACAAGTCTTGAAGAGAAATGACAACACAGAAAGAATCACAACCTGGAAACATCACCCAAGGAGACTGTCTGCTGTGCTTTCTGCAACCGGACTTGTTTATGTTGGATTGGCCTTTTCAGTCATCAGTGCGCTTGCTGAAAGTGAGAGATGAGTCCTTCCTGAATCTTCATTTACAAAAAAAAGCCAGAGACATGAAACAGCAGATTAATTATTCCATTTAAAACAGTCTCTCACACACTTCTTTTCTCTTAGGCTAACTTAGACCAACCAAAAGTCTCTTCTCTCACTCCAACCCTAGTCTAACTCAAAAATCTCTTGTCTAACTGAACTCTGAACTGTCATTCAACAGTATTATGCATATTTCCTCAAACTTTCCACCAATCAGCATTCACTCTAACACTACATTCTCTTCCCCCTACCAACAGCCCTTTACCTTATACTCTAATGTACACTCAATAAATCAAACAATGTTTTGCAATACCAGTCCATGACAGCCCAGCCCCCTCTGCTCACCACATAGTGGAAAGGCCATGGCACAGGAGAAGAAGGCAAGGATTTGTATAGCCTAACAGACAGACAGACAGACAGACAGACACTTTGTATTATATATAGCACAATAGGATATATACCCAATGTTGCCTGGGTTAATGAGCTAATAACATTGCACATGATATGTAGACAGCATCCAGTGTACATGTAATTAAGGCATAAGGAATGTGTCACAACAGACAGATCTGACATAATCTGCAATGGGCACAACTGGCATGCCATACTGAGCTGTGCAAAGGCAGTCTTGATGGCAGTCATCATGAACATTCACCAGTGAATGGAATCGTCTTCATGGTTTATCCATGCATTGTTGTTGTTAACTGCCATCAAGTTGACTTTGACTTATAGCAACCCCATAAATAAGGGACCTCCAAGTCACCCTATTCTCAACAGCCTGGCTGAGGTCTTGCAGACTCAGGGCTGTGGGTTCCTTGATTGAGTCTCCCCATCTGGAATGTGTTCTTCCTCTGTTCCTATTGTCTTAGATCTTATCAAGCAACATTGTCTTTTCTAGTGAGTCATGTCTTCTCATGATATGGTCAAAGTACAACAGTCTCTGTTTAGTCATTTTAGCTTCTAGGGAGGGTTCAGGCTTGATTTGTTCTAGGACCCATTTATTTGTCTTTTTAGCAGTCCACGGTATCCATAGAACTCTCTCCTAGGACCACATTTCAGATGAGTTGATTTTCTTCCTACCAGCTTTCTTCATTCTCCAGATTTCACAACCAAACATAGAAATGGGAAATATGATGGCATGGACCATCCTAACTTTAGTATTCAATGACATACCTTTACACTTCAGGATCTTGTCTAGTTCCTTCAAAACTGCCCTTCCAAGCCCTAGTCTTCTTCTGATTTCTTGACTGTAGTCTCTATTCTGATTAATGACTGAGCTAAGATATGGAATATCTTAAATTATTTCAATTTCTTCACCATCTACTTTAAAGTTATGTAAAGTTATTTACATGTATTCACAAGGCCCCTAAATAGCCTATAGTTGCCATATCCCATCTGTTCTTGGAAACTAAGCAGGATCAGCTCTGGTTACTACTTGGATCATAGAATCATGTAGTTGGAAGAGATCACAAGAGCCATCCAGTCCAACCCCCTGCCATGCAGAAATGCACAATCAAAGCACTCCTGACAGATGGCCATCCAGCCTCTGTTTAAAAATCTCCAAAGAAGGAGACTCCACCACACACTGAGGCAGTGTATTCCACTGTCAAAGAGCTCATACCGCCAGGAAGTTATTCCCAATATTTAGGAGAAATATCTTTTCCTGTAGTTTGAGTTCATTGCTCCATGTCTTAGGACTTTATCAGACATGGGGGAATGTGGCACAAAACCATGTTCCAAACCTCATCAGAGGAATGGTACAAGAAGAAAGGGCAACATTACCAGATGCCCATGTCCTTCAGATGTTCTGGGGGTGTAGCACAGGTGTGAACAACAACTCCCTTTACTATTGATGGGCAAAGCCGTCAATAAAAAGGGATGTGTTATTCACATCCATGCCATGCCCCCAGGACAGCTGAAGGACAAAGTTGTCTGGTAATGTCACCCATTTTTGTTCTCGTAGCGTTCCTGTGATGTGGTTTTTGCCACGTCTGATAAAGTCCTTAGTCTCTAGAGCAGCAGAAAACAAGTTTGCTCCATCCTCAATATGACATCCCTTCAAATATTTAAACATAACCATCATATCACCTCTTAACCTTCTCTTCTCCAGGTTAAACATACCCAGCTTTCTAAGTTGCTCATCATAGCACATGGTTTCTAGGATGGGAGACCATATATGAATACCAGGTGCTGTAAAATATATTTCAGAGGATGGAAGTGGCAAAACTACCTTGAGTATTCCTTCTCAAAGAAAACCCTACAAAATTCATGGGGTCACCATAAGTCAACAGATGGCTTGAAGGCACATACACACACAATGCCCCTATAGAACCCCTATAGGGTTGGACACTTTTGTCCAATGAGGAAGATTTGCATTCAGCTAAAAGTTAAAGAAGTGGAGACTTGCATGTGGTTCTTTTGTGAATGAGTGCACATTGTGCATGGTTACACATTTAGTTTTGATGTGTCACAATTCACTAATAAGGTGGCATTGCACAATTCACATGTAACTCTGAGTGTAAAGATACACTCCATCTCCACATTGTAGGATCATGGCCAATGTGTGTTTGTTCAGATGACTCCCCTAGCAATTGATGGACCAGGTCCAAAATCTTCTTATGATCTTCCTTTTGATCTCATTAAATATGCTATTGGGTTCAGTAGCCTAAATCTCCACATACAGCGTTGCATTAATTCTGCTATGCAGCCCTTCTGTTGAATGGCTATGTTATACAACTGAACCAAGGACTTTTTCGGATGAAGAAAAATAACGCAAGCAGCCTCTCCAGTTTGCGAGGCTGCTGCGCTGCAAAGCGCCCCTTTCGTATGACGCTCGCCCCTGCTGGTACTGTTGCAGTACTGCAGGGAGAGCTGAGCGTCATATTTCGTTGATCTTTTACTCACGAAAGTTGATCGTGAGTAAAAATCAATGAAATATGACGCTCAGCTCTCCCTGCGGTACCGCAACAGTACCAGCAGGGGCGAGCGTCATACGAAAGGGGCGCTTTGCAATGCAGCAGCCTTGCAAGCTGGAGAGGCTGCTTGCGTTATTTTTCCTCATCCGAAAAAGTCCCAAGACAGCAAATGTGCAACCAGCAGCACATGCACATACATATATCCCATATAGCTCCATGTATCCCATGAGCAACTCCACTTCCACAACATTGAACAGAATTCTGATGTTCTGTATGCATAGGGGGATTCATGCACACACATGTTACCTAGAGAATGCTGGCCTTAGTCTGGTAATAGACAACATTTCAAATGTCATAGATAGATAGATAGATAGATAGATAGATAGGATGCACTATCTGCAGATAGATAGATAGTAACCTTGATTATGCTTGTTTTTGAATGTGTTAATAGTCACATTTCTGTGGTATTTATAATGCATGAACATGGCTTCCGGGTGCAGAATCTGCCTAGCTGATCAACTCATAGTATGTCATACTTGCTGTTTGGGGCTACAATTACCAAATGTGGAAATGTTACTTCCAGCTTCACCTCATCTTCCCCTTCTTCTCTTGCCTAAGGCAAGAATAACACCACAAGTGTCAAAGTGGATGTCCTTGTAGTGTTTTCTTTTTTTAATGAAACATAGGATCAGTTCTTTTCTGGCATCTAAGGGAGGCAGCAGATTAAACTGATGATCCTGCCACCCTAATGAGCTGACTTAAGTGTGTGCCATGCCACATTCTCTTTAGTATCTTTGTGATTGGAGTGGAGGTCTCATTTACCATTCACAGTCTGTCAGGCACTAGTGTTCACAATGTTCATAGCAAAAATCTGATCATTAGCAACTGTGGTTCTCTTACGCAATGTAGGTCAGGATGCTTATGATGCTTGGAGGCTCTGTTGCTCTACTTGATGATCCAGTTATTTTAGAAGTTCCATCTAAGGGTCACCATCCTGTAGTATCCTCAGTGCAGGATTTAGGGTTGGTGTTTGAGGTTAACAGCAAACTAACTCCATTCAGCTCACTATGAAATTAATGTGAAATTTAAGAGCTTTCTCTGCAAGTGGAAAAAGAAAGTCTATCTGTCTTATAACATTGGTGCTTGTTGCTGATGCATGTATATTTTCACACTGTAGTTTTGACTTGTCTGTGATACTTCACCAACTACACCCAATATGATTGACAACTGCTTAGATATTTAACACTCAACCCCCTTCCAACAAATCTGCAACAATATCAGCTAGAGTAGGGCTACTGAACCAACTGTTAAATGGTGAGTCAAAACATAGTTAAATCCATTGATTCAATGGGTCTACTCTTGAGTGAGGCATAATGTTATGGTTTGGGCCATGGAAGGTGAAAAACCACAACCACATGAAATACTTAAATGAAACTTTTATGAGAATTGGACAGGTTAGAGATGGTCATTCTTCCTCACACCAGCTTTTAGATTAACCAGCTTATTGTTGTTGTTGCTGCAGCTGCTGTTATTGTGTGTCTTCAAGTCATTTCTGACTTATGGTGACCCTAAGGTGAACTTATCATGGGGTTTTCTTGGCAAGATTTGTTCAGAGGGGATTTGCCTTTGCCTTCCTCTGAGACTGAGGACATTATCAGATGCGGCCAAAATGCCCTGTTACTGCCCCACCAACTCCTCACCCATTCCTGCAATGGAAAGGAGGTAAATGTTCACACACTTACCTCCATTCCACTGCAGGAACGGGCTCCCTCATTGTTTGCCGGCCAGCTGTAAATGTAGCCATCGTAAGGCTGCCTTTATGACCGGCTGGCTGAAATCTCACTCATTCTTGCAAGAGAATGAGTGGGAGGGAAATTCAAAAATAACTCCCCCAGCTGTCAAAGCAAGAAATAAAATGCAAAAATATTTTTTTAAAAAAACAAGTAACCCAGGGGGGGGAAGGGTGCCACTTACCTAGATGTCCCATTCGTGGCCAGAAGTGCTCAGCACGGACCTCCTCCCCCATGTCTGTCATCTCGGAACAGGGATAGGGCTCCTTTCCCCATGTCCCTGATTCCGTGACAGACACGGAAGAACATGGAAGAACATGTTTCATCGTGAATAGAATACCCCAGGGACAGGATGGGAGCAGGACGGAAGGGGTCAATGTTGTCAGAAAGGGAGCCCCTTTCTTGACCCTGTTTCGTTCCTGCACCGGTATATTAGTCCCATCTGATAATCTCCACAAGAGAGTGTGATTTGCCCAAGGTCACTCACCAGGTACTAAACTAAAATAGCTCAGTTGTTTCTAAGCCAACTGTGAGCCAAATCAGACTTTCTTGTGACTCCAGTGACATCGCTGGAAACACAACAGGGTTTGCTTCCTCCCACACCCCCTCTGAGAACTGAAGACCTTTTTAGTTCTCTCCCACCCAATCAACCTCCAAACCCTGCTAATCATCCTTCCCAATAAATTGGAACCTCAACGACTTGCTAATAGCTGTTGTAAATACAAGGCAAATATTACAAATTGAATTCTTCTCAGGCTTGATTTTTAAGATGAATCAGAAAAAAAAGTTGGATCCTTCCTTTCCCTCCTTCCACCTCCAAGTAAACCTCTAAGTTGTTTCTCCTGCATCTGTTTATTCAGATAACCATATTAATGTTGAATTAGGGTTTCCACTTCTTTTTTGCTGACAGACTCCTTAGCCAGAATCCTGCTGCTGTATTATAAACATGTGAGTGTTTCCTTATACAGTACATGCAAAAGTGAAAGTGAAATTGAGAGAAATTCATATCCCTACCTGCCCTATGTAGAAATACTGGAAAGTGAAACAAAGACAATCTGAGAGTGAATCAAGTGCCCTGCCACTGAGCCATGGCCTTCAGACCTTGACAAAGCAGCTAGGATTTTATTAATTAAGTACTGGAGACAATGCAAAGTCCGGCATATATGTGAATGAGAAAATGAACACCATGAATATGTCATTTTGCCTATGTTAATTAACAACTCTAAGAAGGAACACGACATTTTAATCCTTTTTTTAAAAAAAAAAAAAGATTTTGAATAAAGAGATTAGTAAAGATCAGGCTTTATAGCTTACTGGGAAAGAAATGTATATTCATCCTTCATTTGACTTACAATGGCATAAATGTTGAAGTTTGTGTATTCTTGACAAAATGATTTGGCTCCTGGGCCAACCAATCAGGACACAGAGTATTCCAAGCTGGAGAGAAGAGAGAAGGTCGTGAGGATGGAGGAAACCTGGGTAGCATGAAGGAATGGGGACAGAAGGCAGCAAATTCTATGGCTAGAATCCTTTTGGTGCAGTATACGAGCAGTTCCACTTTTTCAGCATTGTCTTGCAGAGGCAATGGAAATGAGACAAAAATCTGTTCTTCAGTGCCTAGTTTTCGTCATGCACCCATGGCCTTTTCCTTCTTCTGCCCCTGCCTGCACTTGGTATTTACACCAATTTAGTGACTCAACACTTAGGACTTTCTCAAATGCAGCAAAAAATGCACAATTACAATGCCACGATAGCGCGAACAGGTCCTGCTATTTCATGACACCATAGTCCTCCCGTGCTTACTGTGTGTTCCAGCCACAAATAAGGTGTCGCTTTCCATTAATGGGAGAAACTGTCAATAGCTCTCAATATTGCTATTTTCATGGTATTGAAGAGCATGCACAAACATGTCCCACTGTAATTGTGAGATTACAGCGTGAATGGGCGATCCTCTTTCCCCCCTCCCCATTGCCAGCAAGAGAACTTCCAGGTGAGAACATGAAAACTACCCACAGGACGCTTTTGGTATGAACTGTCCTGTTTTGTTTGCATGTTTTTAGGTGTGCTTAAGTGTTTATGTGTTGATTTACTTTGTTAATAATGGGGTTGTGGGTTTTTTTTTGTTTTTTTTTTTTGGTGTTTTTAAGTGTGTTCCCATCTTCTCACAAGAACTGCTGAAATCTCGCCCATGCTAAACCACGGAAGTAAACTCACATTCTTAAAGTGCTAATGGTCATTGTGAGATAATTCCATGGTGTTTGAATCATGGAATTACAGAGATGTGCAATAATAAGTGTAATAATGCCACTATGTTTCTGCTCTCCTCATTTGCAGAATTACAACGTTATTAGCCGCTAGTGTGATAATGTCCTAAGTGCAATCACACACCTCTCTCTTATATTTGTTGTCAATTGTCATCAAATTATTCCTGTCATCAACTGCCCTGCTCAGGTCCTGAAAACTCAGGGCTCTGGCTTTGTCGATTTAATCGATCCACCTGCAGTCTCTCTCTTTTCCTACTGCCTTCCACTTTACCAAGTATTACTGTCTTTTCCATTAAGTCACATCATCTCATGATATGTCCAAAGTATGACAGCCTCAGTGTAATCCTCTTTTCCTCTAGTGAGAGTTAAGGCTTGATTTGCTCTAAGACCCATTCATCTTTTTAGCAAATTCATGGTATTGTAATATTCTGGTTAATTCCACTTCAGGAAACACAAGTTCTCAGCAGATTCAGAAGAAAAAAAACTTTAACAGCAAGCAGAGTTGACCACAGGACAAAACTGTTGTCAGAACTGAAGGTGTTTCTAGTTACACAATGTACTTAAAGCCCAAACAATCTAACTGTTAAAAAAAGCATTCATCCCATTTGTCAACAACTCAAATCATTCTGTCCTCCCGGAATTTATTCCTCCTTCTTTCCCCATGCCAAACTTCCCACAAGAACAACCTTGGCCACTCACAACTACTGTTTCTTCCCTAGGCATCTGATCATTATCCCAGTCCAGGAATGATACACAATCTCTTTTCTTCCCAGCAACCCCCCCCCAAGATGTATAGCATGTCCCCATCATCACTCACTACGAGCCTACACCCAAGCAGGTCAAACAAACGTGGTAAGACAATGGCTGGACCATGATCCTGACAGGTATCCAAGGAATTCTCCTGCAAATGAGATGATTTTCTTCCTAGCAGTTTTCTTCACAATCCAGTTTTCACAAGTATGCATAGAAATCTCTCATATATATGTGTGTGTGCGCACGCACATGCATGAACATGTGCACATGTGTGTACACACACACACCCCAGCTTGGAAAAGTTATTTTTTGGACAACAGTTCCTCAAATCCACCAGCCAACATATCTTGTAGGAGCTGCAGAGAAGGAGCTTTTCCAAGCTCTAGAGACACTAAGGCACACACATACACTTCCTTTTCCATAGCACCCACAACCTTGGCAGTCAAAAAATCTTGAAGTGCATCCCAAGAGAGAAAAGCCTGGTCTGCTTACTTAGTGGGAATTCTTCATGGAGACCTGGGCTTACCTCATACCATTTCACCTTGTCCTTCTGTTTATCATTATCCTGCTTTTTGGCCCCATCGTGTATGTCTCTTGGCAATGCTCTGTCCTTTTCTCAGGATGCCTGCCCTGACATTTGGAAAGTGGCTGCCTTGGACTGATAGGCCTTGGTGTCACTTAAACAGCAAGGTTGTTTTGAGGCAGCTCATCTGTCCAGAGGGAAATGGATGTATGCTTCATCCATCATTTGCCAAGGAGCTCTCTACTCTCCTTCTTCCACAGAGGGATGGAGGTTAAGTTGTGTAACACCGAAGCCAATGACCTCTACTAAGCCACTCCATGTGTCTCTTCCCCCCTCTAGATTTGTCTTCCGCACTCTCCCCCTACACTGTTTCTCTCTCCTGCATGCTTCAGCTGTTCCTCCTAGTACATTAGAGGGATGGCTGTCTTTATTAGTCACCAATAATGCTCTAATACATTCTTTCTCCTATTACCTCAGACACTAATTTGGTGAAATTGGATACTGACAGTACATTGATGTTGTTAAGGTTAATGACCCAGAGATTTACAAGGAAAGTCGCATTAGAAGTCAAATTGATTGTAATAATTGTTTCACTGAACAGTGTCAACAGTAAGTACAGTATGTTGTTCCATGTTATCCTGAAGAGGCTACTGGGCTGTCCATTAGCTGGCAACCTTTGGGTGGCAGGCAAATGGCAATGATGGTATAATAGTACCAACCAGAGATAACAAGATTTGGCTATGAGGATGTACAAATTCCATTAAAGACTGCGCTGCCCACCATTGTTGGCAAAAATGTATGGACACATGCAGGCACACATATTTGAGGATGTAACACGTTTTTTTGCTTACAAAAATTTATAAACCACTTACATCTCTTTATTCAATGCAGTGTACAACAATATGCAATATTTAAAAATACATAAAAATTAGTGGCTGAACGTCTACATCAGGTTTGCATATCATAAACCTCCACATTTGGAGTTATGCAGCAGTTGTGTTTTGCAACCCTTGTGTTGAATGGCAACATTGCATGCGTAAAGGCACAAGCAACTGAGCAACGGAATGGACAACCCACAATTCAATGTGCATCTCAATGCACAACACCACCACATGTGCAGCTCCACTTCTGCAACATTGAACCAAATGCAGAAAATATGCATCACACAAAAATTAGACATTCTGCATTAAACAAGAGTATCCAGCCACTTTTCTGATCAAGCATGTGGGTATGTAACAGACAGCCAAAACCTCAAATTTCATCCATATCAGCACTGATATTATATTGATATTGATATCAAAGTTGATGTAGATAGCTATAGCAGTAATGGTTAAGATCCCATTGTGGTAGCCATTTGCATTCTAATGTCTATTTGCTGAATGCTGTTACTTACAATTACTATTTGGGGTCAGACTAGATAGCCCATGAGACTCTAGAAGTCTGCAAAGTCTTTTCAATGTTCCTTACTAATCAACTCTATGTTCCAGAAACATATGATAAGCTGAGGTAAACAAATTCTTTCTCTAATAGCGGTCGAACTGTACCTAAATGTTCCTAAGCTATTTTGCCTTGTACTTTCTGAACTATCAACAAACTGTTTCAAGGGAAACTCAGGGGAAACTGCTGACACCAAAGAGAAGGAGGAGAGAATTGTTTTTGCATACGGTCATTAAACTGTATAAAGGTTTTCTGTAGTCATGACTCGGGGTTCTGACTCTTTGGAAGATATTCCAGTCAGGCCCACCGGTGTAATAAAATTCACTTTCCAATCCATGGGTCTGCTGTTTCATGATTTCTGCATCACCATGAGTAAGATACAAACAGGATTCCAGCCAATGTGTAATTATCATTCCTATCTTCTAAACATGTGGCAAGTGGAATTTGTGATGTTATGGACCTTTCAGGGGAAAATGTTGTTGCATTTATTAAATAAGTTAAGGTAATATGGTTATGGATGCAGGATATATTAGATGTTATCAGGTAAGGATCTGTCAGGAGAGGGTGAGAGAAGGGAATGTTGGGCATGAGTGGTGATTGGTGGAATGTCTGAGAGGATTTTGAAAAGATTGGGTTATGACAGTTGGTCAAGGATGAGAGAATAAGCTGTCAAGATTAGGAATTAGTGGGGTTTTAGGAGTATGAATGGTTATTAGAGTTAGAGTCAGGATCTGAGTTTGCTAGGAGATGAGTGTATGAGAAATGTGATTTAGATGTATTAAATAAGTACAGGTCGACCTCCTATGCACGGATTTGGTATCCATGGTATCCACACCTGAAAAAAATATGTTCTGTCTAGGCATTTCTGGGTCCTCCAATGTGATTCTATGGCCAACTTCAGCCATTCATCTTATTGAAAATAATGTTTCCTATTATCCACAGTTTCAGGTATCCACTGGAGGTCTTGGAATGTATCCCTTGCAGATATGGGGGTCGACCTGTAATCTGTGATGTTATGTTCAAACTCTGATTAATAAATCATTATTTTTGTATTATACATTTTCACCTCCGAGAACGCTACATACTGTAAAGTTGAGGTCAAACACAATGTCTGTGGTGGCAGCAGATAATAGAAGTGGTGACGTCTGGTGGGGAAAAAAGAGAAATAATATTTATTCATACAGGGTTGACAAGGGCATCTAGCAAATCCCTGCACCTGGTGGCCATAGTGGTATGATAGAAGGAGGTCCTCACATTGGTGGCAGGCGGCCACAGGGCCCACAGTCATTGTGGGGGGGGGGCTGTCATAACTCTTCTCCTATGAAAACATTATTGGTAGTAATCTGAATACCCTGTACTAGGAATACGTTTGGTTAGGTTAGGTTACACTGACCTGAGATAAGCATATGGGCTCCCCAAAATAAAGGCCCTTCTACATGACAAAAAAAAATCTATTTTGGGGTAAAAAATTTGAAAAGGCAGCTGTTCAAATACGTACGTTCTGCCTACATGATTTTTTACCCTGCCTAAACTCCCTATGACCCCCCTTTGCCTAGCTGGCTAGAGCGAGCGATCCACGTGGTGGTTTTAAATCTCCCACCACTTTTTTTTTTAATTTAAAAAGCTCCCTGTGATGCCGACAGTCATGTTTCCATATTTACAACATGAAATAAAAAAGAAGAAATGTAAAAATGTCAGTTTCATGGACTTACCAGACTCTCACTTAGCTGGGAATCCAACATGGCAGCCACTCCCAATTCCCCTCTTTGCTAGTTCTGCCCCCTCTGCTTGGCCAGCCAATCAGATTACACTGCCTGTTCATATGTGTGCGAACGGGGGTGTACAAACGATCGAACATTTGAATGATTGTACGTATTTTTTGCTGAGATCCACTATTTCTCTCGAAGTCCGAATTCACAGACTTTACAGGGGATTTGCTAGCCCCCCATTCTGAAAGACACAAATGTATCCAAACGGCCGTATGTACACATTATCGATCTTTCGAACGCCGTACGGATTTTTTTCATCATGTAGATGGGGCCAAAGTGTTGCGGGGGGGGGGATTCCTTAAACCGTCCCTGGTGTCAGGAGTGGGGATAAGAGAAAGCCCTCACATTTGGTGCTAGTGGTTGGGATAAGTGGAAGTACCATTTTTAATGGATGCTTCTCCCTCTTTTTATGTTTATGTTGTTATGTCTTTAGGTTTTGATATTATAATTTTAACGTCTTAGGGTAGTTATTTTATCTCGCTGGTGAATTTGCCAGTTATTTTGAATATATGTACTATTATATGTAATTTTAAGGGGGGTAAATTGTTTTAAGTTATTACTGTTGTTAGGATTTGTTTGTTTTATATTCAATTGTTGTGAGCCGCCTTGATTGCCTAATAGGCAAAAGGCGGGGTACAAAAATAAAGTTATTATTATTAGTAGTAGTAGTAGTAGTAGTACAAACATTTGGTGACAGTGGAAGGATGGGTAGAAACCCTTACAGTTGATGGCAGCAGAGGGATAGGCAGAAACCCCACAGGGTGGCCAAGCAACATCGGAGACTGGTCAAGATTGCAACAGTTATTAATGAGGAAGAACAGACAAGCTGGAAGAGGCTGCAACAGTTGCTTGTGCCAGAACCTACTGGGAAGGGCAAGATTCCTCCACCTTCTCTTCTCTCCACTCCTAAGCTAATTGAGTGCACTACTCAAACTAGCTTTTGCCCAGTTTTACTCAATTTGCAGCAATTGGAGTAACCAGACAAAGGGAAAAATTGGGAGGAGACTGAAACTGGAACATTTTGAGAGCAGCTGAAAAAATGGGATGGTAGAGGAATAACTGAGACTGTCCCTGTCAAAGTCATACAGTTGGAGGGTTTGGAGGAGGCACTTGAACCGGGACTCTCCCCACCACTCAGATCACAAACCATCTCTGGATTTCAGTTGTACAACTCCCCACCCCCCAACCAATTAGCCAGTAGCTGATGAATAGATTCACATCTTCACACTTTCAGCCATGTGTGTTGTTTTGTGTACACTTTTACTTTGGGGGAATTTACTGTAAAGTTCACAAATGTATGACTGCTCAAGATGAGTTGTATGTTTTCTTGCAAGAAATATCAAGAGGTGCAAAAATGCAGCTTTCATTGAAGCTGTCAAGTTCAATGAAATGTCTTTTCCATCCTTGTGTAGAACACATTTTTCTTTCTTCCATGGAATGCATCCCAAGCCTGGAAATGTATATATTTCTGACCACAAAATTGCTCTAATTCCATGTCTGGTCTGGGAGGTGCAGAATCAGGAAAACTAATTAAAAAACAGCTAAAGGCAGGAAATCTCTCACGCATCCCTAGAATAGATGAATGAAGGTAGCACATGATGTGACCTTCTTTTTAGCTTCTCCAGACACCACTGTGCAGTCTGTGTAGGGATACATAGACCTTTTTATTTTCTCCAGTAACCAGTTCTTATGTTCTTCAGTTTCATAGTCAGCTAAAACCCACAAGAGTGCTTAATGTGGGGTACGCAAGATACCCAATCTTGTTTTACTGCATTGCACCAGGAATATCTATGGAAATAAGATAGGATCATTTTGTCATCTGTCATTTTTTTCCAGGAGACTCTGGAGTGACAACTCTATTAAAGCTTGAAGACACGGCCAAATACATAAAATCTGCACTGACAAACTAGCAGCTGGGAAGGAAAATTACTGGTTTGTTGTGTATATCTGATCCCCTAATTATGCATATATACAGGCAGGGATGGAAAATAGGGAAGGTTATTGTTTATCAAGAATGAGCAACCTCAAGACTGCAACCTACCTGTGACTCTCAGAGGGAGAGAAGAAACCAAAGGGCCTTTTGGTATTGACACATCCAATCTAAGCAATTGACAGACAACATAATTTGAATTCACTCACTTCAGTGACTGTGGCTTTGTTTGGCTCACTCTGACTCCCTTTAAAATGGATGCTTCATTTCCAGCCATGTATTACTGGCTCAAACATTGCTGAATAAATAACCACTACTAAATCAGACCGAAAGTTCTTAGAGTCCCTCATTCTCATAGGGAAGGTTGGGACATCTTTACTTGGAAAGGTGAAGGAATATTGATAAGATGGAACAGGTCCAGAGGAGGGCAACAACATGGTGAAAGGTTTAGACACCAAACCCAATGAAAGGAATGGTTGAAATAGTTAAATATGTTTAGCCTTCAAATATCTGAAAGGCTCCAAAATGGAATAAGGTTGTTTCCAACTGCCTCAGAGAACATAATATGAACCAATTAATTCTAATCACAGATCACCCCCTGTATATGCAGAACCAATATCTGTGGTTTCAATTATTTGAGGGACACAAAATAGGTGACACATACCATAGAGCTGGAAAGTGCCTAGAGAGGCATCCTTTCTAGGATTCTCTGGGTCTACAACCCAACTCCATGGTACGTTTTTACAGGAAGTCCTTTATTTTAATAGGGTTTGCTATTATCCATGGTTTCACTTATATACGGTAAGTCCAGGAACATATCCCCCACAGATATGGGGTAGGGGGAGAGAGACCTGTATAAGAAAGGAGACGCCAACTAAATATTAAGAACTTCCTGGTGATAAGAGCTCTTTGAAAGTAAATTGTTGTTGTTTTGTGCCTTCAAGTCATTCCCAACTTACAGCAATCCTAAGGTGAACCCAGCATGGTTTTTTTTTTTTTTTGTTTTGGGTTTGTTTGTTTGTTTTGGTCAAGATTTGTTCAGGGACATTTGCCATTGCCCTCCTTTAAGGCAGAGAGAATGAGACTTGCCCAAGGTCATCCAGTGGGTTTCCATGACTGAGCAGGGATATGAATCCTCATTAGCACCCTTGACAAGTCCCACCCTCAGGAACCCCCCAAATTGGCTTATTAATAATTTGGAATATTAATGTAGTCATCCATGTGGGAGAGCAGTAAATCTCAGGGACTCGTAAGGATCCCAAAGGCAGGTATTAAGCCATGCGTCACCCAAGGGAAGGAGTATTGACAAATTTCAAACTGAAGGAAACATAATAAGGTCAAGAGGACATTGCCTGCACATACCCTAGTGACAAACAATTGATCCCATCATTGGTGGTTGGAGTAATCCTTTGTCTGAAGTTATCACTCTTCCCTTAGTCCCCAGACCCAGCCATCAAGGAGGCAGCTCACGCTTTGTAAAGTTAATCACCAGAACATTTAGAGTAGTTGCAACACATTAACATCATTGGAAACCCATTGTTCAAAACCAGGAGTTTCATGAAACCCATTGTTTCAACACATGAAATCCCATCACCTGAGGGCATGTTTTTGGGTATAACTACTGGCCCCAAATCCTGTTTCATTGCACACAGATTCCATTCCTGAGGACCCCACATCCCTCTGTGTCAGCCAGGTGCACAGATTCACTTCCTGGGGACACTACATCTCCCTGTGTAGCCAGGTGCACAGACTCCATTCCTGAGGACACCCATGTCCCTCTATGTTTGCCATTCCTGCTTCATCTATCCACACTGCCAGTCTGGTCTATGACTTTCGGACTACAAGACAGGCATCGTATTACCTCAGAAAAACTCCCCATCTATTCCTCTGTAAACCTCTCTTCTTCCATTTCCTAGTGGCCTTGTGTGAATACTTTATTGTATGAATGTGTGCATGACTGGCGTTATTATTTTTAAGTCATAATAAATATCATTGTTAACTTTTCATCTTGTGTTTGTGTGTATGCCAGTTCAGAGTTAGTGGGGTAAAAATAAGTGTAAAGATCCACTCTGTTGCTCCCTCTTGCATTGCTAAGTTGAATTGCTGCTAATTTCCCCAAACAGATTAGAAACTCAATATTTCTGTGGGATTTCCATGAGCAATTTGGGTAACACCCTGGTCTCTCAGAGTCCTAGTCCAACACTCAAGCCACCATGGCATAGCTCCTTCAAAGGGTGGTGGAGTCTCCTTCATTGGAAGTTTTAAACAGAGTTTGGATCACCTCTCAGGAATGCTTTAGCAATGGATCTCTGCATTGGCAGTGGGTTGGACTAGATGGCCCTTGTGACCCCTTCCAACTCAGCAATTCTACAAACGTGGTTGGGGGGTTCATGCATCTGAAAGAAATGCCACACTCCCTGCTCACTTAGTCCTGAAAACACCTTCCTTCCTTCCTTCTTTCCTTCCTTTCTTCCTTCCTTCTGTCCTTCCTTCCTTCCTTCCCTCCCTCCCTTTTAAAGATATATTGGGTAACCATAGTGGGAATAGGAAGGGCACCCAGGAAGGAGGTGGGTAGAAGAGGTTTGGGACTTCCCTTCCCTCTAACATGATGTTCTGTATCATAGTTACTTCTGGGTGAAATTAGCCAGTGGTTGTTCTGTCCCTGGATGCTGGAGAGTGACAGAGGGAAGGGATAGACTTCCCTCCATCCTTTTATGTTGTTGCCATCAGTTGTGCTTAGTGGCTTTGATGTCAGCAGGATTGTGAACTGGGTTTTAATCTGGACTTCAGTGGAGCTGTCTAGTCTGCTTAAATCTATTGCTCAAATATTTAAAGTTCCAACTAAAACCTGGAGCAGTGTCATTGCCTCGCTGATATCAGAGCCGCTAGCTGCTTCAGCTGATGATGACTGGAGAGAACTGAGGATTTCATTTGCTCAGTGTTTTCAATAAGAACTTTAAAAGAACCTATCCCAGGTTTTCCACATTGTCCTTGTTCCAAAGGCCACCCCACCATTTAGTACATGCCCTCCTTGCTTCTTCTTTGGTGAGCATGGCTGGCATCTCATGGTGTTTTGGGGACACACAAGTTCCCTTACTCATGCTGTCATGCTTTTTTGGCCCTGGTGTGACGCAAGGGTGAGCAAAGTGCAACCTGCAAGTTGCATGCAGCACCCCCGGGCCATTTTTTTAAAAGTTCCCCAGGACCCACCTGGGGTTTTAAAAAAGACCCAAATGCCTCCGGGGGAAATGATTTTGTCACATCTTCTTCCCCCAGGCTAATTTATGCAAACAAGAGCCTTCTTTTTAAAACAGGAAGTGAATTGGAAGTTACTTCTGTTCTCTTCCTGTTGTTATAAATGGTCTCTCCTGGGCCTAAAATAGCCCAAGGGGCACTAAAATATTGTGAAAATGCCCCCATTCTCCCTAGAGGGCATTCGGGGACAAAGATATTTTTTATTTGTTTTTGGTGGAGGTGCACAGCTCTCCAAGGTCTCCGGGGGGGGGGATAATGCACCCCCCTAGCTTCCCATAGTTATACACCCCTGGTGTAATGCCTGTATTCAGTTCACATTTACATAAGCAGGAATCTGCAAGTGTAACTGTTACATCTGTAGTTGCATATTCTTCAATGGCTTGTAAGTATTCTTCAGTACCATTAATGTACCACTTGAGCCTCTGGGATTGCAGAAATAGCAAGCACAGACAGATGGGCAGTTGCTTGCACAGTGCTGGCATTCAGATAAGAGTAGTGTAGCACAACCATCACTTCACTACATGAGTGGAGATTTGCACCAAACAGGCATGATGTAGGATCTTGGGTTATTGTCCGAAAACAACTCCAAATTGTCAGCAAGTTAAACAAGAGCTGGGAAAGCAGCCAATCTCCAGTGATAATTAATTAGAAAGAGCAAGCAAAGTTCCATTTCTTGGAAAGACAGCAATACAGGCAAAGGGCACACAGAGAAGAGTCCAGAATACAGTCCAAAGGTCAAGGCTTACAGAAGGCACTGTAGTCCAGGAGTTGGTCTGTAGCTCAGTAGGATCAGGCAAAAGGGTCATCGGGAAAAGTCCAAGGTCAAGGCACACAGCAAGGGAGCAAGGATTCAGGCACCGAAGGCAGCAGGAAGCTTTCCCCAGGGAGATCAGTTGATCTCTGACAAAGCCTCCATTGCCTCTCCCAGCCTATATACAGCAATTAAGGCTTTGCCAGGTGTTTCTTAATGAGCAAGTTCTTCTCATAAATTCTCAGAGATTTCCTTTGAGCCTCCTTTTGTTCACAGTGCTGTGTATACTCTTCTCTTCTTTGTTGTCCTTATCCAAGTGGGTAGGACTCTCTGCTGGGACAGATGCCAACCCACTTGGACAAGGCTCTTCCTTTGCTCAAGCCTCTAGGTTGGTAGGGTTCCCTGCTGGCACAGGTGTAGATAAACCTGTGCCAGGGTCCCTAGGGCCATTCCCTGCCATGTCCTCATCCACTGACTCTACAGCCTCATCAGGCTCCTGGGGCATGACAGTTATAGCTCCATCTCCTCCATTCCACCACCCCCCATCTACTATTTTTCAGGGCCATAAGAGCATATTCTATCAATCTAGTCCCAGGGGCTGGTGTATGATTCTATTCTTCTGTCTGTAAATATTTGTGGCAACATAAACTCTCTGCTTTAACCTAAAGTTTTATTCAAATTCCTGAGCTCATTTCCACACTTCGTCTTAAGTACAACCTTCAGTGTGTCTCAGCTGCTAGCATTCTCACACTTATCAAGTATGCAAATATAGGTATTGACATGCACAAGCACATGTGGTAACAAAAGTCCTCATCCCCAAACGAGTTTCCTATCTGAAGCTCAGTACTAGGCACACACATCAGAAGGAGAACATGCTGGAGGAGAAAGAAAGTGATGGTCCTGTTTAGACAGGGATGGGCATTCTGTGGTCTTAGGGCCACATGTGGCCCATTTTTAGTCTCATGTGGTCTGTGGCCTAATTTCAAAAACCCTCAGCCAATAAGGAGTAAGAGAGAGGGAAGGGAGAAGGAGTGAGGGAGAGAGAGAACTTAGCTTAGCTTCAGGTCCACCCACCATCAGCATATGGCCCTCAGTGGACTATCCCTAAGGGAAATGAGCCCCTTGACTGAAAACATTTTGCTCTCCTCTCTTATTCAATGGACGTTAAGATCCTATTTTGGGGATCCATAGCATAGATCTCTGCATGTGGAGCTACACATTGATGGTGGTACTCATCCCCTGTATTGAGTGACATTGTTGTGCAACTGAACACACTGCCAAATGTGCAACAACCAAGTAGGCACATGCACTGCATGCTCATCCATGTGCAATGACATGTACTGTTACCCTATGAGGTGGGGGGATGCTTTAGAGACCAAGCCAAGGGGATGTAGACAGATAGTTACCAGTCTTGAGGAACAGAGTTTCAGGTAGAGAAATACTCAGGCAGGAGTCTGATGGTGGCACAGGATGTTTTGATCTGGAGGCACACCAAGAAAGAAAGTGTCTGGGTTTGTCCACTGTGGTACACTTTTCTATCATTGTGGGACTAATATTTATACCCTGCTTCATATCCTGAAAGGGTACTCTGGCTAGGACAAAGCCTGGATAGTTTTCCCACTGGGTAAACAAAAGAAACCAAAACTTAACTGATTGCGTTAATGGCTGGGAGATAGGAATTGATGGGTTTACAACAACCTCACAATGCTGGACAGGAGGTGGTTCCAAGGTGAGATTCCCTTAGGATTAGATTTGGAAATGGTCATTTAATTGTCTGGTTGGATGGCTCCATTGCTGAGGTGCTCAAGAAGGACTTAGCACATACCCCCTTAATGACTTTGTTTACTAAGGGGCTTCCACACAATCCTAATATGGGCTTCCTTGCCATATTATTTCTAAGACACACCCCAGGTCACTGTGACCTCCACCCAAACTTAGTTGGTTTGCCTCAGCCATCTTGACCCTGAAAAGTGTCCAATATTTCCAATTATGAGATATTATAGGGAGGGGGTAGTAGACGTTACTGCTTTAACAGAAAATTTGGTACCAAAGGCAGGAATGGACTGGAAAGAATAGACATAACTTCCTACACCACAAAAAAGAAAAGCAAGAACATATTTCAATAAACATTTTATGAAAAATTAAACAACATTCCACATGCAATGGCACCAAATTTACAACTCCACTTCTGTGGTGTCAAACTGAACATGGATGTTCCATACTGTATAAAAATGTCCAACTATAAGGGAACGTATGCACACCTAAGACACCAACATGATTGTGGCCATAGTTTAGTAAGAAATAAGGAATAGTTGAGATAAGGAATAGTTAGAAAGGCATAAGAATAGCACAGCACCTTGGCACCATCTTCTCTTTGGAGCACTCCTTGGTTAATCCTCGGCTTCTCTAGGATGGGAATTCTTTTCCCTCTCCAGCACTAGTACATAAATCAGCAACAACAACAAAAACCCTCTTTCTTCCACCTTCTCTTTTAAGAGGCTCCCAAAAGCAACAAGTGCTGTGAATGCACCACCAAAGGTTAACGTGGAGGAAAGATCATGACCTCTAAGTGCCCAGAGCATTGGTGATGATAGTTCTAAAGAAAACAATCTTTATTTCAATTGTTGTCTTCTCAATTGTTTATTTCCTTTAGCCTCTGACCCCCACAGCCAAACAATAAAGGGAAAGAAATGTACATTTGAACTAGAGATAAAGGCTGTATTTCATGTCTTTTTCTTTCTTTTTTTAAAACTCTGTGACATTTACGCAGCCACTGTTAGAGGACTGTGGGGGAAAAGATATTTTCAAGCCCAAACAGTGATTCTGATCTTTGGGGGATTCTCTTCATTATAGCTGAACTCTTTTGCCCTTGGGCTTGCTGAATCTCTACTGTTAGTGTAAACAGAAAATAAATTTGGGGGGCTGGGAGGTGGGGCGGTCTTCCTAGATTCATTGTTGTTGTGTGCCTTCAAGCCATTTTTTTACTTAATGGCAACCCCATAATGGGTTTTTCTTGGCAAGACTTGTTCAGAAAAGGTTTGCCCTTGCCTTCCTGTGAAGCTGAGAGAGTGCGACTTGCCCAAGGTCACCCAGTGGGTTTCCATGGTTCAATGGCGGTTTGAACCCTGGTCTCATTGAGTTGTAGTCCAGTACTCAAACCACTACACCGGAAGATAGACTGGCTCTCTTCCAAGATTCATATTCTCCTAAAAGTGAACAACTTCATCAGCGTTTAAAGCATGTCAAACACATCACTTGGATTCCTATTGGTGGAAGGTTGGACTGGATGGCCCTTGTGGTCTCTTCCAACTCTATGATTCTATGATTCATACATATGTGTAAGTTCCCTTATTGGTGAGTTATAGTTTTGGGGCCATTATGCAATGGACATGACTGTGTAAGTAGAGTTCCATTAGTGCAACCGGTTCATGTGTACTGTAGCTTGTCATAACTCACTCTCTGGAATTTGAGGAATACGATGCTGCGGAGTTGTAATGCAAGGGGTTTCTTGCTCCGGATTGAGGCTCCCTCCCCATTCTGGTAGCCACATCAGCCAAGGGGCTTTCTTCTGGGCAGAACTAGATGGACATCAAAGAGATATCCCTGTTCTCTGAAGTCTGAGCAAGAGAGAAGGAACAACACTATAGTAGGTCGACATCTGTTAAATAGGATACACAGAGTAATCAAGCACTTAAGAGGCAGTCACCTGTGTATCTCCCAGCAGCTCACAACCATTCAATCTCCCTGACTGGCAATGCTCTCTGTGCTCATGTATTTCTTGGGATTCGTGACCTCTGCATTGGCTACTACATTCAACATCTCCTTGGCAGCTGACACACTGCAGAAATAATGCAGTTTGACACCACTTTAACTGCCATGGCTCAGTGCTATGGAATTCTGGCATCTGTAGTTTTGTGGGATATTTAGCCTTCTTTGCCAGAGAGCTCTGGTGCCACAACAAACTAGAAATCCCAGGATTCCATAAGATGGAGCCGTGATAGTTAAAGCAGTGTCAAACTGCATTATTTCTGCAGTGCATCAGTAGCCCTTATCTTTTCCTTTTGGCTTTGGTTATCTGGACTACTGGTTTCACATAACAAATTCTGGACCAGCTGACACCTAAACCCTTCACCTCCTTTCTTCTGGGAACTTTCTTGATTAGATATTCCTTAGGTTTTTTTTCTAGGTGGTGAGGCCATGTTCTGGAAGAGTTTATTTCTAACATTTTGCCTGTATCTGTGGCTGGCATCTTCAGAGAATGGTTGGGTAGGAGTTTGTGTGTGGGGTTATATGCTGTGAATCCCTATTGGAGAGAATATGCCAATTTGTGTATTTGAATGACTAGTTTCTGGGTGGATATATGCAAGGAGGATTAGTGTCTGTTTGGCTAATGGTTGGCTAATGGTCCATTGTCTGCTGGCAATCCCCCTGTCCCTGGGTGGAGTTCATTTGCAAGTGTTGAGTTTTGATTTTAGTGCTTTTCAGGACTGGAAGCCAGATTTTGTTTACTTTTAGGCTTTCTTCTTTCCTGTTGAAGTTGTCCAGATGTTTGTGGGTTTCAATAGCTTCTCTGTGCATTCTGACATGATAGTTGTTGGCCTGGTCCAGAATTTCTGTGTTTTTAAATATCATTTTGTGTCCAGGTTGGATTATAACATGTTCTGTTACTGCTGATTTTTCTGGCTGGCCCAGTGTGCAATGTTTCTCATGTTCCTTGATTTGTGTTTGCACACTGCGTTTAGTGGTCCCTATGTAAACTTACATATTGGCAGATACACAGTTGGTGTCTGATTGTCAGTATTCAGCTGAAGGGTGGCTTAGGGAAAACACCATATAACTGCTTGAGTGTAGCTACACTCTGTGCAAATGTAATGCAGAATCTTGGCTGTTGTCTGATCAAGCTTTGCAGCAACAAGCTGAAGTTTGCCAGGGAGAACAGCACCACCTGTTGTAAGGGAGCAGAGCTTCCACTCACAGTTCTAATTTAGCCAGGGTTGGTTCCCCATTCGGCAATGGAGCTTCTTCTGTTTTACCCTCTGGTCATGCTCTTGGTCATGGTTGTTTAAAGCACATAAGATTTTGCAGTGAAACGAGGTCTTTTTTGCAGCCCTGGGCAGTTTTGCATAACCCGGGAACTCTCTTTTGCAGAGGTTTCGCATGGAAGAAAAGCTTTTGATCAAACCCCCACTGGATTCTGTTGCATCCAGTTCCAGCCATAACCCACCTTACTACACCCACCTCATTTGTGTGCATGTGTGTATTTTAATTAACAGAGTCATCAAAAACCCAGAAGCAAGTGACATTAATCATCCTGGCTCCTGCTTGGCAGTGCTGGCATCACCCACTAGCCCACGCTCCTTAATGTCTCAATTTGCAAGATGTAACATTTAACAGCCGTGAGAGTTCTGGGGTTCAAGTCATACAACTGCTGCCAGAAGAATGTGCTGAGGCTTATCATTATATATTAGTGAGTTGAATCCCATCCTATTACCCCAGTACTTGGGATTGCCTACTTTACTCATATGAAATGTAAGGACTGACCTAAGAGCAAGGAATTCCCACTCCTGCCTCCCATACCATTATATTCTCTTCAAGAACTCCATAATCTCAATGGTTCCTCACCCCCTCCACTTTTCCCCTTCTATGCTCATTTTCTCTATGTTTGGGGGGATTGAGAGAGACCGTTGGGAATCCACCATCCTTTCCTTCATTGCCTTTTGGAGGAGACCTAGCAAGGAGAGAACAACTACACTCCCTTCCAGTGAGCAATACTCTTGCAGAGAGAAGAACTGGAAAAAATCTGTCTCATTCTTAGTGACAACATAGGGTATATCTACACGGTAGAAATAATGCAGTGTCTCTCTCTCTCTGGCTTTTCTTCGCAAACGAAGATTCAGGAAGGACTCATCCCGCGCCTTCTGCAAGCGCGCTGATGACTAAAAAGGCCAATCCGAGATAAACAAGTCCGGTTGCAAAAAGTGCAGCAGAAGGTCTCTTTGGGTGATGTTTTTGGGTTGTGATTCTTTCTGCGTTGTCGTTTCTCTTCAAGACTTGTTCGGCGTGAGTTCTCAAATAAGGCTGCAGCATTGTGGATAGTGCGTCTCCATGCCTCCCGATGTGAGGCCAGGGCAGACCACCGTTGGTGATCAATCTGGCCAAGCCTGAGATGTTGTTTCAGGGAGTCCTTGTATCGCTTTTTTGGAGCGCCCCTCCCACGCTGACCCGTGTGTGATACCACTTTAAGTGCTGTAACTCCATCCTACGGAATCCTGGCATCTGTAGTTTTACAAGGTCTTTCGACTTCTCTGTCAAAGACTGCTGGTGCCTCACAAAACTACAAATCCCAGGGATCTTTAAGATCGAGCCATGGTAGTTAAAGTCATGTCAAACTGTATTATTCCTACAGTGTAGATTTGCCCATAGTCCGTATCTGACTAAGGAGCAAGACAAAAGGTGAAGCCTACAGTATGGAGATTATCAAACCTGGGGGAACATGCAAAAAAAAAACAAAAACAAAAAACAAAAAACACCCACAAAAAAACCAAAATCATGTTCCCAACCATGTCTGAAAATTGCAACAAGAACAGAAAGGGCGACTTTACCAAACGCCATGTCCTTCAGCCATTCCAGGGGTATAGTGCAGGCTTCAGTAAGGCATTCCTTTTGTATTGATGGGAAGAAGCCGCTAATAGAAAGGGATGCCTTACGATGCCCACACTATGCCCCCGGAACACTGGAGGACAATGTCGTCTAGTAAGGTTTCCCCTTCCTGTTCTTGTTGTGATCTTCTGATGTGGTTTTTGCCACATCTGATAATCTCCTATGTCTGTCAACAACAGAACCTTGGAGCTAATGAGTTACAAGTAATGCAGCTACCTGTAGCTAGTTACATTTCAAAAATAACATGAACAAGAACAAAAATACTTTATTGGAGTAACAAGTAGCAGTTTTTAGTTACTATCAAATACTGTTATGGCTTTGACAGGTATTTTTAGGTATTGCTCCATTCTTTTATTAGTTGATTCTTTATTAATATAACAACATGAGCATTATGCAGTCATCTCTTACTAATTCTAAGAGGAGTTTTTCCTTTTAATAATGTTACAGACAGTAATAGAATCATAGAATCATAGAGCTGGAAGAGACCATAAGGGCCATCTAGTCCAACCGTCTGCCATGCAGGAATACACCATCAAAGCACCCCTGACAGATGGCCACCAGCCTCTGATTAAAAACCTCCAAGGAAGGAGACTCTACCACACTCTGAGGCAGTGTGTTCCACTGCTGAGCAGCTCTTACTATCAAGAAGTTCTTCCTGGCCATCTGTTGGGGGTGCTTTGATTGTGCATTCCTTCATGTCAGGGGGTTGGATTGGATGGCTCTTGTGGTCTCTTCCAACTCTATGATTCTATTTGTATGCATTCATTTGCATCTATGCACAGTGCACACCTGTGAAACCACCCTTGCAGCCTTGAACTGCCCAACTGCTTCTGTTGAGAAACCCCCACATCCGTCAGGATTTGTGACTGATTTCACTTTGAAGGAGGGAGAGAAGCAGTTGGGGAACCTGGATGCAGAAGACAGATTTCAGGGCTGTGAAACAAAGCAAGAGACAGAGAAAGAAAGAGGTGCAAGGGAAAGAATAGCATTTCTGAGTTGTACATAATGTGTACATTGAAACAAAGAAGAGGTCTTCTAACAGGGAGAGTAATCTTAATCAGTGTGTGCATTGGGGTGAGGAGTAATAGACAAATAGCTCCTGGTGTTTTCTCTTCTTGTCTTTTTTTGGATCCCATGTGTAGATGGCTGCATACTCTCTAACATTTCACATATGAAAACTGGTTCATTTGAGGCCAAGCAACAGAAGAATGTCATCAAGATGGCAAAGGTTTTTAATGAGGAAGAACATACAGGTTAGGGGAGGCTGCAGCAGGTAACTTTTGCCTGACCCAACTGGGAAGGACAAGATTCTGCCCTCTCCTCTCCTCTCCTCTCCTCTCTGCTGAGATTATTCCATGCAACATGGAAGGAACATGGAAGATAATGCAAGAGGGATGGCGGTATCCAAAAAGGACCCCCCACCACGAAACAGGCACGTACCTCTCCCGAGCCCTCTGCAGCACTTTTTACGCATCTGAAAAAGTCCTAAGTGACTGCACTTAGGCCTGCCCTCCCTCCCTCCCTCCTCTGAGGTCACTTCCTGTTGCTTCTTTTCCCAAGAGCAGAAAAAGAGAAACAAGTAGTGCATAGAGGACTTTATCAGATGTGGCAAAAATAGTAGAATTACGATGTCATGCTAGCACAAATGGGCCCGTGCATCACACAACAATGTCGGCATCATGTGGTTAGTCCATGCCCAGATGCAAAAAAGGTGTTTCTTTTAATTGATGGGACAAGCCATCAATAGATCAGCAATAGTGCTTTTTTGTGGTATTGGAGGTATACGAAACCACGTCCCATTGTAATTGCGAAATTACAACATGAATGGGCTGCCCTGAGCAAGAAAACCTCTGGGATAGAACAGGAAAACAAAGCGCAGGACACTCTTTTTTTTATTAAGTATCCCCTTTAGTTTGCAAGTTTTGAGGCTTCTTTGAGTGCTTGTTTTTTCATTTACTTTGTTAATTTAGGGTTTTTTGGAGTCCCACTTGCTTGCATAGTCCCGTGAGAACCATTGAAATCTCACCCACACTAAATTGCGGAAGTAAACTCCCATTCTTCAGGCATTAGTGGTCAGCGTGTAATAATTCTTTGGTGGTTCTTCTGCATGATTACAGTGATGTGCGATAGTGTTATAATGCCATGGTATTTCCACTATCCTCATTTGCGGAATTATAACATTTTTAGACACTTGTCTGATAAAGTCCAGAGTCTCTATAATGGCTGCTGGAACAGACTTAACCACATGGAAGCCTTCTTTAGGAGCTTCTATGTCTACGTATATTTTTTCCCCATTGTCACATTTTTGATGGAGTTCTTGAAGCAATAAATGTTACGATTTTCTTTCTATGAGCCTGTGCAAACCTACAGGATAATTACTCCTGTGTTGTAGCCATAAGCTCACAGCACTAGCCCACTGCATTCCACTGGAATAAATACCAAATAGTCTTACATAAATAACAATAATGCCTTTGAAGAGATTTTCAGCAGAGCTTTGACTTACATAAAGCTTACCAAGAGGCCTGAGTGCTTACCCTGCTCACGGTCCTAGCCTGGCCTTGTTGAGAGAGTCAAAACAATTTTCATCAGCCAGAAATCTCCTAAGGGAAGGGATTTGGGAGAGAAAGAGTGGGAAGGAGAGAGGAGTGGACGTTCTGCCTGATTAAAGAGATGAGAGAGGAAGCTAGAGCTGCACAAGGAAAGAAATTGACTTTGAGTTCTTTCTCCCTAAAGGGGTATTGGAGGGTGTCAACTGAAGACAACCTGATGTGAGTTCAGTTTGTTAAGGCTCCCAGAGTGCCACAGAAGGACAACTGTAGGCAGGGGGGGGGGTGGCGGCATTCTGAAAACAGCCTTAATGTAGGTTGTTGGTTTACAGTTCAAAATGTTAATCCTCCTGTGCTGGGGATGTCCTGTCTCCTTGAATTAACTACAACATCACATTAAAAAAAGAAAACAAGGAAAGTACAAGCCAACCAAGCAGATTGTAGAAGAGAACTGACAACAGTGTGGATGCAGCACAGCAGGAACAGGCCCATGTGCCGCTCATAGGATCATAGAACCATAGAGTTGGAAGAGACCACAAGGGCCATCCAGTCCATCCCCCCTGAGAGATGGCCATCCAGCCTCTCTTTAAAAAACTCCAAAGAAGGAGATGCCACCATACTCCAAAGCAGTGTATTCTACTGGAAATACAGATGGATGTCCTAGTCCAATCAAATTATGGCACTGGAGGTTGAGGGAACCTGAAGGTGTTCTGGACCATCACAGCAACAAGGATTTTGTGGGAAGGAGCTTAAATCCCCCTACCCCCCATGCTTAGACCTCAATCTAGAATTATGAAAAAGCAATAGTAAGCAAGCAATCCTGCACTTGGGGGTAAAACACTGTAAAAAAACGAAACAAAAATGAATGGATAGTTTCGCCCTAATTCTCTCATCTAGTCAATAGTCTTATTTTCTACATCACCAACTGTTTTTCAGATGGTGCCCCCCATATCTGAGTGGTTCCATTAAAATAAATGAAGTCAGCATGTCAGCTGAACACTGCAGACTAGTTTGGACCAGACATCTTTCTGCTGGAAAGTAGCACTATGCAGATAAAGCAGCCAGAAGAGGAGCATCTCCAGAGTCCAAATTGGTAGATTGGAAAACCATCAAAAAGGCAATTATTCTGCCAGTGATCTTTTGCTGCAAGCATTGGTTGTTGTTGTTGCTGTTGTTGTTGTTATTATATGCCTTCAAGCTGACTCTAACTTATGGCAAATCCTGTCCTATGGTTTCTTGGCCAGATTTCTTCAAGAGGTTTGCCATTGCCTTCCTCTGAAGCTGAGAGAGCATGACTTGTCCAAGGTAATCCAGTAGGTTTCCATGGCTGAGCATGGTCTCCTGGACACCCAGTCCAACAGTGAAACTACTACATATACTGTTTTTTCAGCAGCGGATGGCTCAGATCTAACAGCGCTTAAAACACTCATGGTTTGTGGCTGATCCCTTCCCTACTCCTACTTTCCTCCTCCTGTGGACAGATCTCATCATTCCTAGTACTTGGTGTTATTTGTTTATAATTTCCCTTTTAAATCTCATTTCATAGTAACTGAATCCTCCTTAGGCTCAGTGCATGTTAAAACCAAGCATTCTAACTGGGCAGGCACTTCCCTAGCTCTAATTACTTTTAATAATAATAATGGGGGGGAAAACCCTCCAAAGTTCAAATAAGGAGATGCCAAACAACATTTCCAAGACATGCAAGTACATGAGTCTGTGTTTTGACAAGACTTCTGTAGAGTGCACAATGCCAATAACGTACATTCCTGGGAAAGCGTTCCAGATGGTGCATCGTCTGTGTACTTCCCCTGGTTTGTGTCAGTACATGTGGCAGCATTAAGGGGGCAGCCGTATTTTGATGCAGAAACAAGAGCAGAAACATGTCATCAGTGATGCCTTGTTTGCTTGTGTTGAGTGCACTGGAAGAAGCTTCCAAGGAGAGGGTGGGTACCTATTTGGACAATGTAGGCTTGGATAAAGGTGAACAAATATAATGACTGAGATCATATATTGGAGTTGCATGGCATAAATCCCTGCATGCAGAGTTATACTTCAACTGTGGTATGCAACCTTTGTGATGAATTCAACATTGTGCAACTCCATGGACAATCCAATGCATATCTGGATACTCAACAGCACCACATTGTGCAGCTCAGCTTCTGCAACCTTCAACTGAATTGAGATGTTCTGCATTGGACAAAAATGTCCAGCCACTTTCATAGATAAGCATCCACATGCTGGCGTAACAGCAGCAGAAAGGGAGCATTACGAGAGGTGAATGAAATCATCTGAAAAGGAAGCCCTTTAGCAATTTCCTGGCATTGTAATAATGCCATTTTTAGAGCATCTGATAATCTCCCAAGACTTACTCCTCAGCTTCACCACTTTCTGGAAATGCAGAATTGCTGCCAGTAGATATATTGAACAAGATGGACCAGTTGCTAGAAGGTCCAGATGGACATACCAAGTGAAAGGTCCAGGACACAATGGCCAAGGCCCTGCATCAAAGAGACAGAGTGCAATGTTACACTCATGGAGTTATGTGATTATTGCACATTAGTGAATCTGCAACACTGGGCAAGTGAATGTGCAAACAAATGTGAAATGCTGAATACACATCTGTACATGCAATGCACCCTGGCACCACACATGTAGTTGCAGTGTATGTTGAATTCTACTTCCACTGCATCCAACTGAATATGGATGTTATGCCATGCCCCCACCCCAAAAGTGCAGCCACACGTGTAAGTAAACTTACATATGCATAAGTCACTCACAGGATGTCAACTAATATTGAGCTAGATGGCAAAAACCAGCTTCATACACCCAATAATAACATGTTCCTCTTCATCGTACTCCATGGAAGACATAGTGATGATGAGAGAAATCATTTGGCTGTAGGGAAAAGAGAGGAATGAAAACACTGTTTTCAGTTCTGCTCACACACATATTGTGGGTGCTCCAAAAGCCAAGATGTGGAAAGCGGCTAGGGAAGTGTGACACTGTGGGGCAGGGGTTGGGGCAGTCCTCAGGTTGGATTGGGAATCCTTTCCAAGTTTTTCATTCCCTTTAAGCTTTTTTTTTTAAATCGTGCCACAAAGATGAAAATTATCTCACATTTTGACACTGTCTTCTATCTTTCCACCCCATGGTCTTGGCTTCATAGAACCTCTATGGCTTTTAAGAACTGGAGGTGTAAGTAATCAATTTTGCAATGTCCAGGCCTACTCAATTAGTAAAGCCTTAGCCATGGTCCTGAGTCAGCAAGATATTAGCAGGGCTGTTAATAACATGGTATCTTGGATATTTCTTATTCATTGGGTCACCATAAGTCAAAGACAACTTGATGGTCATTAATAACAAATTGGACTGTGTTACCCTAAAAGATGGGGGTGTTTTAAAGCCCCACCCTTGATGCCAAAATCTATCTGGGGGAATTATTTGCTCAAACAGAAGCCTGCAAGAGGATCTTTTACATAGGGGATCTTTTCATCTGTGTATACCAGTACTAACTGTAGGGAGCACAGCAGTTAAAGTGAAACAAAGTATTTTATTGGAAATAACACAGGGGATACACTAGCATACCAAACATACACTTTTAAGAACCATACAAGGCTATTGGAAAGAAAGGTGGGCAGCTTGGATAGAGAGAGGTCCAGGAAGATATGGTTATAGTTACCAGTCTTGAAGAGAAGAGTTCTGTGCACCAAAGATGTTCAGATGGGCATCTGATGGTGGCACAGAGAATCCAGCAGAGTGTTGGTGTCTGGCTGTGGCACACTTAGCTGGGGGCTGGGATATGTATACCCTATTTCATATCCTGCGGGGGTACTCTGGTTATGAAAAAGCCTAGATGGCTTTCCCAAGGGATAGACAAAGGGATCTGAAACTCAACTGATTGTTTCCATTCAGGAAAGACAGCAACCTCTTAATGTTTGGTCATGTAGGATGTATAGGAGAGATTTATTAAAGAATAGATTTGGGAATGGTCACTTCATTGTTTGATGGAATAAATCATTGCTGAGGCACCCAGGGCTGGAAAAAAGGATTAGCCCACACCTCCTTAATGACTGTCGTTACTAAGGGGCTTCCTCACAATCCTAATATAGACTTCCTTGCCATCACATTTCTAAGACACATTCAGGTCATTGTGACCTCCAACTGACCTTTGTGGTTTGCCCCAGCCAACCTGACCCTTAAATGTGTCCAATATTTCCAACTATGAGATATCATGGGGAGGAGTTAATGGGGCATACCAACAACCATGTAAAAATAGAGTGATCCAGAATGGTGTAGTGGTTTGAATTTTGGACTAGGACCCTGGAAGACTAGGGTTCAAATTACTGCTCAGCCATGGAAACCATCCAGGTTACCCTTATGATAGGATTGCCTTAGGATAAGTCTGTAAGTCAGGAATGACTTGAAGGCACACACCAAGAACAAGATGTGTCATATCTGACAATGTTAGGGGATGCAGGATTTTCTGTTCTTTGTGTTCCAACAAGACACTAAAGTATTCTTCTAGCAGGGAAAGGTTATAATATACTTTTGTTTCCCAAAGCATGTCTGCTCTGTGCAGGAAAGTTGGAGCAAGTTACAGCTACCCTAACATAATGCCTAACAGCCATAATAAGGATCTAAGGCTCGAGTCCTTTAACCTGATGCTACTCAACATGGTGATCAATGCCAGTCTGTGAACCATCAGCAGCTGGACCATAACAAGTTTCCAGGAAAGAAAGATATAGCTGCAGCCAATAGTGACAAATGTGCTATTGATCCCTGAGACAGTGTGTGTGTGTGTGTGTGTGTGTGAGAGAGAGAGAGAGAGAGAGAGAGAGAGAAGACTACAAGTACAACAGATAGCCTGAACAACACTGCCTTAGCCAACAGAGCTTTGGAAAGTTTCTTTTTTGAACTTCACATTCCAGAATCCTCCATCTACCATGGCCACTGGGATTCTGGGAGTTGTTCTCTTTCAAAAGTAACTTTTACAAGCTTTGGTTGAGCAGCACAAGGCATCTCAGTCCACTAGCCTTATTCCTATGCCCCAAAGGATGAAAGCAATCCACTCCCAATAACCAATGGTGAGTGGGGAGCACTGATATAATTTATCAATTGATGTGCACTGACCCAAAACATTATACAGTTTGGAAACAGTGATATTTTTTAGTTTTGGAACATGGAAACAAAAGAAGGACAGTGTTGACTTAATATTCTTCCCTGCCAAAGGAGAGGTTTCCAGATTTGATCACTGAATTGTAAAGGCCTGACAAGAGACAGCTTTAATAATTCATATTAATTCCACTGAGAATGAAAAATTTGACCTCCTAGCAGATTAGCATCAACACTACTCACACGCTAATGATGAAATATTTAACACCAATGCCTTGTAAACAAAATATTATGAACATTAGAACATTCCTGCAGAAAAGCAAAGTTACATTGAGGACATGACAATTCCAAGGATGGAAAATGTTTTCATTTCCCCCTCCCCTCCCAAATGAACAATACTAATAAGAAGGGGGGGGCATAGTTAATACAATCGACAGTACATAGTGATTTCTTTTGTTTTCTAAATGCTTCCTGGTACAAACTTTTGAACTCCTTTGGATGTTCCTCATTTTTCTAATCTGTTGTGATCTACTTCATTGCCCTGTAATATTCTGTTTGCTGACATTTGAAAAATAATGTTTTCTGAACATATTGTGCTGGAGGAGAGTTCTGAGGGTACCGTGGACAGCCAAAAAGACAAATAAATGTGTCCGAGAGCAAATCAAGCCTGAACTCTCCCTAGAAGCCAAGGTGACTAAGCTGAGAATGCCATATTTTGAACATATCACGAGGAGACACAACTCATTAGAAAAGACAACAACACTTTGTAAGACAGAAGGCAGTAGGAAAAGAGGAAAGACTGCATTACTGGTGGAAAGACTCCATCAAGGAAGCCATGGCCCTGAGTCTATAAGACCTGAGCAGGGCTGTTGATGATAGGGTGACTTGGAATTCTTTCATTCATAGGGTCACCATAAGTTGAATTTGACTTGATGGCAGTTAACAACAACAACCAATATGCATGGAGTTGTGGAACCTCCAACCCTGGCTTTTCTTTTACAAAAGCAACCCAGTGCTGACAATATTCCCTATCAATCTTCATTAGGTTTCTGCAAATCCAACATGAATTCTGGTCCCATCTTTTGCTCATATCAGGTTGTTAGACTTTGTTTTTTTTTCCTTCCCGCACAAGAATTCATGTGTATTTTCTACATGTAAGTTTCACAACATATGCATTTCATAGAATCATAGAATCATAGAATTGTAGAGTTGAAAGAGACCACGAGGGCCATCCAGTCCAACTCCCTGCCATGCAGGAAATCTTGATCAAAGCATCCCCGACAGATGGCAATCCAGCCTCTGTTTAAAGACCTCCAAGGAAGGAGACCCCACCACGCTCCAAGGGAGTGCGTTCCACTGCCGAACAGCTCTTACTGTCAAAAAGTTCCTCCCAATGTTGAGGTGGAATCTCTGCTCCTGGAGCTTGCATCCATTGCTCCATGTTCCAGTCTCTGGAGCAGCAGAAAACAAGCCTGCTCCATCCTCAGCGTGACATCCCTTCAAATACTTAAACAGGGCTATCATATCGCCTCTTAACCGTCTCTTTTCCAGGCTAAGCATACCCAGCTCCCTGAGTCTCTCCTCATAAGGCATGGCCTCCAGACCTTTCACCATTTCAGTTGCCCTTCTCTGGACATGCTCCAATTTGTCAATATCCCCTTTGAATTGTGGTGCCCAGAACTGGACACAGCACTCTAGGTGAGGTCTGGCCAACGCAGAATAGAGCGGCACGATTACTTCCCTTGATCTGGACACTATACTTCTATTGATACAGCCCAAAATCGCATTGGCCTTTTTAGCTGCCGCATCACACTGTTGACTCATGTTCAACTTGTGGTCTACTAGGACTCCTAGATCCCTTTCGCATGTAGTCTCGTTCAGCCAGGTCTCTCCCATCCCATATCTATGCATTTCATTGTTCCGCCCTAAGTGCAGTACTTTACATTTCTCCATGTTGAATTTCATTTTGTTAGCTTTGGCCCAGCTCTCCAGTCTATCCAAGTCATTCTGAATTTTGATCCTGTCCTCTAGGGTATTAGCTACTCCAAATTTGATAAGCATGCCCCTAATTCCCTCATCCAAGTCATTGATAAAGATTTTGAATAGCACTGGGCCCAGGACAGAACCCTGTGGCACCCCACTGGCCACATCCCCCCAAGATGAAGAGGAGCCACTGGCGAGCACCCTTTGGGTTTGGCCGGTCAACCAATCACAAATCCATTGAATAGTCAACTTTTCTAGCCCACATTTTACAAGCTTGTCTGCAAGAATGTCATGGGGAACCTTGTCAAAGGCCTTACTGAAATCAAAATCAAGGTCTGTTCTGCATGTAACTAGCAACTGAATTTGATCCATGGTTTTCTGAATGCTCCCATAGTTTTGTGACAGGGTTGTGGAGTTGGACTTGGAGTAGTGGAGCCAAGCAATTTGAGGTGGATTCAGAGTCAGTAGAAATGTACTGGCTCCAATTTCAGCTTCAAGATTTAAAACTTATAATATACTCTCTCTCTCTCTCTCTCTCTCTCTCTCTCTCTCTCTCTCTCTCTCTCTCTCTCTCTCTCTCTCTGGCTTTTCTTCACAAATAAAGATTCAGGAAGGACCCATCCCACACCCTCTGTAAGCGCGCCAGTGACCAAAAAGGCCAACCCGAGATAAACATGTCCAGTTGCAGAAAGCACAGCTTTCTATTTCTAAGGATGGCCATAGACTATTTACTGCTTGATGTAGAAATGGAAATGGAAATGAAATTCATTTCTGAGGTATAAGCCACCCACCCACCCATCAATCACTTTATGAATGTTAGCATACCTTACTACCCTTATTTCATAACTGCACATATTGGGTACTTTTTGGAGTTACACTGATCGGAGGACAGTCGGGGTCATGATGACCTGAGACATGCCCAGGATCATGAAAACCCAGCTAGGATTATGCATAAATCCCAGTCATTAATGGGTTTGTTCTAATCCTTTGAAACATGTAATCAGGGACCACCCCAAGGAAATCTTCCTATACACTCTGCCTGTCCAAACATTAAGAGTTTGTTGCAAATCTCATCAATGTTTTGTCACTATGGAGTTAAGGCAATCAGTCCATTCTAGACACTTTCATGCATTCTGTGGGAAAGCCATTCTAGCTTTGTCATAACTAATACACCCCTCCAGAGTATGAAATAAGGTATAAATATTCTAGCTCTGACCCTAACCACATGTGCCACCGACGAGACCAGCCAGTCCCTTTCTCTGTGCTACCCTCAGATGCTGTCTGAGTCCCTCTGCTACATGGACCTTTCTCTCCAGGACTGGTAACTATCACCCTTCAACCCCTGACTTCGCTCTATCCAACCTTTTCACCTTACTTTCCAGTAGTCTTGGATAGTTCTTAGGAGTGTATGATCTTGTATGTTTGAGTATCCCCTTTTTAAATGCAAATAAAATACTTTTGTTCAACTTTAACTGGAGTGCTGGAATGTGTCCAGAGGAGGGTGACCAAAATGGTGGGAGGTCTGGAAGCCATGCCCTATGAGGAGCAGCTTAGGGCATGTTTACTCTGGAGAAGAGCATGTTTACTCTGGAGAAGAGAAGATTAAGAGGTGGTATAATGGCCATATTTAAATATTTGAAGGGATGTCATACTGAAGATGGAGCAACCTTGTTTTCTGCTGCTCCAGAGACTAGGACATGGAACAATGGACTCAAACTACAGGAATAAAGATTCCACTTAAACATTAGGAAGAACTTCCTGATAGTAAGAGCTGTTTGGCAGTGGAATGCACTTGCTTGGAGTGTGGTGGGGTCTCTTTCTTCGGGGGGTTTTAAACAGAGGCTGGGTAGCCACCTGTCGGGAGTGCTTTGATTATGTATTTCTGCATGGCAGGAGTTGACTAGATGGCTCTTGTGGTCTCTTCTAACTCTTTGATTCTATGCTGTCTGAAGTTAGTACTGGTATACAAAGGTGAAAAGATCCCTGAAGTTACCCTCCTCTTGCAGTCCTCCTTGTTGAGCTGTAATCTCCCCAAATTTCAAGGAGATGCTGGCATTGTGGGTGGGACTCTGACGTCCTCCTCCATCTCTTAGGGTAACATTTATACCCCACCTTTCTCCCAGACTGGGACTCAAAGCTGCTTATGAAAGGGCAAAAAATTGCAAGCAAAATACATATAGATTAAAAACAAACAAGATTATGATTGAAACAGTTGTGGACAACCACAGAATTAAAACCATTTTAAAATCTTACTGTGAAACAAAGATAAAAAAGAGTACAGCACCATAAAAAGCACCTTTGCTTTAAAAAATCAGTTTCCAAAGGTTTTCTGGAAAAGAAAGGTCTTAACTTGTCACCGAAAAGACAACAAGGAAGGGGCTGTCCTAGTTTGCTTAGGGAAGGAAGCCAAGTAACTTTCACATGTGAGGTAGAAAATATGACCAACGCTGCCCACTGACACTATTTGGGCAAGTCACAACTTGCTTAGTCTCAGAGGAAGGCAGGGGCAAACCTCCTCTAAATAATTCTTGGCATGAAAACCTTACGATAATGCCACCATAAGTCATAGTTGTTGTGAAGGCACACATCATCATCATCAACAACAACACAATCAAGTGTGACTCAGATGCTCAGTCACGTGAAGAGCTTTCCATGTATACTTTCCTTGCTACTGTGATTTGTGCTATACCTGTGGATGCCAGGGAATGTGTCTAGCCTCATCTACTTTCCACTTGCATGTTGATTGAAAGCACAGATGAAATTTCTGCAGAGAGTTTATGAGGCAGAAATTATAGAGTGATGGCCTATCATCTGCATAGATTAAGGTATCACCAGCTCTCTTTTTAGACTTACATACTTACTTCATTTTATGGTTAGGAAACAACCAGTGAATGTGTATATTATATTCCCTTCACACACTACTTTGCCCCCTCTTTCTCAATGCTTCTACCTGTGTGGGGAGCTTGCATGGACAGAAGATCTGTCCTCTGCAGAAACTTACCCACTATGCTTAGAAAGCAATAGAGACTAGTTCACTCTATCTGTTCATGTGTTTCCTGGATATATTTTCAGGAAGCCTGAATAGGTCAGGGTTATAGTGCCACATTCATGGATTACAATGGCATGTAGTCCAAAACTGGCCAAGGGGGGGGGTGTTTATGAACAGAATCAAGGGGGATGAAGGGAGAGTTTCTCACATGTGCAGACATTTGAGCAGGGGCTGCTCACTGCACCTTGGAAAAGTTACTTTTGAGGGGTAATTAGTTCTGCGCTTTCAAGTCAACATGGGTATGTCACCTGTCTTACACTCCCTCCCTATAATATTTCATATTTGGCAATATGAATACACTTCAAGAGATCTATTAGACCAGGGTTGGACATAGGTGAGGTCAGATGGAGGTCACCAGGACCTAAAGAAGATGTTGTGGAAAACTACCAGTAGACACACCAAAGATAAGAGAAGCCCCCAGTAAACAGCCATCAAGATGGAATGTACTAATCTCCCCCTTTGGTGATGAGTCATATCACAAACAAACAAATTACCAGAACAACCATTATACCCAGAAAACATTCCTTCACACACACCCTATCCCACAATACAGAGGTTGTCATAAACCCATCAATTCCAATGCCTCAGCCATTAACAGCAATTAGCACAGTTGTGGTTTTCTTTGTTTACTATGTGACGAATGTTGCTGTCCTAGAGCAAGCAGGGATCACCAGCACTGATATTGAGAACACAGCTGCACTGGGCAGGGCACGTTTCTAGGATGGACGATCATTGCCTCCCAAAAATAGTACTCTATGGTGAACTCGCCACAGGTCAGCGTAAGAGGGGCGCTCCAAAAAAATGATACAAGGACTCCCTGAAACAACATCTCAGGCCTGGCCAAATTGATCACCAACAATGGTCCACCCTGGCCTCACATCAGGAGGCATGGACAAGCACTATCTACAATGCTTCAGCCTTATTTGAGAACTCATGCTGAACAAGTCTTGAAGAGAAACAACAACACAGAAAGAATCACAACCCAGAAACATCACCCAAGGAAACCTTCTGCTGTGCTTTCTGCAACTGGACTTGTCTATCTTGGGTTGGCCTTTTTAGTCATCAGCACGCTTGCAGAAAGCATGGGATGAGTCCTTCCTGAATCTTCGTTTGTGAAGAAAAGCCAGAGAGAAGGGGGTGGGAAGACCATTTATGCTTTGTTCTAAGCTAAGAACACCCCTTTGGGACATGAAATATAGTACAGTAGCACCCCCTGTATCAGCTGATTTGCCATCCGCTGATTCAATTATTTGTGGATCGTGATGACAGGGGTGTGGACAGAGGAGGGAGTGGAAGAGTAGAGTTTGCCTCCTGCCTCCCTTCTCTGTGGGATGTCAGGCGGCACAGCAGAGCTCGTAGGAGTTGTATGGGGAGGGAGGGGAGGGAGGGGAGGAGGACAGCTTGCTTCTCCCTCCCTTCCCATGGGAAGGTTCTAGTGTTGTGGCGGAGCTGGTGGGGTGTTGGATGAGGGAGGGAGGAAAGAAACTCACATCCCCCTCCCTTCCCCCGGGAGGGTTCCGGCCACATGGCAGAGCTGGTTGGGGGTTGAATGGGGAAGGGAGGGAGGAGGGAGCTCAACTCTCCCCTCCCTTCCCTGGGGAGAGTTCTAGTGGCACGGCAGAGCTGGTGGGGGGTTGGGCAGGGAAGGGAGGGAGATCACCTCCTTTCTCCCTTCTCCACAGGGCTTCTGGTGGTGCGGTGGAGCTGAAGGGGGGTAGACAGGGAAGGAGGGAAGAGGACAGCTTACCTCCTTTCTCCCTTCTCTACGGAGGATGGTTATGGTGGTGGTGGCGAGAGATGTCTGGCATTTGTTATTATTCATGTATTTCATTATCCATGTATTTTGTTATCTGTGGTGGGGCCCAGAACCAATTCCCCATGGATATGGGGGTCCTACTGTATAAATATTAGTCCCCAAACAATAGCCATGTGTGCTGCAGTTGGACATCCCCACTCTTTTGGATTGCTGTGCCAGCCTCAGATCCAAGTCTGACTCTTGTCACTGCCTGGAACTCTACTCTTTAGGACTGGTAATTATCACCCATACTCCCCAAATATGTTCCTCTATCCAACCTTTCTACTTTAATTCTTTGTTAGCCTTGTGTCAGTGTGTGTGTGCTTGCAAATGCTTCTGTGTAATTTTCCAATAAAAACCATTTTATTTCACTTTAACTTGTAGTCTCTGCAGTTAGTATTAATACACGTACAAAGGTCCCACAACTTACTTGACCTCTTACAACCATTCATTTGAGCTACTATAATTCTCCCAATTAATAATGTAAATTTGCCATCATGAGTGGTTCCCCCACAGACCATCACCAATTTGGTAACAGGTGCACCTATCATTTCTTGGCAAGACTTATTTAGAAGGGATTTTCCATTGCCTTCCGCTTAGGCTGAGGGAATATGAATTGCCCAAGGCCATCCACTGGGGAAGTAATCGTTTAAAAAATAACTTTTCCAAACCCTAGTGGCCATACTTTCCTTCATCCCAGCTCTGAATGCTCTTTCTGTCCCATATTAGACCGTCAGACTATAACTGGAGGGAACTGTGTTCAAATCCCCAGTCAGCCACATAGCTCACTAAGGGCTTGTCTAGATGGTCTTGGAGCCCTGCAGTCCAAACAAAACAGGGGTCTTGCAGTCCAGATGACACCCGAGGCAAAGACAGGGGGAAGACAAGGTAAACTTGTTTCAAACATTGTTTTAAGAAGCCCTGTGAAAACCCATGTTACGCAGGAAAACTGGTGCGGGAAGGCAGTGTCCATACCTATATGCAGGCCCATATTGCCAGATGCTGGCACTGCTGGTGTAGCTCTGAAACCAGGAAGGAGGCCCCCAGTATGTGACCAAGGCCCCCTGCATGTGACTAGCCTTGATCACATGCTGAGGGTCTCCTTCCTGGCTTCAGAGGGAGAAACACATGACAGAGGGGGGCACCCACCATTATGGGCCGGTGTGTCCATATGGACTCCATTCTGTTTCATGTAGGCAATGGGAAGGGGAATGGGCCTGATTTAAGGCCAGAATATGCCAGCAGAAGGCCAGCATATTCTGGCAGGTCCAGAAAACCCGAAGTAGCCTTAAGCCACTCCTTGGTTTTCAGCCTAGCCTACCTCACAGGGTCTTTATGAAGATAAAATGGTTGGGAGGAGACCATGACTGTTGCCCAGGGCTCCTTGAAGGAAGAATAGGATAATATTCAGAGTACCCATAAACTAGCAATTCTAGCATTATAATATCAAAAATAAATGAAACCCTGTAAAAACAGAAACCTGAGCAAACCAATAAAATTACTTAAAAACCGGCAGCAGTACAAAATCCGTCATAAACAGCAGCCATGTAAAGCTTGCGTAGGATTACAGCCACGTAGTGGATTTTTAAGTGTTACTATGGATTTTAAATGAGAATATGATTGTATTTTATTATGCTCTAAGCCACCTCAAGGGCTTGTTATGAGCATAGCAGCAAGCTAGAAATTTTATTTTAATTAAAATTGGTTCACACAGGACAAAAGGGAGAACAAACGGACACAAATTGTGCATGAAAAATGACAACAAGCAGAAACTGGTGGACAGATATTTCAGTCTCTTGAGACTTTTTTTTTTTTAGCTCACTGTCACTGTGTCAGAAAAAGCCTTTTAGGAGTAGATATGCCTCCTGAGCAGAAATGTCTTTATTGTTTTTACTTATTGAATTTATATCCCAACTTTCTCCTAACATGTGATCCAAGGCAACGTGCAACATTTTTAAAAATCCCAATCCTCAGATCAGCCACATAATTCACTAAGGCTGCTGCCACACTGCAGAAATAATGCAGCTTGATACCATTTTAACTATCATGGCTCCATCCTATGGAATCCTGGGATTTGTAGTTTGTTGTGGCACCAGAGCTTTATGACAGAAAAGGCTAAATAGCTCACAAAATTACAAACCTCAGTATTCCATAGCATTGCACCATGGCAGTTAAAGGGACTGTCAAACTGCATTATTTCTGCAGTGTGTCAGCAGCCGAAGTAACCATAAGCGACTGTTTTTCAGCCTAACCTACCTCACAAGGACATTATGAGGATGAAATAAGATTCACTGTTACATCCGAGGGAATATTTTAACGTAACATTAAACCATAGTTCTTCTCAGTCAGATTATGCAGAAAGCCCTGTAATGGGTTTATGCTAAACCAGTTGTTAAGGGGTATGTGCTTATCCTTTCTTCCAGCCCTGGGCATTTCAAGTAATAATTCAGTCATACAAACAAGTGACCTTTCCCCAATCCAAATTCTACAGAAATCTCTCCTCACCCCCCACTCCTGTCCAGCCTTATGAGGTTTTCTCAAGCCCATCAATCTTCTGTCTCTCTGCAATTAAAGCAATCAGTTGAGTTTTTGTTTCTTTTGACTATTCTGTGAGAAAGCCATCCAAAAAGTTTTGTTATTTCTAACTCGCCCCTCCAAGGCATAGAATAGAATATAAATATTAGAGCCCAAACAACAGCTAGCTGTTTCACAGCCAAGGTGAATTCTGCCGATCCTTGCTGTTCTTCTGTTGGCAGGCAATGTTTGTTTGTTTTTTTAACAAAAACAAAACCTGCAGTTTAAGAAATTTTAAGTTTTTTTTAAAAGGTGTTTGATGAGTATGCTGTATTGTTTAGTTGTCCTTTTTAAACTACTCTTTAACATTAATAATTTAATTCCATTTTAATGTTGATTTGTATTTTTTAAAAAACTGTGTTGTATTTAATTTGTAAACCACTATGAATTCTAGTTTTGGTGAAAAAGCAAGATACAAATGTGGAGGAGGAGGGGATGATGGTGATGATGATGATGATATTGCTTCTGAGGCTTATGAGTCACAGTGTGCTGGTGCTCTACTCTCTGGACTTTATCAGACGTGGCAGAAACTGTGGCATTAGGATGTGACGATAGCAGAAAGGGCAGAAATTATCAGACGACATTGTCCCTTACCTGTTCCTGCTGCGTCATGCTGGTACAAAGAAGGCATCACTTTTTATTGACAGTCAATAAAAAGTGATGCCTCATTAGCACTAGCACAATGCAGCAGGAATGGGTAAGCAACGGGGATGTCTGATAATTTTGCCTTTTCTGCTATTGTCGCATCCTAAATGATGCAGTTTTTTGCTGCTGTTTGACTCATCTGATAAAGTCCTCTGCCTTGTTCCAAATGATGTGATGTGTCTAAAATCTTCCCATTCCCCTTTCCTTCACTATTTGATTAGCACATCTATACAAATACCCGTCACCTTCAACCAGTGAGCCATAGTGTCAGTTGGGAAGGGGTCGACAATTGTGCCCAGCCTTTAAAGCAGGGGTGTGTAAATTGTGACCCATGGGCCGCATGTGCCCCCAAGACCATTTTTATGGCCCCTAGGGTCCCTCATGGGTCAATTTTTCCCAATTAGGTTTTGCTCACCCTCTGGAGTATGTGGGGGATACATTTCCACCACATTTTGGAGGAAGGGTCACCATTTTAGCACCTGTTTTTCTGAAAGAGGAATAGCAATAGCAATAGCACTTCTATTTCTATATTGCTTTATAGTGCAAAGCACTCCCTAAGTGGTTTACAATGTGTTAGCTAATTTCCCCCTACAAGCTGGGTACTCATTTTACCGACCTAGTGAAGGATGGAAGGCTGAGTCAACCTGGAGCCCTGTAGGATCAAACTTGCAACGTTTTGGCTGCACTACTGGCATTTAACCACTGCAGCACCAGGGAGTGGAACTGAAAATACTTCCTTTGAAAAAGCCCCCCAGACACAGTGAAAATTCCCCCATGTCCCCTAAAGGAAGTTTGGGGACATTGGGGAGGGTAAAATTATTATTTTTTTCAGGAGCATGTGTGGTAGGGATGGGTGGCCCTCCCAGGTCTCCTGGGAAGCAAATGAGGCACCTTAGCCTTTCCTAGTTGCCCACCCCTCATTTACAAGCACACACATACAAAAACCGGTATTCTTTCTTCTCCAGTGCTGCTCACCCTGCAATTTGGCTCCCTGCCTGGAGACCCAGAGAAGGACAGCTGTTTCCTCAGATATAACTGAATTCCATTATTGTAATGCTAAACTATGATTTAACTATGCATGAACATATCCTGTACTGGTGTATGCAACTCCTCCAGGGCCATTTTTCTAGTCCACCAGGCCCCCAAATGTGTGTGTGTGTGTGTGTGTGTATGTATGTGCGCATATGTGTGTGTGTGTTATTTAAAAATATTAAATTAAAATAGCTTAGAAACATTTTTCAAAAACAGGGTACAGGTTTTTTTAAAAAAATCTTACAAAAGTTTTAAAAAGCTCAGTTAAATGGCAGCTCAGTTAAAAAACACAAGGTTAAAACAATATAATTAGCTAACACACATTGGAAACTGCTTAATGCAGTGTAGATGTGTAAATTGCTATTGCTTAAAACAGTTTGTAAGCCGCTCTGAAAGCCTTGTGGCTGAAGAGCAGAGAATAAATAACTAATATAAATAAATAAATAAATAAACAAACAAACAATTAATACATTTTTTTACAGAAGGATTAAAACAGATTTCAAAAAGATCAAAACACTACCCCATTAAAATATCTTTTTGACATATAAATTATAAGCCATTTTAGATCCAGGAGAGACCTTTAAAAAAACACCACAGAAGTAAATAGGAAATGATATCTGGTCACTTTCTGTTGCTTAAAAATGGTTTCTCCTGGGACTAAAGTGGCCAAGAGCTCCCCCCACCCACAAGACAAGGTAAAAATACTTCCCATGCCCTCTAGAAAGTATTTGGGGGCAAAACATTGTTTATATTTGGGGTGTGGATGCGGCCCTCAAAGTTTTCTTAGGAGGCTAATGCAGTCCTCTAACATCTTGAAGTTGCCTACCCCTGCTGCAGCAAGATCTGAGGGTGTCTCCAGTTTTTGTTAGAATAAACCAGGTATTCTGAATCCCAGTGGCTTTCTTTGCAAAATTTATTCGGAGGAAGTTTGCCATTGCTTTTCTCTTGGAGTGGGATAGTATGCCTTACCCAAAGTCACCCCATCAGTTTCTCCTCCCCTCCCCGTGTTTTTAATAACAGAAACAAAATTTTATACATTAATATATATATACATTTATATATACATTTTTATACATACAAACCAAAACTAAGACTACAACATACAAACCACAAAAATTTTTTCCACAATTACACATAATTAAACCTAAAATGGTAGGGAAAAACAAAGCCAATTGGTTTCCAATCTCCCAAATGTTGGTTATAATTATCAGTCTGACAAACTTGCTCTAAACTACTATCTTATTTGTCCTTCTATGTCATATGCAACAGTACTAATCGTCAAAACCTAAAACTGATAAGTTCCCCCAAGGCTGGCTCAAATGAACAGTTATCAAGTCCAGAACCTTCTTAAAATGTGACAAAGACTTATCCTCGTCAACTTATCCTTTCCCTCAAGGTCATATGATTTCACCAACCAATCTTCTTGCATTGGCATAGAGTCCACTTTCTGTTTCATCAACCAGTCAGTCTCCATGTCTGAGTAAGGATTTGAACCCTGCTCTCCCAGAGTCCTAATACAACACTACAACTGCTACATCACACTGTTTCAATACGTATGTGTTGTTGTTTTGTGCCTTCAAGTAATTTCCAACTTAAGGTGACCCTAAGGTGAACCCATCATGAGGTTTTCTTGGTGAGATTTATTCATAATTGGTTTGCCATGGCCTTCTCTGAGGCTGAGAGAGTGTGACTTGCCCAGGGTCACCCTGAGGGTTTTCATGGCCAAGCAAGGATTCAAATCTTGGTCTCTGAGAGCCCTAGTCCAACACTCAAACCACTGCACCAGGCTGGCTTGCTATACATATGTATACACATATGAATATAATTTTTAGATAATATTAATTATGTATAATTCCCCTACATCTTTTAATCCTGCGTGCTTTCAACTTTCTTATCACAGGCAGGGCTAACTCTATTCTTTTCTTTGAAAAAATTCATAACATTGTTATTACTCTTGTCTTCAATAAGGAATATCAATGGTTCCTTATTAAAATGCTGGAGGAGAGACACAGAACTCCTTTGTCTTCCTCTGCAGCCATGGACTAGTCTTCCGGACTGATTTTCTGCTTGGATTCTTTTGCTAATGATAATTTGTGTTCTCATCATATTACATTTACGGTGGAATGGTACATTTTAAATGAGGCCATGGTCCATTGTGTAGAATATTGGCTTTATCTCGCTGGTAGTGCCCTGGAATATGATCCTTACCAAGAGTATAAATAAACCTCATCAGCTGATATTCCTCATCCCAAAAGTATCTCTTCATTCAATTGCATGTTTGCGAAGAAAAGCCAGAGAGAAATTGAACACAAGTTTCTTAGCCACTCTTATGTAATTCAAAGAGTTGATGTTCTAATGAGATAAAGATATACCAGTAGACCTACGGAGAAATGAGCTCTTACAACTGATTGTGCAGCTTTCTAATGGTTTGATCATTCTTCCAATTAATATTACATTTCCATTTGTTGTTTGCTTTGCTCTCAGCTACTAACATTTTGGTAAATATACAAAAATAAGTAAATTATATAGGAGGGGCAAAATACCCTAAAGGCACCAAACCCCATCTGATTCTGGAAGTTAAGCAGGGTCAGCCCTGGTTAGTAATTGGATGGGAGACAATCAAAGAATGCCAGGTACTGTAGGCTATATTTCAGAAGGAGGAACTGGCAAAACCACCTCTTGAATATTCCTTGCCTAAGAAAACCCTATGAAATTCATGGGGTCACTATAAGTCAACAGGTGACTTGAAGGTATACACAAACACACACACACAAACACACAAATGTTGTACATGGACTTGGCCATGAATATAGAAATATCCATCAGAGTGGCCCAAATCCTACTGTAAATGCTGGCTAGAACAGATCCATTGAATCAATGCAATCTATCTACATATTGACACACACACACACACATTCAAAAATTGATTCATTGGGTCTATGCTAGTGATGACTAACCAACAGGATTCAGTCCCACATTTGGTAGTGTTTCCATCTTATATACATATCTCCCTTATATACAGATGTAAGAGCCTATGTGATCCTGCATGAGTTCTGAGTTCTTCCAAGGAGGACTACCTCTTAGTCCCACAACTGTCATGGGCATCTGATGAGAGTGCGGAACATAAATAAAGTAAAATTTTAAAAAAATAATAAATGTTGTTAAGTCAAACAGTTTTTGTCAAATCATACCACATAGAAGTGGAAGAAATAGACTAAAGCCCTGAAATTCAGCCTCTGGATTCAAGGCAGGAACATCTATTGCTGATTACCAATGCTATGAGTCAAGTAAGTCCAGGAAGGGCACATTAGTGTTGGAGATATAGCATTCTTATTGCACACACACACCCCACTTGCTAAGATTAGGGAACTCCTTTGCATGCTTAAGTTCCTTCCCTTCTCCTCAAACTACCTTAGTTATTTTGTAGGTTTGGCTAAGTAGCTCTGCTCATGCAAGCTATATGATATGGGGTGACCTATTGAGTCGTTCATCACATGACCTCATGATTTAAATGTTTTGTGTCCCTTTGTTCTCTCTTCACACGAGGCACACACACACCTAACTCAGCACACATGAAGATGGGAGCCATGGTCTCACTTACCTGCATTCACCTTTTCTGAAGAACAAAGAAACCTGGATGCTACTGCAAGCACAACTTAGGGAAATCCAGCCTTGTTTACCTTATCTTACCTGAATTCACTGGATTAGGTGAGTTCTAACCGGAAGTACTTTAGTTAGTTAAAGACGCTAGCTTTGCTTTGAATATGTAGATTGCATTGAAGAACATTGTCTCGTCAAGGAAGGGAGGGGTCCTGTGACAGAGGAGGGTTCCTTAGGCAAAAGCCCCAGAGGAGCAGGCAAAAGCCGGCTCCTCTCGCTGGCTGCTCCTAGGCTGCTTGTCCAGGCACTCTGCTATGCGGTGACCACTCTTCCCACAGTGAAGACATAGACCTTTTTGCATCCACAGCTCCTTCTCTTTCTCCGCCACTGTGCTGCTCACTGGTCACGTTGCCTTAGCCTTCTTTGTCATCCCACCACTGAGTTTGCCAGTCAGCCGCTGGCGCTGCTTTGCCAGCCTCACGCTTTGCCTCAAGGTTTCCACCTCCCCAGCTAGACAGACCCACCCCAGTAGGGTTTCAGGGTTCCCTTGGACTAGTGCCCACTCCAGGATATCAGCGTTCAGGCCATCCTGGAAATACTGTACCTTTGTGGCTTCGGTCCAGTCAGGGATCTGACTGGTGAGACGGCGAAACTCTGTAGGGTATTCAGCTACAGATTGTGGCCCCTGCCACAGTCACTGAAGCTCTGTGTGCACCCGCCTCCTCCGCAACAGGTCCTTGAACTGGGCCTGAAGTGCCATCATGAAGTCATGGAAGCTTTCTAACTCAGGGCCCCCCATGTCATAGAGCCCCACCAGCCATTGTGCTGCCTCTACTTCCAGCTGGATGGAGACATACTGGACCTTCTCGGCCTCCGTCTGGAATTCCTCCTCCCAGTGCGACATGAATTCCATCACCTGGGTGAGGAAGAAAAGCAGCTTTGCAGCATCCCTATCAAATGTTGCCTTTGGGTCCTGATATTTGAGGCCACGTGGGTGTGGCCGAGGTTCCTCTGGTCCCAGACCAGATGGGTGTGCCAGGGGACTGGGAGCCTGTGGGTCCAGGGCTCCTCCAGGCAGTGCCTGGCCTCCAGCCAGGGCCGCTGCTGGCACTGCGACTGGACCAGGTGCCGGGAGGCCTCTGTCACCCTGGGGAGCGGGAGGGATGACCCATTTCTGGAGGTCACAGCTGCAGCTTCCTCCATCTGGGTTTCGCCCTCCATGACTTGAGACATCTCTCATCAAATTCGCGGGTAGAATTTTGGAGAACTGGCTTACTGTGATGAACCAGTAACACACACTGAAAACAATAGCCTCTAAGCAGTTTATTGTTCAGGATCTCTTCAGTAGCATAGCAAAGCCAGTTCTGGCGACCCAAAGGCCAGGAGAAATTGATAAAGTTAAACTAAGTTTTGTTTCCTCTCATTTACACAGGGACCAGAGAAAGGGAGGTGGAGGGAGGATAGGGAAGGCACATTCCAGAATCAAAGGGCCTGAATACCACAGCTATTGACCTTGGGTAGCTGGGAGGAGATGTCTTCGGTTTAAGGTGGGCTGGCTTGGTTCCAGCCGTTAAGGCGTCTCGGGAAAGTTCCCAAGAGAGCCAAACTCATGTTGGGGCTTGGCCTGGGTTTAGGGCCACTGCAATACCCAGTATCCAGGGCAGGTCACGACAGGGCTCCTCATGCTAACAATTAGAAGGCGCTGTGCAGTTATCCTGTCTCCTCCTTCCCCTTAATGGATTTTCTGAAGTAAAGCAAAAGATATAAGAAGCAGTGGCAAATGAAGGGAGGATTATGAGTGAGAAACAAAATCATAAAAAGTCCCCCCTCCAAATTCAATGAGATGGCATGACAAAAGCCTTGTATGAATCTGGTCTGGATTGGAAGTACAAAAGGAAGCATTCCTAAGGATTATCATAGAACACAGAGTTGGAAGTGACCCCCAAGGACCAGGGCTGGTTTAACCTGTCTGCCAAATCAGCATTGGCAGGGGCCCCCGAGGTCAAGAGGGGCCCCCGAGGTCAAGAGAGGGCCCCGTGTTGGCCTCCTTAATCTGACAAAGGAGACAGCCAGGAGACAGCCGGGAGGAGCCCCCTCTTACCCTCCTCCTCCAAAAACCTCCTGCTGGCTTTTAAAAAAAACAAAAACAAAACAGCCTCTCCAAAACTAAAGAGAAAGAGAAAGAGAAAGAGAAAGAAACAGCAGCCCTCCGTGGCAGAAGCTGGAGGGAGAGGCACATCGGAGAGGGTGAGTGTGTGTGTGAGAGAGAGAGACAGGGAATTTGAGGGTTGTCTCCTCAGAAAGGGCTTCTTTCTTTCTTTCTTTCTTTCTTTCTTTCTTTCTTTCTTTCTTTCTTGCCCATGTGCCTTCAAGTCATATGGGGGCCCCAAAGTAAAGCATTGCAGGGGCCCCCAAAATTCCTTAAACCGGCCCTGCCAAGGACCATCTAGTCCAGCTCCCTGCCATTTAGGAATACACAACTAAAGCACATCTGAGAGACAGCCACCCAACCTCTGTTTAAAGACCTTCAAGGAAGTAGTGTCCACCATCCTCCAAGCAAGTCTATCCCATCACCTGACCGTTCTTACCATCACGAATTTTTCCTAATGTTTTCAGAAAGTTGTTTGAAAAATACTTGCACAAATACTCTCACCCACCATGGACATTTCTGAAATTTTCACAAACACACTTGAGTCAATGGAGTCATATATCCATTACCCAAAATAGGTAAGGATTTTTTCTTGTCTTTTCAAATGGCAGTGATCCATATGAAATTGGCACAGAATAGACTTGGATTTGATGGAGTTGCCCATCCTAGCTCACTAGCTCACACTTGCAACCCTCCAGCCAGAGCAACACCGGAATGATGCACAAGGCTGTACATTCATCCCTGCCGCTAGCATCTGCTTATATCCCATCTGCTTGCCAATGTCCTCAGGCATCCCAGCCACCCCATGGAGTGATTGAAAATGGACTCCCTAGTGTGGCCTTAATGCTCCAGCTGGCCTGAAGGCTCTCCTTATATGCTTACACTCTCTGCCTTCCCTAGAATGACAAAGGATAGAAGTGATCTTTCTTGCTTCTCCATTCCCCATCTTCCAGCTTGAATGGTCTTGTGGTTTCAAATGCCCCTCAAGGATTTGCACATTTCCGTGTTATTGCTTCAACAGAGTGGTCATTGAAAATGATAGGGGGGAATTCTTTGTGGTTTTGTTTAAAAAATACAAACAGTAAAACCAAAGTAAAACAATGAAAGAGTATGTACCAGAAACCACACAGAATGGGCTTTTATTGTCACTGGGGAGAAATGTCCGCTATTGATCTGTTTTCCTTGCCCTGGTTCACTCAGGCTTTACTTATGATCATATGCTTTATATCTGTACTTTCTACATTTCATTTTTGTCTGACTTTATTGATTTCCAATTCCCTTTCTCTGTGTCTACCATAGAATGCCATTTTGTGCATCTGACAAAGTGGACTCTAGCCCCTGAAGGCTTATGCTACAATACACTTGTTAGTCTCTGAGGTATCACCTTATTGCCATTTTGATGACTTGTGGTTCCTGAGACAGTGTTTGGGAGGCCCATAGGAAATATCAGAATTCCCTGTCCCATGGAAAGTTCCACACCCCTCTGTTGTCACAGCTGAATCATCAGAGAGGGGTGAAAAGGAGGAGGTCAAGGAGTATGGCATGGGCAAAGTTGGAAAGGCATTGAATCCAAAAGTTTCAAAGCTTTTCCAGTCCTTTATCATACCTCTAAACTGGGGAAAACTTTACGCAAGTCCTGAAAAAACAGGAAGGAAGTAGGTTTTCCAGGGTTTTTTTTCTGGGCTGTGAGGCCGTGTTCTGGAAGAGTTTCTTTCTGACGTTTTGCCTGCTTCTGTGGCTGGCATCTTCAGAGAATGGCTGCAATCCATATGAAATTGGCACAGAATGGAGTTGGATTTGATAGAAGGAAGTAATTTGGTTGTTAAAAAAGCTGGGGGAATGGCAGAGAACGCTTCTCCTCCCATTTTTCCACCTTGTTGGTAGAAGCCAAGCGTAGTGTTGTGTACATCAGGTGCTTCAGTCTCACTCGCAACCATAGGATTATACTTTTATGCCATCTATCTAATTGAAAGGCAAGAGCAATGACTAGCAATAGAAATCTGGAATCTGCCTTTTATTTTCTCAGTTTTTGCCACACCTTAGCCAGCCATTCATTGCTTGTTCAAGGAATTTATCTACAAAAGCAGATAGGAAACATTTTTCATGCAACAAATAGCTAACTTACATGTTCCTCATTTTTCTTCTTCTAGAGAACTCAAAAGCAGTTGGGGAGGGAGCCAGATGTATACTTATAGAATGAGTCTTGGCGGCAGTACATTTTTTTCTGGTGGCTAAGAAGTTGGTACACAATTTTAAGCTCCATCAAGAGAGTGTAACTGGCCAGATCACAAAAGCCATGGTACAATTTTGTTCTGCTTTGACCATACCTCACCTGAAGTACAGTGTCTAGTTTGGGGCACTACAGTTTTAAAAGAATATCAGCAACTAACTGGATTTGTCCAAGAGTGGTGACATAATTGATGAAGAAAAGGTTTAAGAAGTTGAGTGTGTTAGCCAAAGGATGAGAGGAAATGTGACAGCCATCTCCAAATTCTTTAAGGGCTATCACATAGATCAATACTTCTTAAACTCAAGAATTGAATTTCAACTCCCAGCATCCCCAGCCAGCATGGCCAGTAAAAGGACTTCTGGGAGCTGAAATTTAAAACATCAGGAGGAATGGTTGATAACCTCCAACACAGAGTAGAATTTTTTTCCCTATTGTTCCAGAGCCTAGGACTCAAAGCAAGGAGTTCAATTTACAAGAAAGAAGATTTCAACTAAACATTAGGCATAACAATGTGGCTTCTAGTGAGCATGTACAGTTGTCCCTTCATATTTGCTGGGGTTTGGTTCCAGGACCCCCGTGGATACCAAAATCTGTGAATATTCAAGTCCCATTATATGCAATGGCATAGCAAAATGGTGCCCTTTATATAAGATGGCAAAATCAAGGTTTGCTTTTTGGATAATTATTTTTTTAAAGAATATTTTCAAGCCACGAATATTTAAATCTGTGGATACCAAATCTGTGGATATGGAGGGACAATTGTAATGGCAGATTGACCCACTCATTTAAACTCCAAGACGACTGAAGCTTTCATTGCCAAGATCACTGGACAAGAATTGCGATCCAGCTAGAAAAATTATCCATCAAACCAAAAAAGAATTTTGGGAGTTTACCTTGATCTTTACCAAAATCTTTACCTGACATTCTATCTACTTGTGGGGAGATAACATCATTCCAATATACCCCCCAAAAGCCAATTTTCATATGGGTACCTCTAAACCTTCTCCAACAAATATTGGTAAAAAACAGAAAGATTTACTTTCTGTAGGAGCATAGAGACCTGTCACCAGAGACTTTAGACCATTTAATTGTATCTGTGCTCCTACAAATCTCCCATTATCATCTTCAAATATTTCCTCTGGAGCTAATTGTAGATTAACATCCATTATAACCCCCCCTTTCTTCTTCCTTGTCAATGAAGTGAATTCCCTTCCCAATTTCAGATATATCAAAAATTTAGCATATATTTTTCTTATGTGAATTTCTTGTAGGCAATCATATTTAAATTTGTCCAAATGATGAAATATTTTCTTCCTCTTCAGGGGCAAATTTCCCCCTCATATTCCAGGAGAAACATTTCAGATCCATCACCAAGCTTTTACTTTCTATAAGGACCCATCTATACAAGAGGGAAAAATACAATCTGCTCTAAAGAAATCGCAATTCGCAGTGCTGGGACCTGTCTTAATGGTTTATAGAGCTCCCCTAAGCTTTGCATGCCTCCTAACCAAGATGGTGGCCACAAGTGAATTACTCACACTTTTAAATCTGCCACCACCATTAAAAAAAAAAACATTTACTATGGTACACACAAGCAATATTTCACATTTACAAATGAAAAAAAGAATAAAATAGAGGGGGGGGATCACCATTTTATCGCCTTACCAATCTCTCACTTAGCCAAAAATCCAACATGGCAGCAGCAGGCACTTTCTCTGTTTGCAAGCCCGAACCGCATGCTCATCTGGCCAATCAGCTTGCACTCAGTGCAACAACACAACAGTGACTGTCTTAACGATTGGACATTCACATCCCCTATGGAGCTTTTTAAAAACTCTGGGAAAATCTCTGTAGGCTTCCCTTTGGAGCTTTATGGTGGATTTGGTTCTCCACCTTCTGAATAAGATGTGTTGATCTGAATGTCCATTTAGACAGATTACCTTCCATGTGATTTCTATGAGGATTATTTTCACCATTTAGACAGGACCTAAGTCTGTAATGTCTGAGTCACTTTCAACCACCACAGCCATGGCTTCTATTTCTTCCTTCTCTTCATCTCCACTCTTTTCCTCCTCTTTGTCCCATAGATCATTTTCAAAGATAGATATGATCTGGGTTTCCATGAATCTGGCAACTAGAATTTGTAAAGTTGATATTTTACCACACTTTGGGGGATCATAACCCAGTGACTTTAATTTTCACAAAGAAAATATTAGATGGAGATTGAATGAAACAATTTTGCAAAATTTACAAAAGTTGAGGATTGCAAAAAGAAACTGATTTTTTAAAAGGATAATTTGAAGAAGGGCACATATGTGAGAATGGCTTGGGGTTCAAGTAAGCCATTTATGAGAGGATGTTTTATTACACCATAATTTTGAGCTCAAAAGAAAAAGGCAAAAGAGGATGCAATTGATTTTGGGTGAGTTTAAAAGAAAGGAGGAGGGCTTTAAACTCTCTATCTGGGGGCTCTATTACTAATCAAATTAAGATTTTGCAGAGGCAGTTACCTACGTTGATGGCAAATGAAATGGAGAAAAAGATGAACTTTGCAGAGCAAAATAAATTTGAATTTGCAAGTAAATTAGGGAAATAGTTTATAAATTGAGAAAACAAAAGGAAAATAAAATTATTTTAAAATTGCAAGAGGGAAATGAGGTAATAACAGATAATGAAAGTATTTTATAAAGTATCCCACCTATATTACTCTTTTTTGTATAAATGAAAAGAAATTTCTCAGGAGGTGTTGAATGAATATTTGTGTAAGCAGAATTTGTCAGGATATTGGGACATACAGTAGATTTACCCTGTACAGAGCTGAGATGTAACAAACAGTCTACAGTTAGCAGCACTGTGAGCTAGCAGCAGTTTGCAGAAGCTAGCTGGGTAAATGTATCAATGTTGATTAGCTCACAGCCCTGGAGGAGAGTTGTATAGAGCTGGGCTGGGTTGAGCTAAGCAGTCCTGTTTTGGATCTCACTGTGTGAAGATGTCCTGTTTAGGATCTCACAGTATGAAGATGTTTTTTCTCTTGATGCTGTATATTACTGTAACTATTCTTTATTATGCCCAAGTAAAGAGAAGTTGTTTTTAGACACAAAGCCTGTGTCTGCGCCATTATTCCTATGCCTAAAGGAACAATACTCTGCTGTTTATTTTTGCTGCCTGGACCTGTTTAAAGTATCCAGTGTGCACCCTATTTACACCATCACCTGTCAGAATTAACTTACAATTACAGACTATCAGAGGCTGATCATGAATGCTCTGGTAACAGTAAAGGAGACATGTGGGGTGGTGAAAAAGACTAAAACATGAAAGACATCAGGGCAGGATGGATTTTCAGCTGTCTGTTATAAGAGTTTTGAGGATGAAGTTTTATTGCCATTACAACAAACAATGATACAGTTCTGCAGAATAAGAGAATTCCAGATAGCTGGAAAGAGGCAAATAAAGTATTAATACCAAAAGAGGATCAAGGTTTGATTTTACAGACAAATGAATTACAGAGCAATATCATTGCTGAATAATGATTATATCCTTCATAGAATCATAGAGTTGGAAGAGATGACAAGGGCCATCCAGTCCAACCCTCTGCCATGCAGGAATAAACAATCAAATCATTCCCAATAGATGGCTATCCGGCCTCTGTTTAAAAACCTCCAAAGAAGGAGACTCCACCACATTCCGAGACAGTGTATTCCACTTCTGAACAGCTCTGTCAGGAAGTTCTTCCTAATGTTTAGGTGAAATCTCTTTTCCTGTAGTTTGAACCCATTGGTCTGTGTCCTAGTTTCTGGAGCAGCAGAAAACAAGCTTGCCCCATCCTCAGTATGACATTCCTTCAAATATTTAAACATGGCTATCATGTCACCTCTCAACGTTCTCTTCTCCAAACTAAACATGCCCTTTCATCCATCATTTCATAGGTTGGAAAAATGAGTACCCAGCTTGAGAGGGCAATTAGCTAACACATTGTAAACCACTTAGGAGGGCCTAGTACTATTGCTAACAATTTGTGAGCTGCTCTGAGACCCTTTGTGGGGTATAAACACTTTAAATAAATGAATGAATGAATGAATAGTGTGGATTTGGCCCAAGTCTCTGACAGTATACATATGCCATCATACAGAGCAGAGGCTTCTTTCTCTTCCCTTCTTCTTCACCAGGTGCTCCAGAATAGCCAATTCATATCATTGCAGCTCTGTGACATCACTAATGCTTGTGTTACCCTTTCCTCCGATGATGTCACGTTGTGCGGTGTGGCCTCTCCACACACCCCTAGTGCCACCACTGCTGCAGCTGGTCAGTGTCCAGGTGGATGGAGCTGTGCCAAGGAGGCCCCCAGTTATTCTTGTGCACCTGGAACAAGTGACATTTGCAAGGAGACCCTGGATACTCTACAATACTAACAGAAGTCCATACAATGGGCTACACTAGTATATTTTACCAACAGGATCCTAGTCTATGAGCCCCTTTCAACTCTCTGTTGCAGCACACACCATTTTGAAAGATAGCCAGTAGCTCTCTCTATAGCTGCAGCCACAGTTCCTGGAGCTCGGCATACAGGAGTGAGGCAAACAGGAGAGAGGTCAATGGGGTGTTTGGTATGGATGTGTGGAAGAGACAGCATTAGGTGAGCTTGTGGCTGTTGAATTCTACTTATCCAGCCCCAGAGAGTTCTTGAGAGAGTTTGTTGGGCTAATGCTGGTGTGCTTGCTTGGGTCAAGGCTGTTTGTTTTTGTGTGCTGAGAGTAGGCTTGTCTGGGGAAACTCATTAGCATTTGTTTGGTGAGCTGCTTCTGTTAAGAAGTAGTGAGTCAGAGACTGCTGAGAGGAAGTGGGTGAGAGACAGAGGGAAGAGCTAGCAGCCAGTAGCCATTTGGTTGTTTATTCCTGCATGGCAGGGGGTTGGACTGGATGGCCCTTGTGGTCTCTTCCAACTCTACGATTCTATGATTTCTCACTGAGTTTTGGTGAACCCCTATTATCCAGTGTTCCCACCATCATTCACATTTTCCTGATTGTAAAATTGTCTGTTAATCCCTGCTTTTCACAAATTGGCTGAAAATCTACATTGAGGAGACAAAGTGTAACTTTACACTCATAGAGTTATGTTCTGCTTGCATGATACCACCCAATTTGTGAATTACAATCAAAAAATCATGGCCTTGTCCATACACAATTGGCTGTTTGCATCCATGTGCAATTCACACTAATGCAAGCGCATTAGTGAGAAAATGGTAGCAGCAGTAATGGCTTCAGTGATGGGCCAATGTCCTGTTTGGGTTCCAGCCTGTTTCCAGAATACACGGGTGGGGAAGCAGTGTATCCTGGCTAGTGTAGATAAGCCCTAAGTAGTGATCATGAAGACGGAACTCTTATGGATGAGTAAATTTGTCTCTCTCTCTCTCTCTCTCTGGCTTTTCTTCGCAAACAAAGATTCAGGAAGGACTCATCCTGCACTTTCTGCAAGCGTGCTGATGACTAAAAAGGCCAATCCGAGATAAACAAGTCCAGTTGCAGAAAGCACAGCAGAAGGTCTCCATGGGTGATGTTTCTGGGTTGTGACTCTTTCTGCATTGTTTCAAGACTTGTTCGACGTGAGTTCTCAAATAAGACTGCAGCATTGTGGATAGTTCATCTCCATGCCTCCTGATGTGAGGCCAGGGTGGACCATTGTTGGTGATCAATTTGGCCAAGCCTGAGATGTTGGTTCAGGGAGTCCTTGTATCGCTTTTTTTGGAGTACCCCTCTTAGGCTGACCCATGGCGAGTTCACCGTAGAGTACTATTTTTGGGAGGCAATGGTCCTCCATCCTAGAAACGTACCCTGCCCAGTGTAGCTGTGTTCTCAATATCATGGCCTCAATGCTGGCGATCCCTGCTTGCTCTAGGACAGCAACATTCGTCACACAGTCGGTCCAGTGTATATTTAAGATTGTGCATAGATAGCGCTGATGAAAGCGTTCGAGGAGTCATAAGTGGTGGCGATAGTTGACCCATGTTTCAGACCCATAAAGGAGAATAGACAGTACAATGGCTCTGTTCACACTGATTTTTGTGCTTCGCCTCAGGTGTTTATTACTCCAGACTCTTTTGTGAAGTCTTCCAATTGTGCTATATGCCTTTGCTAATCTGTGATCGATCTCTTTGTCAATCTTGGCATCTGAGGAGATGATGCTTCCCAGGTAGGTGAACTGCTGAACGGACTTAAGCACAGATTTGCCAACGGATGCCCCCTTGTCATGGGAGAGAGGCTTGCGTACCCATGACAAACCTATGCTATGCTAGTGGTGGCATAATAGCCACTGGTAGGGTCTCCCATGCCAGACAGGTCAAAATTTGTATACATAATTGCTAACTAGTACTGTATACTTAACAAAGTAGCTGATGTGGAATACTGACTGTTATTTTTAACAACTGGTATTACTGTACCTATTTTTATGGGCAACTGGGCTGATATTTCTTGAAAAAAGCCATGAAAAACCATATGAAAATGTTCTTCAATAAATAAGTGCATGACTCTATGGCTTACAAGAAATCTAAACCTATCAAAACACCGTTTTTTGAGAGTGACAAGGTGTATTATAATCTTAACGCTGAAAACCAGCATCAGAGAATACCCCAGTCACAATAGTGTCAAACAAGAGGGGCCCAGGAGGTATTCCCATTAGAAGGTGTTCCAGAGGTCCCGAACCTTGTACCCTTTGATACAGAATGGAATATATGCTTAGGAACATATGGTATGGAATACAATCCATTCTCACAAGATGATGAAATTGCTGCAAGCGAAGCTGGATGATTTTGGCTTTCTTTTAATCCATATTCTCCCATGCCATGCCTTTAATCTAAGATTAAGATAGCTAAACTTCTTCTCTCACTTCACTGCTTCCCAAGGAAAGCAGCAAGTGCTACATTTTAGTCCGTTGGGCTGTTGCTGTACACAAAGGAATGTAGGGTGCCCTGCAGGTGCCTGTCACAATGCTCCTTGCTGCTGGGAGAGGGTTAGTCACTTGTCTTCACTGTCCCACACCTCAGGGCTCCAGAAAACCCTATGTTGAGCCAGCTGCCTGGCTTCTAAGGTACGTTTTGGTACATTGATGTCTCATACCAGGAGACATAACTATGATGATGGATGTCATAGCTATTCCTCCTAAATAAAAATCTCAGCCATTAACTCCCTGCTTTGCATCATGAGCTTTCAGAGGACTTTTCAGTACATTGGACTGTAATTCCTTTGGCTCTTCTGTTTGTTTTCTCCTCCTGTTGTGGTCAGCCATACAAACTCCAAGTACTCCTGGCCTTCAATTGACTTAGAGAAGGTATGGCCCAAAAGGCAATTTTCATCCCTTGTACACATTATAGGATGCATCACCTCATTGTCATGAAAGCAGAAGTTACCAGAAGTCAAGTTCCAATTTCATCATCACTTTTGAGGAAAAAGGAATGGAGTCTCTGGAGATTTTCAGACAGGCAAAAATCGCCCCTTGCCCCGCGAGCAGCCTCCCGAAACTGCTGCGCGGCAAGGGTCTTTTTCGGACGATGCTGTGCCTCTAGCGAAGCCGTCCGTGTCACTTCCGTGAAGCTAGGGACGGCTCCGCGTCATATTTCAATCACGGGCAGCCTCCGTGCTTGAAATATGGCGCGGAGCCATCCCAAGCTTCACGGAAGTGACACGGACGGCTTCGCTAGAGGCACAGCGTCGTCCGAAAAAGACCCTTGCCGCGCAGCAGTTTCGGGAGGCTGCTCGCGCGGCAAGGGGCGATTTTTGCCTGTCTGAAAATCTCCTCTCTCTCTCTCTCTCCCCCTCCCCCTCTTCCTCTCTGCCATTTCCTTCAGTGGTATTGGTGGTAGATACCCTCCACAGATAACATTATTCCCACACTGATGTATGTCACTTTCATGCAACATTGTCATCCCATAGCAATAGCCTATGGAATGTTGGATCCTGTGGTACTGTAAATCCCAGGATTCCACAGATGGGAACCATGGCAGTTAAAGTGGAATCATGGTGCTCTAACTGTGTAGTGTGAAAGCCACTATCTGTTTTGACAATAGTCTTGCTTATACCAGTAAGATCCCTCCAGAATGTGGGTACAGCTAAAAATAGTTTCCTTCCTTACATAAATTCTAACCTACAAAATTTGTGATGCAGAAAACTGAACATAGCCCAGAAAACATGAAGGGAGAGGGTCTACCAGAGTCCCAATAAATCTTCAGTTTTGCTGCCTGTGTCAGACTGATGAAATGGATCTTGAGGAGTGTTTGACAGTGAAACAGACTGCCTCAGAGGATGGTGGTCTCTTTTTCTTTGGAGGTCTTTCAATAGTGGTCATTCAGCCATCTTTCAGGAGTGCTTTAGTTGTATGGCAGTTCTTGCATGGCAGGGGGTTAGACTAGATAGCGTTTGCAGTCCCTTCTGATTGTATGATTCTATGACTGAAATACATGACAGGTGAAGCTCCATTTGTCTTGGTGGGTCAACAAGCTGTGGTAGGCTTCCAAGAGAGGCAACCATCTCCATTGTTTGTAAATCCTGAGCAAATTCTGATACTGCCAGGTACAAAACAGGTGAAATGAAAGTGAATGTGCATAAAATATTCCTTGCAATCATTTAAGCTGATCTCTGGTAATCTGTATTAATAATAAAAGCGTCACAAAACGGTATCTTTCCATACAGTTCTCAGTGCCCTAGATAGGATCAAAGTAATTGCTCCATAAATTAGGCAACCAGTAATAACTAAAACAAAAGGAGACCCTTTAATTTTCTGATTCATATCTTTAATCAATTGCAACACGGTACAATTGAGTCTTAGGCACAGTTTCCCAATTGTTTGCTCAATAGCGATTGCTCCATTGCTTTTGACTGACATGGCGTTATTGCATTTTTATTGACTTTTATGGCTGCTTTTACAACATCTGAGGTGCATAAGTTAAATAGAAATGTAACATGGCAACATTCCGGGATGAAAGCAGGCTATAAATATGGAAGGGAGATATAACAGTCTCCTATTTTCAATGGCAGGGAAATTAGAAAATGTGTATCCCAGCCCACTGCTTCTATCAAGCACCTGCAGTGAGCCACATCATTCCACAACACTCAGTGAATCGTGAAACACAAGCACACCATAAAACTACTGTAGGGCTTTTGTGAATGAGGATAAGGAGTAACATCTGCTATAATTTCCTCTTCATTTTGAAATAGCTCAGACTTGTACACACTCCCCTGACTGAAACAGCTCCATTGGCTATTGGTCTGTTTCCAGGTACAATTTAAATCCTGGCCATCACCTATAAAGCCCAATATGGCTTGGGTCCAGCTTATGTGAAATATTACACTTCTCTAGATGAGACTGCCCAAACCTTAAGATCTTCCTGAGAAGGATTACTCTCTGTCCCACCACCATCACAAGTACTGTTGGTGAGGATACAGGAGAGAGCATTCTTGGTGGCTGCTCCCATATTGTAGAACTTCCTCCCATAGGAAACTAGGTTGGCCCTCATTTGTGATTTAAATTTTATTTAATATATAGGCCTTTGGTCTTTAACTGGTTGTGGCAGAAGGGTCTTTCAGTAGGTTGTTGCTGTGTCTTGATTTTATGTTCTATGTGTATTTCAAATTGTTTTAAGCATCTTCATATGATAGTCTATTCAATGGTTTTTAAACTTTTGTACTATACAGGTTGCCCCCCCCCGCCCCCCATGTCCATGGAACTAATATCCACAGTTTCAGTTATCAGTGGCTGAAGAAAGAGGGACACACACCATAGAGTAATGCTGGAAAATGCCTAGAGAAGCATCCTCTCTAAGCGTCTTCTAGGTCCTCCAATGCAACTCTATGGTATGTTTCTACAGGAAGGTCCTTTATTTTAATAGGGTTTGTTACTATCCATGGTTTCACTTATAAACAGTAAGTTCAGGAATGTATCTCCCATGGATACAGGTGTGTGTGTGGGGGGTTAACTTATTTTGTTTTATTCTTATACTGTAAGCTGCCCATATCCCATATTGGGAGAAAGGCAGAATATAAATTAAATCAATAAAATATTATAAACCCAACAATATTTTCCCCCATGAGCATAACTGCTTTTATCAACAGAACTAGAAGAGGGAAGTAATATCTCTCTCTCCCCAACAATGCCTTCATGTGAGCCCTCCAAAATCTGTTCTGGAGGATTCAGAGGCCCTCTGAAGCAAATTTTCAGGTGGCTTCAGGTTCTCTAGTAGTAAAAAAAGGGAGCAGGATAAAGTTTTGAGCCAGGTGCTCAACCTGTCTATCCAAGGTGCTCAACCTATCTCCAAAATAAACTCAGTACATTGGATAACTCCTTGAAAATTTGGACTAAAATCTGGAATGGATTCACTGTCCCTATTGATATGAAAGCCAGCAGTGCCACTGCTGTTGTGTGAACAGACTTTTGCTTATGTAATGTTGGCTTCCATCAAGTAAGGCAACAAGCTAAAAGAGAATTGTTCTTTGGATTGGGAGAAAGATGGAAGAAAATAGTCATAATCATAATGGCTGTAATAGTTAGTTCCAGCAAGAGTAGACTCATTGAAGCAATTCTTGAATGGTGAGTCAGCATTTAGGAAAATCCAATTGATTCAGTAAATCCACTGTTGATGGGATTAACAATAGAATTTAGCCAATATTTCCCCCCTCTCTCCCATTATACTAAAATTTGGCTGTCTCAGTGCAGTTGAAAGTAGTAGGATCAGGACAGGACAAAAGAATACCATCATCCTTGTAGCAGCTGGCATTGACTTCCACTTCACAAGAGATGGGTGTGACCATTGGTTTTTGTGGCTTTACAATTCATGGAGAATAAGAAATCTGAAATCTGAATGGAACTTCTATCCATAGAGGCATAGAGAATCTACTTCTAAATACTAGTTCCTGGGGCAAGCAAACCCAAAGAACTGTTTCCTACTCACCTTGCTTGTGGACTTCCTAGAAACATCTTTGGGGACAGGGCCTTCCCAGTAGTTGCCCCTAGGCTCTAGAACTTCCTTCCTAGGAGGCTAAAAGAGCACCCTCCTTCCAGACCCTTTTTTATTATTCCAAGAGGTTTTTTGGGAACTGGAGGTTTTTAAAGAAAGGGTTTTTAGGAAAGCAATGCATTGTATCATGTTTTTAAGCTACTTTTCATCATTTTTGTATATTTTGTTTTAAAGAGTTTTTCAGTGTTGCTGTTAGTTTTTCTTCTGTTTAAACATTGCTCTTTTGTATGTTTCAACTGCATTGTATTTTAATTTGTCCAGGTTTTAGGGAAAATATGGGATATAAATATAATTCATAATAATAGTAACAACATAATAATAGTAATTATAACACTTTGGATAACCACAGATAGAAACAGGATGCTCCACCTGATGCTATGCTCAATCCAAGCTTTCATTTGCATTCCTATTCTTCTACAGCACTTAGTGGACCCAGGAGCTTCCTCTGGGCATGAATGGAGGAGAGCGCTAGGCACAGCCATAGCAGAAAAGCAACTACAATGATCAAAGAACTGGGACAACTCCCTTACGAGGAAAGGATAAAACACTAGGGTCTGTTTAGCTTGGAAAAGAAGGCCCAGTTCCAATACTGGAAGCCCCTGCTTGTCCAACAGGTTAGGGATTGCAGCAGTGTCAGAAGCCAGAACTGGCCAAAAAGCAGAACCCATGTAAGGAACATGAGGGAATTAGGGTGGCTCCCTAGGGAGGAGCTTATGCATACCCGTGGGCACATGTGCCCGCCCATGTGCTGCTTGCAAAGTCTATCAGCCAGCTTGGTGACTCTCCCTCCCCACCGCTCTCAACTTGCTTTGCAAGCAGTGCATGTGTGTGCAGTCAGCCCCAAGCAAGGCTCCATAGGCAAGAACAGTCAAAAGAGTGGATTCCTCACCAAATGAATACTTATCCTTAATTTGCAAGCACTGAAAGAGTGAGTTGTCCGATAATGAGCCACCGAAAAGTGGGGGCTTTCTGTATTGTTCTTGCATGATGTAAATCTACACTCAGTAGTTACTCAGTGGTTGGATTACACCACCCTTGTGCCAAATACCAATTGCTGCCAATTGGGCATCCGCCAAAGTGCCTGCTTATGGTTTATCGACTAGAAAATAATAAGACCAGACAACAGGGTTGGGAAACTAAAGGGCCAGTTTTATTAACTATTTAAATAATCAACTTTACTCATGATCTGCAGTGGGGAGGAACCTAAAGAAAGTTCCAGGTTCAGCAAAGCATCCCAACCTGACCTCTTCCTCATCCACCACTGGGTGAAGCACCCAAACTCTGAGTGCAATCCAGCATTTTTGCTGGGTACCCAGCCAGCTGTTACCAAAGGAAACCTACCTAGGGAACCTCCTCTCCCAGTCCCATGATATAAAGGGAAAACATGCCCCATGCTGGCATCAAGGGTAGCCTTCTTTCCTACCTGCTAGCTTCTGTAATCTACATGAGCAAGTCTAGAGATGTCCCCTTCACAATATTGGCACCTAGGGATGCTCACCATTTCTCAGGTGCTAGTACAACCAGCATGCCTGCCATGAGATTTATCACTTGGGAGTGATGGGATGTGTAGTAGTATAGTGGATCTTGGGGAACATATATCTAGCCTGATTGTTAATGCATTCCTGGTTGTTAGTCTAGCTCTGGTATGCCAAGGTCAGTGTGGTGGAAATGAAAGCTAGAGTCTGAGAAAAATTAATGTCTTGATGAATTAACAAATGAGATTATAGCCAAACAGTTTTGACCTTGCTATGCCTGAAATGTATTGTGCTAATGAGGACTGGTCAGTCCTGACAATGAAAGCTTGCTGCAGATTCTGTAATAAAGGTTTGCTGAATTGTCTCTGAAGGCTGGATTTCTGAAATGCTGGAACTCTAAAATTAACACCATTACTGCTCCTTCAGATCACCCCTCACCTACCTCAATGTGACCTCCTATTTAACTGCCACACCCAAAGCCAATTATCTAAATCCCATACACAGCAGTGCAGGATAGGTGAAAAACCACCTGGAAAGGAAGGGAAAAAAAATTCCTACCTGGCCTCAAAAGGCAACCAGCAATTGTCTGCACTGCTTAGAGTAAGTGGGCCAATCAGCACCAAAGAGAAAGAGAATGAGGGGGCATAGCAGGCTATAAACCCTCCTTTCTCTTCATTCATCTCAGCATCTGACAGCACACACTAGGATCCCAACATTAAATACCTGGTTGGTCTGTATGCCTAGAGCCCAGAAAAAACATCCCCTTCCAGCAGCTGGGGTTTGCTATGTAAGAGTGGGTCCAAATGGTCCTATGCACAACAGGGAATGCATAGTGCTTGTTTCTGCAATCCCAAAGAGTCAAGTGGTATATTGAAGGCACTGATGAAAAGTTTCACACCATCCAAGAATGTGCAACTGCATGGCTGGAATCTTGCCAGTTTAGGCTCAACCAAAGTAGGCCCATTGAATCAATTGTGGAATGGTGAGTTGAAATTTTGGTAAATCCTTTGGATTCAGTTACTCTACTCTAGTTGGGACTAACAATAGGGTTTAGGCCCATGTGACACTAATGGAACTCTGCTTATATGACTGTGAACTGAACAATGTTGCACAATGGCCAACAAAGTACAATTGGACCCCCGTATTCACAGGGGTTTTCTTCCTAAACATACCGTGGATGCCAGAAACCATGGGTAACGGTGAACCCTATTAAAATAAAGGACCTCCTGTAAAGATATATCACAGAGTTGCACTGGAGGACCTAGAAGATGTCTAGAGAGGATGCCCATAAGTGTCTCCCCATACCCAGATGCAAAATGATGATATCAGTGCCACCTCCAAGACTCTTGATAGTGCTGTAATAATTTTGCATATGGTTCTGGGGATGTAGTCAGATGCTTTTGTGATCCTGCTTCTTCCCCACAAAGCAGGAAATGTCTGTGGGTGGGTGGTAGGCTTCAGAGGCTGTTCAGTAAGTCAGAGAGTGGTGTATTGTTCAGCCTAGTGTAGGTCCTCATGTGGACCTTCTACACTACACTGAGCTATATAAGGTTGCAGGCTAAATCTAGATTGCTGGAGATTCCAGAAAAACGAAAGAAAGTCCTTCTTTGTACAGTGCATACACAGTGCATAGTTGAATTGTGAAGTTCCTTGTTGCAAGACATAGGGCTGTACAGTTGTCCCTTCATATTCATAGAATCATAGAATTGCAGAGTTGGAAGAGACCACGAGGGCCATCCAGTCCAACCCCCCTGCCACGCAGGAAATCTTGATCAAAGCATCCCCGACAGATGGCCATCCAGCCTCTGTTTAAAGACCTCCAAGGAAGGAGACCCCACCACGCTCCGAGGGAGTGTGTTCCACTGCCGAACAGCTCTTACTATCAAAAAGTTCTTCCTCATGTTGAGGTGGAATCTCTGTTCCTGGAGCTTGCACCCATTGCTCCGTGTTCCAGTCTCTGGAGCAGCAGAAAACAAGCCTGCTCCATCCTCAGCGTGACATCCCTTCAAATACTTAAACAGGGCTATCATATCGCCTCTTAACCGTCTTTTTTCCAGGCTAAACATACCCAGCTCCCTAAGTGTCTCCTCATAAGGCATTGTTTCCAGACCTTTCACCATTTTAGTTGCCCTTCTCTGGACACGCTCCAATTTGTCAATATCCTTTCTGAATTGTGGTGCCCAGAACTGGACACAGTATTCTAAGTGAGGTCTGACCAAGGCAGAATAGAGTGGCACTATTACTTCCCTTGATCTAGACACTATACTTCTATTGATACAGCCCAAAATCGCATTGGCCTTTTTAGCTGCCGCATCACACTGTTGGCTCATGTTCAACTTGTGGTCTACTAGGACTCCTAGATCCCTTTCGCACGTAGTCTCATTCAGCCAGGTCTCTCCCATCCTATATTTATGCATTTCATTTTTCCGTCCTAAATGCAGTACTTTACATTTCTCCGTATTGAATTTCATTTTGTTAGCTTTGGCCCAGCTCTCCAGTCTATCCAGGTCATTCTGAATTTTGATCCTGTCCTCTAGGGTATTAGCTACTCCTCCCAATTTGGTGTCATCTGCAAATTTGATAAGTATGCCCCTAATTCCCTCATCTAAGTCATTGATAAGGATGTTGAATAGCACTGGGCCCAGGACAGAACCTTGTGGCACCCACTGGTCACATCTTTCGAAGACGAAAAGCAGCCACTGCTGAGCACCCTTTGGATTCGGCCGGTCAACCAATTACAAATCCATTGAACAGTTAACTTGTCTAGCCCACATTCTACAAGCTTGTTTGCAAGAATGTCATGGGGAACCTTGTCAAAGGCCTTACTGAAATCAAGGTATGCAATGTCCACAGCATTCCCTTCATCTACCAAGCTGGTAACTTTATCAAAAAAAGAGATCAGATTAGTCTGGCATGACTTGTTTCTCTGAAACCCATGTTGACTTTTTGTGATTATGGCATTGCCTTCTAAATGTTCACAGACTCTCTGTTTAATGATCTGTTCTAGAATCTTCCCTGGTATTGATGTCAGACTAACTGGACGATAATTGTTGGGATCCTCTTTTTTCCCCTTTTTGACGATGGGAACAACGTTTGCCCTCCTCCAGTCTGCTGGGACTTCTCCTGTTCTCCAGGAGTTCTCAAAGATTATTGCCAATGGCTCTGAGATTATATTTGCCAGCTCTTTTAATACTCTTGGATGTAGTTCATCTGGTCCTGGAGATTTAAATTCATTTAGAGTAAGAAGGTATTCCTGTACTACCTCTTTACTTATTTTGAGCTGGATTTCCCCTATTGTGTCCTCTGTTCCATTCTCCTCAGGTTGGTCCTCCTTTTCCTTTTCTGAAAACACTGAGGCAAAGAAGGTGTTGAGTAATTCTGCCTTTTCTCTGTCCCCTGTTAGCATTTTGCCATCTTCTCCACGTAGCGGCCCTATCATTTCCTTCTTCCTCCTTTTGCTGCGGACATACCCAAAAAAAACCCTTTTTATTGTTCTTAACCTCCCTAGCAAGCCTGAGCTCATTCTGCGCTTTAGCTTTTCTGACTATACTCCTACACGTGTTCGCTATCTGTTTGAATTCTTCTTTGGTGATTTCCCCCCTTTTCCATTTCCTATACATGTTCCGTTTAAAATTTAGCTCCATTGAAAGTTCTTTAGTCATCCATCCTGGTTTCTTGAGACACCTCCCATTTTTCTTCCTCAATGGTACTGTTTGAAATTGTGCCTTCGGTATCTCCCTTTTGAGAAAGTCCCATCCGTCTTGAGGTCTCTTCTCTTTTAGTATTCCTGACCATGGGATCATCCCCAGTATTTCCCTGAGTTTATTGAAATCAGCTTTCCTAAAGTCAAGAATGCATGTCTGACTATGCCTGGCTTCTCCTTTCCATTGTATAACAAACTCCAGGAGAACATGATCACTCTCACCTAATGATCCCACCACTTGCACCCCATTAACCAGGTCGTCTCTGTTGGTTAGGATCAGATCTAAAATAGCTGACCCCCTTGTTGCCTCTTCCACCTTTTGGACCATGAAATTGTCTTCCAGGCATGTAAGGAATTTGCTAGACCTTGTAGTTTTGGTTGAGTTAGGGGTTTAGTTCCAGGACCCCCTGTGGATACCAAAATCTGTGAATACTCAAATCCCATTATATGCAATGGCATAGCAAAATGGTGTCCCTTATATAAGATGGCAAAATCAAGGTTTGCTTTTTGGATTATTATTTTTTAAAGAATATTTTCAAGCCGTGTACACTTAAATCTGTGGATACCAAATCCGTGGATACAGAGGGACAACTGTAATAAATTCAAAATGTTTTAAAGGGGTTATATGGAGGTTGGGGCCATAAATGGCTACTTGTCAGGATGGTTATAGATGTCAGGATCAGTCCCAAACATGACTTTTTCCTGCCAAATTCAGTTCTGATGTATCACTTTGTGTCTAATTATATTTACATTCCTTTGCACTTGCTAACTAGTCTGTAGTCTAACTGGGGAAAGGGAGTATGTGCTCCATGTTTGTAATTGATTTGATAAAACCAGCACCTGGCCTCAGCTATGGGAAAAGTGGGCTTAGCCCGGGTCCAGTGAAAACTAAGTGTGGGGATGATGAATAACCAATCACTGTATAGCCCGCTAGATTTTGTAGATAGTAGAATGCTTTTAGTTTACTGCTTATTAGCTAGGTTTCATTCTGAGCAATGAACTTTAGGATTAGATCTTCAGATTACTGTGCCAATAAAGTTTTCTGTTTTAACTCTGAAACTGCTGGTCACTGAGTCTGAAGAAGCCAGTACATGACAATATATGACTTCCAGTATCAGACACAGAATGCCTCGGTATGTCAGTTGCTGTGGTACATGAGGCCAAAGGGGCAGTGGCATTTGTGTCCTGCTAGCAAACTTTCCATAGGCAGCTCATGACATAAACCCTTTTGTTGGTCCCAACTGAAGTGGACCCATTGAATCAGTGGGATTGCCCTATGCATTGACTCATCATCCAACAATTGATTCACATCCCACAATTGTGTGAACAGAATGTTGGACTAGGTAGGCCTTTGGTGTGGTCCAGCAGGGCTCTTTTCATAGTTTAAAGGCACCTCAGTGTATTGCAATTGTTCAAATATGGAAGCATTTCCATCTGGCTTATACCCACTTTGTGTTCATCCATCGCTCTCTGCTTTCCATTGTGTCCAAGATAGCAAGATTTCTCTAGTCTCTGACAGGCAGAAATTGAACTGCTGCTGCATTCCCCAGCTATTACGTATTGATTTTATTTCTGCCCTGCCATTTAGACTATAACAGGACCCATAAGGCAACTTATATAATAATAAAACACTGGTGTACCAAATCTGCAACCTAATAAAGATACTAATGGAAAAAATGCAACCCAATAAAATCACAACACATTAAAACAATTAAGACAAGCCCCAAACTCATAAGCAATCATATGAATGAAGATGCATTAAGGGAAGTAAGCTTGGCCTATTGAATTTCTATCTGCCATGCTGCAATGAAAAGTACAGGCATGCTTCCAAAACAGAGAAAGAGAGATAGAGATGGTAATTATTATGAATATGTCAATATCCTTCCTTGACTTCCTTGACTGTCTAAAATGGAACATAGAATTCCAAATGATGTCTTACCAATACAAGCTAAGTGATCTCCCTTATTTGCTGAGTCTTACCCATGATACTCCTCATACTTTTTGCAGAAGGCACTGGTCTTACAAGGTCTGTCTATTTAATCATTAAATAATGAGACTGATAATCTTTATTTATATGTATTACAATTCTAATGCTTGTCCTCTTCAATATACTCTCTGTTGATACTTACACACCAATGCAGTCTCATTTTCCACTGGTCAAAGGTGTGGAGCAGATCAGTTTCTGTGAGCTATGTCAACATATCTGCCATTTTCTTCTTTACAGCATCAGTTGACTCAAGATGATAGTGTTTTCCAGTGCATTGACTGTTGTTTTGTCTTAGAAGCATACTAGAAGATCCAGGTTTCATCACAAGTGATGATTTTTTTAAAAAAAGGTTTGGATCCGCCTCAAGTTGCTACAGAATGTCAGCGCAAATTTCCTTGCGGCATTCTTTTTGCTCTGGTGTGAGAACCCTAGCGACCATCTTGGCACAAACTTTTCTCATGTTGAAATCCTCATGCAAAATTTTCCATGCAGTGTCTTTATCAATGTTCGTGGCTTCAGCTATCATTTGGACACCAAGTTGGCAGTCTCCTCAAACAATCTGGCTGATTTTCCCCCACAATTTCTTTGGTTCTTGAAGTGGAAGGTTGTGCATTCATCGTTTTCCACGTTCTCACATCCTTCTCTGAATCTTCTGTGCCACTCAAAGACACGCACTTGAGATAGGAAGTCTTCTCTGTAGGGTTCAGTAAGCATTTGAAAAGATTCCATTGCTATTTTGTTCAATTTTACTAAACATTTGAAATTGACACGTTGCTCGACTTTCAAACTTAGCATTTTTCTGGCACACAACAGACAACATAGCTGCTTTAAATGATGACTGATAACTGAATAGCTGAGAGTGTTGATATTTGTCATGCAGGTTCAGACATGTTCAAGGTCACCACTCAAGTGTTCATAATCAGTTCTCCCTGATTTGTCTGCAAGACAGAAACACAGTCTTGTTATTAACAGACACACCTCCTATATGCCACATCACTGCAATATTCCTTGACTCCATATTTTTATCAGAAATCTGTATGCCCAGCAGGCAGAATAACCCATTCAGGGTTTGCTGCTACACTGAAGATTTCTGAAGAAGACAGATATAGAGACAGACATGGGTCTGAATTTCATTGATAGTCTCAACTAGAGTAGAGCCACTGAAGCAATTGGATTTACCTGTGTGTTGACTCACCAATATAATAGCCACTGGTAGGGCCCCCCATGCCAGACAGGTCAAAACCGAAGGGTCTGACAAAGAGCATCAAAGGGCAGGATGGGCTCTCTAGCTTTATGGCAACCATCCTAGGAGAAGGAAAACTCTAATCCCAAAGCTGGGCAGATGGTACTCGTCCAACTCTGTAAGGTCAACCATCTTAGAGAAGGAAATTCTAATCAAACCTACGACCACAGGACCTCGTTGCTACTGTCCATGCTTGCAAGGCCACAGCAGATGAACCTTTGGTTTAAAGGGTGAAGCTAGTTCTGTGCATGCTATGCTCCACCAGAAAAATCCATTGCACAGGCTCAAAGGATAAATCCAATTCTACAAGGACTCCCTGAAACAACATCTCAGGCTCAGCCAAATTGATCAGCAACAATGGTCCACCATGGCCTCACATCAGGAGGCATGGAGATGCACTATCCACAATGCTGCAGCCTTATTTGAGAGCTCATGCCGAACAAGTCTTGAAGAGAAACGACAACGCAGAAAGAATCACAACCTGGAAACATCACCCAAGGAGACCTTCTGCTGTGCTTTCTGCAACCGGACATGTTTATCTCGGATTGGCCTTTTCAGTCATCAGCGTGCCTGCAGAAAGCGCGGGATGAGTCCTTCCTGAATGTTCATTTGCGAAGAAAAGCCAGAGACTCACCAATCAACAATTGGTTGAGGGGGGCTACTCTAGTAGTGATTAAGCAACAGGATTTCAGCCAGGTCTTTAAAAATAATGAGACAGAAGGGTGTAGAACTGGTCACTAGCTAGCACACATGTACAGTAGAAATAGGTGATGAGAGAAGCCCAGTGATGTTGGGCTAGAGGCAAACTTGGGCCACCCACTTCTTCAGCTGTGGCCAGTAGTGGTGTTTCCAAAAAACAGAGATTGAGACTTATCAACTCTTGGGGCCCTGCTCAGGCCAAGCAATGTTGGTGATAGTGACCTATTGTTTGGTAGTGAGGAAAGGGAGAGTGAACATTTTAGTGAGGTAAACTGAGAAAAGAAAATGGGAAAAGAGAACTGGGAAAGACCTGTTGAACTGTTGGCCAATTGCACAGGGAGTGGGGGCCATGCTATCCTACACCTGCCTGGCAGGCCACACCAGTACATTTTGGCACATCCAAAGTGATGCAATGTCACTTCAAGTTGAGGGGATTTTTTTGGGGGGGGGGAGTCTTTAAGGACTTTGGAATCTCTGAGGGGTATGGGGAAGAACACTGCTGTGTTTTATGGTGGGTCTTGGCAGCTTTTGGCCTGTTTTCAGGCAAAAAAAAAATATCACACAACAATTGTCAAGTAATCCAGGAGTCATAAATATGTCAAGAACAAGGAAAACATGCCAAGAGCTGAGAGTCAGAAATGGTGTGACTCTCAAGAAAGAGCAGGCATTCTTATCTGTCTTTTATAAGCAGAGAAATTTGGCCAATGTTCAGGTCCCTGGCTGTATTGAATAATAAATTCTTCAACTGTGCTCTTCCCAAAACCTGGATGGCAGCCTCATTCTGCATCTGAGAGGAAGAGCCTTGGCCAACAATCTGAGCCTCCACCTTTTCCTTGAACTCGTGTATGTGTGTGTGTCTCCTCTTTCTCTTCCTGTTCTGACCTTTTGAACAGAAAGAGGGCTTGGCTAATCTTCAGGTGTTAGCTGAGTCTCTTCAATGGATAAGTGTTCTCCTCATCCACCTCCTCCTCCTCCTCCTCCCTCTCCCTCAGGAGAGCATGGCACCCAGGATGTTCTTCATCCCCTAAGCTTTCACCACACCAGTGATAAAAATGCTTCCTTCTCTGAGGACTAGGGCTGCTGACACACTGCAGAAATTATGCACTTTGACACCACTTTAACTATCATGGCTCCATTCCATGGAATCCTGGGATTTGTAGTTTGTTGTGGCACCAGAGCTCTCTGACAGAGGTTAAATAGCTCACAAAACTACAACTCCCAGAATTCCAAAGCATTGCGCCATGGCAGTTAAAGTGGTGCCAAACTGGATTATTCCTGCAGTGTGTCACCCACCCTGGGCAGCACTATAGGAAAAGGCAGAACTGAATGCATGCACAGGCACTCTTCTGTTCCTGTGCTGAATGCTGTGTTGCAGCATTTTTGCTTTCAAGTGAAAGGAGCAAGCACTAAGGATGGAGAGAAGATTCAGAGACGTGAGAAATGGTTGAAAAGGAGGTTTATCAAGTGTCAGGAAACCCTGATAAGGAAAATGCTAAAGAATGTTTGCAGTTCAGGATTTGTTCTACATTAAAAATGCATGTGAGAGAGGGGGTTGCATAGAAAACAATATTTATGTTCAGAAAACAACGTTCCTGAGCAGAAAATAGCACTTTTTACAGGGAAAATAACATTGCTGCACAGAAAACACTGCCTTCTGTGCAAGAAAATTATTTTCTACACATAAATTTTGTTTCCTGTAAAGAAAATATTTTCCTGTAAAAAAAAAAAACCACATGCATTTTTAAAATTTTTTTTGCACAGAACACATCCTGAACTGTGAATAGTTTTTGAAATTACACAGTTTTCAATGACTTTCTCACAGCAAGGAGAAAAATGGTAAAATTATTTGTTCTTGCCTGTGGGAATGAAATTTACATCTGTAGTAGACACCGGATGAAGCACTGAGTGAACAGTGGTAAGAATCTGGAAAATAGAGGCATTTGTACTGCAGTGATGAAGACTTTCCTTAGTGTAGGTGGCCTTGCAATTTAGGTATTGAATGCTATCTAGTTGCACATGGCTGGATGAAGCTGCTATCTAGTAACCTTTTTCAGTTCCAATGAATCCCCAATGAAACTCCTAATGTAGCTTCAGCTACCTATTTGCTACTTCTGTTGACTGAACTCCTTTTTGAAATTGCAAAGACTTCCACCCTTGGCAAAATATTATAGACTTCCCTTATCATCCAAGAACACATTATGCTAAAATGCTTTTGTATTTATATATCATAGTATTTTCACCCGCCATAAAGACGTGCCTTAAATTTACCAGGTCACTTCTTCCCACCTCCTATTATCCTCCAAAGTAAATTGCCCTATCAGTTATTAATCTCATTACATTGCCTTGTTGCACTGGATAAATTCAGCTGCAGATAATCTCTCCACTGCATAATCTTGTTAAGCTCTTGTGCTTCATTCTCCACCTACACACCTCCCACTGGATACTGCCTTATCATAATCTCATCAGTCCAAGAAGTGGAGGTTGTTTGATCCAGCTGAAGTCAACTTGAGACTTGCTTTAGTGTCTTTCAAATTCATCTTGAAATGTCGCTTTTTCAGGTTCTTTGGCCCTTAGTTTCAAGTGTATTAGAAAAAATTGGAAAGTAATGTTGGTCTTTGAGATCTTGCCCAGTACTAGGAGTGGAAAGAATATTCTAAAACATTCCCCCCAAAATGATTGAAAAAAACATTTCTTGAGTTTTGGGAAGCCCTGACAATAAGCATCATAGACTGATGACAATCTTTGCAGTTCAGGATTTATTTTGTGCCAAATTTGCACATGGCATTTTTCCACAAAAAACAATATGTTCTGCACAGAAAGTTATATTTCTGTGTAGAGATAGTGTTGTCTTTGCAGAAATTGATGTTTCCTGTGCAAAAAGGGCTATTTCCTGTGCACAAAATGCAGTTTTCCATGCCAAAAAACCTGCGTGCAAATTTTGCACAAAGTAAATCCTGCACTGCTAATAGTTTTCAAAAACTGCATGGTTTTCAAAGACTTTCTCACAGAGGGAAGAAAATTGCTCAGATCACTCATTGCGTCTTTCAAAAAAGAAAATAGAAAGCATTACATCCCTACTCAGTCATACTATTTTCCACTTGCAGAATCATAAAAAATATACAAAGGAAATATCTGGTAGAAGATGTATTCCAGCAAACTTGCTACTGTGGCTGAAAATGAATCTTGTATACAGGTCGACACCTACATCCATGGGGAATACATTCAAAGATCCCCTACCGTGGATAACTGAAACCATGGATAATAGGGAACTCTATTATTTTCAATGAGACAGACACTGGAAGTTGACCATGGAATTGCATTGGAGGACCTAGAAATGCTTAGAGAGAACTTTTTTTTTTTTTGGATGTAGATAAGTGAAACCATGAATACTGAATTCATGAATACGGAAGTCAACCTGTACTTGTTTACTTCTCAAAGTGTTTGTTGTGGACAAGGACTAATGCTCCTCCCTATACATTTAAACATTTCCAAAACTTCAGCCTCTATGACTCTATAAGGTTTGCATAGCCCAACCAATATATACAGCTCAGGTCCAGGCTATTTTAAGATAGTACCTCCCTATATGAGACTGTTTGAGCACTAACATATTCAAAAAAGGCCTTTCTCACTGTCTCACTACCTCTCCAGGCATGCTTGGTGGAAACCAGGGATGGGGTCTTCTTGGTGGCTGCTCTTGCACTTTGGGACATCTCCCTAGGGGGGCTCAAATGGCTACCTCCTGGTCACCTTCTGCTGACAAACAAAAACATTATCCTATTGTTTTTTTGGAAATTGACTGTGATGGGCATTTAGTGCTGGACTATTTTGTTGATCTTTTATATTCTATTTTAAAGGAATTTTAAATGGTCTTAACTCTATAGATTGTTCAATTGTTATTTTAAATACCACACACATACACACAGACACATATATACATATATTAAAGACAATAAAAAACAAGTGTGTGTGTGTGTGTGTGTGTGTGTAAGTTTACTGATATTTTTGGTTTTAATAATTTGTAAGCTGCCTTGCGTCCTAGTGTTGGGGAAAAGGTGGGATATAATTGAATATAAAATAGTGATAACAATGGTGGGCACCTGGCATTACCCGTGTGGATTTGTAACCTAGAGTTATGGGATATATAACTGATCCATATTTACCTGTGGTAGGTATTCATGTTAGTGGCACTATCCTCCCAGAACCCACCTTAAACTCAAGAGAGCCACTCAGTGCAAGGAAGGTCTATGGCACAGGTGAGTTGGGCATTTCAGAATGATCTGGCTAGGTCACTCCTGCCTTTTTGCCCTGGTGCAATGAGCAGAATTTTCTGCTAGTTGCATCACAGCTTGAGGGCGGGAGGGGGGGTAGCCATGTCATTCTCATATGCCCCACTCATCTAGACTGCAGACCTCCATCACATGGGGGATCTCCCTTGATTTTAAGGTGGGTTCTGAGGGCTGATTCCTTAGGACATTCATAACTATGTTTATATAGGTGTTGTCTAAACAGTGAAAATACTCCTCACAGAATGCAAAGAGAATGCTATCTGTCTTAATTCCTCATCAATCTGCTGTATGTGGAAGGAGGGGGGGGGCAAAAATGCCAAAAAAGTATGCTGGAAAAAAGCTTTTGTGTTTTTACCCGATTTAAAAAAAAACAGTGGAGGGAATGCACATTCCTGCTCATTGGGACAAGTGACTGAATTGATTCACTTTCCCCATATGAGTGGAAGTTGAAAGCCGATTGGTCAGATGTGTGCAGGGGGAGGAGCTTGCTAACAAGGCAAGCACCTGGCGTTGCCATGTTGGATTTTTGCCTTAGCGAGCAAGCGCTAAGGTGATAAAACAGGGTGGTGGTAGTGTTTGCTTTTATTTATTTATTTATTGTATTTATACCCTGCTCTTCAGCCACAAAGGCTATCAGAACAGCTTACAAATGGTAGTTGTTGTTGTTAAAGTGTAAGGTCGCTCTTTCACACCTTAGGTAGTTTTTGGTTTTTTTGTTTTTTAAATACCATCCGGTGGTAGCATTTTGATGTAAGTAAAAATGCAACTAATTCACCCGCGGCCCTGATCTTGATTCTCAGGCATGTCGATTTGCACAGGAAATGTGGATAGCTTCACATGCCTGCAATCTGTGGGGAAAAAATGTTAAGACAAAAAGCAGCTGCTGCAAATTACCATTACTGCAGAGCAATCCACTTCTTTTCATATAGATAAGCCCATAGTTAGGAATGTGATGTAGGATCTTAGCTGTTGATGATAACGATGATAATGATGAAGAACTCCACATGTGGAGATCTACGCTAGTGATGCAGGATCTTGGCCATTATTTTATTCCATTTGTTTAGTGGTTTTTAAAAACTTTTATGATTTTTAACTATTATAATTATTATGAATTTAACTATTATGATTCTTTTTAACTGTTATGATCATCATAGGTCACATACTGGGGATAAAATAAAGAAGCAAACATCATGTCACCATCATAACCTCTAACGCATCAAACTGGGCTGGTAGAAGTCTGCTTCTTCATTTTTGAAGTTTGGTACCTCACTGAGGGAGGCAGGAAAACCTGGGAGAGCTATGTCACACCTAGAAGGCATCTAACCTGGTTTGTGCATTCCCTGATTGGATTCAGAAAACTTGCCCTAGCAACTATTTCTTTTGGCCTGAGGCTCTACAGTTCTGCAACTTCTTTTGAAAAAAAGAGGCAAAAGATATGTCTCCCTTAACGGCTGAAGCGCCATGATTTGAAAGCCAATTTCAACAGTGCACATAACTTTCAAGATGAGATGCCCCCAAGCAAGCAGAGTTCAGAAAGTTGGTTCTCGCTCCACAGGAAATGTCTGAATCTTCCATGAAACCAGGCAGAGAGAGAGGATCAGCATGAGTGACTGAAAGAGTAAGCCCCTAAAACCTTAAAACAACATAGACATGAACTCCTTTTAGATGGGAGCTGGAGATTTGGGAGCTGTTTGGAGAAGGGAAAACATTGTAACACCTGAACAAAGGGAGCTGGATCAAGCTCCTGCTTCTTTATCAAGTTTATGAAATATTTTAAAGTTTTTTTTCTTCATGGCCAGGGGAGGAAAACCTCCTTCCAAATCCACAAGCATGGGTGTAGTTCTCTAAGCTGAATTACATCAGATGTAGCCAGTCATAGCTGTAGGCAACTTCCAACTCATGTTGATCTTTGGTATTCAGGCAAGTGAGATGGAACATTAAATGCGTCCCTGGATAACTGAGGACCTGTAGTCTTGCTGAAATCATAGAACAAGATGATTTGGCAAAAGGCCAGAAGCAGTCTCCAAGCAGGGATTTTATTTACCTAGAAGGCATGTCTACACAGCAAATGCATGCAAGTTAAAAAGAAACGAATCATCTTGAAATATCTCCAGAAAACCCTCACAATGCAAATGTTCAAAGGGAATTGAGAATTCTTTCAGAGACACCTTTCCTACAGCTTTGTGCAGTGATGCTTCCTCAATTAGGAGCTGTAACAGTTTGAAACAGAAGTTGTTGCCCACACATTTAGGTAATTTGCAAAGGACCTACTTTATAACACACACATATGTCTGATTACTCAGGGTAGGGCCTTGTCAGTGGTAGTACCAAGGCTGGAAAACTTATCCCCAGGGAATTATGTCTTTGTATTGTATATTGGGTTGAACACTGTTTTCTTGTAGATGGTGTTTGATGTTCATTCATTTATCATAATCTATGCTTAATCTATGCTGGTGTCTGTTGCATTTATAGATGTTTGGAATTCATGGTTTCTAATGTGGGGTATTGTTTGATCACACTATGTTTTAATTTTTGGAAGCCGTTTTTTCCAAGGATAGAAATATATTCCTGAAACAAATTGTTTTATGGGGCTTATTTACATGACAGTATGATGTAAAGATGATCTTAGTCCAAACAAGACCCTTATGTTACCCGCCCTAACAACCCCCACCTTCCAATAATTCACCAATTGGCTATATTTCATAAATTGGCTTATTATTAGCACTCCACATAATTGATAGTAGACCAGGGCCTCCCAAATGCAAGGACTCAAGGTTTACTCAGAAAGCCTAAGGAAGATGCCTTCCCAAATTCCTAAAATGCGGGCATAGTAATTATGTGGATCCCCTCCCTTTGGACAGAATTAGTGTGGAAATGTGCTAATTCCCCTGGAGTTACATGGAAGTGAGTCATTCACTAATTCAATCAACTGACTGGAAAACTCATTACTTTGCAAACTGGTTTTCCTTCGCAACTCTCGCCTCAGCAATAGAAGGTTGCCTGACACCCATCAGTTTTAATGTCTCAGCCATTAGCAATCGTTAACATAACCGGAGCTTCAATTTGTCTAACTGTGGAAAACTACATCTAACATTGTATTCCACTCATAACACCCCTTCAGAAGGAATATTGAATATAAATATCACCCCAGAATACCACCGAAGTGTGTTCAAATTCCCAGAGGCCATCACTCTGATGGTTTGCTGCATCATCTGGCACACATAACCGTACTTCTCTGCACAAATCTCTGCTCTCCAGACAGGTATAGTATAGCCCATCCTCCCAAACTCTATTCCTCTATCCCAATACTTCTTACTTTCTTCGATAGCCTTAGGTGATTGCTTGAAGCCTGATGTTGGTGTGAATGCTTCCAAGATTATTTTTCAATAAAAACCTTTTTTTATCTTTTTCCTGACTGTGAGTCTCATCAGTTAGCCCTGGTATACGTAGGTCAAAAGGTCCCATAGTTACCCAGCCTCTCACTGCCATATTTAGCTAATTAAAATTCCCCATATTAATATCTAGACATGAGTGGGTTCTTCAAGACCCCCCAGTCATTTGGGTAACACTTAACAGAGGCAGTAGTACATATTCACAAGCAACAGAGGCTGGTGGAATTTATGTCAATGGAGGAGTGAATCCATTTTAGTCTGAACTTGAAAGGAACTATCCAAGCTGCTGGACCCCATAGGTTCTACACCTTGGATAGCTCCTTTCAAGTTGAGATTAAAACCCAAAGTGGATTCATTGCTCCACTAACACAAATGGCACTAGCCCATACTTTCCACTGGGCATGTGATCCTAAGTGTACAAAAATAAATTACAACAATACAGAGCCGTTAGTCCTTGGCCCATTGAAAATGTAATCTTAAGCATACAATTTTGAAAAATATATACTTAGGCAGGTATTTGGTCTGGGTTGCTACTGGGGTGGTTTCGACTTGCCAACTACTGTTATTTCTTTCTTTTTAATAATATGCTTTAGCTATCTTTTTCATCTCCCCTAGATTGCCACATTTTAAAAAAATGGTTTGGATTATTTGCTAACATAAGGAACCTGGCTGACAATAAAGGGAGACTTGGTTATTTCAGCAGTCCCATGCCCCTTGCATGAAGAGTCACTCCTGTGATCTGTGTCAACACCAGTGCTGTGCTTGCTGCTGTCAAGTCCCAGCTTAGCCTCTTGTTCTGGCAAAATGGAGATTTGGAGTTCAAAGGAGCAGCAGGTGGTGACTTCCATGTCAATGGGGTGGTGAATCCACTCCAGGCATCAGTCCAATATTTAAATAACTTTCCAAAGGGCTGAACCCTGCTTCGGAAATTGTCCCAGCACCTTGAATTGCTCCTTTAAAGTTCAGTCTAAAAACCCAGAGTGGATTCACTGCCCCACTGACATGAAAGCCAGCTGCCAATGGTTCAAAAAGCTAGGGAGATACCTAAAAGGTCGCCAGGAAAGATCCACATGATAACCAATCTGGGATTATCTTAATTTGTTACCCAAAGGAGTGGGGTGTTTTAGAGCACCACTTGTGATGTCCAAGACTATATTAATATTTGGGGGAAATTATTATTTGTTCAAATGGAAGTCTGTGAGAGGTGGGTAACTTCAGGATCTTTTCACCGATGTATACCAGCACTAACTGTAGAGAACGCCAGGTTAAAGTGAAATAAAATGTTTTTGGAAGAATGGGAAAAGGTGTGGAAAGAAACTAATGAATTCACTGCATGTCTAGCCCTGAAAGAGAATCACCTTAAAGTTGTAAATAGATGGTATTTAACACCCTCAAGAACAGGTAAAATTTACAAAATCAGAGATAATAACTGCTGGCATTGTGAAAAAGATATTGACACATTGTATCATATGTGGTGGGGCTGCCCAATAATACAAAAATGTTGGCTTAAAATTCATAAAACAATTCAAAAAGTATTCAAGGTACAATTTGCAATGGATCCCAAGCTGTATCTGTTAAATATAACATCAAGTCTTGAACAGAAATTTACACAGCAATACTGGAGTGTATTATCCAATTGGGGAAAAAAAGAAATCCCTCCAATCAATGAATGGTTCTTAAACTTAATGAGATGTTAGAAAATGACAGACTGACATATATTATAAATAAGAAAAAGACAATGAAGATGGAAGAAGAGTGGCTCCCAGTCTGTGAATATTGGAAAAAGAGATGGAATATTAAAGGAAATATGTAAAGTACTAAGGAGGAAAGAACAGTCCTAATAGATATAAAACTGAAAGGAAGTGGAAAGAGTCTGAAAGACTAAAAGAACACTGAATTGAGGAAACAAAAGCATATATTAAAAAAAATCAAAAACAGACATATAAGTTAGAGTAGGTTTAAAGGAAATGACATGGACTGTAAAGAAAGATAAAGGAGGACAACTCTTAGGAGAGATGAGGAAAAAGGGAGATAAAAATAAAAACTGTACACAAGAATAGCTGTTCTCAAATGGGTGAGAAACAAGGGGAGACATAAATTTGAATGATGGTATAGAAGAAAGTAGAAATATGTGAGAAAGTTGAGAGTAAGTGTGGAAGGAATTTAATGGAAGGTAGGATGTGAGTATGTAGATCAAGAAAGATGATATGGGAAAGTAGAATAGCAGAATGTACACAAAGTCAGGAAGTGGTGGGAATGTATTAGAATGTGTTGGAATGTATCGGAAAATATATTGGAATATGAATACGGATATGTATATGTATATGTAAATGCATTGGGAAGTTCCAATTAAAAAAATAAAAAATAAAGTGAAATAAAATGTTTTAATTGGAGGTAACACAAAAAGCATTCACACACACAACACATGCTCACAAGAACCACACAAGGCTATTGAAGAGTTAAGGCAGAAAGGTTGGATAGAGGAATAGATTCAGGGAGTAGGGTAACAGTTACCAGTCTTGAAGAATTTTGAAGTACTCAGGCTGAGATCTGAAACACTGGAAGTTGTAATCCAGAGTCATGCCAAGAAAAAGAGTGGCTGGTCTTGTTCACAGTGACACACTTTTCTATTGCTAAAGGAATAATATTTATACCCCCTTATATTTTGAAGGGGGTACTTAAGCTAGAACAAAGCTTAGATGGGTTTCCCACAGAATAGACAAAGGAAACCAAAACTTGGTTGATTGCTGTTTATGACTGGGAGATAGGAACTGATCAGTTTATGACAACTTCACATTGCAGGACAGAAGGGGGTTCCATAGGATGTTTCCTGGGGATTTGAGTTGGAAAGGTCACTTGATTGTTTAGGTTGTGTGACTCACCACCGAGGGGCCCAAGAAGGGATTAACACATGCCTCTTTAATGGTTTTGTTTACTTAGGGGCTTCTGTTCAATCCTAGTTTGGGTTTGTTGGCTAAAATATTTCTAAGACACCTTCCCAGGTCCTTGCGACCTCTACCTGACCTCATTTGGGATCACCCCAGTCTACCTGACCTCTTCAAAGTCTCCAATACTTTCAATTATGAGATATTATAGGAAGGGGCTAGTAGGGCTTGCTAACAAATTGACTATCCTGCAGCACCACATAGGCAAAAAAAGTATTAATCTCTCTCTCTCTCTCTCTCTCACACACACACACACACACAGAGAGAGAGAGAGAGAGAGAGAGAAGAGAGAGAGACTCGCTCTCTCTTTCACACCCTCTCTCTTTCTCGCTCAATCTCCTATGTCTACAACCAGCAAGAACCAAAGAGACAGGTTATCATAGAGGAAGCAGCTACATGACAGTCAGGCCAATCTCTTTTGAAGAGATGTTGACTCCTAAGCAGCTTCTCCTTCTCTCCTCACTAGATTTTCAGAGGATGAGGATAGCTCTATTGTCTTCATCCAGTCCTGCCAAAGATGGAGCCCCTCTGCTGCCTTGGCAAGCAGCTGCTCTAACTCAGCGACAGAGCAGAAAATCCTGGAAGCTCCACTGTTCTGTGTCAGATTCCTCTGAATCCAGATGGTGTTTGTACCACCTTAGTGTCACAAGAAAGAGGATGCAAGAATACTTGCTGGAGACTATGGCTAGAAGGTGAGAGCACAAGGGAACAAGTATAGAGGATGTAGGGCCAGCCCTATCTATCTGCCCAAAGCAGCAAATGCTATAGGGCAAGCAGTTAGAGATGTAAAGAGTATTCACAATTTCTTTTTCATTGTCTCTGAGAAAGCATGTTGACACCTCACTTTAGGAGAGCTTTTGTGCTTTGTCCATGATTATTCATATTTTAAAAGCTCTCTGGGGGGACTTCCGGTGGCGAGGACGACGGACGAGGTTGGGTTTCAGGTGAGCTCCTGAAGCCCAACTGCTTGATGCGATAAAGAATCCTCAAAGCGAAAGTTTTTGAGGAACGAACTCTGCTTGTGATATCAGGCAGTCAGAGGGGACTCAACGGAAAGCTCAATTCCAGCCAAAAAAGAAAAGCTGAAGTAAACAACTAAAAACGGGGGGAAGAAGGAGCAGAAGAAGGCTGAGGGAGCTCTGAGTCTACCACGACCGCATCAATTGCCGCCCACAGGGCGAAAACGTCGTCACCACTTTTTAACAATTTTATTTAAGTTATAAGAAAACCAAGGAAGGTTTCATCTCTCCTGCAGGTGTGAGCAGAACACCAGGTAGGATTGTTTTTGTTTGCCATCTACAGTTTAAAAATACAGTACGGGAGACGAGGAGGCTGTCTCCCAACAGCTGATTGAGAGCGGGCTGACAAGCTTCAGCAGAGGGAAAGCGAGTGAGAGTGAGAGAGAATCCCCTGCAGCTGCGGAGAAAGGAAAGACACGAGACTAAGGAGAGAAAGAGAGACAAGAAGCGAAATTAATTGTTAAAATTTGAGATATAAGAGATATAAGAGGAATAATTTTATAGTGTGAGTCAAGGAGAAGATAAGACTTTAGAACGTGACCGAGAATTGGGAACTGAGCAGAATAGACCAGAGTGGAGTGTACTGAATGGAAGAAACGTGGTGATATACTTGAAACGGGGGAGGAGCCTGGCTACAAAAGCGGGACAAAGAGACTGCATAGCCCGGAGGAGGAGAAGAAGGAGAAAAAATAGTAAGGAGAGAAGGTGGAAAGAGTCAAAGGAAGAAATTAATAGGTGGAATTGATAGAATAGAGGTGAATGGACAGTGGGGATTGATGTACAATTGATGAACTGATTAATGATTTCTGTAAGGAAAGAGGAAATTGGAAGTGGCTGAAAGACTCAAAATACAGAAGACGGGGAGAGGTTGAGAATTTATGAACTGTATATGAAATGTAAATGCATATGGAGTGTACAAATTAATTAGTGTTATTATTAATACCTCAGGAACTCATCACAGGAAAATAGTATTATATTAAGATAAATTCTTGACCATTGGTGGATACGGCAGCCACATTTATATCTCAAGATAGCAATATATGATAAATTACTGTAATTGAACATTTAATTGCAACGGACTAGATACTTGTGATTGTGATTGGTGCAATATAATAATTGGATAATTGAGTAGGAGAAGAAATCTGAAGGATTGAAGTAAAGAATTAGGGGTGACAGAAAGTGAGTAGAAGTGGGAAAGATTAGTAAAAAAAAATTTTTGGTGATCGAAAGGGGGGGTAAGATCTGAGGACGAAAGATTGTGAAGTTGAAACAATAAGAAATATTGAAACGACAGGAAAGGAATTTAAGAAAAAGGAAATAAGAAACCTATAGGTCCTCATAAATAACTGTACGAATATAGGGGGAGTAATAGGATGCCTGTTACCAGGAAAAACTTGGCTCAACAACAACAAACACAGAGTCACACTATGAGAAGGTCGTCGCTAGATATGACCGCTAAGATTACAGATATAAACCAGTTATTGTTAAGTGAATTCAAAAAGTTGAAAACAGATTTAAAATCAGAACTGAAAGATCTAAAAAGTGAAATTAGAACGGATATACAGAGACAATTAGATACCTTTGGGTCCCAATTAGAAACAGCAACTAAGGATATAACGAAGATTAGTACAGAATTAAGAACATTGCAAGAGAAAACACAAGGATTAGAGAAGAAAACAAATAATTTAGAGGTACAACTTGAATTGGAAAATAATCAAAAATTAATACAAGAAATAAGATACAGATCTAAATGTGTGAAATTGAGAGGGCTCCCAGAGCAACCAGATGAGGATTTAGTAAATAGAATTATTCCGGAATTAGCAAGGTTTATTGACTGGGAGCCAGAGCAGCTCGACCTGGAGGTGGATAAACTTTATCGAATAGACTCCTGGGTAGCGAGAAAAAACAAGCTACCCAGAGATATAGCAGTTTACTTTGTCAGAGAAAGAGTTAAAGAAACAGTATTGTCAAGAAATTTTGAAGAAGCTTTTAAAATTGAGGGAAAGGAAGTTAAAATATTTAAAGATATTCCGACCCAAGTAATAAAAAAGCGTAGGCAATATGGTTTCCTAACAGCGGTATTAAGAGAAAAAAATATACCTTACAAGTGGAATAAACTGGAAGGTTTAAACTTGATGTACAAATATAAAAAATACTGGATAAAGACATTAAATAATGCAAAAGAATTTTTAGAGAGATTAAGAGGTGAAAAAGGAGAAAGAGCTATAGAAGAGAGAGAAAGAGAAAATAAGAAAGAAAAAGAGGAAGGGAATAAAGAGTACAAGGATATTAAAGGAAGTAAACAGAATATTGAAGAGAGTAAGATAAGGAGAGAAGACAAAGTGGTAAAGCAAGGAATCATAAGAAGGAGAAAAGATAGTGAAATAGAAATTGGAGCAGATATAGGATCAAGAGAAACAATATTATTAGATAAGGAGAGAACTTTAGAAATAGAGAATAAAACTAAAGTAAAGGAAAGAGAATCAGAACTGGAAACTAATACAGATTCAGACGGGGAAGAGGAAGAGGAAGAGGAAGAAACAACAGAAGGAGAAAAATAGAGGAACAAGGAGAGACAGAGGAAGAAGAAATATTGGAAGGGGCAGTAGGAGGCATATAGGAATAAACGGTAAAATACTTTAAAAAATAATACTTGGCTGTCTGGTGTATGATTTGAAGAAAAACAATGTTTAATAAAATTATATCATGGAATGTGAGGGGTTTAAATTCTCCTCAAAAAAGGAGAATGGTCTTTCACTATTTAGAAAAACAAAGGCCAGACATTATATGTCTCCAAGAGACGCACATTAAAAGAGGTGATATTAATATAATAAAAAATGGGAAACTGGGGAAGTTATATACAACGGAATTTAAGAAGAAAAAAGCAGGTGTGGCTTTCTATATAGCACAAAAGTATGAATCGAAGGAAGTGTTTAAAGATGAAAAAGGCCTATATTTAGGTGTAGAAGTTAGATTGGGAGAAATGACCATACTTTTGGTGGGTGTGTATGGGCCACAGAATAATAAGAAGCAGTTTATACAGGAATTATATGGAAAACTAATAGAGCATAACCTTGAGTATGTGATATTGATGGGGGACTGGAATATGGTTCCGGATCCAAGAATGGATAAATCAGGGAAGACAGGGAGTCAACAAAATTTAAAAGAGGGGAAAATCCCAATGATAATGGAAGAAATGATGAAAGAACAATGTTTAGTGGATATATGGAGGCTTATACACGGGAATGAAAAGGATTATACTTATTATTCTGACAGGCATGATGTATGGTCCAGAATAGATTATTTTATAATATCAAAAAACCTGGCCAGGAACACCAAAGCAGTAGAAATACGTCAAAAAGTAATATCAGACCATTGCCCGATAGAATTGACATTAGATGGACCTAAAAATCAATATAGGTGGAAAATGAAGGATTCACTCCTTAAAAGAGAAGAGAATGTAGAAAAAATAAGGAAAGAAATCCAAAACTACTTTAAGGAAAATTTGGACAAAGGACCTAGGATAAACACAGTATGGGACGCTGGTAAAGCGGTAATTAGGGGAATTATGTTACAAAAAGAAATAGAAATAAAAAGAGCAAAGAAAGATAAGACCAAAGAATTATTAGAACAAATAGCAGAAAAACAAATAGCAGAAAAAGAGAAAGAAATGAAAAAGAATGGCAGAAAGGGGGAAATAAAGGAAGAGATAAATATATTGAAGAAGCAATTGGATTTATTATGGGTGGAGGAGATAGGTAAACAATTAAAATACACTAAATTAAGATTCTTTGAACAGGCAAATAAGTGTAGTAAATGGTTGGCCTATAAACTATGCAAGATTTGTTTGTGCAAGCTGAACTGAGGGGAGTGCAAATTAGCAAAGAGCAGCAATGCTACATTTTAATAGAATCGCTAGACTCTTCGTGGGACAACATAACGAACAGCTTGCAGAACTTGCCGGAAGCTGAGCTTAATAGAGACTTAATTGTGGCCAGAATACTGGAAGAGAACCAGAGAAGAATGTCTGAGCAGGGTGACTCAGCAAGCTTAAGGACTGTGCCATAACAACAAACAACTCCTGACTGGCGAACGCAGGGGGAAGCAGCCTCTACAAGGGAGCAACGGAGGTGCTTTTATTGTAAGAAGATTGGTCATCTGCAGAGACAGTGTAAACATTTTGCAGCTGAGAGACGCAAGCAAGCAGAGAGCAGATGGCAGCCGCGGCAGTATCAAAAACAGTCCAGACCTCCATTTTTGAGGGACAGTGGTAATAAAAAGGGGGTTGCAACCATGATTAAGGAAAAACAAAATGTAAATTCTAAATGGCTAGTTGATTCAGGAGCCACATCTTTGATGTGTAATGATATAAATTTAATAAGTAATAGAAAATCAGCTAATGTAAATGCTGTAGTTTTGGCTGATGGGAAAGAGCTAAGTACTGTAAATCAAATGGGTACTGTGTACATTCCAGGGCTAAAAGAGAATTTTAATGATGTCTTACATGTAAAGGAGTTAGAAAATAATTTGTTATCAGTAAGCAGATTAACAGAAAGAGACTACACAGTCATCTTTGAAAAGAACATGTGTAAGATAAAACTGAATGGGGAATTGCGTGGCATAGGTTTGAAAAAGGACAAACTTTATTATTTGGAGGACAATATTGATAGCTACAGGGTTGAAGAAGCTAATAACATAGAAAATATTCCAATCCACAAAGACTGCATACACGAGCTTCACAGAAAATTTGGCCATGCGAGCTTCAAATGTTTAAAGAATTTAATCAGTATGTGTCCAGATTTAAAAGTTACTGAATGCAAAAACCACTTAGATTGTACAGTGTGTCAACAGGTAAAGGTCAGAGCTTTTCCAGTAGCTAAGAAAACAAAAAGAATTGCTCAAAGACCATTTCAGTATGTACATGCAGATGTCGCCCAAGCTAATTGCTTGTCCTTAGGGGGAAGCAAGTATTTCCTAGTAATTGTTGATAGGTATACAAGGTTTGCATTTGTGAGAATAATGAAAAACAAATCTGACGCTGGGCAAAGTTTAAAAGCATGGGTAAGAATGGTGGAAAGACAATTTGATAGCAGAGTAGGCACCATTATTACTGATAGAGGAGGAGAATTTTTAAATAATCAATTGTTTAACTGGTTTCAAAAGGTGGGAATAAGGCATGAAACTACAAACCCTGCTTGTCCTAGTGAGGATGGGTTAGCAGAGAAGAAAATACAAGATATAAAAGGAATTACTGCTTGTATGATGGCAGATGCAGGGGTGAAAGATAGTTTTTGGGCAGAAGCAACTTTGACTGCAATACATATCAGTAACAGATTGTATCATTCAGAAATTGAAGACATTCCCTACAGGGTATTGTATGGGAGAATGCCAAATTACAGGTACTTAAGGGTTTTTGGACAATTTGCTCATGTTTACACACCTGCTTGTTTCAGGAGGAAAGGAGAACCCAAAAGCAAAAGGCTTAGGTTTTTGGGGTATTCTGGAAATAGCTACAAGTTTCATTTGGATGGAAAACAAGTGCAGTATTCTAGGTCTGCAAATTTCGAGAGACATGCTGGTTGGGACAAACTGCATGCCAATAAAGAAGTGTTTTTGAGGTTAGGGAGTTCAAATGAGCCAGAAACACAAACTGAACCAACCTCAGGAAACGGAGGGGTTTCAGTTAAGCAGGATGCATCACCTAGCAGCAGTGGTAGTTCTTCCGATGATGAGATAGCATCTAGGCCTACTACTACTCGAATGACTGAAGACAAGAGATTTAGTCATAGAACTACAACTCCCAGTAGAGAAAGTGAGGATGAAAGAGACAGAACAGCAGATTTTATTCCCAGGCGTAGTCATAGAGTTAGAAAGCCTCCAGATAGGTTTGTTGTGACAAAGGCAAGAGCTTGTTTAGCAGTAGAAGAGCCTGAAAGTTTTGAAGAATTGGAAAGTTATTCTAGTGAAGAACAGGAAAGATGGTTTGATGCAATGGATAATGAGTTTGGTTGCCTGGTAAATAAAGATGTTTTTGAAATTGTTGACAGACCCAAAGACAAGAAAGTAATTGGTTGTAAATGGGTATACAAAAGGAAAGAAATGCCAGATGGAAGTATCAAATATAAAGCTAGGTTAGTGGCTAAGGGTTTTGCACAACAGCAGTATGAGAACTATGATAAGACATATTCTCCAACTGCAAAGCCAGAAAGTCTGAGAATGGTTCTAGCTGTAGCAGCAAAAAGGAATTTAGTTGTAGAGCATTTTGATTTTGAAACAGCTTACTTGAATGCGGTTTTGAATGAAGAAATTTTTATGGAGCAGCCACAAGGTTTTGAAGAAAATGGTAGTCAGAGAGTATATAAATTAAAGAAAGCGTTGTATGGTTTAAAACAAAGTGCCAGAGCGTGGAATCTGTGCATCAATGATGAGCTAGTTAAGCTAGGTTACAAGAGGAGCATTGCAGATGCTTGTGTTTATACAAAAGGAGACATAGTATTAGTGATTTATGTAGATGATTTGTGCGTAGCAGCAAAGTCAAAACAGGAAATTGAGTCAGTAAAAAGAGAATTGTCTAAGAAGTTTGTTTTGAAGGACTTAGGTGTATTGAAGTCTTATTTAGGTATTTGCGTTGAATGGACAGAAGAAGGACATTGTTTATTAAGTCAGAGAAATAAAATTGAAAGACTGATTGAAAAGTGTGGATTACAGAATGCAAAAATAGTAAGAGCTCCAATGACAACTGGTTTTGTGTCTGAGGAAACAACTAGAGCGTTTGAGGACAAGACTTTCTTCAGAAGTATAATAGGATCTTTACAATTCATATCTTGCCACACCAGACCAGACATTTCTTATGCTGTAAATGTATTGTCCAGAAGGGTTAATGATCCAAAAATTGAAGACTGGACAGCGGTAAAACATTTATTGAGATATTTGAAAGGAACCGTAGATAGGAAATTGATAATAAGAAACAATAGTTCAGATCTAGATTGTTATGTAGACAGTTCATTTGCATCAGAATTAGGAGACAAGAAGTCAGTTACAGGAATGATAATTAAATATAGTGAAAGTCCAATAGTTTGGAGAAGTAGAAAACAAACTAATGTAACGTTAAGCACAACGGAAGCAGAATTCGCTGCTTTGAATGAGATAGTAAATGAGGTACAATGGATTAAGCAACTGCTAAATGATTTAAATGAAAGTTACAAGATACCAGTGGAAATTCTGGAAGATTCACAGTCATGCATAGCAATGGCTGAAACTGAAAGTTTGAAGAACAGAACAAAATATGTTGGTGTAAGATATCAAAATGTGCGAGACATGTTTCAGAAGGGTGAAATAGAATTGAGATATATAGAAACACAACACAACATAGCAGATTTGTTCACAAAAGCATTGACAGCAGAAAAACATGAAAGGCTGACACAAATGGTTGGAATGACATTGTAAGACACATACAATATTTTATTTCGGAGGGGATTGTTAAGGAAAATGCAACATGGGACATACAGTGAAAGAAATAAAATATGTATGTGAAAGTCACAATGACTAAGCAAGAGCAATTATGGGGCTACACAGGTGAAACTGCTAATGTAATCTAGAAGGCCTGAGAGCCAAGGACAGAGGTACTGAATGCAGAATGGAAACACCTGAGAATCATTAAGTGTACAAGGTGAAATGTTGAAATACATGGGTTGGTCTTAAGCATGGGTGGAACTATGTGGACCAATCAGAATGGAAGTACACACCCACTGGGTGGAAACTAACTAGTGGGTGGTGATAAACAATGGCTATAAAATTGCAATGTTTGCCAATGTAGTGTGGTTGAGTAGAGGTGCAGTAGTTTGGAGATATTGTGGCGTAATGTGTAGAGATTGTGATTTGTTGACCATATAGTATATTTATATAGAAGAATAAAGTAGGTTTTATATAAAACTACTGAGTTGCCTGGGTGATTCCTGGAGACGTTTTGGAGACACCTGGAGAAGAGTGAGAAGGCTTGGAGAGTTTGTCAGGATCTTCAGCCTATTCTCTGAAACTGCTGCTTGGGAGGAAAGCATTAACCACTGATCTAAGCTGGTTGGCTCTGCTGCATAACAAGGTGGTGAGTTTGAGCCAGAGGTGAAGAGCTACAACTCCCATCATCCCTGACAGGAAAAAGATAAGAGAATAACAGAAATCAGAACAAATGATGAGCGTCACACCAAACAAAAGGAAATTAAGGAAATATTTCATAAATATTTCAGCAACACATTTGAGGAAAAAAGGACTGATGGAGAAATCATTAAAAGGATTAAAGATTTTTTGGAAAAGGAAAAGGTACCAAAAATAACAGAAGATCAGAGATTAGAATTGAATAGAGAAATTACAGTCCAAGAAATAAGAGATGCGGTTAAAAGATTAAAACCTGGTAAGGCACCAGGTCCGGATGGATTTTCGGGCACATATTACAAACAGTTTATAGAAGAATTGATTGCACCACTCCACAACTTATTTAATGAGATTAAGAACAATGGTTGCCCCGAATCATGGCAAAAGGCTGATATTTCATTAATTTTAAAGGAAGGGAAAGATCCTGCATTAGTAACTAGCTATAGACCCATCTCCCTGTTAAACGTTGATTATAAGATCTTCGCTAGTATTATTGAAGAAAGATTGAAGAAAATATTATTAGTACATTGGATTAACAGCGACCAGAATGGCTATTTACCAAATACCGTATATTCTGGCGTATAAGACGACCCGGCATATAAGACGACCCCCCCATTTTTAAGGGGAAATGCAGAGTTTGTGATATATTCGCCCTATAAGACGACCCCCCTCTTCCAACGCATAGCCCCCGCATGCCCCTCCTGTGCTCCCTTCCAGGAGGGAGCACAGGAGGAGGATGCGGAGGCTGTGCGCCCAAAAGGGGCACGTTCGCCCCTTCTCCCCACCTTCCAGGAAGGTGGGGAGAAGGGGCGAATCGCGATTTGGCCACGCAGCCTCTGCATGCCCCTCCTGCGCTCCCTTCCAGGAGGGAGCACAGGAGGGGGATCCGGAGGCTGTGCGGCCAAACGGGGCACGTTCTCCGCTTCTCCCCACCTTCCAGGAAGGTGGGGAGAAGGGGCGAATCGCGGTTTGGCCGCACAGCCTCCGCATGCCCCTCCTGCGCTCCCTTCCAGGAGGGAGCGCAGGAGGGGGATCCACAGGCTGTGCGGCCAAACGGGGCTTTGGGGAAGGGGGGAGGCTGGGCGGAGGGTGGCTGGGGGGAGGGGGCTTCGCAGCCACCCCCCTCACCAAAGCGAGCCTTTGGGGAAGGGGGGTGGCTGGGCGGAGGGTGGGTGGGTGGCAGGGAGTAGGGGGCTTCCCAGCCCCCTCCCTTTCGGGAGGGGGGTGGATGTGTGGGGGGTGGGTGGGGGGAAGGGAGGAGGGGGCTTCTCCACCACCCCCTCCCTGAAAGCCGCGGTTCCGTGGCTTTCAGGGAGGGGGGTGGATGCATGGGGAGTGGGTGGAGGGAAGGGAGGAGGGGGCTTCTCCGCCACCCCCTCCCTGAAAGCTGCGTTTCCGCGGCTTTCAGGGAGGGGGGGCTGGATGCATGGGGAGTGGGCAGGGGGAAGGGAGGAGGGGGCTTCTCCGCCACCCCCCTCCCTGAAAGCTGCGTTTCTGCGGCTTTCAGGGAGGGGGGTGGATGCACGGGGAGTGGGCGGGGGGAAGGGAAGAGGGGGCTTCTCCGCCCCCCTCCCTGAAAGCCGCGTTTCCGCGGCTTTCAGGGAGGGGGGTGGATGCACGGGGAGTGGGTGGGGGGAAGGGAGGAGGGGGCTTCCTAGCCCCCCCCCAAAGCTGCGATTCCGCGACTTTCGGGAGGCGGGGTGGAAGCGCGGGGGGTGGGCGGGTGGCAGGGAGGAGCACTTTGCTTCACCCCCTGCCCGATCTCCTGCCTCTTCGCTCCATTTGGGAAGAGGCAGGAGATAGGCAGGCAGGTGAAGCAAAGTGTATCCGGCGTATAAGACGATTGTCGATTTTGGAGGGCACTTTTGAGTGCTCAAAAGTCGTCTTATAAGCCGGAATATACGGTAGATATATAAAAAACAACATAAGAACATTGTTGAATATTATTGAAATGTATGAAAAACAGAATGAAAAAAAACTGGCGATAATACTAGTTGATGCACAAAAGGCGTTTGACAGAGTGAGATGGGAATTTATGTTTAATGTGATGGAAGAGATGGAGCTAGGCAGTAAATTCCTAAATTGGATAAAAAGTATCTACAATAGACAAGAAGCCCAGATAATTGTCAATGGGGAGAGGACGAAATATTGTAAAATAAATAAAGGAACGAGGCAGGGATGTCCCCTGTTGCCGTTACTTTTTATAATGACATTAGAAATCTTGAATAGGAAAATTAATAATGATCCAGAGATCAGAGGAGTTAAAATTCAGGAAAGCCAATTTAAGTACAAGGCGTTTGCGGACGACCTTGCCTTTTTTTTGGATAACCCAGTGGGAAGTATTAACAAATTAATAACAACAATTGAGGAATACGGGAGACTTGCCGGATTTAAGATCAATAAGGAAAAAACAATAGTAATAACTAAAAATATGTCAAAGAGAGAAGAGGAGGAAATGGAGAAAATATCGAGCTTTAAGATCGGAAAGAAATGAAGATATTTGGGGATAAACATAACAAATAGAAATATAGATCTATATGTAAATAATTATATTAAAACTTGAAAAGAAATTAAAGAAGATCTGAAGAGGTGGTCAAAATTAAGACTGTCCTTATTGGGAAGAATAGCAATAATAAGTATGAATGTCCTTCCAAAAGTATTGTACCTGTTTCAAAATCTCCCAATCTTATCTACAACTTCGATATTCAGAGAATGGAATAGAGACCTGATCAGGTTCACCTGGGCTGGGAGGAAGCCAAGAATTAAGAGACAAGTATTAGTAGATGCAAAAGAGAGGGGAGGATTGGGTCTCCCAGACCTAGAATTGTATTACAATGCAAGCAGTCTAATGTGGGTTTTGGAATGGATACATTTAAAGGATAAACGATTACTCCAACTAGAAGGGTTCAATTTAAGATACGGCTTCCACGCTTATATGTGGTACAAGAAAGAGGAAGTACATAAAGATTTTGGGCACCACTTCATTAGGAAAGCAATATGGAGGATTTGGATAAAATATAAGAAATGGTTATATTCAAAGATCCCGACATGGGTTTCTACGCATGAAGCATTTCATAAAAGGGAAAGTTTATTCAAAGGAGAATGGTTGACATATGAGGAAATATTAAAGAGAAAAGGAGAGGGATATAAAATGAAGTCGCAGGAAGAACTGAGGAAGGAGGGAATAGAGTGCAATTGGTTTTTTTACAAACAATTAATGGAAAAATTTAAAATGGACACAAAATTGGAAGGGATCGAAATGGAAAAAACTGAATTTGATTTAATATTGAAAGATAGAGGGAAGAAGAAAACACTTTCAAGAATATATAAACTCCTATTAAAATTAAGTCAAGAAAAGGAAGTGATAAAACGGTATATGGTGAAATGGGCTCAATATATAGGCCATGAAATTCAGTTAGACTCCTGGGAAACAGCTTGGTGCAAAAATATAAAATTCACAAAATGTAATAATTTGAAAGAAAATTATTATAAGATCATGAATCTTTGGTATATAACACCAGAAAAATTGAACAAAATATATAAGAATTTGTCCAATAATTGTTGGAAATGTGGTAACTCTAAAGGTACATATTACCATGTCTGGTGGGAATGTAATAAGATCAAAAAAATTTGGAAAAAGATTCATGATTTAATAACAAAAACACTAGAAGTTGAGTACCCATTACAGCCAGAGATATATTTATTAAATATGCTACACAATGTAGACCAAGCAACAAGGGGGAAATATAAGAAAGTATTATTGTATGCAATTACGGCAGCCAGATTGGTAATGGCAAAAAAATGGAAAGGGGAAGAAGTTCCCACTATAGATGATTGGATACAGAAACTCTTTGAAATGTATGAGATGGATAAGTTGTCAATTATAATAGACGAAAAGAAAACATTAAAGGATATGCAAGATTGGGAAAAAATGGGAAAGATATGGGAAGAGCATTGGGGAAGTAATTATATTGTAAGAGAATAACATTTAAAGGGTAGATTGAAAAATGAAGAGTCGGGGAAACAAATGAATTAAAGAAACAAATAAATAAGATCAGAAGGTGTTGAAACTAAATTGAAGTTATAAATATCCAACAGGAAGATGAAAGGATGGAAGTTATTATATGTTTGATTAATGTATAATTTGTTATGATGTTTTGTATTTTTTTATTATTATTAATTTTTCCTTTTTTGGGGGGGGTTATTTGTGGGTTTGTGTGATCTGTTATGTTTTATATGTCGATGGAAATCTTAATAAAGAAAAAAAAAAGCTCTCTGGGGAATTTTTGTGTGTGTGCAAAAACATGCCTCATGTTTTCTGTAAAGCTCAGAGAGGATTCATCATCCTACTCACATGGGAATCACCAGCCTCTGCTACACCAAATTTTTAGCAACTCTGAACTTGTCTCCGTCCTGGTCTGGCCATTCTACCAACAGTGCTCACAACTAGGTCCAGTGGTTTCCCCCACTTTCATCCATTGGCAGCAGCTACTTAATGCGTATACATACACACGCTGGCATCCTGTTATTAGCATGCACACACATAAGTTTAGGTTCTGCCTGCATATGTCCTTTTGGGGGCACTGCAGACTTTGGTATGCCCTACCTCCCTCTGCAGTGCCCAAAGCCCTCTCCACAGATTTACTATGCACCTTCTGAAGCCCCTGTTGCACATGGCCATTCTGTGGCTCTTGGGGACTGAACAGGATTGGAGTAGCATCTGGTTATGTCTCCAGAGCCAGATGCAAAATGATTACAAAAGTGCTGAGATCTCTGGATGACTCTGGTAGACCTTCAGCAGATGATGTAATCACTTTGCATCTTGCTACAGCAACATAGCCAGATGCTTCTCCAATCATGCCTGCTCCCCACAAGGAATGAAATGGCTTTGTGGGGGGGAGTCTTCATGGCCAGCACATTAAGACTGAGGTGGTGGTATATGGCTTAGCCTAGTGTAGGTACTCATACAGAACTACTATGCTGAGCCATACAGGATTGAAGCCACAATCTCCCATATGCACCAATGCTAACAGGAAGCCTTTAAATCTTCCTTAGTTTGAAAGATCTTGGCTTAAATGGACTCATGTGGCTGTCACTTGTTGGGGTGATTGATGAGCAATCAATATTTCCCATCAATTTTGACCAGAATTACTTTCTACAATAGGCTGACTAATGGTTATTGGTGATGTCTGCCCCCACATTCTCCCCACCTCCTGACACGACATAATAACAATCTCATTTCCCACCCCAGTGGGTTTACCAAATCAAAGAAATGAGGCTGGGCATTGTGGGAGGGGGGAAGAGATTGATTGGAGGAGATAGAATTAACTCTATGCCCATGCTAAGATGTACCAGTTCCACCAGTCTGGTTTCCATAATCTTATTTTTATTAAATAGGATTTGAGAGGATATTTTGTGCAGACTGCTTGGAGGGGAGAGGTGGAGAACACATCTGCACCCCTTTAAATGGTAATACCTGCCTCATTCAGTGCCCCGGTGAACTTGGTGTTGGGCAAAGATAGTGTTTGTCAAGGTCTGCTGTTTGTTGAGGCGATCATTAGAGGCTCTTGCTTCACAGGGTAAGGGATTTGATCAATATGCTTTTTGCAAATAGAAACACATCACCTTTCTGTGCTTTGGGATGACGCAAGCTCACACAGCAGCAGTGGGGGAAACAGAGAAGGAAGACTTTCCAAACAGGAGAGGATTTGCCCAAATCGTACTGTGAGTTCGTGACTATTGATGATGGTGATGATAATGATGTTGAAGATGATGATTTTCATGACTCTTCATTTATATCCCACCTTTCCCCCCAACATCAGCACTCAAGGCATCTTAAAGAATATTAAAACCAGAACTGATTAAAAAGATACAAACACATCAGTAAAATTATATATATATATATATATATATATATATATATATATATGTCATTTGGGGGGGGATTAAATGATCTATTGAATTAAAACCATTAAAAAATAAACTAAAAGGCAGGATACAAAAACAACCTTACCTTTCTTCAAAAATGAGACCCAGGGTGTGTCCCAACATATGTTAAATAGGTTTCTAGCTGAATTTTGTTTTAACATATGTTGGAACACACCCATAATACAAAAGTTAAAAGGCAATTAAATAAGCAAACTATTAGAAACATTAATTAGGAACACTGATTTGAAACAGCTTTTTAAATTTAAAACATAGCAGCGAGAATAGAAAGTACCTTTGTCTAGCTTCAGCTGGTGCACCAACTGTCCCTTTCCCAGGAATAGGTTTTTGCTATTTCCAGTGCAAATTGGATTTTCTGAATGAGCAGTCTTTTTTTAACCAACATTTTAGATAAGGTTTGCTAGATGTTATTGTAAGAGATGTCCCTTATTTGAGCCTTGGAAAGCTTTTCCTTTAAACAAGATGCCAAACAATCCCATATTTTTGGGCATGCACCCTTCATAAAGACAGAAATATATGCATCATGTAATTTATGAATGTGGACAATATGTTAATTTCACCGGGAAACACATGGCTAAGTGAACTGAAATGAATACTCTCATTTGGTATTTTGGTAGATCACAAACTTGTTAACAGCTACTTCCTGACTGTCAACCTTGTGTGCCATGAATTTCAACTGTCCCTTATTGCTATTTGGAAAACCTGGCAACACTATTTTGGATGCATGTCTGTTCTACATACTTGAATTGCTTTTATTTAACTTTAACTCTCCCAGATGCAAAGGATGCTGAGAATTGTAGTGTGTGAGGTTGGAGCAAATCCACAAGAGAGTCCCAACTACTTCACCCCTAGGGAATTAGAGTTCTCAGGGCATCGGTGGGAGGGGGGAGTGATATGTGTGAACAAGGAATTCAAAATGGGGTAACAAAGGCATTCAAAATGTGTGGTGACCAAGGTCTGTGGGCAGGGGTGGAAGGAGTAGCATCCATCCCAAAGCTTTGAAAAATTACATTGTTGACAATGACTCCAAGAATCCCCCAGCTAGCAACTATCAATGGAGTTTACTCCAAAGTAAGCACACATAGATCCAAATTTTAAATAAGCTATCCAAGGTGCTAAACCTATTTCGGGGATAGAATTTATCACATTGGGTAGTTCCTTCAAAATTTGGACTAAAACCCAGGGCTAGAGATATAATTCTTCACTAAGTTTCTTCTCAAAGGAAGCAATGAGTAATTTTAACAATTTTCTTCCCACTGCAACAAAGTCTTCAAAAATCACACAATTTTCAAAGCTTATTCACAATTCAAGATTCACTTATGGTTGTTTTGCAAAGAAAATAGACCTTTCTGCATTTTCAGTGCAGAAGATATTTCTATGCTGATTATTTTATTATTTCCTGTGCAGAATATTATTTCCTATGCAGAAAATGCTATTTTCAGTGCAGGAAATGTTGTTTTCTGCTCAAAACAACAATGTGCAAATTTTGTGCACAATAAATAAATAAAATTTGTGCACAAATTTTGTGCACAACTACAGCATATTCTGCACAGAAAATACTGTTTTCCATATAAAACAGCCATGCGTGAATTTTGCACAGAATAAATCCCAAACTGCAAACATTCTCATCAGTCTAGGTTTCTTCTCATCAGGGCTTCTCAACTCTAACAAACAAATAAACATGGTTTTTAAACCATTTTGTGAATGTTTTTTGAATAATTTTTCATTCCTACCCTGGTTGAGTTCACTGCCTCACTGACATGGAAGCGACCAGCTGCCGCTGGTCTGTAGGACAGCAGATAGGACTTGATTGAGGTCAGTGGTGAATAACAGAGGGTGCCATCTTGTTGCTTGTTACTAATCTTGGTAAACTATGAGTTGGAAAGCTTTGCTGACGCAATGCAAATCATCTAGAGATCAACCAGAAGATTCAGAACTTTATCAGACCCCCCCCCCACATTATTGTTCTTTTGCTGGCATAAATTGAAGTGTTTTTATGCCGGCAAAAGAACCCCCCTAACCACACTTACCTGGAGCATTGTCAGTTAGGCTTCCCTGGCTGTAATGGAGCACAAACAGAGCTCTGTTTACTTCCAGGGTTGAGATCTTGCCAATTTTCGCAAGATGCTAGTGCGGGAAATTTAAAAATTAAAGCAAAAAAAAAAAACCCCTACAAAAAAATACAGCAAAGCACAAAAAAACACTTTTAAAGTCCCAAGTACCCCAGGTATGTGTGTGTGTCACCCTACCTGGCTGTCCCGATCTCACCCAGAAATGTTTGCCCATTGACTCTGCATTCACATGAGTACAATGGTGCAAAGTTTCAAATGCCAGCAATGCTGGCAACAAAGCGTCCCGACAGATCTATTGATGGCTTGGGCTGTCAATAAGAAAGTACAGCTTATTGGCAAGATATGATTGCAAAAGGACATGTCTGGTATGTGCACCTATTCACAATCATTAGGTGTCCTCATGATGCTATATTTTCCACATCTGATAGAGACACTTGGGATCTCCTTTGTTATTTTACTGAAACCCCAAACTCCACCAAAGTGAGCCAGGTGCCAAGATACAGTATATACAGTACTCTAAAGGTCTGAGCCCAGGAATTTGGCTTGAGGGCCAGAATTGAATGAAAACCAGTTCTTCCACAGAAGAAATCCACCATGGATTTTCCAGCCTTTCCCCAGCGGTCCATGATTTCATGAATCTTTGTACTGTGTGTATATGGGGAGGCAAAAACATGCCATGATATGGCAGGCAGAGCCCAAATGATCTTGGGGAAAAAACATGGATCACAAGGCTGAGATAGTGAGATACTAAAGAAGTTTCTGCTTAATATGGTCTCCTTATATCTAAATGATGGGCTTTGTTCTGTATTTTATGTCTTTTCTTTGCCAACCATTTATTTATTTATTTATTTATTTGAGTATTTATACCCCTCTCTTCAGCCACAAAGGCTCTCAGAGCGTCTTACAAATTATTTAGCAATAGCACTTACACATCTGCACTGCTTTATAGTGCTAGGCACTCCATAAGCAGTTTACAATGTGTTAGCTAATTGCCCCCACAACCTGGGTACTCATTTTACCGACCAGGGGGTGCCATCTTGTTGCTAATCTTGGTAAACTGTGAGTTGGAAATCTTTGCTGACTGAATGCAAATCATCTACAGATCATCCAGAAGATTCAGATCTATCTTCTGTTTCTCTCCTCATTTTGGTTATATTGAGATTTGGGTGTGTGCATACCCCCTAGAGGACTGGATGGCAAAGGGGAGATAAGCCTGAAGCTGCAAAATCAGCTTGGGGGAAAGGGGGTAGACATTGCATAGGAAGGCAATGTTGGGGATGATGGGTGGCCAATAGTATTGATGCCCACCAGATTGGATAGATTGTAAAATGCTTTTATTATACTGTGTGTCTTCTATGTTTCAATTGTGAGCAACAACCTTATATGGTATGCTTTCTGAATTTCTATGCCAATAAAGTTTTCTGATCAACAGTAAGAGCTGTTAGGAAGTGGAATACACTGCCTTGGAGTGTGGTGGATTCTCCTTCTTTGGAGGTTTTTAAGCAGAGGCTGGATGGCTATCTGTTGGGAATGATTTGATTGTGTATTCTTGTATGGCAGGGGGTTGGATTAGATGGCACTTGTGGTCTCTTCCAGCTCTATGATTCTATGGTTCTGGTCACTGCATCAGGGAATGCAAGCACATGACAGCACAATTCAAAGTGCTGGTCATGATGTATAAAGTCTTATATGGGTTAGGTCCAGGCTACCTGATAGGAAATGGGATCCTTTTGGTTAGTCCCAACTAGAGTAGACACCCTGAATTATTTATTGAATGGTGAGTCAACATATAAATAAATCTAGGGCTTGGCTACACTGTCAAGACTACACCAGCTTCCCTAATATAACAGTTTAATGGGCTTTACCCTGTCTTTCCCCCATCTTTCCCCCGAGCATCATCTGGACTGCCCGGGGGTAAAACGGAACAAAAGCTCTGTGTCGTTTGGACTGCAGGGCTGACAGATGTGAGAAAAATGGGATAAATAGCCCATCTGGCAAGCCCTAATTTGATTCGATGGCTTTATGTTAGTCAGGACCAGAAAAGAGTTTAGGCCCATTTCTTCTGTTGCTGCTGCTGCTGCTGCTGCTGCTACTTCTGTTATATGAGCCTGCCTGGGCCCCAAGATCTATATCAGAAACCGTTCTACCAGTCCCATTACCTTCACAGGTGCTTCTGATAGGGGCACAAGACAGGGCCTTTTTGATGGCTGCTCCTAGGCTCTGGAACTCCCTTCCTAGGGAGCTGAGACTGGTCACCCAACCAGCTTTCAAGAAGTGAATATTTTTAAAGAAAAAGATTTCAGTTAGGAGCTGTATTGGTTTTAACTGTACTGGTTTCAAATGTCTTTTTAATTAATTTTAATTTTATGCTTTAAATTGCTTTTAATGTTATTGACAGATGATGAACACGACGATGATGCTGGTGGTGATTCTGCTGTCTGAAATGTACTTTGAATGTTCAGTTCAGTTCACTGACCAAGAAGTTCTCTTTCCTGTGCAGTAGCATAGGAAATATACAGGGGCAGCTGGTAGTTCCTATGTCAATGAGCCAGTAAATCAGGTCCAGACTTTTGTCTGAACTTTAAGAGTTGTCCAACTTTTCTTGTGGGGGGGGGGGGGAATAGAGTTCAGCACTTTGGATAACTCCTATAGAGTTCAGGCCAAAGCTCCAATGGGTTCACTTCCCTTTTGACTTGGAACCCACCAACTGCTCCTAAGAAGGCATCAGTCATTAACGTAGTTTAAAATATTTAGTTTAATAGTGGACTTTATCAGACCAGGCAAATATGGCATCATCACTATGCCTAATGAACATGAAAGGGTGCACATATTATATGATGTCATCCTTTTGCGATCATGCATTGTCCAAAAGCCGTTCCTTTTTATTGACAGACCAAGCCATCAATAGATCTGCTGAGGTGCTTTTTTGCTGGCATCGCTGGCGTTTGAAACTTTGTGCCATTGTGCTCATGGGAATATAGCATCAATGACAGAACACTTCTGTGTGAAATTGCTACAGCCAGGTAGAGGATGCTCTTTTTATGAACCTCCCCAGTTTACTTTGAACTTTTAATGAGTGTTTCTGTGCATGTGTGAATGTTTTATGTCTTAATTTTGCTTTTTTTTAAAAAAAAAATTGCCACACTCACATCTTCTCATGAGAATCAGTGAGATCTCAAGCCAGGAAGTAAATGGAGCTCTGTTCGTGCTCTGTTTATGCTGGGGCTGCCTTTCTGATGCTGCTTAAGGTAGGTCTGATAAAGGGGGTTATTTTGCTGGCATAAAAATAGTTCAAAATATGCCAGCAAAAAACGTTTATGGAGGGTGGTCTGATAAAGTCCTTAGTTCAAATGTATTGGAAACAACATGGGGTAGGGGTAGGCATCATATAGAGGGGAAGACCAGAAGATAAGAGAGTATTTCTATTTTGATCACCTAGCTGTGGAAGGAAGAACAATTACACTATGAGAAGAAGCTGTTTTATACACTAGCTGAGATGCAATGGATAATCTAGACCCATACTTTCTTTTCTGCCTGGCACCTGCTGTTCTGGATTTAAAGCAAGTCTTCTCCCTTGTCTTTCCTGGAAATGACAGGGATTGGACATGGGAACTTTCATGTGTCAATCATGTGTGCTCTGCTTGGTTCCATTCCCCAACAGAGACTTAGCAAGCTGCCTTACAGTTTACTGGGATTTGTACTTTGGTGAGGTCCTTAGGATCCCCAGCTAGAGGGTTCTACTCCACCCCTTGAACAATGGCATGAGAGCTCTCTGGCAGAGAATTCGAGGAGTCTCACCAAACTGCAAACCCCAAGACCACATCCATAGGAATGGCAGTTAAAGAGGTATTGAACTGCTGTAATGGTATAGTGCAGATACACCAAATGAGGGATGTCAACAGTGGGTGCATCTACCCAGAATATCAACACTGGATGCATCTACACTGTAGAAATAACACAGTTTGACACCACTTTAAGTGTTGTAGCTCCATTCTATGGAATCCTGTGATTTGTAGTTTTACAAGGTCTTCAGCCTTCTCTGCCAAAGAGTGCTAGTGCCTCACAAAACTGCAGGATTCTATAGTATGGAGCCATGGTAGTTAAAGCGGTGTCAAACAGCATTATTTCTACAGTGCAGATGTACCCTAGGTGCCCTAGAACAGGCAGAGGCAACTGTGGGAGGATAGAGAGATGCATTAGCCCTCAAGGAGACCTTGGAGGGCCACACCCCTCCAAGGGCTGGTGGTGGGTGGAGTCCAACAACATCTGGAAGGCCAGATGTTCTCTACCCTTGCCTTAGAAAGTCCAGTCCCCAAATGAAGCTAGTTCAAGGGTAACTCCTCTTGCCCTTTTAACTTTTTAATGTAAATTACAAACTTTCTGACAACTTTGCTTTGTGGCTGAGCAGTGCTGAGATTTGCAGTGAGGGGTACTTTGCATTCTGATAAATGGTATTCATGCATCAAGGTGCATGACAGAGGTGATCCCAGGTGTTAGTGAAAAGTAATAAGCCAGCATTCCTCTGAAATATTCCCCATTCTCCCAGCTGTCAGTCATGGTATAGCAATTAAATGACTCCTTCATCCCCTGCAATTTAGTTCTCCACCCTCCCTTGTGTATAATTTATATCTTGGTAATTAAAGCACCAGCACTATAGCAAGTAACCTGAACCTGTGAGGGGAGTAGACAGATTGCCTATGTGTTTCCCCCCTTTGTGTCTTTCTAGATCCTTGTGTAGTCTGTTGCTCTTAGGCTTTACTTATTTCTTCCTTTCTCTGAGGCCACTTCCTTCCCCTCCCCGTGAGAATAAAGCAGAGAGCACTTGGAGTTTCCATAATGGCTGCCTGATCTGACTTGCACACACAGAAGCCACCTTTAGGGGCTTCTGTAATTGAGTTTAAGGATTCTTTCTCCTTTATTTTCACTAAATGGATTTTCTGAAAGCATATACAGTAGGACCCCCATATCCATGGGGGATTGGTTCCATGGGCCCCCATGGATACCGAAAACCATGGATAACAGTGTACACCATTGAAAATAATGGGACATCTGGTTTAAAATACCATAGAGTTTCCTTGGAGGACTTAGAAAATATCTAGAGAGGATACCTCTCTAGGCATTTTCTAGGATGACTCTATGGTAGGCATGTTATTTTGTGTCCCACGGAAAACTGAATCAGTGGATTCAGCAGATACGGGGGTTCTACTGTATATAAGTTTTTTTTTTATCTTATTACAAGCATCCAGAGTATCTATCCTGGCTTTATAGTCATAAAGTTAAAGCACTAGCCTTCCCTATACTGCTAGCATATTTATTTATTTATTTAAATATTTATACCCCACCCTATATCAAAGATCTCAAGGACAGCTTACAAAAGCATCGAAACATGAAAATAATTAAATAAACTAAAAAAACTAAACTGTAATAATAATAGTTTAAAAATTAAACTATGCACACTGTGTTGGGGGTCAGTTAATGAGACCCAAAGGCTTTATATCAAATATATGCTAAATATTCTCATCCATATTGTGAAGAATCAGGACCATGCCTACCATGGAGGAAATTGACACAGGAGGTGGAATTTGGATGGGATCAATTTTCTGGATCTGTTGGATTAATTGCCAAATATTATTACATTGTGAAGCATCATGACGGATGGAGCGCAAACTAATTTCTGATTGGAGACTCTAAAAATAAAAGTGAGGGGTGGTCTGAGCTCCTGGAAGCCGGTAGGCTTTTTTGGTACTCTTCTTCAATGCTTTGGGGCTGATGCTGTGCCGGATCTGAAAGAAACCTAAATCTCCATTGTATGTTTCCACAGAGGAAGGAAGAGAAAACAGGGATTCCCACCCTCCCCCACCAGGCCTGAAGAAGATGTCTGTATGCTGTCAGGCCCCTGATGAAGAGGCTCCAAGTCACTGGATGGGGGACTGCACACTGGTGTCCAGCATTCTACGCTTGCCTGTGCATTGCTGCGCATTCTTCTCTGATTAATTCCAGCTGTGATGTGCCTGTCCTAGAAGCCCCATAAAGTGTTAGTAATGCTAGCTGAGCTGAACAGAGATTCTTCTCTTTCTTTCCCTCTCAAGCTGATCTTTCTTTTCTCTCTTGTTTCAACTCTCTCTCTCTTTCTCTCTTTCTCCCCTCCTCCCCCCAATATGCAAAAACCTCAATTGACTACAAAGGACTAGTTTCCCTCCCTAGTTTCCTAAGAGCAAAAGGCACAATTTGTGAATACACCTCAAAATGCAACCATTATTCTGTTTTTAACCACCTCTACCTTGTGCATTCCAAACACTGTAGAATTGGGGGCAATAATAAGGAGAACTAGTACTACCACCACTACTACTACTGCTGCTTTGACTTCTGGGAAAAGCAAGCAATAGTGGTTCTGTGACCTGAATTGTGTAGGGTCTGTGGGACCCACTTGTGACCTCTGAGTTATTATATTATATTGTGGAATTTTAATTAGCTCAAAGGTATGACAGCGAGAGGCCAGGTAGCTTCGGGATCTTTACACCTGTGTATAAGATAAAATAAAATAAAAATGTTTTTTACTGGAAAATAATCATGGGTCCACTCGCACATGTACTCACACTTCAAGCAATCACATAAGGCTAGTGAAGAATTAGGAGGGAGTATTTGGATAGATGTAGCCACAATGTTATGAGTTCGATCCCAAGGGCTCCATGGTTCACTCAGCATTCCATCCTTTCGTAGGTCAGTAAAATGAGTCCTCGGCTTAGGGGGGCAATTAGCTAACACACATTGAAAACCACTTGAAGAGTGCCTAGTGTGCTATAAAAAGTGGTGTAGATGTGTAAGTGCTATTGCTTAACAATTTGTACACTGCTCTGAGAGCCTTCATGGCTGAAGAACAGGGTATAAATACCTAAATAAACAAATAAATAGAGGAACAGAGTCAGGGAATGGGCTACAATTACGTCTCCAGAGAGCAAAGATTCATGCAGTAGAGAAAAACTCAGATTTGTATCTGAGGGTCACACAGCAGAACAACAGAGTGATGAGATGGGAGGAGTTGTGCGCATATGTCTATGCTTTGAGGGTAATGTTTATACCCAATATTATACCTTTAAGGGGTATTTTGAGTATAGAACAATGCTTGTGTGTTTCCCAGAGTCAAACAATAGAAATTCCGGCTTCATTTATCAATGCTAATGGTTGGGACATTAAGACTGATGTGTTTATGGCAACCCTCACATTGTTAGCAGGCAGGGGTGTGAAGGAAGATCTTTCCAGGGTAAGTGATCCAGTCAATTGTTTGTTTTGGGGGTATGACTCTCTGCCAGATGTGTCCAGGGAAATTAGCACATTCCACTCTGACAACTGTCTGAGGGGGCTTTGCTTAATCTCATCCTGGGCATGTTTGAGTTTAAGGAATTTGCAAGACCTCTTTGTAGGCTTCAAGTAAGTTTCACTAGCCCTAATGTTTGGGTTGCCCTGGTTTACTGGAAATCACATGGTGCATCTAATAAACTGAATTGTGAATTATTGGAGGGAAGGGGTGTAAGGCCAGGGAAGAGTTGCAGTAGTGATAGGTGCTCTGCGAGCACTTCCAAATCATCTGAATGAAACCATCATAGATGGGCTTGCGAGAGCACAATTACAAAAAACAATGCTGCTTGGAATATGACACATTATCCCAAGATACTTCATTGATTCCTAGCTTCTGGGATAGAATCTGAATCATTGATGGTTCAAAGCTCCAATCGGTAACACTTGGTAAGACTGTGAAACCAGTGATAATATTGTATCATCAAAATCAAGGAGAAATATCCTGGTACCATTTATCGGCTGATGGGAGCATTGCTAAACATATGCCTTGGTGTATTAGGAAAGATTCCTGCCCCAGCCCACTGACCTTTAATCTTCCAAATTCCTTATGCCTCAGATTTCAGGGTTTTTTTCCTCCCCACTAAATGTGCTGCTTTCTCAACACTTATGGTTCATGCTTAAAAGCTGTGCCATTTTTAGCATTCTTAGCATAAGCGTTTCTCCCCTGCAGCTTTGAAGAAAAAGGGGTAAAATAATAATAAAGAGGGGGTGGGGGGGACCCTGCACATGCTAGAGATCATTTGAGCATTACTTTCTTTTCTGGAGAGCCGATGCCCAAGGCTGAGCTGTTTATTTGCAATCCTTGCCATTTTCACACCTCTCTTGTTCACATGTTTGCATCCCTCTTCTGCCAGAAAAGATGTTCCCCTTCTCTCTAGGCCCTCTGTGTTGCTGTTTTTCTTTCTATACTGCTTCAGAACCTCAGATTCATGGCCTGGAGATAGCTTGCTTCCCACTTCTTCTGTTTCCATAGCCCCTGTAAGGAGCCACCAGGGTTAGGATAGGAGACATTTCATCTCTGTAGGAGCAGCACTATGAGTAGCCTAGTAAGGTGACTGCCTCAAGTGGCAGAACATAGAAGGTGGTGAATAATAACCTATTGGCTGAGATCCTACATCACAGTCTATGTTTCAGAAACTTATGAATCCATAGCTACATTTCAGAAGTGTTGTTACCCTCAGAGGTGGGGGTATGTTCGCACCCCACTTGTGATGCCAAAATCTTCTGTAATATCTGAGGAAATTATTAGCTCAACAGGAGGCCTGCAAGAGGAAGGTAACTTCGGAGATCTTTTCAGCTGTGTATACCTGTACTAACTGTAGAAAGCACTCCTGTTAAAGTAAAATAACATATTTTTTATTGGAAATAACCCAGGGGCTGCACTAACATACAAAACATACACTTTTAAGAACCAGACAAGGCTAATGGAAAGAAAGGCAAGGCGGTTGGCTAGAGAGAGGTCCAGGAAGATAAGGTGATAGTTACCAGTCTTGAAGAGAAGAATTCTGTGCAGCAAAAATTCTCAGACAGGCATCTAAGGGTAGCACAGGAGGTTCCGATCTGGGGCACGCCAAGAAAGAGAGTGGCTGGATCTGTCCCCTGGGCACACTTTACTATTCTTAAGGGTCTAATATTTATACCCTATTCTGTGCCTTGGAGGGGAGAGTTTGGCAATAGCAAAGCTTGAATGACTCTCACATGTAACAGACAAAGGAAACTAAAACTCAACTGATTGCTTTAATTGCTAGGAGATACAAATTGGTGGGTTTGCAACAACCTTGCAAGATTGGACAAGAGGGGGTACAGGAGAGATTTCAGTAGGGTATAGATTAAAGAATGGTCATGTAACTGCCTGATTCAATCATTGCTGGAATTCCCATGGCTGGAAGAAAGAATTAGCACATACCCCTCTAATGACTCTAATGGGTCGTTAGCATAAACCCATTATGGGGGCTTCCTGCTCAATCCTAATAATTCTCACCATTATGTTTCCAGATACAGCTCAGGTCATTGTGACCTCCAACTGACCTCTGGTCTCCCTCAGCCAACCCTGACCCCAAAAACATATCCAGTATTTCCAGTTATGAGATACTGTGGGGAGATGGGGAAGTAGGGTGTAATAATAATGCAATGAAACCCTCTTAGTGAATTGCAAATATGTACATCTGGGAAAGAGTACGCCAATGTGCATCAGGCACTTCTGATGCACATCAGGGACATCTGATGAGTATCGGATGCTCCTCTTGTGCTCTGGCACTTCCTAGCTGGTGTTCTGGTGCTCATCAGGGAGCACCTTGATGTGCATCATTGCCTATTGTGCATCAGGCCCTGGCGCATCAGGCACTCCACTGGCTACCATTGGGCAAATGGACAACTGTACATTATAATGTCATGGCATCCCCTAGGTGAATATGGATCTTGTGAAATTACTCAATTCAATTTCGTGCACAGGGAAGGAGACATGAAAATTGGAGGAACAGCAACTATTTAAGATATGCAGATGACAACATACTACTAGCAGAAAATAGAAAAGGCTTGGAATGATTACTGAAGACAGTCAAGGAAGAACGTGCAAAGACAAGTTTACAGCTGGACATTAAGAAAACAAAAATAATGACCATAAATGATGTGCATAATTTTAAAGTACAGTAAATGATAAAGACATCAAAATAGTTCAACATTTTCCATACCTTGGCTAAGTCTTTAATCAGAATGAAAACTGCAGTCAAGAAATCAGAAAAAGACTAGGGGCTTGTCTACATGAGTAATTTACCCCATCTTGCCCCCATCTTGGAGCCCTGCAGTCCTGACAATGCAGGGCTTTTGCCCCGTTTTGCCCCTGGACAGTGCTCACAGCCCCTGGGGCAAAGATGCTTCTAAGATGGGGAAAGATGGGGTAATTCCTGATAAAATGTTTTAAAATAATACTTGTTTAAATGTGTTCCAGCCGGTAAAAAATGCCCCACATGACTTAAGCATTATAGGGCTTTGTAGATCATAACCAGTAGTTTGAATTGTGCCCAGAAATGAACTATCAGCCAGTGGAGTTTGCCCCCACTTTCCCTTCCACTGCCCCTGGAGGTATGATCTATTTTTGAAACCAGCTCCCACTTCTATGATGTCAGAAGAAAAAGAGACAGTAGATAGTGGTGACAGACTAAATACCCTAAAGGCACCAGGTCCTATTTGATCTTGGAAGCTAAGCAGGGTCAGCCCTGGTTAGTTCTTGGATGGGAGACCACCAATGAATACCAGGTGCTGTAGGCTATATTTCAAAGGAAGGGACTGGCAAACCTCTGAGTATTCCTTGCCTAAGAAAACCCAATGAAATTCATGGGCCCACCATAAGTTGACAGGTGACTTGAAGCCACATGTACTCACAGGTAGTGGCGGCACTGGTGCACTTGCAAACTTCCTGCCATGAGGAGGATGAAGGGGTTGATAACGAAGACAACTGCATCAGTTCTGGCATTTCAGCATTTGACGGTGAAGAAGTGGGTGACTAGTCATTTTCTTTTAAGATGCCTGGTTCCTTAAGTCTTCTGAACCAAGGCATCATGAGGAGGGGAAATGTGCTAGGGAAATTGTCTGTGCAGTTTTGGGTAGAAATACTGGAGCATGTCTCCCAACCGACATGCTCCATCTAGGGCTTTGAAGTCTTAGGCAGAACACTCCCTGGGCCTGCTAGTCCCTTGCTTTATCCAACAATAAAAAATCCCATTTTCTGCTGCAACTGATCACCGCTTTGTTGGACATAGTTCTGCCCTGCCCAGTGTGAACAGGTCCTTCCCTTCATTGATCCTGAATCTCCCACCATTCAGCTTCAGGTAATGGCTCATTGGGTTCTTGTTTTATGATAGAAGGAGGCTTCCACAAACTTCTAGGAGTGGCAGATGATCTCTCCCCTGCCAAGAAAATGTTTTGGGGGAGGACTTGGAGACTCAGGGGGACCCAGGAGGGGCTCTGGGGCTGTAAAACAGCCTTGGGGGCCACACCTCTCTGTTTTCTCCACATTCTGTATAATGCTATACAGTATGACCCCCATATCTGTGGGGGATATGTTCCCAGACTTACCATGGATACCTGAAACTATGGATAACAGTGAAGCCTATTAAAATGAATGACTTCCAGTCCAAGCATATAATAGAATCACACTGGGGGACCTAGAAGATGCCTAGAGAAAACACCTCTCTACGTATCTTCTAGGTCCTACAGTGTGATTCTATGGTCTGCTTCTGCAGGAAGACCACCATAGAGTCATGCTGGAGGATCTAGAAGATGCCTAAAGAGACCATATTTTTTCTGGACCCAGGTAAAGTGAATCCAAGGATGTGGGTCCTGTGGATTTGGGGTTCTAGCTGTATATCACTATCTCCTGCCACCACCACCGCTACCACCCCTATGTGCACAGTATGGCCAAAGTTTCTGTCAGACCCAAAACAGAAATCTGGGGCCGATGCTCAGAGAGTGTCTAAACAATTCCAAAAGGATGGCAAGCACAGCTTTGGGAAAATATATTGATATACTATTGATGTACTGTTGGGCAGAGAGGAAGGCAACCAAGATGTTCAGCTTTGAGAGGTGAGGACTGAGAGGCAACCCGATAGCCATATTTAAATATCTTAAGCTATGTCATGCAGAAGATGGAGCAAGGTTATTTTGTATGGAACAAGCTTATTTTGTAAATCAGTGGCTCTTAGCCTTTTCTTTACCAGGGACCCCCTTTAAATATCTTTTGTTGCCATGGACCCCCAAAACTTAACTCAAGATTTAAAACCCTAACAACAGCAGCAGCAATAACAATAATGCCGGATAATAACAATAAAACAATTACACCATCCATTAACCCTTCCCTCAGAGACACTGGAGGGGAGGGAAGACTTTTTTTCTGCTTCTTCCTACAAATTTGTGGCTGGCACTGATTGAAGAACAATGCATAGGCCAAGCCAGCCAGCCTTTGCCTTGGCTCCTGTCATGTGCACTGAGCAGCCTTCAAGCCTTTGTGGACCCCCTGTGAGGACATCAAGGCCACCCGGGGGTCCATGGACCACAGGTTAAGAACCACTGTGCAACTGATTCTGGTTACAAGAAAAGAGATTACCCCTGAACATTAAGAAGAACTTCTTGACTGCAATAGCTGTTCAGCAGTGTAATAGATTGGCTTGGAGGGTGGTGGATGCTCTTTCTTTGGAGGTCTTTACACAGAGGATGGATGGTCATTTTTCAGGACTGATTTAAGTATGTATTCCTGTATGAGAGGGGGCTGGACTGGATGGACCTTGCAGTCCCTTACAATTCTAAAATTTTATCATTCAGGGATAGCCAGGAGATTTGTCACAGAAGGGCCTCCATAGGTGGCTGTAACCATGCCTGCCATTGCCTTCATTTCTTGTGGCTGGGGATGCTGTCTTAGAAATGAAGGTGGTGGCAGGAACACAGGCCTGTGGCCAGCTCCAAGCTGGAGTGGCTAGTGGAAAGTTATGGTAAATGCACTCTTCTACAGCTGCTGGTGCCCAAGACCTTCTGTTCAATTCAGAGCAGCTCTGTTGAGAAGCAACAGGAAAATTCAGAGTGGATCACTGCTTGCACAGTGGTGGCAGATCTACCGGCTACCTCTGGCCAATTGAGTGATGAGTCACTGAGCAATGAGCCCCTCAGAATTCTGAATTGCTCTTACTTGCTCTTCTGATCTGCTCTTGTTTTTAGAAGGAGAGGGTGGCCTGTCCCATCTTGACACTTCCTAGTAAGTAGGGCCTAGTGTGGCAACAAACAACAACAGCAGCAACAACAACAATGACAGGACAACCTAGGGTAACACTACTATGGTGGACTTTCCTTCATTGGAGGCTTGTAAACAGAGGTTGAATGGCCACCTTTCAATGATGGTTTAGATGTGGATTCCTGCATTTTTTTGGGCCAGGATGATATTTGGAGGTACTTTCCAATTCTGTAAGAGCCAGTGTGGTGTTGTGGTTTGAGTGTTGGACTAGGACCTTCGGAAACCAGGGTTTGAATCTCCACTTGGCCATGGAAACCCACTGGGCAAGTCACACCCTCTCAGCCTCAGAGGAAGGCAATGGGAAACCCCCTCTGAACAAATCTTGCCAAGAAAACCCCATGGTAGGTACAACTTAGGGTTGCCACAAGCGGGAAATGACTTAAAGGCACACAACAAACACATTCCAGCTCTACAAATGGGATCCTATGGTTCTATTCCTTTGCTCCCAAAGCTCTGCTTTTCTTCCTTGTTCTTAAAAGACAAATGCACAAAGGTAGATGGGTAGATTAGCTGTGCACTGCCCAAGCTTGACTGGACCAAACACCTATCATCACATAATTCATTGTGTGTGTGTGGGGGGGGGGGAGAATAGAAAAGGGAATCCTTCATTTTCCAACATTGCCATTCCAACAGTCCAACAAGAATGGGGGTCTCAGTAGGCAATAGCAGGGTTATGCATCTTCCCACCCACCTCCCCCATCCCTTGAAAGTTTTGCCTTGAAACTCCCATTCCTGGAATCTGCAACCACTGCACCCATGATGACCAAAAAAGGATGCCAGTAGGCAATTTTGTGACATGGTAGAATCATGGGTATCTTGCAAACTTTCATTAATTCTTGAAAATCATGATTAAACACAAGAATTGGAGGTCAAGACACCAATGGTCCTTATCTTCCCTTATTATGCTAGACAGCAATTGCAGCTCCCAGAGTGGATATAATAAGAAAAATAACAATTCTGACTGGTACGTTACTAGAAAACATTTTAGCCATATTATTTGCTCAAGCAGGCATGCTTTTTTTGAAGCTCGTTGCTGCCTCCAGAAGTCCTTTTCTTTCCTTGAGCACATATGATTTGAAGCCTTTTAAAAAAACCATCATTATGCTCTCTACTTCTCAGAATGGTAAGAAGCTACAAGAGCAGAGCTATAGGGTTTAATATCCTTGGGAAAAGAGAGGGCAGGAGACCTGCAGCACACAATCTGTACCTTGTTTATTCAGAAATCTCTCTCTCTGAATCCAATCCAAAAATGCTCAAGATGGCAGCCTTAAGACAGGGGGTGGCAAAATGCCACCAAGGTGGCTCATACCCTCCAACACTTCATAGATAAAAAAAACCTGGCATACATGAGACCAGGCAGCATCAGAGTGAGGTCAACGTGGCAACAGTTATTCATGAAGAAGAACAGATAAGCAAGGAAAAGCTACAGCAAAGTTTATTTTGTACTGTGTTTGTTTATGCATATTCCGTTTCGCCCCTTTGTTAGTAATCTATAGTTTTCTTTTTCTATGTCTGTTTTGGTGTAGTTTTATATTTAAAAAGGGAATGGTGTAATGTCACTTCCTGGCACCATTTTGACAGGGAATGTAGAGGAAAATTTAGTTATTTCGACTTAATAATGGAGAGAGAGGCCCCACACAGTTGCCCACACCTGCTCTAGGTCTTTCCCAGATCCCACAGAAGACCCCCAGTTCTGTCTCACTGGGGACAGAAAAGGCAATTTACCACTTTTGAAAGTCTCCACAAACAGTGGGTTTGTACACATGCTTCCAAATCCCCTCAGCCCTTCTCCTTCCCAAAATTGAAACAGGAAGATATCTCCTGTCACTTCCTGTTATTTAATTTTTTTGCTACTTTTTCACATTTGGGCAGCTGGTGCAGCCTGCAACAAATCCTGTGGTGCTGGTGGGGAGACTCTCAAACCTTCCAAAGTTGGCTGCCTCTGGCCTATTTTGTTAGCAGTACCAACATTAGCATGTCAGTAGCTGCTAGTTTGGTTGTCCCGCAGAACACATTATAAGAGGCATGACTCACTAGAAAAGACAATAATGCTTAGTAAGGTAAAAGGTAGCAGGAAATGAGGAAGACCACATTACAAATGGGTAGACTCAATCAAGAAAGTCATGTCCCTGAGCCTACAAGTCCTGATCAGTTGATGAGAGGGTGACTTGGAGATCTCTCATTCATAGCGTCACCATGAGTCAAAGCTGGCCTGATAGCAGTGAATAACAACAACACTCTAGTCAAGACTAATAATAGTGGTTAGGTTGTTTTGTGGTTTTGTATAAATTATTATTATTATTATTATTATTATTATTATGCATTTTTATTCTAGGTGGTAGGCTGTAACATAAAGTTTGGAAAGTTTGAGTATCTGTTCACACAAAATATGCACTTTGGTTTGCATATTGGTTTAGAAAGTACATATCAGACAAGTTTGTATTAAATGCAAACTGAACAAATTTCTCTCCTCTAGGTAGCCTTAAAGACCTTGCAGTCTTTCCAAAGCTGCCATTACCACATCACACAGAAATTCACATTCTAGTAATTCATGGTGGAGGGAAAAGGAGAGGGATTTTGTTTTTTAATCTTCCAAATGAAATTAGGTTAGAGAAACAGCCCATGATGGTATTTGTACCACATAAAAATGGACTGGTTTTTTAAAAGGTGGCATAAGAAAGATAAATAAGATTCCTTAAATCTCTGCCATTGTGTTGAACCAGAAATAATTTCGAAGATCTTAAGAGGGAGAAACACAAAGGGATGTAAAGGTGAGGAGTAAAGATAAGCGTGATTCATAAACTGAAAGATGATATTTTCCCCCGTCTCTCTTCTCCTCATCTGTGGAATAATGCATGCAGCGAGTTAACAAGTGCTTTTTCAAGGGCACTGGAGAAGCACTGTGCATTAGATATTGAAAATAGAAGAGCCAAAGAAGAATGCAGCCAAAATGCTGAGGGTAATAATATTTTATTTCTGTAGTAATTGTTGGGCATTGAACCTCGAGTTGACTCTGAAGACGCATTCTCGGGGAGAGGAACAAAAGAGTAAATAGAGGTAATCTGCAGGAATGGTGTGGCAAAGAATTTACTCATTACTGAATGAGGAGAATGGCACACACGCATGCACACACACACTCACACAAGTTTCAGGGCAATACATTAGGTGGCAAAGTCCTGAAAGGCATGTGGTAGCATCTTCACAGGTTTAATGGATATGTTGAATGTTTCAGATTAAAGATATATTATATTTTGGATGCTGGTGTGGGGGGAAATGTTTTTGTTGCAATATGGAAATATATTTCCAGTGTCTTAATATATAAGTTGTATGTTATTGCTGATTTACTTACGACTCTTCAAATGCTTTCATCAGTGCTGTCTACGCACAATCCTAAATATACACTGGACTGACTATGTGATGAATGTTGCTGTCCTTGAGCAAGCAGGGATCACCAGCATTGAGGCCATGATATTGAGTACACAGCTGCGCTGGGCAGGGCACGTTTCTAGGATGGAGGACCATTGCCTCCCAAAAATACTACTCTACGGTGAACTCACCACGGGTCAGCTAAGAGGGGAGCTCCAAAAAGTGATACAAAGACTCCCTGAAACAACATCTCAGGCTCGGCCAAATTGATCACCAACAATGGTCCGCCCTGGCCTCACATCAGGAGGCATGGAGACACACTATCCACAATGCTGCAGCCTTATTTGAGAACTCACGCTGAACAAGTCTTGAAGAGAAACAACAATGCAGAAAAAATCACAACCCAGAAACATCACCCAAGGAGACCTTCTGCTGTGCTTTCTGCGAACCGGACTTGTTTATCTCTGATTGGCCTTTTTAGTCATCAGCGCACTTGCAGAAAGCGCGGGATGAGTCCTTCCTGAATCTTCGTTTGCGAAGAAAAGCCAGAGAGAGAGATGTTATTAAAGACTAAAATTTAATAAATAAAGCAAAAATATATTATATTTTGGATGCATTCTTACACAAATATGCATATACAGTAGGACCCCAGTATCCATGGAGGATTGCTTCCGGTGGGGGGCATGGATGCCAAAAACCATGGATAACAGCGAACACCATTGAAAATAGTGGGACTTCTGGTTTTAAATACTATAGAGTTTGCCTTGGAGGACCTAGAAAACGTCTAGAGGGGATGCCTCTCTCGGCATTTTCTAGGAAGACTCTATGATAGGTGTGCTGTTTTGTGTCCCATGGATAACTGAATCAGTGAAAAATGAATGAGTGGATATGGGGGTCCTACTATACTGTACACATAAAGTGTGTATATGCATGCAGTTGGACCCCCGTATCCACAGAACCAATATCTGTGGTTTCAGTTATCTGTCCGACACAAAACAGTGCACCTACCATAAAGTCTTCCTAGAAAATGCCTAAAGAGACATCTTCTCTAGACATTTTCTAGGTCCTGCAAGGCAACTCTATGGTATTTTAAACTGGAAGTCCCATTATTTTCAATGGTGTTCGCTGTTATCTGTGTTTTTTGGTATCTGTGGGCCCCCCCGGAACCAATCCTTTGGGGATACGGGGGTCCTACTATATTTGAATTGGTCACTAGTTGATTTTTTAAACATAAATAAATATGGAAAAGTAGAATGCTTGGTCCACTGAAAACCAACTGGGGACACCTGAGTGTCTAAATTGAACATTTAGGTAGGCTTACAACATCATAACTTTTTCCTATTGTCTTTCATGATCATGGCATCATTGCCATGATTGCAAATGCCCCCAAACCCACCATAAAATCTAGGCAAAATCTACTGAGGGATGGAGTTCTGCAGCAGTGGCAAGCTGGGTACTGAAGTATGATGTGCTGGCCCCCTTCCACCAGCAAATGACAGGGCAATGAGGATCTCCCAAGAGTCCCTGCTTCTGTTAGTTCCACTGCCACTTGTTGGTGGAAGGGGGCTGGAGGTGTCATCTTTCATTGCTCCATTCACCAGTACAGCAGAATTTCATTGATCAGTAGAGTTGCCTAGATTTTAAGGTTGCTTTGGGAGGGGGGGGTCACATTGAGGGATGGGCATAGCCACTGCATGCTGGCTACATGCCCACTACAAGATCAATGTGGTGTTCTAAGCACCTTCTTGAAACTTCATCACATAGTACAATAATAAAGAGTCCTACAATATTTCCAAAGAAGTGACTGTGTTCTGTTGTTCTACCACACAGAAACCATTGAAAGTCATGCTGTACCTTGAATACTCATTCATTTTGAGTGAAATCGAGTTGCTAGCCCCAGCCAGAGCAGACCTATTTGAATCAACTGCTGTATAAATTTCATTGACTTAGTGCATCATGCGTCTAATTCAGGCATACCTTGGTTAACAAAGCCTCTGGCAGTGAACCTTCTTTTTACAAAGCATTTTTACACTTGCCTCCCTTTTTGCCTTCCTTCTGTCTAGAGAGATTTTTTTTTTAAAAAAAAGCAGCAGGTCATTTGGAAGATGCTGGAGAAATGAGAAACACAGACTTCAGGTATCAGGTTCCAGCAGCACGTCTACAGTAAACAATGCAAGAAAGCTTCAGTTGGGAAAGTATGGGATTCTACTCTACCTGATCCTACTGCAGCTGTGTATGTCCTCCATACAACAGGCAAAGTAAATACCAGCTACCTTCAGAATCCCTTACTCTGCAAACACAAAAAGCAAAACAGAACGGAAAAGGGAAAGCAAATAAGTCAGCCTCACCAGCTATCCCCAGCATGTCAAAAAACCATAGATCTATTAGTTTGGCCACAAAATGGACATCATAAGAAAAGTGGAGACAAGTGTATCCCTGGATGCATTTTGGAAGTAACCTGCAGGTAGTCTCTAGAAGGTTCAACATGTTTTTGTCTACTTATGTAAAGTTTACTTGGACTGGTTGTTTCGTTTCACATGTGCACATTGTTAGTTTTGAATAAAAAGTTTGCTGAAACACATTGAACTGCTCTTGTTTGTTGTGGTATAGAAACGTATCCCTATTCTTTCCATTTTATTTCTGCCTCTGGTACCAACGTTTCTGTTAATGAAGTAATGCCCAGGAACACATCGACTTCCTTAACTGAGGTATACACTGCACCCTCCAGATCCACAGGGGTTCAGTTTCAAGACCCGCCACAGATGGCAAAAAATGTGGATGGTCGCGCCCCATATTATTAAATGGTGACATACGCACAGACACGTCAGTGTGTCTGCATGCACATCACCACCATTTTAGGTATGGGATGCAATGATCCATGGGTGGTTGAAACTGCAGATCAAAAGCCCACAGATCAGGAGAGCCTACTGTATTTATAATTGGATTTCGGCCACTAGACATGCAAGTATTGGCTAAGATTATGTGGGTTGAACTATGCTATCTCTGGCCAATGACATTTTCTGCTGAGGACAATGAGATTGGTAGTTCAACCCTCTTGATCCCAGACTAAAAAGATGAAGATGATACTTGGACTGATAGTTGAGGGGGGCTTTCAATGTATATTTGGGGTGGGCACCTACCCCAGGACAAACGCAGGATATATCGTCCCTTTGATTCTGTTTGTAGCTGCTATTTTCCATCAAGCATATCTACCTGCTTACAAATATGAAGTCCTCCTTCTGCTTCCTTAGCCAACTTCCCCCCAAGTTCTTTGCATGCTCCCCCATTCCCGTCATTGACAGCATAACCCCCTCCTTTCTTTTTGAAACTGTTGAAATGGCAGCCAAATTTCTCAGCTTGTCTCTGATCACCCTGTTAGATCTCCTACCAATTTATTTTGCCTCTTGCTTCTGCTCACTTTCCGGATTTAATTCCAAGTAATCTTTTTTTTTTTTTTAATTCCAGGTTTAAGCCACCGGCACATAACGGCATGCCTCCGATTCATCCTTCTTATTATGCATGCTCCTTGCATTTGGACCCATTCTTTTTAACTTTGAAACCAACACATGGTCCATTACTTTTGCCTCCCCTATGCCAGACACGTTCAAATTATTTCCTTGCTGCATATTGCCCTGATAATAAAGTAATCTACAGAAATGGAGACTGGAATTTTACCTGTCTCTAAATGCCAGCTCTGTGGATGTAGAGAAAATATCAAGCAATTGCAGCTGGCTGCTTCTTCCCAATGATCTTTTCTAACCCCCAATGGCTGGAGCCAGCTTGAAAATATGTTGTGAATATATAGTAGGCACTTTCCCACTCTTTCTCCCTCAGCACCCTTCCCTGTTACAGTAAGAAGGGTTTAGGATGAATTTTTTGACAGATAAAACACCCCTGAGATTCTTGACGATTAATATATACAGAGCAAAGGTCTAAGAGATATTTCAGAATACGTCCAGCTTTGAGCTATAAATGAGCGCCAGAGTGAATACTTGCAAAGAATCTAAATGTCCCCCCCCCCGCACTAAATTTCCAGTTTCACAATGCCGAATGTGAAAACCCAAATTTCACTTTTGCATACTGAATGCAGAAGGTTATCTCAAATGTTGACATCTGGACATGAATCTGGTTTTATAGACATGAAAGATGAAATTCAGTAGGCCATGAATTGTCAATTGATGAATGCCATGGCATGTCAGCTATTGAACACTATCACATATTATATATTGAAATCAAATATTAGTAGAGGTACAAAAATTATATCATTAAATACCAACATTAGAACCATCTGGGCTGTAGTATTTCCAGTTTATATATGTGGGTGTGAAAGCTGGACAGTGAAGAAAGCCGAGAGGAAAAGAATCCACACATTCAAAATGTTGTGCTGGAGTAGAGTTCTACAGATACCATGGACAGCTAAAAAGTCAAATGCATGGGCTTTAGAGCAAATCAAACTTGAACTCTCACTAGAAGCAAAGATACCTAAACTAAGGTTGTTGTACTTTGTTGTACTAACCTGAGGCTGTTGTGTTTATCATACTTAAAACATACCATGAGATGATGGAACTCATTGGGAAAAACAATAATGCTTGGGAAAGTGGAAAGCAGTAGAAAAAGAGGGGGACCACATTGTAAGTGGATTAATTCAATCATGGAAGCCACAGGCCTGAGTTTGCAAGAACTGTGGAGTGCAGCTGATAGGCTCTTGGAGGTCTCTCATTCATGGGGTCACCATAAGTTGAAGTTGAGTTGATGGCAAATAACAACAACAAAGAAGAAAAGATGGTACATATATTCTCCCAGGTCAAAAATATTGTACTAGCAGTGGGGAATAGATCCACATTTGTGTCCACCAATTAATGTTATATCTATATGATCATTTTCATTAAAATTGAAATTACAGTCATATCCGTGAGGGTTCAATTCCCAGACTTACTGCAAATACGAGAAACTGCAGATAACTGCAAACCCTATTAAAATAAAGGACTTCAGGTAAAAACATACCATAGAGTTGCATTGGAGGAACTAGAAGATGCCTCTCTAGGCATTTTCCAGCATGACTCCATGATATCTGTCCCTATTTTGTGTCCCGCGGATAACTAAAACCACAGATATTGGTTCTGTGGATACAGGGATCTGACTATTTTGAATTAAAATGGTATGACACCCTGTTTTGGAGAAAGCAGGCTCATAAGCATTTACATATGTGCTTACCATATGATGAAGAAGTTACACAAGTCCATTGTCCATCTTAAGGAAGGGTCAACTTACTGGAGTGATCAGTACACTTTCCTGTTTTCAGGAATCACACTGTGTCCTGAATGGATAGGAGGAAGTTAGAAAATGGTCTTGTATTTAGTCAGAACACTGGTCGATCTAGTTCATTGTTGTCTATATTGACTGGCAGTAGGCCTCCAGAATTCCAGTCCTTCCAAATATACCTGGAGATGCCAGGAATTCAACCTGTGGCCTTTTGCAGGAAAATCATATGGTCTGCCACTTGAATTCCTTTCCCAAACGTCAACATCATTTCCTGATATTAAGCGATGAGAGTGCCTTTATATTCAACTCTGTTCAGATGAACTCCAAGAAAGTGCAACTTGAACTGGACATGGAATGTTTTCTGCCCTTCAGCGTTTATGCCTGCTGTGGATCACTCAGCTGGACTTCTCTGGACAGCAGTGCCCTTGTTTTGAATTATTGAAATAATTCAAATCACAGGGTGCATATGCTGGCGCTATGTGCCTTAAAGTTGTTTCCAACTAACGGCAAACCTATCACAGGGTTTTCTTTCCAAGAGGTATTCAGAGGAGGTTTGCCATTGCCTTCCTTTGAAAATGAGAGTTCTGATTGCCCAAGGCCACCCAGTGGGTTTCTGGGAGCCCAGCTACATGGGAGAACTAAATCCAGTAATAGCGTGTTATGGCCCTTGCACTTCAGTCCCCATTTGTTCCCACTATTTTGTTCGGAATTGGTTTATCCAAAAAAGTAGCAATTTTGTACTTCACACAGGGGGGAGAGAGGCAAACACACACACACAGAGACTGAGAGAGGCAGGCGGTAGGGGGGAAACAGACACACACGCACACATGGAGAGAGACTGAGTGCCCATTCCATCATGGAGGAGGAGGAGGAGGAGGAGGAGGAGGAGGAGGAGGAGGAGGAGGAGGAGGGGAGAGAGAGGGGGGAGAAATAAAACTCCCCTGCATGGGTGAGGGCTCATCTGTCAGAGGGAGGCAGAGTGGTCAGCAGACTGCATTTACTCATGCGGAGGCCCCAGGCCAAAGAGCAAGAAGGGTGAGATAGTCCTCTGCAGTGGAGCCATCACTTTTTGGGTCGCCCTGCGCAAGAGGCCTCTAGCTGCTGGGTGGGCGCTCTCTCTCTCTCTCCTTCCCTCCCTGCCATGACCAACACCTCCTCCAGCCTCCTGGCTGCCTCTTCGCACCCAGCCCTGGAGGAAGGAGCTGCAGGGACACCCTGACACAGCCAGCCAAGGCTTTTCTCTTTCGTCTTTCCCACTTTGTTTGGGGTCAGGTGGGGACCTCTCACGAAGGGCGACCTGAAAAGTGACAGCTCCACTGCAGAGGACTGTCTTGCCCTTCTTGATCTTTGACCTGGGGCTTCCTCGCAAGTAAATGCAGTCTGCCTGATCACTCTGCCTCCCTCTAACAGCTGAGCCCTCACCTGCACAGGGGAGTTTTATTTCTCTCTCTCCGGGGGATGCAGGAGGAATCGGCACTTGGTGGTGGAAGTCTCTGCAGCCAGCAGGGAGGCACCCGAAGCAGGGCCCTTCAACAATGGTGAATCTTTAATAACAAGACATCCCTTGCAAGTCTGGCCCCTCTGAGGACCCACCAATCACAATTCAGCTCTGCTGTGTGTCATCCTGGATGGTTGCTGATTGATCAGACAACCAATAGTGCGGTTTCTCCCATACTTAAAAAAAAAAAAGACTGCGGAAAATAAAGGGATGGAAAGTCAAGGGTTTCGTGGGGGTTTTGCTTCTCCCTCTTCTGAATACCATGAATGTGTCCCACCAAACGTGGGGACCAATAGGGTTCATCCCGAATTCTTCCTGGGGTTTCTGTTTTGTTTTGTTTTGTTTGCTGTGTAGATGAGCCCCTGGGGTAGAGCAGGGATTTTGAACTCTGGTCTCCTAGACTGCTAGTTCAACACTCAAACCACTATGCCATGCTAGCTCTCAGTGCATACATACAGGCTCTAAAGAGTGGGTCAATAATACAAGTTCTAGAAAAGCAAGTGCAAGATCTGGGGCATTTTCAAGTCTATTATTATTATCATTATTATTGAGGAGGGGTTGTTCCTTTGTTTAATATCCTACCTTCCTCTGAGTGAGGGTCCTGGGGACTCCCAACATGAATTAAAATGGTCTACAACTAAAAAGCCCACATTGAAGAACAATTTTAAAAGCAAGAAACTCATCCAGTTAAAATCTAACACTGAATTAAAAGAATTTGAAAGCACTTAAAACATATCCCTGCCAAAAAAAGGGGGGGCAGAGTATAGCATGATTTAAACACAGGTCTACATGAACCAGTTAATGGCCAAAAAATTGTCTTTTAAGAAGGTTATTAGATGTAGAGAGAAGAAGAGTAGCAACTTGACTGATGATCCAACAGAAGTTCCTTTCACTTGTGGAAATTCAGGAAAATTTAGTTGCATGAAGTTAGACACACTTTTCTTTGTACAGAGAACAAAGAATACCGGGGGGGGGGGGTTTGCACAGAAAACATGCTTTCTCTGCAAACAGCAACATTTTGTTCAGGATATGGTATATTTGGCACAAAATGCACTGCTTTCTATGTAAGAAAAGTTTTGTGTGTGTGCAGAAAAAGACGTTTTAGTGCAAATTTCTTTTTTAAAAGTTCCAAAGTACAAAGAACCTTGCAGCTGTTGCCAATTTTCTTGGTGGATGTGCTAAGTGTTAGACCTCCCTCTTCTTGTTGGAATATGAAAATCAACAAGCAGTTTTTACAGTCCAATTCTCTGTACTTTGCCCACCCATTGTCTAAAACATATGGAAGGTACTAGCCTGGGGAAGGGCTGGCCCAAAGCATCTCCCAACCTATGTGTAGCATGGATTGTAACTTTGGTGTCTCTATAGCTACATACTGATCACAATATATCACTTAAATAACCAAATGTAACCCCACAGTTGTATTCTTATCTCTCTCTATGCAGAGATCCTGCATCAATTCTGTCCTTACCAGCAGCTGTCACACCCTAAGTGAAGAACAACATCATTTTCCTTCTTCCAGGTGGAGAATTACACCTGGTATGAGCCAGGGTCCCTACTGCTTGGTTACCTTCTTCCCTTCTCCCCACTTGACTATTACGTAACCATAGCAAGGCCCCATAGGTCTTGACAGCTACTGAGAGAGTAGGTTGTGGACAGTGCACATGGAATAGTGAACAAGACATATGAGTTTGCCTTGTATGTATGTCACTAGCAGGAAACCAGCTTTACACTTCATTTTTCAACAAGTTGGAAAATTCAACCAAAATGAGCAAAATCTACCTGATAAATTAAAGAGCTATTGGTCTCTATTTTTAAGTTTAACTCTTGTTCTTCCTCTGATCAGATTGGAAAGATCTTTACCTCTGATAAAATATCCTGTGAGACTGTTTCCTTGACATTTGCTCCTTGCAATACCAATGTCGATGAAGACAGCCCAACTTGGAAATAAACCCTGAGCATGCATGCTTCCAGGAGAAGGCATTAAGTCAGGCAACCTGGTTGCTTTTAATAATGTTGACATGACAAATTTCTACGTAGGGTAGATTAAACTGACTGATCAATAGATATCCCTTATGATAGCAGGCTTGTGCTAAGAAGGAGTTGAGAATGAAACCAGATCTGTGGGGAAAACTTTCAAAGTATACTCTGAACTGAAATGTCTACATGTTGTTAATTATCAAAGGGAAATAAGAAACATATTTTTTCATTAGTAAATATTGGAGGGAGAATAGGGAATAGGATCAGAGTCAATGTATACAAGTCTAGGCTGGTATCTTTCCATCCATTAGGTTAAAGCTCTAGGGTTTGTCTACAATGATGCTCCAGTGAACTAAGAAGGTAGCCAAAGGGAAGGATTGGAAAAAAATAGAATAAGCATTCAAGCAACAGTGTTTGAGGTGGTCAAATCTTCTGTAGACCACGCTATGTATGGCAGAGTGCTCAAAGAAATAAGAACAAGGAAAGACAAGAGATCTATACTACAAAGGCTTAGCAGAGAAGAAAAGAGAAAGAAATAGCAAAGCAGTGGAACAACTACTGATGAAAGTTGAAGAAGAAAGTGCAAAAGAAGCACTAGAGCTGAATGTTAAGAAGACAAGAATAATAACCAGAGAAGATTAGCATAACTTTAAAATGCATGATGAAGACATCAGATTTTCAAAAAGGTTTTCTATACTTTGGCTCAGTCCCCAATCAAAATGGAGATTATAGTCAATAAATCAGAAAACTAAGGGTTTGTCGAGATAGGCAATATACCCTGTCGTGCCCCTGTCTCAGAGCTGTCCTTTTTCGCAATATAATTTTTATTGATTTTCATAAAACATATATAGTAATATAACATTTTACAACATACTAAACATATTGCTAAACAACATACATATAACATCTACAAACACATTTTAGATATTACAAATATAGTACATAGTGTGACTTCCCCCCTCTTATCATTATTTTACAGTATTTTCAACTTCCTTCATATTACATACAATCTTTAAATCTTTTGCTTACAGCATCTGTCTTTCCAAATATCTTGTATCACAAAATATCCTCTTATATTTAAATCTTCCTTATTACAGATATAATCTAGAAAAGACTTCCAGTCTTTTAACAAAATTTTCTATGGGTTTCTCCTTTAATATTAATGTTGAAAGTTTGTCCATCTCTGCTATTTTAAGTACTTTCAGGATCCAATTTTCTTTAGTGCTGTGCTTTTCCATTTTTCTGCCTAAAAGCACCCTTGTGACAATTACAGGTTGGACTGGATGGCCCTCGTGGTCTCTTCCAACTCTGCAATTCTATGATTCTATGATTCTATCATGTAGTGTAGCATATTGTAATTTTGTATTTTAAATTGTACTCAGAGCCCTGCAGTCCTGATGATGCAGGTCATTTGCCCCATTCTTCCCCCAGGCACTCCTAACCACCCCAGGGCATAGCATAGAATAATAGAATTGTAGAGTTGGAAGAGACCACGGGGTCCATCCAGTCCAACCCCCTGCCATGCAGGAAATCACGATCAAAGCATCTCTGACAGATGGCCATCCAGCCTCTGTTTAAAGACCTCTAAGGAAGGAGACTGCATCACATTCCGAGGGAGTGTGTTCCACTGCCGAACAGCTCTTACTGTCAAAAAGTTCCTCCTAATGTTGAGGTGGAATCTCTGTTCCTGGAGCTTGCACCCATTGTTCCATGTTCTAGTCTCTGGAGCAGCAGAGAACAAGCCTGCTCCATCCTCAACGTGACACCCCTTCAAATACTTAAACAGGGCTATCATATCACCCCTTAACCATCTTTTTTCCAGGCTAAACATACCCAGCTCCCTAAGTCTTTCCTCATAAGGCATGGTTTCCAGACCTTTCACCATTTTAGTCGCCCTTCTCTGGACACGCTCCAATTTGTCAATATCCTTTTAGTATTGTGGTGCCCAGAACTGGACATGGGACTCCGACAGGGAGAAGGCAGGGTAGAGCTTGATACAAAAGTGTGTGTGTTTTTAATTACCCCTTTTAATCCATTCTTGCCAGGAAGGAACAGGAGTATGTCCCAGCAGGCTGTGCTTCACTGCTGCTGCTGCTGGTGGTCCGCTTCACTGTCTCAGAAGGCAGGAAGGAGTTGGCAGCATGTGGCCATGGCTGATCACATGCAGGGGGCCTTGGTCATATGTTGCAGGCTGGCCTCCTGCCTTCTGAGACAGTGAGGGAGACTGAGGTAACCGCTGCAGTGATGGACTGGCATGCCTGTCTAGACTTCTTCCCATTTCAGGGAGGGGACGGGAAAGCATCAGGCCTGATTCATGGCCAGGATATGCCTGCAGGGAGCTGGCATAATTGAACAATATCCTCAATTGAAAAGATTTATCATTAAATACTAGGGATGGGCAGTATATTTGAAAATATTCACAAAATAGTAAAAACAATAAACCCATGTTTTTCAAGTATTGAGAAGCCCTGATAAGAAGAATCCTAAATTGATGGGAATTTTCACACTTTGTGACTTCTGCTCAAAATTCACACATGACTGTTTTGCACATAATACAGCACTTTCTGCTCAGCAAACAGCATTTCCTGCATATAAAATGCTGTTTCCTGTACAGAAAATCCTGTCATTCAGGATTTATCCTATGCAAAATTTAAATGTGGTTGATTTCCATAGAAAACAACTTTCTTTTTCTATACAGGAAACATCATTTTCTCTGTAGAAAATAAAATTAGAAAAAAAAAAATCTCTGCAGACAAAGCTGTCTCCTGTTCAGAAAATGCTCAGGAAACATAATTTTCTGCACAGAAAGTAATATTATTATTTTAGATTAATAATATTGGAAATATTTTTTTTTCTATACAGATAATGCTGTCTCCTGTGCAGAAAATGATGTTTCAGGGGTGGGGTGGGGGTCATATCTGAATTTTGTGCGGAAGAAGTTCTGAATTGCAAGCAGAGTTTGAAAAGTGTGTGGTTTTCAATGATTTTCTCATAGCAGGAAGAAAATCTTAAACATTATTTGTTGCTTGCTTTGAGAAGGGACTTAGTGAAGAAATACATCACTAGTAAATAAACAATCAGGATCATCCACACTATATAGTTTTGATTTCTATGCATTGATGTGAAGGCTGGACAGTGAAGATAGCTGATAGACAGGGAAAGCAGCCCATTGAAATGTGGTGCTGGAGGATGCCATGGACTGCTAAAAAGACAAATAAATAGGTTGACGATCAAAGGAAGCCTGAACTCTTGCTGGGAGCCAGAATGGCTAAACTGAGCCTGTAATACTTTGGACATAGCATGAGAAGGTATGACTTACTGGAAAATATAATAATACTCAATAAAGTGGAAGGCAATAGGAAAAGAGGAAGGCCACATTACAATTGGATTGACTCGCTAAAGGAAGCCATGGTCCTGAGTTTTGCAAGATTGGATCGAGGTTGTTTACAACAAGATATCCTGGAGGTCTCTCATTCAAAGATTTACCATAGGCTGAAGCCAACTTGACAGCATATATTCGGAGTCCACATCATCTAATGCAGCTGGATTCAACTAAATGAATAATAGAAAGAAATGACATTGGACTTAACAGTCTTGAGGAATCTAAAACCTGTTGCAACAGCAAATGAACTTCACCTCAAGCCATTTCTGAGGCCTACAGAGCATTTTGGAAAAATGAAGTTTGCACAAATCAATGTACACATTTGAAAGTGCACATGGCTAAAATATGTAGAGGAGCTAGCATTACATAGTGGTTTGAACATTGGACTATGACCTTGGAGACCAGGGTTCAAATCCCTGCTCAGCCATGGAAACCCACTGGGTGACCTTGGGTAAGTCACACTCTCTCAGCCTCAGAAAACCCCATGATAGGTTCACCTTAGGGTTGCCATAAGTCAGAAATGATTTGAAGGCAGCAACAAAAAAAAAAATGCAGAATGAGAAAAAAAAATACACAGGGATAACTTTCTCCACTTGGGGAATATTCCATGAATTAGATAAATTCTGTAAATAAGTGTGAGTCTTAATGCAGGAATGAAACACAATATTTTGCACCCCAGTACAAAGTAAGCACAGGAAGAAAATGCAGATGGGATTTGGAGAAACTTGTTAAAATATGAAACTCGGTGGCATCTTGTTAATGGGGAAGTGAATCTGCTGTGAGTTTCAGTCAGAATTCTGAGGGCTTTGTGCAAGGTTCTCAACCTGTATGGAGCACAGGGTTCAGCACGTTAGACAACTCTTTTGCAGTTCAGACTGAAAACAGAATAGATCCACAATCCATCTGACATGGAAGCCACCATTGGGGAGACTTTCTTATCCTTACCTAAACTGACCCAAGAAAGTATTTGGTTATTCTTAATAAGCTGCCTTCCCCCTGTTACCCAAATTGTGTGTGGGGGGGGGGTCTGTGAGGATCCCACTAGTGTCCGAATTCTAATATGGGGAATTTTAATTTCTTTAAGATAGTAGCAAGAGGCTGGGTAACACTGGGATCTTTTGACCTATGTATACTGGTAGTAACTGAGGATACTCCAAGCCGAGGGGTGAACTAAAAATGGTTTTTATTGAAAAATAACAAGGGAACGCACAAAAACATACACTCAGGCTTCAAGCAGTCACACAAGGCTAATGAAGAATGTAGGAAGTATTTGGATAGAGGAATAGATTGATGGGTGATACTATACCTATCCTGAAGAGCAGGGTTGTTCAGCAAACCGGCAGCATGGAGGTAGGAAGGGGAACTGCAGAAACTTTTGTGGTGTTTTAAGGTGATATTTATAGTCAATATTCCACCTGAAGGGGCAAGTTTTAGTGGAATACAATGTCTGTTGGAGTTTCCTAAAGTTAGACAATAGATTCTCTGGATTTATTAATGATTGCTAATGGTTAGAGCATTAAAACTTAGTGGTCTCGGGCAAATCTCTATGGTTTTAAGCCGGATGTGAGGAAAAAACAGTTTTGCGAGCAAATAGTGCTCAGCTACCCTGATGGGATTATTGAATGACTCATTTCCAGAGCTGCCCAGGAAGAATTAGCATATTATCTCCCTAACCAATCACATAATCCTTACCTGAGTGTGTCTTTTTTAGGAATTTTAGCAGGCTATTTCCTTAGCTTACTGAGCAAACCTTGGATCCTTGTTTGGGAGGTCCCTGGTCTACCCTTTAACCATTTGGAATGCCAATTTTAAGCCATATATGACATACAGCCAGTAGATGAGTTATGAAAAGGTGGAGGCCTGTCAGGGCAGGTTACAATCCTTCTCCCCAATGCTTTGGTATGAATCCAGGCACAATGGGAGCCTTTTCAGCCACTGCAATATGACAGATTCAGATCTCAGTGCTCCCTTTTGCCCTCACCAATATTTCTGTGGTTCTTCCTGGATTCCAGCTGGGACAAAATTTAGGTATATGTCTATTGAGAAGTCAAGGTTTTGTCATCATATTCCCAAGATTCAGTTAACACCTTTCATCCCCTTCTGGACCTTCAAGTCAGATCAGGTCATGAGTAATTTTTCTACCCTAAAAAGCACCCTAAAGATGTTTTAAGCAAACAGAAACATGAAATCTGCCCCTTGCACTTGCTGCTTAATGTCCTGTGTATCCATATGCACTTTTCTCCCAGTCAGGTTCTCAGACAGCGCTGGAAATGGGGTGGAGAAAAACATTTGCCAAGGTATAGAGCATAGTGAGGGAAAGCAGAGGAGGTAACGGCTTCTCTCTCTTCACCTTGCACATATTGGCTAAAGCCCTGCTGGTGTCCACTTATGCAACTGTGAACTGAATACGAATGTTACACCATGGTCAAAAGAGTAAAAACTCATGTGTAAGAGAACTTCCATCAGTTCCATCATGTCTAATCATAGAATCATAGAGTTGGAAAAGACCATAAGGGCCATCTAATCCAACTCCCTGCCCCCTTGCTAGTTTTAGCCCAGCTTTCTAATCTGTTAAGGTCATTATGAATTCTGATCCTGTCTTGTGGGGTACTAGCTACTCCTCCTAATTTGGTGTCATCAGCAAATTTGATAAGCATGCCCTCTATTCCCTCATCCAAGTCATTGATAAAGATGTTGCATAGCACTGGGCCCAGGACAGAACCCTGTGTCACCCCACTAGTCACTTCTCTCCAGGATGAAGAGGAGCCATTGGTGAGCACCCTTTGGGTTCAGTCGGTCAACCTACCTAAGATCAGAAGCAGGCAAAAGACTCTTCCTCCACCCTATATGCCGCTGATGTGGCCTCGCAGGGAGAAAAGAAAAGGCAGTATCTGCTGGACTTAAGCCCCTCTAACACTGCTGTCCCTTTTTACTTTTGTGTCATGCCTTAACAAGACTATAAGCCCTAGGGCAGGAACTGTTTTGTTGTTCTTTTACTTGAAGTGTGATGTAAAGTGATGGTGCTATGTAAATAAATGATGATAATATTAATACAGAAATCCCCCGCTTTTTGGCTGGCTTAGTGCCCAGAGCACTGTCAAAAATTGGAAACAGTTGAAATGTGGAACCCAGTCCTTTTTTAGCTTGCAAATGCAAGCCCGAACACTAGATGGCATTGAGTCAACTGAGAGAAAAGAAACACAGTGCACCAAGTCAACCGAGAGAGAAAAAATGCAGCGTATGGTTGAAAAAGTGGACCCCATATCAAAAATACAGTTCAGGGTTTAATTTAGAATGGTCGAAAAAGTGAAATGCGAAACGTGTCAAGAAGTGGGGCACATCTGCAATAATAATTTAAAACCAAAAGTTTTGCAGCCCATCACTGTGGTGACAGCAGTGTCAAAGCCATGGAAAGTCATTTAAACCAACCTCATCTCCTGCAGCAGTCATAACATATAACTTTCCTCTCTAGGGACCAGAAATCCTTCAGACAAGACGGGCATCTCAGTAAAATGTTCTAGAAGGACAGTTGTACCTGGAAGCAAAGCAACCAAAATGGTCACTGTCATATTTCTCAGTTTCTCTCGCTAAACAATTGTACAGTGGATTTTCAAGAGGTAGGCAGTTCTCTTTATTGCTGTGCAACACTGACTTCTCCTCTGTCAGCCTCAGTGTGTGTGTGTGTATGTATACTTTATTAGAGCTTTCTATACCCCCATTTCTGTCCGTTCCTAGATATAATGGCACCAATTAAATTACCTTACTGCCTGACCTTAATCAGGCAAGAATGATTATGCCATGAAACAGTTAGGGCTCTAATTGACATGAAGTGTGAGCAACAACACACACACACACACAAAGGGAAAAATATCTCTTGCTGCAGCAGCTCGTCAAAGTCACATTGATATGCTAATACTTATAGCAGGCAAAATCACTTCATAAAGAGAGACGTTGAAAATTGAATTATTTCAATTTCACTACCTAGGAATCTACTGATCCGCCTGTATACGCAGCTAAGTAGCTGCGGTGCTTTTCAGTGGGTAAACAGCTGTACGAGGGTGTTGCCGTGGCAACCGCTTGACTCATGACAATTGCACTCGTGATGAAGTCATTAGCGGTGAGAAATGTACTTTGAGGTTGTCAAGTATACACTCCAGGAATATTTCAGTGGGATTAGCAGAGCCTTTTTTATATTTTAAAATAAAATAATAAAATAAAATAAAATAAAAGTGTGAGGAGGGGAGGAGAAAGGAATGAAAAGTCATTAGCATAATTTTGGCTTTCCACACATGATCTCATTAGGGTGCAAAGGACGGTACAGGGAGATGTATATGCCATTGTGCTCAGCATGCAAAAGCTAACCTTGCGGAATTCTGCAGATTAAATGAAATGAATCCTGGCTCATGCAGTCTTCTCTCCCTTCCTCTCTCCCTCCCTCTTCTTCCCCTCTGCTCCATCTCCATCCAGTATATTTTGAATATTACTATATACAAAGGGTTGTGCTGCTTCTTAAAGATGGACTTCTGAGACTTCCGTAAGCCCCGCCCCTCCATTTGCTACTGTGGACTCAGCCATGAAACATTTTTAACTTCTTCTGAATGATATGCTTCACCCAGCAGCTTCACCCAGGAGTTATAAATACTCCCTGAACCTCCTGTGGAATCACCCCAACAAAACTTTCAAAAGTACAGTAGAATCCCTGTATCCACTGATTCATTATCCACTGATTCAATTATCCATGGAACACAAAACAGCACACCTACCATAAAGTCTTCCTAAAAAATGTGTCCTCTCTAACCATTTTCTAGGTCCTCCAAGGTAACTCTATGGTATTTAAAACTGAAAGACCCATTATTTTCAATGGTGTTCATTATTATCCATGGTTTTTGGTATCCATGCCCCACCCCCAGAACCAGTCCCCAGTGGATACAAGGGGCCTACTGTATTGCTTTGCAATCATAGGATCACAGAGTTGGAATGGACCTTAAGACAGGACTCCATACCTCAAACACTCCTGAGAGAAGCTCATCCAACCTCTGTTTAAAAACCTCCACGAAAGAGGGCCCACCACCCTCTGAAGCAATCTATTCCATTTTCAATCAAGTCTTAGGACTTTATCAGACTAGTGTCTAAAAATGCTGTAATTCCACAATTGAGAAAAGCAGGAACTTAGTGACACAATTACAGTAATTACGGCACATGGACATAATCACTTGATACTACGCCATAATCGTGCAATACTGCCACAAGGGAATCATTGTATGACAACCACTAGCAGTTTAAGAATGGGATTTTATTTCCATGATTTTATATAGTTGAGATTTTGGCTGTTCTTCTGAGAAGATGCAACTTTGTTCAAACATACCCAAAACACATAAATAACAGAAGAAATGAACAAATAAACACTGAGACAAACATAAAAACACACCAAGAAAAGGTAACAGTCCATTAAAAGAGCATCCTGTGAGTCCTGTGTTCTTGTTGGGAAAGGGGAGGGGGGAAGGGACTGCCCATTCACGCTCTAATCATGCAACCAAAATGGTAAAAAGTCTGGAAACCACGCCTTATGAAGAACAGCTTAGGGAGCTGGGTATGTTTAGCCTGGAGGAGAAAAGGTTAAGACAGGATAGCTGTGTTAAAATATTTGAATGGATGTAATATTGCAGATGGAGCAAGCTTGTTTTCTGCTGCTCCAGAGACTAGGACATAGAGCAATGGACTCAAAGTACAGGAAAAGAGTTTCCACTTAAGAATTAGGGGAAATTTCCTGATGTTATGAGCTGTTCAACAATGGAACATGCTGCCTCTAAGTGTGGTGGAATCTCCTTCTTTGGAGGTTTTTAAACAGAGGCTGGATAGCCATCTGTCGGGAATGTTTTGATTACTTATTCTTGCAAGGCATGGGGTTGGACTGGATGGCCCTCATGGCCTCTTCCAACTGTATGATTCTACGATTCTATGAGCTCTCACTCTTTTCTTATCTAAGCTAAAAATGCCCAGCTCCCTCATGTATTTCTCCAAGGGCTTGGTTCCCAGTCCTTTTACCAACTTTGCTGAATTGCATTCATTTTACACATGTGTAAAGACTTGTTCCCTAATTCCCATAGAGGTGTTCACATTGCCTCACTTCTAAAGCCCCGTTCTTGCATTAGGATTAACTAAATACAAAAGGAAAAGAACCTGCAGCCCCACCTCATGAACATGTTGTTCTGGGCCTTCAAGTCATTTATGATTTATGGTGACCCTAAGACGAATCTATCACAGGGTTTTCTTGGCAAGATTTGATCAGCGGGGGTTTGCCTTTGCCTTCCTCTGAGGCTGAGAGACTATGGAGATTATCAGACAGGAACGCAAAAAGCGTTCCTGTCCCACATTCTCCACTCCTGCCCCTGTCCCAAAACAATCATCCCCACACTGCACTTACCTTCTCTCACCTCCAAAATGCAGCCCAGGCATGAACAGAGCTGTAATGGAGCTCCATTCACTTCCTGGAGTGAAATCCTGCCCATTCTCATTAGTAGATAAGAGCACGGGAAATTAAATATAAAAAGAAAAATAATACAGTAAAAGTGACACCAAGCACAAAAACACACTTTAAAAATTGCAAGTAACCCGGGAAGGGTACAAAAAAGAGGACGCTTACCCAGATGTCCCGATCTCACCCGGAAGTGTTCTGGCAGGGCCACCCATTGATGTAGGAATCTTGACAGCAAAACGGGACACTTTGTCGCCCACAGGCAAATCAGGAACAGAAACAAAATGGGAGATAAATTGCCAGCTTCTCCCCATCAATAAAAAAGAACAGCCTTGGAATGGCAGCAGAATGCTTGGGAGATGATGCGGGATGACGACGTCTGCCAATGAAGCCCTTTTGCAATCTCCTGGCATTGTTATAATGCCATTTTTGACACATCTGATAATCTCCTATGACTTGTCCAATGTCACCCAGTGGATTTCCATGGCCAAATGGGGATTTGAACTCTGATCTCCAGACTCATAGTCCAATGCTCAAACCACCACACCATGGTGGCTCTCTCATGGGCATGACTCACATCAAAAATGATGGCTCTGAAGAGGAGAATCTCTTCTGTGTTGTACTAGCTGGTGGCTTCAATGACAACAAAGCAGCAACTCCACTCTGGGGGGTTGTCTAAATGGTGAAAATAAACCTCATGGAATTTGCTGGGGTTATGACCTGTCCAAATGGGATCTCACATCAATGTACAATATTTGGAAGGAGGGGGCCCAAATGGCAAAAACAACATTAGAAAAGCCTTTGCAGCTTTTCCCATATTAAAAAAGAAGAAGAAGAAGAAGAAGAGGTTCCACATTCCTGCTTCTTAGGACAAGTGATTCACTTTGAATTGCTTTCCCATATAAGAGGATATGCAAAGCTGATTAGCTGGGTGAGTGTGTGTGGGGGGCAGGGCTTCCTAACAGGGAAACCAAAATGGTGGGAGGTCAGGAAGCTATGCCCAGTGAGGAGCAGCAACTTAGGGAGCTGTGGTATGTTTACCCTGGAGAAGAGAAGGTTAAGAGGGGACATGATAGCCATGTTTAAATATTTGAAGGGTTGTCATAGGATGGAACAAGCTTGTTTTTGTGTGTGTGTGTGTGTGTGTGTGTTTTTGCTGCTTCAGAGACTAGGACATGGAGATTCTACCTAAACATTAGGAAGAACTTCCTGACAGTAAGAGCTGTTCAGCAGTGGAATGCACTGCCTCATATTGTGGTGGTCTCCTTTGCTGGAAGTTTTTAAGCAGAGGCCGGATCTGTCGGGCATGCTTTGATTGTGTTTTCTTGCAGGGCAGGGGATTTGACTAGATGGCCCTTGTGGCCTCTTCCAACTCTATGAATCTATAATACATATGCAGTTCACTAATGAACAGCATCATAGTGCTGATAGGTATCTGCATATGGATGCACATTCTAGTGTCCATTCACCCTGTGGTCCCATACCCACATATCTCCCTTTGGCTTGTGTACCTTTTCAAATCCAATTCCTCCACTCACCAATGCAAAGCAATCTGGAAATCTGATTGGTAGACAGATACTTCTAGAGTGGGGATTAGCTCCTCCTCCACTTCATGGCCATGCCCAGGAGGATTACGCAGACCCAGTGAGAGACCAGAACTCAGAAAAGTTGCTTTGGGGAGGGACTAGAACTCCCAGAATCTGCCACCAGAGTATTCTGAAGTAACTTTTCCAAGCTTTCCACAGACCTAATATGAAAGATAGAATTCTTCTATCCTCTCCAAGACAATCTGATTTTCAGGGATGCTTGAAGCATACCTTCAGATGCTAAGCATCAGGCGAATGTTAATCAAGGGTTAAGAAATCAAATGTTGTAGAAGGTTGTATGAACCAGCTCCTAGTAAGGGCTATGGTTTGGGATCAGTTATATGGAAATGGAACTAAACAGCAGTATTTGGACTTTATCAGACATTCCCTTTAAAACATTTTTTGCCGGCATAAAAAAAAAATCAAATTTTATGCTGACAAAAGAACATCCCCCCCCACACACACACACTTATCTCCTCTCCTGGCAAAGGCAACTCTGGCAATAAAGAGGAATTGAATGGAGCTTTGTTCACTTTTCTTTTGAAATCTTGTGCGATTTTATCATGCGGGAAATTAAAAAATAAGACATAAAAAGTCACACCAAGCACATACACACACTAAAAAACCTCCAAGTAACCTGCAGAGGGTCAAAAAAAGTTCATCACTTACCTGGATGTCCCAATCTCACCCAGAAGTTTTCTGCCTGGTCGGGCCATTCACTCTGCACTGACGAGAGTCAACCGCCAATGCCAGAAAAAAAGCAGCAGTGGTATCTATTGATGGCTTAAGCCATCAGTTAAAAGGTACAGGATTTTGACTATACATAAACGCAAAAGGGTGGCATCATCTGATCTGCACGCCCTTTCATGTTTATGTAGCATCGTTATGACAATGGATGTACAGCAATGGATGGAAAGCTTCAGGACTGTCATTGATTTAGACAATTTAGCCTACTAATTTGAGCCATGCTTAAAGATCCTGTTTCTTCAAGGTGCCTGATCTCCCCTTCGCTCCAAAAAGGGCACCTAATACCGTATGCACTCTCTATACGTTCAGCTGTAATGCTGCATAATCACCAGCCTCTTATGTATTAATTACAGCTTAGCTTTACAACTGGGATGAGCAGAAAAGTAAGCATGAAAATCAAAGCTGGATTTGATTTGCATACTTTCCCATCAGCCACAGTTTCCTTTGCTATTTGCACTGGGAGAGGGTGTGTTGGATAACACACCATGGCAAACAAACACATGCCAAAAAAAAAAAAAAACCAACCCAGATTTAAAAGGATTTGATTTATTCATAGACCTAAACATTTTTCAAAGCGAATCACTAAATCAGCAACAGGAAGGTGGTATGTGATGCTCACATGAGCCTATGAATGGGAGAGAATTTCATTTTGTCTGCATTTTTTTAAAGCAAGCTAACCTACTTCACATTTCCTGGGCTTATATGTGGGTCAGAACACAGTTATTCCTTGAATAACACACCTCTCTAGATTTTGTGCTGCAGTTCTCAGGTCAAAAATTGCATTGAAAAGTTGTGTTAGGGAAAGTTGCATACAATGATGCATATATTATTTGGGATAAAATTTGGAGATTAAAGTTCTAGACCCAGGATTGCACATTCCTAAAGTTGACCTTCTCTTCCAGTCTAGGTCTAGGGGATCGTTGGTTCATGCATAAGTGTTGTGTGACCACCCAATCAAAGAAACTAGCAACTTTATCACACTACACTGTTATAGTGCTATTATTCCAGTTTAACTGCTATGGCTGCCTCCTGTGGCATTCTGGGGTTTGTAATTCAGTGAGGCCCAAGCTATCTCTGGCTGAGAGTTCTAAATGCCTCTCCTTACACTCCAAATCCCAGGAGGCAGTGTAGTGTGATAATTTCCTAAGACTCCAGTAAAGTGCCTTGATAGCACTCTATGAGAACACTGAAACACATATACGAAGAATATGGAATAAATAAAATAATTCAATGAAATCATAGAAGAACCAGGGAGGAGATACTCTGAGATGTTTAATGAGGTTTATTCTGTTGTCAACAACAACAACAAAAAGATAAGAGTCCCATTGCAAAGGGAGGGCAAGCCTGGTTGATGCCAGCCAATCACTGCTCAGGGAATGCTGTGAAGGGAGGCCTAAAGGGGAGAAACGATACAAAATTGAGGCTTGTCTCTGACAGAGGAGAAATAGGGAGAAGATGACATAGAGACAAAAAGCTGTATTAGAGATATGACAGTCAGCTGGGAGAACTCAATAGGGTTTTGGGGAGCTGTGAATGATTAAATAGATCAGGGCTGAATGTTTGATCTAATTGTGCATTAATAAACTTCTACTTGTTCATTCTTTTATGCAACTGTGTCTGACTGCTCCTGTTAAGTTCTGATAGAGAGTCTGGTCACACTTATCACAGTGAACCCATTGAACAGCACAGCCACTGGTCCACATAGGGATCACCTTGAGGCCCAAATACCCAATCCAGGGAGGGGTTTTAAAAGGGCAAGGCGCAAGGTGAGTGACAGGAGCCGAAGGGTTGGAAATAGAGATGGGATCCATCACACCCACACTCAAAGGTGGGTGGAGGGAGAAGCTGTAGAAAAGGAATGGAGCCTAAGCAGGGTCATGGGAGGATAGGAGAAAGAGATGTAGAGGGAGAGAGATTTACCTCAGGATGTTGGAGATGTAGCCAGGAATGTAACTATAGGCGGGAGCAAAAAGGAAGGCATTGTCCCCAAATAAGAATCTGGACCCCCACAATGGAATTTTCCTTCCATCCCCAGGCTTCTAGCATTGCAGAGAATAAGCCATTGAAAATCCTTCACACCTAAACTTTACATTTGTTGGGTTACCATTCTCCTGATAATTTTGCCTCACATTTTCTTTGGATGCCTAAATTGCATTTGTAAATACACACAGACATTTTAAGTTACTGAAATGCTAGAAACTTAGAGACTGAAGCTAAATTTTATTGGGGGGGGTCAGAATACTTATGGGGGGGACAATGCCATCATTTTGCCCCCCCAATAGCTACACCTATTTCTGAAGCAAACCAGACAAACAGACACACACACAGAGGGCATGCTCACCTTGCTCCTAGCAGGGAGGTCAGCCCAAGAGACAGTGTGGAGAAACAGGAAGAGAAGATCAGCCAATACTGTTCTGTAGACTAGCTTAATCTCTTTCACACCTGGAATCATAGATGAAGTGGTCTTCTTCTCCAGTTCCAGCCCATCCAAACTGCTTAATTTTTATTTTATTTATTTATTTATTTATTTATTTATTTATACCCCACTCTTCAGCCACAAGGCTATCAGAGCGGCTTACAAAAATTGTTTTAAGCAATAGCTATTTACACATCTACACTACATTAAACAGTTTCCAATGTGTGTTAGCTAATTGCCCCCACAAGCTGGGTACTCATTTTACCGACCTACGAAAGGATGGAAGGCTGAGTGAACCTTGGAGCCCTCTGGAATCAAACTTGCAACGTGGTGACTTGCAGTACTGGCATTTAACCACTGCGCCACCAGGGCTCCCTCGGTGTCAATATCTTGATGACTCATTAGATTTGGCACAGGTATTCTGATCCGTTGATAATGGAGTACAGGCCATCAATTTCAGGTGCTTACAGGAATTCCAGATTGCACATACACTCTGAATTTTTGGAGTGTGTGTGTTTCCTTGGTGATAAGCTTCTGGACCAGAGTTTACACAAGGGCTCCTTTATTAATCTCCATACTTTGCAGGAATTGACTTCTTCAGAAAACCAGCATTACAAATGTCTCTGTTTTTTTAAGTCTTAGGTTTAGTCTTCTGCTGATTCAGCCTGTTTACTTGTCAGAATATTTTATCCCACTGCCTTTCACTAGCATAATCTCTTTCACACCTGGAATCATAGAGTCATAGAGTTGGAAGAAACCATGAGGGCCATCCAGTCTATTCTGCCATGTAGAAGTACACAATCAAAGCAGTCCGAACAGATAGCCATCCAACCTCTGTTTTAAAACCTCCAGAGAACAAGACTCCACCACACTCCCAGGCAGTGCATTCCACTGTTGAACAGCTCTTACAGTCAGGAAGTTCTTCCTAATGTTTAGGTGGAATCTCTTTTCCTGTAGTTTGAATCCAAAATCTTGTCTAGTTTCATCATAGCTGCCCTTCGAAGTCCTAGTCTCCTTCTGATTTCTTCACTGCAGTCTCTGTCCTGATTAATGACTGAGTCAAGGTATGGAAAATCTTGAACTATTTAAATCTTTAACTATCTACTCTCTGACCACAGTAGAGCCACTGAATCCATTGTATTTAACTACCTGTTGACTCACTATACAATGATCTTCTGTTGTTCCACTTTCTCAGCTGTATTTTAAATGCTCCAGTTTCTCTCTCCTCCCACTTTTGGCATACTTTAGCCACTGCAAACTGAGTTCAAAGTGCAGACTGAAGGTTTGTCTACACTGGCTGCTTAAATCCAGTCCAATCCAGAGCATTATGCTTCACATTGGCCTGGACTGATCACAATGGTGGCACAGGGACAAATATGGTGAAATGCAAATCCTTGTCCACACAGGCCAGCTGGGCCAACACCACATTCACACCCCTAGCCCATCTCTTCAAAGTAGGATCTCAGCCACAGTGAGGCATACATAGTTCTGTCCACCAACAGAAGAGAACAGCTTCAAGGCTGTCATATGAGGGGACTGCCTAATAGTTAGATTGGCACCGAGAGCCAATTGCTTTAGCTGATTCCTCCAATGGTTTGTATTCTAAAAATCACAGAATCGTAGTATTGGAAGGAGCTGCAAGGGCCATCTAGTCCACCCCCTGCCATGCAGGAATACACAACTAAATCATTCCAGAAAAATGACCATCGAACATCTGTTTAAAGACCTCCATAGAAGGAGAATCCACCACACTCTGAGGCAATCTATTCCACTTTCAAACCATGCTTACAGTAAAAAAAGTTCTTCCTAATATTTAGGTTGGATCTCTTTTCTTGTAATTTGAATCCATTGGTTTGTGTCCTAGTCTCGAGTGCAATAGACAACAAGCTGGGGACCCATCTTCTACATGACGTTGCTTCAAATATTTGAAGGTAGCCATCAGTCACCCCTGAGTCTTCTCTTCGCCAAGCTAAACATATCCAGCTCCCTCAGTTGTTCCTCATAAGGCTTCATTTCCAGACTTTTGATAATCTTGATGGCCCTTCCCAGAAAACATTACAGATGGTCAATAACATTCTTGAACTGTGGTACCCAGAAGTGGGCACAGTATTCCAAGTGAGGGCTGACTAAAGCAGAATCGAGTGGCACTACTACTTCCCTGGAGCCAGCATGGTGTAGTGGTTTGAACATTGGACTATGACTCTGAAGACCAGAGTTCAAATTTCACTTGGCCATGGAAACCCAATGGGTGACCTTGTATTACTTACCTGACACCCCCAGCCCCATACCTGATTAGTAACTGGCAACATTTAATAATTAGGTCAACACGTGGTCTTCCACACAGTGCAGCCATTAATATAAACATGTGGGAACTAGAAAAACCCAAAGACAAACATTGCTTAGTCAGGAATGCACTTAAGGGGAGGTCATCTAAATTATAAAGAAATGCTAATTTGCAAGGCAACTGAAGGCATGTACACATGGCTAATCCCATTTGCCAAGGCTGGCAGATTCGAAACCTGGAAACAACCCTCCATTCCTTCACCTTACTAAACAAAGGAAGTTGCTTCCTCCCTTTCATTCACAAAGTATTCAACCATCAAAACACTATTAACATATCTGGAATGCCTTTGAGCAACTCCTAGAACCATTGTCTTCTACTCTAAATTGCATCCCCTGAGGGCAAACATGGACTATAAAAACCCTTCCAAAACTCCATTCAGATGCTCCCAGTTCACCTTCCTACTTATGCCATGTCAGACTGTGCAGCCATTCCTGATTGGGACCCCCACCCTTCCACGACCTCATCTCTACAGGAAAAGGTGTTGTTATCACCCATCAGAAAATCCCCCTGCTATCCCTCTATCCCAATCTCTCCCACTTCGTTCACTAGTCTTATGTGAATGCTTGATGCCTGGATTTGTGTGTAAATGTTGTTATTATTAGTTTTCTCAAATAAAGATAATCTGTTGTACTATCTAGATTAAGTCTCTTCCCTGGTACTGATATAGTTGGTCACAAGGTCCTGCCATTACCCCCCCTCTTGCATTGCCAAGTCAAGTACATTAATCCCCCAATTTAACAACCTCCGAGCATTTAAGGTAACACTTCAGCAAGTCATATTCTCTCAGCTTTAGTGGAAGGCAAAGGCAACCCCCCTCTGAACAAATCTTGCCAAGAACCCCCCATCATATGTTGGCTATAGGGTTGCCATAAGTTGGAAATGACTTGAAGGCATACAACAACAACAACAAACTACTTCCCTTGTTCTGGGCAGTACAGTCCTGTTGTTGGGTCCAGAATAGTCTTGGATTTTTGGTTGTAGTACATACAAGGGTCCCCCAAGAATGCATGCCACATCACTCTGAAAAACGTGAAACAGAGTGTTAACAAGATTCATTCTCTTTGCTCAACATCTGGACATGACCTTTCCCTGTTTTTTCCCTTCTTTTTCTGATTGTCTGTGCTCTCGGTGCTGACAGAGCTGGATTTTCACATGACAGACCTGGATAATTTGGGTGACAGAAATTCCACTGCAAACCAATTAGAAAGCCAGCTTGATAGGGAAAGGTTTCAGAGATGCCCAGGGCTACTCTAATAAATGTTTGTATGTATCAGTATGACACTATTGATTTCTTTGCAGCTGTAACAGAATATTAATGCTTCAGGTTCTGAAACGGGCAACCATCAGGTGAAGCTTAAAACCATGGCCTTGGAGAGAGGAATCTTTTCAGGAAGAATTTTCTCCCCAAATTTTGTAGTCACATTTGCAGGAGTGGTGAATTTTGGCTTTAAGGTCAGGATGAATTTTACATGGAATGAGTGTCACCAGCCATTCTCCCAGTTCCTCACCACTGTTGTTTTCTTCCCCAAAATGACTCTGGATGGTGATAGTTATACCAGATATATTCTTATATGGAAGAGGGACAATGGAAGTGTGGCAAGCCACCCCTTTTCAACTTTGAGTCTTAAAAGTGGGGACCTTTAAAGGTGCAATGTGAATCTCAGGTTTGGAAATGTCTGAGATTCCTTGTTTTAAGCAGCAGCCCTTGACTTCAGCCCTGGACTTTCCTGGCATCCCATTCTCAGAATTCTCAGCTACAGTGCTCCAGTGCCTCACAAGACTACAAGTCCCAGGATTCCATAGGATGGAACCACAGCAGTTGAGGAATAACAGCACTATAATTACCATGTGTAGGGTATGTGAAGCTCTGGAGGTCTTCTAAGGACATGTAACGCACCCCGAAAACTTCGGAGTTGATCTAAAAATTGCGGTCACCACTCATTGACTTCAATTTCCCTTTTCAATGTAACCCAATGGGAAGTTACAGGGTTCAACTTGTACTTTCCACTCTGACTCTGCAGAACTTCACCTCCCCCACCACACCCTGACACCCTTGTGGAAAGAGAGAATAGTGGGAGGCATGTGAAGATAGAGTGCAGCAAAGAAGAGGTTTAAAGGAAGTTTATCCAAAGCAGATTACACAGCATAGTAGAGATACTCTTTCATGGAAGGCACCATCCATCCAAGCATGCTTATTAGTTACCAGTAACAGATAGGTCTAGTCATTCCAGCTAAGTTTATAAAAAAAACAGAAGCCCTAATGTGACTAGCAAGACAGTTCCCTAATCTACTTACAAGGCCAGAGGCTACTGGATGTTCATGGAGATTGGGAGTCTAGGCCTTTTAGCCCAGCTTCTACCAAGCCACCCCCCGCCCCCACAGTAAGGATGAGAGCTCCCTGGCCCAGGTCTCTATTATTTTCCTTTATTCTTCTCCCTTGCCTTGTGGTCCTAGGCAGTATTTATCAACTTTTCACAGAAGCATCTCAAAGCTCCCTCCAGATGGACATCTCATTGGTCAGCTATCTCCTGGATGACCCCCATAAACTGTAACTTAACTTAACCTAATGCATCATTAACCCTTTGTTTACCTGGTTAGCTGTGCTGCCCAGATAACGGTAGAGCCCATTATCACGAGCCCTGGTGGCGCAGTGGTTAAATGCCAGTACTGCAAATCACCACATTGCAAGTTCGATTCTAGAGGGCTCCAAGGTTCACTCAGCCTTCCATCCTTTCGTAGGTCGGTAAAATGAGTACCCAGCTTGTGGGGGCAATTAGCTAATACACATTGGAAACTGCTTAATGCAGTGTAGATGTATAAATTGCTATTGCTTAAAACAATTTGTAAGCCGCTCTGATAGCCTTGTGGCTGAAGAGCGGGGTATAAATAAATAAATACAATAAATAAAATAAACATTATCACAGTGTGAACGGCCCCTTGACTCTGTCAAGTTCAGAGATGGGCCATAGAATGAGATAAGGGTCTAGTTCTGACAGAAGACAACAGCAGAGCTTGGAACGTTATTTAAAAGAAACACAAACAAACCTAGTTGCTTTACTCATTAGTGTGGTCACCCAATAGGTCGCTAGTTGTTGTTGTTACTGCTATCCAGACATGTTACCATTACTGTTCCTATTGTACAAATTGGAAAATGCAGGAAAGTGCTCATTATTTCCCCCAAGCAGCCAGATTTTTCCCATCTCTTGTTCTCAATAAAGATGGGTTGTTGTTTTGGCTACTTGCTGGTTGTTTTTAATCTTTATTTATATCCCAGTTTCCCCAACATGATTGGAACTCAAAGTGGCTTGCAAAATTAAATGATTACAATATAATTAAAAACATATGAAAAGTCAGCATTAAAACCAGAAATTATTAACCATGTTAAAACAATTTATAACATAAATTTTAAAGGATTTAAGAAAACAACTTAAAACAGTACAGTTTAAAACAATGCAGAATCCTTTACAGTCCTTTCCTTAAATGCCTTAAGTTCTACAAGCCTGTCTTAATAAAAAGTCTTCACCTACCAATGGAAGGCCAGAAAGAGGAGGCCATTTTAGCCTCTTTAGAGAGGGAGGTCCAAAGTCTAGGGGCAGCCACTGAGAAGGTTCTCTGCTGTGTTCCCACCAACTGTACCTGTGAAGGTCGTGTGACCGAAAGAGTTTGAACTGTTGAGACTGAGAGTTGACACAAAATGTATGTGTATATGCCTTCACGTCATTGTTTGACTTACAGTGGTGACCCATGAATTTCATAGGGTTCCATTAGGCAAGGAATCCTCAATGGTGGTTTTGCCTTTTTCTTCCTCTGAAATATAGCCTACAGCCCATGGTATTAGTTGGTGGTCTCCCAACTAAGTACTCAGCAGGGCTGACCCCCCTTAGCTTCCAAGATCAGATGGGATCTGGTGCCTTTACAGTATTTAGGCCTTTACTCAAAATACTGCAACTTTATCTGTCTACCCTACACAGTTATACAGGTTGAGCATCCCTTATCTGGAATTCCAAAGTCTGAAATACTCCAAGATCCAAAATTGTCCACGTGAGTGGCTGAGATAGTGACATCTTTGCTGTCTGATGATTCAATACCATGAAACTTTGTTTCATACACAAAATTATTAAAAATATTGTATATAAAACTACCTTCAGGCTATATATATAAGGTGTATATGAAACATAAATGAATTTTGTGTTTAGACTTGGGTTCTATCTCCAAAATATCTCATTATGTATATGCAAGTATTCTAAAACCCCACCCCCCAAATCTGAAATATGCAACAGTTCTGGTCCCAAGCATTTTGGATAAGGGATACTCAACCTGTACCACAGTTTGATACCAGTTTAATTACTATGGATCCATCCTACAGGACCATGGAATTTGTTGTTTCATGAAGTGTATAGAATTCTGTGCTAGACAGCTCTATTGGTGTTGTTTAGAAGAGTGTAGTAGGCTTCCTATAGAGAATCTAAATACCTCACTGGGACAGAATGCTTATCCCAGTTTGCCCCAAAGTTTCAAGCCTTGGAATCCCATCACTCACCTTGCTCTTTTACCCTCAAGATCTTGCCCTGGAGCTTATAGTCAGGCCTCAAGGACATGTCACACAAGCAGGTGTGTTGATCAGTGGGTTCAATGTGGTAAAGCATGGCCAGTCTTTCTTGTGAATTATTAAATTAAAATATCCAGTCAAAGATGTAGAAAACAAAAGCAGTAAAGATTTATGTCATAGCAAATATAGTATACTTAGCCTTATGCTGTTTCCACATACAGTACATAGTAGCATCTCTGTTTCAAACAAAGTAATGCTTTCCCCAAAACTCTCTCCCAAAATCCCTATTCAGATCTCTTCCAAGCTGGCCTTTCTCTATTTCTGAATAACCCAATCATATTTTCTACCTGACCCTCTCATTGATTGTGTATGCCTGTGAGGTAGGGGGTTGGACTGGATGGCCCTGCTGGTCTCTTCCAATGCTAGAATTCTGTGATTCTATCTCTTCATTCCTCCTTCCTCACACAAACAATGTTGAACAGTGAGATTTTCAGTTAAGTCTCCACCATTCCTTACCACAACCAAGCCTTGTGGTTGGCATCCAAGAAAGCAAATACCCATGCCATCTTTGAATCTGTTATGGTACTTTAGAAGTCATTATTTTGAGTTTTCCTATGAAATTACTGCACTATGGAATGGACAGACTTTCTTTCCACATACATGCCCCTGTCCACTGTAAAATCTCTTTTTCAGCTTTATTATTCTTCTTCTAAGGCATAAAACATTATACTGATCATTTTTATGGCTCAAAATGACCTTCAAAATTCACTGACTTCTACTTGAGTATAATATTTTGGCTCGTTAATTTCACCAGTGATATTCTGATTTGTAAGTTTATTACGTTTTGGAGTGCAACCATCTATTATAATATGCTCTGCAAGATGATGGTCTGGATCTTCCATCAAGGTAACAAAAAAAAAAAAAAGTCTGATGGAGATACACATATTTGTGAGTATGGAGCCATCCCAATGTTCTCATTTCTTTTCTTAGATTAGATGCAGGAAGAGATACTCCTTTTTAACATTTCCAATGGCATTCACAAATATTCTGTATTTGCAATTCGGTATCACCTACTTAGCTATGTAACCACCTTAGTTCTGTAGCTAAGTAGTATCTCTCTGCTTGACCTCCACTATATTTATTTACCAGACAGCAGCTTCTGCGAACAGCAGGGATCTGTTACCCTATCAATTGGGAAGCAGCTGACTGATGTTTCCATCCCTCCCATGAGTGATCTCTGGTGCAACAGGCAGAAGCAGGATCCCTGTTGCAATTTCCCCTCACACCGGAGATCATTCACAGGAAGAGGAGGTGGAAAACTCAGTCAGCTGCTTTCTGAATGACAGTAGAACAGACTTCTGTTATTCACAGTGGCTGCAGCCTGGTAAGTGAGAATTGGGGGACTTTCATGGTCCCTATGCATTCCCTAAACTAGCAAATAATCCCTAAACCCGAGATCATGAATATGAACTAGTTACAAATGTGTAACTCTAGATCAGCGTTTCTCAACCAGGGTTCAGAAAAACCCTGGGGTTCCCCCAGATATGGCCATGGATTCCGTGAGAAAATAGTAATAAATTAATAAATCATGGAGAAGTGGTGGGCTGAAATGGCTTATCTCTCCTCTCCACAACAGAGAAAGCCACGCGAGGAATGAATGTTTTCACACCAACAGAGCCTCAAAGAGTCCTCTTATGGGTGTGGGGGGGAGGATGTTTACATGCCAAATACCTCACTCTTCCTCCCAGCCTTTGATCTGCTTTATATATGCTAATGAAGCTATTCATGGCCTGGGAAAGGGAGGAGGCAAAGAATGAGTGTGTGTGTGATTTGTTTCCTGCAAGCAGCCACGGACCCGGAATTGAGGCAAAAGGTACAAATGCAAAATGAGGGTGTTTTTTTTTAATTCAGAACAATGGAAAGAGAATTGCAATGCTGTACAGCTCTTAGCCAGTTGGGGGAAACTGACAAAGTAATCCAAGTAACCCTCTGGTCAGTCAGCTACTCAGGCACCAGCTGTGGATGGGAGAACTCTGATAACAGTGACTTAGGGGTTATTCTTTTAAAACCAGATTTGGAGAGGGCAGAGCCATTACAGTAAAGGAGTCATTATAAATAGAGAAAAGGTTCTTAAACTGTGGATCTGGTAACTGAATATGGGGGTCACAAATAGACTGACCAACTCCCATACTATTGAAAAACTATTGATGTCCTCAGGAAATATTTGTTGGATGAGTGCCATGGTGTACATTATGGCGACTTTGGTGAACAAGGAGACAACATCAAAACTGATCAGACTGTCTCCAGGTTTCAGTTCAATGTTGTTGATTTTTTTCTATGAAGTGAGATGTGTCTTTGATATAGTGAGGGGTTTGTCCTATTTGTGTTTGTAATTGTGTGGGCAGAAATTTGGCCAAGTCATGCGTGGGGGATCCAATGACGCTCACTATGGGTTGGAGTGGAATGGAATCCTTGTGGATCTTGGGAAGTCCATACAGTTTTGGTGGGAGACCCTCGGATCTGCATAGATTCTGATGTATGATTGGCTGAATTGATGAGTTCTTGATCAAGGCATTTGTTTTTCTGGTGATTTTGTTGTCCAGGTCTTGCTTGAGTTTTCTGTATGTTGCAGGGTCCAAGAGTTCCCTTATTTTGTTCTGTGTTTCTGCATCGTAACAAGAAAGTCAGAAGTAAACTCTTCCAGAACACAGCCTCACAGCTCAGAAAAAAACCAAGGAAAATCTATGGATGCCGGCTGTGAAAGCCTTTGACTTCAAACTGAGACTGTCTTACTTTGGAGAGATATATTTATATTTATATTTTTTTATATTATATTTGTATTATAGAAATTTCTGACCCTGCAGGTATCAAATATGTATTGCTAGCAATGTGGAATATAATAAGCATCTATTGTTTTCACTGTTTCTGTAATTTTTTTAAAAAGAGAGCTGTAGGTATAATTTTTATGTAGGGGTTCCCTGAGACCTGAAAATTATTTCAAGGGTTCCTCCAGGGTAAAAAGGTTGAGAAAGGCTGCTCTAGATTATTCAGTCATAACTGTCTTAGCAAATTCCAACCATCTTGTTTTACTTCCAATACAGGAGTCTAGAGGAAGGTGAACTGTGTGCATTTGGGTGAAGTTTTGGAAGGGTTTTTATAGTCAATAATTGCCTTCTGGGGATGGGCTTTAGAGAGGAAGACAATGTTTCTCAGAGTTGCTCAAAGTGAGACAAAGGTACTCCAGATATGTTAATGGCATCTTAATTGCGATTGAAAGGAGGAAGCAACTTCCTTTGTTTTAAGAAGGATGAAGGAATGAGGATTGTTTACAGGTTTGAGTCTTCCAGTCTTAATGTTCGGACCTTCAATTGTCTTGCAAATTAGCATTTCTTTGGAATTTAGGCACCCCTTCCTTAAGTGCATACCAGAGTCTGAATGCTAGTCTTCGCAATTTGTTCAAATTTTCCAGCTTTAATGGCCACATTGTGTGGAAGGCCACATTTGACCTAATTATTAAATATTGCCAATTATGTTATAGATATTGGGCAGGGGGTGTCAGGGTAGGTAATATTGGGACCAACCACACATGCATGCACTTCTTGCAAAGTGAGCTGAGGGGAGGGGGAAATGACACCAAGCCAACTGAGAGCCTTTGTAAGCAGTGGGCAGGTGGGCATGCACAGGCAGTCCCAAGCGAACCACTGTAATTACCTCATGCTCATTACATGGTTTCTGCTTTTCAACCTATTCTGGTTTCTGACACTGCTGCAGTCCCTAACCTGTTGGATAAGTGGAGGCTTCCTGATCAAGTGCTTTCAAAAGTCATCAGTGAGACCATGTTATCTTTTGGACTTTCCACTCAAGTGTTTCTTTGACGGTTATATTCAGGCATGTCCCTCCCCACCCCAGCATATATTAACTTTTGCAAGTTTCAAAGTGTCCTGAGTGTGCAAACACATATGTGCATCTGCATGCTCAATGCACAGTGTGAAATGTGCATCTATGCAGAATGTGCCTGAACATCCACATACACCTGTGCATACCCAGATACAATCTGCAGATGCAACCAATGGCACATGTACAACTCTGCTTCCACAGCCTTGAATTTAATAGTATAGCAAGTCCACAATGGATGAAAATGTCTGATGGATTCCATAGGTGATTTTACACATGCATGACACACCAACCAGATTCCAGCCTTTGTGATAAAGTATGTGATATCACACACTATTTTTCCTCATACATGAGACACCAAGAGGATTCCAGCCTTTGTGATGCAGGATCTGATATCACAAGATATTTTTCTTGTGCTAGTGTGTTTCAAGTGATAACTTACTAAATATTTGGTTGGAAAACATGGGCACATCTGGAGATATGCATGGCTGTGGTGCCAGTGGGGTGGTGAATCCACTCCAGTTTTTAGTCCCAATTTTAAAGGAGCTATCCACGGGGGAATGTCGGCCCAGCACCATGATAGGATAAGCATCCTGGCTAGCTCCTTTCCAGTTCAGACTACTGTCTGGAGTAGATTCACTACTCCACTGGCATTGGGGCCACCCACCTCCCCTAAGCTCCTGTCTAAGAGAGGACATTTAAACTAAATGGAGAACTTTGTCTACCCCCCCCCTGAAATCTAACAAGCTAAGAATCTCCCCTCATCACCGTGAGGCAAGACCAAATCACAGATTATCCTACCCAATGGATTCATTTTAAAAACAGGTGCACTGTGTCAATTGTCAAGAACGGTGGCAGCAAATTCATCACTAAAAGGACAGAAAATGACAAATGTTGTAAATGTTGCCAACAGGCCAAATCAATAGACCACATCACTGCCAGTTGGTCTCCACTGCCAAGTATTGATTACCTAGTGATATGTACCAAGTAGGGGGATTTTTTATTTTTATTTTTTTATCCAAGATAAACTGGGCAGGCAATGTCATCTTAAAATGTGAGTGACTTTTACACCGTAGACTCCAGAACCCACTTTGGAAAATGATTTATAGTCGTTTTAGTGGGACAAACCGATGATTATTGATGAGTCAATGAACTGCAAGAAACTATGTTTTATGGGTGGCATTTCAATCAAACAAGCCAATGATAAAGTGGTTCCACTCCCTTGACATAAAACCAAAATAATAGTCTTACAGTTACAACTCAGAAGGACAGAACATTTCACTCTTTAGTTTGGATTTGTAACAGAATGGTTACAAATAATCCTGTATGAGTTACTTATAATTAAGTATAATTACATAATTATATAACTTCTCCTTGCCAAATGATGACACCCCCAAACCTGAAGGAAACATCATTTTCCCATACTCCACTTGCCAGCAGAATGGATCTCCTTCACCCCATGCAGCTGTAAAGTAGAGTAAGTAAAGTAGGTTGTGAGGGGACTTACGATCATGGCAATAGTGGGCCTGAACAGATTGCACTGTTATATCACTATTCTTCCACATTAACTGCCATGGCTGCCTCCAGTGGAATCCTGGGATTTGCAGTTTAGGGAGGGGCATTTAGCATTCTCAGCCAGAGAGCTCTTAGGTTTCATGAAACTACAAACCCCCATAATTCCACAGGAGGCAGCCAGAGCAGCTAAAGTGGAACAATAGTGCTATAACAGTGTAGCATGATTAGGCAGAGTGTCAGAATCATAATTAAGTAGCAATTGTGAATACAAAACAGCTGTCTAGAGTTACTCATCCATAACTGTTCCATATTCATGATTGCAACTTAGTCATGATTGTGACACTATTACCACAATTGTAACTCCCACCCAAACCTACTTTCCCAGGCAACAGAGGGAGAAAGAAATCCATTATGCTGGTGATCAAAGCATGGGTGAATGACATTTCTGTCAGACTGAGGGAGGGGGGCAATCAGGCCAGGAGAGGTTACTTAGTTAACTATATTTAACTAACTAACATATGAACCAATGTGTGCTTTAAGATTGACAGGAGAGGGCTTTTTCTCAGTCCCACTACTTTCACAGGCACAGTTGGTGAGGACTCAGGAGAGAGCCTTCTCTGTGGCTGCTCCCAGGCTGTGGAACTCCCTTCCGCAGGAAGTCCAGTTTCCCCCTTCCCTGCTCTTTTTCCGCCAACAGGTGAAAACGTTTTTATTGAAGAAGGCATTTGGTGATGGCAGATACAGTTTTATTTTTAATGGGGAGGGGGTGTAGAGAATTTTTCTTTTAGTTTGTTTTAAATACCGGTACTTGTTAATGCTATTTAACTTGTGTTTATAATGAGTGTTTTAAAATCAAAGTTAGTTTAATTGTATTTTAACTTTTGTATTGAGAGTTTTTAAATCTCTCTCTCTCTCTCTGGCTTTTCTTCACAAAGGAAGATTTAGGAAGGACACATCCTGCGCTTTCTGCAAGCACGCTGATGACTAAAAAGGCCAATCTGAGATAAACAAGTCTGGTTGCAGAAAGCACAGCAGAAGGTCTCCTTGGGTGATGTTTCTGGGTTGTGATTCTTTCTGCGTTGTCGTTTCTCTTCAAGACTTGTTCGGCGCGAGTTCTCAAATAAGGATGCAGCATTGTGGATAGTGCTTCTCCATGCCTCCCGATGTGAAGCCAGGGCGGACCATTGTTGGTAATCAATTTGGCCGAGCCTGAGATGTTGTTTCAGGGAGTCCTTGTATCGTTTTTTTTTTTTGGGTCGCCCCTCTTACGCTGACCCATGGCGAGTTCACCGTAGAGTATTATTTTTGGGAGGCGATGGTCCTCCATCCTAGAAATGTGCCCTGCCCAGCACAGCTGTGTTCTCAGTATCATGGCCTCAATGCTGGTGATCCCTGCTTGCTCAAGGACAGCAACATTCGTCACATAGTCACTCCAGTGTATATTTAGGATTGTGCATAGACAGCGCTGATGAAAGTGCTCGAGGAGTCGTAGGTGGTGGCGATAGGTGACCCATGTTTCAGATCCATAAAAGAGGATAGACAGTACGATGGCTCTATACACACTGATTTTTGTGCTTTGCCTCAGGTGTTTATTGCTCCAGACTCTTTTGTAAAGTCTTCCAAATGTGCTATATGCCTTTGCTAATCTGTGATCGATCTCTTTGTCAATTTTGGTATCTGAGGAGACGATGCTTCCCAGGTAGTTGAACTGCTGAACGGACTTGAACACAGATTTGCCGACGGCAATGTGGGGATGGTGGTGTTTGTCCTGTGGTGCAGGCTGGTAAAGAACTTCTGTTTTCTTCAGATTGACTTCCAGCCCAAACAGCTCTGCAGCTGTTGCGAAGCAGGATGTTAGGCGCTGCAGAGCTGCTTCTGTGTGGGCAACAAGGGCAGCATCATCAGCAAAGAGCAGCTCACAGACTAGATAGTTTAGAGTCTTAGTGTGAGCCCTCAGATGGCTTAAGTTAAACAAGCTTTGTTTAACTTAAAGTTAAACAAAGCATCAATGGAAAGGGTTTTTAAATGTATTGTGTTTTTTAAGGTGTGTATGCTGCCTTGGGTCCTGTACTGGGAGAAAGGCGGGATCCACATTAAATAAATAAATAAATAAAACTATGTTTTCTGGAATCCTGTTGCTAAGCAGCTGATACAGTATCTACTACAGGATTCCAGCATCACATATACAGAGCTATCTATCTATCTGGGCTTATCTAGAAAGGCAATTTACCTCAGCTTCCCCACATGTTGGAGCCTGCAGTCCAAACCATGCAGAGCTCCTGCTCTGATTTGCCTCTAGACCGTCTTGGTGATGTCTGAGGAGAAGCCAAGGGGAAGCCGGGATAAACTGCTTCAAAATAACCCGCAGGAAAATGCTGCATTGTGCTGGAAAACCCAGATGGGTTCGGCATGAGAAGACAGGGTCTGTACCTGCATACCCTGCTGGTGTTGCTCTGCGGCTGTGAAGGCAGCCCCTAGCATGTGATCAAGATCTGCTCTATGTGACCAGCCTTGATCACATGCTGAGGGCCTCCTTCACAGCTTCAGAGTGCAACGCATGACAGCGATGGAGGTGCCTTCCAATACCGGCTGGTGTGTGTATGAGGACTTCTGCCCATTTTCTTGCAGTAATGCGGGGGCGGGGGAGCTCCAGGGCCGCAATACTCTGGCTGGAAGGTGGCATATTCTAGCCAGTGTAGACAAGCCCTAAGCATCTGATATTCTATTCCAACCAACACAGTTATACCATCATTATTGGGGAAATGAAATAATCGTAATTACTAAGTACTTTCAAGCTCTGATCAGAGCATTGACAATCCTTTCACTATATCTTCACTCAGAGGCTTCTTCTGGAGGATGGGGAGACATGGGCTCATGTGACACTTATAACAGTTACACTAGTTATTGCTAGCCATGAATTCCCCCCCCCCCCCCAATTTGGTGAGATTAAGAGAGTAGTTCTATAATTTTCACTATTGGCTTTTGTTTGTAGTTGGAGAGTTTTTAAATAAAATATTGCAAAGGGTTTTTCCCCACCAACAACTTTATTATTTGCACAAAACACCACGTTGCCAAAACCCAACCTGATCTGTGCAAACAACAACAAACAAACAAAAAGCCAACCAACCAAAAAAACCCACAATTTGACTTGAGCCTATGAATGAGAGACCTCAAAGATGTTACCTACCTATCAGCCCCCATCTTAGAATATCACATAATTGGCAAAATTTAATAATTTTGTTTGTTGTGGCCTTCCATGTGGTTAAGCAGGTAAACCAAGGACCCCCAGATACCAAGGCTGGAGTCAAATATAACCTAGGAAGGTGCCTTTGGAAATCCCTTAAACTGGTAATACCCAGGTCGGAGTTAACACCTGGGGATGAGTCATCCACGAATCCACTCAATGAAAGCAGCATACCCATTGGTTGCAAAATGGGGTTTTCTTCCCTTCCTTCCCAACGTTAAACATTGCTTGCTTCAATTCCAACTATATTTCCCATTAATGATTGTTAACTCTTCCAGGGAATCCTTTATTTATTCCTGGGAAATTCCAAGGACATTGTATTCCATTCTAAATCCCATCGCTTCTGGGGAATTACAACATATAAATATCACCCTAAAACACCATCAAAGTGCACACAGATCCTCTTCCTCTCGACTCCACATCAGACTGTGTAGCCATTCTGCTTTCTGAACCCCCTCTCTGCCAGTTTACTTTGCAATTGCAACCCTCCAAGATCAGCATAGTATAACCCATAATTCCACCCCTCTATCCAAATACTTCTACTGTCTTTGATAGCCTTGTGTGATTGCTTGAAGCCTGAGTGTTTATGTGAATGCTGTTAAGATTAAATTCCAATAAAAACCATTTAATTGTATGTTCTAGCTTGGAGTCTTGTCAGTGATTACATAAGTCAAAAGATCCTACTGTTACCAGCCTCTCACTGCCATTTTGAGCTAATTAAATATTCCCCATATTAAGATTTGGACACTAGTGGAATCCTCATGGACCCCACACAATTCAGTTAACAGAGGCCCAGTCATCAACAGCCTTCCTCAGGTCTTGCAAGCTTAGGGCTTACAGATGGGTTATTGAATCAATTGACTTCCACTTATTTTCTTTTCCAATGATTCATGTTGTCTCATCGTGAGTTCAAAATATAAGAGCCCCTGTTTAGTCATTTTGGCTTCTAGGGATAATTCAGGCTCAGTTTGCTCTCAGGTCCATTGATTTGTCATTTTAGCAATCCATGGTATCTGTCAAATTCTCTTGGCACTTCAAGATCTTATCTAGTTCCTTTGTAGCTGCCCTGCCAAGTCTTAGGCTGCTGACACACTGTAGAAATAATGCAGTTTGCCATGCCTTTAACTATTGGTTGCATCCTATGGAATCCTGGGATTTGTAGTTTATTGTGGCACCAGAAGTCTGTTACATGCCCTTACAAACCCTTGCCTCTAACAGATTGGCAATAATTCATAAATTGGTAATAACTGACAGTTCACATAGGTCCATGGTAGACCAAGCCATCCACAGAAAGGTTCAAGTAAAGGTCACCCAGAGAGCTAACAAAGCTGTCTCAAAAATTCTCCAAAAAACAGACACACCCAGGATGTGATTAAGCAAATCCCCCTCAGGCAGCTGTTCAGGAGGAATGTGCTAATCTTCCCTGGATGCACCTGGCAGTGAGTCATACTCTAAAACAAGCAAGTGACTGGAACATCCATTATGCTGCAAATGTCTTCCCTCCCACCTCTGCCTACCCAACAATGCAAAGGTTGCATCAAACCCATCAGTCTTAACGTTCCAACCATTAACAGCAATTAACGAAGCCGGAACTTCCATTGTTTAACTCTGGGAAACTCACTCAAGCATTATTCTACACTCAAAATTCCCCTTAAGGGTCCAATATTGGATATAAATACCACCCCAAATCATAACCAAGGTGTGCACAGTTCCCCTCACACTGTTACTCTGGCCAGTTTTCTGTGCTACCATGTGCACAGTTCTTCAGACAACATTACTCTGCTGGTTCACTGCCATACCCTCGGGTCCAAATCTGAGTCTTTCTCTGCTGCATGAATCTCTGCTCTCTAGACAGGTAGTGTATAGCCGATCATCCCCAAAATCTGTTCCTCTATCTAAATACTTCCTCCTAATTCTTTGCCAGCCTTGTGTGATTACTTGAAGCATGAGTGCATGCATGAGTGGTCCTGTGATTATTTTTCAATACTAACCATTTTTATTTGATTCTGGCTTGCAGTCTCCACACTCAGTACTGGTATACACAGGTGTAAAAATTCTGTCAGTTACCTAACCTCTCGCTGCCATATTTTGAGCTAATTAAAATTCCCCAACACAATATCATAACTCTGAGGTCTTGAGTGGGTCTCATGGACCCCACAGAATTCAGATAACAGGTCTCGGACAGAGATGGCTAAACATCTCACAAAATTGCAAACCCTAGAATTCCATAGCAGCCATGGTAGTTAAAGGCCCCATGCCTTGGTCACGTGCTGAAGGACCCCTTCCTGGATCTGGAAGAGAAAGCAGACTAGCAGCTGCTGTGATGGGATGGCCTGCTGGGATGGGCTCCTGCAGACATGCAGAGACTCATCTGTTCCTTCCTGATAGGAATGGATTAAACTATTGACAAGCTGGAATGTGTCCAGAGGAGGGTGACCAAAATGGTGGGAGGTCTGGAAGCCATGCCCTATGAGGAGCGGCTTAGAGTGCTGGGTATGTTTAGCCTGGAGAAGAGAAGGTCAAGAGGGGGCATGATAGCCATGTTTAAATATTTGAAGGGATTTCTAAGGATGGAGCAAGCTTGTTTTCTGCTGCTCCAGAGACTAGGACATGGAGCAATGGGTTCAAACTACTGGAAAAGAGATTCCACTTAAACATTAGGAAGAACTTCCTGACAGTAAGAGGAAGTGGAATACACTGCCCCAGAATGTGGTGGAGTTTCCTTCTTTGGAGGTTTTTTAAGAGAGGCTGGATGGTCATCTGTTGGGAGAGCTTTGATGTATTCCTGCATGGCAGGGGGGTTGGACTGGATGGCCCTTGTGGTATCTTACAACTCTGTGGTTCTATAATTCTATGTATTTAAAAAAAAACAATAAAGGGCCCTACCTATCTTTTCCCCATCTCAGCTCTGTATCTGCCCCAGGGCTGTTGAGTACTGCCTGGAGCCAGAATGAGGCAAAAGCCCTGTGTCATCAAGGTTGCAGGGCCCCAAGACAGGGCAAGATGGGGTAAATTGTCAGTGAAGATAAGCCCCTAGTCTTCTGATTTTTTTTATTATTACAGGCTCCATTTTGATTTAACTTGGGTCTTCTCATTCTCGCATGGAGTGAAAAATCTTGCAGTTGACAGGATTGTTATTAAGAGGTTTTGACAGACTGTTTTAACCTGTCAAGATACCCCTGTTCATCAAGGATGAGTAAATTTGGGAATATTCTCTTACATCCCCAGTTGCCTCTATCTTTCCAGACCAAGTCTAAAGAGGTGATATTGGTCTTTCAAGCTCTAACTCAGGTCGGCAAGATAGGGGCTCTAGGGCACAAGCACCAGCCACCCATTTTGCACCCCCACACTCCCAGAGGGCCTTCCATAGCAGATTAGTACCCTCTATGCCTTCCTTCTGGAGCCAAGTAAAAACTTTCCTGTTTCAGCAGGCCTTTGCTGATCTTTGCTAATGGCAGTGCTGAGGTATATGTGTATGTTGTGTACAGGTATGTGTATATATATGTATGTTTTTTAAAAGTTAGCTGTTTTTAACTTTTTTAGTTGTTTAATTATGTTTTAACTTTTATACGTTTTAACGTCTATCATATTTTGCTGATTTTAACAATGTCATTTTATTGTATGCCGCTTTGAGTCCAAACTGGGGGAAAAGTGGGATAGAAATAAAGATGATGATGATTTATACTAAGCAAATTTTGCTTACAAGAATCACTAAACTGTTTCAGTAGTCTTCTGAGACCTATTTGAGTATATGATATTAGCATTGTATCATCTGCATAAAGAAATATTGAAATAGCTTTCTCAGCTACTCTTATTGGGGGGGGGGAGTGCTCCTGATAGGAAATCCACTATGTTATTTATACAGAAGTTTAAATTTGTTGTTCTTGTGGTTTGCTATGGCCTCGTGCTAAAGCAACCAAACTGAACTAACTAAATAAGTGATCTCTGCAGATATGACCTTCCTCTTGCTACATCATTTCATAGAATCATAGAATTGTAGAGCTGGAAAAGACCACAAGGGCCATCCAGTCCAACCCCCTGCCATGCAGGAAATCTTGATCAAAGCATCCCCGACAGATGGCCATCCAGCCTCTGTTTAAAGACCTCCAAGGAAGGAGACCATACCATGCTCCGAGGGAGTGTGTTCCACTGCCGAACAGCTCTTACTGTCAGAAAGTTCCTCCTAATGTTGAGGATATCCTGGCTGCAGAGTTGGTCTGTTCTGCCCCTGTTGCCTCCACAAAACAGGCTGGAGTCCAAACAGAAAGCCAGCCCATCGCTGTAGCTTCTGCCTCTGCTGTCACCATGTCCCTTGCTCTGCCAGGTCCAGGGGAAGCTGGTTGTACCATGTGACAAGCCCTGTGCATGTGACCAGCTCTGGTTACATGCTGTGTGCCTGCTGCCCACACCCAGAAAAGTAAGGGCAGCTGGCAGAACCAGTGAGGGCATGCTGGACAGTGGACACCTGGGCCCCAATCTGATTTTTGCCAGTGGTAACAGATTAAACTTGGTATTATTGTAAAACACTTTATCAGGCCCAACCCTAGCTTGCCCCCGTATCTGTCCCAGGGGTGGTCAGACTGCCTGGGAGCAGAACAGTGCAAAAGCCCTGCATCATTTGGACTATAGGGCTCTGAGATGGGGACAAGTCAGGGTATTTAGCCCATGTAGATAAGCCCTTAGACTTCTCTTCTAGAGAGTTGTACAGCACTCCCCTGAACTGCAGCATTAGAACAATCTAGCAGATAATATTAAGTTCCTTGCCAGAGGACAAATCCCAGGATTGTGTAGGATGGACCCCTGACACTTAATGTTCTATCAGTCTTCAATAGCTATATTGTATAGATACACTCATTGATTACCAAGAGGGCAAAGCTTAAGAAATTTCCCCTTAACCTCTGCTTCTTGTATAACTGTTATAATGGTGTAAGGTACCTACTGTACACTTAATGTTCCTCACCCTTGTGACCTTCGATCTAAATTCAAATGCTACTCCCACCTAGAGAAAATCCATTGAATCAATCACTGAATGAGGAATCAATGGGTCTACTCGAGTTGGTGCTAGCAATTGGATTTTAGACCTCTGTTTCCATCCAAGGCTTTCTATATGAACCCAGGATAGTTAATTTGCTCTGTGCCCTTGGTGACCCTCAGAATTGCATCTACTGGCCACAGAAAACTCTCCAAAGACAGGGAGACGTGGAGACGTTAAGATGAAATCAATTTACAACAATTTAAAATTAAAACAGTGAGGAATATTTTAACCAGGTTAAAACATTTTAACAATTAAATTTAAGAGTTTAAAACTTTTGTAGATAGGCTGAATTAACAGTAGCCTGGGGTCTAGAAATGGGGTGTAATAATTCATCTCCATTCTGTGTTTGTTAGGCTATATTTTGGAGAGGCATGTCCAGTTCTGGGTATTACATTTTAAGAAGAACATTAGCGCACTGGCTGGCAGGCAGCTAGCACTATGAGTGTTCTGGAAAGTAATGCCTGCAAGGCACAGTTTAAAGAGCTGCGTATGTTAAGCCTGGAGGAGAGATTTTTAAGGGGAGAAATGATAGTAGTTTTTGGACATTTGTAGACTGAGAAGATTTTCTGTTTGAACATGGGGCAGACATGTTCAATTGGTTGAACTAGAACAAGGAGATTCAAAGTGCAAGAAAGCAGAATGCAGAGAAAATTCTTAACAATATGAGCTGTATGATATTAGAACAGAGTGTATTTGGAGGGGGTGGATGAGGTTTTTTTTTTTTTTAGAACAGGAGTGGGCAGCATCCATTCCACAGACTTAATATGGCCCTTGGGAACCTAAAGTGCAGCTCTCCATAGCCCCCAAAGTCCCAAGAGCCCCATATTTTTTTTTAAATAATCCTGGGTGATTTTTCCTCAACTGCCCAAAACAGCTCTTCTCCCCAACACCTCAAAACCCTCCATATGCATTGGAGAAAAACCAGGAGGAAAAAAAGCCAAAAATTGGTCAAAGTCATAACAGGAAGTTGTGTTGCTCACTTCCTATTTCTGTGTTGGCTAATTTGTGGCTATTTGGGGAGGGGTTTGAGAGGTTCAGATTATGTGAGGGGCTTGGGCAGTGGTGAAGCAAAAGGGGGTCTGGGAGCTTTGGTGTTCTGGAAATCTGTAGTTGCCCACCCATGATATAAAATCTTGGACATTGTTTCTAAGGAATGCTGTAGCTAAACCTTTCACTGAACAGGAAGCTGGGATAGACTTTCTGTTATAGGATATGAGGAATACTCATTAATATTCTCAGCAATAATAATAATAATAATAATAGGTGTATCTGCTGTATCTGCTGATCTTTGATGATGACTCTCTTCCATAGGTCTAGTTCTATCACTAGTTGATGTAGAAGATACTATGAGCAAAGTGCAGCACATAGAAGTGAGAGGGATGTGAACCTTTGTCTGTTAGGGACAGAAATATTTTACTATGTCTCTCCCCTGCAGCAAGGATAAAAAAATTCTGTGAGTTTTCTCCTCATGAATATATGCACAGTTCTCAGTCTGTATTTGCACACCCCCAAAGTGTTTTAGGAAATTATTCTATACAGAGATACAAAACATTTTTTTTAACATGAGGTCTGTTGGGCTTTGTGCAACCTTCCCCACAATCTTTTCATGCAAAAACATTGTTTGCAGATAGCTTTTTGGGGTATTTTTGGACAAAATTGCTTTCTTGCACAAAAAATAGCAATACTGTATTGCATGCACAAAAATGCAACTATTTGGGGACAGTGTTTTTGCATGAAAAATGTGTTGTGTGTGAATAAAGTAGGTTTTTTCCCCCTCACAAATCCACTTTCACAGCCCACTTTTTCCTGTGCAAAACTGTCTTTTTTGCATACAAAACATGATGGGGGGGGGAAGAGGTAGGTTTCTGAAAACAGCAGGGGGTGTACAAAAAATCTGGGGTGTTTTGTTTTTCTTTGTTTTGTTTTGTTTACATAAAACACCCCACAGTTTCAAGAATCTCAAATAAGTTCCTTGTGCAAAAATCATGATTTTTGTACAAAAAACCCACTAATTTAGCACAAAAGTGCATTACCAAAACATGTGGCTATTTAGAAATGGTGCGTTTTGCATGAAAAACATGGTTTTTGCACACACATACACATACAATGATTTCCATTCCAAAAATAAACACAAGTGACTGTGCATAATGATTTCATGAAACCCTATGGGATGTGAGAGCTGCTGGAATTTTTTTGTTTTTGTTTGTTTAACGGGAAAAGCTGCAAAGACTCTTCCCATGGAGTATTTGAAGTCCCCCACCCTCCTTCCAAATACAGGGAAATGTTGTGAGATCCCACTGGGACAAAACGTCTCTCTCTGACTATTCTTTGCAAACGAAGATTCCGGAAGGACTCATCCTGCACTTTCTGCAAGGGCACTGATGACTAAAAAGGCCAATCTGAGATAAATAAGTCCGGTTGCAGAAAGCACAGCAGAAGGTCTCCTTGGGTGATGTTTCCGGGTTGTGATTCTTTCTGCGTTGTCATTTCTCTTCAAGACTTGTTCGGCGTGAGTTCTCAAATAAGGCTGCAGCATTGTGGATAGTGCGTCTCCATGCCTCCCGATGTGAGGCCAGGGCGACCATTGTTGGTGATCAATTTGGCCGAGCCTGAGATGTTGTTTCAGGGAATCCTTGTATCGCTTTTTTGGAGTACAGTATTTTTGCCAGGTAGACAAGACCTTTGTAAAAAAAAAAAAGAGCTTCTTGGTCATAGACTTTGTTAACAGAGGTAAGCCTGTATTTTTTATATTCTCTTTTCCTAATGTGTGCAATTTTAATGCATTTTTCTTAGAGTTCACTTTTCACTTTATGAAGCACATACACTGTCTAAAATGTGTATGTGCATTTTTCAAACATATGCACATTTTTAACCAAATGCATATTTTTGCATATACCATCATTTCAAAAGGACAGCAAAAGCTGATCTTGAGCTTTCCTTCCCATGACCTAATACTAAAATATCTGTGTATATTTTTATTCACTGTCTTGCAGAAGACAAACAGGATAAATTCATTTACAAAAGAAAATAATTAATGTGAATTAATTATCCATCCCTACTTAGAATCCATATTAAATACTCCACTAATAATCCCCATATTGGTCCTGGGTAACTTGTACCCAAATGAAAGCTATGTACAACTATGTATTGTGATCTGCCTGGTGATTTTGCTGTGTAGAGTGGGTGTTTCTTAGAATCATAGAATCATAGAGTTGGAAGAGACTGCAAGGGCCATCCAGTCCAACCCCATTCTGCCATGCAGGAATACACAATCAAAGCATCCCCAACAGATGGCAGTTCAGGCTCTGTTTAAACATCTTCAAAGAAGGAAAGTCCACCACACTCAAAGGCAGTTCATTCCACTGCCAAACAGCTCTTACCATCAGGAAGTGCTTCCTAATGTTTAAGTGGAATCTCTTTTCCTGTAGTTTGCGTCCATTGCTCCATGTCCTAGTCTCTGGGGCAGCAGAAAACAAGCTGGCTTCTTCTTCAGTATGACATCCTTTCAAATATTTAAACATGGCTATCATGTCACCTCTGAACCTTCTGTTCTCCAGGCTGTTCTCCATAACCAGCTCCCTAAGCCACTTCTCATAGGGCATGGCTTCCAGAGTCCCTGCTGGCTGCCAAATGTGGCTGGCAAACTGTGCTTTGGTTTAGCAATGAGGCAAGGCAATATTTCTGTAATATTTGGTGTAGAACACAGGAAGACCACATGAATGCAAACAAGACCCCCTGCCTTCCAATTTGTTGGTCTAAAATCTTTTCACCTAGGACTTACCTAACCATCATTAAAATTTCTTGGCTCAACTATCTCCTTTAACCAACTAACTAACTAATTCTAATGCTATTTTAAGAGAGAATACATGAACCATGGTTTCTTTAAAAATTACGTTTCTCTCCTCCCCCCTCTTAATTTTCTCATCGCCCACCCAACTCTCAAGGTTCATGCCTTTCTGATGCATGCTGATGCGATAAATACAGGTTGAGATCCTACATCATGCCCATGTAGTGAAAATCTACTTACCTAGTTAAGTAGTAGTTGCACTACACTACATTTCTGCTGAATACTGACATTGTGTAACTGGGTATCTGCCAGCGTACCTGCTTATTGTCCTGTTGTACAATGGGGAACACACAACAGCAGTTTCAGCAATCCCAGTGACTCATATGGTACATTGCACTGACAAATCATTGCACACCATCCAAGATACACAACTGCATGTACAACTCTTACACTTGCAAAACTCCACTTATGCAACTGGGAACTGAATACAGACATTATGCAGTGACAAAAAAAGTACAACCACATGTGTAAGGGACTTACATGTGCATAAAACACCAACAGGAATCCAGCTAGATATTTTGCCAAATGTAATCTCACTTTATGAGCTTAGCAAGTATTTCTACAGTGCTGCTGTTGTATGAGTGGCATGTCCTAGCTGCTTTTCTCCATATGTATTGGGGGAAAGAAGGTAGGTACACTGAATGGCTTTGCCTGGAGATTATTAAACTAAGTAGGACACCATTGCCTATCACCATCATTATGAAAACAATGATTCCATTTATATCCCCTCTCTCAGAAACACAAGCTTTGAACTTCTAAAAACCCGTATGCATTCTTTAATGAGAGAGAGAGAGAGAGAGAGAAGAATGCAAACGAAACTCCTGGTTGTAAAAGATTTGGAGGTGGTTGGCAGCCTGCCAGGTCGCTGGGATGTAGCAAAACACGGTTGGAGTTGAAATAACAGATGACCAGCAAGGAAAGAGCTGTAATCTTAATGAGACAGAATACAATATTATGGGAGGAAAAAGTTCTTCTGAAAGTCATATTGAGTTGGGAATGCTCTGAGCTGTGAAAGTGCTTGCAATTATTATTCATTTCAGAGCACTGTGGATGCTGAAATGTGTGTGTGCGTGCATGCATGTGTAATAAAGGATTCCTAATGCTAAAATTCTCAGAGATGGAACAATGACTTTAAAATGAGGGCAGGGTCAGTTAGCAGCTCTATTTGTACTTTACACCAAATTCTGCATATGAACTATGAAGATCAGTGACAATCATTCTAAATGTCTTGGGCTGGAATTCAATAGAGGAGTTATGTCTACATAAGTGGACTTGTGCCTGCGGGAAATAGAACTGAGCAGTTTTGCAACGTCCATATCCAGGCTGAGGGTGCATCTACACTATAGAAATAATGCAGTTTGACACCACTTTCAGTGCTATAGCTCCGTCCTAAAGAATCCTGGGATTTGTAGTTTTACAAGGTCTTTAGCCTCCTCTGCCAAAGAGTGCTGGTGCCTCACAAAAATACAAATCCCAGGATTCTGTAGGATGAAGCCATGACAATTAGAGTGGTGTCAAATTGCAATATTCCTACAGTGCAGATGCGCCGTGAGACATTACTATGTAGCGGAACCAGTGAAGTGACACTTGTGCATCAGAACCAATGCACAATGCCTCAGCCACCAATGCACATTGTACACATCAAATGCACATCAGGGGCTCATCACACTAGGCAGGATACTTCATCTACATGCCAGCTTATCCTGTATCCAGAACTCCCCACCCATTACCTGTAGAAAATGGGCCAGAGTCCACACAGGATTCCTCTGACCTCAGAATGAGCAGCCATACACCAGGAAGGCAGACCCCCAGCATATGGGCAATCATTCTGAGAGTCAGAGGTAGAGACTCTGCCTGGCACAGGACAACAGGCACCATCATTTTTGCCCCTCCTCAGTGCTGCCACCACTGACTATGCCTGCATGGTGCACAGAGAACGAGTGACTGTGTGCTGGGAAGGCAGAGCCTGTGGTGGTGGCGCTGAGTAGGGGGGGGGGAATGGCGGTACCTGTCAGGCAGTGCTTGTCCTGCCATCCTGACCCTCTGAATCTAGTGCGGACACTTTCCCACACTATAATTTTCTCTGGAGTTTCCAGCAAACTTTGGAAGAAACTGCAAGCCTTCCAAAACCTGGTTTTAGTTGGTATGCCCCAAGTCTGGTTCGGATAGGGCTGTAAGTCATGTGGCATTATTGCATCAGATAATGCTGCATGTCATGCAGCATTATTGGGCTAGATTTGGGAGGGATTCAGATTTTAATCTCTCTCTCTCTCTCTCTCTCTCTCTCTCTCTCTCTCTCAGTGTAGATAAAGTCATGGTCCTCTTGCGCTCTACACTAGATACTGCAGAAAGACTCCTAATCTGCCACAGGAAACCAACTCCTGAAGTTCCTAACCTTATATGTTTTGGTGGAATCCAGGTGGGAACCAGTAGTAAAGTAAAAGATCAGTAATAGTAATCAATTAATGTTTTGTTTCATTCAGGCTTTTAGTACAAACACATTTATTTTAAATCTAATGGTCAGTTTAACATACACCTAATAGTTATGTTTTTCTCCTTGCAATTGTATTAGATTTTCCAACTTATTAACAATTAACAAAAGACAAAACCCCTTTTTGACTACCTCTTTGTTCTCTAGGCACAACATGGTCCTCTATGTGTTAGAATATCTGAATCCATTTGATTTGGCTTTTGTTGGTGGAGAAGAATCTCAGTTCAGTTCATTTTTGTAAACTTTACCATTACCCACTAATTATACATTTGGGACAGACCCCCTCATAAAGTTTTTTTTTTAATGAATGCAGATGTAATTAGATTTTCAGATCTCATAATCTATCACAGTTGTATTGGCTTGCTCTAATGGAAACTGTAGTCCAATAACAGTTGGGGCCCATTCACACTGTACAGTTATAATGCTATGATTTCATTTTAACTGCCATGCTTCCATCCTATGGAATCCTTGCATTTGGTGTTCAGAGAGGGCATTTAGAATTGTCAGCAAGGACACTCTAGTGCAATTATTCCCAAACTTTGGTCCTCCGGGTGTTCTGGACTTCATCTCCCAGAAGCCCTAACCACCTTGACAAACAGTCAGGAACTCTGGGAGTTGGCTAACATTATGAGATTTTATGTGTGCATGCAATTTCAGATTATTGGACTTTTTTGGTGAACATTTCATGAAGGATATGTGGGAATTGCACAAAACCATTGATTTTGTGTAAAACAGTTTTTACACAATTTAGGGAGGGAAGTGTTAATGTTGCTGATAAGCAAAAGGTGTTGTTCTTTTTGCTCTCACGTGGGGGATGAAAAAATCTAGTGGTGGTGAATATTTTTTTTAATGTCTTGAAGTAGTACGAGACAGCATGGTATCATGTTTTGAGTGCTGGACTAGGATTCTTGGAGACCAGGATGTGAATCCATACCCAGGCATGGAAACCTATTGGGTGACTATGGGCAAGTCACCCTCTCTCGGCTAAAAGAAATGCAATAGTAAACTCTCTCTGAATACATTTTGCCAAGAAAACCCTATGAGAGGCAGCATTGAATAGTTGTTTGAGTACTGGACTAGGAATCCAGGAGACAAGGGCTCAAATCCTTGCTCAGCCATGGAAAACTACTGGTGACCTTGGGCAAGTCCTCCTCTCTTAGCTTAAGAGGATGGCAAGGGCAAATTTTGTCTGAATCAATCTTGCTGAGAAAACCTTAGGGTCACCTTAAGTCAAAGTCACCTTGACGGCATACAACTACCACCACCATGCCTGGAAACCATGCCCTATGAGGAGACATTTAGGGAGTTGGGTATGTTTAGCCTGAGGAAGAGAAAGGTGAGAGCTGACATGATAGCCATGTTTAAATATTTGAAGGGATGTCATACTGAGGATGGAGCAAGCTTGTTTTCTGCTGCTCCAGAGACTATGATACAGAGAAATGGATTCAAACTACAGGAAAAGAGATTCCACCTAAACATTAGGAAGAACTTCCTGACAGTAAGAGTTGTTCAACAGTGGAATGCACTGCTTCAGAGTGTGGTGGAGTCTTCTTCTTTGGAGGTTTTTAAACAGAGGCTGGATGACCATCTGTTGGGGGTGCTTTGATTGTGTATTCCTGCATGGCAGGGTGTTGGACTGGACGGCCCTCATGATCTCTTGCAGCTCTATGATTCTATGACGACAACAACAACAACAACAACAGCTTGATTTATTGAGACCATCCTTTCTTATCAAGGAACAGTAAATGTCCAAAAAATTTCATATTCTATTTATGTCATGGTGAACAAAAGGTCCATAGTCTGAACCTACCCAATTTCCCTACCCACCCTGGACTCTCATGAGCAACACCCACCCATTTAGACCAATCTGGAAGTGCCAAGAAGTCAATTCTGGTTTACTTAAAATACAATTTTGGCCCCAAACAAGATCAAGAGGGTGAACGTACATTGTTCTGGGGAGGATCAACCCCGTGACAGCTTCCAAAGGCATATGCTAGAGGTGTCCATATGCATCTGGACAGGAACCGGAAGGCATAGAGATGACTTTATAAAGACTGTATGTGGCCTGGGGACTTCATGATTCTCACCCCTGAATTACAAGGACAATATATTCTAAATTTATGTTAATACTATTGTATACACTATGGCTAAAATCCTACATCCATATGTAGTTATGCATTAATTGTGATCCACGGCCCTTATGATGAATAGCAAAGTTGTGCAACTGAACGAAGACAGCAAATATGCAATCATATGCATGCACATATCCATGGATAATATATAAGGCACAACAATGTACAATACACATTAATAGGCCATGGCACGACATGCACCACTCTGCTTGGACATGGTCATTCCACATTGGGCAAAAATGTCCAACTGCTACCATAGGGGACCTTGTGCATGTGTAACACACCAACTAGACTCTAGCTATCATCTGTCTCTTTTCTGATAGCTGACAATGTCTTCCTGTCTTCCATAGGGGCATGTATGCATGCATGTGAAACAAACAGAATGGACTAGGATTTTAAATCTTCATAAATTTATTTTTGCAGACCAGAACAAATAATTTTATGATTTTTTTCTCTTGAGAAAGATAGCAAATGGTGCAGTTTTCAATTACTATTTGGAGATTAGCATGCATTCTGTGAATAATAATAATAATAATAATAATAATAATGTCATTTTCATGTAGAAAATGGCATTTCTGCACAGAAAATAATGTTATGTACTGAAAATAATGCCTGTCAGGTCATAACTCCTTTATTAACAACAGGAGACATACGCAACTATATATGTGTGTAAAGTAGCTCTTTGTCTACAGCATGGTACTATTTCCACAAGTGATGATACATTTGTGCCACCTTTGAACCCTCTCACCAAATCCACTTTGGAAAAACTCATTGGGGCTCTCCCTGGTCCAGTGTCTGATAGCTTCACCTATATCATTTTCCACTTCACCTACATTATCAAAGCACTGTCCCTGAAAGCTTTCCTTCATCCTACTGAAGAAGTGAAAGTTTGAAGGCACCAGATTGGAGCTGTAAGGTGGATGTGGCACCACCGACCATCCAATTTTTGCAAGAACGTGTGATATTGCCAAAGAAATGTGGGGCCATGCATTATCATGGTATAACTGCATTGTGATTTCTATGGTCTTTTCTTGTGGATAGTTTTTTGAAGTTTCTGAAGTGATGCAATGTAGCAGTCATTGTTCATTGTTGTCTCACACTCAAGGAAATCAAGCAAAATCGCCTCGTTTTCATCCCAGAAGACATTCATCATAATCTTCTGTGCTGAGTGCTGGCTTTTGGATTACTTTGGTCTAGGGGAGGTGGAGTGTAACCACTCCATGGACTGATTCTTAGTCTCTGGGTCATACAGATATGCCCAGGTCTCATCACCAGTGGAAACATTCCTGAAAAGGAGTCTTAGTGGGCTTCAAATGCTACCAACAGTTCCAAACATGTGTGCAGTCTCCCCTCTTTCAAACCAGCTGGTAATTGATGAGGAACCCACTTGGCACACACTTCTTTTATCCAGGGCTGTGGATAATCTCCTCAACAGCACTGTGACCACAGTCAAGTTCCTCAACAATCTCTCAGACAGTTATACACGATTCTGAATGAATCATGTTGCCCACTCTGTTTTGGTTTTCATCTTCGACTGCTGTCAATGGCCTTCCACTATGTGGTTTGTCTTCAAGACTGGTTTTGCCTTCTTTAAACTTTTTCATCCATCTTTTCACATTGCTCTCACCAATTGTTACCTCACCATACAAATTTCTGAGCCTTCTATGGATGTTGGCAGCAGTACACCCTTCTTTGGTCAAGAACTCAATGACTCTTCTTTGTTTCTGCTTTATGTCCATGGTTATGCAACACTTAGAAATACAGAAATTATGTCAATCATGCAATAAGGATTACTCTATCTGGTGGTATAATAGCATCACATTTGGATTAATAGTTTCAGAGAAAATGACACACAGGCATTACTTTCAGTATGTCCCATCATATTTCCTGATCACAAAATACTGTTTTGTGTGCAGAAATGTTCTTTTCTGATTTTAAAAAAACAGAGTAAGTCTCAAATTGGGAAGATTCTTATGGACCTAGGATTCCCCTCATCACATGTTTTGTCTATTTTTCAAACCTTTTCAAATGTCCTTTCTATTCCTACTATATACTGGCTATTTTATTGTTCTGATCTTATGTAAAGTCTCAGGAAAGAGCTAGGGAATTTTCTGATGATGCACTGTTCTGTATATACACACACAATGTACTTTATTTACTTGACATACATGGGGGGGGGGGTGGACTCTACATGTAGAATAGCTTCCAGCTGTTCAACTGCTTCATTAAGTACATATTGCCTTGTTCCTGTGGCAAAAGCCACTTCCTTCCACTGCAGTTATAAATATAGGTCCTTTGACTTGACTTAAAGAGGATCTTTCAGAACAGGGGAATTCTGGAGAATGTGTTTCTGTTTATTTTCAGCCAGTTCAGTTCAGGAACTGAATATCTGTACAACAGAGAAAAAGGGCAAAGAAAACCACATCTTCATATTTTTTAAAAGAGGTTATTTGTGAGAAAATAAGAAACATTTTGTACGGTATTTATAGAAATCAAACCCAGCACGAGCAAATATGGTTGAAGATATTCATTAAAATACTTCTACTGACTGGGTACGAGAGCCAATGTGGTGTAGTGGGTTTGAGTATTGGACTAGGACTCTGGGAGACCTGGTTCTGAATCCCTACTCAGCCATGGAAACCCACTAGGTGACTTTGGGCAAATCACACTCTCTCAGCCTAAGAGGAAAGGTGATGGCAAACTCTCTTTGAATAAATTTTGCCAAGAAAGCCCGGTGATAGATAGGATTACCTTAGGGTCACCAGAACATGGAAATTATTTGAAAGCAAACAACAACAACAACAACTGACTGAATGGAAAAAGAAAGGGGTGGAGGAGAGAATATTGCCCTCAGCTGCTAAGGAATCTGTATTTGACCATCAATGGCTGAAAAGGGGGAATCTAGCATTTGCCGAAGTGTATGCTTTGAGTTCTATGCATTTGAGATCCTCAATCATGAAGGTCAGTTCTGGGCACCACAATTCAAGAAGGATATTGACACTCTGCCCAGATTGAGGGCAACCAAAATGGTGGGAGATCTGTAAGCCATTATGCCCTATGAGGAGTGGCTTAGGGAGCTGGGTATGTTTAGCCAGGTGAAGAGAAGGTTAAGAGGTGACATGATAGTCATATTTAAATCTTTGAAGGGATGCCATACTGAGGAGGGAGAAAGCTTGTTTTCTGCTGCTCCAGAGACTATGATACAGAGAAATGGATTCAAACTACAGGAAAAGAGATTCCATCTAAACATTAGGAAGAACTTCCTGATGGTAAGAGCTGTTCAACAGTGGAATGCATTGCTTCGGAGTGTAGTGGAATCTCCTTCTTTGGAGGTTTTTAAACAGAGGCTTGGATGGCCATCTATCAGGAATGCTTTGATTGTGTGTTCCTACATGGCAAGGGGTTGGACTAGATGGCCCTTGTGGTCTCTTCCAACTCTATGATTCTATGAGTCTATGGTTCCAAGACACATGAAAATGTATGATTACAACTGTAGGGTGTAGAGTCCCTTGTAGATGTTCATGTGAACATCTAGGGATAAGGAAACAGGATGCACAATATCAGCATGCACCACCTGCATGCATAAAGATACTGTGGAAATGATTGATTAGAACTGGTGTGTGTTTGGAATTACTATCTCCCACACTTTGGGTGTATGATAAAGTAGGTCACAACTTTATAAGAATGGAAAGGGGGTTATGAGAGCAGTGGTCTACCCATTGGTGCCTTCTCCGTGTTATGGAATGCTATCCCCAGGAAATACATTATTTTTCCTCCCTAAATAAGTTTGGGGGTTTTTTTTGTTTTTGTTTTTTGTTTTTGTTTTGTTCCATTGCTCCCCAAGGTGTTTAAGTCTTTGCTGTTTTAGCCCATCATACAAATTGTGTTTTTATATCCTTTTCTCTTTCTTGCTAGCCTTAGTTCCAGGTTGTTGGTTTTTTTTTTTAACTTGGGTTGACTTTCTGTTTGCTTTTTTTTAAAAAAAGGCAGAATACGCCAGCTCCCTGCCGGTGTAATCTGCCTATGGACCTGACCTGTTGCTCCCCCGTTTCCTGCATGGAATGGGATGGAGTACAGAATGCCCCGCCAGCTTGTCTTTGGTACCATCCATGTTATTACCTACCCTGATACCCCCAGCCCCATATTTAGATTAATAATTGGCAATATTTAATAATTATGTCAACATGTGGCTTTCCATGCAGTGCACCCATTAACATAAGCCTGGGAGAACTAGAAAACCCAAAGACAAACATTGCTTACTCAGAAATGAACTTTGGGAGAGTCCATCTAAATTCTAAAAGAAATGCTAATTTGCAAGGCAACTGGAGGCAGGGACACATGAGTAATCCCATCTGCCCAGGCTGGCAAACCTGTAAACGACCCTCATTATTCTTCCTTCACCAAACAAAGGAAGTTGCTTACTCCCTTTCATTCACAAAAATATCCAACCATTAAAACACTATTAACGTATCTGGGATGCCTTTGTTGTTCTCTGAGCAACACCACAAAGTATTGTCTTCTACTCAAAACCCCATCCCCAGAAGGCAAATATTTACTGTAAAACCCCGGGGAAACTGTTTTCAGTGCCTTTATTTTATTTTTATTTTTATTTTCTTAATTTCCCTACTACTCATCAGTGCCAAAGCACTGTCCTTCAGCTCCCCCTCCTACATCCATGCTGCCAGTTTGCTGACTGACCCTCAGAATGCCACTCTGAGACTCCCCTGCCCCACTCTGCAGGTTTCTTCCATGACCTCATCTTTACAGGAAAAGATCTCATATCACCCACTGGAAACTCCCTTCACTATTCCTCTACCTCAATCTCTCCCAGTTATTTTGCTAGCCTTGAGTGAATGCTTGATGCCAGAACGTGTGTGTGAATGTTGGTATTACTATCTTTCCAAATAAAGATAGTCTATTAGACTATCTAGCTTATGTCTCCGACTTAGTACTAGTATAGTTGGTCACAAGGTCCTGTCATTACCCCCCTCTTGCATTGCCAAATCGAGTACATTAATTCTCCAAATTAATGTTGAGATTTAAAGGGTCTTCATGACTACTGAGCATTTAGGGTAACAACATCACACCCTTCATAGCTAGGAAGCTGGCCTGCAGCATGAGTCAAGACTCCTGCATGTGACCAGCCTTGGTCACATGCTGTGGGACTCCTCCCTAGCTACAGAAGAGTGAGGCAGATCACAACTGCAGTAATGGGCCAGCATGGTGGTCTGGGCTCCTGAGGTCATTCAGGGCTCAATCCAATTTCTTTTGGCTAAAGCAGATTTTACCAGGTTTTTTGAAAATGGTATAATGGGCCTTACCACAGTTTCCCACCATCTTAGATCCATCTTTGCCCCAAGGGTCATTAGGACTGCTAGGCTCTAAGGCAGGGACAAGATGGGGTAAATTACCCATCTAGACAAGGCCTATGTTGGGGAGATGGACTGTAATTTTACACTCACAGAGTTATGTGGTGGTTGCAAAATTGTGCCTTGATAGTGCATTGCAACATTGTGCAATCCAGCGTGCAATGAAATGTGCTTGCATATCTGCATGTGCAGTGTACACCCATGTGGAATACAAAGCCATTCATGATGTGCATGCACAGCCATGTGTGGTGGCAATGCATGTGTAACTCCCAGGATGGTGGGAGGTCTGGAACCCATGCCCTATGAGGACCAGCTTAGGGGCATGTTTAATCTGGAGAAGAGAAGGTTGAGAGGTGACATGATAGCCACGTTTAAATATTTGAAGGGATGCCATACTGAGGATGGGGCAAGCTTGTTTTCTGCTGCTCCAGAGACTAGGAAATGGAGCAATGGACTCAAACTACAGGAAAAGAGATTCTACCTAAACATTAGGAAGAACTTCCTGACAGACCTGTTTGGAAGTGGAATACACTGCCTCAGAGTGTTGTAGATTCTCCTTCTTTGGAGGTTTTTAAACAGAAGCTGGATGGCCATCGGTCAGGAATGATTTGATTGTGTATTCCTGCAGGGTAGAATGGTGTTAGACTAGATGGCCCTTGTGGTCTCTTCCAACTCTATGATTCTATCAACTTAAATTGAATAGGGCTAGAAACTTAAACTGAATAAGATCCTTCCACAGTGGACAAAAATGCCCTACCAGTGCTGTAGGGGAAAGTACATGCATGTAGAAGACCAATAGGATTGTGGCCTTTATATTTGTTTCTGTATTTTAGTTCAATTTGCATGAAGAAAGACTGGGTATAAATCTAAGGGCTGCTCCAGATGGTTAAGTCCCAGTAAATGCTGAACAACTCTGTTCCTGAGCTGCACACCTTGTCACAGTTGTTCCTGGCCCTGCTTCCAGTCATGCTTGAAATACACATGGATTGTCCCCCCACTTCCCCTTCCCCGCTTGAAGTGTGGTGTGCATGAGATTTCCACCTCTCTCTGGAAATGCCATGTGACAAGGAAGGTTAGAAGAGATCCACCATGAGAAAGATCAAATCCCCATTTAACACGTCATCAGTGTGACTGCTTGGGAGGTACAGGAGGAATGGAAAAAATGGATACGGATGTCATACTTTACTTCTGTCTGTATTGGGAAGTTCCAGACAGTGGGGGACATCTCCTGTCTGGATTTTAAAAGTTACGGCTTATCACTGAAATTCACAATAAATATGTCATGCTCATCCCTGGATTCTGGGTATTAGAGTAGACTCCATGGAAGACCCTGACATGAGTTTGGTAATAGGCCTGACATGAGTTTGGTTCCTGGCCTGTTTTCCCTGCTAGGCCTCTCTATCTCTGTACGGCAGCCAGCCTGCCTTTTGGGTCTGGGAATGCTGTTCTTCAGGCAGCTTCAAGGCCACAGCACCTGGAGGTAGCTGCCCTCCTACAGCCCTCCCTACATGCCATTCCCACGCTTTAAGGGTTTATCTGGAGGCTGTACTAGGTTGTGTTTAGTCCTGGCTTTGCCTATGTTACTGGTCTATGTTTCCTTGCATAATAAAGAAATCTTATTGAGTTAATGTGAGTGTGTGTCTGGTACATCACAGTAAGCCAGAACTCACCAATCCTACTTAATTCTTAATTCCTACCCGCGATGTCTGATGACGCGGAGATTGGAACCCAGACGGAGAAAGAGCCGGCTTACCGGAGAATGGTGCAGGCATGCCGGAGGAAGAGCAGAGCCGAGCCCTACGGAGGGCTGGGAGGCCAACCCTTCCCCACCCCCGACCTCATGGAGCTAGGAGCGAGGCAAGCCCTGGGGAGGGGCAGCCTACCCTTCTCCGAGACGCCAGTGTGTGGAGCAGGAATGGCCATGGGAGCCAGCTGGCTCTGGCCAGAGGAGTAAGGTTGGGAAGAACGCAGGTCCCTACGGTGGGATAGACCCCTAACCGAGGAGTTCTGAGAGCCTGGGATGAGATCCCCCTCACCCGGAACTGGAGAAAGAGGTGCAGCAGCTGAAGCAACAGATGGAGGTCATGCAGACGAGCCTCCTGGAGATCCTGCAGAGACTGCCTCAGCAACCTGCAGCCCCAGGGGGCCAACCTCCCCAGGACCCTCAGTTGCCAGCTCCTCCAGGGGGGGTCCTGGCCCCTCCAGGAGGTGTCCCCGCCGTGCCTGTTGGAGGCCCTGTCCCACAGGTTCCTGGTCCAGTACCCCCCACAGGGGCTGGCCCGGTTAAGCGGGAGCATCGAGACTTGAAGGCCACCTTTGATGGGGATGCCATGAAGTTGCCATACTTCTTAACCCAGGTGATGGGGTTCATGTCTCAATGGGAGGAAGAGTTCCAGATGGAGGCCAAGAAGGTGCAGTACATCTCCAACCAGCTAGAGGGAGAGGCAGCACAATGGCTGGTGGGACCTACGACATGGGGGCTCCAGAGTTGGGGAGTTTCCACGACTTCATGATGGCCCTATGAGCTCAATTCGAAGACCCCCTGAGGGTGAGACGTGCATGCACAGAAGTTGAGCGACTGTGCCAAGGCTCGAGACCCGTGGCTGAATACGCCTCCGAATTTCACCGCCTGGCCAGCCAGATCCCCAACTGGACCGAAACCACCAAGGTGCAGTCTTTTCAGGATGGTCTTAACGTGGACATCCTAGAATGGGCTTTGGTCCAAGGGAACCCAGAAACCCTTCTGGGGTGGGTGTGGCTGGCTGGGGAGGTGGAAACCCTGAGGCAGAGCGTCAAGCTGGCCCAGCAATGCCAGGGGCTCAGCAGAAAGCCCAGTGGGTCCACAGGGAAGAAAGCTAAGGTGGCTCGACCAGCTGGAGGCACAGTGGGGGAGTCAGAGAGGGTGCGAAGGATGCGGAAAGGCTTGTGCCTGCACTGCAGAAAAGGTGAACATCGCATAACTGTCTGCCCAGAGAAACAACCCCAGGACAACCCCGCGGAAGAGAGGCCCAAGAAGGCAGATGGGAAGCCAACAGCATTCAAGGAGCCATTCAAGCCAAAGGCCAAAGCAGCGGCATGCACCTTGATTTCAAGATACGCAGCAGGAGAGTCTTCAGAGGAACCGGACGACAGTGAGTCCTCTTCAGACGCTGAGCCAGCGGGAAATGCATCCAGCTGACTCTACTAAGCGCCCGAGTGTGGGCTAATCCTGAAGGGCCCCCAAGTGCTGTGGTGAGTGGGGTAAAAGGCCCTTTTTTCTTAAAAGCCAAGATAGGGGTTGCAAATAATGGGGTCCCCCAAAAGCAATGTTAATGGTGGATTCCGGATGTACCCAGGTGTTAATTCACCCCTCCCTGGTCAGTGAACTTTCAGTTAGCACCATTAAGCTAGACAAGCCGGTGTGGCTATCTCAGATGGATGGAGGGATGATGACGGGGGACCCCGCAAGGTGGATGACTGGCCCAGTACAGGTGAAAATGGGAAATCATCAGGAGGAGGACCAATTGGTGATAGCACCAGGCTTGGTCCCAGCCACAGTAGTGGGCTTAAACTGGTTGAAATTTCACAACCCCACTATAGACTGGGTAAAGGAGAATGTGACATTTACAGACCCCATGTGTGTGCGGGAATACGGAGTGTGTGAGGCCTTACTGGGGGGATCCCTCAAGAGGCCAAGCCTCAGAACTTTAAGGTCGCTATGGTACAAGGGGAAGTGAAAGAGTTACCGGTGGAGTATAAACAGTGGTAGTATGTGTTTGAAGAGAAGGAATGTGACATTTTACCCCCCCCCCCACAGTCCATTTGACTATGCAATTGAGATAGTTTCCGAGGCAGAACTGCCCAAACCTAAGATTTACTCCATGACTCGGCGGAGATGGACGCCCTCTGGGAGTTCATAGATAAAAACTTGGCCCAGGAGTTCATCAGACCTACGACTTCCCCCTTGGGGGCTCCGGTGTTCTTCAGACGCAAACACGATTCTTCTCTCCGTCTCTGTATTGATTACAGATCCTTAAATGCTATCAGTGCGACAAATCAGTACCCCCTCCCCTTAATGAAAGATATCCTGGCTCATTTAGCCACGGGGAAGATATTCACCAAGCTGGACTTGCAGGAGGCCTATTACAGAGTGCAAATCAAAGAAGGGGATGAGTGGAAAACTGCTTTCAATTGCCAGCTAGGGGCATTTGAATTTCACGTAATGCCATTTGGATTAAGTGGGGGGCCTGGCGTGTTCCAGAACTTGATTAATGATGTGCTTAGAGAGTTTTTGTACAAAGGGGTACTGGTGTATTTGCATGATGTGCTATTTATTCTGAGGACTACACATCCCATGTTAAGCTGGTGAAGAAAGTGCTTAATAAACTGGGGGAGTATCTCTCTGGCTTTTCTTCGCGAATGAAGATTCAGGAAGGACTCATCCCGCATTTTCTGCAAGCGCGCTGATGACTAAAAAGGCCAATCCGAGATAGACAAGTCTGGTTGCAGAAAGCACAGCAGAAGGTTTCCTTGGGTGATGTTTCCGGGTTGTGATTCTTTCTGCGTTGTCGTTTCTCTTCAAGACTTGTTCGGCATGAGTTCTCAAATAAGGCTGCAGCATTATGGATGGTGTGTCTCCATGCCTCCCGATGTGAGGCCAGGGCAGACCATTGTTGGTGATCAATTTGGCCGAGGCTGAGATGTTGTTTCAGGGAGTCCTTGTATCGCTTTTTTGGAGCACCCCTCTTACGCTGACCCGTGGCGAGTTCACCGTAGAGTACTATTTTTGGGAGGCGATGGTCCTCCATCCTAGAAACGTGCCCTGCCCAGAGCAGCTGTGTTCTCAATATCATAGCCTCAATGCTTAGTAAACTGGGGGAGAATCACTTGTATGCTAAAATGTCAAAATGTGAATTCCACCAAAGCTGCTTGGATTATTTGGGGTACCGCATCTCTAGCAGGGGGGTTGAAATGGACCTGAGAATGTTAAGGGGGTGGGAGAAAGAGGCGGGGGTTATCAAATTGGCCTTAGAAACTTGGGACAATCTGCTGGAAGGATCTTCCCAACCTTTTGAGGTTTGGACTGATCACAAAAACTTGGAGGCTTGGAAAACCCGACGGAGCTTGAACCCTAAACAAATTAGGTGGGCCAGTTTCTTTTACCAATTCAACTTCACCCTGAAGTTCCTCCCGGGGAAAAAGTATTTCTTAGCTGTCACTTTTTCCAGGCTCCCTCAACATGACAGTCAGCGGAAGGAGGTGATAGACACAGTTTTCTCCCCCTCCCATTTGGGATTGGCAGCTCTCACACGTAGCCAAGCTAAACACCAGGAGACCACTGCTGGCCCCTCTTTGGGCCTGGAGCAAGACCTAGCAGGAGAGCCTGATGGGCCGCCTGCAAAGGACGCGGCCCCTACTTGGGTGTTGTCCCCATCATCCCTGGAGCCTTCCCCTCTCATCACAGAGGACGTTGGGTGTGGGTGGCGGGCTCAGATGGCCGCCGCTCTGTCCCATGACCCCTGGTTCCTTGCTCACAAAGGGGAGGTAATACTGCAAGGTTTGGCTTGGAAGGGGGAACACATGTATGTCCCCAAGGCTATGAGAACTGCCATCCTTAAACAATGCCATGATGTGAAGAGTGCAGGTCACTTTGGGTATGTGAAAACATTACACTTAACATGATGGCAATTCTGGTGGCCAAAATGCAAACAGAGGTGGAGGAGTATGTAAAGGGGTGTCATACGTGTGCAGTGGCAAAAAGAACTGTGGGAAACCAAAAGGCTTGTTGTTACCATTACCAACCCCCACTAAACCCTGGGAGGTCATCAGTATGGATTTCATTGTTGAATTGCCAGAGAGTAAGAAAAAGACAGTTATTTGAGTGGTGACTGACTTGTTTTCCAAGCAAGCTCACTTTGTGGCATGCAAAAAACTCCCGAACTCCCCCCAGCTGGCTAAGCTATTTGTACAACACATCTATAGGCTACATGGTGTTCCTGCCAAGATCATCTCAGATAGGGGAGCTCAATTCACCTCCCAGTTCTGGAAGGCATTTACAAGACTGTTAGGAATTGAGCTGGGGATGAGCAGCTCCCATCATCCACAAAGTGATGGCCGAAGTGAATGTGTGAACCAATTTTTGGAACAGTATTTAAGGTGTTATGTCAACTTCTAGCAGTCTGATTGGGTTGACCTATTACCCTTTGCAGAGGTGGCATACAACAATGCCATACACCAAAGCACAGGCTTGTCCCCATTTAAAATTGTTTCAGGACAGGACTTTGACCCTCTACCTTTGGGAGAAGGCACTTCCAAAGACCCAGTTCCGGTGACTCAGTGGAGCGCTCAAATCAAGGACGCATGGCCGAGAGTTGTGTCAGCCCTAGAATTTGCGAAAGCCCGCTACAAAGAGTATGCTGACAAGAAGTGTGACCCTACCCCGCAGTACGCGGTGGGTAACTTGGTATATCTTTCCACCAAATTCCTAAAGAGCCCGCAGCCCTCGAAAAAGTTGGGGCCTAAGTACATTGGACCTTTTTCTATTTTTAGGGAAATCAACCCTGTGGCTTTTAAACTGTCCTTGCCCAAGTTGTATTGTAACATCCATCCTGTGTTTCATTCTAGTTTGCTCAAGCCTGCGTGCCCTCCGGATCAACATCATCGAGTTTCTGAGATGACGCCCCATCCTATCATCATGGACAATGATCAACACTTTGAAATCTCTGATGTGTTGGACTCTCGGGTGCACAGGTTTTTTTTTTTACAGTATCTGGTTAAATAGAAGCATTTGCCTATGGGTCATGCAAAATGGGTCAATGTTGAACACATCAAAGCTTTGCACTTATTGAGGAAGTTCCATGCTCGCTTCCCTGATAAGCCTGGCTGAAAAGGGGGGGGGGATTCCTGTTTTTGGTTTGGCATTTTTTCTCTGGATTTGGGTTTCAATTTGGGGAGGGGATTTCTCTTTGCAGGGGCAGTCTGTCATGCTCATCCCTGGATTCTGGGTATTAGAGTAGACTCCATGGAAGACCCTGACATGAGTTTGGTAATAGGCTTGACATGAGTTTGGTTCCTGGCCTGTTTTCCCTGCCTGGGCCTCTCTGTCTCTGGATGGCAGCCAGCCTGTCTTTTGGGACTGGGAATGCCGTTGCTTTGGCAGTTCAAGGCCACAGCACCTGGAGGTAGCTGCCCTCCTACAGTACTCCCTACATACCATTCTCACGCTGTAAGGGTTTGTCTGGAGGCTGTACTAGGTTGTGTTCAGTTCTGGCTTTGCCTATGTTATTGGTCTACGTTTCCTTGCTTAATAAAGAAATCTTATTGAGTTAATGTGAGCGAGTGGCTGGTACATCACAAAATATACCGTATAGGAGGTATGTTTTTTGGATATTGGGGGGGGTATCACAATAATCACAGGTACAGCTCCTACCAAATCCTGAGGTTTTTGCACACTCTGGATAAGCCCTACGTAATTTTTTTGAAAATTATCATGTTAATTTTAATGGCTGGCATCATATATTGCAGTTACAGATTTCGTAACCTAGTTACAGATCCATAACGACTCCGTTATACTGAAGTATTCATGACTGTGGTGCTATTGCCATGAATGTCCCCTAAATCCCACCTTAAAATCCAGGGAACAATGGAGTTCTGTTCCACTGGGAATCAATGGAGTTCTGTTCCGCTGCTGCAGGATGATATTTCCAGCCCTCTCCCACCAGCGATCTGTGGTCCCACAAAAAACTGCAATGAGGTCCTGCTTCTCATTGTCACAGCCTTGCTTGCTGGTGGGAGTGGGCTGGAAACATCACCCTGCTGCACCTGATTGCCAGCGAAACAGACTTGCATCACTCAGAGTGGCTACTGGCTGTTCAAGTCACGTTGTGTGTCAGTCAATGAGCCAATACTTAATGACACAGTCATAATTTCAGTCAGCGATGTAGGCGCTTGACCACTATTTTTAGATTTTCTATTTTTTCATATGTTTAGCAGTCGGCAATGTAGGTGCCTGACCACTATTTTTAGATTTTCTATTTTTTCATATGTTTAATTCTGTGATACCTTGATATTATTCTATAGGCTGTTCATAAATGCAAATAATAGATATGTAACTATGAAGTAACCCTGTGGTCTATAGTAGAGGTGGGCAGGTTTTCAAGGAGGTATAGGATTCTGGGAAGTTGAAAACCTAAACTACTGGATTTATGGGTGGTTCTATGGCATTTTGGCTGTGTTGGGGCAAAACATCGCTCAAAAATCAGTCCAAATAGCAATGTTTTAGCAGGGCGAGGGAATTAGGGAAATAGCTGGAGACCTGGGGTCTGAATGTGGTGATGAACTGCACTTTCTCCACTGCCAGTCTGCATAACTGGATTTTAGGCAAAAACATTGCAAAATACTTGTCATCCCTCTCACTGATGGTGTGGTTGCAAATTTCAGTTTTCTGCCTAGACAGATTTAATGCTGCTTCCTTTATTGTACAGAAATCCAGTCCTTTGAACTTGTTGCCTCCATCCAAAGGTAAAACGAAATGCATAGTAGGGATTTCTGTTTTGTTTTCTTTCTGGTTGTCAATGCTTGGTTTTTTATATATGTGTGTGTGTGTTTTAAAACATGTTTTGGACCTAAAATTAAAGTATGATCTTTCGATTGAGCTCTTCGGTGTTGCAATATGTCCGCAGTGTTTCCACACAGTAACTCAATATCTATTTACTAAATTGTTTGGCACATTCAAGATATCCCCAGGGGGATTTGTGGAAAAGAACTAGCAGTACATTTTTCACTCCTTCCCTGTGCATTAGCAGACGTGGGGTCATGACAGACTCACAAAGATGGGTGCAGCCTCGGGCTCATTAGCTCTCAGCAAGCTAGCCAGATGAGGCCATGTGGTGTTTTCCTTTCATCATTCAAGCTTGAAAGAGAACTGTCAGCAGCCACTTGCTCTTAAAACAATGAGAATTTAGGTGACAGCCATCTCATTAGCTGAAGGGCAGCATTTGGCAGAGATGAAGATTTCGAGGTAAGGATTCCCCCCCCCTCAACCCATGTGGCACAGTGCACAACTAAATAGCAAAGCCCAGCCGAACACATGAAGAAGGGTGTTAAAAACACACTTGGCTAAAGAACAAATTTGGGCTTATAAAATAGACTTAGATTTTGAGATGGAGAGGCCAGGAGGAAAAAGATGTTTTCTTAAGAAGGGTGTGTAATGGCATTAAAGATGAGCTGACTATTGTCCAGTTTGATTTTGAGTAGACACTTGACATTTCAGGAATAAGCCCTTCCTACCCACTACCCACCCCACACAAATACAGGTTGTATGAATATTCATCCACTTTTCATCTTGTGCGGTATTAATTTCCCCTGGTAGTCGTTGCTCCTGTGCCACTTTCATGCATAGCTTGAAAAACTTACCTTTTTTGACTACAAGTTCAAGAATCCCAAAGTCAGCCTGACTACACCAGCTGAGGAATCTCTGAGCCAGAATCCCATTAGAGTCTTACACATGTGTTAAGTTTCCCAACATGAATTGTTGCAACAGCCACAATCTGTTCAAGGCCCCATAAGCAGAGTTGTCTATGCCATACTGTTGTGTATGTAGAGGCACCATCTTGGTCAATAAGTACCCATTTGCCTCTGCTGAAATTGGCAGTAGCACTCCTTTGGTTGCTCATTTCGTTGTGCGTTCAATTGTGCACCCTTGTTTTCATGTTTAGTTGTCCAATGCGGCCATTCAACAGAAGGGTCATGTAGCACAATCAAGGCAACACTGCTCATGTGGAGATTTATGTTACACAACACTGGTTAGGCTCTCAGGCCAGGAGATGTAGTTGAAAGTTCTCCTTGCTTCCTTCTCTCTGAATTTTTTAACAAGGGAATCCCACTCAATCATGATGTCACAGCTATGTTCCACCACCAATTGGATATAACTTCAGTGAGGAAAAGTGAGAGCTGAGGGTGGAGCTTCAGAAACCATCACTTCTGGAGTATGTATTACCACTCTAACGAAGGAGTAGAGCATGTCTTTGGTGCAGACACAACTCCAAGTAGCATCTGTTGGGATGAAAATGCCTATGTCCAGTAGAGGCTTACAGGTATAATGTCAGTGGTGAATCTGCATTGCAAATTTTTAAGTAACTATACAAGGTTCAGATACTCAGACTGCTTCTTTGATGTTGGGCAGAAAATATAGAATGGACCCATCAAACCACCACTGGTACTGGAGCTGTCAGTGATGTGAAGGAAGTGAAAAAAATTTCATTTGTTTTCTTTATTAAAACTTTGCATTTTAACTCATTTATGGAAATCATAGGTAGAATCAGGTTTGGGATTTATATCTGTGGAAATTCCCTGTGGACATTTTTGAGCTACACAGAACATCCATATTCAGTGCAAGGTTGTGGAAGACCTATTCCAGGAGGGCAGGTTATCTGTTAGGCACTGCAGTCCTTTGAATGTTGCTCTTCCTCTTCAAACCCTTTGGCTCCCAGGATTTCTGAATTGGCACATGATCAGCAGAAAGACACAATTACATAGGATTTCCAGAGAATGAACATTATGCCCAGAGCAAGTTTAGAGTTGAAGGAAGGAAGAGTGAAGATTGGAGGAAGGAACATACACAATCTAAAATATGCAGATGACACCACAATACTAGCTGAAAACAGCACAGACTTGGAGCAACTACTAAATAAAGTTAATGTCGAGAAGCCAACTTAAATAGCTGATAAGACCGCCTGGCTCGGCACAACTCAGTTGAAAAGCACAGTACCTGGTGTTGTCAGTAGCAGTCCTATAGGGTCAGAAGTACACACAGAGAAAGAGAGAGAGAGAAGAATGAAGAGGCAGTCCGAGGTCAAAAGGATTCCGGCAGGTGGGTCAACGAAGGCAGTCCAAGGTCAAGATATCCGAAGTCTCAAGATAGCAAGGTTCCAAGAAGCAGGAGAGTCATAGGCAGAGGCTTCCTCCAGGAAACGCAGACTGCCTGAAACAAGGAACTCAGCATCCCCCAGCTGCTTATGTTGGCCCAGCTCCCACTCCCAGTTGCAGGGTGATTGATGAGCTTCTCTCTCTTAATCTCCAGGAATGACGCAGCCAGGCCCTCTCTGCTCTCCTTTGGCTAAAGGTAGGTACCTGCTCTTCTACCTCTTGCTCTTGCTCTACTATGTCTCCCAGGCTTGGACCCTGTGCTGGGGGAGGGCTAGGCTGCTGAGCCCTGGGCTCTTCAAGGCTAGACTCAGACTCAGCCAGCTCTTCTGCTACTGGCTCAGCCTCCTCGCCTTCTGAGTCCTCAGAGTCCTGGCTGACCATGACAGTTAAAGAAAAAAGTGTGAAAGCAGGTTTAATGCTGAACATTAAGAAAACAAAAATAATGACCACTGAGGATTTACATAAATTCAAAACAGACAACAAGGAAATTGAAATAGTGAAAGATTTCCCATTCCTTGGATCAATCATAGACTAGAATGGAGAGTGCAGCAATGAAATCAGAAAAAGTCTAGGTTTGGGTAGGGTCGCTATGAAAGAACTAGACAAGATCATAAAATGCAAAGGTATAACACTGAGCACTAAAGTCAGGATCGTCCAAGCCATAATCTTTCCCATCACCATGTACGGAGTGAGCTGATAGTGTTACCCTAAGAGGAGGAGTGCATTAGCATCCCATCTGCAATGCCAGCATCTATTTTAGTATTGGGGGAAATTATTAGCTCAGACAGGTGGCCTGAGAAAGGAGGTTAACTTCTGGGACCATTTCACCTATGTATACCAGTACCGTAGAGGAGACTCCAGCTGAAGTAAAATAAAGTATTTTATTGGAATAATATCTACTAACACACAATAATATGCAGTTGTATGAACCATACAAGGCTATTAGAAGTGGAAGGCAGGAAGAGTTGGATAGAGAGAAGTTGGGGGTACAAGGGTGATAATTACCAGTCTTGGAGAAAGAGGTTTGAATAGCGAAGAGGGGCTCAGACATGTGTCTGAGGGTGGCACAGTGAAGAGAGGATGATGGGGTCCATCTGTGGCACATTTAGCTGGGGTTTAGGCTGAGATATTCATAACCCATTTTGTGCCTTGAAGGTGCCCTCTGGCTACAACAATGGGTAAATTACTCTCCCAAGTGAGGAACAAAAGAGAGCAAAACTCAACTGATTGTTTTACTTGTGGAATGTTTAGGAATTGATGGTTTGACAACAACCTGGTGGGGTTGGACAGGAGGGGAGGTTTGTGAGGAGAGATATTGCAGGGGAAATGGTCACTTATTTGCATGATTGACTTTTAGGAGATTTTCAGACACCGTTTAACAGTACCTACCGCGGGAGGAGGTCCCAGGAGAGGAACGGCACTCTTGCGCAGCAGGGGGTCATTTTTGGATGCTGTCGTCCCTCTTCTGGGATCCTTCGTTGCACGTCCATGAAGCTTTGGAAGCGGCCGCACCATATTTTAAGCACGGGCAACTTCTGTGCTTAAAATATGGCGTGGCTGCTTCCAAAGCTTCATGGACATGCAACGAAGGATCCCGGAAGAGGGACGGTGGCATCTGAAAATGACCCCCTGCTGCGCAAGAGCGCCGTTCCTCTCCCGGGACCTCCTCCCATGGTAGGTACTGTTAAACAGTGTCTGAAAATCTCATTAGTGTGAGATGCTCCGGGCTGAGAAACAAATTAGCACACACTCCTTTACTACAGGACTGTTTAGTTCATTCACTCTAGGGCCTTACCCCATAATCCCAATTTAAACTTTCATACCCTTATATGGATGACACATCTCAGGTCTTTGTGACCTTTGACTGCCCTGTAATATATACCTGGTCTTATCAGCCAACTAGATCCCGAAAAGTGTCCAATATTTCCAGTTATGAAACCTTGTGGGGAGGGGTAGCAGGGCACGGTAACCATAGAAAGAGAATCAACTCATTCAAAATGTGGAGAAGAGTGCTAAGGATACTGTGCACTGCCAAAAGACAAACAAAGGGGTCTTAGAATAGGTCAAGCCAGAGCTCTCACTAGAAGCCAAGATGACTAAACTGAGGCTGTCATACTTCAGTTACATTAGAAGACACAGCTCACTGGAAAAGTCAAGAATGCTAGGAAAGATGGAAGGGAAAAGAAAGGAAGGAAGATGGCACATCACATGGATAGACTCAGTCAGAAAAGCCATGGGCCTGAACCTGCAAGACCTGAGCAGGGTGGCAGAAGTCAAGGTGTCTTGGATATGTCTCATTCATGGGGTCGCCATGAGTCAGTCGACTGGAGGCAATTAACAACCACAGTAGATATCTTCCCATATTTTAAGCACTGTGCTTGTGATAGCAGTTTCTGACATGCATAAGCCCATCTTTTATTTTCTTTTTACTTCTGTTTCTATTTCTTTAAAATTATTTAAAAAGCCAATCCACAGACCTTCTGTGAATCCCATTCTGTGTGGCTATTTCTCCTGTGAGAGCAACTTTTCCTTTATTGAGATTCCAGAAGGAGTCATAATTCATTCCAAATGTTTTCAAAGGAGCAAAAATGCACATTCTTTCCAAAGTTTGGAGAAAATGGAGACTTTCTAAACTTGGATGGAAAAGTGTGTTGGGCAGAGGGTGGGTGGGATGGTAGAAAGGAGATTGTGTGTGTGTGTGTGTGTGTGTGTTGCTGTGTTCTCCTTTACTTGGATGGATGAAACTGGAGTCTGTTTTTAACTTATCTGGTTTTATTATAACAAACAGTTAACACTCTGCCCCTAGCTAGCTTGGTTTCAATGCACGCTATAAAAAATGTTAACTGCCTATGATCCTTCACCATTCAGGAATAACAATGACTCCTGTTTGCTCACTTTCTTCCCCTTCTCAACCTGCTCACTTCACTTCTATGTCACTTTCCAGATTCAGCCACATTACCTGCAAGATGCTCCAACTATTGAAGCTCCCTCTCTATTTTACAATAGGGGTGATTGTTTTACTTTGAGGGGGAATAATCATTAAGGAAAAAAATTGAAGAAGCAAAAACTGGAAATCATCTAATGGAATCCACAGAAGAAAAAAGAGATTCATTAAACTTCAGAGATTTTTGATTGAGGAACACTAAACCATTTCATTCTCCCAATAAATGATTGCAGAGTTCCTCCTCTGAAGTTTGATTCTAAGTAGCCTCCTTGAAGAAGAGCTTAGGAGCACAGATTAGCTGAAATTCATTCAGTTTTCTTATCAATAAACAGCACCTATTTTCATATAATCATAGAGCTGGAAAAGACCACAAGGGCCACATCCAGTCCAACCCCCTGCCATGCATGAAAACAAAATCAAAGCACCCCTGACAGAAGACCATACAGTTTTTGGAGGTTAAAAACCTCCAAAGAAGGGTACTCTACCACACTCCAAGGCAGCGTCTTTCACTGTCAAACAGTTCTTCCCAGTGTTTAGGTGGAATCTCTTTTCCTGTAGTGAGTCCATTGCTCTGTGTCCTAGTCTCTGAAGCAAGAGAAAACAAGCTTGCTCCATCCTCAGTATGACATCCCTTCAAATATTTAAACATGGGCATCACATCACCTCTTTACCTTCCCTTCTCCAAGCTAAACATACCCACTGCCCTAAGCTGCTCCTTATAGGGCATGGTTTCCAAACTTTTGGTCACCCTCCTCTGGACACATTCCGGCTTGTCAACATCCTTCTTGAATTGTGGTGTCGAGAACTGGACATAGTATTCCAGGTGATGTCTGACCAAAACAGAATAGAGTGGTATGATTATTTCCCTCAATCTGAACACTGTACTCCTATTGATGCAGCTTAGAATCACATTGGACTTTTTAGCTGCTGCATCACACTGCTGATTTGTGTTCAGCTTGTGGTCTACTAAAACTCCTAGATCCCTTTTGCCTGTACTGTTGTTAAGCCAGATGTCCCCCATCCTATATCTGTATGCTTCATTTTTTCTGCCCATGTGTAATATTCTAAATTTCTCCTTGTTGAAATTCATTTTGATTGTTTTGGCCCTGCTCTCCAATCTGTTACAGTCATTTTGGATTCTCATCCTGTCCTTTAGTATATTTGCTACCCCTCCTAATTTGTGCATCTTGAGATGGTCTCTTGTTTCTGAGGTCAAATCAGGCCAGGATTTGCATCCCTAATGGTAATACCTCTCTTTGCCTGTTTCTCTCTCCGTGGTACCCAGTCTGCTAGAGAATATCCTGCTTCATGTGCAAGGGCAGCCCCAATTAATCATCTGTCATCCCACTTTGTTTTCAGCTGCTTTTAAAGTCTCCCAGCTCTTTCCTCCTTCCATTTCCCCCCTTTGTGCTCAGCCTACATCCATTAGTACGAACTGAGTTGGAAGAAGAACAGTTGCTACCCGAATTGTGTGGGGTCCGTGAAGAACCCACTTGTGTCCAGATATTAATATGGGGAATTTTAATTAGCTCAATATGGCAGTGAGAGGCTGGGTGAATACAGGACCTTTTCATCTATGTATACCGATACTAACTGACAAGATTCACAGCCAGGAAATAAAATAAAATGTTTTTATTGAAAAATAATCTTGGAAGTGTTCACACCAATACTCAGGCTTTAAACAATCACATAAGGCTATTGAAGAAACTAGGAGGTATTGGGATAGAGGAATATAATTCAGAATGATGTGGTATACAAGACCTGTCCGGAGAGCAGAGATTCATGTGGCAGAAGATACTCAGACAGAGCTCTGAGGGTCGCAAAGTGGATGGACAGAGTGACATATTAAGGCTGTGTGCTGTGAACACTGACTGTGTTTTGGGGTGATATTTATAACCAATATTTACCCTTAAGGGGTGTTATGAGCAGAATGCAATGTTAAATGAAGTTTCCCACAGTAAGACAATGGAAGCTCCAGTTATGTGGATGATCACTAATGGCTGAGACATTAAGACTGATTGGCATCAGGCAACCTTCTATTGTCGAGGAGAGGGGTGCAAAAGAAAACCAGTTTGCAGAGTCATGAGTGTTCCGGTCACTTGACTAAATTAGTGAACAACTCATTTCCAGGAGCATCCAGCAGAATTAGCACATTTCCACCCTAACTCATTGTCCAAGGGGGTCCGTATAATTACTACCTGGGTATATCTTTGGGGAATTTGGAAAGACCTCTTCATTAGGTTTTGAGCAAACCTTCACTATGTCTCTCTTTCTAGGAAAGTCCGGGTCTACTGCTAACCTCATGAAGCATCAATAAATAAGCCAATGTATGAAATATAGCCAATTGATGAATTATTGGAAGGGTGGGGGTGTCATGGCAGATAACAGAGTTGTTTGCATTCAGGCAGCAGGAGAGGAGAGTAGAGTAGAGGGTGGGTCCTTTCCCTTCCCAGTAGGCTCAAGCAAAAGCAAACACAGCCCTGAGCTTGCAATTCCTAAGCAGGGCTGTTGATGAATGGGGCCCATGGAGGTCTTTCATTTTTAGGATTGCTGGGAGTCAAAGCCAATTAGGCAGCAAATGACAACCATGGTGTGTGTCCTTCCTTCCTATATTTACCTGATATCCTTTGTGTGGTTCAACATGGTTCTTCTTCTGCTCTTACAAATAAAACCCTACCCAAAGAGAGATGCTATGCTTGAGTTTATTACTAGATGCCAACCACCACTTTCCTGGATTAGATAATAATCTCTGCCACTCTATATGCATCCATACTACAAACAGCAATTAATTTACTTCTCATTACTTCACCTTAGGGAATCTGTGGGCTCAATAGCTCTCTGGAAAGGAGGGTACTTACTATCTTCACCAAAATGCAGTCCCAATAATTTTTTGGCAGAAGACAGACAGAGAATACAAAACTGGTGGCTGATATCCTATATCAATGAGACAGAGCATAATTTTATGCTGGCAGAGTTTGGTGGCAGTAGTGGAATGTGATCTCATTAGTGAATTGTAATGTTGCAAGCAAAACATGCAACTCAGTGCACATCAATGTGCAATTGTGCACAGTGAGCAATACACATTGATACACAGTGAGCATCTATGCACAATCCACCTCCATGAAAAATGGCACCACATGCACTTCCTTGAACTGAACCTTAAGCATCCGTGCTTGTGTAGAGGGACTTACACAGACATAAGACACCAAGAGGTTTGTGGCTGCAACCCTTTTGGAGGGTAGATGTGCCTGGAATGACTTCACATCAGCTTATCTCTACTTTCAAAATGTGTTCTCCAAAACTTATTGCAACATACACACAGTGAAGACTTCATTGGAGTTTTTCATTGCTATATCCCATGTGGGTGCATGCCATGCTGGTGCTGGATTTGGACCAAGAATGTTAAATAAGTAATCCGCAGGGAAAAAAGTAATAATGGCATTCCAATACAAGACCAAACCTGATGGAGAATCTGAGCTGTCTCTCCAATGGCATCCAGCTATGGAATGCTGTCTTCTGTCTGCCTACTCTTAGCTCATCTACTCCTCCAAGCTGTCAGAAAGAGAGAACAGGTTCTGTAGAGCAGAGGCTTTGCATATGGAATGCCAAGCGTTCAGATCCCAAATAGGTTCTCTCTAAAAAGGATCCCTCCCCAAAAAAAATTTTTTTAAGGGATGTTGGGAAAGACCTGAGATTATAGAAAGCTAATGCTCATCATGGTATACAATGGTGATGCAAAGAATTTCATTCAGTTCACACTTTTTTATGTGAACTGACCTAATTAACACTTCCTGGACCAATACACAGATTGCAGTGTGGTTATCCATAAGACTGTGTGCTTCTCAGAGCTTTGTGTTGTAGTTTTTGGCTCAAAAACATGCAAAAATACATATTTCATGAAGGGAAAGGTATACTCTATGGGAGGGTTGGAAACATATGGCCTTGACCTCTACAGGACAGGGATTTTGGTTCAGAGTGGAGGCCTCTTCAGTCTGCCAACCTAGGAAAGCTTGGTAAACATCAAGCTTTCCTAATTTTCTCTGCTGTTAGACTCCTTGTCCAAATTTCTGGAGCCCTGTTAAGATGCCCAGGATGAGAGATAATTTTGAATAGAGTCCTTCATTTTTGCTTATCTATTCCTGTGATGAGAGAAGTGGAGGATAGCATACACTATTGGCTAAATCCAGTGTTTGTGCTACGTAGAACAGACCTAATAAAACAGAAGGGACCTTGTTACTCACAACTAATGTAACTCCCATTGATTTCAAAATGTCTACTCCAGGTAGGACAAATGTTGGATTTAGCCCTGGGTAGTTTTCCCAGTTTATGTCAGGACATTCTGTGGGCAACTTCTTGTTTTAAAAAACAACAACAAAAGGCTAATGTGGCTACAGGACTGAATACACCCCTTTTTTGCCCAACAAATACCAGCATTCTTTTCCACAAGACAGAGATGCAGAGTCTTCTTGGACCTTGGACTTTATCAGATGCAGTCTTTAAAACATTCTTTTGCCAGCACAAAACACACACACACAATTTTTATGCTGGCAAAAGAATGTTGCCCCCACAGTCACCTCCTTTCCCAGCAAAGGCTCCTCTGTGAATGAAGAGGAAGTGAACAGAGCCCCTCGTTCGAAATCTCACGTGATTTCATTGTGTGGGAAATTCAAATTTTAAAACAAAAATACACCTTAAAAAATGAAGCACATTTTAAAAGTCACAAGTAACCTAGGGAGAGTCGTAAAAAAAGCTAAATGTACCTGGATGACCCGATCTGACCTGGAAGTGCTCACGCTGGAATGGCCATTGTCAATGTAAGTACGTGATTTAAAGGGACAGAGGTATTACATTTAGCAAGGGGATCTATTGATGGCTTAAGCCATAAATTAAAAAGTATGTGATTTTGCCTTTTGAAAACCGCAAAAGGGCGAAGTAGTCTGATCTGCGTGCCCTTTTGTGGTTATGTGGCAACCTTATGATACCATATTATGCGTGTCTGATAAAGTCCCTTGTCTAAAAGGCTATTTACTCTGTCTTTCCCCTGTCTTGGAGCCCTGCTGTCCAGATTGTTACCATGCTCTACACTCCCACCCTATAATATTTCATAATTCAGTAATATTAAGACACTTCATGGGGTCTAGTAAACTGGGGTGGACCAAAAGTGAGGTCAGATGGTGGTCACCAGGACCTCAAGAAGGTGTCATGGAAAACTATTAACCTTTCCTATCCCACAATACAGAGGTTGTCATGAACCAATCAATTCCCATCTCTTAGCCATAAACAGCAAACAGTGGAGTCATGGTTTCCTTTATTTAATGGTGGGAAACCCATCTAAGCTTTGTTCTAAGCTCAAACACCCCCTTCAGGACACAAAATACAGTATAAATATTAGTGCCCAGCAATAGCAGTGACTACACCCAGACACTCTGTCAGCATGCCCCAAGAATGGAATCCAGTGCCACCCTCAGATTTCAGTCTGATTTCTTCACTTCTCTCTCTTTGGAGTGGTAATTATCACCTTATCTCCCAAATCTATTCTTCTGTCCAACGTTTTTGCCTTAAACCCTCCATTCACCTTGAGTGGTACTTGTGAGCATGTTTTGCATGTATGAGTACCCTCTGTGTTGTTTTCCAATGAAAACCATTTATTTTACTTTGCTGGAGTTCTCTGCAGTGAGTACTGGTATACTTTGGTCCCGTCTACACGATTTAAATAATACGTACGGTGTGTGGAAGTTCGCGCTTCGGTACAAACGGCCGTTTGGATGCACACGAATGCAAAAGAGGGGGGGCGGTTTTCCACCCTGAAATACGCACATGCGGCATTCAGGATGGAAAGCGGATCGCGAAGAGAAATCCGTATGCCGTTCGGATGGCTGACGGGTCTGTACGGTCCGTTCGCACACATATGAACAGGCAGGGTAATCTGATTGGCTGGCTGAGTAGAGGGGGCGGGGCTAGCGCGGAGGGGAATTGGGAGCGGCCACCATGTTGGTTTCCTGGCTAGCGAGCGTCCGGTAAGTCCGTGAATTTATATGTTTATTTATTTTTATTTTATATTGTAAATACGGAAAACCAACTGTCCGCAAACCAGGAACCTTTTTTCAAAAAAAAAAAAAGCGGCGGGAGATTTAAAACTGCCGCTTGGCTTGCTCGCTCCAGCCAGCTTTGGGAAGAGGGAGTCATACGGAGCTTAGGGGGGTTAAAAATCGTATAGCCAGTTCGTATGCATACGAACGACAGGCTGTTCGTATTTTTTGCCCCCCATACGGATTTTTTTATGATCGTATAGCCGCACCCATAGGCATACAAGGTCCTGAAAAGTTACCCAACCTCTCACAGCCATCCCTTTGAGCTAATAATTCCTCCAGTTAATAACTATCAAATAAATAAATAACAACCATATCAAGATGTTACACCTGCACCCTATTGTTCAAAATAAAATATATATGAAATTTTTCCTTGTATGCTTTTCTAGTAAAACTCATGTGTCCAGTGCTTTCATTCATCCAATATTTGGCCAAGGATGTCCATTTTAAGACAAATATTTCAGCAACTTTGAGAATGAATGGGTCAACTAGCGTGTGCAGATGCAGAGCATAAATGACCCACTAAGTCACCGGCAGCCCAATAAGTTGGCGAGCAATAGTGGCTGCAAAGACAAGTGCGAAGCCACAATGCATGGCTGATAGGTTGAACTGAAACAGCTGAGTAACAAGCTCCAGAGATTTGGAGCAGTCAATGACCAATCAATATGCAAGGTGGCATGAATCATCCATGATCCATTAATCATCCATATTAGCATGAATCATCCATGATTTTTTTCCCACATATTCTTATATTTTATTCCCCAGTTTTGAGCACAGAAGCTACCTGGGCTTAGGATATATCTGATTAGGCTACAGAGCCCCCTATTGGCTGATGTTTGGTCCTGCACTGGGGTTGCAGAGAGTTGGATGTGACTGTGGACACCAAGTGGTTGGTTAGGGTTTGAGAATGGGATGTCAGCCTGTAAAGAAGTTGTCAGGCAAGGAGATTGATCCAGTCAGCATCCGTGTATGTGTGAATGGTGCTTGGACATTATTAACCAGATGTGTCATCTTTCACACTGCACACTTTGAGTTCCTTGAAAATCCCAAGTGGCACATCAGTTCCCTTTACTAAAGAAAAACTATATGTTCATGTTAGGTGTATTTCCTAACCATTGGTCCAACGCTGTCTTGTACTATGGATTAAAACTTGGCATTGCTTGGCTTTAAGCAAGTTTGGCATCCTGAGAAATTCTGCTCTGTAAAATGTTATGTTTAGTACTCTCTGGAAATTGGCTCTCTGAATATTTGCTGTTCTTATTTAGAATCCTATAGTAGTTGTCATGTAATGCTATTTCTTATTTGGGAGTATTTAATAGCTATCATAGAGTGCTGTGAAACATCTGACAGTGTTTGATAGATGACATGCAACAGTATTTAATATCTGGCAATAGTTGATGATGTATGCATAGTATTTGGTAGTTGACATGCAATAGTATTGAAAATATGAGAACATGTGGCTGATTATGCAATCATATTTGATATTAGAGTCAAAGTATGTGGTTGCTGACTTACAGTGGCTTTTGGTATATAACATCATTTGAGTAACTAACAATGACATTGGCATTTTATGAGTGTTAAAGTTTAGCATGTAATATATTTGGTTTTTGGCATTTTTTGATGGTTGTCCTTGTCATGCAATATCATTTAATACTCTCCAATATTTTATTGATAACAAAATGCTGTTGATCAGTTGATAGTATTTAAACAGCTGACATAGAATTGTATTTATATTTGATAATTGGAAAAAATAATCTGAATTGTATTTCATATTTGACAATGTATACAGGTGACTGAATGTTTTTGTTTTTTGATTATAGATTTATTAAAAATTTGTTACACATACCACACAAACAATTACTAAGTCACACACTTAAACATAAAACAACCAAATTTCAGATAAACACATAGAAATCTCCTTAACACTATACGTAAGAAACACATTAATACAACTTAATTAATCATTAAAAACAAACACTATTACATTAATAATAGTGACTTGCAAGAATAGTTTCTGTCTGATATCTCATGATATCATAGTTCTTCTTGTTCCTATTCTAATATTTCTTGTACCTACTTTACACACATTTTTAAATATAAGTAATTTTTAATCTTAATATTATTTGTTATTTATATCATTATTTATATAATATGTGTGTGTACGAATATCTCTATATCTCTATATCTATCTATCTATCTAATCATCTGAAAGATCTTAACTCTATGTCAAACCAATTATAGTATCATTTCCTCCATTTTCTCTGCAAAAAAAAAAAATTATCAATGGTCTCCATTCATTCTTAAATTTCTCACTAGATTTACCTTTTAACATTCCCATCAATTTATCTAATTCCATATAATCATGTAGTTTAAACAACCATTCAACTTTAGTAGGCCATTCTTTCCTCCTCCACTTGTAAGCATATAGAACCCGGGCAGCAGTTGACATGTAAAAGATAAGCTTGCCATATTTCTTTTTGATATCCTCATCCATGACCATCCCTAAAAGATATAATTTTGGATCCAAATTCAATTCAGCATTTATAATTATATTAACTAGTTTGTGTATCTGTTTCCAGTATTTCTTAGCCGGTTTGCAAGACCACCATAAATGATTAAATTTATATGATGTGAGATACCATCTGTATTGCATTTTATATAAGTTTTCTCACAAATTATAACTAGTAGTACAGTTGTCCTTCTGTATCCACGGATTTGGTTTCCACAGATTTAAGTATTCACGGCTTGAAAAATCTTCTTTAAAAAATAATAATCCCAAAAGCAAACCTTGATTCTGCCATCTTATATAAGGGACACCATTTTGCTATGCCGTTGTATATAATAGGACTTGAGTATTCATGGGTTTTGATATCCACAGGGGGTCCTGGAATCAAACCCCAGCAAATATGAAGGGACAATTGTATATTTTAGTCTTTTGGTCCAGTTTTTTCCCCATTGTTCTAAATCTATATTTAGTTGTAGATCTTGGGACCATTTTACCATTGTTTCTTTTATTACTTAATCTTCCATTTCTAATCCCAATAAAAGTTTGTAAAATTTTGAAATTATGTGATCATGGCCTGAACTTATTATCCTTCTCCAAATTAGCATCTGCCGAATCAATTCTAATTGTTTTCATGTCCATTAGAAATCTTTCTTTTAATTGTCTATATAAAAACCAATTGATTTTAAAACCTTCCTCTTTCAGGTTCTCTTGAGTTTTCATTCTTAATTTGTTATTTTCTGTTTTTGTTAGGTCTTCATAAGTTGCCCATCTTCCTTTTATCATTTCTTCTCTTCTGTGTAGTGCTTCATTAACTGATGCCCATTTCAGAATACATCTACATAACTTTATTTTGTATTTCATCCAAATTCTTATTAAGGATTTTCTTATACAGTACTCTTCAAAATCTTTATTGGCCTTCAGTTTATCATAAAATAGGTAAGCATGCCATCAAAATCTGTTGTTGACTCCTTCTAGTTACAATAGCCTTTTACCATCCAGTTTTAGCCATTTCATGATCCAGTCAAAACATCAGGCATAATAATAAATTTTTAGATTTGGGAACACCATTCCACCTCTATCACTTTCATCTTGAAGTATCTTCATTTTTACATGTGTTTTTCTTCCTGCCCATATAAATTTAGAAATATCTTTGTGCCAATTTTTCAATGGTTCATCATATGTGATAACTGGAATTGATTGAAAGAGAAAAAGGATTTTGGGCAGTACGTTCATTTTAATTGATGAAATTCTTCCCATCCATGATAATCGTAACTTGTCCCATGGTTTCAAATATATTTTGATCTCTTGCCATACTTTTTATATAATTATTCTTAAATAAATCTTCATTTTTCGTTGATAACATACTCAAATATTTAACTTTATTTTGTATTTGAAAATTTGTTTTCCTTTCTAATTCTTTTCCTGTTGAGATAGAGCCATTGTCATAATCGCTGTTTTATCCTTATTTACTTGAAGGCCTGACACTTCACAATATTGGTTCAAAGTATATAGAAGCTGATTTATATTTTCTAAAGGATTTGACAGAGTAAACAACACATTGTCCAAAGCTCTCAACTTGAATTCACTTTCTTTGATTTTCATTCCTTCTATCTTCTTATTCTCTCTAATATTTCTATTTAGAACTTCTAATGTTGTCAAATTAATAACAGTGAAAGAGGGCATCCTTGCCATGTTCCGTTTTATATACAGTAACTCTTCGATTTTTCTCCATTCACTATTACATTTGCACTTTGTTCATTATAAATTGATCCAGTCCATTTCTCAAAATTTTCTCCAATTTCCATTTTTTTTCAATATTTCCTTCATAAATTTCCAATTTACATCATCAAACACTATTTCTGCATTGATGAATATTAAAGCCATTTTTTATCTATATTTTTTCATGTAATTCTATGATATCCAGTATAATTCTGATATTGTCTTTTAACAGTCTTCCTGGTAGGAAACCCCACTGGTCTTCATAAATCCATTCTGTTAAAACCTTTCCAGCCTATTAGCCAAAATTGAAGTGAAGAGTTTGTAGTCTGTATTTAACAAAGAAACAGGCCTGTAGGTTTTGGAACCAATACTATCTTTATCTTCTTTTGGTATCAAAGTTACATTTGAGTGATTCCATGTTTTGGGAGTTTTTCCTCCCAGAATTCCATTCACTACTTTTTGAAGGGGTAACACTAATTGGTCTTTAATTTTTTTCATAATATTCCATCATATATCCATCTGGACCAGGAGTCTTACCCAATTTATTTCATTTTATTGCATCCAAAATTTCTGACACCATTTTTTTATTTAATTCTCTTTTTTGCTCTTCTCCAATTTTTGGAATATTTTAATTTTCAAGGTCATTTTTAATATTACTTTCATCAACTGCTTTCTCCTTAAATAATCTAGAATAATATCTAAAGAATACCTGCTTTATTTTATCTTGATTTGTATATATCTCTCCCCTTCTTTTATTTTAGAGATGCTTTTCTTTTCTTTTTCTTTCCTCAATTTATATGCCAAAAGTTTTCCTGGTTTGTCTGATGACTCAAAATATCCTTGTTTAACATATCTTAGTTTCTTTTCAACCTCTTCTACTAAAATAATCGATATTTGCTTCTGAAGAAGTTGTATTTCCTGTTTACACTTTTTATTTGTTGGATCTTCTTTAAGTTGCTACTCTTTGAGTTTAATATTTTCTTGTAAAATTTTCAAATTTTCCACTTTATTTCTTTTTTCTCAAAGCTTTTTTGGAGACTGTTTGAATGTTTGAAGGATTTCAAGAACAGTTAAGAAATATCAAAAGATTTAAAGTGGAAATTTAAACATTGTGATCAAATATTATTATTTATATTGCAAATGCTCCAACTTTTGAAACTGAAGTGTCTTTTTTAGTAATTGTAGGCCTTGTCTATACTGGCCAAATAAAATGACCTCAACTCATTGTATCAGTGAGCTGTCCAGACAACATATGGCTTGAATCCTTTTTCCTTCAGCTGACCTTTCCTGTTTCAATTTCACTTTTTAATGGTTCCTTTTCTCTCTCTCTTTCTTTCTTTTTTCTTTTTTGCATGCACAGCAGTTGTTCAGAGACGCACATATCAGCATACCCATATTGTTAGCTGCATGTACTTCTGCTTAATAGGATGTCCAAAGCCCCTCCAAGCTGTGGGGAAAGACATGCAGACATGCACATGTGTGGGGAGAGGAGAGAAAACCAGAGCAGCCATGTGGCTATGCATATTGTGATTTATCAGACTTTGGAGGGGAAACTGTGTGGACAGTGCCCCCAAACTCCTCTCGGTGTGTGTGGTGGTTCTGTAGACAAGCCTGTGGTCACTGTGGACCAGGTAAACCTGAAGGCAAGCGGGGTTTTCCTGTTGGTGTAGAAAGGCCCGTGCAGACAAAAACAGAGAAGCCAAAATCATGCAGAGAGCTGGTGGAGCAGAAACTTCATGGTATTGTGGAGAAGATGGCAAAGTCCAGGCGAGGATTGAGGCACTGCTATATTCAATTGGAAGAACAACAGCACAGCAAACTGTTGCACAATCAAAGAACCATAGGGAACTCCTTGCAGAAGGACACCTGATAAAAGTACTGTTAAAAGTATATCTGTTAGGGCAACCAGCTCTATAGCAGGTGGGGAAAGTGTTTTTTTATGGGGCAGGTGTGGCCCCCAGAGGCTTGTCATGCAGTTCCCTATGGACCTGAAGCCGCAGATCTCTCCCCCTAAAAAATTCTCAAAATGCCAGCTGAAGAACCCACAAAAAAACCACAGGCTAACAAAAGGAAATGTGGCAATTTGGCTCCACTTGCCCTCCACTACTACTACCCTCACTTGCTCACTACTCACAAAATCAAACCATCAAAATCGGCTATGCTTGATAGCAATCAAGCAGTGTGCCTTTGTGTCATTTCGTATGGAAATCCTAAGGCAAACATTACCTGAATTGCATAGGGTCTACAAGGATCCCACTAGTGTCCAAAATTAATATGGGGGATATTTAATTTGCTCAAAATGGCAGTGAGAGGCCAGGTAATGGCAGGATCTTTTGACCTATGTATACTGGTAGTAATGGAGGAGACTCTAAGCCAAAACATACAATTAATTATCTTTATTGGAAATTAATATCAATAGCATTCACGCAAACACTCAGGCTTTAAGCAATCACACAAAGCTATCAAACATAGTAGGAAGTATTTGGATAGAGGAATAGAGTTGGGGGTTCACAGGTGATACAATACCTATCAGAGAAACAGAGATTCATGCAGCAGAAGCTTCTCAGAAATGCGTTCTGAGGGTCTCACAGCAAACCAGCAGCATGGATGTAGGAGGAGGAACTGTGTATAGTTTGGTGGTCTTTTAGGGTGATATTTATACAGTATGTGATAATTCCCCTGAAGGGATAGGGTTTTCAGTGGAATATAATGTCTTTTGGAGTTTCCCAGGACTAACCAAAGGATGTGCCAGAAGAGTTAATGATCGTCAATGGTCGATGTATTTAGAATTGAATAGGAGCGGGCAAGGTTTATCATTGGAGGGGAAGGGGAGAGGAAGAACCCATTTTACAAGCATCAAGGACTCTGCTATCTTTGAGTGGATTAGTGAATGACTTACCTCCAGGTGTTAACATTAACCTGAGTATTTGTTTGGGAAATTTCCAAAGGCCCCTTCCCTGGTTATACCTGACTCCAGCCTTGGTGTCTGGGGGTCCACATGGAAGGCCACCATGTGGAAGGCCACATCAAGCCAAATTATTAAATGTTGCCAATTATGTGATATTCCAAGATAGGGGCTATCAGGGTAGGTAACACAAAACTACCAAAGCGTGTTCTCAGCACAATGTGTTCAGAGAGGGTTTGCTGTTGAATTCCTCTGTGGCTGGGAGAGGGTGACTTGCCCAAGGCCATCCAGTGGGGCTCCTTGGGCAAGTGGGGATCCAAATTCTGGTTTCCCAGAGCCCCAGTCCAACACTCAAACAATGCTGGCTCTCAAAAATTGGCTATACTTTGGCCAATTCTCAGAACTGGGAGTGGCATGATGACTTGTCCATGTCAGGATATTGTGAGATACAGTAGATTTATCCTGTAAAGAGCTGGAATGTAACAAACAGTCTGCAGTTTGCAGAAGCAAGCTAGCTGGGTAAATGTATCAATATTGACTGAGCCCAAGAGCTGAGCTGGTGCAGGGCTGGGCTGATAACTGAGCAGTTTTATGTTGGATTTCACAGAGTGAAGATGTTTTTCTTTTGAATGATGTATATTTCTGTAAATACCCTTCATTATACTCCAGTAAATAGAAGTTTATTTTAAACAGAAGCCTGTGTCTGTGCCTTTATTCTTAAGCCTGAAGGAACTACACTCTGCTGCTTATTTATGCTTCCTGGACCTGTTTAGGTTTTCAGTGCACGCTATCACCTGACATTCCAGGAGTGCTGGAACAGCCGTGCAGCCTGTGGGGTGGCCATGAAGGGAAATAGCCCCACACTTATGCAATCCCTACCCCACACAATCCTGACTCTCAGCTGCTTTCGTTTGCTCATGGAAGTCTCACAAAGGAAGTAATTCTGCTAAGCATCCCACCTCCATTGACACAGGGCTGAAGTGGCTTCTAAGTTTCCTTCTATTTCCATTCCTAGTGACCTTTGCTTCAGCAGCTGTAAAACCAGTGTGATGGAAGAAAAGCTCTGGCATACACACTCTCTATGTCTTTACCATCCAATTAATTTTTTTTTTACTATCTTTCCTTTTTATCTAGCCTTTGTAATTGGATTCCCACTTTCTCAATTTTCATGACAGTAGTGGGAAGGGAGTGATAGTGAGTTTCTGATTAAAAAAAATAGAATGCACTGATTTAATTTTTCCTTAAAGGATGCCAGCTTGATGAGTTCCCTTTCTTTTTATCCTCCCTCTTTGTATCACTCGAGAGTGACTGACCCAGAGACATGTTTTCTGTAACCCACTTCTTTGCCTAATCAGAGTGTCGATGTTGCTGGTTGCCGAAGACCAAGAGATGGATAAGATTAGGAGATGGATGCTTTACAAGCTCAAGGGAGAGGGGTGATCCAAAGCAGAAGACTCTGAATTTCAATAGAAAAGTTGTTGGGTTTTAGATAGCACCATATAATAATCACCCAGTATATAGTTAACATGAAATTCCCTCCCAAAAGATGTGGCAATGGCTTAGAAAAAGTTAAAGACAGATTAGACTGATTAATGTAACTGTGTTGCTATTGATAGTAAGCATATTGTGCTAGCTGAAGGCTATGACAAATAGCTTTTAAAATACCGGTATACACGATGCAAAAGATACAAAGGGCAGCCAATGATTTTACAAGCAGTAACAGAAGTTGTTACCAGGCTAGTCTAAAGGATATCAACCATTTAAACTATAGGTGAATTTCTAAGTTGCCAACAAGAAAATCAAATTATACGGTAAGTCCCCCCACTCGCCCGTCACCACAGGGGGTTCTTACTGTTTACAAGTGAATCAGCAGATAATAGCAAACCCTATGGTTAAATGCCAGTTACTGCAGCCACAATGTTGCGAGTTTGATCCCAAGGGCTCCAAGGTTTACTCAGCCTTCCATCCTTTCGTAGGTCAGTAAAAATGAGTACCCAGCTTGTGGGGGCAATTAGCTAACACACATTGGAAACTGCTTGGAGAGTGCCTAGCGTACTATAAAAAGCAGTGTAGATGTGTAGGTGCTATTGCTTAACAATTTGTAAGCTGCTCTGAGAGACTTCATGGCTGAAGAGTGGGGTATAAATAAATAAATAAATAACTTCCAGTACAAACATATACTTTGTGTTGTGTTGGAGGATCTAGAAGATGCCTAGAGAGGACACCTCTCTAAGCATTTTCCAGCATGACTGTATAGTATGTGTTCCTGTTTTTTCAAGCCATGGATAACTAAAACTGCAGATATTGGTTCTGTGGATATGGTGGCAGGGGGGTGACCTGTAATACTTTGAGTCTCTGGTTTATGGCTGTTTTATCTAACTCCCTCTTTATCTAACTCCCTCTTATTAGAAATTTTTTGCAGCCAAAGCAATGGCTATGTGTTACACGGCCACTGGTATCACTCAAAAGAAATTGAATGAATTCTGCAAGAGAGTTCCCACTTCCATCTGTCAGCAAGGGTTTCAAAAATCTCTCTCTTGGGTCACTGCACACAGGACAAGTTAGCATGTAGTGGACAATGTCTTCCCCCAGCATTGGCCACAAATACATAGTCTTTTTTTTCAGATAGTACCTTATTATAGCATCCATTGAAAACTGCAGTTGGTATTACTTGAAATTGCTGTTCAATGAAGGCAATTGTTAGGGAAGCTGGTTTGAGTTTAATCAAATATCTGGCTATAAAACGTTCAGTTTTCAAAAAAGAGAACCATGGAGAGAATTTTGAGGTCCTGATTGTTGGTCACTTCTTGACTCTGTCCATAAAAGTCAGTCCCTCAATTGCCTCTTATTCATACCTGAGGCAGAATTCAGCTCGAGCGAGTAGTAACTATGAAGGCAATTTTGTACGTTCGGCCGCCAGTGTTGGTTGTTGCTTATTTCCATGTAACACAATGCTGGAAGATGGTCATTTGGTAGAATGGCAATTTGTTTAAAAGTACCCTAACTGGGCACAATCTACTCTTGCTTTAACTGACAGAACCAGTATCCAAAAAAGTTGCAGGTGTTCCAAGGGGGTGAGAATAAAGTTTTTGGAAGAATTCATTCTGTAAAAGTTTCCAAGGCTTTGCTAGTAGTAATGCCTAGCCCCCAAATTCTAGCATCTGTGCAATCACTTTACTACTATTTTTTTTTAGGGCTGTTTCAATCAACTGACCTCTCTTGTTCTAATAAGACTTCACCAGAGCTTCTATTATCTTCTGGGCTTTTAGCTTCACTGTTTCCCTTTGCCATTTCCAAGAGAGAGACTCGCTGTAAACAATGTCCAGATATCTAAATAAGCAGACTTGCTCTATGACATGTTGTTCTAAAATCCTTTTGTGCTTTGGGCTATGTCTACCCAAAACCATTGTCTTGGTCTTAGAATAATTTATTGATAGGTGTTCCTGTTGATAATAAGCCATAAATACATGCAAAAGATTTCTGAGACCCAAACGAGAGAGGGGGATAAGCATTACATCAACTGCATACATCAGGATGAAAATTAATCTTTCTGTTCCTGATTATAGGAGAAGGAGATTCTACTTGAGATAAATGAGGCACCACATCATTGACACAGATGTTTAAAAAAAACATGTATCAGTAGTTATACTGTAGTGTGTGGGGAAATAATCATTGTAATGTAAAAGCAATCTTGTGTACCTCATTCACAATCTTAGATAAGTCTAGGGTTTTTCCCTGCATGCATTTTGTTCTCCCAAAATTCCCTTCTCTTACTTCACTGGGCACTTCTAGCCAACTGGAAGTGCTGGGTCATTCAACACATGACCTAATTTGAATTTTATTGCTTTTGTGTAACTTCCCTTCTGAATCTGACTCTCCATGAGAATGGATGTATCTTAGCCATCTTAAGCTTTCTGAAACAATGACATGATGTTTCACCATGCAGCCTTCTATCGTTGTGGGCTGGTGAGTCTTTCCTACCCTATTCTTAGTCAGTTTAGGAACCTCTTTTTAAGTTTATTTTAGTATGTAGATTGAGACTGATATACCTTCAGTAAACTTTGTTTTGCATTTTAAACTGACTCCTTTGTTTTGTAATGAGTCTAATTTAACTGGGAGGATCCCAGATCTCTTGAATACACTTTTAAATGATAACTGAGCTTACAAGTCTGCATTTTAAGCGCACTCTGCATGAAGCATGAAGTCAAAAGTGACTGAATGATTTTTTAAACTTTTTAAAAGAAATAATTCTTGTTGTTTTTAAAGGACTAGATCCTGCAATTTTTTAATACAATTTTATTTTTAGACTCATTACCTTCCAACATATACACCTTGAAAGCTTAAGGGATCCTCCAGATTAAGGAGCAGTGTACCTCTAACTAGCAGGTGCTCTAAGTAAGCAACGTATGAACATCATGCCCTTTGTTTGCTATTTGTTGGCTACCAGGGACTATATTGCCTGATCATTGATGAAACCCAGGATACCAAATCCTTATTTGATTCATCCTCACATAGTTCACAAAAAAGGGAGTGGGCCTTATCTTTTTGTTTGGTCTTCCTTAGAAAATTTATAGATTTTGTTGGGGGAGGGATCATTGAGGGGTTTGTGCATTTATTGAAATTTGCAAATCATATATATATATATATATATATATATATATATATATTCTTGGGTATGTTTCCTCTCCCAGCATGCTGATTGGCTTCTTACCCAACCAATCCCCTCAGTCCCTCAGCCAATCACCATCCCCATGCAAATTCCCTCTCCACCTCAAAATCCACTCCTGCCACTCAATCTGCATCTATATCTCAGCTTCACAAGGGCCTCTCACTCCCTCAGCCACTCACCACCCACATGTAAAACAATGAAATATTTTAGAAATGTAGATAGATGATAAGTCATAAAAGTAGTCCCCAATGGGAAATACAGTCAAATGTAGGTGTGGTATATTAATGCAAAGTGTGTTTTGGGGGCTGAACTGTGTGAACCTTTCAAATCTACTATAACAGCATATGTCACGCTGGGTACAGCTAGTTTTTACTAAATATACTTAAATACTAAGGGCTGACCTATACACGGCAATGAAAGATGGACTGATGCACACTAATGCGAATCCACAGCAGCTTTCATTTGTCTCCATGGTTTTTTTTCAAGATTGCAGGCACATGAAGCCATATGTATTTGATGTTCAATCAGTTGTCCCAACGAGCAGGAATGTGCATTTTCTTCGGAGTTTTTTTTTTTTAAATACATTTCGAGATCCCCCCAGTCCTTCCAAATACAGCAAAATGATGCAGAATCCCATTGGGACAAAAGGTATTCTCGAATTCTACAGGAGTATTTTTGCTGTATAGATAAGTCCTAAAATCACCAAATAGGCAAATTTTGCATACAGTGGCCTGAATCCTATTAGTTAGTTGCAACTAGAGGAGACCTATTGAATCCATTGTTGAATAAGAATCAGGCCTTACAGTTAAAATGGATGGCTGTTATCCTACATGGGACTTATACAATATGACTCCTGATCCATTCCCTCCAAACATGCTGTGGTTGGTTGAATCTGTGGATAAAGAATCCATGGATATGGAAGACCAACCGTGATTCCTGCCTCTGCTCTAGAATTACTTCTTTCACCTGATCAGTAATTATGGAGGACATACCATTTTGAAGACTCCTTCACTTGCACCCAGTGGCCATGCTGGCTGGTCATTCTGGAAGGCACAGTCACAAATGGTCATTTTCTCCTAGTTCTGCTATGGTTTTGATGATGATGTCACAGTAGTACACTGGTACCTCTGAGCATATCAAGAGGACCAGGCAGCAAAAAGTTCTTGCAGTAGAGTTGCAATCATCAGGCTGAAGAGATGAGTGCACAGACTTGTGTCTAAACTACTTTTTTTTTTACTAAAGCATGATGAAGCAATATTTACAATGCATCTAAGACTCCTAGCATACAGACTACATAACACAGCAGAATGTGCAGCACAATCCTGCACTGTACAGCCTAGACTGAAAGTGCACAGTCTAAGGGCAAAATCCAAGTACAGAGACAGTGTGTGGGATCATCTAGTTATACAATACAGATACAGTACAGTCATGGGTTATACAATTTGTGTTTCACATAACATGGGCTACACAACATTTTTACATATAGATAAGAGTTCACTCCTCACACTTCCTTTGCCATGGCTGTCTCTCAGACTTGGTCTAGATATGCTAGCCAGCAGCGTTTAGCCAGCTCACTGCTAGCCCCTATAGGCCGTAGCGCATTATACCATGACAGCTCTTTACAGTATAAATTTCCAGTGACTTAATGTCCCATCACCTTGATGGATGATGACAATGATGATGATGATGATGATGACGACAATGTTGATGATGAATCATTTTATTAATACTCCACCTTACCCACTAGAATCAGGCTTGCAACCTTAAAACAAATACAATATAGATAAATGCATGCAAACAATTATCATTAAAATGTAAGGAAATTATTGATAATGTCTGAAGCAAATTAAAACAGACATTCAAAAATATTTTTTTTAAAAAAAACCTGTATAGTACTTTATATGAAAGTCAAGGAAGAGAGTGCAAAAATAATGGCCACAGATGATTTACATAACTTTAAAGTAGATGACGAAGACGTTGAAATTGTCACAGACATTCTATACCTTGACTCACCAATAAATCAAAATAAAGATGGTTGACAAGAAAACAGGAGAAAACTATGGACTTTATCATGCCAGCCTGTTTTCTCACAGCAATTGCATTAATGAAGCATGGAACATACTGGTTTGAAAACATTCAGTATCACACTTCTCTGTGATGGTGCTAGTGTGCTGTGAGTGTGCTCCTTTGGCAATCCATGGTCCCTTCCACACCGGCTCTGTACGCCTGCTCTATGCTCTACTCAGCAAAAGCATGCCTTTCAATTTTTTAATTTTCATTTTCTCCATGTTTCCGAAATCCAGGAAAACAATAAAAAATAATGTTATCATTTCAACATAATTACACAATCACAGCAAAAATAAAAATAACAAAGCCAAAGGGCATGGATCAAACACAACCTCAGCCTGCTTGGGAATAGTAAGGGAGGTGAGAGGGGGAGAAGATGAGAATCATGCTCCCTCATGGCTCGTGACTGCTGTCATATCATTACTGCACTGTTACTATCACATCAGGGGGACTAATGGAATAGCCACAATATTGGGAGTCATTGACAGGTTTCCCCCACCAATGAAGAGGTACACTACAGAAATTAATGAAATGCAAAGCAACAATAGGACAGACATGACATTGTGTGATAAGTACTGCTAATATTTTGCTGTAACTGTGAAATACCGACCTTTGTGTGATAAAGCCCTAAGCATTGGAAGGGCAACTATGAAGGAATTAGGTAAGATCCTTAAAGGTTGCACATATAAGACAGTAAGAGCTGCTTGGTAGTGGAATGCACTGCCTTGGAGTATGGTGGAGTCTACTTCTTTGGACGTTTTTAAACAGAGGCTGGATGGCTATCTGTCAGGAGTGCTTTCACTGGGTATTCCTGCATGGCAGGGGATTGGACTAGATGGCCCTTGTGGTCTCATCCAACTCTATCCAGGCCATAGTATTTCTGATTTCTATATATGGTTGTGGTAGCTAGACAGTGAAGAAAGCTGACAGGAAGAAAATCAACTCATTTGAAATGTGCTGAAGAAGAGTTCCATGAATATCATGGACTGCTAAAGAGACAGATAAATGGGTCCTAGAAAAAAACCTAACCTGGACTAACCCTAGAAGTCAAAATGACTAGAGAGCAGCTATTGTGCTTTGGACATATCATGAAAGGATGATAATGCTTGACTAAGTGGAAGGCAGTAGGGAAAGAAGAAGACAGCATTACAGGTTGGCAGATCTGCAGGACTTGAGCAGGGCTGTTGATGACAGAATCGTGGAGGTCTCTCATTCATAGGGTTGCCATAGGTCCAAGTCAACTTGATGGTAACTAACAACAATAATAGTAACTTATAAAGCCCGTTCATTAAAAACAATGTTCCTGAAATCCTGTCAGAATAAAAAAGATCTCTCTTTCTTCTTTTTTTTTTAAACTGCTCATAGAAGAGAGCAAAGAGGATCCTATCCTATCCGTAGGATAGGAATTCCAGAGTTTAGGGAATTATCAGAGGAGCTTCTAAAAACATTTGCCCACTATATTTTAAAGCATAAGTATCCTGGCATAATAACACTTCTTATCACATGCTGCTGTAATTATGAGAAAGAGCCACCCCAGGATTATTGCAATATGACCGCTAGCGCTGTTTACTTCTGCATTTTTGCATGGGTGAGACTTCAGCAGTTCTTGCAAGAAAACATGAGTGTGCTTGTAAGTCTAAAAACACCTAAATTAACAAACAAAATGAACACACAAGCACTGAAACACAATTAAAAACTTGCCAGCAAAATGGGGAGGTTCATAAAAAGAGGGTCCTGTACCTAGTTTTCGTGTTCTCACCCAGAGTTGGAACTACCAAAAACTTAGAGTAACGTTCATTGCTGTCTTCTGACGATTGATGAACTTGAACATTTTGAAGTCAGTGAGATTCTGGATTCCAGGCTCCATTGAGAGCAACTGCTGTACTTTGTCCATTGGAAGCATTTGCCTTTGGGACATGCTGAGTGGGTGGATTATGAGCATCTTAAGTCTCCTCGCTTGCTGCGGGCCTTTCATAAGAATTTCCCAGACAAACTGGGTTGATAGTGTTGGGTGATGGTAATGTAATGTTAAGGGGAATTCTTGTCTGCTTTTTGGGGAGGGCAATCTGTCTTTGAGGGGGCAGAATGTCAGGTTCCTGGCTTGGGCTTCTTTATTTAGGCCTCACTTAGCATGACTCCAGCCAGTCTCCTGTCATGCACTGAAGGGCTGCAAATGTTTTACAGATTAGGAGTGGGGCTAGAATGTGAGTACCTTAAGTTTCTCAGGCTTGGAGAACCCGCTATCTCATCTCCAAGGTCGCAGCTGCCGCAGAGCTTGGAGATGAAGGGGAGGGGGAATGGGTGAAGCCTCATTTTTAAACCTACACTTTTTTTCCTGTGAAGAAGTTCTGCCAATATTCCTGGACCTGTTCACTTCTTTACCTCTGCAATAAAACACTTTCACTAGTGACTGTTGTCTGAGTGAATTGAAGTCTGACTGGATCCTTACAAGGGGTCTTGGAGGTGTCTCATTCACAGGGTTGCCATGAGTCAAAGTCAACTCGAAGACAGTTAACAAGAATAACTACAAATTCCCTATGCTATTGAATATGTGGGGATTGTGAATACAAATTAATTTAAGTAACTGTGATTGTGAATTCCTGCTGTTGTTTCTAATGCCCTTTAACAGGGTACAACATCCAAGCAAATTGCGCTAACTTACCTTTGACGTTATGCGGCAATTCACTGTTATACAACCAAATAAATTTGAATGGTTTCACCCACTGTTGAAAGACCAAATTAGATTTCCATTCCATTCCTGTAATGACCTCACTGCCGGCATTCTTTTCTTCCCCCCATGATAGCATCAATTCGTCAGTGCTTTATCTCATTCCATTAAATCTAATTGCCTCCCTCTGAGGAACTTTCACCTCTTTGTGTACCATCCTTCAAACATGCCCACAGGGCAATTATCTTACTTTTCCTCTCCTCATTGTGTGACAAGTTATAGCTGTGTAGTTGTTTCAGTCTTCTAATTCTGTTAATTGTGTATCTCTGTTACCTAGAGGCCAAGTGGTACATTATCTAATAGGAATTATATATATATATATATATATATATATATATATTTGTTACACAATGCTGAATAGGCCCATACCCATGTGATAGCCATGATGCTTTTCCTAAACATACTAAAGACAGGCTTATCTCTCTAAATTCTCCTGCAGTTCAGTGCCTGGTATTTGGTTTTTGGGATATGAATCCTGATTCCTCCTCACACTGCATATGAGAAAATGCCAATCCTCCCCCCCCCAATAAAAAAACCTTGCTGTACCACAGTGGAATTTCATCTTGCTTGCTTGCTTGGTTGCTTGCTTTTTTGCAAGTGTTGGCCAGTTTTTACTTGGCTTATTTTTTGAGACTGATTTTTACACATTTCTGTAAATGCACAGAATACTTGTAGTAGTAGTAGTAGTATGCCTTCAAGTTGTTTTCGACTTATGAAGGCCCTAGGCTGAAACTATTACAGGGCTTTCTTGGCAAGATTTGTTGGTTTGTCTTTCTCTTCCTTTAAGGCTGAGAGAGTGTTACTTGCCCAAGGCCACTCAGTGAGTTTCCATGGCAGAGTGGGGATTCAAACCCTGGTCTCCAGAATTGTAGTCCAACACTCAAACCACTCCACCATGCTGGCTCTCAGAAACGTGTGGGTTTCCACTGTTAAAACTGCTTTATCTGATCCATACCAACAATACTAGAATCTTTAAGACTTGGTCATCGTCAAAATGGTCAAAAAATAAATCCATTCTTGTTTTAGCTGTCCTTAAAATTAATGAGTTATAGTAGCACCCCTGCATCCGCGGGGGTTGGTTCTGGGGATCCCCGTGGATAATAGTGAATGCCTTCCCCTTGGCCCCTTGATCGCCACCGCAGTGACAGGAGCGCTCCCAGTTGAGATCCCTCCTCCCCGTCCCTTCCCTCCGCTATTGCCAAATGCAGATAATTGAATCCGCGGTTGGTGAATCAGTGGAAGGGGCGGGGCGCTACTTAAATAGGAAAGTTTATTTCATTGTTTTCTAACTTTTAAAATCATGGTCACTAGTCTTTAGTTGTACTAAACTAAAACAACAACATTTAGACAACAATAACAACATCAACAACATTTAGAAGGCTGCAAGTTGCCTCCACTGGTTGTGAAGTCTATTGTACAGCTATTGAGTTGCATTTTTAAAGATAAAAATAAAAATAAAGAAGCAGTTCCTTAAAAAAAAAAAAGACTTGGTCATCGTTTAAGAGTTCCTGTTGCAAGCTGAAGAAGTAAAGAGTTGAAAAGACACACTGTACATCAAATGTTTCCCAGTTTTCATTTTATAATAAATTCTGTACCATCATTTCTTGGAAACGATACCATCATTTTTTTGCCAGGCACAAAATAGAATCATCAGATCCCTCCATTCTATGAATTTCTCCACAAATTGTATACATTTTCAATTGGCCGTTGACTCCATCTGTGACTTTATCAAACCTTTATGAGGCACATAGAGATCCATAAATTCCCCCGCATTCTTTTGCACTGTGTATTTCAAGATTTCTTGCCACAGGTAATGTGCAATAGGAAACTGCTCCTCACATGCTGCAAGCCCAGGTCAGAAAGGGACAGAATACTAGCCTGCAATAAATGTGGCTTTGCCACATGGGCTGTTAAAATGCAGTAGCATGAATCCATTGTTAACTTCTTTTGGATAAGTCAGCCAGTCTTTTTGTGCTCACTGTGCATGTGTGCGCTAGGGATAAGGGTTGGCATTTTGCTTTCGACCAGCATCTTCATAAATAGCCTTACATGTGGGCAAAATTGAATTGAGTAGTTTTGCAACATTTATATTCACCTAGGGACTGCTGTGACATTATAGTGCATGAGGGTATATATTGTACAATGGTTGTGAGTGGAGTGATTGCTCAATGCACAATGATGTGCATTGGGGCACTCTGCATTGCACATCGAGACACCAGCTGGGAAGTACCAGAGTACAACAGGAGTGCCTGATGGACATCAGAAGTGTCCAATGAGCATCAAAAGTGCCTTATGCACATCAGAACTGCCTGGTGCACATCAGACATTCTCAGTGCACATCGAAAGTGCCTGATGGTTATCAAAAGTGCCTATGCATATCAGAAATGCCTGGTGCACATCAAAAGTTCTCAATGCACATGAAAAAGTGCCATCTCTACTGAGCATTTAGCTAAATGAACAGGAAAAAAATGATAGTTTTGCACAGTCTTTTTTGATAAATTGAGGAAAATAAGACAAGGGGGAAAGCACATAGCTTCTTATTCTTGCACTAGAACCAAGAACTCTCATGGGGCTGGAGAATTCTTGACAAGCTGTCTTGTCATCCTGAGATGGTCTGATTTGACAAAACTCTCACAACCCATTTGCTTAGTGGATACTGAAGACTGGCTGGTGTCCCAGGGACCTGGAAATTAAAGCATAACCTCCTGCAAGGGAACAATCTGAGACCACTCTGGCAAGGAGAAAGTGCTGAGCCCAAACCATCCACATTCAGTTTGGTAGAAAAGAAAATGCTTTTGGAAAAACAGATTCCAATGGGAAGAAAAGGTCAGTGAAATTCTCATTTGTGGGGTATGGAGTTCTTCTTCCATATACTATAGTTATGAGGAAATATGACATGAGCCATCCATTGCCTTTCACTATAAAATCAACTTGCTGGCAGTCTGTAGCCTTTCTAGTAGACCAAGGACTTTTTCGGACGCTGAAAAATAACGCAAGCAGCCCCGTCAGCTTGCGAGGCTGCTGCGCTGCAAAGCGTCAGTTTCGGATGATGCTCGCCCCTGCCGGTACTGTTGCGGTACCGCGGAGAGAGTTGAGCTTCATATTTCCTTGATTTTTACTCACGAAAGTTGATCGTGATTAAAAATCAAGGAAATATGATGCTCAACTCTCCCCGCGGTACCGCAACAGTACCGGCAGGGGCGAGCGTCATCCGAAACTGACGCTTTGCAGTGCAGCAGCCTCACAAGCTGACAAGGCTGCTTGCATTACTTTTTAAACATCCGAAAAAGTCCCAAATGTCTGCACCTGTTCCTAGCGATGTGTGATCTAGCTACATTGACACACGCACATTTGGATTACAATAACACATTCCCCATATCACATGTCCCCATATCTCCCCATATAAGCCTGCCCAGACCCTGAACTCAACAAGAGAGGCCCTTCTCTCAGTCCAACCAACTTCACAGGTATAATTTGGTGGGAACATGGGAAAGGGCCTTCATAGGACTTTATCACACTATATTGTTATAGTGCTATTCCACTTTAACTCCTATGGCTGCCTCCTGTGGAATTATAGGGTTTGTAGCTTAGTGAGCTTAGTGAGGCCTAAGAGTTCTCTGGCTGAGAGTTCTAAATGCCCTTCCCTAAACTGCAAATCCCAGGAGTCCACAGGAGGCAACCATAGCCATTCAAGTGGAATAACAGTGCTATAACATTGAAGTGCGATAATCTCCTTAGTGCCCCCCACACACTTTGGAACATAGCACTTTGGCAGGCTAGAATGGCCCCCTCCTTGCTGTCCTTCCATCAGCAGACAAATACTTTTTTGTTCAGACAAGTTTTTAGAATTGGAGGCCTTTAACAAAAGGGCTATACATACTATATTGTTTTTAAATTGTATTGTTTGACTTTTAAAAATCTTTTTTTAGAATGTATGTTTTTTATATAAACAATTTAATTACATTTTAATGTTGACTTTTTGTAGTCTTGACTATGATCTTATTAATGTGTAAGCTGCCTTGAGTCCCAGTCTTAGGAGAAAGCTGGGTGGAGGAGGAGTGGGGGGATGATGATGATGATGATAATATCCATTAATGCCCAGGGGTAGGAGATAAGTGGCCAGTGATAGCTGGTGACTGACATGTCATTGGAGCAGTGATTCCCCTGCAGGTTTTATTCTGACCTTTACAGGAGCTATCCAGAGTGCTGAATCTGTTTGGAACAGGGATCAACACCTTGGACAACTCCTTTAAAATCCAGGCTAACCTGGAATGGATTCAGCCTTCCACTTAGGTCGAAGTCACCAGTCTTCACTGGACACGGTAACATCTTCCATGGTCTTTTTCAGATCAGGGTACTGGGCAGCCATGGAGGCTGAAGAATGTGGTATAATTCAGAAATGACTTGAAGACACTCCACAACAACTACCACCACCACTACTACTACTACTAGAATCATAGAATCATAAAGTTGGAAGAGATTACAAGGACAATCTAGTCCAACCCCCTGCCACGAAGGAATACCCAGTCAAAACATTCCTGACAGATGGCCATCCAGCCTCTGTTAAAAAAACACCAAAGAAAGAGACTCCACCACACTACTATTACTATTACTATTACTATTACTATTACTAAATGCTCTATATGGGGCTGTTCTTGGGAAAAAATGTTTGGAAGCTGCAACTCATGCAAAATGCAGTGGCCAGAATGATATCTGCTATGCACTTTAGAGAGCACATAATGTCATTGTTGTTTGAACAACACTGACTTCTGATTTGCTTTCAAACTTGATTCACTTTTGAGCTACCAGGCCCTAAATACCTCAGGGCCATAGTAAGTGAAGGACTGCCTCCTCCCATATGAGCGTGTCTGGAATTTGTGGTCCTCAACAGAGACCCTGTGTCATATCTAACCTCTACAAGAAGCTACATTGGTGACTTCACAAGACAGCAGTGGCAGTCTAGAACTCCCTCCCAAGAGAGGTCAGGGGGTTCTACTCCTTTTGAGCTTCCAGTGGTGAGTCAACAATATACTATTTTGTATAAATCATAGAATCATAGAGTTGGAAGAGACCACAAGGGCCATCTAGTCCAACCCAGGAATAAACAATCAAAGCATTCCCGACAGATGGCCATCCAGCTCTGCTTAAAAACCTCCAAAGAAGGAGACTCCACCACACTCCAAGGCAGTGCATTCCATGGCCAAACAGCTCTTACTGTCAGCAGGTTCTTCCTAATGTTTAGGTGGAATCTCTTTTCCTCTAGTTTGAACCCATTGCTCCGTGTCCTAGTCTCTGGAGCCACAGAAAACAAGCTTGCTCCATCCCCAGTATGACATCCATTCAAATATTTAAACATGGCTATAATGTCCCCTCCTAGATCGGTTTTGCATGTACTGTCATCAAGCCGGGTGTGGCCCATCCTATATCTGTGCTTTTCATTTTTACTGCCCAAGTGGAGTATCCTTCATTTCTCTCTGTTGAAATTATTTGGTTAGTTTTGGCCCAGCTTTCTAATCTGTTAAGGTCATTTTGAATTCTGACTCTGTCCTCTGGGGTATTAGCTACCCCTCCTAATTTGGTGTCATCTGCAAACTTGATAAGTATGCCCTCTTTTCCCTCATCCAAGTCATTGATAAAGATGTTGAATATCACTGGGCCCAGGACAGAAGCTTGTGGCACCCCGTTGGTCACTCCTCTCCAGGGTGAAGAGGAGCCATTGGTGAGCACCCTTCGGATTTGGCCCATCAACCAATTATAAATCCACCTAACAGTTGCATTGTCTGTCTCTCTCTCTCTCTCTGGCTTTTCTTCACAAACAAAGATTCAGGAAGGACTCATCCCACGCTTTCTGCAAGCGCGCTGAGTGAGTTCTCAAATAAGGCTGCAGCATTGTGGATAGTGCGTCTCCATGCCTCCCGATGTGAGGCCAGGGCGGACCACTGTTGGTGATCAATTTGGCTGAGCCTCAGATGTTTTTTTAGGGAGCCTTTGTATCACTTTTTTGGAGCGCCCCTCTTACGCTGACCCATGGCGAGTTCACCGTAGAGTACTATTTTTGGGAGGCGATGGTCCTCCATCCTAGAAACGTGCCCTGCCCAGCGCAGCTGCGTTCTCAATATCATGGCCTCAATGCTGGTGATCCCTGCTTGCTCAAGGACAGCAACATTTGTCACATAGTCAGTCCAGCGTATATTTAGGATTGTGCGTAGACAGCGCTGATGAAAGCGCTTGAGGAGTTGTAGGTGATGGCGATAGGCGACCCATGTTTCAGATCCATAAAGGAGGATAGACAGTACAATGGCTCTATACACACTGATTTTTGTGCTTTGCCTCAGGTGTTTATTGCTCCAGACTCTTTTGTGAAGTCTTCCAAATGCAGTATATGCCTTTGCTAATCTGTGATCGATTGCATTGTCTAGCCCACAGGTTACTAACTTTTTTTGCAAGAATATCATGGGGGACTTTGTCAAAGGTCTTACTGAAATCAAGATGCCTTTGGCCAACGTTGTTCAATGACTGTGTATCTGCCAATATTTATTGTCCCCTGTGCCATGAAGAATAAAATCTCAGTGAAGAAACTGGTACATTGAAGGCACTGACAAATAGTTATACACCATACAAGAATATGCAGCTGCATGGCTGGAATCCTGTTAGTGAGTTCCAGAGGAGACCCACTGAATCAATTGTTGAGCAAGCAGGGATCACCAGCACTGAGGCCATGATACTGAGAACACAGCTGCGCTGGGCAGGGCACATTTCTAGGATGGAGGACCATCGCCTCCCAAAAATAGTACTCTACGGTGAACTCGCCACGGGTCAGCGTAAGAGGGACGACCCAAAAAAACGATACAAATGACTCCCTGAAACAACATCTCAGGCTCGGCCAAATTGATTACCAACAATGGTCCGCCCTGGCCTCACATCGGGAGGCATGGAGACGCACTATCCACAATGCTGCAGCCTTATTTGAGAACTCACGCCGAACAATCTTGAAGAGAAACGACAACACAGAAAGAATCACAACCCGGAAACATCACCCAAGGAGACCTTCTGCTGTGCTTTCTGCAACCAGACTTGTTTATCTTGGATTGGCCTTTTTAGTCATCAGCGCACTTGCAGAAAGCGTGGGATGCATCCTTCCTGAATCTTCGTTTGTGAAGAAAAGCCAGAGAGAGATATGTTAATATGCAGGAAGATCCAACTGATTCAATGTCTCTTATTTTGTTTGAATGAATAACAGCATTTAGGTATATGAAATGGTCATATAGAGAATAATAGGATTGGAAGGGACCCCAAAGATCATTTAGTTCTACCTCCTGCCATGCAGGAATACACAAGTAAGCACTCCTGAAAGATGCCCATCCAACCTCTATTTAAATATCTCCAAAGAAGGAGAGCTGACCACTCTCCAAGGGAGTCTGCTCTACTGTCAAACAGGTCTTACTACCAATAAGTACTTCCTAATATTCAGGTAGAATCTCTTTTCTTGTAATTTGACTCCATTGTTTCATGTTCTAGTCTCTGGAGCATCAGAAAATAAGTTCACTCCATCTTGTACATGACAAGTAGAACTCTGTTTCTGCTACCATGAAATAAATACTGTACATCTTTTGCACAGTATCCAAAAAACAAACAAACCCTACAACTGTATGAATAAGGGAATTTATACATATGTATGACACAAATAGGCTTCTACTCATTGTTTTTAAAGACTGCTGGAAGGGACCTTGCTCTCTTGTCCTGATTCTGTAAAACTGGGATGGCTAATTTCCAGAGGTCTAGGGACTGCACATGTCTCCCCACCAACAGCAGCCCCTGGAGGGCTGCATCTATCCCCAACCCAATACCTTCCCCAAAACTCCAACTTAATTACTTTAAACATACCCTCACACTCCTTATAGCAGATAGGGAGCAATCCTGACACATCCACCTGTTTTTGCACTAGGGGATTTTTAAAAAATGGAAGTGACTGGAAAGCATTTTTCAAAAGAAAAAAAAGTTGCTTTATTTATTATTATTTATTTATGCAATTTATATGCCACCTTTCTTCCAAAGCAGGACCCAAGGCAGCTCAAAAAAACAATTAAAATCACACTCAAAAACAATTAAAATTTAAAATGTACAAAGTAAATAACTAAATAAATAAAAACAACATTAAAAAGCCACAGAGGTGCAGTTATACATCAAAGCCCTGCTTTGATGTATAACTTTGTTCAGACATCCTGGTTTTGGTGAAAAAAATGCCACCCAAGAGAGTCAAGAGATGCTGAGCGCCCTGAGGAAGGTTTGTGTGTGGGACCACACTTTGGTCACCCTTGCTGTAGAAACCCCTCTGAAGGAGTCAAAGAAATACAATTGTGAAAATATCCAACCAGAAAAAAAGAGAGAGGCCTGAATTAGTAGCAAGACGTTTTGGAAAAAAGGGGCCTATGATGAAGTTCCTCTCTTCTTTTGATACTCATTTAGTTACTCGTTTGGTTCACGTTATTTCCTTCAACTTTGTTCATGCTCCCACAAGGGCTTATTACTAATACCTAATGCAGTTGGTGAAGGGAGGAAATTGCAGAAAACCTATTTAGCTTTAGCCTTTGTGGCCAGTTTACCATTCTGTATTGATTTTTCTACTGCTTGTTAGATGTGGGCCGTGGTTTCTAATGGGCTTACAAGGCCATTGATTAATGGGAGGAAGAGATGGGGGTTGTTATACTGCAAAGGTAAATAAAGCCTCTGCTACTTCAGGTCATTGAGTCTTCTATGACCAATAATGTGATTGGTGTGCTACAGCAATGCACCTTACTTTCACCTTTATAGACAGAATTGTAAATAATGTTTTCATTCTCCAATTTCAGACTGAAAAAAGGGACCCAGTTACTGCACAGGATGGTAAAGGCTATATAGTAGTTGGTGTTGATGTAATATAACTGCTCAGAGTTAAAGGTATGAAGCCTAATTTAGATTTCAGTCCACAAGCTGAGCAGGTATCTCCCAACTACCCTGATTTGTCAAGGATAGTCCTGATTAATCCTCTGTCATCCCACTTTTTCAGCTGCTTGTAAACTGTCCTAGTTTCTCTCACTGCCTCCCACTTTCCCCTTTCCCCTCCACTTACTTCATTTTCTGCGAAGTGAGTTCAAAGTGTACTCAATTAACTCAGCAGAGAGGAGAGGAGAGGAGAGGAGGGGGCCTTCCCCAGTAGGCTCAGGTAAAAGCAAACTGCTGCTTCCTAGCTTCTCTGTTTTCTTCTTCATTAATAACTTGTGCAATCTTGACTATAGTCTGATGTTGTTTGGCCCCATGTGTCCCAGTTTTCATCTGTGAAATGTTGGAGGGTATGCGGGTAATCTTTTAGCAGAGCATGCAAAAGTTGCTCAGTAGCCATGCTCTCTGGGAAATTCAGGGAACTGTAGTCAAAAACAACAACAGCAATGTTTCTACACCCTTCAGTAATCCACAATTCAACCAGCTCCAGGCTTCCTCCTCCTCTGTATAGAAATGCAAGGATGACTAGTGTCTGTCTGGCTAATGGTTGGTTGATGGGCCATTATCTGCTGGAAATCCCCTTGACCCTCAGTGGAATTCCTTTGTAAGTGTTGAGTTTTGATTCTATTGTTTTTCAAAACTGGGAGCCAGATTTTGTTTACTTTTAGGATTTCTTCTTTTCTATTGAAGTTGTCCAGGTGTTTGTGGATTTCAATAGCTTCTCTGTGCATTCTGACATGATAATTGTTGGCCTGGTCACAGATGAATGCACAGAGAAGCTATTGAAATCCACAAACATCTGGACAACTTCAACAGGAAAGAAGAAACCCTAAAAGTAAACAAAATCTGGCTGCCAGTCCTGAAAAACACTAAAATCAGAACTCAACACTTGCAAATGAACTCAATCCAGGGACAGGGCAATTTCCAGCAGATAATGGACCATTAAACCAACCATTAGCCAAACAGACACTAATCCTCCTTGCATATCTCCGCCCAGAAATTAGCTATTGAAATACACAAATTTGCATATCCTCCCCAACTCCTACCCAACCATTTTCTGAAGATGCCAGCCACAGATGCAGGTGAAACGTCAGAAATAAACTCTTCCAGAATGTAGCCTCACAGCCCGGAAAAACAAACAAGGAAAATCTATGGATGCCAGCCATGAAAGCCTTCGACTTCAAATTGGTTCATAGTCATTATTGTTTCATTGTTTCTTTTTAAAGCAATGTCACTTTGCCCCTCTAGGAAAATATAGGTCCTCTAAAAAGTCTGATTGAATCTACAGATATAGATAGTCTAGAGCAGTGGTTCTTAACCTGTGGTCCATGGACTCCCAGGGGGCTGCAATATTCTCATGGGGTCTGTGAAGGCTTAAAAGCTGTTCAGCCCACCTCCTGCCTGCAATGGAGTGGCCACGTGGCAGGAGCCAAGGCAAAAGCTGGCTAACTGGGCTTGTCCATTGCTATTTAATCCACTCTGGCCACCTACTGGCAGGAAAAATCTAGAGCAAATTCTTCCCTCCCTCTTTGGCGCCTCTGAGGGAAAGTTTAACAGATGGTGTAATTGTTAATGGTTCAGTGTTCAGATATTGTTGTCATTGTTTAAAATCTTGAGTTAAGTCTTGGGGGTCCGTGGCAACAAAAGATATTTAAAGGGGGTTCCTGTTAAAGAAAAGGTTAATAACACTTAGTCTACAATATCCACAACAAGGGATGGACAAATCGGTTGTTTATTCTACTCCATGTCCATTTCCTATGTGTTCAGACATAAGTCCATCCTGCCCTGTTTCCATATCATTTTTCTTTTCTTTTTTTTAAATTAAAAAAGGGGACACACAAATTTCCATTTTTTTCACATACCATTTCCCCTCGAAATGTAATAATCCCTAAAATGCCCATGTTTGCGTTGACAACTATATTGCAAATTTAGAGAGAAGTCCTAAAGCCCAAAGACTGTGTTCTGATCAACATATTTCATCTGGGGAAAATGAATGAGGTTGGTTTACTTAAAAAGACAGACCAAATGAAATTCTTTCCCATCCCTCTTCACAACCTTGTCATCAGAGTCCTGTTCTCTCATTCTTTTTTGCTTTTCAGACAACTGTCTGCTAAACAGAAGGCTTGGAGTGTGATTTATGTGTACTGCCTACTCCCTCTCCAATGCACCACCATTTGGGGTGTGCATTTGTGTGTGTGAAGGTTATTTCCTCTGCAGCGATGTGACTTTCTCTGTTTCACCCCATGCATTTTGCAAAAGGGAGCAAAGAAAATGATGTCCGAGAAAAGAGAGAATGTGGAATTCCCAAACTCCTTCTCAGAATGACTTTCTTTTATACCATCGCTCCTCCCTCCCTTTCCCCAAGATACCTTGAAAGGCCCTTTTTGTAAACTTGCTTTTTCTTTTTAAAAGTTTTTTTTTAAGTGCAGCTGCTCTACTGAAGCCATCCAAATCTAATTAACTACAGAAGCTGAAGTTTCTATGAAGTATCTCACTTTCTCCGTCTTAGGCTGTCTCTTTATACCTCTATTCAATATGGCTACACAGAGAAAGAGAGAGAGAGAAAGTGAGAGAAGGAATTCCTAAGAATTGTTTCTATAGTCTCAGCAACAGAAAGCTACTAATAAGCAGGCCCTGTGAAACTCAGGGGAATCAGAACCTTCCTTGAACTTGGCCACTACAAATTTCCCAAGACAAAGAAGTGGAGGAGCTGAAAGGCTTAAGCCCTGGGTCACTGAGAAGCTTGGGAGAATTGGTTCAACTGCTGAATAGAAATCCCCGTTTCATTCCTAAATTGCACCAATGCAAATTCAATGAAATGCCTGCTCCCCCTCCCCTGCCTTCCTTTTGGAAAAAGGAAGAAGAAAGTTTGCAGAATATCAATGAGGCAATATGTGGTTGGAAGAGCAAGGCAGAAGCTCCACTGAGGTTTCTCACTGGCAGATGTACCCTAGCACACAAAAAGGCAATAAATCGAGTCCTTGGCTGCCCATGCTAATGAGTGGTAAACCTTAATCTTTGGAGAACTGAGCTGGAGGTAAATGAAGAAGATGGAACAAACTCAAAGGATCCTGTGAAACCTACAGCTCACTAGAGGTATTTAGACCCTTTCATATTTAGACCACTACTCGGAGGCAAACAAGGGGTAGGATTCAATTGCCTGTTCAGTTGTAGCATCCTGTACACTTTCTTGTGCTGTTATTGACTTCAAGTTGACTCTGACTTATGGCAACTCTATCATCATGGAGTTTTCTTGGCAAGATTGATTCAGAAGAGGTTTGCCATTGCTGTCCTCTGAGATTGAGTATGACTTGCCCAATGTCATCCATGGCTGGGTGCGAATCTGAACCTTGGTCTGCCAGAATCCTAATCCAACACTGACATCATTACATCATAATAGCTCTGTTGTACACTTAACCTGCATCATTACCTGACATGCTTGTTGTGTTTGTTGTCTCTCTTTCCAAGACTCAACTGCTGACTCTTTGTCTTAAAATATGGCTCAGAATTATACAGTCTGCAAAATAGCTGTATGGTTTCCAGGCTTCCAGATTCCCTGACCCCCATCACCAGCCTACAAGATTTTCCCAACATGGAGAACTGCACCCCTAGATTCTCCATTCTCCATCTTACAGATATGTTGGTGGGGAGGAACGAAATAGCATTTCCTCCAATCAAAGTGACCATCTGGGGCCCTTTCACACCAGACAGTTGTAGTGTTATAATCCCACTTTACCTGCCACAGTTCCATCATATGGAATCATGGGATTTGCAGTTTGGTGGTAAAATTCTCGACTACAGGTTTCTACAGGCCCACCAGACTACCAACCTCAGGATTCCATAATGCCATGGCAGTTAAACTGAAATCATAATGGCCAAATCCACACTACACACTACACTCTTTCCTATGAAATCATAGGATTTGTAGCTTTACAAGGTCTTTAGCTTTCTCTACCAAAGAGTGTTGGTGCCTCATCAAACTATAAATCCCTTCTATAGGAAGGAGCCATGGCAAATAATCCAGTTTCAAACTGGATTATTTGTGTAGTGTGGCTAGTGCTGCCTTTGGATACTATGAAATGGTGCCTGATCACGTTTGATTTTTACAAAAGGGGAAGGTGTGGCACAGAGAGGTGGGGGGTGGTGAGAAATGCAGAAACTGTGAAATGGCATATGAAATGGTACCACATATGTAACTCTGCCTCTGCAGCCTTGAACTAAATGTATATGTTTGACATCAGATAAAAATGTTCAGTCACTTCTATAGGGGAACCTATGCCTGCATAAGATTCCAGTCGTAATATGTGAATTGAGCGTTTTACCTTTCATAGGGCAGAAGGTAACAAAGCAAAACCAGCTTCGTACTTCCAATACTTCCTTGCAAAATCTTGAACAAAATTCTTAGTGTTTATTTTTAATGTCTAGACTTTAAATAGAACAAATCTACCAGATTGTTGCCTTTTCTCATGTCCCTTTTGTCAAAAGGTTTTTTTTTCCTTCAAAAAGCTACCCTGCTTCAACTCCTTTTTTAAAATTCATGTGAAGACACCATTTTCAGCTACATAGCTGAATATGCAAACAACAAATCTGAATGTCATTGCTCATAGTAACACCATTTCTTTTGTCCTGCTTTGAAGTTCAATACAAAATAGCCCAAGGCTGTCATAATCTAACTTGTAACTCAAATGGAAGATAAACTTGCAGATAAGAAAAGTCACTCAGACACATCTGACATGTTTCAGTTTAGTGAAAGTGTTAAAGCAGAGGTTAGAATCATGCAGTCCTCTAGATGTTTATGGATGAACTCCCAGAAGCCCTAGGCCACATAGCTAATGGTGAGGAATGGTGGGAGTTGTAGTCCAACAACAGTTGTAGGTTTGAAGTCATCTTAAGAGTGATCAAAATAATCTTTATTTTTAATATCCGTTATTACTTCCACAATCTCCAACAAACTATAGATAGATAGCCATGGGAGAGTAGAAAGACAGAAGGTGAGGATGGACAGATAGCAAGGATGAAAAAAATATTTATAATTATTCATTCCCAGGTTTTAAAAAAAATGGGTATCTTGATAGTCAGGAAACCCCATCAAGACCAGTGACAATTTTACACAATCTTCTCCTGGTATTTGGTATCCCAATGTGTTGTGGAGGAATTATTCTGTGGAAAAAATTGGGGAGGGGTTGCAAAAGAGAAAGTGAGAGAGCGCTTTCACGATATGAAACAATATGCACCATATGCCTTTACTTCTAGTCTCTGCTATTTAGCTTGCACGATTACTTTCTATGTGGAAAATATTGGCTGAGATTCCAGATCAGCCACAAGGGGGTTGTCTAAAAGATGGGAGGAGGGGGGAATCCAAATGGAATTCATATGGAATGCTACCTATTTTAATGGGAATGTGAATCAATGTGATATATTCAGAAGGGGGGGACCAAACAAATTCACCAAACCATGCTTGGGAAGACTTTGCAGCTTTTCCCGAAGTTTTTAAAAAGCTCCAACAGGGGTGCATATTCTCGCTTATTCGGACAAACAATTGCATTGATTTGCTTTCCCATACGAGCAGAAACACAAACCTGATTGGCTGGACGAATGTGAGGGGCGGGACCTGCTAACACAGCAAGAGCCTGGAACTGCCATATTGGATTTTCGCCTTAGCAAGCAAGTGCTAAGGCAATAAAATGGTTGTTTTTCCCCTTTTTCCTTCTTTTTTGTAGAACACTACCCTGAACTACAGCAGCTGAGCATTCTAGCTGGGAATTCTAAGGGCACCTCCAAACTATTAATCTCAAGATTCTGTAGCATTGAGCCATGACAGTTAAAGTAGTATCAGACTATGATGATTAAATAGTGTAGATACATTCCTGGAGTCCTACAGCCTAATTCAAATGCTCCAATCCACTTTGCCTTCTGTAGCCTTTCTGCTCTGGATGAATGGCGAATGAAGACAGGCCATGTTCTCTTAATCTTTAAGCAAGTTTACCAGGAGTCAGGCAGTGGTGGGGGTACAGTTTGAGCCTTTATTAGTAGTCAATGGAATGTTCACACCCATATTCAACACCTGCAGCAAGAAAGCAGCTGTACATATTTCATAAAGTTTCACTTTTAATAGTCTGTGAGGGAAACGTTAAAATGAAGTACGGCCAAACAAGTTTTTGCTATTTCATTTCTTTGTCCTGCACAAGAGTCATGGGAGTCATCTCCTGCCTGAAATGTGTTTGAGAGACCTGCAGGTGTTTCTCTGGACCAAACCAGCAAGGTTGGTGGCTTTAAAACCACAAAAGAGTCTGGCCCTTAACCCTTTATAGACTTAAATGCATTAAGACCTGGACACTGCTTGGCATTGGGCTGCCTGATGGGAAACTGAGTCCTAGTCCTTGCTAAATTGATAAAGCTGGAGCTGGAACTGAACTATTCTAAATTGTTAAATTAATAAATGGTTAGGCATATGTTAATAGCACATAACTGATAATTTCCTACACCATATTGGTTAGTCCCAGCTAAAGCAAACTCATTGAATCAATGGTTGAATTGTGAAGTATGATGTAGGTAAATCACTTTAATTCAGTGAGTCTACTCTAGAAGGGACTATAAAAAGGGTTTGGGCTACTGTTTCTAAGCTAGCTTTCTGTCTCACATTTTAGTTTTCTACTGCAGGAATTTATTTACTTTTTTAAAAAGAGTGTTCAGTTATGTCACTTTCCTTGCCAACATACAGACGTGAAGCCTGAAATTCAGATGGGGGTGAAGGAGGTTGCTATATTTATTTATATCCAACTTTCTGTGCTTAAGTCGGTTCAGCAGTTCACCTACCTGGGAAGCATCATCTCATCAGATACCAAGATTTACAAAGAGATCAATCACAGATTAGCAAAGGCATATAGCACATTTGGAAGACTTTACAAAAGAGTCTGGAGTAATAAACACCTGAGGCGAACCACAAAAATCAGTGTGTAAAGAGCCATTGTACTGTCTATTCTCCTTTATGGGTCTGAAACATGGGTCACCTATCGCCACCACTTACGACTCCTCAAACACTTTCATCACCGCTGTATATGCACAATCCTAAATATGTTGCTGTCCTTGAGCAAGCAGGGATCACCAGCATTGAGGCCATGATATTGAGAACACAGCTGTGCTGGGCAGGGAATGTTTCTAGGATGGAGGACCATCGCCGCCCCAAAATAGTACTCTACGGTGAACTCGCCACGGGTCAGTGTAAGAGGGGCACTCCAAAAAAGCGATAGAACGACTCCCTGAAACAACATCTCAGGCTCAGCCAAATTGATCACCAACAATGGTCCGCCCTGGCCTCACATTGGGAGGCATGGAGACGCACTATCCACAATGCTGCAGCCTTATTTGAGAACTCGCGCCGAACAAGTCTTGAAGAGAAACGACAACGCAGAAAGAATCACAACCCGGAAACATCACCCAAGGAGACCTTCTGCTGTGCTTTCTGCAACCAGACTTGTTTATCTTGGATTGGCCTTTTTAGTCATCAGCACACTTGCAGAAAGCGCGGGATGAGTCCTTCCTGAATCTTCGTTTGCAAAGAAAAGCCAGAGAGAGAGACCTTTCCTCCAGTTTGGGACTCAAGGCAATTAGAACAGATATACAGTCATCCCTCCACATTCGTGGGGATTAGGGTCTCGAGACCCCCGTGAATGTTGAAAAACTGTGAATAAAAAATGCTGCTCCTGCAACCCCCTCAGTGAGAGGGAGGTGGTAGGAGGGTGTCTGGCCAGCCTGGCCGGCCTCTCCGCAGCCTTCCTGAGGGTACTCCAAGGCTTATAAGCCCCAGAGTCTGCTTAGGAAGGCCGGAGAAGGCAGTGGGCGGGCAGGCAGGTGGGAGGTTGTCCTGCCTCTCTGCGGGCTTCCTGAGGGGACTCCAGGGCTTAGAAGCACCGGAGTCCGCTTAGGAAGGCCGGGGAGGGCAGCGGGCGGGCAGGAGGGAGGCTGCCCTGCCTCTCCGCAGCCTTCCTGAGTGGACTCCGGGGCTTTGAAGCCCAAGAGCCCGCTTAGGAAGGCTGGGGAAGGCAGTGGGTGGGCGGGAGGGAAGCTGCCCTGCCTCTCTCCAGCCTTTCTGAGGGGACTTCAGGGCTTAGAAGCCTCAGAGCCCCCTCAGGAAGGCCGGAGAAGGCAGTGGGCGGGCAGGCAGGTGGGAGGTTGTCCTGCCTCTCTGCGGGCTTCCTGAGGGGACTCCAGGGCTTAGAAGCACCGGAGTCCGCTTAGGAAGGCCGGGGAGGGCAGCGGGCGGGCAGGAGGGAGGCTGCCCTGCCTCTCCGCAGCCTTCCTGAGTGGACTCCGGGGCTTTGAAGCCCAAGAGCCCGCTTAGGAAGGCTGAGGAAGGCAGTGGGTGGGCGGGAGGGAAGCTGCCCTGCCTCTCTCCAGCCTTTCTGAGGGGACTTCAGGGCTTAGAAGCCTCAGAGCCCCCTCAGGAAGGCCGGGGAAGGCAGTGGGAGGGAGGCTGCCTGTCCCCGCCCAGCCTTCCTGAGGGGACTCCGGGGCATTGAAGCCCCGGAGCTGCCTCTGGAAGGCCGGGGAAGGCGCAGGCAGGAGGTTGCCCTGCTTCTCGCCGGCCTTCCCGGGGGGGCTTTGGGCTAAACCGCAAATAATCAAAACCACGAGTGTGAAAGCCACGAATGTGGAGGGGCAACTGTAGTTAAAAATTCATAGCATACAAAAATTGAAAAGCAATTATCAAAAAAATAAAGCCAGTTAAAAACACAAACCATTTTAAAAAATAAAAGTGCAAGGGCTCAGCTAGACAGGAGAATTTATTGTGGAAAATAGCACATTAACTCACTGTCTCAGCAGTGTTCATTTGTCCCCATGATACATTCGCAAGATCACTGGCATGGAAGGCTATCCAAGTTTGAAGTTCACAAGGAGCATGCCTGCAAGAAATTATGGTGGCTGTGAGTGAATAACCTTCATTATTATTCCCCCAAAGTCTCCTCATCACCCCCCCTTTTTTTTTTGCCTTGTTAAATGAGAGATGCGGAAGAGCTATCTTATGCTTAAAAAAATGAAAATAGTGCACAGTTGCTTCTTCGAAAGACAACAATGGTGGCTTTGGCCACTTCATTGCTAGCAAGCCTGCTCCTGCACATGTCCAGTAATCACGTTTTGACTTCTAGGATGTGCCCCAATTAGAATTGGTTGTTTGAATGGGCAGTAATGTGCATTTTCATGTATTTTTTTTAAAAAAAAGAACATGAGAAGTAGTGAAAGCTGTAATCGCGAATTACTTGGAGTTTTCAACCCACCTCCTTCCGAATACGGCGAATCCCGGCAGGAGCTCATTTAGACAAAAGGTATTCCTCTTGTATTCCTGGAGGATTTTTTTCACCATCTAGACAACAACCAGCACATTATACAAGGCTTGTTTCCCCTAAAACATAATTCTCAAACACCTTCCAGAATATAAAGTTCTACAGCTGCTTGTGATGAGTGCCAGTCTAACATCTATGGGACAGGAGTTACAGAGCTTGGGAGCAGCCACGGAGAAGGCCCTTTTCCTTGTCCCTACCAGATGTACACCTCTGAGGGTGGCTGAAGACTTTTATGGCAGAATACAGTCCTTCAAATAACCTGCGCCTGAGCTGCATAGGTTTAGCTTCTCAGAAAGAACAAGGCTTTAATTATAGCTTCCCTTTAGCCTGTGTGAGTGGCATTGGTACCCGAATTGTGTGGGGTCCACGAGGGTACCACTAGTGTCCGAATATTAATATGAGGAATATTTAATTAGCTCAAAATAGCAGCAAGAGGCTGGGTAACTGCAGGATCTTTTGACCTATGTATATCGGTAGTAACAGAGGAGACTCTAAGCCAAAACATACAATTAAATTATCTTTATTGAGTATTAATGTCAGCAGCATTCATGCAAACACTCAGGCTTCAAGCAGTCACACAAGGCTAACAAAGAAAGTAGGAAGTATTTGGAGAGAGGAATAGAGGATTGTGGGTTATACTATACTGATTTTGTAGAGCTGAGATCGCGAACTAAACTGGCAGAAAGGAGGTCCAGAAGGCAGAATGGCTACACAGTCTGATGTGGAGTTGAGAGGAAGAAGATATGTGTGCACTTGGGTGGTGTTTTGGGGTGATATTTATATGTGATAATTACCCTGAAGGGATGAGATTTTGAGTGGAATACATTGTCTTTCGGAGTTTCTTAGGACTAAACAAAGGGTGCCCCAGAAAAGTTAACAATCATTAATGGGCGATGTATTTGGAACTGAATAGGAGCAGGAAACTTCTATAGTTGGAGGGGAGGGAAAGAGAAAAACCATTTTGCAATTATCAAGGTCCTTGCTATCTTTGAGTGGATTAGTGAATGACTCATATACAGGTGTCATTAGGTGTCATTCAGTCAGTCATAATGAACTGGGTATTACCTGTTTGTGGGATATCCAAAGGCCCCTTCCTTGGTTATATATGACTCCACCCTTGGTATCTGGGGGGGGGTCCCTGGTTTACCTGCTAACCACATGGGAGGCCACATCAAGCCAAATTATTAAATATTGCCAATTATGTGATATTCCAAGATGTGGGCTGTCAGGGTAAGTAACAGCATACCCTCCATAACCCAGGAATCTTCCTCCTAGGCCGAGGTCCCATAGAGACTATAATTCTGCATCTAGATGTTATCACTTCAGATGAGACCAGAACCATAATAAGCCCTGAATTTCATAGCCTTGTTGTTGTTGTTGACTTCTATTTCTATAGCACCACCAATGCACATGGTGCTTTACAAGAAAAGGGACAACAAAACAGTTCCCTGACCTCAAGCTTACAATCTAATGAAGACATGAGGCAAAAGGAAAGAGGATGGCAGTAGGGGAAGGGGTTAAATCTAGCATTCTCTTCTCTCCCTCTGCAAGCAGGGCAATGGCAGTTGGGATGGAGGGAGGGCTGTTCTGCTTCTGGGCCAAGGCTAGTTTGACACTAGTTTGAGACTAGTTTGGACTGCAGCTCCTAGAATCCCTTAGCCAACATGGCCACTGGCCAAGGTGGCTGGGGGATTTTCTAGGAGCAGTAGTCGGAGTAAATCCATTCTTTCCAAGCTCTGATTTTTTGATGCATTCTTTCCAAGCTCTGATTTTACCTGGTATCTTTCTGACTTTAGTGGGCAATGAAATGGACTGTCATTCTGGGAGATTCTAGGAGTTTAACAACAAATTTTCTCAAGCTTTGATGGCTTACTTTTAGCAGTGATGTCCCATCCTTTCTCCCCCACTTCCTTCCTTTTTAAAAAACTTTCTTTTTGTACTTTTAATATTCTTTTCCTACTACCAGCAGAAACAGGACCATTTCCCTCCATATGCCAGGGTGCCATTTTCTCTCCCTATCTTGCAAAGCCCCAGACAAAACACAGTGGCTGGCATCCTACTTTGCAGTTACAGATTTGTAACCTAGAGTATTCAGCCATGTTACCTATTCCCAATCATAGCACTATTTCCACGACTGCAAATGCCCCCCCAACCTACCTTAACAGCCAACAGCCACATCAAGACCATTCTGCTGTCAATTTCAAGTATGGTTGGTGGGAACACGAGAAAAGGCCTTTTCTGTGGCTGCCCCTAGACTCTGGAACTCCCTCCCCAGGGATGCCAAATTGGCCCCCTTCCTGTTGTTCTTCCAGCAGCAGGCCAAAACCTTTTTATTCAAGCAGGCTTTTAAAACAGACAGTTTTGGGGTGCTGTATGGTTTTATTGAATTGTTTTTAAAAGCTTTTTATCGGTTTTTTAAAGGTTTAAATACTTTTAAGTATATTGTATTATTTTAAATATTTTGATATTGTTTTAATAATGTAATTAGTTTAATTCAGTTTTATTGTACACTTTTTGTACATTTTAATTTTGTGGATTTTTAAACATGTGAGCTGCTTTGGGTTCCAGCCTTGGGGAAAAAGTGGGATAATAACAACAACAATAATGGTCACAGCAGGATGATGTTTTCTTTTCTTTTATAATTTTTATTAAGTTACCAGGCTTCAATGTATTATGTAATCATACAAATAAAGAAATTTCTGCTTGTCAAGTGTAACATTTCTTTCCTCATAGAAGAAGCACATACAGGAAAAATAGAATGTCAGATATATATGTAAAAAAAAATACCAGAAAAAAAATAACCACCTCATCATGACTATTTCCCACTGAATATCCTCCTTCCATCCTGATTTACCTGAGATTTGCTAAATTTCTTATTAATGGTTTTTCTATTCATACTCTACCTATCCTTGTTCTTCCTATTTTCAATTAAGCTTCAGTTTAAATATTTATTTTCAAATGTTCTCAGTCCTATTTGGGTCTTTCATCACTGCTTTAGAGGTCTAGATTACACAGATTTTTCCATCTCTCTTTCCAATGCATTCTTATTGGTCCTCAGTCTTCTTCTACCTGGTTTGAAGTTCTATCATTTAACAATGCTGTAAGGTGGTCTGCATCCATCGTGTCATTTAGGATGATGTTTCCATTCTCCTCTGGTGCAACAATCAAAAGCAGAACCTCATTGCAACTCCTCATCATAGCAGAGATTGCTGGTGGAATGGGGCTAGAAATATCATATTGCTGCACCCCAATTGCCAGCGTCATGCACCCCCATGGCTTGGTTCTGCTGCTGGCTTTTAAGACAAGTTTGGGGATTTGGGTCAGAAGATGAGAGGTAGGTACACATTTGTAACTACGTTTCTGATGTGGGATCTCAGCATGTGTCATTCCATGGCATTCTGCAGCAGGTGAGCAAAGTAATCTATAGTTCAGTGGCAACTGGTGGATTCTGTATAATTGGAGCAGTGAATCTGCTCTGAGTTTTAGTGCCAACTTTAAAGGAGGTCTCCTAGTGCTGAACCTACTGGGAGTAAAGAGTCCACCCTGGATAGCTCCTTTAAAATTCAGACTGCTTTTTCAAAGGTTGGGGTTTGTTCCATCCAATTCACATTCCTTCCAAAAGCACCTGGTGCCTGACCACCCACACACATTCACTTCTGCATTGGGTTTAGCAGTGAGGGAGTTAAGAATGGCATTCCCCAGATCTCTCTCCTTTCCCCCCCCCCTCTGTTCTCAGACCTTCTTTTAAAAGACTACATTTTTACTAGGCCTCCAAATTCCAAGAGATGGTTTAATGCCTCTACCAATAAGTACTGCGCACATCAAACACATGTTTTATTGGTACTACCTGCTAGTACGAAGTTTATTGCAGAGGCTGTAAATATTTTGTTTCTTGCCAGGCACAGATACAGCCTGGTTTTCTCCTGAGCCACTTCCCATGTGTGGTCTTCTCTTAGAAGGAGAAACATATTCCCCACTCAAAGAGCAGTTATCTTAATTCTCCCAGAGAGAGAAGTAATCTAGCCTAGTTTGCCATGATGAGCCAGTGTGGTCTAGTGGTTTGAGTGTTGGACTAGGACTCTGAGAGACCAGATTTTGAATCCCTGCTCAGCCATGGATACCCACTGAGTGGCCTTGGGCAAGTCACTTTCTCTCAGCCTCAGAGGAAGCCAAAGGCAACCCTCCTCTGAACCAATCTTGCCAAGAAAACCCCATGATAGATCCACCATGGGGTTGCCATAAGTCAGAAATGACTTGAAGGCACACAGCAACAATGTTAGCCATGACTGTTCCTCCTTCCATGGAAAATGTGTCCCATATACAGTTTAGCCAAGGGTGGATGATGGCTCCTATCTCAGAATGAGTCCACTCCTGGTATTAATCTGAACTTCAAAGGGAGCTGGGTATGCTTAGCCTGGAGAAGAGAAGGTTAAGAGGAGACATGATAGCGATGTTTAAATATGTGAAAGGCTGTCATATTGGTGAGGGAGCAAGCTTGCTTTCTGCTGCTCCAGAGACTAGGACGCAGAGCAATGGACTCAAACTACAGGAAAGGAGATTCCATGTAAATATTAGGAAGAACTTCCTGATGGTAAGAGCTGTTCAACAGTGGAATCCACTGCTGCCTAGGAGTATGGTGCAGTCTCCTTCTTTGAAGGTTTTTAAACAGAGGCTGGATGTCCATCTGTTGGGAGGGCTTTGATTGTTTATTTCTGCATGACAAGAGGGTTGGACCGGATGGCCCTTGTGTTCTCTTCCAACTCTATGATTCTATGAATCTATCTCCAAAATGGTTTTTCTACCTTGGATAGTGACTTTAAATTCTGGAGAAAAAGCCAGAGTGCACACACCACCCACTCATGACATGGAAACCAGCAGCAGTTACTGAGTTTACCTTTCCAAAAATAAAATAAAATAAAGTAAAATAGGTTTTCTGTGGGTTTTTTCCAGGCTATGAGGCTGTGTTCTGGAAGAGTTCATTCCTGACATTTCACCTGCATCTGTGGCTGGCATCTTTCTCTGAAGATGCCAGCCACAGATGCAGGCAAAACATCAGGAATGAACTTCTTCCAGAACACATCCTCACAGCCCGGAAAAAAACCCCACAGAAAACCTATGGATGCCAGCTGTGAAAGCCTTTGACTTCACATAAAATAAAATAAATTCTCCACTCCATGAAAGACATTTTTCAGTACAAAGTCATTTTTGCTGAGGTACAGTACCTTGATTTATTTTCATCTATAGGGGCTCAAACTCTTGTTTTCCAAGTTTTGATGTTTTTTCCCACAAAAAGAATTATGCCTCTCCGCCTCAATGAAATTTTCTTGTTGTCTCCAAATTTCTAACATTGCTGAGGCTGATACACTGAAAAGTACATGGATTAATTAATTGGGTAACATTGTGTAAACCTGGCAATTATTCTTCTAAAAAAGCACAAAGAAACAAAGATGTTGGCAATGACAAGGGACAAATAAAGAATGTTTATAAAATTTGTTACCTGGGGCATCCAGCCAATTATTGTATAAATCTCATCCTTGAGGATTGTGATCCTTAAGTCCCATTAAAAACAGCAATATTTTTAGCAATTGCTATTAAAATAATGGCTGTAGTCAAGCCCTGAGTTCTAAACTTTGACTTTTTAGCTTCCACCTTCTTCAGCTGCTGCTTTAGTTATACTTTTTATATCTATTCTTGTAAGAGAGTTGTGCTTTATAAATACACCCCCATATCTGCAGGAATATGTTCCAACACACACACACACACAAATGTGGATACCTGGAATCATGGATAATAGGGAACCCTGTTATTTTCAATGAGACAAATGCCAGAAGTGTCATGCCCTGTGAGCCTGATGAGGGTATAGAGTCAGAGGAGGACGAGGACATGGCGGTGAACAGCCCTAGGGACCCTGACACAGGTTTATCTACACCTGTGTCAGCAGGGAACCCTGCCAACCTAGAGGCTCAAGCAGAGGAAGAGCCTGGTCTCAAGTGGGTTGGCACCAGTCCTGGCAGAGAGTCCTGCCCATTCAGGTAAGGATGCAGAAGAAGAATGGGACTTACCTCCACCATTGTATACCCAGCAGCGAGCTCAAAAGAAATCTCTGAGACTTTATGAGAAAAACCTGCTTGTTAAGAAACACCTGACAAAGCCTTAACTGCTTTATATATGCTGGGAGAGGCGATGGAGGCTTTGTCAGAGATCAATTGATCTTCCTGGTGAAAGCTTCCTGCTGACTTTGGTGCCTGGATTCCAGTTATCTTGACTTCTGTTACCTTGACTCATGCTTAGATCTTGGACTGTTCCTGACTACTCTGCTGCCTGCTCCTGTTGACCCTTGGACTGTTTGGGGCCCACGCTGACTGACTGCCAACATGTTACCCAAAATGTTCCTTGGAAAATTCCAATAAAATATAGAGTTTCTAATATGTTGGGGAAATTAGCAGCAACTCAACTTTAGCTATGCAAAAGAGGGTAACATGGGGACCTTGAAAACCTTTGTTTACCAGTACTAGTCTGGATGGAATACATACACATGTAAAATTAAGTATGGTTTTTATTTAAAAGTTTTAAAAAAATAACACCAGACACACACACATTCACACAGAAAAGCATTCACACGAGGCTATAGAAAGGGCAGTAAGAAAACCTGGGATAGAGGGTAACCAGAGGATTTGTTGGGGGTGATACAACCTGTCCTGTAGTCAATCTGGCAGAGTGGATGGAGGAATCTGGGTGGCCATACAGAGGGACAGAGTGTCCCCTGGAACTGAAGTCTGTGAGTGCTGAGGCATATTTGGGGGGGTCATTTATACCTCCAAATACACCTGAGGGGATTGGTTTCATGGATTGAAACAATAGATTCCATGAACCTTCATGGATTGCACAATGAATTTCCTGGTCTTAACAAAAGGTGTGGAAGATGCTCATGTGTTTCTTAATGTCCAGTGAATGGATTTTAAAAGCTTGAGCAACTTGTGTCTTAAGGTTTGGGATTAAGGAAGGAAGTTTCGAAATCAGCATCCAAAGGTTTCATCCATCCATCCATTATCTCCCTTTCCACTGAGGAATGTGTCCTTTTTGGCTTTTAGCTTTAGGCTTTCCAGGGCAAAGCATGGCATTCAGCTGTCTTCTCTGAGACCATTGTGCTTTTACCTTTGTGGAAGGTCACATTGATGACCCAAATTAATAATATGCCAGTTTATTAATACACAAATTCTGAGGTCTCTAGAAGTGGGGTGTAGGCTGTGCTTAACAGCCATAAGCCTCTGAACTGTTGGACTGTGTTACTTGACTAAATCTTTGACAGATAATTTTATCATACTACACTGTTATAGTGGTATTATTCCACTTTAACTGCTATGGCTGCCTCCTGTGGAATTCTGGGGTTTGTAGTTTAGGGAGACCTAAGAGCTCTCTGGCTGAGAGTTCTAGATGCCCATCCTTAAACTACAAATCCCAGGATTCCATAGGAGGCATCCCTAGCAGTTAAAGTGGAATAATACTGCTGTAACAGTGTGGTGTGATAATCTCCTTTGTTTGCATTCCTGTGAGCTAATTAACAGTTGGCTACCTTCCCAGACTAGTGCTGTTTATACTTTGCTGCTAAACTAGTTGCTTTCTGGACAGGAAGTTGACCATAGAATCACACTGGAGGACCTAGAAATGCCTAGAGAGAAGATGTCTTTCTGGATGTGGATAAGTGAAACCATGGATACCATATCAGTGGATACAGGGGTCAATCTGTATAATTGTTTTTGTATTAGTAAGATGTAATACTGTGTGCTCCTATGTATTGCATTTGTTATAACTGCAATGGACACTGGCTTGATGCAAATAAATTTGATTTGATTTGTAAAATTTTAAGACATTGTCAAAAAACACTCAGCCATTGTGAAATTGTTTTCTTCTTGAGTGAGAGTGAAAAGATTGTATTTTTTTTGTTTTGCATTTTTTAAAAATGGATTTGCACTAAACGATTGAACTGATTCATATTGTTAATCCCAACTAGGGTAAACACAGTGGAATTTATCTGTGTGCTGACTCACCATCAAACTGTTACAGTAGGACCCCTGTATCCACTGACTCATTATCCACGGGACACAAAACAGCAAACCTACCATAGTCTTCCTAGAAAATGCATCCTCTCTAGCCATTTTCTAGGTCCTCCAAGGCAACTATATGGTATTTTAAACCTGAGGTTCCATTATTTTCAATGACGTTTGCTGTTATTCATGGTTTTCAGTACCACAGGGGGTCCTGGAACCAATCCCCAGCAGAAAGGGGGGTCCTACTGTAATTCAGTGGGGCTACTCTAGTCGGGACTAGCTCTTTGGATTTGAGCCTTTGTATTTTATGGGGAAAATCTACATTGTTTACGTTGTTGATAACAGGGTGACTTAGAGGTCTCTCATTCATAGGGCCATCATAAATCAAAATCAACTTGATGGCAGTTAACAACAACAACAACCAGAGGTTAGATCCCCCCCCCCTTTTTTTTTTTGCAAGTGCTTTAGTTGTTCCTTCATGGCAGGAGATTGGACTAGATGGCCCTTACGGTGCCTTCCAACTCTATGATTCTGTAACTCCAGGATCAACACTACAGCCTGAGCTTTGGAAATGAGGGGCATGGTTTCTGGGACTAAGAGAAGAGACTGTTGCTTCTTTGGTGGAAATGTACTGTGAGACATTTTGTGCTCTTTTTGTACTAAGAGGTAAAGGAAAGAAGTCGAGAAAGGTCACAGATCAATGTGATGCGAGTTTCTGTGTGTTCCATATGCACCAGCGCTGTGCTAAAGACAAACAGCCAAAAGCAGAATATATATTCTTTTTGGCTCTCTTTCTTCTTTTGTTCTGCTTTCAGCTGCACAGTGTTTTCTGTATGCCGTAGATTCACTAAAGGCAACCGTCAACCCGAAGAAATAAACCCAGCCTTTTGCTGGTGCACAGAAAACTGCAAAGATGTAAGATGATGGCAACGATTCTGTCGAAACATAAATCACAGGGCCCGAAAAGTAGCAGCAGAATTACAATCGAAAAGAGAGAGGTGGGCAAAATAAAATAAAAATCATGATTTTTTCTTCCTGAAAGAAAACCTCAGTCTGCTTCACATCATAAATAACAGTGTTCATAAATAACAGTGCCAGAAAGGGGGGGGAGAGAGAGAGAGGAGGAGGAGGAGGAGGAAGAGGAAGGAGTGGCTGAACATCCAGCAGCATTTGGATGATATCCAAGCCATCAGTGCTGCTGTCATCTTCTGTGCATAATCAGAAATCCCTTTCAGTGATGTGGGAAAAAGAATCACCGTATTGTCAGCTAAAATTACCCTTGTGAAGGAACCATGTGTTGTGGTGGCTCTGCAGAAGGTCATGACGGAATCTGAACCACAGCTTTGGAGGGGATGTGCTAGGGGAAAAAAGCGGGGGACAGTAGAGATTATCTATATGTCTCAAAATGCTTTTTTGAAGCATCTGTAAATCAAGCTTCCTAAACATCCAGTGTATGAAGCAGCTAGTTGTGCCATTTTGTTTTCTTACACTGATGTGCAACCTGTGCCTATTTTGTTATTCATGCAAGCAGTATACAGTGGGCTAGTGCAGAAGATGGGCCTATTAAACAGATGTAACTATTCAGAAAATTGACAATTAGTTTTTTAAAAAGATGAATACATATATTTATTGTCTTGAGAGATCCATTCAGGGTTAGTGCAGAAGGGTGAAGAAATTCTTAAACTTAATTCCAGGAGCCCCTTATGCTGGTTCCTATGCAAGAGAGTATGTTGGTAAAGAAACCAGTTGCTTCTAGTGCTGAATGCCTTGTGGTGTCTCCCGTGTTCATGGGTGGTCTCCAGGTGGGAGTGGAGGGTGCAAATTCTCCAGTTTTGGTGGGCTCGGCTCCAGGCAAGAGGAGAGGGCTCTGTGCAAATCTCCAGCTTAGCTAGCAGATCAGTAGCTTGCTACAACTTGCAAACATTGATTGATCCAATGCTGCAGATTGCTGTCCTGTACTGGCATTCCCAGACTGAGTGACCAGCAGTTTAAGAGTAAAACAGAAAACTTTATTGGCACAGAAATCCAGAAAGCAATCCATACGTGATCATTGCTCAGAATGAAACTTAAAAGACAGATAGTATGCTAAAAGTGTATTACAATCCACCAAATCTGGCAGGCTACACACCTATTGTTGTGTAGCTCCTGACATCCCCTGACTTCCCATCACCATACCCCTGTCCAGCCCCCTTTTCCCACACATAGAGCAACCTCAAGACACACAGCTGCACCCTTATTTAACTCCACAGTATCGAACATAGGCTCTCTTTCACAATTGGCACATAACCCTCATTAACAAGCACAGGAAAATGAAAACACAATTAACTGCAAGGTTACAGCACAGTACCATGAAATACATAAAAAATTGACTGAAATTGGCAGGAAAAGGTCATGTCCAGGACCATTCTGGACACTTCTAAAGATTCACTAGGAGTGTACTATGCACTTCCATAGTTGGCTCTTTCCAATAGTTGGCTCTTTCCCTTCCAAACTAGAGAGTCCACCCTCTAGTCTGTTTTGCACCCACCTTCTGACTAGAATCAAGTAGGCTAGATTCAATGTTTCTTATCCCATCTTACAATTTACCTTGGGTTCTCTCCCACAGGCTGTCCCTTCTGCCTAAGGACAAGGAATTCTGGGATTCGTAAATCTTTGAGAAAGCATTTCAAATAGGGAATCACAATGGATGAAAAATTTCATTACAGTTTGTTTTTGATCAAAGTATTTAGCAAAATTCACAAAATTCTTCATAACTTGTCTGGAAAGGATTTTAGTGTGAAATATATCTTTTTGCCTTTATGCCAGGGGATGGATTTGTTTGGGGCTTTTGTTTTAAAGATGCTATCAATGTATTTCTGTTTTAAATTAGCTCTTCATTACATTTTATTGCATTGTTTGTAGGTTATATTTATGTTATCCACTGTAGGCTGCCATGGGGATTTTTTTTTGGCTGAGAGGCAACACAGAAACAAACTATAGAATAACAAACATCATTTTCACTGAGCTTTACAGATGTCAGATCTTGGAGAGCCCTCTGGTTTAAAAGTTTAAGATGAAACTTCAGGATATTAAAAAAAAAAACATACAGTTGTAGTGACCATGCTCAGTTAGCTTATGACAAATTAAAGAAAATCACCAGCAAGAACTTGAAACATTGGCTGACATCCTGATGGTGACATTCACAGATGTAAGCAGCTGGGCATTTTTCTCTGATGCAGAATGGCAACATTCTGTTCAAGACTGAAAAAGCAGAGTTATTAACTTGATGCCATTGTACATCATTACACATTGATATGTGTTGTACATTGCTCATTCATGCACTTACTCATTGCACATTAGGTTGCCATGTTGTTGGGGTGTATGAGGAAAAAAATTAAAAATTTATTAAAGATTCCAGGGAGCAAGCCTTTTTGGAATATCTTCTTGAGAAAATTTTACTGTAAAGCAGAGTTAGCTGAGACACAAAGTGAACCAGACTCAGTTAGCATTGGTAAACACTCTACGGAGATTTTCAGACGCCTCTTGCCATGCAAGCAGCCTCCGGAGCAGTAATGAGGCTGCAAGGGGTCCATTTTGGACAATGCCGTTTCTCTCTCGGCGTCATCCGTGACTGTTGAGGCTAGCATTGGAGGCAGCCGCACTGTTTTTCACTCACGGAAGTTGTCCGTGAGTAAAAAACAGCGCGGCCGCCTTCAATGCTAGCCGCAACAGTCATGGACAATGCCGAGAGAGAAACGGCGTCTTCCAAAATGGACCCCTTGCCGCACAGCAGCCTCGTTACTGCTCCGGAGGCTGCTTGCGTGGCAAGAGGCAGCAAGAGGCATCTGAAAATCTCCTAAATCACTCAGTCATTAAGGCCACTCAAACAGAATAAAGATAAGAAAATGTTTCTTTAAAGAGGAATACCAAAATATTTACTAACAGGTCTTGTAATCTACATATGCAAAAGCAAAGGTAACTAACTAACACTCACCCAATCCAAAGGATTCAGGTTAGGATAGGATAAACAAATCAGGATTTCCTAAGCATTACTTGCAGTAGCATTCATATTTCTTTATTCTCCAGACAAGGCAATTGTGAGAGCTTTAACTCTCATCTTTATGCATGGTGGTGAGGTGCATGGAAGTAAAGGGAAGAAATTGTAAACCTCATGGTGAGGTTCTCGTCTCTTAAAAGAGGAGAGAACAAAGTGTAATAAAACATTTAAATCATGAGGTCATGTGATGGATGACTTAACAGGTCACCTCATACCATATAGCTTCCATGAGCTACAAAATAACTAAGGTATGTTGAAGAGAAAAGGGGAGTAACTTAAGCATTCAAGAATCATAGAATCATAGAATTGCAGAGTTGGAAGAGACCACGAGGGCCATCCAGTCCAACCCCCTGCCATGCAGGAAATCACAATCAAAGCATCCCCGACAGATGGCCATCCAGCCTCTGTTTAAAGACCTCCAAGGAAGGAGACCCCACCACGCTCCGAGGGAGTGTGTTCCACTGCCGAACAGCTCTTACTGTCAAAAAGTTCCTCCTCATGTTGAGGTGGAATCTCTGTTCCTGGAGCTTGCACCCATTGCTCCGTGTTTCAGTCTCTGGAGCAGCAGAAAACAAGCTTGCTCCATCCTCAATGTGACACTCCTTCAAATACTTAAACAGGGCTATTCCCTAAACTTACTAGTGGGGGAGGGTGCAGAAAGAATGCTATATTTCCAACACATATTACACAGATAGCCAAGTACTGCCCTGATTCTAGGCAGGCCACCCAGTGCTGGACCCAGCTGGAGCATTATTTGGCCTGGGTTCCAAGCCTGCATTTTTTTTTTAAAGTAAGTTAATAACCCCTGTAGAAGCTGAGATAATGGGCAAAATGTGGAAGCACTCTATGGTCAAATTTTCCTACAAGAAAGAAGTCCATTAGGAATTTCAGACATTAGGGAAGTAAGAACGAAGGTGAGAGTGATGCTACACAAGAAGGAAGCCAGGGGTTCACCATGAGGGTGCAAGGTGAAGCTTGGGGGGGAAGTGGGAGAGACTGTAGAAAAAGCACCATCTGGATTGGAGTGTAAGAAGCATGGGAAGGCATGTTGCAAAGATGTAAGGTGAGGCAAATAGGAAATATTGGAGAGCAAATGGTGTGAGTGGCATACAAGAACCAAAAGGACAACCATGTAAGCAGTAGAGGGGGGAAGTCAGTGCTGTAAGTGGCAGCACACAAGAAGCAAGCAGGGGTGTGCCATGAGTGTCCAGGGTGAGTCAAGGGAGGAGAGTGAGGAATGTGAATGGCAGAGGGCAAGAAACAAGGGGCATTGCCACAATGGTGCGAAGTGAGGCAAGGGGGAGTAGGAGAGATGCAGGGAATTATTGGTATTTATATTAAACAGAATGCAGCATGGTGCCAGTGCAATATGAGCTTCTGGTATAAAACAGGATAAAAAAAGGATGCTCCATTAAGGTTAAAGTGATAAAACTTACGTTTATTGAGGAAGAGAACACATCTTAGATAGGGGGAAATAGATAGATAGAAGATAGTTATCTAACTTGAGTAGAAGAGTCCCTAAAGTTGACTCTCATGAGTGTGTGTAAGGCATATTGAGGCACAGCTGCTTCATGTCAGATGGCTTCTAGCTTCAGGCTTCTGAGAGAAAGAGTTGTAAAACACTAAAACTTCTTGGAGCAAGTAGGGGGGAAGCGTTCTGCTTCCAGGATGGTCTTCTCCACTCTTTCCAAGAAAACTTCTTGCTCCCTAATATTCAGAAGAGTAGATACCCTGTCCTCAAGATGCTTGACCTTCTCTTCCAGCAGGGCTACCAACTTGCACTTGCTGTAGATATAGCTCCCCACCTCCTCTGGCAAGAAGACAAACATCCCACAGGTGACTGCAGCAGCTCCCTCACTGGCCATATTCAGTTTTCTTAAGTAGTCACTAAAAGAGAACTTTAGGCTTCCCTGTCCAAACTCCTCTAGAATCCCCTCTCCACCCAATGCCTGTAGGCCTTGTTTCTCAGAAGAGCTCCTATGCTCCTGTTATGTTAGACCTCTGCATGCCACAAGGCACTTGCCGCTGATTTTGTAAGATTAACCTGAAAAGATTGCAGAAGCAGTTATCTAGAGCTAGTGGCTGCTAACTCTGCCCACAAGCAGCTCAGCAGAAGCCCTTCCCTCTCAGAAAAGAACTCTGTGCCTCCCCTACCAAACACCCCTGTTGTCCTCTCTCCTGTACACTGAGCTCCAGAGACTGAAGCTGCAGTTATAGAGAGAGAGCAACTGACTGCTAGCTCCTCCCTCTGCCTTACTGACCTACTTCTTAACTCCTCCCTCTGCCTCTGCCCTACTCTCCTTTCAGCAGTCTCTGTGACTCACTTGCTCTCAAGAGAAGCAGCTCACCAAGCAAATGCTAATGGAGCCCTTCCCACAGGCAAGCCTACACTCAGCCCACACAAACAAACAGCCTTGACCCAAGCAAGCATACTAGCCTTAGCCTAACAAACTCTCTGGGGCTGAAGAAGTTTAATTCAACAGCTACAAGCTTACCTTATGCTGTCTCTTCCACCACAGCAATGCCAAAAAACCCTGTTGTCCTCTCTCCTGTTTGCCGAGCTCCAGAGACTGAAGCTGCAGTTATAGAGAGTGAGAGAGCTACTGACTGCTAGCTCCTCTCTCTGCCTCTGCCCTACTGTACATTTTGGCTTAGATTCGCCTCCGTTACTACTGGTATACAGAGGTCAAAAGATCCTGCCATTACCTGGCTTCTCACTGTCATAATTCCAGGGGCAAGTCCAAGGGCAGAGTAAGAAAGACAGGAGAGTAGGGATTGTGAGTGGCAGAGTGCATGAAGCAAGGGGAGCATGCCACAAGGGTGTGAGATCAGGCAAGGGAGAGAGCAAGAGGAACCAGGGTGTCGGTGGTGGGAGTGATGTCAGCATTGGAGTGCAAGAAGCAAGTGAGGGGAACACCAGAAAGGTGCAAGGTGAGGTCAGGGACAGAGTAAGTGAGACAAGAGAGTGAGGGGGTGCAATTGGCAAAGCACAAGAAACAAGTGAGGAGTATGCTGAAAACGTGCAAGGTGAGGGAGGGAGTAGGAGAAGACAGGAGACCCAGTGCAGAAAGAGGTAAAGCACCAACAGCAAGTGAGGGGGAACACTATGAGGGCACAAGGGGAGGTGAATGAATAGGAGGGATGGGGGAATAAGAGGTGTGAGTGGCAGTATGCAAGCAAAGCAAAGCAAAGGCTTCACCACAAGGGCATGAGGTGAGGCTGTTACCCAAATTGTATGATGTTCGCGAGGATCCTGCTAGTGTCCAGAATTAATATGGGGAATATTTAATTAGCTCAATTATGGCAGTGAGAGGCCAGGTAATGGCAGGATCTTTTGACCTATATATACCAGTAGTAACGGAGGAGACTTTAAGCCAAAATGTACAATTAAATGATCTTTATTGGAAATTAATAGTAACAGCATTCATGCACACAATCGAGCTTCACTCAGGCTTCAGGCAATCCCACAAGGCTATTGAAGATAGTAGGAAGTATTTGGATAGTTTGTGTAGTACCTTACATTTCTCCCTGTTGAAATTAATTTTGTTAGTTTTGGCCCAGCACTCTAATCTGTAATTAAAAGTTATCTTCAAGGAGCAATGTTATTTCTTGTTAAGTTACAATTGTAATGTTCTGTATTTATACAGTATGTTCGTTACCGGAGAAAGAAAATGATACACAAGTGATTTGCTATTTGTAATATTTTACTTCCAAGCCCTGAAACACCCAAGCTCAAAATAACCAAACCCTGAGTGAAACTGATACCTCTACTCATTCCACTGCTTTCTCATGCCCATACCAGAATGGAATCTTGACTTTGTGCCCAGATTTTTCTGAATTTAATGAAAACCAACTCCTCGAAAGGACAGTGTTTTTCAGATTGTTTGTTTTCTCATCTTAAAGGAACCCTCTCATTTTCCTTTGCATTATTGCCCGCCCCCCCCCCCTTTGGAAGGAAAGCCTGAGATGGTAAAGAGAGAGAGAAATCAGAACTTGGAAAAACAAAAAGGTCAACCTCATAGCAACTGGATGATAATTGCTTCTGCAACCATCCCCTTCCTTCTTCTTGTGTGTACTTTGGACTGTCATACACAGGAAAATGGAAACTATAGCAGCTTATAGCACTTTTAATCTGCCCTCAGCATTCCAAGGCAATGTCATTTTACACACATTAAACTGCACAGAATTATTGTGATGCAACCAAGTAATCTAAACAGGAGGTCTAAACAAGAGGGGCTCCAGGGAACCACCAACACACACAAAAGGGAGTCAACTTTTTTGTCCCAAAATGACCAGTAACACCTCTTCCAAGCCTCTGGGGCTTACTACCATTTTGCTTCTCTTTTGTGCAGGTACATTGTACATTTTTCATTCATTGTGGATCCTGACAATCACATCCTGTTTGGAAAGAAAAGCATATCTAGGCCTGAACAGGAGACAGGAGGTTTAAAATGGTTTGAGTCCTAAACCAAACATGAATGCTTCCATATAATTGTTAGACATCTGACAAATTGACCTTGAGATGGTGGCTGGAGGGTATGGCTGGAGACAAGATGGTGGAGTTCTAGGGTCAGATTCTCTATGGCTACATCTGCACTGCAGAAATAATCCAGTTTGAGACCACTTTAACTGCCATGGCTCAATGCTATAGAATCCTGGAATTTATAAATTGTTGCAGCACCAGACCTCTCTGACTGAGAAGACTAAATATCTCACAAAACTACAAATCCAGAAAGCCATACCATTGAGCCATAGCAGTTAAAGGGGTGTCAAACTGGATTGTTTCTGCAGTGTGTTAGTGGCCTAAGAATTCAGGATCTGTGAGTATAGTTTTCTGAGGGCTGCCTTATTTTTATAACCTGAAAATCAGCCTGTCAAATAGATTAGCTATTGTGCTACTATTAGGAAATTTAAAAGTACTGTAGTCATGTAAAAAAGAAATGACTGTAAAAGAAAAGTGGGCTACCTATTGAGACTTTTTATTGTTTGATAAGAAGTGATGCAGGATTAAGAAAAATGAGGAATTGACATCTGAAGAGTATTGTTTTCAATGTCACTCTTATAGACAAATTCATGAGAGATTTAAGATGGATATCAAATTATTTGGTTTTGGACAGAAAAAGTCTGAATTTGAGTCTCTGCTATGTACAGATAATGGACATTTGATTGGTAAGAAGTATAAGTTATTGAAGTTGAAAGAGGAAGAGGAACAAGTTAAAGAATGGAGCCATGATAGTTAAAGCAGTGTCAAACTGCATTATTTCTGCAGTATGTCAGCAGCCTATGGGGGCATCCTCACTAGATAAATAATTCAGGTTGAACCTGGATTATATGCATGGCTCCTTCCTATGGAATCTTGGGATTTGTAGTTTGGTGAGGTACCAGCACTCTTTGTCAGAGAAGATGAAGTAGCTCACAAAACTACAAATCCCCCTAAGTGTTACCTTCTGTTCTTTGTTACTCAGGCAGCCTATTCTGCTTTTCATACAAAACCATGAACCAAAGGCCTGTTATACCTTGCAGTTTCCTCCTTTGAGCAAGATTTATTTCATGCTGTACACACGTTTGGATGAATTTGGCTGAAATAAAGACAATATTTCTTTTGCAATGAATTTGAAAGAAATCTTAATTACCACAGACAAAAAGTACATACAACAGAACATGCTGTTCCATGGCAGGGCCTTTGTCCAAGACCCAAGAGGTATTAGGGAACCTGCTAGAATAGGAAGCACCCACTTCCCCATCAGTCTCCCTTTCCATGTGTTAGAAAACAGCAGGGCACTTTTCTTCAGGGATTTCAATATCCACTACAGGCCCACCATGGTGGGGCTGGTTCCAGACTTCACGAATACCATGACAACAATGCAGCTACAGGTCACTCCTTGTATCCATGGGAGATACACTCCAGGACTTATCATGTATAAATGAAACTGTGGATAATATAAAAATAATATATAAATAAAGGACTTTTGGTACAAACATACCATAGAGTTGCAACTGGAGGACCTAGTGATTCCTAAAGAGGACACCTCTCTAGGCATTTTCCAGCATGACTGTATGTTACATGTCTCTGGTTTTTTTAGCCAAGGAAAATAAAACCCACGCAGTTTCCGTTTTTATTAAGTTTCTGTTAATAAAAAGTGGTGGCGACAAAACGAAAGCAGGATGGAGGCAGAACAAACAAAGGACGGAAGGAGGATGGCGTTGTCCAAAACAGAGTGCTGGAAGTGGGACAGCGCCGTCCTCCTCCCAACCTCCGCGGGTTTTTTTTAACCCCATCTGAAAAAGTACTCTATCATAATAAATTAATTCAAATTTTTAACTATAAATACAAATATTAAAATAAACAAACTTAACATAGAGAAGATCATAACATGGAGAATAAAAGTCGTAAAATGGAAAGCAGTAAAATGGTAAAATGGCAGCTGAGTATTAACCTAATCTGGGAAGACCTGCCAGAAGTGATCCATTTTAACAGCATTCTTAATAACATCTAGATCAACAAGATATCGGATCTTCTCCATCAGGCCATTCCACAGTCTGGGAGCGGTGGCAGAGAAGGTCCTCTGGGTTACTGTGGCCAGCCTAGTTCTAGTTGGCTGGAGCATGTTTTTCCCAGAGGACCTAAGGGTATGGGGCGGACTGTACAGGAGAAGTTAAAGTGGAATAATAGTGGTAGAATTGCATAGTGTGAATGGGCCCTTGGGCTGCATAGCCCTTCCAAGAGAGAACAGGACCCTGTAGATTAGGATACACAGCCCCTGGATAAAACACAAAGGATTTTAGTCTTAGGGCACAATTCTATTACTATAGAAAAATCCCCGCTGGTTTTAGATTTGCAAGCTAAATCCCATGGAATCAGTGAGCAGTGATCACTTTCAAGTCCCCTTGCTGTTAACAAGACAATTCAGCATGATCCTAAGAATGTTCACTCAGAAGGTAGGTTCACCAGAGTTCAGTGTAATGACTTTCTAGCAAATACATTATAGCTTTAATCACTGCAGCTTTAATCATCATTAACTTTAGCTGGATTAAGACCAAGGTGGCCACTCACGTATTGCCAAAACAATGATACAGATTTTCAAACTGTAGGTATAGGATAATTTGTATGCACAGATACAGATATAAAAAGATGTATTTAGTTAGAAAGACAATGGATCGCACTGCAGTGGTAAGACTGTGATCAGGTGACCTGTGTGTCCACTGCTCAGTCCGCTGTCCTGATGATAAATGTTGATGAGCAAGTTCAAGATTTTTGCTCACCTTATTTATGGTTCTTTACGTTTATGCCAGACTTGGTGCCCTTTCACACTTCACAGTTATAGCACTCTGATTCCATTTTAACTGCCATGTCTGCATCCTATGGAATCCTGGGAGTTGTAGTTTGGTGAGGCACAAGAGCTCTATGGTCGAGAATTCAAAATAACACTCCCTAACAACATGTCACAAGATTCCATAGGATGTAGGAATGGTTGTTAAAGTGGAATGTGGTGCTATAATCATGTCATGTGAAAGGATTCTTGAACTACACAACCATTCAAACAGAGAACAAAACCTTGTAGATTAGGATACACAGCAAATGTAAGGGGGGTTATATATTCCACAGATGCAATTCCTGAAATATGAGCTATATGTAAATATTACACACACTATGGAAAGGGTTGGAATTGTGTTGCTGGACTCCAGATGTTGCTGGATTGAAACTTCCAGCAGTCCTAGCCAACGCAGCCAATGGTAAGGGATGCTGTTCAACAACATCTGGAAAGTTGTATGATTCCCATCTAGATCTGCAATATGGCCTAAACCTTATTGTTTGTCCCAGCTACAGTAGACCTCTTTTATGAATGTCAACTTGATAAGTCAACGCTCCTGTAAGCTCCATAGATTCAACAAGTCTACCCAAGCTGGAACTCACAATGGGATTTAGGGTAAGGTTGGGAACTGTGTGCCTTTCCAAATATTATTATACTGCAACTTCTAGTGGTCCTCACCAGCACAGCCCCTGATTCCAGCCTTAAAATCCATGAGCTTCTTGTTCACCTGATTGATATCAAAAGAGTCAAATGAGGATGGGGGAATCAGGAGAAAACTTGCCATAATGCCTTGGAATTGGAAAACTTTCTACTGTTGATGTGAAATGAAGGGGGAAAGAATACAGAAACTGCATTTGAAGTAATTAGTCCATCATTGCCCTGGGAGTATCTGACAGGAAGAAATTGAATATATTAGTTTGGACACTAAGCACTGGAAGTAGATTTATGTTCATGAGATATAGGGTGGCATTCCGTTAGGTATTTAGTATATTTGAATTGCAGCATTGTGCAATGCTCACATTGTTATACTATGTCCAGTTCTGGGCACCACAGGTCATGAAAGATATTGAGAAGCTGGAACATGTCCAGACCATTGACCAAGGTTATCAATGGTCTGGAAACCAAGCCTTATGAGGAATGATTTAGGAAACAGGATATGTTTAGCTTGGAGAAGAGAAGACTGAGAGTTGTCATGATAGCTATCTTTAAATATGTGAAGGTATGTCATGTAGAAGGTAGAATAAGCTTGTTTTCTGCTGCTCCAGAGACTAGAATACTATTCAATGGATTCCAATTGGGAAAAGAGATTCCACCTAAACATTAGGAAGATTTATTTTTTTACTGTAAAAGTTGTTCAGCACAGAATGGACTGGCTTGGAGGGTGGTGAACTCTATCTTAGGAGATCTGTTAGCAGAGGCTGGGTGGGCATCTTTTTACGAATACTGTAATTGTGTATTCCTGCATGGTAGGGGGCTGGCATTTGTAATCCCTTCCAACTCTATGTTCTATGATTATATTCTCAGGAAGATAGCAGAGGCATAGCTACATCTCCAGGACCAATGTGCAAATAGGATCAAAAACATGGCTATTGTGCCAGGAGTCTGCGCAATCAGCATCCAAGTGATATGGGATCACTGTGAAATGAGGACCAGAAAGCTATGGGACTTTTTGTACAGTGGAAACTCTCACTGCACAGGAGGACACCACACAGAACACCCTCATACACATTGTCTCAATTCACTAGAAAGGTTGCGTGTTCTGTCATGGAAACATGTAGAACATTGTAAAGCTACGAGTCATATAGTCTCTGATGCAGGATTTTGGCTAAGGTTTTCTTTTCTTCACCCACCCACACCACTCAAAACCTCTTCCTGGTTCGTTGGATAAATTTAAAAATGGAGGTGGGTAAATTGCAGGCCATGGACCACATGTGACCTCCAAACCCAAACTTTGTTGTTGTTTTTAAAAAGGAGGAACTCAAGGAGATAAAAAGGGTCCCTGGGGTGCAACACTCTAAGGTGCAGCCCTCCAAGTCCTGGGTGGGATGGTGAGGGTCTCTCTCACCTTTAGAAAATGGCCAGTCCTATTTGGGAATGATGATCAATAAATACAGCATGGGGAAGTAGGAAAATCAGCAAAAATCAAAGACTCTCCCCCTTCCCTTCTATGTTGACTCTGTACATTCTAAGGCTTCAGTTACACGACAGTTTTTATTGTGGCAATTTGCGTTGTATCGCTGTTCCGCACCAGTACTGCATCGTTCACATGAATTATTGCTTAATTGGTCTATCGATTTAGTTTTCAGCTTTTTTCTGCTTTGACATTCACACACAGACTGAGGCGGGGGCTGGGGCTCCCAAACACATCCTCTGATTACCACAGGAATGCCTAGTTTCTATTCCTATAGCATGGAGTGTCAGCCAAACACACACACACATACACACGGAGGCTAGTTTGGGATTCTTCAGCTGGCTGCAGCCAAGCATGAAGATACCTGGGGAGTGAGGGAGGGAAGGAAAGGAACAGGATCTCATCATGGGAGATGAAGAACATTCACACAGAGAGACTGAAAGGCAAGCTTGGAATTCTTCAGCTGGCTGCAGCCAAGCACGAAGAGACCAAGGAGTGAGGGAGGGAAGGAAAGACACACACACACACACAAGGCTAGCACTCACAGTCTTTTCTGTGGCTGGAAACAACAGTGGATGGATCTTTCCTCCATCCCCTCCTTGTCCAAACCGTTCTCTGGTGAGTTCAACCAATCATGGCAAAGCTCTGCTGTGAATGTATCGGAAAGATTGCTGGTAATTCACACAGCACTTAGTGTAATGGTTGTTCAGACTATCGAAAATGTGCTACTTTTCAAAAAAAGTCGGGGAAAGTCCCGAAATCCTTTCTTGCATTACTAATGAGTTTTTGTGCCCCCCTCCTTCTGAAAGAGGTGACTTTGTGGCACAATGCATGTAAACAATTAGGAATCTTGGCAAATTCTTCACGGTTTTTTTTTTCATTGTGTAACCAAGCCCTAAGCCTCCATTGCTGTCAAGCATTCATCATGTTGTTGCTGCTGTTAATTGTGGAGGACCTAAAATATTAGGAAGTACTCAAAACACATAAAAAAAAAACAAGAAATGCAGCCCGAGAAAATAAAGTACTGGAAGTATTTCTACAAAATAGAAATTCACTGGATTCGAGAGCTGTATTTTTAAACAATTAGACCCAGACTAGCAGAAATAAATGCATCTTAAGGAATTTGTTTTATAACAGGATGAAGGAATGTCATCTGTTAGCTAGCAAAGAGTTCAATAGATAAAGAATAAAGTGAGAAAAATAATGAAGACATGAAACAGAGGGAAAGATACAAGGCAGAAGCAACAAAGAAACTGAAAAATGCAGAAGACTATAGAGCATTCAAATGTTAAAGATAAGTAAGAACCAGGAACTGGAGAATTAACATATTTAAAGGTATATAACATAATCTTAAGTTGTATGCAAATAGTGAAAGGGAGCCAGCTTTTGTGGGGGGGGGGAATAAAAAAAAGGAAATAAACTGACTTCATTTTATTGAAATAAATCCTTTAAACAAATCCTTTAAATAGACAGAATATTTCTTTTCTTTTCTTTTTTTAAGTACGGTACTGTTTACAAAATCCACATCTTTAAAGTTGCTGGTCATGTGGCAAACCATCCATTAAACAAATTATCGAAACAACACTAAGCATGAGATCAAGAATACCAAGATGATCAATGATATAATGAGACAATTAGGAATTACTAGATCACAATGGTATTTCGAAGCAATGCAGAAGGATCAAACAAAAGCAATATCACCCACCAGTCCTGGAAATATCTAGTTAATGCAGATTATAATAAAATCCATAGCTGTAAATAAACAAAGAAGCAGAAGTATGCATAGTTAATAGCCAATAATATGAGAGGCTGTACACAGAGCTGGCCCTACCATTAGGCAGATTGTGCAAACTGTTTCAAGCAGCAGGTTTTTAGTTATGGAATTTGCCGCCCCCACCTCATTTTTAAAATATATTTATTTATTTACTTACTTTACTGCCCAGGAAGAGGAACTATGCTTTTGGAGTCCTCTGCCCCATGTGGGAAACATGGCAAGCTGATGGTGTCCGTGCCTGTGGGGGAAGTGATTTCACTCTGCTTTTAATCTGAACTTTAAAGGAACTCTCCAAAGTGCTGAATGCTATCTCACAATAGTTTCAGAACCCTGAAGAGCCCCTTTAAAGTTTGGGCCTAGAGTATATTCACTGTCCCACCGAGATGGCAACCGTTCACCCCCACTGGTAACAAAATAACCACACTCTAGTGGGTGAAATGCCAGAGATCCTTTCCTTGTTCCATGCATTTGCACAAGGAAAAAAAACTTTGCCAATGTTGCAATGTTTCTTTTCTGCCCTTTGCCCATTCATTGGCCAGAAATCCCTGGCTTTAAAAGCTTTAGGACTCCTTTACAGGGGTGTGATTCCTGTTGGCTTCAATAGGGCTTCACCAGAGTAACTAGGCAGGGAATTGCTCCTTGAAGAATACTGCTTGGACAGACTTAATAACCTTGCTCATTCTAACCTCAGGAGCACTTGGTGACAAAAGATCCATCAGATATATTGGCCTACTACCTCTGAGTGGTTTAAAAGAAAGCCATAAAAACCTTGAAATCGATATAGGATTTTGCAGTGAGCTTCCACAAACCTGTAAAATATGAACAATGTCTTCAAGTATGAATTAATGTTTTTTTTAAGGAGGTCTCTTCTGCCATTTGATGCCCGTAACTGCCATCAAACGTTAGCAGGTGCTAGTGGACTCCTGAGAAAAATGACCCCAGAGACACTGCAAAGGACAAGAACAAATGTGTCTTTGCATGCAGTGTTTCAAATGTTCAGCTCTTGCGGGGGGTGCAGGGGAGTCTCTGTTTCACATAGTGGATCCTTCCAATCTTTCCTGCTTGTTTGTATTTACCTTGGTGTGTTATCTGACTGTGGTGTCTTTCCCTGGTACGGGGAAGACCATTAAAGTCCCCTTGCTCTTGGAAATCCATGAGCCTACACCAGGTTCCATGGTTTTATTGGTTGGTTCAGTCAGGGCTTTCTCTCCCGAGGTTTAACAACAGTGGGTCCTATCAAAGCCTGGCCTCTCCAGAGGCATCATTCAGACGCAATACTTTGCAAATCCCTGGTTTTTCTTCATGTAAGGAATAGAATCCCTGTGGCAAACCTGATCTTGGGCCAGTAAAAGTCCAGTTCTCTTAGGGGGTCATCTACATGGGCCAGAATATGTTAGTATTTTACCAGGAGCCCTGGTGGTGCAGTGGTTAAATGCCAGTAGTGCAGCCACAATGTTGTGAATTCAATCCTACAGGGCTCTAGGTTGACTCAGCCTTCCATCCTTCCGTAGGTTGGTAAAATGAGTACCCGGCTTGTTGGGGGCAATTAGCTAACATACCGTAAACTGCTTAGGGAGTGCTTTGCACTGGTAAGCAGTATAGAACTATAAATGCTATTGCTAAATGCTATTGCTATTTTTTTTAAAAGCAGTGTAATGGGACTTACCCCATCTTCCCCCCATCTTGGCCCCATCTTGGCCCCGAGGGTTGGGAGGACTGCCCAGGGGGAAATTGGGGCAAAAGCCCTGTATCACCTGGACTGCAGAGCCCCAAGACAGGGGCAAAATGGGGGGAATTGTCCATCTAGACAAGCCCTCAGATACAGCTCCGCTCAGTAGCTGAACAAGTCTATTACCTTTGGGATTGTTGGACACAGGGATGGCTCCTCCATTGGCCAGATCATCCATAAAGTTGCCTGCAGCTACAACTGGCCCAGTGGTCATAGAAAGGCTTTCTGGGCTTGGCCAGTTCACTTGTAAAGCCAAACTGGCCCCTTCTGACTTCCCCGCTTGTTTCTCTGTCCCTTGTAACTCATCCTCCTGACCAGCTCTTCCAAGGTAATCTGCTGAAGCCTCTTCCTTCCCCAGCTGTTGCAGATTACCTTATGGAGGCCAACAGGTAGATGAGTTGCCTTCTTTCTTCTTCAGAATTACTGGCTCTGCTGGTCCCTCTTGTCTGACATAGAAGGTGGTTTTATCTCTCCAGATTTCCTTGAGCGCATCATCAAACTCTACCTTACTGAGTCCCTCCACCTATCATGCCCAGCTCCCAGAACTTGGAAATGGACTCTGACTCAGAGACTGAAGCAGTGGACATGCCAGGACCTGCTGAACCTGATCTGGAGAATGTTTCAGAACCACAGGCCTCAGAGACAGACAATAGTGCAGTACCAGCTCTGGTAGAGGGTTTGGCCCCTTCAGATGCAGAGGACAACTTACCTATACTCACCTTGTCAGCACAGAGTCAACAAAAGGAGGGCTTGAGGCAGTCTCAGTATATTTATAGCAAGCAGCAATTAGCTAAGCAGCAGCTGTGTTAACTGCTGAGCTATAAATAAGCATCCCTGATCTTCAAGCATTGTCAGAGATTATCTGATCTACCTGGCTTTCCATTGTGTTCCCAATAACTGTGTTTGACCTGGACTGTGTTTGTTACTCTGAATTCTGTGTTCCTGACTTGGCTTCTGCTGGATTACTCTGAACTCTGTTTGCTGGACCTATGCTTTGTGATTTGGATTTTGGTTATGAACTCATATTTGCTTGCTAGTAAAGTAAGTGTCTGGCTTCACACTGCCTAGATTCCTTTGCCTGTAACTACCTTGACTGTGCTGTGCCTCTGCTATCAGCTGTGTAGTAATTCACCTTTGGCTGGTTGTCTGAACAGTGTTTGGACACTACCTTCTTACACTGACAAAACTGTAACATTCCATATCCTGATGGGAGGATGGAATCCAAACTGAAGAATTTGTGCATTTGGAAATATTTGCTGCTTGCTTAGCTTTATTCTTCCATAGCTTTCATGCATTTGGTTCCATGGGTATGCCCAGATGATTCACATGGATAGTACCTATGATAAAGGGAAACTATCCAGCTTCAAATATATAAGGTAGCATAAGGAATAAGACATTGTGAAACCACAAAAGGAGTTCTTAATTCAAGGACAGACAGGAGCTGCAATCCAACATCAATGTAAATGTAAATATCCACATGCAGAAATATGCTATGGCACCATTATGCAACCTCTATGCAGCATAGCAATATTGCACTACACACATCTTTCTTTCTTTATTACAGATGAAATAAAAACCAACAAAAGTTAAAACCAAACATATAAAATTAATATGAATGCTAACCCCTCTGTTGGGGGGAAAGTGAACACCCCAGATCCATCTACCTGTGATTGACCTTTGGCCCAGCAGCAGGTTTCCTGGTTGAATGTTGCAGGCTGGCGGGGAAAAGCTGTGGATCCCTCTTTTCAAACGTTTATTAGGAAATATGACATAGAGTTCCTCCAGGAGACTTGGGAGAGGGGGGAGTTGGAGTTGGAAGGGTTTGTAAGTTATTCACTAAAAGCTGAGCCCAGTTCCAGAGGAGGTCATACTAAAGGAGGGCCTAGGGTCCTGGTCTCCACTAAGATTCAAGCCACCCATGTTAACTCTACCTCATTAGCTAACATTGCAGTTTCAGTCGTTATCAAGTTTCAAACTTTTACTTTATCAAATAGTTGTATGTATAAATATATATTAAAGGATCAATGTAGATTTGTGAAAGGAAAACAAATGTCAAATTTAATAGGAAGGGTGTTAAATATAAAACATATAATCGGCAAAACAAAATTAAAGGCAGGGATATTAGCATTAGATATAGTTAAAGCATTTGACTGTGTGGAATGGCCAACATTAAAAATAATACTAAAAGAATTTGGAATGAGGAAGAGGTTTAGAGGATTAATAGATCAATTGTATTCCCAAAATACAGATACAGTGATGGTTAATGATGGAATAACAAGAGAGATAAAAAATAATGAGAGGAATAAGACAAGGTTGCCCACTTTCTCCAATATTGTTTGCAATGGTAATAGAAATTCTAGCAAACATGATAAGAAAGGATAATAGTATAGAAGGAATTAGATTAGAAACAAAACATAAGATAAGCTAGTTTGCTGATGATACATTGCTAACAATTAAGGAATTGATTAACGGAATAGAAAAAATTAAAGAACATTTAAAATTATTTGGGGAGATGACAGGTTTACAGGTTAATTGGAATAAATCAGATATGATGTTGTATAACTATACTAAGGAAGAAGAAAATATATTTGTAAAAGAGAAAAAATTAGAAGTAAGATTAAAAAATAATATTAAGTATTTAGGAATAAATATTACAAAAGATTTAAAAGAATTAGAAAAGAAAAATATTATGGTATTAAGAAAAGAAATGGAAAAGAAGTTGGAAGAATATAAAAATATTCAACTATCATGGTTTGGAAGAGTAGCTTTAGTTAAAATGAAAATATTACCTAAAATAATTTTTTTGTTTAGAATGTTACCAATAAAAATATCAGAAGTAGAACTGAAAAAAAAATGGCAAAATATTTTGAATAAATATTGTAATGGAGGGGAAAGGACAAGATTAAATAAATTATTTTGGTATTGTAATGGAGGGGAAAGGACAAGATTAAATAAATTATTTTGGTATATATCACAGAAGGAGGGAGGACTTGGCCTTCCCAATATAAAAGGATATTATGAAGCTAATCAATTGAGATATGTTATAGAAGGAATTGTAGGACAGGGAGATTTAGAATGGTTAGAGATAGATATAGGGAGAATAGAAAAGAGAATATGGAACATATTTTTGGTAATTTTACAAAAAAGGAAATTAAAGGAATTGAGAACCCATTTCTGCAAAATATATGGGAAATATGGTATAAATATAAGAAAGAATTTTTGCCTATTGATCCAATATTAGCACCGGTTATAATGGGGAAAAAGTTCCCAAATAATTTGAAGGGAAAAATGGGAAAGGAATTAAAGAAAAGAGGACTAGACAAAATAGAGGGATGGATAGGATGGATGAGTAAGAAAGGGAGAATAAGAGAGAAATTATATGGAATGAACATTTCATGGTTTAATTGCATACAGTTAGAACAATGGATTAAAAATTGGAAAAAGAATCATAAAGAAACAAGGGAATTCACAAAATTTGAACATTTGGTGAAAAAAGGTGAAAAGAGGGGTGATAATGAAAGTTTGAAAGGTATTACAAGTGAAATTATATAAAATATTGATAAAAAATAAGGATAAAAAAGACAAAGGAGAATATTTAAGGAGATTATGGGAGGAAGATTTGAAACAAAAACTTGGAGATCATGAATGGGATAAGATTTGGAAACAAAGACAACTAAAAAATATGTCAATACGGATAAAAGAAAATTACTATAAAATAAAATGGAGATGGTATTTGACACCAGTAAGATTGCATAATATAGACAAGAATAACTCTAAATATTGTTCGAGAGGTTGTCAAGAAATAGGTACATATATGCATATGTGGTGGAATTGTACATTTGTACAGCAGTTTTGGGAAATGGTTTTTATACAAAAAGAGAATATTTTGAATAGAAATATAGAAAGGAAATCGAGTATAGCATTGATGTCAATTTATAATGGAGAAAATGGGAACCAAGCAGAAAAGGATTTAATAACAAATTTATTAATGGCAGCAAGATTAATTATAGCAAGACATTGGAAAATGCAAATAAATATACAAGTGGAGGAGTGGTATAAAGAAGTTTGGAAAATGGCAATAAATTATAAGTTAACATGTAGAATTAAAGTAAGAAGAGGAAGTTGGAAAGAAAGTGACTTTGATAAAATTTGGAAAGTATTTATTAAAAAAGTATTACAGACAAAAGATGGGTGGTTACCTCCACGAGAAGAAATGAGATTCTGGAAAGATTAGGTAAGGAATAATGGTTCCGGTGAAGGGGAGCACTGAGATGGGGGGAGGGTAGGGGAATGAATATTCTTGATTTTTATTTTTTTAATTTTATTTTATTTAGTTATTTATACCCCGCTCTTCAGCCACAAGGCTATCAGAGCGGCTTACAAATTGTTTTAAGCAATAGCTATTTACACATCTACACTGCATTAAACAGTTTCCAATGTGTGTTAGCTAATTGCCCCCCACAAGCTGGGTACTCAATTTACCGACCTACGAAAGGATGGAAGGCTGAGTGAACCTTGGAGCCCGCTGGAATCGAACTTGCAACGTGGTGGCTTGCAGTGAACCTAGGACCTTCTGCATCCAAGGCATGTTTTCTAACACGGAGCATAGTAAAGAATCTATGTTAAATTTTGAAATTAGTTAATAGAAAAATTGTGATGTTTATGGTAATATTATGTGTTATATTGAATAAGTATTGATTGGATATTAAAAAAACTTTTACTTTATTGTTAATTAATGTTTATTTATCCCCACTCCAACAAAGAAAACAAAACCACGATAGGTGGGCAGAATTACAAAAATGTATTAGCAAAATGATATTTCTCATATCTCAACGCTTCCATAATATTGGCAGATTTTAATGCCAGAATTGGTCAAAACAATGAAGCTCTTTATAGCCATTTCAATGAACATGCTCCTGAACCAGAGGTGGGCTACTCAATTCCTGAGAGATAGTTTAAAGACCTCGTCTGCAATTATTCTGGACTTTGTCTTTTACAGATGATTAATAGCCTAGATTTAATACTACTAAATGGTGGTGTGGTTGGGATTAGACCTGGGTAATATACTTTTTTGACTGGCCGTGGAGCTTCAACTATTAATTATTTTATTACTTCCTATGAGCTACACATATCAATGACTGAGGAGTGCCGTGCAATGCACAGTGCATAACATGCACCTGCAATGTGCAGTGCATGACTGCAATGCAAAATCCATAGTGCACAACCACAACACACAACATTCTGCTACTGTTAGCACAATATAGCTGTCCTGCTATGGTGAATAATTCACCCCACATGCATAGCACAACTTTTTCATGCCACTAAGTGAACACCAGCTATAGTATGTGTCTACACTACCCAGCTACAACAGTTTGATAGCACTTTAACTATACCCTGCACAATCCTGGGATTTGATGTTTGGTTTGGACTTTGAATTCTCTGCTAGAGAGCTCTAGTGCTGTAGTTTCCCCTTGTAAGTCATCCAAATTGGCAGCTATCACTACATCTTGCAGCACTGAATCTTATAATTCAGCTATCTCCTGCACAATGTCTATTTCACCCTTAAAGATATCCCCAAAAGACAGACATTCAAATGAAACACTAATGCATGTCAACACAGATATCTTGGTGTCTGGAAGCCTGTGTATCAATTCTACAGTTTAAATGGAAAACACTTATATGCTGGGAGAAAGTGAAGGAGAAAACATTTTCCACAATGCCTTTTCAGTGTAATGTATAAAAGAAGTATCTCTCTCTGGCTTTTCTTCGCAATCCAGGGTCTAATAAATATACATCACAAATATACATAAATATACATATATTTACTATACATTATCTGTGTATAACAGTAGTCTGGACCAGTGGGATAAGTGGTGGTCAATTTTTATGTGGAGTAGTGGTATGTCCGCAGCAAAAGGAGGAAGAAGGAAATGATAGGGCCGCTACGTGGAGAAGATGGCAAAATCCTAACAGGGGACAGAGAAAAGGCAGAATTACTCAACACCTTCTTTGCCTCAGTGTTTTCAGAAAAGGAAAAGGAGGACCAACCTGAGGATAATGGAACAGAGGACACAATAGGGGAAATCCAGCTCAAAATAAGTAAAGAGGTAGTACAGGAATACCTTCTTAATCTAAATGAATTTAAATCTCCAGGACCAGATGAACTACATCCAAGAGTATTCAAAGAGCTGGCAAATATAATCTCAGAGCCATTGGCAATAATCTTTGAGAACTCCTGGAGAACAGGAGAAGTCCCAGCAGACTGGAGGAGGGCAAACGTAGTTCCCATCTTCAAAAAGGGGAAAAAAGAGGATCCCAACAATTATCATCCAGTTAGTCTGACATCAATACCAGGGAAGATTCTAGAGCAGATCATTAAACAGAGAGTCTGTGAACATTTAGAAGGCAATGCCATAATCACAAAAAATCAACATGGGTTTCAGAGAAACAAGTCATGCCAGACTAATCTGATCTCTTTTTTTGATAAAGTTACCAGCTTGGTAGATGAAGGGAATGCTGTGGACATCGCATACCTTGATTTCAGTAAGGCCTTTGACAAGGTTCCCCATGACATTCTTGCAAACAAGCTTGTAGAATGTGGGCTAGACAAGTTAACTGTTCAATGGATTTGTAATTGGTTGACCGGCCGAACCCAAAGGGTGCTCAGCAGTGGCTCCTTTTCGTTTTGGAAAGATGTGACCAGTGGGGTGCCACAGGGTTCTGTCCTGGGCCCAGTGCTATTCAACATCTTTATCAATGACTTGGATGAGGGAATTAGGGGCATACTTATTAAATTTGCAGATGACACCAAATTGGGAGGAGTAGCTAATACCCTAGAGGACAGGATCAAAATTCAGAATGACCTGGATAGACTGGAGAGCTGGGCCAAAGCTAACAAAATGAAATTCAATACGGAGAAATGTAAAGTACTGCATTTAGGGCGGAAAAATGAAATGCATAAATATAGGATGGGAGAGACCTGGCTGAATGAGACTACGTGCGAAAGGGATCTAGGAGTCCTAGTGGACCACAAGTTGAACATGAGCCAACAGTGTGATGCGGCAGCTAAAAAGGCCAATGCGATTTTGGGCTGCATCAATAGAAGTATAGTGTCTAGATCAAGGGAAGTAATAGTGCCACTCTATTCTGCCTTGGTCAGACCTCACTTAGAATACTGTGTCCAGTTCTGGGCACCACAATTCAGAAAGGATATTGACAAATTGGAGCGTGTCCAGAGAAGGGCAACTAAAATGGTGAAAGGTCTGGAAACGATGCCTTATGAGGAGAGACTTAGGGAGCTGGGTATGTTTTGCCTGGAAAAAAGATGGTTAAGAGGCGATATGATAGCCCTGTTTAAGTATTTGAAGGGATGTCACGCTGAGGATGGAGCAAGCTTGTTTTCTGCTGCTCCAGAGACTGGAACACGGAGCAATGGGTGCAAGCTCCAGGAACAGAGATTCCACCTCAACATGAGGAGGAACTTTTTGACAGTAAGAGCTGTTCGTCAGTGGAACACACTCCCTCGGAGTGTGGTGGGGTCTCCTTCCTTGGAGGTCTTTAAACAGAGGCTGGATGGCCATCTGTCGCGGATGCTTTGATCAAGATTTCCTGCGTGGCAGGGGGGTTGGATTGGATGGCCCTCATGGTCTCTTCCAACTCTGCAATTCTATGATTCTATGATTCTATGATTCTATTCAATCTGCATCTTCCCATTTCTTCTTTTAGAAAGATAAACCAACAAATGGGAAGAATGGTGACAACATACAGGTCGACCCACATATGCACAGAACCAATATCTGCAGTTTCAGTTATCCACAGCTGAAAAAATAGAGACACATATAGAGCGTAAGAGGGGCGCTCCAAAAAAGCGATACAAAGACTCCCTGAAACAACATCTCAGGCTTGGCCAAATTGATCACCAACAGTGGTCCGCCCTGGCCTCACATCGGGAGGCATGGAGACGCACTATCCACAATGCTGCAGCCTTATTTGAGAACTCACGACGAACAAGTCTTGAAGAGAAACGACAACGCAGAAAGAATCACAACCCAAAAACATCACCCAAGGAGACCTTCTGCTGTGCTTTTTGCAACCGGACTTGTTTATCTCGGATTGGCCTTTTTAGTCATCAGCGCGCTTGCAGAAAGCGCGGGATGAGTCCTTCCTGAATCTTCGTTTGCGAAGAAAAGCCAGAGAGATAGAGTTGCACTGGGAAATATCTAGAGAGGTGTCCTCTCTAGGAATCGCTAGGTCTTCCAATGAAACTCTATGGTATGTTTGTACAGGAAGCACTTTATGTTAATAGGGTTTGCTATTATCTGTGGTTTCACTTGAAGTCCAGGAATGTGTTCCCCACAGATAAAGGGGGGCAACCTGTATACAGATGTATGTATAGTACATATATACCATGGACTGCCAGAAAGACAAATAAACGGGCCCCAGACAAATCAGGCTTGAACTCTCCCTTGACACCAAGATGACTAAACTGAGGTTGTCGTACTTTGGATATTACCCTGAGGTGATGTGGCTCACTTGAAAATATCATAATGCTTGGTAAGGAAGAAGGCAATAGGAAAAGAGGAAGACCATATTACAGGTGGATTCACTCAATCAAGGAAGCCACAACCCTGACTTTGCAAGACCTGAGCAGAGACTTTGATGCCCAAGGCACTTGGTGGACTCCCATTGATAGGGTCACCATAAGTCAAAGATGACTTGACAGCAGTTAACAACAACAAGCATATCCCTGTGAGCATACATTTTTGTTATTTGCTATCAAGTCAGTGTCAACAGCAAGTTTGTGTCAAAGCACATTATTTGTTAGTGACTCTGTTATTTGACTGATGTGGACCAAACAACTGTCTTTGTTGTTAGTTGCCATTCATTCAGCTTTGACTTGTGGGACCCTTATGAATTAGAGACCTCCAAGAACTCTATGTTAGCATGCCCTACTACCCCTCCCCACAAGGTTTCATAAACATTTCACAAACTGGAAATATTGGACACATTCGTGGTCACATTGGCTGGTAGACCAGGTATGCTGTAGGGCAGTCTAAGCTCATGATGACCTGAAGAGTGTGAAAACCTAAGTTAGGATCATGCAGAAAGCCTAGAATCAATGGAGTATGCTAGCAACCCAGTCCTCTGTTGGGAACCCTGTCCCTTTAAACAAGGTTAAAATAGATTTTACTTTTTTCCGGGCTGTGAGGCCGTGTTCTGGAATAGTTTCTTTCTGATGTTTCGCCTGCATCTGTGGCTGGCATCTTCAGAAAATGGTTGGGTAGGAGTGTATGTGGAGTTTATATGTTGTGAACCCCTGTTGGGGAGTATATGTAAATTTGTGCAATTGAATGGTTAGTTTCTGGGTATAGAAATGCAAGGCTCGTTAGTGTCTGTTTAGCTAATGGTTTGTTGATGGGCCATTATCTTCTCTGAAGATGCCAGCCACAGATGCAGAATGTCAGAAAGAAACTATTCCAGAACACGGCCTCACAGCCCAGGAAAAACCCAAGGAAAATCTATGGATGCCAGCCGTGAAAGCCTTCGACTTCACAAGGTTAAAATACTTTGTATGGCTGGGAAGGGTGAGTAATGTCAGGGATGATGGGAGTTGTAGCTCTTCACCTCTGGCTCAAACTCACCACCTTGTTATGCAGCAGAGCCAACCAGCATAGATCAGTGGTTAATGCTTTCCTCCAAAGCAGCAGAGTTTCAGAGAATAGGCTGAAGATCCTGACAAACTCTCCAAGCCTTCTCACTCTTCTCCAGGTGTCTCCAAAACGTCTCCAGGATTCACTCAGGCAACTCAGTAGTTTTATATAAAACCTACTTTATTCTTCTATATAAATATACTATATGGTCAACAAATCACAATCTCTACACACTACACCACAATATCTCCAAACCACAATTCATTGGCAAACATTGCAATTTTATAGCCATTGTTTATCACCACCCACTAGCTAGTTTCCACCCAGTGGATGTGTACTTCCATTCTGATTGGTCCACATAGTTCCACCCATACTTAAGACCAACCCATGTATTTCAACATTTCACCTTGTACACTTAATGATTCTCAGGTGTTTCCAATCTGCATTCAGTACCTCTGTCCTTGGCTCTCAGGCCTTCTAGATTACATTAGCAGTTTCACCTGTGTAGCCCCATAATTGCTCTTGCTTAGTCATTGTGACTTTCACATACATATTTTATTTCTTTCACTGTATGTCCCATGTTGCATTTTCCTTAACAAAAAACCCAAGGAAAATCTATGGATGCCAGCCGTGAAAGCCTTCGACTTCACAAGGTTAAAATACTTTGTATGGCTGGGAAGGGTGAGTAACACCCGGTGTTAGTCCTGTGTCATCACCACTGTATATCAGAGTGCTAAGACCCAGAGTTTGTGTGGGTTGTTGTGTGCTTTTACTGAGAGTAGTGAGTAGTGACTGTTTGTATCTTCCATATATTCTGCAACAAAAAGATAAAGAGCCTCCAAAGACTTTGGAAGAGCCCAGCTGTGTCTGTGCTTCATTTCAAGGTTGGTCAGTGCCATATTGCCAAATACTGCTAGAGGGTTCTATGCTTCTGCATGCTGCTGTTAATAGCTACTGTTGTGGACAAGCACCTCAGACACTGCTGACAATTGGCATCTCAGTGGGCCTAGTTTTTACATTTCTCGCTGCACAGCTTGCAGGACATAAAAGAGTGCCAACATCCTCAAAGGGGGGGGGGTCTGCTAATCCTTCTTCTGCCCAGAGCACCTTGCACCTTATCATGCAAATAAGAGGCTGTATCCCCTGACATACCTCTCCTCATACCCCATCCTGTCCAACCTCACAAGGTTGTCATCAAACCATCAACTTCTTAACATTCCACATGATAATCAATGGAGTCTCGCTCTCCTTTGTTTCTCCCTTGGGAGAGTCATTTAGCCATTGTTGTAACCAAAATGTGCTTTCAAGGCATAAAATGGGTTATAAATACCCCAGCCTAGACCCCAGTAAAGTGTGCCACAGATGGACATGACATTCTGCCAGATTCTCTTTGTCACCCACCCTCAGACACAGTGTGAGCCTCCTCTATACACGGAACTCTCTTCTCTACGAGACTGGTAAATATCACCCAATTCCCGAATTTCTCTCTATGCAGCCTTCCCTGCTTTCTCTCTGATAGCCTTGCATGGTTCGTAGAGTGCATATCCTTGTATATTTATCTATAGTCTTCCAATAAAAATACTTTAGCTTTACTTTGACTGGAGTGGTCTCTATAGTTAGTACTGATATACATAGAGGGAAAGATCCCCAAAGTTACCCTCCTCTCATAGGCCAACCATTTTGAGCTAATAATTCCCCCATACATTAAATCAAAAACTGGCATCATAGGTGGGTTCCCCACTGACCACCACCTCTTAGGGTAACATCTGGTCATCAACAATCCTGCTGAGATCTTACAAACTCAAGACTGTTGCTCCCTTGGAAGAATCACGGCATTTGTAATGTGGACTTCCTCATTTTTTTCTGCCTTCGCTGTACTGAGCGTTATTGTCTTTTCAAATGATTCCTGTCATTTCGTGATGTGTCCAAAGTATGGCAGCCTCAGTTTAGTCATTTTATCTTCTAGTGCAATTTCAGGCTTCCTTTGCCCTCTAAACTATTTATTTCACTTTTTTGGCAGTCCACAGTATCCACAGAACTCTCCTCTAGTGCCACATTTAAAATCCACTGATTTTCTTCCTGTCAACTGTTCTTTCTCCAGCATTCATAGCCATACACAGAAATTGGGGATACACCCACACACATCTGTACATATATGCATACAATGATGCAATGGATTCTAATCTATGAAAGCTCATGCCTTTATAAATCTGTTTGATTAAGGTGTCAGCAGATTGCTGCTTTATATATATAATACAATTGCCCTGAAAGAGTTTCAGAGAGTACAAATTGGCTGAAGCTTGTTAAGTCATCATATACACTTCATTTCTGCTAACAAAACTAAGCCAAAGTAAAAATGTTATTGACTCAAATCTTATATTAAACATATTTCATTTAAGAAATAGCAAAAAGTTTTCAGGTATTTTACTACAATAACTGGCTACAGAAAAGACTGAGGAACAATGTCTGTGATCATTCAACACCTAATTTGATTCTGGTGATGTCACATCTTTGAAATAATTGGGACTCTGTTGGCTGTCAATGAATGATACTGTAGCCAGAGCTCGGATCAGTACCTAGCACCCTTAGCTACTGGGTCCTGCTGCTGATAATGATCATGGATCTGTGAACCACTTACCATTTTAATTACTCACAATGTCCTGGAGCTATGCTACATTGGGAGCATTGGGGTAATTAAAATAGTAAGTGATTCACTGCTGAAAGTTCTAAGTATTCCAAGAACATCTGCTAAACTACAGATACCAGAATTCCATAGGAGAACCATAGAAGTTTGAAACCATTTTCACTGTCCTAGAGCCATCATCCAATGGAAACATAGAATCATAGAGTTGGAAGAGACCACAAGGGCCATCTAGTCCAACCCCCTGCCCTGCAGGAATACACAATCAAAGCATCCCCCACAGAAGGCCATCCAACCTCTGTTTAAAAACCTGCAAAGAAGGAGACTCCACCACAATGAGGCAGCACATTCCTGGGATTTGTAGTTGGTGTAAGGTGCTTAAAATTGTCTGCCAGAGAGCTATAGTACACTCCCATGAACTATATCAGTAGAGATGCCTGGCAGAGAACCTCACTGAATTATAACTCCCAGGATTCCATTGGATAATGAAACCAGAGCAGGTAAAGTCTCATCAAACTGCTAGAATTATGTATAGTAGTTACCCTCTAAGAGGGATGAAATCATGTCTCCACATAGCTGTTGTTTGGGAGAACATATATGCATTAGTTCACAAGTTGGAGAACAAGTTAACAGCAATAGAGAAAGAACAGGTGAAATTGTCTATCAGAGAAGAGAGATATCTTATTTCCCCATTCCCAGCCAGAAAGTAATTCACAGAGCACATGCTTGCTGCCTTATCAGACCCTGTTCCCCAGGGTCTCTTCTCCATATGTGGGAGAGCCACACAGGTTGCCTCTGGAAAAGTCTAGGCAGCTGTTCAAACAGCACCACCTCTCCCCCACCTCGCAATGTGTTCAATTCATGCAATCTGCAAAATGCTCCCACATTTTCTTTATTCGATGCGGTTATCATTGGAAGACATTGGATCTCCTTCCAGCCATTTTCTTTTTCACACTAAATGCTTTGCCCTGTGAGTAATAATCACTTCCTACCCAGATTCTGAGAGGCTTTCCCCAAATTACAGGGCATACAAAGGTCAGTCTTAGAGAATGTGGGCTGTGACCACAACATATTTCTTCCAAAGTAAAAGGAAATAAGTTGGCTGCAATTGTATACAGTGGCTCCTACATAAGTGGCTAGTGAATCCACTCTGAGTTTAGGGCCAGACTTTAAAGTAAGTAGCCAAGGTGATGAACCCTAGCCCTAAACAGATTCAGCACTTTGGACAAGGCTTTAAAGTTTGGACTAAAACCCAGTACAGATTCACCACCCCACTGACATGAGAGCAATGAGCCATCATATATCTTCCTTCCTTCCTTCTGTTTCTAAGTCTGATGGATCAAGAGTGTTTTTACTGGCAGAAAGAGAGCAAAGAGACAGCCATCCTAGCTTCCTTTGAGAGGGACTTCCAAAGTCTAGGATGAGCCACCAAGAAGACTCCCTCCCATGTTCCCATTAAATGAGCCTGAGAAGGTAGTGGAAGAGAGAGAAGGCCTCTCCTGAAGTTTTTTATAGGCTCATAGGCAGAGAGAGGGTCCTTCCAAACTGGTTAAAATAGTTCAAAACAATTTAAAACCTTGCATGTATGTGATTTTGCATAAAACCAATTAAGTCCCAAAGGCTTTAGTTTAAAAAAAAAAAAACAGCTTTTCTCTCAATACTGAAATGACAGCAATGTTAGCACCAATCATGCCTCTAAGGGGAGGTCATGTCATAAATGAGAGCCAACATGGTGTAGTGGTTTGAGTGTTGGACTAGAATCCAGGGGCCCATTCACATTACATTGTTATATTGCTAATATTCCATTTTAACTGGCATGATTTCATCCTATTGAAACACTATAGTATGGCATCCAAATACAAGAATCTCCAATTCAGGTCAGCCAATTGTCCGAGGATGACTTGGTTCATAGCTACATCTTCCCTAAAAGGAATGTTTAAAGAGACGTATAATGACCAGTCCACCAGAATAGGGGCCCATTCACACTACAGGGTGAGTCTCCCTTATCCAAAATACTTGGAACCAGAAGTATTTTGTATTTTGGAATATTTTAGATTTTGGAATATTTTGGATTTTGGAATACTTGCATATACATAATTAGATATTTTGGAGATGGGACCCAAGTCTAAACATGAAATTCATTTATGTTTCCTATACACCTTATACACATAGCCTTAAGGTAATTTTATACACAATATTGTTACCAGTCTGGACAGCCGCCACCCTTATCCATGAAGTAATTGGCAATATTTAATAATATGGCTAATTGTGGCCTTCCATGAGAGTGGCAGAGTGAACTGGGAACTCACAAAAACCAGGTACCCATAAGGACTAGTGCTGAGACTAAGTCATGTACATCCTAGGAAGGGGTAATCATAAATTCCCAAGAAAGGTAACTTGTAGAGGAACTTCTTGCCTGAATATCTGGCTAATCCAATCAAGTATAACTGGGTATACAAGGTTTGTAAATGAGCTGTTTCCCCTCTCCTCTACCCAGACAGGGAAAAGGCTGCTTGCTTCATTCAGTTTCAAAATAATAACACATTAACAATCATTAGCATTTCTGGAGTATCCATTGTTTTAGCTTGGGAGACTCCAAGAAGCATTGTCTTTCACTCTAAATCCCATCCCCTGAAGGAAAAGGACATATTGCTTACCTGTAACTGTAGTTCTCTGAGTGGTCATCTGTGAATTCAAAACCCCTTCAAAATTCTGCAAAAGCACACACAGTTCCACTTCCTCCCTTCATGCTGCTGGCTTGTGTGTCCTCAGAACACAACTCAGACTCCGCTGCTGCAGGAATCTTTGCTCTACAGGATGGGTGTCATATCCTCCCATTACCCCCCTCACTCTATTCCTCTATCCAAAGTATCCTCTTCCTACTTATTTCTCTAGCTTGGGTGCTTGAAGCCTGAGTATGTGTGTGAATGTTGTTGTTATTTCCTCAATAAAGAACATTCAATTGTTTTATCTAACCTTCCAGTCTTCTCCTTAGTACCAGTGTCCAAGATCCTGCTCGTTGCTCACCTCTCAGATTACCAAGTCGAGTATATTAATTCCCCCAAATTAATATTGGTATAGTGGAGGGTCCCAATGGACCCTGGTATTTTGGGTAACAATATTTTTAATAATGTTGTGCATGAAAAGAAGTTTGTGTACATTGAACCATAAGAATGCAAAGTTGTCACTATCTCAGCCACCCATGTGGACTGTTTTGGATTTTGGAATATTTTGGATTTTGGAATTCCAGATAAGGGAGACTCAACCTGTACACAATTATAGTGCTATTATTCCACTGTAACTGCTATGATTGCATGCTATGGAATCCTGGTTTTGCAGTTTGGTGAGGCACTAGAGCTCTCTGGTTGAGAATACTAAATGCCCTTCCCTAAACTTCAAATCCCATGGTTCCATAAGACTGAACCATGGCAGTGCAATAAATGTATAGTGCGAATGTGCCCCTGGAGACCAGGGTTCAAATCCCTGCTCAACCATCCAAATCCATTGGGTGATTTCAAACTCTCTCAGCCTGAGAAGGCAATGCCAAAACTCCTCTGAAGAAATCTTAATACAGATAAGACAGGATTGCCATAAGGCAGAGTGGAATTGAAGGCACAAAATAGCAAGTTCCACTATCGGTGATACATGGGGCCCATCATTCATTGCTGGTTCCAGTCCCAGGTAAGACACCATCCCCATTGTGCCTCAGGAAGATTCTGGGCATTCTTCTTAAAATGTTCTTTACTTTTGTAGATTTGAAAAGTGTTCAAAGTGTTTTGCCATCAGAATTCTTGTGTCTGTGTTTGGTTAAAAAAAACAAAAAAACAAGACAAGCTGATTTAAAGAGCAGCAGGAGCAGCAAGAAGCAAAATCAGAAAACCTGATCAATAAAAGACAGCAGAAGCCAATCACCATAAAATGTCTTAGAGAGTAAAATGTGTGGCATTTTCAAAGCTTTGAGGAGTTACTTTTTTAAAAGAAATTAGTCAGAGTAGTATGGCCCAGAGAAGTGAAAAGGAAATGTTAGAATTTTTTTTTAAAGTAGAATCATAGAATTGCAGAGTTGGAAGAGACCACAAGGACCATCCAGTCCAATCCCCTGCCATACAGGAAATCACAATCAAAGCATCCCCGACAGATGGCCATCCAGCCTCTGTTTAAAGACCTCCAAGGAAGGAGACCCCACCACGCTCTGAGGGAGTGTGTTCCACTGCCGAACAGCTCTTACTGTCAAAAAGTTCCTCCTAATGTTAAGGTGGAATCTCTGTAATGAATTTTTAAAGGATTTTTTAAAAAAGTTATACTATGGAGATTATCAGACAGGAATGGAAAAAGTGTTCCTGTCCCACAATCTCCAATCCCGTCCCTGTCGTAGCACAATAACCCTCCCCATCACATATACCTTATCTTCTGTTGACAGGCAGCCCAGGAATGAACGGAGCTCTAGTGGAGCTCCATTTACTTCCTGGATCGAAATCTCGCCTATTCTCATGAGAAGAAGCGAATGTGGGAAATTCAAAAAAAAAAAAAAAGAACACACAAAAAGTTATACCATAGACACCATAGAAGCATAGAAACACACTAAAAATAAAAAAAATAAAAACAAGTAACTCAGGGAGGTTCCTAAAAAGAGGGTAGCCTACCTTGTTTTCATGATCCCACCCAGAAGTATTCTGCCAGGCCCGCCCATTGATGCTGTATTCATGATGCAAGGTTTCAGATGCCAGCAATGCTGGCACCAAAACAGGAAGGGTGATCTACTCATGGCTCAGCCTGTCAATAAAAAGAAATGCCAGAATAATTACAGTGGTATGCAAAATGATGTCATTAGCCACGCCACATTAGCCACGTCTGATAATCTCCTTTATTTTGTAAAATTTCTCAGAAGGAACTAAAATAAATGTGGACATAGTGTGTCCTGTGGGCCACATGTGGATCCCACTTTTGTAGCTTCTTAAATTCCCCCCACCCCACAACCCAACAATTATTTTTTTAAAAAATTAATGCAGTTTTCAGGCAACCCGCCCCCCCAAAAAAAAATATGCAGAAACCTCCCAAATGTGTGAAAACATGAAAAATACCCCCCCACCCCCAAATCACTCCAGAATGCTGTACTACCTTGAAATAGCTGTGTTTTCCTCTGCTGCTTCTCTCAAAATGGTGACAGGAAGTGATATGATTCACTTCCTGTTGTCATTTTGAGACATAGAAGAAAATTGAGGTGTTTGGGTTTATGATGGGAAGTGAGGCATCTGGGAGGAAAATTGGCCCCATCCCACATGCAGTTCCCCTCTCAAACTAAAATATACTATTAGTTACTTTTTTAAAAAAAAAAGTTATTTACACTCCAGGACACTGGCCTGTGGTACAAAATATACTCATCTACCTTCTTGTCACCTCAACATTCACTGTTATGTTGTGTGCATTCAAGTTGTTTCTGACTTATGGCAACCCTAAGGTAAACCTGTCATGGGGTTATCTTGGCAAGATTTTTCAAAGTGGGTTTGCCATTGCCTTCCTTTGAGGCTGAGAGTGTGTGACTTGCCCAAGGTCATCCAGGAGGTTTTCATGGCCAAGCAGAGTTTCGAACTCTGTTCTCGAGAATCTTAGTCCAATGTTCAAACCACTATATATCACTATGAATGTGGACTTTTGTAGTCTCCTATGCAAGAATGCAAGCAAGACTTGCCCCCCGCCACCCTTGCCCACCCAGGTATTACACCAACTTCTTTCCTATTAGTTTTGTAATGTGATTAGTTTTGTAATGTAATTTTGTTCAGCCCTCATTACCCAAAGTACACTACCTTATTACAGGCAGCTATGTTATATGTTCCTTAGAAGTGCCAGTCAAGAAACCTTTCATGTCTTCAGTGCTGAACATGTGAAGAAGGCTTGAGACAAAGAGGGAGTAAATTGAGAGATACCTGAAGAAGACTTGGTGGTGCAAGCTTGGTCTTTGGAGACCTGCTGTAGGGGGATACACCTCCTTGCCTTGTAAGTGTCCCTGTCATTTACTTAGTGGCAACTGGTAACTTCTATCTCATTGAGGCAGTGAATCTAATCCAGGCTTTAATTCTCTTTAAACTTTGTAGGAGCTATCCAAGGTGCTGAGCCTACTTTTGGGATAGGGTGCAGCACTTTGGAAAGCTCCTTTAAATTTGACATGGATGCCACCAGATACCACTGCATTTGCCTCTATATGTGGTCTGCCTATCTGTGCATAAAGTAAATAATACAAAAAGCCATAATTCTCAAGCACTCTATCACTTTTCACTGCTTGGGAAAGTTGAGAGCTACGTGTTGTGGGCCAGTGCTACTCAAAATGGTGGTCCATGTCCCAGAACTGGTCCACAAGCCATCAGTTGCTGATCCACACAGAGTTTCCATGAAAGGAAGAAACAGTTGTTCTAAACGGGTACAAAGATAACACTAGTGCCTGGCATATTGTCCAGAAGAAGAAGAAGAAGCCGCTAATCTCCCACAACAGATACATAAGACATGCTGTTATTGGCAGGACATACAGGACAACCTAGCTGTGATTCTGTTCACTGGTTGCATTACTGACATTTCTCCCCAGTCAATTTGCATTGCTGTTGCACCAGCTTGCCCTTGTAGTACATGGTGGTCTTGTGCATTCAAGCATGTGTCTGAGAAAATCATAATGCACATCCCCAGTTGCAAAACAGTAAATGTGAACCACATATGCAAGTGTTGTGCACCACAAATACAGTTTGGGTCCATCATGTCTTCTGGAAAGGAAGAGTTTATGAGAGTTCCGTAGGCTGAATGGTGAACTCGAGCTTGGAAATGGCAGCCTGATCCTGGAGCAGTTGAGCCCATTGTGTAGTTCATTAAATAAAGTTACTGGTGAAAGCAGGTGGAGACCAATGAGGAACAGACATTGTCCCAGAAAGCATGTGTGTTTGTGCAACAGATTCACTTGTGCAATTACAGTAGGAACCCATATCCATGTGGGATTGGTTCCAGGCGGCCATGTGGATAATGAAATCCGTGGATAATAGCAAATGCCCCCATCACCATTCCCACCCTGGGAGCAATCCTGGGGTGACCCCAGGGGCAAACGGAGATGGGAGGCAAGAACTACTCTTCCCCTCCCTTCACTCCTGTTCATCATTCCCACCATGGGAGCAATCCCGGGGGGTGATCCCGGGGGCAAAGGGAGGCGAGAACTACCCCTCCCCTCCCTTCATCTCCACATTGCCATTCCTGCCACAGGAGCGATTCTGGGGGGCGATCCCAGGGGCAAAGGGAGAAGGGAGGTGAGAACTACTACTACTCTCCTCCCTCCCCCACCCACCCACCTTCACTGTTGCCATCCAGTGATAATTGAATCAGCGGATGGTGAATCAGCAGATGCTGATACTGTATACTTAGATCACCATTAAAATGATTCTGTCCCTTGTGCAAAGGCCAAAATAATCATATCCATATCTGCAAGCATATAAGATTTATATCTGGCACATGTCACCAACAGAATTCCTGCCCCCATGAGAAATTTGGTTGCTTCTATCAAAACTTAGTTTTGTTTCCAGCAAAATGCCTAGGATATCTCTCGTGAGCAGCAGCCTCCAAATCCATCCTGAACTTTCAGGCTAGATGAAACCCAGTGTTAAATTTTTCGAAGAGTCCTCATGCTGGGAAGGTAAATTTATCCATTTTCTACTTCAAGGCAATTTCTTCACTGCATTCACATATTCCATGTATTAGACATTCATTCACGCCAGATGATGCAATTTACATTACCAGCTAAAGACCACCCACATGCATTGATGGATGCCAGACATTTGGTGGATTGCTGCCCAAACTTGTGACAGCAGAAAAAATGGTTTTTCTCAGCATGTGGCAACAGCTCTTTTGGAAATACTTCTGCAAATACATGGATCTTAAGTAGCTTGGCACAATCAGTGCAGCTTGGAGCCTAATAGAGAGAAAGCAATAATTGTTCTGGTGGGAACTAGAAACCTATTGGGATGGAGTAGCGAGGAACATTAGTTGGCACTCCCTGATCCTCTTTCTTGGGGTTGTAGATAAAACCCATCATTTTTTATGGACTGTACTATGTTCTCTATTACGTTTCCACTGGACCAGAGTGCCTGAGAGGGAATCAAGCTTCACTCTGCAGATTCCAGAAGTTTGCTTCATGTCTGAGGGACTGATCTGCAATGCCTGGGGAAATTGGCACTTGGCCCCAACACAGTTGCCCACCCCTGCAGTATGAGAACTTAAGAAGAGTCCTTCTGGATCAAACCACAGGGTGATGTAGAACAGCATTGTACTCCCACAGTGACCAATTAGGGGATCTTTCATGCTGCACAATTACCACGCTATGATTCCACTTTAACTACCATGGCAACATCTTGTGGAATTGAAAGATTAGCAGTTTAAGGGGGGGTATGTAGAATTTCCATCCAAAGAGCTCTAGTTCCACACCAAACTACAAACCTATCATCAAATGCATCATCTAATACAAATGAATGTCTCTCTGGCTTTTCTTCACAAACGAAGATTCAGGAAAGACTCATCCCAAGTTTTCTGCAAGAGCACTGATGACTAAAAAGGCCAATCCAAGACAGACAAGTCCAGTTGCAGAAGGCACAGCAGAAGGTCTCCTTGGGTGATGTTTCTGGGTTGTGATTCTTTCTGCATTGTCGTTTCTCTTCAAGACTTGTTCAGCATGAGTTCTCAAATAAGGCTGCAGCATTGTGGATAGTGTGTCTGCATGCCTCCCGATGTGAGGCCAGGGCGGACCATTGTTGGTGATTAATTTGGCCAAGCCTGAGATGTTGTTTCAGGGAGTCCTTGTATCACTTTTTTGGAGCGCCCCTCTTACGCTGAACCATGGCGAGTTCACCGTAGAGTACTATTTTGAGGAGGCGATGGTCCTCCATCCTAGAAACATGCCCTGCCCAGCGCAGCTGTGTTCTCAATATCATGGCCTCAATGCTGGTGATCCCTGCTTGCTCAAGGACAGCAACATTCGTCACATAGTCAGTCCAGTGTATATTTAGGATTGTGCATAAACAGCGCTGATGGAAGCGTTCGAGGAGTCGTAAGTGGTGGCGATAGGTGACCCATGTTTCAGACCCATAAAGGAGAATAGACAGTGCAATGGCTCTATACACACTGATTTTTGTGTTTCGCCTCAGGTGTTTATTACTCCAGACTCTTTTGTAAAGTCTTCCAAATGTGCTATGTGCCTTTGCTAATCTGTGATTGATCTCTTTGTCAATCTTGGCATCTGAGGAGATGATGCTTCCCAGGTAGGTGAACTGCTGAACGGACTTAAGCACAGAATTGCCAACGGCAATGTGGGGATGGTGGTGTTTGTCCTGTGGTGCAGGCTGGTAAAGGACTTCTGTTTTCTTCAGGTTGACTTCCAGCCAAAACAGCTCTGCAGCTGTTGCGAAGCAGGATGTTAGGTGCTGCAGAGCTGCTTCTGTGTGGGCAACAAGCATCATCATCAGCGAAGAGCAGCTCACGGACTAGATAGTTTAGAGTCTTAGTGAGAGCCCTCAGACGGCTTAAGCTAAACAAGCTACCATCAGTACGGTAACGTATATAGATGCCGTCGTCGTCTTCGAGCTCTGCCATAGCCCTTTGGAGCATCATGCTGAAGAAGATTGTAAATAGAATACACACATGCAGTGAATGCAGTGCTAAAATTGTGCAGTGGGAAAGGGTTCCAGATGTCCCAATGGGAAACTCGCCAGCAGGACATGAGCACAATACCACTACCTACTTGCCTTCTCTGCTACTACTGCTTTGATAATTGAGGTAATATATAGCAACAAGATGTACAAATAATATATACAAACACTAATAGCCTATGATAGCCCAGCTCAAGATGATTGTCTTCTTTTCACCATTTCCATCTGTGTATGATGTGCCATATTTTACTCTTTTCCCATATATTTATCTAAAGCCTTCTTGGTTTGCATAAGGTTGCCCCCTTTCCCTCTCATACAGATATGCACACACACCTGTGTGAAAAAAACAAGAGGAATTTGAAAAGGTTGATTAGCTGAGCATCTTCTATAAAGTGTGTGTGTGTGTGAGAGAGAGAGAGAGAGAGAGAGTTAGTTTTGTAAATTAAAGTGCTTAAGTTGGTTTTGTATATGGGTGTGTTCTGCATACACAGCAAGGATAACTACACATCTATTTAAAACTACACATAGATTTATGGGCATTGTGGACTGGTTGCTATGACAACCACTCCAGCTGCTCTGCACCAAATAACCTTGTCATGTGAACATTTATCACAAGCACATCATCAAGTACAGGATTGCACTGTATGCTCGTTGCCTAAACAGCAGGAGGTTTTTTCTGCATATTAATTGCTCCCGGCCTTTTATAGTATAAGTCAAAGTCCCAAATTATCTGGATACCTGACAAGGGTATAGAAGACTTTGCTTTCTTTTCTGCTTGCCTCAACTTTGCAGCAATCTTCCTTATACTGGATCAGACCATTGGCCCATCCAGCCCTATCTTATTCTAGAATTTCACAACTTGTGACCCACTGGCCAAATACTGTAAGATGCCAAGTACCTTTAGGCTAGTGGGTGGTTTATTATACAGATGGGAAATCTTTTCCTTGGTTTTTTTCTGGCTTGTGAGGCCGTGTTCTGGAACCCAAGGAAAATCGATGGATGCTGGCTGTGAAAGCCTTCGACTTCACAGGAAAAGTTTTTATTTTCCAGATTATGAGGCCACAAATTCCATAATACTTTATCACTGCTATGCTATCAGGGGTTTCTGGGTGCTGAACGATCAAACTTTTGGAGGACCAGATGTTTAATTAGGTTATTGAGGTCCCTAGTGGGCAGGCATCTAATTGTAGTAGCCATTTCGACTCTAATCTCTATTTACTGAATGCTGTAATCTTACAATCACTATTTGGGGTCAGACTAGATAGCCCATGAGACTCTGGGACTCTGCAAAGTCTTTTCCCTTTAACTCTCAGGCCTAGTCAATGTTCCTTACTAATCAACCCTATGTTCCAGAAACATACGATATGCTGATGTAAACAAATTCTTTCTCTAATAACAGTCGAACTGTACCTAAATGTTCCTAAGTTATCTTGCCTTGAACTATCAACAAATTGTCTCAAGGGAAACTGCTGACACCAAAGAGAAGGAGGAGGAAATTGTTTTTTGCATACCGAAATTAATGTATAAAAGTATTCTGTAATCATAGCTCTTGGCTCTGACTCTTTGGAAGATATTCCAGTCAGGCCCACCAGTGTAATAAAACTCACTTTCCAATCCGTGGGTCTGCTGTTCCATGATTTCTGCAACATAGATTTCTGCAACATAAAACTCACTTTCCAATCCGTGGGTCTGCTGTTGCATGATTTCTGCAAAATAATGGGTTGAACTCTACTATATTCCACCAATGGCTGCTACAGTCTCTCATGTCAGACAGGCTTTTGCTGAGGAGCCAGACTAAATGTGTCAAACAGCTGCTGGGCAGCAGCAGCAGTGCATGGTGGATGGGTTTTGACACTGGCAGATCTCTCAGAGACACTTTCTGTGTATTGTTGTGAGGGCTGGACAGTGTAGAAGGCTGATAGGGTCAGCACCTTGGATAGCTCCTTTAAAGTTCATACTAAAACCTGGAGTTGACTCACCTCCCCAACTGATGTGAAAGCCATCAAACACCACAGTGTAAAATCCTCCTACCCTTGTGCTTTCTAAGCCAGCCTATTACTCACACGTACACTGAAAGATGCTGTCCTGTCACAAACACTGAAGTAAGATTCAGCATCCTGACAGACTAGATGCTGTACATAGAACTGAAGAAGAAGCCATCTTGTCTTTTGGTTCAGGAAGCCAAATGTCTTGGGCTAGCCTGACCCCTTTCAGACTTTCTGAGTAAGGGTTCATCTTCACTGTAAGAATAATGCAGTTTGACACCACTTTAAGTGCTGTAGCTCCATCCTATGGATTTGTATTTTTACAAGGTCTTTAGTTTTCTCTACCAAAGACTGCTGGTGCCTCACAAAACTACAAATCCCAGGATTCTGTAGGATGGAGCCATGGCAGCTAAATTGGAGTCAAACTGCATTATTTCTACAGTATAGATGCACCCTGAGTCACAGAGGGCCAAACAGGGCCAGAGGACTGCATCAATGTTCAAATGGGTCAAACAAACATGATCCCACTCCCCTTAATATCGTTATATGGTTGGAGGGTTATAACTGAAAGGGGGTATTGCAAATGGAATAATGTCACATTAAATTGAATTGCAGCATACAGATGCTTAGGGGATCCCACTGTTTTCATTTCTCCTTTACTTAACTGGTTATTAACCTGTCATTTCATGCCACAATTGCCAAGTTTAAGTAAGACTCTTTTGGTAAAAAATTTGACTGGTGAAGGCTTTTGCTGAACCTTGCCTGAGACTTCACTTCAAAAGGAAATCTCTAAAGCCTACTCTAATGTTCCACATCAACATGAGTTATTGCTGTTTTCCTCAACTGATAGTTCAGCTAAACCAGTAGGAACCTTTCAAAGTAGAAAAAGGAGATTTTAAACTGACTTTCCTCTCCTCCTCTTGTATGAAATCAGATACAGAAATATAAATTCTAATTGGTGGGGAAAATGTGTAAAATGGAAGGAAGTAATCATCTTATAATAATGCTTCAGGAATTCTTAATGCCGTTTAATGAATTTTATTATTTTATTTGTTGTTTTGGAATAGTATACTTTTTGAAATGATAGATGATAGATAGATAGATAGATAGATAGATAGATAGATAGATAGATCCATCAGATTATAGACATAATACAATATAGGAAGCACCAGCAGGCAAAAGTTAGATCATATTTTTTTCTGCTTTTTTTTTAATATCCACCTAAAATCTAAATACAAAAATTAAAAAGTAAATAAACAATTCTATCACAAACACTAAGTTAAAACAGTTTAAATATACTTAAAACATTGTGGATGAAAGCACAGCTTATGCCTGGAGTGTCTCACACTATTAGTCAGTTATGTGAATAAGTCCCCATTTCCCCTGGCATATCTCTCCTCACATACCCCTTCCTGTCCAAACCCACAAGGTTGTCACAAAACCATCAATAGCTTATAATTCCATAAGTAAAGCAATCAGTTGAGTTTTGGTTTCCTTTGTTCCTCCCTTGGGAGAGCCATCTAGCTGTTGTTGTAGCCAGAACATGCCTTTAAGGCATGAAGTGAGTTATAAATATCATAGACCCAACCATGCCAAAGTGTGCTACAGAAGGATCCAGCCACTCTCTTTCTCAGTGCACCACAGATTGGGATTCTACTGTGCCACTCTCAAACCCCCATCTAAGTTTCCTTGCTACACAGAACTCTCTTTCTCCAAGATTGGTAACTATCACCCACTTCCCAGACTTCTCTCTCTCAAACCTTCCCTGCTTTCTTTTCTAATAGCCTTGTATGGTTTATAAGAGTGCATATTTTTGTGTGTTAGTCTGTATTATTCCAATAAAATACTTCATTTCACTTTAACTGGAGTGCTCTCTACAGTTAGTACTGGTATACATAGGTGAAAAGGTCCCTGAAGTTACCCTCCTCTCACAGGCCACCTGTTTGAGCTAATAATTCCCCCAAATATTAAAAAAGATGCTGGTATAATGGGTGGGACACTAACACCCCCACCCTACCTCTTAGGGTAACAAGCTCTGGCAGAGAAGGCTAAATATTTCACAAAACTACAAACCCCAGAATTCCATAGCATTGAGCCATGGCAGTTAAACTGGTGTCAACCTGCATTATTTCTGCAGTGTGTCAGTAGCCATCATGAGCAGCACTTTGAATTCTTCCCAGAAATGGACCAGTAGCCAATGAAGTTGTTGCAACATGGGAGTTATGCATTCCCTATAACCAGCCCCAGTATGCAGCCTGGCCACAGCATTTTGGACTCACTGAAGTTTCCAAAAAGTTCCCAAAGGCAGCCCCACATGGGGGATGTTACAATGATCCAAACAAGATGTAATCAAGGCATGTGCCACCACTGTAGCCAGAGCTGACCTCTCCAGTAACAGCTGGAGCACTAGTTTTAGCTGAGCAAAGGCATTCCTGGACGCCACTAAACCTAAGCGTCCAGGCTGGGATCTAAGTCCAGGAGTATGCCCAAACTTTGAACCTGACATTTCAGGAGGAATGTAACCCCACCCATTATAGGCAGATTCCCTATTCCCTGATTTATCTTTCAGCTCATCAGGAGCACTTTTGTCTTGTCTGGATGAAGTTTCCATTTGTTCACTCTCATCCAGCCCATTACTAATAGTGGATACTGGCTTAACACTGGAACAGCTTCCTTGGAATTAGATGGAAAGGAGATAGAAAGCTGGGTTACTGGTGATAATGAAACGCTGGATAACCTCTCCCATTGGTTTCATGTAGTTTCAACCCAGAGGGTCCCCACAGACCAATGGCTGGGAGGTTGAATAGGAACCCCTCAGCAGCACCTTCTGAGTTTACCCCTCTAAGAAGGACTAGAACCACTGGAAAAAAGTGCCTCCAGGTCCCATCCCAGAGAGGCAGCCCAGAAAGATTCCATGGTCAAAAATATTGAAAGCTATGGGCAGGTCCAGCAGAATCAACAGGGATAAACTCCCTTGGTCTAGCTCCTGGCGTAGGTAATCTAACAAGCCAACCAAAACTATTTTCTCTCCCATACCCAGGCCTGAAGCTAGACTGAAATGGATCTAGATAACCCATCTCAAGCAGGACCCAAAAGAAAAAAAAAACAGAGTAGTTACTGGCCAAGGTTGTATGAGCCTTAATTATTACTCTTTTTCAAGGAATCAAGTTTTCTACACCAGAAGGGGGTGACTATAGTTCCACAGATGTTTTTGGTCTACAATTTCCATCAGTGCTAGCCAGCATAGCCAATGGTAAGAGACTATGGGAATCGTGCTTCAGAATTACCTGAAGGATCATACTCTCCCAAATTCATGAATGTCACCATGCACACAATTTTTCATGTTTTGTGCTGAGATTGCAGTTATACACATTTCTTCTCATTGACTGAAGCATGTTTGTGAGCATTTTTAAGCCATACACTAACTACAGACTACATCTGTTTCTGTGTTACTTCTGAGTTGTGTGAATTAGAGACATTCTGATCAAAATTGAACTGATATGAATTTCTCACATTTCTCAAGGTACCAGAAGGAAATGTCCAAATGACTTGGCACATCAGCTTTTTCATGTATGTTGGAGTCATGTGCAAAGAAGGAATTTGCACATCAACACTGGGAAAAGTGAAGTAGTCATGTATGACTCCAGGCATGAAGACGCACTATCCACAATGCTGCAGCCTTATTTGAGAATTCACGCCGAACAAGTCTTGAAGAGAAATGACAACGCAGAAAGAATCACAACCCAGAAACATCACCCAAGGAGACCTTCTGCTGTGCTTTCTGCAACCAGACTTGTTTATCTCGGATTGGCCTTTTTAGTCATCAGCGTGCTTGCAGAAAGCGTGGGATGAGTCCTTCTTGAATCTTCATTTGTGAAGAAAAGCCAGAGAGAGAGATATGTCTGCGTTGCATGTTTTATCCTAATTACATTCCAGGTAAGGTACAAAGTGTTGGTTATTGCATTTGAAGCCCTACATGGTTTAGGTCACGTTACCTATGGGAATTCCTCCTTTCATATAATCTACCCCATACACTCAGGTCCTCGGGGGACATTTATTTTAGTCAGCCAGGACTAGGTTGGTGGCTGACACCCAAAGGACTTTTTCTTCAGCCCCCCTAGACTCTGGAATGGCCTGCCGGGAGAGATTTGACAGATGAACATGCTGTCCAAATTCAAACAGCATTAAAGACTAGTCTCTTCCAGCAGGCCTATCCAAATGCTTTTTAAATTATAAATTTTAAATTATAAATATTAAACTATACATTCTTTTATTATGTATTGGTCTTATATGTTCTTTAAACTGATCTGATGTGTTTTAACTGGTTTATATGTTTTAACTTACGTTATGTGCTTTTAGCTGATGTTATGTGTTGTTTTTTAATCTGTTGCTATTCCCACCTCGGTCCATGCGGAGAGGTGGGTAAGAAATGATGACAACAATGATGATGCTCCATTTCCCCATTACTGTGCAAGGTTTATTAATTCTCTCAAAACCAGGATTTTAATACATCTCTTTGTGAACATTTTTCACTCCATCTCTATTTTTAAATGGATAGAATCCTAGAGTTGGAAGCAACCACAAGGGCCATCCAGTCCATCCCTATGCCCTGCAGGAATACACAATCAAAGCACTCCCGAAAGATGGCCATACAGCCTCTGTTTAAAAACCTCCAAAGAAGGAAACTCCACCACCCTCTGAGGCAATATATATTTTGTTACATTTCATCTCCCAGGAACTGTTTCACAACATTTAGAGAAACTGCAAAGATTGGATTTCCCAACCATAGGTAATATGCAGGAGTGAGATGCAAACCCATTCCCTATAGTATGGATGGGCAACTACAGTTGTTCTAGTGGCCAGTTTCCTTCTCCTGGGATTCTTTAGGGGCCAGATGGACCACCAAAAATATCCCTCCTTTCCTACCCCCCAAAGAATCCTGGAAGTTGTTGAAATTCCACTTGTGCTTTTAAAAAAAACCAAGTGTTTGATGTTAAACAATAGGTAGGGTGAGGTCTGCAACCTATGTAGAAGGTGAGTTGCTGATAGGGTTGCCAACTTAGGACCATCCCAAGCCCTGACATTTCAAAACCTGAAACCTCAGACTGACCTTTTGTGATGTCACGGTGGGGCAGCCCCTGGTGATGTTCATTAAGCATGATAACAGAATCATAGACTCATAGAGCTAGAAGAGGCCACATGGGCCATCTAGTCCAACACCCTGCCATGCAGGAGTACCCAATCAAAGCATTCCCGACAGATGGCCATCCAGCCTCTGTTTAACCCCCCACCCTTCCAAAGAAGGAGACTCTACCACATTCCCAGGCAGTGCATTATACTGCTGAACAGCTCTTACTGCCAGGATGTTCTTCCTAATGTTTAGGTGATTTTTTTCCCTGTAGTTTGAGTCCATTGCTCCGTGTCTTAGTCTCTGGAGCAAACAGAAAAAAAAATCTTGCTTCATCCTCTGTATGACATTCCTTTAAATATTTAAACATGGCTATCATATCACCTCTTAACCTTCTTTTCTCCAGGCTAAACATGACCAGCTTCCTAAGGGCATGGCTTCCAGACCACCCACCATTTTGATCACTCTCCTCTGGACAAATTCCAGCTTGTCAATATTGTTTCTGAATTGTGGTGTCCAGAACTGGACACAGTATTCCAGGTGAGGTCTGATCAAAGCAGAATAGACTGGCACCATTATTTCCCTTGATCTAGACACTATACTCCTATTAAAGCAGCTTATAATTGCATTGGTTTTTTTAGCAGCTGCCTCACACTGCTGGCTCATGTTCAGCTTTTGTTCCACTAAGACTTCTAGATGCCTTTCTCAGGTACTGCCATCAAGGCAGGTGTCACCCATCCTATATTTGTGAAGAAAGGAATGTACTAATCCGATCTTCTCACCTCAAGCCATGAGTCATATAGCACAATCTAACAGTGACTGGAACCCCCATTATCCACACCACATCTTTCCTCCCATCTTTTCCCATCCAACAATACGAGGTTGTTTTAAACCCATCAATTCCAATTGCCGAAACATCGAAGACAATCAATGGAGTCTTGCACTCCTTTCTTCCCCTCATGGGAGAGTCATGTAGCCATTGTTGTAGCCAGATCGTGCCTTCAACACACATTTTTGGGTATAAGTGTACCTGCCCAGTCAATAGCAGCATGTGCACAGTTAGAATGACCCGGCCCTTCTGATGGTTTCACTGTGCCACCCTCATTTCAAACCTGAGCTTTCTTTGCATCACAGACCTCTGCTCTACAAGACTGGTAATTATATCCCATAAAACTCCCAAATCTATCTCCTCTATCCAACCTTTGTGTCTCACCTTTGTTAGCTCTGTGTGATTGTCTTTTGTGTGTGCTTTGCACATATGTGTTTGCTTTTTATATTATTTTAAATAAAAACCATTTTTATTTCACTTTAAACTCTGAGTCTCAGCAGTGAGTAGTGATACACATAGATGTAAAGATCCCAAAGTTACCCAACCTCTCACAGCTAAACCTTTGAGCTAATTATAATTCCCCCAAAATAATATCATAATTTTAGCAACAAAAGTGGGTCTTCCATAGATCCCACACATTCGGGTAACAAAGTGAAGGGTTACCTTTTACATTTACAAACCACAACCCTAGTAATAGATGCTTTTGAACAGCTAAAAAGCTACAAAGCATATTTGCTGCTGTGCAGGACCATACATTCCAACTGTCCCAATTTGGCAAAGGCAGTCCCAATTACTTTTCTGTCATCCCACTTTTTCAGCTGGTTTCAAAATGTCCCAGGTTCCCTCTCCTCCTCCTGCTTTGTCCTCAGTTTACTTCAATTGCTGCAAACTGAGATTGAAGTGGAAAAGAAGTTTGCACTCTTATTAATTCAGCCGGGGAGAGGAGAGGAGGGGTGGAACCTTCCCTTCCCAGTAGGCTCAGGCAAAAGCAAATGTCTGCAACCCTTCCTCACTTGTGTGTTCTTCTGCATTAATGAATTTTGTCATCTGGAACAGACTCTGATGTTGCTTGGACAAATGTCACCGTCTCCTGCTTTTCATCTGTGAAATCTTAGAAGGTATGCATTCCAGGAAGATGGACCAGCCTCCACCTGCAAAGTAAGGCTGCCATTTCCTTCCTGGATGAATGAGGAAGAGAAAGGGAGAAAGTGTGAGGAAGAGAAAGAAAATGGGACATTTTGAAAGCCGTTCATAAACTGTCCCTGACAAAATGAGACAGTTGAAGGTTATGCTGTTTAAAACCCTTTTCTTTTCCAACCAGGAAGTACTTTGGACCCCTGGTATCCACTGGGGTTTTGTTCCAGGATCCCCTTGGATAACACAATCCATGGATGCTCAAGTCCCATTATATACAATGGCATAGTAAAATGGTGCCCCTTATATAAAATGGTGAACAGCAAAGTTTTTTTAATGGTTGGTTGGATCCGTGGATAAAGAATCCATGGATAAGAAGGCCCAACTGTAAATCTGAAGCTGACTTCCAGTTGACTTTCTTGTAGAAAAACACCTCTCCTGGGCATAAAACAGTCCAAAAACATGCAAAATTGCTCCTATGGCCCCTAGGGAGCGTGTAGGGGAGTCCTTTCAGGTAAGAAAAAAAATGGAAAAAATCTCTAAAGGAATCAGGGCTTATGCTGAGCGTGGGTGTGGCACTTCAAGAAGCCATAGGAGGTCAATGCAGCAATTGCCGAGCATTGATCTTGACTCAAGACTCTTACAGCACCTTAAAGACAGACAAGTTTGTTTGGCTGAAGCTTAATGAGGATTGTAGGAGATTATCAGATGCGGCAAAAACCACATCAAAAGAGTGCTAGAAGAACAGGAAGGGGCAACCTTACCAGACAACATCATCCCCCAGCATCCTGGGGGTGCAGCATGGCCATGAGTAAGGTGTCCCTTTTTATTGGCAGCTTGTCCCTGTCAATAGAAAAGGGAAGCCTTGTCCACGGCAGCGCTATGCCCTGAGAATGGCTGAAGGACACAGCATCTGGTAAGGTCACCCTTTCTGTTCTTCTAGCAATCTTCTAGTGCAGTTGGGAACGTGATTTTTAGCCGTGTTCCCCTGCTTCTGATAATCTCTGTAGTCCACTTCATCAGTTCATCCATGCATCTGATGAAGTGTGTTACAGTCCATGAACGCTTATGCCACAAGATTCTTTGTTATACTTTCCTGAACAGAACTGTGACGTTTTGGCCATCACCCCTGTCTCCCATCTCTCTGTTTTAGTTTCCTATCCTTAAACTATGGATTTGAGTGCATACTGCACCAATATTCTTTCTCTTAACATTGGGGCAAATTGGCTACCCCAAGCCCTTTAATTGAAAGCATGGCCCCAAACACTATCTCCTGATTTTTATGAGCCATTTTACAGTTGGTTTATTGTGCTGCCTTGTCTTTCCTGTAGGCTGTTTGCTTGAAGTGGCATTTGAAAGACGGGCCAAGCTGTTTGAAAATCAGGTTCATCCACCATCAAGCAGGGGAAGCAGGGCTTCTTCACAAGAAAATTGGATTCGATGGAAGGCATGTCTGGGAGGAAAAGTGAAAAGTTCACATGTTTAAAACTGTAGGGCAGAGTCTGAAAACATGAAAGGTTAATATGGCGAATAGAGAAGAGCAAAGAAATGCACAGACAGTGACCTAATTCTAAGTAGATATCTTATATGGAGCAAATCAGATGAGAAAAAGGCGTGTGGAACATTTATCTCAACCCTTTTTTGTTGCACTTGGATACTTCTTTCTAAAAGTGCCCTTTTAATAGCTTATCTTCAATAGATTTATAGCAACAACGGGAGGTTGGGGGGGGGTGAGAGAACAGCATGCTAGAATGAGTGGGGCGTAAACCGTTGTCCAAAGACTTTTCCCCAATGCTTTCAGGAAACCTGATATACTCCATAGCTATGTACTTTATTGATGACCCGCTAGGAAGTTCTGCAAAGACTATGTTAGTTAACAGATGTAATTTGGAAGCCAGGTTCAGGAAGCTCATATGAAATTTTGAAGAAGAAAAGAATTACGGCTCTGTCAAAAACAGGAGGATGGCCTGAAAAGGACAGGCTTAGAGTTTGTGCATTGCCTTGGACTTTTAAGGACTCCAACACAGCAGGGGTGAAGCTACAGGGGAGCAAAATGAAGTCATTGATCCCTCAAATAAGAATTCTGCCCCCCTGAATGAAATTTTCCTTCGCTCCCCTAGTTTTTAGCATGGCAGAGAGTGAGACACTGATAATCATAAACACCTAGAACTGTTATATTCCCCCTGTTTCCCTTTCCTTGCTAATTTTGCCTGCCCATTTTCTTTGGATGCCTAAACTGCCTTTCTAAATGTTTCACTAAAATTTGAAGTTACTTCAGTGATAGAAATTTAGGGACTGGAGGAAATGTTTTTGGAGGGGGGCTTAATTTAGCTTAATGCTCTCATCCTCCCCCATAGCCACACCCCCGCAACACAGTATCCTAGGGAAGAAATTGAACTTGCCTAGGGAGCAAATGAGTCCCACCCCAGTGAAAATTTCTGAGAATAATAAAAAGGACTGAAAGGAGACCTCTCATAAGACCACCAGAAGAGTTATCTTGGACTGGCCACTGATGGGGTAAGTATGGGAGGAAAGGACACAAGGTTTCATACGCTGGCTATGTCAGCAAAAAAACAGCAGGAGGGATCAATTGATGGCTTAAGCCATCGATTAAAAATATGGGGTATTTATTCCATGGGAGACATGGGACAGGGTCAGGAAAAAGTCTTCTTTTCAAAGATGTCGACCCTTTTCTGTGTCTCCCACATCCTCATTACGCATTTCCCCATTATATTTTCATCACGGGGAAACATCGTTTTTGGGCCACCCATTCCATTTTAGTAACGGAATCACAGATGGTATGAAAGGTGTCTCGTTCCTCTCCCGCGATGACAGCTGCGGGGTGGAGATGTCCGTTTTGGACACTTCCGGGCAGGAATGGGACACCCAGGTAAGTGGCACCCTTCCCCCCCCCCCGGGTTACTTTTTTTTTTTGTATCTGTTTTTGTGCTTGGTGTAGTATTTTGACAATTGGAGGGGTTATTTTTTAATTTCCCTCTCACCCGTTCTCTCACGAGAAAGAGCGGGATTTCAGTTTTCGGTCATAAAGGCAGCCTTACGATGGCTGCGTTTATGGCCGGCCAGCTTGGGGAGAGGGAGGACATTCCTGCCATGGAATAAAGGTAAGTGTTTGAACATTTTCCCTTTATTCCACAGCAGGAATCGGATTGGGGCTTGCGGGGCAGGAATGGGGCATTTGGCCCAGTTTGAAAATCTCCCTAGATTAGTATGATAATCTAGCATGCTTACTGATTTGTGTGCAGCAGTAGTGGCTGGTGGCTTCTGTGTTAATGCAGTGGTTAATTCGTTCCTGGTTATAGTCAAAACTTTAAAGGAGCTTCCCAAGCTGCTGAATTTATTTTGGGGATAGAGGCTAGCCAAGAAACTATCCTAGAGGCTACAAAATAAGTTCAGAAGCTTGGAATGCTCCTTTAAAGTTTGGACTATAACCAGGAATGGATTAACCACCCCACCGAATCATAGACCATAGAGTTGGAAGGGCCTCCCAGGCCATCAAAACCAATCCCCCCCCCCTCAAAGCAGGAACTCCAGCATCCCAGCAGGCAATTGTCCAGACCCTTTTTGAAGAAATTCAGAGAGAGACTCCGCCATTTCTGTGGGTAACTGGTTCCACTGTCAAACAGCTCATCCAGTCAAGAAGTTCCTTCTTATGTTCAATTCAAGGGCTATACACGAAGAGAAAAAACGGACTGCTCCACAGTAATAGCAAGTCGCAGCAGCTGCTACCAATCTTAATGGTTTCACAGCCCTCATGAACTTTGCATGCCTGTAGCCAAGATGGTGGCTGTGAGTGAATTACTCATGTTTTTAAATCTGTCAGCACCAATTTTTAAAAAAACTATTTCTGTGGGGCACACAAGCTATATTTCACCTTTCTGAGGAAAAGAGAGAGAGAAAGATAACACAACTCCCCACTTAATTGCCTTAGCAATCATTCGCTAAGGCAAAAATCCAACATGGTGGCAGTGGGCGCTTGCCCTGTAATCCAGCCCCTCCCCCTGCACTCATCTGGCCAATCAGGTTTGTGCTTCCCCATATATGGCGAAGTGATTCATATCAAATTGCTTGTCTTAACAAGTGAGAATACACATACTACACGGGGCTTTTTTAAAAGTCAGGAAAAGCCATGAATGCTTTTCTTGCATACTTTTTGCTCTTTTTGGCCCCAATGTGGGATCCCATTAAGACAGCTCATATTCCAAGCAAATTCTTTGAGGAGTATTTTCATCATATAGACAACCCCATAATCTATCCTCCTGTAACTTAAAACTGTAAAACTTGGTCCTACCCTCTGCGGTAGCAGAGAACAAACCTGTACCCTCCTCTCTCCTCTGGGCTCCTCTGTGACAGCCCTTTAGATATTTAAAGAGGGCAAATATCTAGTCCCATTTTAAAGCCATCCAGGTTGGCAGGCATTAACTACATCTCCTGGAAAATGATTTTCTGTCTGTCTCCTGGAAAATGATAGAGAATGTAAGTAAGAGATTTCACTCGCCGGTTCATTTCATCACATCAGTTCTTAGCATTACAAGTTAACCCCCTGGACGTTCTCATGCATATGTGCTTCATTCAGGAAGTCAAGGTATTCAGTGTCTAGGACTAAATTAGTAATATTCATTCAGATTACTTCTAAATAACATAAATGGGGAGGGACCATATAACTCAACGGTAGACCACAATCTTGGCAGGTAAAAGGTCTCAGCTGAAATCCTTGGTATTTCCATTTAAAAGAATAAGCAGAAAGAATAATCTGAGACCTGGGAGAGACATTGCTGTACAGAGTTAGAATGTGAAAATATCACTGTTTTAATCATAGAATTGTAGAGTTGGAAGAGACCACGAGGGCCATCCAGTCCAAGCCCTTCCATGCAGCTGTGTTCTTCCCCTTATGTTTATTTCATATTGGATTTTGATACTTCAGCTTCTTTTCCCTGCCTGTAAAATTGTGCATTTATTTTATGCACTGTACAAAAAAATCTTTATTTATTTTGATAATATCATCAAATAATATGTTTTTCCCCCTAACGTACAAAGTTTCCCTCATTCCAAAAAGCATGTTTGCATAGATTTTCAATTGTAAGGGACTGGTATTCACACACACTCTCTCTCTGGCTTTTCTTCACAAACGAAGATTTAGGAAGGACTCATCCCACGCTTTCTGCAAGCGCGCTGATGACTAAAAAGGCCAATCCAAGATAAACAAGTCCGGTTGCAGAAAGCACAGCAGAGGGTCTCTTTGGGTGATGTTTCTGAGTTGTGGTTCTTTCTGCGTTGCCGTTTCTCTTCCAGACTTGTTTGGCGTGAGTTCTCAAATAAGGCTGCAGCATTGTGGATAGTGCGTCTCCATGCCTCCTGATGTGAGGCCAGGGCGGACCATTGTTGGTGATCAATTTGGCCGAGCCTCAGATGTTGTTTCAGGGAGTCCTTGTATCGGTTTTTTTGGAGCACCCCTCTTATGCTGAATTATATAATGTACATGGGCCAGAATACACCAGATTCCTGTCAGCATATTCTGACCCCGGATCAAGCCCGTTGCTCCCATATTACCTACACAAAACAGGATGGAGTCATCTGCCATATGCATCACACTCTCCAAAGCCAGAAAGGGGCCCTGCAGCACATGATCAAGTCCCCCTGCATGTGACCAGCCTTGGATATATGCTGCGGAACTGCTTCCTGGCATCTAAGAGTGTGACGCAGACAGCAGCAGTGGTGGTTGCAGAAATGGGCTGGTGTGGCAGAATGGGCTCCTGCAATCCCAAGGGACCCCATCCATTTTTTTTCCAAAATGAAGTGCTTTTTCCCAGGTATTTTGCTGAATTTGTTTAATGAGCTTTACCCCATCTTAGCTCCATCTTGTCCCTGGAGGTTGTGAGGACTGGCCGAGGGCAAAATGGGGCAGAAGCCTTGCATTGTATGTACTGCAGGGCTCTAAGATGGGGACAAGATGGGGTAAATAGCCCATCTAGACAAGCCCTTAGAGACACCCATTTGTGACTGGTTCATATTCATGAACACTATGTATTCCTTGCTTTAGGGAATATGTAGGGACCATGAAAGTCACCCAATCCCCATTTCCCATGCAGAAGATGCTGCAATCAATGGAGGTCTATTCCCCTGTCAATCAGGAAGCAGCTGCTTGATGTTCCCACCACCCCAGTCACATGAGCAATCTTAGGTGCAAGAGGTAACTGTAAGAGGGACCCTGCCTCTGCCTATCACAGCAGAGATCTCTCATGGGATGGAGCTGCTGCCCTACAAGTGAGAAGTAGGAGGAGGTGGGCTGGGAGACATGATGTAGCCATGTAACTACAGTGGTTACATAGCTACATAGCCGATAGAGGATCCTGTCCTCCATTTTTATCCATTGGAATTTCATGAAACGTACCTAGTTTTGCACCCATGTAATTTCTCAAGAACTCCCCATAAACCTTTCAGAGGTAGGAATTCACAAGGCAAAGTATGTTTCTTCTTGCAAGATCTCTAGAGAGGCCTTTCATGAAGATCATCAGTTCAAACAAAATTCTTATCCATTGCTATTTAGAGTAGACAACACAGGGCCAGATCAGGAATCATGCCACCCACCAGATGTTGCTGAACTACAACTCCCAGCATTCCTCTTCAGTGACTATGCTGGCTATACCTGCTAGTATGCAGTACCACAACATCTGGAGGGATGCACAATTCCCACCTTTGTGCTAGATGGGAAAATAGTATGGCCTGGTATAAAGCAGATTCCTATGATGTAAAAAAGCACCAGGATTGAGCATGCTCAGTTGGCATAAAATTATGTTTGACTATGGAGGGTGGGCTCGGAGAAAGGGGAGTGGGATAAGGTATTCCAGCAGAAGGCATTCCTGCCTGGCAAGAACCCTGATGGCAAGCATCCCACACTGCAACTTTTCATTGCAGATTGCATTTAATAATATTAATATCAACAGTGATCATGATGATGATGATACAACGGTGAGATCACAGGAATTTAGATATGTGAAGTATCACACAAGAATGAGATGGTTGGTGTAGAAATACTGAGACATGATAGACTTTGGTCAGGGAGGGGGGATGCAATTTGCAAAACAAAACAAAAACCCAATATATGTTATTTTAGGATTTCCCTTCACTTTTTAAATTTTACTGCATCAGTGGTTCCACTCCAATCCCTCCCTCCACTTGCTGCCTGCTGTGGGGTGTAACTTAAGCCCTACTTGCTCGTGTCCCCAACATGGACTTCTTCCACCTAGAAGCATCCGACAGCAATCTGTTTGCTGCCCTGTCCAATTCATCTGGTTTTTACAGTGCACTTTCTCCAACCAGTGGTGCATGATGAGTCACAGAAGCAAGTGTGTGTGCATGTTGGCAGCACCTAAATGTCAAGAGGAGGAGGTTTAATTTGAAAAGGCATTCCATGCCAGTTGGCTCTCCTGCATTGGGAAAGAGCTTGTTAGCAGGTGTTCTCAGCTACCATTACAGCCAGCATGTAAACAGCAATGCCTTGAATAGGGAGTGGGGGGAGCCTCAGCCTCCATTGTTACAATGCACAAAATCTTCCAAGAATGACTAGAATGCACTCTCACCCTTTTCCATGGGGGGAATGAGGTTTCCATATTCTAGTCCCCCAAACCCATTGCCACGGTTTACAAAGTCTTCCAAAAATGACTAGGATATACCTTCAACCCCTCTTCTGGAGCAATAAGGTTGCCACATTCTAGTCCCTCCCAATCCAGGAAGCCTCATTTGCACATTATGTAAATCATTTGCTCATTATGCAAACCATGAGGTGGCCCAGTATGTATGTGTGCACACACACAGATGCACACACACACACACAGAGCTAATTTCCCATTCAAACACACTTTTTTCAAAACTGCTTGATATGTAGGAAACAGAAGGTAGCTTTTTCTTAGATTGTTCTCATGAACTTCAGGGATGCACAACCTGAGATCCATGGCCCATATGTCCTCCCACACCCCCATGATAGTTTGTGTACTTCTCTTAAATTATTCACTCTTTGTGGAAGCAAGGACCAATTTTCACACCCCTGCAACCATGACAGTTTGCATCATTGCCTTTTTGGCCAAAAATTGTTCAGATTGTGCAGGGGAACACTTGGAAATAGTTACAGAAGGGACCCTGAAAATAGAAATGGAAGGACTTATATTTGTGACTCAAGAACAGGCACTTCAGACAAATAGTGCCAAGTCAAATACTGAAAAAATAACTTCAGGTAGAAAATGGCATCTTCTGTAACCAAAAAAAAAAAAAAAATGAAGCTGTTGAGAAACTCCTTAGTTTGTAGAGCACAACTATGTGGAGTAGATATAAGAAACACCATGATAAACTGGCTGTAATGATACATTAGAATCTGTGCAAATAATATGATTTATGATATGATGCCAAAAAAAAAGCCCACTAATGGGGACATAAGCAGAGGGAGAGGAGAAAGAAAAAGTGCCAGGTCTTGTAATTGGATATAAGGTATAAGGGGGGGGGGGAGCACACAATTCCACAGGGTAATCGGGGCGGGGAAAGGGAGTAGTGAAGCAGTGACAATGCTAGAAAGGAGCAGAGAGGGAGGCCAGGGAGCAGTCCTCCAGGAGGTGGCACTTGCTTCTTCAGCCTGAGGCAGCCACTTCACTCTGCTGGAATGGCATGCCCTGCAAACAATTCACAGATGAAAACTGGGAGATGTCCAGCCAAGCAATATCAGAGACTGCTGACACACTGCCGAAATAATGCAGGTTGACACCGCTTTAACTGCCGTGGCTCAGTGCTATGGAACTCTGGGATTTGTAGTTTTGTCATATATTCAGCCTTTCCAGCTCTGGTGCCACAACAAACTACAAATCCCAGGATTCCATAGGATGGAGCCATGATATTTAAAGCAGTGTAAAACTGCATTATTTTCTTAGTGTGTCAGCAGCCAGAATCTAATCAAGTTGGCAAAATTTATTAATGAGGAAGAACACAACCTAGAAAATGCTGCAGCCATTTGCTTTTTCCAGAGTATACTGGGAAGGGCAAGATTTTGCCCTCTACTCTCCTGTCCCTACTGCTGAGTTAACTGAGTGCAAACTATCTTGCACTTTGAACTCAGTTTGCAGCAACAGGAGTAGGGTGAGGATAAAGTGGGAAAGCAGGAGGAAAAAAACTGGGGTGTTATAAAAGCAGCTGGAAAGTGTAGTATGTGGGGAAATAATCATTGTAATGTAAAAGCAATCTTGTGTACCTCATTCACATCCTAAGATAAGTCTAGGTTTTCCCCTGCATGCTTCTGAGTATGTGTTGTGAGTATGGGGTTTTTATATTGTAAGCCGCCCCGATTGCGTTGCAGAGGGGCGGGATATAAATAAAATTTTATTATTATTATTATTATTCTGTTCTCCCAAATTCCCTTTCTCTTATTTCACTGGGCACTTCCAGCCAACTGGAGTGCTGGGTCATTCCACACATGACCTAATTTAAATTTTATTGCTCTGTGCAAGTTCTCTTTTAAGTTAGAGTCTCCATGAGGCTGTAGCCATCTTAAGCCATATTATCTTTGTTTAGCGATCTTTCCTGCAACCATGCCATGATGTTCACCATGCAGCCTCTTACCGCTATAGGCTGGGTGAGTCTTTCTATCCTAAATCCTCTTAGTTAGTTTGTAACCTCTTTTTAAAGTTTGTTTTAGTATGTAGATTGAGATTGATATACCTTCAGTAAGCCTTTGATTTGCATTTTAAACTGACTCCTTTGTTTTTGTAATGAGTTTAATTTAACTGGGTGATCTCAGAGACCACAGACGTCTGTATACACGTTTAAATGTTAATTGAGCTTTGTCAGTTTGCATTCCTAAATTGCACTCTGCATGAATTTAAAAGTAAATGATTTTTAACACTCTTTTTAAAGAAGATAATTTTGTTGCTTTTTAAAAAGGACTAGATCCTGGAATTTTTAATGCAATTTTATTTTTAGACTCATGTTCTCCTCTCTGGCTTATCTTTGCAAATAAAGATTCAGGAAGGACTCATCCCGCGCTTTCTGCAAGCGCGCTGATGACTAAAAAGGCCAATCCGAGATAAACAAGTCCGGTTGCAAAAAGCACAGCAGAAGTTCTCCTTGGGTGATGTTTTTGGGTTGTGATTCTTTCTGCGTTGTCGTTTCTCTTCAAGACTTGTTCGTCGTGAGTTCTCAAATAAGGCTGCAGCATTGTGGATACTGCGTCTCCATGCCTCCCGATGTGAGGCCAGGGTGGACCACTGTTGGTGATCAATTTGGCCGAGCCTGAGATGTTGTTTCAGGGAGTCTTTGTATCGCTTTTTTGGAGCACCCCTCTTATGCTGACCCGCGGCGAGTTCACCGTAGAGTAGTATTTTTGGGAGGCGATGGTCCTCCATCCTAGAAACGTGCTCTGCCCAGCGCAGCTGTGTTCTCAATATCATGGCCTCAATGCTGGTGATCCCTGCTTGCTCAAGGACAGCAACATTCGTCACATAGTCAGTCCAGTGTATATTTAGGATTGTGCGTAGACAGCGCTGATGAAAGCGCTCGAGGAGTCGTAGGTGGTGGCGATAGGTGACCCATGTTTCAGATCCATAAAGCAGGATAGACAGTACGATGGCTCTATACACACTGATTTTTGTGCTTTGCCTCAGGTGTTTATTGCTCCAGACTCTTTTGTGAAGTCTTCCAAATGCACTATATGCCTTTGCTAATCTGTGATCGATCTCTTTGTCAATCTTGGCATCTGAGGAGATGATGCTTCCCAGGTAGGTGAACTGCTGAACGGACTTGAGCACAGATTTGCCGAAGGCAATGTGGGAATGGCGGTGTTCGTCCTGTGGTGCAGGCTGGTAAAGAACTTCTGTTTTCTTCAGGTTGACTTCTAGCCCAAACAGCTCTGCAGCTGTTGCGAAGCAGGATGTTAGGTGCTGCAGAGCTGCTTCTGTGTGGGCAACAAGGGCAGCATCATCGGCGAAGAGCAGCTCACGAACTAGATAGTTTAGAGTCTTAGTGTGAGCCCTCAGACGGCTTAAGTTAAACAAGCTACCATCAGTACAGTAACGTATATAGATGCCGTCATCTTCTTCAAGCTCTGCCATAGCCCTTTGGAGCATCGTGCTAAAGAAGATTGTAAATAAAGTTGGTGCAAGAACACAACCTTGCTTCACTCCATTAGTTATTAGAAAGGGCTCTGAAAGAGCATCGCCATATCTGACTTGACCACGCTGGCCCTCGTACTCATTACTTCCTACAGAAAGTGGGGCACCAAAGGATTAATTGGGACTGTCCTTGCCAAATCAGATAGTTGGAGGGTATGGATGGACAGGCTGGCTCTGAATACACAGTAACAACTATGAAATTCACACATGCACACTGACAGCTTGTCTATACAAGGCAAAAAATATCAGAAGGCTCCGCAGTAAAGGCAACTCGCAGCAGCTGCAAATTGTCTTAATGGGGTTTTTTTAGGGAGGGTAGGTAGTGCAGAAAATCTACCTAGCGCCCCTCAAAAAATAAAGATACCCCCTATCTGTGTTTGCTGTGCAGACAGGCATGTCTGTGAATCAAGATGGCAGCCATGAGTGAATTACTCACGTTTTTACTTACCAATTCGCTGCCCCAGAACAGTATTTTTTTAAAAAAAATCCCCAAGGTGCAATAGAGTGATATTTTGCCTTAACAGAAAATCAAAACAAAACAAAACACCAACGTTTTATCACATTAGCGCTCAGTAAGGTGAAAAAACCATGGCGGTTCTGAGTGCTTGCCGTGTTAGCAAGCCCTGCCTCCCGTGCTCATCCAGCCAATCAGATTTCAGCTTATGTTCCCTTGGGAAAACGAATCTAATCAAATCACTTGTCCCAATGAGCAGGAATATGCATTTCCCACCCACCCCTCCACTGTTGTTTAAAAACTCTGGGAAAAGCCACGAAGGCTTTTCCTGTGGAATATATGGCTTATTTAGCCCACGTGCTTCCAAACATGGCGATATTATACGGGATGCCATTAAGGCAGGTTACATTCTCCTTGCATTCCATGAGGAGTATTTTTGCCATTTAGACAACCTTAGTAAAATTGTTAAGTACAAGAGCTAAAATTGATGAAGTGTGCCCATGTTCAGCCTTATTGGAAGCACTGCTCTAATCAAGCAGTCTCTTTTCACCGTAGACTCCTTTGATAGTAGAGTAATGATAGTGTTTAGCAGTATAGGGCATCCTGCATGGTTCTAACCCTATTTCACACTGTCCTAGCTTTCCCTTTGCTTAACCATGGGTTGTAAAGCATGGGCATCAACTAGGCAACCAGCCCATGTGGCTCTAGCAATTCTCAGGTGGAACAAGGTAAACTTTTGAAGCATGTAACTGTAACGCTGCATGTTTGCCTTTTGTTTTGAAAAGACTAGTCTAAATGGGACATGCTAGAGATTCAATGCATTTCTCTGCAGAAACTCTGCTGCAAGCATCTTCCCTTTAAAAGAGCCAGTCTCCATCCTTCCCCAAAAGAGACAGTCACTCAAAACTATAAGTAAACTGATAGCTTTAAAAGTTGGAAATGTTACTTTTGGACTACAGGTCGTCAAATGCCCTAGCCTGCATGCTCAGTGCGGGGGGGGGGGGATTGGGGGAGATGTAGCTTCAGTGTAGCTATGCAGAGGGAGGGATGAGGGCATTGCTTCCCCAATAAGAATTCTCCCCCCACCATGAAATTTTCCTTCAGTGCTCAAATTTCTAGCATTGCAGTAACTTAACACTTTAGTTGAGCATTTAGAAAGACAGTTTAGCACCCAATGAAAAGGGGCAGTCAATGTGATAAAAGAAATGCACACCTGGCAAATATAACTCTAGTGGGTCAGATAGATGGGAAAATTAACAGTGGTTATTTGTGCATTAACTCACCATCGCAGCAGCGTTCATTTGTCTTCACAATTTTTTCTCAAGATCACTGGTATGGGAAGCTACCATATCTGTGTTTGAAGTTCACATGGTGCATGCCCACAAATAAAAATGGTAGCTGCAAGTGAATTACTTGCACTATTATTCTCCAATAAGTCCCACCATTGCAGATTTCCCCCCTCATTAAATCCAAGATGCAGAAGAGCAATCTTCTGATATATATATTGCTCTACTGCTAAATTTGTGCACAATCGCTTCTGTGAAAATCAACATTGGCAGCTCCAGCCACTTCATCACCAGCAAGCCCACCGCACTGAATGTCCAACCAATCATGTTCCAACTTCCATAATGTGCCCTGATTCAAATTGGTTGTTCAAATGGGCGGGAATGTGCATTTTTGCATATTTTTGAAAAAACTTCACAAGAAACAGTAAAGGCTGTTATCGCAGATTACATGGAGTTTTGGGGCCCCTCCTTTTGAATACAGCAAATCCCCATGGGATTTCATCAGGACAAAAAGTATTCCCTTCACATTTCATTAGGAGCTTTTTCATCATGTAGGCAACACCCAGGTTTGGACCATTTTTAATGTTTTACTCTCTGCAATGCTAGACATTTGGGGACTGAAGGAAAAATTCATTTTGACCCCTATAGCTACACCCTTGAGTTGTAGTAAAAAAAAAACAAAAAAAAAAACCACTTTTCAAGGCTCTGGCTCAGCCTCATGCCTGTATTTACAAAATGGAAGCAATAATCCTGACTTGTTATAGAACAGAGATGGGCAAACGAAGATGTTTTCACAGTCCTCAGCACCTCCAAATTTCCACATTCTTCGATGAGGATGATTTCTTAGAGACCACATAACCAGAAATATGAAGAGAGAATTAAAATAATTTGGTCTACCATTACTTTTGTCTATGAACAATTTTCTGTTTGCCTTTTGTTCCTCTTTCCTGGATCTTCTGGGATTTCAGCTCTGTCTTGCAATTCGTATAGTGATGTGCTTCTAGTATCAATTCACTGACTTAGGGCAGCAATTGAAAATGAAATGCAATGTGACCTTTGGGGTTAGGTTGAAAGTTAAGCCAGGGGCTAATTACTGCTTATCGACTGAGGATTGTTAGCCAATAAACCAATAAATCAAAGATCTCTTGATATTTCTTCTGAACAAATGGGTGGGGGGGAGGATTTAGCAGCTGAGATTAGTATCTGCTCATTAAGAGCCTGTGGAAAAGGAATACATTCTTTTGTTCCTGTAAATAAAACCCAAGGTGCAATCAGAACCTCTGAAGAACACACAACTACATTGAAACCCTACACTTACAATAATGGATATGGCTATAACATTACTTGTCAGATGTGAGCTGTCTTCATTTATTACAGCAATTCAATGTTTGCCTTTTAGAAAATGTAGAGAGGAGAAAGAACCTCAAGCAGGAACATACCTAACCTTGGCCCATGTGGGGCATTGGCCCTGGAATCTCTGGCTAATTGGAGCTACCTGGTGCTGTGTGCTCCACCTCCAGTCCCAGGCCTGGCAGATAGCTTTACTCAGAAAGCTACGCTCAGAGGACCCATTTGAAATTCTTGCCTCATCCCTAAAGCTATACTCCTGCCCTCAGGACTGTAAGATCCATTACTCTTTTCTCTGTGCATGAGAAGACATTGCCCACTCTTGCATCCAACAGTAAGGTGCTAGCTGTGGCCCTACTGTCATTTCTTGTTGTTATGTGCTCTCAAATCAGCTCCAACATACGGTGACCCTAGGAATAAGACAGCTTCAAAAATCATAGAGTTGGAAGGGGCCCTATGGGGCCATCAAGTCCAACCCCTTGCTCAGTGCAGAATCTCCAGCTAAAGCATGCCCAGCAGGTAGTTATCTAGCCTCTTTTTGAAGGAGATACACACACACACACACACACACGTGCCTCTCCAGGCAATTGGTTCTATTTCTGAACTGCTCTTACTGTCAAGAAGTTCTTTTTAATGCTCAATCAATATCTGCCCTGAAAGCAGTAGACTTGGTACTACCCTCTGGGGCAGCAGAGAACAGGCCTGGCCCCTCCTCTCTGTGACAGCCTGTGAAATATTTAATTATGTAATTAACAGCCCTGTTCATGTCTTGCAAATTTAGGGCCATAGCTTCCTCTGTGGAGTCAATCTATCTCTAATATAGTCATCTTCTTTTCCTGCTTCCTTCAGTTTCAACTGCTATCAACTTCAACTGTCATGGAAAATCTATCTGCCTCTTCTTTGCATAGTTCTGTTCTTTGTTCACACCTAAAATTTACCCAAGTGCTAGATGTGTTGAAAGTGAGGAAGGAGACTGTGCTAAATGTTTTAGGCCTCCCACCCTGGGTCAATTCTATTGCCTTCTATACACAGGGGAGGACACTTGGAAGAGAAGAGCCTCCATGATCTGTAGAGGCTTTCCACATGATCTGGAGCCCTGGGCAATCAGGATTCTGAATTATGAAGAGACCTTCCACGGATAGCAGCGACTCTCCTCTTCAGGTTGTTGAGACTCTGAATCGAGTGTAACAGATCTAATGCACGCCTCCTTCCTTTCATGTGTTTGTCCAACACATTTAAGTAACATCTGAACAGAGTTTAAGAATGTGATGGAATGTATGGAGCTGATGTGTGGAAGATTCAAAGAGATAGAGAAGGAGACTGAAACAGAAGGCTTGTCTACACAGGCAATATACCTCAACTTGCCCCTGTCTTAGAGCCCTGCAGTCCTGGCGATGCAGGACATTTGCCCCATTCTTCCCCTGGGCAGTCCTCTTGACCCCCAGGGCAGAGATGGGGCTAAGACAGGGTAGGGTCTGATAAAATTGTTTAAAATAATGCCTGGTTTAACTAAATTCCAATAAAGACCACTTAATTGTACATTCTGGCTTGAGTCCATTCAGTGATTACCGGTATACACAGGTCAAAAGATTCCCGCAATTACCTGACATCGCACATGCCAATTTGAGCTAATTAAATCCCCAAAATTAAGATTCAAACATGCATGGGATTTCCACGGGCCTCAGCAATTCAGATAACAGAGGGTTCACAATGAGAAAAGATATTTAAAGGGGGTGCCTGGTAAAGAAAATGTTGTGAGCCACCAGCCTAGATGTTTACACACCTGGGATGGAAATGGCAGCAGTACCTGGAAAATGAAGGAGAACCAGGTTGGGCAAAGGAGCTGTGGTACTGCACATTCCCCAAACACTGATGCTAGAGAAAGCAGGAGGACACTCAAGGGAGCTTGTCACACTCTCTCCACTAGAGCCCATTATTCAGGAGCAAGAGGATACTTTTCAACACAACACAATTTATTTTTCCACCTCTTGCTGGTAATCTTCTGCTAATTGTCTTTCTTTTTCTTTTGCTGCTTTGATAAAGCCCTTGATAGCCAGGCCAAAAAGCTAGGCATGGTTGGACAAGCAACTTTTTATGAAATATATGTTTTTAAAAAATGTTTAGCTTGACCGAGTTTCAAGTTCCTCTGGGGAAGTCCTTTTATTGGCCCCACCATTGTCAGATGCACATTTGGAGAGGACACGGAAGTGGGCCTTCTTTGTGGTGGCTCCAGAGCTCTGGTCCACCAGCAGAAATAGACCTTTATATTGAGACTGGTTTAACCTGCTCACTGGTTATTGCAAAATGTGTGTGTGTGTTGTTGTTGTTGTTGTTGTTGTCGTCTTTTTAAGGGAGAGGGGTTCTGTACTTTTTTTGTACATATGCTGGATTTCAAATGCTTTTAACGTGTTTTCAACTCAGAGCCATTTTCATCTGATAATTTATTTGCTTAATTTCTTTACAACTATAATTTATTTGAATTGTATTTGATTTTAATCTATGTTGTAAGCCTCTTGGGTCTCACACTGGGAGAAAGGCAGAATATAAATATAATAAAATAAAAGCATGTTCATATAAGATTGTGGTCATAGTTTTCTTATTCCTTTTAATTTATACTTTAGCAGTTCACCACAGACGTTCTTGTTGTGGGCTTTCAAGTCATTTCTGATTTATGGCAGCCTAAAGCAAACCAATCACAGGGCTTTCTTGGCAAGATTTGTTCTGACGGGGTTTGCTGCTGCCTTCCTTTGAGGCTAAGAGAGTGTGATTTTGTTGGGGCGTAGAAAGACGTGCTGTGTGCACCACGACTACCTGCAGAGTTGTTCCACATCGACAGGACACCAAGGAGAAGGTTTTCTGGAGAGACTTCTGCAAAAGACTTCAGGCTGAGAAGGAAAAATTCCTTCACCCCAGCACACTGCCTTGAGCTCTGGCTTGCCAAATAAAGACAGCAACAAGGCCAGCCTTCACTCAACTTGAGGGCTTTAATCTTTGTTTGCAGTATATTTACAATATATATACAGAGTATAGGACAGCCATCTCTAATACTCATAAATCTCTCTTAAACCAACAAACTGCTTCGCCAACCACCATCCACAACAAACCCACACTGGAGATAATTCCCATCTCCTTTTTATAGGCAGTTAAACAATGCCTGTTACATCAGGCATCTCAGATGGGCATACTCTCAAGTGCTAACTCACACACACACCTGCCACTGAAGCTTAACTACTTTCATTGCTAAGCTTACAGCTCCATCTTGTGGTCACATCCATGTCATTTCCTGACAGACTTATCCAAAGTCACCCAGTGGGTTTCTGTGGCTGAGCAGAGATTTCAACCTGGTCTCTTGGAGTTCTAGCCCAGTACCCAAACCAATATATCACACTGTCCCCATTTTCAACTATCCCATTTGCCCTATCCAGCCAATCAGCATCCAGCACAATCCAACATTTTACTATGCTCACTCACCCCTCCTTGTTTACACCCTTTTCCTTACTCTAAAATACCAATTTATAATATAGTATATAATATATACTACACTTGGGCAGTAAAAATGAAATGCACAGAAATAGGATGGTTTGATGGCAGTACATGCAAAAGGGATCTAGGAGTCTTAACGGGCCACAAGCTGAATATAAGTCAGTAAAGTGATGCGGCATCTAAAAAAGCCAATGTGATTCTTGGCTGCATCAATAGGAGTATTGTGTCTAGATCAAGGGAAGTAATAGTGCCACATTATTCTGCTTTGGTGAGACCTCACCAGGAATACTGTCTCCAGTTCTGGGCACCACAGTTCAAGAAGGATATTGACAAACTGGAATGTGTCCAGAGGAGGGTAACCAAAATGGTAGGAAGTCTGGAAGCCATGCCCTATGAGGAGCAGCTTAGAGAGCTGGGTATGTTTAGCCTGGAGAAGAGATGGTTAAGAGGTGACATGATAGCCATGTTTAAATATTTGAAGGGATGTCATATTGGGGGTGGAGCATGCTTGGTTTCTGCTGCTTCCAAGACTAGGACATGGAGCAATGGACTCAAACTACAGGAAAAGAGATTTCATCTAAACATTAGGAAGAACTTCCTGACAGTAAGAGCTGTTCACAGTGGAATGTGCTGCCTTGGAGTGTGATGGAGTCTCCTTCTTTGAAGATTTTTAAACAGAAGCTAGATGGCCATCTGTTGGGAATGATTTGATTGTGTATTTCTGCATGGCAGTGTGTTGGATTAGATGGCCTTGTGGTCTCTGCCAACTCTAGGATTCCATGCTTCTATGAGTCTATGTAAAACATTCAAGTACCATATCTCCTTCATCAAGGGCATGCATACACTGCAGAAATACAGACATTTAACACCACTTTATCCACTACAGTCCTATCCTAGGGAATCCTGGTATTTGTAGTTTGGTGAGGCGCTAGAGTTCTCTGATAGAAAAGACTAAATACCTCACCAAACTAAAAATTCCAGGATTCCATGGGATAGAAATATGGTGGATTAAGTGGTGTCAAACTGCTGTACTTCTACAACAGTGTACACAGGGCCATAGTCTATGATTGAGTTGTCAGAATGAAAACTGGAGATTGATCCTTTACCTGTAATGGTTGTGTAGAAGAGGTGCTACTCAAATCACTTGTGGAATTTCCACACAGATATTGAGTTTGTAATATGTTGGGGAAATTAGCAGGAACTCGACTTTAGCAATGCAAAAGGGGGAAGCAAGGGGGTCTTTACACCTGTTTTTACTACTAACTCTGAATGGACACACACATAAATGCAAGATGAAAAATTAACAATGACATTTATTAAGGACTTAAAAATAGTAACACCAATCATGCACACATTCATGCAATAAAGCATTCACACCAGACCACTAGGAATGGAAGAAGACAGGTTGACAGAGGGATAGATAGGGAGTTTTTCTGGGGAAATATGACACCTGTCTTGTAGTCCGAAGTTTCAAGGCAAACTGGCAGTGTAGATGGATGAAGCAGGAATAGCTAATACAGAGAGACTTAGTGTTCCAAGGAAATGAATCTGCGCACCCTGGTTACATAGAGGGATGTAGTGTCCGCAGAAAATGAATCTGTGTACAATGAGGCAGGATTTGGGGCCAGTAATTATACCCAGAAACATTCCCCCAGGTGACTGCATTTTGTGTGTCAAAACAATGGATTCCAGGTGTCTCCAGAGATTGAACAACGGTTCTGAGGAAACTCCTGGGTTTGAACAATGGGCTTCTGAAGATGTTAATGTGTTGCAACTACTCTAAGGACTTTATCAGACATGGAAAATACAGTGTCAACATGATGCCACATAACTGTGAAAGGGCATACAGATCAGATGACATCACCCTTTCACGGTGAAAATCAGACCAAATTTTTAATTGACCCCCTGCTGCTTTTTTGACAGCATTGCCAGCATGCAATGCCTCTATCCCTTTATATCTCATACTTACCCCGACAACACCCTCTCTGGTGTGAACCCTTCCAGGTCAGATCAGGACATCCAGGTAAGTGACGATCTTTTTTTTTTTTTTAATCTTTCCTGGGCTAATTGGGAGCTTTAAAATGTGTATGTGTGCTTTGTGCAACTTTAAAGTCGTTTTCTTGTTTTTATTTTTGAATTTCCCATGCAATGAAATCATGCAAGATTTCAAGTGAGGAAGTGGACAGGGCTCCATTCACTTCCTCTTTATTTCCAGGGGAGCCTTTGCCAGGAAAGGAGGTAAGTGTGGGGGGGGAACGTTCTTTTGCCGGCATAGAAATGGGTTTTTCTATGCCAGCAAAAGAATTTTTTAAAACTTGTAGTCTGATAAAGTCCTTCATGTTCTGGTGATTAAATTTACAAAGCATAAGCTGCCTCTTTGATTGCTGGGTCTGGGGATTAAGGGAAGAGTGATACCTTCAGACAAAGTTTTCCTCCAACCACTGATAATGGGATCAATTGTCACTAGGGTGCGTGCAGGCAATGTTCTCTTGACCTTTCCTTTCAGTTTGGAATTTGTTAGCAGACCTTCCTTTTGGGCGAAACATGGCTTAACACATGCCTTTGGGATCCTTACAGCAAGTCCCTGGGTTTTACTGCTTTCCCATGTGGATGACTAAGGACTTTTTCGGATGAGCTTTTATACTGCTAGCAGCCTCGTCCCCGTTGTGAGGCTGCAGCGCTGCAGGGCGTCCCTTTCGGATGACGCCCTGCCCTGCCGATCCTCTTCCGAGACTGTTGCGTAACCTCTGTGACACTGCTGTGTTATATTCGGCGGTTTTCTAATCACGATCAACTTTCGTGATTAGAAAACCGCCGACTATAACGCAGCAGCGTCACAGAGGTTACGCAACAGTCTCAGAAGAGGATCGGCAGGGCAGGGCGTCATCCGAAAGGGACGCCCTGCAGCGCTGCAGCCTCGCAACGGGGACGAGGCTGCTAGCGGTATAAAAGCTCATCCGAAAAAGTCCTAAGTTAATATGCCAAATTATTAATAAGCCAATTTTTGAGGTTCCTGAGGGTGAGGTTTATTAGGGGTGCTAACAGAGGTGATTTCAACAGGTGCCACAGGTAAAAAATAAAACCTGCTGAAATTCTCTCTTCTGTACAACCATTAAAGGTGCAGAAGCCATCTCTAGTTTTCACTCTGTCAACCCTATCTATTGGAGGAGGAGGAGGAGGAGAACATGGAGCCACACCAATATGTTATGGTGATGATAGTGCTCACCTCTTACCAAAGATTTCAGATGGCATTGGGCTCATTTGTACGAGGTGATAAAATGTGGATTGATGTGCAAGACTGCAGACATGCAAAGCCATACGTGTTTGTTGTTCAAAGAGGCATGCCTGCGAATCAAGATGGCGGGCACGAGTGAATTACTTGTGTTTTTATTGTCACAAGTTGCCACTGCCAAACAGTATTTTTTTTAAAAAAGCAAATCCAAGTTGCAGACTTGGAATCTTCTGCTTAAATAAACAGAAAAAGGAGGGGGGACCGTTTCATTGCCTCAGTGCACAATTACTACTGTGAAAATCCAACATGGCAGTTCCAGGTACTTGCCTTGCCAGCAAACTCCACCCCCAACACACACCTGACCAATCAGCTTTCCACTTCCACTCTTCTCAGGAATGCAGAACAAAGTGAATTGCTTTTCCCAACAAGCAGGAATGTGCATTTCCTTTGGAGTTTTTTTTTTTTTTTAAATACACAGAAAGCCATGAAGGCTTTTCCCATAGAGTATTTGGAGTTTTTGCTCCCCCTTCTGAATATGGTGAAATGATGTGGGATCCCAATGCAACAAAACATATTCTCCTTGAATTCTATGAGGAGTATTTTCATCATTATATATATAGGTCAGCTGCACTGTCATGGGTGTATTGTAGAAAATGTTGTTTTATATGATAAGATAATTTGGTTTTGAGGGTATGTTATTCAATAGCAGTAATCAGGTAAAAATCTGGTGGGAGGGGTGAGTGAATGGATATTGTTTTTGTGTATCAAAAACACAAAGATAAAGAGAGTTGTTCTCCAGAAGGGATAGAAGTTGCATAATATTCCACCCAGGAACCTTGAAGGCATCTAGTAGATCCCCACAGTGGTGGGTATGGCATTGGGGCAGGAGGAAGTCCTTACATGGTGGCAGAGGTGGGGATAAGAGAAAGCCCTCACTGTTGGTGATACCAGTGAGATTTGTGGAGGGAGATTATCAGACGGGGACCATATATAGCGTCTCCGTCTCACCAGCTATTTCTCACCCCACTCCCATCCCTGTAGCACTTCCAAACAAAAAAGACAGAAACTGTTCCCCTCCCCTCCAGGAAAGGAATGAGGGTGAAACAGAAGGGGCATGGGACAAGGAGGACATTATATGAAAAGTTGGCCGTTTGGCAATTTCCTGGCATTCCTGGAATGCCATATTAAGGGCATCTGATAAACTCTGAAGTCTTCACATATGGTGGCAGCAGTTATTTAGGCAGAACTTTACATCTGGTGGGAAAATTAAATTAAATTAAAAGGGGCAGGAGTCTCACACCAGCTAATGATGGGGTGAGGTCTTTTCCCCTGAAGAGCATGACACCAAGGAATAGATCCTAACCAGAAAATGCCAAGAGTTGGAAGATGTCATCTGAGGTAAAATGTGGTCTAGACAAGTTAACTGTTCAATGGATTTGTAATTGGTTGACCGGCCGAACCCAAAGGGTGCTCAGCAGTGGCTCCTCTTCGTCTTGGAAAGATGTGACCAGTGGAGTGCCACAGGATTCTGTCCTGGGCCCAGTGCTATTCAACATCTTTATCCATGACTTGGATGAGGGAATTAGGGGCATACTTATCAAATTTGCAGATGACACCAAATTAGGAGGAGTAGCTAATACCCTAGAGGACAGGATCTAAATTCAGAATGACCTGGATAGACTGGAGAGCTGGGCCAAAGCTAACAAAATGAAATTCAACACGGAGAAATGTAAAGTACTGCACTTAGGGTGGAAAAATGAAATGCATAGATATAGGATGGGAGAGACCTGGCTGAACGAGACTACGTGTGAAAGGGATCTACGAGTCCTAGTAGACTACAAGTTGAACATGAGTCAACAGTGTGATACGGCAGCTAAAAAGGCCAATGCGATTTTGGGCTGCATCAATAGAAGTATAGTATCTAGATCAAGGGAAGTAATAGTGCCACTCTATTCTGCCTTGGTCAGACCTCACCTAGAATACTGTGTCCAGTTCTGGGCACCACAATTCAAAAAGGATATTGACAAATTGGAGCATGTCCAGAGAAGGGCAACTAAAATGGTGAAAAGTCTGGAAACCATGCCTTATGAGGAGAGACTTAGGGAGCTGGGTATGTTTAGCCTGGAAAAAAGACGGTTAAGAGGCGATATGATAGCCCTGTTTAAGTATTTGAAGGGGTGTCATGCTGAGGATGGAGCAGTCTTGTTTTCTGCTGCTCCAGAGACTGGAACATGGAGCAATGGATGCAAGCTCCAGGAACAGAGATTCCACCTCAACATTAGGAGGAACTTTTTGACAGTAAGAGCTGTTCGGCAGTGGAACGCACTCCCTCGGAGTGTGGTGGGGTCTCCTTCCTTGGAGGTCTTTAAACAGAGGCTGGATTGCCATCTGTCAGGGATGCTTTGATCAAGATTTCCTGCGTGGCTGGGAGTTGGATTGGATGGCCTTCGTGGTCTCTTCCAACTCTACAATTCTATGATTCTATGAGGCAATGCTGCACTGGGACAGTGAATATAAGAAAACCGCCTCTTCACAGAAGGATGCCTAGAGTGTGGAACAGGTCAGGTTTCTCATGTGTAAAAAAAGGATCCACAAAATCAAGATGGTGATGGATCCCCTTGGCATCTGGCAATTTATGAAGCATTTGAAAAGGAAATAGAAAAGTGCACAGAGATTCCCCTTGAAAATTACTGCTTGGAAAGCTGCCATGGGTTTTTAGAATAGTAATCTGGATGAAAACTGACAAGAGGCAAATAGCTCTAAAATATTATATTTTTCAGAGAGGGGAGACCAGGAAATTGCCACCTGCTCAAAAGAAATAGCTCTTCTGAGAGAGAGAGTACATTTTAAATTTTGAAATTGGCCAGCATACCATGGTAGGCATAAGGACTGGCACTTTGGAGGAAGAAGACTATTGGAAGAATAATTTCTATTCAATTGCCATGCAGTTGTTCAAATCAATATTTCATATATTGTGATTTTCATTGCTTTTTCTTTTCCAGAAATAGTCAACTACTTAGGTACTGAACAGAAACACTGTCTATCCATAGGGAGATAGCGATTTAGATATAGATATATAGATCCAAGATGATTGAGGTTGTTTTTTTTAAAAAAAAAAAAAACACCTAGTTCTATGTACTAGTTTCATTGTACTAGCCATCTTGGATCCTATCCCAGGAGAAAAGCAGGGTATAAATCAAATAAATAAATAAATAAATATCAACAAAATAGCTTGATACCACTTTTAATTGCCATGGTTCCTTCCTTTGGAATCCTGGGATTTGTGGTTTTATGAGGTTCTTAGAATTTTCTCATTCACTCCCCTGAATTACTGCACCAGAGGCCTATCACAGAGAATTTTAAGTACTTCATGAAACTACAGGATTCCAGAGAAGAAAATTATAGCCGTTATAGCAGTATCCAAGCTCTGAAACTGTATATGTGTATTCACACCAAGATTCCATAAGAAGGATCCAAAGGTCTAAATTTTATTGGTAGTCCCAACTAGAATAGACTCATTAAATCAATGGAGTTTACATCTCTCTCTCTCTGGCTTTTCTTCGCAAACGAAGATTCAGGAAGGACTCATCCCGCGCTTTCTGCAAGCACGCTGATGACTAAAAAGGCCAATCCGAGATAAAGAAGTCCGGTTGCAAAAAGCACAGCAGAAGGTCTCCTTGGGTGATGTTTTTGGGTTGTGATTCTTTCTGCGTTGTCGTTTCTCTTCAAGACTTGTTCGTCGTGAGTTCTCAAATAAGGCTGCAGCATTGTGGATAGTGCGTCTCCATGCCTCCCGATGTGAGGCCAGGGCAGACCACTGTTGGTGATCAATTTGGCCAAGCCTGAGATGTTGTTTCAGGGAGTCTTTGTATCGCTTTTTTGGAGTGCCCCTCTTACGCTGACCCGTGGTGAGTTCACCGTAGAGTAGTATTTTTGGGAGGCGATGGTCCTCCATCCTAGAAACGTGCCCTGCCCAGCGCAGCTGTGTTCTCAATATCGATTGATGGAATCCCACCTGAAGTTTGGAAACACGGAGGTCATGCACTGCACGAAAAATTCCACGAATTCCTTGTGAATTGCTGGGAAAAAGGGGAACTGCCATCAGACCTCCGAGATGCAGTCATCATCACCCTGTACAAGAAAAAAGGAGCAAAATCCGATTGCTCAAACTATCGAGGCATAACACTGCTCTCTATTGCTGGAAAAATCCTTGCAAGGATACTCCTGAACAGGTTAGTTCCTGCTATTGCAGAAGAACTTCTCCCTGAAAGCCAATGTGGCTTCAGAGCTAATAGGAGCACTACAGACATGGTATTTGCCCTTAGGCAACTGCAAGAAAAATGTAGGGAACAGAACAAGGTTCTCTATGTAACATTTGTCGACCTCACCAAAGCCTTTGACACTGTAAGTAGAAAAGGTCTGTGGCAGATCCTGGAAAGACTAGGATGTCCCCCCAAATTCCTTAAAATGATTATCTTGCTACATGAGGGACAGCGTGGTCAAGTCAGATATGGCGATGCTCTTTCAGAGCCCTTTCTAATAACTAATGGAGTGAAGCAAGGTTGTGTTCTTGCACCAACTTTATTTACAATCTTCTTTAGCACGATGCTCCAAAGGGCTTTGGCAGAACTTGAAGAAGACGACGGCATCTATATACGCTACCGTACTGATGGTAGCTTGTTTAACTTAAGCCGTCTGAGGGCTCACACTAAGACTCTAAACTATCTAGTCCGTGAGCTGCTCTTCGCTGATGATGCTGCCCTTGTTGCCCACACAGAAGCAGCTCTGCAGCGCCTAACATCCTGCTTTGCAACAGGAGTTTACATAAATGTTGATTAATCATTTAACAACCAATTCAATGAGATTACTCTAACTACCAATGGGGTCCAGGCCATGGTAGTTTAAATGATTTCAGGACTCATTAAGAGTAGACCCATGGAATCAATTGTGAGTTGATGTGTACTTAAATCCCATTGATTTAATAGGTCTAAACTAGGTGGGATTAGTAACTGGATTCAAAACTTGCATTTCAGTGTACTGCCTCAAAGTTTAGATGCTGTATTGTCTTCAGTATGAACACAACCAAATCCAGATACATCTAGAACAACTTGATGCCACATTAGACTGCCCATGCTTTCATTTGGAAAACAAAGCCCTATAACAGACATGAAGTCTTGTGCATAAGAGATGGTCCAGATATTCCACACAGAGGTGCACAATCACATTAAACCTGTATTTTAAATTTGGATTGAGTGCATTTCTAATAGCAACTACAAACACAGGAATTGCTTTGTTTATGTGACAGAGGGGCGGGACAGTAGGCGAAACTTCCTGAAATATGGCTCACCCACAAGGAGGAAAGAGTGCTTTGTCTTGACAATTAACTCTGCAAGCCACTTTTGGGGTCCTATCATTCAATGGGCTTCCAGATTTGCATCCTAGATAGCATTTGATGCAGACTCATGTTACCCGAATTGTGTGGGGTCCGTGGGAACCCTCTAATGTCCAAATATTAAAATATTAAAATATTAAAATATTAAATGTTTAATTGGCTCAATTATGGCAGTGAGAGAATGGGCAACAGCAGGACCTTTTCACCTATGTACACTGGTACTAAGGAGGAGACTCTAAGCCAAAAGGCACAATTAAATTATCTTTATTAGAAATTAATATCAACAGCATTCACACGCACACTCAGACTTCAGACACTCACACAAGGGTAACAAAAATAGTAGGAAGAATTTAGATAGGGGAATAAAGTGAGGGAGTGATGGGTGATACAACACCTGTCTGTAGAGCAGAGATTCCTGCAGCAGCGGCTCAGAGTTGCATTCTGAGGGTCTAGCAGCAAACTGGCAGCATGGATGTAGCAGGAGGAACTGTGGACAATTTGGTGGTGTTTTGGGGTGATATTTATATGAAATAATTCCCCTGAAGTGATAGAAGTTTTGAGTGAAACATAATGGTTCTTGGAATTTTGGGGTGATTAGGATTTTTTTATTGGAATAAGACCATTCTACTGAAAAATACACCCGACTGCAAAAGGCCGTAACAATAACGCAATAATAATAATAATTGTTTTCTTACTAATACAAAAATAAAACTATCTATCCTAACACTAATACATTTTTCCTCTTAATCTAAACACACTATAATCACATTATATTTGCACATTTCAATTATACCTATTTAGAAAAGAAAAAAAATCAATAAAAGATTAATAAAAAAATACAAAATAATACAAAAATACAACAACAATAATAATAACAAAATATTTATTTAAAATATCCCTTTATGTTATTGCTGGGGTTGTCTCACTAAACCATGGCCAAAACTTTTTCCAATGATGATTTGGCAATTTCTCTTTTTCACTCAGAGCTAAATTTTCAATTACGTTCTTGACATAATAAGCAGTGCCTTTTACATCTTGCAGATTTTGACTTTTCAGCTCCCTTTGTCTTTGGAAAACTAACCCTAACATCACATAGAGGTTACCAGGCACACTGTGGACCACAGCACTTTCCAAAAACTCTCAGCCACAGAACTAGACTCCTTCCTCTTCCTCTTTTGGCCCACTGACTTTCTGGGTCCCCTGACACTCTCTGGAGGTTCAGTCCCTGAAAGCACTGTCTCCCAAGCCTGCTGTGTCAAATCTGGCCAATCCAGGACCTGGGCCACCTCCTCCCATGTTTCCCGGGCACTCGGGCAGTCCTGGACAAAATGTCTGATCGCCTCCTTCTGTGCCACACCACTCAAAATCTCAGCCTTTTTACATTTCAGATGAGGACAAGTCTGCTCATCCTCTGCGGTCCACGGTCTCCTTCCCCTCAGATTAAGAACCTGATGGTAGAGTCTCCACCTCAAGTCCCACAACTTTTGGGGGACCCTTTTGTCGATGAAATACTCAATTGGGTTAGTCTGGTGATTTAGGTACTCCGATGAATCTAGTTTGGCCTGATGTTTTTGCAAACATGGGTTAACGTAAATCTCTCCCACTATTTTCCTGTACAAACCTCTCTTGAAGCTCTTGATGCTCTGACCTGGTCTGTCTTCCCGCTTCAACTCCTCAGCATGAATTCTATATTTCTTCATGTAAAAAACAAAGTTTCTCAAATAATCTGGTGCTTTCAATTTTTCAGGCAAAGAAAACCTATAACTTAATGAGCCTTCCTCCCATCAAGTCTTTCCCCATCTAGTCCCCATCCAGCATTCACAAAACAAAACTAGCCAAGCCTGAGGTTGAATCTGACCCTTTTGCAACAGAGAAACTTTCCCAAAATTTTGGGCAGAAAAGATGGCGATGAACTTAGGTCCCAGGGCTGGGAAGTCCAGACCCCCTTGTTCTACCTGCCCATAAGCCACTGCCCTTGCCAGGGGTAACGTGTCCATTCCCCAAAGGAACTTGAAGAGAACTCGAGCAGCTTCTTTAATCACTGAATCCGGAGGTGGGAAAACAGCCGCCAAGTTGGCTGCCACCGGAAGTAGGTAGGTATTTACAAAAGCGGCTCTCTGGTAAATGGTCAGCTTCCATCTCTGCCAGAGGGCCACTCTCTCCATCACTTTTCCCAACCAGTGATACCAATTTTCTTTCCATCCCCCGGGAGCCACTGCAAAATTCAGCCCCAGGATCTTAATGGTTCTTGGAGGTTCTCAGGCTAAAACAATGGGTACTCCTGAAGAGTTAACGATTGTTAATAATCAATTCTTTTGGAATAAAATAGGAAACAGGCAAAGTCTTTTGTTGGAGGGGAGCAGGAGGGGAAAATCCTATTTCACAAGCCATGAAGTCTCTTGCATAAAGTCTCTCTGAGTGGATTAGTGATTGACTCACCTCCAGGTGTTGAGTCTTACTTGAATGTTTTGTTTTGGGGGATTTCCAAAGGTCCTTCCCTTGGTCTTGCATGAATCCCACCTTGGTGTTAGGGGGTCCCTGGTTTACCTGTTACCATGTGGATGGCCACCTTTAGCCAAATTATTAAATATAGCCAATCATTCAATATTTCAAGATGGAGGCTATCAGGGTAAGTAACAATCATTTGGATCCTAATGTTACAAATGTGCCTAGGGATGGTACAGTGATGGAAGTCTGAGAGGAAAGCATGGATGGTGCTAGTGAAAGTGTAGTGACTCTGGCAGAGGCAGCTATTGCTGCAGGAGTGATTAATCCATTCAGGGTTTTATGGTTTATTTATCCCATAGCTCAGCCTTTCTCAACCTTTTTATCCTGGAGGAACCCTTGAAATAATTTTCAGGATCAGGGAACCCCTGCATAAACATTATTCTATATACTGCTATTGCTTTCCGCCACAATCACAATCTCTTGAGGAAAACCCCTAGCAACCTCTTGGGGAACTCCAGGGTTCCAGGGAAGCCTAGTTGAGAAACACTGCCATAGCTGTTCTAAGTCCTACATGAGCCATCCAGGTCCTGAACCTATTGCTAACAGAGTTTCAGAACCAGGAGTGCCCCCTTAGCAGCTGTGAGAAAGCATCAGTAAAACTTGGAGTGGATTCACCATTCCCTTGGCAACAGACCTACTAGCCACCTCTGTCCCCTGGCAATTTTTTGCAGGGGGTTCACCATGTAAGTGCTAGGATGTAAGCAGAGGCAGCTTGCCCAGGATTTCCTCACACCTGATGCTGGCACTCACTATGCCACCAGTTACTGTACTATGCTAGCTGTAGCCCAATTGGCCAAAATTAGCCACTATAACTTAAATTACTTGGCTTGCATAGTTGAGAATTGGCTGCAGATCTAGGTTTTCTTAAGGCTAAATTTCACCCACCTTGAAATAGAACTCCAGGCCCAGACTGAAAGAGTGGTTTTGGTTCATGCAGCAAGGTAAAAACCCAGGTCTAGCTCAAGAGACCCTAATCAAGAACCACAAATGCCCAGACATTTTAGCAATGAATTTCCACCAGGGACTCTTTCTCACTGCACAGTTATGATTCCACTTTAACTTCCATGGCAAGATCCTATGGAATCCTGGGGTTTGTAGTTTGGTGAGGCACTAAAGCTCTCCAGCTGCTAATTCTAAATGTCTCTCCCTAAACTGCAAATCCTAAGATTCCATGGGATGTTGCCATGGAAGTTAAAGTAGAATCACCGTCCTATAATTGTATGTTATGGCATGAAGGAGCCAATCCTGTGGCAGGAAACTGGTATGGGAGGGGTCTCCTAGTGTGAAAGGTCTGGATGACAGTTGAGAAGAGAGAGATGACAGTTGGAAAGTGTGATGTGATGAGGAAAGGCTGGAATGTGTGTGTGACTATGAATGAAGCTGAGGGAATGTGTGTGCAAGGAGAATATGTATTAAGAAGAATAGAGACTGATTGAAAATAAAGACCCAAAGTAGTTCTGTTATCCTGTTAAAACAATAAACCAGTCTTTATGTTATTTACCATACCCAGTCCCCTCATGAGTTATTTGCCCTTATTGATATTTAAGTGGCAGTCTAACCTTGTAAACACTCACACACAAATGCAAGTACATTTAACAGTGGAACTGCAGTCTCCATGGGTTATTAATTTGGTGGCAGCAGTGGGATGTAGAAAACCCCCTGAGCCACAAAATTGGTGGCAGTGTAAGTGATGAGGCAGCCAGGCTGAACAGTGACGTAAATTCAGCTGGTGCGCCTGATCATCACAGACACTTACTGGATTTCCCTTCAAATAACAAAAACATTCTAAGCCACTTCACAAATGCTTTTGTGAGTTCTATCAGTTTCTAAAGCAATTTGCCACATGGCATGCTATCCAAAAACATTAGCCCTTCTCTTGGGTACATGGGTCTAGTAGGGTTTATTTTCCTCCCCCCTCCCCAACTTTGAAGTTATCTTGTTTCCATCCTTCTACTCACTTTATAGTTCTTAGGCTTTCATCTTCGTATGTTGTCTCTCTACTACCCAAACTTTGCTTAATCTATATGGGTGAAATAATGCATCCTTTCCTCAATCTCAGTCCTCCTGGAATACACAATGTTCCTCTCATTCTAACATGAAAACACTTCTTTTTTATGCCTGAGGGTTTTATGGTGATTTTAAATAACCTCCAGTTTACTCTGCTGTTTTGGGAAAGAACCTTTTTTTTTTTTTTAAGAAAAATGTGGTTTCACCCTCAAACTGGAATTAGGGTGGAATCAGGGGTGGAGGGAGGGTGAGGTCAGGTGGGTGGGTGGTGGCCAGCAGGTGGGTTGGTTAGGGTTGTGTTCCCCAAGATCTTGCTTACCTGTGAAGGGCTGGAAGGAGCAGCAAAATTTTTATTTTTATTTTTTATTTTTATTTTTGTATGCATTCCATACATATGTGAAGCTTTGTGGCTTTGGTCCTTGAATATTTGTTTGCCTTCAAGTCTCATTTTTGTTGGGATATGGCAACCTTTGCATGCATGGGGCATGGCAGTTAAATAGTTAAAAGTGCATGTAAGGAATAGATTTTTCTTGGGGTTTTTTTGGGCTGTGGGGCCGTGTTCTGGAATGGTTTCTTTCTGAGGTTTCGCCTGCATCTGTAGCTGGCATCTTCAGAGAATGGTTGGGTAGGAGTGTGTGTGGAGTTTATATATTGTGAACCCCTCTTGGGGAGTATATGTAAATTTGTGTAATTGAATGGTTAGTTTCTGGGTATAGAAATGTAAATTTGTCCACAGCTGCATGGTATGCGGTAAAGTTTATATAGGGACCATTAAATGCAGTGTACAAACATGTACACGAATCAAGGAACATGAGAGACACTGTAGGCTGGGTCAGCCAGAAAAAATCAGCAGTAGCAGAACATCTTATAAACCAACCTGGACACAAATGCTATTTAAAAACACAGAAATTCTGGACCAGGCCAACAACTATCATGTCAGAATGCACAGAGAAGCTATTGAAATCCACAAACACCTGGACAACTTCAACAGGAAAGAAGAAACCCTAAAAGTAAATAAATTCTGGCTCCCAGTTTTGAAAAACAATAGAATAAAAACTCAACACTTACAAACGAATTCCACCCAATGACAAGGGGATTTCCAGCTGATAATGGCCCATCAACCAACCATTAGCCAAACAGACACTAATCATCCTTGCATCTCTCTCTCTCTCTCTCTCTCTCTCTCTCTCTCTCTCTCTGGCTTTTCTTCGCAAACGAAGATTCAGGAAGGACTCATCCTGCACTTTCTGCAAGCATGCTGATGACTGAAAAGGCCAATCCGGGATAAACAAGTCCAGTTGCAGAAAGCACAGCAGAGGGTCTCCTTGGGTGATGTTTCTGGGTTGTGATTTTTTCTGCGTTGTTGTTTCTCTTCAAGACTTGTTCAGCATGAGTTCTCAAATAAAGCTGCAGCATTGTGGATAGTGCGTCTCCATGCCTCCCGATGTGAAGCCAGGGCGGACCATTGTTGGTGATCAATTTGGCCAAGCCTGAGATGTTGTTTTAGGGAGTCCTTGTATTGCTTTTTTGGAGCACCCCTCTTACGCTGACCCGTAGCGAGTTCACCGTAGAGTACTATTTTTGGGAGTTGATGGTCCTCCATCCTAGAAACATGCCCTGCCAGCACAGCTGTGTTCTCAATATCATGGCCTCAGTGCTGGTAATTCCTGCTTGCTCAAGGACAGCAACATTCGTCACATAATCCTTGCAAGGATACTCCTGAACAGATTAACATTTCTATACCCAGAAACTAACCATTCAATTACACAAATTTACATATACTCCCAAACAGGGGTTCACAAAAGTCCATACACACTCCTACCCAACCATTCCCTGAGGATGCCAGCCACAGATGGAGGCGAAACCTCAGAAAGAAACTATTCTAGAACAGGGCCTCACAGCCCAGAAAAAATCCAAGGAAAATCTATGGATCCTGGCCATGAAAGCCTTTGACTTCACATGTAAGGAATGTTTATGACTAAACTTCCTCTTTGTTTGTTTTATTACTCTTTGCATTTCCTTTGATGTCTTTGTTTGAGTACCGGTTCTATCCTCCTTTCCCTGGGAGATGCCTCATCAGGGCAAACACACTTCTTTATTATGGAGCACCCACATTTTCTAGAGGTTCTGTAGCATGTAGAACTCCTATTTTTACTTCCGTGTTTGCATATCTTAAGATGATGTACCTGTGTCTCTTCATGTACAAGATATTACTGTAAGTAAACTACTTTTTATATACTTTAAATAAGACTAAGATGGTTTTATTCTCTGCTAGACTGTGTGGGTAGGAGTGAGCTGGTGTCTGGTTTAGCTGATTCTCAATATAAACCCTTTCTGCTGAAGCGCTATTTTCCTCTGCTGAGATACCAATCTCAATATTTTTAAATACCCAACACTTTTGAGTAGGGTGACTGGGGGAAGGGAGTCTCATGGGGCAAGCACTATAAAACATTTTCCTGGGAGTAAGCACTATTGAATTTAGAAGGACTTACATCTGAATAAGTCCTTCTGTATACACCTGTATAAGATTGCACCATATGTAATCCATTGTATGCCCACTTTCCTTGGAATTAAATTTTAAAAATGAGGCAGCAAATTAGAGGGGGAGGAGGCAACACATGAGGGATGTGGTACCTGCCCAGGTATGCAGCAATCCAATGGGAGTGCAGGTGGGTAATTAGGATAACAGGAAAATGTGAACATGCACATGCATGGAGGGAGCAAAAAAAAAAAAAAACAAACCCACAGCCAATGTGTGACCGAACATTAACTGATATGGGGAACACATGCACACAATAGAAAAACCCTCTTGTATTGATGTGACTACATAGAATCATAGAGTTGGGAGAGACCACAAAGGCCATCTAGTCCAACCCCCTGCCATGCAGGAATACACAATCAAAGCATTCCCAACAGATGGCCATCCAGCCTCTGTTTAAAGACCTCCAAAGAAGGAGATTCCACCACACTCCAAGGCAGTGCATTCCACTGATGAACAGCTCTTACTGTCAGGAAGTTCTTCCTAATGTTTAAATGGAATATCTTTTTTCTGTAGTTTAAGTTCATTGCTCCGTGTCGTAGTCTCTGGAGCAGCAGAAAACAAGCTTGCTCCATCCTCAGAATGACATCCCTTCAAATATTTAAACATGGCTATCATGTCACCTCTTAACTGTCTCTTCTCCAGGCTAAACATACCCAGTTCCCTAAGCCGCTCCTCATAGGGCATGGCTTCCAGACCTCCCACCATTTTGGTTGCCCTCCTCTGGACACATTCCAGATTGATGAAACCCGTGTGGCTTACCCAACTGATTTCAGTTTGGATTAAAACAGGTCCATGCGGCAGTAAAAATGGTCATACTGGAGCAGGACACCATGCAGTGGAGCTGGAATACAGCCCCCATGTACTGTAGATTCAGCCTTAGATTGCAAGCACCTTGGGGCAGGGATTTTTCCAATTTTCTCTCCCTCTCCTCCTCCCCATATTGCTCTGTAAACTGATGGTTCGGTACAAATGAATGAATGATCCAACTTAGTGTAGTTTTGTAATTTGAGTATTGGTGTTCCATAAAATCTGATCTAATATGTGCACTGACCTTGACTGTGTATATGTGCTGGTTTCTGCAATGTATCCCTTCTTAATTTGTCCACCCCACCTCCTGTGCATGTTAATATTCCAGCCATCTGCTTCACTTTGGCAGGGAATGCAAGACAAGCAAACAAGAGACCATGACAGATCTATGTACTTCAGGTCACCATCATCTAGAAGCCTAAATTATGTACATTAAAACCTGTTAGCTAAGTTGAAGTAAAGTGAAGTCATTAATAGAAAAGAAAGGAGAGAAGCTGAGTGTAATGGAGATGTGATCACGGATGCTGCTGTGGGAAGGTCTTCCAGTACAAGTGTCTAAAGGGAAAACAATTGATACTGCTGAAGTACAATATTCATTTCCACCCACTGTGGAGGGTCCACTACTTGTGCCCATGTGGTTTGATTGTGCAAAGTGTCAAGTCTCCTGTGACTCCAAGTAGTTACCCACAATAGGAATGTCTGTATGATTTGTTCACCTTGGAAAACTTTCTTTCTTTCTTTCTTTCTTTCTTTCTTTCTTTCTTTCTTGACTAAAACTCCCAAAATCTCATAGCCAGCATGTGGTGCTCAGAGTGTTTCATCCCCAAAATAACTTTCCAAGCCTTGCTTTTTTTCAATTGCCTGTGTGGTCTTCCAACTCGTGTTGCTGTTGTGTGCCTTTCTGACTTATGGCAAACCTATCACAGAATTTTATTGGCAAGATTTGTTCAGAGAGGGCTACCTTTGACTTCCCCTGAGGCTGAGAGAATGTGACTTGTTCAAGGTTACCCGATGGGTTTTCATAGATGAGTGGGGGTTTGAACAGCACAGTCATAGTCCAATTCTCAAACCACTAGCTAGCTCATGCTAGCTCTCTTCATCTCTCCCAGCTCTAAAATTCTATGATTCTATGAGTGATGTCAACAAAACTCACAACTCTGTGATGTTCACTTCAAATTAAAGCAAAAATCATAATCCCAATGATCCCTCTCAGGTTTGGATTTTATTCTAAGCAGAGAAGAAACCAAGCCTGCCTTACCTTCCTGCCTATCACCCACTCACCCACCCCACTCTTATGCCAGTGTGGGGTCAAAAGTGGGATGGACATAGATGGGACAGAAACATAGCAAGACAATTTTCACTAGGAACAGAGTCAAAAATTGGGGGAAGGAAGGATTTGGGCATCGGTCACTATAGAAGAGGTTCTGGTGGAAATAAATTTTCTATGCAATGACAAAAATAACCCTCAGTTTAATGCATTTTAATTAGAAAGTATGTTCTTAAGCTTTCAAAGTTTGCATCCCCCCAGTACAGTGCAGCATTGCAGGGGAGAAGGGGTTTTGGTGGCCTTCTATGAATAGAGACCAGAGTAACTTAGTTTCATGGTACTATGTGCCATGACAAAGAGGGCAAGAGGGTGGAGTGAAAAGTATTTAAAGCCATGCCATCCCACACCTCGTCCTCTTGCTATTTCTGTGATTGACCAGCCTTCCCGCCTCTCACATAGTGTAAATGTACTGGTTGTTTTTGGTCCGGGTAGGATCCCCCCCCCTTTTTACATAGGATTTTTGCCTACCCTGCACTGTTGAAAGAGGACTGGAGAATTGGCCTTAAGGGTGGTGTCTTAAATAGGCAGTCACTTGGCAGGTAGTTGGGGGAGAAAGGAGGAGTTCAGTTGACACCTATGGCACCCTTTTGGTGAAGGATAAATCTCTGGACCTACCCTTACATGTCATGAGACCAAGGGGGTAGGGAAGGAGGCTGTCTTTGGGGCTGGCTAGAGAGTTTGGCCCTCGCTAGAGGTCATGCAACTTGGGGGTTTGACCCTCAGGTTGGCCTTCCAGTAGATGATTGGCCCGTGGGGCAACCCAGCTTATGGGCTCTCCCAAGGGGAAGCTGGGGAGGTAGGTCTGGAGGAGACCAGCTGCTCCCATATTAAGTGGCTTCCCCTTCCTGTACATCCCAAGGAATAAGGCTGAAATAGGTGATAGATTCAATAAAATGGACATATTACAACCCAATGTCTTGTGTGTGGTCTCATTATTTCATGGTTTGGTCATCAAAAGCAAATCCGTCAGATAACAACCCTGAGTAGCTTTAAAAAAGCACTAAAGACGGATCTCTTTCGGCAGGCCTTTCCTAATTAGATCCCGGCCTCAGGGGATCCTGGCTTCTTTTAGTCTGCTGGCCATTTATAGTATTTTATTGTATTTATTGTTTTTTATTGTGATTTTAGATTAGTTGGTTTTAATTTATAATTGTTTAATATTTTTTTATGGGGGAGGGTGCGGTGGGGGGTGTTTGGGGATTTATCTGTATTGTATTTTAATTTTTGTAAGCCGCCCCGATTGTTTTAACAGAGGGGCGGGGTATAAATAAATGTTATTATTATTATTATTATTATTAATCAGTATTTTCCACAAGCAAACAAGTCCTCCTACTATTCTGAGCTGTTGATTAAGAGTTGTGCCATATTTTCTCTGCAAACTTGTGTAGAAATGGTCCACTTGAAATTCCTTCAAAATGTATTACTTCCAAGCCCTTTTCTCTCTCTCTCATGAAGCAGTCAGTGCCTGCATGGTGTCAGCACATGTGTCAGTGTTGAGAATGAATTTTCACAAACAGCTCCAGATGCACCAAAGGTGAGTCCTGCAGCATACAAAATCTACCTGCATGGGAAGGTACATGTATAACATATTAATTAGATTGCTCTGAAGGATTCTACTATTTCTTTGGATGCCTAAACTATATTTCCAAATGCTCAATGATATTCAGGGACTGGTAGCTCTCTCTTTTTTTGGTATAGTCTCTTTTTGCTTTTTTTAAAATATGAAATATTGCATGTGTGCAGCATGGGAAGCTGGGTTTTTTTTAAGAAAATGGTGGTGGCAGATTTAAAATCGCAAGTAAATCACTTTCAGCTGCCATCTTGGCTAGGGGTCATGCGGAGTTTAGGTGGGCTCTTTTCACCATGAAGACAGGTTGCAAATTTGGGAATGCCTGCTTTTTTGGATGTGTTCGTATCCTCCCCCCCCCCAATAAATGAGCCCAAAGTGTCTCAAAATGATCAGTATAGAATGAAAACATCAGAAGAATTATAATCTTAAGGATATAGTTGTCAATAGTATTTGTATCAACAACTTATTGAGTGATTTTAGATGCATAAAAGACTAGAAAGAACTGAAAGGATAAAAGTTGATTTTGAAGATAAATTTTGCTCATATGATGATGATTTAATTACCAAAATGTATAAAATATTGTTAAAGTAGATACAGAAGAAGAACAAATAAAAGAATGTATGGTCAAATTGGCACAAAGTGTTGATCATGAATTATGATTAGATCAATGGGGAAAATGTGGGGGGAAGGATTGAAATTTACACTGAGTTAAAGAGCATTTTCTAGGTGGTATATGACACCTGAGAGATTATCAAAATGTATAATGGGTCTTTAAATAAGTGTTGGAAATGCATAGACAAGATTAGAACCATTTATTATATGTGGTGGTCATATGACAAAGCTAAAAATTATTGGATTCAGATATATAAGACAATGGAAGACATTTTGAAAGTTAACATACAATTGAAACCAGAACTTGTTTTGTTAGGAATGCTGGACGAATGGTTGGAAAAGAAATATGGAAGAATTTTACAATATATGTTGACAGCTGCCAAACTTCTATATGCACAGAAAGGGAAGGACAATACAATACCAACACAAGAAGATTGGCTGATGAAGCTATATGATTTCATTGAAATGGACAAATTGACAATTTATTGATTAAAGAGGGATATGTGTCAAGTGTTAAGAAAGAGTGGAATGAAGTGATAACTTTTAAGGCTCAAATGGGGGGAAATCATTTTTCTGAGGGTTCGGAAATTAATAGAACTACACTAATAGTAGGAAGAAGAAGAAGAAGAAGAAGAAGAAGAAGAAGAAGAAGAAGAAGAAGAAGAAGATCATCTTGATTTACCAGTATGTCCTGCTTTTTTCCCAGTTTGGGACTCAAAGTGGCATACAATAAAAAGACGTTAAAATCAGCAAAATACAAAAGTTAAAACAGAATTAAACAAAAAAGTTAAAAACAGCTAAAATTTTAAAAGCATACAAAATATACATATGACCATTGGCAAAGATTGAGAAAGGCCTGCAGAAACAAGAAAGCGTTTAATTGGCTCTGGAAGGAAAACAGGATAGCATAATAAGAGACAGTTAGATTGAATTACAACTATAATCAGCTACTTGGAGGTAGGGAGTTAATTAGGTGTTATATGTAGTTTTAGCTTAAGAGAGCTTTTGTAGGTTTATAGAGTTTGTTTGGTATTGTGATATGATTTTGTCTATTTTTTTTGTCTTTGTAGTTGTTACTGGTGTTAATAACAAATAATTTTAAAAAAAGAAATCCAGGGACTGAAAGAAAATGGGGGGGGGGTATAATACTCATTTGGGGAGCGATGCCTCATCCCTCCCCCAATCCCTACACTTCTGTGCTGGGAGCTCCCTTCCTTCACTCACTAGGCCCTCATGTTCCAAATGCTTTTCTGACCTCTTCTCCCAACTCTCCACCAGGCACAGAATGCTTGGGTGGGTGCAGCCACTCTATAGGAGGTGGTGGTCAGTGAATGGCTGGCACACACACATTATATATAAATATCTTATATTTAAAGGGTAAATTAGTGCTGCTAGAGCCTTCCTAGAGCAACAATTCATCCCGAGGGAGCAGAAGAAGGGGCATCAAGTGAGTTTGGAGGGAGTTGTGGGTGACAAAAACAGATTTGGGGACCACTGGTGGTCCCACATTGATACACATCTTCCAAGGCCCCACTTTCCCCATCCCTCCTATAAGCCAAGTCATGCCTGCTTCTTGCTTTGTGTCAGAGTCCTTGGTTCATTGCTGAGCACTGTCGGTGAACCAGTGCTGACAACCAGCTGGGAGAGAAGGTGGGATTCAAGAGCAGCTCTGATATAACCTCTTGATTTTATAGATTGGCTCCAGGAATGACTGTATAGATCATCCATTCTGAGCAACCTGGAATCTAAACCACTAGTCTTAGAGCATCATTATTGTATTCCCTTGTGCTCTGGTCAGGAAGGGTCAACTTGAGGTGAAGAGATTCCCTTCACTTTCCAGTGCTTCTCTCCCTTCAAGGTAGTTAGAATTTATTGCATGATGCATATCTTTTTGCTGGAAGGAAGGAAGGTAATTCATACAAATTAGGGCCTTGGTGCCTCAGAGGGGAAAAGGTTACTGTTGTAACCACTGATATACAGACAATGAAACCATTTCTAAAAATAGCCAAAGGTGTATCTCTGTCTGGGGAGTCTGAGAAGGAAAAAGTTTCCATTGACCGTTTGAGGAAACCATTAAAGAGGAGCAATGGGCAAGGCAGAAAGGAAGCATAATCTGTGTTGTATGTGTTATAGAACAAGACTATAGCCTTGGTTGATTTCATAGAAAAGATAAGCGAAAGACATGTTAGAGGTTTAGAGAGTTGTGAATAGGGATGGTTGAAAATTTTCATTTTTTTAAAAAAATATAAGAATTTACCAACATTCACAAACAACCTCACTTTCATAAGTTTAATTAATGAGTGGCCTCCTGTTAGTAGCATACATCATCACTATCATTTATTTAAATAGTGCCATACATAGATGAAGGTCAGCTTTACACCTGCATACATTTTTTTAAAAAAATCTTTTTTGGTCAGTGTGAAGGCTGGTATTTCCTTCCTCCCTCTGAACCAAATGAAGCACCCCCAAAGTTACTGTACAGCTACCATAGCCCCCCATGACCATTACATGCCCAGCTGGAGAGAGGGGATGGGACTCACAGAAGCATCTATGTCCCCATGGCCAGATGTGAAATGATTACACCATCCACGGAAACCTCTGGAGGTCTTTAGTAGACCACAGTGTAATCATTTCACGTCTGGCTATGGGGACATAGCCAGATACATGTCCAATCTCATTCTGCTCTCCATTGAGCACAGAATAGCTAGGGTGGGGTGGGGTGCATTGGCTCTATAGTAAGCCTGGTGGTTGGTGAATGGCCGCCTGTAATGTAGTTCTGCATGTGAGGAATGTCTGCACTACGCTGAGCCATACAGGATGCCAGTCATTAAGCCCAGCTTAGGTCTAAGTAACACATTGTTTCAACCAGAATCCTTATGGACTACACAATGACCAAATTTCCCCCAATAAACCCCATCTTTTTAGCTGCTGCCCCTCCAACACAACCATTCATTGGCTGGCAGAGAACCAAGGGGAGTGGAGAACCATCCAACTTGGGTAACAAAAATGGGTGGTTGCCCTCATCCTCATCTATCTCATGAGATATGTGGTTCCCACCCTTGTTCTAAGACCTCAGGTAGGAGTCTTTTTCAATCTGGGAAATACTGAAGTTGAAATTGGATATTTTCAGCATGCAAAGCAGGTGCTCTGGCACTGAGCTATGGCCTCTCTGTAACATGCATTTCTCACAGCAATGTCTGCTAAACCTACTTCCCCCATGCCCCCCCTCTCCATCGTTGTCTCTCCTTTTCATTTTAATAGAGAAATCACTTTAACGGGAAAGAAATCACTGTGGGACAATTTGTTTGCTTGCCACATGTATATTAGCTATAAAGTAGCCAATAGCACATTACATATTAGAAAGGACTTCAGAGAAATGTAATGCCACTGATTATCCCTAAAGGGGTTTTAAGATGATGAGACACCAAGCCAATTAAATTTATTTGCCTTATAGAAAATTGGTTGAATCATGTTCAGGTTTACAATATTTGCATTCAGAGACCTTGCAACATCTGTGTAATTCCAGAGATTTATTTGTGGGAAAGCAGAAGTTGTGTGTGTGTATGTAGTAATTCAGCTTCCTTCTTTGGGAAGAAAAATGACATGTTTTAATGTTTTCCATTTTTGAAGGGGAAGGAATTGGGTGTGGAGAAGCATACATTTTTTGTTGGAAACTAGAAAATATTTTGTGCATGAGAAATGAAACAGTTTCCTGAAACTTTAGGGATATAGTTGTCTTGCACAAATGAAAGATTCTTCCCATTGATATTCTCATTGTATTTTTTTAAGGTGAAGTCCAAGTGTGTCAGACTTCCTTATCCTGGTAGAACATAGTACAGATCAATGGCAGCTGATGTCTTCCATATCTTTGAAGTGGTGAATCCATTCCAAGTTTAGGCTTGCTTAAAAGGCACTGTCCACAGTGCTGAACCTATTTAGGATTAGGATTCAGCACTATGGATAGCTCCTTAAAAGTCTGGATTAAAGCATGACATGGATTCACCACCCCACTGACATGGGAGCTACCAGCTGCCACTGGCAAGGATGGACCATAACATCATCCCAGGCTCGGCTTTGCACTTAGAAGGTCTCAGGTTCAAGCCCTGACATCTCCACCTGAAAGGGTCTTGTAGCAGGTGGTAGAAAATAACTTTGCCTGGGATCCACTTCCAACCAGGGTGGACAATACTCTTATCAAGGACATATAGCCTGAACTGGTATACATTTCTTCCATTATGTTGAGAATCCCCATTCCAGAAACCATACCTTTTAGGGCATATATGTCCTGGAACATCTAAATCCTGCCAGCAGGAAGGGAGGCTGTGTGTGTGTGTGTGTGTGTGTGTGTGTGTTGACCCTTTGTCAGGTCATCACATGGTCTACATCCAGGTAGAGAAGGGGGTATAAATTTCCATTTTTCCTAGGAGCAGATATGTTTTACCATTCTCAATCAATCCACCTGCCCCCTGGTTCAGAGTAAACTTCTTTGGTTGCCTAGGGTTGTCATATAGGAATTTTTGGCCCATTTCCCCCCACACATATTTTTTAATGTTTAGGATTTGTTTGTTTGTTTGTTTGTTTTATTTGCCTATCCTGTTCTCCCAACTGGCTGTCTACAGGCAGATCAGGTGTGTGGCTGAAATTAAATAGTTGGTTACAGCAGCAGTTAGTAGTTCAATGCCAGCCACAGATGCAGGCTAAATGTCAGAAATAAACTCTTCCAGAACATGGCCTCACAGGCCAGAAAAAAACCAAGGAAAATCTATCATCTGATGACAAATTTCAGGGAGACAAAGTTTCTTAGACCCTTCTCTTGAGTTGCAGGAATCAAGGGCTGGGCATGGGAAACAACATCTGAGACTTGCTAGAATCCCAACCTTCTTAGGCAAAGATGGTCACACACAATGGCTTTGGTGGAAAAGGGCACTTTTGCTACCATCACCACCATAGTAATTTTCAACTGGGCTGTAAGCTGTATCAATAACCTCTGTTACACAAAACCCTCATGTCCATGGAAAATCCACACACAAACTGATATTACAATGGGGAATTAATAGCAACTCAAATGACAAAGCAAGAGGCTGCATAACTTTCAGAATCTTTAAACCCTATGTCTGCGGGTGGAGCCAGGAACAACACAGAGTCAGATGTCCAAAACAGCTGATGAGAATATATTGAACTGAATTAAAAGCATTTACGCATCACACACATTCATTTATCAAGCAAACAAAACTATCAGAATAAGTCAAGAAATAGTTAGAAGTGGATTTAGTCTGAGGCTTTTGGGGGTAATACTGCACCTGATCCTGAAGCTAGGTTTCCCCACAAGGAGTGGAATCACTCTCGAATAGCATCAGCAAACAGTTGCAATGGGAGGTGGGAAAGGAGGAAATTGGAAAGGAAGTTAAAGTTGAAAAGATTGCCTGGATCAGATGGAAGCTGGCAAGGGATCAGGGCAGCGTTAATGGGAAGGCACAGGATAATGGGAAGGGGGGAGTATGGGACAGAGTTAGATGGGTTCAGAAGGAAGATGGGATCTGACCAAGGAACTGAGATTTTGAAGGGTTTTTATAGGAAAATACTCCTTTGAAGATGCAATTAAAACAGAAGGAACATTTGTCTTCAAGTAGTTTCCAATGGTGTAAACCAAGGCATTCTGGACTTAGCCAGGAACTGGGGAATTGGGGTGATCTGGTATCTGGAGATTGACAACCAACACTCATTTGTCCTGCGGATATGTGGGTGCCAACACGATTTGCAAAGCAATTGATCTGCTCAGGCATACAGATGGATGTCTGCCTTTCCTGGCATGGTATGTGCTAACCCTTAGCTTGACATTATGTGTTTCCCATCAGGCCTTGAAAAGGCCTGAGTTGACCAAATTGATATCAAACACTGTTGCCAACTGAAGTGCACAAATTGGTGGGTGCTGGGTGTTTCAATCAGGAATGATGGGGGTGTTACACTTCCAACTGTCCCGATTTGGCAGGGCGAGTCCTGACGAATCCTCTGTTATTCTTCTTTTTCCAGCTGCTTTTAAAATGTCCCAGTTTCTCTCTCCTCTTCAACTTTCCCCTGTTGTCCTCAGCTTACTTTTGTTGCTGCAAACTGAGTTCCAAGTGCAAAAGCAATTTACACTCAGTTAACTCAACAGGGAGGGAGAGGAAAGGAGGAGGAGGAATAATTACCCTTCCCAGTAGGCTCAGACAAAGGCAAACTGCTGCAGCCTGTCCTAGCTTGCATGCTTTTCCTCATTAATAACTTTTGTCATTTTGGCCACACTATGATGTTGCTTAGCTACACATGTCCTGGTTCTGATGTGTGGAATGTGGGAGGGTATGTATATCTGGTTAGAATTCTTGTAAGTTTTCTTAAAAGTAAAGCACTAAAAGGAGCACATAGAATCATAGAATCATAGAATTGCAGAGTTGGAAGAGACCACGAGGGCCATCCAGTCCAACCCCCCTGCCACGCAGGAACTCACGATCAAAGCATCCCTGACAGATGGCCATCCAGTCTCTGTTTAAAGACCTACAAGAAAGGAGACCCCACCACGCTCCGAGGGAGTGTGTTCCACTGCCGAACAGCTCTTACTGTCAAAAAGTTCATCCTCATGTTGAGGTGGAATCTCTGTTCCTGGAGCTTGCACCCATTGCTCCGTGTTCCAGTCTCTGGAGCAGCAGAAAACAAGCCTGCTCCATCCTCAGCGTGACATCCCTTCAAATACTTAAACAGGGCTATCATATCACCTCTTAGCCGTCTTTTTTCCAGGCTAAACATACCCAGCTCCCTAAGTCTCTCCTCATAAGGCATCGTTTCCAGACCTTTCACCATTTTAGTTGCCCTTCTCTGGACACACTCCAATTTGTCAATATCCTTTTTTAATTGTGGTGCCCAGAACTGGACACAGTATTCTATGTGAGGTCATGACCTGTAATCTTTTGTTTTCAGTGGTAATAGAAATTCTTTGCTTTTTAAAAATCAAATGTGAGTAAACTGTGGGCCCTGAACCCCATGCCCAAGACCATTTTTGCAGCCCTCGACTGTCCTCTATCCCTAAAACAGCCATTAGTGCTTCCCCCCCCCCATAACCTCTGAGTGCTAATGGCTATTTCACCACAGTATCAGACATTTTCTCATTCTTTAAAAGATGCGAAAAGGGCTTTTTCCAAACAGGAAGTGACCAGGCCAGGATGTCTCATCACTTCTTGGTTTGAAAAAAGTTGTGTACAGTCCTGAAAAGGTGATTCATATCCTCCACCTGTCCCGATTTGGCAGGGACGGTCACGATCAGTTTCCTGTCATCTCCCTGTTCTGGCTCCTTTTAAAATATCCCTTGTCCTCCCTTTTCCTCCTTTGTCCTCAGCTTACTTCAGTTGCTGCAAACTGAGTCCAAAGTAGAAAACTAGTTTGCTCACAATTAATTCAGTGGAAGTGAGAGGAGAGGAAGGGGTGGAGTCTTGCCCTTCCCGGGAAGCTCAGGCAAAAGGAAACTGCTTCAGCCTCTCCTAGCTGTCTGTTCTTCCTCATTAATAATGTTTGCCACCTTGACCAGATTCTGATGTCACCCCAGTTTTCATTTATGAAATGTTGGAAGGTATGGTGAGAAAATGCCTGAAAATGTAACAAAATGGCCAGTACCTCTCTCCCAGAGGGCTATTGGCCATTTGGGGTAAAATACATTATTTACCCCAAATTTGGGGGGCTAGGTGGATGACAATGGGTGGTTTGGCCCTCTAGGACTCCATAGATTGCAGCATGGCCCCCAAACCACTGGCAGTTGTCCACCCTCCTTCAGAATTAATGTACTGAAGAGTCACATCATTCCTTTGCCCCAGATCAAGAATGGAGATGTCTATTGTTCATCACAGTGGAGCATGGTGTGGACAAAGGAAGAAGAAAATGTTGTTAGCCTAGCTCTGAGTCATGCTGCTGCCACCTGCTGTGCCCAACTGTTTAGGTGTTTGTGTGGAATGATGGGTGAGTGAGCAATGGATCAGGAGCAAGCAGAGCAGCAGCACAGAAGTATTCTTCCATTGCCAAGAAAATCCAATAAGCTAGCAGTGGCCCAGTGAGGGGCTATGAGAGAGAGGAAGCAAGCAGTGGAGAGCCACAGAAAATCAAATCAGTGAGGTCTTGCCTAACTTAAAGGAAAGGGTCAGTAAGGAGGGATGGAAGTGACCAGAAGCTTGAGAATGGCAGGACACCTTTGACTCCAACTCAAAAATGTTACAGGTAAGGAAAATGAAAATGTCCTCCATTTGTTTTGGGATGTTCACCCCTAAATATTCAACCCTACCCTGTACAGGGTACAATTTTTGATAGAGGTAACTTTCATGAAAAAAAAAAAAGTAATGCAATAAAGAATAATATAACAAATTACACACCGGGTTTCCTTTTGCGGGGGGCATCCCAAGGTCATAGAATCATACAATTTTAGATTTGGAAGGGATCCCAAGTACCATCTAGTCCAACCCTTTGCCATTCTGGAATACACAACTAAAGCTCTCCTGAGAGGTGGTCATCCAACCAATGTTCAAAGGCCTAAAAAGAAGGAGAATCCACCACCTTCTGAAACAGTGTATTCCACTCCTGAATAGTTCTTACACTCAAGACATTCCAATTAATGTTTGGGTGTGATGCTTTTTCTTTTAATTTGAATCATTGATTCATGTTCCAGCCTCTGGAACAGCAGAAAACAAGCTCACTCCATCTTCCATATTACATAGATATTTAATGATGGCTAGCATGTCACTTCTCAGAACCCTATATCCTTTTCACATATACTGTCGCCAAGCCAGGTATCACCCATCCTATATCTGTGCGTTTCATTTTTACTGCCCAAGTGTAGTATCCTACATTTCTCCCTGTTGAAATTCATTTTGTTAGTTTTGGCCCAGGTCTCCAATCAGTTAATGTAATTTTGAATTCTGATCCTGTCCTCCTGAGTATTAGCTACCCCTCCTAATTTGGTGTCATCAGCAAATTTGATAAGCATGCCCTCTATTCCCTCATCCTACATACAAGAGTATTAAAAGAGCTGGCAAATATAATCTCAGAGCCATTGGCAATAATCTTTGAGAACTCCTGGAGAACAGGAGAAGTCCCAGCAGACTGGAGGAGGGCAAACGTTGTTCCCATCTTCAAAAAGGGGAAAAAAGAGGATCCCAACAACTATCGTCCAGTTAGTCTGACATCAATACCAGGGAAGATTCTAGAGCAGATCATTAAACAGAGAGTCTGTGAACATTTAGAAGGCAATGCCATAATCACAAAAAGTCAGCATGGGTTTCAGAGAAACAAGTCATGCCAGACTAATCTGATCTCTTTTTTTTATAAAGTTACCAGCTTGGTAGATGAAGGGAACACTGTGGACATCGCATACCTTGATTTCAGTAAGGCGTTTGATAAGGTTCCCCATGACATTCTTGCAAACAAGCTTGTAAAATGTGGGCTAGACAAGTTAACAGATCAATGGATTTGTAATTGGTTGACCGGCCGAACCCAAAGGGTGCTCAGCAATGGGTCCTCTTCATCTTGGAACGATGTGACCAGTGGGGTGCCACAGGGTTCTGTCCTGGGTCCAGTGCTATTCAACATCTTTATCAACGACTTGGATGAGGAAATTAGGGGCATACTTACCAAATTTGCAGATGACACCAAATTAGGAGGAGTAGCTAATACCCTGGAGGACAGGATCAAAATTCAAGATGACCTGGATAAACTGGAGAGCTGGGCCAAAGCTAACAAAATTAAATTCAATATGGAGAAATGTAAAGTACTGCACTTAGGGAGAAAAAATGAAATGCATAGATATAGGATGGGGGAGACCTGGCTGAATGAGACTACGTGCGAAAGGGATCTAGGAGTCCTAGTAGACCACAAGTTGAACATGAGTCAACAGTGTGATGCGGCAGCTAAAAAGGCCAATGCAATTTTGGGCTGCATCAATAGAAGTAAAGTGTCCAGATCAAGGGAAGTAATAGTGCCGCTCTATTCTGCCTTGGTCAGACCTCACCTAGAATACTGTGCCCAGTTCTGGGCACCACAATTCAAAAAGGATAATGACAAATTGGAGTGTGTCCAGAGGAGGGCAACTAAAATGGTGAAAGGTCTGGAAACCATGCCTTATGAGGAGAGACTTAGGGAGCTGGGTATGTTTACCCTGGAAAAAAGACGGTTAAGAGGCGATATAATAGCCCTGTTTAAGTATTTGAAGGGGTGTCACGTTGAGGATGGAGCAAGCTTGTTTTCTGCTGCTCCAGAGATTGGAACACGGAGCAATGGATACAAGCTCCAGGAACAGAGATTCCACCTCAACATTAGGAGGAACTTTTTGACAGTAAGAGCTGTTTGGCAGTGGAACGCACTCCCTCGGAGCGTGGTGGGGTCTCCTTCCTTGGAGGTCTTTAAACAGAGGCTGGATGGCCATCTGTCGGGGATGCTTTGATCATGATTTCCTGCATGGCAGGGGGTTGGACTGGATGGCCCTCGTGGTCTCTTCCAACTCTGCAATTCTATGATTCTATGATTCTATCCAAGTCATTGATAAAGATGTTGAATAGCACTGGGCCCAGGACAGAACCCTGTGGCAACCCACTAGTCACTTCTCTCCGGGATGAAGAGAAGCCATTGGTGAGTACAAAAGGACACCTTATCCACTGGGTATTGGTTCGGGGAGGGCTGTGGACACCAAAAACCATTGATAATAGTGAACGCCATTGAAAATAATGGGACTGCAGGTTTAAAATACCATAGAGTTGCCTTGGAGGACCTAGAAAATGGCTAGAGAGGACATATTTTCTAGGAAGACTCTATGGTAGGTGTGCTGTTTTGTGTCCTGTGGATAATTGAATCAGTGGATAATGAATCAGTGGATATGGGGTCCTACTGTACCCTTAATGCATCCTTGCAGGTTGAAGAAGACAATAGGACTTAATGGAAAAGACAATAATGCCTGGTAAAAGATGACATTTCAAATGGATAGACTCAATCAAGGAAGCCATGGCCCTGGGTCTGCAAGACCTGAGCAGGGCTGTTGAGGATAGGGTCACTTGGAGGTGTCTCATTCATGGGGTCACCATAAGTCAAATTCAACTTGATGGCAGTTAACAACAGCAACAAAAGTAGAAGGCTGTAGAAAAAGAGGAAGACCGCATTACAGATGGATTGACTTAATAAAGAAAGCCATGACCCTAGGTTAGGAAGCCCTGAGCAGGACTATTGATGACTGGCTCTTAGAGAGCTCTCATTCACAGAGTCACCAGTAAGTCAAAAGCAATTTGACCACAAATAAAAATAACAATCTAGACCAACTGGTAAAGAGTTTCCAAGGCTGATTATGGGAGAATTCAAGTTCAATCCCTCATAGTCTGAAATGTTTTCAGCCAGAACAAGCTGACAATTGGAAAAAGTATGAGTGTCCTTGGAGAAATGCATAACGGATACAGAGCTATATGGGAAACCTTCAGTGGTGGATCTGTGTAATTGGCAAAACATAATCAAACTTACAGAGAGCAACCCAGTACCTCAAAGACCATTAAGTGGTTTTTGCTTTAAACCTTATTGGGATTATTTTACTGCTGGGTCCTCAAGGGGATTAAACAGCCTAGCATTTACGGCTTCTCATCAATTTACCATCTGCATCTCCACCTTTAACAACTTGACATAATACATTTACTGGACATTTTGTCATTGTGGTATATTAGGAAGATGTTTTTGTTTAAAAGCAGCTGGCAGGAGGCCATAAACAATGTCGTTATAACATTGTTTATCATTGTGTTAGGATTGGGAGTCGAACCAAGACCACTAATGCATTTCACCATTAAGACACATCGTAATTGTTGCTGGAAAGGCGAAAGGTTACCCTGCTAATAATATGCAAATGGAGGCTTTACTGTGCATAATGAATGATCACATTAGATTAAAGGCAGAAATTTCCTTTCGTAGTACTTGCAATAAACCTTTTTGCATGCGGGTAATAATTAATTTAAAAGAATTACCATTTCAGTGAGCCAGGATACATTATTTATTAAATGTAATTAAAGTATTTATTAGGCAAGTAATAAGTGATGGACAAGAGGAGTGTGGGGGTGGCAGCATTTGTATTTTATCAAATAACCCTGGCCTGTGTTTTAAAACATTCACAGTTGTCTTGGTTGATTGGATTAACATATTAATTATCAGCAGAATTATAAAGATGATGGACAGAAACAGAAGTCCATCTTGCTAACCCACCCACACACTGACTGATTTTGATGGTTTTATTTACATGATTAGATTAAATTTTAATTTTAATATTGAAACCCCAGGTTCAACTCTTTTTCACTGTTCTTTTCTTTTTTGTATCTTTGATCATCAGATCATAGAATCATAGAATTGTAGAGTTGGAAAAGACCACGAGGGCCATCCAGTCCAACCCCCTGCCACACAGGAAATCTTGATCAAAGCATCCCCAACAGATGGCAATCCAGCCTCTGTTTAAAGACCTCCAAGGAAGGAGACCCCACCACGCTCCGAGGGAGTGTGTTCCACTGCCCAACAGCTCTTACTGTCAAAAAGTTCCTCCTAATGTTGAGGTGGAATCTCTGTTCCTGGAGCTTGCATCCATTGCTCCGTGTTCCAGTCGCTGGAGCAGCAGAAAACAAGCCTGCTCCATCCTCTGCGTGACATCCCTTCAAACACTTATTGTTTTGTTTTTTCTTTTTAACTTGCTCCTTATAAAGGTGCAGAAGTGAAGATGTTCGTTACAGTTCAGGGGTTTGCAGCTCCATTTGTAACAACAAAAGAATAAAAATGTCTAAACGGGAATTCAATTAACTATTGTCTGACAGATGTATACAGCTGTCTCTTCATATTCACTGGGGTTTGGTTCCAGAACCCTCCATGGATACCAAAATCCGTTAATACTCAAGCCCCATTATATGCAATGGCAAAGCAAAATGGTGTCCATTATATAAGATGACAAAATCAAGGTTTGTTTTTGGGATTATTATTTTTTAAATAATATTTTCAAGCCATGAATACTTAAATCAGTGGATACCAAATCCATGGATACGGAGGGACAACTGTACTTTTAATAGGACAATCATAATAGCTGTAAGCCAAACAAAATTGTACAATTGTACCATATTATGTATATTACATTTTAATGTTACTAAAGACTCTTCAGTCTGTATGGGATGCCAATATCACACTTTTCATTTCCAGTTTCTTTTTCTCAAAATTATTGCTAGGAATATGCTGCTGCCTTGGAGTGTGGTGGAGTCTCCTTTTTTGGAGGTTTTTAAACAGAGGCTGGATGGCCATCTGTCAAGAGTGGTTTGATTGTGTATTCCTGTGTGGCAGAGGATTGGACTGGATGGCCCTCATGGTCTCTTCCAGCTCTATGATTCTATGAGATCTATGAGATATTGTATGCAAACCTTGAGGCTTTCTTCTGAGATATGAACTTTCTCATCACCATTCAGTCTCCAGCCATGGACCATTCAGCAAAACTCTGAAGTTCAGATCAGAATCCTGTCTGTGTCATATACATGGGTGAGTTCCTTACACATGCAGTTGTAAATTTTCAGCCTTTGTGCAATGAAAGTATTTGCTTCATGGTTGCACAAGCAGAGTCCCAGAAGGAAAACCATTTCACATCTAGTTATGCATTCGCATATAGTGCATAGTGCCAGAGACATCAATATATTACTTTATTTATTGAGATTGCAGAAACCACCACCACCATTCTCAGTTCACAGAATTGCTCTCCAAAGATTCAGTGGTCATCCAATACTGCTGAGAAACTGAAAACAGTCAACAGAATAGCACTCACCTTATAAATGTAATAATAATAGCACTCACCTTATAAATGTAATCAGCCAGGGGTACCACAGAAATTTTGGTACCATATCCTTTTATTGTCAGCAGGCTTTGCATGCCTATATTGATTAATTGCTAGTTTGTATGATTACAGACTTCCTTTTTACTTTACCACATCCTTTCTCTGCCTGCATCACTCTAACCTGCAACTATATTCATAGAATCATAGAATCATAGAATTGTAGAGTTGGAAGACACCACGAGGGTCATCCAGTCCAACCCCCTGCCACGCAGGAAATCTTGATCAAAACATCCCCGACAGATGGCCATCCAGCCTCTGTTTAAAGACCTCCAAGGAAGGAGACTTCACCACGCTCTGAGGGAGTGTGTTCCACTGCCAAACAGCTCTTACTGTCAAAAAGTTCCTCCTAATGTTGAGGTGGAATCTCTGTTCCTGGAGCTTGCATCCATTGCTCCGTGTTCCAGTCTCTGGAGCAGCAGAAAACAAGACTGCTCCATCTTCAACGTGACACCCCTTCAAATACTTAAACAGGGCTATCATATCGCCTCTTAACCATCTTTTTTCCAGGCTAAACATACCTAGCTCCCTAAGTCTCTCCTCATAAGACATGGTTTCCAGACATTTCACCATTTTAGTTGCCCTTCTCTGGACATGCTCCAATTTGTCAATATCCTTTTTGAATTGTGGTGCCCAGAACTGGACACAATATTCTAGGTGAGGTCTGACCAAGGCAGAATAGAGCGGCACTATTACTTCCCTTGATCTAGACACCTTTGAAGCCTGTTTTAAGACCAAAAAAGACACTCAATAGAAACTGGGAATCATAGAATCACAGAATTGTACAGTTGGAAGAGACCACAAGGGCCATCCAATCCAACCCCCTGCCGCGCAGGAAATCACGATCAAAGCAGGAATGCTTGGGTGTTTCCTTTTTTTTCAAAGATGGTGCAGTTACAAGCTACCCCTTATTCCAACATAGTTATTTTCTTTAATTAGCTAACTTAAAATAATTAAAAGAATACCTTAATTTATTTAAATTGCATTAAGTAAAGGAATAGCCCATCAAGAGGATCATCAGCTGACTGAGCTGAAGCTTATTATTTATTTGATATGATTTCTGTCCCACCCTTTTCCACAAAGAGCCCAGGAAACAGCTGACCAAAACCACAACGCAGCTCACAAAAATACCACACATGAAACCATTCTCAAAAATCAACAAAACAATGGTGCACTTTCCTATACTCCCAGGGTTTGCACAAACAAATACATTTGCAACTGGCATCTAAATGACAGGAGTATGAGGGAAAGCTGTAACTGTAACCATAACTGTAAACAGTGAGTTGAAACTCGAAACTCACCAAAAATATGTCTCTGCTCACTCTTAGGCTGAAAACTGATCATTATTTAACTTGAAATCTAACATGATTTGGCTTGATTTGTCTCTTCCCTTTCCCCATGACTTCTCTCCCAACTTGTACAACTGTGACAAAAGTAGCAGTTTTTTGGAAGGCCTCATTTCCATCTAGTGAAGTTTTGGTGTTAATTGAATTGCCCATTTGATCTTCACAGTTTCTGCACAAGATTCATTGGGGCAGCACAAGGGCAACCACCTCTTTTAACCTGACATTTATTTTGATTCATTTTTTGTGAGGGGAGTCTGAAGCACAGGGCAAAGCAATCCAGCACAAACGACATGAAGATCTAATAAGAAAACCACAACATTTTTTCTGGGACTGTAAAGCCAACAAACCTAGGGGCTGGTCTAGATAAGGGAATAAAATGTGGATTAGTGAAAACTTATACCAATTCGCAGGTGCATTCATCTGTCTCAATGATTATTATTTTTGCAAGGCCGCTGGTGTGCGAAGCTATCCATGTTTGCTGTTCACATGGAGGCATGCCAGTGATGGCGGGTGCAAGCAAATTATTTGTGGCTCTATACTCTCTAACTTGCCCCCACCAAACAGTATTTTAAAAAAATAAATAAATAAATCCAAGGTACAGAAGAGCAATCTTCCACTTAAAGAATGAAAAGAAGAAGAAAAAGAAAGGCTGTGTCATCGCCTCAGTGCATAATCACTACGGTGACAATCCAACATGGCAGTTCTGTGTGCTGCCTTCTTAGCAAGCTCCACCCCCCATGCATATCCCAGCTGTCCTCTTCAGGAATGCACTGTGATGCAATTTCGTTGTCCTGACCAGCAGGAGTGCACATTTTCCCCACAGTTTTTAAAAAACTCAGGAAAATCCCCAAAGGCTTTCCCCCTGTAGTTTTCCTAAATTTTGCTTTTCCCCCCCTCCGAAAATGATAGAACACTGAGGGATCACATTTAGACACATGGAATCCCCCCCTCCAGATTTTATGAGAATGTATAGGGATGTAGGAGTCTTAGTGGACCACAAGCTGAACATGAGTCAGCAGTGTGATACAGCAGCTAAAAAAGTCAATGTGATTCTACGCTGCATTAATAGGAGTATAGTGTCTAGATCAAGGGGAATAATAGTGCCACTCTATTTTGCTTTGGTCAGACCTCACCTGGAATACTGTGTCCAGTTCTGGGCACCACAAATCAAGAAAGATATTGACAAGCTGGAACGGATCCAGAGGAGGGTGACCAAAATGGCGGGAGGTGTGGAAACCATGCCCTATAAGGAGCGGCTTAGGGAGCTGGGTATATTTAGTCCAGAGAAGAGAAGGTTGAGAGGGGACATGGTAACCATGTTTAAAAACTTGAAAGGGTGTCATATTGAAGAGGTAGCAAGCTTATTCGCTGTTATTCTAAAGACTAGGACACGGAGCAATGGATTCAATCTACAGGAAAAGAGATTCTACCTAAACATTAGGAAGAACTTCCTGATGATAAGAGTTGTATGACAGTGGAACACATTTCCTCAGTTGTTTTCTTTGGTTGTTTTTAAACAGTGGCTGGATGGCCATCTGTCGGAATGATTTATTTGATTGATAATAATAATAATAATAATAATAATAATAATAAATTATTTCTATCCCACCCCTCTGCAATACAATCGTTGCAGCTTACAGTATAAAAACTCCATAATTACCTCAATATCCTAACACACACACCCCTTAAAATAATATTAAACTAAATTAAATAAAAACATACAATAATTTTTTAAAAAAAAACATACAGCAACTAATCACAGCAGCATAGAATAATTCAATGGCAGCTCAAAGGGGGAAAAAAACCAGTCGAATCTTCAGGCCGGGATAGCTATTGAGGAAAGGCCTGCCGGAAAAGATCCATCTTGATAGTTTTTTGAAGCTGTCTAGGGTGGTAGTAAGACAGATCTCGTCTGGCAGGCCATTCTATAATCTGGGAGCGGCAGCAGAGAAGGCCCTCTGGGAGGTCACTGACAGCCTTGTTTTCATAGGTTGTAACAGGTTCCTCCCAGAGGACCAAAGTGTGTGGGGAGGGTCGTACAGGAGGAAGCGGTCCTGGAGGTAAGTTGGCCCCAAGCCATGTAGGGCTTTAAAGGTCATAACCAATTCCTACATGGCAGGGGTTGCACTGGATGGCCCTGGTGGTCTCTTCCAACTCTATGATTCTATGATTCTATATCACCATCAGGACTACCCACTAGAGAAACCTATCACATACAATGTGTCCAGGTATGCTGGCCAGTCTTAATGTGAAGTAATTATGTACATTCATAATTTCTCTAATATATATTCTCTCTACACCAGCTCAGCCCAACAACTTTTCACTCCAACACCTAACCTGTGTAATAGGCAGAGGGGAGGAAAAAAAGAGAGGGAAGTTTTTACTGCCACACTGTAAAGGTTTTTAGGAATATGCACCACACCCTCCAACATTTTACAGATTAAAACCGGGACAAGTGTGGCAAAGAAACATCTGAGTGTGGTCAAGATGGCAAAAGTTATCACTGAGGAAGAACGCATAAACTAGGAGGGGCTGCAGCAGTTTGCTTTTGCCAGAGAGGTCTTTGAAAGTGGAATGCACTACTGTACTTCAGAAGGTATTGGATGCTCCTTTGTTGGCAGTTTTGAAACAGAGATTTGGAGGCCACCTGTTGGAGATACTTTAACTGTGGATTCCTGCACTGGACTAGATCAATGGCTCTTAACCTTTTCTTTACCAGGGACCCCCCTTTAAATATGTTTTGTTGCCATTGACCCCCAAGATTTAACGCAAGATTTAAAACCATCATCATCATCATCACCACCACCACCAACTATCTATCTATCTATCTATCCATCCATCTATCAAACTCTTAGGTATGTTGCCATTCCCAGTGTTCTGATTGGCCACTTAGGAAACATACCAAACCAATCCTAGTGCTCCTTGGCTGGCCAATCAGCAGCTAGAGGGCATTTCTCAGCAGCACCTCCTTGACCTATAATCATATCCCTGAGGCTACCAGTCCCACTGAGATGGATCCCAGTGGGACTGGGAGATGTAGTGAGACACCGCTGCTGCTGCTCTGCCAGGATCCACATAGTCAATTGGCAGCGCCAGCAACTGGCAGCCATATGTGGTTTCACATATCCCCACTTCCAGATCCTTTCTTTCCTTGGTTGGATGAGAATATAGGAGCCGGAAGAAGAGGAGGCAACACTTATCCCTGTAGACAGCTGTTTCCATCTGGCCAACATCCTTCTCGAGGCTTTCCCCAGGTGGGCAGGGTCCGCTCCTTTCCAAAAAGCCTGGTCTCTCCTCTAAATCCAGCTGCCAGGGGATTCTTGGATGGGTGCAGAGGTGCTCCAGCTGGGAATGGTGCCCAGCTACAATTTGACAACAGAGCAAAGCTGTAAGCAGTGGCATTAGTTTTTTTATTTTTAAAATACAATTGGATTGCATATCCGTGGGGGGTTGGTTCCCAGAGGGTTTGGTTCCCAGACTTACGGTAGATACCAGAAACCATGGATAACAGAGAAGCCTATTAAAATAAAAGACCTCCAGGAAAAACATGCCATAGAGCTGTGTTGGAAGAGCTAGAGAATGCCTAGAGTTGACTCCCCTCTAGGCATTTTCCAGTGTGACTCTATGGTATGTGTCCCCTATTTTGTGTCTTGCAATAACTAAAACTGTGGGTATTGGTGCCGCAGATAATGGGGATCCAACTGTAATTTTTATAGGGGGAGCAGGAGATGGGCAGTTCCAACTGTAACTTCGCAGAGGCTCCCCTCAGGTTCCTTTATAATGTGATGTATCACTCCTCTCCCCACCCAAAAGAACAGAGTTGTTCCAAAAGTCTTCTCTTTTTCTTTCCCTAACAGGATTCCATGGATGTGGGAAGGGTGTCCTTAGGTTTGACACACTACCCCCCAAACTCGAGACCCCCACTTTCCTACACCCAGAAATGAGGAAATGGAAAGACAAGAGTTAATCACCTCAAAAGTATCACAGGAAATACCATTGTTACCAGGCCTTACCACCCCCTCCCCACAATATCTCATAATTAGAAATATTGGACACTTTTCGGGGTCTGGTTGGCTGAGATGAACAAAAAAGGTCAGGTAGAGGTCATAATGGTCTGGGGTGTGTCCTAAAAATATTTTAGCAAGGAAGCCCATATTATGATTGTGCAAAAGCCCCTTAGTAAACAAAGTCGTTAAGGAGGTATTTGCTAATTTCTTCTTGGGCATCTCAGGAGTGAATCATTCAATCAAACAATTAAGTGACCATTCTCAAATCTACTCCTAAGGAAATCTCACCTCATATACCCCCTCCTGTCCAGCACTGTGAGGTTGTCATAAACCCATCAATTCCTATCTCCCAGCCATCAATAAAATCGGTTAAGTTTCCATTTCCTTTGTTTACCTTGTGGGAAAACTATTCAGGCTTTGTCCTAGCCAGAGTACGTACCCTTCAGGATATAAAGCAGGATATAAATATTAGCTCCCCAACAACTGAAGTATGTGCCATGGTGGACAAACCAGGCCACTCCCTTTCTCAGTGCCCCCCCCCCGATCAGACTCCTGTGCCACCATCAGATGTATCTTTAACTCCTCAAGACTGGTAACTATGACCTTATTTTCCCGAATCTCTCCCTCTATCCAATCTTTCGGCCTTACTCCTCTGTAGCCTCATATTGTTCTTAGGAATGTGTGTTGCATATGTGTGAATGCATTTTGTGTTATTTCCACTAAAAATACTTTATTTCACTTTAAGCTGTAGTGTCCTTTGCAGTTAGTACTGGTATATATAGGTGAAAAGATCCCTGCAGTTATCATCCTCTCACAGGCATCCGTTTGAACTAATCATTCCCCAAATAATAATAGAGATTTTGTCATCATGGGTGGGTCCCTAAAGTGCATGCACACACACACACATGCATGCCTCTTAGGGTAACACCACTTGCTTATCCAAAATGAAAAGGGCCTACATCTTCATCCTGGCAACTACAGCTCCACTCCAGCTCCAGCTCTTCCTCTCCTGAATTCAACCAGAAAATCCTACCACTTCCTTAGGGTTTCCCACCCACTGGGCTAAACCCATACTCACAGGGGTTACACTTACATGCCACTCAAGGCCACAATTAAGCCAAAGGCTTTGTGAGAAAAGTAGGATTTGCAGGAAGAGGAGAGATATTATACATTAACATTTTAGGCTCTGTTCTCTTGAACTCTGAAGGGAAAACAACACCAGTAACAGCTACACAAGTGCCATTGTAGGGATGCAATGCATGCAATTGTTAATGGTGTTTGGCCAATTAAAACAGAGTCCATGAACACTGGTCTAGTGCGCATGTATGTTTGAGATTGATGCAAAATGCTTGCCAGGTTGTTGTGGTGTTTTTTTTAAACAAACACTTTCTGTACCATCTGTCAATGTGTATGAACCTGTGCTATTTTCACTGTCACCCCAGCCATAAACATCCCCTCAGTTCTTCCAAAATTTTGACTGGTCATGCTGAGAAATGTTTTGTGCTTTAGCACATTATGACTCCTCTTTATGCCTTGCTCTCAAATTGCTTTCATGATTGTAGCTTTCTCTCCCAGTCTGCCAATCCATCTGTATTTGGCAGGGAGGCCAATCCAACCATGCTTTTTAATTGCTCTGCACAAAATGGCGCCCAAACTGGAGTCGTGTATCATCTTGCAAATGCCAGGGAGTGTCATCTTCCTCCATCCTGGTCCCTTTTGCTTTCCCCACCACCTCTCGCTGATTTGATTTGGATACTAAAATGTCTTCTAGAATGTCTATGTGTGTTATAGAAAAACACCTGGATACACAGACAGCTCTCTAGGACTAAAAAACATTGGGCTGCTGTAAGATAATTTCCAGGGATCACGCTGCGTATAGGAAACTAGCCGTTGACACGCTTAGGTGGCTGCATGAGTTTGATACAAAGAGGAGGGGGGCAGATGGGTAGAATATTTCTGAGTGAGAAACTCCATGATTTAAAAGGTGGGAGTGAATGAAGAAGACAGAGAGGCTTGGCCAATTTATAAGCTGAGGCTGAGGCAACAACAAATTAGCCTTTGCAAACATACTAAGTATATTATCCAAGTGTGAAATTATTTCCTGTAGGGATAAGGGTTGAGCAATGTGGTATCTGCCCCCCTGCCTTTAATTGAAACAAAATAATAATTTATTTTAATTTTTTTCTTTTCTTTTCTTTTTCATGTTTTTTTTCCTGTTCTTTGCTGCTCCTACTAAATGTTTTAAAGTCTCTGCACACTTACAGAGATGTTAGTGGTGTGGGGGAAGGAAAGAAGAGAGGAAACCGCACAATGTCAATTACATTTGCCGAGCGGTATATCTTTTTTTGGAGTATGCGTGACCTTTTCTGTTTGTCATTTCCTGGGCACCACACCAAGTGATCCCCTCAGGACTGCTGGCTTTGTGGAGCAGGGCCCCCAGCAGCGGGACTGCAGAGCTGCGTGTGTCTGGGATGGCTGCCAACCTCCGGATAATTGCCATCAGCGGGAAAGATTGAGAGGAGCTTGGCGGAGACCATCTTTTCCCCCTCTTTTTTTCCCTAGCTTGATTAACCCCTTTCTGCCTCTCCTGCACACAGTTGCCAACACAGAGAAATTCAGACCCAAAGAAAAAAAAAGGGGGGGGGGAAGGTAGGATAGGAGAAAAGAATTAAAAGAAGGAACCAGCAAGCAATTCAGTCAGGAATATGGTTTTTGAATACTCCCCTCATCCATTTGGCAGTGCCAGTGCCCTCTCCATTGTCTCCATCATTACAATGTCATGTTTAGCTTTGTAATCCAAGTATGGGTGTTCCCATTTCATATATATGTGGCAATGAAGCATCTGGCAGTGATTGACTCAAGGCCTAATTAGCTGTTATGGGGAGGGAGGGCAATGCTTGGCTGCTGCCAACCCAAGTCTCCCTGACAATGTCCAGTAAAAGAAATGGGGGTGTAACATCATCTTATTCAGCATTTCTCTGCCTTCTGGGAGCAGTAGCCAAAGCAGGCAAGGCAAGTACAGGTACATAGCAATAAACAAAGCTTGAACCAGAGGCAAAAATAACATGGAAAGAATTGGGAGAACTTCCAGTATCACCAAAGAGAGAGAGAGAGAGAGAGAGAGAGAGAGAGATTGAGAGAGAGCATTTCAGCATGTTGCAGAGAACATTCTACCCAAAACTAACAATATGCACATGTGAAGTGAAACATTTAGGTCAGGTAAACTTTGCATAAGTTAACATTAAAAAGTTTGAACCTTTGAGAGACCACTTGAAGGTGTCTTCCAAAATGAATACCTCCTTTCCTATGATTTCCACCTTGGAGGACATGCTTTATGGGGGGGGGTTTGGAGGGGGGAGTTAAAACATATTGGGGTTAGCTGGTGAGGCAGGTTTATGTGCTTTCCCCTTTTCTCTGTGTTTTGCTCTTTATCCATGCTCATAAGGGATTCTGGAGGCAGCAGCTGTTTCTTTGCCACCTTCACCATCTCAGTATCAATGCTGCTAAGAAACATACAACTAGAGAGAAGACAAGGAGAAGAAGGAGGGGCAGGTGGGCATGCAAAGATTTGGTAAAAAGGAGCTTCTTTGCCAGAGACTTTGTTAGTTGAGGCATGACCATAATCCATTTATTTGTCTCTGCACAATTTAAGAAGGCAAGGAATTTATTTTTATTTACCTTGAAAAACAGTGCAGATTACCAGTGGAAAAACTGCACAAAAATTAGTTTGTGCAAACATGCACCTTCTCCAAAAATGTGCTTTTCCTACCCTACCCCAAACTTGATGAAGATAGCATTATAGCAGCTCTGCATAGTGGCTAAAATGAACCAAAACTGTGAGGGGATTCTTCCAGGGTTTGTTAGACAATGTGTGGACTTTTTCTTAGTCTCTGCCAATTACAGAAAAGCTTGGGGGGCGGGATACCCATATTCTTGTTCTCATGCTTGTGTTAGGACCTTTGCAGGACGCATGCCTTTCCTCAGCAAGGTTTCTTGGAAAGTCAAAAAGGTGACATTTCCCAAGGCTAAGGATTTGGGGGGGTTTTGTGGGGCGGGGGGATTAAGCATGCAAGGGCTGTGATTCACCAATAAGCCTGTTTGCAGGCTGCAGCACAACTCGGGGGACAAGGAGCAATTGCCATCTTAGGTGTGAAGGTTCCTTTCTCATTCCCAGAGGCCAAGTAGTTTTTGAGGGTTTTATGAAAGAACAACCAATCAGAGGCTGGAGGGAGTGGGGACTGCTCACAGCTGGATGTTGAAGTGCAAAGTTTCACTCCTGTCCAATGATTTGAACCCTGGTCTTCAGATTCCTAGTCAAACATTCATACCACTAAACTACTCTGTAGTTTGGTGAGATGCTTAGAATCACATTAGAGAATGAACAAGTGAAAGTACCTCTGATATTGTGAATGATGTGATTAGGTCCTGTGATGTGATGACATTTCCTGAGTCTGAGTGGGGGCAAATGTGGCATCTGGGTTTGTGGCAAGGTCTTGTACCTGTCTCCCCATCTGTGCTGTGTGCCATTCTCTAATGTGATATATACCATCCTCTGTCAACAATGCCCTTCAGCACTCTGTGTTGGCCAAACAGGCCAGTCTCTGTGCTGGAGGATAAACATCCAGTTTAAAGCAGGATAAAGCAGACATTAGGAATGGAAATACACGAAAGCCAGTTGCAGAACACTTCGATCTTACTAGACATTCCATCTCTGACCTCAGAACAGCTATACATGAACAAAAAAAGGACAAGGGAAGATTGGAAAGAGAAACAGCTGAATTGGAATATACCCATAAATTCCAGTCCATCAACAGTGGGTTGAACAGAGACAATGATTACCTGGAACACTATACATATCATAACACTAGTTAACAACCTAGTCCCATGAGGGTGTTCTTGGGCGTTCTTGGGCCAGCATCACACTACATTCCAAAACTTCCTCCACCATTTATATGGTCATCCACCCACCCTAGCCTTAGGCTACATCTTTCCTCTTGCTTTTGTCCCTCAACGATCCATCATTAAACTAACTAGTCACCTCATCACCACACCCACATTTTTGCATTTCTTTTGCTTTTCTGTGGTTATGAAACAGTCTGCTTATAAGGTTTACTCCTGGGCACCAGTTCACACCAGCATCTGAGGAAGCAGATGTAGGACTTTTTCAGACGGCCGTTTCAGATAACACTGTCCCCACGCCGATACTGTTGCGGAAGAGCTGGGAGGCTGCAGCGCTATATTTGGTGATTTTCTAATCATGGTCAACTTCCGTGATTAGGAAATTGCCAAATATAGCATCACTATACCACCAAAGGGTCCTGATCCTGCACGTGTCATCCTCCTCTCGTACTTCCTCCATTCTCCCTCCATGCTGGAGCAATTGAAAAGGCGGTGCTTTTCATTACTGTTAATGAAAAGTGCTGCCTTTTTTGTCATGTCAGAATGGAGGGAGAACTTCTCTCTTTTAAAAAAACTTTTTAAAGAGTTATAGAGCATCAGTAACATAGCACTTTTGCACTATAGCATTATAACTCTAAGGATTTGAGAGAGAGAGAGAGAGAGAGAGATTGTTCATCAAAATGTTGGACTATCCCAGCAAACTATGCCCTGTTTAAAAAACAAACAAAAAAAATGGGAAGAGCCCTATGCAGATCCAAGAAAAGAGTCCCACGAAAGAAATGGGATGAGTAGACAAAGAGGCAGCAACAATCAGAAAACCCCACCAAAACCCAAGGAGCTATATTGTGAGAATTCATACTTCTTCAGACCAATCTGGAATTGCTCACCGTTTCACTGTTTTACACTAGTGAGTATGTGTTGACTTACAAAATTGGCTCACCATATTGAGTTATCAAGTGACTATTGATTCAATGGGTCTACTGTAGATATGACCACCAATCATATTTAGGCCTCAAAGACATAGCTCAGATGCCTCTAAGGAAGCAGACTGAACTCTACAAAGGCTTCTGCTACAACTTTGTTCTCTCATGTGCCATCTAAATGGTGAAAATACTCCTTGTTGAATTCGAGGGGATGCCTACCTATCTTAATGGGAATCCATGTTGTTATGCCATATTTGGAAGGGGAGCCCAAAACAGCAAAAACTCTGAGGGAAAAGCCTTCATAGCTTTTCCCGGAGATGTTGATAAACAGCGAGGGGGGGGTACACATTACCCCTCATTAGGACAGCGATTCAATAGAAATCGCTGACTGAGAGTACAGGAAGTGCAACCCTGATCGGCTTGGCAAGTGTGGGGGCGGGGCTTGCTAACAGGGAAGTGCCCACAGCTGCCATTTTTTTTTTATTTTTTATTTTTGCCTTTAGCAAGGATTAGGGATTGCCACTACTGCCGCAGGGACTAGGGAAAGGAGGAGGACTCTCTCATCCTCTTCTCCCTTCCCTAGTCCCCTCACCATACCACTGCTGTTGCAGGGACCAGGGAAGGGAGGAGGGCTCTCTCGTCTTGGCTGTCAGCTTGGATGTGAAGCTTATGGGGGCTGCTAGGGGCAAAAACTCCATTAAGACAAGTCATAGGTGCTGTGACCTGCAATTACTGTGGAGCATTGTTTTTTCCCCTCATATAGACAGGGACTTAGTCTCAAAGATGCTACAAGTTCCCTTTGCATACTGATATTCAGGCTTGTACGTCTTACACACTATTATGAATTGATTGTCCATCATTTATGTAGACTTTGCTGTACATGATACTATAGTGGATAACAATCCCTCTCCTTAAAGAATTTACAATAAAAAATACAACCATTAACAATCCGAAATGACTGTTTAAAATATGAAATTCTGTCTCAATGATGTGGGACTACACTGACTCCCATTTGGATTCTTGTCCCATCCTCATTTTGTACTGGGTAGCAAGATACTGTTTGGACCACTTGTGAGGGAATTTGTGCATGTTTAAAGAAAATTAGTGTTTACTTTTATGGCATCCTTAGTGTTGACCATTTTTGCATGTCCAAGGGATTTGGTGGGGTTTGGTGTGGAATTTTTTTTCAAGTGTACGTCTTTTTAGCCATTTATATATACATGTGATGTTCTCTGAAACACAGTTGCAAATGTATGTATTGCAGAGACAGGGTATGGTTTGCCTAATGACCAGTCTCAGGAGTTACAGGAAAACTTTTGCTGAGAATTACAAACCCAATAAAATTCTTTTCCATCACTAATTAGGAGAATATATATTTCTTGCAAAAAGACTTCGCCCTTAATTGGCTTCAATATGTGATCATGTTGAACCATATCATTTCATGTTTTTAATCAATTCTAGACATTATGGCGCATCAAAGCAAAGGCAGCTGTGGTGTGGTGTTGGTGATGTCTTAAAGTAGTTGTTCCAAGTGGCCATTCTATTATGGATATAATTTTATGATCAGCCCAGCTTCACCTTCAATTGGACCGAAGAATGAAAACGGTCTTGAGACTGTTTCCATGCTCAAATTGTAAAAAGCCAACCAGAACTGGTAAAAAGAAACTGTGGTGTGGTTTGCATGCTCTGTAAATGCCACACAGCTGTGTTATGAGAAGACAGGGCTGCACTTGTATTCAGGTGGGAAGGCTAAAACAAGTGGCTATGTTTATTTGAGAGCCTGCCTTTCCCTGATTCAAGGTCTAATTACAATTGGTATCAAGCTATCAAGTGTATTGACTTTCATGAAGAAATATTATCTTTCCATCCAGCCTGAAGCATTTGAGTCTCACACATTTACAGGCATTATCATCTCCAGTGGTATTAGCCATAAATATATCTTAACGAGAATATTCTTGTTTCAGTATTAGAATTATGTTTGCATCAGAATTCCAGTTTTATAGCTTCTCCCACAGGTAAGTCAAGAATGGTTGGGGACTTCAAAGTATCTGGTTCTAAATTTCCAAGTTCCTCCTGGTCAAATAAATTGCTTCTGCTTAGAGGGCAAGGGGACAATGTGTCCTGATTTATATACAGCAGTCCTCTATCTCAGGTAGGGATATAAATTGTGAGTTGGTTCATTCTTATATTGTTGGGTTACTGCCATCACGTTGACTTTGACTTATGGTGACCCCTTGAATGAAAGACCTCCAAGAGACCTCCAAGAACCCTGGTTATCAACTCCCCTGTTCAGGTCTTGTAAATTCAAGGATATGGCTTCCTTTATTGAACCAATCCACCTGTAATGCAGTCTTCCTCTTTTGTTATTGCCTTCCACTTTGCCTAGTACTACTAACTTTTCCAGTATATCAGATCATCACATGATAATTTTTGCACAAACTTGGCCAAAGGGGGTGGGGGGGGTTGCAGGGGGCTTTACTTTTGTGGTGACCATGAGAACTCTTGTGTAGGTTGAAGAACCCTCAAGAAGTTGTCCTTGTTGAGACCATCAAGGAATGTGTGCAAGTCCCTCCTGGGCATGTGCAGAGGGCCAAGCCTCAATATAGGTGTAGGCACATGTGACCTGCATAAGACTGCTAATAAAGCACACACACACAGCATGTGTATAATCTACAGGTCTTTATTAGCGTATAGCAGAGTAGTACATACATAGCTGATCCATGAGGATCCGTACAAGCAAGCAAACATGATGCATGTCAGCAAGACAGACTGAGGTCCCGTCTACACGATTTAAATAATACGTACGGCGTGCGGAAGTTCGTGCTTTGGTATACACGGCCATTCAGATTCACACGCATCCAAAAGAGGGGGGGGCTGGTTTTCCACCCTGAAATACACACATACAGCATTCGGGAGGGAAAGCGGAGCTCGCTGAGAAATCCGTATGTTGTTCGGATGGCTGACGGGTCTGATTGGCTGGCCGAGTGGAGGGGGCGGGGCTAGCATGGAGGAGAATTGGGAGCACCTGCCATGTTGCATTCCCGGCTAGCGAGAGTCCGGTATGTCCTTGAAATATATGTTTATTTATTTTTATTTTATATTGTAAATAGGGAAAACCGACTGTCCGTAAAGTAGGAACCTTTAAAAAAAAAAAGCGACGGGAGATTTAAAACTGCCGCTTCGCTTGCTCGCTTCAGCCAGCTTGGGGAAGAGGGAGTCACACGGAGTTTAGGGGGGGGGAATCGTGTGGGCGGTTCGTATGCATACGAACGACAGCCTATTCGTATTTTTTGCCCCCCCAAACGGATTTTTTTATGATCATATAGACACACCCAAAGATCCAAGGGGTAAAGAAGAGGGTGTGATAAAGGACTGCACTGCTTTATATACACAACAATGATAGCTTATACATTCATACCCACAGAGCTGCTTCCAAGCTCACAGTTAGTGCAATCCTTTCCCATGCAGATAAGTTTCAGACAGTAGAGCAGTAACTCCCACACACAAGGCCTTGAGCAGCAAATACCAGCTGTGCTCATAGTCCTCTCTGCTGGCCCCTACTGGCCATTGCTCCTTTTATTGTAAAATTTCCACTCATGGTTTCTACAATCCCTGACAGAGCCAGCCTGTCCTGACAATAAAGAAGAGACTGGTGAAATGCCTTCACATTCCTAGTCAGGAACAATTCACTATTTATAGCCATAGCAGTTAAAGTGGAATCACACTGTTATAACTGTGTATTGTAAAAGGGTCATAAGGATGTGAAATAAATTATATCTGACTCTCTGGCATATTAACATATGATTCAAATAAGTGATATTCAGCTGTAGATCTATTCCCTGAACTCTTATATAGCTTTTTCCCTCAGCTCATACACAATCCCTCTCAACTACCTTCTCCAAATGCCAGTCCTTGAGTATATCCACAGTTCATCGCTACAGCAGTTTCATACAAATTTAACCATCATGGTTCCATCCTATAGAATCCTGGGCTTTGTAGTTTAGGGAGATACATTGATTTTTTGACTAGAGAGCTCTTGTAGTGATGTAGTTCAAGGGTCTGGGTTGAAGGCCTTTAGCAGAGAATGCAAAGTAGCACACCCAAACCACAAAGCCCAGGATTCCATAGAAGAACTCCATGAAAGTTAAAGTATCAGACTACTGTAACTATTCTGTGTAGATCATTCGGTTTCTTTCACCCTTACTCAGACCACACCATTCAAAACTGTACCCCCTCATTTCCTCAGCCTATCTTAACCCTCATGCAAATGAGCACTCTACCAATCATTCCACACTTGTCAATCCCACCATACACAGACCCCTGCCACTATTTAACATACCATACAAAGATGCAAATCCATACTTGATAGTATTATGGCTTACATCACAGATACCCCCAAAGAGCTCCAAAATGGAAGATTCTATCACCCTCTAAGGCAGTCTATTCCAGCACTTACAGTGAGGAAGTACTTTCTAAGGTTTAATTTATTTATTTTTTATTTATTTGATTTATATGCTGCCTTTCTTCCAGAATGGGACCCATGGCAGCTTACAACATATAAAAACAAGTAAAAATAAGACAATTAAAAGTTAAAAACAAAATGTAACAATTTAAAATTAAATTTACAATAACATATACAAGTTAAAAGATTAAAAAACAATAAAAACACACCCCAATGAAAGCCTCTGTGCCCACAGCTATAAATTAAAAGCTTGCTGGAATAAAAACGTCTTTGCCTGCTGGAGAAAGGAAAGCAGGGAGGGGGACAGCCTAGCCTCCTGAGGAAGGGTTTTCCTGAGGGTGGGAGCAGCCACCGTGAAGGCTTTCTCTCGTGTCCTTACCAAGCAAGTCTGGGATGATGGCAGGATTGAAAGACTTTCTTTAGTAGTTGTTCCAAGTCTGTGCTGTTTTCAGCTAGTATTGTGGTATCATCTGCGTATTTAGATTGTTTATGTTCCTTCCTCCAGTCTTCCCCTGGTGATCTTAAAATTCAGGCAGGTTCATATCAGGAGATAAGGTCTTTCAAATAGTTTGGACCCAAACCATATAGGGCTTTATAGGTCATGACCAGCACTTTGAATTGTGCTCAGAAACTAACCGATAGCCAGTGAAGCTGTTTTAACATGGGAGTTATATGATCCCTATAACTGGCTCTGGTCAGCATTCTGGCCTCAGCATTCTGGACCCTCTGAAGTTTCCAAACAGTTTCCAAATGCAGCCCCACATAGAATGCATTAAAGTAGTCCAAACGGGATGTAATTGAGGCATATGTCACCGTGGCCAGATCCGAAGTCTCAAGGAACGGGCACAGCTAGTGCACTAGTTTTAACTGTGCAAATTCACTCCTGGCCGCTGCTGAGACCTGGGCATCCAGGCTCAGAGTTGAATCCAGGTGAACACTCGAGCTGCAGGCCTGAGATTTCAGGGGGAGTGGAATCTCTTTTCTAATAATTTGAATCCATCACTTTGCGTTATAGTCTCTGGAGCAGCAGAAAACAAGCTCAATCCATCTTCTACGTGACTTCCCTTCAAGTATTTAAAAATGGGTATCACATCACCTCTCAATCCTCTCTTCTCAAAGCTAAACATACCCAGTGCCCTAGGATTTCGCATAAGGATTGGTTTCCAGACTTTTGATCATCTTGGTTACCCTTCTCTGGACACATTCCAGATTGTCACTATCCTTCTTGACCTGTGAGACAGTTACCCGAATTACTGAGGTCCAAGGAAATTCTACACATGGTTACCAAAAATCAATATTTCTATGGGGAATTTTAATTAAGTCAAATATGGCAGCGAGAGGCCAGGTAGCAGCGGGATATTTTGACCTATGTATACCAGTACTCACTGATAACATTCCAAGCCAGGGGATAAAATAAAAGTGATTTTTATTGAAAAATAATTAGGGGAATGCACGCATACATACACTGAGACTTCAAGAACTCACATAAGTCTATCAAAAGAAGTAGGAAGTCTTGGGATAGAGGAATAGAGTTAGGGATGGTGGGCTATACTATACCTATCTGAAGAGCAGAGATTCATTCAGCAGAAGATGAAGAATGGCCAGATGCATTGGGTGCCCCAGCAAGCCAACAGGGTAACAGCCTCTGGGAAACTGAGCACACTTTGGCTGTGTTTTGGGGTGATATTTATACTAAATATACCCCTGGAAGGGGTGGGTTCATGTGGAATACAGTGTCTGCTAGAGTTTCCCAAGATTAAACAATGGATTCTCTGGATGTGTTAACAATCGCTAATGGTTAAAACATTAAAACGGATGGGTCTCAGGCAAACCTCTATTGTTTTAGAACAGTTGAAAAGAAGAACCAGTTTTGCAAGGCAATGAGTGTTGAGCTACCTTGACTGAATTATTTAATGGCTCACTTCTATGTACATCCAGGAAAATTAGCCCATTTCCTCCCTAACGCATCAGTTCAAGGAGGGGGGGTCACTTAATCCTTACCCAGGTGTGTCTTTTAGGAATTTGGGCTAGTTACTAGTAAGCCTGTTTGCTTCTGAGCAAACCTTGATTCGTTGTACTTGGGAGTCCCTGGTCTACTACCAAACCACATGGAGTGCCAATAATAAGCCATTTTGTGAAATACAGCCAATTAGTGAATTATGGAAAGAGTGGGGGGCATCAGGGCAGGTAACAAGACTGCCAGTACTTTCTCTGTCAAGGTGTTAGACTGGCCCAGCAATGGTGCTGCAACCGGAACAGTTTTGCCTACACGTAGGCTGATATAAGCTGCTATTTTGCCACTCTCTGATTTCTTGGTCACTTGACAAGCAGGTGTTGTACATTCATATGGCACAAAGGTAGCTATTAGAGATGGATGATGCACTTGTGTCATTTGGCATGTGATACAGCAATTTGGAGATAAACAGGGAAAGTAAAAAAAGGCAAGACAAATTGGCTGGTGTTGTTTTGGAATCTGGCAAGATATCTACTTTTGAAATTCTGCTAAATTTGTGGCATGCCTGTCTCAAGAGCAACACTAAAAAAAATTGCCCAATCAAATGAGAAATAAAGCATCCGTAATATAAAACACTGCATTTCAACAATAATATTTAGATCATCCTGTACTGGCTTAAATCAAGTGTGACTGAATTTTCAATCAGAACAAATTAACTTTTCCCCTCCCCTATGCTGTATTCTATACCCAGATTCTATTCTTTCCTGCATAGCTCCACCATAGCTAGGGCCAGAAGCAGATGAAAGGCCCTCCCTCCATCACACAACTGCCATTGCCCTGGCCTCAGAGGGAAAGAAGAAGAGGCAGGTACATATTCCAACATAGTCCAATTATAGTTTCAAGATTTTCTCAGCGGGACCAGGGGCACAAGAGAAATAGCTGGAGAGACAGAGGATTTTATCAAATGAGGCTGAACTAGCAGAATTACAATGTGATAGTATCACAAGCAAACTCCCATTATTGCATGATGTTCTTGTCCACCCATTAATTAGGCATAATTTTTAATTGACAAGCAAAGCCATCAATACCCCTTAATATTGCTTTTTTTCATGGTATTGATGGGCAAGCAATAGCAATAATCACATCCTGTTGTAATCATGTGATAACAGCATGAATGAGCATTCCTTTTCTCCCCTCCCCTTTTCCAATGAGAACACATAATTAAACTTCCAGGGGAGAATGTGAAGAGGACCTACAGGACACTCTTGTAATCTTTTAATCAACTGTTGCCTTTTCTTGGTAGCTTTTTATGTTTGTTTAAGTGTTTATTGTGGATTTCTTTGGTTATTTATTTGTTTTTATTGTTTTAGGCTAAACTTGCTACTTCTCACAAGAATAGCTAAAATCTCGCCCATGCAAAATCATGGAAGTAAGAGAATTCATTTCTTAAAGGTCCATGCACCAGCCATCAGGAGGCATTTAATACTCTTGTCATTAGAAGGCAGTGCAAAGAGAAGTGTTACTATAGCATGAGCTGAAATTCTGTTCTTAAATGACTAGTGGAGGTCACACAATAATTCTGTGGTGGTAGTATTGTGCGATTACAGCGACATGCAATAACTACTATAATCATGTTTCTGCTTTCCTCAATTGCAGTATTACAGCATTTTTAGACACTAGTCTGATAAAGTCTGGAGAGGGAGAGAAAGAAGCTGGAAGATGATTTTACCAAAGATAAGTGGATTGCAGCCCCACAAGGGCATTTGCTAGAGAACCATTGGGCCCCATGTTCCCTTTAATTTTCCTTAACTATGCATTCTGAAATTCATTTTGTTATTGTTATGGATGTATACTGCATGCTTCGTGATGGTGTTTTTTTCCCAGCATTAAAGTTCTGGCCAATTTTACAACCCATACATGCCCTTTGTCACAGTGCAGCTGTGTCCAGGAGAATTGGGAAAGAGGGGGAAGGGGCAAGAGGATGAGAAAAAGCAATTGGGGATTAAGGAAAGAGCAAATGGGTGTAACAAGGAGATCTGTGGAGGAGAAAAAGAGAAGGGGGGGAGGATAGGAGAAGATGGTTAGCCTGGACTTGCAAGTGTGGGAAGGGAGATGAAGCTGAGAACAGAACTGATGAAAGCTACTAGCCAGCAATCCTGTAGTGCCATATGCAGCAACTTCCATGGCAACAAATACTGAGGCAGCTCAGCATTGTCCCATGCTAACAGTCCCCCCACCCCACAAACTCTTGTTCCAGCCATAGTTTTTAAAACTTTGAGAGAAGGAGATGGGAGGGCAAGAGTTATCTGTACAGATTCCCAAGAGAGTCTAACAACAGCTGCTTGTAGCAGCAAGGTCTTTCTAAAACACTAAATGCCAGGTCCAGGCCCTGAGATCTGGGAACCCTACAGAAAAAAGCTCATCTTCAAAGATGCTTTTCAAGGTGCTGCCAGAAACATCTTCCTCTTCATTCCAACATTTCATTGTTACAAGTCAGCAAAAGACATGGATTTGGACCTGTGAAAGGGCCAAAGTCAGCCACCGAACACTGTTGGGCCTTTCAGAAATGCCAGGGTTTGGGGGTTTACTAACAGAATTTGCCTGGAATACAAGCTGTCTTAATGAGATCCTGCATTGTCTCATTGTATTGTGAACGAAGATGGCCAAAAAGAGGAAAAACTACACAGAAAAGCATTCGTAGCTTTTCCTGATTTTTAAAAAAGGCTCCTGTTGTATGCACTTTTTCGCTCATTATGGACTTTTTTGGACATCAAAAAAACAATGCAAGCAGCCTCACCATGTTGCGAGTCTGCAGCGCTGCAGGGCGTCCCTTTCGGATGATGCCTGTCCCTGCCGGTACTGTTGCGGTGCCGCAGGGACATTTGAGTGTAATATTTTGGCGATTTTTACTCACGAAAGTTGATCGTGAGTAAAAATCGCCAAAATATTACACTTAAATGTCCCTGCAGTACGGCAACAGTACCGGCAGGGATGGGCGTCATCCGAAAGGGACGCCCTGCAGCGCTGCAGCCTCGCAACATGGCGAGGCTGCTTGCGTTGTTTTTTTGATGTCCGAAAAAGTCCATAGACAAGCAATTCAACATGAATAGCTTCTCCATACAAGACAAAGTGCAAACCTGATTGGCTGGACAAGCACGGGGGGGGGGTGTGTGCTTAGTTACAGGGTAAGCACCCGCTACCACCATGTTGGATTTTATCACTAAGGTGATAAAAAGGGGGGTTGTGCTATCTTTTTTTCTCTCTCTTTCTCTTTCTTTTTCTTTTTTTCTTTTTGAAAGGTGGAATATTGCTTGTGCACACCATAGAAACAGGATTTTTTTAAAAAAAAATGCTGGCAGCAGATTTTAAAAACTTGAGTAATTCACTTGGGGCCACAGTTTCAGCTACAGGCATGCAAAGTTTATGGGAGCCATAAAACCATTAAGACAGGTCACAGCTGCTGTGACTTGCTATTACTCTGGAGCAAAATGTTTATTTTTCCCTTCATATATATATATAAGCCCTACATTTTCTGATGATAGCAAAACTTTGCACATTTGAGCCCCCAAAAATGAGTTCTTTGGGGTTCCACAGTTAGTCATTGGTGAAGGATGTGCGCACATCCAGGGGGGGATAAAGTTTGAAAGGCTTTCAAAAGTCTAAAACCAAGTGGTAAACATGCTACAGGGAGTCTCTGCAAATTGCATTGCTGTACAGTGTGTTTGCCCTGTGTTTTTAGGCTAATGTAAACCATAAGAAGCTGTGTTATCCAGAGTGAGGCCACTGGTAGGTTGACCCTGGTCTTGTCTCAGAAGGCTATGGGGTGGAGAGAGAAAGCAAAAAGATATGTTGGGAAAGTCCCTTTATTCCCAAAAATGCTTCAAGATATACTTTTATCAGAGAATGTGGTCTGTAGTAGAATTTACATGAACAGTTGGACCTGTTCATCTCAGTACCAGTGAATAGTGTCTTTAAGGGAGCCCATCTTCTTGATCCAAGTGGTTCTAGGCACCACAATTCCATTTTGTTGTTGTTGTTGTTGAAGGATTTGTCTAACACCTCCCAACCCACCAAGGCAAAAGCATTTAAAACACTAAATGCAAACATTTAAAATCATATACATGCCTATAAGTGCTAACTACAATTACTGCTACTAATTACCAAAAAAAACCCCTACAAAACTAAATACAAATAATTAAAAACTGACTTCCTGCTTTCTGATTAAAGTTGTAAGTGTTACATCAGAATAAACTACCGCAAAATCTACTTAGTTTAGTAAACACTCTTACTTATCATTTATGAAATAAACTAATTTTCAAAACCTGCAAATATTGTCTTCTGAACACTCTCTTCTAAAAATTGTAGGAAAGGCCCTCAGACTTTAGAAAAACTGTTGATTGACTTTTCTCTTATTAAAGTAAATAGTTTGTCTATTTTTGCCATCATAAACATCTTTAATATCCGATCTTCAATTGATGGAATCTCTGATGGAACTCTTCTACATCTGAGCATATAATATTCTTGCTGCTGTGGTCATATATAATTTAAAAAATCATGTTGACACATTATCTGATCATCCATCAATCCCAGTAAAAACAGTTCCGATTTAAAAGAAACATTTGACTTAATTATCTTCTGAATCACCCACTGAATTTGTCTCCAAAATTTTTTTGCTTTCTCGTAAGTCCACTACATATGGCAAAATGTTTGTTCTTGCAGTTCACATTTCCAACACTGATTATTAGCCCCTTTATACATTTTTGCTAATCTTTCTAGTGTCAAATACCATCGATACATCATTTTATTAAAACATTCCTTTAAATCATAACATAATGTGAACTTCAATCACTTCTGCTATATTTTTCCCATTGACCCTATTTGATATTATAACCAAACTTTTGAGCCTATTCGTGAACTTGTTCGCTGGGTACTCGCATTGCAGGTGGGTGGGCGGGCAGAAGGTTCGGGCAGGCATGAGGATTTTCAGCATGGCAGGCAGGGGAGGGAGGGATGAGATGAGCTCACCTCCCCCTCCTTTGTCCAGGGGTGGGGTCCAGCACAATGGGTGGGTGGGAGGAGCATTCCGGCATGGTAGAGCTGGCAGAAAGGGAAGGAGGGAGGAGGCGAGTTTGCCTCCCCCTCCCTTCCCTGGAAGGATTCCAGTGGTGGTGCTTTTCATTATTTTCTGTGGATTTCACTATCCGTGGTGGGGCCCAGAACCAATCTCCTGCAGATACGGGGGTCCTACTGTAGTCATTAGTCAATAAGGAGATAGGTCTGTAAATATTTCTCTTCATCAGATCCTCCCCTTCTTTTGGTATTAATGTTATCATTGCTGCCTCTCAGGTTCCTGAAATTTTTCCTTGCCTTAAAATCAAGTTAAAAGTCCTTTCTAATGGCACTTGAAGCACTTATGACAAAGAACAGTTAGACCATCTGGTCCAGGAGCTTTACCAGTTTTTGCTCTTGCTATTGCATCTGATATCTCCTCCAAAGAAATTGGAGCATTCAGCTGCTGTGTCTGTAAGTCTGAAATGGATTGTAAATTCTGCTTTTTTATATAATCTTCAGTCTTCCCTATTGGTATATTTTTCTTCTTAAATAAGTCAGAATAATATTTGTGAAATATTTTTAATATCTTTGAATTATTTGTAACAAGTTCACTCTCCTCTTGAATCCCAGAAATTATTTTTTCCTTTCCTTTCTCAATTTCTATGCCAGCCATTTGCCTGGTTTATTAGCAAATTCAAATGTTTTTGTTTCATATAAGTTATCTTCTCCTCCATATCATTCACCAACAGCATAGATAACTGTGACTGTAACATTTTAATCTGTTTATTCAATTTCATATTCGACTCAGATTTCTTTAATTCTTCCTTCTTCTGAATTTCATCAAAAATCAAATTCATTTTTCTTGTCTTTTTTCTTTAAATTCCATATGTTGTTGTATAAAAAGATCTCTCACAGGATACCACAATTCAAGAACAATACTGACAAGCTGGAACATGTCCAGAGGAGGGTGACCAAAATGGTAAAAAGTCTGGAAGCCATGCCCTATGAGGAGTGGCTTAGGGAGCTGGGTATGTTTAGCCTGAAGAAGAGAAGGTTAATAGGAGACATGATGACCATGTTTAATTACATGAAGGGATGTCATACTGAGGATGGAGCAAGCTTGTTTTCTGCTGCTCCAGAGACTAGAACACGGAGCAATGAGCTCAAACTACAGGAAAAGAGATTCCATCTAAACATTAGGAAGAATTTCCTGACAGTAAGAACTGTTCGACAGTGGAATACTCTTCCTCAGAGTGTGATAGACACTCTTTGTTTGGAGGTTTTGAAACAGAGGCTGGATGGCCATCTGTCAGGAGTGCTTTGATTGTGTATTCCTGCAGGGCAGGGGGTTGTACTAGATGGCCATTGTGGTCTCTTCCAATTCTATGATTCTATGATTTCCAAATCTGAAGCAAATATGATTCCCATCTGAAGCATAAGATGTAGCGCAATGTGCTGAACACATATTCATACTTGTCTGTGCCCTGGAGTAGCCCTGATTTCCAGGAAATACAAGGGATGTGCATTGTTACAATGTACAAAACCAATGAGCATCAGGAGATCATATAGCCAGAGTGTAGGGGGAGGCAGCACTGCTTCTTACATGCTGGAGCTTTCTGCTTTCAAGCCTTTTAAAGTTTAGGATGCTTATTAATGCAGTACTTTTACAGCACCATTATCCCCCCAAATTATCTTTAGTACTCCATGAAAGAATTTGCTGATTGTAGGAGCAAAGTTATATTCCTTAATAGGTTAAAAAGAGTAAATATCCTTTCCCCAATTTCAATTTATCCTCCACTGTGTTGAGATTTGGGAGGTGTGGTCCAAAAAAATTAACTTTTTATAAGTTCTGAGGCACATTCCATTTTCTTCCTGTAATACCTGTTCTGAACTGTTCCTGTAATACCTGTTTAGATACGGTTCAAGTATCAAAAGTATCTACTTCAGCTATCACTTAGTGCCTAAGATCCAGTCAAACTGCTGGAAGACCATAGATCTCTGCCAGAATAGCCACACTGGTGTCAAGAGGATGGACCCTGTTGCTGCTTCTCTCTGTGTGCCAGCACAGCCAACTGGTAGGGATGGAGAAATATGCAAAATTATTTGGAAAATGGTCAAAAGACATGGTCCACAAGTAGAAAGAAGCCTTGACATGAGAATCCTGAACTGATAAGAACCTTCATAGCTTGGGATTGATTCTGCACAGAATTCCTCATGGGCTTTTTGCAAGAAAACAGCATTTTCTCTGCAGGAACCAGCATTTTATGTGCAGAAAGTGTTGTTTGAAAATGCTGTTCCATGTGCAAAAATACCATATGCAACTTTTGCACAATATATGTCCCCAACTATGGCATTATATGTACAGGAAACAGCATTTTCTGCACTGAAAATAATATCTCTGTGCAGAAATATTATTTTATCTGCAGAAAAACCTGTTTCCTGCACAGAAATGCTGTTTTCTGCACAAACATTTTACATTTTGCGCAGAATAAGTCCCAAATAGTGAATAGTTTTTGAAAACTGCGGTTTTCAAAGGTGTTTTTTGTTGTTTTTTTGTTTTGGTTTTTTGTTGTAGTTGTTCTGTTTTTGTAATGGGAAGAAAATTGCTAAATTTAATCATTGCTTTCTCTGAATGAAATTAGCAAAGAATTGCACCTGAGCCCACTTCAACGATTATCACATGCTTAAAAACACCCCCCAGGATTTTAAAAGGATGACGTCACTGTACCGGAAAAAGCTAGCAATACCGCGTGACATTGTCCTCCTATCGTCCTTCCTCCATTCTTCCTTTGTGCTGGAATAATGAAAAAGTTGCCACTTTTCATTAACTGAAACTTCCGCCAATGAAAAGCAGCCTCTTTTTTGTCACTCCAACATGGAGGAAAAATGAAGGAAGGATGAGAGGAGGACAGCACATGAGGTATCACCGGCATTTTCTTGAATAATAACATCATCCTTGTGACCTCCAGGGGGGCATTTTTAAAACATGTGATAATCTCCTTCTATAGCCAATAAATGGTTGGTAGGAGGCATCTTGTTTACTGAGGCAAAGACAGTATACAAAGATGTCCACAGCAAAAGGAGGAAGAAGGAAATGGTAGGGCCACTTCGTAAAGAAGATGGCAAAATGCTAACAGGAGACAGAGAAAAGGCAGAATTACTCAACACCTTCTTTACCTCAGTGTTTTCAGAAAAGGAAAAGGATGATCAACCTGAGGATAATGGAACAGAGGACACAATCGGGGAAATCTAGCACAGAATAAGCAAAGAAGTAGTACAGGAACACCTTCTTAATCTAAATGAATTTAAATCTCCAGGACCAGATGAACTACATCCAAGAGTATTAAAAGAGCTGGCAAGTGTAATCTCAGAGCCATTGGCAATAATCTTTGAGATCTCCTGGAGAACGGGAGAAGTCCCAGCAGACTGGAGGAGGGCAAATGTTGTCCCCGTCTTCAAAAAGGGAAAAAAAGAGGATCCCAACAACTATCATCCAGTTAGTCTGACATCAATACCAGGGAAGATTGTAGAGCAGATCATTAAACAGAGAGTCTGTGAACATTTAGAAGGCAATGCCATAATCACAAAAAGTCAACATGGGTTTCAGAGAAACAAGTCATGCCAGACTGATCTGATCTCTTTTTTTGATAAAGTTACCAGCTTGGTAGATGAAGGGAACGCTGTGGATATCACATACCTTGATTTCAGTAAGGCCTTTGACAAGGTTCCCCATAACATTCTTGCAAACAAGCTTGTAAAATGTGGGCTAGACAAGTTAACTGTTCAATGGATTTGTAATTGGTTGACCGGCCGAACCCAAAGGGTGCTCAGCAGTGGCTCCTCTTCATCTTGGAAAGATGTGACCAGTGGGGTGCCACAGGGTTCTGTCCTGGGCCCAGTGCTATTCAACATCTTTATCAATAATTTGGGTGAGGGAATTAGGTGCATACTTATCAAATTTACAGATGACACCAAATTAGGAGGAGTAGTAGCTAATACCATAGAGGACAGGATCAAAATTCAAAGTGACCTGGATAGACTGGAGAGCTGGGCCAAAGCTAACAAAATGAAATTCAATATAGAGAAATGTAAGGTACTGCACTTACGTCGAAAAAACGAAATGCATAGATATAGGATGGGGAAGACCTGGCTGAATGAGACTACGTGCGAAACGGATCTACGAGTCCTAGTAGACCACAAGTTGAACATGAGTCAAGAGTGTGATGCGGCAGCTAAAAAGGCCAATGCAATTTTGGGCTGCATCAATAGAAGTATAGTGTCTAGATCAAGGGAAGTAATAGTGCCACTCTATTCTGCCTTGGTCAGGCCTCACCTAGAATACTGTGTCCAGATCTAGGCATCACAATTCAAAAAGGTTATTGACAAATTGGAGCGTGTCCAGAGGAGGGTGACTAAAATGGTGAAAGGTCTGGAAACCATGCCTTATGAGGAAAGACTTAGGGAGCTGGGTATGTTTACCCTGGAAAAAAGACAGTTAAGGGGCGATATGATAGCCCTGCTTAAGTATTTGAAGGCATGTCACATTGAGGATGGAGCAAGCTTGTTTTCTGCTGCTCCAGAGACTGGAACATGGAGCAATGGATGCAAACTCCAGGAACAGAGATGCCACCTCAACATTAGGAGGAACTTTTTGACAGTAAGAGCTGTTCGGCAGTGGAACACACTCCCTCGGAGCGTGGTGGGTTCTCCTTCCTTGGAGGTCTTTAAACAGAGGCTGGATGACCATCTGTCAGGGATGCTTTGATTGTGTATTTCTGCATGGCAGGGGGTTGGACTGGATGGCCCTCGTGGTCTCTTCCAACTCTACAATTCTATGATTCTATGATTCTATGATGATTCTATATACCCAATGCTTCCTTGGGCAACAGGTTCCTGGCCGCTGTGTCCTGGATTATTAAAACATTTTCTTTGCTTTGGGGTAAAGATAGGTTTATAAGGATTTCTGAAGTCAGTGAGGGTAAAAGTTTTCTGTGTATCACAAAACTCACCATGCTACGGTATTTTCAAAACGGGGGTCATGCAGAAGTGATGGAAGCAACGATTGCCAAGCTACATGGCAGTTTGACCAAGCGTTAAGGTAATTGTTAATCAAGCTCCTAACAGGCCTTTTAGCCCCAGCATATCTCAAATAGGGCAAGCTTCCATCAAAAGAAGATACTGTCAGAAGTGCAATGCTTTCAGCTTCCAAGGTAATATTTACAAGTGAGATGAGGGAGGGGACACCATATGGTTTTTAAGCCTTTTCTGTTGTTTTATACTCGTGATTTATCAATCCTATTTAAACTATTCTGTTGTTTTTAACTGGAATTGTCTTAAACTGTGTATTTTGTTTTAATTGTATGCCACCCTGAGATCTCATGATAGGGGGTGGAACAGAAATATTTTTCTATCTTTTTTTATTGAGCATTTACCTTGGGCTAAGTTTTTGCAAAGATCAGGAATTAAAGCAAGCTACTGGCAGCAATGTATCATTCAGACTGCTTGTAACTAGAGTTTATGAAGTTATTCTTTGGACTACAACTCTCAGAATCCTCCCAAAATAATTTTTCCAAACTCTGGCTTCAACTCTCCAAAATCAGACCAGAGGTTCATCTAGTTGAAAGAGTTTCTAGTGGCTTCTGTGTCTATGAGGCTGTGAATCCATTCAGAGTTTTACCTATCCAAGGTGCTGAAGCAGTTTTGGAGACAATATTCAGCACCCTGCAAAGCTGACTAGAGGTCGACCCCATATCCATGGGACCTGTATCCACAGTTTTACATCCATGTCCAAAAAAAAAAAAAGAAGTCCTCTCTAAGCATTTTCTAGGTCTTCCAGCAAGATTCTATGGTATCCTTCCACCAGACATTGGACTGGAAATCATTCATTTCAATACGGTTTGCTATTATCCATGGTTCATATTCATGGTAAGTCCAGGAACATATCTCCCACAGATCTGACAGTAAGAGCTGTTCAGAAGTGGAATCCGCTGCTGCCTGGGAGTGTGGTGGAGTCTCCTTTGGAGGTTTTTAAACAGAGGCTGGATGGCCATCTGTTGGGAATGATTTGATTGTGTATTCCTGCATGGTAGGGGGTTGGACTGGATGGCCCTTGAGGTCTCTTCCAACTCTATGATTCTACGATTCTGTTCTGGAGAGCTCTTGTCCTATAGTTCCGGAGATACGGGGGGGGGGCACTGTATAGGCTAAAACCAAAAGCAGATTCAGCACCCCACTGAAATGGCAGCCACCAACTGCCACTGCTTAGTTCACCATTACTACACCAGGAGTAGACAAATCCCAGATGTCCTGGAGCTATTTTTCCTTCAGGGTCCATATCAAGAGAGAGGACACATTTCCTAGGGAGACTCTATGGTAGGTGTGCTGTTTTGTGACCCGTGGATAATTGAATCAGTGGATAATTGAATCAGTGGATAATGAATCAGTGGATATAGGGGTCCTACTGTATTTTACAAGCATTCCTTCATTGTGATTACTATCAAGAAGCTAGGAGAGACCTAATATTCCCCATTATTCAGCTTTTCCCAGGCTGCTCCCTTGAGTCTCTAAGTTCTTCTTCTTTTTTTTTTTTTAATCTAAACCCAGTTTACACTAACTGGCTTTAACTCACTGGGGTTTCAAACAGTTGGATTCCCCAATTATTAATGCCTATTTATTTATTTATTTATTTTATATCCGATCTTTCTCCTTGTACAGGATCCAAGGCAGCTTAGAAGCAATTAAAAACTGAGTACAGTTTTAAAATATATATATTTGTGCAAAAGTTTAAAAAACAATTAAACAACAGTTGAATTATAACTAAAACATAGCACAACTCCATTAAAAACCCCATCTGCCAAAGGCCTGCCTCAATAACAATGTCTTTTCCTGGCTGTTAAAGGAAAAGAGAGAGGAGGCCAACCAGACTTCCTGGGTTCCACAACTAGAGAACAGCCACTGAGAAGACTCTCTCCCATGTCCTCTCTAAAGATGCCTGTGGCAGTGGTGCAGGGATGGCTTTTCTCAAATATCATAAAATTCTGGCAGGTTTATACAAGGAGATACAGTCTTTCAGATAGTTTGGCCCATCCTGGGATCTTTTGCATATAAATGATGGCCTGGATCCAGATAGAGTAGATCCAATGGATGAATCAATGGGATTTACCTCTGTACGGACTCACCATTGAACAATTAGTTCAGTGGGCCTACTGTAGATGGGATTCACCAGTAGGATTCTAGCCTATGAATTCTGCCACTAAGCTGCAGCCCTTCCTAAAGAGCTCAAACCAGAATTTCCAACTAAGCACCTTGATAGCCAACACATTCAGGAGTATCCATGTTGGCCATGCAGCAAAAACAAAATCCAAAATCTGCACACACAAAAAATGATACCTTTATTAGCCAACCAAATGCAAAACACATGATGCTTTGAAAGCTCTACTGGCTTCTTCATCAGGCAAAAGATGTTTAAAATTAAAGAAAAGTGATGACCAGCTTGAGTAGCTTTAAAAAAGCACTAAAGACGGATCTCTTTCAGCAGGCCTTTCCTGATTAGATCCCGGCCTCAGGAACTCAGTCTCCTGGCTTTTTAAAAATTATGTATATATTTGTTTTTAATGTGTTTTTTAGCTAGAAGGTTTTAATCTTATTGTGTTTAATGTCTTTTTATGTGGGAGGGTGGGGGTGGGTGGTGTTTTTAGTCATTATTATAATGTTTTAATTGTTGGAAGCCGCCCCGATTGTTTTTAGCAGAGGGGCGGGGTATAAATAAATTTTATTATTATTATTATTATTATGACGTTGGAGTCACAGGCATACATGATATTTCAGGTGTTACTTGTCTTGTTCAGGTGAGGGGTCTCATGCCACTGAACATGTCTCATGTTCAGGTGAGTGGCCACTCCTATTTCTTGCCCATGTGGAATTGAGTCAAAGGACAGTAAAATTTAAATCCTTTTGCAGCAGTAAACAACTTCTTTGGCATCCAGCATGTCCCTGTCCCTTTGTGAAGCAAAGAGCTCTTTATTTACGCAGAGCTCACTGGATTTTTCAAGAAGTCTCTGTACTGCTGCATCTGGAAGCAACTTTTAGGTGCTGTATAGGTAAAATTAGCCAATTATAGTCCAAAAGAGAAGTTTTACCTTTGTTGGAGGCAGAAAACTCAGAGAGTTAGGACTTTATCAGACATGGCAAAAATCACACTATTACAATTTCATGGGTGCAGCTATCGCATGACATCATCATCTTCACGTGGTTAATCTGTGCCCCAGCTGCAAATAAGGCATTGCTTTTAATCGATGGGACAAGCTGTCAATAGATGGTCAATATCACATTTTTCACAATATTGAGGGTGTGCGGTAACACGTCCCATTGTAATCGTGAGATTACAGCGTGAACGGGCAGTCCTCAGCGAGAAAACTTCCTGGTGAGAACACAAAAACAAAGCACAGAATGATCTTTTTATGAACTATCCCCTTTAGTATGCATGTTTTTAGGTTTGTTTCAGTGCTTGTGTGTTCATTTACTTTGTTAATTAAGGTGTTTTTGGAGTTTTAAGCACTCTCGTGTCTTCTCGTGAGAACCAGCGAAATCTCACCCAAGCTAAATCACAGAAGTAAAGTCCCATTCTTAAAGTGCTAGTGGTTGTTGAGTGATAATTCTGTGGCAGTTCTTTCATGTGATTATAGTGACATGCAGTAGTAAGTGTAATAATGCCACTATGTTTCCTCTTTCCTCACTCACAGAATTGCAGCATTTTTACATGCTAGTGTGATAATGTCCTTAGTCTCAGGTCATATTTCCTTCTTGTTTAGGATTCCCCTTGTTGCAGCAAAATGAGACACCTTCAAATCAGGGAAACACATTCAGGGGTAGTCATGTTGGCCATGCAGTTAAAATCCACCCAAAAAAGTGATATCTTTATTGGCCAACCAAATGCAAAAGACAGAGGCTGGATGGCCATCTGTTGGGAGTGCTTTGATTGTGTATTTTTGCCGGGTGGGGGATTCGCCTAGATGGCCCTTGTGATCTGTTCCAACTCTATAATTCTATGATTCTATGATATGATGCAAGCTTTTGAAGCTCTACTGGCTTCTTCACAGGCATTTGAGGCAGTTGGTCTTGTTATGTCATCTTGTGAACACAAAAGGCTGAGTTTAGCCCAATGATAAATTGATGGGGTATGCATGCGGCTCCAAGTCACCTGTCAACTTATGATGACCCCATGCATTTCTTAGGGTTTCTTACACAAGGAATACTCAGAGGTGGTTTTGCCAGTTCCTTCCTCTGAAATATAGCCTATAACACCTGGTATTTGTTGGCTATCTCCCATCCAAGTACTAACCAGGGCTGACCTGGCACCAGGACCTGGTGCCTTTAGGGTATTTAGCTGATGGAGACAGACAGTCAAAACAGGATTTTGGCCTCAGAAACATCCAGGGACTTTGTAACTAATAAATAGTTCCCAGTGTATGTCATTATGTGGATCCGGTATCGCTTTGGTCTTGAATAACAAAGTGTGCTTTATTCAACTTGGCAGCAGCTCAAGCTCAATGAGCAAAGTTCTGAACTATTTTAGAAAGAAATGACAGGAACCTGAGAGCAACAAAACTAAAGCTGACAAAACAGAAAGGTACCCAAGAGGTTTCCTGCTCATATAACAACAGTTTCCCACAGCCATAGGATTGCAGGGGTTCTCCCATTTCTCACAACAGGAGACAGGTGTTCCCAGACAGGGCTGATTCAATTTTTATGCAGCAGTCAGTAAGCTGGGCCATAGAAGAGCCCCTCCTATATTGGTGGATCCCACCAGGATACTGGCCATACTGACTAAGGGGGTTCTAGGCATTGTAATCCCAAAGTATAACATCCTGGGGACAATCAGTAGGCTTGCCTGATGTACTATAGTACTGTAATCTGTAGAAGTGCAGATCCTCCATTTAAATTTCCTATAATTCCCCCGAGCAACACTATATCAAGGAGTTATGATGGGAATTTTAAATGGCACCTTGTGTTGGCCATCTCTTTCAGGGCACAATTCAAAGTGCTGGTTATAGCCTAACAAAATCCTAAATGGCTTCGGTCCAGACAATGTGACAAGACTAGGGACATTATCAGACACATCAAAAATTGTGGGATTATGACATCAGGGTGGTGTGAATGGACCCCATTATTGCACAACATTGTTGTCCTCACATTATTACCCCATGCTCTAGCTGCGAAAAAGGCTTTCTCATTTACAGGACAAGCCATGAATAGATCATCAATAGCGCTCCTTTCGCATTATTGACTATGTGAGAAAACATATTCTGTTGTAATCGTGAGATTACAGAGTGAATGGGCAGTCCTCAGCGAGAATACGTCTGGGTGAGAATGCGAAAACAAAGCACAGGATGCTCATTTTATGAACAGCCCTCTTTAGTTTGCACATTTTAATGTTTGTTTCAGTGTTGTGTGTTCATTTACTTTCTTAAGGGGGTTTTGGAGTTTGAAGCATGCTCACGTCTTCTTTCAAGAACTGCCAAAATCTCACTCATGCTGAATCATGGAAGTAAACTCCTGTTCTTGAAGTGCTAGTGGTTGTTGTGCAATAATTCTGTGGCATTTCTTTCATGTGATTACAGCTACATGTGATAATAAGTGTTATAATGCCACAATGTTCCTGCTATCTTTATTCACGGAATTACAGCCTTTTTAGATGCTATTCTGATAATGTCACATAGCTCCTCATATCAGCCTGCTCAGGGAGGGCCCTTCTTTTAGTCCCACCACCTTCACAGGTACAATTGGTGAGGGCAGGAGACAGGGCCTTCTCAGTGTCAGCTCCCAGGCTCTAGAACACTCTTCCCAAGGAGGCTAGAATGGCTCTTTCTTGCTTTCCTCCTGTTAGTGGTTGAAGACTTTTTATTTTAACATGATTTTAGACATTGTTTTTTTTAAGGGCTTCTAGCAGAATACGTGGAAAGCTAGCATGGTGTAGTGGTCCAAGCATTGGACACCCACTCTGGAGATCAGGGTTCGAATCCCCTCTTGAAACCTACTGGATTACCTTGGTTGAGTCCCACTCTCTCAGCCTCAGAGGAAGGCAAGGGTGAAGCCCCTCTTAACAAATCTTGCCAAGAAAACTCCATGATAGGGTCACCTTTGGGTCACCATAAGTCGGAAACAACTTGAAGGCACACAAAACCAACAACAAAGACAGTGCTGTAGTGTTTGAAATTGTACTGTTTTTAACTGCTTCTTATCCTTTCAAGTGTCTCTTTTGAATTGTTTTAATATTGTTGATAGTTTGGTTCTGTTTTAACCTTGAACTAGTTTGGTTCTGTTTTAACCTTGAACATTTGTATATTTTTAACTATATTGTAATCATAATCTGTAAGCCACTCTGAGTCCCAGTTTTGGAGAAATGGTGGAATATAAATAAGGTTTAATAACATCGACAACTTCACTCCACCCCACCCAACTTGTGGGGCAGAAGGCTTTAGTACTGAAGCAGAAGCCTAGCAAGTTCCTGAGGGTGCTGCATTTTTATTCCACTCCTCAATCCCCCTGCCCAAAGAAACTCGTACATGAAATGGTGAAACCACTTTATCTTAGCAACTTATTAATAGGTATTATTTATCTGAGAAAATAAACCCTTTATGGTCTGTCTGTTCCCCTGAGGGGAAACACAAAGTGATTAATAGAAAAATTCAGCCATTTTTAAAACAATCTTGCAAACTCAAATTAATAAACCATGAAAACAAGAGCCATTTGTAAGAACAACCATTACAAAAACAAAATTAACATGAAAAACTAACAAGCAAAACTAACATTGTTTGGGGGGGTATCTAATGTCTATTAACACTTTAAACCAGGGGTGGGTAAAGTGTTTCTGGCCCCCAGGGCCGCTGGGAGTCAAAAATTACCCCAAAATTTCCCTTAGGGTGTGATGAATGCCAGCATTGTACCACTAATGCTGTATCTGCCAATGTGCCTGCTTATTGTCACATTGTGCACTGAGGAATGCACTATGGCTATTTCTGCAACCCCAGTAAATAAAATACTTTATTGAAGTGACTCAGGAATAGTTATGCGTCATCCACAAATATTCAAGTGCATGAGTCCTGTTGGTTAGTCCCAACCAGAATTGACACATTAAATCAATTGTAGAATGGCAAGTCAACATTCAGGCAAATTCAACTGATTCAATGTCTTTGCTCTAATCAGGACTAAAATAGGATTTAGGCCCATGTCAATTGGTTAAACATGAGAAACTCCAATTATACAACCACCAACTGAATACCTCTGTTGCAGAACATCCCAAAAAGAGCAACTACATTTGCAAGAAAATTTACACATGTGTATGACACCATATGATATAAAGACATATCATTGAAAACCAAAGTCAGAATTGTCCATGCCATCATATTTCTGATTTCTATGTATGGCTATGAAACTTGGACAGTGAAGAAAGCCAATAGGAAAAGAATTAGCTCATATGAAATATGGTGCTGGAGGAGAGTTCTACAGATACTGTGGACTGCTAAAAAGACAGATAAATGGGACCAAGAATAAATCAAGCTGAAACTTTCCCTAGAAGCTAAGATAACTAAAACTGAGGCTGTTGTACATTGGGCATATCATGAGAAGACCTGACTTGTTAGCAAAGATAATAATACTTGCTAAGGTGGAAGGCATTCAGAAAAGAGGAAGTCCACATTATAGGTGGATAGAGTTAATCAAGGATTCAACATCTGCCCTGAGCTGGCAAGACCTGAGCAGAGCTGTTGATAACAAGGTGACTCAGAAGTCTCTCATTCATGGGATCAAAATAAGTTGAAGTCAGCTTGATGGTAATGAACAACAAACAAGTGACATCAATAGGAATCCAGCCAAGCTGTTTGAGCTCTATGTTACTGTCAGAAAATGACATGGATGTGACCATAAGATGGAGCTGTAAGCTTAGCAGTGAAAGTGGTTGAGCTCCAGTGGCAGGTGTGTGTGTGTGTTAGCATTTGGGAGTATGCACACCTGAGATGCCTGATGTAACAGGCATTGTTTAACTGCCTATAAAAAGGAGATGGGAATTATCTCCAGTGTGGGTTTGTTGTGAATGGTGGTTGGTGAAGCAGTTTGTTGGTTTAAGAGAGATTGTCCTATACTCTGTATGTTTATTGTAAATATGCTGCAAACAAAGATTAAAGCCCTCAAGTTGAGTGAAGGCTGGCCTTGTTGCTGTCTTTATTTGGCAAGCCAGAGCTCAAGGCAATGTGCTGGGGTGAAGGAATATTTTCCTTCTCAGCCTGAAGTCTTTTGCAGAAGTGTCTCCAGAAACCTTCTCCTTGGTGTCCTGTTGACGTGGAACAACTCTGCAGGTGGTCGTGGTGGACACAGTGCGTCTTTCTACGCCCCAACAAGGGTTTTGGGCCCAGTGACTGTGTGGACAATGCTTGAGAAGCTGTGGGAGATATAGTTCTGCAATTGATGAACTGTTTTGTGTTTCTGGAGGGCTGAAGAGAAAAGTCCTGGAAAGGAGTGAGTTAAGTGTGTCTACTCACGGACTCTGCTCTTATCTGTTTGCTTTGGGAAGCTAATTGTTTTCGGCAGCCTGCCCGGACTGTTATCAGTGTGTTTGTTTGCATCTGTTTAAGTCACAGACTCAGTGCAAACATGGAAACAGCAGTCAGGTTTGAAAAGAACTATGCTTCCTGGAAAAATTGCATAGAGGCTTTGCTAATAAAGCAGGACTTATGGGACTATGTAAAGAAACAACCTGACCCTGCTAATGAAGATGAATTAATAGGTGATGAAAACGCTAGAGCAACAATTGTTTTTTAGTTAGAACTGAATCAGCTAAATAATATAAGAGATAAGAGGTCAGTGTTTGAAGCCTGGAAAGCCCTTGAGAATGTCAACCAACCAGCTGGAGTCTTGTAAAAAATGCTGTGCAGCAGAAAGCTGTATTGTTGTAAACAGCAGGAAGGTGAATCCGTGCTTGTGCATTTAAAAAGGATGCAGGATAATTTTGCAGAGTGCAGTGGGCGTGGCATCCAAATAGAAGAAACCCAAAAAGCTTTTATACTCCTGAGTAGTCTAAACAGTGAATGGGGGTTTCTAATGTACAATCTCCAAGGAGTAGCTGAAGCTGATTTAAATGTTGACCTCGTGGCATCCAGAATATTGGAAGAGGCACAGAGGAGAGACTCAGAGGAGAGCTTCAAGGGAGTGACCAGCTGGAGGAGACAACCAACCAACCAATCCACATCCTTGTCTGAGGAAGGGAGTGCTGCTGTCTGCAGAACACGGAGATGTTTTTCCTGTGGAGAGATTGGACATTTGATAAAGAACTGTCCAAAGGTCTCTGCAGTAAAGAAAGGACAGAACTCACAAAGAAAAAGAAAAGACAAGCCCCAAGATGGGAGGGGGTTTGCTACTACTGTAGAGGGAGTTGTAAATGAGAAAAAGGACCAGTCTGCCTGGATTTTGGACAGTGAGTGTTCTCACCATATGACCCCTGATAGGGGAAAACTACAGAGCCCAAAGCCAGCACTAGTGGACACTGTGGTATTTGCAGATGGTGAATCTGGCAGTGTAGAGATTCAAAGGTCTGCATTAATTCCTGGTTTAAACAAGGTATTTCATAATGTACTGTGTGCACCAAAACTACAAAATAGCCTTGTAAGTGTGACATCCCTAACCAGTGATGGATATGAAATCCTTTTCAAAGGAGATGAGGGGATTGTGTCCAAGGAGGGAGTAGTATGTGGTAAAGCCATAAAGAAAAATCAATTTATCAAATGGTAGCACAGGTGCAGTGTGGGAATGTAACAGATAAGCCACTGCATGATGGGTGTGCTCATTACCTTCATAGAGTTATGGGCCATAAAAGGTTCAAAGGTTTGAGAAACCTAGAGAAGGTTTGCCCAGAGTTCAAGGTAGAGAACTGTAAAAGTTACCTGGACTGCGCTATTTGCAAAAAGGTAAAGGTCAAGGCTTACCCTGTAGCGAAGGTGAGCAAATGCATAACCCAGAGGCCTTTTCAGGTTGTACATGCAGATTTATCAGGGCCGCATCAAGTAAAGAGTTTAGGGGGTAGCAGGTTTACCCTATTGATAGTAGATAGGCATACCAGATTTACCTATGTGGCAAAACCAAAAGTGAGGCTGTTGATATGATCAAAAATGGGTCAATTCTGTTGAAAGGGAGTTTCCCTACAAAGTTGGCACTTTTGTGACAGACAGAAGTGGGGAATTCTTAAGTAGGAATTTGCAGCAGTGGTTTGGGCGGAAAGGGATCCAACATAAAACTACAAATCCCGTATGTCCAGCTGAGGATGGTTTGATTGAATGTAGGATTGGGATGATGAACCAAATAAGGGACTGTATGTTAGAGGATTCTGGAGCACCAGCTAATTTGTGGGGAGAAGCAACAAGAACCGCTTGTCATATTGTAAATAGGTCACGGTGCAGTGCAATAAACCAAACACCATACTACTTATTGTATGGAAGAGCACCAAACCTAAAGTACTTAAGAGTGTTTGGACAATTTGCATCAGTGTACATTCCTCCTCAGTTCAGGAAAAAGAATCAGCCCAAAAGCCAAAGGTAGCATTTTGTGGGCTATGAGGGAAATAAATATAGGTTCCTGGTGGATGGGAACAGGATTTTATATTCAAGGAGTCCTAGTTTGAGACTCATGCTGGGTGAAAGAGAGTGTACCCTGACCAGAATGTTGTTGTAGAACAGAAAGCCAGTGTGGTAGATAAGAACAATGGAAATGGAGGGGTACATGCATCCAGGGATGATGAGAAACCAGGTGTGTCACAACAGCCTGGAATTTCAAGTAAAGAGGGCACTTTGAAGGTGCCTGGTACTCCAGAAGAGCCTAGCACTTCATTAGACTTGCAACCAAAGCCAGAGATAGTGACTGTGAAACACTATTATTGTATTTATTGTTTTTAAAGGTGATTTTAGACCGTTGCTTTTCATTTATATTTGTTTAATATTTTTTTATGGGGGAGGGTGGAAGTTGGGGGTGTTTAGGGATTTTTATCTGTATTGTATTTTAATTTTTGTAAGCCGCCCTGATTGTTTTAACAGAGGGGCGGGGTATAAATAAATATTATTATTATTATTATTATTATTATTATTATTAAGAACAAGTTGAGACTCATGGGTAAGACACTCAGGCCTGTGTTAGTAGCAATGACACTGAGGGTGGTCAAGGTGCATTCCTGATTCCCATGAGGTCTCAGAAAGGAAAGTTCTTTGTATTAAAGCAGGGACAAGCCTCTTCTGTGGCAGCAGTAAAAAGAACTGAAAACACTCCAGAAAGAGCCAGGAGAACATGCACTAAGCAGGAGGGGTGGAAGAAAACCAAAGCTCTGGTGTGTGTGGCAGAGTATAGCCAGGATATGTTTGGTGGGATGGTCAGGCCTGTAAGTAAAAGGAAATTGACAAATGATAGCACCAGGGAAGCCAGTGTCCTTGCACTTTCTTCCTTGAGTTACTCAAATTGTGTGGAATCCATGGGACCCACTCGTGACCTTCAAACTATGATATTATATTGGGGAATTTTAATAAGTTCAAAGGTATGGCTGCGAGAGGTCGGGTAACTTACGGGACCTTTGCACCTAAGTGGTTTTTACTGAAAAATAATCTCGGAAGCATTCACACATGCACTCATGTTCACAAGTGATCAAGCAAGGCTAACAAAGAACTAGGAGGATCTATTTGGATAGAGGAATAGATTCAGGGAATGGGCTATAATTACCTGTCCGGAGAGCAGAGATTCATGCAGCAAATAAAGACTCAGACTTGCATCTGAGGGTCACACAGCAAACAGGTAGAGTAACAGCATGTGGGAACTGTGCACACTTTGGCTATGATTTTAGGGTAACTTTTATACCAAATATCCTACCCTTAAGGGAAGTTTTGTGAGTAAAGCAATGCTTGGTGAGTTTCCCACAGTTAAACAATGGAAGCTCCAGCTTAGTTGATTGCTTCTAATGGTTGAAACATTTAGGTCGATGGGTTTATGGCTTCCTCTGTATTGTGAATGGGGAATGGTGTGAAGAAAAGACATTTACCAGAATGAGTGGGGATAATAAGTCTTCCAGCCACTATTTATTTTTGGAGTATGACTCACTGCCAGGTTCATCCAGGAGAGATTAGCACATTCCTCCCTAATGACTGACTAAGGGGAGGAGACTTTGCGTAATCATGTCCTGGGCGTGTTGGCTGGGGAATTTCCAAGACAACAGGTCTTTAGGTCACCTTCACTCAAATCTAATTTTGTGGCTGGCCAGGTCTACCGGTCCAATATTGCCAAATTATGAATTATTGGAAGTGTAATTATTGGGGGTGTGAGCTCGAGTAACACTTGACTCTCTTCAGTGATTTCACCTCTGTGCATGTTAGCAGCTGAATGTCCTTTCAGTTTCAGTCCTGTTGTGTCATTAGGCACAGCACTACCTGTACTTGACCTCTGCTTTTTCCAAGTAGTTGGTTGAGTGCCTTCTAACCTGGGAGTCTCATTTTCTAGCACTCTCTCTTATTTCTTTTTGGATTATGTCACTATAGGATTTTCAAGGTAAAAGTCATTGATTTACCATTGCCCTCTTCTGTACAGTATTTACTCCCTTGAAGTTAGCTGAAAGGCTACTGCAGTTGTGTCTGAGAGATCCTCTGCCAGTCTCATCCGCCAACATTGCTGCTGCACTTATAGTCTGGCACTTCAGCGAAACTGTGACAGACATGGGCACCCTACCGGCAGCAGTGATAGCATCTGCATAACCTTGTTACTTGAAGAGGTGGGGGTGCTTTAGAGCCCCACTCATGATGCCAAAACTATATTAATATTTAGGGAATTATTGTTACTAGCTCAAATGGAAGGCTGCGAGAGGTGGGTATCTTCAGAATCTTTTCACCTATGTAGAATCATAGAGTTGGAAGAGACCACAAGGGTCATCTAGTCCAACCCCCTGCCATGCAGGAATACACAATCAAAGCATTCCCAACAGATGGCCATCCAGCCTCTGTTTAAAAATCTCCAAAGAAGGAGATTCTACCACACTCTAAGGCAGTGCATTCCACTGCTGAACAGCTCTTACTGTCAGGAAGTTCCTCCTAATGTTTAAGTGTATGCCATATATACCCGTACTAACTGCAGAGAACTCCAGGTTAAAGTGAAATAAAATGTTTTTATTGGAAATAGCACAAAAAGCATTCATAAATACAACACACTCACAAGAACCATATAAAGCTATTTAAGAGTTAAGACTGAAAGGTTGGATAGAGGAAAAGATTCGGGAAATAAGGTGATAGTTACCAGTCTTGAAGAGTAGCAAAGTACTCAGACCAAAGTCTGAGGGTAGCACTGTAAGTTCTGAACTGCGGGTGTGCTGACAAGGAAAGTGGTCAGATCTCATCCACTGTGGCACACCTTTCTATTGTTTGGGCTAATATTTATACCCTGCTTTGTATCCTGAAGGGGTACTTTGGCGAGGACAAAGCTTAGATGGGTTTCCCACCAAAAAACAAAGAAAAATGAAATGTAGCTGGCAGTTTATGGCTGGGAGATTGGAACTGATGGGTTTATAACAACCTCCCATTGTAGGATGGGAGGGGGTTCCAAGAAATACCTGGGGATCTGGGTTGTGTAGGTCACTTGATTGTTTAGGTTGTGTGACTCACCATTGAGGGGCCCAAGAAGGAATTAGCACATACCTCCTTAATGGTTTGTTTACTAAGGGCTTCTGCTCAATCCTAGCTCGGGTGTGGTTGCTAAAATCTTTCTAAGACACCTTCCCAGGTCCTTGTGACCTCCATCTGACCTCACTTTGGATCACCGTGGTCTACTAGATCCCTTTGAAGTGTCCAATACTTCCAATTATGAGATTTTACAGGGAGTGGGCAGTAGGGCATGCTAACAGCCTCTTGCCTGACAGAAGCACACAGTCCCACCGCCACAGAAAGTTAGTGCCAAAGTGGGATTTCAAACTTACCAACAGGAAATCCAAATTAATACTTTTGAGTCTCCAAAACAATTTGCAGCAATTTTATCTAACTCTCTCTTCATAGTCTTTTTTTGCAGCCAAAGCAAAAAAGAGCCACTTTTTGTGTTATATAGCCATTGCTATCACTCAAAAGAAATTGCACCAATTCTACAGGAGAGTTCCCACTTCCATGAGTCAGCAAGGGTTTCAGACATCTTTCTCTTGGGTTGTTATATACAAGGGACAGGTTAACATGTAGTGAGCAATCTCTTCAACCTGAAATTGGCCACGAATATATAGTCTGTTTTCAAATGGTGCCTTATTACAGTGTCCATCTAAAATTGCAGTTGGAAGATTTACACTAGACAGGATCTTGGCCACTGTATGTTTTAAGAGCAGCAATGGCATTTTCCATCACTTTTGAAACAGAAAGCCTTGCATCCAGTTAGATGCACATGTTTTAGTCATGTGGGGTGAGGTGAATTATTTGCTGTAGCTCAACCAACATAATCTGCTGACTGGCAGAAGGGGAGTTGGGCATACAACAATGCTGCATATTGTGGTTACCCACTGCACACTGCATATTCTGCATTGCACAAGGCACCTAGCCATTGACATGCATTGCACAATGTTGCCATTCTACATGGGGGTTGTGCAGTGCTGTTGCGATGTTTCTTCACATGCAGAGATTTATGCTGTGCTGGGGGATGTCGGATTGCAGCCAACATCTGTTTACAACCTGATAATCTGACTATTTGTTAATGCTGTCTGGAAGCAACAGCGGATGATCCCCTGTTTTGCCTTGAAGGGACACTACTTCCCTATGAGGTCTGCCTGATCCAAGCTCAGCTCCCCAGTTTCATTTTATTAACTTAGCTGAGCTCAAATGAACTTCTGATTCCCTGGAAATCTATTGTTCTCTGAAGCTTTCACACCAAAGCTTCTGCCATATTTCTCTCTCTCTCTCTCTCCCTTCTCTGGAACAAGGTTAAGCCTTCTAGGAAACAATGATAGACAGAGGACAGGACTGGATATTGTACAACACCACAGATTCCAATCTGAACATCATGGAGTTCTGGGTGATCACAGGAGGTGTGCAGAATCTCAAGTGTGAGAAATGGCCTTTTGTGAAATGTCAGCCTGTAATAACGCAGCATAGCATATCAGAGAACAGTGACGAGGGTGAGTGAGGCAGACACTCTGTGGCTGTCTGATAAAGAAAAGAAGCCATAAGTGTGTGTGTGTGTGTGTGTGTTTTAATTAATAGATCACGCAAAATGTTCTAGCAGGTAATCCATGACATAAAGAGAAAAATCTGATGATGAGACTGTAAACAAAGGTTTCTGGCACTGTGAAGGTAAGAGATGAGTCAGAAGATCTACAACTCTAGTGGACATACTCAAGGCATCCAGAAACCATTTTGCCAGCCCCAGAGCCCTCCAGGGGCCACATGAGCCACTCCAAAGAAAGGTTTGAAAATGTTTCCTTATTAAAATAACAGCAGCTAGATCTTCTGCTTTTTTTAAAAAAGTATGTATGTGTGTGTGTTTATATGTGGGCCATAACTTGTTTTAAAGGAGAATTTAACCTCCTGGAGGTATGATTTTTCCCATCGGGGGTGGGGGAGGAATTAAATGCTCAAGGGACTGCCAGGACCTGTGGAGGCAATCTAATTCCCAGCTTTGTTCTAAAGCCTTCACTTTCCACTTTGTGGAAGGCTGTAGAGAGAATCCTGTTGGTCTCAGGCACATACATGACATCCCTTCCACATGCAGTTGTACTTTTTTGGCCATTAAACAATGCTATGCTATTCAGTACATAACTGTGTAAGTCAGATTCCACAAGCATACATTTCTTACCTACCCTGATAGCCCCCATCTTGGAATATCACACCTGGAGATGAGTCATCCACTAATCCACTCAAAGACTGAGTCTATATCACAAAGATAGCAGAGTCCTTGATGCTTGCAAAGCAGGACAGCAAGGCATGACTAAAGCCTGGGAATAGCCACCAAGAATGCCTTTCCTGTTTCTACCAGACATTCCCTGTGAAGATAGTGAAGGAGAAAAGAGAAAGAGAATCAAGGAGAGGAAGGAGACAAAAAAAGAGCAGGTATGGGGAAGAAAGAGACTGGGATAAGTGGGTTGGTGGGTGAGGGAAAATGAAGACCACCTCAGTTGCTGGGATGCTTAAGTACAGGGATGGAGACTAAGAGGTTTCTAACTTATGCCAGCATGGGGTAGTGGTTTGAGCATTGGGCTACAATTCTAGAGACCAGTGTTCAAATCCCTGCTCAATCACGCAAACCCACAGGGTGACTTTGGGCAAGTCACATAGAACACCACAGCACTTATCCTATATAATAAAAGATATGCCATCAAATTGTTGGCATGGATGTAGAAGTTGAAGTAAAGGCATATATATATATATATATATTGGGGGGGGATGTTGTAAGGTGCAGTGATTTTGGCAGGAAATAATTAACAAAATAAATGGAATAATAGGGAAAACTTTGGAATTAAGTAAAGGAAAATGTATGACTCTAAATGTAAGGAAAATGGGATTGGGTAGAGAGGAAGAATATTTGCTGAAACCAATGTTGAGAGCAGTTCATGCAGTTATAGCCTTTGGATGGAAAAATGAACAAAAATGGAAGGTGGATAGATGGCAATATTATATTTTGAACTATATAATGTTTGATTTTATATTAGAAAGATGAATGGCATATGTAGGTCGATTGAAAGAGAGGATTGGCTAAGGAAATAGAATAAACTAATAGATATAATTAAAGATGATGAGGGGTACAAAATTATAAAAGATACAATTATTATGATTCTCCATATCAAAAAAGGGATTTTGAATAAATAATAACTTGTTCCCTAGGGAGAGAGAGTGGGAGGGAAGAAAGGGCTATAGCAGAAGAAATATAAAGATATGGGTTATTGGGATAATTAACTTGACAGTTATAGGTTAGTACTAATGGTTTTGTGTTAATTGTTGGGTACATCATATGTATGTATGTACGTAAAAGTAATATTTGTTAACAATCCCAAAAATTCAATAAAAGGTTTTTTTAAAACCCTTGGGCAAGTCACACACTCTCAGCCTCAGAAAACCCCATGATAGCATCACCATAAGTTAGAAATGACTTGAAGGCACACAACACGAAACCCATGCAAACCAGTGTTCTTCTTGTAATAATAATATAAAGCAAACAAATACAAAGAAAAACCCTAGTTGGGAGAAAAGGAAAGGGGAACTGACCACATGGAAAGGAACAAGGAAGTACAGCCTAAACTCAGAAATCTACATATATAAGGTATGTCTATTAAATAGCGAGACTGATATAATAACCCATCTTAATTTATATGTATTACAATTGTCATGCTTATCCCCTTCAATATACTCCCCGTTCACACTCACAGACCAATGTAGTCTTGTTTTCTACTGGTCAAAGGCGTGGAGCAGATCAGTTTCTGTCAGGTGTTTCAACACATCTGCCGTTTTCTTCTTTACTGCATCAATTGACTCAAAACATGTTCCTTTAAGCACCGATTTCACTTTAGGCAAAAGAAAAAAGTTGCATGGTGCCAAATCTGGTGAATATGGAGGATGTTCAAGTGTAGTAATGTGTTTATCAGCCAAAAACTGCTTCACATCCCTTTCCAACAAAAGACCTTGCCTGCTCCTATTCAATTCTAAAAACATTGCCCATTATCAGTTGTTAACTCTTCTGGAGCACCCTTTGTCTAGTCCTGGGAACCTCTGAGAAACATTGCATTCCACTCAAAATCCCATTCCTTCAGGGGAATAATCACATATAAATATAGCCACTAAATATAGCCACAAATATAAAACACTACTAAAGTATACACAAATACTCTGCTTTCCAACTTCATGTCAGTTCATGTCACCAGTCTATCTTTTGGACGCCCTAACTGTTGGTGTACTTTGCGACCTCACCTCTGCAGCATTGGTATAGTGTAGCCCGCAATCCCCTTACTATATTCCTCTGTCCAAATACTTCCTACTATCTTCAATAGCCTTTTGTGAGTGTCTGAAGCCTGAGTGTTTCCATGAATGCTGTTGATATTAAATTCCAATAAATATCATTCCATTGTACATTTTGGTTGAGTCTCCTCCATTATTACCAGTATACGTACGTTAAAAGATTCTGTCATTACCCGACCTCTCGCTGCTATATTTGAGCTAATTAACATTCCCCATAATCATTTCAGACACTAGTGGGATCCTCGCAGACCCCTCGCAATTCAGGTAACACCTTGCTTTTCTTGTGGCATTGATAACTGCCCCTCCTGGCACACTGCATTCTTCATAAGGATGAATGTATGGGTGCATGCACACACACACTTTATTACAAAGAAAAGGAGAAGAGAAGCAATAGGATATACCAGAGTGCCAGTTAGACACTAGTTATTGTCACGGGGCATCACAGGACTTCTTGATCCCGTATTCATCCCTCGTTGTTTACACGATTTTTGTCTCTGAACTGGATATCCTGGGAGATCCCAGGATCATAGTTTACACAGCATCACATCCCATGTTATGTCTCCTCTCCCACTATATACTATCCCGTGGTTTTTTGTTTACATGCATTTATGGTCCCGGGATTTATATATTTTTAGCTGTCAATCAAGGATGCGATTACTCAGTTTTTTCACAACCTCAGTGACGTACTTCCTTTAGAGTTTCCCACCATGAGTGATGCTATTGGCTGGCACAAATGTTTGTTCAAGCTTCTGCATTGGTAAGAGAAGGAGGGCGAAGGCAACCCCCCTCTGCACAATTTGATTTTTAAAAAACCCTGCCCAAGAAATGTTAATATCCATGTAAAAGGAGAATGCCAGTACAGACACACAAGCCATTTTAAAGGACAAATCTCAGTTGGTGCTGGGGAGTGTGAGAGAGGTCAAAAGCAGAGCGGACTGGAGCCCCGGGCACGCGCGCACACACACAAGCCCCAAGCCAAGTATTCTTTCAGCCAGGAAGCCAAGTGCAGGGGATCGTAAGGGGAGGGACTGAATGAGTCGATCAGGAACACAGAGGCGTGCAGTTTTCCTGTCTCTTTAAAATGTTAATCCTCTAAGCAGAGGCAGCTGTGGAGTGAATGTTTCAAGCCAAGTGCAGGGGATCATGTGAGGAGGGATTGAATGAATCGATCAGAAACCCACAGGCTTGTAGTTTTCCTGTCTCTTTAAAATTTTACCCCACAATGCAGGGGAGAGACAGGTTAAAGCTGAAGGGTTTGCAGTGTATAATCCCATTGAACAGGCTGACATAGTGCAGAGACACCCACACACAAACCTACATGCAGCTGGAAGGGAAGCCTTTGTTTTCAACTGGTGAGGCTGAATCTATTTAACGAGTGAGTGATCCCTCCTTCTCTGATCCCGCCCCTGGTCACCTCAATTTCCGGTCATCACCAAGTAGCGAGCTATCTTGTCCCAGGCTGTTTACATTTCCGATTTTCCGAATCCTCCCGTAACTTTGTTTTAAAATCGCTACAAACCGCAGGATGGAAAGTCCCGCTGGTTGAGGGATAAAAGGTAGGCCCCCTTCCGAATAGCTTGGAACCAACATGATGTATGTATAAACAACCAGGGTTCGATATGAATTCTTCCCACTACATACTCATTGTGCAAACGGCACCCAGGGATCTACAGGTAAGGCTTAGAACGAATTCTGTCTGAAACCTTGGAGAGGCCTTGCTGCCACTCACAGTGGACAATACTGGGCTAGATGAACTGATGGTCCAGCTCAGTATAAGGCAGCTTCATGTGTTCTTATGCATTGCTGCATGCTATCTAATCAATCAAGCAATCTTTCAGTCTGACCTCTAATTGTAAAGAGGAAAGAATCAATAAGTGATATACAGTCTGCCCTCAACTTTTGCAGGTGGTTAGGGGTGCAGGATCCCTGCAGAAGTGGAAAACCCACAAAAATAGAAGGCTTTTTTTTAACCTAAGAGAAGACTTCTCTAGGCATTTGTAGGTCCTCCAGTGTGATTCTATGGTCAGCTGTACCAGGTGCTGTAGGCTCCATTTCAGAGGAAGGAACTGGCAAAAACCACCTTTTAGTATTCCTTTTCTTTAAAAAACCCTATGAAATTCATGGGGTTGCCATAAGCTGATAGGCAACTTGAAGGTGTGTGTGTGCGCGCGCGCACACACACACACAACTCTCTCCCATTAAATATATTATATAGCATTTTTGAATAAGTGTATGATTTTAAAAATCCTAGACCAAGCCATTTTTTTTGCAACACAAAGATTTGCAATATGTTTTGAGTAGACTGCCTTTTACATTTCTTAGGAGATCATCAGACACGGCTAATGTGGTGCCAGAATAATAACAGCAGAACGCAAAAGGACACCAATATCACACAACATAATCCTTTTGCATTCCACTTTCATTATTCTGGCATTTCTTTCTATTGATGAGCCAAACCGTGAATTGATTGCCTGTCCTATTTTGGTACTGGCATTGCAAGTGTTAAAACCTCCGGCCATTTAACTCATGTGAATGCAGCGCCAATGGCCAGCACTTCCAGGTGAGATCACAACATCCAGGTTGTGGTCTCTCCTCTCCTCTCCCCCCACTGCTGAATTTTTCAGTGTGAACTACTTTTGAACTTTGAACTCAGATGCAGCAACTGAAGTAAGCTGAAGACAAGAGGGAAAAGTGGAAGGAGGAAATACATTTTAAAAGCTACCAAAAAACTCAAACACCAGAAGATTAATTGGACTGTCCCTGCCAAATCAGGACAGTTGAATGGTATGACTCTACATGCAGAAATTTAAGCTATGCAATCCCGATGTAAGATCTTGCCTATTGCGAATGAAGATGAGAAAACAAAATATCCTGACTCACTCATCTTGCTCCTTTAATATGTGTTTCTTTTGCCATTCAGAAGATGTTTAAGACATAGCCAGGTTGGGGTGAGGGTAGGGGGTAAAATATGAATGTGTCCAGGGCAGCCAACAGCCAAGAGCAGGTCATTCCAGGAGGACCTTTCGCAGGTTCCCTGACTCCATTAGGGAGCGAGTGGGTTGTGGATTGCAGCCAAGCCAAGTGGGAGGGCTAAGGAGGCATGCTGGTTACGGTTGATTTGTTGCTGAGTTGCTTCTGATTTTAGAGGGCAGCATGTTTGAATATATTTATTGAGCTGGGTTCACATTGTGAGTTTTAATCCATTAGAAAGGTGCCGGGGAAAACAGATGGATGGCTTTTGTTATTATTATGAATTCAAGAGAGGAAGATATGTTATGTACAGAGCTACCGACAAGGTGACCTTCATTGCTATTCAGGATGAACACGGTGCTTTTCTAATGTCTTCCAAACAAGTACAGGGTGTCATTATCAGGGAATCTTCACCCATTGGATTGGCCAAAAGCATATCCAATACAGCCCACCCACCCCTCCACAGAACCAATATCCATGGTTTTAGTTATCCACAGCTGAAAAAATAGGGACACATACCATAGAGTCATGCTGGAAAATGCCTAGAGAGGTGTCCTCTCTAGGAATTTGTGATTTCCTGCATGGCAGGAGGTTGGACTGGATGGCCCTTGTGGTCTCTTCCAACTCTAAAATGCTATGATTCTATGATTCTATGAATTGCTAGGTCCTCCAATGTAACTCTATGGTATATTTGTACTGGAAATCCTTTATTTTAATAGGGTTTTCGATTATCCATGGTTTCATTTATAAACAGTAAGTCCGGAAACATATCCTCTACAGATACATAAGTTGACCTCTATTTGCTGTGCCTTTGGGCCAGGGGTGAAGAAACTGTGGCCCATGGGCTCCATGGGGCTCCCAAGGCTGTTTTTAAGGCCTCCAATGGTACCGCTTCCCTAAAGGCACCTACCCACAAAACTGGGACTTTTTTTAACTGCTCCAAAGGAATTCCCAGTAGAAAACAGGAGACACCTCAAGGTGCTCAGACTAGCATTTTAAAATGCTGTAATTCTGCAAGTAAGGAAGACAGAAACATTGTGGCATGAGAATTGAAATTATCAAATGACCAGCACTTGCATTGTGCGAATGGGATTAAGGGTCGTGCTACAGTAGCACTTGTCTTCACATTGCCTCCTAATGACACTGTATGAATGCTTTGTACTGGCCCATGCATGCTCCTTCAAGGGAATTGTCCACTTACTTCCATAGTCAGGGCACATGATCTCGGCAGTTCTTGTGAGAAGAGCTTGCAAAAAAACACCAAAAATACTTAATGTGCTCTCATGGATGTAGGCACAGCAGAATGATGTTGCCAGAGGGGAAGTGTTTTGATGACCTCAAGGAATTGAAGCCAGAATATTAATTAGAGGCTTAGCATGCAGTGCCAGTCTGAACTGACAGGGGGTGAGCTGGGCTATTTAAGGCTGTGCCCTCCCCCTGTCAGTCCTCCTTTGGTGTTTGGTTCTGCTTTGAAAGTTCCTTTAGAATAGGCTCAGAAGTCAACGTCAGGGCAAAGGGTTGTAGTTCACTACTTAGCTGGTGTGGAGGATGCTGTGGAGGATGTTGCGCTTTCCTACAAACAGATGGAGCACTTCAGTGAACTCACCCCAGGAGCAGAAGTATGTCTGGTCCTGATGCCTATTGTCCAGGAGTCTGGTGTGGTGAGATTGCATGGGATATCTACCTCTCAGCTTCTAGTATGAGGTCTATTAGGAGGCTAGAAGGAACTAGGATGGATTTAGAGCTACAAGTGGACTGCTGGCTACATGTCCAGTCCAGTTGTTAATATTATCCAATAAGTGTCTGTTTGAAATGCAAGAGGATTACCCCACAGTCCATTAGGAATGAGTTGGCTGCCTTGACATGTGCAGTTAGAGCTCAAGGCTACCATGGCATCATAGCTGAATTTAGAATTTGTAAGATTTACCAGAGAAGTAAGGGGAGAACAAGTATGATTTTGCGATGACCTGCCTTATACCTGGTCCTTACACTTCTTTTTGCTCAGCTTTGAGGGTCAGAGTCTGTGTTCCTTCTGTCATGTTAATTTTTTCCTCAACCAGGGGCAACAATATATGATGTTGGAGGCCTTCCTAAGTCTGGGTTTGCATTGGGATGAATTTGGCACTCGTTCTTTCAAGATTGGAGTGGTATTGACAGCTGAAGTTCTGGGCTTGATCTGCAATACATAAAGTGCATTGGGCGTTGGAGATCCACAGTGTTTTGGGAATATTTCCTGGTAAATGGAAATAATGCTCATACTCACACTTGTTTCCTTTAGTTCCTAGGTGCTGTACACTGAGACACCAGACCTGGTCATCAAAAACACAAATGAAATAAACACATAAGCACGGAAACAAACATAAAAACTTGCCAGCAAAACAGGATGGTTCATAAAAAGAATGTCCTGTAGATCTTCTTCACGTTCTCACCCAGAGGTTTTCTCACTGGGAACGGGGAAGGGGGAAAGAAGACAACCCATTCATGCTGTAATCTCACAATTACAACAGGATGTGATTTCGCACATCTTCAATACCACAAAAACAGTGATACTGAAGATGTATTGATGGTTTAACCCGTCAATTAAAAGTGACAGCTTATTGGCAGTTGGAGTGCAGAGTGGCCCTGGGAGGAGGGGGATGTCATGTGATAGTGGGAACCCTTTCCTGCTCCCATCATGTTGTGATTGTGCAATTACATCCCCATCTGATAAAGTCCTATGTGAAGCGTCACATACGCTAAAAGCACCTGTAGGTATTGGCAATTGGTGGTGGTGGTGGTGTTTACATTTGCATTACATTTTTATACTACCCATTAACAATAGAAAGCATACTAAACAAATTACAGAATAGATTTAAAAAAAAAACCATACTATATAGCTACAACTATTAGGTTGTCAATGTGGGCATTATTGGAAGTACTAGCCTGGACAAATAGCGAGTGGGGAAAAGGAGTGACTATCATGTTTCAGGAAGAGGAGGGAAAGTCTTTGAAACAATAAAGAACTAGCAATCTTTAACAGCTTGAGATTCAATAACAATAAAGGTTGCTTGGTCAATGACAACAGGTCAATTTAGTGCAGACATCTGTGTGAAGACACACCCAACTAAAGGTGGTGGCAGGTTTGGGTGTGCAACGCCAGTACCCTGGTGAGATCAAACTCCTTTACCCAAAAAGGCTCTGATGCTGAATATCCAGTTCAAAAAAGGGGGAAGTTTATTTTAAAGAACAAAAGAAAAGGGCTTTCTCCTCCCCAGTTCTAAAAGGCTCGAAATGAAAGGTACTTTACAGTTGGAGTTTCGGCAGTCTTCAGGGTGACATCTCTCTGGGTTTGATCTCCTCACTCAATGGAGCTGGTGCAGGGTCTTTCAGCTCCTGATTCCTTTGTTGTTGGCAACTAATTTGGCTGATGGTATAAGAAATGCCCTTCCCGGCTGTCTGGGCCTGTTTGCCACCAGAACTGCTCTCTGCAAGCTCACAGCAAAGACTGCCCAAAGGAACTAAAAAGCTTCTAGGTAAAACAGAGCTTGCTGGGAAGGAACAAACCAAAACCTAGAAAAATGCAGGGAAATTCTTAGCTCCTCCCACAAGTTTAATACAATGAAGTATTCCTATACTCAGACATGCTAAGGCCTTGAAAAGAAAACAAAGGAAAATGCAGGGGAGATTTAAACAGTCCTGGCTGGACATCACAATCTGTGATGCTATTTTCCAGGAACCTCTGCTATTAGAGTTGAGGCAGATAACAGAGAACATCTGCAGCCATAGGCATGATCCAGTTATTTGTTCCAGCTAGAGTGTTGGTTCCCAAACGTTGGTTTCCTAGATGTTTAAAACTTCAGCTCCCAGAATTCCTGACTGTTGGTTAAGTCAGCTAGGGCTTCTGGGAGCTGAAGTCCAAAACACCTGGAGGACAAAAGATTGAGAATCACTAAACTAGAGTAAAGACTCATAGAATCTTAGACTTGGAAGGGACCACAAGGGCCATCTAGTCCAACCCCTGTCATGCAGGAATACACAGCTGAACCACTCCTGAAAGATGCCCATCTGTTTAAAGACCCTCAAAGATGGAGAGTTCTTGGGTTAACGGGGTCAACAATGTTAATTGTTGATTTATAAAAGTACCATTGTTCTGGGACTTATAGTACAATAAAGAAACTTTTAAAATAAACTTTTAAAAGCTTTGCAAAATGTATATTATGTCAGAAGGCACCTCTATGTTTTCATGCTGAGAAGGTTCTTTGTGAGGGAATATAATGGCCAGAATATAATGGCCAAAGACCTCCTCTGTTTGGAACTAACAATAGGATTTAGGACATTGTATGCTGCTTCTGGAACTTTTTCCGTAGGGAGATCCAACTGACATCTTTCTGTCATTTAGATAATTCATTTAACATGCTGATTCCTCCTCCTCCTCCTCCATTTGAGGCCTTTCGGACATGATGTTTAAGAGCATAGGAAGATGCCTCGTAGTAATTTGGAGTATTTTTTGTCCTCTTACTGATTATTCTAAACATTTCTAGGGGCTTAAGGAGACCTCTTAGTTACCCATCCCACCACCCACTTAACAGGAGATGCCAAGAATAGAATCTAGGATTTTTACCAAAAATGGTGTTGCAGTGATAGTTGTTGGCCTATGTCAGAATGCACAGAGAAGCTACTGAAATCCACAAACACCTGGACAACTTCAACAGGAAAGAAGAAACCTTAAAAGTAAACAAAATCTGGCTTCTAGTTTTGAAAAACACTAGAATCAAAACTCAACATTTACAAAGGAATTCCTCCCAGGGACAGGGGGATTTCCAGCAAATAATGGCCCATCAACCAACCATCAGCCAAATAGACACTAATCAGCCTTGCATTTTTATACCCAGAAGCTAACCATTCAATTACACAAATTTACATATACTCCCCAACAGGGGTTCACAGCATATAAACTCCACATACACTCCTACCCAACTGTTCTCTGAAGATGCCAGCCACAGATACAGGTAAAACGTCAGAAAGAAACTATTCCAGAACACGGCCTCACAGCCCAGAAAAAAAAAAACAAGGAAAATCTATGGATGCTGGCCATGTCTATTTCTCCTAGTAGCATCTGACTGTTGGAGAACTAAATCAGCGAGAGGTGAGGGCCTTCTCGGTGGGTGCCCCTAGACTCTGGAACTCCCTTCCCAGAGAGGCCAGAATGGCCCTCTCCTTCTTGTCCTTCCGTCAACAAACTGAAACCATTTTATTCAGACAGGCTTTTAAAACAGACAGTTTTTAAATAAGAGGCTAGGTGTTCTGTATTGTTTTAACTGTACTGTTTTTACAAGCTTTTTATCTTTTTAAATTGCATTTTATTCTTTTGCTGAAGTATGAATTGTTTTAATACAGTAAATAGTTTAATTCTGTTTTAATGTTCACTTTTTGTATGTGTTTAATTGTATTGTTTTTTTGAAATTGTGAATTGCTTTGAGTCCCAATTTTTTTTGGGCGGGGGGGACAGAAGTAAGGAGGAGGAGGAGGGATCGCAGAAAATCAACATCTTTTTGCATGTTTATTTGGCTCCAGTCCTAAGACTTTCTCATACTTGATTATAGATTGAGGCCTTTGTTTTCACAGTGACTTCAGTTTTGGCACCCACACAACAGGTAATGGGAATGTATTGGAATACATTCTCTTCTTCTCCAAATAAAGTTTGAATAAATCTTGACTGTCCCTTTCCACTTCAATCTTCCTAGCTGTCTGGGCTTGAAAAGCCCCAAAGAGTCCTCACAGCTGCTGAGAAAGACATTTTATTTGTTTTGCAGAAAAATCATTAAAAAAAAAAAAGAACTCAAGGAGGGAATGCTTTTCTCAAAGTGTATATTGTTAGAAGGCCAGTGATTCCAGTGCTTTGACTAGAATACAAAATGAACTAGTCTTCATGGGTGCCCTTTACTGCTATTGCTTTTTATGATGTTTGCGCTAGCTCCTTGTAAATACAGTTTTAGTGAGGAAGATGGATAAAATTCTGAATGGTTCAGTAGAGCTGGTTTTATTGGACAGGCTCTAAGACTCCCATGTGGATGATCATCAATGGGTGATTGTAGTGTCAAGAAATAACTTGCTGATATGAATAATAGGTCATTACACTTAATGGTGATTAATAGTGATTAAGGCAGCCAAAGGAATTCAGGTCAAGATTTTGGTACAGAGAATAGTGCAGGTATATATACCTCAGTTGACAAAACAGATGTGTCCCTGTGCATTACTTTTTTAACAGAAAATTTGGGACCAGAGGCAGAAATGAAATGGGAAAAAATAGGGATAGGTTCCTACTCAAGAAAAAAGAAGAGCAGATCAACATGCTTCAGTAGAGATTTTATCCAAAACTAACAATATACACATCTGAAATGACAACCAGATCAGGAAGTCAGTTGCATAACTAAACAGAAACACTTTGAGACCACTTGAGGACAGGATCAGAATCCAAAATAACCTTAACAGGTTAGAAAGCTGGACCAAAACTGACAGAATGAATTTCGACAGGGAGAAATGTAGGATACTACACTTGGGCAGTAAAAATGAAATGCACAGATAAAGGATAGGTGAAACCTGGCCTGATAGCAGTGCATGCAAAAGGGATCTAGGAGTCTTAAGACTTTATCAGACTCGGGAAAACATGGCAAAAAACCTGCATTCCAAACTGCATCAGAAGATTATGATGATAACAGAAAGGACAACATTATCAGACGCCCACATCCTCAGCCGTTCCCGGGGCATAGTGCTGGCACAGACAAGGCTCCACTTGTTTATTGATGGGGCTATACCATTAATAAAAAGGGATACCTTATTCATGCCCAAGCTACACCCATGGAACGCTGAAGGATAACATCATCTGATAATGTTGCCCGTTTCTGTTATTGTCATGATCTTCTGAAGCAGCTTTTACTATATCTGATAATCTCCTTAGTGGACCACAAGCTGAACATGAGTCAGCAGTGTGATGCAGCAGCTAAAAAAGCCAATGCGATTCTAGGGTGCATTAATAGGAGTATAAAGTCCAAATCAAGGGAAGTAATATTGCCACTCTATTCTGCTTTGGTCAGACCTCACCTGGAATATTGTGTCCAGTTCGGGGCACCACAGTTCAAGAAGGATATTGAGAAGCTGGAATGTGTCCAGAGGAGGGCAACCAAAATGGTTGAAGGTCTGGAAGCCATGTCCTATGAGGAGTGGCTTAGGGAGTTGGGTATGTTTAGCCTGGGGAAGAGAAGGTTAAGAGGAGACATGATAGCCATGTTTAAATATTTGAAGGTATATCATACCTAAGAGATTCCACCTAAACATTAGGAAGAACTTCCTGACAGTAAGAGCTGTTTGGAAGTGGAATACACTTCCTCGTAGTGTGGTGGAGTCTCCTTCTTTGGAGGTTTTTAAACAGAGACTGGATGGCTATCTGTCGGGAATGATTTAATTATGTATTCCTGCATGGCAGAGGGTTGGACTGGATGGCCCTTGAGGTCTCTTCCAACTCTATGATTCTATGATTCTGTACTGAGGATGGAGCAAGCTTGTTTTCTGCTGTTCCAGACACTAGGACATGGAGCAATATGATAATGATGATGATGATCTATTTTTTACCCACCTCTCCCCTCAGGATCAGGGCAGGGTACATACATTGCAATATATAATTAATACACAATACAGGTCAAACAATACAGTTTAAGTCAGAAACAGTTTATACAATTCAATGTTTATACAATTGACAGTTTATACAATGGACTCAAACTACAGGAAAAGAGATTCCACCTAAACATTAGGAAGAACTTCTTCATGGTAAGAGCTGTTGGACAGCAGAACACACACACTGTCTCGGAGTATGTTGGAGTCTCCTTCTTTGCAGGTTTTAAAACAGAGGCTGGATGGCCATCTTTTGGGAATGCTTTGATTGGGTTTTTCTGCAGGGCAGGGGGTTGGGCTAGATGGCTCTTGTTGTCTCTTCCAACTCTATGATTCTATGATTCTATGATTCTATGAAAGCTTCCTCCAAAATAAATCCAGCAATGATTTTTTTTCTTTCCCAACCTCCACTTTTCTAAATTTCTCTTTAGACAGCCAAACTTAGAGATCTATGTTTCTTTAACATGCTGGGGGTAGCTCCCTGCTCTCCCCTTTTCTCTTTGTCTTGCTGTTCACACAGTAAGGGATTCTGGAGGCAGCTGCAGCTTAATTTGTCTGTGGTAGGCAGGTGCATGTAGCTTAAAGAGGATTGGCTAGAGCAGACCCCCCACCCACACACTCCTTCCAACCTTAAGCTTTATTGAAAGGTTTATTGCAGACACACTGTTGCAGCTTGAAAGTCTGTGTTCCTCAAGCCCTCTTTCAGTATCCTCTCAGTATTGATGCTGCTAAAAAAAACTTCCATAAGACAGAGGATGATGAGGAAACGGGGGCTGGCAAGGCATAAAAAGAGTTTGTGAAGAGAAGCTTCTTTGCAGAGGCTTTGTTAACTGAGGTATGCCTGTCCATGCATCTTTGGAGGTCGAAGTGCAGCCATCCAACCTGGAGGTGGCTGTCGTGAAGCCATCATTTAAGAAGCCCTCTCTGGAGTGCCCTAATTTCTGAGCATTCTCCAATTTGCTATGTTAGGGTGAGGCAAGCTGGAATTATTGAAAATGTGCGACAACATTTTGGCTGCAAGTTTTCTGATAGATTAACTAGACCTGGCACAGGAGAGGGCCAGAGAGTAGGCAATCACATTGCCTGCCCCACAGAAGACTTTGAAAGGCTTCACCCCCTGCTGCATTCCTCTTGCAAAAAAAAAAAAAAAAAAGATTTTTTTTGCCCCCTAAATTCCCTGCACAGCCATATTGACCACATTTTTGTGCCCCCTGGGCCCAGAAGAAACTTTTTTAGAACAAAAAGTAACCTGGATGTCACAAGAAGTAACCTGGAATTCATTTCCAAATCAGTGTTACCACACCTTACACCCCTTCCCTATAATATTTCATAATTTGGCAATACTGAGACATCTCATGAGGTCTACATAGACCAGGGTGGACCAGAAGTAGGGTCAGGGGAAGGTCACCAGGACCTAAATGAAGGTGTTGTGGAAAACTACCAACAGACACTCCCAAAATAGGATTATGTGGACCCTCCTAGTAAACAAAGCCATCACCAAGCTATGTGCTAATCTTATCTTGGAAGCACTGGCAAAGAACCATCACAAACAAGTGACTAGAACCCCCATTATCCCCAGACAGCCTTTCCTTGCACCTTTCCTATCCCACAATAAGGAGGTTGTCATAAACCCATCAATTCTAATATCTCAGCCATTAACAATAATTAGCAAAGTCGTGGTTTCCTTTGTTTAACAGTGGGAAACCCAGCCAAGCATTGTTAATGGTGGGTTATACTATACCTGTCCAATGACCAGAAATTCATGCAGAGAAGAACAGCTGGATGTGCTGGGTGGCCCAGAAAACAACAGAGTAACAGCCTCTGGGAAACTGAGCACACTTTGGTGGTGTTTTGGGGTGACATTTATACTTGATATTCCCCCTGAAGGAGTGTTTTGAATGAAATACAATGTCTATTGGAGTTTAGCAGGGTTAAACAATGGGTTCTCTGGATGTGTTAATGATCGCTAATGGATGAAACATTAAAACTGATAGGTGTCAGACAACTCTCTATTGTTGCAGGACAGGTGAGAGGAAGAACCAATTTTGCAAGGCAATGAGTGTCCAGCTACCTTGATTGGATTATCAAAGGATTCACTTCTATGTGCATCCAGGAGAATTAGCCCATTTCTTCCCTAGTTCACCAGTCCAAGGGTGGGTTTTGTTTAATCCCTTCCCAGGCATGTCTTTTGGGAATTCGAGCTGGTTACTTCCTTAGGTTTTCCAAGCAAACCTTGAATCTTTGTATTTGGGAGTCCCTGGTCTACTAGCAACCACATGGAATGCCAGTAATAAGCCAATTGATGAAATATAGCCAATTGATGAATTATTGAAAGATGGAGGGGGGGGATCAGGGCAGGGAACAACGGCCTAAGATATTTTGCTTATATAACAGAGCCTAAATAACAGAGGGGCAACCTGCAGCATTTGAGATGTCGTTGAACTGCAAGTCCCATTAACTGAAACCAGAATAACCAATGCTGGGAGCTGAAATCCAACAATCTATGGAGGACCACAAATTGCTGACCCCTTGATCTAAAGGGTGCCTCACAGTTGTTGTGCCATTTAAACTCTAGCTTTTGGACAAAGTTTTGCGCAGAGAAGGAAAATATGCCATCTTTGAGTTTTATTTCTTTTAAAATTATGGGGGTGAGGAAAAAGAAAATAGAGTTGAATAACTGGTAGGGTGGCTATATAATTCTAAATCATGTTTTTCAAAGGATACTCTAACTACTATGTTTGGGGAAGGGATTGTGATTTGGATAAAACATGTGATTTCAGCTTGTCTTCACTTTGTTAGGTGAAAAGAGAGATCTACTGAAGAGATAGACCAACCAATAAAGTACTGTATATGAACTTGTTATAAATGTTATCCTTGATAAGATTGGGCTTTTTCTGTAGAATTACAGAGCATGGCATCTAGGCTGGATGGAAAATACAAATGAGGTGGGGTGACATTGAAATGCCCACGTACTTCCAATAACACCATGAGCCACTTTTTAAAAATTCCATAAACTGGTTTTCAGTCATCATAACTCCTGAACATGTAGCCCAAAATGTGGGAAGGGCAGAGGGAGGTTGGCTCAAGACCCTGCTAAGACTAAGATTGGAGAACTGAGCCACTCCTCCAAAAAATGGTCAGGCAAATTGGACCATCAAATCCCATGTAGCTGACCCGCCTCAGTAATTATCAGTCAGAAGTATACTAAATGATCCTCATTTTGCAATTGGTTTCACTGTACTCAAATTGTTACCAACTTCACTTAGATGAAGTTGATTTTAAAGCAATTTATTGCAGTTTCATTTTTAAAACATACCTACAAGTTGTCAAAATTGATAATGACCTGCCTACCAATTTTGAGGGGGAGGCCCACACACACACACACACACACACACACACCTTAAAAACAGTTCCAGGGTATCTGAACCAACCCTTCTGAAACGTTGCCATTTTCTTCTTTCTGAAAACGTCTATGACATCTGTCATTTTCATATAAAGTACCCCAGAAACCAGAGGATAGTAGCAAAGGCAATGTGAATCAGTCTCCCTTTGTAAAATTTCCTTACGCATAAACTGCTGGACCGATCTTCTGAATCTTCCAGATTGGTTACTTAAGGCCTCTTTTGTGCAGTCTGTCATTTTCAGAACCACAATCCACAAGGAACCTTAGGCTGTTCTTTCAGTAAAACTCATCTGCTTATTTGTCTGAAACTCGACAGCTTCAATCACCTACAAAAAGGCAACAATTAACTGTAAACATTTCTTCCATTTCTACGAATCAATAAAATGTTGACTGGAATCCTGTTGGTGACTTACGCATGCACAAGTTGCCTCACACCTGTGGTTGTACTTCAGCGGAAGGTTATAGAAGCAAACTTGAACACATGGTGCTATTGTGTATGTAGTACCACTGTTCAATGCACATGAAAATATGCAGTGTGCATTGCAGACGATCTGCATTGAGCATTGGGATCATATGCAGTGTGCCTTGCACATGCAGCTATGCATTGAGCACTGAGATCTCATGCATTTCCCACTTGTTTGCACATTCAGTTTTGTAGTGTTGCAATTCATTAATGCATGATTGTCATGTAATTCCACAAGTGTAAAGGTACACTTTGTCTCCTCTGTCTTGCCTGTTATGGGCTATTCCATTTTTTAAAAAAATCTGTACAGATATACAAAACTTCTGTCCCCATTTGTATGAATTTTATCTGGATTCATCCCCTCCTAAGGTGAGCTACTCTGCTGACATTCTTATCCAAGTCTCACAAAGACTTAAAAAGTTATTGCACTTTTTGGATTTTCAATGATATTCTATGGGAAGCACAAGTTTCAGATTTCCTTAGCTTAGTATGGTTTTGGAACCCAGGTCAAACTGGAATGGCTCGGAATTGGCCCAAAGCATGATGATGTCTTTCATGTGAGCAGGACTGAGTCCAATCTAAGTATTAATCTGAACTTCAATGGAACTGTCCAAAGTGCTGGATCTGTTTAGGAAGCAGGGTTCAGCACTTTGGGTAGTTCCTTTAAAGTTCTGGCTTAAATCCGGAGCAGAGTCACCATCCTACAGGCATGGAAACCACATGTCCAAACAATGTCTTGGCAATCAGCGAAAGGCTGATTACTGCTTACTAATAGCAGAGGTACAGCACAGTCAAGCTAATTACAAGCAAAGGAATCAAGGCAACATGAATTCAGACTCTTAATTTAGTAGCAAGCAAAACACAAGTCCACAAGTAAAGTCCAATATACAAGGTCCAGGTCCAGCAAACAGAGTTCAGGGTAGTACAGCAGAATCCAGGTCAGACAAACAGGGTCCAGAGTAAACAAACACTGTCCAGGTCAAACACAGTGAGCAGGAACACAACGGGTACTCAGGTAGTTCAGATAATCTCTGACAACCCCTGTAGGGCAGTGCTGCATATTTATAGAGCAGCATCTAACACAGCTGCTGCTTAACTAATTGCTGTTTCCTATAAATATACTGAGACCACCTCAAGCCCTCCTTTTGTTGTCTCCATGCTGTGTGCATAGTTATAGGTAAGTTGTCCCCTGTATCTGAAGGAGGAGGATCCTCTGCCAGAGCTGGTGCTGTACTATTGCCTGCATCTGATGCCTGTGGCTCTGGAACATCCTCCTACTCTGGTTCAGGAGGTCCTGGCATGTCCACTGCTTCAGTCTCTGAATCCATTTCCAAGTTCTGGAAGCAGGGCATGACATCACAAGCCATGACAAGCTGAAGCAGGCCATCTCTGAATCCAAATCTAGTCCTGCAGTTCGTGCACTACCGGTATTATATGCACACACACAAAAATACACAGTCGTAAGACAAATATTTGGGGAATCAATTTAAGCTGTGAATGCTTATATTCATTTTTGAAGGGAACAGTGGAGCAGAGCACACACATACGTTGTAAGTGGAAGCAGAAAAAACACCAGGAGGAATAATTAAAAGAACAACAATAACAAATATCCCCTGAAAGCCAAAAATAATAATTACTTTCCTCCTTCCCCACGTCCCCAAAAAGAAATCTAATTGAAAATAATGCATCCATCTGCCAAGCGTATAGCCTTTGGGGGTGACAGATAAATTTACCAACAAACAAATAACTTCATATATATACCCCTCTGTGAAGAAAAGCAAAATGGGAAATAAACTTGGGAGGAACAGAAAACAAGCTGGGAAGCAGGTGAGATTTAAGTTAGAGGTATGAAAAGCTAGCAAAGTCAGGTCAAGAAGCAATTGGTTCAATTTACCCCAACTCAATATTTGGGCTACAAACTATGGTGAGGGGATTATTAGTAATTACCCCAGAGGAACCCCACAGTGGCTAGTGGCTTCCATGTGATGTGAGTGGGGTAGTGAATCCACTCTGGGTTTTAGTGTGAACTTCAAAGTAGTGATGACCTTTAATTCCAAAATAGCTTCAGCACGTTCGATAGTACCAGATGAAAAACCAGCAGCTACCATTGCTTCCATCAACAGAATGGACACCACTGGCAGATCAAATCCCCCATTTTCTTACAAATGATATGTGCTGTTGTTGTTAACTGCCATCAAGTTCATAGAATCATAGAACTGCAGAGTTGGAAGAGACCACGAGGGCTATCCAGTCCAACCCCCTGCCACGCAGGAAATCACAATCAAAGCATCCCCGACAGATGGCCATCCAGCCTCTGTTTGAAGACCTCCAAGGAAGGAGACCCCACCACACTCCGAGGGAGTGTATTCCACTGCTGAACAGCTCTTACTGTCAAAAAGTTCCTCCTAATGTTGAGGTGGAATCTCTGTTCCTGGAGCTTGCATCCATTGCTCCGTGTTCCAGTCTCTGGAGCAGCAGAAAAGAAGTCTGTTCCATCCTCAATGTGACACCCCTTCAAATACTTAAACAGGGCTATCATATCGCCTCTTAACCGTCTTTTTTCCAAGCTAAACATATCCAGCTCCCTAAGTCTCTCCTCATAAGGCATCGTTTCCAGACATTTCACCATTTTAGTCACCCTTCTCTGGACATGCTCCAATTTGTCAATATCCTTTTTTAATTGTGGTGCCCTGAACTGGACACAGTATGGCTTTGACCTCATGAATGAGAGACCTCCATGTCACCCTATACACAACAGCCCTGCTCAGGTTTTGGAGTCTCAGAGCTGTGGCTTCCTTGATTGAGTTTATCCATCTGTAATACAGGATTTTTTCAGACAATGCTTACTGCGCTAGAAGCTTGCGAGAGAGGTACGGTGCTGTTGCGCAGCAGGGGGTCCATTTCAGATGACGCCGTCCCTCTTGCGGAATCATCCATGTCACTTCTGTGTATGATTGAAGGCAGCCGCACCATATTTTACTCACAGAAGTTGTCCGTGAGTAAAATATGGCATGGCTGCCTTCAATCATACACGGAAGTGACACAGACGATTCTGCAAGAGGGACAGTGGCATCTGAAATGGACCCCCTGCTGCACGACAGCGCCGTACCCCTCTCGCAAGCTTCTAGCACAGTAAGCATTGTCTGAAAAAGTCCACAGTCTTCCTATTTTCCTTCTGCCTTTTACCTTCCCGAGCATTATTGTCTTATCCGGTGAGACATGTCTTCTCATGATATGGCCAAAGTACAACAATCTCAGTTTTGTCATCTTGGCTTCTAGGGAGAGTTCAGGCTTGATTTGCTCTAAGATCCTTTCATTTTTGTCTTTTTAGTAGTCCACGTTATCCGTAGAACTCTTCTCCAGCACCACATTTAAAAGGAGTTGATTTTCTTCCTATCAACTTTCTTCACTGTCCAGCTTTCACAAACATACATAGAAACCAGAAATACAATAGCATGGACAATCCTAACTTTAGTATTCAATGATATAGCGTGACACTTCCGGATCTTGTCTAATTCCTTCATAGCTGCCCTTGTAAGTCCTAGTCGTCTGATTTCTTGACTGCAATCTCCATTCTGATTAATAACTGGGCCAAGGTATGGAAAATCTTGAACTATTTCAGTGTCTTCACCACCTGCTTTAAAGTTATGTAAATCATCTGTGGACATTATTTTTGTTTTCTTCATGTTCAGCTGTAAACCTGCCTTTGCAATTTCTGCCTTGACTTTCTTCAGTAATTGTTCCAAGTCTATGCTATTTTCTGCTAGTAGTATAGTGTCATCTCCATATCTTAAATAGTTGATGTTCCTTCCTCTAATTTTCATGCCTCCTTCCTCTGCTTTATGTATGATATGTTCAGCATACAAGTTAAACAGATAGGGTGATAAAACATAGCCCTGCTTGACCCCCTTGCCAATTGGAAACTATTCTGTCTCTCCATATTCTGTGTGACAGTAGCCTCTCATCCTGAATACAGGTTATGCATCAAGATAATCAAATGTTGTGACGCACACATTTCTTTAAGACCAAGGCTACTTGTTGCTGAGGGGCTTGAACTTCTGACCTTGCCCTTTTACCCTCAAGAGCCTTCCTGTGAGTCACACCTGTGAGTCACACCTGTGAGTCATTAGGGGGTGGAGCTGGGAGCCTAGCTCTATATAAGTCCTTGCAGAGGCTTTCCAGGCCAGTTTCCTGCCAGAGAGAAGGAGAGCAGCTTCTGGACAGCCATTCTGACTGGGGAGATTGAATTTTTTAAAAAAAAAAACTGTTGGGAGAGGCTGCTTGTTGCTGAGGGGCTTGAACTTCTGACCTTGCCCTTTTACCCTCAAGAGCCTGAGGCGCAAGCCTAACAGCGCGCAAATTTCAGTAACCAAACAAAAATACAGCAGACCAAAAAGTACAGCTTAGCATTCTCAGCATTAACTAAGAGTTCTTAGATTACCTAAAAGCTCTCACCTAAAAGCTCTCACCATGGACACTGAGGGGACTGTGGCAGTCACTTGCAACACTTGTGCGATGTTTGTCTTCTTGTCTACAGACGTGGAGAACTTCACATGCACCAAGTGCAAGCTGGTAGCCCTCTTGGAGGAGAAAGTACAGCAGCTGGAGACACGGGTAGCTACACTTCAACAGATTCGCGAGCAAGAGGTTTTCCTGGACAGAACAGAACGAACAGTCTTGGATGGGGACCGCACAGACGAAGTGGCTGCGGAGGAGAGGGTCACTTCACAGACACAGGAAGTAGACAGCTGGAGGAATGTCACACACAGAAGAAGAAAATCCAGGGATTCTTCAAGCAGCTTGCAGCTACAGAATCGATTCGAAGCCCTTTCCCTTATCAAGGACAACGAGGAAGAACAGCATGGACAGACTTCAGGGGTAGAGCAGGGGACCTTCAGAGGACCACCGCAAGGAACAGCAGCTGCGAAGCCTCAGCAGAGGCGTGTGGTGGGGGGGGGGGACTCCTTGCTGCGGGGTACAGAAGCAGTGGTATGTGGGCCTGACAAGATGACTCGGGAGGTGTGTTGTCTCCCTGGGGCAAAGATCTGTGATGTGACAGAGAGGCTGACAAGACTCGTCAAGCCTACGGATCATTACCTCTTCCTTTTGGTCCATGTGGGAACCAATGATACTGCAAGGCACAGCTTTCCCAAGATCAGAAGAGATTATGAGGCCCTGGGGAGGAAGCTTAAAGAAATGGATGCACAGGTGGTCATCTCGTCTCTTCTGCCAGTTGAAGGGCATGGTCCAAGAAGGGAGAGGAAAATAGCCGACGTAAACAACTGGCTCCGTAGATGGTGTCGCCAAGAACAAATTGGATTCTTGGATCATGGACTGCGCTTCCATGCGGGGGGACTTCTGGCAAGAGATGGAGTGCATCTTACAACAGTTGGAAGAAACATTTTTGCCAACAGTCTCAAGAATTTGATCAGGAGGGCTTTAAACTGAGTCAAGTGGGGGAGGGAGACAGTATTCTGGAAGGTAAAAGGGCTGGAGAAAATAGTCAAACTGTCATAGAGGGAACAAGGCGAACAGCGCAAGGACCCAACAGTGGGAGGCAAAAAACTTGCACAGGAAGCAAGTAAAGGGAACACATGGTCTCAGATGTCTCTACACTAATGCACAGAGCATGGGAAATAAGCAAAATGAACTTGAACTCCTAGCACTACAAAACAAATATGATATAATAGGCATTACTGAAACCTGGTGGGACGAGTCTCATGATTGGAATGTAGGAATAGAGGGGTATAACCTTTATAGGAGAAACAGGCCAAACAGGAAAGGAAGAGGAATAGCATTATATGTCAGGGATATTTACACCAGTGAAGTGATCCACGACATCAATACTGGAAGCCAGGTGGAGAGCATCTGGATAAAAATTAAAGGGGAGGGAAACAACACGGATGTTATTGTGGGACTCTACTACAGACCCCCAAATCAGACGGAGGAATTGGATGTTGCCTTTCTAGAACAGAGGAACACACATGCAGAAAGGAGAGATGTAGTAGTGATGGGGGACTTCAACTATCCTGATATTTGCTGGCAATCTAACTCAGCCAAAACTACAAGGTCTAGCAAATTCCTTACATGCCTGGAAGACAATTTCATGGTCCAAAAGGTGGAAGAGGCAACAAGGGGGTCAGCTATTTTAGATCTGATCCTAACCAACAGAGATGACCTAGTTAATGGGGTGCAAGTGGTGGGATCCTTAGGTGAGAGTGATCATGTTCTCCTGGAGTTTGTTATACAATGGAAAGGAGAAGCCAGGCATAGTCAGACATGCATTCTTGACTTTAGGAGAGCTGATTTCAATAAACTCAGGGAAATAATGGGGGTGATCCCATGGACAGGAATACTAAAAGAGAAGAGACCTCAAGACGGATGGGACTTTCTCAAAAGGGAGATACTGAAGGCACAATTTCAAACAGTACCATTGAGGAAGAAAAATGGGAGGTGTCTCAAGAAACCAGGATGGATGACTAAAGAACTTTCAATGGAGCTAAGTTTTAAACGGAACATGTATAGGAAATGGAAAGGGAGGGAAATCACCAAAGAAGAATTCAAACAGATAGCGAACACGTGTAGGAGTAAAGTCAGAAAAGCTAAAGCGCAGAATGAGCTCAGGCTTGCTAGGGAGGTTAAGAACAATAAAAAGGGTTTTTTGGGTATGTCCGCAGCAAAAGGAGGAAGAAGGAAATGATAGGGCCGCTACGTGGAGAAGATGGCAAAATGCTAACAGGGGACAGAGAAAAGGCAGAATTACTCAACACCTTCTTTGCCTCAGTGTTTTCAGAAAAGGAAAAGGAGGACCAACCTGAGGAGAATGGAACAGAGGACACAATAGGGGAAATCCAGCTCAAAATAAGTAAAGAGGTAGTACAGGAATACCTTCTTAATCTAAATGAATTTAAATCTCCAGGACCAGATGAACTACATCCAAGAGTATTAAAAGAGCTGGAAATGTAATCTCAGAGCCATTGGCAATAATATTTGAGAACTCCTGGAGAACAGGAGAAGTCCCAGCAGACTGGAGGAGGGCAAACGTAGTTCCCATCTTCAAAAAGGGGAAAAAAGAGGATCCCAATAATTATCGTCCAGTTAGTCTGACATCAATACCAGGGAAGATTCTAGAGCAGATCATTAAACAGAGAGTCTGTGAACATTTAGAAGGCAATGCCATAATCACAAAAAGTCAACATGGGTTTCAGAGAAACAAGTCATGCCAGACTAATCTGATCTCTTTTTTTGATAAAGTTACCAGCTTGGTAGATGAAGGGAATGCTGTGGACATCGCATACCTTGATTTCAGTAAGGCCTTTGACAAGGTTCCCCATGACATTCTTGCAAACAAGCTTGTAAAATGTGGGCTAGACAAGTTAACTGTTCAATGGATTTGTAATTGGTTGACCGGCCGAACCCAAAGGGTGCTCAGCAGTGGCTCCTTTTCGTCTTGGAAAGATGTAACCAGTGGGGTGCCACAGGGTTCTGTCCTGGGCCCAGTGCTATTCAACATCTTTATCAATGACTTGGATGAGGGAATTAGGGGCATACTTATCAAATTTGCAGATGACACCAAATTGGGAGGAGTAGCTAATACCCTAGAGGACAGGATCAAAATTCAGAATGACCTGGATAGACTGGAGAGCTGGGCCAAAGCTAACAAAATGAAATTCAATACGGAGAAATGTAAAGTACTGCACTTAGGGCAGAAAAATGAAATGCATAAATATAGGATGGGAGAGACCTGGCTGAATGAGACTACGTGCGAAAGGGATCTAGGAGTCCTAGTAGACCACAAGTTGAACATGAGCCAACAGTGTGATACGGCAGCTAAAAAGGCCAATGCGATTTTGGGCTGTATCAATAGAAGTACAGTGTCTAGATCAAGGGAAGTAATAGTGCCACTCTATTCTGCCTTGGTCAGACCTCACTTAGAATACTGTGTCCAGTTCTGGGCACCACAATTCAGAAAGGATATTGACAAATTGGAGCGTGTCCAGAGAAGGGCAACTAAAATGGTGAAAGGTCTGGAAACAATGCCTTATGAGGAGAGACTTAGGGAGCTGGGTATGTTTAGCCTGGAAAAAAGACGGTTTAGAGGCGATATGATAGCCCTGTTTAAGTATTTGAAGGGATGTCACGCTGAGGATGGAGCAGGCTTGTTTTCTGCTGCTCCAGAGACTGGAACACGGAGCAATGGATGCAAGCTCCAGGAACAGAGATTCCACCTCAACATGAGGAGGAACTTTTTGACAGTAAGAGCTGTTTGGCAGTGGAACACACTCCCTCGGAGCGTGGTGGGGTCTCCTTCCTTGGAGGTCTTTAAACAGAGGCTGGATGGCCATCTGTCGGGGATGCTTTGATCGTGATTTCCTGCATGGCAGGGGGGTTGGACTGGATGGCCCTCGTGGTCTCTTCCAACTCTGCAATTCTATGATTCTATGATTCTATGATTCTATGAATCCATAGTTTTTCACGATCTACACAATTAAAGGCATTAGGTGCTTTATTTTTTTGGTGCACTCCATTATCCAACATATGTTTGCAAAATGATATATGTAGTCTAGAGTTAAACCATCATTTCTCAGGGAAATAACCATGGTTAAAGGTGCATATAAGGGAGCTCACCCATACCAATGTACCCTTTTTTTCTCAGTCACAATGTTGTTTGCCTTGTTGCTCTGTTCCTCATGATGAATCATTCCAGAGGCAGACTCTGCCTTTAGCTTTCCTGGAAGGAAGATTTCAGAAAAGGTCCTCCCTTGAACTTATTTAGCCTTGTGAGTTACAACAGGTGGAAGGTCTGACACATATTGCAAGATTATTAGTCCCCTCTACAGCAGACCAATGAAACAATTGTGGAATGGTGATTCAACATACAATATAGGCAAATCCCACTGATTCTTTGAGAGGTCTACTCTAGTTGGTGCCGACAAGATTCAAGCCATTATCATTTTCTTTCCTCTCAATAATATATCCAAGGTAAAACATATACAGGTCAGACTTTAAGGAGATATGATAGGATGCTTATTAGGCCCTAATATTACTATTGCATGGACAAGATAGACATGTAACTATGAAAGCTGCATGCTTCTTATCTGTAGTAAATCACACCAAAAGAAAGTAAGTTAATGCTAAATTAATGCTAAAGGGTGATTTTGACTTTTAACACATTGGCTGAGATCTAACATTGAGCACACTTGTATGTTTATGCTCATGGATTTAGGTATAGAATCATAACATTGTAGAGTTGGAAGAGATCACAAGGGCCATGTAATCCAACCTCCTGCCATACAGGAAGGTACAACAAAAGTAGTCCTGAAAGATGTCCATCCAACCTCTATTTAAACATCTCCCAATATGGAAGGTCCCAATATGGAAAGTCTCCAAGGCAATCTGTTCCACTGTCAAACAGCTCTTTCCGTAAAATAAAAATTCTTCCTAATGTTTAGGTGGAATCTCTTTTCTTATAATTTGTAATTTGGATCCATTCATGTCCTGGAGCAGCAAATAGTTGGTTCTTGTCTTCTACATGTCATCCTTTAAGATATTTAAAGATGACTATCATATCACCTCTCAGTCTTCTCTTCTCCAGGCTAAACATATCCAGCTCCCTAAATTATTTGTCATAAGGCTTGGCTTTCAGACCTTTGGTCAACTTGGTCACCCTTTTCTGAACATGTTCCAGCTTGTCAATCTTTTCCTTGAACTGTGGTGCCCAGAAATGGACACAGTATTCCAGGTGAGCTCTGATGAAAGCTGAATAGAGTGGCACTGCTACTTCCCTTGATCTTTACGTACATTATATTCCTGTTGCATTTGCGAACTGGGGCACTGCATAACCAAATGGGAAACCAAATGTTTATGTGTATCCATGTGTGACAGCACCACCAGTAGAACTCTGCTTTGGGGGGGGGGGTGTCCAGCTCATAGAAGCATGCAGCTGGAAGGGAGTAAAAAGGCCATCTAGTCCAACCCCCTGCCATGCAGCAATACCCAACTGAAGCACTCCTGAGAGATGGCCATCCAACCTGTGCATAAAGACCTCCAAAGAAAGAAGAATCTACCACCTTTTTAATTTCTCACAAGGCCCACAACACAGCACTGTCCTGAAGAACTGTGGGAAATGAAGATAGTAGTTAGACCCATTCACACATTTTCAAAGTATGCTGAATCTTTACAGAAAGAAAGGAGCGCTACAGCTCTGTATCCCTCCAGACTTGTCACTCTCCTCACATGAAGAGCAACAAGACGAAAGAAAAGATACTTCTCAATGCAAAGGCCCTGTATGATGGGCTAAGCTCCTACATCACACTTGGGCAGTATAAATTTGCACACACATATCCATGGGTGCTCAAATCCCATTATATACAAGAGATTATTCAGACAGGAATGTGAAAAGTCCCTGTCCCACAATCTCCAGACCCATCCCTCTCCTGACACAATAACCCTCCCCATCAGACTTACCTTATCTTCCATCCAAAGGCAGCCTAGGAATGAATGGAGCTCTAGTGGAGCTCCGTTCATTTCCTGGACTGAAATCCCACCCGTTCTCGTGAGAAGACGCAAGCAGGGTAAATTCAAAAAGAAAAAGAAAAATACACACAAAAGAAATGCTGCACTCAGCGAAGGACAAAAGAGACCCTCTCACAGCCGCAGGAGTTTACCGCATGCCATGCAGCTGTGGACAAGTCTATATAGGGACCACAAAATGTAGTGTGCAACATGAATCAAGGAACATGAGAGACACTACAGATTGGGCCAGCCAGAAAAATCAGCAGTAGCAGAACATGTTATAAACCAACCTGGGCACAAAATGCTATTTGAAACACCAAAATTCTGGATGAACCTAACAACTATTAGATCAGAATGCATTGGGAAGCTATTGAAATCCACAAACACCTGGACAACTTCAACAGGAAAGAGGAAACTCTAAAAGTAAACAAAGTTTGGCTACCAATCCTGAAAAACACCAAAATAAAAACTCAACACATGCAAATGAACTTCCCCCAGGGATAGGGGGCTTCCCAGCAGACAATGGAACATTAGCTAAATAGACACTAATCCCCCTAGCATATCCTCCCACCCTAAGAACTGAACATCCAACAACTGAATACACAAATTTACTTACTAATCCTCTCCAACAGGGACTCACAGTATATAAACCCCACACACCCACAGACCACCATTCTCTGAAGATGCCAGCCACAGAGACAGGTGAAACATCAGAAATAAACTCTTCCAGAACACGGCCTCACAGCCTGGAAAAAAACCACAAAAAACCTACACACAAAAAAGTTCAGAAAAGCACATACACACACTAAAGAGTACAAAAAAGAGGATAGCCTACCTGGTTCTCGTGATCCCACCCAGAGGTGTTCTGGCAGGACCACCCATTGGAACTGGAATCACACGTCCAAAACGGCATGAGGTTTCAGACGCTGGCAATGCTGGCACCAAAACAGGATGGGCAATCTGTTGACAGCTCTGGCCTGTCAATAAAAAATAATGCCAGTATAATGAAAGCAGAACACAAAAGAATGATGTCGTGTGATATTGGCATCCTTTTGCATTCCGTTGTTGTTATTATGGTGCCACATTAACCACATCTGATAATCTCCACAATGGCATATTAAAAAGGCATCCCTTGTATAAAATAGTAAATAGCAAGATTTGCTTTTTCCACTTTTTTAAAGAATATTTTCAAGCAATGGTTGGTTGAATCCATGGATAAGGAGGACTGACTGTATTGGATTCACCACCCCAATGATGTCATGTTGCAGAAATCATGGAACAGCAGACCCACGGATTGGAAAGTGAGTTTTATTACACCGGTGGGCCTGACTGGAATATCTTCCAAAGAGTCAGAACCCAGAGCTGTTTTTACAGAATACTTTTATAGAGTATGCAAAAAACAATTCCCTCTTCCTTCTCTTTGGTGTCTTTGGTGTCAGCAATTTCTCTTCCTTGAAACAATTGTTGATAGTTCAAGGCAAGATAACTTAGGAACATTTAGGTACAGTTTGACCATTATTAGATAAAGAATTTGTTTACATCAGCATATCGTATGTTTATGGAACATAGAGTTGATTAGTAAGGAACATTGACTAGGCCTGAGAGTTAAAGGAAAAAGACTTTGCAGAGACTCAGAGTCTCATGGACTATCTAGTCTGACCCCAAATAGTGATTGTAAGATTACAGCATTCAGCAAATAGACATTAGAGTCTACATGGCCACTACAGTCACACCAGATACTGGCCAACACATAGGAGAAGTTTCCCTATGGGGAAAGTGACAGGCCTGGGAATGGAGGGGGTGCCGCTAGTGTGCTCTGCACTTTCCCCTGCTCAGACTGCAGGGCATACTGCTGAGGACAACTGGTATAGGAAGGGAAAACTCAGCAGTTATCCAGTCTAACCATCATACTATCTTCTAAGTTTTACACAGTCACAAAACCAGGAGTGCTTTCATCATGTGGTTGTATAGATTCCTACGTACACAGATAAAGAGGCTGAGATGGTGCTTTGCCCTCACTAAGTTAGGTGGCAGTTGTGCGATGCTACCTCATTAGCTAATTGTGGTGTTGCGCAACTAAATCTGCATTGCACATCCATACACAGTGCACATCAATGTGAAACCATGTCCAATGTACACCCATGTGAAATAGCAGCACTGGCAGAACAGTGCTGGAGTGGATTCGCTGCTCCACCAGCATGGCTCTCAGCAGATATCCACCTGTAGTCTGACACTCTATAGCTCATCTCCTAATTTTTGAGATAGCTGGGCCTAAATCTTAACCCAATACCTTAAATCCCAAGTATGTCTCGCTGTTTTTAAGTGAACTTTCTTTCAAGTAAGCATGGCTAAGGTCAGATTGCTCATTTGAGAACATCAGCCTTTTTTCCCATTTCTCTGCAGCTTTTTACCATTTTCCAATGACACATTAGCTGCATCTTGCTGTCAAAAGGTTTTCCTTGGTACTCAGCATAAATTTCCCCTTCTCTTAATTTAATCATGCTGCTCTGCGATGGTCCCATCTATCACATTAAATAATTCCTCATCCTCCCTATTGTTAGCACCTTTCAAGAATACTTGTTGACTGGTCTCGTCTCTTTCCTCCTTAATTGCCTCTTTGAATGGCGAGATACATATTTTAGCTCTTCTCGGCCTTCTTAATAAACCAGTTCCTTAGGCTTCATGATCCCTTGCATTATGCTGCCCAGAACACGTTCCAATTTGCTGAGATCTTCCTTAAGCTAAGGTATGTGTTTGGTTTTTTAAAACAGAACGCTGTACATTGTAGATTCCCCAAGCAGACTCTTAAACTAATCCTCTGGGTCAGTTGAAGTACAGGAGGTTTCTTTCAAAACCAACGTGGTCTAGGTCATTGAGTTGACACAGGAGCATAAAATATTTGTTATTTATTACTAATAATTGCCTGTGTGCATTATCAGCAACTTAGTCAAGTATACTTAACTAAATAACCTCTCCTGGCTCAATCCCCTTCCAAAATTATACAAAAACATCATTCACCCATGCTCTGACCACTGGCAGAATGGGCCTCCTTCTCCCCATATGGCTGATGCCTGGTAAAGTGGATTAGGGAAGAGTTTCAATTGTGGAAATAGTGTCACAATCATGACTAAGTAGCCGTTGTGAATATGGAACAGTTACCTAGGGCTTGGATAAATGGCAAAAACACTCCTCGTAGAATTTGATGAGAATTTGTTTTGTCTAAATGGGATCCCACATCAATCTGCTGTATTCAGAAGGAGGGGGGCCAAAAACACCAAAAACTATGCGATAAAACCTTTGCAGCTTTTCCCATATTTTTTTTTAAACACCAAAGGAATTTAAAAAAAAAAAACACACACTTCCACACCTTGGATTTACTTTTTAAAAAAAATACTGTTCGGCAGCAGCAACTCGTGTCAATAAAGGCAAAAGTCACTGCCATCTGGATTTGCAGGCATGCCCACTTGAACAACAGATGTGTGTTGCTTTGCATGCCTGCAATCTTGAAAAAAAACACATGGAGACAAATGAAAGCTGCTGAGAATTGGCATTAGTGTGCATCAATCCACATTTAGCTGTCTTGGGTCACTTATGGGAAAAAGGCAGCATATAAATAAAATAAAAATAAAATAAGAATGTTATTTCCTTGTATAGGAAAGCCCCTATACTTACTCATCCGTAACGTATCTAAGTAGCTGATAGAGGATACTGGCCATTATTTCAATATCATGTTTCCTGCAACAATCACAAGAACAATATCAAGGTTCCTGCAACAATATCATATTTCCTGCAACAGTCACAAGATCACAAGAACAATCACAATCACTCTTCCTCTGCACAATGGCCAAGATCCTTTAAAATGCTTGCATAATGTTAATCTACACTTACATATATAAAAACAATAGAAAGATATAAAGAATCCTGTAGCACCTTTGAGACTAACTGAAAGAAATAAGTATATGGCATAAGCTGACATAGATTCAGTCCATGTGTGTGGTATGAGCCTTCTATTTGCCTGTTGACTTATGATGACCCCAAGAATTTCATAGGGTTTTCTTAGACAAGGAATACTCAGAGGTGGTTTTGCAGTTCCTTGCTCTGAGAGATAGATTATAGCATCTGGCATTCATTCATTGGTGGTCTTCGATCCATGTACTAACCAGGGCTGACCCTGCTTAGCTTCCAAGATCAGACAGGATCTAGTGCCTTTAGGGTAGTTAAAACATTAGGATCATTCTGTTTTGGTGTGGAAATTCCCCTTTCCCTTGCTTGATCTCTGTTGAATCTATGTCCTAGAAACAATACCTGTGTTTATTTTCAGCAGCCATCTTGGCTAGTTGCAGGAAAATACAGACAGACAGCCAAGTACCCTGAAATTTTATTTCAGAAAATATTGGGCTAATTTAAACTGACCAAGGAAGTGGGAAAGCAGAGTCTTTGGTATTGTCAGGAGTTCCCAGGAAGTATTTCGGGATGAAGAAAATGTCATGTGGATCTCCAAAATAAAATTAGTTTGTACAGGAACAACCACTGGGATTTTCAGAGACTTTTTTTCTTGTCTGGAGGGGCTCTCAGTTATACAGTTGTCTCTTCATATTCACTGGGGTTTGGTTCCAGGACCCCCCGTGGATACCAAAATCTGTGACTACTCAAGTCCCATTACATCCAATGGCATAGCAAAATGGTGTCCCTTATATTAAGATGGCAAAATCAGGGTTTGCTTTTTGGATTATTATTTTTTTAAGAATATTTTCAAGCTGTGAATACTTAAAGCCATGGATACCAAATCCATGGATACAGAGGGACAACTGTATATGTGCTTTGGTCATCTCTTCCAGATGTTGTTGCCTTTTTCTGACATTGGTCTGTAGACTTCCACAGCTACCACATACATGATCACAGACTCTTTAACACTGAAGGCAGGGCCGGTTTAAGGGATTTTGGGGGGGGCCTGCCATGCTTTATTTTGGAGCCCCATATGTTTATCTCAGGTCAATGTAACCTAACTTAACCTAAGCTATTCACAGTACAGGATATTCAGATTATTACTAGTAATGCTTTTGCAGGAGAAGGGTTACTACGGGGCCCCCCACAATGATGGGGGCCTCTGTGGATGTTGACACTGCCAGTGCCTTAAACCAGCCCTGACTGGAGGAATCCCTGTTCTATTTTGGAGTTCATAGGAGTGTGCTTGTTTTTATCTTTCTTTCCAGCAACTAATTCAACAATTAGGTTCCATCAGAATAGGTGCATCAAAGAATATTAACATCTCAGTGGAGTTTTCTCTGGTCCTTCTCATTCCTAAGTGTAACAAGAGTGTTATAATCAGAAAGATAGGTGGAACAATTTATTTTCATTTTGCAATGACTACCAGGTGCTGTAGGCTACATTTCAGAAAAAGGAACTGGCAAAAACCACCTTTTAGTATTCCTTACCTAAGAAAACCCTATGAAATTCATGGGGTTGCCATAAGTTGACAGGTGACTTGAAAGCACACACACACACACTCCTCTCCTCCCATTGAATATATATTTTTTGCAACACAAAAATTTGCAATATGTTTTGAGTAGGCTGCTTTTACATTTCTTAGGAGAACATCAGACACAATTAATGTGGTGCCAGAATAACGACAGCCGAACACAAAAGGACACCAATGTCACACAACATCATACTTTTGCGTTCCGCTGTCATTATTCTGGTGTTTCTTTCTATTGATGGGCCACGCCATGAATAGATCGCCCATCCTGTTTTGGTGCTGGCATTGCCAGCATGTGAAACCTCGGGCCATTTAACTTCATCTACCATTTAACTCACATGAATGCAGTGTCAATAGCCAATCCAGCATGAACACTTCCAGCTGAGAGTGTGACATCCAGGTAAGTGATATACTTTTTAAAAACCTTCCCTGGTTTACTTGGAAGTTTTAAAGTGTGTGTATGTGATTTTTGTAATTTATTGTGTTTTATTTTTGAATTTCCTGTGTGATAAAATATCATAGGATTTCAAAGGAGGAAGTAAACGGATTTTTTAATGCCAGCAAAACAAAATTTAAAGGGGATCATCTTAAAGTCCTCACTTTTAAAACCGACCCATGCATTTTCTGCAGACATCCTGCTGTGTCACTACTACCAGGTTTGTCTCTGACCCATTTCATCCTGCATACCCTCCAACATTTCACAGAAGAAAACTGGGACACATTAGGCCAAGCAACATCAAAGTGTGCTCATAATGACAAAAGTTATTAATGAGGAAGAACACACAAGCTAGGAGGAGTTGCAGGCAATTGCTTTTGCCTAAGCCTCCTGGGAAAGGCAAGATTCAACCCCTCCTCTGCTACACCTGCTGAGTTAACTGAGTGCAACTGCAGGGGAGCAGGGGGAAATTTCCCCCCAGAGCTCCCCCTAGACACACCTTCCACAGCAAGCCCATATGCCTCCATCTTCCTCTGCAATCCCTCTCAAAATGGCAACAGCAAGTGTCACTTCCTATCACCATTTTGAGAGGGACTGTAGAAGAAAATGGAAGTTATCAGGGAGGTTAGTATGGAGTGCTCAGGGCGTTTATGGGGATAGGCATGTTTTCATGTGTTTTCACACAGCTGATGACTCTCTGTATGTATTGGGAGGGGGATTGCTGCAAAATCATGCCAATTTTTAGAAAATTGGCTTTAGAGGGGTTGGAAGATTGGTAGGGTGGCTTCAGAGGCCACAAAAAGGGGACCCTGGGGTTGCCTTCAGTATCTCCCTTTTGAGAAAGTCCCATCCGTCTTGAGGTCGCTTCTCTTTTAGTATTCCTGACCATGGGATCACCCCAGTATTTCCCTGAGTTTATTGAAATCAGCTCTCCTAAAGTCGAGAATGTGTGTCTGACTATGCCTGGCTTCGCCTTTCCATTGTATAATAAACTCCAGGAGAACATGATCACTCTCACCTAAGGATCCCACCACTTGCAGCCCATTAACCAGGTCATCCCTGTTGGTTAGGATCAGATCTAGGAGTTCGAGTTCATCTTACTTATTTCCCATGCTCTGTGCATTAGTGTAGAGACATCTAAGACCGTGTGTTCCCTTTACTTGCTGCCTGTGCAAGTTTTTTTTGCCTCCCACTGTTGGGTCCTTGCACTGTTTGCGTTGTTCCCTCTATGACAGTTTGAGTATTTTCTCCAGCCCTTTGGCCTTCCAGAATACAGTCTCCCTCCCCCATATGACTCAGTTTAAAGCCCTCCTGATCAAATTCTTGAGACTGTAGGCAAAAATGTTTCTGCCAACTGTTGTCAGATGCACCCCATCTCTTGCCAGAAGTCCCCCGTCATGAAAGCGCAGCCCATGATCCAAGAATCCAAATTGTTCTTGGTGACACCATCTACAGAGCCAGTTGTTTACGTCAGCTATTTTCCTCTCCCTTCCTGGACCATGCCCTTCAACTGGCAGAAGAGACAAGATGACCACCTGTGCATCCATTTCTTTCAGCTTCCTCCCCAGAGCCTCATAATCTCTTCTGATCTTCGGAAAGCTGTGCCTTGCAGTATCGTTGGTTCCCACATGGACCAAAAGGAAGGGGTAATGATCTGTAGGCTTGACGAGTCTTGTCAGCCTCTCTGTCACATCACGGATCTTTGCTCCAGGGAGACAACACACCTCCCGAGACATCTTGTCAGGCACACAAACCACTGCTTCTGTACCCCGCAGCAAGGAGTCCTCCACCACCACCACATGCCTCCCCAGAGGCTTCGCAGCTGCTGTTCCTTGCAGTGGTCCTCTCAGGGTCTCTTGCTCTGCCCCTGAAGTCTGTCCATGCTGTTCTTCCTCATTGTCCTCGATAAGGGAGAGGGCTTCAAATCGATTCTATAGCTGCAAAGCTGCTCGAAGAATCCCTGGATTTTCTTCTTCTGTGTGTGACATTCCTCCAGCTGTCTACCTCCTGTGTCTGTGAAGTGATCCTCTCCTCCCCAACCAGTTCCTCTGTGTGGTCCTCATCCAAGACTGTTTGTTCTGTTCTGTCCAGGAAAATCTCTTGCTCACAAATCTTTTGAAGTGTAGCTACCCATGTCTCCAGCTGCTGGACTTTCTCCTCCAAGAGGGCTACCAACTTGCACTTGGTGCATGTGAAGTTCCCCACGTCTGCAGACAAGAAGACAAACATCCCACAAGTGTTGCAGGTGACTGCAGCAGTCCCCTCAGTGTCCATGGTGAGAGCTTTTAGGTAATCTAAGAACTCTTAGTTAATGCTGGGAACTCTATGCTGTACTTTTGTTTGGTCAGGCATGGGCCTCAGCAACAAACAGCCTCTCTCAACAGTTTTAAAAAAAATTCAAACTCAGAGAAGCTCACTCAGCAACAAGCAGCCTCTCCCAACAGTTTCAGTCTTTTCTCCGAAATCAACAAAGGCTGTAGTCTAGTCCCATAACTCATGCAAAGCATGCAAAGAGGTCTTGTAGCACCTTTGAGACTAACAGAGAAAAAGAAGTTGGTAATGTAAGCTTCCATAGACCAAAGCCTACTTCATCAGATGCATCGGATGTGTAGACTTAAGTCTACAAAAGCTTATGCTACCAACTTCTTTCTCTCAGTTTGTCTCAAAGGTGCTACAAGATCCCTTTGTATACTGATGCAGATTACAGCGCTATGTCTTTTAATTCTACATACAATGCATATTTCTGCCTTGCCTATTGCTCCTCTTTAAAACTATCAGCAGAAACCTTTTCCCTCTCAGATTCCCCAGACAGAGATACACCTTTGGCTATTTTTAGAAACGGCTTCATTGTCTTTATATCAGTGGTTACAACAGTAACCTTTTCCCCTCTGGGGCACCAAGGCCCTAATTTGTATGAATTACAGTCCCTTCCCTCCAGCAAAAAGATATGCCTCATGCAATAAATTCTAACTAGCTTGAAGGGAGAGAAACATTGGAAAGTCAAAGGGAATCTCTTCACCTCAGAATGACCCTTCCTGACCAGAGCGCAAGGGAATACAATAATGATGCTTTAAGAATAGTGGTTTAGACTCCGGGTTGATCAGAATGGATGATCTATAGAGCCATTCCTGGAGCCAATCTATAAAATCAAGAGGTTAGATCAGAGCTGCTCTTGAATCCCAACTTCTCTCCCAGCTGGTTGTCAGCATTGGCTCACGGGCAGCACTCAGCAATGAACCAAGGGGCTGGTTTACACGGCAGGTTTTATTGCGTTAAGTTGTGCTTTAGCGCTTTCCCGCATCAGTGGTGGGTAGTTTACATGGTATATGTTTACACAGCTATATTTTGTGGCTCTTTGATTTTTTCCGCTTTGAGGTTCACACAGCCAAAAGTGCTGGGGGCATGGCCAAGCATTGGAGAAGGAAAGGAATGCCATAGGAATGTCTGCCCTGGCCCGAACTCCGTGTTTAACAGCTTAGAGGCAGTCCCCCTCCCCTCCACTCCCTTCCCACAAATCAAACGGAAGGTTTTTGTCCTTGCTTAACAGCATTTTCTCCCAAATAGAGGAAAGCCAGAGAGAGAGGGAGGGAAAATAACAGTTTAGATCTGATGCAGCCCTTCGTGAAATGGTTTCTCTCCCTCCCCCATGCACAGGATCACAGCTGATGAAATGAGCTATTACATACTTGCAAAACAGCAGAGAGGATGAGAAGGAATGCTCCCTGAATGAAAATTGTTGGGAATCCTTTTTGTTTGCAAACTGGCTTGCAAAATAGCAGAGAGGATTTTTCAAAGTTTCCTCTAATCGCTACTGTCTTTCCCTCCCTCCCTGCCCCTCTTTTAAGCCCACCCCTGCATCATCAACCAATCACAATGCAGCTCTGCAGTAGCTCTTAGCGGAATGGTTGTGTACACTGCCAATAATGCGCTACATTGCAAATATACCTGCAAAAGTAGCAACATCCCTTGCCACGCTATATTTGGGTGTTTTACCTTCCCCCCTTCTGAATGAGGCGATGCTGTGCTGTGATCCATGGGAACTATGAGCTATCTTAGCGGTATATTTAGAGGAATATTTGCCTGTGTAAACGACCCCAAGGACTCTGACCCAAAGCAAGAAGCAAGCATGACTTGGCTTATAGGAGGGATGGGGAAAGTGGGGCCTTGAAGGATGTGTGTCAGTGTGGGACCCCCAGTGGCCCCCTAATCTGTTTTTGTCACCCACAACTCCCTCCAAACTCCTTGATGCTCCTTCTTCTGCTCCCCCTGGGATGAATTGTTGCTCTAGGAAGGCTCTTGAGCACTAATTTACCCTTTAAATAAATATGGGACCCCCTGTACTGCTTCACATAAGATATATGTAGTGTGTGTATGTGTGTGTGTGTGTGTGTGTGTGTGTGAGAGAGAGTGAGAGAGAGAGAGAGAGAGAGAGAGAGAGAGAGAGATTCACTGACCATCACCTACTGCAGAGCAACTGCACACACACACACCAGAACCATTATGTGCCTGGTGGAGAGTTGGGAGGTCAATGAATCATTTGGCAGTTTGGATAGTCCCCAGATTATCCAGGGCCACCCTGTTGCCCACTTCTGGCTTAGATTCTGAATTGCCTTCCACTAATGGAAGGGCTTCTGCTGTTTATGGATGAGACCAGGGTGGCATTATTTTCTTGTTTCCTCCAGGAACATGAGGACACGATTGGTGAGTGAAGGACGGGAGTTCCCATCACAGACGTGTAGGGATGGAGAGGGGGGAAATGAGGGTGTTGTTCCCCAAATGAGAATTTTACCCCCTCAATTTTCCTTCAGTCCCAGAATTTCTAGCACTATCACTGAGAATTTGGAAATACAGTTTAGGCATCCAAACAAATGGTAGAATCCTTCAGAGCAGCCTTATTAATACATTGTACACGTAGAAGAAATCCTTTCCATACAGGTGTACTTTGTATGCTGCAGGACTCACCTTTGGTGCCTCTAGAGCTCTGTGTGAAAATTCATTCTCAACTCTGACACATGTGCTGACACCATACAGGCACTGACTGTTTCATGAGAGAAAGAAAATGGCTTGGAAGTAATGTATTTTAAAGATTCCAAGTGGACAGTTTCTGCACAAGTTTGCAGAGAAAACATGGCACAACACTTTATTAACAGTTCAGATAATTATAGTAGGAGGGCTTCTTTTGTATGTGGAAAATGCAGATTTGCTTTTTTGAAAGCTTCACAACATACTATCTAATTAAAATGCATTAAACTGCAGGTTATTTTTGTCATTGCATAGAAAACTTCTTTCCACCAGAACCTCTTCTGTAGTGACTGATGCCCAAATCCTTCCTTCCCTTTTGTCTCTGCTCCTAGTGAAAAATGTCTGGCTACACTTCTGTCTCATCTACGTCCATCCCACTTTTGACCCCACAGTAAATACTGACATTGTACAACTAACTGTCTAGCTACCCATGTGCATGCTCACTGGCCCATTGTGCAATGGTGAATGCATAGTGGCTGTTGCTGCAGTCCCAGTGAATCAAGTGGTACATTGAAGGAACTGACAAATAGATACTCACCCTCCAAGAATGTCCAAGTGCATGTGCAGTTACAGTTGTCCCTTCACATTCACGGATTCGGCATTCACGGATTTAAGTATTCACAGCTTGAAAATATTCTTTAAAATATAATAATCCAAAAAGCAAACCTTGATTTTGTCATCTTATATAAGGGACACCATTTTGCTATGTCATTGCATATAATGGGACTTGAGTATTCACGGATTTGGGTATTCACGGGGGGGGGTGTCCTGGAACCAAACCCCAGCGAATATGAAGAGGCAACTGTAGTACACTTGTAGAACTCTGTTTATTCTGCAGTGAAAAGAATATATCCTTTGTGCAATGGCCCAAAAAGAGCTATAAGGGAAATTTTGTGTGTGTAAAACACCAACAGTTTTCTTGCCAGGAATCCTGTGCAGTAAGTTAGGCTTACTGAGAGCCTATGGCGAAGTAGTAGACTACAGGCTCATCTACATGGGCCGGGACACACTGGCTCCCCACCGACAAGCATATCCTGCCTGTGGGATCAAGCTCATTCCTCCCCCATTACCTAAACAGAACAGGAGGAAGTCCAGACAGCCACGCCAGCTCATTGCTGCAGATGCAGATGCCACCACCTCCCTTGCTCTCTCTGAAGCCAAGAAGCCAGTCAACAAGATGTGACCAAGGCCCCCTACATGTGACTAGCTTTGCTCACAAGCTGTGGGCCTGCTTCCTGCTGTGGAAAAGTGACAGCAGAGGGCAGCTGAAGTGATGGGCCTGTCTGCTGGAATGGGCTCCTGTGGTCACATGAGGCCTGATCCATTTTTTTCCTTGTGGCAGTGGGTTTTCCTGGGTATTTTTAAAAAATGTTTTATTCCATCCTGCCCCATCTTCCCTCTGTCTTAGGCCCATCTTTGTCCCAGAGGTCATGAGAACTGCCCAAGGAAAATATGGGGCAAAAGGGAGCCCTGGTGGCACAGTGGTTAAATGCCAGTACTATGGCCACAACATTGTAAGTTCAATCCTACAGGGTTGCAAGGTTGACTCAGCCTTCCATCCTTCTGTAGGTCAGTAAAAGGAGTGCCCATCTTGTTGGGGGCAATTAGCTATCACATTGTAAACCACTTAGGGAATGCTTTGGCACTGATAAGCGGTATAGAAATAGAAGTGTTATTGTGTCATCTGGACTGCAGGGCTCCAAGATGGGGAAACAAGACAGGGTAAATTACCCATGCAGACAAGCCCTAGGACTCCAAGAGGCCAGGGTTCAAAACACTGCTTCACCATGGAAACCCAGTAGGTGACCTTGGGCATATCACACTCTCCTTGCCATGCCCCATGAGCCTGATGAGGGTATAGAGTCAGAGGAGGAGGAGAACATGGCAGGGAATGGCCCTAGGGACTTTGGCACAGGTTTATCTACACCTGTGCCAGCAGGGAACCCTGCCAACCTAGAGGCTCGAGCAGAGGAAGAGCCTGGTCCGAGTGGGTTGGCATCAGTCCCAGCAGAGAGTCCTGCCCATTCAGATAAGGATGAAGAAAAAGAGAGGGACTTACCTCTACCAGTATATACCCAGCAGCAAGCTCAAAAGGAAGCTCAAAGGAGGTCTCTAAGACTTTATGAGAAAAACCTGCTCATTAAGAAACACCTGACAGAGCCTCAATTGCTTTATATCTGCTGGGAGAGGCAATGGAGGCTTTGTCAGAGATCAACTGATCTTCCTGGTGAAGGCTTCCTCCTAACTTCAGTGCCTGGATTCTGGTTATCTTGACTTCTGTTACCTTGACTCGTGCTTAGACCTTGGACTGTCCCTGACTACTCTGCTGCCTGCTCCTATTGACCCGTGGACTGTTTTGGACCCACGCTGACTGACTGCCATAAGCCTCTGATCTTTTGGACTGTGTTACTGGACTAAATCTTTGACTGTGTTTGCATTCCTGTGAGCTAATTAACAGTTGGCTACCTTCCCAGACTAGTGCTGTTTATACTTTGCCGGTAACTAGTTGCTCTCCGGACACTCCCGGCCTTAAAGGAAGGCAACAGCAAACCTCCATGGAATAAATCTTGCCAAGAAAACCTACTGATTGGGTCACCATAAGTTGGAGCTAACTTGAAGGTACATAACAACAAGGAGACAGGCTGCAGTTCCGCTGGACAACATAACTATGTTGGTGGTAGCGGTGGTATAGACTATGGCATAGAGGCAGGGGTAAAATGGATACAGGTGCAGCAACAGTGAAAGAGGGGAGAGGCATAGGAAGTAGTCATTGTCGGGAGAAAAAGCTGCCCTAGAAGCTCAAGAACTGCTCACAAGATGGCAAGGCCATTTTCTCTCTTAAAAAAGATGGTTTCTCTTCCATCTCCTCACATGCTTGGTGCTGCAACCACACACACACACACACACACACACACACACAAAGACCTCAATGCAGTGTTGTGCCAAGAGAATTCTAGTCACTGTTTGCAGGCCCAGGGTCACCAGTGAGGGGGTAAGAGCTAGAATCTCCAAGGGGTTGTCTAAACGGTGAAAATACTCCTCATAGAATTCGAAGAGAATACAATTTGTCTTAATGGAATCCCACATCAATCCATCATATTCAGAAGGAAGGGGACCAAATACTCTATATAGTTGAAGTTTTTTAAAAGTTCTGTGGGGAATGCACATTGCCGCTCATTGGGACAACAGATTCACTTTGGTGTGCATTCCCCATAAGAGTGGAAGTAGAAAGTTGATTGGTTGGACATCTGCATGGGGAGGAGCTTGCTAGCAAGACAAACACCCCAAACCACCATGTTGGATTTTCGCTGTAGCAATCAAGTGCTTTTACGGGGAAGAAATAGTCCCTTTTTTGTTTGCTACTTTGTTAAAGTGGAAAATTGCACCTTTGATTCAGGTTATTTTTTTAAAAAATGTTCGGCAGCAGCAAATCAAGGTAAATAAAAACATGAGTAATTCTCTCGCTCCTGCCATCTTGATTTTCAGGTATTCCCCTTGGAACACCGAAAGTGGGTAGCTTCACGTGCCTGTGATCTTTAAAAAAAAACTGTTAAAACAAATAGAAGCTGCTGCAAATTGGCATTACTGTGCTTCAGTCCACATTTTATTGCTTCATATAGACAAGCCCCAAGTCCCAATTAAGCATTCTGTCTTGTTGTCACAGTCTACTAGATCTTACCGACTCCAGTTTTGGACTATCAGTGATTCAAATTCCATCCACAAACTGAGGAGTTATTTGATAATGTTGCATGTTCCAAGTAGTGTCACTTTTTGTAATTGTGCTATCGTGATCCTATCTTTGGCAATTTCATTTAGATGTTTTGTCAGTCCATTTGGAATTGCTTCCAGAGTACCAACCACTTCTGGAACTAGTTTTTTCTTTTCCCATAATCACAATCTGTGGGTCTCGCTATTTTATAATCTTTTCCTTCTTTTTTTGTCTTCAATTCTGCTGTCCCCTAGGATTGCCATGTCTATAATCCAAACTTTCTTTTTCTCAGCTACAGTTATCTCTGGCATATTATGTTCCAATTCCTTATCAGAGTCCCATAAGATTTTTACTTCATCATTTCAAAACCTTCTTCAGGTTTATGTTCCCACCAGTTCTTTAAGGATGAGCAATCGTACATTTTTTTCCACATAGGTGCCAATGTATCATTACAGACACTTTATCAAGGCATTTCTTATATTCCATCTGTGCACTCTTGAGCACAAACTCATAAGGTAGAAACAAATGAGAAAGTTTGAGCTCCAGAAATTTTTGAAGTTAAATTTTGAACAGCCCCTGAAGAAGACCTTTGAGAGCATATACAGGCCAAAATGTGCTGGGCTTTTTATTAATGAATCACTCATCCATTGAGCATCTTTCGTGTTTCCTGCTGATCATATTGGGTACTCCCCAGTTTTTGTTTCCTTTAGAAATTAGCTCAGCCAAGACCATTCCAGCGCTGTGGACAACATCTCCAATGCCTCCTGGTTAATCCTGTTTGATACCTTCCACTTTGTGTACCTCTGACCTTTAGCTTGACTCTAGATTAATCTCTCTGGCAACTCCCTTCTCAATTTCAGACTCAGTCCAGGACAACAGTTGGATCCCCATATTTGTGGAACCAATATCAGCTGTTTCAATTATCCACAGTCAAAAAAAATAGGGCCACATACCATAGAGTCATTATGGAAAATGCCTAGAGAGGTGTCCTCTCTAGGCATCTTCTAGGTCCTCCAAGACAATTCTGTGGTATGTTTGTATCAGAAGCCCTTTATTTTAATAGGGTTTGCTATTGTCTGGTATCCATTGTAAGTCGGGAACCAAACCCCTGTGGATAAGGGGTTTGACTATATTTGCTTTGTTTGACTTCTGGCTGTTTGAATAATGCTTCTGAAAACCCTTTAGGACTGGCCTGGTTTTTCCTTGGTCATCCTTTATGAGCTGGAGGATGTACTATCCTGGGTGCTTGCATGCTTTCAAACGGGACAATCCATGCAGAAGAGTATCAAGCTGAGCAGTGGTTTCAGCTCAATAACAATTCTGAGTTGAGAACGCAGTACTTGATCATGAGTCTGCCACTCCAGATGACTAACTGCTCCCACTGTTTCTTCTTTTCTCAGCCAATAATAGTCCAGAAACGTCCTGCCTTGAAGCAGGAGACAAAGGAGGAAGCTTTATCTCAATGTCAGGGAATATATTCCCAAGATTGATGTCAAGGCTCACCAAAAGTCAGAATTCATTTCACAGGGTTTGTCACTTTTTCTTGCTGAAAAAGCTGATTCTGTCTTAAAATACTGAGCAGCAAAATTCCTTGATAGCAGCTACCTGCCACACAAGCTTTCAAGCTGTTGAAAGAGGGACTAGGGAGACACCATAAGAGCCTGTGAATAAACACACAGCACCCTTGGAAAGCCAGGATGAGGTCTGGAAAACTTGTGGCTCATAAAACATTGATGAATTACTACTCCCATCAGCCCTTTTCCATTCTCCAGGCTGGCTGGGGCTGATGGGAATTCAAGTCCAACAACATTTGGAAGGCCACAAGTTCACCACCACAAGGGAGTTAAAAATACCGGGTATCTAAGGAGGGAAGAGCACGAGTTGGGATGAGAGTTGGATACATCTGCTAATTTAAAAATAAAATAATGGCAGACACCATGTTGTTGTTTTACACACATGCTGAACAAGAGTTCTACCAGTACCATGGACTGCTAAAAAGATAAATGAATAGGTCTTAGGGCAAACTGAGCTTCAACTCTTACTCAAATCAAAGAGGACTAAACCAAGGTTTTCATACTTTTGATATGAGATGGTGTGACTCATCGGAAAAGATGACAATGTTAGAAAAACTGGAAAGCAATATGAAAAGAGGAAGACAACATTACAGGTTGGATTGATTCAATCAAGGAAGCCATTGTCATAACTCACCCCCTAGATGTCAGTAGCTCTCTCTATATATAACTGCAGCTTCAGTCTCTGGAGCGAGGCAAACAGGAGCAAGGCGAACAGGAGAGGACAACAGCAGTGTTTGGCATGGCTGCAGTGGAACAGACAGCATAAGGTAAGTTTGTGGTTGTTAAATTAAACTTCTTCAGCCCCAGAGAGTTTGTTGGGCTAAGGCCAGTGTGCTTGCTTGGGTCAAGGCTGTTTGTTTGTGTGAGCTGAGTGTAGGCTTGACTGGAGGAGGGGTTTATTAGCATTTGTTAGGTGAGCTGCTTCTCTTGAGAGCAAGTGAGTCACAGAGACTGCTGAAAGGAAAGTAGGGCAGAGGCAGAGGGAGGAGCTAGCAGCCAGTAGCTCTCTCTGTATATATAGCTGCAGCTTCAGTCTCTGGAGCTCGGCATACAGGAGAGAGGACAACAAGGGTGTTTGGTGTGGGTGTTTAGCGGGGGAGTTTGAGGGGGAGGCACAGTTCTTTTCTGAGGGGGAAAGGCTTCTGCTGAGCTGGTGACCTGCCTGGAGGTGGAGTAAACAGCCACTGGCTTTATATAACTGGTGCTGCACTCTTTCCAGGTTAATCTTAGAAAATCAGCAGCAAGTGCCTTGTGGCATGCACAGTTCTAACATAACAGGGGCATAGGAGCTCTTCTGAGAAACAAGGCCAACAGGCATTGGGTGGAGGGGGGATACTAGAGGAGTTTGGACAGGGAAGCCTAAAATTCTCTTTCAGTGACTACTCAAGAAAACTGAATATGGCTAGTGAGGGAGCTGCTGCAGTCACCTGCAACACCTATGGGATTTTTGTCTTCTTGCAAGAGGAGGTGGGGAGCTATATCTGCAACAAGTGCAAATTGGTAGCCCTGATGGAAGAGAAGGTCAAGCATCTTGAAGACAGGGTATCTACTCTTCTGAATATTAGGGAATGAGAAGTTTACTTGGAAAGAGTGGAGAAGACCATCCTGGAAGCAGAACACAACAGGGAGGTGTGTATGTAGGAGGCCATTACCCATACACAGGAAATGAACACTTGGAGGAATGTGACACAGAGAAGTAGAAAGGCCAAGGCTCCTTCAGCCAGCTTGCAGCTACAGAATCGATTTGAAGCTCTCTCTCTTTCCAAAGAAGAAGAGGAAGAGCAGCAGTGCCAGCCCTCAGGGAACATACAAGAAACCTTGGTAGATCCAGGACATGAAGTGGCCTCTGCCAAGACTCCAAGGAGGAGGAGGGTGATGGTGGTAGGGGATTCCCTGTTGCGAGGAATAGAAGCAGTAGTCTGCAGGGCTGACAAAATGTCTTGGGAGGTATGCTGTCTACCTGGGGCAAAAATTCAAGATGTAACAGAGAGGCTGACAAGACTCATCAAGCCTTCTGACCATTATTCCTTCCTTTTGGTCCATGTGGGAAACAATGACACTGCAAGGCATAGCCTCCAGAAGGATTTGGGTAGGAAGCTGAAGAACCTGGATGCACAGATAGTCATTTCATCTGTCCTTCCAGTGGAAGGGCATGGCCCAGGAAGGGAGAGAAGAATAGTGGAGGTGAACAACTGGCTACTCAGATGGTGCCACCGGGAACAATTTGGCTTCCTGGACCATGGTATGCGGTTTCAGGGAAATGGGCTTCTGGCAAGAGATGGGCTGCACCTCACAGTAGTTTGTAGGAATGTTTTTTGCGAAGAGTCTGAAAGATCTCATCAGGAGGACTTTAAACTGAGTTGTATGGGGGAGGAAGACAGTTCTCTTGAAGGCAGGAGTTCAAGTGCTAGAGATAATAGCTCAAATGTTATACAGAGAACAAGGCAAATAACACAACAACCCAACAATGGGAGGAATAAACCCGTTAAAAGGCAGATAGGGGAAAGGGCCTATGGTCTCAGATGTCTCTATACAAATGCATAGAGCATGGGAAATAAACAGGATGAACTTGAACTCTTAACACAGCAAAACAAATATGATATCATAGGCATTACTGAAACCTGGTGGGAAGAGTCTCATGATTGGAATGTACTAATAGAGGGGTATAGCCTATTTCAGAAAAATAGACCAAACAAGAAAGGTGGTGGAGTAGCATTATATGTTAAGGAAGTGTACACCTGTGAACAGATCCATGACTTAAATCCTGGGAGCCAGGTTGAGAGCATCTGGGTAAAAATTGGAGGAGAGCGAAACAACAGGGATATCATTCTGGGGATCTACTACAGGCCTCCAAACCAAACGGAGGACTTGGATGATGCTTTCCTGGAAGAGATGACCTCACATTCAGAAGGGAGAGGTGTAGTAGTAATGGGGGGTTTCAACTATCCTGATATTTGTTGGAAGTCCAACTCTGCCAAGAATTTAAGGTCCAACAAATTTCTCAGTTGCCTTGCAGACAATTTCATTGTCCAGAAGGTGGAAGAGGCAACAAGGGGATCAGCTATTTTAGATATTATCCTAACCAATGGGGAAGCCAAGCATAGTCAGACATACGTTCTAGACTTTAAGAAAGCTGATTTCAGAAAACTTAGGGAAATACTGGGGGTGATTCCATGGTCAGAAATACTAAAATATAAAGGAGTTCAGGAAGGATGGGAGTTTCTAAAAAAGTGAGATATTGAAGGTACAACTTCAAACAGTTCCAATGAGGAGGAAAAAGGGGAGGTGTCTAAAGAAACCAGGATGGATGTCGAAAGAACTCTCAACTGAGCTGAAACATAAAAAAGACATGTACAAGAAATGGAAAAGGGGAGAAATCACCAAAGAAGAATTCAAACAAATAGCCAGCTCATGTAGGAGGAAAGTCAGAAAAGCCAAAGGTCAGCTGGAGCTCAGGCTTGCTAAAGAGATTAAAAACAATAAAAGGGGCTTTTGGGGGTATGTCCGTAGCAAAAGGAAGAACAAGGAAATGGTAGGACTGGTCAAAAGTAGGAATTTAGCAGCCATGCTGTTTTTTCCCCTCTTTCACTTTGAGAAACACCTTAGAAACAGCTTGTATTGAATATAAACGTCTATTAGTTTCTATTGCTATCTTTTTCTGTCTTTTTAATATAGAAATAATTGTTTTTACTCCAACCTCAGCTTGTCCTTGACCTGATTTCTTTCACTTGGAGTCACTCTGGTTAATTGTCTGTTTTTAAAACATTTAGCCTGTAAGGTCCTGCAGAGAGTTAGGACTTTATCAGACACATAAAATATGGTGTCACAACGATGCCACATAACCAAGAAAGGGCATGTATATCAGATGACACCACCCTTTTATGTTTATATCCCCACCAAAACATTTTTTTAATTGACTGCTGAAGCCATCAATAGATCACTCATGGTGCTTTTGTGCTGGCATTGCTGGCATGTGAAACCTCATGCCATTGTACTCACATCAATGCAGTGTCAATGGCTGGTCTGGCGTGAACACTTCCAGGTGATATTGTGGAAGGCAGGAAATGATGGACTTTTTATTACCCTCCCCAAGTCACTTGGAAGCTTGTTAGTGTGTTTAGGTGCTTGGTGTAACTTTTTTATTGTTGTTTTTTGTTTTTGTTTTTTGAATTTCCCGCACTATGTATTCTTGCAAGAATATGCAGGATTTTGAACAAGGAAGTGAACGGAGCTCCATTCACTTCTTCTTTCATTGCTGGAGAAGCCGTTGCCAGGATCAGAGGTAAGTGTGGTGGGGGCATGCTTTTGCTGGCATAAAAATGGATTTTTTTATGGCACCAAAAGAACGCTTTTAAGGGGCTCGTCTGATAAAGTCCTTAGTGCCTGGGAGGGTCACACACACACACACACACACACACACCAGTTAAGCCCAGTGTGCTGTTCTTAACAACAGAGATTGTCATATTTTGGACATCTCATGGAGAGATATGGCTGATTAGAAAAGGCAGTAATGCTCAGTAAGGTAGAAGGCTCTAGGAAAAAAGAGAGACCACACTACCAGTGGATTGGTTGAATCAAGGAATCCATGGCTGCCCCCTGTTTGCAAGCCATGAGCAGAGAAGCTGATGACCAGGGATCATGGAGGTCTCTCATTCCTAGAGCCACTGTAAGTCAAAGTCAACTTGATAGCAAATAACAGCAACAACATTACAGCTTTGCATTACCTCCAAGGAGAGACTGAGAGGAAGGCTTTAAAAGAAATGAAATATAGGCATGCTGCTGCCAAGGTCATATTAAAGGCATCAGCCAATGCCACCAAATGTTTCTAAATTTAAGAAGCCTCTTTTCTCCCACTCCCACTAAGCCCATTGTAGGTAATGGAAGCTGTTTATCTAATTTGAACAGATCGCAGGTGCTAATCCTTCTATGATTAGAGGCTAGCTGGCTGAATTAGACCCATATCTTCAAACTGGGTTTGGATGGGGATGTCAGATCTTTGGTGGGAGGGATTGGCAGGGGAAGGCCAGCTGCTGCCTAAGTGAAGCAAATAGTTTTGTCCTTTGAGCGAAGAGAAATTTACTATTGATTTTTGGCTTAAGAGTGATAAGTGGGCAGTTTTTATAATTCTCGTCATGTTTAGAGTGCTATTATTTTAGACATTAGCCATCGCTGGAGTGGTGGAAGATCCAGTATATCATCTCAGTCAAGACCTCCAGTTCCAGGGCCAAAAGCATAGCTGATGATAGCACAAAGGGACTCTCTGTTTCTCTTTATCTCACATTTGATTTTTAAAAAACCCTTCAAGCTCTTTATCATCAGATACATGAAGAAACTGCAAATTGTGGAAAGTTATTTTTTTAAAAACTGAAGCAAACAAAATTCTCAACCATTTGCACTGTATATGATCATGTTTTACCTGCCTGCCATGTAGACTTTAGATGATGGTGATCATGAGCATGACGATCACAATCATGATGATCGTGATCATGATCCTAATTGTAGTCAAGTCAACTTCAGCTTATGGCAACCCTATGAATGAGAGACATTCAAGTTGAACTGTTATCAACAGCTATCCTCAGGACTTGCAAACGCAGGGCCTTGGCTTCCTTGATTAAGATTTTCCACCTGTAATGTGAGCTCCTTCTTTTCCTCCACTTTCCACTTTCCAAAGCATTATGGTCTTTTCCTATGAGTCATCTCGCCTCATGACGTCCAGAGGAGAGCGACCAAAATGGTGGGAGGTCTGGAAGCCATGCCCTATGTGGAGTGGCTTAGGGAGCTGTGTATGTTTAGCCTGGAGGAGAAGGTGAAGAGGTGACATGACAGTCATGTTTGAAGGGACGGGATACTGAGGATGGAGCAAGCTCATTTTCTGTTGCTCCAGAGACTAGGACACAGAGCAATGGACTCAAACTACAGGAAAAACAGAGTCCACCTAAACATTAGGAAGAACTTCCTGACAGTAAGAACTGTTCGGCAGCAGAGTACACTGCCTCTTCGTGTGGTGGAGTCTCCTTCTTTGGAGGTTTTTAAACAGAGGCTGGATGGCCATCTGTCAGGAATGCTTTGATTGTGTATTCCAGCATGGCAGGGTGTTGGACTAAATGGCCCTTGTTGTCTCTTCCAACTCTATGATTCTATGATGTGTCTAAAGTATGATAGCCTCAGTTTAGTCACTTTGGCTTCTAGAAAGAGTTATGATTTGAATTGCTCTCATACTCATCTGTCTGTTTAGCAGTCCATAGTATCTGTAGAGCTCTTCTCCAGCACCACATTTCAACTGAGGTGACTCTCTTTGTGTCATGTTTCTTATGTTACTGGAGGATAGATGTTGATTAGAAGAAACTTCTTGACAGCAAGAGTGGTTCAGCAATGGAACCAATTGCCTAGAGAGGTGGTGGGGTCTCCTTCTTTGGTTGCCTTCCAAAAGAGTCTTAACAGCTACCTGCTGGGGATGCTTTAGCTGGAGATTCTGCATTAAGCATTGAGCTTGGACTAGATGGCCCACGAGGACCCTTCCAACTCTATGATTCTATGAAATGTGACCTTAAGAGTCAACAGTGATAACCTCAGTGCCATTCAGCCTGCACCACAGGACCAACACCACCATCCCTACATTGCCGTCGGCAAATCTGTGCTCAAGTCCGTTCAGCAGTTCACCTACCTGCAGGGCCAGTTTAACCTGTCTGCCAAATCAGCATTGGCAGGGGGCCCCGAGGTCAAGAGGGGGCCCCGAGGTCAAGAGAGGGCCCCGTGTTGGCCTCCTTAATATGAAAATAATGGGATTTCTGGTTTAAAATACCATAGAGTTGCCTTGGAAGGCCTAGAAAAGGGCTAGGGAAGACACATTTTCTAGGAAGACTCTAGGGTAGGTGTGCTGTTTTGTGTCCCATGGATAATGAATCCAGGGATACGGGGGTCCTACTATAATCTGAACATCCTGTACGGTGAATAGGTTAGGTTACATTGATCTGAGATAAACATATGGGGGCCCCAAAGTAAAGCATTGCAGGGGGCCCCAAAATTCCTTAAACCGGTCCTGCCTACCTGGGAAGCATCATCTCCTCAGATGCCAAGATTGACAAAGAGATCGATCACAGATTAGCAAAGGCATATAGTGCATTTGGAAGGCTTCACAAAAGAGTCTGGAGCAATAAACACCTGAGGCAAAGCACAAAAATCAGTGTGTATAGAGCCATCGTACTGTCTGTCCTCCTTTATGGATCTGAAACATGGGTCACCTATCGCCACCACCTACGACTCCTCGAGCGCTTTCATCAGCGCTGTCTACGCACAATCCTAAATATACACTGGTCTGACTATGTGACGAATGTTGCTGTCCTTGAGCAAGCAGGGATCACCAGCATTGAGGCCATGATATTGAGAATGCAGCTGCGCTGGGCAGGGCACGTTTCTAGGATGGAGGACCATCGCCTCCCAAAAATACTACTCTACGGTGAACTCGCCACGGGTGAGCGTAAGAGGGGCGCTCCAAAAAAGCGATACGAAGACTTCTTGAAACAACATCTCAGGCTCGGCCAAATTGATCACCAACAGTGGTCCGCCCTGGCCTCACATCGGGAGGCATGGAGACGCACTATCCACAATGCTGCAGCCTTATTTGAGAACTCACGACGAACAAGTCTTGAAGAGAAATGACAATGCAGAAAGAATCACAACCCAAAAGCATCACCCAAGGAGACCTTCTGCTGTGCTTTTTGCAACCGGACTTGTTTATCTTGGATTGGCCTTTTTAGTCATCAGCATGCTTGCAGAAAGCGCGGGATGAGTCCTTCCTGAATCTTCGTTTGCGAAGAAAAGCCAGAGAGAGAGAGATTCTTTCTAATTCCCATGGTCTGCCTTGGAAATGAACAGTTTAAACAATGAAATGGTTAGCAATAATTCAGTCAATTAAATGATTTAAAATATTAGTGCTGGTGCTAATGAACTGATCTCCCAATTTCTGGATCCCATCCTGGGAGAAAAGCAGGGTATAAAATCAGTAATAAAATAAAATATTTTTAAAAAAATCTAAGTTCAACATTAGAAAAGAAATTTTCAAACCTAACATTTGAATCTCTGATCACTTCCCCTTCAGTCCCCTTTGTAGCAAAAACACTAGTAATTAGAAATCTAGGTGGTCTCATGGGGAAATGAGTTCTGTAATGTGGAAGCTCATAGACAGAAAGTCCCACACTGCATTATCACCACTCTTATCTCAGTGAAGGACTGGCTGTACACCAGGGCATCTCCTGATGATCCAAGTCGGCAGGGTAGCACAGCTGGAAGCAGAAAACTTCCCAATGGACCCAATGAGGATGGGCAGGTGATGAGAACTCATCTGAGTTGCTTTCCATGCTCTGACCTGAAGAGGAGGACCACAGAGCTGATGAGAAGTTGCTTCAGATATTACACTCCCATTATCCACCCCCAAGGCTGACAAGTCAGGAACATCAAATTCCCTGAGATTTCTGAGCCAAAACTTGAGACCTAGAGGTGGATCTTTGTGATGTCACAGAAGTGGGGCAGACAAGAATTGGGAGGCTGATGGGAATCACTTCTAGATCAACAGATTGTTGAAATGGGCATGAAGATGAGACCAGAGTATGGGTAAAACCCAGCTAATCAGGTAATATGATGACCCAGGACCAGGTTGCTGCCCAGATACACACTATTTCTATTTTTTACTCAAAAATTGGGTCTGCTCTACACTTAATGTGATATCATATCAGTGAACAATATCATATCAATGAACAATGTGATATCATATCAATGAACATTTTGAGTCTTTTCTCTTTAAGATAATTATGCTGTTAAAGGGATTCTATGTAATGGGTTTTTTGTATAGAACTAAATTTAAAATATTTATGGTGCTTGGTTGGGTTGTTGTTCTTTTGTTTTCCTTTTCCTTTTTGGTTTTATTGATTTGTTATTAGTGTTTATTGTCATAAATAAAAGTTTTGTGCTTTTTTTAAAAAATAGGATTTGCTCTACTTTATTTAGGACAAAAAAATTGCTGTGAAGTAAAGGAGGAAGTAATCTGAAGTTGTGCTCTTATGGTGTTGTTTTCTTTTTCTTCTTTTTCTTTCTTTTGTTTTTCTTCCTTGGGTTTGTTGTTGTTGGTGGTGGTGGTGGTGGTGTTTACTCCACATGAATTTCAAGAATTTCTCCAACTTCCTTCCTTCCTTCCTTCCTTCCTTCCTTCCTTCCTTCCTTCAACTTAGAGAGACAAAGAAATGTCTAGTTTCAGTAACCATCTTGGATGGCTTTAAAAGGGGATTGGATGAATTCAAAGGAGATGTGGCCATTGATGGCTACCAGTCAGATGGCTTTATACAGTAGGACCCCCGTATCGGCAGAACCAATATCCACAGTTTCAGTTATCCATGGGATGCAAAACAGAACACATACCATAGAGTTTCCTAGAAAATGCCTAGAGAGGCATCCTCTCTAGACATTTTCTAGGTCCTCCAAGGCAACTCTATTGTATTTTAAACCAGAAGTCCCATTATTTTCAATGGTGTTCACTGTTATTCACAGTTTCTGATATCCTTATTAAGTCCAGGAGCCAAACCCCTGCAGATATGAGGGTCCTACTGTACTCTATTATCTCTGCTGTCAGAGGCAGGCATTATGCCCCTGCATGGTAGGTACTGAGGTGTGTGGGATGGATATGTGATGTTGTAGAATTTTGTAAAAAATAAAGTTGCATTTAAGGTAAATTATGGTTTGGCATGTGATGTATAGTATAATATAAGAATCTGTTGGGAGTGATAAGAGCATGGAATGGAAAGTTGGGAGTGACTGGTGTTTGAAGGGATGTTAAAAAGGCGGGTGTGTAGGACAGTTTGTCAGGGGAAGAGATAGGGATTTCATTAGGACTGCTAGGTTCAGCTAGAATTATGAAGAGACAGGGAAGAGTTAGTAGCATCAATTAGGATGTACACACATTGAATATGTAGGTTGGTATTCTACATTGCCTACTTAGTTATGTAAATGACTTACAGATGTTGTACTAAGTCATCCTTTTGCTCTCTTCCAACTTCACTGTTCTTACATTACATATCTACAGTACTTGGGGTGTGAAGTAGTGTACTAAGAGAGGTAGCCTTTTTTAAAAAAATACTTGTGGGGGAAAGAAGGCAACTGTTTATTAAATTTCAGGTATTATACTTTAATTCTGCTTTTCTGCTAGAAAGCTCAGAGGTCTTGCCATGAAGACTTGACTCCTACATCAGGCCCACATCTCCATGGTTTCAACCATGCTATAAGAGGAAGTGATCCTTGAAAGTCTATTTATTGGGGGTTTCACAGTAGGAAATCTCTTCATTTATCATAAGTGCAAAACATCTTTCTCTTTTCTTTTTCTTTTTTCTTTTCTTTTTTCTTTTTTTTTTTGGCAGCCACTTGAGTTATGAATTCTGCATGGTACTAGGGAGGGATAGCATAATATATTGGAATAATTTTACAGTCTTCTTTATTTAATATAGTATTTTTACTTTGCCTGTGGGTCCTTAGAGTTGAGCGAGAATCAGATGCCAATGGAAGGTACGTTTATTTTTATCTTCTGTTTTAGCTTCTGCATAGGAAGAGGATGAATATGAACTGTGATATTTAAAGAGATGTCATGTAGAAAACCGAGCAACCTTGTTTTCTGCTGCTCCAGAGACCAGAACATGTACCAACAGATTCAAATTAAAAGAAAAGCATTTTTACCAAAACATTGGGAAGAATTTTCTGGTGGCAAAAGCTGTTCAGTTGTGGAATATACTGCCTTAGAGGGTGGCAGACTCTATTTCTCCCTCTCTCTCTTTGGGGGTGTTTAAACAGAGGTTGAACAGCCTCCTTTGGGGACTGATTTTGTTGTATATGTTTCTTTTGTTGTGTTTGGACTTTTTCAGAGGTGGGGGGACCAAGGAGGTCGGGAGAAGAATGGGGCTGTCATGTACACAGCCTCGTTTCAGAAAGCCCAGTCCTCCTCCTGACCTTCCCCAGTGCTGCTGGTGCTACTTTTTATTCACATAGGTTTTTTTGTCAATAAAAAGCAGTGCCAGCAGCATGAGGGAAGGTCGGGAGGAGTTCAGGAGGAGGACGGAGAAGGATGGAGCTGCCTGAAATGGGGCTGTGTAAGCACGACAGCCCTGTTCTTCTCCTGACCTCCTTTCGGGGGGGGGGGGTCCCCTGTCTGAAAAAGTCCTTTGTTGTATGGCAGGGAGTTGGATTAGGTGGCCCTTGTAATCTCTATGGGGAGAAAACAGTGCAGTGGGAGCTTAAGGAGATTATCAGATGCAGCAAATGTGGCATGATCGCGACTCCACAAAAACACAAAAGAATGCCGATATCAGATGATGACATCCTTTTGCATTCCACTGGGATTATGGTCTCATTTCTTTTTATTGACAGCTGAAGCCGTTGATAGACCAGACATTCCATTTTGGTTCCAGCATTGCCAACGTGCAAAAACTCAGACCATTTACATCCCATCACTGCAGTAGGAATAGGTGGTCCGACACAAACATTTCCAGGTAAGATTGGGACATCCAGGTAAGTTTCACTCTTTTTATGACCCACCCCAGGTTACTTGGGACCTTTAAAGTGTGTTTAGGTGCTTGGTGTCACTTTTTATGTGTTTATTTTGTTTTTATTTATAAATTATAAAATTCCCCCTGTGATGAAGTCTCACAGGATTTTGAGTGAGGAAGTGAACGGGGCTCTGTTCAGTTCCTCTTTATTGCCAGGGAAGCCTTTTCCAGGAGAGGAAGATAAGTGTGGGGGGAGTGTTCTTTTGCCGGCATAGAAATGGGGGGGGGGTTATGTCGGCAAAAGAATGATTTTGGATTGTCTGGTAATCTCCTGTGTCTACAAGTCACACGTGACCATTGTGAACCAGATTGAATGTGCACCTGCTTACTTTAGAAGAGGAGTAGACAATGTACATGCCAACACGCAAGGCCATCTTTGTGTCCCCAGGCCTCCATAAAGCCCTCTGGAGGCCATCTGTACAGACTTGGAGAGAGAGGAGGTTTTCTGTTCCTAGAGTTTCTAGGAGTAATGGTTTTAGCATATTACTAAACCCCCCCACCCCCGCAGCCAAAGTCAACTTAAATAATTGTAGTGAACCCACACAATTAATAGAGATTGTTTACTTGTATTTCAGCAACTGATTTGATGGGTCAACCCTACTTGGGACCAACCAATAGAATATGGACTTACATATTTAACATAGCATGGCCTTCAAAGGTGCAGTTATCAATGTGTTGATATAAATAAATAAACCTCAGAGTCACAAATGCCTTGATAGATCAGGACTATCCCAGGCCCTGAGATTCCAGGGCCAGACCCTGAGATGGAGGGATGATCACTCACAATGTTACAGAGGACAGGTCCTGATAATGTAAGAAGCTGCTGTTACAAGAGGAAGCCCTGGCAATGTATACCCCTATACCCCCCAACTGTTCCAATTTGGCAGGGAGACAATCAGTTAGTCCTATTTCATCCCTCTTTTTAACTACTTTTAAAATGACCTGGATTTTCTACTCCTCTCACTTTACCCCTTTGTCCTTAGCGTACTTTAGTTGTTGCACTGGGGTCTCGTCCACAGTGGCACACCTTTCTATTGTTAGAGGACTAATATTTATACCCTGCTTTGTATCCTGAAGGGGGTACTTCAGCTAGAACAACGCTTAGATGGGTTTCCCTCTGAATAGGCAAAGAAAACGGAAACTTAGCTGATTGGTGTTAATGGCTGGGAGATAGGAATTGATGGGTTTACAACAACTCTGCATTGCAGGACAGGAGGGGATTCTGAGGGATATTTCCTGAGGATTTGGGTTGGAAAAGTCACTTGCTTGTTTAGGTTGTGTGACTCACCACTGAAGGGCCCAAGGAGGGGTTAGCACATATATCCTTAATGGCTTTGTTTACTGGGGGCTTCTGCTCAATCCTAGTTTGGGCTTGCTTGCTAAAATATTTCTAAGAGACCCTCCCAGGTCCTTGTGACCTCCACCTGACCTCATTTTTTATCAACCCAGTCTACTTGACCCCTTCAAAGTGTCCAATACTTCCAGTTATGAGACATTATAGAGAGGAGATAGTAGGGCATGCTAACATCTCATTAGCAATTATTTATTTGGTTGCTTGTTTATATCCTACCTTTCTCTCAAAATTGGGATTCAAGGTGGCTTACAATTTAAAAAAAAACACAATGCAGCTAAAAAACATACAAGTAAGCATTAAAATGGAATCAAACTATTCACAATATTGAAATTATTTAAAACTATCTCTCTCTCTGACTTTTTTTTGCAAACAAAGATTCATGAAGGACTCATCCTGCGCTTTCTGCAAGCGCGCTGATGACTGAAAAGACCAATCCGAGATAAACAAGTCTGGTTGCAGAAAGCACAGCAGAAGGTCTCCTTGGGTGATGTTTCCGGGTTGTGATTCTTTCTGCGATGTTGTTTCTCTTCAAGACTTGTTCGGCGTGAGTTCTCAAATAAGGCTGCAGCATTGTGGATAGTGTGTCTCCATGCCTCCCGATGTGAGGCCAGGGTGGACCATTGTTGGTGATCAATTTGGCCAAGCCTGAGATGTTGTTTCGGGGAATCCTTGTATCGCTTTTTTGGAGCGCCCCTCTTAATGCTGACCCGTGGCGAGTTCACTGTAGAGTACTATTTTGGGAAGTTGATGGTCCTCCATCCTAGAAACGTGCCCTGCCCAGCACAGCTGTGTTTTAAAACTATACTTTTAACTTTTTTAAAAATAAAATGCAATCAAAATAGTTCCGCTTAAAACAGTACTGCACCCAAAGCCTATTCTTCAAAAACATCCTGTTTTAAAAGCCTGTCAGAATAGAAAGGTCTTTGCCTGCTGATGGAAGGACAGCAGGGAGGGAACCATTCTGGCCTCCCTGGGAAGAGAGTTTCAGAGTCTAGGGGAAGTAGCAGAAAAGGCCTTCTTTCGTGTCCCCACCAACCATGCCTACAATCGTGGTCAGACTGACAGAAGGGCCTCTCCTACTGATCTCAAGGCCTCGGCAGGCTCATACAGGGAGATACAGTCTGCTAGGTTGCCTGAGTCTTTTGAGCAAAAGTAGGATTCTTCTCTTTCTACTACAGAGAGACATGCCATCAAAATAAAGGAAGAACAGTACCATTCTGTCCTGCTTTGGTCAGACCTCTGCTGGAGTACTGTGTCCAGTTTGGGACACCACAGTTTAAAAAGGAATGCCAATATTCTACATCGGCTACTTAGAAAATTATCAGACGCACTAAAAACGGCATTATAACAACACCATGAGATCCCTAAAGGGCTACCTTTTCAGATGAATGGGGCAGTGCACCCATTCTGCTGCCGTTCCCCCAGCACTGCTTTTATTGACAGCAGAAGCCATCAATTCATCCCCCATTCCGTTTCTGTAATGGACGCTCCTATGACTGAAAAGGTGCCCTGTTTTGCTGGTGAAATCCCAGCGTCAATGGGAGGTCCTTGCCAGAACACTTCCTGGTGAGATGGGGACATCAAGGTTAGTGACACACTTTTAAAAAACTTTGCTGGTTTACTTGGAAGTTTTAAAGTGTGTTTTTGTGCTTGCTGTCACTTTTTCTCTTTTATTTTTCTTTTTAACTTTGAATTTCCCATGCTCGCATCTTCTCATGCGAATGGGCGAGATTTCACTCCAGCAAGTGAATGGAGCTCTGTTAGAGCTCCATTCACTCCTAGGCTGCCCTGTCGATTCTATTAAAGGTAGGCCTGAACAGTTTTGTTATTGTGACATGACAAGGACAGGAGAAGGGTGGGAGCGGAAGTTGTGGGACAGGAACGCCTTTTTAATTCCTGTCTGATAATCTCCTTAGTTTGCTGTTGCTAACTGCCATCAAGTCAATTTTGTTTTATGGCAACCCTACGAATGAGAGATCTCCAAGTCACCCTATCATCAACAGTCCTGCTCAGGTCTTGCAGACTCAGGGCAGCTGTGGCTTCCTTGATTGAATCTATCCATCTAGAATGTGGGCTTTCTCTTTCCCTACTGCCTTCTACTTTGCTAATCATTATTGTCTTTTCTAATGAGTCATGTGTTCTCATTTTATGGCCAAAGTAGTCAACTTGACTTGTAGGGAGAGTTCAGGTTTGATTTGCTCTAGGAACTAAGAAACATCTCCAGGCCCGACTCTACCCAGTTTAAGAGCCAGCAGCTAGATAAAGGCAAAGGAGATCCTTTCACCTTCTGGCACACAAAGTTTGACAGTGGACACTACCTTGGAGAGTGGTAGACTCTCCTTTGTTGGAAGTTTTTAAGCAAAATATTGATGGTCATTTGAAAGGGTCCTTTAGCTATGATGTCTTGCATTTATTTATTTATTTAGAGTATTTATACCGCTCTCCAGCCACAAAGGCTCTCAGAGTGGCTTACAAATTGTTAGCAATAGCACTTATACTTCTACACTGCTTTATAGTGCTAGGCACTCCCTAAACTGTTTGCAATGTGTTCGCTAATTGCCCCCAAAAGCTGGGTACTCATTTTACCAACCTACAAAAGGATGGAAGGCTGAGTCAACCTTGAAGCCCTGCAGGATCAAACTCACAACATTGTGGCCACAGTATTGCACCACCAGGGCATTGGCAAGGAGGTTAGTCTACTTGACAGTTGGTATCCCTTCCCATTCTAATATTTATTGATTCTATGATTCCAACTACTGTGCCAGGAATATGATGGACAGGATCCAAACTTCTCCATCCACAGAAGCAGCCTGCAGTCACCAGAAAAGTCTTCAGTCTATTAAAAAAAAAAAAAAAAAGCTTCCATGAGTGGAAATTTCTTCTGTAAACGGAGCAGTCGGTTTTCATCCAATCCCCTTGATGTTACCACAGCACCTTATGGGAACAAATAAACCGCCATTACAAATTGCAATCCCAGATGAGTTGGTAATATTTTGACAACCAAAACAAACCAAGCAAAATCAATCCAACAAGAGGGGTTTTTTTTACAAAAAAAAATCCTTTGTCACTTCTTTGACCTTTCAAGTAACTTCCCCCCCTCCCACCCACCCCATGCCAATTAGTTCAGTTATAAAGCCGATCATTCTTCCAGGTACTGCGGATTGTAACACATTATCGTTTTACAATGTTCTCCCTGATTTGTGGTGCAAACCCTGCACTCCTTATGGGGAATGGGTTGGCAAGACCTCACCAGCAGCTGGAAGTGATTACTGCCGAACAATCTGTCTGTGCAAGATCCACATCTGGGAAAGAGTTCTGTGCTGATTTTAAAGCCACCCTAATGAAGAAGGGAAACTTGCCACAGACTCGATAGTCGAAGGAAAGGAAAACTCAACAACCAGTTTGTTAGAAGAGCTAGAACGAGAAGCACATGCTGCAAGGGTGGGGAGGGAGATAGAAAAGAATAAAGGGGAAATTAATGGTGCTGGCTAAAATGGTTTGCATCCATTCTCAAAGAAGGAAGGAACATCTTTGGATAGTATGATGGGAGAAAGATTTACTGTGCATTGAAGGAAACTAGTTTCTCCTCAGGGGATTAGCCTGTGTTTGGTAAGGAGGTAAAAAACATCCTCACATTTTCTCATAACGAAAAAGATCATCTCAAGATATCAAAACATTCTGTCGGGGGAAATGGTTAACTTCTGTGAAACTTTTCATCCCTGTATGAGAGCAGGTAGTGACTTATAGATGGAATTGAATGCTTGATGCAGAACGTCTACATGCAGTTCAAGGTTGCAAAAGCGGATTTGCACATGCAGTACCATTGCACATGGACATTTGTGTACATTTGGCTGTGCATTCAGTTGTCTTTCAGTTGCACAACATTGCTGTTCAATACAAAAATTGCATAGCACAATCAATACAGTACTTTGCATGTGGAGATTTAAGCTACACAACTGCAGTGCTGCTTCTCAACCAATGTCTTTTGGGCAAATTAACCTTCAGGAACGTTTTCCAAACAATCTCTGAAATGTCAGAAATGGCTGAAAAATCTACCCAAACTCTCCTGGAATAGTTTCTTTCTGACGTCTCCTCCCTTTGGAGGTCTTTAAACAGAGGCTGGATGGCCATCTGTCAGGGATGCTTTGATTGCGTATTCCTGCATGGCAGGGGGTTGGACTGGATGGCCCTCATGGTCTCTTCCAACTCTACAATTCTATGATTCTCTTCTTTTCATCCAGCAAGGAGAAAGCTGTTGACCTTGTTCATTTTTTACATGTTAGAAGACAGGAAGCAAAAGTTTACACCCCTACTGTTTGACCTGGACCACAAAAAGCTGCAGATGTTAGCTTGCCATGAGTCAACCTGGCACCAAAAGAAACAGCAAAAATATAAACTTCCACATTGAACACTATGTTGTAAGGAAAGGGGTGTAAGCCATTTTTTCCATGGCATGCCAGTTTCCCTCTTGGTATATATTCCTTTGGCTGCTGATACACTGCAGAAATAATGCAGTTTTGCCCCACTTTAACTGCCATCACTCAATGCTATGGAATTCTGGGATGTTTAGTTTTGTGAGATATTTAGCCTTCTCTCTCAGAGCACTCTGGTGCCACAACAAACTACAAATCCCAGGATTCCATAGGAGTTTGAAAGGGCATGCCATGATGTGCCATTTTGGCAGCCATTTTGAGACAGCAGAGAGGACATTATACCATTCACAATCCCTTTTCAGAGAGGTTGGAAGGTTGCTGTTTTGTTGTGACAACCACCTCTCCATCCAAAACAGCATTATTTAGCCAACTGCATTAAATGTAAGTGTGGGGGAGAGGTTGGCTGAAAAACCTTTTTTAGCAAAAAAAATAATAATAATAGTGGGAGGTTCTGAGAGTTTGGGAGTTTACTGAGATTGCTGCTAGAGACTCCCTCAAGAGGAAGGTAAGTCCTGTTCAGACTTTGGTCATTGTGTGAAGAAGGTGGTACATTCTTTCCTCCACAGCAACCAAAAAAGCTGAATACACAGACTTAATATTCAGTTGCTCCTGCATATACCACTAACAGAGGTTCAACTGGCCCTAAGATTATGATATTTTTGATACCAGATTAAGATACTTAGATACCTCAGAGCCCTTGATGGGATATGGTTAGCCAATTGGGTTTGGGATTTTTTTTCCCCAAAATGGTCTTAGACCACTTGATTATTCCTATAATTTGTTTTGGAGAGGTAGTGTTATATACTACATATTGTTCTCATTGCTTTTGTTTGTAGTTTTCACAAATTTTAATTGAAAGATGCCTTTAGTCATTGTGGAAAATGCATGCAAGATATGTAACAAACAATGCATATATAAAGAGAGATGTAGGCTGGCACATTGTTGAGCAGTTACAAATGCATAAGCTCGACTTGTTCTTATTGGTGGTGTGTGCCTTCAAGTTGCTTCTGACTTATGGTGACCCTAAGATGAACCTCTCATGGAGTTTTCTTGGCAAGATTTGTTCAGAGGAGGGTTGCCATTGCCTTCCTCTGAGGCTGAGAGAGTGTGGCTTGCCCAAGGTCACTCAATAACTTTCCATGACTGAGTAGGGATTGGAACCCTGGTGTCCAGAGTCCTAGTGCAATGCTCAAACCACTACACCATGCTGGCTCTCAGCTAGACTTACACATTTGCACCAGCAACAATCAGAAGCATGAACCCCATCACAATTCTTTATCCCACCACAGATCACTAGTGGGAGGGGGCTGAGAATATTATCCTGCTTCCTCTCGATCACTAACAGAACAGACCTCCATCAGTTAGTGTGGCTTCTGGCTGTCAAGGTACTTTTGAGGAGTTGGATCAGAAGACAATATGCACTTAACTATTCTTAATTATGTCTGAAATGTTGGATCTTAGCCATAGATGATACAGATACAGATAACAGAGGTAGAGCTAGAGATGTAGATTCAGTTGCAGATATAGACACATTCACGGTGATAGCTGGTAGTTTCCACGTTCCCGTTTTAGTCTGAAGTTTAAAGGAGTTGAAGATGCTGCATCCTATAATCAAAATAGGTGCAATACCTTGCAAAGCTCTTGTAAAGTCCACACTAAAAAACTAGAGTGGATTCACTGACATAGGAGCTACCAGAAGCCATTATATACACACAAACACACCTACGCTCCTGGAATGCCAAGTGGTAAGGAAACAGTTAACCACTCCCTCTGAATTTCTGAAATGACAGATGCAAATGGCCACATGACAGAAGCAAATGGCCAGTGTGCAAGGTGGTACCGTATCCATACACATGCATTTTTGAGTACATTTCTCATCTCGGGATGGTTAGAAGCAAATTCAGAATGAAATATATCACCATATGGTCCAATACAATGCAAAACATACTCTTTAAATAAGGAAATTCGTCAAGACTAGGTTTATGTAAAACTGACGGGCAGATATCCATTTTCCACTCTACTGCTCAAGCTACCCAGTTTCTGAAGAACACCTGCCTGTCTCATCAAATTTCATTTATTTCATTTACACTTGCACACCCCATCAGATTTCCTTTCCTCACAGAAACATTGCACCAAGGATTTTGTAGTCTTCAGGCTGAACAAACGCTTGCAATGATGAAGACAATTTAGCTCAAAACAAAGTTCAAATGTATTATACAAATGCAGGAAAATTGATAATAAGAGTGGGGGGTTTTAGAGGTAACAACTTTAGAAACAGTCAGTGTGGTACAGTGGTTTGAACATTGCTCTATGCCTCTGGAGACCAGGGTTCGAATCCCTGCTTGGACACGGAAGTGCACTGGGTGATTTTGGGGGAGTCACACTCTCTCAGCCTCAGAGGAAGGCAAAGGCAAACCCCCTCTGAACAAATCTTGCCAAGAAAATCCCATGATAGGTTCACATTAGGGTCTCCCTAAGTCAGAAACTACTTGAAGGCAGATAACAATAACAAGCAACTTTAGCATGCCTATACTCAGTATTTGCTAGTTCACATGTCTCTCTAACAGTTAAGGCATAGCAAATATTCACATTGTTTCCTATTTGTTGACCTTAGCCACATCCTCTCTTTCTACATCAATTAGTCTGTGGCTAATTTGAGTTTGTTCATCATCCATTTCATAGTCTGCAGTCCTCTCTCCTTGAAGAGCCTCTCACCATGAGATGTCATGAAGCTTTAGTATTTGTAAGAAAACCTACTTTATACGTTTTTACAAAGAAGCCTTTGCTCACTTCATTTCTCTGTGAGAGCCTGGGGGGACTGGTTGTTGCTCACCTTCTGCCTGTGAATACTAATTACTCTAAATTATTATTATTATTATTATTATTATTTCTTATCCGCCTCTCCCCACAGATCAATACTTGTGAGATACACTACTATTTCTCATATTCTTTGACAGCTTCAATATATTTGTTGAAAAACTGGTGGGTTTCACAGTGACTGCTAAATTATTGGATTAAAATTTGCAGATGACAGAATAGCAATATTCAGTTTGGATCTGGTGTGGCATGGGCATAGGGAGCAATTACACTATTTCTTAGCTGCCTTAATGTTCCTGTTAAATCCTTTCACAATGAAAATGTTCATTGCACTAAGAAACCAGGTATATGAGGTGGTGGAAGAAATTCCCACTGCCCTACAGCTGACCTTGCACTGTGCAGCAGTACAGGGACAGCATCAGATTACATTCAGCCCACATTCAAGAGCCTGTTAAAACCAGCCTTGGTCCTCTCTCATTTCTGGGCCTTGTTGATCTTAAGTCTTTTGAGAGTTTCCTTTTCCACTGAAACATTTGTTTCCTGGCGTTTTATTAACCCCCAAACATATGCCAACTTTAAAAAGAGGTCACCATTGGAGGGAGTGGAAGGGAAGGGGTATTTTTTTTAAAAAAAATGTTTGTTGCAGTTTTGCTTTTTGGAAAAGCATGCTCCTGCCCCCTGTCCGCTGTTTAACACACCAAAATGATTGGGGCTCACCATGGCAATTGTTCAATGATTCTTGCATTAGTAGAAGCCTATTAAGGTAAGTTATGGCACGGAGAGAATCCCACTGACTTTGATGGATTGTACAAGCTATCTATAAACAGTGGGAAAGAACCCAGCTCCATTGCTTTTCTCAAGCTACTTGCCCATTCTAAAAGCCTCTTTTGACGCTCTTCTCCCCATGTTATTTTTCTTGCATTTGCTGCTGGATCCTGTCACTCAATTAGACCAAAATGTCAAATTCCTTTCAGAGGATCCACTCAGCCACAAGACCCAAAACACACTCCCCATTCCTTACGCACAACATGTGCTCTGGAAGCTGCTATTATCTCGCATGACCTGGTGCCTGACAGTAAGGACCACCTTTTCCAAGAGTTGTGCATAATCCAAGATGGACAAGTTGTTTCACCCTGGAAGGTCTGTGGAAATACAGAACAGCTGGTTGTTGCAGCAAGACCGTGGGGAGCAACCACTCAGTCTGAAAAGGATCAGCATGCACCTGTAAGTGGGGGAAAAAATAGAATTCTGCTGCTGAAGGCTACTCAAGAGGACAATGGCTGAGATCCTACATCAGGGTTGCATAGCTTAAATCTCTGCATTTGGAATGACCTATGGATGGTGCTAAGCAATCCTTGTGTCGAAGGGCAACATTGTGCAACCAAATACTCAACCAAATGCACAACTGAAGGAAGATTCCTACCAGTTTCGGCAGAGGCAAACAGTTGATGGCTGGAATTCACTTAGGGACATTTGCACACATAAGTCACGCCACATATGTGGGCCGAAAAGTCACCATTGTTTATTCTGCTGATAGTATCAGAAATGGAGTTGTGTATACACCATGTTCATCTACACCTTGTCTTTTCAAGTTGCATGTTGTGCATTGTGGTTGTGTATCCTACACCTTGCATTGTGGTTATGCATCCTCAACTTTCCATTTTGCTTGTGCATCTTATCCTTTGCATTGTCGTTGTGCATTGTGTATAGTGCATCAGACAACAGCATCATCTGTGTTCATATTTTAGTCAACATTTTTGTTTTATCACAATTTACTTTGAACCCAGAAAATGTCCCAAATGACTTAATTTCTTCTAAGAGAATCTCCATTGAAGCTAATGGGTTTTCTGTCATCACAATGTCATCTGCATATGCCCTCAACTTGTACTGTTCCTTTATCATCTCACTCCACAAATTCTGTCATCTTGTCTGATGTCTCTCAATAAAGTCTCCAGCAGCAAAATAAAAAGCAAAGGGAAAGGGGGACATTCCTAGTCTAGTTCTTTTTCGTATTTCAGTTGATATTGTTATATTGCTGTTTACCAAAATATGGGCTTTTTGAACTGAATATATTGTCTTCATAGCCCAGATAATATTTTCACCAAAGTCCATTCTCTCCAGTAAGTGAAATAGGGAATATCAAGAAATGTTGTCAAATGCTTGCTCTGCATCTAAAAGAATCATAACTGCCTTTTCCTCACTGTAATATTCCAAATATTCAATAATATTCAGAACAGTCCTTATATTACTCCTTGTCTTTTTGGCAAGATTCCACTCTGATCCTCATGAATATTCTCAAGTTGTTTGCCAAAATAGTGAAAATATTATAGTCATTATTTAGTAATGAAATAATATACATATATATATATATATATATATGAATAGTGCTTGGTGCGAGCCCTCAGACGGCTTAAGTTAAACAAGCTACCATCAGTACGGTAAGGTATATAGATGCCGTCTTCTTCAAGCATCATGCTGAAGAAGATTGTAAATAAAGTTGGAGCAAGAACAGAACCTTGCTTCACTCCATTAGTTTTTAGAAAGGGCTCTGAAAGAGCGTCGCCATATCTGACTTGACCGTGCTGGCCCTGAAGAAAACGGAAGTTCTTTACCAGACTGCACCACAGGACGAATACCATCATCCCCAGATTGCCATCAGCAAATCTGTGCTTAAGTCCATTCAGCAGTTCACCTCCTGGGAAGCATCATCTCCTCAGATGCCAAGATTGACAAAGAAATCGATCACAGATTAGCAAAGGCACATAGCACTTTTGGAAGACTTTACAAAAGAGTCTGGAGTACTAAACACCTGTATAGAGCCATTGTACTGTCTATTCTCCTTTACGGGTCTGAAACATGGGTCACCTATCGCCACCACTTACGACTCCTTGAACGCTTTCATCAGCGCTGTATATTCACAATACTAAATATACGCTGGACTGACTATGTGATGAATGTTACTGTCCTTGAGCAGGCAGGGATCACAGATCGAGCCCCTCATAACCACAGGAGCCCATTCCAGCAGACTGGCCCATCACTGTAGCTGCCACTGCCTCACTGTTCCGAATCCAGGAAGGGGACTACAGCATGTGATCAGGCTGGTCACATGCAGGGGACCTCTCTCACATGCTGCAGGTTTTCTGCCTGGATCCAGAAAGTGGAATACAGGCAGTGGCTGCAGGGAGGGGCGGCATGCCCGTCTGGACTCTGGCCCATTTTGTCCAGGTAATGGGGGCTGAACGGGCCTGATCCACAGAAAAGATATGCCAACAGGGAGCTAGCATAACCTGGCCCATGTAGATGAGTCCATATATGAGAGTGCATTGTTAAAATCTTTCTAGGACACAGTTTGCTCTGTTCATAGATAGCAAGCCTCAAACACCAAGCCAAATTCAATATATCTATCAAATTGTTACCTGGCCTTACACCCCCTTCCTCTAATAATTCATAATTTGGCAATATTGGACATCCTCACAAGGTCTTGGTAGACTAGGACAAACCAAAATAGGTTCAAGTGGAGGTCACCCAGGACCTAATGAAGATGTCTTGGAAATTCCCAACAGACTCGCCCAAAACAGGATTAAACGGAGCCCTTTAGGATTAGAAAAGTTAAGGTGGAATGTGCTAATCTCCACTTGGATGCTCTTGACAGTGAGTCACACTCCAAAACAGTGACTAGAACACCTATTATCCTCACTCATCCCCCCAAATGTCTTTCCTCACACCTCTTCTCTCCCACAATAAGGAGGTTGTCATAAACCCATCAAACTTAACATCTCAGCCATTAGTGGCAATTAACCAAGTTGGAGTTTCCTTTGTTTAACTGTGGGAAACTCATCTGAGCATTGTTTTACACTCAAACATCCCTTCAGGACACAAAATTGGGTATAAATATTAGCCCCAAATAATAGACAAGTATGCACAGTTCTTCACACGTCACTCTGCCAGCCTGCTGTGGCAACCTCAGCTTCTTGCCTGAGTCTTTTCCCCCAAATCTATTCTTCTATCCAAATCTTTCTCCCTTAATTCTTCATTAGCCTTGTGTGGTCTCTCATGTCAGTGCTTGTGTGAATGCTTCCGTGTTTATTTTCCAGTAAAAACGATTTTATTTACTTTAAACTCAGAGCCTCTGCAGTCACTACTGGGTCCCCACAGACTCCACCAATTCAGGTAACAAAATTTCCCATCCAGAACTACTGGAACCATCTCTGCATATTTTCCCTTGACCCCAACAGCCAAAAGCCTTGGGGTTTTAAAAGTGAATGCCTTCATATTCCATTCCCTTTCATCTTGGTATTAGCTACATGGTGCTCTCTTCTATGACTCCTTTAAGCTTTCAAAGGAGAGAGACAGAAATATACACTCATTTAGCTTTCATTTTGCTGAGATTCAGCCACAATGTAAATCAGTGTTGAGCAAGAAAACCTGGAAGAGTGGGAACTAATCAAAAGTGCCAGTCTTTGAAATGTTTTGATAGGAAGCAAACTAACACAAGACTTTCTTTAGTCACCTTTAGAAGCCTGGTTCTTCATTAAATTTCATGGTTTAGCTCCAGATTTCTGCCTTCACCTCAATCGTGACTGAGATCCTATATCATATTTGTGTAATGTAAATGTCCACACACCAATGATGTTATCAGACGTGGCAAAATTCACACAATTATGACATCATTACGCAACATTGTCATCTTTGCTCAGTCAATCTGTACTCTAGCTATGAATAAGGCATCACTTTTCATTAATGGGACAAGCTGTCGATAGCTTTCAATATTGCTTTTTTCATGGTATTGAAGAGCGTGCAGAACCATGTCCCACTGTAATTGTGAGATTACAGCATGAATGGGCAGTCCTCTTTACCCCCTCCCCGTTCCCAGCAAGAAAACTTCTGGGTGAGAACATGAAAACTATCCACAGGACACTCTTTTTATGAACTGTTCCATTTTGTTTGCACATGTTTAGGTTTGTTTAAGTGTTTGTGTGTTCATTTACTTTGTAAATTCAGGGGTTTGGGAGTTTTTAAGCACACTCGCATCTTCTCACGAGAACCACCAAAATCTCGCCCATGCTAAATGACAGACGTAAAATCCAATTTTTAAAGTGCTAGTAGTGGTCATGCGATAATTCCATGGTGGTTGTATTGCACAATTACAGCAGTGTGCAATAATAAGTATAACAATGCCACTATGTTTCTACTTTCCTCATTTTCAGAATTACAGGGTTTTTAGACACTAGTTTGATAAATTCCATAGTTATATAAGTGGCAATTGTAGTGCTCCACTCTTCTGAATAATCAGTGTTGCATAAATCTGATTGCCTATCTGTCAGTGCACTTGCTTATTGTCCCAGTGCGCAATGGAAAACAATCCCAGTCAAGCAACTGCTGTATTGATGATACTGATAGGTAGTTAAGCACCATCCCAAGAATGCACAAATGCATGTGCAAAGGTTACACTTGAGGAACTTAACCTATGCAGCTGTGAACTGAATAGAAGACATGGCCAAAAAAGCACAACATGCATGAGGAAATTACATGGGTGTAAAGCAGCTATAGGATGCCACCCCATCTTTGCAGAGCTACACAGTTACAGGAATATGACTCCACTTTAACTGCCATGGCAACATCCTCTGGAATCCTGGGATGTGCAGTTTAGGGAGAGGCATTTAGAATTCTCAGCCAAAGAGCTCTAGTGCCTCACCAAACGGCAAACCCCAGGATTCCACAGGATGGAACCACAGGAGTTAATTTGGAATCATAGTGCTATAATTGTATCATGTGAAAGACCTGAAGAATGGGAGTTGTGGTCTCGTCTGGTTTGTTCTTTGTTCAGCATTTTTGTGAACCATTTGTTGCCACGTGTTCACATTTTAGTTGGTCTCAGAGGTAGAAAATTGGCTCCTGGCTTGTTGTAGTCACTGAGATCTTGACTCTAAGGGCCTGCTCACACTACACAGTTATAGTGCTATGATTCCACTTTAATTGCCATGTCCACATCCTAGGGAATTCTGGGGTTTGCAGTTTAGGGAGGGATGTTTAGAATCCCCAGCTAGAGTGCTGCAGAGCTGCATCAGACTACAAACTCAAAGGACTACATAGGATGCAGCCATGGTAGTTAATGTGAAATCCTAATGCAATAATTGTGTGATGTGAAAGGGTGGCCAGTATTTTGTAGCTGGAAAACCTACTTTGCCATCCTGCACCCACCAGATGTTCACTACATTGTTTTTGGTAAAATCCACACCCACCCAGCTTTATTAATTGAAATGTGTTCTGTACTACCTTCAGTCCATTCCGTTGAATGCATATAATGGGGGGGGGGGGCAGCAACATATCACTAGATTATCCCACCCTCCTCCATGGATAATCATTCATAGTCATGCACACTCCAAACCTGGTGGTATCTTTTTGACCATTATCTGACTGTTGGCTAATAATGTTCCAGGCAGCCATAATGGTGCTTGGTTTTCATGAGGCAGTGTAAATAACAAGTGCTCAGAATGACACGTTTTGATTATCAGGCAAAGCAAAGCATGACACAGGGGTAACATGACTGATAAGAAATGCCCAAGGCAATTTTCATCTGAGTGATTTATCTCATTATCGGGACCAGTTAAGCCAAAGTGATGGTCCTCAGTGAGACTGGAATAATGTGAAAGGAAATACTATTTTCTTTGCCAGGGTTTTGGGCAATCATAAATGGTCCAGTAAGGAGAAAGGGGAATTTTTCTCTTGATATTCAGCTGGATTTTTAGGCTTGGCCAGTGCTGAAGTTAACCTGAGGACAGGAATGTTATTTTTTGGACTGCAACTCCCAGAATGTATCAGCCAGCATGGCTGGTGGCTGTCCAAAAAAGTAACATTTCTAGATTTTCTGGCCTTCTCTATTCCCTGACATCACAGATATTCAGATCAGTGGAAAATCAAAAGAGAACAGGCCAAGTGCTACCCAAACATCTACAGAACAGCACTTGGCATAGTCTGAACATTGTTTGGGGGAAATGGTTTGGAGGGACTTTCCCCATTCTTTTTCTCACATGTACTCAAAGGCCATCAGTCATAAATAAGATTGCCAGATCCCAGGGCCTGGCCCTGAGTCTCCAGTTTTTGTGGCCCATGTCCAGGTGGTAGAGAAGGGTGTAAATTCTCCAGTTTTGGTGTGTTCAGCTCCAGAGAAGAGGAGAGGGCTCAGTATAACTCTCCAGCTCTCCTAGTATAGCAGCACTTTGCTACAATTTGCAGTGATTAATTAATTTGTTGCTGTGACTTCCAAAGACTCTTCAGGGACTCTATGTACAGTTCTCCCCCCACCCCCATATCCACGGAACCAATATCCATGGTTTCAGTTATCCACAGCTGAAAAAATAGGGACACATACCATAGAGTCATGCTGGAAAATGTCTAGAGAGGTGTCCTCTCTAGGAATTGCTAGGTCCTCCAATGCAAATCTATGGTATGTTTCTACAGTAAGTCCTTTATTTTATCAGGCTTTGCTATTATCAGGGGCTTCACTTATACACTGTAAGTCCAGGAACAGCGGGTGACCTGTATTTACATATTTAGCATCCTCCTTGCCTCCTAGTTGTTCTGGCACCAGGGTTCATCCTCCATTCTGATCTGCATCCACCTTCCAGCTAAAAGCAAGTAAGCTAGATTAAATGCTCCTTATCCCATCTTCCTAAGTAGGTGGGAAGAGACAATCTCCTCATTTCACCTTGATCTGAGAACATCCCCTTTAGTTGAGATTTCTGTCCTAGGGCTCATCTACATGGGCCAGAATATGCCCCACAACTGGTGCATCCTGCCTGCAGATGAGGCCCATTTCTTCTCTATTACCTGTATAGAACAGAATGGAGTCCAGACTGGCACATCAGTCAGTTTCTGTAGCTGCCATTGCCACCACCTGCAGCCCACTCTCTGCAGCTCAGAACCCAGACTGCAGCACATGAGCAAGGTCCCCCGCATGTGACCAACATGGTCACATGCTGTGGGCCTGCTTCCTGCTATGGAAGAGCAACAGCAGACGGCAGGGCAGCGATGAGTTGGCATGCTTGAATGGGCTCCTGCAGTCATGTGGGGCCCAATCCATTTTTTGCCAGTGGGAGCAAAATAATTGTTGAATTTTTTAAAAATCTTAGACAAAATAAAAATCCACCCACACATTTTTTTATTAGAAATTTTGGGTTTAATATTAGAAAAAAATATTTTAGGTTTCAGTCACAATATTATTTACAGATTAAGGGAGTGGCAATGGGTAGCCCTGTGGCCCCATCTGTTGCAAATTTATTCATGGCAACACTGGAAGAAGAATACATTTACACCACACAAAAAGCACAGTTAAAACATACTTATGTTTCAAAGTTTACCCTGTTAAAACAATTCATATTAATTTTATATGAATGTAGGAAAGACTACTATAAATATTAAATACGTTGGTGATAAAGACACTGATGAAGATCCAGTAGGATTGAAACAACTGGATAAAGAGTCTGGTTAAAAGTTGTTTGGTTATTTTGTTATATATGCTGTAAAAAGCTTATATATACTGTAAAAAAGCTGTTTTGGGTGTGGTCATTTGTTATATATGCTGCAAAAAGCAGTTTGGGTAGTTCATGCTGTATTAAGCCAAATAGAATGGGTTATTTGTTATATTAGTTGTTAATAATGCTGCAAAAAAGCTGTTTGGGGTTTATTTATTCTGTATGAAGTCAATGAGGACCATTATGCTGTGTTAAGTTATTTGTGTTTGTAAAAATAATTGTCAAATTATTTATGCTGGAACAAGCTGTTTTTCTTGCTGAAATCAGCTACTTTTTGGATTATATTGTATTAAATTGAACCAATTATATTGCAAAACCCATAATATATTGTTGTATATCAATTTATGTTTATAATTAGATATATTAACAAACTAGTTACATAATACTTACACTAGTATACACCTGAGGCGAAGCACAAAATCAGTGTGTATAGAACCATTGTACTGTCTATTCTCCTTTATGGGTCTGAAACATGGGTCACCTATCGCCAACACTTATGACTCCTTGAATGTTTTCATCAGCGCTGTATATGTACAATCCTAAATATACACTGGACTGACAATGTGATGAATGTTGCTCTCCTTGAGCAAGCAGGGATCACCAGCATTGAGGCCATGATATTGAGAACACAGCTGCGCTGGGCAGGGCACGTTACTAGGATGGAGGACCATCGCCTCCCAAAAATAGTACTCTACGGTGAACTCGCCACAGGTCAGCGTAAGAGGGGCGATCCAAAAAAGAGATATAAGGACTCACTGAATCAACATGCTCGGCCAAATTGATCACCAACAATGGTCCACCTTGGCTTCACATCAGGAGGCATGGAGACGTACAATCCACAATGCTGCAGCCTTATTTGAAAACTCACGCTGAACAAGTCTTGAAGAGAAACAACAACGCAGAAAGAATCACAACCCAGAAACATCACCCAAGCAGACTTTCTGCTATGCTTTCTGCAACCAGACTTGTTTATCTTGGATTGGCTTTTTCAGTCATCAGTGTGCTTGCAGAAAGCACGGGATGAGTCCTTCCTGAATCTTCATTTGTGAAGATGAACCAGAGAGAGAGAGAGACTCCTTTTGTTGCTTTGGAGTGCCATAATTGGACACCCTCCCTCAGAGCTATTTGGTAACAGGCCCTACCCCAACTCCCCCCTGTTTTTGTCCCATCTTTGTCCTCAGGGGTCATGAGGACTGCCCGGGTGCAAAAAGGGACAAAAGCCCTGTGTTGTCAGGACTGCATGGCTTGAAGAAGGGGCCAAGACGGTATAAGTAGCCCCTGCAGACAAGCCTCTAATGTTCTTTTGTGTCTTTGTGTTTGAGAGACAAATTGTGAGCAACTGCAATTGGTACTTAGGACTTTATCAGACGCAGCAAATACAGCATCATAATGACACCTAATTAATGCGAAAGGCCGCGCATATCAGATTATGTCATCCTTTCAGGATTTTGTATTGTGAAAAAGCCATTCTTTTTTATTGACAGGCTAAGCCATCAATAGATCTCCCGTGGCATTTGTTGCTTGCACTGACAGTGTTTAAAACTGCACACCATTGTGCTCATATGAATACAGTGTTAATGACAGAACACTTCTAGATGAGATCGTGAAAACCAGGTAGGGGGCACTCTTTTTATGAACATCCCTGGTTCACTTTCAAGTTTAAAAGTGTGTTTCTGTCCTTGCATCTATGTTTTGTGTCTTTGTTTTGAAGTATTTTTCAAGTTTACCACGCTCACATCTTCTTGGGGAATCTGCGAGATCTCGAACCAGGAAGTAAATGGAGCTCCATTTCTGCTCCATCAATGCTGGGGATGCCTTTGAATGCTGCTCAAGGTAAGGTCTGATAGGAAGGGTTCTTTTCCCGGCAGAAAAACAATTTAAAATATGCCAGCAAATGAACATTTGAGGAGGCTTGTCTGATAAAGTCCTAATGTATAACACTTAATGATATCACCAGGGACTATTGCTAGGTCTCAGGTTTTGACTTGGACACCATGGAGGCTGAGACAATCCTGAACTGGCCGCCCTAGTCATAAATGTCCTTTTTCCTGCCAACTTGCTTCTGCAACATCCTCCTGTGGACTGCAGAAGGACATGGATGCTCAAACCGGGCTTTCTTAGCTTGGAAGAAATAAGAGAAGGAACAGCAGAGACCTATCCATCTCCTGATATGAAAAAGGAGGTCAACAGGGGTAGGATGAGGTGAAAACTGAAAGATCAATAAGAAGCTTCTCAACCAATGTCCTCCTTTGCATTTGATGAAGGACATGACCTCCAACTGTCTCCATTTGATAGGGACTGTCCCAATTAATCCTCTGCTGTCCCACTTCTTCAACTGTTTTTAAAATGTCCCGGTCTCTCTTTCTCTCTCTGTCTCTCCCTCCAACATTCCTCCTTTGTCCTTAATATATTTCAATTGCTGCAAACTGAATTCAGCACTCAGTGAAATCAGAAATGGGGAGAGGCTCAGGCAAAAGCAAACATCTGTTCTTCCTTATTAATAATGTTTGTCATCTTGACGACACTCTGATGTTGCCTGGCCACTTGTGTCAGAGTTTTTATCTGTGAAATGTTGGAGGGTATGAAAGGATGGCTGCCATGTGTCCCTTGAGGAATATAAAAAGGTGCTCAACAAGTTTTGCTTTCGTCATGTTTCAGGAGGGGACTAAGAGAGCCTCTAAGCCCTGCTACTTCTCTTTGCTACTCAGGGGCTAGGTTTACCAGGTCACCGGCATATCACTCCCTCAGATTTCCAAGCCAAGACTTAGGATGTGATAAGATATGGTTCTTGTGAACTCACATAGGTGGGACAGGGAAGAGTTGTTACCTGCCTTGATACCCCCCACTCCTTCAATAATATACTAATTGGCTATATTTCATGAATTGACTTATTATTGGCATTCCACATCGTTTGGTAGTAGACCAGGGACTCCCAACTACAAGGAATCAAGGTTTGCTCAGAAAACTTAAGGAAGTAGCCATCCCAAATTCCTAAAAGACATGCCTGAGTAGGAATTAAGTGAATCCCCCTTGAACTGATGAGTTAGGGAGGAAATGGACTAATTCTTCTGGACGTACAGGGAAGTGAGCCATTCAATAATTCAACCAAGGTAGCTCAACACTCATTGCCTTGCAAAACTGGTTCTTCCTCTTACCTGTTCTAAAACAATGGAGGTTTGCTGGACACCCATCAGTTTTAATGTTTCAACCATTAGCAATTGTTAAGGCATCCAGAGAATCCATTGTTTAACCTTGGGAAACTCCAGCAGACATTGTATTCCACTCAAAATCACCCTTTCAGGCGGAATATTTGGTATAAATATCACCCCAAAACATCACCAAGGTGTGCTCAGTTTCCCAGAGGCCCTTACTCTGTTGGTTTGCTGAGGCACCTGGTGCATCCAGCCATTCTTCATCTTCTGCTGCATGAATCTCTACTCTTCAGACAGGTATAGTATAATCTGAAAGCATGGGTAGCATGCCTGAGCTAGAGCAGAGTGATGAGCAGCCACCACATGCTGAGGAACAGAGTGTCCAACAAGTCTCTGAGGGACAGAATACCCAGAAGGCTCACTCATCTGAGCAACAGAATATTCCACAGCCTCCCAGAAGGAGACAGACTTACCCAGCTTTGCTCAGCATTGACAAGAAAAGGAATTTCTCTGATGAACAGAATAGTTAAGTAGAAAGCAGGAAGCAATCAGACAACACCTGTGACACTAAGCTGGACCATAAATCACCAGCACCTCCTCCAGAACAGCATGTCTGTCAACCAACCTGTTGGAGTGAAAGCCAGGCCAGATTGTGCTTCTTGACTAACTGATTGCTATCTTGAACTTCCTGGACCTTGCCTTCACTTTGGGACTTCACCTTTGGATTGCCCCTTGGATCATTTGACTGATTTGCTGTTTATCTGTGTATGACCTTCGGACTGAACTATATTTACTCTATGTCCTGGTAAACTGACTAGTCTTGGTTTTCCTTGGGTTTTTTTCTGGGCTGTGAGGCCATGTTCTGGAAGAGTTTATTTCGACGTTTCACCTGCATCTGTGGTTGGCATCTTCAGAAAATGGTTGGGTAGGAGTGTGGGGGGGGGTTACACTCCTACCAAACCATTCTCTCAAGGAAAATCTATGGATACCATCCGTGAAAGCCTTCAACTTCACATTGACTAGTCTTGGCTACTCCCTTTTGAACTGTGAGCTGATTTATTCGGTCTCTGCAGCCTGCCCAAGAAATATAAGACAATCCCCTGGCTTGGAGTCTCGTCAGTTACTACCGGTATACACAGGTCAAAAGATCTTGCTGTTACTCAGCCCCTCGCTGCCATATTGAGCTAATTAAAAATTCCTCATATTAAATTGAGACAATAGTGGGTTCCCCTCAAACCCCATGCAATTCGGGTAGCAGAGTTATCAGGTAACCAAAACTGCTTTTCAGTCAGCAGATTATGGAAATGTACCATAAGGCCTATGCAACATAGAGTTGCCAGAGTGAAAACTGGAGAGGGCTCTTGCATCTTTAATGGTTGTATAGAAGAAGGAATTTCAGCAGGTGTTGCTTGTTACGTGGCTGTGTGACAAGCAACACCCAATGGAATTCCCTTTTTTACACAACCATTGCAAGAGCCCATTGTAGTTTTCAGTTTAGCAATAGTGCCTGTTAAAGGCTAACTTCCAGCTCATATGAATTTATTTATTTATTTATTGGAGTTATATCCTGTCTTTCTCCCAAGATGGGCTTCAAAGCAGCTTACAATAATTTTTAAAAATGCAACTAAATATCACAAAAGTTTTTTTAAAAAGAATTAAATTATTACCATTATTAAACCATAACAGTTAAAAACACATCATAGATTAAAAATGTAATATCAATTTAAAAAAACATTAAAAATAGCACAGCAGTTAAAATTCTCATTTCAAAAGCCTGCCTAAATAAAAATGTCTTCACCTGCCATCAAAAAGTATGCAGGGAGGGGGCCAACCAGACCTTTCACAGAAGGGAGTTCCACAGTCTGGGAGCAGCCACGAAAAAGGCTCTCTCCCAAATCCTCATCAGCTGTGCCTGAGAAGATGGTGGGACTGAGAAAAAGCTCTCCCCTGCAGATGTTAACACTTGGGCTTGCTTATATAGGGAGATATAGTCTTTCAGATAGTCCGGATCCAAGCTGTTTGGGGCTTTAAAGGTAAAAACCAGCATTTTGAATTCTGCCTGGAAATGGACTTGTAGCCAATGCAGCTGTTTCAACAGAGGGAGTCAAATGATCCCTGTAGCCAGACGTGGTCGCCAGCCTGGCCACAGCATTTTGCACCCACCTGAAGTTTCTGAACAGTTTCCAAAGGCAGCCCCATGTAGAGCGCATTACAGTAGTCCAAATGTAATTAACGAATGTTTCACTGTACCCAGATCTGACTTGTCAAGGGACCGGTGCAGCTGGCACACTAGTTGTAACTGCAAATGCATTCCTGGCCACAGCTGAAACCTGAGTATCCAGGCTCAGATGTGAGTCCAGGGGCACACCCAAGCTGTAAGCCTGAGATTTCAAGGGAAATGTAAACCCATCCAGTAGAGGCTGGGTCTCTGTTCCTTGATCTGCCTTCTGACTGACCTGGAGCACCTCTTATCTGGATTAAGTTTCAATTTGTTCACCCTCATCCACTCCATTACTGACAGCAAACAATGAGTTCTTCCCTCAGGTCTTTTGCTGCTGCTGCCAGGGCTTGTTTGACAAGAAGGCTCATATGTTATAAGACTGGCTGCCTTTTCCCTGCCTGGCTCCAAATGGTGTAGTGTGCCCAAATGTGTGTGTATGTGGCTACAGTAGCACCCCCATATCTGCTGATTCACTATCCGCTAATTCAATTATCTGTGGTTGGCGACAGCAGGGGGGTGAATGGGGGAGGGAGGGGAGGAGGAGAGATCTTGCTTCCCTTCTTCCTTCACCCCCCCCCATGGCTCCCATGGAGGCAATGGCAATGGGAGGGGATGAAGGGAGGGGAGGGGAGATCTCACCTCCCTCCTTCCTTCTCCCCCTAAGATGGCTCCCATGGCAGCAATGGCGATGGGTGCGAGTTCGCTATTATCTGCAGATTTCATTATCCACGGGGGGGGGGGGGCTGGAACCAATCCCCCACAGATATGGGGGTCCAATTCTACTGTATATATCAGGTAGGGAAAATGCAGCCTGCTGGGTTTTGCAGTCCCCAGGGGTACCTAGGATCACAAAATGGAAAAAAATGTCCCATAATGCTCCCAAACATCTTCTAAGTGGGCAGGGGGATTTGCTGTGTTATTGGTGACCTCTGGGTCATTTTAGGCCCAGGAGAGGCCCTTTTTTTGTTACAGGAAGTGACATGGAAATTGACTTCAGCTCTCTTTGTGCTGTAAAAGAAAAAAAATAAATCCCTCCTCTCCTGGGTTCAAAACTGCCCAGGGAACACAAAAACACAGTGAAATTGTTCCTTATGCCACTTAGAGGGTGCTCCACTGTAGGGAATCCCACACATCCCAATATAAGGAATTTCCTTTTTCCATTCTCTCCTAAATCCATGCATTAAAATCGTATTAGCTAATTCAAGGTGTCCAAGGGCCTAACTGCTATTCCTGGCAAATACAGCTCCTCTCTTGATCTTTCTCTCTCTTGCTCTCTCTTCACCTTCCCCTCTTTAAAAAAAACAAAAAAAAATCTGAAGTGATAAGTGCAACACCTTCCAGTTGGGAAGTTTGATACCCTTTTATTTGTCATGGCTTCATCTATTGAAATCCTGGCATCTGTAGTTTGGTGGGGGACTTTAAACTCTGCTAAAGACTTTTAGTGTCCCCCCCCTTCAAACTACACTTTCAGGATATCCTGAAAAGAGAGATTAAATATTAAATACCAGTAAATACATTTTGGAAGCTGTAGCTCAGAGGAATTCAGTAGAGGTCTCTACTGGCAAATTCTAAGTACCTCACCAAACTATGTACCCCAGGATTCCTTAGGATATTGATGACAGTTAAAGTGGTATCAAACTGCTGTGACTGTGTTGCCTAAATACACTCCAAATCTCCCTATCTATATCATCTGAAAAAGCAAAATTCATTTAGAAAACCATCACTTTGAATTTCTCTAACTGGACTTCACTCCTGTTCCTCAATCCTATATTAAGCTATAAAGTTTATAGTAAAAACTCAGTTGCAAAATAAATACACACATTATGCATGTTCGAGTCTCTGCTTTCAACATGCATCGTTCCTTCTCTGCTTTAATATACTTGGCTAGAATCTTAATCATCTGTGGTGTTTTAATGTAGAAAGCCAGTGCGGTGTAGTGGTTTCAATTTTGGACTATGAGTCTAGAGACCAAGGTTGGAATCCCTGCTCAGCCAAGGAAACCCACTAGGGCTGCTGCCAAACTGCAGAAATAATGCAGTTTGACACCGCTTTAACTGCCGTGGTTCAATGGAATTCTGGGATTTGTAGTTTTGTGAGATATTTAGCCTTCTCTGTCAGAGAGCTCTGGTACCATAACAAACGACAAATCCCAGGATTCCATAAGATGGGGCCATGATAGTTAAAGCAGTGTCAAATTGCATTATTTCTGCAGTGTGATAGCAGCCTAGGTGACTTTGGGCAATTCACACCCTCTCAGCCTCAGAGAAAGGCAAAGGCAAACCCCTCTCCCAACAAATCTTGCCAAAAAAAACCCATGATAGGGTTGCCCTAGATAAGTCGGAAATGACTTGAAGGCACACACAACATTTTTAACTGTGTAAATAGCCATTCTCCTTTAAATAAGCTGTTTTATCTTCTGCGTTTCAAGATTAATAATTATTTTTATTACTTATTTAAAATTATTTCTACTACCGTACTTATTTAAAACTTTAAATTATTTTTATTGCTTATTTAAAATTATTTAAGGTGATCATTCTCAGTGGTTCTCATTGACTCAGTGTCCAAAAGATTCATGCATATATACAACCTGAACATGGAAGTGGAGGCATGAATGTGAATGAGAGCAAGTGACAAGTGTTTTTTTTAAATGTTTCCCAAGCTAAACAGGAGATGCTCACAAATAGGTAGCTTTTCAACATCTGGGAGAACATCTGACGTGCACCAGAATGACCTTGCTTGTGGAAGCTGGTTAAAGTCTACAGAAGCAAGAAAACAAGAGAAACCAATCTCGAGGCCTACGAATTCTACAAATGGTTCTACAAATTGCCAGGAAGCCAAGAAACACTGTTATCGCTTTTATCTTCTCAGCTATCTCTCTGATATTTACAGAACACTTTGCTGAAGGAGGCCAGAGGTAAGCTGTCTGATCTGTAATGTTTACAATTATATATATTTCTGGGTTGTCTGCCCTGACTTAAAAGCAGCAAACTCAAACTCAGCTGGTGTCCAAGAGATTAAGCCAATTTCAGTCAATATTATGGATCTTGAAATGATGCCGACAGCATTAAATCAGCATGCCTTTCATGTCCTCCCAACACCTTTGCTAAAGAAGACACCAGGCAGCCATCTTGTTTCTGGAGTTGCTACTGCTGTTGCTAAGGCCAAGAGCTCTCTTCTGTAAAGTGTTTCCCCCTTTCTCTGCATCTACCTTAAGTTCAACTGGAATGATGGCCAGAAGAATCTATGCTTGCTGTGAATAGTGTGGCACACAAGAGTAGACTAGCATTAAGGGTGAGATTCTGTAGATGTTCAGGAGAAGTGCAGACTAGGGTTGAGTGTTACCCAAACTGCTGGGGGTCTGTGCATTTTGGATATAGTAAAATCAAGCTATTATTTGAGGAAATTACAACTAACTCAAAGGTATGGCTGCGTGAGGCCAGGTAACTTGCGGAACCTCTGCATCTTTGTATACCAGTACTCACTGCAGAGACTCTGAGTTTAAAGTGAAATAAAATGATTTTTATTGGAAAATAAATATGGAAGCATTCACGCACACACTCATGCTCACAAGAGACCACACAAGGCTAATGGAGAAATAAGGCAGAAAGATTTGAATAGAGGAATACATCAGGGGAAATACGGGCTATAATTACCAGTCCTGAAGAGCAGAGGTTTATGCAGCAAAGAAAACTCGGGTAAGAATCTGAGGTTGCCACAGCAATCTGGCAGAGTTACAGTGTATGAAGAATTGTGTACATTTGGCTATTATTTGGAACTAATATTTATACCCAAGTTCGTATTCTGAAAGGGTGTTTGAGGGTAAAACAATATTTGGACGGGTGCCCACAGTTAAACAAAGGAAACTCCAACTTGGCTAATTGCCGCTAATGGCTGAAATATTAAGTTTGATCGGTTTATGGTAGCCTCCTTATTGTGGAAGAAGAAAGATTCAAGGAAAGACATTTGCAGGGAGTCACTGCTTATTTTGGAGTACGGCTCACTGCCAAGAGCATCCAAGAGGAGATTTGCACATTCTACCTTGATGACTCTGATCCTAAGGAGTTCTGCTCAATTCCATTGTGGGTATGTTTCCTGGGAATTTCTAAGACGTCTTTATTAGGTCCTGGGTAACCTTCACTTGATCTACCTAGACCTCATGAAATGTCCAATATTACCAAATTATGAATTATTAGAGGGCGGGGATGTAAGGCCAGGTAACATGAACACAAGAGTAGAATGGGGTTGACCATGAAATTCTGCAGTTGTAGTGGTTTGAGTGTTAGACTAAGGACTTTTTCAAATGGGGGGGGGGAGTCCGTCAATAAAAAACAGTGTGTTTCTCATACCTACAGCACAGAGGAAGCACGGGGGAAGGTCGGGAGGAGGACGGTGGCATCCGAAATGGAGTGCTGTAAGCAGGACAGTGCCACCCTCCTCCTGACCTCTGCAGGGGGGGGGTCCCCATTTGAAAAAGTCCTAAGGCTGCTGCCACACTGCAAAAATAATGCAGTTTGACACCACTTTAACTGCCATGATTCAGTGCTATGGAATTCTGGGATTTGTAGTTTTGTGAGGTATTTAGCTTTCTTTTTCAGAGAGCTCTGGTGCCACAACAAACTACAAATCACAGGATTCCACAGGATGGAGCCATTATAGTTAAAATGGTGTTGAACTGGATTATATCTGCAGTGTGGCAGCAGCCTAAACTTTGATAGACCAAGGTTCAAATTCCTGCTCAGCCATGGAAACCCACTGAGTGACCTTGGGCAAGTCACACGCTCTCACCATAAGAGGAAGGCAATTGCACACCTCTGAATTAAATCTTGCAAGGAGAACCCCATGATAGGATCAGCTTAGGGTTGCCATGGATCAGAAATGACTTGAAAGGACATGACAAAAACACAAAAAGTAATGAAGTTAATCAGTTGTTATTTTGTAAAAGTCACATTGTTGTGTCCTCATTACTATCAAAAGTAATGTATAGCAGTGACCAAAGTTGCTTATAACATCCTACTTCCAAACTCTGGGACAAACAAACTGGGTTTATTATGTCGCTTTACACAAAGAGTAGGAGCAATGTTTTAAGAATTCTACCCCCATCCCTCATTTTCTTTTCACTATTGCCAATGTGTGACTTTAATGTCGATGTCCTTATAGATATACTGTAAATATTTAAAAACCAAATAAAATTTCAAAAACCTGACCACTAAGCGTTGGATAACATTCTGTTGCCCTCTGCATCTTCTATTTTAATCTTGCCCGATTTTCTTTTTCCATGGGATTGTTCTGTTTAACACATTTTAACACTACAGCAAATTAAACAGACTTTCTCATTTTCATTTATGGGAGTGATCAACCCACTTTTCCACTTGAAGAGTTGGAGCAATTTTGTTTTTTGTATCTTCAGGGGTGGAAATACCTTTGAAGTTTGATGCCCAAACAAAATCAGACAACAAATTGTGTTCTTATCTCACACACAGAAGCTAAAGGCCAGGTCTGCTCATTATGGCAAATATTTACAAGAGATCATTAAATTACAATCTGAGTTCCTGCCACCATCAGAAATGTGTAGCATAGCACATGTGATTCTAATTAAGGACTGTTGGGTGTCTTGAGTTTGAGTTTTGTTAAGTTCCTCAAGAAATATATTTGGGGGGGGGGACATTTAGTTGGCAGAATGATTGAAGTTTCTTATTGTAATGAGCACTTTGGCGATCTTTACCAAAGGGAGGCTACCAACGGCTCTTCCAATGTATGTGTGCATGTGTGTCTATGTATATATGTCATCTACATTTTGTTAAAAGAGGTGTACAGGGACCCTTTGTTTTCAATATGGTCTGTGTCCAAAATTTGTGACTACGATTTTGTTTATAGGAAATCCTTTATAATGTTGGTTTAGTGTTTCCATATGGAATTCACCCAGGACTCCTTTCTTTTTCTTCCCCCTCTCCTTCCTTCTTGTCTCTCCCCCCCCCCAAACTTCTTTTCTTTCTTATTATTTGGATAAGGCTGGAGAAAAGTGAACGTGCATTCCAAAGATGCATAGTCATTCCAGATCAGATTCAAAAGATCTTGGCAGGAGTTGAAAAACACAGATGCACTGTTTTAGGGTCTCCTGCTGTGTAACCTCCAGCTGAGGCTGTCTCATTGAAGCACTTTGTAAAATCATGAAAACCCTATTAAAGGCATGAAATGTGATACACTGCATTTTTCCCAGGCAAACTTTCCATTGAACTATCCATGAAGATTGAATTTAGCTGGCTCGTTTATACTCCAGATTGCTATATTTTATCATATTGTTTATTACAAGATCTCAATGCATAATAACCCATTCCCAGCATTTGATCTCTTGATCACACTGTTAAAAAGCTTGAGATGCTGTCACATTTATGTGTGCCCTGCATTCCATCCTTTCACATCATCCCAAGAAACAAAAACCAGAGGCTACACAAAAGAGCCTCTGAGGCTACACAAACTGAATGGGCACAGCCAAGGATACAAGAGCTGGTTCTGCTTTTGGTGGCTTCCCTACCTAGATACCTAGGAGATTATCACAATCCTGGGATTTGCAGTTTAAGGAGGGGCATTTAGAACTCTCAGCCAAAGATCCATTCGGCCTCACTAAACTACAAACCCCAGAATTCCACAGCAGGCAGCCATAGCATAATAGCACTATAACAGTATAGTGTAGAATCATAGACTCTTAGAATCATAGAGTTGGAAGAGACCACAAGGGCCATCCAGTCCAACCCCCTGCCGTGCAGGAATACACAATCAAATCATTCCCGACAGATGGCCATCCAGCCTCTGTTTAAAAACCTTCACAGAAGGAGACTCAGACGAGCCAAATCTCACCAAAAAAAGTCATTTAGGATGCGACAACAGCTCAAACTGCAAAATTATCAGGTGTCCTCATTGTTTACCTGTTCCCACTACCTTGGGCTGGCATGAATGAGGCATCACTTTTTATTGATGGGCTAAGCCAGCAATAAAAAGTGATGTCTCATTCACATCAGCACAGTGCAGTGGGAATGGGTAAATGATGACATTGTCTGATAATTTCAGCCCTTTGTGCTATCGTTGCATCCTAATGGCACAGTTTTTCCTGCATCTGATAAAGTCATAGAATCATAGAATTGTAGAGTTGGAAGAGACCACAAGGGCCCCAGACCAACCCCCTGCCACACAGGAAATCACGATCAAAGCATCCCTGACAGATGGCCATCCAGCCTCTGTTTAAAGATCTCCAAGGAAGGAGACCCCACCACGCTCCAAGGGAGTGCATTCCACTGCCGAACAGCTCTTACTGTCAAAAAGTTCCTCCTCATGTTGAGGTGGAATCTCTGTTCCTGGAGCTTGCACCCATTGCTCCATGTTCTTGTCTCTGGAGCAGCAGAAAACAACTCTAGATTAAATCAGGGAGACAAAATATGCTCAGCCTAAATTATCCCTTGACACTGGTCTCATCAGAGGTGCAGTACAGATATAGCTCAATCCATGTAAGTGTCCTCTGTTACCCTAAGATGTGAGGGGGGGTGCTTTGAGACCCACCCATGATTTCAAACTCTAGATTGAAATCATGGGTGATGGGGGAAATTATTAGCTCAAACAGTATGCCTGCGACAAGAAGGCATCTGTGGGGACTTTTTCACCTATGTATACCAGTACTAATTGCAGAGGACTCCAGTTTAAAGTGAAATAAACTGTTTTTATTGGAAATAACACAAATTGCATTCACACACACAACACACATTCCCAAGAACCACACAAGGCTATTGAAGAGTAAGGCAGAAAGGTTGGATAGAGAGATAGATTTGGGAAATAGGGTGATAGTTACCAGTCTTGAAGAGTGGAGTTTCGAACACCAAAGTCTGAGGGTGGCACTGGAAATATCAATCCGGGGGTGTGCTGACAAAGAGAGTGGCCAGTCTCATCCACAGTGAGATGAGATCTTCTGTTGAGTTGATAGATCTTCTATCAACACCTTTCTATTGTTGGAGGACTAATATTTATACCCTGCCTCATATCCTGAAGGGAGTACTTTGGCTAAGACAAAGCCACCGGTAAACAAAGGAAACTGAAACTTAGTTAATTGCTGTTAACGGCTGGGAGATTGGAATTGATGGGTTTATGACAACCTTGCATTGCAGGACAGGAGGAGATTCCATATTACCTTGGGAGTGGGGTTGGAAAGGTCACTTCATTGTTTAGGCTGTGTGATTCATTGCTAAGGTGCCCAAGAAGGAATTAGCACATACCTCCCTAATGGATTTGTTTACCAGAGGCTTCCACACAATCCTAGGTTGGGCTTGCTTGCTAAAATATTGCTAAGACATCTTCCCAGGTCCTGTAACCTCCACATGACCTCTTTTTGGATCACCCTGGTCTACTTGACCCCTTCAAAGTGTCCAATATTTTCAATTATGAGATATTATAGGGAGGGGGTAATAGGGCATTCTAACACCTCCCAATGTACAGTATATATTTGCTTTTCCCATATAAATAAATAGTTGACAATAGTCTGTTCTTTCTTTTCTTTGAACTGCTGCAGGCCTATGTTAAGAGCCCTGCTAGGGATCTATATAGAAACCTGTTTCATAGGCCAGTTACTTTATAGATACCTGCATGGAACCTGAAACAGCCATCAAAGATGAATAGGGAAGATATATAGGCAAAGTGGCAATGGAAATTATGTGGACCTCAACAGAAAAAAAAGACTCCTCATCCATGAGTTAAAAAGGACATCTGGAACTGAATGTCCTAAGCTTGATAACAAATAGATAAAAGGTAAAATGACATTCTGGAGTAGGGATACTTGCTTCCAAATTTCTGCTTGGTTCTTCAACTGGTTCTTACCTAGCTTTGTTTCTATGCTTGAGGAATTTGAAATAACCTGATCCACATTTCCCAGACTTGCATATGGATCTAAACTTAGATAATCCTTCCCAAATATTCTGATATAGTGTTTTGGATGAAAACGGCATCAACATTCATTTACCAAAAAAAAATAATAATCGTATTTTGTGAGAAAATATATTCAGTAATGCCTACCGTTACTTGAGAGGAACTTCATTTATAAAGTTGTATTTTTGAAGGAAACTATGTTTTAAAACACTTATTTAAACACTATTCAAAAGTGGTGTGTTTGTGTGTGTGTGCAAATTCTTTTTTAAAGAGCGCATCACAACCACTGCTTGGAGGAGTACAGAAGTAAATACCGTATAGATTTTTGAGACATCCACAGTCATCTACAGAGGCATGTACACTTAAATACATGAATTTCCCTCCCTCCATTCTGGAATGTGTTTTGTTTTCCTTATGTATCTAGATCAGCCTGATGTAAACTGGTGTCAGACATATTGTACTACAACTCCCATCATCCCTTGACCACAATGGCTGGTGGTCATTGTAGTTCCATACAATTAGCGGCCATTGGTTTGCAAAAGGCTTCCTGCTTCCAAAATGTCTCTGTTACATTCCACATCAATAGCTAGATCAGTAGAGTTCTCAACCTGAGGTCCTCCAAATGTCGTGCTGAGGGCTTCTAAGAGCTGAATTCCAAAATAGGCTAGATCAGTGTTTCTCAAACTTTGGTCCTCCAAATGTTTGGGGCTTCAGTTCTCAGAATTCCTGACCACTGGCCATGCTGGCTGGGATTTCTGGTAGTTATATTCCAAGCCATCTAAAAGAGCCAAGATTAAGAGGGGCTGAGCTAGATAACTTCAGCCAACTCAGCTGTTCTTTGGCTACTCGCCACTCCCATTTCATTTACCACACACACACATATTCTGGATGGAAATGATAGAAACATGTGGTGCATTAAGTATCACCATCTTGTCTCTTCCTGTCATGAGATTTTGTTTTACATCTCCAGGCAGCAATGGATAACTCCCAGGATGCTCCAGTATCTGGCTTGACCACTACTCCCCACACACCTGGCTTCCCCAAACACCAGTCAGCATGTCCAGCTGAGATGTGCAAAACACCCTTGAGAAATTTCTCTAATCCTATCTAAATTTTTTGGACCTTGTTCAAAAGTCCAACAGATGTTCTGGCTGAGCAGCACCTTCCAAATTAATTTCAGCTTTCACTTGAGACAAAACATAGTGGCAATTCTGATTCTAGCAATCTACTGATGAATCAGGGAAGGATGTTGTTCTTTCCATGTAAGACTGAGTTGCTGGTGTTGTTCAGACATACAGGAAAGGACTACATGTCATCTTCTGGATTTGAGAGGGTGAGTTGTTGTTCCCAGTATGTACCTGTGTCTTCATCTCTGCATGCTGCCTTCTCATTTTTTAATAAGTTTTTTTTAATTGTTCAGCCTGACCTTTTGTCAATGAAGGTTTTTTCATCCACATTTTTAAACTCTCCAGTCAACAGCAAGTAGAAGTTCCATCTCAGTGGAACTCTGGAATTTAGTCTGCACTTTAATGGAGTCTGAGGAACAGAGGAGAGATTTCAGTACCTTGGCTAGTACCTTTGAACTCTGGTCTAAAACTTGGAGTGGATTCACCACCCCACTGACATGGAACACAGTAGCTACCACATTGTATCTTTTCAGGAACCCCAACCTTTTTATTAATAAATACACATAAAAGAAACACACAGGCATTATGAGCATGAGTAATAACAAGGTAAATTATATAGATGTCTCACCTTAAGGTGACATTGCCCTGTTATAAAAAGGGATTGCCTAACCCAGCTTCCACCAACACTGTCCGTTGGATGACAACCCCCATAGTTCCTGACTGATGGTCATGTTGGCTGGGTCTGATGAGAGATATACATCAAATATCTCGCCTAAACACACTCTAAGTTACTGTTTGGTCAGAATGTTCTGTTGCTGCCTACCATAAAGTCCAAATATTAAGAGAGCTCCTGTACCTGAGCTTCTTCTGTCTATCCCAATGTGGTAACTCAGCTTGTATTTTTCATGTCAGGAACTGTAATTGTATAGCAAACAAAAAGTGTAGGAAGAGAAGTAGAAAAAAATTACATAAGAAAATTTAATTAAACCATAAAATTCTCCAATTACATTCACAATGTAGGTATGTTCAATATTTGAACATACAAATATATACAAACATGCAAAATAGCAATAAAACCAAACGCGTTTCAACTAAAAAGTCTTTCTCGGTGGATTATAAAGCTTCAAAATACAGAAATGTAAAAAAAAAAATTAGTACTGTATATACATAAGTCAATGAAAACCATATTGTAAAGTAGAATTCAAAAAGTATACCTGTTATAACAGCTCAATAAATTGCCTTTTTACACAGAGTCATCCAGTACAAGTAAGGATTATATCAGGCAATAAATTCCTGTATAAGGTATATATAAACATGTATATATGTTTCGTATTCAATAAAGACATTCAAAGTTATTAAAGATATTACTACTCTATACTTACAATACCCTGGATGCTCCAATAGATTGCAGCCCTATTTTGGGTGTTTCACATGCAGGGCTTTATCTATCCCTCCTAATTTCCAATCTATCTATCTTTTTACAGAGAAAATGTTTGCTAGTTGCTAGTACAGCCCAAGAAAATGCATAGCCAGAGACCTGTCTGTGTCTTACACATTTGTAAGCTCCACTGTGGAAGTAGTTAGATATGTGTCTGATGTGGAATGTCCACATTCAGTTTAGGTTTTCAGAATTGGAACTGTGCACATAGTGCTATTCCACATGTAGATGCATATATGAATGCATATGAGCATTGTGCATGGATGTGCATTGTGCATGAATCACATGCACATTTTGTTGTCTGTTCAGTTGTGCATATGTTGTCTTTGGTTCAGGGAAACAATGCTGCTGTTCAGCACAAGGATTGCATGGCACCATTAATGTGTTAACTCTGCGTTTGAAAAGTTATGCTACTCAGCCCTGATGTAGGTTCTCCACCTAAGCCAGGTAATAGGCTTTCTACTGGTATGGGCTGGAATCCTGTTTGCTATTCCCAGCTAGAGTACATCTAATGAATCGACTGTTGAATGGTGAGTCAATACTTAGTAAATCCAACTGATTCAATGGTCTTATCCTAGTCAGGACTAACAATAAGATTTAGGCCCTGATAAAATCTGGCCACAAGGTACTTGCAAAAGTCAGATTTCCCCATATGAAACTAATAGGGCTGTGAAAAGTTCTCAAAATGACTTCACTTCATTGAAAGGTACCATGTCAATTATTCCTTCGATTACAGGGTTTTCCTCCCGCGCCCTGTTTCTAGCTCTTTAGGTCTTTGTACTTGTGTTTGAAAATCCCTTCTAGCTTCCCGTTTCATATATATGTTCACTATAAATATATTGAGCCAATGCTGAACCTGTTATTCTTGGATTCAAGTCTTGTGCTTTGCTTTGTTTTCTTAGGGCCATTTTATATTCTGTATTCACAACAGGCCCCATGAGCAATTAAAATCCACAAGGATCCCTGATGTTCAGGAGAATGAAAGCTGACCTTTCCCCTTTTGGAATGCAGTAATCTTCGACCCACTTGTCTCTGCCTACAAGCACAAGCCAAATAGTTCAAGAAAAGCACAGCTTAATATGGAAACTCTACATTTGACTGAGAGCAGTTTGATATTCTTAGTTCATTTCCTATTGAGCTATAACTCACATCATAAAAAACCGTAACATTAAGTTGTTGCTTTCTCCCCCCACCCCATGCCTGCTTTTCTTCTTTAATGGCAGAGAGAAGGAAGTCCCTTGAGGTGATTCACTTTGTTCTTAAATTTTCCCTGGGATGCAGGCAATTACAATCCCTCACATGTGCAAATCATACCAGACTCAGAGATGTAAGATTTTTAATAACCCTTTGTTTAAAAGGACATTTATTTTCAATAAAAAAAATCTGCAGGCTTGAAACCAAAATGAATTGAAGTTGTAAGCAATTTAGTTTGCAAATAATCAAAATGAGCCAGTATCTGAACTCCTGGGACACAATTCTGCAAGGGAAATCCTCCCATAGGTTGTGTGTCTACACTAAAATTTTCATCCAGGCTTCCTAAAACATAAATGCTTCCATCAGTCAAGGAAGGAAGAGGTTGTCATCCAAGTCCACATGCATCAGTAACTGGCTCATAGCTTCTATGAAAACAAACTTGATTTCATTATCAAGCTACTTTTGTACAGCAGAATCCTGTTGGTGACTTATGCGTGTGTTACTTTCTCTCTAGTTCTGCATTTTTTCTGATGTGGCAATGTGCCCATTCAGTGCAAGGTTAAGGAAGCATGCGTGTGCTGCCATTATACATGGATGTGCTTTGTTCATTGATGTGAAAGTGCATTGTGCATTGGTGTGCATTCTACACTGATGTCTATGGATGTGCATTTGCATTGTGCACTGATACACACATGCATTGCACATTGATCTACATGAGCTGGCATTGTGCACTGATGGATTGGTATTGCACATTGATGCACATGGATGAGTGCTGTATTATACACACATATTGATTTCTGTGCATTTGGTAGTGCAACACTGCAATTCACTAACAAGGTGATGTTGCATAACTGTCATGCAATTGTGAGTTCAAAGTTACATTCTGTCTTCTTGAATGTAGGATCTTGGCCATAGTGCATGGGCACAAGCCCCAAAGAACCCCAATCTGGATCAGGAGTGTGGCTTCCCAGTTAGAGAGTGGAAATGTTACTTTTTTATTATAGCTCCCAGAAACCTTTAGCCAGCATGGCCCCAGCCAGTTTTATGACGCCCCAAAAAAATCACTGCTCCAAGCTCAGTGAGAGCTTTGGATATGCCTTACTAAGGATTTTATCGGACAACCCCTTTTAAAACGTTCTTTTGCCAGCATTAAAAAAAAATCCATTTCTATGCCGGCAAAAGAAAGTTCACCCTCACACTTATCTTCCTCTCCCGGCAAAGTCTCCTCGGCAATAAAGAGGAAGTGAATGGAGCCCCATTCACTTCCTCATTTGAAATCCCATGAGACTTCATCACATGGGAAATTTAAAAATAAAAACACATATAAAACCTAAAAGTGACACCAAGCACCTAGGCACACTTTAAAAGTCCCAAGTAACCTGTGGAGGGTCATAAAAAGAGCAAAACTTAACCTGGCTGTCCTGAACTGACCCGGACATGTTTGCACTGGACCAGCCACTCTCACTGCAGTGATGAGAGTTAAATGGCCCAAGGTTTCACACGCCTTCACTGCCGGCACTAAAGCGCCATGGGGGATCTATCGATGGCTTAAGGCGTCAATCAAAAGGTACGGGATTTTGACAGGGCATAGCCATGAAAGGGCAACGTTTTCTGATCTGTGCATCCTTTTGCAGTTATGTGGCATCACTATGACACTGTATTTTGTCAGTCTGATAAAGTCCTAAATGTAGTAGATGTGTGCCTAGGCATTATTTCTTTAGCAGAAAAATTCATACCAGAGGTAGAAATAACATGGAAAGAATATGGATAGGTTCATGCACCACAAAAAAGAAAAAGGAAAAAAAAGAAGATCAGTTCTATATATTTCAGCAAACTTTTTACATGTAAAATGAAACAACCAAGTCAGGTAAGCTTTCCATAAGTAAACAAACATTTTGAACCTTCTTGAAAGCACTTGAGGGCTTCTTCCAAAATGCATCCAGGCATGACTTTGTGGCTTCAATTTTGGTGGCCAAACATATAGATCTATGCTTTTTAAAACGTGCTAGAGGTAGTTGGTGCCTCTGGCTGATCTCTGTTTTTCTATTCCCATATGCTCAGTAAGGGATTATGGAGGCAGCTGCTGTTTACCTGGCCTGTTGTGGGCAGGCACAAATGGCTACAGTAGGATCAACTAGAACCAAATCCTCTCTTTCCCAGCTCAAACTTTATTGCATTGCTCTCCAGCCTTTGACATCCCTACCATGAATTTAGTCCTCTAACATGTTCAGGCAAACTCTTGAAGAAGGTGGATGAGTACTGAGCAGCTGGTAACAGATAGTGAAGACCATTGACAGCTCCCAGGAGACTTTGAAGTTGCCTCAGAAAAACAACAACTGAGGACTTGGAACTTTATCAGATGTGGCAACAATTACACGATTAGGACATCGTGGTAGTGTGAATGGTTCTCGCTATTGCACAAGAATGTCATGTTTGTGTGGTCAAACTGTGCTCCAGCTGCGAATAAGGCATCACTTTTAATTCACAGGATATGTTGTCAATAGCTCTCAATATCACTTTTTTCACAGTATTGAAGAGTGTGCAAAAACATGTCTGTAATAGCAGCTGTAATAGTGAGATTACAGCATGAATGGGTGGTCCTCTTTCCCTCCCCCCCTTTCCCAGTGAGAAAATGTCTGGGTAAGAGCGTGAAACTATCCACAGGATGCTCTTTTTATGTACTGTCCCAGCTTGTTTGCATGTTTTTAGGTTTAAGTGTTTATGTGTCTGTTTACTTTACAAATTAAGGGTGTTTGCTTTTTTTTTTTTTTTTGGTGCTTTTAAGTGTGTCCATGTCTTGTGAGAACCACCAAAATCTTGCCCATGCTAAATCACAGAAGTAAAGTCCAATTCTTAAAGTACTAGTGGTAGTTATGCAACAATTCTGTTGTGGTACTTTTGTGTGATTACAGCAATGTGTGGTAAGTGTAATAATACCACTATGTTTCTGCTTTCCTTGAAGACAAAGTAGCGTCCAATTGGGGGAGAGGCCAGCTTCACCCTGAATGGCCTATTTGAATGAATTGCAGCCAATTGGATGCAGCCTGCTGGCCTGCAATCTGATTGGCTGAGGGGCAGGTCTTGCTGCCTGTGCAGCAAGTTTTCACTCTGGCCCAGCAGTCGGGTATATATTCCCAACTGCTGCACCAGACTGAGCAGTGGCTCTTCAGGAGCCAACCCACCCCTTTTTTTTTTTTTTTTTGATTTTGTACTTGAAATTTTGCATGTGTTTTATATTGTCTATTTTGCTTGCATATCTGATGTATAGGATCAACTGTCACAACTTTTGGGGGTGGTTGGCATGAGTTCTGATCCAAGGACATTGGTAACAGGTTCTCCATCAAGTTCAAGGTCAAGTTCACGGAGACACCCCTGGTAGTAGAGAGGGGGGAAAGGGTGAGCGGGTCACACCAGCTCAGAAATATGTGTTTACAGGTACCTTCCCCCCCCCCCACTTCTTCCTGGTGGCAGGAAGGGGGAGAAGGAGGGATTGGTGGGGATGCAAGGGACCTGCCTAGATTCCTACCCCTTCCTGATCAGTAATTGTCAGCAGTCAGACCAACAGCAGTATCATCGATCAACAGTCAGGTTGGTCAATGTCTGGATCCGAACCCATGTGTTCAAGCCAACCAAAATGAAGCTGTCATCAATAAAGTTGTGGCCTTTATTGCCAATATATATTCTTACTCATATCAATATATTCTTTCAAACTTATATCATGACTGTCTTTATTGGGTATGGAAGGGAGCGGGAAAAACACATCCTGCCTGGATGCACAAGTGTAATGATGTCTCTGTGTTTCTGCTTTCTTCATTCATGGAATTACAGTGTTGTTAGACACTAGTCTGATAAAATCCTAAATTACAGAGTGATCACTGGTGGCTCTCATGTCAAGCTGAATCTGCTTTGGATCTTAGTCTGACACCCTGTTGGTGACTAGTGAAAGAGTAATTAAAGGAGATACCTGTGTATTGAGGTTTGGTTATAGTGGATGGAGGCATTCAGCAGCTCCATCTGCTACAGTTCCCTCACTGGGCCATCTTTCTGTTTTCTGGGTGGGTGCCCCTCTGAATGGTAGTTCATGTTGGAAATGCAACAACACTTAGCACTGAAAGAGTTAAGCATGCCTCAGAGTGGGCAGCCGCTTTGAATTAGAAAGTTTGAGTTACCCACAGTCCTCCTTTTGTCTACTTATCCTGCTCCCTCTGTGATGTAAACTCTGAGGGATGTTTCCATCTCTTCTCTTACCCAGATTTCTCTCACCCTCCATAGAGATGTAGCTAAAGACATCCTGACTAAAGACATTATCAGACTAGCATGTAAAATGCTGTAATTCTGCAAGTGAGGAAAACGGAAATATTGTGGCATTTTTATACTTACTATTGCACATCACTGTAATCATGTGAAAAAACTGCCACAGAATGATCGCATGAAGACCACTAGTGCTGTAAGAATGGGAGTTTACTTCCATGATTTTCCATGGGCAAGATTTCAGCAGTTCTTGTGAGAAGACATGAGCACGATTAAAAAAAAATCCTAAAATAACAAAGTAAATGAACACACAAGCACTGAGGCAAACATAAATATGTTGAAAATAAATGGGACAGTTCAAAAAAAAATATTGTCCTGTGCTTTATTTTGTGTTCTCATCTGGATGTTTTCTCACTGAGGACCACCCATTCACACTGTAATCTCGTGATTACAATGGGATGTATCTACTGATGGCTTGTCCCATCACTTAAAAGCAATGCCTTATTCACAGCTGGGGCATAGAGTAACCACATGAAGATGACAATGTCATGCAATAGCCACACCTGTTCAGGCTACCATGGTGTCGTAATCCCATGATTTTTGCCATGTCTGATAAAGTCCTAACTTTTCTGTCCTAGAATGGAGTTCCTACAATAAAGCCTTAAGCTATTTCTCTAGACCCATGGGTGTCTTTGCTCCTTAAGATAGTTCCTCTTACTAACCTCTGTGCACATGAATTTATCTATCAGTTCAGTTGCCAGAAGAGCAAGGGAGGGCAAGGGACAGCCAGAAAACCATGCAGTTCTGTTTCTGTAACCACTGGCAGGAAGAATAGGGAATCTCTCTAAATCTCTCAGTCATCTTGTGGCAGTACGGGAGAAAGACATCATCTTCCTACAGGTGGCTGCAGGAACACCACTAGATGGCTATCCTCCCTCTGCCTTCCCCTGGCCACTGAGTGGCTATGGAAATGGTGCCTCAGCCAGACAACAGGCTTAGTGGGGGAGCTGTAGTTGATGGAGGTGTTTCAATGCACTTCAGTAAACAGGCAGAACTTTTAGTTTGCCTTCTCGAAAGTTTAGTGGGCCATTGCATCAGTTTGGTGAATAGCATACCTGCCTTGTCTTTCAGTTAAGCACCTTCTAAGATGGCTAGCAAGCACACTGTCAGCAACAAACCAGCCACATGTGAGAATAATAGTGTTACCATGTTGTCCTCTAAAAGCTAAGGAGAATAAAATAGGCCTTGCCTTGTGGCTCCGAGTAAACAATGCAAGTCCTGAGTGTATTTCCTTGGGGAGCACCTTCTAATGTTAGGCGTGCCACAATTGAAAAGGCCCTGCACGAACAGCAGTAACACAAATATTTCAGCCACAAGGACAACTACACAGACACAGATAACCCATTTGAGTATCTGAGGCAGGAACTACACACAGCCAGAAGGAAACCCATGGAAGTATTTAAAAAAAAACACTTAAACTTAACTGGTGTTATGATTTCTGGTAATAAGATTACACTAAAGTCTTTAATTTTCTTAAAACAGTTTGTCTTGCACTGCCAGATGCCAAAGGAGCATTTAATTAATGAGGTTTATATTTTCAGACATCTTGAGAGGATTAGCATAAGAAGAAGAGGGGGTTGGAGGGGGGGTGAATAAAGAAAACTACCTTGAGATAACCAAGTGTATGCCACTTAGGCTTAAAGTGTGGCTCCCGCTGTGATATGGGGAAAATGTTATGCAGAAAAGCACCTGTACTCACAGTAATACAGCTCAAATAATTGGCTTCTCAACAGACGTCAGCAATTTGACACAGAGCAACAGTTACCTATCTGTATTGTAATACACTGTAGGAAGCTCAGGTGGTTCTAATGATGAAACCTCCATCAGTGATTGGCTCAGTTTCCTGCCTGTCACAGAAGGACTGGGATGCTGAGAGAGACCAGTGGTGGGGAAAATATGTATGGCCAGTGGCCCACAGGCCAACTGCAGGCCCCATTTTGTAGACAATAATAACTCTGCAGTTTGGCTGGGTCTCTATGCCATAGATCAGGGGTGGGCAACTGTGGAAGGCTAGGGGGATGCATTACCCCCCTAGGAGACCTTGGAGGGCCGCACCTACCGACCACACATGCTCTGCTGCAAAAAAAAAAATCAATTTTGGCCCCCAGATTTCCCCAACACCCACTGGGAGCTGTGAGGATCATTTTACCATGTTTTTAGACCCCTAGGGCCATTTTAGGCCCAGGATAGTCTTTTATTCAAAACAAGAAGTGACCAGAAGTTATTTTTGCTTTATTTCCAGGTCTTTAAAAAAAATCTTTCCTTGGTCTAAAGTGGAAAACCTGGAGAAAATGGCCACCATGCCCTCTAGAAGGCTTAGAGAGGGCAAAGGGATTGTAATGAGGATGAGAGGCATCTGAAAATATCCAGGTAGGGTTTCAAATTGGACAAAAGATGCAGGATGGTTCTTTCCAAATGTGTACATGACTCACTCTCTGTGAAAATTGAGACTGGCAATGAAAAATACTGAGGAGGGTGACAACCTTTGATTCCTGGTGTTCTCCCTGTGACTGTCCATTCACCCAAGCAATTGTCATCAAGTGAGAAACAAATATGTGTGAAACAACTTGTATGGGACGCTGGAAGGAAGGAAGGAAGGAAAAAAGCTGCACTGAATGAACATAGGCTTTATATAATGCACAGACAGAAAATACAAAACAATGTGGGTTTGCTGGCTGATAGATTAACCTTTGGATCTAAACTGGTCTGACATTTAAAGGGGGGAAGGAGGAAGAAAAAATTGGCTGTATTTTGGTCAAACTGAAGCAGTGAAAGTAATAAACAAAAGAATAATATAGGTCCATTTCTCTGCAACAACCCCAGACTCTAGCTGACTGTCAATCCAGCCCCCTTCAGAAAGACCAATTTATTTTTTTAATGCACTTCAGCTATCGCTCCAACCTGCCAAACCAGATGTATACTCTCTACACTGCAGTCCATAAAAATAAAAGGTCAACTATTAATTGCCTTCAGATTAGCTTTTGTGACTTCTAGATAGACCTTTTCACAGCCATCATGTTTAATTTTTTATATATATTCAGAAAACTCTCTATCCAGAAAACATAACTCTTTGCTTTTCCCCCCTTCTCCCTTGTCATTGATTTCCATCAAAGAGATCATAAAAGCAAAATGAGCATGAAGATACAAATGGGGAAAATGATGGCAAGAAAAGTAATAAACACTATAATGAATGTGTGTGTGTGTGTGTGTCCATAAACCTCCCCAAACTCTGAAGATATCTGAAGTGTATCTTTTCATTTTTATACCTCAAGCTTCCCAATGCATAACAGCCAAAGGAAATGAATTTAATTATACAGCTAACCTTACCTAACCCCAATCAAGACATAGGTAGTAATGAAAGCAATTATGTTCATCCAAAGCAAGAAGCTCTGGAATGCCTTGAGTTTATAGAAGGGATTTTTTAAAAAAACTCATGGGTTAAAGTCCATCTCTCACAGCAGGGCTGGTGAGCAAAGCTTTTATGTGGGTTTTTTCCAGGCTGTGAGGCCATGTTCTGGAAGAGTTTATTCCTGACATTTTGCCTGCATCTGTGGTTGGCATCTTCAGAGAATGGTGGGATAAGGGTGTGGGGGGGGTTATATACTGTGAGTCCCTGTTGGAGAGGGTATGTAAATTTGTGTATTTGAATGGATAGTTCCTAGGGTGGGAGGATACGCAAGGAGGCTTAGTGTCTGTTTGGCTAATGGTCCATTGCCTGCTGGAAATCCCCCAGTCCCTGGGGGGTGAAGTTCATTTGCATGTGTTGAGTCCAAACAGTCCAGTCCAGTGAGAACCAAGTTGGTATATGGTCATGAACTGATAACAAACTGTTGAGGATGGGACAGAAAATGAGACAGGAGTGAGAATGGAATGGAGTGTTCTTAACCAGCACTTCTCAAACACCCGTCCTTATGATGTTTTGGACTTCAACTCCCAGAAACCCCAGCCAGCTTGGCCAGTAGCAAGAATTCTGGAAATTGAAGTCCCAGATATCAGAAGGATCTGAGTTTGAGAACCACTTCTCTAAAAAGAATCACCCTTCACTAAATTTTGTTGCAAGTAACACTAGTAGCTTCTGTAATCCTACTGGTCACAAATCCTTTCATTTTCATAGTGTTTGTGTGTAGGTAACACAAGTTTGATTCAAACACGAGTGGTGATGCCCAAGTTCTGAGTTCCTTGGAACTTTCTTTAATATCTTTGGGAGAACTACAAAAACTCTAACCCTCCTGTTTCCAGACTCCCCACTTCTTAAGTATTTGCAGCTTACCTCAGCCAGTTTACTGACATATGAACCAAAGACTGTGTTGGCCAAAAGAACTGCAAAACATTCCTCCTCTATCTCCTTCCTTCCAAAAGACACACATTATAGTATGTGGAACTCACACTTAATAGTGCTTGGGCTCATTCCAGGCCATTTGGGCCAAGGAGGCTTTGTAAACTTTTTTTTTTTAATGGAACAAAATTCTACTGCACCATAACATTTGCTTCTATTAAAGCTGAAAAGAATTTGGGTAGGAAGAGCTGGATTTCCAGTCTGAATTATCCTGGATTTAGTTCACGTGCACACACAAAAATATACTGTTCTCCACCCACCCAAAAGAATATGCATGCTAATCCAGCACAGTAGTTATGTACTAGAAACCATTTGAAAGAGGAGGGAAAATATGAAAAAGATTCTGCAGCCCTGGAACACCTTTCAAACCAGTCTAGAGATATAATTCTTCACTAATTTTGTTCTCAAGGGAATCCATGAATATTTTTAAACAAATTTCTTCTCACACCGAGAAAGTCTTCAAAAACTGTACAATTTCACAATCTATTCACAATTCAGGTCTTATCCTGCACACAATTTGCATGTGGGGGGGGGTTGCACAGAAAACAACATTTTCTGTACAGGAAACAACATTGCCTGCATAGAAAACAATATATCTGCATTCTGTGCATTAAATGCTGTTTCCTGAATAGAAAATACTGCGGTTGTGGACTTCTTCTGTACAAAATGCAGCTTCTCTCTCACTCACTCACTCTCTTGCATTGAATACAACATTTTCTACATAGGAAACAGCATTTTCTGCACAGACAATATTTCTGCACTGAAATATTATTTTCTGCATGGAAAATAAGATTAAAAAAAGTGCTGTTTTCTCTGGCTTCTCTTCGCAAACGAAGATTTAGGAAGGACTCATCCCGTGCTTTCTGCAAGCACGCTGATGACTAAAAAGGCCAATCCGAGATAGACAAGTCCGGTTGCAGAAAGCACAACAGAAGGTTTCCTTAGGTGATGTTTCCGGGTTGTGATTTTTTCTGCGTTGTCGTTTCTCTTCAAGACTTGTTTGGCGTGTGTTCTCAAATAAGGCTGCAGCATTGTGGATAGTGTGTCTCCATGCTTCCCGGTGTGCAAATTTGCCACAGAATAAATCCCAAACTGCAAAGATTATCATCAGTTCAGGATTCTTCTTGTCAGGTTTTCCTGACACTCAAGAAATAGGTTTCCATCTATTTCAAAATATTCTTTCCATCTCTACTCTAGTCTGATCTTTTAAATCATTCCCCATGCATTGTTTTATAGTCCAGAGGTGGAGCATGGCTATGATGGATGATATATCTAGGTTGACCCCCATAATTCTAACACTTGGGCTCACCTTGATGTTTTACTGCTAAGATCTCTCCCTGGATCTGGTACTCAGAACCCAAGATTTATTGTATAACAAGTAAATTAAACACCTAGTGTTATAGTGGCTCCAATACAACATCTTAGGCCTCATCTACATGGGCCAGAATACACCAGCGTCCCATCGGCATATTCTAGCCCCAGATCAGGCCAATTGCTCCCCTGTTACCTGCATGAAACAGGATGCTGTCCATACCTGCTTCCTAGTTGCAGAGTATGATGCAGAGGGCAACTGCAGAGAGAGTCCAGTGTGATGGTATGGGCTCCTGTAGTCTCGTGGGGCCTGGTCTATTTCTTCCTCAAGTGTTTTTCCCCAGGTATTTTGCTGTAATGGTTTAATGGGCTTTATCCTGTCTTCCCCCCCCCCACCATCTTTGCCCCGGGAGTTGTGAGGACTGCCTTTGGGCAAAATGTGGCAAAAGCCCTGTGTCGTATGGACTGCAGGGCTCCAAGATGGGGGCAAGATGGAGTAAATAACCCGTGTAGACAAGGCCTTCATTAAATCAAAGTAACACTTTCCCCTGAACTCTTTCTGGCTGCTCCCAAACTGTGGCATTCCCTCCTTTATGAGGCTAGGTTAGCTCACTCTCATCTCGCTTTCTGCTGGCAGCCAAATACCTTTTTGTTTACCAAGGCTTTTGGGTTGCTGGCTGGCAATTGCCAAAGGTCTCTGGCTACAGCAAGCACACAACTCTCTTGTTGCAACAGCTTCTTTCCATCTCTCCATTTCTGGCACAGTTCAAAATGCTAGTGATGATCTATAAAGCTTTATATGGCTCAGGTCTAGATTATTTGAAAAACCATATTCTCCCTTACAAAGCTGCCTGTATTTTCAGATTTTCTAGGGAAGGCCTTCTCTCTTGTCCCATCACCCTCACAGGTACATCTGGTGGGAACATGTGCCTTGAGCCCCAAACTAAGAAAAAGGTGGGATATGAATATTAAAAATAAGAAGAAGAAGAACTTATGGAGTGTGTTGTATTTTTTCATCATTGCTTTTATATTTTAACTGCTTTTTAAATTGTTGTAAACTAATTTTTATATACTTGTTTATCTACTGATTTTATTCAGTTATAAAATATGTTCTCTCTAGGCAAGTCTAAGTCCTCCAAAACAATTCTTCTGGCACATGTATTGCATGTGTGAAATGAAGCACTGGAGGGGCTAGACATGCCTAAATATAACATGTTGACCATACAATTGCATTACAGGACCTAGACGTGTCTAGAGAAGTGTTCTCTCAGATGAAAAAAAAACATGTATTTTCCCCCAATTTTGCAGGGGTGCTGCACCCCTAACCCCTGTGAAACTTGAGAGCCAACTGTTTTGACTTATATTGTAAGCCACATTGGATCCAAAATTAAATAAAATACTCATTGAGAGTAAGATAAAGATTCCCATGCACACACATGCATGCACACATATACATACACCCTACAGGATGATTGGACAGATTACAGCTATTCATAGAATCATAGAATTGGAAGAGACCACAAGGGCCATCCAGTCCAATGCCCTGCCCTGCAGGAATATACAATCAAAGCATTCCAGACTGATGGCCATCCAGCCTCTGTTTAACATCCTTTCAAGTACTTAAACATGGATATCATGTCACCTCTTAACCTTCTCTTCTCCAGGCTAAACATACCCAGCTCCCTAAGCTGCTCCTCACAGGGCATGGCTTCCAGACCTCCCACCATTTTGGTCCCCTCCTCTGGACACATTCCATCTTGCCAATATCCTTCTTGAATTGTGGTGCCCAGAACTGGACGCAGTATTCCAGATGAGATCTGACCAAAGCAGAATATTGCATAGGAAGTTCTTTGAACACTTTAAAGAAATATGCAAATATTATGATGAGGTCAATTTTCACTCCAATAAAGATACAGGAGCAAAGCCCCTAACTAATAGTAGGTAAATTATGTCTATCATTTTGAAAATGTGAGGCCAAAAGGGCAAGCAGGGATAGGTGTATTGCTGTTTAAGAAATGCAATGCAGCAGCCTTCAAGAAAATGCATCTGAGCTTGCACTGAATCTTTTTTTTAAAAAATTGTCACTGCTGCAAAAGGCAGGGAATTCATAGAGGTAAATGTATCATTTGATTATTGCTACAGAGAAACAGTCATTAGTTTTTCATGGCAAGATTTCTGGGTTGGCAGGGGTTTGTGTGTATGTGTGTTTTAAAAATAAATATTTATGATCCATGAGGAACAATTACATCTGTGGCAGAATTAAAAAATAAAGAGATATGAACTGTTTTACACCTGTCTTACACAGGAATCTATGACATAGCCAAAAGGGCTGTGAAATGCAGATGCTTTTGAAGCTGTTGGGAAACGTATAGCGAACATTTGCTCTCTAAAGGAGGCATTACAGCTACAAGAATTACAACAGAGCAGGACACAAAAATGCTATGGTTATGAAGAAGAACTTCCTGACAGCAAGAGCTCTTTGACACTGGAAGAAGACAGTACCAGGCAGAAGAAGGAGAGCAGCTTCTGGGCAGCCATTTTGAGTGGGTGAGTTTGATTTTTTTAAAAAACTCTTGGGAGAGTGTGCTTGTTGCTGAGGGGGTGAAGCTTCTGTGAGTCACATCTGTGAGTCACTAGGGGGGGTGGAGCTATGAGCCTAGCTCTATATAACTCCTCCCAGAGGCATGCACCCAACCAAGCAAAACTACTGCATAAGCAGCAGGGGAGCAACAAACTTTGTTTTAGAGATTCTCCATTACAATTTTTTATTTTTTAAAAAAATAAAATACTTTTGAATGTTTCTTGCTTAGAGAAAGTGAAGCAGTAACTTGCCTTCAGAACGAGCTTGCAGCCAGGAGATCTCTATAAACGTATATTCCCAGTAGATTGAACTCACTGACAGAGAAAAGGACAGGCCATCAGGGGCCTTTTACATTGGTGTTTACCGGATAATTTTTTGAGAAGGAAGCCCACAGTCCTGTTTCACTGATTACTTAAGACTTCTCAGCATGGACACTGAGGGAACTGCTGCAGTCACCTACAACATTTGTGGGATGCTTGTCTTCTTGTCTACAGATGTGGGGAACTTCACATGCACCAAGTGCAAATTGGTAGCCCTCTTGGAGGAGAAAGTCCAGCAGCTGGAGACCCAGGTAGCTACACTTCACCATATTTGTGAGCAAGAGGTTTTCCTGGACAGAACATAATGAACAGTCTTGGATGGGGACCACACAGAGGAAATTGCTAGGGAGGAGAGGGTCACTTCACATACACAGGCGGTAGACAGCTGGAGAAATGTCACACACAGAAGTAGAAAAACCAGGGATTGTTCTGGCAGCTTGCAGCTACAGAATTGATTTGAAGCTCTCTCCCTTATCAAGCACAATGAGGAAAAACAGCATGGACAGACTTCAGGGGCAGAGCAGGAGACCCTGAGAGTATCACCGCAAGGAACAGCTGCTGCCAAGCCTCAGGGGAGGTGTGTGGTGGTGGTGGTGATGGTGATGGTGATGGACTCCTTGCTGAGGGGAACATAAGCAGTGATTTGTGAGCCTGACAAGATGTCTCAGGAGGTGTGTTATCGCCTAAAATAAAAGTCACCTTTAACTTATGGTGACCCTAAAAATGGGAGCCCTCCAAGACACACTGTTATTAACATCCTGCTCAAGTCTTGCAAACTCAGGGCAGTCATGGCTTCCTTGACTGAGTGAATCCACCTGTAATGTGGTCTTCCTCTTTTCCTACTTCCTTCTCATGTTCCCAGCATTATCATCTTTTCCAATGATGATAAACTCTTCTATTTACAACCAGCATTTCTCAAACTACAATATCCAGCTGAGGAACTGAAGAAACAAACCAACAAGGAAAGATTAATACCCAGGAACTATCTACTATAAGACCAAAAACACAAAATGGAAGGACACCCCTAGTGGTCACCTATAGTCCCCAGCTGAGACCTCTCAAATATGTCATCAACAAGTTACAACCAGTTCTGGAAAATAACGCAGCTCTCTCACAAGCTCTGGGAAGCAGACCTTTTTTGGCCTACAGACAGCCTCCAAATCTCGAACAACTACTCATGTAGAACAGGATACATAACATGGATGGTAATACAGGGACAAGACCCTGCCATAAACCCAAATGCCAACTCTGTCTCCACATCTAGTCTGAGACCAATATTACAGGGGCCAATAACATCACCCACAACATCATAGGTACATTTACTTGCTCTTCCTCCAACATGACCCTCACATCCTGAAGTGGGCCCCCAGAACAGGATCTTTGGTAGCCCCCTACCTACTGCTAAGGTTAAGGGCAGTGAGATGCTCTACACAATTTAGGATAAAAATTAAAATAAGTCAGTTTAAAGGATGACACCAAAGTAATATTTATATTTATCCTTTAAAAAACTAAATGGATTTATATAATTAAAACTTACAATACTATCACACTGGGGCCCCTCCTAATCCCAGGGCTAGAGCCCTGTCAGCCCCCCTCCCCTTTGTGGGGGCCATGTCCTCCAATGTGATATAGGCCGTTCTATGCCAACAATGTCCTTCTACACTCTATATTGGACAAACAGGCCAGTCTCTATGCAAGAGGATTAATGGACACAGATCTGATATTAGAAATGGCAGTACCCCAAAACCAGTTGCAGAACATTTCAACCTTCATGAACAAACTGTAAGGGATTTAAAGGTTGCAGTCCTTGAACAAGGAAATTACAAAGGAATTCTAGAAAAAGAAACAGCTGAATTGAATTATATTCACAAAAATGGAGTGAATCAAGGTTGTGTTCTTGCTCCAACTTTATTTACAATCTTCTTCAGCATGATGCTCCAAAGGGCTACGGCAGAGCTTGAAGAAGAATACGGCATCTATATACATTACGTATTGATGGTAGCTTGTTTAACTTAAGCCGTCTGAGGGCTCACACTAAGACTCTAAACTATCTAGTCCGTGACCTGCTCTTCGCTGATGATGCTGCCCTTGTTGCCCACACAGAAGCAGCTCTGCAGCGCCTAACATCCTGCTTCGCAGCAGCTGCAGAGCTGTATGGGCTGGAAGTCAACCTGAAGAAAACTGAAGTTCTCTACCAGCCTGCACCACAGGACAAACACCACCATTCCCACATTGCCATAGGCAACTCTGTGCTTAAGTCCGTTCAGCAGTTCACCTATCTGGGAAGCATCATCTCCTCAGATGCCAAGATTGACAAAGAGATCGATCCCAGATTAGCAAAGGCATATAGCATATTTGGAAGACTTCACAAAAGAGTCTGGAGCAATAAACACCTGAGGCAAAGCACAAAAATCAGTGTGTATAGAGCCATTGTACTGTCTATCCTCCTTTATGGATCTGAAACATGGGTCACCTATCGCCACCACCTACGACTCCTTAACGCTTTCATCAGTGCTGTCTACGCACAATCCTAAATATACACTGGACTGACTATGTGACGAATGTTGCTGTCCTTGAGCAAGCAGGGATCACCAGCATTGAGGCCATGATACTGAGAACATAGCTGCGCTGGGCAGGGCACGTTTCTAGGATGGAGGACCATCGCCTCCCAAAAATAGTACTCTATGGTGAACTTGCCATGGGTCAGTGTAAGAGGGGTGCTCCAAAAAAGCGATACAAAGACTCCCAGAAACAACATCTCAGGCTCGGCCACATTGATCACCAACAATGGTCCACCCTGGCCTAACATTGGGAGGCATGGAGACGCACTATCCACAATGCTGCAGCCTGATTTGAGAACTCACGCTGAACAAGTCTTGAAGAGAAACGACAACACAGAAAGAATCACAACCCGGAAACATAACCCAAGGAGACCTTCTGCTGTGCTTTCTGCAACCTGACTTGTTTATCTCGGATTGGCCTTTTGTAGTCATCAGAGCACTTGCAGAAAGTGCGGGATGAGTCCTTCCTGAATCTTCATTTGCGAAGAAAAGCCAGAGAGAACCCATTAGCAGAGGTATGAAAAAAGACAATGGTTTCATGGCACACTACATATATTAATACTCTCTCTCTCTAGCATAATACATATATTAATACTAACTAATGCATATATAACAAAAGGACTCTTCTCAGAGAGTGCTTTGAACCCAGGGAAACTGACGTTTGGTAAGCAGATGTATTGCTTCCACATATCAACAGACTGACCACTGTAGAAAGCTAAAAGACCGGTATTGCCTTATGCAGCCCTTTGAAAGTTTAGGGAAAGGGTTATGATTTGCATCTTTTTGGATCCTATTACATTCTACCATTCCCACAACTGTATATATATGCTTTGTATCTGAAGCTCTTAATACCACTCAGTACTGAATCTGAAGAGGTGGGTTTATATCTGCAAAAGCTTATGCAAAAATTTAAAAAAATACAGTAAGAACATTAATCAGTCACAGCAAAAATTGTGGGGTTACAATGTCAAGCTAGCACGAATGGGCCCTGCTATCACATGATGTTGTCTTCTTTGCATTATTACTCTGTGCTCTGGCCACGAAAAAGGTGTTCTTTCTTATTCACAGGACAAGCCATCATGAGATAATCAATAGTGCTTTTCACACTGTTGATGGTGTGCGAAACCACATCCTGTTGTAATTGTGAGATTACAGGTTAAATGGGTGGTACTCAGTGAGAAAATGTCCAGGTGAGAACATGAATACAAAGCTCTTTTTATGAACTGTCCCCTTTCGTTTGCACATTTTTAGGTTTGTTTCAGTGCTTGTGTGTTCATTTACTTTGTTAATTAAGGTGTTTTTTGCAGTTTTAAGCATGCTCGTGTCTTCTCATGAGAACCACCAAAATCTTGCCCATGTCAAATCACAGAAGTAAATTCCCATTCTTAAAGTGCTAGTGGGTCTTTCTGCGATAATTCTGTGGTGTTTCTTTCGTGTGATGACAGCTACGTTTGGTAATAAGTGTTATAATGCCACAATGTTCCCACTATCTTTATTTGCAGAGTTACAGCATTTTTAGACACTAGTCTGATAATGTCCTATGTCTTAAAAGTGATGCCACATTTCTGTTTTTTTTCTCCCTCTCCCTTCCTTCCTTTTTCTGCTGCAAGAGACTAACATGGCTACTTCTTTGAAATCCTGTCATCTCATGACATGTCCAAAGTATGATAGCCTCAGTTCAGTCTGGTGTGGGCTAGGCCTACACCAGAGCAATTACATTGGTTCCAAACTAGTGCAACTGATTGTGCAATGGGCAACAAAGTCTTGATCACACCCATTAGCTCCCCACCCATCCAGGCAAAAAGGAGAGAGAGGGCTGTCCTTGCAAAATGATTGGATGCACTGGAGTGACATAAACTTTTGAGAGAGAAAAATATTACAGCTACTGTTATACTAACTGCATGGGGCTGGTAGGAACTGTAGGCCAAAACATGTGGGAGGCCAGAGGTTCCCCACCTCTGGTATAAAACATCTGGCCTGGCTCACAGTCACTTAATTCTTTAACATACTTACCCAGCCCTTGTTAGTAACATTCAGTGTAGAAAATGCAAAATCATCCTCCATATTCACACACCATTTCTTTTTATGCCTGGACTGAGAAGTCTAATCAATGGCATTAATATCTGTACAGATCTGAAGGTGTTGTATTTGCTTCAGAATGGTTGATTAAGAGGAGAAAGAGTGAAGAGTTTGAGGAGTCTGTAAACTGAACAAAATTCTTTTCAAATCTGCATGTTCTCGATCAGAATTGTTTGGTGCACAGAATATAAAACATTGCCTGTCTTCCACATGTGAAGGAGTCTGTGCTAAAGAACTCTCACTAGAGGGCACAAGAGCATAATATATTCTAGGCACCATTGCAGTGAGACTGTTCAGTATTTCCATTCTGTATTTGATCTACTGTTGTTACCAATGGCTCAAATAAGAAAGCTACACCATAGCCCAAAACAAACCAACAGGTGCAGATGTTCTTCACTGAAGAAGAAAAATGTCCAGCCAATTCCAAAGAACTTAAGTATGTGTAATATACTGCCAGGATTCCAGCCTCTGCATTCAACCAAAACTGAGATCCCAAATCAGACTTGTAACTCGTATATAGTGTAAATTTACACTCTCAAAGTTGGTGGTTGCACAAAACTACCCTTTCACTGAATACTAACATTGTGCAAATAACTGTATATCTGTGATGTCCTTGCTGTTTCTGCCATCCTGAATGGCACATTGGAGGCACTGAGGAGTAGCTACACACCATCCAAGAATGTATAACTACATATGCAACAGTTACACTTGTGGAACTTAGCTTACACAACTTTGAATTGAATCAGATATTAAGGTATGGCCAGAAAGGTGCCATCACATGCATAAGGGAACATACCTGTGGATAAAAACACCAGCAGAATCCCAGCCCATTTCTGTGGTACTAAATAATGACTGTCATCTTTGAGGGAGAGGGAGATTCCTCCTCTTCAACAGCTACATGGCAAGTACAACATCTTCTTCTTCACACTGGGAATATTTGCAACCACTGAATTTGATCCATGAAGGTATGTGTGAATTTCATTCAATTCATTTTTTAAAAAATAATGAAAGTTCATGAATTCTATATAGCTGGGATATGAATGGCTTGAGCTTTGAAAAAATTTAGATGTAGGAGAAAGAGAAGCTGACAGATTTGTGTATTCCTACTCCAGAAGGTGTATCTTCATGTCTCCAATTGTATTCCTTAGGAAAGTTCCTTTTTTAGAGCTAAGCCATGAATATATCGCCCATTCCATTCCTGTCACGGAATGACGTGAGAGTGAAACTGTGCCCCATTATGCTGGCACGATGGGAGGTCTGTTCAAGAACACTTCAATGGGAGGTCTGTTCAAGAACACTTCCAGGTTCAATTGGGACATCCAGGTAAGTGACACCCTTTTTTGTACCCTCCCCAGGTTACTTGGTATTTTTTAAGTGTGTTCTTGTGCTTGCTGTCACTTTTAAAAATGTATTTTTCCTTTAAATTTGAATTTCCCACGTGCTCATCCTCTCACAAGAACGGGCCGGGATTTCAAACCAGGAAGTGAATGCAGCTCCGTCAGAGCTCCATTCACTCCTGGGCTGCCAAGGGGAGGGGAGGATTGTGCAAAAAGTAGATCTGAAATTTTTTCTTTTCCTACCATTACAGGGGCTGGAGGGTGGTGGGAAAGAGCACAGCAAGACTGGGATGCTTTTTTGGTTCCCGTCTGATAATCTCCTTAGTAGTGATCATGAACACACAACAGTTACCTAGATTTACTCATCCATAACTATTCTGTATTCATGATCACTCCTTAATTGTGATTGTGAAACTATTGCCACAATTGTAACTCAGCACCCCAACCTACTTCACTGGGCATCAACTGCATGGGGAGAAAGAGGCCCATTCTGCCAGCAACTGAAGCATAAGTGAATAATCTTTCCATCAGGTTTGTGGGGGTCAGGCCAGGAGAGGTTACTAAAGCTTCTGCCACAGTGCAGAAATAATGCAGTTTTACACTGCTTTAACTGCCATGGCTCAATGGTATGGAATTCTGGAATTTGTAGTTTGTGAAATATTTAGCCTTCTCTGTCAGAGAGCTTTGGTGCCACAACAAACTACAAATCCCAGGATTCCATAGGGTGGAGCCATGATAGTTAAAGCAATGTCAAACTGCATTATTACTGCACTGTGGCAGCAGCCTTAGTTATTATGTACAGTTAAGTAGCTGAGACAGACTACTGTCTATTGCCTCTGAAAAAACTGGGGCTGTTTGGACTAGGGGTGCAATTTTGCAGCCCTTCTGATATGATTGGATTGCAGCTTCCAGAAGCAGTAGCCAGTATAGTTAATGATGAAGAATGCTGGGAGCTTGAGTGTTACATGCCCTTAAGCCCCCCCCCCATACAATACTTTCTTAATTGACAATAATTCATAGATTTGGCACTAAACAACAGTTCAAGTGGGTTCCAGTTGATCAGGACCTCCACAGAAGAGTTCATGTAACAGTCACCCAGAGACCTAAATGAATTTCTCATGGAAAATTCCCCAAACTCAGACATGCCCAGGACTGGTTATATGAAGTCCCCTTAGACAACTTGCTAGGGAGGAATGTGCTAATCCACCCTGGATGCACCTGGTCATGAATCATACTCCAACACAAACAAGAGATCGGAACACCCATTACTCTGCAAGGTCTCCCTTCACACCTTGCCTACCCAACAATAGAAGGTTGCCTCATACCCATCGTCTTAATTTTCAAACCATTGACAGTAGTTAACAAAGCCAGAGCTTCTATTGTCTAAGCTCTTGGAAAGTCACTCAGGTCATGTCGGTACAGCAAAAAAAAAATACAAACAGCATTCGAAAGATCGACAATCCATTCAATCAGACACACACACACATACAAGTCATTCGGGGGGGGTGTAAAACTCGCCATAAAGTCCATTCATGGGGGGTCCAGGCTTCGTTCAAATATCATGGAAAAGTTCCATACGTTGTTTGAATATGTGACCGTTTGTACACCCACTCAGACATTGTCCTCCACTCAAAATACCCCTTAAGTGTCAGGCCCTGCTCTTCTGACTCTGAAGATGAGCTAGAGGAAGAGAGAGCTTCAGAGCAGGATTTGCAGCATGGAGTAAAGACAACAGCACCTGACCCCACAGAGCTGCCTGGCCCCTCAGAGATAGCAGAAAGGGACAACGTTCTTAAATACAGTCGTCCCTTCATATTCGCGGGGGTTCCGTTCCGCGGACCCCCGCGAATGTGAAAAATCCGCGAATAACTACACCCCTCCCCCTCCCTCCCCAGGCCTTCGCGGGGCCTAGCAAGGCCCCGCGGAGGCCTCCACGGCCCTTCCTCCCTCCCTCCCCAGGCCTTCGCGGCGCCTTGCTAGGCCCCGCAGAGGTCTCCCCGGCCCTCCCTCCTTCCCTCCCCAGGCCTTCGCGGGGCCTTGCTAGGCCCCGCGGAGGTCTCCTCGGCCCTCCCTCCCTCCCTCCCCAGGCCTTCGCGGGGCCTTGCTAGGCCCCGCAGAGGTCTCCCCGGCCCTTACCCCTCCCTCCCTCCCCAGGCCTTTGCGGGGCCTTGCTAGGCACTGCGGAGGTCTCCCCGGCCCTCCCTCCCTCCCCAGGCCTTCGCGGGGCCTTCCTAGGCCCCGCGGAGGTCTCCCTGGCCCTTACCCCTCCCTCCCCAGGCCTTCGTGGGGCCTTGCTAGGCCCCGCGGAGGTCTTCCCGGCCCTCCCTCCCTCCCCAGGCCTTCGTGGGGCCTTGCTAGGCCCCGTGGAGGTCTCCCCGGCCCTCCCTCCCTCCCTCCCCAGGCCTTCGTGGGGCCTCCGGAGGGCCTCCGGGGGTCCCGCGAAGGCCTCCCCACCCCTCCCCAGGCCTTCGCGGGGCCTCCGGGGGTCTCACGAAGGCCTCCCCACCCCTCCCCAAGCCTTTGCGGGGCCTCCAGAGGGCCTCCGGGGGTCCCGCGAAGGCCTCCCCACCCCTCCCCAGGCCTTCGCGGGGCCTCCAGAGGGCCTCCGGGGGTCCCACGAAGGCCTCCCCACCCCTCCCCAGGCCTTCGTGGTGCCTCCGGAGGGCCTCCGGGGGTCCCGCGAAGGCCTCCCCACCCCTCCCCAGGCCTTCGCGGGGCCTCCGGAGGGCCTCCGGGGGTCCCGCGAAGGCCTCCCCACCCCTCCCCACCCCTCCCCAGGCCTTCGCGGGGCCTCCGGGGGTCCCTCGAAGGCCTCCCCACCCCTCCCCAGGCCTTCGCGGGGCCTCCGGGGGTCTCGCAAAGGCCTCGCCACCCCTCCCCAAGCCTTCGCGGGGCCTCCGGAGGGCCTCCGGGGGTCCCACGAAGGCCTCCCCACCCCTCCCCAGGCCTTCGCGGGGCCTCCAGAGGGCCTCCGGGGGTCCCGCGAAGGCCTCCCCACCCCTCCCCAAGCCTTCGCAGCACCTCCGGAGGGCCTCCGGGAGTCCCGCGAAGGCCTCCCCACCCCTCCCCAGGCCTTCGCGGCGCCTCCGGAGGGCCTCCGGGGGTCCCGCGAAGGCCTTCGCACCGCTCCCCAGGCCTTCGCGGGGCCTCCGGAGGGCCTCTGGGGGTCCCGCGAAGGCCTCCCCACCCTTCCCCAGGCCTTCGCGGGGCCTCCGGAGGGCCTCCGGGGGTCCCGCGAAGGCATCCCCACCCCTCCCCAGGCCTTCGCGGGGCCTCCGGAGGGCCTCCGGGGGTCCCGCGAAGGCCTCCCCACCCCTCCCCAGGCCTTCATGGGGCCTCCGGAGCGCCTCCGGGGGCCCCGTGGAGGCCTCCCCGCTCCCTCCAGGTCTTTCACGGGGCCTCTGGAGGCCCTGTGTCGCGGTTTTGGGGGGCCCCGGGGGGCCCTCCCAAAACCGCGAATAACCAAAACCGCAAATGTCAAGTTCGCGAATGTGGAGGGACAACTGTAATCATTACAGTATCACACCCATCTGCTGAATATCAACATTGTGCAACCAACCGTGCATCTATGAATGTGTCTGCTGTTTCTGAAGTCCTACTAGATCAATTGATACTTTGAAGGCACTGAGAAGTAGTTAAGCACCATCTAGGAATATTTAACTGCATGTGCAACAGGTATACTTGTAAAGCTCAGCTTAAGCAACTGTGCACTGAATAGAGTGGGACCCCTATATCCACAGGACCAGTACCCACAAATTCACTTACCCCATCTGAAAAAAATATGGCCTCTCTAGGCATTTTTTAGGTCCTCCAGTGTGATTTTTTGGTATGCTTCTGCCAGAGGTTGACCATAGAGTCACACTGGAAGGCCTAGAGAATCCTAGAGAAGTATTCTCTCCAGGAATCTCAAGGTCCTCCAGCGTGACTTTATGGTATCCTTGGGCCAGAAGTTATTCATTTTAATATGGTTTACTATTATCTGTGATTTCTGGTATTCATAGTAAGTCCAGTAACATATCCCTGCAGGTACAGGGACCATACTGTAAATTAAACCCTGACCAAAAAAATACAACCACAAGGGAATTTATACGTGCAGCAAACACCACCAGGATTCCAGCCTAGTTGTGCATTCTGTTCTCCAGCGTTCTTTGGTTGGAAGATAAACAACAAGATGTATCAAAGGGCCTGTCTCAAGACAAGATGAGTTTCCTTAGAGACTACTTTGACTACAAACACCATACAGCACGTATTTTCAAACCACAACTCTCTGCATTCATATACCTGCCAAGGGTGAGTACTACTAAGTCCTTGCTGGGACACACTGAGACACTGAGAAGAACTGGAGAGGTAAGGAGAGATAAATGCCTTCTTCTATTAGCGTGAGTTTGTAACAACTCTCAAACTAGAACATCACTCTTCATGTCTCAACTCTCCCTTGTACATCATCATTCCATCTCATCTGGCTTGTTTGTATGAACTACTGACTATCACTGTGATCTAGAGCTTTTGTGGGCTGCTATTTTTCTTGTCTTCCTGCAGTTTGGCTGTCACTGTTTGGAATCCAGGGGTGGTTTGTTTCCTCCTCTTCTTTCCCTTTTCAAAGCAGAACAAAGTAGGGCTCTTGTCTCTAGGACATAATTGTGCATTTTCAATAGCACAACTGGAACGGACCTTGGGGCCATAGCCTGTGGCCCTACAATTTGAGGGCCTCACATACAACCATCCACAGAGCAGCAGATGATGGGCTACAGGGATCATGTGACACACACACACACCTTGAAACAATTGTCTACCAGTTTGTTTCCAGGCGGAATTCAAAGTGCTGGTTTTGACATTTAAATCCCTAAATGGCTTGGGTCCAGACTGTCTGAAAGAACGTATCTCCCTATACAAGCCAGCCTGAGTGTTAAGGTTGACAGGGGAGGGCTTTCTCTCAGTCCCACTACTTTCATAGGCACAGTTGGTGAGGACTCAGGAGAGAGCCTTCTCTGTGGCTGCTCCCAGACTGTGGAACTCCCTTCCATGGGAAGTCCAATGGGCCCCCTCCCTGCTCTCTTTTTGGTGGCAACTATAGATATTTTTATTTAAGCAAGCATTTGAAATGTGAATTTTTATTTTTATCAATCTTATGTTTTTTAATTCATGTGTTTTAGCTATATTTTAATAACAGCAATTTAATTATTTTTTTTAACTTTTGTAACTTGAGATGTTATTTGTATAGTAGGACCCCCATATCTGCTGGGGATTGGTTCTGGGGGCCCCTGTGGATAACAGAAAACCATGGATAATAGCGAACACCACTGAAAATAATGGGACTTCTGGTTTAAAATACCATAGAGTTGCCTTGGAGGACCAAAAAATGGCTAGAGAGGACCCATTTTCTAGGAAGATTCTATGGTAGGTGTGCTGTTTTATGTCCTGTGGAGAATTGCATCAGTGGGTAATGAATCAGTAGATACGGGGGTCCTATTGTATTTTTTAATTATTGTAAGCTGCCTTGAATCCCATCTTGGGAGAAAGGCAGGATATAAATCCAATAAATAAATAAATAAATAAGGGCAATCAATGGACATTTTTTGGATGAGTCTTTTACAGTGCACTGCAGCGTTATATTTGGCAGTTTTCTAATCACGAAAGTTGATCGTGATTAGAAAACCACCAAATATAATGCTGCAGTGTCCCCACGGTAATGCAACAGTACCAGCAGGGGAGAGTGTCATCCAAAAGGGACGCCCTGCAGCGCAGCAGCCTCGCAACGGGGACGAGGCTGCTTGCACTGTAAAAGACTCATCCAAAAATGTCCAATGAGGCCCAACATCAGCACCTGCACTGGCAATACCAAGGATGACTCTGCTCCCCTCAGTATCCTTTCTTCCTTCTTTTTACAAAGATAGTTCACAATTAGGGGTGGGGGGAGAGAGATCAGCTGGGTAGGCAGCTAATTGGTTATAGGTGCTCCTTTTCTTTCTGTTTTTTTTTTTTAACTTACTCTGGCAACAAAATACTGTTCATTCTGAAGTAATCTATTTAAAACAAGGACAGAAAAAGAAAGCTTCATTTTAGAAGGGAATTTAATATTTAGAATGGTGGCATCATTTAAGAGAGTTTAAGATGAAGAACTGCATGTACTCAGAGTATTTGCTTTTTTAATCAGGACTGACAAACAGACAGACAGACAGATCAGCCAAAATCCTGCATCATCAGATGTAATTACAATGATGGCACTCCATTGTTGTAGTCATGTATGATGATGCCCCCCCGCAACCTACCATTTCAGTTTGGCAGCACCTCTACCAATGGGCTTCTGAGATGCTACAGACTGGAGCACTGGGAGATAGACAGGATCCTGGTCGGGATTTGCAGTTACACATTCGCAACTAATGAGATTATCAGACGCCCTTAACATGGCATGACAACGGCACCAGGAGATCGCAAAAGGGTTTGAATTTCAGACAATATTGTTCCCACCTTGTTATGCTCACATGCTGGTTCCATGCCACCATTGTTTCTTTTAATTCATGGGCTAAGCTGTGAATAGATCACCCGTTCTGTTTCTATGACAGAATGACGGGCAAGCAAAAAGGTGCCCCGTTATGCTGGCATAATGTCAGAGTCAGTGGGAGGTCCATGCCAGAACACTTCCAGGTGCGTTCAGGGCAACAAGGTAAGTGACACACTTTTTTGTATCCCCCCTGGGTCACTTGTATTTTTTTTTTAAGTGTGTTTAGGTGCTTGATTTTACTTTTGTGTTTGTATTTTTCTTTTTATCTTTGAATTTCCCGGATACTCGCGAGAACGGCCTGGGATTTCAACCAGAAAGTGAATGCAGCTCCATACGAGCTGCATTCACTTCTGGGCTGCCAAGGGGAGGGGGCGAACATGGAAAAGGTAGGTCTGAAAACTTTTCATTACTGTGCTGGGATGGGGACGGGAGAGGAGATAGCAAGACAGGGATGCTATTTTTGTCCCCATCTGATAATCTCCAAAGTATTCATGATCCCTACACTTCCCCTAGTTTAGGGGTCATGTAGGAACCATGAATGTCCCCTAAACCCCACTTACTGGTAAGCAGCCTTGGTGATCGACAGGAGTCCATTTCCTTGTTGATCAGGGAGCAGCTGCCTGACATTCTCACCCTCCCACCTCATATGAGCAATCTCCAACACAAGGGGATTTGGGACAGGGGTCCTTTGTCTGCCTGGTGCACCAGAGATCTCTCACAGGAGGGGATAGGTGTGTCAGGCATCAGTTTCTCAATCACAGCCCATCATTGATCCCATTGGCTGCTTATCAGTAAGTGGAATTGGGGAAGGGAGTCACCCTGGAATTCACTATGTAGCAACATAGTTAAGATGCTACATAGTATTCAATAGTCATATAGGATTCTAGCAGAAGGCTGCAATGCTCTCCCAGTTGTGGGACAGGTTAACAACAGATACCTGACAAAACCCCTCAAATACCCACATCAGACATAATTTGGGATTTCATAATTCATGGTTTCCCCCACACAGAGAGAGAGAAAAATGCTGTTTTCTGTGCAGAAACTGCTGTAGTGGGGGATTTTTCTGCACAAAGTTTGTATGTGGGGGGTTTTGTGTGTGTGAAAAACAGCATTTTCTGCAGACAAAATAATATCTCTGCACAGAAGTATTTTCTGCACAAAAAGTAGTGTTTTCTGCACAAAAACATGCATGTAAGTCCCAAACTGTGAAGAGTCGCAATCTATAATTCTTTTTATCAGGTTTTCTCAGCACTCTAGAAAGCCTTTTTTTGACCATTTTTCAAATGTTTTCAAATATTCTTTCCTTTCCTAGTACAGAGTAAGTTGTAAAGTCTGGAACAGTAAGGAAGGAAAGGAAGGAAATAGAAGGCTGGATGGCCACCTATCAGGAGTGTTTTGATTGTGTATTCTTGCATGGCAGGGATTGGGCTGGGTGACCCTCATGGTCTCTTCCAACTCTATGGAGATTATCACACTACACTGTTATAGTGCTATTATTCCACTTTAAATGCTATGGCTGCCTCCTATGGAATCCTGGGATTTGCAGTTTAGGGAGGGGCATTTAGAACTCTCAGTCAGAGAGCTCTTAGGCCTCACTAAACTACAAACCCCAGAATTCCGCAGGAGGCAGCCATAGCAGTTAAAGTGGAATGATGGCACTATAACAGTGTAGTGTGATAAAGTCCTATGATTCTAGAAATGTGAGTTGTGTAGCACTATCTTAAAAAGTTCTAAAATCTGCCTTCATTGTGAATAAACATGGCTTAGACTGGGTTTCTGGAGACAATTGGACAGAGCTTCAAAGAGTAACTTTTTTTAGACTACAGAGATTATCAGATGCAACAAAAACCACATCAGGTGATAGCTAGGAGAACAGGAAGGGGCAACATTATCAGATGACAATGTCCTCCAGCGACCCGGGGGCATAGCACAGGCATGAGTAAGACGCCGCTTTTTATTGGTGGCTTGTCCCCGTCAATGAAAAAGGGAAGCTTCATCCATGGCAGTGCTATGGCCTAGGAACAGCTAAAGGACATGGCATCTGGTAATGTCACCCTTTCTGTTCTCCTAGTGACCTTCTGACCTACTTGGAAATGCGTTTTTTTATTGTTGTTTTTTGTTTGTTTGTTTTTTGCTGTGTTCCCCCGCATCTGTAATGTCCTACAAATTCCAGAGTGCTGGCTGGGGGATTCTGATAGTTGTGCTCCAAAAAAGTAACTTGCTTAAGCAATGCAACTGGAGACATGAAGCTATAATCCACTAGAGTAGGAACAGATAAATCTGTAAGATCCTGAAGTCTAGAACAGAAATAGAAAATCTGAGTTTTGGGGGTTTTAACTCATGAAACATAATTCTTGGAGCCTCGATGTGAGACAGTTATGTTCTTAAGTCCCTAAATCCAGTACCAGAAGATCTTACTGCTTTAACTATGCATGAACACGTATTTTATAGCTGTCAATTTCAAGAAAGTGTGTGTGGGGGGGGTTAAATATAGGCTAAGATCCTACATCTGGGTGGCATTATGTAACTCTCCAGATGTGGTGTTACACCCAAATGGTGCTATGCAACTGAATGCATCACCAAATGTGCAATGTGTGTCCATGCCTGGAATGCACATAAATGGGCAGTATGCAATGCATACCCATTCACCTCTGCAAGTGAAATGGTACCACATGTGCAATTCTATTTCCATGGTTGAACTGAACACAGGTATTCTGCATAGGGCAAAAATGTTCCACCACGACCACTTTTGCCTATCCATTGTCATTCCTGTCATGGTCAGCTTATAGTAATGTATGTTAATATTTTCAGGTCAACCCCCATATCTGCAGGGGATATGTTCCAAGACACACACACTCATAGATACCTGAAACCATGTATAATAGGGAACCCTATTATTTTCAATGAGACAAGCACCAGAAGTTGACCATAGAATCACGTTGGACGGCCTAGAAATGCCTAGACAGAAGGTTTTTTTTTTTTCCTTGACATGAATAAGTGAAACAGTGGATACTGAATCTGTGGGTATGGAGGTTGACCTGTAATATTATATTATAGATATGATGTATATCTGTAGCCCACATCCATACCCAATATCCTTTCCCTCTCTCCCTTTTATATATTTTCTGCTCCCTTCTTTTCTTTCTTACTAGTTACACTTTAAAAATCAATTTTTAAAAAGTCTCTAAATCTAACATGATGCTCTTTCAGACCCTCCTCCCTGCAGTAGTCTCTGATTAACTAAAACATGCCCCTGGGTGGGGGATGTTCTCTGGCTATCTGGAGCAGGGTTGGGGGGCTGCAAAGGAGAAGGATGATTGCACCCACCCTTTTGCTGGATTCTGCTCTTGCACGAGGAGTCAGTTCTTCTTGTAGCTGCAAATCCTTAGGTCCCCTCTCTGTCATGGGATACCTTTTGGATGCTTGATGTATTATGCTTTGCTTAATCTTGCAGCAGTTACCACCTTGCTTCTCTTCCATCCTGCCCAATGCAAAAAAAAAGTGACTTTGTTCCCTGATTAAATTTATGGCCGCATCTATATGCAGCCTACCTTGAAGATGAACCTGTCTTTTGGCCATCATAAATAAGCCAAAATATTTTATTAGCCAACCATCTACTTTATAGGAATGAACTCTACCAAAGTTGAAGTACATCTCTGTTAGCTTCTTCCAGGTGCCAGATGCAAAACATGTACAGCCAGCCATAAATCCAAGATGAGTTTTACAGTCTCCTCGACACTCACACCTCTATCTCCCTGCCAGTTGTACTGCTGCTGAACCAAAGCATATTTCAAGGGTGTGCATATGTGTATGCATCTCTTCTTTCTAGATTCATCACTTGATCCTTTGAAGAATAACACCTGGGCCGAGAACCTACATTAAGATGGAGTGTAACTTTACACTCTCAGAGTTACATGATGAATGTGCATTAGTAACTTGCAATAACTGCACACTGAATGTATAAACAAATGTGAAATGCATGGTTGCAATACTCAATGGACACCTGCATGTGCAGTGAACAATTCGTTTCTGCATGTGCCATATGTCACGGTAGCGTACTAGTACCTCTGAGCATATCAGGAGGACCAGGCAGCAAAAGTTGTTGTAACAGAGTTGCAATCATCAGGTGAAGAAATGAGCACACAGATGTGTGTCTAAACTATTTCTCTTTACTAGAGCATATTATAGTAATATTTACAATGCATCTGAGACTCCTATCCTACAGACTACATATCACCGCACAATGTACAGTGCAGTTCTGTCACTGTACAGCCCAAACTGAATCCACACAAAAACCAAGCAAAAGAGAGCAAAAACCAAGACAAGAGCACAGAGACAGTGGTTCTCACACACATTTTCTCACAAAGATAAGGCTCTGGCCTTCTTTCCTTCCCATGCTTGCCTCCCAGGCATAATCTAGATATGCTGGCCATAGCCTTCTCATTACTGGCCCCTGCAGGCTGTAGCATACCATACTAGTTCTTTATAGTATAAATTTCCAGTGATTATATATCCCAGCACCCTGACACCATATCCAATGGCACCAAATATACAAATGGCACTGAGTGCACTAGGGAGCCCTGGTGGTGCAGTGGTTAAATGCCAGTACTGCAAGCCACCATGTTGCAAGTTTGATCCCAGAGGGCTCCAAGATTCCCTCAGCCTTCCATCCTTTTGTAGATCAGTAAAATGAGTACCTGGCTTATGGGGCAATTAGCTAACACATATTGGAAACCCCTCAATAGCATTGAGGCCATAATATTGAGAACACAGCTGCGCTGGGCAGGGCACATTTCTAGGATGGAGGACCATCGCCTCTCAAAAATACTACTCTACGGTGAACTCGCCATGGGTCAGCATAAGAGGGGCACTCCAAAAAAGCGATACAAAGACTCCCTGAAACAACATCTCAGGCTCGGCCAAATTGATCACCAACAGTGGTCTGCCCTGGCCTCACATCAGGAGGCATGGAGACGCACTATCCACAATGTTGCAGCCTTATTTGAGAACTCACGCCAAACAAGTCTTGAAGAGAAATGACAACGCAGAAAGAATCACAACCCAGAAACATCACTCAAGGAGACCCTCTGCTGTGCTTTCTGCAACTGGACTTGTTTATCTCGGGCTGGCCTTTTAGTCATCAGCACGCTTGCAGAAAGCGCGGGATGAGTCCTTCCTGAATCTTCATTTGCGAAGAAAAGCCAGAGAGATTGGAAACCACTTAATGAGGTATAGATGTGTAAAATGCTATTGCTGAAACAATTTGTAAGCTGTTCTGGAAGCCTTTGTGGCAGAAGAGTGGGGTATAAATACCTAAATAAATAAATAAATAATGAGACTGCATGTGCAACTCTTCTTCTGAAACTTTCAACTGACTATAGATACCCACATAAGACATAAATGTTCATCTGTTTCTGTACGGAAATTTACTTGTGTGTAAGTCACTAACAAGATGCCAGCCCTGGTCTGAATCACTATCTCACATCCACTTTAATGACACCTTTGGGATGCTTCACCTTCACTATTAGCTCTAGGTTTGGGGTAGGTGAGCTTTGCAATTTGACATCAAAGTGGGCAAGGGTGGTAGGGCTGGGTCCAATTTCTGACATCTGGGACCCTCTGGAGACCATGTAGACTGTCTAAAAGGATCCCTCAGCACATTTTGTTTTATGTTACATAGTGCAGTTCCCCCCCAACACACAAGTTGTTTTAAAAGTGAAGTACCATTGCTGGAGGCTTCCAGAAAAGTCAATGCACCTTCTGGAGGTGGGAGTTGACTAGAAAAGGTGTAGTCCTGAAGATGTGGAGGGCTCAGAGGCTGAAAAAAACAGGCCTGGAGCTGCATGTGGCCTCAGGGCTATACTTTGCCCATTCCTCTTTTAGATCATAGAATTGGAAGGGGCCTCATGGCCCATTGAGTCCAACCCCCTGCTCAACGCAGGATCTGCAGCTAGATCATCCCCAGCAGGTAGCTGTCCAGCTTCTTTTTGAAGACATCCAGAGGAGACCCCACCACCTCTCTAAGAAATTGGTTCTATTGCCAAACTGTTCTTACTGTCAAGAAGTTCCTTCTAATGTTCAATCAAAATATATATTTTTTGTAACTTAAAACCATTAGGCCTGGTTCTACTCTTGGGGCAGCAGAGAACAGGCTTTTTCCCTCCACTGAGAGTCAGTTAAAGTAGTGACAGCTGCAATCCTCTACCACGGATGTAATTCTTCCTGAAGGAAATAATGAATCATTTGAGCAATTTTCTTCCCACTGTGAGAAGGTTTTGGAAACTGCACAATTTTTGAAGGCTATTCATAATTCAGGACTTATTCTATACAAAATTCACATGTCATTGTTTTGCACAGAAAACCTATCTACTATGCAGAAAACAGCATTTTCTATGCAGGAAACAGGCATGTGCTAATTTTGCACATAAAAAGTCACCAATTATGGCATTTTTGACACAAGAAACAGCATTTCCTGTGTAGAAAATAATATTTCTCCGCAGAGATATTATCTTCTGCACATAAAATCCTGTCTTCTGTGCCAAACGACCATATGTGAATTTTGCACAGAATATGCTCTGAATTGTGAAGCTCCTCACCAGTCCAGAATTCTTGTCAGGGTTTCCCAACATTCAAGAAAACTGTTTTTGACCATTTTTTAAATATTTCCAACTATTCTTTCCATCCCTATCCTTTACACACTTACCTGAGCATGAATACTATTCAGTTCAACAAACCAAAAAAAAAAAAACCAAACTTTTTTTTGCACCAAGAAACTGAATTCCAATTTGAGAAGGAGCGCACTTGTTGCATTCCATAAAGTAAGTTTGTTTGTTTGTTTGAATAAATGCATCCCACCCTGTATCACTGAACCTCAAGGTGGCATACAAGTAAAATGCATTTGAGTCATTTAAAATAATGTACAATTTAAAACATTTACAATGGATCCAGCTAAGAGGTGGAGGCCAAAGTCAAATGAAACAGTGAAATGTAATTCTTTCTGATTTGGACAGTGACTAAGAATGACACAAAATGCAGTTTACTTCTAGGCATCTCTGTTCAGAAGTTAGCCCTGGTGAAATAGCTTTGTGAGCTCCAAAGTACAGTTCAGTTCCATGCAACAACATCCCAGATGCCAAAGCATAGCTCAGTTTTATGCAACAGCTTCCTGGGATGGAAAGCAAAGCTCAAGCTCCATCCACAAGCTTCCTGTTCTGCAAAGTACAGTTTAGTTCCATGTAACAACTTTCTAGGCTTTAAATATTCTCATATCTATCATCACAGATCAGAGTTAAAATAGATTGCTTTAAAAAGAAGCTTGTGGGATAGATGAACAGCCCCTGTGGGCCATCTTTGGGTTAAGGTTCCCCATCCCTGCAATAGAGCTTATCCCTGAGTAAATATGCACAGGAGTAAGCTGTGAAAGATGGACATGGGAAGCCTTTAGTTCAACTCTCAACTTTTCTATGGCTCTACCAATATAGCCTTTCTCAGAATGAGCCCTCCAGATGGAGTGTACTAAGTGTTTTATATATTTATATATTTACATCCTGCTCTGTATCATAATTTTAAAAGAGCAGTGTGCTTATTTCAACAGACAAAAAGCATATGAAATAATTCAATAAATTAAAAGTTTAAAACCACAGATATGTACATATCTAGACAAAACTGTTAGGCTTCCAAAGGCTTCAATGAAAAGTTATGTTTTAACTCGGCACTGGATTGGTTCACCTTAGGGTCGCCATAAGTTGGAAATGACTTAAAGGCACACAACAACAACAACAACAACAACAACAACATGCAAGGAGAGAGACACCTCACCCCAAAAATGTAAGTGTAGGGCACTTCCTTGTTTCAAACCATCTATGTTTTTAAGTATAGATATTGCCAGTGTTTGTATTTCTCTGATGCAAACTGTGAACCAGCAAGAGGGAGAATGTAATGAGGGATGGGAGAGAAATTCAGCTTAAACTCCACTGACCTGCTTCACACTTCCTGAACAAATATGCAAATTTTAAAAAACAGTTCCTCAGACTGCAGACTTCGCCAAATGTTTCACTGGTCAATCCACTCTGAGTTTTAGTCTAAACTTTAAAGGAGCTATCCAAGATGCAAACTCTAATTTGGGGAGAAGGTTCAACATCTTGAATAGTGCGTTTAAAGTCCAACCTAAAAACCTGGAGTGGATTTACCACAGAGGTCACCAGCTACCAGTGAAATGTTGCAATGTGATCTTGACTCAAAAATCATAGTACAACAATGTGTTACCCAAATTGTGTGGGGTCCATGGGGATCCCACTAGTGTCCGAATTCTAATATGGGGAATATAAATTAACTCAAGATGGCGGCGAGAGGCTGGGTAACTGTGGGATCTTTTGACCTGTGTATACTGGTAGTAACTAAGGAGACTCTAAGCCAGGGAATAAAAATAAAATAAAATAAACCCACAGAAAACCTATAAAATAAATATAGTTTTTATTGAAAGGTAATCAGGGGAATGCATGCATATATACATTCAGGCTTCAAGCACTCACAGAAGGCTATAGAAGAAAGCAGGAAATATTGGGATAGAGGAATAGAGTTTGGGATGGGGGGTTATACTGTACCTATCTGAAGAGCAGAGATTCATGTAGAAGTTGCAACCCTGGTGACACAGACTGAAGGAATGACAGGAGTAAGAGAAGCTGTGCATACTTTGGCTGTGTATTAGGGTGATATTTATATTTGATAATTCCCCTGAAGGGGTGAGTTTGAGTGGAATGCAATGTCTGTCAGAGTTTCCCAAGGTTAGACAATGGATTCTCCGAATGTGTTAATGATCGTTTAAGCATTGAACTTCATTGGTTTCAGGCAATACAGTACTCTATTGTTTTGGGGAAAAGGGAGAGGAAGAACCAGTTTTGCAAGCAAAGAGTGCTCAATTACCTTTGATTGGATTAATGAGTGACTCACTTCCAGGGATGCCCAGGATGAATTAGCCTATTTCTCCCTAACTAATCAGTTCCAGGGGATTTCATGTAATTCTCACCTGGGTTTGTCTTTTAGGAATTTTAGCTGGCTACTGCCTTAGGTTTTCTGAGCAAACCTTGGCTCCTTGTTTGGGAGGTCCCTAACCACATGGAGTGCCAGTTATAAACCAATATATGAAATAGAGCCAATTGATGAGTTATAGAAAGGTGGAGGCTTGTCAGAGCAGGTTACAATTGTGTAAGTTGAGGATATATGGCTTAGGCTGGGATATCTGGCACAATGTATCTCCTCCTATGAGGTTGCCCAAGCCCTGAGATCCTCAGCAGAGGCTTTTTATCACTCTACTACCTTCACAGAAATGGTTGGGGTGGACATGAGATAGGGCCTTCTCTGTGGCTGCTCCTAGACTCTGGAACTCCCTTCCCAGGGAGGCCAGAATGGCCCTCTTTTGGCTGTCCTTGCATTAGCAGGCAAAGCCCATTTTATTCTGAGAAGCTGTTAAAACAGAAGGTTTTTAAAGAATGGGTTTTAAGAGGAAACTGTGTTGTTTTAAACTGAACTAAACTTTTAATCACCTTTTTATCTTCTTAACTGCTCTTTATCTTTTAAAGTGTATGTTTAAATTGTGTAAATATTGTTACAGTTTAATGCCATTTTAATGTTCACTTTTTGTATGTTTTTTTAACTGTATTGCTCTTGTTTTAAATTGTAAGCTGTCTCAAACCCCAGTTTTAGAGAAAAGATAGTATAATAATAGTAATAATGTGTACATATAATAGGACAGAATCACCAATAAATGCAGTAATTGGGCAAAATATATAGGCTGGAATCCTTTTAGCGTCTTACCCATGCATAAGTTTCCCTACAGACACGATTGGACATTTTTGTCCAATGAGGAACATCCATGGAGTTGTGCAAGCGCTGCCATTACACACTCAAATGCACATAGACATGTATTGCATATTGTCCATGGATGTTCATGCATATTTGGTTGTGCACTTGGTTGCACATTTGATTCAGTTGCACAACACAGCCATTCAACATAAGGGTAGCTGTCGTGGACGACCCTGGAGTTTCTCTGCCTGAAGCCCCAGGGATGCCCCTTTGCCAATCCCAAACCTGAGGGATTTTCTATTCAAAACCGCCACCACTGCTAAGTTAACCCTTTCCTTGTCTAGCACAGCGAGAAGCCAGGCAGGTTGTGTTAAAATATCAACAATGACCTTTTCTCTATCCCAGAGAAGTTCAGATAGCTGACCAAGAAAGGCATGTGACCATGGAGATTAGGAAAAACAGGAAAAAAAGCTTTATTTTAGTTCCAAATGCTTAAGGCTAGCATGGAGGGAAAAACACGCCTCCAGGATTTCAGTTTAGGATTACAGAAGATATACATTCAGTCTGAGTACTAAAATTAAATCATAAAAATCTAATGCATGCTAGCTAGACTTGTCCCTAAGCTAAGAACAATAGTAACTTACATTTTGATGTCCATTATCATCAGTTCATTTCCTGATTGGGATGGCTAGCCTGGGTTAGTCTCTGGAGATGGAATTCAGAGGCCTTTTGGATGGAAGTCTCCCCTTAGACTTTGGATATCAGTTAGGGCCCCTTTGAAGTTATCAGGCCCAGGAGAGAGGTTGGCTTACCCCCAACCTCTGTTATCACAGTCTAACATCTCTCTACAAACCTATCTGTCTCTCCATCTGACCCAAGCCAGATGGCTCCTGCATGAGGCCCAAGGATGGCTCCCAAGCATGTGCTAAGCCATGTAGCACTCTCTCCTTGTGCTCTCCAACATGTAGCCCCTGCATCTGTCTCAGAACAAAGGAATTCAGAAAACTTAAAAGTCTTTGTGGTCATATCTGATTGGTTCTGCATTGCCAAATCTGATTGGCTCTCCATTCAGGTGATATGATGTCATGTTTAGGAAATGAGGTTCCCACCCCTTACCATACCTGCTGCTATGGAGCCCAGGGAGTGGAATTTTCCACTGCTGTGAACTGTAGGTTTTGAGATGTACTCCCAATGATGGCTGGGCAGGCCATCATGACAGTAGCGTAGAGCAATCAGTAGGTAACTGCAGAGATTTACACCATGTAACCCTGATGTATTATCTCAGCCTTAACAGTGCAACTGCACATAACATTGAACATATGGAAAACTGACATGGAGTGGATATGGATCAAATCTCCCACTTGAGTGTTCACCTGGGTTCCTGTTGATGCAGCACTGTAAATAGGGGGGTAGGGAGGGAAAATACCTCCCTCTTTATCTCCATCTCAGATGTTGCAAATGTTGAGATCCTGCATCAAATAGACACAGCATAACTTTACACTCATAGGCGTACACATCAGTCGTGCAATGCTACTTCATTACATAATTGTGATGCTGCACAATCATATTTGCATTGTGCATGATGCACATTGTGCAATAATGCAAGCAATGCCCAATGTGAAGTGATGTGCAATCAATGGCATCACATACAGAATTCTGCTTTTATAACCTTCAATGGATATGGACATTTTGTGAAGGCCAAAAACCCCACAGACACACACAGACACAACTGTGTGCATGAGGGAACTTAGGCATGCATAAGACACCAACAGGATGCCAGCTGTTACTTCTGGGATATACAACTCCCAGAATTTTTCAACCAGCATACCATCACCAAGGTCTTTTAGGGGAAATCGCACAGTTGCAGAATCCAATTCCATTGATCCATTCCATTCCATTAAGTCCCATTAATTTCAGCATGAGAGTTTACAGGTGCATTGTACCTTCTCCAGGCAAACCTGATGGGAATTAATGGGGTTCCCATGTTTGGCCAGATCTTGTTTTCTCCTTCTGCATTCTACCTAATTGGCCTTTTATTCCTTGCAGCATATTTTTGTTTATCTATTTAGGGTACAATGAATTCATGTTGCAGTAAAGATTCATTTTTGCAAATACAAACTGTGAGGCAGGAATGTCTACTGGTAACTCCACCTATTTGCCTGACTTTTAAAAATATAGTACATATATAATGTTCCAAACCATTTCCTTGCTGTTAATCCCCTACAGCAATAAATCTCTATGAAAGGAATTACGTGAAATTATCACACCATGGATATACCTGCACCATTTGATACTGACAAGAAAATAGCACTTTGGTTTTGTATGAATGCCCCTCTGTGCTGAGAACCACACTTTCTTTAAAATTCCCCTTTCTTTTGAGGGAAGAAAGAGAGGGAAGGAATTCTCTGTTACAGACATCCAGATGAGGGAATCATAAAGTCCTAGGGCCCTTTCACACCACACAGTTATAGCACTGTGATTCTACTTGAGCTGCATCCTATGATATCCTGGGATTTGTAGTTTGACAAAGCACTAGAGCTCTCTGCCTGAGAATTCTAAACATCCCTCCTTAACTGCAAATCACAGGGTTCCATAGGCCACGGCTATTGGAATGGAGCTATAATTGTGCCATGTAAAAGGGACCTTGTTTTTAAATGCAATTCAACAATCATCAATGGTAAAATCTCCTCTATTGGCTTTAGGATCAGTGTTGTAGTGGAACCAGGTCTCATGGGACTGAGGTTTTGTTGTTAATTGCCATCAAGTTGACTTCAACACAGGGTGACCCCATGAATGAGAGGTGAGGCCTCCAAGGTACTCTACCATCTGCAGCCCTGCTCAGGTCTTACAGACTCAAGGCCATGGCTTCCTTGGTTGAGTCTATCCATCTGGAATGCAGTCTTCCTCTTTTCCTACAGCCTTCTACCTTGCCGAGCATGGTTGTCTTTTTTAGTGAGTTATGTCTTCTCATGATATGTCCAAAGTATGACCGTCTCATCTTAGTCATCTCGGCTTCCAGGGAGAATTCAGGCTTGATTTGCTCTAGGACCCATTGATTTGTCTTTTTAGCAGTCCACGGTATCTGTAAAACTCTTCTCCAGCACCACATTTCAAAGGAGTTGATTTTCTTCCTATCAGCTTTCTTCACTGTCCAGTTTTCACAGTCATATATCTGAGAGAAATCAGAAATACAATGGTATGGACAATCCTGACTTTAGCATTCAGTTATACATCTTTACATTTCAGGATCTTGTCTAATTCCTTCATAGCTGCCCTTCCAAGTCCTAATCATATAAATTTCATATAAATGAAATAAATAAATATTTTCATGTATAAGCAGCAGGACTTGTTTTATCTGGTATGTTTTAAATTTTACACGTTTTAAGCTGATTTTATAACATTTTAATTGTATTTACTGTATTTTTAATCTGTTTTATGGAAGCTGCCTTGGGTCCCATCTTGGAAGAAAAGTGGCATATAAATGAAATAAATAAATAAACAATCTTCTGATGTCTTGATTGCAGTCTCTATTTTGATTAATGACACACACACACAATAAATGTAACTTAAAACCAACACATCATTAATCCTTGGTTACCAGGAGGGGAAACTTCCCCCCTCCCTTTTTTGCCCAGATAATGGGAGAGCCCATTGTCGCAGACTCCTAGGGGCCGTTTACACGGCAAAATAAATCCTCTAAGAATTTGCAAAGAGTCCTAATTGTTCCCACATCTTTCAGATCAAAGTCGCCATATTCAGAAGGAGGGGACAAAAAAAACCATAAGTCATGCAGTATCAGCTTTCGCTATTTTGCCCGACTTTTTTGAAAAGTAGTGCAAGTTAGCGCATTATCGGTTGTGTGAACTACCATTTCACTTACGGCAGTGGGAACTACCAGCAGTCTTCCCGAAACAGCCACAGCAGAGTTGAGCTGTGATTGGTTGGATTGGGGTGGACTTGCAAGAGATGAGGCTCGAAAAGATCCAGCCAGCTAGCTTGCTTTCTAGCATAATTACTGTTCCTCTCTCCCTCTCTGTGTGTATGAGAGAGAGAGAGAGAGATCTGCTCCACCAGCTGATTGCTCGATCGTTTGTGTGTGTGTGTCTGTGTGTGCACGTGTGTGAGAGAGAGAGAGTGAGAGAGAGAAAGAGGCAATCTGCTCAGCTGGCAGGGATTGCAGGGTGAAGGGAATCTATAGAGGCTACTTTCCTTCCCTCCTTTGTCATTATTCCTCTCCTCTCCCCCCGTGGTCTCCCTCCTTTTTTGTTGCTTTACCTGGCTCAGACAAAGCTATGAAGCTATGGTCTCTTTCCCCCTCACACTGCCCCCCTCCTCACTTCCTCCCCACTTCCTGCCTGACTTTAATGACAGTGATCTGGAGGCCATGCCCCCCCTTTTTTTGTGGGAACTTAGAAAGGCGAAAGCTCTCCGGATCTTCCAGTTTAGCAATAAATCATGTGAACTATGCAGCGCTGGTGTGAAAGGACGGCAATCTGGAATTTCACACACTTTATTCTGCCGTGTAACTGCCCCCCTTCTGTCTGCATGGGTAAAGTAAGAATGGAGTTAGCATTTTTCCCCCTTCTAACATGTTTGTATTAACCAGATTCTGAAGGTCTGAAAAGGTTGCAGCTAGAGGATTTTAAATTTTGAATGTAGTAGAAAGCCCTACATGGCTTGGGTCCATCTTATCTCCGGGACCGCCTCATCCCATATGATCCCCACCGTGCACTTCGGTCCTCTGGGAGGAACCTGCTGCAGCCTATGAAAACTAGGCTGTCGCAGACCTCCCAGAGGGCCTTCTCTTCTATGGCTCCCAGACTTTGGAATGGCCTGCTGGACAAAATCTGTCTTATCACTACTCTTGATAGCTTCAAGAAAGCACTAAAGACGGATCTCTTCCGGCAGGCCTTCCCGGAATAACTTTCCAGCTCAAGTGGAGCTGATTGCTTACCCGCTCCCCTGCCGCTATTGCCTTTATTTATTTATTTATTTATTGTATTTTATCTTTGTTTTAATTCTCTATTAGTTTAATTTAGTTTTAAGGGGTGGGAGGGTTAGGATTGGGAAAGATTATTTTAACTTGCTGTTGTTTTAATCTTGCTGTACGCCACCCTGGTTGCCGAGCAGAGGGGCGGGTTAAAAATAAAAAATATTATTATTATTATTATTATTATTAAACTGAAAGATTTTCCCATCCCTAATCTCCAGGCAGGTACCTTGGTAAATATCATATAGTCAAATGGGTATCTGCTGATTTATCGCATCATTGGCTACAATCCAACATTTCCTCAGCATGGCGTAAATATCCACATGTGGAGATACATTACACCAGCACTACGCAGTCCCCACACAGAGTAGCAACATTACGCAACACATGCCAATGAATGGGAACCATTGTGCAAGGCGCAATAAATGGTGAATAATGTGCAATGCAGGACTGCAGTTGCAGCACAATGGATGATGCACTATTGCAATACACAACGTGCAATCAAAATGCATTATGCACAAGCAGAATTTACAATGTGCAACTTCAGTGTGCAATGCATGACCACAATGCACAGAGAGCAACCACAAAGAGCAATGTGCAATTTGCAGCATCAGTGCACAGCATTGATGTATGCAAAACTCCACATCCACCACTGTCATACATCTATTGCACTGTGGTGACTAATTTGCTCTACATGTGTAACACAACGTATGCATGTGTATGTCACTAACAGGATGCCAGCTAACAAGTGTATCTTCATTACACAACTGGGGCAGTTTCATGCCAACTTAACTGTGATGATTCCATCCTATGGAATCCCTGGATTTGTAGATTGAAGAGGTACCGGTATTTAAAATTCTCTGTTAAAGAGCTCCATCATACTTCCTTGAATGAGAGCTTCCTAGCAGTGAATTTATCAAACTACAACTCTCACCAAACTACAAATCCCAGGATTCCATAGAATGGAGTCAAGCCAGTTAAAATGACATCAAACTGTTATAACCATGCAGCATAAGACACATTGGCTGAGTGCATGAATTATATACACAACCACAATGTAAGGCAGATCTAATACCCTAAAGGCATCGGATCCCATCTGATCTTAGAAGCTAAGCAGGGTCAGCATTGGCTAATACTTGGATAGGAGACTGCCAACAAATACCAGGTGCTGTAGGCTATATTTCAGGGGAAGGAACTGGCAAAACCAGCTCTGAGTATTCCTTGCCTAAGAAAACTCTATGAAATTTATGGGATCCCCATAAGTCGACAGGTGACTAGAAGGCGCATGCACACTGAAGAGCACCTCAGAGAAGGCATGACAACTGGGAAGTGCCTATTTCCTTAAGGAACAGCTGCCAGTCAGAGTAAAGAATACTGGGTAAGATGGAGTCGTCTTGATTCAGGGTGCACCTGCACTGTAGAAATAATGCTGTTTGACACCACTTTAATTGCCATGGCTCCATCCCACAGAACCCTGGGTTTTGTAGTTTAGTGAAGCGCCAGCACTCTTTGGCAGAAAAGGCTAAAGACCTTGTAAAACTACAAATCCCAAGATTCCATAGGATGGAGCTGCAGCACTTAAAGGTGTGGCAAACTGCATTATTTCTACAGTGTAAATGCACCCTCACTATAAGGCAGCACCCTACCATGTTCAAATGACCAGAGATGAATTATCTGTTGCATGATAAACTCGGGGGTTTCCACTCTAACCAGATCCCTCTCACTTTCATGGACTATGGCTGAAAAAGGATGAAACCTTTGACAAATCAGATCTTGCAAATGCTCCATGTATTACTCTATGTATGTTGTCTGTGCCTACAAGGCCCCTGTCGACTTACAGTGACCCTACAAATTTCACAGGGTATTTTTAGACTCAGAAGTGGTTTTGCCAGTTCCTTCCTCTGAAATAAAGCCTACAGCTCCTGGTAGTCCTTGGTGGTCTCCCATCCAAGTACTAGCCAGAGATTACTCTGCTTAGTTTCCAAGAGAAGACAGGATCTGGCGCCTCTATAGTATTTAGGGACTGATATAGTACACTGGGGAAAATGGGGTAGCAGGGTGTTGGTACCAGAGCATATTTATTTGCATTTAGCCAGCAGAGGGAGCCAGAGACAAAGTTTTTAAAATACAATACAATAAATTGAGGTTGCAATCCATGGGAAATAATTTCTGAGCATGCCTACACACAAATTATCCTGTAAATCTATCTCCAATGTGCCATTTAAGCTCCAGGTCAATCCCTATGTTCAATTATTAACATATCATGACTTTAGTGAGAATTACTTTCTGATCTGCTTTAAATGTGACATCATCATCATCATCATCATTAAATTCCCACTCCCCCCCCCTCAAAATGGGACTTGAAGCAGCTCACAATTTAAAAGAACAATACAATTAAAAACATACCATTGGTACCTCTGACCAAATTGCTTTATTTACTGGCTAGTCTGTTGTTCAGCAATCCCATTGCTTTCATTCATCTCAGACATTCTGGGTTTGGCCCAATTACACATTCATTTTCTAAAGCATTTGTTTACCTATGCCTCTGAGAAGGTCCTCTCCCATGTTCTCACCAGAGGTACCTGTGAGTGTGGTGGGACAGAGAGAAGGTGTAACAGCCCCCACCTTTTTAATAAACTCATAATTGGCTACATTCTATGATTTGGCTTGCTGTGGACTTCCATGAGGTAGACAGTAAATCGGGACTCCTCAGACACCAAGGATGGAGCCATGCTTAAGGGCACATAAACCTAAGAAAGGGCCATCTAATTTCCTCAAAAGATCACTCACTCCCCAGGCGAGAATCATGTGGAAACCCCAGATGATTCAGGTGATGATGGCTAATTCTTCATGGGTGCCTCTGGAAGTGAAACATTCAAAAGTCACATCAAAGGCAGTTGGATTCTTATTGCCACGTGAGATGTGGGTTTTCCTCTCACAGATCTCCAGCTCAATAGACGGCTTCATTTCACTCATCAGTCCTAAAATATTCCTTCCCCAACTATCATTATCACATAGAATCATAGAGTTGGAAGAGACCACAAGGGCCATCTTGTCCAACCCCCAGGCATGCAGGAATACACAATCGAAGCACTCCCGACAGATGGCCATCCAGACTCTCCTTAAAAACCTCCAAAGAAGGAGATTCCACCACACTCTGAGGCAGTGCATTCCACTGCCAAACAGCTCTTACTGTCAGGAAATTCTTCCTAATGTGTCGGTGGAATCTCTTTTCCTGTAGTTTGAATCCATTGCTCCATGGCATAGGAAATTATCAACCAATCCCTTTAAAGTGTTCTTTTGCTGGCATTTAAAAAAAAAAACATTTTCATGCTGGCAAAAGAACACTCTGCACTGCACTTACCTTCCTTTCCCAGCAAGGGCAGCCCCAGCAATAAAGAGGAAGTGAATGGAGCCCCGTTCACTTCCTCATTCGAAATCCTGTGAGAATTCGTCACATGGGAATTTCAAAAATAAAAACAAAATTAACACATAAAAAGTTACACAAAGCACATATATACACTTTAAAAGTCCCAAGTAACCCGGGGGGGGGGTCATAAAAAGAGCAAAACTTACCTGGATGTCCCAATCTCACCCAAAAGTGTTCATGCCAGATCAGCCATTTTTGCTGCAGTGACAAGATTTAAATGGCCCAAGGTTTCACACGCTGGCAATACTGGTACAAAAGCACCATGGAGGATCTATTGACCATCCTTAAAAAGGTACCTTAGCATTACACCAGCAGAATGCAAAAGGATGACAACGTCTGATATTGGCATCATGATTACGCCACATTTGCTGCATCTGATAATCTCCCTAAATCTCTGGAGCAACAGAAAACAAGTTTCCATCCTCAATATGGCATCCTTTCAGATATTTAAACATGGCTATCATGTCACCTCTCAACCTTCTCTTCTCCATGCTGAACATGCCTAGCTCCCTAAGCTGCTCCTCATAGGGCATGGCTTCCTGGCCATTGTTTAACTCTGGGAATCTCTGGCAAATATTGTTTTCCTTTCAAATCACCCCTTCAGGGGAAATTTCAACTATAAATATAACCCCCAGAACTCCACCTCAGTGTGCATAGATCACTTTCCTCCCATCTCCATGTCAATTCATGATACCAAACTTCCCGTTTCCCCCACCTCTTTCAGTGTACAAATCCCCTTCCTGTGTCACCAATGCTCCTTCCTAACCCACCCTCCTTTGTGTTCGTTGGCTGTTTGACCCTCTGAACTCAATTTGTGAGACTTCTCTGCTCTTTGGATCGGTATAGTATAACCCATCATCCCCTCAATCTATTCCTCTTTCAAAATACTTCCTACTTTCTTCAATAGCCTTGTGTGAATGCTTGAAGCCTGAGTGTGTGGTGCGAATGCTCTTAAGATCATTTTTCAATAAAGCCATCTATAGTTTATTTTATTTTGAGCTCGAATCTGTTCAGTGAGTACTGGTATACACAGGCGAAGATCCCGCAGTTACCCGACCTCTCACATGTCAATTTGAGCTAATTAAAATCCCCCAAAATTAGACTCAAACACACATGGAAATTCCATGGACCTCAACAATTTGGGTAACAAAGGGCCTCCCTAGCAGATCTCAAAACACAAGTAGACTCATATGAGACAATGTGGTCTTTCAAATAACCTGGACCACAGGGAGAGAGAGAAAGAGGTGAAAAAGAGCAATAGCTATATATAAATTTTATTGTCTCATACAACAGTTATTTCTATATTTGTATTTAGTATTGTTTGCTTAGCTTTATCATCTTCTATAAATCTTTTAATTTGTGCAAATAAGCAAAGGAGTATTAAAATGTTCTGTTCTCAGCCACACTAGGCAATCAGGGAGAAAGGCAGTATAAAGGTTGGCCGAACTGCACTTTGTCAGGTGCCATGGCCCAGATTAAGCTGTGATGGCCTACATTTTTGCACAATTTTTCAACTTTTGCATGAGGCCAGAGGGCCATATCCATTTTAACTTCTGATAGCCCTTGTGAGTCCCAGTGCTAGGGTAAAGATAGGATAGTGAGGATGAGGTTGATAAGGATGACAACTGCTATTATGTTTGCCTTATATTTTATTTATTTATTTTATATCCCACTTTTCTCCAGCATGGGATTCAAAGTAGCTTACAACCAGTTAAAGCAAAGCACAGCTAAAAACCGTTAACACAAACATCAGAAAACAATTATGCAACAATTCTGTTTCAAAAAACTGCAAATAAAGACAGTTCTTAAAACACATTAAGATACAAACACAACATAACCCATTAAAAACTCTGTCTACTGAAACAGTAAAAAAACCAAAGGGCTGCCCAAATAAAAAGATCTTTGCCTGCTGGCAGAAAGACTGTAGGAAGGGGGCCAACTGGACTTCCTGTGGAAGGGAGTTCCACAGCCTGGGAGTGGCCACTGAGAAGGCTCTCTCCTGTTTCTTTACCAAAAATGCCTGTGATGGTTGTGGGACTAAAAGAAAACCCGCCTCTGTGGATTTTAAAACTCAGCCAGATTCATATAGGGAGATATGGGACTTTATCACACAAGACTGGTAAAGCATTATTTCCATGGGATAATGGTGTCTTTGGCCATTACTTACTGCACAATACTGTGTCTGTCCTGTAGCTTCTTTGCATTCCATCTGGAGCACTTTTTCATTGATAGGTAAAACCCATCAGTGCCTCCCAATTGCACTGCTTTTCCACTATGGATTTCCATGCAATAAGTGCCTACAGTTCCACTTCTCAGGCAGTCATGTGGTGTGAGTGGGCGTGATTCTGCTCCATTACCTTTCTCTCTCTTGCTATTCCCAAGCAGGCTGTTTTCCTTTTATTTTCTATTTCTTTCCTTTTATTGTATTGTTGTAATTTTACAATTGCAGGGGAGAAAACATTTTTTACTTCAAAAATGAAATAAATAAAAAAATTAAAAAGGCACACATACATAGGGTAGGACATAAAGAGGTCAGAAGGCAGTGTTCCACAGTGGTGTGGAAAACAGATTGTGCAACCATGGATTGCCAAAGCAGTGCCAAAGCACTATTGCAGAAGAAATGTGATAATAAATGATGCCAAACCACTATGCTTCCATTCTTAAACTACAGTGATTGTGGCAGGACAGCACACTACTGTGCTAAAGTCCATGGTCTTTCAGATAGTCAGGACCCAAATCATGTAGGGTTTTCAAGGTCATAATAAGCATTTTGAATTCTGCCTTTAAATGGAGCAGTAGCCAGTGGAGCTTTTTCATCAACGGTAGTTATAAAATCCCTGTATACCTGCCCCTGTCAGCATCCTTACAGCATCATTTAAGACCCACCAAAGTTTCTGAATTGTTTCCAAAGGCAGCTCCATGCAGAGTGTGTTACAGTGATCCAACCAGAATGTAATCAAGGACCTGTGTCATACCTCCAAGAGGAACTTTTTGACAGTAAGAGCTGTTTGGCAGTGGAACGCACTCCCTCGGAGCATAGTGGGGTCTCCTTCCTTGGAGGTCTTTAAACAGAGGCTGGATGGCCATCTGTCGGGGATGCTTTGATCGTGATTTCCTGCGTGGCAGGGAGTTGGACTGGATGGCCCTCGTGGTCTCTTCCAACTCTACAATTCTATGATTCTATGAAGCCTAAACACTTGAAACAGGAAAATGGTACAGAGGACAAAACTCATTTGAGTCATATGGTTGAGGAATGGCAAGCAAAGAAGGAAAGAACTAAGGAAGTGAAAATTTGGTATGTTAGGTCTCCTTTTCTTTCTTTCTTGAAGCTAAGAAATTACTTTTCTCTTTGTTATGAGTACTGCAACTCTATGGCTGAGATTCTACACTGTCCTTGTGTAATGTAAATTTGCTTAAACATAATTAAGTGGTGGTTCTGCTACTCCATTCTTCTGAGGAATACTAACACTGTGCATGTGATAATATATCTGCCAATGTGCATTATCTATTGCCCCTCTAAGCAATGTGCAATGGCTGGTCTCTCAATTTCAGTGAATCAGAAGGGAAGCAGAAGGCACTGGTGAATAGTTATGCATCATCCAAGCATATGCACCTGCATGCACTTGATTACTTCCGGAACACCATTTATACAACTGTGAAATGATATGGACATTATGCACTGGCCAAAAAAGTACAACCATGCGCCTAATGGAACTTACATATGCATTAGACACCAAAAGAATGTCAGCTTTATCTGTAAGTAAATCCTGGTTGTTATATAAATACCATATGTCTAATCACTGTAGTATTTTTTCCCTTGTATTTATCCCATATTGGCTGGCATCATGTTAGTAACATATGCATGTGTAAGTCATGTTACATGTTTGGGAGGATGAATTATTTTTATAGCGCAACATACATGTTCTGCTGACAGTTGCAGAAGTCATGTTCTACACTGCACATTGAAGTGCACATTGCACAACATCACCCAGTCTTTGACATGACATGTGTTGCTATAATGGGCTTAGTCCTATCTCCTGCTCTTGTGTAGGCGAGGGAGCACCCAAATTCTATCAGCTGCCACCATCCATTAAAGTTCTGCACCCCAAGACCCAGTGACTTAGGACTTTATCACATGCAGCAAATATGGTGTCATAACAACACCTAATTAATGCAGAAGGCCGGACATATCAGATGATATCGTCCTTTAGTGATTTTATCCAGTCAAAAAGCCGTTCTTTTTTATTGACGGGCCAAGCCGTCAATAGATCTCCCATGGTGCTTTTTTGCTGGTATTGCCAGTGTTTGAAACCTCGTGCCATTGTACTCACATGAATGCAATGTCAATGGGCAGAACACTTCTGGATGAGATCGCAAAAAGCAAGTAGGGAACACTCTTTTTATGAACCTCCCTGATTCACTTTTAAGTTGTAAAGTGTAAAGGTTTTGTGCTTGTGTGTACATTTTGTATTGTTGTTGTGGGGGGGGGTTGGTATTTTTTAAATTTACCATGCACACGTCTTCTTGTGTGAATCAGCGAGATCATGAGCATGGAAATGAATGGACCTCTCTTGATGCTCCGTTCATGCTGAGGGGCTGCTTATTGACGCTGTTTAAGGTAAGTCTGATAGAAAGTGTTCTTTTACTGACAGAAAATACTTTAAAATATACCACCAAAAGAGTGCTTGGTGAGGCTTGTCTGATAAAGTCCTTAGAGTTTAACTAGCACCTTTTCCCACCTCTCACTACGCAGAGACTTCCCCCTCCCCCACTCCTGTGGGAGATGAAAATCTACACAGACTGAGTAGTGAGGAACATGAAGAGAGAGTGGAAAAGAGGAGATCTTTTAAGGGAAGCTTTTATTCTCAGCAAGCAATCTTACGTTACCACAAGGGTTATCTTGTACATGAAGGAACCTTCCTTCAGGAATGACTTAGGAGCAGCTACAAAATTGCAAAAACAGTCTATGGGCTTGTCTAGATGAGAAGATATAATGTGGATTGCTGCACATTAATGTGAATTCTCAGCAGTGTTCATTTGTCTCCACTGTCCTTTGGCAAAGTGGCTGGTATGCAAAGCTATCCATGTTTGAAGTTCACACGCAGCCATGCCTGTGAATCAAGATGGTGGCCGGGAGTGAATTACTCACATTATTATTCTCCACAAGTTGTCGCTGCTACACAGTATTTTTTATTACTATTGCAAATCTAAGGTGCGCGAGTACAGCCTTCCACTTAAAAAAGCTGTTTGGTTGCCTCAACGCAGTGAAAAAGCACATGATAGGCAATGCGAAACCCCAAAATGGCGCTTCCAGCCACTTCATTGCTAGCAAGCCTGCCCCCTGTACACATCTGACCAATCAGTTTTCCACTTCCACTTTTATCTGGGAATGTGCTACAATGCAAATTGGCTGTCCAAACAAGTGGTAATGCGCATTTCTACACACACACACACACACACACACACATATATATATATTAAATACTCAGGCAAAGTTGCAAAAGCTTTTCCCATGCAGTTTTTTGAGTTTTTGCCCCCCCCTCTTTCCAAATACAGCGAATCACTACAGGATCTCGTTCGGATAAAAGGTGTTCTCCTCTAATCTTATGAAGAGTATTTTCACTGTCTAGACAATGAGTAAGTCATACCAGCCGAGGTTAGAAAGAAAACTTAAGCTCTAATACAACTAGCTAGACGACATTCCTGCTCACTCATGATCAGACGGTGGTCTGTGTCTTTGGATGGTCATGGGAAGGTAGAAGTCTGGACCTCTTGTCCAGCCTATGACCAAGCTTCCCTAAGGATGGTGAGGCAGGCAAGGCCTCTCCATCAGTCCCAAAGTCTCTCCAAGTCTCAAAAGTCACTCTCATGCCTCATGGCACCATATTTTATAACCTCTCCTATTGGAAGCATCGCAAAGCTTTCACATTATGTTCCGCTTGGTGAAGAGAAGACTAGGGGTGACGTGATTGCACTCTTTAAATAGAGTAGGACCCTGTATCCGCTGATTTATTATCCATTGATTCAATTATCCTCAGTTTCAGTTTCAGCACAGCTACCATAGAGTCTTCCTAGAAAATGTATCCTCTCTAGCCATTTTCTAGGTCCTCCAAAGCAACTCTATGGTATTTTAAACCAGAAGTCCCATTGTTTTCAATGGGGTTTGCTATTATCTCCGGATTTCACTATCCACAGTAGGGCCCAGAATGAATCCCCTGTGGATACGGGGGTCCTCCTGTACTTCAAGGGCTGTCACAGGATGGAGGGGGTAGGCCAGTTAACTGCTGCCCCAGAGGGTATGACCAGGTCTAATGGGTTGAAGTTTCAGGAGGATAGATTTTGATTGAACATTAGAAGGAACCTCTTGACAGTGAGAGCAGTTTGGCAATGGAACCAATTGCCTAGAGAGGTGGTGGGGTCTCCTTCTCTGGAGGTGTTCAAGAAGAGGCTGGACAGCTTTAGCTGGAGATCCAGCAATGAGCAGGGGGTTGGACTCGATGGTCCATGAGACCCCTTGCAACTCTGTGCTTCTAACACTTCTCACAGACTGGTCATCCTCAGTGAACAATTGTCTCTCATGACCCTTTTTGTTCCTTCATGATGCTGGACCTAGGACCAGGGTTCAAATCTCTGCTCGGCCATAGAAATCCACTGGGTGACCTTGGGCAAGTCACACTCTCTCAGCCTCAGACAGAGGCAATGGCAACTCCCCCTGAACAAATTTTACCAAGAAAACCCCATGATAGGGTCACCTTAGGATCGCCATAAGTCAGAAACAACATGAAGGCATACAACAACAAAACCATCATTTCATTAACCCTTTGTTTGCCCAGAGGAGAGACCAGACCCCTCAGCTGTGTGGCCCACATAATGAGAGAGCTCATTATCACTGTTGCACAATGTTGCTATTCTACTTGGGGATTGTGTAGCACTGACGTAGTGTCTCTCCACATGTGGACATTTCTGCTACGCTGAGGGGATGTTGGATTGCCATCATCAATTTTTTTCAGTCATTGCTTGTTTACAATCTAATGCATAGTATTATGGTATTAATGCACTTGTGTGACAACTGCAATAGATATAAATAAGGAAATGATAAGTGCTGTCTTTGATTGGAGGGTTAGGACAGACTACTGGGTCAAAGCCAGAAATAAAATGGATCATCACAGCAGTACTACCACAATACAAATGATAAAGTTACCAAAACTTAAAATGGTCAACACTGACATCTTAGGAGGAGTGAACAACATGTGTCCTCTAAGGTCATACGTGCCCCCAGTGACAGTGGGTGTCTCCGTCTGAGCTAGACAGAGAAGCGTTTTAGTGTTTTAATCTGAATTTTAAAGGAACTACCCAATGTCCTGAATCTTATCCCCAAAACAGGTTCATTGCTTTAAATAGTTCCTTTGGACTAAAACACAGAGCAATTTTTTTGTATGTTTTTATCTATACATGCTTTTATCTGTATCCGAGTTAGCTTTAGTAAGCTGCCTTTAGTTCCCGCTTTGGTGGAAAGCTAAGCCAGGACCAAATAAATAGAAAAAGTGCATTTGTCATGCCTGTCTATGTTCTCAGACAGAAAAGGCTAAAAATCCCACAAAACTACAAATCCCTGAATTACATAGCACTGAGCCATGGCAGTTAAAGTGGTGTCAAGCTGCATTATTTCTGCAGTGTGTCAGCAGCCTGGGTTAAAACTGGGATCTGAGAACATTGGTGATTATGTCATTACATCCAAGATATTTTGTCCCATGCAAGACTGAATAAAACTGATAATAAAGACCAAAGTCCTGCCATTCATGCCCAGGTTGCCTCTCCTTATTAACAGTCTGTTCAGCCTCCTCCCTTAGAATTATAGGTTGATTGTTTTACAGAAAAGGAATCTAAGGTCAATCACTAGGCACAACAGTTGCAGAGGTGTGAAGGTAAAAGAATTTATTGACTTCATTTAAGAGGGACCAGCATTCCAAGGTAATATCTATAGTTTGTTACATAACATGCTGTACTCTGTCCAGGGTGTCTGCAAGACCTTCTCCTTCAGGACGTGAACCTGTCCAGAAACGGAAATCATTACCAGAGGCCCTCTTGAATGTCTGATCACTCAGTGAGGCTCACTTTTTGAGTACTCAAGATGGGCCTTTTTCTGTAGTGACATCCCAAATGTAGACCTCCCCCTCAAATGAAATCAGGCTGGCTCTATCTTTGTTAAGCATCCAGCAAGTAAATGTGTTTTCAACATGCTTTTCTAAAAGAATGACCAGAATCCTCCAGGTGTCATATATGCAGTTATACTTTTTCACCCATTAGCAACAAATGTATGCAGTTCAAGATTGCTTAAATGAAGTTCCTCAAGTCTAACCCACCTATATGCACTTGCACATTCTCAGATAGTGCGTAACTGGTCCTGGTTTGGCAGGAACAGTCCCAATTAATCTTCTGTCATCCCACTTTTTTCCCACTGCTTTTAAGGTCCCAGTTTCTCTTTCCTCATCCCAGTTTTTCCCCTTGTTCTCAGGTTCAATTGCTGCAAACTGAATTCAAAGTACAAAACTAGTTTGGACTCCATTAACTCAGCAGTGAGGAGAGGAGGAGGAGGGATTTGGGGACAGAGATGGTCCCAATTAATCCTCTGTCTTCCCAATTTCTTAGCTGCTTCTAAAATGTCCCAGTTTCTTTCTCTTCCTCCCACTTCCACCCTTTTATTCTCAGCTTTCTTCAATTGCTGCAAACTGAGTTCAAATTGCAAATGAAGTTTGCACTCAATTAACTTAACAGGGGGAGAGGAGAGGAGAGAAGAGGGCAGAATTGTCCCCTTCCCAGTAGACGCAGGCAAAGGCAAATTACTGCATTCTCTCCTATCCTGTGTTCTTTCTTATTAATAATTTTTGCCATCTTGAGGACACTCTGCTATCGGTTATCCACATGTGTTCTGGTTTTCATCTCTGAAATGTTGTAGGGTCTGATAACTACGGTATTTGTCAGTACTTTCAGTGTACCACTTGATTCATGGGGATTGTGGAGACAGCCACGATACCTTCCCCATTGCACAATCAAAGCATAAGCAAGCACACTGACAGATACCAATTAGATTACATAATGCCGTTATTTAACAGAAGCTGTTTTAGCACAACTACCACTTAACTTTGTCAGTGTAGATTTACACTATGCAAGCATGATCTCAACCATTATTTTCATTTAAGTTTACCTCCCATGTAAGGACACTGGTAAGCAGGAAAGTGATTAATAAATAATATTACTAAGCAGAGAAAGAACTACTGCTCACATGTTGTCATTCAGGGGATGGAAACAAACAGTGGTTCAGGGATATGTCTCAAAGGCATCTGCTGTAGACCAAGGCTTGCAGAAGAATGACTGTCTGGCATAATCAAGCCATAGATGATGGGCAGCAATGGGGAGGGGAACAAGACCCCAAATTAGTGTTCTGTAGCCCTTTCAAAACAAAAAGCAGCAAAAATGGAGGAGCATCAAATGGAATCCACAGAAGAAACAAGAGACACATCTCAGAGTAGATTCACGGCATCAGAGGAATTCATCAGACTAGCATCTATAAACACTGTAATTCCACTATTGAGGAAAGCCAAAACATAGTGGCATGATTACAGTAATTATTGCACATCGACGTAATAGTGAGATACTACAGCATAATTGCGTAATACTACCACCACAGTATCACTGCACAACCACAACTAGCAGTCCAAGAATGGGATTGTACTTCTGTGATTTTGTATGGGTGAGATTTCAGCTGTTCTCACAAGAAGATGCAACTTTCCTTAAACAAACCAAAAACACCTAAATAATGAAAGAAATTAATAAATAAACACTTAAACAGAAAAACATATGAAGAAAAGGTGACAGTTCATTAAAAGAGCATATTGTGCGTCCTGTGTTCTCATTGGGAAAGAGGAGGTGGGAAAGGGCCGCCCATTCACACTGTAATTGCATGATTGCAGCTGGAAGCGATTTTGTACATTCAGCAATACTGCAAAAAGAGCGATATTGAGGGCTAGGACTTTATCAGATGCAGCTTCTTTAAATGTTCTTTTGCTAGCATTAAAAAAAAAAAGCATTTTTGTGCCAGCAAAAGAACGTATGTTCCCCACCCCTGCACTTACCTTGTAATCCCAGCAAAGGCTCCCAGCAATGACGAGGAAGTTAACGGAACCCCATTCACTTCTTCATTCGAAATCTCGCACAATTTCATTGCACAGGAAATTCAAACTTAAAAACAAAAACAGACATCTAAAAGTTACACTAAGCACCCAAACACACTATAAAAGTCCCAAGTAACCCAGGGAGGGTCATAAAAAGACCAAAACTTACCTGGATGCCCCAATCTCACCCGGAAGTGTTCGTGCTGCAGTGGCCATTGTCTGGGTAAGTACATGATTTAAATGGCCTGAGGTATCACATGCCGGCAATGCCGGCAAAAAAGCAGCAGGGGGATCTATTGATGGCTTAAGCCATCAATTAAAAAGTATGTGATTTTGCCTCTTTATAACCGCGAATGGGTGACATCATCTGATCCACGCACTCTTTTGTGGTTATGTGGCATCCTTATGACACCATATTTTCCTCATCTGATAAAGTTCCTACTCATGGATTTTCCCATCAATGAAAAGTGATGAGCAAGTAATGGGTGGAGCACACATTGACCATGGGAGAACAACAACACTGTATGATAACGGGAACCCATTTGTGGTACTGTTGTGCTCTAATTCTGTGATTACAGCCCCATCTGATAAAGTCCATAGAATCATAGAGTTGGAAGGGGCCTCACAGGCCATGAGGTCCAACCTCCTGCTCAATGCAGGATCTCCAGCTAGAGCATCCCCAGAAGGTAGCTGTCCAAACTCTTTTTGAAAATATCCAGAAAAAGAGACCCACCACCTCTCTAGTTAATTAGTTCCATTGTTGAACTTCTCTTACCATCAAGACATTCCTTTTAGTGTTAAATCATAATCTCCTGGTCCTAACCACAGAGAATCCTCCTCTCTGTGACATCCCTTTAGATATTTAAAGACTGTAATCATGTCATGCTCAAAAGCTTTCCTAGGGCTTGTCTATATGGGCAAGTTGCCCCATCTTAGCCCCATCTTTGAACCCTGCAGGGCTTTTGTCCCATGTTGCCCCCGGGCAGGCCTCATGACCCCTGGAGCAAAGACAGGGCCACAAGGGAGGAGATGGGGTATGGCCTGATAATACCTGTTTAAATCTGCTCCCATCAGCAAAAACATGGATCAGGCCCTGCGTGACCACAGAAGCCTGTTCTGGCATGCCAGCCTGTCATTGCAGCTGCCCTCTGCCTTGCTCTTCCATAGCCAGGAAGAGGACCTGCAGCATATGACCAAGGCTGGTCACATGCAGGGGGGCTTGTTCCCATGCTGCAGACCTGCTTTCTGACATCCAAGAGTGTGGCATGGGCGGGAGTGGCAGTGGCGGCAGCTGCAGGGGTGTGCCAGCATGCTCCTCTGGACTCCAGCCCATTTTGTGCTGTGACAGGGGAGGAACAGACAAGATCCCTGGGCAGAATATGCCAGTGGGAAGCCAGCATATTCTGGCCCATGTAGATGAGCCCCTACTAATAAACAAACCATATTTTAAGCATTCTGAGAAGTGTTTCTGGCTTCTTTTGTGCCTTCCTAAATCAAAATGTAGTGGCATAACTTTTTATCAGGACTGGACCTACTATAGCTAGAAGGAACCATCTAACTCAGTCGAGAGAGGCCATGGATTGCACCCTCATCTGCCTCCTGCACATCCCTGTTGCCATTGCTCCACCACTGCCACCTCTATGGCTTCAGCTGCCACCACCCATGTCCACCAGTCCACACATTAACCAACAGTCAAGCACACTGCAGCTGCTTTTGTAGCAGCCAGAGATGTTCCTTCTAAAGGGCTCTCTGGAATGCACATACAAACATACCCTCCAACTGGCCTTATCTGAGAGGGGAAGTCTTGGTTAATCCTCTGTTGTCCCACTTTTTCAGTTGCTTTTAAAATGTCCCAGTTTCCCTCTCCTCGTCTCCCTCTTTGTCCTCAGCTTACTTCCATTGCTTCAAACTAAGTGCAAAGTGCAAAAGTATTTTGCACTCAGTTAATTCAGCAGAGGGGAGAAGAGAGGAAGGAACCAAATCGTGCCTCTCCCAGTAGGCAAAATCAAGCTGCTGTAGCTTCTCCTAGCCTGTCTGTTCTTATTCCTTATAACTTTTCTCGTGTTGACCACACTCTGAGGTCACTTAGCCAAAAGGTGTTCCAGTTTTATGTGTGAAATATTGGTGTGTATGTCCAAGGGGTTCTTCCTCATTGCAAGACCTTGTGGGTGAGGTGGTCACGAAAAATGCCTTTTTGGTTTGAAGTTGTATTCTGTGCAGACAAAACTCTCCCAACCTTCTTTACGCTGGAGCTGTGGAAGGCTACATCTACTCTTTCTTTCCCAGATGCACAAGAGCAACTGGATGGCACGAGGACACACTCCTCCAGCCAATTTGTAGCTGGGAGGCAGTGCCATACACCCTGGTGCCATCTGTGCAACAAAGAGGAAAGCAGCCATCACTTTTCCAAACTAATCTGCGATAGCAAAGGCTGTTCTTTTTCCCCAGTTGCACAACAGCACCTGGATGGCATGGTGGTGCAGTTCCTGACCACTCAATGCTACTGTCTGCTGCTCTTCTGTAGCTGGGGGGAAAGTGTTGCAGAAGGAGCTACTGAATACCTCCTTGCACAACATTTAGAAAAGTGTTTACGCTGGCTCTCCAGCATAAATCACCAAGATGATATCACCCTGAATACCACCTAGCTCAGTTCTGGCTGCTCTGACAACTTGTAGGGGTCCAAAATCTTGATCTACAGTCCTTCTAGCTGGTAGCTGCAGAGAATGGGATTTAAATCAGAGACCCTTTAGCAAAGGAAGAATGCACCTTGCTGTTCTTTGATCCCTCCCCTGTCATGTGGCTTTGACATTGCAGACTTCCTCTTTTTCTGCCATAAGACCTCTTGCTTGGCATTCTGTTTTTATATAGCTTGAAAGGACAACGAGTTTAATTCAGCTCAATGCAAGCACTTTGAAATCCTTCGGGTTTCAACAGGAGAGACCAGATGATTCCCTTCACTCTCCCACAAAGGATCCTGACACATTACACATTTGGCTGAATTGCATTATGAGTGCCTCTGTGTCTGTGTAACATCTGAAATTTCTTGATGGCAGACACAGAGGAATTAGAGGCAAGCCATGAAGATTGCAAGTTGGGGAGGGGGGTTTGTAAGCCAATTGGTCTCCAAAAGAAAAAGAAAAAGAAAGGTAAAGTTTTCTTTTCCCAATAATCTTAGGAAACCCAGCTGTAGGTGTCAAATGGGAGGGTGTCTGCCCTGCCATGATGACTTATTCTATGTTCCAAGTTGTTATGGACTATATAAAGTGCTGTAATGCATGTGCTCTTCCACTATCAGTCTCCCTGCACACTCTCAGTGAGCGATAAACTTGGCAGAGCAGACAGGCTTCCTTGCTGGACAGCAGCTCAAGGTAAGAGGAGCTGGTTTTTCCTTGCTTTTTTAACATGCAGAATGGTAATTTAATTCTATGACATCCTCCTCAGGATTCCTTTAGCTCCCCAGTTCCTCTCCCTGTCACTGAATCCTTGCTGGAAGATGCTAAAAGGTCTTCCAAAAAACCCAGAAGGAAAATAGAATGAGGCTGTATAAACCTAGAAACACACACTGTGCAGCAAGTGCTTTTGAACTCAGTGGGTTCTCTATGTAAATTTGTGTGTAAGACCTGTGGACATAGACAAGGACCATCAGCAGGCAGTTACAGTATGTCATTTTCCAATGCAAGGGAATTGTCCCACTGCCAGACCAACTGAAGTGGCAATCCTGGACAAAGGATTTTATTTTACAGTGTGGTTTACTTCTGAGTAAATACACTTCAGGTTCTGCTCCACAGTTCATGTCTCTGCCTCTCCTATTGCCTCTTAATCAGCCTAACAAAAAACAAATGGTAGAAAGAGATAAGAGACAGAGAGAGGAAATACTTTAAAGTTGAGATAAGTCTTTGGAAGCTGAACTGTTTTGTTGGGTCTGTTCATGTTGAATCCTTAGCGGGGCACAGCCTGGGCTTTAAAGGAATGGCTTTGTGTGTGTGTTTGTGTGTGTGTGTGTGTGTGTGTGTGTGTTTTAAGGCATTCAACTTCATAGTGACAAACTTGGAGTGGATTCACCCTAGCAGGAGAAATTGTTTATAAGATTTGCTAAGACACGGGATGCTCTACAATTGTGAGATTTTCTGGATGTAACTATTTAGCTGCATTACTAGGAAAGAGGTTTAATAGAATTCAGCATAACAATGCCAGTTTTGATGGGGATATAGTCACTGCCCCAGAGAAGCCTGGGGAAACGACAGCCTGTAGCTCATATGTGGCCAACAAATCCCCACAATTCCTCTTCAAACTGCTGTAGACACAAACACCCCAAAATGATATGTTTTCAGAAGAAAAGAAATGTCCATAAGATGCCCCAAATCTGGGATATTGAAACATTTTCAAAGCCCCCCTCCCCCCCCAAAAAAATCCTAACCCATCAGAAATCAGCCACACACACAAAAAACAACAACCCAGAAATGCAAACTGGATGCTTAAATAAACAGATTTGCAATCACTTCCAAATTACCTTCATGACCAATTTTCTGCCAAAATGCACAGGTGTGCCCAAAATGAACAAAAAAGGGGAAAAAACATTTTACACCACAGGGGTAAAAATTGGCACCTGCCACAATTGCACTTTCCTCCTCCCAGAAGCTACAAGATGGTTAAAAACAGCAGATCCATGAATCACATAGTTCATGCCAAGGTCTTTAAGTAACTGTTTCCCAGGAGCCAACCCTCCTGATCAATAAGGAATTCAGTTGCATGCTGAATGAGTGACTTGCTTCTGACCCCTGTCTAGAGGCAGTGAAAATTTCATTTAATCTCACCTTTTCCCTCAAAGTTTATCTAAATTTGCAAATTTCTTCATATTTGACATGAAAGGAATTTGTTGTTTGTTTTTTTTAATTAATAAAGGAGAAAATGAGATGGGCAGATGCATTCATGATCAGGACTTTGCATGTTTTCACTCTTAATACTCTCAGTTTGAATCCCTGTGTATTCAAACTCTTTAGTGGTAAAATTAGGGTTGCCACCTCTCTGTTTTTTTTAGAGGCTGCTCATCACTAACACCTATGTAGGAGGACAGCACAATGTGGTTCTCTCTGCAATAGGGAATACTGGTAACTATTGGATATGGCTGATGGCAAATGGAGAACATTTTCATTTCAGTTTTGCATTGATAAGAATTTTCCAAAATATATTGTCAGACTTCATATTTGGAATGAGAAGGACTTGAGTTTTTTAAAAAGCAAAATGTGGGAGAAAGTATAACAATTTTACCCATCTTTAACCTATTTCCCACTAAATGAGAAATGGACAACTTTGCTTGATCTAGGAGCCATTTTTTCTGCCCTTGGGACTCTCTAGGGTCTAGGTATTTCATGGGAGGGATTGAAAGAATATTCATTTTTATCCACTCCCAGGTCAAAAGGTGGGTTTCTTGACAGTCAGGAAACCCAGTTGGGAAGAAAAATATGTCACTGACAACCCTGAGCAATTTTATCCCTATATTCAAACATCTCGACATGTTGAGGAGGAATTATTCTGCCTAAAAAATGGGGGGGTGCATAAAAACTGTTTTCTACACAGAAAAAAACTGTTTTCTGCACAAAAAACACTATTCCCTGCACAGTAGCTTTTTATTCCCTGAACAGCAAACAGGATTTTGCACCCAAAAAAAATGCTTTTCTACACATAATAACTCCCCCACAATACTATGGGACATTCATATATGGAGAGAATATTTTCATAAATTCATATATGGAGATAAATATTTTTTATATTAAATATTCATCTTCATATGCAAGGATGAAATATTTTTATGTCTGAGGGGCTCTTATGACCACCAAAAAAAGCCTTCAGGGCCACGTGCCGCCACACTTTGCCCACCGCTTATTTACGATGCCTTTGCTTCCCCCAAGCAACTTATTTTCCTTCAAAATAAACAGAGTAGGGTGGAATCCTGCTGGCACACTATGCCAGTTGTTCAGCTTCTTCTAGGGTCTTGGGAGATTATCAGATGGGAACAAAAAAGGTGTTCCCATCTTGCAATCTCCTTTCCCGCCCCTCTCCCATCCCTGTCACGCCACAAAAATGAAAACATTCACACCTGCCTTTTGCAGCATCAAACGGCAGCCAAGGAGTGAATGGAGCTCAAACGGAGCTCCCTTCACTTCCTGGTTTGAAATCCTGGCCATTCTCGCGAGAAGACGAGGGCTCAGGAAATCCAAAAAAATATATACAAAAATACTACAATAAAAGTTACACCAAGCACAAAACCACACTTAAATCATTACAAGTAACCTGGGGAGGGTACAAAATAGTGTGTCACTTACATCAATGTCCTGATCTCACCCGGAAGTGTACTGGCACACCGACCTTCAATTGATGCTGGCATCACACCAGCATAACAGGGCACATTTTCAGTTGCAGGACATTCCGTTACAGAAACGGAACGGGGCTCCATTGATGGCTTAGCCCATCAATAAAAAGAAGCACCAGTGTAATGACAGCCAAATGGGAGCATGACAACATGGGAATGATGTTGTCTGAAATGCAAGCCCTTTAGCGATCTCCTGGCATCATTATCACACCATATTTGGAGTGTCTGATAATCTCCTCAGAGTGGTGGTGAGTAAAGGCAGTTAAAACCTTCTGGCTCTGAATAGCCTGTTTCTCCAATGACCTCCTTCCATCAGCGCCACAAAACCCATGCCCTTTTTCAGAGCTGCCAGATCTCAGGCCCCTCTTCTACATTCCTCAGTGCAAGGAGGAGGAATCTCAGGGCAAGAGATTTGCAAAGAGTGTGCATATCTGTTTTCCTCATCCTTTAGAGTTGATGCCTTTTATTTGTATCGCATGTCCTGTGCAACTGTGGCTTATGGTGAAGGTATCATGCTGAATGGAAACACTAAGAGCACCCCATGACCCCTATGACATGACAAGGGGTCATACCTAGGTCTTAGGAATATTGGGTCCTGGGATAGTCCTGACATGGCAATGCTAGCCTCTTTTTTCTCCCATTGCCACTGTGTCCACTGGCATAGTTACACCAACAGAACACGCCAATGGGATTCTAGCTGTGGTACTAAGCATCTTTCTTCAAATACAAGCTTAAGATCACATTCGGGTAGGCCTTCCATGCCGTGAAGTAGATAGCTCCCACACCCTTGTTGTATTTCTACCTGTATATCTGGTTTTTATGATTTTTATTAGGTTTGTTTACCTTTAAAAAATGAAGTTATTTACAAGCAAAAGGTCAGAAAGGGTTGAATGACCTGGCCTCCTCACCCTGTTGTTAAACTTACACAGGTTCCTCACTTGTATGTGTGCTTCACTTCTTTTTACCTGATATTTTGTCACTGGAATTAAAACATTGTTTTTTTCATCAGGGTTCCTTCAGGGATCTCTTTCACACTGCAGAGTTACAGTGCTTTGAAACCACTTTGTCATGGCCGCTTCCTAGAGAATCCTGGGATTTGTAGCTTGGTGAGGTACTAAAGCTCTCTGGTTGAGAATTCTAAACACTTCATGAAGCTACAATATGGCATTATTCCATAGGATGCAGTCACAGTGGCTAAAACGATATTGAAGTACTTTGATGGTGTTGTGAGAGACCACAGTTACAGGAGGCAACTTAGAGAAGGGAATTGGGTTAATCAATTTTATGATCAACAGGGGTGGCTGATAGATCCACCACCATGGCAGTGGTGAATTAACTGTGGATTTTACCATTGCTCCTCTCCAAGGTGAACAATATGAATTAAAATCCAGCACTAGCAGAGTTCCCATTCAACTCAGAGCAGTTGTGGGAGAACAGTGGTAAAAGCCACAGTAGATTCACTGCCTCTGCATATTTTGTGTCCAAGAAACGATGGCTAGCATTCAGTATTGCAGTTTCAGATTCATCACCTAGAGTTATAGATCCGTAGAGTTATAGCTCAGTAAAACTACATAAATTGCCACCCCAGCCCACCTTAAGAGCCAACAGCTGGATAGGGCAAACAAGGCCCATTCAGCTTACAATCAGAGCACAAGGAAGTGGATGTTCCTAGCCATCCACCCCTCCTGCCAGTGAGCAAAGCTGTCACAAATACTTGCAACAGGGGTCCTGCTTCTAATTGTCACAGCCTTCCTCACTGGCAGGAGGGGGATAGAGATGCCACCCACCTTGTGCCCCAATCAAGAAGCTAAACAGACCTTCTTCATTTGATCAGGCTGTTGGCTCTTAAGGTGAGCTAGTGCGTGGGGGAGGTTGAACCAAGAGATATTATTTAGTTATACAGACAACTAAGTAGCCGATGTAGAATATCAGTGAATATTTTTGCACAAGAATCAAAGTAGTTAGCACAAGATACATTTCTTTCCCCCACCCCACCCAATGCTTTTGTGCAGAGACACCATGTTCACAAAGCCCTCTTAATCACAGGGTGCATCGAGAGCAGGCAGCTGGAAAGATCCCTCAGGGTATTTCCACGAGTGTTTGCCTGAATGTGCCCTGTGACCAGGAGAGCATTGTAGACATCATATTCCAGCACCCTAATCTGCAGTGCCTCAGAAGCTCTTCAGTTGGGGTGCTGTCAGGCTGGAAGGGTAGGTTTGGGGAGTAATATACTGTTGTTCATGACAGTAAAAAAAAAATTGAATCCCCTGCAGGTAAAAGATCATACATCCACCTTACAACCTTGTAAATGAGCCCTAATGTGAGCCCCATTGAACCAATGGAATTTGCCAGCTGGTGATTTTTAATGTTAAACAATGGTAGGGGGACCTGCAGCCTGTTTAAAATATAAATTCTGCTCCAGGAGGCTTCTATGAGAGACAATTCCTGCCCCCCTTCTTTTTTTGTGTGTCCAGAAGGCAGCCCAGGTAGTCTGGACATGTTGAGGGCTGCAAAAAATAGCTTCAGGGACCACACATAGTCCTAGGGCTGCACTTTGCCCATTCCTGATCTATAGCAATTCTCCCAGAGATCTACCAAGAGATGCCCAACCCTGCCATAATCCAGAGAAGCACAGGGACACTTGACTAAGTGTCTGTAAAATAATAAACTACTTGCCAAGGCAGAGAGAGAAAGAGTTCTCTGACTGACTTCCTTCTCCCTGCCCTTTGTCATACATGCAATGCTAGGAAAGATGGATGGATGTTCTCTGACCGACATTCCCGGGCTTGCCACTATCCCAGCCCCATCAGATACATCAGCAGATGGACACAAGCCTTATGACTCTGAATTTAAGAGCCATCACTGGTCACCGTGTGCCCAAGACCCCTCTCAAAGCATGCCACTCTTGGAGAGGCTGGAAGCCCAGGTAGGCATACTTTGAATGTGGCCTCCATCTAGAGTTGAGGTTCAAAGGTCAGGTTGGTGGAAAGCTACTGGGTTTGTCAAGCTATGACGGCAGGCCTTTCACAGCACTCGTGGGTGGTTGCTTCTCTCTGGCCCACTGATTTCTGAAGTATTTCCAGTCATAACATGAAAAGAAACTCAGAAGACCTGCACTGGATCACCCTATTAGCCTATCTAGCCCAGCAATCTGAACTCAAATACCTGTGGAAAGCCCACAAGCTACACTTGAAGGCAATGACACCCTTCCCACTTCTGTTCCCCAGCAATTGGCATTGAGTGGTATACCAGCTTCGATACTGGAAATGATATGTAGTCTGCATGCCCAGCTGACTCCCTTCCATGTACTCCTTCCAGATGAGACGAGACAAGTGGCTACAAGTGAGAGGGAATTTTCATTGATGGCACCCTATTTGTAGAATGCTCATATGGCACATACCACATACATACATTGGCCTCGATGCCAATATTATTTTGGATTTAGATACTGTGGTGCTTTTTTTCACATTTTCCTGGCTGGTTTCATTCTTGAATATTACTCTGTGGTGCTTACAGTCATTGTTTTCTTGTTTGTTTTACACACACACACACACACACATCTGCCCAGTAAACTGAATATCAGGGACCCTAGTCATCAAATTACACCAAAAGTGCAAATATATATACTAAATTACTCCAAATAAACCTTGGACTGAGCCTTAGTGCTCACCATAGTGTGGTCCCATTGAACCAATGAAATTTATATAAATGCTGATTTAACAAGTTACCTTTGACTCAATAGGTCAACCCTAATAGAGAGGGACTAATAATAGGATGCAGACCCAAAAGCATGATAAATTTCACTGAAAGTACAATACACAAGGGACATATGTACACACATGCTACAGGAAAAGAGATTCCACCTAAACATTAGGAAGAACTTCCTGAGAATAAGAGCTGTTTGGCAGTGGAATGCACTGCCTCAGAGTGTAGTGGAGTCTCCTTCTTTGGAGGTTTTTATACAGAGGCTGGATGGCCATCTGTTGGGAGTGCTTTGATTGGTTATTCCTGCAGGGCAAGGGATTGGACTAGATGGCCCTTGTGGTCTCTTCCAACTCTATGATTCATACTATGAATCATCACACTCTATGATGCATAGCCATGGATAGCCATGTCAGTTTCCATTAAGGAGAATAAGGAGCATATCTGCATAGATCAATTTCCAGGGGCTACTTTTGTTAGTCTATTGTTGCTTTAACAACAAAGAGTCTTGTGGAATCTTTAAAACCTGGCATGTTTTGCCGACTTTTATCTGGCAAAAGCTTTCTTGGACAGTAGCCCATCAGCATCTGATAGAGGGGGTTGGAATCCATGAACATTTTTTGCCAAATAAAACTTGCTAGTCTTGCAGCTGTCCCAAGACTCTTATGGTGATCATCTAGGGAGCAGTTCATGAATAGCTGTGAGACACTGAGACCTTGTTGCTTTTATCCCAGGAGGATTCAAAACTCACAATGGAAATGGAAACCACTGAAAAATCCAACAAAATACAAAGTCAGACAGGGGGATGCTGGGGCCGAATCTGCAAAGCTGTAAGCTACATCACAGGTGATATGAAGGCATTTGGAGACTGGCTGAAAGGTAATCATGTATATGAGACTCCTGCGAGAAACAATGTGACCCTCTGTGGAGAGAGATGGAGGGGAAGACCCTGCTTATCTATGAAGCTATTAGGTAGACCTTTGGCTTGTCACCCATTTTCTGGCTCAGACTCCCAGTGGCATAAATCCGCATATTTTATTTTATTTTATTTGCAGAATGCAGGGGGGGGGACTCTAGCAGAGTCTGGAGAGTTGTATTTTTTGAATTCAATTCTCAGAACCTTGCATCACCACCCTGGGGGATTTGGAGAGTTGCATTCCAAAAAAATACAGCAGGCATTCCATATTGTAGTTATGGATTCCTAACATAGAGTTGCAGATCCATAACTGTTCTGCATTCGGTAAGACTACACAATCTTACTGTAAGAATATGTAAATGCCACTTGAGCCCACCTTAAGAGCCAGCATCTGGATTGGGTGAAGGAGATCCATTCAGATTCCAAAAGGGGGTGCAAGGAAGATGACATTTCCAGCATCACCTTTCCACCGAGAATGAGGTTGTGACAATTAGAAGCAGGACCCCATCACAAGACTTGTTGCAGCCCCATTTGCTGGCAGGAGGATGGGAGATATGTAACCCTCCTTGTGCTCCGATCACCAGCTGAACAGACCTCCTTCACCTGATCTAGCTGGGTGGGAGGGCAGGCTAGATTACTTAGTAACTGAGAAGCCAATGTAGAATATCAATTTGCTTTTCCAACCTCTGGTCTGTAGGCCTCAAATCTCCAAGTGAAGGGCAAGTGTATCTTTTGTGGAGTACAAGTCACGCCCTGTTTATGTGGGATCGGTACCCATGATTTCACTTACATGCAATTGGGGGGAAAGGTCTCTCTAGGCATCTGGAGGAGCATAGAGTCACACTAGGGTGGACTCTCTAGGCATCAGAACTTGACCATAGAATCATGCCAGATGCCTAGAGAGACATCCTTTCTAGGCATTTTCTAAGTCCTCTGGTGTGATTCTATGGTCTAATATGGCAGTTCGCTATTATACACCGTTTCGTGTAACTGCAGTGAAACGTGTCCCCCTTATAAATGGGGGGTGGCCTGTATATTGTATATTTTCATATGAATATAAATGTATCCAGGTGGAACCTAAATGTCTATACCTTCTGTAGTTCCATCATCTTCCTCATAACTAATGCAGAGAGTACATGTTGCTGAAGAAGTCTGGTGTTTCAGCTACTCTGCAACTATCAGAACCATTGTGAAAGTAAAATGAAAATAGTATAAAGTCTGTATTACTGAAATGCACTTGTTGTAGGGCTGCCTTTGAAAACAGTACAGAAATTTCAGCTGGTCCAAAAAGCTGCCACCAGACATTTGAGCGGGGCTACTTGTAAGGAGCACATACTGTACTGCCTTGTCAGTTCCACTGACTACTAGTCAGTTTTCAGGCACAATTCAATGTGTAAATTATGACCTATTTCCCCAAAGCCTGCCAGCATTAAAAAAAAAGGCATCATCGGCCAATAGAAGGGCAGCAAGGTGGGGGTCAGCTTAGCCTCCCTAGGAACAGAGTTCCAGAGTCTGGAAGCAACCACTAAGAAGGACCTGTCTCAGGTCTTGTCATGTCTGTGACTGGAGCAGGAATGATAGAAAGATCTCCCCTGAAGAAGTCAGGCCCTGACCATGTATGGGAGAATACCATTCTTCAGTTAACTTGGACCTAAGCTCTTTAGGGCTTTATCGGATGAATCCTACCAGTGTCATATGTGCATATAACTTCCCTTACATATAGCAGGAGTTAGACTAGATGGCCCTTGCAATCCATTCCTACTGTATGATTCTATGATTCTATGTGGCTGCCCTTTTTTGATCTGTGCACAATGGACATTGTACAAAGGAAATTCCACAAGGATAACCATTTCACATGCAGTTGTGCATCCTTGGGTGGTGCATAACTATACCTCGGTGCCTTCAGTGTACCACTGGATTCATTGGGATTGCAGAGACAGGCATTGCATGTCGCCTGTTGCACAACAGGACAATAAGAAGCCATACTGTCAGATATAAGGGATTGCAGAGACAGCCATTGCCTGTTGCCTGTTGCACAACTTTGATATCCAGAAGAAGGGTGGTGGGTGGTGTTCTGCAACCACCACTTATTTGTGCGCAAATTTGCACTACACAAACACAGTCAGATCTCAGCCTGTAGACCATAACCAGAACTCTGAATTATGCCCAGATACAGCCATAGGGCCTTTTAACACTACACAATTATAGCACTGTGGGCTTTTCTTTACAAGACAATGAAATGTGGATTGAAGTGCAGTAATGCCAATTTGCAGCAGCTTTCATTTGTCTCCATTTTTTCCCCAATATCTCAAGCATGCAAAGCCATACATGTTTGATGTTCGAATGGGCATGCCTACAAATCAAGATGGCGGCTGCAGGTGAATTACTTGTATTTTCCTTGTCACCAGTTGCCTCTACTGAACAGTATTTAAAAAAAAAAGCAAAAGCAAGGTATGGAAGTACAATCTTCCACTTAAACAAACAGGAAAAAATGGGGAAAAAGGCTGTTTTGTTGCCTCAGCACATGTACGCTCTAGCGAAAATCAAACATGGTGGTTCCAGGTGCTGCCATGCTGGTAAGCTCTGCCCCCCCCCCCGCCCACGTATGTCCGACCAATCAGTTTTCCACTTCCACTCTTATCAGGAAAGTGCAGCAAAGCAAATTGGTTGTCCCAATGAGCAGGAATGCACATTTCCTTCAGAGTTTTTTTTTTTTAAGTCAGGAAAAGCCAAGAAGGTTTTTCCCTCAGAGTATTTGGAGTTCCCCCACTTCTGAATATGGTGAAATGATACAGGCTTTGGGACAAAACGTATTCTTCTTGAATTCTATGAGGAGTATTTTCGCCATATACACAAGCCCTGTGATTCCACTTTAACTGTCATCGCAACATTGTATGGAATTCTAAGATTTGCTGAATTCTCAGCCCAAGAGCTCTAGTGCCTCAATAAACGCCAGAATTCCATAGGATGTTGCCATAGCAGTTAAAGTGGGATCACATAGCTACAGTTGTGTAGTGCAAAAGGGCTCTACGCACAATTTTTAAAATGCTATGTGGTTTTCCCTGGTGGATCTGCTTTCATTACAGTTTCTGGTGCTAAATTTGAAGTTGGACTTTATTGTATCCCATAAGCACATCAAAGCCAGTGTGGTGCAGTGGTTTGAGTGTTGGACTCTGAGAGATCAGGGTTTGAATCCCTTCTCAGCCATGGAAGCCCACCAGGGGACTTTGGGCAAGTCACACACTCTCAGCCTCAGAGGAAGCCAATGGCAAACTCTCTCTGAACAAATCTTAATAATAATAATATAATTTATTTATATTCCACCTTCTCCCTAGGGAATCAAAGCAGAGCACAACATAAATTATAACAATAAAATATTATAACAATAAGTCTTGCCAAGAAAGCCCTGTAACAAGTTCACCTTAGGTTTGCCATAAATCAGAAATGGCTTGAAGGCACACTACAATAACAACAACAACAACAACAACAACCATATCACAAGCTATTTTAATCCTGTGTTTCCTTCTTTTGTCCACTCTGTCCCAATTCCAAGGCGTGTATTTATTTTTCCTGAATTCCAGTGCACAGTTTAAATGATACACAAGAAGAAGGGGGGAGTATATGTGTTGCAGTCCCATCACAAGCTGGCTGGGAGATGCTCTCGCCATCTGCCAACTTACATGTAAGCAACATAAATAAGCCTCTCTCTCTTTTTTTTAAAAAAAAGTATGAATTCTACCAGCAGTTGTTGCACTGCTCAATCAACCTGCCAACTGCACAATGTTTTTACAAACAATAATAAATGTGTGTCATATTTTACAACCCCCAGTTGGTGCTAAGAGCCCTGCCAGATGTTTCTGGAGATACAGACACTGGCAAGTGTCCCAGTCCATAAACTTTCAAGCAACAGAAACAAAGCCCTGCTGGAATTGTCCAAGGGTTAAATAATAAACCATGTTGAAGTGCAGCTGAAAGTTACTTTTGTTTTTTGCTTTCGAGTAAGTAGGGTGCTTTTTTTGCTTGCAGGTAAGTGAGGGGTGGGGGTCTAGTTCAAGCTGAGACCACCATGCATGGGTGGAGGACTCTTTCCCAGCCATCCCCCTGCAAAAACGTGCACACACAATCCATGCAAAAATTGTAAAGGTCTATGGCGAGAGTACAAAAAAGTGACTCTGCATATTTTCTGACCCCCCCCACACACACACATACAAGAGTAGGGATATAAATTTAGATGGGGAAACGGGTGGGGAGACTTTAAGAAAACCTAGCCATGTACAACAGGCCCAACCCAGGAGTATATCCACACTGCACAATTATAGCAATTTGATATCAACTGTTATTATTATTTATATCCCACCTTTTTGCAAGTTTAGGACTCAAAGTAGTTTATACCAGTTTTTTAAAATAGCTAAAAATTCACAACATGCAAACATTAAAAATGTAGGCCAGATTCCACATCACTGATTTAGGTCAAATCCACACTACACAAATAATCCCATTTGAAATTGGATTATTTGCCATGGCTCCTTCCTATGGAATCCTGGGATCTGTAGTTTGGTGAGGCACCAGCACCCAGAGAAGGCTAAAGACCTTGTAAAACTACAAATTCCAGGATTCCTTAGGAAGGAGCCATGGCAAAATAATCCAGTTTCAAACTGGATTATTTGTATAGTGTGGATTTGGCCTTAGTTACGAATCAGCAACTAAATACTGTCTCCTGGGCTAACCCCCCAAACTAACCTTAACAGCTAGCAGCCATTCCAAATGATGAGGGTCTGTTCTGCTGGCGATCGGGGCACAGCAACCCTTTCCCAACAGTGATATGTGGTGTGACGAGGAGTTGCAACAGGGTCTTGCTTCTGATTGTCACAGTCTCACTTGCTGGTGGGAGGGGGCTGCACTCCAATCGCCAGCAGAACAGTCCTCCATTGCTCTGAGCTGCTCCCTGGTGGGTTTGGGGGGACATTTAATATTATGGCAATAGTGCTGTGATCACTGTATAACTGAATACAGAGCAGTTATGAATCTGTAACTACAGGTAATGAATCCATAACTGCAACAGTGATTGCCAGCCAAAATAAATGTATGGCTTCCTCCTATGGAATTCTAGGATACGTAGTAAGGCAAGGTACTTCGAATTCTCAGCTAGATGGCTCTGGTCCACTCCCCTGAACTACAGCACTCGGCTACAGAATTCTAAGTACCTCACCAAACTACAAATCCTAAGCCATGACAGTTAAAGTGCTACAAACTGCTGTAAATGTGTAGTGCATATCCACCCCTGATTGGGGACCTATCCCCAAAACAGGAGCACTTGTTCTGCCTCTGTTCATTTGGACACTGCATATTCAGTGAATATTCAAATATTTGCCCAATTTTTGCTACATGTCGCCAATATCCAAGGATTCCACTTGGCCAGTACAGTACATTGCCATGGACTAATTATGATGATATTCCACTTATATGCCACCTTTCTCCTGGAGTAGGACTCAAGGTGGCTCACCAAGAAAATCAGCTAAAACTTGAAAATATAATTTAAAATATAATTTAAAATCATCACATTAAAACCATAGTTTATAAACAGTATTAAAGCATACAAGTTTTAAAAAAAATATATACACACACAAACCATAAGAAGGCTCCCTGCAAGCAATTAATAAACCTGCCTGAACAAAAAGTTATTTGGCTGACAGCAAAAGGATTGCAGGGAGGAATCCAGCCTGTCCTTCCATGGAAGGGAATTCCAGATGGTGGGAGCAGCCATTGAGAAGGCTCTCTCCCATGTCCTTACCAAATAAGCCTGTGATGATTGAGCGACCAAGAGAAAGCCCTCCTCTGTGGTGCATAAGACTCTGTAGGTTCGTCTAGGGAGGTGCGGTCTTTCAGATAATTTGGACTTAAACCACGTAGGGCTTTAAAGGTCATGAACAGCACTTTGAATGCTGCTCAAAAATGAACCGGTAGCCAGTGAAGCTGTTTCAACAAGGGAGTTGTATGCTCCCTATAAATGGCCCCAGTCAGCCTTCTTGGCTGCAGCATTGTGGAAGGCACTGAAGTTTCTGAACAGTTTCCAAAGGCAGCCCCATGTCAAGTGCACTGGAGTACATAATGCTGATGATTTAGGGTTCACCTCTCCCCACATGAGCTTGTCTGTACACTAAGAGCATCTTCTAAACCTTTTCTTCAAGTGCCCCTACTGTCTAGCAAATGGAGACAGGGATCTTCAGTTGTTGTGCCCAGATTCTGGAATGCTGCCCTCAGAAAGGCTCATGTATACTAAAACTAATAACATTTCAAAGGCAGACATTTGTAGTTCCCTGAAGTTTTTAGCTATCAGTTTTTCTTTCTTGATGGCACGCTTTATGTCACTACTTTTATCTGCTCTTTTTATATTTAGACCATTTTTTTTACTAAAATTCCCAGAATCTCCTAGTCAGCATGGCTTATGGCCTTACTGGTTGGGAGGTTCTGAGAATGGCAATCCAAAAAGTAACTTTTCCAAGCTCTGTCCAGTACAGATACTGATGAGACTTAAAACTGTATTGTGTCACTTCTAGACACGTGCAGAGTATGGAGATTTTCAGACGCGATTTTCGGCAGGATATATTCCAAAACAGCTCTGTTGCTGCCGCGCGGCAGGGGAGCAATTTTGGACGACGACGTCCCTCTGCCGAACCCCTCCATGTCACTTCCGTGACAGAATGGAGGAAACCGCATCGTATTTCATTCACGATTGTTGCCCGTGAGTGAAATACGATGCAGTTTCCTCCATTCTGTCACAGAAGTGACACAGAGGGGTTCGGCAGAGGGACGGCGTCGTCCGAAACTGCTCCCCTGCCGCGCAGCAGCAACGGAGCTGTTTTGGAATATATCCTGCCGAAAATCGCGTCTGAAAATCTCCTATGTTGCACATGTGTGCAATGTATATATTCATATGTGAAGAAACCATCTTAGTTTGCACCTCTTGATTCCTCTGGGGATATCTTTCAGATAAGCCTGTGTTGTTCCAGTTCACTGACTGGGTCCTGCGTGGTGTGTCTCAGGTGATGTTTGTCAGCAATCCACTTAGTGGTCTGATCATGCTTGCTGGATTTCTGGTCCAGAGCCCTTGGATGACCCTCACATGTTGTGTAGGTGTCATTGTATCAACTTTAACAGCACTTATTCTAAGCCAAGAGAGGTAGGTTTGACCTTTATTTGATACTGAATGTCTTCTTTCTTTTGTTCTTTCCATTCTTCCTTCCTTCTTTCCTTCCTTTTCCTTCCAAAACATAAAGCACTGAGTCAAGAGAACCTATGAAAAAGACAAGGTACTGAACTGTGTTGTTAATCCCAACTAGAGTGTGTGTATGTGTCTTCAAGTTGCCTGTCAACTTATGGTGACCCCATGAATTTCATAGGGTTTTCTTAGGCAAGGAATACTCAGATGTGGTTTTGCCAGTTTATCCCTCTGAAATATAGCCTAAAGCACCTGGTATTCATTGGTGGTCTCCCTTCCAAGTACTAACCAGGGCTGACTCTTCTTAGCTTCCAAGATCAGGTGGGATCTGGTGCCTTTAGGGTATTTTGGGCCCCAGCTAGAGTAGACCAATGCAACCAATGGGATTTCCCTACATGCTGATTCGTCATTCAGTAATGGTGCTCTAGTTACGACTAACCAAAAGGACTTCAGTCAAGGTACTACAGTATTATTGATTGAACAGGGCTGTTTGTGATAGAGTGGTTTAGAGATATCACATTCATGGGGTTGTCATAAGTCAAAGCTAACTTGATGGCAGTTAGCAACAACAACTATGGCTAATATTGATTAACAGTAGAGACAAAATATTGCAACAATTAAGTATAAAATTACTGTAAGTTCCAAAACTCTAGAATAAGAGGCTAAAAGTGACATTCAAAATGAATGGTTATTGTTATGTCATTATAGAAAAGAAGTATCCCAGCTATATTTCATCTCAATAATTCATCAGAACCAACTAGCGGACAAAATGTTCTTAAATATAAAACATGTTGTTTTTCAGGGAAGGCATCTGAAAATACCTGCTGGCCTCTTCCCTAAGACTCTGTAAGATTTATTTTCTGCAAGACTCATTATCTTGCAAAAAAAATGTAGGTAGGAGCCAAGAAAAATTCAACAAAATGTTTTCAACAGCTTACTGAGCTGCCAAAACAACCTAAGTACCTGTAATGAATCAAGCTGCATACCTTAATCAGAAAAACATCCAAGTAAAGTGAAATGTAACATAAAATAAATTTGTCATAATATAACAACACCAAAAAATGATAAGATAGTGGCTGGAATTCTGTATCAGCTACTTACAGTAGTTAAGTATACTTAACAGTTAAATATACTGTATTTAACTAAGTAAAATCTCCTGGCCTGAACCCCCAAACCTAATGGAAATGTCATTCAGCCATGTTCCAATCGCCAGCAGAATGGACTTCCTTCTCCCAAGCAACTGATGCCCAGTAAAGTATAGGTTGCCTACTGTATCCACAGGGGATATATTCCCAGACTTACCACAAATACTTGAAACCACGGGTAATAGCGAATCCCATAGATTCATGCGGGAGGACCTAGGAAATGCCTAGAGAGGCCACCTCTCTAGGTATCTCCAGTGTGACTCTATAGAAACTCCCAGTGGAATTTACCATAGGGTCACACTGGAGGACCTAGGAAATGCCTAGAGACCATATTTTTCAGACAAGGGATAATTGAAACTGCAGGAACTGGTCCCAGGCATATGGGAGGTGACCTGTAGCTTTGGGGCTGGAATAACAATCATGGCTATAACGTCACAGTCATGACTAAATAAATCACACTATATTGTTATACCACTATTATTCCACCTTAACAGCTCTGGCTGCTTCCTGTGGAATCCTGGGATTTGCAGTTTAGGGAGGGGCATTTAGAATTTTCAGCAAGAGAGTTCTTAGGCCTTATTAAACTACACATCCCAGAAGTCCATAGGAGGCACCTATAGCAGTTAAAGTGGAATAATAGCACTATAACAGTGTAGTGTGATACAGGAGATTATCAGATGTGTCCAAAAAGTACCTTATCAGAACACCAGGACGACATTTCTGTCCTGTGAACAGAACCTGGTTTCAGATGTCCTCGGCTTCGTCATGTTCTGCTCCTGTGCTGCAGTAAGGTGGTGCTTTTCATTGATGGGGAGGTACGACAGTAACATTGTCCTGGCATTCTGATAAGGTACTTTTTGCTGTGTCTGACAATCTCCAAAGTCTAAAGTAGCAGTCATGAATAGGAAACATTTAACTGGCTAGCTGATGCAGAATTCCAACCAAAATGTTTAAGCTGCTAGCTTTCAACATAGAAATAAGTATGCATTAGTGACATCTCTAAGACAGAGAGTGGCTCAGATTTTGTACTTAATTTTTGTAATATTGTAACACCATCTTTTGATAATAATATCACCTACTTTGTCTATTTCATGGGTTCCAATGACCCAGTCTTAGAAGGGGTTGTTTTTTGTTTGTTTTCATTTTGGGAGACCTGTGTGGTTGTGAATCATTCTAATGGTGATGATGATGATGATGGAATGCCCTTCTGTTGGTTGATGCTAATGTTGGTTTCATTCCAGCATAAGGTTAAAACTTGGCTTTTCATTAAAGATTTTGCAACCAAAACAGTTCATCCTAATGTGTACACATACAGAGTTTTAAACTGTTTTAACTTTTTAATTATTCAACTTTTAAATTATGCAGCTGTATAATATGTTTTTTGGAATCTTTAAATTGTTTTTGTTTGTTTGTTTTAAATTTTAAATGGCTTAAACTGATTTTATTGTAAACCTCCCTGAGGTCTTGTGATATAGGACAGGATATAAACATTCTAACTACAGATAAATAAATATTATTATTGCTTTCCTGTTTTCATATCAAAGTTACAGTTGAGCTTATTTCCAGTTCCACCATATGTCTGCATTCTGCAGTATATCAGATTGGTAATTTGAATGCAGAAAGCTAAATTTTATTATTTCATGGAGTGGTGGAATAAGATGAAAGCATCCTTATCTGAAAATAGGCTAATTATTGATAAGGAAATGCCAAAAAAATATTCCCAGATTTGCTATTTCACATCAGAAATAGCTATTTCATTGGTGAAGAAATTTTCTCCATTTTGTTTAAATCTTCATTTATTTCATTTATTATTCAGTGTCATTTGTCTCCAATAGTTACTATTTCAATGCCTCCCTGTATTCATTGCTGTCTGTTTCCATGACTATGTTAGAATATCAGCCTATATGTTAGATATTTCACAATTTAGAAATAAGCAACTAAGGTCCTGAACTGTCCAAAAAGGGCAGCCATTGTCCATTGTCAAGTTTTCAGATGACACCAAATTAGGAGGGGTAGCTAATACTCCAGAGGACCAGATCAGAATTCAAAATGATCTTAACAGATTAGACAGCTGGGCCAAAACTAACAAAATGAATTTCAACAGGGAGAAATGTAGGATACTACACTTGGGCAGTAAAAATGAAAAGCACAGATATAGGATGGGTGACACCTGGCTTGATGGCAGTACTGTACATGCGAAAAGGATCTAGGAGTCTTAGTGGACCACAAACTGAACACGAGTTAGCAGTATGACGCAGCAACTAAAAAAGCCAATGTGATTCTAGGCTGCATCAATAGGAGTATAGTGTCTAGATCAAGGGAAGTAACAGTGCCACGCTATTCTGCTTTGGTCAAACCTCACCTGGAATACTGTTCTGGGCACCACAATTCCAGAAGGATATGGACAAGCTGGAACCTGTCCAGAAGAGGGCGACCAAAATCTAGAAGCCATGCCTTATGAGGAGCGGCTTAGGGAGCTGGGTATGTTTAGCCTGGGGAAGAGAAAGTTAAGGGGGACATGATAACCACGTTTAAATATTTGAAGGGATGTCATGTTGAGGATGGAGCAAGCTTGTTTTCTGCTGCTCCAGAGACTAGGACATGGAGCAATGGATTCAAACTACAGGAAAAGAGATTCCATCTAAACATTAGGAAGAACTTACTGACAGTAAGAGCTGTTTGGCAGTGGAATGTGCTGCCTTGGGGTGTGGTGGAGTTTCCTTCTTTGGAGGTTTTTAAACAGAGGCTGGATGGCCATCTGTTGGGAATGATTTGATTGTGTATTCCTGCATGGTAGGAGGTTGGACTGGATGACCCTTGTGGTCTCTTCCAATTCAATGATTCTATGATTGTCAGTCATTGTCCCAGGCTGGGGCAGAAAGTCAAGCCCTTTATGGTTGTTGGGACAAGAAGTAGGAAGCAGCTTATTTGGTAACCAGTTCCTTTTTACAGTGAGCTAGTTTTTGCCTCTAACAGCCATGGCTGAAATTCATTACATTTCAGAAGAATGAAAACAGGTTGTCAACTGCTACTCATTATATGAGTAGCTTTCATTACTTCCATTTTATACATTAAAACAATGTATAATACACAAGATAAAAAAATTAAGTGTTGACTTAATTTGAGCAATGGCATGGAGAGAAGGGGCATGTGAGTGACTCCCTCATGCTGCAGCTGGAAAGGATTGCTTTCTTATGTCATTTGCATTTCTCTCAGAATGTCCAAGGTGCAATATCTGAAATGGCCACATGGGGGAGTGAGTGATCATTTTTCAGTACAATAGTAACTGTAACAGTTAGGGGCTTACCATACTCCAAAGCAAAGTGGCAAGGCAGCACAAATGTTCTGTCTTCCATGCTGCCTTACCGCATGACGTCAGCATTCTTTCTTTCCAGTCCCATTGGGAACCAAGATAAAACTGTGTTTTTTTGCTAACCAGAAAAACCAGTTAGCAAAAATATGTGGTTTTACCTCAGTCCCCATGGGACCAGAATGAAAGAACAGTGGAAGAACAACAACATCATGCGGTAAGGCAGCATGGAAGACAGAACCTTCCTGCTCCCCTGCCACTTTACTTTGGAGTGCGGTAAGTCCCTAAGTTTTTTGAAATCAGTAAATCAGTGAGTAGCCTATCTGTACTACAGTAGCAGTAACAAGCAATGACTTGTTGGGTGATCGGGGTAATAAGAAAAGTTTCTAGTTCTTTTAAATAGTAACATTCCAAGTGTGGGTCAGCATTCCTTGACCATACAATTTCACTTCTTACTATAAGAAAACAAGGAAGCATCTTTGACTGGCTATTTTCCATCCTGATACAGGTCAGCCATTGCTGCAGGACTGTATGGCTACAACGGAGTCCTGGTGGGAATGCTCATGGCTGTGTTCTCAGACATGGGTGAATATTATTGGTGGCTGTTGCTTCCTGTGGTTCTTGTGTCCATGACATGGTGAGTCCAGGGGAGTTACATCTTTTAATATAATGCCTTTCTCCCAACATGGGAGAATTAGAAATACAATACAACTAAAACAATGTATAATACAAAAGGGTTTTTTTTTAAAAAAATAGACAATATTATTCAATTAATTTTAAAATTAATTTTAAAATTAATTTAAAAGCATTTTCAAACATGTTTAAAATGTAAAGCTCAAAGTCGAATACACTCCATTAAAAAGTGTATCCGTAGCTGATAAAAACTTGAAGGCCTGTTGAAATAAAAAAGGCTTTGTCTCCTGGTAAAAAGAGAAAAGGGGGGTAGCTGAGCTTCCCATGGGAAAGAATTCCATAGTCTGGGAGCAGCCACCAGGAAGGCTCTGTCTTAGGTCCTCACAGATGTCCTTGAGATGGTGGTGGGACCAAGAGAAAGACCGTCCCTGAAAATCTTAAAATTTGGGCAAGCTCATATAGGAAGATACAGTCTTTGAGATGATCTGGACCCAAGCTATGTAAGGCGTTATAGATTATAATCAGCACATTGAATTATGCCTGGAAATACACTGGTATCCAGTGAAGCTGTTTTAACAAAGGAGTTATATGTTCTCAGTGACCAGCCACAGTCAGTAGCCTGCCTATAGCATTTTCCAGTGTTTCTGAACACCCTGTTTGGATATTCCCCTTCACACAACATTGAACTAGATTCCACCACCATTGCACAGGCTGTTGCCTGCGTGTACAAGCCATTGCATTGTACATGCCACTGCGTGGATGCAACAGCTTGACAATGCTGTGGGGCATGCAGGCTTTCACCATGATTTGCACAGGGCCTGGAAAAGTCATCTATTGAAAATAAAAATCTCTTTTCTATAAGACCAGTAAGTTCTATTGATTCACTAGATCTCTCTCTCTCTCTCTGGCTTTTCTTCACAAATGAAGATTCAGGAAGGACTCATCCCGTGCTTTCTGCAAGCGTGCTGATGACTAAAAAGGCCAATCCGAGATAAACAAGTCCAGTTGCAGAAAGCACAGCAGAAGGTCTCCTTGGGTGATGTTTCTGGATTGTGATTCTTTCTGTGTTGTCGTTTCTCTTCAAGACTTGTTCGGCGTGAGTTCTCAAATAAGACGGCAGCATTGTGGATAGTGCGTCTCCATGCCTCCCGATGTGAGGCCAGGGCGAACCATTGTTGGTGATCAATTTGGCCAAGCCTGAGATGTTGTTTCAGGGAGTCATCTACTGTAGTTAGAATTAACCATTGGATTTTGGTCAGGGGTGAGAATCAGATGCTGTTGAACTGCAGTTCCCAGCAGCCCCAGGGGATTGCAAATGATTTGGAATGCTAGGAGATGCAGTTCAACAATGTCAGGAAGACCATGGTATAAGCCATTTCTTTCCACAGGCTCTTCTTTTGCTCCCAAGCTACCTTTCACTCTAGCCAACTCTCCCACACTCAATTGTCTCATGCTACACCATCCACCACCATTGTTCCTCCCCTTCCTCCATCTTTCTGGCATTCTCCTTTCCTGTGCATATCAACACTGTCTGACAATCACTCCAAGGAAGCATGGAAGGCTTGGAATCACTATTGCCCCATTAACATAAGCTGGTATTATACAAACTGCATAGGAACATAAGAAGCTGCCTCATAATGAGTGAGACCATGGTTCCACTCAGCCCAGTAATGTCAACTGTGGCTAACAGCATCTTTCCAAGGTTTTAGACAGTAATCTCTGCTAGCTTTATCTGGAGGTCCTTCATAGCCTACGGTGGTCTCCTAACCAAGGATTAAGAAGGCCCAGGCCTGCTTAGCTTCCAAAATCAGATGATACTGAGTGATATGCTGGTTACATGTTATATTACAATGGCATACATAAAACTTGCACCCCTTGTTATCTTCTCAAATATCATGTAAAGAAGAATCAAACTGAGAGATAGTGACAGACACGCATCAACCAGTGAGCTTCATGGCCAAGTAAGTTGGATCTCCTTGATTATAATTTGACACACACACCCTTGTTACAATGCTCTACACCACTTCCCTATAATAGGGGTAAGCTGTTACCTGAATGTGCACTGGGACCAATGCAATGCACATCGAAACCAATGTGATGCACATCCCATCATGTGTTGGTCCCATTGCACATTGGTCACTTTACTGACTCTGCTTCATAGTAATGTAACAGCAGCTCTCAATTAGATATGGGCATTGCGGAACTACCCAATTCTAATTTCCACAGACATAAGTCCAATTACGAAGAAGCAAGACCCCAATGCAATTCTGACTCCCAATTGTATTTTTTTAAAAACCTGGCAAATTTGCCTACCCAAGTAATTTATTACAAGTAATGCTTGTAAAATTCAAGTAATTTATTACAAGTAACTTACAGAGTATTACTTCCAAAATTTTATCACATTCCACTTGTACACAATCCTTTAATCATGGGAAAGCTCCAAAGAAGAATTTCTGGTGGGGGTGTCCATGAGAGCCCACCCATGATGCCAAAATCTGTTATTAATTGTGGGAATTATTAGCTCAAACGGATGGCTGTGAGCGGTCATACAACTTTCGGGACCCTGTGCACCTATGTATACCAGCACCCACTGCAGAGAACCCCAGTTAAAGTAAAATAAATGATTTTTATTGGAAAATAACTCAAAAAGCACTAACACGCACAACACATGCTCACAACACACACTCACACAAGGCTAACAAAGATTTTATTTATTGAATAGATGAAATAGATTCAGGAGATTGGGCCATATCTACCAGTCCTGGAGAGAGGGGGAGTGAAGTACTCAGGCAGAAGTCTGAGGGTGGTACTGAAGCCCATTCCAGAGCATGCCGAAAGAGAGAGTGGCCAGGTGTCTCATCCCCAGTTGCACACTGGCACACCTTGCTATTGTTTGGGACTAATCTTTACAGTATATTTTGTCTCCTGAAGGGTTGTATGAACTTAGAACAAAGCATAGATGGGCTTCCCACCATTTAAACAAAGGAAACTGAAACTTGGCTGATTGCTGTTAATGACTGAGAGATAGGAATTGATTGGTTTATGACAGCCTCCATATTGTAGGACAGGGAGGGATGATGAGGGCTACATCCTGAGGATAAGGGTTGTTTTGGTCACTTGTTTGTGATGTGTGACTTATTGCCAAGGGTACCAAGAACAGAGTAGCACATACCACCTTAATGGTGTCATTTACTAGGGGCTTCACTTAATCCTATCTTGGGTGTGAATTTTTCCATGACACTTTCCTCAGCTCCTGGTGACCTCCATTTGACCTCACCTTTTGGTCCACCCTGGTCTACCAGATCTCTTGAAGCATCTTAATCTTGCCAATTTATGAGATATTATAGGGAAGTGGTGTAGAGCAGTGTAACAAGACAACTCATTGGAGGACAGGAACCAATTTATTATCCCCCTAACCCTACAGCAGGCTGCACACATGCACACACACACACACACACACACACACACACACACAAATCAGCAAGGCAAAATATCTTTGTTTTCCTCAGCAGTCCCTCTCAAAATGGCAACCAGAAGTGACATTGGACTTTATCAGACCACCCCACTTAAACCTGTTCTTTTGCCAGCATAACTTTGCCCATTTTATGCTGGCAAAAGAACTCCCCATGCCACACTTACCTTCCCTCCCATCCAAAGGCTTCCCTGGCAAAGATGGAGGAGTGAACAGAGTTCTGTTTACTTCCTTGTTTGAAATCCCACGTACTCTCGCAAGAATACATAGCGCGGGAAATTCAAAACTAAAAACAAAAGTAAGACAGTAAAAGTTTTTAAAAGCATATAAACACACTAAAAAAAGTCCCAAGTAAACTGGGGAGGGTCATAAAAAGTGTGTCACCTACTTGAATGTCGCGATCTCACCCAGAAGTGTTCTCACTGGACTGGCCATTGACGCTGTATTTGCATGAGTTAAATGAGGCATGGATTCAAACGCCGGCAATGCTGGCACAAAAGCGCCACAGGGATCAATTGATGGCTTGAGCCATCAATTAAAAACTATGATTTTTTTTTACAGGACATGATCACAAAAGGGTGACATCATGTGGTACGTGCACTCTTTCATGGCCATTAGGCATCCTTATTTACCTTGTCTGATAACATCCATTGTATCCTCTCCTACCATCCTTTTCAGAAGGGCCACAGGGAAAATAGAGGTATTAGGAGGAACTGGGGGTTGTGTGAGGGCTTTCACATCTTTTCACACATTTAGGGCATTTTATACATAATTTTCATGCAAACATTGCTTGAAAATTGCAGTACTTTTAAAAAAAAATATGGAATGGGAGACTTTGAGGGACTGATGGAGAGTCTCAGCAGCTGCAAAATGGGGGTCCAGAGTCCACATGTGGCCTACAGGCCATACTGTGCCCACCCCTGCTCTGTGTGCTGCACCACACCACACCTGCTTAAACAGCTAAACATGCTCACTTTATACTGGTTTTATTTTCCTCTAAGATGATTTGAATTGACGTAATTCTGCTAATGGCTATGAACTTGTTTGCTTTCTTTTTATTTTAAATCTGTATATATACATTTTTTTCTTGACAATGCACGTACAAAAAGTCACGTTGAAACACATTTACAACATGTGTTTGTTTTACCAGAAGTGTTATGTGCCTTGCTGCAATTATCATTCTTCACTTTGATAAATGAGAGCTGTAATCAGCCATGCCAAATATATATATATATTATAATGTCATATGGATCTCCTAAGCAGAACCATAAATCTGCTTCCTTTTGCTCTAATGACTTGTGTTTCTGAAAAAGCATCAAGCCATGTCTTCTTTTTATTATGATATTCTCCTGCCTTTTTGTAAAGAAACAATGATGACAAAGTCTTCTTTGGAGCTTTCCCATGATTAAGGGATTGTGTTCAAGCTGAATGTGATCAAACTTTGGAAGTAATACTCTACAATAATAAGCATTACTTGCAATAAATTACTTGGGCAGACAACGTTGCCAGGTTTCTTAAAAAATGCAGTTGGGAATCAGAATTGCATTGGGGTCTTGCATCTTCGTAATTGGACTTATGTCTGCAGAAATTAGAATTGGGCAGTTTCGTAATGTCCATATCCAATTGAGGGCTGCTGTTACATTACTATGAAGCAGAGCCAGTAAAGTGACCAATGTGCAATGGGACCAATGCATGATGGGATGTGCATCACACTGATCTCGATGTTCATTGCATCAGTCCCAATGCACATTGGGCACCAATGCTCATTCAACAATCTTACTGGTGTCCTGTTAAGCATCTTCGCAATTCATAAAGGGATTTCTCTGCTGCATAGCTATGTATAAGTGAAGTTATGTAACATAACATGTCATGTAGGATTCCAGGGAGGGGTTAAAATACAGGCAACTGCTTTACATATTACAGTTGTCCCTTCATATTTGCTGGGGTTTGGTTCCAGGACCACAACCACCCCCGTGGATACCAAAATTTGTGAATACTCAAGTCCCGTTATATACAATGGCATAGCAAAATTGTGTCCCTTATCTCTGGCTTTTCTTCGCAAACGAAGATTCAGGAAGGACTCATCCCGCGCCTTCTGCAAGCGCGCTGATGACTAAAAAGGCCAATCCGAGATAAACAAGTCCGGTTGCAAAAAGCGCAGCAGAAGGTCTCCTTGGGTGATGTTTTTGGGTTGTGATTCTTTCTGCGTTGGCGTTTCTCTTCAAGACTTGTTCGTCGTGAGTTCTCAAATAAGGCTGCAGCATTGTGGATATTGCGTCTCCATGCCTCCCGATGTGAGGCCAGGGCGGACCACTGTTGGTGATCAATTTGGCCAAGCCTGAGATGTTGTTTCAGGGAGTCTTTGTATCGCTTTTTTGGAGCGCCCCTCTTACGCTGACCCGTGGCGAGTTCACCGTAGAGTAGTATTTTTGGGAGGCGATGGTCCCTTATATAAGATGGCAAAATCAAGGTTTGCTTTTTGAATTATTATTTTTTAAGAATCTTTTCAAGCCATGAATACTTAAATCCATGGATACCAAATCCGTGGATACGGAGGGGCAATTGTACTTGTTTTGTAGGGAAGGTTCCTTCTCATCTGAGGTGGTCAAAGGCAGTTTTCCCCTCTGTTTTAAACAAGGGTCCTGCATTGTAGAGCAACACATGGTTTCCTTCCATCCACAATTCAGCTAACAGCAATGCAACCTAAGTATGACTAGCTGCCAGTACTTTCTGGGAATGGCTAGAATGTCACGTCACTTATAGCCACTCCAGGAAGTCATAGCAGTTGGCCAGACTTTGTGGTTACATCACTCCTGGTCTGTGGCATTACTAAGGCTGGTGTCACCCCCTCCTTCCAACAGTGTCACCTTGTATGGTTTGGCCTCTCTGCACCCCACTAGTGCTGCCACTGCTCCTTGTTAATCCAAGCAAGCAAACAAACAAACAAACAGGGTCTTTCACTACTCTGCACCACAGAATCCCTGTTTAAACATGACTTAGATGAACCTTCAGGCACTTCATATATAAGGTAACTGGCAACACACACACACACATACACACATGTCAAGCCATCTGCCAAGTAATTAAAGTATTGTAGAGATGGGTTATCTTTTTTAATTACTGCTAGTCTAATACCATGTTTAAAGATCATTTTAAGTGATTTTCTATTGTTTTAAAGTATTGATGTTTTAGGGCCTGTCTACATGTGGGGCAAAAACTCTGAATGGAGTTCTGCCTTCATGCCTCCGCATTCACCCCAAAGCCCTGCGCATTAATGTTCTCTGCAGGGATGTGGGGTACCTTGTCTTCGCTGTCCCTGCGGAGTTTTGGCTGCCGCCACCACCATCACCTCAACCATTTAAAGCTTAAGAGGCTGTTCCTGGTTGAAGGGAGAGGTTTTCTCCCTCCGCCTGGCTCAGCAGCGCTGCCTCTGCCCACTCTCCTACTTGTCTGTCACAGGAAGAGGCGCTTGAACAAAGCAATGGAAGCTTGAAGGAAGTGATGGGTGAGCAGAGAGTGAGCAATGCCTCCTGTGCTTTCAAATGGTTGCAGTCGTGGTGGTGGCAACAGCAGGTGGAAATGTGAAGAAAACCCTGAATTATCCAAACTCCACATCTAGGTAAAATATCCCAGAATGCCCTGAACCTGAGCCATGCAACATGTGGCCTGATAACCCCCAGATTTGGGAGAAAGAGCATATGTTGTGTGGCCTGATCTCTGCAGATCTGGGGGAATTTGCAGAGGTATTCAGGGTTTTTAATAGTGTAGAAAAGTCCAAGATGGTAGCTTATTTAATTGTATTTTTAAAACATTTTTAGTACTATTTTTTAATTCATGTACCTTGTTTTGATCCATGTGGGAACCACCTTGGGTAACATTTGGAAGAAAGTAGGATATAAATTAAAGAAATAAACAGGTTAATTTTAAAGGTATCGTTTCTAGGCATTGGACATGATCCAGAGCTCCTCAAGCAGCTTGAATTCTCCTCTGAGTTAGAATGTTCTACGTGAGTAAGGGTGCAGCTAAAGAGGAAGGCAAAATGAGGGAACTTCATCCTAATATAAGAATTCTTGACATTGGAGGGACAGAATGCTTATTTGGGAGGCAATGTCCACATTTGGCCATCTCACGGCTGCACCCCTATATGTGTGCACAGTAGGCTATTTTATGATGAGTAGTTGTGGCATAGTAGTTTGAGAGTTGGACTAGGACTCCCAAGAGACCAGAGTTCAAACTCCTGCTCAGCCATGGAAACCCACTGGGTGACCACGGGCAAGTCACACTTTCTCAGCCTCAGAAGAAGGCAATGGCAAACCCCCTTGGATGAAATCTTCCCCAAAAAAAGCCCAGGGAGAAGATAACGATAAGTCATTGTTTACTTGAAGGCACATCTAGGTGTATGGACACTGTAGAAATAATGCAGTTGGACACCACTTTAACTGCCATAGCTCCATCCTACACAATCCTGGAATTTGTAGTTTTGTGAGGCACCAGCACTCTGGCAGAAAAGGCTAACGACCTTGTAAAATGACAAATCCCAGGATTCCATGGGATAGAGCTACAGCACTTTAAAGTGGTGTCAAACTGCATTAGTTCTACAGTGTAGATGTCCCCAACAACAATTGCCAAGGGAGTGAGGAAGAGTGAATTCCTGGCCTCCTCCTGTACACGTAACAGCAGCTTGACTAGCTAAAATACCAGCAAGTGAAACTTTTGATATCATGGAGAAGCACAGAAATGTAGCTATGTGTCCTGCCTTATAAGGGATAGTCCTCCATTTGAAAGGTTGCCAAAGGACAGCCCTTGGTCTGAAGACATCTTAAATTTGAAGATGTGGCCTGTCCAAATCTGGTTTAAAGGTAAAGAACCACAAGCAGGGAGAAGGGAGACCTTGAAGTTGCCAATTAACAGTTTGCTTCTCAACAGCAGGATGAACAGGCACTGATTATAGATTATAGCCTTTTCCACTATGGTGGCATGTGCTCTATTTTTATTTAAATTATAATGATTTCAATTATTTGAGCCATATGTGTAAATTAACACATGCAAATTCTAATGCAAATCTATGTCGATGGGATCTTTTGCCTGCATTTTTTCGGTAATGCCTTTACTCCTCGGGGAATGTCTGTACCCTAAAACAGAATAAATTGCTGATGGCCAAGATACTATAGACATTATCAGACTAGCATGTAAAAATGCTATAATTCTGCCAGTGGGGAAAGCAGAAACATCATGGCATTATTACACTTAGGAGATTATCACACGGGTCCCTAAAAACCATCCCTGTCTCGCATATAAACCCCACCAATACACACATGTGTCCCTAACAGGATATGGCCTGATGTCTGAAAACCAAGCTGACAGAGTAGCATAGAACAGTGGCGACACTACAGGGCTGCGGAGAGGCTGAATCACACCAGGTGACACCATCAAAGGGAGGGGTGACCCCAGCCTTAGTAACTCCACAGGCATGGACTGATCAAAAAGTTGACTGTCCTGGTGATCATGCAGGGGCTTGAAGTCAGCTGAATGTAAGGGAGAAACACATATCTCCAGTTGAAAAACAGCCCAATGAAACAGCTCATTGCAGCAAGGGTGTAGCTACAGGGGGGAAAGAGTGCAATGCTCTCATATAAGAATTCTGCTTCCTAATGAAATTTTTCATCTGTTCTCAAATTTCTAGTACTGTATTACAGAAAGTGAGGCATTGAAAATTGTTTGAACTTAAAACTGTTGTTCTGTTTCCTTTATTTGCATTCCTTTGGGTATTTTGCCTGCCTCCTTTCTTTGGATGCCTGAACTATGTTGCTAAATGCTCAACTGATGTTTTAAGTTACTCCAGTTCCAGAAATTTGGGGGAAACGTTCCTGGCAATGGGCAGAATTCTTATTTGAAGGGTAATACCCATTTTGCCCACACACACACACACACACACACACACACTAGCTACACTCCTGGGATGCTGGAATGGAGTATCGCAGGAAAGGCATAACTGGCCAGCCAACACATCAGCAGGAGCATTGCACATTCCAGTATTTTGTTTCCATTCCTGTTTATCTATGACTGCTGCAACACTCCAGAAATAATGTAGTTTGGCACTGTTTTAACTACCCGTGGCTCCATCCTATGAAATCCTGGGATTTGTGGTTTGTTGTGGCAACAGAGCTCCTTGACAGAGAAGGCTAAATATCTTTCAAAACTACAAATCCCAGAATTCCATAGCATTGAGCCATGGCAGTTAAAGTGGTGTCAAACTGCATTATTTCTGCAGTGTTGCAGCAGCCCTAGTGGGTTTCCTTGGCTGGGCAGGGATTCAGACCCTGGTCTTCAGAGTCATAGTCCAACATTGAAACCACTACACCATGCTGGCTGTCTATAATTAAAAATATCACAGATGATTAAGCTTCTAGCCAAGCACTGAGCCACGGCACTTAAAGCAGTGTCATACTGTATTATTTCTGTAGTGTGTCAGCGGCCTTTGTATATTTTTCATCCATGAGCAGGGAGTAGTTTTGCTTACAATAGTTATCATGAAGGACCTGTGCAAGAAAGCAAGTCATAGAACTAGTTGGTCTGTTTCTTAATTGAAAAATATATTATAGCCCATAACACATGTTTTCAGGGTATTTTTTCAGACAGGAACAACTTAAAACAGAAACAAAGTAATAATTTAAACATCAATACCTATAAAAACAGATGGTTTAAAACTATATGCCTATACAGATTTGGGCAAGATCTTTAGACTGCAAAAGTTTTCATTAGAAGCTGTGTTTTAACTTGGTGTCAGAAAGCAGACAGTATAGGTACTAACTAGACCTCCAAGAGAAGGGCATTGCACAACAGGGTGCCAAAGCAGAGAATGCCTAAAGCAGCATTGGATACAGAAGTGGGCTTCTCCAGTCAACCTTTACAGGTTCTTCTTCAACAGTTGAAGTCCCAAGCCATTTTGGGCTTTAAGTTTCATCACTACCACCTTGAACACAGACTGAAAGCATATTGGAAGCCACTGTAGCAACATCTAAATCTGGTGGTGTCATGCAGTTTCTCTAGACCAGCCTTTCTCAAGCTTTTTTTTTATCCTGGAGGAACCCTTGAAATAATTTTCAGGTCTCAGGGACCCCCTGCATAAACATTATTCTATATACTGCTATTGCTCCCCCCCACCCCAATCACAATCTCTTGAGGAACTCCTAGCAACCTCTTGGTGAACCCTAGGGTTCCAGGGAAACTCTGGTTGATAAACACTGGGTTAGGGCATCTAACTTGAATGTCTGCCAACATTTTACTGCTTTTGCAACTTCTTATGGTTTTAGCTTTTCACTGTAAGCTACCCAGAGATTCTTTGTTGTTGCCTGATATATAAATATTGCAAATAAATAAATAAATAAATAAATAAAAATTTTAAATGCCATTGTCCCCTGGGGTCTCATGAAAGGTATTATTGCTTTAAATTAGAGGAAACTAACCAATGAAACAGACCTCTCTAGCTGACAAATTGATAGCAGTTTTATAACAGTTAACTGTTTTGGCTACTGGATCCTGCAGTTGTTTGGGGAAGTTAAATTCTGCTAGAGATCCCTTGTCTATAGATTTTCCTTGAGTTTTTTCAGGCTGTGAGGCCTCACAGCCGGGAAAAAAAACAAGGAAAATCTGTGGATGCTGGCCATGAGAGCCTTTGACTTCACATTGATCCCTTGTCTTCTCACAGAACAATAGTACCCAGAATTCTCTGGGAGAAGGAATGACTATTATGCCAGTTTGCATTTCTAGTGGTGATGATAGGACACTTTGCTTAACCATGACTTCTGTTCTTCTTTTCCAGTCCTCTTTTCACAAGTGCTCTGGCTTCTCTCTTCAGCAAATGGGACCTGCCAGTTTTCACTTTGCCATTCAACTTGGCTCTGAGCCTCTTCATAGCAGCCACTGGACACTACAATCTCTTCTTCCCCACAACACTGATCCAGCCTGTAAGCTCAGTACCCAACATCACTTGGCAAGAGGTCCAGGTTCCTTTGGTAAGACAGTTTTAAACATTTGCATATCTGAAACATGGGCATTTGAGGTTGCAGGGGTAGGAGAGACAATCAGAATGTGGAGATGTGAAGGAATAATTCACCTCCAAATGAAAGACAATAAGGGCCAAAGTTCTGTGAGAATCATTGCATTCTGGTTGCTAGGGTTGCCAGTTTGGGAGTATCCCAGGCCCTGAGATCATACTTTTTCAGCTGCTTTTAAAATGTCCCAGTTTCTCTCACCTCCTTTCACTTCCCACCTTTGTCCTTAGCTTACTTCAATCATTGCAAACTGAGTTCAAATTGCAAAAATAGTTTGCACTTAATTAACTGAGGAGAGGAGAGGAGGGGTGGAATTGTGTCCTTCTCTGTAGACTCAAGCAAAAGCAAACTGCTGGAGACTCTTCTACCTTATGCGTTCTCCTTCATTAATAACCTTTGCCATCTTGACCACACACTGATCTTGTTGGCCCCATGTGTCCCAGTTTTCATCTGTGAAATGTTGGAGGGTATATGTGGGGTTTGAACCCCACCCCACCCCACCTGAGTCCCGAGTCACTCCACAGGGTCATTTTGATACCCTCCAAGGGGCAACAAGAACAGCTATCCCCCTAAAAAACTTGAGAAGTCAACATCTTTTTAAAAATAAATGCTCCCCAAATAGCAAAGAGTGATGCTCAAAGCCTCAACAGGATGGGGGCCTATAGGGCATTTTGCCCCTCCTCACTTTTTAATCCTAGGCAAGGACTTTTTTCCCAAACAGCAGGACCTCTGTGACTCAGGATGTTATCAGACACATCGAACATGGTCTCATAACACCATATAAACGCGAACGGGCTCACATACCGGATGACGTTGCCCTTCCATGCTTGTGTTTTGTCTAAAACCCAGTGTATTTAATTAATGGCTTAAGCCATCAATAGATCTCCCCTAGCGCTTTTGTGCTGGCATTGCTGGCATTTGAATCCATGTGCCATTGTAATTATGTGAATGCCGCATCAATATCCAGTCTGGCCAAAACACTTCTGGGTGAGATTGCAACATCCAGATAGATGACACTCTTTTTATGACCCTGCACAGTTTACTTGTAAGTTTTTAATTGTGTTTATGTGCTTAGTGTAACTTTTCGAGTGTTATTGGGGGGGTTGAATTTCCCGTGCTATGTATTCTCGCGAGAATATGTGGGATTTTGAACAAGGAAGAGAACATAGCTCCGTTCACTCCTCCACCGTTGCCAGGGAAGCCTTTTCATGGGATAGAAGGTAAGTGTGCCATGGGGAGTTCTTTTGCCAGCACAAAAACAGCAAAGTTATGCTGGCCAAAGATCAGGGTTTGGGGGTTGTGGTCTGATAAAGTCCTCAGTGTCTCTTTAGCTGAAAGTCTCTTGAGACACTCTAGCCATCAGCACTCAGTAGGCAGTTGGACAGTTGGGCAGGAAATCTAAAGCCCTCTTACCTTACATACAGTGTTGCTGAATGATGGCAGAAGGGAGCCCTGCCTCTCTTTCCCAGTACAGGTTGAGTCTCCCTTATCCGGAATGCCAAAATCCAAAATAGTGTAGCTGGATGGCTGAGGTAGTGATGCCTGATGGTTCAATGTACACAATCTTTGTTTCATGCCCAAAATTATTAAAAATACTGTGTATAAAATTACCTTCCAGCTACAAGTATAAGATGTATATTAAATATAAATGAATTTTGTGTTATGTATATGCAAGTACATTCTTCCAACATCCAAAATATTCCAAAATCCAAAATACCTCTGGTCCCAAGCATTTTGGATAAGGGAGACTCCACCTGTATTCCAAACAGACAGTGGACCCCCACCCAATCCAGTGGTGGCTGGGGCCCTCCATGTTAGTAGGACACTGAATCCACTCTGGGCTTTAGTCCAAATTTTAAAGAAGCTATCCAAAGTGTTCAACCCTATTACCAAAAGAGGTTCAGTATCATAAAATGCACTGACGCCCCAACATGGAAACCACCAGTCTCTACATGAGCACCCTGTTCTTGTTCTTGTTGTTTTGTTAATACTTCTACAGTTGTCCCTCCACATTCGCTGGAGTTAGGGGCGCAGGACCCCTGCAAAAGTGGAAAAACCACAAATATCTCTGGCCCTCTTCCCCCCCAAAAAAACATATTCAACACACACACACACAAATTTGATCCATGGATTCAACCTAACACAGATGCCTTCTAGGCGGTGGGGTTACTTTGCAAGGCAGAAGTGGTTGGTTGGTGGGGCTTTCCACCTTCTCCACTGCTGCCCTACACCATTTTTATTAGGGACTTGCAAGCCCTGCCACACATTTGCAGTCTCTTTCAGTCTTGAGAGGCTTGCAGTCCCTATTAAAAATGGCAGAGGGCAGCAACAGAGAAGGCAGCAAAAATCCATGAATGATCAAATCTGCAAAAGTTAAACCCACAAATGTGGAGGGCCAACTGTACTATCATTAATATTATCCCTCCTTTTCTCCAAAACCTGGATCCAAGATAGCTTGTAAATTAAAATAAATACATTTTAGTTAAAATGTACAAAAAGGACATCATTAATTAAACCTTGAGAGTGTGGTTGTTCACTGTATTTTGTGAACTATTGTCTGATTTGATTCATCACAACTGTTCTACCCCAGCCTCAGTGAACTCTACTGTATATAGCTAGAACAAAATGTATTACAGTCAGCCCTCCACTTTCATGGGTTTGGCATTCGTGAATTTGATTTAGCTCTCCGAGCCTATTCTGTACCAGCAGACCCTGAAGGAAGGAACACCCCTGCTCTCTCTTAGGAGGGGCTTTGCACCGTGGCAGGCAAAGCAGAGGGTTATGGGGCTTCTTTCAGGCTCTCTGGGCATGAATTAAGCTCTTGGAGTTTACTCCATGCCCAGAGACACTGGAGGAAGGCAAGCCCCCCTCACTATATCTTTGGCGGTGCTTTCTGGGCTTTCCACTGTGACAGGGAAATCAGAGGGTGATGGGGCTTCTTTCAGGCTCTCTGGGCATGAATTAAGCTCTTGGAGTTTACGCCATGCCCAGAGACGCTGGAGGAAGGCAAGCCCCCCCCCCTCACTATATCTTTGGCGGTGCTTTCTGGGCTTTCCACTGTGGCAGGAAAATCAGAGGGTGATGGGGCTTCTTTCAGGCTCTCTGGGCATAGACTAAGCTCTTGGAGTTTACTCTGTGCCCAGAGATGCTTGAGGAAGGCATGTCCCCCTCACTATTTCTTTGGCAGTGCTTCTGGGGCATTCTGCCATGATGGGGAAAGCAGAGGATGGTGGGGCTTCTTTACAGCTCCCCGGGCATGGAATAAGCCCTTGGAGTTTACTCCGTGCCTGGGGACACTGGAGGAAGACAAGCCCCCCTCACTATGTCTTCAGTGGCACTTTCAGGGCTTGCCGCCATGGTGGAGAAAGCAGAGGACAGTCCGGCTTCTAAAGTTGGAAGAAAGAGGAACTGAGGGAGTGTGTGGGATGGTCTTTCAGCTGGGAAAGTCTTAAGAATAAGATAAAGGGATCCCGATTGCAAGCTGGAAACCCCGGTGAGGGGCTGGAGGTTTTAGCAGGACAGGAGACAGTTGAAAGAAAGAGAAACTGAAGCAGGGTAGGAAGGTATTACAGCAGGGAAAGTCATAAGAATAAGAATTTAGCAGGAAAGGAATCTTGTTAGGGGAGGAGCTTATGATATTTACATTTTTTTTCATTTTCATGGGGGTGTTCTACCCCTAACCCCCGCATATGTGGAGGGCTGACTGTAATTTATTTACTAAAATTATGTCTCAGCTTTCCTGCAAAAAAAGAAGAAGAAAGTCCACCCAAGGCAGCTGATATTGTAACAGGAAAAAACTGAAATAAAAAGAAATCTCAAGTCCCTATTTACTAGGGAGCCCTGTTTGTGTCAGTGATTAGAACAAGATGGAGGTGGGCAATTGGCAGCATTGCTCCCTACTGGTGTGGCTGGTGTGGCTGGTTGCCTCCGAATGTGGTGCTGCTGCATTGCCTGCTGGGTAACCCTACCCACCAATCAGATCGGGTGGAGCCAGTGGTGGTACGGGGGGGGGGGGCAGAGAGGCCGAACCACACCAGGTGACACTGTCGGAGGGAGGGAGGGGTGATACCAGCCACAGGTGGAGCCCGGATGTGGCAGATCCAAGGAGAGAAGGCTTTCCTGTGATCCTCTCCCAGGGTGTAAATATGAGCATACATACAATACAATAAAAATATAAAGATAGGCTTTATATTTTAAACACATCAATAAAAGGAAACAGCCCTCTAACATAGTTTAGATGGCAAAGGCCCGTCTGATTTTTTTTTTTTTTTTAAAAACCAATTCATATGCATAGCCTCTATTGCACTCTAACACACAAAAACGGTGGCCATGCAACACCACAGTGTTGGAAATGTGTCTTCCTATGCTGTTGGAAATTTTATTGCCATAATTTACTTGAGTATACAATATGAACTGCCAAGAGCTATAGCAACCTGATTGGGCTTAACTGATGTGTTATAACATCTAAATGATCCTACCAGTTCTGAATTCAGAATTTAGGAGACTTTGCTCTCTTGCTGGAGAATTTTTTTTTTTTAAAGGACTGGCTTACTGTGGAGTAAGCATGGGCAGCAAATTTGGAGAGCATGTAAATCTACCTTGTATGCATTGCAAGAGTGATAACTAAGGTGATGATGGTAATAATGACAGCAATGATGATAATGATAGTCATCATCCTCATCTTCCACACAGAAACATTCATTTGCATGCACATTTTCTGGTTCCAGCTGCACATTCACAGGGCTAACTAAATCAAATGGCTTAACATCATGGTTTAAACCCAGCTTCATGAAGTCTCCCTGATGACCACCCATCCCACACTCTGTCTGTTCCTCTATGTTTCACCAGTGGGGGGCAAGGCACTGTGTGAAAACATGGAAGAGGTCTCTCTCTGCTTTGGGACACATGTTTGCAGAGTGTCCCGCTGTCATCTGGGGGCCTGATTGGTTCCAAATGCTGACTTCATTTCAGCACCAAATTGAAACATGGCATTTTATTAAAGCTTTTGGGACATAATGTAATTGAGTTCATTCCAAATCTGTGCATGCACCCAGTTTTAAACCGTTTCAACTTAGATTAACCCGTTAAATTATTTTATAAGCTTTTACTTTATTTAGATTACCTTTTACTGTTTTAAATTTTACATTGTTTAAACTGATTTCTGTTTGTGTGCTCCCCTTAGATCCCATAATATAGGGAAGAATATAAATATTTTAATATAAATTTGTTGTTGTTATGTGCCTTCAGGTCAACCCTGATTGATGGCAGCTCTACCTTAGGGTTTTCTTGGCAAGATTTCTTCCTCAGAGGAAGTTGTCATTGCCTTACTCTGAGGCTTAGAGGGTGTGACTTGCCCAAGGTCATGCAGTGGGTTATGGGAGGGAAGTACTGCAGAAACACAAATCTATTCTTTCAGAATGTTAGCTTCATTCATGAGCAATTTTAAAGGCTCCAAATGTGGGATGGGAGTCTCCTAGTAAGTGCCAAAGACCATCTCAAGTAAAAGGAAAGGTCCTTATTATAGGAATTACATTTGGAGATGGTGGGATATGAGTTTGGGTTATGGCTACAGAACGTTTAAGACAGAAGAAGAAAATGAGGGTATCCTGAGGGTATCAGTCTAGGTGAGGAAGAGAGAGATTTGTTGTTGTTGTATCTCTTCAAGTCATCTCTGACTTATGGTGCCTGAACATTTGTTCAGAGAATGTTTGCTATGGCCTTCCTTTGAGGCTGAGAGCGTGTGACTTGCCTAAGGTCACCCAGTGGGTTTCCATGGGTGAGTGGGGATTCAAACTCTGGTCTCCTTGAGGCCTAGTCCAACACTCAATCTACTACACTATGATGGTCCCATTTTAATAAATAAATACATACTGTAGTTTAGACCTCCCCAAGTATGTCCCAGTTCACATTTGAGGGCTGATGTATTTGTTCTTAATTTCTTGTCCATAAGGGCATAACTGGATATTGCTCAGATACATAACAAAGAGAAGGGTCTGTATAACTCTGGTCCATCCATCTCCTTCCATTCCAGTTACCATTTTTAAACTGCCTTTCTCTTTCTCTCTTTCTTTCTTTCTTTCTTTCTTTAATGCAGGTGGTAAAGGGTCAAGACATATTTTCTGGCTGTTTTAGTTGAGACCAACATTTGTAATGGGGACCAACATTTACACTGCACATCAGGATTTTGAAATGTTAATTCTGTGTTGACTTTCTGCCCATTCTGGGACAGAGGTTTACAGAGGATGTCATAAAATAAATAAATACATATAACTAAATAGCCCTGGGAGCTAGTTTCACCATCACATTATTTTTCTTCCCTTAGCTCCCTCCATGGCTGCCCCAGGTAGCAGTAATGAAATATCTCAGATATGTAAGGAATGTACATTTAAGACCTAAGTTCTCATAAAACAGGCGCTACTCTGTTGGTAAGAGTGCTGCCATGCTCCTTGTACTCAGCGGAAAATTACAGCTTAGGCCTTGAGTTGTAAGTCGGTTTTGGAATTAAGACCAGTCATCTCCCGGTTTCCACAGGGAGCGGTATTTATGTGAGATTAACAGGTTATTAGAAATATTTTTTATTCTTATCTCCATGAGAGACTTCAAAAGTGAATGCCAGCGTCCTTTGGAAGTATGTTCCCTGATGATTTAGCCAAAAGCGGTAATGAGTTTTCGGCTGTCACGCTGAAACAGACCCATTGCACCAGGCTTTTAATTTAATTTAAATAGGAGGCCTTTGTTTCAGCCGTCAGCTCATCACACTTCAGATAGAGCATGTTAGTGGCTTGACACTAGCTTGTTGTTTCAAAGAATGGAAAGGCTCATGCCAATACAGGGGTTGAGAGTTCAGTGAACAAAAGCCTAGTTCACAACCTCACTGGGACAGACGCTGCTTCCTTTGATGGAGGAACAACATGGATGCCCCTCACCGCCCCAACACCAATAGGTGGGGGCTCCATGTTCATGACTTCCCATTAGGACGGGGAAGAATTAATTGAATGGGATGCCCTTGTTATCCTAAGAGGTGGAGGCGGGGACATTAGGGTCCCACCTGCAATGCCAGAGTCTCCTTTAAACTTGGGGAATTATTAGCTCAAACAGGGATCCTGAGAGATGAGGATAAGTTTGGGGATTTTTCCACCTTTGTATACTAGTACTAACTGTAGAGAAGGCTCCAGTTAAAGTAAAACCAAGTATTTTATTGGAATAATACAGAAAGTGAACTAACGTACCAGAACATACACTCTTACAAACTGTATAATCTGTTTCTTTTAATTTAATGTTTATATTTTTAATGTTTGTGTATTGTTTTAAACTCATTGTTAGCCACCTTGAATTCCTATATTGGGAGAAAGGTGGGATATAAATACAACCATCATCATCATCCACATTATTCTGTGGACATTGACATGGGACGCCTATGCCACACAACTTTCACATTTTCCCTTTCAATACTTGTTCCACAGCTCTTGCAGTCTATCCCAGTAGGAGTCGGGCAAGTGTATGGTTGCGATAACCCTTGGACCGGAGGCGTTATCATGGTGGCGCTATTCATTTCCTCCCCCCTCATCTTCATTCATGCAGTGATTGGCTCAGCTATGGGGGTGCCTGCAGGTATGAAAGATGCCATAGACAGGGCTGTCTTAAACCATTATCCTAATATTGAATGTCATAGAGCTCATCTATACAAGGCAATGAAATGTGGATTGATGCCCAGTAACGCCAATTTGCAGCAACTTTAATTTGTCTCCATGTGTTTTTTTTTCAAGATCTCAGGCATGCAAAGTCATACACATTTGTTGTTCAAATGGGCATGCCTGCGAATCAGGATGTTAGGCATGAGCATTTTTGTTATCACCAGTTGTTGTTTTTAAAACAAAAATCCAGGGTGTGGAAGTGCAATCTTCCACTTAAATAAAAAAAGGGGGGGAGGCTGTTTTGTCGCCTCAGTGCATGATCGCTATGGCAAAATCCAACATGGCAGTTCCAGGTGCTTGCCTTGCCAGCAAGCTCCACCCCCCTGCACACATCCAACCAATCAACTGTCCACTTCCACTCTTATCAGGAACGTGCATCCAAGTGAATCAGTTGTCCCAATGAGTGGGAATGTGCATTCCCCACAGAACTTTTTAAAAAACTGGGAAAAGCTGTGAAAGCTTTTCCTGTGTAGTTTTTGGCATTTTTGGCCCCCCTCTTTCTGAATATGGCAGATTGATGTGGGATCTCATTAAGACAAATTGTATTCTTTGAATTCTATGAGGAGTATTTTTGCAGTATAGACAACCCCTTAGATAGAAAATCTGTTTCTTGACCATGGCACCTTGGGGTACATACAGGTGACAGGCTGTCACTACAAACTACAAATCCCAGGTTTCCATAGGCTGGAGCCATGAGAGTTAAAGCGGTGTCAAACTGCATTATTTCTGCAGTGTGACAGCAGCCATAGTTAGGCATGTATAACTATACCTGTGTTGTAGGATGTTGGAATGGCAATTATTTGAAACTGAGTTGCGCTTGATTTGTTTTTTCAATAACTAAGCCATGTTACCATTACATTACAGTGGTAACATAATGAGGAATGATGCCATTCCTTCTGTGATACAGCTATAACTCTTTTAGTTATGTTTATAGTAGCAAAGTATGTGACCTTACTATTTAAGTGTGGTCTGTAGCATTGGCCATTAATTTGTAGCATCCTGGTGAGTTTTTAAAATCTGCAAGCACTGAGATTTTTTTAAAAAATGCAATGAGTGAAGTGTGGGGAGGGAGGTTCTGAAACCAATGAGAATTTCAGTGCAGTATATTGGGATTTAGCAGTAGGGCTAGCACTATGTTAGGGGATGGGGTGGGTGGGGTTTAATATATACTTCTTGTATCTCCTGAATTCCAATGTCCCTGGGTTAGGCCAGTCTACTGATAACCAGAGTATGTGGCTTCTGCTTCTCAGCAACACAGCTCACAGCAAAAATCACATGGGACTTTTCTTTTGTCTCAGTGTATTACATTGGCTTGAGCAAAAAGGAGGTGGAAAGTCAAAGAGCAATGGATTTGTTGGAACAATTTTTGACCCAGCCTATTTTTGCCTGTTTAAAAAAAAAAACAAAAATATCTACAAAGCAAGTGGTTGAAACTAGGAAAGTAGGGCCAGGATCCTTTGTGACACAATACAGTCAGACCCCCATACCCATGGGGATTCCATTCCCTGACTTACTGTAGATAATGGAAATTGTGGATAACAGCAAACACCATTGAAAATGATGGGACTTCCGGTTACACATACTACAGAGTTGCCTTGGAGGACCTAGAAAACATCTAGAGAGGATGCTGCTCTAGACATTTTCTAAGAAGACTCTATAGTATGTTTCCTCTTTTTCTGTCCCATAGATAACAGAAACTGTGGATATTGGTTCCGTGGATATGAGGGTCCAACTGTATAGCATTACCACATGCAGAAATACATTCCCACTGGCCTTCCAACACCCCCTGGACTTATTGCTGAGCCTTGCAGTTCTCTCCTATGACCATTCCATGGCTGGTGGAGAGCAGGAGAGGGATCAGTAAATGCCTGGCTATGTCCCTGTAGCCAGACACAGGATGATTACATAATTTGCTGTGTTCTACCTCTGGAAGCCTCAGAGGATGATATAATCATTCAGTGTCTGGCTCTGGGGAAATAGTCAGATGTTTCTCTGATTCCCCCCTGCTCTTCACCAACCACAGAATGACGATGGGGAGGCTGAAGCATCTCAACAGGGGGAGATTCAGTCATTGCAGGGAGTGCAAGATTGTAGAAGGGAATACCAGCCTCCTCAATGAGAAAAAAAAAAAGACATACACAAGTATAAGATGGACTAACTCCTGCATATGCCACTAACAGGATGTCTGAGATCCAATATCAGGATTGTCTAGCATAAATCTTTGCATGCAGAGTTATGCATTCATTGGTTGGGCTACACAACCCCTTGGGCTGAATGGCAATGTTGAGGAACCAGATGGACAACCAAGTGTGCAACTGGGTATGCAACCAAAGTGCATTTCCATGCACAACACCACCATATGTGCAGCTCCACTTCTGAAATGTTCAACTGAGTGAAGACATTGCACTCAGAAGAAAAATGTCCAGGTGCTTTGGAAGAGGAATATACATAAGTATATCACATCAAATAGGATTCTGGCCATTGTTTTCCGTGCTTAAGATGACCATTTCATAGAATGCCTGTATTGTGGATTTAATGTTGTGTGACTTCTGCAACAAAACAAGGGGAGCTACAATGTTCCATCCTGAAGCACATGGGTTAAAGAAACTTAAAAAGAAATACAAAAGTAGCCATTTTAGTTACTTTTGAATAATGGGAAAGAGATGTTACCTTCTTTTCATTTTTTTAAGAAAAAAGCAACAAGTAATTAATTACTTTTGTTGGTCTTTAAACAGTAACTATAACTAATTATTATTTTTTTAAAACTCTCCAAGCACTGATCCTTGGATGTCATACTCTCTCAAAAATTCAGGGTGCCTGATTTATTATTTGTCTTGTGCGGTTCCTAGTTTGTTCCTGATAGCATTGTAACAAATGTTGAGGAAGACCATAATCAGTCCAAGTTTGCAGAGGCAGAGCTCCGCACATAGTCCCTTTTGATATGTGGTACCATTGCTCATTGTACATGCAAACCCATATCGTGCCTTGGGCATTGCAATTGTATATTTCATATTTGTTTGCACAGTCAGTTGCACAATATTGCAATTCACCAATGCACAATAGTCATGTAAATCCCTCAGAGTGACATTATATTCCATCTTCTTGATGTAGGATATTGACCATTATTTAAAATAACTGGAACTAAGGTTTCTAATATTGTGTTTGATGTAGATTGTTAGCCACTCTGGGTGCCTATGAGGAAAGGTGGGCTATAAATCAAAGAACTCCAATCCAATCAAGGTTTCAGGCATAGAGGAACATCTGTGAAGCTGATAACCCTTTTTCATTTCCATTCCGTTACTGTTATGAATTAGCCTAGCACTGACATGTTTCCCCCTCCCATCTGTCTTCTTTGCAGCACTGAGTCTGGCCTCTCCTTTTAGCAGAATTTATGCCGGCTTGTGGAATTACAACAGCTGCCTTTCATGCATCGCAATTGGAGGAATGTTCTACGCCCTCACCTGGCAGACATTTTTATTGGCAGTTGCCTGTGGTAGGTACCCATGTTCAATTGTTGCTGTTTGCAACATAGGAAGCTGCCTTATTTATTTATGTATTATTTTATTTATTAAAATATTTATATCATGCCCTATACCTGATGATCTCAGAGTGGAGTACACTGGTTTGGTTTTGTCCCTCTTCTTGGCACCCCAACATTTTTGGTTTCATCATACTTTCTGGAAGGAATGCCTCCAGTGGAAACGTATGTTATTTTTCCTTTTGTTCTCTGAATTCCTGATGATTTAATACAACAGAGTTGTTAATATAACCCAATAACATAATAAAAGCTGTTACTCATTTTATCAGTATATAGGCTGCTTTATAGTTCTTATCTCAGGCTCACACTGTTCTGCAGACTTTTCCAGAACTCAATTTTTTTTTTCCTGTGAAGGAGACACATACAGATATAAGAACATGAGAAGGGCCATGCTGGATCAGACCAACAGCCTATCTAGCCCAGCATTCTGTTTCTCACTGTGAACATGCAGGTGCTATTGGACACCCTCAAACACAATGAAGGCCATTGCCTCCATCTCACACTCCACAGCAACTGGTATACAGAGGTGTTGTCATGTACTTGCATTACCAGACAGTGACCAGCAGTTTCAGAGTTAAACAGAAAACTTTATTGGCACAGTAATCCAGAAAGCAAGTCATACAAGGTTGTTGCTCAGAACTGAAACTTAGAAAGCAGGCAGTATATTAAAAGCATATTACAATCTATGAAATCTGGCAGGCTTCAATACTATTGGTTACCCATCATCCCCAGACCCCCTCTTCTGATGTAACATCCCATTTTCTCCAAGCTAATTGTGCAGCTGTGAGTTTATCGTTCCAATCCCATTACCAACCATTATACTCCCCTTCCATAGTTTCCACAGGGCACTCATTAACAAGCACAAAGAAATGAAAACACCATTAACAGCAAGGTTGCAAGGAAACACTGAAATTGGCAGGAACAAGTCATATCCGTGACCAATCCTGACAGGCATGTTGTCCCTGATCATGGAGGTAGAATACAGTCATTATCACTGATCCCTACTGATAGCCTTATGCTTTATACATTTGTTTAATCCCCTAATAATAATCATCAACAACCTTATCCTTCATGAAAATGTCCAGTTTGGGGGCACAGGACTTAAACCATGTCTCTTCAAAAGATAGCATCATGATCCAACCCTATCTAATCTCTTCCCATTAATTTCAGAGTCTTCAGTACATGCATAATATTTTTTCCTACTGAAATCAATTGGACTTTTAAAATGCCCACATTATGTCCAATGGATGGGTATTCTTCAAAACTGGCGATTGACAAATGGATTAATTTTTTTAAAAAAGTCCCTAGGCCTTTTTCTTCTGAGAAGCAAAATAAAAATAGCTCAACTTTCTTCCCATCCAGCCCATATCCTGCTCCATTCTGGCATCTGCCACAATCTATATATATAATTCTCTTGGGTATGTTGCCATTTCCAGTGTGCTGATTGGCTACTTAGGGACCTGACCACTCAATCACAGGTCTGGATGGGACCATGTAGATCTGAAACATGGCTGGAGAGGGAGAGGGAGTAGCATGGGGGACAGGATGAGCAGCGTGGGAGGGGGCTGGATGGGCAGTGTGGGAGGGGGGCGAGCACATGGGTGGCGTTGGAGGGGGCTGGACAGGTGGCAGGGATAGCTGGATGGGCAGCATGGGAGGGGGCTGGATGGGCGGCATGGGGGGATGAGTGGCATGGGAGAGGGCTGGACAGGCAGCATGGGAGGACAGACGGTGTGGGAGGGGGGACAAGCACACGGACGGTGTGGGAGGGAACTAGATGAGCAGAATTGGAGGGGACAGGACAGGCAGCGTGAGGGGGATGAGCAGCATGGGAGGGGGCAGGACGGGTGGCATAGGAGGAGGCTGTATGGGCAGCGGGGGGGCAAGCGGCATGGGAGCAGGCTGGATGGGCAGTTTGGGAGGGGGCAGGATGGGCAGCATGGGAGGGGGCTTCATGGGCAGTGTGGGAGGGGGCTGGATGGGCAGTGTGGGAGGGGGCTGGACAGGTGGCATGAGGGGGACAGGCGGCGTAGGAGGGGGGACAAGCTCATGGGCAGCGTGAGAGGGGGCTGGATGGGCAACGTGGGAGGGGGAAGGATGGGCAGCGGGGGCAGGACCAGCATCATGGGAGGGAGCAGGATGAGCAGTGGGGGGGGGATGGACAAGCAGCGTGGAAGGGGGCAGGACCAGTGCCATGGGGGCGACTTAACCCCACCAGTCTATCTCAAAGGGATGTCATGAGGTAGACTGGGCATTTGGGGGGGGGACTATTTTAATGGTGTATGGTACACCGGGTCCAGCTAGTATATAATAATAATTTAATTTATCTGTTCATCTTTCTGCAGCCCTCTTTACAGCATACGTGGGAGAAACCCTGGTGAATATGTTTTCTGTGGTAAGTTTGGCTGGTTTTAAGAACAGAGGAGCAAGGAGTGAATTCATACAAATGCTTTCCTAGTGATACTCTTATCATCTACTTAAGACTACTACAAGGGCAAATAAAAAGGAGGTTGGAATATTCAAAAGAATGGTGGGGGGAACCAATGGTGTTTACTGTAGCTCCTGAGTCTAGGTGAGTTTACGAAAGTCCACAAAAATTAAGAATGCAGTCCATGGTAACCTTAACCAGTTACCGACCCATGGAACTCTATGGGATTCTTCACTGTGAATCCGCTTCTTATGGATGTTAGGGTGATATTCAAAGACAGTTTTGGAGCTGCTGGATTATTTGAAATATCAGATTGGAATTGGGGCCAAGATGTGTGTATCAAGCAGACACAATGAGGCACTGTTCCCCTATATGAAAATTCTGCCTCACAGTGAAATTTTCCTACAGTCCTCGAATTTCTGGTTTTTAGTGAGACACTAACACCTAGAACTCTCCACAAAAGAGCTATACCTTTATTGGACAACTGAGGTGCACAAGACACATCATGCAAGCTTCTGAAGCTCTACTGGATTCTTAGAATCATAGAATAATAGAATCATAGAGTTGTAGAGTTGGAAGAGACCACAAGGGCCATCCAGTCCAACCCCCTGCCATGCAGGAAATCACGATCAAAGCATCCCTGACAGATGGCCATCCAACCTCTGTTTAAAGACCTCCAAGGAAGGAGACCCCACCACACTCTGAGGGAGTGTGTTCCACTGCCCAACAGCCCTTACTGTCAAAAAGTTCCTCCTAATGTTGAGGTGGAATCTCTGTTCCTGGAGCTTGCATCCATTTCTCCATGTTCTAGTCTCTGGAGCAGCAGAAAACAAGCTTGCTCCATCCTCAATGTGACACCTCTTCAAATACTTAAACAGGGCTATCATATCACCCCTTAACCGTCTTTTTTTCCAGGATAGACATATCCAGCTCCCTAAGGCTTTCCTCATAAGGTATGGTTTCCAGACTTTTTACCATTTTAGTTACCCTCCTCTGGACACGCTCCAATTTGTCAATATAGGGAAAATAGGGAACCCTATTATTTTCAATGAAACGAATGTAGAAATTGACCATAGAACCACATTGGTGGAAATAGAAATAACTATAGAGAACTCATTTTTTTGGCTGTGGATAAATGAAACCATGGATATCAAATCCATGGATACAGGGGTCAACCTGTATATTTTTAGTTGTTAAGTGGAAGTTGAACATAATTTTTTATAGATGCCAACGAGGAGAATGCTGGCAATTGCAAATGTTCTGTATGAATTCATAGAATCATAGAACTGTAGAGTCAGAAGAGACCACGAGGGCCATCCAGTCCAACCCCCTGCCATGCAGGAAATCACAATCAAAGCATCCCCAACAGATGGCCATCCAGCCTCTGTTTAAAGACTTCCAAGGAAGGAGACCCCAGCACACTCTGAGGGAGTGTGTTCCACTACCGAACAGCTCTTACTGTCAAAAAGTTCCTCCTAATGTTGAGGTGAAATCTCTGTTCCTGGAGCTTGCATCCATTGCTCCGTGTTCCAGTCTCTGGAACAGCAGAAAACAAGCCTGCTCCATTCTCAACTTGAAACCCCTTCAAATACTTTAACAGGGCTATCATATCGCCTCTTAACCGTCTTTTTTCAGGGTAAACATACCCAGCTCCCTAAGTCTTTCCTCATAAGGCATGGTTTCCAGACCTTTCACCATTTTAGTCGCCCTTCTCTGGACACGCTCCAGTTTGTCAATATCCTTTTTGAATTGTGGTGCCAAGAACTGGACACAGTATTCTAGGTGAGGTCTGACCAAGGCAGAATAGAGTGGCACTATTACTTCCCTTGATCTAGAGAGAGCTTTTATTGATGCAGCCCAAAATCGCATTGGCCTTTTTTAGCTGCCGCATCACACTGTTGACTCATGTTCAACTTGTGGTCTAGTAGGACTCCTAGATCCCTTTCGCACATAGTCTCATTCAGCCAGGTCTCTCCCATCCTATATCTATGCATTTCATTTTTTCACCCTAAGTGCAGTACCTTACATTTCTCCATATTGAATTTCATTTTGTTAGCTTTTGCCCAGCTCTCCAGTCTATCCAGGTCATTTTGAATTTTGATCCTGTCCTCTAGGGTATTAGCTACTCCTCCTAATTTAGTGTCATCTGCAAATTTGATAAGTATACCCCTAATTCCCTCATCCAAGTCATTGATAAAGATGTTGAATAGCACTGGGCCCAGGACAGAACCCTGTGGCACCCCACTGGTCACATCTTTCCAAGACAAAGAGGAGCCACTGCTGAGCACCCTTTGGGTTTGGCCGGTCAACCAATTACAAATCCATTGAACAGTTAACTTGTCCAGCCCACATTTTACAAGCTTGTTTGCAAGAATGTCATGGGGAACCTTGTCAAAGGCCTTACTGAAATCAAGGTATACGATATCCACAGCGTTCCCTTCATCTACCAAGCTGGTAATTTTATCAAAAAAAGAGATCAGATTAGTCTGGCATGACTTGTTTCTCTGAAATCCATGTTGACTTTTTGTGATTATGGCATTGCCTTCTAAATGTTCACAGACTCTCTGTTTAATGATTGGCTCTAGAATCTTCCCTGGTATTGTTGTCAACTACTGGATGATAATTGTTGGGATCCTTTTTTTTTTTCCCTTTTTGAAGATGGGGACAATGTTTGCCCTCCTCCAGTCTGCTGGGACTTCTCCTGTTCTCCAGGAGTTCTGAAAGATTATTGCCAATGGCTCTGAGATTATATTTGCCAGCTCTTTTAATACTCTTGGATGTAGTTCATCTGGTCCTGGAGATTTAAATTCATTTAGATTAAGAAGATATTCCTGTACTTCCTCTTTGCTTATTCACAGAATCACAGAATCACAGAATTGTAGAGTTGGAAGAGACCACAAGGGCCATCCAGTCCAACCCCCTGCCATGCAGGAAATCACGACCAAAGCATCCCTGACAGATGGCCATCCAGCCTTTGTTTAAAGACCTCCAAGGAAGGAGACCCGACCACGCTCCGAGGGAGTGTGTTCCACTGCCAAAAAGCTCTTACTGTCAGAAAGTTCCTCCTAACGTTGAGGTGGAATCTCTGTTCCTGGAGCTTGCATCCACTGTTCCGTTTTCTAGTCTCTGGAGCAGCAGAAAACAAGCTTGCTCCATCCTCAATGTGACACCTCTTCAAATACTTAAACAGGGCTATTATATCGCCCCTTAACTGTCTTTTTTCCAGGCTAAACATACTCAGCTACCTAAGTCTCTCCTCATAAGGCATGGTTTTCAGACCTTTCACCATTTTAATCACCCTCCTCTGGACTTGCTCCAATTTATCAATATCCTTTTTGAATTGTGGTGCGCAGAAATAGACACAGTATTCTAGGTGAGGCCTGACCAAGGCAGAAAAGAATGGCACTATTACTTCCCTTGATCTAGACATTATACAGTCGTCCCTCCACATTTGCGGGGGTTACGTTCTTGAGACCCCCGCAAATATGAAAAAACCGCGAATAAAAAATGCTCTCACGACACCACCCCCAGAGGGAGGGAGGCTGTGGGAGGGTGTCTGGCCGGCCTCTCCGCAAGCCTTCCTGAGGGGACTCCGGGCCTTAGAATACCCGGAGCACGCTCAGGAAGGCCGGGGAGAGGAAGCGGGCAGGCGGGCGGGCAAGCGGGCGGGCGGGGAGGAGGCTGTGCTGCCTCTCCCTACCTTTGGAGCCCCGGCACCCGCTTCGGAAAGCCGGAGACGGCAGCGGGCGAGCAGGTGAGCGGGTGGGTGGGGAGGAGGCTGTGCTGCCTCTCCCTGGCCTTCGGAAGCAGACGCTGGGGCTTTGGAGCCCCAGAGCCCGCTTACAAAGGCTGGGGAAAGCAGTGAGTGGGCGGGCGGGCAAGTGGGCGGGCGGGGAGGAGGCTGCGCTGCCTCTCCCTGGCCTTCGGAAGCGGAAGCCGAGGCTTTGGAGCCCCAGAGCCCGCTTACAAAGGCCGGGGAAGGCAGCAGGCGGGCGGGCGGTTGGGCGAGCAGGCGGGGAGGAGGCTGAGCTGCCTCTCCCTGGCCTTCCGAAGCGGATGCCAGAGCTTTGGAGCCCCGGAGCCCACTTAAAAAGGTCAGGGAGGGTAGCGGGCGGCTGTGCTGGATTTCCCCTATTGTGTCCTCTCTTCCATTATCCTCAGGATGGTCACCCTTTTCCTTTTCTGAAAACACTGAGGCAAAGAAGGTGTTGAGTAATTCTGCCTTTTCTCTCTCCCCTGTTAGCATTTTGCCATCTTCTCCGCATAGTGGCCCTACCATTTCCTTCTTCTTCCTTTTGCTGCAGACATACCCCAAAAAACCCTTTTTATTGTTTTTAACCTCTCTAGCAAACCTGAGCTCATTCTGCGCTTTAGCTTTCCTGACTTTACTCCTACACATGTTCACTATCTGTTTGAATTCTTCTTTAGTGATTTCCCCCTTTTTGCATTTCCTATACATGTTCCATTTAAAACTTAGCTCTGTTGAAAGTTCTTTAATCATCCATCCTGGTTTCTTGAGACGCCTCCCATTTTTCTTCCTCATTGGTACTGTTTGAAATTGTGCCTTCAGTATCTCCCTTTTGAGAAAGTCCCATCCGTCTTGAGGTCTCTTCTCTTTTAGTATTCCTGACCATGGGATCACCCCCAGTATTTCCCTGAGTTTATTGAAATCAGCTCTCCTAAAGTCAAGAATGCATGTCTGACTATGCCTGGCTTCTCCTTTCCATTGTATAACAAACTCCAGGAGAACATGATCACTCTCACCTAAGGATTCCACCACTTGCACCTCATTAACCAGGTCGTCTCTGTTGGTTAGGATCAGATCTAAAATAGCTGATCCCTTTGTTGCCTCTTCCACCTTTTGGACCATGAAATTGTCTTCCAGGCAAGTCAGGAATTTGCTAGACCTTGAAGTTTTGGTTGAGTTAGATTGCCAGCAAATCTTCATCAGGCAAATGATGTTTAAAAATGATACAAGAGAAAGAAAACTAAAGTGGTAGCACTAAGGGGGTATGGAGAGGAGAGAGCAAACCGCACCAGGTGACACCCCCCTACCAGAGGGGTGATGCCAGCCTTAGTGGTGCCAGCCACAGGGTGACAGTGCTGGAGTCACAGGCCTATATCTTACATCAGATGTTGTCTCTGTTGTCGTTCAGTTGGTATGGAGGGATCTCAATACAGGCAGGCCATGTGTGCTTCTGTACATAATAATTTCTTGAAACACTTCAGGATGTTTGTATACTGTGCACCACAAACTGCACCATATTCTCCCTTTGGTGTTATTCTTCCCAGTCGGGTTTTCTGAGTGTTGATAAACCCATTTATCAGCAGGGAAACTAATACTGCTAAATAGTCTTTCCACACCTGAGGAAGAAGCGAAGATGGTACAACCTCCATTGTCTCTCCCAGGAGAATGGTAGAACTATGCTAGCAGAGACATTCACTGCACCAGTGTGCTTATGGGATGCTGAGTGTGGCAAGCTACTACCTTCACCTTGGCACTAGACAAGTTGTTTCCAATTGTTGTCACCACCACTGCTATCCTCTTTTATTTCACTTCAGGGACACTCTCACAAAAAAATGAAGTAAACCACTGAAATGAAAGAAAAGGAGACCACCAGTACCTCAGTTCAGTTCTTTAAAATGCTATGGAATAGAGGAAAGTTTCTCTTCCTTCCTCTTGCACTCTGCCTTAAGTCTTTGCAGTTCAACAGCACAAATTAGTAATCCTAAAATGATGCCTGTTCTGTTCCCCTTCAGTTTGGAATGCCACTGGGAACCTGGCCATTCTGCTTATCTTCACTCACATTCCTACTTTTAACCACCACCAGCGATGCCATCTACAGATTGCCTCTCTCCAAAGTCACCTACCCAGAAGCCAACCGGGCCTATTACTTGACAAGAAAGGGACAATGCCCCAAACCCACCTGTGATGTGTAAGAGACGCAATCCCCAGACATTTCTTTCCTCATCGCTGCAAGAGAAACCGTGCTGGTGTTTCCCAAGGAGGGAAAGGAAGAGCACAGAATCGAAACAAGCCAGTCAGTTTTCAAGTGGGCTTTTTTTGTTTGTTTGTTTTGGCCCATTTTATGCTGTAAATATTTTCACTAGTCAGAAAGGTTTGAAATTTAGTGCATAGTTCAATGAGAAGTGAACGGAATATCCAGTTCACCTGGAAAGATTCATGACATTTATAGAGCAAATGAGGGCTTAGGTGCAGAAAAGTCAACTGGAAGCACATTGACTGGATCTGGTCCCTGAAGCAATACAATCTGGGGACACGATTTTGAATCACATAGTGGTTTTAAAAATGCCTACAGCATTTCAGCCTGCTTTCTAAGCACTAACAATATGGAAAGTTTTTTAAAAATTAAAAAACTAAACAGGAGCCTTGGGAGCAGAAGGAGAACATGAAGATTCTAGAAGTATAACTGGGTACAGAAGGAAAAGTCACCAAGGGCAAGGCGATTAGATGTAGCATAGTAGTTAACACTCACACCTCACAATAACAGCAGACTCCATAAAGGAATTGCGATGAGACACCTTTATGAACCACACTAGTTGAAATGAGTGTGGCAGATCTTGGGGGTTTTAAAAGTCAGTTTCCAAAAGAATAAATTCCAAAGGAATTTGCTCTCTCTCTCTGGCATTTCTTCACAAACGAAGATTCAGGAAGGACTCATCTCATGCTTTCTGCAAGCGCACTGATGACTAAAAAGGCCAATCCGAAATAAACAAGTCCAGTTGCACAAAGCACAGCAGAAGGTCTCCTTGGGTGATGTTTCCGGGTTGTGATTCTTTCTGTGTTGTCGTTTCTCTTCAAGACTTGTTCGGCATGAGTTCTCAAATAAGGCTGCAGCATTGTGGATAGTGCGTCTCCATGCCTCCCGATGTGAGGCCAGGGTGGACCATTATTGGTGATCAATTTGGCCAAGCCTGAGATGTTGTTTCAGGGAGTCCTTGTATCGCTTTTTTAGAGCACCCTCTTATGCTGACCTGTAGCGAGTTCACCGTAGAGTACTATTTTGGGGAGGCGATGGTCCTCCATCCTAGAAATGTGCCCTGCCCAGCACAGCTGTGTTCTCAATATCATGGCCTGAATGCTGGTGATCCCTGCTTGCTCAAGGACAGCAACATTCATCACATAGTCAGTCCAGTATATATCAGAAAAAATGGAAATGAGGCCCCCTAAAATAGAAAGTCTGTGATTAGCAGAATATCATTTGGATCTCAGAAAAAGAAGCGGTAAGTGCAGCATAGAAGCCCACCACTAGAGTGACACATTTGGTCAGGCATCCTATTGGTATCATAGACATGTTACATATGTGATGTTATGTTTTTGTCTATTGTACAGTGGCTGTATTCAGTTTTATGGTTAATACTAGGAGGGGGGCTGCCAAGGAATACGAAGCTCTGTAGTCTAAATTTCAGAGGAAGGCAATGAATGGCAAACCATCTCTATTCCTTGTTTAAGAAAACCCTATAAAATCCATGGAGTCCATTCAGGAGTATGCCACAATATGACTTGAAGGCATTCATACACACCACACACACACACACACACACCATTCAAATCATGGTTTGGGTTGCCAAAGACAACTTGGCAAACTTTAGTTAGGGAAAATCAGAAAGTTGACAAGAAACCCTTGGGAAGTATGTTTTGGAAGGTCAAGTTGTGTTCATACTTTACCATGTTGTAACAACCAGTGTAACTAGTATGTCTTAAACAAAATGAGTGTGTCTTAATAAATTGTGTGCTAAATAAAATATAGATAAAATGTATGAGTTGTGGTCGTTTATTTCCCTTCTGCTTGTTTGGACAGTAGAAGCTCTGACAAATTGGGAAATTAATGTCTCATCTTAGAAATGCTTGATTCTCTGCCTTTTCCTTCACTCAGAGCTGTCTTCTGTGCTTTTCCGTCAGATGGTAATCTCTCCTAGACAGCAAATATTAGAAGCATATAAAGCTGGTTAGGCTGAATTGACAGATGAACCCTGTAATATCAAATGAAGCTGGCTCTTTTAGGATACAGAGGCAATTAATACACAAGTGGGCGAAAAGAATGACAGATTTATTAAGTTTCAGGCAAGACTTACACATTTTAAATAAAGTCTCTTCCCAAAGCAAGCCCCAAAGGCAACTCACATCTCCAGTCAGTGACTGGGAGCCCAGAGAAGCAACAGCAGCAATACCCCAAGTCAAAGATATACAGCACCTTGCTGGCTCTTCTAGTCTGCACTGAGGCCAATTCTACAGGTTGGGTTATAGACAGAAACCTCTCTGGATCTTCTTTTTTAAAGAGAGCAATAGTATTTGCTTGTCTCCAATCCGTTGTTCTCCAAGGTTTCTCAAAAGTGAGGGCAAGTGGTTCTGTATGTCAGCACTCTTCAATACTCTGGGATGCAGTTCACCTGGCCCTGCAGATTTGAACTCATTTGGGTTAGCTGGGTGATTCCTAACTAACTCCTTATCAATCTTGATTTGCAATCCAGATTCCTTGCCAAGATCTCTGCTGATGCATGGAAGTACATATTCCTCTTTTGGGATGGGAAAACTGAAGCAATACAGATATTGAGCAGTTCTGCTTTTTCACTGTGCTCTGTTGGCATTTTGCCAGCCTCACTGAGCACTGGACCCACCATTTCCTTGGTCATTCTCTTGCATCGAACACATTTGGAAAATGTGTTCTTCCTGCTTCCTGTTTCCCTAGATAGTTTCAGCTCATACTGAGCTTTGGCTTTCCTTATACTATTCCTGCAAGCTTGGGCTACATATCTATATTCTTCCTTGGTGATTTGTCCTTCCTTCCATTCTTTATACATGCTCTTTTTCCCCCCACTTCTTCCTTAAGTTTACTGTGCAGCCACATTGGGTTTTTCAGACATTTCCCATTTTTCTTCTTCCATGGAATTGTTTGTGATTCTGCTTTTAGCAGTTCCTTCTTCATGAAATCCCACCCATGCTGGGCATCTTTTTTCTTTAGTATCTCTAGCCATGGGATTCTGCCCAGTATTTACCTGAGCTTGGTAAAATCAGCTTTCCTGAAAGCCATTGGTCTGTGGGACCAATATCTGCAGATTCACTTACCCACATCTGAAAAAATATGGTCTCTCTAAGCATCATCTAGGTTCTCCAACACAACTCTATGGTATGCTTTGCCAGAAACTGACCATGGAGTCTTGTTGGAGGACCTAGATGATGCCTAGAGAAGTGTTCTCTCTAAGGATCTTCTAGGTCCTCCAGCACAACTCTATGGTATGCTTGGGCTGGAAGTTATTCATTTCATAGGGTTCACTATTATCCATGGTTTCCAGTATCCCCAGTAAGTCCAAGAACATATCATCTGTGGATACAGGAGTCTATCTGTACCTTTCTTTGGCCTGTCCCACAGTCATGAATTCTAACATTACATGGTCACTCCCCCTTAAAGTACCAACTGCTTTCATTCCAATGATCAACTCCTCCCTATTGGTTAGGATCAAATCAAGGATTGCTGATCCCCTTGTTCCTTTCTCCAGAGGAAATTGTCTGCAAGGCCCATTGAGAATTTCTTGGAGAGCCTATAAAGTTCCACAGATACCATGGTCTTCTAAAAGACAGATGTATGGAATTTAGAACAAATCAATCCAGAACTCTCCCTAGAAGCAAAGATGACTCAATTGAGACTGTCATACGTTAGACATATCATGAGATGATGTGACTCATTTGAAAAGACGATAATACTTGGGCCTAATCCACAAATAATGTAGTTTGAAACTGGATTATTTGCCATAGATCCTTCCTATTGAATCCTGTGATTTGTAGTTTTGCAAGGTCTTTATTCTTCTCTGCTGGCACCTCATTAAAGTACAGATCCCAGGATTCTATAGGAAAGAGCCATGGCAAATAATTTAGTTTCAAACTGGGTTATCTATGTAGTGTGGATGCACCCTTGGTAAAGTAGAAGGCAGTAGGAAAAGAGAAAAAAAGGTACAGGGAGACCACACTATGGGTAGATTAATTAATTCAAGGAAGCCATGACTCTGCGTTTTCAAGGCCTGAACAGGGCAGTTGATGACCAAGGATCTTGGCGGTCTTTCATTCATAGGGTGACCATAAGGCAAAATCAATATGACAACAAACAACAACAAAGGAATGAACTGGATTTGTAGTGCAAACCACAATTCAGGAAGCATATTAAGAAGCGGGAACATGTTCAGAGGAGGGCAACCTGGATGGTTGGAAGTTTGGAGACCATACCCTATGAGGAGCGGCTTAGGGAGCTGGGCATGTTTAGTCCAGAGAAGAGAAGGTTGAGAGGGGACATGATAGCCATGTTTAAATATTTGAAGGGATGTCACACTGAGGATGGAGCAAGTTTGTTTTCTGCTGCTTCAGAGCCAAGGACATGGAACAATGCGTTCAAACTACAGGAAAAGAGATTGCACCTAAACATTAGGAAGAACTTTCTGACAGTAAGAGCTGTTCAGAAGTGAAATACATTGCCTCGGAGTGTGGTGGAGTCTCCTTCTTTGAAGGTTTTTAAGCAGAGGCTGGATGGCCATCTGTTGGGAGTGCTTTGATTGTTTATTCCTTCATGGCAGGGGGTTGGACTGGGTGGCCCTTGTGGCCTCTTCCAACTCTATGATTCTATGATTCTAAGAGCATGGTAAGAGGAGGATTAGGATGGCATGTGCTAATTGTTCCATTGTGCTTCTTGACCTCTTATGCTAACTTTCTTAGTTTATTTTTCCCAGAAGCCTCTGCAGCTTAGTTTTGGCCTTCACTGGAGTTAAACTTGTATATCCTTGGTATCTGACTATGTTTATCTCCAGGTGGTCAGCATATCCTTGGATTCTGTACTGGGAGAAAGATGGGATATTAAATAAATAAATATAGAGAAGGACTTGTACCAACCATCTATCAAGATGTATCCCTAACCTGCTAGAAATGGATATAGATATACATTATCTGAATAAGCAGTATTTATTTAGGTATACACATTAGGCCCAGGTGCCATTAATTGGAAGCACACATCCAGCAGAAAGCAAGTGTTAGTGATAGAAAGTGCATGAATGAATCTCTATAATATTTTGATTAGCAAACTGGCTGAATATGGAATAGATGAAAACACCATCAGATGAATCCATGATTGGTTGGAAAACTGTGCTGAAAGACTTGTCATCAGTGGCTTTGCTTCAAATTGGAAGGAGCTCTCAAGTGGAGTGCCACAGGGTTCTGTACTGGGAGCCAACACTCTTCAATGTTTTTATCAATGATTTAGATGATGGGGTGGGAGGAATCCTTGTTAAATTTGCAGATGATGCAAAACGGAGGGGTAGCTAAGACATTGGAAGATAGGAACAGAATTCAAAAAGGCCTTGATAGACTAGAAAATTGGGCTGAAACTAAAATAATGAAATTCAGCAAAAACAAATGCAAAATTCTACATTTAGGCCACAAAAACAAAATGCCCACTTATAAGACGGGGAATGCTTGGCTTAGCAGCAGTTCATGTGAAAAGGATCTTGGGATTATTGTTGACCATAAGTTGAATATGAGCCAGCAACATGATGCTGCAGCAAAGAAGGCAAATGCACATGTAGGCTGTGTTTTAGAGGGAGGAACTGGCAAAACCACCTCTGCATATTCCTTGCCTAAGAAACCTTTTGAAATTCATGGGGTTGCTGTGGGTCAACAGACTTGAAGGCACATACACATAAAGCATATTTACACAGTTGTTTGAATGGGATGGAATGTGACAGGACCCAGAAGGATGCAAATCATGACCCTTGCCCTTAATTTTCAAAGGGTTGCATAACATGATACAGGTCTTTCAGATCTTTACAGTGGTCAGTTAGTATGGATGTGTGAAAACAATACATCTGCTTACAAAAAGTCAGTTTCCTTGGGTTCAAAAGCTTCTCTGAGAAGATTCCTTTTGTTATAATAGTGAGGACTCTTGTATTAATGCGAGTATGTAGTCTGCCATGAAGCCCTTGTCTTTGCCCATACCTCTGTTAATGAATTGGAATTCGTAAATACAGTTGACCCTCTCTATCCATGGATTTGGCATCCATGGATTCCACCATCCATGGTCCAAAAAGATTTTTAAAAATTACAAGAAGCAAACCTTGATTTTTCCATTTTATACAAGGAACACCATTTTACTATGCCATTATATATAATGGTCTTGTGCACCCAAAGATTTTGGTATCCACTGGGGCCCTGGCACCAGAACCCAATGGATACCAAGGGCCCACGGTACAGTACGGCCCCAATATCATGAGCGAAACATTCCTGGACTTATTGCAGATAGCGAAAATCACAGATAATAATGAACCCTATACTTCTAGCAGAAGCATACCATAGAATCACACTGGTCCTCCAGTGTGATTCTGGTCAACTTTTGCTGAAGGTTGACCATAGAATCACACTGGAGATACAGGGGTTGTGCTGTAGAATTCAATTCTGCTATTCTACTTTCTAGTCTTCCTTTGTAATTTGCTTGTTCAAGCTCCTTTCCAACTGATATCTGTCAGACGTCATCACTGCAAGCCATCAAGTGGGCCCTAAAGACTTACCTTTTCATCTAGATCTTTGCATCAGTGGTAAATAGTGTTGTTTAAATAGTTACACTTTTGATATTTCTTACAATATTTCTTTGTCATTGTCTTATTGTGTGTTATGGTTTGAATTCAGCACCTTGGCAGGTTTTCCCCTCGGAGGCAACCTATAAATCTTTTAAACAAATCCTTCAAAGTATAGGCTGCATTTCTAAATAGTATGCATAACTTTTCATACAGTACAATAAAGCCCACATATGTTAGAATGCAATGAAGAATCCAAAAACCTGAAGAAAGAAAGGTAAAATGTTCTTAGCTGCATTAAGCATTAAAATGTTCTTAGCTGGAGACTAAACATTCCTTGAGCATCCTTAATCTGATCTGAAGAAGATTCATAGGGTTCAGAGTTAAAGACTTGTGAATAAATGTAATGCCAAAAATGCTGGTGGTAAGGATTCTTAGCAGATTGCAACAAGGGGCAGAAGAGAGATTTGGAAGTGGAATTTTACAGCAGTTGTAGAACTATTTCATGCTACAGACCCAAGATTAGCTATAAGTCTAAATTCTGTTGCTACTCCCAACAAGAGTAGCCTCATTGAATCAATGGGATTTGCCTATATCATCACTCAACAATTGATTACATGAGTCTATTCTACCTGGGACTAACAAAGAAGTTTCAGGTCATAGGAGTATTTTTAGAGACATACGTGTAACATAAAGATCCACTGAATTAATCTAATAACCAGACTTTTCAATGTTTGCAATTACCCCTTAGTTTTCTCCACAGTCACAAGTAGGGTTGCCAGAGTGGAAACTAGAGAGGGCTCCTGTACCCTTTAATGGTTGTGCAACAGAAGGAATTTCAGCAGACATTGCCTGGTTGTGTAACAAGCAACATCTGTTGGATTTCCCTTTTCTATGCAACCATTAAAGGTACAGGAGCTGTTTTCAGTTTTCAGTCTGGGAATCCTACTTGCCAGGTGTAATGAAGGAGAGGGCACCCATCCCTTCAATAGCTGTGTTATTCATAAAATCAAAGAATCATAGAGTTGGAAGAGACCACAAGGGCCATCCAGTCCAACCCCTTGCCATGTATGAATACACAATCAAAGCATTCCTGACAGATGGCCATCCAGCCTCTGTTTAAACACCTCCAAAGAAGGAGACACCACCACACTCCAAGACGGTGTATTCCACTGTCAAACAGCTCTTCCCATCAGGATGTTCTTCCTAATATTTAGGTGGAATCTCTTTTCCTGTGGTTTGAATCCATTGCTCAGCAATTCCATTCTGCTCAAGAGTATAGCTCACACTTCTCCTGTGGAAAATGTCGTGCTCTCCCAAGAAAGTTTGGGTGCGACATGAAAGGTACTCACCATCACAATCTATTTGGATAGTCTTTGGTGTCCTCTCGAACTTGGTGCTGACCATTGCAACATATTTCTGCAGCATCTCTTGGGCCTGACTTCTCCCTTTCAAGAAGGTACGTAACACAATACCTTGGGGGGGGGAATCACCCACAAAAATTAAAGCATATGTGTTTCGGCCAGGTGAGGGCATATTAAATAGATCACATAGGCAACTATATATGAGATCTAGACCTTGGTGGGTTCTCCTTTCAGTTGTTGTTGTGTGCCTTCAAATCATTTCTGACTTATGGTGACACTATCAAATAGAGGTTTGCCATTGCCTTCCTCTGGGGCTTAAAGGGTGTTGTTACCCAAATTGCATGGGGTCCGTGGGGTCCATTCATGACCCCTGAGTTATGATATTAAATTGGGGGGGGTTAATTAGCTCAAAATATGGTAGCAAGAGGTCAACTAACTTTGGGGTCTTTGCACCTGTGTATACCAGTACTAATTGTGGAGACTCCAAGCCAAAAAGTAAAATGAAAATGGTTTTTATTGGAAAATAATCATGGAACCACTCACACATGCACTCATGCTTCAAGCCATCACACAAGGCTAATGAAGAATTAGGAGGAAATATTGGGACAGAGGAATATATTTCAGGGATGGTGGGCTGTACTTTACCTGTCCAGGGAGCAGAGGTTCTTGCAGCAAAGAATACTCAGGTTTGATGCTGAGGTTGCACAGGAAAAGGGCAGAGTGACAGTGTGTAGAAAACTGCACTTTGGTCATGTTTGGGGGTAATATTTATATCCAATATTGTACCCTTAAGGGGTGTTTTGAGTGCAGAACAATGCGTGAGTGAGTTTCCCAGAGTTAACCAATGGAAGCTCCAGCTTCGTTAACTGCTATTAATGGTTGGAACATTAAGACTGATGGGTGTGAGGCAACCTTGTATTGTTGGGTAGGCAGAGGTGTGAAGGAAGACCTTTGCAGGATAATGGGAGTTTTGGTCACTTGTTTGTTTTGGAGTATGACTCACTGCCAAGTGCATCCAGGGGAAATTAGCACGTTCCACCCGAACGGCTGTCTAAGGGGGCTTCACTTAAGCTTGTCCTGGGCATGTCTGTTTTTGGAGAATTTCCAAGACAACTTTGTTAGTTCTCTGGTGACCTTTACCTGAACCGTTCTGGGAATGACCTGGTCTACCAAGGGCCTACATGAACTGTCAATTATTGCCAATTGATGGATTATTGCCAATTTATGAAATATTTGAAGGGAGGGGATATAAGGGCATGTAACATGTGACTTGCCCAAAGTCACCCAGTGGATTTTCATGTCTGTGCAGGGATTTGAACCCTGGTCACCAGCGTCATAGTCCATACCTCAAATCACTACTCTATGCTGACTCTCCTCTTCTTTCAGTACTTGGCCGAAATGAGGGTGTAACTTGCCTTTTCTTCAACACAAGTTACATACCTGTTAGTGCTCTCATTGTCTGAAAAACTGTAATCATAAAACATTTGGAATCCATTGATCCACAGACTGGAAGCATCCTTAAGCCTGAGTTTGTGCACATAGTGGTGATCCATTCCCACTCTCATTGCTTTCAAGTAAAGATATGACGATGCATCTTTCCAGTGTAGCTTTTTAAACTGTTTTGGGTTATATGATGTTTAATAGTTAACCATTTAAATTGTTTTTTAGCTGTCCACTGGTTACCTTGAATGACACCCTTTACTTGCAAGACAGTATAAACATGTAATAAATATATAAGAAAAAATAAAAGTGGATCTAATCTCATGCATTTATACAGGAAAAAAAGGGAGACAGAGAGGGGGAGCAGGATGAAGAAGCAGGGAGAAAAAGAAGAGGGTGTAGAAAGTAGAAGAGTTCTATGTGTGAGAGAGGTGTGGGAAGGTCATCCTGCAATGCCATAGAGTTTATTTATGACTTTGCTGCTACTGACAGGAGGCTATGCCTCTTAAATTGCCAGGGAGAAAACTAGAGAGGGATCCTAGACCTTTAATGGTTGTGAAAAAGAGGGCATTTCAGCAGGTGTATCTTGTTACCTGGGAAGCCAAGGTGGCATAGTGGTTTGAGTGCTGGACTACAGACTTTATCAGATGATCCTCCAGAAATGTTTCTTTCCCACCATATTTTGTAGGGTTTTTTCTGCCAGCAAAGTACCCCTTTTATCAGACTTACCTTCAGTTGCATCAATAAGCAGCCCCAGCATTACTGGAGACAAACGGAGCTCTGTTTACTTCCACGTTTGTGATCTCAGGGATTTTCACAACAAGACATGAGCGTGGTAAAAATAAAAAATACAGCAAAATAAACACACTAAAAGTACAAACAAGAAACACACTTTAAAACTTCGAAGTAAACTGGAGTTCATAAAAAGAGCATCCCCTACCTGGCTTTTCTGTTCTCACCCAGAAGTGTTCTGGCATTGACGATGTAATCACAAAAGGACAATGGCACGTGTTTTCAAACACTGGCAATACTGGCAAAAACCCACCATGGGAGATCTATTAACAGCTTAGCCCATCAATAAAAAAGAACACTTTATTCCCTACACATAATTACGAAAGCATGACGTGTCTGATATGCGCACCCTTTTGCGTTCATTAGGTGTTGTTATGATGCCATATTTGCCACATCTGATAAAGTCCTACAACTCTGGAGACCAGGGTTCGAATCCCCACTCAGCCATTAAGCCCACTGGGTGACCTTGGGCAAGTCACATTCTCTCAGCCTCAGACGAAGGCAAGGGCAAAGCTGCTCTGAATGTATCTTGCCAAGAAAACCCTGTGATAGGTTTGCCTTAGGGTCGCCATAAGTCGGAAAACGACTTGACATCTTGTTACCTGCTTCTGTATCAAGCAACACCTGCTGAAATTCTCTCTCCTACATAACCATTAAAAGTACTGGAGCTCTCTCAAGTTTTCAGTCTGGCAACCCTACTCCCATATGATTTTTCCTATGGATCCGTTAGTGGTCCTTCACAGACAAACAATTTCCCTGCCCTGATTTGGATATTGCCAATGGATGAAATTGTTCCTTCATTTGATGGCATTTGATGTGCCCTGGCAGCAGCAGCAAAAGACCTATGAACTGGTGGTGAGCCTTTAACAGGCACTAAATTAGGGTTTCCAGACTGAAAACTGGAATAGGTTTTTGCGCCTTTAATGGTTGTGGAGAAAAGGGCTTTTCAGCATGTATTACACAACCAGGCAGCAACCAGGTAATTCCCTCATCCACACAACCCTTACTGGTACAAAAGTCCTTTCCAGTTTTCAGACTGAGAACCTTATATTCCAAATGACTTATTTTATAGGTCAGTTAATGGTCTTTCATAGACAAAAAGGTTCCCTTCCCCTGATTTACATATTGCCAAATATTTGATCTTGTTCCTCTTTTTGATGGTATTTGGTGTACCAGGACATTCTTATTTTATTTGTTGCCTTTATCTTGCAGTATAATATAATCCCAACTGGCACATGACCCAGCTGTTGTAGTTTGATGCCAAGAGTAGTTAAATAGTTAAGATTGTAGATCCTCTTCAGAGGAGTAATGTGCCCTCCAGAGAGGATTGCCAAAGTGAAAAGTGGAGAGGGCTCCTGTACCTATAAAGGTTGAATAGAAGAAGGAATTTCAGCAAGTATTGCTTGTTGCTTGACTGCGTGAAGAGCAACACTGCTGAAATTCCCTCTTCTCCTGTTTTCAGTCTGGCAAGCCTACCAGATGGTATTGGACTGCAAGTCTCAGCATCCCTAGCCAGTATAGCCAAAGCTGTGGAATGCTGGGAATTACAGCCTAGCAACATCTGAAAGACCACACAATTCCACCACCACCACCCTGCCCTACATCCTAAATCAGGGATGGAATCATAGGGCGTACCCTCCAACTATCTCTATTTGACAGGGAGTCCTGATTTGTCATCCCACTTTTTCAGCTTCTTTTAAAATATCTCTCTCCTCCTCTCACTTCCCTCCCCTCCCCCTGTCTCCTCAGTTTATTTCAATTGCTGCAAACTTAATTCCAAGTGGAAAAGTAGTTTGCACTCAGTTAACTCAGCAGGGGGAGAGAAGAGGAGAATCTTGCCCATCCTAGTAGGCTCAGGCAAAAGCCAGCTGGTGCATTCTCACCTAGCTTGTCTGTTCTTCCCCATTAATAATTTCTGACATCTTGACTACGCTCTGATGTTGTTTGGCAACATGTGTTCCAGTTTCCGTCTCTGAAATGTTGGAGGGTATGATGCAGCCTTCCCAATATTGTTGAACTGCAAGTCCCAGCAGACATAGCCAAGGATGCAAGATTCTGGGAGGTGAAGTTCAACAACATCTGGACAGCTGCATAATTGCTTGTGATGGGAATTTCAAAACATCACAAGCACCATGCTGAGGTAGGGTTGCCTGGTTCCTTTTGCCCATGCACCTGTGCTTCTTGCAACTCTATGAGAGCCGGTAATGCAGCAGGTAGAGCAGCTCTCAGTGTGGAAGTGTAGTCAATAAACAGAAAACTTCATCGCTTGCATTTCTGCCTGTGTCAGCTGTTGAAGGCACTGAAGCCTGTCAGATTTTTTTTTTTAAGTGCCAGAACGAGATACATTTTCAAATTATGCACTTAAAACTTATATGGGTGTGGTGGGGGTTTTTAACAAAAACTGTTCATGAACACTTCATTGAAAGCCCAATACTAGGGACTGCTGCAACCTGAACTCCTGTGAGAAACAGACCCCATAAGGTTCAGGCTTCATAGTGGGGGGGAGGGGAGATGGCACACAGCAATTGTCACCATGGAAACCAAGATTTTTGCCACATCGAGGAGGATGGCCTGAAGCCAAGGGTCTGGTAATGTTGAACACAGCCTCCTCCTGCCTTCCCCAGACCCTGTCTATACAAAGGGGGGGGGGACTTAGTCCTCCACAGTAATAGCAAGTTGCAGCAGCCGCAACTTTTCTTAATGGTGTTTTTTGCCCTCAGCCTCTCCCATAAGCTTTGCATCCTCTCCCCGGTCCCGGCGGCAGTGATCCCCGATTGCTCGCTAAAGGAGGGGAGAAAATGGCGACTGCGGGCACTTGCCCTGTCAGCAAGCCCCACCTTCATGCTTGTCCAGCCAATTAGGGTCATCCTTCCTGTACTCTCGGACAGTGATTCCTATTGAATCCCTGTCCTAGCAAGGGGGAATGTGCACTCCCCTCGCTGTTTTTCAAAAACTCCAGGAAAAGCTGCAAAGGCTTTTTCCTCTGAGTTTTTGTCATTTTTATTAAGACAAGTAGGCTTCTCCTCAAATTCAATGAGGAGTATTTTCAACATTTAGACATATACACACAGCCAGTGTGACATTTAGGACTTCACCTGTGTAAGGATCAAACCCCACACAAAAAGAAGGTTGGTAGAATTGCTTTCCAATGTGAGACATCACAGCTTCAGGCCTGCTCACAGCCTGGCTGAGTGGAATTTTCCCTGCTGGGAAAATTCCACTGCCCTTTTTGTATTTTTAATAATTATTATTCACCTCCCACTATACCACAAAAGGGCCGGACAAATTTTATAGAACACAAAAGTACACACCAGCCTACCATTTACAACCTTACAAAATGGGGCAGGGTGCCCTCTCGACAGGGCCACAGACGTTAATAATACGAAATCTGTGCGGAGATTGAGGAAGATAACCTGGATGATTAAGCATGAATAAACAGATATCCAGGATGAATAAGGAACCAGGAAGATAACCAGGGTAAATAAGCAGCACACAGGCCTTAGGTTTGATCATGAAGATCAGCAGGGTTATGGTAGGAAATGCACCAAAGAGAGGCCCTGGGGACAAGGCTTGCCCTAACACAAAGCAGAGTGAGGCAATTGCCTCAGGCGCAGGAGCACTGATGGTAATACATTTGCTACTTTCTGCACCCGTGCCCTGGGAGTAGCCCTGCCCCTCTGGAAAGTTCCTGCTGCTTTGCAGATCTGGCTCCTTCCTAATCCCAAGGGATCCACAGATGCAAAGCATTATGGGAGCCCAGGCAATTCTGCAGGTCATGCCTCTCCTATAAGGTTTCCAGATCAGGATCATCCCAGGCTTTGAGGTTTCCGGGTCAAAACTGAAGACCTAGCAACAGTCCCTGGTGATGTCGTTAAGCACTATGAATTAAGGACGTCTTACCATGCCCTGCTACCGCTTCCCGCGAGGTCTCATAACCAGAAACATTAAACACTTTTCAGGGTCACATTGGCTGATAGACCAGGTATATCACAGAGCAGTCAAAGGTCACAATTTTTAGGGTTTCTCTGCTTAAAATAATAGTTTTGTGTGTGATTGCTCATTAACAACTTTTGCCCTCTTACTGCCTGGTCACACCGTTTTGATGACACTCTGATGTTGCTTGACCACAAATATCCCAGTTTTCATCTGTGAAATATCGGAGGTATGCTGTCCCAGTTCTTTTCAGTAGTCTTTGTATTCAAAAACAACGTGTGTACCTATTTTTGCAGTTCCTTTTGTTTTAGGGCAGGAACTTACGACATGGAATGTGGTTATTAATTTTCCATGCTTTTACCTTCTTGCCCAATATGTCTCCAGGGAAACTGGTCACCCTGCTGTGAACTTTTTTATTTTCTTTTTTTAATCTCTCTAGAACTTTTGCACAATTGCTAGAAAAGGCTATGGTGGTATTGCTCAGTTTAATCTCACTCGCACATACATATAAATAATAGTCATACCCCTATAGCAGTTTAGAGTACTAATGCTACAATTCCAATTGTAAGGAGAAAGGGAGCTGGGTGAGTATTTCATCACATCTGGAAATACATTTGGAGGGAAAATTGGGATGGATGCAAACGGGCTGGACATGCCACATCTAATGTCACAATTGAAAAACCCTCACAAAGGAACCAAAACCATGCTGCCTTTTTATTAAGATTGTTTTTAAAAAATCAGTACAAGAAGTATCAAGAAGCCACATTAAATGATGTACTAGAGTTCTCTAGTAGTGAAACCTAAGTACTTCATAAAACTGTGAATATTAGAAGTCAATAGGATAGAGCCATGGCAGTTAAAGTGGTATCAGATGGGTATAATCATGCCATTAGATACATACTAAGTTACACAAATTAGCAGGAGGGCCACTAAATGAATCCAGGCTGGGCTTTTTGCATTTTGAACAGAAGTGAGTGATGTAATCCACATTACCATCTAAAAAAGGGTGGATAAGACCACTATGTTCAGAATCTACAATTAGTTAACTGAATTACTGAGGATGCATTCTTTTTCTTCAGCAAGTGCTTACATATAAATTAAACTACTAGGATTTTGCATTTGCCAAAAAGTTCCGCCATGGGCAAATAACAGGGAAAAGATAACCTCATGGCAAGGCTTAATTCTTTAAAGCCAAACTAGACACGGTGTTAGGTTTCATTGGGACCCTAACAAATGGAAAAGGGAGGTACAATAACCTTCTCCTGTCCAACCATGACATTGTCTCACACCTCCAAGCTGCTATGACTCCATGGAGCGACTCCTTTTGAGCTCAAAGCTGGCTACAAGCTGTGCCCTCTAAAAGGGAAGCCTATCTTATCAATCTAGGATGGGAGCGGGGTTGCCAGTGAGGATGAAGTACTCTATGTATGCTCAGGAGCCCTCCTTCCTTCCCCATATTATTTCCTTCTGACATTTCAGCCTTGAGTCTTGGCATTTAGAACAGGTTCCAGTTTGAAGGCCAGGTGAGCTCTGACAATACTGAGCTCTGTCTGTTGGTGAACTATTTCCTGCTTTTCATTTTATTTGCCATCAATTTGGCTTTGACTTATGGCAACCCTGTGAATGAGAGACTTCCAAGAACCTGTTATCCAATGCCCTGCTCAGGTCCTGCAAACTCAGGGCAGCCGTGACTTACTTGATTGAGTCTCTCCACCTGTAGTGTGGTCTCTCTTTTCCTACTGCCTTCCACTTTACCAAGCATTTCTGTCTTTTCTAATAGTCATGTTGTATCATGATATGACCAAAGTATGATAGCCTCAGTTTGGTCATTTTGGCTCCTAGGGAAAGTTCAGGCTTGATTTGCACTAGGACCCATTTATTGGACATTTTGGCAGTCCAGGGTATCCATAGAACTCCCCTCTAGCACCTCATTTCAAACAAGCTGACTCTTTCCCTGTCATCTTCTTCATGGTCCAGCTTTTCATTCCCATACATGTAAATCAGAAATATGATACCATGGATGATCCTGATTTCTGTATTTGATGATATATCTTGCAACACGTCCTGTAAGATGTAATAGAATTTACTTCTCAGTAACCCTGCATGGTGTAGTGACTTGAGTGTTGAACTACAACTCTCTGAAGACCAAGATCTGAGTCCCTGCTCAGCCATGGAAACCTCCTGGACAACCTTGACCGAGTCACCCTCTCTCAGTCTCAGAGGAAGGCAAAGGCAAACCCTCTCTAAACAAATCTTGCTAAGAAACCCCTGTGATAGGGTCGCCTTAGGGTCACCATAAGTCAGAAAGGACTTGAAGGCACACAACAACAGCAATTAAAGGAAGGAAGCTTTGAGAACAGCTTCAACAATTAAATCAAGGCCATTTAAATTTTTAAATCATTTTACTGTTTTAAATTCTAAAAGCATATAAAGCAACTAACAGTTTAAAATCATAAAACATTTTAAAACCATGTCCATGTACATATTTGGATGAAACAATTAAGCCCCATAGCCTTATCTTACAGGTACAGGTTGCCCACCCACCCCATATCTGTGGGGGATATGTTCCTGAACTTAGATAATAGCTAACGCTAATAAAATAAAGGGACTATGTTACAAACATACCATAGAGCTGCACTGGAAGACCTCGCAATTCCTAGAGAGGACAGCTCTTTAGGCATTTTTCAGCACGACTCTATGGTATGTGTCCCTGTTTATTTTTCAGCCATGGATAACTGACACCGCAGAGATTGGTTCTGCAGATATGGGGATGGCGGGAGGGGGGGCGACCTGTTTAAATACATCAACTGGGATTTGGTTCCAGGCCCCTCCGTGGATACCAAAATGTGTAGATACTCAAGTCCCATTATATACAATGGCATAGTAAAATTGTGTCTCTTATAAAAATGGCAAAATCAAGGTTTGCTTTGCGGGGGGGATTGGGAATACAGGTCAACCCTGTTGTATCCAAGACACGCCCCCCCATGGATACCTGAAACCATGAATAATAGGGAACCCTATTATTTTCAGTGAGACGAACATAGGAACTTGACCATAGAATCACACTGGAGGACCTAGAAATGCCTAGAGAGATTTTTTTTTTCAGACATTGGTAAGTGAAATCATGGATACCAAATCCGTGGATACGAGGGTCAGCCTGTATTTTCAAATTGTGGATGGTTGAATCCATGGATGCAGAATTCTGGATGGTATTCTGATGGTATCATATGCATGCCAAAATTCCCTTACTCCTGCAGGGTTTTGTCCATTGCACTTATTCAGTTCATGGCTGCATAAGTGGAGTTTCACCCTTCACATGCAGTTATGTATAGAATCATAAAATCATAGAATTGTAGAGTTGGAAGAGACCACGAGGGCCATCCAGTCCAACCTCCTGCCATGCAGAAATCACGATCAAAGCATCCCTGACAGATGGCCATCCAGCCTCTCTTTAAACACCTCCAAGGAAGAAGACCCCACCACGCTCCAAGGGAGTGTGTTCAACTGCCGAACAGCTCTTACTGTCAAAAAGTTCCTCCTAATGTTGAGATGGAATCTCTGTTCCTGGAGCTTGCTGGAGGAAAAACAGATTGAGATTAAATCTGGACAAAACGGAGGTGCTCACAGTAGCAGCCCCAAAACCAGGAGTTGGGTTGCAATCTCCAGTCCTGGACGGGGTCACGCTCTCCGTTAAGGACTGGGTTCGCAATCTAGGGGTGTTCCTTGATTCATCGCTTCAGATGACAGGTGAATGCAACAGTCAGGAGCGCCTGTTATCAGCTTCGGCTGATACGCCAGCTGCGCCCTTTCCTGGAAGTAAGGGACCTCGAGACTGTGGTGCACATGCTGGTAACCTCTCATCTAGATTTCTGCAATGTGCTCTACATGGTATGGTGTGTAACTATTCATCAATCCCTCCTAAGTGCCACTTGATTCACTGGGATTGTGGCAACAGGCATTGGGAAACCCCCTTTGTGCAGTGGGACAATCATCAGGCACATTGGCATATAGGCAACTCTTGCACCATGTCAGTATTCAGCAGAAGGGTGGTGAGGTACAACTACCACATAACTACAACAACAACAACAACAATAATAATACATTATTTATTTATAACCCACCCTATCACAAGGAATCCAGGCGGGTTACAACAATAAAAGCACATGGAACACAATAAAATTGAAAATTAGTCCCTTCCCAACCCCCGCAACCCAATACTAAAATTACAATTAACTAAATGATTTACACTACACAGACATAATGTAGGATCTCAGCCCATCCACATATACCTTCCTTCCAATAAAACAAGATTCCAGGAGCTGCATCCACCATGTTCCATTGTGTTGAATCCATGCCCCTGCAACTGAATTTCTCCTTCAGTGCCCCCAGACTTCTAGCACTGCAGAAAGTGGAATATTTAAAATGGTTCACACCTAGAACTTTATCTTTGCCATGTTTGAATTCCCTTGGTAACTTTCCATGCCCCTTTTCTGGGGATACTTGAACTGTACTTCCAAATGCTCAACTGAGCACCCCTCATTCCAACCCTGCAATAAAATGCACATACGCACATGCACACACATACACACGCACAGAGATTAATCCTGGTGACCAAACCAAGACTGAATATTATACCCAGCAGTGGCTGGTGACTTCCATGTCAATGCAGAAATCCATCTGCTCTTGGTTATAGTCTGAACATTAAATGAGCTATCCCTGGAACTAAATCCTACCCAAAAATAGTTTCAGCATTTTGGATAGCTCCTTTACAATTCAAATTTATCACTCTTCTGATTTTCATTTTATTTTAGTCCTGCTTTTCTTCCAACAAGGGGCCCAAGGAGACATGGAAGCCAGCCGCTACTACTGAGTATAAAACTGGATCAAAAGTCAACCAGCTTCAAGGCTACTGTGAAATCTCTTAAGATGAGAAATATTAATAGCATTTGATCTATGGTCCTGCAATGTTCAAAGCATTTCTGAGACCTTAATTCAGTATTCCTTACAGTAGTTCTCTGAATCTGGCCAGCAGTATTACTCTCTACACAAATTCACAATCCTGTTGGTGTTTTACCCAAGCGTAAGTTACTTTATGCATGTGGTTGTACTTTTTTGGCCATAAGACAACATCTGTATTCATTTCACGGTCATGTAAGCAGAATTCCACAAGTGTCTCCATTTCTGGTGCAGTTTTGCATTCTTGGATGCTGCATAAGTAGTTCTTTTCAGTGCCTTCAATGTACCACTTGATTCAGTGGGACTGCAAAAAGAGCAGATATGCAGCTGGTTGTTCTATGTCAGTATTCTGCTGAAGGGTGATGTATCACAACCACCACTTAACTATGGACCATTTCAGATGGGGCCAAAATGCCCTGTTCCTTCCTCACTACCCCCACTCCCATTCCTGCCATGGAATCAAGGAAAATCTTCAGACACTTACCTTGATCCCACTGCAGAAATGTCCTCCCCCTCCCCTCGCTGGCCAGGAGTAAATGCAGCCATCTAAGGCTGCATTTACGACCCAGAAATGAAATCCTACTCGTTCTCGTGCAAGAACAATGGCACAGGAAATTTAAAAATAAAAGTAAAACAAAACATCAAAATGAAAAACCAAGTCCCAAAACAATTGTTTTTAAAAAAGTAACCTCGGGACGGGGGGGGAAGGGTGTCACTTACTGCCTCATCCCGATTTTCACCGGAAGTGTCCAACACAGACCTCCCCCTCGTGGCTGGCATCATGCCAGCATAACGGGAGAGGAACGGGGCACCTTTCGGACCACCCGTGATTCCGTGACAGACACAGAATGGGTGGTCTATTCACAACTTTTTGTCGTGAATGAAAAATTACTGTAGCTGCACAGGAGCAGCACGGGAACAGCACGGAAGGGGGTGACGTCATCTGAAAGTGAAATCTTTCAGCGACCCTGTTCCACGCCTGCCATGGACTATATAGGCAACCTGAAAAAGTCCTACGTGAAAGTAGATGTCACTATCTGAGTATGAAGTAAGATCTCATCTAGATGGGAGCTGCAACAGAATCCTAGTTCACTCTGAAGTATTAAACCTGACATCTGGTCTATATCACTTCAAATTTCCATTTGGGTCTCCTGAATGAAAACAAAGGGGGAAAAAATCCCTCCACATAGAAACATAGTCTAGCCTTCACCCTGACATATTACTTTTCTTGGTACAGAGTGTCTGTGTTATCTATATACTTGTATTGAGGACCATTCAATTCTGTTTGCCTCCCTCTGCAGTCTCAACCTATGAGAGCCACTAAGGTACAGGTTCACCCCTTTAGAGACAGCCATGCCTGAGAGCAGTGGCTACTGGTGTCCCCCACCATGTCAATGGGATAATAAATCTGCTCTGATAAGGAAACTGCCAGCATCTACCTTCTTAGAGCCACTTCCTGAGGCCAGTAAATTCATAACTGAGATGAGCTTTGTTCCAGGGGACTCCCTCCTGGTCTTTCTTCTTAGGCACTAGTACTGTACTACCATATGTCAGCTCAGTCTCTTTTATTCCATATTATCACTACTGAGGCTTCCCTCTTTGGTCTTTAAAAAGATAATCCACCTCTATTTTTAGAAGTTGGACTCATGTTCATTCCACCATCGCCCCCTTGTGGGAAAACTAAGCTACTTAGTAATCACATAGTTGGTCCTACAGAAATCAGGCCTGAGCTCTCACTAGAAGCCAAGGTGATTGAAGTAAGACAGTATCATGACCTGTTGGAAAAGATGGGAATGTTTGGTAACGTTGAAAGGAGTAGGAAGAGAGGAAACTGCATTACAGGAATCATAGAATCATAGAGTTGGAAGAGACCACAAAGGCCATCTAGTCCAGCCCACTGCCATGCTGGATACCCAATCAAAGCACTCCCAACAGATGGCCATCCAGCCTCTGTTTAAAAACCTCCAAAGAAGGAGACCCCCCACCACATTCCAAGGCATCACATTCCACTGCCGAACAGCTCTTACTCTCAGGAAGTTCTTCCTAATGTTTAAGTGGAGTCTTTTCCTGTAGTTTGAGTCCATTGCTCCGTGTCCTTGTCTCTGGAGCAGCAGAAAACAAGCTTGCACCATCCTCAGTATGGCACCCCTTCAAATATTTAAACATGGCTATCATGTCACCTTTGAACCTTCTCTTCTCTCAATCTTCCCAGGAGGATCAACTCAATCAATGAAGCCATAGCCTTGAGTTCTCAAGACCTGAATAGGTCAGTTGATGTCCATGGCTCTTCGAGGTCTCTCATTCACACAGCCTCCATAAATTAAAGCTGGCTTGAGAGCAAGTAACAACAAGTGCTGAACTGATGTCATGAGAGGCCAAAACATTCACTTTGAAAGGTAGGCCCATCAAGGTATCTTTGTTTTCCTCTTTTTAGGAATCAAAGGATAGTGTAGGTAAAGAACAGAGGGATGGTCCAGTAGGATAAACATCAGGCTTTTCAAGCCAAGGAGAAGCATAATGGAATGGCTGACATCCTCCATCAAAGAGACAGTGTAATTTTACACTCACAAAGTAATGTGACACTTGTACATTAGCAAATTGCAACATTGCACAGCTGAATGTGCAAACAAATGTGAAATGCCCAATTGAAATGCTCCATGTATATCTGCATATACAATACACAATGCATATCTACATGTACAGTGAGCAGTGACAGATGCACAATGGCATCACATGTTCCACTCTGCTTCTGCAACCTTCAGGTGAATACAGACATTACGCCTTGGCCAAATGATTACCACCACATTTCTAAGGAAACATATCCATGCATAAGTCACTAAAAGGATGCCAGCCAATGTCTTTTTATTCCAATAAAAAAGCCATAGAATAGTCATTTTGATTGCAAAAAAAACTTGGTTGTGCAATATATCACAAGCTCAAGAGCTTTGCTAAAAATAAAGTTGGCAATGTAGAGAACAGAAAACTTGCTATAATTCTGGCTACCACACATTAGAGTTACCGGTACCTTGCCACTTCCCAAGCTATGCACAACAGTTGGACAGTACAAACAAGACACAAGAATGCATAAGACTAACTGGAATTCTCACATTTGAGATTATTCTTCAAAATTATATAGAAATATCTTCACACTTGGCCTATTATGCTGCCTTCCCTATGGTCCCTGGGAGGATATCTTTGTTAGGGTTTTGTTTTTTTTGTTTTTTTGTTTTTTGGTTAGTTATTTATACCCCACTCTTCAGCCACAAGGCTATCAGAGCGGCTTACAAATTGTTTTAAGCAATAGCTATTTACACATCTACACTGCATTAAACAGTTTCCAATGTGTGTCAGCTAATTGCCCCCACAAGCTGGGTACTCAATTTACCGACCTACGAAAGGATGGAAGGCTGAGTGAACCTTGGAGCCCGCTGGAATCAAACTTGTAACGTGCTGGCTTGCAGTACTGGCATTTAACCACTGCACCACCAGGGCTCCCTCTCTTTGGAGGGGGGACTATAGGATTGTTCAGAATTCCCCCTACAAAGACAAAAGGAGAAGAGATTTCTCCCTCAGAGAAAGAGAGCTGATCTTGGACCTCAGGTCCATACGCTCCAACAGTTCCAGTTTGGCAGGAACATTCCCTATGAATCCTTTTATCCCACTTTTTTGGCTGCTTTTAAATGTCCCTGTTTCTTGCTTTTCCTCCCACTTTGTCCTCTGCTTTCTTCAATTGCTGCAAATTGAGTTCAAAGTGCAAAATGCCTTTGCACAGCAGACACACAAAAATTTGTATGAATTCTCATTTTAAAATTGAATTCTCAAAGTTTGGGGCAAACTGAATTTAAGACTGGGAAAATGAGAGAAGCTAAAATAGATACATTTATCTATTTATTTTACAGATAGCCATGGGTTTGAATGCAATTTCCCCATCCTAATGTCAGTGTTCTAGCCACTACTCCCGAGGTTAGCAAAAACCATTCCCTAGGGCTGCATGTGACCTTCAAAGGCTGTTTCTGTGGCTCTCAGATTCCACAGACCACTCTTTTATTGGCTAAAATAAAAACACAACTTGCAGCAATTCACTTTTTAAACAGGTCAAAGGGCCCCTGCATACAGTCCAACTGTCCTCATTTGGCAAGCATAATTTTGATTAATCCTCTGTCATTCCCACTTTTTCATCTGGTTTTAAAATGTCCCAGTTTCTCTCTCTTCCCACTTTTCGCCTTTTCACCAAGAATTGTCTGTAAGTGTAAGCAAAGTGGTTTTGATCCATGCTTAGCAAGTGGCATAGATGTTAAGCCTGAACCACTTCATTTTAGCCCCACTCTGGCTAAAAAAAAAAAAACCAGAACTGGGAAGGGCCTTCTTTCTGTGATTTTCCCACTCATCATAGCATGGGTAGTGAATCAGAAGGACCATTTTCCAACCAGCCAAATGAACTCATCTCTTCCAGCATAAGGGAGAGTCCAGCTGCCTCCATTCTGCAGCAAAGGAATGGCCGTTTCAGGATTTTGCCCTATTGTGAACACAGGGTGGATCAGGAAACAAACAGGACACAAGAAGATGGGAAGCAGAGGTTTCTTTCTCATCTGTTTGCTTTGCTTTGTGAAGAAAGGTGAGTGTTGTTTTGATAACTTTCTCCCTCTCATGCTATGCCAGTTAAGGAATTGTATATCCTCCATTTGTTCTGATTTGGCAGGGGTAGTCCCAAATTTTCCTCCATCATCCCACTTTCTCAGGTGCTTTTAAAATATCCCAGTTTCTCTCTTGTACTCCCACTTTCCCCCTTTGTTCTCAGCTACTTCAATTGCTGCAAACTGAGTTCAAAGTGCAAAAGCAGTTGGCACTCAGTTAACTCAGCAGGGAGGAAATGAGAAGAAGGGGCAGAATCTTGCCCTTCCCAGTAGGTTCAGGCAAAAGTAAACTGTTGCAGCCTCTCCTAGCTTGTATGTTCCTGTAATACCTTGTACCGTTTTGACCACACTCTGATGTTGCTTGACCACATGTGTCCCTATGAAATGGAGAGTATAGAATTGCCCAAATGCCTGTGGAATTGAACAGAAAGGAGAGATAATTGTTGCAGTAAATCAGTGGGTTTTCCATCAAAAAGTCCACCAACTTAGGTCAGAGGAGGGAAATGCTTGGACCTTGTGATACTCTTGCACTATAATTCCCATAAGACCATGCAAGCATAGGTAATGGTGGGGGATTATGGGAGTTGCTGTCCAGTCAGTGACATCTATATGGCTGCATGTTGCTCATTTGTGCCATTATTATTACTACATCATTATTATCGTTGTTGTCATCATCATTAATTTCCTGCCTCTCCCTATGGATTGAGGCAGCAAATAACAACAGGTTAAGACAAATTAGGCACATAACAGCAATTTAAAAACACATAACACCAGTTAGGCAGAGATGTTTTGGTAGCTGATGATCTTGCACTCCCTTGAAATCCGGAGACACCCAGAAACAAAGGTGTGGTAATTTGCATTTGCATCAGCATTTGCAAGTGCTGATAATGGCCTAGATGGCCCCTTCTCTGTTGAAAGGCACCCTGTGCATCAGGGGAGGAGGAGTGGTACTCAACACCTCCCTTGATAAATATAGCTTTTATCCCTACCAGATTGGCAAAATTAGGTCTGGAATGGATGGAAATGGGTAAACCAGAAAGAACGTTCCAGAAGCAGAATGGCCCTCCCTCAATCCCAACTGCCATTGCACTGGCCAAGGAGGGGAGAAGAGAATGCTAGACTTAAAACCCTTCCCCTACTGCCATCCCCTTTCCTTTTGTATCTTGTCTTCATTAGATTGTAAGCTTGAGGGCAGGAAACTGTTTTCTTGTTCTTTTTCTTGTAAGCATCATGTACATTGATGGCGCTATAGAAATAAAAGATTATGATAACAACAACAACACCTCTTCATTCTACTTCCTCAATATTATCCCTTGTAGCAAGATTTCAATGAATTAAACCTGCAGACTCCAGACACTGATTTCTTCTAATTTTGGCCATGTCCCCTACCCCTTTCCAAAAACAGTAGATAAGAGGCATCCAGAGCAATATCACAAAAAGTAAGGAGCCAGCCTCCTGTTTCCCCCTAGAAATGAGGAGAGTATTCAATTCATATTTTAATGCTGTCTTGCCCAGTTTCACATTTCTGACCTACTATGTGAAACCAAACTTAATTATTATTCTCAAGTCACACCTCTCTGACTGTTCCAGCAAAGTACAAACTAAAACATGCATATTGGTGGAAATAACATTCAGAAATGCATTGTGTTAGGAAAAATGCATGCAAAAATGTGTATGCAAAGGCAGAACTGCACACCAAAATGCATATATCAGAACTACTGGATGCACAAAAATGTGTATGAATTTTCATAGGAACTTTTAAAAAATATCTCAGCATTCAGGATGAACCAAATGTAATATTGGGGAAATTCTCAAGTTTGCAATAGACTGAAAAGGATAGAAAAATAAGAAATTGAGATATATTGAAATTGCCAGATTTGCCAATTTCTCCTCTCCCCTCCTACAATAAAGGGAATGCTATGGATGTAGTACATCTTGATTTCAGTAAGGCCTTTGACAAAGTCCCCCATGATATTCTTGCAAACAATCTAGTAAAATGTGGGCTAATCAATGTGACCATTAGGTGGATTTGTAATTGGTTGACCAATCAAACTCAAAGGGTGCTCACCAATGGCTCCTCTTCATCCTGGTGAGAAGTAACTAGTGGGGTGCCACAGGGTTCTGTCCTCAGTCCAGTACTAGTCAACATCTTTATCAATGACTTGGATTATGGAATAGAGGTCATGCTTATCAAATTTGCAGATTACACCAAATTAGGAGGGGTAGCTAATACCTCAGAGGACAGGATCAGAATTCTAAATGACTTTAACAGATTAGAGAGCTGGGCGTAAACTAACAAAATGAATTTTAACAGGGAGAAATGTAAGGTAATACACTTAGGCAGAAAAAATTAAATGCATAGATACATGAGAGTCTTCACCAACCTGAGGTGTTTTGCTTCCTAAGTCCTTCCCCTCGCTGCCATCTTTTTTATGTGTCCCCTTTTTTGCTTTTCAAAATATGGTAACCTTAGTCTGTGCCTTCAAGTTGCCTGTCAATTGATGGTGAGCCTATGCATTTTAGAGGGTTTTCTTAAGCAAGCAATATTCAGAGGTTGGGTGCTCTTGCTTTGCTTTGAATCTAGCCTACAGCACCTGGTACTTCTTGACAGCCCCCATCCAAGTTGTAAACACACCTGACCCTGCTTAGTTTCCAAGAACAGGTGAACAATAATAACATAACATTTATTTGTAAATTATTTCTGTTTTTAATGACTTTGTAAGTACAGTTGTCCCTTCATATTCGCTGGGGTTTGGTTCCAGGACCCCCCGTGGATACCAAAATCCGTGAATACTCAAAGTCCCATTATATGCCTCTCCTCCTCTGGCTTTTCTTCGCAAATGAAGATTCACAAAGGACTCATCCTGCGCTTTCTGCAAGCGTGCTGATGACCAAAAACGCCAATCCAAGATAAACAAGTCTAGTTACAGAAAGCACAGCAGAAGGTCTCCTTGGGTGATGTTTCTGGGTTGTGATTCTTTCTGCGTTGCCATTTCTCTTCAGGACTTGTTTGGCGTGAGTTCTCAAATAAGGCTGCAGCATTGTGGATAGTGCGTCTCCATGCCTCCCAATGTGAGACCAGGGTGGACCATAGTTGGTGATCAATTTGGCCGAGCCTGAGATGTTGTTTCAGGGAGTCTTTGTATTGCTTTTTTGGAGCACCCCTCTTACGCTGACCTGTGGCAAGTTCACTGTAGAGTACTATTTTTGGGAGGCGATGGTCCTCCATCCTAGAAACGTGCCCTGCCCAGCGCAGCTGCGTTCTCAATATCATGGCCTCAATGCTGGTGATCCCTGCTTGCTCAAGGACAGCAACATTCATCACATAGTCAGTCCAGTGTATTTTTAGGATTGTGCATAGACAGCACTGATGAAAGCGTTCGAGGAGTCCTACGGACTGCCAAAACAACCTATAAGAATGGTTGTTTGTTGTTTTGTGCCTTTAAGTCATCTCCAGCTTATGGCAACCCTGAGTGAACCTATCACAGGGTTTTCTTGGAAAGTTTTCTTCAGATGTGGTTTATAAATAGGTCCTAGAGCAAATCGGAGATCCAACATGAAATAATGGTTTGGGTATTGGCCTAGGTCTCTGGAATTGTTGTTGCTGTTGTTGTGTGGCTTCAAATCATTTCCAACTTATGGTGACCTTAAGGCAAACCTATCATGAGTGGCAATATTTATTCAGAGGGGATGAACAAATCTTGCCAAGAAAACCCTGTGACAGGGTTGCCTTAGGGTCTCCATAGGTCAGAAATGACTTGAAATCACACAAGAACAAGAACAACAGCAGTCACAATAAAAAGACCAAATCAAGCCTGAATTCTCACAAGAAGCCAAAATGATCAAACTGAGGCTATCATACTTTGGCCATAACATGAGACAACATGACTCAGAAAAAACAATAATGCTTGGAAAGTGGTAGGCAGTAGGAAAAGAGGAAGACTGCGCTATTGGTGGATAGAGTTTGCTAGACCTGAGCAGGGCTGTTGATGACAAAGGTGTCTTAGAGGTCTCTCTCACAGGGTTGCCATAAATCAAAGTTGACTTGATTATAATTAAAAAGAAGCGTGGAGTCATGAAGCCTCCAGCTGTTGTTGGACTGCAGCTCCCATCATTTGGCTGGCTAAGGACTAGACTGGCTGCCAATTTGCTTCTGGTCTGAATTCAAGGTGCTGGTGATACTTGAAGGAGCACCTCTACCTATATGTGCCCCCCTGGGGACTGAGATCTGCCTGGGGGGGTCCTCATCAGTGCCCCACCAATAGGGGCATTACAATGGGAGAGGATTTGGGAGAAAGCCCTCTCAGTTGTGGCACCATACATCTGGAATGCCCTACCCTTGGAGGCCCAACTGGCACCAAGACTGGTTTCTTTTTGGCTCTAGCTCTGGACATGGCTTGTTATTAAGGCCTTTGGGATCTGATTCATTTGTAAGCCTGCACATGTCTTTTAGATGCTTTTAACTTACTTGAGCTGTTTAATGTGATTTTATCTTGTTTAAATTACTTACTGATTCTAATTTAGAATTTATTTATTTATTTATTTAATATCATTTCAACTGTTTGCCACCATCAGATCTCATGATAGGAAGGCAATATACAAATGTTTTAATAAAGAGGTAAATAAGGATACTGGGACTTGCAATTCAGCAACATCCAGAGGGTTGCATGGTTCCCATCTCATCCTTTGATCTAATGAAAGAGACTAATTTAGCCCTGTGCCACCTAAACTGACTGGCAGTGGATCTCAGCAGAGGTCTTTTCTGCTAAGTCAGAATCCTTCTTGCCAGAAATGCAAGGGATTGACCCTACAATGAGCATGCTGTGATCTGCCACCAGGTTTCTTGATTAACCGGTGAGGCTTGCTTTGCTTCTAGGTATATCCTCCAAAGGCTGGTCCATGCATGTCCCTGCCGAGGTGACTGGTGAAATTGGCAAGACAGTTGCCTTGCCTTGCACTTTCACACATCCACACTCCACGTATGACAAGACTTTGACTGCCATTTGGCGGGTGAAGGAGCCTTACAATGGGACAGTGATTTTCAAGTGCATCACACACAGCTCCAGTGACCTCTGCAAAACCACCATTGGCTTAAAGAACAGGTACAAGCTCTTGGGGAACCCGAGACAAAACAACCTCTCGCTCCAGATTGACCATGTTACCTGGGACGACAGCAACAGATACTTCTGCAGAGTGGAATTCTCTGGGGATCTTCATGACAAATATGAAAGCCGGATGGGAATCAGGCTCCACCTCATAGGTAAGAAGATCTTGGCTTATATCCAAGTATTAACAGTGGAATAGTGGTGAATAAAGTGCAGGCTCTCATCAGGTTGTTGTTGGTGTTACGTGCCTTCATATCAACTCCAAATGATGGCAACCCTATCCAAATATGTTACAATTACAGTTTTCCAGATCTGGTCCTGAATCATATTGTTATAAATTCAAATAGATCTGCTGAATCACATACTGTCCAACTGTCCCAATTTGGCCGGGACAGGCATGATTAATCCTTTGCCGTCCCACTTTTTCAATTGCTTTTAAAATGTCCCGGTTTCTCTCTCTGCCTCACACTTCCCCTGCTTACTTCAGTTGCTGCAAACTGAATTGAATGTGCAAAAGTAATTTGATCTCCGTTAACTCAGCAGTGGGCAGAGGACGGAATGGCACATAGTGTTGTATTTCCCTATAGATCAGAGGTGGGCAACTGTGGGAGTCTGGAGGGGTGCATTAGTCCTCCGGAAGGCCTTAGAAGGCCCACCACCACCACCACCTAAAACTAAAAAACATTTTCCCTAAATCACCCCAAGACTCTCTAGGGGGCGTGGGGGGAGGGCATTTTGTTATGTTTTTAGACACACACACACACATACACGGGCTATTTCAATAAATATTAAGTTAAATATTTATTAAATAAATGGAGAGGTCTTTTTAAAAAACAGGAAGGCACTTCCAGTTTACTTCCAGTTTTTAAAATGGTACAGAAGATGTGCCAAAAATGCCTCCAAGTCTCCTAGAGGGCATTTGGGGGCAAAAAATAAAAAAAATTGACCCCTGGGGGCCACAAAAATGGCCTAGATTGCTTGCAGCCTTCAGGCCACACTTTGGCCCATGTCTGCTGTAGACTCAGGCAAAAGCAAACTGCTGTGGCCTCTCCTAGCTTGTGTGTTCTTCCTCATCGATAACTTTGCCATCTTGGCCACATTCTGATGTGGTTTGGTCACACATGTCGCAGTCTTCATCTGTGAAATGTTGGAGGATCTTGAATAAATGGGAATTACATAGTTATTGACTCACTATTCAACAATTTATTCAATAGGTCTACTATAACAGAGGCCTTATCTACACAGGCAATTTACCCCAATTGGACTTAAGCTTTCACCAAGCTTGGAAAAGTTACATTTTTGTAATTGCATTTCTTGCTTCCATTGTTGTTGCTATTTGCTATCAAATTGGCTTTCACTTCTGGCTCTCCAGGAACCCCCAGTCATCAATAGCCCTGCTCAGATCCTGCAAATTTGGGGTCATGTCTTCCTTATCAAATCAGTCCATCTGCAACATGCTCTTCCTGTTTTCCTAACTGCCTTCCACTTTATCAAGCATTATTACATTTTCTGTCATCTCCTCAAATCTCCCAGACAGTACAGAAAAGTTAGTTCACAAAAGGAACTTTTCCAAGCTCTGCATTTGACTGTCCCTTTGTGGAACTCTCACCTGTCATGTTACACAGTCCTTTGTATCACAAGGCTTGTCAACACAGGCAAAATACCCCATCTTGCCCCATCTCAGAGCCCTGCTGTCCTGACAACGCAGATTATTTGCCTTGTTCTGCTCCCAGGCAGTCCTCACCACCCCCGGGACAGATACGGGGCTGAGATGGGGGAAGGTGGGGTAGGGCCCGATAGAATGTTTTTAAAAAATATCTGGTTTATGCTGTTACTGCCAGAAAAAAACAGATTGGCCCCCACATGTCTGTAGGGGCCCATCCCTATAGGCCGGTCCTTGCTTCTGCTATGGCCTCCATGGCTCTCCCGGAAGGCAGGAAGGAGTCCCACAGCATGTGACCAAGGCTGGTCACGTGCAGGAGGACTTGGTAACATGTTGCGGGGGCCCTTCCTGCCTTCCAGGTGACAGCAGTGGCAGCAGCAATAGGCCTGCATGCGCGGACATCCTCCCATTCAGTGGAGGAAATGGGGGAACAACGGGCCAGATCCGTGGCTGGGATACACTGGCAGGGAGGCAGCATATCCTGGCTTGTATAGATGGGCCCACAGACAGTATTTGAGAAAGGTATCTTTTTCAACTTCAGTTTCCACGCTGGCTGGAATTCCCCTAGACAGTAGTCCAGAATGTCAAATTTTCCAAGCTCTGATCTGTAATTCAAGTTGGATCTGCATTCTGTGTTTCATCTTGATTATTGTTTATTTCTACTTTACTCATTGTTTCTCTGCCCTTAAAAGCCCACTTTTCATCTTTTTTTTTAAAAAAATAAGTTTTAAAACCCTTTTGAAAGCCAGTATTATAAAGCAGAGAATTGTACTGTTTCAAGAGCATGTGGGAAGCTCAACATGGATAGAATGGGAAGGGAGGAAAAGGATGTTCCTACAACTGAGCTGCTTGTACAGAGAAAACCCTAAGCAATGGTTCTCAGCCTTTGGTCCTGCAGCCATTTTGTGCTTCAACTCACACAAGCCTCTCCCAGCATGACAATGATGATAGATTCTGGGAGCTGAGGTCCAAAACAATTGCAGGACCAAAGACTGAGAACCATTGCCCTAGGGCAGTGCTTCCCAAACTTTGGTTCCACAGGTGTTTTGGACTTCAGCTCCCAGAAGCCCCAGCCAGCTTAGTCAACAATCAGGAATTGGGGGAGCTGAAGTCCAAAACATCTAGAGGACCAGACTTTGGGAATCACTGCCCTAGGGGATTATGCCTTCCACACCAGTGGTTCTCAAACTTTTTACCTCTGTGATCCTCTTTGCATCTACATGCAGATGTTGTGCCACCTCTGGGAGAGAGGGAGAGAGGATGGCATAGAAAGCCCCAGGCACACATTCGTCCTACTCTGCCATATCTGGGGAGCACACCAGCTGCCGCTTCTGCCTTTGTAATGGAAAGAGCAGAAGCATTGCAGTCAAAGCAAGAAGAATGAGCACCTTGCTGCCGCTGCTGTCCTATGCCATAGGGATTCTTCTCTCTTCTCCAGACAGGTCACTAACTGCCCATTTCAGAAGCCCAAGAATTTGTGTTTGTCACCTGGGGCTTGCCACCCTTTCTGCTCCTGCTCTGAAACCAAGGGACATTAATAATTTAATGTCCAAAAAATTTCTTGCACCCCCTCCTTGAGCAACTATCATGCCCCCCCCCAAAATGGTCACACCCTACAGCTTGAAAACCACTGCTCTACATAGTTATAGCAGTGGGATACCACTATAGTTCTCATGGTGCCATGCTTTGGAATTCTGGGACTTGTAGTTTGGTGAGACACTTAGCATTCTCTGCCAGAGTGCTCTGGTGCTGTAGTTCAATGGGAACAGGCCTTGCACTATGGCCTGTATTATCTATTTGCCATTTTCTTTTTAATGGCTATGTTTTTAACTGGTTTTAATTTTATTGTTTAATTACATTTTTAACTTCTATATGAAGCAAATTTTAACTGTTTGTTTTAACTGGTGTAAGCCTCTCTGAGTCCCAGACTTCTACTTATAATTATTGTCTAGCAGAGAAGTCTAAGAATTGTGGCTCATGGCTTCCATCTCTGTGGAGCAGTGAATCCACTCTGCATTTTAGCCCAAACTTTGAAGGCTATCCAAGGTGCTGAATTCCATCCCACAAAGAGCATCAGCACTGTGAGAAGTTCCTTTATACATTCAAACACAGAGTGGCTTCACTACCAGTGAGCCTAAGTACCTCACGAAACTACAGATCACAGGATTCCAAAGTAGAGAGCCACAGCTATTAAAGCCATGTCAGCCTCCCAGAAATGTGCATGTGTAGCAGTGCCCTGAAAGTGGTGGACTGGACCACTTCTGGCTATCAATTGGCCTCGACTGGCCTAAATTATACAAAGCATATCTTTCCAGAGGGCAGCTTTTAGAGCAGGTTATTTCATCAATCACATATTTTACAGATTGAGATTCTACATTTGGGTTGCATAGCATAAATCTCTCCATATGAAGTTACACATTGATTGTACAATGCATCCCTCATGCGTGGAGACATTGCATAACTGAATGTGCACCCAACCATCTTCTCCAACCTTGAAATGAATGTAGGAATTCCGTACCAGGTTAAAATGTCCAACTAGGAACTTAGGCAGGTGAGACACCAAATGTACAACCAAATATACAAGTAAATGCACATGTGCACCCATGCAAAATAGTGCCCAATGTGCATCCATGTACAATGTACATCCATGCAGAATGACACCACACAAACAGCTCCAATTCTTCAGCCCTGAATTGAATGCACGTCTTCTGCATTGGACAAAAATGTCCAACCACTTCCATAGGAAAATGTAGGCATGCAGGAGGCACCAACAAGATTCTGGCCATTATGTTTTCGGCAGCACCTCCCAGGATTGTGAACATCTCTGTCCAGATGGACCAGGTTCATGCTTTCCATGCCAAGTGTACAGCAGAAGGAGAACCGCTTCCAACTGTGACGTGGGCCGGTCCTGTATCTGACAACATGACTTCCGTCTCCAGTACAACACATCAGATAACCAAGGAACTTCAGCACCTGGTTCATGATGGGAAATACACTTGCACTGCCATCAACAGCCTTGGACGAGCAGAAGGGACTGTGTATTTTTACAAATTCAAAGCTGGGAGTGGTTCTTGGATTCTCATTCTCTTGTTCGTAGCCTTGGGGATTAAATTACTGGCTCTGGTGGTGATATTAGGGATTGGTGCATTCTGTAAAGGAGGTAAGTATATTATAATTATCATCATTTTAATTTTCAGTGGATTTTTAAAGTACAGTTACAAAGAACAGGGGAAAACAAAGAGAAAAGAAGAAAAAGAAAACAGGAGGAAAAACATACAATATGAACATGGGCTAGCCATTTACAATATCATAAACTCTGTATGTGTGTGTGCATGCCTTCAAGTTGCTTGTTGGCTTATGGCAGCCCCATGAATTTCATTACGTAAATCCTATTGTTACTCCCACCTAGAGTAGACCAGTTAAATTTACCTGTGTGTTGATTCATTCCACAATGGATTCAGTGGATCTAGTTTAGTTGGGGTATAGTCAAGAAAAATATGCTTTATAAAATTTATTATTATTATTATTATTATTATTACCAGTACCAGTACCAGTAACAGTACTATTTCGGATAATAAAACTGTAGAGTCAGAAGAAATCACCCCAGAGTCATAGTTTCCAAAATGTCTGATGTGTGAAACAGGCAATTACAGGTATCCCTCAGTTAACGAAGTCAATGTGTTCCTGGGCTTCACTTTTTTAACAGAAACTTTGGTACCAGAGGTAGAAATAACACGGAAAGAACAGGGATAGGTTCCTACACCACAGGGTAAAAAGAGCAATTCGACATGATTCAGCAAACCTTTTATTCAAAACTAACATTATGCACATTATTATCACTTACAAAAACCAGGTCAGTTAAGCCTTACATAAGCAAACAAAGAATGTTTTGAATCTTCTAGAGACCACCTGAAAACTTCTTTCAAAATGCAGCTTAGGATGATTTTTTTCCCCTTTCAGTAGCCTCCATTTTTCTTATGATTTCCATTTTAGTGGCAAAACCTATAGATGTATGCTTTTTCAACATGTCAGGGTGGCTGGTCAGGCAGGCTAATGTGCTTTCCCCCTTTTCTTTCTGTTTTGTTCTTCACACAGGCTCAGTAAGTGATCCTGGAGGCAGCTGTTTAACTTGCCTGTTGTACGCAAGGACAAACAGCTACAGTAGCATCACCTACAGTAGAATCCCATTCTTTCTCAGGTCAAGCTTTATTGCCTTGTTTACTGCAGAAATGCTACTGCAACCCAATGCTGAAAGTCCCTCTTTCTCCAGCTTTCCTTCACCAGCCTCCCAATGCCATTGCTTCACAAAACCCTTCCAGCTAGAAAGAAAAAAAGAAAAGTGGGGGGGAGCTTTGCTACACTCCCATAAAAAGATTTTGGGCTGGTCTAGACGAGGGAATAAAATGTCGATCGTTGAATACATAAGCCAATTCGCAGCAGCTTTCATCTGTCTCAATGATTTTTTTTTGCGGGGGGGGGGGCAAGGTCACTGGTGTGCTAAGCTATCCATGTTTGTTGTTCACACAGAGGCATGCCAGCAGATCAAGATGGTGGGCACAAGTGAATTATTCACAGTTTTATACGCTGCAAATTGCCTCCTCCAAACAGGTTTTTTTTTTAATTAAATCTAAGGTGCGGGAGAGTGCTCTTCTGCTTAAATAATGAAAAAAAGAAGGAAAGAAAGGCTGTTTCATCACCTCAGGGCGTGATCGCTATGGCAGTAATCCAACATGGTGGTTCCGGGATCTGCTTTCTTAGCAAGCTCTGCCCCTGTGCATGTCCAACCATTCACCTGTCCTCTTCAGCAATGCGCTGCAAGGCGATTTGGTTGTCCTAACATGAGGGAGTGTGTATTTCCCCTGCAGTTGCCAAAAAACTTGGGGAAAGCCCCGGAGGCTTTTGCCACAGACTTTCTCCGAATTTTGCTCCCCCTCCCTCCGAAAATGACGGAATGCTGCAGGATCCCATTTGGACACATGGGGTTCCCCGTGGATTCCATAATGATTTATTTCACCATTTAGACTACCTCTTTGTAAACAGGAGCTTCTTCATCACAGGCTTTGGCTGAATCCACACGACATAAATAATCCAGTTTGAAAGTGGTTTATTTGCCATGGCTCCTTCCTAAGGAATCCTGGGATTTGTAGTTTTACAAGGCCTTTAGCCTTCTCTGCCAAAAAGTGCTGGTGCCTCACTGAACTATAAACCTCAGGATTCTATAGGAAGGAGCCATAGCAAATAATCCGGTTTCAAACTGGATTATTGTTGTAGTGTGGAATCAGCCTTTGTTAACTGAGGTAGATCTGTAATTTTTTTCCCAGTGTGGCAGAAACTGGCTACAATTGTTTCTTTCTTGGAAACTTCCCAGGGACCAGCAACTGACAGATTGTGGATCTGCACTACTCCCTGGACTGCCACTTTGAGTAGCACTGATTCCTCATTCAACTAAGGTTGCCAGGTATCCTTATTATAAGGGATGCCCCTTTTTTGAGGGCCAGGAAACGTGTCCCTTACATGGCTGGCAGGTGTCCCTTACTATAAGGGAGGTCCCCTATTTGAGGATTGGAAAGCTTTTCCTGTTATATAGACTGGAGAAGGTTGCCAAAATATCCAGTAGTTTTGGGTGTGGGCCCTTAGTAAAGATTAAAAAAAAGTGCATCATGTAATTTATGTATGTGGACAATATGTTAATTGTATAGAGGAACACATTGCTACGTTAACTGGACAAGCTTGTCAACAGCGAGTTCTTGATTGTCAATCCTGCATGTCATGAGTTTCCAGTGTCCCTCCCTTATTGCTATTTTGAAAACCTGGCAACACTACTAGAGGAGCAAGCAATTCTCTCAGCCTGTCACCTGTATGTACCCCAAGGTGCCATGGTCAAGAAACAGTTTTTCTACCTAAGGGGTTGTCTATACAACAAAAATACTCCTCATAGAATTCAAGGAGAATACAATTTGTCTTAATGAGATCCTGCATCAATCCGGGGTCAAAAATGCCAAAAACTATGCAAGAAAACTTCACAGATTTTCCCAAAGTTTTTTAAAAGCTCTGTGGGGAATGTGCATTCCCACTCATTGGGACAATCAATTCACTTTGATGGGCATTCCTGATGAATGGAAGTAGAAAGCTGATTGGTCAGATGTGCGCAGGGGGTGGAGCTTGCTAACAAGGCAAGTACCCAAAACTGCCATGTTGGATTTGTGCTGTAGCGATCATGCACTGAGGGAATGAAACAGCCTTCTCCTCCCCCCCCCCGCAATTTTTTCTAATATTTAAGCAGAATATCACACTTGCACACCTTGGATGTGCTTTTTTTTAAAAAAAAAATACTGTTCAGTAGTGGCAACTGGTGACAATAAAAATGCGAGTAATTCTCTCATGCCTGCCATCATGATTCACAGGCATACCTGTTTGAACAACGAACAAGGATAGCTTTGCATGCCTGTGATCTTCCCAAAAAATCATTGAGACAAATGAAAGCTGCTGTAAATTGGCATTAGTGTGAATCAATTTACATTTTATAGCCTCCTGTAGCCAAGCCCTAAGAGTCAGGCCTTAGTCTATTCAGGATTTGGGTCTTTGGGGCTCCTTAGTGGCTCTCACTTCAACATCTGCACAATAGTATAGTTAGTGAGAGCACTAACATTTGTCTTGTTTTTGTCCCTTGGATTGCAGATAGCTTTATGACCACAACGGCCCTTTCACGGTAAGAAACTCTTGCATTTCAGCTTGCAGATTTAACAGAAGTGTGTTGCTAGCTTTTATCAGCAGATAGAAAAGTCTGAAATTGTGACAGTATTTCAAGGTGTGAAGATCAGAAACAAGAGGAGGACTCTGGCTGGAATTCAGCTGGTCCACTATGCCAGCAGTTGCACTTTTTCTGGGGCCACACAGTGGTGGCAAGAGAAGACAGACAAAAGTTACTCTGGACAGCTTATCTCTCCAATGCTGTATTTCAGGGGTAAGCAAAGTGCAGGCCGTGGGGCATATGCAGCCTCCAGGGCCATTTTTTGTGGCTACCAGGACCCCGCAGGGATAAAAATGCTCCTAAATAGCCTCTAGGGGGAATTTGGGCCACATGAGAAATTTTAGGCCAGGATAGGCCTTTGTTTAAAATAGGAAGTGAACCAAGGAATCACTTCCTGTTACAAAAAAAGGCTTCTCCTGGAGCTAAAATGCCCCAGGTCCCAGGCAAAAAATGTGGCAAAATGCCCCTCACACCCTTAGAAGGTGCTTGGGGGCAAAAATGCACTTGGTGCAAGTTGCTCCAAGTTCTCCTGCGGAGCTAATGTGCCTTCCTACTCTCTGGCAGTTTCCGACGCTATCTTATTTCCTCCCTAGCCACAACACCCATGGTCCTTTTCCTACTGCCCACACTGGCATCATTATACCAACGTAGTGCACCACCAGGATTCTGAGGTCATGTTTGCTGTGATTTCAAGTGGGTATGGATACAATGGATTGTTGATGTGCTAGATTTCTGTTTCGTTGAAGAAGGAGTTCTACCTCATACTATCCAATACTGTCCTGTAAACCAGTCGTTCTCAACCTTTGATCCCCCAGATGTTTTGGATGTCAGCTTCCAGAAGTCCCAGCCAGTACAATCAGTGTTCAGGAATTCTGGGAGCTGACGTCTCAAATGTGTGGCGGACCCCTGTGTGAGAACCACTGCTGTAAAGTACCTCTATTATATTCGTGGTCAGGCCAGAGTCTACAATAAAAGTGGAATTGAACCCACCTCTCAGAAGTGCATCTTTAGCCAATAGCTGCAGAGCCACAGACTTAGGGGTTTATTGCATGAGACAGGTAAACTGCATTAACATTAAGATAATAATAGTGCCTTCAGTTGGGGCTTATCATTTGATGCTGTTTCTTTTCTGTTGTTCTTCCATGGGAGACCATTTGGAAACCATTTCTTTTTATTAACACAAAAAATCCATTAATGACCTCCTTTCCCACTTCTGTTGTGCTACGATTTCCTGTGCAAAAGGTCAATTGTGCTTTTATGCTGATTTTGGTTGTTCAGTGGGTGTGCTTTGGGTGGGAAATGTCAATCACCTCCAGTGATTAGGGGAGAAGGAGAAGGGGTGGACATTTCAATTTGGTGAAGTAACAGAAACTTTTAATTTTTGTTTCTGTATAGAAAAGAAATCTATTTTCAAAGGACTGTTCTCTCCCCGCCCCCGCACAACTGGGGGCTTTTCAGAGAAGTCAAAACTTTGCTCACTATCCCCCTTTTCCTTTTCCAACCCATTCCAGAGTGTAAGAAGAAAAGAGTTTTACAGTTTCAAAAAGCTTTTCTTTCATTAACCCAGTAATGCTTGCTTTCTTCTAGCTTCAGATGTAACTAATTGCTGGAAGATGAAAGCCAGCATTGGGATAGGTCAGACAGATAGATCAGTAGGTACTGGATTTCACCTGTCAGTGATTAGCTAGAGAAGTCCAATATATCCTGATCAGGAAGCCCACTACCACAAGGAAAAAAGGGCATTTTTAAACATACCAGTGTTTTCATATTTTGAGGGGGCCATCTGTGTGTGCATGTAACAAACTAGGAAATGGGGTGGTGATAGTGTCTTCAAGAAGGTAGTGGGTGGGCAGTCCCAAATGCTGTGTGTGATAAACTTTTAGCACAAATGAATGCTGTAATTCTGGAATGGTTCCCAACATGCTCAAGGAAAGAGAGCATTTTGAGAAACAATGCTAATGTAATGGGGAAAGAGCCTTCTGTGACAAAGCCAAAACTTAAAAACAAAATATGTGCCCAAAAAGACAACCATGGATGTTGCAGTGTTGGTTGGAGCATGTATCTATGAAATATAAGAAACCAGCTGACACCAGGCAAAACTCTTCATCCAGGTAGTCCATTATTAGCTACTCTGACAGCATCTCTCCAAGGCTTCAAATAAAGAAGGGGTGGGCAACATGTAGTCTGGCAGGAATTGCTGGACTGCAACTCCCAGCATTCCTCACCATCAGCTCTGCTGGCAAGGACTGCCAGGAGCTGTAGTCCAACAAAACTTGAAGGGCTATGTGATTCCCATCCATGTTTTAATGGGAGAGAAGGGCCTTCTCTGTGGTGGCACCAAGTTATAAAATAGCCTCCCCTTAGATGCCCAATTGGCACTGACATTTGCTTCATTTCAGTGCCAAGTTAAAAACATGGCTTCTTTATGAAAGCCTTTATGGGCCTAATGATTTCATCCAGTTGTACACTTATATGGTTTTACTTGCTTTACTTTGTTAGGTAGTCTAATATGTTTTTAGACTTGTGCTTTTTTTTTACTGCTTTGTATTTTATATTAAAATAATCTTTATTGAAATTTACACACATACAAAAGGAAAAAGGCGGGGGAGAACATGTAATCACATAAAATAAAATATACAAAAGACTAAGACCAAAATTCAACAGTTTCAAAAGACAATAGATAACTTCACTAACATAAAATTTTACCTTCCCTCCACCCAACATCTATCCCCTCCTCCAACCCCTTTATTCTCTTTTCTCTTATTTAAAAAACCTACGGTAGCTATATCCAGGGTAACATACACCATTATCTACATATATAAAACGCTTCGGTGTGTTTCCATTCCAACTCTGCTGATTGGCCACTTAGGAAACATGTCAAGAGTATGATCATTTGATGCATTAATATATAACTTTTCAAATCAACTATAATGGCTAGCTTCATGCAGAGAGCCCCGCCGCTGCCACCATGCAACCACACGAACACATAGACACACACACAATGCTAGACACACCATGTGTGCTAGGACACGAGAGCCCCTCTGCTGCCATGGAACCACGCTACACACACATACCATGCTACACACACACACTACACATGCCAGGACACAAGAGCCCCTCTGCAACCACCATGCAACCACACATACACATACTGCTCTACACACACATACCATGTGCGCCAGGACATGAGAGCCCCTCCACTGCCACCATGCAACCACACATACACAGCACTCTACACACACACACCAGGACGTGAGAGCCCTTCTGCCGCTGCCATGCAATCATACATACATACACAAATACTACGCTACACATATACCACATACAGCAGGATGCGAGAGCCCCTCTGCCACCGGCATGCATGCATACATACACCACGCTACACACAAATACCATGCACACCAGGATGCAAGAGCCCCTCCACTGCAATCATGCAACTGCTCATACATACACCACACTACACACACACACACACACACACGACAGGATGCAAGAGCCCCTCCACCAGCACGCAACGAAGCATGCACACCATGCTACACACACATACACACCATGCATACCAGGACATGAGAGCCTCTCCACTGCCACCATGCAATCACACAAACACCCCCATACCACACACACAAGGATGTGAGAGCTCCTCTGCCATGCACAAACACCACCCATGCTACACACACACCACACCACACTCTATGCACACACACACACACCACAAGCATCAGGATGCAAGAGCCCCTCCACCACCATGTTGAGAAAGGACCTGAAGCTTTCCACATTTCTATCCCAAGGCCTAAGACCAAGGAGCAGCTACAGACAGCACAGAAGCCCATGTAATAGCAGCCAAGACTGAGGGTCGAATGCTGCTCTTAAATAGCAGTTCCCCTGGCAGCTTCAGGTGTGCTGCATGATTGCAGCCAGCTGCGTCTGATAGCTTGGTCCTGGTTCTTCCAAGACTCCCACAGCCAGGGCCTGAGTCTGCAAAGAGGCTGAGCAGCCAGGAGCCTAGTCCTGCAAGGAGAGGCAGATCCTGACATCTAAGCAGCCACTGAAAATGACAACATACACAAGAGAGTTATATAGATATATAGATAAACACACACACATAAAAAAAGAGACTTCCTGTTTCTCTCCGATTGCATCATAGCATATCAGTTTTACACACCCTCTCTTCTCCTAGTGTATAATATAATATAATATAATATAATATAATATAATATTATGGTTTCTATATATTAAAAGTAGTATGATGTGATGGGACGGAGAAGGTTGTCCAGGAGCCATATGTGACCAAACAAGTGTACAGCTTTCCATGGCCTAAATAAAGGACGTCTCTGGGACCTGGGCAGGATTGTTAGCAGCACACTACTCATCAGAGCACAGCAGAATCATTGGTACAATTTGTGTGTCTGGCTTGGGAACAGCTGAGTCAGCCCTCCTTTCAAAGGGCTCAGAAAGTTCAGGACAGAAACTGCTTTGATGGAGGGGGGGGGGAGATTCAACTGTCCAAAGTCACAGCACATAAACTTTTATCTGGATGAGTAACAGCCTGTGACAGACCACTTTGAAGTACAAGAAGCAGGTGGAATAGATGAGGGACACTAGTTGCCCTACAAGAAGGGCAGTGGGGAAACTGTGACTCTCTAGATCAAGGGTCGGCCGCATGCAGCCCTTAGGGCCATTTTTGTGGTCTCAAGGCCTAGCAGAGGTTAAAAAAATGTTTTAAAAACTCCACTAAGTGCAATCAAATGCCCCCTATGGGGTTTACGGACATTTTTTTTAACATTTTGGGGGAGGGGGTCTGGACCATTTTAGGCTCAAAAAAAGGCTTTTTTTGAATCGGGAGTGACTTCTAGTCACTTCCTGTTTTGAAAAAAAGGCCTCCCCAGTGCTAAAAACATGTGTGAATGCCCACTCCGGTCCCTAGAGGATATTGAAGGGTATTTGGGGGCAAAAAAATGCTTTTTTTAAAAATAGTGGGGAATATCCCCCCCCCCGTACAAATTCTCCTTGCCCTCTAGCCTTCCACAACTGCCCATTTCTGCTACAGATATTGTTGCACCTAAACTCACATCATCCCTTGATGTTTGGCAATGCTGGCTTGGGCTGACGGGGGTCAGAATCCAATATCAAGAGGGCTTCAGGTTCCCAAGTTCCAACAAGCCTAGGTATGGGGCATAAACCTGAATTAGTGATTTATACCTTCTACCTAGACCTAGAAACAGAAATAACAGTGGAAGCTGCCAGCTTCCAAGTCAGTGGTGTATCCACTCTCCAGGTTTTCGTGTTCACTAATGGACCTATTCTAAGTACTGAACCCGATCTGCCAAATAGGCCCAGCACGTTGGATAACTCCTTTGAAGTTTGGACTAACACCTGGAACTGCTTCACCACCGCATTGACATCAGAGCCACAGAAACAAAGAACTGAAAATTGGGCTATCTTCTTGGAAAGACTCAGAGGCTTGTTGCACAAGGGAAAGAAAGTGACAGTGGCAGTGCAGCCTGATAATAGCGCCTCCCATCCTACCTTACCACATGATGTCAGCATTCTGTAGCTGTTCTTCCAGTCCCTTAGGAGATGGTGGTAAATGTGAGTCTAATCCCTTAGAAAAAAAGATTCATGTTTACCACAGTCTCTCTTGGGACTGGAAGGAAAGAACAGCTGTAGAATACTGATGTCATGCAGTAAGGCAGAAGGGGAGGTGCTATTACTGGGATGCACTGCGGCTTCCCTTCCCTCATGCCATAAACCCATCAATCTGTCACAATCTACTCCTTGACAAGAGTGGTTTTATACTGGCCACCAACTCTTCCAAGCTTTGCTTTTTAAAGATTAAGGAGATTTTCAGACCGCGTTTTACCGTGGCTCATGCAGGAGGAGCTTCCGGGAGAGGGACGGCGGTCTTGCACGGCAGAGGGTTTGTTTTCGGACGCTGCCATCCCTCTCCCAAAACCATCCGTGTCACTTCCGTGAAGCTTCGGAAGCCTCAGCGCCATATTTTAATCACAGGCAACCTCCATGATTAAAATATGGCTCTGTGGCTTCCGAAGCTTTACGGAAGTAACACGGATGGTTTCGGGAGAGGGACGGTGGCATCCGAAAATGACCCTCTGCCACGCAAGACCGCCATCCCTCTCCCGGAAGCTCCTCCCGCATGAGCCACGGTAAAATGCGGTCTGAAAATCTCCTTAGACAAACACTTGGAGGTGCAAGACTTTGTGAGCAAATTTGTGCTCTAGTGAGTAAGTAGCAGTTTCTGGATGCATCAGAAATTAGTATTTCCAAAAGACACATCTTTTTGTGACTGAACACCTCATGGAACAATTCAATCCATGTCTGGTATATGCTTCTGTGGTGAAAACTGCTTGATTCTTTTTATTTGAAATCAGAGTTACACAAAAGTGTTGGAGGTAAGGGAGTCAATGGACTTTAACTTGATGGTACCTTTAAAAAGTCATGCCTTCTTTCTACCAAGTCCTCTGGGAATAAGCAGAGTTCTATTCCCCACAATTGGCATTAATCTTCATGCTTTCCTTGGCAGGCAACAAACACAAGAGTCTCCATATGAAAACTTCAGTCGCACAATCAGCATCATAAGTCGAAGCCTGCCTGAGAGAATCTAAACTAATGCATGGGTTGAAGATCAAGGTCTGTACAGTGGGCCCTTGGTATCCACACAGGTTTGGTTGAAGAACCACCACCACCCCCGATACCAAAATCTGTGGATGCTTAAGTCCCATTATATACAATGAACCAGTAAAATGGTATCCTTTATATAAAATGGCAAAATCAAGATTTGCATTTTGGAATTTATTTATTTTGGGGGGGGATATTTTTAAGCCATGGGTGGTGGAATCTGTGGATACAGAAGGCTGATTGACTGTATAAGTGGTTCTCAGACTTTAGTCCTCTGGGTGTTTTGGAGTTTGGCTCCCAGAATCCCTGACCATTGGCCAAGATGTCTGGAGCTTCTATGAATGGAAATACAAAACACCTGAAGGACCAAAGTTTGAGAACCACTGGTCTATATGATTCTCTCCATTTTATGGAGTGAGGCAGCAGCCCTGTAAGCAGTTCTTAATCTCTCTGATATGGTAGGCCAGCACTTTCCCCCCAATATGCCAGGAACCAGTAACTGTATTTGTGCCATATTACTGTATCTGCATAATTTCCTGGAAACACACGGCTTGGACTGGCACCAATCCACAGACCACCACCTTGAGTATCACAGCATGCAGTGAACCCTTAGCTATATCCGTGTGGTATACAAAGTTGTCCATACTATAACAACATGAAACTATAGTGGGGTGGGCAAAGTGCAGCCATCCATTGTTGGGTTGTAACTTGCAGCATTCCTCACCACTGGCTAACATTGTCACTTTTCTTCCCCTGTATGTTTTTTTTTTTTAAACATCTTTGCCTGGTGGATTAGCCAGTGAAGTTTTGAATGCTTGCTTGCTTGCTGCATTTTGTGCATTCTGTTTGGCCAATAAAGGTATCACTCGCTAGTGAATTTGGGATTTTGTTGTGCTAACCAGACAGAGACTCTGCAAAATTCAACCAGTTTTTTTCTAGTCCTACCTGGAGATGCCACAAACTGAATTGGGGACTTTGGGCACATATACCACATGCTCTATCACTGAGCCATAGCCCTTAAAATCATAGTATCATAGAGTTAGAAGAGACCACAAGGGTCATCCAGTCCAACCCCCTACCTTGCAGGAATACATAATCAAAGCACTCCCAACAGCTGGCCATCCACCCTCTGTTTAAACACCTCCAAAGAAGGAGATTCCACCACACTCTAAAACAGTGTGTTCCACAGTTGAATAGCTCTTACCATCAGAGAAACCAGCTATTATCGTGTCCAGAAAATTCTAATCTTAGTATTCAATTTTAATGCTTTAGAGCTGGAATGATAAATCAGGACAGGGCAGCTATAGATGGATGACAATTCCCATTATTCTTGTCCACCGGCCATCTTGGTTAGAGCCATCCCATGAGGTCAAGATGGTATACGTGGAATCCCTTTTCTCCACTTTATCCTTCCAGACATTATGGGAAATAACTTTTATTATTTATTTATTTATTTATTTATACCCTGCTCTTCAGCCACAAGGCTATCAGAGCAGCTTACAAACTGTTTTTAAGCAATAGCAATTTACACATCTACACTTCATTAAGCAATTTCCAATGTGTGTTAGCTAATTGACCCCACAAGTCAGGTACTCATTTTACCAACCTACGAAAGAATGGAAGGCTGAGTGAACTCAGCCTGGGAATGTCCTAAAAGTACCCAGCAACATAGATTGTGCTGGTGCCCTTATATTCTGTTGCCCTGTTGGATTGTGCAGCTGCCTCATCTTCTACTTGTGGACTTCATATAGATAACAGGCTGGCTACTGTAACAGAACATTAGACTAGACAGGCCTTTGGTCTGACACCTGTGAGTCATTAGGGGGTGGAGCTGGGAGCCTAGCTCTATATAAGTCCTTGCAGAGGCTTTCCAGGCCAGTTTCCTGCCAGAGAGAAGGAGAACAGCTTCTGGACAGCAAGTTTCCTGCCAGTTTCCTGCCAGGGAGAAGAAGGAAGCAACTTCTGGACAGCCATTCTGACTGGGGAGATTGAATTTTTTAAAAAAACTGTTGGGAGAGGCTGCTTGTTGCTGAGGGGCTTGAACTTCTGACCTTCCCCTTTTACCCTCAAGAGCCTTCCTGTGAGTCACACCTGTGAGTCACACCTGTGAGTCATTAGGGGGTGGAGCTGGGAGCCTAGCTCTATATAAGTCCTTGCAGAGGCTTTCCAGGCCAGTTTCCTGCCAGAGAGAAGGAGAGCAGCTTCTGGACAGCAAGTTTCCTGCCAGTTTCCTGCCAGGGAGAAGAAGGAAGCCACTTCTGGACAGCCATTCTGACTGGGGAGATTGAATTTTTTAAAAAAACTGTTGGGAGAGGCTGCTTGTTGCTGAGGGGCTTGAACTTCTGACCTTCCCCTTTTACCCTCAAGAGCCTTCCTGTGAGTCACACCTGTGAGTCACAGCTGTGAGTCATTAGGGGGTGGAGCTGGGAGCCTAGCTCTATATAAGTCCTTGCAGAGGCTTTCCAGGCCAGTTTCCTGCCAGAGAGAAGGAGAGCAGCTTCTGGACAGCAAGTTTCCTGCCAGTTTCCTGCCAGGGAGAAGAAGGAAGCAACTTCTGGACAGCCATTCTGACTGGGGAGATTGAATTTTTTTAAAAAACTGTTGGGAGAGGCTGCTTGTTGCTGAGGGGCTTGAACTTCTGACCTTCCCCTTTTACCCTCAAGAGCCTTCCTGTGAGTCACACCTGTGAGTCACACCTGTGAGTCATTAGGGGGTGGAGCTGGGAGCCTAGCTCTATATAAGTCCTTGCAGAGGCTTTCCAGGCCAGTTTCCTGCCAGAGAGAAGGAGAGCAGCTTCTGGACAGCAAGTTTCCTGCCAGTTTCCTGCCAGGGAGAAGAAGGAAGCCACTTCTGGACAGCCATTCTGACTGGGGAGATTGAATTTTTAAAAAAAAACTGTTGGGAGAGGCTGCTTGTTGCTGAGGGGCTTGAACTTCTGACCTTCCCCTTTTACCCTCAAGAGCCAGAGGCGCGCGCCTAACGGCGCACAAATTTCAGTAACCAAACAAAAATACAGCAGTCCTAAAAGTACAGCTTAGCATTCTCAGAGTTAACTAAGAGTTCTTAGATTACCTAAAAGCTCTCATCATGGACACTGAGGGGACTGCAGCAGTCACTTGCAACACTTGTGCGATGTTTGTATTCTTGTCTACAGACGTGGAGAACTTCACATGCACCAAATGCAAGCTGGTAGCCCTCTTGGAGGAGAAAGTACAGCAGCTGGAGACACGGCTAGCTACACTTCAACAGATTTGGGAGCAAGAGGTTTTTCTGGACAGAACAGAACGAACACTCTTGGATGGGGACCGCACAGAGGAAGTGGCTGTGGAGGAGAGGGTCACTTCACGGACACAGGAAGTAGACAGCTGGAGGAATGTCACACACAGAACAAGAAAATCCAGGGATTCTTCCAGCAGCTTGCAGCTACAGAATCGATTCGAAGCCCTTTCCCTTATCAAGGACAACGAGGAAGAACAGCATGGACAGACTTCAGGGGTAGAGCAGGGGACCTTGAGAGGACCACCGCAAGGAACAGCAGCTGCGAAGCCTCAGCGGAGGCGTGTGGTGGTGGTGGGGGACTCCTTGCTGAGGGGTACAGAAGCAGTGGTATGTGGGCCTGACAAGATGACTCGGGAGGTGTGTTGTCTCCCTGGGGCAAAGATCTGTGATGTGACTGAGAGGCTGACAAGACTCGTCAAGCCTACGGATCATTACCCCTTCCTTTTGGTCCATGTGGGAACCAATGATACTGCAAGGCACAGCTTTCCCAAGATCAGAAGAGATTATGAGGCCCTGGGGAGGAAGCTGAAAGAAATGAACGCACAGGTGGTCATCTCGTCTCTTCTGCCAGTTGAAGGGCATGGTCCAAGAAGGGAGAGGAAAATAGCCGACGTAAACAACTGGCTCCGTAGATGGTGTCGCCGAGAACAAATTGGATTCTTGGATCATGGACTGCGCTTCCATGCGGGGGGACTTCTGGCAAAAGATGGGGTGCATCTTACAACAGTTGGAAGAAACATTTTTGCCAACAGTCTCAAGAATTTGATCAGGAGGGCTTTAAACTGAGTCAAATGGGGGAGGGAGACAGTATTCTGGAAGGCAAAAGGGCTGGAGAAAATAGTCAAACTGTCATAGAGGGAACAAGGCAAACAGCGCAAGGACCCAACAGTGGGAGGCAAAAAAACTTGCACAGGGAGCAAGTAAAGGGAACACATGGTCTCAGATGTCTCTACACTAATGCACAGAGCATGGGAAATAAGCAAGATGAACTTGAACTCCTTGCACTACAAAACAAATATGATATAATAGGCGTTACTGAAACCTGGTGGGACGAGTCTCATGATTGGAATGTAGGAATAGAGGGGTATAACCTTTATAGGAGAAACAGGCCAAACAGGAAAGGAGGAGGAATAGCATTATATGTCAGGGATATTTACACCAGTGAAGTGATCCATGACATCAATACTGGAAGCCAGGTGGAGAGCATCTGGATAAAAATTAAAGGGGAGGGAAACAACAGGGATGTTATTGTGGGACTCTACTACAGACCCCCAAATCAGACGGAGGAATTGGATGTTGCCTTTCTAGAACAGATGAACATACATGCAGAAAGGAGAGAGGTAGTAGTGATGGGTGACTTCAACTATCCTGATATTTGCTGGCAATCTAACTCAGCCAAAACTACAAGGTCCAGCAAATTCCTTACATGCCTGGAAGACAATTTCATGGTCCAAAAGGTGGAAGAGGCAACAAGGGGGTCAGCTATTTTAGATCTGATCCTAACCAACAGAGACGACCTTGTTAATGGGGTGCAAGTGGTGGGATCCTTAGGTGAGAGTGATCATGTTCTCCTGGAGTTTGTTATACAATGGAAAGGAGAAGCCAGGCATAGTCAGACACGCATTCTTGACTTTAGGAGAGCTGATTTCAATAAACTCAGGGAAATACTGGGGATGATCCCATGGTCAAGAATACTAAAAGAGAAGGGACCTCAAGACGGATGGGACTTTCTCAAAAGGGAGATACTGCAGGCACAATTTCAAACAGTACCATTGAGGAAGAAAAATGGGAGGTGTCTCAAGAAACCAGGATGGATGACTAAAGAACTTTCAATGGAGCTAAGTTTTAAACGGAACATGTATAGGAAATGGAAAAGGGGGGAAATCACCAAAGAAGAATTCAAACAGATAGCGAACACGTGTAGGAGTAAAGTCAGAAAAGCTAAAGCGCAGAATGAGCTCAGGCTTGCTAGGGAGGTTAAGAACAATAAAAAGGGTTTTTTTGGGTATGTCCGCAGCAAAAGGAGGAAGAAGGAAATGATAGGGCCGCTACGTGGAGAAGATGGCAAAATGCTAACGGGACAGAGAAAAGGCAGAATTACTCAACACCTTCTTTGCCTCAGTGTTTTCAGAAAAGGAAAAGGAGGACCAACCTGAGGAGAATGGAACAGAGGACACAATAGGGGAAATCCAGCTCAAAATAAGTAAAGAGGTAGTACAGGAATACCTTCTTAATCTAAATGAATTTAAATCTCCAGGACCAGATGAACTACATCCAAGAGTATTAAAAGAGCTGGCAAATATAATCTCAGAGCCATTGGCAATAATATTTGAGAACTCCTGGAGAACAGGAGAAGTCCCAGCAGACTGGAGGAGGGCAAACGTTGTTCCCATCTTCAAAAAGGGGAAAAAAGAGGATCCCAACAACTATCGTCCAGTTAGTCTGACATCAATACCAGGGAAGATTCTAGAACAGATCATTAAACAGAGAGTCTGTGAACATTTAGAAGGCAATGCCATAATCACAAAAAGTCAACATGGGTTTCAGAGAAACAAGTCATGCCAGACTAATCTGATCTCTTTTTTTGATAAAGTTACCAGCTTGGTAGATGAAGGGAATGCTGTGGACATTGCATACCTTGATTTCAGTAAGGCCTTTGACAAGGTTCCCCATGACATTCTTGCAAACAAGCTTGTAGAATGTGGGCTAGACAAGTTAACTGTTCAATGGATTTGTAATTGGTTGACCGGCCGAACCCAAAGGGTGCTCAGCAGTGGCTCCTCTTCGTCTTGGAAAGATGTGACCAGTGGGGTGCCACAGGGTTCTGTCCTGGGCCCAGTGCTATTCAACATCTTTATCAATGACTTAGATGAGGGAATTAGGGGCATACTTATCAAATTTGCAGATGACACCAAATTGGGAGGAGTAGCTAATACCCTAGAGGACAGGATCAAAATTCAGAATGACCTGGATAGACTGGAGAGCTGGGCCAAAGCTAACAAAATGAAATTCAATACGGAGAAATGTAAAGTACTGCATTTAGGGCGGAAAAATGAAATGCATAAATATAGGATGGGAGAGACCTGGCTGAATGAGACTACATGCGAAAGGGATCTAGGAGTCCTAGTAGACCACAAGTTGAACATGAGCCAACAGTGTGATGCGGCAGCTAAAAAGGCCAATGCAATTTTGGGCTGTATCAATAGAAGTATAGTGTCTAGATCAAGGGAAGTAATAGTGCCACTCTATTCTGCCTTGGTCAGACCTCACTTAGAATACTGTGTCCAGTTCTGGGCACCACAATTCAGAAAGGATATTGACAAATTGGAGCGTGTCCAGAGAAGGGCAACTAAAATGGTGAAAGGTCTGGAAACAATGCCTTATGAGGAGAGACTTAGGGAGCTGGGTATGTTTAGCCTGGAAAAAAGACGGTTTAGAGGCGATATGATAGCCCTGTTTAAGTATTTGAAGGGATGTCACGCTGAGGATGGAGCAGGCTTGTTTTCTGCTGCTCCAGAGACTGGAACACGGAGCAATGGGTGCAAGCTCCAGGAACAGAGATTCCACCTCAACATGAGGAGGAACTTTTTGACAGTAAGAGCTGTTCGGCAGTGGAACACACTCCCTCGGAGCGTGGTGGGGTCCCCTTCCTTGGAGGTCTTTAAACAGAGGCTGGATGGCCATCTGTCGGGGATGCTTTGATTGGGATTTCCTGCGTGGCAGGGGGGTTGGACTGGATGGCCCTCGTGGTCTCTTCCAACTCTGCAATTCTATGATTCTATGATTCTATGATTCTATGACCCAACATGGCTCTTCTTATGTTCCTGTGAGTTTTGTGGCTCAAGGGCACTAGAACCTGGACCTGCCAGTCCAACACTACTACCACTACACCATAATTTCTGGAGAGCCAAATGTTCCCCACCACTTTTAGAGTGCATCACCCTTCATTTGAACAACACATTAGTGAGTGATAACAATCTGTGCTAAAGTTAACATTCGTCCCCCTTTCCCCAGACAGGTCCTTTTTTTCCAAGTTGAAATTTCTATCCAGGAGGATTTTTAAAATGTTCATTTTTAAAAATGTCCAGGTTTCCTTACAACGTCTGGACTGGTGGAAGCAGGTGGTCAGGTAGGAGAGCTCCAGGGAGAAGGAAGAGAGACATGCTAAGTTAAAACAGGGTGAAAGAAAGCCCCCAAAGCAACTAGCCTTAGCCCTGTGGCAGTTAGAAGAGGCAGGGAAGGGGGGGAAGTCACCTGAGGTGTTTTGCTTCCTAAGTCCTTCCCCTCACTGCCATCTTTTTTATGTGTCCCCTTTTTTGCTTTTCAAAATATGGTAACCTTAGTCTGTGCCTTCAAGTTGCCTGTCAATTGATGGTGAGCCTATGCATTTTAGAGGGTTTTCTTAAGCAAGCAATATTCAGAGGTTGGGTGCTCTTGCCTTGCTTTGAATCTAGCCTACAGCACCTGGTACTTCTTGACAGCCCCCATCCAAGTTGTAAACACACCTGACCCTGCTTAGTTTCCAAGAACAGGTGAACAATAATAACATAACATTTATTTGTAAATTATTTCTGTTTTTAATGACTTTGTAAGTACAGTTGTCCCTTCATATTCGCTGGGGTTTGGTTCCAGGACCCCCCGTGGATACCAAAATCCGTGAATACTCAAAGTCCCATTATATGCCTCTCCTCCTCTGGCTTTTCTTCGCAAATGAAGATTCACAAAGGACTCATCCTGCACTTTCTGCAAGCGCACTGATGACTAAAAAGCCCAATCCGAGATAAACAAGTCCGGTTGCAGAAAGCACAGCAGGTCTCCTTGGGTGATGTTTCCGGGTTGTGATTCTTTCTGCGTTGTCATTTCTCTTCAAGACTTGTTCGGCATGAGTTCTCAAATAAGGCTGCAGCATTGTGGATAGTGCGTCTCCATGCCTCCTGATGCAAGGCCATGGCGGACCATTGTTGGAGCACCCCCCTTACATGCAATGGCATAGCAAAATGGTGTCCCTTATATAAGATGGCAAAATCAAGCTTTACTTTTTGGATTATTTTTTTGAAGAATATTTTCAAGCCGTGAATACTTAAATCCATGGATATGGAGGGACAACTGTATTGGCTATATCTTTTTGTATGTTTGTAGTATGCTTTGTAGCATATTTATATATTTAAATATATATCGTAAAATAAACATATATAAAAGGAATGCTGTCTGTTGATAAAGCAAATGTGCTTTTTATTTCCTTAAAAGGAGACATGTATGGTATTGGTTCAGATATTCTTTTAAGATAAATGGGAGTGTTATGATGGTAAATTAATTGACACATATTGGAGTGGAGGCACCAAAGTATTTGGTTCCAAGGCAAAATTCTATTGGTGTTACCTGCCATGCCTGCATCTACCCTTTCTCTCTTGCTATTTCAACTTCTGCTTGAGGAAAACAGACGTACCATCACCGAGGAAAGGATTTCACATCTCCACTCTCCACCCATTTCATCAGTATCATTAGAAGTTGATCTGTGCCTTCAAGTTATTTCCGACTTATGGCAACCATAAGGCGAACCTATCACGGGGTTTTCTTGGCAAGATTTGTTCAGAAGGGGTTTGCCTTTGCCTTCCTCCAAGGCTGAAAGAATGTGACTTGCCCACGGTCACCCAGTGGGTTTCCATGGCTGAACAGGGATTCAATCCCTGGGTCTCCAGAATCATAGTCCAAAACTCAAACCACTACACCACACTGGCTCTTTAGCATTGGTGTCCCCTCCCATTGTATAATATAGTGAGCCTTTATTGCTACATTGCAGTCCTTTGAAAAACTAGGGGCATGATCCAAAGAGTGTTAAGCATTTTTAATCTCACTTGTTTAATAGCAGAGTCCTGCCCAGGCTGAATCCTCCCACTGAACACAGTGAAACAGGAAGGAGTAGAGACTTCAGGTTGCAACCTACCCTGGCAGCCCCCATCTTGGAATATCACATAATTGGCATTAATAATTTGGCTTGATGTGGCCTCCCATGTGGTTTGCAGGTAAACCAGGGACATTCAGACACCAAGGTTGGAGTCACATATAACTTAGGGAGGGGCCTTTGGAAATTCCTTAAACAGATTCCTTAAACCAGGACAGAGTTAACACCTGGAGGGTGTTAGGGAGATGATTCATAATCCACTCAAAGATAGCAAAGTCCTCAATGGTTGTAAAATGGGATTTTCCTCTTCCCGTCAACAATAGAAGTTGCCTGGTCCTATTTAATTCCAAATATATTACCCATTAACAATCATTAACTCTTCCGGAGGACCCTTTGTCTAATCCTGGGAAACTCCAAGAGACATTGTATTTAACTCCAAATCTCATCCCTTCAGGAGAATCGTCACATATAAATATCACCCCAAAACTCCTCTAGACTTCACATCAGTTTGTATAGCCACGGGTGCACAGACCTCTTGCTTTCCATCTCCACATCAGTTCATGTCACCATTCTGCCTTACGGACCTCCTTTCTGCCAATTTCTTCACAATCTCAGCTCTACAGGATCAGTATAGTATAACACAAAATCCCCTTATTCTATTCTTCTTTCCAAATACTTCCTACTAATTTTGGTATCCTTGTGTGCTTGCTTGAAGTCTGAGTGTTTGCGTGAATGCTGTTAAGATTAATTTCCAATAAAAACCATTTAATTGTATGTTCTGGTTTGGAGTCTCCTCAGTTATTACCAATATAGATAGGTCAAAAGATCCTGCCATTACCCAGCCATTTTGAGCTAATTAAATATTCCCCATATTAAGATTCACCCAGTGAGATCCTCACAGACCCCATGCAATTCAGGTAACAAGATGAACCAGCTAGTCCTTACTGCATCCTAGCAAAGACACATCTAGTTCAGAACTCTGCTTGTTCTGTTGTTACACATATTCTGCTTTTCTTTAGTGAGCTTAGAGCAGTTTACATGCCTTTCTTCCTTCAGGCTCCAGAGATTAGGACACGGAGCAACAGGAATCATACTACAGGAAAAGAGATTCCACCTAAACATCAGAAAGAACCCTCACAGAGCTGTTTGATAATGGAATGCACTGCCTCAGAGTGTGGTGGAGACTCCTTCTTTGGAAGCTTTTAAACAGAGGCTGGATGGCCATCTGTCAGGGGTGCTTTGATTGTGTATTCCTGCAGGACAGAATGGGGTTGGCCTGGATGGCCCTTGTGGTCTCTTCCAACTCTATGATTGTATGCTTTAGTTTTACAACAGTTCTGTAAGGTTTACTGGGTGGGATGACTGGCCCAAACTCACACATTTGCTTTCCATGGTTCAGTGGGGAACTATCTCCCCATATGAGCCTACTCAAGTCTTAAGCTCCTCAGGGGAGGGCTTTCTCTGAGTCCCACCACAGTCACAGGGCTATCTATAGAGAGGACACGAGAGGGCCTTCTCAATGGCAGCTCCCCAGCTATGGAATTCCTTCCATGGGAAGCTAGGCTGGCCCCCTCTCTGCAATCCTTTCATCAGCAGGTAAAGACCTCTTTGTAAAAAAGCAGACACTGAACGATGAATTGGTTGTTTTTTTATGGAGACGTGTGCTGCACTTTTATCTTTATTGTTCTATTTTTAAGTGAGCTTCTATTTTCTATGATTAATTGTATTGTAATATGATAGCTTGTTTCATTGTTTTAATTTTTTAGATATTATTTTTTAACATTACTCCAGTTTAGCCTCCCTGTACTCCCCCCTGAGTCCCATGTTGGAAGAAAGGCAGGAAAATAAATAAAGTCCTGAGTCAATACTCTGATCACTACACCATGGCTTCTAACAGCACCAGCCAGGGCCCAGGCTATTTGAAGGACTGTATCACCCTTCATGAACCCATTAGAGCTCTAAGACCATCAGCAGAAGCCCATCTCTTTGTACCACTTCCTTCTCAGGCTTGTTTGGTGGGAATAAGGATAAGGACCTTCTCAGCGGCTGCTCTTAAACTTTGGAACTCCCTCCCTTGGCAGGCTAGGTTCCCTCCTTGTTCTCAATGATAAGAGATATGGAGAATAAAGCATATGAGGAAAGGTTGAGGGAGTTGGGCATGTTCAGCCTGATGAAGAGAAGATTGAGGGGTGACACAACTGGACTCTAAATATCTAAAGGGTTGCCACAAAGAGGGGGTGCAGGTTTGCTATGCCAGAGAGTAGGACCAGGTCTCATGATTTTAAGTTGCAGGAGGGTAGATTTCAATTGAACATTAGAAAGAACGTTTTGACAGTAACAGCTATTCAACAATGGAACCAATTGCCTAGAGAGGTGGTGGGGTCTCCTTCTCTGGATTTCTTCGAAAAGAGGCTGGACAGCTACCTGATAGGGATGTTTTAGTTGGATTTCCTTCACTGAGCAGGGGGTTGGACTTGATGGCCTATGGAGCCCCTTCCAACACCATAATCCTATGATATTTTCACCATCAAGTAAAAACATTCTTGTTTTGTCAATTTTAGTAACTGTCTGTAATGGGTTTTTAAGGGTGTGCTGTGCTGTTTTGTTGATTTTTTATGCTATCATTTAATTAATTTTAATGGTTTTAACTTATTTATTTATTTATATCCCATCTTTCTCCCAATATAGGGACCCAAGGTGGCTAATGACAACTTTACAAATTGTTTAATTGGTTTTTAAGTAACTTTTATATTTATACTTTTTATTGATGTTGTTATTGTTTTTAATCAGTTGTAAGCCACCTTGAATCTCATTATGGGGTGTGGGGAGTGGGATATACAGGAATAAAATAATTTTAAAAATAATGATGTCCTTCTAGTATAAAGGCAGGCTGCTATCAGCACTGTCATGACCAGCATATCTTGAGATGACTCACTGCCAACCCTTCCCCTGAACCAATTTTAAACCTTTATGTCCACTCACTGTTTGCCCACTGAGAGACACCTGACACAGCCTGGAGACGAACTAACCCAGGTATAGCCAAACAGCAGTACTGTGCCACAGGATGGGCGAAAAAAGTAACTCAGGTTCAACTATATAGGAGTGTTTGCCTGTCAGTCCTCTGCTTAGCCACAGCTGACGGTATGTGGTCTGTTGCTTCAATATTCTCCTTTGTCCTTAAAGCAATAGTACCCTGACAAGTTTACTCCCTAGGCTCTAAAGTAGAGACAGGTAAACAGGTCCAGCTGCCATTTTTATTGTTCACAATGACTTAGCATGGTGTTGTCCTAGGCCACTGTGGCAAATGAAAATGGCACCTTGAAGCAGACAGCCCTTGAAATGGTGCTACAACCTCCTGCCAACAGGTGAGTGGAAGAAGAACCAACCAGAATGGACTTTGCCCAAATGCTCCTCCAACCTGTGGATACCAAATCTGTGACTATGGGGTCAACCTGTATGCTAAGCTGCTTTTGGTCCCATATTGGGAGAAAGATGATAATAAATAAAATAAACTAGCCATTCCCCTCATAAAAGCAACTACTATTCTTTTGTCCTCAGGTTTACCCACCATTCCTTGCAGCTGATATCCCAAAAGACACAGCAAACCATTCACAGCTAGAGTGAGAAGGACAGTCCAGTGTTTCTCACGGTTTATTTTCTGTAGTCCTTGCAGACACAAACCACTGTAAATACATGTTCTGCAAAAGCCACATCTAAACCAGCAGTTCCTGTATTCAAACTCTCAAGCCAGATATATGCATATTTTCTGCATTTTCACAGCTTTGTTTTGTTTAAAATAATTAACACTGAGCCAAGTAACATCACAGAAGTTTTTTCTTCTTCCTCCATCCCTCCCTCTTAAAAAAAGAGCAGCAATTCTTTTTTTCACTTGTAGAAAGCAGCAATTCCATCCTGCTCACCCACACCACTGCACCAAAGTTGCAACCTTTATAAAATACCCACCTGAAAGTTTAGTCCACAAAGGAAGTTCTGAAAGATCTTGCTGCAACCAACTTATTTTCCTAATTTGGCAAGATGAGAAAGGCAAATGGCTCAGAAACTGCAATAATGAATCATTCCCAAATGTTCGGCTAATAGCAATTAGTAATAAATGATCACAGCAAATTCTGCAATGATTGGTGGAAGGCAATCAACATTATCTGTCAGGACCAGATGCTGGTGAACTGGGAAACAGACTGTTAGAAAACCATGAGCTATGAGGAGCTAAGAGATGAAGATACAGCAGGAAAACATTCCCCAAGTATGTGCACAATGTTGCCCAAAGAGCTTGCTGGAATCTATGTGAGTAAATGAAACACCAACAATGACACACCAAGAAAAAATTATCAAAATTTTCCCATTCTTAGTTATTTTTGGTGGAAACTATGGAGCTGTATCAAGCCTATCAAAGTAAACAGAACCATCTGCGCCAAGGACTGTGTATGTGTTAGAGGAAGGTTGGTATTTGTTTTCCAAAAAAAGGGAAAGAGAAAAATGCACTCAAATAAGGCAACAATAACATAATAATTAGCCAAAACCACAGCTTTAGAGCTCCAAAGTGATAATCTGTCAGGATCGGTCCCAAAGCAACCTCCCTGCCAACAATTTTAATTTCTGGTTGTGTCCAGTTACTGTGTGCTTTCATGATACTGTTTAATGTTTAATGTTTTTGCATTCTTTACGAATATAACAAGTTGGTGTGTGGGAATAAACATGGAAGGATAGAGTCTGTCTGATAATGGCTGGGATGGCCTTGCGCCTGCAGATGTTGTGAAAGTCAATAGGTGGAGCCATGGATGGGTGAGAACAGGGCAGGTGAATGACGGTTAGCCAATGGCTCAGTTGCCCACCAGATTTTAACTGATTGGGAATACTTTTTATTTTACTGTTTTGCCAATGAACTTCATTTGAAGCAATAATTTTGTATACTTTGCTGTTTAGTTTCCTGTGACAATACAGCTTACTACTTAACCCTGAAGCTGCTGTCCACTGACTCTGAAGAAGCAGTTACATGACATAATTATAATACTGTAACATTCAGATAGGCCATTCCAGAGTGTTATCTGAACCTAATAAGACAAAGGAAAATATAAGGTCTTCTTCCATAGGGTGACTGTCCCATACTAAACTCATTTATTTATTCAGATGTGCCCAGTTGTTGTCTATAGAACTCACTCCCATATGGAACACCAGTTTAGCAATCTCAGTTTACAGTAAGAGGGAAAGAGTTGAGCTCAACCCTATTTTTGTATTATTGAGAAAACAAATCCAAAATCCAACAAATCCATGATTTTTTTAAAAAAACTAAGGGGCAGTGAAGCAAGATTTTAGTTGCACAGAGCTCTGTTGCAGAGGAGAAGACTCCTGTGGTTCTTGAAAGCTGCTACTCTGCCAGAATATATGGTCCAAAGGGTAACCATTACAGGAAAACTATAATATTCCTTATTAAACTCTTTTAATTACACTTCTGAAATTAAATATATTTGCTCTCTTCAATGATTCACTGCAATATAGAGAGCTTTGTTCAGTTTATCATTTCTCTACCTAAAGCAACATGAAAACAAATGACTTATTCCAAGCACATGATAAAGAGAAAAACATAACATATGGAAGGTGGCACCCTTAAACAAATAAACTTTGCTTCTATCTGTACAGACAGAAATGGCAGAGGCTCCAAAGGATTCCTTATTAAGACTAAACAGTCAAAAATATCCATGACAGGTAGACAGAAGTAGATTAAGCCAAAGCATGAGTTCAAGGATGATCCAAAATTCTAATTATATACAGAAATTGGCCCACACATTTCACAGTCAAAAGGGGGTGGGGTGGAAAGGCACAAAATCAAAATTAAACTGGAAAAGGACCAGCAAAAAAAAACACCACACTCTCAAAGGTGTATATGGCACTATTTCAATAACAGCAACCATCAACCCAAGTTTAGGAAAGTTAGTTTTTTGACTACAGCTCATGAACCCACCAGCTGGCATGACCATAGCCTTGGTGGCTAGGGGATTCAGGGAGCTATAGTCCAAAAATGTAACTTTTTCAAGTTTTGCCACATATCCTCAAGTATCCTTTACAAAAGCTTTGAAAAAAACTCTAGCCCCCACCCCCACTCCCAAGATGTTTTTGGATGCCCAAGGCAGCATGGCCAGTGGTGGTACATGATGGGACTAGTCCAACAATGTCTTTCGAGGGGGGGGGGCAACAGAGGTTGGTCACTCCCTGCTTTACAGCCTTGAAGCCAGATCCGATATGAAGGTCTCTTGTTACAAGCTTCACTGAAAAGCAAAGAAGCTCTGTCTCATACTGAATTGAGCCATTAAAACTCCATGCTGAAAAGCCAGAGGTTTTTTTTTGTGGGACAAACACAGAGTTCCTGTAACTTTTACAACAGAACCATGAAGTTCATGCTTGCTTCCAGACTTCCCTGTCTCCGCCATCTCTCCCCCACCTTTTCACAAAGGGGTTCTACTTCCTCAAAGTCACTCTCGTGTGCAACGTCATTGTCAAGTGTAAACGGAAGATGAATCCATGATTGTAACAAAGAGGTGGGGCAAAGCCACCTGCCTTCTCCTATTGCTATCGTATAGCATCCAAATAGTGCACTTCTGGGTACAAAGTATTGACGAGGATGGCCAGAAGATGATTCCCATCACGAACAGAATGACGGGAATCCTTGATAAACTGAGATGCTTGAGAGATCTGCTCCTGGTATTCTGTGTATTGTTTGTTTGAAACGAGGGAGTCAAGAGCATTCAAGGCCTGTAAAGACAAAAGGCAGAAACAACAAGCTAATTTATGAATGAAAGGATACTATTTCAGAACTCAGAAATGTTACATTTTTTTATTAGAACTCACAGAATCCCCCAGCTGGCTGGCCCTCTGGCCCTGAGGGATTCTGGAAGTTGTAGTCCCCAAAGTAACTTTTCTGAGCATTGTGATATTTATGATCCAGGTGGTCTTGTTAAGGATGTTAAAAGAAGAAACTTTCTATTGTTAGGAAGTAATAGTTAACATTATGGCTAATTGACAGACTGTATCTCCACACATGAATCTGTTTGTGTTCTGCGATCTTCTGGGGTCACCCTTCTCTCTGTCTCATCACCCTCACAGGTACATGTAGTGGGAACACAGGAGAGGGCTTCTCAGTGGCTGCTCCCAGGCCCTGGAACTCCCTCCCTAGAGAGGTTAGACTGGCCCCCTCCTTGCTGTCCTTCTGTAGGTAGATGAAGAACTTGTTGTTTCAACAGGCTTTTGAGGGCTGATTGCTTGGGGGGCGGAGAGTCCTTAAGACATACACGTCAAACCCAGCGTCCACAGATTCAGTATCCACAATTTTACTTAGCCCCATCTGAAATATATGTTCCCTCTAGGCATTTATAGGTCTTCCAATGTGATTTTGTGGTTAACTTCCATCGTTCTTCTCACTGAAAAAATAGGGTTCCCTATTATCCACAGTTTCAGGTATACACAAAGGGTCTTGGAACATAACCCCTGCAGATACGGGGGTCAACCTGTATTGTATTGTTTATACTACTTACTTTTTAATAGTCCTGCTTCTGCAGTGGGCCCTTGGTATCTGCTGGGGTATGGTTCCAGAACCCTCCGTGGATATCAAAATCCATGGATGTTCAAGTCCCATTATATACAATGGCATAGTAAAATGGTGCCCCTTATATAAAATGACAAAATCAAGGTTTACTTTTTGGAATTTCTTTTGCGGGGAGGGGGACATTTTCAAGTCATGGATGGTTGAATCCATGGATGCAGAATCTATGGATATGGAGGGCTGATTGTAATTGTTTTAAATTCTACTGAACTCTTTCTCTTGACAATAAAGCAGTATCTGGGTGAGAAGCATTTAAAGACCTGGGCAGGAAGGAAGACATACGGTACCTTAATACAAGGCAGGAGAGGGAGTTTTTTTCTTTCTACTGAAAGCACCTCCTGAATATTCTTAGCATTTCCCCCTTCAGCAGGAGGAGGCAGCAGCATCCTCTGCTCTGCTGATCCTCTGAACTATAAGTGTGCAAAGAATGAAAGAGATGGGTGGGATACAATACCCATTTGTACTGTACGTGTCATTGTTTTATACTGTACAGTAGGACCACCGTATCCGGGGTGGGGGGACTGGTTCTGGGTCAACCCGCAGATACTGAAAACCACGGCTAACAGCAAACACCATTGAAAATAATGGGACTTTCGGTTTAAAATACTATAGAATTGTATTGGAGGACCTAGAAAACGTCTAGAGAGGATGCCTCTCTAGGCATTTTCTATGAAGACTCTATTGTAGGTTTGCTATTTTGTGTCCCACGGATAAATGAATCGGTGGATAATGAATCAGTGGATACGGGGGTCCTACTGTATTTTACTTTTCTGTATTGTATGCTACCCTTGGTAAACTCTTGGAATTGAAGGCATGGGATATAAATTTAACAAGATTTTTATTCCATTGTCAGCCCAGCTCTCCTTAAGGTCTTTGTCTGGGATGGACCCTTTCAGACTGCAGGTGGGGCAATCATGTGAAAGAATAGGATAAAACCACGTGAAGGGGAGGCAACACTTCAAACAGAAAAACGATATGCAAGGCTTCCAGACTATTTATCTCCCTAAGGAGCTACTTGCTTATACAAATTGATATTTTTCTTTTACAAGAGTTCTCAATTGTGAAGAAGGCCAGTTCAGACACAGGCTTGCTGCAACAGTCAGATCAAGTCCTATGCCTCACTAGCCCAAGCAAGTTCACTGCTCCACTCCACTTTTTAAGGCAGTGGTTTCCAAGTTTCAGTTGCCAGATCTTGTTGGACTTCAACTCCCAGAAATCTCAAACAGCATGGCCAATGGCCATGTATTCTGACAGCTGTAATCCAACGTCTGCAACAGACCTTATTTTAAATCCAGACATGAACCCTGAATGTGGCCCAAAATGGAAAAGAAAGCTGCCAAGTTATATGAGGTCAGATTCATTTGCCTGTCTGGCTTATAGGCTCTCCTCTGACCAGCAGGGACTCCCTAGGGTCTCAGACCCCCAAGCTCTTTCCCATCACCTACTCAATTTAACCTAGGTGTGGACAAAGTGCAGCATTCCAGACACTACTGGACTGCAACCCCCGGCATTCCTCAGCTTCAGCTATGCTAGTTTATGCTGACGAGAGCTGAAATTCAACGGAGTTTGGAAGGCTGCACTTTTCCCACCTGCGGTTAAACTGAGTTGCCAGAGACTGAATGTAGTCTCTCCGCATGAAAACCGAATGATCTAACATTAAGCGGAGGTCCCTTCTCCAGTCTGGATAAGGCAAGAGCCTTTGTTGCTGCCCAACCACTACCCATCCACTGTGGCCCTTGCCTGCAACTCAGCATCTAATTTCCAGGCTGCATTTGGGTCCTGAACTTATAAAGTATCTGCAACATTTCTTGCAGAATTCTGGTCTTTTCTGCTTGTTGGTTAGAAGCAATGGCTTCAAAAACCTACATAGGAGACAGAGATGGATCCCAACCCACCATCTACCTACCTGCTGAGCTTTGCCAGAGAGCTGCAGCTCGACACCAGGCCTCAGCCGGATCTGATTCTCTACAGGAATCTGTACCAACAGGAAAGCTGAAAGGCTCCGAGCGACCACACGGAACCTACCGGGAGAAAAGGATCAGAACGTTGTGTTTTAGCAGTCGCCATCAAACTGGAAAATACACACATCTCTTTCCTCCTAGATTTCATCTAAAATATATGGTTCTGGACCAACTTTATTATTCTATTGTTAAAATAAACTGCATGGATGACATCCCTACTCAATTGTGGAGTTCCGTGAATGACCTTGTAGGCCATTTCACTACATCTCCGGATAAAAGGATAAAATGGGACAGAGACTGTGGATGCTGCTTTACATTGATTAGAGGAAGAGCAGGATAAAAGCACATATATGTAGGTCACCTCCAGTACCCACAGGGGATACATTCCTGGACTTAACATTTATAAGTGAAACTGTAGATAATATCAAACCCTATTAAAATTAAGGACTTCCAGTACAAACATACCATAGAGTTGCATTGGATGATCTAGCGATTACTAGAGAGGACACCTCTCTAGGCATTTTCCAGCACAACTCTATGGTATGTGTCCCTGTTTTTCCAGCCATAGATAACTGAAACTGTGGCTGTTGGTTCCATGGATACGGGGGCAACCTGTATTGTAATAATGCAACTTTAACACCTTCACATTAAATCCTGTGAAAAAGAAGAAGAAAGGCAAAGAAGATGAAGAAGAAAGGAAAGGTAATGATGGATGGGAATCTGATCTCATGAGATGAACAGTTGGATCTCTAGCATTTGTTAACAGCTATGACAAATTCTCCCTTCTTTACACTGCATGACTGCTGGTTTTCTAAAAGCCATCTGAGTCAGGTGCCTCCTCCCTGACCTTTCACCTGTTTGACAAAGGAGATCTCCGGCCCAGCCCGATAGCACCAAGAATCCCAGACGTGAGCCTTTCTTCAGCCAGCAGGTTCTGCCTGCCTTGCAGAGACATCAGGATCTGGATGACCGACTCCATCAGCATGGCATCCTCCTGGTCCACTTGGAGGAGGCAGAGCTGCAGGACCTTGTGCCACCAAAGGAACAGCTTGGCTTCATCTTTTGCAGAGCTTGCATGGCAAAGCATATGATGCAAGGGAGAAGCAGTACATCAAAAAGCCATAATTAGAAAGTGCCCATTCCCCTGACATCATTTCCCATGATGTTGTTATAGAATCATAGAATTGGAAGAGACCACAGGGGCCATCCAGCCCAACCCCCTGCCATGCAGGAATACCCAATCAATTCATTCCTGACAGATGGCCATCCAGCCTGTTGCTTGCTATTTTGTTTAATTTAAATAACACCACAAATGTGTATGGTGCTATTCAAAAATAAAACAATAGAATAGACAAACAACCCTATCAAAGGCATAAAATCTACCTGTGTTTCTTTTAGAGGATGTGCAAAATCACATCCATCAATATACAAGGATAAAGCAACTTTCCATCTTCTTGCTCTCCTTTTCCCTCCCCATCTCCTTTTCCTTTTGTGTCATGCCTTTTTAGCTTGGAAGCCTGAACGGTATAAACTGTCTTCTCCAATTTTTCTATTGATGTGTAAGGCATTCTGACAGAATTTCCACCTGAAGAGTGGGGGTATATAGGCTTTAGACTGTATAAATTAACTAAATACATTTGAGCATCCCTCCACCTGGTTCCATCCAAAACAGAATGATTCATATTATATCCTCTCAAGACGAATCTACCATCCCATAATGACATGTGTTGACACACAGATCCGTATGTGCTGAAGGTATCCCGTGCTCCCCGGTGGATGTTTAGGGCTTATAAAGAAGAGGGCGAAAGGACTCAGATCCAGGGACCTTTCACATTACACAATTATAGTGCTATGATTTAGCTTTAACTGCCATGCCAGTATCCTAGAGCAGTGATTCTTAACCTGTGGTCCAGGGACCCCCAGGGGTCCATGGTAATGATGCTTGAAGGCTGCTTGGCCCACTTCCTCCCTGAAATGGAGTGGTCACATGAAAGGAGCCAAGGCAAAGGCTGGCTGGCTTGGTCTGCACATTGCCATTCAATCCGCTCCAGCCACAAACTTGCAGGAAGAGGCAGGAGAAAAGTCTTCCCTCCCGCTCAAGTGCCTCTGAGAGAAGGTTTAATGTTGTTGTTTTAAATCTTGAGTTAAGTCTTGGGGGTCCATTACCACAAAAGGTATTTAAAGGGGGTCCCTGATAAAGAAAGGGTTAAGAGCCACTGTTGTAGAGAATACTGAAGTTTGTAGTTTGGTGAGGCCCTAGAGCTCTCTGGCCAAGAATTCTAAATACCCCTCTCTAAACTGCAAACCCCAGGATTCCATAGGATGCTGCCATGGCAGGTAAAGTGGAATATAACACTATAATCCTGCAAAGTGAATGGGTCCTTTCACTGGTCTTGGCCTCTTTTCTGTATGGGAATCAACTGTGGGACAACTGTAGTGGGAGAGGCAAGCATGGCCCAGGGAGAAAAGGAGGCTGGGGGATAGGTAAGCCTCAGGAGCCACCAGGTGGCTTTTCAGAGGCAGGAATGAGACAAGGTGAGGCAAAGATCAGAATGGATGAGGTGCACATCGGAGGGAGTTTTGTGATGAGCACACAGGCCCAGCTCTCCCTGAGGAGATAAACCTGTATCTGGGCTAGTCTGCCTCCATGCATGGTAGACATGGAAGACTCCTTCATACAACAACCCTTGAAGCACAAAATTAACCTATCAGGGGTACCGGCCTAGCTTTCCCTTTCACAACCAAACTGTTCTTTTCAAACCCATGGCAGCAACAGATGTTTGCCTTAATCCACCATTCTTTCATTTAGCTACTGGCACTTGAAACATCGCCCTGCTTCAAGATTCCTGCCCTGCAAACTTTCCTTCTGTCCCTCCTTTGCAACTTAAGCTGCGGAAGTTTGCCTGTGAGTTATTTTTAAAGGCTTCCCCAAATAGCCTTGCTTGGTCAAAGCCACAATTTCCAAGGCAAAACATCAGCACGAGGCCGCTTGCCTCATTCTCAGCTGGCTGTAAAATGTATTGCTGGCTTAAGGAAACTACAAGTAGGTTGAAGATAAATGTTGGCCTCTTTCCACCTCATAATCAGAGCTAAAGGAACTAAATCACCCATTGGGAATGGATGCTTCTGTGGTTATTACACACAGGTCTTTAAGTTCTTATCACTGCCCATATTCTGGTTTATTAAATACTACCTCAGTTTTATAGTGATGCAGAAGAAAAGCTCGCTTCTTTGGACAGAGCACCTGAATATGCTTGGAACAAGGGATAAGTGGATTTTGTTCAGTAAAAAATGCAGCTTGATGCTGAACTCAGAGGTGTAGCTAACTGGGCAGGGTGGCAAATGATGATATTGTTCCCCCGAATAACAAACAATTCTGCCCCCCCATGAAAATTTCCTTCAGTGTCCAAAATTCTATCAGTGCAGTAACTTAAAACTTCAGTTGAGCTTTTAAAAATATAGTACAATCCCCATATCTGTGGGGGACACATTCCCAGACTTATTGTAGATACCGAAAACCACAGACAATAGCAAACCCTATTAAAATGACTTCCAGCCCAAGCAGACCATAAGAGTCGCCCTGGAGGAACTGGAAGATGCCTAGAGAGAACATCTCTCTAACAGCTTGTAAGTCTTCCAGCACAATTCTATTGTCAGCTTCTGGAGGAAGCATAGAATCATAGAGTTGGAAGAGACCACAAGGGCATCTACTCCAACCCCCTGCCATGCAGGAATAAACAATCAAAGCATTCCTGACAGATGGCCATCCAGCCTCTGTTAAAACCCTCCAAAGAAGGAGACTCCGCCACACCCCTAGGCAGCACATTCCACTGCCAAACAGCTCTTACTGTCAGGAAGTTCTTCCTAATGTTTAGGTGGAATCTCTTTTCATGTAGTTCAAGTCCACTGCTCCATGTCCTAATCTCTGGAGCAGCAGAAAACAAGCCTGCTCCATCCTCAGTATGACATCCCTTCAAATATTTAAACATGGCTATCGTCTTAACCATCTCTTCTCCAACCTAAACATACCCAGCTCCCTAAGCCGCTCCTCATAGGACATGGCTTCCAGACCTTTTACCATTTTGGTTGCCCTCCTCTGGACACGTTCCAGCTTGTCAATATCCTTCTTGAATTGTGGTGCCCAGAACCGGACACAGTATTCCAGGTGAGGTCTGATCAAAGCAGAATAGAGCAGTACTATTACTTCCCTCGATCTAGATACTATACTCCTATTGATGCAGCCTAGATTCGCATTGGCTTTTTTAGCTGCTTTATCACACTGCTGACTCATGTTCAGCTTGTGGTCCACTAAGACTCCTAGATCCCTTTTGCATGCACTGCTATCATGCCAGATGTCACCAATCCTAATCTGTGCATTTCATTTTTACTGCACAAGTGTAGTATCCTACATTTCTCCTTGATGAACTTCATTTTGTTGGTTTTGGCCAAGCTTTTTAATCTTTTAAGATCATTTTGAATTTTGATCCTGTCCATACCACAGAGTAGCAATGGAAGACCTAGAAGATGCCTATAGAGATCATATTTTTTCAGATATGCATAAGTGAATCCAAGGATATGAGTCCCGTAGATATGGGAGTCATACTGTAAAGTTCAGACATCCAAAGAAAAAGGGCAGAAAATGGAATGAGAACACAGCAAATACAAGCATTCTAGGTGTGAATGATTTTCAATATGTCAGTCCCTGCAGGGCTAGAAATTTGGAAACTGGAGAAATTTTTATTTTGGGTGGCAGAATTCTGATTTGCCCTTATTTTGGCCACTTCCACAGCTATACCCCTAGCTGAACCGCAGCTGCTTTCAAATCAAACACAGCTGTAGACAGTAGAAAATCTATCTGGTTACTATCAAACTGCATCTTGGACTACATCTCCCAGAATCCTCCAGCAAGCAGGACCACTGGTCATGGTGAATTAAAAAAAAAAAAAGCAGGGGGGGGGAGGACAGAGCTTGGGGAAGTTGTTTGTTTGTTTGCTGAGCAACAAATTCCAGCCATGCTTGCTGGAAGATTCTGGGGATTGTTATTCAAAAAAAGAAACTTCCCCAAGCTCTGCAAGGAACTATGATTGACAGAGAGCATTTTTAGGAAGACAGAACAAAAGACTATACCCAGGAATAATTAGCCAGGATCAGACATGCCACCCCCTTCCTTCTGCCTGCCGCCCAATACTGATTTCAGGCCATCAGGTGTCAATACCTGGGATACACCTGTTCCAGCCATTTGCTCAGCATCAGCAGCACTCTCATTTCATTAGCCAGTGTCTGTTCGGTATTAAGCTGCTGCAGCGTGTACACATAGAGAGTTAGGTAGCCACCCAGGGAAAGGCACTCTTGCAGGAAGTCTTCGGCCGTGAGTTCGGGAACTTGCAAGGAGGCCACGATGGGTCCCCAGCCCAAATCCTGGTTGAGTGGAGCATCTGCATGTAAAATAGGGGTGTTGGAAGAAGAGAGAAAGCACCATTAAGATGAACAGTTTGGGAACCCAGAAAAAAAAACCCAAGCTCTCATTGTGTTCTTGCAAATCTAAAACATTTCCTTTGAAACAGTCAGAATCAATAGGTTCAGTCACAGAGGCTAAGAAGGGTATTATTAGAAGGATACTACAAAATACTAAGGATATTAACGGAGCCAAATGGTGCACCAAAGAGGCCCGATTCGGCATCCCAACAAATGGCCTCCCTTTTTAACACTGTACATTTTTTATGTAGACCAATGCATATAACGGGACCTAATTCTGCATAATTCAGTCTGCATGTTAAGGGGCAAGAAAAAAAAGGGAAGTGCCCAAACCCTGACATATCATATGTTGGCCCATCAAATACCTACCTGCTTTTGTAAGCTTATCTCCAATAGCATAAGGACTAGAAGCTGACACACCCACACACACACAAAACAAACCAACAGCACTTTCCCCAAGTTTGTCCTGGATGCCAGAAGAATGCAATTGATCACTAAATAAATAAATAGAATTGAATCATAGAATCATAGAATTGTAGAGTTGGAAGAGACCACGAGGGCCATCCAGTCCAACTCCCCTGCCACGCAGGAAATCTTGATCAAAGCATCCCTGACAGATGGCCATCCAGCCTCTGTTTAAAGACCTCCAAGGAAGGAGACCCCACCACGCTCCCAGGGAGTGTGTTCCACTGCCAAACAGCTCTTACTGTCAAAAAGTTCCTCCTAACATTGAGGTTCCTAGAGCTTGCACCCATTGCTCCGTGTTCCAGTCTCTGGAGCAGCAGAAAACAAGCCTGCTCCATCCTCAGCGTGACATCCCTTCAAATACTTAAACAGGGCTATCATATCGCCTCTTAGCCGTCTTTTTTCCAGGCTAAACATACCCAGCTCCCTGAGTCTCTCCTCATAAGGCATGGTTTCCAGACCTTTCACCATTTTAGTTGCCCTTCTCTGGACATGCTCCAATTCGTCAATATCCTTTTTGAATTGTGGTGCCCAGAACTGGACACAGTATTCTAGGTGAGGTCTGACCAAGGCAGAATAGAGCGGCACTATTACTTCCCTTGATCTAGATACTATACTTCTATTGATACAGCCCAAAATCGCATTGGCCTTTTTAGCTGCCACATCACACTGTTGACTCATGTTCAACTTGTGGTCTACTAGGACTCCTAGATCCCTTTCACATGTAGTCTCGAAATAAATTATATTGAAGCGATTAACAAACAGAACTGAAAAATATAAAATAAGCAACATTTCAGTATCCACCTTCTTCACTTGTTAAAGCTAAAATTGAGCTGCAATTTAGGGTGACAATTTAGAAAATTCTTGTTTCCAGCACGGAAGCTGAAATGTTTTTGCTCACGTTATATTTTCCATTTCTGTTTGTTGATAGACTCTTAAAACAAGTCCCCAAGGGGCTATCCTGTGCAGTAAAAGAAATAGCATTTTTTGTGTCTCCCTCACCTTCATTAAAATAGGCTGTGACACATGCCTCTGTGGTCTCCGCCATGTGTCGGACTGATGCCAGACTCTGGCAGGCAGCCGTTAAGAGAGGCATGACTCCTAAGCCATGCACTGTGCTGTCAATCCAGCCTCGTAAACTGACCCGGAGAGACTCAGATGTGGAAACGTTGGCATTGTTCATCATCATCAGGGCTTCCGTGAAGAGGCTACTTAAGGCCAGGTGGCGCGTCTGCAGGTCCACATCTAAGAGGGCAATGAGCAGAGACAAAAGGGTAATTGAAAAGAGGTGGACTTTGAAATGACAGGATGCAAAGAGGAAGGATGACTTCCCACATCAAGCTTAGGGCCACTGTAGAAGAGTCAGGGGAAAACAGATCTGCTGATTCCCCAGTGGCAAAGAATGATTTATTTCTCTGACTTTCTAGTTTACCTCCAACTGGAGTGGATCTGACCCAGTACTGACTATTGTGAATGGTGTCAGCTTTCCCAGTCCTTCTCAGTCTTGCTAGCCAAAGTCCTTAATGTGGAAATTCCAGGGCCTGAACCCAAGATTATCTGCAAGAGAAGCACTTGCCATATCTACAGTCCAACCATGTGTCAAGAAGGGACGTATACCCTTGTCAGTCTCATTTGCATCCATGAGAAAGAAACAGCACAATTTTTCTCCTTCCCTATGAGAAAGGTGCTGCTATCAAAGAGCATTCTTGCACTTGCACTTGCACAATTTTTGTGCAAATTGTGTACACTGCAGAAAGTGCGTAAATGGCAAAAACTATGACAGCTACTGCATTACTGTGTGAACTTTTAAAACCCAAAAACATCAGATGTGTTGTTTGAAACTTTTTTTTGATCAACCACCGATCCTTCTGTGCTTGCTGTATGTCTGGGTTTGCTTCTCAAAGGGAAAGGACATTAGCTTTGTACAGAGACACTCTGGAAAAATTGCAGAAAGGGGGGAAGAAGCAATTGTTGTCTCATTCTGGGTCTGAGGCATGAAATCTCATAGAGATTGGTGATTTTTCAACAGGTTATCTCAACCTGTTGCAAGAGCCTGTCTCATAGAGAATGAGCAACTGTGTGAGCATTTCCCCCATCCCTAGTGTTCAGATGAACAGAAGTACAAAGAGTGGGGAATTGTGCTGGCACTTCCATTGGCCTTTTAAAGTGATGGTGGGTGGGCATAATGCAGCCCATGGCCCACATGCAAACCCTGGACCTCATGGTCTCTGGATCCCCCCACCATTCCTGCAAAACCCCACAGCTCCTCCCAAAAATTTTTTTTAGAATTTTTGGCACAATTTTGGCACAATTTTAGCTCCAAAACCACATAAAGCCCCCCAAATGCATCAAATCATGTGAAAATACCCCACTCCAACCCCATAAGCACCTCAGAACCCCTATAACACCTCCAATACTTCTGTTCTCCTCTGAAGTCCCTCTCAAAATGACAGCTGTAGAGGAAAATGATGGCATTTGGGCTTTCTTAGGGAGGAATGCAGCCTGTGTGAGGACCTGGGGAGAAAACTGGCCCTTGGCCTCCCTGCAGTTGCCTACCTCTGTTCTAAAGAGGAGGCACAGTCCTATTAAGGAGGCAGAATGAGAAGGTTTGGGCATCACAGATGAATTTCTTAGACAAACTCCCTCTTCCCAACTCCTCACCATCACTCCAAACAGAATCTCCCTGAGAGCCAACCTGGTGGGTTGAAGATGACAATATCGTCTAGCAACTTTGACATCTCCTGTTCCAGAGCTAACAGGGTGATCTTCCCATTTTGTTCCAGGACGCTGAGAAAATGTACAACCTGGCGGATGTAGGCTCGGCACTTGAGGGTAGCATCCTAGGAGAAGTTCAGCAGAAAATAATTAGTCACACCCTCGTATCTGTAGAACCAATATCCACAATTTCAGTTTTCCATGGGACACAAAACAGCACACCTACCATAGAGTCTTCCTAGAAAATGGCTAGAGAGGTATCCTCTCTAGACATTTTCTAGGTCCTCCAAGGCAACGTATGGTATTTGTAATCAGAAGTCCCATTATTTCAATGGCCTTTACTGTTCTCTGCAGTTTCCAGTATCCGCAGTAAGTCTGGGAACTGAACCCCTGCAGATACAGGGGTCTGACTGTACTGTCATCCAACATTTTTTTTCAGAAGCTTCTCTAATGACTCTAACAAGGAAAGCAGAATCATCTCACTTGCTACCTGATTATACAAGAGGATTGCTAAACAAAACGGTTGACTCACAAGATGCACATGGCTATCAGAAGAGGCGCCAAACCCTGCAGATGCCTTTAAGAGCTTCACAATCAGTTCAGCGGCTGGTTCCTTGGCAAGGATGATGGAAGGGGGATAGTGGCTGTTGAAGTAGCTGATGATGTTTTCATAAGACAAGATGCTGATGAGCTGCCAGGGGAGAGAGCTGGTCTGTCCGAGAAGATTGAGCAGTGGTGACTCCTGAACAAGTTTTAAGAACAGGCATTTCATTTATGCTGCCACAACCATTCAGCATGCCACTGGGGACAGAGGAAGCTGCCTTATATCTAGAACATAGGGAAATTACTTTTTTGGACAACTTTAATCCTACAGGTTTCTGGAAGTTATAGTCCAAAAAGTAACTTTCCCAAGCCCCGACCACAACAGACTAGGGCCAGAATACTGCTAGTGCCTTATGTAAGCATGAATTACCCTATGGAAGTAGGTAGATGTTTTTGTTTGAAGAGGAACATCTGCATTCCATTAAAGGTTGCAGAAGTGGAATTGCGCATGTGGTGCCATTGTGCATGCAGAAGCACATGTGATGCCTATATGATGCACCTCTGGATGCACATCCGTTGCACATCTGGGGGTGTATTTTGTTGTACAATTTCACCATTCAATGTAAGGGTTGCGTAACTCAATCAGTGTGTAACTCCAAATGTGGAAAGCTAGGCTAATGAAGGAGAAAAGTCAGAAAAGGACCATAAGGCCCAAATGTGATAGAGCCATGTTGAGTTTCCTTAACCATACAAAATACTGTAGGTTTCTAGTGGTTTTAAGTTAAGTTAAACATGTACAAAACAGGCTGAGCCATGTTACATAGCATCTTGACATGTTCTGCTGATATGGTAACACCTAGAACACTGACATAAGTTACAATGAACAAATTTGACATACATAAATTTGGGAACAGTTCTTGCTTCTTATTAGTGAGTTTGCATGTATGTCACGGCCTTTTGTACCTCACTTGCTGCCACTGCAGGTTTTTATGATGATTCTACATAAACTTGGTTTAATTGCTAATTTGGTGTTGAACTCTGGGATACCAAGTCAGAGTCCACCTAGCACTATGTCATTAAATAAACTACTGAGTTCAATCGACTATCAGATTCTATTCATGAACCTTAAAGAGTTTTTGGGGTTTTTTTTTAATTCCCATGGTAGGCGCTCGGCTTAGCTGTTCATCTTGCACACATCAACAACTGACAGTTCACCTCAGGGGACAGTGGTACAGAGAAATGAAGATTCCCAGTTCAGCCATGACAGTTCCTGAGAGATTAAACTTTCAGGGCATTTTCATATATGAGGTCTAATCAGACTTTTTGATAAAGCTGACTCCTAAACATAGCTACCAAACCTACATTAGTATTGAAACAGTCTTTTTTTTTTCTTATACTCCTACATAAAGAAACCAGAAGAATTCACAGACAATAAAACTCTCAATGGCTATAACAGTTGGCTCCCCATACTCGCTGGGATTAGGGGTGCAGAACCCCTGTGAAAGTTGAAAAACTATGAATACCTCTACCCCCTCAACCATATTTAAGATACACAGAAAGTATGAGCTGCACATTCAACCCACTGTGGATGCCTTTGAGGTGGTGGGGTTCCTTCGCAAGACAGAAGCAGGTGGATGGTGGGACTCTGCTGCCACCTCTGCTGCTGCTCTAGGCCATTTTTATTAGGGACTTAGAAGCTTCACCACATGTCCGCAGTCTCTCTCAGTATCATGAAGATTGCAGTCTATTAAAAATGGCATAAGGCAGCAGCATATAATCCATGAATAATCAAATCTACAAAAGTTAAACCTGCAAATGTGGAGAGCTGATTATATTCATAATGGCTACATGCTGCTCCTTGGAGGGAACATGTCTCTAAATACCAGCTGCAGGGGAACATGGGCCAGAAGGTACCCTTCAACTCAAACCCCACTTGTGGGGTTGGGGTTGCTCATGTAGAAGATGGAGCAAGCTTGTGTTCTACAGTTCCAGAGACCAGGACATGAACCATTGGATTCAAATTACAAGAAAAGTGATTTCACTTAAACGTTAGGAAGAACATCTTTTTTGTAAGAGCTGTCTAGCAGTGGAACACATGGCCTCAGAGGGTGGTGGACCTTCCATCTTTGGAGGTCTTTAAGCATAGGTTGGATGGGCATCCTTCAGGAGTGCTGTCGCTGTGTATGCTTGCATGGCAGGGAGTTGGACAAGATGTCCTTTGTGCTCCCATCCAACACTATGATTCTATGGATTTCCCACAGCTGTCTCTTTGGCAACTATGAGAAAAAGAATGCTGGATGAAACAGGCCTCTGGTCTGATCTGGCATTACAGGTTGAGTCTCCTTTATCTGGAATTCCAAAATCCAAACTAGTGCACACGGGTAGCTGAGAGAGTGACACCTTTGCTTTCTGATGGTTCAACGTACACAAACTTTGTTTCATGCACAAAATTAATAAAAATATGGTATGTAAATTACCTTCAGGCTATCTGTATAAGGTGTATATGAAACATAAAAGAATGTTGTGTTTAGACTTGGGTCCCATCTCCAAGATCTCTCATTATGTATATGTAAGTACTCCAAAATCTGAAATATTCCAAAATACATCTGGTCCCAACAATTTTGAATAAGGGAGACTTAACCTGTACTCTGTTTATGTTCTACTTTGACCAGTAGTGGTTTTCTAGGATCTCCGGAGGAGCCAATGTGGACCCCCAGCCCCTGACAACTGTCACCTTTGACTTTTGGGGACATTCTAGCAATAACAGCATCACTGCAAAACATGGAGTGAGGGGAGGAGAGGACTGCTCCCTTTCAGGCATACCTCTTTGGTTAGAAGCTGCTCTTCTTTCACCAGCAGAACCACCATATAGAGGAGACACACAATCATGTCATGAGTTTCCAAAGGTGGGTCAGGATTCCAGGCGCTCGAGAGGACACTGACCCAGTTGACTTCACATAAAACTGAGCCCAGGAATATGAAACAGCTTTTGGGACTGCCTCTTTCCACCTAAGAAAGAAAGAAGCAATGAGATGTCAGTACTGGACCATCGACACAAGTGTTGCAGTATGGAGTGCTTCTGATCAGGATTCTGGACACACCATTCCATCTCACGCCCATTTCCCTTATTTTCCTCGCCAACATTCAGTCAACGTTCTGTGTCCACTGAGCAAACACAGTTCTTCTTTGGCTGTACAGTCCCTGCCCCCTCCCCTGCCCCACCTTTGGGTTTTCCCCACATTCCATCTTTAGGCTGTAACCAAATACAGACTCTGCGGCTTGGTCAGCATGTACTTTCTGACTCCCTCCACTTTATATTTTTTGGCTTTATTTACCATCCTGCCTAATGAAGAGCTCTGGAGAACCAGAAAGATTGCACATGAACTGGCACACTAATGAAGATATTATTCTAACATGTATTCTGCAAGTCCTCCTCTTCAAAGATTTTTGGTTTTTTGAACTTCTGTGAACTTCCACTGGCTGAATGATTTGGAAAATGACAGTCTAAAAAAGTAACTTCTCCAAGCTCTGGATGTCACATCATGGCCTTCATTAATCCTACTATTTTTGCCTCCCCTATCCCACCATTCTTCCTCTTGTTCAGCACCCATCTCAGGCCTTTGTTTATCCAAATGCTTATAGGATTTTATCAGACAGTGTAGCATGCTGGTTTGAATGCTGGGCTAGGATTTAGGAGACCAGGGTTCGAATCCCCATTTAGCCACAGAAACCCACTGGGTGACCTCAGGTAAGTAGAGTGTGATAGTGTTCTCAACCAAAGAGGAAGGCAATGACAAACCCTCTCTGAACAAATCTTGTCAAGAAACCCTCACGATAAATTTGCCTGAGGGTCACCCATAAGTGGGAAATGACCTGAAGGCACACAACAACAAAAATTATAAGTATTTGGCTCTTACTTTAAAGAATTCCTCCATAAGATGCCTGTCTGGGTGCATCTCCTTCCAGGGAAGGCAACCAAACTCCTTATGAAATGTGTAAAGAATATGCTCAGGCATTTTGGGAGCTGTGTATGACTTGCAATAGTGCATCAGATACAACCAAAGTGCCCCATGATGGCTTGGCAACAGCTTATCTGGAAGAAAAGGAAAACAGGATCAGAGAAATGCCACCAAATGGAAATGGCACTCACATAAAAGAATTTTTGGGGACCATAAGAAGGATCAAAGAGATTAAAGGAATTTCGACAGTCCAAGGGCCTCTCTTCTTTATTTCTAAAATAACAGAGTTCTAGAAGTCAGCAAGAACATGAGAGAGCAAGTCTCCCCATCTCCTTCTTCTGAACTGACTTTGCCCACACAGGCAGATGTCCTGTTAGAAAGCTAAGGAAGAAACAGCAACTGTATTCATGGGGATCTCTCCTACTGCAATGACCAAAAAAAGGACATACTGTATGCTGGCATAATGAGAGGTTCTCTGCCAGCATATGTCACTAAGAGGATTCTGGCCTTACAGCCTAGCAGGCTGTACTTCAAAATGGTGGCCCCAATAGAAGCGGACTTGGTCCCATATTATCAGAAGAGTTATTCCCCTCAGGGAGAGTGGTTGGATATTCCCAGCTAGGAGGCACAGTTTTTGTGTTAGGCAGGCCTTGAGGTCTCTAGCCTGTTATGTCCCCACTGTTGGCTTTCCTTCTGGAAAGGATGGGCTTGCTCAAATGCCAAACTTTGCACATGAATACTGTCATATTTTAAAACCCAGGGAGAAGAGAACAAAAGTAACTCAGGTAGTAAAGAACACCTCACATTGAAATTAAACAATGGCAGGCCCATTCTCATCTAGACTTTCTCAACCCAAGTTGAAGCAAGAAAGGTGGAAAGTTTCTATTCCAAAAATTTCAAATAAATTTGAAGGCAGAGCCAGAGCTCTTTGAAAGCTCTCTGAAACTAGGAGAGAACCGCTGCTTCTTCAACAGTGATGGACAAAAATGTTGAATATGCATAAGCCTTGCCTTTTGGAGTAAGGAGGAGGGAGTGGCTAGAGTAGAGAAAAGTTACTGTTTTAAGGCTACAGTTCCCAGAATGTCCCATCCAGCAGAGCCATGGCTGTGGATTCTGAGATGTATAGTCCAAAAAAGTAACTTTGCCAAGCTCTGAAACTGATGAACCCCAAGATATCCATCTTCACTTTTGGAGCACATTTAGCTGAAGCATAAAAGAAAACCACACAAACAGGGTGCAACCAAGGGATAATCTGAGAAACAAACTATGCAGCTCTAAGAGTATCTTAATGCTTGTTAATGGAGACTTTTGCCTACCTTTAAAACTTTCATGCAGAATGCCTATGCTGTATGCACACAACTGCACCATATCTGAAGCCACAGAAGTGTCACTCTCCAACCATGGGTAACAGGGCTGTTTGCTTTAAAAGAAAGAGAAAAGAGGGGAGGGAAAGTTAACAAAGAAGATCTTACCTGCTCCTCTTTGTTTCTCTGAAATAATTATCTGTTTAGGGAATACACAGAATTCTGAGAAAGCTGTAAATAAAATAGCATGCATTTGCATAAATATATCTATAAAAACAAGGATGTGACGGATCATCATGAATACCTCAGAACTTCCGTTTTTGTCCTATGACAATTATGCATTTAAAAAGCTTTACAAATTCATCTCTTGCTCCTTCAAAGAACAGCATGCTGTTTGTTTTCCACAACAGACTAACTGGTGTCCTGCTTACCTTGCATCTTCTCTCTCTACAACTTCAATCCAAGGTTTAAAGAGTTTGGTGACGACTACATGCAGAGAGTGCAGTGCTGGAGGAAGAAAAAATTACAATGAGACATTTTCAAACACAAACATCAACTCCTTTGAGTAAGAGATAAACACAGGGCTGTTTTGTCAGTGAGAGCACAACACAATCGGTGAAATTGTTTTCAGCATATTCTGTCCCAGCTTTCAGCTACTGTTTTAAAAATAAAAGCAAGTTTATAGCCCTGAGGACTGTAAATATTAAGTTCAAATGGAATGAGAAATGTCAATGAAATCCTAAAAGGAGGCTAAGTAGTTTGCCTAGCAGCCAGATGGTAAGGCTCAAGTCTCTAGCTGTTTCCCATAACTAGGAGGATCAGAATACAGTATACAGAATTAGCAAACATTTGTCTATGGGTGAAACCCTATACCCACTTCATCTTAAAGGAAGCCACACTGAATCTAATGGGAATTACTATGGGCAGAAAAATGTAGGATTAAACTGTAATCTAAATACAGTTGGACCCCCCGTAGCCATAGGGGTTTGGTTCCCAGACTTACCAGAGATATCGGAAACTCCTGATAACAGTGAACCCCATTGAAAATAATGGGACTTCCAGTTTAAAATACCATAAAGTTGCTATATTGTTGAGAATATCCATGTGTAGTGGAGGCTCTTCTCTCCAGACTTGTACTCTCCATGTCAAGAGGAATGACAGAGACAGTGAGAGTGGAGCTAACATGTCCCCCCTCCTTGTGTGTTTATTTTAACTACACTAATAATGCTGGAAAGGGACTTTTGAGCCTACCAGATTCCATATATATGGTGCCTGTACTCCGCAGCCAGATTGTCTACGTTACCTGCCAGCACCCTGCTGCTGCCCACCGGCTCTTGTGATAAACTGACAACTTCTGAATCCACAAGACGGTTGACAAGATACTCCATGAAGTGGGTTACTTCAGGAATGTAGGGAGCCCACTTTGAAAACAACCCAAAGCTCTGGAAGCCTCGCGAAGACAAGCGCAGTTTGAGGAAATAGTCTGAAAGCCATTCTATCGTTTCCGTGACCTGTGAGGAGGAGAAAGGGGAGGATGACATTCTAAATGAGGAAAGTTTTCAGAAGGTGTTTTCAGTAGACTTCAGTTCACCTTTACAGTTCCACAAGCACTAGTGATCTTCCCCCATAGAACAGGCTACATAATCCATTCAGAGCACCAATGGCTCTGATATTCTCTTCTATCAATCTGTGCAGTGGACAGATCAGGATCCTATACTGGCAAACTGCTTGCACAACAATCTGTTACACAAGCAGTTCAACACTTTCCATGTTTTCCTGGGTAGGCAGTTGCAGCAGGGATATGGAGGTGACCAATTCTGAGCCACCAGTGTCTTAAATATGTGGCTCTGAGGTCTAGGGAAAGGCAGTATGAAAGGGGTGGCTTGGGAAATGACCTGCAGCCATCCCTCCAAGAATTCCTCAGTTCCCACGATCCCTCAGAGCCAGGCATTCAATATGTACATGCCTTGTGCTGATGAGGCATGCCAATGCCCATCAAGCTAATACTGGACAGGATCTTGAGCAGAGCTTTTTCACATCTCTGCTACATGGTCAGGATGACTACCAGACCATATACAGTTGGCCCTCCTTATCCACAGATTCTGTATCCATGGATTCAATCATCCAGTTTTAAAATAAAGCAAACCTGGATTTTGCCATTTTATATAAGGAACACAATTTTACTATGCCATTGTATATGGGACTTGAGCATCCACAGGCTTTGGTATCCACCAGGGGTCCTGGAACCAAACCCCAGCAGGTAACAAGGGCCCACTGCATCTGCAATATCCATCCTTTAAACAATCACTGCTGCTTCCCAGGATACAACATTAATGCTAGTCAATGACCCCTCTGCATTTCCATCCTTACCACCCTTCAGCTCTAGTTTCCTGAATACACTCCACTGGAAAAGATGCTTCAGTCAAGGCAGCCTTTGTAGGCTGTTTGAGTGATGCCCTCTGAAATTCCAACCATAAATGACTGGCTGATGAAATTAGTTGATTTGATTGAGCTGGACAACTTAACAAATAAGATTCGGGCAAAACCTTCAAACCAATTAGAAAAAGATTGGTCACCAGTATTTAATTACTGGAAAGAAACCTGAGACATCCAAGAAATATCTTTTTAGATTCAGCTTTAGATAACATAGTCAGAATATAGTGGAGACAGCTTCAATTAAAGTTTTGATGGTAAAATGAATTGCAAATGGTGGAGCAAACTGATGGAACATTTGGCTTTTGCCAGAAGATTATGTGATCTAAAGATTAAGAATTTATGTTTTGTTCTATGGATAAACATAAGGAAGTCAACTTAAGAAGATACAGTAATTAGAAATAAAAATGTAATTATTTCTGATACAGAAAATGTAAAAAATGGGAAAAGAAAAAGAATGTAATTGTGCTTTCCTAACTTAATTTTCTTTCTCTGCAATAAAAATACATTTAAAAAAAAACGTTCCTGAAGGCATCGCAGCACATGCCAGCCACCCACCTGTTCTGCTGAAAGAAATGGCTCCACAGAAGCTTGCAATGTGGTATCTTCTTTTGCCTCCTCTTTCCCAACACCTTTTTGAGCTGCCCCAGATGTGCAACCCAAGGCTTTAAGGGATGCCTTCCAACAGTCAGGGCTGAGAAGCTGATCTGAAGAACCTGAGAGGGTAAATCCAGGTAGGGGACCATTCAGTAAGATATCTCAGTTATCAGAATTACATTGCAGCAGTTTTCTCCAACCAGGTGTCCTCCAGATGTGCTTTCACTACAGTTTCCATCAGTTCTTGGCAGCACGGCCATGATGGGAGTTTTTTTTCAACACACGTGGAAGGGAAAGGTGAATTACAGCTTAATTACAGAAACCAGAATACAAATCAATGTTGTACATTTTTTTACTATTTCACACAAGGGCAGGAAAAGAGCAGAATGTGCCAGCATCCTGAGAATCTTTAGTGTCCTTCTTTTTAAGAACAGGTTTCTAGACATCGTTCTTAAACCAAGTTTCTCAACTTATGTATGAAGCAGAAACAAAACAAAACAAAACAAAAAAATGTTTTTCATCATTTTATTTCCTTCTTACTACTTTCAAATTTGTGTTTAAATGCATTTTTCTGTGGAGGATATCCATCGATTTCATCAGATTTTCAAGGGGGTGGATGACCTAAAAAACCCATAAGACCCATTTGTTTACAATCAGCCAGGAGTATGAGAAAAGTTTAAAAAAGAGTAAGAATAAACACAATGCCCAGTGGCCAAGAGCTTCAACCCCGTATGGCAGGTTGTCAACTTGGGTGACTTTCAATGGCAACTGGACCAATTCAGTGAGAATGAGGATTTTAGGGCCATACAATAAATATACTTCTCTACTAGTTATGATGGCCATATGCAGCAATTGGGAAACTTCCTTTTTTGGATTATACTTCCCAGGATTCCCCAGCCAACATGCCCACTGTCCATGGTAGCTGAAATTTCTGGGAGCTGTTTCAAAACCAGTTGCTGGGAAAACAGGCAGGAGATGGCATGTCCTGCTTGTGACCTTCCCAGAAGCCTCTGACTAGTCATTGTTGGAAACAAGATGCTGGACTAGTCAAGTCACCGGTTAGATCCAGCAGGGCTCTTCCTGTGTTCTCATTACATTCTTGTGTGCAGAAAATTGCCCAGGTTTATGAAGATGTACATCATTTGGAGCTTACTTTGCATGAGCAGTCTCAGGAAGCCACTGTAGTGGTCAGGAAACTGGTACCGGAGAAGGAAGGTCCAATGTTTGCAGAAGATAGAAAAAGGCATCAAGATGTCTTCCTCGGGTGCAAAGCCACAGGCCTTGAGGGCCAAATGGATGGACTCTAGAAGCCTGGTACGCTCAGACAGTGGAGGCCTTGAGCTGTGGAGCCACTGTGGGAGATCAAACTGGAAGGAAAGGGAGCACATGGTTTGGACCAAGGGAATGGAGGGCAGAAGGTGAGAGGTAAGCCAGAAGACAATCTGGCAAAACCACAATAAAAGGAAAGACATTCTGAAAAGAAAATACAGTGCCTTGCAGAGGTATTCCCCCTGCTTTTTTACTTTTTTCATATTTAGTAGTTGTGCTACAACCTGGAATTGAAAATAAATTTAATTGCCATCATTACTGCATGATGTACAAAAGATGCTTAACACTTTTGAAAAGCCAAAGGGCTCTCTGACTCTTGGCAGATGACCATCCCTGCTTTAGGGCCAGACCACGTCTCTCTCTCTCTCTCTCTCTCTCTCTTTCTTAATCAAGGTTTCTCAATCTCTTTCTCCCTCACACATACTCACACTTTTTTGGAGTGAGTGTACAGATGTGGAAGAACTGTGTCGCAATTACAGCCAAGCTTAGACAACCAGTATCCCCATACAACACTTCCCTTTAACCTGTAGTCAGATGGCTGAATGTGTAAATGCTCTCTAGCATTAAGAAGTTAGTGGGGGTGGGGGGGACAACAACCCTTAACTTTTAACAACCTAGAAGTCACTTCCAGTCCCTTATGAATGTATTTTCTTGTCTCAGGGGGAACAAAAGTGCTTATAGCCAAAAACGCACTCACTCTACCTCTGGAGTCTATCTTTGGATGGAAAAAAGGGTTTTGTTTTCTAAAAATCTAGGACTGGAGGAGTCTGGAGAGGCCAAGGACCACATGGGACACACCGCCACCCCACCAAGAGCCATATGCAACCTGACACCACACAATACCCATCCCTGCCCTAAAGGGAGTAACTGAAAGCCTCTTGCCTTTGTGAGTAGCATGAAGATGACATCACTGTTGTCATCACTGAGGAAAGACACTACTTTCACATATAAGTCCACAAATTCTTCTGGGGAAGCAGCGGGTGTAAAGTAAGGAGAGAGGAGGGTACAGAGCCTCCGGTTCTTCAGAATAGTCTGGAGCACCGGCTTGCATTCAGACTTGGTTCCCGCAATGAACACCTGGAAAGAGACAAAGGTATCCCTCAGTCAACGGACTGCACTGCACAGCCTCTGGCTTCGCCATTCCCACTGAAAAGCTCATTTATCTTTGGACTATGAGGCATCAGTCATCAATTTCCCCATAACTGATCAGGGGCATGCATGCGTTGATTTGCTTATCTAGTAGATAGGAGAAATGGAGAGGTGTAAACTACAAAAAAAAAATATTACATCAATAGCATAAGCATATCTGCATTATATAATACACCATCTGTATAGACTGATACACAAATTGGGTTTATAATAAAATTGCACAATCAAATGTTGAATCATTAATCCTTCTAATTTATAATAAGCGGTTTATTCTTCTGAAATCACTGTAGCTTCGGTCAAATTATCTCTTCATAGATTAGAGGGACTTTGTGGTTGTTTGTGTCTTCAGTCTTAAATTTGCTTATCTACCCTAGGATGTGTTTATCAATTATTATTATTGTTATTATTTTATTAATTTATATACCTTTTTTCTCCCAATAATGAGACTCAAGGCAGCTTACAAATTATGAAAACCAGTACAGTTTAAAACCATACAAAAACAACAGTTAAAAAGTATTCATTTAAAAGTTGCTTTAAAAAAAGTTATTTAAAAGCAATAAACAACCATTTAAAATTCACTATATAAGATAATTTTAAAAAATCAAAGTTCACCCCAGTCAATCCCTAAAAGCCTGATGGATGGGAATGTTCTTACTTGTCAGTGGAAGGAAAGCAATGAGGGAGCCATCTTAGCCTCCCTAGGGAGGGAGTGCCAAATTCAGCAAGCAGCCACAGAGAAGGCCCTCTCCCTTGTCCCCACTAATCAAGCCTGAGGAGTTAATGGGACAGAAAGAAGGGCCTCTCCTGAAGATCTTACAGCAGTAACTTCTCAAGTACAGTCGGACACCCTATCCACGGTGGTTCAGTTCTCAGACTTACCATGAATACCAGAAACCACAGATAACAGTCAATGCCATTGAAAATAATGGGACTTCTGGTTTAAAATACCACAGAGTTGCCTTGGATGACCTAGAAAATGTCTAGAGAGGACGCCTCTCTAGGCATTTTCTAGGAAGACTCTACAGTATGCTTTCCTCTTTTTGTGTCCCACAGATAACTGAAACCGCAGATATTGGTTCTATGGGTACGGAGGTCCGACTATACTATTAAATAACCATTGTTAGGATCATTTCTTGCCAATACCTTCTGGATTTCCATTTTCCCATACTTCTTTACCCCTCAGCATCAGCATAAATGATATGTGATGCATATAGATATTTATGAGTTCAGCCTACATGGCATCCATTTGATGAAGTGGGTTGGAATCCATGAAAACTTAGGTTAAATAAGACCTTGGTCTAAATCCTGTTGGTCAGTCCAAACTAGAGCAGATATATTTACTCAATTGTTAAATGGTGATTCAACCCATAGGTAAATTCCACTGATCCAATGGGTCTACTCTAGTGGAGACTAACAATAGGATTTAGATCTTTAAGGAGACTCAAGAGTCACTGTTGTTTTTCCTATGTATATTTTCCCTTATGCTATGACTGAGGTGGGCTATTTTATACAATTATCTCCAGAGAGACCACCTCTCCATGGCCAGGACCAGAGGTGGGCAAAATGTGGACCATAACACACACAGAGTTCCCAGGCTACCTTTTTTTAAAAAAAAAGAGACCAGCTATGTCCTTTAGGGGTGTGTGGAGGGGGTCAATTTTGGTATGTTTTTAGTCTCCCCTCCCCATGAGGTGTTTTAGCCCCAAAGGGCTTCACGTGCAAAAAAATGAAGTGACTTCTAGTCACCTCCTCTTTTGGATGGGAACAACATGCTTTGGCTCGGCCTAAAATACATCAGGAAGGGCTGAAATATTAGCAAAATTCTTCTTTTGCCATACTGCCAAGAGGAACTTTTTTCCATTTTAAGAAATTTGGGGAGGGGGGGCTGGTTGTGGCCCTCTAATGAGAAGGAAAGAGTGTGGCCCCCAGACCTTTGGAATTTACCTCTAGCCTGGTTGGTACCTGCACTCTGTGGGTTTATAGAACTAAGGGCCCACTCACTCTGGTCCAAGAGTCCTTGGCAATACCTTGCAGGCTGAGACACTCCACTTGTAGAACACCCTTCCCTTGGAGGCCTGACTGGCACCAAGATTGGTTTCTCTTCAGAGTCAGATGAAGATGTGGCTTTTCATTAAAACCTGTGAGGCCTAATTCACTTTTAAGCAAGTGCATTCTTTTAGTCTTTTAAAACTGTTTTAACCGGTTCGAACCGTTTAACGGTGGGGGGGGTTTCTGGTTTTACCTGGAATTGTCTACATTGTTCTGTCTGTGTGCTGCCCAGAGACCTCATGATGAAAGGGCAGAATAAAAATATTTTAAGAAAACAAAATAGCAATAGGTTTGTGATCTTAAATTTCACAGCTGTATGGAACTTACCAACAACTTCTACATTAGGGAGAATTCTCTACAGTCAAACTACATTTTTAGTTCATTTAATTTAGCTGTTTAAAATACTCCTTGGTAGACACAGAAACTGGGGCTAAGGAGTCAAGAACCATCTAAAATGTCCAGGAGCATCAACAGCAGAATCTCATTTCAGAGCATCTTACTTGGCCCAGGATCTCAATGCAGGAGGTAAAGAACTGCCTGGTCGGTGGGTGACGCTGAGTTTCATCGCACACAAATTCCACCAGTGCAAAGAACAGATTGATCCCAACTCGATGAATCCCAGGCATGGACTGATGTTTATAGAGATTTATTAAAGCTCTAAAGAAAACAAAAAGGAAAATGACATTTGGAAACACGGCAGCCAAAAACTTCAGGAAATCACAACACTTAAAAAAAATATAATATGAATGTCTTTTATTAATTGAAATTGAATTCAAGAGTTATATGGGCTGTTGTTGTTGTCAACCTCTGCCACAGTTCCACTTGCACAGGGAGATCTTAGACACTTTTGTACAAGCAGCAAGGCTGCCAAAGCACTTATACAATGGTTTGCTATTGCTAGATATTATCATTCCCAAACTCATAGAGCACAAGCTTCAGGGTTCATCAGAAAGCTTTATTGTAGAAACTCAGGAAGCATACAATACAAAATTGTTGCTGAGACTGAGAACCTAATGGATACACTCTAAGTTAAGTTACACTGACACAAGCATTCTTTAAATGGAAATTTACCATCTTCACAGCTCTCTAGCCTTGAAATTTAAACCTTTAATTGCAGCTGCCTTGTTATCTCCTTTCCCAAACAAAGCACATACATCATTTCACCCCTACACAAACTGCTATGCACAGTCTACACCAAGACCACAGGGAAACTAATGAACATGGCAGGAGCAAAGGGGACAGACCCTCACAGCTATAGTGTCATAGCCACCTCTTTTTGAAGTACAAGTCCTGCTCAAACTGGTTGGGAAATTCTCAAAAGTCCAAAGAGGTCACTTTTCTCAGCTATTTGAGGTCCATCTCATCAAAGAGTGGCTCAGCCCAAGCCCAACTCAGTGGCAACTGGTGGATTCCATGTCAGTAGGGAAGGAAGTGAATCTACTCCAGGTTTTAGAATAAACTTTAAAGGAACAATCCCAGTTGTTGCACTTGTTCTGAGGTTACAACTCAGCACTTAGATAGCTCCTTTAAAGTTCAGGCTGTCGGGGAGCTGTGCCTGGTGCTGAATTCATTTGGGAAACAGGTGCCCCATTGGCACTGAAGTCACCATCCAACACTGCTTCAACTCTGCATCCAATGTTTTTATTATTGGAAGAAAGAAGGGTCAAGGCTTTCAACAGAGAAGACGCAACACTCAACCAACTTACGTTATAAAGTTTTCCATGTGAACAGCAGCTTCCACAACACTCAGAGAAGGTGCCTTAGTGGCTTCCGCTTGCAGTTGTTTCACTTCTTTCTCCAAAACATGAAGTTGCTGACTGACAGCTTCATTTTTGTGCTTTCCTTCAAACTTAAAAGGAGATAAGTAGTTACAGCAAAGCCCTTGCATACTTTCGTCCATCTTTGATCACAGAAACCAGGAGGGTAAGTAACTCAGACACACCTCCTGGAATTCTGAAAATCTGAACTCTCTTTAACCCTGACACACTGGGGAAAAAGAACTTGTTTTCTGTAAATAACAGCATATTTTCTGGTCTCAATGCCAATCGCAGCTTGCTGGAAAATGGAATAGGACAAAAGTACCTCAATGGCCAAGAATAAAAAAAAAAATAGATCTGTTCAGACTACTTTTCTCCCAGTTGCTTTTTGTTTAGGAAAAAAAATCTTAAGTAACAAATTCAAGGACACTTTTTAACTATGCAAGTGACAGAAACCACCAAATGACTGCACTGTCGGGCTAGTTCTGTGTGGATTTCACAACTAAACATAATTTTAGGAGACTAAAATGTTCTGTCCTAATGCATGGGGTGTTTAAAAAGAGAGTGAGAAAGGAAGTATTTAGTCCTCATTGATGAATGGAGGGAAAAGACAAGGAAAGGCACAGGAAGCTGCTTCAAAGGAAACCCAATTATCAGTCCACCCCCGGATGGGATTCATGTGCTCCATGCACTCCATGAAGTCCCCAAGACCATTTTTAAAGCCCCTGAAGCCTTTCCCTTCCCCTAAAAAGGATGTATTGTACCTCCATAGTACAATTGTACAGTACTTCTCCTGTGAAAAAGGGGATGCTCCCCCACACTTTCTTTTAGCACAAAACCTATATTTGTCAGGGGGGGGGGGGAGGAACAGCTTTATTTGGAAGGAGTGGTGCAGTCCCCAGAGAGTGTTGGGGGTAGAAAATGGCTGCCAGGCCTTCAGAATTTGTCCACCCCGATCTTGCTCAGTAACATCAACACTGACTAAGAGTGGCTTGCCATGTGTTCGGCAGAAAAGGATCTTTCCCATCAACTGCTGACCCTTTTGACTAGGAATAGCAAATACTGTAGGACCTTCCATGTGCAAAGCAGTGGTCTACCACTGAGCTATAGGGCCCCAGCCCAAGATGAGAAGAAACTGGAGGGAAGCTGGTTGAGGTCTTCAAATGAGGAAAAGGGTGGGGGGTTTGTTCCAACCTGGATTGTGACAAGTGCTGCTCCCTGGCAACTTTTGCCAGAACTGCCACGGCACTCTAGCGGGAGGGTAACTTGTTCTTCTCTATTGGTGTAAAGTTTTGGCAGAGTATCCAATATTTCGTTGTTGAAAGCAACATGCTGGGACTCTCGCAGGGCTGCAGACCTGAAAAATTAACAACCCACAAGTTTATCAAGAAAGCTCTGGCTTGCAACTTTCTCAGATGGTTAAGCTATCAGGCACTTGGAGTTTTTATCATAAGAGGCATCCTACCTAGAGAGGGAGGAGTAAATGCACCAAGCTTATTGAAAAGGTTTATACACAGCACTCTGGGCTCTAAACACAGGCCTACAGCAGGGTTTCTCTTAAGGAGGAGAAACTTCTTTCTCCCTAGGAAAGAGAGTTTGAGTTGTATTTAAGGGGACAGTGACTGAACACAAGAGGGTGGAGTTGAGGTTAAGAGTCCAAGCACAGCAACAACCTTTCTCACCTGGCATGCTGCTGCAAGATGTGGAGGTTGGCACGAGTCAGCTCTTTGGCTTCGCTGGGACTGACCAAGCTAGCAGAAGATATAACAGGCACTGGAGCTTTCATTGGCTGAAGGGGAAGAGAGGACTGGGGGACATCATATATCTTTAAACTGCTGATAATTCTCTCCTTGGCTGAAAGAGAAGAAACCCAAGGAGTTCACCACCTACCCCTGCTTCCTAGGTGGCTGAGAAATTTAGAATAAGGACACAGAAACCAACAGACCAGGAAGTACCAATTTTATAATCATATGAGAGATGTGTTGCTGTTATTTGCCATCAAGTCAACTTTGGCATATAAGTACCCTATGAGTGAGAGAACTCCAAGAGCTCCTCAGTCATCAACTGCACTTCTTTTCTGTTATGGTGGAACTGTGTGCTCCTATGAGGTAAGAGGCTATGCTGATGGTAGCAGTGCTGCTAGTAGAGCATCCCAAGTCAGACAGACTTTTACAGATGAGCCAGACTTGATGTGCCAAACAGCTACTGGGCAGCAGCAGTAGCGGGGGTCACACTGGTAGAGGATCTCTCAGAGACAACTGTAGTAGCACCATAGCTAAGACTTGTTAGTACTGTGAGAAGGAGGCAATGCTAAATCACTTTTGCCTCAAAAATCCTAGACAGATAGGTAAGCATAAACATTTTAACTGTAAACATCAAGGAAATACCAGTTTAACACCACAATAGTAAAAATGTGGAAAACATGAACAGTTAAATTGCTATTGCATTGGTACTTACTTATTTTTATCACTGAAGTGATGTAATTTTAACATGTTTTAACTCCTGTTTTATTCAGTTTTGATTTCCTTCTCTGCTAATTCCTGTGCCTTCACTCCTGAAGGGTATGATACCTAGGATCAGGTATTTTGCCCTTTTGTGTGTACCTTGACAAATTTAGAATACCCTTTTTCCAGGGAATTATTTAGCACCTTGAAAAACTGACATGTTTTTAGAACTTCCATGGAAGGTAAAGAACTTCCCTTCCACATCCTAAGTTAAAATAATTATAGTAAGCAAGGGGATCATGTAGCACCTTTGAGACTGAGAGAAAGAAGTTGTGGCATAAGCTTTCATTGCATCTGAGGAAGCAGACCAAGTCTATGAAAACTTATGCTACAACTTCTTTCTCTCCATTAGTCTCAAAGGTGCTACAAGATCTTCTTGCTTACTGATATTCCAGGCTAACACCACTATGTCTTTGAATTTTAAAATAAACATACATCAAAATAGGGATATATATATAAAGTGTGTGTTTGTTCCCTAGCATTATTTCCTAGTGCATTCTTAGTGACTTACCCAACAAAGGATCAGTGAAGTCTGTTTGTGTTGACACAGTACTTGAGGCCACATGGGATTCCACCTGGACTTGAAACCAAAAGTCTAGTGCTTCCTGGAATTCGTGCTGAATACGTTCAACATTGACAAATTCAATCCATAAATCCTAGAACCCAAGTGGAGAAATAAAGAAGAGTTGAGCAAACATGTAGCAAAGGAAGGGCCCACTCAGAGTTTCTTCAGTGAGAGTAATGGATCGCACACCACCATGTGACACAAGTCAGAGCAGAAATACAGAGCAGTGGGAACTGCTCACCTTTCTTCAAAGGGAAAGAGCACCCCTTTCTGTTGTTCCAGTTAAACTTCATCCACCACCCGTAATATTATTGAAAGGCGTACCCAAAAGGGGCCATGGTACATAGCATGCTCCCTCAACCAAAAGAGGTAGTACAACATCCAAAAGGATGTGCCTACAGCATTAGCCCAGAGTGCGTGGAATTTTCTGAAATCCAAGCCACCCCTCCTTCCCAGGAAAAAAAGCAAACAAACTTTTGATCCAAATTAACATGGGCTTTCCTAGGGACCAATATGAAATACAGTCAGGAGAATCACAGAACTGTAGACTTAGAAAGCACATAATAGGTCATCTATTGCAACTTCCTAAAATTTAAAAAAAAAATTGTTTTTTTTAAAAAAATCCATAGCTAAAACACAGATTCATAACCTAGCCTCTGATGCCACAGAAAACAAGTTCACTCCATCTTCTACATGACATCCTTTCAGATACTTAAAAATGGCTAACATATCACCTCATAATCCTCTCTTCTCCAGGCTAAACATACTCAGGTCCCTCAACTGCTCCTCACTGGGCTTGATCTCAAGACCTTTGACCATCTTGGTTGTCCTCCTCTGGACACATTCTTATTGCACATTCAGAACAAAAATATTAGAGATGATTTCTCCATCCCTTCTCAATCTTCTCTTCACCTGGCTAAATCTGTCCAGCTTTCTTAGTCATTATGCTGGGATGCACACTAAGAGATATCCACCCTAATAGAGAAGTCAGTGGAAAGTGTAACAGTCCACTACGTTGAGGTGGGAAAATAACCACCAAACCCATGAAGCCATGTTTACTATATCATTATACTATACTGTGTGTGTTTTACTACATAGAAAAAGACCAGGTGGGCACATCACAGAGCATACACATGAAAGACATATAGTGACAAGAATCCTGTTGGTTAGTCTCAACTCACTGACCAACTCATTGACTCAATTGCTGCATGGTTAATCAGTCCAAGTGACTGAATTAATCTACTACAACCAAGTTAAGCAAGAGAATCTAGGACAACATTTCCTGCCAGAAGAGCCTACTCAGGGCAGTCTTCCCAGATATCTCCAGAATAGTTCTTCCAAGTCCCAGGAATGGGAAAAAAGCACTTAGGAAAGTAAAGAGAAGAGCAGTTCAAACAGATGCAGGAATGGGCAATTCTGGAGTGTCTGGGGCCATTACACACACACACAGAGAGAGAGAGAGAGAGAGACCCACCAAGGGCCACAACATGCCCTCCCACTTCACTTTTCACTTCATTTAAACAAAAGAAGCCACACCACACTATCAATCTGCAGCCTTCAACCCAGGCCTGTGCATTTTTACCTGCTGATTCTGCATGACCTTGGCAAGCCGGTGAGCATCATATTGCTTCGGTAAAGAGGGAATATACGTGTCTCCTTTCTGAAAGCTCTCTTCTTCCAGCCATAAGACATACATGTTGAAAAGCCTAAAAGCACAACAATAAAAGGCAAAGCTTGAAGCAAGGGTTGACTTGGCTTTCATGTACACAACCATACACTTGCTGTTTACTGTACACACACACACACACACACATACACACACACAACACATGTGATCTAAATTCTACTCCTTCTGGTATTTGATGGAAAGCCTGGAAGGCTCAATGGATCATTCAAGCCACCAAACTGTCCTGCAGGGACGGGGTTTCCGAAGAAACTTAATGGTATCCTGAATATACAGATTGGCAACTGTGGACAACCCTTCCCAAAGAACAGCTTGCCTGCCATTGCCAATTTCACCTGCGAGGAGGTGGGGACATTTCAAGGATGCTCAAATTCATTCAGAACAATAAGGAAGCTCTTACAGGACCAACCAGCATCCTGCCAGAACTGCACACTCTAGAACATTTCCCAAAAGACTTTGAAACACACAGGACAAACATGACAGACAAGGTCAATAAGGAAACAGTTTTCTAAAAACTAGAAAGTTTAGAAATCTACACCCCTACTACTGTGTGCTGATGTAAGATAGACTGTTCAAGAGATCGACATACTGTGTTTGGAAGGGTATGGTGGAACTGGATAAACCAGGGACGGGTTCCTCACTGCGCATTAAATAGTGTCTCACAGGCGGTTCATAGAATCTTAGAGTGGGAAGGTATCACAAGGGCCATCTAGTCCAACCCCCTGCCATGCAGAAATATACAACTAAAGCACCCTTGAAAGATGCCCATCCAACCTGAAGCTCCCAGGAGGGAATTTCAGGTCTCACTCTTTCTACTCAGCAGGACTACCATGGTAACAAGTGGAAGATATGTGAAGTACACCTGGAGACTTTCTTAAAGCTTAGTCTCCCCAAAACTTGAAGTCGTGCCAAGCCCTTCTTGAAAACTATCTTAGTATGGGGAGATTTAGAAATTATAAGCCATACAACAAAGAAAAGTATAATTCGAGATGATATACTAAATTCATACATTAATATAGATGATGTAAACAGAATTAAGGCAACTATTACTCAAGTCTAAAGAATGAAGTATGAGACTGAAATTTTTGATAATGATGATAATGATTATATAAAAAGTAGAGCTATAGACAAGAAGAAAATATATGTATAGAGAGAGATGCAGAATAACAAAGAGGATGATAATTGCATGGAAGAAAAATTTATAATTAATGAAAATACTGAATATTCTATCCAATATAAAGAAAATTAAGAAGCCGGGGTGGGCTGAATGATTTTAAAATGGAAAAAAAAGTGATTTTGGTTATTATGAAGTATATATGTAAAGTTGTCCCTTTACATTCGCAGCTTTGACTTTCCCAGTTTTATGTATTTGCGGAAATTCCTTTCTCCCCCGCACCTTGCTCTCCCCAACACAGCCTCTGAGCATTTAAGGAGGAAAACTTCCTGCATACATACACAGACAGGGAAGATCCCAGCAAGCAAGCAACCCCCACACCAGCCTCTGAGGGTCTAAGGTGAAAGAAAATCACAGCCCCATGCTGTGAGCACAAGCAAAGTCCCCCCCCTTGCCACTCCCCTCTCTGTGTTTTAACAAACTGAATTGCTTTTTTAAAACTCACATTTCGCCCCATGTCTCCTCATGGCCCAAAGTAAAGCACAGCGGCAAACTGAATTGCTTCTTTAAAACTCACATTTCGAACCTTTCCTACACACATTCACACACAGGGAAGGTGTGGGTGGCATTTCCCAGCAACCTAGCCTCTGAGCATTTAAGAAGGAAAGCTTGCATGCTTATAGTATGGGGCTGTGTTTTTCTTTCGGCCAGCAGGAAGCTTTCCTCCTTAAATGCTCAGAGGATGGGTCCGGTTGCTTGCTGGGAGATCCCCCCCCCGCACCTTCCCTGTGTGTGAATGTATGTAGGAAAGGTTCGAAATGTGAGTTTTAAAGAAGCCATTCAGTTTGTTAAAACACAGAGAGGGGAGTGGCAAGGGGGGGACTTTGCTTGTGTGATCACAGCATGGGGCTGTGCTTTTCTTTCCTCCTTAAATGCTCAGAGGCTGGGTCAGTTTCCGTGTGTGTGTGTGTGTGTGTGCATGTGTGTGTTTAGGAAGGCTGCTTTTATTCACGGTTTTTTCACTTTCGCGGGGGTCTTGTTCCTGTAACCCCCGCAAATGTGAAGGGACGACTGTATATGTATACTAAAATATGATATGCTTTTTTAATTTAATAATAATAATAATGTCTTACTAGAAGCCTACTCACTGCCAACTTAGCTGATGCACTGTCAGCCCTGAAGAAGAACTGGATACAGCTTGTAACAAGTGCAGTTCAAGAAAGAAACTTGAATGGATCACAGGCTATCCCACTATTCCAAACGTAGGGTTCACCTATGCATCAACCAACCAAACCTGGACCATTAATGGATAGACTGTGCACTACAGCTTGCAGAGACACTATCTTGGCCCTTCACTATTGCAGAGACACTCAGAAAAAGAGCCTCCCATTTATCCCAAAGCCCTTTTTGCCAGAGATTACTGATTACCTGACAAGCTCTTTGTGCAGTTCAGGGGAGGTCAGGTGGTCAGGCTTGGTGGATCCCCTTTCCACTAAGTTTTCACTGCTGCTTACAGGGCTGTCCACCCTGAGTGCTTTGCTGGCTGAGTGGTGGAAATCTGCTGCCTCAATCAAGCGCTGCTTCAGGTCGCTTAATAGGCTCAGGTGAGCAGGACTTTGGAAAAACCTTTTCCCAATGCAGCCATCTACAGGTAGCCTTAAAAAAAAGAATCCTTGTCATTTACAACCAACACACATGAGCATGCCCTGAGAATCTATCCGTTTTCAAAGAAAGAGAAAAAAGCGGTTTTGAAACGTAATTAGTAAAATGAATCATCATGCACTAAGGAAGGGTGATTCAGTCTAATTCAGAGCTTGGATACTTTAATGTTATTTTATTTTATGTACAGTATATCCCAATTTTACCCTGGGATGGGACCCAAGGAGGCTCACAGACTACAGCTCCCAGAATTCTCTAGCCAGTATGGTCATGAAGCCAGGGGCCATGCTGCTTGGGAATGCTAGGAGCTGTAGTCCCGTCAAAAACATAAAAGCTGTGGTCTACTTGTGGATCATGTCACTTCTGCATACATCCACTCAAAACACCATTCCAACACTGTCATACACAGATCATTTTTTTTCAAAATTCAGAACAAAAATACATGTTTAATTTCGTATTTCTAAGTGTGTTTCTTCCCCCACCATCCACACACACATTTTTTTTTTAAATGCTCATTTTACATTCATTTTGCCCCTTTTTTTGAGCTGAGAAACACCTGGAACATCCTGGAAATATGAAAGCCAATGAACTACTAAGCATCAATGTACAAACTACTCCAGGGGGAGTACATTGGACAGTTTGTACTTGAACAACAAATTCCTCAAACATCACTGTTATGTACCAGATATTTCACCCATGTAAAATCTAGTAAAATAAATGTTCTTTACAGAAGAGCATTGAAAGACAGTTAAGTGAACTTGCTATATAAACAAAAGGGAATGTACATGTTCATTGACAAGGTGCTTGATTTCTGGTCAGAAGAAATTTCCATTTGATGAAGCATCCTGGACTGGCAGCCAATTATTCCCAACCTCAAACCTATGTAGCCCAGTATGGTCAATGCTAGCAGTGGGGAAAGTGTTCTGTGGGTTGCATGCCCCGCTTACTCCATCCATCTTCAAGCCCTTCTCATGTCAATTGCGGGAGAGGAAAATCACCCTCAAATGGATCTGAAACATGGGTCACCAATCGCCACCACCTATGACTCCTCAAATGCTTTCATCAGCGCTGTCTACACACAATCCTAAATATACACTGGACTGACTATGTGACGAATGTTGCTGTCATTGAGCAAGCAGGGATCACCAGCATTGAGGCCATGATATTGAGAACGCGGCTGCGCTGGGCAGGGCACGTTTCTAGGATGGAGGACCATCGCCTCCCAAAAATACTACTCTATGGTGAACTCGCCACAGGTCAGCGTAAGAGGGGCGCTCCAAAAAAGCGATACAAAGACTCCCTGAAACAACATCTCAGGCTTGGCCAAACTGATCACCAACAATGGTCCGCCCTGGCCTCACATCGGAAGGCATGGAGATGCACTATCCACAATGCTGCAGCCTTATTTGAGAACTCACGCCGAACAAGTATTGAAGAGAAACGACAACGCAGAAAGAATCACAACCCAAAAACGTCACCAAGGAGACCTTCTGCTGTGCTTTCTGCAACCAGACTTGTTTATCTCGGATTGGCCTTTTTAGTCATCAGCGCGCTTGCAGAAAGCGCAGGATGAGTCCTTCCTGAATCTTCGTTTGCGAAGAAAAGTCAGAGAGAGGATGTCCAATATAGTACACTGGCCATCTTGGACCCTGCTTGGAGAAGTTTTCATTCTAACACCTCCAGCTCATTCCCAACCACCCTTCCAATTCTCGGAAAATCCCAGAAATCCAAACTGAAAGTGATTTCTGGTCACTTATGGATCTGACATTTTTTGCCCATTTGGGGCACTGTGACCACTGTGTTGCAGGGATGAACATTGCCCCCCCATACCTGCTATAGTTGCCCACCCAAGGCTGCACCAAGTGCAGGCAGTGAAAGGCCTTTTACATGCCATCTGACTCTTTAAAAAAGAGAGATATGTCAGATATGTGAACGTGGGGCCTTTTACATCCAGAGCCACTCATCAGATTCACTGGAAAATGCTAACTCACCCATACTGTGGCCCTGGGCGATGAAGGTAGAGGAGGAAGAATTTCTGCCAGATGATTGGAAGGAGGGGGTGATCAGCAGGAGTAACAAGAGCTTGATGGGCCCAACGGTAGATCAGAAGCCGTTGAAGGGAAGGCACAATGGGCAGCTTCAGCTGTGTCTGAGCTCTCTGGAAGAAGAAGGAATGTTTATTATGCCGCCCTCAAAACCTGGGCAACCAAGTCAAGTTCCATGTCACCAGCTTCTTTGGGGTCTGGGTGGTGGAAGGGGCTGCATTATTTTTTTTTTGAGGAGATGTTTGTCATGGGAAGACATTTCTCTTTTACCTTCAGAGCCTGATCAGGAGTCGAGGAGTTGAGGACCAACTCTCTTTCCACAACCCTACGAAGTTGGGAATCCTCTTCAAATATGGACTCCATATTTAGAATAGTCCAAGCAAACCAAACCTGTAAATTAACGAAGAAAAGGGTACTAAGAAAGTCAAGATCAGAAAGTTTAGCAGCATTTTCTCCTGGGTGATCCTTCTAGACCAAGGGTGAGGAAAGCATCCCAACTGGGAGACTATTCTGTGGCAACCCCACAACTCATCCCCAGTCCCACAACCTCACCACATTTTTTTAAATGGCTCATTTTTTAAATAATATAGTCATTGATTTTCATAAATAACCATATGATGTAACATTACAAGCTGTATAGTTTCCTACTGCATAAACATACAAAGTTATATATCATAATGTATTATAATAAATAACATAATCTGAACAATAGGAAAGAAGTTTTTAAAAAGGTATCAAAGAAAAGTATGACCTCCCACCCTACAAATCAAAGACAACATTTATACTGTGATATGTTTCTCTATTTCAGTGGCTTCTTAACCTTTTCTTTACCGGGGACCCCTTTTAAATATCTTTTGTTGCTGTGAACCCCCAAGGCTTAACTCAAGATTTAATACCCTAATAATAATAATAAAAGAAGAAGAAGACGAAGAAGAAGAAGAAGACAATACCATCATTAAACCTTCCTTCAGAGACACTGGAGGGGGAGGAAAGACTTTTCTCCTGTTTCTTCCTGCAAGTTTGGGACTAGAGCAAATTGAATGGCAACGCACAGGCCAAGCCAGCCAGCCTTTGCCTTGGCTCCTGTCATGTGGCTGTTCCACTACAGGGAGGAGGTGGGTTAAGCAGCCTTCAAGCCTTCGCAGCCCCCCTATGAGGACTTTGTGGACCCCTGGGAGTCCCCAGACCACAGGTTAAGTACCACTGCTCTATATATAATCGAACTGGTATTTTAACTTCTGACTGAATATCTACAAAAAGAGTGGGGATTGCTCTTCAAAACTCACAACCATTTTCTTTTTTCTTTTTAATTTATATAAACTATAAAGAGTTCCCAGTCTTTTTTTTTTTATCAAATAATTTTTATTACAATTATTATCCATTATCCAACATTTATATACAGTCACACAGTTCACACATCTCCTATGTACATTGAATTAAAATAATCGACTTCCCCTGTAAAAATAACTCAAGGGGTTTTTCCTTACGGTTATCTTATTGTAACTTCCGTTCTTTCTCAGAAAAAAAAATTTGTACTCCTATTTTATTATACAAACTCCAGTATAACTTGCTTTACTTTCCTTTCATCCTTACTGTCACCTATGTTTTCTCGTAGACCATATTACGATCTTCTCTCCTACTTTTACACACATATAACCATATTCCACCTTTTTTTACAATAGCTAGATATTGGGGCCCACTCCATTTCTAATTTCTCTGTCGTTCTTTTATTTAATATATGAGTTAATTTATCATTATCTCTCATTTCTATAACCTTTTCCAACCAATCATCTATTTTCGGTGCTTCTTTACTCTTCCATCTTGTGGTGGCAGTTATACGTGCCGCCGTGCATAAGTACAGCAGTATTCTCCAATATTTCCTCTCTGCTTCCCTCTCTATCATTGATGTTCCCAGTCTTTGAAAAAATTGTCCTAGCGATTTCTCTTTTAGCAGTATAGGAAGTTTATCCATTTCAGCCATTTGGAAGACTTTTAGTAGCCATTCTTCTTTGTTGGCAAGGGGAGAAACCAAGAATTAGATTCAAAGTTCTTCAAGACGACAGAAAAAGAGGTGGATTTAGATTACCAGATCTGAAGTTATATTTCTCAGGATGTACCTTGATTTGGATGAAAGAATGGGTAACACTAAAGGACAATAGAATATTATATTTTGAGGGACGCAATCTGAGATTTGGTAGCATGGTTATGTATGGAATAACATTTCTAAAGCCCATGCAGAATTTAGTAATCACTTTATAAAATATGCTATTTTATGAATTTGGAACAAATTTAAACCTAGACTATACTCAAGAATATCATTACAGATTTCACTTCAAGAAGCTTTTTATAAAATGGATTTTAAAAATGGCTCATTTTTTAGCAATTCAGGCCTAGAATTCATGCGTAGAAAGCCCGTCAAATATGCAAACCATGTGAAAACACTCTTGCTTCACCAGTACAATCCATCAGAACCTGCTACTACTGCCCAATACTTCAGTAGTTTCCTACCGTCCCTCTCAAAATGGCAACAAAAAGTGACGTGAGATCACTTTTGGGCACCATTTTGAGAAGAACTGAAGAGGAAATATGGCTTTGGGGGGGAGGGCTGCAGGAAGGGATGAGGACGAGGAATTGTCCCCAGGCCCGCAAAGTTGCCTAATACTGTTCTAGACCTCCAACCATGTCAAGTCACCAAAGGCAGGTAGTTCTTCCACAGTGAAAGAACAAGAATAACCAACATCCTTCAAGTCACTGGCACTTTCTTACCTGCGTGGGATTAGCATTTCCCTCGATGAAAGAAGGTGTGATGTTGCCAGCCACAATCCAGCTGACTAAGGAAGACAGCAACCCCTTGTCACAGTGGTAGCCCAAAGCATTCTGGGAGGTGGGGATAAGAGAGAGAATGCTGGTCAGAGAATACTGTGCTGTCAGAGAATAGAGTTTGGAGCCTCAGTCTTAATGAATGGAAGGCAATGGGATTTAGACAGCTCTGTGTGCAGAATTAATAATAATAATAATAATAATAATAATAAAATTTATTTATACCCCGCCCCTCTGTCAAAACAATCAGGGCGGCTTACAAAAATTAAAATACAATACAGATAAAATCCCCAAACACCCCCCCACCCCCACCCTCCCCCATAAAAAAATATTAAACAATTATAAATTAAAACCAACTGATCTAAAATCACATTTAAAAACAATAAATACAATAAAATACAATAAATGGCCAGCAGACTAAAAGAGGCCAGGATCCCCTGAGGCCGGGATCTAATTAGGAAAGGCCTGCCGAAAGAGATCCGTCTTTAGTGCTTTTTTAAAGCTATTCAGGCTTGTTATCTGACGGATCTCATTCGGCCTTATTGTGGCCTTATACTAGAACAGTGGTTCTCAACCTGTGGTTCCCCAGATGTTGTTGGACTACAGTTCCCAGGAGCCCTCTGAGGTTTCATCTTGACAGCCAGGTGGTCCTCCCAGTCATTAGTGAGGCTGTAGGATTGAACTCACAGCCTCATTAATGACTGGGAGGACCACCTTGCTGTCAAGGTAAAACCTCAGAGGGCTCCTGGGAACTGTAGTCCAACAACATCTGGGGAACCACAGGTTCAGAACCACTGTACTAGAATCAAACAATGCACACTTGAATTTCTAAAAATACATTTTGGTCCACAATCAAAGGACAGATGAGACCATTTTAAACAACATTTCACATAACAGCATTTGACAGATTATGTATGAAAGGAAAGACAGGAAGCAACACAATTCTTAGAAATGTGGGCTATTTAATTCATGGACATAATATGTGGGCATAGAAACAAAAGGGTCTCACAGATGCAGAGTAAAGAGGCACTGTGATAATGGGAAGACCCAATTCCGATTATCTGCCAGCTCAGCAATCAGGTAACAAAGGGTTAACTAGAGTCTGGAGAAAGGCAACATCTTTGGGGTCAGCATCATCACAGATGTCACAGGTCACAAGAAACACTGCCCAGTCAAAGATTCCAGAGTGACGAACCTTCGAGATACTTCAATGAAGAGGTACAAAATACTGCCTCGGGGCCACAAGACAAGGGGATGAACAGAGAGAACCAAGGGGCCCTGGAGGAAGGCTGTTGGAGACGGGCTGGACAGCCCTGGCTCACAGCCTCCTCTGAATTCAACAGACTGAACTCCATGGTCAGAGAGTAGATCAGGAAATGTATTAGCTAGATTGCGTTAGGGAATGATGTTATTTTCCCACTTGGCTGAATGTTAACTGAATGCTTAACTATATCTGTAACTTCAAAGAATGTACCTGGGAAGGAAGGGCCTTTCCTTGAGAATTATCTGCATGTGATGAACTCTGCTTGGAATAAATAAGCTTTTTCTAATTTTCCTTCAACTGATGCATGCACGTGCCTTGTTTGCTCGGTTGTTTCTCTCCTCTTCGGGACAAAAGGGAAGGGGAGATAAGTCTCTGCAAGTGGCAGAAAGTAGAGAAGGAAACCTCACAGCTTCCATTTGGACTGTGTTGTAGGGGGGGTGTAGAATTCAAAGTGTGGTGGCAGCTAGAACAAAGGAGGAGCAATTAAGGGGAATTCTCAGGCAGAGAAACACCAAGACTGCATCTCACCAAGGCAGCAGAGTCCTCAGAGGCATATGCGTGAGCTCACACTGAGGCAAAAGCTGTATCACAGGCACAAACACCATTTTTGTAATAGGGAAAATGACAACTTTCCTAAGTACCATGCTAATGTGCTAGAAAATTATAATGGCTAGCATCCACTTAGTTACAATGTCATAAGTTAGACTTATGACCACGTAACAGTTTCCTATTCACATTTACAATCAGGGCACCATTGCCACAATTGTAAATGCCCCTGACCCCCACCTTAAAAGCCAATTAGCCATCCAGAGTTCTGTAGCAAGAGGGGCACTGCACGATGATGAAATCATCACCTTCCAACACTGAGTGATGGTGCAAGGAGCAGAAGCAAGGATGCCTTTGTGATTCTGTTGCAACTCTTCATCACACCATCACTCACTGACAGGAGGGGGACCATCATATCATCCTGCAGCACCCGACTTCCCAGTTCCACAGAAATCCATTGCTCAAGATGGCTAACTGGCTTTTAAGATGAGTTTCAGGAATCAGAGCAGGAGATGAAGTGTAGTTATGATATTGTAACTACACCTCTAATGTTGGATCCTAGCCAATGTTTATAAGATAAGGAGCGGGGAACACATACAAATGTGTATAATGTGGATTGTTCTAACATCAATATAAACAGATGGGAAATTTAAAAAGCTACTCAAAGCACCATTTTGGAAAGATCTTGGGTTATTTGATCCATTGCCCATAAATGAAGAAAAGTACATCAATTTAGGCTTAGAGAGTTGGGTATGTTTAGCCTGGAGAAGAGAAGGTTAAGAGGGGACGTGATAGCCATGTTTAAATATCTGAAAGGATGTCACACTGAGGATGGAGCAAGCTTGTTTTCTGCTGCTCCAGAGACTAGGACATGGAGCAATGGATTCAAACTACAGGAAAAGAGATTTCACCTAAACATTAGGAAGAACTTCCTGACTGTAAGAGCTGTTTGACAGTGGAATATGCTGCCTCGGAGTGTGGTGGAGTCTCCTTCTCGGGAGGTTTTTAAACAGGAGGCTGGATGGCCATCTGTTGGGGATGCTTTGATTGTGCAAGGCTGGATGGCCCTCGCTGGACTGGATGGCCCTCGTGGTCTCTTCCAATTCTAGGATTCTATCCATACCTTGTGTTGCTGGTAGAGCAGCTTCTGGACACAGTCCTCTTGGTTGAACTGAAACGCCGCTTGGCATAAGTGATCCATCAGGCCAAGACTGGCTCTTTCCTTGTGCCAGAGTGGCTGGCTGGTGAAGGCCTGGACCCAGAACTCCAAGACAGCAGCTGGCCCAACACCGCTGGGCTGGCTGCTTATAAAAATGTGACTCTGTCGAGAGAAAAGGGTGGAATGATCAAAAGGGCTTGCTAGGAGAGAATGCCAGAGTTGCCTCGACCACTGATGACAATTCACAGGCAGAAGAGCCCTTAGAATGGCACAACTAAATGCAGTCTGGGATGGGTATGTGGATCAAAGCATTTTCCCCCTCTATCCAGGATCACACACATCTATGATATAGTCAAGTCCCTGGTAATGCACTTTTCAGCCACCATTTTCTTCCATCCCCAAAGGACCCAGAATTAAATCAAGTATGTCTCTAACTCCTGACCTGTATCATGCAGTTGAGCAACTTAATGTTTTCGCCATAATTTGTCCCAGTTATGTGCTGAGCCACCTTCTGTGTCACCTGCTGTGTCATCCCTTGTGGAACACCACTATCCAGCTGAAGGAACTGGTGGAGGTACGACAGAAACCTAGGAAAACCACAGATAAGTTGTCATCTGATTCTCTGGTCACAGCAGCAGTTATTTCAATACATGTACACATGGACACACAAACCAATATCATCCTTCACATAGAGCTCTTAGATTCAGCAGCAGAAAAACACTACAAGATCAGGAGACAGTATAAAGGATTCAAGACAGCAGGCTCTTGTTATCTGCTGGGATTTGGTTCCAGGACCCCCTCCCCTTGCGGATACCAAAATTGGTGGATACTCAAGTCCTATTATATAGAATGGCATAGTAAAATGGTGTCCCTTATATAAAATGGCAAAATCAAGGTTTGCTTTTTGGGGTTTGGGGTTTTTTTTTGTTTGTTTGTTTTTTGTTTTTTTTTAATATCTTGAAGCTGTGGATGGTTGAATCCATGGGTACAGAATCCATGGATATGGAGGGCTGACTGTATTTGTTACTGGAAGCATCAGAACACACAGATAGATAAGCAGACAGTTATATTCTAGTCTCCTCCAGATATGTTGGATTAGAACACCCAAAGGCCCAGCAGAGCTGAGACTATTCGTCTGGAGGTTACCGGCATGGGTTAGCCTGTCTCATTTTTTCACTTCATGTAAGCATTTCTTCAGGCAAGGTCTGGACAAGGAGCAGGCAACCTGGAATCTCTAAATGGACAAGCCAGAGGCTCAAGATGGGGTTAGAATCTGCAACAAGGACTTCTGTTTTCGTTTTAATCAGCAAGGACCCCAGATCAGTCTCCTAGTATTTATGCCATCTCTGGACAACAGAGAGGCAAGGTTAACAAGGCCAGGTCTGGAGGCTCCCATTCTTGGCTGCTCCTGACAAGAGATTAGATTCCTCAGTTCTATTCAACCTAGTCCTATGCAACCCCCTCCTGAAGTTCTAGTCTGATATTTATCATAAAACAACAGAAAAGGGTGTTCAATGTAGCAGCAGAACTTTGCATACAGGAGGCCCTAAGACCAGTCCCAGGAATCTTCAGGAGATCAGGAGTGCCAAAGACTCCTGCAGCTATTGCATGTCACAAATAGTGCAAGTCATACTAGATTAAATGGACCATAGTTTAGTAATACAACACATGCTTTGCATATAGGATGATGCAGCTTCAAGTTATGGACTCTTCATTGTTGTCAACATCAGGTGATTGGGGAGGGGGGAGCTTCTTCCTGAGATCCTGGAGAGCAGCTACTAGTTAGAGAGGACAAAAATGAGTTGCAAGGGACAAGCAGCTTGACTTGGTATATGGGGCAACTTCCTCTATCTTGTGACTTCTCCTTTAAATAAGTCACCAGACAGATATCACTGGGTTAATGCACAAATTCAATCCCAATCATGCCATTCTCAACTCTTTTGAGGAACAGTGAAATAAATGTGACAGGCAGACCATCCACATCATGCTAAACATCTGTGTTAGGTCTACAGCTTACTGTTCATTTTTCAGCAGATAATACTGGCAGGGGTAGAACAGCGGTAGGACTTTATCTAGCACATGAACGACTGTCCTCAGATGACGTGACTGCACAAGAATGCCCAGGAGAGGGATCCCTTCAGCACAGAACTTCTCAATACTGTGAAAAGAAAAGAAGATATATACATATTAAGAAATAGGGGTGCATTTGGAGAATGCCTGCGGAAAACACAAAGGAAGTTCTTTAGGGTTTGGTAAAGGAGTGGTTCTCGTACCACTGGTGAGACACAGAAGCAGTTTAAGTGGGATGCAGAGACCTCCTAACAATTCCTAAGGATTCATCCTCCCTCCACATGCGCTCTTGCAAGTGTACTGTGCTGTCGCCTTTTATAACATTTTTTAAATTTCAAAATAAATCAAACAGAAAGACAACCAAAATATGTAACTATACAAAGTACAACTACAGGGAGAGCCCCCTCCCCATTCCAACTGCCATTGATGTGGCTTCTGAGGGGGAAAGAGAACAGCCAGGAACTGCTGGGCTTAATTCCCACCCTAGCATCCCTTTTTCCTTGTATGTTGTGTCTTATTTAGATTGTAAGCCTGAGGGTGGGGAACTGTCAAATTAACTGTAAGCTGCTCAGGGAACCTTTATGGTTTAAAGGTGCATGTATACATGCATACATACATACATAGTTAAGTAAGTAAGTAGTAAGCCAGAGAACTATCACAACAGTCTACGCTGTGGCTTCACAAAGTACTATGGTGCTGGATGATGCTCTGGTACCTTCCTGTACCATACAAAACCACTGTAGTTGCCACCAAATGTCAGCAGTACCCACAGAAACAAATTGGGTATTACCTGCAGAGAAATGTGGGTGTGCCTAAAATGTCCAGCTCTAATCTAATCCTCTGACTTCATATCATCAGCTGGGAAAGCATTGCATTTTTCCTGTCTTCATACACAATTTCAAGATTAAAGCTTTGTTCAGTTTTCTGCTTGACTGTGAACTGATTCCAGGCACAGAGAAAGAAATGTGATGCTTCAATAAACCTAGAAAGGCACAGTAGAGAAAAGCACATCATGCTCAGAGATCACATCCCACTCACTCACCTGTGGCCCACTGTTGTCATGGCCAGTGCAAGGTAGCAACCAATGGGGAGGCCAGATCTGACAGCCTTGAGTAGTGGGTGAAACGTGGGTGATTCAGTCAGCTCAAGCACAGTATGGGAGATAGGAGCTGAAGGCCAGCCTTGCTGGATGCCATAATCATTCATGTGCAGTTTCAATCTCAGAACCAGTCCCCAAGCCCACTGGTTAAAAGAGGTTTCAGGTGTTTCTCCATAACGGACAATGCTGGCCAAGTAGGAGACCTACAATAAAGATAACTCTCAGCTTGTCTACAGCAATGTAAACTTGGTCAGTGTTACTTTACCACAGTGATGAGCAAAATGTAAGCCCACAAGGCTGTATGTGGACCCCACCCGCCCCATCACACACAGACACACACACACACAGCCTCCAAATAGAACAGGTCCCATGTTCTAGCCTGCATATCTCCAGTTCAAAGCATGTCACCAGCAGCAGGATTTACAAAGCATCTCTGCCAAGGCCTCCACCCAATCAATGCAGATTCTGTTCATATATGGCACAGGAAAGGACTACATATGAAAATCTTTACAGGTCGCTCCCCATATCTGCGGAACCAATATCTACAGTTTCCGTTATCCGAGGGACACAAAATAGGGACACGTACCACAGAGTTATGCTGGGAAATGCCTAGAGAGGTGTCCTCTCTAGGAATTGTTAGGTCATCCAATGCAACTCTATGGTATGTTTGTATAGGAAGCCCTTTATTTTAATAGGGTTTGCTATTATCTGCAGTTTCACTTTCACATGGTAGGTCAAGGAACGTATCCCCCACAGATACGGGGGGGGGGGGCAACCTGTATTTTAAAAACAAACTTATGTAGAAAATTGCACTATGGTTGTGAGCATCTTTTATGCTGAAAAGAGAAACAGAGAAAGCAGGATTTGAAGAACATAGAGAAGGCATGATGACACAGACTGGGAGAACACAAATATCCATCTTTAGAGAGCTTTTATTTCTACTTTGAAACATTTAACTTGGACTATTTCTGACCCAGAAGCTTTGCACCCTTTCCCTACTGCTTTCACAAACCTGTTCAAAGTCAGTTGCTACTGAAACTGATTTCCACACACAGCATGGACTCGAAATAAACTTGATAAAATAACAGATAAACCTTTGGTGGAAGAAAACTGAAATGACGTGAAGTCAGCATTTGTTGACATTTTCACTCTCTGATAAAAGGGCTAGGCATTTTTAAAGGGAATTTTGGCAATGTTAGTTTACAATTTCATCTAATGTGAACAGGGTGTATTTGAAGGGTGACAGATTACCTGCTTGATGCTTTCAGAAATCAGCCCACTGTATGGCTTCTGAGAGAGGTACTTCTGGTAAGCTTCTAAGACCATTAGTGCAACTTCAGCATGGATCACTGGATCAAGATGAAGGCTACCCTGTCAAAGAATAATTGGCTTATTTTATTCAGAGGAATAAAAAATGTTCCTGAAGGGAAACATTTGGAGGAAAGGGCATCCTACATACACACACTTGGACTATGTTTGTGGCCTCTATCTTGTAATCTTAACTCACCAGGATGGCTGGGGGTCAGCTGAGCCAACAGTATACCCACTGAAGCTGCCTTGAATCAAAACCATTCCTAGCCTAGGGTTGTTGGAAATTACTACCTGGCCCTGTTCTAAATTTGTGCCACCTTTATGGCTTTGTCCCTGGGAGGTTTGAATTTGGCATAGTGTGGCGCTTCCCTAGACTGTGCTTTCTCTACCCCTTTCTTTCTGTCATCTGAAATCCATCTGAGGAGCTTATGCCAGCAGAAGGCCAGTTCAGCTGGCTTCTGCCTGTGCCTAACATCCTACAGCCGCTGCATCCTTTGAGCCACAATTCTCTGGCTTTTCTTCGCAAACAAAGATTTAGGAAGGACTCATCCTGCGCTTTCTGCAAGCGCGCTGATGACTAAAAAAGCCAATCCGAGATAAACAAGTCCGGTTGCAGAAAGCACAGCAGAAGATCTCCTTGGGTGATGTTTCTGAAACATGAGCCACAATTACACTGTAGGTTTCTCTGTCAGACCAACAGTGTAGATACAACAAAACATCATTCCCAGCTTCAGCATACACTGAAATGCCTGATAATAAAAGAGCACTGCTAGTTAAACACCTGCAAGACAGCAGGACAAATTCCACCCCAGCTAGAACATCTGTGAAGGAAAAAATGGTCAGGAGACTGTCCTAAATCAACGAAGGTCCAGAACAAAATGGCTCTGTTTCTGGGAGGATGCAAGAAAAAAGGAACAGCATCATGCTTTGTGATTCCACCTAGGTCATCCTAAAGAAAACAGTTTTCTGGAACGTCATTCCACCAACCATTTTCTGCCCCATAAAGCAGTTCTCTCAGGCACAGTTCCTACTGAGGAGGTAAACTTGGATCTAGACTGTACCACTTCAGACCTCTGGGCAGGATTATCACATGACTCAACACTGGTTAATGATTGCTTCAGACACAGTCTAAATGTGTAATTAAAGCTATGGCTCAGTTAACAAAAATCTTATTTGAATAATCAAATTAATGTTAATAAATTAGATCTGCAGAAAAAAGGGCATGTAACTGAAATAAACATTTTTTTTTTAAAGATGATGCCTACCCCATATCGGTATGGGGGGGCACTGGATACCCTTGCCAGGCCTACCCCAACCCCCCCCCCAAAGATCACAAAAAGAAAATACTTTCCCCAAGGGACATGGGGAGAAATTTCACCATTTTTCATGGCCCTGCCAGGGCTGTTTTAGGCCCAGGAGAGGCCTTTGATTAAAACAAAACAAAACCAGGAAGTGAACCAGAAGATGAAATGCATCTTTTTTTAAAATGCATTTCTGATTTACTGATCAAAGGCTGTAACCCTGTTTTTAATACCTACATGCTCATTTGGTCCCCAGTTGAGCCCTTCCAGAATGACACAAGCTAATTTGTTCTCAACTTCGGTCAGGTTGTAATTCAGCAGCCAGTTGCGGATCAGGGCAATTTCTGGAGCAGATGGCTTCCAGAGATGCATCGGTAAATCCTTAAACAAATAAAGAGAAACCTGTGGAGAAAACCAAGAAAACAGTAGAGTTGGAAACACCGATGAAGACAATGTAAAAACCCTGAAGAGTTCTTTGCTACTGCAACTCTTGCCACAGATCCCCAAAAATTACAGAAAAGTGAAAAAGAGAAAGTAACTTTTTTGAACCCCCTCTCTGGGCCTGTGCAGAACAGTATTAGCAGGTCTGGTTCTATGGCACTAGGGCTCGCTTACTTCTTATCTCCAGCAGGGCTGTATTTCCTGAACCAGTACAAGATTCTAGTCCACACTGCTTATCCGGATAGATTAGGAAGTGTGTGTAGAGGGGAAGGAACCAGCAATCTCAGAAGCCAGGATGAACCAGATCTGCCTTTGTTGGCTGGGGGAGAGGGGAGCATGGAGGCTGAAGGTCCAAGTTCCTCTTATCAGAAGGCAAGAATGATTAAGAGGCAGTATGATAGCCATCATCAAATATTTCTTGGAATGACACACAGATGATGGAACAAATCAATTCTCCATTGCTGCAAAGGCTACAACCCAAACTAATGGGTTCGTATTAGAAGAAAGGGGGTTTCAGAATTTACTGATGGTATGAGACGACCAGCAGCAAAACAGACTGTAATTAAAGGTGGTGGACTCACTTCAGGTCAGGGTTGGGAATTATGCGGCCTTCCAGATGTTCCAGCCTTCCTCGCCACTCTTTTTTCAGGCCAAGGCTGCTAGGACTTACAGTCCAACATCTGGTGGGTCACATGACTCCCATCCCTGCATTATGGGGAGGTTTTTAAGCAGAAGATGGGAGGCTACCTGTTAGGGATGCTGAAGCAAATGGATCTCCTATGTTGGCAGGAGAAAAACAAGATCACCATTGAGTACCCTTTTTATGATTTTATGAAAGAAAATACTTACTCGCCCATTCTCCTAGGGTACACTTTTAAGTCTGTCCATTTTTTCACTTAAGAGATCAAAATAACACTACTTCTTTATGAATAAAATCCACCTTTTCTTGACACAGAATTTTGCTTCAGTGCATATGAACCACAGTTTACACAGAGCCATGGTCAAAGGTCACTATCCAGCTATAAGCTGCAGTTCTTACCATGCCAACCCTTTCTATGGTATCTCTGACTCGGTCTAGCAGAACAGAAATCATGTTTGTATGGACAGCAGTGATGGCTCCCAGGAGTTCCCGGCCAACCTTTGAAAAGGTTTCTCTTGTGGAAAGGCTGACATAAGATACCTGGTGGGGAGAAATGAAAGTATTCACACACACATATCCTTTACTAAGGATCCTCAGCATCTAGAAAGTATTATGCAGGTCCCAGACACACCTGTATCCACAGAACCAATATCCACAGTATCAGTTATCCGTGGGACACAAAATACAGTCAACCCATCATATCCACGGATACTGCATCCACGGATTTAACCACTCATGCCTTGAAAATATTTTTCCCCCTCCCAAAGAAAATCCCCAAAGCAAACTGTAATCCTGCCATTTTATATAAGGGACACCATTTTGCTACACCATTGTATATAATGGGACTTAAGTATCCATGGATTTTGGTATCCAGGGGGGTCCTGGAACCAAACTCCATGGATAGCAAGGGCCCACTGAAGGGACACATACCAGAGAGTCATGCTGTAAAATGCCTAAGAGAGGCATCCTCTCTAGGCATCTTTCGGGTCCTTATTTGCAACATTATGGTATGCTGGAAAGGAAGTCCTTTATTTTAATAGGGTTTGCTATTATCTGCGGTTTTATTTATTACACATTCAGTCCAAAAACATACCCCTCACAGATATGGGGGTGGAGGCGATCTGCATTTAAAAATCCAAGTGAATAAAGTAAACAGTTATTTCCATTTCGATTGCTCTAAGGAAAGCTGAATCTGGCTTACAGCAATTTTTAAATATATTAATAGCAGAGAGGCAAGATGTGAACCAGCACCTTTTCAGTTTTTGTCTCAGCCTCACAATTGTAATGCTTGAAGTTACTCTTCTGCTCACCTTCACAAAGCCTGCTCACCTCTCAAGCTGTGCCTTGCTCACCTCATAGATCTCCAGAACAATAACTTTGACAAAGTCCTCGTCTGCATCATCCCGTTTCGTCTGGGCCATCTGGGCAAACGTCGTCAGCAGGCAGATCTCCTCAGAGCCATTCATCCCCTGGAGATACTTCTCAAAACTCTCCAAGTGGGCTGGGTCTACCAGAAGCAAGAAAGGGATTTTTAAAAATTCTGACTCAAAATGCTAAAACTCCACAACAAGCATGTATTTTTTACTCTGCATTCCATCAGAGAGACTGACCTGAGTTTGCATCTCAGCAAGCATGGCTGTTGGCAAAACAGCTGGCTAAACCCAGCCATGCTCGTGAACGGGAATTTTTCTAACAGCAAAGAATTATAGGTTTCACCTTCCTTTTTCACAGGATCACAATGATACATCCAACAGCTGTCTAAAAGCAGATTCTTGCCATAAAGCAACATCCCATAAATAACCTAATCACAGCCTACAGATCAGCATAAGCTAGTGTGAGAATCATGCGGCCTGTAGGCTGAATGCAGCCCTTGGAGGTAGTTCCTTGGCTCAGGCACAGATTGAGCTACAGTAGGACCCCGTATCTGTGGAACCAATATCTGGAGTTTCAGTTATCCACGGGATATAAAACAGAACACATACCATAGAGTCTTCCTAGCAAATGCCTAGAGACTCATCCTTTCTAGACATTTGCTAGGTCCTCCAAGGCAACTCTATGGTATTTTAAACCAGATGTCCCATTATTTTCAATGGCGTTTGCTGTTATCCGCGGTTTCCGGTATCCGCAGTAAGTCTGGGAACCGAACCCCCATGGATACGGGTGTCCTACTGTACTTGTATGCTTCATCCCCAGCTCAGACACTTACACAATGAGGATTCTGAGAATCCAAACATAAACTCATTGAAATTTGTTCCCCAACCTCCAACTAGTAACGGGACCCTACCTTTGAGTTGGCGTTTGCAGTCTTCAAGCTGTACAGTGGCACACAACTTCTCCAGGTTCTCACTCTCTGCGCAGTGCATGATGAAAAAGAGTTTCCACAGCATATTACTGGACAGAGTTCCATACGGCATCTCCGACATAAAGAGCCACACTCCAAGCCTGTTAGATTCGAAAACCAAGAAGAAATCACCACCACCACCACCATTAATATCCCATCTTTTCCCAAAAAGTGGGACTCAAAGCAGCTTACAAAATATAAAACCAAGACACACACAGAGTGGGGGGGAAAATACAAAAGGTTATTGTGAAAATGCAATGAAACTATCTATAGAATTAAAAGAATTTAAAGCAAACCCCTTACAAATATAAAGGTCAATTTTTTAAAAAAGCACACTACATACTAAAAGCCCTTGGAGAAATGCTTTGGGCACAGCAGAACAGCTACTCCTGTCATGTTTTGCAGAGCCAAAGAACGTGCATGCAATCCACCCATATGTTTCTGTGGTTCTGGCACACCTCTCCCACAGTGGAGGTGGACACAACCACACATGAGTGCAGTTCACACAATCTTCCTCATAGGGAAGACATCTGAAATGCCCTTTCGTAGATGGTCCCAGGAGCATGTAAACAGAAGGTGCATTATTTTTCCTTGCTTCCAATTCACTCTGCTTTAATACCTCTCTTTCTAAATCATAAATTGAAATGAAACACATCAGAGGGCGTGCAAACTAAGTAAGCCAACTCAGGGCAAAGATGGAAGGAAGGAGAGGATGAAAAAAAGAAATGTCAATCAATCAGTCACTTTATTTACATCCTGCCTTTTCCCCCTTAGGCGGCTAACAGATAAAAGGTGGCTAACAGATAAAAAGAAATCCATGTAAAACCACAGGTAGCTAAAAACATACACAAAACAACATTACACTGCCCCTACAGAATTAAAAGTATTGAAAACACTAAAAAGGATAGCATAAAAGCAGTTGTTGTGTGTCCAAGTCTCATGGTGACCCTAAGGCCACCCTATCATGGGGTTTTCTTGTCAGCCCAGATTTTCCCTGCTTCTTTTAACACCTCCCTACCCACCTGCGGCCCATCACTTCCTACCTTTTGGCTTTCAGTACATGCAGAACAGCCCTCAGAAAGAGCTCATCAAATTCCACTTGCAGTTTCTCCACCGAGTAAGGATGCATTGGATAGCCATAGCTTTTAGCGTGGCTGACGTACTGGGCCCAGTGATCACTCACGTAGCAAAGAGTCATCCTACGGGATGAGGTGGAAGATGAGGAAGAGAGAAGCAAAGCAAAGCAATGAAGCAAAAGCCAAACCAGTCTTCAAATAATCGGAGGAGCCATATTAGCCAAATCCAGTGCTATCATCACTTTCAACATCTTAGCGACTACCTGCCAGCAGGGTCCTATTAATTGTTTTTGTCTTCTGATCTTTAGGAGCAACCTGGACTCTTTAGAAGCCACTGCTGAGGTATCTCCTTTTAGCCCCTTTTAGAAGCAAGAACCAGAGTTTCAGTGGTGGAAACCCATGCTTTACACACTGAAGTTCCTAATTCCAATGTGAGCATTTCCAAACAGGGTAAAAAAAACTGTCTTCTGAAACTCTGAAGAGATGCTGCTGCAAGCCAGTACAGACAATTCTGACCTAGATGGACCAGTGGTCTGAAAAAGATAGGTTCCAACGTTTCTCTTTCAGCTCCATCCACAAGTCAATGGGCAAGCCATCTGTGGCCGTCTGGTGTTGTCCATCTCCAGCTTCCATCAGCATCAGCCATGACAGCCAAAGGGAAGCTGAGAACTGGAGTCCAATAATATCTGGAGGGACAACAGGTGCCCACTCCTCGAGATACTGTTTGGAAGTCCCTTTTTTGGTAAGACTGATTACAAGTAATATGATGAACATACATAGAAATGGCATAGTAGAGGATTTCTACCCATGTGTGAAGGGTATCTTTTATACTATTTTAGTGGTAGCAAATGTAAAAGGCTTTGCAAGAGTTGAAATAGACATTACATTGACATACTGAAGCCAATGTCCTAGAGCACGTGGTGGCTTCGCAACTCCTGGGGTTTCTGGATGAGGCAGACTATCTAGATCCATTTCATTCTGATTTCAGGCCTAGTTATGGGATGGAGACAGCTTTGGTCACCTTGGTGGATGACCTACACTGGGAACTGGACAGGGGGAGTTTGTCCCTGTTGGTTCTGCTGGACCTCTCAGCAGCTTTCAATACCATCAACCATGGTATCGTTCTGAGTTGCCTCTCTGGGATGGAGCTTGGAAGTACTGATCTACAGTGGCGCCACTCTTTCTTGGAGGATTCCTGCTCAATTCCTTGGCCACTGGCCGGTTGAGCCCCCCAGGGTTCAATCTTGTTCCCTATGCTGTTTAACATCCACATCAAACTGTCAGGAGAGGCTGTCCAGAATTTTGGAAGTAGGTGTCACCAATATGTTGATGATACCCAGCTTTATTACTCCTTTCCACCTAATTCCAAGGAAGCTGTTCCTGTACTAAACCGGTGCCTGGCAGCTGTAATGGACTGGATGGGGGCAAACAAACTGAAGCTTAATCCAGACAAGACAGAGGTGCTCCTGGTCAGTCAGATCTGTGAATAGGGATAAGCCTGTGTTAGATGGGGTTACACTCCCCCTGAAAATGCAGATTCCCAGTTTGAGGGTACTCCTGGATTCAGCTCTGAACCTGGAGGCCCAGATTTCAGCAGTGACCAGGAGTGCTTTTGCAGTTAAAGCTTGTGCACCAACTGTGCCCATTCCTAGAGAAGTCGGACCTGGCCACAGTGGTACATGCCTTGGTTATATCCCATTTGGATTACTGTAATGTGCTCTATGTGGGGCTGGCTTTGAAAAGTGCTCAGAAACTTCAGCTGGCCCAAAAAGCAGTTAACTGGAGCTGACTACAAGGAGCACACAACTCGTCTGTTGCAATAGCTCCCCTGGCTGCCAGTCCATTCCAGGCACAATTCAAAGTTCTGGTTTTGACCTATAGAGCCCCATGCAGCTTGGATCCGGATTATTAGAAGGACCATATTTCTCTTTATGAGCCCACTGCAACTCTAAGATTGTCTGGAGAGGCCCTTCTCTCTGTCCCATCACCTTCTTGGGCTCGTCTGGTGGGAACAAAGGAAAGGCCCTTCTTGGTGGCTGCTGACAGACTTTAGAACTCCCTCCCCAGAGAGACCAGGATGGCCCTGTCCTTGATCTCCTTCCACTGGCAGGTCAAAACATTTCTGTGCCATCAGGTGTTTACAAACTAACTAGAGTTGGGCGTTTACTGCTGCGCAAACCTGTTTTTAAGGTTTCTACATAGTCTTTTAATGCATTTTAATATTTTTAATGTTTACTGTTTTAATCCCGTACATTGTTTTTTTAACCTTATATTTATACTTTTATTAATGCTTTTGTATTGTTTTAATTTGTACTTTTAAATATGTTGTTAGCTGCCTTGAGTCCCTTTATTGGGAGAAAGGCAGGATATAAATGAATAAAACAATAAATAAAAAAATACTAACGGATTTATTATGAGAAAAAACTGTAGCTCAGAATCCATTTCATCAGACGCCTGGGCTTTTATCCTGTTACAAGAAACTTCCAGCTTGAGCCCCATTCTAAAACCTTATTCTACACTGTCCTATCCCAACCAACACAGCACCAATCAGCCATTTCACAGCATAGCCTACAGGTATCCATGCATGCAGACATGTAAAGTCCCAGTGTTGTGTACAAACATGTAGGGCCCTTTCACACTACAGAGCTATGATCCCACTTTAATTGCTATGGCTGTATTCAATGGAATCTTGGAATTTGCAGTTTAAGAGAGGGTATTTCGAATTCTCAGCTGGAGAGTTATAGTATCTGACCAAACTACAAATCCCAAGGTTCTATAGGAAACAGCCAGGGCAGTTCAAGTGAAATCACAGCACTAGAACAGTGTAGCAATAAAGGGCGCCTAACCGAGCATCAGCAAGAAGAGCTGGGCCTTTCCTAAATGAAACAAAAACAATTTCCTTCAGTACAGGGGTGGGCAAAATGTGGGATAGGGCCCCCAAACCATTTTTCACATCCCCAAGGGCCCCTAGCACCCCACCCAATTTAGGAGAGGGGCCTCCTGGGGATTTGTGGACCAAGAGAGGGCTTTTTAAAACCAGGATGTAAACTGAAAGTTGCCTTCTGACTTATTTCCTGTTTTGTACAAAGGCCTCTCCTAGATCTAAAATACCCAGGGGCCAGAGGGAGGGAAACATCGCAAAAATGGCCCAGGGTGATATTTGGGGAGATACTTTCAGCAAAATAAATTTTTAACGCATTAAACTACAAAATTAAAAAATGCAGTGGGGCAAATCGAGAATGTAGCTCATGTAAGGCCAGCGCAGTCCTACAGCCTCTTAAAATTTTCCCAGTATGGCTTTAAAATAAATGAACAGCATCTCCTCAGTGGGACTTGACATGTCAAGACAAGTGGGGAAAGAGCTGCTGTGCACAAATCCAAAATGTGTGGCCACCTGGCCCCTCCCGCACACAGCAAGCAAGCAGCTCTCCTTGCCTGATGAGGCGGCCGATTCGTTTCACAAACTGCCTGTAACGGGCTCGGTTAAAGGTTTCCAGCCCCACAGCGAGAAGTTCTACCAAAGAGTTGGCAAAAGCAAAGGTCTTCATCATTTCTTGGGAGGTTGTTTTCTCCGGACCATAGACACCTGTGCAACAGAAAGTACTTCTGAATGGGAGAAGCCAATCTGCACACTATTCACAAGTTCAATAGAAGACTAAATACAGTTGATGTGAAATGAAAGCTCTCCTCTCATATACAGTTGTCCCTCCATATCCACGGATTTGGTATCCATGGATTTAAGTATTCATGGCTTGAAGATATTCTTTAAAAAAATAATAATCCAAAAAGCAAACCTTGATTTTGCCATCTTATATAAGGGACACCATTTTGCTATGCCATTACATATAATGGGACTTGAGTATTCACGGATTTTGGTATCCACGTGTGTGTGTGTGTGTGTGTGTGTGTGTGTCCTGGAACCAAACCCCAGCGAATATGAAGGGACAACTGTATTCCAGCAGTCTTAACAACCAGTTACTGGTGCTAGAACAGTTCTAGTTAACTGGGTTCAACCCAGGGAAACTGTACTAGAGAATTCTAATCCCCATTCTCACTTCCCCTCTTTTGGCACTCATTTTAGCTCTGCTCTTATGTTGCTGAAACACAAGAATCTTACACCACTTGCTTTATATAGGCATATCTCAGTTAATAAAGTAATAATAATAATAATTTATTTATTTATACCCCGCCCCTCTGTTAAAACAATCGGGGCGGCTTACAAAAATTAAAATACAAATACAGATTAAAATCCCTAAACACGACCCACCCCCATCCACCCCCATAAAAAGATAATAAAGTAGATGTGTTCCTTGGCATTAATTCTTTAACAGAACATTTGGCACCAGAGGCAGAAACAACAGGGAAAGGTTGTTGTTGTTGTTGTTGTTGCTGCTGCTACGTGCCTTCCAGTCATTTATGACTTATGGTGACCCTAAGGCAAACCTATCATGGGTTTTTTTTGGCAAGATTTGTTCAGAGGGGGTTTGCTATTGCCTTCCTCTGAGGCTGAAAGAGTATGACTTGCCCAAGATCACCTAAAGGGTTTTTGTGGCTGGGTGAGGATGCAAACCCTGGTCTCCAGAGTCATAGTCCAACACTCAAACCACTACATCACACTGGCTCACACTATAACAAAGAAGAGCAGTTCAACATGTTTCAGCAAATTTTATATTCAAAGCCAACAATATACACAGGCGAAATGAAACCACCAGTTTAGATAAGCTTGGCTTAGTTAAAAATGTTTTAACCCTTTGAGAGACCACTTCAAGGCTTCTTCCAAAATCCATCAGGGATTGCCTTTTTCTTTCACTAGCCTTACTTTTAAAGTGATTTCCATTTTGGTGGCCAAACTTATAGCTCTATAGAAGTTTGGTTTTTTTAATCATGCTGGGAGGGGGGGGGGTTGTGAGACAGGCTAATCTGTTTACCTTTTTTGTCTCTGTTTTACTGCTCACACATGCTCAGCAAGGGATTCTGGAGGCAGCTGCTGTTTCCCTTGGTTTTGTAGGCAAGACCACATGGTTACAGTAGGACTGGATGAAGTAGAATCCCACTCTTTCGCAGCTCAGACTTTATTGCATTGTTAGCTACAGACATACTGCTGCAACTCAACACCAAAAGTTTGTGTTTCTCCAGCCATCTTTCACCATCCTCTCAATGCTGATGCTGCTAAAAATCTTACAGCTGGACAGAGGACAAGGATGAAAGGGCCAGGGAGCCTAAAACACCTTTGTAAAAAGGAGTTTCACTGTCAGAGACTTTGTCAACTGAGGTAGGCCTATATTTCGCACTCACATACAAACTCTAGAAACAGCAGGAATATCCCCCAAATGTCTAACAAAGGGTGTGTCAGGCTCGGGAGAATGAGGTCCAGGGGCTTCATGACACCACAAGTTGAACTTTTCCCACCCCTCCTTCAGAAGTTTGCTCACCTTTAGAATCAAATCCAAGAAGATGCTGGAAAAGTTCATGAAAAGGGAATTGGGATAGAAGTGCTACCAAGTCATCTTCAAGAAGAAGAACCCAACTAGTATCGGGATCTTCATCCTAGAAAAAGGGAATCAGAACAATAGCCCACATTCTCTACTGCTAAGGAGAAATCTGGAGTCTGTTTAAGGGGGTATGGGTTCGTGTTAGTTTCACTAACAAGACACTAACAGAGAAGTTGGAAGAAAGGTCGTTAGGATTTATTGCTAGACAGCTAGATTTGCACTAGAAATGAAAAGAATATTCACAGACTAGTGAGCAGGAAAGAGAGACAGACTTGTTTAGTGTGTGAAACCCTCATGAGGAGAATGTTCCTCAAACCCCATTATCATCCCTCCTGCTCCTCAAATATACTCAAGAATTACTCCCAGCCTGCAGCCCAGACTCATCTATCTCCTGTCCCTGCAACACAACCATGTACTGGCTTCTAGGAGGGTGGGGCAGAGACAGCCAAGCGATGAGGGTCATCATGGGCTATGTTCCAGTAACTGGTGCATGACTACAACATTGCCACCATTGTGAATCAGCTGTCAGAACATCGGCAGTGGGGATAATCCACCTCGCTTGGCTGCCCCTCCCCATGACATTTGGGGTGAGTTGAGGCAGGATCATGGCATGCTACAGTTTTCACAATTGTCACTTGGTCCCCCCCCCACAATGTTGCACAGGTGGGTGGGTGGGGTGAAGCCAATCCACGATCATCAAAGGCTATAGCTTCCACATTCCTGGCTCTACATACCACCGCCTCAACGTCACATGGGTGGGCAGATGGGGGAAAGCCAAGCCAGGATCATCATAGTCTATAGCTGCTACTGTCCTTGCTGAGCTCTTCCCACTCCTCTGCACTGCCACCCACAAAATGAAGAGGACAAGAAAAAGGTGATTTGGGTGGGGAGAGTTTCTTCCCATCATGAGAATTTTTTGAAAACTGCATAGTTTTCAAAGGGAGTTCTGCAGCGGGCAGAATACTGATTACATTTTCTGTTCTCCTCTTCAGGAACAAATAAATTGAAACAGTACATCTCTAATTTGCACTAGGCCAGCAAGAATTTCTAATTTCTCATAGTTTTTTAGTGACAGCAAACAATGCTGTGAGTTTAAAAATTCTTTTCCATGATGACTTCATGCTAACTGCTTCTCTCTCAGCCTCAGTGTTCCTCATCTGTAATATATATATATATATATAATCTGCCCTCCATCAGGTCTTTCTGTTGCTCTACAGGCCACTGAATCCATAACTTGTAGTAAATAGGAAGTCATTTTTTTTTTACTTCCAAAAGCTGACTCCATCCCTAGGATGCCATTTTACATTTAGCACCATCTCAGCCCATTTGACTGCATATGGTCCAGCCAGTGGACCACAGGATTCTAGTAAAAAATAAAAGATTTTGCAAACCTGAAATCTGCTCACCTCTACATTAACACCCTCCCTTCTACCTAAACAAGATGGTAATCTTCAAAGAAAAAAGGAGGACCCTTTCAGCCAACTTCACAAAATTCCACTTGCTAGAGGTGAGAATTCCCTTCTCCATTATCAGGAATGGTTCCATCTGACAGGAAAAGGAATTATGTATCAATTGAATAAGAAAACTACACTTGGATTGACTTCTTGCTGTGTTAAGTGTGAACTCAAACTGTGTAAAAGACATCTTCTAAAGATACCTCTTCTCCTCCTTCATCGACTAAAGTCCAGTTTCCAGATTCCTTTCCAGATGACGAGGAAGTCCTTCGTTCATTTGGCTTCATATGGCACATAAACTCTGCTCGGTTTCTGTAGGTCACAAAACACAACATGCCAGAAACATTAGGGAGAGACACCACAAGAGGGAGACAAACCTCTGCTCATTTTTGTTAATATTCCAGGATGAATTTACCTACCAGCTGCATTAAAAATCCTATTTAATGCTGAAACACAGACGTTCAGCCAAGTAAAATGTGTCCTCGCTAGGGAAGGTAATTCTAGATTTTCACATTTCCCAAGAGTTGTTGGGAAGAAGCAATTTTTCTTCAAGACACTTGGGAACTTTTCTCCCCACAATAAGGGGGAAACTGCACAACTGCACAAACTTCTGAAGAAAGATAGAGTATAGAGCTTCACCAAAAAAAAAAGCAGCAAAGTTTTCTGGAAAGCTGCACAGCTTTCCCAGGAAATCTACTGAGTTTACAAAAAAGACAGAGAAAAGAAGTCCAAAATGGAATGCCACGTGACTTTTAAATGTTGCACAACTTTAAATATTATGCAATTTGAAAAGCATTTTTTTCCTGTTAAAAGTTGGAGGAAGCAGAAAAGGGAATGACACACAGATTTAAAAGTTACAGAGCTTTCCACAAAGATGGAGAAAGTGAAAATGTCTTTCACTTCATAGTGAAAGAGGGCATAGGAATCCTCAGAGGTGAAAGTTTTATCTCCTGCTCCCATTTTTTGGTACTGGGATACCAAGCCATAGATCAAGGTTGAGCAAACTCCAGCCCTGGGACTGCATTTCCAACCCCTAACCATCCTTTTTTTCTAGCGAAAGGGGATGAATCACCTCTCTTGGACACCCCCAGGAGAGGCTATTTTCCTTTTACATAAGTGCCAAGGCCTCCCTGCACTGTTTAACATATAAGATACTTGTTTTTCAACACCAGAAGTAGACTTCTGGACATTTCTGGGAGGGTTCCCCATTTTTCTTTGTTTTTATTTGTATTTTGGTCAATCTTTGCAGCCCGTGAAAGGTTCCAGGAGCAGGAAATAAGCCCATGCACCCACTAAAGTTGACTACCTCTGCTGTAGAGGGCTTTAATTTTTAAAGCAATTTAAAAGCATATAAAGGGAACAAAGGAACAGCATCTACCCATTAAAAGCCCTTCCTCAAAAGGAACTCAATTCCCCAAAAGCCTGCCTGAATAAACAGGCATTCCACTGATGTGCAGTTCACAAAAACGAAAAAAAAAAAAAAAGACTAATAAGATTTGTTTGCCTTTAGGGCATCACAAGACTCTATGCTGTTTTTGCTGCACAAGGTGGAAACAGTGTAACTTTAGGGCAGGAAAACCCTCTGGGGCCTTGGCATACATACAGCCATGCCACCCTCTGGAACCAGCCTCTGCATGCAAGACTAGACAGGGGCAAATGTCCTGCTAGCACCCAGTTTAGCTGTGGGGAGCTATAAAGTTTCCTTCACATTCTGAAGAACTGCTTTGTGTTTTGTATCACACCTTCTCTACTTGGCTAAGGCAAGCATTCCTAGCACCTATAGACATACATGTTCTCTCCCTCTCTCAATCCCTCCCCCACCGCTCGTACTTACTTGGCAGGAGACATCAGCAAAGCGAGAGACTGCATAAAATGAAAGACCCCAAATGGATTACCAAGGATCCGAATCTGAAAGTAAGCAAGGCAGAAAGATGCTTTCAAAAACAGGCATCAAATCAGAGTTGGGCATCACAAGTATCTGATTCTGAGAATTAAAGATACACTCACATACAAAAACTAAAATTATTGACATGTAGGGAAATACTGGAAAGATGGTTATAAAAAAGGCAGAGCTGAGAAGCTCATCCACAGATTCATACAGAATGTTTAATTTAAAAAAAATTAGTGCAGAGAACAAATTCAAATGTGCAAAAAAAACAAAACACAAACATCTGTGACAGTCTATCCTAGACTGTACCACTTCAGACTGCAAACAGGGAATCTCACTCTAAATGCCACCCTCACAATAGAAAACTCCCCCATGTGTGAAAACTAGAGGGTTGTCTAGACAGTGGGAAAACTCCTCATAGAATTTGAGAATACCTTTTGTCCAAACGTGATCCCATGGCAATCTGTTATTTTCGGAAGGAGGGGGGTCCAAAACTGCAAAAACTGCATAAGAAAAGCCTTTGCAGCTTTTCCCAAAGTTTTTTTAAAACAATACGCAGAAATGTGCATTACCACCTGATTTTCAGCTGATTTGCAGCACAGCACATTCCAGAAGTGGAAAGATGATTAGTCAGACGTGTGTGGAGGTGGGCTTACCAGCAATGAACTGGCCAAAAGCACCATTTTGGAGTTTCACTATAGCAATCGTGCAACATTTTTACAGCACTGAGGTGATCAAACAGCTTTTTGAAGCAGAAGATCGCACTTGCGCACCTTAGATATAAGCTTAAAAAACCTGTGCAGTGGCAGAAACTTCTGGAGAATAATGATGTGAATAATTCACCCCTGGCCACCATCTTGATTTGCAGGCATGGCTACATGTGAACTTCAAGCACCGATAACTTCACATACCAGTGATATTGCCAAAAAAAAAAAAAAAATGGAGAGAAATGAATGCTGCTGCAATTTTCATTAATGTGCAGCAATCCACATTATATCACCTCATCTAGACGACCCCTAGCACACTTGAGAAAAGAAGTTGATTTTTTTCAGTCAGGGAAGCATTCAGTTTTGCTATGCCTGAGTTTGAAACAGTGTAGTCCTGCAATAACTATATCTACTGCTTGTTTCACCATTTGGACAGTTGAAGCAGCCATAGGTTGGACTACATTTATAGGATGACCGACCTCTAAACCTATGATATCCTCCTGGCATATTACATTTCTATGTGCAGGGATTTTTAAAAAAAAAATACTAATTTTTTGTCTACAGAAACATTCCATCATGTAGCTGCCACCTACAGCCCAAAGTGCCACAGGCCTAATTGGAAGAATTAGGCCTCAAACACATCACCATATAGAGGAGATTAAACATTCACACCTGAATGAATGGAACAGCCCATTTGCTGACACCGGCAGGGCAATGAAGGATGTGATTTAAGAGGAAGAGATGGTCTCCTGGAGAGCCAACCCGCTGCAAGACTGATACCTGAACAGATGGGAAAGAATATCAAAAGTGATTTTTAAAAGGGGAGAATGACAAAGCCATAAATGCACAAGAACTTAAAATGAATAATCAATTATGCCCAAACGGAAACCTTAGTCTTCACAAGACTGCCTTGATGATATTTTTAGACTTCTGTGTGACATCTCACTTAATCTCTGCTGCTTTTAATTCATTGCTGTTTTTAACTGCTTGTTTCATTATTCTGTTTCCTAAATTCAATTTATATGGATTGTTTTTCACTGTATGTCATCCTGGGAGCTACTAGTTATAAGGAAACTATTAAGTCTTAGAAGTAAATGAATCACCACCACCACTCTGGGTAAAACATGAGAGGAGAATTAAAAGAAGCACTAGTAATGAACGTCTGCTTAGATGACTGAACGATCCAGCATGTCCTGCAGAATTATCTGCACTCGTTTCCTCACCAGCCTTTGAAGCCATGAGAGAACATCACTCTGGAACTGTGGATCTTCAACGACCCTGCGGGTAAAACTGAAGAGAACACTGATGCATTCCTTCAAGTGCCCCAAGTCTGAGGAACCATTTTCGGCCTGTTTAAAAGCTGAGAATGAGGGGAGAAAAAGAAAAGAATTAGAAGAGCCCAGAATCAGCAAGGTATTATGTAATTCCAAGCAGCAGGCTTAGGCTAGGGTCCCCTGTACTGGGTTCAAAACCATACTTGACTATGGCACCCACTAAATGACCTAAGTCAAATTGCCCTCGCTTTGCCCCAGTGTACCACACAGGGTTGTTGCATGAACAAGATCCCACGCTAGCGTTGGCAGAGTGAAACCAGGAGTGGGCTCCTTATACCTTTAATGGTTGAATAGAAGAGGGAATTTCAGTTAAGTGTCGCTTGTTACCTGGTTGCATGGCAAGCAACACCCACTGAAATTCCCTCTTCTACACAACCATCAAAGGTCCAGGAGCCCTCTCCAATTATCAGACTGGTAACCCTAGTCTAGCCTTGCACACATTTCCACTGGCTACCAAGGACGTTTAGTGAGAGCTCAAGAAAGAAAGGCCATGCTTGGCAAAGTTACGGCAGGTCCTGGCCCACAAGGCCTAGATTCAGATCCAACCAAGCTTCACTGAGTGACTGTGAGCCAGATGCTCTTGATCTGACCTCCCTCAGAGTTGTAAGTAATAACCCTCTCCATTGAGCAGGCCTGGCCTCCTGGAAATATACATGAAAATATAAAATACAGTTGGACCCCCATGTCCTCAGAACAAATATCCGCAGTTTCAGTTATCCGTGGGACGTAAAATAGGGACACATACCATAGAGTCAGGCTGAAAAATAGCTAGAGAGGCATCCTCTCTAGTCATCTTCTAGGTCCTCCAACACAATTCTATGACATGTTTTTACCAGAAGTCCTTTAGTTTAATAAGGTTCACTGTTATATACTGTTTCCAGTATCTGTAGTAAGTCCAGGAACCAAACCCCTGCAAATGCAGAGGTCTGACTATACAGACGAATCCCTTGTTCCTCTCTTTCCCATATAAAGCCTGATATGGCATGGGTCCAGGCAGCTGAGGCACCATATCTTTCTTGTGTTCTAAGATCTAATAGCCTGTCTGGGCTCAAAGATCTTTGGTGAAAACCCTTCTTTCAGTCCCACCACATTCCCAGGCACATTTGGTGGAAGCACAGGAAAGGGCCTTCTCCCAAGCTTCAGAACTGCTTCCCTAGGGACGCTATGATGGTTCCCTCATTCCTGTCCTTTCACCAGCAAGTGAAAATTTCTATTCCAACAGGAATTATAATTATAATGGATTATAATGGGCTTTGAATGGCATGCCATCTTGTTGACTGCTAACTTCTGCCTTTCAATGGATTTTTAAACAGCTGTAATTCTACAGATTATTTTAAAATGCAGTTCAACTGTTTACGTATTTTTACTCATATCACTGTATGTATTCTAAATGTATACAGTGGTCCTTCCGTATCCATGGGGGTTTGGTTCCACACACACACACACATGCAGATAGCAAAAACCATAGATAGTTGAGTCCCATATTAATTGCTGGGCACCACCATTTTAGTTATAGGCACTGCCATTTTAGGTATGCAGTGACAATCTGTGAATGCTCAAATCTGTGGATATTCAACATGCAGATATAGAGGGCCCACTGCATTTGTTTTATTATTTTGTAAACCAGTACTAGGGGAAAAGCAGGGTATAAATGAATAGAGGAGGAGGAGCCAACCGCTGTTACAAGTTCAAAGAACAGGTTGATTACTCACATTATCCCCATTCATTCAATGTGTTACCTGGGACTCCATATGCTATCAAGCTATTGTCATATACTTCGTGTGTGTGTGTGTGTGTGTGTGTGTTGCACAAGGCATTTCTGAATCAAATGGAATTCTCCCTCATTTCATGGAGATGTTATACATGTGTCTCTCTGTGAGCTTTCTTCCATATGTTGAATGCACACTGAATGGTGCAATGGCAGAGCTCAACCACATGAACCTGAAATCTGCCCCTCCCTCCCCACTCCATGTGACCTCTGAATGCATGAGGAACATGTCTGATCTCTCCCACTCCCACCGTGCTTAATTTGCATAATAAATATAGTTGAGAAAACATGGAGTTCCTTAGCACATAACCTTTTTTTTAGCTTCTGGTATACTATTCATGAAGGGCCTAAATACCCTAAAGGCAACAGATCCTATTTGGTCTTGGAAGCTAAGCAAAGCCAACCCTGTTTAGTACTTGGATGGGATACCGCCAATGAACATCAGGTGCTATAGACTGTATTTCAGAGGAAGGAACTGGCAAAACCACCTCTGAGCAGTCCTTGCCTGAGAAAACCCTATGAAATCTATTGGATCACCATAGGTTGAAAGGTGAGTTGAGGGCATAATGTGAAGCAGACTAACACCAGAAGCAGAAATCCAACCAGAAGGGGAGGCACGCACCTAGATCCCGTTGCTGGATGCCCACGGACTTCAGCAAGGGAGAACTACTGAGCAATCCATAGATGTAAGACTCCACCTGCAGGCGGGACAACACGGAGGTATAGAGGTGCAAGGCCAATGTTTGGTGCACGTGCTCAGCCTGGGCTTCAAACAGCCGCTTCAGGTCTCCCAAGGCACCCTCGTTTACCTCCACTGTCTGGTAACGATGATGGCCGGACACTTTGCATTGATCGGCACAGACACCCTGCAAGGGAGATGGTGAAGTGTCAGACTGAAAATGTTAATAACTGGCTGTGCAATGTGTTAGTATCACGGTTCAAAGTCCAAAAAGGCTCAGGGCCTGGTATTTCCAGGACAGCTTGATCCAATAATGATTTTCCCAGGATTTAAGCTCAGCCAGAAAAGCTTTTCCTGTGATGCCATGAAGTGGCAAGGTTTCTGGAGCTACCAAACATGACAGCGGTGGCACCACAGTTTTCACACACAACAGTCTCCCACACTTTTGACTTTCAGGCACCAGTTAAACTATACCTATTTGTACAAGCTCGTGGCAGAACAGACAAGTGTTTAATTTGACTGCTGCTTTATGGCAGTCAAACAGTGTATATAGAGCCACTGTACTGTCTATTCTCCTTTATGGGTCTGAAACATGGGTCACCTGTCGCCACCACTTACGACTCCTCAAACGCTTTCATCAGCGCTGTATACGCACAATCCTAAATATACACTGGACTGACTATGTGACGAATGTTGCTGTCCTTGAGCAAGCAGGGATCACCAGCATTGAGGCCATGATATTGAGAACACAGCTGCGCTTGGCAGGGCACGTTTCTAGGATGGAGGACCATCACATCCCAAAAATAATATTCTACAGTGAAGTCGCCATGGGTCAGCGTAAGAGGGGTGCTCCAAAAAAGCGATATAAAGACTCCCTGAAACAACATCTCAGGCTTGGCCAAATGGATCACCAACAATGGTCCGCCCTAGCCTCACATCGGGAGGCATGGAGACGCACTATCCACAATGCTGCAGCTTTATTTGAGAACTCATGCCAAACAAGTCTTGAAGAGAAACGACAACACAGAAAGAATCACTACCCAGAAACATCACCCAAGGAGACCCTCCACTGTGCTTTCTGCAACCGGACTTGTTTATCTTGGAATGGCCTTTTCAGTCATCAGCACGCTTGCAGAAAGCATGGGATGAGTCCTTCCTGAATCTTCGTTTGCGAAGAAAAGCCAGAGAAAGAGAAGGCTTTATGGCTATTACAGCAGATATTCGAAATTTTACGACAGATACAATTAGTGATTTTAGACTTGGGATTTTAGGTGTTTGTAACCTGTGATTTTAACTGTGCTTTTTAGTAAAATTGTTAACCACCCTGAGCTATCATGAGAAATGGTGTGGCACAAATCAAGTAATATTATTTATCATCATCAACAACAGCATCAAATATAGCTGCTGTGCTCAGGATCTGTAGTTCACCATTTGCAGAATTCTTGTCATCTCAATAATGTTTATTCAAAAAAAAGGGGGGGTGACTTTTAGTGCAATATTCAGAGTCAAATACAAAAACACTAGGATAAACTTTGCTTTTAAATACAGTTCACTTTATGTGTAAGCTTTTGGCCCTGAAACCTTTTTTGAACAGAGGCATATAATTTATTTACATCAACATGTTTCTTGACTTCTTCTTTGTGGGAGATGAGGAAGTCCTGGAAAACATGCAAAAAAGTATCTTCTAAGAATTTTCGAAGCCACTGGATATAAGAACCACTACCCTGGTTTCCCACCTAAATTGGGTATTAGGAAGATAACAGTATTCATGTATGCTGACACTAACATTTTACTGTCACAAATGCAACAAGGGTTGAGGAGATTATTGAAAGCCTTTAATCAATTGGCAGTACAAGATAAATTAAAAATCAACCATAAAATAATATTAGACAATTTTTTTATTTTTTATTTATTTAATTATTTATACCCCGCTCTTCAGCCACAAGGCTATCAGAGCGGCTTACAAATTGCTTTAAGCAATAGCTATTTACACATGTACACTGCATTAAACAGTTTCCAATGTGTGTTAGCTAATTAGTTAAAATATTAGTTTTTGCCAACAGATATAAAAAACACATATGGCAGATTGATGGACACCCTATAGAACAAGTGAAGTCCTTTAAATATTTAGGTTTAAATATCTCCTCAGCTGGATTTTGGGAAAATCATTTTGAAAATACTAAAAAATAATGCCATCAATACTATTAATTCCTTATTAACATTTTATTGGGGCAGAGGTGACAAACAGATCCCACCTGCTCTCAAAATTTAAGAGGCTAAAGTTGTTGCCCAAATAGGCTATGGTGCAGAACTATGGGAGTCCATTCTGAAACTATATTTAGAAATATAGCGGGCTCCAAGGTTCACTCAGCCTTCCACCCCTTTCGTAGGTCAGTAAAATGAATACCCAGCTTGTGGGGGCAATTAGCTAACACACATTGGAAACTGTTTAATGCAGTGTACATGTGTAAATAGCTATTGCTTAAAGCAATTTGTAAGCCGCTCTGATAGCCTTGTGGCTGAAGAGCGGGGTATAAATAAATAAATAAATAAATATTTAAAAAATAGCCCAGAACAACTACCTATGAATGATTTTAGGTTTACCCAAAGTAACTGAAACTTCTATCCTTTGGCTGGAAACCAGCCTTCGTACAGTGAAGGTATGAACATATACATGCCATTAAATACTAGTTGAAATTGAGAAAAGAAATAGGCTCAGTTTTAGTTCTGGCTGCCTTTAAAGAAATGTCAAAATATAATAGTAGGATAAATCTATCGTGGAATCAGGAAATCCTGCAACTTATTGTCTTTCACTGGATTCTTTATGTGCTCTGAGGGCTTGTCTATATGGTAAAAAAATCCTAATGGCAATCGCATGGAAGGTGATCCATACAAACGGACATTTGCATAAATATGTGTCATTCAGAAGGGGGGCAGCCAAATCCACCTGAAAGTTCGTGTGGGAAGTGTCCGGGGCTTTGACCAGATTTTTTTAAAAAGCTCCATACAACATGTGAATGTGAGATTGTTCTGACACTTACATTTGCATTAGTATGAACAGTGTTATATGATTGGCTGTATGAGGACACCTACCAACTTCTGGGAGAAAAGCAGCATATAAATCAAATATTTAGGAGATTCCATTTAAACATTAGGAAGAACTTCCTGACAGTACAAGCTGTTTGGAAGTGGAATACACTGCCTGGGAGTGTGGTGGAGTCTCCTTCTTTGGAAGTGTTTAAGCAGAGGCTGGATGGCCAACTGGCTGGATGGCCAACTGTCAGGAATAATTTGATTGTGTATTCCTGCATGACAGGGGGTTGGACTGGATGGCCCTTGTGGTCTCTTCCAACTCTATGATTCTATGAAATAAATAAATAAATAAATTCTTAGAAAGCACAGTTATGCATACCGCTGTTATGCCACTGTAACTGCTTATGCAACCAAGAGTAGTACAGGCATCCCCCACTTATTCAACAGGGTTAGGGACTAGAGCATTGTCCCAAAGTGGAACTGGTTGAAAAGCAGAACCGTCTTTTTTTAGCTTACAAATGCAAGACTGAACACTAGATGGCACCAAGTTTACTGAGAGAGAAAAAACAGTGCACTGAGTAGACTGAGAAGGAAAACCCCAGCATGCTGAGTCAACTGAGAGGGGGGAAAGCAGCAGCAGTGGTCGAAAGAACAGACCAGGGGTCAAAAATGCAATACATAGCTATAATTGAGATCTTTCAAAACAGTGGAACATCACAAAACGAGCCGTCAAAAAAAAAGGAGGATGTCTATACACCACTCTTCTGTAACCTCCTACAAAATGCAACCATATGCATAACAGTATTTACACCATCAAAAGTCACCAAAAGATTTCCAACCAAAATAGCTCCCCAATAATGGGAGTTTTTCCAGAGAAGAATTCAGATTAGACACCCCTCAATACTACCAGCATTCTGAAGTAGTCCAGCCCCAAGAGGAAGGACCATGTAGTTTTAGTGAACATCTTAGAAACTGATTTCCACTACTCCACCTGGACAGACTGTTGCTCATCCTTGAAAGTCCACAGGCGACCTTTGGCATTTTTGCAATCTGAGGTCAAAGCTTGCAGCTCTGCCTCAGCCAGGAGAAGCTGCTTCCGGCACCGCCAGTAGTTCAGCAACAACTCAAAGAATTCATGCCTGTCTTGATGTGCAGCACTCCCAAACTCCTCCATGTAGGAATCGACATTCTCCAGCCAGGAACATGGCTCAAAGACCTTCAGTTGCTCTTTGGTAAAAGGCACTAGCTCTGGTTCTACTGGAATCTCTGGATAAAGTCTCCCTCCTTTAGGTAACTGGGTCTGGATGGAAAGTTCAGACAGCCTCTCACTGAATAATCCCAATGGTAGATCTGGATACAGTTTTTTGACATTGGAATTCAGAACCTGTTCTTTGGCTTCTTTGCTGGGGACCCCAATGGAAGCAAGAGCCCCTTCGGAAGAGTCAACTTCATGTTTTGCATCATCCTGGATAGTCCCTGTTTCTGGCTCCTGCCTACTTCCTTCTTGTGAAGTTACACAGGAAATCCTACTTTCTGATAGGTTGCAGCTTGCCTCTTCTACTTCCATGAGGCCGCTCTGAGTGTTAGCTTCTTCTCCCCCCGTATTTTTTTCCTCCTGCAAAGCTTTTTCTCTGAGTTCTTCCACCAGCACTGGGGGCTTTGTCAGGAGAGTTGCCGGGGGTCCTTCACAATCAAGGGTGAATACATTCAGTGGGGCATCAGGCACATTTTCTCTTTCCTTTGCTTCACTACAGAGCATGGATTCTGGAAGGTGTTCCACCTGGGGTTCGTGGGACTGAGAAGATGCTTCTTCATCTTTAGCTGTGCTGGGAAGGAGCAGCTGGGTTACAATTCTCTCCTCCTCTTCACATTTTTTCTTTTTTTCCTGGTGGAAAGAAAAAGAATAACAACTGAGTTTTGGGGTCTGAATAGCAGCAACAACTATGTACAGTACTAGCAAATTAAGCCTAATAACAGAACCGGTAACAATGCCCAAAATTAACAAGGCTGGTTAGTTGTTCTAGTTATGCTTTTAGGTCACAAATCAAGCAGTCAATTAATTACAGGAATAATCATATTTCTTAAACACCTTTTTCTAAGAAAAATTCAAGCCATTTTACAAATTAAAAAATCAAAATATACAAAGCTTGAAAACAAATGTATTGTACAAAACTACATATCTCACTGCAATTATAAGGATAATCAGTTGGCATTAGGATACTTTAAAATCAGTCAACTGTAACCTTTCAAATGCCTGCGAATAGAAAATGTCTTAACCTGGCACCAAAAATATGGCAATTTGGGGTAGGTCCCGCTTCTGTGGGATGCAACAAATCTATATATATATATATATATATATAGAGAGAGAGAGAGAGAGAGAGTAGAAATATATATATTTCTCTTGGGTATGTTGCCTTTCCCAGTGTGCTGATTGGCTACTCAGGAAACACACCAAAACCACACCCAACCAATCACCACCCACATGTGAATTCCCTTTCCACCTCACAATGCACTCCTGTCATTCAATCTGTAGCCCAGATTAGGACTCAGTCAGTCAACTGGCAGCAGAGACGGGCTGCCAGCAACAGGACATGGGCAGTCAACTGGTGGTGGCAAGACAATGCTGCCACTACTGCAAAGGGACCCAGGCAGTCAACTCGTGATGGTGGCAGCAGCAGCAGGGCAACAGAGCAAGTCACCCTCAGCAATTCCAGGAAAAGTGTGGAACACTGAGAAGGGGGAGGAGGAATTTAAATCCGACAGCCTACCTTACAGGGTTGTCATAAAGTCTACTGGGTGTTTTTTGGGGGAGTTTTTTTTAATGGCACATGGTACGCCGAGTCCAGCTAGTAATATTTATTTCTTACCCCCCTCTCCCTATGGATCAAGGTGGGGAGCAACATATGAACACATAAAAATAACATTGGTTAAAAGCACATATCAATTAAAAACATATCAGTTTAAAAGAAAAAATAAAAACTAAGACATTTTAAAACAGTCAACGTACAATTTAAAATTTACACTTTAAAATCATTTGGAAAGGCCTGCCAGAAGCCAGCCCAATAAACTTTGTCTAGACTAGTAACTTTTCTAGACTTATCTGTCAGGCTGCATATAAAAGTTCACATAAGAGTTTTTGATTTGCCTAATTAATTTCAGATTTTCCATCCGCACTTTTTATAAAGCTTTATTTCGTTATTTTTACACATATGAATGCCAGCCTTCATCTCCTGTTCCCGGGACAGGTTGCCACATGTTAAAACAATAAAATATTGTTTGGTTTGGATGTTTCATCCTGCCAGCCCCTCACACATGTGCATGTGTATATTCAAACTTTCTGATTCACTCTGCTGCTGTTAATGTGTGCTAGTCTTTTTATAATGTTCCACTGTATATTTTAAATGTTCTAAATTTAAACCACCTTGATGATATTGTGACAATTGGGATAAAATGCCTCCAACAAAAAACTTCCCACTCTTTCAGTAGATGTCTTTTGCTTGCCTCACCATGCAATACTTCTCTGTTGTTGTTGTTTTAAAAGATAGTTTTGTTTTTTAAGTTGAAGAGCCAGCATGCTGAATGCATGCCAAGAGTCTACAGAAGTACCATGTGAGAGTCACACTGCTGCTGGAAGGATGTAAAAGAACAAGATCAACTTCTCTTCCCTTCCCCACCCGCCTTTGCAGGCCAGTAGTATGTAATGTGCAGCTATGGGGCCACATTTGCCAATCCAGATTGTTTTTATGTTTCTCAACCCTTCTGGACTACCTTTTTTTCTGGCTAAAGAAAAAACACCATTTGTCTCTCCTAAAAACCTCTTTAGTAGGACAGTCCTGCACACTGCTTAATGTCAAAATATACCTATTTTTCTAAACCAAAGGGGAACTTCTGGTTTTCACAGGTAATATTTTTTACAAGCTATGTGGTCCCTGTAGAGTTCCAGGGGCACAAAGCTGAAGTTTCCTACTTCTATTTTAGGTAGCAAAATAACTCAGTCCACAAAGGAAATGAGACTTCATGAACTAAACCATGCCTTATGAGGAGAGACTTAGGGAGCTGGGTATGTTTAGCCTGGAAAAAAGACGGTTAAGAGGCGATATGATAGCCCTGTTTAAGTATTTGAAGGGATGTCACGCTGAGGATGAAGCAGGCTTGTTTTCTGCTGCTCCAGAGACTGGAACACAGAGCAATGGATGCAAACTCCAGGAACAGAGATTCCACCTCAACATTAGGAGGAACTTTTTGACAGTAAGAGCTGTTCGGCAGTGGAACACAATCCCTCGGAGCGTGGTGGGGTCTCCTTCCTTGGAGGTCTTTAAACAGAGGCTGGATTACCATCTGTCGGGGATGCTTTGATCAAGATTTCCTGCGTGGCAGGGGGGTTGGACTGGATGGCCCTCGTGGTCTCTTCCAACTCTACAATTCTATGATTCTATGATTCTAACTATCAAGGCATTTCAACACAGAATGTTAGGGTATTCATCACTCTTTGGGGAGGGGACAACACATTCATTTCTTTAAACAAAAGAAGTTTCTATCCAGACCTGGTCCAAGTAGTTTTGCTGCTTGAGGAAGAGAAGCAAATGGTACCCACCCTCTCCGCACACACCCAGTCAAAGCACAGAGTATTCAAAACCAGACAAGTTATTCTGACATTGAAGTTAAAAAAAACCCCTCACAATCAATTCTCTGTTCTCTCAAAGTAAATATATAATGACAACAAATTTTTAAAAATAACCAGTGGCTGCCCTGTCATGACACCTCCAACCGCTGCATCTCTCTGCCTAATGATAGGGCCGACCCTGTTTCTGTTTCCCATGAATTTAGACACACGCTGATGAAGGCAAAAGGCCAGGACCAAAGCAAGGGACGTTTATTCCATTTTATAACAGAATTTGGCAAATGCAGCACTCCTCAAATTATATTGACCCCCTTCTCTTTCTTTTCCTAAAACTCTTTTCTAAAATGGCTCAAGAAGATGTGGAAGAAACGTGCACGTAAAGAAAAGAACCCTGTCTGTGTTGCCTGAAATAACTCACAGGGAATGTCAAAGGGGTGAAGAGTGAAAAGACAGCACTATTGAAGACAAGGAGGAAGGATGAACTCCTTTGGTTCAAACCTGCTTCTGCCACCCCACCACCTCTTGACCATAAAATGAACTATTCCAGTGTGGCTTGCCAGTGTGGTAAACGGTAGATAGGTCAGTCACACTGAGTGGAGAATCCCAAAGATAACTACAAAGCAGAGGTGCCTGTGGCTCCTATGTCATTGGAATGATGAATCCACTTTGGGCTTTACTCCAGATTTTATAGGTGTTATCCATGGTGAATCACATTCCCAAAATAGGTTCAATAGTATGGATAGCTCCTTGGTTCAGACTAAAATCCAGAGCAGATTCACTGCCCCAATGACCTGGGAACCACCTTTTCTTCACCAGGGACCCCCTTTAAATATCTTTTGTTCTTGCAGACCCCCAGGATATAAGATTTAAAACCCTGATGATGATGATGATGATGATCTATATATATATAATTCTCTTGAGAATGTTGCCTTTCCCAGTGTGCTGACTGGCTGCTCAGAAAACATACCCAACCAATCACCACCCATGTGCAAATTCCCTCTCCACCTCACAATGTACTCCTTCCACTCAGTCTGTGGTCCAGACATCGGCCACTGAATCTGTGGCCCAGATTGGGACCCAGACAGTCAACTGACGGCAGTGACAGGCCACATGCAACAGAACCCAGGGATTAAATTGGCAGCAGCGGCAGCAGCAGGATCTGCTGCTGCCGCTGCAATGCAATCAAGGCAATTAATTGGTGGTGGTGGCAGCAGGGCAACAGAGCAAGTCACCCAGAGCAATTCCGGGAAAAGTGTGGAATGTTGAGAAGGGGAGGAGGAATTTAAATCTACTGGTCTACCTTACAGGGTTGTTGTAAGGTCTACTGGGTGTTTTTGGGGAGTTTTTTAACACCGTATGGTATGCCAGGTCCAGCTAGTAATAATAATACAGTTGTTCCTTCATATTCACTGGGGTTTGGTTCCAGGATCCCCCGTAGATACCAAAATCTGTGAATACTCAAGCCCCATTATATGCAATGGCATAGCAAAATGGTGTCCCTTATATAAGATGGCAAAATCAAGGTTTGCTGTTTGGATTATTATTTTGTAAATAATATTTTCAAGCCATAAATTCTTCAATCCGTGGATACCAAATCCGTGGATATGGAGGGACAACTGTAATCCATTAACAATTACACCATCCATTAAACCTTCCCTCAAAGTCACCAGAAGGAGAGGTAAGACTTTTCTCCTGCTTCTTCCTGCCAGTTCATGGCTGGAATGGATTGAACAGCAATGCGCAGGCCTAGCCAACCAACCAACTTTTGCCTTGGCTCCTGTCATGTGGCCACTCCACTGTGGGGAGGAAGTGGGCTGAGCAGCCTTCAAGCCTATGAGGACATTGTGGACCCCTGGGGGTCCATGGACCACAGGTTAAAAACCACTGCTATAGAGAACCTACTCCCCGCCATTCAAACTAGTCCAGCAGGTGAACTAAGTGCTCATTAGGGTTCTAACTGTTCCTGGGCAAAAAATCTTTTGCAAGGTTTTGTCACTCGTTTGTACTTTTCCACAATGTCAAGGTACTATTAGGTAGTCTGGCTGTTATGACCAAAGTGTTGGACTGAGACTTAGCGGAAGCCCAGGTTCAAGCTCCCACTGAGCCATGGAACTTGCCGGATGACCTCTGGACAGTCACATACTTTCTCTCCCATACACACACAGCATGACCCACCTCCTCCAGCGTGGTTGTTGTAACAACAGGTGGGGAAGAGAGGAGGTACGTAAACATACACACACACACACACACACCATCCTGAGATTAATGGAAGGGGGAGGTAAGAAGAAGCCAGAAGTAGTCATGGGAATGCCACTGGCGGAAGATCTCTCAGAGACAATAGCAGCAGCACTTTAGCCATAAGTCTTGCACGGTAGGAAAAACTAGTATACTGCTTCCGAATGTCTTTTACTATGAAAACCAGTGATTCTTAACCTGTGGTCCATAGACCCCCAGGGGGCCGCAACATCCTCACAGGGGGTCCATGAAGACTTGGAGGCTGCTCCGCCCACAACAGGAGACAAGGCAAAGGGTGGCTGGCTTGGCTTGCACACTGCCATTCAATCCACTACAGCCACAAACTTTCAAGAAGCAGCAAGAGAAAAGTCCCTCCCCCTCCAGTGCCTTTTTTTTTAATTGTTATTTTTAATTGGCATATATGTATACATACAGCTTTTATCATATACACATAATATCTGTACATTCTTACATTCCTTCTTTGCCACTTCTTGAGTCATAGTGTACTATCTGAATAATAATATAATATAATATTATAGTACAGTGGTATAGTACAATTCTGTTAGCCTGTTTTTAATAAGCTAAATGTACCGTTTACACTTACTAAATTACCGTCTTGTAAGTAATGCCCCTCCAGTGCCTTTGAGGGAAGGGTTAAAGGATGGTGTAATTGTATTATTATTATTATTATTATTTTCATTATCAGGTATGATGATGATTAGGGTTTTATATTTTGAGTTATGTCTTGGGGGTCCATGGCAACCAAAGATATTTAAAGGGGGTCGCTGGTAAAGAAAAAGGTTAAAAGCCACTGATGAAAACCATAGGATGAGCCAATCCAAAATGAAACTAATAATCCCCTCCCACTCCAAATGCAATTCTTTGGGATTAAAAAAAAAGGTATAGATTAAACACAGAGACAGAATCGCTAGATAGAGCTTCCATGTGCAGAGACAGTCGACCTCAGGGTCAGTAAAAGCTGTTTGGAAGTGGAACACGCTGCTGCCTCTGAGTGTGGTAGAATCTCCTTCTGTGGAGGTTTTTAAACAGAATCTGGATGGCTATCAGTTGGGAGTGCTTTGATTGTGTGTTCTTGCATGACAGAAGGGGGTTGGACTGGATGGCCCTTGGGGTGTCTTCCAACTCTATGATTCTATAAGACAGTAAGAGCTCTCTGACAGTACAATAAACTACCTAGATAGACTGGCTCCCTCCATGTTGTCCTTCCATCAACAGGTGAAAAACATTTTAATTATTCAAAGAGAGAGCTGTGTGAGTCTGTCTCATTATTGCAGGGGGTGAGAGAAAGAAGGAAACTATCAGAGCTTTTAAGACTGATTTATTTCAGCATGAGGTGTGATGGAGTATTCTTCTTTGGGTTTTTTGAAACAGAGGCTGGATGGCCATTCTGTCATCAGGAGGGCTTTGATTGGGCATCCCTGTATGGCAGAAGGGGGTTGGACTAGATGGCCCTTGGGGGTCTCTTCCAACTCTATGATGCTATTCCTTTAAAAATACAGTTGGGAGTGAAAAATGCTCACAAAGAGATGTATTAAAATCCTGCTTTTGAGAGAATTAATAAACCTTGCGCAGTAATGGGGAAATGGATCATCATTATCACTATCATTAATTTAATTTTTAAATTAATTTTAATTAGGTATTTATACCCCGCCCTTCAGCCACAATAGCTATGAGAGCGGCTTACAAATTGTTTTAAGCAATAGCAATTGACACATCTACACTGCATTAAGCAGTTTCCAATATGCGTGAGCTAATTGCCCCCACAAGCCTGGGTACTCAATACTTAAATAAATAAATAAATTACTTAAATAAATAAATTAAAAAGTAAAAATAAATAATGGGGAAATGGATCATCATCATCATTTCTTCTGATCTCTTCCAACTCTATGTTTTTATGCTTGATATTCAGTTTTAAAGTTTTAGGGTAGTTATTTTATGTCACTGGTGAATTTGCCAGTTATTTTAAATATATGTACTATTATATGTAATTTTAAGGGGGTGTACAGTAAATTGTTTTAAGTCATTACTGTTGTTATGGATCTGTTTATTTTATATCCAATTGTTGTAAGTCGCCTTGATTGCCTAATAGGCAAAAGAGGGGGTACAAAAAATTACTAGTTATTATTGTTGTTGTTGTTACTATTATTATTACTATTATTCTAAGACCATAGTCGGAATTACTGACTTTTGGGGGGGGGCTGCAAGTCCCCAAATCCCCCAGCCAGCAGTGGACATGAAGGCTATGGGGAGGATTCTGGGAGCTGCAGTCCAGCAAGATAACTCTGGAGCAGGAAAAGGGATGGACCACAGCCTAGGAGGGGCTGGGCTGGGCTGAACCGTTTCGACCACGGGGAGGCTCGGTTACCTTGGCTTTGCCCCGGCCGCTCTTGGCCCGACTCCGGGGCTTCAGGGCCTCCGCCATCCCACCCTCCTTCCTTCCTTCCTTCCTTCCCGGCAGGAGAGCCGCCTGGCAGCGGCAGCAACAGCCCCGCTTCCTGCCTCCCTTCTTCCCTTGGGCTTGTTGTTCTTCCTGCTGCTGCTGCTCTTCCTCCTCCCCGCCCAGACAAGAGGGCGGGGTGTCACGTGAGCCTGTGTCACGTGAGCTTGTAGCCACGCCTCCTCCTACTCCCTACTCCTCCTTCCTTCCTTCCTCGGCCATAGAGATAGGGTTTTTAAAAAAAAGCAGAGTGCACATATAATATTCAAAGAGTCTATCCGCACTACACCAATAAAAATGATCTAGAGTGAAACCTGAATGATTGGCCATAACTCTTCCCTACGGAATCCTGGGATTTGTAGTTTGGTGAGACACCAGCACTCTTTGGCAGGGAAGGCTAAAGGCCTTGTAAAACTACAAATCCCAGGATTCCGTGGGAAGGGACCAAACTGCAGATCCCAGGATTCCGTAGGAAAGAGCTTTTTGGCGAATAATCCAGTCCGTTCATATAGCTCTTTTCCTATGGAATCCTGGGATTTGTAGTTTGGTGAGGCACCAGCACTCTTTGGCAGGGAAGGCTAAAGGCCTGGTAAAACTACAAATCCCAGGATTCCATAGGAAGGAGCCAATAGGAAGGAACCAAACTACAAATCCCAGGATTCCTTAGGAAAGAGCCTTTTGGCAAATAATCCAGTCCATTCATATAGCTCTTTTCCTATGGAATCCTGGGATTTGTAGTTTGGTGAGGCACCAGCACTCTTTGGCAGGGAAGGCTAAAGGCCTTGTAAAACAACAAATCCCAGGATTCCATAGGAAGAAGCCATGGCAAACAGTCTCAGTTTCACACTGTAGTGTGGATTAGGCCTGGCTTTTCTGACATTAAGAGGAATCTACTACAGGGTTTTCTCGCAAGATTTGTTCAGATGGGCTTTTTTTGCTTTTGCTTTCCTCTGAGGCTGAGAGAGTGTGACTTGCCCAAGGTCACAACCCAGTGGGGTTCCCATGGTTGAGTGGGGGGGCATTCAAACCCAGGCCTTCAGAGGCGTAGTCCAACATTCAAGCCACTACGCCACGCTATGAACACATACTCAAAAAAATCACAAAGATGTAGGTGCAAGTCTTTCTTTGAATCTATTTTGTGCACACAGGGGTGCAGTGGTAGAAAAACGATCCATAGGTAGAGGCAAGTAAGAAACTTATTATTATTATTATTATTATTACTATTGTCATTGTGATCTTTATTAAAAAACAATATCACCTTACAGAAGTTCATCCAGTTTTTATAGTTATACAGTTTTACATTGTTTCTTTCACATTAATATATATATATAAAACAAAGAGGGCGAAACTTTAAAAATAAAAAAAATACATAAAAATGTTTACTCCCCTTTCAATTCCATCAACCGTTATCATGGGCTATCATATTTTGTTTTAACATTTACCTCTTCAATTCTAATAATTCTGTAACTAGTTTCTGTACCTTCTGTTTCTAACATCTAACTACAGTTACACAGTAATAGAGATTTTTTTTAATAATTTTTTATTTAAACAACAAAAAGAAAAATAAATTCTGTTAGTTCATATAGAAAATCATGAATGCTTATGAAATGCATAATACAGTACTGTATATATATATATATATATATATATATAATTTATATTTAGTTATTATATATATATATATCTGAAATGAATAATAATAATAATAATAATTACTATTATTCTTTTTTGCTCCCCAAATTTTTAAATATAAGACCTTTGAAAAAAATTTTAAAACAACCCTTGTGGTCTCTTCCAACTCTACAAGTCTATGATTCTATATGTAGGTATGTATATAACTTAATGCGAAGTGTGTGTGTGTGTATATATATATATATATATATATATATATACTGTATGTATGTGTGTGTGTGTATATATATATATATTTAATATATATTTACACACACACACACACAAAGGCAATATATAGGCAATATATATATATATATGGGAGGGGCGCTCCAAAAAAGCGATACAAGGACTCCCTGAAACAACATCTCAGGCTTGGCCAAATAGATCACCAACGGTGGTCCGCCCTGGCCTCACATCGGGAGGCATGGAGACGCACTATCCACAATGCTGCAGCCTTATTTGAGAACTCACGACGAACAAGTCTTGAAGAGAAACGACAACGCAGAAAGAATCACAACCCAAAAACATCACCCAAGGAGACCTTCTGCTGCACTTTTTGCAACCGGACTTGTTTATCTCGGATTGGCCTTTTTAGTCATCAGCGCGCTTGCAGAAGGCGCGGGATGAATCCTTCCTGAATCTTCGTTTGCGAAGAAAAGCCAGAGATATACACACACACATATAGAAATAGGGAATACATAACTATTTTACATTAAATTTAACATCCCTGTTTCTTTCCATTTCTCTTTATGATATTCTATTATTATTATTATTATTATTATTATTATTTTGTTTTAACAGAGGGGCGGGGTATAAATTATTATTATTATTATTATTATTATCCCAATCAAGCTGAAACGCCTCCATTTTCTCACTTCTATAACTCCTAGTAGGGAAGACAAGTGTCTCAAAAACAGCCACTCCGCACATGAGAAGGGCTACTCTAAACTTTCTCTTTGGTCTATTGTCTCCTTTCTCTCCACCATCCGCTATTGAGACTAGGGAGCGACGGGTGCCGGGTAGGTTGAAAAATACACCAAAAGCGCCCGTAATTTAACCGCTCTCCTTTCTGAGAAGCTTTGCCAGCGCTATTCGTCCACCTTAACTGCTCCGGCTGCCTCCTATGGAGTCCTGGGGTCAGGGCCGGCTGAAGGCACCCGCAGGAATCTCCTCGCCACAGAGACCCTTTTTTCCACACCAGCGATGAACTGGATAGTAAAAGACCAAACCCACCGAGTAGGGCCATCATCCCACCCTTTATTCTAAGGGAAATCAATCCAATGTGAATCCGTCTAACAGTTTAATTGATGTATTTTAACCATGTGTTATAAGGGCTAAGAACTGAACATGAGTCAGCAGCGTGATGCAGCACCAAAAAAGCCAATGCGATTCTGGGCTGCATTAATAGGAGTATAGTGTCTAGATCAAGGGACGTCATAGGGCCACTCTATTCTGCTTTGATCAGCCCTCACCTAGAATACTGTGTCCAGTTCTGGGCACCACAATTCAAAAAGGATATTGAGAAGCTGGAACATGTCCAGAGGAGGGCGACTAAAATGGTGGGAGGTCTGGAAGCCATTATGTGCTATGAGGAGCAGTTTAGGGAGCTGGGCGTGTTTAGCCTGGGGTAGAGAAGGTTAAGAGGGAAAAAGCCATGTTTAAATATTTGAAAGGATGTCAAACTGAGGATGGATCAAGCTTGTTTTCTGCTGCTCCAGAGACTAGGACATGGAGCAATGGGTTCAAACTACAGGAAAACAGATTCCACCTAAACATGAGGAAGCACTTCTTGATGGTAAGAGCTGTTCAACAGTGGAATGCACTGCCTCATAGTGTGGTGGAATCTCCTTCTTTGGAGGTTTTTAAACAGAGGCTGGATGGCCATCTGTCGGGAATGATTTGATTGTGCATTCCTCCATGGCAGGGGGTTGGACGGGATGGCCCTTGTGGTCCCTTCCAACTCCATGATTCTATGATTCTACAATTACAGTTGTCCCCCAGTATCCACAGATTTGGTATGCACGGAGTTAAGTATTTATGGCTTGAAAATATTCTTTAAAAAATAATAATCCAAAAAGCAAGCCTTGATTTTGCCATCTTATATAAGGGACACCATTTTGCTATGCCATTGCATATCAATCACAGATTAGCAAAGGCACATAGCGCATTTGGAAGACTTTACAAAAGAGTCTGAAGTAATAAACACCTGAGGCGAAGGAAAAAATCAGTGTGTATAGCGCCATTGTACTGTCTATTTTCCTTTATGGGTCTGAAACATGGGTCACCTATCGCCACCACTTACAACTCCTCGAACGCTTCCATCAGCGCTGTTTATGCACAATCCTAAATATACACTGGACTGACTATGTGACGAATGTTGCTGTCCTTGAGCAAGCAGAGATCACCAGCATTGAGGCCATGATATTGAGAACACAGCTGCGCTGGGCAGGGCATGTTTCTAGGATGGAGGACCATCGCCTCCCCAAAATAGTATTCTATGGTGAACTCGCCACGGGTCAGCATAAGAGGGGCACTCCAAAAAAGCGATACAAGGACTCCCTGAAACAACACCTCAGGCTCGGCCAAATTGATCACCAACAATGGTCCGCCTTGGCCTCATATCGGGAGGCATGGAGACACACGATCCACAATACTGCAGCCTTATTTGAGAGCTCATGCCGAACAAGTCTTGAAGAGAAACGTCAATGCAGAAAAAATCACAACCCAGAAACATCACCCAAGGAAACCTTCTGCTGTGCTTTCTGCAACCGGACTTGTGTATCTCGGATTGGCCTTTTTAGTCATCAGCGTGCTTGCAGAAAGCATGGGATGAGTCCTTCCTGAATCTTCGTTTGCAAAGAGTCAGTCCAGTGTATATCTGTAGACCGTACACTAAAAGGTGACCAAAGCCATTTTTGTCCTGTAACCAGTTCTAAAGCCAGATTCAAATGGCTCTAAAGATCCCATCTCATCCAGAAACCCCTTGAGTGGCAAGGCCCAAAAATGCAATGTTGCCCCAAAAATGCAAAGTTGGGGACTGGCCGATAATTATCCAATATTGTGGAATCCAGGTAAAACTTTTTCAGTAATGGTTTTAGAACAACCTCCATTAGGCACGCTGGACTTTGCCTTGTTTTAGTGGGACATTAATGATGCCTCTACTCACTTAGCCAGCCCCCCTCTGGTTTGTTTGTTTTTTTAAGCCAGGAAAGGCAAGGATCCAGCACTCATGCAGTGACTCTCACTTTTCTAAAAATCCTGTCCAGATCCTCAGGTTGCACCAATTGTATCCACAAGCAGGAACCAATACTACATCCATGGGATCTTTATCACTTAGAACATCCACATCAGAGCGGATATGAGTTAATTTATCTGCAAAGTGCTGAGCAAGTTGTTTACAGTGGATTGTTGAATGCTCTGGATTCTCCTTTTATGGGCCTGGATGTAAAAGCCCACTGATCACTCGATACAGCTCCACTGGCTGGCTCTTTCCAGATGCAATAGAAGCAGAATTTTTTTCTTTGCTTGTCTGTATTGCCAAAGTAGGTCCTCAGATAAGCGTTGGCCTGTGTTTGATTGGCCCCATTCCAAGTTGGCACTCAAGAAATGTCACTGGAGTCACCATCTCACATGTTTCACTACCCTCACTCCTTGGAAAACCAGGGTCCAAAACCATGACTCCAATCATGTCCACCACTCTGGACATTTACCCATTCCAGAGGTCAGCCAAGCCTTATTTAAAACAAATTAACTACTAAAGAATTATTTATATTTACAGTTGTCCCTCCGTATCCATGGATTTGGTATACACGGATTTAATTATTCACGGCTTGAAAATATTCTTTAAAAAATAATAATCCAAAAAGCAAACCTTGATTTTGCCATCTTATATAAGGGACCCCATTTTGCTATGCCATTGCATATAATGGGACTTGAATATCCATGGATTTTGATATCCATGGGGGGTCCTGGAACCAAACCCCAGCAAATATGAAGGGACAACTGTATATTGATATAATGCCATCTGTTTACAAACTGTGTTACAGGTCAGACAAGACCCTAACACAGGGAGCTGGTAATCTAAAATGGACACAGCAAAACAGCAGAGGAAGAGGCACAACGTGGTAATATACTCTTTTTTTTCCTGGACAGGTCCCAGAATCTCCTAACTAGCATGATTAATCAAAAAGCAACATTTCCAAACTCTGGAAAGAGGGAAATGGAAGCATGGGTAACTTGCAGAGGAATATGTGATTACTTTAATTATATGTACTTTTGCTTAGTACAATATGGACCAGAGACTAAAGAAAGAAAAGTTGTCCCCCATCTAATTTGAAAAGTGTAAAATATGTTTTTAAAAGGAGGTAGGTATTCCCAGGTTTAGATATGCTCCATACCCTTAGGCTGTTCCTTGAGGTATTAATGACATCACAAAATCTGTCTTATCTAGAGCCTCTTTATGACTTCATAGAATTTCTCTACACCTGATAGGCTGATGATACTGCATGTATTACATTCTCCCCATTTCTGGTTGAACATTCAGCAGAATGATTCGACGTGACTGTTTCCACATAGTTCTCTTGGGGACTGTCTTCTGATTGAAAGACATTCTTGGTTTTTGTGAACAGTCAACCTGGGCAGATGTGGTTTGGGAGATAACTACCCTAGACAGGGAGAGGAACTGTTATCTAAAGAGCAACCTAAAAGTCTTCATAACCCAGTGTGTTAATTATGCCACTATATTACTGGCATAGGGCTAGCCAGGGGATGCTGGAACTGCTGAGTGTTAACTGGAAAGTGGCAGTCCTTATACTTGTCGGTTTGTCTCTACATTTTATCCAAATGGGAACTGATAAAAAAACATTAAGGTAAGATTCATATGTATACATTAAGTAATGAAGAGGGTGGTTTGCCCATTCCTGATTAGACTGTCTCGCATATTTTAATTTTTGCCTTTGATCAGAGTCCCGTGAATTAGGCGGAAAGTGAATAACAACACCATGTGCTTGTTTGCTCTGTCAGAAGTACTTTATTTTATTTATTTATTTATTTATTTATTTATTTATACCCTGCTCTTCAGCCACAAGGCTATCAGAGCAGCTTACAAACTGTTTTAAGCAATAGCAATTTACACATCTACACTGCATTAAGCAGTTTCCAATGTGTGTTAGCTACACATAATAATTGTAATGATATTTGAAGGATTGTATCTCCCTTCACAAGTCCACTAGAGCTCTTAGGTCATTTGGAGAAGCCCTTCTCTCTATCCCACCACTGTCTCAAGCTTGCTTGGTGGGAACAAGGGAGAGGGCCTTTTTGGTGGCTGCTCCCAGACTGTGGAACTCCCTCCCCAGGGAGGCCAGGACGGCCCTGTCTCTTTCTGTAAAAGAAAAAAGGTAAAAACATTTCTGTGACAGCAGGCATTTGCACTCTGATGTGGGCTAGATTTTTAAATACTGTATGGCTTGTATTTTAAAGTTTTCATATATTTTAATACTTTAATGTTTGTGGTTTTAATTGTGTAAATTATTTAATTTGTTTTTAAACTTGAGATTTATACGTTTAATAATTTGTATTGTTTTTAACTTGGACTGTTTTAAACTCGCTGTTAGCCGCCTTGAATCCCTATATTGGGAGAAAGGTGGGATACAAATAAAATAAATGATGATGATGATGATGATACTGAGTTATTTATTACCCGCCTCTCCCCTCAGGGTCAGCGCAGGGTACATACATTGGAATATACAGAACAATACACAATCACAGTACAGATTAATACATTCAAGGCAAATACAATTCAAGGCAGATAAGCAAATTATACATTATACAATTCATGAATCAGTACAAACATAAAACAGTAATTACAATGTTACAGACAATATGATGGTGATGGTGATGATGATGATGATGATTCCTCAGCTTAATATCAGCTTAATATCTATATATCAGGCTCTTGTTAAGAGACACAAGAACCGAGTCAGTAAAACAAAATGGCAACTTTAATAACTCCATGTTTACTTTTTTTTCATGCAAAATGATCTTGGTTTTTTTTCTGATCCAGACACCTGACATTCCAATGACTGCAGAACCAAATAAACCAAACTCCAAAGATGAGGAAGTACTTGAGACATGTCGTTTGCCATCACAGGAGAAAAGGCAAATATCATAAAATATCAAGCAGAAAGAGAAAATGCCATGAAACTGATGAGGATGAACAACTCTCCTGCGGTTTTCCCTACAAACACAGTTCCACTGGAGACATCATCATACATGGATCTTAAACAAGAAAAAAGCTACCTCCTTCCCCTGTTCTACTCTACGTTACCTGCAGTTCTGCTTCTAAGCCAATAGGGAACAATGTAAATGACAAGAGCCTCAACAATGAGATGAGATAAATTCTGTGAAGAATTACTGTATTCAGATGACCAGGCTGAAAAGGAGCTATTAAATGATTTTTAAAAGCCTACACACTGATTTACATTGAGAATAACTACTTAAAGGCTATGTTTGGTAGACAATACTATGATTTTTCTTTACGACCCTGTCAGGTTGCCTATCAAAGGCTCAGGCAGTCTCATTTGGAGGTCTGCCTTTCCACTCCAATTGCTTCAAGGGGATGGCAGAGAAAGTTACATTTCTCTGCCACTGTCTGCTCAGGGTTACCAGGAAATTCAGGGGCTTCTACCTTGGGGTTGAGAGTGGGTTTTCACAGGAGCGTGGGATCTGTAGACCACTTCTCCACCTTGTGCTTTTGGTGGACTGGTTGGGGTTTGCAGTGCCTCACCCAAGTTGTGTTTGGCACTTGAAGCCACTACCCTTAGGACTGTGGTTAAAATTGAGCTGCAGGTGCCCGCTATAAAGAAAGCTTGAGAAGTTGCAGCCTTCTGGGTATTGCAGTCCACAAGGTCTCCACTGGGGACTTCTGCCACTTTCTGAGCAAGGGTTTGGGTTCCCTTGTCCAAAGTCAGGAGGGAAATTCCTGTTGTGAGGATTGAACACTCTACTTCCCCTTTCTGGGTGCTCTCACTGTCATGACCTGGCGTGGATACTGGGTATTGTAGTAGATTGGTGCCTGAATGGGCCTAGTGGGCACCAGTCTCCAAGCCAGGCCTTGACATGAGTTTGTGGTATGCTGGGTACAGCCTGCAGTTGGCGGGAACCTGGCCAGCCCGTCTTAAGGATATGGGAGGGGGAGATATTCCTTGCACTCCTGGAACCTGGGAACCAAGGTCAACGGGTGAGAACATCTGTGTGGAATGTGCACTCATTAACTGCCTGTGAAACTAACAGTGGTTTTATCTATGTGTTTTGCCTGGTACCCTTTAAACTGGCTTTGGCATGGTACCGTCACTTCACTGCCTGATCAATAAACCAATTTCTTTTTTGAGTGGGGATTGCTTCAGTGAGTGTGTGTTAATGAGTTCATCACATTCACCCTCTGAGGTGTGTTCCCTATTCTGGGGGGATAGCCAGACTGTTGTGCTGAGGGGTTCCCACAGGAGGGATTTGCAAAAGATTCCCATTGGGTTTATCCCTTACATTGCCAATTTGGGGCTTGTTTGGATGACCTTTTAGATTGAAGGCAATGCCATAATCACAAAAAGTCAGCATGGGTTTCAGAGAAACAAGTCATGCCAGACTAATCTGATCTCTTTTTTTGATAAAGTTACCAGCTTGGTAGATGAAGGGAATGCTGTGGACATTGCATACCTTGATTTCAGTAAGGCCTTTGACAAGGTTCCCCATGACATTCTTGCAAACAAGCTTGTAGAATGTGGGCTAGACAAGTTAACTGTTCAATGGATTTGTAATTGGTTGACCGGCCGAACCCAAAGGGTGCTCAGCAGTGGCTCCTCTTCGTCTTGGAAAGATGTGACCAGTGGGGTGCCACAGGGTTCTGTCCTGGGCCCAGTGCTATTCAACATCTTTATCAATGACTTAGATGAGGGAATTAGGGGCATACTTATCAAATTTGCAGATGACACCAAATTGGGAGGAGTAGCTAATACCCTAGAGGACAGGATCAAAATTCAGAATGACCTGGATAGACTGGAGAGCTGGGCCAAAGCTAACAAAATGAAATTCAATACGGAGAAATGTAAAGTACTGCATTTAGGGCGGAAAAATGAAATGCATAAATATAGGATGGGAGAGACCTGGCTGAATGAGACTACGTGCGAAAGGGATCTAGGAGTCCTAGTAGACCACAAGTTGAACATGAGCCAACAGTGCGATGCGGCAGCTAAAAAGGCCAATGCAATTTTGGGCTGTATCAATAGAAGTATAGTGTCTAGATCAAGGGAAGTAATAGTGCCACTCTATTCTGCCTTGGTCAGACCTCACTTAGAATACTGTGTCCAGTTCTGGGCACCACAATTCAGAAAGGATATTGACAAATTGGAGCGTGTCCAGAGAAGGGCAACTAAAATGGTGAAAGGTCTGGAAACAATGCCTTATGAGGAGAGACTTAGGGAGCTGGGTATGTTTAGCCTGGAAAAAAGACGGTTTAGAGGCGATATGATAGCCCTGTTTAAGTATTTGAAGGGATGTCACGCTGAGGATGGAGCAGGCTTGTTTTCTGCTGCTCCAGAGACTGGAACACGGAGCAATGGGTGCAAGCTCCAGGAACAGAGATTCCACCTCAACATGAGGAGGAACTTTTTGACAGTCAGAGCTGTTCGGCAGTGGAACACACTCCCTCGGAGCGTGGTGGGGTCTCCTTCCTTGGAGGTCTTTAAACAGAGGCTGGATGGCCATCTGTCGGGGATGCTTTGATTGTGATTTCCTGCGTGGCAGGGGGTTGGACTGGATGGCCCTCGTGGTCTCTTCCAACTCTGCAATTCTATGATTCTATGATTCTATGATTCTATGATGGGCAGACCTGGTAGATCGGGACCACTCAACATGAATCGCAAGATGGGTAGACAGGGACCTTCCAACTCTGGAGGCTGTAAGAACAGAGTTGGTATACTGGGACCTCCCAAATTTGGGGACTCCATTAGGGCTAAATTAACCTTATAAACACCCAAATAATGGTACTCACCTTTCTTCTTGTATGTTCCATCCTGCGTTCCATCACCTAGAGGCTGAGAGTTCCTAGAGGCTGAGAGCTTCTTGCCTCTCCCTTTCCTGACTCTCAGGTTCTGGGGGTCTCATGAGTAATTTTAAGGACCTTGTCCGGGATTTGGGAGTAGGTTTGGTGGGGATTTCTGTACTTTCAGTCCCTATGTCTGCCTCTGCCATAGGCTTCCTCACTTAGGGGTGCTCAAGTGGAATTGCCATCTCAGAGAGGGTTGCGATGGACTGTGGACACCCCTAACAGGGTGTTCACAGGTTGGAGTCCCGGGGTGTCGCTAGCTTGGCACTGCAGCTTAAAGAGTGCTGCAATCAATTCAGAGGTGGGACGCATGTGGAACTGACCCATGTCTACGCCAGTCCTCCTTAGCATTTCCCAAACTTTGTGGCATTTGTCGCTTGCCTGGTTTCTCCTACTATCAAATCGTGCAGGGGCCGTAAACTGTGGGTTTCCAGTGTTTGCACTCTGCCTATGTGCAGGAGCTGTCTGGTTACTTGGGATCTGATTGGGAGCAGCATTGGGAAGTATGTTTCCCCACTGGTTACGCCAACACTGGCCATTCCTTTTTCCTACTTATTTGAATTGTTCCCATTTCCCCTCTGTTGACCATTTTGGTCACCAAATTTGTGATATTGGGTGTGGGGTCCATGGTTACTGTAAGTAACCTGTTGGATCAGGTAATAAGACATGTCTCCTTGCCAGGGAATCCTGGAGTTTTTAAGGGCTCCTGCCTCCCTGAGCAGATCTGAGACTGCTTTTAAGTTGGTCCACAAACTGTCCCATGTGGTGCGATCTAGGTTGGATCTAGGTCCAACACAGTTCCTTAAATTCCCCATCATTAAAATCATAATCATGGGTGCCATCAATGAGATCTATCTTTTGGGCTAAAATGGCTAGGAGCATTTCTCGAGTTTGTCCATTTTGGGACTCCCTTCAAGCATGGCTTGCTTACTAGATCTCGCTGTTCACTACAATTTCACTCACATTTCAAGGGCAAGAGTGCCATATATCCGTTCACAGTGAATTAGACACAAGTGTTCTGGTTGTTCTTAATATTTTTGATTTATTGTTTAAGATAATTTAGCTTCTTCATGTCCTGCTGTTCTGAGCTCCCCAGGACAATGAGAAACACTAATGGCTTAACCGTACTCCAAAGAAAAGCAGCAAGGCAACAGGAACATTCCATCTTCCGTGCTGCCTTACTGCATGATGTCATTCTTTCATTCCAATCCCATGGGGGACTGAGGTAAAACCATGTCTTTTTGCTAATCAGAAAAATCAGTTCGCAAAAAGATGCGGTTTTATATCCACGGGAACGGAACAAAAGAACACCAGAAGAATGACGCCGTCATGCCGTAAGGTAGCACAGAAGATGATTCCTGCTGCCTTGCCACTTTTCTTCAGAGTGCAGTAAGGCTCTAAAAAAGAGCCATCTCAATGCACACCCCTTCCCCTTACGCTCATGTGGCAAGTGCCAGTTTTCACAGTACTGTCCAACATTTCCTTCAAAAGGTTTAGGACAACATAATGGGATTATTTCATTTTGTCCTCACAACAACCCTGTGAGGTAGGCAAGGTGGAGAGATCGCAACTTGCTTAAGACACACTAGTGAGTTCCATAGCCATGTTGGGATCCAAACAGGTGATACACACCTCCATCAGCTACCCCTGCCTTCCTTGAAATGAAACTATCAGTCTGGGTTTGTTGCCAAGATGTCAAAGGGTTTTCTTGCCTTTTTCTAATGTATCCTCTATTAAGCAAAAATGATCTCTTTCTTAAAAATAATACTGCAGCCAAAGAAAAAAGTAAATTGGGAAGGACAGCTTTTTCATTTCTTACTTGCTTTCCTCATGGAGGTATAGTTGGGGGCAACAAGGCATCAAGATCTGTGGGAAAAGATATATATTGTGAGCAAATTATATTAGAAGTGCAACAATAGTTAGTGAAGGGCCCTTTCACACTGCATGTGTATAGCACTTTGGTTCTACTTTTAGGCTGCATCCCATAGACTCCTGGGTAGTGTCATTTGGGTAGGTACTAGGGTGCTTTGGCAGAGAATTCTTAATACCTCTTGAAACTACAACTCCCAAGAATAGCATTACTTTTTTTGGTGAAACATAGTTCCTAATCAAAGTTACTTCTTAAGGACATTTCTAAAACATTTTTAGAGACATTTTGAGTAGAATTTTTCAGGTTCTTTACCATATTCTTATTGAGATATCTTTTTCTTAAACAATAATGGAAAAGTAACGAGAAGTATTGAGAAATGTAGCATGTAGTTTAATGAATTACCTTCTAAAAACTGCAGTGAGTCACTTCTGAAAGAGGGCAATAGGTACCAATAATAAATTACCTTTAGAACGTAACTTTCTAAAGTTAATTGGGAAAGCCTGGATTTATCTCCAGACCTGGCAACGGTCAGTTTTCCTGGAAGATCACTGAACTTTGTCAAAATACGGGCTTCTTGGCATTGCTTCCTACCTTGACAGGCCCATTTTAGAATATTGCATAACTGCAATATTTATTACTCAGTTGAGGGAGGAAGTTTGCTTATACTTTATTTTTATGTATGTTTTGATATATGATTGGCTTGAAAATAAAATAATATTTAAAAAACGGCATTGTTTAATAATTTGGCTTGCTGTGGCCTTCCACATGGTTGGCTGGTAAACCAGGGACCCTCAGATACCAAGGCTGGAGTCACATCAACCTAGGGAGAGGCTTTGGAAATCCCCCAAATAGATCATACCCTGTTCAGAATTAACACCTGGAGATGAGTCATTCACGAATCCACTCAAACATAGAAGAGTCCTCGATGGTTGCAAGAGTTTTCCTCTTCCCTTCTCCCCTACAACAGAAGTTGTCTGCTCCTATTCAATTCTAAATGTATCACCCATTAACAATTTGTTTTAGCCTGAGACAGATAATTGTATTCCACTCTAAATCCCATCCCTTCCGGTGAATTGTCAAATATAAATACCACCCTAAAACAGCACCAAAATGTCCACGGTTCCTCTTCCTCCCTCCATGCTTCTGGTTTACTTTTTGACCCTCAGAACGCATCTCTGAGAATCTTCTGCTGCATAAATCTCTGTTCCTCTGATAGGTATTGTATCACCCATAACCCCTTACTTTATTCCTCTACCCAAATACTTCCTACTTTCCTCGATAGCCTTGTGTGAGTGCTTGAAGCCTGAGTGTTAGAGTGAATGCTGTTAAGACTTAATTTCCAATAAAAACCATTTAATTGTACATTCTGGCTTGTAGTCTCCTCAATTACTACCGGTATACATAGGTCAAAAGATCCTGCCATTACCCAACCTCTCACAAGCCATTTTTGAGCTAATTAAATTCCCCAAATTAATATTCAGACACGTGTGGAAATTCCACAATTTAGATAACTTCTCCACTGTGACTACAATGGAAAACTCTTTTACAGCCTGTATCTCTGTTGTTCCTTTAACTGTCTTTTTGGGGGGAGATGGCAGTGGCTACTCAGCTTTCTCCTTGCATGAAAAAACTCACTGTAACATCCAAAAGCACAAGATGCAGGTTCGCAGGCTTTTCTGACTTTAACAGGGTCGCTCTTGTTTCCCCTGCGTCATTTTTTTAACCATCTTTACTTGATAAAGAAGCCAGTGAACTTTGTAAGAGAGGATAATTCCCGCCTCCGCCCCCATGGGTGGACCTAATAAAAATATCCCCAATGTGTATTTTGATTTGGGATAGCTCAGGACCAGTGAGATTACAGTTCCAACACAGGCCTGATCCCTTCCAACTGTCCCAATTTGGCAAGGACATTCCCAATTAATCCTCTCTCATCCTACTTTTTCAGCCATTTTTAAAATGTCCCAGTTTCTCTATCTTCCCACTTTCCCTCTTTGTCTCAGCTTACTTCAGTTGCTGCAAACTGAGTTCCATGTCCAAAAATAGCTTGCACTCAACAGGCAGGAGAGGAAAGGGGGAGTGGAATCTTGCCCTTCCCACTAGGTTCATCATCATCATCATCATTTTATTCATTTATATCCCACCTTTCTCCCACCTGTGGGACTCAAGGCAGCTAACATATTTAAAACAATACAATTTAAAAACAATACAAAAGTATACATATGCATTTTTTTAAAAGGATTAAACAATTTATAAGTTAAAAACATTAAACATTAAAAATATTAAAATATTTTAAAGTTGGCTCAGGCAAAAGGCAACTTCCGCAGCTTCTCCTAGCTTGTCTGTTCTTCCTCGTTAATAATTTTTGCTACCTTAACACCATTCTGATGTTGCTTGGTCACATGTGTCCTGGTTTCCATCTGTAAAATGCTAGAGGGTGTGAAATTCTATGATTAGTCCTATTAAGAGTAGACACATTGGTTCACTGCACCCACTCTAGTTGCAAATGTGTTCAGGTACCATTCAACAACAGATTCAATGGGCCTATGCTAGTTGAATACGTTTCAAGCCAAAATGTGACCTAAGACAAACATAACATCCACAGAAATTTCCATAGAAATTTTGCTTTCATGAGCTGGCAAAACTCAACAAAGGCATTCCCCAGGAGGGGAGGCACAGTAGATCAGCTCCATCTTTGATTAAAGGCCCTCATGTACAGCCAGGCTAGGAAAGACCTTTCCCAATGTCTCTGGAAATCTGCTGCTGCATATCAGAGTTTGCACAACATTTCTGACAGACCCAGGACCAGTATGGTTCTCTACTTTCCCACAAACAGCCTATTCTCTAGGGAAAGGCTTTATGCTCATTGCTGGCATGTGTAACATAAGACTGCCTTATTGCACTACACATTACAGCACTATTATTCCACTTTAAGTGGAATCCTACGATTTGCAATTTAGGGAGGGGCATTTAGCTCAGCCAGGAGCTCTTAGGCCTCACTAAACTACAAACCCCAGAATTCCACAGGTGGCAGCCACAGCAGTTAAAGTGGAATAACAATGCTTTAACAGTGTCCTTGGAGATGCCATTTCATGCACAGATGTGAACCAAAAGGGCAGTTAGATTTTTATTCCAATGCCGATCGCAGGACAGTGTCCCCCCACTGCACGGGACGGCAGCAGGTTAGATTTGAAAATGCAGGCTATACTGTGTGACATCTTTAGCTCTATTCTCCAATGCAGAGCAATAGCTGGGGCAGTGCCATTGGTGCCTCCCTGTATATGCAACCTGAAGCATGTGCCTTTCTCTGCCTAATAGCAAGGCTGGCCCCAGATGTGATACAAATGTGGCTCAAAATATTCTATTTCAGCAAAGGATTTGAGATTGGCTTTACAATCTCAGAACTTCTGAGCTGTCAAGGTTTGCTGTCAAGATGCTGCAAGGTGTCCCTTTGCAAAGAATTTCCTTGTGTTTTGCATCATCCTGAGGTTTGCCCAAGTTTCAAGATGTAGTAGACGGTGGGGGAGATGCTTCTCACACACCCGAACATTTACAAATGACTAGTTGAAGACAGTGGCAAACTTGCAGCCTTGCCACTACCAAACAAATCCCATTCACATTTTTTAAAAACTTACACTTTCTAGGCTAGGAGTGATGTATCAAACTATAACCATCCACAGTAGAATACTCGGGATCCACTGCAAAACACATATCACAATAAGTTATTAAGGTTGTGAAAGCTGGATGGGGAAGAAAGCTAACACAAAGAGAATAAAGTCATTTGAAATGTTGAGTGTTGGACTATGACTCTGAAGACCAGGGTTTGAAGCCCCGCTCACCCACTGGGTGACCCTGGGCAAGTCACACACACTCAGCCTCAGTAAACCCCATGATAGGGTTGCCTTAGGGTCGCCATAAGTTGGAAACGACTTGAAGGCACACAACAACAAGAATCTGGAGGAGAGTTCTGTGAATACCATGGACTGCTAAAAAGACAAAATAAGTGGGTCCAAGAACAAATCAAACCTGAACTATCCCTAGAAGCCACAGATGACTAAGCTGAGGCTATCATACTGTGGGTATATCATGATATGATGTAACTCATTAGAAAAGACGATAATGCTTGGTAAAGTGGGAACCAGTAGGAAACAGGAAGACTAGAAGTTGATAGATCCAAGCAACAAAGGGCCACCATAAGTCGAAACTGAGTTGACAGCAATTAAAAACGACAACAAGCAAACAGACAGACCCAAGTGAGTATGTATGTACACTGCAGACTAAAGAAAGGAACATAGGGCTTGTCTACGCATGGGGTAAAAACTCCAAATGGAGTCCTGCCCTTGTGCCCCTGCATTTGCCCTGAAGCCCTGCAGTGTTTATTCTCCACAGGACTGTCAGGTACTTGTCTTCACTACCTGTTCCATCCGCTGCCACCACTGCGACCATTTTAAAACTCAGGAGGCAAGTTTCATAGCCAAGGCAAGAGGTTCTTTTCCCATCCCCTGGCTCAGCCCATTCTCCGCTTGCCCGTTGCTTGCTTCATTCCTGGACAAAGGGAGAGGTTTTCTCCCTTCCCTTGGCTTGGCAGCACTGCCTCCACCTGCTCTCCCACTGCAGGAAGAGGCGCTCGGAGCAAGCAATGGAGGTGCTAGAACAAAGCAACGGATGAGGAGAGAGTGGGCGAAAGCAGCAATGCCAAGCCAAGGGAAGAGACAAAACCTCTCCCTTTGGCCGGGAACAGGTCTCCCAAGTTTTAAAATGGTTGCGGCAGTGGTGGCAGTGGCAGCAGCAGTGGACAAAAATGCAGAGAAAACCCCGAATCCAACATACTCTGCGTCAATGTAAAATACCACAAAATGCCCCAAATCTGGGCCATGTTTCATGTGGCCTGATCGCCCAGATTCGGGGAAAAGCCCATTCAGGGGAATTCGCAGGGGGATTCAGGGTTTTTAATAGTATAGACAAGCCCATAGTGACGTGAATCCCCACCCTACCTCTGTATTGTGTGAAATGGCTAGAACACTCACATTCCCCAGGGAACCCTGTAGTTCTGAATAAGAAGGGATGAAACTGGCCCTTAATAGAGAATTAAGAGCTCTCTCGGACTGTAGCAATTCCCAGCGTTTATTGGGAAAGCTATGAGAGTTATGGCCATTTCACACAATACACAGCAATCATGCTAGGTTTGCCAGGAGAAAAGCTAAGGTCAGCTTGCTGACTAATGTAGCTATATCAAAGCTTGGAGGTGTAAGCATGAACACTAACACATTAAATGTACATTGTTCATTCACTGACCAGTTAATAACAATTTATATAATAATCATTCTTTCATAAATTTGTTGGATATTTTTTTTTTAATTTTCGAGGCTTAAATCCAAAAGCTAGCCCCAATCAGGGTACACCCATTAAATCAATGGCAGTTACATAAGTGTTGATATAAGTTCCCATTCAATAATGAAAGGTGTTAATACAAATGCTGCTACACTTTAATAATTAAAATTGTTAAGGAAAATGCAACATGGGACATACAGTGAAAGAAATAAAATATGTATGTGAAAGTCACAATGACTAAGCAAGAGCAATTATGAAGCTACACAGGTGAAACTGCTAATGTAATCTAGAAGTCCTGAGAGCCAAGGACAGAGGTACTGAATGCAGAATGGAAACACCTGAGAATCATTAAGTGTACAAGGTGAAATGTTGAAATACATGGGTTGGTCTTAAGTATGGGTGAAACTACGTGGACCAATCAGAATGGAAGTACACACCCACTGGGTGGAAACTAACTAGTGGGTGGTGATAAACAATGGCTATAAAATTGCAATGTTTGCCAATGTATTGTGGTTGAGTAGAAGTGGAGTAGTTTGGAGATATTGTGGAGTATTGTGTAGAGATTGTGATTTGTTGACCATATAGTATATTTATATAGAAGAATAAAGTAGGTTTTATATAAAACTACTGAGTTGACTGAGTGAAACCTGGAGACGTTTTGGAGACACCCGGAGAAGAGTGTGAAGGCTTGGAGAGTTTGTCAGGATCTTCAGCCTATTCTCTGAAACTCTGCTGCTTTGGAGGAAAGCATTAACCACTGATCTAAGCTGGTTGGCTCTGCTGCATAAAAAGGTGGTGAGTTTGAGCCAGAGGTGAAGAGCTACAACTCCCATCATCCCTGACAAGGGTTATGGGCCCAGTTACTAGAGCACCCAGCATCCACAGAAGCTGAAAGTTCCAGAGAGTGGGAGAAAGCTTTGTGGATGATAGATCAGAGCAAGCTGTTTGTGCTGCACTGATAAGCCTCGGAAGTAAATCATTTTGTGTTTTGCTTAAGCCCAGATGGGTCGGTTGTGCATACTCAGAAGGACTGTGACAAATTGAGTCACTGCACAAATCAAGATGGAAATTCTAAAGTTTAGTAAATTAAATAGAAACAACTACTCTACCTGGAAGATTTATGCCCAATCTCTACTAGTAAAGGAAGGTCTGTGGTCAACAGTTGAAACAGGGCTGGCAGCCGATGCTGATGAAGCCACTCAAGAGAGAGATAGTAAAGCAAAAGCCTGTCTTTATCTCATGCTTGAAGAAGACTTAATTAATGACGTCAGAGATAAAACGTCCGCCAAGGATGTGTGGGATACCTTGCAGAGATTACACACTCCTTCAACTGCTTTTGCAAAAATGCTATGGTCTAAAAGAATATACAGGCAAAAGATGGCTAAAGGGCAGTGTGTGATAGAACATTTAAAAATAATGCAAGATTTATTTGTGCAAGCTGAACTGAGGGGAGTGCAAATTAGCAAAGAGCAGCAATGCTACATTTTAGTAGAATCGCTAGACTCTTCGTGGGACAACATAACGAACAGCTTGCAGAACTTGCCAGAAGCTGAGCTTAATAGAGACTTAATTGTGGCCAGAATACTGGAAGAGAACCAGAGAAGAATGTCTGAGCAGGGTGACTCAGCAAGCTTAAAGACTGTGCCAAAACAACAAACAACTCCTGACTGGCGAACGCAGGAGGAAGCAGCCTCTACAAGGGAGCAACGGAGGTGCTTTTATTGTAAGAAGATTGGTCATCTGCAGAGACATTGTAAACATTTTGCAGCTGAGAGATGCAAGCAAGCAGAGAGCAGATGGCAGCCGCGGCAGTATCAAAAACAGTCCAGACCTCCATTTTTGAGGGACAGTGGTAATAAAAAGGGGTTTGCAACCATGATTAAGGAAAAGCAAAATGCAAATTCTAAATGGCTAGTTGATTCAGGAGCCTCATCTTCGATGTGTAATGATATAAATTTGATAAGTAATAGAAAATCAGCTAATGTAAATGCTGTAGTTTTGGCTGACGGGAAAGAGCTAAGTACTGTAAATCAAATGGGTACTGTGTACATTCCAGGGCTAAAAGAGAATTTTAATGATGTCTTACATGTAAAGGAGTTAGAAAATAATTTGTTATCAGTAAGCAGATTAACAGAAAGAGACTACATAGTCATCTTTGAAAAGAACATGTGTAAGATAAAACTGAATGGGGAATTGCGTGGCATAGGTTTGAAAAAGGACAAACTTTATTATTTGGAGGACAATATTGATAGCTACAGGGTTGAAGACGCTAATAACATAGAAAATATTCCAATCCACAAAGACTGCATACACGAGCTTCACAGAAAATTCGGCCATGCGAGCTTCAAATGTTTAAAGAATTTAATCAGTATGTGTCCAGATTTAAAAGTTACTGAATGCAAAAACCACTTAGATTGTACGGTATGTCAACAGGTAAAGGTCAGAGCTTTTCCAGTAGCTAAGAAAACAAAAAGAATTGCTCAAAGACCATTTCAGTATGTACATGCAGATGTCGCCCAAGCTAATTGCTTGTCCTTAGGGGGAAGCAAGTATTTCCTAGTAATTGTTGATAGGTATACAAGGTTTGCATTTGTGAGAATAATGAAAAACAAATCTGACGCTGGGCAAAGTTTAAAAGCATGGGTAAGAATGGTGGAAAGACAATTTGATAGCAGAGTAGGCACCATTATTACTGATAGGGGAGGAGAATTTTTAAATAATCAATTGTTTAACTGGTTTCAAAAGGTGGGAATAAGGCATGAAACTACAAACCCTGCTTGTCCTAGTGAGGATGGGTTAGCAGAGAAGAAAATACAAGATATAAAAAGAATTACTGCTTGTATGATGGCAGATGCAGGGGTGAAAGATAGTTTTTGGGCAGAAGCAACTTTGACTGCAATACATATCAGTAACAGATTGTATCATTCAGAAATTGAAGACATTCCCTACAGGGTATTGTATGGGAGAATGCCAAATTACAAGTACTTAAGGGTTTTTGGACAATTTGCTCATGTTTACACACCTGCTTGTTTCAGGAGGAAAGGAGAACCCAAAAGCAAAAGGCTTAGGTTTTTGGCGTATTCCGGAAATAGCTACAAGTTTCATTTGGATGGAAAACAAGTGCAGTATTCTAGGTCTGCAAATTTCGAGAGACATGCTGGTTGGGACAAACTGCATGCCAATAAAGAAGTGTTTATGAGATTAGGGAGTTCAAATGAGCCAGAAGCACAAACTGAACCAACCTCAGGAAACGGAGGGGTTTCAGTTAAGCAGGAAGCATCACCTAGCAGCAGTGGTAGTTCTTCCGATGATGAGATAGCATCTAGGCCTACTACTACTCGAATGACTGAAGACAAGAGATTTAGTCATAGAACTACAACTCCTAGTAGAGAAAGTGAGAATGAAAGAGACGGATCAGCAGATTTTATTCCCAGGCGTAGTCATAGAGTTAGAAAGCCTCCAGATAGGTTTGTTGTGACAAAGGCAAGAGCTTGTTTAGCAGTAGAAGAGCCTGAAAGTTTTGAAGAGTTGGAAAGTTTTTCTAGAGAAGAACAGGAAAGATGGTTTGATGCAATGGATAATGAGTTTGGTTGCCTGGTAAATAAAGATGTTTTTGAAATTGTTGACAGACCCAAAGACAAGAAAGTAATTGGTTGTAAATGGGTATACAAAAGGAAAGAAATGCCAGATGGAAGTATCAAATATAAAGCTAGGTTAGTGGCTAAGGGTTTTGCACAACAGCAGTATGAGAACTATGATAAGACATATTCTCCAACTGCAAAGCCAGAAAGTCTGAGAATGGTTCTAGTTGTAGCAGTAAAAAGGAATTTAGTTGTAGAACATTTTGATTTTGAGACAGCTTACTTGAATGCGGTTTTGGATGAAGAAATGTTTATGGAACAGCCACAATGTTTCGAAGAAAATGGTAGTCAGAGAGTATATAAATTAAAGAAAGCGTTGTATGGTTTAAAACAAAGTGCCAGAGCGTGGAATCTGTGCATCAATGATGAGCTAGTTAAGCTAGGTTACAAGAGGAGCATTGCAGATGCTTGTGTTTATACAAAAGGAGACATAGTATTAGTGATTTATGTAGATGATTTGTGCGTAGCAGCAAAGTCAAAACAGGAAATTGAGTCAGTAAAAAGAGAATTGTCTGAGAAGTTTGTTTTGAAGGACTTAGGTGTATTGAAGTCTTATTTAGGTATTTGCGTTGAATGGACAGAAGAAGGACATTGTTTATTAAGTCAGAGAAATAAAATTGAAAGACTGATTGAAAAGTGTGGATTACAGAATGCAAAAATAGTAAGAGCTCCAATGACAACCGGTTTTGTGTCTGAGGAAACAACTAGAGCGTTTGAGGACAAGATTCTCTTCAGAAGTATAATAGGATCTTTACAATTCATATCTTGCCACACCAGACCAGACATTTCTTATGCTGTAAATGTATTGTCTAGAAGGGTTAATGATCGAAAAACTGAAGACTGGACAGCGGTAAAACATTTATTGAGATATTTGAAAGGAACCTTAGATAGGAAATTGATTATAAGAAGCAGTAGTTCAGATCTAGATTGTTATGTAGACAGTTCATTTGCATCAGAATTAGGAGACAAGAAGTCAGTTACAGGAATGATAATTAAATATAGTGAAAGTCCAATAGTTTGGAGAAGTAGAAAACAAACTAATGTAGCATTAAGCACAACGGAAGCAGAATTCGCTGCTTTGAATGAGATAGTAAATGAGGTACAGTGGATTAAGCAATTGCTAAATGATTTAAATGAAAGTTACAAGATACCAGTGGAAATTCTGGAAGATTCACAGTCATGCATAGCGATGGCTGAAACTGAAAGTTTGAAGAAAAGAACAAAATATGTTGGGGTAAGATATCAAAATGTGCGAGACATGGTTCAGAAAGGTGAAATAGAATTGAGATATATAGAAACACAACACAACATAGCAGATTTGTTCACAAAAGCATTGACAGCAGAAAAACATGAAAGGCTGACACAAATGATTGGAATGACATAGTAAGACACATACAATATTTTATTTCGGAGGGGATTGTTAAGGAAAATGCAACATGGGACATACAGTGAAAAAAATAAAATATGTATGTGAAAGTCACAATGACTAAGCAAGAGCAATTATGAAGCTACACAGGTGAAACTGCTAATGTAATCTAGAAGTCCTGAGAGCCAAGGACAGAGGTACTGAATGCAGAATGGAAACACCTGAGAATCATTAAGTGTACAAGGTGAAATGTTGAAATACATGGGTTGGTCTTAAGTATGGGTGAAACTACGTGGACCAATCAGAATGGAAGTACACACCCACTGGGTGGAAACTAACTAGTGGGTGGTGATAAACAATGGCTATAAAATTGCAATGTTTGCCAATGTATTGTGGTTGAGTAGAAGTGGAGTAGTTTGGAGATATTGTGGAGTAGTGTGTAGAGATTGTGATTTGTTGACCATATAGTATATTTATATAGAAGAATAAAGTAGGTTTTATATAAAACTACTGAGTTGACTGAGTGAAACCTGGAGACGTTTTGGAGACACCTGGAGAAGAGTGTGAAGGCTTGGAGAGTTTGTCAGGATCTTCAGCCTATTCTCTGAAACTCTGCTGCTTTGGAGGAAAGCATTAACCACTGATCTAAGCTGGTTGGCTCTGCTGCATAAAAAGGTGGTGAGTTTGAGCCAGAGGTGAAGAGCTACAACTTCCATCATCCCTGACATTTATTTAAACTATTTAAAAAAACAGTGTATTTTTTTCATGTATTGGGAGTGACAAATTTAATTTTTTAAAAACTAATTAGTTCCAAGTGGATGGAAAGGGAAAGGTCAAGCGTCCGCTCCTACTGCTATTTCTCATCCTCATCCCGCCCCCACCCCTGAAACTGTTAGATAATCTGGTTTAGTCCAGAAAGTTATAAGGGAAAAGGAAGGCACACATGAAGAAAAGATGGACAAAAGAAGGGACTGCATCAATAAATCTTAATTTACACAATGACACCCATTTTGCTTACATGGACTGCTGGCCGGAACAGGTAACTGTGGCCTCCTGCAGAGAAAAGAAAACACTTAATAATGTTCAGCTTTTAGCAGAGCCTTTCTCAGCCTTTTTACCCTGGAAGAACCCTTGAAATACTTTTCAGGTCTCAAGGGACCCTTGCATAAAAATTATTATAGCTACAACTAAAAAAAAATGTTTACAGCCAGACCCCTGTATCCGCGGAACCAATATCCATCGTTTCTGTTATACACGGCTGAAAAAACAGGGACACATATCATAGAGTCGTGCTGCAAAATGCCTAGAGAAGTGTCCTCTCTAGGCATCTTCTAGGTCCTCCAACACAACTCTCTGGTATGTTTGTACCAGAAGTCTCTATGGTATGTTTGTACCGGAAGCCCTTTATTTTAATAGGGTTCGCTATTATCCGCCATTTCTGGTATCTGCAGTAAGTCCAGGAACCAAAACCCCACTGATACGGGGTCCAACTGTATTTATTTTTTCCAATCACAATCAGTTGTAGAAGCCCTAGCAATCTCTTGCAGAATCCTGTGACTCCATGAACCCTGGTTGAGAAACCCTGTTTTATAGGGTACAAGTAGAACTTGGAAAAATTACTTTTTTGACTGCAGCTCCCAGAATCCCCCAGCCAGCACTGGCAGCGTCACAACTTTATCAAGCTGTGCATCTGGGCTTTATTGTAATTCCAGCAGAGGCTCTACTCTGCAGGAGATATAAAAGGTTCACACCACCTGTGCAAAGTAGGAGCCTTAAGTTCCCAGGCTGTTTCCTTCATAGAGCATCCCTGTTAATGAACATTCAGGGTTGTATATCACGGCGTTCATACTGTAACATCTGATCTATTGTATCTTTTGTGACTTTATTGTAAGCTAATTTAAAGTCAGTGCAGATATAATTAACCCAATATAAATACAATTAATCTATTAATTAAGTTTCAAAACTGCTTCATTCTTACCTCCCGGGTGCTGAGGCTTGATTTTTTCCAGGCACAACATTTTTCTGTGTGTTATAATAATTTTCATAGACCACCGGTGCTGCAGAAAGAAAGGAGGAAAGGTGCAGCTTTGTAAGTATTTGTATTTGGTAAATGAACTGAAACATCAGGTCCAAAATCATTTCAAAAGGTGTTCATTCCTTGGCCAACAGTTGAGCTGAAAAGGAGCTGTAACAATTACATATGGTGTTAAGTGTGACCTATGGAGAAATCCAAGCCAAAGCAAGTGCCACATTATTCATACAATGTAGTAATTCTATATGTGTGTCTTATAGTAAGTAATAAAACAGAAATATTAAATGGCTGTAGCACTGTGTTTTGGCTTCCACCTTCTCCAGCTGCTTTGAATCAAATGATGCTGTTTTTAAGGCCAAAATGTCTTACTGTAGCATTTTAATATTCCTGTTTTGTTACTCATTCCAATAAAGATGTGTTCCAAGTCCAGGAAGGTAACTTTTAAAGGCCTGGAGGCCGTTTTTTTGTTTGTTTGTCCTGCCCCAAGCTTCACTCCTCTCTGAACCCCTAGAAAAAGGTTCCTTATCTCCTGACACTACACTACACTGCTATAGTACTATATTCTACTTCAACTGCCATGGCAACATCCTATGGACTCCTGGGATTTGCAGTTTAGGGAGGGTCATTTAGAATTCTCAGCGGGCCTCACGAAACTACAAACCCCAGAATTCCACAGAATGTTGTTACCTGTCTTGACAGCCTCCACTTTTCAATAACTCATAGTTGGAAATATTCAGTAATTTGGCTGGCTATGGCCCACTACGTGGTTGGCAAGTAAACCAGGAACTCCCCGGATACCAAGGCTGGCGTCATGCACAACCTAAGGAGGGGCCTTGGAAATTCCTCAAAACAGGTCACATCCAGGTCAGAATTTAATCAAGAATGAGGTAGCCCTCCCCATTTTAAGCACAACTCATGTCATAGTCAACCACATCTCATACTGTGTTGTGACCGAGCCGACTGCAGTATATCCAATGGGCTAACAAGCCTAAGAACGCTCCCCCGCCGCCGCCGCCATGTACTACACACCTATATTTTCTACTAATCCAAAGTCTCTCCATTTTAATTGTACCCAAGCCAAAGGAGGAAAATTGGAATATGCTGATGTTAAGTACAAAAGAAACTCTCATTTTTCCAGTGGGATTTTGTTACTGCTCAAGAGGGAGTTCACAACATAGTGACCTCCACTCCTTTTCCCAGGTGCATTGCACCCACTCCAACAATACTGAACACTGAACTGAGCTTGAAACTTTTGTAACCCCTTTAAATGAAACTTGCAAAGATCATGTAACCTGTGTACTGTGAATCATAGAGTTGGATGAGACCACAAGGGCCATCTAGTCCAACCCCCTGCCATGCAGGAACACACAATCAAAGCAAACCTGACAGATGGGCACCCAGTCTCTGTTTTAAAACCTCCAAAGAAAGACTCCACCACACTCTGAGGCAGTGTATTCCACTGCTGAACTGCTCTTGCCATCAGGAAGTTCTTCCTAATATTTAGGTGAAATCTCTTTTCCTGTAGTTTGAACCCACTGCTCTGTGTCCTAGTCTCTGGAGCAGCAGAAAATAAGCTTGCTCCATCCTCAGTATGAAATCTCTTCAAATATTTAAGCAAGGCAATCATGTCCCCTCTTAACTTTCTCTTCCCCGGGCTAAACATACTTAGCTCCCTAAGCCTCTCCTCACAGGGCATGGCTTCCAGACCATTCTCCATTTGGGTTGCACTCCTCTGGAGGAAAGAATTACTTGGAAAGTAATTCCTTTTTTTATATGACAACTCCCACAATCACCTAGCCACTTTGCCACTGTAGTCCTTAAAATGTGTACTTTTAAAAAATAAACTGTTCCTTCTTTGGGCCTTACTGCACTCCAAAGAAAAGCAGCAGGGGAGCAGGAACATTCTGTCTTCCATATTGTTCTACTGCATGACATCAACTTTCTTTCGTTCTGGTCCCATGAGGGACCGAGGTAAAACTGCGTCTTTTTGCTAACCAGAAAAACCCGTCAGCAATAAGAGGTTGTTTTACCTTGGTCCCCCACGGGACCAGAACAAAAGAATATCGGAAGAAGGACTGACTTTTCTTAGAGCCAAGGAGGTACACTTTGATCTAAGATAAAAGTGTGGTATTCCTTTCCCCACTGGTTCATGGTTCACCCACAGAAACATGGAAATCACTGGGGTACCGGGGAAGGGCTTGGGATTCCAGACCCTCCCTACAGTGTGAACCTCAGAAACTCAGAGCCAGGAAACGTTCCTTTTTTGCACTAAAAACGCTAGAATTCCTCAGCCACTGGCCAGTCTTGCTGGTGAATTCTGAATGTTGTAATGGAAAAAGTAACGTTCCAGTTCTCTACAGAAACATGGATTAGGTCCACTTACTTGGAGGGAGGGAACCCGTCTTGCGGAAGTTCACAAAACATTCAATATCCTTCTCGATACTGGACTGTTCAAGGCTCTTGCGGATCTCCTCATAGTTCTAGAAAGGAGCAAGCAAATTTTGTCTTCAAAAGTTGCAAAAACAAAAAAGGAATTGATCCAGTGACCTCAAAGGAAGCTTCTTCCCAAACAGAGGAAGGATGATGCAGTTTCTTCTCAGAAGAGAGATTTTTTTCTCCTGTGTTTCATAAGAAAACATTCCTCCCTCCTCAAAAAAGTATCTTTTAAAGAGGAATAAACTTCTCAGGAGTTGAAATGGATTCTTTCAACAAGTGGCAATGGATCTCCATCATGGTGATGTTTATTTCCCATAAGCATTTCTGCCACTGCCACCAGGTTAAAAATAAGCAAACCAATAAATAAACCTCTTCTATTTAAAATTATCTTTAAGGGCCATCTTTAAAGGTAAGTTCTGTCATATGGTCAAAGAAAAACTCACAGGCCTACACAGAATAGTTCCACTGACTCAGTGGAAATTTGGCACATCAACACTTTTGTAAGTTCCATGGATTCAATGGTGGGGACTAGCAATAGGATTTACACCTTAGGCACTGAGAGGAAAAAGGAGACACACATACCCTTCAACCTTCCCAGTTTTGGACAATCCTGATTAATCTTCTTTTTGTTTTGATTATACCTGAATACTGACAGGTTTGCATTCAGTCCTCTCATGAAATATGCTGGCTTGTTTTCCCTCCTCGCCTCCTTCCCCTTCCTTCTTCCCTTCCATTGATCATGTGTCACATCCAGTATCATACAACATTTCAGAAACTGATTTTCACCAAATTCCATTGAGTCATATTATTATTATTATTATTATTATTATTATTCAGGAGTTATAGTCCAAGTGCTAAAGTGCTTTAGCCATATTATCCTAGTTAAGCATTAGGATCATTTTATTTTAGTGCTTAAATTCCTCTTTCCCTCTCTTGATCTCCCTTTAATCTATGTCCTGGAAACAATAGTTGTGTTTACTTTGTGGCCATCTTTACTGGGTCCGAGACAGTAGAAATACACAGGCTAATAACCTAAGTTAATTTAAACTGACCTGGGAAATAGGAATAAAAAGTCTTCAGTAGAGCCAGGTACTTTCAGGAAATACTTTGGGATGAAGAAAATGTCATATGGATCTCCAAAATAAAATCAAGGTTTATACAGGAATAAAACCTGGCATTTCCTGATACTATTTCCCCATCTGGTGGCACCTGCAGACAATCTCTCCTCCATACCCTAAGGTAGCTTGCTGCCCAAAATTGACAAAAATTCAGCTTCCTGTCTAGTTGGTTTCTTCAGGTGGAAATGGGGGAGAGGGTCTTTTTAAAAAATTGCTGCTGATAAAGCAAACTTCAGCAATTGACCTCCTTAATGCTTGGGAAAGTTACTGTTTTTGAACTACAAATCCTGTAAAATATTGGTGGTGGAATTCTAGGAGGAGTTTCCCCCATTCCAGTCTTTGGGAAAAGTTGCAGTATACGTAAAGTGATTGATTGACTGGCCATTCCTTCCTTACTTCATCATTCTTGACACACTCCAGAGAAAGCTGGTTGACGTGAAGCCACAAGGCATTCCGGAAGTAGTTGATCCGCTCACATTCTTGACTCTCAAAAAACTGAAGGGAAAACAAGGAGACATTAAACCCAAAGGCAAAACATGACTATGGTATTCCTTAAAGACAGTTTGTGTGTTTTTTATTATTATTATTCAAAAAATGTTAAAAAAAAAACACAGAGAAAGCAATGAAGCATAAAACAACAATAAAGTGGAATCAAAACCAACCAGTATAAAACAGCCAGCATAAAAATGAGAAAAATGAGAAAACGATGAGGTGGAAGGCCATACACAGTTTTTGCTGAAAGGGCAAACTAAATAAGCTTAAGAAAACTATTTGTGGAAGATGAGTTCCTTGGTTTTGCCAAAGTGTTTTGAACACTTGTATTCTTCCTTGGAGGAAACAGAAAATTTGTTGTTGCTAACTGCTATCAAGCCAACTTCAACTTATGGCAACTCTATGAATGAATGACCTCCACATCAACCTATCACCAACAGCCCTGCTCCACTCCCCCAAACTCAGACCATGACTTCCTTGACTGAGTCCATCCATCTGTAATGCAGTCTTTCTCTTTTCCTCCTGTCTTCTACCTTACCAAGCATTATTATATTTTCTAGTGAGTCATGTCTTCCCATGATATGCCCAAAGTACAACCCTCTCAGTTTAGTCAGCTTAGCTTCTAAGGAGAGTTCAGGCTTGACTTGCTCTAGGACCCATTTGTTTGTCTTTTCACCAGTCCAGGATATCTGTTGAACTCTTCTTAAGCACCATATTTCAAATGAGTTGATTTTCTTCCAATCAGCTTTGTTCACTGTCCAGCTTTCACAACCATACACTAAAATTGCAAACACAGTGGCATGGACAGTCTTGACTTTAGTATTCAGTGATATATTTTTACACTTCAGGATCTCGTCTAGTTACTTCATAGCTGCCTCTGTAGTTGGAGTATAAACCTGGATAATGGTTATATTGACAGGTTTGCCCTGAAGTCTTATTGATATTATTTGGCCAGACTTTGCATTATATCCTTTGACTGCTCTGGCTATGCCTCTCTTCACTATTAATGCCACCCCATTTTTTCTTAGATTTTCATTTCCTGAGTAAAACACTGCTTTTCCCCTTAAAGATGTTCTCAAACATGTTCTGTTTTTGCATGAAGGCTGCAGTGTTCTTTAACAATATTGTGGAGGGTTAAGAGTTTGGAAAGCCTGGGCCCCCACCCTCTTCAATCAGGACTAGACACTGTTGACAGTGAGACAGGGGCTCCTACAGACTGAACATATGTGTCATGAGGTTGGTTTTTTGTTGCTATAGTTCTGAGATTTTTAAAATACCCAAACGATGTTTCTGTTATCCTGGACTATTTTCTAGCAGTTCCTGGCACCAACTGCAACATTTTGTTCCCGCTCTTGCGTGGGCTTCTTTTTAATTCTGAAACATAATGGAACAACGACAACAAAAAGCCTCCTTTTCTCCTTCTTTCTTCTTTGTTTTTAATTTCTTAGTTATAGTACATCAAGGAAATGGCACTTTTGCACTGTAACAATTAAAAGAAAGGAAGAGAAAATTTCCCCTTCAAATCTTCATATCATCTAAGCAAATTACAGCCTCATAGTGGTACTAGCTATGGGGAGTGGCAAGCAAAATTAGGGCATTGCTCCTCAAAATAAATATTCTGCCCCCATGAAATTCTCCTCCAGTCCCCACAATTCTAGCATTGCAAAGAATCTCACCTGGAAGTCTTCTATTTGCATTTTTTTTTTGTAAATTTGCCTGCCCCATTTCTTTGGATACCTCAACTGTATTTCTAAATGCGCAACTGAAGATTCAAGTCAGTACAACACTAGAAATTTGAAGACTAAAGGAAAATCTCATGGGAGGTCAGAAATCTTATTATGGGGGTAGCGATCTCATCCCCCCCGCACTCCATCGCTTACATCCCTTAGGACTCAGAGGAGAGAACAACCAGTCATACTGTGAAAATGCTTCTTTAGACCAGTCTGGAATTGCCCATGGGGACATGTTCAGAACCACTCAAGTCAGAAGGACCAGAGCTAAGATGGAGCCTGTCAACCCATAGGCAGAGCCTACTCAAAATGTAGAGCTGATTCTTCAGCCACCTAAGGAAGTACAGTTGTCCCTCCACATTTGCGGGGGTTAGGGCCGTGAGACCCCCGCGAATGTGAAAAAAACGCAAATAAAAACTAAGTCACGCCATCGCCCTCCCCCCCCCCGGGTGCAGCGACAAGGCTTGCCAAGCCTTGTTGCTGCTTCCTCCCACCCTTCCCACCTCCACCCCAGGAGCAGCAATGGGGCTTGGCAAGCCTGTCCCTGCTTCCTCCCCTCTCTCCCGCCCCCCCCAGAAGCAGCGACCCCATTGCAGTTTTTTGGATGGCGGGGGGGGGGGGCGCTCCCAAAACCGCAAATAGTCAAAACCACAAATCTTAAAGCCGTGAATGTGGAGGGGCAACTATAATTCTGCATCCACTATTTCATGAGAGTATACATGAAAACAACTACACGATATGCAAACCCAAAACTTTGTCCAAGAAGTTGAAGGAGAAGAGGCACACTGTGGTGAACACAGTCCCCATCACATACCCTCCAATTGACCTGATCTGGCAGGGACAATCCCAACAAATCTTCTGCTGTCCCCCCTTTTCAGCTACTTTTAAAATGTCACACTTTCTTCTTCTCCCACTTTTCCCCTTGTTCTCAGCTTACTTCAGCTACTGTAAACTGAGTTCAAACTGCAAAACTAATTTGCACTCTACGCAGATGTGGACAAGTTTACATAGGGACCACTATACGCAGTGTGCAAACACAAATAAAGGAACACAAGAGACACTGCAGCCTGGGCCAGCCAGAAAAATCAGTAGTAGCAGAACATGTTATAAACCAACCTGGACACAAAATGTTATTTAAAAACTCAGAAATTCTGGACCCGGCCAACAACTATCATGTCAGAATGCACAGAGAAGCTACTGAAATCCACAAACACCTGGACAACTTCAACAGGAAAGAAGAAACCCTAAAAGTAAACAAAATCTGGCTGCCAGTCCTGAAAAACACTAAAATCAGAACTCAACACTTGCAAGTGAACTCCACCCAGGGATAGGGGGATTTCCAACAGACAATGGACCATTAGCCAACCATTAGCCAAACAGACACTAATCCTTCTTGCATATCTCCACCCAGAAACTAGCCATTCAAATACACAAATTTACATATACTCCCCAACAGGGGTTCACAGTATATAAACCCCACACACACACTCCTACCCAACCATTCTCTGAAGATGCCAGCCACAGATGCAGGCGAAACATCAGAAATAAACTCTTTCAGAACATGGCCTCACAGCCTGGAAAAAAACCAAAGGAAAATCTAATCTGCAGTCTATTAACTCTGTAGGGGGAGGAGGTGGAATTTTGCCCTTCCCAGTAGTCTCAGGCAAAAGCAAACTGTTGTAGCCTCTCTTATCTTTTGTTTTCTCCTTCATTAATACCTTTTGCCATCTTGACCACATTCTGATGTTGTCTGGCCACGTGTGTCCCAGTTTTAACTTGTGAAACACGGGTGGGAGGAATTATGTTACCATCAAACGAATGATCTGGGGAGTTCTTGTTAGTATCATGGCCAAATGTTAACAGTTGTCTAGTGGCACAAAAAAATTAGATTGTACTTCCTAGGCTGTTGGATATAGTTTCACCTTAGCCATAAAGCCATAGAGTCACCAGTTCAAGGCTAAAAAGAGGCTGGTAGCTAGAAACAAAAAGAGGGAACCAAAATCTAACTTTCCTGTTAGCTAACTGCTTGTATAGTTTGCATAGGTCTTAGGACAGGAGATGGGTCACACTCAGGCAGCTTAATTTCCTTTGTTTAGTTGTTCTCTATATAACCTTATGGATCCATCTTCTAGTTACCTCACCCAAGGGAGGGGGTATGTACCCCAGCCCAAGGAACCTGTTAGCCAGCTACTGAAAAATGGAGTGTTTTTCCTGGGATTGTCTGGGGAGAATTAATTGCTTTGCAGCCTAACTCTACCACTTAGAATCATAGAGTTGGAAGAGACCACAAGGGCCGTCTAGTCCAACCTCCTGCCCTGCAGGAAAACATAATCAAAGCACTCCCGACAGATGGCCATCCAGCCTGTGTTTAAAAACCTCCAAAGAAGGAGACTCCACCACACTCTTGAGGCAGCACATTCCACTGCTGAACAGCTCTTACCATCAGGAAGTGCTTCCTAACGTTCTGGTGGAATCTCTTTTCCTGTAGTTTGAGCCCATTGCTCTGTGTCCTAGTCTCTGGAGCAGCAGAAAAGCTTGCTCCATCCTCAGCATGACAGCCCTTCAAATATTTAAACATGGCTATCATGTTACCTCTTCACCTTCTCTTCCTCAGGCTAAACATACCCAGCTCCCTAAGCTGCTCCTCACAGAGCATGGCTTCCAGACCTCCCCACCATCCTGGTTTCCCTCCTCTGGACACATTCCATCTTATCAATATCCTTCTTGAATTGTGGTGTCCAGAACTGGACACAGTATACCAGGTAAGGTCTGCCCAAAGCAGAACAGAGTGGCACTATTACTTCCCTTGATCTAGACACTATGCTATTGATACAGCCTAGAATCGCATTGGCTTTATTAGCTGCCGCATCACACTGCTGACTCATGTTCCGCTTGTGGTCCACTAGGACTCCTAGATCCCTTTCATTTGTTCTGCCATCAAGCCACTTGCTGCAAGGAGATACTGGAACCCATCAACTAAAGGACTATGATGCTTCCCCTGGTCTAGACCAGCTAGTGCATCCATTTACTGTCAACAAAGCTTATCTTTACAGCAGTCATTGTGCCACTTTTCAATACCAAAGTCTTGAAAAGGAGTGGGGCTGGAACTGCAGCCAGTTCTAGCTCAGAACACACATTCCCAATGTACCTGGGCCCAGTGGCTGGAAAGCATTTTTCAACTGCCACTGCTCTGGCCACTGAGAGAGCAGAAAAGCAGCCAGGCACACCTCCATCATGACTCTGAATTTTTCCTTCTAGCCCTTTCTCCTTGTTTGTCATCTCTCACTCATATCTGTAAGCCTCAGGGCAGGGGCTGGCCTCTTCCTATATATACCTGCTTATGGACTGATATCTGCAGGAGGAGCTCTTCTCTGTCTCCCACTAGTGGGGCTATACATGGGAGAAGGCCTTCTTAGATGCTGCACCCCAACTATGGTATATAGGTCAGATTGGCACCAAAGCTGACTTCTGTCTGGCACAAGGTCAAGACATGGCTTTTTATTAAAGCCTTTGGGGCTTTGTTGCTGCTGTGGTTGTTGTTATGTGCCTTCAAGTTGCCTCTGACTTAAAGCAACCCTATCATAGGGCTTTCTTGGCAAGATTTATTCAGAAGAGGTTTGCCATTGTCCTCTTCAAAGGCTGAGAGAGTGTGACTTGCCCAAGGTCACCCAGTGGGTTTCCATGGCTGAGCAGGAATTCGACCCTGGGTCTCCAGAATCATAGTGCAACACTCAAAGCATGAATTTGCTTAAAATGTACATAAATACACTTTTTAATTTTGGTAGCCTTTTAAGCTATGTTAACTTGTTGTCATGTTTAATAAGCTGCTATCCTACTTAAGCTCTTTCATTGTTTTAAGCTGGAATTGTTCTCAATTGTAACATCTGTACACCACCCTGAAAGCCCATGATAAATGGTGGGGTATAAATATTTTATACCCATTTACATGGGATCAGTATCCTCAGTTTCACTTACCCACTATGGGGAGGGAAGGTATCTCTAGGCATCTGGAGGACTAAAGAGTCATGCTGGAGGTGGTCTCTAGGCATCAGGAGGTCCTCCAGGGCAATTCTTTGGTCAACTTCCAGCAGACCATACAGTCCAGTAACTCTATGTTGACCATAGAGCCATGCCAGATGCCTAGAGAAGCATACTCTCTAGGCATTTTCTAGATCCACCAGCACGAATCTATGGCATTCATGGCGGTTTGTTATTATATGCAGTTTCAGGTACCTGTGGGAACTTTGGGAACATATCCCCTGGGGATACAAGAGGGCAACCTGTATAAATGTTTAAAAATAAATAAATACAGTGAATAAAAGCAAATGGAAAATCTAAAGGATTTTACAAAATACCCAAAAGGTGAGGTGGATGGAGAAAGTATTCCCCTTGTCAGCAATATAGCTGTCTTTGCTTCATCTCAGCTGCTTTGATTTCTTTAACCCATGTTTATAGGTTGAACACAGAAGCCCAACATTTAGAGAAACATTCCGGAGGTAATAGCCACACCAGTTGCCCCAGTCTCCCATTGCTTGCGGAAGGGCAACTGAATCATTATTTGTTACCTGACAAGCCTTGACATGCTCATTCTGCCATTCTTCCCTGATCTTCTCAAGTGCGCTGACATTCATCTGATAGACCCTGTCTGTAATTGGATAAAAACAAAAAAGTAGTTTAATCGCCTCTAGAAAACATGGGAGAGTAAAGTTCCCAACGTGCCATGAAGGAACAATTCTAGGCATATCAAGACATTAGAGTAAGAGATGGCTCTAACCAGCTTAAGTGCTCAGCATTTAACCAGTAAAGAGTGACATGATAGCCATGTTTAAATATTTGAAGAGATGTTGTATTGAGTATGGAGCAAGCTTGTTTTCTGCTGCTTTAGAGACTAGGAGACAGAGCAATGGACTCAAACTACAGGAAAAGAGATTCTACCTAAACAGTGGAAGGTGCTGCCTCAGAGTGTGGTGGGGTCTCCTTCTTTGGAGGTTTTTAATGAGAGGCTAGATGGCCATCTGTCAGGAATGCTTTGATTCTGTGTTCCTGCAGGGTACGGGGTTGGACTAAATGGCCCTTGTAGTCTCTTCCAATGTAAATAATCCATTGTTTGTTCATATTTTTACCACCAGAGGGCACCATCTACATTTTCTGCCTGAGGTACTAACATGTTTTGGGCTGTCTCTTAAAAAAAGGTTGGCCATAAACCACCCACTCCCAGCTCCACACTTCCATTCATCCATACCCTTCAAATGTCCCAGTTTGATAGGGACAGTTCTGATCAATCCTCTGTCATTCCATCTTTTCAGCTGCTTTTACTGTACAACATCCCAGTTTTTCTCTCCTCCTCCCTCTTTCTTTGTCCTTGGCTTACATCAGTTGCTGCAAACTGAGTTCAAAGTGCAAAAGCAGTTTGTCCTCAATTAACTCGGTGGGAGGAGAGGAGGGGGCAGAATTTTGCCCTAGTTCAAAGCCCCACTAACTCATTAGGTTTTACCAGGTGATCCTGTAGTCATTACTTCTCAGCCTAACCTACCTCACAAGCTCTCTGGGGGAGAGGTGTGTTATAAATGCAATAAGCTAGACTCCTCTCTCATCTGCCCAGGAATAGGCATGGAAAAAAAAGCAGCCCTTTGGAAATATTAAAGATTAGGGAATAAAAATGAGAATAGTTTTCAGTCCATGGCATGGAGAACTCTGAAAAGTCACTTTTTTGTATTACGACACCCAAAATGGCCATTGCTGGCTGGGAACTTTAATTCAAAAAGTAACTTTCCCCAAGCTCTGGGTACACTAGTACCTGTAGATCAGATTGCTCTTTAAAAAGCATAAGAGTAGAGACCAGTTTGAAAGTTGGCAACCCTACTCAACTCAAGGCCAATGGAGAACTCACCTGAATCCTCCAGGGCTGTCTTGGTTTGAGCCAACTTGACAAACAGCTGGTGGGGGAGACAAAGTGAAGAACAGGTATGTTAGAGAACAATCAGAGCAGCAACTATTTGAAAAAGATTTTCCTTGGTTTTTTTCCGGGCTGTGAGGCCGTGTTCTGGAATACTTTCTTTCTGATGTTTCACCTGCATCTGTGGCTGGCATCTTCAGAGAATGGTTGGGTAGGAGTGTATGTGGAGTTTATATGCTGTGAATCCCTGTTGGGGAGAATATGTAAATTTGTGTAATTGAATTGATAGTTTCTAGGTATAGAAATGCAAGGCTCATTAGTGTCTGTTTGGCTAATGGTTGGTTGATGGGCCATTATCTGCTGGGAATCCCCCTGTCCCTGGGTGGAATTCTTTGTAAGTGTTGAGTTTTGATTCTATTATATTTCAAAATTGGGAGCCAGATTTTGTTTACTTTTAAGGTTTCTTCTTTCCTGTTGATCCTGTGGATCCTGTAGATCCACAAACACCTGGATAACTTCAACAGGAAAGAAGTAAAAGTAAACAAAATCTGGCTCCCAGTTTTGAAATACAATAGAATCAAAACTCAACACTTACAAAATAATTCCAACCAGGGACAGGGGGATTCCCAGCAGATAAAGGCCCATCAACCAACCATTAGCCAAACAGACACTAACAAGCCTTGCATTTCTATACCCAGAAACTAATAATTCAATTACACAAATTTACATATACTCCCCAGTTCCCCAACAACTCCACACACCTACCCAACTATTTTTTGAAGATGCCAGCCACAGATGCAGGCAAAACGCCAGAAAGAAACTATTCCAGAACATGGCCTCACAGCCCGAAAAAAAAATCAAAAGAAAATCTATGAATGCCAGCCATGAAAGCCTTCGACTTCACTCTCTAAGCAGTTTTACAATGTGTTAGCTAATTGCCCCCAACAAGCTGGGTACTCATTTTACCAAACTACAGAAGGATGGAAGGCTGAGTGTACCTTGTAGCCCTGCAGGATCAAATTCACAATGTTGTAGCTGCAGTACCGGCATTTAACCACTGTGCCACCAGGGCCCCCTAATCATAGAGTTGGAAGGGGCTCCATAGGCCATTGAATCCAACTCCATGCTCAACGTATGAAATCCAGCTAGAGCGTCCTCAGCAGGTAACTATCTAGCTCCAGATCCAGCCAGCATGGCCACAGCTCAGCTAGTATGGACGTTGTAATCCAAAACATTTGAAGGGTTCTAGGTTGCCTCCTCCTGCATGACTAAGATGCCTTTCAAGTCACCTTTTCTAATCCTGATTATTATTAGGGTTTTAAATCTTAAGTCTTGGGAGTCTGCAGCAACAAAAGATATTTAAAGGGGGTCCCTGGTAAAGAAAAGGTTAAGAACCACTGCTCTACTCCATCTCTATCTCTTGTGCTTTGTTACCTTTTCCTGTTGCTTTTGCGTGACCAGGTTGGCGCTCCGGTGGACTGCCTGTTCTGCCTCGTCCTTGTCCCTGCACCGCTGTTCATAGAGCCGCTTTGCCTAGCAGAAGTCATAGCAAAACAGATCACAAAAGAAGCAGGTGTGCATCTAAATACAGGCATATCTCAGTTCGCAACACCTCTGACAGTGAAGCTCTTTTTTACAAAGTGTTTTCGTGACAGCCCTAACACTTCTTTTCCTCCTTATTCTGTGTCTAGCTGGAAGGTTTTTGTTTTTTTACCAGCATCAGCATTTGGAGGATGATGAAGGAAGGCTGGAGAAAGATTTTCTGTGGCAGGTCGTAGTAGCATGTCTGTAGTAAGTGGGGTGGGAAAGAATGAGATTTTGCAGTAGCTATGTGTGGCTGCTTACATCAGAAAAAGTAAACAGCAACAGCCTCCAAAATCCCTTACTGAGCATATGTGAACTGTAAAACAGATAAGTCTGTCACATCAGCTACCCACAGCATGTTTTTTTTTAAAAAAAAGCACAGATCTATAAGTTTGACCACCAAGATAAAATTACAAGAAAAGTGGAGGCTGGTGAAAAAACATCATCCCTGAAAGAACTATTCTATGAATATTCTATGAACTTTTGGAAGCAGCCTTCAAATGATCTCTAGAAGGTTGAAGGTGTTTTTGTTTACTTATGCAAGGCTCAGCAAATGTGGTTGTTTCATCACACATGCACATTGTTAGTTTAGGACAAAACGTTTGCCCAAACATGTTCAACTGTTCTTCTTTTTTGCAATGTAGGAACCTGCTCCTATTCTTTCCATGTTCTGGTACCAAATTTTCTGTTAAAGAAGTAATGCCCAGGAACACATCTACTTCATTGAGTAAGATATACTTATTGCAGTGGCCTCTAAAAATGGAAACATTTGGCACACTGAGTAGTAACAAAGCCCCAGCAGGGAGCTAGTCATGAGTCTCAGCCTACCTTAACCTGATGCATACCAAGCATGTAACAATGTTGGACCACAGCTTGGAACAATGGGAGACGATGTGGTCAAAGGGCCTAAAATTTACTTGCTGCTATAACTTTAAGGGAAATTTCTTTAAGGTGATGTCCACGTGGTATTTGACTCCTGATCAATTGGCTAAAATATACAGAAGTCAATAAAAAGGTTGGAAGTGTAATAAATATGTTGGGTCTTCTTACCACTAGTGGTGATTGACTTGTAAAAAAGCAAAAAAAAAAAAAGGTTAATAATTAATGAAATGATACAATCCTACATTTGCCTTGACATGTTCATGCAGAACTAGGGGTGGAGAGTATGTTCAGGGGAGAAATGGGAAGCAGATGGAGGGGGGAATCCTTCCCCTGCCACTGGGTCTCTCCTATAGTATGACCACTGCTGGACTTGGCAACATCTCCATCCTAAGGCAGTGGAAACTATAGGTTGCCTTCCATATCCATCGAACCGATATTCGCAGTTTCAGTTATCCATGGCTGAAAAAATAAGGACACATACCATAGAGTCACACTAGAAAATGCCTAGAGGTGTCCTCTGTAGGAAACACTTGGTCCTCCAACACAACTCTATGATATGTTTGTACAGGAAGTCCTTTATTTTAATAGGGTTTGCTATTATCCACAGTTTCATGTACAAAGTCATTTATTTTAATAGGGTTTGCTATTATCCACAGTTTCATGTATAAACGGTAAGTCCAGGGACATATCCCCCATGGATACAGGCGGTGGGGAGGAGACCTGTAATGGGTTCAATGTCAGTGGAGCAGTGAATCCACTCTAGGGTTTAACTCAGACTTTAATGGAGCCACCCAAAATGCTGAATCTATTTGGGGGATAAGGCTCCTCACAGAGGAGAGCTCCTTTCGTTTGCAGACTAAAACTCAGAACAGATTAAATGCCTCACTAATGTGAGAGCCACTGGGTAGCATACAGATGGAGGAGGGGGCAGAATTGCCAGGTGGGGCATGGTTTATGACCCCTCCTCTTGCTTGCAATTCCCTCTGAATCAGAGCTTGGTGCTCTTTCACACTATACCAGTGGTTCTTAATCTAGCGTCTGGGAACCTCCAGGAGTCCACGAGGTCTTCACAGGAGGTCCACAAAGGTTTGAAAGTTGCTTGGCCCACCTCCTCCCTGTAGTGGAGTGGCCATATGACAGGAGCCAAGGCAAAGGCTGGCTGGCTGGCTTGGCCTGCACGTTGCCATTCAGTCCACTCCAGTCATAAACTTGCAGGAAGCAGCAGGAGAAAAGTCTTCCCTCCCTCTCCAGTGCTTCTGAGGCACAGTTTAATGGATGGTGTAACTGTATTATTATTAGATTTTCCTTGGTTTATTCCCAGGCTGTGAGCCCGTGTTCTGGAAGAGTTTACTTCTGACGTTTCGCCTGCATCTGTGGTTGGCATCTTCAGAGAATGGTTGGGTAGGAGTATGTGTGGGTTATACATTTATATATTTATATAAATATATAAATCACACACACACTCCTACCCAACCATTCTCTGAAGATGCCAACCACAGATTCAGGCGAAACGTCAGAAGTAAACTCTTCCAGAACACGGCCTCACAGCCCGGAAAAAAAACCAAGGAAAATCTATGGATGCCAAGCCATGAAAGCCTTCGACTGTTGTTGTTGTTGTTTTAAAACTTGAGTTAAGTCTTGGGGGACCACAGCAACAAAATACTGTGTCCAGTTCTGGGCACCACAATTCAAGAAGGATATAGACAAGTTAAAATGTGTCCAAAGGAGAGCGACCAAGATGGTGGGAGGTCTGGAAGCCATGCCCTGTGAGGAGAGGCTTAGGGAGCTGGGTATGTTTAGCCTGGGGAAGAGAAAGTGAAGAGGGGAGATGATAGCCTTGTTTAAATATTTGAAGGGATGTCATACTGAGGATGGAGCAACCTTGTTTTCTGCTGCTCCAGAGACTAGGACATGTAGCAGTGGACTCAAACTGCAGGAAAAGAGATTCCACCTAAACATTAGGAAGAACTTCCTGACAGTAAGAGCTGTTCAGTAGTGAAACGCACTGCCTCGGAATGTGGTGGAGTCTCTTTCTTTGGAGGTTATTAAGCAGAGGCTGGATGGCCATTTGTCGGGAATGCTTTGATTGTGTATTCCTGCACAGCAGTCGGTTGGACTAGATGGTTCTTGTGGTCTCTTCCAACTCTGTGATTCTATGAAAAGATATTTAAAGGGGTCCCTAGTAAAGAAAAGATTAAGAACCACTGCACTACACAATTGCAGCAATATGATTTCACTTTAACTGCCATGGCTGAATCCTACAAATCCTGGGCTTTGTTGTTTGAGGAATCACTAGAGCAAGAGTTGACAACTACAAAGAGGGTGGGGGCATTTTTCCCTTCTGCCCCTCACTCCAATGAGCCACACTCTCATGTTCCCATGCAGTGAAATTAATGTAACATCACTTCCACCTACCATTTTGGCCAATTTTGATATAGGGGGGTATTTTGTTTTTTCGGGAATTTTGAGGGGCATTCTGGAGTGGGGGAGGTGAGCTGCTATATTTCCAGCCAATTTGGGGTGTTTGTAGCTGGTTTCCAGGGGAGGGGAAACACCTGAAAATTAGTAGATCTTTTTTTTAAAAAAAGTGGGGAGTTGTGGGACTTTGGGAACTTTATTTTGGGGTGCCAAGAGCCATGTGTGGCCTGTAAGCCACACACTATCCATCCAAGCACTAGAGCTTTCTGGTAAAGAATCCGAAATACTTCATGAAACTACATATCCCAGGATTCCATAGACTGCAGTCATGGCAGCTGAAGTGGTATCAAAGTGTTACAAATTGTGTAGAGTGAGAAAATACGTAAGAACACATTTCTGAGGTGTTAAGGAGTTCCACCACCCCAAAGGGCTGATTCCAGTCCATTGATGTCCAGCAACTGCCAGCCCGCCCCCCCTCCCCCACCCTGTCTGTTTATTGGAAGGAATTGGAAGGAGGGGAAACAGCTGCCCACAATCTTATGCAAAAGTAGGAACCCTGAGAAATGACTCACTCTTCAGTTGGAAATTTGCAAGTCTTTAAGAGATTAGGAAGTGGTTTGAGAGAAGCTTTGCTTCCCATCCTTTCCACACACATTTCCTTTGTCCTACAGTTGCCTCTGTAAAAAAATGTTTTTTACGGCAAGGAGTTAGACTAGATGGCCCTTGTGGTCCCTTCGAACACTAAAGTTCTATGATTCATTTAAAAAAAAACCTCAAAACCTATTTTGTAGAAGAGCAATGGGCACTGATCGCTCTTTGAAATTACTCTCAAAAAGCCAGAGTTTAGAAACATTACTTTTGGAGAGCAGTGCTCCCCAAATCCCCCAACCATCTTGCTAGAGGATTCTGGGACTTGCAGTCCAAAAGGACTTTCTTTCTTTCTTAGTTATGACCTTTAAAACCCTACATGGCTTGGGTCCAACTTACCTCCGGGACCGCCTCCTCCCATACGACTCTCCCCGCGCACTTCGGTCCTCTGGGAGGAACCTGTTACAACCTATGAAAACAAGGCTGTCGGTGACCTCCCAGAGGGCCTTCTCTGCTGCTGCTCCCAGATTATGGAATGGCCTACCAGACGAGATCCATCTTATTACCACCTTAGACAGTTTTTAAAAAGCTGTCAAGACGGATCTTTTCCGGCAGGCCTTTCCTGAATAACTATCCCAGCCCAAGACTCGGCTGTCCTTTCCCTCTGAGCTGCAGTTGGATTTTTTTTAATTATTGTATGGTTTTTTTTCTAATTTAATATATTTTTAATTATTGCATGTTTTAAATCCTTTATAATTTTAACATTATTTTAAGGGGCGGGCGGGCTAGGGTACAGTAATTATGGAGTTTTTATACTGTAAGCTGCCCCAATTGCATTGCAGAGGGGCGGGATAGAAATAATTTTTATTATTATTATTATTATTATTATTATTTATTCTTTCTTTCTTTCTTTCTTTTTTCAAACACTGGCTATGGCCCTCATGGTCCCTAACTGTCTTTGCAGGTAGAAGCTCATCTTTATTATGTTAATTTACTGGATTTATAATTGGATTTTAGGAGCGGTCTTCAAAAAGTAACTTTTCCAAGATATGAAACACTGCAGGGCAGGAGTGGGAATCATGAGGCCTTCTAAATGTTGTTGGACTGTAAATCCCAGCATTCCTCACCGCTGCCAATGTAGGCCAATGCAGTCCAACTGCAATTAGAGGTAGACTGTTTTTCATTCCTGTCCTAGTTGGAAAGGCAACTAATTTCTTTTTCTGTAGGCCTTACTTGCTTTTTGGTTGTTATTATTGTTCTCTTTCCAAGATGGAAAATGAGAGAGTAGGCATGTGGGCTAGACCCTCCTCTCTCTCTCTCAAGCATTTTTCAGGACTGGGAAACACTAGACCACCAAGAGAATAATCCCATCTGTCTCTACAGGAAATCCAACTTGGTTATTTCCCCTGTGCGTTCTTCTCTTCCTGGCAAAGGCAATGCATCTCTAAGCCACTCCACCATGAGAGAGAAAGAGAGAAAGACAGCAATATTGCGGACGAGATATAGTGTCACATTTTTAAAAAACAAATGGGAAGCATAACTCACTTCTAGGGTTTTCTTATACTGCAAATTCCGGTTTTTATGAATAGCATCCATTATAAGCTCGATCTGTGGATGGGGAAAAGAGCACCAGCATTAGTGGTCTATGCAGTTTTGCAGAGGGCTTAGGAAAGAAGAGAGGAAAGCAGTTTCCCATGTCTAAAAATAGAAGGCCACACACATGCAGCATGAAGGGGAAATATTTATGATTCCCTTCCTCTTCACTTCGCACAAGAGAATTGTTACTTCTTTCCTAACAAGGAGCCAACCCAACCCTGGGGCTTTCTGCATGTCCACACAGCTTCTTTTGCTATCTGACAGAGAATCTGAATTCCACAGCATTTCATCTTATTTTTTTAAAAAGGGATTATGGTTCATGATAGAAGAATGGTCAACTATGCAAACCAGGCCAGAATGGTCAACCATACAAATAACAGCCATTCCATTTAAGTATGGTTTTCATCTCTTATCTCTGTGCTCCCATGAGAGCTAGAAACTTGCTTTCATTTAACAAAAGCTATCATCTGTTTTGCTCCAGATACCACAGAACTCTGTGCGTGCAGGATGAAACAGGTTTAACAGCACTGAATCTGTTAGGGTTACCAGTTCAAGATCATCCCAGACCCTGATGTTTCCAGGCCAAATCCTGAAACCTAGGGAAAGCCCCTGGGGATGTCATTATGTACAATATTATGCATGAAATGCCAACCACAATTTCTCACAGCCTGTCATTCAAACACACAAACACATGCGCAAACACAGAACATACTCTTCTGATTGGAAATTAAGATGGAAAACTTGGGGCTTGGCTAAAACAGCAAAAATATTCCTCATAGAATTAAAGGAGAATACGATTTGGCTAAATGGCATCCTGTATCAATCCATAGTATTCGGAAGGGGGGGGAAATCCACCAAAAACTCCACAGGAAAAGCCTTCACAGCTTTCCCTGTATTTTTTAAAAACCTCCACGGGGAATGTGCATTCCCACTCGTTGGGACAACCAATTCGCTTTCATTTGCATTCCCGATAAGAGTGGAAGCGGAAAGCAGATTGGTCGGACATGCACAGGAGGTGAAGCTTGCTAACAAGGCAAGCACCCAAAACTGCCATGTTGGATTTATGCTGTATGCATGTTGCAATCGTGTGCTGAGGTGATGAAACTGCCTTTTCACCCCTATTTTCTATTTATTTAGACAGAATCTTGCACTTTCGCACCTTAGATATGCTTTTTAAAAAATACTGTTCAGTGGCAGCAACTCAAGGTAAATAAAAACGCAAGTAATTCAATTGCACCCACCATCTTGATTCACAGGCGTGCCCATTGAAACAGCGAAAGTGCATAGTTTTGCATGCCTGCAATCTTGCAAAAAAACACAAAACATTAAGACAAATAGAAGCTGCTTCAAATTGGCATTAGTGCGCATCAATCCACATTTCCCCCCTCATATAGACAAGCCCTTAGATAAGTGGACTGTTACAGTTCAAGGTGAAATGAGGAAATTATGCCTTCTCACTCATCTGGGGAGACAGGGTAAGGAATATTTAATCTAGTTTATATTATTCTAATTTCTAATAGGGCTTAAATACCCTAAAGGAATCAGATCCTGTCTGATCTTGGAAGCTAAGCAGGGTCAGCCCTGGTTAGTACTTGGATGGGAGACCATCAACAACTACTAGGTGCTGTAGGCTATATTTCAGAGGAAGGAACTGAGTATTCCATGCTTAAGGAAACCCTAAGAAAGTTCCACGGGGATTCCCTACATAGACAGGCAACTTGAAGGCACATACATGCGCACACTTCTAGCCAGAAGATGGATGCAGAGCAGAGTGGACGGCGAGCCCTGACACCCTGACAACTCAGAGGGGAAGAGGACGTTAACTAAGTGGATACACAGACTTTCCTGGAGAGTCTTTGTAAGCAGCAGCAAGAAATCAATTCAGCCTTGCAAAACTGTAGCAAGCTGCTGTTCTCCTAGCTGAGCTGAAAATTTGCACAGAGCCCTTTCCTCTTGCCTGAGCTGAGCCTCCCAAAACTAGACAATTTGCTCCCTTATTTCACACCTTGAGATGACCCTCAAAAACAGAAGACTCAGAGCCAGACCTTGAGAACTAGCAATCCTAGTAAATATGTTTAGCATAGAAAAGAAAAATCACTGTAGCTTTGTAATGTGAAAGGACGAGACAGCTCTGCCAACAAAGTACTGCTGTTTTGGTTTGTCCCTCCATTGCAAGGGTGGACACAGTTCAATCCTGGGGCACATGGGGCCCCACAAGGATGTTTTTGTGGTCCTTGGCACCTCCAGAATCCACAGGCCAACCTTCTTCTGGCCAAAAATGAGGAAGGATCGCTGTTCCTGGAAACCTTCAGGTGCAACAATTTACCTTTTAAATAGTTTGCCAGGCCTCCACAAAATGTTTAAAATTTAAAAATACCCATTTTTCATGCTACTTTGGGATATGTTTTGTTTTATTTTTCAGTAGTCTGTGCAGCCCCCCAAAAGGTCCAGGGGTATAAAAGTTGCCTCCCAACTTGCTACCCTTAGGAATAAAGTCCTAACTTTATTCATGGGATAGGCAGCTGGCAAAAGGAACAACCAAATTAAAACAGTCGATTGAATAATAATAATGCAGTTGTCCCTTCATATTTTTGGTTCCAGGACCCTGCCCCCAGTGGATACCAAAATCCATGAATACTCAAGTCCCATTATATGCAATGACATAGCAAAATGGTGTCCTTTATATAAGATGGCAAAACCAAGGTTTGCTTTTTGGATTATTATTTTTTAAAGAATATTTTCAAGCCATGAATACTTAAATCCGTGGATACCATATCTGTGAATACTGAGGGATAACTGTACAGCCATCCCAAAATAGCCATCAAAACTAGTAGCCAATTATGACAATGAATTTGTCTACCCCTTTCAAAGTTGTCCAAATTGGTGGTCATCACTGCATCTCATGGTAACAAATTAAATAATTTAACTATGCATTACGATGGCTGGCATCCTGCTAGTGTCATTTGTAAATGTACATTACCCTTACACCTGTGTGTATCATTTTTTGAGCACTGCAGGAGGAAGGAAGTTAATAAGTTGGTATTTCCTTCCTCCCTCACCCTGAAGCATCCCAGACTGACCACAAAAGGCTCTAAAGCCCCTGTACACAGCCATTCCATAGCATGTGGGGAGCGGGCAGGTTTGGAAAGGCATCTGGCATGTTCCCATAGCCAGATGCAAAAGTATTACAGCAGTAATCTGATCTTCAGGACCCCAGCAGATTTCAGAGGTGATTTTTCCTCTGGCTACATGGGCAAAACATAACCATATGGTTCTCCAATCCTGCTCACTTCTCCACAATGCATAGATTGACCATGTAGAGGAAGCTTCAGAGACTATATGGTAATCCAAAGGGTGGTGGTATATGACTCAGCTTAGCATAGGCCTGCATGCAGAACTATTATGGTACACTGAGCCATCCAAGATTGCAGGATTCTGTGTGAAGAAGCACTCTGCACTGGCCATGGAGGTGGCCAAAGAACTTAATAGAACAGTGAGTGTTGCTTTATTCAGAGCCATAACGGCATGATTCCTTAACAATTTAGGACCAGTAAACACAAACATGCAATGGAGCAGCAAGTGTATGTATACACACTCATATTTATTGAAGGTTGCTTATCACACTATGGCTTAGATCCTGTATAGAGGCAGAACTATACTACAGCTGGCCATTCCACACTCCCTGGACTCAATTTTGGGCCTCTGCCTTCCCCTCCCACTCCACAGCCATTCTGGGCAAGGATCGAAGTAGCATCTGGTTACATGTCTGTAGCCAAATGTAAAATGATTACATCATCCACTGAGACCTCCAACAGACTCCAGAAGATCTTGAAGGATGATATAATCATTCTGCATATGGCTATGGGGACATAACCAGACACTGCTTCAATTCCTCACCTCCATTTTCCACTAGTCACAGAATGACTATAGGGTTGGCTGCACTGGCTAACCAGGGAGTTGTGGGGGATTGACTTTGGTTGTTGTAAAAGTTAGAAGGAAATACAGGTTGCCCCCTGTATCCATGGGATAGGTATCTGCGGTTTCACTTATCCACTTCCAAAACAAAAAAGATGTCATCTCTGGGCATTTTCTAGCTTCTCCAGCATGATTCCATGATATGTTTCCACTGGAAGTTGGGCTGGAAGTCATTCATTTCAACAGGGTTCACTATTATCCACAGTTTCACACATCCACGGTAAGGGAACATGTCCCCTGTGAATACGGGGGGCGACCTGTACCAATCTCTGCAATGACCAAATAATAATAATAATAATACACAGGCATAAGGGGGACTTACATCTCTGTATGTCACTAACAGGATACTGGTCTATGTGTATTAACTGTCTTGTTCATTCCCAGAGTATCTGCAGCAACAACAGCAGCTTTGTCAATAATATAATTGTCACTGTCAGTACTTTCTGCATTCTGTTTTGCTCCAGTTTCATGATCAAGCTCTGTGAAAATTCATCAGAGGTTTGATCTTGTATTTGGGTGAAGTGACTGAGGATATCAGCCATAAAGTTCATGCCACATATTTCTAGTGAATACAGGTGCCTGACCCTCTCCGATTCCTGCTTTCTACATAGATTTGTATTTAACCTCAGCCTGCCATGTTACAATAGGAGGGTGACCAACCTGTTGCTGGCATGCCTTTCAACTGACATAACCCTCAGCTGAGTTCAGGTCAGTAAAAACAAACAAATGCACAGCTTCTTGACAGGAATCGAGAGTCAAGGGATTTAGAGTCTGGCGTCACTGTGTCTGCACAAATGGTTGGATATAAAGGCTGCCACAGACAAACAGGTGATATTACAGGGGTGTAGTTAGCAGGACAGGGATGCAAGACCTCCTCCAAATAAGAATTCCATCCCTTCCAATGAAATTCCCCTAAACTTCTAGTGTTGCTAGAAGTGAGACACTGAAAATTATTCACACCTAGAACTTTTCTATTTGCTGTGCTCACATTCTCTTTTCCATACCCTCCAACTTACCTAATTTGGCAGGAACAGTACCAATTAAGCCTCTTTCAGACTACTTTTTCAGCTGCTTTTAAAACATTCTGGTTTCTCTCTCCTTCCACCTCCTCCCTTTCATCTCAGCTTGTTTCAAAGGCTACAAACTGCATTCAAAGTGCAAAAGTAGTTTGCACTCAATTAACTCCAGCATGCTCGGCCAAGAAAACCCACTAGGTGACCTTGTGTCAGTCACACACTCAGCCCTCAGAAAACCCTCTGAGAGGTTTACCTTAGGATTGCCATAAGTCAGAAATGACAACAACAAACTCAACAGTAGGAAGAGGAGAGGAGTGGGAAGAATCTTCCTCTTCCCAGTAGGTTCAGGCAAAAGCAAACTGCTGCAGCCTTTCCTAGCTTGCCTGTTTTTCCTCATTGATCACTTTTACCATCTTGACCTCACAGTGATGTGCTTGGCCACACATGTCCCAGTTTTCATCTGTAAAATAGTGGAGGGTATACTTTTCTTTGGATGCTTCAGTTGTATCCCTAAACACTCAACTGCAATACAAGAAATCTAAGGGACTGAACAAAAAATTCATCGAGGAGAAGAATGCCCTCACTTCCCCACCCCACTATACTTCTGTGATATTACACTTTTCATTGTCTATGGATCAAAATACAGTATTTGCACATTTTATCATGATCTATTCCCCAGCCAAGATGGCCAGTACCTCTAACCTGTCAGTTAGAGGATTCTGTCACTTTCTGCCTATGAGGCAAATGATTGTGTAACCTGACAGCCAATTTTGTCCAGCTTTGTGTTATTGTGGGATACAAATTTTGGTCACAAATAGCCTCTATTTCTTTAACATCTTCCACTTTTAGGAGGAATCACAGAATCATGAAGTTGGAAGAGACCACAAGAGCCAACCAGTCCAACCCCCTGCCATGCAGGAATACACAAACAAATCATTGCTGACAGATGGCCATCCAGCCTATGTTTAAAGACCTCCAAAGAAGGAGACTCCACCACACTCCCTGGTAGTGTACAGTATTCCACTTTCAAACGGCTCTTACTGTCAGGAAGATCTTCCTAATGTTTACGTGGAATCTCTTTTCCTGTAGTTTGAACTCATTGCTCCATGTCTTTGTCTCTGGAGCAGCAGAAAACAAGCTTGCTCCATCCTCAGTATGACATCCCTTCAAATATTTAAACATGGCTATCATGTCACCTCTTAACCTTCTCTTCTCCAGACTAAACATACCCAACTCCCCAAGCCGTTCTTCATAGAGCATGGCTTCCAGACCTCCCACCATCCTGGTTGCCCTCCTCTGGACACGTTCCAGCTTCTCAATATCCCTCCTGAATTGTGGTGCCCAGAACTGGACACAGTATTCCAGGTGAGGTCTGACTAAAGCAGAATAGAGTGGCACTATTACTTCCCTTGATCTAGACCAGTGGTTCTCAACCTGTGGGTCCCCAGATGTTGTTGGACTACAGTTCCCAGGAGCCCTCTGAAGTCTCACCTTGACAGCCATGTGGTCCTCCCAGTCATTAGTGAGGCTGTAGGATTGAACTCACAGCCTCACTAATGACTGGGAGGACCACCTGGCTGTCAAGGTGAGACCTCAGAGGACTCCTGGGAACTGTAGTCCAACAACATCTGGGGACCACCAGGTTGAGAACCACTGATCTAGACACTAGACTCCTATTAATGCAGCCTAGAATCGCATTGGCTTTTTTAGCTGCTGCATCACACTGCTGACTCATGTTCAGATTGTGGTCCACCAAGACTCCTAGATCCCTTTTGCATGTACTGCCATCAAGCCAGGTGTCACCCATCCTGAAAAAAGGACTCTGTGTATACCCCATGTCAGAAGTTAAAATTAAAGTTAATAAGATAAATATTGCCCCTGACATACTCTAACATTTGCTTTTTGGTACAAACATTCAAATTTAATATCCTTTTGGCAAGAGCTTAGGAAGTTACTCTTCAGGGGAGGGGGACTGAAAACTCCCAGAATCCCACCAACATAGCCACTGTTAGTTCCTCCAGAAGTACATTTTCAAATCTCTGCTTTGAACACAAGAACATGAATGCACACACAAAGATAGCTGCCAAAAAAATTAATCTCTCATCCTTCTGATCTCTCTCTCTGGCTTTTCTTCGCAAATGAAGATTCAGGAAGGACTCATCCTGAGCTTTCTGCAAGTGCGCTGATGACTAAAAAGACCAATCCAAGATAAACAAGTCCAATTGCAGACAGCACAGCAGAAGGTCTCCTTGGGTGATGTTTCCAGGTTGCGATTCTTTCTGCGTTGTCGTCCACAAAACAGGTAATCCAGAGCTTCTACAGAATCTTAAGAGTTGGAAGAGACCACAAGGGCCATCTAGTCCAACCCCCTGCCATGCAAGAATACTCAACTAAAGCACCCCTGAAAGATACCTCTGTTTAAAAAGATGGAGAGTCCATCACCTCCAATGCAGTCTTTACAACAGGGTTCTCCAGGGCTATTAAGTCTGGATGACAGAGAAGCTCTGAATCTATGGTCTCTTTGACACCATGTAACTTACAGTACTGTATAACACTTTAGTACCACCTTAACCACCATGGTTCAATCCTATGGAGCTAACCACCAGGGTGCCAGCCAGAGTCAGCCAGTGGAGCTCTTACAAATCACAGTAGTACAACATACTCTCCAATTTCCAATGGAATCCTGGGATTTGTAGTTTCATGAGATATTTCACATTTTCTGCCAGAGAGATCTAGTGCCTGTCTAAACTGTAAATCCCACAGACCCATAAGATGCAGCCATGGCAGTTTAAGTGGTATCAAAGTTGAGGTGTGTGGAACTGACCTGTGTCTTTGGTACCACTTTAATGGCTATGGTTGCATCATGTAGTGTAAAAGAAACTACAGATTCATGACAGTCCTGATCAGTGACTTGAGGATTTTGGAAATGTTACTTTGAGAGCTACAGATCCCAGAATCCCCACCACTGTAATCAATGCATTTTTTCCAAGCTCTGGCTGACTTCACTCAGGATTTAATGAGAATATTTCAAACCTCTCTACTTCTGACCTTTTTCCGGTGGAGCTTTTGCTTCTCCCTGAAATCCTCCATTTTCCTTGCTTCTTCCCGCAACGTCTGTGCCAGCTGGATATGACTTTGGCCTACACTATCCACCTCTGGAAACAAGAAAGGTCATAAAAATGAATCACTGCAAATAAAATGAAAGTCAAATGGAAGTAAACATAGATAGTGCTTTTGATTCATCTTAGACTTTATCAAACCAGCCTGTTGTCTCACAGCAATTGTGTTGTTTAAGCAAACGGAAACATACCTATAAGGAAACAATCATCATTGCATCTTCTCTCCAATAGCACTATGGTGCCACTTCGGTGATGCACATTCCCACAGTCTTCCACATTGCCTTGCTTGACCCTGTCTTCCTACATGTGTCCATCCTGCATAGCGCATGCACACTGTTTAATTTTTTTTTAATGCCACAATTGTGCAATTGCACAGCTTGGGTGCTTCATGAAAATGGAGGGTGCTGCTGTAACTGCATAATTGCATTATGGTGGAGTTTCCTTCTTTGGAAGTTTTTAAACAAAGGCTGGATTGCCATCTGTAGGGAGTAATTTGATTGGGTATTCCTGCATGGCAGGGAGTTGGACTAGATGGCCCTTGTGGTCTCTTCCAACTCTGTGATTCTATGTTGGCAACCTATCACAGCAGCACAATTATTAATTTTTTTTTCTTTGCTTTCCCATGTATGTCATGCAGGAGTAAATATACTGGAAAACTGAAGTTGTTTTCCTTTGCTTTGCTTTGTTTTTAATGTATGTTATGAGAGTCTGTTGCAATTGTGTAACTGAGGCATGCTGGTGACCCACCATAGCAGCACAATTGCACAATTACAGCAACAAAAAAAATCCAACAAAACCACAGAATGGAGTAAAAGCAACGTTGTTCCTCTGACCTCCTCTTTTCTGGACACTGAAAGCGAAGTGACTTCACCCTGCTTGGGGATAGGGAAGGGGGTGAGAACTGCCAGAATATTGGAACCGCAGCAGAAGGAATGATTGTACCAGAAACAATCGTTGAAGAACAGTAATACTGAGGCCATTAACGGGGTTTTCCCATCAATGAAAAGATAGAATCCAATAACAAGGGAAGTGCAATGAAACAATGGGAGAGGCATGACATCATGTGATAAGGAACGATCAAACACAGAACTAAGCCAGTGCAAACGTGCAACAAACCTATCATGTGATAAAGTTCTTAGTGTCAAGAATGGAAGGAAACACACTTTTAAGGCAATTTTACAAAGGCGGGCAAAGTGTAACTCCCACCATACCTCACCATCAGCTTGCTGGCTAAGCTTATGGGAGGTGCAGTCTAACAATAACTGAAGGGCCACACCTTACCCATTCCTGTTCTGTTAACTAGGGCAGAATTGGATATCAAATCCAAAACTTTAATCCCTCAGAACTCACTGATAGTCTTTCCAAGAGGATGACCAACTCTAGGAACCAGAGGGTGACTAATACAGTCAGTCCTAAATAGGCTGCTAGTCCAACACTCAAACCACAACACCATGTTGGTTCTCAGCAGCCCTATTTAGGAGTGACTTATGCCTGTATAACCTGCCCAAACATTAAGAAGAACTATCAGGTAATAGGGATAGGATTTCTTTGCAGTGGCCCCACTCTTCTGAAACTCCCTCATCACTGAGAGAGAGATATCCTAATCACTGCTGGCTTAAAAACAAATTCTGAAGGTACATTTATTCCAGTCTGCATTTGTTCACATTGTGCTGTACTGAGAAAACCTGCTGTGTATGTATGGCTTTAATTGTAATGATGGAACTGTAAATAACTGCATGGGATTTATTAATCTTTTGGGACCAACCTGGCTGAGGGGTTTGAGGAATTGTGATCCAAGAGAGTAACTTTCCAGTCTTGGAATTTTCATGTTTCCACATCTTGTGAAGGAAGCATGCCACAAAAGGTAGATTAAAATATGTAGTAAATAAAACTTAATAAATTAGGCTTGTCTACAAGGACCTAATAAAACATTTTAGGGCTGTCCTGGGGGCAACCTGTACAGACATTGCTGGACCAAAACCCTGAATCTGGACCAAACTGTCCTCATGACGTTCAGCCAGTTCAGTCCCCAAAATGGTTTAAATCCCCCTTGAAACGCTTTTTTTAAAAACTCCTCATTTACTCCAACTCTTTCAGGAAAATCTAGAGCCCTCCACGCTGAGAACAGGCCTGTTTTTACAAGGTCATTCCACACATTCAGACCATGGACAACAGCAAAGATTAAGAAATAGGATAAGAGTCCCTGTCCAAGGAGGAAAGTCCACCTGTTTACTGTTTCCTAATCTCCAAAAATCAAATCAAGGAACTTCCCTATACTTCTTCCCTGTACTGTCCACTTGTATAAGAATGGCCCTGGTTGATCAGCCCCTCCCTGAACCAGGGCAGTTCTGGGCAATTCAGTCCAGTTGACAATAAAATACCACCAAACCAGCAGTGTGGGAAACTCCCACATTGAAGTGCCTGAAGGTTGCCTAGAAAGCTGGCATCTTTCCAAGGCTGTGAATTTCCAACAACCACACACTGCTGGTAACTACATTTCCTTGAAACCCATGAACTTGTGGAGACACTGCAGCCCAGTCACTCCATACATGAACACATAATGAATGGCAAACACAACTCGTGTTGCCCTGTCCCTCTTTTCTGGCTGGGGGTGAATCACAGGTTACCCCCACCCCATACATGACTGCCAGCTCCTATCAAGTGCGGTACAGGTGTTTATCTTGCTCCACATTCCCAGGCCAGGGACAGAGCTAGGAAAAGTTACTTTTGGGGCTACTACTCCCACAACCTCATAGCTACTACTAGCCTGGTGGGTTCTGGGAGTCATATTCCAAGGAAGTACATTTCTCAAACTGGCAGAGAAGCCAGGATCAAGATCACTTAGAACAGGAGTGGGCAACTTCCCACTGATGGTGAGGTGTAGAGCACTAAATTCCAACATATCAGGGAATGCACCACTATCACTGAGGTTCCCAAACTGCAACAGGTCTCTATGGTGCAGAGAAAAGGCCAGAGCATCCTCCTACTCCATAGAGCCCTGCAGCCTGGTAGGATAGAATGTCTCCTTCCCTTCCAAAAGGGATGGGAAGGTTAAAGAGATGTGCTTCTTTCCCACCACAACTGTTTTGAATTTCACCAGTGTGATTCTGGCCGCAGTAGCATTGCCATTTATTTTCTAGGACTATTCCAGATGGACCAATCATTCCAGAAAACACAGGGCTGTTTTTCCTCCAGGATTTCACACTTTGTGATGGTTGTTCCCATGCCCATATCTAGTCATGCCCTAAATATATGGAGTTTTGTGTACTCACCCACCCCCTGCTTGAGGTGTGGTTAACTGTGATGTGGGTGGGGTTTCCTTCCCTCCCCATCATCCCCTCCATGAACTCCCCCTCATTCTCTTCCTCAAGTCTCAATATTCCTTGTCTCACACATTTAATCTTTTTTAAAAATAGCACTATAACTGTAAAAGAAAGGGGAAGAAAAGAAGAAACGTTCAGTGTAATGAGGAAAGGAAATGTAATCAGGGAGGGAAGATGTGGACAGGATCCTTGAGAGGTGGGAACCACCACATATATGTTGTTAGATCCTCTCCCTAAAGCAGTCAAAGGGAGACTGGTTGAATGGGTAAAGGGAGTGGTGAACACCTCACTATACAAGGCAGTATTCCATCTTGCCTAAAAGACTCTGTAGTGAGGCCATTACTGAAAAAAACCTCCCAGAACCCAATTGTACAAGACAATTATCGACAATTATCTAATATGCCTTTTTTAGGCAAGGTTCTGGAACATGTTGTGGCCTCCCAGCTCCAAGGGTTCCTGGATGAAATGGATTATCTAGATGAATTTCAATCTGGCTTCAGGCAGAGACAGCTTTGGTCGCCTTGGTGGATGACCTACGCCAGGAACTAGACAGGGGGAGTGTGTCCCAGTAGGTTCCACTGGACATCTCAGCAGCTTTCAATATCATCAGTCCAAGCTACCTGAAAGACCCTCTCGCCCTATATGAGCCTATTGAAGTTTTAAGCTCTTCAGGGGAGGGCTTTCTCTCAGTCACACTACCTTCACAGGTACGGCTGGTGAGGAACCAGGAGTGAGCCTTCTCAGTGGCTGCTCCCAGGTTTTGGAACTCTCTACCAAGGAAGGCTCAGTTGGCCTCTTCCCTGCTCTCCTTTCATCAACTGGCCAAGACCATTCTATTTAAACAAGCCTTCAGTTTTTAACTAGTTGAGGAAGTGCAATGGGTAGGTTTTAATGTGCCTTTAATTGTTTTAAACTAATATTTTTAAGTGGTTTGTATTTAATGCTTTTAAATTTTTGGTTTTGCCTGTATTGTTTTAAGGTAGGGTGCGAGCCACTATGGTTCCCTTATGGAAAAAAAGCAGGATATAAATTAAATAAATAAAGTTCTGAGGAAAAGATTCTGGGAAATGTCCCATCCCATTCAACACATCACCAGTGGGACTGTCCAGAAGTACAGGAGGAACCAAGACAATGGGTGCAGATGTTAGGAATTTACCCCTGCCTCTGTCAGAAGCTCCTGCGACCAAAGAAACAAAAAAAACCCACCCCATTCTCTGGGTTATAAAAGTCACAACCAGTCCTGGAAATTCTCAAGAAATAGAGAAGGACTAGTGCAGACATACAACATAGATCCATGATAGACAGAACATTGTATGGATCTTTTTAAAAAATAAAATACCAGTAAGCACAAGTACAACTCCACTGAATCCCAGGGCTTCTGGCCAGTATGGAGAAGCCCACAGTGCGGCCAAGTGGGGGGTGGGAGGGGAAACAGGAGGGGCCACAAAGATTATGAGGAGGTGCATGTTGTCAATCCAATACTACAAGGTCTGTGATGGTCATGTTAAAAAACCAAGATCAAGAAATAATTGGAATAAGAAATATTTGCATAATATTCACAGAATATTATCAGTGAACAGTCTGGGAAATACTTGCAAATGTTTGGAAAAAGAAACTATTGTGAAATTAGAGAATGGTGAAGCTGCTGAGTGAAGCATCTTTCTCCTTCAAAACAAAAAATGAACCCAGGAGTCCATGTGCTCTGCCCTTGAGCTCTGTCCTTTCCCATGTGTTAGATGAACCAATGGTTTCATTTGCCTTAAGAAAAACCATTGCTTCATCTAGCACACAGGAAAGGACAGAGCTCAAGGGCAGAGCACATGGTTTAGATGCACAAGGTTTTGGCTCAGTCTTAGTCTGGTATTTTTAGGCAGGGCTGGGAAATGCATTTAATTGTGTGAAGAGAGTTTAATTACCTGCCAGGTGAAGAATATACAATACAAGAAATAACATGCAAACTTATTTTAACAGAGCCTGGAAAAGACTGGATTGTGGCAGGGGCGTGGGTTTGGTCTATGCCTACATAGTAGCTTGGGGGTTCTGGGATTTGTAGTCCAAAAAAAAAAAAGGTATTTTTCCAAGCTCTGAAATCATTAGTTGCAGTCTGCCCAGAGGAGAGAAAATTGGTAGGGATGTCTGCATTAGCTTCATACACAATCTAGGTAAATTCTTGAAAATGGTGGATGCCATGGGTTACTTACGCTGCTTAAAAACCTCAAGGGCTCTTTTCAAGGTGCTGAAATGAAGAGAAACACAAGAGAGGGGGAAATTAGAGAACACAATTAGCAGGCTGGCAGACCTTGAAGAAAGATATATTTTATTTTGTTTTGGTTTGATTCCATATCACTGAAAGGCAACAAGAATCCAACTTCCTTGTAAACTTGCAAAAATTGGCCCTGTTTCAACATCCAGTGAGGCAATCTTTGAAACCAAAAGTACAATTCCACAGCTGGGTGGGAGGATCCGGACTTTTTTTTTCATTCCATTTCCAGTAACCTCCTCAGCAGCTAGCCTCCCGGATGGCCAAATAAATCTAGATTCTGGTACAGAGTCTAATCTAAATCATTTTGGTACCCAAGGATCAAGATTCAAATGGCAACTCAACACACACACACACACTTGCATTAGCACTGGGAGGGTCTCCTACACAATACTCATTCATTTCCATGGAGTTTCTTAGGCAACAGGAACCCAAAGGTAAATAGGTTCCAATAAATCAGATCCATTCATCTCCCCCAACACTTAGAAAACAGGTGCTCTGTATAATCCCGCACAAAGCCCCAAACAAGATCTAGGAAGAGGAGATGGTAATGCTGCCTTTGGTTGCAGCAGTGACCACCAAGATGTTTGAAGACTTTGAGCCTCAAGAAGTAATGTAGTAGAACCACGGCTCACAGGAACAGAGCACTGGGACTTTTTGATTAGCAAACATCACTTTGTTACACCTTCCTTACAAACAAACACACACACACACACCTAGTTACAGGTGGACATGCTACTTGTCATACATTACTTTCAAACTTTGAAGGCAGCTGTGTTATTTTTAAGCAGTGGGTTAAATTCAGGTTCTGTGTAGTTGACAAATACCAGAAAATTCAGCCAGAGGTATCACGGAATTCTTCCTTATACCAACCACCATATGCAAAATGACTGCCTTGGCCATATGGCAACAGCGATCACTTGGAGTATAGTATGACAACTGTATCCACAGGGATATGTTCCCAGACTTACTACAGATACCGTAAACCATGGACAATAGCAAACCCTATTAAAATGAATGACTTCCAGCCCAAGCATACCATAGAGTTGCATTGGAGAACATAGAGGCTCCTAGAGAAAACACCTCTCTAGGCATCTTCTAGGTCCTCCAGTGAGACTCTATGGTCAGCTTCTGGCAGAAGCATACCACAGAATCGCACTGGAGGCCCTAGAAGATGCCTAGACCGACCATATTTTTTCAGATGCAGGTAAATGAATCCACGGGTACTATGGATACAGGCATTGTACTGTACTGTGGATGTACGATAAAAACTATCTCTAAGTCCTCACCTTTGCTCATGATTCTCGCCAAACCAGGAACATATTGCTGACTGCAGGAAAGCTTGATTAGACAACATGATAAGCAGATTTGTAAGAAACTGGAGTTTCCCAGCAGTTTTTATTCTATGTGTGCTTTCCCTGAAATTATTATCTCGTTCTCACTTTTGCTACCCCTTAGGGACTTTTTAAACACCAGCAGACAGCCACCTGACTTTAGACTAGGGATGTTATTCTTCACTAATTTTCTTCTCAAAAAAATCAACAAGTACTGTAATTTGAACCATTTTCTTTCCATTGCAAGCAATTCACAGTTTGGGACTTTGTGAAAAGTCCCAAACTGTGAATTTCTTGCCATGGGAAGAAAATTGACTTATTTTGGACTATTCTGGGCAGAATTTGCAAGTGACTGTTTTGTGCAGAAAACAGCATTTTCTGCACCAAAAAAAAAAAATGCTGTTTTCTGTCCAAAACAACTGCTTGCAAATTTTGTGCAGAATAAGTCCTCAATGACACCATTTTCTATGCAGAAATTGCATTGTCTGTGCATAAATATTTTTTTCCATTAAAAATGCTGCTGTTTCCTGCACAGAAAATGTTCCCTTCTTTGGAAAACAACCACACATGAATTCTGCTTAGAATGCCACATTGGTTACTTACCATGAAGATGCATTCTTGAGGGAACGGGGTGATACGGGTCCTTCATCTCTGGGTTTCGTCAGTCACCGCCCAGGTGTAGCAGGAAGTTACATCAAGCCTTTAGATATTTAAATTTCTTTGTCCTTATCTCCTCCATCCTGGAGCCACGAGGCCAGTTCTAACTTCCTGCTTCGCCCAGCCGGTAGTAGGGAAATCTCCTCCATCTATCCTGTTCTTTGTTTGCCTTTCCGTCTTTCTTTTTCTCTAATTTTAACTCCTGTTAATACAATTATTCTCTGGCCTGACCTCTTCTCTCTTTGAATTTCCTGCCCTTTGCCTTCCTCTCGCGGCTGATCAGTCCGCGCTAGCCTGCTCCTTTCTGTTTCCCCCCTCCCATCCCCCTCCTCGGCTTCCCTGCTCCCGCTGGCCATGCAGGCCCAGGAGATCAAGCAGATGGCGGGAGAGGACTCCGGAGTGGCCGGGGATGCGATCCCCGACTGCGGCCACTCCGAGAGCGCGGCGAGCGCTGGCATGGGAGCTGCGGTCGCCATTGCTGCCGCTGCCAGCTCCCATCAAGGGGTCCCGCAAAGGGACGCGGCCCGCAAAGCCCACCTTTTTGTCCTTTTTGTAGCAAAGATACTCATCAGGCTAGGATTTTTATCTTTAGGATTTCTCAGCACTCAAGAGACACATTTGTTTGCCATTTTTTTAAAAAAAACATTTTTGAATATTTTTTCCATCCTAGTTTACACCAGCAATAGATCTCCAGATCTTTTGAATTTCAGTACCCAGAAGCTGCAGTGAGCATGGCATGGAGGAACAAAGGCTGAGAATTTACAGTTTTAGACTATCAACAGAATTTTTGATTAAACCAAATTTTTGACTGAACCAGAGATATATTTTTTTTTAAAGTTCAAAGGAAACATGCTGACTCACTTTAACTCTGTCTGCCCACAGGGCTTCTTCCTGGACAAGTTGATAAGTTCCTTCCCATATCTTTCTTCTATAGAAGCCCTGTAGAGAAAGATAGAGGAAACGGGTATAACAACAAGGGAGGGAGAAAACACAGAAAGAGAAAGGACTTTATCAGACAAGCCTCTAAAAATGTTCTTTTGGCACCACATTTTACACCGTTTTTGTGCCAGCCAAAGTATGCAGAATATCAAACGTTTCCGTGATCTCACGAAAAAGAAGCCTTGTACTTCCATGTTTGCTGCCGAGAGTGATCTCAGTGATTCTCAAGAGAAGATGCGAGCATGCTTAGAAGTATAAAAACAGCTAAACTAAAAAACAAAACAAACACACAAGCACTGAAACACAGTGGTTTCACACGCTTGCAATCACAGCAAAAAAACGCCACAGCTGATCTATTGACAGCTTGGCCCGACAATAAAAAAGGACACCTTATTTATAACATATCATTGTGAAAGCATAGCATTGTCTGGTATTCGCGCCCTTTCGCGTTCGTTAGGTGTTGTTACGACACCATATTTTCCATATCTGATAACATCCAAAGAGAAGATAAAGGGGGATTGTGGTAAAAGGCTGGCAAGCCTGGCTTCAAAACTGTGAAGAATTACGCATTCCTGAAGCTTGGAAACACTTTTTTGGGGACTACGTTTCCCAGAACACCCCAGCCAACATGTGTATGGCCAAACAGGCTGAGGGATTCTGGCTGCTGTGATTCTTTCCAAACTTTGAGAGCAAAGATGTAGGCCTTGTCTACATGGGCAATAAAACCCATACTTGCCCCATATTCACAGCATAGTTGACACATGGCATTTTCAATTATGCACATTTTCACCAGGGTTTATGCAGGAAACCTCAGATCTGTAAGATTCACAGTTTGCTCTGGATTTTAGAGGAAAACCCAGATTTTTTGCCATATGGCAGCCATTTGGAGCTAAACCGTGGCGGGTTTTTGGCCATTTGGAGCTAAGCCGTGGCAGGACTTCCAGTGGATGGGACTCTGTTCTCTGGATATCTCTACTTATCTAGTAACGCAGTACTCTGGTACCATGTATATTTATTTATTCGCATGCACAAGCGAACAAGAAAAAAATAAAACACCAGAGCAGCTCCGGCCATGCGTCTACAAATAGTACAACATATAGGACACATGATCAGCGTAGGCCCACCCTTTTACTCCGGCGCAACTAATGGTGTGGCAGAATACTCCAATCTACAATCACATACCTCTCCTTCAAGAAATCTTCAAATTCCTTGCAGTTCTTTCTGCCATCATTCAGGTGTTGGACGATATTGTCATATCCTGCTGTGCTTATCAAATCTGTAGACTGAGAAAAGAGTTAACAAAATGTATTTAGAAGAAAAATACATTGTCTCTATTATGGACAAAGTAGAAATAAGTATTCTTATGCTGTGTTGCATTTTTATTTTTAAATCCATGGAGATACTGCCTCAAATTACAGCCCTGTGCCTTAAACAAAGCACTCAGAAAGGTTTACAAATACTTTTTGAACCACAGTTCCCAGCATCTCCAGCTAGGCAGTTGGACTTGTAGCCCTAAAAGCTTTATAACTCTGGGAGTTATACAGTATTCCCAAATTCTGCATTGGTATGCTATAAACTTCAGTTTCCTTTCTGTAAAATCGGTACAAGCATGGCTTACCTCACTTGCTTGTTGCAAGGCTAGCCAGACAGACACTCTGAGAAAGTCAAACCATAAGGAATCATTATGAGAAAGTAAAACCATAATGAAAGACAGGAGGAGGTTGGTACTATGACTAATATACCTACTAAAAGAGGTTGTGTGGACTAGAAGATTATTGGAGTCCCTTGGGGTCAAGATGGCAAACAGTATTATACGTTTGCAGCAAATAAAGTAAGCTGAGGAAAAAGGGAAGAAGTGGGAAGAGAAGAGAGAAAGTGGGACATTTTAAAGGAAGGTGAAACAGTAGGAGGACAGAGGATTAATCAGGACAGTCCTTGCCAAATTGGGACAGTTGGAAGGTATGAGAGAGTTAGCTGAGGAATAAAATGCCTTGGAGAGTTTCCACTGGCATCTCAAACAGTGAATCCCACAGGGTAATGGATGCCTGAGAGGTGCAATGGTTTTTGAGTGTTGCACTAGGACACTGGGAGACTAGGAATGGAAACCTGCTCATCCATGGAAACACACTGGGTGATCTTGGGCAAGTCACACACTCTCAGCCTCAGAAGCTGATAACAGCAAACCCCCTGATCAAATCTTGCCAAGAAAACCCTGTGATAGGGTTGCTTTAGGGTGGTCATAAGTTGGAAATGACTTGAAGCCACACAACAACAATAATAGTTGCCTGTTAACAGCCCCCAGAGCATGAAAATACTATGTTTTTTGCTATGTTGGCTGAAGGATTCTGGATGTTGAAGCCTAAGAGAGTAACTCTTTTAAGAAATACCTGCATCCAAAGGAGCTGCAGCGGCTGGACCACAATATGGACAAAGCTATTCTCCGTATCTTTCCATACCATCAGATGCTCACATACTCTTGTGGAGGAAATAAAATTCCTTCCCTAGTTAGTCTGGACACCACCATGTTCTGTCTAGGGGAGAAGATATAACATGGACTGCTGCGCATTAACACAAATTTGCATCAGCATTCATTTATCTCCATGGTCCTTTGGCAAAACTGCTGGTATACGAAGCTACCCGTGTTTGAAGTGCACAAGCAGACATGTCTGCAAATCAAGATGGTGGCCAAGAGTGAATTACAGTACTCATGTTATTATTCTCCACAAGTTGTCGCTGCTTACACAGTATCCTTTTTTAACTATAAATCAAAGGTGCACAGGTATGACCTTCCATTTAAAAAAGCTGTTTGGTTGGGTGTGTAGCCAACTGCCCAAGATGGTGGATGCCTAAATCTTGAGCAGCACATGGTCTCCAATAAATATCTAATTTGGGGCAATAATTAGCAAGAGAAAAATAGATATTTCATCTTCCATAGATGCTTGGACATAAAAAGCTGACAGATCAGTCGATTTCAGGCTTTTGCAAATCAACTAAAGCAGCCAAAACAGAGGGGAGTGATTCAGACGAAGAAACAGATACCACCATGATGAGAAACTCCACTAAAGGCAACAAGGAAAACAGACAACCAACAACTACCAGAAACACAACTCCCAGACTTACTGGAACAAATGCGAGAAAAAATAGTCAAGGACTTTACAGAAAGACTGGTCTACAGCGCTGCTGCCCACAAACGACAAGTTTTCAACAATTACAGTAAGACTGGATGATATTGCAGAGACTGCAAATAAAGCCCTGCAACAAGGGAATGCACAAGACATACGAATTCAAGAATTGGAACGTAACCAAGAATACCTACTTACCAAGGTAGATGACCTGGAAAATCGGAGTAGACGAGGAAATATACGAATTAGAGGCTTTCCGGAGTCCATAGGACAACCAAACCTATTATCCACTGTACTTGCCTGGATAAAAGAATCCTGTCCAGATATTACCCTTGAAGACACTGACATAAAAAGACTCTATCACACTACTGCACCTAATCATCAAGCCAGAACGATGCCCAGAGATATCTTAATCAAATTTGCTAACTACCGAACCAAGACTCAAATTCTGGCAGCACTTACTGCCACCCCACAAACCTCACCTTCCAGAACCAGAAAATTCAGATCTATCAAGACCTCTCCCAGGAAACCCTTAGGGAAAGGAGAGCATTCCAACCATTTACTGTGATACTACAAAATGAGGGTGTTAAATATCACTGGGGATCCCCCCTTTAAATTAATCATGACCAGAGGGGATCGCACAATGACCGCAGTGAATCAGCAGCAGATGGCCAAAATATGTGAAGCGCTAGACATCAGAATACAGAGGGAACTAGAGAAGGAGACTGCAAAAGATGACATCTACCAAAGACCTGAACAACGAGATACAGCCAGCTGGCAAGTAGTCCGTAAAAAAGGACATGGAAAGAAAAGACCAAGACCACAACAATGGACTATGAATCAAGCTTTAATGCCCCATGCGTCCTGGTTTTCATCTCTGAAATGCTGGAGGGTATTCATTTGATACTGGCTCTCCCCCTCCCCACCCCATCTTGTCAGCCTGCCAGATGCATGCAGTCTATTCATCAGCACTGAAAAAAGATCATAACTGCACAGAGGAGGTACAGGCACATGTCAGTTTTAAAAGCCTCTGAAAGTGAAACTCCTTTTCTCAAAGGCTTTTCATGCCTGCTCAGCCTCTTTTTTCAATGAGTAGGATTCAGCTCTAGCCAATCTTACTGTAGCCATGGGCGCCTGCCTACAACAGCCAAGGTAAACAGCAGCTGCCTTGATAATCTCTTACTGCATTTGTGAACAGCAAAACAAACAAAGAAAGAGAAGCCAGAGAAGCCAGAGAAGCCAGACTCACCAGCGTGTTTTTTAAAAGCCCTGGATTCACTATGACGTTGCTTGAAGCAAAGGTGGGAGGGAGAGGGAAGTACCAAGAGGGAGCAGCATCAAAAGACCCATATTTACTTCTTCTCTGGCCTGACCACAATGCTCTTGGACAGGCAAGTGAGTTATAGACTGGCGGCATCCCTTGCTGCGCCAACTCAAGTATGACAAAGCATGCCATCCTGTGTCAGCATTGGTTGACGCTCCACATCAGCACTGGAGGGCAGAAAGGGCCAGCGCAAACATGGGAGGCTCCGGGGTCACCAACTGTGGCACATCTATAAATGGAAATATATCCCAAGAAAAAAAGAGCTCTTTGCAGGAATATCTGCGGGAAATGTTGATAGGCAATTGCAAAGTGACACTTCCCAAGCTGGTGAGTCCTTGGTGCAGTAGCAGCAGCAGAACACACACACACGCACACACACGGAGAGAGAGGGAGAGAAAGACGGACTAACCTTGGAAAATTTACCTAAGAGGCGTATCTCTGAGCTGCAAGCAGCCTTGAGTTTTCAGGGATGGAGAGCCACCATTTGCTCCCCATTCCAGCAGGCATTGCCAGGTGTAATCTTGATACTTGCACACCTACCAGTGACTCATCACACCTAGATTCTCTATTTTGGGCCATACTTTAATTGCAGAAACAAGAAAGTTTGTAGACAAGGGTTGATACATTTCATTAATTGTTAATAAGCTACAAAATCTAAATGAATTGCATTTCACTTTATTGTTCTTGTTGTGTGCCTTCAAGTCATTTCTGACTTATGGCAACCCTAAGGAGACCCTATCATAAGGTTTTCTTAGCAAGATTTATTCAGAGGAGGTTTGTCATTGCCCTCCTCTGAAACTGGGAGAGGATGACTTGCCCAAGATCATCCATGGCTGACTGGAGATTCAAACCTTGGTTTTCTGGAGTCATAGTCCAACATTTAGGGGTTGTCTAGACAGTGAAAATACTCCTCATAGAATTCAAGGAGAATACCTTTTGTCCCAATGAGTTCCCATGGTGATTCACATTATTCAGAAGGAGGGGGGCAAAAACTCCAAATACCACAGTATTTGTGGCTTTTCCAGAAGTTTTTTTTTTAATGAGCGGAAATGTGCATTACTGCTCATTAGGACAACTGATTCAAATCGCAGCACATTCTCAGCGAGGAAGGAACTAGAAATCTGATTGGTCGTGCATGTGTATGGGGTGGCCTTGCTGGCTATGAAGTATCTGGAAACCCCATTTTGGAGTTTCACAGTATCTATCATGCACTTTTTTGCTGTTCTGAGGTGACCAAACAGCTTTTTTAAGTGGAAGGTCATACCTTTAATTTACAGTTTAAAAAAAATACTGTGCAGCAGCAACAACTTGTGGAGAGTAATAGCACAAGTAATTAACTTGTGGCCACCATCTTGATTTTCAAGCATGGCTATGTGTGAACATTGATATCTTTGAATACCAGCAATTTTGCCAAAGGACCATGGAGACAAATGAACGCTGCTGCGAATTTGCATTATTGTGCAGCAATCCATATTATATTGCCTCATCTAGACAAGCCTTCAAACCACTAAACCACACTGGTTCCCACACCAGATTGGCTCCCACATTTAGAAGAGGGGAAATAACTAATAAATGTTAAATTGACATTCAAATTTAAATGTAATGCCTGCCCTAAAAGCTTTACCAGAATGAAGTAGAAAAATGCCAGCCATGATTACTACTGATTTGTTGCTTTATTACTGATTCCCACATGCATCACAGCAAACATTCTAGGATTACAAGCTCCAAAGTCAGTTTCCTAAGCCAGACAATAAACCTCTATATGGTGTCTGGCAAACTCCTTAGGAAAACCACCTGGATGCAAGGAAGACCAATCCCTTCCAAGCTGACCTTACTACCTATTGGTTTAAAATCATTTCAGCTTGAAATGAACTGAACTATCATAAAATCTGTTGGTTCTTTAACATTCTTTCTCATGTAATTAATGAATAACTTAATTATTATGCAATTAAGTTTAATGCTGAAATTCCAGCTTGAGTCAGTGGTGCAGTGGTTAAATGCCAGTACTGCAAGTCACCACGTTGCAAGTTCGATTCCAACGGGCTCCAAGGTTCACTCAGCCTTCCATCCTTTCGTTAGGTCAGTAAAATGAGTACCCAGCTTGTGGGGGCAATTAGCTAACACACACTGGAAACTGTTTAATGCAGTGTAGATGTGTAAATAGCTATTGCTTAAAACAATTTGTAAGCCGCTCTGATAGCCTTGTGGCTGAAGAGCGGGGTATAAATAAATAAATAAATAAATAAAATAAAAAATCCCTGTAGATTTTATAAAAAATGAGTTAAGCTGCCCTTTTTTGTTAGAAAATTCGCAAACAAATTGATAGCATAATAATCCGTTTTAACTAGTTAGAAAATTTCCAACTTAATTGGAAATGTACAATTTAATCAGTTTTAACTAGTCAGTTCCTATCTGTTTAATTGTGGACTTTACCGCTAAAAAATATAGCACCCAACACTAATTTTTTGGACCCATCATTCTTCCTCTCTGCACTTTTTCTCTAGTAGCATGATGAAGAATTCTAAATTACCCAAAAGCTTGCACACAATGATAGGATGGTAGTTGGACCTAATGCAAATATTGCCTGAGGGCTGGACTACAACTTCTACAATCCCCATGTGGCCATGCTGGTTCTCTGGAACATAAAACTACCCATGCATTTAATTCTGCCATTCAGCAACAAAACACAGTGGTCAACACTAGTTTTGCTGCTGTTTTTTTTAAATAAATGATTCTAAGCATATTAAATAAAACCTTGTCACTCTGTCAACTTCTCCTTATATCATATGCCAGGAAGCCGGACAGTGGTATGGGAAATAACGAAGAATCTTAGCTTTCATTTTTCATTTCAGTAACAAGGCTATCAGACTGATGGGTTACACATTTAAGTTCACCTGGATTTAATGCTGCAATTGTACCTCGTTCACCAAAAAAGATCCCATATCTCCTTAGTATTAGCAGAATTTACTTCTTAATAGTCATGCCTAAGATTGTACTGCAATCTACTCTCTAGTTTCCTAGTATAGCTAGGAAAAGTTACTTTTTTTTTAACCACAACTCCAGAATCTTCCATACTGACATGGTAAATCTGGTCTGGCTTTTAGTCCAAACTTCCAAGGAGCTATTCAAGGTGCTGAACCTATTTTAGGGGTTCAGTTCAGCACCTTAGATGGCTCTTTTAAAGTTCAGAGTCAGTTTACACTCCTTAGGTTAATCCACCACTGTGTGTCAGAAAGGTTACTAAAATACAGCATTTCTCAAAATCCAGAATTGACTATCCCAAACTGATCAATCTAATAACCAGATCCCTACTTGAAAAGTTTTTTGGAATCAAGGCTTAACTGTTGCATTTGTCTGTTTTAGCCGTTACATTACTGTACTTAACAGAGGAAAATGTGGACATAGCAAGGAGCTCATTCTAAGCATCCGCTGTATAGTAGATGCTCAGAAAGAATTTGGAGCCTAGGAATTTGTTCTAAATACCAGAAATAAACAGAGTGTACAGTCCTGTGCATAAATCTACTCCTCGTTATGCCAAACTTCCTTTATTTTCAGCAGAATCATTTACTGGAAGGGGAGACATAATTATGTTGCTGCTATTGTTGGACAATAACTTTAGGAAGCAAATAAAAACAAGGTGGGAGAGGAATAAGATCCAGGGAGGAAAACAAAACCCCCGCCCCATGACAATATTTCACTCATGAAAACTAGGACATGGCAGCCCCCATCTTTTTAATAAACTCATAATTGGCTACATTCTATAATCTGGCCTGCTGTGGCCTTCCACAAGGTTGGCAGTAAACCGGAACTCCCCATACACCAAAGTTGGAGTCATGCTTAAAAGCACGTACAATCTAAGGAAGGGCCTTCTAAATTACTCAAAAGTTCACATCCCCAGGTAAAGATTATGCAGAAGCCCTGGAAGACAAAGTTCGGTTGATGATGGCTAATTCTCTCTGAGCACCTCTGGAAATGAGACATTCACAAATTACATCAAAGGTAGCTGGATTGTCATTGCCCAAGATGGGGGTTTTCCTCTTACAGATCTCCAAAACAATAGAAGGCTGCCTGTCACTCATCAGTCCTAAAATATTCCTTCCTTCAACAATCGTTAATACAGTCGTCCCTTCACATTCACGGGGGCTAGGTTCCACGGACCCCCGCGAATGTGAAAAATCCGCGAATATTGATTGCCCCCCTCCCCCGCCAAAGTGACCACAGGGCCTCCGGAGGCCCCATAGTCGCTTTCCCCGGACTCCCCACTCCCTCCCAAGGCCTTCACAGGGCTTCCGGAGACCCTTCCGAGGCCCCGTGGATGCCTCCGCAGCCCTTCCCCCTCCCGCCCAGGGCTTCATGGGGCCTACGGAGCATCTCCAGAGGCCCCATGGAGGCCTCCCCAGCCCTCCCCCCTCTCCCCCAGGGCCTTCATGGGGCCTACAGAGACACTCCGTAGGCCCCATGGAGGCCTCCGCAGCCCTCCCCACTCCTCCCCCAAGGCCTTCACGGGGCAGCGCAAGGCTCCGTGGAGGCCTCCGCAGCCCTCCCCCCTCCCTCCCAGGGCCTTCACGGGGCCTCGCAAAGCCCCATGGAGGCCTCCCCGGCCCTCCCCCCTCCCCCCAGGCCTTCACGGGGCCACGCAAGGCTCCGTGGAGGCCTCCGCGACCCTTCCCCCTCCCTCCCAGGGCCTTCATGGGGCCTCCGGAGGGTCTCCGAAGGCCCCGTGGAGGCCTCCCCGGCCCTCCCCCCTCCCCCCAGGCCTTCACGGGGCCACGCAAGGCTCCGTGGAGGCCTCCGCGACCCTTCCCCCTCCCTCCCAGGGCCTTCATGGGGCCTCCGGAGGGTCTCCGAAGGCCCCGTGGAGGCCTCCCCGGCCCTCCTCCCTCCCCCCCAGGGCCTTCACGGGGCCTCCGGAGGCCCCGTGAAGAGGTTTTGGGAGGGGGGGGGGCTCCCAAAACCGCGAATAATCAAAACCGCGAATGCTGAGTTCGCGAATGTGGAGGGGCAACTGTACATCCAGGGATCCATTGTTTAACTCTGGAGATCTCTGGCAAGCATTGTCTTCCTCTCAAAATCACCCCTTCAGGAGAAATATCAACTATAAATATCACCCCAAAAGTCCAGCTCAATGTGCACAGACCCTCTTCGTCCTGTCTCCACACTAGTCTGTGACACCAACCCTCCTTCCTACCTTCCTTCTCCCCTCTGCCAATTAATTGCCATTCAGAGGCCCTTTTCCCCCTGTCTCACCAAACCAACTTCCTGCCCCCCTTGAGTCTGTTTGTGTCCAGAAAGCAACTAGGTACCAGCAAAGTGGAAACAGCACTAGTCTGGAAAGGGAGCCAACTGTTAATTAGCTCCCAGGGATGCAAACACAGTCCAAAAGGTCAGAGGCTTACAGTAATCAGGCAGCATGGTCCAAAACAGTCCGAGGGTCAACAGAAGCAGGCAGCAGGATAGTCAGGGACAGTCCAAGATCTAAACACGAGTCAAGGTAACAGGAGTCAAGATAACTGGAATCCTGGCACTGAAGTTAGGAGGAAGCTTTCACCAGGATGATCAGTTGATCTCTGACAAAGCCTCCATTGCCTCTCCCAGCATATATAAAGCAATTAAGGCTTTGTCAGGTGTTTCTTAATTACCAAGTTCCTCTCATAAATTCTCAGAGATTTCCTCTGAGTTGGCTTTTGCACTCGGTGCTGTGTATACAACAGTGCAGGTAAGTCTCTCTCCTCTTCTTCGTCCTTATCCGAGTGGGCAGGACTCTCTGCTGGGACTGATGCCAACCCAATCGGAACAAACTCTTCCTCTGCTCAAGCCTCCAGGTTGGCAGGGGTCCCTGCTGGCACAGGTGTAGATAAACCTGTGCCAGGGTCCCTAGGGCCATTCCCTGCCATGTCCTCCTCCTCCTCTGACTCTATACCCTCATCAGATTCATGGGGCATGACAGTTTGCTGCTTGACCTTCCAAAAGCAGTTCTTGATATTTCTCTGCTCTTCAGATTGGTATAGTATAACCTATCATCCCCTTAATTTATTCCTGTATCCAAACGCTTCCTACTTTTTTTGATAGTCTTGTGTGAATGCTTGAAGCTTGAGTGTTGCTACGAATGTTGTTAAGACCATTTTCCAATAAAGTCATCTTTTAGTTTATTTTGGGCTCCACTCCATTCAGTGAGTACTGCTGTACACAGGTCAAAGATCCCACAGTTAGCTGACCTCTAACATGCTAATTTGAGCTAATTAAATTCTCCAAATCATGATTTGGACACGTGGAAATTCCACGGACCTCAACAATTCGGGTAACAGGACATGTGTTGCCAAGTAACACCAGAGTATAGTCAAGATGGCAAAAATTATTAATGGGGGAAAATAAAAAAGCTAGGAGAGGCTGCATCAGTTTTGTCTTTGCCTACAGGGAAGGGAAAGATTCTATTCACCCTTCTCCACTTTCCATCTGCTGAGTGCAACTAAGTGCAAACTACTTTCACACTTTGAACTCAATTTGCAGCAACTGAAGTAAGCTGAGGAGAGAGGGGGGAAAGTGAGAGGAACAAAAAGAAACTGGGACATTTTAAAGCATCTGAAAAAGTAGGATGACAAGAGTATTAATCACAAATGTCTCTGCCAAATTGGAACACTGCCCCTCACACAGAGCTGCCCCCTTCTGCGACCAGTTGGTGCCCAATGCGTCGAGGGTCAGAAGCCTTCCTACTAACATTTTTGCAGGAGGAGGGTTGTGACAGGCCCCACACACACAAAGATGGGACCCCCTGTGGTTGCAGATGCTGCAGGGCCCTTAAACCGGCCATGTCTAAGTAGACACTCTTGCTTGTAAGAGTGATCATATTTAAGGATGTTTGAATGAGAATGGACGGGAAAGTAATTTGCATAGATTTTCCTTGGGGTTTTTCTGGGCTGCCAGGCCCTGTAGCACCCGCAGCTTGGGGGGGAGGGCGTGAAAGCCTTTGACTTCACAAAGTAATTTGCCCTCTCTTGCTAATAGGCAAAATTAATAACAATCTGCCTAGCCATGTTGAGCTCCTCCACCATCTTAAAAACAGTGCAGTGGTTCCCTTTGAGAATAACAGGCTGGATGTGAGATTCCATGCCCTCCAATGGTCCCAAGTCAGCAGCAACTGTCCCAATTAATTCTCTATCATCCCACTTTCCCAGTTGCTTTTAAAATGTCCCAGATTCCTTCTCTTCTTCCCACTGCCCCCCTTTGTCCTCAGCTTATTTCAACTGCACAAATTGAGTTCAAAGTGCAAAAGTAATTTGCACTGAAATGACAATGAGGAAGGGGCAGAATTTTGCCCTTGCCAGTAGACTCAGACAAAAGCAAACTGCTTCAGCCCCTCCTAGGTTGGGTGTTCTTCCCCATCAATAATGTTTGCCATCTTGACCACACTCTGATATTGCTTGGCCACATGTGCACCGGTTTTCATCTGTGAAATGCTGGCAGGTATAAGATTCTGGAAACTGTAATCCAAAAGCATAACGTTCCCAAGTTCTGCTACAAGAAACCTTTAAAGCAAGTCCCTGAAACACAGAAGGACATGCAGTGTGTATACCACAAGGATCCACAATTAGGAGCTGTTTCCTGCAGGGCCTTTCATTTTGCAGATGGTTGGAGGGAGTTTGGACGCTGGCCCTGATGGAAAAACTGACTTTCAAAATTTGTAAGGCAAGAGGAAAGATTATAGAAAGTAATGTTTGAAACTACTGTATATGGCATCCCTTTATTACATTTGCTTCAGAAATGAACTTTGTACACGGACCTCTGCTGAACCATTGGGCTGGATACATGGTAACCTGATCTTGATTTTGCTAATTAGGTTTAACTGGAATTGGCTTTGTACTTTGTTAATTGCCATCCAGTTGGCTTTGACTTATGGCAACCCTATGAATGAGAGAACCCCTAGAGAGATGAGAATTTAATCATGGACATTCATATTCACTCAGTTTGTTCTATGAACTGCCAGGTTGTTTTAACTGTAGCGTTCAGACTATACAAAGGCTTGTGCTTCATAAGTATTTATTCTATTTAAGTGCTGCAGGAGATACTGATACAACAAGGGACATGATTCGGAGTCCTTACAAAAGGCAAAGGGCATAAAATTGTCAGGAACCAGAAAATCTCAAGTATTTACACACAGGAACAGAGATAGATAAGAAATCCATTCTCACAGGGCTTATCTGCCAAGAAACAGGCAAAAGAAACTCCTCACACATACGGCGGAGGTACAGCATTTTGGGAAGGAAAAACAGATCCGCTGCAACAACAAAAGACAGGAAGAAACAACAGAAGAATAATAGGAGCAAAATTACCTAGTTCTCACTCTTGCTTTTACATAACTAAGACCATGCTTGGCCTTGTCTTTGGATTACTCAGTGGTAGCAAAAATAGCTCTGCACATGCTCTCAAGCAGGAGTGGGGAGCATGTTGCTGTACAGATACCACGGGTCAGAGGAAGAGGGACTCTCCAAAAAAGAGATACAAGGACTCTCTGAAACAACATCTCAGGCTCGGCCAAATTGATCACCAACAGTGGTCCGCCCTGGCCTCACATCGGGAGGCATGGAGACGCACTATCCACAATGCTGCAGCCTTATTTGAGAACTCACGACGAACAAGTCTTGAAGAGAAACGACAACGCAGAAAGAATCACAACCCAGAAACATGACTCAAGGAGACCTTCTGCCGTGCTTTCTGCAACCGGACTTGTCTATCTCGGATTGGCCTTTTTAGTCATCAGCACGCTTGCAGAAAGCACGGGATGAGTCCTTCCTGAATCTTCGTTTGCGAAGGGAAGCCAGAGACTGTTGGTCTGCAACTCCCATCAGCCATAGTCAGCATTGTCAGAGGTCAGGGATGATGGGGGTACAGTCCAAAAACACCTGGGGCCCCATCACATTACACAATTCTAGTACTATGATTCCACTTTAAGTGCCATGGCAACATCCAGTAGAATCCTGGGGCTTGTATTTTGGTGACGAATTTGAACTCTTTGGCTGAAGTTCTAAATACACCCCCCTCAACTACAAGAACTCCAAGACCCACATCCTGAAACATCTGCATATTACGTTTGTTGTAATACACAGTCACCCCTTGGTATCCACAAATTCTGCATCTGCAGATTCAACCACCCATGCCTTGAAAATATTCCCCCCCAAAAAAAAAAATTCCAAAAAGCAAACCTCGATTTTGCCATTTTATATAGAGGGCACCATTTTAAAATAGTACTCTACAGTGAACTTGCCATGGGTCAGCGTAAGAGGGGAGCTCCAAAAAAGCAATACAAGGACTCCCTGAAACAACATCTCAGGCTCAGCCAAATTGATCACCAACAATGGTCCGCCCTGGCCTCACATCGGGAGGCATAGATACGCACTATCCACAATGCTGCAGCCTTATTTGAGAGCTCATGCCGAACAAGTCTTGAAGAGAAACGACAACGCAGAAAGAATCACAACCCAGAAACATCACCCAAGGAGACCTTCTGCTGTGCTTTCTGCAACCAGACTTGTTTATCTCGGATTGGCCTTTTCGGTCATCGGCGCGCTTGCAGAAAGTGCGGGATGAGTCCTTCCTGAATCTTTGTTTGCAAAAAAAAAAGCCAGAGAGTATATAATGGGACTTGATCATCCATGGATTTTGGTATCCACGGGGTGTCCTGGAACACCTAGCAAGGACAGCTAGCTAGCAAGGACCCACTCAATATGAGATTTTAGTCAGCAACCTACTTCACTGGATTCATAGACAGAACCGTGGGGGCACCTGTTTTTCTTGATGTTTTATTTCCTATAACCAATACAGGACCTCCACCACACTAGCAAGTGTCATCACTTTATAGCAGTTTGATACCACTTTAAGGGCCCTTCCCACACTACCACACTACCGCATTATGATTCCACTTTAACTGTCATGGCCCCATCCTGTGGAATCATGGGATTTGCAGTTTAGGGAAGGGGATTTAGAAAATTCTCAGCCAGAAAGCCAGTGCCTGGCCAAACTACAAAGCCCAGGATTCCCTAGGATACAGCCAGACTGTTCAAGTCAAATCATAACGCTTAAACTGTGTAGTGTGAAAACCCCCTAATTGTGATTTCTCTATCTTGTGGAATCCAGGATTTGTAGTTCCATACTTAGAATCCTCTTCTACAGAACAGATCCTTCAGTCCACAGCCTGGTAGAGTTGCCCGATTGAAAACTGGAGGGGATTCCTGTACCTTCAATGGTTATGTAGAAGAGGGAATTTCAGCTAGTATTGTCTTGAAGCCAGATCACAAGGAATACCTGCTGAAAGTCCCTCTTCTACATAACCATTAAAGGTACAGGACACGCTCCAGTTTTCACTCTGGCAGCCCTGCACCCCAAACTACAGCAGAGAATTCTCAGCCCGCCACCAAACTACAAATCTCAGGATTTTGCAGGATGGAGTGATGACAGTTTCAACTGTATTAAACAGCTCTGACATTCGGGGAGGAAAATGTGAGACCCATGAATAAATGATAAAATGAAGGTGTCAACTCAAGAAGGATATTGAGAAGCTGGAACGTGTCCAGAGGAGGGTGACCAAAATGGTGGGAGGTCTGGAAGCCATTATGTCCTATGAGGAGCAGTTTAGGGAGCTGGGCGTGTTTAGCCTGGAGAAGAGAAGGCTGAGGCGTGACATGATAGCCATGTTTAAATATTTGAAGGGATTTCATACTGAGGATGGAGCAATCTTGTTTTCTGCTGCTTCAGAGACTAGGACACGGAGCAATGGACACAAACTACAGGAAAAGACATTCCATCTAAACATTAGGAATAACTTCCTGACTGTAAAAGCTGTTCAGCAGTGGAATGCACTGCCTGGGAGTGTGGTGGAGTCTCCTTCTTTGGGGGTTTTAAACAGAAGCTCAATGGCCCTCTGTCAGGAGTACTTTGATTGGGTATTCTTGCAGGGCAGGGGGTTGGACTAGATGGCCCTTGTGGTCTCTTCCAACTCTAGGATTTGTAACACAAGCAACACCTGCTGAAATTCCTTCTTTTACATAACTATTAAAATGTACAGGAACCCACTCCAGTTTTCACTCTGGCAATCCTGCGCCCCTAACTACAGCAGAGAATGCTCAGTCCCACACCAAACTACAAATCTCAGGATTTTGCAGTATGGAGCAATGACAGTTCAAATGGTATTAAACAGCTCCGAATTGGTAGTGTGATACACATTTGGGGGGGGGGAGGATGGGAGACCCACAAATAAATGTTAAAATGAAGGTGTCACCTCAACAAATCAGGGCGGGGGAATTTTGTGAAGTTAGGTGAGACCCACTTCGGCCCACTTTGGCCTCACACACCCCAGTCTGGCATCTCAGTTCCTTCCCCTTCCAAACTGGCTCCTGGGGGGGGGGAGAGGAATCCACAGGACACAAATAATCCAGTTTCAAACTGGATTGTTTGCCGAAGTCCTGCCTATGGAATCTTGGGGATTTGTAGTTTTACAAAGTCCTTAGCCTTCCCTGCCAAAGAGTGCTGGTGCTACACCAAACTACAAATCTCAGGATTCCGTAGGAAAGCACTATACAAATGGACTGGATTATTTGCCAAAAAGCTCTTTCCTATGGGATCCTGGAATTTGTAGTTTGGTTCCTTCCTATGGCAACCTGGGGATTTGTAGTTTTGCAAGGTCTTTAGCCTTCCCTGCCAAAGAGTGCTAGTGCCACACCAAACTACAAATCCCAGGATTCCATAGGAAGGAGAAGCTATGCAAATAATCCAGTTTCAACCTGGATTATTTCTCCAGTGTGGATGCTTCAATATGAGAAGGAAGATTCGCACCAGCTTCTGCCCTGGCAAGAGGGGGAGGGACAACTGGTGGGGGGATCCTCCTTTAGGCTCCTGCCTCTCCTCTTTTCAAGGCGCAGAGTCCAGCCCCAAGGCCGGCTATCTAGTTCCCCCATCCCCACTCCGGATCTCCAAGGCTTTAATCCGAACTTCCCTTCCCTCTTTGCTCAGACTGGAGAGCCTCCCTCCCCTCCTTCTCCCCCTCTTCCTCTCTCACCCAAAAGTTGTCCTTGAACAGGGTCTCCGGCATGGTGGTGCTGGTGGGCTGGAGCGGTTTCGAACCCCACCAGGGGCGACAGTGCGGACGGAGCGCACCAGAGACGGGGAGCCTCCAGACCGGGCGGGGGGGGGGCAGGTGGAGCCGCTGGACTCCAAGTTCCTCAATTCTTCGGTTCTTCTCCTCTGGGTCCTAAAACCCGTCATCGTTCAGGAGCAATCCCCAGGGTCAAGGGGAGAGTTTGTTTTAATTTCATTTTCCCCCTTTTTTTGCCTTAGGCACCAATGCCACAGGCTGCCCAGAAGCAAAGGAAGAACGAGGGTGTTGCACGAAAGAGGGAGAGAGAGGTGGGTGTGTTGCAAGAGCTTGGCACCCAGGATGGAGCTTCATAGAAGAGTTGGATGAGACCACAAGGGCCATCTAGTCCAACCCTCTGCCCTGCAAGAATACCCAATCAAAGCATGACTGACAGATGGCCACCCAGCCTCTGGATTGCTAAAAAAATTTCCCCTTCAGCCCAAAGAGTAAAAATACAAGAGGGTTTGTTGGATGAGACCATAAGGGCCATCTAGTCCAACCCCCTGCCCTGCAGGAATTCCCAATCAAAGCATGACTGACTGATGGCCATCTAGCCTCTGGATTGCTAAAAAATTCCCTTCTGCCCAAAGAGTAAAAATACAAGAGGGTTTTGTTTCTCAGGAAGGGAGGCACCTTCATTCTGCCTGCTCCACATTATTCAATCACCCTTTATTTAATGAGAATTACTTCTAAGTGAGTGTGTTTCTTATTCTGTTTAATAAATATCCAAACTGTTTATTTTCCTGCCTTTCCCACCAAACACTCAGCAGTGACATAGTGGTTGGAGTATTAGACTTAGGGTCTGTCTACACTGCAGAAATACAGCAGTTTGACACCACTTTATCCACCATAATTCTATCCTATGGAATCCTGGTAAGTTGTAGTTTGATGAGGCACCAGAGTTCTCTGATAGAAAAGCCTAAATACCTCATAAAAACTACAAATCCCAGGATTCCATAGGAAAGAACTGTGGTAAATAAAGTGGTGTCAAATTGATGTATTTCTGCACTGTAGACAGGCCCTAGGACTCTGGGAGACCAGGATTCAAATCCCCGCTCGGCCATGGAAACCCACTGGGTGACCTTGAGCAAGTCACACTCTTTTAGTCTCAGAGGAAGGCAAAGGCAAAGCCCCTCTGAACAAACTCTTGCCAAGAAAACCCCATGAACCTTAGGGTTGCCATAAATCAGAAACAACTTGAAGGCACACAGCAAATCTAAAATTAGATCAAAATAAAATGTATAAACATTTCTTTAGGTTGTATATTAAAATTATAATGTTATACCATATTTTGACACAACTAAACACACATTCCTTTAGAACTGGGGTGGGCCATGAGAATCCAGAAATGCCCAAAAAATTGCAAAAATTGCAGTAATCATCATCATCATCATCAAAAACAGTACAGTAGTCACTAGACATCCTCTTCTCATTCTGATTGGGGTCAGAAGGCAATGGGAAGGAAGGCAATGCAAACCTCTGAACAAATCTTGCCAAGAAAGCCCCGTGTGTGTGCTGCGCACATGTGCAATCACGTGTCTTCAAGTCTCCTGTCAACTTATGGTGAGACTATGAATTTCATAGGGTTAGGCAAGCAATACTCAGAGGGTGGTTTTGCCAGTTCCTTCCTCTGAAATATAGCCTACAGCACCTGGTATTCCTTAATGGTCTCCCATCCAAATGCTAACCAGAGCTGACCCTGCTTAGCTTCCAAGATCAGATGGATCTGGTGCATTTAGAGTATTTGGGGCCCAGAGCCCCATAATAGGGTCACCATAAGTAAGAGTCAATGTGAAGGCAAATGTTGTACTGTTAACTTTTTTCCAGTATGGGGGGAACAAGGGTGGCTCTCAACATAAACAAGAATAAAATAAAGCTAAAAACCAATCATAGTTGCTGCTGTTGTGCGCCTTCAAGTCATAAGCAAAACTGTCACTGGGATTTCTGAGGGCTGGAGTGTGTGACTTGCCCAAGGTCACCCAATGGGTTTTCATGGCTGAGCAGGGATTCGAACCCTGGTCTCCAGAGTTGTAGTCCAACACTCAAAACCACTCATAATTGTACCACAGCTAAAAGCCATTAAATAAACTTTCCTGTTAAAACAATGGTAATTTTAATTTTTTTAAAGCATTCAAAACAAACTACAGTATGAGGATAAACATATAGCATCTTTACCGATTAGGAGAGCCTTTCACAGGAACTGTTTAATAGCTCAAAGCCTGTCTAAATAAAAAGTGTTTTGCCTTGTGGAAAAAGGTGAGGAGAGAGGGGGCCAGCCTAGCCCCCTGTGGCAATGAGTTTCATAGCCAAGGAGCAGCCATCAACAAGGTCCACTTGTGGCCTCACCAATATAAAATCCTCCTTTATATAGGATTATTGTTATAAATGTTATGGTCTTTATATACACTTTGGTAAATCCCACTCAGTTCACTGGTACTTCCTCCAGAGTAAACATACATAGGATTGGGTTATGCAGCTAAAAACCTTAAACATTCTACCTTACTGGTTTCTTTAAAGAAAGGGTGGGCAAAGAGCAACACTTTGGATGTTGCTGGACTACAGTTCCCATCAGCCTTAGTCAGCTTAGTCAGACATGAGAAATGCTGGGATTTGCAGGCCAACAACAGAGAATCACACTTTGCCTGCCCTGATTTATAACAATACAATGGCTTACTTAACAGTCAACAAAAGCAAATAACTGCCTTGCCTCCAGGCTTTTAATGTAAAGGAACAACACAAAAGGAAAATGTGATGAGGAGGGAAGAGGAAAACTGGCAAACTCAGACTTGAATATTTAAAGTTGCATGGCTGTTTTCATAATGGCCAGTCAGAAAGTGACGTGTTCAGAGAAAAGAGAAGCCCTACAGCGTTGGTCTCGCAGGAGAGCAGATGGAGAAGTCCCTACTCCCCATTCATCTCTCTGTTTTTTCTACAACAGGAAGGAAGAGGATGGAAGGAGGAACCCAGCCTTGTGGCTTGCCAGCTTTGGGGCTGCTGCGGCTAGGGGTTTGGGGAGGCATCCTGTTGGAAACAGACATTTCTTCTGAGTAAATCTGCTTAGGCCCAGGTTGTACTTACATGTACAGGCACAGGTCAGGTAGCAAAGCCTCTGACAAAGAAGCTCCTTTTTACAAATGACCTCACGCTCCACTTTTCCTCCCTGTCCTCTCTCTAGCTGGAAGTTTTCCTGGTGCATTGCCGCTGGAAGAATAGTAAGGGGAGGCTGGAGAAACACGTGGGTTGTCTAGACGGTGAAAATACTCCTCATAGATTTCGAGGAAAATACCTTTTTGTCCCAACAAGATCCATATGAGATCTGCAGTACTCCAAAAACTATGTGGGAAAAGCCTTCGTGGCTTTTCTCAAAGTTTTTAAAATAATGCATGGGAATGCGCATTACCGCTCATTTGGACAATTGATTCTTGATGCTGCGCATTCTCAGAGAGGAACGGAAGTGGAAAGCAGATTGGTTGGACATGCACAGGGGGCGAGCTTGCTGGCAAGGAAGCAGCTGGAAGCGCCATTTTGGATTTTCATGTTGCCAGTCAGCAACCAAATAGCTTTTTTATGCAGAAGATCATACTTGCACACCTTTGCTTTAAAGTTTAAAAAGAATACTGTGCAATGATGACATCCTACAGAATCCTGGGGTTTATAGTTTGGTGAAGGCACTCCAGCTCTCTGTCTGAAGATTCTCAATAGCCCTCCCAGGACACTGCCAGTCCCAGGATTCCATATGTTGTTGCCATGACAGTTAAAGTGGAACCATAGCAGTGTGTGCAGTGTGAACGGGCTCCTGGTCTGTACTCCAGACCTTGCTGGAACAATATTGGAACTGGGGTTTGATGTGTGTGTGTGTGTGTGTCTCTCTGTGTGTATATATATATATCTTTGTACCTTTGAGAATTCCTCCTCCAAGGCTGTTGTTGTTGTTTGCCTTTGAAGTCATTTCCAAGTTATAGCAACCCTAAGGTGAACCTATCATGGGGTTTTCTGAGGCTGAGAATGTGTCGTAGTCCAACACTCATACCGCTACACCACGCTGGCTCCTTCCAAACACATACACCCTGCTTTTTCATCTGTCTGCACTACACAAATAACCCAGTTTGAAACTGGATTATTTGCATGGCTCCTTCCTATGGAATCCTGGGGTTTGATGTTTTACAAGGTCTTTAGCCTTTTCTGCCAAAGAGTGCTGGTGCCTCACGAAACAACAAATCCCAGGATTCCATAGGAAGGAGCCATGAAACTGGATTATTTGTGTAGTGTGGATAAATCAGAAAAGTCCTAGATAAGCTTTCTCTCTCGCTTGCTTTTAAAGATACTTTCTTTGGCTGAAATAAAAGCATGGGCCCAACTTTGGATCTCAAAATACAAGTTGCCCAGTGCATTTAAAAATTATTTATTTTCTTTGCTCATTTTAATTTTATTTTTTAAATTTGTCATATCCTTGTCACTTGTGATCTCCATTGATCCGGACAACCCAGGAGTTTAAATGTATAATTTATTTATTAAAAAATGTCTATCTTGCCCTATATCTTCCTATATCCATAGAGAGAGGTGGATGAGAAATGAATATCATCATCATCATCATCAAAAAATCTCAGAATGATATACAGGTAAGCTAAACACTAACAAGTTAAAAGAATTTTTAAAAATAGGTCAAAATAGGTTTAATCTATTTTAACAGGTTTAAAAGATTTTAAACAGTTTAAAAACTTTTTACATACCTTTTGAAGTAAATGTAAGTATATTACTAGGGCTGACCCAAAATATTTTGCTCTCTGAGGCAAAGGACAAGAGGGCACCCCACACACATACATACAGTCCATTCCACCTACAGACCTTGACCAGACTGGCAGGTGAATCTTTTAACTTCACTTCTAGTGATGGGCTAGGATCCTTCACCTCATTGGAAGGGACCAGGCAACCTTAGGGCAGTGGTTCTCAATTGTCAATTCCCCCGATGTTTTTGGACTATATTTCCCACACACACACACACACACACACACACACAAAAACCCCACCATGGCCAATGGAAATCTGAGAGTCTGAGAACCACTGTCTAGGGCAATACTACTCAAAGTGGTGGTCCATGGACCAGTGCCAGTCTATGAACTATTAGCTGTCAGTCCCTGGTGAATTTCCAGGGAAGAAACACTTGCAGGGTACAGGAAAGGTGCTAGTCCTGGGCACATTGGAGAAAAAAATGCTACCCCCCACAATAAGTAGGTGAAGAAGCCTGGCAAATCCAGGACAAATTGGGACACACAGTTCTGTCCTCCGAGAGAGAGGAAGAGTCAGGTGGTTGCTGCTGCTGGATGGCTGCCACACTATCCAACTTCTGATAGTGAAGTGACATACCCTCTAACAGCTGACAGATGAAAATTGGGACAGTGTGGCCAAGCAGCATCAGAGTGTGGTAAAGATAGCAAAAGTTAATTAGGAAGAACACATATGCTAGGAGAGGATTAAGCAGGTTGCTTTTGATCGAGCCTACTGGGAGGAGAAGCTTTCACCCCCTACTCTCCCCTCAGGCCATGCTGAGTTAACTGACTATGAACTACTATTGCACTTTTTACAGTTGGCAGCAATCGAAGTAGGGGATTGCTACAAAGGAGAAAGCCGGAGGCAAAAAAAAAGCTGGGACATTTTAAAAGTAGCTGAAAAGTGGGATGGCAGAGGATTAGCTGCGAGTGTCCCTACCAAATTGGGACAGATGAAGAGTGTTATGCCATTTTTTTTTTTTACTAGGGTCTCATCTATACAAGGCAAAAAATTTGGATTGCTCCGTAGTAATGGCAACTTGCAGCAGCTACTATTTGTCTTAATGGGTTTTGGAGCAGATAGACTTGCGAAGCTATCTGTGTTTGCTGTGCAGACGGGCATGCCTGCAAACCAAGATCACAGCCGCGAGTGGATTACTCATGTTTTTACTTACCTGAAATTGCCGCCGGCAGACAGTATTTAAAAAATCCCAAAAACTAAGGTACGAAAGAGTGACCTTTCGGTTTAACAAAAAAGCAGCGGGAATGGACAGTTCTCTTTCATGCCAGCGAGAACACTTTCTGTTGACAATGGGAAAATGAATCACGGGATGCTCTTTTAATTAACTGTCCCAGTTTTTTGACGCATTTGTAGGTTTGTTGCAGTATTTATTACTACGGTATCTTTCTTAACTTTTTAAAGTAAGGGGTTTAGGGAGTCTTTTTAGCAAAGTCATGTCTTCTCACAAGACCCACTGAGATCGCATCCATGGGAAATTATGGAAGTAAGTAAACATTTTCCGTTAAAGGAGCATGCATGGGCCACTACAAATTGTAAGTACTGTGTTAATAGAAGGCAATATGATGACAAGTGTTACTGTGGTACGAGTTTTAATCCTGCAATTGTGGCGACATGCGAAAATTACTGTGACTATACCACTATGTTTGCGCTTTCCTTACTTGAGCGATTAGAGCATTTTAAGATGCTAGACTGATAATGTCCTTGGTTTAGTGCAAAAACTGCTCACTAAGTACATGCTTTAGGGCCAAAACTGCCTTTTGAGCAAAACCAACATTTTTTTACATGTAAAGTTGTGCAATTTTGCAGAAAAATACAATATTTTCTGTGTAAAGATTATTAATTTTGAACAAAAAGCAAGGCTTTCTTTTTTTAAGCAAACCAGTCTTGGAACAAAATTCTAGAAAACAAAACAAAAAAAAACTTACAGCAGTTTCCAGCTGTCCATTTTCTTGACAGGATGCCCCCAATAGATTGAGACGCTCTTTCTCATCAAGGAGTTGCTGCTATTTTTCTCGTATCTAACCTACATTTAAAAACCAAAAACAAATATGTAGCTGTGGAGACTAGGCTCCACCCACCACCACTAAGGAATATACGTATCAGACATTTGTATGCAGAAAAGAGTGCATTTTGTGCAAACAACAGTGGCTTCTGCACCAAGATGTTGTTTTCTGCATTTGAAACAAGATTTTACTTTTGCACACACACAAAAAAAACAACCAAGTTTCTTCTGTGCAAACAATGGAGGGCAAGGGGTGGTTTTATGTGAATGGAATAGAATACTTTGAGCAGCTGAGGAATTGGTGCATCAGGATGAATGGCACCATGAGGGCCTGCCGCTGTGATGTCACCCTTGTGACATATGACATCACAAAGGGGCTTGTCTCTGGGTCTCAGGTTTTGGCCCTGAAATAAGTCCTGACCAGGTGGCCTCACTGCAAGGACGCTGAAGTAAGCAGAGCTTGGAAATGCTTCATTTGGTGTGATGAGGATGACATCTCTAGCAGTCATGCTGGCTGGGGGATTCTGTAAGTTGTAGTCCAAAAAAAGAGCTTTTCCAAGCTGTTAAAATAACACACAGTAGACACTTGACATAACATCAGGCTCTTTGGCACACAATGGAAATTCCACCTGTCCTCCCTGTTCACTCAGAGAGCCAGAACTATTAAAAATATAAACAAAACAATGGGGAAGGTCAAACAGGACAGTTTTCTGGTTTCTTTCCATGTCAAAACAATAAAATTACAAGAGGAACACTCTCTCTCTCTCTCTCTGGTTGCTGAGAAGTGTAACAGTAACAGAATAGGAGAAGAAACCGAAAACCTTGTTGTCAACTGAGAAGCAAAAGGGGGGTTACTTTTACCTGCCTGTCTAAAGAACCTAAGAGCGGATTGCTGAAGAGGAAGGAATTTGAGGAGCCATCTCGTTTCAACCTCTTCCAAGTAAACTAGATCCTAACCAGAGTACTTGCTAACTCTGAGGGGAGAGGCAGTCATAGAATCATAGCATTGGAAGAGACAACAAGGGCCATCTAGTCCAACCCCTGCCATACAGGAATACATAATCAAAGCATGGCCATCCAGCTTCTGTTTAAAAACCTCCAAAGAAGGAGATTCCACCACATTCCCAGGCAGAGCATTCCACTGATGAACAACTCTTACTGTCAGGAAGTTCTTCCTAATTCTTAGGTGGAATGTCTTTTCCTGCACTTTGAGTCCATTGCTCTGTGTCCAAGGGGTTGCCCACACGGTGAAAATACCCCTCACAGAATTCACGCAGAAAACAAGCTGTCTTAGTGGGATCCTGCATTGTCTTATTGTATTGTGAAGGAGGGGGACCAAAAAGAGCAGAAACTATATGAGAAAAGCCTTTGCAGTTTTCCCTGACTTTTTAAAAAAGCTCCAGTGATATGCACATTTTTGCTCGTTAAGAGAAGCGATTCGACATGATTTGCTTCCCCATGCAGGAGAAAGTGCAAACCTGATTGGCTGGATAAGCACAGGGGGCAGGGCTGGGTTTCAGGGCAAATCATAGAATCATAGAATTGTATAGTTGGAAGAGACCACGAGGGCCATCCAGTCCAACCCCCTGCCACGCAGGAAATCTTGATCAAAGCATCCCCTACAGATGGCAATCCAGCCTCTGTTTAAAGACCTCCAAGGAAGGAGACCCCACCACGCTCCAAGGGAGTGTGTTCCCCTGCCGAACAGCTCTTACTGTCAGAAAGTTCCTCCTAATGTTGAGGTGGAATCTCTGTTCCTGGAGCTTGCATCCATTGCTCCGTGTTCTAGTCTCTGGAGCAGCAGAAAACAAGCCTGCTCCATCTTCAGCGTGACATCCCTTCAAATACTTAAACAGGGCTATCATATCACCTCTTAACCGTCTTTTTTCCAAGCTAAACATACCCAGCTCCCTAAGTCTCTCCTCATAAGGCATGGTTTCCAGACCTTTCACCATTTTAGTTGCCCTACCTGCTACCACCATGTTAGATTTTCACCTTAGTGAGTAAGGCGATAAAACGGAGGTTTGTGCTATCTTTCTCTTTTTTTTTTTTTTTTGAAAAAAAATTGCTTGTGCACACTGTAGAAATAGTTATTTTTTTAAGTTTGGCAGCGGCATATTTAAAAAACGTGAGTAATCCACACACCACCGCCATCTCGGCTTCAAGCATGTGAAGTTTATGGCGGCTGTAAAACTATTAAGACAGGTTGCAGCTGCTGGGACTTGCTATTACTCTGAAGCAGTCCAGTTGTTGTTTCTCTCCCTTCATGTAGACAAGCCCCTAGTCTCTGGAGCAGCAGAAAACAAGCTTGCTCCATCCTCAATATGACATCACTTCAAATATGTCCCCTCTTCACCTTTTCTTCCCCAGGCTAAACATACCCAGCTTCCTCCAGACCTTTTACCATTTTGGTAGCTCTCCTCTGGACACACTCCAGCTTGTCCATATCCTTCTTGAACTGTGGTGCGTAGAACTGGACACAGTATCCCAGGTGAGGTCTGACCAAAGCAGAATGGAGTGGCAGTATTGCTTCCCTTGATCTAGACACTATATTCCTATTGATACAGCCTAGACTCGCATTGGCTTTTTTAGCTTTAGAATTGCATTGGCTTTCCACTAAGACTCCTAGATACCTTTCGCGTGTACTGCCATCAAGCCAAGCATCACTCATCCTATATCTGTGCTTTTCATTTTTACTGCCCAAGTGCACTATCCTCCATTTGTCCCTGTTGAAATTCATTTCAATATAATAAGTATTGGCCCAGCTTTTTAATCTGTTGAGGTCATTTTCGATTCTGATCCTGTCCTCTGGGGTATTAGCTACCTCTCCTAATGTGGTGTCATCTGCAAAATTAATAAGCATGCCTTCTATTCCCTCATCCAATCATTGATAAAGTCATTATGGATCCCATGGCACTGGTGTAATGAATCTATTCTGGGTTTTAGTCTGAATTTTAAAGGAGCTATCCAAGGTGCCAAACTTATTATAGGGAGTAAGGCTCAGCACCTTGGTTAAAGTTAAGTCTAAACCCCAGAGCAGACACAAGGACCATGGAAGCCACCAGCCACCACTAAGCAGAGGCAGCCTTCACTTCAGTGCTGAGGAAACTGTGACCCCCCAGATTGTATTGCCCTTGAGTTCCCATCAGCCTCTGCTAGCCTGCCGATGCTGAAGGATGCTGGGAGCAGTAGTTCAACAGCACCTAAAGGGCTATAGGTTCTTAAGCCTTAATTCATATATTTATAAATAAGAGATTGCTAAAAGATAAGCTTACAGTTTGGGTCTTATCTCTCCTCTTAGAGATAAAACAACAATGAGCAAGATGACTACATAGCACATTGGCCAAGTCATTAAATTATGAATCAAGAGCCTCAGCAATTCCATTACAACACAGTGATAATTATACTGTTGCACTGTATTGTTTTATTTATACTCGGCATTTTCCCTAATTGCAATGATAAAGATCTACCTCGTAGGGTAGTTGTTGAAAAATATTGGTATTTTTGCTAGCAGAGTATAGCAGGCTAGTTCTGTGAGCTGATGGCTATAAAACAGGATAAAACTACACTGGATGCTTGAAGTAAGTTAAAAAGAACAAAAAAGTACAGGTTGGCCCCCGTATCCAGATTCAGTATCCATGGTTTTACTTATCCATGTCTGGGAAAAAAGTTCTCTCTGAGCATTTCTAGGTCCTACAATGGAATTCTATGGTCAACTTCCAGCATGTGTCTCATTGAAAATAATAGAGTTCCTTATTATCCATTGTTTCAGGTATCAACAGGGGTTTTTGGAACATCTGATGGATATGGGGGTCAACCTGTAATGTTGTTTCAAGAAATCCATTCAAACAGAAGACAAGAGAGAAAACCCTGTTCTTGATTACAGAAGCGCCTAAGTTCTTGATTACAGAAGCGCCACACATGACTTGCATGTGTGGAAATCTGCTTAAGTAGTCATCATGAAGAACCCATGGGCTGCTTGCCTTTCTCTAGGTTGGTGAAAGAAGTGATTTTGGAGAAAAGAGGAATCACCAAAAGCCTATTTAGACAACTCCTTTGTGAGACCTGGAACTACACCCTGTTCCAGCACAGAACAAACATGTAACACTGGGAGACGGGGAATGAAGCAGATCACATTGGGTTTAGGCTGAAAATGGGGGCAATGTGATCTGCTACAAGTGCAAAAATGGAAGGCACCTGTAGTTGCCCATGCCTCTTTTAGATCTATGTCTAGATTGCTAAAGAGGCATGGGCAACTACAGGTGCCTTCCATTTTTGCACTTGTAGCAGATCACATTGCCCCCATTTTCAGCCTAAACCCAATGTGATCTGCTTCATTCCCCGTCTCCCAGTGTTACATGTTTGTTCTGTGCTGGAACAGGGTGTAGTTCCAGGTCTCACAAAGGAGTTGTCTAAATAGCAAAAACACTCCTCATAGAATTTGAGGAGAATGTGATTTGTCTTAATGGGATCCCGCATCAATCTACCGTATTCGGAAGGAGGGGGGCAAAAAACTCCAAAAACTCGGCAGGAAAAGCCTTCACGGCTTTTCCCACAGTTTTTAAAAGCTCCATGGGGAATGCACATTCCGCTCATTGGGACAACTGATTCACTTTGGTGCACATTCCCGATAAGAGTGGAAGTGGAAAACTGATTGGTCAGACATGTGCAGGGGCAGAGCTTGCTAACAAGGCAAGCGCCTGAAACTGCCATGTTGGATTTTTACCATAGTGACTGTGCACCAAGGCAAGAAAATAGCCTCTTTTTTTGTTTGCTTCTTTGTTAAAATGGAAGGTCGCACCTTGGATTCAGTTTTTTAAAAAAACTTGTTCGGTGGTGGCAACTCGAGGAAAATAATAACACGAGTAATTCACTTGCGCCTGCCATCTTGATTCACAGGCATGCCCGTTGGAACAGCAAAAGCGGATAGCTTCGCATGCCTGTGATCTTCAAGAAAACCCATTAAGACAAATAGAAGCTGCTGCGAATTGGCTTTTCTACGGACCAAACCACATTTTATTGCTTTGTATAGACAAACCCAAAGAGTTACATTGGTGACAAAAACTGCCAATCTTACTGCTATAGGATCAGCTTTATTGGTGCTAAATGATGCAGCAGATGGTATATAGTAGAGAAGCATTCCAGCCCTTTCACTGATGGGGTCCAGCATCCCCCCCATTGCCAGCAGTAGAACTGGGGCCCCAAACTGATTCTACCCAGACTATCCCACAGACAGAAATCAAATTCAGTCACTGCCGCAAGCTAAATGGAGCTCCTGTATTGGGGTGCATCCCATCCAGGGCAAAACTGATGAAAGATGGACTCCCTGAGGATCTGTAAGGCAGAACCAAACAAAGAAAATCTAAGTGTGAAGTTGAAGGCTTTCACGGCCAACATCCATAGATTTTCCTTTGGTTTTTTTTCCCGGGCTGTGAGGCCGTGTTCTGGAATAGTTTCTTTCTGACGTTTCTCCTGCATCTGTAGCTGGCATCCTTAAAGAATGGTTGAGTAGGTGTGTGTGTGGAGTTTATATGCTGTGAAGTTTATATGCTGTGAACCCCTGTTGGGGTGTATATGTAAATTTGTGTAATTGAATGGTTAGTTTCTGGGTATAGAAATGCAAGGCTCGTTAGTGTCCATTAGCCAAACAGACACTAACAAGCCTTGCATTTCTATACCCAAAAACTAACCATTCAATTACACAAGTTTACATATACTCCCCAACAGGGGTTCACAGCATATAAACTCCACACACACACCTACCCAACCATTCTCTGAGGATGCCAGCCACAGATGTAGGTGAAACGTCAGAAAGAAAGTATTCCAGAACATGGCCCCACAGCCCGGAAAAAACCCAAGGAAAATCTAAGTGCTTAAGTCTGCTCAAACCCAATAATTTTTTTTTTAATAGCTATGAGAACTGTGCAAGCAGGTTAGAAACAGTAGAATATTTACTCCCCTGGCCAGTTCTCGGCCTTCACCTCTCTTCCCAGCCTCAAAGTGCCAAACTAATGCAAAAAGTATCAGACAAAGTCATTACCTTAACTAACTCTTTCATGCCACTGGGCAGCTGTCTCCAAAACCCAAACACCCAATTCACTACACACTGAAAGAAAGATGCCATTTCTTAACACCCTACCAAGCAAACACAACTGGAAACAAAAGACAAGGAGTTTCAAAGAATTCATTTAGACTTGTCCTGGTTTGCTACTTTTCTCTTTCTATTGATTTATGTGGGTCTGTGTGCTTTTGTGTTGTTTAGTTAGCATGGTGATGCATAGATCTGATACATCTGTAGCCAGTCCATCTGACCATATCAGTCCACTGCATGCTAGATTCAGCCTCAGGTATGAGCTGTTTGCCAGTACCTGCTGAATGAGCCTTTCAGCTGGCTAAGCCAGGAATTGAACATAAGGCCTTCTACCTGCAGATTGTTCTTGCCACTAGATCAGGGTGGGGTGCAGTGGGTCTCATTAGCAATCCATGGGAACTTGGAACACCCACTTGCACACCCACCCCTGAATCATAGAATCATAGAGTTGGAAGAGACCACAAGGGCCATCTAGTCCAGCCGCCTGCCATGCAGGAACACACAGTTAAACACTCCCGACAGATGGACACCCAGCCTGTGTTTAAAAACCTTCAAAGAAGGAGATTCCACCACACACTCAGGCAGTGCATCCCACTGCCAAACAGCTCTTACTGTCAGGAAGTTCTTCCTCACATTTCAGTGGAATCTCTTTTCCTGTAGTTTGAGAGACTTTTTACAAAGGCTTTTTATGATTCCACAGCCTCCACCTTTTTTTCCTCTGCCTAGCTGGATTTTTTAAAAGCAACATTGGCTTTGGAAGAATGGTGGAGGACTAAAGAAACACAGAATTTTGGTGCTGGGTTGCAACAGCATGTCTGTAGTAAACAATGAAATAATGCTTGAGCTGGAAAAGAGCGGGATTCTGTTTTAGACCAGTGGTTCTTAACCTGGTGTGATGAACTCCGTCACATCAAACTTCAATCTTTGTTTTGTCAAAAGTAGCTTCTTCATCAGAGGCTTTGTTAACTGTGGTATGTCTGCATTCAATTACTGTTGGCCTCATGGAACCCAGAAAGGGGGACAGACACAAACTGGAAGCAAGATGACCCTTAAGCGTGTGACTTAAATTTCTGTACTTTTTATTTGTTTATAAATAAATGTGTGCACGCATCCTAATGGTCTTCCATCCCTGGCCGGCTCAACTCCTTCGCCGCAGCCACTCTTTTTACTTGGCTCTTTAGCTTTGGCTTCTTTAGCTTCTCTGTTGTCCCTGATCACTGGCCACCCATAGCTTCTCCGTGACCCATAGGGTGCACCACTGAGTGTGTACCATTCTCAGGAAAACCATCACTTCTTCTGCTGTGTGTTCTGATCTGTTTCACCGCATGCCTCTTGGCTGCTCTGAGCAAAAAAAAAGAACAGAGTTGTCACTCTGACTTCTAAAACTGATTTTAAAAAAAAATTAAAGCAAACAGTTTGAGAAGAACATGCCCTCCAATGTTTCAGAGATAAAAATTGGAGAAATGTGTGGCCAAGCAACAGCAGGGCGTGATCAAGATGTTTAAAACGTTTTAAGAGGGAAGAACTCACAAGCTAGGAGATGTTTGGCCTTTGCTTTTGCCAGTGCCTCCTGGGAAAGACAGGACTTCCCCTGCCCCTGTCATCTCCCCCTTCGAATCACAGAGTTGGAAAAGACCACAAAGGCCATCTAGCCCAACCCCATTCTGCCATGAAGGAATACGCATCCAAAAGCAAGTTGGGTACAACATTAGAGGCTGCCTAGCTGTCACCTTCCTTGCCTCCCGGTTCTTCCTGGTTCAAGTGGACTGATTGCTACCCACCCCCTCGCCGTCGTTGCTTTTATTTATTTATTTATTTATTTATTTATTGTATTTTATCTTTGTTTTAACTCTCCATTCGTTTAATTTAGTTTTAAGGGGTGGGAGGGTAGGATGGGGAAGGATTGTTTTAACTTGATGTTGTTTTAATCTTGCTGTAAGCCGCCCCAGTTGCCGAGCAGAGGGGCGGGTTAAAAATAAAAATTTATTATTATTAAAAATTTATCTGTAAGCAGAGCTGACGCTGTGATCTTCTTCATAATCAGACCACACTTATCCCTGGTGGAAGCCAGGAGCTTTCATGTGTGTGGGGCAGCAAATCCGCTCTGGGTTTTAGTCTGACGTATACAGAAGCTCTCCAGGGTGCTGAACCCTATCCCCAAAATAAGTTTAGCACTTTGGAGTCTGGAGAGGTTTCAACACCCCACTGAGATGGAAGGCACCAGCCGCCACCATACCTCCCCACCCCCACACTTCACCTTGCTGTATCTCCGCTCACCTCCCTCTGCGGAGACCCTTCTTTGCCAGAAAGCAATAAAAGAACATGGACATGGCACAGAGGCTGCTGAGCAGGGCTACTGTTAACAGGTAACTGTTCCCCGACTCCTTCTCAGCTCTGTGCCGGAAATGTAGTCCCAGGTGATATTCTTCGCCTTTACTTGTAGTGCTCAGCAGTGCCTAGATCAGGAGGAGGAGCAAAGACATGTTGACTCTGGGCTGGCCGAGAGTCAACTGGAGGCATCCTTCTGGAATCTCCTGGGCTACACAGTGGCCTCTCCATTGTGAGTTCATATGACCTCACAGTCGGCCCAGAGGCGCCTCCGCCCACCCACCCACCGACCCACCAACCCACCCATGATTGACAGGCAGAGGAGGTGAGAGAGGGTGCCGGGGTGGGTCACATGCTCCACAAGGAGAGCCAGCAGCTGGGAGCCGTGAGGGCAGGGCAGCAGCGGCAGGATCACGGCCATACAAAGGCAGGAGCAGTGGTGGAAGGAGAGGGGTCTGTGCTCAGGATGACCCATGGCCAGAGAGAGACAGAGAGAAAAAGAGGTAGGTAGGGGGTGGGTAGGTAGGTAGGTCTGGCCAAGGCCTCCCTTCCCACCTTTTCCCTGGTGGAGGAACTGCCTTGAAAGGCGGAAGCCCCAAAGGTGGTGGGATTACCCTGGGGTGGGAAAATGGCTGCCCTTCCTCGGGCTGGGGGGGTTGTCGTGTGTCCCTTGGAGCTTCTCCCACTGGTAAAAGTTTCTGGGGGGGGGACTTCATGGCCAGGAGTGAGGAAGGGCCCCTGAGGAAGACAGAGAGAGTGGGGGCTGGCCTCTCCTCCCTCAAGCCCCCTCCAGCCCAAGCCTGGGTTGGGACACCTGGAAGGGCAACGCTGTGGAGGAGGAGGAGGAACCCCCTACCTTTTTTGGTGGGTAACCACCCCCGCCAGCCCTCACCTGGAAAAGATCTCCTCCTCCTCTGGGTCCCCGTTGCCTCCTGTAATGGGTAACTTCTAATTTTAGCGTAAAGGTGTAAATATAATGTTTATTGGAAAAGAAAAGAGAGTGATTATAGTGTATTTAGATTCAGAGGAAAAATGTATTTTTTTTAATTTAGTTATTTATACACCACTCTTCAGCCACAAGGCTATCAGAGCAGCTTACAAATTGTTTTAAGCAATAGCTATTTACACATCTACACTGCATTAAACAGTTTCCAATGTGTGTTAGCTAATTGCCCCCTACAAGCTGGGTACTCAATTTACCGACTTACAAAAGGATGGAAGGCTGAGTGAACCTTGGAGCCTGCTGGAATCGAACTTGCAACGTGGTGCCTTGCAGTACTGGCATTTAACCACTGCGTATTCGTAAGTAAAGAGATTGGGGGGGGGGGTTGCATTATTGTTATGGCCTTTTGTAGTTGGGTGTATTATTTTGTACAATGGGTTTTATCTGGGAAAGCAGCCAACCAAAGGCTGATAAGAATGCAAGATGCAAAGCTTTGCAGCAACAGAAAATAATACAGAAGCGCAGTACCAATCCAATGTTCCAATAGCAAATCCAGGGGAAAAGCCAAAGGTCCAGGAGTCCAGAGAACAAGTCAGTGAGTCTAGACCAGGGTCAAGAGTTCCAGAAAGCAGGTCAGCGAGTCCAGTCCAAGGTCAAGAGTTCCAGATCAATCTGAAGTCTAGGAGGCAAGGTTTCAGGCAACAAGGAAGTAAAAGACAGATGCTTTCTCCAGGGATGCAGATAGTCTCTGACAAAGAAGCTTGGCGTCTCACAGCTGTTTATGTTGGCCCAGTTCCTAATCACAGCTGTTTGGTGATTACTGAGCATTTCTCATATTATCTCTGGGATTGCCGAAGGCACGCCCTTTCTGTCCTTCTCTAGCTGAAGGTAGGTACCTGCTCTACTATGTCTCCCAGGCCTGAAATCTCTGCTGGGGGGAGGCTAGGCTGCTGAGTCATGGGCTCTGCTGCAGTTGGCACAGAAGAGCTAGGTCCTGGTTCAGCCAGCTCTACTGGAGCTGGCTCAGCCTCCTCATCTTCGGAGTCATCTGAGTCCTCAGCCTGACTGGCCAATGCAGTTTTATTTCAATAAAAAAAATTCCTAACCCTAAAAAAAAAATATCCTCCTACTCCGCGGCCCCTCCGAAAAGCCAGAGGTTGGTTCAAAACAAAAACCAAACAAAGCGCAAGGGCTCTTTTCTTGGGAGGGACTCGCAGATTTTATCCTGCTTCTCCCCAAATACCTTAGCCTCAGGAGAGCTTCAAGGGGCCAGGGGAGGAGATTAAAACAGGAGACATGTGTTTTTTGGGCAAACAGCCACAATCTTCATTCGCAAGCAGAGATCAACCTCATGCTCTTCCATGAAAGTGGAGGTTCCAGGAGGTGCAGAAAGGTGTGTGTGAGCAATGCTGGACATGTGTCTGCTGCAGTATGCCTTCAGGGAGGTCCTCTGCCACGGAGGACCAACACAACCACCACTGCCCCCGTGTATTCCTGCTCATTGGCTGCCATCATGTCGATCTTTCTCTCCAGGAAATTCTCCTGGCTCTGGCAGCACCACCAGGGATTGCGCACCAGCAGCAGTCCATGGATCACAACTACTCTGAGTAGTACCAGTCTGGACCATGCATAGGAATTAGCTGTTCTCTTAAGCCTATAGACCAGGGGCTCTTAACCTGGGGTCAGGAGCCAAGGGGAAGGCTGGCTTGCCCTGCACATTGCCATTCAATCACTCCCACCACAAACTTACATGAAGAAGGAAGAGAAGTCTTCCCTCCTCCTCCAGAGCCTCTGAGAGAATGCTTAATGGATGGTGCATTGTATTATGACGACAACGATGATAATGATGAGTATTATTATCATCACCAGGTATTATTATTATCATCATCATCCCTACATATTATTGTTGTTGTTGTTGTTGTTGTTATTATTAGGGTTTTAAATCTTGAGTTAAGTCTTGGGAGACCACAGCAACAAAAGATATTTAAAGGGGATCCCTGGTAAAGAAAAGGTTAAGAGCCATTGCTATATACATACAGTACATTGCTATAGACATTACATACAGATCTTAATGCTACACAGTTCCTGACATTTGGAGTAAATAACCCTATGGCTTAAAAAGCATTTAACTTTTCTTTTTTTGTTTGTTGTATATGCCATCTTTTTGAGTGTTCCCCAACTTTTTCAGTGTTCTAGTGGAAAAACTGAAAATTTGTCTGGGAGACCAAAACATAAAAAAAAAAAAATTAAAAAAATTCTGGGCTTTCACATCTCTAGTCCTATCCATGGTTTTAAACTACAATTCTGTTAGCCTCAGGGAACTTCAGGTTGGATATGCCTTGATACGCTTGAATATGCAGGATTGAAAGGCACTTTTCAGTCTGTTTGCTGTACAGTCCCAACTAACATCTGATGAAGTGGGTAGTAATACAAGGAAGTGTTTTAAGCTTTTAAAAGGAGATGTTAATTCTTCAGTATAGTAAAACCTTGTTTTTAAAATAATTGTGAAATGTCTATCTCTGGTGGCGCAGTGGTTAAATGCCAGTACTGCAAGTCACCACGTTGCAAGTTGGATTCCAGCGGGCTCCGAGGTTCACTCAGCTTTCCATCCTTTCGTAGGTCGGTAAATTGAGTACCCAGCTTGTGGGGGGCAATTAGCTAACACACATTGGAAACTGTTTAATGCAGTGTAGATGTGTAAATAGCTATTGCTTAAAATAATTTGTAAGCCGCTCTGATAGCCTTGTGGCTGAAGAGCGGGGTATAAATAAATAAATAAATAAATAATATCTCAGATTGGCCTTTTTAGTCATCAGTGCGCTTGCAGAAAACGCGGGATGAATCCTTCCTGAATCTTTGTTTGCGAAGAAAAGCCAGAGAGAGAGAGAAATATCAGTGGCTGCCTATGACTGACATCCCCATATTTGAAATGCTTGTGCTAAAGGCCAAGTAAGAGGAATTCACCAGCATGCAGCCATGAATTGGTAAACCAGGGTTCTCTGGGATTCTACTTGTTGTTCCATCCAAACATGGCCAGTGCTTAGCTGTAAATCATCAAGATACTTCAATCTAGAGTCATCTGCAAGTGCTCTGAGATGGCTCTATGCTGGGTTTTTGTGGATAATTTTTATCTCTGGAATAGGATAAGTGTCCCTAAGTGTTGTTACAGGTTTTGTCTTATTACAATGTCTTCTTCAATTGTACAGCAATGTCAGGTAGAGCCAGAGCTAGAGCAAGAGGCAGAGTGTGTGGCCAAGGGATGATGGCACCCAGTGTTGGAACAGCTGCAGTAGGTGTTAAAAAGCTTTAGCTGATGAAGACTGGAGAAGAGAAGGTTAAGAGGTGATATGATAGCCATATTTAAATATCTGAAGAGATGTCATACTGAGGATGGGGTAAGATTGTTTTCTGCTGCTGTAGAGACTAGGATACGGAGCAATGGGTTCAAGCTATAGGAAAAGAGATTCCACCTAAAGATTAAAGCATTTTCTGTGAAAAAGAATTAAAAATGAAAATAGGTACTGAAGGGATCTGGGGTCCTCCAAAATGGCCTGGGGGCCACCTGTGGCCCACAGGCTATGCTTTATCATCTTCTGTTCTAGATCAAAATGCTATTGCCCAGGCTACAAATGTCCACGATGCCCCACACAAATCTCAAAGGAAATCTAGCTAGTCTGAGAACAGGAATGAAATAGAGGCATACCTCAGTTAACAAAGCCTCTGACAGTGAAGGTCCTTTTTACAAAGGCTTTTTATTATTTCACAGCTTCCACCATTTCCTCTTCAACCTCTGCCTAGCTGGATTTTTTAAAAGCAACATTGGCTTTGGAAGAATGGCAGAGGACTAAAGAAACACAGAATTTTGGGACTGGGTTATACCAGCATGTCTGTAGTAAACAATGCAATAAAGCTTGAGCTGGGAAAGAGCAGGTTTCTGCTTTAGAAAATTCAAATGTCACTGTGTGTGCCTGCCTACCATAGACACGGTAAATAGCAGCAGCCTTCAGAATTCCTTATTGGGCCTGTGTGAACAGCAAAACAAAGACGAAAGGAGACAACAGACAAGCCTGCCTCAGCAACTCCCCCACCCCCACTATATATATATTTTTTAAAAAGCATAGATCTATAAATCAGGCCACACAAAATGGAAATGGAAAGGCATATCCATGTTAGTCTGGAATATCAACATGCAAAGGAATCTTGTAGTGTTAGCAGTGGGGAGAGAACTAAGATATCAGCCCCATTCGCAGACCCGAAGTTATTAGCGAAACACCTGTCTTTGGATCCTGAATCCCTGTATAAAAGCTATCTTTGGCCAAAGATGGTTCTTACCCTCAGACAAAGACCCATGCAGTCAATGTCAGGTGCAGGCAAAGAAGAACCACTTTATTAGTGAAAGCTAAGATTTTATAGACCCCACTCCTTGGTCCTCATGAGCTCATCCAGTTTAAGTAGCAAACTTCAGTTAACACATCTATAAGACAATTGACCATTCATATGCTAACGCCTCCTACATCAGGCTAGGCTAATGTTATAGAAAAAGATACATTCCTCTCTGCTGGGAACTGCAGCTCCTAGCACAGTGATGGGCAGCCTTTTGAGCTTGGTGTGTCAAAATTTGCCAAAAAACTGAGCATAACTTGGGCGGTGTGTCACTTAGAAGAAAAAACATTATTTTGTGATATTTACTGTTTAAATAACATGAATATATAATTGTTATACATAATTGTATTTAATAAACCAAAAACTAATAATTTAACTTACCTACTTAGTGACTTCTTTGTTCATCCGCCAATCATTTTCTTTTGCTGGTCTTGATATTATTTAGCTTGTGTGGGGTGCCGTGAACTGAGATAAGTGAGGGGGAAGGGGAATTCTTTAACTAACATGCCTATTAGTGACTTTTTTGTTGCGGAAGCCCCGGAGTCCCCTCAGGAAGGCTGGGGAGAGAACGGGCAGACACCCACCCACCCGCCCACTGCCTTCCCCAGCCTTTCCAAGGCGGCTCCTGGGCTTCGAAGCCCTGGAGCCCCTCAGGAAGGCCAGGGAGACACCGGGCCAGACTCCCTCCCTTCCGCCAGCCCGCCAGCCCACCCGCCGCCTTCCCCAGCCTTTCCAAGGCACCTCCGGGGATTCAGAGCCCCAGAGCCACCTCGGAAAAGCCAGGGAGAGGCTGTGCAGACTCCCTCCCTCTCGCCAGCCTGCCTGCCCGACCGCTGCCTTCCCTGGCCTTTCTGAGGCAGCTTCGGGGCTTCGAAGCCCCAAAGCCCCTCGGGAAGGCCGGGGAGAGGCTGGGAAGACTCCCTCCCTCCCACCAGGCCACCAGCCTGCGTGCCACCTTCCCCGGCCTTTCTGAGGAGGCGCCAGGGCTTCAAAGCCCCAGAGCCCCTCGGGAAGGCCACAGAGAGGCCGGACAGACTCCCTCCCTGCCACCAGCCTTCCCGTCGCCTTCTCCGGCCTTTCTGAGGAGGCTGAGGAGAGGCTGGGCAGACTCCCTCCCTCCCACCAGCTGGCCCACTGCCTTCCTCATCCTTTCTGAGGCAGCTCCAGGTCTTCGAAGCCCCAGAGCCCCTCGGGGAGGCCGCGGAGAGGCCGGGCAGACTCCCTCCCCCCGCCCCCCGCCTTCCACGGCCTTTCTGAGGTGGCTCCAGGCCTTCGAAGCCCCACAGCCTCCTCGGGAAGGCCAGGGAGAGGCCGGGCAGACTCCCACCCACCCGCCTGCTGCCTTACCTGGCCTTTACGAGGCAGCTCCAGGGAAGAAGGCAGGCCTCAGGATTGGTGGTGACGATCAGGGCTTTGTAGCCCCGCCTGCCACTTTCCTCCCCCCTCCCACCCTCCATAAAATGGTGATCGGGGCTTCGAAGCCCCGCCTGCCACTTTAGGGATAGTGGTGAGGTGGGGGGGGAAGGGGGGAGGCCTAGCCACGTGTCACCACAGATGGCTACGCATGTCAGTAGTGACATGCGTGTCATAGGTTCGCCATCACCGTCCTAGCACTTTCTATGATGTTACTATCTCTTACACATAGTCAAGGTCTACCACAGTTTCAGCATTCTCAGCAAAGATGGCTTTTCTTTGGTTCCTTTCATTACCAACTAGTATTTGTTATTGATCAATATATCAGGACACTCTGTCATTCCATGGATATCCCACTCCAGCTATGGTTAACCATGCATGTTTCTAATAAAGCAGTGCAGCATTATGGAATTATGAATACAGATTTGTGTTTCGGCCTTCAGTAGCACCTTTGAGACTAACTGAAAGAAAGAAACTGAAGCATGAGCTTTCGTTTAGTCTGCTTCCTCAGATGCGTGGAAATTGTATGAAAAGTGGAGGCTGGTGAAAGAAAAAGTCATCCTTGGACGCCTTTTGAAATAAGCCTTTGAGTGGTTTCCAGAAAGTTCAAAATGTTTTGGTTTAGTTATGCAAAGCTTACCTGACCTGGTTGTTTCATGTCACTTGTGGATATTGTTAATTTGGAGGGAAAACTTTGCTGAAATACGTTGAACTGATCTTCTTTCGGAATCTATCCCTATTCTTTCCGTGTTATTTATGCCTCTGGTACCAAGTTTTCTGTTAGAGAAGTAATGCCCATGAGCACATCTACTTTGTAAACGAAATACTTGCACCTCTTCCAAGCTCAGCTGCAATTCCTTTTCCTTCTCCCACCATAGATTTCTTACCTCCCTTGGCACAGCTGCTTCTCTGAAGAGCATTGTTCTTTCTGCACCAACAAAAGTGTTCCATATTAACTCCATGTGTCTTCCCTTCCTTGTTTCCACCCGCTGGGTATCTGAGAAGACTGCCGTGCTCTAACATGCAACCAAGCAGAAGGGGACAGGCTGGGAAGATTTATCCAGGAGTGAAATGCAACAGCAAGGATATCCATAGAGGAAGACTGGAGGTGGGGAAAATACCATCAGGAAGTACCAGGGAGTATCATCTCAGCATATTGTCCCAGCACTTTCCTGGTATGTGTCTTCAAAAATCCACAGAGCTGCACAATACCACACTTGACGAAGTGGATGTGTTCCTGAGCATGACTTCTCTAACAGAAAATTTCAGGGGCAAAAATAACATGGAAAGAATAGGGGCAGGTTCCTACACCACCAAAAAGGAGAACAGTTCAACATGTTTCAGCAATTACCCCCCCCACACACCAAAGAATGTGCTCATGTGAAATTAAACAACCAGGTCACATGAGCCTTGCACAAGTAAACAAAACAAAACAAAACAAAACAAAAACATTTTGAACCTTTCAGAGACCACATTAAAGTTTCTTTCAAAGTGCATCCAAAGATGATTTTTTTTCTTCCTTTCATCAGCCTCCTCTTTTCTGCCAATTTACTTTCAATAGTCAAACTAACAGAACTGTGTGAAGTCGAAATACTGGCAGTAGCTGGCAAGGCTGGTTTATTTGCTTTCTCCTTTTCTCTCTGTTTTTCTGTTCATGTATACACCGTAAGGATTTCTGAGGGCAGCTGCTGTTTACATTGTCTGTCTTAGGAAGGTACACACAGATACAGTAGGATAGGCCAGAACAGAATCTCATTCTTTCCCAGCTCACATTTTATGGCACCGTTTACTGCAGACATGCTGCTGCAACCACACACTGAACAGCTTTGTTTCTTTACCCTTCCATATCATCCAATGCTGATGCTGCTAAAAAGCTCTCATCTAGAAAGAGGATGAGGGGGAAAACAGGGGGCCAGGCAGCCATAAAAAGACTTTGTAAAAAGGAGCTTCTTTGTCAGTGGCTTCATCAACCAAGGTATGCCTGTATAGGATGAGGAGTGGACACACTGGGTGGTAATGAATGCCAAGTGCATACATCTCTAATTTGTTTGCTTATGGCAGCAGCCAAAATGAAATCTCTATACAGTTGAAAGACCCTGGGAGACTTGTAATCTGAAAACAGTTTGATACAAGCTAGAAATTGGCACTGGCAGAGAAACTAGCTCATAACCCATGGAACCTGAAAGATATTGAAAATGATAGGGGTTTTCCAAATGGTGAAAATAGTCCTCATAGAATTTGAGGAGAATATAATTTGTCTAAATGCCATCCCACATGGAGGGGGGCAAATCTACCAGAAACTCAGCAGGAAAAGCCTTTGCGGCTTTTCTCAAAGTTTTTAAAAAGCTCCATGGGGAATGTGCATTCCTGCTCATTGGGACAATCCGATTCACATTCATTTGCATTCCCAATAAGAGTGGAAGTGGAAAGCTGATTGGTCAGACATGTGCAGGGGGTGGAGCTTGCTAACAAGGCAAGTGCTCAGAACCACCATGATGGATAAGGTGTCATTTTCATCTTAGTGATTGTGTGGTGAGGCGCCAAAACAGCTTTCCCCCTTTTTTTATTTATTTAGGTAGAATATCACACTTTCATGCCTTAGATATGCTTTTTAAAAAAAATACTGTTCAGTGGTGGCAACTGGTGACAATAAAAACACAAGTAATTCACTCATGCCTGCCATCTTGATTCGCAGGCATGCCCATTTGAACAACAAACACATATGGCTTCCCATGCCTATGATCATGCCGATCAAAGCTGCTTTGAATTGGTGTTAGTGCACATCAACGCACATTCTGTCCCCCCCACCCTCATATAGACAAGCCCATAGACTTCTTTGCAACTACCTGGTTTCCTTTCCACACTACACAGTTCTGGCACTATGATTCCACTGTAACTGGCATGACATCATCCTAGGGAATCCTGGGATTTGTGGTTTAGGTAAGGGTATTTAGAATATTGAGCCAGAGAGCTCTATGCCTCAGAATAATACAAATCCCAGGATTCCATAGGATGTGGCCATGGCAGGTAAAGTAGAATCACAGAATCATAGAATTGTCTAGTGTGAAAGGGCCCCTTGTCTTCGTTTATTACATATATATTACAACTTATTCATGCAGCTCTCCTGCAGATGCAACTGTTGTTCCAAAGGAATCTGGTGTAGAATTTTACTGAGAAATGCTTTGTTTGAACGAGAAATTTATGTTAAGAACATAAAAAGAATCACGATGCATCAGACCAAAGGCTAACATTCTGTGGCCAATCTGTTTCCTATGGATGGGAATCCCTCCAGCAAGACATGGGTGCAAATGCACTGACTATTTTGCATTCTCCAGCAATTGATATACAGAGGGATATTGGCTCTGGTCCTAGAGGTGCTATATAGCTGTCCTGACTGGTAGCCAGGGCCAGATTACATAGTGTTAGCACTTACATTTCTATACCGCTTATCAGTGCAAAGCACTCCCTAAGCAGTTTACAATGTGTTAGCTAATTTCCCCCAACAAGCTGGATACTCATTTTACTGACCTACGGACGGATGGAAGTGAACCTTGGAGCCCTGTAGGATTGGACTCACAAAGTTGTGGCTGCAGTACCGGCATTTAACCACTGTGCAACCAGGGCTCCTTTACATATCCTTCCAACATTTCACAGATGAAAACTGGGATACCTATGCCAGACAACAACAGAGTGGGGTCAAGATGTTATTACTGAGGAATATCACACAAACTAGGAGAGGCTGCAGTAGTCTGCTTTTGCCTGAGTTTGCTAGGAAGGGCAAAATTCTGCCCCCTTCTCTCCCCAAGCTGAGTTGCTTTCAGACTTGTATCTTTTTCTTCTTTTAAACATGGGGTGCTTTTAAAAAGAAGGTAAATCCCATTTGGTGATAACAGTCCCATCTACCATTTTTCTGCTACACTGATAGACCTAAGTTTGGAGAAGAGAAGACTGAGAGGTGATATGATAGCTATCATTAAATATCTGAAGGGATGTCAGGTAAAAGATGAAACAAGCTTGTTTTCTGCTGCTCCAAAAACTAGAACACATGGCAATGGATTCAAATTAAAAGAGATTCCACCTAAACATTAGGAAGAAATTATTGACTGTAAGAGCAGTTCAATATTGTAACAAATAGCCATGTGTGTGTTTTCATTCTCTTTTTGAGGCCTTCAAACAGGATGGATGGCCATCTCTCCATTGTGGTCCCTTCCAATACTATGATTCTACTATTAGTGTGACCATGCCATTTCATCACTGGCTTCAAGCCAGAGCAGGTTGTTCCAGCATATTGTGCGAGATGCATTTAGTTTCTTCTTCACCTCTTTAGTGAGACATTTGAAATAGTAGCCAGAAATTTAGGTTTTAGTTGTACAGCTCAGCCATGACACAGGTGAAAGAAATCAAAAGCAGTCACATCCATGACTTGTCATGGAAAAGCAAAGCAGCCAAGGCCAGGAGGAAATTTTGACTGCAGGCAAATGGAACACGCGTCAGTTCTTTGCAGGGTGGAGGGACACCGGCTTATTTCCATTTGTGACTCTTCTGTCATCTTGTGCCTCTTGACACACTACTTGGCCATCTTTCAAGGTTGCACAAAACCAAGATCTTCAGATTATAATTTCAGGCACACACCCCAATACACAACTCATGCTTGAAAAAAGTGTGTAGCTCTTCTCATAATTAGGTAGACTCTTTGAGTCTATCTTGGCACTGGAAGTTCAAATGGCTACAATGCCACAGAGTGCCTTTTCCCCAGCTCTGACATGTTCGTAATGACAGTTGGATAGACAGACTGGCAACACTCATTCATGCACTGGAAGCATACTCATTAGACTACTGTGCAGATTACTGTGTAGGGCTGCCCTTATAGTCCAGGCATTGCAGTTTGGGCACACAGAAGGTGTATGGATATTAAGGAGTCCAGCTCTTTGAGACTTTATAACACCAGTCTTCAAAGCAAGGTTGGGCAATTTCACTGAGCCCCAGCAGAGTATTCTGACCTCCAGCTGGCCACATCTATATTCCTACTCCCATCCTCTGGAAACATCTTCTGTCCCAGGATCCTCCAGATGCCACATGGACTAATAAAAATGCCTGAAAGGTATGGGGATGGAATGGGCCTAAATATCCACTTCTAGATGTTAAAAATTAATGTTTAGCAGCTCAAGGGGAGGCTGTGACCTACTAATGAGGTGAATTGCATTTCAGTTGCAAGAGACAATTCACTTAGGTTTTCCGTGGTTTTTTTCCAGGCTGTGAGGCCATGTTCTGGAAGAGTTTATTTCTGACATTTTGCCTGCATCTGTGGTCACAGCCCAGAAAAAAAACATGGAAAACCTATAGATGCTGGTGGTGAAAACCTTCAACTTCACAACAATTCACTTGTTTTCTTTAAAAAAAACACCATCACCATCACCCCCCCCCAGGCTGTTTATGTGGTCCTCAGCAGATGCTGTGGACTGCCAAAAAGACAAGTGGGTCCTACAGCAATTCAAGGCTGAATTCTCCCTAGAAACCAAGATGAATAAACTGAGGTTGTTATAGTTTTGACATATGATGAGAAGGCATGACCCACTAGAAAAGACAATAATGTTTCGCATGGTGGAAAGCCAGAGGAAAAGAGGAAGACCACATTGCAGACTCAGTCAAGGAAGCAATGGAGCAATGGACTCAAACTACAGGAAAAGAAATTCCACCTAAACATTAGGAAGAACTTCTTGATAGTAAGAGCTTTTCAGCAATGGAATGCACTGCTTCGGAGTGTGGTGGAGTCTCCTCTTTTGGAGTGTGGTGGAGTCTTCTTCTTTGGAGGTTTGTAAACAGAGGCTGGATGGCCATCTGTTGGGAATGATTTGATTGGGTACTCCTCCATGGCAGGGGGTTGGATTAGATGGACCTTGTGGTCTTTTCAGTTCTATGATTCTAAGCTGCAGCCCTGAGTTTGCAAGACCTGAGCAGAGCTGTTGATGAAAGGGTGACTTTGAGGTCTTTAATTCATAGGGTCACAATAAGCCAAAGTCAACTTGATGACAGTTAACAACAAACATTGTGACCGACACTGAGAGCATTCTGTGGTGAAGACTGGGATACACCTTTCATAATGTTGTATTGCCCAAAGAAGAGCTGAATATCGAAGGAACTTTCTGTCCCATCTCTTTCCATGTTTGGGGGGGGGGATGAAGAATTTCCCCTGACTCTTAAGTCTAATGTGTCCAGTACTAGCATGGGACAGCTACACCACCTCTTCTGCGCTTGCATTGCAGTCCTCTCTTAATGTTTGTATAACTGAAACACATTGGGCCTGTCTATACGAGGGGGAAAATATGAATCAAAGTGTACTCACACAAATTTGAATCAGGATTGACTTGTCTTAACGGTGTTTGGCAAAATCGCAGGCATGTGAGGCTAGCCCCTTTTGCTGTCCCAATGGGCATGCCTGTGATTCAAAATGGTGGCCGAGACTCGCATTTTTAATTTTCCCCAGCTGCTGCCACCAAACAGTTTTTTTTTTAAAAAAAAGGCGTATCTAAGGTGCAAAAGGGTGATAGTGCGATATTCCGCCTAAATAAACATTAAAAAAGAAGAAAAAGGCTGTTTCACTGACTCAGCACATGATCGCTAACGCAAAAATCAAGATGGCGGTTCCAGGGTGCTTGCCTTCTTAGCAAGCCCCACCCCCTGCTCCCACCTGGCCAATCAGCTTTCTACTTTCGCTTTTCTGGGGCTATGCAAATAAATTCAATCACCTGTCCTAATGATCGATCATGCACATTCCCCACGGAGTTTTTTAAAAACTTCAGAAAAGCCCCAAAGGCTGTTCCCTTGGGGTTTATGGTGTATTTGGCCCCCCTCCTTCTGAATACGGCAGAATTATGCAGGATCCCATTAAGATAGGTAAGATTCTAAGAGGATTATTTTCACCATCAAGACGGGCCATTAAGTCAGGATTTCCTGTATCCACACATTTCCTTGAGATGAAGGCAAGGAAGCTAAGTGAGAAACAATCCTGGTTTGAACAGGACTTGTTGTCAGGAAACCCCAAGAGGAAGGGTGGAGGGGGGAGAAAGAATGGGATGAATGGCAGGGAGGTGACGTGGCAATGCTGGGAGGATCAGAAGGAAGGGTGAACAGCTAGGTCCTAACCAATACCCTACATAAAGTCTAGAAAGAAAAAGGGGGTGGGTGGTGTTAGCAAGATTTGTTGTTGCTGTATGCCTTTGAAGTAATTTCCAACTTACAACCATTAAGCAAATCTGTCACAAGGTTTTCTTGGCCAGATTTGTTCAGAGTTTGCCATTGCCCTCCTTGAGGCTGAGAAGAGTGTGTTACCCAAAGAAGTTACCCAGTTGGTTTCCATGGCTAAGTAGGGGTTTGAACCCTGGTCTCCCAGAATCCTAGTGCAACACTCAAACCCACTACACCACATTGGCTTTCCAAAGCTAGAAGACAGGGAATATATTAACAAGTTTGAGAAGCCAGATAGCCATAAGGAAACAGGAAACACACACCCACAAAACTGTAGCCTTTTGTACTAATTGCAGAGCCGCTTTTGTTTTTGTTTCTTGTATAGACACTGCCCTCTTCTGTCCCATTTGTACCATTGTTTCATGGTGGCTTTCCTTCTTTCTCCTACATAGTATTCACACCACTGACCTTCATGTGAAGAAAAATCTAGCAGCTTCAGCAGAATCATTGGAAGCTGTTTCTCTTGCAATCTCTTGATATCCCAGACTGCTGACCAGAACGTTAAACAAAACCCACATAGCACTGGTTTTAAAGGAACTGCACTGGCTGTTCCTTTCTCTCCCGGTCTGAATTCAAGTGTTGGAAGTGGCATTGAAAGCCCTAAATGCCTTGGGAACTTGACATCACAAGGGAGCACCTCTCCATATATGCACCTGTCTGAGTTCTTAATTTCTGCTGGAAGTGCCCCCCAGTTACGGCAGTATGCTGTGGGAGTACATGGAAGAGGCACAGCTCTGCTGTGACACCCATTATGGAACACCCTCCTTTGGATGCCTGAAAACATGGTTTTAATTCCTTTTAACTCTTTTTAATCTGTCTTTTAAACTCATTAAATTGTTTAATATAGTTACCTTTTTAAGATAATTATTCACACAGTTTTAAATTTGTCATATTAGTTTTATTGTATGCCATTCTGAAATCATTGGATAGAACAAAGCTGGGCAACTTTGGAAGGGTAGGGGGTTGTATTAGCCCCCCCCCCCCCGCCAGACCCGGGAAGGCTGAACCCACTCCCCCTCTCACAAAGAAAAAAAAAGAATTCAATATTGTTTGACCCTAAATGTCCTCTATGGGACAAGTAAGGCATTTTCACCATGTTTGTGTTCCTTCCTCAGCCATTTCAGGCCCAAGAGAAGCTTTTTTAAAACAATAGGAAGTGAATGGAGATCATTTGCTGTTTATTTTATCAGGACATTCTGGAAGGGAAAAAAAAGACCTGCTAGGTGCCACAAAAAACAGCCCACAGTTTGCCCACCCCTGGGGATTGTTGTTGTGTGCCTTCAAGTCATTTCTGATCCCACCATGGGATTTTCTTGGCAAGATTTGTTGCAAGGGGTCTGAGGCTGAAAGAGTGACTTGCCCAAGGTCACCCAGTGGGTTTCCACAGCTGAGCAGGGATTCGAACCCTGGTCTCCACAGCTTTCTAACCTTGGGAAAGAAGGCAAGATACACATTTTAACAAAATAAAAATAAGTTCACAGTACTTGCCAAGGGAATTTGTAATTCAACATTTGGAGGTAACAAATAAAATTCTCTTCCCATCCTTGAGGCATAAAGTACATATAATTGCCACATCTTTAAAAATATGCTTACAGTGGCCTCCTTTAAAAAAATTTTTTTGAAGAGAGCAATCATATGGTCCTTATGCCAAATGTCCTTCTGAATTATGCTGGAACACAGGCAGGTTTCTTACAAGTTGCCAAGTCTCTTCCTCTACTGCTATTTGCATTTTAAAAAAATATTCAGCATATTAATGTCTAGTTTGAAAATAAAGGGTTATTTTCTTGAAAGGAGCGAAAAAGCCCCAGTAAAATAAGAGCATCACAGGCTGGAAGGGTTTTTGTTCTTGAGTAAAAGCACTGCAGTTGAAGGAGCACGTAACTTGTAATATGCGGTAAGGTTAATTAACACTGGAAAACCTATTTACAGAAGTGCTGATAACTACATGTCTAGATGCACAAGGCAAAGTGAAGCCTGAAGCCGGTGAGGAACAGGTCTTGTTTTATACGTTTAGCCAATGTCTTGAACTTTCAGGCACTTCTTTGCACCCCAGTTGGCAGTCTTCATGCTGCCTTTTTGTTGCCTGAGGTTCTGAGAATTTTCATCTATGTAAATTCTCACATGCCCATCTCTACGCAGCCTGTTGCTCCCCAAATATATTGCTAAAAGGAAATGTCAGTGATAAGACACCACTTATGGTGACCCCAAGATGAAATGATCACAGGGTTTTCTTGCCAAGATTTGTTAGCCTTTGTATTTATTGTTTTTAAATGTGATTTTAGATAGTTGCTTTTAATTTATATTTGTTTAATATCTTTTTATGGGGGAGGGTGGGTGTGGGTGGTGTTTTGGGATTTTTATCTGTATTGTATTTTAATTATTGTAAGCCGCCCCGATTGTTTTAACAGAGGGGCGGGGTATAAATAAATAAATATTATTATTCCTCTAAGGCTGAGAGAGTCTGACTTGCTCAAGGACACAGGGATTAAAACCCTGGTCTCCAGTTGGCCCAACACTCAAGCCACTTACACCATGCTGGCTCTTGGAAGTAGCATATATCCTCCTCCTTCCTCCTCTGGCTTTTCTTCGCAAACGAAGATTCAGGAAGGACTCATCCCGCGCTTTCTGCAAGCGCGCTGATTGACTAAAAAGGCCAATCCGAGATAAACAAGTCCGGTTGCAAAAAGCAAAGCAGAAGGTCTCCTTGGGTGATGTTTTTGGGTTGTGATTCTTTCTGCGTTGTCGTTTCTCTTCAAGACTCACATCGGGAGGCATGGAGACGCACTATCCACAATGCTGCAGCATATATCACAAGCCTCTTTATTTTGCAGTTGGCAACAGGTCTTGGGTTACATTTGCCTCTAGTCATGGCTTTTATATAGCACATTTCCAAAGGTACAGAGTGGATAAAGTTTATCGGATGTTTTGCTAGTGCAAACCAATACAGTCATCAAAAGGTTCTGGATTGAGAGGCCAAAGGTTTTTAAAAATGAGAATGTTAGCAAGCACTAGAGGGATAGGAATTATGTGACTCTACAGGTGTTATTGAAGTGGAACTCTTAGCAGTACCAGCCAGCACAGGCAATACTGAAGAACATCAGAAGTTCCAGTTCAACATCTGGAAGACCACAAAATTCCCATCCCTAGACTAGGGCAGGGCATGCATAGAGACAGATTACAATGTAACCCTAAATGAGTGTTGCAGAGTATCTGAAAACCTAATTTAAGTAAACCTATCAATACATCTTAGTGAGGGATCTAGATGATTCTGAAGCATTATTCTGTTTTTAGACAAGTAGTGTGCTTTGGAAGAACACTCAACTCAGTTCACTCATGGGAAAAAATCAGTCTACTTCCAGTCAAAAGGGGTGGGTGTATTGCTTACTGTCACAAGGACCAGTCAATCAGGAAACTGCTTCCCTTCCTTGAAAAGAGGCCAAGCAATTCTGGAACTACTGTTTGGCCAACAAAATTCTTGGAACCAGGTAGTCACCCAGTTTGACCAAGGTCAAGTTTCAAACTCCCCCTCCCCATTTAGTATGACTTCAGCAATGAAGTCTGCTGACCACTGCTTTGACTCTTCCCCAGCACCTTAGCTCAGAGAATGAAAGAGAAACTGAGTGGTCCAGACAACAGAGTCCTGCATTTGCAACCTCCTTTATTCCCAACAACTTCCTGTTAAAAACAGTGATATAATGCCTTTTGACTGTTAGATCTAGTAAGGTTCCATCTGGGAGTACCCAATTATGTATGTGTAGCAGTGTGCTTTGTCAACCCCCGAATGGCTTAAAAGAGATGCTCACCTAAATCTAATTTTCAGATGCAGTGTAGCTGGGACCAACAACTAGATTTAGGGCAATATGGACATTGGTCCTGCATATTTAGGAATTCTATGATTCTATGTGCTTTAGAGGAAAGTTTGCTTTTAAGTTGATAATGCACGATACAAAGCAAAATAAATGCACCTGCACTAAGTTAAGTAGCACTCTATTTAAAAATCAGCACAGAGTTCATATTGTTTGTAAGATTTTATTCACCACGTACTTATGTACACACTGATGCTGGCTGTCAGCAGGTCTCCTTCACAGCAAGGATTACATCCACAAGACTTCTTTACACGGAGCTTTAATTCTCAGTGAAGCCTGTACTTTCAACTCACACATACCTTGTATGTCTCTGGAAAAATGGAGCCAGAGTACTACCAGCAGTCAGTGACAAAAATAGCCTGGAACTATGTAGAACTGTTAATAGTTCATGCTTCAAATGTAGACAGGAAATTTGTGACAATTTCCTTCAGCTTGGCTTCTGTTTGTTCAGAGATCTTCCCCTCAGTCCTGTCAAGACAAAACCAAAGCAAAACTCAAACTCTCATTCACTTCTTTCCACATCAAAACACATTTTAAAAGTTTATTCACACCACAGCAATTTAATTAAATGCACAGTCTTCTGATGATACAAAGGGAATCTTTTGTAATAGCTCTTCGCCCTACCAAGTAGAATAGATGTGGGTTTTTTTTGTTATTGTTGTTTTTCAAAGGGAAATCACTACTCTGCCACAACTTAGAAGTGCTGTTAAGACTTTCGGTCATTGACGAGGCCCCAGAACTTCAAAGCAGATGAATAACTACTTCACTACAAATTTGGAAGTCTTCTTATTTCTTCCCTAGCCTGCTGTGAAGCAATATATATTTACCTGATTGTGGAAAGGAGGGCCTGGTGTTGGCTCAGAACATGAGCAAGGAAAGCACTCTCAAACTTGGTGATCTTGCTGGGCTCCAACTTGTCCAGGTGGCCTCTTACACCAGCATAGATGACAGCAACTTGTTCCTCAATTGCCATAGGAACTAAACAGAGAAAGAAAGACAAGTCTATGTCAGACCATTTCTTCATTGACTTGCTGGTTTCTCATCATGGTTGAGGCAAAGGAAACTGAACCCGATTAAGAAGAGCATACCTCCTTCACCTTAAACTCAGAGGATTATTAAGCTATGCCATTCAACAAATATACTTCTCCACTGAGAGCCCTCCAGCTTTAAAGATGGATAGGATTCCCAGACACATTCAGGAAAACTGTGTTTCTCCCTTGCCCAGCAACTGTTATTGTTGCATGCCTTCAAGTCAGTTCTGACTTATGGCAATAATTTCTTGGCAAGATGTGTTCAGAGAGGGCTGCCACCACCATCCTCTAAGGCTCAGTGTGATGTTCCCAAGGGCACTGAGTGGATTTCTATGGCTGAGCAGGGATTTGACCCCCTGGTCTTCTGGAGTCCTACTTCAACATTCAAACCATATGCAGAGCAAACACTTTCATGCACATTCCTGTCTGACTGGGCTGCACAGAAGGCATCTTGCATGTGTAATACATCATCCAAGACTGCTGATTGAGATCCCTCTATGAACTTTCTAGAGGACATGCTTTTATTCCAAAAGAATTTCTCTTTGTCTACAAATGGGACAGCAAAGAAGCAAAAGGGCCTAAACTGTATAGGAAGGCCTAGTGGACTCCTACTGGAAGTTGTTTTGGTGAAGTTGTTTATGTTATTCATAGGGACCTGATACATGCAGTTAGCTAATGGTTTGATCATCTTATCTTAAAAGTGACATACTATCCTGCTTGATTCCTTGAATGTATTGGATTGGAAACTGGAGTTGATTTGACTCTTGCTCAGTTTGAAGGTTGGTTTTCATTCACATCCTGGCCATATGTTAACCACACTGGTAAGGAGTTTAAATGAAGCTCTGAAAACGAGCATACCCTTCTGCGTAAGCATCGAATCCTAAATTCTCATACATCTAGGGCACGGGTTATTAAAAACACAAGTTATGGTTGTGGTACCTCTGAAAAGACAGACCAAGCAAGCCTTATGCTATCTTGGAGGAGAAACATGCATGTTGTATCTGTCTCTCTTACACATATAGTTTCATTTCCACTTCATCAAATAAGGATTTTGCAGCCTAAAAATCCTTAATTAATTGCAAGACAAAAATTATTCCCAAAAACTGGTCATACAAATCTAATTTAATAAAATACAAATCCTGTTGAATATCAGCAAGCATGGTAATGACCTCAGTCAGTACTTTATTAGGCATATCTACAAAAGCTCCAGAGAATGAAAGTAATAAAATAGGCTGCACACAAAGGACTGTGATGGCTAAGTCAGAAAAGATTTCTAGCAATCTCTTCCTACACAATCCTGTCTTAAAATATTAGCAGACAACTGCTTTATTTTTGTATACTTGTCCTCTAAAAAACCACAAAAGCCCTATAGAGTATATGGTACATAGTCATTTATATGGTCACTGCTACTACATGGAAAAACTGGAGAACAGCATTGTGAATGGCTAGCAATTAATTCTACAAAAGGATTCTTACCATACTGCCCTTGTTTAAGTAGTTCAGTCAAACGTACACCACGATTGAGCAACTGTTGAGTAGCGGCATCCAGATCTGATCCAAACTGGGCAAAAGCCGCAACTTCACGGTACTGAGCCAGTTCCAGCTTCATGGTACCAGCTACCTACAGAACATTAAAAACAAAAACAAACAAAACAAAACAAAAACCACTTAGTGGCTTCTATGCATTGCCAGGTTCAGGATATGTCACCTCCTGAATATTAAAAATTAATTGTCACAGTTATTTCTCTCTGTATGAAGCAGGTGGCCTTAAAGTGTTTCAACATATGTTCATCGCAGGAGTGTTTTCAGTGACAGAACAGAACTTATATTATTTCCACTCCTACTCCTCCCACCCCAGCTTTCTAGCAGCCTAACTCAGGGGAGAAATGCCTCTTTGTTATTTCTATTTCTGAGCAATAGAAACAGACCCCAGGAACATATCCAGGCAGTTTTACAGGAGCAAAAATTTAAAGGCGACAACCGTGAACTGCCAGAGACTAACAAAATAATAATAATAATAATAATAATAATAATATTCTCGACATATTTTATCATTGTCAATGGTAACAGCTTTTAAATCTCCACAAACCTGCAAGAGAATAGCAAAACTGATATTTACAAACAAGGCCAATGTTAATATTTTCAGTAACCCTTTTTCTCCAAAGATCTGAATTTCCTATACCATAAAGCTGCTTCATACTAACCACAATATAATTATCAGTTTGTATCACAAAACCTTTTCACCTTTTGTATTTGTACTTTTTGAGGCAGTGAAAAGATAGAACAAAGCTGGGATAGTGTTGTGATCCTACTTTACAACAAATTAAGTGAATAGTTAGTTGAGTCAACTGTCCATACAACTATCATTTTTTTCCTTACCTGCTTCATGGCCCTTGTTTGAGCAGCAGAACCAACACGAGATACAGAAAGACCGACGTTGATGGCTGGGCGGATACCTTTGTAAAACAGTTCAGTTTCTAAGAAGATCTGCAGGAAACAGATTGTGTTACCAGAAGGAGTTCCATTGTACCCAATAAAGCTTTTAGCTCATCCCAAACCTATCCTTATATGGATTCTCATTTAAATGCTTTGGGATCATACCTGCCCATCAGTGATAGAGATGACATTAGTTGGAATGTAGGCTGACACATCTCCAGCTTGAGTCTCAATGACAGGAAGGGCTGTAAGAGAACCACCTCCAAAGGCATCGTTCATTTTGGCTGCTCTTTCTAGAAGACGGGAGTGTAGATAGAAAACATCACCTGGATAGGCCTCTCGGCCAGGGGGACGACGCAGCAGCAGTGACATCTGGCGGTAGGCAACAGCCTATTGAAACAAGAACAAGGCTAATTTATCTGCCACACGGAGTGTAAGAAAAAAATGTTGTAAAGTGGACTCCCTCCCCTGCATGCCAACTGTGAATTCAAACCTGCTTGGATAAATCATCATAGATAATCAAAGCGTGTTTGCCATTGTCTCTGAAATATTCGCCCATAGAACAGCCAGAATAAGGAGCCAAATACTGAAGAGGGGCAGCATCTGAGGCTGTGGCAGAGACCACGATGGTGTATTTCATGGCATCTGAAAAAGAGTGTCGGCAATACATTTGTTCAAATTGGTTTTCTTATACAAGAAAATAAAAGCAGCTTAACTAATAGTGCCATTGTTAGATTCCCCTCAAACACTTCTATTTGTTTCTCCTCAAGAGTCCACCAGATTTTACCTTAGCGGAACAAAACTGAAATGGAACAAGTATTCCAATCTGCAGTTCTACAGTTATTACAGCAACACTGGCAATTCCTTCTATGACAGACTCCTCAATTATGGAAGTCTCAGAAATATTCAAGGGAAGCCAACAAACACTGCACTGAGCCATCTTTGTTTCCATTATTTGCTTCAATGTAAAATAGCTTGTTGCATTTACTCAAATGGATGCCACATCACATTTTGATTTGTGGTTCAATTGACTAGAGTAGGTTCCCCCAGCCCCACAATGAATCAATAAAGGCCTCAAAACAGCAAAAGCCAATTCAGTGGTTATACAAGAAGATAGTGAAAATTGCAGCTGCAGTTGGAGATGACCTCAATTTAGATAGTCTTCTCAAGAAACCTTTATTAAAAACTACTAGATCTGTTTTACTGGTATGCATTTCCACAAAGACACGGGTAGGAAGATCTATGTGAATTATATGCCAATACCTGCATCAGTAAGTCTCTTAACCAGCTGAGCAACAGTGGATCTCTTCTGGCCAATTGCAACATAAATACAGTACAGTTTCTTCTTCTCATCAGTCCCATCATTAAATCGTTTTTGGTTGATGATGGTATCAATAGCAATTGATGTTTTGCTGGAGAAAAACAGAGAAGTAGCCAGAATCCTGTTATATTGTAACTGTCCACAGTTAACGCAACAGTTTTCTAACTAACCTTATATACTTCTATATAAGTCAACCTCATGTATAAGCCAAGGGCAGGTTTTAGGGCCAAAATTATGGATTCTTATATGATCTGTAAATAAGTCAAGGGTCGTTCCACAGAGAGGGGAAAGCACCAGCACTGCCTCAGGGGACCAGCTGCCACTGTCTGCACTGCTGCCATTTCCCCACCCAGGCATTCAAAAAGGCCTTTCGCTACTCAGAGAAGAGGATGGTTCCTTTTTTGAAAAGAGTTAATACTGTACCTTAGCTTATATTTAAAAAGGAACTATCCCCTTCTCTGAGTAGAGTGGTAAAAGGTGAGGGGAAGTGCCAAACAGCCACCGCCATTTTCCTGCCCAGACATTTAAAAGAGGTTAGAAACAGTCCCATGGTGGAGAAAGTAGAGAGGAGTCAGTGCTTTTTTAAAGGTTCTCCTGGGACAAACCAAGCTTTCACCTTTCACTACTCTACTCAGAGAAGGGGATGGTTACTTTTTTTTGTTAAGAATTTAAGTATAGTACTTACATTGTCCCATAGATAAGATGACCCAGGTTTTTTGGTTGTTTATCTCGACTTATATAGGACTATATACAGTATGTTTGGTACAACCGAGGGATTCCTCAGTGAGGGGATCTAGAACATGGCTGCACCCAGGCTCTGGAACTCCCTACTGAGGGAGGCCCTTATCTGCCAGCAGTAAATTCAGCCAAGCTTCAGCATTTGATCAACTGCTGAAGACAGGCTTTTGTACTTTTCTTACTTATGTTTTTAAATTATGTTTTAAACTGTATTTAATTTACATGCAATAGTTTGTCTTGTTTTGTTTTAATTGTATTCTTTTTTACCCTCCCCAAAAAGAAAATTTGAAGTAACAATCTTCCCGCAAACCCCCATGATTAGGGAAGACAAACCTGTCAATTCTGCTTTCTCACACATTAAATGATTAAAAAAATATTTCCACCAATTAAGAAAATTTCAATTTGGTGGGTTCTTGTCAAAAACAAACTGAATTGAACTCTCAACCACTTGGGCATGGAAAATTCAAGAGCTACAACTATTTGCAGCATGGGTGAGCACAATGAGCCTACCTAGCTGGTAAAGATGTAGGGCTTGTCGGAGAGAAAAAAGAGGCGGCAGACCTAATTTAGCATCACAAACTGCTGAATATGCAGTCTAAGCCAAGCTTTTAAATGCTACATACTAAAAAGCTTTGTGCTTGATGGGAAAGTTTTAGTTTCACTTTCCCCACATTCTGTTTTTTGATAATTTTAGGTTTTGTCTAATCATGGAAAAGTTCATATAAAAAATGAATCAAATTAAGTTCTCACCCATCCCCATCTAGGACACTCTTGTACATACAGCTTTCCTAGGGGGAAACTATAGCAGTTAGAAGCAAAGTTGTATGAATACATGACAACAGTTCCTTACCCTGTCTGCCTGTCACCAATGATCAATTCACGTTGGCCACGGCCAATTGGTACCAAACTGTCTACGGCCTTGATGCCAGTCTGCATGGGTTCACGCACAGAGATTCTAGGAATGATCCCTGGTGCTTTCAGACCAACCCTTCTGCGCAACTTGGAAGTAATTGGACCCTTTAAAGCAAGAAAACACGGTCTTTTTATTATATTCACTTACCACTTGCAGCTATGACAACAGCACACTAACAGCAGTTACTATGATCTCCACATTACCTTTCCATCGATGGCATTACCCAGCGCATCTACAACACGCCCCAGCAGCTCTTCACCAACTGGCACATCCACAATGGCGCCTGTTCTCTTCACAATGTCACCCTCCTTAATCAATCTGTCATTGCCAAATACGACAACACCAACATTGTCAGGCTCCAAGTTCAGGGACATACCCTAAAAAGAGAGTAAGCACATTTAAATGATTAAGCAGTTAAAGACACAGTAATAGTATAGTAAGTCCAGATTAGATAATTTCAGAATCAACCATAGTACGGGGCTCAGGGTTCTGAGAGAATATAAAAAAATACCAGTAGCCAAGCAAACCAGTTATGCAGGGCATGGCTACAATAGGAATTAATCCATTTACCAAGTGCCTCTTAAAGGGGAATGTATGGTTGTCAAAAGTGAGATAGTCCTGACTTAACAACCAGAGGCCTTGGAAAGGGAAAGCAGTGATGAAACCACAATCAATGGACCTGAAGCTAGTAACGCTGCACCTTATGATGGCAGGATGGTGGTTTCTCATTTCTTGTATGATAGCTTAGCTCAAGGTTTCTCAACCAGGGTTGCCTGGAACCCTAGGGTTCCATAAGAGGTTGCTAGGGGTTCCATGAGATATCAAGACTGGAAAAAAAAATTTTTTTTTTAAGCTGTAGATATAGTAATTTTTAGGCAGGGGTTCCCTGATACCTGAAAATTGTTTCAAGCGTTCCAGGGCAAGAAGGCTGAGAAAGGCTGGCTTAGCTTAATACAATAACTTTGTCTAATAATTATTATGCCAAAATCACTGCTTGTATAATTAATAGGGCAATTTTCAGGTGACGATATTCATGGTGTAAATGAAGTTATAAACAGAAGGTACTGTATGTCCTTGTATGTTAGTAATATCAGGTCTTTATTTAATATTCGTGAGGAAAGTAAGTGTATGCATGATATACATAGTATATCAAGACAAGGTCACCTTGTTGGATGACCTACACAGGGAACTGAATAAGGAAGTGTATCCTTGTTGGCTCTTCTGGACCTCTCAGCATCTTTCAGTACTATCGACTATACTGTCCTTCTGAGTTGCCTCTCTGGGACAGGACTTAGAGGTACTGCTCTTTCGTGGAGGGACACTCTTAAAGGGTAGTGATGGCTGATTCCTGTTCCACTCTTTTGCCATTGGCCTGTGGAGTCTCTCAGGGTTCAATCTTGTCCCCTATGCTATTTAAGATCTACATGAAACCACTGGGAGAAATTGTTTCAGGGTCAGGTGACACCAGTAGGCTTATGATATCCAGCTCTATGACTGCTTTCCACCTAATTCCAAGGAAGCTGTTACTGTGCTAAACTAGTACATGGCAGCTATAATGGAGAAGGTCACACAAATTAAAGCTTAACCCAGACAAGACAGAGGGGCTCCTACTCAGTTGGAAGCCTGATCTGGGAACAGGGATTCAGCCTGTGTTAGGTGGGGTTACACTCCCTCTGAAAATGCAGGTCTGCAGTTTGGGGGTACTCCTGGATTCAGCTCTGAACAGGGAGGCCCAGGTTTCAGCAGTGACAGGAGTGCTTTCGCACATTTAAAGCAAGTGCGCAAACTGTGCCCATTCCTGGAGAAGAAGGATCTGGCCACAGTGGTACATGCCTTGGTTACATCCTGTTTGGATTACTGTAATGCATTCTATGTGGGGCTGCCTTTGAAAAGTGCTCAGAAATTTCAACTGGCCCAAAGAGCTGCAGCCAGGTTGTTAACTGGGGTTGGCTACAGGGAGCACACAACTACCTTACGGCAACAGCTCCACTGGCTGCTGGTTCGTTTCTGGGCACAATTCAAAGTGCTGATTTGGCCTATAAAGCCCCAACAGATTGGGTCAGGATTATTTGAAGGACTGTATCTGCCTTTATGAGCCCATTACAGCTCTAAGATTGTCTGGAGAGGCCCTTCTCTCTGTCACACTACCTTCTCAAGCTCTTTTGGTGAGAACAAGGACTCCTTCCCTAGAGAGGCCAGGATACCCGTCCTTGCTCTCTTTCCATCAGCAGGTTAAAACATTTGTGCCATCAGGCTTTTACAAACTAACTAGAGTTGGACTTTTAATGCTGTGTGATTCTATTTAAGGTCTGTACATAGCCTTTTAATGTATTTTAATATTTTAATTTCCTAAATTGTTTAATTGTTTCTAACCTTATATTTTTACTTTTATTAATGTTTTAGTATCATTTTTAATTCATATTGTTTTAAATGTTGTTAGCCACCTTGAGGCCCATTATTAGGAGAAAGTGGGATATAAAATTAAAAAATTAAGATTTTAAAAGTCAGTTCATCAGACAAACTGGACAACTGCTGGCAAAAATAGTTTATACAGGTTACCAAAAATTAAGTGTTTTCAGTCTATAAGAAATGAGAATTATCCTGTGGAGATCTTGGTCCCACATACATTCTCCACATCTTGAATAATGACTCTCTAAACACAAACATAACCAATTAGTAATGAAAGTACTAAATATATAACACCTCATCCATTAGGATAGAATCAATCAGCACTTCATACAAATGTACCAAGTAAAGAAGAATTTACCTTCAGCCCAGAAGAGAACTCAACCATTTCTTCTGCCTGAACATTCCTTAGGCCATATACACGGGCAATACCATCACCAATTGAAAGCACACGGCCAGTTTCTTCTAGCTCAGCAGAAGTGTCAGCACCAAGAATGCGCTCCTCAAGAATAGAAGATACTTCAGCAGTGCCTGGTAGAATATAAATTAAGACAATTTCATTTTTTGTGTCAACTGGTGTAGGGCTGCACCTTCTTGGGGCCAAGGAAATTCTGCCCTACATATATATATGTATGCACATCCATCCAGGAATCCTCTGAACTCACTGGAAGCAATGGAGAGGCTTTTCTTTGCTCCTTCCCACAAAATGGCAGGGCACTGATTCTAACGTGGAAAAAGCCATCTGTATGAGAATCTCTGAGAAAGAATGAAGAGAATGAAGAGAAGGTTCTGTATTTTCTTCTCCAGATATTCTTTTCTGGCTGTCATAAACAACTAAAGGGGAATCTCTGGAAAAATGAACAGAAAGCCTTCTCACCACTCACCCCAATCGTGCTGCAAATTGCACTTTTCTTGCTACTAGAAGAAAAGGGAAAGAGCTGACAGTAGAAAAGTGGGGATGGGGGAAGATCAGGGTAAATAGTGGGGTGTGCATATAAAGCCTGGGGACAATTTGTGCATCCATGATTTGGAGGTTCTTGTTAGAATCTTCCCTGACATTTTTGAAACTGTTATTTTTAATGCTCAATAGCTATAGACAAAACCAGTTATGTTGTTTACTGTAAAATGATTTTTTTCCACAGAAAAATACAGCATTTGCCAGCCCACATCTCGAGTACTATTCAAAGTGGTGGTCTATGGGCTGGTGCTGACCTATAAGCCAAGGGCTGCTGGTCCACAACAACTTTCCAGGAAAGAAACGGATGCAGCGAATAGACAAAAATATAGTGCTTGTCCCTAGCACATCAAGAAGACAGATCTGGCAGTCCATCACAACACATAACTTAAGAAACACTGGTCTAAGGAAGATATAGTGTCATGAGGTGGTATTCAGAAAAATAACAGAGCTAGCATTACATAGGCAGAAAAGCATTATCAAATTTTATCTGGGTAGCCACTTCCAAGGGATCAGAGGCCTCCACTGTGGCAATAAGAAATGCATTACTTTTACTTTCAAATGAGGCACACACTTCCCATGCCTTCTCTATTTGTGCAATCACTTTGAAAAAGTGATCCAGTTTGAAAACATTGATTTTTTTGGAATTTCCCAAATATACTTAAACTTTACTAAAAGCAAATGCTAAAAGAAAGATGAGCAGCTAAGTCGATGATATCATTCCTTTTCTATTTAGTACTGTACAAGTTTCTTGAATGTTAAAAACCCTACACAACAGCTCCCCCGCCCCGCCACATCTTTTTTGCCTTTATTTCTTTTTACTGGCCTGCTTGAGAACTGTGTTCTAGGAATTCTAGGTTTCTCACCCAACCAAGGGTTTCTTCTTCCTTAGATCAACTTAAGTCTTTTTTCACTCGCTGCTTCATACCATTTGAATTGCCTCCCAGAATATTTGTGGATTGCTCCTCCCCTCGTTACTTTTCAATCTAAATTAGAAACTTTTCCGAAGTGTTTGGAATTTTAGTTTAATTTTGTTTTATAATCTTGTATACTATATTTTGATCACACGTATTGTGTTGATTACTTTATATTATATTGTATTTTTTAATGTATCTGGATAATTTGTTTTACAATTGCATAGTATATGTAGTTTTATATTTTATGATTCCATCCTTCCCTCTGTGTGTGCATGCATGTATATGCACATATATTTTAGATTGTATGCCTCTGGCAGGACCCATTATTTTTTGTTGTTTTACATGCAAAGCTCCATGTACATTGATGGCACTATATAAATAAAGAAATGACAATAAGGATGATGATAGTGTCTATAATCTAGAAAAGCATTCTTGGATTTAACTGAGTTTAGAATAGGTCAAAACAACCCATGTGTCACAACTGCTGGAACCTGGAATGTAAGTAGGAGAAGATATGCTACCATCTGGACAGAAAAAATTGAAAGGCAAAAGGTCAAACAAGCCTTCAGACAAAGGTCAAATGGCATAACTCCAACAAACAACACGTCACTGCAATTAAGAAATATCATTTTATTACCAAAAATGGGTTACAGACATTTATTTCTAACATACCAGTTTTCTGTAGACTTGTTTTGGAGGCATGGAGGTTCCTTGTTGCAACAAATGTTGCACCAAAAGCATTCCGGGACACCTACCATGAAGAAAAACATTTGAATATTCAACAGCATGCTCCCCTCACATTTATGAAAGCACATTTCTCTGGCATAGTTTTATACAAATGGAATTGATTTTAGCATCACATGGCCAATGGCTATCTTTTGTTTCACAAGCACACTATTTACAAGCAGGTATACAAGCAGAATTGCAGAGCTAGTACTGAACAGGTATTATTCCCCAAAAAACTACTTAATAGCCTTGAACAGCATTTTGTATTTCAATTTATTTCAATTAATTTCTTCCACCATATAGGAAAACCACAACAGGATATCAGACTAGGGCCAAGATTCCATATGGCACAGCATAGTGCAATAGTTCTGCAGGTACAAGTACACTACACCTCTCCTCTCACCCCAACTCACTGTTTAGCCACTGTAACCCCCCCCCCAACCCTTAAATGGCTGGTGGAGAACAAGGGACTGGAGTAGCATCTGGCTATTTCCCTGTAGTCAGATGCAGACTGATGATATCATTCACTGAAATCAGCTGGGGTCCCCTGAGGTTTCAGCTGATGATGTCATCAGTACGTACCTGATGAAGAAGACATAGCCAGATGCTTTTCCAGCTCTTGACAAGCCATGGATGAATGGCTGTGGGGGTCTGCAGTGGCTAAACAGTGAGTCAGAGAAAGACTTTGTCTTTGCAAGGGTGGAAGAGAATACTAACCTCCCCAACAACCAAGAGAGAGAGAGAAGGAAAAAAGGATATAAACAGATGTATGGGGGGATTTGTGACTGCATATGTTAGTGACAGGATGCTAGCCTATGAGTTCCTTTATATATTGTCTAGAAAAGACAATGTGTTATACAGCCTAATTCTGTGCATGATTATTTGGTTAAAAATTCCAATATTGGGCAATGGATTACTCTCAAGTACACAGACAAATGCAGCTTTCGATTCAGTATTGTTTGGAAGTGACTTTAATTAACAAAATCTTGGTACCACTGGTTCTAATATGACAGAAAACTCAGTAGGCAGAAGATGTTAAAAACCAATCTCCCACTTCCAATAAAATTTTGCAGTAACATCTTTCTGCAGAACACTTGCTGAACAAAGAGTTGTAGTCCACCACCATTTAAAAACTTTTACTGAAGAAGCTACGCTGTCAGTGCAGATTATTTTTAACAAGATGCTGGAAACTGTATTGCTGTGCATCTTCCTAACAACTACTTATATATAAATGTACCTTATTGATTTAACACTTACTGCATTAGGCTTGCATTGGAAATTGGCTCCAAATATTTAGTCATAACTAGGGCTTCTGCAGTAAACTGTATACTAAATGCCTTTTTTCAAGGATATCATATAGTATATATATATATATATATATAAATAACATAACATGCCAGATATATTGTACTAAATAGTATCATAGTATCTCAGGGTAACTGGTGAAAACAAAACAAAACAAAACAAAATGCACCAATTTTACAAAACAATGTCGCTGAAAAAAAGATGCATGTTGAATGTCATACAAACCATCAACCTGTGGCAACACAGCCTCAGTTGTGAATGCAGCTCGGTTTACTGCTGCATCAAACAGTAATTTCTTGCATGAATCACCAAAGGCTCACTACTACCACAACTACAAACCCACTGTATTCAATACTGGACTTGATCTGTGGTGCAAACAAAAAGTCAACCCTGCATAGCAAAGCATTCCTTTTAAAATCTAAAATCCCAAATGAAATAAAAAAGTGTTGGCAATGTTTTATTAAAAAGGAACTGTTTACAGGTTTATAAATAAGTTAGGAAGCACAAAGAGCATTCAGGGACACCTTCCAAGAACCTTTCAAGGTCATAAATACAGTATCTAAAAATGTGATGTCACTACAAGCCTATTCTACCAGTGTTTTCACTATTCTGTTACTCAAAGTGGTGATCTGTGGATCTCTGCTGATCCATGGCAAATTTGTAGAAAAGAAAGCCAATGGGTACAAATATGGTACTAGTCCTTGACACATGATAAAAATAAAAGATAACAATAATAAAGATAATAAAAGAAGCACTACTAATCATGCTTTACACAAACATTCCTCCAAACTTTACAGTTGCTTCTGACTAGCAGAAATTTAACTGATGCAGCCTGGTGAAAGATACCCCTTCTGCATTTCAGGTGATCCAATGCAATGAGAAAAAGAAGCAGCCCTATGTTTTCAAACTGTTATTCTGCTAGAAGGGTTTTTGGAAGGGGAACGTCTTTTCTCACCCCTTCTATCACCTACCAAAACAACACTAAAACAAAAATTGTTGAGACATACAGGAGTTTTAGTTTCCCATGCCTAGACGCCATCCCAAATTTCTCTAATTAAAAAAAGAGATCAGGGAAAGAGGATGGAATAAGACAGTGGTTCTTAACCTTTTCTTTACCAGGGACCCCCTTTAAATATCTTTTATAGCTATGCCCCCCCCAAGACTCAACTCAAGATTTAAAACCCCAATAATATTAATAATAATAATGCCTGATAATAAAAATAATACAATTACACCATCCATGAAACCTTCCCTCAGAGGCACTGGAGGGGGAGGGAAGACTTTTCTTCTGATTCTTCCCGTAAGGCTGTGGCTGGAGTGGATTGAATGGTAATGTGCAGGCCAAGCCAGCCTTTACCTTGGCTTCTGTCACGAGGCCACTCTACTGCAGGAAGGAGGTGGGCCAAGCAACATTCAGACCTTCACAGACCCCCTGTGAGAACATCGCGGACCCCTGGGAGCCCCCAAATCACAGGTTAAGAACCACTGTTTTATACCATTCTGTACTGTTAATACCTCAATTAATGAAATAATGTGAGTATTAATTCTTTAGCAGAAAACTTGGGTGCCAGAGACAGAAATAACATGGAAAGAATAACTTGTCCCACAAAAGCACTGGAGGGGGAGGGAAGATTTTTTCTTTTGCTTCTTCCTGCAAGTTTGTGGCTGGAGGGGGTTAAATGGCAATGCGCAGGCCAAGCCAGCCAGCCTTTGCCTTGGCTCCTGTCATGTGGCCACTCCACTGCAGGAAAGAGCTGGGCCGAGCAGCCTTTAAGCCTTCGCAAGACCCCCTGTGACAACATTACGGACTTCTGGGAATCCCCATACCCCAGGTTAAGAACCTCTAGTGTACGCCATTTTTATTTTGAAAAGAAAATATTTAAAACAGATAAAAGTTGGGGGCTGGGGTGTGCAGCTCCCATATGGGTGATGTCAGTGTGACGACCCTTCCATGAGGTAATGAGCAATTTGTTTTTCATTACCTTTTCCCCCAGTTCATTTTTTAATCAATTAAACATATGAGAAGTATTCAAAAATTACTTTGAAAAGGTCACTTTAAGGCACTTTAGAGGCATTTCTGACATACAGTTTTGATGTTTTATGTCCTTAAGAGCCACTGGAATAGGAGAACAGATTTTCTCCTTGGGTTTTAGGGCGCTCTATGAGGCCGTGTTCTGGAAGAGTTTACTTCGGACGTTTCACTTGAATCTGTGGCTGGCATCTTCAGAGAATGGTTGGGTAAGAGTGTGTGTGGAGTTTATATGCTGTGAACCCCTGTTGGGGAGTATACGTAAATTTGTGTAACTGAATGGTTAGTTTCTGGGTATAGAAATGCAAGGCTTGTTAGTATCTGTTTGGCTGATGGTTGGTTAATGGGCCATTATCTGCTGGGAATCCCCCTGTCCTTGGGTGGAATTCTTTTGTAAGTGCTGAGTTTTGATACTATTGTATTTCAAGACTGGGAGTCAGATTTTGTTTACTTTTAAGGTTTCTTATTTCCTGCTGAAGTTGTCCAGGTGTTTGTGGATTTCAATAGCTTCTCTGTGCATTCTGACATAATAGCTGTTGGCCTGGTCCAGAATTTCTGTGTTTTTAAATAGCATTTTGTGTCCAGGTTGGTTTATAACATGTTCTGCTACTGCAGATTTTTCTGGCTGGCCCACTGCAGAACTCCACCCAGAGTTTCTTTCTGATGTTTCACCTGTATCTGGCATCTTCAGAGAATGGTTGGGTAGGAGTGTATTTGGGGTTTATATACCGTGAACTCCTGTTGGGGAGTATATGTAAATCTGTGTATTTGAATGGTTAATTTCTGGGTGTAGGTATGCAAGTAAGTAAACAAGAAAGTAAACAAAATCTGGCTCCCAGTTTTGAAATACAATACAGTAGAATCAAGACTCAACACTTGCAAATGAATTCCACCCAGGGACAGGGGGACTGCCAGCAGACAATGGGCCATTAGCCAACCATTAGCCAAACAGACACTAATCCTCCTTGCAGATCTCCACCCAGAAACCAGCTATTCAAATACACAAATTTGCATATACTCCCCAATGTTGGGCATGACCTTGCGAGGCCAAATCCCAACCCACGAGGAAAAGCAAAAAAAACAGGTTGCGGGGGAAGCTTTGTCGGCTTGCAGGTGCAACGAGAGAAAGCTTGGAAGCCAATGAGTGGAGAAAGAGGGCCGTGAGGAAGCCTCCGTGTCAATGTCACCCCAGGGCCGGGGCCCAAGATGGCGGCGCCGATGCCAACCCCACTCATTCCCCCCTTTCCCACCCCACTGCCCTCCGACATTGCTCACCAAGCCGGCCTGCCGAGGCAGGGAGCGAGCGAGGACGGCGGCTACGCGCACGGACAGCATCTTGGCTGGAGGGAACTGAAGGTTAAAAGAAAGGCCGCGACCCCTTCGCCGACTTCCTACCGCCTCAGCCGCCGCCGCCGCCTCCTCACGAAGAGACCGCGGACAAAATGGCCGCCGCTTCAGCCCCGCCCCCTTTGAAGCGAAGGGAGGCCGAAGCCACGCCCCCATTGAAAGCGAATGAGGGAGAAGCCACGCCCCTTTGTGCGAAGGGAGGCAGAAGCCGCGTCCCCTTCTGCAAAGAAGGGAGGCGAAAGTCACGCCCCCCTTTGAAGCGAAGGGAGGCGGAAGCCACGCCCCTTTTTCTTCAGCTGTCATGGGGGGACGAAAGAGAAAAGCTCGCTTCCGCTATGACCCGGAAGAGCTTCTCTATAACCTTCCTGTCACCTCTGGTTAATTTGATTTAAACTGTTATAATACACCCTCCTGAAAAAAAAAATCTTATGTAAACACGTTTGTGCCTTTCCGCGCTTAAAAAAATATAATCACTTTTTTTAAAAGGACCGTTGCTGCCATTGAAAATGGCGGTAAGAGTTCAAGAGGCATATGTATATAAGCACGCCCCTTCAGGAGGAGGAGTCGAGGTTGCCGGGAAGGGGGCGTGGTCCGAAAAGGAACTCCTTCTAAAGAAGGATCAAGGGGCGTGACTGGAGTTCTAGCCCCGCCTCCTGAAGGGTAATGACAGGGAAGGTCCACGTGGCGTTGCCTGCAAGGTGAAATGCAGCTGCAGCGCCAGCGTTTATGCGGTGAATGAACTGTGTTGAAGCAAAGGGACTTTTTGCCCTCTGGTCCCTATTGCAGCTAGTTTCATGGTTTCTTTCTTTTTTTAAAAAAAGAAGAAAATATTTTATTGCATATAAATGTAAAAATATAAACAAACACAACATGCAAATAAATATACAAGAAGAGGAAAACCGAATAATGTTAATGATTAACAAAAGCAGCAAACAATTATCAATTGTTTATCAATGACTTGGATGAGGGAATTAGGGGCATACTTATCAAATCTGCAGATGACACCAAATTAGGAGGAGTAGCTAATACCCTAGAGGACAGGATCAAAATTCAGAATGACTTGGATAGACTGGAGAGCTGGGCCAAAGCTAACAAAATGAAATTCAATAAGGAGAAATGTAAAGTACTGCATTTAGGGCGGAAAAATGAAATGCATAAATATAGGATGGGAGAGACCTGGCTGAATGAGACTATGTGCGAAAGGGATCTAGGAGTCCTAGTAGACCACAAGTTGAACATGAGCCAACAGTTTGATGCGGCAGCTAAAAAGGCCAATGCGATTTTGGGCTGTATCAATAGAAGTATAGTGTCTAGATCAAGGGAAGTAATAGTGCCACTCTATTCTGCCTTGGTCAGACCTCACCTAGAATACTGTGTCCAGTTCTGGGCACCACAATTTAAAAAGGATATTGACAAATTGGAGCGTGTCCAGAGAAGGGCAACTAAAATGGTGAAAGGTCTGGAAACAATGCCTTATGAGGAGAGACTTAGGGAGCTGGGTATGTTTAGGCTGGAAAAAAGACGGTTAAGAGGCGATATGATAGCCCTGTTTAAGTATTTGAAGGGATGTCACTCTGAGGATGGAGCAGGCTTGTTTTCTGCTGCTCCAGAGACTGGAACACGGAGCAATGGATGCAAGCTTCAGGAAGAGATTCCACCTCAACATGAGGAGGAACTTTTTGACAGTAAGAGCTGTTCGGCAGTGGAACACACTCCTTCGGAGCATGGTGGGGTCTCCTTCCTTGGAGGTCTTTAAACAGAGGCTGGATTGCCATCTGTCGGGGATGCTTTGATCAAGATTTCCTGCGTGGCAGGGGGTTGGACTGGATGGCCCTCTTGGTCTCTTCCAACTCTACAATTCTATGATTCTATGATTCAAACCCTCATTAAATACCAATTGATTTTCTTAAGTAAAATTTCATTGCTTGTTAATTCCTATCTTTTAATTTCAATAATCTGATGCTAAAAAGAAAAGAAACTGACCTCTTTTTGGTCATCTTAAATATTAATTGTTCCTCTACCGCTTGCTTCTCTAATTTTAATTCTCTTGTATCCAACAGAAGTAGATTATCCTCACAATTCCATGCTGCAATAAAATCATAGCAAACGGTTTTGTCCATACAACCTCATGCTAGAAGTAACATGAAAAAGAATTTATGTACCTGGTGAAGTAAACTATTGTACAGACAAGGTCATGTTGTAATAAAATTCTAGATAATTCTTTACGTGTCTGATGAAATGGGCAATAGTCCACACAAGTTTATGCGATAATAAATGTATTAGTTTTTATGACCTCTCCATTGATGCCCCCCTTGTCGTGGGAGAGACTTGCGTACCCTAATGACATTTTGAGCTATGCTGGCGGTGGCATAATAGCCACCTGTAGGGTCTCCCTTGCCAGACAGGTCAAAACCAAAGGGTCTGACAAAGAGCGTCAAAGAGCAGGATGGTCTTTCTAGCCTTATGGCAACCACCCTAGAAGAAGGAAAACTCTAATCCCAAACCCGGGCAGATGGTGCTCGTCCAACCCTGTAAGTTCAACCTAAGAGAAGGAAACTCTAATCAGACCTACGACCCGAGGACCTCGCTGCTACCGTCCATGCTTGCAAGGTCACAGCAGATGAACCCCTGGTTTAAAGGGTGAGGCCAGTTCTGTGCACGCTGCGCTCCACCAGAAAAATCCATTGCACAGGCTCGAAAGATAAATGCATTTCCGAAAAAGCCCTGTAGCGATAGGCGAGGTACGAAACAGCAGGTGTAAAGATGCACTGGAAGCCAAGACGCACTGGAAGCCGCAGACCCAACCCTGCCTGCATGCAGGCGGCTCAGGACTTTGGTCACTTGAGGTTGACCCGGGAGATGACAGTCTTGTTCGGCAGCATCCTGAATGACCAAACAGCCTTTTTTAAGGAGAGCACTGCTTGCTCCATATGGAGAGGGGCCTAGAAAAGGTGGCCTAATGAAAGCTCATCCCCATCTACCTGGATGGCTAGCCACGACCAACAGGCATCTTCTGATGCAGTCAAACCAAGGCAAAGAAACAAAGGCACACACCAGCCTCCAAAGCTGTAAATAAGCTGATGCTTGCATGCTGGAACATCAGAACCATGCGAAACTCTGCAGATAGTGGCTTGTTTATCTTGGGTTGGCCTTTTTAGTCATCAGCACACTTACAGAAAGCGCGGGATGAGTCCTTCCTGAATCTTAGTTTGCAAAAAAAAGCCAGAGAGAGAGAGAGTTTTTATGACAGATAAAATACTTTATCTTGTCTGGTCCTCTGGAGTTCTAGGGAAGCTGGTGTTTGAACCCCTTCCATCAAACTTCCTTGGCACGGGTGTGGCACAAAAGGGGGTGCACCCAATGCCTTGCTCACCCCTATGCCTGGTTCTTCTGAACAGGACTACATACTGCTAGTGAACAAAGAGAATAAAAGTGTGTATGTAGTCCACAAAAGGTTATGCTAGAAATTTATTTTTAACCTATATCTCAAAGGTGCTGCTGGATTCATGTATCGGCATATCTACATCACACAATTATAGTGCCTTGATATCACTTTAGTTGCTATGGCTCCATCCTATGGAATTCTGGAGTTAATAGTTTCTTGAGACACTTTTCTGCAAGAGAGCACTAATGCTATAGTTAGGGAACTGCACTGGAATGCCTACTCCCCCCAAACTACAAATCCCAGGATTCCATAGGGTAGAGCTGTGGTTGCTTAAAGTGGTATCAAGCTGCTATAATTGTGCAGCATGGGTATACTCTTTATCACTGGTTTCCAAACTTTGATCGTCCAGATGTTTTCGACTTCAGCATCCAGAATTCCTGACTGTTGGCCAAGCCAACTGGGGCTTCTGGGAGTTGAAGTCCAAAACCCCTAGAGGGCCAGAGTTTGGAAATCACTGCCCTATATACTCCTTTTAAGACACATACATACAATGTTTTATTTATTTTATTTCATTTGTTTGTAGTCAATTTATTTGTGTACAGTCTGGTTTGTTTGCATTTCCACCCAAGTAAGTAATTGGAATAGCATGAGTACTGATCAGTGGTTCTTAACCTGGGGTTGGGGATCCCTAGGGGTCCACAATGTCCTCACAGGGGGTACACAAAGGCTTGAAAGTTACTTTCCTTGCAGTGGAGTGGCCACATGACAGGAGGCCAGCCGGCTGGCTTGGCCTGCACATTGCCATTCAATCCGCTCCAGCCACAACCTTGCAGGAAGAAGCAGGAGAAAAGTCTTTCCTTCCTCTCCAATGCCTCTGAGGGAAGGTGTACTGGCTAGTGAAATTATTATTATTATTATTATTATTATTAATCTTGAGTTAAATTTTGGGGGTCCACAGCCACAAAATATATTTAAAGGGGGTCCCTGGTAAAGAAAAGGTTAAGAACCACTGGACTAGATGTCCTATAAGATCCATCCCATATCTAAAACTCCTATGGCGTCCTTGGAGGGCGAGAGGAAATCCAAAGCTGAATAGAGAGCCACGTCTCCTCGCTCTCCCCACCAGCTGGGCTTTTAATTCATTACAGAGAAGGGCTGGCTGTGTGACTACAAATCCCAAGAGGCATTGCGTCCCTTGAGGTCATCGGTGCGCGCCAGAGGAAGGCTAAGTGTGGAAAGCGGGAGGTTTGCAAAAGAACTGGAGTCGGTGGACATGGAGGGAAAACTCCAGAGGGTAGGTGGGTCTCTACATGCAGCTCCTCTGATCTTCCGGAGAAGGGGAGAAGTGTGTAAATTGGAGAGAGGGAGAAAGATGCATTTCCCCAGTCATCTCTTATTTGTGATTGGGCTACTTAGTTTACAACCTGTGTACTGTTTACTTAGTTTGCACCCTGTTTATTGTTTACCTAATTTACACCCTGTTTACTGTTTACCTAATTTACACCCTGTGTACTGTCTACTTAATTTACATCCTGAACTTTATACTAAGCCACCACTGCCAATGCCCACAGATTCACTAAAACAATCCCGTTATGCTTGTTCGTACTCCTTGCAGCAAGAATGTTCTTCAGAGAAATGCCATGATGCCTCTGCTCAGTCTTATTTTTCAGGTTGTTTTTTTTTTAAGGCAATCGCTTCATTCAAATGGCTTCATTCAATGGCTTCAAATGGCTTCATTCAATGGCTTCAAATTCAAAGCCTTTTATATAAGTGGCTCTTAACCTTTTCTTTACTAGGGACCCTCTTTAAATATCTTTTGTTGCAGTGGACCCCCAAGACTTAACGCAAGATTTAAATGCCAGTGCTGCAAGCCACCACATTGCTAGTTCGATTCCAGCGGGCTCCAAGGTTCACTCAGCCTTCCATCCTTTCATAGGTCGGTAAAATGAGTACCCAGCTTCTGGGGGGCAATTAGCTAACAAACATTGGAAACTGTTTAATGCAGTTAGATGTGTAAACAGATATTGCTTAAAACAATTTTTAAGCCGCTCTGATAGCCTTGTGGCTGAAGAGCGGGGTATAAATAAATAAATAAAATAAAATAAAATAAATAATAAAACAACAACAACAACAATAATACACCACCACATGATAATACTAATACAGTTAGTATAGTGATGTACTAATTAGAGAAGTACACTAGACCAGTGGCTCTTCACCTGTTCTTTACCAGAGACCCCCTTTAAATATCTTTCATTGCAGCGGACCCCCAAGACTTAACCCAAGATTTAAAACTCTAATAATAATAATAATACACCACCACCTGATAATACTAATACAATTAGTATACTAATATACTACAGTAATTATAGAAGTAAACTAGAATAGTGGCTCTTAACTTTTTCTTTACCAGGGACCCCCTTTAAATATCTTTTGTTGCAGCGGACCCCCAAGACTTAACTCAAGATTTAAAACCCTAATAATAATAACAATACCTGATACAATAAGTCCCCCATATCCACTGATTCATTATCCACTGATTCAATTATCCATGGGACAAAAACAGCACACCTATCATAGAGCCTTCCTAGAAACTGTCCTCTAGTGATTTTGTAGGTCCTCCAAGGCAACTCTATGATATCTTAAACCAGAAGTCCCATTATTTTCAATGGCGTTTCCTATTATCCACAGTTTTTGGTATCCACAGCCCCCCCAGAACCAATCCCCAGTAGATACAGAGATCCTATTGTAATAATAATAATAATAATAATAATACTGTACAGTTACGCCACCCATTAAACCTTCCCTCAGAGGCACTGGAGCAGGAGGGAAGACTTTTCTTTTGCTTCTTCGTTCAAGTTTGTGGCTGGAGTGGATTGAATGGCAATGCGCAGGCCAAGTCAGCCAGCCTTTGCCTTGGCTCCTGTCACGTGTCCACTCCACTGCAGGGAGGAGGTGGGCCAAGCACCTTTCAAGCCTTCATGGACCCCCTGTGAGGACATCGTGGACCCCTAGGGGTCCCCAGACCACAGGTTAAGAACCACTGTTTTATTCTGTACTGAAATAAATAAATCATACCTCAGTTAGCAGCAAACTGGGTGCCAGAGGCAGAAATAATGTGGAAAGAATAGGGTTAGGTTCTTATACTTCAAAAAAAGGAGAATAGTTCAACTTGTTTTAGCAACCTTTTTGTTCAAAACAAACAGTATCCGGAGGTGAAATGAAGCAACCAGTCAGCTAAGCCTTGCATAAGTAAATAATAAGTAAATAAAAACATTTTGAACCTTCTAAAGACCACTTTGGGCTTCTTCAAAGGAATACAAGCATGACTTTCTTTTGCTAGTCTCCACATTTTTTATGGTTTCTGTTTTGGTGGCCAAACTATAGAACTATGTTTTTTTCTTTTCTTTTTCTTTTAATTATTTTATTTGCAAAAAAATCTTGCTTTAGTTCACACCATGCAAGAAAACTTTTGTTGAACATTTGTGTCAATAGTTCAATAAAAGCATAATGTATTTCCTCTAAAAAGAACAATGTTTTTCTAACACGCTGGGCGTAGTAGGAGAGGCAGGCTTCTCCACTGTCCTATTTTCTCCCCGTTTTGCCTTTCACTCATCCCCAGTAAGGGATTCTGTAGGCAGCTGGTCTTTTCTTTTGCCCATATTAGGCAGACACATGTGGCTACAGTAGGATCAGCTAGAGCAGAATTTCAGCTCAAGCTTTGTAAGTATTGTTTACCACTGTCATGGTGCTTCTGCAACCCACTACTGAAAATCTGTGTTTCTCCAGACCTCCTTAGCCATCCTCCCAATGCCAATGCTGCCCAAAGCCTTCCAGCTAGACATGGGGCAAGGATGAAAAGTGGGGCTGGGAGCGGGCGTAAAAAGTATTCATAATAAGGAGCTTCTTTAGAAGGGCTCCATTAACTGAAGCATAAGTTATTGGCAAGGGCCATAGCTAGGTGGTGGGACATAACTCTCAACATGCAGAAAGTTCAAATGTCCCAGGATGTCTCATGACTGAAATGTTGAAAAGCTACTGCCAGTCACTGAGCTCCAGTCTTGCTTTTGGATCAGGGCTGCCTGAAGTTATAAGGTTGTTTTTGTGGCCTTCAGTCCCTGCAGAGATCCTAAGCTGTCCTTCTTTGGAGCCCCCAAAAACAGCATCCTCACAGGAACATCAGTTCACCTTTTAAATAAATTATATGGCTTCCAGTGCTGCTTGACATCAAAAGATCTCTTTTTCAAAAGTGAAAGTGGGCCAGTTCCAAGTTGCTGGGTTGTTGTTTTGTATTTATTGGTATTCTGTGCACCTCCTGAGGGTCCAAGAACAGAAAAGTGGCCTTTGGGTTCAATATGATTGCTCATCCCTGCATTATGTAGACCAACACTATGACTCAATGAAAGGCAGCTCCCTTTCTCTGTATATGTTATTGTGACTCCTTGTTGTTTTTAATAACAAGTTGTAAAAATCCCTTTTGACTTGTAAGTTTAATTGCAATCTGATGTGCTAGCACACTGTCCAGCTTTTACCATTGTATAACAGCTGTGATTTAGGTACTAAAGGGAGTAAGAAGTAATAATTTTTCTCCCCAGTTGCTTTTTTTGCAATGTGCCTTAACACACTTCTGGAGCAAATGAGTATGTTTTATTTCCTTTAGTGCCTGAACCATAATTATTGCTGGAGCAGAATGGTAAAAGATGGACATTTATGTGTTGTGCAGGGTGCTCTGGTTTATACTGGTACTCTCTTCAGAATGAAAGATGGCTTTTTCATCCATAACCTTTTCAGGATGCTATGAAATAGAACTGTGATAGCTGTATTACTTTACCTATGATATTATTTATTACCAGGATGGGGGAAAGATCTAACTCTGAAGGGGGAAACCACTCATGTTGCTCTTCTTCATCATCCATGATAGGTTGAAGCGTGGTTAAAAAAGACATTTGGAGATCAGCCAGTTCCCACATATGAAACAGATGCACGAACAGTTGATATTTTGTACGAGCTAGCAGAATGCAATGAGTCCAGAGATGGGGACATCAGCTTATTAATTGAAGACATGAAGCAGAAAGCAGCTGAATATGAATCAGATGGTGAGATGGTAGTCTAAAAGATTGATTCCAACAATAGTTTCATTAAAAAACCACACTTTTATTTCTTTGCTACTTATTACAGCTTGGAATAGTAAGTGAGGAAAGTTTTCCTCTTCAGCAAAAAATGTCACATTGGATCCCCCTGATTCTCCCTCTGGCATCTTTGATGTGTTTAATAAAGCAAGTGCATCTTCTGTTGGTTTTGCAGGTAGTTATCTACAGGATCTTCTTACTGAGAGCTTGAATCTTTCCTTCAGCAGCTTGTCAAAAATGAGCACCAGTTATCTGAATAACTTGGTGGATGTAGCTCTAGCCCTTAAAACAAAGGACACATCCCTCGCAAGGTAAACATGTGCATTTGGGTTTTTATCTCATATGATAAGCTTGTTTTAAATGCTGTAGCTCAGGAGAGGAAACTTTAGGCTCCCAGATGGTTTGGTATGCAGATCTGATCAGCTCCATCCATCATGGCTAAAGGTAAAGGATCATAGGCATTTCAGTCTCACAACTTGTTGGGGCCACATGTTCTGTAGCTTGCATGAAAAATTATATCAATCTTGTCAACTTCTAATGTTTTAATACCTATATTGTCCTTGCTAAGAGTAATTTGTAGAATCATAGGGCCGGTCTATACGAGGGGGAAAAAATGGAGTACCTCGTAGTTATGTTTTGTTGTTCTTTTTCTTGTAAAGTGCCATGTATGTTGATGGCGCTATAGAAATAAAAGATGATGATATAATGACATTTTGCAGCATCAGCAACATGTCTTAATGAGTGTTTTAGCCCCAGAAGCCTCGTACTCCAGATGGCGGCCGCAAGTAATTTACTCGCTTTGGTATCTTATCGTTGCCGAATTTTTTAAAAAAATTGTCTGAGGTGCGCTGGAGTGGTAAAGTGATTTTCCAAGTTGAAAGGACAGCAGGGAAAAAACACAAATACCCCGTTTTACTACCTTAGCTAAGACAAAAATTCAACAGAGCGCTTGCCTCTTAGCAAGCTCCACCCCCTGTGCTCGTCCAGTCAATCAGCTTTGCACATCCACTTGTATGGGGAAGCGATTCAAAGCGAATTGCTTGTCCTAACAGGTAGGAATGTGCAGCCCCTCGCTGTTTAAACAAAAGGCTTTTCCAGTGTTGTTTTTGCCGTTTTGGGCCCTCCTCCTTTTGAATACTGTGCATTCGCATTGATGCGGGATCCCATGTAGACAGGTAGGATTCACAGCGAATTCCATTAGATTTATTTTCACCATTTAGACAGCTCCATAGAGTTGGAAGAGACTATGAGGGCCATCCAGTCCACCATCCACAGCTTGAAAATATTTTTTTAAAATCCAAGAAGCGAACCTTGATTTTGCCGTTTTATATAACGGACACCATTTTACTGTGTCATTGTATATAATAGGACCTGAGCATATACAGATTTTGGTATCCACGGGGAGTCTAGAACCAAGCCCAAGCGGATACCAAGGGTCCACTCTAATGTTGTTTAAAAGGTATTAAGGATCTTTTTAAGAGTTCATGTGGGGGGTGGGGTCAAAGAAAATCTTTGAAATTCACAGTGGTGAGGTGACCAGTAGTTAGGTCTCTGTCATAGTCCTATAATCCAAATGCTGCTTTAAAAAAAGAAAAAGAACATAATTGACTTAATTTATTCTTGCCAGCTTCATTCCTGCCATCAATGACTTGACTTCAGACTTGTATGCAGCAGAATCAAAAAACAAAGACATGGAGCTTGAACTGAGCAACCTGAGGAAAAAACTTACATCAGCCCTGGTGCTGGAAAAACGTCTTCAGGAGTAAGTGCTTAATACAAGTTCACTTTATTCTTTCATTTTCTTACTAGTCTTCTACTTGAGGCAGTGTTATATATCAGAGAGCGTTCTGATCCACCACCTGCAGTTGGAAGCGGTACAGTTATTTTAATCAAAATTCTGTGACCTCATTTTTCTGCATGAGTAGTTCAGGGCAAAGTCTTTTGGTATTAATGATTCTTGCTGCTGCAGGTTGTAACTTATAATTTGATCGTTCCTGCTGCTTACTAAGGGTAAGTAGAGTGCCTTCTCTGCTGTGGCACTCTGGTTATAGAATACCGTCCCCTTGGAGCTCTGATTGGCATAAATGTTGCTGTCTTTTCAGTGCCACGTGAAAACATGCCCATTTATTAAAGGCCTTTGGGGCCTAATTGGTTTTACACAAATCCTCAGTGTACAGGCATCCCCTGCTTTTTGTCTCATCCACTTTTTGTCAATCTACTCTTTCGATGCTTTTAAATTATAACCAGAACCGATTGATTTGATGTGTGGTCTGCTCTTTTGACCATGTCGAATTAATGGGTTCTGGTTATGTACTGTATAATTTAAAAGGTTTAAAAGAGTGAAGGTGAATGCTAGTGGGATTTGGAGCAGGAAGAGAGGAAGAGTTGATTTCCTTAATTTTCTCTTTACTGCTTCCGGTTAGCAGGTGATGTTGGGGTATATGTGTATAAAATAAAAATTTATTAAAGATTCCAGGGAGCAAGCCCTTTAGGAATATCTTCTTAAGAAAACTTTATTTCAAAGTAAGCAGAGTTAGCAGGAAAGACTTTGACCCAGCTCAGTTTGCAGCTGCATGTGGTCTAATCATCCAGCGAAGTAGACAAATTAAGGACAATAAGGCCGTTTGCTTAAAAATGCTTATCAAAAGTTTACTGAAGTTATAGCAATCTTAATCTACATATTCAAAACAAATCTAAGGTCCTTAATTAACTAAGAGGATTGGTTCAGGGTAGAAAACTCACCCAATCTTGGGAAGTTCAGGTTAGGATAACCAAATCAGAAGTTTCTACGTATTACAGCAGTAACATCCATATTTCCTCAAATAAAGACGTGATTGCAAGTAAGCAAGAACTTGCCTCTTTTCTTTGTGTTTTGGAAGTTAGATACATGGAGGAAAGGAGAAAAGGGAAGCAGCAGCATCATGGAGAAGCTGCAGAGACCCCAAAAAAGAACAAAGACAGAATCATAAAACATTTAAATTAGGCCATGTGATGAATGACTCAATGGTCACCCCATAGCATGCAAGGAATTTCCTAAACTTACTAAGCAGGAGGTGCAAGAAGAGTGCTACATTTCCCACAGGTGAGAGATGGCATTTAGTCAGAGAAGCGAGGCAGTAGGGGGTAGCAATCCCGTTGGGTGACTCTGGTGAGAGATGGGCATTGGTATCACCCCAGGCCTGGCACTGCTTTGCTAAGCGAGGGTGGTGGAGGGATGTTTCCGTGCCCTTCTCCCTGTAAGCCTCATCCCAGCTCATGGCTTCCTGCATTCCCTTCCATTCAGACTCTTGTTGCTTCAACAGCTGTCAGATAAGCAGGGGGTGTAGTACTCGGACTGAACAAAAAGATGGTGCTTTGTGATCACACACTGCTTGTTTTTTTTCGCTGCCACCTATTGTTCAGGTTATTCGACAGATTAGGGACCAGAGTACCGTAGGTTCCGCATTTTGACTATTTTAGCTTTTTGACTGTCATGTACTGGCTTCCTCATACTCAGTAACCAGCAACTTCAGAGTTAAACAATAAGCTTTATTGCTACAGAAATCTAAAGAGCGAACCATACAAATTGATGCTTCAAATGGAAATTATTTACAAAGCAGTAGAATAAAAAGTATTTACAATCTACAGAATCTGGCAGGCTATATAGTCATTGGCTATCCATCATCCCCACTCCCCTTTTCTCACTGAGAGTGGGCACCATCTCCCATTCTCACAGCCCCTGCAGGTGCAAGGCCACTCAACCAATTTCCAGACACATACCATCCTCCCTTTGTTTCCCATATAACACAAAGTTGTTATAAGCACAGAAAAAAGTGCATACCTCAAATGGCAGCTCAGAAATATAAACACCGCATTGCAATGTCTTTTGGCAGGAGAAGGTCACTTTCAGGATCGATCCTGACATTGACAGTGCTCTGGTCCCTAACTTGTCGAATAAGCAGGGGATGCCTGTATATGGTTTTAAATAGTTTTAGACCATTTTAACCAGTTTTGACCTGCCTTATTAACTTGTTAAACTGTTTAATACATATTTTAGCCTTTAAAAATAATTTTATTTTTACATTTAAATTAGTCCATTTGGTTTTATTGTACACTGGCCTGATATCTTTAGATAGAGGGCAGGATATAAATATTTTAATATAAATATTTTAATAAATAAATGCAAGGAGGATTTGTCCTTACTCCGCAGCAAGGCCTTCTAGTGAATTGCTCAGACTCTGTACAGCCACAGAGCACAAATGCTAGAATGTCCTACAGAGAGCATTAGCAGCATGGCCATACAGTTGATAGCTAAGCTGAGTTCTCCAGGCCTTCAGAAGAAACCTTGAAAAACTGCACTTGCTATAGTATTGTAGTCTTGCCTTTTGACAGAACTTCTCTGGGCTCTACAACTGCCATTCCTGCAACACTCATAAAAACTTTGCCAGGGCAAGTATGGGTCCTTTTTCTTGGGCTCTATACGTTTTGATTTGCTGTTACTAGGACCTTCAACTCCTAATAATTAGCCTTTTCCCCTTCTGAAAGGGGAGCTCTGCCTCTCACAAATGTACATGCATTGCTAGAAGGGATCAGCATTTGAAGCTTTCTAGGATGAGAATAGGAATTTTAGATCTTATTGTCTTCTACCATGTATCTTATACTCCCAAGTTCTTGCATTGCTCAGGGCTAGCCAATCCAGCTCTGGATGCATTTTGTATTTTGTCCTCCTCATAGAAGTTGTGTGCATTGCATGAGATTTCTTGTTACTGAAAAGGTGTAATTTTTTTCAGTGACCTCATGAAAACAGAAGAACTTTTAGTGGTGGAAAAAGCGAAGGCTGAGAGCCGAACCCAGAACATGAAGTTCCTGAAAGACAAATCAGAGGATATCAAATTCAGAATTAAAGCAGCAGAGGTTAGTACTGTACAAAGTGCCTTACACTAGTATTGCTATAGATGATGCAGTCTGTTGAATGATTAAAATCTTTACACCATATGTTTTTACTAGTACTTTAAAGCATTTGACAGAGCCTTATACTGAATGACAAAACAAAAGAGGCTGGTCCCTGTCCCATTGTTCTTACAATCTGAATTGGACAAGGGAAAAGGAATGGCTAATGGAGGGTAAATCTGAGCAAATACTGTTTGAGCAATGTAGTCAAAACAGAATTATAAACCATAGAGTTTTCTATTTCTAATTCTTACAGAAGCTGTAGATTTATTTAAGGTTTTCATTGGATTTTAATACAGCAGATTTATTGCTTAACATGGTATTTAATTAACACTGGTCCTCCCACAACTCTTCAATTTTGTCATCTCTCAACTTCATTAGCAAACTTACTTACATAAACCTAACTATAATTAATTCTACAATATAGAACTCAGTCACTCTTATACATACAACACAAGACAGTCACATAAAGGAGAGAAAGCAGGGGTAAGGGGACATGGAAAATGACATCAGCTTAGCAATATTACATTGCTTGGTTAATCTAGACTAATGCTCAAATACTTCCAAAAAAATGGGCCATATATTTAAATATTTTTGGCTGCCTCTTTCCTATTTAACATTATTTTTTCCTCTGAGAAAATCAGTGAGATTCTATGTCCAAGTGTTCTGTGTGTCATGGACTCCCAGCTCTACAAAATGCATTTAATTCCTAGGGCCTCTGTGTGGTTTCTACCCCTGATTCCACCACTTTGGCCACCAAATGTGAGGACTTCCATAAACCTTACTGTGCCCACTAAGAAGAAGAGCTTTCCCTGATCCCCACCACTGCCACCAATGTAAGGACTTCTTCCTGTCCCACCTGTGTGGCCACCAACTGTGGGGACCTCCTAGAAGCCTTCAAGGTTGCTGTGTGAGATAATATGCAACCTCTACCCCCACAGGATACCAGCTCTCTTTAATCACTGCTGCCACCACGGACAGCTTGTCTGAATCCCAAGCTTACTATTATATAATGTTCTCGGAGGTAAAACGTATACAAATACAAAACAATGCTTTATGAACAAAAGTTGAATGTAATAAAACAAATTAATTATTTACTACATTTACAACACATTTCACACTCCCACACCACTCATTAATTCCTAAACCTGACTGACTCTCTTAACCCTAATCCTCACTCACTCCTCTCTGCTCTATTTCCAGACCAGCCTTATTATCTCCACCACCAGCCTTATCCAAATCCCTTCAAACATTCCACCAATCACCTCTTACTCTCAACATTCCATTCATTCACTCTTTCCTGCCAACTCCTTACCTTATTACCTTTTACACACAGTATATACATAATCCAAAATACCCTAATATCTAATACATTAAATAACACTTTTCATCAGAAGTCAATGACATCACAGCTTCCCATAGGATCTATAACATGTCCTATTCCCAGTATTCCATTCTAACAGCAAATATCCTATCTGTGAGTTGCACACAGGAAAGTCCAGAGTGGTCTTTATTATAGAATTTCATTTCTTCTTGCCAGAAGGGGGCAATAATTGGACAGGACCATAGCACATGAGCCCAAAATCCTTTATTATTGCAGTGTCTCCAGTATTTGTTGTGTTCCAATACGTTCAGTTGGTACAGCCTATCTGGTATCCAGTAGATGCAAGATAATTTTCTGTTGAAGTAGTTGGAACCATAGATCCAGGGAGGAGGAGTTCTTGGTGCTTGCTAGAATACAATTCCAAAGAGAAGCGTCCAATGGTTTTTCAAGTTCACTGGCCCATCTGACCCACAAATCTAACTCAGGGCCCAGTTCAGCTCTAACACAGTGAGATATCTATCTAGCTATCTATCTATTTGTTTGTGCCTGTAGAGAGGTCTCCATCATGTGTAGGAATCTGAGTACTCCAGGAGTCTCTGATGCTGCCAGGGCAGTTGGGTCAAACGCTGCCTGGGCAATGTCTAAATTGCAGATATTGCCCTTATTCACAAAGGAGAGAAATCAACTGCAGCTAATGATCAGTAGAAACAGATAACTATGGAATTCTGGATAATTTGCTCTTAATAAATTCCCTGTTCATTAAAACTGGGAAAAGGTCTGTGGGCTAGTATGTTTTCACACACAAAAACATTGCCCACGGCAGTCAGCATCCTTACTCCCTTTCCTTCAATCCTTGCCTCTCCTGAGAGACAAGACTTCAGGGAGAGGCCTCAGCTGGCTGGATAAGGAGACTTGGCATGTTTCCTACTATGGATTTAAGACAGAGGTGCAAAAAGTACAGCCTGTGGGCTGCATGTGGCCTTTGGGGATGATTTATGGTGTTTTTTTTTTTTTGCCCTAAACCCAGCCAAAAGCCACCAAAACTGTATGGAAGTGTGGCAATTTGTTTCTTCTAACTCCTCTAAAACCTCAAAGCAAGAACATTGGCTGAAATTCAGCCAAAGGAGTTACTGAAAGTGATGGCGCATCATGATTTTGGGCATGCCAAAATGCACCTGGTGGCTTACTGGGCAGGAGCAGCAAGGAAACGTGGCCACTGCCTTTTGTGCATGTGCCCCCTCCTGATTTAAAACTTACTCCAGCCTTTGGCACAGTATGATACAGCAGCTGCAGTGCCCTAACCTCTCTAATATATCTCCCTATTTCAGAATTGCATAACATCACCCCCAACCTGGTTGTGCTCCTATTCAAGTGTGGATATAGCACCTGTTTAATCTAGTTGTAGAAAGCACCTTTCACTTATAGCCAGTTACCAATTGTGTATTAGGAAACAAAACTGTAGTGTTCCATTGTTGCTGGAAGATTTCCAAATCAGTGACAGCGCTGATCTCCTGCTCTTATATAATAATAATAATAATAATAATAATACTGAGTTATTTATTACCCACCTCTCCCCTCAGGATCGGGGCGGGGTACAACATCACAATGCATCACATACAATTCAGTTCAATTCAAGTAAGTTATACATTAGAATACAATACAATACAATCAAGCAGGTTATACAATTTTTATACAAGTCAGAAATCAATACAGACGAACATTGCAGACAATTACAAATACAGTAGTTGTACAGTGCAGACAATATAACTGCCAGTAGCTGGTGCTGCTGGCACTGCAGGAGTGACATTTTTTCAGAATGCACTGTACAATGATAAGCGACATGCTGCTTTTTTAAGAAACTGTATTACCATACTAGTTTCCACAGCACATCACCCCAGCTCTTAATAAGCTGGTCCTCATTTTACTGGCTTACAGAAGGCTGAGTCGACCTGGGGGGCCCTCGGATCGAACCTATAGACTCAAGATCTAACATGAGTTTTGGGTTTTTTTGGCTGCATTAGCTTACTGCGCCACCAGGGCCCCTCTTTATTTTTATTCCAGCTTTTTCCCAATTGAGGACTCAAAGTGGCTTACAATTTTTTTTAAAAAAAAAACATTGTTAAAAATCCACAAGGTATAGAAGTTAAAACAAGATTAAACAGTAAAAAAAATCAAAACCGGATTAAAACATATACAGTATAATTAAACATGCACCCACACCCCAGCACAACAGTTATCAAGAACCAGCACATTATTTTGGTAGGAAGGGTCTTATATAGTCAATCATCACATGCCTGTCTAAACAGAAAAGTCTTTACTTGTCTGTGAAAAGAAAGTAGGGAGGGGGGCAATCTAACTTCTTTGTGAAAGGAGTTTCAGAGCCTAGGGGCAGCCACTGAGAAGGCCCTTTCCCTTGTTCCCACCAGATGTACCTGTGAGGGTAGTGAGACAGATCAAAGAGCCTCATTTGCTCATTCTCCTAAGGCTTAACTGCAAAAGGCAATGAGACAGGTGCTGGTCTTTTCCAATACATGGAGAGCTTGTGGTTTATCAGTGGAGCACATGGTTCTGCTTGTAGAAGATGCTAAGTTCAGTACCAGGGCTTGAAAAGATCAGTCCCTGAAGAGCCATTGCCAGTCAGACCAGACAGCACTGGGTAGATGAACCAAAAGTCTTTGCTTGACCTAAATCAGGCTTGTGTGTTCATAAGGCACACTAGGCTTTCTTCCATTTTTATTTAGATGGGAAATAGCAAAATGATTTTTCATCCCTCTTCATCTTTCTCCTCTGTTGTTTCATTTTGTAATGTTTACTGTCTGGTTTTGCCACTGAACAGTAGTCATTGTTTTTTCCTGTCTTTTTATTTGTCTTTTCCTCCCTGTAGGAACAACTTTCTGCGAGTGGGATAGATGCTTCCCTGACTCATGAGTCTCTAGTGAATCTTTCAGAGGTGGGCGTTATGCCATACATACTGATGCTGTTCTAAAATGACACACGCTAGTTGGCATTTAACCAGGGTGATTGAGAGGAATTGACATTTTACCCAGATGGTACTTGGATGTGAGTTTGCTAGAGATGGGAGGATCAGATCCAAATATCGCTCTAATGAGATGCTTCAGAGAGCAAAGGGCTTGAAGTCATCCATCAAAGGTGTGGCCCCTGGAGTTCATTGAAATACAGTGAGAGAGAAAGAAATTGATGCAGAAACTGCGAAGAAAAGAAAAGCACTGGCGGGGAGAGGAAATGCTATAGAAAACCACAGTCATGGCTGTAGTTATATATGACTTCCAAAATTCCAAGCCTAAACACAACCAACGGGGCAGTCTTAGGTATTAAAGGTCAACCCCCGTTTCCACGGATTCAGCGTCCACAGTTTCACTTATCCACATCCAATAAAACATGTTCTCTCTAGGCATTTCTAGGTCCTCCAATATGATTCTATGGTCAACGTCCAACATTCTTCTCATTGAAAATAAGGGTATGCTATTATCCATGGTTTCAGGTATCTGCGGGGGGGGGGGTCATTTTGGAACGTACCCCCTGCGGATACAGGGGTCATCCTGTACTATTTAGAAATAATTCCCATTGAGTTTAGTGGGGCTCAGGGGTAGCTGCAAGGGGTGGCCAAAGTGAGGGAATTGCCCCTCCCCACTAAGAATTCTGCCCCCAATGAATTTTTCCTTCAGTCCCCAAATTTCTAACATTGCAGCGAGTGAGACAACATTCGCACATAGAATTCTTATATTTGTTGTGTTCACATTCCCTTGTAACTTTGCCTCTCCTTTGCTTTGGATGCCTGAATAATTGGATTTTCTAAATGCTGAACTTGTTTTTTAAATTACTGCAATGCTAGAAATTAGAGAATAAAGGAAAAATTCATGGAGGGGGCTGTGCCCTCATTTGCCCCCTCAATACCTACATCCCTGGTGGGGCTTACTTAAGATGGTATACTAAAATAAATGTTCAAATTGTGGGCCCACAAGCAGGGCTTGCAACAAAATGTTTCTACGTATTCCTGGAGCCTGGAAATGTTAATTCTTTAGACTGTAACTCCCACAATTCCCTAGATGACATGGCCACTAGGAGTTGTAGTCCAAAAGAAGTTATTTTCTAACTACAATTGCTACCTGGGTGTTCCCTGTCTAGGGTTCCGGCCACCCTACAACAGGAGCTCTTTAGTCTTTTCACCAGGACTAGACTGGCAACTGTCACCCAGAGGACCTTTTTGTCAGCCGCCCCTAGACTGTGGAATGACCTGCCAGAAGAGATTTGACAGCTAAATATGCTGTCTGAATTTAAAACAGTATTAAAGACCTATCCCTTCTGGCAGCCCTAACCAGTCCATTTTAAACTATGAATTTTAAATAGGTATTTTAAGTTTATGGATTATTTTAATGTGCAATAGTTGTTTTAATCCTGTGTGTTTTAACCTGTGTGTTTTAAGTGGTTTATGTTTTAATTATATATTTTAGTTTAATTCATGTTGTATACTGCCTCAGGCCTAGGGGAGAAGTGGGTAAGAAAATTTTTGTTGTTGTTTTTCATGCCTGGTAGTTATCAGATAGTAAGGGAAGTAAGTATCAGATAGTAGGGGAAAGAAAAAAATATGCTTTTCTCACCTATGTGCAGGCTGACTTTTTTTTTTTTATTCTCACGAGAAAAATCTATGTGGAATATATGAACAATTTGCTCTGTTCTATCCACAGAAACTGGCAGAAATAAAGAAGGAAGCAGCACCTTTGAAAAAGAAACTGGAGTCTTACCTGGACCTTACACCTGTAATTATTCTCCTCTCTCACATATTCCCCTCTCTTTGCTCTATCCTCTGTGTGTGAATAGTTGGATAGCACTGCGGCCTTCCTGGTGTCCTGGCAAAAGTGTTGTGACAAAAAGGTAGAAGAGATCGTGGTGTGTCTGAGGAATGCGGGAACACAAAAGTAGAGAGCAGAGATTATTTTTTTCATTAGGAACTGTATAATTTTTTAATGCAACACATTGTATGTGGTGCATGTAGATGCCCAACATAGCTGTGGTATAAGAAATAGTAGTTCCTCACTATGGATTAAAGAAACTATGACCTCTGATTTCCACAGTCTTTCCTGTTCATTAGTGGCAGCTTCTGGATCAAGCAGGAGGCACCTGCCACAAAACGATGAAGCAAGGTGGTGCCCCTTGATCTGTGAACTGTGTTATTTATATAATAATAATAATAATAATAATAATAATGATATAGTGCCATCAGAGTACAATTGGACAGGCACATGCCCCAAGGCACTTACTGTGATGAGCTGGTGATGGAAATGCAGCCGAGCAAATGAGAAGAGAGAATGAGGGAGCCAATCCCAGAGCAGGAAACTATAATGGGAGAGGTTTCAGAGAGTCTGAACTGTGTGGGTGTCAGTTGAGAAAGAGAGTTTCTGTCAGTTAAGTCCGTGTGAAGTTTGGTTTGGAGTTTGGTCTGTGCAGTTGGAGAGTGTTGAGGCTGAATAGTTGATAGAGTGAGTGGAAAGTGAGAACGTAAGCCAAAGAGTGGATGAGTCTGTTGTATGATTGGTTATAATATTAGAAGCCCAAAGATTATTATATGCGCTTCTATAGGTAGTTGGTCACCATTTCACCACAGAGTGAGACTAAGTGACACTAAGCCAAATAACTATTTTTAATTTTTTTTTAGTTATTTATACCCTGCTCTTCAGCCACAAGGCTATCAGATTGCTTACAAATTGTTTTAAGCAATAGCAATTTACACAACTACAATGCATTAAGCAGCTTCCAATGTGTGTTAGCTAATTGCTCCCACAAGCTGGGTACTCATTTTACCGACCTATGAAAGGATGGAAGACTGATTGAACCTTGGAGCCCTTGGGATTGGACTTGCAATGTGGTGACTTGCAGTACTGACATTTAACCACTGTGCCATCAGGGCTCCCTAAGTTATATACACAGTATTGAAGCATTGATGTTACAACCTTTAAGTTAATAAACCAATTCTTATGTTTTGTTTATAAAGTCCAGACTCACTGTGATTTATTCCACTCATTGACAGATATTAGGCACGCTTACCAACAGAGATCACACATCCACGTATTCTATCCACAATTCAGGCCCCAGTCCAGAGAAGGGATTAAAGGGGAAGTCTGAAAGGAAGGTGGCAGTGGCAGGCGGCTAGGCTGAGTAATTGGATAAATTCAGCTGGCATGTCTTCCACACTTACAACCTAACATTCTCTCAGAGATGGAAGTGGAGAAAGGGAAGAGAGCATGCTTGTTTCATGTTTGCCTACTTCAGCTGTCTTTCATCAGTAGAGATCAGGATAAAAGGGATGTTGCCAAGTGCTTAAGGGTTTTGAGGATGAATTTGAAGGAAATAGGCAGGTGGCAGCATGGAGGTGACCGGTAGGGCTTGTTCTAGTCCTGAGGGCAGAAAGGGGACAGTCCTTTATGGAGCAGAATACCTCCAGATGGCTTCTAAGTGATACTATGGTTATTCTAAGTCTGTTTGCTTTGAAATTTTTGCATATTTTATAGAAAGATTTCTCCTGGTCTTGGAGACTATGCTGAATCAGTGCATCTTTTAGCTCTTAATAGTGTTGAAGACACACCTCCTGGAAAACTTCCTTGATTGCAAACATTCAGAAGAGGAAGGCAGGGAAACCCTGCATTTGCCTAAATGTTTGTTTGTTCTCTTCAGAGCCCTTCTCTTGCTCGAGTGAAAATTGAAGAAGCAAAGAGGGAGCTGGTGAGTATTTTTGTCTTTACTGCTTAAAAAGTATATATGGTAGGAATCATGCTATCCTGCATGATTGCATCTAGTATTCCTCACCATTGGCTACGATGGCTAGGGCTGCTACGAGAGGGTTGCATGATTCCCACCTTTCAATAAAGGTTGAAATCTCCAAGATGTTAGTGACTAAGAAGACTGAGAATTGAAAATGTATCAGTTGTTGCCAGGTTTTACTGGTAGCCAGGAAAAATTTGAGGGAGGCCTCTGAGTTGGGAAATTCTTCAAAAATATGTTAAAAAGGAAGGTATTCTGCAGAAAGAGCAGGAAGAGGAGATAGTGGTAGCCCAAATGTTAAAGAACCATTAGTGTCAGGGGCCAGTGTTAACCTGGCAGGATCCAGTGAGCACAGAGACATGGGGCCCTAAAGGTAAAGTGAGGCAAACAGCTGTTTTCACATCAGGCCTTTCAGACTTTGTATATGGGGAGACATGTCTCATTTGTTCATTTGGTCCCTACAGTTTGTTGTCAATTCCTGAAGTGTGTTGAGGTCTCTGAGAGAAACACAAATGAGGCCCTATCTCTATTACGGGTTCTCTTAAAATCTCTGTCAGAACTTCCTCCCACAAAGATTTTAAAAGAGGCTGCATGGAGGGTTTTGCCAGTGTAAAAGGGGCAAGCTCCTTCTCTCAGTATGAAGTAATTTTTTTGGTAGGTTTTGTTATCTAGGAGGTACCATAGAGGGATTCTTCCAAGTACTAAATATGGTCACTGTTTTTTTCTCTTCCTCTTTCTAGGAAGCACTTGAGGCAGAGTTTTCAGCAAAGGTGGATATGACAGCACTTTCAGTAACTTTGCCTACCAAACGACAATTTACCTAATGACCCTGGTATACAAAGAAAGGGATGTTTGTGAATTTTGTGGACGTTGATATATCTGCCTTGACTTCAGATGCCATATTATCTTGTCTCATTCAACTCTGCTTCTCTGACAAAAGCCGTTTTTAAAGAAAAGGACAGCTTTGTATTTTGTACATAATTCTTTCTGCTTTTCTCATGAGAATGTTTTCTTGCTCAGTCTTTCTCAATTAACCTATACAATAAAGTTTTGTAGTAATATGATTTGACAACTGTCCTCAAGGTGGTGCTCTAAATAGACAGAAGAGCAACCATAGTTTGATGCTTGATTAACCTCTGGAGAACTCTTTTTTTTTTAGCTGAAAACAGCACTTAGAAACAATCACCCCAATCATTCTCCTGCCTGTTCCTGGTCTTTGCTTCTCACAGGAGGAGTTAATCCCACTATCAACAACCACCCTGCTTGCACTCTTGGGCAGCTGCTGGAGACCAGGTGCCCTCCTACTAAAGCAGAGATGGGAATCATGCTGCCTTCCAGATGTTGGTAGGTTGCAGCTCCCAGCAGCATAGCTAAGAGTTGTTGCAGTTCATTAACATCTGGAGAGCTGTGCAATTTCTTTTCTTTTTTTAAAATCTGTGTCTTTGTAAGCTACCATGAATCCTAATTCTTGGGAAAAGGTGAGATATAAATAAATGAAATTATTTTTGTTCTTACTGGAGACACCACTTAAATGTCACATGATGACCCTCATGTAGCATTGCTCCAGGGCAGGCACTGTGGAAAATTAAAATGGCATAGACCAGTGTCTTAACCTTTTCTTTACCAGGGACCCCCTTTAAATATCTTTTGTTGCCATCGACCCCCAAGATTTAAACCCTAATGATGATGATGATGATGATGATGATACACCATCCATTAAACCCGCCCTCAGAGGCACTGGAAGTGGAGGGAAGACTTTTCACCTGCTTCTTCCTGCAAGTTTGTGGCTGGAGCAGATTGAATGGCAATGCACAGGCCAAGCCAGCCACTCTACTATTGGGAGGAGGTGGACCAAGCAGCCTTCAAGCCTTTGCAGACCCCCCCCCAAGGACATTGTGGCCCTCTGGGAGTTGGCAGACCACAGGCTAAGAACCACTGGCATAGACCTTTTTCTGGCACCTTGAGGCTATCTAGAGTGCTACTTACACGTGTGCAGGTCTCCTATGCAGTGAAAAACTGAACTGCAGGTAGCAGCCTTCTCAATGATGTACCTATAAGCCCTGTACCTACTGCAGATCCAGATTTGCTATCTGATCCTTCTTTTAGAAGGAATATAAAGGGCTTGTTTTTGCTAGCTGAGAGTTGCTTTGGTGCCATCTAGTCCCGGGGTTTTCCCATAATTATGGTTACTCTTTGGTCCTAACCTTACCTTGCTTTTTGCCCTTATCTCCAGGTTAGCCTTTTGATCCTTGCTACTTAATTATTCCTTAGGTTTTTTTGATCCTGATTCATCTCTGATTGCTCCTGTAGTTCTTCCCTTACAACAGGGGTAGGGATTGTGTGGCTTGTACCAGAGCTCCCCTGGACCTGTCCCAATGTTCATATCAGGGAAAGGCCCCCAAATGGCCAAATGCACCCACAAACATCTCTGGGGGCATGCACAACTGGTTCCCTAAAGGCTGTGTCTCTCCACTAAAACTGAAATTGCCTTGTTCCCCCCGAAAATTTGGGAGTGACCTACCTGTGACTTCTGATTTTGAAGAAAAGGTGGTGACAGTCTGCTGAGGTCCAGAGGGGCTGAAAATGGTGGCAGGGTTGTCCTTGGATCCAAGCAGTTGCCCACACCTGCCTTGCAGAGAAGCTGTGAGAAATTTAAAATGACAGCCCATAACTGCCCACTGTTGCTGCCACATAAACTAGCTGTGAGAGCTGGTGATATATAATATACGTCTCTCAGAAGGCACTCAGGATTCCTTCAAACGTAGAGCTAAATAATAATAATATTAATAATAATAATAAAATTTATATCCCGCCTCTCTGCAAGCAATCGGGGCGGCTTACAACGATAAAATGGTAGACAGTATAAAACAACCCAAAATCCCTCCCTCCCCTTAAAACATTATTAAATTAATACAAGTTAAAATCAATATATAATACAATATGTTAAAAACCCTTTTAAGCAGGCAGCATCTGTTTGGAGGTCCAAAAGCAACCTCCAGAGGGGGTTCCTGAGGCCGGGGTTAGCTATTCCGGAAAAGCCTGCCCGAAGAGAACCGTCTTGACAGCCTTTTTAAAGCTGTCTAATGATATCAATAGGCGGATCTCGTCGGGCAGGCCGTTCCACAATTTGGGGGCGACAGCCGAGAAAGCCCTCTGGGAGGTAGTCGCCAGCCTAGGTCTTTGTGGATGCAACAGATTCCTCCCAGAGGACCGGAGAGCGCGGGGAGGATTATAAGGGAGAAGGCGGTCCCTGAGATAGCTTGGACCCAAGCCATTTAGGGCTTTAAAGGTGATAACCAACACCTTGTACTGGGCCCGGAAGCTGATAGGCAGCCAGTGGAGGGACCTCAGAACCGGAGTAATGTGGTCCCTCCTAGATGTTCCAGAAACTAGCCTGGCTGCCATATTTTGTACCAGCTGTAATTTCCGAACTAGGCACAAGGGTAGCCCCATGTAGAGAGCATTACAGAAATCCAGACGTGAGGTTACCAGCGCGTGCACAATGGTCTCAAGATCCCTTACTTCCAGAAAAGGGCGCAGCTGGCGTATCAGCCGAAGCTGATAACAAGCGCTCCTGACTGTCGCATTTACCTGATTTGTCATCAGGAGCGACGAGTCAAGGAGCACCCCTAGACTGCGAACACAGTCGCTGGAGGAGAGTGTGACCCCATCCAGGACTGGAGATTGCAACCCGATTCTTGGTTTCGGGGCCGCTACCGTGAGCACCTCCGTCTTGTCAGGATTCAGTCTCAATCTGTTTTTCCTCATCCAGCCCATTACTGCCCGAAGACATTCATTGAGAGAAGAGATGCCATCAGAGTTTGAGACCGACGAACGAGATACGGAGAAATAGATCTGAGTGTCATCAGCGTACTGATAACACCCAGCTCCATAACTCCGGATAATCTTACCCAGCGGCTTCATATAGATGTTAAATAACATCGGGGACAGAATAGCACCCTGTGGTACTCCACAGGTGAGCTCCCTTTTACTGGAGCTACTGTCCCCGAGCAGCACTCTCTGGGTCCTGCCTGAGAGGAAGGACCGGAACCACTGCAAAGCAGTGCCTCCGATGCCTAACTCCCCCAGGCGATCCAGAAGAATGCTGTGATCTATCGTATCAAAAGCCGCTGAGAGGTCTAAGAGCACCAACAGGGTCACATTACCCCTGTCGATGCTCAGACGCAAATCGTCGGTCAAAGCAACCATGGCAGTCTCAACCCCAAAGCCTGTCCTGAAGCCAGTTTGAAATGGGTCTAGGTAATCGGTTTCATCCAAGACAGCTTGGAGTTGAAGAGCAACTGCCCTCTCGATCACCTTGCTCAAAAATGGTAATAAAGAGACTGGCCTATAATTATTCATAGCCAGGGGGTCCAGGGAAGGTTTTTTCAGAATAGGCTTAACAGCCGCCTCCTTTAAACATGATGGAATATATCCTTCCCTGAAGGATGCATTGATGATGCTCACCAGGAACTTCCGCAATGCATCCCCACCCTGGACAGCCAGCCAAGATGGGCAAGGGTCGAGGGGGCAGGTTGTCTTCCTCACACTACCAAGGAGCTTGTCCACGTCATCGGTACTCACAGATTGCAGCTGATCCAGTATAATTACATCGGCAGAGTTGCTGGACACCTCGTCCATTGTTTCTGTTACAATAGTGGCATCTAGGTCGGCTCTTATCTGAGAGATTTTATCTGCAAAGAAGTTATTAAATGCATCACAGCAGGCAGTCGTCGGGTTAAGCAGGGGATTCGGCGCAGGGATCACCTGCGCCAGCTCCCTCACCACCCTAAACAGCTCTGCTGGACGGGACTCTGCAGACGCAATACGTGCAGAAGAGAAGGATCTTTGCGCTGCACGCACTGCCTCCCAATAGGACCAAAGAAAGTTCCTATGGCGAGTTCGGTCAGATAAGAGTCGAGTCTTCCGCCACCTGCGCTCTAGTCGTTGTCCAAACCACTTCATTTCCCTAAGCTCAGGTGTATACCATGGCCTACGGTTAGAAGCGGGTTGGCAAGGACGCTTGGGAGCAATTGTGTTGATAGCTCTGGTAAGGTCTGTGTTCCACGTATTAACCAGAGCATCGACAGGATCACCGGCATTTCCAACCATTAAGCCCTCTAAGGCTTTCTGGAAACCCATAGGTTCCATTAGCCTTCGAGGGTGGACCATTTTAATGGGTCCACCACCCCCGGTGGGGCAGATGTAGGCTCTAAGTTCCATCTTGACCAGGAAATGATCCGTCCATGACAAGGCAGAGGTACTGATTACCTCCGCCCACGGATATACCTGATCCGAACTAAAGACCGCATCGAGTGTATGACCTGTACAATGTGTGGGCCCGTTGACCAATTGGGATAGGCCCATGTTTGTCATGGTCTCCATGAACTCCCGAGCCGCACCTGTTAAGCTGATCTCGAGCGGGATGTTGAAGTCCTCCAAAACCAGAAGTCTGGGGGACTCCAGCAGCAGCTCTGAGACCAGCTGTGTCAGCTCGGTTAGGGAGTCTGCTAGACAACGGGGTGGCCGATAGACTAGCAGAATCCCCAAGCTATCCCTGGTCTTCAGGCTTAGGTATATACACTCGAAGTGGGCTGTGTTCTGGATAGGTATCCTGGTCAAGGTCAGGTGGTTCTTATGGACTAGAGCCACTCCACCCCCTCGCCCACTTCCTCTCACCTGCTCGCTAACAGAGTACCCAGCTGGGAGGGCCTGTGCCCATGTGACAGTGCTATCCTCTCCCAGCCAGGTCTCTGTGAAGCAAGCCAGGTCGGCGTCCTCATCCAAGAGAAGGTCCTGGATGATATGAGTCTTATTCCTCACCGACCTGGCATTGCAGAGGAGCAGAGTGAGGTTCTGTGGAATGGTTGGTCTGCTCTCCAAGCCATTCTGGGCAACAGAGGGAACTGAAGACGGGATAGCTTTCAAACAGCGATCCCGTCTTCTCTTGCAACATTTGTTCGCTCTGTTCCCGCCATATCTCCCATTCCCCAACACCACCCCTCTCAACAGCCTAATGGGTGTATTTGAACTGAGTTAAATTTCTGAATGATCTTTTAATGCAGCCCAACATCCAGTGCATTGCAGTGATCAGTGTTAGATGTCACTACAGCATGGATAATTGTAGCAAGTCTAGCTCTGGCCAGAAGAGGCTGCTGTGTATTCCTTAGAGCTGGCCCTTTGCTAGTATCTCAGCCACTTACAGATGTGTCCTTGTTAAGTTTTCCACCTTTTAGGGATGGGCTGCTATGAGGTTCGTTGTTGCTGTCCTTGAGCAAGCAGGGATCACCAGCATTGAGGCCATGATATTGAGAACACAGCTGCGCTGGGCAGGGCACGTTTCTAGGATGGAGGACCATCGCCTCCCAAAAATACTACTCTACGGTGAACTCACCATGGGTCAGCGTAAGAGGGGCGCTCCAAAAAAGCGATACAAAGACTCCCTGAAACAACATCTCAGGCTTGGCCAAATTGATCACCAACAGTGGTCCGCCCTGGCCTCACATCGGGAGGCATGGAGACGCACTATCCACAATGCTGCAGCCTTATTTGAGAACTCACGACGAACAAGTCTTGAAGAGAAACGACAACGCAGAAAGAATCACAACCCAAAAACATCACCCAAGGAGACCTTCTGCTGTGCTTTTTGCAACCGGACTTGTTTATCTCGGATTGGCCTTTTTAGTCATCAGCGCGCTTGCAGAAAGCGCGGGATGAGTCCTTCCTGAATCTTCATTTGCGAAGAAAAGCCAGAGAGAGAGAGAGCTATGAGGTTATTGTGACAGAGAATTCAGAGAATTCACTGTGTGGAATTGATTGAAGGCAGTGATGAAAATCATATGGTCCTCCCGATGTGGTAATACTGCTAGTCTCAGCATTCCTCACTATTGGCTACACTTGCTAAAGCTGCTAGGATTTGTGATTCAACAGCATTTAGAGGACTGCATGATCCTCACCCCTGGTGTAAGAGCTGGATATGCCACTTTTGAGAATTACATTGTTGGGAGGAAAACCACCCAGCTTTTACATGGAAACTGCCTAGTAATATGCAACGTTACTGGAAAGCATAGGAGGTGGGCAGGGTGATATCACCACCATGAATACAAATACTGATGAAAAAAAAGGCATGTGTTCTCTAAGCCTCCCCAAGTGGATTTTTAAAAAAAGGCATAATCTGGCTTCTTTTTCCTACCTTTTCCAAACATCTTTGACAAAAATTGTTCATAAGAAACCCTCAGGAGTCTTCATTTTTGTTATGCTTAGTGTGTCAGAACTTGTATGAAGCTTCTCTAATCCCTATCAAATTGATTTTCCAACATTTGTTAAAAGCAATCTCTTAGACCTTGGTGCACCTTTGTCCAATCCTGTCTCTGAAACTTTAAAACATATGAATGATGTGGTTGTTTTCTAGAAGGACCTAGCTCTGTTTTCTCTGATCTGAGGATTGTTTCCTCTGTTAAGTTAGCTGAAGTTGGTGGGTGGTGGGAGGCTTTGGCCTGCTTAATTCCAACCCCCCATTCCCATGGTCTGGAGGTGTGTCCGTAACCTCTGTTGGTTGGGGGTTTAAGCACCAACATCTTGAATTGTGGTTCGAAAGATCACAGCCAGGTAAGTCCTTTCAGTATAGGTGGGATATGTTCCCACCCCTCTCAACAGCCTAATGGGTGTATTTTGAACTGAGTTAAATTTCTGAATGATCTTTTAATGCAGCCCAACATCCAGTGCATTGCAGTGATCAGTGCTAGATGTCACTACAGCATGGATAATTGTAGCAAGTCTAGCTCTGGCCAGAAGAGGCTGCTGTGTATTCCTTGGCTACAGAAGGGAGCTGTGCCTTCACCGACAAAGCTAGATTCAGGAGTATTTTCCTGACTGTGGTCAAGAGGACACAAGTTATTAATAAGAAAGAACATACAAGCTAGGAGAAGGTGCAGCAGTTTTCTTTTGCCTGAGCCTACTGGGAAGAGTTTGCTCCCTCTTCTCCCCCTGCTGAACTGATTGAGTGCAAACTACTTTTGCACTTTGAATTCAGTTTGCAGTAACTGAATTGAGCCCAGGACAAAGCGGGGAAGGAGGCGGCAGTGGCAAAACATTTTACAATGCTGAGAAAGTGAGATAGCAGAGGATTGATCAGGACAGATGGACTGTATGTAAAACTTTTTTTTTTTGGCATTTCCACTTCTGTTAGTCATTGAAAGCCATCAAGGGTTTGCAGAAGTTTGATTCTATATGAGGATAATTTGGACTGATATGTCACAGCTTTCTTCATGATGACTCTATCCATCTAATCATCTAGCTTGTAAGTACTGTATTGTAAAGCCACAAAGAGTTATCTGCTGCCCTTAAAACTATCAGGGTTATTATACCTTGAGCCTTCCCTTGTTACAACCCACGTCATCACTGATAATAAATCAGTTATAACGGTTGCCACTTAAAGCTGTATTCAGTTGCGAATCCCAACAAGAACAGCCCCATTGAATGCATGGAAACGTTGTAAGTCAAGAACATTTTAAAATACATTCCACTGCTTCAATGGGCCCATTTTAGTTAGGACTGGTAATAGAATTTTCCTTTTAAAGGTTGCTCAGGACTCTGCTGTTTTGCAGCAACAGGCTAACAAGGCTGCCGCCTTGAAAGTTACCTTTTATGTATTGTGCTGTGTTTTAGATGTTACAGCACAATGAAATGACATGCTGTTTCTTTGCTGTTGGGGTGTGTGAACATTATTCTCTTGCAGGTGACTGCTGTTAATGTTATACAAAAGTGGTGCTTAACCTGGGGTCCGCAATGTCCTCACAGCGGGGCTCAGCCCACCTCCTGCCTGCAGTGGAGTGGCCATGTGTCCAGTTTATGACACCACAGTTCAAGAACAATATTGACAAACTGGAACGTGTCCAGAGGAGGGCAACCAGAATGGTAAAAGGCCTGGAAGCCAAGTCCTATGAGGAGCAGCTTAGGGAGCTGGGTATGTTTAGTCTGGAGAAGAGAAGGTTAAGAGATGGCATGAACAGCCATGTTTATTTGAAGGGATGTCATATCCAGATGATTTTAAACTGTGCATTTTAAATTGTGTGCTGATTGTTTGAAAATGTCTTAGTTTTACTTGTTTTTAAATTGATAAGTATTAACTGATATGTGTTTTTAACTAATATTATGTGTTGATGTGTTGTTCCCTGCCTCGATCCACAGGGAGAGGTGGGTAAGAAATAAGAATAAAGATGGAGCAAGCTTGCTTTCTGCTGCTCCAGGGACTAAGACACGGAGCAATGGGACTCAAACTATAGGAAAAAAAGATTCCACCTAAATATTAGGAAGAACTTCCTGATGGCAAGAGCTGTTTGGAAGTGGAATACAGTTGTCCCTACACATTTGTGGGGGCTAGGGGTGCAAGGCCCCCACGAATGTGAAAAAACTGCAAATAAAAATATGCCTCCCCGCCCACAACCCCCCTGCCCTTCCAAAGTAGAGAAGGGGCTTTTCAACCCCATTTGCCGCTTTGGGAAATGCGGGGGTGGGGTGGCTGGCAAGCCTCCCGCTCGCCCAGCCAGCCACTCCTCCGCCTTTCCCGAAGCACCATGGGGCTGGCTGGGAGAGGGGGAGGCTTGCCAGCCATGCCCCGCGCTTCCCAAAGCCATGATGGGGCTGGAAGAGCCCTATCGCGGCTTTGGAGGCACGGAGGGGTGGCTGGCTGGATCAGGGGGAGGCTTGCCAGCCATCCCCCCCCCGTGCTTCCCAAAACCATGATGGGGCTGGAAGAGCCCCATTGCGGCTTCGGGAGGCACGGAAAGGTGGCCGGCTGGACCAGGGGGAGGCTTGCCAGCGATCCCCCCCCCGCTTCCCAAAGCCATGATGGGGTTGGAAGAGCCTCATCGTGGCTTCAGGAGGGGCGGAGGGGTGGCTGGCTGGATGTGGGGGGAGGCTTGCTAGCCATCCCCCCGTGCTTCCCAAAACCACGATGGGGCTGGAAGAGCCCCATCGCGGCTTCGGGAGGCACGGAGAGGTGGCCGGCTGGACCAGGGGGAGGCTTGCCAGCGATCCCCTCCCCCGCTTCCCAAAGCCATGATGGGGTTGGAAGAGCCCCATCGTGGCTTCAGGAGGGGCGGAGGGGTGGCTGGCTGGATGTGGGGGGAGGCTTGCCAGCCATCCCCCCGCGCTTCCCAAAGCCACGATGGGGCTGAAAGAGCCCTGTCGCAGCTTCGGGAGGCGTGGAGGGGTGTATTATTATTATTATTATTAGGGTTTTAAATCTTGAGTTAAGTCTTGAGGGTCCAAAAATATTTAAAGGGGGGGGTCCTTGGTAAAGAAAAGGTGAAGAGCCACCGGTTTAATTGACAGTGTAATTGTATTATTATTATCATCAGCTATTATTATTATTTAAATCTTGAATTAAGTCTTGAGGGTCCAAAAATATTTAAAGTGTGTGGGGGTCCTTGGTAAAGAAATGGTGAAGAGCCGCTGGTTTAATTGACGGTGTAATAGTATCATCATCATCATCATCATCACGTATCATTATTATTACTATTATTATTAGGGTTTTAAATCTTGAGTTAAGCCTTGAGTGTCCAAAAATATTTAAAGGGGGGGGGGTTCTTGGTAAAGAAAAGGTGAAGAGCCACCGGTTTAATTGACGGTGTAATTGTATTATTATTATCATCAGCTATTATTATTATTATTATTATTAGGGTTTTAAATCTTGAATTAAGTCTTGAGGGTCCAAAAATATTTAAAGTGTGTGGGGGTCCTTGGTAAAGAAATGGTGAAGAGCCACTGGTTTAATTGATGGTGTAATTGTATCATCATCATCATCATCACGTATCATTATTATTACTATTATTATTAGGGTTTTAAATCTTGAGTTAAGTCTTGAGGGTCCAAAAATATTTAAAGTGTGTGTGTGTGGGGGGGGTCCCTGGTAAAGTAAAGGCGAAGAGCCACTCTGTTACACAACAGCGGCACTTCCACGCTTCTTCCTGAGGGAAGCGAAGCCCTTTTCCCGCCCAATCCTATTTCTCTTCGCGCGCGGCTGTGTCCTTGGGAGCCGCTGGGTGTCGCTGTGAGGGCGCGAGCCTCCTCTCTAACGCCCAGCCTCTCTTGGCGCGCGGCCTCCTGCTCCTCCTCCTCCTCTTTCCTGCGCTTCCTTTACCCCTCCCCCCGTGCCCTCTTCGATCACTACTGCATCACCGGCAAGCGCTCCGCGGATGCTTCCGGAAGTGACGCAGAAGGGAGCTCGAGCCGAGCCCAGCGGCCTCCCCTCCTTGTGGTGACATCTCTTCTCTCTCTCTCTCTCTCTCTCTTGCCGGGCTGAGGAGGAGGAGGAGGCTGGAGAGAGGAGCCCCGGCCCCTCATGGTCGAGGTGGCCCTTTCTACGGGGCCTGAGGCCGGGAAGAGCCACCGAGGCGGAGGAGGGGGCGGCGGCGGTTGCGGTTGCGGTGGTGGTGGTCCTGGTGAGTTACCTCCCTCCTCCTCCTTTTTCATTCGGTGGTTTTAAGGCCTGAGGTCGGGCAGCTCTCCTCCTCCTGTCACCCCTGGAAGGAGAGGAGTATTCTTTTTTTGTGGGGGGGATGCCAGAGTCGCAAGGCTGGACGAGGCCTAATCCACACTGCACAGTTTTAACCCGCTTTGAAACTGGATTATGATTCGCCTTGGCTCCTTCCTATCAAGCAGTCCTGGGGTTTGTAGTTTTTTTTTTAAACAAGGTCTTTTTACCTCACCAAACTACAACTCCCAGGATTCCATAGGAAGGAGCCGTGGGAAATAGTCCAGTTTCAAACTATTTATTTATTTATTTATTTATTTATTGTATTTATATCCCGGCTCTTCAGCCACAAAAGCTATCAGAGCGACTTACAAATGGTCAATTTAACAGTTACACTGGATTTTACAGTTACACTGGATTTGACAGAAAACTGGATTTTCCTTGGGTTTTTCCAGGGCTCTGAGGTTCTGGAAGAGTTTATTTCTGACGTTTCACCTCAGTGTACATTATCTCTGTGTGTGTGCACACACCAGCAGTCCTGCTAGATCAGTGAATAAGTGTCAGGCAGAATGTTGTACCGTGTGAAGTCAAAGGCTTTCACGGTCTGCATCCATAGATTTTTCTTGGGTTTTTTCCGGGCTGTGAGGCCGTGTTCTGGAATAGTTTCTTTCTGATGTTTCGCCTGCATCTGTGGCTGGCATCTTCAGAGAATGGTTGGGTAGGAGTATATGTGGGGTTTATAAGCTGTGAATCCCTAGTGGAGAGGATATGCCAATTTGTGTATTTGAATGGTTAGTTTCCGGATATAGAAATGCAAGGCTCATTAGTGGCTGTTTTGGCTAATGGTTGGTTGATGGACCATTATCTGCTGGGAATCCCCTTGTCCCTAGGTGGAATTCCTTTGCAAGTGTTGAGTTTTGATTCTATTGTTTTTCAAAACTGACCATTAGCCAAACAGACACTAATCCTCCTTGCATATCTCCACCCAGAAACTAGCCATTCAATTACACAAATTTACATATACAGTTGTCTGGGGTTTGGTTCCAGGACCGCCGTGAATACCCACATCTGTGAATACTTAAGTCCCATTATATGCAGTGGCATAGCAAAATGGTGTCCCTTATATAAGATGGCAAAATCAAGGTTTGCTTTTGGATTATTATTTTTTAAAGAATATTTTCAAGCCATGAATACTTAAAACCGTGAATGCCAAATCCATGAATGTGGAGGGACAACTGTACTCCCCAACAGGGGTTCACAGTATATAAACCTGCCACACACTCCTACCCAACCATTCTCTGAAGATGCTAGCCACAGATGCAGGAATAAACTCTTCCAGCACACGGCCTCACAGCCCGGGAAAAAAAAACAAGGAAAATCTATGGATGCCGGCTGTGAAAGCCTTTGACTTCACATCAAACTGGATTGCTTGTATAGTGTGGGTGCACTGAATCTCTTTTTCTCTGGGTGGGCAAAGGTGAGGGGCGGTTATGGTTAGGGTTACTCATTGAGGACAGAAAAGAAGGAAGCAGTTAATGTTTCCTTTTTCTCTGGCTAACAGAGTTTAATATACTACTATTGTTTGTCCGTATCCACGGATTTAAGTATTCATGGCTTGAAAATATTCTTTAAAAAATAATAATCCAAAAAGCAAACCTTAATTTTGCCATCTTATATAAGGGATACCATTTTGCTATGTCATTGCACATAATGGGACTTGAGTATTCATGGATTTTGGTATCCACGGGGGTCCTGGAACCAAACCTCCGCGAATATTAAGGGACATCTACAATGATTTCAACCTTTGAAGGATGGTGGGAGGGTTGAAAGAGTTGCTTTGTTTAATCTCAAATTTTTTTGGGGGGGGGGTTGAGATTTGAGATTAAACAGAGCCACTCTTTCAACCTCCCCATCTGTCCCCAACTTTCTTTCCTTCTCCTTCTGCCCTTTTCCACCTCAGTAGTGTGTAAGGTATAGTTGGTATAAAACTCTGCTAGTGCTTTCTTATTGCTGTTTTGAGAGGTGCATGCAAGGGAAAGGGGGCGATAGGCAAAGGCAAAAGGGTCATAGGTGAGGAAGGCCATGCTTGTTAAACTTTTAAAAAGACTACGACAGATGACTACCTTATTCTTCCCTGAATGGAGAAAAATAAGGGATTGGGGAGGAAGGAAGCTTAGGCACTTTTTTTTGAGATCTATAAATGCTGTTGGCTATGTTTCAGACGAAGGAACTGGCAAAACCACTTCTGAGTATTCCTTGCTTAAGAAAACCCCTTGAAATTAATGGAGTCATCATAAGTTGGCAGGCAACTGGAAGGCACATATGTGTTGTTACATGCCTTCAAGTAATTTCTGACTTATGGCGGCCTTAAGGCGACCCTGTCACAGGGTTTTCTAAGCAAGATTTGTTCAAAGAAGGTTGGCCTTTGCCTCTGAGGCTGAGAGAGTGTGACTTGCCCAAGGTCACCCAGGGGGTTTCCATGGCCAAATGAGGATTTGAACTCTGTTCTCCAGAGTTGTAGTCCATCATTCAAACCACTACACCATGCTGACTCAAAGGCACATCTGGACATGCACAAATACTTTAAAGGCATCAGAGCTTGGAAGGTAAACAGGGTCAGGCCTGGTCAGTATTTGGATGGGGAATGCCAAGGAATACCAGGTACTATAGTCCATTGTTACTCAAAGTGGTGGTCCCTGGACTAGTACTGGTCCCTGAGCCATTCCCTTCTAATCCCTGGAGAGTTTCCAGGAAAGAGAGAACCAATTGTAGCTGATGAAAAGAAGTATGATGCTGGTCCCTGAAGAAACTTAATCCCAGTTCCTTATGTCAGTTTGAGAAGCACTGCTGTAGGGTATACTTTAGAGGAGAGCAATGGCAAACTACCTCTGAGTTTTTCTTGCCTAGGAAGACACTGAAATTTGTGGGGTTGCCATAAACTGAAAGGTGACTTGAAGAGATGTGCACACATACTTGATGTAGAATCATTGAGCCATGAATCTGTTGTCTGCGTCACTTGTCTGTTTTATGCTTTGTATTTATGTGATACTGTAAAATAGTGAGATGTCATGGGGCAGACTTTTCTATCTCCTCCTCATCCCCCCCAACTGTATTTTCATGATAATTTTATTTTTAAAGGGTAAAAGAAAGTATAGATGGCTGTACCCTTAATTCAGAATTTTTGGGGTGATGGCTTGGTCTCCCATGCCATACATCCCAGATTGCTTTGCTACAGCCAAGGATGCATGTGCCCCCCATACGAGGTACCCATATAGGCCCTAAATACTTCAAATAAAGATTATTTGGTTTCAGTTGGAATTGAAGCATACAATATATGCTTATAGTTTTTAATAGTAGTGATTGCTGGCAGCAGAAGGCTGAATAAACTGACAGATCACTCTTCTGTTGATGAGTTTGGAATCTCATTCAGGACAAAAGAGAAGGAAGCAGTTAATGTTTCCTTTTCCTCTGGCTAACAGAGTTTAATATACAGTACTACAATGAATGCTTCTCCTCCCCCCAGAAAACAGATTGTTATGTATATGGCAAGAAGAGAGTTAGGATTTGCTTAGACATTTTCTGTGGGTCTTCTGAAGGGCTGCAGTTCCTCATAGGGTGGTGCACAGCTGATCTTCACTAAAACTTATGACATAGGACAGAACAAATTCTTTTTCCCTGGGGCAAGTTCAAGTGTGCACACATTACTGCTAATCCATTCTAATCCACCTGCTTCAGTTGAAAACTATTCCAGATTGGGTGTTGAGTATTACTTTTGTTGTTTGATGATACCATATGTACAGCCCCTCCCCTTCTGTGAAGTTGAAAATGAATATTTGGTATTTGCATCCCCCTCCCTCTCCCCATTTCATGTTCTGAACATGTTATCAACTGTTAGTGAATGTGGAAACAAGCCAGAGGTGCAACTGTCTGGCTTTAAGTAAAGCTGTCTGGCTTTAAGTAAAGAATTCTTTTCCAATGGTTTAATGGCAGTGAGTTATAAATATAGCTGCTTTAAATTTCTGTGACCTGACACTTAGTTTAGCAAAGCTTAATTTGAAGGTTTAACAGCTATCTTGCACCACTGTGTGATGCTGAATAAGAATAATGATTGCTCTAAGTCACTTAATCAGGAGTACTCATAATGTTGGAGGACATCCTTTTTTGGATGCTTGGAGCAAAACATGAAGTTATTGATGATATCATAATGCAGCATCAGGAAATCTTTCAAAGCAGAGCACTCCTTCTGATAATCAGAAAATGAGTTTAAGTTTGGGTTTGTGGGATGTAATGAAATTTGTAAGAAAATGTACTGTTTTGGAAATGACACAATCTAGATGTCTAAAGATGTACTATTTTTTTAACTATGAAACAAAAATTAAACTTCTAACAAAAGAGTAAGAATAGAAGCTTAGATGTGACCTGCTTGAAAAAGCTGTAGAAACAGAAAAGTTACTTTAAGTTTAAAAAGGAAAAACTGAAAATTATAATAACTTTCTAACATTTAATTACTTTTCACTTACAAAGAGTAGCCTTGGGGAGTACAACCAGTGAAAGGGTATCTGTTATTTGTTGATCAGTTGGTAGTACTGTAGTTGATGGATTCATATGTAACCATAGTTCTGTGAAGCATAGCATTGGTATTTGGGGAATGACTTAATATGTATTAATAAAGACATGATCAGTAACACATGAAATGCTTATTATATGATAAAATTAACTTGATCTTTGTCTTAATTAGTACAAGTGGAATCCTGTTTACTTCTGATGAAAAGTCAGTCTTTGTGATTTTTTTTTCAAATACTGAAAAGAAGTGAGGACTGTTCCTGGTGCCCATGTAAGATTTAAAGTTATCAGTAATTCTGCTGAAACTGACATTGAAGCACCGGAAGATTAGCTTGTCTAGGGGAGGAAGTGTGGTATAATTATTTGAGCATTTGACTATGACTCTGGAAACCAGGGTTTGAATCCCCACTCAGCCATGGAAACCCACTGAGTGACCTTGGGCAAGTCACACTCTCTGTCTCAGAGGAAGGCAAAGGCAAGCCCCTCTGAACAAATCTGGCCAAGAAAACCCTGTGGTGAGTTTGCTTTAGGGTTGCCATAATTTGGAAATGACTTGAAGGCACATAACAACAGAAACATTCATCTAGAGTAATACTTTATACTGACTTGTTGCCAGTGTGTTGTAGTTGGACTGTTGGACTAAGACTCCAGGAGACCAGGGTTCAAACCCCTGCTCAGCTGCAGAAACTCATTGGGTGACCATGGGTGCATCACACTCTCTCAGCCTAAGAGAAAGGCAATGACAAACCTCTTCTGAATTAAATCTTGCCAAGAACATCCTAGGATAGAATTGCCCTAAGTTGGAGTCAACTTGAAGGCACATATCTGCAGTTAGGTGATAAAAAGTGAATATCCTCGTCTGACACAGGGACTCTGCTCTCTCTTGTACTGTAGCCTGTCTGTTTTGTATTACTAATATCCATTTTTTTTGAGGCAGGGTGTGTTAATAGATCTATTCAAGCAGTACTCTCATTGGTGTTTCCATAAATGATTGTCACTACAAGGAGCACTAAGAGTTAAAGTTGAAATATAGAAAGCTGATCAATATGGTAAACATAGATAGATATAGAAGTTGAGGTGATTAATGCCTTGTTATCACTCACTACAAAGTGCTATGAGAGACTGGTGTTGTGGTTTGAGTGTTGGACTCGGACATTGGGAGATCAATGTTAGAATCCCCATTAGGCCATGGAAACCTACTGAGTGATTTTGGGCAAGTCACACTGAGCCTTAGAGGAAAGCAACAGCAAATACCTTCTGAACAAATCATGCTGAGAAAACTCTGTGATAAGTTTGCCATTTGAAGACATGCAACAACAAAGTGCTATACAGTCCTGGGAGAACTTACCGGTAACAAAACTTTTGCCTGAGCATATTATTTCTCTAGCAAGTAATGTGAAAAATATTAAAGGTAAACAGAAAAAGGTGTCTGTCTTATTAGAGTATATACTGTGTGTGTGTGTGTGTGTGTGTGTGTATGTATATGGCGAAGAATGCTTCTTAAATGGTTTTGAAACCTGACAGTTTCTCTCTTTTAATTATTTATACACACTGTCTCTTCAGGCTCCAATTCTGAGACGCCTCACCCTAGACTGGCTATTTGGATAAAAGGAGAGAGGAACAGAACAGATATATATTTTAACCATCACAGAGAAGGGCAATGGATTATAATGCCAAAGAATGGAATCTGAAAAATTCAGTCCTCTTTAATTCCCTCTGCACTTTCTGGTGTGCTAAAGAAAGGCTAGGACTAGTTGAGGAGAATCAGATAAGCACACCCTTTAGTGGCTACTTGTCATTGCTACATGCAACATTGATAATACTCAAAGGGGAGGGACCAAGTATACTACACAGGGTCTCATAATAGGTGTTTTGAGCAACATAACTAACTTGCTTATGCCTGTTTTCCCTTAAACATGTTTATCTACATGGTTAGTGATCTGAAGGAGTTGTGTTCTAACATGAGAAACTGATCCAGAGTGGATTTTTATTACTTGGAGGCTTAAAGTGTAATTTTATCAGCTCTAGGTAATGGAACTGTAGTACCAGTGCATGCAATTTTAAAAAAAAATAATGGAGGAGATCATAAAGAAAGCAAGCTGGACAATCAGACTATAGGACCGTCGGTTGTGTAGTATGTTATCTAGTTATGTTGAAGCACCATCTGCCTGATAAAATTATGATTGCCAAAGCTGATATCTTTCACAAGGGAAGTAGTGGCTGAAAAACATTGGCTCTTTGACTGTGGATATCAGGCATCAGTTAGAGGGCCAGAGTATAAGCTATTGCTCAGCAGGTTAGTTTGTTTTAGAAGACAGAGATGGGTATTAATAGGTGTAAGTTGTTCTGAATGTTGTGCCCAGTTCAGCCAAAGAGCTGTTGTATGGGAAAAGACTTGGCAGTCCTAATTTAGAATAATGATATCAACAGAGATGAGCTTGAATGATATCAGGTATGCGTAAATGAATAGCAGAGCTGGATATGTGAGGATTAAGTAGACAGGTTTCATTAGTGGATCAGTAGCCAGCACTAAGTTTCAGTACTGTATTTCTTTTTGAACTGCTTTGAATACATATGCTGCGTCTTAGTCTTTCTGATCATAATTTTATTCTTTTTCTCTTCCTTGCCTTATGTTGTCTATTCTGCAGTAGGGTGATCACCAGTGGCTTCTCTAGTGGTGTCATATGATCTAGTTGGGGGATGTGTGGTCAGTGAAATTTGGTGTGTGTGAGAATCTGTTTATTTCTAAGCACTTTTCTTTTTTTTGTGCAGTTGGAACATAAAATACTAGCTGGACCTGGCGTACCATACACCATTAAAAAACTCCCCCCAAATGCCCAGTAGACCTCATGACAACCCTTTAAAGTAGGCTGGTGTGTTTAACTCACCCTCCCGCCTCCAAACTCGCCCCCCGCCGAACTCGCCCCCCTCGCTGCTGAATTCACCCCTCCTCCAAACTCCCCCCCACCAGTTGCCATCCTGCCGGCAAACTACCCTCCCATGCTGCCGAATTCACCCCACGCTGCCAAACTTAACCCACACTGCTGAACTGTCCACCCCCCAGCCCCTGCACTCCGGCACACACACAGCCCACATCCACCCCCCCCTGCAGCTCCCTCTCCAGCAGCCATGTTTGGAAGGAATTTCAACTTCCATATTGTCCCGCCCCCCAGTGTGCTGATTGGCTGTCCAACAGAGCTTTGATTGGTTGGTCAGTTCCCTAAGCAGCCAATCAGCACACTGGAAATAGCAACATACCTAAGAGCTATATCTATATATATATATATATATATATGTGTGTGTGTGTGTGTGTGTATTTCAGTATGTTGGATAAAATGTGTTAAGATTTTCTTATATTGCTCTCTGGTTCCCTCCCCCTGGTATATTATTTCTGCATACACATAGGACTTGATACTGGAAAGAAGCTTTCAAATTCTGCAGAATATTGAACATCTTGAGATATTTGGTCCAGGAATACGGCCTAGGATTCTGTGAAGCATAACCCTCCAGCAGCATGCTGGGCAAGCCCTTCCATGACATGGCCTCTGACATGATGCACCCTCTGACTTATAGTTTAAAAGAGCAATACAGTTAAAAACATACAAAAAGTTAACATTAAAATAGAATTAAGCTAGTCACAATATCAAAACACTTCAAATCTCTAGTTAAAAGGGTAAAAGAATAAAATGCAATTAAAAAACTATTTAAAACAGTACTGTTTAAAAAAATACAGCACCCCCTAACCCATTCTTTAAAACTTTTCAATTTTAAGAGTCTGTGGGAATAAAATGGTTTTTGCCTGCTGACAGAAGTATAGTTGTCCCTTGATATCTATGGATTTAAATATTCACGGCTTGAAAATATTCTTTAAAAAATATTAATCCAAAAAACAAACCTTAATTTTGCCATCTTATATAACGGACACCATTTTGCTATGCCATTGCATATAATGGGACTTGAGTATTCACAGATTTTGGTATCCACAGGGGATCCTGGAACCAAACCCCAACGAATATGAAGGGACAACTGTACATTAGGTAGGGGGTGTTCTGGCCTCCCTGGGAAGGGAATTCTGGAATCTATGGGCAGCGACCAAGAACGCCTTTCTCATGTCCCCACTAACTGTGCTTGTGAAGGTGGTAGAATGTAGAGAAGGATGCCTCCTGATGACTTCAGGGCCTGAGCGGACACATACAGGGAGATACAGTCTGCTAGATAACCCAGACTTGAGCCACATAGGTCTTTATAGGCCATAACCAGCATTTTGAAATGTGACCAGAAACAGTCAGCCAGGGGCATAATATAGTTACACTCTGTAACCCTTTTAGCACTTTTTGCTGGGCAAAACAGGGGTGGTAATTGAGGAAACAGTTGGGGTGCAGAGAAAACAAGGCAGTTGAAGAGATGTTATATACACCTCTTCTCCTCTCTCTCCGTTAATGGTGCCTCCACTTTCCCCATCAGAAATAAAGACAGGGTTAGAAAACCCATATTTCCTATCAGAATCCCACTGTAAAAGCTTAAGGAAATGCACTTTTCAAGTCTATGCAGCTCTGTGGGACTTACTCCTGAGTAAATGTGTCTAGGTTTTCAGCTTTCAGAGGGATAGTTAATTTGTGAAATTCTTAGTGTAGCTATTCATCCTCTCTGCGCATGAGTTGTCATTTTTAATTTTCAAATTTCACTCCCGTCCTACCACCAAACTCTTTAAATTTAAATCACAGGTCTTTAGTTTTGTCTTTGGAGGCCTGGATAAAAGTAAGAATTACAGTGGTAGGTCACCATGTCTCTTACTGCTTAGAAATATAATCCCTAATGTATTTATAGCATTTTTACAAATGTGGACTAGCAAAATAAGGTGTGAAATCTTTTGCTAATGTAGCTGTTTATCCCTTTTAGGGATTGGTTGTTTAAAAACCAATACAGACGTGTTTTTTTTATTGGGATAGTTACTGCACAGTTGTAAGGGAAATCTTTGAATACAAACAGGGTAGTAGTAAATGTCTAGCATTATAAATGTTATATATTGTTTTAAGCAGATGATAAGTAAATGGTTAGAATTTAGTTTGGAATTAATAAGTAAAGTGATACCCCTTATTCTGTAGCACCATGTTGAGTTAGTATCCAAGCTTTAAGTTACAAAGTTAAGGTAATTTATAGATGCAGATGTGGTGATGAGGCTCCAAATAGTACCAAATATATTTTCTTATGTGAGGCACTGAATATATAAGCAATTTACTGTAAAAAAACAAAAACAAAACATGATTTCTATAAACCCCTTGTCCTTTGAATCCATAACTTTCACACTTTAGGCATTCTTTCTACAGAATTTGTGTGGCTTTCATTTCTGAGGGGAAGTGATCAAGTTGAGTACATTCTCATGTGTGTCTGTTGTCATTCACATTTGTTGTTTTAATGTAACATTCTGTTAGACCGAAGATATTGTTTGAAGTAGGAACAGTACTATAAACACTATGTACTTTCTCTCTCTGGCTTTTCTTCGCAAACGAAGATTCAGGAAGGACTCATCCCGCGCTTTCTGCAAGCGCGCTGATGACTAAAAAGGCCAATCCGAGATAAACAAGTCCGGTTGCAAAGAGCACAGCAGAAGGTCTCCTTGGGTGATGTTTTTGGGTTGTGATTCTTTCTGCGTTGTCGTTTCTCTTCAAGACTTGTTCGTCGTGAGTTCTCAAATAAGGCTGCAGCATTGTGGATAGTGCGTCTCCATGCCTCCCGATGTGAGGCCAGGGCGGACCACTGTTGGTGATCAATTTGGCCGAGCCTGAGATGTTGTTTCAGGGAGTCTTTGTATCGCTTTTTTGGAGCGCCCCTCTTACGCTGACCCGTGGCGAGTTCACCGTAGAGTAGTATTTTTGGGAGGCGATGGTCCTCCATCCTAGAAACGTGTCCTGCCCAGCGCAGCTGTGTTCTCAATATCATGGCCGAGTGAAAAGGTGTTCTTGACTTCTCTATGAAATTTCAGTTGCTTTTGACTTCTGCCTATCAGTTCTTTGTTGTTGAGAAGCTTCTATAATTCATCATGATCGATCATGCTGTGAAATTAACTTAATTTTATACTGTCAGACTAATGTGCAAAGGTGATGAGATTTAGTAATGATTCAAATGAAAGAGTTTCCTTGTACTAGCTCAGAAACCATAATCAGGGGTTGTTTAACCAGGGCTTCTTAAACTTTTTCTACTTGCGACCCCTTTTCGCCAGAGAAATTTTTATGTGACCCCGGGTATATAGATATATAAAATAAGTATACAAATCAAATTTACTGTTGCCAAATTTTTTGTGACCCCCACATTCAGTTACGTGACCCCATATGGACTTGCGACCCACAGTTTACGAAGCTTTGGACTAAATGGTGAAAATACTCCTAATGGAATGTGAGGAGAATATGACCTGTCTTAATGGCATCCTGTACCGTATTGCTGTATTCAGAAGGGGGGGCCAAATGCTCCATATACTCAACAAGAAAAGCCTTCACAGTTTTTCCTGGAGTTTTTAAAAATGCATATTCCTGCTCATTGGGACAGATGATTCGCTTTCCCAAAGGAGCAGAAGCTGATTGGCCAGATGAATGCAGGGGGCGGGTTTCTTGCTAATAAGACAACCGTCCGGAACTGCCATTTTTTTGTTTTATTGCTTAGTGAGTGAGCGCTAATGTGATAAAATGGGGTGGTTCCCCCCTTTTAAGGTGAAATATCACACTTTAACGCCTTAGATATGGTTTTTTTTAAAAAAAATACTGTTCGGTGGCGACTGGTGAGAATAAAAATGCAGGTAATTCATTCGCATCCACCATCTTGATTCACAGGCATGCCCATTTGCACAGCAAACGTGGATAGCTTCGCATGCCTGCAATCTTAAATCCCCCCCCCAAAAAAACCCCATTAAGACAAATTGCAGCTGCTTTGAGTAGCCTTTACTGCGGAGCAATGTGCTTCATTTTACCTCGTATAGACAACCCCTTCGACTATAAACCCCTTGGAAATTTTGCTTTAAAAAACAAGAGTATTGATATGACATTTTAAGTGATGCAATTGGTTAGCTGTTTCTCAGATGTGTGAATTCCAGGGTGCATATTAATTCAAGATGGTACATAAGGTTTGCTTTTGCACAATTGCAGTGGTAGCACAAGGCATATGTAAATAAAGTAGTGTGAGAATTTTATTTATCATGGTTGTGTTCCACCTACCCTCCAAGGTGCTCAGGGTCACATACATGGTGCAATCTCATATCATTTATCTCAGTCTGATATTGCGCTATCCTATATCATAATGCTTTTTGTCATCCAAGCCTGGTGGAATAGGATAAGATGGAAAACTGTTGGCTTGCCTAAAGCCACAGACAGACTAAGCATTACGGTTTCAACACAGGTCTTCTTGATCCACACCCACTATATTGGCCCTCGTTGAAATTATGCATTGAATTAGAATTGTAGAACCAGGATTTTTCACCTACCTTTTTTACATTTTCTCTGAGTGAGACATATTTTGAGCCACTGTTCTTATAGATGCAGCTTGGCTTCTGTACTAACAAATAAAGGGAACTTGTATAGCTGCAGCTATTTAAAAATTAGTACCAGTATAGTACACTTTTTTAAAAATACAAAATGCTGGCTGTAGTTAGCATGATTTTAATTGCAAGAGAGAGATAAAATAACAAATAGGGTATTAAGGCATCATCAATTACCATAATATGTAGATAAGAAGATAGAGTTTTAAAAAGTAAGTTAATACATTTTGGGGACAAGTTTTAGCCAGTTGTGACTGAAAAACACAGTTTTGATAGTGCAAGGACTTCAGATCTCCACTATTCAATCAGTAAGAAATCTGCTAAAGCTTCACATAAAGTAGGTTTGTACATTTAACAAAAACTTATTTCTTAATAAGTTTTATGAGTCTTGTCTCTTGTTCCACTTCAAACTGGGTGCTGTTGCTCTTAACCTGAACAGTAGAAAGCACACAGTATTTGAGAGAGAAAAAATGTCCTTGCAGGCATGTCTTAGGGCCACCTCCTCTTCAAGCTACAATTTCCCTACACTTCCTGTTTGTCTCCATAGCAGCTTTAAAGCACACACATGAGGCTAAGTGAGGATACAGCTCAACTAAGGAGGATTTTTTCTTGGCTTTCATGGATCTGACAGATTCAGAGCTGGTTAGGTAGGAAGAAGAGTTGCCTCCCTCCATTCTCAAACCATTGAGAATGGAGGCTGCCAAATTGGAAAGTAGCATAGTGCTCCTCCACAATTGCTGTTTTCACTTTTGGTTCTTCTTTAGAGGTGCCTCTTTGTGTTATTGTGCCAGAATTTGAGTCAAGGAGGGACAATCCAGCTGTTCATTCTTTCTGCCATCATGTCCCAGATTGTCATTTTCTAGCTTATGTGCAGGAGACCCCACTTCAGAGGGGTAGGCTCCCCCTGGAGGCATCAGTGAGCTCAGTGACTTGTTAGTTACCCCCCTGAACAAATCCAAGCCCCCCCAAAAAAATTTTTGGCTGCTAACATTTAGAGTTCTGTGCAGGCCATAGCTCCATTTGGTTTGTGACTCTGATACTTCTTGTGGAACTACTTCATACTATTATGTAAGAGCCTTTGGTCCAAAACAGGGATGGTCTCTCTCTGAACTGCAGTCTCCAAATGGGTAGACCTCTTTCCCTGAAGCAATCCAGTATGATTGCGTTACCATATCCTATTGAGGCCATGATATTGAGAACACAGCTGTGCTGGGCAGGGCACGTTTCTAGGATGGAGGACCATCGCCTCCCAAAAATAGTACTCTACGGTGAACTCGCCATGGGTCAGCGTAAGAGGAGCGCTCCAAAAAAAACGATACAGGGACTCCGTAAAACAACATCTCAGGCTCAGCCAAATTGATCACCAACAATGGTCCACCCTGGCCTCACATCGGGAGGCATGGAGACACACTATCCACAATGCTGCAGCCTTATTTGAGAACTCATGCCAAACAAGTCTTGAAGAGAAACGACAACACAGAAAGAATCACAACCCAGAAACATCACCCAAAGAGACCTTCTGCTGTGCTTTCTGTAACTGGACTTGTTTATCTCAGATTGGCCTTTTTAGTCATCAGCGTGCTTGCAGAAAGCAGGGGATGAGTCCTTCCTGAATTTTTGTTTGCGAAGAAAAGCCAAAGAGAGAGAGAGAGAGAGAGAGAGAGAGAGAGAGAGAGAGAGAGAGAGACTTAGTGGTGTGATTCTCAAGAGAATGATTAAGGTGAACCTAGACTATTACTCTGGAGACCAGGGTTTGAATCCCTCCCTGCTTGGCCATGGAAAACCACTGAGTGACCTCGGGCAGGTAATGCTCTCTCAGGCTCAGGGGAAGGTAAAGGCAAACCCCTCTGAACACACCTTGCCAAGAAAACCCCATCATAGGTTTCCCTTAGGTTAGGGTTGCCATAAGCCAGAAATAATGTGGAGGCACAGAACAACTAGGTCATCCATTGTACATTTAGGTGAAGATAAAGAGAGTGGTATCTCTGGAGGTGCCAGTGATGATGGTTTATAAAGTATAGCCTGTAGCGAGATCAAGCAGATTTTGACACCTCTGACTAGGGAGGAGGAAGAGTTACTGTGGTCAGATCATCTTGTACAGAATAAACCTTAGAAGCAGTCTTTTTTTTCAGGCTATGCTAAGGAATCTGTATAGTGTTACCTACTGTAGGATGACTTCTATAGCATCAAGCAGCTAAATCACTAAAACACATATTAGTCACTAATAAATACAGCAGAAATAAAGACACAGCTGTCTCCAGAGTAGCTGGAGAAGGTAGAGACCAAAATGTTTCGCTTTTAAGGCTCTCATAATATTTTTGTTATACTGTGCACTATTGTGTAGAGGAAGGGGAGAAATGTTCACTTGATGTGATGTTAGACCCTTTTTTTTTTGAGCCTGCCTTATCTATGAGTGATATAGATTATAGTTGTCCCTTCTTATTCACTGAGGTTTGGTTCGAGGACCCCCCATGGATACCAAAATCTGTGAATACTCAAGTCCCATTAAATGCAGTGGCATAGCAAAATGGTGTCCCTTATATAAGATGGCAAAATCCAGGTTAGCTTTTGGGATTATTTTTTTTAAAGAATATGTTTCAAGCCGTGAATACTTAAATCCATGGATACCAAGTCCGTGGATTTGGAGGGACAACTGTATTTGTATCTCTAGTCTGTCCATGAATCTTTTCTTTGGCAGACTTTCCCTCAAACCTTGCTGTTACTCTTCAATAGTATTGGTAAGGTAGGTTTCACCTAGAAATGTGAAGGCCTGGGAAAAAAACAGAAAACTTCAGAATAACATCCTATTTTTTCCCCCAAACCTTTTTTTTCTTCAAAAAATGGGGGAAATGGGGGGGAGTGTTTAACAAAACTTAGATGGTGGAATATTTTCTTTTACAATGATGAATAAAATGTTTAAGACAAAGTGTTCATATATATCCCCATCCAAAATATTAGTTTCTAAAAACTAAGTACGGTAATAGGAAGGCTTTTATGTAGGGGAATGTACACTATCTTGACATTGCAATTCCTCTTTGTATCCTTTTCTCAGTTTTTTTTTAAAAATGGGAACTAAAACTTTGTCTTCTTGACTTTGGTGAAGACTAAAGGAGACAAAATAATTTTCTCACTGTCATCATCATCATCATTATTTATAGCCTGCTTTTCTCCCAAGGTAGGGACCTAAAGAGGCTCATAGTTTCAAAAACACATAATTAAAACCTACAAAAAGTACACATTAAAACAGAATTAAACCAATTACATCATTAAAACATCAAAATATTTTTTAAAATACTTAAAAGTATTACAGTATTAAAAACATTTAAAAAAACCTAGTATTGATGATTTGTCTACAGTAGCACCCTGCCATCCATGGGGGAGTGATTCTGGGCCTCACTGAGGATGGTGAAAATAGCAGATAATAGCGAACGCCACAACTGCTGTCCCAGAACCCTCCTCCTGCCCACTGAACCCCCCCCCATGAGGTTGCCTCCTTCCCCTGCCTGCCACACCAGAATCCACCCCCCCCTGCAAGGTCACCTCCTCGCTCCTTCCCAGCTGCTGCAACCCCCGCATGAGGTCGCCTCCTTCCCCCACCTGCCCACCCACTCGCCAGCCTTGCTAGACCCCCCCCCAGCAAGGTCACCTCCTTCCCCTGCCTGGCGCCCATCTGCCGCAACCCCTGCACGAGGTCACCTCCTTCCCCTGCCTGCTCTTTTGGCTGCTGCTGCTGCCGCTGCTGCCTGCCCTCCTCTTCCGCCACCATCATCACCCTTGTTGCTGCCATCGTGGCCTTCCAGGCCTCCATGTGCCCCATAATCGCCATCAGGTCGCCTGCACCTCCCAACATCCCCTTCTTCCCTGTCCATCCCTCCTCTCACTGTTACCATCTGTGGATAATTGAATCAGCAGATGGTGGGGTGCTACTGTATTTTTATTTGTTTTTGCTATTCCTAATAACAGGGTTCCCTACAGTTCAGGACCTTGTAGTTTAATTTGTAACAAATAAAAAAATTATAAGATAACAATTAAAAGTAATTGTGCTTTTAATATACCAAAAATAGATAGGCCAAACAAAATTATATAGTGGTATTCTGTTGTGGTATATAATTTACTTTATGTTTCTGAAGTAACAGATTGAAAGTGCCTTTCAATCTGTAAAACACGTTAGTATCACATTTTTTCAATTTTTTGAAACATTTCTATAAAAACTGGGAAGAAAAACTATCCCCACCCCCATAGCTTCAAAATTTCCAAAAATCGTACAACATCTCTGGCTGTAACATGAATGGTTCAGGAATCAGTGAAGACAGATGAGGAAATTTGAATAGGTTTTCCGGAATGGAAAAAGGGACAAGGACTGATTTAGTTTTATCCCCTTTTGTACATGATTGAATAGGAGGTAGTCAAATACTTGACTTCAGTAAACTGGAAAGACCTTCCAGGCCCAGGAAATTTGGGCAAGATTAAGTTTTTTAGCAATACCATCAAATGAAGTGTAGTATCTCATAAAGAGAGTGCCAGCATTGTGTGGGGGTTTTGAGCATTGGGCTACAATTCTGGAGACCAGGTTTCGAATCCCTGCTCAGCCATGGAAATCCTGTGGGTGACTTTGGGTAAGTCATACTCTCTCGGCCTCAGAGGAAGGCAGAGGCCAACCCCCTCTGAACAAATCTTGCTACCCCCCCTCCGCCATAATAGGGTTGCCTTAGGGTCACATTAATTTGGAAATGACTTGAAGACACACAACATCAACAACATATATGTGCTTTCCAGTTGCTTGTGAACTTACAGTGACCCTATGCATTTCAAAAGGGTTTCATAGGCAAGAAAATGTAGCTTCCAGCATTTACAGACTTACAGTGCAAAGAGGAAGCAGTTTCAGCAGATGTTCAAAAATGGCTTCACATTTTATTGTATGTTATTTCTTCTCTCCATTGCTGAAAGATACTGGACAGTATCTGTTGTCCTTGTATATCCATATTGGGCATGCAAACACTGTTTTCCAAAGGCTCGGGAAATGGGCATATGTCTTCTGCTGAACTAACTATGTCCTTCAGATACATGAATCTCAAATATAAACCTTCTGGAAATTGGCAGAACCTAGACTTGTTGCTTGTAGCATTTAAAATCTGTCTACTCATCAGCTTTCAGATATCTCCAGGTGTCAAACAGTATTTGTCCAGCACATGAGGGACAAATTGTTTCTAATCAGCACAGAGAACAAGTGCATCATTTTATTTTTTTCAACAAGATATAATTAAGAATGATTATCTTTCTACACGAGGGCCAGCACGGTCAAGTCAGATATGGCGATGCTCTTTCAGATCCCTTTCTAATAACTAATGGAGTGAAGCAAGGTTGTGTTCTTGCACCAACTTTATTTACAATCTTCAGCATGATGATCCAAAGGGCTACGGCAGAGCTTGAAGAAGACGAAGGCATCTATATACGTTACCGTACTGATGGTAGCTTGTTTAACTTAAGCCGTCTGAGGGCTCACACTAAGACTCTAAACTATCTAGTCTGTGAGCTGCTCTTCGCTGATGATGCTGCCCTTGTTGCCCACACAGAAGCAGCTCTGCAGTGCCTAACATCCTGCTTCGCAACAGCTGCAGAGCTGTTTGGGCTGGAAATCAACCTGAAGAAAATGGAAGTTCTTTACCAGCCTGCACCACAGGACGAACACCACCATCCCCACATTGCCGTCGGCAAATCTGTGCTCAAGTCCGTTCAGAAGTTCACCTACCTGGGAAGCATCATCTCCTCAGATGCCAAGATTGACAAAGAGATCGATCACAGATTAGCAAAGGCATAGAGTGCATTTTGAAGACTTTACAAAAGAGTCTGGAGTAATAATAAACACCTGAGGCGAAGCACAAAAATCAGTGTGTATACAAAAATCAGTGTGTATAGTACAATGGCTCTATAATTGTACTATCTATTCTCCTTTACGGGTCTGAAACATGGGTCGCCTATCACCAACACTTAGGACTCCTTGAACTTTTTATCAGCGCTGTCTACGCACAATCCTAAATATACACTGGTCTGACTATGTGACGAATGTTGCTGTCCTTGAGCAAGCAGGGATCAGCAGCATTGAGGCCATGATATTGAGAACACAGCTGCGCTGGGCAGGGCACGTTTCTAGGATGGAGGACCATTGCCTCCCAAAAATACTACTCTATGGGTGAACTCGCCATGGGTCAGCGTAAGAGGAGCGCTCCAAAAATAAACGATACAGGGACTCCGTAAAACAACATCTCAGGCTCGGCCAAATTGATCACCAACAGTGGCCCACCCTGGCCTCACATCGGGAGGCATGGAGACACACTATCCACAATGCTACAGCCTTATTTGAGAACTCACGCCGAACAAGTCTTGAAGAGAAATGACAACGCAGAAAGAATCACAACCCGGAAACATCACCCAAGGAGACCTTCTGCTGTGCTTTCTGTAACTGGACTTGTTTATCTCAGATTGGCCTTTTTAGTCATCAGTGCGCTTGCAGAAAGCTCGGGTTGAGTCCTTCCTGAATCTTCGTTTGAGAAGAAAAGCCAAGGAGAGAGAGAGAGTTAAAAATTTAAAATCAAAGGTGCAAGCTTCAGCTCTGGCGACTGTCTTTGTCTGTGACCACCCAAGGAAGACTTTTGTTCATCTACATGCCTGTTTTCTTTGTGCCAAGTGCGTTTTTATCCTCCTCAAGTTATTTACATATGTAGTCCATCTATCCATCACTTTAATTATATCTCTCCTTTTTATCAAACTGGTATTCAAGGTAGTTTACAAAATAGAGTACTCCCTGATCTTCCCAAGCCTTACCAAACAATCCCACAAGCCTTAATTGTTCTAATATTTCCCTTTTTAACAAGCTTCATTTCTAAAAACCGTGTCAGATAGGTTCCCTGTGTTACGTATGTTTATCTTTGTAGCTGTTGGCCTGTGCCTTATGGCAACCCTATCATAGCATTTTCTTGATGAGATTTATTCAGAGGAGGTTTGTCACTGCCTTTCTCTAAGGCTGAGAAAGTGTGGTTTGCCCAATGTCATCTGGTGGGTTTCCCTGACGGAGGGAATTCAGACGTTGGTCTCTTGGAGTCCTAGTTCTCAGTCAAGATCCTAAGTAATAATCCATCCTAGTTTATGGTTCAGCTGTACACTTTATTCTAAGTTCCTTAAGAGTTGGAATTAAAACCTTTCTGTTTTCTGTCCAATGAAGGATTGTCATCCCATGGATGCTAGAAGGGTCCTGAAGGTTTTTATTTGCAAAAGAGCATCTTTCAGATTTGGATGGGCCCTACTCATTAATTGTGATAGGAGTTTCAGGTTAGAATTTCTGTGACATCCCTTTTCATATAGGTTAGGCCTTGCGTTATGTGGACCTACGAAGTAATGGAACATCTTTGGTGGAGAATGTATTGGCTCACTAAATTGGTGGTGTTTGATCTTTGGCTAATGTTTTCCTTGTTACAGCCAGGCAGCCTATCCTTATTCATGTTTCAGATATGTCTCTGTGGAGGGAGGAGTGCTGCTTTGATATAATCCACTTTAAAATGGCATTACCGTAAGGACCAGAACAAAAAAAAAACACATTTCTCAAAGTTTCACTTATTGGAAAATGTGGAGAAATTCATGTTTTTGCTGAAAATATTGTAATCTCATTTTCTACCTGTGACTGATTAATATTATCAGATGTTTGGGACTATAACTGTGTTAGGTTTTTTCCCTTCATAGTCTTTTTGCTGTCTGTGGGAATGTAAGCATAGTAGTCTCTATTCTGTTGGTGAGAAAACCATCCCACTGTTAATACCGTGTTACTTTACAACCTATTTAGTTATATTAAGTTCTGAAACTGCTCATCTAAACCCTCAAAGGAGATGTGGTGGTGTGAAGGAATCACAATAATATCATTATAAAGCCACCAAAAGGTGCAAAATACCTTAAGGTAGCTTTTGAAACTCACTGGCTTCTTCATCAGGCAAAGATGTTAAACATAATACAGTAATGGTATCAGAGTCATAAGCCTGCATGTTCCTTGAACTGTTTGCTTAGGTCTGTGTTTAAGATGGTCTTGAGGGAGGGTTGATGCTGGTAGAGGCCTCACCCTCACATTGTCATCCAGGGACTGAGGACCAAGGCAGTAGAAGCCAGATAACAACAAAATACAGTAACTTCATATGAGGTCCTGTACAAGGTTGCAAGCCACTTTGTAAGCAGAATACCATGAGTCTCTAAAGAAGTCTTTGCACTGTCATGTAGGAAGATATGTGGTCTGAAGGAGTACATTTAAAGGAATGATATGGTGGTGGCTACCTCCTGCTGGCCAAAGGAATGACCCATTATGGTGTAGTGGTCTGAGTGTTGGACTATGACTCTAGAGACCAGGGTTTGAATCCCTGCTCAGCAAGTAAACCCACTGGGTGATCTTGGGCATGTCATACTCTCAGCTTCAGAGGAAGGCAAAGGTAATACCCCTCTCCCACAAATCTTGCCAAGAAAACCCCATGATAGGTTCACCTTAGACTTGCCATAAGTAAAAATGACTTGAAAGCACACAACAACAACAGCTTGCCAAAGGAGATTAGTATATTCTCTTTAGTGTGGCACCTACGACACTCCTAGAAGGTCAATATGCAGACAAGAACCCAGTTGTTCTTTTTCTCGGCCTTCTGAGATTAGATAGCTGAGCATATACTGAAGTTTAGGATGGCAAGTATAAGAATGGGGAGCTGAGTGAAGGAATCTTGGGTTCAGCTAGACAGGAGAATTAATTGTGGGAAATAGTACAATAACTCGTTATCACAGCAGTATTCATTTGTTCCCATGATCCATTCGCAAGATCACTGGCATGGAAAGCTATCTGAGTTTGAAGTTCGGAGTGTGCCCACAAGAAAAGATGGTGGCCGTGAGTGAATTACCTGCATTATTATTTCCCAGAAGCTCCCTCCATTTCCCTTCCCCCCCCCTTGTTAAATGAGAGATGCAGAAGAGCAATCTTATGCTTAAAAACATTTTTTTGCTCTGCTGCTCGAAAATAGCGTACAATCACTTAGAAAGACAGCAATGGCAGCTCCGGCTGTTTCATCGCCAGCAAGCCTGCCCCTGCACACATCCGACCAATCACGTTTGACTTCCTGGATGTGCCCCAATACAAATTGGTTATTCAGATAACCAATTGGTTATTGGTTATTGGGCAGTGATGCACATTTTCATGTACTTTTTGAAAAAGACCGTGAGAAACAGCGAAAGCTGTAATTGCAAAGTACTTCTTAGAGTTTTCAACCCACCTCCTTCCGAATATGGGGAATCTCGGTGGGAACTCACTTGTACAAAGGGTATTCTGCCTGCATTCCTTGAGAATTTTTTTTTTTTCACCATCTAGACAATACTTTTGACTCTGTCTACTCAGATTTTGAGGATACAGATGCTACTATATTGTTGGCTGAAACAGCTAAGTAATTTGGCCGGCCCCAGAAAGCATTTTCGTAACTATGAGACTGTGAAACTATAAAATGTAATGATGATATTGATGTAAAGTTAGCAGGACTACATTTAGCACTTGATTAGTTCAGTGTCAATAAGGTTTTGAGTCAGTTGCCAATTTCCAATATAACTTGTACTCTGCCAGTTAATTCTTTTTTAAATGTGTTTTCCAGGGAAATTGTAGCCAGTGCTTATAGCTAACAGGCAAAGTCTCTGTTTTGAAGTGGCTAATATAAAAGGTGGTAGAGAGTAGATTCTCCCACCCCACCCCCGCCTAATGTTACCTGAGAATAGAGTTACCGTAATAGTTTAACTCAGGTCAGTTGGGTGCATCTACCTCCAATAACTGCTAGAATCCAAAATGTCAGTGCTTTAAGGGAGAAAGCTTGAACAAGGCCTTCTATTTTCATTCAAGGTTTCCCTTATCCCTTTTGATGACAACTGGTAACGGCTTAAAAGCGGGAAGGTGCAACTTTAAAAGTCCTGAACAGAACAATAGAAGTACTATGCAGTGTGATTTAAAGACACTTTAAAGTATTCTGTAGTTTGAGCCAATGTTATGGATCACTTGAAGAGTTCCTAATAGAATCACTTATTGGACAGAATAAACGTAAAGTTGATTATGAAGTCTGCGTTCAGAGATGCCCATTTTTGAAAACAAAGGTAATGTCACATTAGGAATTAGGACATTGCTTGTGAATATGTTACATAGCTCAGTAATTAGAACAGATGGTATTGAAGTAATTGATCTGAACCCTCTGAACTTGTATAACCTTAGATATACAGTACTTTAGATATTTGTATAACCACATTGCAATGAGGCTTAGCCCTTGTCTTGATCATGTTTGTTTGGAAGTAGGTGGGGTTTTTTTTCTTGATTTCATATTCTTAATTTTGCATGTTTAAATATGAAAGGAGAGATATTAACAAGATCATAATGAAATGAGCTAGTGAGCCAAAGAAATAGTTCCAGCACACTGTTTCTCTATCTTAGTATGGAGGGTGCAGATCTTGAAATGAAAGTATGACTTTCTTGGTGTACTTCTGTTCTTCACCATAGTTTTAGAAGCCATCAATCTAATCACTGGAACTGAAGAGGAAATTACAGCTCCTATTTCCTCTTCAGCAGTGGCCTATGGATGAGGAACTAATAAGAATAGAATGAACATGCTGATTTACAAGCTATCCATCAGTGTTATGTGTTAACTTACAAAAGAGTGAAATGCAGTAGTTCAGTGAGCATCAGTTTAACATTCTGAGTTACAAAAGCAATTTATTCTCTTAAATTAACCAATAAAAATTTGTACTATCTGAAATCATGCAGATTACAAAAATGTATTTTTCTTCTTAATGAAAAACCTGCCCTCCCCAAGGCAGATGTAGTTATTTATGGCACCTTTATACTGACAGGTAAACATTTGCCTGTCTAACATTATAGACATAGATAAATGATCACATGTCAGTTGGTAGCATTTCTGCCATCAGGATTTTCATGAGAATAATGCAACATAAAGATGAGTAATCTTGTGCTGCCATTCATTGAGACTAAACAGCATGTTGATAATATCTTAATAGCTCAATGTAGAAATGTACACAAAGGATTAGTATCAGGTCTTACCCTGAGGTGGAAGTTTATGCAACACTGCCATCACTTCAGCTCAACAGGTTAAGTGGAATGTAGGCAGGATATAAGCACTAGTTGTAACTTTGCAGTGAGGGTCATATAAGCTTTGAATGCGATTTGTGCTGCTTGAAATCTTTAACAGAATTCTTAAAATTCTGATGAAATGTTGGCTGTAAGAATGCAAACAAAGGCACTCATATTGTTTGAGTAATATGTAGTGTCCTGAAATAGAAACCCCCCCCCATTTCCTAATAGTCCAAACACTATAGTTGGAAAGGAAATGTAGAATATTGCAAAATTAATCTTGCAGAATTGTTTATGTCTTGACTTTGTAATACAGGAAATGCTTCATTTCATACCAGCTGTAACAAAGGGAAAATATGTACATTTCTCCACCACAATACTTGCACATTTTATGCTGCACTGCCCTTGCAGCTTTAAACTTGAATGTCTACTTTGGTAAAGCATTTCTGATTTGTAGTGGTTATTGAGTCTGGGAAACCTGGATTAATTTTTGTAAGTTTGTGTAGTGTTTTGAATTAATAAGCAAAATGAAGTATTGGTGACCATTTGCAAAGGCATGTGAAGAGGAGGCTCAAACTCATCCTAGAGGGCTTACTTTGAAATCTAGATATTGCCACTCTTCTTCCCAGCCAACTAGCTACTTCAGATGGAGGAAAGCATTCCTTTCTGTTGGATAAGGGATGTGCAGCAACTCCACGTAGGCAATTCTTTTGTTTTCTTTACTCTCACTCTTGGCCATAATTTTCTTTAACATCATAAGAGTCCTCCTGGATCGATTGCGTTGCAGAGGGGCGGGATAGAAATAAAATTTTATTATTATTATTATTATTATTATTATTATTATTAATTTGAGGGTCCATCTAGTTAAACATTCTGTTTGATGCAGTGGCAAGACACAGGGAAGTAGAGGTAAGTAGGCACTAGCCATTCCCTCTCATATTGGCCCCTGCAATTGGTATTCAGAAAGCAGTTTCTAAACATTGATTGAGTTCTATTTCCCTGTAGTGGGTCACATTTGTTGATACATCCTTTCCTCTTGAATAAATTCCTCAAGCTCTTAATTTAAAGCCATTTATACTAGTTGCCATCACCATATCCTTGGCAGATAATTCTGTAGGTCATACAGTGATAGAATCAGAGTTGGAAGGGGCCTCATGGGCCATATAGTCCAACCCCTTGCTGAATGCAGGATCTCCAGCTAAAGCATCCTAAGCAGGTAGTTGTCAAGCCTCTTTCTGAAGGCAACCAAAGAAGGAGACTCCACCACCTCTGTAGGCAGTCCCACCATCTCTCTAGGCAATTGGTTCCATTGCTGAACCCCTCTTGCTGTCAAGAAGTTCCTTTAAAATTACCTCCTTGTAACATAAAGCCATTAGACCTGGTCCTGCCCTCAGGGACAACAGAGAACAGGCCTGCCCCCTCCTCTCTGTGACAGCCCTTGAGGTGTTTAAAGAATGCAGTAATGTCACTCAGTTAGTAGAGATGTGAAGTCCCAGAAAAAAACCTGGAAAAATTCAGAAAAAAAAGTTTTTCCATTTTTCCCCCCTGAAGCCTTTTTGTTTTTCTCCTGACAATTGATTATGAAATGTGAAGTTGAAGGCTTTCACGGCCAGCATCCATAGATTTTCCTTGTTTTTTTCCGGGCTGTGACGCCGTTTTCTGGAAGAGTTTATTTCTGATGTTTCACCTGCATCTGTGGCTGGCATCTTCAGAGAATGGTTGGGTAGGAGTGTGTGTGGGGTTTATATACTGTGGGGTTTACATATCCTCTCCAACAGGGGTTCACAGTATATAAACCCCTCCCCACTCCTACCCAACCATTCTCTGAAGATGCCAGCCACAGATGCAGGTGAAACATCAGAAATAAACTCTTCCAGAACATGGCCTCACACCCTGGAAAAAACCAAGGAAAATCTATGATTATGAAATGTTTTATTTTAGCATGATGAAAATCTTTAAGACAAGGCATTCATAATAATAATAATAATAATAATAATAATATTTATTTATACCCCACCCCTCTGTTAAAACAATCGGGGCGGCTTACAAAAATTAAAATACAATACAGATAAAATCCCCAAACACCCCCACCCCACCCTCCCCCATAAAAAAATATTAAACAATTATAAATTAAAACCAACTGATCAAAAAATAACAATTAAAAACAATAAATACAATAAAATACTATAAATGGCCAGCGGACTAAAAGAAACCAGGATCCCCTGAGGCCGGGATCTAATTAGGAAAGGCCTGCCGAAAGAGATCCGTCTTTAGTGCTTTTTTAAAGCTACTCAGGGTTGTTATCTGACGGATCTCGTTCGGCAGGTCATTCCACAATTTGGGGGCACAATTCCACAATTCATATATAATTGTTTGAATACCCTGTATTTTTAATATACCAATTGTGATAATTTTATGCCAGATCAAATTGTACATAGTCATATTTTCTGTTCCGAAAGTAACAGAGTGACTTTCAATCTGTAAAAAGTGCTAATGTTTCATTTTTCAATGTTTTTGAAAATTTCATTTTTTTCTGAAAAAACAGAAAAATATTCCCCCCATTTCAAAATTTCCAGCAGTTTTACATCTCTGCTCTTCACCAAGCGGAACATGCCCAGCTCCTTCAACCTTCCCTCATATGTTTTGTTCTCCATACATCTTCTCATCCTCCTTGCCCTTCTCTGAACTTGCTCCAACTTCCAGTTCACCCTTAGCAAGACTTGTACTTCTGTGTGCTTTGAATAATTTTCCTTTAGGAGTGCTCAGTACCAATTTATCTCAAAATGTTAGACTGGTGATGTACAACTTTCTGATGCCTTTCTAAAAATGAACATTATGCTTACTGCCTTATATTCTTTTTATAAAAGATCCTGATTTTAATTTTATGTTGTGTATTTTTATAAAAGGACTAGCAATTTTATGCTTGAGGATGAATGGAATCTGACCTTGATTTGTATGTCAGTTGTAAAACTTCATCTCCATTTAAGACAGGTCCTCAGATGTGTTCCTGGGCAGGGGGGCACTTTTTAGACACCAGTTGTCTTTCCAGTTTCTTCTTCCTTAATGAAGGTCAATGTAAAGAATTTGTGTAGGGGGCTTTTGAGTGGACAACACTGGATGATAGTGTAGCATAATGAGATTTTAAAAGAATGAAACCAGATAAATGATGCTTTCCTTTTTTCCTGCATAGTTACTTTTTCATATGATTAGTTTTAGGATTTGCCATTCGGTTGGCAAATGAACAGGTTGTGCAGCATGTTGATATATTAGACATTTATCTCAACTTGCCCTGGATATTTGACTAGCTTGGCAATAACTTGTGCTAAAAGATTTATTTTCACTGAGTGTGTTGTTTATATCTTAACTTTTTAAACTTGTGTTGTGGCTTCCAGAAATGTGAAGGCATTGTATAATGAACAGTAATAAAGACACTCCCTTCCTTTAATGGTGGCTTGGGTATATTGTCTGCTGAGCACTAAATAGAAACAGTCAATTTTCTTAACCCTAATTTGTTTATGCAAAGCTAGCAGAAGCAGGGCTCTCGTTTCATCCTTTCATCTCTTGTTTCATTCATCATTCTAGTGGGACATGGTAGAGCCCGTTGACTCTAGGGTAGCTGAGGCTAATCTGTTAATTGTTTGGTGAGATGCCAAAGTAATTTCCCAAAGCCTTGAGTAGAATGGGTCATCAGCTGTGGCAGAGCACCCACCCTGCTACTGAACTTGGTTTCTGTGCATGTGACAAGAACCTTTGAAAAGTGGCTTACTGTTTGTTCTAAAAACTTCATAAACAAAATGTAAAGCTATGGGTTCAGATGCAAGCAAGAGTGATATTACTACTGTTTAGAGTAAAGTGAAATTCTCTTCATTCTGAAATTTACGGGATGGTAGGCTGCCAATGAATACCAGGTACTATAGGCAATATTTCAGATGAAGGAACTGGCAAAACCACCTCTCAGTATTCCATACGTAAGAGAACCCAATAAAATTCATGGGGTCACCATAACTTAACAGGTGAGTTGAAGGCACATACAAACACGGTTTTTTTCCCCATTTAGAGCCATTATAGTGTAGTTGTTTGAATGTTTGTCTATGTTTGGAGACCAGGGTTCAAATCCCTGCTTGGCCATGGAAATCCACTTGGGTGACTTTGGTCAAGTCACCTTCTTTCACCCTCAAAGGAGGGCAAAGGCAAGCCTGCTCTGAACAAATCTTGCAAAGAAAACCCCATAATAGGTTCACCTTAGGGTCAACATCAGCCAGAAATGACTTGAAGTCACACAGCAACGTGAATGAGAGACTTCCAAGACAGCTTATCAACAGCCCTGCTCAGATCTTGCACACTCAGAGCAATGGTTTCCTTGATTGAATCTATCCACTTGTAATGCGTTCTTCCTCTTTTCCTATTGCCTTCAACCTCACCAGCCATTTATTGTCTTTCCTAGTGAGTCATATCTTCTCATGATATGCCCAAAGTACAACAGTCTCAGTTTAGTCGTCATGGCTTCTAGGGAGGGTTCAGGCATGATTTGCTTTTGGACCTATTCTTTTGTGATTTTTGCAGTCCATCTTATTTGCAGAACTCTACTCCAGCACCACAACTCAAATTAGTTTATTTTCTTCCTAATAGCATTTTTCTGTCACTGTACAGAAAAGTACAGCCTTTTAGAGGGCTGTAAAAAAGTAAACAAATTGTAATGCTGGACTTGATTTCATAGCTGTTTGATGAATTTAACAACAATTTTAAATATTTTAGCATTTTACTTAAAATTGTCCAAGATACATAAAATAAAACAATAACAATACATAATAGGGCAAAAAAAAAAGAAGAAGAAAAGAAAAGCAAGCAAAAGAAAGAAAAGATAGAAAAGGTAAAAGTGACTTCTGATCTTCAAGTGTTTATTGAAAGATATAATCATTCTATACCTCTCTCGTCTATCATAATAAATCCTCTCCTCCTTTCTATAACATATACTTGCTAATAATCAGAATCAAAGATTTTGAAATCATATACCGTACATGTTTTCTATAGAAAGTCAATAAAGGATTAATCATCTTATCAAATACTACTATTAATCTTCCCCCAAATTAAACTAAACAAATTAACTCACTCATTTTATTTTAACAACAATCTATCATAATGTGAAATATGAAATATTAAATCTTTTAATCTTTACACTGAGATAGCCTTCCTAACACTTTTCCAACTATTTCTCCCTCCCCTTTAACTCTTTTCCTGCTGCGTCTCCCAATTACCCACAAAAAGAAAATTACATTCTGCTTAATCTGTCATCTTTAAGGCAAATTTCAGCCTCAGCCTCAATCTCTTCTAATTATCTAATCCTCCAGCACACTTGTAAATCAACCTTAATATCATTTTAAACAATTTCTTAAATTTAAAATACCCCCAAAACCTTATTTTATAGCAACTTTCTTTACACTAAATCAGCGCCAAGCAACAGAATAGCACCTTAAATCCAAGAAAGGTAATCCTTATTGCTTTACCCATTCATCTTTTAAATTTAACCATTGTTTTTTTGCCAGACCTTTGCAATTGAATAAATTGAACATCACTCATCAATTTCAATAAGACCAGGGGAAGAGGCTTAGTGTCCTTTAGAGTCTCACATACAATGGCATGAGCTTGGTGGAATTCCTGGGGTTTTCTCCCCCTCCCCTCCATTTGTTCTTGTTTGACTTCTGCAGTCCCTTAGTGAAATTCTCAGATCTGTGTGAGTGATCTTTACTTCTCTAGGGAGAGATTCACCAGCCAAAACTGGCCTCTGCACTGGTGATCGCTGCTGCTGCGATCACCAGTGCAGACCTTTTACAGAGCTCAGTCCGCTATTGCCTTATCTGGAAGTCCTAAAACTTTTAAAATAATTTTGATAATTTTTTTAACATTGAGAGGCAACAGTATTTGGGGCAGCTGGTTGTTATTGTAAAGGATTTGTTGACAAAAAGGTAAGTTTTACTATTCCAGGAATTGCACAGAGTGGAAAATGTAGAGACTTACCGACTTTGGCTAGTCATCATCCTTTCCCTCTTCCATGTGAAGTAATGTGGGATTCAATCAAGGAAACTACGGCCCTGAGTTTGCAAGATGTGAGCAGGGCAGTTGGGAGACATTGGTCTCTCATTCATAGGATCACCATAAGTCAAAGTCGACTTGACAGCAATAACGAAAGCGGGTGTGGCAAAGAAAATGCTCTTTGCATCATTCTGTTCCATCTTTGACTGGTGCTGTATTCCTATTGGCTCATCGACAACACTCAAAACATATAATAATAATAATAATAATATTTTTTATTTTTAACCCGCCCCTCTGCTCGGCAACCGGGGCGGCGTACAACAAGATTAAAACACAGCAAGTTAAAACAATCCTTCCCAATCCTAACCCTCCCACCCCTTAAAACTAAATTAAAATAATAGAGAATTAAAACAAAGATTACTCTCTCTCTCTGGCTTTTCTTCGCAAACGAAGATTCAGGAAGGACTCATCCCGCGCCTTCTGCAAGCGCGCTGATGACTAAAAAGGCCAATCCGAGATAAACAAGTCCGGTTGCAAAAAGCGCAGCAGAAGGTCTCCTTGGGTGATGTTTTTGGGTTGTGATTCTTTCTGTGTTGTCGTTTCTCTTCAAGACTTGTTCGTCGTGAGTTCTCAAATAAGGCTGCAGCATTGTGGATATTGCGTCTCCATGCCTCCCGATGTGAGGCCAGGGCGGACCACTGTTGGTGATCAATTTGGCCAAGCCTGAGATGTTGTTTCAGGGAGTCTTTGTATCGCTTTTTTGGAGCGCCCCTCTTACGCTGACCCGTGGCGAGTTCACCGTAGAGTAGTATTTTTGGGAGGCGATGGTCCTCCATCCTAGAAACGTGCCCTGCCCAGCGCAGCTGTGTTCTCAATATCATGGCCTCAATGCTGGTGATCCCTGCTTGTTCAAGGACAGCAACATTCGTCACATAGTCAGTCCAGTGTATATTTAGGATTGTGCGTAGACAGCGCTGATGAAAGCGCTCGAGGAGTCGTAGGTGGTGGCGATAGGTAACCCATGTTTCAGATCCATAAAGGAGGATAGACAGTACGATGGCTCTATACACACTGATTTTTGTGCTTTGCCTCAGGTGTTTATTGCTCCAGACTCTTTTGTGAAGTCTTCCAAATGCACTATATGCCTTTGCTAATCTGTGATCGATCTCTTTGTCAATCTTGGCATCTGAGGAGATGATGCTTCCCAGGTAGGTGAACTGCTGAACGGACTTGAGCACTGATTTGCCGACGGCAATGTGGGGATGGTGGTGTTCGTCCTGTGGTGCAGGCTGGTAAAGAACTTCTGTTTTCTTCAGGTTGACTTCTAGCCCAAACAGCTCTGCAGCTGTTGCAAAGCAGGACGTTAGGCGCTGCAGAGCTGCTTCTGTGTGGGCAACAAGGGCAGCATCATCGGCGAAGAGCAGCTCACGGACTAGATAGTTTAGAGTCTTAGTGTGAGCCCTCAGACGGCTTAAGTTAAACAAGCTACCATCAGTACGGTAGCGTATATAGATGCCGTCGTCTTCTTCAAGCTCTGCCATAGCCCTTTGGAGCATCGTGCTAAAGAAGATTGTAAATAAAGTTGGTGCAAGAACACAACCTTGCTTCACTCCATTAGTTATTAGAAAGGGCTCTGAAAGAGCATCGCCATATCTGACTTGACCACGCTGGCCCTCGTGTAGCAAGATAATCATTTTAAGGAATTTGGGGGGACATCCTAGTTTTTCCAGGATCTGCCACAGACCTTTTCTACTTACAGTGTCAAAGGCTTTGGTGAGGTCGACAAATGTTACATAGAGACCCTTGTTCTGCTCCCTACATTTTTCTTGCAGTTGCCTAAGGGCAAATACCATGTCTGTAGTACTCCTATTGGCTCTGAAGCCACATTGGCTTTCAGGGAGAAGTTCTTCTGCGATAGCAGGAACTAATCTGTTCAGGAGTATCCTTGCAAGGATTTTTCCAGCAATAGAGAGCAGTGTTATGCCTCGATAGTTTGAGCAGTCGGATTTTGCTCCTTTTTTCTTGTACAGGGTGATGATGACTGCATCTCGGAGGTCTGATGGCAGTTCCCCTTTTTCCCAGCAATTCACAAGGAATTCGTGGAATTTTTCGTGGAGTGCATGACCTCCGTGTTTCCAAACTTCAGGTGGGATTCCATCAATCCCAGCTGCCTTGCCGTTTTTCATCTGCTGTATGGACATAAGGGTCTCTTCCAAAGTGGGAGCTATGTCCAATTCATTTTTCATTGGTTTTTGTATCATATATTGGATAGCTGAGGCTTGGACTACTCGTTTGGTGCTAAAGAGACTTTGAAAATGTTCAGCCCAACGATTTAGGATGGAGGCTTTATCAGTAATTAATGTTTGACCATCTGTACTGTATAAGGAGCTTTGGACCTGATAAGTAGGTCCAAACACTGCTTTAAGAGCTTCATAAAATCCTCTATGATCACCCAGATCTGCACAGCGTTGTGTCTTTTCTGCTAAATTGATCCACCACTTGTTCTGCATGTCTCGGAGTTTTTGTTGTAGTTTGCTACATGTGAGGCGGAAAGCTGCTTTTCTTACATGACAGGTTGGCTGGGCGAGGTATGCCTGGTGAGCAGCTCTCTTCCTTGCCAACAGCTCCTGGATCTCTTGGTTGTTTTCATCAAACCAGTCTTGATTTTTCTTGTGGGAGAACCCGAGGGATTCTTCTGCAGACTGGAGGATACTGTTTTTGATATGTTGCCAAAGCACTGTAGGAGAAGGATCTGTAGGATGGTCTTCAAGTTTCGTTTGTAGGTTTGCCTGGAAGTTGTCTCTCATGGTAGCTTGTTGAAGATTGTTGACTTGGAGCTTCTTCTTTAAGATGCCACCCCTCTTAGGTTTGAACTTAAGATGAAGATTTAGTTTACATCTGACGAGGCGATGATCTGTTTGGCATTCTGCACTGGGCATCACTCGGGTATGACGGACATCACGAATGTCTCTCTGACGGACTAGAACGTAGTCAATGAGGTGCCAATGTTTGGATCGGGGATGCATCCAGGTTGTCTTCAAGCTATCTTTCTGCTGAAAGATTGTGTTTGTAATAGTCAGCTGTTGTTCTGCACAGAACTCTAGCAGGAGGCGTCCGTTATCATTGCAATTTCCAACACCATGCTTGCCTAAGACACCTTTCCAGGCTTCGGAATTCTTTCCTACTCTGGCATTGAAGTCACCAAGTATAATAATTTTATCTTCTACAGGGACTTTTTGTATGAGTTGGCGTAGGTCTGTGTAGAATTTGTCTTTCTCTACAGGGTCGGCTTGCATAGTTGGGGCATATACACTAAAGAGAACAACATGTGGGAGGCGTAAGGAAATAATGCGATCAGAGTGTCCTGTTGGCAAGGTTTCGAGTTTGGAGGCAATGGAGTTTTTAATCATGAAGCCTACTCCTGAAAGATGTTTTTCGGTTTTGGGTTTGCCAGACCAGTAAAGTGTGTAGCCGGCGCCATGTTCTTTAAGGCTGCCTTCCTCATGGAAGCGAACTTCACTAAGGGCAGCGATGTCAATATTAAGCCGTGATAGTTCAAGGGCTATTAGGGCAGAACGACGCTCAGGCCGTCCACTATCTTTAGAGTCTTGCATGGTTCTGATGTTCCAGCATGCAAGTGTCAGTTTATTTACACCTTTGGAGGCCGGTGTGTGCCTTTGTTTCTTTGCCTTGGTTTGACCGCATCAGAAGATTCCCGTTGGCCGCGGCTAGCCAGCCAGGTAGTTGGGGATGAGCTTTCTTTAGGCCACCTTTTCTAGGCCCCTCTCCATATGGAGCAAGCAGTGCTCTCCTTAATAAAAAGGCTGCTTGGTCGTTCAGAATGCTGCCGAACAAGACTGTCATCTCCCGGGTCAGGCTTGAGCGACCAATGTCCTGAACCGCCTGCATGCAGGGTTGGGGCTGCGGCTTCCAGTGCATCTTTACACCTGCCGGTTTCGTCCCTCGCCAGTCGCTACAGGGCTTTTTTGGAAATGGATTTGTCCTTCGAGCCTGTGCAATGGATTTTTCTGGTGGAGCGCAGCGTGCACAGAACTGGCCTCACCCTTTAAACCAGAGATTCATCTGCCGTGGCCTTGCAAGCATGGACGTGGCAGCGAGGTCCTCGGGCTGTAGGTTTGATTAGAGTTTCCTTCTCTTAGATGGTTGACCTTACAGGGTTGGACGAGCACCATCTGCCCGGGTTTGGGATTAGAGTTTTCCTTCTCCTAGGACGGTTGCCACAAGGCTAGAGAGCCCATCCTGCCCTTTGACGCTCTTTGTCAGACCCTTCGGTTTTGACCTGTCTGGCATGGGAGACCCTACCGGTGGCTATTATGCCACCGCCAGCATAGCTCAAAACGTCATTAGGGTACGCAAGCCTCTCTCCCACGACAAGGGGGCGTCAATGGAGAGGAAAACAAAGATTAAATAAATAAATAAAGGCAATAGTAGCAGGGGAGCGGGTAAGCATTCAACTCCACTTGAGTCGGGAATTATTCCAGGAAGGCCTGCCGGAAGAGATCCATCTTTAGCGCTTTCTTGAAGCTATCAAGAGCAGTGATAAGACGGATCTCGTCCGGCAGGCCATTCCAAAGTCTGAGAGCAGTAGAAGAGAAGGCCCTTTGGGAGGTCTGTGACAGCCTAGTTTTCATAGGCTGCAGCAGGTTCCTCCCAGAGGACTGAAGTGTGTGGGGGGAATCATATGGGATGAGGCGGTCCTGAAGATAAGATGGACCCAAGCCATGTAGGGCTTTAAAGGTTAAAACCAACACCTTGTATTGTGCCGGGAAACTGATCGGCAGCCAGTGGAGAGATTTAAGCACAGGTGTTATATGCTCTCTCCTAGATTTCCCTGTAATTAACCTGGCTGCCATACTTTGTACCAGTTGAAGTTTCCGGGTTAGGCACAAGGGTAGCCCCATGTAGAGTGTGTTACAGTAATCCAAATGTGAGGTTACCAAAGCATGTACCACAGTTTCCAGATCCCTTGTATCCAGGTAAGGGCGCAGCTGGCGTATCAGCCGAAGCTGATAACAGGCACTCCTGACTGTCGCACTCACCTGACTAGTCATGTGAAGCGACAAGTCTAGGAGTACCCTCAGACTGCAAACATAGTCCTTAGAGGAGAGCGTGACTCCATCCAGGACTGGAAGTTGTATTCCCAGACCTGGTTTCGGGCCTGTGACTTTCAGTACCTACGTTTTGTCTGGATTTAGTCTCAATCTGTTCTTCCTCATCCAATCCATTACCTCTCTAAGACAGTCATTGAGAGGAGAGATGCCATCTGAAGTCTGAGCCGATGATCTGGTCATGGAGAAATATATCTGAGTGTCATCAGCGTACTGATGACACTGAGCTCCATGCCTCCGGATGATCTCTCCCAGTGGCTTCATATAAATGTTAAATGGCATCGGGGACAGGATGGCACCCTAAGGAATGCCACAATTAAGCTCAGTTCTGGAAGAGCAACTGTCCCTGGGCCTCACCCTCTGGGATCTGCCCGAGAGAAAGGAACGGAACCACAGCAGAGCAGTGCTTCCAATTCCTAACTCTCTCAGGTGATCCAAGAGGATGGAATGATCTATAGTGTCAAAGGCCGCTGAGAGGTCCAAGAGCACCAGCAGGGTCACACTACCCCTGTTGATGCTCAGGTGGAGGTCGTCGATTAGAGCGACCATGACAGTCTCAACTCCATATCCTGTCCTGAAGCCGGTTTGAAATGGATCAAGATAATCGGTTTCATCCAAGACGGCTTGGAGTTGGGAAGCAACTACCTTCTTGATCACCTTGCTTAAAAAAGGTAACAAGGACACTGGTCTGTAATTGTTCCTGTCCAGGGGGTCTGGGGAAGGTTTTTTCAGGAGTGGCTTAACCGCCGCCTCCTTTAAACAAGATGGTACAATACCTTCCCTGAAGGATGCCTTGATTGTGTCCCGTAGGAATACTCTCAACCCGTCCCTCTCCCCGGATGGCCAGCCAAGATGGACAGGGATCAAGAGGGCAAGTCGTCTTCCTCACTCTTCCTCTTGTTAGTTCTAAGCTTCAAGTGACATTGCTGTGGGGTTTTTTCCAAGCAGTGAACAAAAAAGTAATAATACTGTAGTTGACTTTTTCTAGTTAAGAACTGTGTGGGTGGCTTATTTTTAAAGAGCAGCCCTTCACTGGTCATAGTCTGGTGCTTCATGATAAAATTTGCATTTATTTTTGGGTTAATAGTGAAATCATATACCCATAATGCAGCCTTGCATATAGCTCAATCAATGTTACTAGTGCATTGTGGCCTCTCAGAAAGAGAACTAAAGCCTAGATCTATTGGCCTGATACTGCAACACCTGCTTGATGGAAGCTCCCTCTCCTTCCTTCTCCCCTGCAGCTTTTCACATCACCCAAAAGCTGTCTCTGGAGGGTTTCTTGGGGGCACTTCATAGGGAGTTACAGTGGGGAGAATGTCATTCCTCCCATTTCTGCTGTTCTGTTGGATATGTGGTATTGGATCCTTTGCTGATTTTTCAGTTTACAAAGGATCTATTGCAAGACTGGAGATAGGTCTAGTTTGGATATTGGTGGTTGCACAAATCTTATCATACTGTATTTAGTTGGTAACATCATATATATGTGCCCATGATCAAATGAGAACTGCAAGAGCATAAAACGTGACCTGAGCTTAGGCACCTACAATTGCTTTGGTTTATCATTTTTTATCCTCTTTTTAATGTGGAAGAACTGTAGAAGCAGAAATTCTTATGTATGTCTAGATTACAACTTATTTACTGTGGGTAGAAGCAGATGCACATGAAATTGAGGCCTGGCTATCATAATTGTCTGCTATTGCTTTAAAATGTGCTCTCACTCACCTTGAGTGGCCTGGTAAGTACCTATTTACAACCCTGTTTTATTGAATGCATATACATGAGAAAGTATTGTGTTTCCTTCAATGTTATCTCAGTGCATTCTGGCTGAAACTGTAATTCGAAGCTGCTAGAGTTAGAAGTGCCTAATTCCTATTGCCCAGTTGTCACACATTGTCTGTACTAAAATGCAAATCTAAAATGCAGTTACATTACATAGGGCTTGCTTTACACATTGTATTTCATCGCCATGGCTAAAGTTCTCAAATTCCAGTTGTGGGATACCAGTGCTCCATGGTGGAGAAAAAACTGAAGATCTAAAGATTTCTTTTGATGTGTCACCACGTGCTGAATAAGTTTAAGACAGGTATGGGGAATATGGAGCATTGCAGATGTTGGATTGTATTTTCTAGCATTCTCACCATTGACTGTGCTGGTCTGGGCTAATGAAACTTGCTGTTCAACAAAATCTGGAGGATCACATGATCCCTAGCCCTAGATTAAGATGTCACACTTGCCTATTTTGTTTCAATTTTGAGTTTTTATAAGGATCTACATCCACTTAAAAAATGCTGTAACAAGGAAAAAGCATCAACATCTACATATATCCAACAGTGAAAAAAATTCCCAAACACTCCCTACAGCTTTGTTCTAATGAGGTACAGAGAAAAAAAAAGGCAAAGTTAGTGCCAGCTTGTTTTTATTTACTTAACTTTTTTGCCTCTGTAAAAAATACTTTGCACCTTCACACTTTGAGTATCTTGTGTACATCAAATAGTAACAATGCCAATTAAATCCATTTCAATTCCAGATTGTAACACAGCAAAACAGGACAAGCCAAAGGTGTGTGTATGCGTGTGAATGAATGAATGAATATTTCTGCAAAGAACAGGAGATAAGATGGTCATCCTCCCCATGCTTCTGAAGTTTAAAGCACAAACATGTGCAATAATAGCTGGTTTATTGGTATTGAAAGTACTGCACACAGGAACACCTTCCTTCAGAAATATTAGTTCTACGTGTGTGTGTGTGTGTGTGTGTGTGTGTTTATTTGAATCTCATGTCATAATTCTTTAATATTTAATTGTGGAATAGAATGACACCTGGAGGTTGTACAGTGCTTATAAGAATCTTTGGCTAGCTTATGTTTTGCTCCTGCTTTGTTCTTTTAACACAATTTTCTTTACATTTGAATTCTTTATGTGCATTTTTTTTTTAGTGAATTTGGTGGTGAATCACAGCCAGAATGACAACTTTGGACATTCAGATCTTCTATCCATGGAACAGGTACAGCAGTGACAACAATAGTTGAAGGGTGAATTCACATATTATACTCATCACCTAACAGTAGCTCTCTTTTAGTGATCTGAACATGGTGATTAACAATTTGTCAATTAGCCTGGTAAGAAACTGTCACATAAGAGGAAATTATTCACATCAGGTGTCAATAAAAACTGGGCCTCTTCCCTATAGGGATCTACAAATAATATTAAGAAAGATGTAGCAAAATGCCTCTGAACACATACAGTGTGTCTTCCCATCCAGAAAGTGGCAGACTCCTTCTCTCACAGACTTAAGGAGAAAAGCAGATGACATTTCTTCTCTTAACCTGAATCCCTTGCAGTATCTTTCTTGAAATTAAACATTATCTCCTCACTTCTGCTTCCCTGTCCAGCCCCAGCACAGAAGCATCTATTTTCAGAACCAAGATTTAAAAGACTGGAAGGCACTCTTATACATCAAAAAACCTACTCCAGATTTATTTATTTTTTGTTCCCTTTCTTCACAGCTTAGTAGTTTTATTTGGGTTTTGTTAATTAGTTGTTTTTATTTTTAAATTCTGCTTTAGAAATTGAGAGTAAGAGATGCCAGTTGAGGCTGGGGAATTGAGAGTCTTGAGAAGTATAGACAATGTGGGAAGTTAAAAAGAGATTTAAAATTGCCCTCTGCGAGATTGTCCATTTAAACAGTAGATCTACTTGTTCTTTAAAAAAACATTTGCCTGTGGTTGTGATGGGATTTGAAAACAGATATGGTGGAGTGGATTAGCTGAAAATATGCAAGAAAAATATATTTTATGATAAAAGCATGAAATTTGGCACAGACCTTGCTTATTAAATATTAAAGAGGTTTGGATATTGGAGCCTTGTTCTTGGCTCCTGAAGACAATGGCAGTCACTTCTCAAAATGGCAGCCATACACAAGTGCATCTCAAGAGAAAATGAGGTGGAATCCATTTGTTGCATTTTGTATGTTTTGCTTAAATGTTATACTGGGTAGTATTATCCAGTACCAAAATTTTTCTCAAGAGGTGTTACTCAAGAGGTTCTACAACAAACCTACACAGTAATGTAGCTGTCTTCTGAAAATGATTTCAAATACTTTTTCTTTAAATATGAGGTTGAAATTGGCAACCATTTTGGAATACAGCTGTGTTAGCCTTCTGTGAATAGGTTAACAGCCAGATCTTATAATAATATACAGTTGTCCCTTCACATTCGTGGGGGTTAGGGGTGGAAGAGCCCTGTGAAAGTGAAAAAACGAATAAACTCTCCCCCTTCCCCTAGAGTTTGCTCAGCCTTGGGGGAGGGGGGAGCTAAAGCCCGAGCAAGCCACCCTGATCTCCAAATAGCCGCTGAGGGTTTCAAGGCTTTCAGTTCCCCCCTGTGCCACAGGGGAGGGGTGGATTCGTGGCCAGCGCCAGAAAAGCCGAAGCCTGAACAAACACAAACCTGCACTGGTGGCAAAACAGCTGAGGGTGTGCTCGGGCTTCGGCTTCCCCCAACACCACAGGGAAGTGGCGGCTTTGTGGCCAGCATGGGTTTTGGTTTGTTCAGGCTTTGGCTCCCCCGCCTCCAGCCACAGGGAACAAGGTGGAGGAAACCTGTGGCGCTGGCCACAAAGCCACTCCTTCCCTGTGGTGCAGCGGGGAGGAGCCAAAGCCTGAGCAAACCCTTGGCTTCATGGCCAGCACAGGTATGTGTTTGTTTGGGCTTCGGCTTCCCCCCGCCACAGGGAACGAGGCGGAGGAAACCTTTGGCGCTGGCCGCAAAGACGCCCCTTCTCTGTGGCGCAGTGTCGGGGAGCCTGAAGCCCAAGCACACCCTTGATGGCTTTGCGGCCTGCATGGGTTTGGGTTTGTTCGGGCTTTGGCTTTCCCAGCGCTGGCTGCAAAGCCTCCCGTTCCCTGTGGCATGAGGGGGGGGAGCGAATGCCTTGAAACCCTCAGCGGCTTTTCAACGATTGCGGTGGCTTGTTCGAGCTTTGGCTCCCCCCTCCCCCAGGGAACGAAGGTTGAGAAAAGTTGTGCGTTCCCTGTGGCCTTGAAACCCTCAGCGGCTTTCCAGGAATACATAAAACTGCAAAAGTCAAAGCTGCGAATGTTGAAGGGATAACTGTAAATAGCTGCTTCTGTGCCAGATTTCTTGCTTTTATCACAAAATGTATAATAGGTTGCCTAATCTGCCCTACTAGGGGGCATTTGGAATTAATATATTCCTTGGTGAGGGATGTAATCTGGGGCAGAAAAGGATGAGAATAGTGCTGAGGGATAAAAAGAAAAAAGATTGTATGGGGGAAGCAGTTCTCAACCCATAGAAAGGGAAAATCTAAAACACAATAATGAACAGCAACCATGAGAGAATGAAAAAGGAGCCCCTGTCTTGTCATTCACAGGAGATGAAAGCAGTTAAGGAAATAAACCCTTGTTGAATAATTTACATGCTTTCCCAAAAAACAGTTGCTACAGATTTTTGGGGGCAACCTTGTTTAGCTGCTATGGTACAGTCTCCCTCTGCGAGTGTTTGTGCTTACAGTGTTCAGTGTCTTATCCATGGCCTGTTAATTATTCTCTGTGTTCTGCTCTCTTACCATGTGTTTGCTACCATGTAGACTGGATATGAATTTATCTTCCATGCTATTATATCAGAATCAATGAGCATTTTTTCTAGCTTTGAGCAGAAATCACTTTTTTTTCAATTGCTTGGTTTGAGAAATTGTAAATTGACCAAAATTTGTAATTTCGCATTGAATATTCATTTATGCTTGTCATCAGTATTTACTCTGTGTCCTAAAGCTATCAATATAACAAGTTGTTAGAATAGCTGAATCCTGAATGTGTGTTACACCCATGGATTTTGGGGTGATGCTTGCAGCTAAATCAGAAGCATTATCTTTCACAGGACAGTTACATTTGGTAGAAGAAGCCTGTAAGTGACTTACACTCCCCGGCCCTTTGGAAAGAAAAGAAGCAACTTCTGTTGCAACTTAAGTGCTCATCTATCTTGGCCTGAAATCACAAGAAGTATATTGAAAGAGGTGATGGCTGTGCTACCATTGGAAGTCAACTGTGGAAACTACTGAACTTTCATTGGTTCTGCTTCCTTTTTACCAAGCAACTTCTCCCATGTTGTTTAGACTGAGAAATTGCATGAATGCATCTGTTCTGTAGATATAGGCAGATTTAGTTAGAAGTTCCTCATAGAGCAGCTTCCCCATATCCAGAGGAAGCACACATGCAGACAGTACTGTGGGCCCTGGAATGGCCACAACTTGTCCAGGCTCCCACCCCAAATTATTCTTTAAAAAAAAAAAAAAAACCCAAATCCCTCCTGTCTTCAAGATTCCATGGGGGTAATTTGTCATGTTTCAGGGATGGGATGTATGGTGGGAACTGGCCTGTTTTAGGCGCAGGAGAGGCCTTTTTCTCAAACAGGAAGTGGTCTGAAGGAACTTCCAGTTTGAGATGAAAGCCACCTTTGACTTGAAAAATGAAGCCCCTAAAACATAGTGAAACTGTCTCCATACTGGACTCCTAAGTAGACAAACCATGCTTTGTCACATGGAAGAATTTTCTCCATAAGTTTCCATTTAACTTTCACACTGGATGCTGTAGTAGTGTTCATATTCTAGGAAATGGCTGACTTGAATACAGATGTATTCCAATGAGCCAATGAATATTGATCAGGTAAGAAGGCCCTGTATCCTTAATTCTTCACATGTTATTATTCATTGTGACGAAAGTGATACAACTCATTTTAAAGAAGAGAGAGTAGGGCTGTGCAACCAATTTGGCTGGACTCCAAACCAAACTGGGCTGACTCAGGCCAATTTGTACTAAGTCCAGATAAAATCAAATTGATTCAGTTCGGTTGCAAAGCAGAATTGAACAGTATGAAGCAACCCAGAAATTAAAAATGAGTGTGGGAAGAGCAGACAGTGCATCTCCATTGTGACAATATTAGAAAAAATGCCAACATAATGTAATGCAGAATGAGAGGGGGGGAGAGCTAGACTTTGTTCATTGACAGTTTTGATGCACAATCTAGGGCTAGAATCTCACTAGCACTCTTCAATCACAATGGTTGTAGAGAGCGATTGATTAGGTGAGTGAAGTTACACAGTAAATTATCCCTAGTTCATTTGCTATATGTAGCTGTTAGTAGCAAATGTGAAAGAGCTTTGTCAGTGCCTTTCTTGTTATTTTGGCAATTTAAGTAGTGGCCTGCTTATTGTGTGTATGTGTTTTTTTAGTAGTGAAGCTGTCTCTCCTCCCCTCAACAGGGGGTCTTTGCTGTGCACTTCATTACAGTACTTCTGTACAGGTGCCTCCAGACTAGGAGGGCTGTGCCAGTTCAAACGAGTGTCTTGGTTGGACCTATGTAGCTGCTTGCTGCTCTGTTCTGCTGCATTTAGCCAGCTTGCCTGCCTACTCCCCATACAGTATCCATCAAGTTTTGTTTCAGTGAAATACGAGGTCTGTCTATTAAGTAATGAGACTGGTAAATAACCCATCTTTATATGTATTATAATTCTAATGTTTGTCCCCTTCAATATGTCCCCCTTTCACACTCACACACCAGTGCAGTCTTGTTTTCCACTGATCGACTGCATTTCACTTTAGGGAAAAGAAAAAAGTCCAGTGGTGCCAAATCTGGTGAATATTGAGGATGTTCAAGTGTAGTAATGTGTTTATTGGCCAAAAACTGCTTCACAGAAAGTGCTGTGTGAGCAGGCGCATTTTCTTGATGAAGAATGAAACCATTTCCCCACAGTTCTGGCCTTTTTCTTTCTCTTTTTTGTCCTTCTTTCAGCTTTGTCTAAACATCCTTATAATAATGCTGGTTCACTGTTCTGCCTCCTGGAACCCATTCTGCCAAAATTATACCCTTGATGTAAAAAAACAAAAGAAAAACTCAACGAGCATAGCTTTGAATATGGACTTGCTTTGATGTGCTTCTTTCATTCTTGGTGATGGTGGTGTTTTCCAGTGCATTGACTGTTGTTTTGTCTCAGGATCATCATACTGGAAGATTCATGTGTCATCACAAATGATGATTTTTTGAAAAAAGGTTTGGGTCTGCCTCAAGTTGCTGCAGAATGTCAGTGCAAATTTCCTTGCGGCACTCTTTTTGCTCTGATGCAAGAACCCTAGGGATCATCTTGGCACAAACTTTTCTTATGTTTAGATCCTCATGCAAAATATTTTTGCACAATATCTTTGTCAATGTTCATGACTCCAGCTATCATTCGAACACTGAGTCAGCAGTCTCCTAGAACAATCTGGCTGATGTTGTCCACAGTTTCTTTGGTTCTTGAAGTGGAAGGTTGTTGAGGGTGTTCATTGTCTTCCACATTCTCACATCCTTCTCGGAATCTTTTGTGCCATTCAAACACTCATGCACAATACATGCAGTCTTCTCTGTAGGCCTCAGTAAGCATTTGAAAAGATTCTGTTGGCGTTTTGTTCAATTTTACTAAAAATTTCAAATTGACATGTTGCTTGACTTTTAAAGTTAGCATTTTTCTGGCACACAACAGACAACATGGCTGCGTTAAACAGTGACTGACAATTAACTGAATGGTGGAGAGTGCTGATGTTTGTCATGCAGGTTCAGACATGTTCAAGGTCACCACTCAAGTGTTCACAATCAGTTCTCCCTGATTTGTCTGAAAGGTAGAAACACAGTCTTATTATTTAATAGAGAGACCTCATACTTTGACTCTGGCCATTACATTTGGTCTTTGTTGCACTGTTCATTGCATCAATACAGCATCTCTAAACCACTGAGATGCTGTTTGGGCTCTAGCATGGTGTCCCCAAGTTTGTCAGTGGGAAGTGCTGGTAATAGTAGATTTTTGAATTTCAAATCAAATTTTCAGTTCTGGTCAGATCAGGTCTAAATCAAACTGGATTCAAATTGGAACTGCAGATTGAATTGTGGGACTGTTGCACAGCCCTAAAAAAGAGTCACCACTACCATTAGCAACCTCAAAGCAATCTCACCTTGATTTATTACTTTAGGCATTCCCTTCCCCCCAAAAGAGCAAACACAAAGGCTTTTCCACCTTCTTGCCAGAATACTGCTGTCACCTTTACTAGAACTTTACTAGAACTCATTCCTCTGTTTTCTGTGCAAGCATTTAAGTTCCAGTTCACTGTCACCAGGTACCAACATGGATATGGTTGATAACAAATATAATTTTACTGATTACAGGTTAGGATATTAATATTCACTCCTTACCATCTTTCAGCACACTTATATAGTTACAGTTCTTCTCTATAATTAATATAATGCTTCCACACCAACCACATGGACACAGTCTTTCTCTCCCCCCTCCCCTCCCATAAATCCCAGACCCTTTCTCTCTGGTCTTCAAAACATTGCTTCTCTTGAATTCTCTCATCCTGCACATTCTGCATTATTCCAAAAATGCCCCCTCCTCTCTGTTCCATAATCAGCTTCCTTCCATATCCAAATTCAATACAACGTGCAATCTTCATACACATCCCTAGCTTTACTTACCATGTTACATTGCAATACATAAACACAAACTGTTTGTATAGTTTATGTAACGTCACAACCCTACTTCCCAAAACATATACATACACATACACCCTTACATTTTGATAAATGTGAGGAAAGAAGATTTACATGTACTGAAGTAGTGTTCTCTTTTTTCTCCATCCCCTGTGTTGCCCATTCCCATATGCCTTCCAGCACCCTTCTGCTGCGAAATGAATCACAAAGTTTAAAATATTGTTCCCTTAAATGTTGCAGATAATACTTCTGTGCTTAATTTGGGGGGTGGAGGGAAGAAGATATACGCATAGCATTTCCTGTGCGGAAAGTGCTTCATAATTCTTCTTGTGTTTCTGCAGCCCTCAGGTTCAGCTGGATCACTGTTGTTTATATTGTGCAGGTGAGGAATTAAGATTGGTGGTAGTTACACATTTCCATGGACACAGAAGTCTAAGATGATAATGGGTAATATGTAGCCCTCCAGATGGTGTTGGCCCATAATTGTCAGCATTCTTCACTGCTTGCTATTTTGGCTCAGGCTGATGGGAATTGCAGTACAACCCCTGTAAACACTTTGGTAACCTTAACTTGCTTAAAACGGGAAACTTTACAAATAAAACACTCTAGATGATAGATTTTCCTTGTTTTTTTTCCTGGGCTGTGAGGCCGTGTTCTGGAAGAATTTACTTCTGATGTTTTGCCTGCTTCTGTGGTTGGCATCTTCAGAGAATGGTTGAGTAGGGGTGTATGTGGGGTTTATATACTGTGAGCCTCTGTTGGGGAGTATATGTAAATTTGTGTATTCGAATGTTTAGTTTTTGGGTCTAGATATGCAAGGAGGATTAGTGTCTGTTTGGCTAATGGTTGGTTGAGGGCCCATTATGTGCTGGAAATCCTCCTTTCCCTGGGTGGAATTCATTTGCAAGTGTTGAGTTTTGATTCTGTTGTTTTTTCAAAAGTGCAAGTCAGGTTTTGTTTACTTTTTTGTTTGCTTACTTGCATATCTACACGCAGAAACTAGCCATTCAAATACACAAATTTACATAGACTTCCCAATGGGGCTCACAGTATGTAACACCCACCCACACATACTCCTACACAGCCATTCTCTGAAGATGTCGGCCATAGATGCAGGCAAAATGTCAGAAGTAAACTCTTCCAGAACACAGCCTCACAGCCCGGAAAAAACCCGAGGGAAATCTATGGACGCTAGCTGTGAAAGCCTTCGACTTCACTCTAGATGCTGCTGCTAAGCTGTTGTGGAAGTTTGAATCCAAGGATGTTTTTACACATCATGTTCCTTCTTATCTTAGCATTGTGAGGGTTAGCCATTCAACCAGCAGTCCAAGAAAGGAAAGGTTGGTGTGAATAGGGCTTCTAGATGGGATGATGTTGCAGACATGCTTTCTGAGTCTAGCATGATGCTAAATTCAAAGCTGTTGCCGTGAGCTGGTCATATAATTTTTCTGGAATAAATACATTGTCCAAAATTGATTTGAGATCTGGTTTAACTTTTTTTTCTAATAAAAAGAAATTAAGAATGCCATGCTAATTTTGCATACTATATAAATATCTAAGAAGTTATCACAATAGTTGAAGCAGTTGAGCTGAAACATTTTTTTGCAGGGGAATTAGTAAAGTGCCTTTACTGGAGTTCACATGTTACATTCAGACAAATCTAAATTACTTCTGGAGTACATATAAATAATTTAAGACAAGTGAATGTACACATCTTTGAGTGGTTTAGAATTTAAGAGGCACAAATGAAATACAAAACCAATAGTTAATATACTAACCTTTGCATTCTTGAATTGTGTCTCAGTTTAGTAAGCCAAAATATAAAGAAGTAACTTTCCTGCATGTATAGTCCCTTTGTTGCACCCTTCATGGCACAAGCAAACAAATCAGGAAATCCCCAGTTAACCATATTTTGTAGTTTTATTGGCACCAAGAAACTCTAATTACCAGCTTTGGAACAAGCAGATTATTAAAACTATTGCATAGTATTTTCAAATGCTAATTTATTTATTTTTTTAAATGGCTGGGTATTCAGCATTCTTTACCATTGGCCATGCTTGCTAGGGTTCATGGAAGTTGTAGTCAGACAACATCCAGAGGGCCATCAGACACGGGCACACACTTTTTGACTTGTGTTCTCAGAGAAAGAATAACTTCCTTTGAGATTTGGGTGAAAGGGAAGGTAGAAAGTTCAACCAGGCCACTGAATATGCAGTTCTGTGATTAGTATTCTGATGTATGAGCATCACTTTTAAATACATATTTTCTGTATGATGTAGCCAAGTTAATATTTACTGTGCTGCCTGAAATGATTAGTAGTTAAAAACTAAAGTGTTGTGTAGAAACAGCAGTCTGCCTGCCACATTTATTTTTATTTATAAAGCTGTCTGAGGAGCCTGAGTGCTATGTTAATCAATTCCTAAATAAATGACTCAACCAACCAGAACTTGAAGTTTGAGAAGGCGGGGGTGGGGGGGAATGAAACTGTGGCTGAAACCTTGTAGGGACAGAATATATGCTTTCTTGCCTGAAGTTGTATCATTTTACGCCCATTCCTCAGGCAGATCTCTCAAGTTTATGTGGACCAGGCTTGGTCATTTGTAAAAAAAGACTGAAATAATGTTGACAAAGCACTTCAAGCAAGTATTCTGTTAGCTTTCCCACCTAGTTAACTAATATATCACTCATGGTGATGGAGTAGTCTTAATTTTGCATTCCAGACATCAGATTACTTGCCTTCACATAGCACAGCACAACTAGTGATGCCTAAAGAAACTAACAAACTCTTTCACTGCTTCCTTTCCTGTTACCCCAGTCCTACCAGACTGAAGCTGAACCCTATTTTTCTTTTTCTTTTCTTTAAAAAAAATAGTGATTGTTAGTGAACAGCTGGAAAGCAGAGCACCATCTCTTACCAGCACTATTCACTTTGTTTCCTAGCCTTACATGGATCCCAGAGACATCTTGGACAAAGAAAGAGGAAAAAGTGGCTAGGAGCCTGTAGTTTGCTTTCCAGCCCAACCACACAAGGTGTTTTTTAAACTTAGGGAATTTTTAGGGAATTTTTTTATTGGAGTAAGACCATTCTACTAAAAAATACACCCGACCGCAAAAGGCCACAACAATAATACAAAAACAATACTAATTATTTTCCTCTTTTCTTACTAATACAAAAGTAAATCTATCCTAACACTAATGTATTTTTCCCTTTAATCTAAACACACTATAATCACATTATATTTACACATTATAATTATACCTACTTAGAAATGAAAAAAAACCAATAAAATATTAATTAAAAATAATAATACAAAATAATACAAAATTAATAAAATATTTATTTAAAATATCATTTTATGTTATTGCTGGGGTCGTCTCACTAAACCACGGCCAAAACTTTTTCCAACGATAGCTTGGCAATTTCTCTTTTTCACTCAGAGCTAAATTTTCAATTACATTCTTCACATAATAGGCAGTGCCTTTTACATCCTGCAGATTTTGACTTTTCACCTCCTTTTTTCTCTGGAAAACTAACCCTAACATCACATAAAGGTTTACCAGGCGCACCGTGGACCAGGGCACTTTCCAAAAACTCTCAGCCACAGAACCAGACTCCTTCCTCTTCCTCTTTTGGCCCACTGACTTTCTGGGTCCCCTGACACCCTCTGGAGGCTCAGTCCCTGAAAGCACTGTCTCCCAAGCCTGCTGTGCCAAATCGGGCCAATCCAGGACCCGGGCCACCTCCTCCCATGTTTCCCGGGCACTCGGGCAGTCCTGGACAAAATGTCTGATCGTCTCCTTTTGTGCCACGCCACTCAAAATCTCAGCCTTTTTACATTTCAGACGCGGACAGGTCTGCTCATCCTCTGCGGTCCATGGTCTCTTTCCCCTCAGATTAAGAACCTGATGGTAGAGCCTCCACCTCAAGTCCCACAACTTTTTGGGGACCCTTTTGTCCATGAAATACTCAATTGGGTTAGTCTGGTGATTTAGGTATTCTGATAAATCTAGTTTGGCCTGACGCTTTTGCAAAAACGGGTTAACATAAATCTCCTCCACTATTTTCCTGTACAAAGTCCTCTTGATGCTCTGACCTGGTCTGTCTTCCCCCTTCAACTCCTCAGCATGAATTTTATATTTCTTTATGTAAAAAACAAAGTCTTTCAAATAATCTGGTGCTTTCAATTTTTCAGGCAAAGAAAACCTAAAACTTAATGAGCCTTCCTCCCACCAAGTCTTTCCCCATCTAGTCCCTATCCAGCACTCACAAAACAAAACTAGCCAAGCCTGAGGTTGAATCTGACCCTTTTGTAACAGAGAAACTTTCCCAAAGTTTTGAGCAGAAAAGATGGCGATGAACTTAGGTCCCAGGGCTGGGAAGTCCAGGCCCCCTTGTTCTACCTGCCCATAAGCCACTGCCCTTGCCAGGGGGAATGTGGCCATTCCCCAAAGGAACTTGAAGAGAACCCGATCTGCTTCTTTAATCACTGAATCTGGAGGCGGGAAAATAGCCGCCAAGTTGGCTGCCACCGGAAGCAGGTAGGTATTTACAAAAGCGGCTCTCTGGTAAATGGTCAGCTTCCATCTCTGCCAGAGGGCCACCCTCTCTTTCACTTTTTCCAACCAGCGATACCAATTTTCTTTCCATCCCTCTGGAGCCAACGCAAAATTCAGCCCCAGGATCTTCACCCTATCCATCTTTGCCTCTTGCTCTGCTTGCCACCTTTCCTTTTCTCCAACTACGTCCTTTAGAGGAATAGCTGCCATCTTGTCCTCTGCAGCAAAAATCCTGATCAAAAAACTCTTTTCCATGTTAAGTCGAGCACCAGAAACTCGACCGTAGGCCTCAAAAGCATCTTTAATCTTTCTAACTTCCATCCTGTCCTTAACCAAGAAGGACACATCATCAGCATGGGCAACAAATTTAACAGATTCATATCGAACCAACCATGAACTGTCCAACGGACGCGGAATTTGGATCCCCGAGATGCTCTTGTCCAAACTAATCTTACACAGAATAGCATCCAACGCAATAACATACAAAAGAGGGCTTAGGGGACAACCTTGCCTCACCCCAGAATTTAACTTAATCCTCTTTCCTCTATGACCATTGACTTGCAAAACTACCTCTGCATCCCTATAAAACAATTTAACTAAAGCAATAAATCTCTCTGGCACCCCTTTCCACTTGAGAGTTTCCCATAGGAACGTATGATCTACATTGTCAAAAGCTTTCATCTGGTCGACCTGTAGGAGTTGACCAGTCCAATCTCCCTCCTTGCTGAGTCGGAACACTTCCCGAAACAAACAAAGAGAGTCCACCATAGTCCTACCTGGCACAGCACTGGTCTGTGCTTCCATCACAATCTTATCAGCCACCTTAGCCAGCCGATTGTTCAGTATTTTTGCCAACATACGGTAGTCTACGTTGGTCAGAGCTATGGGGCGCCAGTTTTTTGGGAGGGTAGGATCACCCTCCTTTGGGAAAAAAATCAGGACCCCTTGATAAAATGTCTCAGGGAGCTCATTATTATCCCACAAAAAATTAAACAAAGTTGTTAAAGGGGGAACAATCCACTTCCTGTAAACTTTATAAAAATTCCAACTGAGGCCATCTGGGCCAGGGGCAGACTTACCCTTCCCTTGAACTATGACCTCATAAACTTCTTGTTCTTCTATAGGAGAGACCAACCTCTTCCTGTCCTCTGGACTCAGACCCTTATAGAGGGTGCCCATCTGGTCCTCTGAAAAAGCTTGAAAAAAACCCTTAATCTCTTCTATATCTATATTTTTCCTAGCATATAACTGCTTGTAATATCCTTCCATGATATCCAGCATCTCACTTGGTCTAAATACAATAGGGTCTGACTCGGAGGCTCTCAAGCCGTTTAATTCAATCGGAGCCCTTGGACTCCGGGCGCCTGCCCACTCATCCATGTCAACCACACCACCTCGAGTCCTGAAATTTTTACTCCTCTTTCTGTTTTGTCTTTGCTTTTGGCAAAATCTTGCTATCACTCCCTTCGCCCAGTTAAGCTCTTGTTCTGAAAAAGGAACACCTTGGTTCAATCGATAATGACACTTCAAAAAATGATAAATGGCCAAATGATACTCCTGAATCTGTTTCCCATTAATGTTGGTCTCGTAGGCCCGGCTAGTGGCCCGAACTGCGCGTTTCACACGTTCCCACCACCTGCACAAATCATCCTTGTACATGTCCGCAAGAGTTAGGCTGTGGGCTAGTGCTGAGGCGATGCGCTCTTTATATGCCACATCTTCCAAAAATTTAGGGCGCAACCTCCAGAGAGGTCTTCCTTTGGGGTAAACCTGACCTATACTGAACTCTACAGCCAAGAGCCCATGATCCGACCAAGGAGTGATCATAACAGTGCACTTTTCCACCTTCATTTCTTTCACTGTTCTCACACGGTCTATTCTGCTGGCTGAGGTTTTGTGATAATGAGTAAATCGAACTCCTTCCATTGGGGGAAAATCTGAACCAAAAGCCTTTCTGCAAAAAATAGGAAAAAATTCTAACTCATTCTCCACATCAAGAGCTGCATCCTTAAGACCTTGCCTCTCTAGAAAAGACTCCAACTCTCTTTCTTCTGCTGTCAGGGGTTTGGGCAGGGACAACTTTGTCCGCTCTTTCTGGTCTGCGTAAGCACTCCTGTCCATCATCCTTGCCCTGTTATTGAAATCTCCTACGATAATAAGATGCCGTCGAGTGTTACACTGATTTTTTAAATACCCCCAAAACTTTTTCCGTTCGGCATATTTTACAGGAGCATAAAGCCCACACAGCCTGAAAGCTTTCTTTTCTACTCTTCCATCTTTCTGCTTTTCCTCCATACTAAAATCCACCACCACCAACCTCCCCAAAACTACTTCTAACATGAAATCAATGGTCAGATTGTTCCTGGACCTAAACAGTACCCCTATTCCCCAACCGCCACACTCCCCATATGACCATACAGAAGGTCCTTGTGTCCACAATCTCTGACACCGGCTCCGCTGTTGTTCGTTACAGATATGAGTTTCCTGCAACACAATGATGTCATAACGCAGGCCGCCAAGGCAGGGCAAAATCTCATTGCACCTATCCTCAGTTCGCAAGCCACGAACATTCCATGTGGCAATTTTTAATGAACCCATTGTTTTATGTACCTAAAAATGTATTGAGGCCCCCGTTATAAATAACCAAAAACTAACAGAAGTATATTGGCCATGAAGATTGAAATAATTGTTTTTCTACTAAAAATCTAACTTAAAGTCTAACTTAACTGAAATCTAATTTTCAGTCCAACTTATTAAAACTCTCATTTTTAACACATTCTTTTTCAACACAGCTCTGGTGACTGTATCTCTTGTTCCTCTGAATGCATCACCTCTACCTCCTCAGGATTTTCCTGAGGTGTAGCCTTACAAGTGTTGGAGATGGAGGGAGGTGAGGATGGGGTGAAAGGGGGCTGGGATGAAAAGGAAGGGTCAGGAGCCAAGGGGCATGGGTCTGGAGGTTTAGGGAGTTCAGGGGACAAAGGGTATGATACCAAAAGTTGCTCTGGGATCAAGGAGTCTTGAGAGCTAACCTTTGGAATCAGAGAACAACCTTGTTCACTTGTATCCATCTCTTCCACTCCATCTCTCATTTCCTCCCCTGATTCTTTTTCAAACGCCTCCCCTTCTTTTTCCTTTTTCTCCAAGCTCTTCTGATGGTCCATTTCCATGACTGTAGACTCCTGAAGCAATTCCTGATCAGTTATTTCTCTTTCTGTACTTTCTCGTACACCCACAGCAGCCTGCTTCTCTTCCTTTTTCTCTGGAACTTGATCACCATCCCCAATAGCCTCTTTCTCTTCCCCTTTTATCAACAATTCAAACCTGTTTTTCTGAGCCACCTCACCTCCCTTCTGATACAACTCCCCCTTCTGTGGTGATTTCCTCCCCACTTTCCCTTTTTTCTTTTTGTCCACTGTACTCCATTCATCCTTCTCTGTCTGCTCCTTTCCTTCGGGCTTCCCTCCAATCTCTGTTGATCTTTGAGTTCCTTTTGGTTTGTTACCTTCTTCCTCCCTCTTTTCCCTTTCTCGATCAACTTTTTGAAACTGACCTCCTCTCTCCCGGGACTGAGTTCTCACTTCTTTCTCTCGAGCCTTCTCTCTGCCTGACTTAGCCACCTGGTTTGCTTTTTCCAGACGCTGTGCATCTTGACAATTATAAAAGGCCTTGGGACACCAAAAATAGGTATGCCCAAATTCTTCACAAAAATTGCACCGAATGCTTGCCTGACAGGCGACAGAGGGGTGACCTCTTGCTCCACAGCGGGAACATAAGGGTGTGTGACAAGTACGCCTCTGGTGCTCATAAGAGCCGCATTGAAAACAGGCGGCTGGCTGCCCGCTGTATCTGGTGATTCCTCGGTCAGCCCCTAGGAAAAAATACTTGGGGATTTTGCCTCTCCTGAACTGAGGGTCATCATTCTTGAAAGATACAATACAACGGTACTCTCCATTCCAGAAACCAGCGGTATCTCTTACCTTTTCAGGTCCTGAAAGGATGGTGGCATATTTTGAGACCCACTGAGCCACATCCTCTTTGGGTATTGTGGTTGTTCTAAAACTAATGGTAAGGACTTTGGTATCACTTCGGAACAAAGGGACTACCTCATAGGCTTTCAACAAATTAGGGTCCTGCTGTTTTGCTCGCTTGCAGTTGGCCCAAAAATTGCGATACGCTAGTTCTGAAGCTAAACAGACATCTGTCTCTTTTGACCCCAGTAACTGTATAACGGCCACCACATCTTCTGCCTCCTCCCCTCTGTAGCCTAACGCATCCCTGAGCACCTTTTCTGAGATGTATTGACTAGCCTCCCTTTCAGGATCCTCTCCTTTATACCTGAATCGGGCCACGTACCGCTGTCTGGGATCTCTTTCACTGGACAGGTTTTCAAAAATCCTATCGAGGTGAGCTTCCTCCTCCTCTTCTTCCCTCCTGGCCCTCCAATCCCTCTCTTCTCCCAAAAGCCATCGCCTTCCTGAGTTTCCCGAGTTTCCCTCCCTCGTCACCCCTGCGTAAGTCTGATTTTTATTTTGTCTTTCCTTTTCCAACGGATGTTTCAAAGGATGTCCATAGGAGGAGGTCACATCTTCATTCATCACCAGTCTCATTCGCTGATCCTCCTTCAAGTCCCTTATAAGTTTCTCCTGTCTGTCTTTCTGGTTGGTGGAGATCACTCCCATCCTCGGTGCGAATGCTCGCTGTTGCCTTACCAGATAAGAAGAACCAGAAAAAGCAGTATCTACTTCTGGAGGCAAATAATCCCCTCCTCCTGCCCCTCCCAATTCCTTGTCCCACAATTGCCTCTCCACCCTTTCATCAGCATCTATCCCCATGAAGTCACTCCACCTTGTTCTTTTCTTTACAGCATTTGGAGCCTCTTTTTCTAGATCAGAACCACTTATATCACTTAAGGTTTCTGGTCTTTCTTTCCCAACCACTCCATTTTCCATTCCCTCCTCCCCTTTTTTAGTTTGTTCTCCCCTTCTTTGGGCCTCACCAGTTGATGGGGGTGGCACCGTAGCGCTCACCCCCGACACAGCAGACAGAGCCGAACATCCTTCCAGATGGTCAGGGACATCTTTCCCGATCTTCTCTCTCCTTGCCCTGGGTGTGGTCTTCTTTGGACGCACCACTGGATCGGCCTCCTCTTCCACTGCCAAAGCCTTCCCAGGCAGTCGAGACTCCTCCTTCTGCTTCATAATCTTGAGCCTGTGCCGCAGGTCTGAGATAATAATAGAAAACCATTCCAAAACAGTTTCCTTGGATACTTTCTTTTTTGTATTCTCTATCTTCTCCACGATCATGGATTGCTGTCCATCTGGTAAGACTTCCCATGCTCTGCGGATCTTCTGGAACTTTTTAATCAACTGGAGTTCTCTTAACCAATCAGGAAACCCTCTGGTCGACGTTCTCGGTTTTTTCCTCAGGAGCAACCTGTGTATAGCTCTTAAGGCCAAAGCCTTTGCAAAAGCTTGTTGCTCTTCAGAGTCGGGTACCTTTAGACCAGACAGGATTTTCTCCAGCAGTCTCGAAGCTTTCTCTAGGCAGGCCCATATCTTGTCCTGACTAAATTTCCGCAAATCTGGGAGTCTCTTTTTAGGCAATGGTAAATTTATATGGTCTACAACAAAACCCCAAAGCCTTAACATATCATGTTGTTCAAACTGTTTTGGTAAAATAATATTAGCCACTTTCATAAAAGGAGTATGTAAAGTTTCAGTCCATATCCTATTAATTGTCCTCTCACGCGTCTCTCGCTGTTGTCTTCCGTATGTGGAATCCGAACACATGGAGTCTTCGTCACTCCTCTCGCCATCATCTATGCTCTGGAAATCACCGTCATTTTCTTCATTTGAGGAATCGGATGAGGAGCCTTCACTTTCTTCCACTTCTGCCTCTTCCTCGATCCCACAGTTCTCCTCTCCTCCATCTTCCTTCCTCCTTTTTGACGGTGCTTGGTCAGGATCGTTTCGTTCCTCCTTTCCGGGATGTTTATCCGGGCCCATAGTAGCGGCCTGCTCCTCTTTTCTTTTTCCATCTCTTTTCCTCATTGCTCTCTGTTCATGAGTTCTTTGCCATAAAAATTCTTGTTGTTCTTCCACGATTTTTGCTAGTTCATGCACAGCTTCGGCACTTTCTACTGTAAGTTTTACCTTTCTGACTAATTCATCATAATCAGCCTCACTTCTCTCTTGAGGGGGTGTGTTGAAGAACACCTTGCCTTGTTCCTCTAATTCTTGGAACAATTCAGAAAAGTATTCTATACTAATTAATAACCTGTTTTTTTCCACACATAAATTTGAATCTTGGCTCTCTTCATCAGATACATTTAGATCCAACTGTAAAAAGGGATATGCTTTTTCCAGCACTTCATCTGAAAAATTAAAGAATTCTTGTGCTTCCTCTTTTTTCATAATAAAGGATCCAGTATTTTTATCCAAAACAAAAACCCTAAGCAGAAATTCTTGTACATCTATTATTGGAGAATTGTCTTCATTTTCTTCAGGTGTTTCCTGTTCTTGGCTTTCCTGCACACTTTGTGAGGGGTTTATCTCTTCTTGACCTGTCTGGGCATTCTCCTTCATACCTCCTAACAGCCCTTGCCAACAGCCCAAAATCGCATTGTGACTTCTCTCTTGTCTGTGCTTGAAGCCAATATTTTCTATTTTTTTTGAAAAACATTTCTGTGCCAAACCTGCTTTTCCCATTAATTTTGTCTTCTCAGGGGCAAAAAATTCTTCTTCTAACCTGGCTGTATTCTTTAGGCCAAGTGATCTGATATCTTTAGTGCTTGGTGTGCCAGTCACAGGTGTCCCTTCTGTTTTTTTATTTTGTTTCTCAGGTTCTAAAAAAGCACTCTCAGCTGAATCTTTTTCCTGACTTTCCCCCACAACAATAGCTTCTGTAGGTGAAACCTCCTCAGCCTCTCCTAGTTGACTTGCAAAGTGGGAAGGAAACTCTGAAGGAAACTCTGAAGGAAAACAGTCTTTCTTTTTGCTTTCATCATTGTTAAAATTCTCTACATAAATGGCCTTTCCTTTTTGTGAGATTAATGTGGTATTTGCCCTTTTTTCTATTTGTATTTTAAACTTCTCAGGTTGGGAAAAAACATTCCTCAAGTCCCCATTTGTTTTACTTTCCTCAGGTTCTGTTCTGGGGTGAAAAAGCCTTTCTGCAAAAATGCCCATGCTTGCAGCCTTCTCTGTTTGCAAATCAAGTGGAGCAGCCAAGCCTTTTTTCCTTTCTGAAACCTTCATCTTAAAGACACACATTTCTTCCAATAAATTGCTTTTAATCTGACTTTTCTCTGATTCCTCAGTCACAACAGCAGTACCCACTGCAGTCTTATCCACACAGGGGAAAACAGCCCCTGGGGCTGTTTTTCCTCCAAGCTCTCTAAACTTTCCATTAAACTTTCCATATTGCCTTTGTCTCCTCAACCTCCCAAGTCTTATTTTTTCCTTTTGCTGTTTACAAGTGGTACTCACAGTTAGCCAGGCCTCTCTTTCACTTTCTTTTTCACTCTGTTGGCTCGCAGCCATTTTCCATCCTTCAGCAGGTAATGCATGCTGATCAGGAAGCTGTTTTTCCTTCCTCAGTTCTCCCTCAAGAGTTGAATTTAGAGGGTCCCCCTTTCTTCCCCCCCAAGCCTGGGGGCTTCCCCTGCCTACCCCTAACATTGGGGTTGCAGCATACTCACATTTAAGTGATTTATTCAACGTTTTTGCAGGAGCTGTTTCCACATAGGTCTTTCCTCTTCAGCAGAGGATCTTGGGTTTCAAGCTTAGGTTGTGGTATTGGTGACCCAGATTTAGTGGATAACAGAAGCCTGGTATAAGTAGCAATCTCTACTAAACATGTCTGATATAAATATAACCAAACAATTTTGTTTGGTATAGCTGTGCATGAGAATGCTTAGTTCTTTTTGATAGGGATCCTGGAGAGCCTCATGCCCATGCAAACCCTTGATGTCATTCAGAATCCTAAGAACTATTTCACATGGTATTTTTGAAAAAGATTGCTGCAAATCCAGGAGATTTTGTGTCCCTATAACTTAAAAGTAATGAATTCTATCATAGATATCATTTTTCTGGCTGATTTCCTATTTCTTTTGAGAGGATAAGCAATTCTCACCCAGCCAAAAAAGGGGGGCTACATCCTCGCTCACCCACATTTGTTGCTGTTTCCATTGAACCACACTGTGCTAGCTGTTAAAAACATGTAATGTTGGAATAGCAATGCATGTTTTTAAGGGGAAACCCATAGATACCAGACTGATTGAGGATTCATCTTTGCAAGCTGTCTTTTGGAAAGGGGGGGTGCCTATATTGTATTTTTGTTCATGTGATAGGTAAGGTATTGTAAAAAGCCAAGGTGAGGATTTCATAATGCACCTTGCAAACTCTTACTGTGAAGAAGTTTTGTCAAATGAGTAGTGTCTGTGCTGAATGCTTAAACTAGAGATAACACACTGATAAATACTGAATGACTAGTATAATATCTTAGGTTAGCACAAATATGATTATTTTTGATTGTGATTACTTTTCTGCTTAACAGGACACACAGGTGTTAATAGTGAGTCTGATCTCCTCCGTACACAGCTGACTGTATGAAATTTTTCTTATAGCTGAACAGTTTAGCTTAAAAAAGAGTACTGTATATTCCGGCGTATAAGACGACTTTTGAGCACTCAAAAATGCCCTCCAAAATTGAGGGCCGTCTTATACGCCGGATATACTTTTGCTTCGCCTGCCTGCCTATCTCCTGCCTCTTCGCAAACGGAGCGAAGAGGCAGGGGATGGGGCAAGGGGGTGAAGCAAAGTGTTTTGCAGTTCATTCGCCCCCCTCCTCTGCCTTCTCTCCCTTTGGGGAACAACGGAAGACAGAGAAGGGGGGCGAACGTTGCGGTTTGCTGTGGCCGCCGCTTGATCACCTCTGCAGCGGCTGAGGCAAACCACTAGATTCCCCCTTTTCCCCCACCTTCCTTGAAGATGGGGAAAAGGGCAAAAATGCCCCGTTTTGCTCCGTGGCCCCAACCCCTCCTTCTGGGCTTCCTTCCGAAGGGAGCCCAGAAGGAGGAAGCGGGGCCGTGGAGCCAAACCCCGGGATTCGCTCGCTCTCCCCACCTTCTTTGAAGGTGGGAAGAAGGAGCGAAGATTCCCCGTTTAACTCCGCAGCCCCGATGGCTTCGAGGCATCGGGGCTGTGGAGTTTCCTAGATTCGCTCCTTCTCCCCACCTTCAAAGAAGGTGGGGAGAGCGAGCGAAGATGCCCGGTTTAACTCTGTAGCCCCGATGCCTTCTTCTGGGCTCCTTTGCAAAGGGAGCCCAGAAGGAGGCATTGGGGCTGTGGAGTTAAACCCCTAGATTTGCTCCTTCTCCCCACCTTCAAGGAAGGTGGGGAGAGTGAGCGAAGATGCCCTGTTTAACTCTGCAGCCCCGATGCCTCCTGGGCTCCCTTTGCAAGGGAGTTAACCCCCTAGATTCGCTCCCTCTTCCTTGAAAGTGGGGAGAGGGGGCGAATCCCGGGATTTGGCTCCACGGCCCCGCGCCCTCCTTCTGGGCTCCCTTCGGAAGGGAGCCCAGAAGGAGGGATCGGGGCTGTGGAGCCAAACGGGGCATGTTCGCCCCTTCTCCCCACCTTCAAGGAAGGTGGGGAGAGGGGGCGAATCTAGGGGTTTTGCCGCGGCCGCCCCCGCTTCCCCCGCCTTGGTCCCCTTCGGAAGAGCCAAGACGGAAGGAAGGGTGCTGCTGAGGCAAACTGGGCATTTTCGCCCCTTTCCTCCACCTTTGAGTCAAGTTTGATTGGAAGGTTGAAGAGAGGGGCGAATGTTGCGGCTGGCTGGCTGGGAGAGCCCTGCCAGCTGATCCTGCTCGCTTTCTCAACTCGTGAGATCCTCGTGAGTTGGGAAACAAAGAGGATCAGCTGGCAAGGCTCCCCCAGCCAGTCAGCCAGCCAGCCAAATTGGGATGGTGGTCTTATATGGCAAATATATGCCTAAACCTAGATTTTTGGCTGGAAATTGGGAGGGTGGTCTTATATGTCCAGTCGTCTTATATGCCGGAATATACGGTAGATAAATATAGGCAAAGAAAGCCATGGGTGGTGATGCAGAGCAGTGTAACCTTTTGATAGAATATGAAAACTAAGGCAGAAGTCTCCCTGGGTCTAAATTTGTAAGATTAGTCTAACCTGACCTCAGTTTGGCAGATTAATGGAAGGTTACTCTGACCCACAACCCCCTATTACTACTATGAATGTGGACAACCGGTATCACACATGTTACATATGTAATAATAAGTGAATCTTTTGATAACTTATCACTGCAGGTAAAAATTATATTTTGAGGCTGATAGGAACATTTTGAGTCCTTTGCGAGCCCCCCCCGCCTCATTTTTTGTTCTAATCCAAATTGCCTTGCTTATAATAACAACAGTAGGGATTTTCAGATATGTTGAGGAAAAGGAAATGTGTCTGCTTGCATTGTTCCTCTACTTACCAGTGTTGCTTGAGAGGAATTTGAATCAACTCCCAGACTTCTGCTGGGTTGGGTTGAGTCCAAGTACAAGTCAGTGGCCATTACTACCTAATGCTTTATACTCCTGAGCATTAAGAGGAATTGTACCCTTCCTAGTTCTGCTTCCCCACCCTGATGTTAACTAGCAAGTGGGTCTGAACTATAATGCATTCCTTTCCCCAAACAGTTTATACAATAGAATTGGCTGCCACAAGTTGCCTCTTGCAAGTATATTTGCAGGAAAGTGCTGTTGAACTCATTTCCTCTCTAGATTTTTTCACTCTGGTTGACCATGTGTGGACAGAATGCTGGCCTAGGTGGGCCTTTGGTCTGATCCAGCATCACTCCTCTTTGGTTTTTATGCTTCTTAGTTTCATCCTGAGTATGAAACAAATTTATTCTAATAAAATACTTGGCTCATCAGTATAACTCTATTTCCTCTGAAAGACAGGATGAGGGAGGGATTAAGACCCAATTGAGTCACCAGCAGTGAAACTAGGGGGCTCTACTCTTCAGCCAGCAAAGTTTCATTACTCTGTAAGAGGCTATTTCAGATTCTCTATAGAGTGATTTTGCTTCTTGAATATCACTGCCAACCTGTTCATTTGCTCTGTGTTCTCCTGCAGATTGCTCTCCTGCTGAAGCCCTAGGCTAGCTTGCACTGCCCACTAGACTGTGTGCTCCATGCTTTTGAGACCAGGAGAGACTTAAAACTCTGAAATGAAGATGGAAGCAGTAGAAAAAGCAGAAGAACCCATTGATCCAGAGGTCCCACCAAAACTCCCAGAAAAACAAGAGGCAGTTCTGGGTGAAGAAGGATCTATAGAGCTAGAAATCAATGCTCAAAAAGAATGCAGAGAAGATTCAGCTGTGCTTGCCTCAATGCCATGCTTGCTGATGGAACTGAGACGGGACTCATCAGAATCTCAGCTAGCATCAACAGAGAGTGACAAGCCAACAGCTGGTCGTGTTTATGAAAGTGACTCTTCCAACCATTGCATGCTGTCCCCTTCTTCCAGTGGGCATTTGGCTGATTCAGACACTCTGTCATCTGCAGAAGAAAATGAGCCCAGCCAAGCTGAAGCAACTGTAGAGGGAGACCCTTCTGCAATGTCAGGGTCTACTGTTGGGAGGAAATCCAGACGATCCAGGTCAGAAAGTGAAACCTCAACAATGGCTGCAAAGAAAAACCGGCAGTCTAGTGATAAGCAGAATGGTCGTGTCACTAAGGTCAAAGGTCATCGAAGCCAAAAGCACAAAGAGAGAATTCGGTTATTAAGACAGAAACGAGAGGCGGCTGCCCGCAAGAAATACAACCTGCTGCAGGACAGCAGTACCAGTGATAGTGACCTAACCTGTGACTCAAGCACGAGTTCATCAGATGATGACGAAGAAGTTTCAGGAAGCAGCAAGACAATCACTGCAGAGATACCAGGTAGAGGATGTTTTTTAAACTGAACTGGTAAAGCTCCTGCCATCATTTCTCAGCTGTCATGCTAAATTTAGAGGAGCGACATTTGAGAAAAAAATAAATAATAAACTAGGAGAGCTGCAGCTTTGGCTAAATATGAGGGCTGCAGAATCTTAAACGTGCAGCATTTTAAAGGTGGGTTATGCGGGTTTTCAATGCTCTTATTTGCACAATAGCTAAATTTAAAAACTTGGTAATTGTGAGTTGAGTCCATTCCCTATTCCTTGCTCCATCCCTGCCAGTTAACAGTAGTGTGGCTTAGATGATAGCATTTCAAACTTTTGAGCCTACTTTTCAGCTATTTTATTTTAAATGGATCGTCCTTTTAAAAAACAACTTCCTTTGGGCATCTGAAACACCATGGGGCATCTTTCTGCCATTTACAACCACACCCTGTCCTCTCCTGTACTGCATTTTATGCTGCACTTTCCAGCTCTGCTTCCATGCACGATAAGCTGGTTCAGCCTTGCTATGAGTTACAAATTGTCTAGCTGGTTATCTCAGAGCCTGTATGAGGAATATTTTTTAACATAGGTTGCAAATTATTAGCCCCATACTACCCCCCAGTTTCAGAAACGAGTCATTTCCTCTGTTGTGTGGATTGCACAGTTACTAATATTTTTGTTCTTACTGCTTCCATATTGACTGACTTGAGAGGTGAAATATTTTGGCCGTTTTTAAACTAAAATATCCATGCATTTTGGAAAGTTTTCAGTCTGTTAAGGCCTACCTTATTTCTTTAGCCCAAATAGCATGATCAGGAATATGTATCAACTACTCAACTTGGCGTATGGCACTCAAAATAACTGCATTTTATAGCAACCTTAAAATAAAAAACTATTTAAAAAGCTTTTGGTTTGCCGATCTTTTATGGGTGAACACACGTTTGTTGCTTTGCACAAGAGGAAATGAGCTTTGCAGTCAAAATCTTTGTAAAGTTATATATTTTCTGTGCTTTTTGCGAAGACTTAAAAGGAAAATAATAATGCCAAATTCATAGCTTGACCATGCAAGTGTTATTTCTGCTAGTGGTAACTTATTAAGACTGGTGATTGTAACTTTAAATAGCACTTTCGGTTTACAGTTTGAGTATGGATGTTGTCTGCAAGGCATTGTGGCTGTCCAGCCTCCATTCAGTTTGAATTTAATTAGAATTATAAACATTCTGTTACCAATTGAAGTGAATGGAGATTGCTTATCAAACATCCCTGCTGGGTTACAACATCTATAATCAAATCATTTCGGATTTTTCTCTGGCCATCTTTTTTAATACTACATGTCTTTGAGTCCCATTCTTAGGAGATATTGAATAAGTAAATATAAATTTTGAAAGATAGTCATAAAAATTGTTTAATTTATGCAGTCTGAAATGAAAGGGATTGTCTAAGAGCTCAAAGAGATTAGCAAAGCTCCGTATAATGTATCTTATGCTAAAGTATTCCATTTCAGACTGTAGCTGATATTGTTTTCATAAATTAATAGTTTAACTGATAGGGTAGGGAGAAGTTTCTATGTTCTTCTTCTTAACATTCTAGTTTTGAAGGTGGATAATTTTATGTGAGGTACTGTTACACTCATAGTCTGAAATGGTATAGCTCTACAGAGTGGCATGAGTTCTGCTAGCCTGATTTAATTCTAAATTCTAAACCAGTACAGCAGCCTGTACTAAAATTTTGTAGCTAGCTCTTTTCTTTGAGTTGGTAATGCAGGACTGTAAAGAAACATTTTACCAAAAACAGTGACTGGGAGGCACTGTGCACAACAAAGAGTTCAGATAATAATAGGCCCAATTCTTGTTACTTGTGCGCTGCCTGTTGAGTAAAGGGTTTTTTGGTACAACACACTCTGTAAGGCACAATCTCTGCTGTGTAAGCCACCTTTGGTAGGGTCTGTGGCGTTACTAAGGCCAGTGTTGCCCCTCCGTCTGATGGCATCACCTGGTGCAGTTCGGCCTCTCCGCACCCCTCTAGTGCTACCACTGGATATGGTATAGACAAAACATTCAAAGATTTTCCTTGGTTTTTTTCCAGGCTGTGAGGCCCCCAAGGAAAATCTGTGGATGCCGGCCATGAAAGCCTTCGACTTCACATAGAACATTCAAACTTCGTATATAAACAGGCACTTCCGTGCCTATCTTTGCTGAATGATGTGAATTCATACTCTGAATGAAGAGTAGCAAATTTACGTCATCAAAGCTTTTTCATGCTGATAAGTGTGATATGATCCCCATTAAAGAGCATTATTCCAGAACATTTTGCTGTAGGTTTCTTAGTTGATAGGCTGTTGGTATAAAGAAAAGCTATTTAGTCTAGACAAAGTGGATTTCTTGTTTTGTAATTTAGTAGGCAACCCCTTTGTCTTCTTGCTTAGTGTAGAAATTAAACTACTAGTGTACTTTTAGTTTTCTTAGAAGAGTTGTTGTTAGTCTGGATGCATGGAGAATTTTATTTCTGTTACATTTCTGTTCTAGAAAAAAAAAACAGAGTCAAATATTGGAGGTTGCAAATCCTGGTGAGGGCTCATGACCACACCATTCAAATTATAACCCCTGGACCTTGTCATTGAACCATTGTGGCTTTTTTTTTTTAGCTTACAAGGAAGAACTTAGTGAAAAGTGGGCAAATTATACCTGCTTGTCTTTATTTTAATTATTTTTGCCTGTAAATAAAAAACAAGTATTTTATACTTCTAAGGGGCTTAACCACACTCCGAATTAAAGCGGCAGCATAGCAGGAAGGTTCTGTGCTGCCTTAGTGCCTGATGTTGTCGTTCTCTCCGGTCCTGTGGGAGACCAAGGTAAAACCACATCTTTTTGCTAATGGATTTTTCCGGTAAGCAATAAAAAAACAAAACAGTTTTACCTCGGTTTCCCATGGGTCCGGAACAAAAGAATGAGAGTGCCATGCGATAAGGTAGCATGGAACCTTCCTGCTGCACTGCTGCTTTAATTCGGAGCGTGGTAAGCCCTAAATTAATTTTTAAATTATTGACAGCATTTATTAATTGCCTCTAAATATAGAGCACATTGGTGTGTAGTCTTGGAGACATGTAGTTGCCTTTTGTTCCAACATGTACAATCACACATAATCAGGCTCCTTTATACTCCCTATTAGTGTCAAGGCAAGCTTTGTAATGATGAGAAAGTTTGGAGTCTTGTCCAGAATTAAAATGTTTACGTTAATGTCAATTTGGATAAATGTTAAGTTGCTTTTATTTTGTGATTTTCCATCTCCTCTCAAAGCCAGGCTTTGTGACCTCCAAGGCCCTCAGTCAGTGAATCTGCCTGAGGCCTGTTATAGCTCAGTTGAGTAAAATTTGAATTTAAATGCAGTAGAGCCAGAATGACAAAAAAGAATGACTGAAACTCACTTGAGTTGTCATATTGCCTGAATGCAAGCATATTAGTATTGTATGCGTATTACTGTACAGACACTATATCAAAAATTAAAATTAATTTCTTCCCTTAATCTACCAGTGCTATAGACCATTGTGAGAGGTTAGCCAGCCTCTAATAAGTGAGACAACTGGAGCTGGAAAGGGTACAATGCTCCCGGCCCTTCAACATGTAGGGAAATTTGTATTAGTTCTGGAATTGGTATGTGAATGCAGAAAGCTACAACCAATTTCTTCCTCCCCATTTTCCCTGTAAATTGTTAGGCTATAGAAGCAGCACATTGAGAGCTAGCATGCTAGAATGGTTTAAGTACTGGGTTAGGACTCTGAGAGACCACAGAAACACACTGGGTGACCTTGGGCAAGTCACACACTCTCAACCTCAGAGTAAGGTAATAGTGAACTTCCTCTGAACAAATCTTGCCAAGAAATGCCATGATAGGTTCACCTTAGGGTTGCCATAAGTCAGAAACAACTTGAAGGTACACAACAACAACTATAGTAGCAACACATTAACTTCTTTCCACTCATTCCTTGGGGTTGGAGCTCCAGCCATGTGGTATAGACAAAGTCCATTCACTTCACCTTCCCTCACTGATTCTGAGCAGGAAAGGGACAGCAGAGGCGTATTTCAGTGCCTGCCAGCATGCGGGTGTCTGAAGCTCCTAAGCCCTTGAGGGACTCAGGGACCATGAAAACCTGCATGCCTCTTTTACTTCTTGCTTGCCCTGAACAGAAGGAAGAACCAGAGAACACTTACAGAACTCCATCCTAATGGTGAAGGGAGAGAAAGCCCTTTCATCTCCACTATCTCTTTTCAGCTCTCAACTGGAAAAGGGAGGGGGTGGAGACACCAGGGCTTGTTTTTGCACCTGCAAGTGGTTGGTGCTCTAGCTCTCTGGCGAGAAAGAGTTCTTACACACATCTACCACCCTTCCTCAGTTTTGAGCTGCAAAGGAATGACAAGGAGCTTCTGCTTGTCTCTGATCTGGTTCTGCCTTTCAAAGATGCAGCATGACATCAGACAAGACTCCACCCATTTGTCTGATGATGATGTGTGTTTTGTTTGGAAATTCAGCTGAATTAATTGCACTTTTATACCATATTTGTTGGTTACTGCAACTGTACAGGATTGATCTTACTCAGAATTTGTGGGTTCTGCTTCCTAAAAGTATTTTTTTAATGTTGATGTTTAAACAATTGCTGCAACTGAACAGAGAGGGCACATCAAATGCTTTTTTTCCTCGACGCTTTTATCTGAAACTTATTTTCACATAGATGCAGATGACAGGATTAAATAGAGCATCCCTAGCCTAGCCATATCTGAGTATTCATTTGCTGGGGTTTTTTAAAGACTGTATTGTATTACAATGCTAATTTGAGTTTGAGTTCATAATATTTACAGTCATGCGAAAAAGAAAGCACACCCTCTTTGCATTCTGTGGTTTTTCATACCAGGACATAATAACAGTCATCTGTTCCTTAGCAGGTCTTAAAAATTAGGTTAGTACAATCTCAGATGAACAACAACAGGAGCCCTGGTGGTGTAGTGGTTAAATGGCAGTACTTCAAGCCAAAACGTTATGAGTTCAATCCCAGAGGGCTCCAAGGTTGATTCAGCCTTCCATCCTTCTGTAGGTCAGTAAAATGAGTACCCAGCTTGTTGGGAGCAATTAGCTAACACATTGTAAAATTGCTTAGGGAGTGCTTTGGCACTGATAACGGTGTATAAATATCAATGTTATTGCTATAACAACAACACATGACATATTACACTGTGTCATGATTTATTCAACAAAAATAAAGCCAAAATGGAGAAGCCATGTGTGAAAAACAAAGTACACATTATGATTCAATAGCTTGTAGAACCACCTTTAGCAGAAATAACTTGAGGCAGTCATTTTCTGTTTGACTTTATCAGTCTCTCACATCATTGTGGAGGAATTTTGGCCCACTCTTCTTTACAAGTTGCTTCAGTTCATTGAAGTTTGCGGGCATTTGTTTATGCACAGCTCTCTTAAGGTCCCGCCACAGCATTTCAGTCGGGTTGAGTCTGGACTTTGACTGGGCCATTGCAACACCTTGATTCTTTTTCAGCCATTCTGTTGCAGATTTGCTGGTGTGCTTGGAATCATTGTCCTGTAGCCTGACACAATTTCGACCAGGCTTTAGCTCTTGAACAGATGGCCTCACATTTGACTCTAGAATACTTTGGTATACAAAGGAGTTCATGGACTACTCAGTGACTGCAAGGTTCCCAAGTCCTGTGGCTGCAAAACAAGCCCAAATCATCATCCCTCCACCACTGTGCTTGACAGTTGGCATGAGGTGTTTGTGTTGATATGCTGTGTTTGGTTTTGCCAAACATATTGCTGTGCATTATGGCCAAACATCTCCACTTTGGTCTCATCTGTCCAAAGGACGTTGTTCCAGAAGTCTTCTGGTTTGTTCAGGTGCAATTTTGCAAACATAAGCCATGCTGCCATGTTATTTTTTAGAGAGAACTGGCTTTCTCTTGGCAACCCTTCCAAACAAACCATACTTGTTCAGTCTTTTTCTAATTGTACTGTCATGAACTTTAACATTTAACATGCTAACAGAGGCCTGTAGAGTCTGAGATATATGTCTTGGGTTTTTTGCAATTTCTCTGAGCATTGCACGGTCTGACCTTGGGGTGAATTTGCTGGGACATCTACTGGGAAGATTGGCAACTGTCTTGCACATTTTCCATTTTTGAATAATCTTTCTCACTGAAGAATGATGGACTTTAAATTATTAGAAAATGGCCTTATAACCCTTCTCAAATTGATGGACAGCAACAATTGCTTTCTAAGATCATTGCTGATGTCTTTCCTCCTTGGTATCATGTTAACACACACCTGAATGCTCCAGATCAGCAGACCGCTAAAATTTTGGCTTTGGTAGAGATGTTCACACTTGCTGATGATCAAATAATCAAAGGCATTTGATTAGCAGCACCTATCTGCTACTTAGCATCTTAATTCCAACAGAAGGAGTAAGGGTGTACTTAGTTTTTCACACATGGCTTCTCCGTTTTGGTTTTATTTTTGTTGAAGAAATCATGACACAATGTAATATGTCATGTGTTGTTGATCTGAGGTTGTATTTACCTAATTTTAAGACCTGCTAAGGCATAGATTATTGTTATTATGTCCTGATTTGTAAAACCATAGAATTCAAAGAGGGTGTACTTTCTTTTTCACACGACTGTATGTGGTGTGCTCCCAATTATCATATTGGTGAGCAGCCATGACCTCAGCTTCTCATTTTTTAATACAAATATCCAAGATGGTTTACGTATACTTAACTGTGGGTAATTTTGACCATCTAGAATACACAGCAGCTGGATACTTAAATTATCTGGACTTTTTGCTCTTTGTGGGACACTACAAGTCCTACATGATGACTGTCAAGCTGGGGAGTCTGACTTTTGTTTTTAAAAAATGGGTTCCGTTGTCTTGCATCTTCATTGAAGTTTTATCAACATATAGAAGAAATGTCTGCTCACTGATATTTTTCTCTGTGTTTATATAATAGTCTTAGTGACCACTTCAAAGTGCTCAAGAACCACTTTGACCACAGTTTTGTCATCTCGGTTTTAGATCGGAGTGTGAAACTTCAGTGGATTCATGGGCTAGTTTCATCCCTTCCTGTAGGCACCTACTTCCATATCTCCAAAATTCAGCAACAAATCAAGGCACTGAAATTCAGCAGTAAACAGAAAAAAACACTAACCATGAGGCATTAAATGTTTGTTTTAAATGAGTTTTCCTGGTTTGCTGCCAAAGGTTGGCCACAAATAGCAGAAAAATTAAACAAAATTAAAATATTTGGTGGCACCTTTTTACATGGGGGGTGGGGTCAACCTTTATAGACAACCTTGAATTGCCACATTGAGGTTATGTATTGCTTGCTGCTATGCTAGGCCATGGGTTCTCTGATTTAAATCCATATGCCCCTAGTCAACATGTTGGATTGACAAATCTCATGCAGCCAGCCCCACTACTCTGCTTACTGGAGGAGTGTGGGTCATTTGAATGTTCAAACTGTGTGCAAAGGGATCTTGTAGCACCTTAGAGACTAACAGAAAAAGTAGTTGTAGCATAAGCTTTTTAGACTTGGTCTACTTCTTAAGATGTATCTGAGGAAGTAGACCCAAGTCTATGAAAGCTTATGCTACAACATCTTTCTCTCGGTTTGTCTCTAAGGTGCTACAAGATCCCTTTGCATACTGATATTCTAGAATTTTGTTTGAACTGTGGTGAGGCTTCTACTTACCCTTATATAGTATAAGATGGCTTATGGAATGAGAGTTTCAGGCAATTTTTTGGGGGGGAAGCTTGTGCATGCACTGATGTCATCGTTCCTTTTACTGGCTTGGACTTAGTAATTTCAGCATCATAGAAGCAATGGTCATTCTGAAGTCTGGTAACTGAACATAACATAGGGCGTAGAGATCTTAGAGCTGGAATTTACAAACCTGCTAATTAAATTGGATCATTCCAGGAGTAGCACTTTCAGTTGTGCTCACTGATTGCACAGTTTTGCAGCCTGTCAGAAAACACCTTTTTGTAATAGTTTTACAAAGTACCTAAAATATATATCCTACTTCTATTCCACTTAAGCAGAATTTTAACAGGATAAACTATAGCAGATTACTGCAGTTCTTCATTTGTGTTCCAAGCAGAGGGAAGGACTTACTGTCCTTTTTTATTATAACCTCAGAACCTTACAGCATGAGAGCTGTAGGAAGCCCTTGGCGAAGGGAAGAAGATTGTTTCTTGTAAAGTAGGGCTACAAATAGAGAAAAGGGAGATACTCTCTCCCCAAAAAAGAAAGAAGAGGTTTCCTAATCCCCCCCCCGCCCAGTTTTCATTTCACACCTCTGACTAAATTTTCTTGGAGAAATAATTGTCCTACAATCCTAAAACATGGGAACCAGCATAGTGTAGTCATTTGAGCGCTGGACTCTGGAGACCAGGGTTCAAATCTATGTTCAGCCATGGAAACCTACTGGGTGATCTTGGGCAACTTGCACTCTCAGAGCCTCAGAGGAAGGCAAAGGCAGACCATTTCTGAACAAATCTTGCCAAGAAACCCCATGATAGGTTTGCCTTAGGATCACCATAGGTCAGAAACGACTGGAAGGCACACCACAACAATCTCAACACAGAAAAATTTCCCACTCTTTATCTGGGGGGAAGATGTAGCTGTCACAGTAGAAAGTGACCCTTAGAAGAAATAGACATTTGAACTGCATATTTTAATTATTTTTAAATATTTTTATTTAAATATTTTAATTAAAAATAATTACTGCTGATATGGAAATGCCAGATTTGTGAGAAGCTGATTAAAAACTCTCCATGTGTACCGTAGCTTGTGTCTGATCTTTCTAGTCATTGTAGCATCTCACTGTGAAAATGGAGACATGCTGCTTCTAAGTGACTGAAAGGAATGAGGTATTCTTCCTCCACGGGGCCCAACTTTCCATAGGCTGGATGCCATCCGGGGATGTGGTCATGCCTTTGATGTCATGGGGTTCCAGACTGAAGTGCTTAGTAGAATTTTCTACCTATTGCTTAGGCTTCGTTCAGTCTTCCTCGTCATGGAAGATGGGGGACTGAAATGCTCTCAGCCAGTGGTCCCAGGAATCTTTTGAGACCACGTGGGCTAAGAAAAAAGCAGGCTCACTCCCTCCTCCTAGTGATTTTAGGAAATCTCTGGGATTGCCAACTGAGCGGCATCAGGATTGCTGCTCTTCTTCCTTTGTGGTAAAGGAGAAAGGGAAGCAGTATGTTCTTTTTCCTCTGCACAAGGTTAGAGCTTCAAGAAGGAGATGAGATTGATGGATAGCCTTCAGCAGGCTGAATCCTAGCTCCTTATAGGCCTGCTTTGGTCCATGACCCAGAGGTTCGCATCCCTTAGATTAGTGATTGATTCACCTTTGTTTACTTTGTCAATGAGAAAAGACGCTATGTAACTCAGGTTGAGATGTGTGGATCCATGAGAAGCTACATTCTACAGTTTGTAGTACTTTGTAATAGATACGTAGTTGGTATCCTGATGTTTTGTTATTCTAATACTGTATTTGCCAGAAATCACAGTTCTTTTCAACTTCTTCTCTGAATGTCATGCCTAACAGTTGTTAGGCAGGATATTCAGAGAAGAAGTTGAAAAGAATGCATTCGGGACAAAGTATGTTTTGAATGATAATTTCTAGTAGAAAATTATTTGCATATTTCCTTTCCCCTCTTCAGGTTCATCTGTCCTTTTCTTAATCTTCCCTTTTCCAGGTCCACATTCATCTTCCATGCCCTGTGCCATCTTGCTGCTTGTTCAGACATTCTCAATTTTTCCTGTTTTGTACTGCCATCAGAATAGAGGATGAAAATTTCATTTTCCCTATAGTTGAAGGTTAAAAAAAAAAAGCAGAATTAGGAGAAGGGATCCTAATTAGTCATGTTTTGAGCAGACAAGTTGAAATCAGTAGGACAAGTTAGTCGTGACAGGTTTCAGATCCATTGATTTCAGTGGGCCTGCTCTAAAGCATAACTAAGTCTGGATTCAACCATTTTCTTCATGTATTTTGGGATCCTGTAACAGCTCCTAACTTTTAAGGGTCTGGTTAGCTACAGGCACAATATTTTTGTGTGTGAAAATATTTTTGCTCATAAGATCTACATATGCAGATTTAAGCTTTGAGAATTTTCTTCAAAGCAATGTTACCAAAGGTCAGGTTTTTATTTGGCATAACCACTTTTGTGTGTTCTCCTTCTCCCCTGGGTAGCTAAAGTTCTTATAAGAAAATTCATATCGATGGAGGGCTATCATGGGTTTTTCACCATGAGAGATGAATGTGATCCTTCTGTTTACAGGTCATAAATCTCTCATCAAATGATATAGAAACACAGTTAGGAATGGCTCATTCTTTTAATTGCTTTATGGGTTTCTAGAAGCATCTGACCAGGAAGTGTTGGAAATGGACTGCTGACTTATAGCCCCTGGTCAGATCCACCAAGATGGATGTTGTATTCTTCTATTTTACGTTCTTCAGTAAAATGTGCATAAAAGTACCCCCCATATTTTAGAATAAGATTCTGATTAAGTTATGTTGATTTGGCTGTGAAGATGCCAAAGTTATGGGATTGAATTCATTTTCTGAAAATCATTTTTAATGCCAAGAAATTCTACTGATTATGTTGAGGTATGTGGGTTTCTAATGAACTTTTAATTTGATGACCTTCACAGTATTTCACTGAGACTGTATCTTCCTGAGCAGTTAGAGCAAGTGTATATAACTTGTTCCTGCTCGCATGCCTTAATATATGGATGTGATGATCTTTCTTTGATGATGTCTTATGCAATGGCCTCAATGTCTTTAAAGCTGGCTTCAGTCGTGCTGGGGGATCTGGAGGAGCGACCAGGGAAATTCCAGGATTGCTTGACAGGGGCACCGTATGGGATAGGAACTGCATAGGCAGTGTCCTTGAAGAGGCCATGAACTGCTTTGCGGAGATGCAGAGGCAGACAGAGGAAAAGTTTCGCATGTGGATAGAAAAACTAACCCGTCTTGACACGGATGAAGAAAGCAAGCAGCAGCTGGAGCCCAGGGAACTTAAAGTGCCAATAGCTGGCCAAAGAAACTCCCCAGCTACTCAGGCAGGGGTATTTATGCAGGTGCCTGATAGCCAAGTACTTCCACAGCAGTCTTTTAATTCTTATGTGAGCTGTCAAAACACTGAAACGGCCTTAGAGGTTCCAGCAAGTATTAATAACAATTTCCCAGCCAACTTTCCTGAAAATGGGAACATTACAGAATCCAACTTGAATCATTCGCAGACTTAATATGACTCTCAATTTCTCCCTTTTGTCCTGGATCATACTTCAAAAGCTGACCATTGTGTTCCATAGGAACTTTCATTCTTTGCTTAGGCTTTTTAACAGCCAGTGGTTTGTTTTGTTTCTTAAAAGAAAACCAATGTACTTGGGTTGACATTAAAGTGCTTCTCCTCAGCTTACCATCAGCAAAGTGTGGCAAGCTATACAATTTTGCAATCTTCTTTTTTGTGTCTTAATGTAGGAGCAATTGATATATTACCCTCTGTGCTCCTTTTGCATGCCAAAAGTGTTTATTTGTGAAAATATACATTTGGAATTGAAAGAATTCTTATGTACCCATCCAGTATGTCATGTGAATATTTTCTTAACAGATTCTAGTATCTAGATTGTGCTGCTTAAAGAGAATTATATATTGTGTGCCATATTTCTTTCTCCTCCAGTTATCTTGAGCAGAAGTTTGCCAGTCTGTGAATTTGGATAGATTTGATTGGTGTCTCCCCTGCCAGTATTTGAATCCCTTTTGCTAGCATTTATTTTCCTCGCACATTTTTGTGTTTGCAGCATTTATGCTAACACTGAAATCCATGGGAGTTTGAGAGACAGAAGCAGTGGGTCTGTCTACTCAGGTTACACTAATTTTAGAGACTTCAAAATTCTGAATAAAATAAGTTGAGTAACGTTTTCTTGTACCAACATACTTCCTTTAAAGACATTTGCCACCTGCGCAAACAGAGAAAAAGTACATTTGTGTGCTGTATATGACCAAATTGTGTTTCCATGTCACAACTAAATGCCAGAGTCAGTTCTGAAATAATAAGTTGAGTTTCAGGGCTTGAGTTTTGGCCTGACATGAATGAGTAAATGAAATACATTAGCTACAACCCAGAGAGCCTCTTTGGCAACTGATGCATGGGCCAGTTGGTGCTTGATAAATTACTTTTAAAACTAACTTAAGTATCATGCTTGCCTTCATAATGCTGAAGTCAGGTTGCTGAATGGACTGTTCCTAAAGACAGTTGAAAAACATCAAGTAAACTAAAATTTCTTGCATTGTTCTTGGGGTAGAAAAAGCATCAACTCCCCAAAATAGAAAATAATGTGGAGATGGATTATGCACACATGCATGCTGGAAGTTTTTGTATGCAGTGTTGTTTGTGTGGCTTTTTTGGACCATGGATATTCTTTTAATCCATGTTTCAATAAAAGCTTTTTCTGAGCCATCACAAAACTATTCCTAAACCAGGTTGGGAATACCCCAGCATTAGTTCAATTGCTGTAATGATTTCCAGGTTTAAGTTAAACTCTGCACTTGGGTATACAGTACAGCCCCCGTATTCGTGGGACCCCGTGCATGGATTCACTTGCCTGCGTCCGAAAAAATATGGTCTCTATAGACATTCTCTAGGTCCTCCAGTGCAACTCTATGGTATGTTTCTCCTGGAAAGTGAACATAGAATCACACTGGAGGACCTAGAAGATGCCTAGAGAGGTATTCTTTCTAGACATTTTCTAGGTCCTCCAGTGTGACTCTATGGTATGCTTGGGCCAGAAGTCATTAATTTTAATAGAGTTCGCTATTATCTGCAGTTTCTGGTATCTACGGTAAGTCTGGGAACTTATCTCCCGTGGATATGGGGTTTGTACTGTAGTTGGGTGTTGAATAATCGTTCCTGCAAAGTTGCTGGTTAGATAAAGTTCACATTTATAACAGGACTAGAGAAAACTGACTGTTCTTTTTTACTTCCTATTTCAGTTCAGAATAATTTGTGTTGCTATAAAATGTCCACCTAGAGCGGCAACATTCCCGTTCACTGTGTTAAAAGCAAAAAAAAAAGGTTGAAATGTTGGTCATGCTAAAAACCTATTTAGAATTGATCTGAACAAAAAACCCTGAGCCACTATTTCTGGCTCTTAACATGGCAAGCCTGTTTGTGCAGAATTAAATCCCACTGACTTCAGTGGAACTTTATAGTAATTTTCTTTAGAATTGCAGCCTAACATTTGGAAAAGTTGGCTGAGATCTTAAAAATAGTTTTACTACCTCTGCATGCCCCAAGGGACATGTTAATTTTTAACAGCAGAGCTTTGGGGCCTTTTGCACTTTGTGATATGACATGCTTTTCAGAAACAAACATTCAAAGATTGGAAAGGGCATAACCAAGTCTTTGGTAGGATCTAAAGTAACTCTTTGTATTCCTGCATTTTACTGCAATCTCTACTTATTTTGTTTGAAATAATGACCTTTAATTTCTCTTGGCTACCACAATGTATGTTGCTGTTTGGCCTTCCCTTCCATTGATGTTTTCTCTGATTTTATAAAAGCAAAATAACTTTTTAAACTGCAAATGTACTTCCCTATCTCCTTTTAAAAGATGCATTTTCAGGGTATCTGTTTGAATGGCTATGCAGGATATAATTTTGTGTAAAAGCAAATGTGAATGATTTCTTAATCAATTTTGGTGTTCTATCTTTCTGTGTATAATTTTGATATGGATATTTTAATGTGAACTTGATATCTTCCTAAACTGAAAACCACATATACATTTAATACAATTAATTTTAAACCATAAGATCATTTTTATTATCTCAACAGGTCTGGTTTTTTGCCTTGAATAAAAATGCTTTGATTTTGCCCTAACTTGGTTTAAAGTTAAGAACTTGCTGTGATTATTTTGTTGTAGTCAATATGTAATAATTCTAGTACTGAGAGACAAATATGCACTTAAAAGTCTATTGAGAACTGCATGCTAACTTACAGGTCTTTCCCAGAATGCAGAGGCTGCCTTTTATATAGCATATCATCACCAAGCATGTCCTGATGCACATTTTTTAAAGTGGATAGTACAGGTGTGTTTAGAAACTATATCACATGAGTCAGTTTACACTGTAGACCTCGCAAAGTACAATGATTTTAATGGGTTCTAAACTAAATCAAGTTCGCTCCAAGCCTTCTTAGTCTTAACTTTCTTTATCCTCTAATAAATCCCTGGAATCTTTGCAAAATTAATTCTGAAATTAAAAGCTGTTTTACTGAAAATCATGAAAGGTCTTGTGAGTAATCAGATTTATGGTTTGGTTCTTAGATTACCTGTGTAAACGATCAATCAGTTTGTTTTCTGTAAAATCCTGGTATTTCTCAACAGTTTCCCCATATTGGTACCATGGTAATGCTTTTTGTTAAAACTCTTTTGTCCTGAGATACTCAGCAGATGGAAACTGGCTTTTAATTTGTTGATAACTAAGAGGCAACGAAGATGTAATACCATCTCCTTCTTTCTCATGGTTTAAGAGAGCAAGAGTCAGCTGTGCTCTCCTTTCTCCTGCCACTTTGGTTCAGGGAAATGCCATTTAATCTCTAGCATGGTCAATAACAAAATTGGAATGCTGGTTCCAATAGTATTAACCACAGTGTGTATTAACTGGTTTGTCTTAACCACAGTTAAGGTTGGGGCCACCATTTTCCGTAAGGATGAAAAGGGAGAACAGTCTCCATTGTTCACCCCTGATCCTTTAGCCATGGTTAAGAAGGACACAGCTTTGTACCAGCATCTAGCAGTTTTCTTCACCTGTATGCTTCCCACCCCCCTGTGTTCTGTGAACATCGGGGGGGGGCAGGGGGGAGGGAGAGATAATAATTAATGATGCAATAAATGGAAGATACATTAGAAACAAAGTAATAACGTGTACATTTGATCCTCAAATAACTTGTACAGCCTTATTTATAGATCAAAGCTTCTTAAACTGTGGGTCGCGACACCATATGGGGTTACATAATTCAATGTGGGTGTCATGGAAAAATTTGGCATATATATAAAACCTATTTTATATACCTGGGGTCATCTAAAAATTTCTCAGGCAAAAAGATACATGAGTGGAAAAAGTTTAAGAAGCCCTTTTATAGATGAATACGTATTGATTTGTTTGTTGTCATTTTTGTCAGCCTTCAAAACATTCACTGTGTTCGTAAATCTGACACTTTACATAAGTGGGTTGTTGTGTTGATTAGATTTTGCATAAATCCTGTAAAGAAAAAAAAGTAAAATTGCAGTCTGAAGTGTGAGAGAGATATTGTGTTACCTTTTTAGAATAATATTTTTATCTGAAGCACAGTTAACCCAGTTTACCCATTCACTCTTTTCTCTATATCCGCTACAAGTTCCTTCTGTTCGTTTTGTGGGAGCTGCATCAACATGGGTCTTTTGGGCAGTTTCAGAAAATCTAGACTACAGCAGACCAGCTCATGATGCAGCTCATTTTCAGGCCAGTGTTATCTTCCATGGGAACTGGGAAAATACTGGCATAGGAAAGGGCTTTATCCTGGCCTTGTCCTGGAGTGAGAGCTGTTGTAGCAGCTCCTACAGTATGAAGGTGTAATGCACAGGGTCTTTCAAGTCTGTATTCTTATATATTAACCTCAGAGTAAATCCCAGAGTTGTAGTTTGTGTTGAAAAATCAAGAACAAGTCTGGGGAGCAATTGAAGAGCAATCTACTTGATGTATGGAGCAATCTCCTTGATGTATGGAGGTACCCCAAAGGAGTTATCCTGTATTTGTGGAACCCATGCTCCCTTGGAGTAAAGTTGGGAATACCTAACAATAAGGAAAGAGTGAGGGTAAGGATTAAAACAATGATTCTTGGTAGCCAGCTTGTTCTGGTGACACAGTGAGCTGAAGAAACCTGCATCATGGAGTGCCTTAAAGCAACTGTTAAGGAGCACTCTGTAGAGTCTGTTAGCAGGTACCCTCTCATTCTAGTGATGGAAAGTAGAACAAAGGGATGCTGGCAAGACACCAGCCTGTCATTCTAGTGGTGGAAAGTAGAGCAAAGGGATATTGGCAAGACACCAGCCTGGATGGAAACAGTGTGTGAACGTGGCAGTGAGTCAGGTAAGACATGCAAAGCTTGGAGAAAGAATAACATGTCTCCAACTCTGGTTCTATGCCTTGCCCCTGTATCTTAGAAGAAGGGAAATGTCTTCTTATTTTTATTAGATCCTGTCACCCCTTTAAACTTCCTGAGGCCTACTTGTGAAAGGTATATGGGGTATAGAAGCTTATGTTTTGAGGGTAGCTTTTCAAATCCGAATAAAAGATAGTCTATTGACAATTCCCCTGGAAAACCTGTAAGAAGTGCTGGGCCAAGGCAAGGGACAGCAATTAAGTGAATTATGTCTGCTGATCATACTCTGTGAGCCCCACCAAGTGATTTTTGTTAATATATCTCAATTTACAGATTCTTTGTTGCCTGTCTTTTCATACTGTCACTGTTACAGATTCAATTGTGAACTGCCCCGTGTTCTGAACTGATTTTGACCGTGTGATATAGTTGGAAAGTTGTTTTGAAAATGTTTCTGAAAAATCAACAGTATTTCTACATTCATGCCACGTGTTTCTCCCATCTTGATTGATCATATTGACATTGTTGTGTTTTTATCTTAGCCATTTGTCTTTTTAAATGTAAGTTCACAAATGTAATTGGAATAGTCCACTTCTTCATTCATTGTATTAGTATTTTGTTGTGTGTTTTTGTCCCAGTTGCTTGTCTTTTTAAAAGCAATATTCAAATTTAGGACAGCAACAAGTTTATGAACATCCTTTGTAGTGGAGGTCTAAATACGTACAAGGAAGGACACATTAAAAGCTGGATTCCAACCATTTAGGGCCTTCAGATGTAACATTTCTTGATCTTCTAATGATCTTTCAAGAGGTGGGGACAACCTCTCAATCTTACATGTTTTCTCACCTTCTTCCCATCCCTCCCTTCCTCTTTTCAGCATTTCTCATGATATATTGTTAGTTTCAGCATGAAAGCTATAGCTAAGTGCAACTACAACAGTTTCAAAGTGTAAAGTTAACTAGGCACACAACAACAACAAACAGAGCTCTGTGCAGTGTTAACTCTGAAAAGGGAGGTGATAGCTTAGATTTCTGAGGAAAGCTCTCAAACTCAACCCTTGTTTAAAAATAAGAGGGCAATCCGTCTTCATCGCACCTTATAGCAAGATATATACAAATATCATTGTCAGTCTCTAAAAGCTCAGGGTTTCCCCTCTCTTAGATGTTGTAACTTTGATGCACTAAAAGGTTAAATTATGAAACCCTGTTATTTCTTCACATAATCCACTGAGCTAGCTCAGAAGTCATTTCTTTAACCTTCCTGTGTAACGTTTCTGCAACAGCTTGTCCCAGATTTGATGTGAAAGCAATGTGGTATTTTCCATTTGCTAGATTGGGCTGTTACAGGCCAGACATGATGCCTTGCTCAAAGCACTCATTTTCTCAATTCAGTGTCCAAACATTTCAATATACCCTGCCTCTCATGACTTTCCAGAGAGAATTATTTTTCTGGCCAATTTACTGAATATCATGGAATGAATAGTAGCTGGTAAACTTTGATTTAGTTTTTAGTGATTCAGGGAATGGGGCTATTAATTTGATTTGCATCTCATTATGCATATACACTTACTTTGGTTTCGTGTTTGATACATGCTATAGAGCCAGTGCAAACTATCTTCTGTATATGTTCCAAATGTATAACTCCCTTCTTCCCCAACTCCCAGTTTGAAAAAAAGCCATGTGATTCAAAGGGCAAAATGTGAAGAAATATTTACTTGTCCTATTATCCTTTTGATGTTATAATTTTGCAGGGAATACGGTTATGCTGTTCTTTTATTGTATTTAAGAATAATGTGTATTCTTTGCCAAACTCTGTAAATGCAAAAATGTAACTACTGTAACCTAGAATTAATACAGCTATTAATAAAATGCTTATTACGATGCAAATGTAAAGCAAGCACTTTTTCAACTGAGTTTATTTTAAAATCCAGCAAGTCTAGTTGTTGTTGGTATTATTATTATTATTATTATTAGTTTCACTTCCCCCTCTCCTAAATTGAGACTCCAGCTCATAATCTAAAGAACAGTACAATTAAAAACATAGAAAAAGTAAACATTAAAATAGAATTAAAGTATTTACAGTATTACAGCAATTTATCACATCAGTAAAAGAATAAAATACAATTTAAAAAGATAAAAAGCTCTTACTTGCTGAACATTAAGATTCCCTTTCCAAATCTATGCATCTCCTTTTTCTCTTCACACCCTCCAGTCTTCCAGTATGATTGGGTAACGCTACCCAGCTCCTGCATCACCATCCCTGCTGGAATTAGAAGATTCAAAGACTTATTAAGTCTTCCCATCCCAGCAGTAATAATTATCACTCAGTTTCCTTGAGTGAGAGATAGACCTTCCTTTAGAAGTTTAGCTTCCTCTCCAGTCCTTTCTTCCTTTCTAGCACAATTGCTGTTTGAGCCTTACTTGAACAAGGAAACTTCTTTCCCACCTAGAGAATTGTGATCAAAATGTGTAGATCTACTGCTGTGGATTGATGGGCGACAACAAGACTAGTTTACTATTTGCAGGCTTTTACCTTCATCTCAGTAGTTATAGTCTGTAAAGCAAATGCTGGTCTACTAGATTGTACTCTGTGCTCTCATGTTCCTCTGCTGCCTGAGAAGAATGACTGTTTATATCTCTGTCTTTTAGCTCCTCCTTTCCTTATTGCTGGAGAAGCTCAGATAATTTGTTCTTGGTGTGAAAGAGCTTACTGGGGGTGAAATTGAATCTATAAGAGGTTGTAGGATAAGGCCAGGGTGGGTAGCCTATTGCCCTCCGGAAGTGTTGAAATGCAGTTTTCATACGCTCCAGCCAGCATGCCCCAGTACTTGTAAAGAAGCTGTCCATGCCAATTGTTACGGACTCTCCATGTTTGGAGGAGCATCCCACTGAATGCTACTTGTTGGGAAGCAATAGTGCGAGGCAGAGAGCTATTGCCTTCATACTCTGCTCATGTGTTTCTTGGAGTGCTCTGGTTGGCCACAAAACATATATATATATATATATATATATATATATATAATTTATACCCCACTCTTCAGCCACAAGGCTATCAAGAGGTAGGATATATCAGTGGCTTTTTAGTAGGTTGCTGGACTAGGATACTGGATTAGATGAGTAGCTATTTGGGAGATTGAGTTCAGCATCTGGACAGCGCTTTTAAATTCAGCTTAAACCCTAGAGCAGATTCACTGCCCCAATGACATGGAAGTCACCACTGGGCTTAGATGGACCTTGGAATTGATCAGTCAAGGCTGCTCAAATGTTTTTGTCATAGATTCCCCTCTATAGATCATTTTAACCTAATTTTTCTCATCCTTGTGTTTCTTTTGAGCTCATCCCTCATTTCCCCAATATGTGAGTAATCTGTGACACTTGCAAAATTGCTGCTTCTGCCAAAGTCAGTGGAAGCCCTTGTGCACAGGAATATGATGTGATTTTTACCATATATACAGGGTTTGGGATCAGTAGTTAACTAAGTTTGTGTTGGAGACTGATATATGTTCCTTGATTAATTTTATAGTTCAGGGATGGGGAAATTGTCAACATTCTTAGGTATAGCACTGGATTCCTAGGTCTCTTCCAGCCCTGTTAGTAATTTTCCATTCTGCTATGAAAATGAGTACTTGCCAGCAATACACCTACATAATCATGACTCATATGCTGTGTAATATAATAGTAAGTCACACATATTGAAGAATAGATCCTGATAGTAAGTTTCATTCACTGAGGGACATGGCTGTGGAAAGTGGGCGTATGCATTTGTTTAAGAGATTAACAACTATAGCAGGGACCTGGCCAAAACAAAGCCCTGTGAGGCATAGCTTAGGGAGCTGGGTATATTTAGAGAAGATGTGGAAGGTGATATGATAGACATCTTTAAATATTTGAAGGGATGTCATGTAGGAGATGGAGTGAGCTTGTTTTCTGCTGCTCCAGAGACTAGAATATCAGTGGATTCAAATTACAAGAAAAACATTAGGCACACCCTTCCTGACATTCTTTTTCTTTGAAGGTCTTTTGAAAAAGAGATTAGATGGCCATTTTTTAAGGGAATGCCTGAGTTGTGTGTTCCTGCATGGCAAGGGGTTGTACCTTCCAACTCTGTGATTAAACACTACAGTGTCAAGTAATCCTGTCTGTGCCTGTTCACTGTGAAGCAAGTCCGAATGTAGTGAATGGAACTTATTCCCAGGAAAGCATTCAAAGACATTGTAGCCCGAGAAGCAGAAAATACAGAAGATGCCCTGCATTTATTTACACCTCAGTTAACAAAGGAGCCACTCCACCAGGAAGTTTACATAGTTAACCCTGAACCCAGTTCTTGCTTAGTTCCTGTTCACTCCTTTAGGTCTGACCAGAAGAATTTTTTGGTAAATTACCATATGTCCCAAGAATCCTACTTGCCTATCTTCCATTCTGCTGTCCATTGTCTGTTCCATTTGCCTTTTGACAAAACTGTTGTTGGGATAAACTGAATTCAGATAGGCACAGTAATTTTCCTTTTTCCAAATTTCATTTGAAAGTTGAGCCTAAATGCAATATATAAATGTTCTGTTGACAAATGAAAGGCATTTGACTTGTGCCAGTTTCTTTTTCTGTTTCTTGTTTAAAAGTAAACCTGGAAGGAAAATTTTAACTATGTTTTTCTTTACTTGACAACTGTTTATCATTCAGCATGCAAACTATCACTTGTCTGATGTGTGCTAAATTTAAGCTAAGTTATAAGGTGTGCTCTTTGGAAGTGTGGAAGATACAAGAGTTGGAGCTACAGATAACAAGTTTATGCTTGTATTTCCTGATGAAGACTTTCTCTGGGTAGGTGATAAGAATATCACTCTGCATGTATATACATTTATCATACTTTTTTGCATGATTATACATGTAGGAGTGGTACAATTTTGACTTTACTCATATTGTTTTCCAAATGGAATTTGGCTTATCTAAACTCATCTGAATCTGCTTTTGACAATATTGCTAATCAAGTAAATCTATGTAAAAACTGCCAAAAGGAATTAAGAACAGCTCCTTAATTGGTTAGTTAATAAACAGTCAATATTGTACTTGACCCTCGTATCTTCTGCACTCAAAACTTTTCTTTTATTGGCCATGTAATGTCAGTTGATACCACATTGCACTGAACTCTGATGATATTGTTGTGGGGAGAAAAAATATGTCTCTTAAAAATCTGCATATTAATTAGTACTGTAACACCCATTCTCCTTCCAACCACTGCTACCAAATTATCATTACCTATAACTGTGTTTTGAATTGCAAATGTCAAAATTTGCTAGGATTTCTCCCCACTTTGCACAGTCATCAGTGTTTAACGCTGGCTCATTGTCCCTTTGTACATGCCAATATTTAACCACCCATTTGTCTTTTTAAGTTGAGACTGTCTTACTTTCTAGAATTCTAACATCGTTTAAGAAAACATTTGCTATTTGGTACAAATTTCATCTTAACCTTCTCTATGTTAATTTACTGGAAATTACAAAACTGGTGCTGGATATTTAAAGTATAATTAGAAGTGTAATCTTTTAACAATGCACTGCCTTGTTGAGTTACCTATTTTGTTTTTAAGAATCTAGATCTAAACATTCCCAAATTCCTATTCGTAGCAATGAACTGTCGTCTAAACTTTTAGCAGTGTTTCAGCTTGATAGCTAAATGGAATTTCAATATTCAGAGGTAGTGTGTCTCCAAATACAGGGAAGTCTGTTGTTTTCATGCTCTTTGGGGCTTTCTGGGAGCATCTCCTTGGCTATTGACTTTGGGGCTTTCTGTGAACATCTTGTTGGCTATTGACTTTGACATTAACCACATAATAGAGTACATTTCTATACTGTCTCTGATTACATCTCACAGATGTTTTTAATGTATGAAAGCTAACAGCCATTATGTGTAAAATAAGAGGTGGTTTTGTATTGTGTCAATACTAGTACTGTCCATGGTTTTTCAAAATGTCATACAGAAGTGTTTTCAAGCTTCATTTCATGAGATCTTTTACCTATGGTTGCTTGGGGTACTCTTTTATGAACAAATGATGCATCAGACATTATAGTTCATTCTCAAATCTTCCTTGGCTACTTTAAGATTATTTTTTTAATATATTTTGTTGTAGAATAGAGGGACGGCTAGTTCTCTTAACAATATATTGGGTTTCCTCTCTCAATATTTCCATGGTGATGTTATCTGACCTGCAGGAGAAAACAGTTGCATATTAAACAGAATTTGGAAAAGCCCCCCGCCCTCTTTTGGACAGCAACTCCTGAACCTCCCAGTGGCATGCTGGCTCTGGGATAGGGAGCTCTGGTAGCCACAGTCCAAAAAAGTAACTTATCTAAACTGTTATCATTAATGTGTACAATTCAGTGGCCTGAGATGTAAGTCAGTAGCTTCAAAGGCTTTAAAGGGAGGGGGGTAGAGATACAGGGAGGAGGAGAAGTCTATCAGTAACCATTAGTCATAATGTCTATATGGGACATCTATGTTTAGAGTCCAATGCCATAGAATATGTCAGTTGCTGAGGTGGGAGACAACAGCAGAGTAAGGTTGTTGCCCTTATGTCCTATTCATGGTCTTTCTAGGGCCACTGAAAGAAGAATGTTGGACATAGAGGGATCTTTGGTATTTCCCAGCAGCCCTCCTGCTCTTGATGTTTTAATAACTGAAAGGTCAGTTGAGGTAGTTTGTGGGCCCAGGGAGCTTTGGACTTGTATTGACAGGAGTCTACCCTCCCCTCAGTGTAGCAGACACTGAAAATTGAGAGGAATTGTGGAACTGAGATATAACACAAGTGGAGATACCTGGTATTTAAAGAAAAAAGTTTTAAAAGTTCAATATTTAAAATAAAAACATCAAAACTTTACAAAAGCTGAGAGCAGTTCAGGTTATTGCTCCCATAGATGGATCTCGAAATCATAAAATAACAAAAGGATACTACCCATGTTTTCCTAAGTCTTAAGGATTGGTGCCTGAATAATGGAGTTAGTTATAGAATTTTGGATATGGGATTCATTCAGATGTTATCGGAAAACCATGGTTGGGCAGTGACGGATATTCGCTGTTTTCACATATGCTGATTCCCTCTTGGCAATTCTAAGTATGTAGGAACCATGGGTTGTTGTGTTATCTGCATCAGGAAATCTTTGATTACTGCTAACTCTGGTGTATCTCCAAAGTCCGTTTAGAACTCCCCCTTTCAAACTTCTGCTTCTGGTTTGGAGATAAACTGTGATAAATGGTACCAATGGTTTGCTGAATTTGAACATCAAAGCAAATTATGATTCCCAAAAATGACAAAGTGATATGTGGAGTGAGCATAGAGCAAATTTCTGAAGGCATGCCATGAACTTACCTTGTCTGACTTGAGCCATTGATTTTTTTCAATGTACCCAGATAACTTACTTTTTTTGAGAACTCTCCTTCTCTGGATGGGAAGGAGAAGTAACCCACACACTCTCGGGTTGTTCCCCATGCACCAGCTGACTAGGCAGGAGTCCAAGATTCTTTTTCTTTTATGCCCATTGATCCCCTTTCCCTTCTCCATTAGTTTTTTTTCCCCTTGTCTTGACAGCTAGATGTGTCTTTCCTTTTGCTCACACATTAAAGTAGATTTAAAATATTAAGGAATGGAGAGAATCATAAAAAGAAAAGAACTACAGAGAAGGAGGCTGACACAGGGGACATGGCTATGCATTCAGAGAAAAAGAAAAGACCAACCACACCAGATCTGGTAGTTACTAGCTCACTGACTGCCACCCAGCAGATCATGGGTCTGGAAAATAATAAGATTGCCCCAAATGAGATGACTGCTACCAAGCGAATCTCTGAAAAAAAAAGAGGACAGAGTATTAAAAGGAATTTTTATTACTTTGAGTGAAAGTGAGCTGCAGGGCTTGGTAGCGTTTCTTCTGCCACAGAAAAAGGAAAAGGAAAGAATAGAAAGGTTGTCAGATAATGAAGCAATTAAGAAGACAAAAAAAATGAGTTACCGGTAGATAATAGTATTTAAAAACCTGAGTTACTGTAGATTTTCCTTGGGTTTTTTTCCAGGCTGTGAGGCGGTGTTCTGGAATAGTTTCTTTCTGACCTTTCGCCTTTATCTGTGGCTGGCATCTTCAGAGAATGGTTGGGTAGGACTGTATGTGGAGTTTATATGCTGTGAACCCCTGTTGGAGAGTATATGTAAATTTGTGTAATTGAATGGTTAGTTTCTGGGTATAGAAATGCAAGGCTCGTTAGTGTCTGTTTGGCTTATGGTTGGTTGATGGGCCATTATCTGCTGGGAATCCCCCTGTCCCTGGGTGGAATTCTTTTGTAAGTGCTGAGTTTTGATTCTATTGTTTTTCAAAATTGGGAGCCAGATTTTGTTTACTTTTAAGGTTTCTTCTTTCCTGTTGAAGTTGTCCAGGTGTTTGTGAACATGAGAGACACTGCAGACTGGGCCAGCCAGAAAAATCAGCAGTAGCAGAACATGTTATAAACCAACCTGGACACAAAATGCTATTTGCAAACACAGAAATTCTAGACCAGGCCAACAGCTATCATGTCAGAATGCACAGCGAAGCTATTGAAATCCACAAACACCTGGACAACTTCAACAGGAAAGAAGAAACCTTAAAAGTAAACAAAATCTGACTCCCAGTTTTGAAACACAATAGAATCAAAATTCAGCACTTACAAAAGAATTCCACCCAGGGACAGGGGATTCCCAGAAGATAATGGCCCATCAACCAACCATCAGCCAAACAGACACTAACGAGCCTTGCATTTCTATACCCAGAAACTAACCATTCAATTACACAAATTTACATATACTCCCCAACAGGGGTTCACAGCATATAAACTCCACATACACTCCTACCCAACCATTCTCTCAAGATGCCAGCCACAGATGCTGGTGAAACATCAGAAAGAAACTATTCCAGAACACCACCTCACAGCATGGAAAAAAACCCCAAGGAAAATCTATGGATGCCGGCCGTGAAAGCCTTCGACTTCACACTGAGTTCATGTGTTGGAGAGAGCCAAGGGCTCAAGGTCCTTCCTATAAAGGAGAAAACTTTGTCAGTCACTTCAAGCTGCTACGTTGGGAATGGAGGTTCCAAAACAGGGGGCAGACATACACACAGTCAAAAACACCAGACAGAATGGTGAAGTGAATGGAGCTTCTGCACAATCGCAGCAGATGACTGGCAGTTTAGCGTGACATCAGCAGAGAGGAATTGAATCCCCCATGATCCTGGAGACTCAGCCTTTCTGACATGTTAGTGCACTGGAACTTCTGAGCGTGTCAAGCGGTCCAGGCAGCAAAAAGTATTGTAGCAGAGTTTTCATTCTCTAGGCAAGGAAAATAAGCACACAGACACAAACGTGTGCCTAATCTACTTCTCTTTACTATAGCATAATAAAAAAATATTTACAGTAATTCAGACACCTCTCTGATGACTACATTACACAGCATTTAGCAAAATACAGTCCTGTCACTACAAAGCCCAGATAGTACTGCTCATAGTATCATAGCACAGCACAGTAGTATACAGGATCCAGAGTAATTTGGTTCACACACAGATACTCACTCTCTCCAATCAGAGATAAGCTTTCTCTCCAAGGCTAGCTTCCCAGGCCTTTAATCTTCATACTCAGGCCAGCTGCATTTAGCCTCTCACCACTGGCCCTTTGCAGGCTATTACATGTTACACGTTTGCTCTTTACAGTATAAATTTATTATACTGCATGTCCCATTCTGACACTTTCTTCATACCATATTTAAAAACATTTCTGAGGAGCGTGCTACTGGCTTTGCAGTCAGCTTCACTGAATCAACAAGAAAGTAATGTTGCCTATGATCAGCATCAATGCACAAATGATTTACAATTCATGATTAAGGAGGCTGTGAGGAAATAATTTTATTTTAATGCCACACAATGCATTACAGTTTAACACAGTGGATCAGCCATCAAATACAACTGCAATGAATTATAATTTAATTAATTTCTTAATGTAAATGAATTATAAAAACCTGATTCAACAATATGATTTATTTACAACGAATTCTTCTAACAATGATTTTCAAGAATTGAATAATTCATTATCAGAAAGAAAGGAAAGAATGCAGGAACAAGTAAATCAATAGAATCAAACAGGAAAAAGAAGAGTAATAAGGAATAGAACAGAAAGAAGTAATGATAGAGAAGAAGAAATAAGTAAAGGGGGAAATGCACAAAATATCAAAGCACTTAGGTGATGGTGAAGCCTTTTCAGAGTCAGAAATGGAGGATGCCATAGAGGAAAGGGAAAAAAATTAATCAATTTCAGAATAGCAGTGAAAATGATGATTCCATAGACACTGATACAGATAAAGAAAATATTTCAAATAGACTGTTTGCAGTGGAGGAATTTAAGAGCCTGTTGAAAAGAATAGTCCAAACATTTGGCTTAGAGTTGGGCCAAAATGGATCATGGGGTGTTAATGAGGAAGGAAGCAGTGGCAACAAAATAGCATCAGTTATTAGTTATTAGCATCAGTAAATGCCATTACCAAAGTCAGTAAAAATTCTGTTGCCTGAGGTGTTTAGAATGGGATACCCCTTTAAACACTAAGAGATTGATAGGTTACAATCAGAAGTTATATACTGTATGTATAAAAGGAAGGATATGGTATTCCTTAAAGTGCCCCTAGTGGATGGCCCAGTCGCTGTGCTTATTTCAGGGGCCATTGTCCCTAAGAAGGCGGACACTGTTCTAAAAGGATTGGATGAATATAGAGCTGAGGCAGCGCTAAAGAATCCTAGAGTTGGAAGAGAAGGTGCACGAGTCTTCAGCTTTAGTAATTGGGAGTTCTTTGTGGTCTCTGTGAATACACACAATTGGGTTATCTGCACCTGTGCAGAGCACCATTTGGAACCTTCTAGAGTTCTTACATAAGCATTTTGGTGGTAACCCCTCTCCCTCCCATGCACTATACCCAGAAAAAGAGTAGACATTCCTTAAATAAGAAGTCAGAGAGCCTTACAATATATTGCTGATGCAGGTCATGATTCAGTGGCATTTGGAGCAAGGAATATTACAGCCACCACAGTATCATGAAGATCACTTTGGCAATGTCACTGGGAGGCAGACCAAAAATGAAGAAATAGTTTGGCACACAATAGATGCTATTTAAAGAAGAACTACTATTTGGGGGAAAGCCCTGCAAAAGGTTTTGATAGAATAAGGACAAGAAACAAGTAATGTCAACCATGCAAAGAAACATACAGGATAGAAGACAATTTCGGAACACTTACTTTTCCTTTTGAGGTGGAAGAGGTTACAGTAGACAGTGACTACAGCAGAGGACAGCAGCCTCTACAATTCTCCCTTGCAGTAGGACTTGAGGCACAACATAAATAGTGTGGAATTAAGTCAGTACAGTTAGCATTGCTGAGATTTGCAGACGTGTTCAAGGGCATAGAGACAACATGGTAGTGAAATCTGATAGTTGAATACCTCTAATCAAGGAATCAAACAAAATATTTTGTTTGCTGAGAGGTCATTACAGTCCATAACAGCAGTATACTTAAAGGTCTCACAAGATGTCCATGCAGACTATTTGAGCAGACACAGAATCCATCAGGAAAAGTGGTCCTTGAACCAAGAAGAATTAAAGCAATTAAACAAATTCTTTGGTCCATTCCAGGTCAATTTATTTGCCTCTGGAGAGAATTTCAAACTAAACAGATATTTCTCAATAAATGGAAATGAAAAGGCAGATCAGCACGATGAATTGATAGTGCCGTGGCCACTGAGCATGCTTTATGCTTTTCCACCACTATCAATCATACAGAGGGTGTTAACAAAGATTCAAATAGAGAGAGCACAGTGGTGGTAATAGTTCCATAATGGCTTCCAAAATGAATTAACAAAGCCTCCTTTTGAACCACTTAAAAAGACATATTTAAGGTTACTCTCTTAAGGTGGTTTTTCTGGTATCAGTAACATCCACAAGGAGAGTCACAGAGTTAGTCACTCTTTCCATAAATCAGAGCTTGTGCAAGTTTGAACATGACAAATGAACTTTAACATAAGACCCAACATTTCTACCAAACAGCCTATTAAACAAGAGAGCCTGTCAGAATATACATTTAACAAATTTCTGTCTTAACCCAAAACATCCTTTAGAGAAGAAATGTACACATTAGATGTGAAGAGGGCAGTTAAGGATTACATAAAAAGAACAACAGGCTTCAGACACACAGAGGGTTATTTGTGTCCTTCCATCCTAAAGCTAGGAAATAAGGCATCAAAGCAAATGATTGCTCAATGGCTGTAAGCATGCATCTTGTCCTACGATTATGCCACAACCAAAGCAGCGTGACAGCATTGCGATGAGCAGCGGGAGATGAGAGCTCTGCCTCCTGCGTCTGTCCATATTATGGATTCCTAACCCAGAATTTTGTCTTGGAAGGAGCCTTCCATGTTTATAAAGCGCTATAAGATAAGTTCAAATTGGCACAGTTGGCTTTTGGTCACATTATGCTGCAAAGAGTGAGGTGCGCAATTGGCAGCCACTTCCACCCTAGGAATTGGGGGCTTGAATAATTTGAGTGTGTGGATTGCTCCTCCTTTCCCATCCAGAGAATGAGACATTGGTACTTACCATAAATATTTATGCTTTGATGGCAAAAGGAGCAATCCACCCCCACCCAACTTGTAGTTGCACCAAAATAAATAAATAAATAAATAAATAAATAATAGGTTTTAAAGCAAAGCTTTAGAATAAAACTAATGGAGAAAGAAAAAGCGAGTCAGTGGGTGTAACAGAGAAGGAATCTTGGACACCTGCCTGGTCATCTGGTGTGGGGAACAACCCGAGAATGAGTGGATTGCTCCTCCTGCCATCCAAGAATGAATATTCATGGTAAGTACCAATGTCTCATTCTCTTCTCTTTCTGCTTTCATGCTCTTTGGGCACACCAAGCATACTCTTTTGGCATCTCAAGCTTCCTTACCTGGCTTTGATCATCACTGTGGCCAAATGCCCAAGTGAAGCTTAAACAATCGCAGCAGTTTCAAAATTGAACAAGTTTTGAAAATTGAACAAATAAAGACTCCAAAGAATCCACTCATAGAAGAGTATTCCGTTGTCTGTTTGCATGATTCCTTGCTCTGTTCATGTTATTTTCTCATCAGCCTCCATTGAAGTGAGTAGTTCTTCCTAAATTTAAGTGTGCAATAAGTGTGGTTGAATCACTTAAAATGTACACATGGCAGAACTGTCTGCTCTCAAAGGAGTCAGGCTCTTGACCATCTAGGTAAGTGCTACTCAGAGTCCATGGAATGTGCCAATCTGAGAGCCATTACCTGTTGGTCCGTGGCAAGTTTCCAAGAATGGAAAGAAATAAAAGCAAAACAGTTGTAACCATTGGGCACATATCTGGTCCCAGTCTCTGGCACATTGGGGGAGGGAGTCCTCGTCCTTCATATCAGATGACCTGAGAAGTACTGCTGTAAATACCTAGGGATGCTTTTTTCCAACTAGGAGATATGTTTAGTCCCATAACTTGTGAAGACACGCCAGACACTTCTGAGTCCAGGGAATGCTTCTTAGCAAAACCATTTTAGAGTAGTTTCTTCTTTCAATTCAGTGGGGAAAAATTGTTTTCAGACCTCTCTGAACTGGAGATTGAGTCCACATCATCTTTTTTCGATGCTCTTATCTATAATTTTTGAAGTTATTCAAAAGTTCAGATATGCAAATTTTGGCTAGAAGGGACAAGTTAGGCAGACATGGCCTATGACAGATTTAGAGATCTCTGGTTTTGTACTTGACTTCTTGTGAGAAATAAACCTTACCATTTTTTAGCATGATGTTCCAAATCGCCATCTCTTACATGTGATACGAAGAATTTATTCACGTAAAACAGTGAATATTTATATTGTATATACTGTATAGTTCTTTTTCATTCATTCATTTCCATCACTACCTTGGTTCATTTGATCTTTTTAGAATTAATCCTAGATATATAGACAGCACAGTAGCCATAGGGACTGCATGTCTCTCTGTCTGCCTGTGTGTCTTCTGAAATGCTCGTAATCTAATAGCTATGGGTTTTTTTATTTCCCCAGATGGACCTCCAGTAGTGGCTCATTATGATATCTCAGACACGAACTCCGACCCAGAAGTGGTGAATGTGGACAATCTATTGGCAGCTGCAGTAGTTCAAGAGCACAATAGTTCTGTCGTTAACCAAGACACTGGGCCTACTTGGAGGACGAGAGGGCTGCTAGAGGAACTGAATGCTGAGACAGGTGGGTAGGAGAAAGCATTTTATCAGTTTTTTATGTGATCATTATAGCCACTTCCACCCAACCTCCTAAGACTTCCGTAACTCTTCTGTGCAACCTGGAAATCTCTTGGTACCAAGCCAGGTCCTGTGCCTGCCCTACACTGCTCCTCCCTAACCATGACACTTTATCTCTAGTCATGACACTTGGGTCTGCAGCAGTCAGACTTGCAAGGCCACTTGAATTACATACCATACATGAATTGATTTGATCCCCTTTACTTCTAGGGACATGTGGGGAGAATATGTCTCTTTCCCTGCCCTGCTTTGAGGAAAACCTCTCCCCCCCTCTCTCTCATGCACACTTGATGTACCTAAAGTAGTCAGATTAAAATCTGGGCTTTGACTTGGCCACTCTTTCAGGTTCTTGTTTTTAAACAGATGTTACTTTGGCTGTGGTTTAGGGTCTTTGTCCTGCTGGAAGGTGAACCTCTGCTCCTCTCCCTTAATGTTTTGCAACAAGGCAAAAAGTTCAGTTTTGGTCTCATCCGATCAGAGAATCTTACAGGTTTGCTGTGCCTCTCGCATGCTTTTCTGCAGAGTTCATGTGGGCTTTGGTATGGATTTGTTTTGGCAGTGGCTTTCTTCTTGCCTCTTTTCCACAAAGCCTCCTCCCCTCATACTCCGGTCCTCTGGGAGGAATCTGCTTCAGCCACAAAAATCTAGGCTGTCTGCAACCTCCCAGAGGGCCTTTTCAGTAATCGCCCCCAAATTGTGGAATGGCCTGCCAAATGAGATCCGTCAGCTGACGAGCTTGAGTAGCTTTAAAAAAGCACTAAAGACGGATCTCTTTCGGCAGGCCTTTCCTGATTAGATCCCGGCCTCAAGAACTCAGTCTCCTGGCTTTTTAAAAATTATGTATATATTTGTTTTTAATGTGTTTTTTAGCTAGAAGGTTTTAATCTTATTGTGTTTAATGTCTTTTTATGTGGGAGGGTGGGGGTGGGTGGTGTTTTTAGTCATTATTATAATGTTTTAATTGTTGGAAGCCGCCCCGATTGTTTTTAGCAGAGGGGCGGGGTATAAATAAATTTTATTATTACTATTATTATTATTATTATTATTATTGTGGAACATCTGAGTGATAGTTGTCCCATGGATGGCTTCTTCCATCTCAGCTGCAGATCTCCCAACATTACCATTGGTCTCTTTGCTGCATCTCTGATTAATACACTCCTTAGTCAGTCACTGAGTTTTGATGTTTTTTAAGCAGAGTTGTGGCTGAGTTGTTTTCTTTCCATTTTGTAATCATGGATTTAACAGTGCTCTATGGGCTGTTCAAGTTTAGGGTTTTTTTTAAAGCCAGCCATGATTGGTGCTTCTGCCCAACTTTATCCCAGACTTACTTTGATACTTCCTTGGTTTTCATAATACTGTCTTTTTAGATACGCTCTCTAGCCAAATCTGGCACCTTGCAGGAACAGATGTATTTAATCAGAGATTATGTGACACTGGAATTCCACTCAGGTGGACTCCATTCACCTACTTTGGAAGCCGTGGGTCACACCATAGCTTATTTAGGAATGTCTGAACAAAGGGGGTGAATACTTAGGCAACAAAGACTCTATTTTTGTTTATTTAATTTTTATGCCATAATAAAAATATTTTGCACTTTCACATGGCTGAGTATCTTGCATACCTCACACGACTGCTGGTTAAATCCATTTCAAATCCAGGTTGTAACACAACAAAATATGGAAAAGTCAAAGTGGTGTGTGTGTGTGTGTGTTCGAATATTTCTATAAAACACTGTATATACCAATCCGGACACTACTTTGGCTGGGTCAGTCATCAGCCAGGAGCCTGAGAAGCCCTAGGTTTGTTTCTCATCCATGTCACCACAATATCTACTAGAGTTTGAGGCAAAGGTTTTATAAAGAAGAAAAGAAAAGAAGCCACTCTCAATAAAGGTATTTGACTCCCACATGTGTATGTCTATGATCTATTACTGCTCTCTGGTGCCCAGTATCTGTAAGAAAAAAAGAAAAAAAAAAGAGGCATGTCCTGGTTGTACAATTGCCACACAGAATGATCCAGTTTATTTTGGGATTCCTTGATATTGGAAATATGAGGACATTTAGCAAATGTCCCTCCACTGCATTCCATTGGAATTACCTTTACAAAACAAGACAGCTATGAAAAACGGATAGCTTTTAAATTCCTTTGGGAATTCAGCACATTAGCAGAGTAAACAGACACACGCAGCAGATCTAGCATACACAATTCCAGCATGCATAAAGAGAGCTTATTGATAACCACACCCTTTTGTACCCCAAGTTACTTATTTAGCAAAATAAGTACTCAGAACACACAAAAGTAGTTAAAAATATAAAAGATTCATTTACTTACAGTCTCAGAGCATTTCACATGGAAGAACAGTAGCATAACTTCAAAGTAGACTAAAAACTACTTAAAATGACTAAAAATACTACATGGTTACAAAATATATGTGCAGGAGTGCAGAGCACATCCTGTTGCTCCAAAGATGGTCATGGCAAAAAATGTGTGTGCCACATGGCTAGCTTCTAGGACAAAAAAGCATTTGGACACTCCCCTTTCCCTAGAAGCCCAATTACAATCGAGTAGGAAGTTACATCAAACATCCTGTTTGCTTCTATCAATTAACCCTTTAGTAGTAAAACATCTCCACTTATTAGATTGCAAACTATATATTCCAATACTTGATAGAAGTGTTTTGTGTTATATCTGATAAATTACTGGATTCACCTTTTTTCCTGAATGTTCTGATAAATTACTGGATTCACCTTTTTTCCTGAATGTGCTGATAGTGATGGTATCTACAAGTACATTTTATCAATCATGTCAGATATGCCAAATGTTCCTCAAGCAAGAATTTGGCCCTTGTTATCCATGCTCTTGTAACCTTTTCTGAGTCCGGGAAGAAATACCATTGTATATACAAAGCCAAACATGTATACAAATCTTCTTTGGTAGCTGTTGTACTACAGCTGTTAAACATCCAAAGATAAAGAAAGAGTGGAACATGGAAGAAAACCACTACCTGAATAAGAGAAAAAAACTGCTCACCAGGAATTGAAATGTTCAATCAGAAGTAGGCTAAATGGGCAAAGGTCTTTTTTTTTTTTTTAATACCAAACCATTGAACCAGCACCAGGTAAAACATGGACTAGCACCTGGCTAACACTACCTGTGTTTCACTGGTAATTTTGTACACATTGGCATTTTATGATCCTGTACATATAACGGAAGTAGATTTTATCTTTCCATGTATTTATGTTGTAACAACTTTAATTTGTGTGTGTGTGTTACTGTATCAGTGGTGCAGTTGATCTTTCTCCTTCCAGTCTTTAACTCCTTGCAGTCTTTATTCCAAAATCAAAAATATGCAAGACTAATCAATTTTGCAGAATTTTGATGATAGGATATAGACTGTGTGTTGTGCTGTTAGTATCTCGTAGCAAGCAAACCCTTTCTTTGCTCAGCATTTTATGTTAGCTGCTTGAAGTTTTACTTGCTATAGTTGTCAAAAGTGGGTATGGTAAAATTGAGATCTCTCAGGCACAGACATCCTTCTACTGTTGCTGATTGCTGTTTATGCAAGTCAGTCTGTTCTGCAGCTGCAGTGTAATGACTGGGACCTTTGATACATGTGGGTGGTGAGAAATACCTTCCTACTGAGTATTTGCAAGGATGATCAAGCTGCTAAGTCTCAAAGCACGTTTGCTTTTTGCTCCTCTTCTGCAGATCACTTGGATGCTGGATACCTACCAAGTGACAAAACCCCCACCAGCAACACCCAGGTCAATGAAGAAATTAATATTGCCTCATCCGACAGTGAAGTAGAAATTGTTGGAGTTCAGGAACATGCAAGGTGCTCCTTACATTTCCCCCCCTCTCTTCTGTTTTTAACATTGAGTGTAGTTAAATACCTGGAATATATTTTCAAAATGATGTCTGCAAATGAATTGCTCATACTACTTTTTTCTTGCCTGCAGATAGGTAATCCCCTGTTCCTCCTATTATTGAAATCCATTGCCTTTCCTGATTTAACCTTGGAAGTATGTACAAATTAAATACATGCCGAATGTCAAATTAATGGCAGTGATTTTTAAAAACATATTTACATAGCACTTATAATAAGATGAACATGGAGGTGCAAGAGGATAGGAAGGATGCCTTCAGCAGCCTATCTTATAGAAGTGTATAATTGTTAAAAGCTGCTGGGGGATGGGTTTTTTTTGTGTGTTTTGTTTTGTTTTTGGTAGTCAAGTAAAAATGAACTAGAGAACTCATAGGAGGGAAGTATTGGGAAATAAAGTCTTAAGGAGATCTTTTTTGAAAAAACAGGAAAGAAGTTTGTCAGACAGCAGGGGAGAACAGAATTCCAGTCACAGGGAGAAGTGAAGTGAAGGCAAAGAAAACCAATGAGGTGACAGAAGGAAAGGCAAGCTGTGAAAAGGAAGAGTCATTTGAACAAAGGTGCCAAGACCAATTATACCTCCCTTTCCAGTTTAAAGCCAAATGTGTGGAATGAAGCAAACTCCCTTTTGGTACATTTGCAGTCCCCCATAGAATTCTGCACTCTTTTAATGGGTGATACTAATAGGAACCTCTGTGTCCTGGCTATTGACATGTGGCCTCCAGCTACTGACAATTGAGACAGTTCTGGTTTTAGGATCTGCTTCCCAGGGAAAGGAGGCCCCCAAAATGCAGATGGCCTTGAATCTGACTGATAAAAAAAAAGTGGCTAGACAGAAAGAGCACATTTTCCAGTATCTTGTGGCGGTTAGTAATTAATTGTTCCAGGCTTCTCCTTCCATGGAAAAGTGCACCATAAGCAATCTCTTTTTAATCTTTCGAGTGCCCAAGAGTTGTTCTGGTATTTAAAAGTGGAAGTTTTTCTCAGATGCGTTAAGGTGTCAGCAGACTTAAATGAAAAAGGTAAAGGCATATGACTGGGAATATTCCCATGTCAGTTTTCCCCAAATGATGACATGAAACACATGGCCGTGAGGGATCACCTCACCCATAGCATTCTACCCATGCCCTGGTCTAGTCAAACAGGAGGGCAGTCTCCCCTAGCTTAATGAGCCCCCGTTTTTCCCTGGCCCTTCCTCCCCTCACATAAGCATCATAAAAGAAATATTGTAGGAATTGTGAAGTCTATGCATACCTCCCATATCTTCTAGCCCTCCCTCAGTGTCTTAAGTGATGTACCTGTTTGGTGTTTATGATTTGAAGATATCAGTGAAATAATATTCCTTACATTATTAGCAATTTCTGCAAAGACTATAAGAATATGATATCCTTATAACAATCTAGTGTTTTCCACAGAATTCCCTAGATGTTGGTTGGTCTAAACCGGGGTGGGCAACTCTGGCGGGTCCAAAAGCCTATTTTTTATCCTTGGGACCCTCTGGGGACTATTTGGACTGCCAAAAATGCAACAAGCAAACAGCCCCCCCCCAAAAAAAAACAATAACTCCAAAGGGACCATAAACTTCTGGTTTGGAAAAATATATTTTTATGTAAACTAATATAGGGCAGTGGGGCACTGAAAGGTGACTTGCTGCTCCTGAAAACTTCCAGGAGAGACAGTTCACCATTTTTTTTATTTTTTATTTTTATTTTTTGGTCAAGACATGTGAGTTTGGAAAGCCTGGAAAAAGCAAGGGCTGCAAAAAGAGCCTTGAGGGCCACATGTGACCCCAGGCCTCACTTGTTCCTTGCATGGTCTAAACTCAGTAAGTATTAAGCCCTCCATTGTTCTTTTTGCCTAAAATGGGGACTTTCAGTCTAGTAATGCAGGTGTGATGTTGGTAGCCTTGACAGTAATCTTGAGTTCCTCAGATAGTATGTGTGTGAAGTGCTGTGAATTAACTCACACACTATATACATTATGGTAATTCAGTGTTTGACCAGTGATGGCTACTTCATATTTAGAACTCTTGTTTGCAAATGTATACTGTATTTTAATGTCTCTTTCATCTCCTCCTATAACTTGGTACTCAGTCCATCTCCCTCTCCCTACTGCATTACAAATGCATTACAGATGCATTACAAATGGCCACTTGTTGAAGCTTTTAGGTGGTGGAGCTGCATGTGCATTAACTATTTCCTGTACACTTAAGGCGAGAAGGTCTAACAGGGACATTTCTACTTTTTCCTCCCATTTGGTTTGTCACAGATGTGTCCATCCTCGGGGAGGAGTGATTCAAAGTGTGTCTTCCCGGAAACATGGCTCAGGTCTTCAGTGCACCCGGCAATCAGAACCATGGACAGGTGTGGCCTCTTCGCAGAATTGGTCTACTCCACCTGAAGTGGTAGATCTCACGCTAGATGAAGACAGCAGACGCAAATACCTACTGTAATGCATAGTCACTGTGTTGTTAGTCACTTAGCCCTTTCCCTTTTGTGACACAGACGTTCCTGGATATCACCTTGATGTCCAAAGCATCTGCTCCTGGCATTCTGGAATTCAGACTCCTCTGGGAGAATTTTCTCCTCTTCTCCTGCCGCCCCATTAGCATTGCGGTGTTATTTCAGAAATTTCCTTGAAATACTCTCTCTCTCTCCTTAGTCAAAGGGAGCTTCCCTGTTTTGGAAAAGTTAGTAGCACTGAATTTCAATGACAACTTCCAAGTTTTTAATTCTGTGTGAATAATTTAGAGCCTTTCTTGATGGAAGCCATGACACCTTCCTGGGCACATCTTTTAGAGAGCTGTACAATTTCTTTAATTCACAACTAAAATAGAAGTTGCTGGTGCATGCGGGTTTTTTTCTTTCTCCCTTGCGGTGTAAGCATTAAAAAACAAAAACAAAGCACCACTAGATTTGTTCATGGCTCTGAGTGTCCCCATCATGATTGTAGTATAACTACAAGAGTTTAAAAGTGTTGAGTCATGGCAGGGGTATTGATAACACATGTTGGTTTGATTATGGAACCAGCAAGACATGATCACAAAAGGCCTATAATGTGCACTGAGCATTTTTATTTAGAATTCAAAACATTATTCTCAATATTATTTCTAGTTTGCCTGTAGCTCAGTGCTTGTGTCTTCTGACTGTGCATTTATTTTCTTCTAGACTGCTGTACTGTTACCGGTTGTTGGGCCCAGCTTGTTATAGCCTTTTTCATCTCCCCCCCTCCTTCCCCCTAAAAAGCACAAGGAAACCAGGCATCACAAAGGCATCAGTATCCAATTCTGATCTCAGATGTGCTTTTTTGAGTTAATTTTTTCAAGGTCCTGGTGCAGCCTAAACCATCTCAGTGTTGAAAGATGTGTGAAAGTGGAGTTGGGATCCCTTTGTCTTGAGCTGCATTCACACAAATGATCTTAGGTTTTTAATGACCACTGATCATATCTTGTTCTCTCCTTTTTAAGAGAAGGAACTAAAGTGAGCAGGACACTGGAGCACAAAATCCTCTTCTAAAATCAGTATTTTCTCTTCTGTCTGAACATTGCTAGAGTAGTTCTGTTTGAGTCCCCTTCCAAGCAGTTCTCTTGGAGTGGGGGAGTCTCCCATTCCTTCAATGAATATTACGAGCCTTAAGAGGAAGGTATGGGGCTCTGTATGTAAACTACTTGTAAACAAAAACCGACATGCGCTATGGCATCACCCCAGAGAAGTGCCCAACACTGCTTTGCCTTTATTCCTTTGAATGCTGTCTTAGAAAGGGAGGTGAATATATTAATAGCATCTTTGAATCATCTCATGTAGATAAACAGAGAAAGAGATGGAGGTATCTGGGTTTCATTTTTACACATCTTCAGAGATGGAGTGTAACCTGTGGGTGTACCCTTTGCCTTTTAAAACACAATGTCAGTAACAGCCCTTATTTTTTTACTCAAGCCTCTTAAATGATTGGAATCTCTTGATTGAGCTCTGCTGGATTTCTCCAGCTCTTAGATTTACACCTCTTTGTTATAGCACCCCTTCCTGGCCAAATTCCACTGAAGCCTTCTGCCAGACCTGGCATTTGCTTCTAGATAAGATTGTGACCATCCTTGTTAAATGCCTTTTGATAGAAGAATTTATGCTGCACATAATGATAGCTGAAGACATGGAGCAAGCAAGATGTTCATGTTGGTCCAGTGAGTTTTAGCTGTAGAGTTCACTGTACATCAGATCAAGTGGTATCAAATATTAGGGCATTTTGGTGAATTTCTGAATGATAAGTATAGTATCCCTTGCTCCTTATATTTCCTTGTATCACTTGCCAGTTGACATGGTGAGGTTAACCATGGTAGTGGTTTCACTTACGGGGTGGGTCCTCAGGAAGTGGTCATTTGTTATCCAAGGGCAGTAGCTCTTGGTGGACCAAACTGTTCCATATAGTAAAATCATCATTTTGTGCCAAGAGGTGAGAATGTTTGCTTTCTGTAAATCTAGGAGATTTGCAAGTGGGGGTGGGGGGAGAGAACTTGGATGCATGTGAGAGCTGAGAAAAGGAATGTTATGGCATTCCCAGAGTTTGGAGGAAAGATGCTAAATCACTCTTCCTTTTACTGCATACAGAAACATGAATTAACCCATGCATTTCCTAAGAGGCCAAGAGCTAGGAATAGATCTGGTCCCTCAAATACACATTCATTAGGTGGTCATTGACAGAAGCCAGTTCAGTTAGAATTTCTATAAATTGTGTAACATCTGCTTGTGTTATATTTAACTGAACAACTTTAGTCTTCCAACAGCAGTTTCACCCTAGTCTGTACTAGATTATACTGTCAATAAAAAGGCCTTCACAAATCCCTAGCTGACTGTCATTGGAAAGGCAGTTGGCATTACAAAGCTGAGGACATGCTGTCATACTTCAAAAACCCAATTATTAACAGCTTTCTACAGAATACTAGAATTCCCAATTATTAGCCCAATTGTTAACAGATTTGTACAGAATACTTTCTCCGAAATCTGTCCTTCCACCACCACCCCGTCCCCAGCTAAATGATGGACTTAGACTCTACTAACATCCTTTGCTTGAGAATTGGTAATAGCTGAGACCCTGCTTGTATCATAATTCTTGGAAAACTGTTGGAATTTCTAGATTTTCACCTCAAGACAGCAACTTCAACAGCTCTAAGGCAGTGAGCTTTATTTTATGCTTTGGTGGGGAAATCGTATATTCAAACATTGCTCTCCTGTATTTGTTTTCACACATACATACATATATCCATTCATCCAGGAATACAGAAAGCAAGCATGCTGGAGATAAGGTATGGCTAGAGTTCCTCTTCCTGATATGCTGGATCTTAATGCCCAAGAAGGTTTATATATGGTGGAGTGTTTTTAAGTATGGAGTTTCTCCCATCTTCAGTATGTAATATTAACAGCCTAGGAAGGGCTTTAACATGTGAGTCTGCCCTCCTTCCCCAAAATTGAAATCAGTTTTTGAAATCTTGCTTGCTGTGGGGATAGGAGAGGGGTTGAAGAGGTGAACTGCTTATACACAGTCAGCAGAGGGTATTGAGCCCAAACAGTGTCTTCATATCAGCTAGAGTTTGTTAAAGCAGTTGTTGGTGTCTGCAGATCAGAAGCTCTAAGTCCAAGGTCATCTCTTCCTTACTTGCGGACTTCATTGTCCTAGCATCATATTGATAAATCAGCACCAGATTAAAGACACCTTCACACTCACCAGTATCTGCTCAGGAACTGCTTTCCCAGGATGCAGTTCCATATAAACACAATGTGCACATGTGAGTATTGTAACCATGAGATGAGGGGGTAGTCCCAGTGGGGGCAAAACGTGACAACCCCCCCCCCCGATGTTGGTGGCTGTATCTCTCTCCATTGGCTGTGCTCACTAGGACTGATGGGAGTTCCAGTCCAGCAGTATCTGAATGGAGACACTTTGCCTACCTCTGACATTGTCCTTTCTCATCTGGTCACCAGTTTGCCCAGAACGGAAACCAAGACCTAGCAGGGAAGACCAACATAATCCAGCCTGCCCTTATTCTTCCAGAATTCATACACATCTGGCCCCTGCTTGATATTTAATTCTGGGAAGTCAGTTCTGAAGGAGAGATGCATGAAAGCAGGAGCAAGTTAATTGGCCAGCCTCTGGCCAAGAACAGCTGCTTTGTACTAATTTTAATAAGGTTGATTACAAAACAAGAGCAATTGGATTTTAGGCCCAGTGTCTTGTCTTTTACGGTGGCCAGTACCAGGAACATGAAAGGAACATGCTGGTGATCCTTCCTTTAAAAAAAAAGAAAAAGAAAGGAAGAGTAAATAAAAGCTATTTTTCAGTTTGTATATGCTGTGACTTATATGTACATATAAAAATTTGACTGCATTCTAACCAAACTTTCTCTAATTGTGCACTGTGTTAGTTTTAAAGGAATCATGAGTTTTAGCTTGGTAACCCGTTTCTCTTGTTTTTAATTTAAAAACACTACACTTTTTTTTTCCTTTTGAAAGAGAAAAAGGAAAAAATGAGAACCACAGTCACTGGATAGCTAAGCAATTACTTGGGTTTTTTTGTTTTGATTTTTTTTTTCTTTTGTGAGGTGGGGGAGTCAGAGAGCAAAAGGTCCCTGAGACTTGATAAGTGAAACTGTAGCCATTGTATGGCTAAGAACAATGCACTTGATAGTTTTAGTACAGGCCTGAAAAACATAACACACCCATGGTGGCTTGCCACTGGCACAGGAGGCCACCCTGGTCTTTGATCAAGCTGCCACTTGAAGGTCCCAAAACCAGACCCCACCAACTATCTGGTGGTCTGTTTGCAACACTCAGAGGATAGGCTTTGTGTGTTCATGTTTATGTGTGTTGTGTTTACAGGCCTGGCTTTAGCAGCTCTGCTCTTGCTGGAGTTCAAACTTGGAATCTTCCACAGGGAAGGCAAATATATAAATATATATATAATTGCTTAGAAATTTATTGTTTTCAATTGTGTAACTCTTGAGTTTTAAAAAAAGGACAAAAACCACGAAAATGTTCTTTTTAACACTCATTCTCATTTCCATCTAGTATTTAATGGTCTTTGGAGAAAATAATAATAAAACAGAGTGTTATAAAAATATATATTTTTTGGTGCAAGATGAGACTTTCTGGGTTTTTTTGAAACAAGTCTGTAGCATAAAGTTTAAACTATTTTAAAACAAAATAAAATAGAGTGAATTATTTAAACAACATCTTACTTTGTAGCATGTGGGGCTTTCAGGAGTGTCTCTTATCTTTACGTGGCAATGTTTTGATTATTGGGGGGGGGGAGAGGGATTCTTGGAAGTTGACATGTATGGATCTTCACCACGACAGCTGTTTTACTTCCACAGCTTCCAAGGTATCATAAGTTGTGCTTCCAGTGTGAGCAAGCTGGAAGGCATGGTGACAATAGGTTAAGACCTGCAGTTGGGAATTACAATCCCAGGCTTGAGTAGGTCTTTCAGAGATGTATTTTATTCAGTAGCCTCTCCAGCCTCTTTGCTTCTTCTTTCCTAATGCTAATACATCCCAAAGCCTCTGCCATGAGCAAGCAGTTAGCATAGTGTCTTGTGAACAAGGCCTCCAAACAGCCCGACAGGTATAAGACGAGGAGATTTTGCAGGACATTTCAATTTCCTATAATTAGGCATTCCTCATATATGAAGGACTCTATCCCACCATCTTATTATTGCTACTCAGTAATGATTCCACAAAATTTGTTATACATTATCTCAATAGTAATCCACACAACTCTGCAGAACAAGTCAGTATTAGGCAGTAGTCCATACTGGGCCTCTGGTAGAAGAACAGAAGATTTTAATGGGGCCAACCCCCCTCCAACCTTTCTCTACCTCTAAAGCCAGCTCTGGAGGGCCAAAAACCTTTCCAGAGCCAGTTTCTAGATGGCACAGAGAACTGCAAAAGAGGGAAAGATATTCTGCTACACTGGCATGGATGCAATGTTGGATATTATCCCTCTATTGCAGATAAAAGGACTCAGGCTAAGAAAAAGTAGTGTGCCTTTAGTCACTCACAGTGGTGTGGATCTGAGTCTGTGTCTCCAAAATCCAAGTCTCGAAGTATATCTGTTGGACCACATTATACAGATTCTCCCCAAATAGCACAATCCATGCACAAGAGGGAGTCATGAGCAAACACAGGAGAAGCAAAACACCTGCAGAAGTACAGAAGCAATCTTTAGGAAAGAAACAGAAAGAGGAGGAACATAAAACAACTCTATAAGGACTGAGTATGCTGAGTGGTGACAGTATTTTGATTGTTCAAGGAAACTAGGGAGTGCAGTGGAGTATCTCGGAGAAGGTTGTGGCTGGCTGAAATCCTCAGTGGAGTATGAAGCACTCCATACTTGCTGCCAGTCTCACTGGCTATCCCTTACATGGTAGAATTCAATTAGCCAAAAAGGGTATGTGTGTGCAAACCTCCCAGTGTTGTTGGACTGCAATTCCTAGCTTGTGGCTGTGTATGGTGGGGGTTGCAATCCAACAGCATTTGGAGCACTGCATGGATCCCAGCCTTTTCTTACAACCTTTTGTTCACTCAGACTCCAAAACACAGGGGAATTGCAGCTGGTAGGGGTCATGCCCTTTACAGAAGGGTTATGCAACGTCAATGTGGTATATGATGATGTGGGTAGTTCTAGCTTCACTGTTGTCTTGAAGCTGGATGGCTGTCAATGGCAGAGTGCTAGACGTAAGTCCCAGATTGCCTATTCACTGGAATAGAGGCATGGAGTTCATGCAAGTGAAGCTAGCATTCCATATTACAGATACCCAAGTGGTAATCAATATAATCCACATAGAATGGGGTGGGCAAAGTAATCAGCAGCCTCCTTGCCCTCCCCAGTGATCAACATTTTTGGGGGGAAGTTTAATGCCCTCTAGGAAGTGAGGGCACCTTCTTGTTTTTGGCTTTTCTTGCCATTTTAGGCGCAGGAGAGGCCTTTTCTAAAATAAATGAACAGGAAGTGAGTTTCAGGTCACTTTCTATTGTTAAAAAAGGGCTTTCTTGGCCCCCAAATTGCCTGGAGACAACCTAAAAACATGGTGAAAATACCTTCACTCTCCCCCCCAGAGGGTTTCCCCCCCTTTTTTTTGGAAGGGGGAGATAGAGTTGCTTACCTCTCTCATGAAATGATAAAGATGGGAAATTGTTTTAGATGTTGTTAGTGTGATTGTACAATTGTGTGAGGGGTAGGGTAGAACCAAAAGAGCTGAGAGACAAGCTTATCTTTCTGTTGGTGAAACTCTACTACTTGGGAGTCAGCACAAACCTGGAGCAAGGCCACACGTGGCGATTTTCGTAATGGGAGTCAACAGGCACCTTCTCTCCAGCTAAGTAAAAAGCGGGCACAAAGTTCAGTATTTTATGTCATGAAAAATGTCACAAGTGTGGCAAGCTTTGGAGTTAAAACAAAAAGTCCCCAAATCCGACCAGGTATGGCCATTGCCTCTACAGGGAAACAGACCTCCAAAATGGAGACTGCAAAGACTCAGCAAGGAAAAGATATGTTAAAGACACCAATTTACATAGCTCTCGCAGATAAAACTGACCATAACAGAGAAAATTGCACATTATTTGGTGAAACTTGTGTTTGCGTGTGTGCCTTCAAATTATCTGTGGATTTATGGTGACCCCATGAATTTCATAGGGTTTTCTTAGGCAAGGAATACTCAGAGGTGGTTCTGTCAACCCTGAATGAAATTGACATAAATTAGAGGCTTGGAGCAACATGGCAATCTCTGTAACAAGAAAGTATGAGATAAGGTGTAGCTGTTCACTAGGTGAGCAAAGTCAATTGAGATCAAATTAAAGTAGTAGTTTTACCTGATGGTTGATACTGAAAGTGGAAACTCTTAAATACGTCTTCAATGGGAAAGAAGTGATTTTGAATGTGACTTTACAAGCCAATCCCATTATCTTGGTCACCCTCCTCTAGACATGTTCTGATTTCTTAGTATCCTCCTTCTTGTGTCCAGAACTGGACACATTATTACAAGTGAGATCTGACCAAAGCAGTACCTTGCTTCTTCACAGTAAAGTTGCTCTCTAACTCACCCAGAATTAACCCATGCCTTAATATACCAGCAATATTGATTGCCTCCTCCAAACAGTAACCCTGAAATTGTCCATTTGCTTTTCTAGTGTAAACTATCAGGTGCCCTGAGAATATGTAACCTTTCCCAATTTGCTGAGGTTACCTGAGCTATCGTTTTGTTTTGCTTTTTACCTGTGCAAATAGCTTGACAGGTGTTCTGCTCTTCCATAGCCCAGTGGCTTAGCTTCTCGGGTGACTATCTCAGTCTCCCAGCTGTTGGACATCCTGGTTTTCAATTTTAAGAAACGTTTGTAACCTGATGGACTTTTCCTTGTGCCAAATACTGTCTGCTCTGGTTATTGTTTTAAAGGTACAGTTGTCCTCTGCCTCGCAGTGGCCTATGGCTATTGGAGGCTTGTTGCCTGTTGTACTGCTCCTTTAAATAGACACAGACAGACGGAAGGCACTGTCTTTTTTAGTGATTATCTCAATCTCTAAATCGGATTTAGAAAGTCACTTGGGGTCACTAGAAGTTGAAATAATTCTCCCTTTTGCCACTCATTGGAAGCACTCTTAATTTCCCCCTAAATTTAGGTCATTTGCATTACAACAAATGGCCTCCTTTTTCTCCACTATAAGTAGAACTCAGACTATGTTTTCTACAAGAATGAAAAATTCTAGGGATGGTGTAATCCACATCCTGAGTGGAATCCTGCAGTCTGCCTATATGATGCAGATTTGACTACTTTGCAAAATTATTTTGCTCATTTATTCTAGTTTTGTTACATGTAAAGAGAGGGCAAAGAAGCCATTGCACACACTGAATACTCCCCAGAAATGTTATTCAGTGTCTTTTCCAGCTTCTGAGATCCACTCATGTTCAAGCAACCATGAGAACTAGAAAGTTGCTTTAATAAAATAAGCAACGAGGAAGCAGAAATTCTTCAGAAGTAGAATTTTCTTGCTTGCATAGCTTTTCATGGGTTACACACACATGGCCCCATATCTATTCTATCCTAAGCAGGTATCGTATCCCTATGCATGGGGATGTACACAGGGTGAGTAGGGACTAGGTTGTATGAAGATTTGAAGAACTGAAGCAAACAAGAGATGAAGATCTAATCTTTATTGACTAATTGCAAACAAATCACAGAATGAGATGGCATCCATCTGACAATTCTTAAAGAAATCCAATATGATTTTACAGCTCTTCTCACAAAAATAGAATCATAGAATTGTAGAGTTGGAAGAGACCATGAGGGCCATCCAGTCAAAATATGTGACACATTGATAAGAATCCCTAGGGACCAGAAGATTAGAATGATACCAGTGTTACAACAATTTTTACAAAGGGATGTGGGACATTACGAGGCCAGTTAGATTAATGTCTGCTGTAGGTGGATTGGTGGTGCCAGGACAACTGAGATCACAGAGCGTATAGAAGGATGAGTCTCACTTGAAGAAAAATCAACATGGCTTCCAGAAAGGTAGGTCCTTTCTCACTAACTTTTTGGAATTAATTTGAGAGTTGACAAGGAATATTGTTTGCTCTGAGTTTCAAAGAGCATTTGGCAAGGTCCCATTGCAAAAGACTCTTAAGCATATTTAACAGTCATAGGATAAGATGACTGGGCCTCTTAATGGATCAGTAACTGGTTAAAGTGCATATATAAGGCCTTTATTCAAATCTGTAATGTGACCATACTGACAATACTGTATAGCGGTGTTGTTCAAAATGGTGGTCCATGGACCAGTGCAGGTTCTCAAGCTGTCAGTTAACTAGTCTCTGGAGAGTTTACAGGAAATGAAGAAACGATTGTAGCTGAAGGGCTTAAATTCCCCCTAACACATTGGGGGAAAAGGTGCCAGTCTCTGACATCAGATAACTTAAGAAACACTGTGGTTTACAGTTCTGATCACTGCATCTGCAAAATACACTGTAGAGCTAGAAAACATAAGTGGTAACCATACTTTTAAGTGGTTGTGGCATCTCCTATGATCAAAGATTACAAAGTTTGGGAACATTTTAGGCAGATAAATAGGAAAACATCATAGAAATGTGTGAAATTATGAACAATGTCCAAAAAGTGGATTGAGAGAAACTCTTCTCCCTCTCATAATACAGAATCTGGGATTATCCAGAGAAGCTAGATGATGCAGGACAAACCAAAGATGTACTTCTCCACATACTTGCATCTAATCATGGAATTCATTGCCATAAGATGTAGTGATGGGTCCATTCAAGGGGAATTAGATAAATTCATGGATGATGGGGCTTTCTAGAGGGCGGGATGAATTCTGCCACTTCTAATTAAATGTTCCTTCAGTCCCCAAATCTCTGGCATTGCAGAGTAAGACAGTGAAAATCATTCACATCTGGAACTTTTCTATTTGCTGTGTTCACGTTTCCCTTTGAAACTGCCTGCCCCTTTGCTTTGGGTGCTTCAACTGTACTGTATTTCTGAATGCTAAATTAAAGTGTTAAGTTACTGTGATGCTAGAAATTTGGGAGCTGAAGGAAGTATTAATTTTGCAATGGGGGGACAACAGAATTCTTATCTGGGGGAGCAATGCCTTAACCTCTACACCCAGCCTATAGCTGCACCTCTGCTGGCTTCTAGTCATGGTGGGTACAAATATCCTCCAATACCAGAGGCAGTATGTTTCAGCAGAATGTCATGGAAGCAGTGCTATTGAACTCTCCTCCTCCTAGGCTTTCTGGAGGCATTTGGTTGGTTGCTATGGAAAGAGGATCCTGGATCAGACAGTATCCTGGATCAAACAGGCCTTTGGCCTGGCATGGCACGTCTCTTGTTACATTCCATAATATGTGACACCTTTTGCTCCCGGAAAATGGCTGAGAGATACAAAGGCAGCTAATAATGAAACAGAGAAGCATCCCCCCCCCCCGCTTTTATTTGTTAGAACGACTTGTTTCATTCCATAGAATCATAAGAGTTGGAAGAGACTACAAAGACCATCCTGTTCAACCCCCTGCCATACAGGAACACACAATCAAATCACTCCCTACAAGGCAGTGCATTCCGGTGCAACTTGTGGTATCTGTAGAACTCTCCTCCAGCACCACATTTCAAATGAGCTGACTCTCTTCCTATCAGCTTTCTTCACTGTCCAGCTTTCACAACCATACATAGAAATTGGAAATAAAATGGCATGGACAATCCTGACTTTGGTATTCAACAATACATCTTTACACTTCAGAATCTTGTCTAGTTCCTTCATAGCTGCCCTTCCAAGTCCTAATCTTCTGATTTCTTGACTGCAGTCTCCATTTTGATTGACAAAGGCAAGGTATGGAAAATCTTGGAGGAATTAAATATTATTGTTTTGCGTCTTCAAGTCATCTCTGACTTATGATGACCATCATGCAAACCCATCATGGGGTTTTCTTAGCAAGATTTGTTCAAGAAGCGATTTGCCATTGCTTTCCTTTGAGGTGGAGTGTGACTTGCTTAAGGTCACTGTGACACCAAGCCACCCAGTGGGTTTCCATGGCTAAACGGGTATTTGCACCCTGGCCTTTCAGACTCCTAGTCCAACTCTCAAACCACTATACCATGCTTGCTCTCTTGACCATTTAAACCATAGAATCATACTTTTAGAAACCACCCCATGGGTCATCAGTCCAGCTAAAGCATCAGGTGATGGGCATCCAAGTTCTGTCATATGTTTGCTGAGACAATTTCTACCTCTGCCCTAATTTTCTTATCAATTATTCAATGAACAACAGGGATTGGGAAATCTTGTTGGTTACAGTTCTATTTGGTTTGCTCCCTCACTCCCTCCCTTCCTCTCCCCCCCTCTCACTTTATGTTCATTTTGGCCTGATTTATATTTGCACATAAGTCCATAAATGCACTTTTCTTAGATACAGTGATGTAGGCATTTTTCTTTGCATCTATGCATTTTTGCAAGTCATTTCCTCTGATGCAATGTGTGTTGTTATTGTTTCAAATCTGCCATAGAAGCATTTTTGTGCATATTTTCCTAGTGTATGATTTTTTTAAGAACAGTATCACCTACACACAAAAAAAGGAAGGTGAAAATCTTGATGTTCAGATTCAGTGGGCTGCAGTGTCCTCACAGGGGTCCGTGAAGGCTTGAAGGCTGCTCAGCCCAGTGACAGGAGCCAAGGCAAATGTTGGCTGGCTTGGCCTGCACATTGCTCTTCAATCCTCTCCAGCCACACATGTGCCGGAAGTAGCAGGATAAAAGTCTTCCCTCCCCTCCAGTGCCTCTGAGGGAAGGGTTAATGGATGGTGTATCATCATCATAGAATTGTAGAGTTGGAAGAGACCCCAAGGGCCATCCAGTCCAACCCCCTGCCACGCAGGAAATCACAATCAAAGCAGTCCTGACAGATGGCCATCCAGCCTCTGTTTAAAGACTTGACAAAAGTTAACAACAACCACCGATGGCTATGATCCAGATTGTGCACAAAAGGACTTCTCTTTCTCATCATCATGAGTCTTAGAGGTCAACAGTAACAAAAAATATTTAAAGCTGGTCCCTGGTCGAGAAAAGGTTAAGAGCCGCTGTTCAAATGTGTTTCAGTTTGTGAAACAATTCAGGAATGGGTAAGTTGTACTGAAATTCAGACTAAAGGAATTTCTCTCCCATCCCTAATGAGCAATGCAAGAGACACAAGCTTTTAGAGAATGGTACCACCTTGTGGACACTCTGTGCAATGGGAATATAGAAAGTTGCTTTATACTAGGTTGGCTCAGTATTATCTTCACCAGGGGTTGGACAACTTGGGTAGGCTCAATGATTTTTTTTTTGCCAATGCCCCCCCTGGGAGCCACACAGAAAGCCAAAAAAATTCCTCCCCCCACAGTGAAAATACAAAATTGGAAGTGATTGGAAGTCCACTTCAGGTTTAGCAAAGCAAGTAATTTTTGCCTTGTTCTGTACCTTCAAGTCCTTTCTGACATATGATGACCCTACAGTGGACCTATCAAGGGGTTTTCTGATGCTGAGAGTGTGTGACTTGACCAAGGTCAACCAGTGGGTTTCATGGCTGAGTGGGGATTCAAAGCCTGGTCTCCAGAATTGTAGTCCAACACTCAGTTACTATACCACAATGGTTCCTTACCCTCCAACACTTCACAGGTGAAAACTGGATCATGGGTAGCCAAGCAACATCAGAGTGTGGTCAAGATGGCAAAAGGTATTTATTAATGAAGAGGAAAAGACAAGAAAATAGAAGAGGCTGCAGCAGTTTGCTTTTGCCTAAACCTCCTGGGAAGGGCAAGATTCTGCCTCTTCCTCTCCTGTCCTTGCCCCTGGCTGAGTTAATTGAATGCAAACTAGTTTTGTACTTTGAACTCATGTAGCAGCAATTGAGGTACACTGAGGAGAAAGAGGGAAATGGGAGGCGAAGAGAGAAACTGGGACATTTTAAAAGCAACTGAAAAGATGGGATGGCAGAGGATTAACTGGGACTGACCCTGACAAATTGGGACAGTTGGGGGTGTTACCCAAATAAGTGGGGTCTGTGGGGACCCACTCATGACACTGAAATTATGATATTAAGTTGGGGAATTTTAATTGGATCAAAGGTATGGCTGTGAGAAGTCGGGTAACTTTTGGGACCTTTGTACCTGTGTATACCAGTACAGTTGTCCCTTCATATTTGCTGGGGTTTGGTTCCAGGACCCCCCATGGATACTAAAATCTGTGAATACTCAAGTCCCATTATATGCAGTGGCATAGTAAAATGGTGTCCCTTATATAAGATGGCAAAATCAAGGTTTGCTTTTTGGATTATTATTTTTTAAAGAATATTTTCAAGCCATAAATACTTAAATCCGTGCATACCAAATCTGTGGATACAGGGGGACAACTGTACTTGCTGATGAGACGCCAAGCCCAAATGAAATAAAAATTGTTTTATTGTAAAATAATCATGGAAGCATTCACACATGTACTCACACTCACAAGACAATCACACAATGCTAAGAAAGATGTAAGGTTGAAATATTAGGATTTAGGAATAGATTTGGGCAGTTATGGACGATATTTACCAGTCGTGAAGAGCAGAGGTTCGTATAGCAAATGAACCCTCAGACTTGGAGCTCAGGGTGGTACAGCAATCCGGCAGAGTGATGGTGTCCAACTGTAGCACGCTGGACACTACTGCGGGGCTAATATTTATACCCAATTTTCTATCCTAAAGGAGTGTTTTGAGTGCAAAACAGTACTTGGATGAGTTTCCCACAGTTAAAAGAAAGAACTCTAGCTTGATTAATTGCCACTAATGGCTGAGATGTTAAGCTTGATGGGTTTATGGCAACCTCTCTATTGTGGGAAGAGAGAGGTGCGAGGAAAGACATTTATGGGGATGAGTGGGGATAATAGGTGTTCTGATCACTGTTTGTTTTTGGAGTCTGAATTAGTACATTCCACCTTGGTTACCCTAATCCTAGGGGGCTCTGCTTAATTCCTTCTTGGGTGTGTTTGTCGGGAATTTCCAAGAGACATCTTCATTAGGTCCTGGGTGACCTCCACTTGAACCCATTTTTGTCTGCTTTGGTCTACCTAGACCGCATGAGGATGTCCAATATTACCATATTATGAATTATTTGAGGGAGGGGGTGTAAGACCAGGTAACAGGAGGCCCAAGCTATCTCAGGGACCGCCTTCTCCCTTATAATCCTCCCCGCGCTCTCCGGTCCTCTGGGAGGAATTTGTTGCAGCCACAAAGACCTAGGCTGGTGACCACCTCCCACAGGCTTTCTCTGCTGTCACCCCTAAATTGTGGAACGGCCTGCCAGATGAGATCCGCCTATTGACATCATTAGACAGCTTTAAAAAGGCTGTCAAGACGGTTCTCTTCAGGCAGGCTTTTACGGAATAGCTAACCCCGGCCTCAGGAACCCCCTCTAGAGGTTGATTCTGGAGCTCCTAACTGATGCTGCTCACTAGGAAGGGTTTTTAATAACAATTGTATTATATGCTGATTTTAATTTGTATTGATTTAATAATGTTTTAAGGGGGAGAAGGGATTTTGAGTTGTTTTATACTATGTACTATTTTACTGTTGTAAGCCGCCCCAATTGTTCGCAGAGGGGCAGGATATAAATAAAATTATCATCATCATCATCATCATCATCATCATATTTTTGTTGTTAGTACAGTGGCCTACTTCAAAAGTGAGTGGTTACTCTTGGAGACTTTCAAAAGAAGCAATTCTCTTTCATTGTGGGGTGGGAGGGGGGGTAAAAAACTGTACTGGGGGAGGAGTGCACGCAGCCACACTTTCCCCAGATGTGGTCCCGACTGATTGCCTGCAACCTTCCAGGATAACTTTGGGTAAAAATATTGCTCTGTGGCACATTCAGAATGAACAGCTTTCTTCCAGAGGTTAAGTTAGTGTTTAGTCTGTTGCAGCAAAAATGAGAAAACAGCCATGTGGCCACTGTAAAAAGACTTGACAGATTTATTTGGCAGACTTGGAAGATTTTGCAGATTCCCCCTGACTACTTGCAGTTCTGGTCTGCAAAAACATTGGCCACATAAATCTACAAAGTGTTTCAAAGTCACAAGGTTCATTTCTGGTGTCACAAGTTCTCATGGGCTACAATTCATCTGTGAGCCCTGTTCTACAAATGCTTAAGCTACACTTAAAGGTTTCATGGGACTTTTGATTTTGGCTACAAGTGATACACAGTGGGATAAATTATAGATAATGTGAATGGTTTGAATTACCTGAGCATGTTACCGTCCAGAGGAGGGTGACTAAAATGGTGAAAGGTCTGGAAACCATGCCTTATGAGGAGAGACTTAGGGAGCTGGGTATGTTTAGGCTGGAAAAAAGACGGTTAAGAGGCGATATGATAGCCCTGTTTAAGTATTTGAAGGGGTGTCACATTGAGGATGGAGCAGGCTTGTTTTCTGCTGCTCCAGAGACTGGAACACGGAGCAATGGATGCCAGCTCCAGGAACAGAGATTCCACCTCAACATTAGGAGGAACTTTTTGACAGTAAGAGCTGTTCGGCAGTGGAACACACTCCCTCGGAGTGTGGTGGGGTCTCCTTCCTTGGAGGTCTTTAAACAGAGGCTGGATTGCCATCTGTTGGGGATGCTTTGATCATGATTTCCTGCGTGGCAGGGGGTTGGGCTGGATGGCCCTCATGGTCTCTTCCAACTCTACCATTCTATGATTCTATGATTCTGTGTTGATTTTTTGTGTTCTAAATAGCGATGTGAGGGGGGAAGCAAGATTGAGACCCATGGCACATGTGTAGTGACATCACAAAGAGGATATCTTACCTTGCAGTATGATAAAGGGACAATTTTACTTTTTGTGAAGTTGAAGGCTTTCACGCATACCATGCAGCTGTGGACAAGTTTACATAGGGACCACAAAACTCAGTGTGCAAACACAAATCAAGGAACATGAGAGACACTGCAGACTGGGCCAACCAGAAAAATCAGCAGTAGCAGAACATGTTATAAACCAACCTGGACATAAAATGTTATTTAAAAACACAGAAATTCTGGACCAGGCCAACAACTATCATGTCAGAATGCACAGAGAAGCTATTGAAATCCACAAACACCTGGACAACTTCAACAGGAAAGAAGAAGCCTTAAAAGTAAACAAAATCTGGCTCCCAGTTTTGAAATACAATAGAATTAAAACTCAACACTTACAAAGGAATTCTACCCAGGGACATGGGGATTCCCAGCAGATAATGGTCCATCAACCAACCATCAGCCAAACAGAGGACTTTTTCGGATGGTCAAAAATAACGCAAGCAGCCTCATTGCATTGTGAGGCTGCTGTGCTGCAGAGTGTTGGTTTCGGATGACGCTCTCCCCTGCCGGTACTGTTGCGGTTCCGCGGGGAGATTTGAGCGTCATATTTTGTCAGTTTTTACTCACGAAAGTTGATCGTGATTAAAAACCAACGAAATATGATGCTCAAATCTCCCCGCAGTTCCGGCAGGGGAGAGCGTCATCCAAAACCGACGCTCTGCAGCGCAGCAGCCTCGCAATGCGACGAGGATGCTTGTGTTATTTTTAATGTGTCTGAAAAAGTCCAGACACTAATGAGCCTTGCATTTCTATACCCAGAAACTAACCATTCAATTACATAAATTTACATATTCTCCCACAGGGATTCACAGCATATAAACTCCACACACACTCCTAACCAACCATTCTCTGAAGATGCCAGCCACAGATGCAGGCGAAACGTCAGAAAGAAACTATTCCAGAACACAGCCTTACAGCCCAGAAAAAAACCAAGGAGAATCTAATTTTACTTTTTGTTTTCTTACTTTGAACTAGGGAGTGACACAGTGCCTGTGTAATGCAGCCTTCTGGACCCTGCCATTTTGTTTTCCCACACAGGCCTATATTTTGTATCCACCTATAATGTAGAAAACAAAACGGTGGCTCACATGAAATCATAGCCTCCCTCACAGATAGGGTTGCCAGAGTGAAAACTGGACACAGCTCCTGTACTTTAATGATTGTGTATGACAAGCAATACCTGTTATAATTCTCTCTTCTACACAACTGCTAAAGGTACAGGAGGCTGCTCCAGTTTTCAGTTTGGCAACACTACCCACAGATGATCAACCTTTCCTTCTCAAAAGTGCTCTAGACCAGTGCTTTTCATGCTATCTGATACAGGGGATCAGTACCGTAGTTTTTTCTAGCCTCCTAGGGACCACCACCATATTTGTGCCCATTGGTTACAACTTATTCTTTCTTTCTAGGGTATTCTCTGTGGACTGGCAGCTCACAGACTGACACTGATCCATGGACCACCATTTTGAATAGTGTTGCTTAGATCAGTAGTTCTCAATCTTGGCCCTCTTGATATAAATTCTGGAGGACCAAACATTGAAAACTGCTGCTCTAGACTTTTCTAACATCCAGGACATTATAGGGAAAAGAAAATGGCTTCTATCTGGAACACTAGCAGATTCCTGAAGCCACCACTTGCTGACACCAGAGGCTCATTCACACTACACAATTATAGCATTATTATTCCACTTTAACTGACATGGCTGCATATTATCGAATCCTGGGGTTTATAGTTTGATGAGGCACTGGGGCACTCTGGCTGAGAATTCTAAATGCCCTTCCTTTCATCAGCATTTTGATTAGCAAACTAATTAAATGTGGAATAGATGGGAACACTGTCTGATGGATCCATAATTGGTTGGGAAGCTGTGTTCAAAGAGTCATCATCAATGGTAGTGCTTCAAATTTCAGGGAAGTCTTGAGTGGAATTCTGCAGGTTCTGTCCTGGGGCCAACAATCTTCAATATTTTAATCAATGACTTAGGGGTGGAGGGAATCCTTATCGGGTTTGTGGATAATACAAAACTGAAAGGGTAGCTAACACATTGGAAGATAGGAACAGAATTCAAAAGCACTTTGATAAACTAGAAAATTGAGCTGAAACTAAGAAATAAATCCAACAGAGACAAATACAAAATTCTACATTTAGGCCACACAAAAACAAATGCACATTCATAGGATGGGAGATATGTGGGTTAGCACACTTGAAAAGGTCCTGAGGACTATTGTTGATCATAAATTGAACATGGCCCAGCAGTGTGATGCTGCAGCAAAGGAGGCAAATAATATTTTAGTTAACAGAACCTGAGTTTCCAAAACAAAGGAAGTAACAGTCTCACTATTTTCTCTACTAGTCAGGCCTCATCTGGAATACTGCATTAAGTTCTGAGCACCTCATTTTAGGAAGATATGGACAAGCTGGAACATGGTCAAAAGAAAGATAACAAGGATATTAAGCGATATGGAGAACAAAATGTATGATAAAAAAAAAATTGAGAGAGTTAGGCATGTTTGGCTTGGCAAAGAGAAGGCTGAGGGGTGACATGATCACACTTTTTAAATATTTACAGGGCTGTCACAGAGAGGAGAGTACAGGTTTGTTCTCTGCTGCCCCAAAGGGGAGGACCAGGTTTAATGGCTTTAAGTTACAGGAAAGTAGATTTTGATTGAATATTGTGTATATGAGGGGAAAAGAAGTGGATTGCTCTGAAGTAGTGGCAATTTGCAGAAGCTGGGATTTGTCTTAATTTTTTTTTTTTTTTGGCAGGCATAAGCTTTGTATGCCTGTGGATCAAGGTGGCGGCCGCAAGTGAATTACTTGCATTTTTACTTACCTCAATTTGCTGCTGCTGAACTTTTTTAAAAAAACTATTTCTAACGTGTGATAGAGCGATATTTCACCTTCACGCACAAACACACAAACCCACCCCGTTTTATTGGCTTAGCATTCACATGGTGGATCCGGGCGCTTGGCTTGTTAGTGAGCCCCACCCCCGGCCAATCAGCTTTGCGCTTCCACTCATATGGAAAAGCAAATAAATTCATGTCACTTGTCACAATGAGCAGGAATGTGCATCCCCCCCCCCCCCGCTATTTTTTTAAAAACTCAGGGAAAAGCCGTGAAGGCTTTTCTTTCAGAGTTTCTGATGTTTTCGGGCCCCCTCCTTCTGAGTACAGTGAAACGATGCAGGATGCCATTAAGACAGCTTGTATTCTCCTCATATTCCGTGAGGAGTATTTTCGCTATTTAAACAACCCCACAGAAGGACTTTCTTGATGGTAAGAGCAGCTTGATAGTAGAATCAGTTACCTAGAGAGGTGGTGGGGTCTTTTTCTCTGACATCTTCAAAAAGAGGTTAGACAGCTACCTGTTGGGGATGTTCTAGCTGGATTTGCAGCACTGAGTGAGGTCTTGGACTCTATGATGTTATGGCCACCTGTATGCTTCTGTGATTCCACACTGCAAAGCCTAGAATTCCATGAGATGGAACCATGGCAGTTAAAGTGGAATAATAACACTATAATTCTGTATCTCAACTTTTGCATGTTTTTAAAACTATCTGCCAGCCACAGATGCAGGCGAAATGTCAGGAATAAACCCTTCCAGAACACAGCCTGGAAAAAACCCAGAAAACCTATGGATGCCAGCTGTGAAAGCCTTCGACTTCATATCTGTGCTTTACAGTAATTGTAATTTTTGCCTTTTGTAAGGTGTGTTGAGTCCCAGCCTGCGATATAGATAAAGTGATGAATGGATGATTCTGTAGTTTGAATTGGCAAAGCATGTGGGATCTTTCAGTCAGTTGACCCGGTATTTTTTTATAAAAATAAATAAATAAATAAAAATATAAAATAAAATATATTTATAAACATATAAAAATAAATAAATCTTCCAGTGTTGATCCAGCAGATTTAACCTGGGCAGCAATAAGAGGAGATATTGGAGTTGAGGTGCTCTACACAAGAATTACTTTCTACCTGTCATATAGTAACCAGATATCAAGTTTTGCTTATCCCTTGGCCTGCAGGAGATGCTTTTCTTATTTGAAGAAAACAAATGTTAGTATTCATCTATTTATAGAGTGTGTCTATGTACATGAGGCTCATATAGAATGAGAGGACAGGTCCCTGGACAAAAGATTACACCGTCAAAAGTTACAGACCAAAGGAGGAACAAAAGAAGAAGATGAAGAGAAAAACTGTAAACAGAGGTAAGAATAGGCTGCAAACACAAAAATAATACCTAATTGTTGCAATGGTACAAACAGAAGTTTCATTACTGAAGGATATAGGAACTATGAGGTTTTGTAAATGTGTTTATGGGAAACAGTGGATTTTTGAGGAAGGAAGAAGAGAGGTGGTATTTGATTCTTCTAAATCTTCTAGAACTTGAATGAGAAGAGCTGTTTGACAGTGGAATACACTGCCTTGAAGTGTGGCGGAGTCTCTTTCTTTGGAGGCTTTTAAACAGAGGCTGGATGGTATCTGTCGGGAATGCTTTGATTGGGTATTCCTGCATGACAGGAGGTTGGACTGGATGGCCCTTGTGGTCTCTTCCAACTCTATGATTCTCTTCATAGAGAATAGTGTGCTTCTTAGTGTCTGAAGCTGCTATTTGCAGCTGATGAACAGACATTCTTACATACCCCTTATCTTCCCTTTGAGCAAGATTCTGACACAAAGCACAAAGCAAATCCCAACTACGTTCCTCTTTGTAGAAGCATGTGAATCCAGTCTTCTATCACATCCCGCCAGCTGATGGTGGTTGTGCTGTTAGGCAGCCAGCCAGTTGGCTCCAGAGAGAGATAAGGGACCGTGAGATCAGCACTTCAGACCGCCTTCCTTCCCAGCCTGAAGGGAGCTCTTTGGCTTTGCCTTCTCAGATTCCTCCACAAGAAAAGAACTTTCTTTTCTTTCTATTTATAGCACTCTGCCACTGGCATTTCTTTCCAAAGGTAAGCGAGCACACTAGGTGGCACCAAAGTTAACCATGAGGTTTGAAATGTTCTCCTTTTTAGAAATCACTGTGGCTGAAAGAAGATGCTTGTTTTTACTGGTAAGTTTCTGCAGTAGGGGAAAAAAGGAAAATTTAATGGGAAGTTATAAACAATTTAACTTCATTTTTATACTTATTTTACTAGTATGCTGCCCTGACATCTAATGAAGTAGGCAGAATATGAATATTTGAATAAAATAAATAAACCTCTGGAGAGCTGCAGGTACACAGCCCTGGCCCACTTGTATATTTCTAAACAAACAAAATGCTACAAAAACATTTAAGGGTAGGAGTGTTGATGTTTGTTGTTATGTGCCTTCAAGTCTTCTCTGAGTTATGGTGTTCCTGTCCTAGGGTTTTATTGGCAAGATTTATTCAGACATGGAGGGTGACCAAAATGGTGGGAGGTCTGGAAGCCATGCCCTATGAGGAGTGGCTTAGGGAGCTGGGTATGTTTAGTCTGGAGAAGAGAAAGTGAAGAGGGGACATGATAGCCATCTTTAAATATATGAAGGGATGCCATACCAAGAATGGAGCAAGCTTGTTTTCTGCTGCTCCAGAGACTAGGACATGGAGCAATGGATTCAAACTACAGGAAAAAAGATTCCATTAGGATGGACTTCCTGAGGGCAAGCGCTGTTTGACAGTGGAACACTGCCTGGCAGTGTGGTGGAGTCTCTTTCTTTGGAGGTTTATAAACAGGCTGGATGGCTATCTGTTGGGAGTGCGTTGATTGTGTATTCCTCCATGGCAGGGGGTTGGACTAGATGGCCCTTGTGGTCTCAGTCACTGATGGCTTCCATGTCAATTGAGTAGTGAATCTCTGTTTTTTTAGTCTGAACTTTAAGGGAGCTATCTAGGTTGCTGATGCTATTTTGGGGGTGGAGATCAGCATACTGGAGAGTTCCTTTAAAATTTGAACTAAACCCCAGCATGAATTCACTGCCCCACTGATATGGAGGCCACCTCCCGCCACTGCCTGGGCTTGAGTCTCCAGTGATCTGTTCTCCAAAAGGACACTGTATCCCCAGAACTTCTCACTGTTTGTTGGGAAGGACATTAACAGTATTCTGTCTCACTGCAGTGTCATAATAATTGTTCAGCAGTTCCTACCCTCCTGGCAGTTCCAAAAAGTATTGTAACCAGTACCTAAACTGGTGGTAGACCTTTAAATCTGCTGGCAGAATCAGAGGGGAGATCACGTGGCTGCCATTTCGCCAGCCGATTCCTCTCCCCTGCCTTGTTATTCATCTTTCTTCTCCATATTTCACCCAGCACAGCTGGAGTCAGGAGTGGGAGGTGCAAACAGGCTGGAGAAACTAGCAGCTTCTTCCTCCCTCTTTCTTGAAGGATTTCAAAGTATGCTGTCAAACTATATGTCAGAACCTTGCAGCTTTAGCTCTAGCAACCACTACGGCCCAAACTGGAGGCCCTTTCACACTACAGAATTCTAGCACTATGATTCCACTTTAACTGCTGTGCTTCCATCCTATGGAATCCTGGGAATCTGATGTTGAGGGAGGGGTGCTATTGTTGTTGGATCGCAATTCCCAGCATCCCTCACCACTGGCTATTTCAGCTACAGCTGATAGGAGCCAATTCAACAACATCTCAAAGGTCACATATTCCCAATTCCCGAATTCTGGTGTGTGTGGGTTCTTCTGGTCCCTTAAAGTTGTACTGTCCATGGACCCCTTCACATCACACAATTATAGCACCATAATTCAATTTTAACTGTGATGGCTCCATCCTGTGAAATACTGGGATTTGTAGTTTAAGGAGGGGTATTTATATTTCTCAGCCCAAGAGCTCCAGTGCCTTTAAATCCCAGGATTCCATTATGCAGCCATGACAATTAAAGTGGAATCATAGTGCTATAACTGTATAGTACAAAAGGGCGCTAGGACATACAATATATTCCCCCAGTGGCACCTGGTGGCTACCATGCCAGTGAGCTTGTGAATCCGCTCTGGGTTTTAGTCTGACCTTTAAAGGAGCCATCCATGATGCTAAGCCTATTTTAGTGGAGAGAGTTTGGCAGGAGTTGGATAGGTCCTTTAAATTTCAGGGTTTAAAGCACAGAGTGGCTTCACTGCTCCACGGGCATGGAAGCCATTGGTTCCCCACAGTATTTCCCCACACAGAGAATCTGATCGTTGTTGTTGTAAGAGATCCACAAATGGGGGAAGACACAAAAAGGCACTCTTCAGTCACACTGTTCTCAGCCTGGGCTTCCTGATCCGAATACTACCATTCAGCCAACACTTTGCTTTAGGGTGGGGTGGGGGGTATTTTTATAGGCTGTAAGAGGAGGTAAACTGCCTTGTTGTTTCTGCCTCTGTTCTTTGCATGTGATCCTGGAGAGGCTGTTAGGATCAAAAGCTATGAATTAATTGTCAGTCCTGTCACAAAAGGATGAGCAAAACATAAAATGAACCTCCAGTTATAAAACCTGCTTTAGATCTAGAGAGCCTTTTGAAGTTGAGGGTAGAGGGTGGGAAGGAGGAGGAAGCAGACAGACAGCAGACAGGTAAGGTCTTTAAAATGCTTCATCCTGAGGTGTCATCGCTTCTGCTCAGGGATGGGCATTTTGCACTGCAGCAACAGGGTGTCTGCTCAATTTCAGCATGAAGTAAACACCATACACTCCAATTATACTGAAAGGAAAGAACTCTCTTGTTGGTGTTGGAATCATATATGTTCTAAGCCAGCAGAATCCAGTTACCTACCCTGATAGCCCCCATCTTGAAATATTGCATATTGGCAATATTTAATAATTTGGCTTGATGTGGCCTTCCCATGTGGTTAGCAGGTAAACCAGGGACCCCCAGATACCAACGTTGGAGTCACATATAACCAAGGGAGGGGCCTTTGGTGCTTCCACAAACAAATAGGTCAGAGTTTACACCTGGAAATGAGTCATTCACTAATCCACTCAAAGATAGCAGAGTCCTTGATGCTTGTAAAATGGGTTCTTGCTTTCCCCTTCCCCTCCAACAATAGACCTTGCCTGCTCCTATTCAATTCTAAATACATCAACTGTTAACGATTGTTAACTCTTCTGGATAACCCTTTGTGTAGTCCTGGGAAACTCTGAGAAATATTTTATTCCACACATAATCCCCTCCCTTCAGGGGAATAATCCAATATAAATACCACCGTAAAACACTACCATAATGTCCTCAGTTCCTCTTCCTACATCTATGCTGCCGGTTTGCTGTGAGACCCTCAGAACACATTTTGGAGAACCTTCTGCTGCAAGAATCTCTGCTCCTCTCATAGATATCATATCACCCATCATCCCCTTACTCTGTTCCTATATCCCAATATTTCCTACTATCTTTGATAACCTTGTGTGATTGCCTGAAGCCTGAGTGTTTGTGTAAATGCTGTTGATCTTAATTTCTAATAAAGATCATTTAATTGTATATTTTGGTTTAAAGTCTCCTCCATTACTACCGGTATAGGTCAAAATATCCTGCCATTACCTGGCCTCTAGCTGCCATATTTGAGCTAATTAAATATTCCCCTGAGGTGAAGCACAAAAATCAGTGTGTATAGAGCCATTGTACTGTCTATTCTCCTTTATGGGTCTGAAACATGGGTCATCTATTGCCACCACTTACGACTCCTCGAACGCTTTCATCAGCGCTGTATATGCACAATCCTAAATATACTATGTGATGAATGTTGCTGTCCTTGAGCAAGCAGGGATCACCAGCATTGAGGCCATGATATTGAAAACACAGCTGTGTTGGGCAGGGCACGTTTCTAAGATGGAGGACCATCGCCTCCCCAAAATAGTACTCTACAGTGAACTCGCCTCGGGTCAGTGTAAGAGGGGCTCTCCAAAAAAGCGATACAAGGACTCCCTGAAACAACATCTCAGGCTCTGCCAAATTGATCACCAACAATGGTCCGCCCTGGCCTCACATCGGGAGGTATGGAGATGCACTATCCACAATGCTGCAGCTTTATTTGAGAACTCATGCCAAACAAGTCTTGAAGAGAAATGACAACGCAGAAAGAATCACAACCTGGAAACATCACCCAAGGAGACCTTCTGCTGTGCTTTTTGCAACCGGACTTGTTTATCTCAGATTGGCCTTTTTAGTCATCAGCGCGCTTGCAGAAAGCACGGGATGAGTCCTTCCTGAATCTTCATTTGCGAAGAAAAGCCAGAGGAGAGAGATTAATTTCGGACACTAGTGGTATCACACAATTTGGGTAACACCAAGTTCAGTGCCCTCTATATGTTTTGGATTCCAATATTCAGGGCTTAGGGATGTTACAGTCCAAAACATTTGGAGAGTACCAGGTTGCAATAAGGGCGAGGTGGATGGCTCCGCTGTCAGTGGTATGGCGAACTCACTCTAGGTTTGAGTATGAACTTTCTGTTGGAAGCGAAGAAGCATCAACACTTGTTTACAGTAGTTGAGGACAGAGGGAGAGTCTAAAGTTGCATTCCTATCCCTTTGTCTGATCTCAGTGTGTCATTTTCAAGGTTTTACTTCCTACTTTAATGCAGCAATAAGTTTTAGTGTTTTATAACTCTTTGTCTCAGAAGCCTAGAAGCTAGCAGACATGAGGCAGCTCTGCCTCAGGATGCCTCACAGACACTCATGAGAGTGTGCTTTAGAGACTCTTCTATACAAGTCTCTTCTATCTATCTATCTATTTTTCCTATCTCAGATGTATTGTCTGCCACAATAAATGTAAGTTTTGCTTTTTAACCTTACTGGAGCATCCTGAATGTTTCTATCCTATTTTATACCAGAAGCTCATATTGCACTGGGACTATTTGAGGTTTTTAAACAGAGGCTGGATGGCCGTCTGTCGGGAATGATTTGATTGTGTATTCCTGCATGGCAGGGGGTTGGACTGGAAGGCCCTTGAGGTCTTTTCCAATTCTATGATTCTATGCTGCACTCTGCTCAATGAACACCAATAATTTCCTACACTTTGAAGTTGCCCAAAGTGCTGAACCTATTGTTGGGACAGGATCCAGCGCTTTGAATATCTCCTTTAATGTCCTGACTGGAACCCAGAGCAGATTCACCACCCCATTGACACCACAACATTGACTAGCCACCGCTGGATGACAAACTTGTGGGAAGCAGAGGAAATATTGTGGTTAAAAGCCATATCAATTTGAATCAGACAGAATTAGAGAAGCAGAAATTTGATCTATCATTGGCTTGGCTTTATGAGGGAGATTTTGTGAAAAACCTGCCTGCACATTTCACCCTTCCGCTTCTATCTCTAGAAATTAATTCTTTAGTTCTATGCTTACCTACCAAGGATGTACCTCTGACATATGTCACCAAAACCACAATAGGTTATAATGTTAGAATACAATTAGAATAATAGAATCATAGAATTGTAGAGTTGGAAGAGACCACAAGGGCCATCCAGTCCAACCTCCTGCCATGCAGGAAATCACAACCAAAGCATCCCTGACAGATGGCCATCCAGCCTCTGTTTAAAGACCTCCAAGGAAGGAGACCCCACCACGCTCCGAGGGAGTGTATTCCGCTGCTGAATAGCTCTTACTGTCAGAAAGTTTCTCCTAATGTTGAGGTGGAATCTCTGTTCCTGGAGCTTGCATCCATTGTTCTGTGTTTCAGGAGATTTTCACAAGGGGGCTAAAAGCCCCGATTCTGTCCTGCCACCTACACTCCCGTTCCTGCAACGGAATGGAGGTAAATGTTTGCACACTTACCTCCATTCCGGAACAGGAACAGTCCTCCTTCCTCCTTGCCTGGCCGGCTGTAAATGCAGCTGTCATAATGCTGCTTTTATGACTGGGGGAACTCTCACTCATTCTCGCAAGAGAACGAACAGGAGGGAAGTTCAAATTAAAAAAAAAACAGCTATCAAAAGAAAGAATAAAAATCATTAAAAAAAAAAAAGAGAAGTAACCCAGGAAGGGGGGTGGGAAGGGTAGCACTTACCTGGCTGTCCAGATCGTGGCAGGAAGTGCCTGCCACAGAGCTCTTCCCCCATCCCTGTCATTCCAGAACAGGGACAGAATCCAATTCGCACACACGTGATTCTGTAACAGTAATGGAACCAGGTGCTTATTAACGACTTCTTCCCATGAATACTATATCACGGGGAGAAAACATAACAGGCACAACGTAGGAACAGAACAAGTTGGACGTCGTCCGAAAGGGAAAATCTTTCCCGACCCTGTTCCATTACTGCCACGGGATATATAGCCTGTGAGAAAATCTCCCTAGTCTCTGGAGCAGCCGAAAACAAGCTTGCTCCATCCTCAGTGTGACACCCCTTCAAGTACTTAAACAGGGCTACTATATCGCCCCTTAACCATCTTTTTTCCAGGCTAAACATACCCAGCTCCCTAAGTCTTTCCTCATAAGGCATGGTTTCCAGACCTTTCACCATTTTAGTCATCCTCCTCTGAACACGCTCTAATTTGTCAATATCCTTTTTGAATTGTGGTGCCCAGAACTGGACACAGTATTCTAGGTGAGGCCTGACCAAGGCAGAATAGAGTGGCACTATTACTTCCCTTGACCTATACACTATACTTCCATTGATGCAGCCCAAATTAAAACAAATTAGCATTTTAAACCAACCACATTAAAGGCAATTTAAAAATTGAACAGGGAGGGGGAGGTACAGCATCTCCAGTTTAAGAGCCCTGTCCTTCAGTAGCCAATCAGTTGCCGAAAGCCTGCTTAAACAAAAGGTTTATCCTTGTCGGTAGAAAAACAACATAGAGGGAGCCAACTTTGCCTCCCTTGGAAGGGGTTTCCACAACCTGAGAGCAGCCACCAAGAAGGCCTTATTTTGTGTCCTCACCAAACATGCCTGTGAAGGTGGTGGGACTGGCGGAAGGGCCTTCAGTGAAATTCATAAAATCTGGGCAGGTTCATATGGGAAGACTTCTAAGTTACTTACAATTAATTCCTTTTTCCAGTGACAAAGGAATAATTATATTGCATTGCAATGGTAACTCAGCACAGGACTTCAATCCTATAGATACCAACAATGTTGTTATAGGTCTTCACGTTGACTCTGATGTATGCCACTCCTACCCCAGGTTTTCTTGACAAGGCTTATTCGGAGGAGGTTTACCATTGCTTTTCTCTTCAATGGAGAGCTGGGGCTGGTCTATATGAGCCCACAAAAAGCGGAGTGCCCTGCAGTAATGGCATTTTGCAGCATCTGCAACTTGTCTTAATGATTTCTTTGCCCCAAAAGCTTTGCATGCCTGTGGTCACCGCAACTAAATTACTCACATTTCTGTTGCCACCAAACTTTTTAAAACCTGTTTTCTCTGTGTGCTGGAGTGATATTTTGCATTTGCAACAAAAAGGTAAAGAAAGAACACCCTGTTTTCTTGCCTTAGTGCTTGCTTGCTAAGATGAAAAATCGACATGGTGACACCAGGCGCTTACTCTGTTAGCAAACCCCCCACCGTGCTCATCTGGCCGATTAGCTTTGCACTTCCTCTCCTATAGGAAAGCAACTTAAAGCAAATAGCTTGTCCCAATGAGCAGGAAAGCGTATTTCCCTCACTGTTTTTTTTTTTAAACTCAGGGTTTTTTGACATTTTTGTCCCCTCCTCCTTCCAAATATGGTGATACAATGTGGGATCCCATTAAGACAGGTATGATTCTCCTTGCATTCTGTGAGGAGTATTTTCACCATTTAGACTGCCCCATAGTGACTTGCCCAAGGCCTCCCAATGGGTTTTCAAGGCTGAGTGGTGGTCTGCTGGAGTCCCAGTCTAACACTCAAACCACTAGACAATACTGGCTCCCACATAACAATAGAGGTGGATGATCCTCCACAGCAAAAGCCCAGAGCTGGAGACACAGCCACCTTTGTAAAATCGACTCCATCTGCCAGCCAAAATGTAACTATTGTTAAGACCAGTTTAAGAGATTTGAGCTAAGTGGTCTTAACTTGACCAAACTAATGGGGAGTTGTTTATCCTTTATCAGATCACATTCCATTCCTATCGGCTCCACCTGCAGTGAACAACTGAAAATTTAACTAAATATTTAGGAAGAATCATTCAGCTTCTTCCTTTTTGACAACAAATCCCAATATGCCCCACAAGGAACAAGATGTCAACTTTTCATTTGCAAAAGTCTGGGCTCTGTGTGCCATAAGGATTTCTTACAAGTCCTCATCTTTATTTTAATTGAGTTTCCGGGAGCAATTCTTTTAGAAACAAAACCAAACCCCAGCCCTTTATTGCGAACAACTTGCCCTCGCCAGACTGAGGCGAGGCTGAATAGCTCTCCCTCCAAAGACAGCTGCAAGCTAGTCAGAAACATATCCCAGCGTCCAAGGAACATAAAGAAATTCAATTCCAAGTTGCGACAAATCTATTGGAAATCTGTTCCAGCAGCGTCTCCACTTTCAACAGCAGAAAGAGACCCTCTGTGGAGGTTTTTCTATTTGCCCTTTGTATTAATCTGGAGAGGCTGCTATTCTTGTAGGATGGGAGAGCTCACACATGGCCCTCTTGCTGTTGCCCTGCCTTGTAGGCGAATGTAAAATGTTCCCTGACTGGACTTACTGATTTCTAAACAAGAGAGGCAAAATGCCAACCAAACACCTGTCCACTCTGACTAAAGTCTTCTCTTCCTTGGGAGGCCCTGCTGAAGAAGGCCACACAATCCCCATCCCCAGGGGTGAAGCTATGGGGGGAGGGAATAAAGACATTGGCCCACAGAATAAGAATTCTGCCCATGAATTTTTTTCTCCCCCCACATCCAATTCCATCTGAGCATATGCTCCAACTCTCCCAATTTGGCAGGAACAGTCCCAATTAATCCTCAGCCATCCTGCTTTTTCCAATGCTTTTAAAATGTCCTGTTTCCTGTGACTATCCCCTGTTGTTCTTGGCTTGTTTCCATCAGTGCAAACTGAGGACTTTATCAGATGGGGCTGTAGTTGCAGAATTACAGCCTGAAAGTCCTGCAAATGGGTTGACGCCATCGTTGTCCCATGGTCAATGCATGCTACACCCATTAATTGCTAAAAGCTCCCTAAACTGCTCATCATAAGGCATAGTTTTCATATTTTTTATTGCTTTGGTCACCCTCCTCTGGAAACCTTCCAGTTTGTCAATATGCTTCTTGAATTGTGGTGCCCTGAACTGATACAGTATTCCAGGTGAAATCATATGGTATGCTATAACAGCCACATTTAAATATCTGAAAGGATACTGAGGATGAAGCAATCTTGCTTTCTGCTGATCCAGAGACTAGAATGAAACCCAATGGATTCAAATTACAGGAAAAATTAGGAGATTTTCACACAGGCAATTTGTCCCGTTACTGGCACGGAACAGGATCACTGAAAGATTTTCCTTTCAGACACGTTCACCCTGTTACATGCCCAAAGTGTCACTATCTGTTTTCTCCCCATGATGTAGTATTCATGGGGAGAAGTCATTATTAAGCGCCCGGTTCTGTTTCTGTAGTGGAACACGAGTGTGTGAATTGGATCCCCATTCCTGTTCTGGAATGACAGGGATGGGGGAGGAGCTCTGTGGCAGGCACTTCCTGCCATGATCAGGACATCCAGGTAAGTGCGCCACCCTCCCCCCTCCGGGTTCCTTTTTTTATTTTTTTATTTATTTTTATATTTATTTTCTTTCTTTGACAGCTGGGGGGTTTGTTTTTTAATTTCCCTCTCATGAGAACGAGTGGGGTTTCCCCCGGCTGGTCGTAAAGACAGCCTTACGATGGCTGCATTTACGGCTGGCTGGCAAGGAGAGAGGAGGCCCGTTCCTGCAGTGGAATGGAGGTAAGTGTGCAAACATTTACCTCCATTCCGTTACAGGAATGGGAGAGGAGGTGGCGGGACAGAACCGGGGCTTTTGGCCCCGGTGAGTAAATCTCCATAGTCCACCTAAACACTGGGATGGACTTTTGACTGTAAGGACTTTATCAGATGGGGCTGTAATCACAGAATTACAGTGCAACAGTACCTCAAATGGGTTCTTGTTATCGCGTGACATCATTGTCCTTCCATGGTCAATGTGTGCCCCATCCATTAATTGCTTGCCACTTTTCATTGACAGGAAAATCCATGAATAGCCCTTAATATCGCTCTTTGCACAGTATTGACGAGTGTGTGAAATCACGTCCCACTGTAATTAGGCGATTACAGCGTGAATGGGCAGTCCTTTTCCCCCTCCCCTTTCTCAACAAGGACAAATAGGACACTCTTTGAATGAACTGTCACCTTTTCTTGGTACATTTTAATGTTTCTTTAAGTGTTTATTTGTTAATTTCTTTTGTTAGTTATGTGTTTTTGGTGTGTTTAAACAATCCTAGAATCATAGAATTGCAGAGTTGGAAGAGACCACAAGGGCCATCCAGTCCAACCCCCTGTCATGCAGGAAATCACAATCAAAGCATCTCTGACAGATGGCCATCCAGCCTCTGTTTAAAGACCTCCAAGGAAGGAGACCCCACCATGCTCAAAGGGAGCGTGTTCCACTGCCGAACAGCTCTTACTGTCAGAAAGTTCCTCCTAATGTTGAGGTGGAATCTCTGTTCCTGGAGCTTGCATCCATTGTTCTGTGTTCTAGTCTCTGTTGTATCTTCTCGCAAGAATGTTGTATCTTCTTGCAAGAACAGCTGAAATCTCGCCCATACAAAATCATGGAAGTAACACCCCATTCTTAAACAGCTAGTTGTCATGTGATGATTCTATAGTGGTAGTATTGTGCGATTACAGCATAGTATTGTGGAATTATTGCAATGTGCAATAATTACTGTTATCATGTCACTATGGACTTTATCAGACACGGGAAAATACAGCAAAAAAAACACATCTAAAATTTCATCATAAGGATGGGACGATAGCCCAAAGGGGAAAATTATCAGATGCCTGCATCCTCACATATTCCTGCTGTGTGGCGCAGGTGTGAATAAGCTGTCACTTTTTTATTGATGGGTTAAGCCATCAATAAAAAGTGACACCTTATTCATGCCCACCCTGCACCCCCAGAATGGCTGAATGATGACATCATCTGAAAATTTTGCTCTTTTGTGTTATCGTCATGTCCTTCTGACGTGTTTTTTTACACGTCTGATAAACTCCTATGTTTCTGCTTTCCTCAGTAGTGGGATCACAGTGTTTTTAGCCACTAGTCTGATAAAGTTCTGAGTTCAAATTGCAAAAGTAGTTTGCACTTAATTAGTTCAGCAGGGGGAGAGGAGAGGAAGGGGTAGAGTCCTTCCCTTCCCTGTAGGCTCAAGCAAAAGCAAACTTCTGCAGCTTCTCCTAGATAATCTGTTCTTTCTCATTAATAACCTTTGCCATCTTGACCACATGCTGATGTTTGACTACACATGTCCTGGTTTTCATCTGTGAAATGTTGGAGAACATGACTGAGCACTCTGAAGTACTGTACAGTTTAGGTATCCAAAGAAAAGGGACAGCCAGCATTACAAAGTGGATGCAAACACAGCAGATATGAGTTCTAGGCCTGCAATCCAGCATGGCTCAGTATAGTGTCGAAGTTCTGCAAGCAAAATGACATTATGCTGCACCATTTATCACTTCCCTGGACTTACCAGAGAGCCCCTGAAGCACCCCATGGCTGTTAATGCCTTCAGAAGAGCAGGAGGGATTGCTGTAGCCAGATGTGATGCAATTACATCATCTGCTGAGGTCCACCAGGGATCTTTGGAGGTTTCAGTGGCTGATGTCATCATTTTGCGTCTGGTTAGGGGGACATAGCCACATGCTGCTGTGATCTTCTTTGCCATTCTCCAGGCATGATTGGCCATGGATGGGTGGGTGGATCTTTAGTGGCTCTACAGTAGGTATGGAGTGGGGGGGGGTCACTGCAGAGAAGGAAGGAAATACTAACCTCCTGCAACAACCAAAGACAGACATACTCAGGTGTAAGGTTAACCTGTAACTACATAAGCCAGTAATAAACTTGCGTCCAAGTTATTTGAAAAACCGTCTCTCTCTTTATGAGCCCATTAGAGCTCTTAGATCATCTGGAGAGGCCCATCTCTCTGTCCCACCACCGTTTCAGGCTTGTTTGGTGTGAACGAAGGAGAGGGCCTTCTCGGTGGATGCTGCTAGGCTTTGGAACTCCCTCCCTAGAGAAGCCAGGATGTTCCCGTCTCTGCTCTCCTTTCAGAAACAAGTAAAAACATTCTTGTGCCATCAGTCATTCACAATTTGATGGGGGCTGGGCTTGTACATGTTGTGTAGTTTAGTTTTTAAGGTGTATATAGTTTTATTGTATTTTAATATTTTAAATGTTTTAACACTCTAAATTGTTTAATTTGTTTTTAAAATTTCATATTTATATTTATATTTTAATGTGTATATATGTATTGTTTTAAATTCATTCTTAGCTGCCTTGAGTCCCTATATTAGGAGAAAGGTGGGATATAAACAAACAAGCATAATTTAAAAATAAATAAAATAAGATGCCAGCCTAGGTGTGAATGATTTTCAGTGTCTCCCTCTCTGCAATGCAAAAAAGTTGGAGACTGAAGGAACATTTCACGGGGGGGGGGATTAAGCCCTGTTTCCCCTCTTCCCTGCCCACCAGTCTTAAATTTAGTTGCAAGTCACTACTAGAACTGACCCATGAAATCAATGGCAACTTGGTAAGTCAGCACTTAGGTATGTTTCTTTGATTCAAAGGACCTGCTTTCCTAGGGATTAACAATTGGATTTAGGCCATTGTTTAAGAGATTTACCACACTGTGAAGAAAAGTGGCAAAGCAGCAGAAATGTTCCATCTTTCCTGCTGCCTTACTGCATGGCGTCAGCATTCTTCTAGTCTTCTTTTGTTCTGGTCCCATGGGGAACCAACGTAAAACTGCATCTTTTTGCAAACAGATTTTTTCTGGTTACCAAAAAGATGTGGTTTTACCTCAGTCCCCCATGGGACTGGAACAAAAGAATGCCAACACCATATGATAAGGCAGCAGGAAAGAAGGAACATTCCTGCTGCTTTACTGCATTTCTTCAGAGTGCAGTAAGGCTCTAAGAATTTAACTGTGAGGTTTTTAAAAGATTAATGAATGGAGTGGGGGGATTCATAATTTACAAATAATTTCCAAGCCTCAGGACCAAGCCAATTGGCAACACTGGTTGGTCCTGGAAAGGTAGGTCTTGGAGGGGTAGATCTGTGTGAGGGGAAATTTCCTCTCTGGTCAGCCCTGTGGGATTAAAAGTAAACTCTACATGCCATCACTGTGCTACACTGGTTTTACAGATTTATAATCTGTAATTTCCCCAACTAAATCAAGTTCTGATGAAGACAGGTCTGCTGTCTTTGCGGGGAGAGTGATACAATGTTATTCTTATCCTACATTCAACATTTTCTGCTGGTGTTTTATCTCTTCAATTTGCTGGTTTGGCAAAGCATGAAAAACCCGGAGCTCTGATATGTTCAAGATGTTTTTTTCAGAAGGAAGAAAGAAAAGTGGAAATTTGTACTCCATAAACTCTGCGGTTATAGGAAGAATTTTCAGCAGTTATTAGTATATGACAAACTTTGAGGTGGAACAAAAACAGCAGCAGCAGCAACAAGAAAAAGAAGAGTAAGTGTTTGAAATGGCATGAAACAATCCTCCCAGAGAAAAAGGCAAAGAAAGGAAGAGAAATCCATTTCTAATTAAAATTGTTGTGGAATTCCAAGGAGGCAAAAAATTTAATTACAGAACTGGAAATTATCCAGGCATTCATGCAAAATGCCTCTAACCTTATGAAATGTTACATGGAATTTTTAATTAGCTTTGATACAGCCATTAAGGATTTGGGTGAACTGCAAGATCTGAGGGCCATGTCGGGGGGGGGGGGAGGTTCCTCCCAGTACTAGAAACAAAATGGTTGATGCTTGAGTGGGTCTGGATGTAGGGCCTGAGGTAGATCTCAGAACAAATCCAGTAGTGGTGAAGCTGGTAGGTATGGACCCTGTTTGTTCTGGGCAAGTCCACTAGAAACACAGCCTGGAATCTTGTTGGTGCCTTATGTGTGCATAAGCTTCTGTGTGGAGAGAGATGAAAATTTTTGTCTGATGCAGAATGCCTACCCTCAAACATGTCAAAGAGGACAACTGGGACATATGGCCAAACTACACCTGAACATGGTTGAGATGGCAAAGGCAAAAAAGATGAATGAGGAAAAACATGCAAGCTAGAAGAGACTGCAGCAATTGGCTTTTGCCTGAGCCTACTGGGAAGGGCAAAATTCTGTCTCCTCTTCTCTTCTTCGCCTTGCTGAATTAATTGAATGCAAACTATGGAGATTATCAGATGACCAAATTAAACCATTACAGGGATGACAGGAGATTGCGAAAGGGCTTCCCTTTCAGATGACGTTGTCCCTGTGTTGCTATGCTCACGTGCCCCTTCCATTCCCCCCCCCCCCGTGCTCCTTTTTATTCACGGGGTAAACCATGAATTGACCCATCATTCCATTTCTGTAATGGAATGACAGCTGAATGAAAAGGTGCCCTGTTATGTTGGTGCGATGCCAGCGTCACTGGGAGGTCCCTGCTGAACACTTCTCCGGGTTACTTGGGGTTTTTAAAATGTGTTTTTGTGCTTGGTGTACTTTTTAGCCATTTATTTTTATTTTTGAATTTCCCACTAATCTACACAGGCTAAGTAATACATCTTTCCTCCAATCTCAGGCCTGTTGGAACACACAATGTCTCTCTCCTTCTGGTGTGAATAAGCTTCTTTTCAATGTCTGGGGGCTTTAAGGAGATTAAAAAAAACCCCTCCAGTTTACTCTGCTATTTTTGGGAAGAACTGGATTTTTAAAATGTGTGGCTTGACCCCCAAATTGGGATCACTAGAATTGGGGTGGATGGTGGGTGGGGAGAGGTTGGTGGGTGGTCATCTCTGTCAGGTGGTCACCTAGGTCAGTTGATCATTCCCGCCAGAGAAGAGTGGCTTCCTTGTTTGTATTGGTATCCAGAAAAGGTGGTGTCACCTTTTGGGGCAGAGATTTGATGTTTGTATGCACATATTCACCGGTCAACATTTCACCTTCCCCTTCTCTACCAGCTTCACTTTATAGAACATAGGTGGGTAACCAGAATGAAAGCCTATTTGATTAAAGCAAATATGCAAATCTGCTGTTTCTGTGGTCAGGTGACCAGACATAAACCAATCCAGTAAACACATGCATATGGTTGAAACACCCCTTTGCTCTGATGTGACTGTGTAATGAGGGTCCCGTGAGGCTTTCCAAACTGATTTTAGTTTAGATTAAAACTGTTTTTTTTTTTTTTTTTTTGGCAGTAAAAGGGTCAACACAGGGCAGGGATACTACACAGTGGAGTTGAGTAACAGCCCTTGTGTAGATTGAGGCTTGGACATTTTAAAAGCAGCTGAAAAGTGGGATGGCAGGATTCACTGACAGTGTGTGGTGCAGTGGTTTGAGCATTGGACTGTGAGTTTGGAGATCTGGGTTTGAATCCCTGCTCAGCCATGGAAATCCACTGGCTGAACTTAGAATCATAGACTCATAGAGTTGGAAGAGACCACAAGGGCCATCCAGTCCAACCCCCTGCCATGCAGGAATACACAATCAAAGCATTCCCGATAGATGGCCATCCAGCCTCTGTTTACAAACCTCCAAAGGAGACTCCACCACACTCCAAGGCAGTGTATTCCACTTACAAATGGCTCTTACTGTCAGGAAGTTCTTCCTAATACTTAGGTGGAATCTCTTTTCCTGTGGTTTGAACCCACTGCTCCATGTCCTAGTCTCTAGAGCAGCAGAAAACAAGCATGCTCCATCTTCAGTATGACATTCCTTCAAATATTTAAACATGGCTATCATGTCACCTCTCAACCTTTTCTTCTCCAGACTAAACATGCCCAGCTCCCTAAGCCACTCCTCATAGGGCATGGCTTCCTTGAGCAAGTTACACTCTCTCTGCCTCAGAGGAAGGCAAAGGCAACCCCTCCCTTTGAAGAAATCTCACTAAGAAAATCCTGTGATGGGATTGCCTTAGGCGGGGTTTCCATAAGTCAGAAACAATTTGAAGGCACACAACAACCGTGCCAAGTCAGGACAGTTGGAAGGTATGCAAATGTCTTCATTCAGTGCAAGCTGGCAAAAGCAGTATTATGCATATGATGTCATTGTGCATGCAGATGTGCATTCAGTTGCATACTGGATTGCACAATATTGCCATTCAACATAAAGCTTACATAGTGCAGTCAGTGCATAATTCTGCATGCAGAGATTTATGCTGTGCACCCTGATCTAAAATGTTATCCAATTTTTTGTTTGCCTGGTACAGCTAAATTAAATGGGGAGGTGGTGGTGATGGGATCTGACTTCCTTGGCCATAATTTATTTTATTTTGTTACAACAAAGCATATGTGTGTGTGTGCCTTCTCTTCGTAAACAAAGATTTAGGAAGGACTCATCCCGCGCTTTCTGCAAGCGTGCTGATGACTAAAAAGGCCAATCCGAGATAAACAAGTCCGGTTGCAGAAAGCACAGCAGAGGGTCTCCTTGGGTGATGTTTCTGGGTTGTGATTCTTTCTCCGTTGTCATTTCTCTTCAAGTCTTGTTCGGCGTGAGTTCTCAAATAAGGCTGCAGCATTGTGGATAGTGCGTCTCCGTGCCTCCCGTTGAGGATGGAGCAGGCTTGTTTTCTGCTGCTCCAGAGACTGGAACACGGAGCAATGGATGCAAGCTCCAGGAACAGAGATTCCACCTCAACATTAGGAGGAACTTTTTGACAGTAAGAGCTGTTCGGCAGTGGAACACACTCCCTCGGAGTGTGGTGGGGTCTCCTTCCTCCTTCCTTCATCTGTATTTAAACAGAGGCTGGATTGCCATCTGTCGGGGATGCTTTGATTGAGATTTCCTGCATGGCAGGGGGTTGGACTGGATGGCCCTCGTGGTCTCTTCCAACTCTACAGTTCTGTGATTCTATGATTCTATGTTACTTCAGGGAGTCCTTGTATCGCTGTTTTTTAACAAAGCATATAACAATTATAAAAACAAATAATATCACACAGGATGAATTTCACATGTGAACTGAGATAAGTCTGTGAAGTTATCTGTATTAACCATCTCTCACTGTCCTTTGTTCTATATATAGATCAATGCTTTGAGTCTGAGGAATGTGTAGTAATAATATCAATGTGCATATTCAAATAAATCCTTCCATAGTCCAGGATGGTGTTGAGGTGGACCTCTTGATTGTACAGTATATCTGTATTCACAAAGTCAATAAATAAAAACCACATGTTCATAAATGAGACTTGACTTATCTGTCCTCTTGTCCTTTTCATGTTCTCCAACAGCTTTTCTAACAAACAAATGTCCTAGCTATGTTTCCACTAATAGTCTTTTGCTGAATTTCAGGGTGCTGAAGGAGTCTTGCAATGCATTCCTATGTATGTAGGTTACAACTCAGGACATCATCCTCAGTTTAAAGCTTTTGGGGAGGGCTGAATCCAAACATATGAACATTCAGAAGATGTTTTGCATGCGTACCAGTACCAGGTTTGTGATTTCTCTGCATGAAGAAAACATGGGAGAACAACAAGATGAAGATGTGAAAATCTACTATGTAGCTACTGAAGCCTCAGTTTGGAAGGATTAATTAATTTGTCATTGCAACCTGCTAAGAGTCTCCAGGGGGTCTATGTATGTACTTAGGACTTTATCACATGAGCATGTAAAAATGCTATAATTCTGCAACTGAGGATAGCAAAAGCATGGTGGCATTATTACTTTAATTCTTGCACTTTGCCACAATCATACAATACTACCACTAATCGAACATTGCATGTCCACCTACTAGTACTTTATGAACGGGATTGAAGCTTGTGCTATTGTAACACTTGTTTTCACATTGTGTTGGACTAGTGCTGCATTGCTGCTTTGAGATGGCCCATGCATGTGCTTTTGAAAAAAAAATAATCTCCTCTTTCTATGAGTTTATAACAACGTGGTTTCATCCATTATCATGAGAAGATGCCACTTCAATTAACAAGCAAAAAACAAAGAAATTAATAAATTAACAATTTAAAAAAGTACCAAGAAAAGGTGATGGTTCATTAAAAGGGTGTCATGGAGGTCCTCTTCATGCTCTCCACTGGAAGTTGAATTATGTGTGCTTGTTTGGAATGGGGAGGGGAAAAGAGGGAGGAACACCCACTCACACCGTAATATCGGAACTACAGCAGAAATGAATTATTGCATGCTTGTCAATAGCAGGTAAATAGTGATATAGACAGCTATTCATGGGTTTTGCCTGTGAATGCAAAGGTTCACCACAGTAACGGTTGGAGTGCTCACTAACCACAGTATAAAGATGATGACGTGTGATAACGGGAAGCCATCACTGCTACTATGCCAGCGTAATTCCGTGATTTCGGCTTTGTGTGTTCCTTGGTTAACTTCCTCCTTCTCTCCCATTCATTTTAGCCCAGCACTCACTCTCCCCTCTGTACTTGCATCCACCATCTGACTAGAAGCAAGTAGGTTAGAAGTAATAATCATAAGTGAAAAGGAATAATCCCCACATTTCACTTCGACCTGCCCCTTTGGCTAAGGTGTCTATCTTCATTTCCAAAAAAGAAAATAAGTTCTCTGTGTATGTATATGTTTGTTTGAATGACAAGCTGTGAGCAGCTGTAGTTGGTGCTTAAGGCATAATGATTACTGACCTCACCAGGAGCTACCCTAGGTCTCCGGTTTTGGCCCAGAAACCTCAAGGCCTGGGACAATCCTGAACTGGTAACTCTAAATGGTAGGGCACACACAGCTCTGCTTCTGCAAACTTGAACAAAATCTGGCTGCTCTACATCAGACAGAAATGCCCCTCCATTTCTCTAGAGTAACTTATGCAATGCATCGAACACCACTAGAATTCTGAGGTGGCATGAATAAAAGAAGAAAAAGAGAGACAGTTCAAAGAAGATTTTGGGGTTGTGGATTTGGAGAGAAGGCAGGACAGAAGCCTTGAGATGAAATGAAGGTGTTTCAGAAGCAGAAGAAGGTGGACAGGTTCACTGTTCAATTTTAGATAAGTTAAGCGGAGAAGAGTTCCAGATGGAAACAGTAATAAAGCTGGGAAGAAGAGCCGTAGAAAGGGAAGAGTTGGAGGAACAAAGAGGGGAAGACAAAGGCTGAGAAGACAGATCAGCAAAGAGATTGCAGTGAAGGTAAATACCACTCAAGATAATATCTGCGAGAGAGGATGAAAGCATAAGAAAAAAGCCAGATTCAGAAGCCAGGGGAAGAACCAGGAGGAAAATAATCAGCAGCGAGCCAAAAAGGAAATAAATATAAGACAAAAAAGGCATCAAAATGAGAGAAACTCAAACAATGCAGAAGAAGAAAAAGAAGGAATGGAGAGCACAACTTGTAGGGCAGCATATGAAGCCAGCTGGGCGGAATCCAAAGCCCTCAGTCTAGAAATATTGGAAAATTTCTTAGTACTAATCTTATCCTCGCCTAAATACCCTGAAGGCACAAAAATACCTCTAAATATTCCTTGTGTAAGAAAACCCTATGAAATGCATGGGGTCGTCATAAGTTGATAGACGAAATCCAAGATGGTGGTTCTGGATGCTTGCCTTGTTAGCAAGCTCCACGCTTGCCCATGTTCGACCAATCAGCTTCCACATCTGCTCTTTTGCAAATGTGAATGAATTCGAATCCAATTGTCCAAATGATCGACAATGTGCACTCTCTAAGGAGCTTTTTTAAAAATATGGGGAAAGCTGCAAAGGCTTTTCCGGGCGGAGTTTATGGTAGATTTGCCCCCCCTCCTTCTGAATACTGCAATCTGATGTGGAATGCCATCAGGAGAAGTAGGATTCCAAGTGATTTCTATGAGGATTATTTTGACCATTAAGACAACCCCCAGCTCTTAGCCCACAGAGCAGTTCTGCTAGGAGACTATAAAGTTGAGTAATTTGGCTGGCAGAAGAAATTGGTGCCTTATCCTAACCCCCTGCAACTGGAGCATCTTTCAATTAGGATTTCACCAAAAAGAGGATGGGTGCATGAGTGTATCTGCCCTACACACTTACAGCACTTAGATGCCACTTTAACTGCCATGACTGCATCCTCCACCTGTCCCAATCTGGCAGGGACAGTCCTGATTAATCCTCTGTCATCCCACTTTTTCAGCTGCTCTTAAAATGTCCTAGTTTCTTTCTCCTACTCACACTTTCCTCCTTTGACTTCAGCTTACTTCAATTGCTACAAACTGAGTTCTAAGTAATTTGCACTCCATTAAGTCAGCAGGGGGGAGAGGTGAGGAAGGGGCAGAATCTTGCCCTTCCCAGTAGGCTCAGGCAAAAGCAGCTCATACAGCCTCCTAGTTTGTCTATTCTTTTTCACCGATAGCTTTTCATACCTTAGCAATAGCAATAGCACTTACATTTCTATACTGCTTTATAGTGCTAAGCACTCCCTAAGCGGTTTTACAATGTGTTAGCTAATTGCCCCCAACAAGCTGGGTACTCATTTTACTGACCTACAGAAAGGTGGAAGGCTGAGTCAACCTGGAGCCCTGCAGGATGGAACTCACAATGTTGTGGCTGCAGTACCAGCATTTAAAGGCTATCGACACGATCTCTCCCAAGCGTCCTTTCCAACCCACTTCAAACCGTAAGCCATGGTATACAGCAGAGCTTAGGAAAATGAAGCGGGTTGGACAACGACTAGAGCGCAACTGGCGGAAAACTCGACTCTTATCTGACAGGACTCGTCATAGGAACTTTCTTTGGTCCTATCGAGAGGCAATACGTGCAGCACAGAGATCCTTCTCCTCTGCACATATTGCGTCTGCAGAGTCCCATCCAGCAGAGCTGTTTAGGGTGGTAAGGGAGATGACACAGGTTATTCCTGCGCAGAACCCTTTGCTTAACCCAACGACAGCCTGCTGTGACGCGTTTAACAATTTCTTTGCAGACAAAATCTCTCGGATAAGAGCCAACTTAGATGCCAGTAATTTGACAGAAACAATTGATGAGGTGTCCAGCAACTCCGTTGATGTAAGTTTACTGGATCAATTTCAATCCGTGAGTACCAAGGACGTGGACAAGTTCCTTGGTAGTGTGAGGAAGACAACCTGCCCCCTCGACCCTTGCCCATCTTGGCTGGCCGTCCAGGGAGGGGATGCATTGCGGAAGTTCCTTGTGAGCATCATCAATGCGTCCTTCAGGGAAGGATATATTCCATCATGTTTAAAGGAGGCGGCTGTTAAGCCTATTCTGAAAAAAACTTCCCTGGACCCCCTGGATATGAAAAATTATAGGCCAGTCTCTTTATTACCATTTTTGAGCAAGGTGATCGAGAGGGCGGTTGCTCTTCAACTCCAAGCTGTCTTGGATGAAACCGATTATCTAGACCCATTTCAAACTGGCTTTAGGATGGGATTTTGAGTTGAGACTGCCATGGTTGCCTTGACCAACGACCTGTACCTAAGCATTGACAGGGGTAGTGTGACCCTGTTGGTGCTTTTAGACATCTCAGCGGCTTTCGATACGATAGATCATAGCATCCTCTTGGATCGCTTGAGTGGGTTAGGAATCGGAGGCACTGCGCTCCAGTGGTTCCGGACCTTCCTCTCGGGCAGGTCTCAGAGGGTGTTGCTCGGGGACAGCTGCTCCCAGCAGAAAGGAGCTTACTTGTGGTGTTCCGCAGGGCGCCATCCTGTCCCCGATGCTGTTTAACATCTATATGAAGCCGCTGGGTGAGATTATTCGGAGTTATTGGGTGTTATCAGTATGCTGATGACACCCAGATCTATTTCTCCTTGTCCCGATCGTTGGCCTCGAATTCCGATGGCATCTCTCCTCTTAATGATTGTCTTAAAGCAGTAATGGGCTGGATGAGGAAAACCAGATTGAGATTAAATCCAGATAAAACGGAGGTGCTCACAGTAGCGGCCCCAAAACCAGGAGTTGGGTTGCAACCTCCAGTCCTGGACGGGGTCACACTCTCCGTTAAGGACTGTGTTCACAGTCTGGGGGTGCTCCTTGATTCATCACTTCAGATGACTAGTCAGGTGAATGCAACGGTCAGAAGCGCCTGTTATCAGCTCTGGCTGATACGCCAGCTGCGCCATTTACTGGAAGTAAGGGACCTCGAGACTGTGGTGCACACGCTGGTAACCTTACGTCTAGATTTCTGCAATGCGCTCTACATGGGGCTGCCCTCATGCTTGGTCCGGAAACTTCAGTTGGTACAAAATATGGCAGCCAGAGTGGTCTCAGGAACATCTCGGAGAGACCATATAACTCCAGTATTAAAATCTCTCCACTGGCTGCCTATCAGTTTCCAGGCCCAGTATAAGGTGTTGGTTATTACCTTTAAAGCCCTAAATGGCTTGGGTCCAACTTATCTCCGGAACTGCCTCCTCCCATACAATCCTCCCCGCACACTCCGGTCCTCTGGGAGGAATTTGCTTCAGCCACAAAAATCTAGGCTGTCTGCAACCCCCCAGAGGGCCTTTTGGATAATCGCCTCCAAATTGTGGAATGACCTGCCGAATGAGATCCGTCAGATAACAAGCCTGAATAGCTTTTAAAAAGCACTAAAGACGGATCTCTTTCAGCAGGCCTTTCCTAATTAGATCCCGGCCTCAGGGGTTCCTGGCCTCTTTTAGTCCGCTGGCCATTTATTATATTTTATTATATTTATTGTTTTTAAATGTGATTTTAGATCAGTTGGTTTTAATTTATAATTGTTTAATATTTGTTTATGGGGGAGGGTGGGGTGGGGGGTGTTTGGAGATTTTATCTGTATTGTATTTTAAGTTTTGTAAGCCACCCTGATTGTTTTGACAGAGGGGCAGGGTATAAATAATAATAATAATAATAATAATAATAAATCACTGCACCACCAGGGCTCCTATCTTGACCACACTGTTGCTTGTCTACATGTATCCCAGTTTTCATCTATGAAATTTTGTAGGGTGTGGAATCCTGGGGTTTGTAGCTTTGGGGAGTACTTAGGATTCATTACTGGAGAGCTCTAGTTCTTTAGTTTACACAGCCCTCTAACAGAGACTTCAAATCCTAGCTTTCTGTTGGAACCAAGACAGCTAAAACAATATTAAAATGCTGTTTAGCTGTACACATGCCATATGGAGAGCGAGAAAGTTAACTCTCTCCCTAGTCCTCAAAGACCAGCCTATTGAAATAAAAAGAACTTCACCTGCCAGCAGAAGATAATCAATGAGGGTGTGACATAGACCTTCCTTGGAGTTCCAGAACGTGGGAGCAGCCACCAAGAAGACGCTTTCTCAAGTTTCTACCAAATGTGCTTCAGACTTTGTCAGGACAGCTAAAAGGGCCCTTCCCCTGAAATTTAAACGTTGAGCAGGCTTATACGGGAGAATGCAGTCTTAAACAGAGAGTAGCAGTTCTATTTTTCCTGGGGGTGGGGGATGTATTGCAGCAATCAGAATGTGGCTTAGCTTCTGTGCCACATCCTTGATGTATCCTGATAGCTTCCAAAAGAGGCCAACATCTAGCTGCTGTTTCTGACACTGCCCTCCTCCTTTCACTTGCAGACTGGGCAGGTGGGGGTTGCAGGAGGAATGACTGGAGGGCTAATTTTAACCTAAAACTGTGCCTTTGGCATTTGACCAAAATTTAAAGCTAGACTGGGGAAGGATCGAATTGCAAATGGAGGGCATGCACAGATGAAAACTGGAAGAAGGCAGCGGCGGGGTGGGTGGGGAAAGGACCACAAGAGGAAGCCTGAGAACAGGTGCCCTATAAAATACCCAAGACAACTGATACTGCAACAAGAGGGTATCTGAAATCGCCAGGAGGTTGGTGGGTTCCAGGCAGTTGGTCATGAACGCAGGGCGTGCAGAGGCTCTGATTCAAGCCAACATGTGTTGCTCGGCATCTGAGGAAAGAGGCAAGTGTCCCAATGTGTCAGGAGCAGCTGTGAAAAGGTGAAAGGGAAGGCGAGTGCAGGAATAAGGCTGCAGAGGCGGCAAAATATGCAAATGTGATGACAGGCTAGAATTCTAGGACTAGGCTGGAAGTCCAGCTCCATTTATAAGGGGGAACTGGGAGCCCTTTTGTCTAGAACAGTAGCTCTTAACCTTTTCTTTACTGAGGACCCTCTTTAAATATCTTTTCTTGCTGTGGACTCCCAAGACTTAACTCAAGATTTAAAACCCTAATAATACTAACAACAACAACAACAACACAGTAGGACTCCTGTACCCACAGAACCAGTATCTGCAGTTTCAGTCATCCGCGGGATCCAAAACAGGGACACATACCATAGAGTCATCTTAGAAAATGCCTAGAGAGGTGTCCTCTCTAGGCATCTTCTATGTCTTCCAAGGCAACTTTGTGGTATTTTTTTACTGGAAGTCCATTATTTTTAATAGGGTTTGCTGTTATCTGTGGTTTCAAGTATCCGTGGTAAGTCCAGGAACCAAACCCCCATGGATACGGGGGTCCTACTGTAATACAGTTACACCATCCATTAAACCTTCCCTCAGAGGCACTGGAGGTGGGGGGGAGACTTTTCTTCTGCTTCTTCCTGCAAGTTTGTGGCTGGAGTGGATTGAATGACAACACACAAGCCAGCCAGCCAGCCAGCCTTTGCCTTGGCTCCTGTCATGTGGCCACTCCACTGCAGGGAGGAGGTGGGCCAAGCAGCCTTCAAGCCATCACAGACCCCCTGTGAGGACAATGCACACCCCTGGGGGTCCCTGGACCACAGGTTAAGAACCACTGTTCTAGGATGCCTACTTTGCTACAAGCTCACTGTTTCTACAACAGAAAATCAAGGACAAAGCACAGTGTCAAATTCAAGTTTTGGTCCCTCCCAGGAAATTTGGCCAGGGGAAAAGTTCCATCACTCAGTAACCATGGAGCAGGAAATAAGCAGCATTTTTGCTAATGTTTAGTAGTAGTGGCAGCAGCAACAACAAAGAAAGGGGATAATGGTGGTCTTATTCTCTGAATGTGAATTTTTATCTATCCAGAATGGCACCACCCATGCACAAGACAGAGATACCAGATAGAGGGGACTCTGGGGCTTGCAGAAATACAATCCCCTCAAAGTGTGTGTGTGTGGGGGGGGCTCCAAAACAACCCCATGATGACAGGGAACGTGCTGGTTGTTGAAATGGGATGGGAGAGGTTTGTGCATGGCAACTGACGGGCAGCAAGAGAGAGAGAGAAGGGGGTTAAGAACAGCGGGGTCTACAAACACAGACTAGCACGGAGTTGGGAGGTAAGAGATCTGTGCACAGTGAGAGAGAGTTTTGGGGTGGTATTTATAGTCAGTTTCTCATTGAAGAGGTAATTTTGAAGGGAAGACAAATGTTTTGCCACAGATTCCCAAAGTTAAACAATGGATCCCCAATATGTCAATGGTTGTGATGAAAGGAATGTTTTAGGACTGATGAATGACAGGCAACTCTCTCTCTTGATATGAAGATTTGGAAAGGTAAAACCAGCATCTGGCACAATGATGAGATTTCCAACTACCTTTGATGTGATTGGTGAATATCTCCTCTCCAGAGACTTCCCAGAAAAGACTAGCCATTTAACACTGTAACTGGTCTTCTGAGATTTCCATGTGATCCTTATCTGAGGATGTGGCCCTGCGAGGAATTTATGGGGCCCCTTCCTTAGGTTATATGTGCTGTAAGCATGACCCCAGCTCTTAGCATAGGGAGTCCTGATTTATTGTCATCTTGTGGAAAGCCATATTGAGCCAAATTATAGAATTCAGCCAATTTATGAGTTATTAAAAATGTGGGGACTGTTATGTTCGGTTACAAACTGAAGAACAATCCCTTATTTTGGCTCAACAGGCTTCCCCACTCTTCTGCTTGGTTTTGTGCTTGGGGCAAAGGTATAGCACCTGCCCTTTCTAGTCACCCTGGAGCATTTTCCTGCTCTGAAACTCCCATGGAAATCACCAAGACCCCCAGACTCTCCCGTTCCCCTAATTCAAATTAAAAAAAAAACAGGCATGGAGAGGTGGCAGTCTAACTTTTATCCCTTCCCCCTCACTCCACTACCCCAAAACTGTGGGAATTGGCCACATTTGGGTTGATTTCTCGAACCAGGTATGGCATCACTTCACTTCTGGTAACATTGAGAGTAGCAGTGCAGCGCACGAGTGGGGTGGGGGGAATGTCCCCCTCCTTCATATTTGTATTACTCTGACTCAGCACAGCCTTCCCTCTTATCAATTATCATGCATCAGAAAGAAAATTAACATTACTTAATACAAAGGGGTCTGACCTTGGGCTTATCTACATGGGCAATATACTCTGTCTTGCTTCATCTTAGAGCAGTCCTGGTGATGCAGGGCTTTTGCCCCATTCTACCCCAAGGCAGTCCTTACAAGCCCCAAGACAAAGACGGGGCTAAGATGGGAGGAAGATGGGTAGGGCCCATTATAGCATTAAAAAAACCCCAACCTGCTTTAATCCATTCCAGCTAGCAAAAAAAGTATCGAGCCCACGTGACTGCAGGAGCCTGTGCCAGTACGCCAGCCTGTCACTGCAGATGCTGGTCTGCCATTGCTCTGCCACAGCTGGAAGGAGTCCTGCAGAATGTGACCAAGGTTGGACACATGCAGGGGGACTTGGTCACCTGTTTGGGGCTGGCTTCCTAGCTTGCAGGAGTGCAAGGGAAACTGTGGCGGCTGCAGTGATAGGCCAGTGTGCCCATCTGGGCTTCCTCATGTTTGGCAACGGTAACAGGGGAGAAATGGGCCTGATCCATGGGCAGGATACACCAGTGGGGAGCTAGCATATCCTGGCCTATGTAGATGTGCCCCCTTGTCCTCTACCACATCTTCCCCATCTCCTTTCACATTTTGTCCCCAGCCCAGTCCTTGGAAAGGAACACATAAAGAATCAACTGAATTGCATCCCTGAGTCTAAATCCAATTGCTAATTCCAACTAGAGGAGATCCACTGAATCATCGACTGAATGATACATTAATACTTGGTCTAAGTATGTATTATTATTATTACTCTACCTAAGACAAACATTTTGTTGTTGTTGTTGTATTTTTATCTCTTTGCCAAGTGCTTAATATCAGCATCTGCACATTCAGTTATCCAATATTAACTCCCCCCCCATATACCTGATGCAAAGAAAATCAGAGGGGTATAACTATGGGAGGGAACGAGTTCATTGCCCCCAGATTATGTATGTATGTATGTATGTATGCATTTATTTATTTATATCCTGCCTTTCTTCCAAGATGGGATAAGAATTCTGCCCCCCCAATATAATTTTCCATCAGTCCCCAAATTTCTAGCATTGTAGAAAGTGAGACATTGGGAATCATTTGCACCTAGAACTCTACTATTTGCTGTGTTCACATTCCTTTGGACACTTTGCCTGTCCCTTTCCTTTGGATGCCTAAACTGATTTTCTAAAATGCTCAACCAAAGGTTTAAGTTACTTCAGTGCTAGAACTTTGGGGTAAGTAGAATTGGGGGCTTTTACAATTGCGGCGATAGGGACTATGAATGTGAATTGGTTACGGATGTGTAATTCTAGCTTTATGCACCTGTAACTGCAATAGTGAATTCCCGCTGGCATCTTCATTAAGCCAAGCAAAGGGTGCAACATTAGGTGAACTTTTGAAGCTCACTGGCTTCTTAACCAGATAAAAAGATGTTTAAAATTATACAGGAGATGTAAAGAGATTGTGCTGGAGTCACAATAGGCTTGCCTCTTTTTCAAGATGTTTGTTGAAATTGGTATTGGAGGTGGTCTTGAGGGAGGGTAGATCCTGGCAGAGGTTTGGTCAAAAGGGGATTGAGGACAAAGGCCGTAAAAGCCTGGAAATTAATTTCCATCTCCATAACAGCAACAAAGTAACTTCCTTTGTAATCTAGGCCATTTCTACCCAGTTGGAGGCTGCAAGTCACTTTATAGGCAGAGTACGTGAGTCTCTCAAGACGCTTTTGCTCTGTCACACGTGGAGATAAGCTTAGACACTGGAACAGGTAAAATGTGTGAATAATAGCTGAATTCAGATTGTGTTATCTTTGTTGGATGTAAAAACCTTAAAGAGTCAGTCCTCATGCTTTTGCTCTCTCTGGTTTAAGAGTCCCCTGTTGCAATTAAGTTTGGTATTTTTATATCCAGAAAATATATTTAAGCTATGCAGCAAAATCCAACAATTCTATAATGGACATCATGTTGATGTTTACAGAAGAGGAAACACCTGTTCTTTTTGTCTTACATAACTCTGAGAAATGCAGAGATCATACTTCAGCCACACTTCCAAGGCATTTATGTATACAAATGAAGACGGAGTGAGTTTGTTTTCTGCTGCATTAGAGGATGTGTCTCGAACCAATGGTCTCAAATGACAAAAAAGGAGATTTCAGCTAAAACTTTGGAAGAATTTCTGAAAGGTAAAAAGCTTTTCAGCAATGGAACAGACAACCTCAGAAGGTGGCAGTCTGTTCTTCACTGGAGATTTTAAAACAGAGCTTGAGTGGCCATCTGCCAGGTGTGATTTACCATTGGCAGAAGGGTGGACTAAATGGCCTTTGGGATCCATTCCAACTCCATGATTCTATGAAAAAGCAGCAGCCCCACACTGAATAACATTTCTCCCCCTTTTTCCAAGGTGAAGCAGTCCTTAATACTTGAATGACTTTTAAGAAATCGAATGATGTAAGAATCTGTGGTTATCGTTACTAGTAACTCAAGTAACACCAGTAAGTTTTACAGTATTTAGTTGGATCTGTAATGGTAGAACAATATTTTTCTTTTCTTTTTCTCTTTCCATTTGCAGTTTGGATGGGGGCGGGTTCAGAGTTTCTTTGTGTTTAAGTCAATGTTTAGTGTATTTGTTAGTTTGCATTTATTGTTTTAGTTTTTAGTTTTAGTATTGTGTTTCAGTATTGAGATTAGAATCATAGAATCATTAGAGTTGGAAGAGACTACAAGGGCCATCCAGCTCAACCTCCTGCCATGCAGGAACAAGCATGCCATCCAGCCTTTGTTTAAAAACGTCCAAAGATGGAGACTCCGCTACACTCCAAGGCAGTGCTTTCTTTCATAGTTTTTGTTTTCCCTTTTCTTCCACATGTTGATTAGAATGTCGGTATTAAAATTAATTTTTAAAAAATGAAATACTTGAATTGCTTTATGAATTGTATTCCAAGTCAGCTGGGCTCTGATGGTAGTGAGGTTGTGGGTTTTAGATTGAACTTTAAGGGTTAGCCAAGATGCTGAATGCCATCCCCAGAATGGCTTCAACACCTTGGCTAGCTCCCTTGAAGTCTGGACTAAAATCCAGAGCAGATTCACCATCCCTCTGACACAGAAGTCACCAGCTGAGACTGATTTTCCTGCCTCCGCTAACAAATCACAATGGAGTGTGGTCCATCTCAAAGCTGTAATGATTTCATTTTTTAGTTAGTTTTGAAGCATATGCCATTATGTGGTGCTGGAAATGTTCTTGTCTCTGATCTAAAAGCTCTGCTATTTGTCAAGAAGCACAGTTTTCAAGCATAATTCATTAGGATTCAGCTGTTGAACACTGAGTAACAAGGGTTAATCTGGATTCTTTCCACCCACCACCTCCTTTTTAACACAAGGGGAAAATATTTATAATCCTGATTAAGAAACCCACACTACACATGTATTTGTAGGGTGTACTGCGTAAATCTTTCAGATATGTCCAGATGTATTCTGTAGATAAACTAAGCATGGATTAAACTCATTTTGGGAGGGATCTAGTAAAAACAACAGGAAAAAAAAAGAAGATGGGATTTTTTTCAGTTATGATAAACGGAGAGAGGGAACCCTCTAGAAGCTTCTCTTAGGCCTTGTCTAGATGAGAAGATATAATGCTGATTAATGCACTTTAATGCAGATTCACAGCAGCATCCATTCATCTCCATGGTCCTTTGGCAAAATTGCTGGTATGTGAAGCTATCCATGTTTGAACTGCACATGCAGCCATACCTGCGAATCAAGATGGTGGCTGAAAGTGAATTACTCGCATTATTATTCTCCACAAGTTGTCGCTGCTGCATAATATTTTTTGAACTATAAGTCAAAGGTGAACAAGTGCAACCTTCCACTTAAAAAAGCTGTTTGGTCACCTCAGTGCAGCAAAAAAGTGCATGATCGATAATGCCAAACTCTAAAATGGCACCTTCAGCCACTTCATTGCCAGCAAGCTCGCCCCTGCCCCGAACGTCTGACCAATCAGCTTTCAACTTCTGCCCTCACCGAGAATGTGCTGCACTGCGAATTGGATGTCCAAATGAGCAGTAATGTACATTTCCACGCATTATTTTAAAAACCTCAGGAAAAGCTGTGAAGGCTTCCCCCCACAGTTTTTGGCCTCCCTCCTTCTGAATAAGGCAAATCACCATGGGATCTTGTTGGGACAAAAAGGTATTCTCTGCAAATTCATGGCTGCAGTCTCTGCTCTAGTCTATGATTGATCCAAAGAATGGAAACGCTTTCACTATTTCAATTTCCTCATCATCTATTTTGAATTTATGTAAATCCTCCACGGTCATTAATTTTTTTTCTTAATGTTCAGCATTAAGCCTGCTTTTGCACTTTCTTTTTTGACTTTCTTTAGTAGGTGCTCCAAATCAGTGGTGTTTTCAGCTAGTATTATGGTGTTGTCTGCATATCTTAGATTGTTGATATTCCTTCCTCTGATCTTCACTCCTCCTTCCTCCAACTCTAAACCTGCTTCATGCATTATGTTTTCTGCATGCATGTTAAACAAGTAGGGTGATCAAATGCAAATTTATCTTACTCCCTTTCCAATTAGGAACCATTCTGTTTCTCTGTATTCTGTTCTTATGGTGGCCTCCTGTACGGAATACAGTTTACGCAATGGGATTATCTTTTTTTTATATTTATTTATTATATTTAAATCCATTTTTAAATACGATCATAACCTTCATTGCAGTTATGAACTTTACGACTTCCTTACACAACTGACTTGAAGCAGCTTTACAAAGCTATTCGGCTTTCAAAAAACAAAGAAACAAACATCATTTAGCCTTAAAAGTTACTATACCGAATACATAAAATAATGCAGGTTACGCAATGGGATTATCAAGTGTGTTGGCACACCCATTTCTTTTAGAGCAATCCAAAGTTTCTCATGATCTATGCAGTCATAGGCTTTGCTGTAATCTATAAAGTACATGCTGATTTTCTTCTGGAATTCCTTGCTGCGCCCCATTATCCAGAGTATGTTTGCTATGTGGTCCCAAGTTTTCTGTTGCTCCAGAGATTGGAACACGGAGCAATGGATGCAAGCTCCAGGAACAGAGATTCCACCTCAACATTAGGAGGAACTTTTTGACAGTAAGAGCTGTTCAGCAGTGGAACGCACTCCCTTGGAGCGTGGTGGGGTCTCCTTCTTTGGCGGTCTTTAAACAGAGGCTGGATGGCCATCTGTTGGGGATGCTTTGATTGTGATTTCCTGCATGGCAGGGGGTTGGACTGGATGGCCCTCGTGGTCTCTTCCAACTCTGCAATTCTATGATTCTAAGTGCCTCTACCATTTCTGAACCTGGTTTGCACCTCTGGAATCTCTCTCTCCATGTATGGTAGAGTCTTCATTGCAGAATTTTGAGCATAACTCTGCTTGTGTGGGAGATTAATGCAATTAGAAAAATACAAATACATTTCATTTCATTTCAAATAAACTTGGATGGGGAAAAAAAAAAGAAAAATACATATACAGCATTCCCCAGTTAAAAGTCTTTCTGCAACAAACTGGAGATTATCAGACAGGGACAAAAATAGCATCCCTGTCTCGCTACATTCTAATCCACCCCCTCCCGCCCCTGTAACGCTACAAATAGAAAACTTTTCAGGCCAACCTTTAGCATGTCCACACCCTCTCCTTGGCAGTCCAGGAGTGAATGAAGCTCAAATGGAGCTGCATTCACTTCCTGAAATGGAAATCCCGGCCGTTCTTGTGAGAAGACTATAGTGCAGGAAATTCAAAAATGAAAAAGTAAAACCAAGCACAAAAACACACATTAAAAAGAACAAGTAACCCGGGGAGGGTACAAAAAAGTGTGTCACTTACCTCCTTGTCCTGATAGCACCCAGAAGTGTTTGGCAGGGACCTCCCACTGACGCTGGCATTGCGCCAGCATAACAGGGCACCTTTTCACTCACCCATAATTCTGTTACAGAAATGGAATAACGGATCAATTCATGGCTTAGCCTCTGAATAAAAAGGAGCGCCGGGGGAACAGAAGAGGCATGGTAGCCTGATGACATGTGAATGACATCATCTGAAAGGGAAGCCCTTTCGCAATCTCCTGGCGTCCCTGTGATGCTATACTTAGGGTGTCTGATAATCTCCACTGTCAACACTGAAAGAGCTGGGTAACAGAAAGGCCTTCCGTTGGTAGCAGAAAAACAACAGAGAAGGGGCCAAGCTAGCTTCCCATGGGAGGAAATGCCACAGTCTGGGAGCAACCACCAAAAAGGCTCTCTTCTGTATCCTCACCAAATGTGCATGAGATGGTGGTGGGGCTGGGAAAAAGCCCTTCTCTGAGGATCTTGAAATTTAGGCAGGCTCATATTGGGAGGGATGGTCTTTTACATTGTCTGGACCCAATCTGCATAGGGTGTTATAGGTTGTAATGAGTACTTTGAACCGTACCTGGAAATGACTGTTTTGCATGTTGCCTTCTGTCCTTTGTTCCAAACCACGTTTGATTAACCCATCGGTGTTAGGAACACACCAATCAAATAGCGACTCATCACTATTTTACGCAGTATCTTTCTTCCACGATAGAACCCCATATAGCATCCAAAGACTGACTAGTCCCAGATCTAGAACTGCATAGCCACTACAAGGTTGCTTCATAACCATGTGTCTTCAGACCACTCCATCTGACCTGTGCTAATGCCAAGCTGTGTTGAACAGGAAGGAAGGAGAAAGCTGCCATTTAAAGTTGCAAACTTCCTTGGAACGGCATTTAGTTCTAAGTCAAGTTTATTGAAAGATACTACAGTTGTTGTTGTTATTGTTGTTGTGTGCCTTCTACAGTGCAGCACCATATTAAGAATTGTGTAGATCTCTACCTCTGGCTGCTTTTAGAATAGCAAGACCACATCCGGCAGAAAAGCCCTTAAGCAAAAACAAAAGAGCCAGCGTGGTGTAGCAGTTTGATGACAACTCTGGAGACCCTGGTACAAATCCCCACTCAGCCATGGAAACCCACTGGGTGACTTTGGGCAAATCACACTCTCTCAGCCTCAGGGGAAGGCAAAGGCAAACCGTCTCTGAACAAATCTTGCCAAGAACACTCCATGACAGGTATGCCTTAGGGTCACCATAAGTCAGAAATGACTCAAAGGCACACAACAACAAGAACTGTCAGTTCCTTTTGTACCAAACCATCTTAGCTCCGAATCATAGAAACATAAACTCACAGAGTTGGAAGAGACCACAAGGGCCACTTAGTTCAACCCCATTCTGCCATGCAGGAATACACAATCAAAACATTCCTGACAGATGGCCAGCCAGACTCTGTTTAAAAACCTCCAAAGATGGAGACTCCACCCAGGACCATCTTAACAGCATTATAGGCCCCGGGGGCAAAGCAGTGCACTGCGTCCTGCCTATACAACCACTCACAGAAATAAAAATGTAAATTATTGGTAAAATAACCTCCAACACCACCAGTGTTTTGACCTCTCCCTGGTGTACAGCTTCATTGGAGAAAAGTCTCTTCCCGTCCAGACTACGGAATCCCTGATGTGTAAAACAACAGAGATAAGAATGAAAAAGAAGAGAGGAGAGAAGTGCCTTCCAATGGGGGAAAGGAGGACGGAAAGCAAAAGCAATGTCTCAGAGGGGTGTATCCCCAGCAAACTGGTGCCTCTGCCTTGGACCAATGGAAATGGCAGGAAGGGAAAGAGAGACAGGGCATGGGCCTCTGGGAGAGGGAGAGAGTGCAGACTGGAGGGCTGGAAGGAGGCACCCTCTTGGTGGGGCTGTTGGAGAGTGTGTGTGTATGTGAGAGAGAGAGAGGGAAGAGTTGCTCAGCGGCTCTTCGGTGCATGGGCAGCCACTCCAGACAGAGCAGAGGAGGCCGATAGAGCCTTCCTTTCTCAGCCGCCTGGCTTTTCTGCTTCTCCTGGCAGAGTTTCCCCAGTGCCTGCCTTGCTTTGTTCCTCAGTCAGGACTCCGCCTCCAACTGCCCATCCCTCCTCCTCCTCACCCATCCCGCCTCCGCCTCCTCTTTTTTCTCTTTATCTTTCCCATTCTCTATTCTCGTGAATGCAGACATGCCTACTCTCTGCTACAAGTGTAATTTTTCTCCTTCTACTGCATTAGTAGGATATTTGAATATTGAGGTGGGTGATCTGAAAAGTATTGCTACATTCTGGTCTATGCATAGATTAGCATGGGGCCCCTATGCTTGTAGGGCCCCCAGGCAACTGCCCAGCATGCCCATGCATTAAGACAGCCTGACTCCACCACACTCTGAGGTAGCCCATTCCACTGTTGAACAGCTCTTACCATCAGGAAGTTCTTCCTAATGTTTAGGTGGAATCTCTTTTCCTGTAGTCTGAGCCCATTGCTCCGTGTCCTAGTCTCTGGAGCAGCAGAAAACAAGTTTGCTCCATCCTCAGTATGACATCCTTTCAAATATTTAAACATGGCTATCATGTCTCCTTTTCACCTTCTCTTCTCCAGGCTAAACATACCCAGCTCTCTAAGCCACTCCTCATAGGGCATGGCTTCCAGATCTTTCACCATTTTGGTCACCCTCCTCTGGACACGTTCCAGCTTCTCAATATCCTTCTTGAATTGTGGTGCCCAGAACTGGACATAGTATTCCAGGTGCATCTTCATGTATGAGCTCACTACACCTTTGTGTGTTTCTGCTATTATGAGTGTACAGCATGTTTACAGGTGATGTGCCCAACATTGTGGTCTGAACCAGGGTGGGCAAATGCAGATAGTCTGATGGAGAATTTATTTTCTTCCCCTTGGTGGACCATATCACATTATTTTGTAGTTCGAAACTGAAAATGGAGGTCACTTCCAGTTTTGACTCCCTGTTCTTTCCAGGGGTTCTTGTGTGGTTGAGGGAATGTTTAAACACAACGTGATGCTCTGGGAGGTCTGCAAGATTGTAGGCTGACTGGTTTGGGGGCATTGTGGAGATCTGGGTAAAGCCTGGGGGCTGCCAAAAGCCCCAGGAGGGGACACATTGCTTGCAGACCACATCCCTCACTCCTCTGGTCTTAGGGTTGCCAGTTCAGGATCGTTCCAGGCCCTAAGGTTTCTGTGTCAAATCTTGAGTCCTAGGGACAGCCCTGGTGATGGCATTAAATGTCAGGTATTAAATACCAACCAGAGTTGTTTACAGCTTGTCATTCAAACACACACAGAGAGAATTTTTTTTCTTGTTTGGAAATTAAGAGAGAATGAAGTCAAATGAGATCGAGGTCAAATGAAGAGATTAACTAAAGGTCAAATGAGATCAAGATCAAATTGAAGGGATTATTCCTTCTCACCTGTTATAAGGAGAAAGGATAAGGAACATTGAATCTAGACTACAGTTGTCCCTCCGTATCCACGGGTTTGGTATCCATGGATTTAAGTATTCACAGCTTGAAAATACTGTATTCTTTAAAAAATAATAATCCAAAAAGCAAACCTTGATTTTGCCATCTTATATAAGGAACACCATTTTGCTGTGCCATTGCATATAATGGGACTTGAGTATTCACAGGTTTTAGTATCCATGGGGGGTCCTGGAACCAAACCCCAGCAAATATGAAGGGACAACTGTATAGGCTTCTAGCCAGAAGGTGGATGCAGAGCAGAGCAGAGGGTGAGCCCTAGCACCAAAACAACCCTTTCTTCTTCCCTGGAACTGAGCCCATCAAATATGGAGAAATTGTACCCTTGTCTCCTGCCTGGAGATGATCCCTGAAAACTGGAGACTTGGAGCCAGGCCCTGGGATCTGGTAACTCTATCTGATCTAAAGATTCCCACCCTTCACCTAAAGAGATGAATAATTTGAGTCCTGTAACATGGAGTTATTCACCTGCAGAAGAAGGGCCTGAGATTAACACTTAGCAGATTGTATGTACATCAGAATACACACACACACACACACACACACCACTTTTAAATTGGGAAACAAGAAGAGGTGTGAGCTGTCTAAATTCAGACCATCTCACCATTTAGACACTTAATATCTGGTGCATGTTCGGGGAAGCAAAATGGAATACTCTACCCCAGTGGTTCTTAACCTGTGGCCCAGGAACCCCCAGGGGCCCACAATGTCCTAACAGGGGGTCTGCAAAGGCTTGAAGGCTGCTTGGCCCACCGTCTCCTTGCAGTGGAGTGGCCATGTGAAAGAAGCCAAGGCAAAGGGTGTCTGGCTGGCTGGCTTGTCCTGCACATTGCCATTCAATCTGCTCCAGCACCTCTGAGGGAAGGTTTAATGGATGGTGTAATTGTATTCTTCTTCTTATTATTGTTGTTGTTGTTGTTATTGTCATTGTCATCATCGTCGTCATCATCACATTCATTATGTATTATTGTTGTTATTATTATTAGGGTTTTAAATTTTAAGTCTTGGGGGTCCGCAGTAACAAAATATACTATTTAAAGGGGGTCCCTGGTAAAGAAAAGGTTAAGAGCCACTGCTCTACACTAAGAGTAGGTAAAGGGTGGCCATGGGGCTGTATGCACCCCAAGGATGTTTTTGTGGCTCCTAATCTCTCCAGAATCCTCAAGTGGACCTTTTTTTTGGTTTCATTTTATTTTGATCTAAAAAGAGGGTGAAACGTCCATGTGCAATAGTTTGCCTTTTAAATAGGTTGTAAGACCTCCCTGTACTGTTTAATATATTAAAAAAAACCAAACACCAATTCTTTTGAAGATAAGTGGACTTATGGCCACTTGGGTGTTTTTTTGGGTGATGATGATGGTAGTTGATGTGACCCTCAGAACATTGTGGGGCATAAATTTGGTCCCTGGACCTGTGTCAGTTATCTACTGCTGCCCTACACATATATGTGAGAGACAGCATGGTAAAAAGGTTAAGTGTGCTTGGACTGGCACCTGGAAGATTTCAGTTCTAGTATCCAGCAAGCCAGGAAACTCAGTAGGTAACCTTAGGGCACTCACATTTTCTCTCAGCTTGCCCTACTTTACAAGGCTGCTGTGAGGAAAGAAGGGGAAAGAGGACATAGTATATACACTAGTACCTTCAGCTCACTGAAAGAGAGACAGAATATAACTAATACATTAGTGAAATAGTTGTTTTGTAAAAAAAAACAGCTCTCTAATAAAAGTCCTTCATTTCTATGCTACTTCCAATAAGTGGGGCTATAACCAGCAGTTGGTGAGGTTTCGCCTTCTCTCCCTTACTCTTTTAACTCACACCTCTTTCCTTCCTTCCCTCCCTCCCTCTCTCCTGCCCCTTTTCTTCTGCCTCACTGTTTTTCTTTCCTGGTGTAATTATGGAATATGTTTCTCCTCCATACTCAGTCCAATGGTTGCTCAAATGATATCCTTCAAGATTTCACAGATGAAAACCAGGGGCTCAGCTAGACTGGAGAATGAATTGTGTAAAATAGCGCATTACCTCACTATCACTATTCATTTGTCCCCATGATCCATTCGCAAAATTACTGGCATGGGAAGCTGCAATTCTCACAGAGCATGCCCGCAAGAAAAGTTGGTGGCTGCGAGTAAATTACCTGCCTTATTATTCAACCAAAAGCTCTCTCCATCCCCCCCCTTTTTTGGTTTTGCTGAATGAGAGATGCAGAAGAGCGAATGACTGCTTAAAAACATTTTTTTCTTGCTCTGTTGCTCCCCAAAAAGCACTGGATCATTCCCCTGGGGAAAAAAAACAACAATGGTGGCTCCAGCTGCTTCGTTGCTGGCCAGCCTGCCCTCGTGCACGTCCGACCAATCACATTTGATTTCCTGGATGTGCCCCAATTTGAATTGCTTGTTCAGACGGGAGTTTATGTGCATTTTTGCATATTTTTTGAAAAAAATTGCGAGAAACAGCGAAAGCTATTATTGCGAACTACTTGGAGTTTTCAGCCCTCCTCCTTCTGAATATGGTGAATCCTGGCAGGAGCTCATGTGGACAAAATGTACTCTGCCTGCATTCTTTTAGGATTTTTTTCATCATCTAGACAACCACAGGATACATGAAGCTATGCAACACCAGAGTCTGATCAAGATAGCAGACGTTGTTAATGATGAAGAATACGCAAGCTAGGAGAGGTTGCAGCAGTTTGTTTTTGCCTGAGCCTACTGGGAAAAGGGGGAGGGTAGAAGAGGATAAATATTACAATTTGTAAAGCTAAACCCCCAGAGGTAATTTGTGTTTTGAGGGGAAAATATTGGAGAGATGACAGAAATAAGGTACTTTGATATAACTGTCTAATTAAGCGGGGAAAAAACACCTTTCCTTTTTCATATGCAGGGGAGGAAAGCAGGAAAAGAGGGGATAGAGGGAGAGATTGAATTGAAGTAATTTGATATGCGAAATTAAATTGTAAGAGGGTTAGAAGGAAAATGGAAGAAATAGATTTGAAAGGAAGAAAGGGGGAAATTAATAGTTTATAAGACTTTAAAGTCGAAGAGGAGGATAAAGAAAGGTCAGAGGAAGGTCAGAGGAAATTTAGTTGGGTGCGAAAGGAGGGACAAAAAGAGGACATTTTAAAAGCAAGTGAAGAAGTGGAAGGGCAAAGGATTAATTTGGATTTTCCCTGCCAAACTGGGACAGTTGGATGGCATGTTCCAGCTAGAAATATAAAGAAAATGGAAAAATGATCCCCAATGTTCTTCACCCCTTAAGAGCATGGCAATGGGGGGATGCATGTATTTTGGGAAAGGTAAATTTCAAACTAGTTATTGGTGGAGGATTTATTAAATCCTTCCCCAAAAAGGGTCCATGGCTGCGGGATTTCAGCAAAACCTCTCTCTCATGGGCCACTGTTCTGAAGTTCTCCTGGTTAGAAAGATTCTGTTTGAACTCTTGAAACAGAAGGCTTTTGAAGCAACCACCTTGCAGGACCACGTTGCATCAATTCCATTCAGACCATCTATATTATTTTTTAGAATACATCCACTGAAAGTTTGAGATTCATCTCCTTGTCACCCCTGCCTGTTCCAAGTCATGTTAGCACGTGTCTGCTCACAAGTTACATTTTGCCAAGGGCTTATGAGCGCTTGGCACTTTGTGTTTACAGGGACAGCAAAATGCATGACAAGTCAATAATGATGATGACAATAATAAAAATATCATTCTGCTTGGGACCCACACCTTCACAAATGGCCTTATGTGTGTGAAAAATTGAACTGAGTAGCTTTATAACATCCATATTCCCTTAGGAACTGCCGTGACGTTACAACGTACAAGCATCCATTGTGCAATGGTAGCCACCAACTGATGCACTATGGCCTGATGCACATCCAGACACCAGCTAGGAAGGGCTGCAGCACAACAAGAGTGCTTGGTGTGCGTCAGACATGCCCAATGCACATTGGGGTACCCTTGTCAGTGCACAGATGCACATCCTCGCAATTCACTAACAAGGTTTTGTTGCATTTCTTTAACATAGCTACGGATTCTTAAAATTACAAAACATATAGGCTGTGGTGTAGCTTCTTAGTTAGTAATAATAGTAATACTTCCCTTATATCTCTGTGCTTTGCCCTAAAGACAGTAACCTCTCTTGCTTGTTTATTTATTTTATTTATATCCCACCTTTTTCCCAGCAGAAGAGTCAAGGTGGCTTACAACTCTGTGTGAAAGATGCAAATAGCAAATAGTTCACAACAACAATCCCTTCTTATTTGGCTATGTGCCCTTTCCTTGGGACACTGACCTCTTTCTCATCTCCTTGGTGTGAATTATGCATAGTGAGTTAATAAATAATACAGGTTGAGTATCCCTTATCCAGAATTCCGAAATCTGAAATACAGGTCACACAAATACACACACATGTATGTGTGGGGCTTGTACCCATAGTTTCAATTATCTATTGTCCAAAAATGGTCTCTCTAGGTATTTCCCAGGTCCTCCAAGGTAACTCTATGATAACTTCTGCTGGAAGTTACCATAAAGTCATGCTGGAGATGCCTAGAGAGGTGGCTTCTCTAGGCATTTTCTAGGTCCTCTAGTGAGATTCTATGGGATTTGCTATTACTTGCAGTATCCCAAGTATTCACGGTAAGTCTGGAATGTATCCCTCATGGATGTGGTAGGTGACCTGTACTCCAAAATCGTCCACATGGGTGGCTGAGATAGTGACACCTTTGCTTTCTGAAGGTTTTAATGTACACAAACTTTGTTCAGTGCACAAAATTGCTAAAAGTATTGTGTACAAAATTACCTTCAGGCTATGTGTACAGTTGTCCCTTCATATAAGCTGGGGTTTGGTTCCAGGGCCCCCCGTGAATATCAAAATCCATGAATACTGTGTCCAGTTCTGGGCACCACAATTCAAAAAGGATATTGACAAATTGGAGCGTGTCCAGAGGAGGGTGACTAAAATGGTGAAAGGTCTGGAAACCATGCCTTATGAGGAGAGACTTAGGGAGCTGGGTATGTTTAGCCTGGAAAAAAGACGGTTAAGAGGCGATATGATAGCCCTGTTTAAGTATTTGAAGGGGTGTCACGTTGAGGATGGAGCAAGCTTGTTTTCTGCTGCTCCAGAGATTGGAACATGGAGCAATGGATGCAAGCTCCTGGAACAGAGATTCCACCTCAACATTAGGAGGAACTTTTTGACAGTAAGAGCTGTTCGGCAGTGGAACGCACTCCCTCGGAGCATGGTGGGGTCTCCTTCCTTGGAGGTCTTTAAACAGAGGCTGGATGGCCATCTGTTGGGGATGCTTTGATTTCCTGCATGGCAGGGGGTTGGACTGGATGGCCCTCGTGGTCTCTTCCAGCTCTGCAATTCTATGATTCTATGATCAATCATCATCATCCCCTTTATCTGTCTGCATGCCTTTTCTAAAGGAAGGTGGCCTCTTTTGAAACATGCAGGCAAATCAACCCCTCTTATTTACTTGTCTCTGTGCTTTTCCTGCCCGCTCTCTCTTGGTTTTAAGATGCCTGGCAAATTGTGAATCATCATCATCATCAATCATCATCATCCTTCTTTACTGGTCTGTGTGCCTTTTCCAAAGGATGGCAAACTCTTTGTCTGTGTGACAGATGCACAGTGAATCAAGAAGAAGTAAAAACAACAGCCCCTGTGTAGTACTATAACAACACAGTAATACAGTACCTCTTCTTTATTTGTTTGTATGCATTTTCCTGTTTAAAAAAATATTTTTATTCCACAATTAAAAAACAAAAAAACAAATACACATACTGAAATATACAAATAAGCAGACAAACTTACTTTATTTCTGGAAGCTCAAACTTCCCATTATCTCTTCCAGTTTATAGTCACCATAAATCCATCTCCCTCAAGTTCTTGTTCCCTTCTAGCCTTCTTCTACCTTCCTTCCCTTCCCTTTGACCCTTCTTTCATTCCTTTCCTTATGTTCACATCCTCTTCTTACGATTCCAACCCTACAGTCTTCCTCCCCCAAAACACACCAGATTGCTCCACAGTAACAGCAAGTTGCTCTGACCTGTCTTAATGGTTTTACAGCCCCCATGAACTTTGTGTTTTTTAAATCTGCCACTGCCAAACTTAAAAAAAAACAAAACTATTTCTACAGTGGGCACAAGTGATATTTCACCTTTCTGAAAAAAGAGAGAGGAAAAGATATCAGAAATCCCCCTTTTATTGCCTTAGCGATCGCTCGTTAAGGCAAAAATCCAACATGGTGGCAGCGGGTGCTTGCCCTGGAATCAAGCCCCGCCCCTTGTGCTCGTCCAGCCGATCAGGTTTGCGCTTTGTGGGGAACCAAGTCATGTTGAATCGCTTGTCTTAATTAGCAAAAATGCGCATATAACTGGAGCTTTTTTTTAAAAAAAAGGTGGAGAAAGCCATGAATGCTTTTCTTGCATAGTTTTTCCTCTTTTTGCCCCCCCTTCACAATATGGCACAACAATGTGGGTCCCGTTAAGACAGCTCGTATTCCCAGCAAATTCTGTGAGGGATATTTTCACTGTATAGAGAGTGAACCCCATGAACCCCAGAGAGTGTATACAGTAGGACCCCGCTGGGGATTGGTTCCAGCCCCCCCCTCCATGGATACCGAAAACCATGAATAACACCAAACGCCATTGAAAATAAGGGAACTTCTGGCTTAAAATACCACAGAGTTGCCTTGGAGGACCTAGAAAATGGGTAAGGAGGATACATTTTCTAGGAAGACTCTGTGGTAGGCATGCTGTTTTGTGTCTGGTGGATAACTGAATCAGTGGATAGCGATTCTTGTTGCCCACACAGAAGCAGCTCTGCAGCGCCTAACATCCTGCTTTGCAACAGCTGCAGAGCTGTTTGGGCTGGAAGTCAACCTGAAGAAAACAGAAGTTCTTTACCAGCCTGCACCACAGGACGAATACCACCATCCCCACATTGCCGTCGGCAAATCTGTGCTCAAGTCCGTTCAGCAGTTCACCTACCTGGGCAGCATCATCTCCTCAGATGCCAAGATTGACAAAGAGATTGATCACAGATTAGCAAAGGCATATAGTGCATTTGGAAGACTTCACAAAAGAGTCTGGAGCAATAAACACCTGAGGCAAAGCACAAAAATCAGTGTGTATAGAGCCATCGTACTGTCTATCCTCCTTTATGGATCTGAAACATGGGTCACCTATCGCCACCACCTACGACTCCTCGAGCGCTTTCATCAGCGCTGTCTGCGCACAATCCTAAATATACACTGGACTGACTATGTGACGAATGTTGCTGTCCTTGAGCAAGCAGGGATCACCAGCATTGAGGCCATGATATTGAGAACGCAGCTGCGCTGGGCAGGGCACATTTCTAGGATGGAGGACCATCGCCTCCCAAAAATACTACTCTACGGTGAACTCGCCACGGGTCAGCGTAAGAGGGGTGCTCCAAAAAAGCGATACAAAGACTCCCTGAAACAACATCTCAGGCTCTGCCAAATTGACCACCAACAATGGTCCGCCCTGGCCTCACATCGGGAGGCATGGAGATGCACTATCCACAATGCTGCAGCCTTATTTGAGAACTCACGCCGAACCAGTCTTGAAGAGAAAGGACAACGCAGAAAGAATCACAACCCAGAAACATCACCCAAGGAGACCTTCTGCTGTGCTTTCTGCAACCGGACTTGTTTATCTCGGATTGGCCTTTTTAGTCATCAGCGCGCTTGCAGAAAGCGCGGGATGAGTCCTTCCCGAATCTTTGTTTGAGAAGAAAAGCCAGAGAGAGTGAGAGGATAGTGAATGAGTGGATACAAGGGGTCCTACTGTAATGCAAATTCCCAGAACATCTGCAAGGATATTCTCCAATCTGGGACACTCTTTTAACCTCAGCCAGTTATTTGAGACCCATATTCATGAAAAATAAATAAAAATAATGATCATCTTTTACTTTGTTTCCACCCCTTTCCCATGACCTCCTCCTTATATCTGTTTTTATTGAACCCCTCTATTCTCTTGAGTCTGGAGGGGGGGAAATGGCACGGGGAATGAATGCCGAAAAGCAATGCTTGTCCCAAGATCCCTTGGCGATCTGTCTGGGGGTCTCTCTTCCTATAGGGTTGGGGACCTCGAGGGCTGGATCCACACTGTGCCAATAATCCAGTTTGAAACTGGGTTATTTGCCACGGCTCCTTTCTATGGGATCCTGGGATGTGCAGTTTGGTGAGGCACCAGCACTCTTTGGCAAAGAAGGCCTTGTCAACCTTAAAACCCCCCAAGATTCCATAGGAGGAGGCCATGGCCAATGATCCAGTTTCAAACTGTATTATTTGTGTACTGTACAGCTGTCCCTTCCTATCCGCTGGGGTTGGGTTCCAGGACGTCCGCGGATACCAAAATCCGTGCATAGTGAAGTCCCACGTTATGCAACGGCGTAGCAAAACGGTGTCTCTTCCAGGAGATGGCAAAAGCAAGGTTTGCTTTTCTGGATTAGGATTTTTTTTTAAAAAAATAATATTTTTTAAGCCAAATGGATACCAAATGCGTGGATGCCGAGGAAACAGCTGGGCTTTGGGGAGGTGGGGATGGGGCCGGCCTCTTTCCTTTCGCTCGCAAGCCTTCTTCCCGGGGCGCGCCTTGCAGGGGGGGGTGTCTCCATCCTCTCCCTTGGCGCGCGCCCCGCGTCTCGCCTCCCTCCTCGGGGCGCGCTCCCGTGACCCCGTGAACGCGCCTGGCCTGCCCCCCTCCCCCTGGCCTCCCTCCTCCCCGGGGTCCCGATGCCCGCCGTTTTCCCTTCTGCTCCGGGCTGAGCCTCCCAGCCCTCCTCTCCTCCTGCTGCAAGCGGGGCTCTCCCCGCGGCTGCCCCTCCTTGCTTTCGGTCTCCGCCCCGCTCGGGCTGGGAGGGAGGGGAGGGCTGGAGAGCCAGGCAAGGCAGCCCAGCCTTCCTCCCTCCCTCCTCCCTCCCTCCCTCCGTCCTTCCTCCCGGTGCGCCAGGCAGCTGCCGGCAGCCTCCGCTCGCCATTCGAAGGCACCGAGGGGATGGGAACGCGCGCCCTCTCCATGGGCCATCGGTCTTCCGCTAAGCCCCGGCCGCCGCAGCCCGCCCCGCCTCGCCCCCCGCTCCAGCTCCAGCCCCGGCCGCCGCCCGCCCGCCCGAGCCAAGCGTGAGGCCGGACCGCGCCGACGGCTGGGGCAAGCAAGCATGGTTCTGGTCCACGTCGGCTATCTTGTTCTTCCAGTGTTTGGCTCTGTGCGAAACAGAGGTATCTCTTTATCTGTGTCTTTTCTGGGCGGACCCACACGGAGGAGAGAGGGGAAGGAAAAACACCCCCAGCATCCCGGAAAGGAAAGGAAAGGAAAGGGGGCAAAAAAGGCAGAAAGGAGGGAGAGGTTGTCTGTCGCCCCCCCCCCACCATCTGCCCCAGAGGCGAGTGTGAGGAGGGGGTTGGAAGTGCGCCTTGTTTTGGTTTTCCCCTGGGCAGCAGGAGGGGGAGAGGAGTGTGTGTGTGAGTGTGGGTTTGAAGGGAGGCAACCAGGGAAAACTGAATGAGCGAAGAGGAGGAAGGGAGGAAGAAAAGAGGGAGGGAGGAAGGTCTGGGGAAGAGGAGAGCGGGGGTGCAAAGAGGCACCCCAAAAGTGTGAGGAAGAGGAGGAAAACAGTCTGAGGAAAGGAAGAAGAAAAGAGAAGATGGGAGAGAGAGAGAGAGAAAGAAATGAATGCAGAAGGAAGGAAGGAAGGATCCAAAAAGAGAGGGGGAAAAAAATACCCTGGGGAAAACTGGACAGAAATAGAAATAAGGGGATAAAGTTGGAAAGGAAGGCAAAGAACATGCCTTATGGCACCAGAAACAAACAAACCTGAGAGTCCATTGAGAAGAGAGGTACCAGGTTCAGCGATGGCAGGGAAGGGAATGGCAGGAGAAGCCAAGTGGGGGCTGTGCTTAGGACAATCTTGGGTTATTCTTTAGAGGTCTTGGACTGATTCTCCCTCCCCCCAATTTTAGAGCTATTTCTCCCTCTGCCTTTTTTGTGTAGAATAATGTATACCCCCCCCCATTTTTCCACCCTCCAGTTAACTCCATTTTAGATCTTCTGATGAGCCCCTCCCCCTTTTTCTCTCCCCCTTCCCAACAGACAAATATAGATCCATGCCTACAAGGACCAGTAACTGCCCCTTTCTATATATATATATATATTATATAGAACTTTATGAAGGGGGGCAGAATTAGTGTTTTATTTGATGCCTTCAGGATATAGGACTAGATGAAGGGGTTAGTGTGCATACCTTTAAAAAAAAGCCTAAATTCTTAATGTGTATATTATTATTATTATTATTATTATTATTTTAGCCAGTATAAAATAGAATGAAAACTGTCTGCTCATTATGGAGACCCTTCCGCAGCTGGTCTCTCACCCCTCCCTCTATCTTCTTGTGAACTCTATTCACCCCCTTCTATCCCTCCCCTCCCCTCCCCTTTTCATTGCCTTTCTTTGTTGGATTTTATTCCTTTTTTGAGGGGCTTTGGGAAAGCTTTCCCCTTTCCTCTTTTTGTTGCTGTTGTGGTTTGATATGGGGTGTAAATCCTCACCTCCTTTTATCCTCTCCCTTCCACCACCACCCCTTCCTTATTTTGGTGTTTTTAACAGTTCACAGCCGTCTTTGGAGGCGGGTTGCACCCCACAATTTGCCTAAAGAAATCCAAAATGAAACCCCAGTTTTAGAACAGCAAACATGATTTTTCTTCTGAGCGAATCTTTAATATGGGATGTGTATATATGGCCATTGCACATTTTCGCCACATTCCCTTATTCCCCCACCCATTCCCATATGCTGCCACAAACAATGAATCTGAATCTTTTGATTCCTTCCTTCCCTCTTTCCTTTCTTTTAAAACATTATTTCCCCTTCTTCATGCCTTCTCTCTCTCTCTCTCTCTCTCTCTGTCATATCCAAGATGCATTTAGATGTCATGATTTCTCACTTTTACTAGTCTTTCGTGCCTTAACTATATAGTGTGCTCACCTCAGCCCACTTTTCTCTGGCCCCTGGTTGACCAAACTCCTAGAATATAACCCCAATCCTTCCATTTTGTTTAAAAAGAACAATTAGATCAAAGAAGGTCTTTAGTTTTCTTGCAGGCCAGCCGGCCTTTTATTCTTATGCTCCCTGAGATGTGGACCATTAATGAGATGTGGACAGTTAATAAACCTCAATATGAGAGAGCTGAAAATCCCTTGCTAGAATCCTTCCAATTCTGCTCACCCCAGATTAAGCACTGGTGTGGCGGAGGGGGGGAGGAGGAAGGGAAGGTTGCCATACGAATCCCTCCCACACACAAACACTGCAACCTTTAGATAAATATGTTGCGTAAGTATTGCATTTTAGGGCCCTGGTACAGTCTCTGTTCAACACAGGTGAGAAAGGTGAAAGATACAGGAGTGGATGTCCAAGTCACCTGGGCAAAAACCGGCCATCAGCATTTCTATGCTTTGCCTTCCCACCACTCCGCCCCACTGTCATTCAGCTGCTTTCTCTCCCTCTTTGCCCCCACCCCACCCCACACTGCCCCTCCTTATGTACATGTGTAACATAACAGCTGAGTTCTGCACATTGTGGCATTCTGTTTTCTTTAACTGCAGCCTCCTCTAGTGTGATGATGGGATGACGGACATTTTATATTTTATTTTTTGGTGTGTGCATCGATTCCAAATCTTTCTTTTCTCCTTTCTTGTTCTGATTTGATTTGACTGAGTTTTTCCTCATTGTGTAGATCAAGTGAATGGTCAACCTGCTGCCCTGTGGCTTTTGTAGTTTCTCTGCCTCTGCATTTAGCTCTAATGTTGACACCCCACCCCTCTCTTTAACCATTTCCTGTATCCATCTAAGGAACGCACTGGCATTTTAAGCTGAAGTATCCTCTTTCTATGTGCTGGAAAACTGAAAGGGATGGGGGAGACAGCCCGGAGAGGGAGTTGGGGAAGATCAAACTGATGAGATTTTAAACAAGAAGGTTGGGTTTCTCCCTTCCTCTCACCTGCTCAGTTAACCTTGCATGACTTGAAATGCAAAAGATTAATCATAATTTTTTTCTTAAAAAATAAATGAAAGCAGCTAAACAGTGGCACCAAGTTATTGCTACAAAAATGGACACGATGGTATAAATAAAGTTGTAACCTCCTTTACTGAGATCACGGCATTCCCCCCCCCCCTCCAAATTTACTGGCTGGGCATAATTTCAAACCCAGCTATTATAAAGGAAGGGGAAAAACAACAACGATTGGCTGTATTCTTTGCTGGAAAGCAACACATGAACAATAGATTTCCCCCCCTCTTTGGGTATTATTGGACACAGAACACACCCACTGAAAAGCTAAGACACTGGGCAGGTGGCAATCTGTTAAACGGGGTCTCAAAAAGCCATCTGGACTTTCTGAGAGAGGATGCTGAGGCTTAAAACTGAAGTTCTAAATCACCAAGCTTCTTGTGAAAAGAAAAGAGAAAAAAAGAGAGAAAAGAAAAAAACCCAAATGGTAGACAGATTGTATGCTCAAACCTGTTTCTCTTTTGCTGTCATTGTAGTAGTCTAGAAAAAAAATATGATCAGGCCATTTCCAATAGAGCTCTAGTTTTATAACGCCATTTTTGTATCTTCATCCTGTTTAGCTAAGTACATTTGCACTGTAAATTCCTGTTAAGTGGATTCATTTTGCTTTAGTTGCTTGGAGGATGCAGTACCTTGAGGTTTATATGCCTCCACCTGATACTCCGCTCTAGCCTCTATTTATTGGATCGTGGTTTCCCATGCAAATTCCCTTGGGTTTGGGGGTTTGTGTGTGTGTGTGTTTTTAAAAAGTCCTTGCAATTTTTTTGTTAAAAAATTGAAGCATGGACATCTTGTTTAATTTGGGGCATCAAATTAACTTTATTTCCCTCAATATTATGCTAAAGCTTTGCATCCAACCAAAAGGGCTACTGCATTATTGTACAATGCATATTTAACACACAAACACATGCATAAGCACAGACACACACAGACAGACACACATGGCTCCCTCCCTCCCTGGCCAAAATTGCACCTTTTCTGGCACTTGGCCTTCATATGTTTTCTTTGAACACTGAATCAAACTCAACATCTGCAACTGCCTATGAAAAACCAACCCTTTCATTACAGCACATAAATTGGATGCAAAACAATTGTCCCCTCCCTCCATTAACATATACCTCTCTAATGGGGATTTGGACCAATCTTTCTTTTGAGGGTGGGGGGGGTGGGGAAGCCATCACACACACACACAAATTAACCCCCTCAAACAAAAGACAGAAAGCGGATGCTTACTTAGCAAAATGGTTTTCCATTCAACAGGGATAACATTTCTTTCTGCTGTGCTGAATTTTTTACTTCCTGTTCTTATTTTGTGGGTAAATTTTTTTCTGTATCAAATATCCTTTGGTTGTGTATTTCTTCACCTTTTTTCTTGTACTAAAACTGAAGCATGGTCTGTATTTTTTTACATTACCTAGTTTCTGATGTAAATCTCTCTGTAGAGACATATCCCGCTGAAATGTAATGTGCAGTAGCCGACACATCTACTCATTGTATGCTGCTTCTGTTCTGTTGCCCCTCCACGGCATGGTGGGCTCTGTGCCTTTTGTATTGTGTGCATGACAACATTGTTACAACACAGTTCCACTAATACTAATATACAATCTCTCAATAAAGAAACTAGTTTTCCTATATTAACCTAGTGTGCTTTTTCTATTGCTGTTTCCCGCCATTTATTGTTGTATTCCTGCTGTTTTAGATTATTTTTCCCTCTTGCTTTCCCGCCCACCCACCCACCCCCACCTCCTCCTCCCCATTTGAATGAATGGAATTTTCTTTTTTCTTTTTTGTTGGTGCCACCAATAGGGGGTGGGGAATAGGGGCTGTTAAATGTTCTCTATCCCATATCTTCCTTCAAGCATTAGCCTGTGATATATCAACTCTCTAGATACACATCCTATATTTACCATCCCTCTCTGCCTAGGTGGAGATGACTCTCGTATCTGTATTCCCTGTTTGGACCACAAAAATGTCAAGGGGAAGAAAAGATATATATGTGTGTGTTTATATATGAATAATGTATAAGCACATACGCTGATGAATATTTGGAAGAGTTTAATGTTGATGGAGCTTGCTTATTGGATCCCCTTTTTTTTTTAAAAAAAGGTTTATATATTGGTCATAACACGAGGTTGCTATGGCGGATGGGTGATGACACCAAACTAGGATGGGATTTGGGGATATATATGTATATCTTTAATTGGCAATTGGTTAATGATCCTGGAAAGATCCTTATTTCTTTCCCCTCCCCCCCCCCTGAACCTTCACTTTTAGGTCAAAGAAGTGGGTGTTTGCTAAGTCCTGTAGATAAAGGTCCTTAAGTGATGATGACTTTGGGTAGATAGTTAGAGGGGTATATATGACCAGAGAGGGGTGATGGCGCAGGGAGGAGAATGAACTTTAAATGATCTCAGGACCCCTTTTCTCATCCTTGTTGTATGTTGTCCCATGTCCGAGGCTCTTGCAAGCCTCTGATAGGGCAGGAAGTAACTCATGGTAACCTTTAAACTAGATATTTGCAGTCTTCTCTCCTCTCCTTACCTGCTTATTAATGGATCGGCCTTTAGCTGCAGACAGGTGGGTTTGTGTTTCTGTGAATATTTAGAATCATAGAGTTGGAAGAGACCACAAGGGCCATCCAGTCCAACCCCCTGCCTGCGACACATGGGTCTGTGTATACTTATACACACATGCTGGGTGTTGGTGTGCATGCACAGATTGCCAGGAAAGAGCTGTACAGATCTTGAACCTCTCCAAAATCCATAGATGGCCCCTCCTTATACCTGCCTACTTAGAAGTAAGTTCCACTGTTTTCCTTGGAGCTTACTCTCAGGAAAGAATGCATAAGAGGGCAACCAGAGAAGACAGTATCCCAGACGTGCAGTGGTGGCAAAGAGGATTCCTTATATAATAATTTTTGACTCCACATTGCCTTGCATTGCCTACGTGCCATAAGAGAGTTAAGATATGCTAGTAAGGCTAGGCGGAAGAAGACATAACCCCCCTTTCTCTCTCTCTCTCTCTTTCTCAAAGTTTAATTTAGCTCCCCTAAGCAAAAAGGAATGGGCGAGGAGGAGGTATAAGCTTTTAGAGTTTATCTCTCCCATCTATTCTTGATTTCCTCTCATTCAAGTGGGACCCAAAGAGAAATCAGCAGGTGTTGCAACATTCATGGTGGGACCCATTATTTTGGGCGTGGGAGAAAGAAAAAGAGATCACTGCATCATGGCCTTGAAATCTTTCATCAGGATGAAGTATAGAAATGCTTTAAACAAATAAATGAGGAATGGGATAGGGGAGACACCCCAAAATAAATAAAATCCTGACTTCATAGTCAGGAGGTATTCAGGGTCTGGGGTGGGGGTGTGACACACACAGTCAGGGGTTCTTCCCCCCCACCCTCCTTTTCCTCCTAGCTTCCTGCTTCTATACACCTTTCCCCATGTATCCTCCTCAGTCAATTGTTTGACCATGGCTTCCCTCCTTGTTTGAGCATACGCAAGGCACATTTGCTCCAACTCCTCCCCTCCCTTGACTGTTAGCGTATGCTCCCTGGGCCCTTTGTTCTTTGCGCTCTCGTATGCCAGTGGATCCGGCAGTTTAGCGGTTTGCTGTGACACACGCTCATGTTATGATCACACATGTGGAAGGGGCAGGCTTGTTATCTTGCATGAAGCAGCCGGATATGTTTTGAGGGGGGGCAGAATGGGAAGGCGAACAGGACCAAACATGCATGCCATTTAGGGGAGGGGGAGAGGGGAGGCCTTCCATCCCCTTTCTTTCTCACCCTCCCTCCCTCCCTTCTCTGCCCACCCTCCCATGAGAACAATTTTTGCTTTTCTTTTGGGGAATGACAAGACATAATGCCACCCCCCACCCCCAGGGGTATTTGATCCCTGACTCTGGCCAAAGGGAAACATGTAACACTACAACAGCTGTTCTCCCCACTCTCCATTCACTCCCTCCCTCTCCCCCCCCCTGCCAGCTTTTGTTCAGTTATCGCTGCATCAACAGACAAACAATCTACCAGATCTTGTCCCAGAGATTAATGCCCACACAGGTCAAAACCGTTCATTTGCTGTGGCTGGGAGATATATGGTTGGTTTTTTTTAAAGTTGCTCTAATAAGACCAAAAAAGGAAGAAGAAAAAACCCCACTGGGTTAATAGAACTCATGCTAAGTCATTTGTCATCTGAGTATCACGGCTGACCTCTCTTGCTAGAAGCATTCTTAGTGGAACACAGGTGTATCTCTGCCACATCTCGCCATTAAACCATCAAAGACCTCCATAGTTCATCTCTCATCGAATGCATGCGCAAGCTGACTGCCCAGGAGCCTTGGAAATTCTCGATGGGCCATCGACATAATCAGAATCACCTCCTTTTGTTTCATTCACATGGAAGGTTCCTTTCTGCCATGCTCAGATTTCTGTTCCAGCTGGGCATGGATGGTGGTAAATGCTCTCACCAACATCATATTGTGGGGGTATATCCATTGTATTTTTCTCAAGTACTTGGGTGCACTGATGAACTGCCTGAATATGGGATGTATCCACACTGCGCAATTATAGCTGTTTCATCCTACTTCCACTGCCATGGCTCCATGTCCTGGAATCTTGGGATTTGTAGTTTGGTGAGGTACTTAGAATTTATCTGTTAGAGAACTCTAGGGCACTTCCCCGAACTATAGCACTAGAGATCTCTAGCAGAGAATTCTAAATACCTCACCAAACTACAAATCCCAAGATTCCATAAGGTGGGCCCACAGTATTTAAAGTGGAATCAAAGTGCTATAATTCTGTACTACTGTACAACTACATCCTTGGCCAGGAGCTCCCCTCACTTTTTTACCAGTGGGTCCTCTGGTGTGAGTTGTAGTTGATGGTGATAATGCAACTCTTTGAGGTGAAGGTGAATTTAAAGGTACCGGTATTATGATGTTCCTCTGAGTTTACCCATCAGGTACAGAATCGAGGACATGCTGGGAAATTTTGGCACTTTTCAGAGTTTGTTTTAAAGAGCAAGAAATTAACACATGATTAGTCTTGGCTGAAGGTTAGAAATGTAGGCAGATTTGACAAAGGCTTAGCAACAGACACAAGACTCAACAATGCAATTACATCCTACGCTGGTTTATACAGTGAGATGGCAATCCTAGGGAGAATATACTATACCACCATGTAGGAAGCTCTTTGTAATGAGATAGAGCACAGGTCTACCTAGTCCAGTATTGTCAGCTTTGACTGGCAGCTATGGGTCTCCAGGATTTCAGGAAGTGTGCTTTCCTATCTCCATGTAGCAATCTCTTGTGTTCACTGGTGGCCTTTCATACAAGCGGTAGCCAGGCCTGACTCAGCTTGTGAAATCAGACAAAATGAGGTGTAGTCAAGGTGGTATCAATATGGGAATTAAGTCACACAGAAGTCAATGGAACTTATAGGAAAAGAGATTCCACTTAAATATTAGGAAGAACTTCCTGACGGTAAGAGCTGTTTGACAGTTGAACATGCTGTCTCGGAGTATGGTGGAGTCTCCTTCTTTGGAGGTTTTGAAACAGAGGCTCGATCTGTTGGGAGTGCTTTGATTGTGTATTCCTGCATGGCAGGGGACTGGACTGAATGGCCCTGCTGGTCTCCATGATTCGATTTTTGAATTGACATGGATATAACTGTGATTTTAGTTCCTCACTGTTCACTCACAGGTAAGTGTGCAGAGAATTGCAGTCTAGTAAACTTTCAGCAGTCACTGGATGGTGGATCTCTTTTTCTCTTTCCTCCCTCCACACCTTTTCTTTGCCGTTAAGAAATTTGGGCCCAATTGTATTCCCTTTCCTTGCTTTCTGTTACCCTGACACTCAACAATGTTCTTTCTAAAACCTCCATTTTTAAAACTTCTGTGTTGACTTTTTACAGAATGTGGTCCTCTCGCTCTCAAAATCACTGCCATAATAATCACATGGTTCTAGATGAAGGTAATTTTGACCTGTGCAGGGCAGCTTGTGCTTCATATATATCCCATTCCTATAAGAGATTTGTTGAAATGAGTCTGACTTGCACAAGGCATCTCCAGTCCAGGTAAGCTGGAATGGCATACAGGAGACAATTCCAGTGATGTACTGTACTTGGAACCATTAGGTCTAAATATAGTCGGACCCCCATATCCGTGGAACCAATACCCACAGTTTCAGTTATCCATACTTGTAAAAAAATAGGGCCACATACCATAGAGTCATGCTGGGAAATGCCTAGGGAGGCATCCTCTCTAGGCATGTTCTGGGTCCTCCAACACAACTCTGTGGTAAGCTTGTACTCAAACGCCTTTACTTGAATAGGCTTGACTGTTATCTGCAGTTCTGGTATCCGTGGGAAGTCCAGGAACCAACCCCCCTGGAGATATGGGGGTCTGACTGTAATTTGAAGGCATCAGATCCTGTCTGATCTTGGAAGGTAAGCAGGGACAGTCCTGGTTAGTACTTGGATGGGAGACCTCCAAGGAATACCAGGTGCTGTAGCCTACAGGTCAGAGGAAGGCAAGCAAACCATGTCTGAGTATTCCTTGCTTAACAACAACTATTTCTTACCCACCTCTCCTTATAGATTGAGGTGGGGATCAACAACAGATTAAAATACAGTACAACAACATAACACCAGTTAAAAAACATATAAAACCAATTCATATTAAAAACAACCCATTCATGCTTTAAAACCTGTAGGCCTGTCAGTAGAGACTGGTCTTTGATGCTGTTTTAAACTCACAGACAACGTATTGAACTGTTGAATCTCTTCTGGCAGGTGATTCCACAGTCTGGGAGCACTGAAGAAAAAGTCCTCTGGCTAACAGTTGCCAGCCAAGTCCTGGCTGATTGAAGTAAATGTCCTCCAGAGGACCTGAGATTTAAGAAAACCCTATGAAATTCATGCTTAAAGAAACAAACAGGAAATACATAGCATGTCTTATGTATCAGTGCTTCTCATGCTATTTGATATGAGGAACCAGCAGTTTTTCCCTAACATGTCAGGGGCAACAGCTGTGATCAATGCATGCATGCTGCTTTATTCTTCTCCATGACTAGCTTTAAAAAAAAGTTGTACACAAACTGCCTCACTTTACTTCTGTTGTCGTTGTTGTTGTTATTATTGGCTGACCCAGCATAACATGTGCCTTTATAGTAGATTTGAAAGGTTCACACGGTTCAGCTACACGCTATTATTTTAGCCCCCCAAAACACACTTTGCAGTAGTATACCACCTACATTTGACTGTATTTCCCATTGGGAACTGCTTTTATGATTTATTATCTTTCTAAATTTCTAAAATATTGCATTGTTTTACATGTGGGTGGTAAGTGGCTGAGGGAGTGAGAGGAGGGAGGGGCTCTTGTGAGGCTGGGGGTGTAGATGCAGATTGTGTGGCAGGAGTGGATTGTGAGGTGGAAAGGGAATTTGCATGTGGGTGGTGATTGGCTGAGGGAATAAAGGGAGTGAGGGGATTGGTTGAGTAAATGGCCAATCAGCACACTGGGAAAACAAACATACCCAGAAGCTTTATACTGTATATACAGATTACACAGTTGGCCCTCCACATTTGTGGGGTTAACTTTTGCAGATTTGAGTATTTGTAGATTATTAGCTGCCACCTCCACTGCTGCCCTCTGCCATATTTAATAGGGAATGCAAACCTCGTGAGACTGAGATAGACTGCGCACATGCTGCAAGGTTTGTTGCTTTTAAAGATGGTGTAAGACAGCAGCAGAGGCGGCGGCAAGTCTTGCGAAGGAACTCTGCCACCTTGAAGGCATTCATGGTGGGTTGAATCCGTGGATTGTACTTTTGGGGGGTGTTAAATGTGATGGGGGAGGGCAAGAGATGTTTGCATTTTCCCCACTTTTGCAGGGGTCCTACGCCCCTAACCCAACTGGATTTGTATCTCACTTTTCTCCAAGTGGCTTACAATTTCAAAGAACAATGCAATTAAAAACATACAAAAAGTGAACATTAAAATACAGTAGAATGAAACATTTGCATAGACTATGGCCTTTCCTTGCTGTGGGATTCAGGTTGGCTTGGCACAAATGCCTTCAGTTGTTGCTTTTGTCTCTTGCTTTGCACACCAGTACGGCTGAAAGGTGTCATGACCTGAAGGGGGTTCCAGTTTCTAAAGAACATATATTTTGTCCTGCTGAGGCAGCACTAACCCACCCCCTGTCCTTGTAAATGAGAGTTAGGGCCACCGAATCATCACTCATTGTACCTTGAGCTCAGAACTGCTGATGTGAATTTTTATGATCTCGTTTTGGCCTTGGACAATCACATGCTGTTGCTGGGGGGGCGGATATAAAAAGCATATCTCTGCAATCTGCCCGTAACTGATCTAATAATCAAAGCAAAGACTTCCTTTGGGATGGGGTAGGAGAAGGCAAGTAATTGGTGGATTGAGAGTGCATCCCATAGCCAGAGATTTGACCAAAAACAAAACAAAAAACCCTCTTCCAACCCAGAGCTTGGAAAAGTTTGTTTTGGACTACACATCCCAGAATCCCCCAGCTAGCATGGCCAATAAGCCCTCCCCACCCCATCCTTACTGGAAGAGATCTATAATTTCAGGCGGGGGGGGGAATAGTGGAGGAAGGGAATAACCAATCAAGCCCACCTCCCCAGCTCATCAGGACCTATTTACAAATATTTAGCAAGTCTGTCTACACTATGCAGTTATATCAGTTTGAGACCACTTTATCTGCCTTTGCTTCATCCTATAGAATCCTTGGATTTGTATTTGCTGGTGGATTCTTGCAGTTGTACAGTGGGCCCTTGGTATCCGCTGGGATTTGGTTCCAGGAACAGCCCATCCCACCCCATGGAAACCAAAATCTGTTGTTGCTCAAATCCCATTGTATACAATGGCATAGTAAAATGGTGTCCCTTATATAAAATGGCAAAATCAAGGTTTGTTTTTTTTTTTGATTTTTGTTTTGAATATTTTCAAGCCATGGAAAATGGTTGAATCCATGGATGCAGAATCCCTGGATATGGAGGGCCGATAGTAGTGTGAAATGGAACTTTTCCAAGCTTTGTCCATTTCATATATGACTGGGGCAGGCTATGGCTAAGATTCTGTTTACTGCTGGCAAGTGTAAATTTCTGCTGATGTATTTATGCAGACAGATGGTAGCAATAATAGCATAGGAAGGTAGCCATGTGGCTGATCATGCAAGCAATGTGCTGGTGGCCATTAAAATCATGGGGTGGAGCAGTGTAATTGGGAAAATGGCTTGTGAAAGGAGGTATTGGACACCTCCTTACACAACTGTCTTAACACAGCTGCCAATGTAACCACGATTTATGCTGAGTTAATAGTCCCGAGTTCCAGCCCATGGGTTTAAATGCATGGACCTATCATTTGGTTCTTACAGGGGGCTGGTCTCTTGAGATAACATTCTTGGGGAAAGAACTGTGAGATAAGAGCTTCTGGATCATGATTTTTGCCAACAAGCCCTTGTTCAGCTTATCTGAAACTAAACCTAGAAAGTGGATTTTTAACAAGGAATGCCTAGATAATATATCCAACTGAGAGTCTGCAAATGGCATGAAACAAAAATATTGGCAGATCTGTTCGGGGTTCTGCTGCATTTCAGAACTTTTAACAAGGAAGGAAAGCCCTATGGGGGACAAACTGAGAAATAAAATCCCGGGTCTACTGTACTGAAGTATATTAATTTTCCAAAGACAGTGTGTTATATTGGCTATAACCCAAATATAACCAAACCCAAAGGAAAAAAGGACACGGGTTTGCCTAAAATGTGCATACTGTGCTTTCTGCAACCAGACTTGTTTATCTCGGATTGGCCTTTTTAGTAATCAGCGTGCTTGCAGAAAGCGCGGGATGAGTCCTTCCTGAATCTTCGTTTGTGAAGAAAAGCCAGAGAGAGAGAGAGAGAGAGAGAGAGAGAGAGAGAGAGAGAGAGAGGCATATGCTATGTATACAAACACATTTAGAAATAATTACTATAGATTTAAATATACCATACCTTTGAAAAAGAGGAGGATGAGGGACCAGTCCTCTTACGAAAAGATTTATCATTGTTGTTGTTTGTTAGTAGTAATAATAGTAGTACAATAGTAACAGCTTATGTGTATTGGTAAAGAATTCCTTCACTTTAACTCTGTGATAGGTTTGCCTTAGGGCAGTGATGGGCAACCTTTTGAGCTTGGTGTGTCAAACTTCGCCAAAAAACTGAGCATAACTCAGGTGGTGTGTCACTTTGAGGAAAAAACATTATTTCGCGACATTTATAGTTTAAATAACATAAAAGTATAATTGTTATATATAATTATATTTAATAAACCAAAAACTAATTATTTAACTTACCTGCTTAGTGACTTCTTTGTTAATCCGTCAGTCAGTTTCTTTTGTTGGTCTTGATATTATTTAGCTAGTGTGGGGTGCCGTGAACTAAGTTAGACTAGAATCTTAGGACATTTTCAGACACAAAAAAGTTGTTCTGAGGTCTTGGGAGACATATGCACCTGTTTTGTGGCAGGGGGCCAGTTTCTGACGACGATGTCCCTCTCGCATCGCCCTCCGTGTTCTTTCTGTGTCGCATGGAAGGAAAAGGCGCCACTTTTTACTCAGGGAAGTTCTTTTCCTTCCATGCGACATGGAAGGAACACGGAGGGTAACGCGAGAGAGACAGCATCGTCAGAAACTGGCCCCCTACCGCAGAACAGCCGCGTACCTCTCCCGATCCCTCAGGATGACCTTTTTATGTCTGAAAATGTCCTTAGAGTTAGACTCTAACTCCAAGACTTAAGTCACAAATGTTTCATCCTCAGGAACAGCAAATGTTTCATCCTTGGCTACTGCACTTGGCTGTGCAGGAGCTGAGGATGAAACATCCTTCTCGGGATGCGGCCGCCTCAGCAGCCATGTGTCATCAGAAATGGCTACGCCTGTTAGTGCTGACACGTGTGTCATAGGTTTGCCATCACTGCCTTAGGGTCTCCACAAATCAGAAATGACTTGAGGGCACACAACCACCACCACCAAAATGTCTGGAAACACAACCAATAGAAGTTTACCGTGCCATCTTGTTATTAGATTTTTTGGATTTCAACTCCCATATCCTTTCACCCTTCCCATGCTGGCAGAGGCTGATGGAACCTGAAGCCCAAAACATCTAGAGCAGTGGCTCTTAACTTTTTCTTTACCAGGGACCCCCTTCAAATATCTTTTGTTGCTGTGGTCCCCCAAGACTTAATTCAAGATTTAAAACCCTACTAATAATAATTTCTGATAATAATACAATTACACCATCCATTAAACCTTCCCACAGAGGCACTGGAGGGGGAGGGAAGACTTTTCTCCTGCTTCATCCTGCAAGTTTGTGGCTGGAGCAGATTGAATGGCAATGCACAGGCCAAGCCAGCCAGCCTTTGCCTTGGCTCCTGTCATGTAGCAGTTCCACTGCGGGGAGAAGGTGGGCTGAGCAGCCTTCAAGCCTTTGCGGACCCCTTGTGAGGACATCATGGCCCCCTGGGGATCCATGGACCACAGGTTAAGAACCACCGATCTAGGGATGTACTATTTGCCCACCGTAACCTAAACTGTGCTCTCTTGCTTCAGAATTTCAGAGATTCCTTCTTGAAGTAGACCAGGGGTAGGCAACTGCGTGAGGGTCAGGGGCCAATTTCCCCCCAGATTCCCCTCATGGGCCACCCCCCCCCCCACACACACTGCAAACCCAAATACCTCAATTTTCCCCTGCAGTCCTTTAAGAAGGAAGAGGAAGTAACACCCCACCACTCCCTGTTGCCATTTTGAGAGGGAGTGCAGAGGACAATTGAGTATTTGGGGGTAGTGCAGGGTTCTTGGGTGCTTCTGGGGGTATTCCTGTGTGTTTCCCCATGTTTTCAGGAGGGAGAGGGGGCATACCTTCCAACTGTCCCAATTTGGCAGAGACAATCCCAACTATTCCACTCTTATCTCATTTTTTCAGCTGCTTTTAAAATGTTCCAGTTTCTCTCTTCTCCTTATACTTTCCCCCTTCATCCTCAGCTTACTTCACTTGCTGCAAACTGAGTTTAAAAAGGCAAAAGCTGTTTGCGCTCAAGTCAGCAAAGGGGCACAGGAGAGGAGGGAAGGGAGTCTTGCCCTTCCCAGGAGGCTCAGGCAAGAGCACACTGCTGCAGCCTTTCCTGGCTTGTGTGTTCTTCCTCATTAATACATTTTGCCACCTTCACCACATTCTGATGTTGCTTGGATGCTCATGTCCTGGTTTTCATCTATGAAATGTTGGAGGGAATAGGGCTCTTCATGGTTTGGGGGCAAACATTGCCTGAAAATTGCACATTGAAAAAGATTTGGCTGGGGTAGTGGATTTGGGGGGCTCGGGGGGGCTTATGGGGCCACAGAGGTGTTGTCCAGGGATTGCATGACACCTGCAGCCCACACTTTGCCCACTCCTGAACTAGACTAACATAGATCTTGTCCATCATTGTTTCAGAGAATCCCACTAATCAATGGGTTTTATTCACATTCGCTGGGGTTTGGTTCCAGGAGCCCCCGTGAATACCCAAACCCGCGAATACTCAAGTCCCATCATATGCAATGGCATAGCAAAATGGTGTCCCTTATATAAGATGGCAAAATCAAGGTTTGCTTTTGGGATTATTGTTTTTTTAAGAATATTTTCAAGCCGTGAATACTTAAAACCGTGAATGCCAAATCCGTGAATGTGGAGGGACAACTGTACAAATACCCCTTGTGCTGAATTAGTGAGCCCTTGTACCAGCTGGGAATGGTTGGAAACGAATGCCCAAGCTTTAAAACCACCTTTGGGGGGGGGGGAATCAAACTTTCCTCCAGCATTGCTTGCCTTGGAAATTTATCACTCTGTATGGAGACCTGGGGAAGCATAGCAGATGCTTGAGACTTCAGCTGCTGCCTGGAGACCTGGGGTGTAACCACATGCTTCAACTGCCCTGGCTCCATCCTTCTGAATCGAATCCTGGGATTAGCAATTTTATAAGGCACTTAGAATTTCTCTTCCTTAATTCAGAACAGTGCCCTAGAGCAGTGGCTCTTAACCTTTTCTTTACCACGGACCTCCTTTAAATATCTTTTGTTGCTGTGGACCCCTGAGACTTAACTCAAGATTTAAAACCCTAACAACAACAACAACAATATCTGATGATGATAATAATAATACAATTACACCATCCATTAAATCTTCCCTCAGAGGCACTGGAGGGGGAGGGAAGACTTTTCTTCTGCTTCTTCCTGCATGTTTGTGGCTGGAGCGGATTGAACGGCAGTGTGCAGGCCAAGTCAGCCAGCCAGCCTTTGCTCCTGTCATGTGGCTGTTCTACTGCAGAGAGTAGGTGGGCGAAGAAGCCTTCAAACCTTTGTGGACTCCCTGTGAGGACATCACGGACCCTGGGGTTCCCCAGACCACAGGTTTAAAACCACTGCCCTAGAGAATTCTAAATGTATCATGAAACTACAAATCCCAAGAATCCATAGGAAGGAGCCATGGTAGTTAAAGGGGTATCAAACTACTATAATTGTTCAGTGCAGATACACCCAGGGTAACCCTACCTAAAACCCATTGATTATTTATTTCCCCCCTTCCTATGGATTCTTGGGATTTGTAGTTTCGTGATACACCCCAGGTCTCCAGGCAGCACCTGAAGTCTCAAGCATCTGCTATGCTTCCCCAGGTCTCCATACAGAGTGATAAATTTCAAGGCAAGCAATACTGGAGGAGTACCAGAGAAAGTTTGTGTGTGTGTGTGTGTGTGTGTGTAATTTTCCCTGTGAGCTCCTGCTGAGCCTTACAGACGTCTCAGCCACAGTCCTGTAAGGCCTGGAAAAGCTCCTCCTCTTGTGACCCTGTCGGATGCCAATGCTAATGGGAATGGTGATCACTTTTGCAGCTGCTGGACACACTTTGCTTCCCATCCAGCTGCTACAACACTGTGCCAACACTACAGTTCTGGGTTGCTATATTACCAGGTTAGTCTGGGTTTTCCAGGGTCGGAACCCATTTACCAGGAGCCCATTCACACTATACAATTATAGTGCTATTATTCCATTTTAACTGCCATGGTCTCATCCTATGGAATACAGGGGATTGTATTTGGTGAAGCATTGGAGCTCTCGGGCTAAGAATTCTAAATACCCCTCCCTAAATGGCCAGTTACAGGAATCCATGAGACAGAACCCTGGCCGTTATGCTATAATTCTGTAGTGAGAATGGGCCCTGGGTATCCTTGTATCTGTTTCCACAATCAGCTGATCCAATAGCAGGTCTGTGCCTTTCCAATCCTTCCTTGACTCACTGCTGTGACATCACAAGGACCAATCCCTGTGATATCACAAGTTTCTCAGATTATGGGTCTGGAACCTTGAGAAGAGGCATGTTGCACACCCAGAAACCCTAGCCCCTTCAGTTATAGATGGGTTCACCAGAAATTGACCTGTGGAAATGGGTGGGACACAGTTTATCTCTGGTCCACACCTACTGTTGATTATAGCATGCTTCATCTTGTGATAAATAGGCTATCCCTTGCCAGATGTTGTATATGGGCCAAGAAATAGCCATGAGACTTGTCCTATCATTAGGCAAAGGCAGCTGCTTCAGGTAACAAGTGATCATAGAATCATAGAACTGTAGAGTTGGAAGAGACCACAAGGGCCATCCAGTCCAACCCCCTGCCACGCAGGAAATCACGATCAAAGCATCCCCGACAGATGGCCAGCCAGCCTCTGTTTAAAGACCTCCAAGGAAGGAGACCCCATCATGCTGCTGTTGTTGTTGCTGCTGCTCGCATAGTGAGGTGATGCCAATTGAGCTGTTTCTTACTGGCAAGATGGGAAAAAAATCATAAATCATAGAGTTGGAAGAGACCCCAAGATGAGGAACAGGGGTGATCGTCCCCAATCATCTTCTTCTGTTGGAGGACTTAACTGAGTATGCCATAAGTCTGTCCTATAACCTTAGAACTAGCATGCAGTCCTCATTTTTGAAAAGCATTGCTTTGCTAACTAATTTTTTGCAATGAGCCAAAATTGAGTTACATTTTGCCTGGTCACGACTGTAATTCACTATTTTTCAGTGAAATTGTTTGTCTGCATGCAACTCATTAGTGGGTATGTGTCCTGAATCAATCTGAGCAATGGGGGAGGGGGGGGAGGAAGGATTGATTTGTAATGTCTTTTTTCACCCCTTCCCCAAATTACCAAGGTTACAGTATCTGAATTGACCACTGGGGGGAATCAGAAAGCATATTCCTATATCTTCAAATAGCACAATAGTAACAACAATGATAGCTTGTTTGCAATGAATAAATTAGGAAGTTGACTGCATTCAAAGATATAGTTGTGTTAGTCTGGAATATCAGTAAGCAAGGAGCACTTGTAGCACCTTTGAGAGTAACTGAAAGAGAGAAAATTGTAGCATAAGCTTTCGTAGACTTAGGACATTTTCAGATGATCCTTGCAGCACAAGGATCAAGCGGGAGAGGTTCGTAGCAGCAGCGCAGCAGGAGGTTGAATTCGGACGACGCCATCCCTGCAGCGAAATCGGCCGTCTCTCTTCCACTTAGGGTTGGAGCCTGCCGCGCTATATTCGGCCAGATTTTATTCACGGACAACTCCAACCCTAAACGGAAGAGAGATGGACGATTTCGCAGCAGGGATGGCAGCGTCCGAAATTGACCCCCTGCCACATTGCTGCTACGAACCTCTCCTGCTCGATCCTTGTGCTGCAAGGATCGTCTGAAAAAGTCCTTAGTCTACTAAAAATTGTAGCATAAATTTTTGTAGGCTTAGTCTACTAAGTTTACAAATGCTTATGCTACAATTTTCTCTCTCTCACTTAAGTCTCAAAGATGCTACAAGGTTTCCTTGCTTTTTGGACTGCAGTTACAGTAATATGTAGTGATTTGTTGAGTGATCAGAGTGATGAGTGAAGTAACTGTTTCTTTTAAAAAAGTAACATTACAAGCTCTGAGTGCAGGATGCTTCAAGTGGTTTTAGTTAACCACTAAGACTCCAGCAGAATTTATGGAAGTGAGTAGGTGGGTTAGACGAGACTTGGGGCTTCTCTATACAAGGGGGGAAATGTAGACTGATGCGCACTAATGCCAATTTGAAACAGCTTTGATTTGTCTTAACAGTTTTTTGGCAAAATCACAGGCACTGTAAAGCTATCCACTTTTGCTGGCCCAAAGGGCATGCCTGCGAATCAAGATGGCAGGCGTGAGTGAATTACTTGTGTTTTTATTTTCACCAGTTGCTGCTGCTGAACAGTATCTTTTTAAAAGCATATCTAAGGTGCAAAAGTGCAATGTTTCACCTAAATAAATAAAGAAAAAAGGGAAAAAAAGGCTGTTTTGTCACCTCAGCACATGATTGCTAAGGTGAAAATCCAATATGGAGGTTCTGGGCACTTGCCTTGCTAGCAAGCTCCGTTCCCTGCCCATGTCCAACCAATCAGCTTTCTGCTCTTATCGGGACTTCTGTGATATACAAAATGTTTGTGGGGAGGGTGAGAAATCAGTATGAAGACTTCTGCTCTTATTGGGAATGCTAATGATAACGAATTGGTTGTCCCAATGAGTGGGAATGCATATTCCCCGCATAGCTTTTTTAAAAAGTCAGAAAAAGCCATGAAGGCTTTTCCTTCGGAGTTTTTGGTAGACTTGCCCCCACCTTTTGAATATTGTGGATTGATGCGGGATGCCATTTAGACAAATCATATTCTCCTCAAATTCTTTGGGGAGTATTTTCACTGTTTGGACAACCCCATAGACAAAGATACATAGGGTACCATCACATTCCCAGAACTGAAGATTCAACTAGCCTGGAAGGTGTGGGACCTTTTGTTCACTGTCTTAAGCAGCAAAGTATTTTGGGCTGCTCTTGACATTAACAGTGGATAACTAGCAAGTTGAGTGAAATGTCTCTTTGACCTTTGGGGGATTTTGCTAGAAAAGGGTTCCTCCCCCCGCAGGACCCAACAAGCAAGCTGCAGCCTAATCCTGACATTTCATTTCAGGGAGCAGAGAACTCACAAATGGTGCATGATCCTGCAGAAACTGGTCCTAGGGGTTAACTGGTGGGCTGTGACCTCCTTCCTCTGACCCTCTCTAGCTAGCTAAGGAAATGATGAGCACTGTTTTCCAAAAGAATGGCATTGTCACTTTGACTCAGCACCATTCTAGAAACAGCCTGCCACTGTGCGATGCCCAACAGGGTTGGGCATGTTAAATGTGAAATGCGCAGACCTCACACTTTAATTATCTACGTACTTATCTTTTACTAGAATCTTGGGATCCACCAGCTCAGTTGGGGCCTTGTGCAAAATCCATGGAATTAAATCCGTAGCTCAGGAATTTGTTTTGAGTACAAGAACTTGAAAGGAGGTCCCAGGCTTCCCACGCAGAAGTCCTCTTCTACTTATCTCCAGCTTTCTTTCATTTCAGCACTGTAACTTTGGGTGCTGCTTCTCTTGTTAAACCATTGGAACTGAAATCCTTGCAGATCATGTACTGTAGATATTCCCTTCACATCCTTGCATATCACCAAGAAAGTGGTGCAGATCTATCTTCTGCTTCCCTCTTGCTTTAAATAACCAACAATTGTCTTGCGGTTTGTTTTTGTCTACCTCTCATGGAGTTGTGTGCATGTGTGTACAAATGCTTACCTTCCAACTGTCCCAATTTGGCAGGGACACTCGTGATTAATCTTCTGTCATCCCACTTTGTCAGCTGCTTTTGTATTAAAATAATTTTATTCAAATATTTGCACATATGAACATAGACATAAACACACAAAAGATAAAAAAGACATACAAATCACCATACACCCAACATTTAACAATTAAAACATCTCCTCCTCCTCCTCTCCCTGCTAAAAACAGACTTCCCACTTATCCTCTAGCTGTTTGTTAAAGTAATACCGTAATATTAATTCCTCTTCTCTTATCTACTATCTTCCTTATTTAATCAAACTAGTTACAATAACAGTAGACCACATTCCTTTCACTAATACAATACCACTCGCACACTGTGAAGAAATAGGGAGATTTTATTTCCTAACTATCAAACCCCATTACACTAGTATCCTCTCTTATTTGTTTAACGTATTCAATAAATGGTTTCCATGTTATCTTAAATACCTCTGTTGGATTTCTTTTCACTAAATTTGTTAATTTATCTAATTGAGTTAATTCTATTACCTTTTCTAACCAATCCATGCATGTCAGGGTTTTCTACTCTCTCACCAAAACCAATCTTGCTGCTGTTACGAAATAATTTATCATCCCGGTCTCAAGCCAATTTTGAATCCCATTTTTTTTCAATCCGTTTATTCATTTTGAACCAATACTTCTTCACTTTTCTACATTTCCACCATAGGTGGAAGAATGTTCCCACCTGTTCATTACATTTCCGGCATAAATATGTTACACCTTTATACATTTTGGCCAATTTTTCCAGGGTTATCTACCATTTGTACATCATTTTATAAAAAAAAATTGTTTTAGATTATAGGAGCAGACAAATTTTAGTCCCTTAGTCCAAATATCCTCCTATTGTTTCAAACAAATATTATGACCTAGATTTGACAACCAACAAATAATGCTTTGTTTTTCAGCTGCTTTTGAAATGTCCTAGTTTCTCTCTCCTCTTTTGATTTTCCCCATTGTCCTCAGCTTAATTTGGTTGCTGTACACTCAGTTCAAAGTGCAAGAGTTCAAAATGAACTCGATTTACTCAACTGAGGGAGGGCGAAGGAGGGCAGAATCTTCTCTTCCAAGTAGCCTCAGGCAAATGCAACTGCAGCAGCGCCTCCTAGCTCATGTGTTCTTCCTCAGTACAGTGCGACACCCATATCCACAGGGAATATGTTCATGGACTTACAGTGGAAATGCTAAACCACAGATAATAGCAAATCCTATTGAAATGAACAACTTCTGGCCCAAGCATACCAAAGAGTTGCACTGGAGAATCTAGAGATTCCTAGAGAGAACACCTCTGTAGGAATCTCTAGGCCCTCCAGCATTACTTTATGGTCAACTTCTGGGAGAAGTATACCATAGAATCGTGCTGGAGGACCTAGAAAATGCCTAGAGAAAACATATTTTTTCAGGTGTGGGTAAGTGAAACTACAGAGATTATCAGACACGTTAAAAGTGGTGTTACACGAACGCCAGGAGATTGCTAAAGGGCTCTCTTTTCAGATGATGTAGTTCCCCCATCATTATGCACCCGTTTTGCCGGCACTTCTTTTTATTGATGGGAGAAGCCATCAATAGATCTGTCATTTCATTTCTGTGACGTACCCCGTTTTGCTGGTGAGATTGCAGAGTTAATGGGTGGTCCCTGACAGAACACTTCCTGGTGAGATCAGGATATCCAGGTAAGTGACACACTTAAAAAAAACTTCCCTGGTATACTTGGAAGTTTTAAAGCATATGTATGTGCTTTTTGTACCTTTTTTTTGGGTGGTTTGGTTTTTATTTTTGAATTTTCCACACTTGCATCTTCTCACAAGAATCCGTGGGATTTCGATCCAGGAAGTGAAGGGAGTTCTGTTAGAGCTCTGTTCACTCCTGGGCTGCTGGAACGACGGGAGAGGAGGTAAGTGTGATGGGGAGGGTGATGGTGGTGGGTCAGGGACAGGATAGGGGCGGGAGTGGAGATTGTGGGACAGGAAACTTTTTCTGTTCCTGTCTGATAATCTCCTAGCTCTACCAGTCTCACAGATGTGGGGTCGTACTGTAATAACTTTTGCCTTCTTGATGACATTCTGACGTTCCTTGGCCACACATGTCCAGGTTTTTATCTGTGAAATGTTGGATGGTATGCAAATATGTCTATGTGTGTGAAAAAGAGAGGGGAGATAAGAATCACAATCTAGAGCCCCACTTCATGGACACATGCTTTCTGATCATCACTACCAGTCCCATTCCCTTCCTATCCGCATGTCTGCCAACAAGGTTGCCAACTGACCAGAAGGAAAATGTACTGGCCTACACTTTTGCCTTCAGTGGTAGACTGATGTACAGAAATAAGAAAGTGAAACTTTCCAGAGCTTCTCAGGGTATGGAGACAAAACACTGCTATTTTCCAACATCATCTTGCCAATCTACTGTTTTAAAGGGAAAGCTACAGGGCCTGGTGGAAAAGTTGGCAAAGCACTACCTGACAGGACTGTCATACAAGCAGTGTTGTGCTAGACGAGAAACTGCAGGGAGGCCCTGTGTGAATGTGTGCTTCAGAGCAGGGGTGGGTATTGTCAGAGATTGTCAAACTCTAACTTCCAGCATTCCTTGCTATGGCTGCACTGGCTAGGGTTGCTGGAAACTGCAGTCTAACAATAACTGGAGAGCCACACAGTTCCTACCCCTGCTTTAGAGCCCATCTATGCCATTTGAATAAACACATGGTCCAGCTCTGTTAGAACTGTATCATTTAAGGCTCAGGGCGACACATATTTAAATGATTCTTCATACTGATTTCTCATCCTCCCCACAAACATTTTGTATATCACAGAAAACAATTTAGCCTGACTCTTTTCCTGAACTACTTGTTTTGTGAAAATGGGGAGCGTTCAAGAAGATAGTTCTCCACCTGAATGCCAAAGAGGTACAGTCCCAGGAGAGCATTACCATGCGGCCATGTGTGTCTTGCCTACAAGTGACTAGAGGCATTTGGGTGCAAATGCTGGAAGGGGGTGGACCAGGGAGGCAATTCTTGTTATTCTGAATGCATGCATTGGTTCTGAGAATGCAATCCTCCATATCTTTTTATAGCATTTTAACACATTTAATTAAAATCAATGAAGCCCATTTGTAAGTAAATGTGGTGAGAATCAACATGTCTCCTCTCCCCTTGCCTCTTCTGTTTAAGATTACTTTTATGTTCTGAGCATGATTTTCAGGAAGAGGGACCCACTGGGAGTTCGGTTAGGCTCACCTTCAGTTGCTCTTGCTCTGGTACACGTAATGTGATATTATCTCTGTCTGAATTTTCCCAGAACTGGTTTTATGTGCCACATACACGCATAGTAAAATGGCTGGCATGTGATTCATTATTCAAAGAAACAGTACAGGCTTTCTGGTTGTTGAATAGCATTCTCACACTTTATGGCAATTACTGCACCAACAAGGGTTAGTTTAACACATCCTTGCATTCTGGGTTAGTTTAATGCTTCAGCCACTTCTAGAGCCAGGGTGAAGGGATGCAAAGGCAAGCATGGCTTTTAGCTATGCAATCAGTCAGGCTGCACAATTTGTTATTTTTACTGGACTTCCTCCAGAGCCTTTGACAGTAATCTAACAGAAACACTGGGGCTGGGATCATGTTGGTGACTTAAGCAGATGCCAAAACAGCTGGGCATTTTTATCCAATGCAGAACATCCATATTCAGAACACTGAATATTTCATGTGCAGATGTGTCTTTCACATTGTATATTGAACACGCAGGTGTGCATTGAACATTATTCATGCAAATGCACATCAGCCGTTGACAATTGCACACAGATGTGCACTGAGTATGGTGCATGCAGATGCACATTGAATATTGCACCTGCAGGTGCACATTGCACATTGAATATTACTGAGGGCCTGTCTAAACAGTGAAAATAATCCTCTATGAATTTGCTTAGAATCCTACCTGTCCTAATGGGATTCTACATAATTCCGCCGTATTCAGAAGGAGGGGGGCCAAATCCATCATAAACCCCAAGGGAACAGCCCTTGGGGCTTTCCTCAATGTTTTTTAAAACTCTGTGGAGAATGCACATGAGTGATCATTAGGACAGGTGATTGAATTTATTTGCATACCCAGAAAAGTAAAAGTAAAAAGCTGATTGGCTGGATGGGAGCAGGGGGTGAGGCTTGCTTAGAAGTCAAGCTTCCCGGAACCACCATCTTGGATTTTCGCTTTAGCAAGGGAACAATCATGTGACAAAATCAGGCCTGTGATTTTGCCAAACACCATTAAGACAAATCAATCCTGCTTCAAATTTGTGTGAGTTCGCATCAATTCACATTTCCCCCCTCATATAGATGGGCCCTGACACAGATGTGCATTGAATATTTCATACGTAAATGTGCATTGCACATGTAATATTGTACTGTAGCTATGCACTCTACATTGAATATTGTGCATACAGATGGATTGTATGCCATGAATATTGTACATGCAGATCGTGCACACTGAGTTGCACAATTCGCTAATGAGGTAGAATTGCACAATAGTTGCATAACTATGACTGTAAAGTCGTTTCATCTCCTTGATGTAGGATGTTGACCTTTGTCTTCCTACAAACTATATAGGCCATGGTTAGGGAAGCCATGGCCCATCAGTTGTTATTGGGTTTCAGTTCCCATCATCCCCAGCCAGCCTGGCCAATGAGCAGGGATGATGAGAGTTACAGGAGCCCTGGTGGCGCAATGGTTAAATGCCAGTACTGCAAGTCACCACGTTGCAAGTTCGATTCCAGCGGGCTCCAAGGTTCACTCAGCCTTCCATCCTTCCATAGGTTGGTAAAATGAGTACCCGGCTTGTGGGGGCAATTAGCTAACACACATTGGAAACTGTTTAATGCAGTGTAGATGTGTAAATAGCTATTGCTTAAAACAATTTGTAAGCTGCTCTGGTAGCCTTGTGGCTGAAGAGCAGGGTATAAATAAATAAAATAAAAAATAAATACAGTAGTATTCCTGCCAACATTTCACAGACAGAAATCAGGACACATGTGGTTGAAGAAGATCAGAGTCTGGCCAAAAGGGTATGGCCAGGTAGTGAGGGCAAAAATGACTGATCTGAAAGAACACACAAAACTAGAATTTTAAGCAGAGAAACCTTGGATTTTTTGTATTTAGTTTACAAAAACTTGGGGGGGGGGGAAGGAAATCAATAAATGCAACACTCGTATTATGGAATATGATATTGGATAATCAAAATGCTTTTATCAGAACCTGCTTAAAATTACAGTTTTATCTCATATCCCTAATCACTGTGGATGCATGCACTCTGCCCAATGCCTATTATAGATCAGATGAAATCTTTCCCTCCTTATAATATTTATGTACAGTTGTCCCTCCATATCCACGGATTTGGTATCTATGGATTTAAGTACTCATGGCTTGAAAATATCCATTAAAAAATAATAATCCAAAAAGCAAACCTTGATTTTGCCATCTTATATAAGGGACACCATTTTGCTATGCCACTGCATATAATGGAACTTGAATATTCACAGATTTTGGTATCCACAGGGGGTCGTGGAACCAAACCCCAGCAAATATGAAGGGACAACTGTAGTCACCTTGAGCCAATCATAGACATTCAACCTAACCTATTTCACAGGGTATGGAGGAGTGGATGAGGATGGGGAAAAAGAATGTACAGTACAATACTCTTCGCTCCAGGAGATAAATGAAATGAAATAAGTTAAGAAAAATATAGTCAGAATTTACTTGTCATCAAGAAATCCATGCATTCAAACAAACTCTAGGAACATCTCACTTAGGTTTCAATCCTGTACACATTGAGGACTAAGTTCCACTGAACACATTGGAACTTACTTCTGAGTAGATATGTGTATAATTGCATTGTTAATGTGAATAAATATGCTCCGTAGATAATAGTAAGCAGATAGGAAATCTCTCACAAAAGTGGACCTGTGTAAATTGCAGTTTCTTTCCAATGGCACTGTGCAGCACTGGCATGCTCTCTCTCTCTCTCTCGCTCTCTCTCTCTCTCACACACACACACACGCACACACATACACATACAGAGGGGTAATTAATAAATTAAAATGAAAGGGGAGGTAGGTAAGAAAGCCAGTAAACCTAAGCATTAAACTATAACATGTATGCAGATATCAAAAACAAATATCAGAACTGGGCGAAGGGAAAAATATATTTACAAATCAGCAATTCCTCTTTGCATATTCAACCCTTTTTGGAGGAGGGATTAGAGGTAGAGGAGGAATCTGACATCTCTCTATGATGCCACACATTTCTGGGGGTGCTGTAATTCAAAGGATATCTCTCCCAAACCCATCTGTTAACTGGGCTATTCCCTTCCCCTGCCTTTTACAAGGAGTGTTGTGTTTGTTTATGCTAGTCCTTTGGCTTACCACAAGAAGCAATTGAAGTCACACAGCACAGATTATTCTTTTCTGAGTGGCTGTACCAGCTCCTGGTTTTGTTCTTGTCTTGACCCTACTGAGAATGGCAAGACTCGTCTCCAGCCTTCTGAGTTATTTTGCAAACTTTTGAATTCTGGAGTGAGTTTGTAGCAATTGTAGCAAGCAACAATAGGTGATAGGTGGGGGAAGCTGGGTTTTTAACATCTGCTAAGACACTGGGAATGCAGAGGATTAACCATAGCCATCCTGTCCAGTCCAGGGCAGTTGGAAGCTGTGTAGTCACATCGGGAAGGCTGCAGTTTCTCCAATGATGGTATAGGACAGTGGTTCTATACCATCATTGGTATAGATGGTATATATATACCATCTGTGGACCCCCAGGGATCTGCAGTGTCCTCACAGGGGGTCCACAAGGCTTGAAGGCTGCTCAGCCCACCTCCTCCCTGCAGTGTAGTGGCCTTGTGGCAGGAACCAAGGCAAAGGCTGGCTGGCTTGGCCTGTGCATTGCCATTCAATTTGCTTCAGTCACCAACTTGCAGGAAGAAGCAGAAGAAATGTCTCAGGAGATTTTCACACAGGGCCAAAATGCCCCGTTACTGCTCCGCCACCTCCTCTCCCGTTCCTGCCGTGGAATAACATAAATCTTTCACACATGTACCTTAATTCCGGGGCAGGAATGGGCTCCCCCTCCCCTCGCTGGCCAGCCGTAAATGCAGCTGTCGTAAGGCTGCTTTTACGACCGGCTGTCTGAAACATTATCACGTTATCATGTGATAATGGCCAGGGGGGAAATTTAAAAAATAAAACTCCCCAAACAAAAAAACAGTTCACCAAGCCCAAAAACACACTTGAAATCACACAATCAAAACAGGGAGGGTAAAATAAAGGGTGCCACTTACCTGGATGTCCAGATTGTACCAGGAAGTGCTCGGAACGGACCTCCCCTCCACGGCTGTCATTTCGGAACAGGAACGGGCTCCTGTTCGCACACCTGTGGTTGCGTGATAGCGACAGAACGGGAGGTCTATTCATGATGAAAAATCATGATTACATTGTTCTGGAACAGTCACAGGAGCAGGATGGATGCAGGACAGAAGGGGGTCAATGTCATCCGAAAGGGAAAACCTTTCCCGACCCTGTTCTGTTCCTGCCATGGGATATATAGCCCGTGTGAAAATCTCCTCAGAATCCCATACATGTCTGTTTGAGTTCTATTGTGCAATAAAAGCAGAATGTAATTAATGAATTTAAATAAATTTTAAATGTATTGGAGCAAGCTTTTCCATGTCATCTTATCTCCAAGCCAGGGAAAGCTTCTTTTGCAACATTTCTATATCCTCGGCAACCTGCATTTGAAGGCACATTTAAAGGCCACCCAACGGAAAATTGGTGACCCTCTGTGGGTATATCCACACTACTCAGTTATAGCACTTTGATCCCAGTTCAGCTGCTATGGCTCCATCGTATGGAATCTTGGGATGTGTAGTTTCATGAAGTACTTAGAATTCTCTGCCAGAGAGGTCAAATGCTGCTGTTCAGGGAAGTGTACTAGAAAATTCTAAGCATCTCCCCAAAAGTACAAGTTCTAGGATTCTTTAGGATGGAGCCACTGCAGTTAAAGTGGTACCACACTGTGATAATTGTGCAGTATGGATTCACCCTGTGGTTCATGTGCTTGATAATTGTGTAGAAGAGGGAATTTTGGCAGATGATGTCTATCACAAATACATGCAGAATTCCCAGCTTCTCAACCAGTCCAAGGCTCTACGCCATTGACAGCAACCTGCTATGCCAACATTTGCAGGTGATTATATTTATCTCATGCTTCCAAAGGTTTCTACTGCAGGATTTTGTTGATCACTTTACTATTTGGTGACTATTTGGCACTAGAGCTCTGTAGCTAAAACTTCTCAATACTTCCTTGAACTGTAAATCCCAAAATTCCACAAGAAGTTACCAAGGCAGTTAAAGTGGAATCATATTGCTAGAAATATGTTGTAGGAAAGCGTTCCCAGTGTGAATACACTATACATTTGTACAAAGACATTGTGATATTTGGCAATTGCATTCTCCATTTCTTCCAGCTCCTAGTCACAGGAGAACATCCTGCTCTACGTGGGACCAATAATTTGACTCTGTGCTTCATATGTTTATATGCTAAATCCTTGTAGGAAGATCCAAATTAGCCAACCCCCGTCTGGGGAAATAAGCAAAATATTGCACTTAGAGTAAATGACTTGTGGTGTTGGCAGTTTGGTTTCCATTACAGAAGTAGGATGAGTAATAGAAGGGGCAGACTTCTGAAATGTGCTCTCAGAAACAAAATGACAATCATGGCTGTCATCTATACCTAGCAATTTGCTCTTTGTCTTTAAATCAGGGGTTGGAAAACTGCAGCCCCATTGTAGCCCCCAGGCTTGTATCTACCAGGTATGCATGTGCAAAATGAGGGCATTGCCCACCTTCCCAACAAATAAGAATTCTGCCCTGCCAATGAAATTTTCCTTTGGTTGCCAAATTCCTAGCATTGCAGCAAGAAAACTGTTGACACTGTAGAATTCTTCTATTTGATGTGTTTGTATTTGCTTGGTCTCTTTGCCTACCCCTTTTCTTTGGACACCTCAACTGCATTTCTAAATGCCCAACAACAGTTCACTGTGATGCTAGAAATGTGGAGGCTGGAGGGAAATTTCATGGTGGTGGTGGGGAATTCTTACTCCAGTACATGTGAAAGAGAGCTAGGAGTTTAGTGGACCACAAGCTGAACATGAGTCAGCATGTGATGCAGCAGCTAAAAAAGCCAATGCAATTCTAGGCTGTATCAATAGGAGTATAGTGTCTACATCGAGGAAAGTAATAGTGCCACTCTATTCTGCAAATCCCTTCATTTTGCCTCTTCCCATCATAACAACGCCTGTGTAGTCCTCAAATGATTTTTGTGGTCCCAAGTTACACCCAGCCGCCCTAGCATTCCCCATAATATTTTGCTTTAGAAAAATGTAGCCATCCCCCACAACATGTCATTATTAAAGTTTCCATCTCTGTTGTTATGGGACAGTAATCAGGGTCAGCCTTTCTCAACCTTTATATCCTGGAGGAACCCTTGAAATAATTTTCAGGTCTCAGGGAACCCCTGCATAAACATTATTCGGTATACAGTTGCCCCTCCACATTCGCGAACTTAGCATTCGCGGTTTTGCATATTCGCGGTTTTGGGAGGGCCCCCGCTCTCCCAAAACCGTGACAAGGGGCCTCTGGAGGCCCTGTGAAAGCCCTAGGAGAGAGGGGGGAGCACCAGGGAGGCCTCCACGAAGCCTTCGAAGGATCTGTGAAGGCCCTGGGTGGGAGGGGGGAGGGCCGGGGAGGCCTCCACGTAGCCTTCGAAGGCCCCGTGAAGGCCCTGGGTGGGAGGGGGGAGGGCCGGGGAGGCCTCCACAAAGCCTTCGAAGGCTCCGTGAAGGCCCTGGGTGGGAGGGGGGAGGGCCGGGGAGGCCTCCACGAAGCCTTCGAAGGATCTGTGAAGGTCCTGGGTGGGAGGGGGGAGGGCCGGGGAGGCCTCCATGGAGCCTTCGAAGGCTCCGTGAAGGCCCTGGGTGGGAGGGGGGAGGGCCGGGGAGGCCTCCACGTAGCCTTCGAAGGCCCCGTGAAGGCCCTGGGTGGGAGGGGGGAGGGCCGGGGAGGCCTCCACAAAGCCTTCGAAGGCTCCGTGAAGGCCCTGGGTGGGAGGGGGGAGGGCCGGGGAGGCCTCCACGAAGCCTTCGAAGGATCTGTGAAGGTCCTGGGTGGGAGGGGGGAGGGCCGGGGAGGCCTCCATGGAGCCTTCGAAGGCTCCGTGAAGGCCCTGGGTGGGAGGGGGGAGGGCCGGGGAGGCCTCCATGAAACCTTCGAAGGCTCCGTGAAGGCCCTGGGAGGGAGGGGAGAGTGCCGGGGAGGCCTCCACGGAGCTTTCGAAGGCTCCGTGACGGCCCTGGGAGGGAGGGAGAGGGCTGGGAGGCATCCACGGGGCCTTGGGAGGGTCTCCGGAGGACCTGTGAAGGCCTTGGAAGGGAGGAGGGAGGCGGGAAAAAGCGACTATGGGGCCTCTGGAGGCCCCATGGTCACTTTGGCGGGGGAGGGTGAGGGTAGTCATTATTCGCAGATTTTTCACATTCGCGGGGGTCTGGGGAACCTATCCCCTGCAAATGTGAAGGGACGACTGTACTGCTATTGCTTTCCCCCCACGATCACAATCCCTCGAGGAACCCCTAGCAACTTCTTGGGGAAGCCTGGTTGTGTAATATGTAGTGGTCTGAGTGTTGGACTTGGGATTCTGGGAGACCAAGGGCTCATCTACACCAGGGAGGATATGGTGGCTCCCCGACCGTGTATCCTGCCTCCAGAACTGGCCAGTCTCCCCTCACCCTCTTAGCTGCAGAAAGTGGGCTGGAGTCCACACAGGTCAGCCAGCTGTGGTCACATGCTGCAGGACCCCTGCCTAGCTTCCAGGAGACCCAGGGAGTTGGAGGTGGCAGCAAGGAGTGGCATTCTGGGACAGGCTCCCATGGACACAGGGGGCTCGATCCAACAATGCCAGATTAAACCAGATATTTTTTAAAAATGTGGTAAAGGGCCCTATCCCTGTTTGCCCCAGTTCTAGCCCTCTTTCTGCCCAGGGGTGGTTTTGATGGCCTGGAGGTAGACCAAGGTAAATATCCTATGTTGTTTGGATTGCAGGACTCTGCAAGGGGGCAAACCAGGGTATTTGGCCAGTGTAGACAAGGCCCAAGATACAACAGAAATTAATAAGGAAATAAAACTTAAACATCATAACAGCACAAGGAAGAGGAAAAGTATCCTTTTGCTTTGTGTGTGTGTGTGTGTGCGCGAGCGCGCGCATATTCCTACTTTTGCTTAGTGGCATGGCTTCTGTAATCATATTTTTGATATACCTGATGATTTACATGCCTGTATTTTGAACATATACTGTATGACTCATTTATTTTGACTTATAGTTTATTCAGGGCATTCTCTGTGTTTTTGGGATTCTGTTTTGTTGCAGCATCTGAGGTCCTTCCCTTCTGTTTCTGTGCACTAGTACAAAATGCCTGTGCTGCCTTTTGTCACTTTAACACCCACAACAACATCCGCAACCAGCGGAGGATAGTGGTTCCAACATTACTGAGATGCTGGCTCCACTCCAGGTTGCAATCTGAACTTTAAAGGAAGCCATCCAAGCTGCTAAACCCTACACTTGACCCAAATAGGGTTGTCTCTTTGGAAAATGCCTCCAGATTTTGGACTATACTCTCAGGTAGAGATTCACTCCTCCACTGAGATAGAAGCCACCAGCCTCGATTCTCCATCACAGAGCATGAGGCAGTAGGAAAAGGTATAGCCCAAGCCCACCTTTGGACCAGATGAATCCTTCTCCACTATTTAGGAAGCCCACTACCAGCCCATGGAGCCCTGGTGGTGCAGTGGTTAAATGCCAGTACTGCAAGTCACCATGTTGCAAGTTTGATTCCAGAGGGCTCCAAGGTTCACTCAGCCTTCCATCCTTTCGTAGGTCGGTCAAATGAGTACCCGGCTTGTGGGGGCAATTAGCTAACACACATTGGAAACTGTTTAACACAGTGTAGATGTGTAAATTGCTATTGCTTAAAACAATTTGTAAGCCGCTCTGATAGCCTTGTGGCTGAAGAGCAGGGTATAAATAAATAAATAAATAAAATATTTATTATGCCATCTTTCTCCCAGAGTGCACCCCAAGGCTGCTCACAAAATAACATCAATTAAAATCTAATACAATTTTAAAAACAATTTAAAATAATCATAATTAAAACAATTTAAAATTATTTAAAACAGTGGATCTTAACATTTTCTTTTCCAAGGACCATCTTTAAGTATCTTTTGTTGCTGTGGACCCCCAAGACTTAATTCAAGATTTAAAACCCTATTAATAAGAACAACAACTTGACTTGAAAACAAATCATGCCAGACTAATCTTATCTGTATTTTGATAGAGTTACAGACTTGGTAGATGAAGGGAATGCTGTGGATGTAGTGTATCTTGATTTCAGTAAGGCTTTTGAAAGAGTCTCCCATGATATTCTTGCTAAAAAGTTAGTAACATGCAGGCTAGACAATGGAACTGTTAGGTGGATTTGTAATTGGTTGACTGACTGAACCCAAAGGGTAGTCACCAATGGCTCCTCTTCATCTTGGAGAGAAGTGACTAGTGGGGTGCCACAGGGTTCTGTCCTGGGCCCAGTGCTATTCAACATCTTTATCAATGACTTGGGTGAAGGAATAGAGGGCATGCTTATCAAGTTTGTAGATGACACCAAAATTAGGAGGGGTAGCTAATACCCCAGAGTACAGGATCAGTATCCAAAATGACCTTAACAGATTAGAAAGCTGGGCCAAAATTAACAAAATGAATTTCAACAGGGAGAAATGTAGGATACTACACTTGGGCAGTAAAAATGAAAAGCACAGATATAGGACACTTGGCTTGATGGCAGTATATGTGGAAGGAATCTAGGAGTCTTAGTGAACCACAAACTGAACATGAGTCAGCAGTGTGACACAGCAGCTAAAAAAGCCATTGTGATTCTAGGCTGCATTAATAGGAGTATAGTGTCTAGATCAAGGAAAGTAATAGTGCCACTGTATTCTCCTTTGGTTAGACCTCACCTGGAATACTGTTTCCAGTTCTGGGCACCACCATTCCAGAAGGATATGGACAAGCTGGAACTAGTCCAGAGGAGGGAAACCAAAATGGTGGGAGGTCTGGAAGCCATGCCTTATGAGGAGCAGCTTAGGGAGCTGGGCATGTTTAGTCTGGAGAAGAGAAGGGTAAGAGATCACATGATAGCCACGCTTAAATATTTGAAGGTATGTCATACTGAGGGTAGAGCAAGCTTGTTTTCTGCTGCTCCAGAGACTAGGGAGATTTTCAGACGCGATTTTCGGCAGGATATATTCCAAAACAGCTCCGTTGCTGCCGCGCGGCAGGCGAGCAGTTTCAGATGACGCCGTCCCTCTGCCGAACCCCTCCGTGTCACTTCCATGACAGAATGGAGGAAACCGCGTCATATTTCATTCATGATTGTTGCCCGTGAGTTCACAGCAATGTCTAAATATTTGAAGGGATGTGATACTGAGGATGAAGCAAGCTCGTTTTCTGCTACGCCAGAGACAAGGACATGGAGCAGTGGACTCAAACTATAGAACAAGAGATTCCACCTAAACATTAGGAAGAACTTCCTGACCATAAGAGCTGTTCAACAGCGGAAAGCACTGCCTTGAGGTGTGGTGGAGTCTCCTTCTTTGAAGGTTTTAAAAGAGGCTGGATGGCCATCTGTCAGGAGTGGTTTGATTGTGTATTCCTGCATGGCATGGGGTTGGACTAGATGGCCCTTGTGGTCTCTTCTAACTCTGATTCTGCAATCCTATGTCTGCTTCTCACTAGATGGGAGAGGAGGAATGAAGTGACTGCATGGACCCAGGAGGGTAAGGGAGATTGGCAGTTGGAGCAACAGGCTGGCCTGCTGGGATGGGCTTCTGCAGATGTATGGGCCCACTTCACTTTTCCACCGTGGTAGTGGAGTAAAGCCGGCATTATATTAGAATGTGGTATTGGTCCCTAACCTGGCTTGCTCCTGTCTGAGTCCCATTTCTGCCCTGGGGGTTGTAAAGACTGCCCAGGGGCAGAATGGGGCAAATGCCCTACATTGTATGGACTGCAGAGCTGTCAGATGGGGGCAAGCTGGGTAAATTGCCCATGTAGATAAGTCCTGAGTCTGGTGAATCAGTGAAGATGCTACCACTAGATTGAGATATGGCTGCCAAGTTGGATGGATTTGAAAGGGGATCATAATTTCATGTTAACTGAAAATTGAACTGTCTTTAAACAAAGGCATGGTGTGTGACCACAACTGGAACAGTGTGTATGTGTGGTCACTATGCCAAGGGAAAAAAATTTACTGTAGAACTAGAAAAGGTGTGGAAAAGAGCAACTAACCTAGACAGGGCATTGGAACAACTTCTTTATGAGGAAAGGTTGCAATTTCTGAGTCTGTTTTGCTTAGAAAAAGGCGAGAAAAATAAGACATAACAAAGGTATATAAATTATGTATGATATGGAGTAGTGGTTTAAAAACTTTGGGTCTTCCCAGTGTTTTGAACATCAACTGCCAGAAACACCAGATAAGTTTGGCCAATGATCAGGGATTTTGGGAGACAAAATTCAAAACATCTGGAATTCAAAGACTGAGAACCAGTGGTGTAGAGAAAGTAGATAGGGAGCTCCATCTGTCATAACACTAGAACCCAGGGTTAACCTAGAAGTCTAAATACCCCAAAGGCACCAGATCATGTCTGATCTTCAAAGCTAGACAGGGTCAACCTTGGTTAACACTTCATACCTTCCAGCATGTCACAAACGAATATGAGGACACATGTGGGCAAGGAACATCAGAATGTAACCAGAAGTTGCAAACATAAGCCAGGAGAAGTTACAGCAGTTTGCTCTTCCCTGAGCCTACAGGGAAGTTCAAGATTCCACCCTCTGTTCTCCAATCTCCCTCTGCTTAGTGCAACTGAGTGCAAACTATTTTTACACTTTGACATCAGTTTGCAGCAACTGGAGTAAGCTGAGGACAAAGGGGGGAAGGAGGAGGAAGGGAAGAGAAACTGGGACATTTAAAAAGCAGCTGAAAATGTGGGAGGACAGAGGATTAATCAGAAATGTCCCTGTCAAATCAGGGCAGTTGTAGTTAAGAGACTTGATTGGCAGACTGCCAAGGAGTACCAGGTGCTGTAGGCTGTATTTCAGAGGAAGGCCCTGGCAAAGCACATGTGCATATTCCTTGCTTAAAGGAAAACTGGAGAAATTTATAGGGCTGCCATAGGCAACTTTCAGGCCCATGCATACAATGTTATCTACTTGAAAATGAATGATGGGGCATTCAGAACAGTTAAAATGAAGCGTTTCTTTACACAGGAGACAGTTAAACTACAGAACTCACTACCATGAGATGTTGTGATGTCTCCCAGGGTGGACAGTTTTAAGAGAGAATTAGCAAAATTCACGGAGGTTAAGCCCATCAATGGCTATTAGTCAGGATGGCTGGGTACCACCTCCAATATCAGAGGCAAAGCGCTTCTGTATGTTAGTTGAGGGATAACTAGACAGTGGATACACTTAGACCCTTGATCATGGGCTTTCTTTAGGCAACTGTTCAGTCACTGTGTGAATAGAATGCTGGGGCCCTTTCACACTATGTAGTTATAGTGCTATTACTCCACTTTAACTGCCATTCCATAGAATGGGATTCTGGGATTTGCAGTTTATGGAGGGAATTACTGTAGAATTCTCAACCCTCAAGCTCTAATATCTCACCAGACTACACCCCAGAAATCCATAGACTTGACTTTTCTTTGTACAACACAAAAGGAAGCAGCTGGGTTGCTTGGAATGACCGTGGTCAGATCTTACAATGCCAGTCTCTGAATGAGCTGTGTTGGGTGTCTATCTAGGCTGAATACAAGGTGTTGGTGTTCACTTGTGTGTGTGTGTGTTTGTATGTGCCTTCAAGTCATCTGTTGATTTATGGTGACCCCATGAATTTCACTAGGTGACCTTGGGCAAGTCACACTCTCTCAGCCCCAGAGGAAAGCAAAGGCAAACTCCCTCTGAACAAAGATTGCCAAGAAAAATCCATGGTGAGTTTGTCTTAGGATCACCATGTCAGAAATGACTTGAAGGCATACTACAGCAACAACTCAGTGCAGGGGGAAGAAGGAGCAGACAGGATCTTGCCCTTCCTAGTAGGTGCAGACAAAAGCAAATGGCTTCAGCCCTTTGTAACTTATGTGTTCTTCCTCATCAATAAACTTTGCCATCTTTAACCACATTCCAAAATTACATAACCACCTGTGTTTCAGATTTCATCTGTGAAATATTGGAGGGTATGTCTTCAGCCAGCAAAATGCACTGGCACATCCCACCCAAGAGACAATATTGGACCTAAGACAGTGATTCAAAGCAGTTAAGCCATTACAGAGACTTTAAGGAAGAAGAGGTGGGACTGAAAAGGAGGGAGGAAGGGAGAGAGAGAATGGCATATTTTCCCAGATGAGTGCTGCCAGCTCTGTAGGGAACAGGTTCAGTAGATTTGCCAGCACAGAGACTATTTGTAAAGTCACTCAAACATGCTGCTGATTTGATGAACTCTCCAGGAGGTGTAATTTCCTAACAGATATGTTTTGATTGACAGCTTTCTTACGCGGGTCTAAGGCAGCCTTCTCCAACCTGGTGCTCCTGAGATAAACTAACTTGGCTGTAGGATTATGGGAACTGTAGTCCAAAACACTTGTGTGTTGTGGGGTGAAACGCCAGGTTGGAAAACATGAGAACAGAAAATGTACCCTGCTAGTTCATACCTGAGACCCACATAGGTTGATATTTTACTCACGAAATGGTCAACTAGTTGTCTCTGGGAAACCTGCACCTTGGATCCTTTCACACTAGACAATTAAAGTGCTATGATTCCATTTTAATTGCCATGGCTGCATCCTCTGGAATCCTGGGATTGGCAGATTAGGGAGGTATATTGATAAGCAGCTTGAAGGCGCGCGCGCACACACACACACGTAGAATCCTCAGCCAGATATCTCAAAAGTACAAACCCTAGCATCCCATAGGATGTAGCCAAGGCAGTTAAATTGAGATCATAAGTGCTATAAATTCTGTAGTGTGAAAGGACCTCAGGAGATGAGCGTAACATAACCTCCCTGCTTGTGTTCCCCATGGGGGTTTGTCTATATGGTAAAAATACAACTCATAGAATTCAAGAAGAATACAATTTGTCTTAATGAACTCCTGCATCAATCCACCATATTTGGAAGGAGCCCCCTCCCATGCCAAATACTGAGCGGAGAAAGCCTTTGCAGCGTTTCCCATTAAAAAACAAAACAAAAAACAACTCTGAAGGAAATGCGTATTCCTGCTCATTGGATAACTGATTTGCTTTGCTGCATGTTCCCAATAAGAGTGGAAGTGTAAAGCTGATTGGTTGGATGTGTGCAGGGTGTGAATGGAATTCCATTAGAGCTCCATTCACTCCTGGGCTGCTGTGGAAGAGGTAATAAGGTAGATTGGAAACGTTTTGTTCTTGTGCCAGGACAGGGACAGGAGAGGAGTGGGAGAGAAAATTGCGGGATGGGAATACTTTTGTTCCTATCTGATAATCTCCTAAAAGTTAAAACCATGTGCATGTTGAAGATCCCAGAGCTTTGGTAAAACCCCCTGTCTTGACCTGGCACTGACGAGAAACCAATGCTGGTGCCAGCTTCTGTATATAGAATGGGGTTGTTAGCCCTAGGCTTCAAAATATTTTGGCCTAGCCATTGCCAGAGATTATACATCTCCTTGGGTCATGAGATATGATGTGTCCTAACAGCAGGACCCGCTTTCAGCCTCAGCACCTTCCAGGATCAACAAAGTCCATCATTATGTTCTGTTTCCTTTTATATGAAAATAATAGTCAAGATAGTGCCTGAAAGAAAGCATAGAGCACCTTCCTTCCCAGGAGCCATACTTAGGACTGTTTCTGAAATCCAGTGTATATGTGTGTGTGTGTGTGTGTGTGTATTAATTTTTTGGACTGCAGCTACCAAAATCTGAATGCCAAAATTCAAGTTGTTTGTGATAACATTTAGGCCAAATCCACACTACACAAATAATCCAGTTTCAAACTGGATTATTTGCCATGGCTTCTTCCTACTGAATCCTGGGATTTGCAGTCTTTACAAGGGCATTAGCCTTCTCTGACAAAGAGTGCTGGTGCCTCACCAAACTACATGTGGTCATCATCATCATCACCATCTCCCAGACAGCATAGCCAATGGCCCTGGTGACTGGGGGATTCTGTGAGCTGTAGTTCAAAAAGTCCTGGGTTGAGATTTGCTGTTTAAAGGTGGTTTTACACTCTTTTCTTGGTTTTAATGGGTTCAGACTATTTCCTTGGACAATGATGATGAGGAAGTTCCAAGACGTTCTGCTGCCTGAGAGAAAAGACAAAATGGCCACCTTCCTCCATTCCATGTTTGGAAGCTGACTTGCAGTTGAACTCTCCCTATAGTACTGGCAGTAGGAGTGAATCCTGCACTACGCCTGAGGGCAGCAGACCTGTTTAGGGGGTGCAGGACAGAGTTGTATGGTACTATACTGTGCCAGACCTGAGTATAGCTCCAGGCTACCCCGAGAGATTTTTCAGTGCCAAACACTGGCACACATTACTACTACAAGGTAAACTTTATTGGGAGTAAATGATGTAGCAGATGGTACATAGCAGAGAAGCATTTTAACCCTTTTGCTGATGGGGAGTTTTACAGTTTTACAATGGTAGAACTGGGTCCCCAAACCAATTTTTACTCAGGCTATCCACAGTCAGCAATAAATTCCCCATTACCAGTTATGTGGGGCACCTGACCTGGGATGCACTCCCCTGGCCAAGGCCAATGAATGATGAACTCGCAAGGGTTTTATAGCGCAGAAGCAAACAAGCAGGTTAGCAACACAGGAAAAATCACTTCCTATGTCTGTTTTCAGCCTTCATATCTTTTCACAGCCATGGTCTGCCAAGCTAAAGGTTGCCCCCTCCCTTATCCGTGGAACCAATATCTGTGGTTTCCATTATCCACGGTTGACATACCATAGAGTCACACTGGAAAATTCCTAGAAAGGTGTCCTTTCTAGGAATCACTAGGTCTTCCAATGCCTTCGAGAGCCTGTGCAATGGATTTTTCTGGTGGAGCGCAGCATGCACAGAACTGGCCTCACCCTTTAAACCAGAGATTCATCTGCCGTGGCCTTGCAAGCATGGACGTGGCAGCGAGCTCCTCGGGCCGTAGGTTTGATTAGAGTTTCCTTCTCTTAGGTGGTTGACCTTACAGGGTTGGACGAGCACCATCTGCCTGGGTTTGGGATTAGAGTTTTCCTTCTCCTAGGACGGTTGCCACAAGGCTAGAGAGCCCATCCTGCCCTTTGACGCTCTTTGTCAGACCCTTTGGTTTTGACCTGTCTGGCATGGGAGACCCTACCAGTGGCTATTATGCCACCGCCAGCATAGCTCAAAACATCATTAGGGTATGCAAGCCTCTCTCCCACGACATGGGGGCATCAATGGAGAGGATGCAACTCTATGGTATGTTTGTACCTGAAGTCCTTTATTTTAATAGGGTTTGCTATTATGTGCGGTTTCACTTATAAACGGTAAGTCCAGGAACGAATCCTTTATGGATATCGGGGGGGGGGCACCTGTATTAGAACTTTTTTACAAGATCACTAATACAAATGGAGAGACAGTGTGATGTAGTGGTTTGAGCGTTGGACTAGGACTCTGCAGACCAGGCTTTGAATCCCCGCTAAGCCATGAAAATCTACTGAGTGATCTTGGGCAAGTCACACTCTCTCAGCCTCAGAGGAAGGCATAGGCAAATCCCCTCTGAACAAATATTGCCAATAAAATCCTGTGATAGGTTCACCTTAGGGTCATCATAAGTTACAAATGACTTCAAGGCACACAACAAAAACAATGCAAATTGACTCTTTCATGTCAGTGGATGGCAGTTAACATCTGGTCATGATGCCAACAAGGACTCCAGAACCTATCTGCCTGGTGGCAAAGGCCCAACTCACTACAGGTACTGAGACAGGGGAATAGCTACTGTTTCTGCTTTTGGGGAGATGCGTTCACCAGGCTTCCATCACTCCTCAAACCATTCTACCTTCTCCTGTTATCATTGGGGCTCATTCACTTGGCCCTGCATCCTCTGGGACCAATCCACATTGCTGGGTGTTGGTGGAGGGGCAAGAGATAAATGGAGCCTGCTGATCTGTCTCCTCCCTTTTGGCATTGCTTGCATGCTTGGAGATGGCAGGAAAAGAGTTGCATAACCATCAATGGTATGCAACGTTATGACAGTTTGGCAGGGACAGTCCCAAATAGTCCTCCATCATCCCACTTTCTTGGCTATTTTTAAGATGTCCCAGTTTCTCTCTCCTCCTCCCTGCTTAGTTCTCAGCTTACTTCCTTTGCTGCAAACTGAGTTCAAAGTGCAAAAGCAGTTTGCACTCAGTTAACTCAAGAGGGGGAAGAGTAAACTAGACAGTGGAATCTTGCCCTTCCCTAGAGGCTCAGGCAAAAACGAACTGATGCAGCCTCTTCTAGCTGGTGTGTTCTTCCTTATTCATGACTTTTCTCAGATTGTCCACACTCTTATGTTGCTTGACCACACATGTCTCTGTTTTCATCTGTGAAATATTAGAATATCTGGCTGTACGGGAGAGGGGGGACTTTGTTGGTGGCAGTTTGCCCCCTGCTGGAGTGTGATAAGCCTTGGCAGATGCCCGGTGATGCCATCCCCTCATGGGGGCCCTTTCTCTTGGTTCACATCTTCCTGTCTGGAATCACAGCATGCCTGCCTTCCCCCACCATGTCTTTGTTAGCTTCTGATGACTTCTTTTGTGGATCATTAACTTGGATGAAACAACAAACTGCATCTGTCTTACACTCTTTCATGTGAAGGTCTGGGCAAAACCCTCAGCAGTGACCGTGTTATTCTGAGTGCAAGCAGCTAAATGGTGTTTCTTCTAGTCATCTTCAGACTTCTTTTTTTCCCTTCAACTGTGCAATGTGTGTTGTGTTTAAAGGTTGCAATAAAGTGGCATAAAATATATATAATTGAGTTATAATTGATTGCTACAGCTTTGTAAGGGGCTCTGAACTGTATTGTTCTCTTCTTCTCCTGGAAGTGTAGCACATCAGAATTTTTTTTTTTTTTTTACGGGCGGACGATTATGGAGATTATAAAATGCAGGCAAAAAGCCCGCAAGGATGATGTCACCATACCATGTGATTTCGCATGTGTCGTCATCCTCATGTGCTGCCTCTGTGCAGACTCTGTGCTGCAGCGGAGAATAAGCCATCACTTTTCATTGGTGGAAACGTCCGTCAATTAAAAACGATGGCTTATTCTCCACTGCAGCATAGAGTCTGCACAGAGGCAGCACGCGAGGATGATGACGTTGTGTGAAGCCGGGACCCGTACCCGGTACAGTGACATCATTCTCGTGTGCTTCTGTTGGTCTTTTTGAAGCATCTGATAATTTCCTAAGGACTAGGCCTGATTCAACAGTCATGTTGAACTTGGACAAGTTGCTTCTTGGACTTTCCTGTTGTTATTTGCTGTCACATTGGATTCAACTTAATGGTGACCTTAAGAATGATTTAACAGCCTTGCTCAGGTCTTGCAAACTCAAGTGTTATACTTTCTTGATTGAGTCAATCCATCTGTAGTGAGGTCTTCCCCTTTTCTCAGCATTACAGCCAACCCTCTGTATCTACAAGTTCTGTATCCACAGATTCCACCATCCATGGCTTGAAAATATATAAGGGACACCATTTTACTATGCCATTGTATACAATGGGACTTGAGCATCCATGGATTTTGGTATCCATGGGGGGTGGGTGGGTTGTTCCTGGAACCAAAACTCAGGGCCCACAGTACTCTTTTGCAATGAGTAAGGTTGCCTTATGATGTGTCCCAAATATAATAGCGTTAGTTTAGTCATTTTGGCTCCTAGTGAGAGTTCCGGTTTGATTTGCTCCAAGACCCACTTGTTTGGCTTTTGGGCAGCCCCTAGTTGTTGTAGGTCCCTCCCCGCCATTAACCATGTTTCAAATAGCGGATCCCCCCACTGCTTTAGCTTACTTCTTGTCCAGCTTTCATAATCATACACAGCAATCAGAAATACTGCTTGGACTACAAGTTCCAGGCTCACCAAGAGATAATGACTAGTGGGAGAGGGGGAGGGAAAAAGGAGCTTTACCAAGCTCTGGTTTACTTGGAACCAGTCCAAAAATAGGACTGCAAGATAGATGTGGATGGATGATATCACCAATCCATAACAGATGGCCCATGCCACGGGTGGGCAACCTCAGAAGCCCCATTTCCTCTACCCTTAAAGACGGTCACCCTAGGCTCCGTGATGCAAAACTGGTCCCTTACTTAGAATCATAGAGTTGGAAGAGACCACAAGGGCCATCTGATCCAACCCCCTGCTCTGCAGGAATAAACAAAGCATTCCCAACAGATGACCACCCAGCCTCTGCTTAAAAACCTCCAAAGAAGGAGACTCCACTATACTCCAAGGCAGGGCATTCCACGGTCAGACAGCTCTTATGGTCAGGAAGTTCTTCCTAATGTTTAGGTGGAATCTCTTTTCCTGCAATTTGAGTCCATTGCTCTGTGTCCTAGTCTCTGGAGCAGCAGAAAACAAGCTTGCTCCATCCTCAGTATGACATCCCTTCAAATATTTAAACATGGCTATCATGTCACTTCTTAACCTCTTCTCCAGGATAAGCATACCCAGCTCCCTAAGCTGCTCTTCATAGGGCATGGCTTCCAGACCGCCTACCATTTTGGTTGTCCTCCTCAGGACACGTTCCAGCTTCTCAATATCCTTCCTGAATTGTGGTGCCCAGAACTGGACACAGCATTCCCGGTGCGGTCTGACTAGAGCAGAATAGAGTGGCACTATTACTTCCCTCAACCTAGACACTATACTCCTATTGATGCAGCCTAGAATCGCATTGGCTTTTTTTAGCTGCCGCATCACACTGCTGACTCATGTTCAGTTTGTGGTCCACTGAGACTCCTAGATCTATTTTGCTTGTACTGCCATCAAGCCAGGTGTCTCTCATCCTATATCTGTGCTTTTCATTGTTACTAACCAAGTGTAGTATCCTACATTTCTCCCTGTTGAAATTCATTTTGTTAGTTTTGGCCCAGCTTTCTAATCTGTTGAGGTAATTTTGAATTCTGATCCCGTCCTCTGGGATATTAGCTAACCTTCCTAATCTGGTGTCATTGGCAAACTTGATAAGCATGCCCTCTATTCCCTCATCCAAGTCATTGATAAAGATGTTGAGTAGCACTGGGCCCAGGACAGAACCCTGTGGTGCCCTGCTGATCACTTCTCTCCAGGATGAAGAGGAGCTATTGGTGACTACCCATTGGATTCTGCCCATCAACCAAGTACAAATCCACCTAACAGTTGCATTGTCTAGCCTGCATGTTACTAACTTTTTAGCAAGAATATCATGGGGGACTTTGTCAGAAGCCTTACTGAAATCAAGATACACTACATCCACAGCATTCCCTTCATCTACCAAGTATGTAAGTTTATTAAAAAAAAAGAGATAAAATTAATCTGGCATGATTTGTTTTTCAAAAGCCCACGTTGACTTTTAGTGATGAATTGTGCGCATCACTGTGATCTGTATGATTCACCCCACCCTTTCTAAAGGAGGAAGAATTCTGTGAATCCCACTTGGAGGACACACTTCAGGCTGCCGCCGGGACGCCGTCTGTTTTAGTGGCTCCTCTGACTGAAGACATGAGGCCTAGTTAGACACATGTCCTCCAACTGTCTAGATTTAGCAGGGAACATCCCAATTAATCCTCTGTTGTACCACTTTTTCAGCTGCTTTTAAAACGTCCTGGTTTCTCCCTCCTTCTTTTACTTTCCCACTTTGTCCTTGCCTTACATCAGTTGCTGTAAACTGAGATCCAAGTGCAAAAGTAATTTGTACACCATTAACGTGGCAGAGGTGGAGGATAGAATCTTACCATGCAGAAAGCCCGTTGCAAATGTGTGAAAACAAGCAAAAATATCCCCATGAAACCTTCCCCAAACCCCATAGTACCTCAATACCTCAACTTTCAGCAGTAGTCCCTATCAAAATGGTAATAATAATAATAATAATTATTATTATTATTTATATCCTGCTCCTGTACAAACGCAATCGGGGCAGCTTACAACATTTAAAATATACATCCCACCCTCAATCTCACCCCTCCTTAAAATACAATTAAATACTTCAAAAATCAAAACATACTTTCAAAATATCAAAAATAAACAATAACCAGTGGCTGTAGCTAAATCGGGACAAGTTAGATTTTCTTTATGATGGCCGGGCATCTATTCACGAAAAGCCTGCTGGAAGAGATCCATCTTAAGGGCTTTTAAAAGCTATTTAGGGTGGTAATATGACGGATCTCATCCGGCAGGCTGTTCAATAATCTGGGAGCAATAGCCAAAAAGATCCTCCGGGTGGTTGAAGAAAGCTTAAAGGCTGTAACAAATTCCTCCCAGAGGACCTGAGTGTACGGGGAGGATTATATGGAAGGAGGTGGTCCTGAAGATAAGTTGGACCCAAGCCATTTAGGGCTTTAAAGGTGATAACCAACACATTGTACTGGGTCTGTATACTAATGGGCAGCCAGTAAAGTGATCTTAAGATCAGTGTTATATGGTCTCTTCTGGATGTACCCAAGACCAGTCTGGCTGCCACATTCTGTACTAATTGAAGTTTACGGACCAAGCATGAGGGTAGCCCCATGTAGACTGCATTACAGAGATCAAGACAGGAGGTTACCAGAGCATGTACCATGGTCTCAAGGTCCCCGACTTCCAGGAAAGGGTACAGCTGGCGGATGAGCCAAAGCTGAATGACCGTTGCATTTATCTGATTCATGATAGGAATGGTGACAGGAGGTGAGGCAATGTCCCTTCCTCTTGTCATTTTGAAAGGGACTGAAGAGCAAATTGGAGGTATTTTGGCTTGTTGGTGGGAGGGATGCAGCTGGTGGAGGGAGTGTCAGATGAAACTTTGCCCCATGCAGTTGCCCACTCCTGTCCTGAACCATGGACACCCCCAATTAATCCTCTGTCACCCCACTTCTTAGGTTGCTTTTAAAATATCCCTGTTTCTCTCTCCCTCTATCAGTTCCCCCCTTGTCCTCAGCTTATTTCAGTTCCTGCAAACTGAATTCAAAGTGCAAAAGTAGTTTGGACTACAGTTGTCCCTCCGTATCCACGGATTTGGTATTCATGGATTTAAGTATTCATGGCTTGAAAATATTCTTACAAAATAATTATCTAAAAAGCAAACCTTGATTTTGCCATCTTATATAAGGGACACCGTTTTGCTATGGCATTGTATATAATGGGACTTGCGTATTCATGGATTTTGGTATCCACGGGGGTCCTGGAACCAAACCCCAGCAAATATGAAGGGACAACTGTAATTAACTAGGTAACAGGGGGGAAAAGAAGTTTGCCTTTCCCAGTAGGCTCAGGCAAAAGCAAACGGCTGTGGTCGCTCCTGAGATCTTTCAATATAGGGCAGGGTATACATATTTTAATAAATTTTAAAAAGATAATATAATCCCTGCCTCATAGGTGACTCCTTTTCTCCCAACACCTCATTTCCCTTTTGTTAAAGCCACCTAAATCTTAGCTTTTAATGCTCCATGTCTCTTACTCACCCATTAATTCCCTCATAAATTAGCCTTTCTTACTCATCCCTTCAAATTGTTCCTGGCAAGAAAATATTGTCTTTCATTTAAATTTCAGAATTGGTTTCAGGTCTGAGCCCGCAGATTTGAGGACTGTGGAGGAAGCGGCCAATGTGGTGTTTGCCTCCACAAGGATTTGTAATGTCACCCCCCTCAATCTTGTGCAGCTTTTTTTTTGTGTGTGTGTGATGGCTACATATCCTTAGCTGAAAAATCAAAGCAGTGCTTAATCATGAATAGCATTAATCCTTTTTCTGCAAAGTCTGCAGTATTATGAATCACTGGCTCCTAAATGGATGTCTGAACAAAGCTGTTCTGATCTACCTCCCACCTGCTTAACACACACCACCATTCACTTCTGCTTTTACAATGCTGGTAAATACTGGCTTCCTCTACCTGTGTAGGCTACTTTACTGCATGAATAGTCCCAATAAAATCTTGAACAGGATAGGATTTTATTCAAACACTGGTTGTATTTTGAGATGTTATAGCTCTTTGACAATTCTGGAGAGGCTGATAATGATTTTAACTGCTTTCCCCATAAGAAACATCAAACACACACACACACACACACACACACACACACTATATATATATATATATATATATATATATATATATATATACTTAAGAGAGTCTGCAGATTCACAACTGGTTGCTAACTTTGTAAGACCCTTTCTAGAAATTGTTTCCCAATGTCACCATCTAATTCCACGTCCCTCCCAAATGGATTCCAGTGCAAATTCTGGGTTTTTCCCTGGCTAGAATTGGCCTAAGTGTCCCTCCAGATGTTTTGTACACATCTTCAGAAGGTAGAGCGTGGCATGCGATGCATACCCTTCAACATTTCACAGATGAAAACTGGGGTGCATGTGGCCAAGCTACAACAAGTTGTTGTCAAGATGGCAAAAGCTATTAATGAGAAAGAACACACAAGCTAGGAAAGGTTGCAGCAGTTTGCTATTGCCTGAGCCTACTGAGAAGGGGCAGATTTTGCAATCCTTCTATCTTCTCTCCACTGCTGAATAACTGAGTGCAAACCACTTTTGCACTTTGAACTCAATTTCCAGCAATTGAAATAAGCTGAGCACAAAGCAGGAGGTGGAGAAATAAACTGGGACATTTAAAAAAGCAGTTGAAAAAGTGGAAAGGCAGAGGATTAACCATGACTGTCTCTGACAAATTTGGACAGTTGGAGTGTATGTGTATTCATGATCTTGCCCTTTATTTACTACTTACCCATATGCACCCCTTTCCTCCAAGGAGCAAAAGGCGGTATACATGGCTCCCTGCCTCCAGTGTTTTGGGCCACTGATCAGGCTTGTTGTGGATTCTGGACGTTGCAGTCCCCAAAAAGTGACACTTCCAAGGTCTGCATCCTCACTGTAACGTAGCAATAACCCTGTAAGAGATTGTGGCTGAGCCAAGTCAGTAAGATTCAAGGTTGAGTGTAAAACTTGAACCTGGATCTTCCAAGTCACAAAGCAACACTGCGCCACAGTGGAGTGCAATTTTTATAGATATATTTATGTCATTTATGGAAATATTTATATCTCATCCTTTATTGTGGGATTTCAGGGAGGCATACAGCTAAAACAATAAACAATTTAAAACAATTCTAGATTAAAGGCATCTAACAAAAGTTAAAACAATTAGGGGTAATTTGGATAAAAATTAAGCATGGCAAATTAAGACAGCTTAAAAGCTACAGTGATTAGGACTATGTACATGTAAATTTAAAGCAAATTAAGCCCCAAGGTTTTTTTAATAAAAAGCAATGTGTTGTCTTGGGTTTGGAAAGAAATCAAAACAGGTACAGATCATGTGTGGGGGTTCATGGGGGACCCACTTGTGACAACAACTTTATGATATTAATTGGGGGAATTGTAATAGCTCAAATGAATGACTGCAAGAGGTCGGGTAACTTACGGGATCTTTACAACCGTGTATACCAGTGCTAACTGCCGAGACTCCGAGTTAAAGTAAAATAAAATGGTTTTTATTGGAAAATAACAAGGAAGCATTCACACAGTCACCAAACAAGGCTAACAAAGAGTTAAGGCAGAATGGTTGGATAGAGGAATAGATTCGAGAAGTATAGGTGATATTTACCAGTCCTGAAGAGCAAGGATTCATGCAGTAGAGAAGACTCAGACTTGGAACTGAGGGTAGTACAGTGATCCGACAGAGTGACGGTGTCCAACTGTAGCACACTTTGCTACTGTTTGGGGACTAATTTTTTGTTCTGATTTTGTGTTCTGAAGGGGTGTTTGAGCTTAAAACAATGCTTGGATGGGTTTCTCACCGTTAAGCAAAGAAAACCACAACTTGGTTAATTGTTGCTAATGGCTGAGATATTCGAATTGATCGGTTTATGACAACCTCCATATTGTGGGATAGGAAAGGTGTGAGGAAAGTTTTCTGGGGATAATGGGGGTTCCAGTCACTTGTTTGTTTGGGAGGAATGATTCATTGCCAATGTGTCCAAGAGGGGATTAGCACATACCTTGGTTATGGCCTTGTTTACTAGGGGCTTAACTTAATCCTATTGTGGGCATGTCTGTTGGTAGTTTTCCACCACACCTTTATTTAGGTCCTGGTGACCTTCACCTGACCCCAATTCTGGTCTGCCCTGGTCTATGGAATTTTGGGATTTGCAGTTTTGTGAGATATTTAGCCTTCTTTGTCAGAGAGCTCTGGTGCTACAACAAACTACAAATTCCAGGATTCCATAGCATTGAGCCATAGCAATTAAAGTGGTGTCAAACTGGATTCATTCTGCAGTGCAGATGCAACCTGAGTCTTCAGGGAAAGGCAGGATTCTACCCCTCCTCTTGTCTCCCTCTTGCTGAGTTAATGGTGTACATATTGACTTTTGCACTTGAACTCAGCTTGCTGCAATAGAAGTAAGCTGAGAACAAAGGGGGAAAGTAGGAAGGGTAGAAAGAAACTGGGGCATTTTAAAAGCAGCTGAGGAAGTGGGAAAACAGGATTAATTGTGATTGTCCCTGCCAAATCTGGACAGTTGGAGGATATGTTTGGGGACTGAAGGAAAATTTCATGGAGGGCCAGAATTTTTAGGGGAGGCAATCCTGTCATTTTGTACCCCCAGTAACAACATCCCTGTGTATTAGAATCATAAAATCATAGAGTTGGAAGCAAACACAAGGGGCATCTAGTCCAACCCCCTGTCATGCAGGAGTACCCAATCCAAGCACTCCTGACAGAGTGGCTGTACAGCCTCTGTTTAAAAATCTCCAAAGAAGGAGACTCCACCACACTCTGAGGCAATGCATTCCACTGCTGAACAGCTCTTACTGTCAGGAAGTTCTTCCTAATGTTTAGGTGGAATCTCTTTTCCTGCACTTTGAGTCAATTGCTCCGTGTCCTAGTCTCTGGAGCAGCAGAAAACAAGCTTGCTCCATCCTCAGTATGGCATCCCTTCAAATATTGAAACATGGCTATCATGTCCTCTCTTAACTTTCTCTTCCCCAGGCTAAACATACCGAACTCCCTAAGTTGCTCCTCATAGGGCATGGCTTCCAGACCTCCCACCATTTTGGCTGCCCTCCTCTGGACTCGTTCCAGCTTAGATTTCAAGCAGAAGCCTTTGGGGGCTAAATCTGAATGGAATGGATCTGAACCTATTCAGAACTTGTTAAACCAAACTGTTACCAAAAAAAAAAAAAAAAAAAAAAAGGTGGGGAGGGGAAAGAAAAGTGCACCTAAATCAGAACTGATTTGGAAGGTTAAGCATTAGATTGTTTATTGAATTAGTCTATTGGTCATTTGAAATAATTACAAATATTTTTTAAAAAATTGCAACTAAAAAGATACAAATACAATAAAACCAAATTACTAACTCTTGATTTGGAAAGTTGGGAAATAATGGTAAACCTGTGTAAACAGTCACTGAACCTGATTTTGAACAGCTCAACTAATTGGCAATTATGTGCAAATATATTCAGTGTTCATAATGCACACAGGTTGCAGGCCGCCATTTTGCTTGGTGCAAAATTTGGGTATTAATGTTAAAGAATTCTGATTTATTTATTTAAAAATCATTGTGTACCTGAACCTGCCAGTGAGGGACACCATAAAGCCAGCTGGGTTAATGCTAAACAAAAATGGCTATAAATGTGTTCGTTCTGCAGCACTGCGGGGCCAAGACATTGGCTTTGTTATCTTCTACAACCGTTCTTTGCAATATCCCACAAATCTCCAGAGAGGCTGAGATAAGAAATGGGTTTATTTGCTGAGGAGCGATACTGCGGGAATGTGACATGTAATGATTGGGAGTGGGGAGGGGAGAAAAAGAAGAAGAAGAAAAGCTTTGGGGCTTGGCTTGCTCTCAGAATCTCCGAGGTAATGTTTCTGCAAACTTTTGATCGTAAAAAAGACATTCTCGGTTTTGAGATGGGATCCGGAAGTTGAGCCTAGTCAGGGCTCATCTATACAGGAGGAAGTAATGCACATACCTGCACATTGTTAGCAATTTGCAGCAGCGTTCCTTTGTCTCCATGGTGTTTTAGCAAAATCAAGTGTATTTGAAGCTCCCTTCCGTGATGTTTACATGGCTGCAAAGCAAGATGGCAGCTGTGTCAGTTTTGTGCAATGGAGGGGGGGAGGGGCTAGCATCCCTTTCCAGCCTTTGAGGGGGCAAAGGGATGTTAGTAACGTAGCTATTTGACCAGCCGCTTGGTGAAGAAGGGAGGATAAATGCCCCACCACCTCCCTCTCCAAGCGACTAGCCAGGCTATGGCGAAAAATCAACATTGCAACACCGGGCGCTTGCCCTGTTAGCAAGCCCTGCCCACTCACTCATCTGGCAAATCAGCTTTGCACTTCCTCTCCTATGGGAAAGCGATTCAAAGTGAATTGCTTGTCCCAATGAGTATCCCCCTTGCTGGTTTTTAAAAACTTCGGGAAAAGCTTCAAAGGCATTTCCTTCAGATTTTTTGACATTTTTGGCCCCACTCCTTCCGAATAAGACTATACAATGCTGGATCCCATTAATACGGGTAGGATTCTCCTCGCATTCCATGAGAACTATTTTCACCATTTAGACAGCCCCTCAGATGGATCAGGGAGTGGCAGAGCTTGGAACAGAGAATTACAAATAGCATATTTACCTCTAGCAAGTTACATTTCTTGGTAATAAGACCACAGGGAGGTGAAATTTACAAAGTGATGTAAGAAGAGGGGAATAAAGCTATTTTATCTGGGCAAATGCAGGCATGGTTTTCAGGTCAGGACAAGGGTTGCCAGAGTGAAAACTGGAGAGGGCTCCTGCACCTTTAATGGTTGTGTAGAAGAGAGAATGTCAGCAGGTGTTGCTTGTCACACAACCAGGTAACAAGAAACCCCTGTTGAAATTCTCTCTTCTACACAACCATTAAAGGTGCAAGAGCCCTCTTAGTTATTCACACTAGCAATGCTAGAACTAGCTCCGTCCCTGAGATTTTAGCACTAGAACCGGAGACCTAGGAATGCCACAGAGATGGGGTCTGGTGATGTTAATTAATGTGACAAGGGAAAACCCCTGGTGATGTCATTAAGCAGAACGCATTAAACATCAACTCCACAATTGCACAAAGTCTGCCATTCACATAAAAAACACTATGGACTTTTTCAGACGGTCTAACCCCCCCCCCTCCGTTGGAGTTCGGGAGGAGGATGCCGCTGTCCTGTTTCTGGCGGTTGCTTTCGCATGCCCCATCCTCCTCCTGTCATTCATTCGTTCTCCCTCCACACTGGAGGGACAGAAAAGGCACCACTTTTTATTGACTGGTAAATATTGGAGGACACCTTTTCTGTCCCTCCAGCATGGAGAACGAATGAAGGACGGGAGGAGGACAGGAGGAGGATGGGGTACGTGAAAGTGGCCAGCAGAAGTGGGACAGTAGTGTCCTCCTCCCGACCTCCATGGTTTTTTTTTTAGCATGATGAAGTCCATAATGTTTTTTATTGAATGGCACACTTTGTGCAATTATGGGGTTGATGTTTAATGTGTTCTGTTTAATGACATCACCAGGGGCTTTCCTTTGTAACATTAGTTAACATCACCAGACCCCCCATCTCTGTGGCATTCCTAGGTCTCCGGGGTGGAGGCTTACCCACCTGCCCTTAATTTTGAACATTTTTTACAAAAGGAATCTCATACCTTCCAACATTTCACAGACGAAAACTGGGGCACAGATGGCCAAGCAACATCAGAGTGTAGTCAAGATGGCAAAAGTTATTTATGAGGAAGAGCACACAAGTTAGGAGAGGTTGCAGCAGTTTGCTTTTGCCTGAACCTCCTGGGAAGGAAAGATTCTGCACCCTCCTGTCTTCTTTCCACTTTTGCACTTCAAAGTCCATTTGCAGGAATTGAAATAAGCTGAGGGTGAAGGGGGAAAGTGGGAAAAGAAGAAGAAACGGGGACATTTTAAAAGCAGTTGAAAAAGTGGGGAAAGAGAAGATTAATCAGGATTGTCCCTGCCAAATCAGAACTGTTGGAGGGTACACAAACCAGATTATGCTCTTCCTCTTCTTACCCTTCTTTATTTTAATTTTTAAAAAAATGCCTCCTCTGAGCTTAAAACAGCCGAAGTAAACAAAATCTGGCTCCCAGTTTTGAAGAACAATAGAATCAAAACTCAACACTTACAAAGGAATTCCACCCAGGGACAGGGGGAATTCCAGCAGATAATGGCCCATCAACCAACCGGCAGCCAAACAGACACTAACGAGCCTTGCATTTCTATACCCAGAAACTAACCATTCAATTACACAAATTTACATACACTCCCCAACAGGGTTCACAGCATATAAACTCCACATACACTCCTACCCAACCATTCTCTGAAGATGCCAGCCACAGATGCAGGCGAAACGTCAGAAAGAAACTATTCCAGAACATGGCCTCACAGCCCGGAAAAAACCCAAGGAAAATCTTTTTTTTTTTTAAGTTTGGGAAAAGCTGTGAAGGCTTTTCCTGTGGAGTACATGGTGTTTTTGGGCCCCCTCTTTCCAAATATGGCAAAATGATGTGGGATCCCATTGAGACAAAAGGTATTCTCCTCGAATTCTATGAGGAGTATTTTCACCCTTTAGACAACACCTTGATACTACTTCAAAGAGGTTGAAAGTAAGGAGCAAGCCTGTGCACTCTGCCCTTTGAACTCAACAGGCCTTATGTCTGAATAGGTATACCCTTGAGAGTTTTTAATGCAGGTACATCCACAATGCCTAGGTCTGACTCCTTGTGAGTACAAATGCATTGGCTGAGATCCTGCATGAGAAATGTACAGTAGCTATGATCCGTTTCTTGGCTGAACCACCTAAAACCCGCTTTAAAACTGGTGAGCAGGGTACTGAAGGATGACATGGGCAGCTCTCTCTCTCTCACCAGTGAGCTGCAGTGCAACTCCCCCTGTAGGATCCTGTAGGATCCTGTTGCAATTGCATATGCACTTCATCATTCTTCTGTGCCCTTCACCGCAGAACTCCTCAGTTGGTGCAGCTGCCTGGTTTTTAAGATGGGTTCTGGGGGACGTTAGTGATTGTTGCAATGGTGTCACAATCATTAATGTGAATACCAGGGTTCACAAGGTGAAGGCCAAGGTTCGCAATTTACAAAGTTGTAAGTCTAGTTTATGGCATAAATACTGAATAGGATACCAATCATTGCTTGTATAATGCCCTTGGAGTGTTTATAAGGACTTTATCAGATGCATAAAATACTGTGTCATAAAGATGCCACATAACCGCAAAAGAGCATGCATATCAGACAACTTTGCCCTTTCGTGAGATTGCAAGAATTGGGTTGCAATCTCCAGTCCTGGATGGGGTCACACCCTCCTCCAGTGACTGTGTTCGCAGTCTAGGGGTGCTCCTTGACTCGTCGCTCCTGATGACAAATCAGGTAAATGCGACAGTCAGGAGCGCTTGTTATCGACTTCGGCTGATATGCCAGCTGCGCCCTTTTCTGGAAGTAAGGGATCTTGAGACTGTTGTGCACGCGTTTGGAAATTACAGCTGGTACAAAATATGGCAGCCAGGCTAGTTTCTGGAACATCTAGGAGGGACCACATTACTCCGGTTCTGAGGTCCCTCCACTGGCTGCCTATCAGCTTCTGGGCCCAGTACAGGGTGTTGGTTATCACCTTTAAAGCCCTAAATGGCTTGGGCCCAAGCTATCTCAGGGACCGCCTTCTCCCTTATAATCCTCCCCGCGCTCTCCGGTCCTCTGGGAGGAATTTGTTGCAGCCACAAAGACCTAGGCTGGTGACCACCTCCCACAGGCTTTCTCTGCTGTCACCCCTAAATTGTGGAACGGCCTGCCAGATGAGATCCGCCTATTGACATCATTAGACAGCTTTAAAAAGGCTGTCAAGAAAGTTCTCTTCAGGCAGGCTTTTCCAGAATAGTTAACCCCAGCCTCAGGAACCCCCTCTGGAGGTTGATTCTGGAGCTCCTAACTGATGCTGCTCGCTAGGAAGGGTTTTTAATAACAATTGTATTATATGCTGATTTTAATTTGTATTGATTTAATAATGTTTTAAGGGGGAGAAGGGATTTTGAGTTGTTTTATACTATGTACTATTTTACTGTTGTAAGCCGCCCACATCATCATCATCATCATTATTATTATTATGCCCTGGCCAACACCTGTAATTTTTTATTGACAGCTGAAGCACTTTTGTGCTGGCATTGCTGGCATGTGAAACCTTGTGCCATTGTACTCACATCAATGCAGCGTCAATGGCCAGTCTGGCTCTTGACAGCCAGGTTAAGTGACACACTTTTAATGACCCTCCACGGGTTAGTTGGGACCTTTAAAGTGTTTGTATGTGCTTTTTAAAAGGTTTCCTGTCTTCTTTTTTTTTAAATTTCCCACACCACAAAGTCTCACGATAATTCACGGGATTTCAAAGGAGGAAGTGAATGGAGCTCCGTTCACTTCCTCTTTCATTGCCGGGGAAGCCTTGGACAAGAAAGCAAGGTAAGTGAGGTGAGGGGCATACTTTTACTGGCATAACATTTGATTTTTTATGCCCGTAAAAGAACGCTTTAAGGGGCTCATCTGATAAAGTCCCAAGTCTCACATACAGGCTTTTTTTATTCTTTTCCCTGTAACAGCCCTGACTTGGTAAGTCTGTATCAAAGCTCAGGACAGTGACTACAACTCAGAGAATCCTAGCCAGCATGGTCAGTGGATTCTGGGGATTGTAGTCAAGAAATCACTGTTCTAAACTGGTCTGCATCCTGATCCACACATTGCAAAGAGAGAGTTAAGCCTGTGGTAGAATAACATGCCTAAGATCACCCGGCCACCTCACTTAGTGAGGTCAAGTGAGAAATGAGATTTGAATTCAGGACTGCCTGATTTGTGCTTCAATCTCCTTGTTACTCTGCTGCTGCTATACCAGCTCCTTATAGATGTGAACTGTTGTGATAGAAGGCTTTGTGTGGGGAGGTTCAGAAAAGAAAACCCTATACATATTTAATGCCTGCATTTATATTGAGCCAACACATCCTCTTCCTTTCCTTGTGCTGTTTCTGTGGGTGCATACAAATCATGGCCACTTATCAAGTAATAATTGTGACACTTAGCATTTATAAAATGCAAGTCAAGTGCTGAAAGCTCTTTACCTACATTATCTCAGTAAGGCTTTAGTTCGAAGCACATTTCTTTGTGTACTTAACTGTGCTCAGGGTTGGAGTCTAAAGTTTATTAGAGCTCTGTGGGGAGTTGGCTAGCGTCATTCTCAGACTGCAGATGGGGCCTGTGGTTATGAGACTGTGGGTTTGTTCCTAAAGGTTGTGGACAGCACAGACCAGAGCCCTGGAGAAACCTGTGTCCTCAACAACATTAGCGTACCCTCCAACATTTCATAGATGGAAACTGGTACACTTCTGGCCAAGAAATGTCAGTGTGTGGTGAAAACAGCAGAAGTTATTGATGAGGCAAAACAGGTGAATTAGGAGAGGGTACAGCAGTTTGCTTTTGTCTGAGACTACAGGGAAGGGCAACACTCCAGCCCTATCCTGTCCTCTCCCCCTTGTTAAGTACAAACGACTTTCCCACGTTTAACTCAGTTACAATTAACATATGTAGGAGAACAAAGGGGGAAAGTGAGAGTAGGGGAATGAAACTGAGACATTTTAAAAGCAGGTGAAAAAATGGGACAACAGGATTAATTGGGACTGTCCCTGTCAAATCAGGAAAATTGGAGAGCATGAGACAACAGAAAGGCTGTTCCTGTCCTAACTGTTCCTCCCACTTCTGTGCTTTGTCCTAGCTAAGTGCAAGCTCAGTTCAAAGTACAAAAGTTGTTTGCACAGAATTAACTCAGCAGAGGGGAGAGAGGAAAAAGGGGAGGTGTGCCCTTCCCTGTAGACTCAGGCAAAAGCTGCCTCTCCTGGCTTGTGTGTTCTGTCTCATTGACAATGTTTGCCATCCTGGCCACATTCTGATGCCGTTTGGCCGCACATGTCCCAGTGTTTGTCTGTGAAATATTGAAAAGTATGCCAACTTGCTATCTGAATTACTGGGGCTTTCCTGCAGTGTGGGGAGGGACTCCTTCAACTTGGATTTGGCTCCACCTCTGGCTTAACAGGCAGGGCAATCTGCGAATGAAATTTAAACACACCGACACTCCAGGAGGTGGAGCCAAACCCAACCTTCCCCAGTTCTGTTCTGCCTTGGCAGCAAACAAGTTGGGTTTTTTACTGCTCTGGCATCGCAAAGCAGATTAGGAAGACAAAGGCATGATGGTGACCACCAGGAAGGTCGTTCAAAGTGCAGACCTCTCACCCACCCACATCAGATATTAATATAGGGAATTTTAATTAGCTCAATATGGTAGTGAGAGACTGGGTAACAATGGGACCTTTGGACCTATGTATACCGGTACTAACTGATGAGACTCACAGCCAGGAAATAAAATAAAAATGGTTTTTTATTGAAAAATAAAAATCACATCAACACTTAGGCTTCAAGCAATCACACAAGGCTAGCCAAGAATAGGAGGAAGTATTGGGATAGAGGGATAGAGTTCGGGATGATGGGCTATACTATACATGTTCCAAAGAGCAGAGATTCATGCAGAGAAGTAATAAGGCTTTGCATGCCAGGCGACACAGCAAACCAACAGAGTGACAGCCTTTGGGAAACTGAGCACACTTTGATGGTGTTTTAGAGTGATATTTATACTCAATATTCCCCCTGAAGGGGTGCTATGAGTGGAATACAATGTTTGCTAGAGTTTCCCACAGAAATGGAAGCTCTGGTTGTGCTAACAATTGCTAATGGCCCAAACATTAAGACTGATGGTTGTCAGGCAATCTTCTATTGTCGTAGGAGAGGTAGGAAGGAAAACCAGTTTTGCAAGGCAGTGTAGTGTTCAGCCACTTTGATTTAATTAGTGTATGACTCACTTCCATGTACATCCAGGAGAATTAGCCCATTTCCACTCTAACTACCAATACAAGGAAGAGGGCTACATAATTACTACCTGGGCATATCTTTTAGGAATTTGGGATGGCCTCTTTCTTAGATTTTCTGAACATACCTTGAGGCCTTGTATTTGGGAGGCCCTGGTCTACTACAAACCATGTGGAAAGCCAATAAATAAGCCAGTTTCTGAAATATAGCTGATTGATAAATTATTGAAAGAGAGGGGATATCAGGGTAGGTAACAATCTGTCTCCCCACCCCTTTCGCTTACACCCCTGCACCCCCCCCTCCCAGGATGTGTGAGATTTCCAAAATAGTAAGAGAGTTGTTTGTTCCTTGCCAGCGTTGTCATAGAAGCGGTGCATCCTCATAATCTGTTATGTCACAATTATTTTCTGATTATTCCTTGGAGACGTTTGTCATTATCCTTAGCCTTTCAGGAATGGTGACCTCACTCCATTCCATCATAAGGTCAGAGACAATCTTAGAGCAATTGGAAAATGAAAGACAAAGGCCCTGCTCACTCTACCTGTGCCAATAAATACACAAAATGAGGCAGCGACTCATCTTATCCATTACTGTCCCCCCCCCCACAAGCTGAACTCTAATTCACCCTCACTATCATCTGTTATTTGGATCTTGGCCAAACCCATGATTTTCTCCCTTTCTCATGCTATTAGAAGAGTTATGCAAAGTTGAGGAAAGGCTCTCACTTTTGCAACCGACTGTTGCAAAAGTCACCAGATTAATTTCCAGACATTAGTTTTGCATGAAACGAAGCATCTCTCCCCTCACCATCTCTCTTACTAGGGAAATTATAGATTCATATAGTGGTGAAATAAACACCTCTAAAGGTCATAGAGACTGGCCCTTTTGCTAGAGGAAAACAGAGCCAAGATACTACATCAGCGGTGGGCAAAGCATGGAGAGTCCAGGGCCATTTTTGTGGCCCCCCTGGGACCCCCAGGAGTCAACAAAACTTTTGCTCCAAAACACTGTTTCTGGGGTGTGGGGGAATTTTCACCACATTTTTGCTCCCCCAATTATTTTAGACGCAGGAGAGGCCTTTTTCTAAAATAAGTGTGAGCGACTTTGCATGCACATGCTTTGCGGGATGGGAGTGGAGTCTTGGCAGCTCCTCCATGTTGGAGTGCTGGTGTCTTCTTCCCAGGGGGCAGTGCGCTCCCTGTTGGCCCTCTGGGAAGAAGCGGGAAAGTGTCAGCCAAGGAGTTCAAATCATGTTTAAGCTCATTGGCTGAGGCATCCAGCTGAAATGAAAATGCTGCAGTTTTTACCCCAGTTGGATGTCTTCCTATTTATTTGGTTACTCCTTGCCTGCTTGTCAGCTCCTTTGGGGGTGGATCGACAGGCCTGCCTTTGTAGGCTGTTGGTATGGGTCCTGGATCTGGGACATTGTTCACCAATGTCCACTAGTCATTGTAACGTACGGGAGTCCTCTTATGGGAATCAGGAGTGTGGTTGGAAACGGTGTTGCCCAGGCCAGGTGTGGGGAGATGACTTTCTGTCCGCCCAGGTGGTCCCAGCTCTTGCTGTCCCATGGCCGGAGAGGTGGGCTCATTGATCAACATGCCAGTTGGTTGATAACTGGATCTGGACCCATGCTAAGACCAACCCTACAACAGCTGTAATCAATAAAGTTGTGGCCTAATTTTCTGCAACCGTTGTTGTATTGTCGTTTTTTCATGGAGTGAACTTGTCCTTGGATATGCAACAGGAAGTGAACAGGAAGTGACTTTTGGTCGGTTCCTGTTGCTTAAAAAAAAGGCCTCTCCTGGGCTTAAAATGGGCCACCCATCCTCCCCAATGTGACAAAAATTCCTCCTAGAGGGCATTTGGGGTCCTAATTTTGCCTTTTTTTCAAGGGCTATGTGAGGCCAGCCCTCCAAAGTCTCTTCGTGCAGCATATGTACTCTCCTAGACTCCCAAAGTTGCCCACCACTGTCCTACACATACTTGCATAGTGAAAATCTGTTCTTATATTGATCAGTGGCAGTTGTGCTACACGACCCTTCTGCTGCATACCAACAGTGTACAATCAAGTGTGTATCTGCCAATGTGCCTCTTGTTTCTGCAATCCTATGCGCGAATACACAACGTCAGGTACAACAGTTACAATTGCAGAACTTATGCAACTGTAAACTGAACATAGATGATACGCTACAGCTGAAAATGTACAACCATATGCATAGGGAAACTTATGTAGGCATCAAACCACCAACAGGATCCCAGCCCTGCTGTCACATCATCCCTGATAGGTGATCACTGAGCTTTTGCTTAACAACTCTCTTGTCTTTGGGTCTGAGGGCAAAAATTGCCCAAAGATTACTCCCCAAAAGGTTCTTTTTAAGAAAAAGGGTGTTGGGGGGAATTTTGGGGATTGGTGGAATGCTTCAGGGCCCACAAAAGTAGGATCCACGAGCCCCATTTATACCTCCTTCCAAGAAAAGAAAGGCATTTTTTGAAACTGCAGGGCAGTGAAGACTTTTCTGAGGGAAACAAAGATGTTGTTTATATGAGGCAAAAAATTGTGGATTGGTGGCAATTCACAGCAGTTGCTATTTGTCTTAATGGGTTTTTTTTTGGCAGATCTCAAGCATGGAAAGTTATCTGCATTTGCTGTGTGAACAGGTATGCCTGCAAATCAAGATGGTGGCTGCGAGTAAATTACTTGCGTTTTTACTTACCTCAATTTGCTGCTGTTGGATAGTATTTTTTTTTTTAAAAAAAACGTATCCAAGATGCAAAACAGCAACCTTTCACTTTAACAAAAAAGCAACCCCCCCCCCGTTTTATTGCCTTAATGCTCGCTTGCTAAGGCAAAAATCAAACATGGCGGCTTTGGGAGCTTGCCTTGTTAACAAACTCCATCCCCCCATGTCCACCCAATCAGCTTTCAACTTCTGCTTATATAGGGAAAGCAAATAGAATTGAATTTTTTAAAAATTTAATTTAATTTAATTTTTAAAAAAATCATGAAAAGCCACAAAGGGTTTTCCCACACAGTATATGGAGGTTTTGACCCCCCTCCTTCCCAATACATCGAAATGATATGGAATCCAATTGAGCCAGATCATATTCTCCTTGCATTCTTTGAGGAGTATTTTTTGCCATTTAGACAACCCCAAAGATTAAATCTCGGGCATACAGTATTCTAGAAAAAATAGTTCTCTCTTTAAAAGGGCTGTACTTTGAGAACATAAGAAACTGGCTGGCAACCATATTTTCATAACAGTCTACCACAAACAGTATGTACAGTATTTAATAAAATATTTGTTAATATGGGTTAAAGTGGTCTGGACGTCCTCAAAGTAAGTTTGTAACAATGTTGACTACTAAGGGATACATCCATCCTGGGCGCTTTGTTTGATGAAATATAATTTTGCTAGATTGCTTTCCTTTGATTTCACTAGTCTTTCCCCATAAAGTATAGATGTTTTATGAAATCTTGCCTTAACAGAAGGAAGAGAAGCTTCCTGCCTTAGCAATGAGTAGGGTACCACAGGGCGGATTGCTAGCAGTTCTTTAAGGAACTTATTTTGAATAGTCTCAACTGTTGCATCCTGATGCTATCCATGTATCTCAGCCCCGTACAGAAATGGGGAAGTACTATAGCTATAAAGGTGTTCAAAATGGGGCCTATCAAAGAACTTCCATTAACCCAGTGGCTCTTAACCTTTTCTTTAACAGGGACTCCTTTTAAATATCTTTTGTTGCCATGGACCCCCAAGACTTAATGATTTTTAATGATAATGATGATGATGATGATGATGATACACCATCCATGAAACCTTCCCTCCAAGGCACTGGAGGGGGAGGGAAGACTTTTCTCCTGCTTTTTCCTGCAAGATTGTGGCTGGACTGGATTGAATGGCAATGCGCAGGCCAAGGCAGCCACCCAACCTTTTTCTTGGCTCCTGTCACATGGCTGCTCCATGGGGGCGGGGAGGGGAGGTGGGCTGAGCAGCCTTAAATCCTTTGCAGACCCCCTGTGAGGACACTGCAGGCCCCCAGGGGTCTGTGGACCACAGCTTAAGAACAATTGCATTAAACCTTCCAAAATTATTTTTGCTGTGTTCCAGGTTAGCATTTTTGCTGCTGCACAACGTGCAATTTCCTGTTGCCATTATAAGAAAAATGTATGTCCCTTCCCCCAATATTTAGACCTGTGGCATTGCTCAATCAAGTGTCCATCTAAGCATCATTTATGAAGCTATTTCCTCCTAGAGGAGACCATTACCTTTGTCTGGGAATAGTTTATAACCAGGTTCTCCTGACTAGAAACCCTGCCCAGTTTGTTTAGAAGTCTCATCAAGCTTATCTGAGTAGTAGATAAGATAGGCTTATTATCAGCATGCAATAGCATTTTAAAGTTTGTTTCTAACAGAAGGAGGGAAACGGCCCCAAGAATCAGTGTCAGAGATTAGATTGTTCACACAGAAATTAAAAAGAAAAGGGGTCAATAAACAACTCTGCCCGACACCTCTTTTGGTCTCCACTTTACTAGAGATAGCATCCGTCAGATCTTTCCATGCTCTTAAATCAATGTAAGAATAAAGAGAGAACAAATGCTTATCTTTATCAGTATGTAATAATTTTTCTCAAAGGGGCTCTCTTCGGGAGTATTAACCCCCTGTTTTGCTTCTTAGTCAGCAATTCTGAGTGTCAAGCAGAGGCTGAGAAGTTTCTATTTTGTATCAAGGTAAGGCAGAATTGAACTTACTAGGGTCCAAATCAGATGGGGCAAATTGCAACTTGTGGGCCATATGTGGCCCCTGAAGGCCACTGTTGTGGCCCCTGAAATTCCCACCAGTCCCCAAAAGCTCTCCAACTCCTCAACTTGCTTTTTTAAAAATGGCATGATTTAGGGGGTAGAAAAATGCAGAAAGACTCCCCCAAATGCATGAAAACATGCAAAAATGCCCCCACACTATAAGCACCACAGAATGCCGTATGATCCCTCAAATATCTGTTTTCCTCTACAGTCCCTCTCAAAATGGCAACAGGAAGCAATATGACATTACTTCCTGTTGGCATTGTGGGGAGGGACTGCAAAAGAAAACAGAGTGATGTGACCAACAGGGGATCTGGCACCCACACGGTTTCCCACCTCTAGTCTAAATGAAGATTGGCCCTTTTAAAAAATACTGTAGAGCTCTCAGCTAAAGCAAATTTGCTCATCCCTTTTCTCAAGGTTTTTTTTTGAGGGTGTTCCCTCCTGTTCAGGAGTTGGCATCATCAGAAAATGCTTCACAAATCCCGTTTCTTCCATAATTGTATTGTTGACACCATCATCTAAACCCCTGCGAATAGGCCTATGCCCTTTGTTTGGTCTGAGGATCTGAGTCTGTCCCACAGCCTCACTATTGTGAGTTAGGTCTTAAGCAATATTTAAGCCTCTAGGCTTTTTCATTCTAATTATGTCTGTTCAACCATGACGTTTTCCAGAGGGGAAAATAGTAAAAATTTCCCAGTGGGTAGTATCGCATAGTGGTTTGAGTGTTGGACTATGACTCTGGAGACCAGGGTTCAAATCCCTGCTTGGCCATCAAAACCCACTGGGTGATCTGGGGCTTGTCTAAACGGCAAGAATACTCCTCATGGGATTCGAGGAGAATTCCATTTGTCCTAATGAGATCCTGTGTTGAATTGCAATATTTGGAAGGAAGGGGGCCAAAAATGGCAAAACTACACTACGAAAGATTTTGGGACTTTCCCCAAGTTTTAAAAAAAACTGTGGGGGAAATGCGCACTCTTGCTCATTAGGGCAACCATTGCATCACTGAGCATTCCCGAAGTGGATAGCTGGTTGGTTGGACATGCACAGGGGCAAGGCAAGACAGCATCTGGAACCACCATGTTGGATTTTTGCCGTAGCACTTGTGTGCTGGGGCAACAAAACAGTCTTTTTGTTTATTTAAGCAGAAGGTCATACTTCTGCACTTTGGATTTAGTTTTTAAAAGAAAATATTGTTCAGTAGCATCAACTTGGGGAGGATAAAAATGTGAGTAATTCACTCATGCCCACCATCTTGATTAGCAGGCATGCCCATTTGAACAGCAAATGTGGATAGCTTTGCATGCCTGCAATCTTGCACAAAACAAGCAAACAAAAAAACAAAACACTTGGAGACAAATGAAAGCTGCTGCAAATTGGTGTTACTGTGCATCAATCCACATTTTATTGCCTCATATAGACAAACTCTTCAGCAAGTTACACATTCTCAGCCTCAGAAAACCCTGTGATATGTTCACCTTAGAGTCACCTTAAGTTAGAAACAAGTTGAAGGCTCACAACAACAATAGCACACAAAATGTACCACTGTTAAAGACTGGAACACAGGAAGTCCAATCTTGGCTCAGTTACAGGAAGCAAGCAAAACAAAATTCCAAACCCACAGGTGGTCAGTTCTTTTACTGGGATCAAAAACTAAAATTCCTGAATAGTGAGCAAGTTTCAGACTTGTTGAGAATTCTTCATAAGGTTATAGATGGTTAAAAAAAAAAAAAGAGGGGATAGGTGTGGGGAAGAAATATGAAAATCCAAAAATATGCTGAGATATTTGAAATGATGAGGTTTGAAAAATTAAACTCGGTCCCAAGATACAGAGTGCAAGATTCATGAGTCACTTGTAGGTGTGCAGGTATCATGATGCCTAGCAACATGGCCACAAGCGGGGGCTGGCAGGGCTCTAACCTGGGGACCTGGGATCAGGAGGGGGGCCAGCATGATATTATTGTAAGTTTTTATTATGTAAATCCATTTAGTTTTTTTTTAAAAAATAATATAAATATTATTTTGGTGTAATAATTTAAACTGACATTTTAATTTTTATCCCAAATCCTGTATAGCTTCTTGCTGCCTTTAACCTTAGCAGTAGGTAGGGGCCCCGCAAGGCTGGTAGTGGCTCAGACATCTGCTTCTTGATTTAGGCAAAATACACAGGTTTCTGAGGGGGCATCCAGTAGAAGTACAAAGAAACAACACAGCCTGTGAGACTTTTTAAAAAGGAACCAGTTATTTTACTTATCAGTCTGATCACCTCGCTATTTGTTATTGTTTCTGCAGTCCAGAAAGTTGCTAAGTTATTGTTATTGTGCTATTGGAAAATACAGGAGAGTGCTCTCTGCTTTCCCCAAGTGGCCAATTCAGTTATTGCACCTTGGGAATTCTGAGAAAACTGCAAAGATGCTACCAAGCTGCAGCATGAGGCAACCACCCATGTGACCCTTCCTTCTCCCTCTTCCATTGCTCAGAATGAGTCAACATACATACTCAGCAATGAATAACAGGCAGGCGACCCATTCCCATTCCACTGAATAGTGAATGACAGCCATGGCCCTTACAAGCAAAACAGAACTCTGTTCTAGCTTGTTTGTGCAAAAAGAAACGATTTGGCAAAGTAATCCATTAGAAATGTAAGCAACAGCCTAGGTAAAATGTAGGAATTGAAGTTTAGGTGGGGCACTAGGTTAAAGAGTCAGTGGAAACCAAATGAAGAGTGTCACCTTGTGGTTGCAGAGGGTGGAAACCTCTAGGCAGTCTCTCTTTACTCAAGTAACTTTAACCCACACAGCTTTGATCAAACCTTCTCAACCACAATGTAAAAGAAAATTGGCTACCACAGTGATTTTGTTGGTGTGAACTACTTTGAAAACTCAAAGTTCTAGATCACAATGGAAATCATGTAGCCTTCCAGAGTTTTTGGAGTATAATTCCTAGCATTCCTCAACATTGTTGTGCTAGCTAGGACTGCTGGGAGTTATAGTCCAACAACCTCTGGAGGGCTGCATTGTTCCCATACTGGTGATGGTGGTGATGATGGTGGTGTTTGCAACCTCCTCTTCCTCCAACTCAGATGATGAAGACATTGCCAATACTGTATTCCTGCAATTGCTCTTGGTCTGTACCTAGAACAAAGCTGAGCTTGGTGTCCAGATACTAAAGGCATTTCGTTTATCTTGATTGTTACTGACACTGCCCTTAATGTTCTATAAGAGAGCCTGTGATAGAACCATTTTTCATGGTTATACTTTATATCATAAGTGAAAGTCAAATCAGGGCCAGCATATTCCTTGGCAAGTTGTTTGTCCACAGCTGCACAGAGAGCCTTTCTGGTCAGAAATGGGTTGATGGTGTATGGAATTAATCCACTGATTGTATGAAGTCTCTCCCCACCTTCTTTCATCACTGCTTTAGTGGGATGCATAGATCTGCGTGCTTCTAGTGACTCCACAAACCAGACTTACAGCCAGGGGAGAATACGGCAAACAATGATAGCTGATGGTTTTGGTGGGTCCTTTCACACTATACAATTATTATGCTTTATTCCATTTTAACTGCTGTGGCAACATCCTGTGGAATCCTGGGGTTTGTTTGGTGAGGACCTAGAGCTCTTTGGCTGAGAATTCTAAGTCCCTCCTCCCCCAAACTGCAAATAGCAAGATTCCATAGGATTGGCAGTTGAAGTGGAATCACAGCGCTGTAATTATGTACTCCATGTCAGTGGAGAAGAAATCCACTGTTTTGTCCAATGAGCTATCCAAGGTGCTGAACTCTGTCCTCTAAACAAGTCCAACAGATGGCACAGCTCTTTTAAAGTTGGGCTAACACCCGGAATGGATTTATGGCCCTACTGACAAGGAAGCCACTGACCGAGAGGGCTTCTTGACAGGCCCCTGAAGGATATTTTATGGTCCCTCCCCTTCTTTCTATTCCTCTATATCTTCTGTTTGTCCAAGCCATTTAATTTAGAGTTTATTTGCTCTACACAGTTATAGCAGTTTGATACCACTTTACCTGACATGGCTCCATCCTATGGAATCCTGATATTTGTTGTTTAGTGGGCAATGTACTTAAGATTTATCTGCTGAAAGAGCTGTAGTTTGGGGAGGTGGACTGCCTGATCATCATCATCATCATCATCGCAACTGGGACTCAGGATGGCTAAACTAGGATTCATTGTGGCTTATATGGAGTCCCAGCTTTCCACAGCAGAAAATAGGGACAGTCACGGAATATCCTTATTACCATTCCAAGGAAAGTGATGCATTACAAGTAATAACAGACCCTGTCCATGTTATTTGGAGAAGCTGTGGGTTTGGAGGAGGTATAGTCTTAGAAAGGCCATTTCCAAAAGGTCTACTGAAGACATAGGCTGGAAGGCTGTGGTGACTTGTGTTGGTATAATTAGGGTATTACACTGCTATAAGTACTTTTTTTATGTTCTGAAAGGAGGTATCCAGTGCCTCCTTGTTCAACATTTTCCCACAGGTTGTGCAAAGGCAGCTGGATAGTTCCTGGTTGCCACTCTTTCCCCTTACACGGCTATTCATTGGTCACAGGGGTGCATCAGGTGAGCTGTCTCCTGCCATCTTCTGCCTTGCAGCTGTCACCTTCCTGGCCCTCCAGTGTAAAAATGCTGGTGGGGCTTTGCACATTACTAATGTCAAATAAGATCTTGGCCATACTGAGACAGACTCATAGTTGTCATGGGGTTTTCCAACAGCTTGAGAAGGGAGGCTGAGAGGAATCAGAGTAGCCACCATACCAGTAGAAACACAAACCATTCTCCAGGGTTGGCTGGTGGTTTCCATGTCAGTGAAGTGGTGAATCTGGTGTGGGTTGTAGTCACCACTTTGGGTTTTACTCTGACCTTTAATATCCATAGTTCCAACCCCCCTCCCCCCAAACATCTTCAGCACCTTGGAGAGGTCCTTTAAAGTTCAGAGTAAAACTTGGAACAGTTTCACTTCTCCCACTGTGATGTGGGAGCTTCAGGTTACCGTTGCCTCACTCTGTGTCCCAGCACCAGATAGCTAAACGCTTCAGTCCTGTACATATAGCGGGGGAAATGCTTCCCTAATGAGGGAGATAGATTGCTTGTACATGACAGGGTTGCATCAGGGCAAATTTGGGGCCTGCTCAGAGAGCAACATCCAGTGATGCTGAGGTGCCATATCCTATCCATCACATCAAGTTTTATTTCTAATTTCCATTGCCATTGCAGAGAACTTTGGAAACCAAATATCAGTTCCTACGGTATGGCATAGTGATATAAAAATGGGATTAGCTCCTTTGGATGAATGCCCTAGCCTGATATCTGTACTGTACTCTTGCCTTTGTGTTTGTTAAATGAGTCCAACTCTGAGGAATTTACCAGAAAGGCTCTTACATTATTATTATTGTTGTTGTTGCTGCTGTTGTTGTTATTCTAAGAAAATACTGAGAGTAGGTTTTGGCTCCAAGCTCTATATCCTAGAAGTGGATCTAAATTGGGGGTGAAACCACTAATGCATTTTATTGCAGCCCTTAGGAAAAAGAAGAGTGAGGGAGGAGCACTCTAAACTGGAAAATGCCAGAAGTAGGAAAGGCCTGTACAGAACTAATGCTTGACCTTGCAGGGGGTTATCTCTGTTAATGTAAGCCACAGCACTTGGCTGCTGTTGTTTTTAAAGGGAAGGCTTACAGTTGAGGATATGTGAGCCTGTAAATAACAGTGGAGGATGCAACTATTTGAGTTATGTGAGGGTTCCAGATATAACTTATGGAATCTTCTGCCACAAGATGTGGTGCTCCCCATAGGCTTGGTTGGCTTGAAAACAGAGCACTAAAAAATTACTTTTTTGGACCAGAATCCTCAGCCAACATGACTGGAGTGTTTTTTAAAATTTTGTTTGTCAGAGGCATTGAATACATATGTGTGCATACACACACGCACACATACACGCACGCACACACTTCACTTAATGCATTGCACACCCAGAAATGGTTTGATTTCCAACCACTAATTTCCAACCACTAATTCCTCTGTTTGGTATGGTTCAGGGGTAATACATTTTAGATGAATGATGATAAGCTTAAAAAAAATCTGATTTGGTTACATTTGCATTGTTGTTGTTATTTGCTGTAAAATCAACTTTGACTTAGGGTGACCTTATGAGTGAGAGACCTCTAAGAACCCCGGTCATAGAATCATAGAGTTGGAAGAGATGAGGAGGGCCCTCCAGCCCAACCCCCTGCCTTGCAAGAATAAACAGTCAAAGCACTCCTGACAGATGGCCATCCAGCCTCTGTTTAAAAACCTCCAAAGAAGGAGGCTCTACCACACTCCGAGGCAGTGCATTCCACTGCCAAACAGCTCTTACGGTCAGGAAGTTCTTTCTAATGTTTAGGTGGAAGTTCTTTTCATGTCGTTCGAGTCCATTGCTCTGTGTCTTAGTCTCTGGGGCAGCAAAAAACAAGCTTGCTCCCTCTTCAATATGACATACTTTCACGTATTTAAACATGGCCATCATGTCCCCTCTTAACCTTCTCTTCTCTAGGCTAAACATACCCAGCTCCCTAAGCCGCTCCGCATCAGGCATGGCTTCCAGACCTTTCACCATTTTGGTTGCCCTCCTCTGAACATGCTCCAGCTTGTCAATATCCTTCTTGAATTGCAGTGCCCAGAACTGGACACAGTATTCCAGGTGAGGCCTGACCAAAGCAGAATAAAGTGGTACTATTACATCCCTTGATCTAGACACTATACTCCTCTTGATGCAGCCTAGAATCGCATTGGCTTTTTAAACTGTTGCATCACATCTGTTGCCCTTCTCAGCTCTTGCAGATTCAGGGCCATGGCTTCCTTGAGTGAATCAACGCACCTGTAGTATAGTCTCCCTCTTTTCCTATTGCCTTCCCCTTTACCAATCATTATTCTCTCTTCCAGTGAGTCATGTCATCTCATGAGATGTCCAAAGTACAATAGCCTCAGTTTAGTCATTTTGATTTTGAAGGGGCATTCAGGCTTGATTTACTCTTAGATCCATCCATTTGTTTTTTTTAGCAGTCCATGGTGTTCATAGAACTCTTATCCAGCACCACATTTCAAATGAGTTGCTTTTCTTCCTGTCATCATACATTTTCATTAGAAGGGGGCGGGGAATGAGCTAGTATGTCTATGTTAAATTGCCATTTATATGTTAAGTTAAAACCATGGACTAATAGCTTTACCAATTTAAAACTGAAAAATGGCACCTGCGATTTTCCTACCACGCCCTGACCCTGCCTTGGCTCTGTTTTGAGCATGGAGAAGAAGGAAAAAGTTCAGCTAATGTTTGAAAACCCCATTTCTCACCTATCTCACCCCAAATCCTTCTCTTGTGTTCCCTTTCACTTTCCCTTATAATCTTATTTCCTAGATTCTCCCTTTCTTTTACCTGTTCATTCTCATATGGATCCTAACAAAAGACTCAGGGTTAAGTTTCTTGGAAGAGATGAAGAACCCCTATGTCATGTCTGGTATTGATCCCAAGAGGAGTATCTGGATGCAAAGAAGACCAGGGACACTATCAGACTAGCGTCGAAAAATGCTGTAATTCCGCAAATGAAGATAGTGGGAACATTGTGGCATTATAGCACTTATTGCATGTAGCTATAATCATGTGAAAGAAACACCATGGAATTATTGCACAATGACAACTAGCGCTTTAAGAATGGGAGTTTACTTCCGCGATTTGGCATGGGTGAGATTTTGGCGGTTCTCACAAGAAGACGCGGACAGACTTAAAACTCCAAACCCCCCTTAATTAACAAAGTAAATGAACACACATACACACAAACACTGGAACAAACATAAAAACATTGAAACTAAATGGGACAGTTCATAAAAAGATCATCCTGTGCTACGTTTTTGTGTTCTCACCTGAAAGTTTTCTCACTGAGGACCACCCATTCACACTGTAATCTCGCAATTACAACGGAATGTGGTTTCGTATGCAGTCAATAGCGTGAAAAAAAGTGCTATTGACAATCTATTGATGGCTTGTCCCATGAATTGCTAATAACACCTTTTTCGTTGCTGGAGCATGGAGTAAGAATGTGAAGACTACAACGCTGTGCGATAGCGAGGCCCATTAATGCTACCCTGATGTCCTGCAATTTTTGCCATGTCTGATAATGTCCCAGCTCCCATGGCAATTTGTCTTATTCAGAAGGAGGGAGACCAAAAACTCCAAACAGTCTTTGTGGCTTTTACCAAAGTTTTAAAAATAATGTGTGGAAATATGCATTACCGCTTGTTTGGACATCTGATTCTCAGTGCAGGGCAATCTTGGTGAGGGCAAGTGGAAAGCTGATTGGTCAGATGTGCATGGGGTGTAGGCTTGACAGCATTTTGGAGCTTCATGTTAGCAACCATGTGCTTTTTTGGTGCGCTGACGGGACCAAACAGCTTTTTAAGTGGAAGGTTGCACTTGTGCACCTTTGATATACAGTTAAAAAAAATACTGTGCAGCGACAAAAACTTGTGGGGAATAACGACACGAGTGATTCACTCTCAGCCACCATCTTGATTTACAAGCATGGCTGTGTGTGCACTTCAAATATGGATAGCTTTGCACACCAGTGATTTGCCAAAGGACCATGGAGACAAATGAATGCTGCTGTGAATGTGCATCAGTGTGCAGCAATCTACATGATATCTTCTCATCTAGACAACCTGAAAGTTTCCCATAGCGATTTGCATATACCGAAGAATCAGCTGGGAAACCTGTTGGTGTCTCATTTGATTAATTAATAACTCAATTACTTAATTCTGGAATCAAATTAGTGCTGAAATTCTGGCATAAGATGATCAATTAATTTTTAAAAATAGATTTAGGCTAGCATCTTGTTGATGACATACAGAAGTATAAGTTAACCTATGGAAGCTGTTGGACATTTTTGTTTAATCAGTGTAGTGCGACCATATTCAGTTTAAGATTGTGGATGGGGGGGTTGTACATAGTTGCCCATTATGCATCATTGCACATCAACGTGCATCATTGCACATCAATGTTCATCATTGCACATTGCATACTGATATGTAATACACATTTAGTAGTGCAACATTGCAATCCTCTAACAAGGTAGTGTTGCACACTTGCCACATAACTTTGTGAATATAAAAGCGATGTTTCATCTCATTGATGGAGGATCCTGGTCTTAATTAAGTTGACCCCATAGAAAATTTCTAACTTCATTGATTTTAATTAATTAATGGTACAGACTGGATATCTGTTGTGTGTGTGTGGGTACTCCACAAAGTGGTAAAATTTGTCACACATGACAAGATGGTATATCAGTACCACAAGAGCTGGAGGAGGGCTATAACACAGTGACAACATACCTGCTTTGTATTCAGAAGTCCCAGATTCAATCCCTGCTTGTTGTTCTTATGTGCCTTCAAGTTGACTCTGACTTATGGCAACCATAAGGCTTTTTTTGGCAAGATTTATTCAGAGGAAGCTTGTCATGGCCTTCCTCCAAGGCTGGGAGAATGTGACTTGCCCAAGGTCTCCCAGTAGGTTTCCATGGCTGAGGAGGGATTCGAGCCCTGGGACCCGTCTATATCAGGGGGGAAAAACCGGAGTACCTCACAGTAATGGCATTTCACAGAGACTTGTCCTAATGGTGTTTTTTAATCCATAAGCCCCCATAAGCTTTGCATGCTAGATGGCGGCCATGAATGATTTACTTGTGTATGTACTTTGCTGCCACTGAACTTAAATGCGATGTCTAAGGTGTGCTAGAGAGTTTTTTTTATTAAACAGGACAGCAAAACAAAAAACACACCCTGATCGCTCGTTAATGTGAAAACCCAACAGGGCAGCAGCAGGCACTTGCCCTGTTAGCAAGCCTCGCCCCCTGCGCTAGCCCGGCCAATCAGCTTTGCGCTTCCTCTCCTATGGGAAAGTGACTCAAAGCAACTCGCTTGTCCCAATGAGCAGGAATGCACACCCCCTTGCTGTTTTTAAGAACAATGGAAAAGCCACGAAGGTCTTTCCTGCCTTGTTTTTCCAATTTTGGGCCCCACTCCTTCTGAATACAGTGGATTGATGCCGGATCCCATTTAGACAGGTCATATTCCCAGCAAATTCCATGAGGGGTATCTTCCCCATTTAAACCACCCCCTGGTCTCCCAGAATCCTAGTCCAATACTCAAACCACTATGCATCACTGTCTCTTGAGCCCCTGGCATCTCGTTTAAAAACAGTCTAAGGAGTATAGCTAAGAAAGACACTTGTGAGTATGGGGAACTGTTGCAATTCAGAGTCTCTCTGGCTTTTCTTTGCAAACGAAGATTCAGGAAGGACTCATCCCGCGCTTTCTGCAAGCGCGCTGATGACTAAAAAGGCCAATCCGAGATAAACAAGTCTGGTTGCAAAAAGCACAGCAGAAGGTATCCTTGGGTGATGTTTTTGGGTTGTGATTCTCGAAGGACAAATCCAAAAAAAATAAAATAAAATTCAGAGTAGCACTGGACTAAAATGATTTTTGTCTACGGTTTAGCCTACGGTTTAAGTGCCATAATAAACTACAAATCGCAGGATTCCATAAGATGGAGCCATGGCAGTTAAAGTGGTGTCAAACTAGATTATTTCTGCAGTGCAGATGTAGCCTACATCATCATTTTAAAAGAAAACTTTACCAGAGCAGCAGCCAGGGCTGAAATGTCTCTTATTCTCTCTCCACTATTGCCTTATCTTACTCTCTGAAAAAGAAAAGAAAGAAAGACATTCAGATCATCCAGCATGTATTCCCAGTCCACCACCCTTTGTGCATTGTGTTGTTGCCTTTTATTTCTAGCTGAGCTCTTTGTGCTGTTAGGAGCTCTATGAGGACAGGACAGGCATAGCTGACAGATGCTTCCCTCTGTTGAATTTCTGCCTGCTGCACAGTATGTAGATCAGCAGTGAGCAACTGTGGTAGATACGGGAACCATTAAAAAAAATTTTTTTTTGCTCTGGGATCCTCTAGGATTTTTTAAAAAATGTTAAATCAATCAGGATACGGAAAGAATATTGGTTATCATTTGTTATTATTGATTATTATTAACCCTTTCCTGACAGTTGAGAACCCTGTTGGGAAATATAATAGATGACAGGGGGTGCATCTACACTGTTGAAATAATGTAGTAGTTTGACATCCCTTTCAGTGTTGTGGCTCCATCCTATCGAATTCTGGGATTTGTAGTTTTACAAGGTCTTTAGCCTTCTCTGCCAAAGAGAGCTGGTGCCACACAAAACTACAAATCCCAGGAGTCTGTAGGATGGAGCCATGGCAGTGAAAGTGATGTCAAACTGCATTACAGTATTTCTAGAGTATAGATGCCCCCTGAGAAGCTTGTGCAATTTTCTTCCACTTTCAGAGGAATTATTCTGCAAAGCAAAAATTTATTCCATGCAATGAACAGAAAACAGGTTTCCTGTAGAAAACAGGATTTTCTGTACAGAAAACACTGCCTAATATTCTGTATCAGCTACTTAGGACATTTTCAGACACGTTTTACCGCGCTAGAAGCTTTCAGGAGAGCTTCAGCGCTGCCGCGCGGCAGGAACTCCATTTTGGATAACGCCGTCCCTCTGGAGAAATTGTCTGTGTCACTTCCGTGTAGGATTGGAGGCGGCCGCGCCATATTTCACCAGATTTTATTCATGAAAGTTGTCCGTGAATAAAATATGATGCAGCCGCCTCCAGTCCTACATGGAAGTGACACAGACGATTTTGCCAGAGGGACGGCGTTGTCCGAAATGGAGTCCCTGACGCATGCAGTGCTGAAGCTCTCCTGAAAGCTTTTAGCACGGTAAGACGTGTCTGAAAAAGTCCTAAGTTAGGTATACCTAAGTATGCCTAGATTTACTCATCCTCAGCTGCTCCCTATTCACAGTTGCAACCATTGTGAAACCACTGCAACTGGGGCCTGTCTTAATGGTTTTACAGCCCCCATAAACTTCGCATGTGAGGAGTATTTTCATTGTGTGGACAACCCCTTAGTCAAGTTTACCTAACTAAGTAGTTACTTAAATAAAATAAGTACAGTCAACTTCTTAAGTTGTCAAGTATACTTAACAAAGTACTTTAGTGATTCTTAACCTTTTCTTTACCAGGGACCCCCTTTTAATATCTTTTGTTGCCACAGATCCCCCAAGACTTAACTCAAGGTTTAAAACAACAACAGCAACAGCAGCAACAACAACACAATTACACCACCCATTAAACCTTCCCTCAGAGGTGCTGGAAGGGGAGAGAAGACTTTTCTTCTGCTTCTTCCTGAAAGTTTGTGGCTGGAGTGGATTGAATGGCAATGCACAGGCCAAGCCAGCCAATCTTTTGCCTTGGCTCCTGTCATGTGGCCACTCCACTGCAGGGAGGAGGAGGGCAAGCAACTTTCAAGCCTTTGTGGATCCCCTGTGAGAACATTGTGGACCGCAGGTTAAAAACCACTGAAGCAGATGCTACAGCTAAGTGGTTAAATATATTTAACTAAGACCTGTGTGGACACAGCTTAAGTAGCTGATACATCTAAGTAGCAACCAAGTAGCTGTTACAGAATACTGGCCACTGTTTCCTGTGGAGGATTTTTTCCCCCCTGTGCAGAGAACAGGAATCTTGTGGGGAAAATCCCATATGTTTTCTCCACTGCAGTACTACTGGACATTTGAATAAGGGGAGAAAACTGTGGAGGAATATTCATGTTGTTCTTGCAATGGGGCCAAAATACTGTAATTATCCATCTTCACACGCGAGGATGAAAGACTCAAGGATTTCCATCCCTATTAAACAGTTTGCCCAGTGCAACTTATTTAAAAGCTGAATTGCTACTCCTGGAAGCTTCAAAAAGAGGCATCTTACCCATACAATCATAGCCTTCAACCTTCTTGGACTTGAGGCACTAAACTCCTTAAAAAAACACCAGCTAAAATCTTTTCTTGGCTGTTTTCTCCCTTTTACGCTCAATTGTCCTCAAATATTAGGGTGCCTATTCCAAAATCACCTGCCCTTGGCTTAGCTCTGGTTCCTTTTGAAGTCCCTGATAGCATTCTTCTGTTTGACAGGAGCAAGAATCAAGCCATGAATACGAGGAGCCCCTCTTGAAGATTCCCAACCTTAAATTACAGCCATCTGGATGGCCACCCAATGAGAGAGTAATTCAAGAAGAGCGGCCCCAGATGGGTCTATGGGGAGCTGAGGGGAGAGGTGACAAAGACATCTTTGTTGGGAAATGGGCAGGGGGCAGCTTTTAAATCTAATGTTGGGAGAGCCAGCTTGCCTTTGGCTTTGCAAAAAGGCAGCTGAAAGGTGACTAAATTGGGCTTTCGGCTCCCAGTGGATTTGCTGAAAGACCTAGGAGGAACAGGCTTTAAGTCCCATTGTCCTGCAGGGTTAAGTGAGCAAGTATTGAAGGCAAACTGGTGAATTTCAAAATTACAGGGTTTGTTTCCATACAAGAAAGCAGGATCATTAGAGCAGCCTTTTCCAACCTGAAATGTTGGATTAGAAATGTTATTAGTCCCAGCCAGGCAAACCCATGGCTGTCTGGGGATTATGGGATTTGTAGTCCAATCCATCTGGAAGCTATCAGATCAGGGAAGATTGCATGAGGGCAAGAGTGAAGGATCCTCCTGCTGTTTTTGTGCTACTACATGTCTCCAAAGTTCCTTACCTTTAGTCATGCTGGGGGGGGCTCATGGGAGTTATAGGCCAAAACATCTGGAGAGATACCCCCCCCCCTCGCAAGCCACTGAGCTTTGTTTTAAAGGCAAATTGACAATCCTGGATGCTTACAGGAGCGGGAATTAGACTTTAATGGCTATTTTCTCCCCCCATGGGGTGGACATCTGGGGGGGAGGATTCAGGAGGGCTACATTGGACCTGATGCTAATTACAGTATGAAAGTGACAGACTTGTTGACTGTTAAAAACTTAAAACAGCAGCTAGAGGAGAGGAGATCTGTACTAGGATTCTGAGGGCATGGATGTGTACCTCTCCCCAAGCTGTGCTGCTAATAGGAATCACTCCCCCAGCTGCTATTTGCTCCACTGGCAAGAGAAGCTTTCATCCACAATAACAATAGCAATAGCATTTATATATCTGTACCGCTTATCAGTGTAAAGCACTCCCTAAGTGGTTTACAACGTGTCAGCTAATTGCCCCCAACAAGCTGGGTACTCATTTTATCAACCTTGGAAGGATGGAAGGCTGAGTCAACCTTAGAGCCCTGTAGGATCGAACTCACAATGTTGTGGCTGCAGTACCAGCATTTAACCACTGCGCCACCAGGGCTCCTTACCAATCCACACCAATAGGTACTTCTTCTTATATCAAAGAGCAGCTTCTGGTGGGCAGACATTGTATTCTTATTAAGATTGTGGGGAAAGGATTAACCCTTCTCTCCAATGTAAGGGCTTGTCTATACAAGGCTAAAAATGTAGATTGTTCCACAGTAATGGGAATTTTTTTTTTTGAGTTCACAGGCATGCGGAGCTATTCATGTTTGCTCTGCAAATGGGCTTGTTTGCGAATAAAGCTGGAGTCCGCAAGTGAATTACTTGCGGTTTTACTTGCCTCAATTTACTGCCACTGGACAGTATTTTTTTAAAAAAACATATCCAAGGTGTGACAGAGCAATCTTTTGCTTTAACAAAAAAGCAAACAAAAAAAGCCGTTTTATCACCTTAGTGCTCACTCACTAAGCCAAAAATCCAACATGGTGGCTCCAGGCACTTGCCTTGTTAGCAAGCTCTGCCCCCCCCCCCGTACACGTCTGACCAATCAGCTTTCAACTTCTGCTTGTAGAGAGAAAGCAAATCAAATCGAATTGCTTGTCCCAACGAGCAGGAATGTGCATTCCCCCCGCTGTTTTTTAAAAGGGGCAATTTTTAAAGGGGGCAATTAGCTAACACACATTGGAAGCTGCTTCTTGCAGTGTAGATGTGTAAATTGCTATTGCTTAAAACAATTCGTAAGCCACTCAGATAGCCTTGTGGCTGAAGAGTGGGGTATAAATAACTAAATAAAAAAATAAATTAAAAAAGTCAGGAAAAGTCGCAAAGGCTTTTCCCATGCAGTATATGGTGGATTTGGCCCCCCTTCTTCCCAATATGTTGAAATGGTGCAAAATCCCATTGAGATAGATGCTATTTTCCTCGCATTCTGTGAGGAGTATTTTCACCATTTAGCCAACCCCTAAGTCCAGCAACTTAGATGGCTCCTTTAAAGTTTGGACTAAAACCCAGAGTACATTCACCACCTTACTGATGTGGGAGCCACCAGCTGCCACTATCCTGTTACCAGTCTCTGCTTTGCTCTCAAGGTATCTGATCCCCAATTTTATAAATCTGTATCTGGTTGGTATACTAGGGACATTTTCAGACGGCCCTTACCGCGCAAGCAGCCTCTGGAGCAGTAATGAGGCTGCTGCGTGGCAGGGGGTCCTTTTCAGACACCACTGTCCCTCTTCCGTGACCATTCGTGGCATGTACGTGAAGCTTTGGAAGCAGCTGCGTCATATTTCAATCACGGGCAACTTCCATGATTGAAATATGACGTGGCCGCTTCCAAAGCTTCACATACGTGCCACGAATAGTCACGGAAGAGGGATAGCGGCGTCCGAAAAGGACCCCCTGCCGTGCAGCAGCCTCGTTACTGCTCCGGAGGCTGCTTGCATGGTAAGGGCCATCTGAAAATGTCCTAGGTTGAAGATGCCTTAACGCATATGCAGAACACATTTCCCTCATCACAAAGCAATTGCAGTGTATTCCCTACCATACATTTGGAGATTTTCAGACAGGAATGAAAAAAAGCTTTCCTGTCCCAGAATCTCCACTCCTGCCCCGCCCCGTCCCTGTCACACCACAATCACCCTCCCCACCGCATTTACCTTCTCTCCTATCGTTCTGGCAGCCCAGGAGTGAATGGAGCTCTAACGGGGCTCCATTCACTTCCTAGATCGAAATCCTGTGGATTCTCATGAGAAGCCACGAGCGCAAGAAATTCAAAAAGAAAAAAAAAGAACATGAAAAAAAATGACAGTAAGCACAAAAACACACTTTAAAAGGTAGAAGTAACCTGGGGAGGGTTGTAAAAAGTGTGTCACTTACCTGGATGTCCCAATCACACCTGGAAGTGTTCTGGCAGGGACCTCCCATTGACGTTGGTATCTCGCCAGCATAACGGGGCACCTTTTTGCTTGTAGGAACATCCGTGACAGAAACGGAACAGGGAATCTATTGACGGCTTATCCCGTCAATAAAAAGCAGCGCCTGCGGAGTGGCAGCAGAATGGGTGCACAATGAGGAGGAAATGACATCATCTGAAAAGGGAGCCCTTTCATGATCTCCTGGCGTTCGTGTAATGCCACTTTTAGCACATCTGATAATCTCCTTAGAGTGGCCTCCCCCAAATTACGATCTTCCAGATGTGTTGGGCTACAGGTCTGAGATCCTCAGCCAGAACATCCAGTGGCCATGCTGGCTGTACTGGTGTCACACATTTGGTAGATACCAAGTTGGTCAAGGTTGCCTTTGAGTGAAGCACAGTGGCCATGGCTGAAGTGGCTCACACCATCACTTTAGTGTCCTCTGGCTCAGTTTTATCCTGCCTCGAGAGTTTCATGCTGCCCCATATTAAAAGCACACCTAAATGCCAGTAGAAAGGTCACACATTGTGGCATTAAGCCCTTGCTAAATATCAAGCACAGATTCTCTGTTCTCCTGTGAAAAAAGCAACAGTGACACAGAGTTTGAAACTCCTGCAATCATGCAACCTTGGACTGAACTAAGAAGGGAAGGGACAGAGGAAACAGGGAGGGAAAGAGTTGGATGTTTGTCAGATCTATGGTGCTAGCAGGACAGGAACGGGACTGGCCTGTGAAAGTGGCTCAGGCAGAGTTCTCCATGCATGGGGTTTGCTCCATCCCTGGGCAGAGTCAAGACTTGGCTAAGAGTTTGCTGAGAGACAAAAAAAGGAAGAAGTTCATGCCAAAGCCACTTTTGAGGGGAGGGTGGAGTGGGGGAAAACTGTTGTACAAAGAGCCACTGCACCTTGTTTCATAAGCAAATTGACACTACTGGATGCTTACAGGAGTGGGAATTAGACTTTTCTGGCTGTTTTCTCTCATCCCCCCATGGGGGAACATCTGGGAGGATTCAGGAGGGATCTGGAGCCCACAAAAATAGCGGGAGCAAGGTGGAGCATTTCAATAAATCAATCAAATCATTCAATCAAATTTTAAAAAATGTTGTCCCACCCCTACTCTTGATCAAAGCTGGGCAAACATTTGGGCTTCAGGGCCAAATATGGACCCTGTTTGCAGGCATTCACAGTACCACTTGGGTGTATGCCTGCACACAGAGAGAAAAACTTTCTCCCTCACAGCCAAATTCTTGCCCCACCTCATTCTGCCATGGCTAAGATCAGGGTTGTAGTGGCTAGGGTGGGGGAAAGTTTAAAGATGGAACAAAGAGACTGGGGTAGACGGATATGCAATGGGTGTGGTGTTTTATTCGTAATATGTAATACAGGTCACTGAGTATCCAAGAGGGCTACGTTCCTGGGATTACCATTTATAAATGAAACCACAGATAATAGTGAACCCTATTAAAATATAGGACTTCAAGTACAAACATACCATAGAATTGCATTGGATGATCTAGAAGATGCCTAGAGAGCAACATCTCTAGGTATTTTCCAGCGTGACTCTATGGTATGTGTCCCTATTTTTTCAGCCATGGATAGCTGATACTGTGGATATTGGTTCTGTGGCTAATGTGGCGGCGGCGGGGCAGTGGCAACCTGTATGCATTTTATGTGTTTTTAATTGTTTTAAATTAATATCTTAAAAGTAATTGCTGAGATTTAGCATCCCAGGCTGCGATACGCAACTTTATGGTGATGAAGCTAAGTCATTGACACGAGACACAACCATTTTAGAGAATGGCAACAAGGTGCAATGAGGCCCTGTGTAAGATGTCTCATCGCATAACAAAGTCCCCAATCACAGAATGGGGCTCTGTGAAAGGGGGGGGGGCATTTTTCCAGCCTGGTATGAGACACCAATGACTTTCCCCTGCTCTCTATTCTAGCGGTTGTCTAAATGGTGAAAACACTCTTCTTTAATTTGAGGAGAATGTGATTTCTCTTAATGGCATTCCACACCAATCTGCAGTTTTCAGAAGGAGGGGGGCACATCCACCAAAAACTCAGCAGGAAAAGCCTTCATGGCTTTCCCTGAGGTTTTTTAAAAACTCCGTAGAGAATGCTCGTTGAGACAACCGACTAGCATTCATTTTCATTCCCCATAAGAGTGGAAATAGAAAGCTGATTGGTCGGATGTGGGCAGGGGGTGGAGCTTACTAACAAGGCAAGTGCCTGGAACCCACCATCTTGGATTTTTGCCATAGCGATCATGTGCTGAGGCGATGAAACATCCTTTCTTCTTTTTTTCCTATTTATTTAGCAGACCTAGACAAGTTAACTGTTAAATGGATTTGTAATTGGTGTTGGAAATTGTGTAAAAATACACTGTTTAAAATATCAGGGTATTTTGTCCCTGTTTAAACATCCACACTGAACTTCACACGTTAGTGGATAATGCAGCCAAATTTAGCAGAGCATAGCAAGCTTAATGCACACGCAGCATCTAGCATCAGAATGTTAGCAAGCATGTAAAAACACTGCTTAGCTTATAACCAAACACCCTTTGTCTTTTCCCAAGTTATTTAACTACCAAAATAACCACCCAAGACTCAAAGTTAGTTTAAAAAGTACAAAAGTTTCTTTACTCACAGTTTAGAGAGCTCATTCTTGGCAGGTAACAAAAAAACACCATCAAAACAGACTAAAACTAGTTAAAAATACTTAAAAACTACATTGTTAGAAAACTATATTCAGGACGCCCCTCTCGGGGTCCTCTCACTTCAAAGGTCCATGAGGATTGTTAGATAACATGGCGCCTGGAACAAAGAAGAACCCTCAGACACTCCCCCTCCATCCCAGATTGCCCAATAGTAAAACTTTAGGAAGTTACATCAGCTCATTTCATATGCCTTCTCAGTTAACCCTTCAATGGCAAAACCATTTCCACTTATTGGACTGCAAACTATATTTTCCAACAATTGGTTGACCGGCCGAACCCAAAGTGTGCTCAGCAGTGGCTCCTCTTCCTCTTGGAAAGATGTGACCAGTGGGTGCCACAGGGTTCTGTCCTGGGCCCAGTGCTATTCAACATCTTTATCAATGACTTGGATGAGGGAATTAGGGCATACTTATCAAATTTGCAGATGACACCATATTAGGAGGAGTAGCTAATACCCTAGAGGACAGGATCAAAATTCAAAATGACCTGGATAGACTGGAGAGCTGGGCCAAAGCTAACAAAATGAAATTCAATATGGAGAAATGTAAGGTATTGCACTTAGAGTGGAAAAACGAAATGCGTAGATACAGGATGGGGGAGACCTGGCTGAACGAGACTACGTGTGAAAGGGATCTAGGAGTCCTAGTAGACCACAAGTTGAACAAGAGTCAACAGTGTGATGCGGCAGCTAAAAAGGCCAATGCAATTTTGGGTTGCATCAATAGAAGTATAGTGTCTAGATCTAGGGAAGTAATAGTGTCACTTTATTCTGCATTGGTCAGGCCTCACCTAGAATACTGTGTCCAGTTCTGGGCACCACAATTCAAAAAGGATATTGACAAATTGGAGCGTGTCCAGAGAAGGGCAACTAAAATGGTGAAAGGTCTGGAAACCATGCCTTATGAGGAAAGACTTAGGGAGCTGGGTATGTTTAGCCTGGAAAAAAGATGGTTAAGGGGCGATATGATAGCCCTGTTTAAGTATTTGAAGGGGTGTCACATTGAGGATGGAGCAAGCTTGTTTTCTGCTGCTCCAGAGACTAGAACACGGAACAATGGAAGCAAGCTCCAGGAACAGAGATTACACCTCAATATTAGGAGGAACTTTTTGACAGTAAGAGCTGTTGGGCAGTGGAACAAACTCCCTCGGAGTGTGGTGGAGTCTCCTTCCTTGGAGGTCTTTAAACAGAGGCTGGGTGGCCATCTCTCAGGGATGCTTTGATTGTGTATTCCTGCATGGCAGGGGGTTGGACTGGATGGCCCTCGTGGTCTCTTCCAACCCTGCAATTCTATGATTCTATGAGAATATCGCACTTTCGCACCTTAGATATGCTTTTTAAAAAATACTGTTCGATGGCAGCAATGGGTGAGAATAAAATGTGACTAATTCACTAGCACTTGCCATCTTGATTCGTAGGCATGCCAGTTTGAACAACAAATGCAGATAGCTTTGTATGCCTGCAATCTTGCCAAAAAACTGTTACGACAAATTGAAGCTGCTTCAAATTGGCGTTAGTGTGCATCAATCCAAATCCCTCACCTTTTCTAGACAAGCCCCTAGATTACAAATGCTCTGTGCCTCTCTTGGGGCCATTGCCTTCTTCTCCTTATGCTGTCAATCTGCAAGGGTAGCCTGTCCTGCAAAGTACTGTATATTGCACATTGCGACCATGGCTCAATGGCCCATTATATTGCACATTGCGGCCGTGGCTCAATGGCCCATTTTCTACCTGTGTTATCTCTCCAAGGGCCACATGGACAACCAAAGTTGCCAAAGAACCCCCCCCCCAAACAACCAGAAGTGGCCAAAAATCCATTTTTGTTTCTGTTTCTGTTGTTATAATGGGGATTTTTTGCATCAAACAGTGGAGGGGAGGCTGTGAAACCCATTTTAAAAGCTGAGTTGTCAGTCCTGAAGGCTTCTGGAAGTGGTGATTCACTTTGGGGTGGTAATGTCTGAAAAAGGGGTGGTCTGAGGAGTCTGCCACAAAAACAGGGTGGTATTTTTTGGGGTGGGAGTGGCACATGGAATCCTAGAACTACATTTTGCCCACCTCCTGTAGTATCTAGAGCAAAGCATTCTCTGGGAACCTGCAAAGAAATGAAATGATCACAACAGCAGCCAGAGCCATTTTAAAATCACTGTATCATGAGTCTAGAGCAGCTCCCTTATGAGAAAAGGATACGGCTTCTGGACTTGTTTAGCTCAGGTGTGGTTTAACTTTTCTCCTTTATGGGTCTGAAACATGGGTCACCTATCGCCAACACTCATGACTCCTCGAATCAGCGCTGTATATGCACAATCCTAAATATACACTGGACTGACTATGTGATGAATGTTGCTGTCCTTGAGCAAGCAGGGATCACCAGCATTGAGGCCATGATATTGAGAACACAGCTGCGCTGGGCAGGGCACGTTTCTAGGATGGAGGACCATCACCTCCCCAAAATAGTACTCTACAGTGAACTCACCATGGGTCAGCATAAGACGGGCACTCCAAAAAAGCAATACAAGGATTCCCTGAAACAACATCTCAGGCTTGGCCAAATTGATCACCAACAATGGTCTGCCCTGGCTTCACATCGGGAGGCATGGAGACGCACTATCCATAATGCTGCAGCCTTACTTCAGAACTCACACTGAACAAGTCTTGAAGAGAAACGACAACACAGAAAGAATCACAACCCGGAAACATCATCCAAGGAGACCCTCTGGTGTGCTTTCTGCAACCGGACTTGTTTATCTCAGATTGGCCTTTTTAGTCATCAGCGCGCTTGCAGTAAGTGCGGGATGAGTCCTTCCTGAATCTTCGTATGCGAAGAAAAGCCAGAGAGAGAGAGGGGTTTAGCCACCCTGGGAGATAAAATCAAGGTATATATAAAGTAACGGAATAAAATAATAGAATTGCTTAGAAATAAGGGGAGGCAGGTTAGAGGTGTAGTGCATTTATGCATGGTGTGGAGAAAATAGAGAGGAAAAAGTTTTTCTCTTCTTATACTCCTAGAACCTAGAGTCATCCACTGAAGTGAAGTGTGGGTGTTTGGGGAAAATAAAATGAATTACTTCTTTGTACAGCATCAAATTAAACTGTGTAACTCATTGTCAAAATGAGTTCTGGGCACCACAATTCAAGAAGGATATTGACAAGCTGGAACATGTCCAGAGGAGGGTGACCAAAATGGATATCTGGAAGCCATGCCCTATGAGGAGTGACTTAGGAAGCTGGGTATGTTTAGCTGGGAGAAGAGAAGGTGAAGAGGGGACATGATAGCCATGCTTAAATATTTGAAGGGATGTCATACTGAGGATGGAGCAAACTTGTTTTCTTCTGCTCCAGAGACTAGGACATGGAGCAATGGACTCAAAATACAGGAAAAGAGATTCCATCTAAACATTAGGAAGAACTTCCTGTCAGTAAGAGCTGTTTGACAGTGGAATGTGCTGCCTTGGGGTGTGGTGAAGTCTCCTTCTTTAGAGGTTTTGAAATAGAGTCTTGATGGCCATCTGCCAACAGTGCTTTGATTGGATGTTCCTGCATGGCAGGGGGTTGGACTAGATGTCCCTTGTGGTCTCTTCCAGCTCTATGATTCTATTAAAAGATGCAGTGTTGGCTGCCACTTTGTAATGGTTTGCATATTGGACTAGGACTCAATCTCCACTCAGCCATGGAAATCTACCGGAAGACCTTGCAGAAGTCACACTCTCTCAGCTTGAGAGGAAGGCAGGCAATGGCAAACCCCATTGAACAAATCTCGTGAAGAAAACCTTTGGATAGAGTTGCCATAAGTCAAGAGTCCACTTGAAGGTGTATACCAACAACATATGAGAGTTACAGTGTCAGTGGATGTTTGCTTCCCCCCCCCCTCACATCAGTCTCCTGTAGTCTTATTTGATAAAGGATGCAGAGTAAATATTACAGAGGGAAGATAAAGAACCTTCACATGAGGGCGGGGAATGCCCAGCATGGTAAGGTTGCTGTTTGGGCCTAGGTTTTGAGACTGCATCTCATTGCCAATCAGTAGAGGAAGCGGTGGAAGAATGCTTTGAAAGGCCAGAGAACTGAGAAATCCATGAGCCATTAATAGTGATCTTGGGAGACGTTTGCAAGCAGAAAGATAAAGACATTACAGCCATGGGCAAGATGAGTCTTCTGTATTCTGTGCCTGTTGGGTATGTGAAATGGCAGCACACAACTTTCTGAAAAGGATAGAATAAAGGAAAAAGTATTTCTGTTTGACCAGACACTGCAAAGCTACTGTCAGAAAGAGTCAAAATCACACAGTGGGGTCATTTCAGGTCCTTTCCTTAGCACTGAATCCTGCACTCTAGGGTGGACATGAACATAGAACTTTAAAACCAGCCTCTTCCAAAATATATGTCTCCTCAGGCTGCAGTCCTTTGCCGAAAGACTCAGAGCATGGAAACGTTGCTGTATTGGACTATAACTCTCAGAACACTGGCTGGGGAGTTCTAGGGGTTATAATCCCCAAACAATATTTTTTCTGCCATGTCTTGGAAGTAAGCTCCTTTGAATTCAGCCAGACTTACTCCTGACTAAATGTACAAACGCTTGGGTTGCCAGTAAGTAGTGCCTCTTGCTATTTGAAAGAGGATGGCAGGAGTTGACTCTGCATAGGGCATTCAGAAAACCCTAGTTGGTTCAGAATGTGGTTCCCAGAATGATGCTGAAATGAAGTTATTTATTTATACAGTACATATAGTTGGATCACTGTATCTGAAGAAGTAATATCTACAGTTTCAGTTATCTATGGCACACAAAATAGGGACACATACCATAGAGTTGGGTTGGAAAATGCCTAGAGAGATATCCTCTCTAGGAATCTTGTAGATCCTCCAACACAACTCTATGGTATGTTCTGACCAGACATCCTTTATTTTAATAGGGCTGGCTGTTATCCGTGGTTTCTGGTACCACGGTAAGTCAGGGAACCAACCCCTACACATATGGGGGACCAACTGTACATAATACCCATTCTACCCCCCCCAACATACTTTCCAACTGTCCCAATTTGATAGTGACAGTTCCAATTAACCCTCTATTGACCCACTTTGTTCAGCTGCTTATAAATATCCCAGTTTCGTTCCTTTCCTCCCTTTGTTTTCAGCTTCCTCCAGTTGCTGCAAAACGAAGAGCAAAGTGAAAAAGTAGTTTGTACTCAACGAGCTCAGCATGAAGGAGAGGAGAGGAGGGGAGGATTTTGCCCAGGCTCGGGCAAAAGCAAACTGCAACAGCCTCTCCTGACTATTTCCCCCCATTAATAACTTTTGCCACCTTGGCCACATTATGATGTTGCTTGGTCATCTGTGTACCTGTCTTCATCTGTGTAATGCTGGAGGGTATGCAAAGATGGGACTCAAGTGCTGTTTATCCGTTGAGGTTATCATCAGAAGCCTTAACCGAAGATGCTACTAACAGAGTTTCAGCAGGGGCTTCCTCCATTGTGAGTGTTCTTCCCTGGTGACATGTGCCCAGTACCAAGCCTTCCTTCTTTTAATGACTATTACAGTGGGCCCTTGTATCTGCTGAGGTTTGGTTTCAGAACCCCTGTAGATACCAAAATCTGTGAAGGCTCAAATCCCATTACATACAATGGTGTAGTAGAAAATGGCATCCCTTATATAAAATAGCAAACAGCAAGGTTTGCTTTTTGCATTTTTTACCCCTGAATATTTTCAAGCCATGGTTTGTTTATTTGTTTATTTATTTATTGGATTTATATCCCGCCTTTCTCCCAAGACGGGATTCAAGGTGGGTTACAACAGTTAAAAAACACAACTAATATCTCACAAATTACAAAAGTTGAAAAAAGAACTAAATTACATTTCCATTCTTAAAATATGGTTGAAAACACATAATTAAGAATATAAAATCAATAGAATCATAGAGTTGGAAGAGACCTCAAGGGCCATCCAGTCCAATCCGCTGCCATGCAGGAATATACAATCAAATCATTCCCAACAGATGGCCATCAAGCCTCTGTTTAAAAACCTCCAAAGAAGGAGACTCAACCACACTCTGAGGCAGTGCATTCCACTTCTGAACAGCTCTTACTGTCAGGAAATTCTTCCTAATGTTTAGGTGGAATCTCTTTTCCTGCACTTTGAGACTATTGCTCCGTGTCCTAGTTTCTGGAGCAGCAGAAAATAAGCTTGCTCCATCCTCAGATGACATCCCTTCAAATATTTAAACATGGCTATCATGTCACTTCTTAACCTCTTCTCCAGGATAAGCATACCCAGCTCCCTAAGCCGCTCTTCATAGGGCATGGCTTCCAGACTACCTACCATTTTGGTCTCCCTCCTTAGGACAGATTCCAGCTTCTTAATATCCTTCCTGAATTGTGGTGCCCAGAATTGGACACAGTATTTCAGGTGAGGTCTGACCAAAGCAGAATAGAGTGGCACTATTACTTCCCTTGATTGAGACACTATACTCCTATTAACGCAGCCTAGAATTGCATTGGCTTTTTTAGCTGCCGCATCACACTGCTGACTCATGTTCAGCTTGTGGTCCACTAAGACTCCTAGATCCTTTTCGCATGTACTGCTGGGTGTCACCCATCCTATATCTGTGCATTGCATTTTTACTGCCCAAGTGTAGTAGCCTACATTTCTCCCTGTTGAAATTCATTTTGTTAATTTTGGCCCAGCTTTCTAATCTGTTGAGGTCATTTTGAATTCTGATCCTGTCCTCTGGGGTATTAGCTAACCCTCCTAATTTGGTGTCATCTTCAAACTTGATAAGAATGCCCTCTATTCCCTCATCCAAGTCATTGATAAAGATGTTGAATAGCACTGGGCCCAGGACAGAACCGTATGGCAACCCACTAGTAACTTCTCTCCAGGATGAAGAGGAGCCATTGGTTACTACCCTTTGGATTTGGTCAATCTCTCTCTCTTTCTCTGGCCTATATATAGCCCTTTCCTAACTTGGGGGCTGTTACCTGGAGTGACAGGACACCTCTGGGTAGGGCATGTTATTCTATTGAAAAGCCCCCATGTGTACAAAGCCTATGGCTTGTGTGCAAAGGCTTTTTTGGTCTGTGTGCAAAGGGTAGATGTGAATATGACCTCTGCCTTTGACCCTCTGGGCATTGATAATGATTCTTAGATGGTCTGGGGAGACAAGCATTGGAGCTGCACACCTGTGACAATACCAATTAACTACAGACCTTTGCACTCCTTCACATCCAAAAAGGATTGCTTGACATCTCTGGCAATTGCGCAATACTTACAATGGGATGTGTGCATGTGTACCAGTCTGAGCCAGTTTGGCAGGGTCTCCATACAGTGGAGAAAACACCGATTGCTCTCAATGAGATTGCTTCCTTAGCAGCAAGAGGGAGTGGAATTCCAGTTTGTACTTTAAAATTAGGCTTGACTTCTCCAAGATGGACAGGGATCCAGGCTTTTCACTGCCCTGCCATTCAAATATGCCTCTTTACAATGTGTGCAGACTCTGTCAAGAGACAGCTCCCTGCCTTAAGCATCAAAGTCTACTTGCAATTCATTTTTATCAAGTATAACTCATAACAAATATAGCAGTTTAATTGCCTTGGCTGTATCCCATGTAACTGTGGAATTTGTAGTTTGAGGAGATATTTAGAAGGCACCAAGGTACCATGAAAAGAGAGGGACTGAGGATTAAATCAGTTTAACTCTGTAGTGGAGACAGGGACTCAGATTACTTTAGGATTAGCGCTTTCTGACAGGGAATTCCATATCCTTCACTAAACTACAAATCCCAAGATTCCATAGGATTGAACCATGGTAGCTAAAATGGTATCAAATTCTTGTAATTGTGCAGTGTGGATACACACTGTCATTTAACTAAGAAGTACTTTAAATAACAATGGAAAACATGTAGCTCTCCAAATGTTATTGAATGGCACCTTCCATTTTCTTTGCCAGTGGGTAATGCTGATGGGATCTACAGTCCAGCAACCACTGGAGGACCAACCTGCTGACTTATAAGAACAAAGGCCAAAGTGGGCCATAAAGGGCTTATTCTGGAGTTTGGCAAGGTTTATTGTAGTAAAGGTAATAATGGTGTGAGAGTCATCTGTTATTGTAAACCAGTGGAAATCTTAACCTTTTCTTTACCAGGGACCCCCTTTAAGTATCTTTTGTTGCCACAGACCCCCAAGACTTAACTCAAGATTTAAAACAACAACAACATCTGATAATGATGATGATGATATAATACTACTACTACTACTAATACAATTACACCATCCATTAACCCTTCCCTCAGAGGCAATGGCGGGGAAGGGAAGACTCTTCTCTTGCCTCTTCCTGCAAGTTTGGGGCTGGAGCAGATTGAATGGCAATGTGCAGGCCAAGCCAGCCAGCCAACCAACCTTTGTCTTGGCTCCTGTCATGTGGCTGCTCCACAGGGGTGGGGAGGTGGGCTGAGCAGCCTTCAAGCCTTCATGGACCTCCTGTGAGGACATTGCAGTCCTCTGTGGATTTGTGGACCACAGGTTAAGAACCACTGTTGTAAACCATTGTCCCATTCAAATCGTTAAGAGAGAAGAAAAAATCTGGAAGTTATAAAATTGGGGGGAAATAGCTGCCTCAGTTTGGCATTTGCCTTTGAAAACAAAATATTGATTTGGCCTTTTGGCTTCTGTTACTTGCAACTTGCAAGAGATCTACACAAATTACAGTATGTGTGTGAGAGAGATGGGTTTTAGAGGTGACCCCTGCTGTGATTATCTAGTGTTTCCCTTGTAAAATGCTTAAAAACAGCAAAGAACAGCTGTGTGATCCATGAGTGGAAATTTCTGTTTTAAAACCCAGGCTGGATGGAGACCTATTGAGAATGCGTTAGCTGTGGATCTCTGCACTAGCAGGGAGTTGATTAGATCAGTGGCTTTTAACCTGTGGTCCGTGGATCCCCAGGGGTCCATGATGTCCACACAGGGGGTCCTTGAAGCTTGACAGCTTAAAGGCTGCTCAGCCCACCTCCATCCCATGGCAGAGTGGCCATGTGACAGAAGTCAAGGCAAAGGCTGTCTGTCTGTCTGTCTGTCTAAGCCAGCAGGATCCTATTCAGTCCACTTCAGCTGCAAACTAGCTGGAAGAAGGGGGACAAGCACCTCTAATGGAAGGTTTAAAAGATGGTGTAATTGTTAATGGTTCAGTATATTAATATCATTATTGTTGTTGTTGTTTAAGATCTTGAGTTAAGTCTTGGGGTCTACGACAACAAAAGATATTTAAGGAGGGTCCTTGGTAAAGAAAGGGTTAAGATCCGCTGGACTAGATGATCCTTAGGAACCCTCTATCAATCTATGAAAATTGAGGGTTGAATAATAATTTAACTGAGTCACTTAAATGTCACAAATGCGGCAAACATCCAGGTTCACCAGAGCTCCCAGTCAGTCCTGAACAGTACAAAATCAGAGTAGGGGGAATGAGGAAGGAGTAGAAGTCTCCTCCCCCCCCAAAAAAATCTGGACAGATGTATTGAGAGTTCTGTCTGTAGGCCAGGACTCAGGCATCATGTTGCCTTCCAGATGTAGAACGACTCTCTGTTGGCCATGCTAGCTTGGTTAACAGGAGCTGCAGTCCCACATCTTGATCAGGATATTGACAAGCTGGAGCATGTCCAGAGGAGGGCAACCAAAACGGTGAAAGCTCTGGAAGCCATGCCTGATGAGGAGCGGCTTAGGGAATGCACTGCCTCAGAGTGTGGTGGAGTCTCCTGCTTTGGAGGTTTGTAAACAGAGGCTGGATGGCCATCTGTTGGGAGTGCTTTGATTGTTTATTCTTGCATGGCAGGGGGTTGGACTAGATATCCCTTATGGTCTCTTCCAACTTTATGATTCTATGATTTGGAGGGCCACAAAGTTGCTGCAGTCATACTGATGGGCCAGGTAGCGATTGCAGACACTGGGTTGAAGACAGCAGCTGCAGTTGGTGGTTCCCATGCCAGGGAGGCTGTGAATCTGGCTTGGATTTTAGTCTGAACTTTAAAGGAGCTCTCCAAGATGTGGAACCTCTGTGGGGTTCAGTACCAGGTCTTTTAAAGTTCAGAGTAAAAATGGATTTGCTGCTCCTTCCTACCAACCTACCTTCCTGCTGCTGGAAGGAAAGGAAAGGTGTGAAGGTATGACTTTTATGGTTTCTTCCTGCTTGACTGTAGACAAAAAAGCCTTGCAAATTTAGTCATGTCGTTTACTCTTGGCTGCACAAAGACTTCCTGGCCCACCCTCCCATCCGCCCCTCCTTCTTCAAGCTGGGCCCCACTGACAGAGCACAAACCTTGCCTAGGCAAAGGGGTTCTGTCATCCATCATGAGCTAAGTATGAGCTGCCCCAGGAGCTGTCAGAGCAAGCCCAGCTGATCTGCCTGAGCTAATTAGCATGCCTCATGCCCAGCATTGGGATGTGGGGAAGTGGTTGGCAGCTGTGCAAACCTGGATGGAAAAATTGCATGCCTACCAAAGGATGGGATGGAAAAGCCCTGCTGTCTGATGTGCAAAGAACTTGTGCTGAGAATAAGGGAGTTTAACAGGAATTAGAGAACGCAAAAGGCCCCTAAGATCCAGCGAAGGGTGTGTCTCTCTCTGCATGGGAAAGGAGAACTGCACCTATTGAATCAGAGAATCATAGAGTTGGAAGAGACCACAAGGGCCATCTAGTTGAACCCTCTCCCCTGTAGGAATACACAAAGCATTCCCAACAGATGGCCATCCAGCTTCGGTTTAAAAACCTCCAAAGAAGGAGACTCCACCACACTCTGAGGCAGTGCATTCCACTGCCAAACAGTTCTTACTGTTAGGAAGTTCTTCCTAATGTTTAGGTGGAATCTCTTATTCTGTAGTTTGAGTCCATTGCTCCATGTCCTAGTCTCTGGAGCAGCAGAAAACAAGCTTGCTCCATCCTCAATATGATATCCTTTCAAATATTTAAACATGGCTATCATGTCACCTCTTAACCTTCTCTTTTCCAGACTAAACATACCCAGTTCCCTAAGCTGCTCCTCATAGAGCATGGCTTCCAGAGCTCCCACCTTTTGGTCACCCTCCTCAGGACATGTTCCAGCTTGTTGAATTTTTGCTTGTTACACAACAGCTAAACCTGTAATCCCTCCTTCCACCATCAGGAGATAGCAAAAAAGACCATGCACAATTGGAGTTATGCCCCAATTTTCCTGTGTTCAAAATGGTCACAGAGTAGATCTGCATATACCCCAGGGAAACTTTCTCTAGAGGAACACAGAGAAAGACCTAATGGGTTGGTCTGACTTGTCCAAGCACCTTATGAACGGAATAGGTGAGCAATCAGATTAATATCCTTTCAAAAATATCAAGAAGAATTTATCCAAAAATTCTAATTTCTTGATATTAGGAATGGAGGGGATTTCAGAAATTTAAAATAGGAATGCGTAACCACAGCATGTCCAGGAACCACTTATCTGCACTGTGACTTTCCAGGGGCCTTATGGGCTGCAAAAAAATAAAAATAAAAATCCCCAAACAGAAAAAGAAAAAAAGGAGATTATCAGACGTGCTAAATATGGTGTTATCATGATGCCAGGAGATTGCTGAGGGGCTTCCTTTTCAGACAACATCATTCCCATCTCATCATGCACCCGTGCTGCTGCCGTTTCTCTAGTGCTACTTTTTATTGATAGGCTAAGCCATCAATGACTCCCCCATTCCATTTCTGTCATGGAACGTCCTGCATCTGAAAAGGTGCCCCATTATGCTGGTGTGATGCCAGCGTCAATGGGAGGTCTGTGTTGGAACACTTCTGGGTGAGATTGGGACATCAAGGTAAATGACACAGTTTTTTGTACACTTCCTGGGTTACTTGTTAAGTTTTAAGTGTGTTTAGGTGCTTAGTGTAACTTTTTAAAGTGTATTTCCTTTTACAGTTTGAATTTCCCATGCTCCCATCTTCTCATGAGAGCAACTTGGATTTCAATCCAGGAAGTGAAAGGAGCTCCACTTGAGCTCCTTTCACTCCTGGGCTGCTCTGCTGAGGGAACGAGGAGCGATTAAGGAGATTTTCAGACACGATTTTCGGCAGGATATATTGCAAAACAGCTCCGTTGCTGCCGCGCGGCAGGGGAGCTGTTTCGGACGACGCCGTCCCTTTGCTGAAACCCTCTGTGTCACTTCCATGACAGAATGGAGGAAACCGCATCATATTTCATTTACGATTGTTGCCCGTGAGTGAAATACGACGCAGTTTCCTCCATTCTGTCACGGAAGTGACACGGAGGGTTTTGGCAGAGGGACGGCGTCGTCCGAAACAGCTCCCCTGCTGCGCGGCAGCAACAGAGCTGTTTTGCTATATATCCTGCCGAAAATTGCATCTGAAAATCTCCTAAGGGAGGTCTGACAAGTCTTCATTTTATGTTGTTACAGGGATGGGAGAAGGGTGGGAGAGGAGATTGTGAGACAGGAAGCTATTTCTCAAAACCAAAAGTAGAGGTCTTCCTTCACTCCTCATTCTTTACTTCCATCTGCCTTTGTTCTGATAATCTCCAAAGAACAAAGGCAGATGGAAGTAAAGAATGAGGAGTGAAGGAAGACTTCTACTTTTGGTTTTGAGAAATAGCTATTTTTTAAAAAAAATGTTAAACCAAGGGTTGGTGACTTTCAGAACATACCTTGCAACATTTCACAATTGAAAACCAGGACACATGTGGCAAAGCAACATCAGAGTGTGTTCCACAGGGCCAAAATTATTAATGAGGAAGAACACACAAGCTAGGAAAGGCTGCAGCAGTTTGCTTTTCCCGGAGCCTACCGGGAAAGGCAAGATTCCCCCCTCCTTTCCTCTCCACTTGCTGAGCTAATTGATAAAGGATACTTATGCATGTTGAACTCAATCTGCAGCAACAGAAGTAAGCTGAAGACAAAGGTGGAAAGTGGGAGGCAACCTGCATTATTTCTACGCTATAGATGCACACTAGGACCTGGAGCAATGGACTCAAACTGGAGAAAAGATTCCACCTAAACATTAGGAAGAACTTCCTGATGGTAAGAGCTGTTTGGAATACACTGCCTTAAAAACCTGTCCGAATAAAAAGTTTTAAACTGCTGATGGAAGGACAACAAGGATGGGGGCATTCTGGCCTGCCTGGGAAGGGATTTTTTAGAGTCTAAGGGTAGTAAATGAGAAGGCCTTCTCTCACATCTCCACCAACCGTGCTTGTGATGGCAGTGGGACTGAGAAGGGCTTCTCCTGATAATCTCAGAACCTGGGCAGCTCATATAGGGAGATACAGTCTGCCAAATAGTCTGGACCTGAGCCTTATCAAACTACAGGAAAAGAGATTCCACCTAAATATTAGAAAGAACTTCCTGACAGTAAGAGCTGTTTGGCAGTGGAATGCACTGCCCTGGAATGTAGTGGAGTCTCCTTCTTTGGAGGTTTGTAAACAGGCTGGATGGCTATCTGTTGGGAGTGCTTTGATTGTTTATTCTTGCATGGCAGTGTGTTGGACTAGATGGCCCTTGTGGTTTCTTCCAATTCTATGATTCTACGAACTCAGCAGGAGGGGAGGGGAGGGGAGGGGAGGGGAGAGTGGATGCTTGCCCTTCCCACTAGGCTTAAGTAAAAGCAAATTGCTGCAGCCTGTCTTTGCTTGTATGTTCTTCCTCATTAATAACTTTTGCCATCTTGACCACACTCTGATGTTCCTGGGCCATACGTTTCCCAGTTTTCATCTGTGAAATGTTGGAGGTTATGCCATGCTTGTGCTGAATTAGGTTGCTGCCTCTTTTCTCCAAGAGGCTCCTGATCTTTTAACACCTTCTGGCAGCCACATACCTCGTGATCCTCTCCATGCTGAGAAGAGTTGTACTTATTGATTTTTGGCTGATGGAAATAGGGGAATTTTTTATTCCCTTACATTTCTGAAAGATTCACCAGTCTCAACCAATTACATGTTCAGAATGGCATTAACTTAAGATTTAAAAAAGTATGAATGTGAGAGAAAGTAAAAACGATAGATTTCCTTCCTAGAACAGGCCGCTATTACTGAGAATCTTATAAGCCAGACACGAAGGAAACAGCTTACACTAAAACCAGATAAATGTAAATGCAGTTGGCAAAGTGATAGTTGCGTTAGGCTGCTGCTGCAGAAACCACAAAGAATCCCATCGTACTTTAAAGACTGATACAATTTTTTATGGCATGAGCTTTTGTGGAGTGTAGCCCAGTTCACCAGATGTATGAAATCTCACCCAGAATTTCAGGGATATTTATACACATTATACATGGTTTTGGCTAGGATTTTGAGGTCAGAGGGAAACAAAGTGCAAATAGTACTGACAGTGACAGTTACATTATTAACGCTGGCTGCTCACCAAGCTGTCCCTGATAACACACTACATGGCCATTGCCTAAATGTGTTGTGGCTTCATTTGACTGGACTGTTTCTCTTAAGTCTTTTTCACACAAAACAGTGGCCAGAATTCTGTGGGTGCCTTATACATGTGTAAGTTCCCCTACAGAAGGGGTTGGACATTTTTGTCTAATGCCTAATAGCTGTTTTCATAACATGGTTGTGTAAGTAGAGTTGTGCATTTGTGCATGGATGTGCATGGTGCATAAATGTGCATTGCACATACACATTGATGTACAGTGTGCATCTAGTTGCATAGTGCTGCACATAAATAGTGAGATGTTGTTGTATGACTGTCATGTTACTCCGTGAGTGTAAAGTTATGCTCTTTCTCTGTAATTTAGGACTTTAGCCAATTATAGCACATAGTTACTACAAAACTATCTTATTTATTTATTTATTTATTTATACCCCGCTCTTCAGCCACAAGGCTATCAGAGCGGCTTACAAATTGTTTTAAGCAATAGTTATTTACATATCTACACTGCATTAAACAGTTTCCAATGTGTGTTAGCTAATTTGACTGCATCCTATGGAATGGTAGGGTTTATGGTTTGATGAGGCAGTTGAGCTCTCTGACAAAGAATTCTAAATACTTCCCAAAACTACAGATCCCAAGATTCCATAGAACTGAGCTATGGCTGTTAAACTAGTATTATATTGCTATATTGTGCAACGTGAAGGAGACTTTAGTTCCTGGCTCACCTACTCTTTATTTATGGAATGTTTATGAACATTTCAACTTCTCAGAAGTGTTAAGAAGTTTCACCACAAAACTGATGAAACAAAACTGGGAAGAATAGGCTAACACATTGGAATATAGGAACGTAATTTAAAAGGACCTTGATAAACTAGAAATGGCCTGAAACCAATAAAATGAAATTCAGCAGAGACAAATACAAAATTCTACATTTAGGCCACAAGAACCAAATGCACAGGTGGGGCTACTTGTGAAATGGACCTTGGGATTATTGTTGATCATAAGTTGAACACAAGCCCGCAGTGTGATGCTCCAGCAAAGAAGGCAAATGCCGTCTTAGCCTCCATTAATAGAACCATAGTTTCCAAGTCAAGGGAAGTAATAGTCCCACTATAAGCTGTGCTACTCAGGCCAAATCTGAAGTACTGCATTCAGTTCCCGGAGCCTCTTTTAAGAAGGATATTGACAAGTTGGTTCAGGTTCAAATAAGAGCAACAAGACTATAAGAGGTATGGAGAACAAAGCTTATGAGGAAAGTTGGAAGGAGCTGGACACGTTCAGCCTGGTGAAAAGAAGACTGAGGGGTGACATGATTACATTCTTTAAATATCTCAAGGGCTGTCACAGGGAGGAGGGAGCAGCTTTGTTTTCTGTTGCCCCAGAGAGATTGACCAGGTCTAAGGATTTTAAGTTATAGGTGAGAGGATTTCATTTGAATAGTAGAAAGGATTTCTTGACAGTAAGAACAGTTCAGCAATGGAACCAATTGCCTAGAGCAGTAGTTCTCTTAACCTGTGGTCCGTGGACCACCAGGGGTCTGTGATGTCTTGAAGGCTGCTTGGCCCACCTGTTCCCTACAAGGCTTGAAGGCTTTTAAACTAAGTCTTGAAGGCTGCTTGGCCCACCTGCTCCCTGCAGTGACGCAGCCACAGGACAGGAGCCAAGGCAAAAGCTGGCTGGCTTGGCCTGCACATTGCCATTCAATCTGCTCCAGCCACAAACTTGCAGAAAGAAGCAAGAGAAAAGTCTTCGCTTCCCCTCCAGTGCCTCTGAGGGAAGGTTTAATGGATACTGTAATTGCATGATGATGATGATGATGATGTCATCTTGGGGGTCCACAGCAACAAAAGATATTTAAAGGGGGTTTCTGGTAAAGAAAAGGTTAAGAGCCGCTGACCTAGAGAGGTGGTAGAGGTCTCTTTTCCTGGATATTTTAAAAAAGAGACTGGACAGCTACCTGCTGGGGATGCTCTAGCTAGAGTTCTTGCATTGATTGTGGGGCTGGACTTGATTAGCGGTGGGACCCCATCCAACTCTATGATTCTATGACCATGTGAGACAGAAAGGAGATGGAGCTATGTGCAGCTGATGGAAGATAGTTCTGCAAAGAAAGGCACCTGAGGTTCCAGGGCTCAAGCTCTGAACATGCAGATCAGAAACTGACTGCTTCCCAGTCGTTATGCTGCCAGGGCCTGTAGTTGATGGGATGATGATGGAGGGGCTCCAAGAAATTTGGGACATATACATTGGCAATTGATGGCTTCAATCCCATTAGGGTGGTGAATTCACTCTGGGTTTCATTCTGAACTTTAGAGAGCTGTCCATGGTGCCAAACCCTATCTCCAGAGTAGGTCCGGTACTTTGGATAGCTTCCTCAATGCCTAGAGTAGGACCTGGAGCAAATTCACCACCCTGTTAACATGAAAGCCAACAGCTCTGGTCTTTACATCACAACCACTGAAAGGGAAAAGGGGAAAGGGAAAAAAGTATTACAGTGTCTCCTCCTCCATGCATATGTGAATCATCTGGGGCTTGCTGCAATTAGGAAACACACAACCAAGTTTTATTTGAAAGTCTGGCCTATTGGCAAAGATAGTTGGCATTTCTCATCTGCCTCTTCTGATCTGGAAGACTGGGTTTCTAACAGCCCCTAAAGTGCTGGATGATTGCAGTGAAGCCAGTTGTAGTTTGCAGGATAAGAAAACCCAGTTCAAATTGCTCACTCTTCCCTGTGTTTGAAGTTTCTAAGGAGTACCAGACCCATGGGGTAGACATGACATTTTGATAACTAAATACTTCAAGCCAACCATGTCTAAGAAGCTCTCAAGTAGCTTCCCCACAGCAATATATGAACAATAAATGAAAATTAATTAAAGAACTCTACATTTTCCATAGCCTTCGAAGCAGAAAATTCTGAACATAAATGGCAGTTCTGATAACTTAGCCTGCTTCGCCCTCTCAGCAGAGAGCAGGACGGGAGTGTGAGGTGGATCCGTGACTCAGTATGACTCAGAAATGTCCCAGGGTCAATCGCCAATCAAAAGATTGTGGGGACTACAGCTGGGAGACATTATTAAGGCTAGGCCAAACTTTCACACTCTTCAAAGTCTGGCTGAAATTTGGAAGTGTTTTGGGACTGAATGATTGATGCAAAACCACCTCTTGCCATTTTGCATTTTCAGACAGGGCAATTTTGGACACCAATTGATTGGAGCTCTGTAAGACTGTCAGCCCATTTCCCTCCAAAATTATGTTTTTATTATGTGCCCTCAAATCAGCTTTGGCTTATGGTGATCCTATCCTCAGGCTTTCATATCTCAGGGTTCTCCCATCTCAGGCAATATTCAGAGGAGGTTTGCCTATGCCTTGCTCTGAGGTTGAGAGAGTGTGACTTGCCCAAGGTCACCCAGTGGGTTTCTGTGGTTGAAAAGGGATTTGACCACTGGTCTCTTGGAGTCCTAATCTAATACTCAAAACTGTTACACCATGCTGGCAATTTTGTAGGGTACAGCCAGCATGGTGTAATGGTCTGTGTGCTGAACTAGAGCTCCAGGTGACCAGGATTTGAGTCTCTTCTCAACTACAGAAACCCACTGTCTGACCTTGACTAAGTCACTCTCTCTCATTGTTGTGTGCCTTCAAGTTGTTTCCAACTTATACCAACCCTAAGGCAACCCATATTATAGTTTTTGGGGGCAAGATTTGTTCAGAGGGGGTTTGCCCTTGCCTTCATTTGAGGCTGAGAGAGTGTGTCTTGCCAGAGGACACCCAGTGAGTTGGATTGTGGATTTGAACCCTGGTCTCCCAGAATCCTAGTCCAACACTTAAATCACTACACTACACTGGCTCTATAACCCAGAATCTCCCAATCAGCATGGGCCCTGCCAACTATCTGGTTGTTGTTATTGTGTGACTTCCAACTTATAGCAACCCTATCAGCGAGTTATCTTGACATGGTTAGTTCAGAGGGGTTTGCTGTTTCCTTCCTCTGAGGCTGAGAGACTGTGAATTGCCCAAGGGTACCCAATGACTTTCTGTGGTTGAGCAGGGATTTGACCCCTGGTCTCTTGGAGTCTGAGTCGAATACTCAAACAGTTACATCATGCTGGCTTCATATTCTCTCAGCCTAAGATAATTTGGCCAGGGTTGTCATATCTCAGGCGATATGCAGCTGAGTCTTCTTTTCTGATCTTCTGGCAAGGGAGTGAAATCTCAGGGTGAGAGCACTGCCTTGAAAATTATAAGAACATCTATTTTCCTCATTTGCTCAACTTGGTGTTTTTTTAAAAAATTAGAATGGCATCCTCTGTGCAACTGTGAAATTGGTGTTTAATGTAGCATGCTTAATGACATCACCAAGGGCTGCCCCTTGTAACAACACCAGGGTCCAGCTCCTGTAATGTTAAAAGAGATAATCACCCCTATGGCTGAGATTTTAGTGCTGAAATCTCAAGGCCAGGGAACTTGAACTGGCAGCCTTATATATGGCTGCAAGGCTGATGTCATCAGCTCTCAGCCTAATGTTCAATCCCGGCCTCTGAAATAGTAGTTTCTCCCTTCCCCAGCCACCCAGTAGGCGGGGAAGAAGAGGAAGGAAGGTGGGGAGGAATTGGTGCCAGCAGGGGGCTGAGTAGAACAAGATGAACTTGCCTGCTTTTGGCTCTGGAGCCATCCATCTGCAAACCCTCCAGCTATTCACAGAGGAAAACTGGGATACATGAGGCTAAGGAGATTATCAGACAGGAATGCAAAAAGCGTTCCTGCCCCACAATCTCTACTCCCGCCCCACTGCACTTACCTTATCTCACCTCCAAATCACAGCCCAAGAGTGAACGGAGTTCTATCGGAGCTCAGTTCACTTCCTGGATCGAAATCTCACCCATTGTCATGAGAAGATGCAAGGGCGGGAAATTCAAAAATAAAAATAAAGCATAAAAAGTTTACACAAGCACAAAAACACACTTTAAAATTTGCAAGTAACCCGGAGAGGGTACAAAAAAGAGGTTAGCTTACCTCAATGTCCTAATCTCACCTGGAACGTTTCTGGCAGAAACTGCCCATTGATGCCGGAATCTCACAAGCAGAACGGGCATCTTCTTGCACACTGGCAAAGCCATAACAGAAACATAATGGGAGATCTATTGATGGCTTCCCCCATCAATAAAAAAGAACGCCTTTGTAACACGTACTCCACCCATTAATTAGGTGTAACTTTTAATTGATGGGCAAAGCCATCAATATCCCTCAATATTGTTCTTTTCGTGGTATTGATGGCATGCATAAATCACATCCCGCTGTAATTATGTGATTCTGGCATGAATGGGTGGTCCTCTTCTCCCCCTCTCCTTTCCCAACAGAACACATAATTAAACTTCTGGGGGGGAATGTGAAGAAGACGAACAGGATGCTCTTTTAGTCAAGTGTCACCTTTTCTTGGTACCTGTTTACATTTGTTTAAGTGTTTATTTGTGAATTTCTTTGGTTATTTATTTGTTTTTAATGTTTTAGAGCAAAGTCTTGCATCTTCTTGTGAGAACAGCCAAAATCTCGCCCATGCAAAATCGTGGAAGTAAGAGAAAATTTTTCTGAAAGGTGCATGCGCCGGCCAGCAGGAGGTGTTAATCCTCGGTCATTAGAAGGCAATGGGAAGACAAATGTTACTATAGCATGAGCTGAAATCCCATTCTTAAACCGCTAGTGGTTGTCATGCAATAATTCGGTGGCAGTAGTATCGTGCCATTACAGCGATGTCCAATAATTACTGTAATCATGTCAGTATGTTTCTGCTTTCCTCAGTCGCGGAATTACAGTGTTTTTAGATGCTAGTCTGATAAAATCCTCAGTTTGCAGTAATTGAGGTAAGATTAAGGTGGAAAGTGGGAAGAGGAAAGAGAAACCAGGACAGTTTAAAAGCAGCTGAGAAGGTGGGATGGCAGAGGATTAACTAGCTCTGTCCCTGTCAAACTGGAGCTGTTAGGGGTTATGTGACTTCTGCTCATGCATTGCTGTCCTGGGTGCCACAATGTGCTATTGGTAAAACAATGTCTCAAAACAAAAATTAAAAACAAACAACCCCCCCAGAAAAACACACAAAACCCCCCAAACCATTTCAAAGTTCTGGTTTGTGGGAGGCCATCTTTGCTACTTTCCCTGGTCAGCTGCATTTCCTTTAGCTTTTCTACTTTTCATCATCATTTCCAGTCTTTTCTGATACTGGTGCTTTAAGAAAAAGCCCCCCCCCTCCCTGAGCTGGCTATTGCAAATGCTCATGTCACTTTTATCTGAGCCCTTTTTAATGGGGTGCAGTGGGAGAAAGCGTGGACCTCTGAAGACTGGAGGCTGAAACAATTGTGCGCAGTCAGCTTTGCGATAAGTGCTGAACTGATCTGGAGTTGCTGGTTCCCAGCGGACTGGCTCCTTCTCCCATCTGAGCAGATAGTGGAGGAAGACAAATGAAGATGTCTGGCAGGAACTTACTGAGTCAATCTGTAGCTGAGTTGTTGGAAGCCAGGAGTCACTGGTGTGACTCTGTGATCGAAGAGAGATGTATAAATAGAACCAGCCTGTTCCTACACACACACACACACACACACACACAATGTTTGGGATTATAAGGAGGAAAGCAATAGAAAGGAGGAATGGAAATTGCCACTGAAGTTGGTGGCATGGAAATTTGACTACTAAAGTTCCACAGGAGGTGAAACATTTATGGAATTTCAAGGGAAGTTATCATTGCCCTTTCTGTAAAAGTAACACAAATTTCTCAAAAATAACAAAATTGTCCCAGGGCAGCTTAAAGGCTAACCAATTTGTTGGACCACAAGCCTTTGTGTACCACCGGTCACTCCATCTGCTGTATACAGTGGTATCTAAAGTTTTAGGTACAGTACATTTATTTTATTTTTTTTATTTAAAAAAGTATCTAAAGTTTTAGGTACATATCCTGTACACATGGCCCAGAATCCTGTTGGTGGATTTTTGTGGGCATAACTTGTTGCTGTATGCCTTCAAGTCATTTCCTACTTATGGAGACCCAAAGGCGAACCTATCATGGGCTTTTCTTGGCAGAATTTGTTCAGAGGGTGTTTGCTTTTACCTTCTTCTGAGGCTGTGACTTGTCCAAGGTCAATCAGTGAGTTTACATGGCCAAATGAGGATTTGTACCCTGGTCTCCAGAGTCCTAGTCCAATGCCCAAACCACTATACCATGCTGGCTTTCTGTGGACATATTTACTGGTTGTGGAAATGTAAGTATTTTGTTGGACATTGCGCAAGGAGGTATCCAGTATCTCCTGCACAATGTCTGCCCCAAGCTATGCAGTAGCAGTTGGAGAGAGCTCCCACATGCTACTCTGGTCCCCTGATTGGACATTGTGCTGCAGCTGGACCCTTGTACACATAGGAATTCTAGGAGCTGTAGTCCAAACAAGAAACTTTTCCAGGCTGTGTTTGCAAATTCGTATGCTTTCATCATGATAGCAGTTCTTCAGTGTCCCCGCACTACACAATGATAGCACTTCAATACCACTTCAACTGCCTTGGCTCCATCCTATGGAATTTTGGGATTTATAGTTTCACAAGGTACTTAGGCATTCTCTGCCAGAGAATGTCTAATGCTGTCATTTGGGGGTGGGGTGCACCAGAGAATTTTGAATCCTTTTCCAACCCACACATCCTATGATTTCATAGGAGAGAATCACACCAGTTAAAGAGGTATCAAACTGCTATAATTGTGCTGTGTGGCTGCACCCCTTGTTCCGAAAATAGAAGGACCTGAAGGTTTTGTTTTTAGTCCTAAGTAGAGTAGCCCCATTCAACCACCACTATCTGGTAATTGATTAAATGAATTTACTCTAGTTAGGACTAACCAACAGGATTTGGGATTTGATTTTTAAAACTGAAAAAGGTAGTTTCAAGTTGGCAGTTTCTTTTTTCTTGGTGATTGAATTTTTTTTTTTTTACCCTGAATCGATTTGGGATTTTCTGAATGCACAGGAGTGAATCTGGGGCCTTGGGCACCGAGGGAGGAAGGAGCAGCCATTCACACACACACACACACACACACACACACACACTGGCCCACTGGTGTAGCTATTTTGGTGGAAATTCATGCCATTGCAATAGAATCTTGGCCAGGGTTGGATGTGGGATTGCAGACAGTGAGGTCAGAAGAAAATTAAATGCAGAAACTACTGACAGTGATAATTACATTATTAACACTGACCCTCCACTAAGCTGTTGCTGATAACACCAATGTCCTGGCACTGCATGAGCCAATTAACACTTGTAGAGTGATAAGAATCCATTATCCTGATGCAAACTTCTAGTGACAGAACTTCCTAAAGAATGGTAACTCTGAAGTCTCTCAGTAGTTTTTCAGGAGGCTTCCACACACGCAACCCTCTGAAGAGGAATCTCTTCACATGCTCAAGTGCACCCTGTTTTTAAAAAATATTTGTGTAGTGGATATCACAAATCCATCATAACCTTTTCAGGCAGCACTAGCACCATGAGCCTGAAGGTGGCCATGAGTTCATTTAAAGTAGGATGCCAAATTAGAGCTGGATGTGTGTGTATTTGTACCTTCAAGTTGCCTGTCGATTTATAGTGACCCCATGAATTTCACAGGGTTTTCTTAGGCAAGGAATACTCAGAGATGTTTTTGCCAGTTCTTTTCTCTGAAATATAGGATTTTATCAGACGAGGAAAATGTGGTGTCGTCATGATGCCACATAACCGTGAAAGGGTGCACGGATCAGACAACGTTGCCCTTTTGCGGTTATAACGAGCAAAAATCCCATCATTTGCAATTGACGGATTAAGCTGTCAATAGATCTCCCTGCTGCTTTTTTGCCAGCATGCGATACCTCGGGACATTTAAATCTCAGACTTACGCTGACAATGGCCGCTCTGGAGCGAACACTTCTGGATGAGATCAGGACGTCCCAGTAAGTTTTACTCTTTTTATGACCCTCCTTGGGTTACTTGTGACTTTAACAGTGTGTTTGGGTGCTTGGTGTAACTTAAAATGCTTTATTTTTGTTTTTAAGTTTGAATTTCCAATGTGATAAAATTGTGTGAGATTTTGAATGAGGAAGTGAACGGGGCTGTATTCACTTCTTTATTACTGGGAGCTTTTGCAGGGATTAGAAGGTAAGTGCGGGGGGCACAAAAATGCTTTTTTAAAAAAAAAATGCTGGTAAAAGAACGTTTGAAGAGGCTGTGTCTGATAAAGTCCATAGTCCTCAGCATGTGGTATTCATTGGCAGTCTCCCACCCAAGTACTAACCAAGGCTGGCTTTGCTTAGCTTCCAAGAACAGACAGGATCTGGTGCCTACAAGGTATTTAGGCTCCTATAATTTTAATCGTTAACAGATCTTGGAGGAGGACAAGGTACGATAAAGCTCTCTCAAGTGGGATGAAGGTGGGATCAAGTGGCATCTTCCCCCACCTTCCAAACCAGTATAGTCCAGGGATGAAAATTATATGGATTTCCAGAAATTGTTGGACTCTAACTCCCAGAATTCCTCACTATGGGCTGTGACAGCTGTTGGGCTTCATGATTCCCAGTCCTGTTCTGTATATTAGCTAAAAATATCAAAATCCTGAGTTGGATGTGGCACGATGGTGGCATATTAGGACTTTTCTCAAACCAGGGATAGGATTCATGCAGTACTCTATGCTGTTAAACTTTAAGTCCCAGTAGCCCTGACCAGCACAGCCAGTGGGAAGGATGCTGGAAGCTGCAATCCAGCAGCATCAGGAGGGCTGCACAATTCCCACCCTACATGTTAGTTATGCATGGTTCATTTTGTTCCATTCTGTTTATTTAATTTGTATCCTGCCTTTCCACCACAAATGGTACACAGGCAGCTAACAATAATGAAATATAGATTAAAATTAAATTAAAGCAAAGCACAAAAACAAATCAATTAAAAACAGAATTAAACACAGAGCAATAAAAGAAACAAATAGTACACAGCCAGTTAAAACAACACACACCCCGCCCCGCCCCCACAACAAACCTACTTACATGCCAAAGATTTGCCTGAATAAAAATCATCTTTGCCTGCCAGTGGAGGAGCAACAAAGAGGAGTTATGGTTTGGTTTTAAGAGATTATAAGTGTAGGCTTTAACATGTGTCTTTGTATTCAATTCAGCTTTCGTTTTAAGCCAGGATATTATTATTAAGCTATTCTTGGTATAATTCAATTTTTTTAAAAAAATTCCCCCCCTAAAGGATCATTGATTTAAAAGTTCAGTCCTAGTTAAAAACATTCTGAGTCAAATGGCACCAAACATATGACAGCAAGGATTTTTGTGCAATGAAATCCAAGCTATCAAGCTGGAACGTGTCCAAGGAGGGCGGCCAAAATGGTGGGAGGTCTGGAAGCCATGCCCTAGGAGGAGCAGCTTAAGGAGTTGGGCATGTTTAGCCTGGAAAAGACAACGTTGAGAGGTGACACGATAGCCATGTTTAAAGATTTGAAGGGATGTCATATTGAGGATGGAGCACACTTGTTTTCTGTTGCTCCACAGACTAGGGCACGGAGCAATGGATTCAAACTTCAGGAAAAGAGATTCCACCTAAATATTAGGAAGACTGTCCTGACCATAAGAGCTGTTCAGCAGTGGAATACACGGATGCCTTGTAGTGTCGTGGAGTCTCCTTCTTCGGAGGTTTTTAAAAAGAGGCTGGATGGCTCTGTTGGGGGTGCTTTGATTGTGTATTCCTGCATGACAGAATAGGGTTGGCCCCTGTGGTTTCTTCCAACTCTATTATTCTATGATTATATGATTCTATGCATGCATTCATGGATGTGTATGCTAAGTTTTGGAACCTTCTTGGTAATGCTTACCCTTTTCTCATCATTTTGCTGCCCCTCCTGCCAGCTACAGTCTTGCTACGCCAGGAGTGGAAATCATGTGGCTATCCAAATATTTGCTAGCTCCCAGCATCTTTCACCATTGGTTATTGTGGCTGGGGCTGATGGGGCCTGCTGTCTAAGAACACTGAAGGACCACATGGTTCCCTTCTCTGTATTAAACACACACAGGCCTCAATCCCACAATCCATCAGCATAGCATAAATCTCCACATGCGGACCTGTGCCTCGGAGTGTGATCGGGTCTCCTTCTTTGGAGGTTTTAAAACAGAGGTTGGATGGCCATCTGTCGGGCATACTTTGATTGTGTGTTCCTGCATGGCAGGGGATTGGACTGGAGGGCCCTTGTGGTCTCTTCCAACTCTATGATTCTATGCTACACTGAGCCACATACCCTCCCCCTCCCTGATTTACTGATAAGCTCCTGAAGCCACCCGGCATGTCCATACTGTGCTTTGCTGCAGAGAGCAGGCAGGCTCAGAGAAGTGTCTGGTTACATCCCCATAGCCACATGTGAAATGATCATGGCATCACTGAGACCCCTGGAGGACACCAGTGGTTCTCAGCACTGGTGTCATCATTTTGTGTCTGGCTATGAGGACATAACCAGACACTTTCCCAATCCTTCCTATTTGCTGTGAAGCATAAATGGCTGTATGGGGCAGCTTCAGGGCCTTATCAGTAAGTCCGGGAGGTTGGGCACTGTGGTGGGAGGAAACTAATACCAACCCCTGCAGCACCTGCAAAAAGCCATATGCATGCATAAAGGAAACTTCCACGTGCAAATGTCTCTAACAGAATTTGGGCCACCCCCCCACACCACACCCACACACCACTGTCTTATTTTTACAGGTTGTAAAATCATAGCCAAGGATCATATAGGTGGGAAAAGAACATCACATCATCCTGCAGCCAGTTGGAATGGATTATGCAACCATTTCATGAATCAGGTTTAGAGTGTGGGTACCACTTCCTTTTCTCACAAGTCGCTCACCTTTGTTTGTAACCCTTTCCCCCAAATCACTGAAAGGCAGAGATGCTTTTTGTGAAATGCAAAAGTATTAAGGAAAGAAAGCATTCCCCTCTCATCCTGAATCTGAGCTGAAGGACTGCGAAAGGCTACTGTTGGGCCTTGAGTAGTGGCTCACAGCTACCCTGTCAGTGGGAGTGCTAAATCCATGCTGGGTTTTAAAAGAGCTATTTTAGGAGCTGAACTATGCCTTGAAATAGCTCAGCACCTTAGATAGCTCATTTAAAGTTCAGGCTAAAACCTGGAGTGGATTCACATCCCCCAATGACAATGTGAAGCCCGGGTGGGCCTCTACAAGCCAAAGTGGTTGCCCACCATAGTTTTAAGCCATGGTGGCTGGTAGTTTCTCTCTCAGCGGGATGGTGACCCCATTGCTGGTTTAGTCCACACGACTCAAATAATCCAGGTTGAAACTGGATTATTTGCATAGATCCTTCCTATGGAATCCTGGGATTTGTAGTTTTACAAGGTCTTTAGCCTTCTCTGACAAAGAGTGCTGGTGCCTCACCAAACTACACATCCCAGGATTCCATAGGAAGGAGCTATGCAAATAATCCAGTTTCAACCTGGATTATTTCTCTAGTGTGGATGCCCCCTAAATGAGACCATGGTCTTTTCCAATAGAAAGCAGCATCCCTCCTTTCTGCCCTTTAAGCTCCTCATCCTGTTGTAAGAAAACCTTTCTTCCCAAGACTGCAACAGGACAGCATCTTCCCAGAAGGAGGCAGTAGGCAAACACTTGATATTCACACCCTCCCTCTCTTCTCCCATTTTTTTTTTGTCATGCCGTAGAACTGTTCCCAGGTGCCACTCTTCCTTTCCTGCAAGCTGCAGAGAGTCGACTTCAAGGCAAATTGATTTTTAAAAGCATTCAGCATGCAGGACTGGGAGGGAGGGCTGCTCTGGACTGTGTCAGATCATCAGCTCCCTTGCCGGGCTGTAATTTGGACGGGCCGCTCTGGTCCCTCCAGATGAGGGGAGTTGAATGATGAGAAGGGGCAATTAGCTACTGCTAATCCAACATCAGGAATCAGCCTGAATTAATAAAGCTTTCACCTTGTCATATCCCTGCACCTTGATCTTTGTGGATGCTTATGTACTGTCAAAGGAGAGGGAATGCATTGACTGGGAAAAGACAGCACAAGCCTGTGCAAAATGTACATGTTCATTCATAGGAAGAGATGCAAAGTAGAAGCAAAAACAGGGGTTCTTTGAATAGAAGCATCAAGTTGGAAGATCCTGCAAGGGCCATCTTGTCCACCACCTGTCATGCAGAAAAACATTCCCAAGAGATGGACATCCAACCTCTGTTTTAAGAACTCCAAAGAAGGAGACTGCCACCTTCTCATTCCCCTCACCATAATGAGGAACATGGCTTTATCCACCCTACACAAGCATAGCACTGCCCTAACACTGTAACTGCCATGGCTCTGTCCTATGGAATCCTGGGATTTGTAGTTTGGTGGAGGTGCTTAGAATTCTGTAGCAGACATGTCTAACACTGTAATTCAGGGGAGTGCAGTTGAGAAGTCCAACAGCTTCCCAAAACGACAAAGCTCAGGATTCTGTAAGGTGGAGCCATAGCAGTTCAAATAGGATCATGCTGCTACAATTGTACTGTGTGATTATACTGTAGCTGATCTGCTCAGAGTGATATCCAGGTGGAAGCAGTGGGTGGATGCGTTCAAATCCCCTCCCGTTCCTTCTTATGGCTTTTTATTCTTAACAAAACTTGGGCTGGACTCAGTCTTCCCAAGACAGCATGGGCGGTCAGAGCTTGTTGGACTGCAACTCCCAATAGCTGTGCCCAGCATAGCAGTTTGAGTTCATTGCTCCATGTCCTAGTCTGTGGAGCAGCAGAAAACAAGCTTGCTCCATGTGAAGTCGAAGGCTTTCACCGGCATCCATAGATTTTCCCTGGTTTTTTTCTGAGCTGTGAGGCCATGTTCTGGAAGAGTTTACTTCTAACTCTTCCAGAACACAGCCTCACGGCCCAGAAAAGACCCAAGGAAAATCTAAGCTTGCTCCATCCTCAGTATGACATCCCTTCAAATAATTAAACATGGCTGTCTTGTCACCTATCAACCCTCTCTTCTCCAGACTATACATCTCCAGCTCCCTAAACTGCTCCTCATAGAGCATGGCTTCCAGACCTCCCACCATTTTGGTTTCCCTCCTCTGGACACGTTCCAGCTTGAACTCAGCAGAACATTAAGATCAGGTGGAGAAGCTCTTCTCTCTGTCCCACCACCTTCTCAGGCTCATTTGGTGGGAACTAGGGAGAACTAGGGAGAGGGCCTTTTTGGTGGCTGCTCCCAGACTTTGGAATTCCCTCCCTAGTGAGGTTAGGTTAAATCTTTTTTTTAATTCTTATTTATTTACTGTTTTTTTTTTTTAGCTATTGATGTTTTTAAATGTTGTGAGCGGTTTTGGGTCCCATCATAGGGAAAAAGGCGGTATGTTGTTGTTGTTGTTGTTATTAGTGAGGAATGCTTGGTGATGGCTTCCATGCCAGTGGAATCTGCTCTAGGTTTTAGTCCAAACATTAAAGTAGCAGAGCAGCTACAGCATCATGTCACACTAGACACTCTAAATGATGTGGCCTGCAGCAGACAGGATCCTGTGCTATTCTGTGCAGGAAATCCATTTTCTGTTTTAAAAACAGGGTTTTTTCTCCTTTTTCTAAAAACTATATTTTTTTCTCTGTGGAATAATTCCTCCACAACACTTTGGGACATTCAAATACCAGAAGAAAATTGCACAAAACAATCACTGGTCTATTATTCTTCCCAACAGGGGTTGTCAACTGTTGGGAAATCTGTTTTTTGATCTGTGAAGGAATAATTACCAGCATTATTTCCATTCCTAATAAAAGAGAATAGTGAATTGTTCTTTGTAGCATTTCATTCCCCAATTTTACAGAGCACTTTACTTTCTAAAAACAAAGATGCCAGGTTTCATACAGACCCAGAAAATACGCTTCCGCTTCCCAGTCCCAGAAATTTGGAGACTTACCATCATATTCAATGGTGAACAAAAGACACACTGTACCTATTCAAAAGTATTCACATCTTTATGGTACCGTTTCCTATAGAAATGGCCTATGCTTTGGTCTGTTCATCATCTTTTCCTGTTCTGCTTTGCAGGCAAGTAAGGTGCCATTGAAAGATGGAGAGAAAAAGTAACAGTATCTGCCTAAGGGAATAGGTTTCCTCCGTGTTTCATCTGGGAAATGAACATATTACGATACCAACCATCATCCCCCTCTGAGACCTATTTGCTTACCTAGCAACTAAGGCAGCTTTATTTATTTATTTCGTATCTCACTTTTCTCCCATATGGGACTCAAAGTGGCTTACAGTGTATGTTAAAATGATATAGCTAAAGCAATCTGTAATATAATTTATTTGATTTGTAGCCTGTTTTTCTCCTGAATGAGACTCAAACCAGCTTAAAAATAAATTAAAACAGAACATCTAAAACAATATGGAGTAGAATTTTTTTTAAAAAGCATTAAATAATACATTCAATTTAAAAAAGCATTAAACAACAATCCACATAAAACCATTAATTTAGAAAATTTGAACAGTTAAAAGCACATTAAAACCTCCCACACATTAAGAACCAGCACACCCATTGCATTACCAGTTAAAAGCCAAAAGCCTGTTTAAATAAGAAGGTCTTTGCCTGCCATCAAAAAAGAAAAATGGAGAGAGATGGCTGTCTTCCAAGTTTTCACCAGGTGTACCAGTGATGCTAGTGGAACTGAAAGAAACCCTTCCCCAAAGATCCTAAAATTTGGGTAGGCTCATATGGGGAGAGATGATCTTTCAGTGTATGTTAAAGAAACAAGTAAATAAAGGTTGTGTATGTGTATGTGTCTTCAAGGTGCTTGTTGACTTATGGCAATCTCATGAATTTCATAGGGCTTTCTTAGGCAAGGAATCCTCAGAAGTGGTTTTGCCAATTCCTTCCTCTGAAATATAGCCTACAGCATCTCGTATTCATTGGTAGTCTCTCATCCAAGTACTAACCAGAGCTGAACCCACTTAACTTCCAAGATCACACAGGACTTGGTGCCTTTAAGGGTATTGCCATACACTAAAATTCTGGGTGTTAGGATCATAGGTACAAGAAGGAATGTGGACATACAGGGTTTGAGCAAGCAACTAGCACCACCCATGTTAGCTGTCATCATCCATGTGAGTGAGGTGCTGAATCACCTCTAGGGTTTAGCCCAAAATTTACTGAAGCTATCCAAGGGGCTGAACTTATTTTGGAACTAGGGTTCAGTAAGATGGGTAGATCCTCTGAAGTTTGAACTAAACCTCAGAATAGAGTCACATCACCCCACTCACATGGAAGGCACCAGTTGCCACGAGCACCACTATTGAGTAGAAATACAACTGAATTGATAGGGCATAATTTGAAAGAGCAGCAACATGTTTCCCAAGCTTTGGCCGATATGCAGGACATCTTATCCAGCTGATGGTGGTGGGGTTGGAGTTTTCCTTGTGGAAACATTGCAAATACACAATAATGCAACTAGAATAGTGTGTCAATGTGCATTGTGCATTGCTATGCTCATTCATTGTTTCTCACATGTTGTACAGGTCAGGTCGCCCCTGTTTACGCAGGATTGGTATCCACGGTTTCACTTACCTACCATCAGGGGGAAAAGGTCTCTCTAGGCATCTGGAGGACCAGAGAGTTGCACTGGAAGTGGTCTCTCTAGACTTTGGGAGGTCCTCCAGCATGACTCTATGGTCAACTCCCACCAGAAGTTGACCACAGAGTCACAACAGATGCCTAGAGAGGCATCCACTCTAGGCATTTTCTGGATCCTCTGGCACAACTCTATGATATAATATGGCGGTTCACTATTATACATGGCTTTTCATATTTGTGGTAAGTCAAGGAATGTATTCCCCATGTAAATGGATGTGTGTGTGACCTGGATCAATACAGGGATTGTGAAGTGCTAGCCTAGTGTAACTCTGCGGGCAGGTATGCATGCTATGCTGAGACAATGTTAGAGCTCATCCTTCTTCTTAAGGGCTTCCCAGAAGCATCTGGTTTTCTACTGTAGGTACAGAATACTGAACTAGAAAGACCTTTCGTCTGATCCAGTAGAACTGTTTTTATGTTAACATCACTACGGGGATGGAATGCAGCCGAATAAGACTGAAGGGAATAGAAGGAAAAAGGCATATGTCAGGATTCAGATGAGGCAGTGGACAGAAATGGGAGCCTAAGCAGGGCTTGGAATTAAGTAGTTTTCAAACTACTTTTCTTTTTTTTTTCCCAACCAGAAAGGTTTTTCTCTTTTTTACAACTGCAAAGGTCTAAGCTATGTTACAATTGTCACTTAATGAGGATTGATGACTTTGGTGGTGTAACTGCAACTTTTTAATTACTTTCCCCATCATGGCGGGTGGTGGTGGTGTCCTCATTAAACAGGGGTGGAGGAATACCACAAGGCACAAGTGTTGGTTCATGCTGTACCTTGTGCCCTTGCTCCTTGTGCTCTGTTGTGGGTGCTCAGCTAGTAACATAACTGATGAGAGGAGAGGACCTTTTGTACCACAGGACAATAGCATTCTGAGGTCACACAAAAACACAGGGTGTCCCAAAAATGTATACATCGTTAACAGTTTATAATTCTGGAATTAGTATTTTTTGCATTTCTTTTAAAAAGGATACAGTTGGACCCACATATCCGTGGGACCAATATCCATGGTTTCAGTTATCCGTGGGACACAGAACAGCACACCTACCATAGAGTCTTCCTAGAAAATGCCTAGAGAAGCATCTTCTGTAGACATTTTCTAGGTCCTCCAAGGTGATACTGTGGTATTTGTAACCAGAAGTCCCATTATTTCAATGGCGCTCACTGTTGTCTGTGGTTTTCAGTATCTGCAGTAGGTCCAGAAACTGAACCACTGTGGATATGGGGATCCAACTGTACACCTTTAACAGGATTAAAGATTACAATATTAGAGAAGTCTTATGAAATTAAAAGAGAAACTTTAAGTGAGGTTTGCAACTCTGTGCTTCAACAATGCGAGCAGTGTGCATTGCTGCACAGGGGCAACAATTTGAACACCTTACATAAAATTGTAACTTAAGATGGAATGTTTAATTCTGATTAAATAATTATTATAGCATTTATTCTTCAACATAAATGTATTTACTTAGCCTTTGAATAATCACCATTGCACCTATTAGCTGTTAAAGCGTGGGGACCCTCTGTATAACTAAAACTGTCTTTTTCAGATACTGTTGAAAAAAGGAATAGCATTTTTTTTAATTTAGAAAATTGGAACTGCAATAGTAACTACTTGGGGGGAGGCTTGGAACCATTAATTGCAACTATTCACTATTTAAAAGCTATTTTCAAAGCTATGGCTTTGCCCCAGTATTCCTTGACACCCCTTTCCAGTGTTAGAGAGACCATTCATCCCCTGTGAAAAAGGAGAGGCAGGAGAGATTTTGGTGTTGTCTATATGGTAAAAAAAAATACGAATGGCATGCGAACGTACGGCGATCCGTTCAAACAGCCGTTTGCACAAATACGTGTCATTTGGAAGGCGGGCAACAAAATCCACCGCAAAGTCCATGCGCTGTCCAGGGCTTCATATGGATTTTTTAAAAAAATCTGTACAACATGCGAATGTGTGATCTTTTGAACACTCACATTCACACAAATACGAACAGGCAGTGCAATCTGATTGGCTGGATGAGGATGGGGGCAGGGCTAGCAAAGAGGGAAAGTAGTTGTGGCTGCCATGTTGGATTTTTGGCTAAGCGAGGGGGTCCAGTAAGTCAATCAAATGGCGATCTTACATTCTTTTTCTTAATTTCTTTATTTGTAAATATGAATTGTTGCTTGTGTGCACCCTGCAAAACTTTAAAAAAAAATTGGTGGTGGCAGATTTAAAATCACGAGTAAATCACTTGTGGCGGCCAACTAGCTAGGGGGTCATACAGAGTTTAGGGGGGGGGTCTTTTGGCTGTGTAGGCAGTTCACATTGTTGCGAATGCCTGCCTTTCCGAATGTGTTTGTATTTTTTCCCCCTCACATAGACAAGGCCTTTTCTCTTGCTTTTTCAGAGGGAAGTAAATTCAGAGAAATTTATAGGGAACTGTGTGGCTTTAGTTTACCTTTGTTTCAATGATTTTTCTGGCAGGTTTTTTTTTAAATCACTAAAAACAGGGATGGGGAAATGTGGAGGCATGAGGGACCATTCCCCCCTCTTCCCCTACTGGTGGGCCACTCCGTCATGTCATAGCGCACTGGAAATGATGTCATGTCACTTTTGGCTGCCATTTTGGATGGTTTTTGACCATTTGGTGGGGGGAGCTTGGGGAGAAGATTAAATTATTGCATTTGCAGCCAGTTTTGGCTGCATTTGACTAGTTTTCAAGCAAAAAAATATCCCCCAAATCAGTACAATTTTTTTTAAAGTAGGAAGGGTATGGCAGATCCTGGGGCTTCCAGGGCTACATTTTGGGGGGGGGGGTTCTAAGGGCCACATGCAGCTTGTAGACCACACTTTGTCCACTCCTCACTTAAAACAACAACAACAAACCACATATCATCAAGCGGCCATGGATCCTGAGAAGGTCTCTGAAGCCTTCTGCTGTGTTTCCTGGGGTCAGTATTACCATGGAAACAAGGCTACATGACATGATGTTGCATGATTTCCATGGAAATTATGACCCACTCCACTGGAGATACCCAACAGGCGGCAGCCAATCTTGCAGCTGTTTGACTTTAAGAAAAAAATTGTGTGGTGGGAGGAAGCGGAAATCTTTTGGCCACTTCATCTAATGAAGGTAAGTCAAACTCATCCTCCCACTCCTACATTTTCTCTGAAAAGGGGGAACCAAAATGATCAAGGGATTGGAGCAGCTCTGCTAGTAGGAAAGGTTATAGCTTCTGGGGCTGTTTAGCTCAGACATGGTTCAATCACCTGGTGTCCCAACTTTGGAGAAAAGCCAAAATGGAAAATGCAGAAAAGAATTGTTGCTTAGGAATAAGGAGAAGCAAGATAGAGGATAGAGAGATGGAGGAGTTATGCATAGAATCATAGAATCATAGAGTTGGAAGAGACCACAAGGGCCATCCAGTCCAACTCCCTGTCATGCAGGAATACACACTCAAACCATTAATGACAAATGGCCATCCAGACTCTGTTTAAAAACCTCCAACGAAGAAGATTCCACTTCCGAACAGCTGATGTGGAGATAATAGATAGAGGAAGATTTTCTCCCTCAGTTATATTCCTAGAACCTGGGGATCATTCTCTGTTGTGAATGGTGTATCATTCTAGGAAGATAAAAGGAATTACTTTTCCAGACATCACAGACGTTAACTGTGGAACTCATTGTCACAAGATGCAATCATGGCTTTCAATCTGGAGGGTTTTAAAGCGGGATTAGAGCCAATTTGGTATAGCGGTTTGAATGTTGGACTTAGGACTCCATGAGACCAGGGTCCAAATCTTCATTCAGGCATTGAAAGCCATGGGGTGACTTTGGGCAAGTCACCCTCTGTCAGCCTCACAGAAAGGCAATGGCAAATCTCCCCTGAATAAACCTTTCCAAGAAAATCATATGAAAGGGTCACCATAACTCTGGGTTAACTTGAAGGCACATAACCAGAACAGCAACAAACAATACCAATGGGAGATTGTAGGTCTCAGCAGACCAGTTGCTGAGGTGTGTGGGAGAGAGGGTACAGCTTGGCTAAGATCATTTATGATCACTGATGGGGTGTTCTTCCACCACTGATGGGGTGTTCTTCCGTTTCTGCCACCACCCACAACCTAATATGACGGCATTGAGGTACACTTCAATAGCCAATCACTAGCCAATGAGGGTGCGGAGATCCTAAATTCCTTCTGGTTGAAATTTTGCAGCTGAGGAAACAAAAGAATTGCCATTCTTGTAGACCCTCAGTAGGAAGGGCCTTGAGCATGGATGAAAAAAAAAAAAGAGCAGCCTATGGGCTGCATGTGGCCTCCAAAGTCATTTGGAGGCCACCAAGGGCTCTTCAGCACCCCTCAAATCTTGGGAAAATGTCTGGTTTTTTAAAACTAAAAATGTTTCACATTTTCTCTAAGGACTTTATCAGCCTAGCAGTTAAAAACACTGCCATTCCACTATTGAGAAAAGTGGAAACATAGGAGATTATCAGATGGACCCTTAGGGTCTGTTTCTGTCCCGCTACACCCCCCCCACTGCTCCAATCCCATTCCTTCCACAGAATAAAGAGAAAAGTTTCACACACCTGCCTTAATTCCACGGCAGGAACAGGCTCCCTCTCCCTTCGCTGCCCAGCTGTAAATGCAGCTGTTGTAAGGCGAGAGAATGGCCGGGCAGCAAATTTTAAAATACCCCCCCCCCCAGTTGTCAAAACATCGAACCAACCAGGAAAACACATTTTTTAAAAAAGAGACCCAGGGATGGGGAAAAAAGGGTTTAACTTACCTTGTCATCCAGATTGCACCCAGAAGCGTCCGGCACAGACGTCCTGGTGACGTCACGATCCATTGTGATCCTGGGAGGAGAACGGGGCTCCTGTTCACTCACCTGTCATTCCATTATAATAACAGAATGGGCCTCTTATTCATGGATTTTTCTATGTATAAGTGGAAATGGGGGAGGAACAGGATCAGAATGGGATCATCCCAGGACAGGGATGAAGTCATCTAAAAAGTAAGCCTTTTAGTGATATCCTGTCGTCCCTGTCCTGGGATATTTTTAGCATCTGATAATCTCCATAGTGGTATGATTACACTTATTGCATGTTGCTGTAATCACATGATACAATCCCCACAGAATTATCACATGATCACCACTAGCACTTTAAGAATGGGATTTTGCTTCCATTGTTTAGCATAGATGAGATTGCGGCAGTTCTCACAAGAAGTCGCAAGTGCACTTAGAAACTCCCCAAACCCCTGAATTTATAACCCCTGAATTTATAATGAACACACAAACTCTTAAACAAACCTAGAAACATGCAAGCAAAACAGGACAGTTCATAAAAAGAGCATCCTGTGGATAGTTTTCACGTTCTCATCTGTATGTTTCTTGCTGGGAATGGGGAAGGGGGACAGAGGACTTACCTATTCACACTGTAACAGCAGGTCATGGTTTCACACGCTCTTCAATACCATTAAAAAATATTGAGAGTTATTGATGGCTTGTCCTGTCAATGAAAAGCGACGCCTTATTTGTGGCTGGAACACAGATTGACCATGCAAGGATGACAACGTCGTGTGATAGCGGGACCCGTTTGTGCTACTGTGACATCATAATTGTGCAATTTTTGCCACATCCAATAAAGTCTTAAGTAGTGTTGCCAGGATGAAAACTAGAGATGGCTCCCATACCTTTAATGGTTGTGTGGAGGAGGGAATTTCTTTCAGAATTGTTTGTCATATAACCAGGTAAAAAGCAACACTTGCTGAAATGCTCTCCTTTATTTAACCCTTAAATGTACAGGAGCCCACTCCTGTTTTCACTCTGGCAGCCCTGTTGGTGTTTTACACACATATAAGTAATGAGCCAACAGTGTGATGCGGCAGCTAAAAAGGCCAATGCGATTTTGGGCTGTATCAATAGAAGTACAGTGTCTAGATCAAGGGAAATAATAGTGCCACTCTATTCTGCATTGGTCAGACCTCACTTAGAATACTGTGTCCAGTTCTGGGCACCACAATTAAAAAAGGATATTGACAAATTGGAGCGTGTCCAGAGAAGGGCAACTAAAATGGTGAAAGGTCTGGAAACGATGCCTTATGAGGAGAGACTTAGGGAGCTGGGTATGTTTAGCCTGGAAAAAAGACGGTTAAGAGGCGATATGATAGCCCTGTTTAAGTATTTGAGGGGATGTCACGCTGAGGATGGAGCAGGCTTGTTTTCTGCTGCTCCAGAGACTGGAACACGGAGCAATGGGTGCAAGCTCCAGGAACAGAGATTCCACCTCAACATGAAGAGGAACTTTTTGACAGTAAGAGCTGTTCGGCAGTGGAACACGCTCCCTCGGAGCGTGGTGGGGTCTCCTTCCTTGGAGGTCTTTAAACAGAGGCTGGATTGCCATCTGTTGGGGATGCTTTGATCAAGATTTCCTGCGTGGCAGGGGGGTTGGACTGGATGGCCCTCGTGGTCTCTTCCAACTCTGCAATTCTATGATTCTATGATTCTATGATTCTATAAGTTCCCTTAGGCATGCAGTTGTGGATGGGTTGGGGTTGGCTATGGAGTAATGTTCCTATTCAGTTCACAGTTGTGTAAGCAGAGTCAAATAACGGTTGCACATGTTGCTGCATATTCTTGGATGGTGTGTAACTGCTTGTCAGTGTCTTCAGTGTACCATTTGTTCTACTGCAATTGCAAAAGCAGCCATTGCACATTCTCAGATATGCAACTGGTTGCACAATATCAGCATTCAGCAGAAGGGTGATGCAATTTAACCACCACTTTACGTGATTGCAGATTTACACTATGCAGGCATGATGCAAGATCTCAGCTTATATGTCATGTGAAGCAGGGCCTGCTTTTGCTCTTCTTGAACTAACTGCTAATGAAGTAATTCAAACAAACAGAGTATCATTCCTTAATCTATCCATATACAGGCTGAATATCCCTTATCCAAAATGCTTGGGATCAGAAGTGTTCCATATTTCATTTTTTTGGGACCTTAGAATACAGTACTTGCATATACATAAGGAAATAATTTTGTGCATGAAACAAAGTTTTTGTACATTGAACCATCAGAAAGCAACGGTGCCACTATCTCAGCCACCCATGTTGACAATTTTGGATTTTGAAGTATTTTGGATTTTAGAATTTCGGATAAGGAAATCTTAACCTGTATATCTATTGCTGTATACATAGGCTACCTTTCGGGGTTATCCTTCACAGGGCAGCTTACAATATAATGAAAACAATCTATAATAAAAAAAATCTGTAATAAATAAATTACAAAAGTCATAATGTAAAAGACTCTAACATGTCTAAAAACTCTTATTGTAGTCACTGAGCATAATAATGAGAGTGTAATACAACCAAGTGTGTGTGGGGGAACCTAGCACTCACTATTAAAAACTGGGTCAACATTAGAGAAAACATCCAGATTACCTACATTGTTCAGTGTTTTTGGTTTGAGTGCCTATGATTGCTCAAGATTTCTGTATACAGGTGCTCCTCCCATATCCCCAGAACTAATATCCATAGTTTCAGTTATCCATGACTGGAAAAAAATAGGGACACATACCATAGAGTTGTGCTGGAAATGCCTAGAGAGGTGTCCTCTCTAGGAATTGCTAGGTCCTCCAACACAACTGTATGGTATGCTTGTACTGGACGTTCTTTATTTTAATAGGGTTTGCTATTATCCGTGGCTTCACTTATAAACGTATTCCTTGTAGATACAGGGGATGACTTGTAATACAAAAGCTCATATCCCGGTGGATACTGAGGGCCCACTGTATGTTGCACCTACTTGCAATATAGGTATTAAAGGGCCTGTCTATACTGCAGAAATGCAGCAGCTTGACACCACTTTAATCACCATAGTTCTAGCCAGTATTTGTAGTTTTGTGAGGTATTTAGCTTTTTCTATCAGAGAACTCTGATTCCTCACCAAACTACAAATACCAGCATTCCATAGGAAAGAACTATGGTGGATGAAATGGTGCCAAACTGCTGTATGTGTGCAGTGTAGACAGGCCCAACTGAATATACAGGGATTCAGTTAGGGTTTCTCATTCACATTTTTCAAATCTTAGCTTCTCTCCTTCCTGAGCTCTCCCCTACATTTGTCTCATCCTTGGTAAGAAAGGGTATTTTAGAAATCCCATCAAAAAAGTAGTAAGCATCTGTAAAGCATTTTTGCATTGGGGGGCTTTTCTATGAAAATTGGTTTGCACAAAAAGTTTTTTTTCAGCAGAAAGCTGTGGCGGGCATCCTGATAGTGACTCACATATGCATCAGTTCCCCCATGGAGGTGGATGGACTTTTTCTCCCCAATGAAGAAGTGAGTATTCAGTGGGTGGCTGTGGAAGCAGAGTAGTACCTGTAGTGCCATTCTGCACATGATGCCAATGTGCCATCATGCATGCAGATGTGCATTGTGCATTGCCCATTGTAGATGCAGATGTGCTCTGTGGTCATGTATATCACATTGGGTTGCATATTCAGTTCGGCAATGTCACAATTCTCTAATGAGATGATGCTGCACAATCGTCACACAATATCATGAGTGTAAAGTTACACTCCATCTCCTTGATGTAGAATCTTGGCCTCTAATTTTCAAAAAGGACATTGGACAAGATACTACACTGAGGAGGAGAGTAATTTTATGATCATGGAGTTACGCATCAGTTATGCAATGCCACCACATTTGTTAATTGCAATGTTGAACAAACAAATGAGAGCCACTGGGTGATTTTGGGTGAGTTATGCTCTCTCAGCTTCAGAAGAAGACAAAGGCAACCCCCCTCTGAATAATTCTTGCCAAGAAAACCCCATGATAGGGTTGCCTTAAGGTCATTATAAGTCAAAAACAACTTGAGGGCCCACAACAACAACAACAACAACAATCTTAGTAACAAATATACTCATTCCTGTTTCCCCTGATGTCAGTTGGTGAGGGGATGGGTTTGAAGACATCCTGTTCTGTTTGAGGTCTTGCCTGGTGTTATTGAGTTGTGTAAAGATTACACAAAATGAGACTAGGATGTGGGGCAATGGATTCAAACTACAGGAAAAGAGATTCCACCTAAACCTTAGGGAGAACTTTCTGATGGTAAGAGCTTTTCAACAGTGGAATGCACCGCCTGGGAGTGTGGCGGACTCTCCTTCTTTGGAGGTTTTTGTGAAGAGGCTGGATGGCCATCTGTTGGGGGTGCTTCGATGGTGTATTCCTGCATGGCTAAATGGGGTTGGACTGGATGACCCTTGTGGTCTCTTCCAGCTCTACAGTTCTGTGATTCTAAGACAGCATGAGATTAGGGTGACCCAAGATGTGTCAGACAAACCTGGGAGACCTCATTCCCAAAAACTAAGCTGAAGAGTTTCAGACTGGAGGATTTAATATGTAAACCTATTAGAGATTACAGACATCTATTTCCTTTCAAGTTGGGGGTTGGGAACCCATATCCAGACATTTGTGGAATGTATTGATTGAGATGAGGCAGTGTGGTATAGTAGTTTGAGTGTTGAACTATGACTCAGGGCTTGAATCCCCCACTTGGCCATGGCAAACCCCCTCTTGTTCTATCTTGCCAAGCAAACCCTATGATAGGTTTGCCTTAGTATCGCCATAAGTTGGAAAAGATTTGAAGGCATACAACAACATGTTGAGTTAGTTTATTTGCTGCCTTTTAATACTGTGGTTCTGAGCCAATGGTTCTTCAAACACCTATGAAATGCAGAAGTAGTCTAGGTGGGACACATTTAGGCCTGATCCCTGTTGGTTAGTTCCAGCTGTAGTAGACCCATTGACTCCATTGTTCAATGGTGAGCCCATTAATTCCACAGGATGAAGCACAGCAGTTAAAGTGGCATCAAAGTGCAATAATTCTATAGTGTGACAGAGACCTTAATTTTCTTTCTGTTCCATCCACCCCTTTTTCTTGTCCTGATATTAAATGTGGTTTGATGCATTTGAGTTGCAGCTATTCCAGAAATATCATCTGCTCTAAGATTAAACAGTGGTGCTTAGTGTTTTTTTCCCCCTAAATACAGGTTCTCTGTTTACACAGGTGATATGGTCCCAGACTTACTGCAGATACGCAAAACTGTGTATAATAGTGAACCACCATAGTATTACGCTGAAGGACCTAAAAAAATCCCTAGAGAGGCTGCCTCTCTAGGCATCTTATGTGACTCTATGGCCAACGTCTCGTGGAAGTTGACTATAGAGTTGCACTGGAGGACCTCCCAATGCCTAGGGAGTCCACCTCCATTTTCATTGCAATTTTAGTGTATTGGAAGGGGGAGGGTTAAACTTCCCCTCCCCACGCTGCAAGGTCCCAATCTTTATTACCCCCCACTAACTGCTGCTTCAAATAGAAAATAAGATATGTTAATTGCAACCATGTGTTCATGGAAAGACATATGTTTGTCCTTGTTCTGACTCATTCAGAAGACATCACTGATCTGGCTACTGCAGTAAGAAAATACTGTGTGTAACTGCCTGTATTTGAAACTATTCCTTTTGGACTCCAACTCCAAGAACCCCCAAGAAAGCATCACCCGTGGACTTGTTAGGTTGGAATTTGGGGAGCTGTTATCCAAAATTTAGCAGATTAAATCCGGTTGTTAGCCTGAACTAGATTAATTATATCAATGGGGTTTACATAAGTGTTGACTCTCAAAATCCCTATTAATTCAATGGGTCTACTATAGTGGGGAGTGGCAATGAGCCCAAGCTCTGCCTTCAGATATATGCAGTTGTGGAGGGAAAGCTCCTTAATGTAAGAATAAGCATGATTTAGGCACACAAGAGTACACTCCCCTTTCTGAAATGGGCACAGTCCAGTGAAGAAGGAGTGGGGCAGCCTGAACCAAGAGCCTTGCTCCCTGCCTCTCTCCACCCCCACCCAGCATGTATAGGATCTCAGTGTTTAGCAGGGGTCACTAGTGGTGAATCTGATCTGGGTTTTAGTCTGAACTTTGAAGGAGCTACCTAAGGGGCTGAGGTTCAGGACCATAGGACCTCCTTGAAAAGTTAGACTACAACCTGGAATGGACTTACCACCTCACTGACATGGAAGCCCATCTTGGGAAGTTGTTGCATCTTTAGTTTTTAGGACTGGGTGCACAGCTGCCTGCTGCCAAGGAAGAGCAGCATGGCCTCCTCCCTTTGCCTGCCTGCTTCCCTAACCAGCCGTCTTCCTCTCCCCCCCCCCTTCGTCTCATCCAGGCGCTCCTTTTCAAAGGTCTCAGCATCCTCATGCTACCTCCTGCCGGCACTTCCACCTGGGTCCCCAGCCTCAGATTTCTGCAGACTTTCCCCTGCCTCATGCCGTCCAGCCTCACATGGCAACCGCTCACCAGCACAGTGGCCCGCTGCACCCGCCCTTACCACCTCTGCCTGCCCTGCCATTCCAGGATGTGACGGGACCCTCTTTCCTACCTCAGGCCCTTCACCAGCAATACCTCCTTCAGCAACAGCTCCTTGAGGCCCAACACCGCAGACTCATGCCTCATCCCAGGTGAGTCCCCCATAGGGTTGCCAGTATCGGATTGTCCCAGACCCTGAGATTTCTGGGCCAAAAGCTGAGGCCCAAGGAGTGCCTGGTGATGTCACAAGCATTATGCATTAAGTACCAATCACAGTTGCTCACAGTTTGTAATGGAAACAAACACACGATACTTTTTCCATTTCGGAAAATAAGAGGCAAATCTTATCTAAAGGGGTTGTTCCCATATCAAGATGAAATGATGGGATTATTCCTTCTTACCTTCTTAGGGGAGATGGGATAAGAAGGGACATTTAATTTAGCTTCCCTGCTTCTAGTTGGCAGATCAAATCAGAGGGTAAACCCTGGAGAGAGGAGGAGGAGGAAGCATAACTAAGTAAATATACGGACCCCTCTGATGAGTCCCTGTAAGTTGCAGCAATAAATTAATGACACCTTGGACATTGTAGCAACCTGGTTCTCTACCAGCTGATCTGGAGATTGACAGCCAGCCCTTTCCTTTTGCCTGGAGCTGAGTACCCCAAAACTTCAGAATTTGCACCCTCATCTCCCTTTTGAGATAACCCACAAAATTGGAGACCCAGGGCTGGGCCCTGAGATCTTGCAATCCTAGTCCCCCACCTTCACAGGGCCATCCAGTGTGTTGCCTGATAAAAGTTACTTTTGAAGAAGGAACTAGTGACTGAGGGCCTGTCTAGACATGACAGTTTACTGCAAGTGGGTGCACATTTTTGCTCATTTGCAGTGAAGTTGTTTTGTCTTCACAGTTGTGCGCATATTCGCATCCATTCAAATTGAGCGTCCACATGCAGTCATAAAGGGCAAAGGAGCAAAAATGCACAGTGATGCCAATTTTGTTGTTCACACATCTGAAAATACACACCTGCATACATTTCCCAGAAAACATCAGGGAAAACTGCAGTTCCTTTTACTGCACAGTTTGTAGAGTTTTTGGCCCCCCTCCATCCAAATACTGCGATTCTCGTTCGGAGAGTATTAGGACAGATCATATTCTCTGCAAATTCTACAAAGAGCATTTTCACCATCTTGACCATCCCTAACATGCCATTATGGCACTGAGGCCAAAACAGTGAGGGCTACTAACAACCCCAAGAGTTTGGGCCTCAATGAAATAAATTTTCCACGACTCCCTGTTAGGGTTGCAAGGTTTTTCAAACATCAAAGCGGGACAGCCCTCTCTGTTGCCAGTCTAATTCAAACTGGCCAGTCCACATAAGGCAGGTGTATATAAAGCCTGCCTCAAGTTTTGTGAGATGAGGACTCTTGGAAGATAGCCAGGTTCACAGGAAAACACAGTTGGCCCTCAACTTTCACAAGGCTTAGGGGTGGAAGCCGCTTGCAAAAGTAGAAAAACTGTGAATATAGGCCCACTTATTTTTTTTTTTAAACCTAGAGAACACTTCTTTAGACATTTGTAGTTTCTCCAAGGCAATTCTATGGTCATCGTCCAGCAGAAGTTGACCATAGGATTGTGCTGAAGGACCTACAAAGGCCTAGAAAAGTGTTCTCTCTAGGAATCTCTAGGTCCTCCAGTGCAACTCTATGGTCAACTTCCAGCAGAAGTTGGCTATAGAATTGTGCTATAGGACCTACAAAGGACTAGAGAAGTGTTCTCTCTAAGAATCTCTAGATCCTCCAGTGCAACTCTGTGGTCAACTTCCAACAGAGGTTGACCATAGAATCGTGCTATAGGACCTACAAAGGCCTAGAGAAGTGTTCTCTCTAGGAATCTCTAGATCCTCCAGTGCAACTCCATGGTCAACTTCTGGCAGAAACATATCATAGGATCACGCTGGAGGACCTAGAAAATGCCTAGAGAGAACATATTTAGTAATCTACAAATAATCAAATCCATGAATGCTTAACCTGCAAATGTGGAGGGTTGACTGTAGAAATTTTGTGGGAGCTTTGGCCTTTTGCAAGAAGCCCTCTTCTTTCAAGACTTTAGGAAGGCTTTATATAGGCCTGGCTCATGTGCTACTTGCCTGAGACGACTCGGCCCATAAAGCTCAGAAAGAGGAAGAGTGGGTGCCAGCCACAGTTTGACACCCTCCTCCCCAGCATTTGGTATGTAGTTCTGAGCCCTTTTTGCGGTGTGGGGTGGATTTGTTGTGAGTATGGCTGGCACCTGCTCTTCCTGCTTTCATTGCATCAAAAAAAAAAAAAAGGTTGAGATTCTGTATTATCAGTGTTAACTACAATGATGGAGCTCTGTCGTTATAGCTATGTCTGATGATGCCACCCCCAAAAGCCTATCTTTGTAGGCTGACAGCACCCTGACCAAAACATTTATGAGGTGCTGCCAACTTGGGTTCTGAGAATGACATCTGCAGCACTCCCCTGCTTGTGGGGGTGTATCGAGAACAGGCAGCTGGAGAGACTCCTCATGGTCTTGCCACAACTGCTTCTCTCAGCATGTCCTATGCTGAGGAGAGTGCTGCAGACGTCATTCTCCAGTGCCCTGATCCGCAAAGCCTTGGAAACACTTTCATCGAGGTGCTGCCAGGCTGCAAAGGTAGTTTTCTGGCATCATGTTGTTGTTTGCTGCCCTGAGACCTCATGATGAAAGGGCTGGATAATCATATTTAAATAAATACTAAATGCTGGTCTACAGCAGGAAATAAATAATAAATGCTGGTCTACATCAGGGATAGGAATTGTTAGATTGCACCTCCTAGCATCACTCACCACTAGATCTGTTGGCTAGGGCTGCTGGGAGTAGCAGTCCAAAAATGTCTGGAAGGCTGCATGATTCTGAAACCAGGAGCCTTATCGCATGAAGGAAGGGAAATGGAAGGGAAACCTGAGAGTAGCGCATCCCACCTTGCGTTATTGCACACTGTTGTCGTGTTTCAGCTGTTCTCTCATTCCGGTCTCATGGGAGAGAGCAATAAATGCAGTTCTGTTTGCTAACAGATTTTTCCAGTTGACTTGCATCTACCACCATCTGCTATGGGACCAGAACAGGAGAACAGCTGAAACACAGCAATGTTGTGTGATATGGCAAGGCCAGCATCACTATTATTGGGGTGCATTGCCACTTCCTTCCCTCATGCGATAAGCCCCCAGGTTTAGAGGGACAAGTAGTCTAAATTGGTATGAGGTGGCTTCCTACACTCTCAGGATATCAGTCTACAACCTTGTCCTATGTCATCCTGACTCAATGGTCAGTCTGAACTAGAGTTGTTATTCATGTCACCTTGATATAGAATTCCATACTGTGTGGGCACAGAATGTGAACCTTTCCAGAGCTTGGCGAAGTTGCTTTTCTTACATGGCAGCTCCCAGAATCCCCCAAACCAGTGTCTACTGTCCATGCAGGCTGGTGGATTCTGGGATCTGTAGTCCAAAAATCTCACTTGCCCAAATTCTGGCCTTCACTCCTTCTCTTTCAACCTGGCAGGCGGACTCAGGAGCGTATGTCTGTCCAACCTCATCGACTACATCCAAGCTTTGAATTTGGCCATCAACTCCAGACTCCTCAACCTGTGGGACCGCAGCCAAGATACTTAGCTGAAGGAACAGACTGGTAAGGCCTTTCTTTACTTGGAAAAACTGGGGATGAAACATTAACATGACATGCGGTGCATTTCTCCCTTTTCTACCATGGTTCCTCTGAGTATGGAAGGGCTCCCGGTTCTGTTCATCAACAGGATGTTCCCCCTCCCAGTCTTTCCTGAAGAAAAAATGGTGAAGAAAAAATAGCCAGATGAGAGAGCTAATTCAGGACTTAATTCAAGATTCCATGGGGTTGTCTATTTGAGGGGGGAAATGTGGATTGATGCACACTAATGCCAATTTACAGCAGCTTATATTTGTCTTAACTTTTTTTTTGCAAGATCGCAGGCATGCAAAGCTATCTGCTTTCACTGTTCCAATGGGCATGCCTGTGAATCAAGATGGCAGGTGTGAGTGAATTGCTTGCATTTTTATTGTCACCACTTGCTGCTGCTGAACAGTATTTTTTAAAAAATTGTTATACTATTTTTAATGGTCTTTTATTTTTTAAAAAAAAATCTGTGTGTTTCCTTGTGACAGTGGTTTGATACATAGGTGAAACAGTAAAGAGCACATGCATGGTTGATTATAAGAAATGGCATTATATCAGCGTAGACCTATTTGTTTATCTAATATTCCCTGTTCTGACAGGCAGCAGCTTTCTGCAGTCTCAGGCAGTGTTTTTTGATATCATCTGGTACTTGACCCTTTTCACTGGTTATGCCATGGATTGAAGCTGAGGCACAGAAGTGAAATAATCTGCCTAAATAAATATAAAAAGGGAAAAAAAGTCTGTTTCATTGCCTCAGCACACAATCACTACAGAAATAATCTGACATGACAGTTTTGGGCACTTGTCTTGTTAGCAAGCTCCACCCCCGTGTATGTCCAACCAGTCAGCTTTCCACTTCCGCTCTAGTCGGGAATGTGCATTAAAGTGAATCGGTTATCTCAGTGAGTGGGAATGCGCACACACACACAGACACACACGCACACACAGTGTTTTTTAAAAACTTTGGGAAAAGCCACAAAGGCTTTTCCTGCAGAATTTTTGGTGGTTTTGTCTGAGGGGGGCCCTCCTCCGAATATGGCAGATTGATGTGGGATGTCATTTAGACAAATCGTATTCTCCTAGAATTCTATGCGGAGTATTTTTGCTGTTTAGATAAGCCCCAAGATAAAATGAGCATTGGATTTTGGTCACCCCATGGAATTGGAAAGTTGGGAGAGCACATGGAGAAGGATAAATAAATTCAGTTTGTCAAGATTTAAAGGAGAAGCAAAAAATGACAACATTTATAAGACTGGGAACAAGAAATGCCGAAGAAGTCAGACAAGCATGGGATCATTACACTCTATGTGGTGGTTGTGTTAGAATAAAGTTGTGTTAGAATACAGAAGTTTTGGGCAAAGATACATATAATCATAAATGAAATACTTTCAAATAAATTTTCCAATGAAAGCAGAACTTTACTTGCTAAACATTACAAATATTTTGGAAAAGAAAGATGAAAAGAGACATTGGAGAGTGGTGTTATATATAGTACCAGTGACACGGCTGGTCATAACTCAAAATGGAAAAATATGGAGATTCCTACTATAGAAGACTGGTTTTTGAAATTAATTGATATGATAGAAATGGATAAATTAACAATGGATAAAGAAAGATACACATCTAATGAAAAATAAATGGTTCCCAATATTAGAATACATGAGTAAATACTAGGTTGAACCAAAAAAATATAAACATACTTATAGATATGCTGTTCTGATGTGATTTAAACTTCTAACTATAAAGTTACAATCTGAGGCAGTAACAGTAGTGAGGAATAAGGAAAGGGTTTAGAAGAAATAGTAGACTGAACGAGATATGTTAAATAGAGTAGAAGTCAAGAACAGAAGGATGGCTATTCCTAAAAAATGGAATAAACTAAAGGAAATATTGTAGAAAGGAAAATTCTTGAGAGAAAAAACCCCAAATGTTGATTATGTAATATAGGAGAAACTGGAAGAATCTGAAAGAAATCAATGTTAAAATGTAATGGAACTTTTATTCTTTTCAATAAAAAGAATATAAAAAATAAACAAGTTATGTACAGTGGGCCCTTGTATCCACTTGTGTTTTGTTACAGGACCCCCCTGTGGATACCAAAATCTTTGGATGCTCAAGTCCCATTCTATACAATGGTGTAGAAAAATGATGCCCCCTATATAAAATAGGTTTGCTTTTGGGATTTTTCCCCTGAATATTTTTGATACACGTTTGGTTGAATCCATGAGTGTTGAACCTGTGGATATGGAGGGCCCCAACTGTATAAAAAATTTTATGTTCCTAAAGTAGTGAAGTGACTTTCAATCTATAAGGGGTTCTAATTTTGCATTTTTCAATTTCCTCCCAAGTTTCTGTTTTTTTTAAAAAAAAACACATAGAAAAAGAGCCCCCTTCACCCACCCATGGTTTCAAAATTTTCAGAAATTTCACATCTCTACCCCTAGTGGGGCTCCACCTTCATTGGTCCATCCAGGTGGGTAGCAATGATCAGTTTGGTGTCACCATTTAATTTCTCATAATACCAATTTCTCCAGGAATTCTGGGAGATTTAAATAGTGGCTCTATGCCATGTGTCATGGGAGAACCTAGTAAGTATCAACATTATGGCTGGCCCTTCAATGGCACTAGGTACCTTGCAACTATCTGAGGATGCTGTATACTGATGGTACTTAGAAAGTAAGTCTTCATACAGCCAGAATTTGGAAACATTACTTTTTAAGACTTTTGAAGCACATTAACCTCTAACAAAACAACACATAGTTGTTAAAGCTTATCTGTAATTGAAGCTTGGAAAAGTTGCTTTTTAAGACTGCAACTCTTAGAATCCTCCAGCCAGCATGGTCAGCAGTGGTTGTGTTGTCTGCAGGTATACTATACCCAAAAGGTACAAAAATTAAAAGTATAGTCTAGGAAAAAAATGGCAATACTACTCTGAGACTTAGGATGGGAAGTCAGGAAAGAAGACCACTACAATGGTTGGCACCCTGTTCAGTATTTATGGAATTGTAAACCAGAGTTATGATCTTGTAACTTTTGAGATTTATTTTTTACAATATTTAACAGTGAATGTGACCACAGAAACCAACCTCTTAAGCCAGGCAGTGTCCCAGCTGAAATATTTCCAAGGCAATGAAGATCTCACAGTTGCAGGGCTCATTGAGACAAGCAGCTGCAACAGGACCCAACGGGTCACTCCAGCTGCCTATTCTCAATGGGCCCAATGACTGGGAGAGTTCTGCAGCCATCATTTCCCAGCACCCTGGTCTTCGGTGCCTCAGAAACCCATCAGTTAGGGCACTCTGCCTTAAGAGGTGGGTTTGGAGGAAGTGGCATCAGTAGAAATAGCTATGATGATAGAGTTCTGTCATCGTAGCTACATCTAACAATAGAGGATCTCGGCCCATAGGTAACAACTGATCACTACAACAATAAGGTTGTCTGAAAACCAGAATGGTATCTCCATCAGTCATATTATGTGGTTTGGGTTTCATCCTTCCAGGGATCTCAGCGTTGATGCTGGCCTGACTCACAACCAGTTCCAAGTCAGGCCAGTTCCACAGCATTATCAGCATTACTTAGCTACGCAAAGGATGCATCACTTTCCACGGAACACGTCATCAACGCAGATGGTAAGCAAAGTGGGGGAGATTTCTAAGGGGCTGTTTGAAGTCAGGACTTGACAAACAGTGAACCTCATAGTAAACCATAGGTCAGTGGTAGAGCACATGCTTTATGTATCTCAAGAAGGCCTCAAGTTCTAACTAGTGGCATAGCTGGGTGGGGTGGTGGTGGAGCGTGTGGTCCACCCTGGGCAGAACTTTTTTGAGGGCAGCACTTTTCACTTGAGACACAATTTTATTTTTCAACAATTTAAACAAATCTTTCATACTGCTAGATGTTTGTGGCGTTTACAGCGATCAGGGAGCCATGGCAAAAATGCCCACCAGTCTGATAAGTGGTGACAGTGACTAAACCTTAGATTGTTATAATTTGATCTCATTAAGTGTGTGTAATGTCTTTGTGATTTTTTTTTACGCCGTTCTTCTTTCTTTTTCTGAGGTGAATTAGAGTATCACAGTTTTTTAGGCGTGCAGACTAAACAAACTAACATTTTAAAAGGGGCTTATTTATCCCTGTTATTCTTTATTTTTTAAATTTTCCTATAGATTGTTTTGACTTTTTGTAGTATTTTTGCTGTGTATTGGGAGGGGTGGCAAACTCAGGGACCACCCTGGGCAGCAGAAGCTCTAGCTATGCCATTTGTTCTAACCTGGGTATTTCTAGTGAAATAGTCATGGGAATGTCCTCTCCCAGAACTCTGTCAGTCAGAGTAAACAGTGTCAGGCTACACAGGCAATTTCCTTTGTCTGATTCTGAATCTGGACTGATTAGAGGAGTAGTGTTGCTGGAACTCTAGTTTCCCAGCTCAGAAATACAAAAACGGGCCACTCTCAGCTCACTGTAGCCCTGAAAGTTCTTCTCTGGCTTGGACTGTAATCTGAGATGGAAAAGAAACCTCTCTCCTGCCCAATTCCAAATCTCCTTCTTCCACCATCTCATTCTGGTGGGGGAGGGGGGGATTTGGGCAGTTAAAAAAAAGGTAACTTTTCTGCACCCCATCCCTGTGAAGGAGAACTATGCAAAAGGAGGCTTGGAAAATTTAAGCTGAGATCCAACATTGTGCTCAATAGTGTCCATCAACACTCACCTAGCTGAGATGTGGTTGCTGTACATCACCCTTCTACCAAATACTGACCTTGAGCAACTGACCACATATCTGCAAATGTGCTTGCTGTTTCTGTAAGCCCAGTGAACCAGGCAGTACATTGAAGGCGCTGATGAGTACTTATGCTCCACCCCAAATTGCGCAGCTTCATGTGCAATAGTTCCATTTGTGGAACTCTGTTTATGGAAGTGTGAGTTGAACACAGACGTTAAGCCATGGTCCACAAAGTATAATGGCATGTGTAAGGGAACTTACGTGTGCATAAAACACCAAGGATGCAAGTGTTCGTTTTCCCAGGGCTATTAATCCACTTTCCCAAGGGAAATACATTAGACATTAAAAACTAGCATTTCAGAGGGAGGGTTAGGCTAGAAAAGCTTCTCCCAGAAATGTTAGTTTTCTATGTGGAGGTGTTTTTGTTTTGCTTTGTTTTAATATGGGGGAGCATCCAGTCAAATGATTCCTCCATCTGCCATTTGAAATGGTACAGTCCAGGGACAGTTTTAACACACAATCTGCTATTTGTATAGACCAGGCCTGAGTCACTGTCTGGGAGAAGACAGTCAAAATATAGGCGTCTATCAACCCTGTCACCTGCTTTCTTGTTAAGAGCTGGCACTGTGGGAGGCATTCTGTCTGAATGGATAATCTGACAGATTTCACATAAAAAATGTTTGCTACAGCTGGTAGATTTCTTTCAAATGCATGCTTGTAGAAACATCCATCACAGGCTACAAGGCTGCACCCCAATATCTCTGTCAAAAGAATTTTTGGTGCCTCAAATCTTGCAGCTTTTAAGTTTGTTAATCATTTTCAAAGGGCAATAATCATATTCTTTATGGGGAAAGGGAGAAGAAAGCAAACTCTTAAATATTGTTTCTTCACACTGCCTCACAGGTTGTTCATGAAATTAGAAACTACCCATATCCTCAGCTTCAGCTGCTTGCTCTTCAGGGACTGAATCCAAACAGACACACTTCTGCTGTGAGGGAAAGTTATGAAGTAAGTTTTAACAGTTCTAATGAATGTTCTCAACTTTCCCACTGAAACCTTTCTCCCTGTTTGTTAACTAAACCATTGTGTGTATTTAGCATTTTATTATGTTTGTGGGGGCGGTCATCTCAGGCTTGGCCAAATTGATCACCAACAATGGTCCGCCCTGGCCTCACATCGGGAGGCATGGAGACGCACTATCCACAATGCTGCAGCTTTATTTGAGAACTCACGCCAAACAAGTCTTGAAGAGAAACAACAACGCAGAAAGGATCACAACCCGGTAACATCACCCAAGGAAACCTTCTGCTGTGCTTTTGGCAACCGGACTTGTCTATCTCAGATTGGCCTTTTTAGTCATCAGTGCGCTTGCAGAAAACACGGGATGAGTCCTTCCTGAATCTTGTTTGCGAAGAAAAGCCAGAGAGAGAGAGAGAGAGGTAGTACAAATTAATGATCAGAGACAAGGAGAACTACTTTAATGCAGAGAAATAGAAGGTGACAACAACAAAGGAAGAACAAGAGACCTCTTCCACAAGACCTGAGAAGTCAAAGGGAAATGTAAACCATGAGTGGGAACGCTCTATGACCAGCAGGGGAACCCATTAGACAGCCAAGTAGAAATAAAAAGATGATGGAAACAATGCACAGAAGAATTATATAAAGGAGATGCAAAGGGTGACAGATTCATTCAAATAAGAACCATATGAAGATGAACCTCCAGTTTTAGAAAGTGAAGTGGAAACTGCATTCTGAGCACTTGGGGGAAATAAATCACCAGGAACAGATGGCGTACCAATAGAGCTGCTTCAGGCTACAGAGACAGAATCTACTCTAGTTCTAACTAAAATCTGTCAACAAATATGGAAAACAAAACAATGCCCCACAGATTGGAAAAGCGCAATATACATTCAAATCCCCAAGAAAGGGGACACCAGGGATTGCAGTAGCCACAGGACCATTGCATTTCCCATGCAGGCAAAGTGATGTTCAAACTTCTACAACGAAGACTTTTACCATGTGACTCTATAGTCTGCGCAACTGAAGCAATCATTCCAAATTACATCCAAAGTGGCAACTAATACAATCCACACTGAGCTGGATGGGACAGGCATGGGTGCCTCTGGGACTTTATGTGTACTCATTGGCATCTTTACAATCAATGTAAACACAATGGCATCAATACCAAAAATGTGGTTTGTGCAAAGATTTGTTCAAAATCTTGACCCACAACAACTACACAGAATAATCTTTTGCAAAAATATGTCTTTTATGAAAAAAATCAATGTTTGTGCAAATTAAATTTTGCACAAAGAAAGTAAGAGTTTGAAAGCATACCTGTCTACCAGAATTGGGTTTTGGAGCAGACCACATTTGGAGCCAGTACCACCGGACAGGACAGAAATGTTCATGCTTTTATTTGATGCTGCCCACTTTCCATGGCCTTCCCATTCCTTTCTGTGGACAGCATTTTTGTGGAAAAGTCTATGTATCATGATAAAAAAAACATAAAATCTCTGGTTATGTGTTGGGACACCCCACAATATCATCCTAACACCCACTGCTGCTGATGCCACCATCCACCCTCTGTGTCATTTCTAGTGTTTCTAGGTTTTCAGAATAGCAATAAGGGATAGTCAAATTTCATGACATAAAGGGCTGACAGTCAGGAAGTAGCTACTGACAAGTTTGTGTTCTACCAAAACACCAAGTGAGAGTATTGATTTCAGTTAACATGGCTGTATATTTCTCTGTAACATTAATACATTGTCCACATTAATAAATTAGGTGATGCCACATTTCTGTCTTGATGAAGGGCCCACATCCTAAAATACAGTATTTGGGGACATCTTCTTAGTCTATATGAAAGGGAAAACTTTCCAACCCTCAAATGGGGTGGGCCTCCCTTATAATAAGGGACAAGCTTGCCAATCCTCAAATAAGGGATATCCCTGATAATAAGGGATGCATGGAAACCCTAGTCACATCTAAGACAGAGGGTGAAGGGCTTTGTGTAAAGCAGTGCAAGCTTTCTGCAGAGTGTGATCATTCCCAAATGTTTGAATCTGAAGTATTCCTGGTCCAGGCTGTCTCCCATGACACTCCACAAAACGCCTGCCTCTGAGGACCCCTCAGATCTAGGCATTTGGAAATTAGTGAGCTCTGGACACCCATGCATAACAGCAGTGTCTCTCTGGAGCCCTGGTGGCGCAGTGGTTAAATGCCAGTACAGCAGCCACAACATTGTGAATTCAATCCTACAGGGCTCCAAAGTTGACTCAGCCTTCCATCCTTTCATAGGTCAGTAAAATGAGTACCCAGCTTGTTGGAGGCAATTAGCTAACACATTGTAAACCACTTAGGGAGTGTTTTGTACTGATAAGCGGTATAGAAATATAAATGCTATTGCTATTGCTATTGGAGAGACAGAGGTCCTGGTGCCCAGTTAGAAGTGGCTGTCTTCTCCTGAGGTGGTGTCAGGATCAGTCCCAAATGTACCCCATTCCTGCCAATTTCAGTATTTCCATGTAATCTTGCAATTAATGGTTGTTTTCATTTTTTTTACTTGTTAACGAGGGTTTGTTGCCAATTGTGGAAGGGAGTAATAATGGTTGCCATGAGAATGGAGAGATAAACTTGCAGCTGCATAGTGGGCTTGAGAAAAATGGTTTGGATGCTTGTTCAGGAGGAGGAGATCAGGGGGTGATAGGTAATGAATAGTATTGAAGCCTGCCAGATTTTATAGATTGCAATATGCTTTTATTACACTGTCTGTCTTCTAAGTTTCAATTCTGAGCAACAACCTTGTATGATATGCTTACTGTATTACTATTTAACTCTGAAACTGCTGGTCACTGCATCTGGGAATGCAAGTACATGACAGGTGGCCACCTCACAGTTCCTAATAGGAAAGCCAGTCTTCTGTTAGGCCACTCTGTTCTGGGCAGAAGATCTCTCAGAGGTTTCATGTTCAAGCCTTGCTTATTTGTTTGTTTTCCCTCTCTACTTTCAGGAGCTATTACAACTGGAAGACAGGCTGGGCAGTGTGAACAGGGGGGCTGTGCAAAACACCATTGAACGGTTCACTTTTCCACACAAGTACAAGAAGGTAAGGGTTCAAAAACCACATTTGTCTTTCAGAGCTGGGATTGGGAGTTGATAGGGGTACTGATAAAACACTGAAGGCAGGACTCAATTACTCATGCTTTTGTATGATGCTCCCCAACTCCATGACCTTTCCCATTCATTTCCTTGGGGAGGGCAACTTTGCAAGAAGATGGGTGGATGGGTGAAGGAGCCTTGCCCATTGAAAGGAATGGAGAAACCCTCTGACACAAGTGTGCTTATATTGGGAACCCACATGAAATAAAAAAGTTCAAAACATCCATTGAACATGTACAGTTAAAAAGACCAATATTACCTATGGCAAGGGATGTGAAAATCTGTCAGTCTTTTATTTTTGTGCATCCCCCTTGTGGATTGTTTTTGATACTTTTTTTTACGAAAGTATGCATTTTAATACATTTTTTTTCAATTGACGAAAGTGCATTTCCCCCCCAAATATACTCATTTTTGTGTGTGTGCATTTTTAAAACATACGCCGTGGTTTATTCACAACTTTCCATTACCAGAACTCATCACAAGCCTCAGAAATAGATGGATTCTGAAGGTGAGATGTACTTCAGCCCATTGCAACTCTCAGAAGATGTGAAATTGATTATTACATAGGGAAATGAGAAAATATGTCCCCAGTGGAGGAAGACTGGTGGTTTGAGTGTCAGTGGAGTGGAGACTCTGCTCTGGGTTTTACTCTGAACTTTAAACCAGCTATCTAGGGTTCTGAAGTTGTTTGGAGAGTGTAGGTACCTTGGATAGCTTAACTAAATTTTGAATTAAAAACAGGAGTGGATTCTCTGCCCCACCAACATTGCAGCCACCTGTCTCCACTGGGTGTACCTTGCCTTGCCATTCCAGAGTGGAACCCCCAAAGAAGGTCTACAATACTGCTGACAATACTATAATAATGACAACAAGAAAAGTGAAGAGCTGTGAGTGTGTGCATCAGAGGTGATTGCTTGGATCCAGGCATACAATTACATTGCCAAGTTTTGCCCAGTTCCATTTCTATTCCCCTTGCTTTCTCATCCTCCTACTTCATACGTAGGAAGTGCAATGCTGAATAAGATAACAGGTGCATCTCAGAAAGTGGAAATGTGGAAATGTTACTCTTTTTTTTAGCCCACAACTCTCCTAGAATCCTCCACTCAGCATGGAACATGACCAGACAAAATACTCGCTGGCATCCTGTTAGTGACATATTGAACTTTCTTGATTGTTGTGGAGGTAGAAATTAACCACCTCCCTTACAGAACAGCTCAAACTTCTGCAGGACTCACCTTCCTACTGTTGATTTAGTAGCTAATGGAGAGCAGGGGGCATCAGAAAAGCATCTGGCTATATCTCTATAGCCAGATACAGAAAGACATAGGGCATCCCTCTGGAAGCTCCCCAGGAGTTATTTGGAAAACCAAGCAGATGATGTCATCATTGTGCCCCTGGCTTTAGGCATGTAGCCAAATTCTTCTCCAATACCCTTTGCTCTCCTCTCCATTGACGCCCCCTTGTTGTGGGAGAGAGGCTTGCGTACCCTAATGATGTTTTGAGCTATCCTGGCGGTGGGGCAATTCTGTGCTTAAGTCCGTTCAGGAGTTCACCTACCTGGGAAGCATCATCTCCTCAGATGCCAAGATTGACAAAGAGATCGATCACAGATTAGCAAAGGCATATAGCGCATTTGGAAGACTTTACAAAAGAGTCTGGAGTAATGAACACCTGAGGCGAAACACAAAAATCAGTGTGTATAGAGCCATTGTACTGTCTATTCTCCTTTATGGGTCTGAAACATGGGTCACCTATCGCCACCACTTACGACTCCTCAAACGCTTCCATTAGTGCTGTATACGCACCATCCTAAATATACACTGGACTATGTGACGAATGTTGCTGTCCTTGAACAAGCAGGGATCACCAGCATTGAGGCCATGATATTGAGAACACAGCTACGCTGGGCAGGGCATGTTTGTAGGGTGGAGGACCATCGTCTCCCCAAAATAGTACTCTACGGTGAACTCGCCACGGGTCAGTGTAAGAGGGGCGCTCCAAACAAGCGATACAAGGACTACCTGAAACAACATCTCAGGCTTGGCCAAATTGATCACCAACAATGGTCCGCCCTGGCCTCACATCGGGAGGCATGGAGACACACTATCCACAATGTTGCAGACTTATTTGAGAACTCACGCCAAACAAGTCTTGAAGAGAAACGACAACGCAGAAAGAATCACAACCCAGAAACATCACCCAAGGAGACTTTCTGCTGTGCTTTCTGCAACCGGACTTGTCTATCTCAGATTGGCCTTTTTAGTCATCAGCGTGCTTGCAGAAAACGCGGGATGAGTCCTTCCTGAATCTTCATTTGTGAAGAAAAGCCAGAGAGAGACCCTTTGCTCTCCACTGGCAACTAAATGATTGGAGGGGGCATAGAAGGAAGATGAGTCCCATTGGAGGGGTGAATTTTACAATAACATAAAACCAATGCAAGAACTGGTGAATTTGACTTAATCTACTGTTTCTCGCTTGTGGTCAATCAAGTGCCTTTAGATGCCCACAAGGTGGGCAGAGAGTATATCTAAATCATAAAGATGTAAATCTTATTTCATTTTTGTAAGGAAGAACCAAAAAAAAATTCAAAAGATTTTCCCTCACTGGATTAGATTAGGATAGATTTTGTACTTTTTATGATGATGTTTTGCATTTCAGGACTGTTGTGTCCTGATATGCCTTGTGGAGATATTTTTGTAACTACACTAAATATTTTTTTTGCACACCCACTCACACCCTTTTGTTACTGATGTGGCTGATATTTAAAAAGTACTGGTCGAAAAAAAAATCTCATGGCAACTGACAGCTCCCCCCCCCCAAACTAGTGTCTCAGTGTCTTGAGAAACACTTTCTACGTGGGGATGAGAACATTTAGGAACATTCTTTACATCCCTAGCATGAAGCAACCTGCTGGCTGGCATCCTGTTAGGCAGTTACAATTTTGTAAGATAGGCTTATGATCGTGTAACTGTTTGATATTCATGTTTACAATCATGGTACCATTACCATGACCACAAATGCCTCTCCAAATCCACCTTAAAATCCAGATAGCCATACTGAGCAAAGGAGTTGCCTCCAGTGCCCTCCCACCAGTGAGCTGTGGTACAATGAAAAATTGTGACAGGGGTCCCTACTTCTGCTCATCACACTGTTGCTGGATGGCAGGAGAGGGCTGGATGTATCACCTTCAGCACCACACGTACCAGCGTTGCAAAACTCCTTCACTCAGTACAGCTGCCTGGATTTTAAGGTGAGGATTGGCGATTGGATGGCAGAGCATAGCCATGATATCATGGCTACATGTCTAGTGACGGATCTTGGCCACTGTTTGTTTCCAGCAGCCGGTAGTCCAAGACACATTGCTTCTGAGCATGGATATTTTCCTTTGTGGCATCCACCATGTAAAATGATCTCCCCATTGAGATCAGGCAGGTTTCCAGTGTGGACTCTTCTCTCAAAAACCTAGAAACATTTTGGTTTCCCCCAAATGTTTTCTTGGTAGCACTGACAGCTAGGGATATAGTGTTTTTTTTTTTAACTTATGTTGTTCTGTCATGCAAGAATAGAACCATAGAGTTGGAAAAGACCACCAGGGCCATCTAGTCCAACCCTCTGCCCTGCCCTGCAGGAACACAATCAAAGCACTCCCGACCAATGGCCATCCATCCTCTGTTTAAACACATCCAAAGAAGGAGACTCCACCACACTATGAGTCAGCATGTTCCACTGCCGAACAGCTCTTATTGTCAGGAAGTTCTTCCTAATGTTTACATGGAATCTCTTTTCCTGCAGTTTGATTCCAATACATAATTTCAAAAGTTTTCTTCCCACTATGCAATTATTCATTGTTGTTTGAGGGAATGAAATTTTTAAAAAGTTTTCTTCCCACTATGTGGGATTACAAAAGGCTTTGCTTGTTTTTGAATGATTTGTGTTGTATTTCTGGATGCTCGTTCCCTCCCAAATTCATTTTGTCCAAAAATATTGTTTATGTGCAAAACCAGATATTTTTATATAAAAAAACTGTATTGTGTGCAAAATGCACTGCTTTCTGCTCAAAAGTGTTGGGTGGAAAAAAGTTTTGTGTACAAATGATCCCCCCCACCCAAAAAGTTCACAGTGTAGCAGCTGACCATTTTTTTCTACAAGACATTTCAGTTTATTGAGACACCCTTTATCACTGAAGCTTAACAAATTCACAAGTTTTTTTTTAATTCCAGCTATCCCGGTCATATTTTAGTATTTTTGTTTTTATTTTATTTTTACTGATTGATTTCATATTATTTCCTTCTGATTTTGTTTTGCAGATTGCTTTAGAATTTTCTGGGGAAATGAAAAACGATACATACATTTTTCTTAATAAGTAGCTAAAAATGATCATATTTAACAATTCTGAATAATAGCCATTGACAAGCTATTTTCCTCCTGTTCCTCCTCTATGAATTTGTTGAATATGCTTTTATAGCAATAGCATTTAGATTTCTATGTCACTTATCAGTGCAAAGTACTCCCTAAGCTGTTTACAATGTGTTAGCTAATTGCCCCCAACAAGCTGGGTACACATTTTACTGACCTACAGACAGATGGAAGGCTGAGTCAACCTTGGAGCCCTGTAGGATCGAACTTACAATGTCGTGGCTGCAGTACTTGCATTTAATCACTGTGCCCCAGGGTTCCCTCTTTAGTGTCATCTAATGCCAAGTTTATTCCCCCATGCTTTGTGGCAGCAAATTTCAAATATGAATGACATGTCATCCTTCCCTTTGGTCTGCTCCAAATATTCTGTCAATCAATTTCACATGGGAGTTAAAGAAGGACTGAGATCTTGCATTGGAGGTGTAGCTACAATATGGTAACTATCTCCATCTCATGACCTGACCCCTGAAAAACACCTTAAAAGCCAGTCAGCCATCCAGAGTGATGTAGTTCTATGAGGCTGGTCAGTGGGGTACTGTAGGATGACATAATCAGCCCTCTCCCTCCAGTGAGTGATGGTGCAATGAAAAGTCATCTCTCTGGCTTTTCTTTGCAAACAAAGATTCAGGAAGGACTCATCTTGTGCTTTCTGCAAGCGCGCTGATGACTAAAAAGGCCAATCCGAGATAAACAAGTCTGGTTGCAGAAAGCACAGCAGAAGGTCTCCTTGGGTGATGTTTCTGAGTTGTGATTCTTTCTGCGTTGTTGTTTCTCTTCAAGACTTGTTCAGCATGAGTTCTCAAATAAGTCTGCAGCACTGTGGATAGTGCGTCTCCATGCCTCCTGATGTGAGGCCAGGGCGGACCATTGTTGGTGATCAATTTGGCTGAGCCTGAGATGTTATTTCAGGGAGTCCTTGTATCGCTTTTTTGGAGCGCCCCTCTTACGCTGACCCGTGGCGAGTTCACCATAGAGTACTATTTTTGGGAGGTGATGGTCCTCCATCCTAGAAATGTGCCCTGCCCAGCGCAGCTGTGTTCTTAATATCATGGCCTCAATGCTGGTGATCCCTGCATAGGACTTTATCAGACATAGCAAATACGGCGGCATAATGACACCTAATAAATACAAATGGGTGCCAATACCACATGACATCGTGCTTTTGCAATTTTGTGTGGTCAATAAGGCATTCTTTTTATTGATGGGCCAAGCCATCAATAGATCAACTGTGGCATTTTTTTTGGCCATGATTGTGAGTGTCTGAAACCATGCCCTATTCTGCTGGCATGATTCAAGCGTCAATGGGTAGTTCCTGCCAGAACACTTCCGGGTGAGAAGATGAAAACTAGCTATGGGATACTCTTTTTCTGAACCTCCTCATGTTTCAGGCAAGTTTTAAAGTGTGTTTCAGTGCTTGTGTGTTTGTTTGTTTGTTTAATTTAGCTGTTTTTTAAACTTTTAAGTGTGCTTGCATCTTCTTGTGAGAACTGCCAAAATCACGCTCATCCATCAACATGGAAGTACAAGGCTGCTTTTTCATGTGATCATGGCTACTTTTGATAGAAAGCATTCTTTTGCTGGCACAAAAACAATGCAAAATATGGTGGCAAAAGAATGTTTTTAGAGGCTTCTCTGATAAAGTCTATAGACAGGCTTCTGTATAGGTCCATGTTTCTACTCCTCACGTTTTGCTCACTGGTGAGAGGGGGCTTCTTACATCATCTTGCAAGGAAGGCCCTGCTCACCAGCACCACAGAGCTCCATCACTCAGGATGGCTGACTGTCTTTTCAGTTGGGTGTCAGGGGCATTTGCAGTCATGTCAATGGTGCAATAATTACAGATGTGAATATGAAGCGGTTCCAAGGTCATAATATTAGCTTATGACATAATAACTGACTAACAGGATGACAGCCAAGATTTGCAAATATTTGAATAAAGGACAAAAAGGGGGTCATGAAACACTTACAAAGAGAATCCCTGTGACAAGAATCTTCACAGTTCAGCACTTATTCTGTGTAATAAAGCCCACATGTTTATGTTTATGTTTGTGTGTGTGTCTTCAGAATGTGGCATTTTATGTGGAGGGAGAATGTTTCTAGTTAATACACATTGTAAACTGCTTAGAGAGTATCTAGCGTGCTATAAAGCAGTGTAGATGTGTAAGTGCTATTGCTAAACAATTTGTAAGCCACACTGAGAGCCTTTGTGGCTGAAGTGTGGGGTATAAATGCTCAAATAAATAAATAAATAAATAAATAAATGTTTTCTGCACAGAAAACACATTTTTTTGCATAGAAAATGCCATTTTCTATACAAAAATAGCCTTTTTTTTTTTTTGTACACACCAAGTCCCACACTGCAATTAGTCCTTGAAAACTGAGCAGCTTTCTAGGACTTTCTCACAGCATGGGGAAAAAACAGTGCAATGATTCATTGTTGCTTTTGTGAATGAAATTTTACCAAAAGTTATATCCATATACTGGATAGCCCAGGATTTTAGTCTTATAAGAAAACTGTTTTTCAATCTACTTTTCTTGTCTGTTTTGTGGATTTTGTGTCTGTAGGTGCATGTGTGTGTGTGAGTGTGTGTGTGCAAGCATATGTGTGTTCAAATGTGCAGACCTGAACAAATTGGAAAGAAAAACACCATCAGCAGCTGAAACTTTGATTTGAGTCATGATGAGCACTGTCTGTTAGCACTGTAGCTTTTGAGAGCATCAGTGATGCCTCTAACATAGAATTTGTGTGACCTTAAAATGCTTTGCCTTGGATAAGAGTCTGACATGCGTCCATCAACCTTGCTTTCCAACTGGCAGGTGGAACACTAATTAAACTCAATGCATGTTCCTCTGCAGAATTTGGAATAGGGCAGGTTGCATTCGTGTGCCGGGTTGGGTTATCATACAGCAATTATTTCTACTCTGCTGTAGGTCTTTGAGTGGTGTCTTTTCTAACAAAGTGATCTCTTTGCCCTTGCTGACAGAGGAGACCACAGGGAAGCAAAGCTGAAAAGGAAGATGGGGAGGAGTCGGATACTGATGAGAAATGCACAATTTGTCTCTCGATGCTTGAAGATGGCGAGGACGTGAGGTATAACAATCCCCCAAGGGATTCTGGCCAAAATGCTACTTATATTTCTTCTCCCTTTCCAGCTCCTTCATTTTTATCCTTTCTTGAAGAGCTCATATTCAGCCACAAAAGTATTCTCTGCTACATACATACACAATAGCTGGAATCCTGTTGGTGCTTTATCTGTGTGTAAGTTGCCCTACAGAAACACCAAGTCTAATGCAGAAAGTTAGGAGATTATCACACAAGGCAAAAAAAGTGGAATTAAAACAGGATAGTAGGTTTATAGGTGAACTTTATCACATGACATCATCGCTGTCCTGTTGCTGGTGTGTAATCACCCTGTTATGGTGCATTTTTTTTAGTGGTGGGGAAAACCCATCGATAGACTCCCATTATTGGTTCTATTTCAGGAGTTGGTTGGTGCAATAAGCCTCCTCATTTTAATGCTGGTAGTAGAACAGTAACAGGGAGGCTGATTTTCCTCCCTCCCCCCCCCGCCCTTGGTATTTCAGTGTAGGCTAAATCCATGCCTGTCAGTTAAAAAAAAATATTTTTTTTGCTGTGTTTGCATAATTATGGCAAAATGATAGGTGGTGCAGTGGTTAAATGCCAGTACTGCAAGTCACTACATTGCAAGTTCGATTCCAGCAGGCTACAAGGTTCACTCAGCCTTCCATCCTTTCGTAGGTCGGTCAAATGAATACCCAGCTTGTGGGGGCAATTAGCTGACACACATTGGAAACTGCTTAATGCAGTGTAGATGTGTAAATTGCTATTGCTTAAAACAATTTGTAAGCCGCTCTGATAGCCTTGTGGCTGAAGAGCGGGGTATAAATAAATAAATAAATAAATAAATAAATAGATAAATAAAATAAAAATAAATTTAAAATCATTTTTGCTGTATTTATGCAAACACAGCAAAAATAAAAATAAATAAAAAGCCCTGACATGCATGGAGTTAGCCTGCTTTGGAATAGCGAGGGGGAGGGGGAGGAAGAAGGATAAGACCCCATCCTGCTATGTGACTGCTGTGTGTTTGACTTGGCACAGCCCCTATCTTGTCTTCTCTTTATGTGCGCCTGCATACGGGGAAGTCCTTCTGTGACCCTATGCACTCTTTGGTACAACCACAGACTATTTCTCCTCTCCCATTCCCCTCCCCATTGTAGTCAGCCCCAGTTCTAGACAAGTTTGGGATGGGCAGTGGCAAGCCAGAAGTCAAATAAGGGAAGGGGGATAAGGAAGGGCAACAGGAGACCTAGGGTCGCTCATTCCAGTGAGTTCACATGTCCATGGTGGGTGGAGGATTCTGGGAGGTATGGTGTAGAAAGTCATGCTGATAGGAGGATTCTTGGAGTTATGGCACAAAAACATGATGTTTTTAAGCTCTGTTGGGATATTTCACCTTAAAGTCATTGTTTCTAAATTTGCCTATTTGCATAGCATGTGCATTTTTTATGCAAATCTGTGTCCTCTTTTCTTGCCATTTTTGGATGACGCATTTCCTCTTTTTTGGGGAGGCCTAGGTGGTTCCCACCCAAGAGAGCTTTCCCTCATCTCTGGGGGCAACCAGCTGCAAGTGTCTTGCATGGTGGCCCCCAGCTCAATCCTGATACCTGAATAGATCATTAAGACCTTGCCATTGATATCTTCCAGGCGTTTACCTTGTATGCATCTATTTCACCAAGTATGTGTGGATCAGTGGCTAGCGACCAGCAAGAAATGCCCCATCTGCCGAGTGGACATTGAAACACAGCTTGGATCCGACAGCTGAAAAGAGTTGACATGAGGCAGTGTCCTCTCTTTTTTGGGTCCTTCTTGGGGGCGTACAGTCCCTGAAGCAAAATGTTTGCCTTCTGAGCCATTTGATTATTTTTGAAGAACTCCTGCAAGCACATTCACAGATTATTATATAAAAATTAATAAATAAATGAAGAAGAAAGAGGAGGAGGAGGAGGAGGAAGAGGAAGAGGAGAAGATGATTTGGTTGCTCTAAATGTCTAGAGGAGATAGGAGGAGATCCAAGCAGCCGCTTGTAGCCGAAATGCATGGGAACGCGGTTGGAACGCCGAGCAGAAAAGAGTTAGTTGTGGAAGCAAAGGTACCTAGTGCTCTAGTTCTGGCCTCTCAATCCTGCTTCTCAAAGGGATTGTATATATATACCTCTCAAATAAGTAGAAACACATTAGGGGTTCTTTAGCTATTTCTATGGATGGCTGCTGAAGCATGTGCGCTTAAGAAAATGTCGTCTTTTGATGCCCCGTCATCTTGTGGTGGATATGTTGCTGTTACCTAATCTGCACCAAACATTGCATTGGGTTTTTGAAATGCTTTTGTTTTTCCATAAGATTCCTTACTTTGGTGCCTGGCTAAAATATATATTGCGCGCGCGTGCAGGAGAAGGTAAATTCTTTCCTTGCTTTGGTGAAAAGGGGGAGAAAGAAGTCCTGTTTACATGAAGAAAACAAAAATTGTATCTTTTCCCTCTTTTTCCCCTAGCAGAATTGATTGACACAGAATCAAGTTTGCAGAGAGACAGAATGTTAAACACGGAAAGTGTGTGTGTGTGGAGATAATCAGAAGGAAATTTGGTTAGGAGGCGGAATGAGAACAAGAAATCTCTTTCCTGTGTATCTGCTAGTGCTGGATGCATGGATTAGGGCACAAAATTAGATTGAAGCTTGCTTCAATCTCCTGGGTTCTAATGGTGCACCTCCCAAGAAAGGACCAGAGCAGGGGTGGGCAGAATGTGACCCATGGGCTGCATGGGACCCCTTGGCCATATTTTCTAACCTCAAGGGCCCCTGGGGGGTTAAAAAATCAACCCCCCACTTTTTTGGTTCCAGAATTCCTCCAAATTCTCTCTAGGGGGTGTGGAGAGCATTTCTCTACCACTTTTCCAGCCCACTGGGTTCCCCAGGGGTCAAACATATTTATGCAAAATTTTTCAAAGAAAATATTTTTGACTCAAAGTTCCCTCTAAGGGCTGTGGGGGGAATTTCCACCACATTTTAGGCCCACCCTGGCCAATTTAGGCCCAAGAGAGGATTTTTTTTTTTTTTGAAGCAGGACGTGAACAAAAAGTGACTTCTGCTTATTTCCTGTTGTTAAAAAGCATCTCCTGGGCCTAAAATGTCTCAGGAAGGCTGCCAAATATGGTGAAAATCCCCTTTGTCTCCTACAGGACATTTGGGGGGAAATGGTGTTTTTGTTTGTTTGTTTGTTTGTTTTTTTGCAGGAGCGGGTGCAGCCCTCCATGTTCTTCTGAGGGCTAATGCATCCCCTTACCATTCTTTAGTCTCCCACCCCTGGACTAGGGTCTTTCTTTTGAAGTTGTCTCTAATTAACCTATTAATGTCACCTTCTGGACATTTCTGACAATGGGACCCAAACGCCACCCACAGCAAACAATTTGTGAGAGATTACTCGTTTGATGCCCTCATTTTTCAACAATGGAAGCACTGTTTGCCTCTTGAAAACAAGATGGCTGCCTTTCTATTGGCAATGAATGGCCCTGAATTTCCTATCCAGAAGGGGTGACTTTGGGAATAATTGGCTGGAGGACTGTTTTGCCACTGCACCATGTGACTAGGAAGGGGAAGCAGCCTTAATCTAGACTCGTGCATGAGCCGTGTGGGTGTTTAAGCCCATGGGTTGTGCTAGTAGAGGATTGTACCCATAGGAAATGGCTGGAAGATGAGCTGAAAAGGCCACGAGAAATGAATTATGCCTTCTTTTGACACAACAGAAAAGCACAAGTCCCATTCTCCAGAGCATCCAGAATGGGACCTATAGGCCATATCTTGCCTGTTCTTCTTTCTACCTTAAATTCCTAAACTTGCACAAAGGCAAAGTAGGAAATTGTCCATCAAATCCCACAAACTCTTCCAGAAGTGTTCCTCTATCTTAACTGTTTCAGCATCCCAGAGGGTAAAGAAAGATCAGGGACCCGACTGTGCAAAGCTGACACCTTCTTTTCTTCCAGATCTTTGTGATGTAAATCTTGTGTTTTTGTAGAATTCAGAAAGAAAGAAACTAAGAAAACCCTGTGCAAAACAGAATTATTGCTCAAGAAAAACTGGGCAATGTTTGTTTTAAGCTACTCTGTTTTGGCAGTCCTTCCTGTAGTGCCCTATAGCTATGAGTCCAACTGTTCATAACAAAATATTTTCACAGTCTGTTTGAGACATGGAAGAAATTTTAGATTTCTGAAAAGTTACAGGCTTAAGTTCTGATTCTGAAAGGAAATGCCAATACACTTATAAAGCCAATCTATAAATAATGGTTGGTGCGGAGAAAGTGAATGTGATAATAGTACATATGATACATTGACGCCACCACTGCCACCACATTCCAAACCTGAGCTTGAAACCATTATAATGTATCCACAGGCCTAAATCCTTTTGTTAAGTCCTGACTAGAGTGAGAACTATTGAATCAATAGGATTCACCGCTGTGTTGATGTACTAATCAGCAGTTGAGTCAGTGGATCTACAGTGGTTAGCATTGACCTACAGAATTTGGGCCGAGGTGGGGTTATCTTAGATAATTGAAGTGGGGTTGCCAGGTGAATTAAGGGGCAGAGCTCCTGTCCTTTGAATGCCTCTGTAGAAGAAGGAATTTCAGCAGGTGTGGCTTATACAACACCCAACACTTGCTGCAATTCTGTCTTCTATACAACTGTCAAAGGGACAAGAACCCTGTCCCTTAAGAGAGCCACCATGGTTTTGTGGTTTGAGCATTGGGACTATGACTTTATAGACCAGGGTTCAAATCCCCACTTGGCCATGGATGGCAAAGGCAAACCTGCCTCTGAACAAATCTTGCCAGGAACCCATGATAGGTTTGCCTTAGAGTTGCCATAAGTCAGAAATTACTTGAAGGCTCACAGCAGCAGCAGCAGCAGCAGCAGCAACAACAACAACAACACAACTCTGTCCCTTATTTCACCTGGCAACTCTATCTAGGGGAAATAAGTAAAGCAGGGATATGCAGTTTGTGATCTTCCTGAAGTTGTTGGACCATGACTGCCATCATTCCTTGTTCTTGGCTTTGCTGGCAGGGCTCTTTGGAGTAGCAGTCCAAGAACATTTGCAGTACCAACAAATTGCCTCCTTCTGGTTTAAACATGTAAAACTCTTCTCACAATTTATTAGGGTCCAGTTCTGACATGGACAAATAGCTATAGAAGGCTTCTTTCAGGCATATACCCTTTGTTCAGAGATGGCAAAAATGCAGGCTATGGGTTGCATGTGGTGACAACCTTTTTTGTGGCTTGGGTGCCCCACACTCTCCCCTAGCCACTAAAGGGCCATGGGAGCACATGGTTACCTTTTTTTATGAGCTTACATGCCCAAGAACCAGTAGCTGGGCACAACTACACAGCTGAAGCATTACACTCTACTCCAAACAATGTAGAATCTTGGCATATATATCATTGGGCATATATATCAATGAATCTATATGATATATCACCTGACTCCAATTGGTTAACCCCAACTATAGTTGACCCATTGAACCAACCTATAGATTTACCTATGGGTTGACTCACCATTCAACAATTGATTCAATGGGTGTACTCTGGTTGGGATTATCCAATAGAGTCTAGGCCAGATACACACACACACACACACACACACACGCCAAAATCCTACATTGGGAATCATGCATGTTTCATGAAGCCACATTTCCATAGCTACATCTTCCAGTACTAACCCTCCCAAACCTTATAAGCACAACAGCGCCCCTAACATGTCCATTTCTGTTTTATTAGAGGGAGGAGGAATTGGCAGAAGCTCATCCATCTATTTCCTTGTAGCTGGACATACTGAGGCAGGCATCCACATGGACCTAAGGAGATCTTCAGGAGCTCCCTGCAGAGGACATCCTTGCAGTGTGTCCAGTGACAGGAAAATAGCTGGCTGCATCTCCAGTGATTCCCACAGACTGACCACCAGAAATTGCTGTGTTGGGGAGGGGTTATGTTGCTTACAAGGTGGGTTTGTGGTGGAATTTTGGTCATTGTCTGCTGGAACATAATTGTGACCTCTGAAATGACCAAAAAAGTGAGTTCTGGTAGAATAAGTCTAACTTATGCCATTGAATTCACCAACAGGATACCAGCCACAGATATAATATAACATATATTATAACACACGCAACACATAATATAATGCACACAATATATAATATAACACACACACACACGTGTGTGTATGGGCCTTGAAGTCACCTCTTGACTTATGGTGACCACATGAATTTCGTAGCATTTTCTCAGACAAGATTTTGCCAGTTCCTTCCTCTGAAATATAGCACACATATATGTACATATACTTCTATAGATTAAGGATATCAAAGCAACAAAACTCCTGGAAATAATTCTGGTAGGAACAGCCTCTCTCTCTCTCCCTCCCTCCCTTCCTCTCTTTTTCTGTCAATCTCTGTGTCAGAAGAGACAGTGATTTAAATGAATGCTGTCTGGTTTTCAGTCTTGCCTATCCATTCTTGGGAAGATCAAAACGGACAAGAGAATTCTACTAGCTTTTACAAATGCCCAGTGCTCTGTGGTTACAAATGAAAAACAAAAAGATTTTTTTTAAATTCTTTCACCCAAAAAGTTCCAATGGGTATGCTATATCTTGGTGAGGGAAGCCCCCAACAGCAAATTCATGGATGCAGATGTGTTGAGCATTCTAGAGTCCCCAGTACAATCTGCTGTTGCATTTCACCCTTGTCTTCTTGTTAGACTGGCCAGCTATTTTCCCCATTCCAATGGAAGGGGAATAAATGCACCACATTTTCTTAGCCATGTCTGGAAGTGCTCCCTCACCTTCACCAGGTGCTGGAGGTGGAAGGAGGAATGAACTCCCTCACCTTCACCAGGTGCTGGAGGTGGAAGGAGGAATGAAGGTGCTGGAGGTGGAAGGAGGACAGTGAAGACCTGGACAAGCTTAGCTATTTGAAGCCACTTTTGGTCCATGATAGCTGGTGGTGTCCATTCCAGTGAAGGAATGAATTGGCTGACTTTAAAGGAGCTACTCAGGTGCTCTACCCTGTCTAAAAAAGAAGAAGAAGAAGAAGTTCAGCACCTTCGATAGCTCATTTACAGTTCAGACTTAAACCCAGAGCAAATTCATCATCCCATTGGCATGGGAAGCACCCCCCACCAATACCCTCTGTGGTTCTATTAATCTGTGATTTACAAGAGGAAAGGATAATGGAATGCAATCACCTGACACATTCCTAGTGTCTCAGGCAAAAATGACAACAACAAAACAACCTATAACTGAAGAACACCATTGTCAATTCTGGAAAACGTAATGGATCCAAAGTCTGAGACTGAATAGTTTTCTGACCAGACATGCTTGCTCAAACCTATGGTTCTTCCCTTTCCTCCCTCTGTGAGATCTGTTTTGTTTTGTTGTGAACAGAGGAAAGAAGAGAGGGAAGTACAGTGGCAATTAGTTTGAAACTCTTTTTTTCAAAGTATCCTAATAGTTAATTGTTAAAAAATAACATATTTATGCTAGTTTTCTTTATTTTCTTTTCATTAAAAAAATTCTGTTGACTGAGGGAACTTCCACCCTAACTACTCACTTACCTTTGCATGTAGGTGGTGCTAGAAATTGGTAGCCATCCTCTCAGTTTTGCTTTGTTGAAATTTATGGTTAAAACCCAAAGTCAAGGAGAATTGAGTGCCTTTGGGTTAAAAACAAACACTGCCCAGCAAGGTAGCTTGAGCTCTTTCCAGCAGCAGCAGATTTGATTCATAATCAAAATAATTAATAATAGTGAGCAAAACAAACAGGGGCTATGTAATGTTCCATGGCATCAATAATGGAAATGAGGGTTTGGTTTTATCAAGTTCTAAGCTGAGCATGCCTGGGGATGCTTGACAAAGGGGCAACTCATGACTGCTTTTTCAGGTCTTTACCTGCACTGATGTGCAACTGTTACCAGAGAGTAAAGTAATGGTTGATCCCAAACAGCTGGTTACATTCATTTTGACTCTTCCAAAAAGTTTGTACTGTACATATATATACTTGCAAAGGCCAGAATCCCTTTGGGCACTATATTAGCACATAGCAGGGGTACTTTTCATGGGTTCCAGTTGGTGGAGCTCCCAATCTGGTGCTTGGGCAAAGCTCCAGTTGAACCCAAGACTCTGCCATTTCAGCCTGCAAGTGAGAGGTGGCAAGGTCGAATATTTCTCCCTATGTACAGAAAGCTAGCATCCATGGAAGAAGGACAGGACATGATTCTTCTCCCTGACATGTAGCTTCTATGGCCAAATCCATACTTTGAAACTGGATTATTCCCAGGATTCCACAGGAAAGGAACCATGACAAATAATCTCGTTTCAAAGTGTGGATTTGGCCATAGAAAGCTACCTGTCAGGGAGAAGAATCGTGTCCTGTCCAAAGTCACCCAGTAGGTTTCCATGGCCAAGTGGGAAGACTGTGTCTTGACTAAGGTCACCCAGTGGGTTTCCATGCCCAACCATGGATTGGAACCCTGGACTCCATAACAACAACAAAAAATTAGCCTCTATATTCAGGATACATTGGATATAATGGAGGAGATCCCCACTACAAAACAACTAATTTGGTTCAAGATTATGTGAGGGGGCAGGGATCAGACCCTTACCCTCGTGTTCTTCTGTCCCTGAACATTTTCTGCAATGAGGCCAAGATCCTATGCATGTTTAGCATGGGGCAAATTCACACCAAGATCTTAAGCTCTGCTATTGGGCAATGATCAACTAGCTCCATGCCCTCTGGCTCCCAGAAGTGTGAAAGAGGCCAGGGTATATGCTTGGGGAATAATTGGGGCCACATTTACACAACCCTGTGAAAAAGCACAACCACTTGTGCAACTATTCTAGTGTAATGCCTCAGAAGAATTCTGGCCTGAATTTGTCCTATAGAGAGGTGGTGGGCGGGGGGGAAGGAAGCACGCTGATGTCACATGTGTGCCTGTATGTTTTGACATGTGAGGAAAATAGCAGCTGAGGGGAGAGGGACTTTTAAAAAGGAGTTCTGGTGTTCTTTTTTTGTAGTCCTGGCCAGTGTGGCCAAAGGTGAAGGATGGTGGGAGTTGATGTCCAACAAAATTTGGCATCTTCCTGTTTGAGAATCTGTCCTTCAGAGTCTTACAGAAAATGCTTACAATTTGATAACATCAAATGTTTGCCTGGAAAAAGATTTATTTTCAAGGGTGGAGAAATGATCTGAATTTTTCCCTGCTTATTAAAAGAAACCAGTCTTTGGGAAGGAAGCCAGAGCTTCCAATGTAAGTGCTTAAAAGCTTATGTGAAAGTATTAGTCATATATATATATATAGATAGATAGATAGATACACACATCTCTCTCTCTCTCTCTCTCTCTCTCTCTCTCTCTATATATATATATATATATATATATACACAATACGACCCTCGTATCCATCGAGGATACATTCCCAGAATTACAGTGGTTACCAGAAATCACAGTTAATAGCGAACCCTATTAAAATGAATGACTTCTGGCCCAATCATACCATAGAGTTGTGCTAGAGCACCTAGAAGATGCCTAGAGAGAACACCACTCTAGGCATCTTCTAGGTCTTCCAGCGCAACTCTATGATCAGCTTCTGGTGGAAGCATACCATAGAGTCACATTGGAGGACCTAGAAGATGCCTAGAGAGACCATAGTTTTTTGGACATGGGTAAGTGAATCCGTGGATATGGGTTCTGTGGATATGGGGGTCATCCTATATATGTATATATGATTTGCGGAATTATAAGCACACCTTTTTTTTAAAAAAAATGGTGAAGCAAAGCACCAAATTCTCACTGATTTTTTTTTTCTTAGTGAATGAGTGAGGGACAGCAACTTGCACAAGCGAATGCAAGAAATACAAAATTTCTCTGCATTGCATCAGATGACATCAGGTTGCTTTGCAGTTAAGCATCTTGTATGAATGATAATGTTGAATGGTCTTAAAAACATCTAGAAACAAACAAAAAAAACATCAATAGTTTACAGGGTTTTGTGAGTTTAAATGCCTTATATTTAACAATCATAATTTATGACTAACTTGTAGATATTGTGGGTTCTTATTTAATTATTTTTATAGTTGGGTTGGCTTCCTTTGGTTTTGTTTTTTTGCATTTTTAATTATAATTTATTTATTTAGAAATGAATACTAATTTTTTAAATTGCTCCTCTATTACCTCATAATATTTTGTTTTGTCTCTTGGCATAATTTCTGGGAATGGAATGCTTTGCATGCATTGGTACTTTTGAAGAATGAAAAAAAAATTGAGTGGGGCACATTTACCGTTACAAAAACAAAAACAAAAAGTATATATTCAGGGTGTGTGATGACAAACTGTATTACTCGTGGTGCTGTTACCTTGGAGACATTCCATACAAAAAAAATGCAAACCTTTGATTCTGTATGCTGTGATATAGTGGAAAATCTGCAATATAGTGACCGTGTTTTAACACACACAAACACATACACACATTAAAACACACACACACACATATATAGATATAGATATATATGAATATTATTTGCACTCATGATCAAATTATGATGATCCACTCACTCCTGCCTTTCTTTTTTTCTTTTCTTTTCTTTTTGCATTAAGGGGAAAATCGTACTCTGTAAAATGACATAGGAGTGGAGCTCTTTCAGAAAGCTTTTGATTAAATACCAAAAAGAATGTTCCTTCTCCTTTGGAGGATTTATGCAGAAACACCTGCTGCCAAAATGGCAGAATTCATCTACAGCTGTTGCAGGAGAAGTATCTGTCAATGAATAAATGCTAAATGCACAAAATGTTTGCAGAAATAGTTCAGAAGCATTATTGGAAAGATTCATCCATATTATAGCCCCCCCCCACAATAAAGGTTATTATGGCTAACTGTAAGTCAGTTGGAAACAGGATGCATACAATCAATGTCAAGCTGAACAGGAGAAGAAAAGAAGTGGTGATTTAAGAGGCAGGTGGAAACACAACAGGTATCGGATAGTCGCCCATTACTCACAACACCTTCATCAGAGGCCTATCCGCTAGAACATGTTTCTGCTTGTGTGGTTTTGTCTGCCTTCTGCATGTTTCTACCTGCCTTGAAGGATTTTGAGTCCCTCTTATTTTATTTCCTGTTATTCATTCATTCATTATTCATTCATTCACTCACTTATTTATTTCAATCTTTCATTGATTGTGTCACATATCTCCAACTGTCAAGGTTTGGCGGGGAACGCCCCAATTAATCTCCTCTTGTCCCATTTTTTCAGCTGCTTTTAAAATGTCTCTGTTTCTCTCTCCTTCTTCTACATTCTTTCCTTGTCCTCAGCTTACTTCAGTTGTTGCAAATTGAGTTCAAAGTTGCAACAGTAGTTTTCTCTCAATGAAGTCAGCGGGCTGGGGTGTGTGAGGAGAGGAGGGGCAGAGACTTGTCCTTCCCTTTAGACTAAGGATGGGCAACTGTGGGGTCATGTTAGCCCCCTAGGAGACTTGGAAGGGCCTCACCTGCTCCCACAAAAAATTGTCCCCCAAACACCTCTAGGAGGTATGGGGACATTTTCACTATGTGTTGGGTTTCAAATAAGACCTCTTCTGGGCCTAAATTGGCCCAAGAGCCCACAAAATGGAAAATTGACCCAGGGCCCCACAAAACGAACTCCTAATGGCCATTTTGGAGCATATCCGGGCAAAAAAAAAAATGTTTTGAAAAAATTTGCAAAAATTGTTTTTGACCCCTGTGCAGCCCAGAGGGGCTCCAAATGTGGTGGAACTGCTCTCCACACACCCCAGAGTGCATTTGGGGACATTATGAAGCAAAACATTATTTGGGGAAAAGAGATTTTTTGAGCTCTGGGAAGCCCTGGGGGCCACAAAAGCCCGTGAGCTGCACTTTGCCCACCCTTGCTGAAGACTCAGGCAAAAGCAAACTGCTGCAGCCTCTCCTAACTTGTGTGTTCTTCCTCATTAATAATGTCTGCCATCTTGGCCATGCTTTGATGTTGCTTGGCCATCTGTGTCCCCATTATCTCCTGTGAAATGCTGTGCACTGTCCATGTGAAGGGGGTGAATGTGCTAGTCCCACCCCTCCTCAACACATTTTCATCAGTCTCTTCACATGGAAAACATCCTACTGAAGAAGAAAGCTTGCTCTCTGTGCAGCCACTCTCCACATGATCTGTTACTTAAGTTCCAGCTTCTGAATGCTGGCAGTGTGTCAAATTCTGACAGACTACTGACACAGAAGACCCAGAATGATGGAGGCAGCCATTTTGGATGGGAGCAACCATTTTGGGTTTTGTCTGCCTTCTGCATGGGGTCGGTTGGGTGGGGAGACCTGGGCCTGTGTGTCAACTAGCCTTCGGTCAACTCATTATATTGCAGGGCAGAGTGAAACTGCTTGGATAAATGGGTGCACCTGTGAAAAAATATGGCTACTGGCTTAACCTGGCTTATTGCCTCATCTCGATTCTTGGGACAGTGAGGAGAGTGAGAGAAATGCCCAAGGATGGGGAAAGACAAGGGTACTTGCATTGCCAGAGTGAAAACTGGAGAGGGCTCCTGTACCTTTAATGGTTGTGTAGCAGAGAGAATGTCAGCAGGTGCTGTTTATTATCTGGTTGCATGACTCGCAACACCTGCTGAAATTCCTTGTTCAACCAGTAAAAGTACAGGATCCCTTTCCGGTTTTCACTCTGGCACATCCCCTTTTCTTGTATGTTTGTTGCTCTTGAATAGGACTGCAGTTAAGCATAACATCCTTCCTCATACACATTGGTAAAAATCAAATTCCTAGTCCCAACTGGTCTAAACTCAATCAATCAACAAGAACTTGGAAAATCAGCACTCATTTAAGCCCCTCCCTAATTGGAACTAGAAAGTGAATTTCAACCTCTGGGCCTTTGGCCTTAATATGAATATCTTTTTGCAATGGTGTTTAGTTTACTATTTACACAACTGTTTTGTGCATTTAGCATATACAGTTGGCCCTCCACATTCGCTGGGGTTAAGGGTGCAGGATCCCCACAAAAGTAGGAAATCGCATATTTCTCTAGACACCCCCAACCATATATAACACACACACACAAAATATGATCCATGGATTCAACCCACCATGGATGCCTTTGAGGTAGCAGGTTTCCTTTGCACGGCAGAAGTGGACAGCTGACGGGACTTGCCACTACCTCCACTGCTGCCCTACGCCCTGTTTATTAGGGATTTACAAGCCTCACTACATTTGCAGTCTCTCTCAGTCTCATGAGGCTTGCAGTCCCTATTAGAAATGGCAGAGGGCAGCAGCAGAGGTGGTGGCAAGAAATAATCCACAAATAACCAAATCCGCAAAAGTTAAACCCATGAATATGGAGGGTTGAGTGTATTGCATCAAGTCCCATTCCTGTTTGCTTGTTATGTCATGTGGCTATTCATGGTCAGACCTTGGAAGAAAATTACTGCTTTGGACTGTAAGATCAAAAAGCCCCCAGCCAGCATGGCCAATGGATTCTGGGATCTGTAGTCTAAAAAAAAAATTGCTCATGGTAAGATGTGGCAAGCCTTGGGCTTCTGTACCTTCCTGCATTATGGGTTGATCTGGCATTAAAAACCAGAGCTTACTCATGTTGTGGGGGTCTGGGTGGGTCTCAAACAGGGGTTTTTAATCTTTGATCCTCCAGCTGTTTTGTACTTCAGCTCCCAGAAGCCTCCACCAGCATGGCCAATGATGGCAGATTCTGGGAGTTGAATCATAGAATCATAGAATCATAGAATTGCAGAGTTGGAAGAGACCACGAGGGCCATCCAGTCCAACCCCCCTGCCACGCAGGAAATCTTGATTAAAGCATCCCCGACAGATGGCCATCCAGCCTCTGTTTAAAGACCTCCAAGGAAGGAGACCCCACCACGCTCCGAGGGAGTGTGTTCCACTGCCGAACGGCTCTGACTGTCAAAAGGTTCCTCCTAATGTTGAGGTGGAATCTCTGTTCCTGGAGCTTGCACCCATTGCTCCGTGTTCCAGTCTCTGGAGCAGCAGAAAACAAGCCTGCTCCATCCTCAGTGTGACATCCCTTCAAATACTTAAACAGGGCTATCATTTCGCCTCTTAACCGTCTTTTTTCCAGGCTAAACATACCCAGCTCCCTAAGTCTCTCCTCATAAGGCATCGTTTCCAGACCTTTCACCATTTTAGTTGCCCTTCTCTGGACATGCTCCAATTTGTCAATATCCTTTCTGAATTGTGGTGCCCAGAACTGGACACAGTATTCTAAGTGAGGTCTGACCAAGGCAGAATAGAGTGGCACTATTACTTCCCTTGATCTAGACACTATACTTCTATTGATACAGCCCAAAATCGCATTGGCCTTTTTAGCTGCCGCATCACACTGTTGGCTCATGTTCAACTTGTGGTCTACTAGGACTCCTAGATCCCTTTCGCACGTAGTCTCATTCAGCCAGGTCTCTCCCATCCTATATTTATGCATTTCATTTTTCCGCCCTAAGTGCAGTACTTTACATTTCTCCGTATTGAATTTCATTTTGTTCGCTTTGGCCCAGCTCTCCAGTCTATCCAGGTCATTCTGAATTTTGATCCTGTCCTCTAGGGTATTAGCTACTCCTCCCAATTTGGTGTCATCTGCAAATGTGATAAGTATGCCCCTAATTCCCTCATCCAAGTCATTGATAAAGATGTTGAATAGTACTGGGCCCAGGACAGAACCCTGTGGCACCCCACTGGTCACATCTTTCCAAGACGAAGAGGAGCCACTGCTGAAGTCCAAAAGATCTAAGGGACAAAAGCTTGAGAGCAAATAGTCTAGATGTTCCCTCTGCATTGCCATGGCATGCATATTTAGAGGTCATGAAGGTGGTGGTTGAAGAGTTCGATATGTATTCCCCAGAGTGGAAGGTTTCTGTGTTATCTACTATGTCACTGGTGGCTTTTGTTTCTGCATAAACTTACAAAATTTACCAGACAAAGAAGAAGCAGGGAGAAGGAACAAAGAAAGGAAGAGAGAAGAGTAAGTAAGGGGATACGTATATTTGAGTCCAGACTATTTTCTGCTGTGCACCAAATGTTGCAATGGGGGCAGGGGGAGGGCACCTTTAACTTTATATAAAACCAATGGGACACTAATTAATCAGTACAATATAAACACCCAGTTTTCCCTTAATGGCAAAGGAAAGTGAATGGATCATCAAAAATAATTTTTTTGTACTCCTACTGCTGTTCTGTTGTGCTGTGCAACATTTTGCTACATAGACTATTTTATAGGAGAAAGCTAGAAAAAATATTTATTATTAATATTAAAGCAATAGTGCATTGGGGAGGGTGGGGAATTGAAGAGACATTAGAAATTGTGTAAATGCTTAGATTCACTTTTGGTGGATTTTTTTGTACTTTATTTATAACTAATAAAATGAATTGCATTGCTAACTATTTGCTGGGATACCTGTCGGTTGTATAATTGAGTTACAGGATGTCATTGGATGAAACTGGAAGTGCTGGAAGCTATTAATGGGTGTTTCTGTGTTACTTTTCTTAGACCAGAGAACAATGGAATTGCTGTGTATTGGAGTGTTAAACTGTGTCCTTCTCTATGCTCAACATGTGGACTTTCAAATAAATTCAAATATAATTATAGGGTTGTTAGGTTAGGACAATCCCAGGCCCTGAAATTTCAAGACCAAACCCTGAGACCTAGGGAGGACACCTGCTTAGGGTGACCACTTTTTAGCCAGGAATTTAAGGGAGATTTAGTAGTGACAAATTTTGCACATTTTTAGCAGTGTGGTGTCACTCCAGGAAATGTTCATTGTTATAGGATTACATCTTTAATGGTCAGGCCATATTGTTCAATATTTTGATTGGCTTTGTATGTTTGTTTATGTATGCACTATCCAGAGAACTTAAACAATAACAACAACAAGAACAACAGCAAAAACTATCCTAAAACGATCCCAAGCACCACTATTTACTTTAAAGAAAACTGAAAGAACCCTTACAGATACCTTATCAGAACAGACACACAAAGACACACACTCACCCCCACACAAATCAAAACCCTCTATATACAGAGATGCAACAGGACACACATACCTCATTCCTCCCTCTTACAGGGACATGCAAACATACACTCCCATTTCTCACATGCATACAGATACAACAACACACACATACCTCTCTCTCCCTCCCTCACACACACAGCAGGAGTTTCCTGGCTTGCTTTTGATGACAGATACAGATGCACATACATAGAATCATAGAATTGTAGAGTTGGAAGAGACCACAGGGGTTCCCTCTGTGCTGACTTGCTTTGCCCTTGACATCTGAATGTCAGACTTTCCTAAATATAGGGGAGAAATAGAGGGTCAGTAAGGGAGCTGTGAGGATCTTTTTTTTTTTTTTAGCTTGAATAAGGGAGATCCCAGGAAATAAGGGAGGGTTGGTCATGTCACAGGAAGTGGGGTCTGGTAGTGTTACAAGGGGCAGACCCTGGTGATGTTATTAAGCACAACATCTTAAGCATCAAGCACAGGGGCATGGAGTGTGCCATTCAAATGAAAACAACACATCTAACAGGTAAGGAAAATATATACAGGTGAGTCTTGATTTATGTTGGTGTTGTATTCCTGGATTGGCAATGAGAATTGAGACTAATATAAAAGGGGAAGACAGTTCCACAGGGAATCATTGGAGACTAAGGGGATGTTTCGACAGAACTGAAGTAGCCACAGAGTTAGCGATTTTACTCAACCCACCACCAAATTTAAAGAGGTCTAAAGTATAAAACACCAGAGCTTACATTTCCCAAGACAGAGAAACCCATTCCTTCCTGATGACAGGACTCCAGTTGCTCATCCCCTACTTAAGCAAACAGAAGAAACCAGTTCAAGCCATAGCAAAACTCCAATATTCCGATTTCTTCATCCTCCTCACACACACACCCCTTCTAAGGAAGCAAAGGAAACCCATTCCTCCAACAATGGCAAGATTCCAGTTTCTTCCCCTGACCCCCATGTTCCTCTTCTAAGCGGGCAGAGGAATCCCTTCCTTCTAGCAACACCAATGCTGTGGTTTCTTTCACCCCCTATGCATTGTAGGTGAGACTTTCATTTATATATTTATTCTTGGAGAAATGCAGTAAATTTGAAATGGTGTAAATTAGGACAATGCAAATAGACTCGCCTGTATACACACACTTTTCAAGGCAGCCCTCTCAACTTGCCCTGAGGACCAGAGAAGAGGGTACAGGCTCTGAAGCTCAGGGCAAGGCTCTGAGATTTGGGAACCCTAAATATTAAAGCAGGGGTGGGGAACTGTTTCTGAAGGCCACATGCAGCCCTCAACCCATTTTCATACCCCCCTCCCCCCCTGGACACCTCAGAACTCCTGGACCCTGCAAAAGAAAACTTCTAAATTTTTATTTTATTTATTTTTTTGGATGAAAAATCACAAGAACATTCATTACATCCCATAGTTACTTGTCTTATTGTGGTAGCAGCTCACTTCACCAGCCCTGCCTCCCCCACCCCAAGAGCTAGGAGGCAGAGGTAACAACAGCTGGAGCTTCCACACTTTCATCAGTGTCAACAGGCTTTGGCATCACTGAGCAGTCCACACTGGTAGAAGCCAGCTGTGATGAGTGCTGCTACCTGAAGACTCCGCAGGCTGGCATCATGTTAGTGACATATGCAGGTGTAAGCTCTGCTGCATATATGGAATGATTTTTGTTGTTGATGATGATGCACAGAGTAGTGGTAATTGTACATTGCCTCTATGCATTGCCATTGTGTGTTGTGCATTGTGATTGCGCAATGGGCCGTCAGCCATGTGCATTGACCATTGCTTCACATATGTTGCACTACTTTGGAACTCAGAATAGGGGCTGTATAATGTAACTCTGCCAGCAGATATTTACATTATACTGAAGCAAAGTAGGATCTTAGCAGCATCTGAAGGTTTTGGCCATGCTTGGTTTTTGCCAGGCTGTGGAGAAGTCCCAAGCTGGTGGCAGCTGGCTATGATGGATGCTGTTGCTGCAATGTGCTTGGAACTGATGGGCAAGCGAACAGGGCCTAGGAGCGGTGCAGCTGCAGTCATAGCTCTTTATCCTCTCCTCCATCAGGGTGGGTGGGCAAGTGTCCATTGGTGGTGCCATGGGGGTGGGGGTTGCTTATCTCCTGTCTCAGGTGATTAGAGAATTAGAGTCACTTCTGGCATTGCTCCTAGAAATGCTGCAGGGAGGTGCAGAGAGCAGAATAATGCCAATTGGTTAATGCAGAGGTGGGGACCATAGAATCATAGAGTTGGAAAAGATCACAAGGGCCATCCAGTCCAACCCCCTGCCATGCAGGAATATACAATCAAATCATTCCTGACAGATGGCCATCCAGCCTCTGTTTAAAAACCTCCAAAGAAGGAGACTCCACCACACTCCGAGGCAGTGTATTCCACTTCTGAACAGCTCTTACTGCCAGGAAGTCCTTCCTAATGTTTAGGTGGAGTCTCTTTTCCTGTAGTTTGAGTCCATTGCTCCGGGTCTTAGTCTCTGGAGCAGCAGAAAACAAGCTTCCTCCATCCTCAATATGACACCCCTTCACATTTTTAAACATGGCTATTATGTCCCCTCTCAACCTTCTCTTTTCCAGACTAAATATGCCCAGCTCCCTAAGCTGCTCCTCATAGGGCATGGCTTCCACAACTCCCACCATCCTGGTTGACATCCTCTGGACATGTTCCAGCTTCTCAATATCCTTCCTGAATTGTCATGCCCAGAACTGGACACAGTATTCCAGGTGAGGTCTGACCAAAGCAGAATAGAGTGGCACTATTACTTCCCTTGATCGAGACACTATACTCCTATTAATGCTGCCTAGAATCGCATTGGCTTTTTTAGCTGCTGCATCACATATTCAGTTTGTGGTCCACTAAGACTCCTAGATCCCTTTTACATGCACTGCCATCAAGCCAGGTGTCACCCATCCTATATCTGTGCATTTAACTTTTACTGCCCAAGTGTAGTATCCTGCATTTTTCTCTGTTGAAATTCATTTTGTTAGATTTGGCCCAGCTTTCTAATCTGTTAAGGTCATTTTGGATTCTGATCCTGTCCTCTGGGGTATTAGCTACCCCTCCTAATTTAGTGTCATCTGCAAACTTGATAAACATACCCTCTATTCCCTCATCCAAGTCGTTGATAAAGATGTTGAGTAGCACTGGGCCCAGGACAGAACCCTGTAGCACCCCACTAGTCATTTCTCTCCAGGATGAAGAGGAGCCCTTGGTGACTACCCTTTGGGTTCAGTCAGTCAACCAATTACAAATCCACCTAACAGTTGCATTGTCTAGCCCACAGGTTACTAACTTTTTTTGCAAGAATATCATGGAAGAACCTTGTCAAAAGTCTTACTGAAATCAAGATACACTACATCCACAGCATTCCCTTCATCTATCAAGTTTGTAACTCCATCAGAAAAAGAGATAAGATTAGTCTGGCATGACTTCTTGTTTTTGAGAAATCCCTGTTGACTTTTAGTGATAATGGCATACCTTTCTAAGTGTTTACAGACTGTCTGTTTAATGATATGCTCTAGAATCTTTCCTAGTATTGATGTCAGGCTGATTGGGCAGTAATTATTTGGGTCTTCTCCCCCCCCCCACTTTTTTTAAAGATAGGAACATTTGCCCTCTTCCAGTCTGCTGAGACCTCTCCTGTTCTCCAGGAATTCTCAAAGATTATTGACAGTGGTTCTGAGATTACTTCTGCCAGTTCTTTTAATACCCTTGGATGAAGTTCATCTGGCCCTGGAGAATTGAACTCATTTATACTGGCCAGGTATTCCTGAATTACCTCTTTGCCAATTCTGTGCTCTATTTCCCCTACTGCATCATCTGCTCCATCTTCCCCAGGCTGAGCACTGTTCCCCCTTTGGGAGAAGATTGAAGCAAAGAAGGTGTTAAGTAGTTCTGCCTTTTGTGAAGTTGAAGGCTTTCATGGCCGGCATCCATACCTTTTCCTTGTTTTTTTTTCTTTCTGGGATGTGAGGCCATGTTCTAGAAAAGTTTATTTCTGACGTTTCATCTGCATCTATGGCTGGCATCTTCAGAGAATGGTTGGGTAGGAGTGTAGGTTTTTTTTTTTCTATATTGTGAACCCCTGTTGGGAAAGATATGTAAATTTGTGTATTTGAATGGCTAGTTTCTGGGTGGAGATATGCAAGGAGGATTAGTGTCTGTTTGGCTAATGGTTGGTTAATGGTCCATTATCTGCTGGAAATCCGCATGTCCCTGGGTGGAGTTCATTTGTAAGTGCTGAGTTCTGATTTTAGTGTTTTTCAGGACTGGCAGCCAGATTTTGTTTACTTTTAGGGTTTCTTCTTTCCTGTTGAAGTTGTCCAGTTTCAATAGTTTCTCTGTGCATTCTGACATGATATTTGTTGGCCTGGTCCTAAATTTTGGTGTTTTTAAATAACATTTTGTGTCCAGGTTGATGTATAACATGTTCTGCTACTGCTGATTTTTCTGGCTGGCCCAGTCTGCAGTGTCTCTCATGTTCCTTGATTCGTGTTTGTACGCTGTTTTTAGTGGTCCCTATGTAAACTTGTCCATAGCTGCATGGTATGTGGTAAACTCCTGCAGCTGTGAGAGGGTCTCTTTTGTCCTTCACTGAATGTAGCATTTCTTGGATTTTCTTGGTTGGTCTGTAGATCGTTTGGAAGTTTCTCTGTCCCCTGTTTGCTTTTTGCCATCTTCTCCATGCAGTGGCCCTACCATTTCCTTGTTCTGCCTTTTTCTACGGACGTAACCAAAAAAGCCCCTTTTTATTGTTTTTAAGCTCTCTAGCAAGCCTGAGCTCCAGCTGAGCATTGACTTTTCTGACTTCCCCCCTACATGAGCTGGCTATTTGTTTGAATTCTTCTTTGGTGATTTCTCCCTTTTTCCATTTCTTGTACATGTCCTTTTTAAGTTTTAGCTCAGTTGAGAGTTCTTTTGACATCCATCCTGGTTTCTTTAGACACCTCCCCTTTTTCCTCCTCATTGTAACTGTTTGAAGTTGTGCCTTCAGTATCTCACTTTGAAGAAACTCCCATCCCTCATGAACTCCCTTCTCTTTTAGTATTCCTGACCATGGGATCACCCCCAGTAATTCCCTAAGTTTTCTGAAATCAGCTTTCTTAAAGTCTAGAATGCATGTCTGACTATGCTTGGCTTCCCCTTTCCTCTGTATAACAAACTCATGTGACCTTCCAGATGTTATTGGACTGCAACTCCCATCCTTCCTCACCAGAGGCTATACAGTGGGCCCTTGGTATCCACTGGTGTTTGGTTCCAGGACCTTCCGTGGATACTAAAATCTGTGCGTGCTCAAGTCCCATTATACACAATGGCGTAATAAAATGGTATCCCTTATATAAAACAGCAAAAATCAAGGTTTCCTTTTTAGGAAAAAAAACTGGGGGAACATTTTCAAGCCATGGATGGTGAAATCCATGGATGCAGAATCCATGGGTGCAGAGGGCTGACTGTTAGGTCAATATAAAGCCTATTATGTAGCTCTCCCAGAAAGATGCTAATCCCCAAAAGAGAAGAGCTACAGGCTAGCTTGCCTGTCAGAGGCAGGTTGTAAGGCTAAAAACCTTCCTCCACATGCCTCAAACTGCAATGCCATATAGATATAATAAAATGAACTAGCAGCACTTAGAGAGCATTTAATTTTCACACACACCCTCGGAGTTACGGCGGCAGAACCGCATCTACAATTTTCAGCTTCTCCAATCACACTAATTTAATCCAGGTTTCGACATTCCACCACTTGCTCAAGAGAGGATGCGCTCGCAAAGGAGGAAGCCATTGCAGCAAATGAGATCGCTACGCCTGACCAGCTGATGGTTCCACAGCTCCCCATCTCCCTTTGCCAAGAATGCGTTCGTTTCAGAGAAATATATGTAAATCCTTCCATTGGAAAAGTTCCATGCGAATCTTATTACGCCTGCAGCATTAGTTGTTGTAGCAACGGGAATGGGTCTCGTGGGAGTCAAAGTCAAAAGTTTAATGCGGCAGAAAGAGGAAGGGAGGGGAGGCAGTTTTGTATGCATTACTCTGGCAAGGAACCCCCTTCTTTGGTCTCTGCAAGGATCCTCACCTTTGCCCTGAATGTAGTTTCTGTTGATTCCTTAACTTTCACAGAACTGGATGTTTTCAGTCTGGGTATACTCACAATCATTACACTCCAGCTCCACAACATCTTGTACAACAGGGCATGGCAACCTTGTGGAATGTGTGTGTGTGTCTGTGTGTGTGATACACTGACCCCCAGCAGTCTTCAAGGACTGCACCCACAGCTCCAACATTAACTGAGTTCCTACATCATGCTTGCATAGTGTAAATCTACACTCATTTGGGCTGCATCTACAGTGCAGAATTAATGACCGACTGAGCACAAAAGATAGTCACCAATGGCTCCTCTTCATCCTGGAGAGAAGTGACTCGTGGGTTCTGTCCTTGGCCAAGTGCTATTCAACATCTTTATCAATGTCTTGGATGAGGGAATAGAGGGCATAGTTATCAAGTTTGCAGATGACACCAAATTAGGAGGGATAGCTGATGATGATGATGATGATGACAGGAACAGAATTCAAAATGACCTTAGCAGTTTACAAAGCTGGGCCCAAACTAACCAAATGAATTTCAACAGGGAGAAATGTAGGATACTACATTTGGGCAGTAAAAATAAAATGCACAGATATAGGACGGGCTTGATGGCAGCATATGCAAGGATTTAGGAGTCTTAGTGGACCACAAACTGAACATGAGTCAGCAGTGTGACGCGGCAGCTAAAAAAGGAGTATTCAGTCATCCTTAGAATTCTTGGTTTTGTGTATTCGCGGAAAGCTGCTGAGGCTTTGCTCAACCTTTGTTCGGGGGGGGGGGGAGCTGAAGGCCGAGCAAAACCTCAGTGGCTTTGGAGGGGAAGTGCAGCTTTCCTTTGGCTTCATTCCATTTGGCAGGGGGGAGCCTGGGCCAAGGAAAGCCGAAAGGTTTTCCTTGGCCCTGGCTCCCCCCTGCCATATGGAACAAAGTGGGAGGAAAGCAGGGGTGGGGGGATGCAGGGGGCAGCAGGGAGGCTTTGTAAACCTCCCCACTGCTTTGAAAGGGGCGGTGGGGCAGTGGGTGGCAGTGGGTAGGCTTCACAAGCCTCCCCGCTGCTTTGGAAAGTGTGGGGGGATGCGGGCAGCAGTGGGGTGGCTTCAAAGGCCTCCCTGCTGCTTCAGAAGGGGCAGGGGGGATTGGGAGGGTGGCAGCGAGGCTTTCCAGACCCTGCTGCTTATTCACAGTTTTTTCAAATTTGCGGGGGTGCTCCCTCCGGAACCCCTGCGAATTTGAAGGGAGGACTGTAGTGTCTAGATCAAAGGAAGTAATAGTGCTACTCTATTCTGCTTTGGTCAGATCTCACCTGGAATACTGTGTCCAGTTTTGGGCACCACAGTTCAAGAAGGATGGTGTCCAGAGGAGGCGACCAAAATAGTGGGAGATCTGGAAGCCATGCCTTATGAGGAGCAGCTTAGGGAGCTATGTATGTTTAGCCTGGAGAAGGTTAAGAAGTGATATGATAGCCATCTTTAAATATTTGAAGGGATGCCATACTGAGGATGGAGCAAGCTTGTTTTCTTCTTCTCCATATACTAGGACATGGAGCAATGGATTCAAACTACAGGAAAAGAGATTCCACCTAAACATGAAGTTGTGGCTATGCTCCATCTCCAGATCCAATATGCCTTAAAATCCAGGCAGTTGTACCAAGAGAAAGAGTTCTGTGGTTCTGGTGAGGGAGGCACTGGAGGAGCAATGGTGTGATGAGCAGAAGCAGGAACCACTGAGGGGTATTGTCATAAACTTCCTTCTTTGGTGGTTTTTAAAAAGAGGCTGAATGGCCATCTATTGGGAATGCTTTGATTGGGTATTCCAGCAGCACAGGGGGTTGGACTAGATGGCCCTTGTGGTCTCTTCCAACTCTGTGATTCTATGATTCTATAACACCATGGCTTTCTGGTGGGAGGGGGTGGGACATGTCATCTTTCAGAACCCTGATCACCAGCACCATAGAATTCTGTCCCTCGGTTCAGCTGCCTGGATTTTAAAGTGAGTTTGGAGGACACTGGAGGTCATAGTAATGGCACCACAATCATAAATGTGAATGCCAAATGGTAACAAGTTCATAAGCCTAGCTTACGATGTTGCACTTGTCTAACAGGATGCATAGACTCATGGAGCTTCATAGGCCATCAAGTCCAACCCACTTTTTGTGCAAGATCTAGGGCTGAAGCATTCCCTACAGGTAGCTGTTCAGCTTCTTTGTGAGGACATCCAGTGAAGGAGACCTCACAACCTCTCTAGGCAATTAGTTCCATTGCTGAACCTCTCTTACTGTCTTACATTAGTTCCTGCTAATGTTCAATTGAAATCTGTTCTGCAACTTTAAAACATTAGACCTGGTCCTGCCCTCAGGGGCAACAGAGAACAGGCCTTCCCCCTCCTCTCTGTTGTAGCCCTTGATGTATTTAAAAAGTGCAATAATGTCACCCGTCAGTCTACTCTTCAGCAAGCTGCACATGCCCAGTTCCTTCAACCTTTCCTCCTACGTTTTGTTTTTTGTATCTCTTATCATCCTTCTTGCTCTTCTCTGAACCTGCTGCAGCTTGTCAATATCCTTCTTAAAAAGAGGTTCCAATAACTGAACACAATACCAGATGATGCCTGACCAGCAGAGAACATACTGGGACTATTGCTTCCCTTGTCTTGGAAACCATGCTTCTATTAATGCAGGTTATAATAGCATTTGCCTTCTTTGCTGCTGCATCACACTGCTGGCTCATGTTCAATTTATGATCAACAATAATCCCAGGTCATTTTTGCACGTAGTAACTGCTGAGCTATGTATCTCCCATCCTATACCTGTGCATTTGGTTTTTGTGGCCTAAATGTACAATTTTGCATTTGTCTCTATTGAATTTCTTTTTATTCATTTCTGCCCAATTTTCTAGTCTCTCTAGGTCCTTCTGAATTCTGTTCCTATCTTTCAATGTGAACAGCCTTACACTTTCAGAACACCATGTATGCGAGGAATTTTCTGCTCCATTCAAAGGTGAGCATCTTCCCAATGTAAGGCGGCTTCATTTGACATCCACAAATTACCAGGGGCCACACTGTCACCTCTTCTAATGACATTTGGCACACACCGTTAAGATTCTATGAGATTCCCACTTTCTGTGCAGTTGCCAGCAAAATTCAGCACCAACAGCAGTGGTTCTCTATGGTGCAGGATGGGGCCAGAATGCCTTCTTGTACCACAAAGCCCAGAGAAACAGGGCAGGGTGTCTCCTTCACTTCTGGAAGGGAAGAAGAGGAAAATGTCAAACTTCAATAGCACTGTTTCATCTGGGGCATCAGTAGTACAGATTTTGATGGTGGTGGTACAGAGAAGGAGGTTGAAAAAACAATGGGTGGAGGGCATAGACAACCTATGAAATGTACCATGCCATGCTATACTTAAGTGGATTCTGGGTCAGCACATTTAGAACTCAGTATGAAATGTCCAGGTCATCTTTTGGAATTAATTCATACCAATTATAATGTTCAACACCTTTTTTAAAAAGACAACTTTATTAACATTTATGAGGAAGAATAAAATCTGACAATGGTGAAATGGCCCCATAGCACACACTTAAAAATATTTTAATCAGAAAAAAAGTATTCTATATTTCATGTAAGTATTTTAAAAGTTTATTTACACATATTTATTTAAAAAAACAGTGAACTAAATAACATTGGGGAGCTTAATACAGTTAAATGTTCTCTAGACTAAAATTTTATAAAGAAAAGTGAATTAAGTTTAAATCTATTTTGGGGATGGTCAGCTATTTTTTACAAATTTTCTTTGGGAAATAAGGAAGAACAAATTTTGAAAATTTTGTGAAACAGGTATATTTTGTGGGGAGAGTTTATTTTTGTGAAAATTTCATTTTAGTATCCTGTCGAAATGAACAGGAAATAATTTGTTCACATTTTGGGATATATTGTAACCCAAAAAATGGTACATGTTGAAATTCAGTTTGGGGTGGAGAAGGAAGGGAATAGAAATCCAGGATTACATTCAAGTAGAATGAACCTATTGAATCCATTGCTGATTCAATGGGTCTACTCTAGTTAGAAGTAACAATTGGACTTAAGCCTTAGACTGGAAACCCTACTGCCTGATCAGGTTTAAGTATTTCAGAACATTTCTGCTTCTAGCAGGGAAGAGGCCCAAGATGCTATTGCTGGAACCATCCAGTGGCTGCACAAATTGCCAAAATGCAAAACAAAACCAGAAATGGCTGAGACACCACTCGTAGATTTTTTTAAAAAATTAGTTGCTTGTGCTATTATGTAATGCTACCTATTTAAAAATGAGAAGTGTCTCTTCTGGAGACTTCCAAGAAGGGAAATTCACTCCCCCCCCCATTTTTTGGTCAGTAAAAGGGCCAAAAAGAGCCAGCGTGGTGCTGTTGTTTGAGTGTAGGATGAAGATGCCAGGTTACCAGGGTTCAGTCCTCCCTCGGCCATGGAAACCCACTGAGAGATCTTAGGCAAGTCACACTCTCTCAGCCTAAGAGGAAGGCAAAGGCAAACCCTCTCTGCACATATCTTGCAAGAAAAAAATATTTTTGCCTTAGGGTCATCAGAAGTCAGAAATGACTTGAAGGCACATAACAACAAAATGGTAGCCCTGCAAGGGTTGAGTGTCAGAAAACAGCCTGGGGAACTCCACATGGCCACCAGGCCCACCCTGACTTAGTGTTACTATTAATTTCTTGGGAATAGCTCTCTCCATGTTAACCCATCACCTTTGTTTTCATCGAGCCATTTCCCGCAGGGGAAATTGGTTGTCACTCCAGTAGCTGAGTTGGTGATTTCAACCCGTTCTACCAGCCATCCCGGAGAAAACCCACTACTGTTGTGCTCAATCCGGACTTTTCTCAGCTCTCCGAGTTCAAGGATTTCCAGGTAAAACCGATCGGTTTGGCCCCGTTCGAAGAGGTTGCGAAATTTCTGCTTGAGAGCCCGTTTGCCCGAGTCCCCGTTCATGCCAAAGATGGTGATGAGGACATTGGCATCGGTCCCAGATCCCTTCTCAGATCCTGTCACGACAATCACCTCATATTTGACTGGCACCAGACTCCGAGCTTTGCTGGCAAAGCTCTCGATCACCTTGGCACACTCAAAGACTTTGTGGTCTCCCCTCTTTCCACGAAGTGGGATTTTTGCATTGCACCTGAAGAAATACCTGCCAGAGAGAACAGAATATAGCTTTGGGTTTGGGAGAATTAATGGGTTGCCTTTTCAGCCAATCGTTTTGCTTCAGGGAGCTTTATTTTTCTTGGGGGAAGAAGGCATACTTTCTCTAACAAGTATTTTGTTAGCTTTGTTAAACCCTCTCTGATTGAATGCTTTGTTACTGTTTTTGTGTATGCGTTTAAATTCCTTTTGCTGGCAAAGATCCACAGCATGTTAGACCCAGAAACCAATTTAATTGGACATGTTAATTTCTCCCTAATACTGAATAGTCAGAACCTCTGTCCAATACCTCTGTTCTCCCCAATCCTAGTCTCAGAATCATCCTAAAAATCTCAGTGTGCTCTGACTCCTACATTGATCTTCACTGTGGGAAAAAGGCTGTTGTATGCCTGCTAATGGGTTTTTGAGAGCCAACATGGTATAGTGGTTTGAATGCTGGACTCAAATCCCTGATTAAACATGGAAACCTGTTGGATGACCTTGGGCATGGAAGGCAATGTCAAACCTCTCTGAATAAATCTTGCTAAGAAAACCCTAGGATAGGGTAACCATAAATCAAATCCAATTTGAAGGCCAACAACAACAATAACAACGACAACAGGTTTTTAGGATAAAGCTCAGGATCAAAGCTTATTTGATGCAAGAGACCTCAGCAGCATACCCTCTAAATGTTTTGACCTTCGTTGTACACTATAAAATCATTCTTACACCCCAAACCAAAGGCAGGGTGAGTTGTATCGTGGGTTGGTTCTTTGGCAGTTCAAAGTGAATACATCATAAGATGAGAATGGGTGAGAATGAACAGAGGGGTGTGAAAGACCTTGGAGCATCTTTGATCCAATGGAATATTTCCCTCTCTGTCAACAAATGGTGATTAATCTCATTTCAGCCCCAATACTTAAAGATTCCAAAATCATAATGATCTTATTTATTTATTTATTGAATTTATCTCCTGCCTTTCTCCCAAAATGGGATTCAAGGTGGCTTACACATTATTTACAAAGTTAAAAAGGAATTAAATATCAGTATTACTAAAAGCAGGCTTAAAGACACTTAAAACACTTTAAACGTATTTAAAATATAGTTTCAATAAAGGATGAAAAGATTAAAACAGCTCACCACTTGTACACACACTGCAACTCCATAATTAAAAAGCAAAAATCAAAAGCCAGCCGAAATAAAAATGTCTTCCCCTGTTGGCAGAAAGAGAGCAGGGAGGAGACCAACCGGACCTCCTGTGGAAGGGAGTTCCACAGTCTAGGAACAGCCACAGAGAAGGCTCTCTCCCAAGCCCTCACCAACTGCTCCTGAAAAGGTGGTGGGACTGAGAGAAACCCTCCCCTGCTGATCTTAATGCTCACGCTGGCTTCTGTAGGGAGATACAGTCTTTCAGACAGTCTGGACCCACATCTTTTAGGGATTTAAATGTCAAAACCAGCACTTTGAACCCTGCCCAGAAACAGACTGGTAACCAATGCAGTTATTTCTACAGGGGAGTCACATGATTCTTGTAGCCAGCCTCAGTCAACAGCCTGACCACAACATTTTGGACCCACTTAAGTTTCCAAATAGTTTCCAATGGCAGCCCCACATGCAGCATGTTACAGTAGTCCAAACAGGATGTAATCAAGGCACGTGTCACCATCGCCAGATCTGACTTCTCAAGGAATGGGTACAGCTGGTGGACTAGTTTTAATTATGCAAATGCACTCCTGACCACAGCCAAAATCTGAGCCTCCAAGCTCAGATCGGAGTCAAGGAGCATACTCAAGCTGTGAAACTGAGATGTCATGGGGAGTGTGACCCCATTCAGCACAGGCTGAATTCTTTGATTGGCTTTCCAACTGACCAGGGGCACCTCTGTCTTATCTGGATTAAGTTTCAATCCATTCACCCTCATCCAGTCCATTACTGACTGAAGACACTGGTTTAGTACAGAAACAGGTTCCTTGGAATCAGATGGAAAGGAGAGATTGAGTTGAGTGTCATCAGCATACTGGTAACACCACACCACAAAACTCCAGATGGCCTCTCGCAGAGGTTTCATGTCCATGTTAAACAGCCTGGGGAACAGAACTGAACTTGGAGGGACACTACAGAATAGTGGCCAGGGTGTCGAACAGGCATCCCCCAACACCATCTTCTGAATCTGCCCCCCGCCCAAAGATCAGAGCCACTGTAAAACAGTGCCCCCGAGTCCTATCCCAGAAAGAATCTTAAATGTTTGTGGAATCAGGAATGTGGCTACAGAAGGGCAAAATAAGAGCATTGTCTCCAATTAAGAATTTTACCCCTCCAGTGAATTTTTCCTGTAGTCCTCAAATTTCTACCATTGCTGTAACATAAAACTTCAGTTGAGCATTTAGAAATACAGTTTAGGTATCAAAAGAAAAGGGGCAGGCAAAGTAACCAACAGAATGCAAACACAGCAGATAGAAGAGTTCTGGGTGGGAACAATGTGCAGCTTCTCACCCTCAGAGGAAAGGTTCATTGGGGTGGGGAAGAATTCTTATGGGGAGGCAAAGCCATCATTGTGTCCCCCTGTAGCTACGACACCCCTGATCTGTAAATTGGGCTTTCTGTGTATTAAGTTTCACCCTGGTTTGAGAGTCCAGTCTGAGAGTCTGCAGACCCTTCCTTGAGCTTCTGTACAGTCAGGTCTTAGGACCACACATAGACATGACTCTCAAAAAGTGGAGACCTTCCAAAATTGTCCACTTCTACTTACTCCATTGCTGGCAACAAAGCTGAATCCTCCATTACACTGTTTTCAAGGGTGCAAGACTGGTCATGTGGCCAAGAGAGGGAAATGTCAAAACCGATCAGGAGTGATAGCTAGAAGTCTACTCATTGTCACCACTGCATGAAGAGGTTGCCTCATTATGTCTAATGGCAGGACCCTGGTCTAATCAGAATGGAGCATAGGAGCACATCCAAGGGGATGTTCTCCAGACAGTTAAAGAGCAGAACCCAGCAGCAGCCGATACCTCAGTTGGCAAATGTGAGATGTAGCTGAAATCTAAAAAATGAGTTCTAGAAAACAGCTTGCCCTATGTGAGGCTGACCAGTCATCCAGAGAGCCTTTGCTTGGGAATTCCAACACAGAGGCTAAAAGCTAGAGCCATCTGGTTAAACCTGGAAACTTGGCTGCCTTCATCTTGGTGCACCATTAATAGTACAGATCTTTCAGCTCTTGGGTAAGAAAGCAATCAGCAGTGGTGTATCAGATACTGTGGGGGGTGTAGGATACTACATGTAGGATACTACACTTGGACAGTAAAAATGAAATACACAGATATAGGATGGATGACACCTGGCTTGATGGCAGTGCATGCAAAAGTGATTGAGGAGTCTTGGGAGATTTTCGGACACCTAAAATCAGCCTCTTGCCGCGCAAGCAGCCCCTGGAACAGTAACGAGGCTGCTGCGCGGCAAGGGTCCATTTTGGACGACGCCGTTTCTCTCTCGGCGTCATCCGTGACTGTTGCGGCCAGCATTGGAGGTGGCCGCGCTGTTTTTTACTCATGGAAGTAAAAAGATTTGTTCAGATAGAGTTTGTTATGGCCTTCCCCTGAGGCTGAGAGAGCATGACTTGCCCATGGTCACCCAGTGGGTTTCCATGGGTGAGCAAGGATTCAAACCCTAGTCTCTAGTGTCCTAGTCCAACACCCAAACCACTACACCACACCAGCTATTACGTGCAGAAAATGCTTTTTTTCCCCATGCAAAATAACCATGTGTGAATTTTGCACAGGTTAATCCCCAACTATAGGATTTTTTGTGCAGGAAACAGCATTTTCTATGCAGAAAATAATATATTAGTTTCTGTGCAGAAAATGCTGTTTGCAGCACAAAACAAATATGTGAATTTTGCTCAGAGTAAGTTTTCAACTGCAAATAATCTTCAAAAACTATGGCATTTTCGAAAGTGGGAAGAAAGTGGCTAAAACTTAAAAGAAAATTAGCAAGGATTATATCCCCAATTAGAAAACAACAGACTTCAGTTATACTATAGCCAAAGCTTGGGGGAAATGTCTTTTTTTTTTTGGTCCAAAAAAGCAATGTCCCTAAACTCTGGCTACATTCAGGATCAGCAGCTCTGTTGCTACCATTTAGGATTGTTCCAGGCTCCCTCTGCCTTGGCCACTTGTGGTATTCATGCCATTTGTTCCTTTCTTCGTGGGGTGCCACTTACTTGTTGTTAAGTTCCATCTCAGTAACGACAATCTCTTGAACATGCCAGTAGACATCTGCTTTTACGCTTGATTTCTTCCCGTCTTTTGGACAATGACCAACACAGATGGCGGCAATATCACCAACATTCTTCGAAGAAAACTGGAATACATCAGTCTCTCCCCTGTAGGAATAGCAACACCCCCCGCCCCCGAACAGCTCTAATTAATATTGTGCAGACCAACTGTCACCAAGGATGATGAGAGGACATAAATTTAATTGGACAAGGCTGCAAATTACAGGGATTTTTTTTTTCAAAAAAATAATGGATTAACCTGCAAATTATTTGGAACAAAAGTGTACGTGTGCATACATACTCATTCACACACTTCTCAATGGAATTTTTCAGCATGAACACACCCTGTTCCACCTATAAATGGTTTATTCTATTTTAGATGCAGCCGAAGAGCACAAAGCATTCCTGGTCTTATTTATTTTCCTTTTTAAAACTGAATAAACACAACTGACACTTGTGGTGGCCTCATGCAATTCAGAACCTTTCAATGTCCATTCACCCATCAATAACATAAGGTTTTTATACCATCCTACCTTACAAAATTGATGTATGGATCACTGAGATAACATATACGTGTTAAAGACTTAGGAAGGGTTTACTAATGGTATTGCCACCACTTACGACTCCTCAAATGCTTTCATCAGCGCTGTATACGCACAATCCCAAATATACACTGGACTGACTGTGTGACGAATGTTGCTGTCCTTGAGCAAGTAGGGATCGCCAGCATTGAGGCCATGATACTGAGAACACAGCTGCACTTGGCAGGGCACGTTTCTAGGATGGAGGATCATCGCCTCCCAAAAATAGTACTCTACAGTGAACTCGCCATGGGTGGATAAGAGGGGCGCTCCAAAAAAGCGATATAAGTACTCCCTGAAACAACATCTCAGGCTTGGCCAAATTGGTCACCAACAATGGTCCACCCTGGCCTTTTTAGTCATCAGCACGCTTGCAGAAAGTGCAGGATGAGTCCTTCCTGAATCTTTGTTTGCGAAGAAAAGCCAGAGAGAGAATGAACCAGTGAAGACCACAGATATGCATATGAGAAACAAAGAGTAAAGAAAAAAAAAGTCTGCTTAAAAAAGTTATTCACCAGGCATCATCTTAGTAGGGGCATTTCCTATTCTTTCAGGAAGGAATGGCTCTTCTGTGATGGCCAAGAAAACGTTTATAGTTACTTGCATTAAAAATAATTTTAAAAAATAACATCTGGCAACTGATTGATTCATCTCCACCTATTTTTTAATTGATTGGTCCCTCTCCTTTCTCACACACTTCTTCCATTCACCCACAATTCACGATATGGGAAGGAAGTTTAAACCTGCCCTTGTTGTTGTGTGCCTTCAAGTGGTTTCTGATTTATGGTGACTTTAAGGCAACCTTATCACAGGGTTTTCTTGGCAAGATTTATTCAGAGGGGTTTGCCTTTGCTTCCCTCTGAAGCTGAGAGCGTGTGACTTGGCCAAGGTCACCCAGTGGATTTCCATGGCTGAGCAGGGATTTGAACCCTGGTCTCCAATGTTGTAATCCAATGCTCAAACCACTACACCATGCTGGCTCTCTTTAAACCTGCCGTCCTGTCATGATCGAGTTCCATCATCCTGCTCCAGGTGATTGCAACTCCCATCATGGGGCCAGAACCACATCTGCTGGAACTACATTTCCCAGTATCTGTAATAATCAATTCTCTGATCATCAGGAACAGGTAAACAAAGGGTTAAGATAAATGGGAGGTGGCACTTGTCTTCTGAGCTGACATCAGCATGACATCACCTCACCTCACTGAAGAGCCAATCAGATTTGGCTAATGGAGATTTGAAGAGTTTGTAGCCCTTTGTTCATGAATTCCCTCTAACCATGGGGGAAGACCCCAAATCTCTCTCTCTCTGAAAATGCAGGAGGATGGTTGGGCCAGCTTATGATTTAAGCATCAGGCCTAGCCCAGACTGGACACTGGACTGATCTTGATGGACTTCAGAATGTGAGTGGAACTGTCTTTAGTGTGTAGGGACAATTTATTAGTTAGATTGTGTTAGGATTGTATGATTTGTTGTATTCCTTGACTGGATGAATTCTGTACTTGCTATATCTTATAACTCTAAGCTGGGCTAGGACTCAGCTGAGAGTCCCCACAATCTCAGCTGCCCAGGCAGTGGGGAGGTGAAAGCCATCCTTCCTCTCAGTGATCCTAACAAAGACAACATTTTCCCTTCCAGTATGAGCACCAATGAAACAACACTAGCAAGTTGGGTGAAGTCAAAACCTCTGTTACCATCCCTACAAGGGAGATTATCAGATGACCTAAAAAATGCAGGACAGGGACGGCAGGAGATCGCCAAAGGGCTCACTTATCAGGCGTAATCATCCCTGTCTCGTCCTGCTTCTGTGCCTCCTCTGTTCCGTCTGCATTTCTTTTTATTGACAGCTTAAGCCATCAATAGATAACCCATTCTGTTTCTGTAACAGAATCATGGGCTTGTGAAAAAGCACCCCATTATGCTGGGCCAATGCCAGCCACAGTGGGAGGTCCCAGTCAAACCCTGCTGAGCATTTCCGATTAAGATCGGGACATCCAGGTAAGTGACACCCTCCCCCCCCCAGGTTACTTGGGCTTTTTAAAGTGTGTTTTTGTGCTTTGTTTTACTTTTTGATTTTGATTTTTCATTTTATTTTTAAATTTCCTATGCAATTGTTCGCTCATGAGAATGGCCGGGATTTTGTTTCCAGGAAGTGAATGGGACTTGGTAAGAGCTCCATTCACTCCTAAGATGCCAGATGGGAGGAGAGGACTTTGAATCGCACAGCAAGGTAGGTGTATGATAATTCTTCATTTATCTAGTTATAGGAATGGAAGTGAGGCAGGAGGGGACGTAGCAAGACGTGGATGGTTTTTTTGGTCACCATCTGATAATCTTCAAGATCACTATCCTGCTGCAAGTAAGAGAAAACATGGCAGCAGGCGGAAATGTAGAATTGGGAGGTAACTGAATATGGACGGGGAACATGGATAGTGAGGGAGCTGCTACAGTCACCTGCAACAGGTGTGGTATGTTTGTGTTCTTGCCAGAGGATGTGGGTATCTACACCTGCAGCAAGAGCAAGTTGGTTGTCCTGTTGGAAGAGAAGGTCCAGCAACTTGAGGGCTTTGTGTCTACTCTTCAGCATATTAGGGAGCATGAGGTTTTCTTGGACAGAGAAGACCAGACTGATCTGGGTGAGGGACACACAGGGGAGGTTTCTGAGGAGGAGGTCAGTTCCCAAACACAAGAGGTAGACATTTGGGGGAATGTAACAAATAGAAGTAGAAGGACCATGGATCATTCTTTGAGTTTGGACCTATGAAATCGATTTGAAGTTCTCTCCATTATGAGTGATGATGAGGAACAGCAACAAGAGCAACAGGGTCAGTCCTCAGAGAACATGCAGGTGACCTTGGAAGATTCAGCACATGGAATGGCCCCTGACAATCCTCAGAGGAGACATGTGATGTGGAAGGGGACTCAGTACTGAGGGGAACAGAAGCAGTGCTTTGCAGGCCTAACAAGATGTCTCAAGAGGTGTACTGTCTCCTGGGGCAAAAGTCCATGATGCAACAGAGGCAGACAAACCTCATCAAGCCCACTGACTATTACCCTTTCCTTTTGGTCCACATGGGAACCAATGACACTGCAAGGCATAGCCTTCACAAGGGCCTATGGGGCTCTGGGTAGGAAGCTGGAGGACCTTGATGCACAGGTTGTCATTTCATCTCTCCTACCAGTTGAAGGATACAGCCCAGGAAGAGAGAGAAGAATAGTGGAAGTGAACTCTGCAGATGATGCCACCAGGTATGATTTGGCTTCTTTGATCACAGTCTTTGGTTGAATGAAAATGGACTTCTGGCAAGTGATGGGTTGCACCTCACAGCAGTTGACAGAAACATTTTTCCCCCTAGCAGTCTCACAAAACTGACCAGGAGGGCCTTAAACTGTAGGGATGGATACAGTATTCTTGAGGGCAGGAATTCATCAAGTGCTACAGATAATAGACCAAATGTTATAGAGAGAACTGGGTAGAAGTACAAGAACCCAACAGTGGGAGGAAAGAAACCTTAAATAAGCAGCTGGGGGAATGACCCATGGTCTTAGATGTCGCTACACTAATGCACAGACTATAGGAAATAAACAAGATGATCTTGTACTCTTAACACAGCAAAGCAAATATGATATAATAGGTATCACTGAAACCCGAAGGGATGAGTTTCATGATTGGAATGTAGTAATAGAGGGGTATGAGCTATTTCAGAGAAATAGACCAAACAGGAAAGGGCTCTCCCTTTCCTTCAAGGATGTTTACACCTGTGAAGAGTTCTATGACTTAAATCTTGGAAAGCAGATTGAGAGCAGCTGGGTAAAAATTAAGGGAGAGAGAAACAGCAATGATGTCATTGTGGGGGTCTATTATAGACTCCCAAGCCAGACTGAGGATGTGGATGATGCCTTCTTGGAACAGATAATCACACATTCAAAAAGGAGAGATGTAGTAGCAATGGGAGATTTCAACTATCCTGAAATTGGTTGGAAGTCAAAATCTGTCAAAAATATTGATAGATGAAGGGAATGCTGTGGATGTAGCATATCTTGACTTCAGTAAGGCTTTTGACAAGGTCCCCCATGATATTCTTGCACAAAGTTTAGTAAACTGTGGGCTAGACAATGCAACTTTTAGGTTGATTTGTAATTGGTTGACTGACTGAACCCAAAGGGTAGTCACCAAGGGCTCCTCTTCATCCTGGAGAGAAGTGACTAGTGGGGTGCCACAGGGTACTGTCCTGAGCCCAGTGCTATTCAACATCTTTATCAATGACTTGGATGAGGGAACAGAGTGCGTGTTTATCAAGTTTGCAGATGACACCAAATTAGGAGGGGTAGCTAATATGCCAGAGGACAGGATCAGAATCCAAAATGGCCTTAAACGGATTAGAAAGCTGGACCACAACTAACAAAATGAATTTCAACAGGGAAAAATGTAGAATAGTACACTTGGGCAGTAAAAATGAAATGCACATATATAGGATGGGTGACACCTGACTTCATGGCAGTACATGTGAAAGGGATCTAGGACTCTTAATGGACCACAAGCTGAACATGAGTCAGCAGTGTGATGCAGCAGCTAAAAAAGCCATTGTGATTCTAGGCTGCATTAATAGGAGTATAGTGTCTCAATCAAGGGAAGTAATAGTGCCACTCTATTCTGCTTTGGTCAAACCTCACCTGGTATACTGTGTCTAGTTCTGGGCACCACAATTCAGGAAGGATATTGAGAAGTTGGAACATGTCCAGAGGAGTGTGACCAAAATGGTAAGAGGTCTGGAAGCTTTGCCCTATGAGGAGCAGCTTAGAGAGCTGGGTATGTTTAGCCAGGGGAAGAGAAGGTTAAGAGGTAACATGATAGCCATGTTTAAATATTTGAAGGGATGTCAGGGAAGATTGAACAAGCTTGTTTTCTGCTGCTACCCAGAGACTAGGATGTGGAGCAATGGACTCAAACACCAGGAAAAGAGATTCCACCTAAGTATTAGGAAGAACTTCCTGGAAGTAAGAGCTGTTCAGCACTGGAATGCGCTGCCTCAGAGTGCGATGGAGTCTCCTCCTTTAGAGGTTTTTAAATAGAGTCTGGACGGCCATCTGTCAGCAGTGCTTTGAATGTATATTCTTGCATGGAAGGGAGTTGGACTGGGTGGCCCTTGTGGTTTCTTCCAACTCTATGATTCTGTGATACCATGAGTGGGCAACTGTGAAAGACTAAGCTGCCACATTAGCTTCCCAGAGACCATGGACAGCCGCACAGACACCCACAAAAATAAAGTTTTACCCTCACATGTCCTCTAGGGGTCATTTTCAATGTTTTTAAGCCTTCCTGGGCCAGAGGTGCTTTTTTTTAGCAACAGGAAGTGAGTGGAAGTCAATTCTTTATTCAAAAAGGACCACTTCTGGGCATATGTTATCCTAAGGGGGCCTCAAAAATTGGTGGAAATGGCCTCCACAATCTAGATGACGTGTAGGCACATTTTGGAGCAAAAGATATTTTAGGATCCTGGGGGACACAAAAAAACATGCAAGCCACAGGCTGCATTTTCCCCACCTATGTTTTCTATAGACTTATCAAGATGCTTTTAAAAATCCCATATTTTGCAGTGTGAGGCTATCATAAAGACAGAAACGTGTGCCTCATGCAAATCATGAATGTGGACAATGTTAATTTTACAAAGAAGCACATGACTAGGTTAACTGAAATCAATACTTTCATTTGGTATTTAGATAGAGCACAGAGTTGTTAGTAGCCACTTCTAGATCGTCTTCCCTGCATGTTATGACTTTTGACTGTTTCTGATTGCTAATTTGGAAATCTTACAATGATACACAGACTATATATGGCTTCAAGAACATTTGCTGGTTCTCAGAACCACCCTCCCCCCAGTCTGATTTCTTTTTTCTCCAAAAAAAGCAGGCGAACCATCTCCCCCAGTTGATTTCTTTTTTTGTCAAAAACAAAACAAACCCCAACAACAGGCAAACCATGAGAATACTGCACACCTTGTTTTTAGCTCAACTACATTAAAACCTGGTAGTTTTTTTTTTTTAAGGGAAGTAACTTCTGTTTCCTTTAGCTTAACTTTGGAGGGGGTGATACCCCTCCTTTCCCAAAGTTTGGCCACCCCATGATATTGTTACTGAACTTACCTTAAAAACCTCCTTTTCTTGGAAGAGTTCTCCAGAAGAAACTCTTTGGAACGTCCCCTCTTCCCTTCAAAAATAACAAAGACATTCTCCTTGGTTTCTGCGTCTTCTCTGTCACTGGTGATGGTGAGGATCTCATAAGCTTGGAAGTCAAAAGAGATCAGACACTGAAGTGGGGAGAAGAGGCAGGGAACCCCTGACTGTTATATATCTGCTATTGGGCAGTGTATGACAAGACACTACTTGTGAACCTGGTTAATTGTGATCTTCCAACCAAGTCATTATCTTTTCTGAAAAGTGTGGTAGAAAGGTATCGTTAATCCAAGTAAGCATCTGAATCCCTGATCTGCATTGGTTTCATAGTAAGTACTAAATGGCTGAGATTGTAGACCAGAGTTGCGTAGCATAAATCTTTGCATGTGGAGTTAAGCAACTCTTTTGTTGAATGGCATTCTTGTGCAATGGAACCAAGATACCAAAGGTGAAACTAAATGCACATATGCATCCATGACCAATGAACATTCATGCGCAATGCCGCTGCATGCAAAACTCCACTTCTACAACCTTGAACTGAATGTGGACACTCTGCATCAGACAAAACTGTCCAATCACTTCTGTGGGGGAATTTATGTGCATCTAAGACACCAACAGGATTCCAGCCAAGAAGTGTTACCATGTGAAAATTAAGACTCAGTACAAACAGGACTTACCTAAACCCTTGGTCAGCTTTATGAGGTTTCTGTTATTTGACTTTTTGATTTTTTTTAAAAAAAATGTATTATTATTTTTATGCAACCATTGATATATGAGTTCTTTCTCATCCACATGACTGGGATTCTTCCCCCCAACCCCCAAGTTGTGGAGGTTTCAGTTTCTGGATTCCATGAATACGTACATGCTCGTAGTTGATCAAACACAACTTTCCCATTTCAAATGTTGGCACCAATGTATGGGCACACAGAGGGTGATGCCAGGGGTATGCACATTCCTACTGCCACTTCTCCGCATGTCTTTTTTGCATAGAGATGATGTTTGACAAGGGCTGACATTCCTTTAGTTTTTGACACAGTGGTGGGCAAAGTGCGGCCCTTATGGCCCCCAGTGTGTGGCCCCTGAAGCGACCCAAAGCTCTCAGAATTCCTTAAAATAATAATTCCAGGTAATTCTCTCTCCTCCACCCCCAAATGGCCCCAAACCCTATCCTCCACATACCTTGAAAACTTTCTAGAACACCCCGAAATTGGCCAAACTGAAACCAGAAGTCATGTCACTCACTTCCAGTTCCAATTTAGCTGATTTTATGACTGAAATTTTTGAGAAGTTTTGAGCAATGGGGGGTGGGGTGGGCAAATTTGATCAGAATTTTTTTTCCCCCAATTAGGCGGCCTGGGGGCTTTGACCTGCTGGGGAGGGGATTGTAAGACTGAAAGTTGGCCCCAAACCCTTTGGAGTTGCTCATCCCTGTTTTAACAGCGTGGTTAAGTACTGGAAGCTGAGCTATTACAGACTTCCAGTGATGAAGACTCCTCAACCAACACAGCCAGACACCCAACCCCTGTCTACATAAAGAAGCTCCTTCCCTGGACCTACAGGTCCGCTCTTTCAGTTCCAGGATGTCATTATTTGCACAGGCCAGTTCTCGTATGAGCTGCCTATCGTCTTCGTCCTTCGCCAGCCACCGGTCACATTGGAAGCGGAACATCTTGTCCAAAATGGAGTCTTCCACATCAATGTATTCCAAGTGCCAGCCAGGTGCAATTCCTGTAGGAAAAGAAGTATCTCATTGCTTGGGAAGAGGAAGCAGTGACATTACTACACAACTCTTGTCCCAAGAGTCTTGGAAACCTGAACGTCACTGTGTTGTAGGATTTTAGAGCACAGGTAGGCAGCTATCCATGCTGGGTGGGGGGGCACACATGCCCTCACTGGATCTTGGAGGGCTACACCCCCTCCACCTACATTTTAACATTTTAAAAATTCAATTCCCAGTGTGGGATGTCACCATGTCTCCTGCCACCCTCAGCTATTTTAGGTCCGGAAGAGGCCTGCCTTAAAATTGGGAAATAAACCGGAAGCCTTCAATCATCTGAAATATGGGCACTTGCCTCACATGTACCCTAGAGAGTGTAGGGGGCATTCTGAGAATCCCCCCCAAACCCAAATTCCCTTACTTTTTCAAAAAAATGGGGATGATGGACTCAAAATTACTGAGGGGGGCTGCATAGGACTCACAAGCTGCACTTTCTCATCTCTTAGGTTAGTTTGTTGGACTGAGACTTGTTTAGTGTGGGTCATTCAGCCAAGAGTGACATTGAGCATGTCATTCCCTCTCAGCCTGACCTACCTGGCAGGGTTGTTGTGGGAGTGGAGGAGACATGTACAACAACATAAGCTCCTTGGGTTAAAGTTGGTATAGAAATGCAATAAAGAAATGTATAATGTTGGTATATAAATGTAATAAAGAAATATATAAATAAAAAACACACACAAACTCTGAAATTGCTACTCTCAGGGCTGGAAGCCCTGTAGAGGTAAAATAAGTCAATGCCTAGGGGTCATAGAACAGGAGGGGAATACTTCACTATCTAAACAATTTAGAAGGAAAGACAATGTGTACACTTTTATGGGATGTGGGCAGATGTATCCTAGCTGCCAGCTGTTCAATAACCCTGGTGTTATAATGGGCATGATCAAGATTCTTGAAAGCTGCACTGACCACAAACCTTAGCTCTGTTTATGCAACTTGTCGCTGTTTAGTGAACCCAAGGAAGGGAAATCCAGGAGCGTACTTGCTAGCTTCAGCCCCAACTTTGTTCAACTCAGGGTCCCCCCCCCCTCTGGCTTTTCTTCGCAAACGAAGATTCAGGAAGGACTCATCCCGTGCTTTCTGCAAGCATGCTGATGACTAAAAAGGGTCCAGAGAATGGATAAATGTGTAGGGCCATAGTGAGCAAAGTTCCTACTTTTTTTTTTTTTTGGCAGGGTTTTTGGTTACAAGGAAAGAGCCTGTATTCATATGATTGAAATGAAGGCACACAAGCTCTCTTCTGACCTTCTGATGAACCTCTGAGGTCTCTCCTAAACCAAGAATGGCTCAGGATGGCAGGAGACATGATGAAATTAGCACCCTACACTGTGGAGGGTTTGATTTTTTTTTTTTAAATGAACTTCTGAGGATACAAATCTGGAACTAGAGCTCAAGGTTATCATGCAGAAGACCCCCAGGTGCAACAAAAACTTAGAAAATTACTTTTGAATACTAATTAGTTACTATTAACTAATTATAGTAATTAGTTCTCACCCTGAGGCTCCAAAAGCAGTTAGTTACCATTATACTCACTCTTTCGGGAAAGTGATTCTTAAGTAAATAATTTCTTACAATCAAATAAAACAGTTACTTTTTCATTTTTTTTAAAAAAAAATCTGAATGCTACAAGCTGTGGCGTAAAACTCACTCTCCTCCTGTACAGTTCATCCTCACCTAAATACCCACAACAGAGTACAAGGTAGCAGTATGAGCCAGCACTTATTCCTCTTCCCCTGTTAGCACCCCTAATGATCCCCCACCTCCAGAAACCCTAAAAATTGGCTTATTAATAATTTGGCTTATTAATGTGGTCTTCCACTGGGAAGAGAAGTGAGATTTCAGAGACGTGCTGAAAGCTATGAATCGCCCAAAGGAAGAACTACCGACGAATTCCAAAGTATTATGAGGAAATATAAGGTCAAAAGGACATTTGTCTCTACCACCCACCCAAGTGGCAGACAATAAATGGCTGGAGTAATCCTTTGTGTGAAGGTTTCAAACTTCCCTTCCTTGATCGCTTAGCCAATGAAAGAGGCAGCTCCAACTTTGTGAATCCAATCATCAGACATTTAAGGCAGTTTACAACACATTAACATCTCTGGACACCTATTGTCAAGACCAGGAGTCTTCCTGTAACTCACTGTCCAATCTTTAGAGACTATTGTTTCAACCCATGAAACTTCCCCTCTCCAGGGCATATTTTTGGTATAAATACTGCCTGAAAATGATGCCTCATTGGGCACAGATCACATTTCCAGGGGAAACTCTGTTACTCTGTGTTAGCCACTCCAGATTCATCCATCCATGCTGCCAGATTGTTCAACAACTTCAGGACTACAAGACAGGTGTCGTATCACCCCAGAAATCTCCCTATCTATCCATTTGGCAACCTCTCTTCTTCCATTCCTAGTGGTCTTGTGTGAATGTTTCTTGTATAAATATGTGCATACTTGGTGTTATTTTATGTCTAATAAATATCATTATTAATTTTCATTTTGCACTTGTGTGTGTGTGTTCAGAATTAGTCAGGGTATACAAAAGTGTAAAGATCCCTCTCTCTGTTGCCCCCTTTTGCATTGCTAAGGTCAAGTTGCTGCTAATTTCCCCAACATATTAGCACCTCGATATTTTCTTGGAATTTCCAAGACCTCTTTGGGTAACACCTCCATTCAGTGAGACTACTGATCTACAAAAACAACCAGTTATAGTTACACAACAAAAAGATAAAAGTTATGCCTCTGTAAGTTAAAGTAATGCAATGTTGTTATGCCATAGTTATTGGGATCAGTCACAAGGAACTAGAAAATAGTTATTAATAACTAGTTATTTCCAAGCATGGGGTTCAGCCCGAGGTGTATTAAGGTATGCATGTGTGAAACTCTGAGGAGACACTTCCAATCAGTGTAGATGATACCAAACTAGATGCACCAATGTCCAGACTCAGTATATTAGGTCTGTCTATTAAATAACGAGATTGATAGAATAACCCATCTTTATTTAAATGTATTACAATTCTAATGCTTCTCCCCTTCAATATACCCCCCCCCCGTTCACACTCACACACTGATGGACTCTTGTTTTCCACTGGTCAAAGACGTGGAGCAGATCAGTTTCTGTCAGCTGTTTCAACACATCTGCTTTTTTCTTCTTTATTGTATCAATTGACTTAAAACATGTTTCTTTAAGCATCAATTTCACTTTAGGGAAAATTAAAAAGTCTCATAGTGCCAAATCTGGCGAATATGGAGGATGTTCAAGTGTAGTAATGCGTTTATCAGCCAAAAACTGCTTCACAGAAAGTGCTGTGTGAGCAGGTGCATTGTCTTGATGAAGAATGAAACCATTTCCTCACAGTTCTGGCCTTTTTTTCCCCTGACTCTTTCTCTCAGCTTTGTCAAAACTTCCTTATAATAATGCTGGTTCACAGTTCTGCCTTCTGGAACCCATTCTGCCCAAATTAGACCTTAGTTGTAAAAAAACAACAAACCACAACAATGAGCATGGCTTTGAATGTGGACTTGCTTTGATGTGCTTTTTTCATTCTTGGTGATGATGGTGTTTTCCAGTGCATTGACTATCGTTTTGTCTCAGGATCATACTGGAAGATCAAGGTTTCATCACAAATGATGATTTTTTGAAAAAGGTTTGGGTCCACCTCAAGTTGCTGCCGAATGTCACGTTGCTCAACTTTTAAACTTAGCATTTTCCCAGCAAACAACAGACAACACACTGACAATTAACTGAATGGCCGAGACTGTTGATGTTTCTCATGCAGGTTCAGACATGTTCAAGGTCGCCACTTGTTTACAGTCTCATTATTTAATAAAGGCCTCGTAAAGCAGCATCCTATGTTCTGAAGGTCCTTGGTCCCATCCCTGTCATTGCTAGCTAAAAGGATCAAGTAAGTAAGTGATGCAAAAACACCCTCGTCTAAGACCCTAAAGATCTGTTGCCAGGCAAAGCAGCTGAGAATGTGCTTGATGAACAAACAGATGTCAAACCAGACATTAAGGGGAAATATGTCTTACCTACAATTAACCTGATTCCCTTTCCAGAATGGGATATCCTAAGACTTACATGCCTTGCCAATGAGATGTGCAAATTAAGCCTGTCTATTTTCCAATGACCAGTCATGGAACAGTGGCTGCTAAATGTAAGATATGTGAAGAAAATCACATGCTATGACAAACAAACATCTTCCACCACTTGGGGGAGCACCTCTGTAGTGAAGTGCTGCTCTCAAATTGAACTGGAATAAGGCAAGCTTTCTGTGAAAGAGCACATTTCTGTCCATTTGTGAGTATGTTAGCATACTCAAAAGATGAGACAAGCACGTGGGGGAAGACAACATCAAAATTTAATTTACGCGTATGTGTGTGTGTGTGTGGCTTACTGGGACATCCCTGCCTGATGTTGTCAGCTATTCCTCCTTATTTTTGCTTCTTTGGGCACACAGACATGGAGCCCAGCTGTTTCGATTACACACCTGCCATCTCCCATCACTTAACAACTACAAGAAAAAACTCTCTGCCTCTATATTCAATTAAGCCTGGTGCTCTATTGTGAGGGGATTACCCAACAGCCACCATGTGTGCTGAAAGATGAAGTCCCCCCCCCCCGGCACATCCCTGCCCTTCCAACTCCTTATAAATAAATTCTCTGTCTCCTCCCAGAGACCATTTTAAACCTCTTGGATTTCAACACAAAGGCAGTAGGACTGCAGTATTTCGTCTGCGGTGTGAGGAGGAGTGGCTGGACACTGTGGTGGTGGGGAGCAGGAAGCAGATGACAGCCCCATGGCTGGAGCTCAGCCAGCACTCCCAGCCTGCAATGTCCACTCCTAGACTGGCAGCAGCTGGTGCAGGAGCACAACCAGGAGGGAACAGATTCTCGTCTCAGAAAGGAAGCAAGGCTGGCCATGCAGTCAGAGGGTTGTGCTTGCCACTGCATTAGTATATGCTCCAAGGCTTGAGTTACAGAAGGCAGCCCCTCACCCTTCAATATGCACCAATTCAATACTGCAAAATGTATATTGAGACTGGTTTTTACAATTGTTTTCAATTGGATTTTCAAATAATGTTGGCTTTCAAAATTAGTGATTTTTTTTAATGGACTCTCTTTTTTAGAAGAACATGTTATCTTCTTGTTGTTTGAGAGTCCCTGTGGGAAGAAAGAAAAGTGATATATAAAAAAACAGGTGTTTCACTATCATGGAGTGCACTGTTGTTGTTGTTGTTGTTGTTGTGTGCTTTCAAGTCTCCGACTTTTGGTGACCCTAAGGTGAACCTATCCTGGGGTTTTCTTGGCAAGATTTGTTCAGAGGGGGTTGGCCTTTGCCTTCCTCTGAGGCTGAGAGGGTGTGACTTGCCCAAGGTCACCCAGTGGGTTTCCATGACCAAGCAGGGATTCCAGTCATGGTCTCAAGAGTCCTAGTCCAATGCTCAAACCACTATACCAGGTTAATGCTGTCATTGGAATGGAACAGAATATGGATAAAACATACACACAATAGTGACAGAGGCCAAAAATACACGGAATCATCCACCACTATTTCCCGTAAATAATTCATGCACTTCATCTTCCTACCCCAACTAAGGTCTCATTTACACAAGAAAACTCTAGGAGATAGTTGTCTACCCCAAAATTTAAAAAAAAAAATAAAAATTAAAAAAACAAAATTTTGTTACCCCAGAATTGCTATCTTGTAAACATGGGCCTAAATTGGGGAGGAAATCATGTGACTCTCCACATCTTGCTGAAATACAAACTCTCAGCATCACTCAGCATGGACTATCCTGGCTAGGACCATTGGAATTTGCAATCCAACAACACCAGGAAAGCTGTGTTATTCCTATCCCTGGCCTAAACCCACGCGTTTGTCCCAACAACAGTACAGTCACAGTATCAATGCAACCTAGATAAAAATTACTAAATTGCCATAGATTCAATGGGGATATCCTAGTTGGGACTAGCCATTGGAATTAAGCCACAGAATTCCAGAATGTCTTTGGCTGGTAAACATTCTGATACAAGCCTAGTCACCTCTATAGCAGTCCAGTGCTTCACCCTTTCTTATTAGATTTAGGAAGATTAAATTTGCAATGTAACAGCATCTCACTGCATGTTTCTGTTCTCCCAGTCCCTTTTGCTTGAAGGAGTAGGGAGATTTACAGTGCAATAATGCCATGTTATGTACGAAGCGGACATGACCAGAAAAGGGATGGATTGATGCACAAAGTCTGGCATCCTGTTAGGGATGTGCACATGTACAAGCTTCCCTTATGCATGCATATGACCTTTTTAAGAGTGCTGCAGGGGTTGGTATTTCCTCCCTCCTCTGTGCCCAAAGGCCACACACACACACTTAATGAACAGCCTCTGAAGCCCCTGGCACAGTCATCCTCTACTTCATAGGGGGCAGGAAGGATCACAAAGCTTCTCCCCATAGCCAGAAGCAAAATAATAACATCAGTGCTGGGATCTGCCAGGGCTCTCAGCACCGCTACAATCATTTCACAGCTGGCTATGGGGACAAAGCCAGGTGCTTCTGCAATCCGGTCTGCTCCACATGAATCAGGAAAGGGCCATGCAGGGGTCTCAAGAGGCTGTTCAGTAAGTCTAGGGTGATGATCTATGGCTCATCCTACTGTAGGTCTGCAAGAGGACCTACTACAGCTTGGATCCAGTCTATTTGAAGGGCCATATCTCCCTTTATGAGCCCATTAGAGCTCTGTCTGGAGAGGCCCTTCTCTCTGTCCCACCACCTTCCTAGGCTTGTTTGGTAGAAACAAGGGAGAGGGCCTTCTTGGTGGCTGCTCCCAGTCTTTGGAACTCTTCCTAGGGAGACCAGGATGGCTCCCTCCTTGCTCTTCTTCCATTGACAACTGAAAACATTTTTGTGCCTCCAGGCTTTTAGAAATTGAGTGGGGTGAGCTTTTAATAATGTGCTGTGCAGTTTCACAGTTTGGATAATCTTTTAATGAATTATGTTTTTAATGTTTAATGTTTAAACTTTATAAATTGTTTAGTCACTTTTAAATTAACCTTTATACTTTTATCAAAGTTTTTGTATAGTTTTTTTAAAAAAGCTTATTTTTTAATTAGGTTTTCTTATATAAGGGAATAACATACAACAAGATAATACAACAAAAACAGCAGGAAGATAAGCAAGAGATGATTTACAAGAACAAGACTGGATACCTTACATTAATTATAAAACATCAGACCAAAAATTCAAGCTTATTGTTTTTTAAAAAGTTATTAGCTGCCTTGAATCCCATTATTGGGAGATAATGAGATCCAAATGAATAAATGAATAAAATAAGGATGATGATGATGATGATGACGATCATCATCATCATCATCTTCATCATCATCTTCATCATCATCTGGGAAAGGGAGATAGTGGTGAAAGTTTGAATAAGATGGTAATACTAGGGAACAGGAAGCATCAGGCACTTGTGTTTCTTGCTCTGTCCATGTCACATTAATTGAAGCCAAAATTGAAACCAAAATGTCTGATGTGGGGTGAACAACTCCAAGTGAACATTGGAGAACTCCATACAGAATCACTGGAGAAAACAACCCTACAATGTACAATCACCTATCTGAACTTCAGTGGGGTATAGATATTCTGATTTTGGCAGTACGGTGGGCTCTTGTTATCTCCTGGGGTTTGGTTCCAGGACTTCCCATGGATACAAAAATCCATGGATGCTCAAGGCCCATTATAAACAACAGCATAGTAAAGTGGTGTCCCTTGTATAAAATTGCAAGCAGGAAGGTTTACTTTTTGGATTTTTTTTTGGGGGGGGGGTTATTTTCAAACCGTAGTTGGTTGAATCTATGGATGCAGAATCCGTGGATACAGGGGGCTGGCTGTATAGGTAGCTCACACATTCAGCTAACTGCCAGATTTGGTACACCATAGGCAAATAGAATCATAGAATCATAGAATTGCAGAGTTGATTTCGGCAGGGGGACGGTGTCGTACGAAACGGGCCCCCTGCCACGCAGCAGCCTCGTGAGTGTTATGAGCCCTCTTCCGCGGTAAATCGATGTCTGAAAAAGTCTATAGCCTACAGTATCTGGTATTCATACAGAACTGACCCTCCCTAGCTTCCAAGATCAGATGGGATCTGATGCAGAAGCAGGTAGGTTAAATTAAATATGCCTTATCCTGTCTCCCTAATTAGGTGAAAAGGAATAACCCCCTCATTTACCTTGATGAAACAGCCCCTTTAAGCTAAGATTTCTATCTTAATCTCCAACAGTAAAGTGTGTGTGTGTGTGTATGTGTCTGAATTACAAGTTGTAAGCAACTGTGGTTGATACTAACCACATAATGCTGAATGACATCATCAGGGACCATATCAGGTGTCTGGTTTTCACCCAGAAACCTCAGGGTCTGGAATGATCCTGAACTGACAACCTTACCCAAATGCTTCTGCATGTAAGGCATTGGGGACTTCCAGTGAGCTGCAGCCCAAATAAAACAGATTGCAAAGAAGCCATGGGAAACATTCGTGTGAAGGACATCATTGGTTCCCTTTTCAGAAATCTAGGCAAGGCCTTAGTCTTGGTTTCTTTCCCTGTCAGTTTGTTTCTGAGCACAATTCAAAAATGGTGGTCATAACCTATAAATCCCTGTATAGAATCATAGAGTCGGAAGAGACCACAAGGGCCATCCAATACAACCTCTTGCCATGAAGGGATACACAATCAAAGCACCTCTAACAGATGGCTATCCAGCCTCTGTTCAAAAACCTCCAAAGAAGGAGAAGGAGACCATACTTCTAGGCAACCCATGCCACAGCCAAACAGCTTTTACTGTCAGGAAGCTCCTCCTAATAGGTAGAATCTCTTTTCTTGTAGTTTGAGTCCATTGCTCCATGTCCTAGTCTTTGGAGCAGCAGAAAACAAGCTTGATCCATCCTCAGTATGACAGCCCTTCAAATATTTAAACATGGCTATCATGTCACCTCTTAACCTTAACCACTGATCAACAGTTCTTAGCATCAGGAAGTTCTTCCTAATGTTTAGGTGGAATCTCTTTCCTGTAGCTTGATATGGCTCAGGTCCAGGCTATTTGGCAGACATATCTCCCTCTTTGAGCCAGCCTGGGCTCTGAGATCACCAAGAGAGAGCCTTCTCTCAGCCCCACCACCATCACAAGCACAGTTAGTGGGGATGCAAAAGAGGGTCTTCTTGGTGGCTGCCCATAGACTCTGGAACTCCCTTCCTGGGGAGCCCAAAACAGTCCCTACCTGCTGTCCTTCCATCAGCAGGTAAAACCAATTTTATTCCCAAAGGCTTTTAAAACAGAAAGTTTTTAAAGAATGGGCTAGAGGGTGGTGTATTGTTTCAACTAAACTGTTTTTAACTGTATTTTATTCTTTTAGCTTGAAAGAGTCTGGAGTAATAAACACCTGAGGCAAAGCACAAAAATCAGTGTTTATAGAGCCATTGTACTGTCTATTCTCCTTTACAGATTGGAAACATGGCTCACCTATCGCCACCACTTATGACTCCTCGAATGCTTTCATCAGTGCTGTATACACACAATCCTAAATATACACTGGACTGACTATGTGACGAATGTTGCTGTCCTTGAACAAGCAGGGATCACCAGCATTGAGGCCATGATATTGAGAACACAGCTGCACTGGGCAGGGCACGTTTCTAGGATGGAGGACCATCGCCTCCCAACAATAGTACTCTATGGTGAACTCACCACAGGTCAGCGTAAGAGGGGTGCTCCAAAAAAGCGATACAAGGACTCCCTGAAACAACATCTCAGGCTTGGCCAAATTGATCACCAACAATGGTCCGCCCTGGCCTCACATCGGGAGGCATGGAGACGCACTATCCACAATGCTGCAGCCTTATTTGAGAACTCACGACGAACAAGTCTTGAAGAGAAACGACAATGCAGAAAGAATCACAACCCGGAAACATCACCCAAGGAGACTTTCTGCTGTGCTTTCTGCAACTGAACTTGTTTATCTCGGATTGGCCTTTTTAGTCATCAGCGCACTTGCAGAAAGTGCTGGATGAGTTCTTCCTGAATCTTTGTTTGCGAAGAAAAGCCAGAAAGAGAATTGTTTAAATAATGTAAATAGTTTAATTCTATTTTAATGTTCATGTTTGTATGTTTTTAATTGTCTCTCTGGCTTTTCTTCACAAACGAAGATTCAGGAAGGACTCATCCCGCACTTTCTGCAAGTGCGCTGATGACTAAAAAGGCCAATCCGAGATAAACAAGTCTGGTTGCAAAAAGCACAGCAGAAGGTCTCCTTGGGTGATGTTTTTGGGTTGTGATTCTTTCTGCGTTGTCGTTTCTCTTCAAGACTTGTTCGTCGTGAGTTCTCAAATAAGGCTGCAGCATTGTGGATAGTGCGTCTCCATGCCTCCCGATGTGAGGCCAGGGCGGACCATTGTTGGTGATCAATTTGGCTGAGCCTGAGATGTTGTTTCAGGGAGTCTTTGTATCGCTTTTTTGGAGCGCCCCTCTTACGCTGACCCGTGGCGAGTTCACCGTAGAGTAGTATTTTTGGGAGGCGATGGTCCTCCATCCTAGAAATGTGCCCTGCCCAGCGCAGCTGTGTTCTCAATATCATGGCCTCAATGCTGGTGATCCCTGCTTGCTCAAGGACAGCAACATTCGTCACATAGTCAGTCCAGTGTATATTTAGGATTGTGCGTAGACAGCGCTGATGAAAGCGCTCGAGGAGTCGTAGGTGGTGGCGATAGGTGACCCATGTTTCAGATCCATAAAGGAGGATAGACAGTACGATGGCTCTATACACACTGATTTTTGTGCTTTGCCTCAGGTGTTTATTGCTCCAGACTCTTTTGTGAAGTCTTCCAAATGCACTATATGCCTTTGCTAATCTGTGATCGATCTCTTTGTAAATCTTGGCATCTGAGGAGATGATGCTTCCCAGGTAGGTGAACTGCTGAATGGACTTGAGCACAGATTCGCCGACGGCAATGTGGGGATGGTGGTGTTCGTCCTGTGGTGCAGGCTGGTAAAGAACTTCTGTTTTCTTCAGGTTGACTTCTAGCCCAAACAGCTCTGCAGCTGTTGCAAAGCAGGACGTTAGGCACTGCAGAGCTGCTTCTGTGTGGGCAACAAGGGCAGCATCATTGGTGAAAAGCAGCTCACGGACTAGATAGTTTAGAGTCTTAGTGTGAGCCCTCAGACGACTTAAGTTAAACAAGCTACCATCAGTACGGTAGCGTATATAGATGCCGTCGTCTTCTTCAAGCTCTGCCACAGCCCTTTGGAGCATTGTGCTAAAGAAGATAGTAAATAAAGTTGGTGCAAGAACACAACCTTGCTTCACTCCATTAGTTATTAGAAAGGGCTCTGAAAGAGCATCGCCATATCTGACTTGACCACGCTGTCCCTCGTGTAGCAAGATAATCATTTTAAGGAATTTGGGGGGACATCCTAGTTTTTCCAGGATCTGCCACAGACCTTTTCTACTTACAGTGTCAAAGGCTTTGGTGAGGTCGACAAATGTTACATAGAGACCCTTGTTCTGCTCCCTACATTTTTCTTGCAGTTGCCTAAGGGCAAATACCATGTCTTTAGTACTCCTATTGGCTCTGAAGCCACATTGGCTTTCAGGGAGAAGTTCTTCTGCAATAGCAGGAACTAATCTGTTCAGGAGTATCCTTGCAAGGATTTTTCCAGCAATAGAGAGCAGTGTTATGCCTCGATAGTTTGAGAAGTCGGATTTTGCTCCTTTTTTCTTGTACAGGGTGATGATGACTGCATCTCGGAGGTCTGATGGCAGTTCCCCTTTTTCCCAGCAATTCACAAGGAATTCGTGGAATTTTTCGTGGAGTGCATGACCTCCGTGTTTCCAAACTTCAGGTGGGATTCCATCAATCCCAGCTGCCTTGCCGTTTTTCATCTGCTGTATGGCCTTAAGGGTCTCTTCCAAAGTGGGAGCTATGTCCAATTCATTTTTCATTGGTTTTTGTATCATATGTTGGATAGCTGAGGCTTGGACTACTCGGTTGGCGCTAAAGAGACTTTGAAAATGTTCAGCCCAACGATTCAGCATGGAGGCTTTATCAGTAATTAATGTTTGACCATCTGTACTGTATAAGGAGCTTTGGACCTGATAAGTAGGTCCAAACACTGCTTTAAAAGCTTCATAAAATCCTATTGTTCTGTTAAATTGTGAGTGATTTTGAATCTCATTTTTTTTTGGGAAAAGCGGGATATTATTATTATTGTTATTGTTATTATAGCATATCAGACAAAGCTCACCCTCCTGCAACACACTTATGCTTCTTCTGTGCTCCTTTTGTTCATATTTTTTTCTGGCACAATCACTTCTTAAACTTAATGTAAAATACCCCCACACACACTAACCTGTTTGATTCTCTGCCTTTTGAAATGAATCCCATTTGTTTAGTTACCTTTGTTGTCATGCCAGATGCGCACTTTGCAGAGGTCCCCAAGACTGAGGACATCAGAGAAATAGAAGACATCCAATTGGTCCCTTTCAAACTTGTTGGACCGGTTTGATTCCTTCAGAGCCAAAGTCCCGGTGTCCCCACTCTCCCCAAAGATGATCATAAACACATTGGCATCTGTTCCAGCCCCTGCAGAGAGATAGGAAGAGAACAGAGCATCATGGGAAGTTCAAAGGGGGGGCAGGTGCTGCATTAGAACATTGGGACATTTCTTAGACTAAGTCAAGCCACTGATCCACCCATCTTGGCACTATTTACTCTGACCAGCAGCTGTTTTCTAGGGTATCAGACAAGAGATTTTCCTCAGCCATACTAGGAGATGTGTGTGTATGTGTTTGCCTTCAAGTCACCTGTCAAAATATGATGAATGCATGAATGTTGTAGGGTTTTCTTAGGCAAGGAATACTCAGGTGTTTTTGCCAGTTCCTTCCTCTGAAATAGAGCCTACAGCAGTGGCTCTTAACTTTTTCTTTACCAGAGACCCCCTTTTTAAAATATCTTTTGTTGCCACAGACCCTCAAGCCTTAACTCAAGATTTAAATCCTAATAATGATGATAATGACGATATAACAACGCAGTTATACCATCCACTAAACTTTCCCTCAGAGACAATGGAGCGGAAGGAAAGAATTTTCTTCTGAGCTTTCATGCAAGTTTGTGGCTGGAGCGGATTGAATGGCAATGCGCAGGCCAGGTCTGCAAGCCAGCCAGCCAGCCTTTGCCTTGGCTCCTGTCATGTGCTTGTTCCACTGCAGGGAGAAGATAAGCCGAGCAGCCTTCAAGCATTTGTGGACCCCTGTGAGGACACTGTGGCCTCCTGGGGGTCTGCAGATCACAGGTTAAGAACCACTGGCCTACAGCAATTGGTATTCACTGGTAGCCTTTAGGGTATGTATCAGGAGATGTATCACAAAAGACAATAATGCTTGGTAAGGTAGAAGGCAGTAGGAAAAGAGGAAGACTGCATTAAAGGTGGATAGACTCAATCAAGGAAGCCACAACCCTGAGCATGCAGGACTTGAACAGGGCTGTTGATAACAGGAGGTGTTGAGGTCACCATGGAGTCACCATAAATCAAAGTTGACTTGACAATTTGAGGAGCCAGAGTAACTTTTCAGTCATGGAGCTATGCAACACAGTTGAACAACTCCATGAGTGAAAAGTTACTCTCTGACTCCTCAGTTTTGGATAAGAGCCATTGTATACCAACAACATACCTGCCAAAATTTGAAAACTGGATAAGTATGGTCAAGGAGAGTGGTTAAGATGACAAAAGTTACTTATGAGGAAGAACAGACAAGGTAGAAGAGGCTGCAGGAGTTTTCTTTTGCCTGAGCCTACTGGGAAGTGCAAGATTCCATCACCTCCTCTCCTCTCCCCTTGGCTGAGTCAACTGAATGCAGTTTGCAGCAATGGAAGTAGGCTGAGGGCAAAGGCACTCCCCACTTGCTTGCTAGCAGAGCAAAGCAAGTTATAGGAAGTTTTAGGCTCATGAACAAAGAGTTGCAAAAAGCACAATCACATGGAAGAAGAAAAATGGGAAACATCTAAAAAAAAAGCCAATGTGGCTGCACAACAAACTCAAAGAGGAAGTGAAAAGAAAAAAAAGAGCACAAGTCAGCTCCTGTATCTGCAGCAGATACTTTCCTGGACTTACTGTTTATAAGTGAAACTGCAGATAATAGCAAAACCCTATTAAAATAAAGGACTTCTGGTACAAACATACCACTGTGGTACATTGGAGGACCTAGCGATGATTCTATGATTCTAGGGACGTCCCTGCATGTGAAAAATTTCCTCCCCTTCTCCTCACCCTATCCTTAGTGGGCTTGGTTTGTATTAGAGACACAACCAAGCCATATGTATGATCATATGACCTAGGTCTACTGACCTCATGGGTCAAAGGATGATCTTTTATTACTCTGTCTGCTCTCTAAAGAAGAAACATGTACTTCCCTGCATGTCTGTAGGGATGGCTACCTTACCTATTTTCCCCGGGCCTCACTGGATTGGTGAGTCACGGTACCTATCCTAACCAAGATACTTAGTCAGCTAGGATGTAGGCTTCCCATGCATATGTAGATTGAAAACCGATTAGTAAATGCTTAAATATTCTTTCAAGAAGAAGTCTTTTGTTTTCTTTAGCAGATTGAGTCCTGAGTGATTTGCTAATTGAGTCCTGTCCACTTTCCTGTCTCTGCCACTCTGCTGTATTAGAAGTTAACTCTTAACCATTTTAACTTTGATGAAACCTTCCCAAAGGGCTTGCACCTGGAATCTTTAATGATTTTTTAATTTTTAAGCTCCTATGCCCCATTACACTTTCCCCCAAGTTGAGGCATATAGGCTTTCAATGTTAGACTAAACACAATTTAATTTTTGTGAGAGTAGAAGTGGATGCAAGGAAAGAAAGTTCAGCTGCTTTGAGGGGTTTGCAAAAAGAATTCCTCCTTTAGGACAGAAAACAAGATCTCTTTCCTTCATCTCTGTTCTGAATGCTTCTGTAGTGACTGTGAAATACATGTCAGATGCAGGCACCATTGACTGCAGTGGAATTTATTTTCAGAAGGTAGTCCCTCTGCCCCCTCCCCTCATGGGACAGAGACAGGGAAAAACTGAGAGTGATCTTGCCCATGGATCTCCTCCCCGAGAAACTGGGGGTGGGGGGAAAGGATGGGAGAATGAGTGAGTGAGTGGGTAGGTGGGTTACAGAGGGAAGGAACAAGAAGTGCTGCTGGTTCCACAGAGTGTGGGGCTGCACATGCACATGTTGGCCAGAAAATGTGGCCAAATATGGCCAGGAAGAATGGGGAGGTCACAACTTTTCTAATGAGACAGACATAACCAAATGGGAAAGGATCAAAAAGGAGTGAGGTATCTTAGGAGGGCAAAACACATGCCCCAAAGAAGAGACTGCAGTCAGAAGAAATATCAATTGTGGCTTGTTGTTTGTTGTGGCACCAGAGCTCTCTGCAGAGGAGGTTAACTATCTCACAAAACTACAAATCCCAGAATTCCATAGCATTGAGCCATGGCAGTTAAAGTGGTGTCAAATTGGATTATTTCTGCAGTGCAGATGCAGCCCAAGTAACGAGTTAACATCTCTTTACTGTATTATGATCCTTGCAAACTGTGTGGAACATTTGGTCTAAGAGCAAAATATAAATAAATCTTGATAACAAGTAATAATGTAGCCAGCAGCTGGTAAATAGGGGAGACTGCTTGGGATATGGGATGAAAAACACCCTTAAAGCCCACGTGGAATTTGGCCACACTGTTTCTCTCCTGTTGCTAATGTAACATACACATGGAGTCATTATCTCTGCATTGGGGAGGTGCTGCAATCTAGTGAGCTCCAAGCCTGAAAACTGTCTCAGCCAGACGTATGGTTAGGCTGACTGCAGTATAATCTGATCAAATATAAGCGCTTCTCATTCATTCTCTAATTTGTTTTTCCCCGCTGGCTGCCTCAGCTCATAACAAGATAGAACTCACCATCGTTAAAACCCATCACCCTTCATTTCCTGGAAAAGGGGAGATGCATTTGCTGAGGCTGCCATCTATGGCTCTACTTTTTCCTTTGGCCTTTGTGAGTCGGAGCTCAGCTTTACACAGAAAATTTTTTTCATGTCAAGATAACAACAGTTGCACGCAAAGGAATGCTGAACTCACAAACATTCAGAATTTAGAGTTCGTAACATTTTTATTTTTATGATATTGGTATTTTCAAAGCAGAATTTGGAAATGTCACGTTTTATACTACAACTTCTAGGCCAGAATCCTGTTGATGACTTATGCTGGTATATGGTACAGTTACAGTGGCATTTGCCATATCTCAGGGCTTGGACCCTCTTCTCCAATCCTTAGGGCAAGAGGGAGAACTCTCAGGGCAAGAGCACAGCTTGAAATGTGTGTGGATGTTTGTGTGTGTAGTGTGTAGTGTGTATTAGAGCAAATCAAGCCTGATCTCTCCCTAGAAGCCAAGATGACTAAACTGAGGCTGTTGTACTTTGGACATCTCATTGATGGTGATTTATTTATTTATTTATTTATTTAGGTATTTATACCCCGCTCTTCAGCCAGAAAGGCTCTCAGAGCGGCTTACAAATTGTTAAGCAATAGCAATTTATACATCTACACCACATTAAGTGGTTTCCAATGTGTGTTAGCTAATAATGCTCAGTAAAGTGAAAAGCAGTAGGAAAAGAGGAAGAAAGCACTACAGGTGGATTGATTCAATCAAGGAAGCCACAGCCCTGAGTTTGCAAGACCTGAGAAAGGCAGTGGTACTGGAGATCTCATTCATAGGATGACCATAAGTCAAAGGTGACCTGATGACAGACCTCTCTCTCTCTTTCTCTCTCTCTGACATGCTATTTTGTACGTCAATGGCATAACTCTGTGCAACTATAGCTAATGTTTCAAGTGTCACACTGAATGACATCACCAGGGGATGTTCCTTGTAACATCACCAGGGCCTACTTCCTGTGACATCACAAGGGGTCACTTTTAGGTCTTCAATTTTGGCTCTGAAATCCCAGGGCCTGGGACATTCTGTGTCGATGTAAGGTGCTTTTTCTAGCAGCACAGAGTGGCAATGGGACAGCAACAAAAACTTTTATCAGTCAGGAGAAACAACTACTCTGCTAGCTTGTGAGAAGCTTGTGAGACAGCAGGGCAGCCTTCTTCCCTGACAGAGATGGATTTCATTGCCACCACCAATGGGCACTTTATGGCTGCTGCCACTTCTCCCTCCTCCCTTGGTATAGTTATAACAGCCCATGGGATTGCAGCCCTAGAATTTTCCAGCCACGGGAATTCTGGGGGCTGAAGTCCAAAAATGTACCTTTTCTAAGCTTTGTTTCAAAGTGGTTACAAATAAGCAGGCCCAGTGTCAACACACAGCAGAGCTGGGCAAGTGCCAAAGCTTTCAATGACCCACTGTGATTAACCCTGGCATAATTTGGTGTTTGTTTTATTGAAACTTAAGGATCTGGAATGAAGAGAAGTGCTGGGCTAGGATGCTGGGAGCAGAACAGTTTTGCTCCTGTTAGTTGCCCACACAGTGGCAAACTAAGGGATTGTTCACATGGCAAAAATACTCCTCACAAAATTTGCTGAGAAAACGAGCTGTCTTAATGGAATCCTGCATTGTCTTGTGGTATTGTGAAGGAGGGGGGCCAAAAAGAGGAAAAACTACATGAGAAAAGCCTTCGTGGCTTCTCCCAACTGAAAAAAAAACACAAGAAACTCCAGTGATACGCACATTTTTGCTTGTCAAGACAAGTGATTCAACATGAATTGCTTCCCCATGCAGGAGAAAGTGCAAACCTGATTGACTGGACAAGTACAGGGAGTGGGGCTGGGTTACAATGCAAGCGCCTGCTGCCGCCATGTTGGATTTTCACTTTAGTGAGTGATCGCCAAGGCGATAAAATGGAGGTTTGTGCTATCTTTTCCTCTCTCTCTCTCTCTCTCTTTGGAAAGGTGGAATATCACTTGTGCGCACCATAAAAATAGAGGGTTTTTTTTTTAAAAAAAGTTCAGTGGCAGCAGATTTAAAAACATGAGTAATCACAGCCATTGTCTCAGCTACAGGGTGCAAAGTTTATGGGGGACGTAAACCCATTAAGACAGATTGCTATTACTGTGGAGCAGTCAGTTTTTTTTTCACTTCATGTAGACAAGCCCTAAATTCCCCTCCCCATGAACGGGAAGATGTTGGCCCATATCCTCAATTTTTAATGTAGGATTCAACAACACATTATCCTTTAGATAGTGTTGGACTGCAACTCCCATCAGCCTCAGCCAGCTTAGCCAGTGCTGAGGGATGATGGGAGTTGTGTTCCAACATCATCTGGGGCATCTCATGTTCCTCATATGAGGGGCAGATTTTGGCATATGCCCACCTCCTGAAAATTAGCGATGCACCCCCCAAATTTGCACAAATAGGATTGCTATTTGGAGGAACATTTTAATACAGCTCTATGATGCTCACTCCATGCACTTGGCATAAGCTGAAGTTTATTCCAAACAGCTGCAGAGCATGCTTTGAAGGCCATCTGGCCAAGGTTTCCATCTCTGTTGAAGCTGTTTCAATAATAATTCACAGGTTTCTTGATACCAACTGCCCCTGCTTCTCTTGTAAATTTGAATTCAATGACATATCACAGGGAAACCAAAAAAGGACTTTCTGTTTTAGAAGCTTTGAACATCATAGGCTGGTGAGCCAGCATGGTATAGTGGTTTGAGTGGTGGACTACAACTTTGCAGACCAGCATTGAAATCCCTGCTTGGCCATGGAAACCCACTGGGTGACCTTGGGCAAGTCTTACTCTCTCAGCCTCTGAGGAAGGCAAAGGCAAACCCCCTCTGAACAAATCGTTGAACAAATCTTGCCAAGAAAACCCTGTGATAGGTTTCCCTTAGGGTTGTCATAAGTTAGAAATGACTTGAAGGCACACCACCACAACAACAAAGGATGGAATATATGGAATTATATATGTGACAACAACAGCAAATCCATAGGCTGACACCAGAACTCTTTGAAATAAAAATGCAAAGCAAAATTTGGAAATTCCTTTTCCAACAGAATGTGAGAAAGCCAAAAGAGTTTCAATAAAATCACTGAAATTTCTCAGTGAGGTTGTGCACTTCCCTATAAACGCTTTCCTTAGACAGACCTGCTGACTCAACATCCGGTTGTGATTTTAAAAACTGTAAATAAAAATCTGAAGTAGATTCTTAAAGTAAATGGGGACGTACCTCCAATGTCACTGGTTTTAACCTGAACGGTGTATGTTGTGTAGTCCATCATCAGTTCATCGTCAATCACTGCTGGCATTTCCCACTCCAGGGTAAGCTTGTCACCCCATTGCTTTGACAGCCAATCACTGTATGTAAACGTGGTCACCTCTTGAGTAGTCAGATTCGTCATGATGATCTAAGAAAAATCAAACAAACAGAAAGAACTTTAGCTTCAGTCTAAATGCTGGCACCTTTGTAGCCTTAAAAGAGAGCAAGGGCACATGAACCAGAGAATTCTTTGAGGCAACCAGTGATGCAAGCAGAGCTTCACCTTTACATCTAACACACACACACACTGTAACAGATCCAATCCTTGGGCTCCTATCACTCTCCTTGCCACTTTCCCCCTCAAGAACCCTCCCTGGATCAGGTTATTGGGCCTTAAGGTGATTCCTATGTGGACCAGTGGATGCGGTGTTGTGTGCATTTGCTGTGGTAAGTGTGATAGAAACAACCAGACACAGTTGGGGGGAAAAATGAACAACTAGAAATTTATTAAGATACATTTAGACCACACATTAACCCCTGAACTATTTAATAATTTGCAGCTCCCCCAAGCCCTGTTCAGTTCATCCCTCTGGCTGACTGTCCTATCTCTTAGCTTTCCCCTACCTCTATGCCATCTTCCCCCCATCTGCCTTCTGCCAGAGACAAGCCTCAATTTTGGATCCTTTCTCCCTCATAGCCCCCTCCCCTTCACAGCATTGACTGAGCTGGGATTGGCTGGCAACAACCAGGCTTGACCAGCTCTTCTCTTCACTTTTTTTCTCTCTCACACACTCTCACACTCATATACTTGCACACACACACACACACACACACTGCCCAATCATCAAGGTCTTCCAGGCCTTTATACTGATTTATACAAATATAAAAAGCTTGCATTGGAGGACCTAGAAGATGCCTAGAGAGGATGCCTCTCTAGGCATTTTCCACGGTGATTTTATGATATGTATCCCTCTTTTGTGTCCCACAGATAAATGAAACTTTGGATACTGGGTCTGCAGATATGGGTGGGAGCAACTTGTACAAGAATAAAAAAGTCAACAACAGGAGAAAATATTAGAGCCAATCCTAACAAAAAGAGCACATGGGATGAGAGCCAGGGTAGTGCAATCGATCGAGTGTTGTATTAGCACACTAAGGACTTTTTCAGATGGGGTTTTGCAACACTAGCAGCCTCGTCCCTGTTGCAAGGCTGCTGCTCTGCAGGGCATCCCTTTCGGATGACGCTCTCCCTTTCCGATACTGTTGCATAACTGCTGGGACACTGCAGCGTTATATTTGGTGGTTTTCTAATCACGAAAGTTGATCGTGATTAGAAAAGCGCCAAATATGGCACTGCAGCATCCCAGCAGTTATGCAACAGTATTGGCAGAGGATCGGCAGGGGAGAGCGTCGTCCAAAAGTGATGCCCTGCAGCGCAGCAGCCTCGCAATGGGGACGAGGCTGCTAGGTTGCAAAACCCCATCCAAAAAAGTCCCAAGATTCAAATCCCTGCTCAACCATGGAAACCCGCTGGGTGAACATGGGCCAGTCATATGCTTCCTGCTTCAGAAGAAGGCATTGCTATACCTCCTGTGAACAAATCTGGCCCAGAAAACCCCATGATAGGTTTGTCTTAGCATCGCCATAAGTGAGAAATGACTTGAAGGCACACAACAACAAATGAGAAGTGTTGCAATGTTGCCAGGTTGTGCTTAATAATGATGACAACAACAGCAACAACACCAGTAATGGGTATAGTGCATTAATTCTTGAATTGTAAGTCAACACTTGTGTAAATCCTAGTGATTCAAACAGTGGTGGACTGGCCAGGGCGTCAGCTTGCCTGATGGCAAGTGGACCTTGTGGGTCCCTGATGAAGTGGTCCCCCTTGAACATTAGACAATATGTTAAAAGTGTTAATGACCTTTTAGTAACTTGAAGAGGGTGTTGGGTGTCCATCCTCACTGGGCTGGTGGACCAGGACCCCTGGGCAGACTTTGTCTCTCATGTGTGGAGGCCAGTGGGTAAACCAGGACCCCTGTGGGGTAGAAGCCTATGTCAGTAGGCCCCCCCCCCCATTCCTTCCCCAGGAAGCAAGGGGTCATGATCACTGACATTGGTGCCCCCCATAGGGGGGAAGCAACCCCTCCCTTCCTGGAGGGGTTGGGGAGGCCCAATAGACCAGGCTCCCATCCAGTGGCCCCCCTTTGTCTCCTGGGAACCAATATTTTTAGAACCAGTCCGCCACTAGATTCAATAGATCTTTTATAATCTGAACTAGAATTAGATGTAGGCCACTGTAGTTATAGTGTTGTAGTGCATATAGTGCATGATAGTGTAGCCTCCAAGTCAGAGCTTGGACAAGTTACCTTTTGGACTCCCAGAATGGCTACAGTGACTGGGGAATTCTGGGAGATGTAGTGCAACCTCCCTCTTTCCCAGTTCTGCCAAAGTATAGGGCTGTTCCACTGGATTTTATTTAGGAAAAAAAAAGAAAATGATTGTTATTATTGTTGTTTTATTTTACAAATTGTAGAAGTTGGGGTGGGGAAAAGTTTAATACATTTATTTTTGTTTGGTTTGGTTTTTCCCTAGTTCATTGCAATCAAGTTCATTCTTGCCCTGGGTGACTGCCCAGCTCAGCCAGTTCTATGTTCAGCTCTGATATTTGTGCAAAATATAAGATGACTGGGCATATAAGATGACCCCCCAATTTTTAAGTTAAAATACAGAGTTTGGGATATACTCGCCGTATAAGATGACCCCCTATCACCCGCCCTCCCCAAAGCTGCAATCAGACTCCGGATCCTCGCTGGGTGGGGAGGGGATCTTCTCCGTGACTTAGTCCACAAAGAAGATCAGTTGTTTACCTTACAAGAGGCTACATGATCAACTGATGTCTAGGAGTTTTGACTTCTGTAGAATTTGTTAGCTTAATGAATTTTTCTCAGCACATCTACTTTGCAGTAGTGACTTGGCAACCTTGGCAAAATATACTAGAATGTATGAGCTTATGGCTTAGGGTTCTCATTCTCTCCAGCTTCTGTTCTGTCAGGGTGAGAGACAGGAATGCATTTCTTTCCCTAAATAAAGTTGGAGCTAAAGTTGATGCTGGGAATGTGTGACTTACAGGTGGAAAAAACTCTTTGGTGGAAAGTAAGTTATCAGAGAAACCTATTCTTTGTAATTTGTGTCTGATAATTTGAGGTTCTGGCTAATGGGATTGTCTTCCTGAATAAAATGCTTATAACCTGATTCAGGTATTGGTTGGGGGCAGGGGAGAGTTTTAGCCAGTATGTTAATACCTAATACCAAGTAGTACATTCTGCTGATGAAAGACCAGCCTCAAGCCATAAAACTGTGGAGGACACACAGTTTGGTACAAAGAACTGTTGCTAAAGGAAAGCTGGACATATTTGTTCCAGAACAGGAGAGAAGCCAAGGAGCCAAACTGGAACAGCAAACAGCAGTTGTGGCAATACTTTGGCCTCAAATACCCTAAGTGCAGCAGGAATGAATGGTCTTCTTTTAGTATTAAGAAACCCAGACTATAGATTTAGCATTATTAGATGATGATTGAATAGCAGAAGTTCGAGGAGATATCCAAGTGCCAGAAGATTGGAAAATGACACCAAACTTAAAGGACTTAGTCACGGAGAAGACCCCGCTCCCCGTCCAGCCAGGCTCTCCCTGTCTGGACTCCTGCATCTTCACTCCCTTTGCAAAGGGAGTGAAGAGGCAGAAGATCAGGCGGTGGGTGAGGCAAACCATATACCTGGTGTATAAGATGACCCCTGACTTTTGAGGGTAATTTTTGGGGTTTAAAAGTCGTCTTATACGCCGGAATATATGGTATATTAAAGACTAACACACCTCAGAAATTAAAAAGCAGGCTCTGGAATAACAGAAACATTTTGGGGCGACAGTTCCTAAAATCCTCCTGAGGAGGAAGTCTTTATGGGAACCAAAAGGCCACAATGTAGGTGCCAAGCAGACGTCTTTTTGGAAAGCATTTTACAAGCAGGTTGTCACTGAAAAGACCGAACCCCTAAAGTTAGCTGGTCTAGAACAACGAGGAAGCTTTAAGTGTGGCAAGAAGGTTCATATGAAATGTATGAAACAGGGAAACACTTTCAGAAAATAGGTTTTCCATGTTTTTTTTTCAGGCTGTGAGGCCGTGTTCTGGAAGAGTTTATTCCTGACATTTCGCCTGCATCTGTGGCTGGCATCTTCAGAGAATGGTGGCGTGGGGGCGTGGGGGCTTTATATATTATGAGTCCCTGTTGGAGAAGATATGTACCTTTGTGTATTTGGATGGCTAGTTCCTAGGGGAAGATATGCAAGGAGGATTAGTGTCTATTTAGCTAATGGACCATTGTCTGCTGGGAAGCCCCCTGTTCCTGGGTGGAGTTCAATTTTTGAAAAGTTGTAGGTTCAAGGCACATTCAGCTGACTGAACAGAGGGAGGTACCTCTTCATACCATTTCAGGGATAGGCCCAGTTGAAGAAGCACCACTGACTCAGAGGTTCTAAGCTTAGCTAAAGAGAAAAAGCTTTTAGACCAAAGAGGGAACTATCAGGTCTTGCAAATGGCCTCTATCTGGGGGGTATTTTGTCCCACTGCTGCCACAGAGGTTTATGGGCAAGAAGTTGGGCTAGCTAAGCATAACAATTCCTTTCCACTGCAAATAGGGTTGCCAGATCTCAGGACCTCATCCTGAGTCTCCATTTTTCACAGGTCATCTCCAAGCAGGAGATCATAGAATCATAGAATCATAGAATCATAGAATTGCAGAGTTGGAAGAGACCACGAGGGCCATCCAGTCCAACCCCCTGCCACGCAGGAAATCACAATCAAAGCATCCCCGACAGATGGCCATCCAGCCTCTGTTTAAAGACCTCCAAGGAAGGAGACCCCACCACGCTCCGAGGGAGTGTGTTCCACTGCCGAACAGCTCTGACTGTCAAAAAGTTCCTCCTCATGTTGAGGTGGAATCTCTGTTCCTGGAGCTTGCACCCATTGCTCCGTGTTCCAGTCTCTGGAGCAGCAGAAAACAAGCCTGCTCCATCCTCAGCGTGACATCCCTTCAAATACTTAAACAGGGCTATCATATCGCCTCTAAACCGTCTTTTTTCCAGGCTAAACATACCCAGCTCCCTAAGTCTCTCCTCATAAGGCATTGTTTCCAGACCTTTCACCATTTTAGTTGCCCTTCTCTGGACACGCTCCAATTTGTCAATATCCTTTCTGAATTGTGGTGCCCAGAACTGGACACAGTATTCTAAGTGAGGTCTGACCAAGGCAGAATAGAGTGGCACTATTACTTCCCTTGATCTAGACACTATACTTCTATTGATACAGCCCAAAATTGCATTGGCCTTTTTAGCTGCCGCATCACACTGTTGGCTCATGTTCAACTTGTGGTCTACTAGGACTCCTAGATCCCTTTCGCACATAGTCTCATTCAGCCAGGTCTCTCCCATCCTATATTTATGCATTTCATTTTTCCGCCCTAAATGCAGTACTTTACATTTCTCCGTATTGAATTTCATTTTGTTAGCTTTGGCCCAGCTCTCCAGTCTATCCAGGTCATTCTGAATTTTGATCCTGTCCTCTAGGGTATTAGCTACTCCTCCCAATTTGGTGTCATCTGCAAATTTGATAAGTATGCCCCTAATTCCCTCATCTAAGTCATTGATAAAGATGTTGAATAGCACTGGGCCCAGGACAGAACCCTGTGGCACCCCACTGGTCACATCTTTCCAAGATGAAGAGGAGCCACTGCTGAGCACCCTTTGGGTTCGGCCGGTCAACCAATTACAAATCCATTGAACAGTTAACTTGTCTAGCCCACATTCTACAAGCTTGTTTGCAAGAATGTCATGGGGAACCTTGTCAAAGGCCTTACTGAAATCAAGGTATGCAATGTCCACAGCATTCCCTTCATCTACCAAGCTGGTAACTTTATCAAAAAAAGAGATCAGATTAGTCTGGCATGACTTGTTTCTCTGAAACCCATGCTGACTTTTTGTGATTATGGCATTGCCTTCTAAATGTTCACAGACTCTCTGTTTAATGATCTGTTCTAGAATCTTCCCTGGTATTGATGTCAGACTAACTGGACGATAGTTGTTGGGATCCTCTTTTTTCCCCTTTTTGAAGATGGGAACAACGTTTGCCCTCCTCCAGTCTGCTGGGACTTCTCCTGTTCTCCAGGAGTTCTCAAATATTATTGCCAATGGCTCTGAGATTATATTTGCCAGCTCTTTTAATACTCTTGGATGTAGTTCATCTGGTCCTGGAGATTTAAATTCATTTAGATTAAGAAGGTATTCCTGTACCACCTCTTTACTTATTTTCAGCTGGATTTCCCCTGCTGTGGATGCAAATTCTCCTGTTTTGGTGGGCTCAGCTCTGGCCAAAAGAAAAAGCCTGTCTGCATATCTCCAAGTGAGCTAGAACATCTGTAGCTTGTTACAGTTTGCAAGGCTTAATATATTTCTTGTTGCTACTTGCAAAGAGGGGTGTGTGTTCTACTCCTCCTTCCCTCCCGAACGTTGTGGCACCAGGATTCACCCTCTGCTCTGCTCTGCATCCACCTTCCAGCTGGAAGCAAATAGGCTAGATTAAAGGTTCCTCATCCAGTTTCCCTAAATAAATTGGGGGGGGGGAAGTCCCCTCAGTGCTCCTTGGACAGGGCTTTTAGTTAAGATTTCTGTCTTTAGTTTCCAAACAGCAAAATATTTTCTCTTCTCTTTCTCTCTCTCTTTCTCTGTGTGAAAAATAGTGTTTAAATGACAAGCTGTAGGCAACTGTGGTTGATCACTTCACTAGGAGCTATCCCTAGGTCTCAGGTTTTGGCCTGGAACCCTCCAGGCCTGAGATAATCCTGAAGTGGCAACCTTAACTGCAAATGAAAATACCTTGCCTGTATAAGTACAACCCCCATAACTGATACAATCTGCTCATTTTAGTTCGCCTCCCTTATTAGCTGTTATGAAAAGAAGGGGGAAAGGTATTAAAAACCCTCTTCTATTGTTATTTCACTGAAGCAGGAAAACTTAGCATGTTATGTGTGCATCTATCTAGCAACAAATGGTTAATTACAAGGCTGACGGCTTAATTTGCCTTCTTGTCTTGTCTACTTAGCACTGACAGTGCACCATCTGTTTTGACATTCCAGCTCTACCCCCACAAGTACTCCCGTATGTTCTTTCTCATATACACCTCCGACAAAAGCTGAGGTGAGCTCAGATCAGTGTTCGCACCACACTGATGCCTCACTGGAAGCCTACTGTGATAAATTTTGAAGTACGTTAAACTTGTATGCTGAAAATATATGTAAAGCAGGACTAGATTTGGAGGAAGGAGGCATGAAAATTGGAGGGAGGAACATCAACAATCAAAGACGTGGTGATGACACCATACTACTAGCAGAAAATAGTTTGGATGGTCCAAGCCATTGTATTCACAATTTCTATGTATGGTTGGGAAAGCTGGACAGTGAAGAAAGCTGATAGGAAGAAAATCAACTTATTTGAGATGTGGTGCTGGAGAAGAATTCTGTGTTAAAAAGACAAATAAATGGGCCCTAGAGCAACTCAGGCCTGAACTCTTCCTAGAAATCAGGATGACTAAACTGAGGCTTACGAATTTTGGCCATTTCATAAGACATGACTCACTAGAAAGACAATAATGCTTGGTAAAGTGGAGGGCATTTGGAAAAGAGGAAAACTGCATTCTAGGTGGATAGACTCAATCAAGGAAGCCATGAGTTGGCAAGACCTGAACAAGGCTGTTGAGGATGGGGTGACTTGGAGGTCTCTCATTCATAGAATCTTCAGAAGTTGAAGTTGACTTGGAGGCAGTTAAAATCAACAAAATGTCATTGTTCAGTGCTGGGCCCTGGTGGCTCTGATGTCAGTGGCATAGTCAGTCCTCTCCAGCTTTTAGTCCAGACATTAAAAGAGTTTTCCAACATACTGAACCCAAAAAGGTTTAGCACCTTGGATAGTTCCTTTAAAGTTTGGATTAGATGCCGGAATCGGGTCACCTTCCCACTGTCACTGGAACTACCAGCCTCCATTGCTCTTTGGCATTCAAGGGGATACCTTAACATGCCACACAGCTTTGTCTGAGAAATCAGCATTCAACAATAACTGAATGCAAATGTTGTACAAGAATGGAATTGTTCTGTCCATATAATATGGACGATTGCTGACTTCATTCTTGAAAGAAGCAATGAGTAATTTTATAAATTTTCTTCCCACAGTGAGAAGCTCTTCAAATACTTTTCAGAGACTATTCATGTTTCAGGACAAATTCTGTACAAAATTTAGATGTTGTATTTTTGTGCAGAAAATAGCATTTTCTGCACAGGAAACAGCTTTTCCTGTATATAAAGTGTTTTTGTTTGGGCATTATTCTGAACAGAATATGCATTTTTTGGTACATTTAATGTGCAGGAAAAAAGCATTTTGCTGCAGAAAATATCCAGATATAATTAAATGTTTGTGCAGAAAAAAATTTTGCACAGAAAATGCTGTTTTCTGTGCACAAAACCCCACACATATAAATTTGTGCAGAATTAATCTGAAATGGTAGAGATTCAAGTCTGTGTACAGTCAGAATTTTCCAATACCTGAGAAACACATTTTCCAACATTTTTTTCAAATGTTTTTGCATTTTCTTTTTATCCCAGCTATATAAATTCTGTGAATTAAAAAAAATCACATATAGTGTACCAGTTTCATCCATTCCCTGAGAAGCCAGATCTGGCTATGGTAACACATGCCTTTACTATGAACTTTATCACACTATTCTGTTATAGTGCTATTATTCCACTTTAACTGCTCTGGCTGCCTCCTGTGGAATTCTGGGCTTTGTAGTTTAGTGAGGCTTAAGAGCTCTCTGGCTGAGAGTTCTAAATGCTCCTCTCTAAACTGCAAATCCCAGAATCCCACAGGAGGCAGCCATAGCAGTTAAAGTGGAATAATAGCATTATCATGGTGTAGTGTGATAAGCACAGATTACTGGAACACACTCTATGTGGTGCTCTCTTTGGAAACTGTTTGGAAGCTTCAGTGGATCCAAAATGTTGTGACCAGGATGCTGACTTGGGCCAGTCACAGGGAAGATATATTTCCATTGTTAAAAACAGCTTCATTGGCTATCAGTTTGTTTCCAGGTGCAATTTGAAGTTCTGCTCATGATCTATAAAGCCCTATACAGCTTAGGTATGGACTATCTGAAAGACTATTTCTCCATACAAACCTGCCAAAGTCTTAAAATCCACAGGGGAATGTTTTCTCTTGGTCCCACCACATCACAGGATCATTGGTGAAGACACAGGGGAGTGCCTTCTCAGTGGCTGCTCCCACCCTGTGGAATTCCCTTCTGCGTGAGGCTAGGCTGGCCCCCTTCCTGCTCTCTTTCCACCAACAGACAAACACCTTTTCATTCAAGCAGGCTTTCAACATATAATTGCTTGCAGGGAGGCTTCTTATTTGGAGGAGGGATGTGATTTATTTTGTTGTATGTTTTTAATGATTTCGTACTATTTATAACCTATTGTTTTAATGGGATGACTTTGAATTGTGTTTTAAATTATATTGTTGGGTTTTGGTTGATTCTTTTTTGTGAGCCACCTTGGATCCCACTTCAGGAGAAAGATCTGCAGACAGAAAAAGCATCTGTCAGGGATGCTTTTATCGTGATTTCCTGCATGGCAGGGGGTTGGATTGGATGGCCCTTGTGGTCTCTTCCAACTCTACAATTCTATGATTCTATGATTTCACATACATTTTTTTGCAATTTATATTTTATAAAGAACCCTTTTTATATAATATTTTTGCATCTGGCAGTCATGAAGAGGGGATGGAGACCTTTAATTGCAGGATACTATTTTCATCCATCTCTCTGACTGAACTTAAGTGAAGTATGTAAGTCCTAGCCAACGAGATACCTGCTTCTGACTTTAGATGTTGACAGAGCTTGGAAAGTTACTTTAAAAAAGTAATTCACTCCATTACTCATTGTACTGTTTGGAAAGTAATTTATGCATGCTACTCACTACTGTTTGTTGTTGCTTTTTGATGTCAACTTGACTTTCACTTATGGCTGAGGTCTTACAAACTCAGGGCTGTGGCTCTCTTGATTGAATAATGCCTTCTGACCTATAAGTCTCATCTTCTGCTACTACCTCTCGTTTTATTTTAGATTGTCTCATCACCATGGCATTTTCAAAGCAAAAGTCTTAAGGAGTTGTTTGCCACTGCCTTCTTCTGCACAATACTAGTTATGGTGCTACTGCTGTCCTCTCTGAGGGCTTGTCTATACTGTGTGTGTTGGGGGGGGGGAAATCAGCTTCAATTCAAAGTTTCCTGGGTCCACAGTGACCTCATTAACACCACCCACATCAATGTGAAAATGAAGCAAGATTGGCAATACCAGCCACAAATTTCCCTCAGATGTACAAAACTTTTCACTGTTAAAGGGCAGTCCTACCTTGATCACACTCGTATACTATAGTACTTCACATTATTTCCGGCCACATGGTCATGGCTGTGCTGGTATTTTTATTTTTACTATTTGTCCTCCCCCCACCATGCATGTCAATATACATTGTCCCAGAGTAGTGTATTGTTGGATAGGCAGAGATACACTAATACTGATCTCCGCACAAATCCATATTTGGAAAATAATAGTGGCTGCACACTGGCAAAATGTAAATACTTTATTTATTTATTTATTTATTTCCCGCCTCTCCCTATGGATCAAGATGGGGAACAAAACAGATTAACATCTATATATAAAAAAGTTTGGGTATGTACAATAGGCTGGGTATGTTTCCTCTCCAGTGTGCTGATTGGCTGCTCAGGAAACACACCCAACCAATCACCACCCATATGCAAATTCCCCCTCCACCTCACAATCCACTCCTGCCACTCAATCTGCATCTACACCCCCAGCCTCACAAAGGGCCCTCCCTGCTCTCACCCCCTCAGCCACTCACCAGTCATGGGCTGCAATGGGACCCAGATAGACAACTGGTGGCAGAGGCAGTGGGATGCCACTGCTGCCACTGTGACAGGAGCCAGGCAGTCAACTGGTGGCAGCAGCAATCCAGGCAGTCAACTAGCTCGCTGCTGCGATGGGACCCAGGCAGTCAACTAGAAGTGGTGGCAGCAGCGGGATGCTGTGACGGGACCCAGACAATCAACTGGTGGTGGTGGGACACCACTGTAACAGAACCCAGGCAATCAACTGGTGGTGGCGGCAGCTGCAGCATCGGCTGAGCTACAGAGCGAGTCACCCTCAATGTTTCTGGGAGAACAGTGTATGGTACACCAGGTCCAGCTAGTATAACATATAACACCCATCAAAAACACAAGCACACAACATCAACTTAAAAAGCCAATATGATAAAAACCAATTAAAACAATCAATCCTTATTTAAAATGCATAATTTAAAATCCACAATTTAAAAATAATCTGGATAGGCCTGCCAGAAGAGACTAGTCTTTAATGCTGTTTTGAATTCAGAGAGCATATTCAGCTGTCTAATCTCTTCTGGCAGGCCATTCCAGAGTCTAGAGGCGGCTGAAGAAAAAGTCCTCTGGGTGACAGTTGCCAGTCTAGTCCTGGCTGACTGGACCAAATGTCCCCCAGAGGACCTGAGTGTATGGGGCGGATTATACGGAAGGAGGCAATCCCATAGGTAACCTGGACCCCAAACCAGGTTGGACTTTAAAGGCAGTGAAACCCCCACCCCCCAGCTCTGCACCGAAGCAAACTCAGAGCCAGCCATACATACAATAAACCAGTTTTCCCAGTAAAGTGCAGGGTAAAAGGTAGTGTTTTTCCCCAAACTGGATTGAAGCCCTCAGGCATAAAAAAGAACCACATTTCCACTGAATTGTCAAGAACATTGTGTGTCCTGCTCATACAGGCTTCAAGGTGAGTATGATTTTTTTTCTGCAGTGTAGAGAAGCCTTGAGAGATCTTCCGCCAGTGTCACCACCTACTGCGGCTGCCCAGTAGCAGTTTGGCAGATTTAGTCCGGCTCCTACACGCTACCACCAGCAGTGCATAGCATAGTCTCCCACGTCACAGGAGCATGCAGTCCCACGGCCCCAGAGGTAATGCCAAGGTGGAACTCACTACTGTGCTTACAAAATAACTTGTACTACTTGATATACCCTGAACTATTCTTTTGTGTTACTTTAAAAAATGGAAAAATGAAAGTGGTAAGAGAATATTTATTTTTATTTTTATTTTATTTTTTATTTATTTAGTTATTTATACCCCGCTCTTCAGTCACAAGGCTATCAGAGCGGCTTACAAATTGTTTTAAGCAATAGCTATTTACACATCAACACTGCATTAAACAGTTTCCAATGTATGTTAGCTAATTGCCCCCACAAGCTGGGTACTCAATTTACCGACCTACGAAAGGATGGAGGCTGAGTGAACCTTGGAGCCCGCTGGAATCGAACTTGCAATGTGGTGGCTTGCAGTACTGGCATTTAACCACTGCGCCACCAGAGCTCCAGAATAATTTTTCTCATTTAAGAAAGCCTTTACATGTAACTTTTTTAAGTAACCAAAAATGTACTTGTCGTACCAATGAAATAATGTTGTCCCCACTTGTTATGAGACTTTGAAAGGTAAGTTATTTAGCTGTTGTTATAAAAGAAATGTAACACTATTTATTACTGTAAGGAAGTAATTGCTTCCAAGCTCTGGGGTTGGGGTCCTTGGAAAAGATCCTCTTAATGTGGGGGTCTATTTGAGTGGGCTCCCCCATTCTGATCACTGTCCAGTACTTTCTTTCTTTTGTTTAAATACTTACATCTGGCCCCTTTTTCTGAGACGTCAGGGCAGTATACATATATAGCAATACTGTATAAAAAAATAATAATTTATTTGTACAATTGAAAAGTAAATTAGCCTCCAAAGACTTTAATAAAAGGCCATATTTTGTTTGGTAGCAGGAAGAAACCATTGTCAGGATCTGTTAGCTCTCCAAAGGGGAGGCATTCAACAAATGGGTGTCACAGCAGAGAAGGTTCTCTCCCATGTCCTTCCCCAAGTTATGGCTCCCACTGGTGGGACACAGAAGAGGGCCCCTCCAGCAGATCTCAGTCCTCAAGGAGGTATATATAAAGATGGCCTTCTCTCTCTTGAGGGTTGTCTAAATGGTCAAAATAACCCTCACAGAAATCATATGGAAGGTGATCTGCCTAAATGAACATTCACAGTGACACGTCTTATTCAGAAGCAGGGGAGCCAAATCCACTGCAAACTCTGTCAGGGAAGCCCTCAGGGCTTTTTTTGGAGTTTTTAAAAAGCCCCGTAGGGGATGCAAATGCCGGGTTGTTACGACAGCTGCATTCGCATCGCTGAACTGAGGCAGCGCAAGCTGATTGGCTGGATGAGCATGGGGGGCAGGGCTTGCAAACAGGGCAAGTGCCTGCTTCCACTGTGTTGGATTTTTGGCTAAGCGAGAGATTGGTAAGGTGATAAAATAACAATCTTTTCCTCTCTTTTCTTCTTTTTCTTTTGTAAATATGAAGTATCGCTTGTGTGCACCAAGGTAAATGTGTTTGTTTTTTTTAAACTTGGAGGCAGCGGATTTAAAGGCGTGAGTAATTCACTCATGGCCGCCATCTTGGCTAGGGGGCATATGAAGTTTATGGGAGATCTATTAACCATTAAGACAGGTCACAGCGCTGCGAACTGCTATTTCTTCAGAGCAGATCATTCCCCGTCCCTGCTCACATATACAAGCCCTTGGATGTAGATTGATGTGCACGAATGCCAATTCACAGCAGCTTCTATTTGGCTTAACGGTTTTTTTGGCAAGATCGCAGGCATGCGAAGCTACCCACTTTTTCTGTTCCAACGGGTATGCTTGTGAATCAAGATGGTGACTATGAGTGAATTACTCGTGTTTTTATTGTCACTAGTTGCCGCCGCCAAACAGTATTTTTTAAAAGCATATTTATGGTGCGGAAGTGTGATGTTCCACCTAAATAAATGGGGGGAGGGTGTTTCATCACCTCAGCATACAATCGCTATGGCAAAAATCTAACATGGTGGTTCTGGGCACTTGTTTTGTTAGCAAACTCCACCCCCTGCACACATCTGACCAATCCGCTCTCTACTTCCACTCTTATTGGGAGTGCACATCAAAGCAAATTTGTTGTCCCAACGAGTGGGAATGCACATTCCCCACGGAGCTTTTTAAAAAATACCTGTGGTGTTTTTGGCGGTTTTGGCCCCTCCTTCCAAATATGGCGGTTTGATGCAGGATGACATTTAGACAAATTGTATTCTCCTCGAATTCTATTAGGAGTATTTTTGCCATTTGGACAACACCATAGTTAGCCATCTCTTCATTGCTTGCATAACCTGGAGAGGGCATATGAACAGGCAGTGACCAGAGCTTGCAGATAATTTGTTAAAATAATTTGTTACTCGTAATTCATTCCATTCAGCGACAGGGCTCTCTTCTCTGCCCTTCAGGTGTTTAAATACTGCTGTCATGTCTCTCCCACCCCCATCCCTTTTACCTCTTCTCCAAGCTAGACAGACTCATCCCCTAATTCCTAAAACTTTCCTCTCAGCCTTTCCTGCTTCTCATATCACTCATCATTTCGTACTTTCCCAACATTTCACAGATGAAAACCAGGGCATGAATGCCCAAGCAACATCAGAGTGCAGTCAAGAGGGCAAACGTTATTAATGAGGAAGAACATGCAAGCTAGGGAGAGGGTGCAGCAGTTTGCTTTTGCAGCCAACTGGGAAGGGCAAGATTCCACCACTTCCTCTCCTCTTCCTTTGATGAGTTAATGGACTGCAAATTACTTTTGTACTTTGAATTCAGTCTGCAGAATTGAAGAAGCTGAGGACAGAGGGAAGAGGGAGGAGGAGAGAAAAACTGGGACATTTTTAAAAGCAACCAGAAAATTCGGATGACGGAGGATTCATCAGGACTCTCCCTGCCAAATAGAGATAGTTGGAGAGTATGCCATTTTTGTTTCCTTCGTCTGAATGTCTTTATATTTGTCCCCATACTTCTTGAAGGTGGGTGCCCAAATCCTGTACCTGTGGCACTTCCTCACCATGAGTTCCATCTTATGAGTTAGTAACATGTGGGTTAGAAAATATGACTGTTAGGTGGATTTGTAATTGGTTGACTGACTGAACCCAAGAGGTGGTCACCAATGGCTCCTCTTCATCCTGGAGAGAAGTGACCAGTGGGGTGCCACAGGGTTCTGTCCTGTGCCCAGTGCTATTCAACATCTTTATCAGTGACTTGGATGAGGGAATAGAGGGCATGCTTATCAAGTTTGCAATGAGGGGTAGCTAATACTCCAGAGGACAGGATCAGAATCCAAAATGACCTGGACAGATTAGAAAGCTGGGCCAAAACTAACCAAATGAATTTCAACAGGGAGAAATGTAGGATACTACACATGGGCAGTAAAAATGAAAAGCACAGATATAGGATGGGTGACACCTGGCTTGATGGCAGTGCATGCAAAAGGGATCTAGGGGTCTTAGTGGACCACAATCTGAACATGAGTCAGCAGTGTGATCCAGCAGCTAAAAAAGCCAATGTGATTCTAGGCTGCATCAATAGGAGTATGGTGTCTAGATCAAAGGAAGTAATAGTACCACTCTATTCTGCTTTGGTCATACCTCACTTGGAATACTGTGTCCAGTTTTGGGCACTTCAATTCAAGAAGGATATTGATGAGGTGGAGCATGTCCAGAAGAGGGCAACCAAAATGGTAAACAGTCTGGAGGCCATGCCCTATGAGGAGAGGCTTAGGGAGTTGGGTATGTTTAGCCTAGGGAAGAGAAGGTTAAGAGGTGACATGATAGCCATGTTTAAATACTTGCAGGGATGTCATATTGAGGATGGAGCAAGTTTGTTTTTTGTTGCACCAGACACTAGGACACAGAGCAATGAATTCCAACTGCAGGAAAAGAGATTCCACCTAAACATTAGGAATAACTTTCTGACAGTAAGAGCTGTTTTACAGTGGAATATGCTGCCTCAGAGTGTGGTGGAGTCTCCTTCTTTGGAGGTCTTTAAACAGAGGCTGGATGGCCATCTGTCAGGAGTGCTTTGATTGTGTATTCCTGCATGGCAGGGGGTTGGACTAGATGCCTGCTGTGGTCTCTTCCAACTCTATGATTCTCTGTTGGCCAAATGTTAAGTTCCTTCCTCACTTTGTCAATTCTGCTGGTGAGAGAGAACTCCTTGCACCAACTGGCCTCCCTCATATATGGGGGTGGGGGGAAGACCCTAGCTCCTTCATCATCCCACATCTGTTACCATCACAATTCCCTTGGAAAGCAGTTGTTTTCCACAGAGTTTGTTGCTCCACAGAGTTTGGAAAAGTTACATACATGGCCATGTTTGTTAGAGGATTCAGAGACCTGTGGAAGATTGAATGATGTTTGCATTCTTTGTGGCTGTGCTGCATGGCAGATAGCTTTTACCACTGATAGAAGGCATTTTAGCAGTTCTAAAACAGCAGGTGTTTTCTTCTGTTTGCTTTACCTTATATCTTTACTATACTCAGAAATTTGCAATGACCCCTTGAGCATAAAATGAAAGATTTTAAAGTGCCAATACAAAAAAGCAGAAATAAAAAAATTATTGTGCATACATAACCCAGATGAAAATAAGTTACATTATTATTATTGCTGTGTGATATAATTGCTTATTTTTTAAAAAGTGGATTTGCAAAGAGAACGTCAATATTTGGCACGCTATATTGGAGAAAAATGGAGCAATACATTTTGCAACTGCAAAAACAAAATGGTATAAAAATATAGTAGTGACATAGCTTGCAATTGGCCTTTTCCAAATGGTATGCATATGGGGCAGCCCTGGCCTTCCACCACCTATGATATTCTCCCCAAAAGTCCAGGGTAGCTACTATTTCCCTGCCTCCCCAAGGAGCTCTGAGATCCCATCACAAAAGCAGATTTGTAATGCATTGCAGGTGCAGTGGCGTCGTGCCAGAGTTCCCTCCTAATAAAGTCTAACAGCAGAGAGTCCATTTGAGTAAAATTATAGGTTGTGCTTGGCTTTGCTCACAGATCTTCTAGGTCTCTGATAGTTCTGCCAAGATAAGAAGTGGGGAACTGGAGGAAACATTATCAAAATATGTGACCTTGCCAAGAAGAAAGCAGACTTGCCTTATTACTCTCTCCTGGGATGTAAAAAATAATGAAGGGATGGAAAGCTCTCAGTAGGAGGAAGAAAACACTTGAGATGAAGGACACACTATTGTTGACAAGGTACTCAAGCTGTCCTCAGGGAAGGATTGTACCTCAGTGGAAGAACATTTGTTTGCATGCAGACAATCCCAGATTCAGTAATTGCCATCAGGGAGGCCTGGAGAAAAATTTATCTGAGAACTTGGAGAGGTGCTGCCAGTCAGTGTAGGGAACCTCAGGCCCTGGGGCTGAATCCAACCCTCCTGAGGTCCCATTCCAGCCTTTGAGGTTCCCCAGATGGCCATGTCCTCTTCTCGATGAATGATACCATCATTTTGTGACTTCCCAGCTTTTGTATGGGGAATTTCCCCCCATCTTAAAAGGTTGAAATGCCTGTGGTTAAGATTTGGGGACTGGCAGTAATATATTTCATCTAAAATATGCTGGTATTTTCAGTCCCACTCCTTTTGCCTTTGGCCATGCCCACTACTGGAACGTGACCCCTGATAATTTCTCTGAAATGGAATTTGGTCCACAGGTTGAAATAAGCTCCTTATCCTTGGTACAGACCAGGCCTTCTAGATGTTGTTGGGTTGTAGTTCCCAGCATTCTTCAACACTGGCAGCATAGAACTGCTAGGACTTAGAGATCACCAACATGTGAAGAGATGTGATTCCCACCACTGGTGTAGATGATGCTGAGTTAGATGAATGAAAAGTCTGACTCAGTATAAAGCATTGCTTTCTGTACTCTATGTGGAGAGGGAGAAGGAGAAGCATTGCTTTATGGGCTTTTTCAGAGCTAAGATGTCTGACTTATGGCTAGGCCAGAGCCTGTATATTGTGTCCCTTCTAGTCATTTTTGGCTTATGGTGACTCTAAGGTGGCCCTAAAGGCACCAGATTCCATCTGATCTTGGAAGCTGAGCAAGGTCAACCCTGGTTAATACTTGGATGGGAGACCACCAATGAATACCAGGTGCTGTAGGCTCTGTTTCAGAGAAAGGGTCTGGCAAAACCACCTCCGAGTATTCCTTGCCTAAGAAAACCCTGGAGTTTAAGGTGGGATGCAAAGGGAGGAATGCATTTATGAATGTGACAATAGTGCCACTACTGTGAATACCTCTCTCTCTCTCTCTCTGGCTTTTCTTTGCAAACGAAGATTCAGGAAGGACTCATCCCACGCTTTCTGCAAGCTCGCTGATGACCGAAAAGGCCAATCCGAGATAAAGAAGTCGGGTTGTAGAAAGCACAGCAGAGGGTCTCCTTGGGTGATGTTTCCGGGTTGTGATTCTTTCTGCGTTGTCACTTCTCTTCAAGACTTGTTCGGTGTGAGTTCTCAAATAAGGCTGCAGCATTGTGGATAGTGCATCTCCATGCCTCCCAATGTGAGGCCATGGCGGACCATTGTTGGTGATCAATTTGGCCAAGCCTGAGATGTTGTTTCAGTGAGTCCTTGTATCGCTTTTTTGGAGCGCCCCTCTTACGCTGACCTGTGGCAAGTTCACTGTAGAGTACTATTTTTGGGAAGTGATGGTCCTCCTTCCTAAAAACATGCCCTGCCCAGCGCAGCTGTGTTCTCAATATGATGACCTCAATCCTGGTGATCCCTGCTTGCTCAAGGACAGCAACATTCATCACATAGTCAGTCCAGTGTATATTTAGTATTGCACGTACACAGCGCTGATGAAAACATTTGAGGAGTCATAAGTGTTGGCGATAGGTGACCCATGTTTCAGACCCGTAAAGAAGAATAGACAGTACAATGGCTCTATACACACTGATTTTTTGTGCTTCGCCTCAGGTGTTTGTTACTCCAGACTCTTTGTAAAGTCTTCCAAATGTGCTATATGCTTTTGCTAATCTGTGATCAATCTCTTTGTCAATCTTGGCATCTGAGGAGATGATGTTTCCCAGGTAGGTGAACTGCTGAACTGACTTAAGCACAGAGTTGCCGACGGCAATGTGGGGATGGTGGTGTTCGTCCTGTGGTGCAGGCTGGTAAAGAACTTCCGTTTTCTTCAGGTTGACTTCCAGCCCAAACAGCTCTGCAGCTGTTGCGAAGCAGGATGTTAGGTGCTGCAGAGCTGCTTCTGTGTGGGCAACAAAGGCAGCATCATCAGCGAAGAGCAGGTCACGGACTAGATAGTTTAGAGTCTTAGTGTGAGCCCTCAGACGGCTTAAGTTAAACAAGCTACCATCAATACGTAATGTATATAGATGCCGTCTTCTTCTTCGAGCTGTGCCGTAGCCCTCTGGAGCATCATACTGAAGAAGTATGGTGCTTCTTCTCCCACAAGAAAAATCAAGACTGGCTTGATGAAAACAACCAAGAGATCCAAAAACTGTTGGCAAAGAAGAGAACTGCTCACCAGCCATACCTCGCCCATCCAACTTGCCATGTAAGAAAAGCAGCTTTCCACCTCACGTGTAGTAAACTTCAACAAAAACTCCAAGACATGCAGAACAAGTGGGGGATCAATATAGCAGAAAAGACACAACACTGTGCAAATCTGGGTGATCTTAGAGGATTTTACAACACTCTTAAAGCAGTGTTTGGACCTACTTAGAATCATAGAATCATAGAATCATAGAATTACAGAGTTGGAAGAGACCACGAGGGCCATCCAGTCCAACCCCCCTGCCATGCAGGAAATCTTGATCAAAGCATCCCCAACAGATGGCAATCCAGCCTCTGTTTAAAGACCTCCAAGGAAGGAGACCCCACCACGCTCCGAGGACTTATCAGGTCCAAAGCTCCTTATACAGTACAGATGGTCAAACACTAATTACTGATAAAGCCTCCATCCTGAATTGATGTACTGAACATTTTCAAAGTCTCTTCAGTGCCAACCGAGTAGTCCAAGGTTTAGCTATCCAACATGTGATACAAAAACTGATGAAAAATGAACTGGACATAGCTCCCACTTTGGAAGAGACCTTTAAGGCCATATAGCAGATGAAAAATGGCAAGGTAGCTGGGATTGATGGAATCCCACCTGAAGTTTGGAAACACAGAGGTCATGTACTCCATGTTAAATTCCACAAACTCCTTGTGAATTCCTGGGAAAAAGGGGAACTGCCATCAGATCTCCGAGATGCAGTCATCATCACCCTGTACAAGAAAAAAGGAGCAAAATCCGATTGCTCAAACTATCGAGGTATAACACTGCTCTCTATTGCTGGAAAAATCCTTGCAAGGATACTCCTGAACAGATTAGTTCCTGCTATTGCAGAAGAACTTCATCCTGAAAGCCAATGTGGCTTCAGAGCCAATAGGAGTACTACAGATATGGTATTTGCCCTTAGACAACTGCAAGAGAAATGTAGAGAGCAGAACAAGGGACTGTATGTAACATTTGTCGACCTCACCAAAGCCTTCGACACTGTGAGCAGAAAAGGTCTGTGGCAGATCCTAGAAAGACTAGGATGTTCCCCCAAATTCCTTAAAATGATTATCTTGCTACATGAGGGCCAACACTGTCAAGTCAGGTATGGCGATGCTCTTTCAGAGCCCTTTCTAATAACTAATGGAGTGAAGCAAGGTTGTGTTCTTGCTCCAACTTTATTTACAATTTCTATGTGAACACATAGTATCACTGAATATGGAGCAGTTACTGATTTTTAACTCTAAGTTATTAATCTGTAACAGCAAAACAAGATGCCAGCCATCATCTCTATATATTATCTCTGCCTTTTCCCCAGGACTGTGACTCAAGGTGGCTTACAAATCAAAATGATTACAATAAAAGGTAGAAAAAAATGCCCCCTCTGCCCCCTAGAGGTTGAGGAAGGCATTTACAGCAAAAGCAAACAAAACAAGGCAAAACAAAAAAGCATCCTTGAGGACTTGTACCTTCCCTGCTTCTGCTGTAAGCAGAGAGTCTTGCAAGGAGAAGTCCCAAAGCAGTGTTTCGGCAGGTAGGTTAGTGTACCTACCTATAGACAGATCTACTTAGATAAGTAAGAAGAGCCCGACTCAATTAGACCAAGGACATTTTCAGAGGATCCTTGCTGTTCAAGGATCGCCCGGAACAGTTTTGTCGCAGCAGCACGGCAGGGGGTTGATTTCGGATGACGCCGTCCCTGCTGCAAGATCGTCCATCCCTCTTGCGCTAAGGCTTGGAGCCTGCCGCGCTATATTCGGCAAGATTTTATTCACGGAGGTTGTCTGTGAATAAAATCTTGCCGAATATAGCGCGGCAGGCTCCAAGCCTAAGCGCAAGAGGGACAGGCGATCTCGCAGCAGGGACGGCATTGTCCGAAATCGACCCCCTGCCATGCTGCTGCGACGAAACTATCCTGGGCGATCCTTGCGCGGCAAGGATTGTCTGAAAATGTCCCAAGAGTCTATCTTGTGTTTCCAATGGTGGGCACCTTGATGACTTCAAGGAAGCCCACAAGCAGACCACATACCTATAGGACTGTCCATCTGTCCATCTCTTTCTCTTGCATCAACATTCAGGGATTTTTAAAGGTTTTTTAAAAAGGAACTGCAGAGCAGTACATGATGGTATTCTGCATATATAGGTCATGCCACTAGAACAAAGGTGATCAAAGTGCAGTCTATGGGTCACAGATAACCCTTGGGGCCCCAAAGTGTGGCCCTTCAAGCCCCTTTGTAGCTCCCAAATCCCTCCTAGACCCGCATTTTTAAAAAAAGTGATTTATTTGCTTTCAAACCTCCCATAATAGCTGCCTGAGCCCAAGTGACCCACAGCAAGCAAACAGAGCTGAACATTGGCCAGAATTGAAACCAGAGGATGCAATATCGCTTTTGCTTGCACTGGATGTGCCTCTGTGGCTGCCAGGGAGCATGGGGAGAAAATTGGTCCCTGTCACTTCTAGTTTCCCACCCATGTACTAGAACTACACCTGCACATTTTCCTTATGTGTGTTTGTACCGACATTCTGTGACATTTAGAAGTCGATACAAAATGGGAGAAAATCCTTGAATCTGACAGCACAGTGCTTCTGTAAAATTGTGTTTAATTTCAGTTTCACACAAGAGGCATCACTCGCTACCACAAAATTTTATTTGGAGTGAGTGATTAGATAGATAGATAGATAGATAGATAGATTAAGGCCTTGTCTAGATGGGCCCTATACCCCATTTCCCCCCAATCTTGGAGTCTTGTAGTCCAGATGATATGGTATATTTGCCCCATTTTCCCTCTGAGCAGTCATCACAATCCCTGAGGCAAAGACAGGGCCAAGACGGGGGTGGGTATGGGTGGGATGGGGTAAGACTTGTTACACCAGTTTAAAAAAAATCTGGTAAAATTCATCTCAGCAGGCAAAAAACACACCAGGCCCCACGTAACCACAGGAGTTCATTCCGGTCTGTTGGCCCTTCACTGCCACTGCCACCTGCCTCGCTCTTCTGTATCCAGGAAGGAGTCCCACAGCATGCGACCAAGGCTGGTCACATGCAGGGACCTTGCTCACGTGCTGCGGGTCAGCTTCCTGACTGGCCAGTGTGCTGGTCTGGACTCCATCCCATTCTGTGCAGGTGACGGGGAAGCAATGGGACAGATCCATGGGCAGAATAAGAACAAGGGTGGGGGGAATCAGATGTAGAAAAAACAGTTCAGCAGTCCCCTTCCTGGTACAGAAAATATTATATCCTGGTACAAGCCATGTGTGCTCAAGAAGTGAATAAAAGTTGGTTGCATCTTCTTATATATTCTAAAAGGCAATATGGAGGGTAGATTATGTGTGTACCATTTTTAACTATCACAACTTTGTGAAAGTATTGTTCCTGAACAATTCCCTTAGGTTTCTAACACTATATTTCAAACATACAGTATGAACACATAGAGGCTGGCAGGCAGATATACAGACATACACTTGCATAAGTCATGCTACATACATGGGATGAATTACTTGTCATAGCACAACAGACATTTCTCCTGACAGCAGTGGAACTGGGAGTTCTGCACATAGCAATGTTGCACATAGCAGTTGTGCCTTGCTTATTGTGGCTGCATGTTATACATTTATGTACTGCACAACATCACTCAGTCATTGACATTTGCTGTGCAATATTTTGCATAGTGCTGGTATAGCATATTTCTTCATGTGGATGTTTGTGCTACACGGCAGGAATGTTGGACTGCAGCCATCTTTCAAAGAATCCTGGTAATAGCAGTTTGGTAAAGTTGCAGAGCACCCCCTACTCCTCTTTGCTAGACCAGAGCTGGAATTCCCTGGGTAAAAGGAATGAGTTCTGAGATGTAGGTTTATTTGCGTGAAAGCATCTCAGCAGAATACTGGTATAGCCAATTATCTCACAGTCAGCTTGGCACATGTGCAACAACTGTGCTTCTACTTTGTATGAGCATGATACTGTTTCACATACAGCATTTGCTATGTGATACATTTCAGCATCCTTTTAAGTCCAACCCTTGCAGCCACGGAGAGAAAATAGTGCATAACATGAGCTGAAATACCAGTGGGATTGCCAAGACGATCCAAGGGCCAAATCTCAGGGCCAAAACTAGAGGCCTAAAGATGGACACTTGTGATATCACTGAGAGGCAGGAAGATGTTTCAAGCCTGGATGTTCCAAAGGGTAGTCCCTGGTGATGCCATTTAACATGATATATTAAGTATCAGACATAGTTACACAAAGTATGCCACTCAAATAAAAAATATCAAGTCTAGTAAATAAAGAAAGTATACACTCACAAACAAATACATAGGAATACTTTTCAAGGTAGCACTCTCCCTCTGAAATTCCTCCCCTTTACCCGAAGGACTGGAGAAGCATGCATGGGCCCTGAGATTCAGGGATGGGCCCTGAGATTTGGGAACCCTAGCAAGAAAGCCAAAGGAAGCCTTGCAAGACTTCCAGTGGCCAGTGGGGGGAGCACTTTGATGCTCGACAAAATCCCTTAAGTTTTCTTTTAGTTAGAGAACTATATTAAAATCTGCAAACTATCCACTGATATTCCTGAAAACAGTAGAAGAGTTAGAAACAACCAACAACTATGTTCTACCTGTTCTAGAAACCAATCTGGGCGACACCCTTCCCCATCAGTCCGTATTCTCATCTTCCGAAGTGGTGCAATGTCTGGGACCTCCATTATAAAAGTATCTCTTTGGCCGATTTCAAATCTGCAGGAACAAGAAATTTGCTCTGATTAGCTATCCAGGGCTAACACACTGGTTCTCCAAAAGGAGGACAGAAGAAGGCACAGATCTGCATAAACTGCCCATGTGTGAACATATTGGAATAGATGCACATTTAAAAGCAATTACTATAATTTAAATAGAGATACCAACCTGTGGGCCACCAGCTGGCCATTGCTGCTTTAAAACTCTGCTTTCTGAATCTGAGATTGTCATAAGTGAGATTCATGGCCAGATGGCATCCTGGCCCAACTACATTGTAGCCTGTCTTGGGACCTTTCTAAGATATATTTTGGCAAAGAGAAAACATGTTTCTTGCTCTGACGGTTAAATCATTCCTGACATAGAACCTGAGCCAGTGCTGGATCTAAGTTTTACTCTTTTTAGAGTACAGTCACTTTCTGCTTATTTAGGCCAAGTTTGTGGCCTATAAAAGGGTTTCACTAAACCAGACTTCCCCAGCCTGATACCCTTCAGAGGTACTGGACAGCAGCTCCAGATAACAAGACACATCTGGAGGCAAAGGTGACTGGTGGATTCCATATTGGTTAGATAGTGAGTCTGCACTTGGCATTAATCAAAACTTGAAGAGAGCTATCCAAGGAGCTGTCCCATCCCACAAATAGATTCCGCTCTTTAGAGATTTCCTTTAACGTTTGGACAAAAACCCAGAGAGGATTCACCATCTCATTTTCACGGGAGCCACCAGCCACCATGTTGGGGATAGCTGCATTAAGGCACTAGGACTGTCCCTGTCAGCCACAGAGAGAGGGAGTTGGTCAATATTGGAAATGGGTGATGGAGCACCATTCTTTCCTGGCAATAGAATATTAGGGCTCTACTATTGGTAAATATGGCAGGATGTTGTAATATACCACAAAACAATGATAATGCCAGCAATACAAAAAACCCACAACCCTATATTATATTCAAATATCTCTATATATGACAAAATAGAAACTGTTTTACTTGACAATATGTGAACAATATTTCTATAGAAATCAAAAATCTCCCACATCAACAAGAATAGTTTCCATGACGAACACAAAGCAGAACTGTTTTACATTACAATTTACCAACAATCCAATATTTCCATAGTGATAAAAAATACACCACATGGACAATTGCCATACAACATTATACACTGGAGTAGTACAGTTGTCCCTTCATATTCGCTGGGGTTTGGTTCCAGGCCCCCCCATAGGTACCAAAATCCGTTAATACTCAAGTCCAATTATATGCAATGGCATAGCAAAATGGTGTCCCTTATATAAGATGGCAAAATCAAGGTTTGTTTTTTGGATTATTATTTTTTAAAGATTATTTTCAAGCTGTGAATACTTAAATCCACAGATACCAAATTCATAAATACGGAGAGAGAACTGTACTCTCTGTAGTTTTTGTGACTGCTTCATGGTGAATTCTTGTTCTAATGTGCTGTATGGAAACTGTTAATGTGATATATTTTTTGATCTCTATTGAAATAATCTCTATTGAAGTAAGAACAAGGGCTCAAACAAGTTATAGAGAACTTTATTTCTAGATACAACTACATGAATTATAAAATAAAACTTGGTGAACAATTATACAAAGTCAATGCTCTGTCAAAGTTAATACCCAAGAGAGAACTGGCAAATATAAGGAAGTCAAATGAGAAGTTATAAGTAGTGTGAATACAGCAAATGTATAAAATTATGATGATTGAAAAGGGCATTAGGTATAAGATATGAAATTTATTAAGGAATGTGTTTATAGATGATACTACAATGCTTCTATACTGTTTCTTTTCTTCAAGGGAAAACACATATTTGTAAATATTTTGAATGAAGATACATAGAAAGAGAATGAGAGTGCTATATAACAGGGCAAAGTAAGTGAGAAGGTAAGAGAAAGTGCTTTTTGTTGAAGAAGGGAAAGAGAAGATGGGGTCTAAAGAAGGAAAGAAGTAATGGGAGCAAAAGAGTAGAAGGGTAAAATGTAAGGTGACATTGAGAAGAGTGGAAGATTAAGAGGGAGACAGAAGAGTGTTGAATACAGGTACGCAATGTCAATTCAGTTAAAAGAACATGTATGTGTAAATATATTGCTGTGTTTTGTATAGTTCTTTTTATTTCTTTTTTATTATTGTATAATAAAAATATAACAATAAAAAAATGTACTTTATTAAGCAAGCAGAGTTGATCACAGTACACAATTGTTGTCAGGACTAAAGGTTTGTCTAGTTACACAGTATGCTTAAAGCCACACAGTTCAACTATTACAAAAGCTTACATCCTATTTGTTAGCAACCCAAAACATTCCATCTTCCCAGCACTACCCCTCCTTCATCCCCTGCACCAGGCTTCCCACAAGAGGGACCTTGGGCTACTCCCCACTCTGAATTCCTTCTCGCACATCTGCTCATTATCCAAGGCAACAAATATATACAATCTGTATTTCCCAGCACTTCACCCAATGGTATATTATATCCCATCAACTTTCATTACCAAATGTAAGCCCAAGCATGTCAAACAAACATGGCAGGATCATGATTCCGACAATCTGGAACATATAGGCGGCAGAAACACCCCCTGGTGGTTTTAACCCAAATTGCACAGGGTCTGTGAGGATCCCACTAGTGTCTAAATCTTAATGTGGGGAATATTTAATTAGCTCAAAATGGCAGCGAGAGGCCAGATAACGGCAGGATCTTTTGACCTATGTATACCAGTTGTAATGGAGGAGACTCTAAGCCAGAACGTACAATTAAATGGTCTTTATTGGAAATTAGTCTTAACACAATTCATGCAAACACTCAGGCTTCAAGCACTCACACAAGGCTATCCAAGATAGTAGGAAGTATTAGAGTAAAGGGATTGTGGGTTATACTGTACCGATCCTGGAGAACTGAGATTGTGAAGTAACCTGGCAAAGGGGAGGTCCAGAAGGCAGAATGGTGACACAAACTGATGTGGAGTTGGAAAGCATGAGGTCTGTGCACACTTTGGTGGTGTTTTAGGGTGATATTTATATCTGATAATTCCCCTGAAGGAACGGGATTTAGAGTAGAATAGAATGTTTCTCAGAGTTTCCCAGGGCTAAACAAAGGATTCTCCAGTAGAGTTAATTATCATTAATAGGCGATATAGTTGGAATTGAATAGGAGCAGGGAATGCTGTGAGTGTAGTGTATCTTGATTTCAGTAAGGCTTTTGACAAGGTCACCCATAATACTCTTGCAAAAAATGTAGTAACCTGTAGGCTAGACAGTGCAACTGTTAGGTGGATTTGTAATTGCTTGGCTGACTGAACGGAAAGAGTAGTCACCAATGGTTCCACTTCATCCTGGAGAGAAGTGACTAGTGGGGTGCCACAGGGTTCTGTCCTGGGCCCAGTGCTATTCAACATCTTTATCAATGACTTGGATGAGGGAATAGAGGGTATGCTTATCAAGTTTGCAGATGACACCAAATTAGGAGGGGTAGCTAATACCCCAGAGGACAGCATCAGAATCCAAAATGACCTGAACAGATTAGAAAGCTGGGCCAAAACTAACAAAATGGAATTTCAACAGGGAGAAATATAGGATACTACACTTGGGCAATAAAAGTTAAATGCCCAGATATGATATAGGATGGGTGACACCTGGCTTGAGGGCAGTAGATATGAAAGAGAATCTAGGAGTCTTAGTGGACCACAAGCTGAACATAAGTTAGCAGTGTGATACAGCAGCTAAAAAAACCTATGTGATTCTAGTCTTTATCAATAGAAGCATGGTGTCTCGATCAAGGGAAATAATAGTGCCACTCTATTCTGCTTTGGTCAGACCTCACCTGGAATACTGTGTCCAGTTCTGGGCACCACAATTCAAGAAGGATATTGAGAAGGTGGAATGTGTCCAGAGGAAGGTGACCAGGATGGTGAGAGGTCTGGAAGCCATGCCCTATGAGGAGCAGCTTAGGGAGCTGGGCATGTTTAATTTGGAGAAGAGAAGGTTTAGAGGGGACATGATAGCCATGTTTAAATATTTGAAGGGATGTCATACTGAGGACGGGGCAAGCTTGTTTTCTTCTGCTCCAGAGACTAGGACACGTAGCCATGGACACAAATGACAGGAAAAGAGATTCCACCTAAACATTAGGAAGAACTTCCTGACAGTATGAGCTGTTCGGCAGTGGAATACATGGCTTCCTAGTCTGGTGGAGTCTCCATTTTTGGAGGTTTTTAAACAGAGGCTGGATGGTCATCTGTTGGGAATGATTTGATTGTGTATTCCTGCATGGCAGGGGGTTGGACTGGATGGCCCTTGTAGTCTCTTCCAATTCTATGATTCTATGATTGTCAGGGGAGGAAGGGAAGAGGAAAAACCTGTTTTGCAACCGTCGAGGACTCTGTTATTGTTGAGTGGATTAGTAAGTGTCTCATCTCCAGGTGTTAACTTTGGCCTGAGTATTTGTTTGGGGAATATCCAAATCCCCCTCCCTTGGTTATACGTGACTCCAGCCTTGGTATCTGGGGGTCCCTGGTTTACCTCCTAACCACATGGAAGGCCACATCAAGCCCAATTATTAAATATTGCCAATTATGTAATATTTCAAGATGAGGGCTGACAGGGTAGGTAACAGTGGCAAGATCATCCTGGCAGAGCATGTGGAAGGTCCCCAATTCAATCCCTGGCATCTTCAGCATCAGATACCTTCTTGTGAATCTGTTCAGGCTGAGCAGTCTATTATCACCCTGCTCCATCCTATGTCACATTTCAAGGTTCTGTTTATAACTGTGCTGGATTCATATCTACCCTCTTGCTTTACAGCACTGATTAAATTATACAGAGGCTATTGCTCTTAAGGGATAATCTGGATGGCAAGAGAGGTCTCAGAAATTGTAATTTATATGCAAGCAAGAGCACAAATCTGAATCAAACACTAACAAGAGAAAGCAGTGACAGGGAGGGAGGGAATGGTGCAGATAAATTGCTTGGCACATTGCCTTCTTTGGGGATATAGGTTCATTTCTCAAGAGGGTTTCATTGGGCATTCATGCCCTCATGTCCACTTATCAATATTTGTGTTCCCAGAAGCTATTGTGCAGCTAAGGCTAATGTAAATTAAATTGCCTTATTATCTGGGACAGTTTTAAAAAGATGTTTCTTTCCCACTCATATATCACCTTGGATAATAATAAAGAAAGGAAGACTTATAAGCTTCCTTATTTCCAGGTCTGTGGCTGAATTTCCTACCTCGGTGATTCTAACACAGCATTGTTCTGAGGTGTCGTCCAGTCTGGTGTTCATTTTGCAATTTTTTGAAAGCAGAATTGTAGAGACGCTACAGGATGTGATATCACCCACTTAACTGCAGCTTGTTTAAAAATTGTTTTGTAAAAGGGGGAAACCCATACTTCTATTCCTGGTGGGAATGATCTGGTGAAATCTGTGAAGCCAGGAGAGGGATCAGTAACATTTCTAGAAACCACAGTATAGAGCCTTTGATTAAATCATTGCACATTATTTAAGAAAACTAAGGGCATATATGCACATTCTGCTTAATATGAATAATTTAAGACTACCAAATTCAACTTATTGAGTATTTTTATTGTTCTTAGCATACAGTAGGGATGGGCAAATCTGTCAGTTTCAATTGTATGTGACATTTCAGTTTTCTGACTCTACATTAATCTCCACCCAATTCTGTACTGTACATTTTAAAAGCCTGCATAAATATTTGCATATATATTTAACACTTCCTAAATTACAAATGGATGTTCATATTTTTCCTAATATATACATGTTTGCAAGCATTTTCACCTTATACAAGGTGTTTTGTACATATATGCCAGTAATATACACATTTTTGTGTTCTCTCTCTCTGGCTTTTCTTCACAAACAAAGATTCAGGAAGGACTCATCCTGCGCTTTCTGCAAGCGCACTGATGACTAAGTATACATACACAACATATACCACAGGACGAATACCATCATCCCCACATTGCTGTAGGCAAACCTGTGCTTAAGTCCGTTCAGCAGTTCACCTACCTGGGAAGCATCATCTCCTCAGATGCCAAGACTGACAAAGAGATCAATCACAGATTAGCAAAGGCATATAGCGCATTTGGAAGACTTTACAAAAGAGTCTGGAGTAATAAACACATGAGGCGAAGCACAAAAATCAGTGTGTATAGAGCCATTGTACTGTCTATTCTCCTTTATGGGTCTAAAACATGGGTCACCTATCACCACCACTTACGACTCCTCGAATGCTTTCATCAGTGCTGTATACACACAATCCTAAATATACACTGGACTGACTATGTGATGAATGTTGCTGTCCTTGAGCAAGCAGGGATCACCAGCATTGAGGCCATGATATTGAGAACACAGCTGCACTGGGCAGGGCACGTTTCTAGGATGAAGGACCATTGCCTCCCAAAAATAGTACTCTATGGTGAACTCGCCATGGGTCAGCATAAGAGGGGCACTCCAAAAAAGCGATGCAAGGACTCCCTGAAGCAACATCTCAGGCTTGGCCAAATTGATCACCAACAATGGTCTGCCATGGCCTCACATCAGGAGATGCACTATCCACAATGCTGCAGCCTTATTTGAGAACTCACGCCGAACAAGTCTTGAAGAGAAACGACAATGCAGAAAGAATCACAACCCGGAAACATCACCCAAGGAGACCTTTTGCTGTGCTTTCTGCAACCAGACTTGTTTATCTTGGATTGGCCTTTTTAGTCATCAGCGCGCTTGCAAAAAGTGCAGGATGAGTCCTTCCTGAATCTTCATTTGCGAAGAAAAGCCAGATTGTATACACATTTTTGTGCATACTTGTGTCTAATGTGCACCTTTTTTGTGTTTATATTTGGACTGGAAAATTGGATGATAAAAATCTGAAAAACTGAACATTTGGTACAGAAGCCTATTTTGGTCTGAGTTTGGAAAGTTCATATGAATGTCAAGACTGAACAACTCTCTCCCTTATCCCTGGCACAGATTGCTGCAACTGTTTTATAAACTGTAGAAGACCAGGAAATGGTCTTTTAAATTTTTTAAAATGCCTTTTTGACAGCTTTCTACAACAAGTGACCAGCAATGTATGGCTGCTCATTAGATGTCTTTGCAAGTAAGGACACAATTCTTTGCTCATTTCATTCTCAAATGAAGCAACATGTAATTTTAGCAATTTTTGTCTTGGTGCAAAAAAACACTGAAACTACACAGTTTGAAGACTATTTGAAGTTTGTGGCTTCTTCTGCATAAAATTCACTTTACTTTTTTTTTCGTCCCCCATCCCAGCATATTTTGTGCAGGAAACAGGTTTTTTTCCCCGCACATAAAATATTTTTGCATGGAATCATTTTCTGCACAGAAATATTTTCTGTGCAGAAAATGCTGTAGTTGCACAATTATTCTGCACAAAATTTACACATAATATTTTTGTGCAGAAAATAGCCTCAAAAACCTTCAGTGTACAAGCTGCTTGCAGAAGAACTAGAGTTCAGTAGCAGAGCTGGAACATGTCCAGAGGAAGGCAACCAAAATGGTGAAAGGTCTGGAATGCCCTATGAGAAGTGGCTTAGTGAGCTGGGTATGTTTAGCCTGAAGAAGAGAAGGTTAAGAAGTGACATGATAGCCATTTTTAAATATCTGAAGGGATGTCATACTGAGGATGGAATAAGCTTGTTTTCTGCTGCTCCAGAGACTGGGACACAGAGCAATGGATTCAAACTATAGGAAAAGAGATTCCACCTAAATGTTAGGAAGAATGCCCTAATAGTAAGAGCTGTTTGTCAATGGAATCCACTGTCTTGGAGTGTGGTAGTGTCACCTTCTTTGGAGGTCTTTAAACAGAGGCTGGATGGCCATCTGTTGGGCGTGCTTTGATTGTGTATTCCTGCAGGGCAGAGGGTTGGACTAGATGGCCCTTGTGGTCTCTTCCAACCGTATGATTCTATGTGCAGAAAGGCCCCTGGTGGTGCAGTGGTTAAATGCCAGTACTGCAGCCACAACATTGCAAGTTGAATCCTAGAGGGCTCCAAGGGTCACTCAGCCTTCCATCCTTCCCTTCCGTAGGTCAGTAAAATGAATACTCAGCTTGTTGGGGGCAATTAGTTAACACATTGTAAACCACTTAGGGAGTGCTTTGAACTGATAAGTGGTATAGGAATATAAATGCTATTGCTAAATGCTATTGAATATCTGGCATTCTGTTAAGATTGTAACTGTTAGAAGGATGAGGTAGTAGGCAATGGGTAAGACTTTCACCTGAGATTATGGGGAACTGCTCCTAGTCAGAGCAGACAATACTGAGCTAAACGGTCTAATGTTCTGAGCTTCTTCTTTTCTTTGTTGACTTGAGTTTTCAGATAGGGAGCCAGGGCTCAGAGCTCATGACTTGCCTAAAACCAGCCGGGAAGCAATGGCTGAATACTTTGATGAGCACCTCTCCGTACATATGCCTGTCCAAGGAGTGAAGTCTGCATCACACCAATTGGGCCAATACAGTGTGGGAGGACATGAGAGGGGGCCTTCTCAATGGTTGCACCCCAACTGTGGAATCCCCTCGCCTTGGAGTTCTGATTGGAAACTCATTTTTTCCCCAGCATCAAGTTAAGATTTGGCTTTTTATTACCTCTTTTGGTGCTCTATTTACTTTAAATGTCTATGTACATGTGTTGTTGTTTTTTAAAAAGCTGTTTTAAGTTGTTCTCATGTTTATTGAGTTTTTATCCTGTTTAAGCTACTTTGTTGCTGGAATTGTTGTCAACTGTTCATTGTTTTATCTGTATGCCACCAATAAATATTTTAAATAAATAAGTAAAATAAAATAAGCTAAGTAGGGCTCAAAGCCTATGATACTCTTAGGCCCTAAATCCTTCACTGCTGTCTTCACAAAGACCCACAAATCTCCTGAAATGCTGTGATTTTGCTTTGCAAGAGAAAAAGGAATCATCCACACTATACAACTATAGTACTATGACCCTATGGCCCATCAGGTCCATGGGACCATGGCAATTAAAGAGGAATCATAGACCTATAATTCTGCTGTCTGAATGTGCCCCTGGTAAAGTAATGGTTACCTGTCTCCGTTTTTGTCCAGTTGAATCTCTTCTGAGCACCCGTTGGATCCAAAGAGTGTCACAAAAATGCCAGTATCAGTTCCACCATGTGAGAGATCTCCAGTCACAACAGTCACTTCATACAGAATCTGGGAAGAAATGAAACACTCCGTTAAGTCCTAACGTCTTTTCTTGTTTGTTGTTTTTTTAAAGCAAAGACTCAGCAACAGTTTTAAAAAATGGGATGGGCTTTGGAGCATGTCAGTCATTTCATAAGCTCTGCCTGGAACAAGGCAGATACTTCTGAGTCCTGCGGAAGATGAACATCTAGGTAAAGGACAGAAAGGGCAAATAAGTTAGAGATGAAATGAACCTGGCATTGGAAAACATTTCTTGGAATAAGCAGTAATTTTTTTGTAATTTTTTTTCATATAATGCTTATTGAATTTATGCTGTTCCCTGACACGGGACTGCCTCACACTGCTTCACACAGTGGATAGTTAAACTATGGAATTTAAAACCACAAGAGAATAGTGGTGATAGCCATCAGGATGGACAGTTTTTAAAAAGTGAGTTCATGGAGGATCAGAATGTCAATGCCTGAGCTCCAGTTCTGGTGGCGGGGGGTGGGGGGGACATGAAATATTTACATACAAACATAATCAAGATGGTGATATCTTGGCCAGCATCCTGTTAGCGACGTACACAAATGTAAGTCCAACTTACACTTGTGTATGTCCTCTTTTGGTCATTGTGGAGGTCGGCACTCTCTTCCTCCCTTTGCAATGACTAAAGTCACCCCAGGACTTGCTGTTTAATTGCTCTAGTCCCCTTTCCACAGCCATTCAGTGAGTGGTGGATAAGTGGGAGGAATCAAAGAGCCATCTGGCTATGTCCCCATAACTTGGCACAGAGCAATGACATCTTCTGCCAAGATAGCTCAAGGACCCTGACAGATTTCAGCAGATGATGTCATCAGTCTGTGGCTGGTTATGGGGACATAGTCAGATGCTTCTTTAGTCCTCTCCTCCACTCTCTCCACCAGCCACTAGTGGCTGCAAAAGCTAAATGGTGAGTCCTGGAAAGGGTAAAAGGACAGACGTAGCATAATCCTGCTCTGTGATGCAGAATCTCAGGCATTATCTCCAAGACCTCTCAATACCAATACCAGATAGACATCAGATTGGCCACTGTGGAAACAGAATGATGCACTAAATAGATGAAGTGGGCAATTCTCAGACCATGGGCTGAAAACACCCCTCTGCCTATTTTTGCAAGCTCCATCATCCCCTAATATCTCACTGCTCCAAAAACAAGTTGCACAGAGAGCTGACCTATTGATTTGAAGCTGCAATCATAGCCAGGGGGAATCTCCATAAAATGCAATTTGGAATGAACAGGAGGTGCATGCTCCCTGTACAACTTATTTTAAAGTGAGCATGCCTTGTCGTCTCTATTTTTGCTGATGCACCAGTGAAATTCTGTGGCAAACCAAAAAGGTGTGTGGACCCTAGAAGGCTAAGGGAAGTATGCAACCCTTGATGCCTGGAAGGTGCCCACAAATGAAATAGACTTTTGGTTTGTTCCTGCACAGTTCTTCTTATATTTTTAGGATGTGGGACTGGCCTACATATTTGCTTGGGTTTTTAAAAGGGATCAGGGGCATGGTCTACCAGTGCTTCTTAGCCATAGTACCTATGCAGAATCTCCATTTTCAGAAAAATTACAGTTCTGAATTCCAGGTGGTGGGGTGGTAGGATGGCAACAGGAGAGGAAGACCCTTGTTTTCATGTTGCTTCTGTGCTTCCTGTACCACAGTGGGGAATAGTATACTGCATTACATGAGGTTGTGCACTAATAGAGTAAGGATTCAGGCACTGCACAGTCCAATTTTCAGCCTGATTTCCAATATCCTCCTTCCCACAATCATATGTAAGGCAATAGTAACTGCAATGATTGCAAATTTGAGTGGTGGGGGTGGGGAGGAAGAGGATTGACATGAATTCAATCTGAAGCTGCAAAATATTTGTGCCTACTTTTGTTTACTTAGGGGATCTTCACACAGGGGAAATAACCCCCACAGAGATCAGGAGAGAAACAGGGCTGTTCTGCTGCCAGTGCTCCATTTCGCACACCCCCTTCCTTCTCCTGATCTCCCGTCGTCCTCCCTCCATCCTGCTTCCATTTTCCTCCTGTTATGTTCCACTATTTTTTGCTAATAAAGAACTTTCATTAGTAAAACATAGCGGGAGGGAAATGGAAGCAGGATGGAGGGAGGACGACGGGAGATCAGGAGAAGGAAGGGAGAACACAAAACGGAGTGCTGGCAGCAGAACAGCCCCGTTTCTCTCCCGATCTCCATGGGGGTTATTTCCCCCATGTAAAAATCTCCATAGTCCACATAATTTGGGGGACAATGCTTCTTATGAAAAAGCAAACATGTTTTCTTCAAAAACTAGGAATGGGGGTTACAAGACCTAGCAAACAGAACTGACCTTCAGACCAATGTTGACGCTGTCAGCATCCAGGATGTTGAAGACACGTGAGGTAAGACCATCACCCATGTCCCTGGCCAGCCAACATTTACAAACAAAGGTGTACATGAGACCTTTGGTGGGTACGATGATGGTTATTTCATCCAAGAGCCAGGAGCTTTCTGGCGTGGCCCCATCATGGCCCACCTGGGGGACCCAATAAGAAAAAAAATGCTTTTGGTCCAAACAAAAGCAAACAAAAAGTCTTTGAAAAAAAAAAACTAACAGGAAAGAAGATGCCTTGCAGCTATCAAGGGTTTGAGCAGAACAATACTCTCATCCACAGGCAGAAAGAACTACCCAGAGCTTGGAAATATTAATTTGACCACAGATTCCATGTTCTCCTGGCCTGCAAGCTGGTGGGCATGCTGGTTGGGGATTCTGGGAATTATAGTCCAAAGAGGTAACTTTTCAAGCACTAAAAGCATCAGTATAAAAGACTGCAACTATAATAACGTACACAACCAGACCGAGACCAAAGACCAAAGACCAAAGACCAAAGACCAAAGACCAGAGACCAGAGACCAGAGAAAGAGAAGAAAGAAAGAAAGAAAGAAAGAAAGAAAGAAAGGCCTAACATCAGAGGTGCATTTATTTGCTCATCTTTTAATGTTGTATTAACAGTTATATCTCCCTGCACTCTACATTAGATGAACACGACAGTTTCTATGTAAGAGGATAAATCAACACACATTTGATATTAGAACTGACAGTACTTGCAGACATTTTAATCCTCCTGGACATACAATCAATGACTTTCAAGTTGCTGTTCTGGGACAAAAATATTTCAGAGGAAGGTTGGAAAGAGAAACAGCTGATTGGGATATATTCGCAATCCCAGTCCATTAGCAGAGGTATGAACAGAGACAATGGTGTTTCATTACAGGTTGTGCACTTAACCAGTGCATTTCTTGACTCACTGGGAGAACCAATTTGCATATTGTAGCTGTAAGTGAAGTGAAGATGGGTGCTAAGTTCCAGGCATTGGGGCTATTTGTTTTTCCCAGAAACCTACATGATTTTCCAGGCTCTGGTATGGGATGGGAAGGGCAGCCAATCAAAGCCAGTGCAGATGGTTGGCAGGGGGTGGAGCTTGGAAGAAAGTGTAGGTCTCACTCAGGTCCATTCGTAGCCCATATACTCAGTTTCTCTAACCACACCAAGAGTCAGTAGCCATGGCATTAATTTTGTACTCCATCAGAGCATCTGAATAAGTGGATTGAAATTCATGAAAGTTTATGCGAAAATAAATCAGTTAATCTCACAGGTGCTGTGAGTTCCCCTTCCCCCTTTTTATTTTCAGTCTCAGTGTTACATGTTTTAGTGGACAGACTGCCAAATCAATGAGCTCACCGTGACACCCCATGCAACCTGCATAATTACTTAGAAATAGTTTCCACTGTGTTCCATTGGGCATATTCTTTCATAGGATAATTTAGGACAGCAGACCTTATTTATAGATGAGAACTGCAACAAAATGTCTCAGTGGAAACAAGTGAGAATCATGTAAATGAAAAGATAAACACCAGAAAAAAAGTGAGTGCCACATCTAAATAAAACAAAAAGGGAAATTTTAAAAAACTGGGGTGAAACTGGGGTGTTTCTATGCAGGGTCAAAATGAAGGCACTGTCCCCTAATAAGAATTCTGCTCCCCCATTGAAATTTTCCTTCAGTCCCCAAATTTCTAGCATCACAGTAACTTCAAACCAGTTGAGTATTTAGAAAAACAGTTTAGGCATCCAAAGAAAAGAGGTAAGTAAAGTTATTAAGGGAGTGTGAACACAGGAGTAGAAGAATGCTAGGTGTGGGGAATGTTTGGTGTGCCAGTCTCTGCAATGCTAGAAAGTTGGGAGCTGACGGAAAATTTCATGGTGGGAGGAATGAATTCTTATTGGGGGGAATGCCCTCATTTTGACCCCTCACTCTAGATATACCATTAACTTGTAAGTGAAAATGTTTGTGAAAATTGTGAGCAATTTTGCTTCAGTGTTGCTGGCCATCACACCGCTTGGAAATGTTACTACATTGGGTCCACACCTCCCAGAATCCTCCAGGCAGTGAGCAAGGCCATCATTCCAAAGCTCAGAAGGTCTTCTTATTCCCACTCGGCCTCCTCCTCACTGCTGTTATCCGAGGGGATTTCTCTTCATCTTTTTTTCTGGCAGTATTCAGAGATCGGTCTCTCAGACAATCTCTTGCTGCCAAGCATTAGGAAGGTGATTCTTTATTTAGTGTTTCAGAAGGACCCCTCTGATTGCTGTAGGGCAGGTTAAAATTATGAACCCTTCAGGAGCCCTCGTTCTACACGTCCACCATATTAGGCGTCCGGACACGCCCCCCTTCTTTGGAGGTTTTTAAACAGATTCTGGATGGCCATCTGCCGGGAGTGCTTTCAGGGGTTTGGACTGGATGGCCCTTGTGGTCTCTTCCAACTCTATGGTTCTATGATTCACTCCCTGAACTGGTATGACCCTGCTTAGCTTCAAGAGACAAGAATCCTCTCCACCCTACATTGTCTGAATCCCCCCGCAACATACTGCTAATGGTTCAGATGTCCCCCCCCCCACCCTCAGTGTGTGTATCACTGCCAAATTACTCCAGAGATTAATCTTCGGCACATTCTTATCAGTATAATTATATATCCCAATCACTTCAAGGAAGCCTCTCCCAGTCAATCAGCTTAATGAACAATCTGCTCACAGAAAGCAACACTGGAAGCGATGATGGTTCATCATGTTCAAAGCAAAAGTTGTTCATCATTAGCTGAGGCACCAAAGCCTTTTAGCTTCTCCCTTTCGAACAATGAAACGATTTCTCAGTCCAGCCTCAATGTCTTAATAACTTTTAATATTTTTTTCACATGACAAGCTGTCCCCCTCTGAAGTGATAGATCTCTTGTATGTCTCCTTCCTCCAGCCCTAAAGAACAACAATTGATCACTTTTCTCTAACTGTTTCATCCACTCCATTATTACCCTGCTAATGCCAGTACAGTTGCAGAAAATGAGAGCTAATCACCTGCAAAACTGAGCAGATTTACTGTGAGATGCATGGATGCTCACACATTCCTTGAACTGTATGGTGGGAATAAAGAAAATGGACTCTGACACTTCTCACTGGCACCTTCTCCTGCTTTCCTTTGCACAGTCTCTGCAAGACTCCCTTAGGGGCTGCAGAAATTCTCCCTGTGGTTGCTCCCAGGCTCTGGAATTCCCTTCAATGAGAAGTTTGGTTGGCCCCTTCTGCTGGCAGGCAAAGACCTTTATATTTAGGCTGTTGGCTCAAAGAGAGCTGGTGTGGTGTAGTGGTTTGAGTGTTGGGCAAGGGAGATTATCACACTAGGCTCCTAATGCGTTGCAACCACGTTTGTGAAGCAAATGCAAACATACTGGTATTGAAGCACTGCTTCAATACCAGTATGTTTCCATTTGCTTCACTAATGTGATTGCTGAACCATACCAGTGGGAGAACGGGGGGGGGGGGAGAAAAGAGACAGATTGGGTGGGAGGGGGAATAGTTAGATTGGGCAGCAGAAAGGTGGAGGAGGGGAGAGACACATTAGGAGGGAGGGGGGATAGTCAGATCAGGAAGCAGGATGGCAAAGAAACAAGGAGGAGAGAGAGAGAGAGAGGAGAGAAGGACAAACACACCCACTCATTTCATGTGACTGCTGGTATGCGAACTGAAGCAGAAGAGGACTTATCACACAGAGGCCATAATGGAAACACAGTGCTATTGAGGGTCTATTGATGGTTTCCCCCATCAATAAAAAGGTGCCCTCCAGCAACAGCTTGAATGCAAACTGGCAACAGAACAGAAATGACATTGTGCAATAAGGAACAGTTGTATACACTATTATCCTGCTCTAGTAGTGCAGGTAAAGACTCATGTGATAAATTCCAAGGTCTCTAGGAAACCAAGTTCGAATCCCCGCTTGGCCATGGAAACTCACTGGGTGATCTTGGGTAAGTTACACTCTCTCAGCCTCACAGGAAGACAATGGCAAACCTGCTCTGAACACATCTTGCTAAGAAAACCCTATGATAGGTTCATGTTAGGGTTGCCATAAGTCAGAAATGACTTGAGAGCACACAACTAGTACACTGGCAATTAATTCATGTGGCAGATGGTTCTTTCAATGGGTGCTGTGCTATTATCTTTCTTACTATGTTTTAAATGTGAGTTTTAAATTGTTTTATTTATTTACTATCCTTTATTTATTTGCTTATTCAATTTATACCCTGCCTTTCTCTCCCCAAGGAATTCAAGACAGCTGTACTAACTGTGTTTTTAATAGAATTGTTTAATTTCTTTTTAAAATTAATTAATTTTGTCTTTTTAACTGTATTTTGCTTTAATTTGTTGTAAGCCACTTTTGGGCCCATGCTCAGAGAAGGCTGGATATTAAATAAGCAAGCAAACCAACCAACCAAACAAGATTAGGGGTGGGAATTGTGTGGCCCACTGGATCTTGTTGGACTATTTATTTGAATAACAGACCAGCAAGAATTTTGTATAATTTTCTTCTATCATTCAGTGTCCTAAAGTGTTGTACAGGAATTATTCTTCAGAGAAAAACATGTATTATTTTTGTGTAGAAAACATGTTTTTCATTGCAGAAGACTTCCTGTACTATATTTCAGGATGTTTGGATACAGGAAGAATACTGCAGAAGACTATTTGTTTTCTCCTGCAGCAAGGATGAAATGGTTGAGAACCACCATCTCTATTGTGCATTGGTTCCAGCTCAGATCTTTATGTATTAGAAAGGGATACCTAAATGTGCATGCCTGTGTGTGCATGTGCATATGTGTAAACATTTTGCATTTTATCCAAAACCCTTCCTCCATGTTTTTGTGCAAGAAACCTGGGTGGAAGTTCTGACATAGAAAAAACTGGAAAATGCACAAAAACTTTCACCATTTTGTCCAGTGGGATGGAAAAGCAAAACTCCAAAAACAAAAAAGTGCTAATTTTGTTCTGATCCTAGAGGTTTTGACAGATGGCAATTTCCTGTTAGAATAGGGCACAGGGCCTCCATATCCCCCTCCGAAAGCTTTTTAAAAGTGTTTGACCTCAGGCCACTTCTTGCCCCCTGAAGTATTTCTGGACCTCCTGTAGCTCTTGGACTATTCAAAATGGCTCACTTTTTAATATGTTTATTCTAAGTTTAGAAGCCTTTCTGATGAATGATAACATCAGTTCTGAAAGGCAGGACTGAACCATCTTCTGGGTATAGAGACTTATCAAAGAAGGAGAGGGACGTCCAGCCAAGCAGTGATTACTGGTATCTTCCACATTCAGGGCGCAGTGAATCTGCTCTTGGTTTTATTCCAGACTATAAAGGAGTGATCCAGGGTGCTATCCATTTGAGGGATATGGTTCAACACCTTGAATAGCTTCTATACCCCAGAGTGGATTCACTGCTCTCCTATCATGGCTATCAGCGCAGCCATGATATAAACTAGGGCTTGCCTACATGGGCAATTTACTCTCTTGGAGCCCTGCAGTCCTGACGACACAGAGCTTTTGACTCATTTCCCTCCCCCGGCAGGCCCCTCCAACCCCAGGACAAGGATGGGGCTAAGCTGGGGGAGGGAGGGAGAGAGGGAAACAGAGTAGGGCCAGATAAAACATTTTAAAATAATACCTGTTTAAATGCATTCCAACCAAAACAAAACGGATCAGACTCCACGTGACCACAGGATCCCATTCCAGCATGTTGGCCCACTGTGTCATCTGCCCTCTGCTATCACTCTTCCGCAGCAAGAAGCAGGCTCACAGCATATGACCGGGCTGGTCACATGCAGGGGGGGCTTGGTCACATGTTGTAGGCTGTCTTCCTGGCTTCAGGGAGAGTGAGGGAGATGGAGGCAACAGTGGCTGCAGGGACAGGATGGTGTGCCTGTTTGGACTCTGGCCCATTACCTCCAGGTAATGGGGAATGGGCCTGATCCATGGGCAGGATAAGCTGGCAGGGAGCTGGCATATCCTGGCCCATATAGATGAGCCTCTAGTCTTCTACAACCTGTTGCCATTCTGATGTCTTGGAGTCCAACTCCCAAAATGGGTCCCATCCCAGGAGAAAGGCAGGATATAATCATGCTGTCTGGTCAGCATGATTATCGTAGCCCAACATGCCAATTGGGAAACAGTCAGTGTTTGGCATTCTGTTAGCAAGATACATATGTGTACGTCATGTTATGCATGCAAGGCGAATTATTTGCCATAATGCAACAGGCACATTCTGTTGACAGCCACAGTAGTGGAGCTGCACATACAGTAATGTTGCATATTGTGGTTCACACTGCATATTGTGGTTGCAGGTTGTACACTTCACATTGAGAATGTGCATTACAAATTAAGATTGTGCATTGCACACGGCACCAAGTCATTGACATGTGTTTTGAAATGTTGCAATTCTGCATGGGGGTTGCATAGTTCTAGGACAATGTGTCCTCCTATGTGGATAATTCTGTTATGCTGAGGAGATGGTGGATTGCAGCCACTTAAAGGGTGGTTTATTAGCTAGGGGCGGGATTTCTAGCTGTCCAACCAGTGTTCTGCCAGAATGAAAGAAATGATCTTGAGATATTGATTCAAGGGTAATTCTTCAATCTCATATCCATTAGGAAATTTCATACCTCTTGTGGTTAGAAATCGTTTCTAACCCAAGATTATGAATGGACAACACACAGTCATTCACTCTTTGCACCCTGGCAGATCATTTATATTGCACTTGCTGGCTCTTCCAGGCTGGAAGTCATCTTTGTCTCAATCTCCCCCTGTGCTCTCAGAAATGTTTGTCAAATTCCAACTGGCACAGCCGCTGCAAGGTTATAATAACGAGACACAATGGATTTGTCAAAGAGGAAGTGGGATAAGATTAGCCAAAAGACCATTCCAGTCAGAATGCCGGATAGAGCAAAAAGGAACTGAAACAGGCACGGTTCCCCACCCCATCTTTTTGAGGGACTGAGGGTTCTTGCCACTTGTCAGTGAATTCTGGGTTCTGTCTAGGGTCCCCTTTATAATCTTCTGGTCACCAAAGTTCCCAATTTATGATAGTGGTTAAACAAGACAAGGCAAATTAACATCAACAGTCAAACATTCTCAAGTCTTGGAATTCAAGGATATTTACATGGGAAGGAACAGACTCTTCTGGTACTATTTTGTCTATTTGTCTGGCCTGTAACGGAAGAGGAGGGAAACAAGACAAGTTTAGAGGCAGGGGAAGCTCAAAAGATCCTGCACACTGACAAGAAGTTGGTAATAAAGAGCAATGTGTGTGTGTGTGTGTGTGTGTGTTTACTGTGGGCTCAGCAAACAAAATGCTACACCCAGGACACCCACATAGAGATTACCAATAGAACAAATTTGCATGATCTTTCTCTCTCGCACTGGCTTAATTTATTCCAGTCACTAATGGGAAAGATATGGAGCTAAGGAAGATCACCAAGGAACCTATCTCTCTTCACAATATCTTATCTCTTTACATGTGCTCCAAGGGAGCCCTGGTGGCGCAGTGGTTAAATGCCAGTACTGCAAGCCATAACATTGCAAGTTCCATCCCAAGGGCTCCAAGGTTCACTCAGCCTTCCATCCTTCTGTAGGTTGGTAAAATGAGTACCTGGCTTGTGGGGGCAATTAGCTAACACACATTGGAAACTGCTTGGAGAGTGCCTAGCGTGATATAAAAACAGTGTAAATGTGTAGGTACTGTTGCTTAACAAGTTGTAAGCCACTCTGAGAGCCTAAAATGGCTGAAGAATGGGGTATAAATACCTAAAATAAATAGATAATAAATTGTCCAGTGGCCCCTTTGGTTTCTGAAGTTCCTCAGCAGAATGTGGCCCAAACATATCAAGATATCTTTGCAACTACAGGAGATATTCATTTAACAGAGATGGGCAAATGCAGCGGGTTCAGGGGCAAATATTCTGCCCTTGGGACCCTCTGGACAGACTCTCTCTCTCACACACAACAACCCTAATCCCTCCCCCCCCCCAAATCAAAACTGGAAGTAGCCAAAAGTCTGCTTCTGTTTTTTTTTTTTTTTAAATGGATAATTTTTAATTTTAAAAAATGCAGGTGGGAAAAGGTAAATTGGCATCCCTGGAGACTTCCTCAGACTACAGATCCCAGTGTTCCTTTGGATGGAGCTTTGACAATCTAAGTGGGACAAAACTGAAATAACTGTGTAGCGTAGACAAACCTTTGGATGTGAGGCAGTTTAGGGAGAGCTGTCTGTGCCTTGGCACGGCCTGTTAGCCACAACTCAAAGACCTAGGACAGGAAACTTCTGACATCTCCCTTTCTATTATTTCTTAACCCTTCCCTGCTTTTTCTCCTGCCTGTCTTTGCTCCCAGCTATCCTCATAACACTCTGATCCATCTCAGCCTCTTTATTTTCTTCTACTCCATTGTCCCACATTCTCCATCTTCCTTCCACTCGACCTTCTGTCACTCCCCACTGAGAGGAACGGCATCAGTCAGCAGCCTGCCAAGAGGAAAAGACCATGCGGTTCCTCCACAGGACTGCTGAGACCAAATATATTTGATGCTGCTCTTTGTGTTCATCACCTCAATCACAGGGATGGTTCTGTCAGAGAAATAAATGTGGGAAACATCCATAAATGTGGTGAAGGGAAAGGAAAATCAATAACATAACTGCACTTAAGGTATATCCACCCAAAAAGGGTTGCTTCTGTTGCCGAGTGAATCTGTTTTATTTTCTTGGGATGCCTCACATTCTCCCCACCCACCCACCCCGCCTGCCCACAGCTTAGCAATGGCAGCCCTATATTCAGTCGCCCCTTAAGGAATAACATAGCTGAGATTATGTTTGCAATTGTGGGAACAGCTTTTTAAAAGTAAATGGCAAGTGCAGGACCACCATTGGGATCCTGGTATGAGGACAGGGTAGCTTTTCCACAGATTGGGAAAAATACTTCTTTTTAGGATAAATCTCCTAGTGTCCCACAGTCAAGTGAGTGGTTCTTATTAGTTAGAATGCTGTTGGTGATATACACACGTTATACACGTGTATGCCTTTTAAAGTTCATTGTGCAAGGAGGTATCCAGTGCAAGGAGGTATAACCTGTACCTCCTTGTGCAAGCCCACCCCCACGGCATGGGCAAGCCTGCTTCAAAGGGCAAGCATGCACTCCATTGGCCATTTAATGAATGGGGAAGCCATTTCTGGCCTAAGGGGAGCACAGGCATTTAGGTAGCATCCAGCTAACAGAACAGCCATCTTTATCTCAGATCTCCAACATATTTGCCAGATATCTGGGAGGGCAACGGTCTACTATTTCCTCCCAGCTACACAGAATCATACAGAATCATAGTGTTGGAAGAAACCACAAGGGCCATCCAGTCTCTCCCTGCCATGCAGGAATACACAATCAAAGCACCCCAAGAGCAGCCAAATGGTACCTGGGTGCGCTGTGCCCTCCCAGGGCACTAACTAGCCATGAGCATGGAATCTACTGCCAGGAAACTGCCTTCCACATGGGGCAGAAGCACCAGCCTAGTGGACTGCCATATAGCACCTTGAGCCAAAGTCTTGAGAAGTAACTTTTCTGAACTTGTTTCTACTGAACTCTTGATCCAGAATGTTCCTCTCCTTGGCTGCACCTGCAATTTACTTTTGAAAAGCCATTCACACAATTGCTAATGGCATGGAGGTTGTTGCATCTTGAGTATCAGGTGATATTGTGGTAAATGAAGGGGGAAGAACCATAGTATGGTGGTTGGGAGAAGGCATCTAGTCCAACACTCTCTGCTCAGTGAAGGACATCCGAAGAGAAAGTACCCCCAACAGAGGTCTTCCAAAGAGCTGCCACCACCTAAGGCAGAAGTGAGTAGACTTCAGGCTTGCAAGTTGTACTTGTATTTTCCTGCAGGGATGGCAACTTTCAAGAGCTGGGGAGGCTTCCTATGACCACACCTCCCGGGATCCTGGAGGGCCACACTCGCCCTGGACCTGATCTTCCTCTGGATGCTCACCATACACACAATCCAAAATTGTTTTGGGAAGGCCCAGAAATGGACGATTACATCCCCAGAAACCTCCAGGAGGAGTGATTGGCAAATTGGAGTCAATTTCATTGCCTGGACCTGTTTTTGACCTGTGGGTTTGTTTGTTTTTTCCAAAAGAGGAAGTGACCTTCCTTGCAAAAGAGATCTTTTGCTAAGTGCTAAACAGTGACTCAGGTGGGCAGGCACATGCTAAGAATTAAGGTGCTTCTAAGTCTATGCATATGTCATTATAATCATTATATTGTGAATTTTAATTTTTTTTAATACAGTATGTGTTTGGTTTTATTTGGTCTTTTAAATTGATATTATGTGTTTCAATGGGTTTATGTGTTTTTAACTGATATGTATTTTAACTGACATTAGATGTTGTGTGTTAATTTGTTGTTCCCTGCTTCAATCCATGGGGAGAGGAGGGCAACAAATAAATATTATCATCATCATCACCACGACCACCACCACCACGACCACCACCACCATTTTTTCTCTCAACATAGGGCCCAAAATGACTCAGGGCTTTCTCAGACGCACAAAAAACAGTGTCATAATGATGCCACATAACTGCGAAAGAGTGCACATATTAGATGACTTCGCCCTTTCGCAATTATGTCACTGCAAAACCCTGTAGTTTTTAATTGACAGCTGAGCTGTCAATTGATCCCCTGTGGTGATTTTTTGCTGGCACAGTCGGCGTGTGAAACCTTGCATTCCCCACCCCCTGTACTTACTCCATCAATGGCCTGTCCGGCGCAAACACTTCTGGGTGAGATCACATCATCCAGGTGACACACTTTTAATGGCCCTCCCCGGGGTTACTTGGGAATTTTAAAGTGTGTTTAGGTGCTTTTTGAAACTTTTTTAATGTTCTTTTTGTGTGTTCTTTTTAATTTTCCACAGGACTTCAAAGGAGGAAGTGAACAGAGCTCCATTCTCTTCCTCTTTCATTGGCTGGGAAACCTTGGACAGGAAAGCAAGGTAAGTGCAGTGGGGCCATTCTTTTGCTGGCATAAAAATGGCTCATCTGATAAAGTCCTTAGCCTAGGGATTTGTTGTGATCTGTAGTGGCAGCAAGCACACAAATCTTTTGTATGCACAAAGCCAGTCCATTCTCCCCTGCCCTGTGTTCTCTTTCAGCAATGCAATTGGGAGGGACACTTTTTAGCTGTTGCTATTATTAGACCATTCTGGAGTTATAAACTTTTATCAGCCACGACAAACTAGAACGAGATTGATCCTGATCTACCTTCTGCCCACTCCTGCCCTAAGATCAGTGGTAGGTACAGCGCAGCCCTGCAGATGTTGTTGGAATGAAAGTCCCATGAACCCTAACCAGTATAGCCAATGATGAGGAATTGTGGGTGTTGCAGTCCAACAACATCTGAAGAGGCACACTTTGCCCACCTCTGCCTAAGATATATTTATTTATTTAAAATTTTAATTTTTTATTGTTTTATAATCTTGCATATTTTGATTATATGTACACGTCAGGTTGATTTACATTGGGTTTTTTGTATTTCTGTCTGGATAATTAGTTTACAATTATATTGTATTAGTTGTGTGTGTGTGTGTACTGTATTAGATTGTATGTCTTTGGCAGAGCTGGCTGTTTTTCGCTGTTGTTGCACTTTGTAAAGAATCATGTACCCTGATGGCGCTATATGAATAAATGATGATGGTGATGATGATGATGACAATGACAATGATGACCTTCATATCTTCTTATGTGGTTCTCAAAAACATCTAAGTGGGCAGCTGTAGGGAACAGAACACTGAACTAAGTTAGTATGGTCAGATGATGCTGGGCTGCAGCTTCCATCATCCTTAGCTAGCATAGCCAATGGGGATGGGAGCTGCAAACTGGAAGGCCATGTTTTCCTTACTGTCTACTAGATGATATTGTCTTCTCATGCAGCAGGGCAGAGGTATAAAGGTATAACTCTCATGCAAGATGAGCCACACTGCCTATAGAGAGTCTTGAGAAATTGTATTGTTTTTTTAAAAAACTGCAGTGAATGATAAGTCTATGTCAAATGTGCTTCTCAGACCCTTGGTTATATAATGGTTCCTGTGCTGGGAGGGATCTCTAATTGGTGAGCATTGCTTATGAGCCATGATTAATCCTCTCCTAGGAGAGGTCTCCCAAGGTCTGGCAAGCTGTGAAAACAATTTCCATGTCGAGCTAGAAAATTATACAAGAATTTCTCCTCACCGCAGGCCATTTATGAAATCCAATCTCTGATAGAGAGCAACACTTTGTCAAGTCTTTTTTTCCCATTCTCTCTCTCTCTTTTTTAAAAAAATCCTGCACTTACAGGTTTTTAAAACAATGTGGAGAGCCATCCCAAATGACACGCCACACAAAAACAGCCAATTCCCAAATCATTTCCCAGAAGGGCAGCCGTCTTACTCTGCTGAAGCAAGAACAACAGTGAGTGCTCTGGCACTTTTAAGAGTCACTGGTCCTGTCTAAACAGTCAAAATAATCCTCATGGACTTCACTGGGAATATGATCTATATTAATGGGAACAGCATCGATGCATCGGATTCAGAAGGGGGCAACAAAAATCTCCAAAAAACTATGCCTGGAAAGGCTTTGCACCTTTTCCTGGAGTTTTTAAAAAAGCTAAATAGGGAACGTGCATTCCCACTTCTTAAGACAATCGCATTCACATCACTGCGCTATTCCATACAAGACAAAGCACAAATTGATTGGCTGGATGAGTGCAGGGGGGCAGGGCTTGCTAAACAAAGCAAGCTCCCACTGCTGCCATGTTGGATTTTCGCCTTAGCAAAACAGGGTTTTGTTAGCAAAACAGGGTTTTGTTTTTTCTCTCTTCTCTTTTTGGTAAATGCGAAATATTGCTTGTGCGCACCATGGAAAAAAGTTTTGTTAAAAAGAAATTGGTGGCAGCAGATTTAAAAACATGAGTAATTCACTCACGTCCACCGTCTTGGCTAGGGGGCATGCAAAGTTTAAGCAGGCTGTAAAACTGTTAAGACACATTGCAGCTGCTGCAAATTGCTATTACTGTGGAGCAAGCCACCCATCCCCCATATAGAAAAACCCACAGATTTATTTGGACAAGAGATTTCATAAATTCCACTATACTTTATCTGATGCATGATGAAATGCAGGAAGTACATTGGGTTCTCTTGATCTGCGGGCTCTGGATCCACAATTTCAAGCAACAGCAGATTATCACATCCTATACTTTAAAAGGTGGTGACGTGAACACAGATGCACCGAAGTGCCCATGTACCTGTCTCCACTGTTTAATAATATGGAATGTGATTGTCTGCATTTTTTGTCATCTGCAGGGTGTCCTGGAACTGAACCCCTGCAGATCCAGAGGGCTCCCTGTACAGACAATGGCAATCACATTATTAAGAGGGGTCATTCATAAAGCAGCTGTTGCCTATCAGGCAAAATACCAGTGACAAATATTTTGTGAATGGTCACAAATAGTAAGACAACTGACACTGTCTACCTTTCATTTCTGCGTTCATTTTACTCTGACCTTACATTTAACAACGCCAACCTCCCATCCTACCAGTTGTGTGCATTTCTCTGTATTTCAGGATAGCATTTCATGCATCCGAGGAAGTGGACTGAAGTCCAGAAAAGCTTATACCATTGCAAAATGAGATATTTTTACACAAGGGAAAGAGAGATTTTTACATCTTGAACACAAATTTGATGTCTGTGGTGTTTTGTTCTGTTTCCAATAAGGGGAGGAAAACTTTATGGATTGAACCTGCCCAATTTGCAATCTACCAACCTGGTGACAACCCTATCCAGGGTAGGATTAAGCAGTCACAGCAGGTTTGGGGGCCATACCTGTTCCATGTTCCTCCCATCCCCCAAATGCCATGTGCCACAACCACCTCTGCTAGGGGAATGTCCAGTCAGTTCTGGCTTTTCATCATAAATAGGCTTTTGCATATCCTCCAACATTTCACAGATGAAAACTGGGACAGGCATGGCCAAGCAGCATTAGAGTGTGGTCAAGATGGCAAAGAGTTATTGACAAGGAAGAACAGACAATGAAAGGCTGCAGCAGTTTGCTTTTGCCTGAGCTTACTGTCTTAACAGCAGCAACAGCAAAAAAGAAGCATTTTACACACAAACAACTTCATACAATTTGTGTCACAAAAGCCTTGAAAAACTACCACAAAGGAACAAAACTTGTAATCTCACTGGAGGTGTGTGTCATTCTCATATGCATGAGAGTGAAATAAGAAAAAAATTACAGCCAATAGCATAGTTTTAAATAAATAAAACTGATCTATCTATCTATATTATCTCTCTCTCTCTCTCTCTCTCTCTCTCTCTCTCTCTCTCTGTGTGTGTGTGTGTGTGTGTGTGTGTGTGTATACACACACACACACACACACACCAGGAGTCCTGCTAGATCAGTGCATGAGTGTCAGGCAGAATGTTGTACCGTGTGAAGTCAAAGGCTTTCACAGTCGGCATCCATAGATTTTCCTTGGTTTTTTTCCGGGCTGTGAGGCCGTGTTCTGGAATAGTTTCTTTCTGATGTTTCGCCTGCATCTGTGGCTGGCATCTTCAGAGAATGGTTGGGTAGAATGTGTGTGTGTAGTTTATATGCTGTGAACCCCTGTTGGGGAGTATATGTAAATTTGTGTAGTTGAAAGGTTAGTTTCTGGGTATAGAAATGCAAGGCTCATTAGTGTCTGTTTGGCTAATGGTTGGTTGATGTGCCATTAACTGCTGCTGGGTGTTCCCCTGTCCCTGGGAGGAATTCCTTTGTGAGTGATGAGTTTTGATTCTATTGGATTTCAAAACTGGGAGCCAGATTTTGTTTACTTTTAAGGTTTCTTCTTTCCTGTTGAAGTTGTCCAGGTGTCTGTGGATTTCAATAGCTTTTCTGTGCATTCTGACATGATAGCTGTTGGCCTGGTCCAGAATTTCTGTGTGTTTAAATAGCATTTTGTGTCCAGGTTGGTTTATCTCATGTTCTGCTACTGCTGATTTTTCTGGCTGGTCCAGTCTGCAGTGTCTCTCATGTTCTTTTTATTCGTGTTTTCACACTGTGTTTAGTGGTCCCTATGTAAACTTGTCCACAGCTGCATGGTATGTGGTCAACTCCTGCAGCCGTGAGAGGGTTTCTTTTGTCCTTCACTGAGCGTAGCATTTCTTGGATTTTCTTGGTTGGTCTGTAGATTGTTTGGAGGTTGTGTTTCCTCATCAGTTTCCCTATCTGTCTGTGACTCCTTTGATGTATGGTAAATATACCTTCCCTTTGGGTGGCTGTTTTTCTTCTTCATTCCTGTTTTTTTTTTCTGGGACTGGCTGCTCTTGTGATGTCTGATCTGGAGTAACCATTACCCTGTAGGGCCCAGTTTAGATGCCTCAGTTCATCCTCCAGGTAGTGGGGTTCTCAGATCCTTTTTGCACAGTCTATCAATGTTTTTATTGTTCTTGTTTTTTGTCCTGGGTGATGATTGGAGTTCTTGTGTAGGTATCTGTCCGTGTGTGGGGTTTTTCTGTAACTGTGAAAGTACACAAAATCTGGCTCCCAATTTTGAAGAACAATAGAATCAAAACACTTACAAAGGAATCCCACCCAGGGACAGGGGGAGTTCCAGCAGATAATGGCCCATCAACCAACCATTAGCCAAACAGACACTAACAAACCTTGCATTTCTATACCCAGAAACTAAACATTCAATTACACAAGTTTACATATACGCCCCAACAGGGGTTCACAGCATATAAACTCCACACACACTCCTACCCAACCATTCTCTGAAGATGCCAGCCACAGATGCAGGCAAAACATCAGAAAGAAACTATTCCAGAATGTGGCCTCACAGCCTGGAAAAAACCCAAGGAAAATCTAAGAATGTTGTACCCTCTCCTCTCAAGTCCACTCCTCAGGAGCAAGTTTTTGTTGTTAACTGCCATCAAGTGAGCTTCATCTTAAGATGACCCTACAAATAAGAGACCTCCAAGTGACACTGTCCTCAACAGCCCTGCTCAGGTCTTGCAAACTCAGGGCTGTGGCTTCCTTCAGTGAGTACATCCATCTATAATGCTATAGGGCCACAGGGATCATATGACCCCCCCCCCCCCGTTGAAACAGTTGCATTGGCTACAGTCCATTTCCAGGCAGAATTCAAAGTGCTAGTTTTGACCTTTAAAGCCCTAAGTGGCTTGAATCCAGACTATCTGAAAAACCATATCTCCCTATACAAGCCAGCCCAAGTGTTAAGATCAGCAGGGGAGGGTTTCTCTCAGTCCAACCGCCTTCACAGGCACTGTTGGTAAGGACTCGGGAGAGGCCCTTCTCCGTAGCTGCTCCCAGACTGTGGAACTCCCTTCCACGGGAAGTCTGGTTGGCCCCCTCCCTGCTCTTTTCTCATCAGCAGTTGAAGAAGTTTTTATTTAGGCTGGCATTTGAAATGTGAATTTTACTTGGTGTGCTGTTTTTTAATGTTGTATTTTTTATCGATTATATGTTTCAACTTATGTGTTTTTAACTATATTTTAATAATGGAAATGGAAATTTAATTTAATTATTTTTAAACTTTTGTAACTTGTGAGGTTTTAGTTGTATTTTTTAATGATTGTAACTCCCCTTGAATCCCATCTTGGGAGAAAGGCGAGATATAAATCAAATAAATAAATAAATAAATAAAATGATCTTCCTCTCTTCCTACTGCTTTCTACCTTACCATACATTATTGTCTTTTCTAGCAAGTCCTGTCTTCTGCAGGCCTTTCCTGATTAGATCCCGGCCTCAGGAGCTGTGTCTCCTGGCCTCTTTTAGTCCTTTACCCTGACTCGCTGGCTGTTGATTTTTGTATTTGTTTATTTATGTGATTTTAAGTTTAGGTGGATTTTAATTTGATACTAGTTTAATATCTTTTTATGGGGAAGGGTGGGGGTGGGTGGGGGTTAGAGATTTTAGTCTGTATTGTTGTATTTTAACTGTTGCAAGCCACCCCGATTGTTTTTAACAGAGAGGCGGCGTAATAATAATAATAATAATAATAATAATAATAATATGGCCAAAGTACAACAGTCTCAATTTAGTCATCTTGGCTTCCAGGGAGAGTTCAGGCTTGATTTGCTTTAGGACCCATTGATTTGTCTTTTTTAGCAGTCCATGGTATTTGTAGGACTCTTTTCCAGCTCCACATTTCAAATTACAGTCATCCCTTCACATTTGCGGGGGTTAGGGGCAGACAACCCCCGCAAATGTGAAAAACCCGTGAATAAGAAATGAGCCTGCCGGCGAGCGGTTTTCCATCCCAGTCCCTTCCCAAGGCAGTGAGGAGCGTCCTGAGAAGCCCCTGGCTGCCTTGGGAAGGGAGTGGGGTGTAGCGCGAGCGCGCCAGCTGGTTCCCACCCCCCCTTCCCAAGGCAGCGAGGAGCTTCTTGAGAAGCCCCTGGCTGCCTTGGGAAGGGAGTGGGGTGTTGAGCAGGGGGGGGCGCAGGCAGCTTTCCGCAAATGATCAAAACCGCGAATGTGAAAGTCGCGAATGTGGAGGGGCAACTGTAGTTGATTTTCTTTCTAACAACTTTCTTCACTGTCAAGCTTTCACATCATTATATAGAAATGGGAAATACAACGGCATGGACAATCCTAACTTTAGCATTCAATGATGAACAAGAGGACACTTTTTAAAATAACAGAATTTACTTTTCTGCCTCTCATTAGTATTCTGCTGCCATCATACCCTAAAATATTTTTTCTGCTTCGACAAATCTTTGATAGCTATATTAAAAACATGTTTATACAAGCTTGTAGTTACAGTTTCTTACTCTTTTTTGTTTATATCTGAACAGATCACAACAGATGTTGTTCTAATCTAACCCCCTGCCTATCTACCCTCTACACCAGAACCACCTTCAAATCTAAAGCCTCACTCCAACTGTTGTTTCTTGCCTTCCCTTTCCAAACATCACCTCTCTCACTCCAACCTTCTGCTCCATTCACTCCTTCCCTCCCTTCTCGTTGCTTTCATACTTTACCTTATATACTCTAAAATACCAAGTTAAGATACTTTTTACCCTCATTACTCTATAATTCAATCTTTTACAAACTTGTAAAACAGTTAACCATCGTAGAGAATAGCACCTCTACACATGTAAAGGGATGCACACAGGCACACACCTAGAAGCAGGAAAATCGTGATGGGGAAGTGTCAATGGGAAGACACATTCTCCCAGCAATTTCAGAAGCCAAGGAGCAGTATGCACCTCTGGACAGGGAATAGCCAAGAGTCCAACGGTCGCAGGTTGTGCACCTCTGAGCTAAATAGACTGATGGTTCACATGCCCTCCCACAGTTCACAAATTAAAACTGGGACACATAGCCAAGCAGAAATAGACCATGGTCAAGTTGGCAAAAGTTATTAAAGAGGAAGAACACACACATACATGGACAAGCTGCAGTAGTTTGCTTTTTCCTGAGTCCATAGGAAATGGCAAAATCCTGCCTTTTTCTCTCCTTCTACTGAGTTAACTGAGTACAAACTACTTTTGCACTTTGAATTCAGTTTGCAACCATTGAATTAAGCTGAGGACAAAGGGGACAAAGTGGGAGCAGAAGAGAAACTGGAACATCTTAAAAGTGGGGCAACAGAGAATTGATTGGGACTGCCCCTGCCAAATTGGAACAGTTTAAGGGTATGGCTTTAGTTCACCATAAAACAGCTTCATATGTGCGAGTCTTCAATTTCTCTGTTCCTTTTTAGGCAACTATGGGATTATCGGCCACTCTGGTCCTCCATACTTCCAGATGCCACACTTCCATCTTATGCCTTACCTCTACTTTTTTTAGTTCTTCAACGTCCTGCCCCATAACAGAGAATTTCTCCACAGAGGCATCTGCAAATTCATCCTTTCCTTCTGGGAGATCAAGCCACAGCCGGTCTGTTCGAATTTTCTGAGGTCCCATAATGATGATGTAAACCCGACTGTCAGTGTCAGAACCTAACTCGCTACCCGTGGTGATGATGATGTGGTAAGGAATTACTGAAAGGCAGGGAAAAAAAGCCAACAAGGCAGTTAAGACCAGAGAGGAAGCCCAGTGGTATAAAACATGTATGTTCATGCTGAAGGTCCAATCTCCAGTTAAAGGATTTCAAATAGCAAGCAATGGGAAAGACTTCAGCTTGTGAACCCATGAAGCCATGCTAGGCAATATTAGGTTAGGTCAGTCATCAAGGACAAAGCAGTTTCACATGCTCATATAAGACTGACAGAGAAGATGAGAGGAAAATAAATGAAGAACATATAATTTTTTTGGTGGTGGTGGGGAATTGTGTACACAAAATGGTTGACAGTTATAGAAAGTTATAGAAAGATAAAACAATACCAACCATCAATTTTTGGACCTGAGATGTGAGAACCTGCCATTATTATTACTGCTGTTGTTTTCACAGTTAAATCTGGTCTTTGTCCCAATACAAGGTGGCTTACTCAGCTTAAAAGAAATACAGTTTAAAGCACTTACAAAGCCATAAGTAAAAATAGATCAAAGTTTGCTGTTGAAATTCAGTTAAACTCTCTATAGAATTAGAATCATTTAAGCAAAACCTATTAAAAAGACAAAAGATGAGAGACAATTAAATATCACACTGTTAAAAGTTCTTGCAGGCAGTTCCTAAAAGCTGGTCAGAATATAAAATGTTCACTTGCTGACAGAAGGGAGCCATTGCAGTCTCCCTAGGCAGGGAATCCCAAAGCCTAGGAGCAGGCACTGAGTAGCCCCTCTTATGTTCCCACCAGGTGTGACTGTAAAGGTGGAGGGAGTTGGCCCCTCCCCTGAAGACAGAGGATTAGAAGACAAGCTTGAATGGACTTCAAAATGAAAGTACGTGCTGTCTACTTTTCATAAATGGTTTGAAGGCACCTTAGCTGAAGCTAAGCTATGGGGTTGCTGCATGGCTCCCACATCCTGAAGTAGGGCCCCAGGCCAGGATCTTTGGTGGGCACCCTACCTACTGCTAAGGTTAAGGGCAGTGAGATGCTCTACAGGATTTAGGATAAAAATTAAAATAAGTCAGTTTAAATAATGACACCAAAATAATATTTATATTCATTTTTTAAAATTTAAATGGATTTATATAATAAAAACTTACAATAATATCATGCCGGGGGGCCCTCCTAATCCTGGGCACCCAGACACCCAGGCTAGAGCCCTGTCAGCCCCCCTCCCCATTGTGGGGGCCATGGGCTGGTGAATACCTGGGTAAGAGTCCATTTGAGAAGTGCTGTATTCAACTTCCTTGAGTTCCATTATGGAGGAAAGAAGGAGATGTAAAATGTTCTGTTAAGTGAAAATCAATGTTGCTTTTCTCAGAGAACGGACTTTTTCGGACAAACAAAAAATAACGCTAGCAGCCTCGCCAGGTTGCGAGGCTGCAGCGCTAGAGGGCATCCGTTTCGCATGACGCCCCTTCCCAGCGGTACTGTTGCAGTACCGCTGGGACATTTGACCGTCATATTTTGCAGATTTTTACTCACGATCGTTGATCGTGAGTAAAAATCTGCAAAATATGACGGTCAAATGACGGTCAAATGACGGTCAAATGTCCCAGCGGTACTGCAACAGTACCGCTGGGAAGAGGCGTCATGCGAAACGGACGCCCTCTAGCGCTGCAGCCTCGCAACCTGGCGAGGCTGCTAGCGTTATTTTTTGTTTGTCCGAAAAAGTCCAACATGTAACAAATGTGTTGACATTTCTTGTCTTGGTATATAAGGGGTGGAGAAAGAGCTACAGTATATAGAAACACACGCCCAACTAGGCATTTGAAAGTGAAATGTGTACGTAGTAGCCATAATAGTTCAATAGTAGAGTACTAACTTTACACCTATAAGGGCTCAGAGTACATAAGTGAGCCTCTTCAGTTAAACGTTCTCAGATAGCAGAGGCTGGGGAGTAGATCTAGATCAAAGTGGAGCCACCTAAAATCAGAGTCTTTTAAAATGTGGGCCAAGGACCCTCTGTGGGCCTCAGCATATTTTCAGATGGGCATCAAGATCAAACAACATGATCCCTTTAACCTTTCTTCCCCCAGAGCTGTTCCCCTAAATAGGTTTTCTGTGGTTTTTTTCTGGGCTGTGAGGCCGTGTTCTGGAAGAGTTTATTCCTGATGTTTCGACTGCATCTGTGGCTGGCATCTTCAGAGAATGGTTGGGTAGAAGTATGTGTGGGGTTTATATACTGTGAGCCCCTGTTGGAGAGGATATGTAAATTTGTGTATTTGTGTGTTTGAATGGCTAGTTCCCCTAAATGCTTACTATGAGCTTCAATGGCTACACCAGCTGCACCCCTTCTTAGAGCTGAAGGATCTAGTGCACATGCTGGTAACCGCAAGTGGACTTCTGCAATGCACCAAGTTTGGAAACATCCATTACTATATACACTCATGTATAAGCTGAGAAATATTAGTCAAATGATTGACCCAAAAAATCTGGATTGACTTATCCACTGTTCTGTAAGTCTTGTCAAGAAAGGAACCATCCCCTTTTCTTGAATAGAGTGGCAAAAGGTAAGAACTTAGTCTGTCCTGGGAGAAACTAAAAGAAGTACTGACCCCCTCTACTCTCTCCACCATGGCACCACTTCTGGCCTTTTTGAATGCCTGGGTGGGAAAATGAAGGTGGCAGCAGCTCTTTGGGGCTTCCCTTCAAAAGAGTGCTAAGAGAACAGAGGGGGTTGATGCATCTTTTAGGTTCTCTAAGCTCTCGCCTTTCATCCCTCTATTCAGAGAAGGGGATGGTTCTTTTTTTGATGCAATTTTGATGCTATACCTTAACTTTTATTTATTTTTTTTTAAAAAAGGAAACATCCCCTTCTCTGTGTAGTGTGGTAAAAGGCCTTTTCGAATCCCTGGACAGGAAAATGGGGGCAGCAGCAGCCAGGAGTAACTTGCCCCTGAGGTGGCACTGGTGCTTTCCTCTCTCTGCAGAATGGCCCTCAACCTATCCACAGGTCATATCAAAATCCATAATTTTGGCCGCAAAACCTGCCCTTGGCTTATATATGAGGTCGACTTATATACGAGTATACATGGTAGTTCAAAACATGGCATAAAGTTGATAAAGTTACCAGCTTGCCTTGGTCAGACCTCACCTAGAATACCGTGTCCAGTTCTGGGCACCACAATTCAAAAAGGATATTGACAAATTGGAGCGTGTCCAGAGAAGGGCAACTAAAATGGTGAAAGGTCTGGAAATGATGCCTTATGAGAAGAGACTTAGGGAGCTGGGTATGTTTAGCCTGGAAAAAAGACGGTTAAGAGGCGATATGATAGCCCTGTTTAATTATTTGAAGGGGTGTCACATTGAGGGTGGAGCAGGCTTGTTTTCTGCTGCTCCAGAGACTGGAACACGGAGCAATGGATGCAAGCTCCAGGAACAGAGATTCCACCTCAACATGAGGAGGAACGTTTTGACAGTCAGAGCTGTTAGGCAGTGGAACACACTCCCTAGGAGTGTGGTGGGGTCTCCTTCCTTGGAGGTCTTTAAACAGAGGCTGGATGGCCATCTGTCGGGGATGCTTTGATCAAGATTTCCTGCGTGGCAGGGAGTTGGACTGGATGGCCCTCGTGGTCTCTTCCAACTCTACAATTGTATGATTCTATGGAGATTTTCAGACCATGTTTTACCGTGGCTCATGCGGGAGGAGCTTCCAGGAGAGGGACGACGGTCTTGCGCGGCAGAGGGTCGTTTTCGGACACTGCCGTCCCTCTCCCGAAACCATCCATGTCACTTCCGTGAAGCTTCGGAAGCCTCAGCGCCATATTTTAATCACGGGCAACCTCCAACAGCTGAAAACACTGTCAGAATTCAAATCAGCATTAAAGACCAGTCTCTTCTGGCAGGCCTAGCCAGATGATTTTTAAATTATGGGTTTTAAAGCATGGATTGGTTGTTTTTAATATATTGGCTGTATATGCTCTTTTAACTGATGTCATGTGTTTTTAAAACTAGTGTTACGTGTCCAATTTGTTGTTGTGTTGTCATCTGTTTTTGTTCACCACCTTGATCCATAGGGAAAGGTGGGTAAGAAATAATAATAACAACAACAATAATAATTGGAGAAAACATCTGCACTTGGTATTCTTAACATTGTGTATTGTAATTGGTCACTGTAAGGAAAAGGTGAATAAAATTTGCAAGTCTGATTGCTGAGGCAATGTGTCTCTGAAATTTTGAGCATGAAGAAGAAACAGAGTTCAAGTTAAGGGTGAAAGGAGAAAGTGAGAAGGTACAGGCAGAAGATAAGTAAAAATATTTTGAGAGGCTTTTTAGGCAGTAGAACAAAAAACAAATACACAACATGACAACATTTTGCCTGTAATGAGGAGGCTAAGTCATATTTATTCAAAAGTCAATGGAGAGTTTTGGCATTGAATGCCGGTTAATTTTTTTTGTGTGTGTGTGTGGTTAAAAAAATAAAATAAAAATAAAAATATAGTGATTTTTAGTGATTTCCATAGAAATATTAGATTTCAGCAAAGAATAGTGTCAGCAACTGCTAAATAACTATGGCAATTCCTTCCACTGCTCTTTTGTGACTGACACTGCTACTTCACTACCATTTTGTGATTGAAGGTCCCAGTAATTTCTAGCCTTCTCAAATGAGCCACAAGGTAGTAAGTTTGAGAATCCTAGGCAGACTGATGGATTGACAAGCCATTATACACTTTCTTCTGATAGCTAGTTTTCAATTAATTGTCTTCCCTCCCCTCTCCTATCTCTATAGCATAAAGAAACATCCAGTAACCTGTGTAGTCTATACTGTCTGGAAAAGCCCAGCCTACCATTAACCTATATTGAAGTATATAACCCTCTTCAGAGATGTAGTTTTTTTCTAGGTGCTGAAAAGAAAAAGGAGCAAGGCCATTCTGTTACACTCTGTTATCTTCTTCTGCAGAACTAAGAGGAGTGTGGGAGTGAAGGTCATTCCTGTACCTTGAGACTAATGTACATAACTGCAAAGTCTGTAACACTGAGTTATCCCTAATTGGAACCAGACAGGAGCTTTGTGTGTCACACACACACACACAGACACATATATTACATATTGCTTTTGGCCCACCAGTAAAGCCATACTGACTGGAGCTGCTGTCTGTTCATGCTCTTTCAAACTGGCATAGAAGGTACTAAGCTGGAGCTGCTGTTTTAGTACGTTGTGCAGTCTGCACTCTGCACATGCCTCAGGGAGGTATGACTATCTTACAGTGACAATCTATCCCCTCAATAGGGAGATTATCACATGAGGCTTTATTCTGGAATTACACAAAGGTATTAGTGAATTTGGCCAGTACTTATCATATGACATTGTATCCATCCCATTGCTGGTTTGCATTCCACACATTTCTCTAGCATACCTCTTCATTGATGGGGAAAACCTGTCAATGGCTCTCAATATCACTGCCATGCCAGTATTCATTCCCCTTTGTGCAACAAGTCCCTTCTGTGGTAGTAGTGGTATGATGGAAGTCATGTTGCACGAGGGGGCGTGATCCTCCCCTTCTCCTCCTCTCATTCCCCTCCCCCTTGCTATTCCCAAGCTGGCCAAGATTGTTTTTTCAAAATGCCTGTCTCCCCCCACCCCTTTTGGCTGTGATTGTGCAATTACGGGGATACGATAAAATGATTTATTTATTTATTTTTATTTTATTGTATCTCCATAATTGCATGGTTCTGGAATTTTTTTTTAAAAAAAGAAAGACATGAATGCACTGAAGGTGGGGTTATGGAGCCAGTGTAGAAGGACAGATGATTGGCAAAGTAGCAAACTTGCATGATTGAAGAGACAGTGTGTTTATGAATGATTTCAAACAGGTATGTTCCCATTTGCTTTGCTAACACCATTGTTGCAAGAAAGAGGCAAGAAAGAGGCTGGTTTGATAATTTCCTAGGTTTCAGATTTATGTAGAGTCATGGACTTAAGTGTCAAATATCCTTTGCCCTGCCCCTTTCCCCCATTATACAATATTGTCTTACATTGCCCATCTGGAGCAGATCCATCTGAAGTGTTGGTTTTCTTATCTGTCACATTGGCGTTGCTGTCTCGACTCAGAGATGAGTCACCAATGCTTTTGCGGTCACGGTTGTAGTTCTAATAGGAAAAACACAAATGCACACAGGAAGCTGAACAGCTTGTCTTCTGAGTGAACACCAGAGATGTCCTCCACACCTCAAGGATTGATATTGCCAGAATTACAGCATGAATTACCTTAATTCAAGCTGTTTCAAGAGAAGTATGACAATCTGACTAAGGGTGCATCTAGGCTGATTAAAAAGACCAGAAAATCCCAGATTTTTGTTCCTTTTGTTTCCTATTTTATTTCCAAAAATGTTTTGCTTATCATAGGATAGCTTCTGTCAGCTCTCAATATAATCACAGACTTTTTATACCAGCTTCACAGGTCAGTTTATTTTAACTCAGTACAAAATAATAAAGAACAAAATCTGGGGCTTTTCAATCAGTCTGGATGCTCCCTAAGATTAAAACCCTAGGGTAGGATCACTATGAGTTGGAGTCAACTTGGAGGTATATAATAACAGTCACACACACAAGCATATCTATATAGTTGAAAAAAGCAAATAATAATGTCATTTCGTGTGTGTGTGTGTGAGAGAGAGAGAGATTGAGTTCTCTAGGGTGTCACATCTATTCTCATGAGCAAGTTGGTTAGAGAATAAAGAAAAAGCAAAACTAACTGTACTGGGAAGACCTCGTGGATTTAAATTCCTAGTCATGGGGCTCACTTACTGGGCTTTGGCAAGTCTCCTTCCCTCGATCTCTCCCTCTCTCTCAGCATAACCTTCTCCACAAGGTTGTGAGGGGGATAAAGTGGAGTATTCCCTGGATATACTGCCCTCAGTTTCTTGGAATGGCAGGATCCTTACTGTGATTTTAAAACCTATCCATTAAATGGGCAAGACCTTCCACCTCTTCAGTTTTTTTACTTGGGCTGTCACCAGAGAAACCTGAGCATCCAGGGTCAGGGCTGAATCCAGCAGCACACCCAAGCTGTGGATTTGTGTCTTCCAGGGAGTATAACCACACCCCACACTGGCTGAATCCCTACTCCCTGGTCCACCTTCCAACTGACCAGAAGCACTTCTGTTTTGTCTGGATTAAACGTCAATTTCTTTGCCCTCATCAAGTCCATTACAGCCACCAGAAACAGCTTCCTTGGAATTAGGTGGAAAAGAGTAATAGAGCTGGGTGTCATAAGCATACTGGTGACATCTGACCCCAAAATTTGAGATAACCTCTCCCGGTGGCTTCATACATATATTAAATAGCATAGATGAAAAAACAGAGCCCCATGGGACCCCACAAACCAATGGTCAAGAAGTTGAACAGGAGTCCCCTAGCATCACTCTGTGTTCACCCCACCAGAAAGAAACAGCCATTGCAAAACAATGCCTTTAAGTCCTATCACAGTGAGGCAACCCAGAAGGATACCATGGTCAATAGCATCAAATGCTTCTGAAAGGTCCAGTAGAGCCAAAAGGGGCACACTCCCCCTGTCTAGTTTCCAAGGTGACCAAAGCTGTCGCCATCATATAAACAGGGCCTGAAACCAGGATGAAATGGATCCAGATAACCAGTCTCATCCAGAAACCCTTGGAGCTGGGAGGTTACTACATGCTCCATATTCAAATATTCAGCTCCAAATATTCCAACAAGAATTGGAATGGGAAAGAAATTACCTTAATCATATTTTTTCCATGAAGAAAATAATTCATGCAAAACAAAAAAATTCCCACAAACTTTCATACCACATTGGAAATACTAAATGAGATTTATAAGGAGAAATGAGCAAAGAATTCCAAAGCACTTTATACTCTGAAAAAAATGTGCTTGGAATGAAAAATAGTCATAAGAATTATTGGGGGTCTGGGGACTAGTATAATAGCATGACTAAATGTAAAAATCCCCCCTTGCACATTCATTGGAATTGTTTTTATTAAACCTAATTAGTTTTGCCTCCTTAAAAAGAATTAATAATAGCGACTGAGTAAGCCTGGTCCCACAGCGTCCTTTGCAGCTACATGTATTAGATGCAACCCATCAAGCTCATCCCTGGGGTGGATCCATTTGCCCTGGTGTTAATATGTAATCGCTTCAGTCGTAACGTGCAATTAAAACATTGCTGTGCCCTGTAGAACGAGCCCTGGCAAATCACCCCACTTCCGTCAACTACGGTACAAGGCCTTGGTGTCTAAAAGGGCAAACACTGCCTATTAATTTTGATCCTGTTAATTAATCCACATTCTTTGAATTCTAATTAGCTACATTTTCAGTGGCTGTGGCATCCAGAAGCTTGCTTTTTCACATACTGGAAACCACATATATTTCACTGAGGAAAGATTAATGGTGCCACAGAAAGGCCATGCTGAATGGATGACTCACCCTTGAGAGCAAGTCAGTGAAAAGGAGGCAATTTTACATAAAGTTACTAGGCCATGGACTTTATCAGACATGGCAAAAATCACACGATTACAATGTTATGGTACCATGAATGCTTTCCACTATTGCACAACATTGTCATGTTCATGTGGTCAATCTGTGCTCCAGGCACGAATAAGGCATTGCTTTTAATTGACGGGAGAAGCTGTCAATAGTCTTCAGTATCGCTCTTTTCGTGGTATTGAAAAGCATGCAAAAATACAACCTGGTGCAATTGCGTGATTACAGCATGAATGGGCAGTCCTCTTTCTCCCCTCCCCATTCCCAGCAAGAAAATGTCTGGATGAAAATGTGAAAACTATCCACAGGATGCTTTTTTTTGATGAACTGTCTCGGTTTGTTTGCAGATTTTTAGGTTTAAGTGTTTGTTTACTTTGCAAATTAAGGGGTTTGGGGTGTTTTTCGGTGTTTTTAAGCACGCTCTCATCTTCTTGTGAGAACTGCCAAAATCTCGCCCATACTAAACTACAGAAGTAAAGTCCCATTCTTAAAATGTTAGTGGTGGTTGTGCAATAATTCTATGGTGGTCCTTTCATGTGATTTCAGCAACATGCAATAATAAGTGTAACAATGCCACTATGTTTCCCCTTTCCTCATTTGCAGAATTACAGCATTTTTAGGCACTAGTCTTATAAAGTCCCATATGAAATTATGTATGGTGGGAATGGAATGGAATTTTCACCTTCTCACTATACTAGAATTCAGAGTTACCCAGAAGACAGAGCAACAGATGAGTCAGAATGGATAAGAGGGACTGTACATTTATAGCTAGCACATCATAGGACAGTGATGGCGAACCTATGACACGCGTGTCAGCACTGACACGCGTAGCCGTTCCTGATGACACGCAGCTGTAGGCCTCCTCCCGTCCCCCTCCCCCAACCACAACCTCACTATCCTCCCTAAAGTGGCATTCGGGGCTTCAAAGCCCCGGTCACCACTTTCCTCCAGCCCTCCACCCTCCCTAAAGTGGCAACTGGGGCTTTGAAGCCCTGGTTGCCACTTTCCTTCCCCCTCCCACCCTCCCCAAAGTGGGAATCCGCAAATATGCAGAACCGCAAATGTGAAACCCGCAAGTGTGGAGGAACAACTGTAGTTGCAAATATTTCATCCTCCCCTATTAGACACTCTGTGCCAGAGGTCTGTAGGCCAAAACAACAGAAGTCCGGCACAGACGTCTAGTTCTGGGACTTCTGGTTAAGCCGGGATCTTTCCCCTCACTTTCGCCAGCAGAGATAATGTTTTTTTTCCTCAAAGTGACACACCACCCGAGTTATGCTCAATTTTTTGGTGAAGTTTGACACACCAAGCTCAAAAGGTTGCCCATCACTGTCATAGGATGTGGTAAAATACAAAAACTTGGAGGTAAATTCTTGGAGAAGGTCTACACATGGCTATTAACCAGGATGGCTGATATCATGATACTGAAGCAACAGCCATTGGGAAGTAGCATGGCCAGATTTTCAAAAGAGGAATAAAGCAAAGCCAAAATTAATGATAAGAAACCCTTTACTCACAAATAAACCCACGCGGACCTGCCCAGCAGCACGTTCAGGACCTGCAGCTAGTGGAAGCGTTCCACATGTTTCCACTCCCAGTGTGCTGGTAGGCCAGCCAATGGAAAGCTTTGATTAGTTGGGAAGTTTCCTAAGCGGCCAATCAGCACACTGGGAATGGCAAGCTTTATATAGGAAGATTGTACTGGTTTTAAGAGAAAGGTTTTAAATTGTAATCTGCCTTGAATCCCAGTTTTGGGGTAAAGGTGGGGTACAAATAATGTTAATAATAACTTATTATTGGAGAGACCCCATACCCTCCAAACATTTCACAGATGAAAGCTAGGATATGTGTGGCCAAGCAACATCTGAGTGTGGTCAAAATTGAAAAAGTTATTATGGAGAAAGAATAGACAAGCTAGAAAATGCTGCAGCAGTTTGCTTTTGCCTGAGCCTTTTGAGAAGGGAAAAATTCCACCGCTCTTTTCCTCCTCCCTGCACTGAGTTAATTGAATACATACTACTTTTGCACTTTGAACTCATTTTGCAGCAGTAGAAGTAATCTGAAGACTAAGGGTGGAAGGAGGAGGAGAGAGAAACTATGGATTGGTGCGCAGTAACGCCAATTTGCAGCAGCTTTCATTTGTCTCCACTGGTTTTTTTCGGCAAGATTACTGGCATGCAAAGCTATCCATGTTTGCTGTTCACATGGACACATGCCAGCGAATCCAAGATGGCAGGCATGAGTGAATATTCGTGGGTTTTATTCTTGGGAACTTGCAACTGCCAAACAGTATTTTACCAAAAAACACAAAAACTTAAATCCAAGGTGTAGAAGAGCAATCTTCCACTTAAATTAAAAAATGAAAGGCTGTTTCATCATCTCAGCGTATAATCGCTACTGCAAAAATCCAACATGGCAGTTCCGAGCACTGCCTTGTTAGCAAGCTCTGCCCCGCCACACATTTGACCAATCAGCTATCTGCTTGCAGAAATGTGATGCAATTTAATTGTCCTAATGAGTGGGAGTGCACATGTCCCCCGCAGTTTTTTAAAAACTCGGGAAAAGCCCCGAAGGCTTTGCCCCAATAGTTTCCCCAAATTTTGGTCCCCCTTTCTCCAAAAATGATGGACCACTGAGGGATCCCATTTGGACACATAGGATTACCCCCCCTCCCTGCCAGATTCTAACAGGATTTATTTTACTGTCTGATTTGTTGCTGCAACTTGCAAAGACTCTCCAGAAGGTCTATGTATTTACTTAGCTTCTTCTTTCCCTCCCAATCATCATGGCTCCAGGGCTTACCCTCTGCTCTGCTTTGCACCCATCTCTTCTGGCTACAAGCAACTAGGCTAGATTAAATGTTCTTTATCCCATTTCTCTGCATGAGAAGGAATAATACCTTCATTTTACTTAGATCTGGGAACAGCCTCTTTAGCAAAGATTTATCTCTTAATTGCCAAAGAGGACAATATCTTCATCCACACTACACAAATAATCCTATTTGAAATTGGATTATTTGCCATGGCTCCTTCCTATTCAATTCTGGGATTTGTAGTTTTACAAGGTCTTTAGCCTTATCTGCCAAAGAGTGCTGGTGCTTCACCAAACTACAAATCCCAATACCCCATAGGAAGGAGCCTTGGCAAATAATCCAGTTTTCTTTTCGTAATGTGAATTCGGCTCTCCCCCCACCACTGTTTGTGAGCCTGCTTGAATGACAAGCTGTGAACAACTGGGGTTGGTATTTAATGCATAATCCTTAATGATATCACCAGTAGCTGTCTTTAGGTCTCAAAAGATGTGACTGCAGTGCCCCTCCCATAATGCACAACCTGCAGCTCTGTGGCATCAAAGTAGAGAGCTACAAACAAGATCACAGCTCTTCTCTGGACAGGGAAAAATGACAGCTTGGATCTCTTCCCATTTCACAGGAGATGCAATGTTGTGTGTGTTCTTTCTTCCAGCAAGCAGATGACTTGCATGTACTAAATATGCATACCACTAGCTGTACCCAGCGTAGCATATGCTGTTATCTTATTCTGCTCCTCCAACATGCTTCATGGGGGGAGAGACCAAGTTCTGCCAGTTCCTCAGGAAAGGAAGCCCAATTGGACTTTACTCCTGAGTAAACCTACCTGGGATTGTGGTGCAGGCCCTGAGGCAGCTGCAAGAAACCCCAGCTCCAGCTATGTGTGCGGGGTTCAGCTGAACAGCCCAGAGGAAGGGGAGAAGAAACCCTTTACTCAAGAGTATACCTCCGTGGGCCTTCCCGGTGGCACGCTTGGAGCCTGCATCTAGTGGAAGTGTTCCCCAAGTTTCTGCTCCCAGTGTGCTGATTAGCTGGCCAATTGAGAGCTTTGATTGGTTGGGAAATTTCCTGAGTGGCCAATCAGCACACTGGGAATGGCAACATACCCAAGAGAATTATATATATAGATTTGAGCCCAAAGTAGTTCCATGGTGGGAATTCTTGATTTAATTTATTATTATTGTTTTGACACAGGAAAGAATAGGACAGAAAATCTCCCCATGTTTAGAGAGAGAGGCTCAAAAACAGGGATGGAAATATCCACGAGTTTCACACTCTCCCACATTTGGGCCACAATTGTATTGGTGACTTATACAGGTTGTGGAGACAGAGTTGCACATATGGTGCCATTGTGAATTGTGCATGAAGATGCACATTGCACTGCAGAGATGCACTCATAGCCTCCAACTGTCCTGATTGGACAGGGACAGTCCTGATTAATCTTGAGGATTAAAAATTGAGGATGGTGCAAGCTTGTTTTCTGCTGCTCCAGAGACTATAATATGGAGCAATAGATGCTCCATGTAAGATCCAGGAGCTTCCACTTCAACATTAGGAGGAACTTTCTGATAGTAAGAACTGTTTGGCAGTGGGACACACTCCCTCGGAGCATGGTGGGGTCTCCTTCCTTGGAGGTCTTTAAACATAGGCTGGATGGCCATCTGTCAGGGATGCTTTGATCATGATTTCCTGCGTGGCAGGGGGTTGGACTGGATGGCCCTTGTGGTCTCTTCCAACTCTTCAATTCTATGATTCTGTCATCCCATTTTTTCAACTGCTTTTAAAATGTCTCAGTTTCTCTCTCCTAAGACTGCTTTCCACCTTTGTCATTAGCTTTCTGCAATTGCTGTAAACTGAACTCAAAGATCAAAATTAGTTTGCACTCCATTAACTCAGCAGGGGGAGAGAAAGGGGCAGAATCTTGCCCTTCTCAATAGGCTCAGGCAACAAATGGCAGGTGCTATAGGCTATATTTCAGAGGAAGGAACTGGCAAAACCACCTCTGAGTACTCATTGCCTAAGAAAACCCTATGAAATTCATGGGGTCCCCATATGTCAACAGGTGACTAGAAGGCATACACACACACACACACACACACACACTAGCAAATTGCTGCAACCTCTCCTAGCTTGCACGTTCTTCCTCATTAATAATTTTGCCATCTTAGCCACACTCTGATGTTGCTTGGCCACACATATCCAGGCTTTGATGTGTGAAATGTTGGAAGGGATGTGCATTGCCTATTGCACACAGCAGACACCCCTGTGAAGTTTGTTGCACATTCAGTGGAGCAATGTTGCAATTCAGTAGTAAGATGGCATCATGCAATTGTCGGGTAACTGCATGAGCGGACGTTATGCTCCGTCTTTTTGACATAGGATCTCAGCCTAAGATTCTTTAAAGCTCATGCTCTTTTCTTCAGAAATATGAGGACATTTGTGAAATTTGATGAATCCTGGCAAATTCTTCAGAAACAGTTATTTCCAACATAGGAAGACCTTCTTGTGCCTGTTATACCTGCATTAAAGATGAAGATTTTCTGGTCCAGGGGTGGTGGTGGGATGGGAAAAGTAGTAACCTAACTCAGCACAAACCTAGTTGGATATTCAAGGATTCAAAGCTAGATTTTTTAAGAATTAAGAATCCAAAACCTTGGGCCTAGATGTACAAAGCTGTCAGTTACAGTTCTTCCCACATTCAAATTGTTTAAATATCAAAGTCTTTCCATCCCAAATATGAAGAAATGTGTGAATCTTGATAAATTCTTATCCAAAATGAACAGAAACAAAATTCTCACCTATCCCTACAAAAAAGTTGGTGTTAGCTACAAAATCTACCACTGTTCCCTGCTGGCTTCCATTTTACCCTTCCCAAAGCACCACTTTCATACAGTGATGCTACCCTAGCATGTAGTACTTTTCCAGGGGGCTTATGGGAAAGGAAAATGATGGCCACCAGTGTAGTGAGTACAGTCCCTTGCTGCCAAGAGAACTTGTTGGCAGTGCACATAATGGTATCACGTAACTCTACTGGGCATGAGGCAAGTTAATCTATTGTACTTAGCATAGTTAGGGTTCACGGTTCATTTCTGCCAGAACATCCCAGTAGATGACAACATGAGATCTCTGGATTTCCTGATGGAATGCATGGCCCAACCTTCCAGTCTAGGCACAAGAGAGGTAACCTCTTAACTTTTCTGTTTCTAGAGTTTCTAGATGAAAGACAGAAGCATTCTTCTGAGTAGTGGAGAACCCTTAGTTTAGACCTGTGCAATTTTAGCCTTTTGTTTGCAATTACACATATGGTCTCATTCTAACAAAAATGCATGCACCAGCCTAGGGAAACTTAGCCAGCCACCACTAGCTGTGAAGAAATCCTGGCCCCCTATCAGCTAAAGGACATGTGAGCTTTGCTGTAAAAACCTACTATAACCATTAATTACCCATTGCTCTTAAAGAAATGAATATACCACAACATTTGATAATCTTAATGCATAACCTGTATTCAGGACAAGAGGCCACCATTAGGTCAGAATATGGAGAAACTGAATTGTTTCCAATTGGCAAAGGGGTCAGACAAGGCTGCATTTTCTCATCCTATTTGTTCACCTTGAATGCTGAATGTATCATATGCAAAGCTGGATTAGACTCTGAGGAAGAAGGCGTGAAAACTGGAGGGAGAAACATCAACAATTTAAGATATGCAGATGACCTCACACTACTAGCAGAAATTAGCTAGGACTTGGAACAACTACTGAAGAAAGTCAAGGAAGAAAGTGCAAAGGCATGTTTACAGTTGAACATTAAGAAAACAAAAATAATGACCACAGATGATTTACATATATTTAAAGTAGACAATGAAGACATTGGTATAGTCAATGATTTCCTGTACCCTGGCTCAGTAATTAATCAAAATGGAGACTGCAGTCAAGAAATCAGAAGACTAGGAATTAGAAGGGCAACTATGAAGAAACTAGACAAGATCTTGAAATGTAAAGATATATAAACCAGCGTCAGGATTGTTCATGTCATATTTCTAATTTCTATATAGGCAATTATCACACTACACTGTTATAGCACTATTATTCCACTAACTGCTATGGCTACCTCCTGTGGAATCCTGGGATTTAAAGTTTAGAGAGGGGGCATTTAGAACTCTCAGTCAAAGAGCTCTTAGGTTTCATTAAACTACAAACCCCAGAATTCCACAGGAGGCAGCCATAGCAGTTGAAGTGGAATAATAGCACTATAACAGTATGGTGTGATAAAGTCCTATCTATGGTTGTAAAAGCTGGATAGTGAAGAAGGCTGATAGGAAGAGCATCAATTCATTTGAAAAGGTGTGGTGCTGGAGGAGAGTTCTACAGATACCCTGGACTGCCAAAAGGACAAATAGATGGGTCCTACAGCAAATCAAGCCTGAACTTTCCCTGGAAGCCAAGATGACTGAACGGTGGCTGTTGTACTTTGGCCACATCATGACAAGACAAGACTCACTAGAAAAGTCAATAATGCTTGGCAAGGTGGACTCAGTCAAGGAGGCCACAGCCCTGAATCTGCAAGACCTGAGCAGGGCTGTTGATGACAGGGTGACTTGGAGGTCTCTCATTCATATGGTCACCATAAATTGAAGTTGATTTGATGGCAGTTAACAACAGCATCATATTTCATAGAAGTGGCTTCTGCCAGTCTTGATATCACGTGAATTTCTTGGACAGGCCTCAGAACATTCAGGCACCCCATACACCCACCCCAGTGGGAGCTGTTGGTTCTCATGTTCCTGAAGCAGTAAGTCTGTTGTGGATTACAGACTAATTTTTAGAAGACCTACTCAAGGTGCTTAACCTAATTTGGGAATGCAGTTCAGTAACTTGAATAGCTCTTGGATTTTAAAGTTCAGACCAAAATCCAGAGTGGATTCACCGCCCTAACAATACCAGCCACCCCTTCAAAGGGCAGGGGAATTTAAAACATCAGTGGTGAATTTTGTACCCAAATCTATCATTTTAGCCAACACATGCACACACAATGCTGAAAAGCCTCCCCTCCACACCCCCATTCTTTCTTTCCTGCATGTGAATGGAGTCACAAAAGGACATTTTCACTCAGCACAGAAAAACTGGCTTTAAGGCATGTTAATAAAATCTGATACAGTAATTAGAAGGTTTCAGGGGGAAGGACCATGAAAAAATTGCCCTAAAGGCACCATACTCATTTTTGCAATTCAGTCTTCAGTCTATCCAAGAGGGAGTCTTTGATCCTTGCAGTGAATCTTGCCTATCAAAACAACAACAACACCCAAAACAACAACAAAAACCCTAAAAGTATTTCCCTTCTACCACTCAAACCTGAAAAGAGTGCTCTGCTGGAAGCTAGCATATATGTCTTATTTTCCCTGCAGAAACTTCACTGCAGTACTGATCCACTAGAGATAAAAAATACAGCTGAGAATTGAAAGTGGCTTGAGTAATGGCCCACTTCCCATGTGTCTTATCTATCACTTTGCTGGTGGAGGCCAAAACCTTGGTTGCAGCTGTTTTCAGGAGACGAAAGCAAAAGGAGCCCTTCAAAGATGGCTTTTACCCACTGCTGCAAGTTATTTCCAAACATAAGAAGATACTGGCTAGAACTTGCTGGGGGATTACACCAGTGTTACATTAGCAATTTTATTTTTCATACGTTTATCTATCCAGAACTCATACAAGCAGTTCCCCCATAACGCCCACCCCATCCCATGCAACAAGGCACTTTAATGTCTGGTCAGTGCACAGGGATACTTCCTCCTTCTCCATAACCCATAACAGCAACTGGAATGGCCACTAGAGCATTGTCTCCGCCTCTACATCATTCCAGGTCATTCACTTAAGTACACCAGTAGAACATCACACTCTGCTGGCAATGAACAGGGTCTTGTCTACTGTCTCTGGCATTATAGAAAAATGGCTGAAATGTATAGATAACTACCAAGTTCACAGTGACAAAGAGAAGTTAGTTCCCACTACTTTTGGGAATTTCCAAGGGCTTCCTAACTAAAATTGCATCTCAAATAGCAGAGTATCTACAAATATTTGTATTTACCTGTTGTCAAAGTAGGAGGGATGCCTCACCCCAAAGTGATGGACTAAACTCCCCCCCTCAGCCACTGGGTTAACGATCCCAATATTATTCATTGTCTGCTATTTTGTTGGAGGAACAATAATAAATAATAATAATAAAATTTTATTTCTATCCCGCCCCTCTGCAAGGCAATCGGGGCGGCTTACAATATAAAAACTTCATAGTCACAATACCCTAGCCCACCCACCCCTTAAAATAATATTAAATTATAAAGGATTAAAAACATACAATAATTAAAAATATATAAATTAGAAGAGCTCCAAAATGAGCAAAAATGAGCTCCAGTGATAACTGCTCCTTCAAATCTGAAAGGCCACAAACAAGGACTGGCATCTAGTTAGGGACATATGCATACATAAGTCATGTTGTTATTTTTTCCTTTGTCTTTTTTTTTTTCTTTTGGAACCTTTATTTTTCTTTCCTCATTTTTTCACTTTGTGAGCATTTTTTCTCTTCCTTAGAAGAGTATTTTATTTTTGCACGTGAATTTTTGTATCCACCCCACCTAGCTCCCCGTTTTAAAATTCTTCTTCCCCAATTTTTTCTTCCCTTCATTTCCCCCCTCTAGGACCAGATTAAAGAAAAGAAGTTCAAAGAAAAATAAAGATTTTTTTTGAATTTTTGAAGAGTGGAAAGACAAGAAGGAAGATATATATATATATATATATATAATATTATAGTGACATTACAGAGATCCAAGAGAGAGACTGAAGTGAATTGGAAGAAGGAAATTGAAGGAGAAAAGAGAAGAAAAGTAAAAGACAAAGAAAGGAAAGAAACTGGAAAAGGACTAAGATGGCACCTGGTCTAAGAAATGGGAATAAATTACTTGAAACCCAGAATACATGAAGTAGAAGAAGCTCAACTGAAGAAGTAATACCTCAATATATGAAAGAATTCATGGCTGAAATTGCAGAATTTAGAAAATAAACAAACACTTATTTGGGTGATATGAATACTAAATCCAATGCTCTTCATGGATTACTAGCAGTGATCAAAAAGGAACTTCAAGAAAATAAAGAGGACATCCAATTTTTGAAAAAAAGAAAATATAGAATTAAATATAGAGATGGAAAAACTATATGGTGAATTGGTTTCAGCTGAATAAAGAGAAAAAGAAAATTGGATCAGAATGAAAAGCTTGAATGAACAACCAAAGGAGGATGTAAGAAAGAAAATAATTGAAGAATTTGCTAAAAAGCTTGACAGGATTATGACCAAGTTGACAAAGATTTGGATCAAGTTTATCGATGGAATTCCCCATATGGTGCAAGGAACAATTTATGAATGGATGTGACTATATAGTGTTCAAGGAAAACTGTAAGAGACCACATCTTAGAATTTCATTTCAACAAAGAAATTTGGATTGATGGGAAATTAATGATCCTTATGAAGGAAGTGCCAACTAGAATTTTGAGGAAAAGAAAGGACTATAACTTCCTGGTAGAAATATTTAAAAAAGAAAAGATACATATCAGCTAGGATAAGTTGGAAGGTGTCAACTTCTCATTCAAAAGGGGAAGATATAAGATAAATTCTATAGAAAAAGCCAAGGAGTTTATTAAAAGAGATAGAAAAGAACTGGGACTAGCAAGAAGGAATAGAGAAGAAGAAAAACTAGAAACAGAAGCAGTTCCAGAAGACCAGGAAGATCCTATTCAGAGTGAAGAAGCAAGAAATCAGGTGAAAAAAGAGAGCCAAGAAAAAGAAAGGAGAAAAAAGACCAGGAAGAAACAAGCCTACTTGATATGCACATTTCTGAGTGATACAGGAAGAAGAAAGGAAAAATAAGAAGATAAATAGGTGATTTAGGGTAGGGGAAGGAAAGTCAGGCGGAGAGGGAAGGGGTGGGAAACAGGTGATTGTGTGTGTTTTGATTAAATTGGTCAAGTTAATTAATTACAAAGAGTAAAGTGTTACTTATTGTGAATGTTAGGTATCAATTTTGTTAGTTGGACTGTCAAAAGTCTAAACTCAAATTTTTAAAAAATTAGTTTTCCATTATCTCAAAAAGACCAACACTGAGATTATATGCTTGCAAGAAACCTGAATTAATAAAAATCAAGAACATTTATTGAACCAAAAAAAATTGGGAGAAAAAAATAACTCATCAGGGCAGAGAAAGAAAAATGGGGTGGTTTTGTATGTGAACCCAAACCTTAAACCAAATTTGATTCTATCAGATGAGAGAGGTAGATTTATTGTAGTGGAGTTTATTTAAATAATATAAAAGTATTATTAATTGGTATCTACGCCCCAATAGGTGAAAAATATACTTTTTATAAAGAATTGGGGGGGGGGAGAGACTCTAGACTTAAATTATGATAGATGCTGTTTATTTGGTGATTTTAATGGAGTAGTAGATCCACAATTAAACAGATATTCAGAAAAAAAAGAAAGAACAATCAAGGGATATTATTAAAATAATTTTTTGATATTACAGAAGAATTACAAGTAATAGATGTTTGGAGGCACAAAGAAAAAGATAAGAAAGAATATATTTTCTTTTCTGATTCCCAAAATTCATTTTCTAGAATTTATATGTTTTGGGTTCCCAAACACTTAATTAATGACATTGTGAAAATAGAAATCTTACCAAAACCCCTTTCTGACTATAACCCTGTCATGATAAAGCTTAGGAAAAGAAATTCCCCTAAATGGAGATTAAATGATTTTTTATTAGGGAAAGAAGAAATAATAAAAGACTGTAAAATAAAACTGAAAGAATACTTCAGCTTGAATTTAGGTAAAGGAGCAAAAAATAATGTTGTTTGGGACGCTAGTAAGGTGGTGATTAGAGGGATATTTGCACAACTGAATATAAATGGAAGAGAAAAAAAACAGGAAGTGGTCAATAAAATATCAGAAGAAATTAGACAAAAAGAACAAGAAATCTCCAACAAATAAAAAGATAAAGAACCAACTAAAATTATTACAGGATCAATTATCAATGATAATGTTGGAAGAAATTAAAAGGAAGCTAGATTATCTAAAGCAGGAAAAAATTTACATGGGGAAACAAACTGGGAAGATGGGTGGCTTCTAGACTAAGAAAAGAAAGAGCATATATATATCCCAAAACATATATATATCCCAAAACTTAAGTTGCACAATAGGATTACAACAAATGAAGATGAAATTAAAAAAAATTATAATTATTTTGAGACTATATATATAAACATAATACCCTGCAGGATCAAATCAACAATTGTCTTAGAAAATGTTCAGTGAGGAAACTAACTGATGATCAGAGGGAAAAACTCAGTAGAGAAATAACAAATGATGAAATTGTTGAGGAGATTAGAAAGATGAAAAGGGGGAAAACTCTGGGGCTAGATGACCTAACAGCAGGATATTATTTTAAAAAATTATTTAGAAATGGTAGATCCTCTCTGCTTAGTAATGAATGATATTCTACAAAGCCACCAAATCTCAAATAGCTGGAAGGAGACCAATATAATTTTAATTCCCAAGGAAGATCGAGACCTATTGCTAATGAAAAATTATAGGCCAATTTCTTTATTAAATGTGGACTATAAATTTTTTGCCTCAATCTTAGCAAGCAGATTAAAAAGAATTTTACAGGAAATTATACATGAAGATCAAAATGGCTTCCTGCCAAAACGACAAATAAAAGACAATATTAGGACAGTTATAAATGTTTTTAATTTACACTGCATTAAGCAGTTTCCAATGTGTGTTAGCTAATTGCCCCCCACAAGCTGGGTACTCATTTTACCGACTTACAAAAGGATAGAAGGCTGAGTGAACCTTGGAACCCTCTGGAATCAAATTTGCAATGTGGTGACTTGCAGTACGGACATTTAACAACTGTGCCACTATTGCTCTCTAAATGTGACTGAATATCTAAGTTATCATAATGAAATTAAGGGGGGCCTTATATTTTTAGATGCAGAAAAAGCTTTTGATAATTTAAATTGGACATTTCTTCTGAAAATAATGGGGAAAATGGAACTAGGAGAAAATTTAATTAAATGATTACAAGCAATTTATTCCAACCAAACAGCAAAACTGATTAAAAATGGGAATTTATCTGATCCGGTAAAAAGTGAAAGAGGAACAAGACAAGGTTGTCCCCTATCCCCTTTATTATTCTAGTGTTAGAAATGTTAAAAAATTAAATAAGGGAAAGTAAAGATATAAGAGGTATCAAAATAAGAAAAGAGGAATTTAAATTAAAAGCCTTTGCCGATTACTTGGTTTTGATGTTGGAAGATCCATTATAAGGGATTGGACCATTATTGCAAAAAATTAAGGAATTTGGTAAAAATGCAGGATTCAAAATTAATATTGATAAGACAAAAATCTTAGTCAAAAATATGGAGGATCTAGAAGGAGAAGAAAAAGTTAATGGGAATAACTGGATCTGAGATAGTAAAAAAGGTAAGATATTTATGAGTAACAACAAAAAATCAACAGATTTTGAAAATAATTATGTTTGGATCTGGCAAGAGCTTAAGAAGGACTTCAGTCAATGGAAAGATATCAAACTATTGCTTCTGGGAAGAATATCAGCAATTAAAATGATTATATTACCTAAGCTTATGTTTCTTTTTCAAACTGTTCCTATTGTTTTCTCAAATAAAAATTTCCAAAACTGGCAAAAAGAACTATCTAAATTTATTTGGGTGGGTAAAAAACCAAGGAAAAAATGGGATTTGTTAATAGATGCTAGAGAAAGAGAAGGATTGGGAGCACTTGATTTAAAATTGTATTTTTAAGCAGTTAGTTTAACATGGCTAAAAAAATGGATACTATTAGAAAATTCAAGGGAATGAGAATTGAAAGGGCACGAACTCAAAACAGGACGGCACTGCTACCTAATGTATGGAAATACTAAAATAAATGCAGAATTTAAAAACCATATCATAAGAGCCTTAATAAGGATTTGGAAGAAGTATAAAGAGAGACTAAGCCCCCAAATTTCAGGTTGGTTATCTCCCCAGGAAGCCTTTTGCAAGCAAGAGCTGAGAGGTTAAGTTACAGGGACATAATGATAAAAATATCAAGTAAATAGGTGATTAAAGAAAGACAAGAGATAGAGAAAGATGGCTTTAATATTCACTGGTTGAGCTATTATCAATTTAGAGAAAGAGTAAAAGAAGATGTAAAGATTTGGCAATACAATGGAAAACTATCAGAATTTAAGAAACTCTTATGTTCAGATGACAATAATTTAATTAGTAAAATGTACAAATTATTATTAAAATTTAAGACTAAAGAAGAACAAGTCAAAAAATGTATGATCACATGGGCAACTAATGTAGTTCATAATATCTATATGAAGCAATGGGAAGATGTATGGAATAAAGGCCTAAAATTTACCTGTTCTTATAATTTCAAGGAAAATTTCTTTTAAATGATATACAACTGGTACCTAGCTCCAGATAAATTAGCCAAGATGTACAAAAACTTATCAAATTCATGTTGGAAATGTGAAAAGCAAACAGGTTCATTCTTTCATCTATGGTGGAGGTGTAAAAAAGTTCAAAGATATTGGTCTAAAATAAATAGGAAAATGGAAAAAATGAGCTTTTCATCCAGAATTATATTTATTAAATATGATAGATTTGGAGAATAAGGAAGAATTGGAACATAGGAATTTAATAAATTATTTTGTAACAGCAGCAAGATTGGTCTTTGCAAGACAATGGAGATCCAACCAAATTCCAACATGCATGGATTGGATGGAGAAGGTGATGGGAAATGGCAGAATTAGACAAATTGACAAACTTTATAAGAGGAAATTCATTAGAAATGTTCATGAAAACATAGGAACCATTCATAGTATATGTTAAATGTTTAAGAGGGGATTTCTATGTTATTGGGTTTAATAATTAAGATAAAGATTGGTATTATTATTATTATTATTATTATTATTATAGTTTTTATTGCTATGACCATTATTACTAATTTTATTATTGTATAGGTATTATATCATTATTATTATGTTATATATTATATTATATAATAATACTTTTGAACGGTTTTGTTTTGTTTTATTTATTTGTTTTCTTTGGACTTTTTCAGACAAGTAAAATGCAACGGAAGCAGCCTCGCCACGTTGCGAGACTGCTGCACTGCAGGGCATCCCTTTCGGATGACGCCCATCCCTGCCAGTACTGTTGCGGTACCGCAGGGACATTTGAATGTAATATTTTGGCGATTTTTACTCACGATCAACTTTCGTGAGTAAAAATTGCCAAAATATTACACTCAAATGTCCCTGCGGTACCACAACAGTACCGGCAGGGACGGGCATCATCCAAAATGGACACCCTGCAGCGCAGCATTCTCACAACGTGGCGAGGCTGCTTCCGTTGCATTTTACTTGTCCGAAAAAGTCCTTTGTCTAGAATATAGGTAGGAATATTATTATTATAACTAATTAGATCAATTAAGAAGATTAGTAGAAGATAGAGGTAGAAATGAAGAATAATGTAGTAAGGAAGTAACTGGGGAGTATTTGGGAATTCTTTTTAAGGGGGGACAGGGATTGTTTGATTACAGATGTTGTATTGTGTTCATTGTTTTCATTGTCTAGGTTTTTGTTGGTTCTGTGTTACAATATTTTGTGATAAATTATTCAATAAAAAGAGATGAAAACATGAAATTTTAAAGGGGTGTCATGTAGAAGATGGAATAAGCTTGTTTATTGCTGCTCCAGAAACTCTGGCATGAACCAATGGATTCAAATTACAAGAGATTCTATCTAAATACTAAGAAGAACTTCTTTAGTGTAAGAGCTGTTCAACAGCAGAATAGATTTGACTTGGGGGGTGATAGCCTCTCCATCTTTGCAGGTCTTTAAACTGAGGTTAGATGGCCATCTTTTAGGAGTGCATTAGTTGGGCGCTCCTGCAGGGTAGGGAGCTGGACTAGATGGTCTTTGTAGTCCCCGCTCCTTCCTCTCGGGTAGATTCCAGAGGGTGATGGTCGGGGACAGTTGCTCTGCAAGGAAAGAACTTAATTATGGAGTCCCACAAGGCGCCATCCTGTCCCCGAAGCTATTCAACATATATATGAAGCTGCTGGGAGAGATCATCTGGAGGCATGGGGTGGGCTGTTATCAGTATGCTGATGACACCCAAATATATTTCTCCATAACTCAGTCTTCGGCTCTGACTTCAGATGGTGTATCTTCTCTCAATGATTGTTTTAGGGCAGCAATGGACTGGATGAGGAAAAACAAATTGAAGCTGAATCCAGACAAAACAAAGGTTCTCATGGTAACAGCCCCGAACCCAGGTACTAGGATACAACCTCCAGTCCTGGATGGAGTCACACACTCCTCCAGGGATTGTGTTCACAGTTTGGGGGTACTCCTGCACTCGTTGCTCCAGATGATAAATCAGGTAAATGCGACGGTCAGGAGTGCCTGTTATCAGCTTCAGCTGATACCACCAGCTGAGCCCTTTCCTGGAAATCGGGGTCCTTGAGACTGTGGTACATGCTCTAGTAACTTCCCGTCTTGATTTCTGTAATGCACTCTACATGGGGCTACCCTTGTGCTTGGTCCAGAAACTTCAACTAGTACAGAATATGGCAGCCAGACTGGTCTTGGGTACATCTAGAAGAGACCATATAACACCGATCTTAAGATCACTTCACTGGATGCCCATTAGTTTCCGGGCCCAGTACAAGGTGTTGGCTATCACCTTTAAAGCCCTAAATGGCTTGGGTCCAACCTATCTTCGGGACCACCTCCTTCCATATAATCCTCCCCATGCACCCAGGTCCTCTGGGAGAAATCTGCTGCAACCTTTAAAAACTAGGCTCTCATTGACCTTCCAGAGGACCTTTTCGGCTATTGCTCCCAGATTATGGAACGGCCTGCCGGATGAGATCCATCACATTACCACCATAAATAGCTTTTAAAAAGCTCTTAAGACGGATCTCTTCAGGCAGGCTTTTCCTGAATAGATACCCGGCCATCAGATAGAAAAAAAAAATCTTATTAGTCCAATCCCATCCAGCTTTTTATTGTGTTGTTTTTAGTATTTTTAGTAATTATTAAGTATGTTTTAAATGTTTAATTATTTAATTGTATTTTAAGGGGTGGGTGGGATGGAGGGGTTTGTATGTATATTTTAATGCTATAAGCTGCCCCAATTGCATTTTGTAGAGGGGTGGGATACAAATAAATTATTATTATTATTATTATTATTATTACTACTACATTAGTGATGTTTTTGTAAGGTTTTTGAATAAATTGGTTTCACTTGTTCAACAATATATTCTGGACTCGTTCCCAGCAAAAGATATACGTACTGGCTGAGATTCTACTGAGAGCCAGTGGAGCAGGAGTCACCCCTAAAATACTTGCACAGGATCTCAGGAGATTATGCAAGTTGCTTCCAGAGCAGCAGCATGGGCTGTCTCGACATTCAGAAGGGAGCTTGCCAGCACACTGGAGGCTAATCAGTAACCATACCTTCCAAATTTCACAGATGAAAACCAGGACACAGAATGTCATCAAGATGGCAAAAGTTATAAATGAAGAATACACAAGCTAGAACAGGCTACAGCAGTTTGCTTTTGCCTGAGCTTCCTAGGAAGAAGAAGATTCTGGCACCTCCACTCTTCTCCCCTGCTGCGTTTACTGAGTGCGAACTACCTTTGCACTTTGAACTCAACTTGCAGCAACTGAAGTGAGCTAAGAACAAATGGGGAAAGTGGGAAGTAATACCACAAATGGGAAAAGTGGAAAGCAAATACATGATTTAAGCGGCAAGACTGCTATATGCACAAAAGTAAGAAAGCAGTGAAATCCCGACGAGAGAAGATTGGATCATGGAGATTTTTGAATTAGCGGAGATGGACAAATTAACCACTTTTTAAAGAGATTAATCAGTTGACACGTTTGTGGAAGAATGGGATCCCTTTTTTGCAATTTGTACAAAGGTCAGCGTAAGAGGGGCGCTCCAAAAAAGTGATACAAGGACTCCCTGAAATAACATCTCAAGCTCAGCCAAATTGATCACCAACAATGGTCCGCCGTGGCCTCACATCGGGAGGCATGGAGACGTGCTATCCACAATGCTGCAGCCTTATTTGAGAACTCATGCCGAACAAGTCTTGAAGAGAAACGACAACGCAGAAAGGATCACAACCCAAAAACATCACCCAAGGAGACCTTCTGCTGTGCTTTCTGCAACCGGACTTGTTTATCTCAGATTGGCCTTTTTAGTCATCAGTGCGCTTGCAGAAAGCGCGGGATGAATCCTTCCTGAATCTTCGTTTGTGAAGAAAAGCCAGAGAGAGACAAAAGAGTGGAGAAGTCACAATATTAGCTGGTTTTGAAATTTAAATGAAGACATTTTTCCAATTATGAGGAGACATTCATAAATAGCTTTTTGTTTTGGTGGAATTGTTAACAGAAATAATTCAAGGATACATGTTAACTAATGATACGAAAGAAGGAAATCAGGGTTTTAATTTTTTTCATGTGTATATGTGTATGATTATGATTTAAGTATGTGCTTATGTTTTGTTTGTTAGTTGTGTATTATGTATTTGTATGTATGACTGTTTCATGCATTAATATGAATAAATACATATTTTTTAAAAAAAGAGAAGAGGGGAGAGAAACCGGACATCTTAAATGCAGTTGAAAAGGGGGAATGGCAGAAGATTAATTGGGACTGCCTCTGGTAAACTGGGACAGTGACTGCTGTGATATTATGGGTGGAGTTGTGTCTGGACATTTCTGTGGATCTGGGGACTGTTTGCAGAAGGAGTTTTTGTATGCCTCCTTACACAAACCAGTTACTACCATCGGTGAAACTGGGAGCTGTGTTTGAATATGGCCCCTTTAGGATCTTGACCATCATTCAAAAATGAGTTTTGAAATGGGACAACTAAGCTGAAAGTATAGATAGGGGAGAATTTTGTTTCAGTCCATTAAAAAAAAGATTTCACCAAAATTTGCAAATATTTTCATATTTCACGTTTAAAAAAAAATGAAAGTGGAAGAAATTGAAACATATTTGACCAGCCTGGGCCAGCGTCTGGAGCCTGGGCATGAATCCATCTGTCTTCAACACATCACACTGAATTAGGGTTGCCATCCATTGTGTTCTGAAAGACTCCTCATCTTCGACATCTGTAAGGCAGGCAGATAAAAAATGGCCCTTTCCTAGATGGAATTTGGATCTTCCAGATACAGGAGAATTTCATTTTAGTTAATTGTTTGAAGAATCTACTGCAATTCACACATTTCTCCATATTTTGGGCTGAAGGAACTTGAGTTTTAAAATACCTGAATATGAGAGAAAATACTTGTCAGATTTCCTCATCTCTAGTGGAAAGTGGGATAAGAAACACATCATGAGCACTGATTGAACTACCTTTGATTCTTCAGGGGAAAAAGAAAGAAAACTACTTAGCCTTATGATTTACTTTTTCCCAAAGTATCCTCTCAATCATGTTGTCCTCCTTCTTCCTTGACAGCCAGCGTTCACACTGAAACAGGAACAAATCATCTGTATTCTCATTGAGGATTTCTACTTTCTCCAGGTACCAATCCGGCCTTGGGTGGGTGTTGTCATGGCGGATCTTGATTTTATAGATAGTGCCAAGGTCCACAGCTTGGATTGTGAATATATCTTCCTAGGGGAGATTGAACAGAAAGAACTGGACTTTCTTCAAAGGTGCATTTTTTAATGCAAATAGAACACTTTGAATAGAATCCTATTGTCTTACACACATGCAATTTCCCCTACAGAAGTAATTGGACACTTTTGTCTGATGAAGAATGTCTGCATTCAGTTCAATGTTGTGAAAGAAGAGATCTGCCTTCAGTGCCATTGTGCATGCATGCACATTTGTTTGTGCATTGCACATAGTGCATGCACACTTGTTTGTGCATTCACATTTGGTGTTTGGGCTCAGTTTCACAAGTTTGCCATTCAATACAGGGGTTGTGTAGCCCAATCAATGCCTAACTGAAAAGGTGAGATTTATGCTATTCAATCCCATGGGATCTTAGTATTTTAGGCTAAGATTAAAGATCCCTGCGCATGAGCTACAGCACTTCCATATGAATGACATGATTCTCAAAATCTTCTTTTACTTCTAATATGCAGCTTCTTGGGTCTCCATAGATGCTTCCAAGAAACCTCCCAATTTTTTCATGGTTTTTCAGTGGGCACATGTGGCTGTATTAAGATGGGAGTGTCCCACAAGTCCTAGATATTGGACAGAAGCTCCACCTCTATATTTTATTCAATCAGTGCTTGAATTACATAAGGACCACAGGGAACATAGTCCCATAACCTTCTGTGATGATCTTTTCAGCTACTGTTTTTAGATAAATGCATGAGCAGCAAGATGTGGCTACATTTTTGGAGAGGCAGGGTCAGGGTCTTGGGGACTTTCCCTAAAGTCCTTTTCTCTGTCATTGCCCCCACCAATATTACATGAGCATTTGCTTCAATCCAGCCCTAAATCTTTAAATCTAAATCCACAAGCAATAATGGGCTGCATTGATAATTATTTTTTCAATACAACAAAAACTTGGAGGTCTCTATGAAGCTGCAGCTTTTTCAAATGCTTACCTTGAATTTGATCCTATTCTTAAAAGGGGCTATTAGCATGTGTGGTTCTCTGGCAGGGGTAAACATCATCCTATATATTCTGATATATTATGCTCCGTTGCCCTGTAAACGTAAATCTCAGTTGCCCTGGGAAACTAACAGGGAAGATTTCCCTCCCCCACATTGGGAAACCTTCAGACATGCAGTCCCACACCAGACCAGTATAGTGGATTCCCTGTCAGAACTTTTAGTCTGAACTTTAAAGGAGCTACCCAAGTTTCTGAACTCTATTCCAGAGATAGAAAAGTTAGTAAAGAAGGATTAATGGGCTCAGTTACCGTAATCATTAGTGAGCTAAAAGAATCTAATCCAATTGCATTTACATTAGAAAGTGGAAAAGGTGACCATTATGTTTCAATTGCTATTTATGTTTTAAGTCAAAAGCCTGCACTAATACCATTACAGAATGAAGCTGAAAAGTGCCTTCTATGATTTTACTTCCCTTCAACCCATTCTTGAGCTTAGGAGAGAAGGAAACTGTACATGGATTTTTGGAAATCCCCATTTCACATCCACCCCACCAAAAATCCTTTTCTTGTTTTCTCCTTCCCCACTCTCAAAATCTTACCCTTAACTCCCCTCTTTGTTTATCATACTGATTCCTATGTAGTTCCCAGCAAAAGTCCCAGGATTAAAAGCTTCAAAATTCAGTTTCTGTGACAGATGAGACAACTCTACAGGGTATCCAGTATATGAAATCGAACGGCCACCTGAATGCAAATAAAACCCCTCCTGTTCCAAGCTACCCTTAGGGAGCTTTTAATCTTGGAATTAATTTTGATACTCTATCCATTAAAGAAAATAAAGATTCTTATAGCTATTTGCATTTACAATGGTTGGAATCTGTAATTTCCCAATATACAAAAATACACATTATATAGTACAATGAAGTGGTTGCAAATACCAAAGAGAACTAGACTTTAGGTAAAGAACTAGGCTTTGAGAAATGTGAAATCTGTTGGCTCTTCAGCATATTTTCACCTTTAACTAATAACAACTTAACGTGTAACTTAATTCTGGAATTAACGCAATTATGAAATTCCAATTTAAGTCAATCAGTTAAGTTTATCTGTAAATTGAATTAATTAGTCCATATATGTTAGAAAATGTCTAACTTAATTGACAATTTAGTTGATTGTAATTATATAGTTCCTTTCACTTCCCTGTCTCCAAAATAAGTTCAGCAACTCATATAGTTCCTATAAAAAAATTCAGACTAAAACCCAGAACAGATTTGCCATCCCATTAACATGGAAGCTACCAGCTGCCATGGCCTGCTATTCTGCAGTTTGAAGAGTTGGATCACTTGATTGTTCTGATTGTACAGATCATCTCTAATTAATAATTTCCATCTCTTGTACATGTGAAAGGTTAAAGTTGCTCCAGTGTGTTGGAGCAAGGGTATTCCAGGGAAAGATTATTTAGTCCAGGTATTTCTGGCAACAAACATTATTGTAACTAAAAATGGGGAGGGTTTTTCACAGCCCTCAAATGACACCAGATTGAATAAACTATTGATGCTGGAACATCTGAACAAAATATCATACTATGGACATCTTAATGTCCATGAAAAGCCTTTCTATAGGTTTTAGGGAGAAAAAAAATAGCTTACAGGAATTCTTTACATCCTGTTAATAGATTGGACCCACACATCCTTATAACAGTTAATCTCAGAGCCCAGAAAAGTTACTTTTGGAGGAGACAACAATCCTCAGGATTCTAAAACACTATGGTGTGTGTTCATGCTGAATGTGGGATTATGGGAACCATAGTCCAAAGCAGTAACATTTCCCCATTTCATCTTATTTTATTCACTCTTTGGTTTGTACCATGATCTGCTTAATAGTTTTTTTAAGAAAGAGACTGTAATGAAGAAATTAGAAGAAGACAAGGGACTTTATCAGACACTCTAATCCGCCCCCCCAATGGAGGTTGGGAGGAGGAGGATGCTGTCCCACTTCCAGTGGTCGATACTGCATACCCTGTCCTCCTCCTGCCCTTCCTCTGTGCTTCCCCCATGCTGGAGGGACGAAAAGCATGGTGCCGCTTATCATTGATGGAAGTTTCCATCAATAAAAAGTGGTGCCTTTTCTGTTGCTCCAGCACAGAGGGAGAATGAACAAAGGACAAGAGGAGGATGGCATAGTGCAGTATCACCAGCCTGTAGCGGTACAGTTGCATCATCCTCGCAACCTACTGGGGGGGCTTTTTTATGTCTAATAAAGTCCTAGGACTTGGAAACGCAGCCATCAAGGAATTAGATAAGATCCAGGTCATAATATTTTCAATTTCTATGTGTGGTTGTGAAAGCTATGAAGAAAGCTGTCAGGAAGAAAATCAATTCAAGTGTGGTGCTGAAAAAGAGTCCTACAGATACAATGGACTGCTAAAAAGACAAATGAATGGGCCTTAGGGCAAATCAAGCCTGAACCCTCACTAGAAGTGAAGATGACCAAATTGAGGGTGTCATCTTTGGATTTCTCATGAGGCGATGTATCTCACTGGAAAAGATGATAATGCTTGGTAAAGGGGAAGGCAGTAGGAAAAGAGGAAGGCTACATTACAGGTAGATAGATTCAGTCAAGAAAGCCATTTCTCTGAGTTTGCAAGACCTGAACAGGGCAGTTGATAACATGGTGTCTTAGAGGTCTCTCCTTCAAAGGGTCACCATAAGTCAAAGCTGAATTGACAGCAAACAACAAACAAAGTAAATACAGATTTAAAATCCTCTCTTTTAGAGAAATTGAAATGATGAAGTTATGAGGCTACGTGAGGAGCACACTTAGGATGTAATATTTGAATAAGTAATTTCAACACTTTTCTCTCTGCTGTATAAGAATATTGGTACCTGTCCTCTTTCAAATTTGTTGGAGTAAGTTTCAGATTTGCTGAGTTTTCTCTCCCCTGTATCTCCCAGGTCTCCATATATGATCAGGAACACATTGGCATCTGTCCCGGCACCATAAACATCACCAGTGAAAACAGTAATCTTGTATGTATGAACTACACAGGAGGGGGGAAAAAAATCTCATCATCATCATCATCATCATCATATCAATTTCTATAGAGCTTCCTATATCTAGCAATGCTCATTTTAATATGAGATAAGATGAGAAACTGTCAACATTAGGGGCAAGAATATGTAGAGGCTTACCATACTCCAAGGAAAAGCAGCAAAGCAGCAGGAACGTTCCATTTTTCCTGCTGCCTTCCCGCATAGCATTGTTGTTTTTTCATTCTGGTCCCATAAGGGACCAAGGTAAAAATGTGCCTTTTTGCTAACCTGAAAAACCTGTTTGTAAAAAGGTGCAGTTTTAGCTCAGTGCCCCCCATTGGACAAGAATGAAAGGACACCAGAAGAACACTGATATCATGTGGGAAGGCAGCAGGAAAGATGGAATGTTCCAGCTGTTATGCCGCTTTTCCTTGGAGTGCGGTAAGGCTCATAGAATTCTCCTACCAGCTTTCATGAAATCAGCCCATGGGCCTCAGAGGAATTTCTCTATATACCAAGAACATTTAATTCCACTCTTTGGATAATTTAAATTAACCCAGTATTTTCCAAAATGAAATGTATCTGTATAAATTTTTTTTTAAAATTGCCTGTGTATTTGGTTTCGAAACAGTAAAGATGGCTGCCGTCAGTAAATACAACTATTATTTTCAGGACACAGATTCAACAAGGGAAAGAATAATATAAATCTTTACTTATTTCATTTTCTCATGCAAGAATGAATAATTTCATACATTTCCTCCATACTGGGCAAGATTGAGAGTTTTTGCTGCCTTTTCAATTGGAAGGTGGGATGGATGTTCTATTGTTGAAAAAAATATATAGTTAGTCCCAATATTTTGTATTTGTACAAAACTCTGAAAAACACACTGTATTCTTCCCAAAAGGTTTTTGCACCCAAAGAGTTTGCACCAGATATTTGTGCCCCCCAAACCCAAGGTTTTTGTGCAAATGATTTTTTTACAAATAAGCCCCCAAAAGTAAAAATCCTGTCACAGTTGACCACTTTCTCAATGGGATGCCTCAGTGTGTTGAGACACCCTTTCTCCTCAGGGATGGGAGAATTTGTGAGTATTCTTTACATCCCAGTTCTTGAAAGAACATGCCTCAGAGCTGTGAAGTTTTGTTGGGGAAAAAATAGGCAGAGTTAGCTTGAGTATATGAGGAGTATGTGTTGGGTGTTGTCCTTCAATGCTCTCTAAATTGCAGCAACATTCCTTAAGTGTGTTACAAAATGTAAGAAACAAAAAAGCATAATGAATGTAAAATAGTTAATATAACCTGGGTCTTGCTGGCTTCAGAAAGGGAGGGATGCTGACTTGAAAGGAATAAAATGACATGTAAAATAATATTAACTGTTAGAGATGAGTGTTGATGGGAGAAATGGAAAACCACCAAGGAAGAGGATAGTATTATGAAAGCTCATTGTTCAATATTTGATTTGGGTTTAACACAGCTTGTAAGCACTTATTTACTTTATCATTCATGCTGAGATGATAAACCCCAAAGCTTGATACATTTCTTTATTTATTTCCATGATCAAAGGTTTAATCTGAGACCAAGGGCTTTTGCTGCAGCAACACTTCCTGACTTACATGGAGGTCTGATCTTCAAATGTAACAGAATGAGGTAGAAATTAATGTGCTGGTAGATTCCTAAAACCAAACGGACTAGATTATTTTAGACTGCAAATGTGGAATTACAAGACACATGAAACATAAATACAAGAAACCACATGCAAATAGTAGATGCATTTGAAATAATTGTACATTCTTCCTCAGTCTTCTCCTACCTCTACCTCTACCCCATTCCTCTGTTATCTCTTTTTAGATTGCAAGCATGTGGAAGCAGGGATCTGTCTCCTCATTCTTCATCAAGCATCATGCCCATGGACGCTAAATGCCTAAGTACATCTCTAAATAAAGGATATACATTTAGCCCAGGAGAATAACCATGCTAAAATATTTTTCCATGTACAAGCAGGAAGCTATTGTTTCAAAGGGAAATATTAAAAATGTCATCTCACCTGCAGTCTGAAGCAATACAGTCCACTGTTCTGCCTCTGGATTCTACTACTTCCTTTTGCAGAATGTGTCAAAATGCCCTGAGTATACATTGAATAGGCAGCTACAGCTAATCCTAGATCCCTGATGAATACAGATAGCCTCAGGGGCTTAGCGTTTTTAGAAGGGTGCATGGTAAAAGACATCTGTTTGTCATCACACGTGCTCGTCCTCACAGACTTGATTTACAAGTCTGATTGCTGAAGTACCCATCTCTGAGGAAATGGTGGTGTGAGAAGCAATGTGTGTTTATCATAGGGAGTACACATTCTTAATGTTAACTGTGACCCTCAGTATATATACACTAGCTGTACCCAGTGTAACATATGCTATTACAGTAGATTTGAAAGGTTCACACGATTTAGCTACACATTGTTATTTTAGGGGAAAAAATATTATATTGTTTTATGTGTGGGTGGGTGGTGAGTGGCTGAGGGAGTGAGAGGAGGGAGGGACCTTTGTGGAGCTGGGGGTGTAGATGCAGATTGAGTGGTAGCAATGGATTGTGAGATGGAGAGGGAATTTGCATGTGGGTGGTGATTGGCTGAGAGAGTGAGAGGAGGGAGGGGATTGGTTGGGTATGTTTCCTAAGCAGCCAATCAGCACACTGGGAAAGGAAACATACCCAAGTGTTTTATATAGATAGACAGATGTTTTAGCCACCATGGGAACAATTTGAAGGACAAAGTATAAATCAAATAAATGAAGCTGAATGAAAAGGCATATGTTTTAAACCACATGTTCACAATTTATATGGGGAGGAGGGTCCTTCGCATACCTCTCCACATTCAGTCTTCTCCATATTCACTCAGGAAGTCTGGATTGTAACCATGATTCTCAGGAACTCATGCTCCAGCATCAGTTAAGACTATCAATGCTGATTTTGATGGAGTGCTAGTGATTATTGGCCAGTGTGTCAAAGCAGTTAATGTGCTGGAGTGGCATTTGAGAGATTCAGGTTCAAGTTTTCACTTAGGTTTGAAACTCACTGCATGTCCTTGGGTCAGTCCCTGTCTCTCAGCCTGACCTATTTCACCACATTTTGTCAGAGCTTGGAAACGTTTTTGGTATTTTTAAATGGACCATAACTCCAGAATCTACCAATAGGGAATTCTGGGGATTTTGGTGCCCAAAATTAACCTTTTCCAGGCTCTGGTTGTTGTGAGTATGAGGTTGAACAGTGTAGAAACTACTTTTTGCTCACAGAAGAAAAGGAGGGATGTAAATGGAAACTGTACATAAATAGATCAATCTAGGCCATTGTTAGGGTTAAGCAGGACCATAGTAATGAGACAAAGACTTTTGTGTTGAGCCAAGAGCTGGAATTTACTCACTTTCTAATGGATCATCAATTTCTTCTTCAATCTGCTTGAGTGTGCCATCTCTCATGAGTTTTTCAGTAAAGACTTTGGATGGAACCAGCTCCCGCATGATCTCGCCATCATCTTCTGATTTTGCCAGCCACTTGTCACATGGAAACGTGGTCTTCTCAGAGCCCTAACATGGCCACAGAAAAAAGGCAACCACCTTAAATAATCCAAAGATAGCAAAAAAAATAAATAAAAATAACAACTGTAATTTCTTTTTTGCTGTAAACCTTCAGGGCTCACAGCTACTGAGGGCAATTCCAGGTGGATAGTTCCCCCATAGGGATTGCTGTCCTCTTGGCAAGGGACTGCAGATAATAAAGGCCTTAAAAAGGCTAGAAAGCTGAAAACTTTCATTGGCTCTGCCCCTCCTCCAGATGTGAACTGTAGCACTTTAAAGTGAAGTCAAAGGCTTTCACAGCCGGCATCCGTAGGTTTTCCATGTTTTTTTCCTGGGCTGTGAGGCCATGTTCTGGAAGAGTTTATTCCTGATGTTTCACCTGCGTCTGTGGCTGGCATCTTCAGAGAATGGTTGGGTAGGAGTGTGGGGGGGTTATATACTGTAAGCCCCTGTTGGAGAGGATATGTAGCTCTGTGTATTTGAATAGCTAGTTTCTGGGTGCAGATATGCATGGAGGATTAGTGTCTGTTTGGCAAATGTTCCATTATCTACTGGAAATCCCCCTGTCCCCCTGGTCTAGCAGATAATGGACCATTAGCTAAACAGACACTAATTCTCCTTGCATATCTCCACCCAGAAACTAGCCATTCAAATACACAAATTTACATATCCTCCCCAACAGGGGTTTACAGTATATAAACCCCACACACCCTCCTACCCAACCATTCTCTGAAGATGCCAGCCATAGATGCAAGCAAAACGTCAGAAATAAACTCTTCCAGAACACGGCCTCACAGCCCGGGCGGGGGGGGGGGGAAACCATGGAAAACCTATGTAGCACTTAAACTAGCCCTTGAATCCACAGCATGGAGTGGGGATGGACATAATATAGCCCTGGGGCTGCATGTGCTGTTTTGTTGCAGCTCTTAGTGCACTCCTAGACTGCCCTTTTCACGGCCAAAATGAGTGACTTGTCTCTTCTGGAAGCCTCTAAGAATGTCAGTTTAGCATTTAAATAAGCTACAGACTTTCCCGCACTGTTTAAGATTAGAAAATACCAATTTTTCACAATCAAAAATGGACATCTAGCCTCTTCTGGGTTTTACTGACTGGTTTTTGTTTTTGTTTTTGCATTTTTGGCCATATATGTGGCCTCTAGAGGATCCCACGAGCAGAAATTTGTCCCCTGAGCCTGTTATTGCAGCCTAGGCCTGCAGCAGAGCATACAGACCTCTGTTGTCTACAAAGCTCTGCCCCCTCTCCCAATTCAGAAGGGAATGCTTGTGTTAATTCCAGGCACTGGTTCCCATCTTCCTCCTAAGTGAATATAAAAGCCCCATTGATGTTATTTCTGTAGACATGTGCTCCTGTGTGGGTAGAAGATGAAAGAAGGCATGGGTTAGCCTCTAAGAATCTGAAGTCAACAGAAGGACTACATCCTCAGGTTTGGAGGGTATATAAGAGGTTGCAGAGTGTTCTCCTTGAAATAGAGTGATCAAGGATTCATTGGACGCTGCCACCTAAGGGTGCTGCTTCTGAACTGGGGGATATGACTTGACAAATACCAGTCATAGAGAAGAGAAGTTTTTCTCAGGATCACAGCAGGAGAGAAAATGGTACCTCTTTCTGGCTGCTAATTGCAGGGCCGTCCCTACCTTTAGGCAGAGTGAGGTGGCAGATCTGGAATGTCATGAAATATATAAATCCCCATTGGTCTTGTTCTTATGTGAGAGAATGAGAAATAACAGCTTTTTCTCTTCATCCACAACATAACAAAACATACCCCTGCCCTTTCTCGTGTGAGTTCTTGTGATTGTAATGAGGATTGGGTTGGGGTTTTTTTGTTTTTGTTTTTTTGTTTTTTGCACAATTGCACAAAACTATGATAGCTGTGGTAGTGAATTGTGCAACACCGGGATTTTTTTCCATGCATTGGGGGGGGGGGGTCAGTCAGATCTTTTCCAATGATCAGACAGTCCTATATTTTCTCTGTATGCACTTTTCTTTGAAAAGTGCAGAGGTTTGCATGTGTGTGCAAATTGTAGAAAACCCCTTTTATTCTCATGCCGGAGGTGAGAATTTGAGTGGAGGCTGGTAATTTCTTCAGACAGCCTCTCTTGCTAAGAATCAGAAATATAGTAAATACACATCACATCCCGAATGAAGGAGCAGAAAAGGGTAAACTGTTTAATTTCTTGTCAATTTCTTTTTCTTTTTTACTAGCCGGAAAAGGTGTTTGTGAAGAGGTGCTTGTGTGAGGTTTCCTGTTGTAGGTGCCAAAATAACTTGTCTAGCTCCGGGTACTATTATGCAGTGGTGGTTAGTTGCTCCCATGTCAGTGAGACAGTGGATCCATTGTAGGATTTAGTCTGAACTTTAAAAGAGCTATTTCTGGTGCAGAACCTATTTTGGAGATAGCTCTTTCAAAGTTCAGAATAAAGCATGAAGTGGATTCATTGCCCCATGAACATGGAAGTCACCAGCTTGCTTCTCTGCTTAAGGCAGCAACATGTCTTTAGATGGCCCTGGCTATCTGCATCTTTTTTAAAAAAAATAGCCTTCGTGTTAAATGCAAAGGCACATTTAACATCCAATTTAGCATCACATCTTGTTTGTCCCTCAGGTCCTCCAGAGAAAGCTGCCTGCTGTCAGATGACAGTTGTTTATTCAGCCCCTTGTGAACTCCTGGCTCCTAGACATTGGTCACCAGGTATAAATATATTGCGTAAGACATATGTGGTGAAGGAAGAATCTACTTCTCACTTAGCAACCACCCATGTGCAGCACCGTCAGGAGAATGCCATGCCCCTGTCTGATGGTTCCTGCCCTCTTTTCCTCGTGGTTACAATGAGAAACATCAGATTTTACTAAAACCTGTCTTGCTTCTCCTCTGCCCTGCCTCCAAATACTCAGTACAGCAGCTGAAATATAATTACAAGAGCTAATTGGCACACCTCTGTGTGGCTTTCGCCCTCTGTAGTGCATTTGGTTTGGCCTGCCCAAACGCTTTCAATTTAATCTGACCCCATTTCCTCCCCTTTCGCAGCACAGAGATACAGTGAGTCGCTTCTTAGCAGTCTAATCAAGTAGCAGTGCTTTTAGAAGCTCTGTCAGCCTACTGCTATCCTGTGGCAGGCCATAATATCCTGCGGCTGATTACGGCATGATCATGCAGCACTTGGCTCCCCCCTCTCTCAATGCCTCCTCCTTTTCCTCCCCCTCCTCTCCTCACGTGCCCAAATCAAAAAGCTCAGCAAGAATGTGTGTGGCTCTCCCTGCATTGTCGTTCAAGCACACCCTGCCAGCTGCGGCTCTTCCAGGCCCTCTCATTAACCAGATTCTGCCCAAGACCATTTTTATGGTTATTAAAGAAAAGCTGGAATGGGGAAAGCAAACCTTTCTGACTGGACAGAGGCAGGCGGGCAAGCAATGCCCACAGGGAGCTATCCAGAGTGCTGACTTCCATCCATGTGTGCCAGAGAAAGACTTCTAGTCAAAGATCTGGCTATTTCACCTCACATTTCACCTGCCGTTCTTGCTGCCTCCTCTATGCTGAGCTTTCTAGCCCAGTGGCTTTTCTTTACCAGGGACCCCCTTTAAATGTATTTTGTTACAATGGACCCCCAAGACTTAACTCAAGATTTAAAATCCTAATAATAAGAATAATAATTCCTGATAATCCACACACACACACAATATATATATAAAATGCTTGGGTATGTTTCCTTTCCCAGTGTGCTGATTGGCCACTTAGGAAACATACCTAACCAATCCCCTCCCTCCTCTATCCCCTCAGCCAATCATCACCCATATTTAAATTCCCTCTCCATCTCACAATCCACTCCCGACATTCAATCTGCATCTACAATCTGCATCTTGTAGTGTGGTGGAGTCTCCTTCTTTGGAGGTTTTTAAACAGAGGCTGGATGGCCACCTGTCAGGAATGATTTGATTGTGTATTCCACCATGGCAGGAGGTTGGAATGGATGGCCCTTGAGGTCTTTTCCAACTCTATGGTTCCATGATTCTATGATTCTACAACCCCAATGTCACAAGGGCCGCTCCTTCCTCTCACTCCCTCAGTCACTCACCACCCACATGAAAAAGGTCAGCAGGTGCATGTGCCAGACACCAGCTGCACAGCTGCAAGCTCCATGCCACAACTACCACTTGAAACCTCAACAGAGTACAAATAATAATAATAATAATAATAATAATAATAATAATAACACCATCCATTAAACCTTCCCTCATATGCACTGAAGGGGAAAGGAAGACTCTTCTGTTTCTTCCTGCAAGTTTGTGGCTGGAGAAGACTGAATGGCAATGTGTAGACCAAGCCAGCTAGCCAGCCTTTGTCTTGGCTTCTGTCATGTGGCCACTCCACTGCAGACTGGAAACAGACCAGGCATTCTTCAAGCCCTCGCAGATCACCTGTGAGGATATTGCAGCCCTCTGGGGGTTCCCTGACCACAGGTTAAGAACCACTGTTCTAGTCCAACAGCACAGGCACAAGGGCCTTGTATTTCTCCCCATAAGCTGGGGGTAGGCACGCAGCAGCTCCTGGACCTCAGTTTTCTGGCTCCCCACCAGTCCTCCTAAACCCAGCCTTTAAAAAAATCAGCCTGATTTTGGGTTAATTTTTGCCCCCAAGCCACATCAATGTGTGAAACCATATGAAAATAGCCCAATCCCACAAGGCCCCCATAATCCCATGCTACCCCAAAATACATCCATTTCCATTGGCAGTCCCTCTCAAAATGGTAACATTACTTCCTGTTGCCATTTTGAGAGTGACTGCACACAAAAAAATGGTATTTGGGTGAGGGGTTGCAGCCTGTAGGGAAGTTTGGGTGTGAGATTGGCCTCTTCCCCCCATGGCAATTGTCCACCCCTATCATAGACCCTTTCTCTCAGTACTGGCTTCTCCAGCACCTGATTTCCACTGCCCCCCTTTTTCTGAGCTTTCTTCTCATCCCATTCTTACTTCCACCACATCCCCACTGCTCCTTAGCTTACAATCTATTCTGTCCCTTTTGACACATTGGCCTTGCTGTTCCCCATCTCTCCAACATCTCAGAGAGGCTCTTTCCTCTTGGCTTCCCATTCCACAGCCTTATCCTGGCAGGACAAAGGAAGCTGGGAGGAGACACAGGAGGAAGGCAGGTGGTGGGGAAATCTGGCAGCAAGGGAGACCAAAGCAGCTTAGAGAGAGCAGCCAGCAATTCCTTGCTCCGCCCCAGCATGCCAAGGGAGGCCTTCTTTGTAGCTAGATTTGGCTCTCTTCTGCCACTTCTGCTGTTGCTCAAAAGCCAAGAATGTAAGAAGCAGACTGAACATAATGTACCACACCAGCACAATCTCATTAGTTTCAGGGAAAGAAAAGAAAAATAGCTGCTGCAATTATCCCAAAGTCCTTGGAGATGCTGCCTGCTTCATGCCATCCCAGACCAAGATAATCTGACCATATAACTATACATTACAAGGCAAAGACCAGAATCTGTGAGCTTGTCTATACAAGCCTCCCCAAAAGTAGTACCTCTCAGAAAAAGCAAATCGCAGCAGCTTTGACTTGTCTTAATGGTGGGTTTGCCCAGCAGCCCCCATAAGTTTCACATGCTTGGAAACAGTTAAGGGAGGGAGAAGAGGGTGAGAGAGTCCTCTTCCCTTCCCAGGTCTCTGTGGGGCAGTGGTGGCGGTAGGGTGGCAGGGAAGGGGATGGCAGTTGCCCTCGTACCTTCCTCGGTCTCCACAGGGTGGCGGTGGCAGTGGCACAGGGGCATCAGAAAGGTGGGTAAGGAGGAGAGGGTGGCAGTCACCCTCCTCTCTTCCTTGGTCTCCACGGGGCATCATCGTCAGTGCCATGGGGGAGGCAGGGAGCTGGGGAAGGCGGAGAGGGTGGCAGTCAACCTCCTCCCTTCCTTGGTCTCTGTGGGACAGCGATCGCTTGCTAAAGACAGAAAGAAAAAAGACGGTTGAGGGTGCTTGCCCTGTAACCCAGTATGCCCCCCTCACCCAGCTAATCAGTTTGCATTTCCTCTCATTTGGACAAATGAATTCAGATTGATTCACTTGTCCTAATAAGCAGAAATGTGCACCCTCGTGTGTGTGTTTTAAGACAGGAAAAGCCACGAAGGCTTTTCTGGTGAGGTTTTTGCTGGTTTTGGCCCCCCTCCTTCACAATATGGTGAAATCACATGGAATGCCATTAAGACAGGTAGTATTCTCCTCCCATTCTGTGAGGAGTATTTTCATGCTTGGACAACTCCTGTGTTTCTTTGTAACAGTGATGTCTGCAAGGGGAACTGGAGAGTGGAAAGGTTGCTGAACCACCGACACCAGAGTGGGTACAGTTGGTGAGAACCAGAGTAATCTACTGTTAGGAGTGTTGGGCTGGGACTTTGGCAATCCAGGTTGCAGATCCCACTGAACCATGAAATTCATTGGGTGACCTTGAGCCATGAAGCTCATTGACTGACCATGGGTCAGTCTTTATCTTATAGCTCAAACTGCCTCACAGGGCTGCTGTGAAAAGAAAATGGTCAGACAAAAGAAAGATAAGGTATGCCATTTTGCACTTCTAGTAGTAGGGACATAAATCTTTGTAAGTTTCATACTTGTAGGTGAAAATGAATAATCTTATCATAATTCTTTTCACTGCAAGAAAGTAATGGAAAAATGCAGAGTTTTCAAAGACTATTCGCCATTCAGGACTATTCTGTCCAAAAAAATTAAATGCATTTTGGGTTTTCTCTGCATAGAAAACATTATCTTTGCAGAGAAAACAGAATTTTTTTACACAGAGATTATATTTGTAGTATACTTGTGGTATACAGGTATACCTCAGTTAATAAAATTGATGTGTTACTGAACATTACTTCTTTAACAGAAAATTTGGTACCAGAGAAAGAAATAACACAGAGAGAAAAGGAATAGGTTCCTACACTGCAAAAAATAAAATTTTTAAAAAATCACTTCAACATACAAGTAAACAAAAACGTTTTAAACCTTCTAGAGACCACTTAAAAGCTTCTTTCACAATGCATGCAGGAATGTTTTTTGTCTTTCACCAGCCTCCACTTTTCTTATGGTTTCCATTTTAGTGGCCAGACTTATAGATCTATGATGTGTTTTAAAAAACTTGTTGGAGATAGCTGACAAGGCAGGTTTACCTGCTTGCCCCTTTTCTCTGTTTTTCTGTTCACCTATACTCATTGAGGCATTCTGGAGGCAGCTGCTGTTTACTTTGAAGGAAGTAACAGTGCCACTCTATTCAGACCTCACCTGGAATACTATGTCCAGCTCTGGGCTCCACAATTCAGGAAGGATGTTGACAAGCTGGGACATGTCCAGAGGAGGACAAGCAAAATGGTGGGAGGTCTGGAAGCCATGCCCTATAAGGAGTGTCTTAGGGAGCTGGGTATGTTTAGCCTGGAGAAGAGAAGGTTAAGAGGCGACATGATAGCCAGGTTTAAATATTTGAAGGGATGTCATATTGTGGATGGAACAAGCTTGTTTTCTGCTGCTCCAGAGACTAGGACATGGAGCAATGGACTCAAAACTACAGGAAAAGAGATTCCACCTAAACATTAGAAGAACTGTGATGGATGGCTGGATGAGCAAATGGGAGAAGTGTGTTCTATGAGCCAAATTTATGGCAGGGGGAACAAATGGGAGGGGCTTTTGGATGTTTGAAGTTTGTATGACAGTTTGAGTGAAGTTCAGTTAAGAACAGAAGGAGTTGATGACAGTTATCTGGACAGAGGGCTCCATATGTGTGTGTGGTATGAAAGAGGCTTGGATGGGATAAAATTGTGTGCAGAGGTTAATAGTTTGAATTAGAGGAGTAAGTGGACAAAGAGTGAATGAGTCTGCGGAATAAGGGATAACATTTAAAGGTTTAAGCAGTGTTCTAATTAAGATTACACATTACTGTTATTCATTCCCTTCAATGAAGTTATCCTGGTTGTTAATTCAAATACAGACTCTGTCCATTCATGTCTACTATAGAAAAGTAAAGTCAAGCTACCAAAAACACACTCCACACATTTAAGTGAAAGTAGTAACCCTGGTTCGAAGGCAGAACTAAGGAAACCTTGTAAAGTAAAGGTGGGAGGAACAGAAAGCAAAGGCAGCCAGGCTAAGCCACAAGGTAAAGTGGGGCTGGCATTTTGAAAATTTCTGTCGACCACCTTGACCGTATCAAGCTCCTATAAAGTGGCTGGAAAGGTCACAAGAACTTCCTGGCAGTTAGAGCCATTCAGAAGTGGAACACGCTGCTTCTGAGTGTGATGGAGTCTCCTCCTTTGGAGGTTTTTAAACAGAGGCTGGATGGCCATCTGCCAGGCGTGCTTTGAGAGTGTGTTCCTGCATGGCAGGGGGTTGGACCAGATAGCCCTTGTGGTCTCTTCCAACTCTATGATTCTATGAATCTATGATTCTACCTTGTGTATTGTAGGCAGGCACACAAGCAACAGCAGGATTTATTTATTTGATTTATATTCCACTTTTCTCCCAAAGTGACATGATTGACTAGAGTAAAATCCCATTCTTTCCAAGTTCATGCTTCATTGCATTGTGAAGTCGAAGGATTTCATGGCTGGCATCCACAGATTTTCCTTGGGGTTTTTCTGGGCTGTGAGGCAGTGTTCTGGAATAGTTTCTTTCTGACGTTTCGCCTGCATCTCTGCATCTTCACCTTCTCTGAAGGTGCCAGCCACAGATGCAGGCGAAACGTCAGAAAGAAACTATTTCAGAACACAGCCTCACAGCCCGGAAAAAAACCCAAGGAAAATCTACTTCATTGCATTGTTTACTACAGACACACTGCTATGTTTCTCCAGCCCTCCTTGACAATCCTCCGAAAACTGTCAAGGAAAAAAAAAGGGAGGACTGCTGGGGAGGCATAAAAAGACTTTGTAAAAAAGAACTTCTTTGTTATAGGCTTTGTTAACTGAGGTATGCCTGTACATGTTTTCTGCACAGAAATTTATTTTCTCTGCAGAAAATGCTGCTTTCTTCACAGAAGGCCTATATTCTATGCAGAAATATTTTCTGCACATTTTCCATGGAAAGAAACCACATGCAACTTTCATGCAGAATAATTCCAAAAATATACAGATTCTTCCCTGTTTCCTGACTCTTGAGAAACTCACTTTTTGACCATTGCCCAAATATTTCTGAATTTTTTTCCCATCCTTATTCAGTAGAAGGGCTGGATGTAAACACAATCATAAAGAAACCAAAATATTACAGTACTGTCTAAACCTTTCCAGGGTCCTCTTCATCTCATCCAGGAGTGGCCTGTGGATCCCCTCCCATGGAGGCTGCAAATCCACCTGTGGTGTTATGGCTATTCCTCCCATAGCTACCCCACAGTTGTACAGGAGCCATCCAGGTGCTGGATCCTATTCCCAGCAGTGGTTTGGCTCTATAAGAGATCCTGTATAACCTGGAACAGCTGCAGATGGAGTGGATGTAAAGCCATGAGTGAATTCTGTTGCCTCCGCACTAATGGATCTACCAACTGCTCTTTCATCCACAAGAAGACAAGCTTAGGTAGTCAAGGCCAACTTGCTGCTTACTGCAGGAACTCCAACTACAGTCATCCCTCCATATCCATGGATTTGGTATCCATGGATTTAAGTATTCATGGCTTGAAAATATTCTTTAAAAAATAATAACGGAAAAAGCAAACCTTGATTTTGCCATCTTATATAAGGGACACCATTTTGCTATGCCATTGCATATAATGGGACTTGAGTATTCATGGATTTTGGTATTCACGGGGGGGTCCTGGAACCAAACCCCAGTGGATATGAAGGGACAACTATAGAGCATCCCCAGCAGGGGTTGAAGTCCAGCCTCTTTTTGAATATGTCCAGAGAAGGAGACTCCACCACCTTTTAAGGGGTTTGTCTAAACAGTGAAAAAACTGTTCATAGAATTGGAGCAGAATACCTTTTGTCTAAATGGGATCCCATGGTCATTCACCATATTTGGAAAGAGCAGGCTGAAAAATCCATATAGTGCATGGGAAAAGACTTTATGGCTTTTCCTTGCATATTTAAAAAATTGAGAGGGAATTGCACATTCCTCCTCATTGGGACAACTGATTCAGATTGCAGGGCACTCTCAGCAAGGACGGAAGTAGATTGCTGATTGATCGGACGTGCATAGGGGTAGGGCTTGCTGGCAACCAACAGGCCAAAACCACCATGTTGAATGTTCGCGGTAGTGATCATACACTGAGGTGATGAAATGGGGCGGGGGTTAAGCTTGTTTAAGTGGAAGGTCACAGTTCCACACCTTTGCTTTACTTTTTTAAAAAAACAAAATACTGTTTGGTAGCAGCAACTTGGGGAGAATCAAAACATGAGTATTCACTTGCGCCCACCATCATGATTAGCAGGCATGCCTGTGTGAACATCAAACATGGATAGCTTTGCATACCTGCTATCTTGCCAAAAAAATGTGGAGACAAATGCTGCAAATTGGAGTTGGTGCACACATTTTATTGCCTAATATAGACAAGCTCAAGGTCATTGGTTTCATTGCCAAACTGCTCTTACCATCAAGAAGTTCCTTCTAATGTTCAACCAAAATCTACTCTCCTGTAACTTAAAACCATTAGATCTGGTCCTACGCTCTGGGGCACCAAACCTGCACCCCGATCTCTGTGACAGCCTTTTAGATATTTAAAGAGGGCAATCATGTTACTCTTCAATCTTCTCTTCACTAGGCTGAACATACCCAACTCCTCCAACCTTTACTCAAAAGTTTTGTTCTCTATATCTCTTATCATCCTTGTCCATCTCTGAACCTGCTCCAACTTGTCTACATCCTTCTTAAAGTTCCATCAGGGAAGAAAGGAAGATGCAATACTGTGTTTAACAGGCCAGCATTATGGTTCCTACAGTCAGAACATGGGGGTAGGTGAGGTGGGGGGAGATTTATTTATTTATTTATTTATTTATTGGTCTATAGCCTGCAGTGAGCTAGCTAGGGAATTTGGGGACTTTACATTAGTAAGTTCTTGGCTGAAGCAAGATTTGAACTGGGAACTCGCTGCCTTAGCTACAATGATCTCTGATTATCCCCTCTGCTTTCCTGAAGAATAAAAATCATCTGGTGGGGATAAATACAGATAGCAATAAGTTTATCTCACCTTTCCATTGGGTAGAAGTCTGCGTATCTCCACTCTGCTGAGGTGCCAACCAGAATTGATGCCTGAGCCATCATGCCCAATGCGGATTTTTTCAAGTATGTCTCCAACATCTTCTAGCTGGAGAAATGTAGGGGAAAGTTACAGAATCAGCCCACTCTCTGTTACCTCTGTTTCTTTGTAGCCACACCAAATCCTATTTGTTCCTTTCCTTAGTACCTTGTTATCCTTAATGGGATTAAGACCTGATAGCATCTAAAAATGCAGGCAGCCTCTGAAGTGTGTTAAATAACAGTTTCTGCCTTAGCCTATTCCAGATAGCAGAGTATCTGGTTATAGTCATTGATACTTGTGAACTTGATAACAAGGATACGCATTAGTGGCAGAAATGAGAAGAATCTATGGAAGAGTTATAGCAAATGTAGGTGCTCCACAATAGCATTTGACACAGTCCTTTCTGGACTGTGCTACCTTACACTATGCATAGGGATAGGATTCTTTGCAAATTTTGTTTTCAAAGAAAGCAATGAGTAATTTTACCAATTTTCTTCCCATTGTGAGAAAAATCTACCCAAACTGTGCAGTTTTTGAAGATTCTTCACAGTTCAGGACTTACTCTGTGCAAAAATCACATGTGATATTTGTGACAGGAAACAGCATTTTTTGTGCAGAAAATAATATTTTTATGCAGAAATATTATTTTCTGCACAGAAAATGCTGTTTTCTCTGAAAAACTGTGTTCATAGAAGTAATTTTATGTGTTTTCTTTCCACTATGAGAAAGCCTTCAAAAACTATGCAGCATTTGAAGACTGTTCATACTTTGGGACTTATTCTGTGCAGAATTCACATACAGTATTTTTGAACAGGAAGCAGATATAAAAATATTATTTTTCTCCATAGAAAATGCTGTTTTCTGTACAAAACATTTTTGCATTTTGTGCAGCACTGCAAAGATGTTCATTGCTCCTAAGTTTTCGTAGCAAGAAATAAATTTTTTTGGACAATTTTTCAAATACTGTTCGAACATCCCCCCTCCACACTGTGGGTAGGGTAATGGCATGCCTTGTGTGCCAGCCAAAAGACTAGGATAAACTTGGATGCTCTCTACACAGCTTGTACCCCACACCATGGGGAACACCCACAAGTGAAGGCAGCCAAGCTCAAATCTGCTGGAGACCCAGCAAGACAGTATTCCTTGTTCTTTGCCTTGTCCTGGAAGTGGGAGTTGCTTAATTCATTTATGTTCTGCTTTGCTGTAGAACAGGTGTAGGCAAACTGCACCTTCCATATGTTGCTGAAGTCCAACTTCTAGGGGCCCCATCCAGCATAACCAATGATGGCAATTGTAGCCCAACAATTTCTGCTACAGTTGGTGGCTAGTGGCTCTAAAATCATCCGGGGGCTGGTTTTACCTGAATATTAAAGGAGCTAATGAAGGTGTTGAATCTAGTAGTACTAGAAGTAGTAGTAGTAGTATTGTTTTGTTGTGTGCCTTCAAATCGTTTCTGACTTATGGTGATCCTAAGTAGCACCTATCACAGGGTTTTCAGAGGACTAAGAGTGTGTGACTTGCCCAAGGTCACCCAGTGGGTTTCCATGGTCAAGTGGGGATTCAAACCCCAGTCTCCAGAGTCATAGTCCAACACCAAAACCACTATACCACGCTGGCTCATAGCAGTAGTATGCCACTCCCTTTTTCCACTCTGGGACTCAAAGTGTCTTACAGCAGTTCAAACAAACATAATTAAAAATTCATAGCATACAAAAGTTTAAATGCAATTAAACCATCATAAAATCAAACCTATTAAAAACACAAACCATTTAAAAAAACATACACCACATTATACAAGGCCTGTTTCCCCTTAAAATAATTAGTTCTCAAAAAGACCTGCCAGAAAGATATTAAAGAGGGTGCCTGTCTAGTCCCTCTTGGAAGGGAGTTCTAGAGTCTGGGAGCAGCTGCTGAGAAGGCCCTCTCTCAAGTTCCCACCAAATGCACCTGTGAGAGTGGTGGGACAGAGAGAAGGATCTTCCCCAGGAGATCTCAAAACACAGGCAGGTTCAAGAATATGGTCCCTCAAATAATTGGACCTGAGCTGTATTGGGATTTATAGGTCATCGCCAGCATCCACATAGGGGGCTTTATGGGTCACCACTGAGTACTGTTTTGGGGATAGTGCTCAGAATCTTTGATTACTCCTTTAAAATTTGAAATAAAACCTGGTGTGGATTCGCTGCTCTGCTGACATGGGAATCGATGACTGCCACTGTAAAGGAAGTGGGGGACAGGTTCCCAGGTTCTCAGTCTACAGCTTCTAGCTAAAAGTTTGGAAAAAAATCTGGTTCTACTCCACATTTAATTCTGTTTTAAAGTGAAAGGCTTGATGACAAGATTCTTCATTTTCTTCTGACAGTTTGAAAAGATGTTATCAGTCTCTTCTGGGAAGGGTGAGGTGAAAAGATTTAAAATCCTCTCCGTTTATCACAGAATATTCAGAATAACAATAGAGCGGGGAGAAAATATTCTTTAATCTCCCCACCTCTAATAAATAGCTTTCTTTTGTTCTAGAGATGGGAAGAGAATGCCACAGGATTTTAAAGTCAGGCATGACATAAACCAAAACAAGAAGAAAGGTGTATTTATTGTATTCCTTCCCACACTGCTTGCAAGTCATCTCCTATAGGTATATCTGATAACAGTTGCTTAAACTCTTTTAGGATATCATCTGCAGAGAACAAAGCAGACCCAGCGGTGAAGTTACTAAAACAAAGGCAAGAAAGAAAGAAGGAATTCTCAGTTCTGAGTGATCTTGCAAATGTTTCAAGGTCTGTCCTTATAGAGTCTAGCAAGCAAGTGACAAAGACAATGTTTTGTTCTTTCACTCCTCTCCCTACTCACTGCCTACTCTCGGTGCAGATTTTTTTTTTTAAAGCAAAACTTGGTAAAGAAGAAGTAAAATTTAAGGACGGTTTTTGCAAAATTCCATACAGAATAAAGCTCTTTGGGTCACCCTAAAATACAACAGGAAAGAATATACTGTATTTGATTCCGCTCTTTAAATTATGTAGAAAAAAGACTGGTTGGCTCAGGTTAGCTTCCTTTTTACAAATGACACAAAATTGGATGGACTGCAAACAGTTCAGAGGATACTATAAAATATGAACATATTGGTAATTACTATCAGGTCTAATTTTACATCCAAATGAATTTACAGGTCATCCCCTACATCCACAGGGGAGGAGATACATTCCAAGAAGCACTGTGAATACCTAACACCATGAATAATAGGGAGCCCTATTATTTTCAATGAGAAGAACACCGGAGGTTGATCACAGAGTCACATTGGAGGACCTAGAAATGCCTAGAGAGAACATATTTTTTCAGACATGGATAAGTGAAACTGGATACCAAATCTGTGGACATGGAGGTAGACCTGTACTGAAGTAGTAGTAGTAATAATAATAATAATAATAATAATAATTTATTTTTAACCCACCCCTCTGCTCGGCAACTGGGGCGGTGTACAACAAGATTAAAACAACAGTAAGTTAAAACAATCCTTCCCAATCCTAACCCTCCCACCCCTTAAAACTAAATTAAACTAATAGAGAATTAAAACAAAGATAAAATGCAATTATATATATATATATATATATATATATATATATAGGCTATAGCGGCAAGGGGGCAGGTAAGCTCCACTTGAGCCGGGAAGTAAATTCCTTACACCATCTTTCTCCTTTCCACTTCCTCCTTTTCTCCACCCTTTTCTTCTGGTCAGTGTTCTTTTCGAGGTTTGGTTAAGAGCCTACAGCATCCTTTATGTTACCTCAACAATGAACTGGTTCACGGAATTCCTCTCGAAGAACATTCTCCGCTCTCTCTTGTTTTGGCACAAAGATTTCTGTCGAGTGCAGACTCCATCAGCTCCGTACAGGACAATGAAGACGTCCGCATCAGTCCCAGCTCCAAAAATGTCACTTGTGTAAACAGTGACCTCATAGGGAACAACTGAGGAGGAGGAGGAGCAAAATGAGACACATCTGACAAGATGAGATCTTCTCACCATGAGCAACCCACAGATTGACAAGACTAGTAGTCATATGAATATTATTCTAAACAAAATGCCCAGTGTATTGATGGTGCATCACTGGAGTAATATTGTAAAGTAGAGGAATGTCTTCCCAGTTCTGCCCTTCTGCCACCACCAGAGGTGTTCCACTGGTTCTCCTAGACCCTATTTATGCATAAATAATGGACAGGTCAGGGATGAGTAGCAGGCAGATTCTAGCAATTTCTTTGTGGCCTTTTAGCTTCTGTCTATGACAACCTGTGTACCCACCCTGAGATCTTCCATATTTATTTGCTTCCTTGCTTGTTGCCCACCTGCATCTCTGTTTCAGCTTCTTTTGAACAGAGCCCTTGACTCAGAGCATGGGCTGTGACTAGGGGCATGTGAAGCTATCGTCCTTTTGTCATTGAGTTTCTTTTTTTCCTATGGCATTCTTCCTCCAATTTTATCCTACCTTAGATTGTATAACTTCCTCATTCTCACTTTGTGGAAACTGAGGCAGACTTTCAGACACATTTTTTAAAAAAATACATGCATTTTAACCTACCTTTTCTAGCTATACGTTTAGTGCATGTGTTTTCCACTACTTGAACTATGCTTGTGCACACTTTAAAATTGCACACATTTTAGTTACGCTCGTTTTGCAAATGTGCACATGGAATGTATGGCATTTCTCCTCTGAATTGCATTACAAATCTTGGCAATCAATGGGTTTCAGAGGAAAAATGTATTCTGTTCCTTTGGCACTCTAGAGCTATTTCTGCATCACAATAAAAACCAATCAAATTTCTCACCTATTCTGATTTTTTTTTTTAAGTTTCCAAAATCTGCCTATGTTTCAGCATTGAAATGAGGATTCTGCACCATCCAACAAGAAGCCAGACCAGACAGACTACACAATAGAATCAAAGAATCATAGGACTGGAGAATCACAGAAGACCCCCAGGGTCTTCTAGACAAACTTTCTGCGACTGCAGGAAATCCATAGCAAGAAGCCCAGGTGCTTTGGGATGGGAAGGTTCCAAGGTTGACTCAGCCTTCCATCCTTCTGTAGGTCAGTAAAATGAGTACCCACCTTGTTGGGGCAATTAGCTAAAAAACAATGTAAACTGCTTAGGGAGTGCTTTGGCACTGATAAGCAGTATATAAATATCAATGCTATTGCTATTGCAGCATTTTAATATTTCATCTAAAGGTGTCACAATGCTGAAAACCTTCTCTTCCAGGTTTCTTTCTCATTCATGTTGTGGTATAGCAATCATGTGCCCCAAGGAGCAATTGTAATTTGGGATGTGCACTAGTGACAGATGAGCCCCTTTCATCTTGGTAACAGTTCACCCTCTTGAAATGTTAGGGAATTGCTTCATTTTTTCCCTCCTACAAACCAACTAAATAATCTGGAAGGTTAATGGTTGGAAAATGAGATTATTGTTAGAAGCATAAAATGTTCATTTAAGCAGAGCAACTGTGTGGAAGGTAGCTTGGAGCCAAGTGTCCCTCCTTGGCTAGTCTGTTGATGGCAACCCAGAGTTTGCTGACTGAAGCATTCTGGGAGTTGTAGTCCAAAAACTACAACTTGTTTGGGGATTTTAAATTGTATTGGTATTTTAATTTTTGTAAGCCGCCCCGATTGTTTTAATAGAGGAGCGGGATGAAAATAAATTTTATTTATTATTATTATTATTATTATTATTAAAAATAGTGTTTTCAAGCTCTGGGTCAGCCTTGTGGCTGTCTTGAAGGCAAGGGATGAAAATGTATAAAACCTGCTCATCAAAGCCTGAATACACAGGTAACAAGTTTCAGCATTTCCAGTTTGCTGCCTCTTGCAAGACAGTTAATTTTATAAGCCTGGATACCAAGAGGACTTTTCTTTCAAACACTGGCTTCCTGCACTCTCCAGAGCGTCCAAGGTAGCTTGCAAGATTAACACTGCAATCATAGAATCATAGAATTGCAGAGTTGGAAGAGACCACGAGGGCCATCCAGTCCAACCCCCCTGCCACTATGGAAGTAAGTCCCTGTTCTGAGCTGGGATCACATCCGATTCAGGCTTCTTCAAGAGCTTTGTTTGATCCCAAAGACAGTACAAGCCAGTCATGGAAAACAGGACTTTTACTGGTGGTTAACTCATGCAGCAGGTTTTACAGCAGAAAAAGGCTACTTCCTCACAGTAATGTACATAGGCTCAAAAGCAAACAGTTCTAGAACAGGGGTAGGAAAGTGTGGCTCATAGGATTCATGTGGCCCCCAAACCCCTTGGACACCTCTGCAGGCACCCAGACACCCCCTATCCAGGTTTTTTTTCTGGAGGTGATAGAAGATAATGTTTGCTACAAAATGCTCAGAACCACTGCAAAATTGTTTTGTTCCCTGTTTCCCACACCCCAAAAATGTTTGGGGGATGGGGGGGGTGGAAACCACAGCCAAATATCAACCAAAAAGGAAACAAGAAGTAACTTTGCATTATTTGTGGTTTCAGTTTTGTGGAGGGGGGGGTTGGTTTGAGCTAGGGTAGTAGAAGTTGGCCCTGGTGCCATTGCCCGCCCACCCCCAAAAACCTGGAAGCTGAAAACTCTTGAGGTGTGTGTAGGCACCTCCTATTCTGAAGCCCAGTGGGAGGTATGAATGAACCTTGAAGTCGTTTTGTAGTAAAAATCTAGACAAAGAATTCTTAGTGTGCAGATGTGAACCACAATGCTAAAAGCAGGGGTGGGTGGGAATCCTTCTCTTCTCCTCCCAGCAAGGCCAAACCATTGCCAGAAAGCAAATGCTTAGCTTATCTCAAAATCTGTAGGAATGCTCTGCCAAGATTAATGGAGACACTAGAAGGATCAATATAACCCCTTCCATGCCACTGGATAGCTGTATCACAGTTCTTTGTGATGCTGACCAAGGACTCCAGAACCTGTTTGTCTGCTGGCAGCATCATGCAGATTATGGTTCCACTGTGGCCAATAGGACTTAATCCAAAGTAATCACATCTTGGATTGCAGTCTAGGAAAGGTTTCCATCCAGTATTAGCCAATGTCAGAAAAACATTAATTTAACAACAAAACAGATGCTAAAAATATAGAAAAACCAGGTGGCAGAAACAGCTTGAGCTGTTTTAAGACCCAACTTCAGATGCTTTTTGGCAAAAGATCTTCAGAAATAACCAGAGGTTGGAGTTGCAGGGAGGGAGGCAAGTGTGCTTGTTGGAGTTACATCTGAGTGTGGCAACCCCTGTCCTGCATATTCATTCACCTCATCTCAGGTGATGAAAGAACAAGGATCATGATCACAGTGTGATGGTGTGTGTGCACCAGATTCTGTCTGATCTTGGAAGGTAAACAGGGTCAGCCCTGGCTAGTACTTGGATGGGGGCAGCCAACAAATGCCAGGTAATGTAGGCTATATTTCAGAGGAAGAAACTGGCAAATCCATCTCAGTATTCCTTGACTAAGAAAACCCTATGAAATTCATGGGGTTCCCAGAAGTCGACAGATGACTTGAAGGCACACACACACACACACACACACACAGAAAAGAGTAGCAGCAGTCTGTTCCCATTCTGTGTGTATGGCAAAAACCCTGGCATTTTAAATGCCACTCATGGCCGATGATGCTGCCTGTGAAATTTGCTACATAGAGTGAATGCAATGGGTTGGTCCATGCATCCTGTCAGGCTATGCAGAGGGAAAAGTGGACACTCATCCCAACTGCCTAGCAACTCAGTTATCTTGGACTCGTTAGTCTTGACTAACTCCTGCATGACTGTCCCAAACAGCAGGATTCCAGTGGCACACAGACCTTGTGGGTGATGTGGTACAGCTGGATGGATTATGGAACTGTGTCCTTGTTGGACCCATGTCTCCTGCATACATGTTGGGCTTCGTATAGACTATTTGTGGTGGTTAGCCATGGCTTCTACTTACATGGAATGTATGTTCTGGTCTGGAGGTCTGCAGGAAACAGGACCCTTTCAATAGCTCCATCATCTTCTGACTTATCCAACCAACGGCCACAAGGAAATGCAAGGCACAACCCCAGGCAAGGGGCATCAACTTCTACCCACTCTAGAAACCATCCTTGGCCATTACCTGCAGAGAAATAAAAGAGTCTCACTTGCCATCAAGACTTTGTGTAAACAAGGACTGGGGAATGCATTGCTCTCCAGACATTATTGGGCTGCAGTTTCCATCATCTCTTGACAATGGCTATGCTGGCTAGGGCTGATGGGACAAGCAATCCAACAAAATCTGGTAAAGATTTTGGCGACACATGGCAATACATAAGCTGATTGCCCCCACACAGGGCTCCTTCATATTGTGTAGAATTAGTAGCGGCATGCATAATTTGCATGTTGAGTCTCAATGGGCAGGGATTGGTCACGGTACAGTGAGACATTTTTGAGTCCAAGTGAACATCAAGACTCCAGAATGAGACTGAAGGTCCCTATGGCACCAAGCCACCTTACAAATATTCAAGACTTTCTACATTCCCCTCCCAGCATGAATGCCAGACTTGCCAACTGCTTCAGTAAGTAATGCCAAGGGGAAGGATGGGAGGGAGAGCCTTGATTTAAGTTATGTAATTGTGTGTGTGTGTGTGTGTGTGTGTGTGTTTACTCTCATAGCTCTGTGCATAGCAACTGGGCATATGAAGAGCCCTAAGGAAAAGTCCATTCATAATTAAAACCATAGAATCTTAGAGCTGGAAGGGGCCGCATGGGCCATCCAGTCCAATCCCATGCCATGCAGGAATACACAACTACAGGACTCTGAAAGATGCCCATCCAACCTCTATTTAAAGACCTGCAAAGAAGGAGAGTCTACCCCCAACCACACCCCTGAGGCAGTCTATTCTGCTGTCAAATAGTTATTATAGTAAATAAGTTCTTCCTAATGTTTATGTAAAATCTCCCTTCTTGTAATTTGAATCCACTGGTCCATACTGGATTCTGGAGCAGCAGAAAACAAGCTTGCTCTATCTTCTACTTGACCTCCCTTCATATATTTAAAGATGGCTATCATGTCACCTCAGTCTTCTCTTCTCCGAGCTAAACACACCCAACTCCCTAGGGACATTATCAGATAAGCATCTAATAACGTTTTTGTCCCACTTTTTAAAAAAGCATAAGTATCCTGGCATAACAACACTTCTTTTCACACATTGCTGTAATACTGAGAAAGAACCACCAATGAATTACTGCACTACGACCACTAGCACTGTTTACGTCTGCATTTTCGCATGACCAAGACTTCAACAGTTCTCTTGAGAAGACATGATTGTGCCTAAAACTCTAAAAACACCTAAACTTACAAAGAAAATGAACACACAAGCACTGAAACAAACTTAAAATCTTGCCAGCAAAATGGGGAGGTTCATAAAAAGAGCACCCTATACTTCGTTTTCACATTCTCATCTGGACATTTTCTGGTGGCCCATTGATGCTATAATCACGAGAGCAGAATGGGACGTGGTTTTGCACACAAGCAATACCATGAAAAAACTGCTATGGGAGATCAATTCATGGCCTGGCCTATTAATTAAAAAAGAATGCCATTTTCACAGCAGAGGAATGCTTGAAGAATGTGAGGACGACGACATTGTGCAAGGGGGGGGGTTCATGGTATCCTGTTGTATCACATGATTTTTGCCACGTCTGATAATGTCCTAAGTAATTCCTCATAAAGCTTAGTTACCAGAACTTTGATCAAGAAACCAATCAATTAATTTGGAAATATAAATCAGTGATAAGTTCAGTGCTACAGAACTCTAGAATTGTAGTTGAGGAAGGTGGACTAGAGCTCTCCAGCAAAGAATTCTACAAAGCTCATCAAACTATAAATCCCAGGATTCCATAGGACAAAGCTATGGTAGTTAAGTGGATTCAAAATGCTATTATTGTGCTGTATGGATATACCCTTCATTTTCTGTGTGTGGAGATTGATTGACAGATTGATTAATTGATTGACTGATCAGTTAATTTTGTATGGTAGAACATTGAATCATGTGAAGCCTTGCCTGCTGTTTTAACTAGATGCAGGGTTTACCACCCTTGTGAGAACAGGCCTATCTCTGAGTTCTATACTATACAGTTAGAGGGATTTGACACTTGGCTCCACCCTGCTAAAGTCTGGGATTTGTAGCTTGGTGGGACTCTTAGAATTCTCTGCTGTAGAGGTCAAAATGCTTAAACTGTATAATGCTGATACTCTTTGTGCCAAGAAAGAAGGGTAGTCTAGGATACTTTTCTACATTATGCTGGTTTTCTCTGTGTGCATGTGTCCCCAAAGTAATACAGCCCAGACACATATTCACATATAGCACCTATTCAGAGCTTGAGGAAATTACTTTTTGGACTTTTTGGCAATTACTTTTTGGACTACTTCCCTGGTGCTATTCTATCTGGGACATTCTAATCCAAAAAGTAACTTTTTCAAGCTCTGCACAATGTTGGGAACTGATCTGGAATATCAATGGTGCTGCTGATTAGTCAAAATCGCCACGATTCACTTGGCTGCCTACATTTCTGAAAAAGGATGAGTCAGAACAAGCTGTTCAGTTTGCATCTTGATCTCACCTGGGACTTTCTTTTTTTGCCTGATTAGGGAAATAATCCTAGGTTTGTAAAGCTCAATGTAAATTAGGAGAAATTATGATTCATTGAGTACTTTGACCAATACTGTCATATAAATGATGGAACAGAGTTGTTTCCTAATGCACCAGTGAACATGGCCCTGTCTAACAGGGGAGTGGGAAACTTGTAGTGCTCTGGATGTTATTTGACTCCAGCTCTCTTCACCTTTCATCCTGTAAGACTCCCAGAATTCTTCATCATTGGCTATGCTAGTGAGGGCTATTGCTCCAACAACATCTGGAGAACTGAATTTTTTCTTTTCCATGGTCTAAACAATAAAAAGATCTTCCTGACAGTTTGAGCTGTTTAGCCATGGAACACCCTGCCTCAGAAGGTGGTGGTCTCTCCTTGATTATTAAAGCAAAAATCTCTGGTAGCAGATTGTGCTAGTTTGAGCTTTGAGTTTTCATGACCTATCTTGTATCTGACCTTACTACTCAATGGCTTTCAGCAGTGGCTTCCATGTCAGCGGTGTGGTGAATCTGTTCTGGACTTCAAACTTTGAAGGTCTTAAGTTATTGTTGTAATTGTTGTGTACCTTCAAGTCATTTCTGATTTATGGTGACCCTAATGTGACCCTATCGTGGGGATTTCCTGGCAATATTTCATCAGATAAGCTCCGCCTTCCTCTGAGACTGAGACAATATAATCTCCCCAAGATCACCTGATAGGTTTCCATGACTGGGTGGGGATTTGAACCCTGGTCTTCCAGAGTCCTAGAGAAGCTGCCCAACAAAAGTTAGGATCCAAATAAAATAAATATCAATCTATAAACTTATAAAATTGTTACACAAGCTAAAATGACACAACCATGATCTACATTCAAATAAATATATCACTAAAAGTATAAACTGCACACTACAAAGGAGTAAATTGGGCTGAAGTCCTTGGGAGGAGGAAAACCCCCCAAAACAGATGGCTTCAATTGTATTTCAGTCCTTCATCTGCTGGAAAGACAGACTCATTTCGACAACAGTCTTCATCAGTGGCAAAAAATATCTTCAATATCAAATATCTCTTCCCCAGGCTGTGGGGAATGAAGGAGAGATGCTAGTGTTGATTCATTGTGAATAAGTTTATTCTGTTAATGTTGAAGACACTGGATGACTTGATATATTTATTTCAATGTAGACCATGGTTGCATTGTTTTAGCTTGTGTGTAATAATTTTATAAATTTATATATTGATATTTATTTTATTCAAATCCTAACTTTTATTGATCAACTTCTCTTGGTATAAGTTAGGGTTATACTTCCCTTTTTCCTTTGTTGTCTCCCAGACTCCTAGTACAGCACACATACCACTACCACCATTTTGGATCTCTCAGGGAGCTATCCAAGTGCTAAACCCTATCCACAAAATAGATACTTGGAGACCCCCTTCAAAGCCTAAAGGAGATTCACCCTTCTATTGACATGAATGCCACTGGAGCCCACAGATAGCCATAAAGCAGTATCCAACATCATTATGCAGTCCACTCAAGTGCAATGCTTCAAGAGAAGAGAAAGCAGCTTTGGGCTAAGTCGAATACTGCTCTGTCCCACATTCCCCTTTACCATTTGCAAGTTATAAAACTTTGGGAGGGTAATTTCAGTAATTTTCTGGAAATTTGGCAGAGATTGGTAAAGGGAAAAAGCTACTACTGGCAGTGCTTCTCCTGTAGTTGGTGGCTGTCACCTTCCCCCGCCCCACATCAAACACCCAAAATTATACTCTACATTGGTACAGCTTGATTGAAAATGGCAACCTCCAAGAATTGTTGGGAAGATTATTGATAGGAAAAGCATTGCCAGCTCAAAACAAATGGTACAAATATTTACAAATGGCCATCAATTGTAAACAAATGACACATTTTCATTGAGTGGTCTTATCACACAAAAACATGACTGCTTATAGTCTCGTAGTCTTGGAAGCAGATGAAATGGAGGATTGGGTTCGTTTGCCTCATCATTTAGTAATTAACACTCCCTTTTTTTTTAAAAAAAGAGTGCAACAAAGTTACATTTCAAAAGTAATGTAACAAGGAAGAGGGAAGTGACTTTATTAATGTAATTAATGTCATTACTTTTGTATGTTACTTTTCAATGGCATTTTTAGAGGTATTTTGATTAGGATTTTTCAAGTCTTATGCCATCCTATTATCAATCCTATATTTTTCCCCTCAAAAAGTAATGGAAATTCATGTAGAAATAACACACAGTGAAACAAGTAACACATGAATTACTTCTTCAACATAACAATGAGTTAGAGCACCAGGGTGCTTTTCAAATACTGTAAAAATAATGGAAACAAAGGACTTTTGAAAGTAACTTTCCAACCTCTGAGTTCACAGCTGCGTACCTGTATCATCATGGCCCATCTTTATTTTCTTTAGGTCTCCAAGGTCCACACACTCCACTGTGAACACGTCAATCTTTCCTCGCTCAAATTTATTTTTGTTGGTCTTTGAGGCCTTCAAGTAGATTGTCCCTATTGGAAGAGAAAGTGCAGCAGCTTGAGGGCATTACATCTACGCTTATGACAAAGAATGCAGCTTTGTTTGGAAAAAGCAGAGCAGACTCTTCTGGAAGGAGAACACACAGAGGATGCCTCTCAGGAGTGGAAACAATTCCCAAACAGAGGAGGCAGACATTTGGAAGAATGTCACACACAGAAGTATCAGGAACCATGCTGCAACTTTGGAGCTACGCAACTGATTGCAACCTCTCCCCTTGATTAGCAATTATGAGGCACAGGAGCAGGAATAACACCCACATTCATCAAAGAGCACCGAAGCGACCTTGGAAGGTTCTATGGATGGAAGGGTTCCTGCCAATTCCCAGAAGAAGAAGAAACTTGTGGTGGTGGTGGGTTATTCCCTGTTGAGAAGATGTACATGCCTGATAACATGTTTCAAGAGGTGTACTGTCTCCCCAGAGGCAATGATACATGATTTAACAGAGAGGCAGACAAGACTCATTACGCCTCCTTCCTTCTGATCCATATTGGAACAAATGATACTGCAAGATGTAGCCTTCTACATGCTGCAAGAGACATGAGGCTCTGGGTAAAGAACCTACAGGGTCCTGGGACACAGGTTGTTATTTCATTGCTCCTTCCTGTTGAAAGATGTGGCCTGGGAAGAAACAGAAGACAAACTTTGCCAAGAATGTAGTCTCCAACAAACTCCTCGCTTGCCTTGCAGGGTAATTTCGTTGTATAAAAGCTGGCAGAGGCAACAAAAGACTCAAATATGTTGGATTTGATCCCAACCAACAGGCATGAACTGGTCAACAGTGTGGAAGTAGTGGGATCCTTGGGAGTGAGTGACCATGTCCTCTTGGGATTTGTTGTATAGAGAAAATGGGGAGCCAAATGCCATCAGGCACACATTCAAGACTTTAAGAAAGCTTATTTCTGTAAGCATAGGGAAATACCAGGTGAAATCCCATGGTAAGAAATGCTCAAAGGGAAAAGGGTTCATGATGCATGGGAGTTTCTTCACGGTGAGATATTGGATGCAAAATTGCAAACAATTCTAATGTGGAAGAAAAGTGGGGGGTGTCTAAAGAAATGAGGGTGGATGTGTAAAGAACTTTCAGATGAGCTAAAAAATTTAAAAGACATGTATAAGAAGTGGAAGAAGGGGGAAGCACCAATGAGAAATGCAAATAAATAGCCAGTGCTTGTAGAAAGAACATCTGAAAAGCTAAAGCTCGTAATGATCTATTTCAGTCTGGTTTCAGACCTGGTTATGGGATGGACACAGCTTTGGTCACCTTGGTGGATGACTTACACAGGGAACTGGACTGGGAGAATCCATCAGCCATGGTACCCTTCTGAGTCTCTGGGAAGGGGCTTGGAAGTCTCTACAGTGGCTCTGTTCTTTCCTGGAGAGGTGTTCTCCAAAAGCTGATGCTGTGGGGTTCCTGCTCAGTTTCTTGGCCATTGGTCTGTGGAGTCCTTCGGGATTCAGTCTTGGACCTTGTGCTATTTAACTACTCCATGAAACAGTTGGGAGAGGTTGTCTAGCGTTCTGGAGTCAGGTGTCATCAGTATGTTGATGATACCCAGCTCTATTACTCCTTTCCACCTACTTCCAAGAAGGCTATTCATGTGCTAAACTGGTGCCTGGAAGCTGTAATGGACTGGATGGGGGCAAATAAATTGAAGCTTAATCCAGACAAGACAGAGGGGCTCCTGGACAGTTGAAACACAGATCTGGGAATAGGGATTCAGTCTGTGTTAGATGGGGTTACACTCCCCCTGAAAATGCAGGTTCCCAGTTTGAGGGTACTCCTGGATTCAGCTCTGAACCTGGAGGCCCAGATTTCAGCAGTGACCAGGAGTGCTTTTTGCAGTTAAAGCTTGTGCACCAACTGTGCCCGTTCCTAGAGAAGTTGGACCTGGCCACAGTGGTACATGTCTTGGTTACATCCCATTTGGATTGCTGTAATGTGCTCTACATGGGGCTGCCTTTGAAAAGTGCTTAGACAATTCAGTTGGTCCAAAGAACTGCAGACAGTTTGTTAACTGGGGCTGGCTACAGGGAGCACACAACTCCCTTATTGCAACATCTCCACTGGCTGCCAGTCCATTTCCAGGCACAATTCAAAGTGCTGGCTTTTACCTATAAAGCCCTATATGGCTTGGGGAATTTGACACTGGAGATCAGGGTTTGAATCCCCTCTCGGCCATAGAAACCCACTGAGTGACCATGGGCAAGTCATACCAGGGAGCCCTGGTGGTGCAGTGGTTAAATGTCAGTACTGCAAGCCACAACATTGCAAGTTTGATCCCAAGGGCTCCAAGGTTCATTCAGTCTTCCATCCTTTCGTGGGTCGGTAAAATGGCTTGTGGGGACAATTAGCTAACACACATTGGAAACCGCTTAGTGCCTAGCACACTATAAAGCAGTGTAGATGTGTAAAATGCTGTTGCTTAACAATTTGTAAACTGCTCTGAGAACCTTTGTGGCTGAAGAGCAGGGTGTATATACCTAAAAATAAAAATAAAATAAGTACTTGCTCAGCCTCACAGGAAGGCAAAGGCAACCCCTCTCTGAAGAAACCTTGCCAAGAAAACCCGTAAGTCAGAATCGACTTGTGGGCACACAACAACTACATTTAGGCAGGAGAAATGAAATGTACAAATATAGGATGACACTTAGCTTGACAATAGTAGTACATGTGAAAAAGATATAGGGGTCTTAGTACAAGCTAAGCATGAGTCAACAGTGTAATGTCATGGCAAAAAAAGGCAAAGGCTGCATCAATCGTCATACAGTGTCCAGACTGAGCAAAGTAATAACATCATTCTATTTTGATTATATCTCACCTGGAATACTGTAATCAGATCTGGACACCATAGTTCAAGAAGGATATTGACAAGCTGGAACATGTCCAGAGGAGAGCAACCAAGATGGTCAAAGGCCTGAAAACCAAGCCCTATGAGGAACAGCTTAGGGACCTGGGCATGTTTAGCTTGAAGACCAGAATATTGAAAAGTGATATGATAGCCATGCATAAATATATGAAGGGATGTCATGTAGAAGATGAAGCAATCTTTCTTTCTGCTACAACAAAAACTAGAACATGAACCTCCTCTCTGGCTTTTTCTTCACAAACAAAGATTCAGGAAGGACTCATCCCACGCTTTCTGCAAGCGTGCTGATGACTAAAAAGGCCAATCTGAGAGAAACAAGTCCAGTTGCAGAAAGCACAGCAGAAAGTCTCCTTGGGTGATGTTTCCGGGTTGTGATTCTTTCTGCGTTGTCGTTTCTCTTCAAGACTTGTTCGGTGTGAGTTCTCAATTAAGGCTGCAGCATTGTGGATAGTGTGTCTCCATGCATCCCGATGTGAGGCCAGGGTGGACCATTGTTGGTGATCAATTTGGCCGAGCCTGAGATGTTGTTTCAGGGAGTCTCTGTATCGTTGTTTTTTGTTTTTGTTTTTTGAGCACCCCTCTTATGCTGACCCGTGGCGAGTTCACCGTAGAGTACTATTTTGGGAAGGCAACGGTCCTCCATCCTAGAAACGTACCATGCCCAGCACAGCTGTGTTCTCAATATCATGGCCTCAATGCTGGTGATCCCTGCTTGCAACCAAAAGAGTCAAAATACAAGAAAACAGATTCCATCTGTTTAGGAAGAGTGTCTTGATGTTAAGACTTGTTTGGCAGTGGAACAGAGGAAGGATGTTGGACTCTTCTTCTTTGGAGGTGTTTTAGCAGCAGTTGGATGGCCATGTCTTGGGGGTCCTTTAGTTGTGTATGGCAAGGGGTTGAACTAAATAGCACTTGCAGTTCCTTCCGGCTGTATGAAGCAATGATTCTATGCTAGCTTGCATTAGACATTTCAGTGAACTCACAGCAGAACAAACTTTTGAACTAAACACAGTTGAATTTAGTTTATAAATAACACATCTTTTACACATACATATTACACTGAATGCCTGAAATTGTGAGCTAAATCCAATTTAGTTCCAGTTAAAGTAGATTCACTGAATCAATGAGAACATGGTAAGTCATGTAAGTGCCATTGATTTAATGGGTCTATTCCAGCTGGGATTAACAACTGAAATTGGGGCTTTGTATGAATGTTGTCAATCCCAGACAAATTGGGCAAATGCACAAAAATTAAGATAAACACTGACTGATGACAGCTACCAAAATGGGACTACTTGAAGTTCAACTGTGTATTTCCTTTACAAGTGGGGAAATGTCCATATGCAGACATTCACAAAATTTATCCAGGACTGTCAACATTCACACTTGGATTGTGGCATTTTCCCTACACTGGAGAAAATCCAAAATTAGTCCTATGTAGTCTACGTTGAAGTCAATAAGGGTTAAGTTTAGTTATGATTAAGGTCCCAATCCTTTCAATGGGTCTGCTCTAATTACAACTAACATTGGATGCTAGCCCAGTTATAACATACAAATGCTGAATAGTGAATCTGATGCATTTCAGAACACAATTTGCCCTGCCAAAAGGCATCTTAAACAAGCTTCAGAATACAAAAAGAAAAAGAAAAAGTGGGGAAGCCCAACGAAAAGATTTGGGGAAAAATAATCTAGCTATCTATGACCAAGAAAATTGTGTCTGATTCAGCTGCACTAATGAGCAAACATTTTGCCATACAAAGATAAATCCATTTACTGAAAGAACAGATGAAACTATGCCAATTCTCAAGAGCCAGTTATACAAGTGGCCAAAATCTGTTTCTCTCTTTCCCGCTTGGGCTGCTCTTGGTCCTCACCTGTGTCATCTTTGGTTCCATACAGAACGATGAAGACATTGGCATCTGTCCCAGCATATTTCTTGTCCCCAGTCTTTACTGTCACAGTGAATGTAGTTGATTTAGCTGTCAAGAAAGAAGAATCATCATTGGAATGGCTAACTTCTGAGCTGCTCTGGATTTTCCTCTCCTTCTTCTTTCTTGTTTAAATTGCAAGGGTAGGCTATTTTATAAAGTAAAGAAGGATAATGGCACGGTAGTTCAAATGGAAAATGTTCTAGAAAGTGAGTTAATTCATGGAATCATAGAGTTGGAAGAGACCACAAGGGCTATCTACTCAAAACCCCTGCCATGCAGGAACACACAATCAAAGAACACCTGACAGATGGCCATCCAACCTCTGTTTAAAAGCTGTCAAAGAAGGAGAGACCACCACACTCCAAGGCAGTGCATTCCACTGCTGAATAGCTCTTACTGTCAGGGTGTTCCTCCTAATGTTTAGGTGGAATCTCTTTTCCTGTAGTTTGAATCCACTGTGTCCTAGTCTCTGGAGCAGCAGTAAACAAGCTTGCTCCATCCTCAGTATGACATCCCTTCAAATATTTAAACATGCCTCTCATGTCCCGTCTTCACCTTCTCTTCTCCAGGCTAAACATGCCCAGCTCCCTAAGCCACTCCTCATAGGCCATGGCTTCCAGACCTCCCACATTTTGGTCGCCCTCCTCTCAACATTGATTTAAGGTGAGCCAAAAGGTACTTTTTGACAATATCATTTCTCAGGACCAATTTAAACTGAGGTGGGGAAAAGTGTGGGTTGTGAGCCATGTAAGTACTTTTCTGGTACTGTGTAAGGTGGTATCCCATACCTCCTGGAGCTATAGTTTTCCCCAGACTGCGGTAGCAGCTGGGTGGCTTCAAAGAGGCACAGCTCTATCATCTTCACTCAAGAAGGCACTGATTGGCCAGGGAATGTACTGGGAGAACTCTGTCATTGACAGTGGAGCTTTACATTCCATCAGCATTCAATAGGATCTCAGTCCACTGCAGCAGCAGTAGCAGCACACTCTGCTTCTGAACAGCTCTCTGGCTAGCAGCCATGTCAGTCGACAGAAGGCTAAAGTTGATGGATTGGTAATCTGATGCAGTACAGCAATCATTATGTCCTTACAGGCAGGGTTTTGATATAATTTTCAGTAAGGAGAAACAAGGGTAGGGTTTTTTTTCTCTTTCTCTCTTTTCTTTCTCTGGATGTTCCAAAAAGCAGAGCATGACTGCCATCACTCTTCCAAAGACAGCACAGGGCACTTTGGTGGAGTGATATTGAATTAGATTGGGGGAGTGGGTGGGAATCATGCTGCCTTTGAGCTCCAGGTGGCACACCAAGGCTGTTTTGTGGCCCCTAGACATACACACAACATACATGCACACACAACTGAGTAACAGTCCACAAATTTTAAAAAAGTGTTACTCTATAAAATGGGGAAATTGTGTACTAAGGAGTATAAGTCTTCTCTAAAAAACGATACAAACCCACAGACTGTTGGATTGCAAAGTCCTTTGGCTTGGCCCAGCATGGCTTATTGCATGGCCTTATGTTTTATTGAGGGGAAAACTTTTCATTTATTGAGGCTACCTCCTAGGCCACAGAGCCTACTCACAGGTCCCAGAGCCAGAAACATGACCCCTGGATCCTCACCCTTGGTTTTAAAAAATATATTAATCTGCCCACAGTATAGGTGCCCAAGGATTATTATACATTTTACTTTTATTAATTTTAGTTCTTTTAGGCACAGCTATTCTTTGATAAATATAAATGATATGTTAAGCTCATTTTGTATTTTGCATTTTTATATAGTCAGACCCCATATCCGCAGGGTTTCGGTTCCTGGACTTACCGTGGATACTGGAAACCATGGATAACCCCATTAACATAGAATCATACAGTTGGAAAAGACCACAAAGGCCATCCAGTCAAGCCCCCTGCCATGCAGGAATATGCAATCAAATCATTCCTGATAAATGGCCCTCCAGCCTCTGTTTAAAAACCTCCAAAGAAGGAGACTCCACCACACTACGGGCAGATCAATGGCTCCTTTTCATCCTGGAGAGAAGTGACTAGTGGAGTACCACAGGGTTCTGTACTGGGACCAGTGCTATTCAGCATCTTTATTAATGACTTGAATGAGGGAATAGAGGGCATGCTTATCAAGTTTGCAGATGACACCTTATTAGGAGGGGTAGCTAATACCCTGGAGGACAGGATTAGAATGCAAAATGACCTCAACAGATTAGAAAGCTGAGCCAAAACTAACAAAATGAATTTCAACAGGGAGAAATGTAGGATACTACACTTGGGCAATAAAAATGAAATGCACAGGTATAGAATGGGTGACACCTGGCTTGATGGCAGTACATGCGAAAGGGATCTAGGAGTCTTAGTGGACCACAAGCTGAACATGAGTCAGCAGTGTGATGCGGCAGTTAAAAAAGCCAATGTAACTCTAGGCTGCATCAATAGAGTATAGTGTGTAGATCAAAGGAAGTAATAGTGCACTCTATTCTGCTTTGGTCAGACCTCACCTGGAATACTGTGTCCAGTTCTGGGCACCACAATTCAGGAAGGATATTGAGAAGCTAGAACATGTCGAGAGGAGGGCAACCAGTAAAAACATACCATAAAGTTGTGTTGGAAGACCTAGAAGATGCCTATAGAAGATGCCTCTTTAGGCATTTTCCAGCACAACTTTATGGTATGTGTCCTATTTTGTGAAACCACAGATATTTGTTCCATGATTACAGGGGTCCAACTATATATTTATTTTATTTCCATGTACTAAAACATTTGAGACACCTGCTTTTGGAAATCATGTTTTGTTCTCAGTTGTGCAAAAGGGAAAGAGTTTCTGTGTGTGTGTGTGTGTGTGTGTGTATAGAGCAGATGTCTTTCAGAATCTCAGCCACTGCCCCACACCCAATTTAAGCACATCCAACTAACCCTACGCATAAGCTGAACAGAGTATGGGTCATTTGGGAAAAGCTTAGCATGTGTGGTAATAGAAGAGGGATGGGAATGATGTGGGCTCCAGATGTTGCTGAATTGTAACTCCCATCAGACCTCGTCAATACAGCCAATGATGAGGACTGATAGGTGGTACAGTTCAACAACATCTAGAGACGTACACCTTTCTCGACACTACTTAGAGGAACCATGTGTGGTTAGGTGTGCAAACAAGGTTGAGGAGTTGTCACCAAACACTTAAGACCCCCCCTCTTCCCTAATGCATTTATCAGCGATGGACACATTGCCCTAACTTCTGCTTCAGAATTTTGCAGTAGGTCATAAAGGCTGAGCTTCTCATCTGAGAAAATCTTCAGTCAAAGTGAGATGTCCATCCTTTTTAAGTTTTGTCATTCACAGAGCTAGTAATACAGTGGTTCTCAAACTTTGCTCCTCCAGATATCTGGGACTTCAAATGCTCTAGATGTTAACTGCCACAATTCCTGACTCTTGGTCATGCTGGCAGAGAATTCTGTGGGCCAAAGTCCAAAAGACCCGAAGGACCAAAGTTTGGGAACCACTGAAGATGAGTAGTCATGCTAATATTTATGGAGCAGGTAGAACAGCACTTTGTGAACAGCACTCCTACTCTGTCTCCGCACACAGTTCTTCAGGATGACTGAGTCACAGCTCAGAAGTACAGCACATGCTTTGCGTGCAAAAGATCCCAGGTTCATTCACTGGCATCTTGATATAATGCTGGGAAAGCTCACTTTGCTCTTAGTCAGTGTAGAGCCAGCACTCCCAGTCCAGTGCCCTCCAGTGTAAGTTCCCTCAGCCCTAGCTAACATAGCCAGTGGTGAGGCACCATGGGAGTTAACATCAAGAGCATTTGAAGAATACCACATTGGGAAAAACTAGAGTAGATAACTACTGAGGTAGAGCGACCAATGGATATGAAAATTTCTCAGTCGTAAATCCAATTGTTAGTTATAACTACAGAGGATCCATTAAATTAATGGAACTTATGTAAGTATTAACTTACCAAGTTCCATTGATTTAATGGATTTCCTATAGTTTAGAGTAAAAAGTGAACTGAGGCCTCATCCTAAATTTCAGTATATTTCTCCAAAATCCACCCGGATTTTCTTCCCCTCCTTTTCTTGTACCAGGCTGCAAGACATTGCGGAAGGGTTTTTTTTTTTTTCATAGAAATTTATGCACATGTTAATGCATTTTTTTACAAGGTATACATTTATTTACACATTTCATATTAGTTTTGCATTTCCTCATATTTACTAAAGAGTGTTTCTGAGTATTTTTTTTCAACTGTGTGCATTCATTAGCCATTAACATTTTAAAACAAGTGCATTGTTATGCACCGTGTCCTGTAAACTTCACAAATGTGTGAATTTTTGAGATGAGGTACTTTTCGTCTTGCAATAAGTGTCCAAAGTTAGGAAAAGGCTACTTTTATTGAGTCCCTAATTCTGACTCAGTGATGGAAGGCAGCTTCCTATGAGCCATCTGATTCTTTATCATCCACTGTATCTGCAATTTTGCACACAGTCACAGTCGAGACTGAGAAGGTTTTCACATTTCCCAGTAAATGCATCATGGAAGCCACTTTTCCATGGGTTCAATCTATGGTTCTGATACAGTATGCAAAGACCTGCAACTGCATAGATGAAAGAACTGCCCAAGTCCTTGCCATGAAAACTGTCACACAGTGGAAGCTGTTGTCTCAGATGTCGGCAGGGTGGCGAATCAGGTTTCAATCTGAACGTTAATGGAGCTATTCAAGGTCCTAAAGCTATTTTGGTTCAGCACCTTGTAAAGCTCTCTTAAAATTCAGACTATAGCCTGAAGCTAATTCCCTGCCCCACCAACATGGAAGTCACCCGCCTCCATTGGTTTCACCCCAATTGTAACAACTATAGGCTTTCCTTAATATTAAAGACTATTTAAACCAATGACTTGGAACCAGTGGATGCAGGTTACTTGATTTCATTTCCAGCTTTAACACAGAAGGCCTTTCGAAAGGCTGACCACAAACCTTTCTGTTCTAGGCCAAGTGTTGCAAGAGAGCCATCATTATCCGAATCCTTCAGCACAAACGCTTCGTCCACCGGGACCAGCTCTCTCGCAATCTGACCATCATCTTCTTCCATCGCCAACCACCTCTGGCATGGGAAATAATAGCTGCAAAAACAACACTGTTTAATACTCCTGACTTAATGAGCCCGAGGTTACTAAATCTTATGACAAATCAGAGATTAGCAAAGTGTTTGGATTACAGCTCCAAACTCCAGACAGGTGGCCAGGGGATTCTGAGAGCTAAGATCCAAAACAGTGACTTTTCTGAACGCTAGACTGAAAATCATCTGTAAGAGGGACAGGCCAATACACCTTGAACTGAAGGACACCCTATGGTTAGGTTAGAAGAGCCTCAAAAGGGTTGCAAAGTATGAAAAGAACTGCCTTTGTAGTATCCGAAGAGAAGTGTAAGCAAAGCATGGAAACCACTGTCTTTTAAGCTTTGGCCCTTTGCTCCTCAGGTCCAACTAATTCTGTAAAATATGGGAGGGGAAATTCAAGCCTGCCAAGGGTGTAAAGGAGGACCATACCTTTTTCCAAAGCAGCTCCCCTCCACCAAATGAACCCCATCTCATATGGGAAGGAGCACTGGGAAGAGGAAAACCCATGTGAGTTTTCTCCAACTCAAATTAACATGGCGTTTCCTCATCTCCCACTGCTCAACCTCACCATTAGCCATGTAAGCAAGCATATAGAAACACAACTGTCACGGACCTAACTGCAGACAGAATTAATGCCTAAAAAAAGATTATCTTAGGCATCCAGGAAATCTTACTTATACAGCCATTGGTACTGATTAACAGGAACAATGATCTCCGAATACATAACATAAAAAATGTATGCATCTCCAAAGCCCTGACTAGCAGCTGTTTTTCTTTGAAACACCATTTGAGAAGGAAGCTTAAAACTACCCTCTAGAACAGGGGTGGAGATCCTTTCTCCCTTCAGATGTTTGGCCTACAAACTTCCAAACCAGCCCCACCCAGTAAAGCCAAAGCAATGATAAGAGCTTCTGGGAAGTGTAGTCCAAAACATTTGGAGAGCCAAAGATTCCTCGGCCTTGATCTAATGAGACCTGCTAGTGCATATAATTTTCACAGATGTTGCTTTCTTCACACTTCTTTTGCCATTAGGTTGGTAATGTGGATGGATAGTCCATGGGACTTCTCAGGGGGCTGAATTTGGCATAGGTCTTTGAGTTGCTGACCCTGGAACTTATTTATTTTATTTAGTTAGTTAGTTAGTTATACCCCGCTCTTCAGCCACAAGGCTATCAGAGTGGCTTACAAATTGTTTTAAGCAACAGCTATTTACACATCTACACTGCATTAAGCAGTTTCCAATGTGTGTTAGCTAATTGCCCCCCACAAGCTGGGTACTCAATTTACCGACCTACGAAAGGATGGAAGGCTGAGTGAACCTTGGAGCCCACTGGAATCAATCTTGCAACGTGGTGGCTTGCAGTACTGGCATTTAACCACTGCGCCACCAGGGCTCCACTTAAGCAACCCAGGGCGCCACCACTTAAGCAACCCAAAATAAAGCCAGCCCCATCTTCTTGTAATGAAGACCTCTAAAGGGAGGAGACTGAAGCTGCAATCCTGTACAAGTTGGGTATCTGGTATTCGGGACTGAAGTGTTCCATATTTTGGATTTTTATTTTTATTTTGGAATATTTGCATATACATAATGTGATATCTTGGAGATGGGACCCAAGTCTAAACACAAAATTCATTTATGTTTCATATACACCTTATACACATAGCCTGACTGTAATTTTATACACAATCTTTTTAAGAACCATCAGAAAGCAAAGGTGTCACTATCTCAGCCAGTCATGTGGACTATTTTGGATTTTGGAGTATTTTGGGTTTTGGTATTCTGGATAAGGGATACTCAACATGAACACACTTCAATAGGATAGACCTTCAATGAAAACAATGAGGATTCAGAAAACATCTGAGTAGGCATGCACAGCTTTCTGCTGTAAAGTTTGTGGTGGTCTACATACTTTCCCAAGAGTAAGAGCTATTGGGAAAAATGAGAGTTATTTCTAAATAGATATGCATAATATTGCACTGTAAAATATTTTACAGAAGAGGTAGGAATCACATCACTCTCCAGATGTTGTTTGACTTCAGCTCTCAGTTTTCTTCATCATTGTTTATGCTGGGTACACCTGTTGAGACTTGTGGCCCAAGAACATCTAGAGGGCTGCATGAACCCCACCCCTTCTTCTAGGGATACCTAGAGATCAGAGAAGGGAATTATGTGTCCCTCTGGATGTTATTGAGCTACAGCTTCCAGTACTCCTCATCATTAACAATGCTGGCTGGGGCTGATGGGAATTGGGATTCAACCACATCTGGAGGGCTACACAATTCCCACCCCTCTAGATGTTCTTGGTGTCAGGAGTTAGAGACTGAGCTCCATTATAAAATGGCTGAACAACTGCAGAATCATGCTGAGTCATAATGGCTGACTGCATGAACTACCAAGTCAGGCCTAGTGAGGCCACTAGAGGGCAATGTCCTGTAGATATCTCTCTCTCTCTGTGTGTGTGTGTGTGTGTGTGTGTATGAGCTAGTCCAAAGCTCATTCTCTTCTTGTGAATGCTGATGCGTGGTGAAGCAGTTTGTCCTTCAATTGTAAATATTTGTACATATTGCAACTGCTTGACTTTGAAGATAAAAGTGACTCCTGCTTATTTGGACGTCATACATTCTGTGTGTGAGTATTCTTGGGAACAGGTTGCTACTAAGTCTGCTGAGATAGTTTTTTGGCTTCTGTCGGGGATTGAGTGACCTATCATCCCATGACACTTGGACCACAAATCTCAACGGTTATATCACTGGTGGACAACCTTTAAAAACTCTAATGTAGTCCAATTACCTGAATCCCTTATAACATCGATGCAGTACTACATGAGCCAAGTCTGATTCCATATTCGAGTTGCTCTTTGATGACGTTCTCCCTAGAGTTCTCCCTAAATATACAGTACCTTCCCATTTCCACCACCAACTGAAATAGCTAATTAACTTCCCCAAGTTGCATTTCAGTGGGACTACAACTGATTTAGTTAGCCCCCACAGGGTTACATTAGCTCAGGGTGGTAATCTCTTTACTTACGTGGATTCCTCGTTAGTGTCAATAATTTCTATCCTCTCTAGGAACCAAGCTGGATTGCTTCCAGTGTTGTCCTGTCGAATCCGTACTTTTGTTAGCTCACCAAGGTCGATGGCTTGGACAGTGAATATATCCACCTGCAAAACAGCAAGATTTGGATTGCAACCATCATCATCATCATCATCTTTATTTATTTATTTATTTATTTATTTATTTATATAGCACCATCTATGTACATGGCACTTTACATTAAAACAAGCAAAAAACAAAACAACACATTGGGTCTTGCCAAAGGCGTACAATCTAAAATAAGTATATACATAAACACACAGAGAGAAGGAAGGAATAATAAATGTTAGCTATAGAATACAATTGCAAAACAAATTATTCAGATAACTACAAAAACTACAACATAGTATGAAACAGCAAGAAAATATAAAAATAAATCAAACAGATCAATACATGTAATCAAAATATACAAGATTACAAAATAGTATCAAACTAAAATTCCAAAAGCTTTGGAAAACAGAAGTTTTCAACTGAGATTTAAAACACCAAGAAAAGGAGCAGTCCACAAATGTTCAGAGAGGAATTCCAAGAATGTGGGGCAGCAAGTGAGAAAGGACGAAACCAAACCAGGGAAGAAGAACCCCTTAGAGGCATTCAATGTAAAGTTGAAGGCTTTCATGGCCAGCATCCATAGGTTTTCCATGGTTTTTTTTCTGGGCTGTGAAGCTGTGTTCTGGAAGAGTTTATTTCTGATGTTTCGTCTGCATCTGTGGCTGGCAGATGCCAGCCTTCACCTTCTCTGAAGATGCCAGCCTCAGATGCAGGTGAAATGTCAGAAATAAGCTTCCAGAACACGGCCTCACAGCATGGAAAAAAAACACGGAAAACCTAAGAAACCCTTAGTTGAGTGAGAAGCCTAGAGTTCCTAGAATATAGATCTTGAGCATGATGGAAAAAAGAAATGAGGGCTGAAAGATAAGGGGGAGCCAAGTTGTGTAGGGCTTTGAAAGTTAAAACAAGAAGCTTATACTGAATCCTAGAAGGAATGGGTAACCAATGAAGACATATCAGAAGTGAGGTAACATGATCAAACTGATGGGCCAAAAAAATAATCTTAGCAGCAGAATGTTGAATGGAGACCAGAGGATTAAGATGAGATAATGGAAGACCAGTCAAAAGAAGATTACAATAATCAAAGAGGGAAATTACTAAGGCATGAACCCTGTAGATTTCTAAGGGAGCTTGACCTTTAAATCTATGTAGTATGTTCCCAATTCGAATGCATTCCACAGTGCAGCTGCCTGTACGTGTCTCCTCTGAAGTAAGCCCCATTGAGTTCAATGGGACTTACTGCCACATACCTAGATACAGACAGCCTGCATCCAGGTTATTTGAAGGCCGGGGTAAAGGCTTGAGTCCAGGTTATTTGAAAGACTGTATCTCCCTTTATGGGCCCATTAGAGCTCTTAGATCATCCGGAAAGGCCCTTCTCTCTGTCCCATCACCATTTCACGCTACTTTGGTGGGAACGAAGGAGAGGGCCTTCTCGGTGGATGCTCCTAGGCTTTGGAACTCCCTCCCTAGAGAGGCCAGGCTGGCCCTGTCTCTGCTCTCCTTTCAGCAACAAGTAAAAGCATTCTTGTGCCATCAGGCATTTTCAATCTGATGAGGGCTGGGCTTGTATGTGCTTTGCAGTTTGGTGTTTAAGGTGTATATAGTTTTGTTGTATTTTAATATTTTTAATGTTTTTAAATGTTTTAATACTGTAAATTGTTTAATCTGTTTTTAAAATTTCATATTTATATTTAAATGTTCAATGTTTGTGTATTGTTTTAAACTCACTGTTAGCTGGCTTGAGTCCCTGTATTGGAAGAAAGGTGGGATAAAAATAACAACAATAATAATAACAAAAACGATAATGATGACAGGACTACAGCCTTGATACTTGTCATTTCTGCCTCAAAAAAGGAAACAAAGTTGCTTCCCAAACTCTTTGTAAAATTCTTTACTACAAAAGTTTTGATATTGAATATTTGCCAGACAGCACTGAATATTCAAAGTTTTGTCAAATATTCACTAAATGGGATATCCAATTTCAAACTTTTTAATATCCAATTATACTATTGATGGTGTAGTGATTTGAGTGTTGGACTAGGACTCCGAGAGACCAAGGTTCGAATCCCTGTTCGGCCATGGAAATCCACTCAGGGATCTTGGACAAATTGTACTCTTGCACTCAGAGGAAGGCAATGGCAAACACCCTCTGAACAAATCTTGCCGCAAAAACCCCATGATAGCTTTACCTTAGGATAAACATAAATTGCAAATGATTTGAGGGCAAACCAGCAATAAATACTATTGATGAGAAACAGAGATTACAAGTGTACATCAGTAGATGTGCTCCTAGGCATTACTTCTTTAACAGGAAATTTAGTACCTGAGATAGAAATAATATGGAAAGAATAGATTCCTACAACACAAAAAAGAAGTTCAGCTATTCATTCCAAAGTAACAACATGCACATGTGAACTGAAACAATTAAGTCAGGTATGCCTTGCATAAGTGAACAAAAATACGTTGAGCTTTCCAGAAACCATTTAAAGGCTCCCTCCCCACCCACCCCAAAAAATGCATTCAGGAATGATTATTTTTTTTCAGTCATGAGCCTCCACTTTTCTTATGGTTTCCATAAGAAATCATTTGGGAGAAAGGAGAGATATACATTCAATAATACATAAATAAATAAATAAATTTAAAATGTGTTGTGTTTTTTTAACATGCTCTAGTTGCTGGTGAGGCAGGCTTATCTGCTCTACACTTTTCTCTCCATTTTGCTGTTTACCCACTCTCAGTAAGAGATTCTGGAGGCAGCTGCTGTTTAGCTTGCCTGTTGTAGGCATGCACACACAGCTACAGAAAAATTGACTAGAGTATTTATTTATTTATTTATTTATTATATTTATTGATATCCCCCGTTTCTCCCAATATAGGGACTCAAGGCAGGTAGCAGTGTTTCCCAGCTCAGTGGCCCTTAACCTGTAGTCCAGGGCCCCCACTAGGGTCTGCAATGTCCTCACAGGGGGTCCGCGAAGCCTTGAAGGCTGCTTGGCCCATCTCTTCCCTGCAGTGGAGTGGCCCCATAACAAGAGCCAAGGCACAGGCTGGCTGGTGGCTTGATCTACACATTGCCATTCAATCCGCTCCAGCCAAAAAATTTCAGGAAGAAGCAGGAGAAAAGTCTTCCCTCCCCCTTTAGCAGGGGGTCCCTGCTAAAGAAAAGGTTAAGAGCCACTGTCCCAGCTCATTGTTTCCCAGCTCAAGCTGCTGCAACCCAGCACTGAAAGTCTATGTTTCTCCAGCCCTCCTTCACCATCCTCCCAATGCCAGTGCATTTAAAATGCTTCCAACTGGAAAAGCCGGGCTGGCATAAAAGACTTTGTAAAAAGGAGCTTCTTTGTCAGTAGTTTCTGAACTGCCTGTATATACATTTACAAAATTGATCTGCATAGATACTTAAACTTTTGCATATAAAACATTGGAATTATGCTCAGTTTTTATCCGTTTGTGTCTGCACTGTGCCAGTATAACAGTTTGATGCCACTTTAACTGTCATGGTTCATTTGCCTTACTGAAACATGGGTATTTAAAATTCCCTGCTACAGAACTCTAAAGCACTTCTCTGGACAGCAGTAATGAGAACTACTACACATCCCAAGATTTTATGAGAAGGAGACACAATGATTAAAGTGGTATCATAACTCTCTGCCTGCGCAGTGCAGACACATTCTTAGAATACTTGCATTCTTAATGATACCCCACTAATGAAAATCATGATTGGAGGTGGGGAAAGCTAGCAGAACTTGATATTTTCTATTAAAATAATCTTAATACTAGTTGACGGTTTAGTATCCTAGTTTCTTTGATTGCTTGTGATTACCATTTCAACTTCTTTTATATTTTTGTGGCCAGACATTCCTCTATACACCTATAATTTTTTAAGCAGAAAGAACATTTTGCAAAAAAAAAAAAAAAAAAAAAAAGCCTGGGGAAAGGCATGGCGCCAGAATCGGAGGCCGAGATCATGCATCACGGGCTGCAATGCATAACTTTGTGATGACAGAGCTATGTTGCTACCCTAGTAAGTAATCATGTTACAGAACTGCAGCAGTGTGCAAAATGCAAAATGTCCCAGCGGCTACCGTTGCCTAACAGGGCACTGTGCAAGATGTCCCGTTGCACAACAGGGGCTCCCACCGCACAACGGAGCATCGCAAAATGTGGGGATGGTGTTGGGCCCATGGTACCCATGACTTTCCATTCTCCTCTGTTCTGGATTACCAGTGCCCCATGGCTCTGTAGGGACTATTGCTGTCCTCTGTCCTTGTACTGCCGTTGCGCAAGGACAACCTCTCCCATAAAGTGTCATACTGTTTCACATCACAACCACTGCGCAATGGTCATGCTGCTCACTTTTCTTGCGCAATGGTCCCAATGGCACAACTATGGCAATGCTCCCCTCCTGGGCATACAACCATTGTGCAATGCTGCAATTTCACAATTGTATGTTGGTTTGCAATGTCATAAATTCTCCACACGAAGCCAACCACAATTGATAGGTAAGTGGTAGACCAACTAGTATGCATGCAGCAAACAAACAAACAAACAAACAAATAAATATCTGGGTCTCTCCCAATCATCTATGTAACTCTGGGGAATTTCCAGGATCCTACCTGGTTCTTCTCGAACTTGTTCAAATGATTTGAGCGCTTCAGTTGACGCTCCCCAGTGTCTCCTCTTTCACCATAGATGCTCAAATAAACATTAGCATCTGTCCCGGCTCCCCAGATACTCCCAGTTAAGACATGGACTTCATAGGTATTTGCTGGGGAAAAGAAACCGTGAAATGGTCATTTTGTTGTTCTTCTTGCCATTAGGGTTGCCAAGTGAAATAAGGGACAGGGATCTTGTACCTTTAAATGTTGTGTAGGTAAGGAAATGTCAGCAGGTAAAGCTTTCATGACAATCAGCATCTGCTAGAATTCCCTCTTCTGCACAACTATTAAAGGTGCAAGTGACCCTGTCCCTTATTTCACCTGACAAGCCCAGTTGCCATCACCAGTGTTCCTCTCATGAGATTTGTTCTGAAGGGCCAACATGGTAAGAAACATGGCCCAGGTCTTTCTTAGGATCCATGTGGAGTGGTGTTTCTTGATTCTTGTCTCCTGAGTTGTTCTTTTCCATAGAATCATAGAGTTGTAAGAGACCACAATGGCCATCTAGTCCATCCCTCTGTCATGCAGGAATACCCAATCAAAGCACTCCCAACAGATGGCCATCCAGCCTCTGTTTAAAGACCTCCAAAGGAGGAGACCCCACCACACTCTGAGTCAGTATATTCCACTTCCAGACAGCTCTTACTGTCAGGAAGTTCTTCCTAATGTTTAGGTGGAATCTCTTTTCCTGTAGTTATTGCTCCGTGTCCTAGTCTCTGGAGCAGCAGGAAACAAGCTTGCTCCATCCTCAGTATGACATCCCTTCAAATATTTAAACATAGCTACCATGTCACCTCTTAACCTTCTCTTCTCCTCTGCTTCTTCCTTTTCTTTGTTTAATCCACTTGTTGGCAAGAAAAAAAAAATCCCTCTGCAGACCACATCCAGATTCCCCAGCCAGTTTTGAGGCTCTCTATGCTCCTTGCCACCATGGAGAACAGCAAAAAAAGAGGATAATATATCTTTAAAGTAAAGGTAACCAACTTTCAAAGGTTTGGGAGTCACATACGTCATCTCCAGGACTTCGGAGGGCCATATCCACCCCAGGTACCCAACATTCCTCCAATTTTATTTTTATTTTTTACTTAAAAAGGTTCCTGCCACATTCTAGGGGGGAGGGCTGGCCAAATTTGTGATATTTCCTGTGGGACACATGTGCATTTAAGGTGAATTGGGATTCCCTGAGGCATCCGGGAGCTTGAAAACTAGAGGAAGGCAAAATGTGTCCTGTGGGTACCCAATTCACCTTAAAAGCAAAACACAGGCTCCTGACAAAACTTACTCTAAAGCAGGAGGTGGGGATAGGATTGTGTGGTCCTTTGGATGCTGTTGCATCACATCCTCCATCAGCCAAGAGTGGCCAGTGCCATCCCAACAACATCTGGAGGGCTACAGAATTTCCACCCCTGTGTTAAAGGAAGAATTGCTGCATTAGCAGCAACAATTTCATAGGCATGGGGGTGGGCGAATTCAGCAGAATGGCAGCAACATACAGTGTAGTCCTAGAGAGTTCAGAAAGAGACAATATGGCCACCCCACCCCCTAAAAGATACTTACTCCTATTTTAATCCAGAGGACACATGGCTGAATGGAAGAAGTGTAAGGGGGGGGGCATGTGCTCAGCAACTCTTCCCTTTCCTGCTTCTTTCTGGCTAAAATGGCTCCAGCATCTGAGATAAACACTGGGTGCATGCACCAAGCCTGTGCTTCAGTAGTCTCCACCACCACCACTGCTGGCATCCTGAGATCTCTCTTCCTCCTTCTTGCTGTGGTTGCTTGACCATTATGCCTTTTCAAGTAGCCAGGAAGTCATAATACCAGGGGGAAGAGATTTTCAGACGGCCCTTACCATGCAAGCAGCCTCCAAAGCAGTAACGAGGCTGCTGCGCGGCAGGGGGTCCTTTTTGGATGCCGCTGTCCCTCTTCCGTGACCATTTGTGGCACGTACGTGAAGCTTTGGAAGCAGCTGCATCATATTTCAATCACAGGCAACTTCTGTGATTGAAATATGATGCGGCCGCTTCCAAAGCTTCACATACGTGCCACAAATGGTCACGGAAGAGGGATGGTGGCATCCGAAAAGGACCCCCTGCCATGCAGCAGCCTTGTTACTGCTCTGGAAGCTGCTTACACGGTAAGGGCTGTCTGAAAATGTCCAAGGTGTAGCAGGATCCACTTGTCCAGCCAAATCCCTCTTGGTGGCCATGCAGCAGACCAAGCCAATGTAGAATGGAAACATTGGCCCAGAGTGGGGTGGGGCAACACAAAGAAGGAATGTCCCATGTCAGACAGGCGCTTGCTACGGAGCCAGACTAAATGGAATAGGCTGCCACAGAGTACAGTCGTCCCTTCACATTCGCGGGGGTTCCGTTCCGCGGACCCCCGCGAATGTGAAAAATCTGCGAATAACGACTCCCCTCCCCCCTCCCTCCCCAGGCCTTCGTGGGGCCTTGCTAGGCCCCGCGGAGGTCTCCCCGGCCCTCCCTCCCCCCCTCCCCAGGCCTTCGCGGGGCCTTGCTAGGCCCCGCGGAGGTGTCCCTGGCCCTCCCTCCCCCCTCTCCAGGCCTTCACGGGGCCTTCCTAGGCCCCGCGGAGGTGTCCCCGGCCCTCCCTCCCTCCCTCTCCAGGCCTTCGCGGGGCCTTCCTAGGCCCCGCGGAGGTCTCCCCGGCCCTCCCTCCCTCCCTCCCTCCCTCTCCAGGCCTTCGCGGGGCCTCCGGAGGGCCTCCGGGCATCCCGCGAAGGCCTCCCCACCCCTCCCCAAGCCTTCGCGGGGCCTCCGGAGGGCCTCCGGGGGACCCGCGAAGGCCTCCCCACCCCTCCCCAGGCCTTCATGGGGCCTACGGAGTGCCTCCGGGGGCCCGTGGAGGCCTCCCCGGGCCTCCCCACTCCCTCCAGGTCTTTACACGGGGCCTCTGGAGGCCCCGTGTCGCGTTTTTGGGGGGGGGCGGGGGCCCCTCCCAAAACCGCGAATAACCAAAACCGCGAATGTCAAGTTCGCGAATGTGGAGGGACAACTGTACTGTGTACTCTCCTTCATTGGAGATTTTTTTAAAAAGAATTTGGATGCCCACCTTTCAGGGGTACTTTAGTGATGGATTCCTCCAATGGCAGGCGATTGGACTAGATCGAACCCAAAGGGTGGTCACCAATGGCTCCTCTTCATCCTGGAGAGAAGTGACTAGTGGGTTCTATCCTGGGCCCAGTGCTATTCAGCATATTTATCAGTGACTTGGATGTGGGAATAGACGGTATGCTTATCAAGTTTGCAGATGACACCAAATTAGAAGGGGTAGCTAATACCCCAGAGGACAGGATCAGAATTCAAAATGACCTTAACAGATTAGAAAGCTAGGCCAAAACTAACAATGAATTTCAACAGGGAGAAATGTAGAATAGTACACTTGGGCAGTAAAAATGAAATGCACAGATATAGGATGAGTGACACCTGGCTTGATGGCAGTACATGCGAAAAGGATCTAGGACTCTTAATGGACCACAAGCTGAACATGAGTCAGCAGTGTGATGCAGCAGCTAAAAAACCCAATGTGATTCTAGGCTGCATTAATAGGAGTAGTGTCTGGATCAAGGGAAGTAACAGTGCCACTGTATTCTGCTTTGTTCAGACCTCATCTGAAATACTATGTCCAGTTCTGGGCACCACAATTTAAGAAGGAGACTGAGAAGCTGGAACGTGACCAGAGGAGGGCAACTAGGATGGTGGGAGGTCTGGAAGCCATGCCCTATCAAGAGCAGTTTAGGGGGCTGGGCATGTTTAGTCTGGAGAAGAGAAGGTTGAGAGGTGACATCCATGTTTAAATATTTGAAGGGATGTCATATTGAGGATGGAGCAAGATTGTTTTCTGCTGCTCTAGAGACCAGGACACGGAGCAATGGACTCAAACTACAGGAAAAGAGATTCCACCTTAACATTAGGAAGAACTTCCTGACAGTAAGAGCTGTTCAGAGGTGGAATGTACTGTCTCGGAGTGTGGTGGAGTCTCCTTCTTTGGATGTGTTTAAAGAGAAGCTGGATGGCTATCTGTTGGGAATGCTTTGATTGTATATTCCTGCATGGCAGGGGGTTGGACTGGATGGCCTCGTGGTCTCTTCCAACTCTATGATTTTAGATGGCTCTTAGGGTTGCTTCCAAGTCTTCCATTCTGTGATTTTATTATTTTAAAAAGAGGATGGTTTACTAAGGTAAGTTGCCAAGGCCTACTCCCTCAACACACCATAACCACACCAAGATCTGGAGGTGACACTGATTCCATCATCACCCTCCTCAAGTATGCTCTTTCATTGATAGAGGAAGGGATAAGGGAAAGAAACAGTGAACCCCGCTATTATTCTTTTCATGAATGAACTAGCAGCTTTGGGAAAATGACTTTTTATAGCTGAGAACAAACCAGACAGTGTTAAGCAGCCTCTCTTCATATGATTGTGTCCAGCTTAGAATGACTTTTCCCCAGAATATTTCCCCCGTTTTAACAAAGAAGTCACCTAAGCTAAGGGAAGAATGGTGAAACTCCATATAACATGCAGTTTAATCCTTACACTACCTGATCCTGACAACTGTCTCTCAACTTTGCAACTGGATGGATCCCTATTGCAGCCTTCTCCAATCTGATGCCTCAAGTTCTGTTGGGCTATAACTCCAAGAACCCTTTACAACCAACAGTGCAGGCTGGGGCTTCTGGGAGGTGAAGTTAAAACCATTGCCAAAGTTTCTGCAATGCTAATTTAATAGGAAACATTAAAATTGCATTAAGTGCAGATGATCCCAGTTTACCTTCAAGTTCAGATCCATTGTCTGGCATCAGCTCCACCACCAGTTCCTTGTCTCCTTCATCACTCGCCAGCCAACGGTGGGGCGTAAATTCATAAACCTCCATGATATCTGGCTCCTTAGGCTCTTCTTCTTCCTCCTCTTCTGTGGATTTCTTCTTCTTCTTCTTCTTTTTCTTCTTCTCCATCTTCGTAGCCATCTTCTTAACTGTGACGCTGTCCAAGAACCAGCCATCCCCAAGGCCTGCCCCATCATGGCCAATTCGGATCTTGTACACCTTACCAACATCTGCAGCTTCAACCTTCAATGCCATTGTTAATCATCATTCTTAGAATTTATATAAGCATCTTCAACTTTTTAAAATGCTTCCTATACAGCAGGAGTGGGGAAATGATGGGGGGGGGGGTTTAGGGTGCTCAATTGGCCCCCATTGGAATTTGGAAAGATACAAGCCTAACAAAATGTTTTAATTTCCCCAAACACATACACAGCCCTATGAGGCAAGGGGCAATTTACTTTTTGGCCCTTTCTGGGCCAATTTAGGCTCAGGAAATATCTTTGTTCCAGCTGAAAAATGACCTGGAAGTCAAGGGAGCAAAAATGTGCCAGAATTGGCCCCCATATCCCTTAAAGGGCATTTGGAGGCAAAAAAAAATAAATAAATTAGGAAGCCACAAAAACATCCCTGGGAGGTCACATATGGCTTATGGGATACACTTTCCTTACCACTGCTGTGCACTTTCTTCATAATCCTGGCAACAACTATGTAAGGCAGATGGGGAATTTTTATGCTCATATTGCAGATCAGTCAACTGAAGCTGAGAGATAAGTATATATCTTTGGTCACTCGGTGAATCTGTGATTAAGGCCAAGATGTTAACTGAGGCCTTCTCAACTCACATGGTTACACAACACCACATATGGTACCTGTTTCCTTGTATTACACTCTGAGGGAGCCTGGCATGTTTCCTTTGGTTACTACACTGCAGTGAGATTTACCATGCCCATAGCACATATGGGCAAGGCTAGGGAACCTGTGGCCCTCCAGATATTGTTGAATTCCAGTTGCAAACTGGGCTGTGTACGGTGCCCATACAAATGTATGAACTCCAACTTTGGCTTCAAAGTACAAACTTATTCATATTTTAACAATGTATGGTAAATATATCATTGTGTACTTTTATTTTATACCTTTTATGTTTCAGGAAAAATATTTGTAATTTTGATTGACAATTCTGAATGACAATAAATTCAAAATGTCAAAGAAGCTTCTCAATGACGTCACCATATTTGAGCATTTCACCATAATTTCAAGATGGAAAGCATTTTGTGTGTCCATGTGCGACATAGGACCCAGTTGAAGACAAATGCTGTGATGCCAAGAAGGCAGTAGGAAAATAGAGGAGCTGGAGCCAAAGCTCTGGTATATCAGCTCCAAAGCCCTGGTTCCAATTCCCATAAGTCAACTGGCACAAGGTGAAGCATCATGAAAGTGATAGTTCATCAACATCTGGAGGGCCAAAGGTTCCCCACCCCTGATTTAGGGCAACAGGTTAGCCACAGCTTCTGGGGAGGGGAGCAGAGTCCTGTGGTGAAGCTAAAGACGTGGCAATCTCTCCAATTTAATTTCATTCAGAATCATCCTTCCATGGTTCCACATACCTTGAAGGTCTCTGTTGCTCCTCTCTCATAGTTATTTGATCTGTTCTTCAGAATCAGAACCTCTGTTTTGCCCAGTTCACCATAAATCTGCATGTAAACATTGGCGTTGGTGCCTGCGTTCCGTACATCTCCAGTCACTACACACACCTCATAATTTATCACTGTGTTTAAAACAGAAGGAGGAGAGGGAATGAAGGTTATTGTAGGAAAAACTGTTCACAAAACCCTTAAAATTCCTCAGCCAGGGATATAAAAGTCTACAACCAGAATAAAATTGATTTTTTTTCTTAAAACATAGCATAAGTATTTTATACCATCCCTCAATTAGATTCCATGCACACTCAAATAAAATACTCCTATATCCATCTTTACTCAGATCAAACAAAGGAAGCTTCAAATTACAAGAAAGGAGATTTTGAGAGAACAAGAAGAACTTCCTGTTGGTAAGAGTTATTTCCCAGTGGAACTGACTGCCTCAGAGGGTGGTAGACTGTCCTTTCACTTAAAGTTGTGAAAACAGAGGTTCAGTGGACAACTCTAAGAAGTGATTTAGCTGTAGATTCCTACACCAGCAGGGTTGGATTAGATGGCTCTTGGGGGTCCCTTCCAACTCCATGATTCTATAAAGTTCAGGAGGAACAGGTAGGAGACTATCACTGCTGCCCTTCAAGACCTGCAGCCTGAGGCAGTTGTTTCACTCTGCCCAATGGTAGGACCAGCCCTAGGGACAAATGTAAAGCCCAGACAACTGGAAACCTGCAAAACTAGGACTTTGATGGCAGGAGCAGAGAGATGTCAGAAGAAAGGGGAGGCACATGATTCATGCCCTGAATGATGGGATGTCTTTACAGCAGGGGTGGGTAAAGTACAGCCTATGGGCTCCCAGAGTCAAAACATTTTTTAATTTTTTTTTTACAGATTTCTTCCCCCCCCCCTTAAATGCCCCAAATCCCTTCCAGGGAAGTGGGGGCATTTTGCCACAGTTTTTGCCTCCCCAGGCCATTTTAGTCCAAAGAATGGCTTTTATCTAAAACAGGAAGTGAATGGTAGGCACATCCCATTCACTTACTGTTTTAGATAAAAGCCATTCTGGTCCAGGGTCTCCCAAACACCCCCCTTGAGGAGAATCAGCATGGTGTAGTGGTTTGAGTTTTGGACTAGGACACTGGGAGACCAGGGTTTGAATCCCCACTCAGCAATGGAAACCCACTGGGTGACCTAGGGCGAGTCATACTCTCTCAGCCTCAGAGGAAGGCAATGGCAAAACCCCTCTGAACAAATTCTGCCAAGAAAACTCTCTGACAGGTTCAACTTAGGGTTGCCATAAATCAGAAATGACTCGAAGACACATGATAACAACAAATCCCCCTTGAGAGTATTTGAGGGCATTTGGAGCCAAAAATTGGCTATGTTTGGGTGGTGGGTGCACTGGGAGTGCAGCCCTCCAAGATCTCCCAGGGGACTAAGACGGTCCCCTAGCCTCTCACTGGTGTCCGCCCCTTCATTACAATGAGAACTGAACAGTGGGGAGCTCAAGAGTCTTTAGAATAATTTGCTTTCAAATGTCCAGGCGTGATTTCCTCCCAGATGTTGCTACATCAGTGGCAGCTTGTGGTTCCTGTGTTAGTGATGAACCATGTCTGCAAAAATAATCAGTTCAGCATCTTGGATAGCTCCCTTAAAATCTGAACTAATCCCAGAAGCAGATTCACTCCTCCAATGACAGGGGAGCCAGTAGCTGTCACTCTTCTTCATCATTCAAACATCCACCTCTTAGCTTCTCCAAGCTGTCTTTCCCTTCATTTTCCTCTATATGTATTGGGTAAACCAGATGTAGTCTTCTTGCTGGTGGAGATAAAGGTGAGCCTAGAGAGAATTTAAGGTTGCAGAAAGAGCAACCAGATGACGGCCCATTGGACTATCCAAGGACATCCAAGAAAGGAGCCCTGGTGGCACAGTGGTTAAATGCCAGTACTGCAAGTCACCACATTGCAAGTTTGATTCCAGAGGGCTCCAAGGTTCACTCAGCCTTCCATCCTTTCATAGATTGGTAAAATGAGTACCTGGCTTGTGGGGGCAAATAGCTAACACACATTGGAAACTGTTTAATGCAGTGTAGATGTGTAAATTGCTATTGCTTAAAACAATTTGTAAGCCACTCTGATAGCCTTGTGGGGTATAAATAACTAATAAAAAAAATCCTATCAAAGATCAAGCCTAGGTAATAGAGGAAGGCATACAAAGAAAGTGGATTCTTTTCAGAGCACATAAACCTTTCAAAGAAGACATTCTGGCTGACCAAATATCCAGACACTAAAATGACTGGATCTTTTATTTATTTGATTTACATTCTGCTTTCTGTCCAGTAAGTTCAAGGAGGCACACATGTCTCTCCTCCTTTATCCTCACAGCAATCCTATGAGGCAGTTTAGCCTGAGAGAGAATGACTGGCCCAGTCAGTTTCTATTTGGTTTCATCTTTCTAATGAGTTTCAAGGCTCGCCGAGTACCTCAACCTACAACTTGAAAGGTCCACTTCAAAACTCTAAGCACTATGCTTTTAGAAATTGACCCCAATGAGTTTTTAATGGCACACTGTTCTGCTGGTTTTTAAAAATATTCTGCCTTTGAATGTATTTTAAATAGTGTTAACTCTATAAACAGTTTGTCTTTAAAAATAACTTCTATATATAATATTTAGTGATGTTTTCAGTCAGGACCGGTTTAAGGAATTTTGGGGCCCCCTGCAATGCTTTACTTTGGGGCCCCCATGTGACTTGAAGGCACATGGGCAAGAAAGAAAGAAAGAAAGAAAGAAAGAAAGAAAGAAAGAAAGAAAGAAGCCCTTTCTGAGGGAGACAACCCTCAAATTCCCTGTCTCTCTCTCACACACACACACGCACCCTCTCCGATGTGCCTCTCCCTCCAGCTTCTGCCACGGAGGGCTGCTGTCTCTTTCTCTTTCTCTTTCTCTTTCTCTTTAGTTTTGGAGAGGCTGTTTTGTTTGTTTGTTAAAAAAATGCCAGCAGGAGGTTTTTGGAGGAGGAGGGTAAGAGGGGGCTCCTCCCGGCTGTCTCCTGGCTGTTCCTTCTTCAGATTAAGGAGGCCAACACGGGGCCCTCTCTTGACCTCGGGGCCCCCTCTTGACCTCGGGGCCCCCTGCCAATGCTGATTTGGCAGACAGGTTAAACCGGCCCTGTTTTCAGTATTAGTCTGCATTGATTTTAATAATTTGTAAACCACCTTGAGTCCAAGTATTGGGGGAAAGGTGGGGTATAAATGAATAAAACAACAATAACAATCCACTCTGCTGATTTTCTTTATGTCACTTTGTTTCTTTACTTTTGGGGCTGCTTAGACTCCTTGATATTGGCTCCTAATAATTTGTTCCTTCGCCAACTCCTAATATTGCTACATTTACAATATAAGTTTCCAATTTATAGAGACCCTAAGGAAAACCTATCACAGGGTTTTCTTGGCGAGATTTGTTCAGAGGAAGTTTGCCATTGCCTTCCTCTGAACAAGACTGAAAGCCCAAGGTCACCCAGTGGGTTTCCATCTCCAGGTGGGGATTTAAACTCTGGTTTCCCAGAGTCTTAGGGTTCGTTTACACGGCAGATTTACTGCGGCAACTTGCGCTTTAATTCTTTTCCGCAGCTGTGCCAGTCAGGTTTTTTTTTCTAATTATGCTGCTTTTTCATTCAGACTTTAAAAAGTGCGGGGGGCGTGGCCTCCCAAGCGGAGGAAGGCTTTATGGGGAAGAGGCTAGATCGTGAGTGAAAGAATTTGAAGCCCTGCATTTTCTAGCTAAAGAAAGACTCACAGACTGCCAAAATAGCAGGGGGGAAGATCAAAGAAGTGTCTCTGTCTCCGTGTCTCTGTAAATCTGCCTGTAAATGAACCAACTCCCTGAAGCAGAGAGACAGCGAGATAGCAGCTGAGGAGAAGAAGGAATTCCTTTCTTTATGTGGTGGACAGATCTCCCCTGACTGTAAATTGTTGGGAATCCTTTTTGTTTGCAAACTGGCTTGCAAAATAGCAGAGAGGATTTTTCAAAGTTTCCTGATCGCTACTGAATTGCCCTCCCTCAGTCCCCCTCTTTTAAGCCCACCCCTTCATCATAGCAACCAATGGTGGAATGGTTGTTTACACTACCAATAATGTGCTACTTTGTAAATATACAGGCAAAAGTAGTGACATCCCTTGCCACGCTATATTTGGGTGTTTTACCTTCCCCCCTTCTGAATGAGGCGATGCTGTGGTGCGATCCGTGGGAACAATGAGCTATCTTTGCGGTATATTTAAAGGACTAGTTGCCCGTGTAAACGGCCCCTTAGTTCAACATGCACTGTATCACACTGGCTCACTTTTTGGATTATAACTCCCAGAATACCCCACCAAGGAGGGCTCAAAAGAAACTTTTTCCAAGCTCTGGCCATTCAGTAGCAACCATTTCTAAGAGTCTAAATTCCAGGATTGTCCTTCCCAAAGTGCATGTACACTACACTGTTACAGTAGCTTCATATCATTTTAATTGTCACCGTACCATCTTAGGGAATCTCGGGATTTGTAGTTTGGTTGAGGTACTCCTCTCTGGAATTCTCTCTAGACCTCTATGCTAGAGACCTCTAATATTGTAGTTCTGGGGAGTGGATTAGAGTTCTTTACTCTAATTACCCCCTCCAAACTACAAATCCCAGATTTCCCCATAGATGCAGTGGTGGCAGTTAAAATACAGTCATCCTTCCACATCTGCAGATTAAGCATTTGTGGATTTCATTATTCATGGATTACCAAATATGTTCTCTCTAGGCATTTTCTCGGTCCTCCAGCACTATTCTATGGTCAATGTTTGTTGGACGTTGACCACAGAATTATGCTGGAGGACCTACAAATACACAGAGAGGTGTTCTTTCAGGAAAAAATAATAACGGATCTATATTTACAGTTTTTCCACTTTCATGGGGACCCTCTGCCCCTGATCCCCATGAAAATTGATGGCTGACTGTAGTATCAACTCACAATGGGGATTTAGTGTAGATCACACTCTCTGATTCCAAGCATTCTAAGAGGCCATTCTTTCATATCACTCCCTGAAAGAACTCACAAAAAACACACTGGAGTTCCTTACATTTCTCAATAGGAATGATCTCACTGGGGTAGACCTCAATCTCTACTTTTCCATCAGCTTCATTTTTGTCAAGCCACCGGTTGCATGGGAAGTTGTACAGTTTGCCATGGACAGGGATGATAATCTGAACACAAGCAAGGTGCCAGCCAGCTCGGAGCCCAACATTGTCATGGCCAATTAGAAGCCGTTGGATCTTTGGAAAGCAAAGGGGAGAGCATTTGAGTGAACAAAAGAAGAAACACAAGTCACACTTAGAAGAATGGGGATGGAAGATGATTAGAGCTGTTGCTAAAACAGAAGATGGTTTATTGTATTTTCATTTGTTTTTTTAAAGCTTTATTTTTTTGGCTTGGTCTTTAAAGAGAAAAGTGATTTACAAATATTCTCAGTAAGATAGTACCCATTCTCAGGCTGACAATCAAAAATTCATGAAACATAAGGAAAAAGGATGTAGAGGTAGGAGGGAAAATGAAGCTCCTGTACCAGTTCTTAACATTTTAAAAAAACAGATGGGAATGGGTTCTCTATAAGCATTTCAGAAAGGGCTCTGGCCAGAATCAGTCACTTTTGGGGACTAGACAGAATTCCCTACTGACATTTAATGCCTGCTAGGCTAGTAGGGGCAATATCAATTCCAGCCAGATTAAGTGGTAGCACCACAGGACAGGAGAAAGGACACAGCAGGTCTCTGCCCCTGTAAGCCACCACAGTGATGCAGTGGTGGTGGTGGTGGTGATGACTATTATTATTACTGTATTATTATTATTATTATTATTATTATTATTATTTTGCTCTAGCAGTCCTGGGTGTAACCTGAATCTTTTTTAGTCTAATCAAGTCTCCACAACTTCTATTTCACTCACTCTTCACACAGTTCATAAGTGAAAATTTTGTGGCTTTATCATCACGCATAATTCCCCCATCCCCATTTTTCTTAACATCCATCCTGATGACAAAGTCTGGAGATTACAAATCTTTGCTTGCTATTGTGAAACATTTTGTTTCATCCTAATGATGCTTTTACCCAAGTTTGGGTGTCAATTTGGAAGGCATGGGAAGCCACACAACATAAGAAACTAGGTATTTTATCAGACACACTAAATACGGCATAAATGCAAAAGGGCACACGTACCACACGACATCGCCCTTTCAAGTTTTGTGTCTGCCAAAACCCATACTTTTTAACTGACAGCTGAAGCCATCAATAGATCGGCTGTGGTGCTTTAGTGGTGCTGGCATTGCTGGTGTATGAAACCTCACATCATTGTACTCACCTTAATGCAGTGAGAATGGCCGGTCCAGCACGGACACTTCCAGGTGACATCACAACATGCAGGTAAGTGACACACTTTTTATGACCCTCCCCTGGTTACTTTGGACTTTTAAAGTGTGTGTATATGCTTTGTGTAACTTTTGGGTGTTCTTTGGGTGTTCTTTGAATTTCCCACACAATGAAGTCTCACAAGAATCCGTGGGATTTTGAACAAGGAAGTGAACGGATTGCGGAGTTCTTTTGCTGGCATAAAACCAGCAAAGTTATACCAGCAAAAGAACGGACTATTTTTGGGTAGTCTGATAAAGCCCTAGGTAAAAAGAAAAGCCTGCTATTTTGAAAGCGTTTTCAGCACTCCCAGGATGGCACGCCCACATGCCTTCCTGTGGATAAACATCACATCTGAAGTTCTTTCTTACCTTCCCAATGTCCATCGTGTCAAGAGTAAAGATGTCTATTCGGCCGCGTTCAAAGTAATTGCCTAAGTCATTGTCCGAAACCAAGAGAAACTCCTTTTTTGTGTCTGATTTTTCACCATACAGCTTGATCAAAACTTTTGAATCCGAACTGGCACCAGGGATATCTCCTGTCTTTATGCTGATGTGGTAACCAACATCTATGAAGATATTAACATTTGTACACAGGAGACACGACAAACATGCTGTAAAAAAAACCACCCTGTCCCCTTTGGTAATGATCAAGGCAAAAGAAAAGAGGAAACATGGAACAAGTTAGGAAATCAGGTGCAAGGCAGAAAGCTGTTTAAGAATGTGATGGAAAGATGGCCCAAGGCAGCTATCCCATACACTAGGAACCTGGTTCTCCCAACTCCCAGGGTTCATCTGTCCGAGAGGAAATAATGGTCATTCCTGCCAATTTGCAGCTGCATTCTTTTGTCTCCATGATATTTTGCAAAAATGATACGCTGAGAACCTATCTGTGGTTTGAAGTTCAGATGCCCGTGAATCAAGGTGGTTGCTGTAAATTAGAGCAATAAATGCTGCTGCCGCTGTACAATATTATTATTTTTTAATATTAAAGCAGAGGTGTACAAGTGCAACCTTCTGTTAAAAAAATTATTTGGACAATCAGTGGAACAAAACAACAACAACACACAATTGTTCGAAAACTCCAACAGGACACTACTGGGTGCTGCATTGCCAGGAAGTCCGACCCGCATGCACATCTGACCAATCAGATCTCTAGTTCTGTCCTCTCCAAGACTGCACACCAAATCAAATTGGTTGTCTTAACCGGTGCTAATGTGCACTTCCTTGTATTATTTTTAAAAATACTGGAAAAGCCACAAAGTCTTTTCCTGTGCAGTAAATGGAGTTTTTCAGCCCCCCCTCTTTCCAAATAAGGTGAATCACCACAGGATCTCGTTGGGACAAAAGGTATTCTCAGCGAATTCTGAGAGAAGTATTTTTACCATCTAGACAATACCCTAGTCTACTTTTAACCACTATACCACATTGGTTCTGATTGGCAATAGCCTCATATGTCTCTTAACATAATTCTGCCCTTATTCTACAACAGAGGTTGGTAAAGTGCCAGCTGAGGGACACATGCAGCCCTTCCCAGTTGTTTTTATGATTCCCAACCCAGGTCCTTACCACAGTATGCTCTTATAGCATTATTTTGCACTTTAACTGCCATGGCAACTCCTGTGGAAATCTGGGGAATGAAGTTTAGCTCTCTGGCTGAGAGTTGCAAATGCCCATCACTCAAATGCCAATCCCATGATTCCATAGGATGTGGCTATGGCAGTTGAAATGGAATATAGTGCTATAACAGTGTATGTCCTTACCATACTCCAAAGAAAAGTGGCAAAGCAGCAGGAATGTTCCATCTTTCTTGCTGCCTTATCGCATAATGTTGGCATTCTTTCATTCTGGTCCCATGGGGGACTGAGTTAAAACCACATCTTTTTGCTAACCAGTAAAACCTGTTTGCAAAAAATACGCAGTTTTACCTTGGTCCCCCACAGGCCCAGAACAAAAGAACACCAGAAGAATGTCAACACCATGTGATAAGGCAGCAGTTCCTGCTGCTTTGCTGCTTTTCTTCAGAGCGCGGTAAGTCTCATAGTGTGATAAAGCTGCCACTAACTTCACACTATTTACAGTCACATTCTCCCTAGTTGTGGGAAAATGACAGGAACAATGCTAATGTACTTGACAGAGAAATAATACATTAACATTTGAAGGAGTTTGAGTACAGATAATGAGAAAGCTTAGCGGCAGGAAGCATTCAACAAGAGAGATGCATCTCAATATGGAAGACCACATCTTACTTGCATTTGGTCAAATTTGGTCCAAAGACCCACTAAGGATTGGCCGGAGGTGCTGGTTAATATTATATGTCTTTCCTAAGAAATTTTAAAAATGAACAGCTTGGCTCAAAGCACCACATAACAACCAAGCAAACTCACTTTCCAGGATAGATGATCTCCCAGCTGGAACTAACTCTCGAATAATCTGGCCATCGTCCTCATTTTTGTCAAGCCATCTGGTTAGCAAATAAAAGTTAAGTTATCTGCTATTACCGATCAAACATCAGGAGGCTTATTAAAATCCAGGCAGTACATTCAGTGTGTACTGAAAGACAAATCTGTGTGTTTAGAGAGACTTTTTAATAGAAATCTGAAATAAAGAAACAGATTATTGAATTCCTTGTAAAGATGAAATAACCCCAGGTTGCAAATTTCCATATATGTCCATATATTTATATCTGTATCTATATATCCCATGCATAATGAATCCTGTTGAATAAATAACTCCCAATATGCACACTATGAATCCTCTTGGACTGAATAGTTATTGTTCTCATTAAGCAAAAGGTGGGAAATTATTGGTTTGTGGCATGTTTATAACACTTTAAATTCATTAGCAACTTCCCATGTTTTGAAGCCTCAAGTAACTCCATGGTGCACTAAAAACATGTACAGTATATCCTTTTCTACCCAAACATATGCCATTTTGTCCTCCATGCAATCTACTACATTAGTAAGGCTAACTCTTCTTTTGAGTGTCAGTCCCTTTTAAAAACATGATGTTTTCATTAAAAACACATCAATACATCCCAATTAAAATGTAGAGGGGGAATGACATGTTGCATGGTCAAGGCATTAGGAAGTCCAAATTACCACAATGGAGTAGAAAGTTTCATTTAACAGTACAATAGATTTTTAGGTTAGTGTAACAGTGAAGAGAAGGGTTGTGTGATCACTATGCAGAAGAAGGTTTTGAAAGAAGGTTTCTCATTCATATATCTGGAATATTTTGAGTTTGAGATAGATGTACATAAGGTATTTGGTGTTCAGAAGAGGTTGGATGGTTTGCTTTTTAATAAAAGGAAGCATTCAAATACTTTATCCCCCAACATCATGGGTTGGAACTTCATGGCCCTCCAGATGTTCTTGGGCTCCAACTCCAAGCATTTCTCACATGCTGGCGAAGGATTGCTGGGAGCTGCAGTCCAACAACATCTGGAGGGCTACATAATTCCCACCCATCGGACAAGGAGTTAGAAGTGATGCCATCCATCATGTAAACCTGTTGATCCTTAATTTCAGTTTTTAAAAGTACATAGAGACTTTGAGAGCTTGTGATAACACTATGTAACACAACCCAATGATGGGTTCAAGATCTAGAAATCTTTGTCAAACATAACAGACTTTTTATTAAACATCAGTGGGATATTTGGTATGCACACTACCCAGTATTCTTGCTCTTCAGACCATAAAATCATGTGGATTATTGTAAAATCATTCTAACAGTAAGGCCATCTTCTCTTTGAGCGGAGTAACAGCAGATTCTCTTTATAGAGAGGGAATGGTTGATCATTAAAAAAAAAATCCATTCACATTCTGTCATGTCTGATTTCTTCATTACCTACTGCTTGGGTGCCATTTTGTTGTTTTTGCAAGTGGTTCTTCCCTCCATGATGGCTACCAAATAAGAGTTGTGTACTAAACATGGTGATATCACAGTACTCTGTAACCTCATATGACTTGGTCAGTGACATCATCACCAAGGACAAAGTAAGTCTTCCCTACTGCCCTTACTCTCAATGAGAGGAAAGGGGATTGTGAACCTCTGTTGCCTTGGCAATTTTGCCAGCACTTGACAGTTTGGTTCACTTGCACAGCAAGATTTCCCTCATGATCTGATCCCAGTTGTGTAATGGAGAAGCACATGGAGATGGGGATATATTTTTAGATGAAAATCCCAGTAAAATCAATATAGTATAGTAGTTAGCTAACAAATATTTTCTGCAACAGCTAGTCAACAATGATTTCTGCAGTTGGACTGAAGCAATGTGGTATTGGCCTGATCACCTTGGCAATGAAGATATGCTCCCTCTCTGACTGAGATGCACACCCAGAGAACAGCTTCACATTCTTTTGTGAAGGGATGTGAACAAATGCCGTGGGTGGCACATTTTGCAAGAGACAAAAATAATAAATTCACTAACAGGCTCACCCAATGTTTCAGTTCTGCACTAGTTAGGACAAATAACTCTCTGCTATGGTGAGCAATAGGTCTTGTGCAGAGCTTGGGAAAGTTATTTTATTGCACTACAACTCCCAGAATTTACCAGCCAGCTTGGCCAGGAGCCATGGGGTTCTGGGTATTCTAGCTCAAACAGTAAATTTCCCCAAACACTGGCCTTGTGGCAAAGAGAGAAAAGTGGGAACCAGTTCTAATTTAGGGGTCCAAGCCAAAATTGCATCATCAAGTTGGAGGGTAACATTGAAGATCATCTGTTCGGCACCCCACCCCACCCCACCCCCTGCCACTGGACTCAAAGAAATAGAAGCAAGAGAGGAATGTGAGAAACACACACAAAGAAGTGACAAAGACAACTGTATGCCTTAGGAAAAGAAGTCTCTGTAGGACTGGTTCTCTTTTACCTTACTGCAACTGGATCCTTAGTACCTGTTTGTTGCATCATCCTTGGAGTCGATTCTTGGGACCATGATCTGATGACTAGGGATTAAGTCACTACGGCGGTAAAGACATCTTGATGCTTAGGGGGCACCTTAATCAGCGGGCAGCTTAATCAGAAGCTCTCCGAGATATTCCCTTGAGCACATTACCACTTGACGGGCAACTAAATTCAAAACAACCCTTTCAAGAGGTTGGTCATCAATTTTATTCTGTCAGTCATTAAATATATATTCTGCAATTTTTGTAAACAATATATCCTGCTCTAGAGCATACGTTGATATTCCTGCCACTGGGCAAGGGCAATTCTTTGCCAACAAGATAGCCTCAAAACATTCTTTGCAAGATGTTGAGCATTTTGTGCATAGAGACAGGACACCAAATGCTACTTTTTGGTATCATTGGGTAAGAATATCCACCATGCCAAGATTTACAACTGGACAAATGGCATTTGCCTGGCATTAATCTGGGAACCTTTGACAAATCAATTGGCCATGTCTTTTTTGACTTGTTAAATGCTCAACCCTAGAAGAATCTCACTGATGGAAACAGATAAAGAGATTATAAATTCAACAGCATATCCACCAACCTTAGATTGAACAAGGAGTTCCTTACGATTTACACCTTAGCAGCTCTTAACCCAAAAGGAAGTCATACCCTACTTTGGTCCTCATGATAACCAAGAGCACACGCCACAGGAAGGCTGCTTTCAGCAGTCTCCCTGTGGTGAATGTATCAATCTTAGTGGGGGGCTTTGTGATCAAGTTTTCATCCAGATCTGGTTCCAGAGGAGATGCTTCTCAAAAGCCACAAAGAAATCGGAAGCCTCCTTGATCAGCAGGCATGGGACGGATTTCATCCCAGCTCTGCAGGTCATGGAGAGATCTGCTTTCCTTCATAATGGAGGATGCAGATGGCGTGCACCTTTGTCTTCAAATTTCACAAGAGTCCATGACTCAACCATCCAACAGAAGGCAGCCCAGGTTGGCAGAGAACACAGGTGTCAGCAGTGGGACGGCTGCTTCTGCTGAGGGCTCTGTCATGTGGCTCTCTGTCTGAAAGGAAGAGATAATAGAGGTACAAGGACAGCGAGCAATATTTCCCTCAGATGCAGCTGCCTTGCTAGTAGAACAGAGCTCAAGTGTTATGATCAATGTTTGGTCCATTCCTTTTTTGTGGCAATAGTGTATGTATTCATCTCTGTATAATCAGTCCAGGAAGATTTCGTTCATTCATTCAATGAGTTTTATAGTGCTTTTTGTGCACAGTTTTCCTATTATACAGGTGAAAGGTACCTGACCTATGTTTCCTGACCTTTTAAGGATGCGAAGGGGAGAGTTGTTTAAACAAAACAACAACAAAATACCATGTTGCACCATTCTTACTTTTAATATAGTGTGTTCCTATACCAAGTTGACATAATTCACTGTTACTCATTACTGTATTTCTTAAAATGTAATGCTAGTTTTTAGGCCTGGTAGAGGAGAAAGAAACTGTTCTAAAATGGTCTCTGTGACTGGTATGGTAGTAAAGTAAATAACCCCAAAGCAGAAACTGTTTTTCAACCCTCCTACACATTAAGTATCATAAGTTAAGGGCCTGGAGTCTAATGATGGCCCCAACTAGAGTAGATATATTGAATCAATGAAACTTGCCTAAGTGTTGTGTGTTGACTTGTTGTTGCACTTGTTGTTGTTGTTATATGTTTTCAAATTAATACCCTAGAGGACAGGATCAATATTCAAAATGACCTGAATAGACTAGAAAGCTGGGCCAAAGCTAACAAAATGAAATTCAATATGGAGAAATGTAAGGTACTGCACTTAGGGCGGAAAAACTAAATGCATAGATATAGGATGGGGGAAACCTGGCTGAACGAGACTATGTGCAAAAGGGATCTAGGAGTCCTAGTAGACCACAAGTTGAACATGAGTCAACAGTGTGATGTGGCAGCTAAAAAGGCCAATGCGATTTTGGGCTGCATCAATAGAAATATAGTGTCTAGATCAAGGGAAGTAATAGTGCCACTCTATTCTACCTTGGTCAGGCCTCACCTAGAATACTGTGTCCAGTTCTGGGCACCACAATTCAAAAAGGATATTGACAAATTGGAGTGTGTCCAGAGGAGGGCGACTAAAATGGTGAAAGATCTGGAAACCATGCCTTATGAGGAAAGACTTAGCGAGCTGGGTATGTTTAGCATGGAAAAAAGACGGTTGGGGGCGATATGATAGCCCTGTTTAAGTATTTGAAGGGGTGTTACATTGAGGATGGAGCAAGCTGGTTTTCTGCTGCTCCCGAGACTAGAACGCGGAACAATGGATGCAAGCTCCAGGAACAGAGATTCCACCTCAACAATAGGAGGAACTTTCTGACAGTAAGAGCTGTTCAGCAGTGGAACGCACTCCCTCGGAGCGTGGTGGGTTCTCCTTCCTTGGAGGTCTTTAAACAGAGGCTGGATGGCCATCTGTCAGGAAAGCTTTGATCGTGATTTCCTGCGTGGCAGGGGGTTGGACTGGATGGCCCTTGTGGTCTCTTCCAACTCTATAATTCTATGATTCTATGATTCTATTTCTGACCTATGGTGACTCTAAGGTGAAACTATCACAAGGTTGCTTGGGAAAATTTGCTCAGAGGGGGATTGCCTTTGCTTTCCACTGAGGCTTAGAAAATGTGACCTGTTAAAGTCAATCAGTGGGTTACCATAGCTGAGTGAAGATTCAAACCCTGGTTTCCTAGAGTACTATCCAACACTGAAACCACTGTATCACGTTGGCTGTCAATACATGTGGGGTGTTGATTTACCATTCAAATATTGATTCAATGGGTCTGTCTAGTTGGGACTAACCAATAGGATTCAGGCTCCCCAAAAGCTCATACTTTGACTTGCAACCTATATCACTTGATGACCTATTAATAAAAGGGCTGATTGTTCTGTGTTATTTATTTAAATTTAATGTGTAGCTTTGACTAACACAGCAATTAGATCAGTTAGGAAAGCTAACCAGTGCATATTTCCAAGTAACTGCAATTTAAATGGCTTCAACATTCAGAGAAACTTCTTTTAATAAAGCACTAGCACTTTTAATGCTGATGCCGCATTTGTGGTAAGGAAGTACTACCAAGGTCTGGGTGTTGTGTTTTTTTAAAAACCCATACCTTCAGGGAGTTTTGTGTAGAAGGAAAAGTGCATGAATAATGTATCCGGGGTCTGGGAAATGCTCCTCAGAATTAACACTGCTTCGTTATAGCAGATACCAGATTCCATTAAAGAATAACTCAAATCCTATATTATAAGCAATAGTCAATTTGCTAATGCAATTTTATAGGTTTACATTAAATTGAGAGTCATTATCATATATATTTCATTGGTGTGGTTTTTAAACTATGGTTTTATTAGGACCAATTTAGCTTCTGTGTCCATTAATAAAGCAGAGACGTCGTAAGACACTAGGAACATGTAATCTGACTTCATACTGCATGGTTTATACATTAATCACTCTGCTTTTCAGTGGAATGACCCAGGGAAAAAGGGTTCTCAAATATACAGTGCAGTCCCATGAATATTGCTTGGAAGTTAAATCCCACAAAATTCAGGGAGACTCACTCCCAGGTAAGTGGGTTTGGGATTGTAACCCAAGTCGCTACAGAAATATTAGCTCTGTTCTTCAGTTTTAGGAAGAAAGGCAGAGACAGGAAACTAAACAGAAAAAGATCAACAGTTTGTTCACTATTAGTGAGTTGTTATTGAGACAGATGACTGAGCTTATTTACAGTACATGAAACTGTCAATCCCACTAATTTTCCAAACTCTAAAAGGAACGAGGCTTTAATGAATATACAAATCCTATCCCCAGCTCCTGACAATTTTCACTAAATTGTCCCTCCCACTTCCAGCATTTCAAAAACCCCAGCCTTCCAAAAATTAATTTCATTGAGGGGGAGGGGAGGAGAGGAGACTTATGATATCTTTAAAAACAACCAGATTTGTTTTATAGTGTGGTTTTGTGGATTACAGTCCTCTTTCTCAGGTGTATTGATAGAGGCCAATATCAGGACTCAATTCCATAGTTATAGATAGAGTGAAATGGGATACAGAAGATCACAACTATAACATTGACATACAGTAAATGGCATGAAGTTTCAAAGGGCTTCTACAGAAGGATCTGGCTATCTTTTTCAAAACTACCAATAATTTAATCCAGGCAATTGTGTCACATACTTCCAACTGTACCTCAAAATCAGAATCACAGAATCAGAGTTGGAAGAGACTTCAAGGGCCATCCAGTCCAACCCCCTGCCATGCAGGAATACACCAAAAGGAGATTTTTAGGAAGATCCTTAGGAATTCTGAGGTATACAGAACTAGCAAAGCAAGTCCCTCTGTTTGTAAGACACAACAAGCTGATATCAGTTCCACCTTACAATCCAGCCCTATTCAGAACTTGGGGAAGTTACTCTCTCAGCCACTGGTCAGAGGTTCTAGAAATTGTAGTATTAGGCCTAAATCCAGCTGCTAATCCCGGCTAGAATAGACTCAGTCAAGCAATGGGGTTTACATAACTATTGGTTAAACATTCAGCAATTGATTTAGTGTGTCTACTCTAGTTGGGACTAGCCATTGGATTTAGGCCCTCAGAAGTTATTTGTTCAGGCTCTGGTCCTACTAACCGGAAGTCCCATGCACTTCAGTAGAATTGATGTAGAGTTTGGATTTCAGCTCTATAAGCCTGATATTATGCATATTCATTCAGAAACAATGCTACTGTTATGTTTCCCCAAGCTGTTGTGCGTAAGATGATAACCTGGCAACTTGATTGCATGTTGACTCAGAAGTACATTCCACTGTTATCAATGAGACTTGGGTGATTTTCAGACAAGTTTGTAGTGTTGCAGTAATAGAATAAGAAATCGCGTTGCAGAAGCACGACAATCATTACTTTTTTCGGACGCCTCGTTTTCTTGTAACAGTCCCGGAACTCCCCTTTCGTACTGCAATCCGTTCTGATACAGCAACGCTACATACCATGTCAGCATAGTTTCGTTATTACGTTCTCCCCTTTCGGAGAGAAGAATATTCCGCCGTAGCAACGCAAGTCGGAGACGGGGGCACGCGTACTCGTTTGCTTGTGAATGCAGTTCTCCATTTTTTGTCCTGGAAGTTTTCTCCTTTTTTTTTTTTCTCGCGATACTACATTCGTTTATTATTCCACTTGGGAGGAGCTGCTGCTGTTGCGTGGCAACTTCTTCTTTCGGTGATTGGTGGGCGGAAAAAAGTTTATCTGTCACTATGGCACCTTTTCTGCCTGCCGTCAGGGAACAAAAGCTGTTAACGGCTGCCGCGCCTCAATTTGAAATCAACTCCACACCCACAAACTCCTAAGAGGTTTCGTCACAAGGGGCAGGAAGTAAGGGCAGGTGGAATGTGACATTATCGTGGTACAGAATCAAATATACTTTCGGACAATGTTTCATCTCGTAACAGCAACGGAAGAAAGTTTCATTAACAATTTTTCCCTGTGTTTGAAATATTACGGAGTTACGTGGGATAGAAATCAGATAGGGTCAGATACTTCTCTGCATCGTCCGAAACAGGTGTTCTCTCGCGAAACTGAATTAATATTCTCTCACTATATTAACCCTGTCTGAAAATCTCCTTGATCATAGCTAAGTGTGTATGGAGCCTGTAGCCTTAAGCTACAGTCCTACGCTCAGGAATAAACTCTGCTGAAATCAATGGGACTTCCTTCTTCATCAACATGCATGGGATGTATGGTTGGTATTTTTCATTCCACAGAAAAATATACATGTATAAATATTACGTTTTTCTTGTAAAACTGATGGGGATTCTACAAGGGAATTAGAAAAGGGGACCACACTCCTGTTGATTTTAACTCTCAGATCTTTCCTACCATATTCCTAATTCTGATGTAATATTTCCTATTTATATTTCCACCAAAGCTTTGAAAAGTTTTGTTTGGTTTTAGCCACTCTCTGGGGGAATTGTAGGAGCTGGTCTAAACCCATAACTTTTCCAGTTCTGTAAAGAATTTTGTGCTCTCCTCCAATCCATGTTGAAGTGTATTCTCCAGACATTCATGGCATGGCCTCCAGCTTTCAGGTATGGCTTCACTTTATCTTCCTAAGATTAATGTGTATGTGTTTGTCTGTACCACAAATAGCCTCAGTGTGTTTGCTTTAATAGCATTCACCCTACAGGATAATAATGGTGAGGTGTAACAGTCCAGGCCTTAGTGGTGATTAGTGTGTTCACTCTCTGTTTCTGTCTTTCCTTGTTGTTTTATAACTTCCTCCCATGGAGGAAGAAAGCAGGGTTCAGGTTTTATAGGTCAGGGGACTATAACAAACATCATAAGAAATGTTTTGGGCCTGGGATGCTGAATGCTCAGACAACTGACAGAGTACCTTGCTGTTTCTAGTACCTGTAGCAGGGGAATTCTTGAGCCTCACTCTCTGGCTGTCCATCTTCCCTCACTATCACTTTTCCAAGGTACCAGCCACTGCTTCCTCCTTTGCCGTCATGCCCTATCCTCACCCTTCTCACCTGCTTCAGATTGACTGCTTCAATGATGAACTCATCAGCCTTCAGAGGGAGGAAAAAAAGAAGAAGAGTTAATATGGGAAAGTCTAGAAACAAAGGTATATATATATATATATATATATATATATATGTATGTATATATTAGACAGCAGGAGAAGTATACTATAATTTGGGAGAAATATGTTCATGTCCTCCCTCTGCCCTAATCGTATTGTGTTCCTTTAAAACATGGCCTTCCACAAATAGTTGGACTGTTACTAGAATCATACAGCTGGAAAAGACCACAAGGGCCATCTAGTCCAACCCCCTGCTATGCAGGAATACACTCAAACCAACAAAACCATTGGTGAGGAATGGATGGGAGGTGCCATTCAATGACATCCGGAGGGCCATACTTTACTTTTAGCAACAGTCCTTCCCCAGTTCTGTCATCTGTAAAATGATTAGAAATACAACCTTCCTCAAAAGAGTGTTATCAAGGTGACCAAAAAATGAAGAAGTTTTTAAAGATACATATTAAAAAAAAAGATAGATAAAATGATTGCTGTGATAGTAAGTGTTACTGTAGCTTGAGAAACAATTGGTACACTGAACATTAATTATAAATTGCTAGATCAACTGTGGTTTTCTATATCAATTTTCTCAGACCTGTCACCTTCCAATAGGGTTGGCAGATGTCTCTTAGGGCTTGTCTATATGGCAAAAATACTCCTCATATAATTTGAGGAAAATATGATTTGTCTAAATGGGATCCTGCATCAATCTGCTGTATTTGGAAGGGGGGGGGCAAAAGCCCCAACTCTGCAGGAAAAGCCTTTGAGGATTTTCCTGTGTTTTTTAAAACTCTGAAGGAAATGAGCATTCCTGCTGATTGGGACAACCAATTTGCTTTGATGAGCATTCCTGATAAGAGCAGAAGTGGAAAGCTGATTGGTCAGATGTGTGCAGGGGGTGGAGCTTGCTGGCAAGGCAAGTGCCCCAAACTGCCATGTTGGATTTTTGCTGTAGCAATCATGTGCTAAGGCAACAAAACAGCCTCTTTTTCCCTTTTTCTCTGTTTATTTAAGCGGAAGATTGCACTTCCGCACCTTGGATTTACTTTTTTAAAAAAAATACTGTTCAGTGCCAGCAAGTAGTGACAATAATAACATTCACTTCACTTGTGCCTGCCATCTTGATTCGCAAGCATGCCCATTTGAACAACAAACACAGATAGTTTTGCATGCCTGCGATCTTGCCAAAAAATCATGGCGACAAATGAAAGCTGTTGCAAATTGGCGTTAGTGCACATCAATCTACATTTTATTGCCTCATATAGGCAAGCCTTTATTTGAGGGCAGGGAAGCTCATCCTTTATAGGGCTGGAAGGTATCCCTTATTATAAGAGATGTCCTTTGTCTGAGGGTCGGAAATCTTGTCTCTTATAGGGCTGGCAGGTGTCTCTTATTGTTAGAAATGTCCCTTATTTGAGGACTGGAAAGCATGTACTTTTAAAGAGACTGAATGGGATGCCAAAAATCCAGTATATGGGGATGTGGGCATTTTGAGAAAATATATGGGCAAATTGCAGGAGCTTGCTGCCAATAAAGATAATTATGAAATGATTAACACTCATTCAAGATTGTTAATGCATGCCAAAAAAAGAAGCCAAGTATGGATTTTTTCTAAAGACAGAAAATTAATTGTCAGCCCTGCATGTCATGAATTTTGACTACCCCTTAATATTTTGAAAGCTTGGCAACCCTACCTTCCAGATGTTTTTACTATGACTCCCATCATCCCCAGACAATATTATCTTTTCCTAGTGCCTGGGGATGATGAGAGTGGTAAGCCAACACATCTAGAGGGCAATCATCAGGTTGCAGAAGGCTGCTTTCCATCATCTACCCAACAAATGTGGTGTAAATAGGAAGAAAGATTTGTATCCCACCTTTGTAGACCTACCACTTGGTTTCACTTTAAATCAGAGAAGAAACATAATGTGGCTAATTTTGGTCCACTAAGAAGGGCAAACGGCCACTCTTATTAGCTAAAACCTTCACCAGCATGGCCAGTCTTCCACAACAGAAGAATTGTTTGCTGTTTGATGACAAATCAGCTTGACAGATGTTCCTCAAAGTTGCTTACCAACACTATTCTTATTTAATTTCTTTTAGAAAGATTGTTCTATTTTTTTCCACCCTCATTCACTGGTATTCATAATGGTCAGGGTGATTCACAGCAATAAAACAAGCACAGTACAGTAAAAGAATAATAAAACACAAGTAAAGAGCAACAATATTAAAAAATAAAACAGGTAAAACAACCAGCTGGGCTAGGCATGAACAACTCTTGCCCTCCAGATCTTTTTTGACCTACAACTCCCAGCAGCCCCAGGCAGCATAACTCACAGTAAGGAATTATGGGAACTGCAGTGAAGGATTATGGGAACTGTACAAACTAAATATGTTGTCATTGGGTTTAGCAATGGCCTTCACAGAGTGCAAGTGTGGACTAGTGGAAGGCCACTGCCAAATCCAATTACAACATATTTAATTTTTGGGTCAAAGGCCTCTTGGAATAAGGCTAGATTCGCACAGGCATGCAACACTGAGAACTCTGTCTTTCAACACTTTTCTGCCACTTCTCATGTGCAATATTTCCCACCTGAGGTACTGAAGCCACACTTTCCCCATCCCTGGTGTAAATCTTCACATATTTAATTCTCACATGGAAAAATGACTAATTTCAAGTTTTCACCATTCTGGGTGTGATTGTGAGACTTTTTTGAGCATTTTAATTATTTTTTTTCACACTTTGAGATGTTTTTGAAAAAAACACCCACAAAAGCTATTGAATTTTGTGCAAAAGCAGCATTTTTAGCAATTGCAATAGCACTTCCATTTCTATACTGCTTATCAGTGCCAAACCACTCCCTAAGCAGTTTACAATGTGTTAGCTGATTGCCCCCAACAAGCTGGGTACTCATTTTACCAACCTACAGAAGGATGGAAGGCTGAGTCAACCTTGGAGCCCTGTATGATCAAACTTAACAATGTTGTGCCTGCAGTACTGGCATTTAACCACTGCACCACCAGGGCTCTCCTAAAAACATTGCTATGCATTTTTGCATAGAAAGCAGTGCATTTTTCAAATAGGGCTCCTCTGAAATGCACTGTTTTCTGTGCGAAAATGTATTTCTGCAAAAAACAAAAAACAAAAAGGCCAATGCGATTTTGGGCTGCATCAATAGAAGTATAGTGTCTAGATCAAGGGAAGTAATAGTGCTGCTCTATTCTACCTTGGTCAGGCCTCACCTAGAATAGTGTGTCCAGTTCTGGGCACCACAATTCAAAAAGGATATTGAGAAATTGGAGTGTGTCCAGAGGACGGCAACTAAAATGGTGAAAGGTCTGGAAACCATGACTTATGAGGAGAGACTTACCGAGCTGGGTATGTTTAGCATGGAAAAAGCCGGTTAAGGGCCGATATGATAGCCCTGTTTAAGTATTTGAAGGGGTGTCACATTGAGGATGGAGCAAGCTGGTTTTCTGTTGCTCCAGAGACTAGAACACAGAACAATGGATGCAAGCTCCAGGAACAGAGATTCCACCTCAACAATAGGAGGAACTTTCTGACAGTAAGAGCTGTTCGGCAGTGGAACGCACTCCCTTAGAGCGTGGTGGGGTCTCCTTCCTTGGAGGTCTTTAAACAGAGGCTGGATGGCCTTCTATCAGGGATGCTTTGATTGTGATTCCTGTGTGGCAGGGGGTTCGACTGGATGGCCCTATGATCTATGATTCTATGATCTGGCTCTGCTGGATCAACCCTGTCTTGGTCTTTTTCTCTTGCTCTCGCTCTCTCTTCAGCAAGGATATTACTCTGTACTTTGAAAAAGCCACACACAGGTATGCTGACTTACACTGCCCTTCTCAAATTTATTGATCGTGTTCACGCTGTTCTGCAGGATGCGATCGCCGGTGTCTCCCTGATCCCCGATAAGACAAGCAAAGACATTGGCATCCGTCCCACTTCCGCTCACTGTCCCAGTGTACACAGTTACCCGGTACTTTATCACTGCAAAGGCACAGGTTAATAAAACAAAATGATCTTTTTAAAAAATGCCCAGCAAAGAAGCTGTACAGCTTCTCTCATATGGCTGAGTGCAGTCATTCTGGAGTGTTCTGCTTCACAGCTCATGGCTCCCATAGGCATTCCTAGTGATCTATGACTGGCTTTTATACATCTAGCACTTTGAGTCTGGTTATCCCCCCATAAGAAACATAAAACCTTACCCAAGGCTCTTGACAACATTGAAACATGTATTGCTGAGCAAAGTGTATACCTCACAAAAGCATGCTGTGCTTAAGGTACACTCGCATTGGCTTGGCTCCTATATCACCTAAGGTAGCATTAAAAATATTCAGGTGAAGCAACACTACCATTACACTGTGATAACCTCCTTCCATAACCATTCAGCGGCTTGTGGAGAGAGGGGCGGGATTGGAGAAGCATCTAGCTATTTCCCCACAGCCAGATGTAAACTGATGACATCATCCACAGAGATCCACCTAGGTCTTCCAGAGGTCTGGTTCTGCATCAGGCTATGCAAATATAGGACTTTTTCAGAAAAGGGTTAGCATGCAAGAAGAGGTACAGCAGAAGAGGTACAGTGCTGTCGCGTGGCAGGGGGTCTGTTTTGGACAACAAGGGTTACTGCGCAAGCGTTATTGTGCAAGAAGCTTGCGGAAGAGATACAACGCTGTTGCATGGCAGGGGGTCTGTTTCTGACAATGCTGTCCCTCTCTTGGCATTGTCCGTGTCACTTCCATGAGTAAAATATAGTGCGGCTGCCTTCAATTGTACATGGAAGTGACACAGATGATGCCGAGAGAGGGATGGCATCATCTGAAACGGACCCCCTGCAGCACAACAGCGCTGTACCTCTTCCGCAAGCTTCTTGCACAGTAACCCTTGTCTGAAAAAGTCCATAGCCAGATGTTTCTCAAACTTCCCTCCACTTTCCAGCAAACACTGAATGGCTGTGGAAAGGACACGATTGACATGAAGCAGTATGTCCCAGGGGAGAGCTTTGGTTGTTGTAGAGCAGTGATGGCGAACCTATGACACGCGTGTCAGCACGTAGCCATTTCTGATGACATGCAGCCATAGGCCTCCCCCCCCCCGCCCACAACCTTACCACCATCCCTAAAGTGGTTATCGTGGCTTCAAAACCTCAGTCGCCACTTTCCTCCACCACCCCCCACCCTCCCTAAAGTGGCGACTGGGGCTTCGAAGCCCCGGTTGCCACTTTCCTCCACCACCCCCCACCTCCCTAAAGTGGCAATCGGGGCTTTAAAGCCCCGGTTCCACTTTCCTCCCCACTCCCACCCTCCCCAAAGCGGGAATCCGCAAATATGCGGAACTGCGGATGTGAAACCCATGAGTGTGGAGGGACAACTCTAGTTGCAAATGTTTCATCCTCCCCTATTAGACACTCTGTGCCAGAGGTCTGTAGGCCAAAACAACAGAAGTCTGGCACAGAGCATCTAGTTCTGGGACTTCCGGTTAAGCCGGGATCTTTGCCCTCACTTCTGCCGGCAGAGATAATGTTTTTTCCTGAAAGTGACACACCACCGGAGTTATGCTCAGTTTCTTGGCAAAGTTTGACACACCAAGCTCAAAAGGTTGCCCATCACTGTTGTAGAGGGAGAAAGAGAATGCCAACCACCTCCTCCTCATCTGCAATGACCAAATAAAGACATACTGTATGCAGGCATATGCTGGACCATTATCACCTGGTTTAGCAAGATGTTACTGCAAGGGGCAGAACCTCTTTCAGACCTATGGCTGAATTCAGTTTCAAATATGTTCCTACAGGCTGCTTTCCAGAAATACTAGCTCATGTTATCTTAAAGCTCTTACTAAACCATGAGAAAGGTAGAAAACACATACAAAAGCTGGGAATTCTAAAACAGTTGTCATGGGAAAAGTGGCATGGTCATCTGGAGAACTCCAGAGGGCCAGTCTGGGACTCCACAAGGGCTGGATTGGCCCCACAACCTGAGGCTCCATATCTGGATTTGTATTCCATAGTTACTGGGCAACTGAGGAATTCAATGGAAAACCTTCTCAGGACTGCCAAAAGAATGGGGGTAAATTCACTTGCCAGGGGACAATCTTAACATCTGGATTGGGCCCAGGTAGCTGCATTCCTAAATATATAAACAAGAGCAGTGGCATCTCATGCAGTTGGCAAATAACACCCAACCAGGGAACATGCCCAGTTCCTCATAGTAAACCACTTCACACAGTGGATTAAAAATAAACTTCATCAAAGGTTTGTTGACATTTTAATCATTGCATTTGCAATTATAATCATCCCAGCAAAATCTCAGGAAGGGTTCTCCTCTGCATACTGATCAATGAGAGAGGTTGGTGCTGCTGGAAAAAAGCTTGGATGCATTTCATTGAACCTCTGCTTTCATCTGCAGACTTAAGACCCCTGAGTGGGTTTGCACTCCTGGGGAGCAGTGCTACAGCTGTAATACCCAATAGTGTGATGACACTACCCTTAACCAGGCCAGCAGTGTTTATTTTAAAAAGATTTGCACAAAAGAACACATCCTTTTTCCACAGCTGGTGCACTTGTGTAAGAGACACTTCTTTTGTGTGCCAAAAATGTGGTGGTTTTGTGCAAAAACCAAAGATTTCTGCACAAACTTTTTTTTTTTTTGCCCATACACAAAAAAAGAAGTCCTGATCATACAATCATAGAGTTGGAAGAGACCACAAGGGCCATCCAGTCCAACCCCCTGCCATGCAGGAATACACAATCAAATCATTCCCGACAGGTGGCCATCCAGTCTCTGTTTAAAAACCTCCAAAGAAGGAGACTCCACCACACTCCAAGGAGATTTTCACACGGGCTATATATCCCGTGGCAGGAACAGAACAGGGTCGGGAAAGGTTTTCCCTTTCGGACGACGTTGACCCCATTCTGTCCTTCATCTATCATACTCCCGTGACTGTTCCAGAACAATGTAATCACGATTTTTCATCGTGAATAGACCTCCCGTTCCGTCACTATCACGGAATCACAGGTGTGCGAACAGGAGCCCTGTTCCTGTTCCGAAATGACAGCCGTGGAGGGGAGGTCTGTTCCGAGCACTTCCTGGTACGATCTGGACATCGAGGTAAGTGGCACCCTTTATTTTACCCTCCCTGTTTTGATTATGTGATTTAAAGAGTGCTTTTGTGCTTGGTGAACTGATTTTATGTTTGGAGGAATTTTATTTTTTAAATTTACTGTCCGGCGTTATCACGTGATAACGTGATAACGTTTCAGATGGCCGGTCATAAAAGCAGCCTTATGACGGCTGCATTTACGGCCAGCCAGCAAGAGGGGGGGAGCCCGTTCCTGCTGCGGAATTAAGGTGAGTGTGTGAAAGATTTATGTTATTCTGTGGCAGGAACGGACATTTTGGCCCCGTGTGAAAATCTCCCAAGTCAGTGCATTCCACTATTGAACAGCGCTTACTGTCAGAAAGTTCTTCCTAATGTTCAGGAGGGATCTCTTTTCCTGTAGTTTGAGTCCATTGCTCTGTGTCCTAGTCTCTGAAGCAGCAGAAAACAAGCTTGCTCCATCCTCAGTATGACATCCCTTCAAATATTTAAACATGGCTATCATGTCAACTTTCAACCTTCTCTTCTTCAGGCTAAACATGCCTAGCTCCCTAAGCCACTCCTCATAGGCCATGGCTTCCAGACCACCCACCATCCTGGTTGCCCTCCTCTGGATACGTTCCAGCTTCTCAATACCCTTCTTGAATTGTGGTGCCCAGAACTGGACACAGTATTCAAGGTGAGGTCTGGCCAAAGCAGAAATGTGATATGTTTAAAAAAAAAATCACAAAAATTCTCATAATCTTTTCAACTGCAGAGCAAATTCTTGAAATTAGGTATACTTGGAAATACACACAGATGCACTCATCAAGTTAATTATCACATTTGTACAGAGCTCTGGAACACTACTTTTTTAAAACTATAACCTCACTGGCCATCTTGGAATGACACTGGCCAACTGTCATTAAAAAAAAAAAAACATTTCAAAGGTCTTCATTTGTGTCCTGGAGCTGTCAGGCCAATGGAAGTTCTTCAGCATGGGGGGAAGGGGAGAAGTGTGGCCTGCTGGCTGCATTTGGCCCCCAGGGGCACTGGGGGTAAAAAAAATGCATTTTTTCCAAAAAATGTTTGCTCCAAAATGCCTCTAAGTGCCCTCTAGGATACAAGGAGGGCATTTTCACCACAGTTTTGGAGGCCCCTGGGCCATTTTAGGCCTAGGAGAAGGCTTTTTTTAAACAGGAAGTGCCTTCCTCACTTCCTGTTGTTTAAAAAAACACCTTCCTGAGCCTAAAATGGCCTGAGGGGGCGAAAACATTGTGAAAATGATTCATACACCTCTCCAGAGTGTGCTTGGAACAATTTGGAGGCAAAAATGTGTGTATGGTGCAGTTACAGCCCTCCAAGGTCTCTTGGGGCCCCTTAGCTTTCCACAATTGTCTATCCCTGGTTTAAAATTGGGTTAACTGCTACTCTATTGTCCCCAAAACACTTTTCTTCTCACCTGGCATCACTTCAGCCACTAGTGGGCCTTCAGCCGTGAGTTCCCGCACAATCTCATTGTCATCTTCATTGACATCCAACCAGCGGCCACAGTTGAATGTGTATTTCTCTTTTGTCAGAGTTTTCAAAAGAGTTACCTTCAAGGAAACCAAAATGGCAGCAGAATCAGATACGCTTATATACGGTGGTACTGCAAACCAATTATGGAGTACTGGAATGACGTGGCATCACTAAAAATATCAGTAGAAAGAAGTATGATTTTTAAAAAATATATGCTTTACTCTGGTAATGGGATTTGCTGCTTGGAGATACAACTTCAGACTAAGGGCTTGTCTAGACAGGTGATTTAACCCAGCTTCCCCCTGTCTTGGAGTGCTGGAATCCAAACGATGCTGGAATCTTGCCTGTTTCACCTCCAGGGAGTCCAGATGATGCCCGAGGCAAAGTCGGGGGGGAGCGAGGGTAAAGCCCATTAAAACATTTTAATTAAATACCCGGGAAAACCCACTTCATGTGGGGAAACCTGGAATGGGCCAGTGCAGGAATGCAGGGTCTGTACCTGCATGCAAGTCCATATAGCTGACCACCAGCACCTCTGGAGTTGCTCTGAAGCCAGAAAGGAGGCCTGCAGCATGTGCTCAAAGCCCCCTGCATGTGACCCACCTTAATCACAAGCTGAGGGCTGCCTTCCTGGCTTCAGAAGGAGAGATGCACAACAGCAGCTGAGGCACCTGCTAATATGAGCTGGCGTGTGCGTGCGGACTTCCTCCCATTTCATCTAAATAACAGCGGGGGAGGGGAATGGGCCAGAATACACCGGGAGCAAGCCAGCATATTCTGGCAGGTCTAGACAAGCCCAGCATCTCAAGGGTTGTCCAAACAGTGAATATCATCCTAATGGAATTTGCATAGAAGTTGATCTGTCTATACAGACATTCGCATCAAGATGGAAAAAAGACGGTTAAGAGGTGATATGATAGCCCTGTTTAAGTATTTGAAGGGGTGTCACATTGAGGATGGAGCAGGCTTGTTTTCTGCTGCTCCAGAGACTGGAACACGGAGCAATGGATGCAAGCTCCAGGAACAGAGATTCCACCTCAACATTAGGAGGAACTTTTTGACAGTAAGAGCTGTTCGGCAGTGGAACACACTCCCTCGGAACGTGGTGGGGTCTCCTTCCTTGGAGGTCTTTAAACACAGGCTGGATGGCCATCTGTCGGGGATGCTTTGATTGTGATTTCCTGCATGGCAGGGGGTTGGACTGGATGGCCCTTGTGGTCTCTTCCAACTCTGCAATTCTATGATTCTATGATTCTATGTCATATCTAGAAGGTGGGGAGGCAAATCCACTGCTAACTGTGTCAGGGAAGCCTTTGGGGCTTTTCTCTGAGTTTTTAAAAAGCTCCATAGGGAATGTGAATGTCTGACCATTAAGACAATCGCATTTGCATCACTGTGTCAAGGCGATTGGGTAGACGAGCATGGGGGCAAGGCTTGCAAACAGGGCAAGCGCCTGCTGCCCCCATGTTGGATTTTTGGCTAAGCGAGAGATTGGTGAGGCAATAAAACAGAGATCTTTTCCTCTCTTCTTCTTTTTCTTTTGTAAATATGAAGCATCACTTGTGTGTGCCATGGTAAATGTTTTTTTTAAAAAAAATTGGCAGCAGCAGCAGTTTTAAAAACTCGAGTAATTCACTCACAGTAATTCACTAACAGTAATTCACTAACAGCACCCATCTTAGCTAGGGGGTATGCAAAGTTTAAGGGGGCTGTAAAACCATTAAGACACATCACAGTGCTGCAAATTCCTATTTCTTTGGAGCAATCTGTTCCTCCCCCCTTCATACAGATGGGACCTCAGAGTAGATTCACTGCCTCACTGGCATAGAAACTGCTGCTGTTTGAGAATATTTCTGGATTATCCTTCTGATGAATGAATGCTTGAGGTGATATGCAAATAGCATATATTCCAACATTTCACAGGATTCTGCCCCTTCCTCTCCTCATTTTGCACTTTGAACTCAGACTGCAGCCATTGAAGCAAGCAGAGGAGAAAGGGGGAAATCAGGAGGAAAGAGAAATTGGAATGTTTTAAAAGTAGTTGGAAAATTGGGATGACACAGAATTACTCAGAAATGTCTCTGGAAAAAGTAGGGCAGCTGAGGGGTATGACATAAAAATTGAAAAACCAGACCATGTTTGGTACAGTAAAATCAGGGAATGATAAGAAAAAAAGAGAGCAGTGTTAACTATGAAAAGCTCAGGGGATCTCCCATCTGAGTAGGCACAAATGATTGGATCCAGACTATGGAGATTATCAGATGCTTTTTTTAAAAAAACCAAGGAGCTTGCAAGAATGACATCACTGTACCACCAAAGGGTGTACCTCCCACAGTACCTCCTTTCGTGCTTCCTCTGTTCTCCCTCCATGCTGGAGCGACAAAAAAGGTACTGCTTTTTTTTAAAGCATCTGATAATCTCCTATCTTGAAAGACTATATCTCCCTTTACAAGCCAGGCTGAGTTCTAAGATCAGCAGGGGAGGGTTTTCTCTCATTCCCACCACCTTTGCAGGTATGGTCAGTGAGGACTCAGGAGAGAGCCTTCTCTGTGGCTGCTCCCAGGCTGTGGATCTCCCTTCCACAGGACGTCCGGTTGGCCACCTCCCTGCTCTCTTTTCGTCAGTAGTTGAAGCTGTTTTTATTTAGGCAGGGGTTTGAAATGTGAATTTTAATTGGTGTGCTGCTTTTAAAGTTTGCGATTTTTACTGATATTATGTTTTTACTCTATGCTGTGTTTTTCACTGTTATATTTTTATAATTGTAACAATTTAATTCTTTTTTAACCTTTGTAATTTTTGTAATGTTTTAGTGGCATTTTTTAGATTATTGTAGGCCACCTTGAATGCCCTCTTGGGAGAAAGGCAGGATATAAATCCAAAAAATAAATAACAAAATTGTACTGTAGGCCTGCAGTTCTAAACAGACTTGCTAGAAAGCAAGTCTCACAGAATTAGGAGGGGCTTGTTTCTGAATAAAGAGGTTTAGGAGGACCATGCTGCAAAAGGTTTATAACTTATTAATCAGCAACATCCTTCAGACCTTTGAGAGATCCCTCTGACAAAAGAATGAGCAGCAACTCCTTCGCAAGTGGATGTCAACTTTTTATCCAGGAGTGGAAATGACAGCAAAGCGAGACTAATGAGGTACGACTGACTGCGCGGATGAATCTTTGGAACCAGCATGCATCTCTGCAATGCTTCATGGTTTACTAACCCTCTGCTAGATCTCTAAACATCCATGCAGCACGAAAGAGGGCAGAAACCTATCAAATCGCATTAGAGGCCCCCAAAGCCAGGATCTGTCAGCAGTGTGACCTTATTTTTAAAACATAAATACTGATTTCTCATTGCTGCACATGGATGGGTGACAAAAGAACTTTGGCCAAGATCCTACATCACGGTCTACGTTTTGTAACTTTACGAATCCACAGCTACGTTGCAGAAACACAATAAAACCCTGGGCTTGTCTACACGAAAGGGAAAAAACAACTGCTCCACAGTAACAGCAAGTTGCAGCAGCTGTGACCTGTCTTAATGGTCTTACAGCCCCCATAAACTTCACATGCCTGTAGCTAAGATGGTGGCCACAAATGGATTACTTGTGTTTTAAAATCTGCCGCCACTGAACATTAAAAAAAAACAAAACTATTTTATGGTGCACACAAGTGATATTCCGCCTTTCCAAAAAGAGAGAGAGAGAGAAGAAAAGATAGCACAAACCTCCATTTTATCGCCTTAGTGTTCACTCGCTAAAGGGAAAATCCAACATGGCAGCCAGCAGGCACTTACCCTATAAACCATCCCCACCTCCTGTGTTCATCCAGCCAATCAGGTTTCCACTCTGTCCTGCATGGGGAAGCGATTCATGTCAAATTGCTTGTCTTAACAAGTGAAAATGCCCATATCATTGGAGTTTTTTTTTTAAGTTGGGAAAAGCTGCGGAGGCTTTTCTTACGTAGTTTTTTCCTCTTTCTGGCCCCCCTCCTTCACAATATGATGAGACAATGCAGGATCCCATTAAGACAGCTTGTTTTCTGAGTGAATTCTGTGAGGGGTATTTTCACTGTGTGGACAACCCCCCTGTTAGTGAACTGTAAAGATGAGCATCCCGACACTGGCACAAGTGCTCCAAAGTGCATCAAACACTTCTGGTGTGCATTGGGAACTTCTGGTGTGCATTGGGCATTTTTGATGCACATCGGGTGCTCCTGCTGTGCTCCAGCACTTCCTAGCCAGCATCTGGATGTGCATTGGGTAGCGTCCTGAACTGTACCAGTGCCCATTGCACATTGGGCCACAGTGCATCAGTCACTCCACTATTGTGCAGGAGATGCCCATGTGTTGTAACATCACGCCAGCCCCTAAATGAATATGGATACTGCGAAACTACTCAGTTCAACTTTCTGCACACACAAGATGATTTACAGAGATGTAAGTCCCAAGCAGAATGTCTACCAATATTTCTATGGTTTGTTCTATTGCTATGTGGAGCAGGGTTTATATAGTGTCTGCTATTCCATCTACTCTATCAGTTTTTCATAATGAGAACACAATCATCCTGAGTATCAAATTTCCCTCAAATAAATGCAAGTTTGTAGTCCTAATGCTTATGAAGATAGGCCTAAGGTGACTATTCAATGCTCACTGATATTAGAAATGACCTATTTGCGTAAGTACCTTTCCTGTCCTATGCCCCTAAAGAAAACAGAAGCAAGCTATAATATACATAATATGGAAATATATTTGTAGGATTATAGAGTTGGAAGAGACTACAAGGGCCATCCAGTCCAACCTGCTGCCCTGCAGGAATAAATAATCAAAGCATACCCGACAGATGGCCATCCAGCCTCTGCTTAAACACCTCCAAAGAAGGAGACTCCATCACACTCTGAAGCAGTGTATTCCACTTCTGAACAGCTCTTTTTGCCAGGAAGTTCTTCCTAAAGTTTAGGTGAAATCTCGTTTCCTGTAGTTTGAGTCCATTGCTCTATGTCCTAGGAGATTTTCAGACGCCTCTTTCAGCGTCTTGCCGCGCAAGCAGCCTCCGGAGCAGTAACGAGGCTGCTGCGTGGCAAGGGGTCCATTTTGGACAACTTCCGTGAGTGAAAAACAGTGCGGCTGCCTCCAATGCTAGCCACAAGAGTCACGGACGACGCCAAGAGAGAAACGGCGTCATCCAAAATCGACCCCTTGCCATGCAGCAGCCTCGTTACTGCTCCGGAGGCTGCTTGCGCGGCAAGATGCTGAAAGAGGCGTCTGAAAATCTCCCTAGTCTCTGGAGCCATAGAAAACAAGCGTACTCCCTCCTCTCCAATATGACATCTTTTCAAGTATTTAAACATAGTTATCATGTCATCTCTTAATCTTCTCTTCTCCAGGCTAAACATAGAGCTTGTCTATACAGTGAAAATACTCCTCATAGAATCCGAGGAGAATATGTTTTGTCCCAATGGGATCCCGCATCATTTCGCCCTATTTGGAAGGAGTGGGGACAAAAACTCCAAATACACAGCAGGAAAAGCCTTCACGGCTTTTCCCATATTTTAAAAAAATCTCTGAAGGAAATGCACATTCCCACTTGTTCGGACAACCGATTCACTTTGCTACTCATTCCCGATAACAACGGAAGTGGAAAGCTGATTGTTTGGATGTGCGCAGGGGGCAGATCTCGCTGGCAAGGCAAGCACCTGGAAACGGCATGTTGGATTTTCGCCTTACTGACACCCGCGCTATGCCCCTGGAATGCTGGAGGATGACATCATCTGGTAATGTTGCCACTTCCTATTCTTCTAGCAATCTTTTGACGTGGTTTTTGCCACATCTGATAATCCCCCAAATTTGACCCTGCTAATTTTACTTTGACCATGCCTACTTTGTCCTTGAGTTCCACTCTACACCTTAAGATCTGCCTGCTACTCCAATGTGGTCCCAAAGATGCTTTCCAAATTGGAATTCAGGAAGGACAGAAAAGGTATTAGACAGGGGTAAAAACTTACATCAATATTAGACACAAATATGAACTCATGGAAATCATAATCTATAGTGATGCCTCTGTTTGGCTCATACCTGGAATGGCTGTCTTTTCTACTGGCTTCTTACCTTGTTCAGATGCCAGCCAGAAAATGGGCTCCGCTTCTCATGCCATATCCGGATCTTGTACAAAGCACCCAGATCTGGGAGTTCAATCTGTATGCATAAAGAAGTATCAGAATAAACTCATCCAAAGTAGCATCTTCCTATAGTGGGACACAACTTGCTGGGAAGTTCTCTTGCACAGGCCCCAGAGAAATGAACTAGAACTGTACAAGATAGAGATACAACTCCTGGACTCTTGAATCCTCACACACATGGACAAATGATTGCTGTAGATTTCTCCCCACTGTGAAAGAAAATAAACATTTCACGGACACATTTGTATTTGAATGTCCCAAAATGTTGCAGAAGAATGATTGTGTAGAGAAAAACATCATAAGTTATTTTTGCACAAAACAACCCCATGTTTTCTATGCAGAAGATATGTTTCCTATACAAGAAGCCATGTTTTCTGCACAGAAACTCATTTTCTGCACAGAAAACATCATTTTTGCACACGAAAAACTCACATATTTTTTTCCACACCATAATTCCTCCACAGCAATTCAAGACATTCAAACTGGGAGAAAACTATGAGAAGTCCCCATTCTTCTCAACAGGGTTTCCTAATTGTTGGGAAATTATTTTTTCAGCCTGGAAACAAATTATTGAGACTATTCTTTCTATCCCTAGCGCAAGAGTAAGATAATCCAGAAGAAAGTGTTTCATGCAGGGCAGCTGCAATATTCACTTCCATAACTCACCAGAGAGCCAACCCCAGCACATTCTGGGCAACCAAGAAATGAAGTGGTTTGCTTTCCAGTTCTGTTTGGGACCAAAAATCTGCAATTTATGGGGATTTTCTGTTTGGGAATTGGGGAAGAATGTAATCAGCCCTCCTCTTTTAAAGTGGTGAGAACAAGGTTCAAATCACCAATTGGCCAAGGAAACCCACTGGGTGACTCTTTCTCAGCCTCAGAGGAAGACAAAGGCAAACCCTCTCTGAACAAATCTTGCCAAGAAAACCTCTTGAAAGGGTCTCCTTAGGGTCACCATAGGTTGGAAACAACCTGAAGGCACACAACAACCAACAAAGCTATTTGGGGACAAATTTTCATCTGGAAAAAAGTTGAATTGGGAAATCCAGGAACTTGGGGAGGTCTTGGGTGGTTTGAGGTGACCAAAAAGGGAAGAGGCTACACTCTCCCTTCCCCTGTTGTAGTGAAAGGGATGGAATTTGTGCAAGAAAGTGATGGCAGAGCTCTTGCACAGCATCTGCACTTCCGTTGGGCATATGGAAGACAACTTTACAGTGGGCTGTACTGCCTACATTTAGTAAACAAGCTATGCTTCTCAAATATATTTTGCTTTGCCAAGAAACCAGTCATATCTTAATAGTTAAAACTGTTCATGAAAGAGGAATGTTAAGAATTTATGCAAATTTTTTGTTACCCTTGAGAAAGGGTATCTTGGGGCATCTCGACAACCAATTGAAATAAATTATTAACCAGCCATATACAAGAGCAAAAGTGGGGGATATGTTCCAAGACCTCCTGTGGATAATAGGGAACCCCAGTATCTCCAATAAGAAGAACACCAGAAATTGACCATAGAATCACATTGGAGGACCTAGAAATGCCTAGAGAGAACATACATGTTCGGATGTGGATAAGTGAAACCATGGATACTGACTCCATGGATACAGGGGTCGGCCTGTACTTTTTTTCATCACCAACAGCAACAGCCAAAAATAAAAAGTTTTGTGTAAAATAAGTTGTTTTTTGTGTATTTTTCCTCGCCTTGCTCTCCTTCCATAGTTAAGTTAAAACATTTTTAGGCTGTCAGACTTTTAGAAGCTGACTGGGGTGGGCTTTCAATGCTGTGCAGTGCTATTTTTAAGTTTTGTATGTTGTCCTTTAAAGAATTTTAAGTTTTTAAATGTTTTTAACTTTATTGATTGTTTGCTTTTAAAATAATGTTTGTATTTATACTTTTATGGAAGCCTTTGTATCGTTTTAATCTGTATTGTTTTTAATGTGTTGTTAGCCACCTTGAGTCTCATCATTGAGAAAAAGGGGAGATATAAATGAATAAAATAATAATCATACAGGTCGCCCCTCATATCCACTGGGGATATGTCCCCAGATTTACTGCAGATACACAAAGCAAGTTTGAAAGTAGATGATTTGCCATGGCTCCTTCCTAGTGAATCTTGGGATTTGTAGTTTTACAAGGTCTTTAGGCTTCTCTGCCAAAGAGTGTTGGTACCTCACCACACTACAAATCCCAGGATTCCATAGGAAGGAGCCATGGCAAATCATCACTTTCAAACTGGATTATTTGTATAGTGAGGATTTGGCGAGAGTCGTGCTGGAGGACCTTCTGATGCCTAGAGGGACTACCTCCAGCACGACTCTATGGTCCTCCAGATGCCTAGAGAGACCTTCACCCTCCCGACAACGGGTAAGTGAAACTGTGGGTACTGATCCCACATAAACAGGGGGTGACCTGTAATAAGAAGAAGTAACAATGTTTTCATTTTAAACCCACCCCCAAATGTGGGAGAAAACTTTGGAAACTGAGCAAAGACTGACATCCCTAATGTGAAACGGGATCTTCCTCTGGGGATGTGCTGATCTGACGTGCACTGATCCCAAACCATATGGTAAGCTAGAATTTTGGGGTCACTGAGTAGGACAAAGACAGCCATATGAACAGGACACCACAAGATATCCACTTTTGGGGCACCTGGCTTCAAAGCATCAGGGCAAAGGCAGCTGCTATCTTTGTTTACTTGAGCAAGAAAACTGGGAAGAGGAAAAGGGACTGTGCCTACATCCCTGCAGTAAATTTATAAGTTTATTTCCTGCAGGCTTTGTTTAATGCTGAATCACAAGGGTCATTAAACATCTATTCAAAATTGCATTACATGATGCAGGGAAAGGATAACTGGAACCATTCTATGCAGGGCAGAAAAAGCTGCAGGGTCTCCTGCTACCTGGCCTTACAGCCCCCTCCCTCCAATAATTCATAATTTGGCTTATCAGACACTTCATGTGGTTTCAAATAGACCAGGGCAACCCAAACATAGGGGTTAGTGGAGGTCACTAGGGGCTAAGAAGGTGTCTTGAAAATTCCCCAGAATCAAACATGCCCAGAACATGATTAAGCAAAGCCCCCACTTAGACAATCATTAGGGAGGAATGTGCTAATCTCTCCTGGATGCACCTGGCAGCGAGTCATACTCCAAAAACAAACAGTGCCTAAAACATCTATTATCCCCACTCATCCCAGTAAATGTCTTTCCTTCACACCTCTCCCCATCCACAATGCAGAGGAGGCCATAAACCCATCAACCTTAATATTTCAACCATTACCATCAATCAACTAAGCTGGAGCTTCCATTGTCTAACTGTGGGAAAGTCACCAAGCATTGCTTTACTTGCAAAACACACCTTGAGGGTTGGATATTGGGTATAAATATTACCCCAAGTCATAGCCAAACTGTGCTGCTATAGTTGGATGCCATCACTCTGCCCAACTGCTATATCACCCTCAGATTGAAGCCTGAGTTGTCATTCGCTGCATGAATCTCTGCTCTCCAGGCAGGTAATTATAGCCCATTCCCCAAATCTATTCCTCTATCCAAATACTTCCTCCTAATTCTTCATTAGCCTTGTACGATCACTTGTGAATGTGAGTGCATGTATGAATGCTTCTGTGATTATTTTCCAATAAAAAACATTTTCATTTCATTTTGGCTTGGAATCTCATTGGTGAGTACTGCTATACAGAGGTATAAGGGTCCCATAAGTTACCCAACCTCTCACAGTCATACCTTTGAGCTAATTAAAATTCCCCAATTTAATATCATAATTCAAAGGTCACAAATGGGCTCCATGGACCCCACGCAATTTGGGTAACACTCCAGTGTTCTATAACTACTGCCCTGGGAAGCTACTACGTTTGCTAGAAAGTAGTGGGGAAGTAGAAAATAGTAAAAAAAATTCAGGCCAAGCTCCCAAACCAGTTAACAATATAGTTCTCCAGCCAGTCCTTTGGAGATTTGGTAACTTTGTGGAAATTACTGTACATTTCCCGCAGCTACTGCTACCTGGGTTATTTATGAACCAGTGCCTCAGGCACTGGAGAGGGGAAATTAGGGAGGGGACAGGCCATTCTATCTCACCTTGCTACAAGAGCATCAGTCAAATAAGTGAGTAGGAAGGGGCAGAAAAGAGGATTTGAAGGTCAATCACTAGATGTGAAGGATGCAGGAAGAAAGGGAATTCTTTGCCAGCTGAGATTAAAATCAAGAAGAACACATGCACCACAGTGCTCATCTCCTAGTTAAGGCAACCATTGGCCATGCTGAATGAGGATCACAGCAGCTGAAGAGCATCATAATTGGAAGGCACCAAACTATCACCAACATTTTTGTACAATCATGCCTGAGAAAGAGTTCTGCAGAACTCAGGAGCTCACGCCACTTACGCACCTCTTGTGCAATGTTTTAGTGGCTCTAATAAAGTGATTACCCAACTTTGATTTGTGTATGTAGACAAAACGAGAAGCCGTACCATAAATTTGTCAGTTTGTCCAGCTTCAAAGTTATCAGAATTGTTGTCCAGTTTCATTTCATCAGATTTCCCTTTGTCACCATAAACCTGGAGGAAGATGGGGGCATCTGTCCCTGCCCCTTTGATGTCACTTGTCCATATCCACAGTGACCAAGGATTTTCTACCCAAAAGAGAGAGAAAGAAAAGAATTTATAAGTGAATAAGAAGGTCTAACACTGATGATAGAAGGATCAACACAGAAGAAAATGAATCAGAAACTAAACAAATAAACTACAGGTCAACCCCTGTTTATGCAGGATTGGTACCTGTGGTTCCAATTACCCATGGTTGACAATCTCCCACACACACACACACTCATCTGCTCCCTGTGTGTGAGTGAGTTGGTGGGTGGCCCATGCCGTCATATGCCACAGAGGAGCCATGCTGGCAGGATCCAGGAGGGAGGCAGCAGCTGCATTGACATGGCACAGTCAAAGTGAGGGCAAGAGTGGGAGGCCGGCCAAGAAGGAGCCTGACCATGCCTCTGTGGGCATACAAAAGAGTTTGCCCCTCTCTTCTGTCTGGAGAGTCATGGCAAGCCCAGCTGTGCCTCTCTGGGCAGACCTGCCAGGGGGGAGATTAGGTGGAGTGCCCCTGGGCACCATCCAGGCAGTAGAGGTGCCAATCAGGTATGCCTGGCCACAGTTCCTGCTCTGAGGGAGGGAGGGAAAGCAAGATGGCATCCAGGAGTAGTTCTTCATCCCAGCCAGGTTTGGGCAGGTGAGATTGGGCCCAGGCAAGGGAGCAGAGGCTGTCCTCTCCCCTCTGCCCCTCCCAGCAGAGCTCTGGCCCTCCTTGCCACCTGCCCATCCCTGACGCCACTGGCTCATGGAGAAGCGACACCCCCTGGGCACCCAGTAAGGCACTGAAAATACAGTCGGACCCCCATATCCGCTGGGAATTGGTTCTGGGGGGCCGTGGATACTGAAAACCATGGATAATAGTGAACACCATCGAAAAGAATGGGACTTCTGGTTTAAAATACCATAGAGTTGCCTTGGAGGACCTAGAAAATGGCTAGAGACGACACATTTTTTAGGAAGACTCTATGGTAGGTGTGCTATTTTGTGTCCCGTCGATAACTAAATCAGTGAATAATGAATCAGTGGATACAGACGCCCTACCATAATAGGGTTCATTATTATCTGTGGTTTCATGTTTCCACAGTAAATCCAGGAACATACCCCTCCACAGATACAGGGGTCGACCAATATTTACATAGTGTGCTTTTCTATCCCCATCCAGAAGAACTTGGATTTTAAATAGCCATGCATTCTTCTTTTGACAAGTAAATCTCTTCATGGCTTAGAGATGCAGAAATATGTAATTATTTTTCATAAAATTAATAAAATCACATATTACTCTTAAAACCACATTCGTCCTAGAACTGATCCAATGCCAGCATCGACTACCTCCACCAAAAGTGGGAAAATGCAATTCCCATGTTACCAAAAAGCATATCTCTCGGTCACACTAGATGTTATATTTAGCATGTTTTTTCAAAGAGGTGCTTCCTGAAGTTATGAAAGAAATCTATTTGCCCTTGTACATGATCTTCCTCGCCTACATATCTTGCTTTTAATGTGCTTTATGTTGTGATTGATCTTTGGGAAATAACCCCAATTTGAATTTGCAAGTCTGATTGCTGAAACACAGATCTCTGAGGAAATATGATAAAGGGAAGGAAAATGGATTACTCATGATGAATATGCATTCCCCTAACATCTAGTTTGACCCTCAGGCAAGCACTTGATCGTCTATAAGAAAACAGTTTGGTGAAATGGAAAGCATGTTGGGAGTCTGGACCTGAATGGACTAAGCTCAGACCTTTGCTTAATCATGAAAATCTGTCAGGAACAATCCTTGCTGAGCTTCAAATTCTGTCTGGTCTTTATCAATTCAGAATGCAGGTGAGGATCTCACAAAAAGCAATGTTCCTCTCTCTGTTTTTTTTAAAGGATCTTGCACACAGAATGGTAGCATACCCATCCCAAATACACTCAGCCCTCCATATCCACGGATTCTGCATCCATGGATTCAACCATTCACAGCTTGAAAATATTCCCCCCCAAAAAAAAACCTATTCCAAAAAGCAAACCTTGATTTTGCCATTTTATATAAGAGACACCATTTTACGATGCCATTGTATATAATGAGACTTGAGCATCCATAGATTTTGATATCCATGGGGGTCCTGGAACCAAATCCCAGTGGTTACTAAGGGCCCTCTGTACAGTTCTTGTTTTTTTTTAGAACACACAGACACACACTTCAGACAGAACTAGAGTGCAGTCTAACCTATCTCAGAAGGTTGCTGCAGAGAAAAAATGAGACCACCAAATACATAATCTCCCTGGGGGCATTTTTTAAAAAGCTGAAAGTGCACACACCTGGGATGATTGATCACTGAATATTTATTTGTTTGTTTGTTTGTTTCATGCCCACATCTTTCCATCCCCACCTCTCCAAATGCTCACAGAAGCAAACCTTAGTTGTGCAAACCACTTTGCAAATACTGTACAGCCTTCCCAACAACCCTGGGTTCAGAGCTTTGGAAAATTACAGTTTTGCACTACAGCTCCCAGAATCCCCTAGGTTTTTTTTAAGAAGCTGTAGTCCAAAAAAAAAGTAACTTTGCCAAGCTCTACCAGGATTGGAAGAATCCTGACTCTCCACAGAAAGCCTTCTTGCCATAGATATCAGAAAATTAATGCAGACAGAGGTCTTGCAAAAGGACAGTTAAGGAATGCCCCTGTCCAAGCAGGCAGGAGGGTGAGATGACAATACAAGTTATCTCCACATATGGCCGTTAAAGGTCACCAATTACTCAAGGCCACTGCTTCTTGCCCATTTAATATCCAACCACCACAAAGGAATTAAACTGTCAATAGCAATCAGGGTTGATAATATAGCAGTTTAAAGGTCATAAATGCTTTGCCTGCATGGACTGCAGCACAGAGATAAAGTGGTTGGAACATTAAGGAATGTCTGCGGTAATGAACTGGATTTCAACGGGATTACATCTGGAACAGGACAAACCGTTCACCACAGAGGCGCCTTGATTATGCAGCATCTTAACCAATTTTAAAAGCATTTGTTGCACTAATGCGATCAGCGAGAGGACGGGCAGAAGGCAGGATGAATTCCTCCCACCAATTATGAACCTTATGCAACTCTTTGTTTCTGACACATCTATTACTGTGGAGGATAATAGACATCCTGGAGCTAGTGGGGATGTAGAAATATTTGGAGAGGCTGCTGTTTAACATTTTAGTAACCTTGAAGGTCATCCCACTCTTTGACAACCACATGTCCTCCAACATTTTGAAGGTGGAAAACCAAGACACGTGTGGCCAAGCAACATCAGAGCGTAGTTAAGATGGCAAAAGGTATTAATGGGGGAAACACATAAGTTAGGACAAGCTGCAGCAGCTGGCTTTTGCCTGAAACTACTGGGAAGGGGAAGATCTTCCCCATCCTATTCCCACCCGCCCCCAGGGAGCTAACTGGATACACACTACTTTCAGCTCAGTTTGCAGCAACTAAAATAAGCTGAGGATAAAGGGGGAGAGAGGAAGGAAGAGAGAGAAACTGGGACGTTTTTAAAGCGGCTGAAAAAGGAGGACAACAGATGGTTAATCTGGACTGTCCCAGCCAAATTAGGACATTTGAAAGGTATGCAATCAAGAGCACTCAGATTTGGTAAGACAAGAGAGCGTAGATAAATTTCTGGGTCCATGGACCCTAACTATGGGACAAAGGTGGGGAAGAAGAAGAAGAGGAGGAAGAGGAGGAAAAATCAATAGAAAGGAAGACCAAGGTCATGATGGATTAGACAATGGGTGGCTCTCCAGATGCTGATGGATTGCAATGCCCAGCAGCCCAAGCCACTTGGAACTGACATTCAACAACATCTGGAGGGCCTAGCAGTTCCCACCACTGAATTAGAGAGAGTAAGGAAGATGAATTAAGAAACATTTGGATTAGACCAAGGTCCCGTCTAAATGGGCAAAATAATACTCATGGAATTCGCTGGGAATACAATCTGTCTTAATGGGAATCCACATCCATGTGTCGTATTTGGAAGGGGGGCAGCAAAAAAATCCAAAAACTATGCTTGAAAAGAGCCTTCTCAGTTTTCCTCTGAGTTTTTAAAAAGCTCTGTGGGGAATACACATTCCCTCTCATTGGGACAAGCAATCCAATTTGAATCATTTTACCATATGAGAGGAAGCACAAACCTGATTGGCTGGATGAACACGAGGGGCAGGGCTTGCTAACAGGGCAAGTGCCTGCTGTCACCATATTGAATTTCCACCTGAGTGAGTGATCGCTAAGGCAATAAACTGGTGTATTATCTTTTTCTCTCTTTTTTTGTAAATGTGAAATATCGCTTCTTCACACCATGGAAAAGGTTTTTTTAAAAAAAAATCAGTGGCGGCAGATTTAAAAATAAATCACTCGTGACTGCCATCTTGGCTAAAGGGCATGCAAAGTTTATGGAGGCTGTAAAACCATTAAAACAAGTCACAGCTGCTGCAAATGCTATTACTGTGGAGCAATCCAGGTTTTTTGAGGCTCATATAGATGAGACAAGAGTGGGGAACCTCTTGCAGCTGAAGGGCCAGATTCAGTTTTAGAGAAACTCTCAGGTGCTATCATCCAGTGCTGGGTGGAGCCAAAGGCAAAAGAGTGGGACCAAAAAGACCAGCATATTTTATCCTGAACTCTTCCTGCCAGTTTCTGAGGAGGGAAATTTCAAACATTTAGAATGTGGGTAAAGCAGTAAAACAGCTGGGAGACTAGCACAGGACAAAAAAGTGGACGGGAGAAGGAGGGGGGGGGAAGAAACATGGAAGAACCTTAAAGACCAACTGGTTTTTATTTTTTATCCATGAGGTTTCATGGATATAAACCCACTTCTTTGGATGCAGTGCTAAGCGGTATTAATGCTTCAGGTTATGATTCCTCGAACATTTTCATCAGCGCTGTATACGTTCAATCCTAAATATACACTGGACTGACTATGTGACGAATGTTGCTGTCCTTGAGCAAGCAGGGATCAGCAGCATTGAGGCCATGATATTGAGAATGCAGCTGCGCTGGGCAGGGCATGTTTCTAGGATGGAGGACCATTGCCTCCCAAAAATAGTACTCTACGGTGACTTCGCCATGGGTCAGCATAAGATGGGCACTGCAAAAAAGCGATACAAGGATTCCCTGAAACAACATCTCAGGCTTGGCCAAATTGATCACCAACAATGGTCCACCCTGGCCTCACATCAGGAGCCATGGAGACTCACTATCCACAATGCTGCAGCTTTATTTGAGAACCCATGCCAAACACGTCTTGAAGAGAAACGACAACGCAGAAAGAATCACAACCTGGAAACATCACCCAAGGAGACCCTCTGCTGTGCTTTCTGTAACTGGACTTGTTTATCTCAGATTGGCCTTTTCAGTCATCAGCGTACTTGCAGAAAGCGCAGGATGAGTCCTTCCTGAATCTTCATTTGCGAAGAAAAGCCAGAGAGAGAGAGAGATAAAGCAGTTGTGGGAATGGGATAGAATGTAATAGGACCAGAAAGATGCAAATCATGTCCCTTGACCTAAATTTTCAAGGGACCGGGCAAAGTGATACGGGTCTTTCAGGTTTTTACAGTGGTCATTTAGTACTGAAAATATAGGGCAAGAGACATGATCTGCATCTTTCTGCATCCTATTACATTCTATCCCACTCCCGCAACTGTATAAATATGCTTTATATCTGAGGCTATAATACCACTCTGTACTGCATCTGAAGAAGTGGGTATATATCCACAAAAACTTGTGCTAAAATAAAAACTAGTTAGTCTTAAAGATGCTGCCACATTTCTTTTTGTTTTCTTTCCCTCACTTCTTCCTTTTTATGCTGCAAGAGACTAACATGGCTACTTCTTTGAAAACTCCCAGCATCCTGGGTAAAAAAGTGTGGCCATCTAGGAAAGCCCAGAAGGCTGGATTGGGACTACAGGAGAGCCAAAATCAACTCTGTGGCCTATCCAGCTCTATAACTTTAAGATTCTATACAGTTCTCCACTCCTGATTTAGAGGAAAGGAATTATCCTTTACAAGGGCTGAGAGTTTAGAGTTATGAGTTAGAGTTTAGACATTCATTTTGAATGAGTAAAGAACAGCTGGCTGGAAATTCAGAAATGGGAAACGGTGTGTTCTCTTGCATCTGTCCACTCTTTTCCAAGCTGCTTCTCAGTTTATTAATTCCTCTGGCATCTCTGCCTTCTCTAAATCCAAAATTACAACACCGCCCCCCAACTGCATCTTTTCTCCCTTCTGGCTTCTTGCTACTGATGTTCTCTGCCCTTTCTCTGCCCTCTGTTTGGCCGTTTTCATGACTATGGTTAAATGGCAGCTTAAAACACACAGACACACACAACTTCCCTCAGGGACATTCACAGACTGGTCTTGTAGTTTTCACTTTCCCTTGTACATACATCTAATTCTAAAGGTGGGAACTATGTTTTCCTCCTTACAGTGGTACTGAAGGCAGCAGATCCTGTCTGATCTGGGAAGCAAATGGGCGGTGGCCAAAGAATACCAGGTGCTATAGACTAAATTTCAGAGGAAGGCAATGGCAAACCACCTCCAAGTGTTCATTGGCTTAAAAAACCCTATGAAATTCATGGGCTTGTCATAACTCAACAGGCAACTTGGAGGCCATACACACAGTGGTACTGCAGGGATAGAAAACATTGGCCTAGATCCACTTCTTCATCCCAGCCAGGCTGGGCTCATTAAGTCTAGTGGGCTTTGATAAGTCAACGTTTACATAAGTCACACTGAATCATAGAATCATAGAATTGCAGAGTTGGAAGAGACCACGAGGGCCATCCAGTCCAACCCCCCTGCCACGCAGGAAATCTTGATTAAAGCATCCCCGACAGATGGCCATCCAGCCTCTGTTTAAAGATCTCCAAGGAAGGAGACCCCACCACGCTCCGAGGGAGTGTGTTCCACTGCCGAACGGCTCTGACTGTCAAAAAGTCACTGGTTCGATAGATCTATGCTAGATGGAAGTAACAATTAGATTTAAGCCAGGGATAGCCAAAGTGTGGCTCTGTGGTTGTGTATGGCTCCCAAGCTGGGGTTGGGTTTTGTTTTTTTGGCCCTCAACTTGTCCAGACTACCTGGATTGCCCTTCAACCACTACCCTCCTCTAAAACCTTCCCTGGAAGCTTCTGGGCGCCCACCTACATGAGCCAGGATCCTGGCTGGCCCATTCTACCCCCGTGTCATGCCCCAGGAACCTGATGAGGCTGTACAGTCAGGGGAGGAGGCGGACATGGTAGAGAACGGCCCTAGGGACCCTGGCACAGGTTTATTTACACCTGTGCCAACAGGGAACCCTGCCAACCTAGAGGCTCGAGCAGAGGAAGAGCCTGGTCCAAGTGGGTTGGCATCAGTCCCAGCAGAGAGTCCTGCCCACTCAGATAAGGATGAAGAAGAGGAGAGAGACTTACCTCCACCGCTGTATACACAACACCAAGAGCAAAAGGAGGCTCAAAGGAAATCTCTGAGAATTTATGAGAACTTGCTCATTAAGAAACACCTGTCAAACCCTTAATTGCTTTATATAGGCTGGGAGAGGCAATGGAGGCTTTGTCAGAGATCAACTGATCTCCCTGGAGAAAGCTTCCTGCTGACTTCGGTACCTGAATCCTTGCTGCCTTGACTCGTGCCTTGACCTTGGACTGTTCCTGATGACCCTGTTCCCTGATCCTACTGACCAACTTCTGGACAACGCTGCCTTCTGTAAGCCTTGACCTTTGGACTGTATTCTGGACTCTTCTTTGTGTGCCTTTTGCCTGTAGTCCTGCCTTTCCATGAAATGGAACTTTGCTTGCTCTTCCTAATTAATTGTCACTGGAGCTTGGCTGCTTTCCCAGCTCTTGTTTAACTTGCTGGCAATTTGGAGTTGCTTTTGGACACCCCCCATTACCTCAACAGAATGGGCAGGAGTCCAAACAGGAACACCAGCATGCTGCTGCAGCTTCTACCACCCTTGTCTTTGCTGACTCAGAGGCACGAAGGGGGCCCACAACATGTAACTGAAGGCCCCCTGCATGTGACCAGCCTTGGTTACATGCTGTGGGACTTCTGCCTGGCTTCTGGAGGAGCCAAGGAGATGGCAGCATCAGTGAAGGGTGGCATGCTGGATGGGCTCCTGTGGACATGAGGAGTAAACTGGGTACTATTCTATAATGCTTTAACGGGCCCCACCCCACTTTCCCGCCATCTCAGTCCCATATCTACCCTGGGGCAGAATGGGGCAAATGCCCTACATCATATGGACTGCCGTGCTCTGATGGGGTATTTAGCCTGCATAGATAAGCCCAAGGAGATTCAATTCACCTTTTAAATAGGTTACAGAGCTCCCCTGCACTGTTTCACATCAAATCTACCCATTTTTTAAATCCAAAAAATGGACTTCTGGACACTTCCAGGGTTTTGGAAACATTTTTGGTAAGCCATGAAGCCCCTGGGTCATCCCAGGGGCAGAAGATTGGCCCCTGGATCTGCTACAATGATCCCACATTTGATTTGGCCATTTACAGAGGAGAATTTACAAGTTGGAATGAGAACTTAGTTCTTGCCCTATCTACCAATTCTGCCACCTACACATTAATCTTAAATAAATGTCCTTCAGCCAGTCTTCAATAATAAGGAGGAAGCCCAGCTGTGGCAAGCCCAGAAGGCATTTGCAAGATAGAATCAGTGGACATGGATGGAGGTATGTACTATTCCAACAATCGGTTCCACACTCTCCAATGTTTCCCAGATGAAAACAAAAGTGGCCAAGCAACATCAGAGTGTGGTCAAGATGGAAAAGGTCCTTGATGAGGAAGAACACACAAGCAAGGAGAGCCTACTGGGTTTTCCCTCAGCCTACTGGAAAGGGCAAGACACTTCCCAATCCCCTTATCTCCCTGCCTCCATATGCTGAGCATACCCTGAGAAGCACTTTCAACTCAGTTTACAGCAACTGAAGTCTCTCTCTCTCTGGCTTTTCTTCGCAAACGAAGATTCAGGAAGGACTCATCCCGCGCTTTCTGCAAGCGCGCTGATGACTAAAAAGGTCAATCCAAAATAAACAAGTCCGGTTGCAAAAAGCACAGCAGAAGGTCTCCTTGGGTGATGTTTTTGTTTGTGATTCTTTCTGCGTTGTCGTTTCTCTTCAAGACTTGTTCGTCGTGAGTTCTCAAATAAGGCTGCAGCATTGTGGATAGTGCGTCTCCATGCCTCCTGATGTGAGGCCAGGGCGGACCACTGTTGGTGATCAATTTGGCCAAGCCTGAGATGTTGTTTCGGAGAGTCTTTGTATCGCTTTTTTGGAGCACCCCTCTTACGCTGACCTGTGGCGAGTTCACTGTAGAGTAGTATTTTTGGGAGGCAATGGTCCTCCATCCTAGAAACGTGCCCTGCCCAGCGCAGCTGTGTTCTCAATATCATGGCCTCAATGCTGGTGATCCCTGCTTGCTCAAGGACAGCAACATTCGTCACATAGTCAGTCCAGTGTATATTTAGGATTGTGCATAGACAGCGCTGATTAAAGCGCTCGAGGAGTCGTAGGTGGTGGCGATAGATGACCCATGTTTCAGATCCATAAAGGAGGATAGACAGTATGATGGCTCTATACACACTGATTTTTGTGCTTTGCCTCAGGTGTTTATTGCTCCAGACTCTTTTGTGAAGTCTTCCAAATGCACTATATGCCTTTGCTAATCTGTGATCGATCTCTTTGTCAATCTTGGCATCTGAGGAGATGATGCTTCCCAGGTAGGTGAACAGCTGAACGGACTTGAGCACAGATTTGCCGACGGCAATGTGGGGGTGGTGGTGTTCGTCCTGTGGTGCAGGCTGGTAAAGAACTTCTGTTTTCTTCAGGTTGACTTCTAGCCCAAACAGCTCTGCAGCTGTTGCAAAGCAGGACGTTAGGTGCTGCAGAGCTGCTTCTGTGTGGGCAACAAGGGCAGCATGATCGGCAAAGAGCAGCTCACAGACTAGATAGTTTAGAGTCTTAGTGTGAGCCCTCAGACGGCTTAAGTTAAACAAGCTACCATCAATACGGTAGCGTATATAGATGCCGTCATCTTCTTCAAGCTCTGCCATAGCCCTTTGGAGCATCGTGCTAAAGAAGATTGTAAATAAAGTTGGTGCAAGAACACAACCTTGCTTCACTTCATTAGTTATTAGAAAGGGCTCTGAAAGAGCATCGCCATATCTGACTTGACCACACTGGCCCTCGTGTAGCAAGATAATCATTTTAAGGAATTTGGGGGGGGGACATCCTAGTCTTTCCAGGATCTGCCACAGACCTTTTCTACTTACAGTGTCAAAGGCTTTGGTGAGGTCGACAAATGTTACATAGAGACCCTTGTTCTGCTCCCTACATTTTTCTTGCAGTTGCCTAAGGGCAAATACCATGTCTGTAGTACTCCTATTGGCTCTGAAGCCACATTGGCTTTCAGGGAGAAGTTCTTCTGCAATAGCAGGAACTAATCTGTTCAGGAGTATCCTTGCAAGGATTTTTCCAGCAACAGAGAGCAGTGTTATGCCTCGATAGTTTGAGCAATCGGATTTTGCTCCTTTTTTCTTGTGCAGGGTGATGATGACTGCATCTCGGAGGTCTGATGGCAGTTCCCCTTTTTCCCAGCAATTCACAAGGAATTCATGGAATTTTTCATGGAGTGCATGACCTCCGTGTTTCCAAACTTCAGGTGGGATTCCATCAATCCCAGCTGCCTTGCCGTTTTTCATCTGCTGTATGGCCTTAAGGGTCTCTTCCAAAGTGGGAGCTATGTCCAATTGATTTTTCATTGGTTTTTGTATCATATGTTGGATAGCTGAGGCTTGGACTACTCGGTTGGCACTAAAGAGACTTTGAAAATGTTCAGCCCAACGATTTAGGATGGAGGCTTTATCAGTAATTAATGTTTGACCATCTGTACTGTATAAGGAGCTTTGGACCTGATAAGTAGGTCCAAACACTGCTTTAAGAGCTTCATAAAATCCTCTATGATCACCCAGATCTGCACAGCGTTGTGTCTTTTCTGCTATATTGATCCACCACTTGTTCTGCATGTCTCGGAGTTTTTGTTGTAGTTTGCTACATGTGAGGCAGAAGGCTGCTTTTCTTACATAACAGGTTGGCTGGGCGAGGTATGCCTGGTGAGCAGCTCTCTTCCTTGCCAACAGCTCCTGGATCTCTTGGTTGTTTTCATCAAACCAGTCTTGATTTTTCTTGTGGGAGAACCCGAGGGATTCTTCTGCAGACTGGAGGATACTGTTTTTGATATGTTGCCAAAGCACTGTAGGAGAAGGATCTGTAGGATGATCTTCAAGTTTTGTTTGTAGATTTGCCTGGAAGTTGTCTCTCATGGTAGCTTGTTGAAGATTGTTGACTTGGAGTCTCTTCTTTAAGATGCCACCCCTCTTAGGTTTGAACTTAAGATGAAGATTTAGTTTACATCTGACGAGGCGATGATCTGTTTGGCATTCTGCACTGGGCATCACTCGGGTATGACGGACATCACGAATGTCTCTCTGACGGACTAGAACGTAGTCAATGAGGTGCCAATGTTTGGATCGGGGATGCATCCAGGTTGTCTTCAAGCTATCTTTCTGCTGAAAGATTGTGTTTGTAATAGTCAGCTGTTGTTCTGCACAGAACTCTAGCAGGTGTCCGTTATTGCAATTTCCAACACCATGCTTGCCTAAGACACCTTTCCAGGCTTCGGAGTTCTTTCCTACTCTGGCATTGAAGTCACCAAGGATAATAATTTTATCTTCTACAGGGACTTTTTGTATGAGTTGGCGTAGGTCTGTGTAGAATTTGTCTTTCTCTACAGGGTCGGCTTGCATAGTTGGGGCATATATACTAAAGAGAACAACATGTGGGAGGCGTAAGGAAATAATGCGATCAGAGTGTCCTGTTGGCAAGGTTTCGAGTTTGGAGGCAATGGAGTTTTTAATCATAAAGCCTACTCCTGAAAGATGTTTTTCGGTTTTGGGTTTGCCAGACCAGTAGAGTGTGTAGCCGGCGCCATGTTCTTTAAGGCTGCCTTCCTCATGGAAGCGAACTTCACTAAGAGCAGCAATGTCAATATTAAGCCGTGATAGTTCAAGGGCTATTAGGGCAGAACGACGCTCAGGCCGTCCACTATCTTCAGAGTCTTGCATGGTTCTGATGTTCCAGCATGCAAGTGTCAGTTTATTTACACCTTTGGAGGCCGGTGTGTGCCTTTGTTTCTTTGCCTTGGTTTGACTGCATCAGAAGATTCTCGTTGGCCGCGGCTAGCCAACCAGGTAGTTGGGGATGAGCTTTCGTTAGGCCACCTTTTCTAGCCCCCTCTCCATATGGGAGCAAGCAGTGCTCTCCTTAAAAAAGGCTGCTTGGTCGTTCAGGATGCTGCCGAACAAGACTGTCATCTCCCGGGTCAGCCTCGAGCGACCAATGTCCTGAACCGCCTACATGCAGGGTTGGGGCTGCGGCTTCCAGTGCATCTTTATACCTGCCGGTTTCGTCCCTCACCAGTCGCTACAGGGCTTTTTTGGAAATGGATTTGTCCTTCGAGCCTGTGCAATGGATTTTTCTGGTGGAGCGCAGCGTGCACAGAACTGGCCTCACCCTTTAAACCAGAGATTCATCTGCCGTGGCCTTGCAAGCATGGACGTGGCAGCGAGGTCCTTGGGCCGTAGGTTTGATTAGAGTTTCCTTCTCTTAGATGGTTGACCTTACAGGGTTGGACGAGCACCATCTGCCCGGGTTTGGGATTAGAGTTTTCCTTCTCCTAGGACGGTTGCCACAAGGCTAGAGAGCCCATCCTGCCCTTTGACGCTCTTTGTCAGACCCTTCGGTTTTGACCTGTCTGGCATGGGAGACCCTACCAGTGGCTATTATGCCACCGCCAGCATAGCTCAAAACATCATTAGGGTACGCAAGCCTCTCTCCCACGACAAGGGGGCGTCAATGGAGAGGAGCAACTGAAGTAAGCAGATGACAAAGTGAGAAAGTGGAAGAGAAGAAAAACTAGGACATTTTAAAAGCAGCTGAAAAAAATGGGATGACAGAGTATTAGTTGGGACCATCGCTGCTAAATCAGGACAGTTGGAGTGAATGCAACTGACTCTCCCTGGCAATCAGGTGCCCAACCTGTTCCAACATGAATCAGCTAATGGGAGTACAGGCAATGTGATCTGCCGAGAAAATGTGTAGTTAAGTGCACAGCTTGTAAACCTGGGTCAAGGGTCTATATCTTTTGTTGTTGCTGTTGGTGCTCACAGTATGTAGCCAGCCAGTGACAGCTCTCTTGATATGCAACAAATCTCTGTATATATATTGCTCTTAGGTATGTTGCCATTTCCAGTGTGCTGACTGGCTGCTTAGGAAACTGACCAACCAAGGAAGGGCGGCATGGGGTGCAGGGGGTGCAGCGCGAGTGCAGGACGGGTGGTGCAGGGCACAGGGGGCAGTCCGAGTGCAGGACGGGTGGTGCAGGAGGGGCGGTTTGAGTGCAAGACGGGCAGTGCGGGATGCAGGAAGGGTGGCGTGGGGATGGTCCAAGTACAGGATGAGTGGTGTGGGGTGCAGGGCAGTGGGAGCACAGGACAGGTGGGGAGGGGGTGGGGAGGGCGGTGCAAGGGAGTGGCGTGTGTACCGTCGGGGGGGGTGTAGTGCGGAGAGGGGGAACGGTGTATCTTAAACCAGGTATAGCTAGTATATAAATATTGTAGAAAGAGAACAAATATATAAATATTGCAGACACTTAATGAGAGGAAACCATCTAGCAGTAGAACCAAAAGAGTGGGCGTAGGATTTGAGTTTTTTCAGCACAATGTAGTTACTTTCAGTGACAGATTCAGCAGATTATCAGACGGGGACAAATATAGCATCGCCATCTCTCAATCTCCTCTCCCACCCCACTCTCATCCCTGTTTCAGACCTACCTTTTTCACATGGCAAAAACTGCTCCCCTCCCCTTCGGTGGTCCAGGAGTGAATGGAGCTCTCACGGAGCCCCATTCACTTCCTGGAAAGGAAATCCTGACCGTTCTCATGAGAGAACGATAGCACAGGAAATTTAAAAATAAAAATAAAAATACATATCATAAAGAAAAACCAAGCCCCAACACACACTTAACACCCCCCCCAAGTAATCTGGGAAGGTGAAAAAAAGTGTGTCACTTACCTCGATGTCCCAATCTCGACCAGAAGTGTTCGGCAGGGGCCTCAACGGGGCACCTTTTCACTCACCTGTCATTCCATTATAGAAATGGAATGATGGGCCAATTCATGGCTTAGCCCATGAATAGAAAGGAGTGCTGGGGGGACGGAAAGGGCACTGGAGCATAACGCCATAGGGATGATGTTGTCTGAAAGGTAATCCTTTTGACTATCTCCTGTCATCCCTCTGGTGGGATATGAAGGTCGTCTGATAATCTCTTCAGCCCCAAACTGTTAACGCAGGGGTTGGGAACCTTCAACACTAGTATGCCATGCAGGCCTAGTTCCATGCAACTCCTCAGCCTAATTCCCCTAATTTTAAAAGCTCAGTGCAGGGGAAAACAACCTGTCCTTCCCTGAGCTTGGAAACATTATGTTTTCAGGTTACAGAAATAGGCTACAGAGACAGGGGGGTTTAAAACTGAGTTATCACGAGAAGGGAGACAGTATTACAAAGGATAAGGAAGCACCAAGTACAGAGGACAAAAGCTTCAATGACTGAGGAGGAATTAGACCAATAGTTGTTGTTGTTAGCTGCCATGAAGTTGAATTCTCCCAATGAATGAGAAATCTCCAAGTCACCCAATCCTCAACAGTCCTGCTCAGGTCTTGCAGACTCAGGGCCGTGGCTTCCTGGATTGAGTCTATCCATCTAGAATGTGGTCTTCCTCTCTTCCTACAGCTTTCTATCTTGCCAGGCATTATTGTATTTTCTAGTGAGTCATGTCTTCTCACAAGCTTTGACTTAAGGCAGCCCTATGAATGAGAGACCTTCAAGAGCCAAGTCATAAACAATCCTGCTCAGGTCTTAGAAACTCAGAGCTATGGTTTCTTTGATTAACCTGATCCACCTGTGTTATTGTCTTCTTCTTTTCCTACTGCCTTCTACTTTTTTGCTATTGTTGTTAGTAGCTGTCATGGTTTTACCCAGCCGTTATACACCCTCCTATAATTCATAATTTGCCAATATTGGACCGTTCATGAGGTCTAAAGTAGACCAGGGCCAACTAAAATTAGGTTAAGTGAAGATCACCCAAAGGCCTAAATAAGATGTCTTGGAAATTCCCCAACAACACGCCCTGGAAGGGATTAAGCAAAGCCCCCCTTTAGTCAGAATCATTAGAATGGAATGTGCCCATCTTCCCAGGATGGACCTAGAAGTGAGTCATTGTCCAAAACAATCACTGACCAGAATCCCCATTATCCACAAAATGTCTTTCCCTCACATCTTTTCCTCTCCACAATATGGAGGTGGCCATAAGCCCATTAACTTTAATGTCTTAACCATTAGCAGCAATCAACGTAGCTGGAACTTCCATTGGTTAACCCTGGGGAAACTCATTTAAGCATTTTATCTCTCTCAAAACACCCCTTAAGGGTACAATATTGTATATAAATATTACCCCAAATCATAGCCAAAGTGTGCTGCTACAGCTAGACACCATCAACGACTGCCATATCACCCTCAGATCTGAGTCTGAGTCTTTCTCTGCTTCACAAACCTCTGCTCTCTGGGCAGGTAATTATAGCCCATTCTCCCCAGTTCTATCTCCATTATCGAGATATTCCCCCCTAATTCTTTGTTAACCTTGTGTGGTTGTCTTGTGAGTGTGTGTACATGTGTGAATGCTTCTATGATTATTTTCCAATAAAAACAATTTTAATTTCATTTTGTAGATTATCAGACACATAAAAAATGGTGTTATAACACTGCCATGAGACTGCAAAAGGGTTTAATTATCAGATGATGTCATTCCCCCATCGTCTCCCAAGCATTCCGCTGCCGTTCTGAGGGCATTCTTTTTTATTGACAGGGAGAAGCCGGCAATTGATCTCCTGTTCCATTTCTGTTCTGGATTTGCCTATGTGCGACAAAGTGCCCCGTTTTGCGGGTGAGATTCCAGCGTCAATGGGCAGTTCTACCAGAACACTTCCAGGTGAGATCAGGACATCCAGGTAAGCTATCCTCTTTTTTTGTTCCCTCCCTGGGTTACTTGGGACCTTTAAAGTGTGTTTCGGTGCTTTGTGCAACTTTAAATGTCTTTATTTTGTTTTTGTTTTTAAATTTCCCGTGCAACAAAGTCTCGCAGGATTTCGAGCAAGGAAGTGAATGGGGCTCCATTCACTTCCTCTTTATTGATGGGAATCCTTTGCCGAGAGAGAAAGGTAAGTGTGGAGGGGAGCATTCTTTTGCCAGCATAGAAATCATTTATTTTATGCTGGCAAAAGAATATTTTAAAATGGGTCATCTGATAATCTCCTTTGTCTTGGAGTCTCATCAGTGAGTCCTGGTCTACCTAGGTGCACAAGGTCCTGTAAGTTACCCAGACTCTCACTGCCATACCTTTCAGCTAATTAAAATTCCCCAATATAATATCGTATTTTCTGGGTCACAAGAGGGTTCCCACAGACTCCACACAATTTGGGTAACAATGGGCTTTGACTTCTGGCTTCGCCTTCCACTTGACTGAGCTTTATCATCTTTTCCAATGAGTCATGTCACCTCATGACAAGTCCGACCTACAATAACCTCAGTGCAATCATTTTGGCTTCTGTTGAGAAGCCTACAGGTCAGAACATTCATTTATCAAAGAATGAATGGTTATAATTCCACGCTTGTTCTTTTATGCACCTACTTTTCAGTCTCTTTTGGCGCAGTGAAACCATTTCATAGAGCTCCCGTTCAACCAGGCCATCACCATCATCCTCATCTAGCCATTTCCCGCAAGGAAACGTCTGTTCAATCCCAGTAAATGGGCAATACACCACCACCTGGCAGAAGGAGGACAGAAAAACAGTATGAGATCAGCCACTGTCAATACCCTCTATATGAAATATGAAACATAATACATAATACATATACACACACATACATGCAAAGGGGAAGTTTTGAAATTACAGGAAAGATTGGATATTGTCAAGGGCTATATTTTTAAAAATAAATCAGCATTATTGCTTTATTTGTTTTAAAGGTGAACTTAAATTTGTATAGACCTTTGTATATGTCCCCTAGAGAAGCTAAGCAGCTGGATACTCAGATGGGGCCTTTTAAGTAGCAGCACCCCAACTGTCAAACGTCCTCCCAAGGGAGATGAGATTGGCTCCTTCCTTCCTTTACTTTTTGGTGGGCAGTAAAGACTGTTCTGTTCTCCACAGTTTTTTTCAATTTGCTATTCTGACACTTCTAATTTGAATGTGGTTCTTGAATTTTATTGTATGGCTTTGTTGTTCCTGCATTTCCTGGCCTTACACAACCAGTTAATGTTTTTATGGTGAAGCTTGACAAGTCATGCTCTCTCAGCCTTAGAGGAAGCCTGACTATGGACTTTATCACACTACACTGTTATAGCATTATTATTCCACTTTAACCGCTATGGCTGCCTCCTGTGGAATTCTGGGCTTTGTAGTTTAGTGAGGCCTAAGAGCTCTCTGGCTGACAGTACTAAATACCCCTCCCTAAACTGCAAATCCCAGGATTTCACAGGAGGCAGCCAAAGCAGTTAAAGTGGAAGAATAGCACTATAACAGTAGAGTGTGATAATCTCCTAACTCTTGCCCAGAAAACCTTACAATTGGCTTTTCATAAGTCAGAGTTGACTCGAAGGCAAAGAACAATGAACCTTGGAGAGCTTCTTTAAAGTTGAGACTGAAGCCTGGAGTGGAGTCATTGCCCCATTGGCATGTGAGCCACCAACTGCCTCTACTCTTAGAGCATCTTGCAGGTCAGAGTAGGCAACCGTGATGGGGCCAGAGGATGCATTCAGGCATCTGGAGCTATTCAGGTGCACCTTTTTTTTTTTAGTTTTAAATTTTTAAAATAAATAAATAAATAAATGCAGCCATTTATAGAGTAATTAATTTAAGCAGGGACTGGGGTGAGGAGGATGGAAGGAAGGGTTAGGAGCATTTGCAGATGAGGGACAGGATTTTAAGGTGGAACTAGAGTAAGTGAGAGGGATGGAAGGAGGGGGTAGACATGCTTGCACAGCAAGCCAAGGCTTGACCACGTCAAGATGCGGCAAGTGTTATTCATTGATTAAAGCCTCAGGGTCTCTCCACTGCAAGGGGGGGTCCAGAGGTTTGGGGAGTACACTTGGGGGTCTGGTGGCACTTTGCCCACTCCTGTGGTAGGTGGAGCAACTGATAAATTCAATAAACAAAAATTAACCCATGAGGGATTCTGGGATCTGTAACCCACAAATAACTTTTTTCCATCTTTGGAACAAACACAGGCTTTGGTTTTAACAGGGAAGCAATTTGCACTCCAGAGGAATCAGCCAAACATGATCTTGACATCTCTCCTGCCCAGTCCTATAACGTGCATTGAAACTGGGTGGTATGGCACTCTCCCTTCTGTGATTGAGGAGGAGCAATAGATCTACCAAGGGGGCAATTGATTTTTGCATGCAGTTGGCTCTCACAAAGCCTATATGAAGCAAAATCAGGTTTGCAGCCAACCTTATTGCATTATATTGACTAGCTAATCCGATGGTGTCGTAATTAAAATAAGAACAGCGTTCCCCTCCTGCCACTGCCAAAAAAATGTTCCGGGTCACTCTGGTCAGATTGCAAATAGGAAACAGGATTGGACAGCTGTCCAAAGGTGTTAAGTGACCTGCTCTCACCTTCTCACAATACCAGCCAGAGCTGACACCAGCGTTATCGTGCCCAATTGAGACGCGGCTCAAGGGACTCAGAAGAGCGGCAATCTCCACGTTAAAAAGGTCAGTCCTGGCTCGTTCAAATTCACCTCCTTCCAGGAAAATCTTCCCACTGTTTTTCAGCCCTTTTGAGCCATGCATAACAATGTGGATCTTGGAGTTGGTACCGGCCCCTCGGATGTCCCCCGTCACCACAGCGACATTATAAACAATACCTGGGAAAGAATTAGGTGCCGAGAGCACAATGAAGAAGTACTGTAGCAGCTGTTAACAATGGCAATTTTATATTAATGTTTCAAATGGACTGATTATTTAATATTATATTAACTTTTGTACTACATACTATGGCCTACATATCTTAAATACATCAAAACCCATCTGATCTTGGAAGCTAAGCAGGGTCAGCTCTGGTTAATACTTGGATGGGAGACCACCAATGAATACCAGGTGCTGTAGGCTATATTTCAGAGGAAAGAACTGGCAAAACCACTTGTAAGTATTCCTTGCCTAAGAAAACCCTATGAAATTCATGGGGCCGCCATAAATCAACAGGCAACTTGAAGGCATACATACATAGACACGCACACTGTTTCAGTCATTTTGTTTTAACTTACATTGTAAGACACTTTGGGTCCCATACTGGGGGGAAAGCAAAATGTAAATCAAATAATTAAATAAATGACATTCACCAGTTCTATTCACTCATTATTTTTGACTGCTGTGTCAACTTGTGAAGATGAGAGCATCCCTCCATCCTCAAATCCACCACTCTCCTAAGCATGGAAGAAGCTGGGTCTGAACCACAGTCCCTTTATTGTCTGTGGATGCTTTATAAATGAGTTGGAGGTCTGATTTTCCAGGGTTCCAGCTCCAGTGACATCTGGTAGCTTCCATCTCAGTAGGGGTGGTGAATACAATCTGGGTTTTACTTCACATTTAAATGGGGCTATCTATGCTTCTGAATACTATCTGCCAAATATTATGCGTCTTTTGAACTTTTGGCTAGATTGGAAGGCAAATTTACTATCCTGCTAACATGAAAGCCACCAACCACCATTGTCCAACTCATGTGGAAAGTCTCCATGGACAGTGGAGAGTCTCTGTCTTCAAAGCTTTTGCCCACTCTCCACGTGTAGAAGCTGATGCTGGGGCTGAGGCATTCCCCTCTTTGTGTGTTGATGTAAGATGCAAAAATTGCCGGTGAAAGAACTTCCGATCTTGCTTTTTCCATAGCACTGTGTGAGTTATTCACTATTCAGATTCATGTTTATATCTTTCATTCACACACATGGATATTCATGTGCACATATGCACACACCAGTGTATATGTGGTGTCCATGTCAGTGGACCAGTGAATCTGCTTTGAGTTTTAGTCTGAACATGAAAAGATCCACCCAAGGTGTTGAACCCTGTCAGCAAAACGAGTTCACTATGTTGGATAACTCTTTAAAGTTCAGACTAAAATCTGAGATTCACAGCCCCACTGACATGGAACCTACCAGCTGGCATACACCCATATCCTGAAGGTCCAAACCACTGAGAAAATTGCCTTTTCCTTAGTTATGGGACATTATCAGACTAGCGTCTAAAAATGCTGTAATTCCGTGAATGAAGATAGTGGGAACGTCGTGGCATTATAACACCTATTATCACACATAGCTGTAGTCACACAAAAGAAACACCATGGAATTATCACACAATGACCACTACTGCTTTAAGAATGAGAGTTTACTTCCATGATTTGGCATGGGCGAGATTTTGGCAGTTCTCACAAGAAGACGCAAGCGCACTTAAAACTCAAAAAATCCCTTAACTAACAAAGTAAATGAACACAAAAGCACTGAAAGAAACCTAAAAGCATGCAAACTAGAGGGAACAGTTCATAAAAGAGCATCCTGTGCTTCGATTTCATGTTCTCACCCAGAAGTTTGCTCACTAAGGACCACCCATTTATGCTATAATCTTGCGATTACAATGGGACATGCTTTTGCATGCAGGCAAAACTGTGATAAAAGTGCTATTGATATTCTATTGACGGCTTGTCCCATGAATTGCAAATAACGCCTTTTTTGCAGTTGAAGCATGGAATAAGAACACGAAGACAACGATGTCATGCAATAGTGGGGTGCATTTGTGCTATCCTGACATCATAATCCCATGATTTTTACCATATCTGATCATGTCCATGGAGTAGGAAAAAGCTAGAAATTGTTTTTGATGGTCACTGATTGCTTAGCCCTCATGCAAAAGGATGGGACATTCTAGAGCCCCTGGGGTCACATTTCATTGCAGAATCCACACAGAAGCAGACTTCAAAAGTCTGGATAATTCTGCATTATAACCCATGTCCCCAAATGTCAGCCATGTGTCATACACTTTTTTTTAATTAACAAAAATAGAGGAGGCCAAAAAAATTCCAATAAATGTCTTGCTTTCTGTCACTGGGAACATGGGAGAGAGGTTTTTCATCGTCATCTTTGGCTGCTATCAGATTCTGGAACTTGTTTCTTAGAGAGTCAAGACTGGGTCCTTCTTTATTGTCCTTCCCCACCTCCAGTGGTGGGTGAAAAGTTTTCTTTTCTTTCAGCAGACCTTGGGGAACTGACTGCTCACAGGAAAGGGTTTTTAATAATATGCTGTATTGTCCATATTTGCTAGGGTTTTTTTAGTTTTATATATTCATTTTTATTAAAATATTTATATCCTGCCCTTTGTCATGGCATTTCAAGGTGGCATACAAATAAAAAAAACTATTTAAAACAATTCCAGGTTAAAACAATAAAACAACTTAATTTAATTTAATTCATTTATATGCTGCCTTTCTCCCAGAGTGGGTATCAAAACAGCTTTAAAAAAAAAAAAAAAGCTTGTTTTCTGCTGCTCCAAAAGACTAGGACACAAAGCAATGGACTCGAACTATAGGAAAAGATTCCATCTAAACATTGGGAAGGAATTCCTGACAGTAAGAGCTGTTCAACAGTGGAATGTGCTGCCTTGGAATGTGGTTGAATCTCCTTCTTTGGAGGTTTTTAAACAGAGACTGGATGGCCATCTGTCGGGAATGTTTTGATTGTACAGTATATTCCTGCAAGGCAGGGGGTTGGACTGGATGGCCCTCATTGTCTCTTCCAACTCTATGATTCTATGACTCTATGAAGAAACCAACATTGGTGCCAACTAGACATCCAAGGGGAGGGCATTCCTCATTGGGGGTGCCACAGCTGACAAGACCCTCTCCCACATCCTCCTACTTCATATTGGCCCCACTGGTGGAACACAAAAGAGAACCTATCCTGCAGACCTCAGTTCTTGATTAGGTATATATAGGAAGAGGAAATCATTCAAGTACCAGGTCTTGAATGGGAATGAATTTACTGCTATTGGTAGTAAATAAACATTGGTTTAATTATATTTTAACTTTTGTATATTTTTAGCAATGTGATGTTTTATCTGTTTCTGTTTTAAGTTTTGCAAACGACCTTATTTATTTCTTTATTGAATCTATATCCCACCTTTCTCTTGAGATGGGATTCAAGGTGGCTTACAATAATTTTTTAAAAGCTTAAGCTAAAACATTAGTTTCCAAAAGTTTTTAAAAGAATTAAATAATAATATTTTTTTAATGATTAAAACAGTTTAAAACATTTAAAACATCAATTCCAATAAAAGACTTTAAAAATGTGGAGTCCCAGGACTGGGCAGTGGGGGGGGGAGCAGGATATACAGTAAATATATGGGGACAAAAATATCCCATGCCAGGTTTTGGTGCAGCAAAGCAGACGGGATGTCAGTAAATTGTCCCCATTCAGGAAAGTGTTGCAATCTTTACTTGGGTTCAGGAAATGCAAGGAATGTACACCATTTCTTAACCAAACCACTTGCCTCAGTACATTCATTGGAAATAGGAAATACCCTACAATTCACTTGGTACAAGTTTAAAAGGGGTGGGGGGAGATACTGGTGCAGGAGGGTTCATTTAGCACTGATAGCAGGTATCGACTTGTTAACTGAACAGATCTCATTGTGGGAACTGGAGAGAACCAGCATGGGAGATTTCACAGAGCCAGCAAAGAAGGTTGGCTTGTTTGGTTTTTACCTTGGCTGCTAAGGAGCCTGGAGGCAGATTGGAGGAGATGCTCTTTGCTCTTGGCAGGTATTGCTTTACTAAACCACCATTACTGTTTTCTAGATGTTGGCCACCTCCTCTTTCTGCTGGCTCAACTTCTACTATTTGTAAACTAACAGGCATCACAAAAACTGTGATAAGTCTCGCCACATAATACAGTACCTGTCTCCTCAAATGGGAACTGACAATCCCAGATTGCCATCTTTAAGCATGTTTCAGCATAAAAAAGAACTTGGGGGAGAGTCTTGTGGCCCCTACATGACTAACAGACTTAAATAAGCATGAATCATGGAATCATAGAAGTCAGGTGTCAGTTTCATGGATTACAATCCACTTCCTCTGATGCTATCTCATCTTAGGTCTGCCATCACAACTAACAACAATTCAGGGAAAGTACAATATAATATAATTGAATCTTGGGAATGTTCCATATTTTGGACTCCCAAAATACCAAAACCAGCTTGGCCAGTGGAGATACTCAAAGTTACCGTAGCGGAGAGGATAACTTTTACAAGTTCTAATAAATAGAACCACTTGCAAGGAAGTGGGTGATGGCATTTTGTAGGGGAAAGGGCCTGTTGACTTGGCTAGAAAGTAGTGCCTGGTCCCTACCCACCCCAGGCCCTATTTGAGAGGTCAAGTGGATCTGCTATCATGCCCAAGATTTAATCATTTAGTATAGTGCTGAGCATTTGCACATAACTACTGTGTGAGCATGTGCCCTGGCATGGGAAATGCCCAAGTCTGAGTGGCAATGGATGTGTACAAACATGCAATGAAAAACTGTTCCCTCTGGGTTTCTGCCTGTGTCTCAAGGGACATGTAAGCATGCAATGAAAAGCTGTTTTGGTTGGATTTCTGCTATCACATAGCTGTTTAAAAGCCAAAGTAAACTTGCCAGGCATCCAAGCATGCAGTAGATACTGGCAAGGAAGTCAGTATGTTCAAAATCAGGTCCAGAGTAGATTCTAGCAACTTAGGTGGCTAATCACTGTTTCCCTACTCAGTTATTCACTCATAAGTTGAAATAAACATTACACATTAACAGTGTGCACTGACCACATGATTCAGGTTGGATGCTGATTTGGAAATTCAGTCCAGTTTGGCTCACAGCAATTCAGAGGCCCCACCATTAGCTTTAGATCTCAGGCCAGATTTTGTGTTGGAAATCCAACTCTTCATGCCTTCCCCTAAATATTGCAGGAAATCAACAAATCACTACAACTTTTTTTCTGTGTTATCATATTTGGATGAAGTATGCAGATGTAGCAGCCTCTCATGGGATAATTACACCTGCCAGATTGCAAGCAAATGGGTGCAGAGGTTTCTGTTCTACGTGTCATTACATTTTGTTTGCTCTGTTATTTTTACAGGAATAATCTTTTACTCTTTAGTAGATGAAATTTGCAGGAACATGGCTCCTCCTGAGGATTTTGATCCTGGTTCCTGGTGGAATCCATTCCGTCAAGATTCAAAAGAAGAGATGCATGGAAGGTGCCTTTACAGTAGCGGTGGAAATTTTTTGAGTCACAACCCCAGAAGACTTGGGGGAGGCATGCTTTTTAAAACAATTATTTAAGACACCATTTTTTAAAAAAAGAATGGAAGTTTAGAAAGAACAGAAGTTAGCTACCAGTCATTTTCAGTTTTTGTGGTCTGCAGTGAGTCCAGAGTGGATCTGAAATGGCCTTATAACTTATAACTTCAATACTGACCCAAGAAACAGTGTTCACAAGCAATTATGATGAGATCCCATGCAGGCAATTTAATTGTCTTTAATTGTGCAGTTTTAAAAGATGCTCAAACAATGCTCTCCTGCAAGGGTGCCATTAGGTTTAAAACAGGGATGGGCAACTTCCAGAGTATCCCCGGCCTACAGTAAAAACATTCATGCTGCTGTCTCGGGTAATTGCTGTGCTTCTCCAGGCAGAGAGAGTGAAAATGGAGGAGAAAGTTTGACATTTGTGAAGGCATGACTCAATAGAAAAGACAATAATATTAGGAAAGGTAGAAGGCAGTAAAAAGAGTGGAAGACCGCATACCAGATGGATAGACTCAATCAAGGAAGCCACAGCCCTGAGCCTGCAAGATCTGAGCAGAGTGGTTGAGGACAGGGGGCCTTAGACATGTCTCATTCATGGGGTCGCCATGAGTCGAAGTTGACTCAAGGCAGTTAACAACAACAAAAAGTCTGGGCACCCATTGCCAGCTAGTGACACAGTTCTCTGGCTCAGCATAAAGATGTTTGTATGTGTGTTGCACTTGTTCAATAGGAGTGCACCAAACACCCAGCAGCAAGGAGAGGGGATTGAGGAGATAGATGGTGGGTAGATGTACTTGGGGCTATTGCATCCTTTGGAGCAAGGCACAAGGTGAGTTGACTGTTGCTAATCATGAACCCTGGCAACCTGGGGAAACAATTTCCTATGAACTAGACATGTCTCAGTAGCAGAGAACCTTGAAAAACTCACAGCATGGAGGGACTGAGCCATTCAGTCCCATCAAGATTGGCAGGACCGATTTAAGGAATTTGGGGCGGGGGCTGCAATGCTTTATTTGGGGGGGACATACATTTATCTCAGGTCAATGTAACCCAACTCAACCTAAGCTATTCACAGTACAGGATATTCAGATCATTACTAATAATGTTTTTGCAGGAGGAGGGTTACTACAAGGGCCCTCACAATGATGGGGCCCTCACAATGATGGGGCCCCCTGCGGATGCTGACACTGTCGGTGCCCTAAACTGGCCCTGAAGATTGGTATCAACGGTTGCAGATACTGGGTACATATTGTGGCTTATTTGGCTGCCAAAGAAGCCAGAATGCTTGGGGGAGTTTTTCACCTTGGCTGTGGGTTTCCATATTACCTGGTTAGCTGTGTGTTACCCAAATTCTGACCCCATTTACCCAAACTGGCCTTATACCCATTTTCACAATCAGCCAACCCAGCCAATCCTTGCCTGCTCCACCTGTGTGACATAAAGATCCACTCCTATGACATCATGAAGGCCTACCTTGTGACATCATGAGGACTCACCTCCTGGTCTAAGGTTCTGGCCTGTAATCTCAGGAGATGGGATGCAGCTGTCCTTGCAACCTACCCTTAACCCACCAGGAAATACCACTCACACTTTTCTTCTTTAAAACAAAGCACACACTTCCCACACACCTTGTTTAGACATAGAATCGTGCTTCCAGGGGCAAACACCCAGGCGCTGTATGTAGTCTAAAAACTGGGTCTGCTCAAGTCCCATCATCACTGCTCAGGAACAAACATGCATTTGCCTCCATCTCCATCAGCTGCTTAACATTTCAAGACAGTCTCACAGTCAGTCTCATGACAGGGCTAATGGTAGCAGTTACTTCTTCCTGCAGCAAGGTTTAAATAAAATTCACACACCAGCTTGTCCTTGCAAGGACTTCCGTTGTTTTAAGGCTGCCTACGGCGCACTGTAAATGTGGTAGTTTTCATTCTGGGGAGATTTCACCTTGTTAAATTGTATATAACTTTGAAAGGCCCCAGCAGGGGTCTTTCAACAGCTATAGCCTCAATGGCAGAGCCGCCAGAGAAAAGCAAGACCTGAGCAGCAGTTCAATGATGCCTGCAGCCATGTGATAGCGCTAAACCGGATGAATAAATAAGTGCTCGATGCAGAGCTACAGCGATGCTCATCAACAATTTCGGATGAGAGGCAGTCATATTGTCCCTGTTCTCTACTGGGCAAAACCAAAGTAAAAACATTCAAGCTGATGTTTCCAGATCCAGATGTTATAAGTAAGAAACCAGCATATTACACTGCCTTTCTGAAGCTGAAACCTCTGATGTGATGATTGCAATAAAAAAAGAAAGACTAGAACAATGGCTCTTAAACTTTTCTTTACCAGGGACCCCCTTTAAATACCATTTGTTGCCCTGGACCCCCAAGACTTAACTCAAGATTTAAAACAACAACAATTACAACAACAACAATAACAATAATAATAATACCTGAAATAATAATAATGATAATGATAATAATGATAATAATAATACAATTACACCATACATTAAACCTTCCCTCTGAGGCACAGGAGGGGGAGGGAAGACTTTTCTCCTGCTTCGTCCTGCAAGACTGTGGCTGGAGCAGATTGAATGGCAATGTGCAGGCCAAGCCAGCTAGCCTGCCTTGGCTCCTGTCATGTGGCCACTCTACTGCAGCCAGGAGGTGGGTTGAGCAGCCTTCAAGCCTTCATGGACCCCCTTTGAGGACACTGCAGCCCCCTGGGGGGTCCACAGGCCACAGGTTAAGAACCACTGGACTAGAACATTGTTGTTGTTGTGTGCCTTCAAGTCATTTCTGACTTCTGGTAACCCTAAGGCAAACCTACCACTGGGTTTTCTTAGCAAGATTTGTTCAGAGAGGGTTTGCCTTTGCCTGCCTCCGAAGCTGAGAGAGTGTGACTTACCCAAGGTCACCAAATGGGTTTCCATGGCCAAGCGAGGATTTGAACCCTGCTTTATAGAATTGTAGTCTGATGCTCAAACCACTACACTGCAATGTAGGGGACCTATAATGAATGCAGCAGTCCATAGAACCTCCATTTTTTTAAATGCAGAATGAGTCTCCTGGGCAACTTCTGTTCTGATCACCTGGGAGGCACTGGTGAGTTGCAGGAGGATCATCTCACATAAATGAGATAAGATGAGTTCCTCTGCTTTTACCTGAAGAGGCAATTCTCCCCTATTTTGCCAGGAAAGGGAGCACACTCGGCAGACTGGAAGGATCAAAACTCACAAAACAGCCTGGGGGTGGGGGCTACATGCAGCCTCACCCCTGTACTTTGCACATGCCTACCCTACAATAACTTGGAGATGCCAATGACTGGAGACAAGAGTAGGTTTCCCCCACATGTCACTTGCTTTTTAAACTATCAAGGCTAGCAGCACAGTGGTTCCTCTCTCCTGCTCCACAATTCACTTTACACATACAACTTTTCAGTTTCCTATTGAGTAGTAATCGCTAGTCATTTGAAGTGAATCTGTCTCCAGAACAGAAAGCAAACACACATACAGCCTTCCCTTGTTTCCTGATGACTCACTTTCTGACACCTCGCTCTTCCAACACTTTCAAATTGCAGGCAAGTTTCATTAATGCAACAGGGGTTCCACTGTTTCATCAGTTTTTCTTGCCTACAAAGCTCACTTGGGACTGCTTGCATGCACTTTGGTGCATATATACAGTTGGCCCTCTGTATCCATGGGTTTGGCATCCACGGATTCCATCATCCACAGCTTGAAAATATCCCGTCCCCAAAAAATAAATTCCAAGAAGCAACTTTGATTTTGCCATTTTATATAACAGTCATCATTTTACTACACCATTGTATGTAATGGGACTTGGGCATCCACAGATTTCGGTATCCACAGAAAGTCCTCGAACCAAACCCCAGTGGATACCATTTTGGTCACCCTCCTCTGGACACGTTCCAGCTTGCCAATATCCTTCTTAAATTGTGGTGCCCAGAACTGGACACAGTATTCCAGGTGAGGAATACCAGGTACTGTAGGCTACATTTCAGAGGAAGGAACTGGCAAAACCACCTCTGAGTATTCCTTGCCTAAGAAAACCCTATGAAAACCCACCATTCCAGAAGGATATGGACAAGCTGGAACTAGTCCAGAGGAGGGCAACCAAAATGGTGGGAGGTCTGGAAGCCATGTCTTATGAGGAGCAGCTTAGGAAGCTGGGCATGTTTAGTCTGGAGAAGAGAAGGTTAAGAGGTCACACGATAGCCACGCTTAAATATTTGAAGGGATGTCATACTGAGGATGGAGCAAGCTTGTTTTCTGCTGCTCCAGAGACTAGGGAGATTTTCAGACGTGATTTTCGGCAGGATATATTCCAAAACAGCTCCGTTGCTGCCGCGCAGCAGACGAGCAATTTCGGATGACGCCGTCCCTCTGCCGAACCCCTCCGTATCACTTCCGTGACAGAATGGAGGAAACCACATCGTATTTCATTCATGATTGTTGCCCGTGAGTTCACAGCAATGTCTAAATATTTGAAGGGATGCAATACTGAGGATGAAGCAAGCTCGTTTTCTGCTATGCCAGAGACAAGGACATGGAGCAGTGGACTCAAACTATAGAACAAGAGATTCCACCTAAACATTAGGAAGAACTTCCTGACAGTAAGAGCTGTTCAACAGTGGAAAGCACTGCCTTGAGGTGTGGTGGAGTCTCCTTCTTTGAAGGTTTTAAAAGAGGCTGGATGGCCATCTGTCAGGAGTGGTTTGATTGTGTATTCCTGCATGGCAGGGGGTTGGACTAGATGGCCCTTGTGGTCTCTTCTAACTCTGATTCTGCAAATTCATGGGGTTGCCATAAGTTGACAGGCTACTTGAAGGCACATACACACAGAGTCCAGAAGGGGGAACTTTTCCATAGCTCTGGGTAGAATCTCATGAGTTGTAGAAGAATGATGCTCTTTTTTTTTCCTCAGCAAAGATTCTGAAGCATAAAACTGATCCTTTTGGAACACAGCAGCGGCTTTTGCATCATTTGCTCAAATAAATAATTAAGCTGTTTCGAAAGGGCGACTCGCACCATGGAGACTACCACTCTGCTGGCAAAAACCTGAATTAAACGCCACTCCCCAGCAGGCATGTTGCTCACCCAGATGTGTTAAGGCCCAAAATAATTTGCTGGACAATCTTTGGAGCATCAGTATCCTTTGGAGGAGATTGTCTCTGGAGACCCAGAAAAGCTTTTTGATAATTCCCTCCCACTTCACAGCCATATGTTGAATGGCCCTCCCTCCATCCCAACTGCCACTGCCCTGACTGCAAAGGGAGAGAAACTAAGGCAGGCACAACTTAATCTTGCCTCAGCCCAGGAGCAGACCAGCCCTCCATCCATCCCAACTGCCATTGTGCTGGTCAAGGAGGGAGAGAAGGAAAGTCAGACAGAGCTCCATGCATTGGCCCAGAAGCAGAACGGCCCTCCCTTCCTCCCAACTGCCATTCCTCTGGCCAAGGAGGGAGATAAGAGAATGTTAGACTTAACCCCTTCCCCTACTGCCATCCACTTTCCTTTTGTATCATGTCTTCATTAGATTGTGAGCTTGAGGGCAGGGAACTGTTTTGTTCTTTTTCTTGTAAAGCACCATGTACATTGATAGCACTATAGAAATAAAAGATGATGATAACAACAACAACAAGGGCATGACACCCCTAGCAGTTCTGGCCTGACATGAAGCATTTGGATCTCCATATAACCTGGGGAATGACCCACTCTATCAGGCTCCTTAGTCTTTGTCAAACTTGGGTTGCAATATTTAGGCAAGGTCAGCACCAACACATGGGGGTTGGCTACACAATGAAAAAACATCCTCTAAGAATTCAAACAGAATGCCATTGGTCCTCACGGATGATGGCCCACATTCGCCATATTCAGAAGGAGAGGGGGGCTGAAAACTCCACATAGTCCACGATAATAGCTTTCACTGTTTCTCACAATCTTTTTTTTAAAAGTGTGTGCAAAATGCTCACAAAAGTTGGTCTGTACAACCATTTTGAAAAGGGGCTGAAAAGGGGCTGAAATCTGATTGGTCAGTCTTTGGAAGGGGAGGCTTGCAAGAAGAGGGCTTGCAATGCCAAAGCCGCCATTATTGTTTTGCTTTTGCAGGCACACAACAGCCTCCCTTTCTCTCTGTGGAGCTTTTTGTTCCCAACAAACCTCATCGTCCTTCCCAAGTTTCTCCTCCTTGAGCTCTCCCTCTCATTCATTCGCCTTTCCTTCCTTCCCTTTTGCCACCTAGGCAAAGGCACACGTTGCTTTGAAGGGAACTTTTCTCTTCATCGCGGAAGAAAGGCGCCTGGGTACTCAGAACTTCGTTGCCCATGGTACTTTTCAGGGGTGTGTGGAATGGCCTCCAGAAGGGACGGATGTGTGGGTGGGGGACAGCTGCCACCATTGTGTATGCGCCCCCAATTGATCAATTGAACCAACGAATGGCTTGTAGATGAACCCAAAGTTTTCTTTCAGCAGAAAATAGCTGTTTCACTTTCAATTTTTTTAAGGGGGGGGAGTTTTAGAGATGCAGCTCACTCGCTGCCACCGTTTTTATTCGCAGTGCTCTGTGTGGACTGCAAAATTGGAAACTTTCCTTTCTGGTAGTTTGCGGATGAGTCATGGTCACAAATCGACTCTGCAGCATAAGGGAGGTAAGTTGCTATTTTTCGCAAGTAATTCTCCTGTGTAGCTGACCCCGTGGAATCCTTGGGCAGATGCCAAGACCCCAACAGTGCAGAAAATTTACTTCTGGTGACTACAACTCCCAGGACCCCATGCTGAGTGAGGGAACCTGGGAGTTAGAGTCCCCAAAAGTAACTAACCCCAAGCTCTATTGCTGATCCCATTACAACAACGACTGCTGCCTGGTCCTCTAACAGAGTTAGATAGGCCAGTCAAGCTGCCCTATTAATTTCAGTGATCCCTCATATAGCACTCTGGGACATTTTGAGAAACAGGGCCAGGCCCGTCATGTGGGAAACCCTGAGGAAAAGTGAGGCAGCTGCCCTAGGCAGTTGATCTGTAGTTTCATGAAACAGGAAGAGCAGTTTTTAAAAATTTATTATTAATTATATTTTTACAGCCAGGCAAGACGAAGGGAAAATACTTGTGAGGTTTTCTCTGCCTCAGGTGCCAAAATAATTTGACCTGCCTTGGTTGCTATGTAGCTTGATTTCAGGGGAGTGTGGAGAGGTACCATTTGCTGCTCTACCTCCAGCAATAAGCCTACCCTAGTGATGAATTAAAATCAGACACCCTTTGCTGCCTGCAGTCCTCTTCAAAGCTCTGCCACCTGTTGATGCCAAGTAAACATGGGGTGAGGGAGGTGACATGGGAGGGGTGCTGCCAGAATTTGCCCAAGGCCACCTCAGATGAGGATCTGCCCCTGCAATTATATGTTCCCTGATCATTCATTGGTGTTAGGGCTGTCCTGGGATATACACACAAAACACAGGGGTGGTCCAGATGGTGAAATAAATCTTCTTCGAAACCAAGGCAGGGGGATCCCATGTGTCCAAATGGGATCCTGAAGTGTTCCATCATTTTTGGAGGGAGAGCAAGCAAAATTCGGGAAAACTACAGGGGGAAAGCCTTCAGGGCTTTTCCCGAGTTTTTTTAAAACTGCGGGGGAAATGCATACTCCTGCTCATTAGGACAGCCAAATTGTATCACAGTGTATTCCTGAAGAGTATACTGATTGGTGGGATGTGTGCAGGGGGCAGAGCTTCCTAAGAAAGCAACACCTGGAACTGTCATGTTGGGATTGTTGCCATAGCAATTGTGCACTGAGACAACAAAACAGCTTTTTTAGTTTTTTTTTTTTTAATACTGTTTGGCAGGGGCAAGATGGGAAGTATAAAACTGCAAGTAATTCACTCACGCCCACCATCTTGATTTGCTTGCACCAGCGACCTTGCAAAAAAATTCGTTGAGACAGATGAAAGCTGTTGCACATTGGTGTAGGTACACGTACACACACACACACACACACACCAATTTGCCACTTGATTTTCAGATATTCTGCAGCAGAAATTGTAGGTTCCCTGCTGTTCAACCACCCCCTCCTCAGCTGTGATGATTTGGGTAACAGAATTGCTTAGTTCTTTCCTTCCTCCAGAATGCTTCTCTGCTGAGAGAGTGTCACCACAGACCTGAAATGGGAAATTTTTCATTGGGAGCCATGGGAACTGGTGGCTCCCACATGAATGGGGCAGTGAATCAGCTCAGGATTTTATTCTGAACTTGACAAGAACTATCCAGGGGATTCAGCCTACTTCAGAGATGGGTTCAGTAACTTGAGAAACTTCTTTATAGTTTGCACTAAAACCTGGATTCATTACCCCACTAACATGGATGCCCCCAGCTGTCACTGACAGCCCCATTTCTGTCAGACCTAAAATGCGTGCGCACATAGGCACAAACACACAGGACGTAATCCAGTATCCCCTTAGCATAGTATAAATACCCACATGTGGACATAGGCCCCCGCAGCACTAAACAAGACAGCCATTGACATGTGTTGTGCAATCTTGCTATTGTGCACTAATGCAAAATAGCAGTGTTGCACAACACATGTCAATGACTGGGTGCCATTGCACAATGCATGATGCACCACCACAATGGAAAGTATTCAATGCACAACCACAATGCATAACTTACAAAGTTAAGGCACAGATGAACATGCTTTCTGAGCAATGCCACTTCTGCTGCTATCAGCAGAATATGCCTGTTGTGCAGTAGTGACTTTTTGGCCCTGCATGCATAGTGTGACTGATGCAGGCGTATGTCCCTAAGTGAGTTTCAGCCACACTCAGCCAAAAATCTTGTCTCATCCATGTTCAGCACACCCCTATTTCATTCCCTGAAGACTGTTAGGTAGTTGCAGCAAACACATGTAATAACTTCAACTTATACTTTGATAAGAGACTTGGCCAGGTTCAAACAGAATGACAAATCATGGTTTGACTTCACACTAATAGACCTTGTGAACAATCAACCATGGTTAGTACCACCTGCAGCCACAAATGCATTTACCTGTGGCCTCTGTTCCTCCCACTAGAATATCTCGCTGAATTTTGCCATCATCTTCATCTAGGGCAAACCAGCGACCACATGGGAAGTCGTACACACACTTGTTGCCAATGTCTTCAATGATAACCTAGGGTGAGGAGAACAAAGTTTCACTTGAATAAGGACAGCAGAAGAGAAATTGCACCACTGAATAAAATCTTCATTTTCTCTGGAGCCATAGGAAGAAGCAACCATGCATGTTAGAAATCCCAGCACATCAATCCAATTACCATATAGTACTTAGAGCAGTGCTTTTTAAACTATCTGATTGATGTGCAAAACCAACTCATTTTTCTTCAATGTGCCAGGGACAACTACCATATTTCTGCCCATTGGCTCTAATGGTTTCTTTCCTGGAAATTCTCCAAGGACCAGCAGTTGATGGCTTGTGGACCAGCATGGGTCCATAGACCACTATCTGAGTAGCACTGATCCAAAGAATACTAGAAGAGACTCATTTCTCCTTACAAATGTGCGAGAAAAGTAATTGGTTGGTTGGCTGGTTGGTTGGTTAATTAAATTAAGTTACATGGTCAGATACATTAAGTTGCTTCAGGAAAAAGCTAGGGTTCTGACTATGGTAGTGGAGATTAGGCTTGGGGAGAAAAACAAAGAGACAGTGAAAGGGTGAAAAACATGCCAGATACCTTCTGCCCATCTTTTTGTAAGGCTGGGGTAGATGAGGAATGCTATAATGTTCCTCAAGACTTTCAAGCCATAACTGCCTCCAACCTCAGTCAGTTCATTTATTGTTATTGTTGTTGTGATGTGCCTTGAAGCTGACTTTAACCTATAATGACTTTGTACTTGGGTTTTCTTAGCACATTTCACTCAGAGGAAGTTTGCCATTGCATTTCTCTTAGGCTGAGAGAGGGTGACTTGTCCACAATCATCCATCAGGTTTGCATGGCTGAGCCAGGATTTGAACCCTGGCCTCCTAGAGTCTGAGTGCAACACTCAAACCACTATACCATGCTGGCTGTCTAAGTTCAGTTATGTGTGGCATCAAAATGGCACTCTGAATGATGTTGCTAACTGTTTTCCTGAAGACATTGCAATGATACACAAGGCCAGTAGCTTCACCCATGTTTCTCTTTTCCACTTCAGTCCTCATGCACCTCCCACCATAGATCCCACAACCTATGACCCAAAAGAGTTTGCGCACATGGGATATCTGTCCTAATGTAATTATAGCTCAAATTAAAAGTTCTGGAGGCATAGAACCAAAGACAAAACAATGGCCAAAGAAGACAGACATCTTTGGATGGGGAGGGAGCACCCAGACAGAAAATGTGAACATCTAGTAACAGCAATGGTCAACTTGTGGAGGGTATTCTTACACTAGAGTAGAGTTGCTGGTCCTTTTTTTGAGGGGTGAAGCATTGTGACAATCCAACTATTTTCTGGTTCACTGGAGAGCACTGGCAATCAGAATCTCAATGAGGGGACCTCTGAGTAAACAGTTGCTCCATCCTTTGGCTGCTTGAAAGCTAAGTCTCTCCTTATTTCAACATGCATGCATCTACAGATAAAGGACTTCATCAGACCATCCCATGTTACTGTTCTTTTGCTGGCATAAATTGTGGCATTTTTATGTCAGCAAAAGACCCCCACCACCCCACTTACCTTGAGCAGCGTCAATGAGGCTTCCCTGGCAGTAACAGAGCACAAACAGAGCTCCACTTACTTCCAGGGTTGAAATCTCACCGATTCTCACAAGAAGACACTAATATGGGAAATTTAAAAATAAACACCAAAAAACCACACAAAAAGTACTACAAAGCACAAAAACGTACTTTAAAAGTCCCAAGTACATGGGGGAGGGTCATAAAAAGAGCATCACCTACCTGGCTGTCGCGATCTCACCCGGAAGTGTTTGTTCATTGACGCTGTATTCATGTGAGTACTGGTGCACAGTTTCAAATGTCAGCAATGTCCGCAACAAATGCCAGGAGAGATCTATTGATGACTTGGGCCATCAATAAAATAGGACAGCTTTTTAACAATATATGATTGTGAAAGGACAACATTGTCTGGTATGTATACCCTTTCACGATCATTAGGCGTCCTTATGACACCATATTTGCCGCATCTGATAAAGTCCATAGTTAGTCTCAATGTACACTAAACAGGGATATACTAGAAAGGTAGGATGGGCCATAAATCACTGGTAAAATATATGGATTGCATACAAAAGGTCCCAAGTTCAATTCATCTCATCTCCAAATAGGGTTGGGAAGAACCCTTTTCTACAAACGTACGCCTAAATGCTATCTTTTGGTCCCAACTAGAAAAGACCAACTAAATGATTTGATTGTGTGTTCCTGCATGGCAGGGGGTTAGACTGGATGGCCCTTGAGATCTCTTCCAACTCTATGATTCTATGATTCTATGAGAGTCAACCTATAATTAAATCCCATTAAGTCAATGGACTTACTATGCTTGGAGGCTAACAATATGATTCAGGCGATAGACAGCTATGGCAATTCCATATACATAATGCTGAACTACATGGACTAAAGGTCCAACTCAGTACAGAGCAGCTCCTGACATTCATAGACAGGAAATAAACACACCGGTACAAACCTTGGCCAGGAACCAGCCAGCTGAGCCTCCCTTGTTGTTGTGACCTATGGTGATTTTCCGTAACTTTCCCAGATTGGGGGCATCAAGTGTGAACTTGTCTTCTGCACCTTTCTCAAAGTTATCCTTGTCATTGTCCAGACGCCGTTCTCCTAAGCAACACAGGACATCAAGCGAAGAAAAATGAGATAGAGATAAAATGCAAACAAATAAACCAATAACTTAAAATGTAATGTCTGTCTGATAAGCTATACAAATTGCCAAAAGCCAGAAACAACAAACTTGGGCCTAAATCCTAGAGTAGAGTAGGCCCACTGAATCAACGGGATTTACCTATGTATCAACTCACCACTCAATGATTGGTTGAATGGGTCTACTCTAGTTGCAACTAACCAGCCTTAGTGTGTTGTTTAATGGAATCATAACAAAAACCACAGCAAGATTTTTGGACTCAACCCATCAGCTACTTTGGTTGCCTCCCAAACAAATATTTCAGACTTAGTGTTGTTGTTTCTCTAGAATGAACATTTATGGACCAATTTGCACTGACATGGAACAATGGGTTCAAAATACAGGAAAAGAGATTCCACCTAAACATTAGGAAGAATTTTCTGATGGTAAGAACTATTTGGCAGGGGAACATGCTGCCTCATAGTGTGGTGGAGTCTTCTTCTTTGGATGTTTTTAAACAGAGGCTGGATGGCCATCCGTCGGGCGTGCTTTGATTGGGTATTCTTGCATGGCAGGGGTTTGGAGTAGATGGCCCTTGTGGTCTCTTCCAGCTCTATGATTTTATGATTCTCCATGGCTCCTCTCAAATTGTAGAACTTCCTTCCAAGGGAGGTCCGGTTGGCCTCCTCCCTGCTCTCTTTTCATCAGCAGTTGAAGAGGTTTTTATTTAGGCAGGCATTTGAAATGTGAATTTTAATTGGTGTGCTGTTTTTAATGTGGTATTTTTTATCGATCTTATGTTTTTAATTCATGTTTTGTATTTAACTATATTTTAATAATGGTAATTAGTTTAATACTTTTTTAACTTTTGTAATTTGTAATGTTTTAGTTGTCCTTTTTAAATTATTGTAAGCTGCCTTGAATGTCATCTTGGAAGAAAGACAGGATATAAATCCAATAAAGAAATAAATAACTGCCATGGTGCAATCCTATGGAATCCTGGGATTTGTAGTTTGGTGAGACACTAGAGCACTCTGCCTGAGAATTTTAAATTTTGTTGTTAGCTGTCATCAAGTTGATTTTGGCTTATGGTGACCTTATGAATGAGAGGCCTCCAAGTCACCCTGTTATCAACAGCCCTGCTGAGGTCATGCAAACCTAGGGCCGTGACTTCCTTAGAGGGGTCTATCCACCTATAATGCAGCCTTCCTCTTTTTCCTACTGCTTTCTTCCTTACCAAGCATTTTTGTCTTTTCTAATGAGTACTGTCTTCTCATGATAAGTCCAAAGTACAACAGTGTCAGTTTACTCATCTTGGTTTCTAGGGAGAGGTTCAGGTTTGATTTGCTCTCAGACCCATTTATTTGTCTTTTTGGTAGTCCACAGTATCCACAGAGCTCTTCTCCAGCACCACTTACCTAATTCTAAATACTCCTCCCTAAAATCAGTCCCAGGATTCCACAGGATGGAACCATGTCAGTTAAAAGGGAATCATAGCACTATAATTCTGTAGTGTGAATGAGCCCCATGACCTCTACTCAGCAGGAAACCACCCACCACCAGCAAAATGGGTGGTACGTTCATCCTTTCAACATATGGAACAGTAGGATTGCACCATTAATCAGTAAATTAATCAAACTCAAATCTTAGATGGGGGGGTGGGGAGTACTGTAATTCCTTTAATCTATAAAGACCAAATGAAAATGGACAGAGTTGTAGGGTAATGGCACCATTATGGAGGTAAGGGGCTATTTTCCTCTCAGTACATTTACTGTAATAAGGGAAATATTTAAGTCTGATTTTTATCTAATAACAATAAGAAGCTTTCCTGTATGAAAGGACTTTCTTGTCAATATCTCACAAAAGGCACTGACCTTGAGGTACAAATAGGCAATATGCAAATACTTGTAAATTTGAGTGAATGGTTTATTAATCAATTAATGTTTAAAATGTACATGATTAATCAAGTAAAATTATTAATCAGCTGTGAGACCAAGTCATTTGCCCTGATAGTTGTTTAATATATGTCTGCAATGTGCTTAGAAAGGACAGTTTCTTGGGAAAAATCCAAAAGGGAAGCTATGTTCCTGATGAGGAGCACCAACTTTGGCTAAGTTTGATCACTTGGCTGGCTTAGGACAATTTCCTTAATCAGCTCTGGACCTTGTGAAGCACTTTGAAGAGAGAACAGATTTGGAAACTATTGCATTCGTTAATTTTTTTTTCCCAGCCTCCTCCAAAGCTCTCTCCGCTCTCCATTTTATCCTCCTGACAACCCTGCAAAGTAGGGTGAAGTAGGTTAAGCTAAGAGGACACGGAACAATGGGTTCAAACTAAACAAAAAGAGATTCCACATAAACATTAGGAAGAACTTCCTGACAGTAAGAGCTGTTCGGCAGTGGAACGCACTGCCTCGGAGTGTGGTCAAATCTCCTTCTTTGGAGGTTTTTAAATAGAGGCTGGATGGCCATCTGTCAGGAATGTTTTGATTGTGTATTCCTGCAGGGGAGAGGGTTCAAGTAGATGGCCCTTGTGGTCTCTTCCAGTTCTATGATTCTATGATTCTAAGAGCAGTCATGGTTCATTTCCTCTGGATTTCCCCAGTGTGCCTCTCACAGCTGCACTGGATTGGAGGACATACCCTCCAACTATCCTGATTTGGCAGGGCCAGCCCCAACTACTCCTCTGTCATCCTAGCTTTTCAGCTGCCTTTAAAATATCCCGGTTTCTCTCTCTGCCTCCCACTTTCCCTCTTTGCCCTCAGCTTACTTTAATTACTGCAAGCTGAGTTCAATGTGTAAAGTGGTTTGCACTCCATTAACTGAGCAGAGGGTAGAGAAAAGGAGAGGAGGGGTGGAATTGTGCCCTTCCCAGTAGGTTCAGGCAAAAGCAAACTGCTGCAACCTCTCCTAAGCTCGTGTGTTCCTCCTCATTCATAACTTTTGCCATCTTGACCATACTCTGATATTCCTTGGCCACATATCCTGGTTTTCCTCTGTGAAATCTTGGAGGGTATGGAATGGGAGGAGAGCTCTTCTGATGCTGAACTAGGATGCTGTAGTGACAAAAGTGCCCTTCAACTCAGGGCAGCTGCAGGGGGCGCTGAAGAAAAATTCAGAGGGGATTTGCTGCCTCAACAGCATCTGATCCACTGTTAGCCATCACTGGTTAAGAGTGACTCATCCAAGGCTACCTAGTGGACTTCATGGCTGTGCGGATTTGAACTTGAATCTTTACAGTCTATCATTCTAACCCAAAGATGGGCACCTTTTTTCAGCCAGAGGGCCAAATTCAATTTCACAGAAGTTCTTGGGGAACTATCAAATGATGAACAGAGCCAAAAAGCAAATAAAACAAAAAATTAGCATTATATAGTTGTCCCTTCATATTCACTGGGGTTTGGTTCCAGGACCTGCCGTGGATACCAAAATCCGTGAATACTCAAGTCCCATGATATGCAACGGCGTAGCAAAATGGTATCCTTTATATAAGATGGCAAAATCAAGGTTTGCTTTTTGGATTATTATTTTTTTAAGAATATTTTCAAGCCGTGAATACTTAAATCCATGGATACCAAATCCGTGAATACGGAGGGACAACTGTATTAGCTTAATTAAACCTTAGAAGAGGCAAATAAAACATTTTTAAATAAGAGAGGAAATGTAGGAAAATGCACGCAAAACCTGGAAAACCAAAAGCCGGTATCATAGGAAAAGGGCTATGGCCAGACTGGGATTCCAGAAGGATAAGCTCTCCCCTCAACCATGGAGGTTCATTCTTCACGACCGTGCTAACCAATAGTTCCTACTAGTTCACAGAAGTAATTCTATATGGCTTGCATCCAAGGCCATCTGAGGTTGGAGGTCTTTAAACAGAGGTTGGATGGGCATCTTTCCAGAGTGCTTTAGCTGTACAAGCTGCATGGCAGAGAGTTGGACTAGATGGCCCTTGTGGTCCCTTTGAACTAAATAAGACTCTGGGAAGGACTACATTCTCCCATATAAGCCTGCCCATTTCTTGAGATCTTCATGGCAGGCCTTTGTTTTGGAGTGTCTGGTGGGAACACAGAAAAGGGGGGCTTCTCAGTGGCCACCCCTCCCCTCTTTGTAGTCCGGTGAGGCACCAGCACTCTGTCAAAGAAAGCTAAAGACCTTGTAAAACTACAAATCCCAGGATTCCATAAGAAGGAGCCATGACAAATAATCCACTTTCAGCCTGGATTATTTGTGTAGTGTGGATTTGGCCTTGACTTCTAATGATCTGCTGTTCTATTGTTTTTATACTTGCCTTTATTCATACACACGCAAATATAGATTTAAATGGTTTTTGATTTCATACCTAGTTTAATTACATTTCAGCTATTATTTTTGTATGGTTTTTAATCTGCTGGTATTTGTTTTAATTGGCATAAGCTTCCTTGGGAAACTTTGGGAAAGATGGGATATTAATAAAATAAATAGATAAATAAAATTATCCCAGAAGCAACATACTTTCCCCTTCAAATAACATTGATCCTGAAGTTTGTGGACTGTTCATTGTTCAGATAGCAAAGGAAACAGCACAACAGAAAATATTACCTGTGTCTCCATTCTGGCCGAAGATGTTAATGAAAACATCAGCATCAGTTCCACTGCCACTCATATCACCCGTAAACACTCTGACCACATATTTGTTCACTGCAGAGAAACATACCATCACATTAATAACGTTATACGAAGACTGATATCTGAAGCATGACACGACACTTCTTTATATTAGTCACTCACTTGGAAAAGTTACTCTGTGCCTGGAAAAGTTACTCCGGGTGTCCAGAATCCCATTGTTAGTTCCAATTGGAGTAGGGACCTTGACTCAAGTGAAATTTCTGTATGTATTGAGTCACCATTCAGTAACTGATTGGTTGTGTCTTTTCTACTTGGGACTAATCAAAAGGAGTCAGGCTATGGACTACAATTCCCAGAATTCCACAACCAGCATGGCTAATGTCATTGAGTGTTCTGGCCAATTTGGGTTCTGTAGAAAACAGACTAAGGATTTAAGAAGGTTAAGAGCTTTGCAAGTTTGTTTATTAGAACACTACACAGGTTGAAAGAAGAAACCATTTTGAATAATTCCTTTAATACAGTACATCTGCTCCCTCTGCTGGGTAGACAATAAAATGCATATCTTTTAAGACTTATTTTCCTGTGGGGGGATCAGAGTATTACGCAGAAATAATCAAAGGTATCTATTTTTTAAATTAAAATTCTGTGCACCCAAATGGAATCCCAAATAAATGCACTGGAAACCAGAATTGCCCAAATATGAAAAGACCCAGGTTGACCCTACAGAGAATCAGGCATATTTAGATCAAATAATCCAAAGTCAAGAGAAACCCATCATTAAAATTTCTGAGCATTTTGAAAAATCAGATAATAAGCCATATGGTTAATTTAACTACATACAATAAACCAAGTAGGTCTGAGGGGAAGCAATTGTTAATACTGAGAGATAGATTGCCTCTGGATTTGGGATATAGAAACCCTCAACCATGACTAGTAATTTTAGCTGAGATTCTGAGAGTTGTAGTCCAAAAATGTAACTCTCCCAAGTTTTGTCTAGCCTACATTTCAGTATATGCATTTGAATTGTTTCAAGAAATTAGACCTTATAATTAGACCTTATGAACTCTTCCCCTGATCAGATTTCATCTGGCCAAAAAACAGAAACATGTTAAATTTAGCAAAAAAATATTAATTACAAGTTTGGGGTTCCTCATTTATTGGTGACATGTTTTAAACACAGTGTTGCCAGGTTTTCAAAATAGCAATAAAGTATGGTCAGAATTCATGACATGAAAATCAGGAAGCAGCTAGAAACAAGTTTGCATTCTACCTAAATACAAATGAAAGTATTTGTTTCAGTTTACTTAGCCATGTGTTTCTCATTAAAATTAACATATTGTCCACATTCATAAATTACATAGAATCATAGAGTTGGAAGAGACCACGAGGGCCATCTAGTCCAACCCCCTGCCATGCAGAAACACACAATCAAAGAAAGCATTTCCAACAGATGGCAATTCAGCCTCTCTTTAAAAACCTCTATAGGAGGAGACTCCACCACACTCCCAGGCAGTGCATTCCACTGATGAACAGCTCTTACTATCAGGAAGTTCTTCCTAACGGTTTAGGTGGAATCTGTTTTCTTGTAGTTTGAGTGCATTTCTGGCTTTATGAAGGGCCCACACCCCAAAATACAGGATCTGGGGCATCATGTTCAGTCTATATAAAAGTAAAAGTGATCCAACCCTCAAATGGGGACACCCCTTATAATAAGCCACAGCTACCAGCCTGATAAGGGATAAGATTTCTGGCCTTCAAATAAGGTTTGCCTGACAACCCTATTTAATGAAAAAACTTATTTAGGACACTTCTGAAGAGGGAAATGAAGCTATTGTCATTTTTTTTATTACTGCAGTCTATGGTAATTTATGGTGAATGTTTTGAATTTTTCCTGAATGCTTTAGTTTTGTATTAGTGGGCTTGTCTACTATTTATCTCATTTGAATTAAAATATGTGAATTATAATCTTCCAGCTGACTGTGTGATGAACTGATAGACAGATAGAGAGGATGGATGGATGGGCAGGCAGGCAGGCAGACAGACAGGGAAATATATAATAGATACAGTGACATATAGATTTATAGATATGCATACAACACATGTTGCATTTGGGGTGTTTGATTCTGCTTGTAACATGGAAATGGCGGCAGCAGTAGAAGAAAAAGAAATTGATGTTCTTAATTTACATAGCATCATCAATTTGCATGGTATTTTACAGAGTATAAAAGAATATACTCTGAATGAATGAGCAGAATGAGCTCAGGCTTGCTAGAGAGGTTTGAAACAATAAAAAGGGCTTTTGGGGTTATGTCTGTAGCAATAGGAAGAACAAGGAAATAGTAGGGCCACTGCGTGGAGAAGATGATGAGAGAATGGTCCATCATTTTACAGCATCAATATATATTTTTAAGGCACTTTCTGTTTCTCATCTCTCTCTTTTTTTTTAACCTATGTGTCTCATTTATTTCTTTATTAGTGATTTGTATCCAATATTTCTGTGGTTTAAGGAAGCATACATATTTTCTTCTTCTCCTCCCTATTGTATGTTCAGAACAACCCTGTAAGGTACATTCCCCTACAAGGGAAAGATTGACTGGCCAAGGTCACCCTGTGGATTTCATGACTCAGTGAGACCTCTTCCATCTTCCATGCTCTAATATCACCCCCTCTCAGACATCCACAAGCGTGTAACGGAATCGAAATGGAAGGTTAGCCTTCCCAGCTAAACATATGAGCTACATCTTTAAGAGTCAAGCTACATGATCAGCAGGATGACATAGGGAGGAATCCACACAACACAAATAATCCAGTGTGAAACTAGATTGTTTGCATGGCTCCTTCTGATGGAATCCTGGGATTTGTAGTTTTACAAGGTCTTCGGCCCTCTCTGACAAAGCGCGTTGGTGCCTCACTAGACTACAAATCCCAGGATTCCATAGGAAAGAGCGACGGAAATAATCCAGTTTCAGCCTGGATTATTTCCCTGATGTGGATGCCCCCTATAATGAAGCATATGTAGAGGAACGTATCTCTTCAAGCTACAGGTGAGGAATGGTGTCATAATTTAACGTTCTTTCCTTTAGTTTAAATCCCCGCATGATGTAAAGTAGCACATCAAAGAGGAACCTAAGCTAGATCCTTTCCCTTGACATTGTTATTTGCCATCAACTTTGATTCATGGTAGGCCTATGAATGAGAGACACCCCCCCCCAAGAGCCCCATCCACTGCCTTGCTCAGGTCTTGCAAACTCAGAGGTGTGGCCTCCTTGATTAAGTCAATCGACCTGTAGTACGCTCTCCCTCGTTTTCTGCTGCCTTCCACTTTGCCACTTTATCATCTTTTCCAGTGAGTCATGTTGCTTCGTGATAGGTCCAAAGTATGAAAGCCTCAGTGTAGTTATCTTGGCTTCTAGTGAGAGTTTAGACTTGATTTGCTCTAAGACCCATTTATTCAGCTTTCTGAAACAACATCTCAGGCTTGGCCAAATTCAGCTTTCTGAAACAACATCTCAGGCTTGGCCAAATTGATCACCAACAGTGGTCCGCCCTGGCCTCACATCGGGAGGCATGGAGACGCACTATCCACAATGCTGCAGCCTTATTTGAGAACTCACGACGAACAAGTCTTGAAGAGAAACGACAACGCAGAAAGAATCACAACCCAAAAACATCACCCAAGGAGACCTTCTGCTGTGCTTTTTGTAACCGGACTTGTTTATCTCGGATTGGCCTTTTTAGTCATCAGCGCGCTTGCAGAAAGCGCGGGATGAGTCCTTCCTGAATCTTCGTTTGCGAAGAAAAGCCAGAGAGAGAGACATATGGAAATACACTTCAAATCATGGTTTCAAACTCTGGTTTTGCAATAGCAGCTCCAAGGGTTTCTATTTTGTGGGAAGAGGGAAAGAGCATGGGGTAGAAGATGCCTTTATGGGGCTCCTTTTCTGAATCACTTCACACCCCCTCTGCACCAATATCACTGCTTTCTATTCGGATGTCCTCTTGCATTGGACCCAGTATGACAGGAAGAGCTAATGTAAAGATTCCTGTTTCTGCAGCTTCTGTGTGCACCTGTCTCTGGTCCTTCTTAACTCAGGAGTCTCATTTAGGACTTTATCAGACCACCCCCCATAATCGTTCTTTTGCTGGCATATTTTAAACATTTTTTATGCTGGCAAAAGAATGCCCCTACCAGACCTTACCTTAAATCCTGGTAAAAAGCAGCCCAGGCACTAACAGGGAGTGAACGAAGCTCCATTCACATCCGTGCTCGTGATCTCCACAAATCTCACAAGAGGATGCGAGCACAGGAAATTTAAAAAATAAAGGAAAAGAAACACAAAAAATGTTCGCACAAGCACCTAAAAAAATATTACAAGTAAACTGGAGAGGGGAAAAAGAGCGCCCCCTACCTGGCTATCTCGATCTCACCCAGAAGGGTTCTGTCAATCATGCTGCGTTTACATGAGCACAATGGCGCGAAGTTTCAAACACCAGCAATGCCGGCAAAAAAGCACCAGGGAAATCTATTGATGGCTTGGCCGATCAATAAAATAGAAGGGGTTTTTAATGAGATATGATTGCGAAAGGATGACATCGTCTAGTATGCACAGTCTTTTGCGATCGCTAGGTATCATGATGCCATATTTGCCTCATCTGATAAAGTCCTTAGCGGTAACGACTGACTTAGGGTGCATCTAACTGCCATTGCTCCATCCTACATAATCCTGGGATTTGTAGTTTTGTGAAGCACCTGCACTCTTTGGCAGAGGCGGCTAAATATCATGTAAGACTACAAATCCCAGGATTCCATAGGCTGGAGCTATAGTACTTAAAGTGGTGTCAAATGGCACTATTTCTACAGTGTAGATGCACCCTAAATCTGTCAAGGAGGAAAAGCTAATTAAGCCTAGATAAGACTCCTAATTCAGACATGCTCTCAGCAACATCTTGGCAGCTAGGAAGAAGAGAAAGTAAACACCTGACTTTCAAGCAGATGGATTCTCTGAGCAGCTTCACTAGATGCAAGCATATGTATTAGAGAAGTACTTTGTGTCTTCAGTACACCACCATGTTTTTAACATTATAAATAGAAACGAAAGGAAGGAAGAGAAGAATTATACGAACACCCAGAATGCAGTTCCTCCAATCTCTGTGAGGTAGGACAAATTCCATTTTCTTGTTTGAATGTCTGTCTGTTTATTTATCTGTTTGTTCATTACTGCTCAGTCCACCAAATCCCCAAGGCAATGCACATGGATATATACAAGGTTTATATATATGCACACACACACAAAAGCTATACTCAGCGTAACATACATGATTATCTACATATATAAACACTTTGGTATGTTCCTGTTCCCACTCTGCTGATTGGCCACTTAGGAAACATGTCAACAATACAATTTTTTTGATGCATTAATACATAACCTTTCAAATCAACTATAATGGCTAGTTTCATGCTGAGAGCCTCTCGGCCACCACCATGCAATCACACATACACACAGACACACACCACATGCACCAGGACGCAAGAACCCCTCTGCTGCTGCCATGCAACCATGCATACACACACACCCCACATGTGCCAGGATGCAAGAGCCCCTCCACCGCCATCATGCAATTGCACAAACACACACATTACACACACAACCCACACATGGCAGGATGTGAGAGCTCCTCCACCACCATGTTTAGAAAGGACTTGAAGTTTTCCATATGTTTCTATCCCAAGGCCCCAAGAGGAAAGAACTGCTACAGACAGCACAGAAGACCATGCAACAACAGCTAAGACTGAAGGCCAAGTGCCGCTCTTAAATAGCAGTTTTCCTGGCAGCTTCAGGTGTGCTGCATGATTGCAGCTGGCTGCATCTGATAGCTTGGTCCTGGTGCTTCCAAGGCTCCCACAGCCAGGGCCTGAGTCTGCAAAGAGGCTGTGCAGCCACCATTCTGGTGACAATCTATAGATATATAATTCTCTTGGGTATATTGCCTTTCCCAGTGTGCTGATTGGCTACTCAGGAAACATACCCAACCCACATCCAACCAATCACCACCAACATGCAAATTCCCTCTCCACCTCACAATTCACTCAATCTGCATCACCATCTCAGAAGGGCCCCTCCCTCCTCTCACTCCCTCAGCAACTCATCACTCATGGGCTGTGATGGGATCCAGGCAGTCAACTGGTGGCGGCCATGGGATGCCACTGCTGCCACTGTGATATGACCCAGGAAGTCAACTGGCAGTGGCCACGGCAGGGTAGCAGAGCGAGTCGCCCTCAGCAATTTTGGGGAAAGTGTGGAACACTGAGAAGGGAGAGGAGGAATTTAAATTCACCAACCTACCTTACAGGGTTATTGTGAGGTCTACTGGGCATTTTGCGGGGGGGGGGGAGATTTTTCCAGCTAGTTAGCTACATATTTATACTGACTACCCCAAGGTATCTTGGGAAATGTACTGCAGTAAGAATAATAGAAATATTCTCATCACATCAGTATGCTCAGACCCAGAGCTTAGACTAACAATCTACAAGTAATGTAGTTACTTTAACTAGTCATGCAGGGCCCTTGGAACGAATATGTGTGGCCCCCAAAACTACCCAGAAGTCTGAAGGGCCATAATTTTTTTTTAAAAAAAATGCCTTCAACCCAGCCAAAATTGCAGCAGTTTGCTTCCCCTAGCCTGCCATAGCCGCCAGCCCCCTAAACTCCCCAAAACAGAAAAAATAAAAATGGTCCAGAATCATGGCCAGAAGTGATATCATGTCGCTTTGGGCATGCCAAAATGCATCAGTGTGACCCACCGAGTGGGCACAGGGTGGGAAAATGTCACTCTCCCTGCACAGTTACCCACAGCTGCAGTAGTGTCTGGTAGCTTCCTTGTTAGAGCAGGGGGGGTGGTCTGTGTTTTAATACGAACTTTAAAAGGTCTATCCAAGGTGCTAAGCCTATTTTCAGAATAGCTCTTACAAAGTTCAAACCTGGAGTGGATTGACTATCCCACTGACAGGACAACTACCACCTGCCTCTGCTGGAAGAAGGTCCTCTATGGGAATTGGAGACCAAAAAAGAGAGAGAGAGAGAGAATAGTGAAACCAGTTCATGCCCTATGAGAAGCGGTTTATGGGGCTGGGTATGTTTAGCCTGTAGAAGATAAGGTTAAGAGGTGACACGATAGCCATGTTTAAATATTTGAAGGGATGTCATACTGGGGACGGAGCAAGCTTGTTTTTCTGCTGCTCCAGGGACCAGGACATGGATCAATGGACTCAAACTACAGGAAAAGTGATTCCACCTAAACATTAGGAAGAACTTCCTGACAGTAAGAGCTGTTCTGCAGTGGAATGTGCTGCCTGGGAGTGTGGTGGAGTCTCCTTCTTTGGAGATTTTGAAACATAGGCTAGATGGCCATCTGTCGGGAATGCTTTGATTGGGCATTCCTGCATGGCAGAGGGTTGGACTGGATGGCCCTTGTGGTCTCTTCCAACTCTAGGATTCTATGATTCTATAAGTGTGCCAGCATGGTGAAGTGTGTGTAGGTGTATGTGTGTGTGCCTTCAAGTCGCCTATTGACTTATGGCAACCCCATGAATTGTATAGGGTTTTCATTGGCAGTGTCCCATCTATGGACTAACCAGGGCTGACCCTGTTTAGCTTCCAAGATCAGAGAGGATCTGGTGCCTTTAGGGTATTAGGCACTACCACCGTGGTACAGTACTCAGTGGCAACTCATGGCATTCATGTCAGTGGGACTAGTGAATCCACTCCATGTTTTAGTCCTGACTTTGAAGGAGGCATCCAAGGAACTAAAAGCTGTCTCTAAAATAAATTCATCACCATGGCTTGCTCCTTTAAAAATCTGGACTGAGACCCAGAGCATATTCAGCACCTCACTGACATAGAAGTCCCCAGCTGCCATTGGCAGTTTTGGATGAGGATTTGAGAGATCTCAGCTGAGGCATAAAACTGAGGCATGACTGTGGGACAGCCACACTCTCTCAGACTGGCAGACCTCACAGGATGTTGTTTTCTGCTGTTCCAAAAGGTTAGACCCAAACCAATGGTTTCAAACCACAAGGGGAAAAAATTCAGCTAGCTGGACCTGGAGTATCATATGCCATTCTCCCAGAATCATTGAGGGTGACTCGCTCTGTTGCCCTGACACTGCCACCAGTTGACTGCCTAGGTCTTGTCACAGCAGTGGCAGCAGTGTCTTGCCACTGTCAGTTGACTGTCTGGGGAGATTTTCAGACGTGGCTTGCAGCGCAAGAATCAAGTGGGAGAGCTTCGCAGCTGCAGCGCAGCAGGGGGTCCATTTTGGACAACGCCGTCCCTGCAGCGAAATTGTCCGTGTCTCTTCCGTTTAGGGTTGGAGCCTGCCACCCCATATTCTGCCAGATTTTATTCACGGACAACCTCCGTGAATAAAATCTGGTGGAATATGGCGCAGCAGGATCCAATCCTAAACAGAAGAGACATGGACAATTTCGCCTCAGGGACAGCGTCATCCAAAATGGACCCCCTGCCGCGCTGCAGCTATGAAGCTCTCCCACTTGATTCTTGCACTGCAAGCCACGTCTGAAAATCTCCTGGGTCTCACCACAGCCTGTGACTGGTGAGGGTCTGGGGTGTAGATGCAGATTGAGTGGTAGGAGTGGTTTACGAGGTGGAAAGGGAATTTGCATGTGGGTGGTGATTGGTTGGGTGCATTTCCTGAGCAGCCAGTCAGCTCACTGGGAGAAGAAACCTATCCATGCCTATCATACATACTCAAGCCATATAGAGATAGATAGAGATAGAGATACTAGGAAGGACTTCCTGACAGTAAGAGCTGCTCAGCAGCAAAACAGGCTGCCTCATACAGCTGTGGCCATTATATTGCTGGAGGTTGTCTGGATGGCCCCGTCAGGAGTGCATTAGCTGTGGATTCCTTCCCTGAAGGGGGTTGAACTAGATGACACTTGGGGGTCCCTTCACATTCTATGAAAGTTACATACGCTGCCTTTGAATCACTGCAGGGAAACCAAGAGATAAATGCAATTAATGGATAATAAACAAAGACATTAGCAAACTGTCTTAGACACATCTTTAGAGAAGGTAGTCATCTTGCTTTTAAGAGAAGTTGTGCAGCTTACCTTCCTGCCTCATGCTATGCTAGTCATATGACAATGGCTCCAAGGGAAAAATGTTTTCCAGGTTGCTGATCTGCAACCCTTAATTCAGTGCAAATCAATATAGCCGCCATAGGTATATGCTTTGTGCAATCAAGATGGATGAAATCTGTAAATGTAAGTCTAACTGATTTTTTTTTAAAAAAAAGAGCTCCTAGAGGGATCAACATTTTATAGAAATTCCTGAATGATTCTTGCCTATTCTCAGTTATGAAGTATTCATTTTCTCCACCTCTTTAACACTGCTGTTTGCATAAAGGTAGATCAGACACCAGGTGGCACTCTTGAAATTCGGTCTGCTCAGTTTCTTTGGGGCTCCAATTACTGCGGTGAAGATCTGTAGACACCACTCATTGCAGTCGGTCCTCTGTATCCACAGATTCTGCATCCACAGATTCCACCATCCACAACTTGGAAATACCCTCCCCCAAAAAAATCCAAAAAAGCAAACCTTGATTTTGCCATTTTATATAAGGGACACCAGTTTACTGTGCCATTATATATAATGGGACATGCATATCCATAGATTTTGGCATCCACTGGGGGTCCTGGAACTAAACCCCAGCAGATACCAAGGGTCCACTGTATTTAAAACTATTGTTTTCTTGGGGCAACGCACGTGCACTCCATAACTCTTTTCTTCAATTTAGTTCCTTTCTTCCCCCAAGAAAAAGTAGAGGGTTAACCTTAGAATGCCAGGTGAATATCATTGCAGATAGAAATGTAGCACATCAGGACTTTTTTAAAAAATATATATATAGTTCAGAATACTGAATAGTGAACTGCTAAACTATATTAATTTTTGTGAAGTCGAAGGCTTTCACGGTCGGCCTCCATAGATTTTCCTTGGGGTTTTTTCCGGGCTGTGAGACCGTGTTCTGGAATAGTTTCTTTCTGACGTTTCACCTGCATCTGTGGCTGGCATCTTCAGAGAATGGTTGGGTAGGTGTGTGTGTGGAGTTTATATGCTGTGAACCCCTGCTGGGGAGTATATGCAAATTTGTGTAATTGAATGGTTAGTTTCTGGGTATAGAAATGCAAAGCTCGTTTAGTGTCTGTTTGGCTGACAGTTGGTTGATGGGCCCATGTTGAATCTGCCCTCTACTGTCTCCCGGAGGAGAGGCAGAAGAGATAAGAGGAGAAACAGCTAGGATCCTGAGGAAGGCAAAACCACCACCCAGCAACATAGCCATAAAATAAAGAAAAGCCATCAAGGATCTCAATGCAGACCCAAAAATCATTATCCTCCCAGCAGACAAAGGCAATGCCACAGTAATCATGGAAACAGAAAAATACAGACAAAAAATAAGGGAACTCTTGGACCCTGCAACATACAGCAAACTCAAGCAAGACCCGACCAACAAAATCACCAGAAAAACAAATGCCTTGATCAAGAATTTGTCAATTCATCAATTCATCCAATCATACACCAGAATCTACGCAGATCAGAGGCTCTCCCACCAAGACTATATGGACTTCCCAAGATCCACAAGGATTCCATTCCACTCCAACCCATAGTGAGCGCCATTGGATCCCCCACGTATGACTTGGCCAAGTTTCTGGCTACACAATTACAAACCCACATAGGACAAACCCCTCACTACATCAGTCTCAGCTCACTTCATAGAAAAAATCAACAACAATGAACTGAAACCTGGAGACAGACTGATCAGTTTTGTTGTTGTCTCCTTGTTCACCAAAGTTCCCATAATGGACACCATGGCACTCATACAACAAATATTTCCTGAGGACATCACAGCCTTATTCAAACACTGCCTCACCACAAGCTACTTCCAGTGGGATAACGAATTCTATGAACAGATAGATGGGGTAGCCATGGGCAGCCCCCTGAACGCAGTGATAGCAAACTTTTACATGGAACATTTTGAAAAGCAAGCCCTGGAAACAGCACCAAAAAAGCCCACAACATGGTTCCGATACGTGGATGACACTTTCACCATTTGGAACCATGGAGAAGAAGATTTGGTCTCATTCCTGAACCACCTGAACAGCATCCACCCAAATATCCAATTCACGATGGAAAACGAGAAGGAAGGAACACTGCCATTCTTGGATGTCCTAGTCATCCGCAAACCAAACCAATGGTTAGGCCACAAGGTATACAGAAACCCAACCAAAAAAAAAATCCAAGAAATGCTACACTCAGTGAACGACAAAAGAGACTCTCTCACAGCTGCAGGAGTTTACCGCATACCATGCAGCTGTGGACAAGTTTACATAGGGACCACTAAACAAAGTGTGCAAACACAAATCAAGGAACATGAGAGACACTGCAGACTGGGCCAGCCAGAAAAATCAGCAGTAGCAGAACATGTTATAAACCAACCTGGACACAAAAATGCTATTTAAACACACAGAAATTCTGGACCAGGTGAACAACTATCATGTCAGAATGCACAGAGAAGCTATTGAAATCCACAAACACCTGGACAACTTCAACAGGAAAGAAGAAACCTTAAAAGTAAACAAAATCTGGCTCCCAGTTTTGAAAGACAATAGAATCAAAACTCAACACTTACAAAGGAATTCCACCCAGGGACAGGGGGATTCCCAGCAGATAATGGCCCATCAGCCAACCATCAGCCAGACACTAATGGGCCTTGCATTTCTATACCCAGAAACTAAACATTCAGTTACACAAATTTGCATATACTCCCCAACAGGGGTTCACAGCATATAAACTCCACACACACACACCTACCCAACCACAGCCCGGAAAAAACCTAAGGAAAATCTATGTTAATTTTTGTTCATTTCATCTAGATTATACAGAGGATTGCCAGATCTTTCTTCTTCTTTTTAACCATACTCCTGCATCTGATTTTTTAACCACACACATCAGTAGATGAATGGTGCTGCTTGTTCTGATGCCCATAAGTGCTCCACCTGCACATTACTGCAGTCAGAGCTTCAAAAGGTTTGCCTTTTCTTTTCTTTTCTTTTTGACTAAGTTCTCAGTATCCCTGAGTTAGCACGGCCAGGATTGTGAAGGAAGAATATACAGTTGGCCCTCCACTTTTGTGGGTTTGCCATTCTCTGATTTGATTCTTTGCAGATATAATTAAGCTCTCCAAGCACACTCCATACAGACCCTGAAGGAAGAAATGCCCCCCTGCTCTCTCTTCGGAGGGGCTTTCCACCATGGCAGGAGAAGCAGAGGGTGATGGGGCTTCTTTCAGGCTCTCTGGGCATAGACTAAGCTCTTGGAGTTTACTCTGTGCCCAGAGACACTGGAGGAAGGCATGTCCCCCTCGCTATTTCTTTGGCAGTGCTTTTGGGGCATTCTGCCATGAAGGGGAAAACAGAGGATGGCGGGGCTTCTTTACAGCTCCCCAGGCATGGAATAAGCTCTTGGACTTTACTCCGTGCCTGGGGACACTGGAGGAAGGCAATCCCCCCTCACTATGTCTTCAGCGGCACTTTCAGGACTTACCGCCATGGCAGAGAAAGCAGAGGACAGCAGGGCTTCTACAGTTGGGAGAAAGAGGAATTAAAGGAGGGGGTGGGATGGTCTTTCAGCCATGGAAAGTCTTAAGAATAAGACAGAGGGATCCTGGTTGCAAGCGAGTTTCATCTGCCGCTGCCACCACTACCACCACCTCAGCCATAATTTAAAGCTCAGGAGGCTGTTCCCAGCTGAAGGAAAAGGTTTTCTGCCTTCCCCTGGCTCAGCAGTGCTGCCTCTGCCCACTCTCCACTCATTCATCGCTTCTTTCAAGTGCTTCCATTGCTTTCTTCAAGCACCTCTTCCTGCGGTGGGAGAGCAGGAGATCAGGCTGAAGCAGCACTGCTCAGCCAGGGGAAAGTAGAAAACCTCTCCCTTCAGCTGGGAACTGCCTCCTGAGCTTTAAATTATGGTCAAGGTGGCAGTAGGGGTGGTGGCGGCAGTGGATGAAACTCCACAAGAAGAGTGAAGACAAGGCACCCCATGTAACTGCAGAGAATAATAATGCTCAGGGCTTCAGGGTGAATCCAGGGGCATGCGGGCAGAACTCCCTTCAGGGTTTTTGCCCCACATATTGACAGGTTCCTAGTATCAAAGGTCCTACAAGATCCCCTTGCTTAGTGATATTCCAGACTAACACAGCTATGTCTTTGAATTCTACCCCATCGGTTGACTGAAATGCTAAAGCAGGACATGAGGACCACATTGCATATTCTGGAGTGATACAGCTTTCTAATAAACTACAAGAAAAGTCAGGCAATACCTACTTGAATAATGACTCATCTAGGAGCTATTATAAATACAGAACTGGTTTATCTGACAATGTCGGACAACAAGAGATGCAAATTACAGAGAGAAATAAAATGTTTAATATGAATGAGAAATGCAGATGTAATGCACCGTGCAAGGATAATGGGCCTTTTGATATTAATGGTACAGCTGTACTGTGGGGAAGGTTCCATTCCACATTTCTGCAGAGACTACTAATTCCACATCAGTGGTTAGTTAGACTCAATAATCAAAACATTATTTGATAAAATTACCAAATTCGTCAAAGACAGAATTGAAATGGTAGTTGAAGGACTTCAGCTTAGACATGGGGGTTCCCCTAGTAAAACAAAAATTGGTTCAAGTAACAATGGATGCAAGCCTCTTGGGGGTTCGTTGCAGGAATTGTTCGGTGCAGGGGATGTGGACTATGCAAAGCAAGGGTTACAGCATAAATTACTTAGAGTTAAAAGCAGTAAGGTTAGCTTTAACCAGCATAACACAGAAAGTTAAAAAACAAAACAATAGCCAACACATTGCGGTAAGGAGGGACAATATAACAGTCCAAGCATTCATATGCAAACAGGGGGGGATGAGATCTTTTCAATTGATAGAACAAACCAGCAGGTTTTTCAGATAGGCAGAAAGAAATACTAAGGCCAAGTCTACACTAAGGAAAGACGGCTCCACAGTAATAGCAAGTCACAGCAGCTGCAACCTGTCTTAATGGTTTTACAGCCCCCATAAACCTGCATGCCTGTAGCTGAGACGGCAGCCGTAAGTGCATTACTCTCCTCTTTAAATCTGCTGCCACTGACCTTTTAAAAAAACACTATTTCTATGGTGTGCACAAGTGATATTTCACCTTTCCCCAAAAAAGAAAGAGAAAAAAAGATAGTACAAACCTCCCTTTTATTGCCTTAGCAATCACTCGCTAAAGCGAAAATCCAACAAGGTTGCAGCGGGCACTTGCCCTGTAACCCAGCCCCGCCCCTTGCGCTCATCCAGCCAATCAGGTTTGTACTGTGTCCTGCACGGGGAAGCAATTCATGTCGAATCACTTGTCTTAACGAGCAAAAATGTGTATCTCTCTGGAGTTTTTTTAAAAGTCAGGAAAAGCTGCGAAGGCTTTCCTTGCGTAGTTTTTTCTCTTTTTGCCCCCACTCCTTCACAATACAATGAGACAATGCAGGATCCCATTAAGACAGCTTGTTTTCTGAGCGAATTCTCTGAGGGGTGTGAAGTCGAAGGCTTTCACAGCCAGCATCCATAGATTTTCCTTGAAGATGCCAGCCACAGATGCAGGCAAAACATCAAAAATAAAGTCTTCCAGAACATGGCCTCACAGCCCAGAAAAAAACCAAGGAAAATCTATCTCTGAGGGGTATTTTCACCATGTGGACACTAATAGCAGTATAGCTAAAGGGGAAGTTGAATGTGCATGCAGGTTACCTATGTCGAAAGTGAGTGCTACCAGGGGAATGGACCACGGATTGGGTCCTTTTGTAGTGGTCTTGTTTGTAACATCAAAGAATTCCAAATTAAATCACTTCTTTTCCATTGATGAAATCAAAGACGCAGAAGCATCTGATGCCCTAATGGTGATATGGTCAAAAGGTTGCCTGCCTATATGCCTTTTCTCCCTGTGACCAGGAGAGTGCTACAGTTGTCATTCTCCGGTTCTCCAATATGAAGTGACTCAGGAACCCTACAATTGAGACACTGCTTAGCTTATGAGGGAGGTCTTTTGAGGGATGGCCTCAGCAGAAGCAGCTATGGAAATGGAGCTCTGGTGTCCTATACTTGACAGTGTGGGGTGTCAGCCATAGTGTTCTGTCAAGTACGGTTTGTTTTTTGTTAATTACAAGGGAAGTATAAGCTATTCTCTTTATCTTATTACTGTACAAATATTCCAATAAAATAATTTCCACATAAAGCTTTGAATATGCTTGAATACAGTATTTAAACCAGTGCTAAATCAGATGACATTATGTAGAACATTGAGAAAAATTTCCAGAAATTTTTCCATTTCTACTTTTTGTAGAAAACCCACATCACTGGTGATATATGGTTTTGTTTTGATTTTTAACTAGAAAAGGGGCAGTCTGAGGAGTCTAGAGGCAAGGCTCACCAGAATTGTCTTGTTGTATGCACACAGGATACTTTGGGGCTCATATTGGGAGAAAAGCAGACTATAAATCAAATAAATAAATGCAGTCATGGGACCACACTTCACTCCCCTCCTGTTTTAGGTGAAGAGGCTTTTTGGGACCAACAAGGATTTAATGGTTTGCTTCAATTCAAAGTGAACTCACCCAGACTTCAGAATGCATTGAAGGAAAGGAAATAGCACAAGGCAAAACAATATCTCTTTCCTTGTAATTAATACCCACAGTGCAAATTAATACCAGCTCTGCACAGTAGCACTTAGGTAAATAAGCGTCCATGGTGGTGTAATTGTGAGAATGATGACTGGCATGTGGCACCTTGTGAAATGGAGGAGGGGGGCAGAGGAAGATCTTTCTGACCCAAATGCAACGTTCTGTTGGTCACAAAAAAACATCACTCAGCTGGAAATGTGGAAGGAGCCAATAACAGGTTCAGGCCATTAAAAGGAAGTATTGAAAGTATTTTCACTTTGAACCCAGTTCCCACGCATATACTTGGTAAGGATGATTCCCCATCCCAATCAGCCCAAATGATTTAATAGTTGCAAGTTTTAAGACTTTACACCTCCACACTTCAAAATCGTTCTCATCTGGGATGAGTTATACGAAGTTCATTTCTCTCAGTTTGCCCTTTCAGCCACCAGAGGTGAACTATGACTGACCTAAGCAGTTGCAGGCTCCATTTTCACAGGAGTCATATCCTTGCTCAAGTTACAAATAGTATATTGCCCCTCATGGTTAGAGAGGCTGGTACTTGCCTGATTTTCAGAGAGAAGTGGACTCAAGTAAACTAATGTCAATGACAGATCAAACCCGCAGATTTAAAATGGCTTCTTGGTCACCCCTTTTCCCCAGAGAATCAGGGGAGACAGAACTTGGAACATTAGCTTACAATTCCCAGAACACCATGCAATCTGGCCAGTAGCCATGCTGTCTGAAGATTCTGGGAGATGTACCCCCAAAAATTAATATTTGTAAGCTCTGATAATATGCTGTAGTTCTTTAGTAGGTAGGTGGACTAGACATTTCTAGCAGGGAACTGTGACCTTCTTAAACCAAGTTCAAATTCTAGGATTTCGGGAGAGCTAGGGGATTTTTAAAAAATTGGGGTTTAAGAACGTGAAAATAAGTTTATAAGGTAGATACACTTTGATAGTCCTGTAGAGAAGACAAGTCTTCAAAAAGATCAGCCATACTTTATGCCTACACAAATCAGTTGGTGACATCCATATCACTGGGATTGTGAGTCCACACTAGGTCTTAGTCCAAACTTCAAAAGCGCTGTCCAAGATACCAAAAACTATATCTCCTCAATAGATTCAGCACCTTGGGTGGCTCCTTCAAAACTGGGAATAAAATGCATGGTGTAGTGGTTTCAGTGTTGGATTACGACTCTGAAGACCAGGGTATGAATCCCTGCTCAGCCATAAAAACCCTCTGGATGACCTTGGGCAAGTCACACACTCTCAGCCTCTGAAAACCCCATGACAGGGCCACCTTACAGTTGCCATAAGTAGGAAACAACTTGAAGGCGCACAACAACAACAAACATGGATGCCACCAATCCCCATTGAACCTACCTACAATCCTCCATAAAGTAATATACCCTGGAACTGTGGTCTGAGAGCACCATTCACAATGTCTGAAGAGAGGTTTCAAATTCAGAACAGTCAAAAGAATCTGGATTCATTGCCTCACTAAAAAGGGAGCCACTGACTGCCACTGTCTAATCACATTTGTCCAGGAAGGTCCCAGTTTTGCCCTTGGCACCGATAAATTCCTCTCCCTCCCTCTTATAATCTCCTTGACAGCATTACTGTACAGAATACTTCATTCGTTCCACTATCCACCATTCTGTACCAGGTGCCTCACTTTGATATTGCTGTTCAGTCATTAAGTTCAGTAGCTCATAAAATAACATACCTTTGGGAACATCCATGGGGTTGAGGCTGCCAATCAGATCTCGGACATAAAGTCCATCCCCCTCGTCCTTGCTCAGCCAATTGTTGCAGGGGAAATAAAACCGGAGGTGTGGCCTGTTCATGTCTGTCACTATCACACGGTCCAGATACCAGCTGGCATTCATTCCTGTATTGTCATGCTCAATTCTGCAACACAAATAAAGAACAGAAGACAATTAAGAATTTAAATACTGTCCAGTTTAAAATCTCATGAAGATTTTATCCAGCCACACATCTTCCATCAGAGACTGACTAATCTTGCACTGACTAATCTTGCACAGTGGCTCTTAACTTTTTCTTTTACCAGGGACATTCCTGAGTGGCAAGGGGTTGGACTGGATGGCCCTTGTGGTCTCTTCCAACTCTACAATTCTATGATTCTATGATTCTATGACCCTCTTAAAATATTTTTTGTTGCCACAGACCGCCAAGACTTAACTCAAGATTTAAAACAACAACAACACAATTACACCATCCATGAAACCTTCCCTCAGAGGCACTGGAAGGGGAGGGAAGACTTTTCTCCTGCTGCTTCCTGCAAGTTTCTGGCTGGAGCAGATTGAATAGCAATGTGCAGACCAAGCCAGCCAGCCAGACTTTGCCTTGACTCCTGTCACATAACCACTCTCCTGCAGGGAGGAGTTGGGCCAAGCAACTTTCCAAGCCTTCACAAACTACCTCTGAGGACATTGTGGACCCCTGGGGGTCTGTGGACCCCAGGTTAAGAACTACATTAGCATTAGAAAACTCTCAAGAAATGAACATTTTGAACAAATACAGGCTATTGAAGAGAAGGTGGCTCAAGAAAACTCTAATTTCCAGTCAAGAATTGGGAGAAGTGGTGATACTTCCTCTTCCTCAATTTCAGACTGTAGAAAGTGAGGTGAGAGAGGATTAATCTGAACAGTCCCTGCTAAATCGGGACAGTTGGGTAGCATGAAATGGCTGTTTACTTCTTGGCTTATCCAGGGCCTGAAATAAGTCACCCGCCACCCTCAAATATGACGTTTTTAGTTTTAAAAATGAGGAGAAGAGTAAAACTAAACATTTTTTAAAATTCCAAGAGGGGTGCATGATGGAGGAGAGGGTTGCCAGGTGAAATTCAGCGCAGGGCTCCTGTACCTCTAATGGTTGCATAGAAGAGGGAATTTCATCAGATATTGCTTGCTAAACCCATTTAGAAAGCATGGCTATCTATTTTTGTGCTATTAGGAGAAAGGACTGTGATGTTTCAGGTTTAAATTGTTGAACACTTGTTGAAACTCCCTTTTCTATGCAATCATTAAAGGTACAAGACATTTCACCCGGCCATTGCCATTTGCCCACTGGTAGGATCAAGGTAGGGCCAGAGGACTGAAGATATTCCTGATATGCAGTAATTCCATAAAAATTGTGATAACTCAATCATATTACCTTATCTTCCTTATTGTGCCAACATTGTTGGTCCTCACTCGAAATACATCTGTTTTGCTCCTTTCAAAGGCAGAGCTGCTCCTGAAATATAAGTGTAAGGACAATACAATATAATTAATACAATATAATAATTGTAATAATAAACCAAAGGAGCATGAAGACGGCTCTACTTTCAGAACCTTAGGAGCAGACATTTCTCATAACATGTGGTTCTGCAAAAATCATGAAAGCCTATCACTTCCAAACACATGGTGATTCGCAAAACTTCAGCATGCCTTGTTGTGAGAATTCTTTTAACTGCATTAACCAAAGTGTTGAGGTGAAATTGTCATGCGACAATTGGGAGAGATAGAAAAGGAAGGGAGGCTACCAGCCTGCAGCCATGAAAGGAGAAGAAACAGAAAGCTGGGTGGTGATCAGCAAAGGTACTGCCTTTGAGGAAATGCATTTTATCTTATCTGCAGTGTGGAGCAAAACAGGAATCTTTATAAAATAATGGCATGCATTTTGCAAGGCTTTTAATCCGTGAATGCTCTGGAAAACAGCTCACAGGGAAATGCATGCTATTCCATCCTTTTGCCATATTCCATGAACAGCATGGCCAACTGGGAGCGCATCATGTTCCTGCTGCCCCTATAGCTATGATACTTCAGAGATGGGAGGGAGTAGAGAGATTGGCCACTTATTACAGTCAATACAAGTACAGTTGTCCCTCTGTGTCCACGGATTTGGTACCCACGCGTTTACGTATTCATGGCTTGAAAATATTCTTAAAAAAACAATAATCCAAAAAGTAAAGCTTGATTTTACCATCTTATATAAGGGACACCATTTTGCTATGCCATTGCACATAATGGGACTTGAATATTCACGGATTTTGGTATCCACGGGGGTCCTGGAACCAAACCCCAGTGAATATGAAGGGGCAACTGTACAAGCAAAGAGGCTGGAATAATTTTCTCCCTGCTTAGCCTGATGAATTCTGTTTTTCTGCAAAGTGACTAAGGCATAGAAGACTGTGGTAGGGAACTCTGCACCCATCTCATACTCTCCAACATTTCACAGATGAAAACATCAGGGTATGGTCAAGATGTCAAAAGTTATTAATGAGGAAGAACAGACCAACTAAGAGACGTGGAAACAGTTTGCTTTTGCCTGAACTTTCTGGGAAGAGCAAGATTCTGACCCTCCTCTCTTCTCCTCTCCCCTGCTGAGTTAATTGAGTGTGAACTACTTTTGCACTTTCAACACAGTTTGTAGTAAGCTGGAGGAAAGTGGAAGAAGGGGAGAGAAACTGGGACATTTTAAAAGCTGCTGGGAAAGTGGGATGACAGAGGATTAATTCAGACTGTCCTTGCATAATCAGGACAGTTGGAGGGTTTTATTTAATCCTTATCTGAACTTGGAGCAGGATGAGGTAACGTAAAGCTCTGTCAAGTGGGATGAAGATACCCATCCCCTCTCACCTTCCAGACTTTCAGCCACAGCCATTCCCTCCCAACACACGTCTGGGCAAATCTCAATACTGAATGACTTCAACAGTGCAGTCCTCCAGGTGTGAACTTAGAAGTAGGCCCTCTGGATTCAGTGGGGCTTATTCCTACAGCAATGTGATAGGATTTGCCTTCAGTCAGGGATTGTTACACATTATTATTGCTATGTGGCACAGGTTCAAGTTATTTGAAGGACCACATTATGAACCTGCCTGTGCTTTGAGATCCGATGGGGAGGCCTTTCTTTGACCCACCACCCTCACAGGTACATTTGGTGGCAATACAGGAGAGGGCCTTACCAGGGCTTGTCTACATGGGCCAAATGTCCTGGCTTTCCCCTGTCTCAGAGCCCAGCAGTGCATATGACACAGGGCATTTGCCCCATTATGCCCCTGGTCAGTTCTCACCACCCACAGAGCAGGTATAGGGCTGAGACTAAGGCAAGCCGGAGTAGGGCTGATAAACCATTTTAGCATAATACCTGTTTAAATCCATCACCACCAGCAAAAACTAGATTGGGCCCCATGTGTCAACAGGAGCCTGTCTGACATGCCAGCCCATCATTCTAGTTGCCGGTCACCCTTACTCTTCCAGGTCCGGGCAGCAGGCCTGCAGCATGTGACCAAGGCTGGTCACAGTCAGGGCCCTTGTCACATGGTGTGGGCCAGCTTCCTGGACCCTGCAGAGCATGGAAGATGGTGGCGGTGGGAGCTCCAGCAACAGGCCAGTATTCCTGTGTGGAATCTGGCCTGTTTTGTCAAAGTAACAGAGATAGAACAGGCCGCCTCTGCAGCCAGGATCTGCAGCAGCCCCCACCGAGGCTCTGGAACTCCTTTCCTGGAGAAATTAGACTGGCTCTCTCCCTACTCTCTTTCCACAGACAAGAGAAAACCTTTCTGTTTCAACAAAAATTGGAGGACTGAAAGTAGAAGTCCCATCCCATCTAAATAATGTGCTAGATTTTCTATTTGTTATTTTTTGTTGTGCAGCTGTTTTTTAACAATGGTTTACGTATTCATTTTGTGATTGTTTAATCACTTTTTAACATGTGCATTTGTGATTTTTTTAGTTATGCTCACTTTAACTATTGTAAGCCACCTTGACAAATAATAATAATAATAATAATAATAATAGGAGAGACTCAGGGAGCTGGGTATGTTTAGCCTGGAAAAAAGATGGTTAAGAGGTGATATGATAGCCCTGTTTAAGTATTTGAAGGGGTGTCACACTGAGGATGGAGCAGGCTTGTTTTCTGCTGCTCCAGAGACTGGAAAACGGAGCAATGGATGCAAGTTCCAGGAACAGAGATTCCACCTCAACATTAGGAGGAACTTTCTGACAGTAAGAGCTGTTCAGCAGTGGAACGCACTCCCTTGGAGCGTGGTGGGGTCTCCTTCCTTGGAGGTCTTTAAACAGAGGCTGGATGGCCATCTGTCGGGGATGCTTTGATCGTGATTTCCTGTGTGGCAGGGGGTTGGACTGGATGGCCCTTGTGGTCTCTTCCAGCTCTGCAATTCTATGATTCTATTATTATTGTTGTTATTGCTATTATTATTGTTATTATTACTACTACTACTACTATTTAGAAAGTTTAGATTCTCTCCTCTCCCTCCCAATATGACTTACTAGGGCAGAAATTTCTTTTTGAGCCATTCTCAAAAATCTCTGCCAACAACTTTCAAGTCCATTGTATCCAATATGGCAAACAGGTCTGAAATTTCATGTATTTCCTTTACCATTCCCATATTATTTGGCTTTTCAAGAGTTTCATGTTTTGAATTCCTTCACTGGAAAAAGAAGCTCTTTTGAGGGCAACATTTAAAATAGCTGCCGGTACCTTTTGTCGGAGCTGCAGAAATGGAAAAAATGTGGAGTTATGGTACAAGGTTTAGCATTTTCCAAAACACTTTTACATCCAAAGGAAAAGAGGCAGGCACAGTAAACAGTTTGGCTCTAGAGGTAAGGGAGGGTGCTGGTTACTTTGAGGTAAGTCCCATTGAACTCAAGGAAACCTATTTCTGAGGAGACATATACAAGACTGTGCTGTTCTTTGTTAATACCAGGCATGGAGGTGACCCTCCAGATGTTGTTGATTTGCAAGTCCTAGCAGCCCTAGCCAGCATACATAATAGTGGGAGTTATAGTCCAACAACATTTGGGAAGCTCCACAGTTCCTATCCCTGGTTAAGACTAGCGTATAATTAACCAACCAGTCTGTAGCAACTCCATTTTGTTTTATTTCCCATTTCTACAGTATAAAGAGAAAAGTGACAGATTAGCTAGATGAGTTCTGCCATCAAAACAAACTTCTTGTTCATGCACCCTTCCAAATGTGCCCAGTTGTGGATCAAACAGAGCTTGGGAAACTTACTTTTTGGATCATAGCTGCCAGAATCCCCCAGCTAGCAAGAAGGGAGATTTTGGCAACAATAGTCCAAAAAGGTACATTTTTCAAGAGAAGCAAATGAATCTGTACTCAGACTGGCAGAATGAAGAAAAGGGCATCTAATCATTTCATTATTCACGCAGCTCACCCAACTATCACTATCACATGAGGTCCATCTATTTAAAAATAAAACAAAATGAAGCCCTTGCCTTATTGCACATCAAATCCATCTGTCCACATTCCTCTAGCTTTCCCATAAGGTAGAAGGATCTTCAGAGGGAGGGCTCTGTCTCAATCCCCCACACCTTCTCAGGCTCAGCTGGTGTGGTCAAGAGAAAGAGCCTTTTTAGTGATTGCTCCTAGGCTTTGGAACTCCTTCCCACAGGATGTTCGATCTGCCCCCTCACTGCTGTCTTTTCACCAGCAGGCAAAGATCATCTTGTTTAAATAGGCCCTCAGCCTTGGCTAACGAGGGTGGAGAGATAAGCAACTGGGTGTGCTGTTTTTTTGGTATGTAATGGCTATTTTAAGTGCTTTAATTGTTTTAATTTTTGGAAAGCAGTGTTTTAATTGAAATATATGGTTTTAGGCTTTTTAAACTTTTGTACTCCATCTTGTTTCAGAGGTTCTGTTTTAATTGATATTGTAAGTTGCTTTGAGTCCTATTCAGGAGAAAAGTGGGATGTAAATCAAACATTTGTAACATCCCCCAAAACAGAATCATTTCAAAGCTTTTTAGAACAGTTCAGTTAATTATAGTGTGCTTTATGCAAAGCCAATCAAAATTGGTGTGTTATGCATCCCATTAGGTTTGATGTCTTCGGCCAAGTGTTGGCAGGGGCTAAATTTTAACACTGTAGTTCTGTAGTCTGATTTGGAAATGTTTTATCCTCAAAAAGCTGGCTATAAGTCTGCAGTATGACCTGGGGGAAACATTCCTGGACTTATGGAAATGCAAGACCATGGATAATAGGAAACACAATTGAAATGAATGACATCTGGCCCAAGCATACCATAGAGTCATGCTGGAAGACCTCTCTAGGCATTTCTAGGTCCTCCAGCATGACTCTATGGTCAGCTCATGGTAGAAGCATAGCATAGAACTGCACTGGAGGATCTAGAAGATGCCTAGAAAGAACTCCTCCCTGCCCCCAGACGTGGGTAAGTGAAACCACAGGTACTAGTCCCACAGATACAGGTGTTGTGCTGTATTATATTGAAATAAAATACAAGTCTGAAGGGGCATTGTGAATCAGAGTGATAGCAAGAGGATTGATCTGTGCATATGTTTTGTGCATGCTCAGTAAGCTCATGCAGGTGTAACTTGTTCCCCCCCCCCTCACAGGCTTTCCATGCATTGAGAATGTGCTCCACTCGTCAGTGAACTAAGGTCTTTGGCAACCACATCACTCATAACAGGACAGCAATGTCAGGGCAACAATGAGCTCATAGAATTTCTACAGTACTCACTTGCTAGTCAGGTGGGCCTTTGGGGTGATGCCAAATTCACCAAAGAGAGTAACGAAGACATTGGCATCAGTTCCTGCTCCCCGGACATCTCCTGTCACTGTTACCACTTCATAGACTGTGGACACAAAGGGATGAAAGAACATGAAATCAGAAGAAAGAGTGGTTCTTACTGTCTTAGGGCCTGTCCAAACTCTTTCAAAAAAGCGAAATATCTTGCAAGAGAAGGGTCACTTAGTTACTGGTTGGGGCTCCCTGGAAAAGCATTTTCAATCTACATTGACCTCTCCGTTTTCTCCGGTAGGCAGTCTGGAGCAACCAGATTAAAATGGATCTCAATATCAAAATTAAATGCAACACTTTTACTGCACAATTGCATTCTCAAAGGTAAAAAGAGATCTGCAACTTCTTTTACCTGGAAGTGACTACCTTAGCCAGATACTAGAGCATCTGCCAGGTTCAGTTTCAATCCCCTGCCTCTCCAGGTAGGGCTAAGAAAGAATCTTGCTTGAAACTCTGGAAACTACTACCTGTCAGTGTCAACAATAATGGGCTGTCTGATTCAGTAGAAGCACCTTTTTATAACCAGAGCTTAAAATAATGAGTTATAAGTAACTTGATCTGTAACTAGATACTTTTTAGGTAATGATGGTAGAACAAAGTTGCACTTAAGAAGCAATGTAACAAGCAAGAGCAAATATACAGTATTTTACTGGTGTAAGGATCTATTTCCAGTTATTTTCAAAAGTTACCTTTCAGGATAAAGGGAAGTTGTTACATTTTCTGCCATTCTTTTTTATCAGTTCTAAGTCCCTCCCTACCACCACCACCTTAAAAATGTAACAGAAAATAACAGAACGGTAATGAGCAGTGCAACAAGTAACACAACGAGTTAATCATTTTCATCATTGTAATGACTAAAAGGAACAGGTTACTTTTGAAACATTGTAATGAGTAACTCAAAGCATTTATTTTGAAAAGCAGCTTTCCAAACTTCCTATGACCCATTGCAGGAATAATCTTGAAAATTAAGCTCAAAACTTCATGAAGTCCAGGCACTGGATCCCAAGGCATTCTTGGATGACATTATGAGAATCTGCACTAGTTTATGGGCATCCCTAAGAAGCCTTTTCTCCAGCTTGTCCATTCAGGCTGGCCTTGGCTTTTTAGCAGCACACTGGCTGAATCTGAGAGTGAGAACCCCAAATTCAAGACTTCTTTTGGACTTCAAGACATGAACCACTCATAAGCTCAATTGTACATTGTACTGTGCCGTGATAAAAGAAGCTTTACTATATTGGTGCAAAGTCTGGCTTCACCAGCTATGTTTTGTGATTGGCTGGTGGACTAGATTTGCAAACTACGGTTAGTGGATAGTCAAACCACTACCTACACAAGAGAGTTTGCAAAGAGAGTGCTTTTTGTAAGTGGACTTACATCTGTGGGAATTAGAATTGGGCAGTTCTGTAATTTCAATATTCATTAGACGGCTGCTGTTACATTACTCCATAGCAGAGCCAGCAACGTGACCGATGTGCAATGGGATGCACATCACATCATTCCTGATGCAGATTGCATCAGTCCCAATGCATGTCAAGCACCAATGCACATTAGGCATTCTTACCAATGTCCTGTTATATATCTTCAAAGTTCATTAAAGGAATTTCTTAGTGCCTCTGCTAGATAGTGGTGTATGAATGTGTCTTCAGCTCATCTGTTGACTTATGGTGAGTCCATGAATTTCATAGTGTTTTCTTAGGCAAGGGATACACAGAAGTGGTTCTGCCAGTTTCTTCCTCTGCAATATAGCCTATAGCACCTGGTATTCATTGGCAGTCTCCCATCCAAGTACTAACCAGGGCTGACCCTGCTTACCTTCCAAGATCAGACAGGTTTGGGTGCCTTTAGGGTATTTAGGCCCTATGTAGCTAGGACTGATGCCACACTGCAGAATAATGCAGTTTGACACTGCTTTAACTGCCACAGATCAATGCTATGGAATTCTGGGATTTTTAGTTTTGTGAGATATTTAGCCTTCTCTCTCAGAGAGCTCTGGTGCCACAACAAACTACAAATCCCAGGATTCCATAGGATGGAGCCATGATAGTTAAAGTGGTGCCAAACAGCATTATTTCCACAGCGTGGTAACAGCCTTGGTATACATAAAGTTACATAAGTCATATAGGATTCCGGTGAACATCTCTTTTAAGATGTTACCCAAAATGCTCCTTGGAAAATTCCAAGAAAATATCGAGTTTCTAATATGTTGGGGAAATTAGCAGCAACTCAACTTTAGCAATGTGATAGGGGGTAACAAGGGAATCTTGAAACCTTTGTATACTAGTACTAGCCTGGATGGAATACACACATGTGAAATTAAGTATGGTTTTTATTAAAGAGTTCAAAAATAACACCAAACACACACATATTCACACAGAAAGCATTAACACAAGGCTATAGAAAGGCAGTAGGAAAAACTTGGATAGAGAGGGTAGCAAGAAGATTTGTTGGGGGTGATACTGTTAGGGTTTTGAATGTGTAGCCCTGGAAATTTATGTCATAAAGAGATACTATATATTCCATTTATCTGTAGAGGACAAAGCTGAAGTTTAAACTGCTATGCAGTAGAGTAGACAGCTGATGTTTTTTTGCCCACTTATCTCAGTATGACTAAGAGAAGGGAGATAGCATGCTAGGGATGATGTCAGATGATGTAATCAGTCATCAATTGAATAAAGGGGAGTTGCTAGAACTTGCTAGAACAGCTAGGAAACCCTATATAAGTCATGGTGCAAGGCAGCCGACTTCACTTCTTCTGACTGCTAACTGTAAGCTTAGCTATTAAGGCAATGATTTTGTTTGTAGCTTAGGATGTAAACAATAGACTGTTAGTTTTAGACACTAAGTGTCCATCTACTCATTGAACATTGAACATGCTGGAAGCATCTGGAACAGGCTTTTGCTACTCTGCTAACCTGATTGCTGGCTGGACTCCTGAACATAGACCGACTCCAACAGGCTGTAGCGCAACAGATACAACCTGTCCTGTAGTCAATCTGGCAGAGTGAATGGAGGAATCTGGGTGGCTACACAGAGGGACAGAGGGTCCCCTGGAACTGGCTCTGTGCACAATGAGCAGATTTTTAGGGGTCATTTATACCTCCAAATACACCTGAGGGGAGTGGATCCTCCATGGGTTGGAACAATAGATTCCATGAGCCTTCATGGATTGCACAGTGAGTTCCCTGGTCTTGACAATAGGTGTGGAAGATGCTCATGTGTTTCAAGCTATCCTTAATGTCCAGTGATTGGATTTTAAAAGCCTGAGCAACCTTGTCTTAAGGTTGGGGATTAAGGAGAGGAAATTTCAAAATCAGCATCCAAAGAATTCATCCATCCATTATCTCCCTTTCCACTGGGAAAGTGTCCTTTTGACTTCTAGCTTTAGGCTTTCCTTGGGTAAAGCATGGCACTCAGCTGTCCTTTCTGATACCATCATGCCTTTTCCCTTGTGGAAGACTACATTAATGAACCAAATTAATAATATGCCAATTTATTAATACACCAATTTTATTATATGTCAATTTCTGAGGTCTCTGGCAGTGCGGTGTGAGCCTTACTAACAAAGACACTTCCAACCATCAATATTTTTTGAACTGCTAGTTTTAAAAAAATCTACTGTATCTACTGAGTCATTCTTTTACTTGATCAAAAGTAAGCAAGTAATTCTTAGTTACTCTAACCAAGGAACCAATTAAATGTTGCAGCCATGATAGAAAGTTTTCCACTTATTTTGGACAGGGCTTCCGAAATTGTAAGAAGGCCATTAAAAAAATGAATGGCCAGCAACCCTGGTCGTTCCCTGCATGTCATTTAGCTTTAGCACAAAAAAAGCTAATATTCTGCCTCCTATATCTTCAGACCAAAATAGAGCTGTGCACCAGGAGGCACAGAGAGGTTAACCATTGTCTAGATTTTGTAATACTTGATTGGCCAGCTACAGCAAAGCCACAAATTATTTCTGAGTCATCCTGCAAAGAATGCCTCTTGAGTCATTTGGTGTTATAGCCAGAAGCAAAATCTTCATCTCCCTTTCAGAAGCTGCAGAAATACAAATGCCTTAGTTTCCTCAAAGCAGTGGCAGGCTTTAGTTCAGAAATGGACAGATACTGTTATCTAATCTGAATTTGTACTTCGGGGGAAAGAGGCAGTATCTGCTCAATGCACTCATTCTTTTCTTCCTGAGTCTGTCAGTTTTAACCATTAGTGCATCCGTGATCTCTTTATATACCAATGCCGGGGACCATTTGCCCTCCTGATGCTTTGTAATTCAACTCCCAGAAATCCCAGGTGATTGAGGCAATGGTAAAGGATTGTGGATGTTGTAGTCCAAAACATCTGGTGAGCTCCCCTCCCTGCACCACCACCACCCAACATGTTGAAGTGATAGACCATGCTGGGGCAGTTCTCCTGCAGGTTTAAAGATGCACAACAAAAATGTAGCAGCAAAGTCATAAACAATGAAAAATCAAGGTTCTTCCAATAAGAACCCTGTATTAATTACTGGCCACCTCCATATGGGTCTTTTAAACCACCACATGCAAGTTAGTTTCACACAGTACAGGTCAACACCTGCATCCACGGATTCAGCATCCATGGTTTCACTTATCCACATCAAAAAAAAAATCTCTCTAGGCATTTCTAGGCCTTCAATGTGATTCTTTGGTCAACGATTCCAGCGGGCTCCAAGGGTCACTCAGGCTCCCATCCTTCGTAGGTCGGTAAAATGAGTACCTAGCTTATGGGGGGCAATTAGCTAACACACATTGAAAGCTGCTTATTGCAGTGTAGATGTGTAAATTGCTATTGCTTAAAACAATTTGTAAGCCGCTCTGATAGCCTTGTGGCTGAAGAGCAGGGTATAAATAACTAACTAAATAAAAATTTTTAAATATAAATAAAACTCCTAGCATTCGTCTCATTGAAAATAATAGGGTTCTCTATTATCCATGGTTTCAAGTATCCACAGGGGTCTTGGAGCATATCCCCTGTGGATATGGGGGTTGACCTTTAGCTTTAGCATAAAGAGCTAATATTCTGTCTCCTACATCCCCAGAACAAAATTTATACCTTTAATAATCTACTCCCAATGACCTATTCATCTACTCAGTTGAAAATAAGTGACCATGCTCAGAAAAATTTAGAAACAGTACAGAGAGTAATCAAATTAAAATCATATTTGTTAGTTCTACCCAAATAGTTCTGAAAGATGTGAGTTGGCACTCATCTTTGCTTCTATTGTTATTGAAATCCAGCCTGTTTTAAAAATTTATATGAATATATTATCTTCCAAATAGTCTCACTACATGCAATGTTCCAACAAGGGAACAAAACTGAGCATCTTTGGGTATTTTAAGTCACCAGAATACTTAGAGACCCTAAAGCTTCATGTTCAAGGGATAGGTCGCATGATGTGTTTTGGCAGACCCACTGGAGCTGAACAGAACTGCACCCCCACAGGCAGGATGGTTACGTCTATCTATATATATACGCTTGGGTATGTACAATAGGCCTGGGTATGTTTCAAACTCTTGGGTATGTTTCCTCTCCCAGTGTGCTGATTGGCTGCTCAGGAAACACACCAAACCAATCATGCAAATTCCTTCTCTACCTCACAATCCATTCCTGCCACTCAATCTGCATCTACACCCCCAGACTCACAAAGGCCCCTCCCTTTGCTCACACCCTCACTCACTCACCAGTCATGGGCTGCAATGGGACCCAGGTAGTCAACTGGCAGTAGCGGTGGGACACTGCTGCTGCCGCTGCGACAAGATCCAGGCAGTCATCTAGCAGTGGCAGGCAGGAAACCGCTGCTGCCGCTGTGACACAACCCAGACGGTCAACTGGCGGCAGCAGCGGGATACCACTGCTGCCACTGCTATGGGACCCAGTCAGTTAACTGGTGGCAGCGGCGGCAGGGCAACAGAGTGAATCACCCTCAGCAATTCTGGGTAAAGTGGGGAACACTAAGAAGGAGGAGGAGGAGGAGGAATACATCCACTGGCCTACCTTACAGGGTTGTCATGAGGACTACCGGGCACTTTGGGGGGAGTTTTTTTAAATGTGTATGGTATGCCAGGTCTAGCTAGGAGTACAGAGTTCTTTCCATTTTTGAATTGGGAAGAATAGAAGACACCATGAAATCTTAACATCCAAAAAGCCAAGAGGATGAAAGGATGGAAAAGTATGGATTACAAACACTCAGAAGCCCCAAGCCGGCATAGATTCTCAGAGCTGCAGTCTGAAAATAACTTTTCTAAATTCTGTAAGCAAGGGGATATTGTATCACCTTTGAGACTGAGAGAAAGAAGCTGTAGCACAAGATTTCATAGACTTGGGGGTTGTCTACATGGGCAATTTACCCCGTCTTGGAGCCCTGCAGTCCTGACAACACAGGGCTTTTACCCTGTTTTCCCCTGGGCAGGCCTCACAACCCCTGGGGCAAAGACGGGCTAAGGAGTTTATCAGACCACCCCCATAAACCCATTCTTATGCCAGCATAACTTCTGCCATTTTTATGCGGCAAAAGAACTCCCCATGCCACACTTACCTCCTGTCCACGAGAAAAGACTTCCCCAGGAATGAATGAGGAGTGAACAGAGCTCCATTCACTTCCTCTATTGAAATCCTGCAGATTCTTGCGAGAATAATTAGTGCAGTAAATTCAAAAATAAAAACAAAAATAACTAAGTAAAAGTTCACAAAAGCATGTAAACACACTATAAAAGTTCCAAGTAAACTGGCAAGGGTCATAAAAAATGTGTCACCTGCCTGGATGTCACAATCTCACCTGGAAGTGTTCTGGCCAGACCAGCCATTGACGCTGCATACTATGGCACATGGATTCAAATGCCGGCAATGCCGGCACAAAAGTACCATGGGGGGGTCAATTGGCGGCTTGGGCCATCAATAGAATAGGATGGGTTTTGGACTGGACATGATTGCAAAACGATGGTGTTGTCTGGTACACGTGCCCTTTCGGGATCATTAGCCGTCCTTATGATGCTGTATTTACAAGGATTCCCTGAAACAACATCTCAGGCTTGGCCAAATTGATCACCAACAATGGTCCACCCTGGCTTCACATTGGAAGGCATAGAGGCGCACTATCCACAGTACTGCAGCTTTATTTGAGAACTCACGCCAAACAAGTCTTGAAGAGAAACAACAACACAGAAAGAATCACAACCCAGAAACATCACCCAAGGAGACCCTCTGCTGTGCTTTCTGCAACTGGACTTGTTTATCTTGGATTGGCCTTTTCAGTCATCAGCGCGCTTGCAGAAAGTGCAGGATCAGTCCTTCCTGAATCTTCATTTGCGAAGAAAAGCCAGAGAGAGAGAGAGAGAGAGAGAGAGAGAGAGGGAGTGTGAGTCTGATAAAGTCCTAAGACAGGGTAAGGCCCTATAAAACATTTTAAGAAAATACCTGTTTAAATCCATTCCACCCAAAATAAAACAGATGGGGGGGGGCGTAATCGCAGAAGCCTGTTCCATCGCACCAGCCCGTCACTGTTGTTGCTTGCTGCCTCATTCTTCTGGATCCAGGAAGAGGGGCCACATCATGTGACAGCATGGCCCAACAGGCTGGAACAGGCTTCTTTGGTCATGTGGGGCCAGATCCATTTTACTGTGGCTGGAATTGATTTAAACAGGTGTTTTCCTAAAAAGTTTCATGAAGCCCTACCATGTCTTCCCCATGTCTTTTCCATGGGGGTTGTGAGGATTGCCTGGTGGCATGAATTTTTGAAGTATTTCACAAACAGATTGAGTTTAATACTTCATTGTAGCCTATTATAGATGGTTTTTGATTGTAAACTTACCTGTGCTGACGCAAGTAGTTTGAAACTTAAAGAAACTTATTTTCCAGTGAATTCATATTGAAACAACACGGAAGAATATGGTTGGATATATGATACACAATTAAGTTGTTAAAGTGTATGCATAATAGTGCTATTTCACACGACATGTGTATGTATATTGTATGATGTATTTGCAATAATATGATTATATTTCTTTATTCTCCGTAGTGGTTAGTTTTGTTAGTTTTGAAACCCTTCTGTAGGTTCTGTGTCGTGAAGCCTGCAGGGTGCCAAAATGGTGGCAAGACAGGGTAAATTGCCCATGTAGATAAGCCCCATGTGATTCTGGAGAGGTCAGCTTGGTAATTAATGTTTTTTATGCCCTTTTTATCATGACATTGCTGAAAAACTTTTACTTAACCTCTTCTATTGAAATGACCAGAACAATTGCATGCATTTTATGTCCTTTTACTTTTTTCTGACCTCTTCTTGTAAAGTAGCTACATTTTGTGCTGTGGTATATAAAAGCCATCTGAAATAAATCTCAGTAGTTTTATAATCTCCCCTTAGTAATTTTAATATTGTTGCTCAAATTGGTTATCACATCTCTTATTACCTAGTACATTGTGCTAATGCACAGTAAAAATATTTTTCAAATTATCTTATACTACATACTTTGTTCTGTTTAATAATGCTTTTTTCTATTTTTTCCTGACTGTTGGTCATTGACTATAACAATAAAAACTGAATACCCTCAACTAGACAGGGATATCCCTTTTCACCTCTGCTTTTTATTTTGGTGCTGGAGACTTCATTGAGAGACATCAGACAAGATGACAGAACCTGCCCAACATTACTCTGTAAAACACTGAGCACACCGACTGCAGAATTTAAATACTGTAGTAACATACCCCCAATATTTCACAGATGAAAACCAGGACAAATGTGGCCAAGCAATGTCAATGTGTGGTTAAATGACAAATATTATTAACGAGGAAGTACAGACAAGCTAGGAGCAGCTGCAGCAGTTCACTTTTTCCTCAGGCTACTGGGAAGGGCAAGATTTTCCCCCCCCCCACCTCTCCTCTCCTCCCTGCTGAGTTAGAATCATATAATCATAGGATCTTAAGAGTTGGAAGGGAGTTAACTGAGTGCAAACCACTTTTGCACTTTGAATTTAGTTTGCAGCAACTGAAATAAACTGTAGACAAAGGGGGAAAGTGCGAGGTGGGGAGAAAAACCGGGACATTTTAAAAATAGCTGGGAAATGGGACAACAAAGAATTAAGCAGGATTGTCCTTGTCAGTCAGGCCAGTTGGAGGATATGTAGTAAACAACAAGAGCAGCACATGCTCCCACCCCCAAACCATCTGCCCTTTCTTTTCTGTTATATCCACAGACCATAGCTCTTTCAACTGTACCACCCCCCAGGCATTCCTTAAATTTCAGACACTCCTTTTAAGACTTAAAAGACTCTAGCAGCTATTCCAAAGTGGAACTCAATTCCAAAGCACCACCATGCTCCCACCTCACTCACTATCAAAGCCCAACTCAAAACCTGGGGCTAGAAAAAAAAATATTTGTTTATATATAATCACCCTACTCTTTCAACCAATATGGTTGCTGGCCAAGGGCTTTGGGAGACAGAGACCAAAGAAATGCCAATTCCAAGATCTCTAAAATCTTACTTCAGTTTAACTCCCTTAGTCTTCAGTTGTCTGCTGAAACAACTCCTGTGTGCATTGCCAGAATCCATCCCTTTTTACCCTGATATCTACCTTCCCAGTGTCAACGTTGTTGTAACCCCCACCCACTCACTCACTGAAATTGAGAATATGAGCTGTTCACAACAGGGAACTTGCCTGTTTTTAAGTTACTAAGTTTTTATCCCATCCATTTTTAAGTTACTAAGGACTTTTTCGGACAAACCAAAAATAACGCTAGCAGCCTCGCCAGGTTGCGAGGCTGCAGTGCTAGAGGGCGTCCGTTTCGCATGATGCTCCTTCCCAGCGGTACTGTTGCAGTACCGGTGGGACATTTGACCGTCATATTTTGGATTTTACCATCATATTTTACTCATGATCAACGATCGTGAGTAAAATATGATGGTCAAATCCAAAATATGACGGTCAAATGTCCCAGAGGTACTGCAACAGTGAGTAAAATATGATGGTAAAATCCAAAATATGATGGTCAAATGTCCCAGCGGTACTGCAACAGTACCGCTGGGAAGGAGTGTCATGCGAAACGGACGCCCTCTAGCGCTGCAGCCTCGCAACCTGGCAAGGCTGCTAGCATTATTTTTGGTTTGTCCGAAAAAGTCCTAAGTTTTTATCCCATCCTGCCTCAGGAAGCATTCTCTCCCTCCCTCCCTCTTTTACACACACACACACACACACACACACTCCATTCTGTCCTCACAATAGTCCCACGACTCAGTTAATTTCAGGGCTGAGTCAGGATGTGAACAGAGGTCTCCATCCCACACTCAGTCCAGTTCACCACACTGGTTCTACCTATTTCTCTGTAACTAAAACATTATTAAAACTGCTTTGAACATCAGTTCAGAAGCGTATCTTCTTCAACCCTGCACACTCACCTTTTTTCTTGTTGTACTCATCTTCAGTTTCATGGGAAGATTCAGAATGATAATTCCGAAGTTCCTGTTCATACATCTCTGCAAAATTCTCTTCATCCTTTTTCTTTTTCTTCTTGTCTTTGCTCTTGGACTTCTTACTTTTTTTCTGTTTCTTTTTCTTCTTCTTCTTCTTTTTCTTTCGCCCATAGTCATCATCTTCATCATCACTATCACTCCACTCTTTCTTCTTTTTCTTCTTTTTCTTCTTTCTCTCTTCACTGCTGTTGTCGCCTTCGTCTGATGAATCCCTCCTTCTTGATTTCTTCTTTTCATACACTTCTTCCTCCTCTTCTTCCTCTTCCTCTTCCTCCTCCTCCTCCTCCATTTCTTCATCATCTTCTTCCTCCTCTGATGATCTACTCATCCTTTTCCTCCACTTATCATCTACTCTCCCTCCTCTCTTTCATGTTATTATTCAGTCCCTCCTGGCAATTTTTTTTCTTCTAGGTTCTTTCAACTGCAGTAAATCCTCTGTTTGCTGCTTGTGTTGGTTTCCTTCCTTTCCTTCTGCTTTCTGAATCTTTTTGCTTACCTCTAACTTCTCTGCATCCCTGTCTCTTCTTCAATGGCTGGGTCGTAGCTTTTCTTTCCTCCTTTGATCAAAAATCTCATTTGTCAATAGTTCCTTTGCCTATCTCCTTCCTTTTTAAAATTATTCCTTCTGCCTCCCCTTGGCTTGGTCAAAACCTCTTTTCCTTTCACATCTTCTGTTTTCCCTTTCTGTCGACTTGTCTTCTTTTTCGGGCCCATTACTTATTCATTGACTTGAGCAGAGTGTTTCCTTCTTCTTCTACACCCTTTTTTTCCCAAAGAGCTTTGCTCTGCCTAGATTATATCATGCAAAGAGGCTACTGTGTCACACCTGGCCAATGGAAGGAAGGATCCTTTTGAAATGTAGGTCAAGTGGGAGAACATCATGAAATGCTATCTTGGCCTTAGCACAGAGGGAGACTTCAGCAGTGGGCAAACCTTATGCTGCTTTTTCTCAGAGTACCAACTATAGCTCCCGCAAGCTCAGAAGGGGGAAAGCCTACCTGCTGTTCCTTCTATCAGGTGATCGCAAGACAGACAGTGAGATGAAAAAAGAGAGACCCATCTAGCTACCTTATCTGGCTGGTCTGCAGTTGCCTCTCCATTATTCATGGCACTCAGGATTGCTTTACAGCAAAGGATCTCAAACTTTGTCACAGAGAGACTTCCAAAGTTAAAAGATGAACAAAGTTCTGAGTTCCCTCCCCCCCACATCCCATTATCAACCTATGGTCTAACCACAGGGGTATCCCCCATCCTGTTGTGGTGCATGAGGCATCCCCCTCGCTCAGAATATGGGCTAGTGGTGCCCACCTTCTTAAGTGCCCCTGTATCTTTTTTTAAAAAGGGAGCTTAGAGCCCTTTCACACAACATGTTTAGAGCACTATTATTCTGCTTAGAATAATAGAATCCTAGAGTTGGAAGGGACCACAAGGGCCATCTAGTCCAACCCCCTGCCATGCAGAAATACCCAATCAAAGCATTCTCAACAGATGGCCATCCAGTCTCTGTTTAAAAACCTCGAATGAAGGAGAGTCCAACACACTCCAAGGCAGTGCATTCCACTGCTGAACAGCTCTCGCTTTAACTGGCATTCTTATGGATTTCTGGGATTTGTAGTCTGGAGAAGCACAGCTTTCTTAATGAGAAATCTAAATACCCCTCCCTTAAACTGCATATCCTAGGATTCCAAAGGATGGAACCATGGCTGTTAAAGTGGAATCATAGCACTACAATTGTCTAGTGTGAAAGGGCCCCTTAGTTGGGAAGTGCTTTCATGTGTCCCAATTCGGGTTGCCAGGTGTCCTTATTATAAACAATGCCCCTTAATGCTGTCTCTTATAGGGCTGGCAGATGTCTCATATTATGGGGGATGCCTCCTATTTGAAGGTTGAAAATCTTTTCCTTTCATATAGATTGAACAAGATGCCACAAAAAGTAATTCCCACATTTTGGGGTGCAAGCCCTACACATAAAACAGAAAGTTATGCATTGTGTAATTTATGCCTGTGAACAATATATTAATTTAACAGAAAAATATGTGCCTAAGTTAACTGAAATCAATACTTTAATTTGGTATTTAGGTAGATCACGAATGTGTTAATAGCTACTTCCTGACTGTCAACCCTGCATGTTAAGAATTTTAACAGTCACTTATTGCTATTTGAAAACTTGGAAACACTCATCCTGATAGGATGTTTTATCCTAGTCTTCCTTTGCCAAAAACTCAGAGAATCGAGCCCAAATGACCTCCCTTATACACAAGTTATACAAGCAGGGGTTACCATCAGCTTGGGGAATATATGGCTTTCCAGATGTGGAGAGACTACAGCTCCCATCATTCCTGATTATTAGTCATGTTGCCCAGGTCTGATGAGAACTGAAGTCCATCAGTATTTCAAGAGCCACATGTCCCCTATTCTGCTATGATACAGTAAAAGCACTCCTAGATTGTGCCATCTCATGCTGGGAGTGAGGGGATAGAGTAGCTTTGTTGTGTGATTTCACGTTGTTTCCAATTTATGGTGACCCTAAAGTGAACTTTTCACACAGTTTTCTTGGTGAGGTTTGTTCAGAGAGGTTTACTTTTGTGTTCTTCTGAGCCTGCACCACAATTCAAAAAGGATATTGACAAATTGGAGTGTGTGCAAAGAAGGGCGACTAAAATGGTGAAAGGTCTGGAAATGATGCCTTATGAGGAGAGACTTAGGGAGCTGGGTATGTTTAGCCTGGAAAAAAGACGGTTAAGAGGCGATATAATAGCCCTGTTTAAGTATTTGAAAGGGTGTCACATTGAGGGTGGAGCAGGCTTGTTTTCTGCTGCTCCAGAGACTGGAACACGGAGCAATGGGTGCAAGCTCCAGGAACAGAGATTCCACCTCAACATTAGGAGGAACGTTTTGACAGTCAGAGCTGTTCAGCAGTGGAACACACTCCCTAGGAGTGAGGTGGGGTCTAATTCCTTGGAGGTCTTTAAACAGAGGCTGGATGGCCATCTGTCAGGGATGCTTTGATCAAGATTTCCTGTGTGGCAGGGGCTTGGACTGGATGGCCCTCGTGGTCTCTTCCAACTCTGCAATTCTATGATTCTATGATTCTATGCCCAGGTCACCCAGTGAGTTTCCATGGCCGAGCAGGGATTCAAACCCTGATGTCGAGTTGTAGTCTGACACTCAAACCACTACATCATTCTGGCTCTGGAGCAGCTTACAAGTTTGAATTTAACTGTTCACTAAAAAGTGAAGCTAGAAAAGTGGATGCCAGAGACAAGGATTTCGCTGAGACATGTTAGGACAGTGTACACATCCACTGTATTGGCATCCACTGGGGTTTGGTTCCAGAACCCTGCCCTGCCCATGGATACCAAAATCTGTGGGTGCTCAAATCCTATTGTATACTCTCTCTCTCTGGCTTTTCTTCACAAACGAAGATTCAGGAAGGACTCATCCCGCGCTTTCTGCAAGCACGCTGATGACTAAAAAGGCCAATCTGAGATAAACAAGTCCGGTTGCAGAAAGCACAGCAGAAGGGCTCCTTGGGTGATGTTTCCGGGTTGTGACTCTTTCTGCATTGTTGTTTCTCTTCAAGACTTGTTCGGCGTGAGTTCTCTAATAAGGCTGCAGCATTGTGGATAGTGTGTCTCCATGCCTCCCAATGTGAGGCCAGGGTGGACCATTGTTGGTGATCAATTTGGCCGAGCCTGAGATGTTGTTTCAGGGAGTCCTTGTATCGCATTTTTGGAGTGCCCCTCTTATGCTGACCCATGGCGAGTTTACCGTAGAGTACTATTTTTGGGAGGCGATGGTCCTCAATCCTAGAAACGTGCCCTGCCCAGCGCACCTGTGTTCTCAATATCATGGCCTCAATGCTGGTGATCCCTGCTTGCTCAAGGACAGCAACATTCATCACATAGTCAGTCCAGTGTATATTTAGGATTGTGTGTATACAGTGCTGATGAAAGCGTTTGAGGAGTCTTAAGTGATGGCGATAGGTGACCCATGTTTCAGACCCGTAAAGGAGAATAGACAGTACAATGGCTCTATATACATTGATTTTTGTGCTTCGCCTCAGGTGTTTATTACTCCAAACTCATATACATTGGTGTAGTAAAATGGTATCCTCTATATAAAATGGCAAAATCAAGGAAACTGCTTAATGCAGTGTAGATGTGTAAATAGCTATTGCTTAAAACAATTTGTAAGCCGCTCTGATAGCCTTGAGGCTGAAGAGCGGGGTATAAATAAATAAAGGTTTGCTTTGGATTATTATTAAAAGAAAAAAAAATTGGTGGAATATTTTCAAGCTGTGAATAGTTGAATCCATGGAATCTGAATCTGTGGATATGGAGGGCTGACTGTACAGTTGGACCCCTGTATCTGTGGAACCAATGTTAGCATGGTCTACACCCCACTTCTGGTATGTTAGCATTGGCCTGCACCCCACTTCTGGAGACCTCAGAAATTGTGTATTAATATTATTGATTTGGTTCATCAATGTGACCTTCCAGAAGGGAAAAGGTAGGATGGTCTCAAAAGGTCATTTGAGTGCCCTGCCTCATCCTGGGAAGCCTAAGGCTAATAGCTAAACAATGACACATTTCCCAGAAAAGGGAGATAACGGGTGGGCGAAAACCTTTGTATTTGCTGATTATGAAACTTCGTTTCCTTAATCCCCAAACCTTAAGACCCTTACTCAAAGCTGTTAAAATCCAATCACTGGACATTAAGAAACACATTTAGCCACTTTCCCACCTTTTGTCAAGACCAGGAAACCACTGTGCAATCCATGAAGGCTCAGGAAATCTATTGTTTCAACCCATGAAGCAGCCATCCCCTCAGGTGTATTTGGAGGTATAAATATCACCCCCCAAACCTCCTTCAGTGTGCACAGTCAGTTATAGGGGAGACCCTGTTACTCTGTGTTAGCCATCCCAGGTTCCTCCATCCACTCTGATGGATTGACCACAGGACAGGTTGTATCACCCCAAGAAATCCTCTTGCTACTCTCTATCCAAGTTTTTCCTACTGCCTTTCTATAGCCTCATGTGAATGCTTTTCTGGGTGAATATGTGTGTGTTTGGTGTTATTTTTGAACTCTTTAATAAAAACCATACTTAATTGTACATGTGCGTGTATTCCATCCAGACTAGTACTGGTAGACAAAGGTTTACAAGATTCCCTTGTTATCCCCTTTCGCATAGCTAAAGTCGAGTTGCTGCTAATTTCCCCAACATATTAGAAACTCAATATTTTCTTGGAATTTTCCAACGAGCATTTTGGGTAACACCAATATTTGCAGTTTCAGTTATCTGTGGGACACAAAATAGGGACATATACCATAAAGTAATTTTGGAAAATGCCTAAAGAGGCATCATCTCTAGGTACTTTCCCATTCCTCCAGTGCAACTCTATGGTCTGTTTTTACCAGAAGTCCTCCATTAAAATAAAGTAACCAGAAACCAAAGCCCTGCAGATACAGGGGTCTAAATGTATTTATATATAGCAATTGTGGGGGTGGGGTGCTTGAAGGGGGGATCATTCAAACACATCCAAAGGCTTGACTCCAAAGGGGAAAAAAACACAATCATGCAGCATTTTAACCTCATGCTCAACCTTGTGTTCACTGTGTGACCTTGGATAAAGTTGCTACCAATTAGTCATAGCATTCTACCTGCAAAATGTAATTAATAATTGAAATAAATATCTACCTGCTACATAGGGGCAGTCTGTTGCAGGACTTTATGGGGGCATTCCAGGAAGCAGCATCTATTTTTTGACTTATTGTAAAGGATAGCCATTTTGATATTGCTGAAAAACTCTCACAGGCATTTCATCAGTTAGAATCATAGAATTGTAAAGTTGGAAGAGACCACAAGGGCCATCCAGTCCAACCTCCTGCCATGCAGGAAATCACGATCAAAGCATCCCTGATAGATGGCCATCCAGCCTCTGTTTAAAGACCTCCAAGCAACGAGACCCTACCATGCTCTGAGGGAGTGTGTTCCACTGCCGAACAGCTCTTACTGTCAGAAAGTTACTCCTAATGTTGAGGTGGACTCTCTGTTCCTGGAGCTTGCATCCATTGCTTCGTGTTCTAGTCTCTGGAGCAGCAGAAAACAAGTTTGCTTCATTCTCAATGTGACACCCCTTCAAATACTTAAACAGGGCTATCATATCACCCTTTAACCATCTTTTTTCCAGGCTAAACATACCCAGCTCCCTAAGCCACTCCTCATAGGCCATGGTTTCCAAACCTTTCACCATTTTAGACACCCTCCTCCAGACATGCTCCAATTTGTCAATATCCTTTTTGAATTGTGGTGCCCAGAACTGGACACAGTATTCTAAGTGAGGCCTGACCAAGGCAGAATAGAGTGGCACTATTACTTCCCTTGATCTAGACACTAAACTTCTATTGATACAGCCCAAAATCACATTGGCCTTTTTAGCTGCCATATCATACTGCTGACTCATGTTCAACTTGTGGTCTACTAGGACTCCTACATCCCTTTCATACGTAGTCTCGTTCAGCCAGATCTCCCCCATCCTATATCTATGCATTTCGTTTTTCCGCCCTAAGTGCAGTATCTTACATTTCTCCTTATTGAATTTCATTTTGTTAGCTTTGGCCCAGCTTTCTAGTCTATTCAGGTCATTTTGAATTTTGATCCTGTCGTTAGGGGGGGAAAGATGAAGGGTTGCCAGTGCTACCTGAATTGCATGGCGTCCGTGAGAATCTCACTAGTGTCTGAATATTAATATGGGGAATATTTAATTAGCTCAAAATGGCAGCAAGAAGCCAGGTAATGGCAGGATCTTTTGACCTATGTATACCAATAATCACTGAGGAGACTCCAAGGCAGAACATACAATTGAATGATCTTTATTGGAAATTAATCGTAACAGCATTCATGGAAACACTCAGGCTTCAAGCAATCACACAAAATAGTAGGAAGTATTTGGATAGAGGAATGGAGTAAGGGGATTGTGGGTTATACTATACCAATCCTTTAGAGCTGAGAATGCAAATCACAAAATAAACTGGCAGAGAAGAGGTCCAGAAGACAGAATGATGACACAAACTGACATGGAGTTGGAAAACGGGAGATTCATGCACACTTGGGTAGTGTTTTAGGGTGATATTTATATGTGATAATTCCCCTGAAGGGATGAGATTTAGAGTGGAATACAATGTCCCTCAGTGCTCCAGAAGAGTTAATGATCATTAATGGGTGATGTACGTTGAATTGAATAGAAGCATGCAACTTCTAGTTTTGGATGGGAAGGAAAGAGGAAAAACCCATTTTGCAACCATTCAGGACTCTGCTGTAGTTGAGTGGATTAGTGGATTACTCATCTCCAGGTGTTAACTCTGATCTGTTTATTACCTGTTTGAGGAATTTCCAAAGACCTCTTCCTTGGTTTTACATAATTCCAGGCTTAGTATCTGGGGGTAACCGGTTTACCTGCTTAACACGTGGAAGGCCACATCAAGCCCAATTATTAAATATTGCCAATTATGTGATATTCCAAGATTGAGGCTGTCAGGGTAGGAAACACCAGTTCAAATTCATCCCATACCCTGACGTTTCCAGGCTCAAACTCAAAACCTCGGGATGGCCTGTGGTGATGGGGCAATCTTCACAACACCCAGGCAAAGACGGGGTAAAGTCTGATAAAATGTTTCAACAGAATACCTGGGGGAAAATGTTTCATTTTGGAAGAAAAAGATTGGGCCCTGCGTCACTGTAGGAGCCCATACCATCACACAGGCCCATTGCTGCAACTGCCGTCCACATCACTCTCTCCAAAGCCAGGAATATGATCAGGACTGGTCACATGGAGGTGGCCTTGATGCTGTGTGGCAGGCCTACTTCCTGGCTTCAAAGAGAGTGATGCAGATGGAAGTGGCAGCAATGGGCAGGCATGGCAGACTAGACTCCATCCCATTTCATGCCAGTAACAGGGGAGCAACAGGCCTGAACCAGGGCCAGAATATGCTGGGAGGGAGCTGGCATATTCTGCCTGTGTAGATGAGGCCTAAGTAGGTGGGGGAGAGCACAAGAGGGTGCAGAATCTTGCCCTTCCCTGTAGATTCAGGCAAAAGCAAACTGCTGCAGCCTCTCCTAGTTTGTTTGTTCTTCCGCATTGATAACGTCCACCATCTTGACCAAGCTCAGTTGTTGCTTGGCCACATGTATGCCAATTTTCATCTGTGAAACGCTGATCTCCCAGATGCCTTCCCAGGAGCCAGGAAAGTGCACTCTATTGATTGCTTTTTATTTCAGCACCCTTTAGCCCATTGTTCACTTGGAGTTTAGCAGCTGCAAGGGTAATCGGGAGCAAACAGGCAGATGAAAAACTAATTTGCACAATCAAGATTTTAAGTTTCTACACCAGGAAGGAGTCTATGTGATCAAAGATCACAGCTTTCCTTCAAGGCCATTGTCTCTACGCTGGCTTTAATTAAATTCAAAGTAATACACCAAAGAACAGCAAGTACCTTTTATTCATTCTTTGAATAGCAAACGGGAAAGCTGCACAACAGGAGATCACTGATGCATAAAGAATGACCGGGAAAGCGACCAAGTCATTGGCAAGAAGCATTAGTTAAACCCATGGACAGGATTCATAATCATGTTATGTTCTGGCTTTCCTAAAAGTCTCTCAAGCCAAACTCTGCTCAAAAGCATCACCCAAATATACAATCATAAAACTATAAAGCAAGTCAGAATGTGATTCCTTGTGTTTAAAAGATGTGTTAAAATACAGAGCTTGCATTCTGGATATTTATTTATTTAGATTATTTTTATCCTACCTTGTATTGTGCGATCTCATGGCAGCATACAATAAAATCAGTTTAACTAGTTCTAAAAATATATAAAATAGTTTAAAAATATAGACTAGAAGCTTGTGAAGAAACTTGACAAAGTAAAGCAGGACACTTAAAACCAGTTAATGTACAATAGTTTTAAACAATTGAAAATCATGGCACACATACAGATTTACATAAAATCAGTTAGGTTCCAAAAAGCCATGTTAATAAAAAGCCATGTTTTTTTTTTAATTTAGGGCTGGAATGACACCAGAATTAGTACCAATTGGACACCTAAAGATATAGTATTCCATACCTCACCACTGTCCCAATTCAGCAAGGATGGCTCCAATTAATCCTCTGTTTTCCTACTTTCTCTGTTCAGGGATATCAGTGGGGGTGTATGAATACCTTTAGAGGGGTGTCACAGGCACCCCCACCTCCCTCTGTGCTTACTTCACTGTGCCACTTACTCTGGTGCCACCCCCTCTAAGCAGGCATGAAATGCCACAGTGATTCATGCCTGCGCAGAGGGGGTGATCCCCAAGTAAGTGGCACCAGGAGTAAGCACAGCAGGGGACATTGCAACACTGGCAGTTCCTGTCTCTCCCTGGCCCAGTGGAACTGCTACAATTGCAATGCCTCCCTACTGTGCTTACTCACTGTGTGTCATGGTCAGCCAGGACTCTGAGGACTCAGAAGGCAAGGAGGCTGAGCCAGTAGCAGAAGAGCTGGCTGAGTCTGAGTCTAGCCCTGAAGAGCCCAGGGCTCAGCAGCCTAGCCCTCCCCCAGCTCAGGGTCCAAGCCTGGGAGACATAATGGAGCAAGAGCAAGAGGTAGAAGAGCAGGTACCTACCTTTAGCCAAAGGAGAGCAGAGAAGGCGTGGCTGCGTTGTTCCCAGAGATTAAAAGACAGAAGCTCATCAATCACCCCACAGCTGGGAGTGGGAGCTGGGCCAACATAAGCAGCTGGGGGAGGCTGAGTTCCTTGTTTCAGGCAGTCTGCATTACCTGGAGGAAGCCTCTGCCTGTGACTCTCCTGGAACCTTGCTATCTTGAGACTTTGGATATCTTGACCTTGGACTGCCTCCGTTGACCCACCTGCCGGAACCCTTTTGACCTTGGACTGCCTCTTCGTTCTGCACTCTCTCTCTCTGTGTACTTCTGACCCTGTAGGACTGCTACTGACAACACCGGGTACCGTGCTTTTCAACTGGGTTGTTGCCGAGCCGGGCTCCTTATCAGCTATTGAGTTGGCTTCTCGACACTGTGTACCACTTACTCGGGAGTCACCCTTCTATGCAGGCTCAAATCTCCACAGAGATTCATGCGTGCCTAGAGGGGGCCATCCCCAGGTATGCGGCACAGCAAGTATGCGGCACAGCAGGGAGGTGTGCTGTGATGGTGGCGGTTCTTTTCTCTCCCCTGGGCCAGGAGAGTTGGGACAGCTGCCACCTTGGCACCTCCACCTCGCCATGCTTACTCGCTGTGCCACCTGTTTGAAGATTGCTCCCTCTAGGCAACCTCCATCATCACAGCATGCCTCCTAGCCCAAGGGAGAGGCACACAGCAAGTAAGTACAGTGGGGGGTGTGGAGTTGCGATGGTGGCAATTCCTTTTTCTCTCCTAGAATGGAACCACCACCACACAGCAGAAATCTTTGGCCAAAACAGTGGCCGTCGACTTTGCCTGCCTGCCTGATGTCATGATGTCTCATGGGATTTTCAGTCCCATGAGACTTCAAACAAGATCTGGCAGGAAGGCATATAAGGATCTGCCCACACCTGAAGTAAACGTAGCAGTGGCAAGCAAGGATTTTACTGGATATACTGGATTTTACATTGTTTCAGTTCATGATTACTGCTAAAAATAATTTTGTTGTAGAAAAAAAGAGTGGTGTTAAAAAATCGTTTACACCAGGTGACAAATATACTAGGCATGCCACTGTCTCCGCTGCTTTAAAAATGTCCTGGTTTCTCTCTCCTCATCCCTTTGGCCAAACAATATCAGAGTGTGGCAAAGATGGCAAAAGTTATTAATGATTAAAAGCACACATTAGGGGAGGCTGCATCAGCTTGCTTTTGCCTGAGCCTACTGGAAAGGACATGATTCCACCCCTTCCTCTCCTCTCCCCACTGCTGAGTTAATGGAGTGCAAACTACTTTTGTACTTTGAACTCAGTTTTGCAGCAACTGAAGTAAGCAGACTTTGAAGGGGGAAGTGTAGGGAGGAAAGAGAACCTGGGACATTTTAAAAGAAGATGAAAAACTGGGATGACAGAGGATTAATCTGGACTGCCCCAGCTAAATTGGGACAGTTGTATGATTATGGTATCACAAAGCAGCAGGACATGCTGCAGCTGCTAAACTAGAGAAGTCTGGAGCAAGGGAAGAAAAAGATAAGTCACTAATCTTCTGCCCAGGCTGCAGATTGTTTGAAATTTGTTCATTGTCAAGTCTGGAGTCAGACTGCCCCCTGCTGGGGGGAAATATTCCAATTGGTAACATGTTCCATATAGAATAATGCAAATGAAAGAACTGTTTTGAGCCTGGAGGCTGTGGTGGGCCTGGAACGCTCCCGAATAGGGCAGTCAGAGTGAAAGCTGTAGAGGGAACTGGGTATGCAGTCTGTCGGGAAACACCAAAAGACAATAGAAGAGAGATCTCTCTTGCTCCTTCAGTCATGCATGTGAGGAAGAATGGCTGGTTGTAGAGTAGAGAGGAAGGCCCATTGGCTTTAGCTAGAACCAGGTTTCATCTGCAATCTGAGGTACACATTGAAGTAGAAGAGAGATTGTACCTCTGTGGATTCCATGGCAATGGTTTAGTTAATCCTCTTTCAGTTTTACTACAGACTTTAAAGGGACTATCTACACTACAGAATCCTTTCTTCAGAATAGTTTCAGGACCTTGGACAACTCCTTTGAAGTTTAGACTAAAATCCAGAGCTGACTCATTGCCCCACCGACATAGGAGCCACAGGCTGGGGTCCCACATCCTCTCTTTTTAATGACTGACGAACTGAAAAAGCAGCATCTCAGATGTTGCAGACTGGGATCACTTGGGAAAGTCTTTCTCCCTAGTGGTTTACCACTGGAAATGCTATTGAGCAGTGCTTCTTAAGCTGTCTGATGTGGGGGACTCACCATGGGTTTTCCCCCAAGTGCACTAGGAACTCGTACAATATTTGTGCCCGTTGACTACAACTGTTTCTTTTTTTCTTGCAAACTCACCATGGACTACCAGTGGTCCAGGGACCACCACTTTGAGCAACAAGATTGCTGTTCATGTCCGGTTTCTGTCCAGAAAAAGGCAATGTTATAACACTTGCAGATTTTCACAATATTGGTACCCATGCCAGTCTCAGACCCAGAAGAAAAAGGATCAAGTGTATGGAAGTCCTTAGCTCAAGACATTCTTCCACTGAACTGAAAATTTAAGCAGCCCTGTTTCTCTTTGGACTATTTGCCTTCCTAGTTATTTAGCAAATCTTCTGGAGAATATCTGTTAAGAGATAGTAGCAAAGAGCTTTCCAGGGCTATAAAGAAGATGGCCAATACCCTACATTGCTGACTTAAGACATCATACTACATTATTATAGCACTATTATTCCACTTTAACTGCTATGGCTTCCTCCTGTGGAATCCTGGGATTTCCAGTTTAGAGAGGGGCATTTAGCATTCTCAACCAGAGAACTCTTAGGCCTCACCAAACTACAAATCCCAGAATTCCACAGGAGGCAGCCATAGCAGTTAAAGTGGAATAATAGTGCTGTAACAGTGTGGTGCAATAAGGCAGTTAGTTACAAATTTGTAACTAAGTATCGCCTCCTGGCCTGACCCCCTAAACCTACCCTAAAGACCAGCAGCTACTCTGAGTGATGGAAGTCTGTTCTGCTGGCAATCAGAGTGCAGTAAGGTGATTTTTCAGCCCCCTCGTACCAATGATCCCCAGTACAGCTAGAAGTTGCAACAGAACAGTACAAACAGAAGTTGCAAGGCTGCTTCTGTTTGTGGCAGCCTTGCTTGCTGGTGCGTGGGGGCTGGAGACATCATTCTGCTGTGCCCTGATTGTCAGTAGAATAGACATCCATTGCTTGGTAAGGCTTCTGGCTCTTGAGATAGGTTGTGGGGAGGCATTTGTGATTATGACAATAGTGCTACAATCATGAATATGTAGTATAACAAAATATGGATCAGTTTGTTATTGATGTTGTTATCTGCCTTCTAATCAGCTTCAACTCATGGGAGCCCCATCTCCCAGCCCCCCTGTCCTCAACCACCCTACATAAGTCCTGCCTGTTCAGGCCTGTGGTCTCCTTGTTTGAGGATTTTATCAGACTTGGCAAATACGGCATCATAACTATGCCTAATAAACACGAAAGGGCGCACATATCAGATGATGTTGTGCTTTTGTGCTTATGTGTAGAGAATACGGCATTCTTTTTATTGATGGGCCAAGTCATCAATAGATCTCCTGTGGCATTTTTTTGCTGGTATTCCTGGTATTTGAAACTACATGCCATTTTTGTCCCCTAATTACAGTTGTCCCTTCATATTCACTGGGGTTTGGTTCCAGGACCCCACATGGATACCAAAATCTGTGAATACTAAAGTCCCATTATATGCAGTGGCATAGCAAAATGGTGTCCCTTATATAAGATGGCAAAATCAACTGTACATCGCCAAAGGCCAGTCCCACCAGAACATTTCCAAGTGAGATCGCAAAAGCCAGGTAGGGGGACACTCTTTTTTTTTAACCTCCCCAGTTTACTTTTAAGTTTTAAAGTGTGTTTCTGTGCTTGTGTGTACGTTTTCTGTGTTTGTTTTGTTGTATTTTTTAATTTTACCACACTTGCGTCTTCTCGTGAGAATTGGCAAGATCATGAATGCATAAGTGAACGGAACTCCATTTGTGCTCTGTTTATGCTGGGGGTGCCTTTTCACACTACTGAAGGTAGGTCTGATAGAAAGGGTTTTCCAGCAGAAAAATGCTGCAAAATATGCTGGCAAAAGAACGTTTATGGAGGTTCGTCTGATAAAGTCCTGAGTTTAACCACCTAGTGTGCAGTCTTCCTCTATTTCTTTTTCCCTCCACCTTTCCTAGCATTATTGGCTTTTCTAGTGAGTCATTTCTTCTCATGATGTATTTGAAGTACAAAAGCCTCAATTTTGTCATCTTGGCTTCTAATGAGAGTTCGGCTTGATCTGTTCTTAGACCCATCTGTTTGACTTTTTGGCCATCCACGGGATCTTAAGCACTTTTCTCCAACACCACATTTCAAATGACTTGATGTTCTCTCTAGCAGCTTTCTTCATTGTTCAGCTCTCACATCCATACATGGTGATGGGAAATATGATGGTTACCGATATGTAACTATAGGTTCCAAATCCACAACTGAAACACATGTTGCCAGCCATTATTCTTAACTTTGGGGGGGGGTCATAGCCTTGGCACCAGGGCCGGTTTAACCAGTCTGCCAAATCAGCATTTGCGGCGGGGGGGCACGGGGGTGAAGGGGAGCCCCCTGGTGAGTGCTGCCCTTATCTGATGAAGGAGACAGCCAGGAGCCGCAGCCAGCTCCTCCGCTCCTTTGGAGCCCCTTCCCCCTCCCTCCTCAGGCAGGGCGTGGCAGTAGCACTGAGCTAGTGCGGGAGATAGAGAAAGGGTTTGCTCTTGGGAAGTTGTAATTTGGAGACAGTCCCTGGCTGCATTGCTGTGAAGGAGGAAAGGGAGAGAAGCTGGTTGTGTGAGTGAGTGACTGTCCTCAGGGACCCACGGGGGATCTGGGGGGGGGCTGCCATGCACAATGGGGTGGTTATTTTTACTTTTTAACTTGTTGCTGGAGTCAAGAGACTTTCCCTCCCTCTCTCCTCGGTATCTTCCTGCTTGTTTGCTACAAGCTGCTGAAGAATCCGCAGCTAGCCTTTTCGGGTCTGTGTGTGCGTGTGTGTGTGTGTGTATGTGTGTGTGTTCATTCCTTCTGCTGAGATCCGGTTTCTCTTTTCCTCCCTTCCCTCCTTGGGCTGTGTTCGTTTGTTCCCCTTTTTATGTGTGAGAAGAGAGACTGAAAACCCTAGCAGCCAAGCAAGCTGCAGAGATTTTTTCCATGGCTAGTTTGATTACCTTACGTAACTACCTTATATATTCTTACTTGTGGCATAAACCTAATACCTAAAGCAAAATCAGCTGCACTAAATAGCATTGTAGCATGAAGTGTACATCTTCTAGACTGTTTTGCAAAGTTGAAAAATGAACACAGAACTCACACACATCATATTCTTTAGATAAAGGCTGTAAATGTTTCAGATAATCAGAAACATTTTTCTCTCTGCACACATGGAGATGTAATTATTACAGTGGCAAAACACTCTCATGTTGTGGTTACTTAATTTTTGTCCTCTTCATCCTTCCCATCCTATAAATCACAGAGTTGGAAGAGACCTCAAGAGCCACCCAGTCTAACCCCCTGCCAGGCAAGAATATACAATTAAATCACTCCCAGTGACAGATGGCCATCCAGCCTCTGTTTAAAAACCTCTAAAGGAGGAGACTCCACCATACTCCCAGGCAGCAGATTCCACTTCCAAACAGCTCGTACTGTCAGGAAGTTCTTCTTAATGTTTAGTTAGAATCTCTTTTCCTGTACTTTGAACCCATTGCTCCATGTCCTAGACTCTGGAGCAACAGAACACAAGCTTGCTCCATCCTCAGTATGACATCCCTTCAAATATTTAAACATGGCTATCATGTCCCCTCTCAGCCTTCTCTTCTCCAGACTAAACATGCTTAGCTCCCTAAGCCACTCCTCATAAGGCATCATGGCTTCCAGTCCTCCCACCATTTTGGTTGCCCTCCTCTGGAAATGTTCCAGCTTCTCAATATCCTTTTTGAATTGTGGTGCCCAGAACTGGACACAGTCTTCCAGGTGAGGTCTGACCAAAGCAGAATACAGTGGCACTATTACTTCCCTTGATCTAATGATGAGTCAATTTCTTATTCAGTTTTGTTACCTACCCTGACACCCCCAGCCCCATATCTATAGTAACATCTTGTTAAGGAAAATGCAACATGGGACATACAGTGAAAGAAATAAAATATGTATGTGAAAGTCACAATGACTAAGCAAGAGCAATTATGGGGCTACACAGGTGAAACTGCTAATGTAATCTAGAAGGCCTGAGAGCCAAGGACAGAGGTACTGAATGCAGATTGGAAACACCTGAGAATCATTAAGTGTACAAGGTGAAATGTTGAAATACATGGATTGGTCTTAAGCATGGGTGGAACTATGTGGACCAATCAGAATGGAAGTACACACCCACTGGGTGGAAACTAACTAGTGGGTGGTGATAAACAATGGCTATAAAATTGCAATGTTTGCCAATGTATTGTGTGGTTGAGTAGAGGTGCAGTAGTTTGGAGATATTGTGGAGTAGTGTGTAGAGATTGTGATTTGTTGACCATATAGTATATTTATATAGAAGAATAAAGTAGGTTTTATATAAAACTACTGAGTTGCCTGAGTGAATCCTGGAGAGTTTGGAGACACCTGGTGAAGAGTGAGAAGGCTTGGAGAGTTTGTCAGGATCTTCAGCCTATTCTCTGACACTCTGCTGCTTTGGAGGAAAGCATTAACCACTGATCTAAGCTGGTCAGCTCTGCTGCATAACAAGGTGGTGAGTTTGAGCCAGAGGTGAAGAGCTACAACTCCCATCATCCCTGACAAGGGTTATGGGCCCAGTTACTAGAGCACCCAGCATCCACAGAAGCTGAAAGTTCCAGAGAGTGGGAGAAAGCTTTGTGGACGATAGATCAGAGCAAGCTGTTTGTGCTGCACTGATAAGCCTCGTGAGTAAATCATTTTGTGTTTTGTTTGAGCCCAGACGGGTCGGCTGTGCATACTCAGAAGGACTGTGTCAAATTGAGTCACTGCACAAATCAAGATGGAATTTCTAAAGTTTAGTAAATTAAATAGAAACAACTACTCTACCTGGAAGATTTATGCCCAATCTCTACTAGTAAAGGAAGGTCTGTGGTCAACAGTTGAAACAGGGCTGGCAGCTGATGCTGATGAAGCCACTAAAGAGAGAGATAATAAAGCAAAAGCCTGTCTTTATCTCATGCTTGAAGAAGACTTAATTAATGACGTCAGAGATAAAACGTCTGCCAAGGATGTGTGGGATACCTTGCAGAGATTACACACTCCTTCAACTGCTTTTGCAAAAATGCTATGGTCTAAAAGAATATACAGGCAAAAGATGGCTAAAGGGCAGTGTGTGATAGAACATTTAAAAATAATGCAAGATTTGTTTGTGCAAGCTGAACTGAGGGGAGTGCAAATTAGCAAAGAGCAGCAATGCTACATTTTAATAGAATCGCTAGACTCTTCGTGGGACAACATAACAAACAGCTTGCAAAACCTGCCAGAAGCTGAGCTTAATAGAGACTTAATTGTGGCCAGAATACTGGAAGAGAACCAGAGAAGAATGTCTGAGCAGGGAGACTCAGCAAGTTTAAAGACTGTGCCAAAACAACGAACAACTCCTGACTGGCGAACGCAGGAGGAAGCAGCCTCTACAAGGGAGCAACGGAGGTGCTTTTATTGTAAGAAGATTGGTCATCTGCAGAGACATTGTAAACATTTTGCAGCTGAGAGACGCAAGCAAGCAGAGAGCAGATGGCAGCCACGGCAGTATCAAAAACAGTCCAGACCTCCATTTTTGAGGGACAGTGGTAATAAAAAGGGGTTTGCAACCATGATTAAGGAAAAACAAAATGCAAATTCTAAATGGCTAGTTGATTCAGGAGCCACATCTTTGATGTGTAATGATATAAATTTAATAAGTAATAGAAAATCAGCTAATGTAAATACTGTAGTTTTGGCTGACGGGAAAGAGCTAAGTACTGTAAATCAAATGGGTACTGTGTACATTCCAGGGTTAAAAGAGAATTTTAATGATGTCTTACATGTAAAGGAGTTAGAAAATAATTTGTTATCAGTAAGCAGATTAACAGAAAGAGACTACACAGTCATCTTTGAAAAGAACATGTGTAAGATAAAACTGAATGGGGAATTGCGTGGCATAGGTTTGAAAAAGGACAAACTTTATTATTTGGAGGACAATATTGATAGCTACAGGGTTGAAGAAGCTAATAACATAGAAAATATTCCAATCCACAAAGACTGCATACACGAGCTTCACAGAAAATTTGGCCATGCGAGCTTCAAATGTTTAAAGAATTTAATCAGTATGTGTCCAGATTTAAAAGTTACTGATTGCAAAAACCACTTAGATTGTACGGTATGTCATCAGGTAAAGGTCAGAGCTTTTCCAGTAGCTAAGAAAACAAAAAGAATTGCTCAAAGACCATTTCAGTATGTACATGCAGATGTCGCCCAAGCTAATTGCTTGTCCTTAGGGGGAAGCAAGTATTTCCTAGTAATTGTTGATAGGTATACAAGGTTTGCATTTGTGAGAATAATGAAAAACAAATCTGACGCTGGGCAAAGTTTAAAAGCATGGGTAAGAATGGTGGAAAGACAATTTGATAGCAGAGTAGGCACCATCATTACTGATAGAGGAGGAGAATTTTTAAATAATCAATTGTTTAACTGGTTTCAGAAGGTGGGAATAAGGCATGAAACTACAAACCCTGCTTGTCCTAGTGAGGATGGGTTAGCAGAAAAGAAAATACAAGATATAAAAAGAATTACTGCTTGTATGATGGCAGATGCAGGGGTGAAAGATAGTTTTTGGGCAGAAGCAACTTTGACTGCAATACATATCAGTAACAGATTGTATCATTCAGAAATTGAAGACATTCCCTACAGGGTATTGTATGGGAGAATGCCAAATTACAGGTACTTAAGGGTTTTTGGACAATTTGCTCATGTTTACACACCTGCTTGTTTCAGGAGGAAAGGAGAACCCAAAAGCAAAAGGCTTAGGTTTTTGGGGTATTCTGGAAATAGCTACAAGTTTCATTTGGGAGGAAAACAAGTGCAGTATTCTAGGTCTGCAAATTTTGAGAGACATGCTGGTTGGGACAAACTGCATGCCAATAAAGAAGTGTTTTTGAGATTAGGGAGTTCAAATGAGCCAGAAGCACAAACTGAACCAACCTCAGGAAATGGAGGGGTTTCAGTTAAGCAGGAAGCATCACCTAGCAGCAGTGGTAGTTCTTCTGATGATGAGATAGCATCTAGGCCTACTACTACTCGAATGACTGAAGACAAGAGATTTAGTCATAGAACTACAACTCCTAGTAGAGAAAGTGAGGATGAAAGAGACAGAACAGCAGATTTTATTCCCAGGCGTAGTCATAGAGTTAGAAAGCCTCCAGATAGGTTTGTTGTGACAAAGGCAAGAGCTTGTTTAGCAGTAGAAGAGCCTGAAAGTTTTGAAGAATTGGAAAGTTATTCTAGTGAAGAACAGGAAAGATGGTTTGATGCAATGGATAATGAGTTTGGTTGCCTGGTAAATAAAGATGTTTTTGAAATTGTTGACAGACCCAAAGACAAGAAAGTAATTGGTTGTAAATGGGTATACAAAAGGAAAGAAATGCCAGATGGAAGTATCAAATATAAAGCTAGGTTAGTGGCTAAGGGTTTTGCACAACAGCAGTATGAGAACTATGATAAGACATATTCTCCAACTGCAAAGCCAGAAAGTCTGAGAATGGTTCTAGCTGTAGCAGTAAAAAGGAATTTAGTTGTAGAACATTTTGATTTTGAGACAGCTTACTTAAATGCGGTTTTGAATGAAGAAATTTTTATGGAGCAGCCACAAGGTTTCGAAGAAAATGGTAGTCAGAGAGTATATAAATTAAAGAAAGCGTTGTATGGTTTAAAACAAAGTGCCAGAGCGTGGAATCTGTGCATCAATGATGAGCTAGTTAAGCTAGGTTACAAGAGGAGCATTGCAGATGCTTGTGTTTATACAAAAGGAGACATAGTATTAGTGATTTATGTAGATGATTTGTGCGTAGCAGCAAAGTCAAAACAGGAAATTGAGTCAGTAAAAAGAGAATTGTCTGAGAAGTTTGTTTTGAAGGACTTAGGTGTATTGAAGTCTTATTTAGGTATTTGTGTTGAATGGACAGAAGAAGGACATTGTTTATTAAGTCAGAGAAATAAAATTGAAAGACTGATTGAAAAGTGTGGATTACAGAATGCAAAAATAGTAAGAGCTCCAATGACAACTGGTTTTGTGTCTGAGAAAACAACTAGAGCGTTTGAGGACAAGACTTTCTTCAGAAGTATAATAGGATCTTTACAATTCATATCTTGCCACACCAAACCAGACATTTCTTATGCTGTAAATGTATTGTCTAGAAGGGTTAATGATCCAAAAATTGAAGACTGGACAGCAGTAAAACATTTATTGAGATATTTGAAAGGAACCTTAGATAGGAAATTGATAATAAGAAGCAGTAGTTCAGATCTAGATTGTTATGTAGACAGTTCATTTGCATCAGAATTAGGAGACAAGAAGTCAGTTACAGGAATGATAATTAAATATAGTGAAAGTCCAATAGTTTGGAGAAGTAGAAAACAAACTAATGTAGCGATAAGCACAACGGAAGCAGAATTCGCTGCTTTGAATGAGATAGTAAATGAGGTACAGTGGATTAAGCAATTGTTAAATGATTTAAATGAAAGTTACAAGATACCAGTGGAAATTCTGGAAGATTCACAGTCATGCATAGCGATGGCTGAAACTGAAAGTTTGAAGAACAGAACAAAATATGTTGGTGTAAGATATCAAAATGTGCGAGACATGGTTCAGAAGGGTGAAATAGAATTGAGATATATAGAAACACAACACAACATAGCAGATTTGTTCACAAAAGCATTGACAGCAGAAAAACATGAAAGGCTGACACAAATGGTTGGAATGACATTGTAAGACACATACAATATTTTATTTCGGAGGGGATTGTTAAGGAAAATGCAACATGGGACATACAGTGAAAGAAATAAAATATGTATGTGAAAGTCACAATGACTAAGCAAGAGCAATTATGGGGCTACACAGGTGAAACTGCTAATGTAATCTAGAAGGCCTGAGAGCCAAGGACAGAGGTACTGAATGCAGATTGGAAACACCTGAGAATCATTAAGTGTACAAGGTGAAATGTTGAAATACATGGATTGGTCTTAAGCATGGGTGGAACTATGTGGACCAATCAGAATGGAAGTACACACCCACTGGGTGGAAACTAACTAGTGGGTGGTGATAAACAATGGCTATAAAATTGCAATGTTTGCCAATGTATTGTGTGGTTGAGTAGAGGTGCAGTAGTTTGGAGATATTGTGGAGTAGTGTGTAGAGATTGTGATTTGTTGACCATATAGTATATTTATATAGAAGAATAAAGTAGGTTTTATATAAAACTACTGAGTTGCCTGAGTGAATCCTGGAGAGTTTGGAGACACCTGGTGAAGAGTGAGAAGGCTTGGAGAGTTTGTCAGGATCTTCAGCCTATTCTCTGACACTCTGCTGCTTTGGAGGAAAGCATTAACCACTGATCTAAGCTGGTCAGCTCTGCTGCATAACAAGGTGGTGAGTTTGAGCCAGAGGTGAAGAGCTACAACTCCCATCATCCCTGACACATCTATAGTAATAATTGGCAATATTTAATAATTTAATCAACGTGTGGCCTTATATGCAGTGTGGTCATTAATAAAAACCTGGGAAATTATTCATCTAGGAAACCCAAAGACAAGCACCACAGGGGCCGTTTGTGGCTATGGGTGCTGTGGGTGCTTTGGGTTTCTAAATGGCACTAAAACCTCATTCTGCTTGTGTGTGTGTTTGCCTTTCAATAATTATTACGTTGCAGAGGGGCCCATTTATTTATAAAGGGGCAGGTTTGCAGTTTGCAGAAGGAACAATGTCACACCCTTCCTGCAACCTGGCTAAAAGAGGAACATATCTTTCCTCTGAAGTACTTCTTACCTCTTGAAAATAATTTAGCAGCAATTTATTTATTTTTTAAATGCAGAGTCTGAGTGGGACGGGGTCTGGTATATAGCTTTCCCAGACACTGGGATAAACATAGGGGGGCCGCAAAACAAACCATTGCAGGCCCCCCCCCCCAATTCCTTAAACTGGCCCTGCTTGGCACCACATGTGCACCTCCACTTCTGCAACAATGAACTGAATGTATCAGACAAAAATGTCCAACCACTTCTATAGGAGAAATTTATGCATGCATAAGACACAAACAGGAGTCTGGCCAAAATGTTTCATACTTAACTTATTTTATTGTATTAGAAATTGATTCTCTTCACACAACTTTGTCTGGAGTGGAAAAATATTATGCTGAGCACCTGAAAAAATAAGATTTTTCACCTTCAAATTCAGCATGAAAGGAAAAATTCCAAGTGGCAGAAAAGAAAGCAAGGGGGAGGAAATCATGGTTGTGCTTTGTTCAAGGACACCCTGAAACACATCAAAGGAACCACTTATGATTCACATATGGACCACAGGTTTAAGAATCTCTGCTTTGAAGACTAAGGGTTTCTCTAAGGACTTTTTCAGACGTCTCAAATACAACGCAAGCAGCCTCGTCGTGTTGCGAGGCTGCTGCACTGCAGGGTGTCCCTTTTGGATGACGCTCTCCCCTGCCAGTACTGTTGCAGTACCGCGGGGACATTTGAGCGTTATATTTTGCCGGTTTTTACTCACGAAAGTTGATCATGATTAAAACCCGGCAAAATATAATGCTCAAATGTCCTCGCCGTACCGCAACAGTACTGGCAGGGGAGAGCGTCATCCGAAAGGGACGCCCTGCAGCGCAGCAGCCTCGCAACGCGACGAGGCTGCTTGCGTTGTATTTGAGACGTCTGAAAAAGTCCTAAATGGCAAAAATACTCTTCACAGAATGCGAGGAGAATATAACCTGTCTCAATGGGATTCCGCATCGCTCTGCTGTATTTGGAAGGAGGGGGGCCAAAAATGCCAAAAAGCATTAAAAAAAAAAAACCATGCAGGGAATGTGCATTTCTGCTCATTGGGACAAGCAACTGAATTGATTCACTTTCCCAACATGAGCAGATGATTGGTCGGACATGTACGGGAGGCAGGGATTGCTTACAAGACAAGTGCCTAGAGCTGCCATGTCGGATTTTCGCCTTAGCGAATGAGAACTAAGGCAATAAAACAGCTTTTTTTCTGCTTGCTTTTTTATTAATATGAAAGGTTGCTCTTTTGCACTAAGGATATGGTTTTTTGTTGTGTTTTTTTTTAAAAAAAACCTGTCCAGCAGTGGCAAATTGAGGTAAGTAAAAGGTGAGTAATTAATTCATGGCCACCATCTTGATTCTCAGGCATGCCCATTTGTACAGCAAATGCAGATAGCTTTGCATGCCTGCAATCTTCCAACAACAACAACAAAACCTCATTAAGACAAATAGCAACAGCTGTGAATTGCCATTAGTGTGGAAAACCCACTTTTCTTTTCTTTTTGCCTTGTATAGACAAGCCCTCACATTGACCATTATGCTCCTTGCCAGGGTTAGATGTTTTGCTTTCTCCTTTATTTGATTTTTTTAAAAAATCTAAAGTTCTTTCCATCAGATTGGTGAAGAAAGTTGCAATGATTTTGCAAATGTTCTTGTTTTTTTAAAACAAAAACAGCAGCAACAGCCTCAATTCTCCCACTGGTCGGATTCAATACCTGCTGCTATTCCTGGTATCAAAAGGATCCTGCCTGCTCGGTAGCTGTAAAACAGCTGTAAAACAGGAGGAGTCTGTTGGTGGTATGAGGAATAGTTGGGAGTTTTAATTGAGTATCACCCTCCCAAAATTTGAATACAAGGGGATTCATGAATGTTTTAAGAACTAAACATTCAGCACCCTCTTCCTGGGTGAGTGCAATTCTCCATTTTGCCTTCTTCCATTTTTGGATTTTCTTTTTTTTTTAACCCCTCAAATCCTTTCTGCTGTTGTTTATGAAACTAGCTGTACCTGGAGTAACATCCGCCATTAAAAAACTCCCCTCACAATGGCCCAGTAGACCTCATGACAACCCTGTAAGGTAGGCTTGTGGGTTTTAAAATTCCTCCTCCCCCTTCTCAGCGTTCCACACTTTTCCTGAAATTGCTGAGGGTGACTCACTCTGTTGCCCTTCTGCCGCCACCGTGACCACCACCAGTTGACTGCCTGGGTCAATGGTGACTGGTGAGTGGCTGAGGGAGTGAGAGGGCCCCTTGTGAGGCTGGGGGTGTAGATGCAGACTAGGTGGCAGGAGTAGATTGTGAGGTGGAGAGGGAATTTGTATGTGGGTGGTGACTGGTGGGGTATGTTTCCTGAGCAGCCAGTCAGCACACTGGGAAAGGCAACATACCCAAGAGTTTTATATATAGATACAGATATAGATATAGATATAGATATTAGCAAATTTTACCCTACCTCCCCTGCCCCCAAAAAAGTATTTCTCACCCATCCTTACTACTTGTGATTTCCTCCCGAATCTCAACTTATTTGCACTGGCTTCTTCGCAGAGCTTTGAAAAGTTACTTTTTGGGACTGTAGCTCTTGGAATACCCCAGCCAAAATGGCCAGTGCCATGAGGGTTAGAGGATTGTGGAAGCTGCAGTCTGAAAATGTCATCCCTCCCTCCCTAGTTCTTCTTCATGCTGTGCTTGGGGGTTGCCTGCAGCCATTTTATGTCCATAGTGAGAACCAGGATGCTGAATAAATTGATGGGTGGCATTCTGCTGGTGTTTTCTGCACGCATAAACTTCCTTATCCAGTTGTACTGTTCTGACTGTGGCATAATATCCATATTAAGTTCACATTTGTGTAAATGGAGTTCTGCAGGTGTAACCACTGCATTTGCTGGTGCATATTAGATGGCGCATAAGTGTTTGTCTGTGCCTTCCATGTGTATTGTTGTCAGGATCTAGTCGTAAGACAACTTTTTCCTGCCATTACTTTTTCCTGCCATTAACTCTGTGTGCTGTGCTGTGTGCTTTGATGTCTGGCATTCCTTTGAAGTAGTAGCAAGTTGATGTGCTGAGAAGATGGATTCTGTTGGAAACAAATGGTGGGGAGGATACTACAGGGGAATGGGGCGGGTATGGACATTTGAATAACCAATGAATGAGTTGCCCACCAGGTTTTGGCTGATTGTAAATACAGTACTTTTTATTATACTGCTTTTCCTTTGAGCTTTGTTTGAAGCAACAATGGTGAACTATTCACTCTTCTGATTTCTCTTAGCAATAAAACTTACTGTTTAATCCTGAAGCTGTTGTCTACTGAGTCTGAAGAAGGGGGTACATAACATTTGTGCACCCCCCCATTGTGCAATGGGGCAATAATCAGGCATGCTTGCAGATATACAAGCATTTGCAAAATGTCAGTATTCAACAAAAGGGTGCACACTCCCCAATGTTTCATGGATAAAACCAGTGGCTCGTCTACACAAGCCCAAAAAAATCCCTGTAGTGCCTCGTTGTAATAGCTGTGCTTCGGTGGGCAAAACCACCATTAAGACAAGTCACAGTTGCTGCAACTTGTCTTAATGGTGGTTTTGCCCACTGAAACCCCCATGCACTTCACGGGCAAGATGGCAGCCGCAAACAATTTACCTGCATTAGCCACAGCTAAAAAAAAAACCTTTTAAAAAAATGTCTATGGTGTGCTAAAGTCATAGAGCGATTTTTCTATTTTACAATGCAGCAAAACAAACTAGAAACACATTTTATCACCTTAGCAATTGCTCACTAAGGCAGAAAAAATGGCAGATCTGGGTGCTTGCCCTGTTAGCAAGCCCTGCCCCCACACTTGTGCAACCAATCAGGTTCACACTTCCTGTACTACAAGACAGTGATTCATATCAAATTGCTGTCCTAACAAGGGGAAATAGGCATTCCCCATGCTGTTTTTTAAACAGCTGGATCCCATTAAGACACATCGTCCTCTCCTCGAATTCCATGAGGAGTATTTTCACCATTTAGATAACCTCCAGGGCACATGTGGTGAAGCAATACCAGAGTGTGCTCAAGGTGACAAAGCTTATCCATGAAGAAGAAGAGACAAGCTAGCAGGGGCTGCAGCAGTTTGCCTTGCCTGAGTCAACAGGGGAGGACAAGATTCTGCCCTCTCCTCTCCTCTCCCCCCTGCTGAGTTAACTGAATGCAAACTACTTTTGCACTTTTAACACAGTTTGAAGCAACGGGAGTAAGCTGAGGACAAAGGGGGGAAGTGAGGGGAGAAGAGAGAAGCCGGGACATTTTAACAGCAGTTGGGAAAGTGTTATGAGAGAGAACTAATTGGGTCTGTCCCTGAAGAATCAAAACAGTTGGAGGGTATGAAGGGAAGGGCAAGCACCTTTCAACTACAGGAGAGTAGATTTACACTGTGAAGCATGATTTAAGATCTTGACTGCTCTTGGACCAGTCCATCAGGACACTTGTGTCAGAGGAAAGAAAAACAAAATATAAAGCACAAAAAAAGTTACTTTTAAGACACACAAACATGGCTGCTGCCTACTTAGCCCATCTCCCAAAGAGAGAAATCTAATGAAGAGCTCCCTCTTTTGCAAATATATTTGCTCATTAGATAGCTTGCCAGGAAATGAAGACAAGATAATTTAATTGCTCTGGAGGCTGGTGTTGAGATTGCAACTAGAGGCCAGAGGCCTCTTTCATTTCTTATAAGAGAGCGCTGAAGAAGTCAAGCGTGAATATCAAGGCTCTTCTGGGGAAACTAGATACACAAAGATAAGCAGTAAACAACTTCCGTCAGCCCCATTATATTTATTAATGACACCCACTACCCTGCAAATACAAGAATGCTCTGTAGACATATGGAGAAAGGATGGCACCATTTCAGTCATGCAAAATCATCATCATCATCATCCCATGGCCCATGCACTTTATTTATTGCATTCATATCCCACCTTTCTCCCAAAATGGGAGGTTGTTGTAGTAGATATTCTCTTCTCTTGCAAAGAGACCATTTCCATTGCTATAATATTTTTTTTTTAAGAGCAAGAAAAAAATCGCTTGGGAGAAACATTGTTTCCCATGAGATGTACACATGCATTTCTCTAATGCTACTCCTGCCATTGGTCTGACAGACTTTACAAGGTTTTACAATGATACAGTAACCTACAGAACCTATTTAGCAGAAATAGAAGGGGGATGAGTTGTGAATTAGGGTTGCCAGGTGTCCCATATAATGAGATATATTCCTTATTTGAGGTCTGGAAAGTTTGTTCCTTATATGGCTGGCAGGTGTCCTTATATAAGAGATGCCTCCTATTTGAAGTCTGGGAAGTTTTTTTTTCTTTTATACAGACTGGACAAGATACCAAAAAATCCATATTTGGGGGTATAGGGCATCATGTGGACAATATGTCAGTTTTACAAATAAATATGTGGATAAGTTCTGACAGCCAGCCTGGTGCTGTGGTCGGAGCATTGGACTATGACTCTGGAGACCAGGGACCCATCCACACAAGGGGGGAAAAATCTAAAGTACCTCATACTATTGGCATCTCGCAGCAACAGCGGCATGTCTAAATGGTTTTCTGGCTTTGGAAGCCCCCATAAGCCTCACATTCCTGATGGCCACCGTGAGTGATTTACTCTTGTTAGTTCTTCACCACCACCGTTTGTTTGTTTTTTTAAAAAAAGTCATCTAAGGTGCACTGGTGCAATAGAGCGATTTTCCAATTTTATAGGAAAGCAAAACAGAAAATGTTCATCCTGTTTTACTGCCTTACTGTTTAGAGAGGCCCCAGGGTTCAAATTCCCACTCAGCCATGGAAACCCAATGGCTGGCCTTGGAAAAGTCACATCATTTCACTAACCAACATAAAATTAAGCACCACTTCAATCATAACCAATTTTTGTTTACATATTCCTTTTCCCAAGTCACCAGAGATCAAATTCACTGGAAGTACAACACATTACATTTTTTTAAAAAAAATCCATCATGCTATTAAATCTCTCTATTAAAAATCTGTTTATCTAGATTGAATTTGGCAGGATTTCTATCCTTTCCAAGTCAATATGCAAATATCAAAAACAGGAAACGTATTCTCAAGGAAGTAGCATAGAAATAAACAGCACCAAACTGTAGCTCCTAAATATGACTTCTACATTTTATAAGAAAATTGAAATAAAATATAGGAAAATTCTACTATTTTTAACCTCAGCAGCTCAATTAATAATAGCAAAAGGTTGCAGGGGGGAAATAAGAAGATCCCCAAATAGAAGAATAGAAGTTAAAAGTCATTGATATGATCAAACCTGATAAATTAAGGGCCTGGATAGACTTTAAAACAACAGATCAAGTGGAAAAAGACTGGAAGCCAGTGGTGACCTACTGGAATTTGGATCAGAAGAGACTGAGTTGAGAAAATAACAAACTTTGATATTGGCTCAATCTGAAAAAAGTTGCTGGGTATAGGGCATCATCATCATAATTTAAAAAAATGCATATTTAGTATGGTAGTTGGATTGGCAGAAATCTTTATGTGTATAATACAAAGCCAATATGACTTTAATTATAATACCAGTATAATTCAGATACATATAAAGAAGTGTTGAAGCAGTGAATTTATGGGGAAATTGACTTTAATGAAACAGGACTAATGCTGTTTTTTACTTTAAATTATTTTATTGTGATGTTTTATTATTTTAACTCATTATGTTTATTCTGAACTTCGGATTAAGATGTACAATGAGAAACCTAATGCATAATGTGAATTAATGTAAGCATCTTTAACAAAAAATAAATTTTAAAAAGAAACAAATGATGAAAAATCTAGATCAGTGCTAATATCCTACATTGGGGTTATATAGCATAAATGTCAGCATGCAAAGTGGCATATTAACTGTGCCATGTCTCCCTTGTGCTGGATAGCATCAAATCTGCAAATTAATGCACAGCCCAATGCACATTGTTTGTCTATGTGCGCATATATGCACAACTTTCAACCATGGACAATGTGCATCTACAAAGGCAAGGGCACCACATGCACAACTCTGCTTCTTCAAAGTTGAACTGAATGTAAACATTCTGCAATGGACAAAAGTGTCCAACCACTTCTGCAGAAGAACATATGCACACATAAGATAGAAACAAGATTCCAGCTACAGATATTGTTGCCCATTATAAGCTATTCCCATACTTTCCTACAAGAACACCCTTGTTGTGGTACTTGGGGACATGTCCATCATGAATCCAGTTGAAATTCAACTGCTGTTAACAAGCAGCCCCTTAGTTCATGATGTGTATCAGGCACATTCTCTTGCTCTTAGAAACCGAAAAGACTTTTAGCTTGGTTCAAGAGGAGTTGTTCTCATAAGGCTTGGTTTCCAGACCTTTGATCAACTTGATTGCTCTTCTCTGGGCATGTTCCACCTTGTCAATATCCTTCTTAAACTGTGGTGCCCAAAACTGGACATGGTATTCTAGGTGAGGTCTGACCAAAGCAGAATAGAGTGACATTACTACTTACCTTGATCTGGACACTATACTCCTTTTATGCAGCCCAGAACTGCATTGGTCTTTTTGGCCACCGCATCACACAGTTGACTCACGTTTAGCTTGTGGTCTACTAAAACCCCTAGATCCTTTTCACATGTACAGCTTTCAAGTCAGATGTCACCCATCCTATATTTGTGCATTTTCATTTTTCTTGCCTTGATGTAGTATAGTCAGACCCCTGTATATCCACGGTGGGTTCAATTCCCAGACTTACCACAGATACCAGAAACTACAGATAACAGTGAATATTGAAATAAAGAACTTCCAGTAAAAACACAAATACCATAGAGTTGTGTTGGAGGACCTAGAAGATGCCTAGAGGGGACACTCTATAATATGTATCCCTATTTTGTGTCCCACAGATAACTGAAACCGCAGACATTGGTTCCACAGATACAGGGATCTGACTGTTCCTTGCATTTATCCCTGTTGAGATTCATTTTGTGAATTTTGGCCCAGCTCTCCAATCAGCCATGGTTATTTTGAATTCTGATCCTGTCCTCTGGGGTATTTGCTACACCTACACACACACACACACACACACACCATTTGGTGTCATCTGCAAATCTTATAAGCATGCCTTCTATTCCATCATCTAAGTCATTTATAAAGATGTTAAACAACACCAGGACCTGTAAAGAATAGATTTTGGGAGCAGGGGGGTTGAAGCAGCCAGCCAGTACATGTTCCAGCTGTCCCATTTCTGGCACTTGTCATGTTTTTGCTTAAAGGCTCCCTGTGGACCAAATCATCTTTCCTTCTACAGTGGGGCTGTCATAATCCTATCACATCTTCTCCAGAACCCAAGGCAGTCCTGACAATTCTGCTGCCTGTCGCTGTCTGATCATCATGGTTATGCCAGTTCCCTTTCCTCTGTCTGGGAGGCAGAGTGGCAAATTGGTACAGGCTTTGCAGCAAGGATCAAACAAACAGGGGGTGACAGGGGATGAGGCTCCGGGAACTTTGAGGATTCTGGTTTCTCTCTGTTCTCCTGTAACCCTAACCTTGGCTCCAGGGCAGAAGAAAATTGAGGGCAGCATCTGCTCAGAGCAATGTTTTGCTTAAGAAACACCCACCATCAGGAAGGGCAATGATGGGGGGGGGGGAACCTCTATGAAGCAGCAGAAAGAAAAGGCTCCGCCCTGCTGGACACCTGAAATAATCAACAACCACCAGTGCCATTCCACCAAAATTAATTCAGAAGTAAGTCCCTCTTGAGTCCATAGTCAGTGCATATAGGATGGTAGTCTTATTCTTCTATTGCACAATCACAGGAAATCATATTGTGCTATTACTGCAGATCTATTATCTCTGGCAGAAAGGACCGAAATGTTAAGATCAGAAAGACAAGCTTGGCCTGGGGAAGCCTATATTTAGATTCACTGTTAGTCATGAACTGGGATAATCTTGAGCCAATCACATCCTCTGAGCCAGAGGAGGAGAAAGAGGATAATTGTTGTTACTCATTTTTATAAAGCCCCTCACATTATTTTCTTTCCTCCTCCCCCATTTCTACTTTCCCTTTTTCTGTTTCCACCCTTTCTTTCTTTCCTGGACAAATTCTCTCTCTCTCTCTCTCTCTCTCTCTCTCTCTCTCTCTCTCTCTCTCTGTCCTCTTTCTTTTTCTCCATGTTCTCTCTATGGTCCCTTTCACACTACACAGTTATAGCACTTTGATTCCAGTTTAACTGCCATTGGTCCATCTTGGGGAATCCTGGGGTTTGTAGTATGGTGAGGCACTGGAGCACTTTGGCTGAGATGTCTAAATGTCCCTTTCTAAACTGCAAATTAATAGGCCTATATACCCTGAAGACATCAGATCCCACCTGATCTTGGAAACTAAACTGGTTAGTACTTGGATGGGAAACCACAAAGGAATATCATGTGCTGTATGCTATATTTCACAGGAAGGAAATGGAAAATGGAAAACTACCTCTGAGGATCCCTTGCCTAAGAAAAGCCCTATGAAATTAGCACTCTCTTGCTGAGAATTCTAGACACTCCTTCCTAAACTACAAATCTCAGCATTCCATAGGATGTTGCCATGGCAGTTTAAAGGGAATCGAAGTGTTATATTTGTGCGATGTGAAAGATCCTTAAATGTGTCTATACTACACAGTTTTAGCAGCATGACACCACTTATTGCCAGGATTCCATCCTATGGACTAATGGGATCTGTAGTTTGGTAGTACTTGCCATTATAGTGGGATCAAAAAGATATAACTGTGTAGTGCAGACACTCACATTCTTTCCACCACCACTACCACATGAGAGGGAGAAAGGGAAGAAAACATACCTACAGAGAAGAGGCAAGGGGCACTCCCAACATTTTGGGATTGACCTGTTCCTGGTAGATATGGAAGCTATTAGGGCTGAGGTTCTGGTACACATCAACACAGCCGCCTGCAATTTTGGACTCTCCTTCCTTGGTATTGCAGACACAGTGCCGTTCATGACAATGAATGCCTCCACCACAGCATTACTGCACTTGACTAAACGAATATGGCTGCCCTAGCAAAGAGATCCAGTCCAAAAGTCTTCTTGTCCCTGTTGTGTGCTGTGAAGTCATTTCCAACTTATGGTGACCCTCATGGAAACCTATCATGGGGGTTTTCTTGGAAAGATTTGTTCAGAGTGGGTTTGCCTTTGCCTTCTCTTGAGACTGAGAGAATGTTACTTGCCTAAGGTCACCCAGTGGGTTTCTGAGTCTGAGCAGGGATTCAAATCCTGATCTTCCAGTCCTAGTCCAACACTCAAACCATTGCACCACACTGGCTCTACTCATAGAATCATAGAATTGGAGAGTTGGAAGAGACCACAAGGGCCATCCAGTCCAACCCCCTGCCATGCAGGAAATCACGATCAAAGCATCCCCGACAGATGGCAATCCAGCCTCTGTTTAAAGACCTCCAAGGAAGGAGACCCCACCACACTCCGAGGGAGTGTGTTCCACTGCCGAACAGCTCTTACTGTCAAAAAGTTCCTCCTAATATTGAGGTGGAATCTCTGTTCCTGGAGCTTGCATCCATTGCTCCGTGTTCTAGTCTCTGGAGCCGGAGAAAGCAAGCTTGCTCCATCCTCAATGGGACACCCCTTCAAATACTTAAACAGGGCTATCATATCGCCCCTTAACCGTCTTTTTTCCAGGCTAAACATACCCAGCTCCCTAAGTCTCTCCTCATAAGGCATGGTTTCCAGACTTTTCACCATTTTAGTTGCCCTTCTCTGGACATGCTCCAATTTGTCAATATCCTTTCTGAATTGTGGTGCCCAGAACTGGACACAGTATTCTAAGTGAGGTCTGACCAAGGCAGAATAGAGTGGCACTATTACTTCCCTTGATCTAGACCGGTGATGGCGAACCTATGACACGCGTGTCACCACTGACACGCGTAGCCGTCAGTGGTGACACGCGGCTAGGTCGCTCCCCCCTCCCCCTCCCCCTCACCACCCTTCCTAAAGTGGCGATCAGGGCTTCAAAGCCCTGGTCGCCATTTTAGGGAGGCGGAGGAAAGAATGAAAGTGGTGGGCGGGGCTACGAAGCCCCAGTCACCACTGGGAGGAGGCTTTCCAGCTAGCACTCTCCCTTCCAAAAGCTGCGATTGCAGCTTTGGGAAAGGAGGGTGGCTGGTCGCTGGAGAGGAGGGGCTGGAGGAGGGGAAAGCCCTCCCATTCAGAAAACCCCTCCCATCCAGCCCTCCCATCTAGCCAGCGATGCTCTTCCCCCCCTGTGTAGCCTCGCTGAAAGGGAGGGGTGTTCTCCATGACTCAGTCACAGAGAACACCCCTCCCTTTCAGCGACACTGGACAGGGGGGTACAAGCTCGCTGGCTGGGACCTTTCCCAGCCAGCGATGCTCTCACCCCCCCTCCGCGCAGCCTCGCTGAAAGGGAGGGGTGTTCTCCGTGACTCACGGGGGACACCCCTCCCTTTCAATGAGGCTGGATGGGGGGGGGAAGCTCGCTGGCTGGGACCTTTCCCAGCCAGCGATGCTCTCACCCCCCCCCCCCGTGCAGCCTCCCTTTCAATGAGGCTGGATGGGGGGGAGCTCGTTGGCTGGGACCTTTTCCAGCCAGCGATGCTCTCAAACCCCCCCCCCCCGGTGCAACCTCGCTGAAAGGGAGGGGTGTTCTCCATGACTCAGTCACAGAGAACACCCCTCCCTTTCAGCAACGCTGGACAGGGGGGTACAAGCTCGCTGGCTGGGACCTTTCCCAGCCAGTGATGCTCTGAAACCCCACCCCCCCCAGTGCAACCTCGCTGAAAGGGAGGGGTGTTCTCCGTGACTGAGTCACGGGGAACACCCCTCCCTTTCAGCGAGGCTGGACGGGGGGGGAAGCTCGCAGGCTGGGACCTTTCCCAGCCAGCGATGCTCTCAACCCCCCCCCAGTGCAACCTCGCTGAAAGGGAGGGGTGTTCTCTGTGACTCAGTCACGGAGGGTGGTGGGTGACTGGAGGGGAGGGGCTGGAGGGGAGTGGTTGGAGCGGGGAGCCTTTCCAGCCAGCACCCTCTATTTCCAAAGCCGCGATCGATCGTGGCTTTGGTAAGGGAGAGTGGCTGGCTGGTTGCTGGAGGGGAGGGGTTGGAGGGGAGGCGCTGGAGGGTGCCTGATCGCCTGGATAGGAGGGGCTGGAGGGAGGAGGCTAACCAGAAAGCACCCTCCCTTCCAAGGAGACCACCATTTTGGCCTTCTTCTTCCCAGCAGCCTTGGCTGCTGGGGGGAAGGCGGGAAAAAGGGAGCCAATCGGGGCTGGTCAGCTGTGCCCCAATTGGCTGTCTGGAACAAGGGGAGGGCCATCCGGCCGCATATCTGGCGCAGCTGGATGATGCGGTGGCTGGCGACGGGGCCGGTATAAATAGGCTGGCCCCGGTGCAAAGCCTCCAGTTCGGCTCCAGCAGCACTTCGGACACTACCTCGGACACCACTACCCCTGCCCTCCCTGCGCATTGCTAAGCTAAGTGGGAAAAGTGAGATCATTGCTAAGATAAGTGAGGGAAGTCTGGGAGAGGAGAGGGCCTGTGGCATGGTATGGGTGCCATTTTCTGTCATTAGTGGCAGCCGTTGTTATTCAAATAAGGAACAGTATCTTGCTCCATAGTGCAGACTCCATTTCACCATTATTACTGTTGTGCATCCTTATTAACCCTATTTTTGCTTATTAACCCTGCCCTTTCCTAAAAGATAGTTACATACACCATTTTGTGGCTAATAAGGCTAGTTAATCCCTAATTACCTGCAGGCCTAACAAGTGCATATAATTCTATCTTCTGTCACTGCCCCCCTGATGGAGAATCCCAAAAATAAAAAACTAAGGTTAAGTAAAGGAAGTGGTAGTAGCAGTGGTCGACCTTTTCAAGAGACATGGACCGAGGCAGGTTAGTTAAAGAATTCCCCCTCCCCCTCACTTATCTCAGTTCACACAAGTTAAATAATATCAAGACCAACAAAAGAAACTGACTGACAGATGAACAAAGAAGTCACTAAGCAGGTAAGTTAAATAATTAGTTTTTGGTTTATTAAATACAATTATCTCTCTCTCTCTCTCTCTGGCTTTTCTTCGCAAACGAAGATTCAGGAAGGACTCATCCCGCGCTTTCTGCAAGCGCGCTGATGACTAAAAAGGCCAATCCGAGATAAACAAGTCCGGTTGCAAAAAGCACAGCAGAAGGTCTCCTTGGGTGATGTTTTTGGGTTGTGATTCTTTCTGCGTTGTCGTTTCTCTTCAAGACTTGTTCGGCGTCAGTTCTCAAATAAGGCTGCAGCATTGTGGATAGTGCGTCTCCATGCCTCCCGATGTGAGGCCAGGGCAGACCACTGTTGGTGATCAATTTGGCCAAGCCTGAGATGTTGTTTCAGGGAGTCTTTGTATCGCTTTTTTGGAGCGCCCCTCTTACGCTGACCCGTGGCGAGTTCACCGTAGAGTAGTATTTTTGGGAGGCGATGGTCCTCCATCCTAGAAACGTGCCCTGCCCAGCGCAGCTGTGTTCTCAATATCATGGCCTCAATGCTGGTGATCCCTGCTTGCTCAAGGACAGCAACATTCGTCACATAGTCAGTCCAGTGTATATTTAGGATTGTGCGTAGACAGCGCTGATGAAAGCGCTCGAGGAGTCGTAGGTGGTGGCGATAGGTGACCCATGTTTCAGATCCATAAAGGAGGATAGACAGTACGATGGCTCTATACAATATATATATATATATATATATATATATATACAATTATATATAACAATTATACATTTATGTTATTTAAACAACAAATATTGCGAAATAATTTTTTTTCCTCAAAGTGACACACCACCCGAGATATGCTCAGTTTTTTGGCGAAGTTTGACACACCAGGCTCAAAAGGTTGCCCATCACTGATCTAGACACTATACTTCTATTAATGCAGCCCAAAATTGCATTGGCCTTTTTAGCTGCCGCATCACACTGTTGGCTCATGTTCAACTTGTGGTCTACTAGGACTCCTAGATCCCTTTCGCACGTAGTCTCATTCAGCCAGGTCTCTCCCATCCTATATTTATGCATTTCATTTTTCCGCCCTAAATGCAGTACTTTACATTTCTCCATATTGAATTTCATTTTGTTAGCTTTGGCCCAGTTGTTGTTGTTAATTGCTATCACATGGGCTTCAACTTGTGGCGGCCTTATGAATGAGACACCTCCAGGAGACTCTAGAGGTCAATAACCGCCCTGCTAAGGTCTTGGAAGCTCAGAGCTGTGGCTTACTCAGTTGAGTCTATTCACCTCCTCTAACGCAGTCTTCTTCTTTTCCTATTGTCTTCTACTTTACCAAGCACTGTTGTCTTTTTTAATGAGTCATGTCATCTCACGATGCATCCAAGGCATGATAGCTTCATTTTAGTTATTTTGACTTCTAGTGAGAATTCAGGCTTGATTTGCTTTCTGACCCATTCATGTTTCTTTTTGACAGCCCACATTATCTGTAGAATTGTCCTCTAGCACCACAATTTATATACGGTAAGCCATTTCCCTTCCTGACAGCTTTCTTCTCTGTCCAGCTTTCACAACCATACATAGAAATCGGAAATATGACTGCATGATGATCCTGACCTTGAAATGCAATTATTTAACTTTACACTTCATAACCTTATCAAGTTCTTTCATAGATGCCCTTCCAAGCCTTAGGACATTATCAGATTAGCATCTAAAAACGCTGTGATTCCGCAAATGAGGAAAACAGAAACACAGTGACATTATTACACTTGTTATCACATGTCACTGTAATCACACAAAAGAACTGCCACAGAATTATCACACCACCACCACTAATACTTTAACAATGGGAGTTTACGTCTGTAATTTAGCATGGGCGAGATTTCGGATGTTCTTGTGAGAAGACACAAGTGTGTTTAAAAACAGCAAAAAAAAAAAAACCACCCTTAATTTACAAAGTAAATGAACAGACAAACAGTTCACAAACCTAAAAACATGCAAACCTACCAGGAGAGTTCATAAAAACAGCATCCTATGCATCGTTTCCCCGTTGCCACCCAGAAGTTTTTTTGCTGGCAACAGGGAGGCACAAAAGAGGACCACCCACTCACACTATAATCTTATGATTACAGCAGGACATGTTTTCACACGCTCTTCAATGCTGCAAAAAAAGTGATATTGTGAGCTATTGATGGCTTCTCCCATCAATAGTAAACAATGCCTTATTCGCGGCTGGAGTACAGGATGAATATGTGAGCATGAGAACATCATGCGATAGTGGGACCTGTTTGCACTATTGTGATGTCATTTTCACACGATTTTTGCCACATGTAATAAAGTCTTTAGTCTTCTGATTTCTTGACTACATTTTCCATTTGCAGTACACCTGTAGAATCCACTCCATTTTAAAATATTGTTCCTGGGAGCTGATAAAACTCAGGGCTTGTCTAGATGGGCAATTTACCCTGGCTCCCTGCCCCCCATTGTTGGAGACCTGCAGTACAAACGATGCAAGGCTCTTGCCCCGATTTGCCTCCAGAGAGTCCTCACAATGTCCAAGGCAAAGCTGGGGGGGGGGAGGCAGGGGGAAAGTCCTTTTAAAATGTTCCAAAATAATCCCTGGGAAAACCTGCATCATGTGGGAAAACCTGGATAGGTCAAGTGTGGGAATGCAGGAGTCCATACCTGCACTCCAAGCTGCCTCGTCAAATGCCACCGCCACCGCTGGAGTAACTCTGCAGCCAGGACTGAGGCACCCAGCATGTGACCAGTCTTGATCGCATGCTGTGGACCTCCTTCCCAGCTTCAGAGACTGTGATGCATGACAGCATTGTAGGTACCTGCTGATACAGATGGTGTGTGCATGTGGACTTCTACCTCTTTCAGGCCAGCTCCATGGCCAGATACTCCTGCCAGAAGGCAGTGTAGTCTGGCCAGCATAGACAAACCCTTAGAGATCGTACCTGAATGTAGTATAAGCAACAATCTCTGGACTTGACTGTTTTCCTTCATAAGAACCAAGGACTTGAATAGTCCCAGGAGTTCCATCCTGCTAGGCTGAAGAGTTTTGAACAAGAGACAGAAATGGTGACTTCCAGCCTTCTTCTTTCATATGCAGAAATATTTATTATTAAATTCATATAGCTCTGTGTTATGGGACTCTGAAGAATAAGGGTTCGTCTACATGAGCCAGGACATGCCGGCTCCCTGAAGGCGTATCCTCCCCACGGATGAGGCCCATTCCTCCTCATTACTGCCTCCAAATGGGAGGAAGTCCAGACAGGCCTACCAACCCGTCACTGCAGCTACCACTGCAGTCTCCCTCACCCTCCCAGAAGTTAGGAAGCCGCCCTGCAGCAGGTGACGAAGGCCTTGGTCACCTGTTGTGGGACTCCTTCCTGCTTCAAAGAGAGTGAGTCAGACCAGCAGCTACAGTGATGGGCTCCTGCAGTCATATGGAGCCTGATCCCTTTCTTTCTGGTGGGAACGAATTAAAGCAGGTATTATCTTAACACGTTGTATCAAGCCGCACTCTACCTTCCCCCCATCTTAGCCCCATCTTTGCCCTGGGGGTCATGACGATTGCCCAGGGGCAGCATGGGGCAAAAGCCCTCCATCATCAGGACTGCAGGGCTCTAAGACGGGGGCAAGATGGGGTATATTGCCTGTGTAGATAAGCCCTAAGCGATTGAAACAGGAAAATGACTAATATGTATTCACTGTTATCATTTCTACACTGTGTGCATCAAAATGCCAAGCCCTTGGATATGTTATTTAAAATGAATCAATGATATCATCTAAGGATTTGGCACATCATGACTCTTTGCATCCAGGCCCCAGAAATAAGGGCAGAATGATAGAGTTACCTGCCTGTGCCGTCCTTCAGAAGAAAGGGCCCCCGAGACAAAGGGAAATGTGGGCTTCCAATGTCACAGAAAGGGTAGCAACATATGCATATATATGTGAAAAGGAAACACAAAGAAGAAATCCAAGCCTTTGAAACCAATGAGAAGAAAGTCCTATGCAGGGAGAATAAACTTGAAGGAGCATAATGGAAGTGGAACCTCAGACAGGTGAGGTCATTGCTCGTGAAAAATTTAGAGCCTTGTTTCTTAACAGGCTGCCAGATAGGTATTCAGGGCCTCTGGTTCACCAACCAGTTCCTGGTGACTTTGTTGATGCCTCTTGGTCTGAGGCTGCTCAAACCCTAGGCTACAATCCTGTTGGTTTCTTACACATGTGGTGCAAAGGTTGTTATGCAACTCTTATGGAAGTGTGTGGACATTTTTATTTGATGCAAACCATGTAACAAAGATGATAAGAGGTATTGTTACCCAATGTGTGGAGGTCCGTGAAAGACCTGCTTGTGTTACTAAAATTATGATATTGAGGGAATTATAATCAGCTCAAAGGTTTGGCTGCAAGAGGTTGGGTAACTTGCAGGATATTTACACCTATGTATACCAGTACTCACTGCCGAGACTCAGAGTTTAAAGTGAAATAAAAATGGTTTTATTGAAAAATGACATAAAAAGCAAACATGTGTATGCAAAGCACACACACACAAGACAATCGTACAGAGCTAACAAAGGTTAGGCAAAAAAGTGGATAGCGGTTATAAATTACCAGTCTTGTAGAGCAGAGGTCTGGGATGTGAAGAAAGCTCAGGCTTGAAGTTAAGGGTGGCACAGTGAAACTGACAGAGTGGCAGGGTCAGTCTAATTGTGCACATGTTGCTGCTAACTGGGTGGGTATACTTATACCCAAAAATGTGCCTTGAAGGCATGATCTGGTTGCAACAATGGCTAAACGACTCTCCCACGAGGGGAACAAAGGAGTGTGAGACTCCACTGATTGTCTTTGATGGGTGGGCAATTGACACTGATGGGTTTACAACAATCTCATATTGTTGAATGAGAAAATGTGTGAAGAAAGATGTGGTGTGGATAATGGGGATTCTGGTCACTGTTTGTACTGGATGACTCATCAATTTAGGTAGCTTATGGTGAGAAGATTGGATTAGTACATTGCTTTCTTAATGGATTTGTTTACTGAAAGAAGTCTCAAGTTGAGTTGTTTTGCAGGATTTAACCACCAGTCACCCTTCTAGGCCTGGTGACCTTCAGCTGAACTCTTGCCTTGATCTACGAGACCATTCAAATGTGTCCTGTTTAATGTCCAATTATGAGATATGATGTGATATTATAGGGAGGGGTGTAAGGCATGGTAACAGTATGGAGAACAAAAGGTATGATGAAAGGTTGAAGGATCTGGGCATGTTCTGCTTGGTGAAGAGAAGACTGAACCCAGAGGAATCCTTTTATAGGATTGTGTGGATAGGTTTCCTGTGTTAAGCTCTATGTCTACCCAAGGACAGGATCATCTATCTACTGACCTCCCGTTGTCTAACACAGGAAATCCAGATGATGGAGCTGGTGCATTGCAAAGTACCCCGAGACCAAATAATAATAATAATAATTTAAAAATTATTTATATCCCTCCCCTCTACAAAATGCAATCGGGATGGCTTACAACATTTAAAATTTACATATAAAACCCTCCATCCCACCACCCCTAATTAAATACAATTAAATAATTAAACATTTAAAAATACTTAATAAATACTAAAACACACACACAATAAAATAAAATAACTGGAATAGGGATCGGACCAATAAGATTTTTTTTTTCCTGATAGCCAGGTATCTATTCAGGAAAGGCCTGCCAGAAGAGATCTGTCTCTTCCGTCAGATTCAACACATCCCCTCTCCATGGATGGGAACTTTGTCTGGTCCAGGGTACAATTTTATGACTTCTGAGGGTCAAACAGACAACAAAAAATGCCCAGAAAACAAAGTCCATTTCTGGCTTTGGAAAACAGGTATTTTTAGAAAACAACAGAAGGCTGGGACCTACTAAAAAGCTGAATTGGCTTCCTCAGAGGCTTGTAGGAGAGGCAACTCTTTTTTTTTTTAAATCAGGGGGGGGAAACCATCTGGAGGTGGGACCCCAGTGCTATACGTTGTCCTTTCCTGAATTACTATGCAACCTAATTTATAATTGCTTCATTCTGTGTTGGCAGTTGTCATGCCTCGGGGGTCCCCTTCTGTTTCTGCTGAGTAGAATGGGACAGCTAGAGGTCATCTATACTAGCTGCCACCGCCCATTGATTTTAAACCCCAGTGCAGTGACCCAATGGGAGATTACCAGGGTCACTTTATCTTCCACTTTCTCCCCTGACTCTGCAGGGCAAACACATGCACACCAAGCAAAGGCACATGAACAAGGGGGAAGCCATACTACACAAATAAACCAGTTTGAAACTGGATTATTTGCATGGCTCTTTCCTATGAGATCCTGGAATTTATAGTTTTACAAGGTCTTTAGCCTTCTCTGCCAAAAAGTGCTGGTGCCTCACCAAACTAAAAACCCCAGGATTCCGTAGGAAGGAGCCAAGCAAATAATCCAGTTTCAACCTGGCTTATTTCTCTAGTGTGGATGTTCCAAGAGTGTAGAAGAAGGAGAACTTTAAAGGGAGATTTACTCTAAGTAGAATCTACATAGCAAAAGAGTATCTCTTTATATGAAGGCAACCCCCCTTCAGGCACACTTAAGAATTACAAAGTTATAAGATGGTTTAAGTCATTCCAGCCAAGTTTAAAGCAAAACATAATTTCTCTAATGTGACTATCTAAGAAAACATTTCTTATTCTACTCACAGAGAGCTGGAAACGTGAGTCTGGATGTTGTTGGGGTAAGCTGGGAGTCTGGACGCCTTTGTCCAGGCTCGACCAGCTTTCCCTAAGTGTGACAGGAGCCCCCAATCCCAAAGCTGTCTCTTCTTCTCTCCTTTGCCTCTTGGCCCCCAAGCATTATTTATAAACTCTTCACAAAAGCATCTGGAAGCTTCCTCCAGCTGGTCATCTTCATCGACCAGTTATCCTCTGACACTGACCCCCATAAAATGTGAAACTTTAAACTCAACATCTCATTAACCCTTTGTCCACCCCCTTCACTGTCTTGCCCAGATAATGGGAGCCATCTATTATCACAGCAGTGCTACCACTACATAATATACACACTCTCCCTGTCCCTAGTCCCAGTGGCAGCATTATGGGGTGCGGAGAGGCCAAATTGCACCAGGTGACACCATCAGGGGGAGGGGTGACACCAGCTTTAGTGATGCCCCAAACCAGTCCATGATAAGGGATTGAAGTCCAAAACATTTGGAGGACCAAAGGTTGAAAATAGAGGATGGAGCAAGCTTCTAAAGGTAGGGGACCGGATGAGAAGCAGAAGCAGTGCTCCTCCTGATGCACCCTGATGCTTCCTGCTGAGGAGGGAAAGAGGCATTGGGACACTAGTATTAGGCAGCATGAGCCAGAGGAGGAGGAGGAGGAGGAGGCAGCAAGCCAAGCACAGCTAAAGCAAATTCTGATGGCTAGCCAGCTGCTGTTCAAAGCAGGGGGTGGCAGCAGCATGGGGGTAACCCCCCCCATCCTCTTTATCCCAGGACAAGTAAGGATGGAGAGGGGTGCACAGGAAGCTCACCAAGTTGAGTTAGGAGTTGAGCTCACTGAGAAGGAAGGGAGGGAGGAAGGAAGGAAGGAGAAGCCAGACAGTGGCTCTGCCTCCCTCACTCACTCACCTGCCCTGGGGGTCAAAATATAGCATTTTCTATTGCCCACGTACACACACACACACACACACGTGGATACAGGAGTTATACTGTACTGTTTGCCATTTATGAATCGCTACCATAGTATTTTCTATTCCCTAATGCAATTATTGTGTTTATCTTGATTGTTGTGTGTTTAATAAAAACCCCTTTTTAGAGAGCTCTGAGACACACTATTGCCAAGGTAACAAGGTCCCTTGTAGACATCTGTACTCAGAACATGTATCAGTTTATTCATGTGCTCTGAGGCCATACTAGCATGACTCAACCTCTATCCTGCAGCTCCAACCCTTGGGCTCCTATCGCTCACCTGCCTCTTTTACCATTATGATCCCTCCCTTAGAACTGGTCCTCAGGCCTTAAGATGATCACTACAAGTGGCTGTGTTGGCCAGTGGGTTCAATGTAGCAAAACATGACCAGTTTTCCTTGTTAATTATTGAATTAAAATATCCAGACAGAGTTGTAGAAAATAAAAACAGTGAAGATTTATTATAACAGAGAAAACAGTCTTCTAACCTTATGCTTGTTCCACACATAATACTATACCAGGTAGTATTACAGTTGCAAACAAAATAACACTTGTCCCTGAACTCTCTCCATATTCTCAGCTCCCAAAACCATATTCAAGTCTTATTTGTTCCTCTCTTCCTCGGTGGCCCTAACTCTGTTTCTAACTGGTCTTATCTCTATCTCTGACAGGCCCCATCTAATCCTTTTACAAATAAGCCTCGGGTTTTTATATCCCCACCACAGCATTCCATGAACTCTGCTTGGCTGGCTCTACCCAAACTTGTCCAACTTCTCAGTTCACATCTGGTAACACAAAGGGTTAGACTAGGTAGCCATTGGGATGCCTTCCAACTCTATGATTCTATGATTCCACTAGCTTTAGAATTCCTAAAATCATTTTTTCCTTCCAAGTCACCACTAACGGGCTCCTCTGGATCTCACTTTGGACTCAAGCTCCCCTTTTTCTTAAAACAATATTACTATAACAAAATAAGCCACTCTACCTGTGCCCTTCTGAGCTTCTCGAAGAGAACTGCATGTGGTTATCATGCTTGGATTGAGCTGCTACCAGAGCAACACTGGGACTGAACCAGGGTCTCTTTGAGACTATTAAGGGTGACAGAGTAGACCCATATGCAAAAGGATATTGTAGTACTTTTGAGACTGTGAGAAAGAAGTTTGCAGTATAAGCTTTCGTAGACTTGAGTCTACTTCATCAGATGTATCAGGGTGGACCCAGTTAGCTTAGCTGTTTTGCTGTGAGAAGGGGGGGGGGAATTATGTAACCTTGTAGAACTCTTTGTACAGCTTACATAGAAGCCTAAACTTGTGTTAACACACAGAACCACCACTTAGGAAAAAAAATCCCACAATGAAAGCAGAGTCCCAGAATGTTTGTCTTACCCATCTGTGAACAAGAAGTCAGAAGTTTCTTTTTCCACCACATGATAACTGGTCACACCAGCCTTGTCCTTTTTCCCCTAGTTCAGGTTTTTGCTTCTGTCCAAAAAACAGTCAAAGGAGGGAAGTCAACAACCTTTTACTACCTCAAAATCCCCAGGATTAGTTCTGCTGTCAAGGATGCTTTGACTGATGCTAGCAAGAAGTCAAGATGGGGCAGCCCTGGCAATTGTTATTTAAGTGTCTGCATCAGCCAACTGAGAGCCCTTTCAGACTTAATGAGTGCTTTAAAAAAATATGAAGTCAGAAAAGACCTGCTGAGGGTGGGGAGGGGAGAGAGAAAACGCTAAACTTGAAGGTAACTTCTGTACCTTCTGACAGCCAATTAAGGTTCCTAATAACAGGTCTTGATATCTGATCCCAAAGCTTTCTTATTTTACATTATTATGTTTATAAGGAAACTGACATGGATTCATCTTTTCTGGCAGATGGAGGTGACCATAACACTTCCATGCTTCTACCTCCCTGCTGTTCCTTATTTATTAGAGCTAGAGTTGCCAGGTGAAAAACAGAACAGGGCTCCAGTACCTTTAAAGATTGTGCAGAAGAGGGGATTTCAGCTGGTAGATCTTGTGTGTCAAGAAACACCTGCTGAAAGAGTTGTTTGGCAGTGGAATGCACTCCTGGGAGTGTGGTGGAGTCTCCTTCATTGAAGGTTTTTAAACAGAGGCTGGATGGCTTTGATTGTTTGTTCCTGCATGGCATGGAGTTGGACGGGATGGGCCTTGTGGTCTCTTCCAACTCTTTCATTCTATGGTTCTAAATTCTCTCTTCTACTCAACAGCTAATGGTACAGGAGCCCTGTCTTGCAGTCCACTTGGCAACCCTAATCAGAGCAATATACAGGTCAACCTCCATATCCGTGGGGGATACATTCCAAGATCCTCCATGAATACCTGAAACCATGTATAATAGGGAACCCTATTATTTTCAATAAGAGAAATGCTGGACGTTGACCATAGAATCACACTGGAGGACCTAGAAATGCCTAGAGAGAACATATTTTTTTCAGATGTGGATAAGTCAAACCATGGATACTGGATCCATGGATATGGGGGTTGACCTGTAGTATCATGGTTAAAGGTCTAAGAAAGAGGTAGCCCACCATATTAGCCCCCAAGGAGGCCTTGGAGATCTGCACCCCCATGCTCCCCCACAAAACATATCTACATTGACTCAGATTACCTCAGCATCCTTTTGGGGTGTGGGAAGCATTTTCACCATGTTTTAGGGGGCCTCCTCCAGCTATTTTATGCCCAGGACAGGCCCTTTTTAACAATAGGAAATGACCAGAAGTCACTTCCTTTTTGTTTAAAAAAGCCTCTCCTATGTCTAAAATGGTGAGAGGGTTGAAAATCCTCCACAAGGTAGAGGGCATTTTGGGGCAATTTTTTTTTTCATTTTTAGGCATGGGGGCCACAAAAATGGCCATAAACAGCCCACTGGATGTACTTTGCCCACCCCAGTTTAAGGTACAAATGAGGAAGTCCATGGTTCAATTCCCACCTTTGCCCTCCAGCTGTAACATGAAGGAGTCATAGAATCATAGTTAAAAGCAAAATCATGGTCCATCCTGGTCCAACGTGCTGTTAGTGCAGGAACTCAAACATCTCTAGCAGGGAGCCATCTAACCCGTTTAAATACAATTTGGAGGGACAGCGGGAGCATATGAGCAAATTCTTCTCTTGACAGTCCTCAAATGAGCCAATGTAGGCTTGAATCCAGAGACAGCTTACTTTTCACACACATATATTCATCTACCACTTTCGCAGGATGTAATTCAGAGAGTTTGTGAAGGTTGTTATTTTTGATTAATCATAATCACTCAATCAGCTAAGTAATTTGTATGCATAGGAGAGTAAACACCTCCAAGAACTGCTATACCGATGTCTTAAAATAAAAGGAGTGAGAGGGAGAGAGAGAGCAAAAATGAAAAGAAGAGGGGAGAGGAAGCAATGCTAATTTCCAAGTTCCAACACTCATTTTCTATTCTGATCAAGACCTGAAAGGCATAGATAAAAGAAACTGTACTAAAGGTCCTATCTGAGTGGATAATCTGTCTCTTCCACTTCTAGGAAGGAGCACACTTTTTAATCATAGGGCTTCCACTGCAAATGGCCTGTGTTTGATTTCTCGTGTCAGTAATGCACTGTAAATAGCCTCATATGTCTTGATGTAATTGTGTATTTTCTCATTCTCCATCATTAACAGGTCAGAGGAGAGAGATACACTGGCTGAAATCCTACATCAGGATTGCATGGGATAAATGTCTGCTTGTAGAATTATGCGTTAATTGTACTACATGACGCTAGTGTAGAATGACATCTTTGCACAACTGAATAAGCACATACATGGGCAGTCAAATGTATAAGCACACATGCACGCATATTTGCATACACAAGGCACAATGGCAGCACATGTGCAACTCCACTTCCACAAAACTGAACTGTATGTGCATGTTCCACATTGGGGCGGCGGGGGGGACCAGTCCAGCTGTTTCCATAAGAGAACTTGCACATGTGTAAGACAATACAAGAATTCTGGACAGTTGAAGATGCTAGGACATGGAGTATGTTTTGCTAGCAGTAGCTCAGGGTTTTGTTTTGGTTTCATTTTTTCTGCAGTGAACAGTTCTACAGTGAACAGTCCAGAGAAATGCACTCATATAAAATGTAAAAAAAAGAGCCAGCACAGTGTAGACATTTAAGCATTGGACTAGGACACCAGGAGACCAGAATTTGAATCCCTGCTCAGCCATGAAAACACACTGGGTGACCTTTGGAAAATCACACAGGTGGTGTCTAGATGGTAAAAAAAAAAATCCTCAAGGAATGCAAAAGGAATACCTTTTGTCTAGAACTCTTGGAGAACAGGAGAAGTCACAGCAGATTGGAGGAGGGCAAACGTTGTCCCCATTTTCAAAAAGGGGGGAAAGGAGGATCCCAACAATTATCATCCAGTTAGTCTGACATCAATACCAGGGAAGATTCTAGAGCAGATCATTAAACAGAGAGTCTGTGAACATTTAGAAGGCAATGCCATAATCACAAAAAGTCAACATGGGTTTCAGAGAAACAAGTAATGCCAGACTAATCTGATCTCTTTTTTTGATAAAATTACCAGCTTGGTAGATGAAGGGAACGCTGTGGATATCGTATACCTTGATTTCAGTAAGGCCTTTGACAAGGTTCCCCATGACATTCTTGCAAATAAGATTGTAAAATGTGGGCTAGACAAGTTAACTGTTCGATGGATTTGTAACTGGTTGACCTGCAGAACCCAAAGGGTGCTCAGCAGTGGCTCCTCTTCGTCCTGGAAAGATGTGACCAGTGGGGTGCCACAGGGTTCTGTCATGGACCCAGTGCTATTCAACACCTTTATCAATGACTTGGATGAGGGAATTAGCGGCATACTTACCAAATTTGCAGATGACACCAAATTAGAAGGAGTAGCCAATACCCTAGAGGACAGGATCAAAATTCAGAATGACCTAGATAGACTGGAGAGCTAGGCCAAAGCTAACAAAATGAAATCCAATACAGAGAAATGTAGGGTACTGCACTTAGGGTGAACAAATGAAATGCATAGATATAGGATGGTGGAGACCTGGCTGAGTGAAACTACATGCAAAAGGGAATTAGGAGTCCTAGTAGTCCACAAGTTTAACATGAGTCAACAGTGTGATGCGGCAGCTAAAAAGGCCAATGCGATTTTGGGCTGCATCAATAGAAGTATAGTGCCTAGATCAAGGAAAGTAATAATGCCGTTCTATTCTGCTTTGGTCAGACCTCACCTGGAATACTGTGTCCAGTTCTGGGCACCACAATTCAAAAAGGATATTGACAAATTGGAGCATGTCCAGAGAAGGGCAACTAAAATGGTGTAAGGTCTGGAAACGATGCCGTATGAGGAGAGACTTAGGGAGCTGGGTATGTTTAGCCTGGAAAAAAGACAGTTAAGAGGCGATATGATAGCCCTGTTTAAGTATTTGAAGGGATGTCACACTGAGGATGGAGCAGGCTTGTTTTCTGTTGCTCCAGAGACTGGAACACGGAGCAATGGATGCAAGCTCCAGGAACAGAGATTCCACCTCAACATTAGGAGGAACTTTCTGACAGTAAGAGCTGTTCGGCAGTGGAACACACTCCCTCAGAGTGTGGTGGGGTCTCCTTCCTTGGAGGTCTTTAAACAGAGGCTGGATGGCCATCTGTCAGGGATACTGTGATTGTGATTTCCTGCGTGGCAGGGGGTTGGACTAGATGGCCCTTGTGGTCTCTTCCAACTCTATAGTTCTATGATTCTATGAAACTGTTGTACTTTAGCTATATCATGAGAAGACATGACTCACTAGAAAAGACAATAATGCTTGGCAAGGCAGAAAGCAGTAGGAAGAGAAGAAGACCACATTCCAGATGGAGAGACTCAGTCAAGGAAGCCATGGCCCCAAGTCTGTAAGACTTGAGTCATTATAAAGTCATCATAAAGAGTCATCATAAAGACCTGTTCATTATACGGTGACTTTGAGGCCTCTCATTCATAGGGTAGCCATAAATCATAACTTAATGGCAGTTAACAATAGGACAACAATTAGATTCCAATGTTTCTGAATCCTAATCTGAAAATTCTGCTCCACTTCTGATTAATCCACATATATGCAAGCCTGCACTGTGTGTTCTCCTACAACTTTTTTCAGTGCAAAAGTACAGTTTGGAATACTGAACCCAGATATTAAAGAGTCATATATTGAGTATGACACTGACATTGCATTGTCAATTAGGTCTGGCTACATGGTGATGCCATAAAGCCAATTCAGAATGAAGGTGAAGTCAATCATGCCCCCTGTCAAAATGGATAAACACTTGTATCAACTTTCACATCACCACAACCACCACAACAGAAGTGCTTTTTATACAGTTTCATTTTTGGCTCTGCCCTTTCAGAGTCATGATTTCATAAATAAGGATTATGTATTCTGTCAGCATCCCTCTTTCTTTGTTGTATTTTCGTCAAGCCCATTTGCATTCTTGGCAGTTTTAAAATCATGCCTTGGCATGTCACATTCTCTCAGGCACAATTCTGCGTCTGTAATATTGGGATCATATTACTGGCCTGTCTTTATCTGACAGACTTATAATGCCTGATTCAGTGATAGTAATGAGTACTGAAGCACTTAAAAGACTAATAAACCTAAAGACTAATAATAAAGACTAATCAAATCTGATTAGTCTAGCATTCTAGAACAGTGGTTCTTAACCTGTGGACCCCCCAGGGGGCCGCAATGTCCTCACAGAGGGTCCATGAAGGCTTGAAAGCTGCTCAGCCCACCTCCTGCCTTCACCTGCAGAAGAGTGGCCATGTGATAGGAGCCAAGACAAAGCCTGGCTGGCTGGCTTGGCCTGCACATTGCCATTCAATCCGCTCCAGCCTCAACCTTGCAGGAAGAAGCAGGAGAAAAGCCTTCCCTCCCCCTCCAGTGCCTCTAAGGCAAGGTTTAATGGATAGTGTAACTATATTATTATTATTATTATTATTATTATTATTATTATTATTATTTTACTTGTAAGCCTACTGAGATCTTCATGATATAGAACTGTGTATAAAACCAAATTATTTGTGGTGTTCTAACTAGCTTAAATCAGTTTTACTTGTATGTGTCCTGAGATCACATGACATAATGCTAGAGAACCAGTGTGATACAAGTGGTTTGAGCACTGAACTATGACTTTGGTGACCAAAGTTCAACTTCCTGCTCAGCCATGGAAACGCTTTGGGTGACCTTGGGAAAGTCACACTCTCGCACCTTTAGGATGAGGCAAAGGCAAAAACCCCTCTGAACAAATCTTGTCAAGAAAAACAGCATGATGGGCTCAATTTAGGGTCACCATAAGTCGCAAACAACTTGAAGGCACACAACAACAACAAATATTTTAATAAATGAATGAAACAAATAAAAATACATAAATCCCATTGACTGACTGGGTCTACTCTAATTTGGACTACTAATAGGACTGAGGACATCATGTCCTGCTTATGGGCTTCCCAGGTGCACCGGTTGGGAACAAAGCCCACACTGGATTATTTGCCAGGCTCCTTCCTATGTAATCCTGGGATTTGTAGTTTGGTGAGATACCAGTACTCTTTGACAGAGAAGGCTTAAGACTTTATAAAACTATAAATCCCAGGATTCAATAGGAAGGAGTCATGGTAGATGATCCAGTTTCAAACTAGATTATTTATGTAGTATGGATTTGGCTTCAGCTAAGCCTTTGGTCTGATGCAACACAATTGTTTTCATGTTCTCCTTAAGTGTAATAAAACCACCCTGCCAGAGGCCTACATTTAACTTTTCTCTCTGCTTCTCTAGCTTACTACATGAAGATAGTTGACTCCATGGGAGTGGTGGAGTCTCCTTCTTTAGAGGTTTTTAAAAATAGGCTGGATGGCCACCTTCCGGAATGAATTGGCTGTGTATTCCTGCAGGGCACAGGGTTGGACTAGATGGCCCTTGTGGTCTCTTCCAACTTTATAAGTCTATGATTCTATTTTATGTTAACCCCGGTTAACAAAGTAGATATGTTTCTAGGCATTACTTCTTTAATAGAAAATTTGGTACCAGACACAGAAATAAGATGAAAATGGGGATAGGCCCCTACACTGCACAAAAAAGAAGCAGTTCAACATGTCTCAGCAAACTTTTTAATCAGAACAATATATACATGTAAATTTTTTAGGCACCTGGGTCAGGTAAACCTTCTGTAAGTAAACAAAAAACATTTTGAACTTTCTAAAGACCACTTGAAAGTTTCTTCCAAAATGCATCCAGGGAAGATTTTTTTCTTTTACCAGTCTCAATTTTTCTTATGCTTTCCATTTTTGTGGCCAAATTTATATAATTTTGTGGTTTTTTTAATATGCTGGGGGTATCTGGTGAGGAAGGCTTATATGCTTTTCCCTTTCATATTTTTCAGCCCATACGTATTCAGTGAGGGATTCTGTAGTTAGCTGCTGTTTACCTTGTCTGTTGTTGGCATGTACACACAGCTACAGTAGGATTGGTTAGAGTAGAAACCCATTCTTTTCCAGCTCAAGCTTTATTCACCATTCTCCAAATGCCTTCTCCATTATCCTCTCAATATTGATCCTGCTTTAAAAAAAAACCCTTCCAGCTAAAAAGAGGATGAGGATGTAAAAAAGTAACTTCTTTGTCAGAGGCTTGGTCAACTGAGGCATGTCTATGTGTACGTATGTGCCTTCAAGTCACCTGTTAACTTTGGCAACCCCATGAATTTCATAGATTTTCTCAGACAAGGAATACTAAGAGATTATTTGTCCTTCCCTTCCTCTGAAATATAGCCTGCCAGACCTGGTTGTCTCCCATCCAAGTACTAACCAGGCCTGACCCTGCTTAGCTTCCAAAATCAGGCTGGATCTGGTGTCTTCATAGGCCTCAAATATAATTTTTAAAATAAAGTGACAAGAATCCTGTTTGTGATAACACATGTGTAAGTTCTCTTAAGAACTGTTTAGCAATGGAATGCATTGCCTGGGAGTGTGGTGGAGTCTCCTTTAGAGGTTTTTAAACAGAGGCTGTTTGGCCATCTGTTGGGAATGCTTTGATTGTGTGTTCTTGCATGGCAAGGGGGTTGGTCTAGATGGCCCTTGTGGTCTCTTCCAACTCTATAATTCTATGATTCTTACATGTGCACTTGTACTTTTTTGGTCTTTGCAGAACGGATTTCTTCAGCATCTGGCTACCTAAGTGGAGTTCTGTAAGTGTAATCATTTCACATGCTGTTGCTCATTCTTGGATGGTGTGTAACTGTTCATCAGTACCTTCAGTGCAACACTTTATTCATTGAGACAGAAGAAATGGGCACTGTTCATTCTCCAGTGAACAATGGGACCATAAGCAGGAACACTGGCAGATAGACAATTGGTTGCTCAGGGTTGATATCTGTAGACTGTAGATTTATCCTACACAGATAAAATGCTATTGGTTGTGAAGCATCCACTAAGCTTTTTATATATTTTTTTAAATTGCTCTGATGTTGAAATGGCAGAGCCTGATGCTGTTAAATTACTCCAACCACTAAAGCATCTAAATATCTCTTTTTGTTAGATAAACTGGCATGGGGGTGGGAAGGAGATATTTTCACAATCCAGAAAGTGCTTCTAACATGAATAGAAGGCAAGAGCAAAAAGGCTGAAAGAAAATAAAGCAGGAGAACATGACAGATAAGATGGAAGAAAGGAACAAGGTGTGGAAAAATAACCAGCATCAAACAGGTGATAGAAGGAGTATGTTTGTGTGTGTGGTTTCTGTCTGTAATGCAGTGAGAGGGGGAGGAGTTGGCTGAGTTCTCAGTGTAACCTCATTTGGTCCAAGGTGACTGCAGCAATAGAATAAAGAAAAATAAATTTACATTTGTGTACTGCAGCGCAAAGGTGGATTTGATTAGAGGGAACAGTGAGTGACATAACTAACTGTTTATATTTCCAAAGCTGGGGCTCTTTCATGCTACACTATGATTCCACTATAACTGTCATTGTCTTCATCATCATATTTATTTGTATCCCGCTTTTCACCAAAAATTAGGACTCAAAGCAGCAGTCTTGGAGACCTCTGCAAAGTGCGCATCTGGCATGAACACAAAGGAAACTAGACAAATGGGATTCGTTCCAAATTGATCCAAAGAATCAAACAGGTTAGTGGGGGATTATTTTACATTAAGTTTAAGATGTGATTCTGCCAGGAAAAAAAAATATGAAGGAAAGGAGTAAAGATGGAGCAAAGTGAGTTGCAGGACGGTGAGTTTTGCCTCATATGTAGCGGTGGTGGTGGTGGTGATCCTGCTTTCCCCCAAAAATTGGAATTCAAAATGACTCACTATTTAAAAGAACAATACAATGAAAAGCATACAAAAAGTGAACATTAAAATAGAATTAAACTACATACAGTATTTAAACAATTCAAACCTCAAGTTAAATGAATAAAACAGAAAGATCTCTCTCTCTCTCTCTCTCTCTCTCTCTCTCTCTCTCTCTCTCTCTCTCTGGCTTTTCTTCGCAAACGAACATTCAGGAAGGACTCATTCCATGTTTTCTACAAGCGCGCTGATGGCTAAAAAGGCCAATCCGAGATAAACAAGTCCGGTTGCAGAAAGCACAGCAGAAGGTCTCCTTGGGTGATGTTTCCGGGTTGTGATTCTTTCTGCGTTGTCGTTTTCTTCAAGACTTGTTCAGCGTGAGTTCTCAAATAAGGCTGCAGCATTGTGGATAGTGCATCTCCATGCCTCCCGATGTGAGGCCAGGGTGGACCATTGTTGGTGATCAATTTGGACGAGCCTGAGATGTTGTTTCAGGGAGTCTTTGTATCGCTTTTTTGGAGCGCCCCTCTTACGCTGACCCGTGGCGAGTTCACCGTAGAGTAGTATTTTTGGGAGGCGATGGTCCTCCATCCTAGAAACGTGCCCTGCCCAGCACAGCTGTGTTCTCAATATCATGGCCTCAATGCTAGTGATCCCTGCTTTCTCGAAGACAGCAACATTCATCACATAGTCAGTCCAGTGTATATTTAGGATTGTGCGTAAACAGTGCTGATGAAAGCGTTTGAGGAGTCGTAAGTGGTGGCGATAGGTGACCCAGGTTTCAGACCCATAAAGGAGAATAGACAGTACAATGGCTCTATACACACTGATTTTTGTGCTTCACCTCAGGTGTTTATTACTCCAGACTCTTTTGTAAAGTCTTCCAAATGCACTATATGCCTTTGCTAATCTGTGATCGATCTCTTTGTCAATCTTGGCATCTGAGGAGATGATGCTTCCCAGGTAGGTGAACGCTGAACGGACTTGAGCACAGATTTGCCGACGGCAATGTGGGGATAGTGGTGTTCGTCCTGTGGTGCAGGCTGGTGGAGAACTTCCGTTTTCTTCAGGTTGACTTCCAGCCCAAACAGCTCTGCAGCTGTTGCAAAGCAGGACGTTAGGTGCTGCAGAGCTGCTTCTGTGTGGGCAACAAGGGCAGCATCATCAGCAAAGAGCAGCTCACGGACTAGATAGTTTAGAGTCTTAGTGTGAGCCCTCAGACAGCTTAAGTTAAAGAAGCTACCATCAGTACGGTAACATATATAGATGCTGTCTTCTTCTTCAAGCTCTGCTGTAGCCCTTTGGAGCATCATGCTGAAGAAGATTGTAAATAAAGTTGGAGCAAGAACACAACCTTGCTTCACTCCGTTAGTTATTAGAAAGGGCTCTTAAAGAGCATCGCCATATCTGACTTGACCATGCTGGCCCTCATGTAGCAAGATAATCATTTTAAGGAATTTGGGGGGACATCCTAGTCTTTTCAGGATCTGCCACAGACCCTTCTACTCATAGTGTTGAGGGCTTTGGTGAGGTCGACAAATGTTACATAGAGACCATTGTTCTGTTCTCTACATTTCTCTTGCAGTTGTCTAAGGGCAGTTCATTCAGTTTAAAACGATACAGCACCCCCAAGTCCAGTCTTTAAATACCTTCTGTTTTAAAAGCCTGTCAGAATAAAAATGTTTTAGTCTGCCAACAGAAGGACAACAAAGAGGTGGCCATTCTGGCCTCCCTAGGAAGGCAGTTCCAGAGTCCAGGGCAACCACCGAGAAGACCCTCTCTTGCATCCCCTTCAACTGTGCTTGCGATGGTGGTGGGACTGAAAGAAGGACCTCTCTTGATAATCTAAGGGCCCAGGCAGGCTCATAGAGGGAGATATGGTCTGCCAGATAGCCTGAACCTGAGCCATATAGGGCAATGTTGTTGTTGCTGTTGTTGTTGCTGCTGTTATTTGTATCCCACCCCTCTACAAACACAATCCGGGCAACTTACAGCATTAAAAATATATATTCAAGACCCTCCTTCCCACCCACCCCTTAAAATATAATTAAATAATTCAAATTATTTTTTTATTGTAGGTCATAACCAGCACTTTGTATTGTGCCTGGAACCAAACTGCCAACCAGTGGAACTGTTTTAACAGGGCATAGTAAAGTCTCTTTAAACTGCCCCAGTTAACAGTCTACTTGCAGCTCTTTGGACCAGCTGCATCCTATAGAACCCTGGGATTTGCAATTTAGGGAGGGGTATATATAATTCTCTGCCAGGGAGCTCCAGGGCCACACCACTTGTCCTGGAGGCATATAATTTGAAGAAGTGATGTGCTGCACAGACATGCAGATCATAACACAGCATTTGCAACATCACTGGAGCTTGTGGTCAACTCCCTTGTCACAAAATGAATTAAACTTTATTAAGGTCAATGACATAGAACAGGTCATAGATGAGGGATAGCTTGGGCAATGTTTGGTTGCTAATTTTTTTACCAAAATGCAGCAGCAGCAAAAGAGATGCACCTGGATCAGCCATCAGATAAGATAAATCTTTCCTTTCCTTTCCTTTCCTTCCCTTTCCTTTCCGTTCCATTGTAGTTATAAAATCTTATGATACCATTTCATGCAGCTGTTCTTTCATCTGCTGCAATTCCTTCTTTTTGTGCAGTAATAATGGTAAAGCAGCTGTATCACCAGCAGCTGTAGAGAGAAAATACTCTCCATTCCTGGGGATGGGAGTGTTACTGAAAAGCTGTCATCAACATCTTTTCTGCCTGAATTCATCATAATCTTGCACCTCCAGAGTAATCCTATTTTATGTTTATGGGTTCCTGAAAGAGCAGATAAGCATTGCAGAAATGCTGTTTCTATGGAATATCTGTGAGTATCCAGACAACTCCTTTATGTCTCCCACCCCCAAGGACCAGTTACGTAATTTCTAGTAGTAGAAGCTGGTGTCTCCCATGTCACTAGGGAAGATAATCCACTCCAGGTTTTTGTTTAAACTTTAAAGGGGTTATCCAAGGTGTTGAACAGTACAGATTCAGCACCTTGGATACCTCCATCAAAATTATTCAAAATCTGGAGTGGATTCCAAGGTCGACCGATATGGGAGCCACCAACCATGACTGATCACTACAGTGAAGAAAGAAGAGAGAACCTCATGGCGGCCCCTTGAAGACTCAAATCCTATTGAGGTGCTATTAAGGCCATCTGCTTAAACACATGAGTAGGACCATAACACATGGCTCCCTCCCCAGGCAGGATAAGGCAACTGTTGAGAATTGGGGGGGGGGGCTCATTGGAACATGGGACATTGGAGGGTGATACCTTCTCCAACCACTCACCCCATTTTTAAAAAGTTTTGTTTTAATTTACCAAAAAGACCTACACACACACACACACACACAAATACATCCCCAAGAGGCCACAGGGGCTATGTTGCTATGTTTAGATCTTTCTGGGTTGTTTTAGATCCAGGCCTTTTTCAATAAGGATGTTAAAACTAGTTTACAGAGGAACTTGGTGAAATAGTCCCTTTCCCACCATCCTTAGAGAGCCAGCATGGTGTTGTGGTTTGAATGTTGGACTACAACCCTGGAGACCAGGGTTCAAATTTCCACTTGACCATGGAAAAACACTGGGTGACCTTGGGCAAGTCACACTCTCTCAGCCTCAAAGACAAACCTCCTCTGAACAAATCTTGCCAAGAAAACCCCATGATAGGCTGTGTGTCACCTGGAAACAACTTGAAGGCAGGCAACAACAACAACCATGCCTATTAAGGGCTGCTGGGGGCATTTATTTTTCTTTTAAAAGATATTTATTTGGGGGGGAAATGCAAAATAGCTGACGGTGCTGAGAGACACCAGGGAGCTTCAGAACTGGTCTTGAAAGGTTTTATTTTCACCACTCCTGCTATGAGCTACAAGACTTAGAAGCAATGGTCAGAATCCACTTTGTTGGAAGCCCACAGCAGGGATTGGCAACTTAAGGGTCCAGGGCAGAACCAATTTCATTGCACATTACCCACAGGTGGGGGGGACACCCGTCCACTACTGCACTGCCACATTTGCCACCAAATGCAGTGGCAAAAGAGACACATTCTTCTTTAAGTACAAACCTTGTAGGAAACAAGCAACTTGTTTTAAAGCACAGTTGCACTTCCAGAAGCAAAACTGTGCTTTTTGAAAGAAAGTGTTTTCCCTGCATGCCTCCTTAAAGAGTAAGTGTGCCTTTTTTATTGCTGGTGGTACAGAGGCAATTTTGAGAATACAGTACAACCCCCGTATCCACGGGGAATACATTCTCGGACTTACCATGGATACTGGAAACAATGGATAATAGCGAACCTTATTAAAATCAATTACTTCCAGCCCAATCATACCATAGACTCACACTGGAGGACCTAGAGATTCCTAGAGAGAACACCTCGCTAGGCATCTTTTAGGTCCTCTGGCATGACTCTGTCATCTACTTCTAGCAGAAGCATACCATAGAGTCGCACTGGAGGACCTAGAAGATGGCTAGAGATAACCTATTTTTTGGACACGGATAAGTAAATTTATGGTTATTGGTCCCATGGATATGGGCATGCAACCATGTCTTGCCCATTCCTGCCCAACAGCAACGTCATACACATTTCTCCCAGAAACAAATCTCACCTCATTGAATAAAACATATTGCAAGAAGTTGAGCAAGGCTGCTTCTAAAAGATAATAACCCCATGAGCAAAACCAGGAAGGAAGCAATAACTTACCTTGATTTTGTTTGCAATGTGCTAGTGATGTTAAGAGAAGGGCAAGAGTATCACCATTCCTCCCTTGCCAGCAAGGCATGAACTCAGATCCTCATTTTCCTGCTCTCGTGGGACTTAATAGCTCCACTGGTCCCTACAGGGACTAATGCTAAGTGTCGTGATGAGTTCTGCATACCTTCCAACATTTCAGAGATGAAAGATGGGAAATGTGTGGCTAAGAAACATCAGAGTGTGGTCGAGGTGGCAAATGTTATTAGTGATGAAGAACAGATAAGATAGAAGAAGCTGCAGCAGTTTGCTTTTGCCTCACTCTACTGGGCAGGGCAAGATTCCACTCCACTTTCCTCTCCTCCTGCTCAGTTAACAGAGTACAAACTACTTTTGCACTTTGAACTCAGTTTGCAGCAATTAAAGTAAGCTGAGGACAAAGAGGAGAGAATCTGGGACACTTTAAAAGCAGCTGAAGACGTGGGGTGACAGAGGATTGAGTCTGTCCCTCCCAAATTGGGACAGTTTGTGGGGGCTGAGTTCCAACACTGAAAGTTACTACCGATTATGCTCTCTAGCTAAGAAGATATGGGCTGTGAAATGTCTATAAGCATCACGGTCCAGGCCATTGGGTTCCAGCACAGAAAGGAACTCAAGTGTTTAGAACCAGGCACGTGGTCCCATACAGTCAGGATTCCAGTTCTACAGCAACAGGCAAAAAGGTTAGAAGGGCCAAAGGCAGGTATACAGTTAACACATACGCAGAGTTCAAGATGTAAGAGCAAAATAGGGGATCAAAGGTGGGTGCATGTATGGGTATATGTGTATGTCAGGGGTTGGGAAAGTGCAGCCCATGGGCCACACATGGTCCCTGGGGCCTTTTAAAAATGCCATCTAAGGGCTGTGGAGGCATTTTTGCCATGTACCTCCATGACATTTTAGGCACAGGAGAAGCCTTGTTAGAAATCAGGAAGTGAACAGGAAGTGATGTAAGGTCACTTCCTGATGTCAAAAAGGGCCTCTCCTGGGCCTAAAATATCCCAGGAGGCTTTTTTAAAATGACAGTCTTGCCCCCAGAGGCTGCCTGGGGAAATATGGGGCAAGGTGGGAGGGTATAGCCCTCCAAGGTCTCTAGGAGAGGTAATGCAGCTTCCTAGTCTCCCACAGTTGCCAATTTCTGGTGTATATGTACATGTACTCAAAGCCAGGTCACAATTCAAGGTAGTATTCAGGGTGGAGGCACTTCAAACAGTGCCTTCACACCAGAGGAAAAACTGCTCAGGAGCAAACTCCAAGGCCCCCAATTTTATCACACTTGGTGGACAGGGATTGGTCCTTGAAGCCAAATGAGTGAATATTCAGGCTTCAGGTACTTTAGCCGATATGACACCCACAAACCATAGAGTTAAGACCAACAGGTTTGAAGTAGAAACTGAGCACTGGTTGTACAGATGAGGACCTGAGGGCTGGAATATCTGGTGTGAGACACACACAAATACCATTTCCCAACACCTTATGGTGTCTGTATGGATTGTTGTTGTTGTGCCTTCAAGTCATTTCTGACTTATGACAACCCTAAGATGAACCTATCAGAGGGTTTTCTTGACAAGATTTGATCAGAGGGGGGTTGCCATTCCCTTCCTCTGAGGCTGAGAAAGTGTGATATGCCCACTGTGACTTCCCCAAGGTCACCCAGTGGGTTTCCCAGTGTCCTAGTCCAACACTCAAACCATTACACCACACTTGGCTCTATGGGTTGTTCTTAGCTGCCTTCAAGTTGACTTCAACTTATGATAATCCTATGAATGAGAGACCTTCAAATCACCCTATCCGCAACAGCCTTGCTCAGGTCTTGCAGACTCTGGGCTGTGGCTTCCTTGATTGAGTCTATCCATCTGGAATGTGGTCTTCCTCTTTTCCTACTGCTTTCTGCCTTGCCAAGCATTATTCTCTTTTCTAGTGAGTTATGTCTTCTCAAATGGCCAAAGTACAACAGACTCAGTTTAGTCATCTTGGCTTGATTTGCTCTAGGACCATTGATTTGTCTTTTAACAGTCCACAATATTCGTAGAACTGTTCTCCAGCACCACATTTCAAAGGAGAGGATTTTCTTCCCATCATCTTTCTTCACTGTCCCGCTTTTACAACCATACATCGAAATGGGAAATATGGCATGGGCATTCCTAACTTTAGTATTCAATAATATATCTTTACACTTCAGGATCTTATCTAGTTCCTTCACAGCTCTCCTTCTAGTTCTAGTCTTCTTTTGATTTCTTGACTGCAGTCTGCATTCTGATTAATGACTGAACCAATTTGGGATGGGAGAACTGTTTGGCCTATATTTTTAAGCAAATACACCTAATTTCCATTTCCTCAACTATACAGCTATTAGAATACAAGAATCCTAAGAATGTGCATTTTTCGGAATTTTCTGCAGTAGTTCCCAGGTTTACAAGTGAAGGGCATGAAACGAGGAACAGAGATTAGGCTAATCTTCTCCCATGTTAGCCAATTGCTCATAATCAGAACCCTGGACAGCGAACCTGCAAACCAGTTTTAAATTTAAATCCCCTTTTCTTACTTACTAAATCTGTTTTAACCCAGGCTTAGAATCTAAGGCCTAGAGGGCTTTTTAATGAACCATTGTACAATATCCTGACATATTGTTCTTTGCACTTTTGTTCCTTATTCCTCCACCACCCTACTTTCTGAACAGACAATGAGAAACAGTTTTGCTGACTCTAGCTGGGAAATGAAGCCTAAATTTCTGATATCCTTGTATTATTGGTTAATTTCCCTGGGTCTCTTTCTCAAGACTTTCTTTGTTCTAACTTGCAACATTCCTAGCCTGCCCAGTACCTTGTTGCACTGACCAAAACCGTTTATGTAATTTGTTTGCTTGTCAATCATGAGAAACTTTACTTTGCACACGTGTTGTTAATCAGTATGAGGTCACACTAATCCGAATTTATAAAATTACTGCTTCAACCAAAAAGTTGTTCCTCTTGGTCAAGACAAGTGCTGGCATGGCTGTTGTTCTCTTGAGACAGGGAGGACCCATTTGATCAAAGGTAATTTGAGTTTTAGGTGCCTTCCTGTCTGATTCAGGGCCCACCCGCAATGCTGTATTCCAGAGGGAACCTGGCAGGGGGATCTGGTATTTCAGAACCCAGTGTGTATTGATATGCATGTATCAGAGAAAATGTAATGAAACTGTATGAAAATGTATGTATTGGGGAAATTTCTACTCATCTTGATATAGTGGATAAACTTGCATGTTGAAATGCAAATTAGGGGATATTACATATACAATGGAAGTGTTAGGGGCAATGGCACTTGAAAACAAATACAAAATGTCACATTTAAAAAAAAAATAGGGGTAAATCCAATGTTTGTCTTCTACAACAGATCCACCGCACCCAACAGGATATAAACATGACAACTCAGATATACAAAATCCTACAACTTACGTTCTTTTTCTCTCTCTTCCAAATGGAACTGATAGAACTGGTTTATTTGTTAACATGTTAAATTATCTCCCAAATACAATGACACAGTGAAAGGATGAAAATACCCTGATTGCTGCATTTAAAGTTATGGCTTACATCAATTTATAGGCTTTCTTTCACATCATACAGTCAAGTTAAGAAAATATACATCAAAGTAATAAAACTATAAGGTCAACAAATTCAGTAAATAGTTAGTCTATAAGGTCATCAACAAATCAGTAAAGTGCTCCTCCTTGTGCCTAAGTGGGACCAAGAATATGGTTTATTTTAAATAATATTTTAAATTTATATTTCAAGTTATGTTAATACCAGAAGATTAAGCCTACTCTCAAAATAAGAAGAAACTGGCCTAATCAGCACTGTGGGGGTTTCTTTCCTCCTTTACTTTTCCTTTATGAAGGCTTCTAATGAATGCAAGAGAATTTATAATGGGTGACAAATTGTTAAAGACAAATGGACCCCATCCCTAATAGCAATAGCATTGATATTTCTACACCATTTATCAGGGCAAAACACTCCCTAAGCGGGTTTACAATGTGTTAGCTAATTGCCCCCAACAAGCTGGGTACTCATTTTACTGACCTACAGAAGGATGGAAGGCTGAGTCAACTTTGGAGCCCTCTGGGAGACCCTAAGGTGAACCTATCATGGGGTTTTATTGGCAGGAGTTTTCAAAATGGTTGTCTGAGGCTGAGAGAGACCCCAGTGGGTTTCCATGGCTGAGCAGGAATTAGAACCCTGGTCTCCAGAGTCATAGTCCAACACTCAAACCACTACACCACACTGGCTTTTATTATTATATATCCTGCCTTATTTCTAAGCCACATATAAGTCCTTCCATTTTATCCTCACAACTGTGTGAGATTGGTTAGGCTAAAAGCAGCTAACTCAGGGTCCACACTATGAGCATCATTGCTGAGTGTGGGTTTGAACCTGGATTTTCCTAATGCTAGTCCTAACCAATGTACCACAGTGATTCTTTCAATCTCCCAATATGCCAGGAGCTAGGAAAGCTACAGCTGCTCCCACCTGATTTCTCCTTGGTTGTGTCAAACTGCAGTGCCCATGGAGCCAAACTTATTCCAGAAGATCAGGTAAGGGGTGGATGACCCAACAATGGAGAAACAGGCCATCTTCTCTGCTGCCATATTGAAATTATAAAGTAATTGACGTGGAAGGAGTCCCCAGGGTCATCTACTCCACTCCTTAACAATGCAGGGGAGATCCCCTTCTAGGGTACGGGGGCACTGGCTGAGAGGACATGCCATCTCTTGGGGCATGCACCTTCAGGGGTGCCCCTGGTGGGGAGGGGGAAGGCCGGCAGGCATCAGACCTGCAGGGACACCCCCCCCTCGGTCTCCAGGATGTCGGCAGTGGGCCAGCAGTGGGTTCATCGGCCAACAAGTGGATGATCGCCAACAGGTTCATCGGCCAACAGCAATCATCAATAAAGTTGTGGCCTATTATTGCCAACTGTTAATTTGGTGCCTGTAGTTATTTACCAGGGGTCTGGCATCTCCCTTGGACACACAACCCACCACTTTCTGAGAGAGTCTATTCTGCTGACCAACAGCCATTACCAGCAGAACGTTCTTCCTAATGTTTTGTTGGAATCGCCATTCTTGGATCCATTGACTGAATCCACAACAGGAGCAGAAAGCTTAATCCATTTTTTAGAGGACAGCTGTTTCGATATATAAAGACAGCTAAAAATTTAAACCAGGGATGGCCACTGTGTGGGAGCCAAAGACCAATTCCCCCTGAGGGACACTCACCCCAATTGCAAACCCAAATACCTCCATTTCCCCCAGCAGCCCCTCTCAAAATGGCAACTGTGTCACTCCTTGGAGGACTGATGGAGGGGTTTCAGGTGCCACATATAGCCCATGGCTCACACTATGCCCATCCCTAATGTAACTCCAGCAGAACTGAGAGCACTGCACTGAAGTTAACTGGGTGGAAAGCATCACAAAGGAGTGAAAATCAAAGATAAATTCTCAGGGCTGTAAATTCCCAATTTTGAATAGGCTATGAAGTTTGCACTATGATTCTTGAATATGTTTCAGGTCTGTGGAATGTATTTCTGTCTATGTGCACGTGGTGCACATGTGCATACATACACACACACTCTCTTCCTTAAATGTAGTTTGAGTGGTTGCCCAGAAGTGAGAATTTGGGCTAGTCATTTCATAAGTCTTAGGATCAGTATTTTTTTTTTAAAGAGCTGCACCAGCTAAAATTCTTTCTTTTCCACCAAGATGAAAGCTACACAGTTTCTTTGCATGCTCAAGCTAAGGTTACTCTCTTCTCTCTCCCCCAACTGCACTCAGAGGTCAGAGGGAGGGGAATGGTTGGATTAGGAAAGCAATGGGGCACAGTAGTAAAACAAAGAAGGAACCAGACAGGTAATGGTTTTGCATAGTCTGTTTGGTGAGCCAGTGGTGGACAGTGACTTCTGTTTCAGTGCAGCAATGAATTTGCTCGCGGTTTTAGTCCAAACTTTAAAAGAACTGTCCAAAGAGCTGAAGCCTAACTGCCAAAAATAGATCCAACACCTTGGATCTTTTATTTAAACTTTGGAGTTAAACCCAAAATGGATTCACTGCCCACTGATATGGAGGCCACTGGCTGCTGGTGGAGTGACCAAGAAGAACCTAGCTAGAGCTATGTACAGGGAAGGGGTGAAGCTGCAGATCAGGGTAGGTTTAATTCTTTAGAGAGGGGAATCAGACAAGTTGGCTGTGCTTCCAACATTTCTGGTACCCGTTTTGTTTTTTCACTTCCACATTACTCCTACCATGAAATTGATGCACTGCACTGCACAGCACTGTTACAACCAGGGCATGCTGTTCTTTAAACAGGATGGCCTATCTCTCATTAGGAATGATGGTGTACCATGTATCTCTGTGCTGAATTTCTGCCCCTCCACCCAAGGTTCTAGGAGATGGGATTTAGTTCTTTGGATAGCAACTTTCAAGTTCAGACTAAAACCCTGAGTAGATTCATGGCCCCGGAAGATTCTTTTGAGCAAACCACAATAAAGTGAACAAAACAACTACATAGCTCTCCGTTCTTTGGATGAGTCCAGAGTAGGGAAACCTCCCAAAAGATTGTGCCTTCCCTCTCCTACTAAGGACTGTTTCCACATTCCTAACAAATCCCAGAGTACTGGTGAGTTTGGACAGAGCTTGGAAAACATACTTTGGGGGCTATAATTCCCAGAAATCCCACAGCCAAAAAATCTCAGGAGGGATCTTGTTAGTCGTGGTGTGCAAAAGTAATGTTTCCAAAATCCAGATTTGGATTGCTTAGAAACAAGAAATTCATGCACCATGCTATACCTGGCAGAATTCTGGGAGATATCATTCAATAGAATAAAACTTTGCCAATGTTAAATTAATGTGGTAATCATATTTTTTTTAATATGGACATATGTTCCCATTTCTACCCTCTCTACCGGTAGCCTTGCCTTTCAAGAAAAATAATAATCTTCTTATCTGCTACATAAAGAAAACTGTTTCTGCCAAGGTAATGTTTTAAGAAAGAGCATGGATTGTACAGGTCACCCTCCCTGGTATCTGCAGGGGATATATTCCCAGACTTACAGTACTGTTTATAACTGAAACCATGGATAATAGCAAACTGCCATAGAATACCATAGACTCACGCAGGAGGACCTAGACAATGCCTAGAGAGGATGCCTTTCTAGGCATCTGGAGGTCCTCTAGCGCAACTCAATGGTCAACTTCTGGTGGAAGCTGTCCATAGAGTTGTGCTGGAGGACCTCCAGATGTTTAGAAAGACCCTCCAGATACCTAGAGAGTCCCCACCAACCACAGTTAAATGAAACCGTGGTTACTGATACATTTTAAGTGGTTGAGGAACACAAGAGGAGAATTATGTGTATTATTTCAAGGCCCGCCAGACCACATTTTTCACTAACAGGGGTACCTGTGGTAAATAAGGATGGAAATAGATGGAGTTGCTGGCAGGTTATACAAAAACAATGTCCCACACAGTATTTGTTTAGTGTCTCACCTGATAAGTCAAATGGGCATTAATACCACAGTCTAAGAACAGCAAGCCCAGGTCCTGTCCTTGGCCACGGACACTCAGGTTTCGTGCTTCCCTGGAGCTGGATTAATGAATCGCTACAGTGATGTGCTCTATCTCTACTCTATAACCTCTAGTTTAATGTGCTTCTTGGTTCCTTGTGGGTACCAGGACAATCTGTCAGTTTCTCTAACAGAGAAATCATCCTCACCCAAATGGTAAAAACCCTACAACACCTTCCCCCAAACCAGTGCCCTTGAGATGTGGTAGTCCACAACTCCCATCACTGGCCTTTCTGGTTGAGGATGATGGAAGCTGTAGTCAAACATATATTGAGGGCACCAGGGTGAGTGGACAAGGTTTGCCTACACAGCTGGCTAGTGAGAGAGGGTGCTGGAAAAAACAGCTCTCAAGAAAGGCAATACCTTTGAAGAAATGTACATTTTCAACCACTATTGCATAAATCTCAATATATTAAAAGTTCTGCTGCACTGAATGCCCTGGTCTAATTCACACAGACTGACTATTTCCCCCCCTCTGGAATGTGGTAACTTTTAAATTTTACCACAGGGGAACAGTCAGAAGACATGAATATTGGAAGAAGTTCAAATCACCCTGTGGAGATCCTTCTGCCTCAAAAACAACCACATGGGTTGGTTTCAAAGCCTCAGAGGCACTCTTATGTTCTCTTCATTCTTCCTTCTTCTTTATAAAGCACAAGACAATCAACATCTTCTCCTCAACAGCAATTGCAGGCATCTGTGTGGACCCTCAGAATCCCTTTGCTATGCATATGGAGAAAATTGAAGATTTCTGAAGGCATGGCATGGAATCCAGGCCGAGGTTTGACATTATCATAGTAATGATGGGTTATATATATCCCTGAGGGGTTCATGGGGAATGCCCAGAATCCAAAAAGGTGCACTTCTTCACACAGCTCCAAAGCCGCTGTCACCAGGATCAGGCCAGTGCTGATGCGTTTGGCCCGCACGCCTTGATTCAGCCAATAGCGTGAGACATTGATGAGATACTGTGGGTGGAAAAAGTAGACAGCCTGCTGGGATTCAAAGTCATCCAGGGCATACCTGACCCGGATAGAGACGTCCGTGTTGCGGGTGTTGTAGAAGGCAGGAAGCAACACTGAGGCGTTTTCATAAACTTGTAAGACATTAAAAAAAGGCTTCCTCCATTTCTCCAGTTTGTGGAACCTGTTAGGAGGGGAGAGGATAAATTAATTACAACAGAACAAGATGACTTTCCCAAGAAATAGCCATGTTAGTCAGCCTGAGCAAAAATGACAAAGATCTTGTAGCATCTTAATGAATAACAAGTATTATTTGGTATAAGCTCTCATGGATCACACCCAACTTCTTCAGATGGACAAAGACTAGGCTTAGAAGGGTTGTCTAGGGTTGTCTAGATGGTTAAAATACTCCTCATAGAATTTGGTTAGTATACACTAGGAATTGGAAGAATACAGAAATCCTGACCGAAGAAGAAGAATGGCTTCTAAAATTATATGAAATGTATGAGATGGACAAATTAACAACTGCCATGAATGAGAAAACCTTAGGGGAATTTAAAGAGGAATGGGAAAGTGTTCTTCCTTTGTGGAAAAATAAATGGAGAAATCTAGCAGTGATAAACATGGAGGATTGAATATAAACAATGATAATACTCTGTAGGAATGGATACAGAGAATATGAGTTATACTTATATTTTATACATATAGAATACAGAAGGCAGATACTTGAGTATGAAGACAAGTTAAGAAGAGATGATAGACATTAATTAATCACCACAACTGGGAAAAGATAAGGAAGTGGAAATGTTATGTGGCTGTTGTGTTATGTGTTAAATGTTAAGTGTTATGTTTTGATGTATTAGATTCTGTTTAATTTTGTGGGTTGTTGTTTATGTGTTGTGTTAATTCTTTTTATTGTATGGAAATTAGTGTAATAAAAATATTTTTTAAAAAGCAATATACTCCTCATAGAATCTGAGGAGAATACCTTTCATCCCAACAAGATCCCTATGAAATTTGAAGTATTCAGGAGAGAGGCCAAAAACTGTACAGGAAAAGCCTTTGCGGCTTTTCCAAGAGTTTTTTAAACAACACATGGGAATGTGCAATACCGCTTGTTTGGACAATCGATTGATTGGACGTGCACTGGGATACACTTGCCGGCAAGAAAGCAGCCTGAAGCACCATTTTGGATTTTTACATTGCTGATCGTGTACTTTTTTGCTGCTCTGAGGCAACCAAATACCTTTTTTAATCAGAAGGTCACACTTGCACACCTTTGCTTTAAAGTTAAAAAAATATACTGTGCAGCGGCAATAACATGTGGAGAAAAATAACATGTGGAGAATAAATAACATTTACTCAGCCACCATCTTGATTTGCAGGCGTGTGCACTTCAAATGTGGATAGCTTTGCATACTATCGATTTTGCAAAAAAGACCAAAGAGACAAATAAACGCTGCTGCAAATTTTCAATAATGTGCAGGAATCAGCATTATATCCTGTCATCTAGACAAGTCCTGGGAATTGGGCTGACTGGAGCGTTAATACAAAAATCTCCTCCCCACAAGGCCAACTTCAGGTTTTGTGCTATCCATCCGCAGTGGTGATTGTTGCCCACTGGGCCTAGCAGGGTGGCTGATGGCATCACCAGAGGGAAAGCCAAGTATGTACTAGAGGCTGTGCCATATACAACTTGTTTGCTAGCCATTCTCCTTGCTAGATCTAAATAGAGCTTGTACTCCCCTCTACTGATTGGGAGAGGTACTGTGGATTAGGCAGGCAATGCCCCATCTGCCTGTACAGTAGAACCACCCCTGCCCATGACAGAGAAGGCACCTGAAGGGCAAAGAACCCATATGATCACCTGTCACAGGTTCCATTTGAGATATGCAAGATACCGTTTTGCAATCATAGCTGTGGGGAAACATTTTGAAGATCATTGGTGGGCAGAACTTGCAAAGTTCATTCTTATATGCTGTTAAATATTTTTGAAAAGCCATTCATTATTGTTACTCACTACAATACTTGACAGAAATAACGTGCTGTGTGTTACTCAGTGAGTTCAGCGGCAGCTGGTGGCTCTCAGGTCTGAGACAAAGTAAATCCACTCTAAGTTTTCATTCAAACTTTATTTCAAACCTTTAAAGGTTTAAAGCAGATATCCAAAAGGCTGAACCCTGGAGTTTATTCCCTGCCAACACTGACATAGAAGCAACCAGTCACACTGATTATGTTGCTTGTTACCTTTTTAGGCCTTTTCATTGCTTTGGGAGAGGAGTGGAAAATAAAAGTATGGCATCCGATGCCTACCTAAATGCCTGTAAAAATGGCTTTCAAAAATAACTTTACAAAGCAACAGGGAAATATATGTTGTTGTCATTGGTTGTTATGTGCGGTCAAGTCATTATGACAGCCCTATGAATAAGAGACCTCCAAGAGGCCTGGTTGTCAACAGCCCTTCTCAGGTCTTGCAGACTCAGGGCTGTGGCTGTCTTGATTAAGTCTATCCACCTGGAATATGCTTTCCTCTTCTCCTACTGCCTCCCACTGCACTGAGCATTATTGTCTTTTCCAGTGAGTCATGTTGTCTTAGGTTATATCTAAACAAAAAATGTTACTCAGACCAATAAATTAACACTATTCTCACTCCATTTGTAATATCTTCATTGATCAACCCACCCACCCCAAGAAACTCATTACAGGTAACAACAGCTTCTTTCCAGTGGCTAACTAAAGTAGGCCTCATGGGATCAATAGGAACTTTCTTAAGTTAACAGTTATGTGCATTCTGCTGATTCAGTGGATATACTAGGTGTGGCTAGCAAACTGAATTTAGGCCAGAGTTACTTCTAACTTGTTGCTTAAGTCAATAGGGGGAAAGAGAAGGTGTGGAACTGAATGAGTAGCAGTAGAAATGCTTGGATTGGCTGAAAATGAAGCTGGCCTGTCATGGATTCATTCCATTCCAATCCACTTTGAGCTAGGGAAGTGACCCATCTGTAGTTCCCACTACTGAGTCCTGGCTTTTCCACAGACTTTGGTAGTGGAACTCCCTATGCTCTCCATTCACTTCAGTGAAAAGAACAAGGTTGTAGAAAACGAAGGACTTTATGATGTCCAAGTTCCAAAATGCACTAGAACTCCTCTAACAGTATGCAGCACAGCTTTCCATTCATTTCATAAGCAACAGAAAAGCATACTTCAAAAAGCATGAGAGCAGCAATGTGGATTGTCTTGCCAAATTTCAGTTCTGATTTTAGTTGGAGAGACAGAAATCAGTGGGAATTAGAAATACTTCAGTATGGACAGTCTGTCATAACCATGTGAAATCCAGGAGCTTGTTTAGACAGTGAAAATACTCCTTATAGAATATGAGAAGAATACCTTTTGTCCCAATGAGATCCCACAGTGATTTTTGTTATTCAGAAGGAGAGGGGACAAAAAATCCAAACACTGTTGGGGGAAAGCCTTTGCAGCTTTTCCCAGTTTTTTAAATAATGCGAGGAAATGTGCATTACCACTCATTAGCTAGATTTTCAGACAACACTGTTATAGTGTTACTATTCCACTTTATTTGCTATGACTGCCTCCTGTTGAATTCTGGGATTTGCAGTCTAGGGAGGGGCATTTACAACTCTCCGACAGAGAGCTCTTAGGCCTCACTAAACTACAAACCCCAGAATTCCACAACAGGAAGCCAGAGCAGTTAAAGTAGAATAGTAACACTATAACAGGGTAGTCTGAAAATCTCCCTAGGATACCAGATTCTTATCGCTGGACATTTTTGAGTGAGGATGGAACCAGAAATCTGATTGGTTGGACATATGCGGGGGGCTGGCTTGCCAGCAATGAAGTGGCTGGAACGGCCATTTTGGAGTGCACAAAAGTAGCCATTCTGCCATATTTCACAGCAGCATAAATCATGCGCTTTTTCACTGCACTGAGGCAACCAAAACTGATTTAAGCCGGAGGTTGCACATGCACACCTTTAATTTACAGTTTAAAAAAAAAATATTGTGCCGTGGCAGCAACATGCAGAGAATAATAACACCAGTAATTCACTCTTGGCCACCATCTTGATTTGCAGGCATGGCTCCATGTGCACTTCAAACACAGATAGCTTAGCATACCAGCGATTTTGCCAAAGGTCCCTGAAGACAAATTAATACTGCTGCAAATTGGCATTAATGTGCAGCAATCCACATTATATCGCCTCATCTAGACAAGCCCCAGGAGTTTTTATACACTATAAATGCCTTATATCCTACAAAATACATTATAGTCCATTAACAAAACCAAGAGTTATAAGAACGGGCATTAGAAGAATTTAAGGGTCTGAATCCTGTTGGCAAATCCCAGTTAGAGGAGGCTCAATGAATCAATGGCTGACTAGTAAGTAGTGAACACACTGGCAAATCCCATTGATTCAGCAGGCCTACTCTAGTTGAGACTAACAACAGGGTTTAGGTCAAGAAAATGAGAATAACTGTATACTGTCCAACCAAAGGTAGATATCTATCTGTATCTGTTCCTACAGTATCCAGCCAGAATGGCCATGGGAAGCACCCAAGCAAAACATGAGTACAATAGCACCCTTCCACTCATGTTCCCTTGCAACTGGTTTTCAAAGGCAGACTGCCTCTGAAACTGTGGATAATACATAGACTTCACGACTATAGCCACTGATAACCTTGTGTTTGAGTACTGTGTTGCTATTGTGAAGTATAGACTATGGTAAAGGCCTTAAGATAGAATGGGTGGAGTTACATTAGAAGTATTTCTTTGTGAACAAAGGAAAGGATAAAAGAAGGAAGTGTGGGGTGAGATGAAGTGAAAGTCCACAGGGTTCTTTTGAACCTTTTTTCCCCCTTTGATGAGAAAGCTCAAATTATTCTGATTTCCAGTTGCTAGGAAATTACCAAGTTGAGAGCCTACAGCACCAGAACTAATAATAAAGCACAATCTCTCCTTTTAAGAGGTTTGTCAGTTTCTTAAAGACGCAGGAGGAAAGTGTGGGCAAAGGTGAGCACCAGACAAACAACTGACCTTTCAGTAATTATGCTGGGATTAACTGTCACGATGTCGGTCTTTACGCCAACGTCGACAACATATTTCTCAGATATGGGAGGCAAATTGCATCTAAAGGCAAAGAACAGAACAACAAAGAGTTTATTTATATTCCATTGTTTCTGGCCCAGACTTGGAGCTTGGTAGATTTAGGGCTTGCCCCCATTTTATCCTAATGACCTTGCAAGACAAAAACTGAGAGAACGCAACTGTGATTCACCTAAATGGGGATTTATTCACCCAAGTCTTTCTGGTTCATGTCCAACACATTAAGCAATGCGGTACAATGGCTACTTTTGTGCATGAGAATGGCCCATAGAAAGAGCAACAGAAGGAGCACATTCAGACTAACAGCTTCATCTGAGATTCTGATAAATGACCCAACCTATCAAGAGCAGCCCACATGCTGGTAGGAGCCATGGCTTAGTGGTAGAACACATGCTTGGCATGCAAAAAATCCAAGTTCCAATCCTTGTCATCTCCAGATCATTCCAGATTAGTTCCTTTGGGTGACTACACTTCCCAGAATCTCTATTCAGCATGGCTGCTAGATGGACTTGAAACAGGTTGGAGAGGCTGAAACCATTGGAGATTAGAAGCACTTCTGTTTTGATAATCTAAAATATACATGAGAAATTCATGTGTTTTCATAAGTTATAAATGCATTATGTCCTCTGAAACACATTTATATCCTATTTCAAAAATAAGGAATTTTTAAAATTGTCATTAAAATATAGACCATAAGAATGTGAGAAGACCTGTACTGGGTCAGACCAAAGACCTATCTAGTTCTACCACCAGATACCTATGAAAAAAATCTATAATAAGATGTAAACCCAACAGCAGTCTCCCACTCATCTTAGAATCATAGAATCGTAGAACCACAGAGCTGGAAGAAACCACAAAGGCCATCTAGTCCAACCCCTTGCCATGAAGAAATCAAAGCACTCCCAACAGATGGTCATACAGCCTCTGTTTAAAAACCTCCAAAGAAGGAGACTCCACCACACTCTGAGGCAGCATATTCCACTGCCATACAGCTCTTAATATCAGGAAGTTCTTCCTAATGTTTAGGTGGAAAATCTTCTCCAGCAAATGTATACTTGCTTATCTAAAAGTGTAATCATCCATGGCCAAAGGCCATGAGATTAATTGGAGCTAGTGGGGGCTAACACTGAAACCACCTGGAGGGACCCAACTTGGAAAAGGCTGGAACAGATGACACTAAGCTAAATGGACAAGTGATCTAACTTGGTATAAAGACAGCTTTTTAAAATTCCTGTGATTTGCTCAACATGGAAAACCATTTTTAGCAGAAATCCTTGGGCAAATCTAACATGGAGCAAGAACAGATACTGAAAAGCACGTATTATCTCTCTCTGTCTAGCTTTTCTTCGCAAATGAAGATTCAGGAAGGACTCATCCCACGCTTTCTGCAAGTGCGCTGATGACTAAAAAGGCCAATCCGAGATAAACAAGTCCAGTTGCAGAAAGCACAGCAGAGGGTCTTCTTGGGTGATGTTTCTGGGTTGTGATTCTTTCTGCGTTGTCATTTCTCTTCAAGACTTGTTCGGCGTGAGTTCTCAAATAAAGTTGCAGCATTGTGGATAGTGCGTCTCCATGCCTCCCGATGTGAAGCCAGGGCGGACCATTGTTGGTGATCAATTTGACCAAGCCTGAGATGTTGTTTCAGGGAATCCTTGTATTGCTTTTCTGGAGCACCCTTCTTATGCTGACCCATGATGAGTTCACCGTAGAGTACTATTTTTGGAAGGCGATGGTCTTCCATCCTAGAAACATGCCCTGCCCAGCACAGCTGTGTTCTCAATATCAATCAGCAGAAAAAGGAGAGTGGTCTTCATGCGTTTATTGATTATAGGGAGCATATAACTCCCTTGTTAAAATAGCTTCACTGGCTGCCAGTTCATTTCTGGGCACAATTCAAAGTTCTGGTTATGACCTATAAAGCCCTAAATGGCTTGGGTCCAGACTATTTGAAAGACTGAACCTCCCAATACAATCTTGCCAGAGCCCTAGGGTCACCAGGAGGAGGCTTTCTCTCAGTCCTGCCCTCATCACAAACTCGCTTGGTGAGGACTTGAGAGAGAGCCTTCTCAATGGCTGCTCCCACCATCCAGAACGCCTTTACATGGAAGGCTAGGCTGGTCCCCTCCCTGATCTTCTTTCACTGGCAAAGACTTTTCTTTTCAAGCAGGCTTTTAAATAATGTATAAGCAGCAGGGATTGATTTATCTTGTATGTTTTAGATTTTATGTGTTTTAATTTGATTTTATAATATTTTAATTGTATATACTGTATTTTTAATCTGTTGTTTTATGGAAGCCGCCTTGGGTTTCATCTTGGGGGAAAGGTGGCATACAAATGAAATAAATAAATAAATGGTATGGTCTGAATTTATTCTTTTAAAAGCCCAATATGTTTCAGTCTGTACATAAACTGAGTGGACTTCTTTGACGGCTACATAAAAAAAAACATAAATACATATGTTTACTTAAAATCTTTTACAAAAGGACAACGCATAAATAGAAATACTTTAAATACTAATTTAATATTACACCAGTATGTAGCCCCTGAAGAAGGTTTATGTACAGTTTATGTACAGGCTGAAATACATTGGGCTTTTTAAAAAATACATTCAGACCATCAATAAGCATGTGGAGAGCAGTCTCCTTTTTGTGTGTGTGTAAATGTAACATGTACAGCACTTCTAGTGGATGATTAGCTCTTAGTAAAAGTTTTTTTTTTATGGGCTTTTCAGAAATTTCTCCTCCTTTTCTTTCTCCTTGATCAGGTATGGGGAAAAGTGCAACATTTCCAATGTTGATGGACTGCAACTCCCAGCAGTCCTAGCCTGCATAGCCAATGGTGAGGAATTTTGGGAACTGCCATGCAACAACATCTGGAGGTCCACGTGATACATACCTCTTACTTAAACAAATCTTCATAGTTGATTCACTATAATGAGTAACAATTTGTAAGAGTCACAACTGGGGGCAAATGTTGCTTGTGATTTCTTTTAATGTATTTCGTGTTTTTTAAAGTTACAAGATATGCTTTACTGAACAAGACATGCCCCATGAACTCATGTCTCATCCCAGCTGAACTCTGTGTTTTTACCATCTTGAACCCTAGGTGGAGCCAAGCAGTTCCAAACTTTCTGCCATCAGGGAAATTTAGGAAACTCAATGCAAGGTAGAAGATTTGGGTCTTTGACACCACCAAGCATACACATCACACCTTTGCTACAACTGCTCAATGCAGATGAATAAGAGTAAAGGTTGGTAACCTGTCCCTCAGGGAAAATTGTTTACCCCTTTTCAAATAGTCTGGATAGCCTTGGCAACAGACTTGGACTGAAAATGCTACTGCTCGATGCCAGGTTGCTGAATGGATCCAGGATCTGGTCCTGAATGAGCATACTAACCTGGCTTGTATTACAGAGACCTGGCTGGATGAAGCTGGGGAGGTGGTGGTAACAACCTCTCCCAGCTTTGTCCACCTGGGTTCTCTGTACAGCAGCAAGCAAGGCCTGTGGGGGCAGAGAGGAAGAGTTTTGATTCTATTGATTCTATTGTATTTCAAAACTATTATATTTTGATTCTATTGTATTTCAAAACTCAACACTTACAAAAGAATTCCACCCAGGGACAAGAGGATTCCCAGCAGATAATGGCCCATCAACCAACCATTAGCCAAACAGATGCTAACGAGTCTTGCATTTCTATACCCAGAAACTAACCATTCAGTTACACAAATTTACATATACTCCCCAACAGGGGTTCACAGCATATAAACTCCACACACACACCTACCTAACCATTCTCTGAGGATGCCAGCCACAGATGCAGGCAAAATGTCAGAAAGAAACTATTCCAGAACACGGGCTCACAGCCCAAAAAAAAAAAGAGAGGAAAAGCTATGGATGCCGGCCGTGAAAGCCTTTGACTTCACAATATCTTATTTGTTTGTTTATTGATTTGATTTGATTTGATTTGATTTATATGCCACCTTTCTCCCAGAATGAGAGCCAAGGCAGCTCAATCTGGTGCCACTCACGCTGAAGGACACACTCTGGACCTGGTTTTCTGTTCTGGACAGAATGACAGCAATTTGGGTGTGGACAAACTTTCTGTAGTTCCATTGTCATGGACTGATCAACTACCTGGTATAGAATCATAGAATCATAGAATTGCAGACTTGGAAGAGACCACGAGGGCCATCCAGTCCAACCCCCTGCCATGCAGGAAATCACAATCAAAGCATCCCCGACAGATGGCCATCCAGCCTCTGTTTAAAGACTTCCAAGGAAGGAGACCCCACCACACTCCGAGGGAGTGCGTTCCACTGCCGAACAGCTCTTACTGTCAAAAAGTTCCTCCTCGTGTTGAGGTGGAATCTCTGTTTGCTTGTTTGCAAGAATGTCATGGGGAACCTTGTCAAAGGCCTTACTGAAATCAAGGTATGCGATGTCCATAGCATTCCCTTCATCTACCAAGCTGGTAACTTTGTCAAAAAAAGAGATCAGATTAGTCTGGCATGACTTGTTTCTCTGAAACCCATGTTGACTTTTTGTGATTATGGCATTGCCTTCTAAATGTTCACAGACTCTCTGTTTAATGATCTGCTCTAGAATCTTCCCTGGTATTGATGTCAGACTAACTGGACGATAATTGTTGGGATCCTCTTTTTTCCCCTTTTTGAAGATGGGGACAATGTTTGCCCTCCTCCAGTCTGCTGGGACTTCTCCTGTTCTCCAGGAGTTCTCAAAGATTATTGTCAATGGCTCTGAGATTATATTTGCCAGCTCTTTTAATACTCTTGGATGTAGTTCATCTGGTCCTGGAGATTTAAATTCATTTAGATTAAGAATGTATTCCTGTACTACTTCTTTACTTATTTTGAGCTGGATTTCCCCGATTGTGTCCTCTGTTCCATTATCCTCAGGTTGGTCCTCTTTTTCCTTTTCTGAAAACACTGAGGCAAAGAAGGTGTTGAGTAATTCTGCCTTTTCTCTGTCCCCTGTTAGCATTTTGCCATCTTCTCCACGTAGTGGAGGATGTGAACTCTCTAGGGCTTGGAGTCTCTGCAGGAGTGAGCCCCAAGTGATTTATGATACTGATGGATTTCTGACAGTTCTTGGGGAGTTTCCTGTGGCCTTGGCAGGTGATCCTGTCAAAGCCCTGGCCGATCTCTGGAATGGGGAAATGGCTAGGGCGGTGGGCACGATTACCCCTAAGCCTCTCATGAAGTGGAGCCAAGCGACGAAATAAGTCAGATGGAGACTAGAGTGACAATGGCAGAAGACTCAGAGTGAGACCAACCAAACATGGGTTAGCGCTCACTGTAAGGCCTATGTCATGGCAATGGTGGTAGCAAAGAAATTATACTTCTCTGCCACCATTACATCTGCACAGTGTCATCCAGCGTAGCTGTCTTGAGTGGTCAGGAGCCTTTTAAACTCTGGCCCACAAGAAGAGAACAAAACCACTCGACAGCCCACTGTAAGGAATTTGCTAGACACTTGGCAGACAAAATCACTCAGATCTGCTCTGACTTGGATGCTGTAGTTGAGACAGGTCCAGTAGATGTAATTTTGGTGCCTACTTGTCTCGTTTCAATTTGTCAAGCCTGAATACAGGAACCCTGGAGAAATGAGAACCACCACATGTATACTGGATCCTTTCCCTAAGATGAGTGGGTAAGGGGAGTGGTAAATGCCTCACTGCAGCAAGGGAGGCTTCCATTCTGCCTAAAAGAGGCTGTGGTGAGACCACTACTTTAAAAAGCCTCTCTGGATCCCACCATTCTAAATAATTATTGGACAGTCTCTAACATTCCATTTTGGGGCAAGGTTCTGGGGTGTGTGGTAGCCTCCCAGCTCCAGGGGTTTCTGGATGAAATGAATTTACTAGATCCATTTCAATCTGGCTTCAGGCCAGGTTATGGGATGGAAACAGCTTTGGTCTCCTTGGTGGATGACCTACACAGGGAACTGGACAGGGGACTGTGTCTCCCTGTCGGTTCTGCTGGACCTCCCAGCAGCTTTTGATAGCATCGAACAGGGTATCCTTTGAGGCCACCTCTCTGGAATGAGACTGGGGGCACTGTTATGCAGTGGTCCCAGTCCTTTTTGGAGGGCCGAACTCAGAAGGTAGTGCTGTTTGATGCCAGGTTGTTGGTCTATATGGTCCCCACACTGTTTAAACTGGGAAAGATTATCTGGAGTTTTGAGGATCAGTGTCACCAGTATGCTAATGATACCCAACTCTATCTCTCCTTCCCATTGGATTTGAAGGAAGCTGTCTTGGTACTAAACTAATGTCTCATGTCAGTAATGGACTGGATGAGGGCAAACAAACTGAAACTTAATCCAGACAAGAAAAAGGTGCTCCTGGTCAGTTGTAAGGCAGACTAGGGAATAGGGACCCAGCCTGTGCTGGATGGGGTTACCCCCCCTACACACACACACACACACACACACACACAAATCTCAGGCCTGCAGCTTGGGTGTTCTCCTGGACTGAACTCTGAGCCTTGATCCCCAGGTCTCAGCAGTGGCCAGGAGTGCATTTACAAAACTAAAACTTGTGTGCCAGCTGTGCCCATTCCCTGAGATGTCAGTCCTGGCTGCAATAACACATGTCTTGATAACATCCCGTTTGGACTACTGTAACGGACTCTACATGGGGCTGCCTTTGGAAACTGTTTGGAAACCAGCAGGTCCAGAATGCTGTGGCCAGAATGCTGACTGGGGCCAGTTATAGGGAGCATACAGTTCCCTTGTTAAAGCTGTTTCACTGGCTACTGGTTCATTTCTAGCCACAATTCAAAGTGCTGGTGAAGACCTATAAAGCCCTGTATGGCTTGGGTCCAGGCTATTTGAAAGACCATATCTCCCTATATGAACATACCAGAGTTCTGAGATCCACAGGGCAAGGCTTTCTCTCAGTCCCACCACCATCACAGGTTTGCTTGATGAGGACACAAGAGAGAGAGAGCCTTCTCAGTGGCTGCTCCCACCCTCTGGGATGCCCTTCTGTGGGAGACTAGGCTGGCCCCCGCCCTGCTTTTCTTTTGCATCACTGTAAGTAAAAAATGACTTGAAGGCACACAACAACAACAAGACCAAAACCTGGAACAGAAGTGGCCATGACATCCTCCTAGTTTTTCTGGGAGTGATCATGAGGGGGGAGTCATAAGGAAAGGAATGGCTGTGCTGGTCTATTAACACAATAAAGATATTAATTCATTCATTTAAGGAATGGGCCTCCACAATTGCCCACCCCTGTGACTGACTGACAGACTGACCAATTGATATTAGATAATCTGCCTTAGACTGTTTCACTATGTAAACATTAAATATGTCATTAAAATAATCCATCTATCCACAAGCCTACAAAATTCAATATAAACAATTCTCCCACTTATCTGGATCTGTGATGACATTTTGGAATTCCTCCAAAATATATACAGTGAGTATACACAACATAAATTCAATTTCCCCAGGATAAAGAAATCAACAGTAGAAGCTTAACTTTCGACGTTTGTACCAAGTAACAGCCTGATCTTGTTTCAAATGCAACAAAAACCAACACTGCTCCCAATTTTCCAGCCTTTGAACTCTTGTTTATCTGAGATATCCAAAGAGCCAAATATTTAGGAGATACAAAAGTGTCACATGTGAAGCTGTAATAGTCAGCCACTAAAAGATAAAATCTGGCCTTCAGAGAGAATACCAACTATGGAGAAAATGGTGTCTGTAACAAATGGCTGGTCTTTCCAGCAAATTAGAGGCAAGTGCTGAACTAGAACTCTGGGAGATCAGGGTTCGAATCCCCACTCAGACATGGAAACCCACTGGGTGACTGTGTGTAAGCTGTACCCTGTCAGCCTTAGAGCAAGACTATGGGACTTTCCCTCCCAAACAAATTTTGCCAAGAATATCCTGTGACAAGTTTGCCTTAGGGATGCCCTACATCAGAAACAATATAAAGGCACACAACATAAATTAATCAGTTGTGATCTATTGACCTATCAGTTAACCTATAGATATAGATACATTAATAAGCAAATATATGCCTATTACAAGAATATAAAGAAGACTACATGTGTAAGATATGAATTAGACCAGGTACTAATTAATAAGAACCAGAGGAGATCTTCCTAACTGAAAAATCCAGAGAAGAGGAGAAACATAACAGATGCTCCACAGGATGGGAACTTACACAATGTTTTATATTTTTATACTTCACCATTTTAAAAATATTTTACCAACTTTAAACAAATATATTTTTATACTCAGTTCTTTGAATTATATTTTGTATAATTCAACTTTTATAATAAAATTATATTTGTATAATCCATTTCTTTCCAGTGTGTGTATGTGCTTTTAGACTAAATTTGCAACAGTCAGAAGTCAGAAAATATGATTAAAATCCCATCCAACCACCTCCATCCAGTCATATTCATACTTGCTAATATTGGGGGAGCTGACCCATGCTGCCCATAAGTGCATGCACAAACCTGAAGTGAAGTGCTGAAGTACTAAAATACTAATTGGTAACTCTTGGTTATCACTCAGGTGTACAGAAAAGTATCATGCCAAGACAATTACCGGAACACAAAATCCGCACTGTCAATCTCCCGTCCACATCTGCTGTTCTTCAGAATCCCTCCATTTCCAACCACAGCACATTTTTTAAACTGGTAACGAGAGTAGGGCATCTCCTAGGTCAAAATGGGACAAGCCAGTTCATTAATAGCAGCAACATCTTTAATAACCACCCTACAGGGATAGGAATTATTAAATCCACGGGTCATATGCAGCCCTGAGAGATTCCATTTGGTCCAACCTCATTTTTTTTTTAAGAAAAAGATCAAAACAGTGTGGAGCAGGTGTATTTTGGCCCAGTAATGTTGCCCTTACCCCCAAAACAGCAACAATGTAAAAAAACAAAACAAAAAGTATCTATCAGAGCGGCTTACAAATTGTTTTAAGCAACAGCAATTTACACATCTACACTGCATTAAGCAGTTTCCAATGTGTGTTAGCTAATTGTGGCTGAAGAGCGAGGTATAAATAAATAAATAAATAAATAAATGTACTGTATCTAGAAATTTTTAACCATCATGCATTAGGGTATCTTTAAAACTAACATGTTTTATTTGTTATAAACTTTACTAACTACAATCCACTTCACAGATGCATAGAAGGTAAACTCCAGAAGGCAGATCTTTATACATAATCAGGGGACAGGAGCAGGGCATGTTCTATGTAACAGGAATGTAAAATATGCTAGCTTGGTGATGATCTCAATAGGGTACATCAATAAACACCCAACCATCATGGATAGATGGCAAGTACTTCTAAATAAACACAAATATGCAGATCAACATATGTTGTGGGTAAAGAGAAGTCTTTGCAAACTTGCCTGAATTTTAAGATGTTCAAGGAAAGGCTTTAGCTCTCTCCCACCACCATAACAAGTAAAGCTGGTGAGGACACAGAAGAGAGCCTTCTCAGTGGCTGCTTCCACACTGCAGAACTCACTCCTACAGGAAGCTAGCTTAGGACCCCTCTTTGATCTCTTCTTGCCAGCAGGCAAAGACCTTCTCTTTTTAAACAGAACTTTGGTCTTCGATTAGGCATGGCAGAAGGGCCTTTGGATGGATTGCACTGTACTTTGATTATATGTTTTAAGGGTTATTTTAAACTGTTTTAAAATACAGTTGGCCCTCCTGATTTGCAGGTTTAACTTTTACAGATTTGATTGTTCATGGATTATTTGCTGCCAACTCCACTGCTGCCCTAGGCCATTTTTAACAGGGACTGCAAGCCTCACAAAAATGAGTCTACAAAAACATGTGGTGAGGCTTGTAAGTCCCTAATAAAAGTGGGGAAAAGGCAGCAGTGGAGGCAGTGGCAAGCCCCACCAGCCACACGCTTCTGCCTTGTGAAGGAACCCCCACTGCCTTGAAAACATCGGCGGTGGTTTGAATCTGCAGGGTATACTTTTTGTGTGTGTTAAATATGGTTGGGAGGGGGGCTAGAAATATTTGCAGTTTCTCCACTTTCATGGGGATCCTGCACCCCTAACCCCAGTGAATATGAAGGGCCAACTGTATTTTAATATGTTTGGTTTTAATGGTTTTTTACATTTTGTACTATATGTTGTTTTTAACTGTATTCTGTTTTCACCTACACAGTAATCTGCCTTGGGTCCAACCTAGGGAATAAGTTAGGATATAACTTAATTTTTAAAAAATTAAAAAATAAATAAAATTTGCCCAAGCCAAGTTAAAAGAAAATTTAGTCCACAGAGATACACTAGCTGGTGGGTTTTGAAATCAGAAGGGCCAGAGGAAATAGGAAGATACAATATTATAAGCAGTGAAAACAGACCAAACTGTTGCCAGATCTGATAGTATACAAACTCTTATGACAAATAAAACTTGTTCCATCTATATAGTGCCACTTTGTTGTTTTTGTTAAATCCTAGTGCCCACATTCATACCTCAGAAATGTAAACTGCACCCCCACACAAACATACCGTACTTTGGATGTGATGGGGCATCCCAGACATTTGAGGGCATAAGACTGCATCCATCATATGTAGTTTGACAAGTTCCTATTGTTTCTGGGCATAATTAGATGTGCTGGTTTGGATTTTAAGCAAAAAAAAAACAAAACAAAACCCAACCCCATGGCTTTCAGACCAGATTTGATCAGACCTCAAATCCCTGAAGGCCCAACCAGCATGACCAATATAAAGTATTCTGGATATTGTGGTCCAACAATATGTAGATACCCAAGTCCAGGAATCATTGGCCTTAATGGTTTAAGTCAGTGGTTCTTAACCTTTTCTTTACCAGGGACCCCCTTTAAATATTTTTTGATGCCACAGACCCCCAAGATTTAACAACAACAACAACAACAACAATACATTTACACCATCCATGAAACTTTCCATCAGAGGCACTGGAGGGGGAGGGAAGACTTTTCTCCTGCTTCTTCCTGCAAGTTTGTGGCAGAAGCAGATTGAATAGTAATGCACAGGCCAAGCCAGACAGACAGACTTTGCCTTGGCTCCTGTCACATGGCCATTCCACTGCAGGGAGGAGGTAGGCCAAGCACCCTTCAAGCCTTCGTGAACCACCTATGAGGACATCCTGGACCTTTGGGGGTCCCTGGACCACAGGTTAAGAACCACTGGTTTAGATCTACATGTTATAAAGGACTGTTTGCATCTGTTTTGAGCCTCTCTAAACTTTATCATCACTTACTGAGGAGGAAGGCAATGGCAAACCACCTCTGAGTATTCCTTACCTAAGAAAACCCTATGAAATTCATGCATCACCAGAAGCTGACTTGAAGGCAACTTGAAGGCACATGTACACACACACACTGATAGCTGCTCTCTCACCCTTAGATAGGAAATGTTAGAATGAAAAGTACCATAGACAGGGGCTTTTCAGTGGTAGCTCCGCATATCTGAAATTCACTCCTCCCTACAAATTATGTGTGGTAATTTCCCCAGGAAATTGTTGTTAATTTTTTTTATAAGAAATCTTAAAACATGCTCTTCCAATCTACATTTTATGAACTGCTGTGACAAATTAATTGCTGCTGCTCAGTTTTAAAGGGGTGCATTTTGGTTTGTGTTGAATAATTATTTAATGGAGGGTAATTGTGCCCTAAAAGGTAGTTTCTGAATCATTTAGTAAACAAACATTAGTTTGGAGAAGCTCCAACTGCAAGGAAGGGACAGAGTCGGCAATGAAACACATGCTTTGCAAATGTCAAGTCTCAAGGTTTAATGTCCAGAATATCTACTAGTGTTGCAGAGCTGGGAAAGTCCTCTGCCTGAGACCTTGGAGAGCTGCTGACAGCATTGGATTGAGATGGATGAATGGCCTGAGTCAGTAGCTCCTTATAACAGCTGGCAAAGGAGAGACCTGCTTATATAAGCATGCAAACACAGCTATTAATGCATACATAGTTTATGAGCTGCTTCACAACTGAAAAACAAAAATACACCCAAAGGAAATAGTGATGTGAAATGGATTTTTTAAAATGTTTATTTATAGGACACATTGCACGTCAGTGCTCATAAAGGCAGGAGACCTGAAGCAGCTAATAAATGGTCTGTTCAGTCTGATTTTAGAACAACTAGACAAAAGGGCATCAGCATAAGGATGGGAGCTGATATATGTATACATTCATGTTGAATGTTTGATCATCTGTGCTAGTTAGCCAAGACTTGGGAAAGTTTATTTGACTCTTTGTCCCCTGAGTAAGCCACATGCATGAGTGGCAAAGGGACTGGCAACCACTTTGCCACATGCCTAGCTTCAAAGCAGGATCTCCAGTGGGGTTTGTAACACACACACACACACACACATCCCATACACTTTCCAAATGCACCGGAACTAACACAATGTGTCTACTGGCTGCCATTTTTGGATGATTTCCATTGCTTTTTGAGCATGAAATTGGTCCTTCCCAGGAGTGGGTAAATTAAATGGTTGCACTGAGGTGTTTAATGTGTATGGGACCAGTTTTCTGGCAATAACTGCCCAAAAATTGGCCCAGAAAAAAATTAAATTGGTGGGGTTTGGTGGGCCACAGAAGTGGAGCTCAGAGTCTGCACGTGGTCCATGAGCAACATGTTCCCACCCCTCTTCTAGAGTATGGCAAGAAAGAGGCTAGCTTTGTAAAACAGGAAAGGACTTCTCTGGGTGATGTGTTTTCACAGTGTTTTAGTCATGTTTTAAATTTGTGTTATCTTTTAACTTGATTTACTTTTTAAAAAAATTATCATTGTTAGATGCTTTGAGTGTGATTCTTGGCGAGAAAGACAATAAATATGTGAGTAAATATTAGGTACTTTTTCTTTCTATCTGGAATCCTGTTTAGAGCTTGGGAAAGCTACATTTTGGACTACAGATCCCACAATCCCCAGCACAGCCACTGTAAGTTTTACAAGTGACTTTTCCAAGCTCTCAATCTATCTTGGAAGCTGTCATAACTCAGTGCTATAGCTGGAATTTAGAAACATCACTTTTTTGACTGCATCTCTTCGAAACCCCTGTTCTGGCCATGGTAGGTCGGAGATACTGGGAGTTGTAGTCCAAAAAAAAAAAAAAAAAAACTTTCCCAAGCTCTCTGATCATGCTGCTATATGACCTCCCCTCCAGATTGCTTCCTAAGTACACTTCCCAATTGGTGGCTGGTGGACTCTACATCCGTGCAGTTGTGAATCTGTTCTGGGCTTTAGTTGACTTTAAAGCAGCTATTCCCACATGCCAACTCTATTCCTCAAACAGGTTTAGTACCTTGGATAGCTCCTTTAAAGTTCAGGCTAAAACCCAGAACAGTTTTACCAGCCCACTGATGCAGGAAACCTAAGGCACCACTCACACCCAGCCCACCTTCAGCAATACTACCATAACTGGGGCTCACAAACTAGCCAATGAATCCATGGTGAGGAATAATAAGGTAATTGCCTGAAGCTCTTTATTATTGTTAATACATTTTGGCAGCACATTGTGATCATCAGGCACTGCGCTACTTTCATAACTGGACACCAGAAGACAAGTAGTCCTCATGCAGCCATTCCAGAGATTATTCCAGATTCCAGAGCCATTCCATTTTGCACATGGCTAGGATATTTCTGTGATGCAACAGGATAAATATAAGTTATACTGCCTGCCACCCGTTACACAGGAAAGTGATGGGAAAGAAACTGCTCAAATACCTGACCAGGGCAGTTATGGAAGAGGTGATTGCAAATGCCTCATCCTTCCATTCTTCCCTAGGTCAATAAAATGAGTACCCAGCTTCTTGGGGGCAATTAGCTAACACACTGTAAACTGCTTAGGGAATGCTTTGCACTGATAAGCGGTATAGAAATATCAATGCTACTAGCTGTACCCAGCATAACATACACTGTCATAATAGATTTGAAAGGTTCACATGGTTCAGCTACATGCTATTATTTTAGGGGGGAAATATTGCATTGTTTTACATGTGGGTGGTGAGTGGCTTAAGGAGTGAGAGGAGGGAGGGGACCTTGTGAGGCTGGGGGTATAGATGAAGATTGAGTGGCAGGAGTGGATTATGAGATGGAGAGAGAATTTGCATGTGGGTGGTGATTGGCTGAGGGAGTGGGAGGAGGAAAGGGACTGGTTGGATGTTTCCTAAGCAGCCATTCAGCATACTGGGAAAGGAAACATACCCAAGAGTTTTTTATATATAGATTGCTATTGCTATATTGCTATAATGCATGGATGTCAAATTTGGACAGAGAAGAAGGCCAACGGGTAGAATCAACTCATATGAGATGTGGTGCCGGAGGAGAGTTCCAAGTATACCACGGACCACCAAAAAGACAAATGAATGGGTCCAAGTGCAAATAAAGCCCAAACTGTTACCAGAAGCCCAAATAATTAAACTGAAGCTACTATAATAAAGTCATATCATGCACTGATGTAACTCATGCAAAGAACGATCACGCTCAGTAAAATGGAAGGCAGTAGGAAAAGAGGAAGACTGCACTACAAATGGATAGACTTGATGAAAGAAGCAACAGCCTTGAGCTTGCAAGACATGAGCAGAGCTTTAATAACAGGAATGCTTGATGGGTTCTCACTCATTGGGTTGCCATAAGTCAAAGACAACTTGATGGCATGAAACAACCACAGCAGCAGCAGCCGCAATTGCAATGTGCAAGACGGCAATGGCTTTAAAGAAAATGGTCAGAGGCACACTTAGGTACTGCACCTTTGGAAACATTCTGAATACTTCTTGGTTGATGTGGAAGATCCCACTTGTATCCACCTCATATTTCAGTTTTGTTCCTAAGGGAGTGTTCTTCTGAGTGGTGAAGAGGAAGGCTGGGGCATTGCAACACCTGAACAAAGTAGATCTAGGGAGAGATCAAACCATATGAATCAACTGCAGATCAGTTGCAAGGGTAAACCCAACACAAGACACCCAGAAAATCAAGCAGAACGCTGTGAGACAGTTGTTGCTGTAGTTGGATCTGCTGTAAGTCAGTGTGATTCCACTACATCAGGCAACAGATGCTAGGGAACAGCAGTGACAGACTTCAGGTTATTACTTCCAAGCTGTTCTCCTCTGCCAACTTGTCCTTGGACCTCTAAAACTAGTCTGATGCCTCAGGCACATTGGAGAACACACTCTCCCCCATCTCTAGTGTTGAATTAAGACTGAATTGCCAATCTGGATGGCTCTTGTCCATGGAAAGACCATAAGACAAAAATGTCTTGGGCACAGATTCCCATTGTCCTGTGTGTGTGTGTGTGTACACATAGACAAAGGGGGAGCTCAATCTTGGTAAACACAGAGAGAGACAGAGACAGAAAGAGAGAACACTTCAGCAAATACAGAGTGCCAGTGTCAAAGCCATAGCTTGGTGACAGAATATACACTTTCCATGAAGAATGTCTTGGGTTTTATATCTAATAATTTCAGAGAATGACTTTGCTCTGCAGCCTTAGAGAGCAGCTGTCAGACAGTACGGAACCAAAGGTGGGCTACTGTGGCCTCCTGGACATTTCTGAGCTGCAAGTCCCATCACCCCTCATCACTGACTGTGCTGGCTGGGGTTGATAGGAGTTGTAGGACAGAAACAGCTAGAGGACCACAGTTGCCCTGTATGACCAATACAGAAGATGGTTCAATGGTATGGACCTTGAAAAGTCAGCCTCCTCTATTCATAGATTACCTTTTTTTGGCCCCTCTCAAAATATGATCCTCATTGTTGCTGTCTAAGCAGTGGGTAATGGTGCACACTTAGGTACAACTCTGGACTCCATAGGCAATGGAATTTGACACCAACCCATCTCCCAAACTAGACATGGCATCAGTGTGTTTAAACATGGAACTATCCCTGGGCTTGTCTACATGGGCAATATACCCCATCTTGCCTCTGACTTAAGAGTCCTGCAGTCCTAATGATGGACTTGCCTTGTTCTTCCCTGGGGCAGTCCTCACCACCCTTGGGGCAGATACGGGGCTCGACTGGGAGAAGACGGGTAGGGCCCCTTATCATGTTTTTTAAAAACACCTGGTTTAATCAATTCACACTGTGAAGGAATGGATTGGGCCTCACATATCCACAGGAGCCTGTCCCGGACTGCCTCACTTCCTCTGAAGCAGGAAGGAGTCCTGCAGCATGTGACCAAGGCTGGTCACAGACAAGGGGCCTTGGTCACACGGTGTAGGCCAGCTTCCTCGCTTCCAGGAGAGCCAGGGAGAAGCCAGCAGTGGCTGCACCAACAGGCCAGCATGCCCATCAGGACTTCTGCCAGTTTCGTTTAGGGGATTTGGGAAGGAATGGGCCAGATCCACAGCCATGATATGCCAGTGGGGAGCCCCAATGAAAATGAAAATGGTAACCTTAGTAAAAGAGCAAAAAAAGGGAAGCAAAAGAAGGATGCAGGATACATATGATGGTACCTATAGCTTAGCTTCCCTCCTCCCCAGGTACTATTCTCCTAGCTGAGGCTCCTATAATCCCTTCAACCCTAGGACTTTCCCACTCAGTTCAGTGGAGGAAAGTGTTTCATATGTACATTCCCAGAATTTGGGAAAGTTCCTTTTTTTGGATGACAGCTCCCAGAATTCTGGGGCAATTCTGGAAAGTACAATCTGAAAAGAGAAACTTTTCCAAGCTCTGCAAATTCCTAACCATTCATCCCTTTCCTTCTTCCTTTGAAATGAATGGGGTTGTTCATGTGCTGAAAACATATCCTGAATGCAGGACTGTTTGAATTAGGGCAACAAGCTTGTTAAATGTACCGCCCTTTGAGACCTTACATAAAGCTTTTAAGGCTTTACCCAACAAGCTTAAACTAAAGATCAACAAACTGGAACACATCCAGAAGAGGGCAGTGAAGATGGAGCAACAAGCTAAGTCCTGTGAGGAAAGGTTAAAGGAGCTGAGTATCTTTACACTGAAGAAGAGGTGATTAAGAGGCAATATGAGAACCCTCTTCAAATATCTGAAGGACTGTCACACAGATGATGGGGCAAATTCATTCCCTGTAATTGCAGAGGGTTAGACCTGAATCAATAGTCATATGGGCTCTTCTTCATTAGATGTTCTTAATCAGAGAGTGGACAGATGATACCAAAGAGGCCACAGTAGCGCACCAACTGTGAGTTGGACTAGATAATCTTTGGGAAACTTTAAAAAAATCACTTTTTAATAGTCATTTGCTGTGTAACTTGTTACAAAGCTCCACAAAGATAATGTGTTACTATTTCCATTTCAGTCGTCGTCGTTGTCATCTTCCGTTGACAGATTGTTTGTTAACATTACTTGTCACATTACACACTACTTTTCTGACACTTAAAAATCATTAGGAATAATGAGAAACTGGCATAAAACTTAAAAAAATTATGTTCTAAATGTTTCTTAAAACATCATTTAGAAGTAACTTTAAAAATATGAAAAAAATTACTCATCACACACACACCACAGAGTATCCCAAAATCCCATTGTTCCCACTAATTGAGTTACTTTTGAAATGTAATTTTGCTATCCCCTTATATTAGGGAAAAATGAGGAAGTGAGTTACAGGTCTATCCAAGAGGTTTACCTCCTTGATGTGAGGCAAGCTACTCTGGAGATATATGACTAGATCCTCTGGTGTCATTTTTGCAACGGAATTGTCAATGAAATTGTCCTCAGAGTGTGTGCGCGCACACAAATCAGCTCTAGTAACATCATAGGATGGAGGAGTACTTAACCCTTCAGCAGTCTACTCATGTTTTCGTGAAGTAAAGTATCTCCCCAAGATGCTGCTTGCCCAATGATAGGGACCTCATAAACACATGTGGAGCAAAGACCAATAATGGTTTTATCTCTCTGTTTGTGCAGAACAGCAGGGGGGAAGGAAAAAGTTAAACCCTGTTTCTTCCCACAAGCTGCTACTGGGAGCAACTGAGCAGGGCACTCCATTTCAGAGAAACAAACAATGACCATTACCACTGGGCCATTCTGATGAGGGAGGGAGGGAGGGAGGTGGGTTCTGATAGCTTCTCCAAGCTCTGACAATGATACACCAAATGGCAAAATCCATTCAACAGTTCTTCTGCATCAGAATTTACGTGGTTTATAGTGTTTTCTGAAGCCTCATTATTCTCAAGCCAAGTGCCATCTTACTTGAAAATCTTGGCTTCAGTGACATTCATCTCCCATTTGCACATCTGAAGATTCTTCCATCTCTCAAACAATTCTGTCTGCTTCACCCTAAAAAATTGAAAAAGAAGATGATATTTAAATTCCTAAATGGTTTGGGACATTGATACTTGAGGGAGCACCTCTCCCTATATATGCCTGACTGAGGACTGAGGTCTGCTGCAGGGATCTTCTTTTGTGTCCCACCAGTGAAGTCAATTCAGAGTGGGGACATGGGAGAAGGCCTTCTCACCTATGGTACCCCAGTTGTGGAATGCCTTCCCCTTGGAGGCCCAACTGACACCAACCCTGGTTTCATTTAGGTGCCAAGTGAAAACATGGTTGTTCACCAAAGCCTTTGGGTTTCAATTATCTATCTTAAATGCTAAGGAGCTCGGTTTCAAATTATTTTAATCTGTTTTAACTTGTTAACTATGTTCAATATGTGTTTTTTTATTGTGGACCTTCAAGTCATTTCTGACTTATGATGATCCTAAGGTGAAGCTACCACAGGGTGTTCTTGGCAAGATCTGTTCAGAGGGAGGTTTGCCTTCCTCTGAGGCTGAGAGAGTGTGACTTCCCCATGGTCACCCAGTGGGTTCCCATGGCTAAGCAGGCATTTGAATAGTCCAATGCTCAAACTACTACACCACACTGACTCTCTAATATGTTTTTTTTTAATTCAAATAATTTTGATTGTTTTAAACTGTTTTAACTTGTTTGTATTAACTTGACTTGTATGCTGTCTTGAGCTATATTGATATAGACCGGTACAGAAGTATTTTAATAAAATTAAAGAAATAAATAAACAAATAAATACAAGCTGAAGTTTGGGAGGGGTGTGCACATGCCTGCATATGTGAAGGTTTTTTTTAGTTATCTTTCTACTTGGGCCAAAGAAGTGATAAAGTAGATTTCCCAACTTGAGGACAGAATCATTTGCCACTTCAGTAAAAATGATGCCAGCTTGGCTCATCCAAGAAAGAGAATGCAAGATGACCTTAAGCATACAAGAGTTCTTTTGCTTCTAATGTCTGAAGTTATCAGGGGCAAGGGACAGGACATGCTTCCACCCCAGTGTGGTCATCATGCACCCACTATTATATCGGCAGGTAACTGGAAGACAGATTCAGCATAATGACCATGGAGATTCTCTCTGGCTTTTCTTCGCAAACGAAGATTTAGAAGGGGAAAACATCCTAGGACAGGGACGACAGGAGACCACTAAAAGACTTACCTTTTAGACGACATCATCCCTCTCCTGTGATGCTCCCATTCTGCTCTTGTCCCCCCCCCCGCTTCCTCTTATTCGTGGGGAAATCTGTGAATAAGAAGCCCATTCCGTTATAGTAACAGAATGACGGGTGAGTGAAAAGATGCCCCGTTATGCTGGCATAATGCCAGCGTCACATGGACATCATCAGGAGGTCTGTACCAGGACACTTCCAAGTATAATCGGGACAGCCAGGTAAGTGTCCCCCTTTTCCCCCCTCCCCAGGTTCCTGTTTAAATGTTTTGTGTGTTTTCATGCTTGCTGTCACTTGTTTTTTTTTTTTTCATTTAATTTTTACAGTTTCAATTTCCCACCACCTGTTCTCTTGTGAGAATGTGCAGAATTTGCTTTCTGGGATGTGAATGGAGCTTTGCAACAGCTCCATTCACACCTGGACTGCTGAAGGGAAAGGGAGGGGGAGCACTCCAGATCGCGTGGCAAGGGTAGAGCTTGAATTTTTTTTTATTTCATTACAAGAAAGGGAGTGGTGTGGGAGTGTAGCAGGGAGGGGGGTAGTGCGACAGAAACAGTTTTAGGGGTCCCGTGTGATAATCTCCCATATCTCCCCAAATGCACTCTATCTCATCTGAATTTGGAATCAAAGAAATTTCGGGCCTGGTTATTACTTAGATGGGAAACTGCCAGGGCACAGCAAGGATCTCCAGGTTGGGCTAGGAAGGAATCATGCCTGAAATGCACATACCCTCCAACATTTCACAGATGAAAACTGGTACATGCATGGCCTAGCAGCATCAGAGTGTGGTCAAGATGGCAAAAGCTAGGAGAGGTTGTACCAGTTTGCTTTTCCTTGAGCCTGCTGGGAAGGGCAAAACTGCACTCTCTCCTCTCCTCTTCTGAGTTAACTGAGTGCAAACTACCTCTGTACTTTCAACTCAGTTTCTGCCAACTGAAATAAGCCATGGACAAAGAGGGAAAAGAAAAGGAGGAGGAGAAGGAGGAGAGAGAAACTGGAACATTTTAAAGGCAGCTGAAAAAATTGGGACAACAGAGGATTAATCAGGACTGTTCCTGCCAAATCAGGACAGTTGGTGAGGGTATGTACTCTACAACATTGGACTAGACTCAGTATAAGGCAGCAATAGGCTAAATGAAAACAACTGGACTAGGCTGACCAATGGTTTGACTCAGTATGTTCCTAAAATGAACTAGTCAGAGAAATGTGACTAGTGGCTCATTTTTGCACATTTAGACCCTTGAGTTTCCACTCCCTCAAGATTTCTAGCGACTCTGCAGAACAATGGCCATGCCTGAGGGGGAATTCTGGGAATTCTAGGTTTTGAAAAGTAATTTTCCAAGCTTTGCATGGGGGCAACTACTGAGAAGGCCCTTAGGCTCTCACCAACAAGAGTGAGATCGGACCCAAACCCCAGGGGACAGGGTTACATAAATAAAAATAAAATGTTATACCAGAGCTACTGTCATGGTAAAGGTAATAATGTACACCCCTGAGACACAGTTGTCTGGATTGAAAAGAGCACGCACACACACACACAAGTGGATTGTGTTCACACACAGATGGGGTGGGGGCTTGCAATATGCAAGACATCTCTTTGCAAACATCCCATCCATGAAAATGATAGGCATTTTTGTCTGTCCATAAATATCAGCCTTCTGACAAGCCACCTTGAAGGAAGTTTGGGAGGGTCAACCAATTTCTAAGAAGCTCTTACAATCAGTCTTTCAATATGCATCGACCCCTAGTGCTTCAGAAGAAAGGAGGGCACCTCAGATCTATGGGGAAATCATCTCTTTCTAAAGAAGGCATACCAGATTAGAAATCCATTAAGAGTATATACCCTTTGCACATATGTGTATAACCTTGTCTTAAATGCAACAATGTTCTTTTCTCATTTGGCTCTTCTGCAGAGAAGGGGTTTAATATTTAAAAGTGGTGCGACCTATGATTTTCCATAACCTATTCTTAAAGAACTAGGTCATTTTGTGCTTTAGACCAGCAGAGCATGAAAATGTGGGCATATCCACAAGGCAGAGCATAGCAAAAGGGTGTGTGGGATGTGGAGGTACAGAGAAATGGTTTTTGGAAGGGAAGCTAGAAAAGTCGGGAAAACACAGCAATGCACAAAACAAGGGTACATCCCAACAGAGGGGGTGATGAGTCAGACATGCTGATTCAGCATGCTCAACATGGCAACTTATTATGCCATTCCCAACACTAATTGCCACCTTGGGACTGGGGTGAGGGGAATATGGTACAACACACTCCCCATATCCACGGGCGATACATTCCTGGACTCACCATAGAAATGTGAAATTGCTGATAATAGTGAACCCTATTGAAATGAAGGATATCCGACCCAAGCATATCAGAATTGTGTTGGAGGACCTAGAGATTCCTAGAGAGAACACCTCTCTAGGCATTTTCAAGGTCCTCCAGTGCAGCTCTATGGTCAACTTCCAGAGGAAGCATACTATAGAATCGCACTGGAGGACGCAGTTCTATGCCTAGAGAGAACATTTTTTGTACGTGGGTAAGTGAAAACGTGGGTACCAATCCTGCAGATACGGGGGTTGTACTGTACTCAGATTTTGAGGAGGGCCATAACTAGGTGCCCTCTCATGGCACCCTGTATGTTGGTGAGTTCTTGGGTATGAACATACGCAGAAGACATTTTGATTTCGCATAATGCCCTGAATGATACTACAATGGAGGCGTTGTGAGAAGTTAACACTGTTGCCCACATGGCTGAAGCCCACCAATGCTGGGCTCCTGGTAGCTCCTCCACAGTAAAAAGATAATACCTAGAATCTCAAGGTATTGATGGATTGCAAATCCGAGCAGCCCTAGTCGGCATAGCTAATGGCGAGGAATGCTGGGAGGTTCAACACAACCATATCTGGAGGGCTACATCATTGTGACCCATGCTTTATGCCCTTGATTTTATATGCTACCATTAAAAAAAACTATTAGTTTTATTTATTTATTTATCAAATGTAGATACACTTTGTTGAAATCCCTATAGACAGATTTCTAGTATTATTTTGTAAGTTTATACAGAGTAATCTTTTGTGTGCATATAGTTTGTTTGGATTACTTTGGTGTTCCTTTTAGACACTAACTATGTGTAAGCTAATATGACAAAGAGAAAAATGTGCATTCTTATCTGATCTGTTGATTGTAATAAAGAAAATTAAATGAATGTGCATTCAGGTATTCTACTTATTTTAGTGCATTCTGATCTATACTTATTAATGTGTATGTATTGCCCTTTCATAACTGTCCCTGATGAAGGCCACACAAATATTTTCTGTCTGAAATATGTTGGTCTTCTAATAAGAGACTTTGTACTTCTTTTATAATAACCATCCCAACTAGGTCTTCCCCTGCAATGGTCAAGATGGAAAGTTTATTAATAAGAAAAAACAGACAAAATAGGAGAGGCTGCAGCAGTTTCCTTTTGCCTGTGTCTACTGGGAAGGACAAGACTCTACCTCCTCTGCTCCCTGTTGAATAAATTGAGTGCAAACTAGTTTTACATTTTGAACTCAATTTGCAGCCGTTGAAATAAGCCAAGGACAAAGAGGGAGGAGAAGGAGAGAAAAACTGGAACACTTTAAAAGCAGCTGAAAAAATGGGATGGCAGAATATTAATCAGCAGTGTCCCTGCCAAATCAGGACAGCCAAAGATTATGTTATTGGGGTTGAGGGCTATAATTCCAGAATCCTCAGCTGGTATGGCCACCATGCCAGTTGGGGATCCTGAGAATGATACTCAAAAAATTAATTCCCCCCTTCCCTTGTTGTTATCACCTAGCAAAATGATGACCAGACACCAAAGCAGAGTCCTCTGTGAGCTCTGTGAGCTTTATGCCTAAGTGGAGATTCAAGCTCAGTTCTTTCTGGCTGAAGTTAAAGTGCATTCCTACCCTGTCACTCGCACAACTGTAAGGCACCACTTACATTGAGAGCACTTTTACATCGGTGATACCCCTTCTCAGTTCCAAGCATTTTGAGGAGTTGAATTCTAAAGGGCCTTCATAAAATTCAAAATACCTGAAGGAAGGGGGAGAAAAGAAAGAAAAAATGTAATCACAATTTACCGGATTAGGAAATAAACACAAACATGTACAGATCTCTTTGCTAGACAACTGAAAATATTTCTTTGTTTGTTTGTTCATTTAACCTGGGTGGAAAAAAATCACTGATTAGTCATCTGCACCGTTATGCACACAGCACAGTGTGCTGCTATGCACAAGATGGTATTTTTTGGGGGACTACAACTCCCAGAGTCCCCCAACCAGCATGGCCATTTCTAAACTTTGGTTGTACACACCCAAAAGCAGGGGGAAATTTGTTTGGAAGAGCTGAGAAGAACAATTCTATAAATTTCTTGCACCTTCCCCATGTCTGTTCAAATCTGTGCAAATAGTAATGTCTCTCATTTTCCAACCTCCTCCCAATGATCCAGATCAATCAGGTGTCCGTTCAAATACATGGGGAGACCCAAACAACAAAGTATTCAAACTAAAGCAGGAGTACACAGCCTTGTTCCTCCAGATGTCTCCATCTGCCACCCTGTTCCTTATTCTTTTGCTCCAGGGGAGATGATCAAGGAAGTATCAGGACAAGAAGGGGAGAGGCCTCTGCCTGCACTGAGATCCCTCTGAACAGGGGGCTCTTTTCTTTTCCAGGACCCTCTTTAAATATCTTTTCTTGCCACAGACCCCCAAGACTTAACTATAATGATAATGATAATATAATTACACCATCCATTAAACCTTCCCTCAGAGGCACTTTGATCCTGCTTCTTCCCACAAGTTTGTGGTAGGAGTGGATTGAGTGGCTATGCACAGGCCAAGCCAACCAGCCAGCCTTTGCCTTGGCTCCTGTCACATAGCCACTCCACTGCAGGGAGGAGGTGGGCTAAGCAGTCTTCAAGCCTTGGCAGACCCCCTGTGAGGATACTGCAGCTCTCTGGGTGACCCCAGAACACAGATTAAGAACTATCGCTCCAGACCATCATAACTGACAACACAAGTAACGCGTGAGACAAAATGTAGGCCTGTGACACTAACAGAATCACTTTTCCTTCCCTGCATAGTTTTTACATTTTTGCCTGATGAAGAAGCCAGTGAAGCTTCAAAAGCTTGCCTGATCGATTTTGTGCATTTTGGTTGGCCAATAAAGATATCACTCTTTTGAGGATTTTGGATTTTGTTGTATTGTGTCAGGAAAGATCACCCTTAGCAGAGGTCTGAATTGATCGCTTGTATAAAGTTTTTGAAACCAGAGCAAGGATGCAACTCAGCTTCTATATTCTGAAACTTGCCAGTTTCTAACATAGTTGAGCCATTTATATCTTTCTGGAAAATGGGGTATTTTATTTATCTTTTTTCATTTGTGTGTTTGTTGAGGCCATGATATTGAGAACACAGCTGCACTGGGCAGGGCACGTTTCTAGGATGGAGGACCATCGCCTCCCCAAAATAGTACTCTACGGTGAACTCGCCACGGGTCAGCGTAAGAGGGGCGCTCCAAAAAAGTGATACAAGGACTCCCTGAAACAACATCTCAGGTTCGGCCAACAATGGTCCACCCTGGCCTCACATTGGGAGGCATGGAGATGCACTATCCACAGTGCTGCAGCCTTATTTGAGAACTCACGACGAACAAGTCTTGAAGAGAAATGACAATGCAGAAAGAATCACAACCAAGAAACATCACCCAAGGAGACCTTCTGCTTTGCTTTCTGCAACTGGACTTGTTTATCTCGGAGTGGCCTTTTTAGTCATCAGTGCGTTTGCAGAAAGCGTGGGATGAGTCCTTCCTGAATCTTCGTTTGCGAAGAAAAGCCAGAGAGAGAGAGTTGTATCCTGTATTTCTTCCAATTTGGAAACCAAGGTGACTTACTGATAAAAATAGCCAAAGCAATTCATACTACACTTTTTTTTAAAAAAATGCTAAATTAAAATATAAAAAATGCTAAATTAAAACAGTTTAAAAATATTTAAAACATAGTAATGGAGGCAAAGAGACTGCATGGTGTAGTGGTTTGAGCATTGGACTATGACTCTGGAAACCAAGGTTCAAGGAAGGCAAAAACAAACCCTCTCTAATAAATCTTGCCAAGAAAACCCCATGATAGTTCACCTTAGGGTCACCATAAGTCAGAAACAACTTGGAAGGCAAACAACCATGACATGAAAACATATTGCAACACTCCCAGGTCTTTGGACCACAGAGAATTCAGACAAGTTTCAGAGAAAACTCTCTCCTGGTCATGAAAGTACTACAATATGGATACTGCAAAATAGACCTTGGAGAAATTATTTTCGGGCACCGCATTTTCCTGAATCTCCCAATCAGCACTGGCCGTGCTTACTGGGAAATTATGGGAACTTTGCCAAACTCTATGGGAGTGTAAGTCACTTTGTCCCCTCCTAGGTCCAGCATGGTGTAGTGGTTTGGGTGTTGGAATAGGACCCTGGAAACCAGGGTTCAAATCCCCATTCAGTTAAGGAAACCCACTGGGCAAGTCACACTATCTCAGCCTCAGAGGAAGGCAAAGACAAACCCCCTCTGAACTAATGTTGCCAAGAAAACCCCAATGATAGGTTTGCTTTAGGGCCGTCATAAATTGGAAATAACTTGACGGCACACAACAACAACAGCCAACAATGGCAAAAGCACAGACCCCTCCATTAAACAACCACTCTGGATCAACCAGCCAATATCCAAAGGCCTGTCTAAACTACGAACACAAAGAGGAGACCAGTTTGGTCTCCTGTGGGAAGCAGCCCCACAGCCTAGGAGCAACAGTCAAGAAGCCCCTCTCCTGTATTTTCACTAAGTGTGTTTGTGATGGTGGTGCAACTGAGATGAAGCCCTCCCCCAAAGCTCTTAAAACTTAGGTGGATTCATATAGCAAAAATCCATTCCTCTGACTCTTCCCCAGCACCCATCTGCTAGTTTTGATAGGAAACATGCAAAACATGCAATTAAGCAAAATATTCAAGATAGCAATAAACAGAATATATTGTCTCATTCTTGTTGTATCTACTCTCCTTTACCTCATGGCTTGTTCATTTCAAACTTGAATGAGGACAGTCCTTATTTTGGCTGAAGCCAATGTGATGCCTGTCATTGTCCACAAAGGCCAGTCAGGTCAACACCATGTCAGCCCTGCTGGCCCATACGGTTTTCAAATCCACCGCAGCCGCTTCCTCACCAGCCAACGAATTCCATGGAAAGCCTGCCCAGCACGCCGTCACTTCTGCTGTGGTCAGAACAGGTGCCTGGACATGTGATCAACAATGAGGGGCTTGTTCTACCCCCTCCTCGTTGATTGCACGGACACCATGTTCTGACCTCAGCAGAAGCGATGGCACACCGGGCAGGCCTTCCACAGAGCTCCTTGGCCAGTGAGAAAGCAGTGGTCTGACAGTGACCCAGCTCCCTTTCCCTGTGCTGCTCAGCACAGGGTAAGGGAGATGCCACCGTATTTGCATGTGGTCAACTGTATCAGGCAAAATCAGACACGATCCAGCTGTCCAGATAGCAAAAGATCCCAAGAGTTTCTAGGAACCCCAGGGTTTTCACTGACATTGCTTAGTTCAGAGCAAGTTGGGTTAAGGGCAAAAAATGCAGATCCTCCTCAGAAGTAGCCATATGTTGTCTGGATTACCAGTGCCAGATTTGGGGTGAGTCTTTTTTTTTTTTTTTTTTTTTTTTTTGGCCAGTGTAGACAAGCCCCCTGTCTTGAGAGCCTTCAGGACAGCCAATTCACTTTTTAAATAGGTTGCAAGGCTACCTATTTAGTTTACATTAAAAAAAAATCAAAACTAGAATTGGATTTCTGGGTATTTCTGGGCCGTGCTATATTATTATTATTATTATTATTATTATTATTACCACCATCAACATTTGGGGGGAAGGCAGGATATAACTCAAATAAATACTGAATAAATAATCATTAATTCTGGCTTGAGAGTTCTGGGAACTGTAGTCCAAAAAGTAACTTTTCCATAGTCTGTTATAAGGAAAGTCAAGTCCCTTGTCACTGCGGCCTCTGTGTCAGTTACGTTAACTCTGTAGAGACAGGGGGTACTGTGTAAAGCAAGGGTGGACACACTGTAGCGGATGGGGGGGCATGCAGCCCTTGGGACCCCTTAGTGTGCCTCTGAAGCCCCCTAGGAGCCCCCAGACCCCTCCAATTATTCTTTCTCAGGCCATTTTTGCCCTCACACCAGCCAAAAGCTGCCAAAACCACCTGAAAATGCAGCAGTTTGCTTCCCCTACCCCAGGAACTTCCCAAATCTTCCCCTCAAAAAACACCCCAAAGAAAAACAAATGACCAAAATGGCAGCCAGAAGTGACATTGCATCAATTCAGGCACACCCAAATCTGCCAGTGCTGCCTTCTGGGTGTGTGGGTGCAGGGAATGGCGTATGCCCCCTGCACAGTTTCCCACCAGGTGGTTCAAGGCAATTTGATGCTCTAAGCATTTCCTGCTCACTTATGTGTGTCCGCATGTCTTCAAGTTACTTGTTGACTTATGGTGACCCCATGAATTTCATAGGGTTTTCTTAGGCAAGGAATACTCAGAGGTGGCTTTACTGGTTCCTTCTTTGCTTTGCTTTAAAACAAGGAAAGGAATCCTGAGGACTTCCAGATGTCCTTGGACTGAACATGCCAGCAGCTCTAGCCAACACAGCCAATGGTGAAGGATATTGGGAGCTGCAGTATAACTGATCTGGAGGCTCACATGATGCTCACATAGACTGTAACTATGGGGGTGTAAAATGAAGGCTTTGGCTCCCACAATAAGAATTCTGCCCCCCAATGAAATTTTCCTTCAGGCCCCATAGTTCTAGCATTGCAGAAAATAAGCCACTGAAAATCCTCTATTTGCTTTACTCCCCTTCCCTTGGTTGCTTTGCCTGCCCCTCTTGGTTGCATAAAAGCTGTTGTTTCTAAATGCTCAACTGAAGTATTAAGATACCACAATGCTAGAAACTTGGGGACTGAAGTAAAATTTCGTTTGATGGAGCAGAATACTTATTTGTGGGGGGATGCCCTCCTTTTGCACACACATACCCTGTAGCTACACCCCTGCTCCCACCCCGCCAACTCACATCCTCCTCTGCAACTGATTAGCACAGTCAGTTTGCAGTTGTGCAGAAAGATCTCTTTCCAATACAGCAGGTAAAATGCCCCACTCCCAGGAAAAGCTCTGCACTTCTCCCTACGTGCTTGCTGCTGTGAGTGTGGTTTGCACATCTACTTACTCTCACTCTGAACACTGCAATTATGAAGGCTTTTAAAAGCTGCATAAAGAGCACAGAAAACAAACCACCCTATTTGCCATACTCAGCCTGATAGATGCAAAGCCAGTTTAGTGTGCATTTGCTCATATACTATATGTTTCTACATCCTCACAACGCAACCTTGGCTGCTGGATTAGTGCACGTTGTGCTTTGCTTTGGGACAGGAGTCCCCCCCCCTTGTTGTTTTTTTTTAATTGGCACTGATCCTGTGGAAAGAAGCAGCTGGTGATTCCAAGGTCAAAGGAGTGGATGATGAATGTACGGTACTCTGGGTTTTAGTTTGAACTGTCAAAGGTGCTGGACCTATTTAGGAGACAGAGCTCAGCACCATGGATATCAACTCTGAAGTTCAGACTAAAATCTAGAATCAGAGCCACCAATTGCCATACCCTTTTAATGTCTAACTAGTATGCAGAAATGTTGCAGGTGAAAAAGTGTGCAGGTATAAATGTTGTTTGCATTCAGTTTGCCCTACATAGAAACTGAAGGATGGACCAGTTTTAATTTCCTTAGTTTCCCCCAGGTGGCCCTGCCAGAAAAAGAGATGTTATCATATTGCAGGGCTGGTCTATTTCAAATCTGTAGGGAATGCTTTGATTGTGTATTCCTGCAGGGCAGGGGGTTGGACTACATGGCCCTTGTGGTCTCTTCCAGCTCTGTGATTCTATGATAAATTCTACATTGGTTGACCAATTCACAAAACCACTGGAACTAGAACCACTATGGACCTAAAGAATTGTTAGGCCCTGCATGCAAGCCCTATCAAAAGATTGGTTCAGGCTGCATTTGACACACTAGGCCCTGTTTTTCTTTAATAGAATGGGTTAAGGAGAAGTTTTTCTCCACAGCGGGAGGTGGTGGAAGGGAGTGAGAACGTTATCCCCCAGCCAAGAAAATAAGGATGTTTTGAGACACCCCCGGCACCTGGCACAATAATTGGCATGAGAAAATCTCCCCTTGCTAATTGGCTTGAGAAAGTTTCCTTTTTACCCACTATGTTTGCAAAACTTCAATGAGAGAAACACATATAAGGGGAGGGCCAGACACAGGGCTTCACCTGCAGCAGTATGCAACTCTGTGGAGCCAGTTTGTATCTTTCTGTTGATTGGTGAAAATATGCCTTCTTGCTTTTGTATCTGCTGTCATTATTAAAATAGTCTTCTTTTTGAGCCCAGAACAGGTGCATGGCCATTTCGCTCACTTTATATCCCAAACCAGCAGCCTCGCAAGCCCAAGAGGCGCTGCCAGTGCAACAAGAATGGAAATGCATACCATTCCAGATGTTTTTAATTTCAACCCCCATAATGCCTTAGCACTGGCCACCCTGGGTAAGATTGATAGGAATCAAAGTCCAAAAGAGCTAGACTGTCAAAGATCTCACATTTCTACAGATTAGTACTTGGATGGAGACTGCCAACTAATACCAGGTGCTGTAGGCTATGGGCTTGACAAGAAGATATAATGAAGACTGGTGTGCAGTATTGCAAATTCGCAGCAGCACTCATTTGTCTTCACGGTCTTTTGGCAAAATCTATTGTATGCAAAGCTATCCACATTCAAAGTGCACATGCAGCCATTCTGGTGAATCAAGGTAGTGGCCGAGAGTACATTGCGTTATTATTCTCCACACGTGTTGCTGCTGCTGCACAGTGACATTTTTTAACTTGTAAATCAAAGATGCGCAAGTGTGATCTTCCATTTATAAAAAGCTCTTTGGTCACCTCAGCACAGCAAAAAAGTACACACTTGATAATATGAGATGCAAAAATGGCACTTCCGGCCACTTCCTTGTTGGCAAGCCCACCCCTGCTTTCCGCTTCAACCCTCACCGAAAATGTGCAGCACCCCAAAATGGATGTCCAAACAAGCAATAATGTGCATTTCCATGCATTATTTTAAAAACTTCATGAAAATCCATGAAGGCTTTTCCACCACAGTAGATGGAATTTTGGGGGGCCCTTCTTCCAAATACCACAAATCTCAATCACAGCATGTTGGGACAAAAAGTATTCTAGTTGCATTAGATGAAGAGCATTTTCTTTGTCTAGACAACCCCTAAATTTCAGAGGAACTGACAATGCCAGCTCTGAGTATTCCTTTAAACCCTATGAAATTCAGGTGACTTGAAGGCACACACAAATATGCACACACACTAAATCCTATACATTTAAAGAAATTAGACAATAGGAAACCTATGCTGGAGAGAAACCATTTCATATAATGGTCTGAGTGGGTCCTTTACACAACCACTGCAACTTAAGTTGCAAATCAATGTGCCACCAAGTCAAAGCCACAGCTTGGAAAAGGACTTTTTAAAAAAATTAATCCATCATATAGCTTGGTATACAACCCCCAAATAACTCATTGGCTATAACATTGTGTGCTGGGTGGCAGGGTAATGAAGTGTGGGTTGGTGGGGGGAGGAAGGGTGACATATTGCATTAATAACAATAGTTATTGAAACAACTGCACCAGTTTCAAATTTGCTTCAGAGCTCAGTTTAAGGTACAAGTTTTTCCTCCAAAGCCCTAAACAGATTGATGGTAGCATGTCTGAAAGACTGCATCCCGCCCCCCATATAAACCTGTCCAAAATTTGTGATTGCCAATAAAGCCCTTTGTGTGTCCCACCACCTTACATCAGTGAGTGCATATCAATTGTCACGGGGCTTTCTCTGTAGGAGCACCCTCCCTGTGGAGCCTCCTCTCAAAGGAAAGCATGCTCCATCCCTCTTGGGCTTCCAGTTAAGACTGGACTATTTTGCATTTGGACTTCAGTCCTTAAAACCTTAGCTGGTCTGGCTGTTTTAACTGTATATGGCTTTTAAACTATTTTTTAAGAACCTTGTTTTAGTCTGTCTTTAAATAACATTCCATGTGCTTCAACATTTGGGTATAAATCGAGGGATGCATATTGTCAAACACAAAATGAGATCCGTCAGATAACAAGCCTGAGTGGCTTTAAAAAAGCACTAAAGACGGATCTCTTTCGGCAGGCCTTTCCTAATTAGATCCCGGCCTCAGGGGATCCTGGCCTCTTCTAGGCTGCTGGCCATTTATTATATTTATTGTATTTATAGTTTTAAAAGTGATTTTAGATTAGTTGTTTTAATTTATATTTGTTTAATGTTTTTTTATGGGGGAGGGTGGGAGTGGGGGTGCTTAGGGATTTTATTTGTATTGTATTTTAAATTTTGTAAGCCGCCCCGATTGTTTTAACAGAGGGGCGGGGTATAAATAAATTTTATTATTATTATTATTATAAAAGCCAGTACAGTTGTCCCTCCACATTCGCGAACTTGACATTCGCGGTTTCGGTTATTCGCGGTTTTGGGAGGGCCCCCCCGGGCCCCCCCAAAACCGCGACACGGGGCCTCCGGAGGCCCCGCGAAGGCCTGGGGAGGGGTGGGGAGGCCTTCGCGGGACCCCCGGAGGCCTTCCGGAGGCCCCGCGAAGGCCTGGGGAGGGGTGGGGAGGCCTTCGCGGGACCCCCGGAGGCCCTCTGGAGGCCCCGCGAAGGCCTGGGGAGGAGTGGGGAGGCCTTCGCAGGACCCCCGGAGGCCCCGCGAAGGCCTGGGGAGGAGTGGGGAGGCCTTCGCAGGACCCCCGGAGGCCCCGCGAAGGCCTGGGGAGGGAGGGAGGGCCGGGAAGACCTCCGCGGGGCCTAGCAAGGCCCCGCGAAGGCCTGGGGAGGGAGGGAGGGTCGAGGAGACCTCCGCGGGGCCTAGCAAGGCCCCCGCGAAGGCCTGGGGAGGGAGGGAGGAAGGGCCGGGGAGGCCTCCGCGGGGCCTAGCAAGGCCCCGCGAAGGCCTGGGGAGGGAGGGAGGGAGGGCCGAGGAGACCTCCGTGGGGCCTAGGAAGGCCCCGCGAAGGCCTGGGGAGGGAGGGAGGGAGGGCCGGGGAGGCCTCCGTGGGGCCTAGCAAGGCCCCGCGAAGGCCTGGGCAGGGAGGGAGGGAGGGCCGGGGAGACCTCCGTGGGGCCTAGCAAGGCCCCGCGAAGGCCTGGGGAGGGAGGGAGGGAGGGCCGAGGAGACCTCCGCGGGGCCTAGCAAGGCCCCGCGAAGGCCTGGGCAGGGAGGGAGGAAGGGCCAGGGAGGCCTCCGCGGGGCCTAGCAAGGCCCCGCGAAGGCCTGGGGAGGGAGGGAGGGAGGGCTGGGGAGACCTGCGTGGGGCCTAGCAAGGCCCCGCGAAGGCCTGGGGAGGGGGGAGGGAGGGCCAGGGAGACCTCCGCGGGGCCTAGCAAGGCCCCGCGAAGGCCTGGGGAGGGAGGGGGAGGGGTGTTTGTTATTCGCGGATTTTTCACATTCGCGGGGGTCTGCGGAACGGAACCCCCGCGAATGTGAAGGGACGACTGTATTTACTGAAAACTAGTGGAATCTTTCTCCCTCTGGTACCAAGAGAGACAAAGGTACCTTTATGATGAATACCTGAAAGGTGTTTCTCAACTAGTATCACCATCTTACAATTCCTTACCCATAACTTGTTGGCTGGATCATTCAGCCAAATATTGCACTTTGCAGAAGGCTGTCTTTAAGAAGATTACTCAGTTGCCTTGACTGGCACAAAATAAAGCAATAAAGATTACAGACTGGCACAGCAACACATCCAGTTGCTCTTAAAATAACTCCTCTGATTACCAATCTGTTTTTCAGATTGACTCAAACTTCTGAATCTGGTCTTTAAAACTATTAGGTGATTTAAGGATGATGAATTTTAAACCATATCCCCCATAAGCCTGGCTACATTACTCTCAGAGACAAAGAAAGTGAGGTAAGGAGAGACTTGGTGGTGATGTGCCAGTTTTGGAATGCCCTCTCCACAGCAACTTTGTTGGTGTGTGCCTTTAAATTGTTTCCAACATATGACAATCCTAAGGAGAACCTATCATGGGGTTTTCTTGGCAAGATTTGTTCAGAGGGGGATTTGCCTTTGCCTTCCTCTGAAGCTGAGAGGGTGTGACTTACCCAAGGTCACACAATGGGTTTCCATGGCCAAGGGGGAATTTGAACCTGCATCTCCCAGTGTCCTATTCTAGCGCTCTACCACTACACCACACTGATTCTTATTATTGCTATATATCCTGTCTTATTTCCAAGCCACATATAACTGGCTCTCCCATAGCAACTTGCCAGGGGTTAAAATATGGTTTTGTTTTACTGCTTGCTACATTTTTTTTCTTTTGCACATGCCTTCTAAGATTTCTGTGTCTATTTATTTGCCTAATTCATATCCCAGGCTTTTAACATAAATATTAGTTTGCAGAGTAGAAAACTAAACAGTGAGAAACATAAGTTCATTTTTAAAACAGAGGAAATAATAAAATGAAGCATGCAAATTAAAAACTGGAACAGTACTTTCAAACAGACAAAAGCCATTGTTGTCAAAATCACTAATACTTTGGGTTGGTTGGTTGGTTGGTTTGTTATCCTGACTTTCATGTTAGTGTTGTCATGATTTTTAAAGAAATTATTTCTCTCATTTCTTGCTGTTTTTAATTGCTGTAATTTGCTCTGGAAGCCTTTGTGCTGAACAGCAGGCTTGACACTTGCATAATAAATAAATATTGCCAATGCCCACTGCTATCAAAGCATAAAAATAAGACCATTTCCTTAGTCCTTACAGAAGGTTGTGACTTGGACCTCCTACTGACAGTTCTAGCAAAGTCACAAACAGCTGGCTTTCTAACATTCGAACAGCAAGAGCCTTGAGGCTAGGTATGACCAACACCAAGTGAAGTGAAGGCGGTGAAGGACAGTGAAGAAAAGGGAATCAACTCATTTGAAATCAGGGCTGCCAGGTATCCCTTATACCTTTATGCCCTTTACCAGAAGGCTAGAAAATGTGCCCCTTATAGGACTGGCATGTGTCTCTTATTGAAAAGGATGTTCCCTATTTCAGGGTTTCCTTTTATATAGACTGAACAAGATGCCAAAAAATCCCATATGTTTGGGTATGGACACTTCATAAAGACAGAAAAGTGTGCATCGTATAATGTATGAATGTGGACAATATGTTAATTTTACAGAGAAAGAAATGGTTAAGTTAACCGAAATCAATACTGTACTTTAATTTGGTATTCAGATAGATGACATACTTGTTAATTACTTCCTGACTGTCAATCCTGCATGTTACTAATTTTGACTGCCCCTTATTAGTATTTTTTAAATTTTATTTTCAACATTTTCCAAGTACATCTTATATGATCAAAATACATCTTATATGATCAAACATTGTTCTTTCAAACTTATATACAACGAATATCTTAAATATTCCCTATTTACATGTTTATATCTTCCATATATATTGTAACCAAAATGCTTAATCATGACTTCCATCATTTGTCCTTTTGACATCAGAAGGCTTATATTTATACATAAATACCTTAAATGACTTCTGCTGTTAACATTTTACATACTGCCTTTTATAATTTACTTTTAACACAAATTCTCTTTGCAGTTTGTAAATACTCTTAGCTTTAACTGCTATCTACTTTAAAACTTCCATCTTTGGGTATTTTCCCCTTCTTATAATATATCACTATCTTGCAATTCACCCTTATTTACCCAGAAGTCTAACACCTGTTTCCATTCATCTTTCAATTTACTTTCTTTCTTGTTTCTTATTAGTATTTTTTAAAACTTAGCAACACTATTTGTAATGTGCTGCTGGACAGAAAACCAAACCTGAACTCCCCCTAGAAACCAAAATGAACAAACGGAGACTATCATATTTAGTATCTGTCATGAGACAACATGACTCATTAGAAAAGACAATAATGCTTGGTAAAGTGGGAACCAGTAGGAAAAGAGGAAGACTGTGTTACAGATAGGTAGACTCACTCAAGGAAGCCACAGCCTTGAGTCTGCAAGACTTGAGCAGGGCTGTTGATGACAAGGTGTCCTGGGGCTTGTCTACACTGACCAGAATACACTGCCTTCCGGCCCACGTTGTTTTCTTACCATAGAACCGGCCCAGATCTCCCCCCCTGCCTCATTACCATGATGAAATGGGTGGAAATACACATGTGCATGCCAGCCTGTATCAGCAGAAGCAGGAAGGAGACCCTCAGCATGTGATCAAGGCTAGTCACAGGCAGGGGACCGTGATCATGTGCTGGGGATCTCCTTCCTGGCTTCAGAGCAACACCAGTAGTGTTGGCAGTGTCCAGCGATGCAGCTGGGCATGCAAATATGGACCATGCATTCCTGCACCAGACTCAGGTCTTCCCACATGACATAGGTTTTCTTTAAAAAAAATGTTTTTAAAGGCTTTACTCTAGCTTTGCCTTGGATATTGTCAGGACTGTCCAGAGGCAAATCAAGGCAAGAGCCCTGTGTCATTTGACTGCAGGACTCCAAGACTGGGCGGGGAGGAGCCAGGGTAAACTGCCCATCTAGACAAGCCCCCAGAAGCCTCTCATTCATAGGGCTGCCATAAGTTGAAGCTGACTTGCCAGCAATTAATAACAACAAATCCCCAAGATTCCAGTGTCATTGCAGAAAGAAGTCGTTTGCAGATGGCCCTTCAAGATCAAATGCCTCGAGGAAAGTAGAGACCAAAAGCCTTGACTTTTTTTGCAATTCACTCAGGTGTCAACTCACTCTCAGTTGATTAGAGTATTGGACTGGATTGAAGAGAGCCAAGTTCTAATTCCCACTGAACCTTGAAACAACTTGGGGAGGGGAATTCTTCACTATTTTTTTTAATGGCGAAGAGGGACATGCATGGGTGGGGGTGGGATGCGGACCTCAAAACGTTGACCACCCTTGCCTCAAACAGACAATGGGATTAAAAATGTAATAATGAAATAAACAATAAAAGATATACCTGTGTCAGCAAGGCTTTTGACAAACAAACTCTTTTTTATCACCCCCCTCCCCTTTGTCCTTTGTCGAGCTGGACTTTTTTTAGCTCCATAGGCAATGGGAGGATGCTATAACTATGTAGTGCAAAAGAGCCCCTGGTGAATGCAGATGCCCTGGGCTTCCAGTATTGTCATCTGTGTTTGTACCTGGTGCCTGTGTCACCGCCACTCCTCAGAGCTCCGCCATCCGTGAAATTGTGGCTGCTGGTCCAATTGGCCATTTCCTCTCCATTCTGCCAGCTAAACTGCAGCCTACTAGTGAGAAAATGAGGCAGTTGATATTTCACATCTTTCATCGGCTTAGTTCTTTTCAGCATCAGTGATATACAGATGATGACAGAATACATTTTCCAACAAAAGCAGGAAGAATTAGGGTAAAGTGATGGGGGGTTGCTTCCTCCCTTCTTTGATCTGAAGACTAGATTTCAGGGTGGGGGGAATATTTTTAAGCAGCCCTGTGGGTTCTATATTTAATCATAGAATCATAGAATTGCAGAGTTGGAAGAGACCACGAGGGCCAGATCAGAAGACGACTAGGACTTGTAAGGGTAGCTATGAAGAAACTAGACAAGATCCTCATGTGTAAAGTTATAGCATTGAATACTAAAGTTAGGATGGCCCACACTATGGTATTTCCAATTACAAAGTATGGTTGTGAAAGCTGGACAGTGAAAGAAGCTGAAAAATGTTGTGGAATGGAGTTCTACAGATAACGTAGACTGCTAAAAACACACACAATTACATTGGTTCTAGAGGAAAATAAGCCTGAACTCTTCGTAGAAGAGATGATAACTAAACTGTTTTTTTGTTTGTTTTTTTTGGTAGGTGTTTCTTCCATATCTGAAGAGCTAGGTCATAGTTGTTAATTTTAAAGAAAAATAAGAAAGGGGGAATCAAGTTTCCTTTCAAGTTTTACAATATGTTTCTACAAAGTGCAATAAACCAACACACTAAACAGGCATAAGAGGGGAGAAAAACTGGGCTCCTGGTTGCACCAACACCCCTGAACATTCAGAGAAAGGAGGGATTGGTATCAGAAGTACCAAATTTTATGTTAAAGAAGCAATGTCTAGCAAAACATCTACTTTGCTAACGGAGGTGTAGCTGCACAGCTCCACTCCTTCCTTCCATTGAAATAACATGGAAAGAATAAGGATAGGTTCCTAACACTACAAAAAAAGGAGAGAATATATCTTAGGGAACTTTTTATTCAAAACTAACAATAAACACATGTGGAGTGAAACAACCAGGTCAGGTAAATCTGGCATAAGTAAATGAAAACATTATATTGTAAGCTGCTTTGGGTCCCATATTGAAAGAAAGGTGGTATAATAAACAAACACATAAATAAATAAATAAGCAAACAAGCAAGCACTGTCAACTGGATGTTGTCCTCCATCACATCCAAGAACAACAAGGGGGAAATCACTGATGTCCTCCAAAATCTGTTGTTTGGGGTAGTTGTTTCAGAGGAGTGCAGGGTGGACAAAGTGCAGCCCTTGAGCTACATGCAAGCCTGAGGACCCCTATGTGTAGCCCCAGAAGTCCCCCAAGGCCCTCTGACTTAAAAATAAATAAATAAAGTGATATTCCCCCCCCCAATGCCCAAACCACTGAAGTTGGCTTCCCTTGACCCTCCCAGCCCCCAAAACACAGAAGAATGTTTTTTAATTGGCTGAAAAACTTGCCAAAATGGCACCCAGAAGTGATTCACATCACTTCTAACACACCAAAATGCACCAGTGTGCCCCCTGCCCAGGTAGGAGAAGAGTGGGGAAATGGTCCCCACCCCCTGCACAGCTGCTCACTCAGGGACTACAAAATGTTCTGGCCCAACTTTCTAAGTCCTCAACCTCTTCTGAGCAGCAAGGTCCACCATTGGCTTCTACTTGCACAGTCGGGAACTATACTCCAAGTCACCTGGAAGTTTCTACTTGCCTCCAAATAAATATATAAGGATGCCTCTTACTTAACTCCCTACTCATTGTGGAATGTCAGGAACAACTGGGCTAAAGACTGCAGTACATGGTCATGTCTCTCTTATGGATAAACAGAGCTAAAGATCTAAACATAGAGTTTTATCCATGCCTTAGGCTGAATGTATGGAAGAGAAAGTGGCAGGACCAGCTAGTCCTTCCCAACCTCTATAAAAGTTCTAAAAGGGTGCTGACCAGGGCCTTTGGTACTTTATCTGCAGTGCCACCAGCTCTTTGGACCTTTCACAATTCCATAAATTAGGAATAATGCAGCCATCCAGACACTGGATTGAAGCCCCCCAAAGTCCTAGCCAGCATATCAAGCACTGAGGAACACTGGGAGTTTCAGTCTAACAACAAATGGGGGGATGCATGATATATTAGCTGAAGAAGGACTGGATGGTGTACCAGCAAGTGTCCCTTAGTGTAGAAGCTGAGGAAGTACTGGCTGAATTTTGTCAGCTGACCCCACAGCTTGAAGCTGGTCAGCTGACCTTGCTGCCCAATGGAGAGGCACGGGTCCCTATAAAAGCTTCCTTTCAAGACTGGTCTGGTTGTCCTGAGGAATTTCTTTGTCTCATTCTCTAATACCGCATATGCTTTCTCACATGCATTGCCTCACACCTAACCAGACCTATGCTCAGTGGTATAACAATTATTCAGAAACAAGAGTATACATTAATATTTATACATTTATTTAAAGTATTTCTGTATGAACTATAGTTATCCATCTGAAAGAGCTAATGTGCCTGGAACTTGAAATAGTTGCTCTTTTGGACAGCAGCTTCCCAAATCTCACAGCCAGCAAAAATAAAAAGTAACTTTTCCAAGCTCTAACAGCATCCCAGTCCATTTCATAAGAAGCTACTCCAATTTAAAATGTCCCCAAAACTATTCAGACTCCATTATTCTGAAGCATAAATTTCATACTTCTAAACAAAATTTGCAGGTAGATATGTTGGTTCATGGGGTACCCTCCAAAGCAATAGCAATCTGGTATTTGTGAACAAACCTCTAGGTTACGGATGAGAAACCTTTGGACCTCTAGATGTTTTAGCCTTGTTGTTGTTGTTTGCTTTCAAGTCAATTTTGAAATTGGATGATAGAGAAATCATATGTAAGACATATTTTAGACTACAACTCCTATAATCCCTTCCCACTGGCCATGCAAGGCAAGGATTATGGGTGTTGTGAAACAAAACATCTGGAGAGCCAAATTCGTCTCATATAATGTATAATATAATGTATCCAAAACTCTTCTACAGACAGCTATTACAGAGCAGTTTCTGAAAGCCTCTTTCTAGCTGGTTTTGTTGCACAATGGAATTGTACTAAGGGTTAGAGCACGGGGGTTTTCCACTTAACCTACTGTTTTCCAGTAGGTGTGGGGATCTGCCTAAACCTCTGCTGCCACAAAATGTGAAGACTTCCACAAATCTCCCAGTTATCACCAAAAGAGATAACCCCACTTCTGCCACTAATGTAAGGGCTTCCTCTTGCACGGGGTGAATCCTTCCTGAATCTTCGTTTGCGAAGAAAAAGCCAGAGACTCTTTATCAGTACTGTAGTTCTTAACCTGTGGTCTGGGGACCCCCAGGGGACTGCAATGTCCTCACAGGGGTTCCAGGAAGGCTTGAAGGCTGCTCGGCTCACCTCCTCCCTGCAGTAGAGCGGCCACATGACAGGAGCCAAGGCAAAGGCTGGCTGGCTGGCTGGCTTAGCCTGTGCATTGCCATTCAATCTGCTTCAGCCACAAACTTACAGGAAGAAGCAGAAGTCTTCCCTCCCTCTACAGTGCCTCTGAGGGAAGGTTTAATGGATGGTGTAATTGTATTATTATGATTATGATAATTAGGTATTATTGTTGTTGTTATTATAAGGGTTCCTGCAACTGGACTTGTTTATCTCGGATTGGCCTTTTTAGTCATCAGCGCGCTTGCAGAAAGCACGGAATGAGTCCTTCCTGAATCTTTGTTTATGAAGAAAAGCCAGAGAGATTATAAGGGTTTAAATCTTGAGTTAAGTCTTGGGGGTCCACGGCAACAAAACATATTTAAAGGGGGGCCCTGGTAAAGAAAAGGTTAAGAGCCACCGGTGTATTTGACATCCCAACTGTCATTCACCAACCTTATTCAGTCCCCTCAGACATTCTAGCTATCACCATTCACTTTCAATATTCTATTCTCTCACCTCCTCCTGACAACTCTTAACTTTATTACCTCTAATGCAAAGTGCATACATAAACAAATTACCTTAACATATACAGTAAATTAAATAACATTTTACACCAAAAGTCAGTGACATCACATAGAACTCCTGTTTTGCCTGCAGAAGGTCCAAAGTTCCATCCTTGGCATCTCCTGTTGGAAAGATCAGGTAGCAGGAGACAGCTAAGACTTCTGCATGAAAATTCACAAAGAGATGCTGCTAGCCAGAATGAAAGCTGTGTTATATACTACCGCCATACCTCAATGATAAGGAATTAAAAGGAATATCATATTGATATCATGAGGATGAATCAAAGATAGCAGAGGCCATATAGGGGAAGCTGTCAGTCATATACCATATGGGCTGGATGCTAAGATCAAAATGGCAGGAACTATACAGTTTTAGCAGGCTTCTGTGAAATGGCCAGCTTATGAGAAGCTTTCTCCTGCCTGGGAAAACAGGTTTGAGGTAAACAAAGTCATTATGCTAATGTGGCCACTTCTTTCCTTTTGTGTCAATTTTCCCAACACTGCAAGGCTGTCTCAACACATCAAAGACCCCCCCCCCACTTCAACCAGATAGTATCAATTCCTTTGATCAGATACAGGAAAGGGTCATCTGGCCATTGTTTTAGACTTACTTCAAAATGCAAAAAGGGTATAAGGATCCTGGATTTCTGGCCATTCAGAAGGTCTCCGACCTGTATGCATCCTCCACTTCACTCTGAGAGCCTGCCCTCAGCTGTTTTGCAGTCTGAGTCCTTATCTTTTTTGCTGGACAGGTAAATACAGCCCATCCTCCTTGATTACTTTGCTTTCTGATCGCTCTTGAAAGTTTGTCTTACTGACTGAATGCTTTCTTTTTGTATGCTCATTTCTCAAACAAAGATTATCTTTTGTTACTTAGCTGGAGTTCTGACAGGTATACATAGGGGGAAAGGTCCTACAAGTTACCTAACCTTAAGCTACCAATTATTTGAAGTAAGCAATTCCCCTAATTAAAATCTAAATAAGAGTATTTTGGGTAACAACGGTACTAGAAGGACCCATGGTCTCCCCTACTAGAAGCCAGCTTTCTATGTTCTTAAGAACTTGCCATTCCACAGACAGTATTAAACAGAGTTGGGGGGAAATAGGTTTTTAAAAAACCGGGGGGGGGGGCTAGGTTTTTTTTTTGTTTGTTTAAACTAGGGGAGGTGGTTATGTTAAAATCAATATAGGACTAAATCAAAAAATTAAGTAGCAAAATGCAGTTCACATATTATGGCCACTAGCTTAAATAATAATTGTTCTTTAAAATGTGCTCTTTTAAAGCAAGTGTTTTGGTTGAACTTAAGATAATTGAAGGATTTGTTTCTGAATGGCATTTCTTGCACTATAAAATAAAGTGATTAAAAAGAACCAACTAACACTGGCTACTGATCTAACAATGAACTGCTAATCAACTGTTAAAGTTAAAATGATCAAAATTCAAACTGTTATTCCAATAAGAGGGTTGGAAAATAGTAATAATAGCCACTTTTTAAAAATGAATAATCAATATTAAAAAACCAGGAGTGTTTTTTTTAAAAAAGTAATTTGGTTTAAACCAAGATTTAAACCATAATTTAAACCAAAATGGTTTAATGCAGCCAACCCTGGTATTAAACAAGGAATGGGGAAAGTGAAACACATGGGACACACAGAGCCCCAAACTATGACCCTTACAGCCCCTAAGTATCCACACAAACCCCCAGACCCCTTGCCATTAAAAACAAACAAATAACCAAACTGGACAACTTTTCACCCATTCACTTTCCAGATCAGCACCCAGAATTTACAGTACCCTCTTCCTGATTTTAAAAAATGGCCAAAAACAAAACTGACAATGTTGTAACATCTGTTCCAGTCACACTGGCATGCTGGTGTGGGCCAGAAGAGTGACAGGTGGGGTGCAGGGTGAAAAATGGCTCCTGCCCATGCCTCAATATAAGCTGACTTCATGTCTAAATGACCTATATGACCTATAAAGCCCTCCCAATACAATCCTGCCAGAGCTCTAAGGTTTTCAGGAGAAGGATTTGTCTTGGTCCCACCTCTATCACAAGCTTGCTTGGTAAGGACTTGACAGAGAGCCTTCCAAGGGAGGCTAGGCTGGCCCCCTCCCTGATTTCTTTTTGCCTGCAGGCAAAGACTTTTCTTTTCAAGCAGGCTTTTAATGTATAAGCAACAGGGCTTGTTTAATTTTGTATGTTTCAAATGTTATATGTTTTACTTTGATTTTATAATATTTTAATTGTATGTATTGCATTTTTTAATCTTGTTTTATGGAAGCCACCTTGAGAGAAAGACAGCATACAAATTAAATAAATAAATAAATGCAATCAGCCACCCACCCCACACACAGTACTCCAAAGGAACTATGCCATGTGCTCACTAGCAGCAGTACCTGTGGGCGATGAATGCGCTCCAGGTTTCAATCTGAATTTTAAAGAAGTGAGCCAAGGTGCCAAACCTATTTTGAGCATGGAGGTCAGCACCCTGGATAGCTCCTTTAAATCTAGACTAAGGAGATTTTCAGACAGGCAAAAATCGCCCCTTGCCGCGCGAGCAGCCTCCCGAAACTGCTGCGCGGCAAGGGTCTTTTTCGGACGACGCTGTGCCTCTAGCGAAGCCGTCCGTGTCACTTCCGTGAAGCTTGGGACGGCTCCGCGCCATATTTCAAGCACGGAGGCTGCCCGTGATTGAAATATGACGCGGAGCCGTCCCAAGCTTCACGGAAGTGACACGGACGGCTTCGCTAGAGGCACAGCATCGTCCGAAAAAGACCCTTGCCACGCAGCAGTTTCGGGAGGCTGCTCGCGCGGCAAGGGGCGATTTTTGCCTGTCTGAAAATCTCCTAAGCCTTGGGGCTGGTTTACACAGCAGATTTATTGCGGCAACTTGTGTTTTAATTCTTTTCCGCAGCTGTGCCAATCAGGTTTTTTTCTAATTATGCCACTTTTACGTTCAGACTTGAAAAAGTGGGGGGGGGCGTGGCCTCCCAAGCAGACAAAAAGCTGTATGGGGAAGGGCATAGACCAAGACTCACAGACTGCCCAAATAGCAGGGGGGAAGATCAAAGTAGTGGCTCTGTGTGTCTCTGTAAATCTGCCTGTAAATGAACTCACTCCGTGAAGCAGAGGGACAGTAATCTCTCTGCTAAAAGACCTTGCTGCCATGCCGTGGATCCTAAGGTGAACCTATCACAAGTTTTTCCAGCCTCCCCCCCTCCTTCCCCTGTCTCTCTCTCTCTCTCCCTCCCTCCCCCAAGCAGAGCTGACAGATGAGAACTTTATGACTGAAAGGTCTTGGGAATCCTTTTTCTTGGCAGACCTTCTGCAAAATATCAGAGAGGATTTTTCAAAGTTTCCTGATGCTACTGAACGCAGTCCCTCTCTTTTAAGCCCGCACCTTACATCACAGCAACCAATCACAATGCAGATCTGATGCAGCCCTTAGTTTACACTGCCAATAAAGCGCTACATTGCAAATATGCTGGCAAAAGTAGCGACATCCCTTGGCACGCTATATTTGGGTGTTTTACCTTCCCCCCTTCTGAATGAGGCGATGCTGTGCTGCGATCCGTGGGAACTATGAGCTATCTTAGCGGTATATTTAGAGGAATATTTGCCCGTGTAAACGACCCCTTGGAGTGGATTGCTGCCTCACCGAGATGGAAGCCACCGGTCACCACTGCATGTGCCTTCTCAAAACGGATGATGTAGCTCTGAAGCCAAGAAGGAGAGAAAGAGTTTCCAGCTGATTAACCACAGAACATTTTGGAGGAGAAGCAATTTGGATGCGGACTCTTCCAGCCAAATGCAGAGTTTTGGCTGATGGACTACATCACATACTGTCCCAGCCTTGGGGCTTGGACTTTATTATATAAGAAGTCACTGGCTTCGTTGTAACCACATCCTAACTTGAACTCTCTTAGCATTTGCAGTGTTTAATTGGATACCCTCACTATCTGAAGGGTAAGCATGTCAAGCCTTTCTTCATAAGATACATCTTTTCATCCCCCAAAGTAGCCTGCCTGATCTTGCTTTGGCCGTGATACAAGAGGCAAGGGTTGTATGGGGAGGACAACTGTTAAATTTGATTTCCTGAATACAGCATAGAAAAGTCCCAAAGAGAGAGCCAGGTCAAGAGCAATTACAGAATGAGAAAATTATGCTCCATCCTTTCCTATGCTCCCATTCCTTTTCAGTTCCTCATATTTCCATCTGCAAACAGATCAAGAACCTTAACAGTCAATTAATATAAGTGAGAACATTCAATGTTTTACATTTGCTCTGGGTTTCTCTTTTGCAGAGTTTCTTCTTTCCAACCTAACTCTTAAAAATGATCCTTTTCTGGACTACAGCTCCCAGTATCCCCCAGATAACATGGCCACTGCCCTTGCTAGCTGGATGATTCTGGGAATTGTGATTAAAAAAATAAATAACAGTCCCAAACTCTGGCCCTTATTTGAAATTGATTTGTGGAGATTTCTGCTGGAAACGTTTGTACAGATATGGGCATGGATATCTCAATACATGTTTTGCGTCATAATGTGTGTGTGTGTGTTTTAATTATGTGATATTTTAATTTGTGCAGCTCTGGGTCCACATCATTTATTCTGCCAACATTTTAATCTCTTGATCTACACTTCAAAGTCATTTGCTTTGATTTTATGGTTGACTTATTTGCCAGCATTTAATTTCATTTGATTTTTAAGTTGTTGTTGTTGTTGTTGTTGTTGTTCTAATTTTGTAACAATGCCCAGAGAACTGCTATTACAAGGCAATTGAAAAATGAATAAGTAAACATACAGGCCAACCCCCATATCTGTGGGGTATACATTTCAAAAAACCCTATGGATACCTGAAACCATGGATTAATGGGAACCCTATTATTTTCAATGAGACTAACACCAGAAGTTGACGACAAACACCAGAAGTTAACCGTAGAGTCACACTGGAGGACCTAGAAATGCCTAGAGAGAACACATTCTTTTGACGTGGATAAGTGAAGCCGTGGATACTGAATCCATGGATACAAGGGTCAATCTGAAGCATATTAATAAATATATTGATTTATGCATCTGCTTGTTCATTTATTTGTTACATTTACAGTATAGTAAACATTAATACCATATGAAGAAGCATGCAGGATCAGACCAAAGGTCTCCAATAACCTGCTCACATAGTAGACAATCAGATACCTACTGGAAGCCTATCAGCAGAATATTAATGCAAATGCACCTTCTGTCTGATGTTCCCCACTAGTCTCTAAGATTGTAGATAATATAACCATCCCGACTAACAGTCACTAATGGCACTAACCTTCTTGAATGAATCCAATCCATCCAAGTTGCCAGCTATCACTGCATCTTGTGGCAGCAAGGTCCACCATTTAACTATACACTGTGTGGAGTGCATAGTCTTTCCTCTGAAGAGCTCAAGCTGGCATAAAATTCCCTGTCACATTTTTATCCTCACAGCAGCCCTATGAGGTCGTACAAACTGAGGGATAAGCGACTGGTTTGAGGCCATCCATGGTGAGCTTCATTGCTAAAAAGGATATGAATGCAGTCCTAGTCCAATCATTTAGCTCAGGAGTGGGGAAAGTGCAGCCTTCTAATGTTGTTGGACTCAAACTCTCAATATCCCTCACCATTGGCTAATTAGGGATCCTGGGCATTGAAGTCTAATAATATCTGGAGGGATGCACTATGCCCATGCTTGCTCTGGCTACAATTGTATTGTTGTGTGCCTTCAAGTCATTTCCAACTTATGGTGACCTGAAGGAAAACCTATCATTGGATTTTCTTGGTAAGATTTGTTCAGGGGGGCTTTCCATTGCCTTCTTCCTCTGAGCATGTGACTTGCCCAAAATCACCCAGAGGGTTTTCATGGCCAAGTGGGGATCTGAACCCTGGTCTCCAGAGTTTAACTCTGACACACAAACCACTACAACACATTGGCTCTGTTCTGACTAATATACTTCTTTCTTATATAAAACAAGATGACCAACATGTAAATTGGGTATTTTTGCTGAACATATACCTAGTGCTGCTGACCCTTTCATTATCCCTCCCTCCATTGCTGGCAGAATGACACCTGGGGACTGTGCCAGTACAAAGTGCCTGTACCCCCACTGTGCCAGTATGGTCCTTTTTCAGTACAGCAAGCTGTACACAGCAACTGATGGGGAAAATGGATAACAATTGTCAACAAAGGGTTCTGTAGCAGAATGAGGCGAGCACTGAGTGGAATTGATCCGACAGAAGCAAGAGAGCTCAAGGTTGCTCAAGGGGAACAGGCAAGATTTGTCCCTACATGCCCTACAGCTCTGCAACCATACTGAACAATAAATAAACTTGGATTTAACCATCAAAAAGGAAATGCCCATATTAATCACAGGTGAGAATGACAAGGAGGCATATCACTACAGTAATAGGCATTCCCTCCCCTTTCTTAAAAGACAAGGAACAGAATAACATGGCCTACTTTACTGAATTAGGGCTGAAACAAATTCCTTCACCAAATTACTGTACTCTCGTCAAAGTTCTTCCTTCAGTTCTGATGGCCAGCGTGCCCTCCGAATCCACTGTGTGTTTGCAGTGTTCAGTGAACATTTGCTATTCATCATCTGCCTTTGACATGGGGCAATTTTGCAGCAGCAATGTTTTGACAGTATCTGACAGCTGCCTTGAGAGGCTGGCATTCCAAAAATTCTCACTCAGTTTGTACTAATTCCATTTGTTCATTTTCCGCAAGGAGAGACTAAGTAGTCTGAGATTTTTTCCCCATAATGAAAGAAGGCAAGATGTGGGGGGTTCAAGGGAGAGAGAGAGAGAGAGAGAGATTAAGTTTTATAAAAATTATGTATGTGATAGAGAAAGTGGCCAGGTCTTTCCGGGAATGCTAGAACTTGGGGTGTACAGAAGGAGAAAAGATAAACAAAGCAAATTCATTGTTGCAACATGCATACTCAAATAATAATAATAATAATAATAATAATAATAATAATATTGGCCACAGATGTGCTAGTGGCTTTAAAGGGGAGCTAAACCAGGCATGAGGATCTGCAGCATGTCTGGGGTACAGTCTGTGCCCCTGAGACTGGGTGCATGGGTGGGTGTGCTCACAGACTGCCAAAACAAAAAAATAAAATAAAATGAAGCTACAAGTCCATATCTGGTTTTGAAAAACAGGCATTTTTGTAAATGTTCAGAAATGCCAGAGAACCCTTGGTTGTTATGTTCCTTAAAGTCAACTTTGACTTAACAGTGATCCTATCCTATTTTGTAACTCCATGCTGTTTTAGATGCTCTGCTTTAATGTATACTGTAGACCACTTTGAGTCCCATTTAGGAGAAAAGCAGGATATACGTAAATCAGATAGATAGGCAGGCAGGCAGATAGATAGAAAGATAGATATCCTAAGATTTTCTTGGCAAGATGTATTCAGAGAATGATTGCCATTCCTCTTAGGCACCCAAGTGGGTTTCCATGGCTGAGCAGGTATTTCAACCCTGGTCTCTTGGAGCCCTAATCCAGCACTCAAACCACTAAACCATGCTGGCTCATGCAGGAGGGCACTGCAACCTAGTTAGCCCCCCTTTTCAAGGGTGTGGGAAAAGGGGCAGTTCAAGGAGTCTTTGCAGCCTGCATGTGGCCTTTGTGGGCTACACAAATTGACGGAGGGCAAGAGGTCTGTTATGATAGCTATGTTGAACTACTCTCTCCTGAGGTTACTAAATTCCCACTGCTGTGCAAAACAACAGGGCAAGTGTATTGCCAGGGTGTGATAAGCTTGCTCACTATCTTTGCCATGGCAAAAGGAGAACCAGTCTCTGGAAAGGGAGATGGATCATGGTTTCTTCTAAACTTAAAGAGGAGAGAATGAATCAAGCTTATTGCCCCATCTCCAAAGCTCGAACAAGTATCACCGAGGTGTTGCAGCTAAAGTGTGTGACCCTCCAGATCTTGTTGGACTTCCAAGTCCCAGCAGCCTCAGCCAGCACCGCCAATAGCATAGAATGCTGGGAGTTGCACTCCAACAACATCTGCTTGGTTCCCACCACTGGTTTAGAGTTCTGGAGAGGAGAGATCCAAGTTCTAGTTTCCACTGAACTGGAAGTAGGTGGCCATGGGCCAATCATTGGCCACTCACTCTCTTACACACATGCAGACTGGCCTATATTCCATAGTTGTTATGACGAGGAAGTAGGGAGGAGGAGAACCATGTACACTGCCTCGAGTTCATTAGGAAAAATGTGGGATAGAAGTGTAACAAATAAAGAAATACTGATAAACAAATAAATGAAGTATGGGAGTTCTTTTGGCTCTGCCCAGAAACCAAACAAGCTTCTGCCTCCCTGTCTCCAGTATGAAGCTGGAGGGGGTGCTTGTTCTATTTCTGAGTCCAAAATAAACTTCTCCTTCTATTTCCCTCTTGCTGATCCAAGAAGGCTTTGTGGGGAGGCAAATGCGCTTTCCTCTGAAGTTCAAGTCTAAGTTCCACTCAAGCTAATCCCAGTAAGTGCCTCATGGCCGCCATGTCCAAGAAACCATGAATCTGCTCTAGATTTTAGTCCAAACTTTTTTAAAAAATATATCCAGTAAGTTCTAATATGGGGGACAGGGTTCAGCACCTTGGACAATTCCTTTAAAATTTAAATTAAAACCCCTGAGAGGATTCACCCACCTCACTGACATGGAACCACCAGCCTCCCCTCTCCTACCCAATACATAAGGTCCTGAACTGCTGTTGTTGTTAACTGCCATCAAGTAGACTTCATCTCATGGAGACCCTATGAATGAGAGACCTCCAAGTCCCCCTATCATCAACAGATCTGCTCAGGTCTTGCCAGCTCAGGGCTGTGGCTTCCTTGATTGAGTCTATCCACACTATAATGGGGTCTTCCTCTTTTCCTATTGCTTTCTACCTTACCAACTATTATGGGTTTTTCTAGCGAGTCATGTTTTCTCATGATATTGCCAAAGTATGAGTCTCAGTTTAGTCATCTTGGCTTCTAGGGAGAGTTTGGGCCTGATTTGCTCTAGCAGCCACTCTCCAGCAGAGTGGGGAGGCAATCCTTTAGCCTGGGTTTGGCTCCTCCCACGCTAGTAGACAGGCAGGTTAAGTAACCAATAGATGGAAGAATAGACCTAGTACTAGGAAGGAGAGCCAGCCCCCACTCCCAGTTCAGTCCTGCCTCAAGCTTTTTCCTTTGTTTCCTTCTCTTTTCCAAATCCCTCCCTCGCTCTACTTTTTCCGCATTGCTGCTTTTTCTCCCTCTTGCCCTTTATCAGCTTTCTTCACTGTGAGAACTGTGAGGAACCCCCAAAGTATAAGGAACCTCTTTGTTTTTGCCAATTTATAGGGAGCTGGCAAAGAAAGCCCAATAAAAAAAAAACAGGAGGAACCATCAACATTAGTAAAACGGGGAAAAAATGATCTTGTCTCCTCTACCCCTTTGTAGCACCAAGCAGATATAAAGCTTTCATCCTTACAAAAAGAAGTGAGAAAACAAAAACAAAACCAGGAATTCCAGTGATGTGAGATACTGTACTTAGTCTTACATAAAAGTTTAACTGCTATGTAGCTTTTAGAAATACAGTCGGGGTCCATGTAGCTTTTAGAAATACAGTCAGGGTCCGTATCCACGGAACCAATATATGTGGTTTCAGTTATCCATGGGACACAAAACAGCACCCCTACCATAAAGTCTTCATAGAAAATGCCTAGAGAGGCATCATAGAATCATAGAACTGTAGAGTTGGAAGAGACCACAAGGGCCATCCAGTCCAACCCCCTGCCACGCAGGAAATCACGATCAAAGCATCCTCTCTAGACATTTTCTAGACCCTCCAAGGCAGCTCTATGGTATTTGTAAACAAAGTCCTATTATTTTAATGGCATTTATCCACAGTTTCCAATATCTCTGGTAAGTCTGGGAACTGAATCCCTGTGGATATGGGGGTCCGACTGTAGTGTAATGTAGGAGGACAAATATATGAATACTTTGTCTTTCCTCCTTCATTCTAAAAAACAATTCTATAATCTATTTTAGACTTCAGAAAAAAAATGGGGAGATATGGGGGTTTTCTGAATTTTTCAGGGTTTTTTTTTTCCGCCTAGAACTTCACATCCCTACTTTGTGTGGTGAGCTGTAAGAAAGGACATGGTCCCTGTGAAGTGATGCTGTAATAAATGTCACAGTGGCAAATGTGAAGTCGAAGGCTTTCACGACCAGCATCCATAGATTTTCCTTGGGGTTTTTCTGGGCTGTTAGGCTGTGTTCTGGAAGAGTCTGCTTCTGACGTTTCACCTGCATCTGTGGCTGGCATCTTCAGAGATGCAGGCGAAACATCAGGAGCAAACTCTTCCAGAATGCGGCCTCACAGCCCAGAAAAAAACCAAGGAAAATCTACAGTGGTAAATGTTCGTGATATAACCCCTAACTATGCCCCCAAGGAAAAGCCAAAAAATATGGACAACAAGAGCACAACTTCAAGGTTTAAAGATTGAGGATTCAGGATGAGGTCTATCTTGGGCGCATTATGGTTTGGAGGCATTCATGGGCATATACAGTGATATGGCTAACTTGTCAGTTTCTTCTAGGACATAATAATTCAAGCACTTTCTTCTATTTTGAAGAAGCCAATTGTGAAGGATCCCAAGTTATGCCTATTAGCTCTTTTTGAATGAGATAAAAATATCTTTTATATAAGGACCTTCTCAGATTTTGCATCATGGCAGTCTGATTGGTAATAGCCCAAGGATAGGAAAATTGTCACAACTATGCATTATCTACATAAAAAAATATGGTTTATAGCCATTATAGAAAAATAGTCTTATAATATTTTATTAAGCAAACCAAAAGCTAAACCATAAGAATTTTATTGAAGTTAGTATATTTTTACTCAGTATGTTAATGATGAAAATACAGATATTAGAGTTCAAGATAAATACAGAGCAGAAGAGTTAAAGTAAAAGTAGTTTGAAGGAGGATGATTAATTTGGATACTCCTTTTTTAAAAAAATATGGATTCTATTATCTGTTGTTTGTGTGCCTTCAAGTCATTTCTGACTTATGGTGACCCTAAGGTGAATCTATCACAGGGTTTTCTTGGGAAGATTTATTCAGAGGGGGTTTGCCTTTGCCTTCCTCTGGGTCTGAGAGAATGTGACTTGCCCAAGGTCACCAAGTGGGTTTCCATGGCTGAGCAGGGGTCTCAAACCACTACACTTTGCTAACTCTCATTCTATTATTACAATGTTATAATTTAAATGAAAGCAGGCTCTTTGAAAACCCTTTCCAGTTTTTCACTGTTGCTGTATTCATCGGTGAGCTGGGAGAGGGACAATGGAGGAGAGGTTTATTGTTATTTTATTATAACACAATAAATAATGTTTTAAAAATACAGGCATTGATCAATATCAGCAAACTAGTCCTAGCAGTTTGTATCTCTACCAGGAGACATCTTTTGTAAATCTGATGGGTCTTAATTGCCCATTCAAGACCAAGCAACAGCATAATACATAATCATCAGGATTGTTCAAAACAACATACTGTTGCTCTCTCTGTTCTCTCCCTCTCACTTTTACTCACACATACACACTATCATGAATTACAACTAAGCTCAGAGGGCTCAGCAAAGACCAAGCAGGGTAGCAGATGATTTTGTTTTCCTTGCTAATTAAAAAGTCTTGGTATTCCAACCTTGATCGCCCTGGCCATCACTACTCCTTCACCTTTACTCTCTCTGGCTTTTCTTCGCAAACAAAGATTCAGGAAGGATTCATCCTGCGCTTTCTGCAAGTGCACTGATGACTAAAAAGGCTAATCCGAGATAAACAAGTCTGGTTGCAGAAAGCACAGCAGAAGGTCTCCTTGGGTGATGTTTCCAGGTTGTGATTCTTTCTGCATTGTCATTTCCCTTCAAGACTTGTTCGGCGTGAGTTCTCAAAGAAGGCTGCAGCATTGTGGATAGTGCATCTCCATGCCTCCCAATGTGAGGCCAGGCCGGACCATTGTTGGTGATCAATTTGGCCGAGCCTGAGATGTTGTTTCAGGGAGTCCTTGTCTCACTTTTTTGGAGAGCCCCTCTTATGCTGACCCGTGGCGAGTTCACCATAGAGTACTATTTTGGGGAGGCAATGGTTCACCCACCTGGGAAGCATCATCTCCTCAGATGCCAAGATTGACAAAGAAATTGATCACAGATTAGCAAAGGCGTATAGCGTATTTGGAAGACTTTATGAAGGAACCCCCTCTCTTCTTCGTGCTTCTGACCATCACTCCCTGAATCTGGAACCAGAAGAATCTGGAAAAAGAGTTGGGAATCTGTGGCCCTCATTTGTTGCTGCACTGCATCTCCCATCACCCCTATACAGCATGGGTGATGCTGGAAGCTGCAGTAGAACCTCTGAGTGCCATAGGTTTCCTACTCCCAGTCTAGAAGCTTGAAAAGTTCAGAGGTTAGAAAAGTTACTTTCTTGGATCACAGCTCTCAGAATTCTCCCAGCCAACTGGGCCATTGAGCATGATAGTTAGAGGGATTCTGAGAGTTATTCTGAGAGTCCAAAATTTCAGCTGTTGCAAACTCAGATTCTCAGAAAGATGAATTAAATTCCAGATGCCATTTGCAAGACTGTTTCCTGCATTTTCCCTTCTTACCTATCCTGAAGAAAAGGCTTATCCACTTAATGGTACTGTTTCAGATTCAAATAAAGTTTTCAGTTGTTTCATGAGTGGCTGCAAACAAGTGTGAGGGCTTTGTAGATAAGAAAGGTGGGCTACAGATTGGGGACTAAACAATCAATACACACAGCTTTGGTGGGAGAGTAAAATTAAGCTGAAAGAAGGGTACCTTTGACAATTTGCTTATATAGCCTTCATCAAACAAAAGCAGGTTGCGAGGGGGCAGAGAAAGGCAAACAAATTCCAGTGACTCAGAAGAAAATGTTCCTGCTGTTAACAAGGCTGCAGATTAGTAGAGGTACTAATATATGTATGTACCAGGGATTCTGGTATGGGGACACTTTCAGAGTCAAATAGTACCTCATAGGGAACAATTGAACTGCAAGTGCTGGCAAATTCCTGCAGTATTTAAATCACTGTTCAAGTGCATGTGATCTCTTCCCACCCTTTCTGTTTTGTTAAGGTCCACAAAGGAAAGAGCATTATGTAATGTCGTTGGCAGTAGAAATGAGAGACATCAGAAAATGTGGGGGGGGGGGAGAGTTCCATTCAAACAGGAAAATTTACTTTTGAATATGTGTAACTGATGCAGAATAATACATTTAAACAACACACACAATTCAGACCTTGCTCTTATGCTCAAAAATTGATCACACCTCCCATAAAACATACCCACAACAAGGGTCTTTTTTTTTTCCAATGGTGAACATGGAGCCTTTTGCCCAAAAGATTAACACAAGTGATGGCAGCTCATTTCTGTCATTCACACTGCAAAAGACAGTGCTCTCTCCTGCCTCTGTCACCAGTCAGATTTACTTGAATTGTTCTCTGATCTCCACAAGCCAATTATTAGGTCTTCCTTGTCCATTCTGTCTGCCTACTACACACAAGCCGGGGTGTGTGGGGTGGACAACCTGTAGCCCTTTTGTAGCATCAGGCCCACACTATAATTTCATGCCTTTGGCCTAATTTCACCAGCCTTTTGCAAGCAAGCAATTCAAACCAAGCAAGCTCACCTCTGACTAAATGCTGGGGCGAGAAGGAGAAGAAAATAAGGTGGCCAAAAGGAGGAGGGTAACCTCGCACACGAACATTTAGCTCTGATCAGTGCCCAGAGTGACTAGAGTTGCGAGGTGTCCTTTATCATATGGGATGTCCCTTATTTGAACGCTGGACATCTTGCTCCTTATCAGACTGGCAGTGCCCCTTATTATAAGGGATGGTCCCTGAACAAGATACCAAAAAAAGAATCCCATATTTTTGGGTGGTGGGGCCATCATAAAGACAGCAATGTGTGCATCACATAATTTATGAATGGGGATGATATGTTCATTTTACAAAGAAAAACATGACTAAGTTAATGGAAAGCAATACTTTCATCTGGTATCTCAGCAGATCACAAACTTGTTAATAGCTACTTCCTGATTGTCAACCTTGCATATCATAAATTCCAACCGTCCCTTATGGCTGTTTTGAAAACCTGGCAACACTACTACAGGTTGAGTCTCCCATATTGGGAATTCCAAAAGCCAAAATATTCCAAAATCCAACGTTGTCCACATTAATGGCTTAGATAGTGATACCGTTGCTTTCTGAGGGTTCAATGTACCCAAAGTTTGTTTCATGCACAAAATTATTACAAATATTGTGTATAAAATTATCTTCAGGCTCTGTGGATAAAGTGTGTAAGAAACATAAAAGATGTTTCATTTAGACATGGGCAGCATCTCTAAGATATCTCATTATGTATATGCAAGCATTCCAAAATCCAAAATATCTCTGGTCCCAAGCATTTTGGATAAGAGGGACTCAACCTGTACTGACATATTATATGCCTCTGGCAATGCAAAAGGTTCTCTCATCTCTCTCCTACTGTTTTTCCATCGAGTGTAGGAATCGTGCAGAACTCCAGATGTTGGATTTCAACTCCCAGAGTACCCCACTATTAGTCATGCTGGTAAGAGATTCTGGGAGTTGCAGTCCAACCAAATTTAGAGGGCCACCCAGTTCCCACCCTTGCTTTAGATCCTTTGTGCTGTTGGTTACCAGAGAGAACTTTTACTTCCCCAACACACCTAATCTGTCCTATTTATAGTACAATTAGGCATCAAGCTTCAGCGTTTGCTCTGAGACAATGGCAGGGCTGTCTGAAGGCATTTTGATGCTTGAGGTAAAGGATAAGATGGAATACACATACATTCCCCATAGAGTTTGGTAATGTCCCCAGAATTCCCCAGCAAGTATGGCCAGTGCTGATTGGGGGATTCAGGAAAATGTAGTGCCCAAAAGTAATTTCTCTATGGTCTGTTCTGCAGTACCCATATCATAATATTTTCATAATCAAGAGAGTTTTATCTGAAACTTACCTGCTGGGGGTGTTGCAATATGGCAGATGTTGCAATATGGCCATCTGTTGGGGTGCTTTGATTGGGTATTCCTGAAGGGCAGGGGGTTGGACTACATGGCCCTTGTGGTCTCTTCCAACTCTATGGTTCTATGATTCAATATGCTTTCATGTTGTTGTTGTTGTTGTTGTTGTTGTTGTGTGCCTTCAAATCATTTCTGACTTAAGGCGACCCTAAAACAAACCTATCACAGGGTTTTCTTGGCAAGATTTGTTCAGAGGGGGCTTGCCATTGCCTTCTTCTGAGGCTGAGAGAGTGTGACTTGCCCAAGGTCACCCAGTGCGTTTTCAGAGCCAAGTGGGGATTCAAACCCTGGTCTCCAGAGTCATAATCTAATGCTCAAACCACTACACCACACTGGCTAAAGAATTGGAGAGTGGCTTGTATGCAGAAATAAGACAAAGGAGCACTCCAAATGAATACCCCTCAAATAAGAGTGTCCCTTCTCAGAGGCCCTAGCAGGACATCTGTCCCAACAGTTCATTTTCATGAAAACAAGAGTTTGACAATGTTATCTTTTTGGACTACAACTCCCAGAATCTCCCAGCCAGAGCAGGCACTGTTGCCTCATAACGTTGTAATCCAAAGAAAGCAATATACTGCTAACCATGGCTGGCATTGTGTTGGCATCTTACACATGCTTATGAATGCTTAAGTTCCCTTACAGAAGTAGCTGTACTTTTTTGGCCAATGCGTAACATCCATAGCCAGTTGAAGGTTACAAAAGTGGAGTTACTCATGTGGTACCATGCACATTGTGCATTTCACATTGTGCATTGCTGTACCCTGTGCATTAATTACAAGCTTAGGCAAGGCTGGGAATTACACACCAATGAGCAATGCATATTGGGTTGTGCATTGTTACCATTCTGTAACAAGGCGGCATAGCTCAATTAGAGCATAACTCCATGAGCATACAGTTATGCTACATCTCTTCGTGAGAGATCTCAGCCCATCTCAATAATCCTAAAACACATCTAATTGTTTAAAACGGAACAGATGTTGGAAAACCCAAAGTAAGTTTGGGAAATACTAAGTGTCCACACACTGTGCACACAAACATACCACTGGAAGCCTGTCTATAATACAACACCCTACTATGCATTTCCTCCTCCTTTGTTCATCCAGACTGTTGATCCAGTGTTATCTGATCATAACTACACTAACAGACTAATCCAAATAGAACAAAGCAATCTGAAATATCTGAACAAACAGATGCTTTCAGTCCATCAGTTTCTGAGGCCTTCATTTTAGCTCTGAAAGTATAAGGACTTTATTTCTCACCTAGTGCTTCGCTGGTTCAATTCTCCTTGTAAAGTGTGGTGGTATCCCTTGGACCTAGAAGGTCTGGGTTCAATTTATTCTTCAACTACAAAACCCTTGAGCCAGGCTTGAGCAAACTTTGGTTTTTCTGCTTGAACTATGGAAACCATTGTCAGCTGATGGCTCCCATGTCAGGGGGGGGGGTGTTGAATCCACTCTGGGCTTTACTCCAGACTTTAAAGGAAATATCCAAAATCCTCAGACCTGTCCCCAAAATAAGTTCAGTACCATGGAATCAAGAGTTCTATGGAAACCATGGACTGCTAAAAAGACATATGAGCAAATCAAGCCTGGACTCACAAGAAGTGAAGATGACTAAACTGAGGCTATTGTGCTTTGGACATATCATAGGATGGTTGGACTCACTGGAAAAGATGACAATGAATACCACAATATAGGTGGGTTGATCCAATCAAGGAAGCCACAGCCCTGAGTTTGCAATTGCAACTTTAAATATGGATAGCAACTTTAATGTTTGGGCTAAGAGTTGATATACTGTCTCAATATCATGGGAGCTAAAAGGCACCACTGAAGGTAACTATTTTCCCATTTCATCACACTAGAATTTGAGGCCAGTGAGACTGCAAAAAGAAGAGGGCTCCTCTAACAGCTGGGTGGAAAAGGGAATTTCAGCAGGTGTCACCCACATGAGAAGTGGAAAAACTGCACAAATTTTTGCTTCTATGGTGGCTTTATGAGCCATAATCACCATCATCTTGGTTTCTTAGGCTGCTGACACACTGCAAAAATAATGTAGTTTGACACCACTCTATCACGGCTCCATCCTATGGAATCCTGGGATTTGTAGTTTGTTGTGAAACCAGAGCTCTCTGACAAAGAAGGCTAACTATCTCACAAAACTACAAATCCCAGAATTCCATAGCACTGAGGCACGGTAGTTAAAGTGGTGTCATTATTTCTGCAGTGTGTCAGCAGCCATAGTCTACCAAGTATTACTGACCAGAGTTTGGGACCATCAATTATTCGGATTCTATCCAAAAATCTAGGCATCAGTGAAATATCATCAGACTGCGTAGAATATTCCAAGTAGTGTCGCTTTTTGTAATTGTGCTATTGCAGTCCTGTCTATGGAGATTGCGTTGAGATGTTTTGGCAGTCCATTTGGAATTGCTCCCAGAGTGACTATCACCACTGCAACCACACTTCCAGCTTTCTTATCCCAGAGGAAGTAAATCTCAGTTAGTAGGTCTCAATAGTTCATAATCTTTTCCCTCTACATGTCTTCAATTCTGCTGTTCCCCAGTGATTGCCATATCTATCTATAATCCAATTATTCTCATTGTCATTATTTCCCTTTTCTATACCAATCATAGAATTATAGAATTGAATTGGCTTTTCTGGTTGCCGCATCACACTGCTGACTCATGTTCAGCTTGTGGTCTACTAAGACTCCTAGATCCCTTTCGCATGTACTGCTATCAAGCCAAGTGTCACCCGTCTTATATCTGTGCATTTTATTTTTTCTGCCTAAGTGTAGTACTCTACATTTCTCCCTGTTGAAATTCATTTTGTTAGTTTTGGCCTAGCTTTATAATCTCCTAAGGTCATTTTGAATTCTGTACCTGTCCTCTGGGATATTAGCCACCCATCCTAATTTGGTGTAATCTGCAAATTCGGTGTCATCTGGTCTATTCCCTCATACAAGTCATTGATAAATATTTTGAATAGCACCGGGCACAAGACAGAACCCTGTAGCACCCTGCTAGTCTCCAGGATGAAGAGGACCCGTTGGTGAGAACCCTTTGGGTTCGGTCAGTAAACCAATTACAAATCCACCTAACATTTGGGTGGTCTAGCCCACATTTTACTAGCTTGTTTGCAAGTATTAGGGGTACAGAAGCTCTGTTCTCTTTTGTAGTCAGTCACCTTGCATAAAACTGATTGACAGAAGATTTGGGATGCAAAAGTAAGGACAGAATTCATCAATGAAACCTGCTGTTGTGAGATCTGGCAGTGGCCACTACTTCAGATCAGAGTGTGGGAAAGTTATCTTTCTGAACTACAATTCCTAGTATTGCCCTACCAACACAGCCAGTAGTATATGGCCAATGGCCATGATAACTAGGGTTTACTGGGATTTGCAGCCCAGAAAAATAATTTTCCCAAGCTCTGAAATCCATATATGTCACCTTCCGCTCATTGGAGAAAGAGCTGATTATAGATGTAGAATATATATATATATATATATATATATATATATATATATATATCTCATGAGATCTTCATTTGCGAAAAGAAGCCAGAGAGAGAGGTGGTGTCAAGAACAGGGGCTGATCTCCATTTATAGCACACCATTATTATTTTTCCAAGCTTTGTCTCTTTTGTACTCTGCTCCCATTAAATGCTTCTGCCACATCTGTAGACGTTTGGTTTTATAATCGCCTAAATTACAGCTATTTAAATAGAAGCAATTAAATATGAACTGCATGACAAACAACCCAGAACGGGTCCATCAGCTGCTGGAGAATGCTGCAAAAGACCTGTTCAGCAAGCGTGGCCTCCTCTGGTGTAAATTGTACCCTAGCTTCATCGAAAGAGTGAAGATTGCTTTAGAAAATATTCGCTGTAGGAGGAGAAATCTTCTGAGCCTGCGTTTACTGGTTGTTTCAGTGGAAGGTACTTTCTGAACAGCTGTGACAACAGAACAGAAAGTGATGTTTCAAGCAGCTCCATAAGAATTCTAGGTTTAATGCTTTATCTCTAGGGGTCTGATTACGCATGCTCTGCCACCCATCTGGTCTACTGTAATGAGTTGTACATGGGGCCGCCTTTAAGGACTCAAAAATTTCAACTGGTCCAAAACAAATTCAGGTTGAGTATCCCTTATCTGAAATGCTTCGGACCAGAAGCGTTTGGTAATTTGGATTTTTTGAGCCAAGCATGAGCCACTTTGGGTCCCTGCCTTGGGAAAAAAGCAGGTTATAAATATAATAATAACAATAATATTAATAACAGCAACAACATTTTTCAGGTTTTGCAATGCCTGTATTTTTATATACAGTTGGAACCCCCACATTCTCTGGGGTTAGGGGTGCAAGACCCCCATGAAAATAGAAAAAACTGAGTATCTCTACCCTCCTCAACCCTATTTAACGCACAAAAAGTATGATCTAAGGATTCAGTCTACCACAGATGCCTTTGAGGTGGTGAAGTTTCTTCACAAAGTAGATATACAAGGCTAGTGGGGTTTGCCGCAGCCCCTGCTGCTGCCCTATGCTATTTTTATTAGGGACTTACAAGCCTTGCCACACATTCACAGTCTCTCTCAGACGGTTACCGCATACTGAAGTAAAGCAGCAGGGCAGCCAAAAGGTTCCACTTTCCATGCTGCCTTACTGTATGATGTCAGCATTTTTCCATTCTGTTCCCACAGGAGATAGAAGTAAAACTGCATATTTTTGCTAACTGGAAAAATCCATTAGTAAAAAGATGCAGCTTTACCTCAATCTCCCACAGGACCAGAATGGCAGAACACCGGAAGAATTGTGACATTGTGCAGTAAGGCAGCATGGAAAGTGGAACCTTCCGGCTGCCCTGCCACTTTACTTCAGCATGTGGTGAGCTCCTAAGTCTTTCAAGATTTGAAGTCCCTATTAAAAATGGCATACAGCAACAGCGGAGGTGGCAGCAAATAATCTGTGAATAATCAAATCCGCAAAAGTTAAATCCACAAATGTGGAGGGCCAAATGTACGTACTTAATGAGATATCCTTGGGATGGGACCCAAGTCTAAGTATGAAATTCATTTATGTTTCATATACACCTTATACAAAGGTCTCACTAACTCAGCCACCCATTTTGACAATTTTGGATTTTGGAAGTCTGGATAAAGGCTCAAACTGTTCTAGATGAAATTTTGACCATATTAACGCCTGCACTTTATCAATGACACTGGCTCCAAACACCATTTCGGGTGCCCAACTTAAAATACTGATTCAAAATTTTAAAGCCCTGTGTGGCCTGCAGCCAAGTTGCCTGAAAGGGCACAACTGAAGTTCAGGCAGGTACATCTCTTTTATGTACCTGGCTGAACCATTCTGAATGCCCACACTGAATGAGATGGGTAAGGCCTTTTCAGTAGTGGCACTGAAGTTCCATAAACACCTTTCCAGAGAGTGGTCATATGCAGGGTGGTCATATGGAAAACAGGAAATGGCTCCTGAGTGTTTCATCATTGTATGGAAGAGGGAATCTCAGGAGGTCTAGCTTGTAGGGCAAGGTACACCTGCTGAAATCCTCTGTACTGTACAGCTGCTGAACACTAAGCAGCTCTGTCATATTTTCCACCTGATCACTCAATGCAGGTTGGCCTGGAGCCATCCATATGATATATTTGCCATCATGTTCAGCCTGGTCATTTAACTATCTCAAGTGAACTCAGGTTTTAAAATCTGTGCTCCATTCAGGCTCTTGGCTTTAAAATCATGGTGTCCATTTTGGACTGTTTTGTCTTGTTGTATTTTACATTCCTTTTTATTACACAGCTTTATGCTGTACTGCAGCAGTCTTATCATTATTGATGAGAAAAGCTTTAAGTACTCTCATAGCAAAACCAGAATTGGTCCTAAAAAGCATAACATTTAGCATTTATAATATGCTTTCAAAAAGTGTGTTTCACATTTGATTTGCTTCTTAATCCTTACAATACTATAACGTAGATCAATACAGTCAGAGCCCCATGTCCATGGGGGTTGGGTTCCTGGACTTACCACGGATACCAGAAACCATGGATAACAGTATTAAAAGTAATGGACTTCCGGTAAAAAAACCAGTGTTGCCTTGGAAGAACTAGAAGATGTCTAGAGAGGATGCCTCTCTAGGCATTTTCTAGGATGACTCTATGGTATGTGTCCCTATTTTTGGTCCTGCAGATAACTGCAGGTATTGGTTCAACAGATACAGGGGTCCAACTGTATCCTTATTCCCATATTGAGATGGGGAAAGGCTGAGGCACAATCAGATGACCAAAGCCACCTCATATGCCAGTGTAGTGTAGTAGTTACCGAGTGCCTGGCAAGGACTGAGGAGACTTGGGGTTCAAGTCTGCACTGAGCCACAAAACTTATTAGCTGACCTTGGCCACTCACACAGTCTCAGACCTCCCTCATGGGGGGTGGGGTCCTGAGGGTAAAGTGAGGAGGTAGGAAGACATATGTGCTACCTTGAGTTCTTTGGAGGAAAGCCAGGATAGAAATATTATTAAGAAAAATAATAATTGGACAAAGATTTAGGGGCTTCAGCAACTCCTAGTGTGATCCTTTGCATGTTTACTCAAAAGTAAGTATCACAGGTTGCAACATTAAACCCACTTACCTGGCAATAAAACCCCAGTGAAACCATCTGCAATTACTATTAAGAATGCATTTACTAAATTGTACTTCTTCCCATTTCTTATCCACTATGCTAGCTCTCAATTTAAAGAGACCATTTTATTGCTTGCAATAATCAAACAGTAACTACAACACTCCAGAGATCTGTTACTAATAAGGCTTAGTTGTGATTTAATTTATTGGTGTCTGCTAGCTAGGATTAAAAAAGCAAACAAAATTAAGAACCTCCTGATTCAGTAAATTTTCTCATTTCCTTATTTGTATCTATGTAACACACTTTCATTGTTACCTACCCTGGCACCCCAAACCCCATACCTTTATTAATAATTGGCAACATTTAATAATTAGGTCAACATGTGGCCTTCCACATAGTGTGGTCATTAACATAAACCTGGGGGAACTAGTCAGGTGTGCACTCAGGCAGAGGCTACCTAAATTCTGAAGAAATGCAACCTGCCCAGGCTGGCTAACTCAAACCTGTACTAAGTTTTCCTCACCTAAACAAAGGAAGTTGCTTCCTCCCTTTCATCTGCAAAGTATTCAACCATTAAAACGCTATTAACATAGTCTGAATGTTTTCTGTGGGGGTTTTCCTGGCTGTGAGTCTGTGTTCTGGAAGAGTTTATTCCTGACATTTCGCCTGCATCTATAGCTGGCATAAACCAACCTGGACACAAAATGTCATTTAAAAACACTGAAATTCTGGACCAGGCCAGCAACTATAATGTCAGAATGCACAGAGAAGCTATTGAAATCCACAAACACCTGAACAACTTCAACAGGAAAGAAGAAACCCTTAAAGTAAACAAAGTTTGGCTACCAGTCATGAAAAACAACAAAATCAAAACTCAACACATGCAAATGAACTTCACACAGGGACAGGGGGATTTCCAGCAGAGAATGGACCATTAGCCAAACAAACACTAATCCTCCTTGCATATCTTCCCCCAGAAACTAGCCATTCAAATACACAAATTTACATATCCTCTCCAAAAGGGACAGTATATAAACCCCACACACCCCTACCCAATCATTCTCTGAAGATGCCAGCCACAGATGCAGGCAAAACGTCAGGAATAAACTCTTCCAGAACACAGCCTCACAGCCCGGAAAAACCCCACAGAAAACCTATGGCCATGAAAGCCTTCAACTTCACATAGCCAGAATGTCTTTGTCACCCTCTGAGCCACAGCACAAGGTACTGTCTTCTACTCTAAAACCCAGAAGGCAAATATTGACTATAAAACCCCTTTCAAAACTCCACACAAACACTCACAGACCCCCTTCCTGAGGACATTGTCTGTCTGTGTAGCCAAGGGCTCACAATTCACCTTCCTACCTACACCATGCCAAGCTGTGCAGTCAGGCTCATGGATCCACTTCCTGAGGATACTGTGTCCATCTGTGCAGCCATACCAGATTGGGACCCCCACTCTGCTAGTTTCATCCACAACCTCATCTCTACAGGAAAAGGTGTTGTACCACCCTCTGGAAACTTCCTTTGCTATTCGTCTATCTCAATATCTCCCCACTTTATTCATTAGTCTTGTGTGAATGCTTGATGCTTGAATGTGTGTCTAAATGCTATTACTGTTTTTCCCAAATAAAGATCATTTATTGTACTATCTAGCTTATGTCTCCTCCTTAGTACTGGTATAGTTAGTCACAAGGTCCTGCCATTACCCACCTCTTGCATTGCCAAGTCAAGTATATCAATTCCCCAATTTAATATTGGTATTTGAGAGTCTTTTAGACCCCTGAGCATTTAGGGCAACATCTTCTATAAGCAGAAAACTTTGCAAGGGGAAATTTACTAAGCCTGTCTGTTCCCTGACCTGATACCTTTCTGAATTTAGAGAGTAATCACATGGGGAAACATTCAAATACAAGGTTCCAACTCCCAGAAATAGTACAGCCCATTGTTTCTGAGGTGTTTCCATTCCTACCTTGTTCCACTACAGCTGAGGACCTATGGTCCAGTTCAACTGATCCTTATCAATACTTTCTAGAATGCACATGAGCAAGTAGTTTATGGCAGGTGTGGGTAGCAAACAGATCTGGATCATCACTTGGAAAAGTTACTTTTCACACAACAACTTCCCAGCATCCTGCAGCCAGCATGTTCTTTGCCCTCAATTACGCAGCTGAAATGAAGACATCTTAGGAAGATCATAAACAGAGGATGTGCATGCACAGAAAGGGGTCCGAGCTCCACAGTTCTGGTACTCAGAACAAATTCCTGAACTCAAGAGCCCATGGCTATACTGAAAGAACAAACCAGCATGTTCCAATAGTAACCTTGTATTTGCTTATCTATTTCATTTGTATGCCGCCTTTCTGCCAGAGTGAGACCCAAGGCACCTCCCAAAGAGAATCAAGTAAAAAAAACCTTAATAATAAAAATTTTAAAACAATTAAAAACCCTCACATTAAACAGCACAAAATCATGTAAAAGACATATAAAAGTTTTTAAAAATAAATAGAACACACATCCCAGTAAGAAGCTTCCCTGCTTCCACATTAAAAGCCTGCTTAAACAAAAAGGTATTTGCCTGCCAACAAAAAGAAAGCAAAGAGGGGGCCAGCCTAGCCTTCCATGGTAGGCCATTCGAGAGGATGGGAGCAGCCACTGAGAAGTCACTCTCTCATGTCCTCACCAAGCAAGCCTATGATGGTGATGGGACAAAGGAAAAACCTTCCTCTGTGGATCTCAGAACTCTGGTACATCCGTATAGGGATATATGGTCTTTCAAATAGCCTGGATCTAAACAATATAGGGCAGTGGTTCTTAATCTTTTCTTTATTTATTTATATTCTCCTGCTTCTTCCTGCAAATTTGAAGCTGGAGTGGACTGAACAGCATTGCATAGGCCAAGCCAGCCAGCCTTTGCCCCGGCTCCTGTCACGTGGGCTGAGCAGCCTTCAAGCCTTCACAGACCCCCTGTGAGGACATCACAGACCCCTGGGGGTCCACAAACCACAGGTTAATAACCACTGGTTCGGGGCTCTATACGACATGACAAGCACTTTCAATTGTGCCCAGAAATGAATCAGTAGCCATTGAAGTTGTTTTAACAAGGGAGTGATATCCTTCCTGGAACTGCCCCCAGTCAGCATTCTGGCTACAGCATTTTGGACCTGCTGAAGTTTCTGAACAGTTTCCAAAGGCAGCCCCACGTAGAGTATGTTACAGCAATCCAAACTGGGGCATTTGTTTTAGCGTACCGGTGTATCAATACGGAAACCAGTTTTCTTCCAAGTACTCACTCCTATATAAACAGTACTTTGTTGGATCAAACCCAGCCTCAGTCAAACTTGTCCCCTTCACACGGGCTATTCTACAACCCCTATCACAACATGTTTGGCTGGGGATGATGGGAGATGGCCTCCTCCTCCCATGTTTCCCACCACAAGTGGGATTTAGGTGGCTTCCAAAATTAAAAATGCATGCAAATAAAATATTTATAATCAAAAACATACAAAAAGTTACCACTGTAAAGAGGCAATTATTAAGCTGACCAACACATCTGGAGGACCTCAGACAGATGTAGACTGAGTTACCCAAATGTTCTATTTCTAATAGCTACCCAAAGGCATCTAAGCCAGGCTTCAAGACAACATACCCCTCTTTTTCTTAGCCCTCATCACTGAATGAATAAACTGCTCCTATACACAAAGATTCTAATTAGCTACCATAACCTGTAATAAAATCTAACCTATATGAACTCACTAAAATCCTTTACACCAATCACAAATTCACTGTCTGAATATGGATCATTGTGAAACCAAAGCTGCATCACTCATGCACAAGAAGAAAGTTTCATTAGCCGCTTAAATCTCAGTTCTGGAGAGAAAGATGGCTCAGGTGCAGTTTTCTAGGACTAGTTATCACAGTGGAGAAAACTGATTGCCCTCTTTAAATACTCTGTGACAAAGGCTGTCACAGAGAGGAGGGTACAGGTTTGCTCTAGCTGAAGTTCCTGCACTGAGTGGGGGGGGGGTTGACCAAATGGCCTATGGGGCCCCTTCCAACTCTATGATTCTATGATTAAGTGACCATGGAACCATAGCTGTTGGAGGACTGGTGCTGGGGGAATGGAATGGAGTAACCTAGGAAATGTCATGACTGGCTGGAATCCTAAACTGCAAGTGACCTGTTTCAAAAGCCATCTTTCTCAAGTTACATTTTTTTTACACTTTAACCAAAGGTTTTATGGCCATGTCCCATCAATCAAAGGAGACAATTTACACTTGAAAACAAATCCCATCAATTTCAGTGGGACTTAAGCATGATTGATTGCCTCTAATTTAAGTTCCCATGCCCAATCCTGGGGGGGGGGGCATGTGTATGCCATCAAGTCAATTTATGGCACCCCCATGAATGTCACAGGGTTTTCTTAGGCAAGGAATACTCAGAGGTGGTTTTGCCAGTTCCTTCTTTTGAAATATACCATACAGCTACTACAAACACCCTTATTTGCATGTCCTTCTCATACTATCCAGTGCATGTTTTACCCTGAAGTAAGTCAGAGGGTGTTGAGTGGAGCTTACTTCCAGCTAAGACTATCCAAACATGTGCTTTTTAAGGTGCAATTTTAAGGAGATTTATTTGCTTCAACATTAATGAATGCATCATATTTCTGATGAGGAAAGGTAAGTGTTCCATTTGGCAATAACAACAAAATTTCTGCCATGGAAACATAAAATAAAATTTGTTAGTCTTTAAACTGCCTCTGGAGTCATTTTGTTGTTTTTGTTGTGCCAAACTAACACAGCTCTCCCTGCCAAAAATGTGGCATTATAGATTAATGACCTTAAAAAAAAAATCTTGATTTATACATGCCTTAGAGCCCACTGCCAGCAAATCCTGGAAAAAAAAAATGGACCCAAACAGAAGTTGGATGAGCAGAAATAGATACAGTTTTTCGCCTCTGAATAGCAGATGTGAAGAGAAAGGGAAAAACAGCAGAGCAAGATCTCTGGGAAAAGAAACAAGGCAAGAGATCTGCAAAGCTCAGATTATTCCAATAAAAGAGGGTATTTCTAAATTGTTATTTTTAAAGTCTTTAATTATTGCAAACTGTTGTGGTTTTTACCAAATGACCTGTACCTTTAAGACAGTTTCATTTAAAAAAAATAACCAACTGGTCTTGGTTCATACTGAGAGGAATTGCAGGCACTTTTCTAGTTGTGAGGATGTACCTTATTTTGATATACTGTATTCTGCTTCAAATGGAACCAGCAGCTCCCACACTAGCCGGGTTTCACCCAGCTGATTCCCTCAATTGCCTGAACACAGTATTTTGAATAGAGTGATAATGTACACACTTGAACTGTTAAAACATACGATGTGCAGTTTACCTCCAAACACAGCCCTCAATCTGAAGAGTAAAAACATGCATGGAAGAGAATTACTGTACTGTAAGAGTTTTTGTGGAAGTAGCCAGGAATGCAGCCTGCCCGCTTTACTGATGTCTATCTTTTTACACTCAGCATTGCCACAGACTGCTAACTCTGGTATTTTATGGTTACCTAGCTCTTCTCTATGCTCATTAAAGATATATATATATATATATATATATGTCACACACACATAGCCATATATCTCTGCCAAGAGATAATGCCACTTCCTGCATCTGTTGCAGTCGATGGGCTCTAGTGCATAAAAGCATATGTCACAAGAAATCCGACACAGTGAAGTGCTGCGCATCATTACTCAGATGTCACTCCCACTGTGTTTAAACAGGACTTGCTTGGAAGTAAGCCTGACTGACAGAATAACAGCTATCCTATGCACATTTACTCAGAAGTCTGACATCTCAATGGGGTTAGGTTGGTGAAAGCCAGATAGTGCACTCCAGTGTATAATTTACTCAGGAGTTGAGAGCAAGTGTGGTGTAAGTGGTTTGAGCATTGGACTATGACCCTGGAGGCCTAGGTTCAAATCTCTGCTTGGCCGTGGAAACCCGCTGGGTGACCTTTGGCAAGTCACACTTTCTCAGCCTCAGAGGAAGGCAAAGGTAAACCCCCTCTGAACAAATTTTGCAGAGAAAACCCTGAGATAGGTTTGCCTTAGGGTCACCATAAATCAGAAATGGCCTGAAAGCAACAAGGCTTTATCAAGCTCAATCCGGACACTTTCCTTGGTTCCTATGTTTGGAAATACACTGTTGGTTCTGAAGGTGCTATAGGCTTTTTTGTTGGTACTTCTTGCATTTATAGCCCACCTTTCCTCCAGTGAACATAAGGTGAACATACACAGCTCTCCCTCCTCTCCCACTTTATCCTCACCACAATAACCCTGTGAGGTAGAGCCAGGCTGAGCCTGGATGGATATACATTCCTGGCTATTTCCACAAAAACTCTTACAGTAATTCCTTTCCGTGGATGTTTTTAGAGTTTGAGGGCTGTGTTTAGAGGGAAACTTCACACCAAGTGGTTTTAAGAGAATGACTACATGCCAAGCTCAAGCCCTGAACTTCATGGCTGAGCCCTCGCTCGACAGTGAACCCACCACATCCTATTCAGCTCCTCTACTCACTACACCAGTGGTTCCTAACCTGTGGCCCAAGGGGTCCACGATGTCCTCACAGGGGGGTCCGTGAAGGCTTGAGGGCTGCTCAGCCCATGGGACAGGAGCCAAGGCAAAGGCTGGTTGGCTTGACCTGCGCAATGCCATTCAATCTGCACCAGCCACAACCTTGCAGGAAGAAGCAGGAGAAAAGTCTTCCCTTCCCTCCAATACTTCTGAGGGAAGGTTTAATGGATGGTGCAATTGTATCATTATTATTATTATTATTAGGTATTATTGTTGTTGTTTGGGTTTTAACTCTTGCGTTAAGTCTTGGGGGTCCGCAGCAACAAAAGATATTTAAAGGGGGTGTCTGGTAAAGAAAAGGTGAAGAGCCCCTGCGGTACTCCACACTATCCCCCCCTCGCATCCTAAGATCTCTCAAAGGGCATCCAATGAGACTTCCTAGATGCAGGAGAGAGATTGGAAGAGCGGGCTATAGATAAAGAGAGGGGTCTCTCCCCCAGAACTAGGCCCCAATCCGTCTGGGGGTCCCCGAGGAAGTTGTTTCCCTGCTGGCCTCCTCTCTTTCCCTCCCTTTTTCTTTCTTTCTTTCTTTCTTTCTTTACCTCCTCAGATAGTTCCTGCCGTAGAGAATCTGCTGCAGTAGCGTCACCAGGGCGAAGGCGCAGACGAAGATGAAGAGCAAAGTTCGGTTCCCCAGCAAATCCCGGCTGGAGGTGGGGTCCGTGTAGCCCATCCTGGGCGGCGGGAGAGTGAGCGGCTCGGGGCTGGGGGGCGGCAGCTCCTTCGAAGCCCGGGCTGGGCGGGAGGTCCAGCCCGTCCTCCTCCTCCTCGGTCTCCTCAGCGGCAGGCGGGAGCAGCAGCGCCGAGGAGGGAACAAGGGCCGGAGAGGCTCTGCCGCCTCAAGGCGCAACGGCGGCCAACAAGGGCACAGCGGCGCCCCCGCCTCCCCTCTCCCTCCCTCTCTCTGTCGCCGGGAGGCAGCGGAGAAGGGGTTGGGGGCGGCTCTCCAACCACAAGACCCCTAAAGTTTCCGGGCGCGGGAAGAAGCGAGGCAAAAAGAGACGGTGTGGGGGAAGCGTCCCCCAGCGACGTCTCCCTCCTGCCGGGGCGCCTCTTCGTGCCGCCGCCTCCTTTGCGCGGAGAAAGGGGGTCCCTCCTCTCCAACCCCCACCTCAGGAGGGAGGGATTTGTGGGCGGGGGGGAGGCAACGTAGCCCCTCCGCCGTGGGGTCCCGCTCCCCACAACCAAGACGCTCTTCTTCTGAGGGAAAAAGAAAGCGGGACGTCGGAGAGTTTCACAGGAAGGGGTGTCTGTGGCGAAGGGGGGAATGGCTCCGGCTTCCCAAACGCCTCTCCTCAGAATGGGGAGATTCCCCCCTCCCCAAAATACATGTCTACATCTGTGTGTGTCGTTTTGGCGCGGAGGCGACTCGAAGGGCGAGGAAGGGGTTAGTAAGGCGGTGCTCTGGCTGCCCCCCCCCGCCTTTTCCAAAGGGAACATTCAGCGGGGGAGCGCGGGTTTGAAGCGCGGCAGCCTCCGCGGCTTCTCCGCGCATCCCTGCAGCCGGGCTGCAGTTCGCATTGGCGAGGGAAAAGGGTGAGGGTTTGTGGCTCCTGGAGTATTTGCGCGCAAGGCTTGGGACGACCCTTTGCCTCGGCTTGGCTCAATTGGAGGGGCTTTGTTTGTTTGTTGGGGGGGGTCTTTTTGTCCTTCCCCGTCCGAGCCCAGAGCCCTCGCCGGCAAGGTCGCCGCGCGCAGCGCTTCAAGGACGGAGCGGGGGCGCGCGCGGGCTCGGGCTGCTTCGCCGGCGGGCGCGCGGAGGGAGAGAAAGAGGGGGCTGCCAGAGCGGAGGCCCGGCGCCTGGCCTGGCCCAGCGACCCCCCAGAAAGAGCTTGGGCTGCCGCGGGCCCCCAAGGCGCCTACCTCAAGATTTAAAACCCTAATAATAATAATAATAATAATAATAATACATGGTGATGATTATACAAATACACCAGTGGCTCTTCGGTTTTTCTTTACCAGGGACCCCCCTTGAAATAGCTTTGGTTGCCACGGACCTCCAAGACTTAACTCAAGATTTAAAACAACAACAACAATAATAATACATGATGATGATGATGATACACCAGTGGCTTTTCACCTTTTCTTTACCAGGGACCGCCTTGAAATATCTTGTTGCTGCAGACCTCCAAAACTTAACTCAAGATTTAACACCCTAATAATAGCAATAATATCTAATAGTAATAATAATACACCAGTGGCTCTTCTTTACCAGGGACCCCCTTGAAATAACTTTGGTTGCCGTGGACTCCCAAGACTAAACTCAAGATTTAAAACCCAAATAATAACAACAAGAATACCTGATGACGACGATGATGATGATGATGATGTTACAAATACACCAGTGGCTCTTAACCTTTTCTTTACCAGGGATCCCTCTAAATATCTTTGGTTGCTGTGGTCCCCCAAGATTTAACTCAAGATTTAAAACCATAAATAATATCTGCTAATATTAATACAATTACACCATCCATTAACCCTTCCCTCAGAGGCACTGGAGGGGGAGGGAAGACTTTTCTCCTGCTTCTTCCTGCATGTTTGTGGCTGGAGCGGGTTGAATGGCAATGTGCAGGCCAAGCAAGCCACCCTTTGCCTTGGCTCCTGTCATGTAGCAGTTCCACTGCGGGGAGAAGGTGGGCTGAGCAGCCTTCAAGCCTTCACAGACCCCCTGTGATGACATCACGGCCCCTTGGGGATCCACGGACCACAGCTTAAGAACCACTTCTCTGGAGAACCACAGAGCAGGCAGCTTGGGAGCTTTACTCTCCCAGAAAATATTCAATGCCAATGGAAGAGAGGAGAAATGGGCCCATTTTGCACCTCCCTCTTAACAACTCTCTCACACACACACAGCTACCGCCTCTGCCCAACTACAGATGGTGCTCACAAGTAAAAAATTTCCCTTCCTCCCTCTCTGTCTGTCAATCTGCAGCCATCCTGAAGTACTTACTTCTCAGCTGCCAAAAGAAACCAGCGCCCAACATGTCATAACCATATCTTAGTAAACATGCCATGCCAAGAAAGGCATGAATAGAGATGTAAAATTTCCAGAAATTTTGAAGCCATGGGGGAAAATGTGTTTTTTCTGGTTTTTTCCAGAAAAAAATGAAATTTTTGGAAAACTTGAAAAAATGCAACATTAGCACTTTTTACAGATTGAAAGTCACTCTGTTACTTTAGGAACATAAAACATGACTATTTACAATTTGATAGGGAATAAAATTATCACAATTGGTATATTAAAAATGCAGTGTATTCAAACAATTATATATTAACACCTTGTCTTAAAGATTTTATTCATCATGCTATAATAAAACATCCCATAATTGATTTTCTTCCTTTTTTCAATTTTTTGGGAAAACAAAAATGGCTTCAGGAAAAAACCAAGAAAAAACGTTTTTCCCCTGAATTTTTCCAGGTTTTTTCAGGGCTTTCACATCTCTAGGCATGAATGAATGATGTGATTCCTATCTATTTTGCAAGCTCATTGCACACGTCTTAGCAAAGCCAGGGGCTGATGGGCAGAAGGAGAATTGTGGATCTGCAGAAGATTGGCAGGGCAGAGCTGAAGGCATACTGACACCTCACCCCAGCAGTATAAGAATTGCAAGTTTAAAGTGTACATATATATATACACAGTACTGTATATATATATCCTCTGTCAAGGTCACCAGTGGAAATGGCTTATTCTTGGCTTGGTGGTCCTCACCGGTAAAATCTGAGTACAGTATGATTTTTTTCCCCTCTTGTGCACCTTTGCAGGTCTAATACAGAACCATAGAATCCTAGTATTGGAATTGGAAGGACCATCTAGTCCATCCTCCCATGCAGGAATACATACTAAATCACTCCTGAAAGATGCCCATCAGACCTCTGTTCAAAGAAGGGAGATCCATAACCCTCTGAGGCAACCTATTTCACTGTAAAACAGTTGTTAAAATAGAAAAGTCCTTCTTGATGTCCATCATCATCATCATATGAAGGCTGTCTCTTTTATGAGAAGAAAATATACCCTCCAAGTATTGTTGGACTGCAACTCCCTTCAGCTTGATGATGATGGTGAGGATGATGCTACTCTGGGGTTCAGGGTGACTTACAAAAGTTAAAATAAACAGCTTTTTTTTAAAAAAAATCACATCATACAAAGGTTAAAAATATAATTAAACTATCAATAGAATTAAAAGCAGATAAAAAACATAAACACTAACAAGAAAAACAAGTATAAAAACATTATAAAAGGGCCTTTCGGCCTGAGCAAGCAGCTTTCAAAGGCTTGCTGAAACAAAAAAAAGGCTTCAGCTGCCTATGGAAGGATTATTGCAAGGACGGTGCCAGTCTAACCTTTCTAAGGCTGTATTTGCACTGAGGAAATAATCCAGTTTGATGCCACTTTAACTGCCATTGCTCAAAGTTATGGAATTCTGGGATCTGTAGTTTTGTGAGATATTTAGCCTTCTCTGGCAGAGAGCTCTGGTGCTACAACAAACTGCAAATCCCAGAATTCCATAGCATTGAGCCATGGCAGTTAAAGCGGTGTCAAACTGGGATTGTTTCTACAGTGCAGATGCAGCCTAGGACACGAATTTCCAAACCTGGGAGCAATCACCAAGAACGCCCTTTCCCATCTTCCCACCAAATGTACCTTTGAGGGTTGTGGAACAGAGGGTCAGGCCTCCCCAGAAGATGTCAAAACACAGGCAGGCTCAGACTACAACCCTTCAGATAAACTGGACTTGAGCCATAACTCTTGATCACAGTTCTAGCCAGCAGGACCAATGGTGAAGGCTTGAGAACATCCACAACCCAAAAAGTGATAGAGGGCCACGTGCTCCAGTCCCTGAAGTACACACTATGTATTACATTGTATGTGTGAGTGTCTGGGGGGGAGGAAGAATGAGTACGTGTGTGTACAAGTGACCGTGCGTGTGCAGGAGCATGTATATATGGAGGGGGAGGTGAAGCCAAACACCCCACCAGCTGCCTATTGTATTCTCTCACCAGCTTCATGAGTACATACTCTGTTCTCAGACAAAATTCATGCAGAAGGAGCAGGAGTCGGGCACGCTGAACTGTACAAGGGCTTGTTGTAAGTTGGAATTGTTCCATGAAAGGAGCCAGGGATTCTACAGCCCATTCTCATTCCCTCAGCCTCTTGACCTTTGAAACAATGCATTTGATGACCTGCACCACATTGTCTTCTCCAAAAGGGGGAAAATGCAGCTAGGGAAAGTTACTTCTAAATGTAACTAGTTGCCATTTGAACACTAAAGGCCCAAAAGTCTGCTTCTGAGCTGGAAATCTTTGGGAGGCTTGGAACTGCAGCCAATTCCAGCTCAGAATAATTGCCATTCTAATTAGATTTTAAATCAATAACTTTTAATTTTCTTCTTTCTTAAAATTAAACAGTTACTTTTAGTCACAGCCCAAAAAGTTACTTTTGGGGGGAATACAACTCCCCCATGGCTATGCTGGCTGGGGAGGTTCTGAGAGCTATAGTCCAAGATGTAATTTTTTAAAAAGTTCTTTAATACTGCAAGCTGCAGGCCAGTGAAACAAAGCACACTACTATACTTGCTTATCCACCTGCAATAGCGCATAAGGCACAGTGCAAGCTAGCATTTTAACCATGTACCATTTTTCTACCTTGTAACTATAAAAGGAACTACATATTACAGTTACACCACAAAAAAGGAGGACGCTTTTAGCTTTAATTAATTTGCTATCATAATTTTACATAATTATATCAGGTTATATCTTCATTACTGGGGAAAGGACTGAAGTATAAGTATCTAGCATTTATTCCAAGCTACTTCCAAGCTCTAGGAGAAGAGCAAGGAAGAATTTGCATGGGGTTAATAAGAGTAAATTCAGTTACGCATTCTATTGGAAGTGAACACCAAAATCTTAGTTTCCCATGAAATGCACTGTCTGTGATCCTACATCACAGTTGCATAGCCTCTGTGGAGTTGCACATTGATTGTGCAATGCAATCTTTATGTTAAGATGGCAATGCTGCACAACTGAATTCACACCTGAATGTGCAACCAATGTGCATGCACATTCACAAAAGTACCAAAAAGCACAACTCTGCTTCCACAACATTGAACTGAATGCAGACATTACTCATCAGACAAAAATGTCCAAGTGCTTCCACAGGAGAATTTACGCATGCATACCCTCCAACTGTCCTGATTTGGCAGGTTCAATCCTGATTAATCCTCTGTCATCCTACATTTCTAGCTGCTTTTAAAACACCCCAGTTTCTCTCTCTTCCTCCCAATTTCCCTTTTTATCCTCTGCTAGTTTCAATTATTGCAAACTGAGTTCAAAGTGCAAAAATAGTCTGGATTAATTTAGGCACCAAGTGAAACATAGCTGTTTACAAAATCTTTGGGGCCTAATTCAGTGGTTCTTAACCTGGGGTCTGTGGACTCCCAGGGGGCTGCAATGTCCTCACAGTAGGTCCACGAAGGCTTGGAAGTTGTTTGGCCCACTCCTCCCTGCAGTGGAGTAGCCACGTGACAGGAGCCAAGGCAAAGTCTGGCTGGCTGGCTTGGCCGGCACATTGCCATTCAATCCACTGCAGGCACAAGCTTGCAGGAAGAAGCAGGAGAAAAGTCTTCCCTCCCCCTCCAGTATCTCTGAGGGAAGGTTTCATGGATGGTGTAGTTGTTGTTATTGTTTTAAGTTTTGTTGTTTTGTTGCTTGGGGGACTGCATCAACAAAACATATTTAAAGGGGGTCCTTGGTAAAGAAAAGGTTAAGACCTACAGACCTTAATTGATTCACTCCAAAATATGTATGTACATAGTTTTAAATTGTTTTAACCTATTTTTTTACTTTTCAATTTGTTTAATAACTTTTTAATTGTTCATTTGAAATGGTTTTACTATATAAATGAATAAATATTAATACCAATTCTACTTGTATGCCAGCTGGAGTGCTGATAATATAGAGCGAGATATAAATATTTCAAGAAATATCATAAAATAAAATTCTTAAGACCTTTACCAGTCCCTTGAGAAAGGTTTGAGACTGAGGGGGCATCTACAGTGTAGAAATAATGTAGTATGACACCTCTTTAAGTGCTGTACCTCCAGCCTATGGACTCCTGGGAGCTGTTTTACAAGCTCCTTAGCCTTCTCTGCCAAAGAGTGCTGATGTTCACAAAGCTACAAATCCCAGGATGAAGTCATGGCAGTTAAAGTGGTGTCAAACTGCATTATTTCTACAGTGTAGATGCATCCTGAAACTCTAGCTTGTAGGCTGATTATTCCCATACCCAGGGATTCCAAGGAACAGATCTTGGAGTCTGAAGACTACTAATATATCTCTAACTGTGTCCTCCTAAATTTATCTATTCAAACTAATACCCCCCAAGTCTGATACAACCTAATTCCTAGGTTAAGCATAATCAAAATCAGGTTTTTTAAAAAAAAAATTTAAAACTTCCTTTGTGTAATGTACTCTAAGGTATTTTGTGATCCTAATGAGAATTCCAGTATATTGCAGGGTACAAAAATGGCTCATGTCCATGGGATTGTTTGTGAGTGGGTTGTTTGTGAGTATAGAATCAGAGGTTCAACAGAGTACCCAAATATCCAGAACCAGAAAACATGTCTTTGTGAGGGGGAAGATTTGTTTTCAGTTAGCTACTACCCTTCTTTCACTTTAGGAAGGGGGGGGGTAAATATATAAATATAACCAACAGCCAGTGTATCTACACTGCATAATTATAGCACTTCAATACCACTTTAACTGCTATGGGTACATTCAACAGAATCCTGGGATTTCTAGTTTGGTGAGAGACAGAATTCTCTGCTAGTGAACTCTGTGGCTATCGTGTAAGGGCCTACAGACTAGGACATACACAGATTTTCTCACTCTCTGATGTGAAGAAAATTGCAGGTCTTCTGGGGAGACCTTCTGGACAGGAAAGTGGACTAAGATTGGGGGGAGAAAGAGAGAGAGAGGCCCTCCCCCTTTCTGGCCTATATATGGCCCTTTTCTTCTAACTTGGGGGCTGTCACCTGGAGTGAAGGCAACACCTCTGGGCAGGTAATGTTATTCTGTTGGAGGGTTGAAAGGTCCCATGGGCTTAGAGTGATGAGTGCAAAGCCTATGGCTCGTTTGCAAAGGGCAGATGTGGATGTGACTTCTGCCTTTCACCCTTTGGGCACTGGTAATGACTCTTAGATGGTCTTATGAGACAAACAATGGAATTGCACACATGAGACTATGCCAATCAAATATCAACCTTTGCCCTATTTAGGATTGCCCAATATCTCTGGAAAATGCACAATATCTTACAATGGGGGTGTATCAGTCTGAGCCAGTTTGGGAGAGCCTCCATTCAGTGGAGAAAAGCAAGACAGTTCCTTGATTGCTCTCAATGAGACCATTTCCTTATCAGCAGGAGGGAGGGAAATTCAAGTTTGGACTTCAAAATTAGGGTTGACTTTCCAAGATGGACAGGGAATCCAGCCTTCTCACTTCCGATATATGCCTTTTACAATGTGTGCAGACTCTGGCAAGAGGCAGCTTCCTGCTTTAAGAATTAAAAGTCTATTTGCAATTCATATTTTACCAGCATAACTTGTAACACTTCCTTCAACAGTCATTCTAAGTCTTTGCTATTTTCTGATAGTAGTATGGAACTACAGTATCTGCATATCTTTACATTGTTGATGTTCCTTCCTCCAGTTTTCCCACCTCCTTCCTCTGAGTCTAATCCAGCTTTCTCCAAATTTAATCCAGTTCCCAGGGACAGGGGTGCAAATTCTCCAGTTTTGACAGGCCCAGCTCCAGCCAAGAGGAAAGTGCTTGGTGCAAACCCTCCAGCTCAGCTAGCAGAGTAGCATCTTACTACAATCCAGGGGGCCTATGGATTGATCTGGTTAGCTTCCTCCTTCCTTTCTAGTAGCTATAGCACTAGGACTCACCCTCCACTCTACTCTGCATCCACCTTCTGGCTAGAAGCAAGTAAACTAGGTTAAGTGTTCCTTATCCCATCTCTCTAAATAAATGACGGGGGGGGGAATAATCTCATCATTTCATCTTGATCTAGAAACAACCTCTCTATCTAAGATTTTTTTCCAAACAAAAAATATGGTGTGTGTGTGTGTGTGTGTGTGTTTGAATGACAACTATGGTGGGTACGTCAAACATAATGCTTAATGACATCACCAGGGGCTATCCCTAGGTCTGAGGTTGGCCTGGAAGCCTCAGAGCCTGGGATAATCCGGAGCCGGCAACCCTAAATAAATGTGTAGTGTGGATGAACTTTGAATCATACCATGTAGTCCCTGCAGCCTAGAACCATCCTTTCCAATCAGCATCTGCGCCTCTCATGCTCTATCAGTGAAACTGCCAGAGATTGAAAGTTGTAACCTTCCGCTTGCAAAGCATGCGTTCAGCATTGGTGCCCTAGAGTTATGGTTCCCTACAGCCTGAGCCCTGTGAGCCGCTGACTCTCAGCCCAGCAGCAGCCCATAGGTTCAGGCTATGTAAGACACAAAACTGCAAAGACAGATTTTGCAGCCCTCTGTGACCAAGCAGTGTGTTCAAAAGGTCTTTGACAAGGACAGGCAATCCCAAAGGAATTGCTGTGCAAAACAGAAGCAAAGAGCAGCATGAAACCCAAAGGGAGTTCCATTAAATCATCATCTTCTCCTTCTTCCTCTTCTTCTGCTTTGTAATGTGAAATTTTGAATGTTGCTTTCAAACAACTCAGACAACAGCAAATAAAGGAGGCAAAACACCAAGAGAAACCCAGAGGAAAAGCAGATAATTGAAACAGATCTTCCAAAAAGTGTTAATAGGATAAACAAAATTATGAGAAGTATAGGGGATACAAAACAACAGAAACCTATAGGCAATGCAGTAGAGGTTGTCCCCGTATCTCCAGGGGATATATTCTCATACCTACCATGGATATGTGAAACCGTGGATAATAGTGAGCCCTATTGAAATTAATGACTTCAGCCCAACTTCTGACAGAAGCATACCATAGAATCATGCTGGAGGACCTAGAAACTGCCTAGAGAAGATATATTTTTTCAGATGTGGATACATGAAACTATAGACATCGGTCCCGTAGATGTGGGGGTTTAACCTGTATAAATAAATATCACAGTTTATAAGGCCATAAACTGCATGCATGGGGTTCATGAAGGGCCCACTAAAATTATGACACTAAAATTATGATATTAAGTAGGGGAATTTTAATTAGATCAAAGGTATGGCTGCGAGAGGTTGGGTAACTTATGGGACCTTTGCACCTGTGTATACCAGTACTCACTGATGAGACTCCAAGCCCAAATGGAATAAAAATGGTTTTTATTGGAAAATAATCACAGAGGCCTTCACACATGCATTCACAATTACAAGACAACCATACAGGGCTAAGCAAGAGTCAAGGCAGAAATACTGGGATAGAGGAATAGATTTGGGGAGTTATGGACTATATTTACCAATCCTGAAGAACAGGGGGTTGTGCAGCAAAGGAAGATTCTGAGGATGGTACAGCAGTCCGGTAGAGTGACGGTGTCCAACTGTAGCACACATGGCTATTATTTGAGGGTAATATTTATACCCAATATTGTACACTTAAGGGGTATTTTGAGTGTCAAACAATGCTTAGATGATCTCCCATAGTTAAACAAAGGAAACTCCAGCTTTGTTGATTGCCGCTAATGGTTGAGACGTTAAGGTTGATAGGTGTATGGCAACCTCCGTATTGTGGAGAGGAAAGGTGCAAGGATAGACATTTGCGGGGATGAGTGGGGATAATAGGTGTTCAGGTCACTGTTTGTTTTTGGAGTATGACTCACTTCTAGGTCCATCCAGGGAAGATGAGGACATTTGGCCTTAATGACTCTGACTAAGGAGTTTCACATTAATCTTGTCCTGGGAGTGTTTGTGGGGGAATTTCTAAGACATCTTCGTAGGTCCTAGTGATCTCCACTTGACTCTATCTTTGGTCAGCCCTTGTCTACCTTAGACCTTGTGAAGAGTCCAATAGGCCGAATTATGAATTATTAGAAGTAGGGGTGTAAGTCCAAGTAACAAAACTTGGGGAAAAACAGCCAAAAATAGCAAAGAGTGGAAACTGGAATTTACCTCTGGTTTCATTTTTGGCCAGTTTTCAACAGGTGTGTGACCTGTCCCAGGGTCTGAGAACAGAAATGGGTGCCCACATCCTTTACAGTTGTCCACTCCTACTTTATAATATTTTGATAATAAGAAATTCCAATTCACCAAAGATCCCTTCCAAAAGTAAATAAAAGCTTCCTGCTTGCAAGTTTTGTCACTTTTATTACTTCTTGCTTGTTCTGAAAATGGAAAAAGCACTAACTACAGCTATCTTCAGTAACCATCATTATCTAAAATACCTTGGAGACAGAAAACAACATTTAATTTTTTTTAAAAAAACATGAAATGCAATAAAATAGGATCTGATTTTCCCTGGCCTCTCACAAGGTGATGTTTACCATTGCCATTACAGCTATGTTCTCTTGGTGAATCATGGGAGACTGGTATGTTTTGTCTGTAGTCATTGAAAAGTTGTTTGGAAAGCTTAACTGCATCACATTACTGATGAAGACTTTTGAAATGACATCACAATCATGGGAGTAATTTTCATTCAGCCTGTGATACACAACCTGTTCAGAGACTGCAATTTTGCTTGTACAATATCTGTGTGGATTTAATCCCATTTGTGGAGTCTTCTGGGTGGATTATAGAATCATAGAATCATAGAGTTGGAAGAGACCACAAGGGCCATCTAGTCCAACCCCCTGCCCTTCAGGAATACACAATCAAAGCAGATGGCCATCTAGCCTCTTTTTAAAATCCGCCAAAGAAGGAGACTCCACCACACTCTGAGGCAATGCATCCCACTGCTGAATAGCTCTTACTGTCAGGAAGTTCTTCCTAATGTTTAGGTGGAATAACTTTTCCTGTAGTTTGAGTCCATTGCTCCATGTCCTAGGACTTTTTCAGACAGGGAGAAAAACCATGAGGAGGTCGGAAAAAGAAGGGGGCTGTCCTCCTCCGTCCTCCTCCTGACCTTTCCCTGTGCTGCGGCCACCGCTTTTTATTGACGGAGAACCTCCATCAATAAAAAGCAGCAACTGCAGCACAGGGGGAAGGTCAGGAGGAGGTCGGGAGGAGGATGGAGGAGGATGATGTCATCTGAAATGGGGCTCTGTAAGTGCAACAGCTCCATTCTTCTCCCAACCTCCTCGGGGGGGGGGTCCCCCATTTGAAAAAGTCTCTGGTGTCTGAGGCAGTAGAAAACAAGCTTGCTCCATCCTCAGTATGACAACCCTTCAAATATTTAAACATGGCTATCATGTCCTCTCCCTATGCCGCTCCTCATAGGGCATGGCTTCCAGACCTCCCACTATCCTGGCCGCCCTCCTCTGGACATGTTCCAGCTTGTCCATATCCTTCTGGAATTGTGGTGCCCCAAACTGGACACAGTATTCCAGGTGAGGTCTGACCAAAACAGAACAGAGTGACACTATTACTTCCCTCGATCGAGACACTATACTCCTGTTCATTAAAGATCTTACTCTATAACTTGAAGTTTTACTACAGGGAGAATACATCTCCCTTGTTGCAACAATTTCATTGGCTACATGTCTGTTTCTGGGCACAATTAAAAGTGCTAGTGGTGACTTCCAGTGGCGAGGGCATCATGTGAGGACGAGACACAGGGAGCTCGTGTACCTTGTTCACTCAATTTGGAGATAACTGCCCCCCCAAAAAAGAAAAGGGGCAAATTTGTTTGGGGTAACAAACAATCGGAGGGGGTCTGGAAAGGACCAATTTGGCCAGACTAGCATTTTGGAAAACACAAAGAAATCAAACAACTTCTCCAAACTGCGGACATCTGAGGAGGTCCAAGGCTTACCACACCTGGATTGAAGCTGCCAATTCTGGTAAAAATAACATCACCACTTTTTTTAAAAAAAAAGATTTTAAAGACTTCAGAGCTGCAAGTAAGCTAATTTTCTTTTCAGTCTTGTGGGAAAACCTCCTAGTATTCATTTCTGTTAAATGGACAAATTGAGTTTGTAAAGCTGAGTGAAGAAACTTGGCGAGAAGTGGAGGGGGGAAACCTTATGAAGGTGGAGTAGCGTACTTAAGAGAAAGGAATAAGAGTTTAAAGTGTTTGAACTGAAATAAAATACTCAACAACTAAAAAATAAGAAGAGGGGAATAAAGAGGAGAAACTTCTGCTGTGCTTTTTGCAACCGGACTTGTTTATCTCGGATTGGCCTTTTTAGTCATCAGCGCGCTTGCAGAAAGCGCAGGATGAGTCCTTCCTGAATCTTCATTTGCGAAGAAAAGCCAGAGAGAGAGAGAGATAAAATATATATCAGTAAAAAAGAACATGAATAAAAATAACAAAAAGAACAGAAGACGAACAGAAAGAAAGAAAAGGATTTGAGGAGACAGCACACACAAAATTGTATAAAGGAGGTGGTCTAAAGTAAATACGGAAGATAAGGGGAAGAAATAAAGACAAAGGCACTAAGAAAGAGAAAGAAAGAAATAAAAAGAGAGTAAATAAGATGAACAAAAGAAAAGGAAAACAAATATAAAGACCACAAAAGTTAGGATTTAAAGGGACAGTGTGCAACGAAACTGTATAAAGGAGGCAGTATAAAGCAAAATACAGAAGATAGAGAAATGAAACAAAGACGAGGACACTAAGAAAATAGTAAAGAAGTAAAGATAGAGATATTAAGGTAAAAACAAAGTAAAATACAGACTAAAATCTGAACGTATAGTTTCTGAGTGCCATAAAGGCAAAAGTAGCCCAACTGTGCCTCTCCGACTGTTGTGACTGGTGACTGTTGGTCTCTGAGCCTTCATGTCATTAACAACAGTAAAATCAGTCTAAAATAAAATACAGAAGATAAGGGAAAGAAGTAAAAGATGAAGACATTAGGGAAAAAAAATAAAAAGAGAGAGATTAAGACGAATAAAAGGAAAAGCAAACACAAAGACCACAGTGGCTAGGATTTAAAGGGACAGCGAGTAATGAAACTATATAAAGGAGACAGCACGCAGTAAAATACAGAAGATACGGGAGTGAAACTACAAATGAGGATGCTAAGAAAGAAGTAAAGACAGAGATATCAAGACAAAGATAGATTTGGATACAGATAAAGACATAAATTGGACATAAATTAATTGAAAGGAAAGGGAAAGATCAAGTAAAGAGGAGTAAGCAGAGAAAAGGGAGGATTAAGGAAAGAATAAGGGGAAGAAGAAGGGAAAAAACTAAATAAAATAAGAATGGAGGAAAAAAGACTTTGAGATACAAGGAGTATGAGAAACAAGACCTACAATTAAAAACTCGAATCAACATAGGAACTTACGGGAAAATATTAGAACCAACAGACAGAGGAAGAAGACAAGGATAAGAGGAGAAAGTAAAAGGCTGGAAAGAAATAGGAAAATATAAAAACAAGACAAGAAGTTAACAGACAGAACGAGGAATTTAAGCAAAAAAGAAAAAGAGAGAGATAAAGCTATAAGTGGGGAGTGCTTTTAAATAGCACCAAAACAAGATTATAAACTTTAGTAAGAAAGGAGAAGAGTGGGAGATATTGCATATGATATTGATTTTGAATGTTAATGAATAATTTGATGTAATGTTCATGACAAATTGATATATAGGTCTTTGAAAGGGGAAACTGAACCTGCTATGTATGTGTCTTAATTAGGAGTAAATACAGAAGAAGTTAAAGAGGATATAAGATATTAATTTATAAGGATATAGTGATATAAGGGAAGTACAAAAGATAAAAGTATTATTATAATAATTAAAAGGAGTGGATTTGGGGAATACTTCAAAGATCAGAGTGATACACATGGTTGCTATAGAGATTGCTATTATATAACTGTACATTGTATCTTTTATTTCTATTGCTCATTATATGCTTATATTAAACAGGGAATATATCTATAAAAGAAACTAGCAGCACAACTAGATATCACAAATTAACACATATTAGATAAGAGGGAAGTAGATTCCAAAGCGAAGGAGAAATAAAGCTGTTTGTGTGAAGAGGTGATTATATAGTTATACAGAGATTTAGAAAGCTAGGAATTTACAACTAACAAAGACACAGTAAGCTAGATGAGTATGCCAATTATGAGAAAAGCTCTGGCACAATCACGATCTCAGTCACAAACAACAAGGAGAACATCTATAAATATGGCGACAAAGATAGGGGATACAAACCAAATGTTGTTGAATGAATTTTTAAAAAACTGAGTAAAGAACTGAGATCAGAAATGAAAGACTTAAAAGGGGATATAAGGTCAGATTTACAAAAACAACTTGATAAATTTGGTTCACAACTAGAAGCTGCTACAAAGGATATAGTGAAAATAAGCAACGAATTGCAAAGATTACAAATTAAAACTGGAAATTTAGAAAAAGAATTAAACAGCTAGAAACTCAGGCAGAACTAGGAAATAACCAAAGAATATTACAAGAAAACAAAAACAGAGCAAAGTGTATAAAAGTAAGAGGTCTAGCAGAACAACAAAGTGAAGATTTAGCAACAAGAATTATTCCAGTATTAGTGGATTACATTGGATAGGCACCTGAACAACTTGACGTGGAGGTGGACAAACTTTATAGAATAGATTCATGGATAGCAAGAAAGAAAAAGCTTTCACGGAATATATTAATTTACTTTCTGAGGGAAAGAGTTAAAGATATAGTAATACAACAAAGTTTCAAACATAGTTTAATTATAGAAGGAGAAGTTAAAATATATAAGGATATACCACTTCAAGTGTTAAAAAAGAGGAAAGAATATAACTTTCTGATCCAGGTGCTTAAGAAAAAAAGAAATCCAATATAAATGGAATAAAATTGAGGGGATAACATTCACTTACAAGTATAAGACAGTGGTGATAAATTCTATAAATAAAGCAAAAGAGTTCCTAACAAAAATACAAGAAGAACAGATGGATAAAAAAGAAGAGAAAAACTAGAGATGAACCCCAAGAACAACAGACAACAAAAAAGGACAATATAGGGAAAAGTAAAAACTTAGAGGAAAAAAATAGTCAAGGAAGAGAAAGTGAGGTAGAGGAAGAAAGACAGGAAGAAGAGAAAGAAATATTTAGAAGTGAATTAGAAGGAGAGGAAGAAGAAGGTGAAGAATTAGAGGAAGAACTAGATTCAGAGAAAGACGAAGAAAGAAAGAAAAATAAAAGTGCTAGCGGTACCCTATAAAGCCCTTACATGGCTTGGGTGCAGGATATTTGAAGGACTATACTTCTCTTTATGAGTCTTCACATAAAGCGCCTTCTCAGTGGCTGCTCCCAGACTTTGGAATTCCCTCCCTAGGGAGGCCAGGATAGCTCCCTCCATGCTCTCTTTCTGTCAGCTGATGAAATCATTCTTGTGCCACCAGACTTTTAGAAATTGAATAGGATGGGCTTTTAATGACGTGCTGTGCTGTTTTATGGTTTTTTATTGTCTTTTAATGAATTATAATATTTTTAATGTTTAATGTTTCAACTTTATAAATTGTTTAATTGCTTTTCAAATAACTCTATATTTATACATTTATCTAAGCTTTTGTTTAGTTTTTAATCTGTATTGTTTTAAAATCTATTGTTAGTCACCTTGAGTCCCATTATTGGGAGAAAGGTGGGATATAATGAATAAAATAGTAATAATAATGACTACCACCACTATCACCTTGCTTCTTATTGATTAGTATCGGGCACCAGTGTATTTTTATCAGCTGTTGTGCTTAACATTTCTGTATTAAGTGTTGGTTATTCTCATGCACCATTACTAAGTGCTTACATGTATTTTGTAAATGATTATTATTATTATTATTATTATTATTTCTATTATTGGGAATACTTTACAAAAGAAAAACATTTGGAACACTTTACAAAAGAGTCTTGAGTAACAAACACCTGAGGTGAAGCACAAAAATCAGTGTGTATAGAGCCATTGTACTGTCTATTCTCCTTTATGGGTCTGAAACATGGGTCACCTATCACCAACACTTACGACTCCTCGAACGCTTTCATCAGCACTGTATACGCACAATCCTAAATATACACTGGACTGACTATGTGACAAATGTTGCAGTCCTTGAGCAAGCAGGGATCACCAGCATTAAGGCCATGATATTGAGAACACAGCTGCACTGGGCAGGACACATTTCTAGGATGGAGGACCATTGCCTCCCCAAAATAGTACTCTATGGTGAACTCGCCACGGGTCAGTGTAAGAGGGGCGCTCCAAAAAAGCAATATAAGGACTCCCTGAAACAACATCTCAGGCTTGGCCAAATTGATCACCAACAATGGTCCACCCTAGCCTCATATCAGGAGGCATGGAGACGCACTATCCACAATGCTGCAGCCTTACTTGAGAACTCACACCAAACAAGTCTTGAAGAAAAACGACAACACAAAAAGAATCTCAACCTGGAAACATCACCCAAGGAGACCCTCTGCTGTGTTTTCTGCAACCGGACTTGTTTATCTTGGATTAGCCTTTTTAGTCATCAGCGCGCTTGCAGAAAGCGTGGGATGATTCCTTCCTGAATCTTTGTTTGCAAAGAAAAGCCATAGAGAGAGAGAATAGTAATTTCTTGCCTGCTTCTCCCTAAGGCTTGATATGGGGTACATCATGAATTAAAGTACAATATATAACTAAAACATAAAATCATTTAAACACGAAGGTTAAAACACATTGGATTAAAACAAACATTATATTAAATACATCTATAAACTTAAAATAGCAATTTAACATTCATAATTTAAAACCAACTGGATAGGCTTGCCGGACAAGATAGTCTTTAATACTTTTTAAAATTCAAACAGTGTGTTTAGCTGTCAAACCTCTTTATGATACAGTAGAACCTATTTGCTATATTTATAATTTTGGTGTGAATTTTGTCTAAAGTCTATTTTCTCTTTCTTATTTTGGTCCCCTTCCTCTTATTTTTTTAAAGACCCTCCACTCTTTGTCTATTCTGGTTTTTAGTTTGAACTTTAAGGGAACTAACAAAGGTGCCAAACCCATTTGGAAGATAGAGCTCAACACCTAGGATAGCAAATTCCAAGTTGGGAGAAAACATGGAGTGGATTTACTGCCCTGATTGACATGGAAGCCACTAGATGGCAGTGCCTGAAGGTACAGCCATCTTGACTGGTGGCCACTGATAGTCTTAGGCTGGAATTCAGGTTGGGACATCTGCACTCGTACATGTCCCTTATGCATGTGGATGTGTGCTTTCAGGCACTGCAGAGGGTTGGTAGTCCCACCTTCTCCATGCAGCGCCGAAAGACCTCATGCCAACCTACTTTAAAACCCAAAACTGCCTCACACAAGCATTTTGTGCTTCATTGTGAACAAGCAGGATATGAGAAGCATCTGGCAATCACTCCCCTCCCAGCCGGATGCACAATGATTACGAGAGCACTGAGACCACTGGAGGACCTCCCTGGAACTTAGCGCTGATGTCATCATTGTGCATCCAGCTATGGAAAGTGGTATCCAGATTTGATCCTGCCTATTTACATTGAAGCATATACAGTTGTCCCTTCACATTCGCTGGGGTTTGGTTCCAGCCCCCCCCCCCTTGAATACCCAAATCCGTGAATACTCAAGTCCCATTATATGCAATAGCATAGCAAAATGGTGTCCTTTATATAAGATGGCAAAATCAAGGTTTGCTTTTTGGATTATTTTTTTTAAAGAATATTTTCAAGCCATGAATATTTAAAACCGTGAATGCCAAATCCGTGAATGTGGAGGGACAACTGTAATAATAATAATAATAATAATAATAATAATTTATTTATATTCTGCCTTTTCCCTAAGGAATCAAGGCAGAGCACAACATAAATTATAACAATAAAATATTATAACAATAAAAACACAAGGTTAAAAAACAATCCCATATCCTGTCTCTCCCCTCAGTCATAAATACAGTAAATGTCTGTATGAGACAGTTTTGGGGTTTTAAAGTAAGTCAGGGGTGGTATATGTGTCAGTGTAGCATAAGGTCTCCATGTGGATCTTCATGGTACCTTGAGCAGCTGTTGAACTGAAGCCTTAATCTCTCTGAACTTGGCTAATTCTCCTTTAAAAGCCATTTAAGTGTCATGCCCTGTGAGTCTGAGCATATGGAATCAGAGGAGGAGGAGGATGACATGGCAGGGGACGGCCCTATGGACTCTGGCACAGGTTTATCTACTCCTGTGCCAGCAGGGAACCCTGCCAACTTGGAGGCTCAAGCTGAGGAAGAGCCTGGCCCTAGTGGGTTGGCATCAGTCCCAGCAGAGAGCCCTACCAATTGAAATAAGGAAGAGGAAGAGGAGACGGACTTACCTCAACCATTAATCAGCCAGCAGAGATCCCAAAAGGAAGCTCAAAGAAGGTCGCTGAGGCTTAATCAGAAACACCGGCTCATCAAGGAGCACCTGATAAAACCTTGATTGCTGTATATAGACCTTGGGGAGCCATGGAGGCTTTGTCAGGGATCAGCTGATCTTCCTGGTGAAAGCTTCCTGCTGGTTGTCTTTGACTCTGTGTTCCTGTTGCCTTGATTCTAGTTGCCTTGATTCGTGTTTAGATCATGGACTGTTCCTGACTACAGTGTTACCTGATCCTGTTGACCCACGGACTTGTTTTGACCCATGCTGACTGCCGTAAGCCCCTGACTTTTTGGACTGTGCTACTGGACTAAATGTTTGCAAGACTGTGTTTCCATTCCTTTGTGCTAATTACCAGTTGGCTACCTTTCCAGATTTTGTTGTTTGTTATACTTTGCTAGCATCTAGCTGCTTTCTCAGACATTAAGCCACCATCATAACTTGCAGATGTAGGTGGGTTTTTGTTGTCGTTGCTCTTATTTGCTGTCATGGCAACCCTGTGCATGACAGACCGCCAGGCTCCCTAGTCATCTGCTGCCCTGTTCAGGTGTTGCAAACTCAGGGCTGTGGCTTCCTAGATCGAATCAACCCAGCTGTACTGTGGTCTCCCTCTTTTCCCACTGCTTTCCACTTTACTAGGCATTATCATCTTTCCTAAATATAGGTGTCTAGGGCTACTGACACACTGCAGAAGTAATCCCATTTGACAGTGCTTTAACTATCATGGCCCCATCCTATGGTATCCTGGGATCAGTAGTTTGTTGTGGCACCAGACAGGGAAAGCTAAATATCTTACAAAACTACAAATCCCAGAATCCTATAGCATTGAGCCATGGCAGTTAAAGCAGTGCCAAACTAATAACTACTAAAAATAAAATAAAACTGTGTTATTTCTGTGGTGTGTCAGCAGCCTGGGGCTGGCTACAGGAAACACACAACTCCCTTGTTGCAACAGCTCCACTAATTGTCAGTCTATTTCCAGGCACAATTCAAAGTGCAGGTTAGGATCTATAAAGCCCTATATGGCTCAGGTCCGGATTATTTGAAGGACTCATACTGTCCCATATGAACCTGCCCATGTGTTGAGTTCTTCTGGGGAGACCCTGCTCTCTGTCCCAAGACTCTCACAGGCACATATCTGGTGAGAACACAGAAGAGAGCCTTCTCAGTGGCTGCTCTGAAGCTCTGCAACTCCCTTCCCAGAGAGGCATCCCCCTTGCTATATTTCTGCAAGCAGGTGAGGAACTTTTTGTTCCAGCAGGCCTTTGAGGACTGGTTGCTTACGGGAATGGGCATCATATAATGTGCTACATTTTCTATTTGCTGCTTTCTTTTAATGCTTTATGTTTTTTAAAATAGTTTTTAATTCTTTGATACTGGTTGAGTATCCCTTATCTGAAATGCTTAGGACCAGAAGTGTTCCATATTTCAGATTTTGGAATACTTGTATATACATAATGAGGTATCTTGGAGATGGGACCCAAGTCTAAACACAAAATTCATTTATGTTTCATATACACCTTATACACATATCCTGATCATAATTTTATACGCAATATTTTTAATCATTTTGTGCATGAAACAAAGTTTGTTTATGTTGAGCCATCAGAGAGCAAAATTGCCACTATCTCAGCCACCCAGGTGGACAATTTTGGATTTTTGAGTATTTTTGGATGTTGGAATATAAGGAAAATCTCAACCTGTGGTTTAATTACAGGTTTAATTGGGTGGGGGGCTGGTGGTGCAGTAGGCTAATGCAGCCAAAACTCATGCTAGATCTTGAATCATAAATTCGATCCCAGCCCCTCCCAGGTCGACTTAGCCTTCTGTAAGCCGGTAAAATGAGGAGCAGTGTAATAAAGATCTGGGGCGGTATGCTGTGGAAAACTGTTAATTCAGTTTCCACAAAAGCAGCTGCCTTTATTTGCAGTGTTATTCCTGCAGCATGCCAACAGCGCCACCTACTGGCATTTGCATGTACAATTGTCTGTTTGTCATTGAATGTGCTTTGTATCATCATATGGAATAAAACTGTATTGAATTGTACTATATTCTGATTGCATACTGTATGTTGTTGTACCCCGCCCCGATTCTGTGGAGAGAGGTGGGTAATAAATAATTAAGTATTACAGCTTTAACTTTTTATGCTATGACTGTTTAGCTTTGATTGCTTTAACAGTTGTAAGCCACCTTGAGTCCTGAATTAGGATAAAGGCAGGTTATGATAACAATAATAATAATCATAATAGAAAGTTTGGTAACTTTTGATGTTGCCCTTATGTTAAGATACTTTGGGAATGGTTCCCCTCTGCCCTTGATTTAGGGTGTTTTGAAAGTCCAGAGCTAGGAGTGGGCAGCTGGCTCTGAAAATACCAACAAGATAGCTCAGCTTCTCTTTGCTGGGTTACATGGTTACCATTCCTGACACTAAAAATAACAGCAGGAAAGACTGGAGGAGTGTAAGGCTTTTCTGTCATGTATCCCTGCTTGTTCTCATAGAGCTGAGTGCTCTTAGTGGCATCAGATAACCTTCCATAACTAATGTGACTGGGGTCACCTCAACAGAGACAAAATCCTGTGTTTGTTGATTGTGGCTGCTGCAAGACTTCTGGGGTTGGTCAGTTGTTTATGAAGTATTCCATCGACAGCTGTCCGGGGGGGGGGGCTTTCACACTATGCACTTATAACACTATGATTCCACCTGAATTGTCATGGCTGCATCCTATGGAATCCTGGGGTTTGTAGTTTGGTGAGGTGCTAGGGCTTTCTGGCTGAGCATTTTAAATGTCCCTCCCTAAACTGCAAGTCCCTGGATTTGATAGGACGGAGCCATGGCTGTAAAGATGGAATCAATGTGCTATAATTATGTAGTGTGTTGCCCAAATTGTGTGGTGTCTATAAGGATCCCACTAGTGGCTGAATCTTAATGTGGGGAATATTTAATTAGCTCAAAATGGCAGCAAGAGGCCAGGTAATGGCAGGATCTTTTGACCTATGTATACCAGTAGTAACTGAGGAGACACCAAGCTAGAATGTACAATTAAATTGTTTTTTATTGGAAATTACTCTTAACAGCTTTCACTCTTACACTCAGGCTTCAAGTAATCACACAAGGCTATCAGAGAAAGTAGGAAGTATTTGGATAGAGGAATCGAGCAAGGGGACTGTGGGTTATACTATAGTGATCCTGGAGAGCTAAGATCACAAAGTAAACTGGCAGCATGGAGATCCAGAAGACAAAATGGTGACACAGACTGTCATGGAGATGAGAAGGGGATCTGTGCTCCTATGGCTACATAGTCTGATGGGGAGTCTAGAAGAGCACTTTGGTGGAATTTTAGGGTGGTTTTAATATTTAATAATTCTCCTAAAGGGATGAGATTTAGAGTGGAATACAATGTCTGTTGGAGTTTCCCAGGCTAAAACATAGGATTCTCTGGATGTGTTAATGATCATTAATGGTTGATACAATTGGAATTGAATAGGAACAGACAACTTCTATTGTTGAGGAGAGGAGAGGGAAAACATTTTGCAACCATTGAGGACTCTGCTGTTTTTGAGTGGATTAGGAATGACTCATCTCCAGGTGGTGTCAAGGAAATACATTGACCTAGATGTAGGAACTCAGAAACCCCCTTCCTAGGTTAAGCATAACTCCAACCTTAGTACCTGGGCATCTCTGATTTACTTGCCAACCACATGGAAGGCCACAGCAAGCCAAATTATTAAATATTGCCAATTGTGTGATATTCCAAGATGGGTGATATCAGGGTAGGTAACAAGTGTGGAAGGATCCCAGGATGTAGCCAAAGCATATAATCCATGTTATCACTTCCCTTGAACATGGAAGGCAGTAGGAAAAGATCAAGTCTACAAGGCACACCCCATGCTGGCTGGAGAGATATTCTCCCAAGCTCTGTCAAAAACTTCACCCAGAAAACCAGTACAGATTTATACACTGTACTTAGATATATGTTTCCAAGATGATATGGATAATTATTTCAGCAACAGTACAGCTTTCTTATGCTTAATAAGGACACTCCCTGCATAACTGGGACAGTTGGAGGGTAGGCAACTTGGTGTGCATTTAAGAATGTCACCTTTATTTCATATGTTGCTGCTGGATACTAAAAATAGGACTCCCTTCTATTTACTGCACAAAATGGAAATTAACATTTCTTGGTGTCACATTTTAAGAGGCAATTAAAGGTTTCATATGCACACACACACACAAAAAAAAACCAATTAAGGCTTTATTTTCCCCCAGTGCTAAATTGTATATGCCCGATTAAGGACATTTATTGGACTCTTTGCGTATGAAATTAACAAGAGGTTTCCTAACTCCTGAAGAACAATAATCAGTCCATGCTCTGTAGACAGTTGTGTACTCTAATGGTCTTTGGTTAGGAGTGTACACAGTTTCTAGCTTGTTGGAGGAAGACCCATGGAGCTTTTTCACACTGCAATGTGATTCTGCTTTAACTGCAATGATTCCATTCCTGTGGAATCCTGGGATTTATAGTTTAGGGAGGGGTTCTCAGGATCCTCAGCCAGACAGCTATTGTGCTTCACCAAATGACAAACCCCAGGATTACACAAGATGCAGCCACAACAGTTAACACAGAATCATACTGCTAGAATTGCGTAGTGTGAAAGGAACCTAGGAAATGCACATGGTGAAATAAACTGTGCAGCTACAAACTTTGGGGTTTCTCTGTGCACCTTCCTGCTATTTCTCTGTGCAGCTGCGAGCAGGAGAAACCTTGGTGTGTAGGAGAATGGGACAGAGTGGGTCAGAACCATGCCTAGTGCAGAATGAGGCAACTGCTTCAGGCAGTGGATGCTAAGCAGTGTGCTGGGGTAAGTGAAAGTAACCATACTTCCAACCCTCCTTACCAAGCTCCCCTTGCATGAGGTCAGAACTGTATGCACCCAACCTACTGTACTGAAGTTACATTCAACTGCCAGTCCAATTGATTTCTCTGTATGGAATGGGGGCATCATCTGGTCCTTGGCTTCAGAGAGCAAAATATCTTGGGTCACCCCCTGCTCAGAGTTTACAAGCTTTATCAGCCTGCCTCTCTTCTCCAGACGTGGGAGTATAAACAAGGATGAGACATGTAGTGGAGCATTTAAAAGAGAAATTATACATGAACCAAATAAGGTCACCGTTTTATCCACCTTATCACTGAATGTCAGCATCCCAGATCAAGGCAGCTTACAATGAAAACACAAATGTTGCCAGCCTGTACTGAATTTTCTGGCTTGGAAGCAAGCCCAAATAAACTCAGCGAAATGTACCTTTTGAACAGTGACAGCTGGGAGCTCCCATCTTACACCAGCAGGGAATCTACTCTGGGGTTTAGTCTGAAATTTAAAGGATTTGTCCTTGTGCTGAACCTACTTGAACGGATATGGTCCAACATCTTGGGCAGTTCCTTTAAAATTCAGATGAAAATAGTGTATTTGTACCTCTTTCTGGGTTCTATTTAATTATAATTTAATATTCCAAAGGTAATCACAATTTAAAATCCCTATATATCTATAGATTCTGCATCCAAATAGTCAATAGTTGTTCAAAAATTAAAAAAAAAACAACAACCCAAAAGCAAACTTTGCCATTTTATATAAAGGAAACCATTTTACTACACCACAAAGCCTTCGACACTGTGAGTAGAAAAGGTCTGTGGCAGATTCTGGAAAGACTAGGATGTCCCCGCAAATTCCTTAAAATGATTATCTTGCTACACGAGGGCCAGCGCGATCAAGTCAGATATGGCGATGCTCTTTCAGAGCCCTTTCTAATAACTAATGGAGTGAAGCAAGGTTGTGTTCTTGCACCAACTTTATTTACAATCTTCTTCAGCATGATGCTCCAAAGAGATACGGTAAAGCTTGAAGAAGACGACAGCATCTATATACATTACCGTACTGATGGTAGCTTGTTTAACTTAAGCCGCCTGAGGGCTCACACTAAGACTCTAAACTATCTACTCCGTGAGCTGCTCTTCGCCGATGATGCTGCCCTTGCTGCCCACACAGAAGCAGCTCTGCAGCACCTAACATCCTGCTTCGCAATGGCTGCAGAGCTGTTTGGGCTAGAAGTCAACCTTAAGAAAACGGAAGTTCTTTACCAGCCTGCACCACAGGATGAACACCACCATCCCCACATTGCCGTCGGCAAATTTGTGCTCAAGTCCATTCAGCAGTTCACCTACCTGGGAAGCATCATCTCCTGAGATGCCAAGATTGACAAAGAGATCGATCACAGATTAGCAAAGGCATATAGTGTATTTGGAAGACTTCACAAAAGAGTCTGGAGTAATAAACACCTGAGGTGAAGCACAAAAATCAGTGTGTATAGAGCCATTGTACTGTCTATTCTCCTTTATGGATCTGAAACATGGGTCACCTATCGCCACCACCTACGACTCCTCAAATGCTTTCATCAGCGCTGTATACACATAATCCTAAATATACACTGGACTGACTATGTGACGAATGTTGCTGTCCTTGAGCAAGCAGGGATCACCAGCATTGAGGCCATGATATTGAGAACACAGCTGCGCTGGGCAGGGCACATTTCTAGGATGGAGGACCATTGCCTCCCCAAAATAGTACTCTATGGGGAACTTGCCACAGGTCAGCGTAAGAGGGGCGTTCCAAAAAAGCGATACAAAGACTCCCTGAAACAACATCTCAGGCTCTGCCAAATTGACCACCAACAATGGTCCACCCTGGCCTCACATCAGACGCATGGAGATGCACTAACCACAATGCTGCAGCCTTATTTGAGAACTCACGCCGAACAAGTCTTGAAGAGAAACGACAACGCAGAAAGAATCACAACCCAGAAACATCACCCAAGGAGACCTTCTGCTGTGCTTTCTGCAACCGGACTTGTTTATCTCGGATTGGCCTTTTTAGTCACCAGTGTGCTTGCAGAGAGTGCGGGATGAGTCCTTCCTGAATCTTCGTTTGTGAAGAAAAGCCAGAGAGAGAGAGAGAGAGAGAGAGAGAGAGAGAGAATAGGACTTGAGCATCCAAGGATTTTGGTACCCACAGGGAGTCCTGAAACCAAACTCCAACGGATACCAAGGGCCCGCTGTATATATATATATATGTTTAACGACAATACAACAAATTATATATATAATTCGAGAAATATACACTGCCCTCAAAAATGCCAGTGCAGGACTTAATTACAAGATTCTTCTGCCTGTGCTGCTCAGGAGTATTGCAACATTTGGGACTTGTCTATATGAGGCTATAAAATGTGGATAGATGCTCACTAATTCCAATTCACAGCAGCTTTCATTTATCTTAATGATTTTTTGTCAAGATTGCAGGCATGTGAAGCTATCTACATTTGTTGTTCAAACAGGCATGCCTGCGAATCAAGATGGTGGGCATGAGTGAATTACTCATGTTTTAATTGTCACCAGTTGCTGCCACAGAACAATATTTTTTTAAAGCAAATCCAAGGTGTGGAAGTGCGATCTTCTGCTAAAAGAAATAGAAATAATTTATTTATTCCACTTAAATAAATAGAAAGAAAAGAGGAGAAAGGGTTGTTTTGTTGCCTGAGCACATGATCGCTACTGCAAAAATCCAACATGGTGGCTTCAGGGTCTTGTCTTGTTAGCAAGCTCTGCCCTTTGCACACATCCAACCAATCAGCTTTCTACTTCTGCTCTGATCTGGAATGCACACCGAAGTGAATCGGTTGTCCCAATGAGTGAGAATGGGCATTCCCCACAGAGCTTCTTTTAAAATACAGGGAAAGTCACAAAGGCATGTCCCATACAGTATATGGCAGTTTTGCCCCCCCCCCCTTCCGAATACGGCACATTGATTTGAGATCTCATTAAGACAAATCATACTCTCCCTGAATTCTATGAGGAGTATTTTCGCCATATAGACAACCCCTTGGGTGCAATCTTAAAGCCTTTATTCAAGGGGCAAAGGGCCTACTCCTTAGCCCAGGGAACTGCATCTCCTCTCCAGATCTGTCTGAAGTCAACTAGCAAGTACAGCCCCTTACTTAGGGCTTCCCCACCCACTCAGCTAAACCAATAATTCATAGGAGTTACATATGCACCACCCTGACATAGAAGCCACCAGCTGTCATGTTTACAGACTAGACACGTACGTGATCACACTGAAAACTATACAAGAGGTTGTCTATATGGCGAAAATACTCTTCATAGAATTTGAGGAGAATACGATTTGTCTTAATGAGATCCTACATCAATCCACCATATTCAGAAGGGGCGGGCAAAAATGCCAAAAACTATGCAGGAAAAACCTTTGCGGCTTAAAAAAGCCTTGCAGGGAATGCGCATTCCTACTTGTTAGGACAACCAATTTACTTTGATGACCATTGCCGATAAGAGCAGAAGTGGAAAGCTGATTAGTCAGACATGTGCAGGAGCGGAGCTTGTCTTGGAGAACTAGCATGGTATAGTGGTTTGAGTGTTGTACTAGGACTCAAGGACACCAGGGTTCGAATCCTCACTTGGCCATGGAAACCCACAAGGTGACCTGGGGCAAGTCATATGTCCTTATCCTCTCAGAAAGGTAATTTATGAAAAAATCTTGCAGAGAAACCCTAGGATAGTGTTGCTGTAAGTTGCAATCGACTTGTAAGCACATAACAACAACAAGCTGTCCTGAGGCCTAGTTTGGGGGGAAAGGTGGCAAATAAATAAATAATCAATAGGAGAGGAGAAATTGGTGTAACTCAATGCCAGTGTTCAGACATCGACATGTATTGTGTTTGGCTCTATGTCTATTCAGACAGACACCTCATGCCAACCACTTTGCAAGGAACAAAATCTACACTTTATGCTGCAACCAAATAGCTAGAACTAACCAAAAAAAAAAGTGGGTTGAACGGAAGGAAGAGATAAAAAAAGAGAAGACAAGACAAGGCCCTTCAGACTGCAGGGGGGAAAGCTAAAATCTGAGAACCAAGCCAGAAAAAGAATACAGTGGGCCCTCAGTATCTGCTGGCGTTTGGGTTCAGGACTCCCTGTGGATACCAAAATCTGTGAATGCTCAAGTCCCATTATATACAATGGTGTAGTAAAATGGTGCCCTTATATAAAATGGCAAACACCAAGGTTTGCTTTTTGGACACCCCCCCCCCACTTTGAATATTTTCAAGTCGTGGTTGGTTGAATCTGTGGATGGAGAACCTGTGAATATGGAAGACTGACTGTATCTGTAAAGGACAACCAAACACATGCATGAAGAGTTACGCCTTATCAGTTGATAACAAACCTATATGCACCACACTTATATAAGAATACCTCCATTAGCAATACCTTTGACAGTGGCACTCCTTTTTACAAATACATTTTATGCCCACCCACAGCCTTACTTTTCCTCCTCATCCTCTGTTTAGGTGGGCTTTTTAAAGCAGCATTAGCATTGAAAATATGACAAAAGAGGGCTCGAGAAACACATCCTTTCAGTGCTGGGCATGTCTCCATTAAGGAATGCAATAAAGCTTGATCTAGGAATGGCAAGATTCTACTCTAACCAATCCTACTGCAACTATATGTGCCTGCCTACAACAAGCAAAGTAAACAGCAGCTGCCCCTTGCTGAGCATGCATAAGCAGCAAAGCAAAGAAAGGGGGAGAACAGATAAGCCTGCCTCTCAACTCTACCTCCCCTCCAGGATGCTATAAATAAATAAATAAATAAATAAGGAAATTATAAGGAAAGTGGAGGCTGGTGAAAGAAAAGGTCAACCCTGGATGCATTTTGGATGAAGTCTTCTGAGGGCTGCTAGAAGATTCAAAATGTTCTTGTCTTATTATGCAAGGCTTACCTGACCTGGTTCTTTCATTTCACATGCTCATATTGTTAGTTTTGAATAAAAAGTTTGCTGAAACATGTTGAAGTACAGTACTCTTCTTTTTTGTGGTGTAGGGACCAATCCCTGTTCTTTTCATGTTACTATTATCAATTTTTCTGTTTAAACAAGTAATGCCCAGAAACACATTTACTCCACTAATGGAGGTATACCTGTAATTACAACTTAGGGCCAAAGACCATATTAGAAATGCCTCGCTGCAGCAGAACAGTCTGCCCAGTCCACTCATCTTAGGGCTTGTCTACATGGGCTACTTACCCTGTTTTGCCCCTGTCTGAGAGCCCTGCAATCCATACAATGCAGGGCTTTTGCACCGTTTTGCCCCTGACCCGTGGCAGTTTTCATGAGCCCCCAGGGCAAATACAGGGTAAAGCCCATTAAACCGTTTTATTAAAATACCCGGGGGAAAACTCCTCAGTTTTAAAAAAATGGGTCATGCCCTGCATGACCACTGGAGCCCATACTGCCACGCTGGCCTGTCTCTACAGCTGCTCTCCACGTCATACTCTCTGAAGCCAGGAAGGAGGCCTACAACATGTGACCAAGGCTGATCACATGGAGGGGTCCTTGATCACATGCTGTAAGCCTGCTTCCTGGCTTCAGAGCGTGTGATGCTGATGGTAGCGGCTGCAGAGATGGGCTGGTGTGACAATATGGACTCCATCCCATTTCATGCCGGTAACAGGAAAGCAACAGGTCTGATCTGGCGCCAGAATATGCCCCATGTAGATGAGTCTTACCAGTGTTGTTGTCCGTGCTGTTTTTTACACCATCCCCACCTGGATATGAAATAAGGAAGGGCTAGCCATCTGTAAATATATGAGCACACATCCAGGCCTTTTCTCAGCCTGTGAGCATGTGTGTTCATGCAAGCCAGAAAAATAGTCAAGCCAAAAGTGGGAGCAATGGACAGTTTGGGGTGGGGGGTTGGAGCCTTTAAGTCAAAACGCATGCCAGCCTCCTAAGCAGCAGTTGAAAAGCTACAGCCAGTGCTTGTCACCCTGGGTCCTCTGGATTAAATGCATTAAATGTATTCCTGTTCTGAATGCTAATTTTTAAAAAATTAGAACAAGGCCGCTATTCTCTGAAATAAAGAATTCTTGTGTTGCTTCCCTGAACCCTGAGGAAATTGGGAAGAGTGTACTGGTTAAAGTTCTTGTCTTTAAAAAAAAAACACCCAAAACCATTTAGAAGTTGTTTAATTAGAACAAATCTAGGTTAAAACAGTGTTATGTTCAAAAGCTACTGTATCAATTTCCTGGATGAATAAGATCCTCTCTATAGGCTGACATAAATAGGAAGAATAAACTGTTTCTTGCCCACGGCCCTCTGGTTTTGTGCATGGATTTTTAAAATTGCACAGATGCACTAGGAATCTCACAGGTCTAAAAGCTGGGGAAGAAAATGATGCATGGGGAAAGCATTAAACACCCCTTTATCCCCACCTATAATCACCACTTCCTGACACTTCCTTGAAGAGAAGAAGAGTCTGTTAGTGGTTTCATTTATTATTGTTAGTAAATGTGCATTATAGGGGGCTTATGTTTCAGTTCTGACCCAGCCTACCTTTTGTTAGGTGATACCTTGGGATGTCTATACGATGCAATAAAATGTGGATTGATGTGCACTAAAGCCAATTTGCAGCAGCTTTCATTTGTCTCCACGTTTTTTCCCAAGATCACAGGCATGCAAAGCCATATGTGTTTGTTATTCAAATGGGCATGCCTCTGAATCAATATGGCGGGCGCAAGCGAATTATTCGTGTTTTTATTGTCACCAGTTGCTGCTGCCGAACAGTTTTGTGTTTTTTTAAGCAAATCCAAGGTGTGGAAGTGCAATCTTCTGCTTTAAAAAACAGGAAAAACAGGCTGTTTCATTGCCTCAGCACATGATCACTATGGTGAAAATCCAACATGCCAGTTCCAGGCGTTTGCATTGCCAGCAAGCTCTGTCCCCTGCATACGTCCGACCAATCAGCTTTCTACTTCAGCTCTTATCGGAAAAGCATATTAAAGCGAATCAGTTGTCCCAATGAGTAGGAATGCACATTTCATTCTGAGGTTTTCTTAAAGTCAAGAAAAGCTGCGGAGGCTTTTCCTGCTATTTGGAGTATTTGCCCCCTCCTTCCAAATACAACAAAATGATGTGAGATCCCATTTAGACAAAAGGTATTCTCTTCGAATTCTATGAGGAGTATTTCCGCCATATAGATAAGCCATATAGACATATAGACATGGGAGTGAAATAGTTAGCCGATGGCTTCTTGGTAAAGTATAACTTTTTATTATGTTAGCAACTCTTGTACTGAGGATGGTATAGATGTTCCACCTGACATGTACACTAAATTTACAGAAGTACCCATTGGCAATGCCCCCAGCACCTGTTCCTCCAGCATTGGTTTGTATAGTCTCTTTGTACAAAAGCAGTACACAAGTAAAGTAATTCCATGAAGTGGGGGACCCTGATAATCCAGGGTTCCTTGGATTGTGTGACATAGAACTTGGAAACTACTTCTTTCTGTAATCCAAAAATGTAGCTTTTGGTATTTAGTTAAACAGGTAAAATTTGGTAGCTCTGGGGTGGAAGGCTCCTGTGACTATGACAAAGTTGGGCAATTTTGGAAGGTCCACGGCCTGTTTTTTTGGCTTCTAGGCTAGTGACTCTTAGCCTTTTCTTTACCAGGGACCCCCTTTAAATATCTTTTATTGCCATGCCCCCCCCAAGCCTTAACTTAAGATTTAAAATAATGATGATGATGATGATGATGATAGCAACAATAATACCTGGTGATGATGATGATGATGCAGTTACACCATCCATGAAACCTTCCCTCAGAGTCACTGGAGGGGGAGAGAAGACTCTTCTGCTTCTTCCTGCAAGTTTGTGGCTGGAGCAGATTAAATGTAGTAATAGCAAGGTATAACCTGTTTCAGAGAAATAGACCAAACAGGAAGGGTGGTTGAGTAGTATTATACGTTGAGGATGTGTACACCTCTGAACAGATCCATGACTTAAATCCTGGGAGCCAGGTTGAAAGCATCTGGGTAAAAATCAAGGGGGAGAGAAACAGCAGGGATGTCATGGTGGGGGTCTACTACAGACCTCCAAGCCAAACTGAGGACTGGGTGATGCCTTCCTAGAAAATATGATCGCACATTCAGACAGAAGAGATGTACAGTTGTCCCTTCATATTTGCTGGGGTTTGCTTCCAGGACCCCCCGTGGATACCAAAATCTGTGAATACTCAAGTCCCATTATATGAAATGGCATAGCCAAATGGTGTCCCTTATATAAGATGGCAAAATCAAGATTTGCTTTTTGGATTATTATTTTTTAAAGAATATTTTCAAGCCATCAGTACTTAAATCTGTGAATACCAAATCCATGGACACAGAGGGACAACTATAGTAGTAATGGGAAATTTTAACTATCTTGATATTTGTTGGAAGTCCAACTCTGCCAAAAATGTAAAGTCCGACACATTCCTCACTTGCTAATTTCATTGTCCAGAAGGTAGAAGAGGCAACAAGGGGATCAGCTGTTTTAGATCTGATCCTAACTAATGGGGATGACCTGGTTAATGGTGTGGAAGTGGCGGGATCCTTAGTGGGGAGTGACCATGTTCTCCTGGAGTTTGTTATACAGAGGAAAGGGGAAGCCAAGCATAGTCAGACATGCATTCTAGACTTTAAGAAAGCTGATTTCAGAAAACTTAGGGAATTACTGGGAGTGATCCCATAGTCAGGAATATTAAAAAAGAAGGGAATACATGATGGATGAGAGTTTCTTAAAAGTGAGATATTGAAGGCACAACTTCAAACAGTTCCATTGAGGAGGAAAAATGGCAGGTGTCTAAAGAAACCAGGATGAATGTCAAAAGAACTCTCAACTGAGCTAAAACTCAGAAATGGAGAAAGGGAGAAATCACCAAAGAAGAATTCAAACAAATAGCCAGCTTGTGTAGGGAGGAAATCAGAAAAGCAAAAGCACAGATGGAGCTCAGCCTTGCTAGAGAGGTTAAAAAACAATAAAAAGGGCTTTCTGGGGGATATATCTATAGCAAAAAGAAAGAACAAGGAAGTTGTAGGGCTGCTGCGGGGAGAAGATGGCAAAATGCTAACAGGGGACAGAGTAAAGGCAGAGCTACTCAAAATCTTCTTTGCCTTGGTCTTCTCCCAAAAGGAGAACAGTGCTCAACCTGGAGAAAATGGAGCAGATGATGTGGTAGGGGAAATGCAGCATAGAATAGGTAAAGAGGTTGTTCAGAAATACCTGGCCAGCATAAATGAATTCAAGTCTCTAGGGCCAGATGAACTACATCCAAGGGTACTAAAAGAATTGATAGAAGTAATCTCAGAACCACTGGCAATAATCTGTGAGAAATCCAGGCAAACAGGAGAGCTCCCAGTAGACTGGAGGAGGGCAAATGTTGTCCTCATCTTTAAAAGAGGAGGGGGGAAGAAGATCCAAATAATTATCACCCAGTCAGCCTGACATCAATACTAGGAAAGATTCTAGAGCAGATCATTAAACAGACAGTCTGTAAGCACTTAGAAAGGAATGCTGTGATCACTAAAAGTCAACATGGGCTTTTGAAAAACAACTCACAACAGTCTAATCTTATCTCTTTTTTTTGATAAAATTACATACTCGGTAGATGAAGGGAATGCTGTGGATGTAGTGTATCTTGATTTCAGTAAAACCTTTGACAAAGTCCCCCATGATGTTCTTGCAAAAAAGTTAGTAACCTGTGGGCTAGACAATGCAACTGTTAGGTGGATTTGTGTTTGATTGATGGGCTGAATCCAAAGGGCAATCACTAGGATAAAGATGTTGGCTCCTCTTCCTCCTGGAGAGAAGTGACCAGCAGGGTGCCACAGGATTCTGTACTGGGACCAGTGATATTCAACATCTTTATCAATGACTTAGATGAGGGAATAGAGGGCATACTTATCAAGTTTGCAGATGACACCAAATTAAGAGGGGTAGCTAATACCCCAGAGGACAGGATCAGAATTCAAAATTACCTTAACAGATTAGAAAGCTGGGCCAAAACTAATAAAATGAATTTCAACAGGGCGAAATATAGGATACTACACTTAGGCAGTAAAAATGAAATGCACAGATCTAGGATGGGTGACACCTGGCTTGATGGCAGTACATGCAAAAGGGTTCTAGGAGTTAATGGACCACAAACTGAACATGAGTCAGCAGTGTGACATGGCAGCTAAAAAAGCCAATGCAATTCTAGGCTGCATCAACTGAAGTATAGTGTCTAAGAGAAGTAATAGTGCCACTCTATTCTGCTTTAGTCAGACCTCACCTGGAATACTGGGTCCAGTTCTGGGCACCACAAATCAAGAAGGATATGGACAAGCTGAAACATGTCCAGAGGAGGGCAGCCAGAATGGTGGGAGTCTGGAAGGCATGCGCTATGACGAGTGGCTTAGAGAGCTGGGTATGTTTAGTCTGGAGAAGAGAAGGTTAAGAGGGAACATGATAGCTATGTTTAAATATTTGAAGGGATGTCATATTGAGGATGGAGTAAGCTTGTTTTCTGCAGCTCCAGAGACTAGGACATGGAGCAATGGACTCAAAATGCAGGAAAAGAGATTCCATCTAAACATTAGGAGGAACTTCCTGACAGTAAGAGCTGTTTGGCAGTGGGATGCACTGCCTCAGAGTGTGGTGGAGTCTCCTTCTTTGGAGGTTTTTAAGGAGAGGCTGGATGGCCATCTGTTGGGAATGATTTGATTATGTATTCCTGCATGACAGGGGGTTGGACTAGATAGCCCTTGTGGTCTCTTCCAACTCTGTAATTCTATGATTCTATGGTTGATGCATAATATGCCATTTTGTGATATGCTCCAGTCAGCAAGTATACCAGGAATCAGGTGGGTAGAATACAAGGGCTGTTGAGTAGTTAATACAGTCCAGGACAGTTACAGGTTATCCAGCGGGATGAAGGGGAGGAGAAAGAGATTGGTTGTCAGCTGGTCCAGGAGTCGTTCAGCAAGTTGGTAATCCAGATAAACAAAGCCAACAAGAAATAAAACAGAGTTGTACATCATAGCCAGTCAAGGGTCAGGAAAACATAAATGTTGAAGAGTACTACTAGTCATCAAGAAGGAAGGTCGAAAGCAACAAAGCTTGAAGGGAGTGGCTAAGAGATTTATGGGCAGCTGTTTCAAGATGCCAGGTGCCTAATCAGGTCAGCATCTCTTAATTTACATCTGCTGGGAACTGAGAAGCAACCTTCTCTTTGTAGCTTCATCACTCAATGAATGATGGCCATGGGGCTTCATTGCCTGCAATCTCCTGCTGGGGAGCAGGACTCCCTTCTGCCTCAACCCCTGGCTTCTCTGATTCAGAGAGACCACCAGTTTCAGGAGCTGCAGATCCCTGGTGATCTGTTTCCTCCTCTATGTCTGAATCTTCCAAATCCAGGGGTGAGTTACAGAGGCTGGATGGCCATCTGTCGGGGATGCTTTGATTGTGATTTCCTGCATGGCAGGGGGTTGGACTGGATGGCCCTTGTGGTCTCTTCCAACTCTGCAATTCTATGATTCTATGATTCTATGATTCTATATTTGGATAAGAAGTCTAAGAAAAGAAATGTAACAATTTGTCCTGTAAAAAAAAATATGACTTCCAGGCTCAGGTTCAGGACTACAGCCTTTCCGTGCCTTGCTGCAACAGGCTTCTTTGACTTCTTCTATGATTATGCAGAAGCTGGAGGCATGTGGGTGGGACAAATTAGCTAACACACATTGGAAACTGCTTAATGCAGTGTGGATGCATAAATTGCTATTGCTTAAAACAATTTGTAAGCCGCTCTGATAGCCTTGTGGCTGAAGAGCGGGGTATAAATAAAATAAACAAATAAATAGAATCATAGACTCATAGAATTGCAGAGTTGGAAGAGACCACGAGGGCCATCCAGTCCAACCCCCTGCCATGCAGGAAATCATGATCAAAGCATCCCCGACAGATGGCCATCCAGCCTCTATTTAAAGACCTCCAAGGAAGGAGACCCCACCACGCTCCGAGGGAGTGTGTTCCACTGCCGAACAGCTCTTACTGTCAAAAAGTTCCTCCTCATGTTGAGGTGGAATCTCTGTTCCTGGAGCTTGCACCCATTGCTCCGTGTTCCAGTCTCTGGAGCAGCAGAAAACAAGCCTGCTCCATCCTCAGCGTGACATCCCTTCAAATACTTAAACAGGGCTATCATATCGCCTCTAAACCGTCTTTTTTCCAGGCTAAACATACCCAGCTCCCTAAGTCTCTCCTCATAAGGCATTGTTTCCAGACCTTTCACCATTTTAGTTGCCCTTCTCTGGACACGCTCCAATTTGTCAATATCCTTTCTGAATTGTGGTGCCCAGAACTGGACACAGTATTCTAAGTGAGGTCTGACCAAGGCAGAATAGAGTGGCACTATTACTTCCCTTGATCTAGACACTATACTTCTATTGATACAGCCCAAAATCGCATTGGCCTTTTTAGCTGCCGCATCACACTGTTGGCTCATGTTCAACTTGTGGTCTACTAGGACTCCTAGATCCCTTTCGCACATAGTCTCATTCAGCCAGGTCTCTCCCATCCTATATTTATGCATTTCATTTTTCCGCCCTAAATGCAGTACTTTACATGTCTCCGTATTGAATTTCATTTTGTTAGCTTTGGCCCAGCTCTCCAGTCTATCCAGGTCATTCTGAATTTTGATCCTGTCCTCTAGGGTATTAGCTACTCCTCCCAATTTGGTGTCATCTGCAAATTTGATAAGTATGCCCCTAATTCCCTCATCTAAGTCATTGATAAAGATGTTGAATAGCACTGGGCCCAGGACAGAACCCTGTGGCACCCCACTGGTCACATCTTTCCAAGACGAAGAGGAGCCACTGCTGAGCACCCTTTGGGTTCGGCCGGTCAACCAATTACAAATCCATTGAACAATTAACTTGTCTAGCCCACATTCTACAAGCTTGTTTGCAAGAATGTCATGGGGAACCTTGTCAAAGGCCTTACTGAAATCAAGGTATGCAATGTCCACAGCATTCCCTTCATCTACCAAGCTGGTAACTTTATCAAAAAAAGAGATCAGATTAGTCTGGCATGACTTGTTTCTCTGAAACCCATGCTGACTTTTTGTGATTATGGCATTGCCTTCTAAATGTTCACAGACTCTCTGTTTAATGATCTGTTCTAGAATCTTCATGTAAATAAATAATACATGAGGAAAATATGTACAGTATATGTATATTTTTCAAGGGAGTGCTCTTGCCCTGACATTCCTCCCTCTCCTCTTGAGTCTCAGGGCCAGACCCTGAGTACTGGCAGCCCTGGGCATGAATATGAGATGCATGAGTGTTGGACGCTGATACTGGAGGATGTGGCCATTGGGCATAATCTTGTTACTACTCTAGAAAATCAGTAATCATGTGTGTGTTGAGGGAGGGTATCTCTATCCCTCTATAGTTCTGACTGAAGGGATATGTGGGATAGAATTAGCATTTGGGGTTATTATTGGATGACATACCTAGTCTTGTATCTCTTGGTGTTAGATGTGCTATTAGGAGCACCAGGTCTGGAAACAAGTTTTAGCTTTTCAGAGAGATTGCTGCATATTCTTCACTATTGGATTGCCAGCTGCATTCTAAACTATGGAGATTTTCACACAGGCTATATATCCCGTGGCAGGGACAGAACAGGGTCAGGAAAGTTTTTCCCTTTCGGACGACGTTGGCCCCGTTCTGTCCTGCATCCATCCTGCTCCCGTGACTGTTCCAGAACAATGTAATCACGATTTTTCATCGTGAATAGACCTCCCGTTCCGTTCCTATCACGCAATCATGGGTGTGCGAATAGGAGCCCCGTTCCTGTTCTGAAATGACAGCCGCGGAGGGGAGGTCCATTCCGAGCACTTCCTGGTACAATCTGGACATCCAGGTAAGTGGCACCCTTTATTTTAACCTCCCTGTTTGGATTATGTGATTTAAAGTGTGTTTTTGTGCTCGGTGAACTGATTTTATGTTTGGGGGAGTTTTATTTTTTAAATTTACCACCTGGCCATTATCACACGATAACATGATAACGTTTCAAACGACGTTTGAACGACGGCTGCAATTACAGCTGACCAGCAAGGGGAGGGGGAGCCAGTTCCTACCACGGAATTAAGGTAAATTTGTGAAAGATTTATGTTATTCTGTGGCAGGAACGGGAGAGGAGGTGGCAGGGCAGTAACGGGGCATTTTGGCCCCGTGTGAAAATCTCCTATGAAATAGATTATGATAATGTAAAGGGAGCAAACAAGCTCTCCAGAACCAAAGAATTGAGTTAACAATGGGCGTTGCACTCCCTCTGCTGGTCAGCCTGGCATCTTGGAAAGTGCTTCAATATTTCAGCAGGGTAAAGGCAGCTGCTATATAAACAGAGAAGCAACTTGATTTGACGTAGTCTATAGAATGCACACAGGAAGTGAATACATATGAACCTCTTCCAAGTAGTAACGTAAAAGGGGCTTACCACACTCCGAAGTTAAGCGGCAGTGCAGCAGGAATGTTCTGTCTTCTGTGTTGCTTTACTGTGTTCTGCTGTTCCTGTCCTGTGGGAGACCGAGGTAACACTGTGTCTTTTTGCTAATGGATTTTTTGTCAGTTAGCAAAAAGATACAGTTTTACCTTGGTCTCCCACAGGATAGGAACGGCAGAACACTGCAATCAAGTCTTCACTGGCTCCTCGTTGAATGCTTGTAACTTTTGGGAGAGTGCGTATGTGTCAAATTGAAAATACAATTTGTTATATTGTTGTGAAATATATATATTGGGACTTAAAACTGTGATTGTGGTTGTAATGTTAAATTATAGTTCACTACACAGAACCCTGAAAGAGGTACACCAGTAGAATGGCCAACACCAAATGGAAGATATTGATGGAATAGTGATGGCACAGGAAAGGAAAGCCCTTATGCCAGATTGGCCCCCCTCTCTGCTCTCTTTCCACTGGGGGGTGAAGACCTTTTTATGTGAGCAGGCCATTGAGTTGTAAATGTACATTATATAGGTGGGGCCTAACTATCCTAAAGGCACCAGACCCCATCTGATCCTGGCTGCTAAGCGGGATCATCCCTGGTTAGTGCTTGGATGGAGACTATCAACCAATACCAGGCTATATTTCAGAGAAAGGAACTGGCAAAACCATCTCTGAGTATTCTTTGCCTAAGAAAACCCTATTAATTTAATGAGGTCACCATAAGTTGACAGGTGGCTTTAAGAAACATCCATACACAGCATGTGTGAAGTGGTATGCTGTATTGTATTTTATTTTTTATCTAGTATTGTAATTATGTTTTAAGTGTATTTTTAGCTGTTTTGGGTTTTAATATGTTGTTACTTAATTTTTTTTATTATTTTTTTTTACTTTTGTAAAATGAGATTTTAATTTAGCCTTGTTTTAAACTTTTGGAAGCCGCCTTGGATCCTGTCTTGGGAGAAAGGCAGGGTATAAATCCAATAAATAAATAAAGACTTGTTATTTGTTACATTTTTATCCCATATTTCTGCCAAAAATGGCTCTCAAGGCAGAGAACAACAGTAATAATTGAAATAAAGACAGAAATAGAACTAAAATATAAAAACCTAATAAAACCATGGTTAAAACACACTAATAAAATGAAATAACAACACCTAGCTAGTAGAAAATCCTCCAGCAGCAACCCAGCTTTGATGCTAAAAGTATATCTGTAGAAAAAGAAGTGCCTGCTGGTGGAGGACAACTTAGGACTTGTCTACGCTGGCGGGAAACCCTGCACCTAACTCGTAGCCACGGTGGATTTCTTTGATCCACAGCAGCTCCATAAACATCACATGTACTGGGCTTGTCCGATTCTATATCAGAGTATCCCACCACACTGCAACCTGTGTTGGAGAAAAGGGTGGCCCTATGCTAATCATGTGTCCTATACATCATACTGTTTCTGGCCACATGGCTGGGTCTGCTTCGTGTTTTTTTTTTTTTCCTGTTCACTCATGCATGCGTATAAGTGAATGCTTGTGGTCCCAGAGTGCTGTATTACTAGATAGGCAAAGATATGTTTATCTAGGTATGTGCACAATTTAAAAATAAAATAAAATAAAAGTGCCAGAACAAAGTCCTGTCCACGTGGGGGAAGTCCCTCCCCAGCTTTGCTCTGAAGCCAGTCCTTGGCTGCCACATAACTAAAAATCTGGGTTTTCCCCTCAAATGGGGAGCAAACCGCATCCAGAGTTTCCTGCAGAAAGCCTGGTGAAAATGTGCATAGTAAAAAACGGCACATGTCAAACTGTGCCACAAATATGGACAAGTATGGTTGTTTTGTTTTGTTTGCCTGTGTAGACAATCCCTAAAATGGAGCAAGCCAAGCCTCTCTTGGCAAGAAATAGGTTCAGTCACAATACAATTTTATACTCTTCTGGGCCACTACCATGCCCCTGCTGCCTGCACAACTTTATGCAAACTGTGAAGCTAGCCTAAGGAATTTCCATTCTGTTTCAACATTTTTCAGTTACAGCTGTTTATAAGTACAAGCAGATGCCAACTGAGGGATTAAACTTTCTTTTGCACATATTTAGAAAGGAAGTTGTTGATCAGGATCACCCACTCTGCTGAAGCTCAGACTCTTGAGTTTAGGTCAGGAGGTGGGTGAACAAAGTGGAAGAATATGATGAAGACTGACTCTTGCTGGTGGATCCATGGGTATATCCACACTACACAACTGTGGCACCTTGATATGACTTTAACTGCCATGGCTCCATTCTATGGAATACTGGGATTTTAGTTTCATGAAGTACTTAGAATTGCCTGCCATAAAGATATGATACTGTTGTTGCTGTGTGCCTTCAAGTTGTTTCTGATGTATGGCGACCCTAAGGCAAACCTATCACAGAGTTTTCTTAGGGCTTGTCTACACTAGTGATGAAATCTGAATCCCCCTCTCCTGAATCTAGTCCAATAATGTCATACGATGTGCAGCATTATCCCTGAATCTGGTGTGATAGTGCCACATGACGTACAGCCCTATTCATACTAGTCTTGGGATACGCCACCTAAAACATTGTTCAGGAAAACTCGCCGTTTTCTCAGGAGTTTGCTGGAAATCTCTGGAGAAAAGTGTCATGTGGACAAAGGATCTGCACTGGATTCGGGGGTGGGGAGGCAGGACAAGCGTTGCCTGACAGGCACCATAATTTTTTCCCTCCTCTGTGCTGTTGCCACTGGCTCTGCACAATCACTTACTCACTATGCACCTGGAAGGCAGAGCCAGCAGCGCCAGCACCGAGGGGGGGGGGGAATGGCAGTGGCTGTTGTCCTGTGCGCTCGCTCTGAACCTCAGAATGATTGGATGTATGGGGGTTGGCCTTCCTGGCATACAGCCTCTTGTTCTGAGGTCAGAGAAAGCAACTGCGCCAGATGGAGTTGCTTGCTCTGACCCTCAGAAGGAGCAGCCACATGCCAGAGGGATGCCTTGTAAAGAATACACATGAAGCTCTTTGGGAAAAGGTGCCTGGCAATGGACCTACAGCAGGGGAGTAAAAATCTGGTGGGGAGATTTGGACTTTTTACTCTGGGAAGGCCTGTCGGAAGAGATCCGTCTTTAGTGCTTTCTTGAAGCTATCAAGAGCAGTGATAAGACGGATCTCGTCCGGCAGGCCATTCCGGGAGCCCATTGCCTACCCGCCCCCCTGTCGCTATTGCCATTTTTTGGGGGGTGTGTGTATTGTATTTTATGTTTGTTTTAATTCTCCACTAGTTTAATTTAGTTTTAAGGGGTGGGAGGGTTAGGATTGGGAAGGATTGTTTTAACTTGCTGCTGTTTTAATCCTGTTGTACGCCGCCCCAGTTGCTGAGCAGAGGGGTGGGTTAAAAATAAATTATTATTATTATTATTATTATTATTATGGCACTTACATTTGGACCAGAGAAGTCTGAATATCATGTGGGGCAGTTCTGGTGCAGCTCCAGGCCAAAGAAGTCAAATTTTCAATTGGATTATTACCCCCCCACCCCTGTAGTCAAGCCCCCAGGCTGTGTGACTTGTCCAAGGTCACCCAGTGGGTTTACAAGAGTGAGCATGGATTCAAACCCTGGTCTCCAGAGTCCTAGTCCAACACTTAAACCACTACACCGCTTCAGGGAAAATAGAGAATTCTAAGTACTTCAGCAAGTTACAAATTCCAGTATTCAATAGGACAGAGCCATGGCAGTTAAAGTGGTATCAATATCGTGGAAAGGACTGAAGAGGGTAGACTCTTGGCCTTCCCTATAGACTCAGCCAAAAGCAAACTGCTGCAGCCTCTCCTAGCTTGTCTGTTTTTCCTCATTGATTTTGCCATCTTGACCACACTTTGAGTTGCTTTGGCTACACAACCCAGTTTTCATCTGTGAAATGTTGGAGGCTATGAAACCCATGTTGCCGTACAGGTATTATTGGAATCTGACTCCCATCAGTCCCAGACAGCAGGGACTCTGGACAGGGATGTTGGGGATTATAGTCCTACAACCCCTGGGGTATCAGAGATCCCTCATCCTGATGTTAATGTGTTACAAATGCTGCATTAGAATGAAACATTGATTGTGTACTTTAAAGATCCATGTGTATGCTGAGGGTTGTGTCGCTTAGTAACAGCTGCTTTATGGACATGTATAAGTAATAGGGTTGCCAGAATGAAAACTAGAGAGGGCTCCTATAGATTTAATGGTTGTGTAGAAGAGGGAATGTGAGCAGGTGTTGCTTGCCAGACAACCAGGTAACAAGCAACACCTACTGAAATTCCCTCTTTCATACAGCCATTAAAGATATAGGAGCTCTCTCCAGATTTCACTCTGGCAACCCGAGAAATACACAGAAGCACTCCAATTTTCTATATGCAAAATATTGGGCAGCGTACACTGACACACCATTGATCTGGGGACCCCCGGGCTTGAAAGTTGCTTGGCCCACCTCCTCCCTGCAGTGGAGTGGCCATGTGACAGGAGCCAAGTTAGAGGCTGGCTGGTTGGCTTGGCCTGCACATTGCCATTCAATCTTCTCCAGCCACAAAGCTGCAGGAAGAAGTGGAAAAAAGTCTTCCCTCCTGTCCAGTACCTCTGAGGGAAGGTTTAATGGATGGTGTATTTGTTTTATTATCAGATATGATTGTTATTATTATTATTATTATTAGGGTTTAAATCATGAGTTAAATCTTAGGGGTCCACAGCAAGATAATATATTTAAAGAGGGTCCCTGGTAAAGAAAAGGTTAAGAACCACTGGTGTATTTGTATTATTATTGTTGTTGTTGTTGTTGTTCCTTGTATCACTTTTTTGGAGCGCCCCTCTTATGCTGACCCATGGCGAGTTCACCGTAGAGTACTATTTTTGGGAGGCAATGGTGTATGTTGTTGTTGTGATTAGGTATTGCTGTTGTTATTATTATTATTCTCTCTGGCTTTTCTTTGCAAACAAAGATTCAGGAAGGACTCATCCCATGCTTTCTGCCAGCGCGCTGATGACTAAAAAGGCCATTCCGAGATAAACAAGCCCGGTTGCAGAAAGCACAGCAGAGGGTCTCCTTAGGTGGTGTTTCCGGGTTGTGATTCTTTCTGCGTTGTTGTTTCTCTTCAAGACTTGTTTGGTGTGAGTTCTCAAATAAGGCTGCAGCATTGTGGATAGTGCGTCTCCATGCCTCCCGATGTGAGGCCAGGCCGGACCACTCTTGGTGATCAATTTGGCCGAGCCTGAGATGTTGTTTCAGTATTGCCTATTCTCCTTTATGGGTCTGAAACATGAGTCGCCAGCACTTACAACTCCTCAAATGCTTTCATTAGCGCTGTTTATGCACAATCCTAAATATACACTGGACTATGTGACAAATGTTGCTGTCCTTGAGCAAGCAGGGATCACCAGCATTGAGGCCATGATATTGAGAACACAGCTGTGCTGGGCAGGGTACATTTCTAGGATGGAGGACCATCACCTCCCAAAAATACTACCCTACGGTGAACTCGCCACAGGTCAGCGTAAGAGGGGCGCTCCAAAAAGCGATACAAGGACTCCCTGAAACAACATCTCAGACTCGGCCAAATTGATCACCAACAATGGTCTGGCCTGGCCTCACATCGGGAGGCATGGAGACGCACTATCCACAATGCTGCAGCCTTATTTGAGAACTCACACCGAACCAGTCTTGAAGAGAAAGGACAACGCAGAAAGAATCACAACCCAAAAACATCACCCAAGGAGACCTTCTGCTGTGCTTTCTGCAACCGGACTTGTTTATCTTGGATTGGCCTTTTTTAGTCATCAGCGCACTTGCAGAAAGTGCGGGATGAGTCCTTCCTGAATTTTCGTTTGCGAAGAAAAGCCAGAGAGAGGGGATTGTTGTTGTTGTTTTAAATCATGAGTTAATGTCTTGGGGGCCCACAGCAACAAAATATATTTAAAGGGGGTTCCTTGGTAAAGAAAAGGTTAAGAACCACTGGTGTGTTATTATTATTATTATTGTCATTGGGGATGCTTTGATAGAGATTTCCTGCGTGGCAGGGGGTTGGACTAGATGGTCCTCGTGGTCTCTTCCAACTCTACAATTCTACGATTCTATGATTATTGTTATTGTTACTATTATTATTATTAGGGTTTTAAATCATGAGTTAAGTCTTGGGAATTTTTTGGAGGAGGGAATTTTTTATTGGAATAAGACCATTCTACTGAAAAATACACCCGACCGCAAAAGGTTGTAACAATAACGCAAAAATAATAATTGTTTTCCTCTTTTCTTACTAATACAAAAATAAAACTATCTATCCTAACACTAATATATTTTTCCTCTGAATCTAAACACACTATAATCACATTATATTTACACATTATAATTATACCTTTTCGGGGGAAAAATCAATAAAAGATTAATTAAAAAATAATAATACAAAATACAAAATACAAAATACAAAAAAGTTAAGTCTTGGGGGCCCACAGCAACAAAATATATTTAAAGGCGGTTCCTTGGTAAGGAAAAGGTTAAGAACCACCGCATTACACTAAAAGTACAAGAGGAGAAAATCTCCCCTGGATACAGGACGGGCAACTCCTCTAGGACAATCAACAGCTTCTTGGACAAGTCTAGGGCTCCGCTGTCATAGCAACGCCAGTCTCCGCCTCCTCTCCCCCGTCCTCCCCCCCACCCCCGGTGTTCGTGCCGTCCCTCACAGAGCCAAATGTGGGGTCGCAGATCATAGACTCCGCCCGGTAAGGCTAGAAAGGCCCCTCTCTTAATCTGCGGAGCGTCCGCTCTAGGAGCCCCCGAATCCCGTTTGTGGTTTTCGCCCTCTTCCTTTCTCCTTTTTTCTCAGTCCTCCTCGGTTTCGGCTGAGGCGGCGGCGGCGGCGGCCATACAGACGTATCCAGAGCCATCCTTCAAAATGGTGAGCGATTCCTCAGGGGAGAAGCCTTGATACCCGAAGAGGGGGAGGCCGGCCATGGAATCCAGGCCCCATTTTGTGACGCAGGCTCCTGTCATTTCGACCCCCCCCCATTTTTAAGAGAGTGGCTCCCAGCAGAGGGGGGGGCCTGCCATTACCCGCTATTTGCCAGGCCTTTAGGAAAGGCACCTGCCAAATGATGGTGGCCACTAACCACGGCCCCCCCGCAGGCCTGTTGCCATGGGGAGGGGGCTGAGAGGGGCGGCCTCTGGCTTGGGGACCCCTGAAACAGAATGGAAGCTACCGGGGGGGGGGTTGGTCACTTCTCTCCCCATAATAACCTCTTAACCCCTTTTCCTATACAGCCCGTTATGGTGCTAGCTAGAGAGTCATAGCAGTGTAGATGTGCTTTTATTTTTTAATGAAAGAAGGAAATAAGATACCGCCCTCTGTATTTTGTGAATACTGTAGTTTAATTCAGTGCCTCGTAACCTTTTCTTTAGCAGGGAGCCCCCCACCTTTAAATATCTTATGTTGCCAGGGTCCACCAAGACTTAACTCAAGAGTTAAAACCATAATAATAATAATAATAATAGTAATAATGCAATATTTTTGTTGCTGTGGACCTCCAAGACTAGGCTCAAGAGTTAAAACCCTAATAATTATAATAATAATAATGCAATATTTTTTGTTGCTGTGGGCCTCCAAGACTTGACTTGGCTCAAGAGTTAAAACAACAATAATAATAGTAATAATGCAATATTTTTGTTGCGGTGGATCCCCAAGACTTGACTCAAGAGTTAAAACCCTGATAATAATAATAGTAATAATGCAATATTTTTGTTGCTGTGGACCCCCAAGACTTAACTCAAGAGTTAAAACCCTAATAATAATAATAATAATAATGCACTACAGTTGTCCCTCTGCATGCTCGGATTTAAGTATTCACGGCTTGAAAATATTCTTTAAAAAATAATAATCCAAAAAGCAAAGCTTGATTTTGGCATTTTATATAAGGGATACCATTTTGCTATGCCATTGCATATAATGGGACTTGAGTATTCATGGATTTGGGTATTCATGGGAGGGGGGGGTCCTGGAACCAAACCCCAGCAAATGTGAAGGGACAACTGTATTTTGTTGATGTGGATCCCCAAGAGAGTTAAAACCCTAATAATAATACAATAATTTTGTTGCTGTCCCCCAAGACTTGACTCAAGAGTTAAAACCATGATGATGATGATGATACAATATTTTTGTTGCTGTGGACCCCCAAGTCTTTTTTAAACCATAACAACAACAATAATAATACCAATATTTTTGTTGCTGTGGACCCCAAAGACTTAACTCAAGATTTAGAACACTGACAACAACAACAACAACACCTGATAATAATACAGTTACACCATCCAGTAACCCTTCCCTGAGAGGCACTGGAGGGGAGGGAAGACTTCTGCTTCTTCCTGCAAATTTGTGGCTAGAGAGGATCAAACAGCAATGCACAGGTCAAGCCAACTAGCTTTTGCCTTGGCTCCTGTCATGTGGGCTGAGAAGCCTTTGCAGACCCCCTGTGGGGACATTGTTGGCCCCCTGGGGGTCTGCGGGCCACAGGTTAAGAACCACTGTCTTAACCTCTTTTCCTATATGGGTACAACCAGTTATGGTGTTAGCTTGAGAGTCATACCAGTTTGGATGTGCTTTAACCTAGAGCAGTGCTTCTCAGGCTGTCTTGGGAAGCAGCAATTGTTATCTTTTTCACCTCCAATGTGTCAGGCCCCATATTTGCGCCAGTTGGCTACAATTATTTTTTTCTCTTTCCCAGAAACCTGTCAGGGACTGGTAGCCAGTGGCTTGGGGACTGACACTGGGCCGGGAACTGCCACTCGGAGCAGCACTATCTTAGCAGTGATGGGGATGGGGATGGGGTGGCATGTATAAAAACAGATTTAATACAGGGGAAGAACCTTGTGTTAAAAATGCCGAGATGATCCAGATCTTAAAAAAACAACACCATAATATCTTCAGCTGTTAAATTCAAGCCTGTCAAACTCTACTGGTTATGTTTTCCAAAGTCTTGCTTTGGGTTTCAGAATATTGTATAACTGTCCCCCCCCCCTGCCCCACCCAGGAGGATCTTCCTTTTTCTCTTACAGTTAATGTTGTTTCCAGTATTTTGGTGGTTGTTTCTGTATAATGGGAAAAAGTACAAAGCTGTCCTATATCTATTTATAACCATAGTCCATGTTATAAAGGTTCACCTGTTATCTTGTCCAGATCATTTTTTTACAGCAACATGGGGGGCGGTGAGAGAGAGAGCACAATCAAGCCCTTAGATGAGCTCACTATAGGGGACAGTGAGACAACCAAGACACTTCAGCCTTCATATTATGTTTTATTGTGCTAAGAATTTAGTGAACACTCTTGTCTTCTAAATTCTTAAATGTGGAAATACATCTCCTTTCTTCTATTATTCAGAACATAAAGGACTTTATCTGTTGATATATACAGTCTGCCTGCCCCCCTCAATGTTTATGTTAAGTACTGTGGTGCATATTCATTGCAGTGATTTTTGTCTAGTGGCACAGAATCCAATGATGTGCACAAGGTACTTGCAAGGAGTGGCTGAATTTGACACTGAGAAAGGAAGAAATGTCAACCTTTGCTGTTTTATGTTAATTCTGTACTATGTCTTATGAAGATCAAGTGTGCATCCATATACTGCAGCAGGCACTGCAAGAATGTGTGTCTGGAAGTGAATTTACTTATTTTTTTTGGCCAGCTTCCATCTCCTTCCCTCTCCTGGCTTTAAATAGCAGAATGGAGCAAGCATATTTAAAGAAACAACAACAATTCTGTTTTCATCATGTTAGCAGCTATCTAGATAATTGTTGATATCTTTTGTTAGTGAATTTCAGATGTTTAAGGGTGCTTCACATACATTTCCTCAGTAATCCTTAGCAACAAACCTGTGAAGTTGCCAGTCTTCTTGTGATCTTTATATGAGGGTGGTGCGGGAAGGTGCTGAGAATGAAAGAAAAGTGTCTTGCCAGCAATGTAGCTATCCTGGAGGACGTGAAATGTGAACTAGGGCTCCCTAGCTAACATTCAGGGCATCCGGATCCTTTGTATGTTTGCTCTTAAGTATAACTACAGTCAGCCCTCTGTATCCATGGATTTGGTATCCATTGATTCCACCATCCATGGCTTGAAAACACCCCTGGTCATTTATTTATTTATTTTTAATTTAAAGAAGCAAACCTTGATTTTGCCATTTTATATAAGAGACACCATTTTACTATGCAATTGCATATAATGGGACTTGGGCATCCATGGATTTTGGTACCCACAGGGGGTCCTGGAACCAAACCCCAGCAGATACCAAAGGCCCACTGTAATAGGGCTTGTTGCCAAACAAATTGCATAGGACAGCAACCAGTATGCCCCCCCCCCCGCCCGTGTTTCTTGGGTGTTTTGCACTGAAAGATTTAACATTCAAATCAGTTGTTTCTTAGTCCTCATATATGATGCTTCCAGATAGAAGTACCCTTTTTAATATCATACTCCTTTGACGCACCAGATAGTAACAAGCCATGCTGAGGTGTGAGCTTTGCTGATCCCTGTGATTGCAGTGGATTGGGCACAAACAAGAGTGACACCCTTTCCCCAAATGAGTCCTCATGCTGCTACATTCCCCTCTCTCACTTTGGGTATAGACGAGTGGTGGTAAATCAACCATGGGGAAAGCTGCTATCCATTCAAGTTTAAAGTAAAATTCTTTGTATGCATAGAAAACCTAAGATGATCTTACATTTTCCTCTGATAGTGCTTGACAGGCCTAGGAATATCAAACATTAACTTGGGATCTTCAAAACAAAAAGATGAGGTTTAGGGCAAGAGATAAGGAGAAAGAAGAGAAAGTAGAGGAGATAGGAGAAAAGCAGATACAAACCCACACACATACAGCATTTTTAAAAGAGAAAGTGAGTCCACTGTGGTCAGGCTGGAGTTTTGTGTACAGTGAGTCCTCTGGATCTGCGGTCTCCATGTCCGCAAATTCAGCCAACCACCAATTGTCACGCCCCATATTATTAAATGGTGGTGACTTTACAGTAATGTGGCAATGCTGAAGCATGTGCATTCACATTGCCACCATTAATAATATGGGGTGCGATTATCTGGGGGTTTGGGTATCAGCGCAGGGTCTGGGAATCAAAGGGCCCATGGTAGTTCCAAGCCTGAAAATGTTTAGGCCTGCCAGTCTAGCAGAATTGGACATTCCATGGCTGTTTAGATGTTGCAGGATTACAGTTTTCATAATTCTCAGACAGGTTGGGAATTAGGATCTGTTAAGATCTGCAGGGTGAAAGCTTACCCATCCTTAAGTTCACTGGATGTCCCACTCTGCTCAGAATACACAAGAGAATTATGTGAAGGCAGAAGTTGCTTGGGTTATTTACTCTCTTTTTGCATTTCAGCCTTCTGTCTTAGGTTTTGTTCTGCTAAGAATTTAGTGGTTTTGCTAGAAAGTGACATAGTAAAGGGATACAAGCCTGGGGGGAAGAGCTTAGAAACTGTCTTAGGAAACCTTCAGGTAGGAGGTTGATTGTCCTTGCCCTGGAGCAGGAACTGGGCAGATGTTGGGCTTGTAGGATTTTTAATGGATCTCATAAAGTGGGCTGGAGCCCATGAAAACTTATGCCAATAATACTCATTAGCCCTTACAGTGCCACAAGACTACTATTAGGGTCTATTTTATTTTTCACTAGAATCTCTTGGTCCATCAATTATAGCCAGGTGCAAGATAGTGGTGGAAGTAGACAGACATAGAACTGAAGAGAACAGCATCTCTGATCATGTGCTTAGAAAAGGAATTTGTTTTCAGTTCCAGAACTAGAGTTCACATGCTGATGCTTTTATACATGTCTATTCTTGCTTTCTACCATGTTTTTGCAATTTTAGCAGGCTGATCTTGGCAGGAGGAAGGGAGGTCTTTTGTTTTCATGTTTGCTAAATTATTTGAAGTTAGAAATGCTTGCAAAATCATTTGGAGATCTACCGGGACAGCCTGATCTATTTTCTGTCTCTTTCTGCTCTGGGGTGTCTGTCTCCTATGAGTTATTTATGTAGTCCTACTTAATATACCCTGTTTTTATAAAGGCTACTAGGTGGCCTTTGAAGTGCAGCATATACATTTTAGAATTGAGTAAGTATTAAAGAAATAATAACAATCATTCCAAATATTCAGGGAACTTTACAAAATGTTGACATTTATTTATTCTTCAGTTCAGATGTCCACTATTTAGTTTTAAGGGCAACTTAGGAAAAAATACTAAAATGGAAGAAAACCCTAAAATCAGAAAACAAGTACATCACAACAAAAAATAAATAAAACCACAAAAGGCTTCCTGTTATAACCCACCAAAAAGCTAGGGAAGCCAATATATTTTACCCAGTGCCAGGTAAATATGTTTCTGGGAAGCATTGTACACATAGAGAGCAGCTCATATCAGTCTTTGGTTGCCAACTACCACACCTCTGAAGGTTGAGGCTAGTGGTAGCACCTAAGCATGTCTACCAGTACAGTAGAACCCCTGTATTTGCGGAGGATTGGTTCCAGCCCCCACCACAGATAGTAAAATCTACGGATAATAGTGAACACCGGACTTCCCTCGCCGCCATCACCAGAATCCCCTCCCCCCCCCATGGAGAAGGGAGAAAGGAGGCAAGCTCCCTCCTCCCTCCCTTCCCCATCCATCCCCCCAGCTCCTCGCGCCACCAGAAAGCCCCTCCCGTGGAGAAGGGGGACAGGAGGCAAGCTCCCTCCTCCCTCCCTCCCTTCCCTGTCCACCCCCCCCCCAGCTCGGTCTGATCTTGGTTCTTTTTAAAGAATACAGTCATCCCTCCACATTCACGGGGGTTAGGGGCGCAAGACCCCGCGAATGTGAAAAAACCATGCATAAATATAGCTCCCCCCCTGCCCGTCCAAAGTGGTGAAGGGGCTTTTCAAGCACCATCGCCACTTTGGGAAGCGTGGGGGATGGCTGAAAAGCCTCCCACCCGGTCACCACCTCCCCCGCACTTCCCAAAGTGGCTGTGTGGCTCTCCAGCCCCAAACTCACTTTGGGAAGGTCGGATGAGGGGATGGCTAGGCGGGAGGAGGGTTGCCACCCACCCCTGTGCTTTCCCAAAGTGAGTTTGGGGTTCTCCAGCCCCAAACCTGCTTTGGGAAGGTCGGGGGGGGGGTTGGCCAGGCATGAGGAGGGTTGCCCCCCACTCTCCCGTGCTTCCCACAGCAACTTTGGGTAGGGTAAGGGGGGTGGAGGGGGGGCAGCTGAGAGGCTTTTCAGCCACCCTCACCCTCCCAAAGCTGCAACAAGGCTTGAAAAGCCCATCACAGCTTTGGGAAGGGCAGGGTGGTGGTGGCTGAAAAATGCCTTTGCCCCGAATTTCCGCTTTCCGCCCCAAACGGAGCCAAGCTCCAGGAGAGGGGGGGTTGGGCGTGTGGTTTCCTCAAGGAGCACTCAGTTTAAATCAGCTCCTCTCCTTTGTGTGTGAGGGAGAGGAGCTGATTTAAATGGGGTGCTTGCTGAGCAAACCATGAATAGTTGAAACCGTGAATGTGAAAGCCGCTAATGTGGAGGGACAGCTGTATTTGAAGCTGAGCGCTGCTACAAGGGTAAATCATGTGCTGCTGCTCTGCTTGGAGCTGGGTACCTTCAAACCTTAGTGTTATTGCATGGATGAGCCCCTCTTCTCCTATTCAGAGGTGGATAAAGGCTTGTCCCTCTCATGTGCATCTTCATGTTCACCATGGTGACTGTGGCAATTGAATTTATGGACTTCTGATAATAAAAGAAGCCCTTTTAGCAAAGGCCCACTATATTTGGGTGGTGTATCTCACAAAATGAAAGAGTGAGATCACCAACCTGCCTTCTGCCTCTTCCCCTGGGAGTGGACAGGTTTGGGTGCAACTGCTTTGAGTCCTTTTGCACAATAGTATGTAAACTCCTCTATCCCACCAGCCTTTCTTGCTGCTTGCGGTAGCCCCAAGGGGTTACAAGCAGAGATATCAAATGACAGTTGCCTTTCTTCCTGAGAGAAGGTTGGCAGAGAGTGGTGTGTGCTAGATTGCATGATGCTCAGTGAAGGTGCTCAGGTATGGGTCTCTGTGTGTGCACACAAGTACATACATGTGCTCTAGTTGAGTTTTCAGGCCCCTTGGCTGCAAAATAGACAAACACCCCCCAGCCTTCCTCCTAACTTTAGTACTTGACAGGTGATAAAGATGACTGCAGTTGGTGGAAGGAATCAGCTCCACCCATTTCTTTAACTTCATAGTTTGGCAGAACTGAAGCTGGTCCTTTCATATGCTTACCAGAGATTTGTGCCAAAGTTGCCATGCTGAATATAATGATTAAATCCTGGTCTTTAGTACTGAAGTCTAATAATGACAGTACCATGTAAAAAGTAAGTGTAGTGCTATTCCTGGTGCTGAAAAGTCATTGTCCACAAATGCCTAAAGCCACAGTTGCTGTGGGTTGTGTTGGCTTGGTGAAACAAATAAGTGAAATTTTGGAGTTTCATAATCTCTTACTTACTTTAGCTCCTCTCCTTAATACCTTGTAAGGGTAAAATGCTTGTGAATTAAATATTTGTTGTTTGACTATGGCTTAATATTCCATGAAGCCAAGAATGCCCCTATAACTTTATTTTTTTTAGGTTTTATGAAGGCATCATTTATTACTAGGGAGCTGCTTGCCCTTTAATGCAGAAGCAGCCAGGGTCAAACTTACCAGCATACAACATATTTGACCACCTGCTATAAATATAAGCAAGCAGGAATGTAAACAATCATCAGTGGCAGTTGCATCAAAAAAAATTGATAATGGTAGGCTGATAATGATGTTCCATGGTAGAAGCCAAAGAAAAGAACAGTTTGTTGAATTATTTATATTTATAAAATCCTTACTTACCATGTAAAACATAAAAAAAATCATTATACGGTTGGACCCCCATATCCATGGGTGTTTGGTTCCTGGACTTACATGGGTAGTGGAAACTGCAGATAACAGTGAATCCTATTAAAGGACTTCCAGTAAAAACATACCCTAGAGTTGCGTTGGAGGACCTAGAAGATGCTTATAGAGAATGTCTCTCTCTAGGCATTTTCCAGCACAGCTCTATGGTATGTGACCCTATTTTGTGTCCTCCGGATAGCTGAAACTGGGTATTGATTCTGTGGCTACGGTATCTGACTGTACTTTCTTAAAATTGTTTCATAATAAGTGTTAATTAATTTGCTTTTGTACACAGCATAAGAATTACAATTCTAGCAACTGAAACCCATAAAGCATTGCTTTGAACAAGTTAATGCTTTAAAAATAAATTGACCTGTATTTGATAGTGTTTTGACTGGTCAAAATACCCTACTTTAATGCCATGGAAACTAGCTGCTGCCATTTATGACACCTGCTGGAAAAAATCTTTGCAATGAGCTATACATATATTTTCTATCTCTGTGTGGGGAGAGGCCTTAGCTTTGTTTTTCTTCTTTCCTTTTTTTTGTTTTGTTTTTGTTTTGCTTTTGATTTACTCAGGTGAACTTTACAGTAGACCAGATCCGAGCGATCATGGACAAAAAGTCCAACATCAGGAACATGTCTGTGATTGCTCATGTTGATCATGGCAAGTCTACGCTTACAGATTCATTGGTGTGTAAAGCAGGTATCATAGCTTCAGCCAGAGCTGGTGAAACACGATTTACTGACACAAGGAAAGATGAGCAGGAAAGATGTATCACAATCAAGTCTACGTGAGTATCATTAGCAATGTGTGTGTGTAATGTGAAGTCGAAGGCTTTCACAGCCGGCATCCATAGATTTTCCTTGGTTTTTCCCAGGCTGTGAGGCCGTGTTCTGGAATAGTTTGTTTCTGATGTTTCGCCTGCATCTGTGGTTGGCATCCTCAGAGAATGGTTGTGTGTGTGTGTGTGTGTGTGTGTGTGTGGTGTTTATATGCTGTGAACCCCTGTTGGGGAGTATATGTAAATTTGTGTAATTGAATGGTTAGTTTCTGGGTATAGATATGCAAGGCTTGTTAGTGTCTCTTTGGCTAATGGTTGGTTGATGGGCCACCTTTCCCTGGGTGGAATTCTTTTGTAAGTGTTGAGTTTTGATTCTCTCTCTCTCTCTCTCTCTCTCTCTCTCTCTGGCTTTTCTTCCAAACGAAGATTCAGGAAGGACTCATCCCGTGCTTTCTGCAAGCGCACTGATGACTGAAAAGGCCAAGTCAGTTTATTTACACCTTTGGAGGCCGGTGTGTGCCTTTGTTTCTTTGCCTTGGTTTGACCGCATCAGAAGATGCTCATTGGCTGCGGCTAGCCAACCAGGTAGTTGGGGATGAGCTTTCGTTAGGCCACCTTTTCTAGGCCCCTCTCCATATGGAGCAAGCAGTGCTCTCCTTAAAAAAGTCTGCTTGGTCGTTCAGGATGCTGCCGAATAAGACTGTCATCTCCCGGATTAGCCTCGAGCGACCAAAGTCCTGAGCCACCTGCATGCAGGGTTGGGTCTGCAGCTTCCAGTGCATCTTTACACTTGCTGTTTCATCCCTCGCCTATCGCTACAGGGCTTTTTCGGAATTGGATTTATCTTTCGAGCCTGTGCAATGGATTTTTCTGGTGGAGCACAGCATGCACAGAACTGGCCTCACCCTTTAAACCAAAGGTTCATCTGCTGTGGCCTTGCAAGCATGGACGGTGGCAACGAGGTCCTTGGGTCGTAGGTTTGATTAGAGTTTCCTTCTCTTAGATGGTTGACCTTACAGGGTTGGACGAGCACCATCTGCCTGGGTTTGGGATTAGAGTTTTCCTTCTCCTAGGATGGTTGCCATAAGGCTAGAGAGCTCATCCTGCCCTTTGACGCCCTTTGTCAGACCCTTCGGTTTTGACCTGTCTGGCATGGGAGACCCTACTGATGGCTGTTATGCCACCGCCAGCATAGCTCAACACTTCATTAGGGTACGCAAGCCTCTCTCCTATGACAAGGGGGCGTCAATGGGGAGGAGTTGTGATTCTATTGTATTTCAAAACTGGGAGCCAGATTTTGTTTACTTTTAAGGTTTCTTCTTTCCTGTTGAAGTTGTCCAGGTGTTTGTGGATTTCAATAGCTTCTCTGTGCATTCTGACATGATAGTTGTTGGCCTGGTCTAGAATTTCTGTGTTTTCAAATAGCATTTTGTGTCCATGTTGGTTTATAACATGTTCTGCTACTGCTGGTTTTTCTGGCTGGCCCAGTCTGTGGTGTCTCTCATGTTCCTTGATTCGTGTTTGCACACTGCATTTAGTGGTCTCTGGAGGGTCACAGTCACAGCTCCATCAACTAGAACAATGACTCTTATTAACCTTTTCTTTACCAGGGACGCCCTTTAAATATCTGTTGTTGCTGTGGACCCCCAAGATTTAAAACCCTACTAATAATATTAACAATAATACCTAACAACAACAACAATATTAATAATACAGTGACACCATCCATGAAACCTTCCCTCAGAGGGACTGGAGGAGGAGGGAAGACTTTTCTCCTGCTTCTTCCTGCACGGAGCAGCTTGAATGGCAATGCACAGGCCAAGCCAGCCAATGAGACTTTGCCTTGGCTCCTGTCTTGTGGTCATTCTCCGTTAGCCTTCAAGTCTTCGGACCTTGGGGGTCCCTGGACTACAGGTTAAGAACCACTGGACTAGGAGAAGAAAACCCCAGCCTCCAAGCTTGTGGCCCGTAAGAAATAGTATGAAAGGGCAAGTGTGGAGAGCAAAGAAGTCAACAAGTAGGGAGGAAGAGTGATACATAAAGTGCTATAATAATAACAATAATAATAAGTTTTATTTATATCCTGCCTCTCCCATGAGGATCGGGGCGCCAAACATCATTTAAAACTCCCTCGGAACGTAGTGGGGTCTCCTTCCTTGGAGGTCTTTAAACAGAGGCTAGATGGCCATCTGTCAGGGATGCTTTGATCGTGATTTCCTGTGTGGTGGGGGGTTGGACTGGATGGCCCTTGTGGTTTCTTCCAATTCTACAATTCTATGACTCTATGAAAACTTCAAGAGGAAAGAAGAAACCTTAAAAGTAAACAAAATCTGGCTCCCAGTTTTCATAGAATCATAGAATTGTAGAGTTGGAAGAGACCACGAGGGGCATCCAGTCCAACCCCCTGCCAGGAAATCTTGATCAAAGCATCCCCGACAGATGGCAATCCAGCCTCTGTTTAAAAACCTCCAAGGAAGGAGACCCCACCACGCTCTGAGGGAGTGTGTTCCACTGCCGAACAGCTCTTACTGTCAGAAACAGCACCCTTTGGGTTCGGCTGGTCAACCAATTACAAATCCAGTTAACAGTTAACTTGTCTAGCCCACATTTGACAAGCTTGTTTGCAAGAATGTCATGGGGAACCTTGTCAAAGGCCTTACTGAAATCAAGGTATGTGATATCCACAGCGTTCCCTTCATTTACCAATCTGGTAACTTTATCAAAAAAAGAGATCAGATTAGTCTGGCATGACTTCATAGAATCATAGAATTGTAGAGTTGGAAGTGTCTCTGAAACCCATGTTGACTTTTTGTGATTATGGCATTGCCTTCTAAATGTTCACAGACTCTCTGTTTAATGATCTACTCTAGAATCTTCCCTGGTATTGATGTCAGACTAACTGAACAATACAATAGAAATACAATAGAATCAAAACTCAACACTTACAAAAGAATTCCACCCAGGGACAGGGGGATTCCCAGCAGATAATGGTCCATCAGCCAACCATTAGCCAAAGAGACACTAACAAGCCTTGCATTTCTATACCCAGAAACTAATCATTCAATTACACAAATTTACATATATTCCCCAACAGGGGTTCACAGCTTGTAAACTACACACACACACACACACACACCCCTACCCAACCATTCTCTGAGGATGCCAGCCACAGATGCAGGCGAAACGTCAGAAAGAAACTATTCCAGAACACGGCCTCACAGCCCAGAAAAAACCCAAGGAAAGTCTAATGTGTATAACCTATTTCACTTTTAAACCTCGGTCCAGTTACAAATTGAGTGGTTTTAAAACAATGAGATTAAACTAAATTTATTTAACATATTCTGGTTTAACTGAATTATGGATTAGGATGTGTGTCTGATTCTAGCAACTCAAAGCTGCCATGTTGCATTTAAGTAGTTTCATTTACTGAAATGTCAGGTTTATGTGAATTCAAGAAACTACAAGGGCTGAATTTCAGAGAGGCACCTGTGTTCGTTGCAGCAAAATTAACTAAGTGTTTTGTGGCAATTCTAAGACTGATAGATTTATTGTGGCACAAACTTTATTTGGCTACACTCCATTTCATCAGATGTGTATATGTAGGTGTCCACACACACAAAAGACCGTAAAAATGAAGACCAAAAGGGCCAGAGTTAACCAGTTATAGGTTATGGTAAATGGTCATTATGGTACTAAATTACATATGAATCATGGTAAACTAAACATACAAGCAAATGTGCAGTTACACACACACACTAAGAGTACTACTGTTTTAATTGGTCTTGTTTCCAAATAGTGTTTCCGTTTTGGGGGTACCATTCAATTTGATAATATTTTGTTGGTGACCTATATGCCTGGTTTAATTTGGCCCTTTAAAAAGTGAGTACAGTACTTGTATCCCACATATTCCACTAGTAGTTCTGGCAGCACTGTTGGACATTTTAGGGTGAAAACATTTTGATTTCACCCCTTGGTGTTCTCTCACTTCTCTTCTTAGCTGATCTAAATATATACGAATGAATATGCAGTTGTGCTGTAACCTGCCTCGAGCCCTAGGTATGGTGTATATGGCAGTTTTAAATAAATATATAAACATACTTCAGAAAAACCTCCCGTACTTTTATTTTGTAGGGCTATTTCTCTCTACTATGAACTCTCAGAAAATGATCTGGCATTTATCAAACAGTCCAAAGATGGCTCTGGCTTCCTCATTAATTTAATTGACTCCCCTGGGCATGTGGATTTCTCTTCTGAAGTCACAGCAGCACTTCGTGTCACTGATGGTGCTCTTGTCGTTGTTGACTGTGTTTCAGGTAAGTGTGTTTAAAACAAGGAAGATTTAATTGCATGTGAACATTCTGCTGTTTATGAGCTGGCTGTTAAGTGATAGTGAAACATTTGGAGTTGGGGTCCTCTGAGGATAAGCATTAAATATTTTCAGGAGTCCCTATTCTTCCTTCCATGGCATGTGCTCTACTGCCCTGGGATTGGTGTGGGGAAACACTGGCCTTTCTCTCAGTTTGGAACTGAAGAAAGAGAGCAGGAAATTGTCCCAAAACTTAAACTGGGTTTCAGAGGTGCATAATGATGTCAGGAACAAGGTTGGTGCTGGCCAAGTTCATTCCAGCCATTTTTGGTTAGCTGACAAAGCCAACCCAAAACTGTGGATTCCTATCCATTGCACAGCATGAAAAGAGTTGAGGGATGGTCTTGAATGGTTGTGCCATTTAGTTCTGTACCATCTGCAGGTATTCCAGAAATTTAAAATGTGATGGTGTGATCTGTGGTTGATAATGCATGTGGACATTCCTAAGCCCACTAAGTTTTTGGAGGAAATGCTAACAAGTTTCTAGTTCCTGCAGTGCAATGATACACTTCAGAATGTGAGACAGTTTTTGGTTGGTACCTCTAGCGTTGAGTCTTAGGTATAGCTTGATAGCAGTCAGGGCTTCAGAATAAAGTACGTGCAAGAATCATATGCACATGTTCTTGAATTAAAACATGGAACACAGAATTTCATCTGTATACATACTTTCCTGCCCAAAGCCTCAACAGCGGGATAAAAGAACAGGCTGCAGTAGTCCTTAGTAATATTTATTTTTGTAAACTGCCCTAGAAGCAGTTTCTAGGTGTTGTATAGTTGGTGTTCTTTGTCTTCACGTTGGTGACCATATGAAATTAAATTAACTGAATCAACTATTAACTTTAGGTAAGGCTGTGAGGTTGCAGGCTACCTTGTTTTTCCTTCTCTTCAGGATGAAAAAGTCAGTAGAAAAAGTATCTTTCCATGATCAGTTCTGCTTCAACAGTTTTTCTCTGGAAGCAGCCTCAAAAACATTGGCTCTCAACTTTCTCATTTAGGGGTTTGTGTGCAGACTGAGACTGTACTTCGGCAGGCAATTGCTGAGCGTATCAAGCCAGTACTGATGATGAACAAGATGGATCGTGCTCTGTTGGAATTGCAGTTAGACCCAGAAGAGCTTTACCAGACCTTCCAACGCATTGTGGAAAATGTCAATGTTATAATTTCCACTTACGGAGAGGGTGAAACTGGACCCATGGGTAATATTATGGTAAAGAGAACTCACATTCCAATTGGAATGTCTCTGAACATTATTTTGATATGGTGTGAACGTGTTGTGTGCTTGGTTCATTAGACTGCTAAACAGAAACCAGTGCCAAAGCAATTTGGGGGGCCCATCTGCTCAGACTTGTGGAATTCATTGCTGCTGTCTTCTCTGAGTAACCCTTTCAGCAGTCTTTTTTATTTTGGCCTTTCTAAGAAAGGAGTGTATAATTATAAATAAATAAATAAATAAATAAATAATACCTTTCCATGAAGGAAGGGCCATAGCTCACTGGCAGAACATGTACAAGAGTTTTCAACTCCTGGTATCTGCAGTTTGATAGAAGGATCTTGGGCAGCAAGGCAGGGAAAATTCTTTCTCTGACTAAGACCTCAGAAACTACTGCTGATTATAGTTGATGGCACTGGGCAGATAGACCAGTGGTTTTACTTGAAGATAAGGCAGAGTTGAATATATGCTGTCTGCACGAGCTATTACTTGTACAGGCAAAGCTATCAGAAATAATATTGGTAGTGTTTGAACAACTAGTATTGGTATTGGTATCTGTATTTCTTCATGAAGAAGCCACATTAAAATTCTGCAGTGTGCAGCTAGCTTAGGCGCCTTTTAAATCTCTGACATGAATCTCACAAATGCTTTTCAAGGGCTTAGTTAGTCTGCGGACCAGCCTACCTCTTCACTGTTCTTCAAATCTACAGAAAAGAGACAAAGCCACAGCAAGGTACAGGCGTACTTCAGTGCCCAGCTAGGAGAACACAATGGGTCACTGGAAATGTCCTGTGAAGGGCAATCTATAAAGTATTTTGGAGTAAATTCAAACTTTACTTCCCTTTTCAGCAGTTGAATGTGATGTATGGGATGGAATACTGCCTTTTTAAAATTACCATATACAGCCATCCCTCCGCATTTGAAGATTAAGCATTTGCAGATTTGATTATCTGTGGATTACTAAATATGTCATCTCTAGGCATTTTCTAGGTCTTCCAATGATGTTCTATGTTATGCTTCTGCTGGAGGTATACCATAGAATCGTGTTGGAGAACTTACAAATCCTTAAAGAAGTGTTGTCTCAGGTTAAAAAAATAGTGGGTTTATATTCACTTTCATGGGGGTCCTCTGCCCCAATCCTTGTGGAAGTTGAGGGCTGACTATATACTTATGTATATGTTGAAAAGTTTTAGTTAAAAGATTGACCCCCAGAACCTGGGTCGACATATCCACGGCTCAGTGTAAGTACTGTACCTTAACTCTTGTCAAAAAGTTTGAGTAGTGGCAAGAGGTGAGAGCTTAGTCCATCCTCAGGGAACCTAAAAGAAGCACGGACCCTCTAGTGGCCTCTACTCTCTTGGCATGGTGCCACTTCTGGCCTTTTCAAATGTCTGGGTGGAAACACAGCAGCAGCTCTTTGGTGCTTCCCCTCAAAGGACTGCCCAGAGAGTAGCAGGGGTCGGTGCTTCTTTGAGATTCTCCCAGGACAGACTAAGCTGTCACCTTTAACCACTCAACAGTTGTCCCTCCACATTTGCAGGTTACGCTTCTGCAGATTTGGGTGCGTGTTCTTTTGCTCGCTCACATATTCAGGCAGGAAGGAGGAAGGGGATGGGATGGGGGGAGGAGGAGGAGAGATCTGAGGTAGGTAGGCGTGTGGGATGGCAGTGGCAGCGGGAGGAGGGCAAGGGCAGTGAGAAGGGGCTGCAGCAGCTGCTGTTATGGGGGTGGCTTGGCAGATCAGACCCACTGAGGCCGCCATCCTAAGAGGAGATGCTGCAGCCCTTCCCACCCCAGCTCTTTCCCCCTCCTTCTCCATCCGCCATACCAATTGCCTTCCGTCCTCTCGCTCCCCCATCCCATCCCCTTCCCCCTCCTGCCAGTGAGTGAGCAAGCAATGGGAACACATGCATGGCCTTGCCCAGCCACCCAGCCAGTTTGATTTCCTCCAAGCAACCAAAGATTTTACCACTGACTAAGCCCGATTTAACTGAACTCAGCTCAAGGTGGACAATGGTGTTATCGAAGTCCCTATTAAAAATGGCATAGGGCAGCAGCAGAGGACGCAGCAAATAATCCGTGGATGCTACAGGTACTTTTTGTGTGTGTGTTAAATATATGCCCCTAAATTTAACCCTTGATTTATCCACGGGTCATATCAACATCCATAATTTTGGCACCAAAACCTGCCCTTGACTTATACATGAGTATGTACAGTACAGTACATACTAATGTTTTCTGTTCTACTTGGTGGCCACTCAGTCATTTGGATGTAATCCTCACAGATTTCACAGAATGTATTGTCAAGATCGCATACAAAACTCTTTATAATAAAATCAGTCCTCCTTGTCTTTGTAGATTGACCCAGTCATTGGCACTGTTGGCTTTGGTTCTGGACTGCATGGTTGGGCATTTACTCTGAAACAATTTGCTGAGATGTATGTAGCCAAATTTGCTGCCAAAGGGGAAAAGGCACAGCTCTCAGCTGCTGAGCGGGCCAAGAAGGTAGAAGACATGATGAAGAAGTTGTGGGGAGATAAGTGAGTAGGGGTGTACATATATATATATATATATATATACATATATATTTATGTTCAGTGTCACCCAGGTATTTACAACAAAGTGATATGTATTTGAATATTTAATATTAATATTTAACATTACCTGTATGGGTTTTGGTTATGCCTTCAAATTGAGTTATGTCTGTAATAGTAAGAAAATGGTTAAGTGCTGGAAGGATGTCTGTGTAAAGTGTTAGTGTATGTTGAGTTTCCTTCTTGTTCTGTAAACTGAGAACAGTTAGTAGAATATGATGTGGGATTGCTAGTTTTATTTGACAAATGAATAGTTTGTCCAAATAAATCAGCTAACATCATGGTGTTTTCTGTCCATTTCCTTTGTATGTTTCAGTATGTAAAACACTTGCATTTTTTTTTTTTAAGATACTTTGACCCGGCAAATGGAAAATTCAGCAAAACAGCAACAAATGCTGATGGAAAGAAATTGCCACGGACATTTTGCCAACTCATCTTGGATCCCATTTTTAAGGTAAAACCAATTGACCAAATTGCCATGTCAATCTCAGTGTTAATTGTTTCCTCCTCTGTCAAGAGAATTGGGGCAAATATGTACCTCCAAGAATGGAGTTGTTTGCACATGGCTAAAGTGTAGAATACAATACAATATTCATCATTTGACATTTTTAGAACTAGGGGCCTAAATACCTTAAAGGCAACATATCCAGTCTGATCTGGGGAGCTAAGCAGTGTCAGCTCTGGTTAGTACTTGGATGGGAGACTGGCAGTGAATACCAGATGCTGTAGGCTATATTTCAGAGGAAGGAACTGGCAAAACCACCTCTGAGGATTCCTTGCCCAAGAAAATCCTATGAATAGGTTTTCCGTGGGTTTTTTAACGGGCTGTGAGGCTGTGAAAAAAACCACGGAAAACCTATGGATGTCGGACGTGAAAGCCTTCGACTTCACAAACCCTATGAAATTCATGGGGTCATCATAAATTGACAGGTGACTTGAAGGCACACACACACACAAATGGGCTTTTCAGGTTTTGCTTAAACTACTCAAATAAATGCTTTGAGTTATATAGCTCACACTGGTTAAATCAGAACACTTAAATTCAAAGTAATTTGTAGTTCAAGCTAGAATTTAATTTGCTATAAAGCAGACCTTTACAACCAGGCATGATGAGTGCCTTTTTGACAAACTGTCATGGCCACAGTATGAAGTAGAAGGGCTTAGAGAATGCAAAGATCCCTTAGGTATCACCGGCAGCGAGCATACCAGGTAGAAGGTTGTGACAAGCTGTAAGATAAAGATGCTGTTGACATGTAGCTTTTGGACACAAATTATGTTTAGCTCATGAAATAACTGTGTGTCAAATAAAGAAAACTGGCTCTTTCAGTGGAATCCTGTACATGGATACTTAGAATTCAGTCCCATTGAATTCAAGCAGGGCTTACTACCAGGTAAGCTGCAGAGTTGACTCATTCATTTGACTTTCACTCAGTTCTTCGCAGCATGCTGATTACATTCTTTTTTAGACTTTGTGTGTGTGTGTGTGTGTGTTTGTTTTCTTGGTAAATAACTTCTCATTAACTTTTTTGTATTGTGCAGGTCTTTGATGCCATTATGCATTTTAAGAAGGAAGAGGCATCAAAACTGATAGAGAAACTGGACATCAAGCTGGATGCTGAAGATCGAGAAAAGGAGGGGAAGCCGTTACTCAAGGTACTTGCAGAGAGAGAGGTTTCTCTTTAACACAACTCGGTTAGAGTATCTGCTTCACATACAGAAAGATCTAGATCAGTCAACTGGAGGCACTGGGGAACCATGGCTAGCTGCATATGTTCATCCAAAATTGGCATTGGAGTAGTCACACTGTATTTCTGTAGAATAGAATGCCATCCTTCTAAAGTAACTGAACAAGGAAGCTAAAGCGCCTAGTCAGGATTTCTGAATTGTATTGACTGTATACTTTACAGGCTGTGATGCGTCGCTGGTTGCCTGCCGGAGATGCTTTACTTCAGATGATTACTATCCATCTGCCTTCCCCTGTCACTGCACAGAAGTATCGCTGTGAACTTCTTTATGAGGGACCACCTGATGATGAAGCAGCTATGGGTAAGTCAAGAACATTCCGTCTTTCAAGGCAGAAAAGGTGGTTAGAGTATCTTAGTCTTGCTAGTTTACATCTGTTTACTGAAACATTTTAAAGATTTTCCTTAGTCACACTGTGTTCCTTTGACAGATACTGGCCTCCTCATTGTTCAGAACATATAGATTTTCAGTCATGTGGACTGAATCTTGATACTCTTAGGACATGAGACTCACAGTGGTTCTCAGCTGTACCAGCACTAAAAGCAAACATGAAAACACATTTTCCATTTCATTTACCCATTTGGACAGATGGAGTTTTGTCAGATAACCTTCTATCTCTGATAAGAGGAATTTCTTCTCTAAATTATTTTTTTTTAATTAAAAAATCTAAACAAGAATTAAAAGAACTTTCTAAGTCTTATCCTGTATGCTTTGATTTGTTGCAGGTGTTAAGAACTGTGATCCAAAGGGCCCTCTGATGATGTACATTTCCAAAATGGTCCCCACATCTGACAAAGGACGTTTCTATGCCTTTGGACGGGTCTTCTCTGGCATTGTTTCTACGGGCCAGAAGGTGCGAATAATGGGACCAAACTATACCCCAGGAAAAAAGGAAGACCTCTACCTGAAGCCCATTCAGAGGTAGGGATGGTGATGGCTTTTCTCCTTTTGGAAATGCACGCAAACAACCTACAATGTTATGAAATACTTTTTTGCTTTATGAGGGACGAAGAGAGACCTGATAATAGGAAGGTACTTTCTTTTTTTATGAGACTTTTCTCCCCTGCTTTTTTTTAAGGGGGGGATATCAAGTAGAAATTTAGTAACTCAAAAGTTGTGATAGTCCATTAATGATAGAGAATACCTTTTATGTGAAAAGGTTAATTTTGAACAAACTTTCAATGATAAAATAGATACTCAAGGATTTTACCCATCCTCTGTCTTTGTAGAACCATCTTGATGATGGGTCGTTATGTTGAGCCCATTGAGGATGTTCCTTGTGGCAACATTGTTGGTCTAGTTGGTGTTGACCAGTTTTTGGTGAAGACGGGCACTATTACTACCTTTGAACATGCCCACAACATGAGAGTGATGAAATTTAGTGTTAGCCCAGTGGTGCGTGTTGCTGTTGAAGCAAAAAACCCTGCCGACCTACCCAAACTAGTGGAAGGTCTCAAGCGTCTCGCCAAGTCTGACCCTATGGTCCAGGTGAGTGTTGTACATTTGTGACCTAGAATGATTGGTTTACACTTGAGTTTTGTTGAAAAAAAAAAGTTTATCTCTGTTCCCCCCACCCCTTAATACTATTTGGAGGTATGCCACCTGACTGAAGAAGCTTTATGCTTGTTCAGAACTTGGTTAAGAATCTCCAACAAAAAAATTTAACCCTTACTGTTTGTAGTCAGTCTTTATTGTTAACTGGGCCACTCAGTTTCATCCAGTTGAAAACTGAATCATTGCATCTACATGAAAAAAGAGGCAGAGAGAAAAATGGCAATCCAAGAGTCTGTGTCAGTGGCTCTTAACCTTTTCTTTACCAGGGATCCCTTTTAAATATAATTTGTTGCCACAGACCCCCAAGACTTAACTCAAGATTTAAAGTAATTAAATAACAATAAAAACAAAGCAACATCAATAATAATACAGTTACACAATCCATTAACCCTTCTCTCAGAGAGCAGCCTTCAAACTTTCACAGACCGCCTGTGAGGACATCATGGCCCCCTGGGGGTCTGCAGACCACAGGTTAAGAACCACTGGTCTGTGTCATGCTTGCTTAGTGTAAATTTGCATTGTGGTTGGGCTGAATATCAATATTGTCGAACCAAGCATATCTACAAATGTACTTTCTAACATTCCATTGAATTAAGTGGAACATTGTAGGTAGTGTTGTTACGCATCACCCAAGAATGCACATGTGCAACAGTTATATTTGAAGAACTCCACTCACACAGCTGTGAACTGATTGTGGATGTTAGACCATTCCCCTAAAAAAAAAAACCTATGTGCAAGGGAAGTTACATGTGCATAAAAACACCAACCAAATGTCAGCCATGACACCTAACTAATTCACACTACATATTTTATTAATTGGCTGACATAGGGCAAAAGAGAATGTGATATATGGGTGGCAGCAGAAGTACTGCAACTGTAAGGAAGATTATACCACTCAGTTGAATGATGCAAAAATCATAGAATCATAGAATTATAGAGTTGGAAGAGACCACGAGGGCCATCCAGTCCAACCCCCTGCCATGCAGGAATACACAATCAAAGCATCCCTGACAGATGGCCATCCAGCCTCTGTTTAAAAGACCTCCATGGAAGGAGACCTTGCCAAACTCCGAGGGCGTGCATTCCACTGCCGAACAGCTCTTACTGTCAAAAAGTTCCTCCTAATGTTGAGGTGGAATCTCTGTTCCTGGAGCTTGCATCCATTGCTCCATGTTCTAGTCTCTGGAGCAGCAGAAAACAAGCTTGCTCCATCCTCAATGTGACACCCCTTCAAATACTTAAACAGGGCTGTCATATCGCCCCTTAACCGTCTTTTTTCCAGCCTAAACATACCCAGCTCCCTAAGTCTTTCTTCATAAGACATAGTTTCCAGACCTTTCACCATTTTAGTTGTCCTCCTCTGGACACGCTCCAATTTGTCAATATCCTTTTTGAATTGTGGTGCCCAGAACTGGACACAGTATTCTAGGTGAGGCCTGACCAAGGCAGAATAGAGTGGCACTATTACTTCCCTTGATCTAGACACTACTATTGATGCAGCCCAAAATCGCATTGGCCTTTTTAGCTGCTGCATCACACTGTTGACTCATGTTCAACTTGTGGTCTACTAGGACTCCTAGATCCCTTTCGCACGTAGTCTCATTCAGCCAGGTCTCTCCCATCCTATATTTATGCATTTCATTTTTCCGCCCTAAATGCAGTACTTTACATTTCTCCATATTGAATTTCATCTTGTTAGCTTTGGCCCAGCTCTCCAGTCTATCCAGGTCATTTTGAATTTTGATCCCGTCCTTTAGGGTATTAGCCACTACTAATTTGGTGTCATCTGCAAATTTGATAAGTATGCCCCTAATTCCCTCATCCAAGTCGTTGATAAAGATGTTGAATAGCACTGGGCCCAGGACAGAACCCTGTGGCACCCCACTGGTCACATCTTTCCAAGACAAAGAGAAGCCACTGCTGAGCGCCCTTTGGGTTCGGCTGGTCAACCAATTACAAATCCATTGAACAGTTAACTTGTCTAGCCCACATTTTACAAGCTTGTTTGCAAGAATGTCATGGGGAACCTTGTCAAAGGCCTTACTGAAATCAAGGTATGTGATATCCACAACATTCCCTTCATCTACCAAGCTAGCCATTTTATCAAAAAAAGAGATCAGATTAGTCTGGCATGACTTGTTTCTCCCATGTTGACTTTTTGTGATTATGGCATTGCCTTCTAAATGTTCACAGACTCTCTGTTTAATGATCTACTCTAGAATCTTCCCTGGTATTGATGTCAGACTAACTGGATGATAAATGTTGGGATCCTTCCCCTCCCCCCCTTTTTGAAGATGGGGATAATGTTTGCCCTCCTCCAGTCTGCTGGGACTTCTCCTGTTCTCCAAGAGTTCTCAGGGATTATTGCGAATGGCTCTGAAATTATATTTGCCAGCTCTTTTAATACTCTTGGATGTAGTTCATCTGGTCCTGGAGATTTAAATTCATTTAGATTAAGAAGGTATTCCTCTACTACCTCTTTGCTTATTCTGTGCTGGATTTCCCCTATTGTGTCCTCTGTTCCATTATCCTCAGGTTGATCATCCTTCTCCTTTTCTGAGAACACTGAGGCAAAGAAGGTGTTGAGTAATTCTGCCTTTTCTCTGTCCCCTGTTAGCATTTTGCCATCTCCTCCACGTGGCCCTGCCATTTCCTTCTTCCTCCTTTTGCTGCGGACATACCCCAAAAAAACCTTTTTATTGTTCTTAACCTCTCTAGCAAGCCTGAGCTCATTCTGTGCTTTAGCTTTTCTGACTTTACTCCTACACGTGTTCGCTATCTGTTTGAATTCTTCTTTGGTGATTTCCCCCTTTTTCCATTTCCTGTACATGTTCCGTTTAAAACTTAGCTCCGTTGAAAGTTCTTTAGTCATCCATCCTGGTTTCTTAAGACATCTCCCATTTTTCTTCCTCAATGGTATTGTTTGGAATTGTGCCTTCAGTATCTCCCTTTCGAGAAAGTCCCATCTGTCTTGAAGTCTCTTCTCTTTTAGTATTCCTGATCATGGGATCACCCCCAGTACTTCCCTGAGTTTATTGAAATCAGCTCTACCTAAAGTCAAGAATGTGTGTCTGACTATGCCTGGCTTCTCCTTTCCATTGTATAACAAACTCCAGGAGAACATGATCACTCTCACCTAAGGATCCCACCACTTGCACCCCATTAACCAGGTCATCCCTGTTGGTTAGGATCAGATCTAAAATAGCTGACCCCCTTGTTGCCTCTTCCACCTTTTGGACCATGAAATTGTCTTCCAGGCAAGTAAGGAATTTGCTAGACCTTGAAGTTTTGGTTGAGTTAGATTTCCAGCAAATATCAGGATAGTTGAAGTCACCCATCACTACTACATCTCTCCTTTCTGCGTGTGTGGTCATCTGTTCTAGAAAGGCATCATCCAATTCCTCCGTCTGACTTGGGGGTCTGTAGTAGAGTCCCACAATAACATCCCTGTTGTTTCCCTCCCCTTTAATTTTTATCCAGATGCTCTCCACCTGGCTTCCAGTATTGATGTCATAGATCTCTTCACTGGTATAAATATCCCTGATATATAATGCTGTTCCTCCTCATTTCCTGTTTGGCCTGTTTCTCCTATAAAGGTTATACCCCTCTATTCCTACATTCCAATCATGCGACTCATCCCACCAGGTTTCAGTAATGCCTATTATATCATACTTGCTTTGTAGTGCTAGGAGTTCAAGTTCATCTTGCTTATTTCCCATGCTTTGTGCATTAGTGTAGAGACATCTAAGACCATGTGGTCCCTTTACTTGCTGCCTGTGCAAGTTTTTTTTGCCTCCCACTGTTGGGTCCTTGCACTGTTTGCCTTGCTCCCTCTATGACAGTTTGACTATTTTCTCCAGCCTTTTTGTCTTCCAGAATACTGTCTCCCTCCCCCATATGACTCAGTTTAAAGCCCTCCTGATCAAATTCTTGAGACTGTTGGCAAAAACATTTCTGCCAACTGGCGTGAGATGCACCCCATCCCTTGCCAGAAGTCCCCCTCATGGAAGCGCAGCCCATGATCCAAGAATCCAAATCGTTCTCGGTGACACCATCTACGGAGCCAGTTGTTTACGTCGGCTATTTCCCTCTCCCTTCCTGGACCATGCCCTTCAACTGGCAGAAGAGACGAGATGACAGTCTATGCATCCATTTCTTTCAATTTCCTTCCCAGAGCCTCATAATCTCTTCTGATCTTCGGAAAGCTGTGCCTTGCAGTATCATTGGTTCCCACATGGACCAAAAGGAAGGGGGGGGGGTAATGATCTGTAGGCTTGACGAGTCTTGTCAGCCTCTCAGTCACATCACAGATCTTTGCCCCAGGGAGACAACACACCTCCTGAGACATCTTGTCAGGCCCACAAACCACTGCTTCTGTACCCCTCAGCAAGGAGTCTCCCACAACCAGACGCCTCCACCAAGGCTTTGCAGCAGCTGTTCCTTGTGGTGGTCCTCTCAAGGTCCCCTGCTCTACCCCGTCTCATTCATTCTCAGGAATGAATGAGAACAGGAAATACTTATTGCCATATTGATTTTTCCACAGTAAAATCTGAAGGGACACGATGCCGTGATCATGTCAAAGCTAAGGAGGTCTGGACCTGGTGTGTTCCTGTACAGGAGACCACCTGAAACCCTCACATACATTAGCTTGAGTTCTATCAAAGCAGAATGAGGGAATAATAAATAAATTTCCAAATTATTTTCTCTTGCTTTGTCTAGAGTGAATAGATATATTCAAAAGTTATTTGCAAAGAAAACCAATTTTCGCTTCAGGTTTGCTGAGTTTATAGAGGCTGCTGTCTGGAAGCCAGAGGGTACTGAAAGCAGTCAGTATAATTTTCATAACTTATTTTAGTTTCCCTAAAAACAAAATGTTTCAAAAACCTTTAGGGGAATTTAGAAATCTGTGCTGGCTCAGACTACTGGGAAGTTATATGCCTAAAACAATTGGGTGGCTTAGTTTAACATAGGAATGTAACAATACTGGGTTTACATGGAAATGTAAAGCTTCTGGGCATGGTTTGCAATATGCCAGTTTTCTGTTTTATCCAAAATGGGATAATGTAAAATGGTTTTACATTAAATGATCTCAAGTCAGGATATTAAACCAAGATGGTCTTTGCTAACCAGAGTCTCCTTCTCTCATACACAAAGAAAAAGGCTCACTACAATGCAATTCTAATTGCAAGTGTCATGGCTTGTTGTAAATTCTAAGTGTGATGGTATGTTATGCACACTATTCCTATAGAGAGACCTTTGTACACTTCATAAGATTGGAATTTTGTAAATCTATGATGGGACTTTTTTTTAAAAAAAATTAAAACATATTTTTAGATGAAATGTCTTGGTACCTTTATCAAGCACTTAAGAAATCTATCTGGGTGTTTATTTTAAGCCCTGCTCTTGCATTGTGTAAATTGGTTTTCATTGTTACGAATTCCTGCTTATTCTGGTTTTTGATGCCTATCTTGGAACTGAAGCTTCAGTTTTTAATGGATTAATTTTAATTTAATAATTTTAACTTAACATAGAATCATAGAATCATAGAGTTGGAAGAGACCTCAAGGGCCATCCAGTCCAACCCCCTGCCATGCAGGAATACACAATCAAATCATTCCCGACAGATTGCCATCCAGCCTCTGCTAAAAAACCTCCAAAGAAAGAGAGTCCACCACACTCCGAGGCAGTGCATTCCACTTCCTAACAGCTCTTACATGGAATACAGCATAATTGTCAGAGCTATAATTTCATCTAGAAGTCTTTGCAGTTCATAGGTAGGTATTGTGGGCATTCCTGAGTAAAAGGCACATCATAGCCAAAAAAAAAAAAAAAAGCATTGAGTTTCTTCTTGATGATTTCAGTGCAACCTTTAAAGAAGGCCTTAGGGGTGTTTTTTTCTACTTTGGAGAAATGTCTCATGCTGCACATGATAAACTACCTACCAGTCTTGCAAATGCTATCGTATTTTTACAGTGTTATTTGATGAAATGGGAACAATGACATAACTAGCTTCTTCTGTTCCCTAGTGCATCATTGAGGAATCTGGAGAGCACATCATTGCTGGAGCTGGTGAGCTGCATCTGGAAATTTGCCTCAAAGATCTGGAAGAGGACCATGCTTGTATTCCAATCAAGGTATGCAAAGTTGTTGCTATGGGAGCAGGTTTGGAGCACACATACACTGGTGAGTTTACAAAAATTACAACGTGTCTGGGTCTGTTTGTGTGCCAAGTAATGAAATAATCTAAAGGAATAAATTATGAAAACTGATCACCTTTATATGATCTATGCATATAAATCTGTTTTCAGAATACAGGTGGAGAGAATTTGGGGGCTTTCTGTGTTTGTTCTTTTTTGCAAGAGATAGTATAAGAGAAGGCAAGGAGGGAGGAGCCAGAGATAGGTGGCAGGGGTAAGAAGATGCAGAGAACGGAACTCACAGGTGTGGCCTTCTTGAGTTCAGCATCAGGAGATTGAACATGGCAAGATCAAATTTTGTTATCAGGAAGAAAAAAATTTGTGGACCCTGATGATCATTTTTAGATTCCAAAACTGGTCTGATTTAGTACAGAAGGATAGAAAAAAGATGTTAGGGAAGGAGAAGGATCTAACAGAATTAACAGGAAAAGAACTTGGACTCCTGCCTGGTCCAGTTGGCACATTGGGAATAACCCAGTCAGAGTAAATTGCTCCTCCGTGCCATCCCGAGAATGGGGATCACACATTAGTGTTCTGAGAAATAAACAATGCATAGACCTGTTCAGATGAGATAGCCAATTAATGTAATGAGAACTTGTACTAACCATGAAGGGTCATTCTGGAATGGTAGGAGGATCAATCCACTACTTGTGGGTTACTGCAGGAGTTCCAAGTTCTTTTTCAGTTATACCCGTTGGAACTCCATACCTCTCCTCCTTCAGTTTGTTTTCTTAGCTGTCTCCAAAGTATTAACTACCTATCCACAAACTCTGCAAATGTTTATACTGTTTAAGATATTGCAACCTAGTTCTAGTCTTCTGCATTATACTGATTCCCCGGGTTAGCGCGGATTGATCCTCCTACCATCCCAGAATGACCCGTCACGGTAAGTACAACTTCTCATTCTCGGGATGGTATGGAGGATCAATCCACTAATAGTGGGATATACCGAAGCTTACCACTCTGGGCGGGACCTGTCGTCTCTCTTTCTGTTTTTTTAAAAAAATTATAAATTATTTAAGCTACCGCCTATAACACCATTCTGCTGAAAGCTGCCTTTGCAAAACCGAACTTGACTATGTTATAGTGCCTGACAGAAGTTGCCGGTTCAGACCATCCAGCAGCATCACATATATCTTGCAATGAAGTGGAAACAGCATAAGCAATTGATGTAGCCATGGACCTAGTAGAATGAGGCATCACCGCTTGAGGACGAGGTCTGTTCTCATAATCGTAACATAGGTGAATGTAAGCCTTCAGCTACCTGGCAATCATCGTTTTTGATGCTCTGTTCCCCATAGTATGAGGATTAAAAGATACAAATAAAGCTTCCATATGTCTTACACTTTCTGTTCGTCTCACATAAATCCTAACTGCTCTTTTAACATCTAATGTATGCCACTGTCTTTCCTTTGGATGCTTTGGATTCGGACAAAAAGTCGGCAAATATATAGGATCCAGCATCTCCTTCTTAGGGATACACTAGAGTAAAAATGAAGGATCCAGCAGTAAATCTAGTCTATCCACCTCAAACCTGCATAAGTTTCGGTTTACTGACAAGGAGGCTATCTCAGATACTCTTCTGGACAACGTTACGGTATCTAGAAAAACCACCTTAAACATCAGTAGTCGCAATGATGTTTCCTTCAATGGCTCAAAAGGTGGGTGAGTTAACCAGTTAAGTACCAACTGAAGGTCCCAAGTGGGAAACCTGTGCACTGTTGGGAAAGTTGATAGTGTTGCCCCTTTCAAAAACTTTTTAATATGGGAATGCGCTGAGAGCGGATTACCTTCCACTGACAATACAGAAGATAATGCTGCAACCTGGTGTTTCAGTGTGTTTGGTCATAAACCTGCTTCCAAACCCTTTTGCAAAAACCGTAGAATGTGTTTTGGTTCTGCATGAAGCGCCGAAACATGGTTTTGCTTACACCGTTTGACAAACACTGACCCAATTTTCTGATAGATACTTTGTGTAGGCTGCCTTCTTGATGCCATCATTGTGTTAATCACACTAGCTGGATATCCCTGTCCTAAAAATGTCCTTTCAGTTTCCAAGAAGTTAGACTCAACAATTGTGGATTGGCATGATAAATTGAGACAGGAGATCTCGCTGTACTGGTAGCCTACAAGGGTGTGCTATTGCAGTTTGTTTTAATAGGGGAAACCATGGTCTTCTTGGCCAAAATGGAGTTATCACAGTCGCCCGCTCTTTCTGAATCTGCAGTAACCCTGAAACAAGTCATGCCAGACTAATCTGGTATCTTTTTTTTTTTTTTGTAAAATTATCAGCTTGGTAGATGAAAGGACCATTGTGGATATCACATACCTTGATTTCATTAAGGCCTTTGACAAGGTTCCCCATGACATTCTTGCAAACAAGCTTGTAAAATGTGGGCTAGACAAGTTAACTGTTCAATGGATTTGTAATTGGTTGACTGGCCAAACCCAAAGGGTGCTCTGCAGTGGCTTCTCTTTGTCTTGGAAAGATGTGACCAGTGGGGTGCCACAGGGTTTTGTCCTGGGCCCAGTGCTATTCAACATCTTTATCAGTGACTTGGATGAGGGAATTAGGGGCATACTTATCAAATTTGCAGATGACAAATTAGGAGGAGTAGCTAATACCCTAGAGGACATGATCAAAATTCAAAATGATCTGGATAGACTGGAGAGCTGGGCCAAAGCTAACAAAATGAAATTCAATATGGAGAAATGTAAGGTACTGCACTTAGGGTGGAAAAATGAAATACATAGATATAGGATGGGGGAGACCTGGCTGAACGAGACTGTGTGCGAAAGGGATCTAGGAGTCCTAGTAGACCACAAGTTGAACATGAGTCAGCAGTGTGATGCAGCAGCTAAAAAGGCCAATGCGATTTTGGGCTGCATTAATAGAAGTATAGTGTCTAGATCAAGGGAAGTAATAGTGCCACTCTATTCTGCCTTGGTCAAGCCTCACCTAGAATACTGTGTCCAGTTCTGGGCACCACAATTCAAAAAAGATATTGACAAATTGGAGCGTGTCCAGAGAAGGGCGACTAAAATGGTGAAAGGTCTGGAAACCATGCGTTATGAGGAGAGACTTAGGGAGCTGGGTATGTTTAGCCTGGAAAAAAGACGGTTAAGGGGCAATATGATAGCCCTGTTTAAAGTATTTGAAGGGGTGTCCCATTGAGGATGGAGCAAGCTTGTTTTCTCCGGCTCCAGAGACTAGAACATGGAGCAATGGATGCAAGCTCCAGGAACAGAGATTCCACCTCAATATTAGGAGGAACTTTTTGACAGGAACAGCTGTTCAGCAGTGGAACACACTTCCTCGGAGCGTGGTGGGGTCTCCTTCCTTGGAGGTCTTTAAACAGAGGCTGGATGGCCATCTGTCAGGGATGCTTTGATTGTGTATTCCTGCGTGGCAGGGGGTTGGACTGGATGGCCCTTGTGGTCTCTTCCAACTCTACAATTCTATGATTCTATGACTCATTGTACTGTCTGAATTAGGGGAAAGTCATAATGGCAACTTTGTGGCTGTTGTAAATGCATCGTAAGCCTCTGCCTCGCTTCTGCCATCTATCAAATAGAATTTGGTGGAATATCCATTCTCCTGGTAGAACCAGATGGCGACTCAGGTAATGTCATGGATCATAGAAAGGTGATCAATTTACATAATTTATAGTAGGCAGCCCTATTGGCACAGTGGTTAAATACCAGTACTGCAAGCCACAATGTTTCAAGTTCAGTTCCATGGGCTCCAAAGTTCACTCAGTCTTCCATCCTTTCATAGGTTAGTAAAATGAGTACCCGGCTTGTGGGGGCAATTAGCTAAAACAGATTGGAAACCGCCTAGTGCCTAGCGTGCTGTAAAGTGGTGTAGATGTGTAAAATGTTGCTTAACAATTTGTAAGCTGCTCTGAGTGCCTTTGTGACTGAAGAGCGGGGTATAAATATCTAAATAAATAAATAGAATAATAATTTTGTCAAGAAAATGCAATCAAAACCATTTCTGTTTGGTTCAGATTGTCTTGCAAAACCATTTGGGTAAGGGTTGGGGTTATTATCAATAAGATCAGTTGATAATAACTCTAACCCTTACCCAGATGGTTTTGCAAGACAATCTGAACCAAACAGAAATGGTTTTGATTGCATTTTCTTGACAAAATTATCAATTATCAATTGATACGCTAGCAGAACCACGCAACACTGAAACGGCCACTCTGAACTGGCTGTTTGAAACAACCCATTCCACCTGGCAGTAATATGCAAGCTGGTATGTTAGGCACTCACTCTCAACAAGGGCCACACATACATGGCACAGGGATCTGCTTTTTAAAGATTTTGAGTTTTTGAACATATATACAACAGGGATGTGTAGAATGGATGAGTCATTTTCTGATCTGTCATTCAAAACTGAAACTGGGAATAGGTTGGCCTTGGCAAACAGCAGAAGTCCTTTATGCAGGCTGAACTGGATTTGTTTGTATTTTGCAGAAATCCGATCCAGTAGTATCTTATCGGGAGACAGTGTGTGAAGAGTCTAGTCAGATGTGCTTGTCAAAGTCCCCCAACAAACACAACCGGCTGTACATGAAAGCCCGTCCCTTCCCCGAGGGCTTGGCGGAAGATATAGACAAAGGTGATGTCAGCTCCCGCCAAGAACTAAAGCAGCGTGCTCGATACCTGGCTGAGAAATACGAGTGGGATGTCTCCGAAGCAAGAAAGATCTGGTGCTTTGGACCTGATGGGACAGGTCCCAATATTTTGGTTGACATTACCAAAGGTGTCCAGTATCTCAATGAAATCAAAGACAGTGTGGTGGCTGGATTTCAGTGGGCAACAAAAGAGGTAGGTCTGCTACAAAATTGCCTCTTAACACCAATTTGGAAATGTTCTGTGATTCATGCCAATTCACAATCCCCAGTAACGTCAAGTATTTTGAGGGCCATATGTTCACTGCTTGGTTTTGTAATTTTCCCATTAGTAATACTCACCTGCACTTAAAAAAAAAACTAGGTATGTACTGACTTGCATTAATTAAATGTTGCCCTGTGGAGCTTCATCTGCAAGCCCACTTTAATTTGCTTTGCTAGTAGATGTTTCACTTTAGTTTTTCATTACCTCTTACAAAGTCTATGCAGTAGTAGGAAAATCTCCTCGAAGATTTCATATATGTCTTTTTTCTTTCTGTCAGTCCTGTTTCCACACAAGTAGTAATTTCAACCCAGCACCACAATTAAACTTGCTTCCCAGGTGAGCTTTATTAGCTTTCAAAGATTGCAGTGGTATACAGTGCCAGAATTACAGTTTTCCTTTCCATTTGGTCTGTTCTTTTCACAGGGTGTTTTGTGTGAGGAGAACATGCGGGGGGTTCGCTTTGACATCCATGATGTTACTCTCCACGCTGATGCCATCCATCGAGGTGGAGGACAAATCATCCCAACTGCTAGGAGGGTCTTATATGCCTCTGCCTTGACTGCCCAGCCCCGACTGATGGAACCCATTTATCTAGTAGAGATTCAGGTATGTCTCTAGCATCAGCTTTGAAAGCAAGCAGCAGTATCCTGGCATTTAAGGACAGAATGAGGAAGAACATTTTCTGTTGAATTTTATCATCACAGTAAGCTCAGGTCTGTTGCTATCCTATTTCCAGTACGATTAAGAGTGAAAGTAGTATTATTGGCCTCTAGGAAATTCCTGTCAACCTTCAAAGCATTTGCTTTCAGATTACTAATAAGAAGAGATTGGGTTTCATTAAGGCTGTGGTGATTTTCAGTTAGGGGAAATACTGGCTCCCAAAACTACTTTATTAATCTTCTGCAGTTCTAGTGTTTACTGTTCAACGTTCACCAGTCCTTCATGAACCTTGGTATGTTGTGGCAAGTATGGAAGAATTCTGCAACATGGCATGTAAGGAGAGAGAGGCATTGTTTGACATCCCAATCCATTGTCTGCCTTGCGTGGTAGTGCATTAGGTCTAGGACACCCAGGTTAAACTGGCCACCTCTGCCAAGAATGCTTTGATGGACCAGGCAATGCACACACTGAATCAACACGCATATAGGAGCAACATGGTTTATTGATCAAGGATATGCATATGGTTTCATTTCAAAGCCAGTTCTGACTGGCCCCAGGACAAAGCCGACAGATAAGGTCATCCTTTCGATTCCCTGTGGGCCTGGGAAACATTAGGGAGGGTGAGGGAGGCAAAGGAAGATACATTCCAGACTCTGGCAGCCCATAATGTTGGACTGCCAGGAGATGTTTGTGGAGTTTAAGGCGGGCTGGCCTGACTCCAGGAGTTAAGGTGTTCTGGGAATGTTCCCAAGAGAACCTACTCCTGTCAGGGCCTACCTAAACCATGTCAGGGCCTACTCTGGATTATTGCAAATCCCAGCATCGAGAGTAGGGCACGACAAATGCTTTGTGTATCTTCCTAGTTTTACCTCCCTCCTTAAAATGTTTAAGTACTTTCAGAACATTTCTGACTTCCAGATCTGCTGGCTGGGAACACTCACCCCTAGATATTGCAGGGACATTTCCAGCTTGGGTGCCTGTTGTGGGGAACTCTAGTAGTAAGCCATGAATTAGTGTTGCACAGGCAGAGCATAACACTGGATTCCTTTACGTCCTGTCCCCCCAGGATCAGGCCCATCAGCATATCTAATGGGGTTTGGGAGATCTTTAGGGAAAGATTTGCCACACTAAAGAGTAGCAATCTCTCCCCACTTCATACATTGACTGGTGTTAGCTTTAGGGCTTTGGTAAACAACTGCCCTCCCTTCCAACTCTTCCAGTTATTGTATGTGGAGATACTTTACCATCATAAACCATGACCCATTTTGGCAAGACCTCTGCAGTACAAGATGGGAAGTGTTTTAGCCACTTAATATATATTCTCTCTCAACTTTCCCAGAGGCTCAAAAATGGTATTTGTGCTACTGGATATGTAATGTGTCACTATGCCAGTGGCAGGTGGAGGAAAAAGGCTGTGAACATGGTGGCTGTGAAGGAAGTCAGGCATTGGAAAAAGAGGCAATTTAAGAGCCAGAAGACGTCTGCCTCCCCTCGTCATTGGAAAACCAGAAGCCACTAGCATAGTCCACCATCAAGATTCTAGCCACTTTATATTAATATTGGTATTTCTGTGTTACCTAAATAATGTGGCACTACAAACTTCAGAAACAACTGCTTGAGAACTGATGTCTGTATAACAGAGTTGGGTAAAGAAGGTGAAGTGAACCATGTTGGACCTACTCCTTGATCCAGTGGGGGGAGGGGGAAATCTAAGCAGCTTTTTTTCTCCCCTAGTGCCCAGAACAAGTGGTTGGAGGCATCTATGGTGTACTGAATCGAAAACGTGGTCATGTTTTTGAAGAGTCCCAAGTAGCTGGAACCCCAATGTTTGTGGTTAAAGCATTCCTGCCTGTCAATGAGTCTTTCGGTAAGAGATCTGAATCAACTTCATGGTCCTCCATTCCTCATTAAAGAGGATTCTCTCTCTCTCTAAACAGAACGTTAATTCTCAATTGTTTCCTTCCTTAGGAGAGGATATGTCAGCTCATTCGCTATAAACTAGAAATTACTTACCATTCTGGGGCAAAGTAATGTGGCCAATAAGGACAGCTTGCTTGTTTTGTTACACTTCGTACATATCAACCTCTTAAGCCATTTTAAAGCTTCTTATGGCACTTGAAGATCACATTTTGTCATAGACATTCTGCTAGAGAGGTGGTTCACACTTTTGCTCTTCCTTCTCTCCTCCTTCAGTAAAAGATCAGTTGGGCTTAAGGTAGTGATAGCTTAGCAGCTGATCGTCAGATGTACAAAAATAGCTGGTTCCTGTCTTTGAACATCATTCCAGCATAAGAGTGGCACTTGAGATGTTCCAAACTTCAGTTTTCAGTAGACAAGAGTCAGCATGGGCAAAGGTTATGGAGGTTATAGTGCAAAGCTATCTGGAGGGCTGAAGGTTCCTCATCTATGTTATACTATGAGGGAATTAGTTCAGATTCGGCTTGCGTTGAGATCTAGTAGAGGAACAGCTGTAGTGAAAGACTTGAATTTCATGGTGAGAGGAAAAAGAGTGTACTCCTTTAGTTTATAAATCAAACTAATTTGATCTGAAAAGAGCAATTGTTTTACAAGTCAATGAAAACCCTGAAATTAACAGCTGTAAAAACAAAGTTGTAGGTTGTCTCAGTTTAAACACACATCTCATCTCAAGAAGAATGAGAAAGAAGAGCTGAACTTGAGAAGCTAATAGAAATTACTACAGTTGTTCCTCCATATCTACGGATTTAAGTATTCACTGCTAGAGAATATTCTTAAAAATAATAATAATCCAAAAAGCAAACCTTGATTTTACCATTTTATATCAGGGACACCATTTTGCTATGCCATTGCATATAATAGGACTTGAGCATTCACGGATTTTGGTATCCATGGGGGATCCTGGAACCAAACCCCAGTGAATATGAAGGGACAACTGTATGATAAAATAAAAAATATGAGATGCAACTGAATAAAGTGCTGAGACTAGAGGTAGTACAGAAGTGGCTGGTTTTAGAAACTGCTGAGCAGCAGAGGCCAATGAAGAGTGTAGTTGCATCAGAGTTTAAAAGCTGCAAGTGAGGAAGAGAGGTGTGTAAGAAATCCAAGAAATTACAGATTGAATATCCCTTTTCTGAAACCGGAAGTGCTTTGGATGTTTTTGTTTTGGGATAAGATACATTGGAGATGGGACTGTAGTCTAAACACGCAATTCATTTATGTTTCATAGATGCCTTATATACATAGCCTGAAGATAATTTTATACGTAATATTTTTCATAATTTTGTGTATGGAAAAGTGTGTGTACATTGAACCATCAGAAAGCAAAGGCGTCACTATTTCAGCCACCCATGTGGATTATTTTGGGGTATTTTGGATTTCTGGATAAGGGATACTCAACATGTATATTCAGCTAATGGGAAAGTTGAATTTCACTGTCTTAAAAAGTTGAACAATTGCATTACTGTATTAAATGCCACTAAGGTAAACATGGCTGAGTGACAGAACCCGCTTGAACAAAGGTTTCATTGGTCTTAACGGCATGTAATATTAAAACTTCTGTAAATCTTTTCTCTTATGACACTAGGTTTTACTGCTGACTTGAGATCCAATACAGGTGGTCAGGCTTTCCCACAGTGCGTTTTTGATCACTGGCAGATTTTGCCTGGAGACCCTTATGATGCCAATTCACGTCCTTTCCAAGTTGTGGCTGAAACACGCAAACGTAAAGGCTTGAAGGAAGGTATTCCACCTCTGGACAACTTCCTAGACAAATTGTAACTACAGCCTCATCGAGATGAGGTTATCTGCTACAGCACCCAACTTCATCATGGAATTGGATTGCTTCACAAAGCCAGGAAAGCAATGGGAAACTGAACATACAAAGCTAAACAAAAACACAAACCAGCATCTAGCAATTACGTCATGTTCACCTAGTGAGAAATAAAGTATGTGTTGTTGAACGGCTTATCTGGTGGGATTCTGTCCTCTCTTTAAGCAGGTTGCCTCACTTGATGGCTTTCATTACAAGCACCATGCAATACATGAAATCAGGTTCAGTTTATGAAATTGTAATGGAATGTAAATGTGTTCCATTTGTCCAATATATACTGCCACTTGTTTAACAGCTGATAGGTAAGTGTTAATTTCTATCATCTAGCATAAGAACATGATTAGAATTGTTTCCCAAAGCTACATTACAGCTATGGAGAGAGAGAAGAGATGAGATCACCTGATATAGTAAATCTTTGTCACTTCTTGGCATCTGCAGAACTGCAACAAAATCCTTTGGTTATACAGTGAGTCACAGGATGGGAGAGACATAAGTGAAAGGATAACCAGCTAGCAAAAAAAGTATGGCTTTAAGAAAACACAAAGATACCAGATTATTTTAATAGGTACAAAATCAGCAGACACATGGAAACTGGAAGCAATGCAAAACCCATCACAGGAGCAAACCTGGTTTAGGATGGTGGTCATATGACAAAAAGGAAAACCATACCGGCAGTCATTTAGGCAACTGTTATATTTATAAAGTATCTGCTGTAAGTAGACATAAGACTTGCCTATAATAGCAAAAAATCGATACTGCAATGAAGTTGTAGTTTAGTACATAGGGACACAATTGTAAAACAGTAAAAAGGAGTTACTAAAATTTTCAAACGGGGCCTATTAAAGGAGAGAAGAGCTTGCTGTAAGAAACAGCGAGCATAGGCTTTCCACATTATGGCTCCTGTTTTATCTTTTACCAAATTATAGGAGTGAACTATGAGGTACCCAGTTTTTAAAATCCTTGCTACACTAGTTGAAACATTTATGTAACTACTGAATGGTGGGAAGCAACTGGCGCGCTGCCTCTGCGCCCCACTCCCTTCCCAAGGCACCGAAGGGCTTCTGAAGAAGTCCTTCGGTGCCTCGGGAAGGAGGGGTGGGAAGCAGCTAGCACGCTGCCTCTGCGCCCCACTCCCTTCCCAAGGCACCGAAGGACTTCGTGCCTCGGGAAGGAGGGGTGGGAAGCAGCTAGCGCGCTGCCTCTGCGCCCCACTCCTTTCCCAAGGCAAGGAGGGGTGGGAAGCAGCGAGCGCGCTGCCTCTGCGCCCCACTCCCTTCCCAAGGCACCGAAGGGTGCCTCGGGAAGGAGGGGTGGGAAGCAGCTAGCGCGCTGCCTCTGCGCCCCACTCCCTTGCCAAGGCACAGAAGGGCTTCTGAAGAAGCCCTTCGGTGCCTTGGAAAGGAGGGGTGGGAAGCAGCTGGCGCGCTGCCTCTGCGCCCCACTCATATCTTATTCACGGTTTTTTCACATTTGCGGGTGTTGTCTGCCCCTAACCCCCGCGAATGTGAAGGGATAACTGTATAGGATTCCCAGCATTAGACTCTGGGCCAACATGTAGCAAAGATACTGTAGATGAAGTTGCACTCCAGTGAATGCCCTTTTCCAGGATACCCACTAATGGTGAAATAATGGCTTCTTTATCCTGCCCCTGAACTCAGCTGAACTGTGACTGGATCAGTGTGTAGAGCACCCATGGTGATCAAAAGCATTCATCTGCCTCTTCAATGGTGTGTTCCCACCCCCCAATAAAGATTAAAGATCCTAAGGGTGAGATTCTGCCTCATCTATACAATCAAGTATGCATTTCTCACATGTAATCTAGAATGAGAAAATATGAATCTTCCTAGCAGCAGCTTATTCAAGTGATATTAATTGTGCACCTGTGAGAAGAGTTTCCATAATAGATGCAATTGTTTTGGAGACACAAAAAGTGGCATAAATACAAAGTAACTCAGCATAAGCTTGGGACAAAACTCAAATTGAATTTCTGGGCATTTTGCAGGATTTTCCCTTCATCCATGGAGAATGGGCAACATTAGTCCTGAAAAGCTAGTTGCTAGGTTTTGCATTCACATTTTTATAAACAGGTGCATGGCTGAGTTTGCATAGCATTCTTCTTCCCCACAACCCGCAAATTCTCGTGCTTTTTTTTGCACTTGAAATTGAACAGTCTAAAAGCAGCATAAACTTCCAAATCCAAAAAAGTCCACATTTGTGAAAGGGATGGTGATTTGACAAGAGGAAAGGGGGAAAAGGCAAGCATAGTGTTATGCAACTGTTATTTCACAAAGCGTCAACCTCTCCACCAAAGGTTTATTCCAGGCTTCAGCAAAAGGTCAAAAACATGAGATTCCTTCCTCTTGTCCTTACATCTGGGATAAACAAAGGCTTCTGTCATTCCAGACTAAGTGCTTTTATATATTTATTAAAAATGTTTTTTACATTATTGCTAAATGTAACAAAATTAAAAATTCATAAATGGAATCCATCCTGGAATCCACATAGCAAAAACCATGTCAGTTTTCTTCATTGCAAGCCTGAAGAGCTGACTTATTTCAAAATAAATCCTACTTTTCCTAAGTAGAGAGAAGAAAAACACCAAGATGACCAAAAAACCAAAACAAAACATATATACACCATCCTTCCAGTCAGTTTTTTTCTTCTTCTAGTGGGGCTTGTCAATCCACATTAGAGGGCAACAGAATCCAAAGCTGCTTTTTTCCTTCAATAAATACTCAAAAATGTAAGTCTAAGCTATGGATGGTCCGTGGATTAACACATGCAAAAGAGCAGCTCCATGCCATTCCAGACTAGCAGATTCTGCCAGTTTTTAGTCCAGGGAGATGATGTCAGGAATGTTGCTTCCGCTGCTGGTGATGACTGCTGTCTCACTCCGACTTGAGGAACTAACGCGAGTGCTGCTCTCGTGGTGGCTGGTGGAGGTGATGATGTTGCCGGGAGTGGTGCTTGTTGGCAATGTCGAGGTGAGACTATCCAAAAACATAGGAGCACAGTACTGCTTGAAACAAACAATGATGCAGATAAGGAAGAGAGACTAGGTGCACAAGGGGAAAAAAAGCACAGGCATCCAAGCTACTGGAATATGAAAACAACATAAAACTTCTATGACACGGGCAAATATGCAGAGCTTGGAGAAGTTGCTTTTTTGGACTTCATGTGGAAAGCTCTAGTACAAAAAAACTAAAACCCTTTTCCAAGCCTCGACAATATGGTTGTGCAAGCCACAAATTAATGGCTCAGAAAGAGTGATATTGGAGCAGAGGTATGTTTACTGGTTACCTAAACACGAACCTTCACGTTGCTACCTTGTGGGTTTGGTAAGGAGAGGGAAGGATACAAATGAAATTAAGCATGCCCAATTATGAAAGTGTAGCTAGTGTTTCAGCTTTCAAGCATACCCACTGAACATGGACATCAAAAGTTTTCCCTACAAGTTTAATGTGAGAATGCTCAAGTGATATCATGGGAAGGCAGTCAAGATCATTTTAATCTTGCACAAAATCTACCCAGTTCTTCAAAGGTTTTTCTTCACTCATTTTAAAATTATTCCAGTTTAATATTTGTTTCCAAAGGATCTTAAATCATATATGGTCAAGACACTTACCTGTGGATCAACTGGGATTAAAGAAAGAAAATCCAAACCTAGGAAGAAGACACATATGTTGCCTTTAGAGAACAAATGCAGATGTTATCAAGTCCAATGCACTATAGGATTAGTGCCAATCTAAGATGCAAAAGAAAGGTTCAAAAACCCACTCAATCTCAAATTTTACTGGGTAACCATGGGTCAATAAACCAGAGGAAGAAATACATGGAAATATGAAACATTCACTCATGCTCCGATTGCCAGCAGAATGGACGCCTTTCCCCCATGCAACGAATGCCCAGTAAAGTAGGTTGGGTGTGGGGTTACAATTGTGGTAATAGCATCACAGTTATAACTAAATAGCAATCATGTAGACATAACAGTTACACAATCGCTACTTAGTCATGACTGTGGCATTATTGCCATGATCATAACTTCCCCTGCCAACCTGTTTTACTGGACATCACCTGCATGGGGAGGAGGTCCAATATGTCACTGATCAGAGCATGGGTTAATAACATTTCCATCAGGTTTGAGGGGCTCAGGCTAGAAGAAGTTACTTAGTTAAGCATACCTAACTAAGTAGCTGACATAGAATACTACTAGCCTTAGTCTTTTTCTGGTCTCAAGCAATATGGTTATGCAAGCCAGAAATTAATGGCTCAGAAAGGAATGGCTCTGTTGAGAAGCTAGTTTAAAAGTGATCTCATGGAGAGTTGCCCCAATGCATTCATGCAGAAACTCAAGAATTGTATGCAACTGGAACTAACACAGATGTGCCAACTGCACTATCCAGAAAACCCATATGATCCATTTCCATGTCAACTAATCATGCTCAGTGGGCATGGCTTGCCAATGAAGAAAACAAGGAAAACTTGGGGAGAGGGTGATAGAATGGAACACCTGAGACCCTGAACTGCACTGCAGCTCCTTGTTGCCAGCAGACCCTACACTTCATATTCCACCACTGAGATATGATTCCTCCTGAACATAATACCAGCTGAAACACCACCTACAGGACATGCTTTGTGACAAGAGAAAACATCGATCAGTTCTCTAAAGATGCTGTGAAAAGGACATGAAGCAGTTCAAGAAAATGTTAAAAAGGCAAGGATACAAGTATGTTTCAGAAACAAGACGTATTTGCTGGGTATCCTGATTAATGCAAGGCAAAGCTTAGGAAGTATATACATCAATTCAAGAAAAGCAGCTTGATGGGACTCCAGTGCTTTTACTGAGATACAACTTAACTCAGTTTGAACAGCTTTTCCAGATTCCGTAGATGACAACTACTACTACTACTTAACTTATTTACAGTATTTCATCTGTGCGCTGCCTTTCTCCCAGAGTGGGACTTTCATCCTAAGTATACATGGCAGAGGCACAACTTACTTTCCTTAAAAAGGACAGATGGCTGAAGGTTGATCCTTGTTGGTGACACGGATAGTAACAATTTTGACGGCAATATTGGTGAATTACACTGAATTATTAATGGGTTGTAGTAAAAGCAATTAATAAAGGATGGCACAAAAAATCATATGCAATGGAAGTACAGTATGGGAAGTTTTGTGTATGAACAAGAGTCAAAGCAAGCCAAGGGATAATTAATTGTCTTGAAAATACAGTCAAGTACACAGTAGTTTGCATTCTGAAAACAGAACCAAAGAACTGAATTTTGCAGATTGTGCCTCAAAGTCAAACTAAAATATTTTGGCAATGGACATTCAACAAGCGTGGAAATGTAAGGTCCAAAGTTGAGTCTTCAGACAATTCTCTCCCACACACTTCACTTGGCTTCTTTTACTTTTGCCTGCAATTATTATCAACATTTCAAGAGGAGGAGAAAAACATGTTTACCTACCAGGCAAGTCTGATGAGATACTTGATATTGGTGGGTGATGGAATGGTACAGGGTAATCTGTTAATGATGGTGGAATAGCAGTAGGATCCACTGTGCTCACCCCAGGAACTCGTACAGTAGAAGGCTGATACATGAGCACCCTGTTTGAAAGAAAAGGTGAAGTCAGAAATAATCCAATTCTCATAATTCCTGACAATCAGCCATGCTGGCTGGGCTAATAAAAGCTGGAGTCCAACAACATCTGAAGGGCCACAGGTTCCTCTAATCTAAAGTCATCCTAGAGATATGGACGGCGGCAAAAGGGACAACCTTGGCTTCACTTTAGAGATAAAACCAGAACTACATCTTCCAATATGCCATGTTCAGAGATCTCCCCAGAGAAAAGACTGTGGCAAATTTCACAGTGAAATAACCTGTCTCTCCAAATAGTTCCCTTTCGGGACCTCTACTTGTCTCACCGTTATGTGTTTTAGCTTAGTTCTTACTGTTACCTATGTTTACATACTTATTCTAATTAACCTATTTCAAACACACCTCATAGATTCCATCCTCTAATCTACTGACTCCTAATTATTCTGACCACTCTCCCTGCTCTAACTATTTTACACTGTCCAAAACCCAGGGCATGCCACAGCAAGAACAGAGGCGGGCAACTTACTAAACAACTATTTTACATTGTCACCATTTTCACAGGTAGAGTTACAAGTGTACTTCATAGAGGAGACATTTATACAGAAACAAGCTTAAAACACTTGTTTTCTAAATCCTAAACCCATGTTGAGATTTTATCTACATGCAGGCTGATACTCTGCCTTAATGCACCCAATACTGTGCTTAGGTATCTTTAGCAAGTAAGAATAATCACAGAAGGAGTTCCCAATAAAGAGAGGGGGTCAGGAAGTCTTTGCTCACTAGGACTGCAGGAGGATCCACCACTAGTGATAGGAAAAACAGAAGTCGAAACAGAGAAAGAAAAACAAAACCTAAGGATGCCAGGATGGGGTGAGAACATGTAGATACTGTTGAATTCTGCCATTCATACATGACACAAGTGCTATGAGGAAGCAGGTTGGCCAGAATTGCAGTGCTATCCACAAGGACACTGCCAAGGTCCAGTTGAATTTAGGAGTAATTCAGTTGGTTTGCATGCTCAAAAACAAACACCACCAAAACCTCAATGACTCTTTGAAATATAGTATATGCTTTTAGAACATATGAAAACATGCCCCATCCCTTTCACCAAGGTAGGCCTCTGTCAATGTAGCCAAGCTTTGTCTACTCCAAATGGCAGTGAATCTCAACAGTTTCAGACAAATGTCATCACCAGCCCAGTGGTACCTGAGATTCTTTCACCAGGAGGTCAGCCATCAAATGCCATCAGTCAAAACACAACCAGGAAAGGTCTGCTCCCTTTATGCCTTTCTACTGGGCTTTTCACTAGTGGCTTCTCACCTAGCAGGATTCTTGTTATGTTTTTATGAAATTAGGTGGGGAACTGAACCCGGTGCCTTCTGAATACAAAATATACACTCTACTCAGTGGTTCTTAACCTTTGGTCCTCCAGAAATTTTGGACTTCCAATTCCAGGATTCCTTGACTATTTAGCTATTCTAGCTTGGACTTCTGAAAAGACCAAAACATGGATAGGCGAAGTCTTAGAACTGGTTTGTATCATGTTACAGCCCCTCAACTAATACTGTTTGTTAGACAGAGAAAGCACAAAATGGAAAGTGTACTTAAAACGTAGGTCCCTTTTTTTGCTGCAGATAGACTGCATCTTGATCTAGATTATCTCCTCCCACCAACCATATGTGGGGTGGGCCCATATGAATTAACATCAAGCTCGACCCTAGGTGGGAGGATAACCCAATCAGTTTCAGTTAGCAAGCTCAGTTTTTCTGCTCCAGAGGGTAGTATCATGATTAGGGACATAGCAAAATCATCTAGTTTCTTCTGGGGGAAACAAAACTAGCACTGGGAGCCTCAGAGGTCACTCACACATAATTTCTTGAAACACCTCCAGAACAGTGACTGCAGCAAGATCCACATTTGGTTGGGAGTCCTTATTTGATGCTTGTTCTGTCTCCCCCTCTGGCTGCAAGTTCAGTAATTATAACAGCCTTCTTTAAAAGGGGCCCCAAATCATCAGCCATAAAAAGCCATACCACAGCAGGCTTATGGATATCCTTCTTCCCTTGAAAGAATTGCCCATCTTCTTTATATAACAGGAGGGAAGAGACTGTAAGGTATTGTTGTCCTTCCTACTCCTGGTGCCCAAAAGTGATTACTGATTTGCTAACTGGCGCCACAGAGTGCTGTGAGGCAGCCACTGCCTCCCTTTTCCTGGCACACAACTACTAGCTGTTCTAGGAGTTGCAGCCAAAAGGGCTGCAAACTCTGAAAGAAGAGGCAGAGAAGTCAGAGGAGCAAACAGAATTACAACACATGCAAGTGCTTGTGTAATGCAGTTTGACACCACTTTAACTGCCATGGCTCCATACTGTAGAATCCTGAGATTTTAAGTTTTGTAAGGCACCAGCACTCTTTGGCATAGAAAGCGAAAGACCTTGCAAAACTACAAATCCCAGGATTCCATAGGACGGAGCTACAGCACTTTAAAGTGGTGTCAAACTACATTGTTTCTATAGTGTAGATGCACCCCTAGTGTCCCAATCTGGAGACAATTTCTGCCTTCAGATGCAACTGACAATGTTAGACTGTCCTGCGTATGCATGCCCTCCAGCACCCTGTATCTCAAACCCAGATAAGGTAGGAGGTTGGTCTTAATGGTTCAGAAACAGTAGGCCCCAGCCAATTCGCTCTTGATTATAAAACACCCTGTTTTCAGTCCAGCAACTGACAAATGAGTAATCCTCCCACTCAAAGAAGAGACTGATGTTAACATATATGGACCCTGCCCAAGCTGCTCCAATAATGGATCAGGATATCCCCGCCATCCCACACACACACACAAAGGCTGCAGGAAAATGCAGGGCTCACACATCCTTCAAATGTAACTGATGTTGGAGAAGCCTGACACATCTTACTTCTTCTGCCACATCGAAAGCTATGCTCAGAACAGCACCTGCTGCATTTAATATGGACCAAATTATCTTCCTTCACTTCCTTCTCACCTGGAGCTATGTCAACTCCCTTGGGATTCTGTAAACCCAATCCAAAGAATCAAAGGTCAGATGTTTGAATTTACTTGTCAAGACAGAAAAAAAAATATTCATTTGAAAATCAGCATACCCTTTGGTTGGACTTGCTTGTGTATCGGACATATATATACATTTCCTTTTTGAAGGCGCATCTTCCTCTTCATCAGATGAGCTCTCAACAGTGAGGTCAATGACATCAACTTTCTTTTTGCTGACCTCACTGATGGGCGTGGAGCATGGCTTGCTGACCACACTGGAACCTAGAAGGAGGACAGTCAGTGAAGAAGACAACTATAGCAATTTGTGTTATGGGAAAGAGTAAAGCTGCAAGTACTTCTAGCAATGATATGTACTCAACTAATCTCTACTGATTTTTATAATGTTTGAAGTGGTTCGCCAATTGTTACTTCTTTCAGAACTAAGTACTATTCTTCTTTCCACAGCAGCCTTGTTGTCAAACAGTGATTGAACAGAATTACTACCCTTGAATTACAACAGTTGTTTCATGCTATAATCTCTTAACAGTAGGAGGGTAAAGAACCAGAAAAGAGGCTGTGGAGTCAACTCACCCTTTGTTCTGTATCAGGGAAGGTGGTAAGGGGAGGATTCAACCTTGCACCTACCAATTCTGCTTTTTCTTCTTCATTTTTTGTCTTTTTTGGCTTGCCCCTAATAAGCACACCTAGGAAACTGAGAGAACACGGGAGATGCCACCTGAGCCTGTCATTTCTGTCATATGAAGAATCCTGCCCCCAAGCGGACAGAATGAAGAGCATCACAGTGCTGGATAACAGGCTGGAGTGATGCCAGAAGAAACAAACACTTGAACTTGCTATGAAAGGCTCGTTGGAAGATGCACAGGCTGAGTTTTTGCTCCCTGACCTTGCTCAAGGGGTGGGGATCATGAGACTGAATTTATGCCTTTACAGAGTAAGTCTGTCTCCAGTTCCTTCCTTCAACATATTTTGGTAAAAGACATGGAGCTCCACAGTTGTCAAGAAAATAGGTTATGAGAGAAAGGGGAGACGCTTTGGAGAGTGTTCAGTGTTTGTGGCTTAGGGCAAAGATGGGTCTGTGTGCAGTCAGTCCATGAAAAGGGTTAAGATTCCCTGCACACAATGAGAACATATCTTCATGTAAAGTACCAAAGTCTTGTTCACTAAGTGGGAGGCTATCCAGACCAAGCTGAAAAAACAATGTGACAGACTGGCGGAGAAGAATGATTGTTTCCTAAGAGGAAGTGTGCTTCTTAATACTCTTCTCTCAACAGTGCCTCTGAGAAGCATACGGGTTCAGCATATGTTAAAGTAACATAAGCCTTGATTCACCAAGATATGGAGAAAGTGGAATATCTTCCCTGCATGGGGCAGGATAAAAGAAAAAACATTTTCAACATCCTACAAGTGGATGTTACTGCAGATAGAAAAGTCACTTGGGAGGAAAAGTTACTTTAGTAACTTCATTGTAACTTTTGTAAGCTGCCTTGAGTCCCAGGGCTGGGGGGGACAATCGACTTCACATTGTATAAATTTTATACAAAAAAAAAATGTATAAAATTATGTATAAACAAGAAAGCACACAAACAAAAATATAAACTAGCTATACCCGGTGAAACATACACCGTCCCCCCCATGCGCTGCATCTCCCCATGGTACACATGCCACTCCCCCATGCCACCCTCCCCGCACCCCGTGCCACCCTGTGCCACCCTCCCCGCACCCCGTACATGCTGCATGCACACCACGACACATGCCCCCCATGCTACTCGCACCCCCTCTGCCTCCGCCATGTTTAGAAAGGAGTGAAACTTCCACATGGTCCCGTCCCCAGTGTTCTGATTGGCTGCCCAACAGAGCTTTGATTGGTTGGTCAATTTCCTAAGTGGCCAATCAGCACAATGGGAACAGCAACATACCTAAGAGCAATATCTATATCTATATCTATATCTATAGATAAATGATACCAATGGGGGCTGCAGTAGACGCTGGGGTACTATGTGTCAATTCTAGGAAGTACAGTTGTCCCTCCATATCCACAGATTTGGTATCCACAGATTTAAGTATTTGCGGCTTGAAAATATTCTTTAGAGAATAATCCAAAAAGCAAAACCTTGATTTTGCCATCTTATATAAGGGACACCATTTTGCTATGCTATTGCATATAATGGGACTTGAGTATTCACTGATTGTGGTATCCTCGGGGGGGGGGGGGCTGGAACAAAACCCCAGCGAATATGAAGGGACAAATGTAATCTGTAGTCTACTTGAAGTTTCATTTGGAAGATTCCATGGAGCAATTTCAAAAGTTGGGAAGGTGCCTGAAGTGGTAAACTTTAAGCTCCATTTGTAAGCCAAACTGCTGGATTGTCAGTGGATCCTTGAGGCCTGTCATTCTGTGATCAGTCTTTGATTTTACACTCTCCAGCTTTCCAAGGAGTTTAATAGATCTGTACACTGGATTGTTTTCTGGATGAGAAGAGGGCGATTACGATTTCTACTAGCTGGACCCAGCGAACCATATGCCATTAAACATGGTAACCATGTTTAGGAAGGACTTAAAGGTCCACGTGTTCCCGCCCCCAGTGTGCTGATTGGCTTAACAACCAAGCTTTGATTGGTTGGCCAGTTTCCTAAGCAGACAATCAGCACACTAGAAATGGCAACATACCCAGTTGATTTTTTTATTGTTTCATCTCCCAAACTATAGGAACTTCTGAAATGTGCCAGATCCATTATGGATATCATATCTATATTCCAGCATTTCAGCGAATAACAATACTGGCAGCCATAACTCTAGCTGAAAAACAAATGGTATCACCTTAACAACAGCATGTGACAATTTTAGGAGGGTTCTATGTAACTTTGCTGGGTTTGAGTTTGAACCCTGTAGGAAATCTTTAAATCATGTAACTGTCAGGTAAAAATAGAGGAAACAGAGTGCCATAACCTGAGAAAAAGGATAACCATAGAGTAATGCTGATCTTTCAAAATAGGTAAGACTGCAAATAGTCCAAGAAAACATTTAATACCTTTCCTCCCCAAAAGTTCATTCCAGAGATTTCAGATTAAATAAATCCTGACAGAATAACTCCAGATTCTCCCCACCTTCCCCTTCAGGTAGATCCAGTGTGTTTCAAGTTGCCAAGAGAGTATTTACAGTTGTCCGTCATATTTGCTGGGGTTTGGTTCCAATACCCCAGGGGATACTAAAATCCATGAATACTCAAGTCCCATGATATGCAATGGCATAGCAAAATGGTGTCCCTTATATAAGATGGCAAAATCAAGGTTTGCACTTTGGATTATTATTTTTTTAAGAATATTTTCAAGTCATGAATACTTAAATCCTTCCCCACTTGAGGGAAAGAGGGACTCCAAATCATTTTTATTGTGTTGGGCTGTACTGCTTCATCAAAGTGTCTAGTAGTGGAATAGACTCATCGCAACATGCGATCTTCCATACATTAAGACAGTTTTGCCTGGTGCCATGCCATAGCATGGTGACTACGAGATTCATTGCTAGATTCATCTGTATAAAAGGGAACATGGTGATTCTTAAAGGTTGATGATGCTGGGTTTCTAACGTAGAGCTCTTTTTATCGTGAGATGGGAAGACTCAAGATTTTAAAAAAGAAAAGGAATGCCTTCCCTTTTAATGGGTGTACTTTCTTCCTCTGCTTTATGGGTATGCTTTTTAATTCTGCTTTCATACAGCTGCTTAATAATTTTATTAATTATAGTCTTAACTCTCTGAATTAGGATCAAAAAAATCTGGGAACTGTCTCCTCTGGAAGATCCAGGTTGTTGCTCTTACCTAATGAAAGACAAATGATTGGAAGGTTGTGGAGTTACTTTCCAATGAATTCCCTGCTGATGTATAGAAACTGGCTGGGATCAGACAGATCACTCTCTGCTGTCATCTGGTAGCTTATAAGGGGAATGTTTTCACTTTACATGGCGTTGATTTCAAATCAGCTAAGAGTGCCAGTCTGACCTAGGAAAAACCTGGAAGCAGATACTGTTTGCTCTTAAGGGTATTGCTCATTTCCATTTGGGAAGCCTGAACTTGGTTTTTGTGGGGAGGAGGACTATCCATTAGCTGTTGCTCTTGAATGACAAAGTTGGCAGCTGAGCCAAGCTAAAAAACAATTCACTTCACTTTAGATGCTTTTTGCTGGGTTATTAGGGGCGTGTTCATTCTAGGCCTTCCGTCTGCAGCACAGGAGGACTAATGCCTGGGTGCAGAACTCTTATGTGTCACTGATTTGTTTCTAGAATTCATTGTGGAATGTTGGTACTATGAGCAGCCAAATGAAGTGAAATGGGGGGAATGGAAGATTTTTAGTGTATTTTTAAAAATGGAGAACTAAGTTAAGGAAAAAAACTTAAGACACTGAAAATGAAGTGAAGAAATGAAGAAAAGACAGATGAATGGAGTCTGAAATAAAGGATCAGAGGGATTTTTCTGTGGGAAGCAAGCTACATACTGTATTTGTGACCGCCTCCTGAACACGATATGGAACAAACTGGTGAAGGCTTCTTTCAGAGAGGCAAAAGTATCAGAAAGATCTCTTCCTCTTGAACAAGCAGAAATATAAGCTAGCCTGAATACTCTCTCATACTAACACAGAAAAGTGGTTCATGGCCTAAAACCCATGTCACTTACTTTCGATTTTGCTGCACTGTGGGCCAACCACCTTCAAAGGCTCCTTCTTTGGCCTCATTGGACACCAGGAACCATCCTCCTGGAATTTGATCTCATCTACATCTGAACATTCATTTAGAATTTCCATAAAGAGCCTGGAAAACAACATTAAACATTACTAGTATGCTTCCATCAACACCTCCGATAGTGCCTTTGCTCCGAAGTGGGATGGGTCATTCTCTCTTCATTCTACTGGTCATTACCACTGTTTTATTGCTTACTAGCCCAGATTACATCCCACCACCAGGCATTCTGGAGCTGGGGACAGAATATTTTTATCAGAGTAAAAACCTCATGCTTGTTTTCTGGAGAGAAAAGAGTCAAATAGAGATTCTTTTGTGAATAGATTTCATAAAATGTATCTTATATAACTTTTTGTTTGATATTTTCTATTTTCTATTTCAAAGTCAAACACCATTATGAGTAATATTTGGAAATGAAGTTAATGCTACTGCACTTGCTTCAATACATATCATAGAACATGATTCAATACATGAGGTTCTACAAGGTTCAACACAAATTTTGATCACGTGGCAATACCTAGAACCAGCCTATGGAACTATTTTTCAGCATCACATTTTATGTGGTTCTAGATCCATAAATTAACTGCATGTCATCTCACAATTACTTAAACCCAGCCACTGACTTCAGCATGGAATAAAGTTTCAAGCCAGGTCTATAGCATGGTGTAGTGGTTTGACTATTGGACTATGACTCTGGAGACCAGGGTTCAATTTACCACTCGGCCATGAAAAACTACTGGGTGACCTTGGGCAAGTCACACACTCTCAGCCCTCAGAAAACCCTGTTATAGGGTCACCATAAATCAGAAACAACTTGAAGGCACACAACAACTACAGCTTTAGGCCTAGAGTATTAAAATGATGGTTAATGGACAGTAATGGGATGCAAGGGACCAGCTTCAAACTACTTAACAAGCTTCAGCTCTGGGACTCACAAACCCTTTATAGCTTTAGATGCTAAAAGCTTTTGGCAATATACAGTGCTAGCTTTCACATGAAATAGCTGCTGCTATTAATTTGCTAAATATAGCAGCTATCTATACAGCTCTGTGAGCATACGTACCCTATAAAAGTAAAAGCACTGCATTCTTTTCTTACCCATCTAAGATGAGACTCTCGTATGCAGCTTTCTTGTCACACACAGGACATATCCAGGTGGGTTTCTTTTCATTCATTTGTAAGTAGAGAGCTGCATCAAAGCACTGAAGATGGGTGCAAGTACCAGCACGACAGGGAATTGTCAGCCTCATTTTCCCCAGCTGGTAACCAGGTAAGAAGAAGGAAAGAAGGGGGGAAGGAAGGAAGAAAAAAGGAAGGATTTATTGACACAGAATGGATTAAGATAACTTCAGTTATATTTATTTTTAAAGGACAAGACAAGGCCTTGCTTATGACAGTCTCAAGAAATCATTATATACTGAGCTATCTATAGTTCTGGACAGACCTCCTAAAGAAGGTGAATCCATTCTTGTTCCATGCCTTCCCAAGTTACAGGATTCCTGCCCAGCAATTATATTGCTTTCCATGAAATTCAAAGCAAAAAAGATCTTAGCCAGAAAACATTCTCATCAAAGAGTACTGCTATAAAATGCCACACACAGTATTGATAGCCTTGTAAAACAAACTGAGAAAATGCACAGAACAGGGGCATGCATACTCTAGGGTAGGCATGGGCAGATTCCAGGGGTGGAAGGGCTGTACTAACCCTCCCCTTGGAATCCTGAAGGGCCCCCAACCCTTATTTGTAGTCAAGACATTGACTGTTCACAGCCCATAGTAATCTTTAGAGAGTGCTACTGGTATCTCCCAGGCCCTTTTAGGAGTACAGAAGCATTTCTTTTTTTTTAAAAAAAGGAATCGGACATGGTATCAGATTACTTCCTTTTTGTGGAGAAAAAAAGATGTTCCCCTACAAAAGTCTTCTGACGTTGTCCCAGTCCCACACATAAAGTGTATCTATCAGTGGGCTATGGTACCCATCTGGAATTTTTACACAACTTATTACAATATATATCATGTACAGCTCTAGACTTCTTAAAACTGAATATCTTATCAATCTCTTTTTAACTTTTTTGACAGGTTTGAATTCTATACAAAAACACCACATTCCATGTAAATGTCAACGACAGCATCCTGCATACATAATTATTGATATGTTTATTTATAAAAGCCACACCATAAATAAGCTTAATTTTAAAAAAGGATTTTTCTGTAAAGTATAATTCATAGCATTTTTTCAGCTTCACTTACAGGACACATCAGTGACACTCGCAGGCTGGTAGTAGCAATTTCACTGTCTGGGTCAGCTGTGAGTTTTTCTTTAACTATTTTTTTTAAAAAAAGAAAAAAAATATGAGATAGAATTACTGTCTTCCTACCACAGCGTCATTTCATGGCCTACTAATTTATAAACACAAAATAAACAAGAAACTAGATATGCTACAAAGTTTCATATTAAAACACTTTTGAGTCCAACCCCTGCAAGTCTATACCAAGAATACATTTATTACATCAAATCTGAAGGACTACTACATAATTACTACAGAGGTTCAAAACAGGTAAATAACAAACATCTGCCCCACATTATACCGTTAAGTCTAGCTGCTGCCTCTTTCCTATTTGGGAGGAAAAGAGGAGTGGAATGTACAAAGTGAGGAAATGCATATGACTTATGAATGGCAACCACTAGTCTTGAGACAGTACAACTATGGCAGCTAGCTTACTAAACTTGCTGGGTGTCTAGAACAAGTCCAGAATCTTCTGTAACTGGGCATGCACAAAGACAGGTTGCTTATCTGTAAGTGCAGTTCTTTGACTGGTCATCTATGCTTTCACACATATGGGCTCTGTCCCTGTGCAGAGCAGCCTGTCAGAACCTCCTACAAAGTTTGAATTTTGGCAAGCTACCCTTCCCCCAAAACATTAGTTGTCTGTGTGAGACGCTATCTCCTCAGTTCTAAAACTCAGCTGACACAGTAACAAAAGCAATGAGTCTTAAATGTGCCACCAAGAAGGATGGGTTGCATGGATACAAAAATGATAACTCAAAGGACAACAGTTATACTAGGTAAGCAATTAGTCTTTCTTCATTATGGTCACCATGCATGACACATATGAGAAAGAACAGCAAGCCTACCAGCCTTTATTAGGGCAGAAAGATGAAGGGACTTTTTGACAAGAGTAGTAAAGGCTGACTTTAAATTGAGGTGTGCACCCATGAACTTTATTCTTTGAGTTGGGCAAAGGTGTGATCTCTCCATGCCGACATATAGTCCAAGCTGAAACAAGTGGCAGAGACTCAAAAGAATTTCTGCTGTATTTGCACAACTGTTAATCCATCACCTATACAGTATAGGGGAAAAAGAAGAAGCCTCTTCAGACAAGTTTTGCTGTTTAAATAGCCATAACTTTTTTGAATGCACAGAGTTCAGTGGCTAACCTAAACAAAAGAACGTCAAACTAGTAACAAATCTTTTGAAAAGAAAAATGCAAGTATTTTCAGTGCTTTGGAAGGACCAATATACAGTTGACTCTCTGTATCCACGGATTCTGCATTCATGGATTCAATCATCCATGCCTTGAAAATACTTTTTTTTTTTAATTCTAAGAAGCAAGCCTTGATTTTGCCATTTTAGACAAGAGACACCATTTTATTATACCATTGTATATAATGGGACTTGAGCATCCACAGATTTTGGTATCCATAGGGGGGTCCTGGAACCAAACCCCAGAGGATACCAAGGGCCTACTGTATATTAATAAGCATCCTTCATATCATGGATAGCAAACCAATCTCCTTTCTTTGGCAGGGGAAGGATATTGGCTAATCTGGCCATGTAAAAATACTTTGTGATGATGTGGGTATCAACATCTCTTAGGTCTAGAGTGGGACAGATGCTTCTGCCCCCTTGTGGAACTGTGAAGTACTGAGAAAATCTGACCCTTCTCTCCAGATGCTAGAAAACCTTGATAGCCCCTTTTAATAACAACTTATTGATCTCCTCTAGCGGGGAAGAGAGGTTCTTATAATTTGAAAAACATATGAAGGGATGGTGTCAAATTCTATGAAGTGCTGCAATGGATGGCCAAGAGCACATTTTGATCTGTAGTCTCTGGCTTTTCTTCGCAAACGAAGATTTAGGAAGGACTCATCCCGTTTTCTGCAAGCGCGCTGATGACTAAAAAGGCCAATCCGAGATAAACAAGTCCGGTTGCAGAAAGCACAGCAGAAGGTCTCCTTGGGTGATGTTTTTGGGTTGTGATCCTTTCTGCGTTGTCGTTTCTCTTCAAGACTTGTTCAGCGTGAGTTCTCAAATAAGGCTGCAGCATTGTGGATAGTGCGTCTCCATGCCTCCCGATGTGAGGCCAGGGCGGACCACTGTTGGTGATCAATTTGGCCGAGCCTAAGATGTTGTTTCAGGGAGTCTTTGTATCGCTTTTTTGGAGCGCCCGTCTTACGCTGACCCGTGGCAAGTTCACCGTAGAGTAGTATTTTTGGGAGGCGATGGTCCTCCATCCTAGAAACGTGCCCTGCTCAGCACAGCTGCGTTCTCAATATCATGGCCTCAATACTACATGGCCTGTAGTAAGCAACTGCCAATTGTGGAGGTACTTTGACAAACAGTCTCCAAGCTATGGTAGTGTATAAATTGGAACATGAAGACATGAATTACAAATGTCTAGTGTCATATTGTCAAAGACATTGTTGTCACTAGGACATTCATTGAATATTATTTCTGCTTTGAATCTGACAATTTGTGGTCAGAGTCCACTTTCTCGTTGGTCTTGAACAGTCTAAGAAGACCACCAAGGCTATGTCCTCTATTATGGGCATCATGATTATGAGCTGCATAACAAAGCTCTCCCCTGACGGTACCGCCATGCTAGCACCCACCGCCAAGACCTGCTGCGCCTCCAAGGCGAACCAGGCGGTCAGTTCGGGCGGCAGGGCCTTACCTCCCACCAGGAGCGGCGGTAGGTCCTCCGTGGCAGAGATGTCCTCCTCGGGGGTTCGGGGCCTGGGAGGGTCCGCCGCTGGCCGGCTGCCTCCTCCGCGCAGTCCGTCTTCTGGCCGGAGACCCCATCGTGCTCCGCCTTCCCCTGGGCGGCCGAGCTCGACGTGTCCCAGAAAGGGACCACGGAGCACCTTGTCTGAGGACTGCAAGCCGTCCACTGGCAGGCCCAGAGAGGAATCCTCCTCCTCCGAGGAAAGATCCTCTCCATGCACGCGTCTGTGCCTGGGCACCGCCATCTTGGAATCTTTTGTCTTGGAACGGAGCTCTGGAGCAACTACAAGCCCTGCCTGTTCGACCCCAGGCAGAACGGAACTGGGGAGGATGGGGTTGGCTCCTCCTCCTGGCAGGGGTGGTCTTAAGCTTTTGTTTCAGGTGTTCTGCCTATGAATGGTCGGAGGCGGAGCCAATACCCATTCAAGGAGTCCCTCCCCAGGCTGCTGGAAAAAGAGACAACTCCCACAAGCAACTCAGAAGTACACTATGTGGCACATTTGGCCATGTTGATCTGTGCCCTAGCAACATTTGCTGCCTCGGCAAAAAGAAAATTAAATTAAAAACAGAGGACACTGTAGAGTTTTTGCAAAGTTCCTGCTCTGATATGAAACCAAGTACCTGAATCTCCTCTAAGCACAATAAGCTCTTATTGTGCCAGCTACAAAGCACATAACTTGTAGGCATCTGGCCATTCTAGTAAGAAAATCAGAATGGGATCTGCAGTTATCAAAAGAAGGAGGTGCCGACTCCTTCAAAAATATGTCAGAAGAAGAGAAAATCCACACTGATGGTGTTAGCAAGCACAAAGGTGTTAGTATGCATCCTCTGAGATCTTCTGCTGCAGTTGAAGCTGGAAGGCAGGCTGTGCAGCCACTATGTTAGATGCAGACACTAGTGTGTAAAGAGGTGTCAGTAGTTGGCCCAGGTACTATGGATGGGGCAGTTATGACTGTAATGTTGACTCAGGTATTTGAACCAGAGATGGCAACAGTCCTGCTAGACTACACACTGATACCATGGCATGTACCAACAATAATATTGGTATCAGGAGGATATTGGCGTTTGAGACATAGAATGAACTGTTATTGTTCAGGATGGGATTGATGTTGCCAATGGCGGAATTATACGTTGCAAATGGCAGGAGCCCTGGTGGCGCAGTGGTTAAATGCCAGGACTGCAAGCCACCACATTGCAAGTTCGATTCCAGCGGGCTCCGAGGTTCACTCAGCCTTCCATTCTTTTGTAGGTCGGTAAATTGAGTACCAAGCTTGTGGGGGCAATCAGCTAACACACACTGGAAACTGTCTAATGCAGTGTAGATGTGTAAATAGCTATTGTTTAAAAAACAATTTGTAAGCTGCTCTGATAGCCTTGTGGCTGAAGAGCGGGGTATAAAGAACTAAATAAATAAAATAAATAAAAATAAAAACAAATATTATAGATGAGACTTGAGGCAGCCCCCTCAACTGTCCCTCTGCAGTTGGTGCCAAGTGGCTGATACTGACAGCAAAGTATGTGATCTTGTGGGAAATGGAATCAAAATTGGTAATAGGAGGGGCAGTATCCTTGAGGTAACACTCTACAGTCTCCACAAATGTACTGACAGTGGTAAGCAATGTAAAAAAGAAAAGGATGGACAGCTGAAATCACAGCCTCGCAAGTGACAGTCCTGATAATTATGTCGTTGCTGTCTACAATCTGTTGATCTAGAGAAGACAGGTGAAGTGACTGTCTGCAGTGTATATCATGGTACTGAAACTGAGAATGTTTGATTCAAAGATGATCTGCAGCGGCCATCACCAGAACGCTGAAGAGACTGAGAGGGGTCATGATACTGATAATCTCTGTATAATACCTCAGGCTGATGAGAGACCTGTCCAGCTTGCAGCAACACAGGTCTGCGATCAGGTGTAACATTGGTAGAGCAGGTAGATTCTCTGCAAAGTTCCTTTTTTGACATGAAACTAAGTACTTCAGTCTCCTCTAAACACAATAAGCTCTATTATGTCAACTAGAAAGAGAGACTTTTTTGCAATCAACAAAATTTTTGAAGCGTCTGAGAAGCCATAGACTTTTGGGCAGAAATGGTAGATATGGCTGAGAAAGGGGATGAAGAGAAAAAATTAAGACTAATCTAGAGAAATTCTTTATTAGATGCTGCTACTGTGTCAAAGGATGAAGAACTGAGGGGACAGCATCTCAAATAGGTGCCTAGCAGGGAGGAGGGCATCTGCCAAAATCTAAGCTCTTTAGAAAGTTCAACAGGCTGCTCTGTATAGGCACAGATCCCCTATATGTGCTGCACAGAGTCCGCAACAAAGAACCCCAAATGTACAGTTCAAACATCAGTCTCAGTAACATTCGCAGAATTTCTCCCTAGTCATAAATACATGAGCTTTTAAACAAAACATTTTAAAAGTTGAACACAGAGTAGTTTTTGCCCCTTATGAAGTTTATGTGAACTACAGTTGTCCCTTCACATTCGTGGGGGTTAGGTTCCACAGACCCCCGCGAATGTGAAAATTCCACGAATAATGACTGCCCTCCCCCTCCCCCGCCAAAGGGACCACGGGGCCTCCAGAGGCCGCATAGTCGCTTCCCCCGCCTCCCCCTCCCTCCCAAGGCCACCACGGGGCCTCCAGAGGCCCTGTGTTCGCCTCTTCAGCCCTCCCCCTCCCTCCCAAGGCCTTCATGGGACCTCCGGAAGCCCCGTGGTCGCCTCCCCAGGCCTCCCCACTCCCTCCCAAGGCCCCCTCGCCACCCCTCCAGCCTGCTTCTCTCCCCCCCCCCCAGAAGCGACCACAGGGCTTCTAAAGCCCAGTCACTGTTTTTGGGAGGGTGGGGGGAGGCCCTCCCAAAACCACGAATACTCAAAACCGCAAATGCTAAATTCGCGAATGTAGAGGGGCAACTGTAGTGACAAACATAACTTAGTAAAACCAGTCCTAAATAACTAAAATATTAAATGTGAGCTTAGTACTTCTCTAATTTTAAGATTAATTAAATGAACTATTTTGCAACCTGTTTTTATATTTTATAATTAATAAATCTATACTCCATCTTTTCTGCAAAGAGCCCAAAGTGGAACATACATTTCCACAACTTCCCATTTTACCTTGACTAATAAACCTAACAGGTAGATTAAGTTGAGCAACAGTGACTGGCCCAAGGGCACACTGTGCACTTTATGGATGAATAAAGATTTGAACCTGCGTCTCCTTAGTCCTACTGTGACATTCTAATCATTACACAGAGTAGTATACAGTCATCCCTTCACATTCGCGGGGGTTAGGTTCCCCAGACCCCCGCGAATGTGAAAAATCCGCGAATAACAATTGCCCTCCCCCTTCCCCGCCAAAGCGACAACAGGGCCTCCAGAGGCCCTATAGTCACTTTTCCGCGGCTCCGCCTCCCTCCCCAGGCCTTCATGGGGCCTCCGGAGCTCTCCAGAGGCCCCAGGATCGCCTCCCCAGCCCTCCCCACCCCATCCCCAGGCCTTCCTGGGGCCTCCGGAGACGCTCTGGAGGCCCCAAGATCGCCTCCCCAGCCCTCCCCAGCCCGTCCCCAGGATCGCCTCCCCAGCCCTCCCCACCCCGTCCCCAGGCCTTTCTGGGGCCTCCGGAGCGTCTCCGGAGGCCCCAGGATCGCCTCCCCAGCCCTCCCCACCGCGTCCCCAGGCCTTCCTGGGGCCTCCGGAGCGTCTCCGGAGGCCCCAGGATCGCCTCCCCAGCCCTCCCCACCCCATCCCCAGGCCTTTCTGGGGCCACCGGAGCATCTCCGGAGGCCCCAGGATCGCCTCCCCAGCCCTCCCCACCGCGTCCCCAGGCCTTCCTGGGGCCTCTGGAGCGACTCCGGAGGCCCCAGGATCGCCTCCCCAGCCCTCCCCACCGCGTCCCCAGGCCTTCTTGGGGCCTCTGGAGCGTCTCCGGAGGCCCCAGGATCGCCTCCCCAACCCTCCCCACCCCATCCCCAGGCCTTCCTGGGGCCTCCGGAGCATCTCCGGAGGCCGCAGGATCGCCTCCCCAGCCCTCCCCACCGCGTCCCCAGGCCTTCCTGGGGCCTCCGGAGACGCTCCGGAGGCCCCAGGATCGCCTCCCCAGCCCTCCCCAGGCCTTCCTGGGGCCTCCGGAGCGTCTCCGGAGGCCCCAGGATCGCCTCCCCAGCCCTCCCCACCCCGTCCCCAGGCCTTCGTGGGGCCTCCGGAGCGTCTCCGGGGGCCCCGTGAAGGCCTCCCCGGCCCTCCCCCTCCCTCCCAAGGCCTTCGCGGGGGCTCCGGAGGGTCTCCGAAGGCCCCGCGGAGGCCTTTCCAGCCCTCCACCCTCCCTCCCAAGGCCTTTGCAAGGCCTTACAGGGCCCCGCGGAGGCCTCCCTGGTGCTCCCCAAGGCCTTCGCGGAGCCTCGCAAGGCCCCCCGGTGGCCTCCCCAGTCCTCCCCCCTCCCTTCCAAGGCCTTCGCGGGGCCTCCGGAGGGTCTCCGAAGGCCCCGTGGAGGTCTCCCCGGCCCTCCCCGCTCCCTCCCAGGGCTTTCACGGGGCCTCCGGTGGCCCCGTGTCGCGGTTTTGTGGGGGCCTGGGGGGGCCCTCCCAAAACCGCGAATAATCAAAACCGCGAATCTCAAGTCCGCGAATGTGGAGGGACAACTGTACATACCCACGATCAAATATTGGCATATGCTCCAGTAAGTCAAGACAACACTTTTGCAACCTAATGTATTTTGAAGTATTTATGTATTTATTTAATTTATATCTCATCTTTCTCCTGATATGGTACCCAAGACAGCTCACAACATAGTTAACACAAAAATACAACTAAACACTTGATGACTGAGAAGTTCAAAACATCACTAATTTAAAAGAGTGTATTTTATAGTAACCCAGTTTTAATCAAGGATACTAACTCAGTTTTTAAAAACTATTCTTTCATTGAGCTCTGGCAACATTTTGCTTCTCTGAAGTATGTTACATGGGAATAAAGGAACTATTCTGATGAGGAACCATGCAATTGATTTTACTGCGAGTACACACACTAGAAATAGCTGAATTGCATCACAAACAGGTTACAGAAAAGAAAAATGCAAAAATCACTCTACTCACTTAGTGCCCGGGAATGATCGGGGTTTCGAATACCTTTCATTTTTAGCCTTTGCAACAACATTGCTGAAGTAAGTTGTCGTACAAGGTACACAGACATGGAGTAATTCTATGAAGGGAGGGTGGGGAGAGAAATCATGACAAAATAAAAAGACCCCAATGTCACAGAAAATCAAGAGTAGTCAGTCAGCAGTCACAAAAGAGACAGGAGCATGTTAAACAATAAATATTGAAACAAGTATTCCATGAATATGTTAGTAATGTGCTTTATTGGATACAATCCTGCATTCTTTTACATGAAAATATTTGGTATTGTACAAAGAATTTACCTTTCCAATTTCAGATGCCCAGGAAATAGAAATCTGGTTTGGCACTGCAGAGGATAGCCTGACTAAAGATGTGATATTCAAGGGGCGTCCAGGTCTCTTTTGCTCGATCCCATTTTTGGGTGGTGGAGCATATCCCTGAAAAACACAGGAACATTATTTTTCATTTCCCCCCCTTGAGAATTGCTGGAATAACTGCTGACTAAAGCAGTTACAAGGTACTCACTTCTTCCTACTGAAATAAATGCTCTAATATTTAAAATCTGTCTTCAATATGCTTAAAGTTTAATTTACTCCAAAGTGAACTGATTGTGCTCATTGGGGCTCACTCCTAAGCATGAATGCAAAAGATCACCTTACAGTGTTCTCCTATACACACCCACTCATAAGTAGGCCCCACTAGATTCTCTGGGACTTTTTCTCATGTAACTATGCACAGGACTGCAACTTTAATTACTTAACTGCTTTGGGAGACAATAAAGAGCCATTCCTTTTTATAAGGAAGTGTCCTGTGCAGAACATCAGCGAGCACTGAGCAACCTTCTAATGGTCTAAATTCCCTGGCGGGGACACCTCCACCCATTTAGATAGGCTTGTTCCTTAGGGCCTCCTGGGGTAAATGGGGACATTCCCCTAACAATGCTGCTCCCAGTCAGAAGAAAATCAGCAGCATCCAGAGACACAGTTGGATTAGTCTTTGCTGTGCTCTAACTCATTCATTTCTAGGCCCATCTACTTTAAAATACAAAACCTTCATTGCCTGAGTGGAGCCAAAAAGAAAAAGCAAAAAAAAAGCAGCTGTATGATCCAGGGAAGACAGGACAAGAAAACTGCCAGGAGTGGTTAACTCTCATTCACTGTAAAAGTACCTACTGAGTGGCATTTGGCCCTCTCTCTGGAGAAGGAGAAAGAGCTAACTTACTCTAGTCTAGACCAAAGCTTCTTAAACTGTGGGTCTCGATCCCATATGGGGTCGCGTAACTGAATGTGGGGGTTGCAAAAAAATTGGCAACAGTAAATTTGATTTGTATAACTAATTTCTATACCTATATACCTGGGGTCATGTAAAAATTTCTCAGGTGAAAAGGAGTCGCAAGTAGTAAAAGTTTAAGAAGCCCTGCTCTAGACTACTTCCTCTCCTGTTGGAAACTACTGTTATATAAAGATAAGCTTGGAGATATGAACACACAAGTCCTGTAAATCTCTTTCCTCTAAACCAGAGAAGAAAACTGGAACAAGACACTCCAAGCAACGAAATACAAAATGATGCAGTAACATCCAGCTACTGTAGTATATACACGGAATTCCACAGATCCAAACATTAGTTATCCAGTTCCAAGATCTTTGTAATGTTAAAGTGATCCACTTCCATTACCTTAATCACAGTGGCATTCAGATGCAAAGTTGTGTGGCAGGGAGTACTGCATACCATTGAACTAACAAGTCAGGATTATAAAAAGTCTAATTTCAAACAGAAGCACTATTGAAAAGTTTCAACATCTTACCGGCAAAGGAAAGAGTTTTCCATTTACTTTTATGCACAAGCTACTAGGATAGTTATCTTCCTGAGGACAGCTTGTTTCTGCCAAACATAATCTGTTTGTGGAAAAGAATTGTGTTAAATGGAAAAATGAACATAAGTTGAAACACACTCCAATTAAAAGAGCCATGTTTTAAAACACTAACGTAAAGAAGCTAAAGTCACCTTAGTTGAACTTGAACAGTGTAATCCCTTCGGCCTCCTGGCAAGAAGTCCCTGTTGCAACAAAAGGAAGAAAGTTTAAGATGACCTTCTAGTTTTTGATTTGTGGCACTTAAAAGTGTAGGTATCTATAACTACATTGTGATATGCCCTCACTAAGTACAGCTGCTTATACAAGACATCATATCTAACCATTTCGCACAGACAGCAGTAAGTAAAAGCTATTTGTACAGACAGCTAGCCTTCACACCTGCAAAGATAAACTTGCAGGCAAGCTGACCAACATGCTCTGATGAATGCCGTATTAAAGAAAGAACAAATTCAGTAGTGCTTCCCAGAGAACTAGCTGCTAAACCCATTTGTTGTCTTTGTTGTAATGGCAGATTGCAGCTCAAGCACAATCTGTCTTTGCATCATGGACTTCCACTAACAATAGTCTTATAAATGATATACACTGCAATTTCAAAATTGTTTACACCAGAAAAAAAATCCGTAACTACAATTCTGGTTCAATAGGAATACACGATGTAGGACCATTTAAGCAGAGAAAGTGCTTCTTGTAGGCTTTAGTGCGATTTTTAAAACCTCACCTCTTGCTCTTCAGTTTCCAGAAAAATCTGATCTTTCTTAAGTGTCCATCTGCATCGGAGTGGCAGCACAATAGAATCTTCCGGGGCAGGGGTTAGCAGTGTTGATTTGTTGCCACAAAAACAACAGTGTTTTTTTTTTAATAAGAAAATTTCATTTGAAATGTTTCACTAGATTGCAGCCCACTTCTCTCCTTCCTAACCTACCATTCAATGTGCCGTCCACATGTATAAAAATAAAAGGTTTCTTTCTCCTCAGGGCACTCCGCTAACGAAGTTGCTTCCTCTGAGGTCAGAATAAGGTGCCTAATCATGAAATAAATTATGAGGCTGGACACCGCATTCTGACCTCAAGGGAAGTGACTTTGCCAGTGGGGCTCTGCTGGGGATGAGCTTGGCCAGGAAGGCAGCGGCCCCGAGGAGAAGGAGGGAAAAAAAGTGGTGCCAATTCAAATTTGGGCAGGGACGTGTGGACATCAAGCGTGGTATATTTAGGTGCGGTGCTAATGGGGTGAATTCAAGGCAGCTTCGGGGCAGAATATTTTGAATTGCAGCCAGATTATTTTTGCTGGTGTAGACAAGCCCTTAGTCTAGCCCAGTAAATAGATTCATGCTATAAGACTGTTAGCAGTAAAATACGGAAGTACTTTCCCTAGATGCAGCTTTCAGGATGCAAAATCCCCAGCAGGTATTTTCTATCTGACATTGGAAAAAGGCTGTTCAAAGTAGTTTCTCCCAAATTTTCACTCCCTTATAATTAAATGAAAGAAAAGTTAGCCAAATCGGATATGAGAAAGTTCAGGCCAAACATTCTGCTAGTACCTGGAAATGCAGATTTCTCTGACTTGTTGGGGTGTTAAAGCAAAGATAAAGAACTTCTCTTGAAATCTCTGAATACTGCTCTGTACTGAAAAGACACATAGGGGAAAAACGTTTAGCTGTGATAAACCACTGACAATATCCACAGGCTGCAAAAGGCAATGAAGAAACAGGCAAGAATCTACAACATTCTTGATTTCACTGAAACACAAATGCCCTTAAAACTAACCAAGATATAAATGCAACACTTTCAAGTATTCAGCAAAGATTAAAAGTATAGTTTTCATGCCTACATTTACAAGCCTTTAGAAATTAACCTAGCACTGAGTTCAGTGGCCATAACAGTCTTTTGCACTTTTCATAGCTGTTACAGTCATAACTGAAGACAACTGTGGTGTATTCTCAGCAGACCCACTGTAACCAGTATTATCTGATGAAGATGGACCCCTAACTACAGATGAAAATTGAACTGTGCTGGCACAAAAACTGGACAAGTTTCAAAATCATGATAAGCCAGGGTTCTGTGGGAATTCTAGCTGTCAGGACATATATGCTCCCTGACTGCTCCTCCATGAAGTGGGAGCATCTAAACAAACATGGATCTCTCATATATTTGCTTATTTTGATGTCCAGAAATAGCACCTAGTCCCTTTCCGAGGAAGCCATGGAAGAGTGCCAGACCTATCATTGGGTACGAGTGATAAAACTGCTTTGGGAGATAGGTGCTGGGGGACAAGTCATAGCTTCCCAACCACTTTTAAGTCCCCTGTCCACACCTCTTCCCTAGTTTGGTAAGCTGTCCCATTGCCACTGCTTAAGTATGATTCAACTATCAATCCAGTTTGCTTCAAGCAATAAAATGTCTTAGACAAGCCCTGCTCTATAATAAACAATAGGTTATGCCTCTGACTTGTTGGGAGAGAGATAAACCAGAGTGCCAAAGCCTGCCAGGTTTGGATATCAGGATAAAGGGATTACAAACAGAGGGTTCATCAGCAGAAGGTCCAGTGGGCCACACCTACTGCATATGGGAACAATTGGATCATGTGCACTACCACACTGGTTTGTCCAAAAGAAGTTACATTTCTTTAGCATTCAGGCTTGCCATGACAGATCTGAGTGCAATCAGTAAAACAGTGCTGTAGAGAAAATTCCACTGCAAATCAGTTAGTCACATATCATATATTTAGCCCTATACAAGGATACAGGATGTAGGCATATGGTAATGTGCACCTAATAAAGACCATGCTTGCAAAAAATTAGTTGTGTCAGCATACTCAGGACTGTGTTCATTTCAAAGTGAATTTGTACACTACATGTGCATGTCCTCAGGTACCTTGCCCATTTATACTCCTTTAGCTCTATGACTGCACATACCTATCCCTGCTCAAGCACCCAGAAGTTAGACCTTCCACTCACAGTAGCTTTGTAACCACCTTCAACCAAATGTGGTTACAGAACCCTCTGCAGACCTTCATATTCTAACTGTCAGTGTCTGAGGGACACAGGACAGAATGTACATGCACACTCACATCTCCATCCCCTGTTTTAGCTTTATGCATGTTCAAGCATCAGGCCACTTGGAGGACCATCTGTAACTGTAGGGGTGTAATTGTCACCCCTAACACCAGGAATTGCACCCTGTCATGCTGCTGATATTCAACAATGCAGTAGCAAATTTAAAGAGAAAACAGCCATTTTGCCACTGCTGCTTTGGCAAATAAAGAGCAAGCAGGAAGTGTGGGGAACAGCATGTTGCCCATCTATTTTTGTTATCTGATAAACCATACTCACCCTTTGGTGAGGTGACCCTCAGATGCCACTCCCCTTCAAAGGGAGAACTACTCCTCCAATCCTGGACAGACAGCTCAATACATTCACACATAACATACACATCATGGATGCACTGTGCCTCATGTTTGGAACCTCAAATTATTTGGGTCCTCCCTCCTAAATTATTAAGACAAACCATAGTTTGCATGACATCCAAGTTTAGTCACTATGGCATTCTGACAAAAACACACTTTAACAGATTCATAAATCTGGCTGTTCTAGGTAACAGTATAAAGTCTTTCATTTCAAGTTCTTCACACACAGGAGAACTGATAGTCCTCAGGTGAATGTAAATCTCTGTACAACAATTCTGCTGCTATGAAGCTTAAATTACAAAATGATAAGTAGGCATGGACAGCATGGTGGAAGTTGGAGCTTGTTCTGCATGGTTGCTTTGTTTGCAGCCTCATGTCAACTATCTATTCTATACATCAGCCAAATCTGTTAGTTCCAAATAAATCAGAGCCACTAAATCAATGAAATGTACATAAGTGTTGACTCACTGTTTCAATAGGTTTATACTAATTTGAATTAACAAATGGATTTACTCTATTATAAGCTTTTTCACTTACCTTCAGTCCTTCCAAGTGCTGCCCACTATGTGTCAAGGTTATTCTAGTGCTTACAATCAAATTTTGTTTCTGAAATTTTGTCCCTTAAAAAGAGTTCCAGAACAAATCTTTTGTACAATTGTGAAGGACTGACTCAGATATCATTCAATGTGCATGCAAGACTTGTTTTGTTTGTAAACACTGTGCATATTCAAAAGCATCTTACCGCAAGTAGTACATAATTTATGCCACTTCTTCCAAATTATATTGAGCTGTACACATGGTAAGGAACTTTAAATGCTATCTCCACAAGATATTTCAGCAAGGATAAGGGTGTTCTCAACTGTTATGACATTTTAACACTTACCTAGGCTTGTGGGTTTGATGAGAACATCAAGTACATCATAGAACGGCAGGCTTTTCAGCTGAACGTCAGGATGCACTGGAGGGACTGGAGGTGATGGTTGCTGCATCTCAAAGCGTGGCTTTGTATCTTGTAGTAAAACTGAACTAAGAGGTGAGGAAGGGGACTGAGGAGTGACTGAAGTTGATGGTATAGGATGAATTCCAGCAACAGCCAAATCAGGTTCCACTGGAGATGAGCTACTGTCCAAACTGAAGACTGATGTTTTTATAGCAGACAAGTCAGAAAGACCTTCTATTGTCCTGGGATACCGGCGCCTGTATAGTTCTCGAATCTTTATCTGAACTGCTGGGCTACAGCCACTCTTCAGCAAGTGCAATGCCCTCATCAGGAGGTCATGTTTGCGCCCACTTTTATTACGTCCAGCAAAGCCCAACAGCACTTGTAATTCAGAGACCCGAAAACTTGATACCATATTCTAAGAGAAAACACAGCACATAAAAAAACAGGCACAGTATTTTGAGTTGATGACACTAGACATCATGTATGAAAATGTAAAATATGACATTATAAGGCTTTCTTAGGAGCTCTCATTCTCCCCCTCCCCACCATTTTATCTACATCATACAATAAAACATTTTCAATGCCTGTCCTGGGGTGGGCACCTCCAATCCCTGCCCAGCAAACAGACTAGAAAATAATCTGACACTTTCACTTATTCATCATCTTCCTCGCATTTGACAGTCTTATTCATTATTTAATCAATGAATCCAAAACAGCATGAGGAACTCAGATGGTAAAACAGAAATTGCAACTGAACTGAAACAGGTATTGCCATCAGAATGCTGAGAACTTCAAATGCAACTTCTGAGCAAGTGTCTCCCTTTTGTTCCATAATCAGACAAATGTTATAGTCACTACACATGAAGCAGTAGTTATCTGGGGTCAGAGTGGTTATTTGGGATAACAGTTAAAAACAGCAACAGCATAATTATCATGGGTGGCATTTTTTAAAGAATACAAATATACTTTAAGACTATCTAAACCAATCCTCTTCTCTAAGCAGCATTGACTATAGCATCTCTGACTTGTGGTCCTTGTGACATCCTTGACAGGCAGCTGAACAGACTTTGCTTAAATACCTCCACCAAAGAAGATTTCATCACCTCCTCAGCCAGTTTCTATGAGGAAGTTTCTCCAAAAGTTTACTCAAAGTTCACTTCCTTGTACGGTAAGTTCTAATCATTAGTTATAGTCCTGTCCCCAGAAACTGTGCTGTTACTAAACATACCCAGCTCTTTCAACTGTTCCTCACTGGCCTTTGTTTTCAGAACTGCCACCATCGTGCCCTACTGTGGATATGCTCTAGCTTCTCATTGTCCTTCTTTAAATTTAACACCTCTCAAATATAGGGCTAAATTTCCAGAATGCTAAGAAAAAAATAAGGCAGATCATAAGCTTTTGAAAATAACAGTTCAACTGAACTAGTTACCACAATAGAACCTATCTCCTTTGTTCCATCATAACTGATAGGAACTACATAGAGTAACACAGTCCTTTTCTCTATACACACAGATGTATATGGGACAATCATTCCATGAATATCTGCACAAAGAAAGTAGTCCAACCATGTTGAGAGTGTCAGGAGGACATCTCCTGACGTCATCCAACCAACAGTGTATGTTCCAGGAGGGCAATCCTGCCTTGGAACAATGCTCCACTTATGCCGTAAGGCCATAATGCAAAAAAGTGAGCAACAGAGACCAATGAGGACAACACACTTTTAAATGCTCAAAGCATTTCATGAACAACTTTGTAAAATAAATCAGTATCATTTATCCACTCTCCCAGTCCCACTACAGATGGCGAAGACTGAAATGTGTGATTCTCTTGCCTAGAGAAGTCATGGCTGAAGTGAAGTTCAAAATGGGGATTTCTAGATTTGCACAGTTGACCCTCCATATGCATGCATTCTATACCTACTGGATTCAGCCAACCACAGATTGAAAATAGTGAAATCCCCTGCCCCAAAATCAAGCTTGCTGTTAGCCATTTTATATAAGGGACTCCATTTTACTACGCCATTGTATATAATGGGACTTGAGCATCTACAGATTTTGGTATCCATGGGGGAACCAAAACATAGCGCAGTGGTTCTTAGCTTGTGGTCTGTGGACCCCCGGGGGTCCATGAAAGGTTGAAGGCTGCTTGGCCCAGCTCCTCTCCACAGTGGAGTGGCCATGTGACAGGAGCCAAGGTACAGGCAGGCTGGCTGTCTTGGCTTGCGCACTGCCATTCAATCTGCTCCAGCCACAAAACTTGCAGGAAGAAGCAGGTGAAAAGTCCTCCCTCCCCCTCCAGTGCCTCTGGGGGAAGGTTTAATAGAGGGTGTAATTCTATCACTGTTGTTGTTGTTTTAAATACTGAATTTCTTGTGGGTCCGCCACAACAAAAGATATTTAAAGGGGGTACCTGGTAAAGAAAAGGTTAAGAGCCACTGACCTAGCAGATACCAAGGAACCACTGTAATTCCGTCTCTAAGCACTTATGTTACACTAGCTTGGGTATAACTCTAAGTAAGGAAAGGTTAACTTTTTTTCTTGGATGGTTTTTCCACACATGTGTAATTTATTTTAAAAACTGCTTTTCTACCTCTCAGCAGAACTAACAAACAGCATGAAAAAATATGTATACTTTCTAAATAACTGTGACATATAGGGAGGATTTCCCCACACCAATTCTCTATTTCAGCATGTGTGGATGAAAATGGGAGAAGTTCCATGTTATCTGCATTGTATTGATCTTACAAAATGTCATTCAAATTCCACAGACCTTTACTTTCAAAAAGCTTACGGACAAAAAGGTAGATATTTGCTATGGAAGTTTTCAGAATGCAAAAATGGGTTTTAAAAACGTGCATGACTATACTGCAGAATTAAGCAAAACTACAACAGCTGAAGAAAATTAAATTTAACGATGCAGTAGTTAGATATGTTGATGACAATCAAAAGAAGTGGTGTGATTTTATATTTTTGAGGCCCTATGAATATGGTAAGCCTATACACATACACTGTTATAAAATGAGAAGAGTCTGAACAACTTGTAGGAATATTTTAAATGATGTCCATCTGGTACAGAAGGGTTAAATATTGTTAATTGCACTCCGAACAAGCTACAAACTGCTAATGAAATAAGTAGATGGCCTAATAAAGAAGTGGACTCTTACATGGGCTCACGTGAAAACCCAGGAGATGACTCTAGACTCATACATAAAAAGACTCCCGATTTTTATTCCAAAACCCATATTCATGTGCAAGATGAGTAAACATTTGATCTATAATGACTTATGTTATGACTCATAACATTTCTGAATGAAAGCCTGCAAAGACGGGTAAGAGGTCAAGACTGAAGAAGTATAATACAGTTTGATATTCTTTTGCTTTCTGCAAGGCTACAGACAGCAAGCACAACAATAGTTTGCTGGATGAGACTTTTGCAGTTGTTGGTAAGAAAAGAAAAGCGCATGCTCTGACACTAGTAAGTAATTCATGGCCAGCCTCTGGAAAAGGAGACTGAAAATATCCTTATTTGACAAGGTATTAGTCAGGATCTCACTGTCAGGCATTGTCAGGATTGGGACAATGCCTAAAATTCCTTGAGTTTACTGGAGTAATGTGTTCAGATGGAAAAAATGTGCAGATAGGGTAATTTCAGAGGAATATCAAAGGACCTCTCCAAGAGAAATTATGGAGGTTTCAAAGAATCCCAAGAGAGACCATGCAAGGAGGTACTGTGTTTCCAAACATGTGAAGGTAAAAGATGAAGATACTGGGGAGAGTGAGACATCACTGATTGATGGATGGATGAGTAAGTCCCACCGCCACTGTATCCCTCACTTTTGCCCACATGAGTATAAAAGCTCAGTGAAGGAGTTTTCTCTCTGGCTGTCTTCCCTGTTGTGGCTATCTTGGAAGTAAATTCACTTAGTCCTTTAAGTACCTTAGCAATTTAAATTTAAAGAGTAAGAATATAGTTTTAGATCTAAGATTCAGATTCAGGATTGAATTAACTTCATACAAAGCTATATCTTCTAATTCTAACACTTTTTCACCCAATCTTTTAGGGTTAACCCTAACTCTAACTTTTGAATTTAAAAAAATTGTATAATTTAACTTTTAGACTTTAATTTTTCACTCTCCTATAAAAAAATTAGTTATTCTCAGGTTGGTTGGTTTGTTTACATTCAGCTAATGATCAGGAGGGAGTAAAACAGAAGCCAAATTATCTAGCATGTTTTAATTTAGTTTGTGAAACACAAGTTGAGTATAGAAGAGTGTGGCAGGAGTCATATCTTTTAAATCACAATGCTAGTGATCTAATTAGCCAACTCAGTTACTGCCTTTGTAGCAGCAACTGGTCACTCTGATTTCACTGCTGAAAATGTAATTACAGACCAACTTCTAATCAATCATCACAAAACATGCAATGCATTTAATTTGTATTTTTAATCTGTGGTGATGATTTGTTTATTTACAGCTAGCTTCACAAGTTAACCAATAAGTTGTTTCAAATGCAGCTGATGCACATTCTAAAATCATTATCAGGCACTGTCAAATCAACTGGACCAAATTAACACTAAACTTGTCCCAGACAACTGACAATCACAGAATGTTTGGAAATCCTAACAGCAGGGTCAGAGTTGGTGGCATCTGGTATCACATAGGTGTCACAATGTGCATCAGCTGGCATGACCACACTGCTTCAAAAACATGAGCAGCAGGAGCAAATGAAGCATCCCATGCCTCTTTTAACAGTGTATTTGTAATTTACATTTGGACCCCTACCTGCTCATGATGAAAGACAAAAGGATATGAACCCAATGCCTCGGGCTCCTCTGCTACTGCAAGCAAGGTTTATAAAAGCAGCAGGCACTCTCTTAAGTAGTCTTGCCATCATAGCTTACTCTGAACTGTGCTGACTGGAAAGGGGGAATAGCAAGAGAACACAGGACTCATACATGTCCAAACTAATTCTGCCCACCTCAGAATACTCTAAGGAATTGCCTAAAAGGCACTTCAATATGACCAGAGGTTTATATTTTGGTTACCTAGGCACTTTTATTTTTTAGAAATTATATGCAATTACTATATTGTGTACACTCATTTCATTGTACATTTAAATGCACCAAACCTTGATTTTGTTTTAGAAGCATGTGTAAATCTTTGTAGCCAGTGTTATGTACAGCTAGCTATATACCTCAGTTAAGAAACTACATTTGTTACTGGGTATTGCTTCTTTAAAAGAAAATTTGGTACCAAAGACAGAAATAATGTGGAAAGAATAGGGATGTTTCAGCACCACAAAAAAAGGACAAGTACTTCCAATGTGTTTCAGTAAACGTTTTATCCAAAACTAACAACATGTGAAATGAAACAACCAGGTCAGGTAAGGCTTGCATAAGTGAACAAAAACATTTGGAACCTTCTAGAAACCACTTGAAAACTTCTTCCAAAATGTATCCAGGGATGATTATTTTTCTTTCACCAGTTTCCACTTTTCTTATGATTTCCATTTTGGTGGCCAAACGTACAGATCTATGCTTTAACATGCTGGGGCAGCTGGTGTAGCAGGCATATCTGCTTTCCTGTTTTCTCTCTATTTTGCTATTCACACACTCTCAGTAAGGGATTCTGGAGGCAGGTGCTGTTTATCTTGCCTGTCTTATGGAAGACCATACAGCTACAGTATGACTGGCTAGAGCAGAATCCCATTCTTTCCCAGATCAAGCTTTTATTGCATTGTTTACTGCAAACACACTGCTGCAACCCAATATTAAAAGTATGTGTTTTTCCAGCCTTCCTTCAAAATCTTCCCTGTGTTGGTGCTGCTAAAAAACCTCCAGTTAGACAGAGGACAAAGAGGAAAAGGTGGGCTAGGGAGGTGGAGAAGACTTTGTAAAAAGGAGCTTGTCAGATTTTGTTAATGAAAGTATACCTGTACTTCACTACGGTGGCTGTGCATACCACAGTATTATATATGATTTGTTGGGAATAACTCGCATCCACAGGCCAGACTTTTCAGACCAGTTTCATGCTGTGGAAGTACAAGTTATCACTGATTTTAATTACCTTTCATCTCTTGTCTCTGCAGATAACATGAATCTCTCTTCCTTTTAATATTAATACTACCTCTATTTACAATACTCATTTTTGACCTAAGTCAATTGTTGAAACTTTTTAGTTTCAAACAGTTATTTCACATGAGCAAGGGACAATTAAAATTCACAGAGACTTTTAGTGTTAGTTTAAGAACGTACATTTAAGAAGGCAACAGTCTTCCAAATTATACCCTTCTGAATTTGGGGGAAGTTTTCAGATTCTTCTGATTAGCTGTTCAAGCTCACATAATAGTAAGCTTTACTGCTGAAATAGTATCTTTAAAGGTTCTGAAATATTTGTAGTTTTGCTTTCAGAAAAACGTTGTGCATTTCTCATTACAATTTGGGCATAATCTTACTTGTAGGTTAGAAGCTGGTGAGGTAGATTTCTGTTGTTGTTTCTTAGCTATGTTTCTTGCTTGTCTTAGTAGGCGACGTTTTCTTAAAAGGGTCACCATGTTTGTGTCTGGAAAACAAAAAAATAGCAGGGAAACAGTAGCATGGAGAACAGCTACAGATGTGGATGAACTGAGGACTTTCCTGTAGCATTAACAACATGATTACCAAATACTTTGGCAATACAGAATTAAAGATAATGTGGTTAGAACAAGGAGGAAAAATTCCCCCAGGATGAATTCTGAAAAGGGCTGCATATCCAACAAGATTTTCTTTTAAAAAAAGAAAAGATACTGATATGTTTTATATTGACCTGCAGTGGTCAATAATTCATCTGTAACTAATTCTAAGTAGTTAGTCTTCAGGGAGTGAAAATACCTATGGTGTTGGATTAGCATGTACCTACTACTACTGTACTACTACTGGGAAACAAATACCATTCTGCACATCCTAATGAAGAGAAATGACTGCAAGTTTCCAACATAAAAGTATTATCAGGGTCAATTCTGAAAGCTAGGCTGTTCTTCCCCTGAGTTTTTACCCTATAACTTAAACATTAATCTGAACTGTCCATCTGTGTACAACATCTGATGTTGTACAGCTGGGGGACCCACACTCATAATACTGGTTTTGTGGAATCTTGAGACAAGAGGAGCCAACTGATAGTATGTGGATAATGAAAACATCAGCTTCACAACCTTGAATACAGGAACTGAACAGAACAGTATTCTGGGTGCACAGAATGGAAGCACAGCTGAAGTGCATTATCATCTGTTGGCTTTGGCAGAAAATGACACAGAGCCATAGAACAGTTTAAGGCTCAGGATGAAGGATAGTATTAGTTTGGCTTCTCCCAATCCCACACTATTTCCATTGAAGTCCATCATTTTAGGAACTGTGTAACTTTAAAAACTAGTGCTAGAGTTCATGTTTTTCTTTTCTCTCCCCTTTCAGTCTGTAAGCCTTCAGGATGGTTTTTCTGCTTATTATTGTTACATTTAACTGCTTCTGTTGAGAAGTGGGCTAAAATGCTTTCAATAATACATGTTTTATACCTATCATAACATTTATAGAGCTCTTAGTTAAAAGAACACAGAATTTTTATAGAACACTCAGATGAAACATTACTAAAAGTAAACTTGAAGATGTTGAGATTAGGTACAGTAAGAAGTGTACCAGAAGTACAGTGCAAGGAAAAGAGTGTGCACACATGCACTCAAGAGGGTATCAGTGTTTTACAGCAAAAGGGAACACATGGGAATCACTGTCAACTTTGTTAATTCCATTCAAGTGAAAAACAACTGTGAATATTTTCAAGATGTCACTGAAACAAAGAATTATGATGTAGAAGAAAAACATTTACTTTTTTTAATGAAATGAAGTTGATACAATGCAAGTACAATTCACACCCTGTATCTGTGGAACCAATATCCACAGCTTCAATTAGCCATGGCTAAAAAAATAGGGACACATATCCTAAGTCACACTGGAAAATACCTAGAGAGATGTCCTCTCTAGGAATCACTAGGGAGATTTTCAGACGCGATTTTCTGGTCTATATATTCCAAAACAGCTCCGTTGCTGCTGCGCGGCAGGAGAGCAGTTTTGGGCGACGCCGTTCCTCTGCCGAACCCCTCCGTGTCACTTCCATGACAGAATGGAGGAAGCCGCATCATATTTCACTCACAGGCAACAATCGTGAGTGAAATATGACATGGCTTCCTCCATTCTGTCATGGAAGTGACACGGAGGGGTTTGGTAGAGGAACGGCGTCCTCTAGCCGCGCGGCAGCAACGGAGCTGTTTTGGAATATATAGACCCGAAAATCGCGTCTGAAAATCTCCTAGGTCCTCCAATGCAACTCTATGCTATGTTTGTACCAGGAGTCCTTTATTTTAATGGGGTTCACTATTATCTGTGGTTTCATTTATAAATGATAAGTCTGGGAACGTATCCCCCGTGGATACGGCAGGCGACCTGTGTACCAAATCAACACAGCACAACTACTCAATCATGGTTGTTATCAACCACCAGGGGCAGCTCAAGCTCTTCTTCTGCCTAAGACAGGAAGCAATATGCTACCTTCCCATCACATGTCAGCTCCCAATATTGTCCCACTAGAGGACTGTCCCACCCTCTGAAAGAGAAGAACTACGCAGCAGGATCATTCACACACCTCACCAGACTTCAGGAAGACGACAATGGTGAGGCCCATGCCTCCCCTCCAGAAAGAAGCCAGTGCTCACCCCACAAGGAGGAGGGGGGAGGAAAAGACTGCAATGCACCTGCCACAACAGGGACTGTTTCTGTTACTGACTATTTCAGGAAATAACTGATTCTGCACAGAGCCAGCTTCTAGCATGGCAAAAGTATGAGAAAACCACAGTCACATCCTCCTCAGGCAAACTTTTGAAGGGCAGGGGACACAAAGGCCATCCTCATCTTTCTAGAACAAGGAAGATGGTCATTGCTGGCAGCTCTCTGGGGGAAGGGAAGGGTGAGCAGGAGGGGTTGTACCAAGGTTGGGGGAGGGAACAGCATCTCAGCACCCCAGGAAATCGGTTTGTCCACTCTAATGACAAGACTGTCCTATGACCCACTCTCACCTCCACCTCATTAACCATCAAACTAAGTACATTTCAGCTTACAAACTGAAGTACTGTACTGCTAAAAGTATCCAATGATTAGAAATAAAACGGATACTTCTTATATCCTGGCCCATTAACACCTTCATTTAGTTGGGCAAATATAATTATTTATGGTCAACAGCGATAATATCAACAAAATAAGTAGAACTTAGCTGTTCTTTCCCTCCTCCTGATTTTTTCAAAACTTCTTTAAGTCAGATATACATCATTGTGCAAGACATTCAGGCCATTCTTCAGTGGTATTACGAGCAAAGTGTTAGGTGAGAACTAAAAATGAACATTCTCTGAAGTAACTGAAGTTCTGACATAACATTCCCCTGCAGAGGAATGATTTTCTTGAATATTTAATGTTTTTAATAGTCTGGTCAAAATGAAACATAAACACAAGCATGTTAAACCTGCCCTTGCAGCACAATCTTATTAATGTCTGTTCAAAAGTAAATCGTGGTTGCAGTCTATACCCACTTAATTGGAGGTAAGTCCACTTAATTCAATGAGGGAGGTCACTTCAAATAGGTACTATTATTTAAATAGATAACTATGTGGCTAACTTCCTAACACTGAATCGACAGCCCATATCAAGTAAGTTGAGTTGAAGGCTAATTTTCTACATAAACATATGTATTTGGCAAAAGTATAATTGAACTCAAACATTACAACTATGGCCCAAAATAGGTAACATGCTTTGATGTTTCTATGGTCGATCATGAAAGGCAAAAATGGGAAAGAGACACTGGGCTCTAGATGATCACTACAAGAGATGTGTATATTTTTATGTGCCTTCAAGTCACCTATCGATTTATGGTGATTTCATGAATTTCAGAGGGTTTTCTTAGGCAATGAATACCCAGAGGTAGTTTTGCCAGTGCCTTCCTCTGAAATATAGCCTATAGCACCTGGTATTTGTTTGTGATCTTCCATCCAAGTACTAACCAGAGCTGACCCTGCTTAGCTTTCAAGATCAGATGGGATCTGGTGACTTTAGAGTAGTTAGGCATTCTATATATTAATTCAAGATCTTAAGTTGTACATTACTCTGTTTTAATTACTTGGAAGTATGAATAGGAAACTTAATTTAAAATCAATCCGGGCATTTTCCTTTTCTGAACAACCTGGAGCTCAAGCCTTCCTCCACTCTTGGTACTCCAGTTTCCTTTCCCAGCACCTAGCTTAATGACTCAAAACAGAGACCAACACAACATAAAGCAAGGGCTATGTTCAACAGAAAAAGGAAGACTTGACTTGTGGATTCCTATCTTTAAGCAGTGAACCCACCAAACCACTGTTCAAAGAGAGCTGCAACTCACACGCTTTGCATGCAAAAGATCTGGCATCCAATTCTTGAGACCTCCAGGTAGGGGCTAAGAATATCTGAAACCTCAAAAAGTCATTGTCCAACTATACTGAACTAAATGGGCCAATGGCCTGCTTCAGCATAAAAGCACTAACATGTTTCTGTGTTACTAGCACAAAAGTTACCCCTAAATTCCTTGAGATGTCAGCAGTCAAGGCTATCAAGATTATGACAGTGCTATCACTGTACATGGCACTTTACAAGTAAAAGAACAACAAAACACTTCCCTGCTCTCAGACTTACAATCTAATTAAGATGTGACACAAAAGGAAAAGGGGATGGCAGTGTGATATGTCCACTTCATCTTCACACACACTACACCACCACTGACGCAAAATCTTGTGGGATACCAGGGATGCTCTGAAAATCACAAGACTGTTTTTTAAGCAATATGCTTACCCCCAAAATGACATGCAGTTTGCTCAGAAGATTTGGCAAACAAAGAAGCTTCTATAGCAAGTTTATCTCTAATACTGTATAACTTTTTATTCTGTCCTGAGTGAAAGAAACATTTTGACGCTCTGTTTCTCCACACTATGTTCTAAATAACTGTAAGCTGTAGGTGTGTTATAGAATATTATATGCATCTTCATCTTGTATGTTATGTCAGTATATGCATAAGTTGTGTTGATAATGTCAATACAGGCATAAGTTCATGGACTCAGATAAGAAATAGTAGGTAACTAGATTTAAACAATCAAAGTAATACAGTACAAGATGAGCATGTAATGGATCACGCTGATTTTCCTATATACAGTCTCCCACATTTGCTTGCTTTTTTAAAAAAAACCGTGAAATATTTGCTTCTGGACCTAATTCTAAATCAGATAAACAAAAAGTTATGGCAAAGATGGCTTAAATTAAATGTTTAGAAAATGCAACCCTCGGCTAAATTTAGATCCTGCTTTTCTGCCCAAAAATGTCACTCAATGTAACTGATTTTTAGTTGTATTTTTTAAAACTATTGTAATCCACCCTGAATCCCATCTTCGGAGAAAGGCGGGATATAAATCCAATAAATAAATAAATATTTTTAGAACACACCAAAAATCAAAAACACCCAAGCAGTCAGGAAAAACCCTTTCAGCAACAGCACAGCTTAGAGGTTGACAGCCTGTCTAAATAAAAAGATCTTTGCCTGCCAGCAGAAGTACAACAGAAAAAGTCTTCCTAGTCTCCCTTGGCAGGGAGTTCCAGAGCTTGAGTATGTCATGAAACATGCTTCCCACTGTGGTAGAATTGAGAGAAGAACCTCCTTTCAAGGTTCTTAAAACCTAGAAGGACACATAATGGTGAATGTAGTATTTCAAAGAATCTGATTCAACAACATATAGGACTTTATAGGACATAAACAGCACTTTCATTGTGCATTTCTATGCCAAAATGCTGCCAACTTTACACTTAAATATCAAACCAGAAGGTATTTGCCCCTCACTGTGGAATCTGATATGCAATCATACACATTTATGTATTTTTAAAGATATGGATGTGTACAATATGCAGTTGTAAGAAGTAACAAGGTTGGGGGTCAGAGAACCTAATAAATATTCCATGTATTTCTGCAAGCTCAAAAGCTTCACAACACTGTCCAACCCCCTCCTCACCCTAAAGAAAAATCAGTTAAAGTATGTAGGAGCCTCCTCCAATCTTGTGCACTTCAGATGTTTTGAACTACAATTCCTATGGTCTAGCATGGCAAATGATCATAGAATCATAGAGTTAGAAGAGACCAACCACAAGGGCCATCCTGTCCAACCCCCTGCCATGCAGGAATACACAATCAAATCATTCCTGACGGCCATCCAGCCTCTGTTTAAAAACCTCCAAAGGAGACTCCACCACACTCTGAGGCAGCACTTTCCACTGCCAAACAGCTCTTATGGTCAGGAAGTTCCTCGTAATGTCTAGGTGGAATCTTGTTTCCTGTAGTCTGAACCCACTGCTCCATGTCCTACTCTCTGAAGCAGCAGAAAACAAGCTTGCTCCATCCTCAGTATGACATCCCTTCAAGGTTCTGCAGTCCAAGACATCTTAAAGGTACCAGACTGTGGAAGACTGGTCTTATGGTCCATCAAAACTGAATATACACCAGCAAAATACCACTGCAGATCAGTTTAATTTTTTAAAGATAGAAAGTTCAAATCATGGAAGAGGATGAGGAGAAGTGATTCAACAAAAATCTAACTTTCCACATAAAGAAACCAAAAAGCTGAGCACGGATTGTTAACAATCAGAAACAGTTCAAAGAATGAAGCAGAAGAACCTCCCCTCCTTCTAGTATATTACGTAAAAATAAACTGATGGTGACGTATTTAAAGCAGTCAACAGAAATAACTATGGTATTTTGGATACCGTATTCATATTTTACATTTTTAAGCTTTACAGTTTTCGTATAGACAATAAATGAAAGGGAATGGAATATGCAAGTAGAATCATAACCTGTAACCTTTATCATCTGCACACCATCTTAACATTTCATTAACTCCACGGCTACATTCTAGGTGCATTATCTTCTCCCTCCAGCTCCCGATTTATAACAGTCAATGATAAAGTCAAAGAATCATAGAATTGTAGAGTTGGAAGAGACCACAAGGGCCATCCAGAAGGCCCAGAGGGTGCTGCTCAGGGACAGCTGCTCCAGCAGAAAGGAGCTTACTTGTGGCATTCCACAAGGCGCCATCCTGTCCCCGATGTTGTTTAACATCTATATGAAGCCGCTTGGTAAGATTATTCGGAGTTATGGGGCTGGGTGTTATCAGTACGCTGATGATACCCAGATCTATTTCTCCTTGTCCCTATCGTCGGCCTCGAATTCCGATGGCGTCTCTCCTCTTAATGACTGTGTTAAAGCAGTAATGGGCTGGATGAGGAAAAACAGATTGAGATTAAATCCGGACAAAACGGAGGTGCTCACGGTAGTGGCCCCAAAACCAGGAGTTGGGTTGCAACCTCCAGTCCTAGACGGGGTCACACTCTCCGTTAAGGACTGTGTTCGCAGTCTAGGGGTGCTCCTTGATTCATCGCTTCAGATGACTAGTCAGGTGAATGTGACAGTCAGGAGCGGCTGTTATCAGCTTCGGCTGATACGCCAGCTGCGCCCTTTCCTGGAGGTAAGGGACCTCGAGACTGTGGTGCACGCATTGGTAACCTCTCGTCTAGATTTATGCAATGTGCTCTACATGGGGCTATCCTCATGCTTGGTCCGGAAACTTCAGTTGGTACAAAATAAGACAGCCAGAGTGGTCGCGAGAACATCTCGGAGAGACCATATAACTCCAGTATTAAAGTCTCTCCACTGGCTGCCTATCAGTTTCCGGGCCCAATATAAGGTGTTGGTTATTACCTTAAAAGCCCTAAATGACTTGGGTCCAACTTATCTTTGGAACCGCCTCCTCTCATACAATCCTCCCCGCGCACTCAGGTCCTCTGGGAGGAATTTGCTTCAGCCACAAAAATCTAGGCTGTCTGCAACCTCCCAGAGGGCCTTTTCAGTAATCGCCCCCAAATTATGAAATGGCCTGCCGAACGAGATCTGTCAGATGACGAGCTTGAGTAGCTTTAAAAAAGCACTAAAGACAGATCTCTTTCGGCAGGCCTTTCCTGATTAGATCCCGGCCTCAAGAGCTCCTGGCCTCTTTTAGTCTTGCTGGCTATCGATTTTTAAAAATGTGATTTTAGATTAGTTGGTTTTTAAATTTTATACTAGTTTAATATCTTTTTATGGGGGTGGGTGGTGTTTAGGGATCTTAATCTGCATTTGTATTTTAATGTCCTGATTGTTTTTAACAAAGGGGCAGGGTAAAAATAAATTTTTTTATTATTATTATTATTATTATTATTATATTATCACCATCATCATCATCATCATCCGGTCCAACCCCCTGCCATGCAGGAAATCACGATCAAAGCATCCCTGACAGATGGCCATCCTGCCTCTGTTTAAAGACCTCCAAGGAAGCAGACCCCAACACACTCCGAGGTTCCACTGCCGAACAGCTCTTACTGTCAGAAAGTTCCTCCTAATGTTGAGGTGGAATCTCTGTTTCTGGAGCTTGCATCCATTGCTCCGTGTTCTAGTCTCTAGAGCAGCAGAAAACAAGCTTGCTCTATCATCAATGTGACACCCCTTCAAATACTTAAACAGGACTATCATACTGCCCCTTAACCATCTTTTTTTCCAAGCTAAACATACCCAGCTCCCTAAGTCTTTCCTCATAAGGCATGGTTTCCAGACCTTCACCATTTTAGTCGTCCTCCTCTGGACACACTCCAATTTGTCAATATCCTTTTTCAATTGTGCTGCCCAGAACTGGACACAGTATTCTAGGTGAGGCCTGACCAAGGCAGAATAGAGTGGCACTATTACTTCCCTTGATCTAGACACTATACTTCTATTGATGTAAGCCCAAAATCGCATTGGCCTTTTTAGCTGCCACATCACACTGTTGACTCATGTTCAACTTGTGGTCTACTAGGACTCAGCCAGGTCTCCTCCATCCTGTATCTATGCATTTCGTTTTTCTACTTACATTTCTCTGTATTGAATTTCATTTTGTTAGCTTTGGCCCAACTCTCCAGTCTATCGAGATCATTTTGAATTTTGATCCTGTCCTCTAGGGTATTAGCTACTCCTCCTAATTTGGTGTCATCTGCAAATTTGATAAGTATGCCCCTAATTCCGTCATCCAAATCATTGATAAAGATGTTGAATAGCATTGGGTCCCGGACAGAACCCTGTGGCACCTCACTGGTCACATCTTTCCAAGACAAAGAGGAGCCACTGCTGAGCACCCTTTGGGTTCTGCAGGTCAACCAATTACAAATCCATTTAACAGTTAACTTGTCTAGTCCACATTTTACAAGCTTGTTTGCAAGAATGTCATGCGGTCAAATGTCAAGAATGTCAAGAAGTCAAATGCAAGTTACCTATGAAAGTCCTCAGATTTCATGGGGAAAGTAACTTCACACCAGGGTGCCGTATGTATAGGCATATAATGGCCTAATCCTATACTTATTTACTCAGAGGTAAGCCCAAAAGAACAGATGGAAGTCTATCATGGCTAAATGTGTGCACAGGATTCTGAGCTACAACTTAGAAAAGGCCTGGGGCATTGTCTCCAAGAAGAAAGAAACAAGGACTCTGGGAAAAGCAAGAAATGGGGCAAGCTAGGATGAGAAAGAAAACCAAATCATAGAATCAGAGTTGGAAGAGACCACAAGGGCCATCCAGTCCAACCCCCTGCCATGCAGGAGTACCCAATCAAATCATTCCCGACAGATGGCCATCCAGCCTGTTTAAAAACCTCCAAAGAAAAAGACTCCAACACCACACTCTGAGGCAGTGTATCCCACTTCTGAACAGCTCTTACTGTCAGGAAGTTCTTCCTAATGTTTAGGTGGAATCTCGTTTCCTGTAGTTTGAACCCATTGCTCCATGTCCTAGTCTCTGGAACAGCAGAAAACAAGCTTGCCCCATCCTCAGTATGACATCCCTTCAAATATTTAAACAAGGCTATCATGTCACCTCTTAACTTTCTCTTCTCCAGACTAAACGTGCCCAGCTCCCTAAGCAGCTCCTCATAGGGCATGGCCTCCAGACCTCCCACCATCCTGGTCGCCCTCCTCTGGACATGTTCCAGCTTCTCAATATCCTTCCTGAATTGTGTTTGCCCAGAACTGGACACAGTATTCCAGGTGAGGTCTGACCAAAGCAGAATAGAGTGGCACTATTACTTCCCTTGATCTAGAAACTATACTTCTATTAATGCAGCCCAGAATTGCATTGGCTTTTTAGCTGTTAACTTACGCTAGACCAAAGCTTTTTAAACTGTGGGTTGTGATCCCATATGGGGTCGTATGAAATGGGTGAAATGGGGTTGCGAGTAGAAAAAGTTTAAGAAGCCCTGCTCTAGACTACCTTCCTGTCCTGTTGGAAACTATTGTTATATAAAGATAAGCTTGGAGATATGAACACACAAGTCCTGTAAATCTGTTTCCTCTAAACCAGAGAAAAAACTAGAACACTCCAAGCAATGATGCGGTAACATCCAGCTACTGTAGTATATTACACAGAGTTACACAGATCCAAACATTACAGTTATCCAGTTCCAAGATCTTTCTAATGTTAAAGTGATCCACTTCCATTACCTTTATCACAGTAGCATTCAGATGCAAAGTTGTGTGGCAGGGAGCATGCATCCCATTGAGCTAACAAGTGAGGATTACAAGAGGTAAATATTGGACGAGATGAAAGGAGAGAAGAGATAGCATAGAGGAAAGATATCTGATTTATACCTTGGCTTTTAATAGGCTGTCAAATCTAGAAGGAAGCAAGGGGGAAGAGGGCTTGGTCTGACTTTTTGATTTATCAAATTTGCTAAGTAATATTTGCTAATGAACATTACTTTCCACCACATTTTACTTTCATTTGCAACTCAAAAACCTGTGGGTGTTATGAATTTGTCTGGTTTTAACTATGATTTTTAAAAAATCCTTCAGAAAATGGATCACCACTGTAGTGGCCAAATCAAATTATTGGCTGTCAAAATAGAAAAGCAATAAAAAAAGAAGGGAGACTGACCATGAGATACAGGATAAATTTCTACCCATATATGTTATGAGAATGAAAATCAAGCAGCTTTTCTGCAAAAGGAGCCTTGCAAGAAGCAAAAAAAATCAAGGTGAAGGATTAAACAGATTGGAGAAAGGTACAGGACTAATATCAGCAAGAGGAGCTGTTCAAAAAGATGGAGGGGGAGGGACAAATGCAGTTGTTGGGAAGACAGACCTTGAAGGGGCACCACCCTTCATTACTAGGTGCGTGTTGAGCAGTGTTTAAAAAAGTAAAGCTTGCAGGAAAGCACTGTCTGCCTGTGTGGAAAAAGAGAAGTGAGTGGGGAGTTAAATGTGAGTCTGAATGGAGACTGCAGATTGCGAGATGAGAGCAGAGGACATATAAACCACGTGAAGGTTGATGGAGGGAGTGGGTATCTGAATTAGGATTAATCCTGAGGGGGCTGGGTGAGACAAAGAAGACAATCCTTAGAAGAGAATACCATTTTGAAGTGACTTCTTCCCTCCACAAAAAGAGAAATGTGCTGGACAGAAGTGACAAAACGAGGCTGGTTATTAAGGGAAAGTGGGGAGTAGAGATTTAGACCATTTGATTTTCCTTGGTTTTTTTCTGGGCTGCAAGGCTGTGTTCTGAAATAGTTTCTTTCTGACATTTTGCCACAGATGCAGGCGAAACGTAAGAAAGAAACCATAGCCGTCCCGATTGTTTAACAGAGGGGCGGGGTATAAATAAATTTTATTATTATTATTTATTATTATTCCAGAACACAGCCTCACAGCCCGGGGGGGGGGGGGAAGGAAAATCTATGGATGCCGGCCGTGAAAGCCTTCGACTTCACATTAGGCCAGTTGTTCCTTAACCTGGGGTCCAGGGACCCACTGGGGGCCGTGATGTCCTCACAGGGGATCCATGGAGGGTTGAAAGTTGCTTAGCCCACCACCTCCCTGCGATGGAGTGGCCACGCGACAGGAGCGAAGACAAAGGCTGGCTGGCTTGGTCTGTACATTGCCATTCAATCTGCTCCTGCCACAAACTTGCAGGAAGAAGCAGGAGAGAAGTCTTCCCGCCCCCTCCAGTGCATCTGAGGTAAGGTTTCATGGATGGTGTAATTGCATCATCATCATCATCATCATTAAGTATTATTGTTGTTGTTGTTGTTATTATGGTTTTAAATCTTGAGTTAAGTCTTGGGGCGTATGGCAAAAAAAGATATTTAAAGGGGGTCCCTGGGAAAGAAAAAGTTATTATTGTTGTTTGTTGTTGTTTTAAATCTTGAGATAAGTGTTGGGAGTCCACGGCAACAAAAGATATTTAAAGGGGGGTCCCTGGTAAAGAAAGGGTTGTTGTTATTATTATTATTTTAAATCTTGAGTTAAGTGTTGGGGGTGCATGGCAACAAAAGATATTTAAAGGGGGCGTCCCTGGTAAAGAAAAGGTTATTGTTGTTGTTTTAAATTTTGAGTTAAGCGTTGGGGGTCTGTGGCAACAAAAGATATTTATAGGGGAGTCCTTGGTAAAGAAAAAGTTGTTGTTATTATTATTAATCTTGAGTTAAGTGTTGGGGGCCCATGGCAACAAAAGATATTTAAAGGGGAGGGTCAGTGATAAAGAAAAGGTTATTATTGTTGTTTTAAATCTTGAGTTAAGTGTTGGGGGTCCATAGCAACAAAAGATATTTAAAGGGGGGGGGGTCCCTGGTAAGTAAAGGGTTGTTATTATTATTTTAAATCTGGAGTTAAGTGTTGGGGGTCCATGGGAACAAAAGGTATTTAAAGGGGGGGGTCCCTGGTAAAGAAAGGGTTGTTACTATTATTATTTTAAATTTTGAGTTAAGTGTTGGGGGTCCGCAGCAATAAAAGATATTTAAAGGGGTGGGTCCCTGGTAAAGAAAGGGCTGCTGTTATTATTATTTTAAATCTTGAGTTAAGTGTTGGGGGTCCATGGGAACAAAATATATTTAAAGGGAGTTTCCCTGGTAAGGAAAGGGTTGTTATTATTATTATTATTTTAAATTTTGAGTTAAGTGTTGGGGGCCCATGGCAACAAAAGATAGTTAAAGGGAGGTCCATGGTAAAGAAAAGGTTATGATTGTTGTTGTTTTAAATCTTAAGTGTTGGGGGTCCGTGGCAATAAAAGATATTTAAAGGGGGGTTCCTGGTAAAGAAAGGGTTGTTATTATTATTATTTTAAATTTTGAGTAAAGTGCTGGGGGTCCATGGGAACAAAATATATTTAAAGGGGGGGGTCCCTGGTAAAGAAAAGTTATTGTTGTTTTAAATCTTGAGTTAACCGTTGGGGGGTCAAGGGCAACAAAAGATAATATAGGAGGTCCCTGGTAAAGAAAAGGTTAAGAGCCACTGATTTAGGCCTCATGTGGGAGAAGAGAGGACCTGGAGCCAGGCAAGAGGTGCACGTTTTCCAGGTAGGTTTACTTGAAAGTAAGCCTAATTCAGCCCTGGGAACATTAACCACCACCACCAGCAGCCCTCCAACCTCATCTGCCCCGTGAGGACTGCAGCCGGGGGTGTCCTTTCAAAACGACTAACGACGGGGGGAGAAAGGGAGGCCAACGAAGAGGGGACGGAGGGCGAGAGGCGGTCCCGGCGGAGGAGGGAAGGCAGGCGGGATAAAAGGACGACGCTCCTCCGTTTGGCCGACTAAGAAAAGAGGAGAAAGGCGGCCTAAGCTGAGGAAGGGGGTCCCGGGGGTGGGTGGGATGAAGGGTCCGCACAGGGTGAGGCGGTCACAGTAGTAACAGTAACAACAGCAGCAGCAGCAACGCCGGGCTCTCCTCACCCTCAGCTCCTCGAAGTCCGCCATTTTCTACCCGCCGCCGCTTGGCTCAGCCGCCGCCGCCGCCACCATCCTGCACGCTCCGAGCGCCCCCTCCTCCTCCGCCTCAGCCGCTGCTCCTCCACTCCCGCGGCGTCAGGGGCGGGGCCTCAGCAGAGCCACGCCCCCGTTCCGTCTCCGCTGGATTGGGGGAAAAAAAGGCGGGCTGGAGGAACCTTGTGGAGAGAGGCTGAGGAGGGCAAGACCTAGTGGGGTGCTTCTTTCTAGAAGCTTCTCTCTGAGGGCCCATCTACACAAGGGGGAGAATCCAAAGTACAATTGTCCCTCCATATCCACGGATTTTAAGTATTCAGGGCTTGAAAATATTCTTAAAAAAATAATAATCCCAAAAGCAAACCTTGATTTTGCCATAGAATCATAGAATTGTAGAGTTGGAAGAGACCATGAGGGCCATCCAATCCAACCCCCTGCCACACAGGAAATCACGATCAAAGCATCCCTGACAGATGGCCATCCAGCCTCTGTTTAAAGACCTCCAAAGGAGACCCCACCACCCTCCGAAGGAGCGTGTTCCACTGCCGAACAGCTCTTACTGTCAAAAAGTTCCTCCTAATGTTTAGGTGGGATCTCTGTTCCTGGAGCTTGCATCCATTGCTCCGTGTTCCAGTCTCTGGAGCAGCAGAAAACAAGCTTGCTCCATCCTCAACGTGACACCCCTTCAAATACTTAAACAGGGCTATCATATTGCCTCTTAACCGTCTTTTTTCCAGGCTAAACATACCCAGCTCCCTAAATCTTTCCTCATAACGCATCGTTTCCAGATCTTTCACCATTTTAGTTGCCCTCCTCTGGACATGCTCCAATTTGTCAATATGCTTTTTGAATTGTGGTGCCCAGAACTGGACACAGTATTCTAGGTGAGGCCTGACCAAGGCAGAATAGAGTGGCACTATTACTTCCCTTGATCTGGACACTATACTTCTATTGATGCAGCCCAAAATCGCATTGGCCTTTTTAGCTGCTGCATCACACTGTTGCGCATGTTCAACTTGTGGTCTACTAGGACTCCTAGATCCCTTTCACATGTAGTCTCATTCAGCCAGGTCTCCCCCATCCTGTATCTATGTATCTGTATTTCGTTTTTCCGCCCTAAGTACAGTACCTTATATTTCTCCGTATTGAATTTCATTTTGTTAGCTTTGGCCCAGCTCTCCAGTCTATCCAGGTCATTTTGAATTTTGATCCTGACCTCTAGGGTATTAGTTACTCCTCCTAATTTGGTGTCATCTGCAAATTTGATAAGTATGCCCCTAATTCCCTCATCCAACTCATTGATAAGGATGTCGAATAGCACTGGGCCCAGGCCATCTTATATAAGGGACACCATTTTGCTATGCTGTTGCATATAATGGGACTTGAGTATTCACGGATTTTGGTATCCACGGATTTAAGCATTGACGGCTTGAAAATATTCTTAAAATAATAATGATCCAAAAAGCAATGCTTGATTTTGCCATCTTATATAAGGGATGCCATTTTGCTATTCCGTTGCATATAATGGGACTTGAGTATTCACAGATTTTGGTATCCACAGATTTAAGCATTGACGGCTTGAAAATATTCTTAAAATAATAATGATCCAAAAGGCAATCCTTGATTTTGCCATCTTATATAAGGAACACCATTTTGCTATGCCGTTGCATATAATGGGACTTGAGTATTCACGGATTTTGATATCCATGGAACATCCTGGAACCAAAGCCCAGCAAATATGAAGGGACAGCTGTACAGTAAGACCCCCAGTATCAGCTGAGGATTGGTTCTGGGGGGGTGTGGATACCGAAAACGGTGGATAATAGCAGACACCATTGAAAATAATGGGACTTCCAGTTTAATATACCATAGAGTTGCTTGGAGGACCTAGAAAATGACTAGAGAATAAATTTTCTAGGAAAACTCTATGGTAGGTGTGCTGTTTTGTGTCCCGTGGATAATTGAATCAGTGGATTGGGGGGGGTGTCCTACTGTACCTTGTGGTATTGGTATCTCACAGCAGTGACAGGCCTTTTTTTCCCCATAACACTCGCATTCCTGATGGTGGCCGCGAGTGGTTTACTTGTGTTAGTTCTTCACTGCCGCTGCCATTGTTTTTGGGGTTTTTCAAGTTGTCCCAAGATGCGCTGGTGCGATAGAGCAATTTCCCAATTTTATAGGAAAGCAAAACAGAAACTATTCATCCTGTTTTATTGCCTTAGTGAGTGGTCGTTCACTAAGGTGAAAATCCAACATGGTGGCGGTGGGCGCTTGCCGTGCTAGCAAGCCCCACTCCTGCTCTCACCTGGCCAATCAGCTTTATGCTTCCCTTCAAATTTCTTGTTGTTCGATAGTCTAAACAAGCAGGAATACACACCTCTGTTGTGGTTTTTGAAAAAGTACGGGAAAATCTGCAAAGGCTTTTATCGCATTGTTTTTGCCATTTTGGGCTCCCTCTCCTTGTGAATAGTGTGGATTGGCGCTGGATCCCATTTAGACAGGTAGGATTCCCAGCGAATTCCATGAGGAGTATTTTCACCGTTTAGACAGGCTGTTAGAACAATAGCACTATAACAGTGCCTTAAGGGACTTTATTATACTCATTGTTAGAGTGCAGTTATTCCACTTTAATTGCTCTGGCTGCCTCCTGTGGAATTCTAGGGTTTGTAGTTTAGTGAAGCCTAAGAGCTCTCTGGTTAATCTCAGCTAAAGTAGAACCTTAAATCAATTGCTGAACACTGAGTCAACGGAGATAAATCCCATTGATTTGATGGGATTACTCTGTTGGGGACTAACAATAGGATTCAGGCCATTGTGTTTTCCTTATCTCACCAATGGATGCATGATCAAAGCCTGAGTACCACTGAAAGATTAGAACACAGATTTTTAAATGAATGAATGAACATAATGTATTTTTAGTCAATCTTTGTCCTTCCACTGGCTGGGCTGGCTAGGGTTGCTTGGGACTGTACTTTGACATTGGGGGGGGGGCTTGTACAAATCCCACTCCAATACGTGTTCAACGTTTGATGACACTTTGTTTTCAAAAATGTGGGGAATTTTTTTTTTAAACATTAATGTTGATTAGTAAGAGCTGTTTGGAAGTGGAATACACTGGCACAGAGTATGGTGGAGTCTCCTTCTTTGGAGGTTTTTAAACAGAGGCTGGATGGCCATCTGTTGGGAATTAATCATAGCATCATAGAATCATAGAATTGCAGAGTTGGAAGAGACCACGAGGGCCATCCAGTCCAACCCCCTGCCATGCAGGAAATCACGATCAAAGCATCCCCGACAATGGCCATCCAGCCTCTGTTTAAAGACCTCCAAGGAAGGAGACCCCACCACACTCCGAGGGAGTGCGTTCCACTGCCGAACAGCTCTTACTGTCAAAAAGTTCCTCCTAATGTTGAGGTAGAATCTCTGCTCCTGGAGCTTGCATCCATTGCTCCGTGTTCCAGTCTCTGGAGCAGCAGAAAACAAGCTTGCTCCATCCTCAACGTGACACCCCTTCAAATACTTAAACAGGGCTATCATATCGCCTCTTAACCGTCTTTTTTCCAGGCTAAACATACCCAGCTCCCTAAGTCTTTCCTCATAAGGCATCGTTTCCAGACCTTTCACCATTTTAGTCGCCCTCGTTGGACTGGATGGCTCTTGTGGTCTCTTCCAGTTCTATGATTCTATGACAAAGCTAAATATTTCAAATCTCTGGTTTAAATGGGTCGCCTTGTTGGCCACACAGTAAAACAAAATCTACAAAAAAGTGATACCTTTATTGGCCAACCCAGACCTTTTCTTTACCAAGGACCCCCTTTAAGTATCTTTTGTTGCTGTGGGCCCCCAAGACTTAACTCAAAATTTAAAACTCTAATAATAATACATCATCCATTAAACTTTCCTTCAGAGGAACTGAAAAAGTAGGGAAGACTTCTGCTTTTTCCTGCAAGTTTGTGGTTGGAGTGGATTGAATGACATTGTGCAGGGCAAGCCAGCCAGCCTTTGCCTTGGCTCCTGTCAAGTGGCTACTCCACTGCAGAGAGGAGGTGGGCCAAACCTGCAAACCTTCACGGACCCCGTGTGGGCACTGCATACCCCTGGGGGTCGCCAGATGCAAGGTTAAGAACTACTGGGCCAACCAAATGCAAAAGACATTACACAAACTTTTGAAGCTCTACTGGCTTCTTCATCAGGCAAAAGATGTTTAAAAAGAAAGAAAGAAAGAAAGAAACGTTATGATGTCAGAGTCACAGGCCTACATGCGGTTTCAGATGTTACTTGCATTATTCTTCAGGTGAGGGATCTCACTCAGGAAGAAGCCACTCTGACCTCCTGGTCATATGGAGTTGAGACAAAAGACAGTAAAACTTAATATTTTTTTTGGAGCAGTGAAGCAACTTCTCTGCCTGAAGCTTCCATAACTCAGTAAATTAGGAATACGATATACAAATACTGTATGAGGATATTCCAATTAATGAAGTAAGCATGTTCCTGACCATTACTTCTTTAATAGAAGATTTAGTAGCCTAAGCTAATATAAGATGGAAAAAATAGAGGCTTGTCTATATGAGGCAAAAACAAAACAACCCAGAGTGCCTCACAGTAATGGCATATTTTCAATTTAACAGAAAAGAAAAAAAGAACCCACCCCACCCTCTTTTCTTACCTTAGTGCTCACTCGCTAAGATGAAAATCCAACATGGGGGCAGTGGGCGCTTGCCTTGTTAAGGTATGTATCCAAAACTGAGTTAATAACAGGGTCTCATTCATAGGGTTGCCGCCCTAAGTCAAAGACACATAACTACAACAACTTTACCACACTAGTCCTTGAAACTGGATTTTGCATGTTGCATCAAGCTCTGCCATCAGAACTATCCAAGTCACATATATGTACCCATTCTACATTATTTATTCTTCTAAATTTAAGATGAGACTTGTATATAGTCTTCTTAACTGAGACATCATCTATATAAACATTCATATCTTCCTTTACTAATAATTGGGGTTTGTACAGCTCTTGTTCATATTTTAATTATCTCCACTTTCTTCTTTGACACCACTCCTTATCTCCCCTCTTTGTTTTCTTCATTTCGTTGACCAAAATTTTCATAAATACTCATGCCAGGCCCTCTCCTTCCTTCAACACACACCAGCAAAATGTAAGTAAGATTAAAGCAAATCCTGTTTCACCTTTCAGGCTTAACAGATTTGTCACAGCACAAACTTTTGTAGAGTTTATGACCACTTCCCCAAATATCTGAGGTATAATCTAGAGCAGGGATTCTTAAACCTTTTTCACTCACAACCCCTTTTCACCCAAGAAATTTTTATGTGACCCCAGGTATATAGGTATATAAAATAGGTATACAAATCCTTTTACTGCTGCCAAATTTTTCACAACCCCCACATTCAGTTACACAACCCCATATAGGGTCATGAGCCACAGTTTAAGAAGCTTTGATCTATAGGGCTTTTTTTGCTGCAAAAGACCAATTCAACACAGCTTCCCATTTAGAAACCTTCCCATAACTCCTTTTCTTTACTCCACCTCTATACCAAGTTACAGTATTTTCAAATCAAACATCTCCTCCCCTTTTTAGCATCTTTGCAGTACTCTATGTACTCTAAAGCAAGTTCCACTTTAATCAATAAAGCTTACACTTACATAAAAATGTAGAGTACTGTATCCACAATCACCTTTATACAGGGCCGGTTTAACCTGTCTGCCAGATCCGCATTGGCGGGGGGCCTCGGGGTGAAGGGGGCCCCCTGGTGAGTGTTGCCCTTATCTGATGAAGGAGACAGCCAGGAGACAGCAGCCGGCTCCTCCGCTCCTTTGGAGCCCCTTCCCCCTCCCTCCTCAGGCAGGGCATGGCAATAGCACTGAGCTAGTGCGGGAGATAGAGAAAGGGTTTGCTCTTGGGAAGTTGTAATTTGGAGACAGTCCCTGGCTGCATTGCTGTGAAGGAGGAAAGGCAGAGCAGCTGGTCGTGTGAGTGAGGGACTGTCTTCAGGGGGCCACGGGGGATCTTGGGGGGGGGGCTGCCATGCACAGTGGGGTGGTTATTTTACTTTTTAACTTGTTGCTGGAGTCAAGACAGATGGCTATCCAGCCTCTGTTTAAAAACCTCTAAAGAAGGAGACTCCACCACATTCCCGCCCTCCTCCAAAAAAATGTCTCCAAAACTAAAGAGAAAGTGAAAGAAACAGCAGCCCTCTGTGGCAGAAGCTGGAGGGAGTTTGCTGCTACCGTGGAGACGGTGAGTGTGTGTTTATGAGAGAGACAGGGAATTTGAGCGTTGTCTCGGAAAGGGCTTCTTTCTTTCTTTCTTTCTTTCTTTCCCTTCCCTTCCCTTCCCTTCCCTTGCCAACTGAGTTCAGCCTGCATTTGTGTGTGTTTGCCTATGTGCCTTCAAGTCATTTCTGGCTAAGGCAAACCTACCATGGGGGTTTCTAGGCAAGGTTTGTTCAAAGGGTGTGTGCCTTTGCCTTCCTTTGAGGCTGAGAGAGTGTGACTTGCCCAAGGTCAGCCAGTGGGGTATTCATGGCTGAGTAAGGATTCAAACCCTGGTCTCCATAGTCATAGTGCAATGCTGAAACTTTTACAACACTCTTAACTCTTTTAACAGAAGAATACTGTATAAAGAATATAAATTAAAATTTGGAGTAATATTACTGGGAACAATGGTTTTATTGTTGTCACTAAAACACCAATATCCAGTAGTGTTATGTGAGAGGCATTGGCCTAGAGCAGTGGATCTTAACCTTTTCTTTACCAGGGACCCCCTTTAAATATCTTTTGTTGCCCCAAGACTTAACTCAAGATTTAAAACCCTAATAATAATAGCTAACAACAACAACAATACAATTACACCATCCATTAAACTTTCCCTCAGAGACACTCTTGCTTCTTCCTGCAAGTTTGTGGCTGGAGTGGATTGAATGGCAATGTGCAGGCCAAGCCAGCCAGACTTTGCCTTGGTTCCTGTCACATGGCTACTCCACTACAGGGAGGAGGTGGGCCAAGCAGTCTTCAAGCCTTTGTGGACCCCCTGTGAGGACATTGCGGACCCCAAGTTAAGAACCACTGGGCTAGAGAATGCTGGAAAAGGAACAATGCAACCAGATCTTGAGAAGGGTGCTGGCAGGGGGATTCTGGGAGGTGTAATCCAAGAGTAACTTTCCCAGGCTCTGAATGCAGCCTAGAATCATAGGGCTGGAAGGGACCCCAACAGCCATCCCATCCGATTGGCTTCTGCCCTGCAGGAACACACAATCCAAGCATTCCTGACAAATGCCCATCCAACCTCTCCTTAAAAACCTCCAAAGAAGGTGAGTGCACCACACTCCCAGGCAGCAGAGTATTCCACTGCCTTACAGCTCTTACTGTCAGGAACTTCTTCCTAATGTTTAGGTAGAATCTCTTTTCCTATAGTTTGAGTCCATTGCTCCGTGTCCTAGTCTCTGGAGCAGCAGAAAACAAGCTTGCTCCTTCCTCAGTATGACACCCCTTCAAATATTTAAACATGGCTATCATGTCCCCTCCTAACTTTCTCTTCTCTGGGCTAAACATGCCCAGCTCCCTAAGCCGTTCCTCATAGGGCATAATGGCTTCCAGACCTCCCAACATCCTTCTCGGTATCTTTCTTGAATTGTTGTGCCCAGAACTGGAAACAATATTCCAGGTGAGGTCTGACCAAAGCAGAATGGAGTGATACTATTACTTCCCTTGATCTAGACACTATTAATGCAGCCTAGAATTGCATTGGCATTTTTTGCTGCTGCATCACACTGCTAACTCATGTTTAGCTTGTAGTCCACTCTTTCTTTTCTTTGAGGAAATCTGCATCATTACATTAATTGCTAATAAACTAAAAATATTATGTTAGTGCCTATAATATAGTTTTTAAACTAAATTATTGGTGTCAAATTATGTAATACAGTAGGCCCCTCTTATCCACTGGGGATTGGTTCGGGGGGGTGGTGGATTCTGAAAACCATGAATAATAGTGAACACCATTGAAAAAAATGGTACTTCTGGTTTAAAATACCATAGAGTTGCCTTGGAGGGCCTAGAAAACCACTAGGGAGGACACATTTACTAGGAAGACTCTAAGGTAGGTGTGCTGTTCTGTGTCCCATGGATAATGAATCCATGGATACGGGGGCCCTACTGTGATCTGAACATCCTGTATGGTGAATAGGTTAGGTTACATTGACCTGAGATAAACATATGGGGGCCCCAAAATAAAGCACTGCAGGGGGCCCCAAAATTCCTTAAACCGGCCCTGCCTTTATACTACAGGCTTTCCTCAACTTCATAAACCACAGTCATTTCAAAGACCTATGTAATTTCCTATTGCTGTTTCTCACTTCCACACAAGAACTTTAGATTATACCTCAGCATACACTCACTTCAAGAGTCAGAGGCTATGTTGTCCTTTTCTTTTTCCATATCCTTTTAAACCTCCTGAAATGCCTTATTAACTGTAAGGCTGCTGCTTTTATCCTTATTTTCTTCCTCTTTTTTGTTGTGGTAGATCTGGGGTGAAAGTGCCTATATACCCTGAAGGCACCAGATCCCATCTGATCTTGGAAGCTAAGCAGTGTCAGGCCCGGTTAGTAATTGAACAGGAGACTGCCAATGAATACCAGGTGCTGTAGGCTGTATTTCACAGGAAGAGAGTAGGCAAAACCACCTCTTGAGTGTTCCTTAAGAAAACCCTATGAAATTAATGAGGTAGCCATAAGTCGACCAGCAACTTAAAGGCACATACACAGATAGATTTGGGGTGGGATGAGACCATTGTTCAGATAGCCTTCCTAATTACCTTCTTCTTCTTTCTTGGTGAAAAATTTAGAGGCCAAACTAACAATATAAAACAAGGGGCACTCCAAAAAAGTAATACAAGGATTCCCTGAAACAACGTCTCAGGCTTGGACAAACTGATCACCAACAATGGTCCGCCCTGGCTTCACATCGGGAGGCATGGAGATGCACTATCCACAATGCTGCAGCTTTATTTGAGAACTCACACCGAACAAGTCTTGAAGAGAAACACAATGCAGAAAGAATCACAACCCGGAAACATCACCCAAGGAGACCTTGGGTGTGCTTTCTGCAGCCAGACTTGTTTATCTCGGATTGGCCTTTTCAATCATCAGCGCGCTTGCAGAAAGCATGGGATGAGTCCTTCCTGAATCTTCATTTGCGAAGAAAAGCCAGAGAGAGAGAGACTACAGAAGAAGAGGAAGGCAGGCCTTACTATTGTAAGGTGATGCTGAGCTATTTTCCTATTTACATAGCTTCTCATGTTGCTCACAGCTTGCCATTCACTCAAACACATGCACACGCACACACAACATATTTTCCTTTTGGAAATTAAGACAGAAATCTTATGTAAAGGACTGTTCCTAGATTAAAGCAAAATGGTGGAATTATTCTTTCTTATTTACCTAGAGAGATGGGACAAGGACATTTAATCTAGCCTACTTGCTTCTGGCTACAACGTAGATGCAGAGGAGAGTGTGACTCCTGGCACCTCAATCTTTGGGAGGGAAGGAGGAAGCTAACTATGTAAATATATAGATGCCCCCCCCCGAGAATATTTGCATTTTGTAGCAACAAATCAGCTTGGAAATTATGGTAAATTGCTGCTGTAGTTGTTGAGTTGGGGATTTGTACACAACCCTTTCCTCTTGCTGGGAACTGAGCTCACCATAACTAGAGAATTTGCACCCTTGAATCCTGCCAGGAGATGACCCATGAAAACTGGAGACTTGGGGTTGGGCCCTGAGATCTGGCAACCCTATTTGGGAGCCATTGAGAGCCATGCTAGTCTGCTTCTCTGACACCCTGTAGAGCTACTAAATGGCCTTTCTCTCTCTGGCTTTTCTTTGCAATTGATTGCTTCAAGCTATTGTTGCCCTCCTGTGCCTGTCAGTTGTCCTGTGTGCCAAGTGAATATTGTGTAGTGTAGCAAACAAATAATTCCCCACCCACACCTAGTTTATACAGTATAAATTTATTGACCAGACAGTCCCTACAATATATTTATCTGCCAGGTACAATGGGATCAAAACCACACTGCAAAGTTAATCCCCAGCCCAAGCATATTGCCCCAAGAACTTCACACTCTGTGACAAAAAAAGATGCTTTACTGTTATTGTTGTGTGCATTCAAATTATTTCTGAAATATGGCCAACCTATCCCAGGGTTTTCTTGGTGAGATTTGTTCAGAGGGAGTTTGCCACCATGCCTTCCTCTAAAGCTGAGAGTGCGACTTGCCCAAGACCACCCAATTGATTTCCATGGCTGAGTAAAGATTTGAAGCCTGGTCCAAAAATCCATGCTATTGGGGGTATTGGGACTACTAAAATGTAGCAATACTAGCGTGAGCTTTCAAGTTTTCTAGAATTGTGAAGTCGAAGGCTTTCATGGCTGGCATCCATGGATTTTGCTTTGTTTTTTTCCAGGTTGTGAGGCTGTGTTCTGGAAGCATTTACTTCTGACATTTCGCCACAGGCTTCCAGAACACGGCCTCACAGCCTGGAAAAAAACCCAAGGAAAATTAATTTTCCAGAATTCTTTATCAGGCAAAACAGTACAAAAATAAAGAGAAGAAGAAACAAAAAAGTCCAAATACTGTAAGTAAAAATCTGGCCCAGTGTAGTGGCCCCTGTCTCTAATTAATTTAAAATGTAATTAATTTAAAATTAATTAATTAATTTTCCTATAAAAAGTAGCAAAAAGGCAACGTGTTAATGTATCAGTTTACACTGAAGTACAGTTATAACCATATAACTCTCCATCTCCAGAGATGGAGGGGGGGCTGCCTGTGACACAAAGAACTGCTCTTTTTTCGCAGGTCATTCACTTCTGTTCTTTTTCACTGACTGGGAATAGCAGACTATTCCTGCTTTGCTGAGTCAGCAAAAAAAGGACTGACTTTCCTTCCAGCTGTCTAGTGAAACTCCCTTCAGCTGAGTCAGCAAAAAAAGCTCCCTCTATATTTGCACACCTCATCTATGAGAGACAAGAAGGCGGGCTGGAAAGCCCCCTCTTTGGCCACTGATAGGTTAATCTAACCGTTACTTTCAGTGGCTGGCCAATGGCTGAGGCGTCCCCCGTTTTGCATCTCCCTACGTCGTGATTGGTTGGCCTTTTTCAACCCGCTGCATGTGATTGGTCAGCCTTTCAAACACCCTCCCCCCACACCTCCCAATGATTGATTGTCCCTTACTCCGCCCCCATCTTCTCATTGGCTAAACCTTGTACGCTCGAGACCATTGATTGGCTGTCTTTTTTACCTCAGCGAGAGCCGCTGCTAAGGCCGCCGTAGGAACAGGTGATCTAGCCTTGAGTAAAAAAAGGACAGCCGGATTTCTTTCTTCTTTAAATACCAACACAGCAATGGAGCTGACTTACCACACGTTGAAAACTACGCATCAGGCCAAGGAGGCGGTGAGTGGGGGGGGGGGGAAGAGAGGCCTGGTTGTGTTTCTCCCCGTTACTATGGCAACCGGTGTCGCGGTGCTTTGTGCGCATGCGCTCCCATAGCGGCGCTTGATCTGCGCATGTGCAGTGGTACTACTGTCTGGGCTTGATGACTGGGGAGACTTGAATCATTAATACTAGGGGGCATCCACACGACACAAATAATTCAGTTTGAAACTGCACAACTCCTTCCTATTGAATCCTGGGATTTGTAGTTTTACAAGGTCTTTAGCCTTATCTGACAGAGTGCTGGTGCCTCACCAAACTACACATCCCAGAATTCCATAGGAAGGAGCCAAGGCAAATAATCCAGTTTCAAACTGGATTATTTGCGTAGTGTGGATGCCCCCATGTCCTCAGACACTTGGCATTAAAACATTCTATGTAGCTGGTCTGTAATGGTTGGTTGCTGGGCGTTATATTTACACGTGCCTCTTTAAAGCGCCAATAAAAATGCTAATGGAGGAGTGGCCAAGCGAGGAGGGTTCAAGAAGATAACTGAGATTGAATCCACACTACACAAATAATCCAGTTTGAAACTGGATTATTTGCCTCAGCTCCTTCCTATGGGATTTATAGTTTCGTGAGGCACCAGCACTCTTTGGCAGAGAAGGCCAAAGACCTTGTAAATCTACAAATCCCAAGATTCACTAGGAAGGAGCCATGACAAATAATCCAGTTTCAAATTGGATTGTTTGTGTATTGTGGATCCTGCCCGAGTTGGTCTGTTTTGCGATTAAAAGGAAAGGAGGGGAGGGGAACTGGCAACACCTTTGATAAATTTTAGCATGAGGTGGATTTCAGCCCACTTCCTAAAATGCATTGGGTGCTTCTAGATTTCTTCCCTTCACTGCTTTCCTCCTCATCCCCCACTAATCGGTTTATTAACTTTACAAGAACAAGCAAAAAAGCAGAGAATAAAAACAAACAATTTTTTCAACTGTATATCACATTATGTATAAGATGCAAATAAACATATAGTTCAAAATTACATGTCTTAGTTTACATATTTTAATATTTTTTTAAAAAAGAACCTTCAATTGTATTTGACTTCCTATAAGTTTTAGCCAGTCATACAGAACTTTTTATAATAACCACTTTGATCTTTGTAGCTAAACTACATACCAAAAAAATTAATGGAATACAAATTAGGGGTATTAAACTTCTCTCATGTCTTCCTCCTCCTTATTTTAGTTATTTTCTTTTATGCCTATAAGGAGATGTCTTCCCCCCCCCCGCCCAAAAAAATAGCTATGGCATACCCTCCAAAATTTTACAGATGAAAACTGGGACAGATGTGGCCAAATGACATGAGAGTGTGTTCAATTTTGGCATGGAAACTCCAAAATAAACCCTAGAGCTCAGCACAGTATAACACAGGCTCTCAGAAGAAGTGAGTGAGAAACATCAAAATACAATGAAACTCAATAAATTTAACTAACAAATAAATTCATAACAAGCTTTAGAGTTTGGCAACTTATAACTCAGACTTTCAGAAGAAGCAAGTAAGTAACATTAAATAATGGAAATTAAATAAATTACCTTCTGCACCTGAGTAATCTGGGCTGCAGTAATCTTAATGGAGAGTGACTGTGAAAGAAATAAGAGAGACAGTATTTTTACTTCTTATCAGACTCAGGAAAGAGAAGTTTTGTTTGTTAATACTCTGCTCCCCATTATTTTGCTCTTTAACAACTACTATAGCAGCATGGTTATGACGCAAAAGCAACATTAATGTGGGAAAGTGTCTACAAAGAATTCCTCCCATAATTGTACGAAAGCTTCTAAAATACTAAAGGACTACTTTCCATCACTCAAGGAAACTAATTCTGAAAATCTGAGTGATGACCAACTGTTAAATATGTAAACAAATTTTAGCATGAGATGGATTTCAGCCCACTTCCTCAGATGCATTGGATGCTGCTAGATTTCTTCCCCTGCCCTGCTTTCCTTTTACACATATAAGGACACGTCTTCACCTCTGCCCCCATGCAAAAAAAAAAAAAAAAAAAAAGCTATGGCATACCCTCCAAAATTTCACAGATGAAAACTGGAACAGATGTGGCCAAACGACATCAGAGTGTGTTCAAAAAAGCAAAAGTTATTAATGAGGAAGAACAAACAAGCTAGAAGAGGCTGCAACAGTTTACCTTTGCCTGAACCTGCTGGGAAGAGTAAGATTCCACCCATGCTCTTCCCCTGATGACTTAACTGAGTGCAATCTGTTTTTGCATTTGAACTCAGTTTGCAGCAATTCAAGTAAGCCAGGAATGGGGGCGCTTTAAAAGCAGTTGAGAAAGTGGAGTGACAGAGGACAAATTGGAATAGTTAGAGGGTATGCTACCAGACTGTAACTTAGTAGTGGAGAATATGTTTTGTGCATTTAGTTATTTTATTAATTCATCCTCTGTCTTTCTAGATAAAACCTTTTCAAGCTAACTTACACTGTCTGGAGATGACACCAAATTAGGAAGGATAGCTAATATCCCAGAGGACAGGATCAGAATCCAAAATGACCTCAATAGATTAGAAAGCTGGGCCAAAACTAACAAAATGAATTTCAACAGGGAGAAATGTAGGGTACTACACTGGGCAGTAAAAATGAAATGCACAGATATAGGATGGGGGACACCTGGCTTGATGGTAGTACATGTGAAAGGAATCTAAGAGTCTTAGAGGAACACAAGCTGAACATGAGTTAGCAGTGTGATGCAGCAGCTAAAAAAGGCAATGCGATCCTAGGCTGCATGAATAGGCATATAGTGTCTAGATCAATTCTAGGGTTCAAACTACAGGAGAAGAGATTCCACCTAAACATTAGGAAGAACTTCCTGACAGTAAGAGCTGTTTGGAAGTTGAATACACTGCCCCATAGTGTGGTGGAGTCTCCTTCTTTGAAGGTTTTTAAACAGAGGCTGGATGGCCATCTGTCAGGAATGATTTGATTATGTGTTCCTGCGTGGCAGGGGGTTGGACTGGATGGCCCTTGTGGGCTCTTCCAACTCTATGATTCTATGTAACGGAGGCCCCTCCCCACTGTAAATATTTTATTTATCACCCATTTATTCCATTTATAGCCTGTTTTTCCTCCAGTGAACTCAGGATGGAACACATGGCTCTCTCCTTTCCCCTTTGTTTTGACAAGATAGGTGAGGCTGAGAAAAATTGACTGGCCCAAATGAATGTGGTGGCTTAGTAGTTAAATCTGGCTCTCCCAAGTCATAATTTCAACAATCCAACCACTATGGTATGTACTGTTGAAAGGTATATTGTCAGAAGAAATGGTTTCAGATGTAATTGGAAATCAGCAGAGAGACAGGGGTGCATGCTTATAGAAACCTATGCAGAATAACAAAGACTAACCAAATCCAATCTTCAGGAGTTTAACATATGCCCTGCTACCTTTACCATGTTAGCATTATTTGGTGGTTTCTCAGTGCTTGTATAGGGTTTTTTACATTCTGAAAGGAAATGACCTCTACAAGGCTTAGTTATGTTCCTCTTCACTTAGGGTGCTATCTTGGGAATATTGGGTACCATTTTCCTCCCATTTTATTTTTATTCCTTCACAATCCTAGGTCCACCAGCTCCCTCAGCCACTCCTGATAGGGCATGGTTTCCAGACAGCAGGGGGATTCCATGACAGCCCTTTTCCTTTGATCCCCCAAAAAGAGAGGATCTGGATGGGGCCTCTGATGCCACTGTGCTGCCTGGTGAAATTGGTGGATTCCTCCAAAAACATGATCAAGTCACAGAAAACATCTGTGTCCAAAGAAGTATTGATGTTCCATAAATCCCATTAAGTTCAGTGGGATTGACATCCTAGTAAATGTTTTTATCTGCCCCCATTTGCTATCTTAGACCAGTAGCATTGTAGTGGTAGATCTTTAATACCTGGCACAATTGTGTAGGCTATAATCTCAGTTTATTTTAAAGGATGATGGTGATGGAAGTGAATGATTCTGAAGGACAGACAAATGCTGGCATGACTTATCCCCAAGAGAAAAGTGTCTAGCAAGCTCAACAGCTAATATTGGAACCATGGCCTTTCACCTCTGCCCATAAAAACCACATTATGGCACACTGGAACCTCCCTCATCTCCTTTCTTTAAGGTAGTTGAGGCTGCCATAGAGGCATCATAGAACAAAGGGGTGGGACAACATTATTTTGTGGAGGCTTAGTGAACAGATTTTGCTTCTTTGCCATTGCCTATTATAACAATTTCCATACGGCATCTTAAGGAAATTGCTCACGTGTAGGAGGTCCTAGGAACACTCCCTTGCACTCTCAGCTATAAGGATCTTACAGGCAAGATGGGGAAAGATCTTTCTTTGGATACTGCCAAGTTGCTTCAGTTGGGTATTGGTGTTACATGATTATGTATAAAGCAGGGGTGGACAACTGCTGTGGGTGGGCAGGATCCACTGGTCTCCTATGGGACCTTGGGTAGCTGTACCTTTCCCTATTACACACCCTGCATTTTAAAGGGTTTTAAAAATAAATAAATAACTGAAAGCCCTCCACCCATGGACCTCGGGGACCATTGGGGGATGATTCTGATGTGGTTTTTAAACAAGGAGGTAAATAAAAGTGTGAACATTTCTGAGGCCTTTAATCTCCAAGCCTCCATTTTATTCTAGAGACTATCCGCCTTCATCAAGTTCACTGTATGGTTGATGTACTTGTTCTCCGCTTAGTGAACTTTGGTTCAGTGCCTTGCAGAAGCACAGTGGGACCTTGGTATCTGCTGGGGTTTGGTTTCAGGACACCCCACCCTCATGGATACCAAAATTCAGGGATGCTCAAATCCCATGATATACAATGGCATAGTAAAATGGTGTCACTTGTATAAAATGGCAAAATCAAGATTTGTTTTTTTGATTTTTTTAATTATTATTATTATTGCTATTTTCAAGCTGTGGATGGTTGAATCTGTGGATGCAGAACCTGTGGATACGGAGGGCCAACTGTATTCACATATTCCCTTTGACTTTTCCACATTTTGTTATGTTACAACCTGGAACTGAAAGAGTTAATTGGCCTTGTTACATCCGAGGTACACAAAAGACTTAGCACTCTAAAGGTGCAAAATATGATTATTATGGCACAAAAGTTAAGTAAACAAAAACAAATTGGCACTCATTGGTTGCATATGTACTCATTTCCCCAACAATTTTGGCAGCAATTACAGCTGAAAGTCTTCTTGGGTAAGTCTGTCAGCTTTGCACATCAGAATCCTGCAATTTTTGCCCATTGTTCTTGGCAAAACTATTCTAGATCTGTCAGATTGGATGAAGAACAGCTACTTACAAGTCTTGCTACAGGTTCTCAGTTGGATTGAAGTCTGGCCTTTCGCTGGGTCATTCTAAGACATTCAGATTCTTTTTAAACAAGTGCTACTCTAGTTGTGGTTTAGGGTCTTTATCCTGCTGGAAGATGACCCTCTGCCCCAGTCCCAGGTTCCTTGCAAACTGAAACAGTTTTTCCTCCAGAACTGACCTGCATTTGGCTCCATCAATTTTGGCCTCAGTCCTGACCAGTTTCCCAGTTCTCGCCAAATAACAGCATCCCCACAAGATACTTCCACCACCATGCCTCACTGTGGGAATGGTGTCCTTAAGGCAGTGAGTACTGTTGGCTTTGCACCACACATAGCAAGGCCAAAAGGTTCAATTCTGGTCTCACCAGATCAGAGAACTTTTATCCACAGGTTTGCTGTGCCTTCCATGTGCCTTTTTTGCAAACCCCAAATGGGCTTTGAAATAGATTTGTTCCCACAATGGTTTTCTCCTCACTGCTATTCCATAAAGCTCATCTTTGTGGAACATCCCAGTATTGTCCCATGAATATTCTCTCTTACCTCAGCTGCGGTTCCCCCATTCTTCAGAAGTACCAATGGCTGATTCTTTAGCTAATGTGCTCCTTAACTGGTCACTGAACTTTGGTGGACAGCTGTCTCTAAGCAGTCATAGTTCAATCTTGTTAATAATAATAATAATAATAATAATATTTATTTATACCCTGCCCCTCTGTTAAAACAATCGGGGCGGCTTACAAAAATGAAAATACAATACAGATAAAAATCCCTAAACACCCCCCACCCCCACCCTCCCCCATAAAAAAATATTAAACAAATGTAAATTAAAAGCAACGGTCTAAAAACACCTTTTAAAACAATAAATACAATAAATAGCCAGCGGACTAAAAGAAGCCAGGATTCCCTGAGGCCGGGATCTAATTTGGAAAGGCCTGCCGAAAGAGATCCGTCTTTAGTGCTTTTTTAAAGCTACTCAGGCTTGTCATCTGATGGATCTCGTTCGGCAGGTCATTCCACAATTTGGGGGTGATTACCGAAAAGGCCCTCTGGGAGGTTGCAGACAGCCTAGATTTTTGTGGCTGAAGCAAATTCCTCCCAGAGGACTGGAGTGCACGGGGAGGATTGTATGGGAGGAGGCGGTTCCAAAGATAAGTTGGACCCAAGCCATTTAGGGCTTTAAAGGTAATAACCAACACCTTATACTGGGCCCGGAAACTGATAGGCAGCCAGTGGAGAGATCTTAACACTGGAGTTATATGGTCTCTCCGAGATGTTCCCAAGACCACTCTGGCTGCCATATTTTGTACCAACTGAAGTTTCCAGACCAAGCATGAGGGCAGCCCCATGTAGAGCGCATTGCAGAAATCTAGACAAGAGGTTACCAGCGCGTGCACCACAGTCTCGAGGTCCTTTACTTCCAGGAAATGGCGCAGCTGGCGTATCAGCCGAAGCTGATAACAGGCGCTCCTGACTGTCGCATTCACCTGACTCATCATCTGAAGCGATGAATCAAGGAGCACCCCCAGACTGCGAACACAGTCCTTAACGGAGAGCGTGACCCCGTCCAGGACTGGAGGTTGCAACCCAACTCCTGGTTTTGGGGCCACTACCGTGAGCACCTCCGTTTTGTCCGGATTTAATCTCAATCTGTTTTTCCTTATCCAGCCCATTACTGCTTTAAGACAGTCATTAAGAGGAGAGACGCCATCGGAATTCGAAGCCAACGATCAGGACAAGGAGAAATAGATCTGGGTGTCATCAGCGTACTGATAACACCCAGCCCCATAACTCCGAATAATCTTACCAAGCGGCTTCATATAGATGTTAAACAGCATCGGGGACAGGATGGCACCCTGCGGAACACCACAAGTAAGCTCCTTTCTGCTGGAGCAACTGTCCCCGAGCAACACCCTCTGGGACCTGCCCGAGAGGAAGGACCGGAACCACTGGAGCGCAGTGCCTCCGATTCCTAACCCTCTCAGGTGATCCAAGAGGATGCTATGATCTATCGTATCGAAAGCCGCTGAGATGTCCAAAACCACCAACAGGGTCACACTACCCCTGTCGATGCTTAGATGCAGGTTGTCGGTTAAGGCAACCATGGCAGTTACCCAAATAGAATGTTACCCAAATTGTGTGGGGTCTGCGAAGGACCCACTCATGTCCAGATATTAATGTGGGCAATTTTAATTAGCTCTATATGGCACCGAGAGGTTGGGTAACTATGGGACTTTTTGACATGTATACCAGTACTAACTGGCGAGACTAACAACCAGGAACAAAATAAGATGGTTTTTTTTAAAAAAGATAATATTGGAAGCATTTACATCAACATTCAGTCTTCAAGCAATCACACAAGGCTAATAAAAGATAGAAGTAAGTATTGGGATAGAGGAATAGAGTTTTGGATGATAGGCTATACTGTATCTGTCAAATGAGCAGAGATTTGTGTAGCAGGAGATACTCAGACAAAGCTCTGAGAGTCACACAGCAGACTGACAGAATGACGGGAGGTATGAAGGCTGTGCGCGCTTTGGTTGTGTTTGGGGGTAAGATTTATACTTGATATTTACCCATAAGGGGTGTTATGAGTGGAAAACAATGTTAGATGGAGTTTCCCACAGTTAAACAGTGGAAGCTCCAGTTATGTCAATGATCACTAATGTCTGAGACATCAAGACTGATGTGCATCAGGCAACCTTCTATTGTTGAGGAGAGGAGTGCAAAGAGAAACCAGTTTGCAGAGTCACAAGTGTTTTGGCCATTGATTGAATTAGTGAATGACTCGCTTCCAGATGCTTCCAGGGGAATGAGCACATTCTACCCCAACTACCTGTCTAAGGGGGGGGGCTGCATAATTGCTACCTGGGTGTGTCCTTTTATGGGAAATTTGGAAAGACCTCTTTGTTTGGCTTTGAGCAAACCTTTGCTCGGTCTCTGTTTCTGGGGAAGTCCTGGTCTACTGCTAACCTTCATGAAATGCCAATAAATGAGCCAATTATGAAATATAGCCATTGATGAGTTATTGGAAGGGTGGAAGTGTCAGGGCAGGTAACAGTTGTATTGTTTCCATTTTATAATGATAGATTTAACAGTATCCCAGGAGTTGTTAAAGTTGGGATTTTTTTGCTGGTTGCTGATTGGTGCGTCTGTCCAACTTTTCAGACTTGTTTTGATAGTGTCTTGGTCTTCATGAACTCTGGGGCCTTCCAGAAATAGGTATTTATTCTGGAACCATGTGACACTGGAATTGCACACAGGTGGATTCCATTAAACTACTTTTGCAGCGTCTGGAGGTGGTGGTTGCCCTAGAGCTTATTTTGGCAAGTGCACATCAAAGGGGTTAATTATGTAAGCATCCCAGGAGCGTCAGTTTGTTTTTATTTACTTAACTTTTGTGCCGCAATAAAAAATACATTGCATGTTCACACTGGTGAATCTCTTGTGGGTCAACTGGTAACAGTCTTAATTAAATCTGTTTCGACTCTAGTTTCTCTACAAACTGTAGAGAAGTCAAAGTGAATACTTCTACAAAGCATCACATATACACTGTGCAGTACATGAAATATATCTGATTACATTTGCTGGACTTGCATTGTTGACTATCTGTATTCAGGCGACTTAAGAGTAAGTAAGGCAACTGACTCAAGCAGCAGATGCTGTGGGTGGATGGGTGGGTAGCAGTCATAGAATGACAGAATCTTAGAGCTTAAAGGGACAACAAGGATCATCTAGACCAACCCTCTGCCATGCAGGAATACACGGTTATGGCACTCTTGAAGTATGTCATCCACCTTCTTTTTAAAGCCTTCTAAAGAAGAAGACTTCACCCTCCCAGACAGTCTATTCCACTGTTGAACAGTGCTTACAGTAAAGTTGTTCTTCCTAGTGTTTAAGCAAGCCGCCTTAGGTCCCACTCCAGAAGAAAGGCATCATATAAATAAAATAAGTGGAATCTCATTTCATGTAATTTGAGTCCATTGGTTTGTGTTCTAGTCTGGAGAAACTTTGCTCCATCTTCTACATGATTTCCCTTCTGATACTTAAAGATGGCTATCTATTGGGTCACCTCTTGGTTTTCTCTTCTCCAAGCTAAACAAGTTGCCTAAGTTGTATCTCATAAGGCTTCATTTCCAGACCTTTGATCATCTTGATCACCCTTCTCTGGACATGTTCAAGCTTGTCAATATCCTTCTTGAACTGTGGTGCCCAGAACGGTAAATAGTTTTCCAGATGAGGGCTAAGCAAAGCAGAAATGCTGCTTCCCTTGATCTGGATACTGTGATGCAGTGATGATGCAGCCTAGAATTGCTCTTTTGGGTGGGGAGGGGTCACTGCATCACACTGTTGAGCTAGTGGTAGTCTTTTAGCTGTTCCTTTCTGTGTCTGAACTGTCTGCCTGTTCCCCTCTGTTGGAAGATAGCAACGTGTATGCCACATAATCTGTCCTGGCCCTCAGCTAACCTGCCGTCTTAGGTGTGGTGGAGGACATTAACCTCTCAACAGTGTGATAGTAAGATTTGGTTACCAGTCCAATTAGTTTATGGGTGTGGATTTGACAGGGAGCACCATCATGTGCTTTGTCTCAGGCAGCAAAATGTCATAGGCTGGCCCTGTCCATGTTAACTGGGCAATGCACAAAATAGCATTAATGCTATCAATTCTCCAAGCCTTTGTAGGAGTAATACTCAATCACCAGTATTCACCAGTTCACTTATTTTAACCCATATTTGTACATGATGAAACAAAGAGCAAGAGAGAATGCAGTGTGTGGAAGGAAAGAAATTAAAATGTATATTGATAAATGTACGATTGGCTGCGTGGCTCTTTATTTTTTTAAAAAGGTGTTGCCTATCTTGAATAAAAGGTAGGTATACCGATCTTTAGAAGAATAGTAGTATTCTGCTGTACAACTGAGACACATGAATTTAGCCCTCTTTCATTTGGACTTGTAATTAGATATTTAATAGGACTCATGTGCCCTTTTGAAGATGGAAAGGTGTACAAAATTGACCAAAGATTGTGATAAATGCAGAACAAAACAGATCTGATCACCCTTGCTTCAGATCTATTAAAATTAACAGAACAACATCAGCACCTTTCAAGAGGAAAAAAAAAGAACCTTGAGGAATTATCTGGTTGTAATATTAAACCTTGATTGCACGCTAATTCATCTTTGGCAGCTGCAATGAAAACAATGTGTGGCATTTTAAGAAATGAATAATGTGCTCTGTAAGCATTGAAGCTAATTAGGAAAGCACTTTTAGCATTTAAAACTAGCTCCTGTTTAAGTGCCTTAAGCTTTTATTAATTGTATGGACCAAAAACCCCTTATAGTAATTGAAAATTTAATTACACCAATTTTTTTGTTCTAGGAATGGGAGCTTATTAAACTTTAAACACTTAACCATCTATTGAAATACCAATGGCTGTAAAGAGGGTGGCATTCTACATACCAATTAAAGAAGCAAATGCAAATCACTATAAACCTAAACTGAATTTTAAGTAATGTTTTGCTTTTTTAAGTGCTTCTGTTCTTCAGACATGTACAAGATCTACCACTTCTATGGGAACTACTTGCAGTGTTTTTGACAGTTTGGTAGACCTGCATTAACTCTGGTTTTTAATAAAATAATCTAAATATTATGTTTAGAATAAATTATGGAAACCATGCAAGACAATGCGACTGGGCTAGACAATGTGACTGTTAGGTGGATTTGTAATTTGTTGACCGACTGAACCCAAAGGGTAGTCACCAATGGCTCCTCTTCATCCAAGAGAGAAGTGACTACTGCGGTGCCACAGGGTTCTGTCCTGGGTCCAGTGCTAGTCAACATCTTTATCAATGACTTGGATGAGGGAATAGAGGGCATGCTTATCAAATTTGCAGATAACACCAAATTAGGAGGGTTAACTAATACCCCAGAGGACAGGATCAGAATCCAAAATGACCTTAATAGGTTAGAAAGATAGGCCAAAACTAACAAAATGAATTTCAACAGGGAGAAATGTAAAAATGAACAGTAAAAATGAAAAGCTCAGATATAGCATGGGTGACACCTGGCTTGATGGCAGTACAGGCCAAAGTTATCTAGGAGTCTTAGTGGGCCACAAGCTGAACATGAGTCAGCAGTCTGATGCAGCAGCTAAAAAAGCCAATATGATTCTAGGCTGCATTAATATGAGTATAGTGTCTAGATCAAGGGAAGTAATAGTGCCAATCTATTCTGCTTTGGTGAGATCTCACCTGGAATACTGTGTCCAGTTCTGGACACCACAAATCAAGAAAGATATTGACAAGCTGGAACAGATCCAGAGGAGGGTGACCAAAATGGTGGGAGGTGTGGAAGCCATGCCCTATAAGGAGCAGCTTAGGGAGCTGGGTATATTTAGTCCAGAGAAGAGAAGGTTGAGAGGGGACATGATAGCCACGTTTAAATGTTTGAAGGGATGTCATACTGCGGATGAAGCAAGCTTGTTTTCTGCAGCTCCAGAGACAAGGACACAGAGTAATGGACTCAAACTTCAGGAAAGGAGATTCCATCTAAACATTAGGAAGAACTTCCTGACAGTAAGAGCTGTTTGGCAGTGGGATGCACTGCCTGTGAGTGTGGTGGATTTTCCTTCTTTGGAGGTTTTTAAACAGAGGCTGGATGGCCATCTGTCAGGAATGCTCTGATTGGGTACTCCTGCATGGCAGGGGGTTGGATTGGATGGCCCTTGTGGTCTCTTCCAACTCTTTGATTTTATGATTCTAAGTCAGCATGACTGTTGCTGATCTTCATGATTTATTCTGAGTGCCGATGCATATGATATGTCTTGGCCATGGTGTGGAGTGTTTGCCAGGGACTAGAATGTTTTACAGTAAAGAAGAGTCAACAGGATGCAGGCGTAGAACGAAAAAGATCAGCGCTAAGATAAGGGACCAACTGAAACTGAAAGAAATGATAGGTTAAGTCCAGATTTAGGCACTTGCTATTGGGCTGCCTGAAACAGATTTTCCTCCTCTAAAGACAGTGCTCCTGGCCTCCTTCACCTTCATGATACTTCAGAGGTCTTTGAAATATTCAGAGGATCCTACTGAATGTGGTAGGTGGTGATGTGGGCAGAATCTGGGAAGCCCAGAGCAATAATTAATTCAAAGTTGGACTGGGTAGCTACCTAAGAGGATATGGAATTCTGCATATGTCATTACATTGAGTGCCTCATTTCCATTTGTAGGAGTTGGACTAAATAGCCCTTGGAGTCTCTTCTTCTGTGAGCAGCACTGTGAATGAATATGTTGGGTTCTTGTGGTATATTTGCTGTTAGCCAGTTTGATACAGCAGTATGGTATGGGTGCAGGTGAAATAAACCTTTATTTGTATATATATTTGGCCCTCTAAATCCTGTCATCAGCACTGGCTCCCTCTGTCTCTGGGATCAATGTCTGTGATTACTGGTGTGCTGTCCCTCCTAATAGCTGTCTCTCTATCCTATCTATGCACAAAGAATTCTAGGACTGGTAGGTTTTGAAAGAATCTGTCACAAAGGAAAGCACACATCTTCCATTCAGACTTAAAGTTAGCATTAATTGCAGAAACATGCTTTCCATTTTGAGAAGTGGCTGGGCCACCAGTTCATTATTCAGAATGTTGCTTGTTTTCTTTTAACATTGCTTCTATCTAGATGCAGAAAATCTCATGAAATAGACCTTAAGCACGTAGTTAACAAAGAAATGAGTTTCTACAAACGATCTGCAGTTTAGCCTCCATCCAGGTAATGGGGTTTTGGAGCCCCCCCCCCATATCCTGACCCTTCTAGGGCCCTAAGCATATTCGGAACCTGCCACATTACTCAGTTTACAGCCTGGAAACATCACCCAAGGATACCTTCTGCTGTGCTTTCTGCAACCGGACTTGTTTATCTCAGATTGGCCTTTTTAGTCATCAGCGCAGAAAGCGTGGGATGAGTCCTTCCTTAATCTTTGTTTGCAAAGAAAAGCAAGAAAGAGAGAGAGAGAGAGAGAGAGAGAGAGAGAGAAGGGGTTGTCAGGTCAGGACTGTCCTGAGCCCTTAGATTTCGGGTCTGAAACCTGAGACTAGGGATCACCCCTTGCCACAGGGGGCACAACCTGGTAATATCAAGGGTGTAGCTATGTGGTGTGTGTGTGCCTTGCCCTCAATAAGAATTCTATCTCCCCCAGTGAACATTTCCTTCAGTCTCCAAATTTCTAGCGTTGTAGAGAGTGGGACATTAAAATCTACTCATCCTAGAAAACTTGTATTTGCTGCCTTTACATTCCCTTGGTAACTTTGCCAGCCCCTTTTCTCTGGATACCTAAACGGTATTTCTAAATGCTCATCTGAAATTTTAAATTACTGCAATACTAGAAATGTAGAAATTGAAGGAAAATTTCATTGGGGGCAGAATTCTTATTTGGGAACAATGCATTTGATCCCCCCCCCATTGCTACGTCATTGAATGTTATTAAGCCTAATTGATACATTAAACATGAATTACAGTTGCACAGAGTTAAGAAAAATAATGCCAAGTCTAACAAATCTCTTTCGCATATACCTTTTCAAGGCAGTACTCTTGTCCTGAGATTGTTCCCTTTCACCCTGAGGACTGGAGAAGAGAGCCTAGACGCTGAGATCTGGGAACTCTAGAATCTTGCTTTTTTCAAAACTATGCCCAAAAGAAAAATAGCTTTCTTCCTTGGGCCACTAGATGGCTCTCCACTTTTTAAGAAAAAAGATTCCAGGAAAAGAACAACTGGGCTTGTTTTTCTGTCAGGTTTGCTTCATGAAGACACTAGTCATTGTCATCCTACATACACTGCAGGCATAGCTACTCAGTAAGCTTCACTGAGTTTGCTTGGACTTACTCCCAGGTAAGCTTATAGGACTGCAGCCTGCCTGGCCTATATGTAAATATAGTCATTTAAATGGGAGCTGCATGTGTGTAAGAACTGAATGCCTTCCGTGTACAGGATTATTTAAACAGTACCATCAGTGTGTGTGTGGTGTTTTATCACAGTTTGCCTCTTCCCTGGAGCTGGGTATCAAATTATTGTTGTTGTGTGCCTTCAAGTCACTTCCAACTTATGGCAACCTTAAGATAAACCTATCACGGGGTTTTCTTGGCAAGATTTCTTCAGAGGGGGGTTTGTCTTTCCTTCCTCTGATGCTGAGAGAGTGTGACTTGCCCAAGGTCACCCAGTAGGTTCCCATGGCTGAGCTGGGATTAGTAACCTATTCTTCAGAGTTTTAGTCCAAGACTCTAACCACTACACCACACTGATGTACATTATACATGCAAGCAAATGCACCTAAATTTACTTAAGCTTTGTTAGAGTTGGGGAACTCCCAAAACATTAAAATGAAAAACTTGCTAACAATTATCATCATAATCATTTATTTCTCTATATACTGCCATCGCTGTACGTGGTGCTTTACAAGTAAAAGAACAGCAAAACACTTCCCTGCCCTTGTTGGGCAAGTTCTGGAATACCAGACTCCCCAACGGGTTCCCCTTTGGAACATGGCATTGCAGATGGGCCCTGAATTAGCCAAGGAAGGCACCTAAAACTCAAGTTACCTTTGATGAAAGCAGTCCTCCCTATCAGGGTAATATTGCTTTAAGTGCAAAAGGAAAAATGTTGGAGCAACAGACCACAGACTAGCACAGCTGAAGTGGGCTTGTTCACAGCTGTGTCTAGGTAGAAGGCTAGACGCTGAGATCTGGGAACTCTAGAATCTTGCTTTTTTCAAAACTATGCCCAAAAGAAACACTTCTATATTTTTGTGTGTGAAAGTGGGTCAGAGCTGTGGAACAGCTGCTAGCTGAAGCCTTTGTTTCTGTGCCCTTTCTGCTGCGCAGTTATGCTGTTTGGCTACTTGTGGGTCAGTTTGTCTCCAGGCTGTGCCAGGTGCCTCTCAGTGAGCCTGTACTGAGTGGACACTCCCTGCCTCAATAGAAGAATGGCCACACCAGTGCTAGTCATGAGCAAGAGGAACCACTTTACTGGTGGAAGCAATGATTTTATAAATTCAGATTAGTGTGACCTCATTGATTAACAACGCATGTGCAAAGTAAAGTTTCTACCTTCTCATAATTGACAAGCAACAAGTTACAAATACCATTTCAGTCAGTGCAACAGGATACCGGAGAGGCTGGAAATGCTGCAAGTTAGAACCAAGAAAGTCTTGAAAGCCAGCAAATAACACAAAGATATCAGAAATGTTGAAACGTAGACCTTGTTTCCCAGCTAAGGTCAGCAGAACTAATTCTCATTGTCTATTCAAAAAGTAGGGCAGTGGAGGAATAAGGAACAAAAGTGCAAAGATCAATATGGCTGTGCAGTGGGTCACTAAAAGGTTTTCTAGGCTTTGGATTCCAAGCCTGGGTTTGGATTCCAAGCCTGGGTTTGGATCTAAGGGCTTGTCTAAATGGGCTGTTTACCCCATCATGGCCCTATCTTGGCACCCTGCAATCCTAACGGTGCACAGCTTTTGCTTTGTTTTGCCCCCAGGCAGTCCTGATGACACTGTTACACAGTTGTATTATAACACCTGTAAAAAACTGCTCCATCTGGGGAAAAATGGATCGGGCCCATACTGGCACACCAGCCCGTCACTGCAGCTGCCATCCGCATCACTCTCACTGAAGCCAGGAAGGAGTCCCCAGCATTTGACCAAGGCTGGACATATGCAGGGGGCCTAAATGACATGCTGTGGGCTGGCTTCCGAGAGTGAGACATGGGAGGTGGCAGCTGCAGGGACAGGCTGGCATGGTGGTCTGGACTCCATCCCATTTCATGCTGGGGTGAACGGACCAGATCTGCGGCCAGTTTCTGGCCTGTGTCGATGAGCCCTAAGTAAGGAAAGGGTAGTTAAATTTAAAACCAATTTCCTAGTTTGCTGTCCAGGGTTCTGAATATGGACCATTGGTTAATATGGGAGAGAATCAGCTTATGATTGCCCTTCACACTCAGGTTGACAATCTAATTAGGACATGATGCAAAGGGAAAAGGGGATAGCAATGTGGGAGTGGATTAAGTCCAGCAGATAGTGCCTCTTCTTCTCTCCCTCTGAGGCAAGGGCAGTTGGGATGGATGGAGGGTCTTTCATTTGCTTCTGGGACTAGGCCTGATGGAATTGTGAAATCCTAAGTGAAACATCTGTGGTCAGAACATACTTGGGAGTGTAAGCTCTATCTCATTCCATAGAATTGGCAATCTTCCCTTCCTATAGCCTTCTGTACACCCTATTTTTTTGTGGGGGGGGGGTTAGTTTAAGTACCCAATTGATACTTCATTGTCTTAGATACCTCATTGGTTCCTGATCTGTCAATTGTCCCATCATATGTAATATTTCTGTATTTTACCAATACTAGTTCTTTTGCAGTTTTGAGTATAGAAAAGGCTTGAATAGGAACTACTGTATATTTTAATCTATTCCTGTTAAGGCCAAATACATAGCCCAGTCAGTAAACTGTGAATGAAGCACGGTTGCCTCACTTATAGTTGTTCTCTCTCAATCTCTCTCTCTTTCATTCTTTTATCCATCCATGCGCTCAGGACTGATTAGAGGAGAGGGAGAAGCTGGTAGAAATTACCAAGGTCCGGAAGGGATCCTGGGATCTGAACATGCGGCATATATTTTTGTCTTCCCCAGTAGTATGATTATTTTTAATTGTTTTTGACAACCATTGCAAAATTGGTGAATTTCAAAGAAATGATATACAGAATTTGAAATCCTGGGTAAAGTTTTTTAACCAGGCTGCCAGGGGTTCAAAATTGCTTCTGGTTGGGCCAGGAAAGGAAGCAGGACTCCTCAGGAGTTGCTCCTACAGCTTCTAAGCAAAGTAGCCTTACCGTGGGAGCAAAGGTAGAAAATTCTCCCACCAGGCTTTAGGCTGGTCCAGGTGCTTGAGATGCTCAACCATTCCCCCACCACTGTGCTAGACAACCACATCATAGTACAACACACACACCCCACTGTCCACCCACTCACCTGCTTACATTCCTTGCTGCCAGAAATGCTGTGGGTGCAGCTATTAGGAAGACCACTGTGTAACCGGTCTCTGAACTCTCTCTCTTGCATTTCTCCCCTTCATGCACAGCCAGGAACCACTGTCCTGCTCTACCAAAAGCCACCACCAGGCCCAGAGGTTCTTACCACAGCCAACCTGTGGAGACCAGCAATTTCCATCTGTTGCTCAGATTTGCTGCTGGAGAACAGTTGGGAAACCCAATTCCCGCCCCCCCCAATAGTGCATAAACCATTCTTAGTGGCCCTTGCTGTGCTCTCAGACTTTGCATTCAGATGTTTTACTGGGAGAGGTTGTGTCAATGTTAGGCAACATGGCTTTTGGCGTAGGTTTAATGCTGTGAGGGGCTCCTGGCTATAGCATTAATGTTGAGGAGTAGGTTCCTATGAGCAGGGCCTTTTCAGGAACAAACCTAACTGAAAGGAAAACATCAGTTTTTCTAGCAGTATCTTGTACAGTTCTGATTTCTCTAGGAGTAGAAGCATATAGGCTTCTGTGTTTCACAAGAACCCTAGAGTGGGACGAAGGGATAACTAGTCCCCAGCTACACATAGAGGAAATTTGACTAGAAATGCACATGTAGGCTATTGATAAGTAAGTTTGGTACAACTCCAACAGTCTACAGTAATTGTTGCTTTGCGGAGTTTCATAAGTTTGCATACAGATCTTCCCCTGCACACTAGGTCCTTGCTTCCAATCTCCATTCAGGGGTGTTTGCCTTATAGAAATGGAAAATATTCTATAACTCACCTTTTTATTCACAGGAAGAGATGCGAACAGAAGCCCGTCGAAAAAATCTTCTTATTCTGATTTTACATTATTTAACTGAGGAAGGGTATGTATATTGTTGGTTTTTGCTACAAGAAAAATATTCATGTTTAAGAGGACTATTTTAGCATAGATCCAGCCATCAACAATTGCTTGCTTGCCTGCCCACCTCTTACCTTACCTGAGAGTATGGTGGAATCTTCTTTGGAGGTTTTTAAACAGAGGCTGGATGGTCATCTTTTGCGAGTTCTTTCATTGTGTGTTCCTGCATGGCAGAGGTTTGGACTGGGTGGCCCTCGTGGTCTCTTCCAACTCTGTGATTCTTCCTCAGTCTTGTGTCCCATAGCCTGAGGCTACCAAATGTGGGTCTATCAAGCAGTGGGCTCCATTGAATTCAGTGGTGCTTTCTCCTCCATAAGTGAATCTGGGGTTGCAGACATTTGTAAAGCTCTTCTGCCTGCTCACCTGAAGGGTATTCTGTTTTCCACTGGCAACTGGTTAATTATAAGCCTCACACTTCAGGTGACCTGTTACCAATTTGTTCATGTGGTGACAGTTTTCTATCATGTGGGGGGGGGGAATCTAGTATGTGGAAGATAATACTGGTTCAAGATGTAGCTTTCAGAGATTCATCATGTTTCACATGATGAAAGTATGAAATGATTGAGCTATCATATGATGGCTGTAAACCTTACATGAATAACACAGTCCTTCAAAATGGTCCTGTGTCACAGAAAAATACCATTTGGTTTATGCAACACCAGAGACATGGAAAAGTCAATGTGTCGATGACTGGGAGACAGAGGGGAGATAAAAAAAGTAACAAAAGAGAGAACAGGTGGAGAGATGGATGAGGTGCAGGGCAGAACTTTGAGGTGGAGGTTAAACAAGTGATGAGCGGCTGTGCGAGAGCAGAAGGAGAATGAAGGAAGGATGGCAGGCCAAGGAGTGAAAGGTAAAAATGCAGTCACCCAAATGATCCTTCATCCATGAAATTTCACAGAACTTTCTGTAGATACATATGCATGAAATCTAGTCTTCAATTTGTGGTGAAAGAGTGTTTCAGACATATGCAAATTTACATTCTCCTGCACACACTCCATTCTACAGGGCAATTTTTTTTTAACCTTGTTCACTGGTCATCAAGTCTCCTTGAGTAGGTCATGTAAGAGCAATAACAGATAATTAACAGGTAGTAAAATGTGTGTGTGTGTTTTTCTAAAGAGCCTCGTTGAGGAAGAATTTTAGCATCTTTGTCTGATGAAGGAACCAGTAGCTTTGAAGCTAGTGTGATGTCCTTTGCTCTTTTGGTTTGCCTAATAAAAGGTATCGCCATTGGATTTTGCTACGTTTACTTGCAGATGTGGCAATCATAGGAGACAGTCACCCTAGTGGCTCAGTGGACACAGTTGGTAGCCCAATGGCAACTTTCTGATTGAAGCCAATCAGAAAGTTATGAGATTTGTGCTAAGTAGTCACTTTTGCTAGATGTTGCATTTTGCCAAACCAGCAGTTCTTTGAAAACAACAGAGTTTATTGCTGCAGCAGTGACATAATGATTCTGGTCCTGTATTACTTTGCCATCATACTTTCCCCTCTTTAGTATACAACTTGCATTAAAAAAAAAACCTATTATAGCAATTGAGTCTTAATAATAAAACAGGAACCTCTGAATTTATAATTCCCAGATATGTTGATACTGCAAACGCATTGGAACAAGAAACAAAACTGGGCTTGCGGAGGTTTGAAGTTTGTGACAACGTCGATCTTGAAACTATTTTGATGGAATACGAAAGTTATTACTATGTCAAATTCCAGAAGTATCCAAAGATTACCAAAAAAGCCATAGATACCAGTAGGTGGCTCTGTTCCATGAATAATGTACAGTACTTGTTTCACTTTTAAATTAGGATTTTATTACTGCAACTAGTATTTATAGGGTTTTGTTTGTTTGTTTGTTTGTTTTGTTATTTGCACCAACAATGTACAAGCGTGGTGGTCGGTGTTCTTAAAGACTGACTAATGTACTCTGATCCATGTAACTGAGCACTTTCTAATCTGCATACATATCATTTGCTGGATTAGATGTTGTAAACCTAAATTGGAGGCACATTTGAATGCTGATGTCCTCCATCCACACTCCTTTATTTTCAGCTGGATGTACACTAGTATGCACATCTGGAAACACATCCCTGGCCATGTTCAGGAACAACTAGTCATGTGTAGGTGCATGAATGAGTAGAGGCTTTCAAGTATAGCATAGGGTTGGGAGAAAGGCTGGGTGTTAGCAGCTAATAATAGACCTAGGGATGGGATGAATGGACATGCTGTGTGTTCTGGGGATGTTTTGTGCAAATCACACTGAAATAAAGGGAAGCTTTGCAGATTTACCATCTGTGGCGTTACTAGGGCCGGTGTCACCCCTCCCTCTGATGGTGTCACCTGGTGCAGTTTGGCCTCTCTGGATCCCCCAGTAAAAACACTGTTTATCATCACACTGTTCTGCAGCTGCCCTTCTGTGTGGCTTGAACAAATGAGAACTTTCCAGTGGATTACGTCCCAGAGTACTGCATATAATCTGGGCCTTTAAATGTTTGTTTGCCCTATATAAACCATATAATGCAGAAGAGAGTGATCTAATGGAGAGGGAGAGCAAACGCTAGATCACAGTCCAAAGTGAACTTAAGCACACCTAATACTGTACAGGTATACTTTGGTTAATGAAGTAGATGTGTTCCTGGGTGTTATTTCTTTAACAGAAAATCTGGTACCAGAGGCAGAAATAACACAGAAAGAATAGGGATAGATTCCTACACCACAAAAAAGAAGAGCAGTTCAGCATTTATCAGCAAACTTCTTATTTAAAACTAAAAATGTCCACATGGGAAATGAAACAACTAGGTCAGGTAGGCCTTGCATAAGTTAAAAAACAAAAACAAACTTTGAACCTTCTAGAGACCCCTGGAAGGCTTGTTCCAAATGCATCCAGGGATAAATTTTTCTTTCACCAGCCTCCACTTTTCTTACAATTTTCATTTTGGTGGCCAAATTTATATACTGTATCTGTGCTTATTTGGGGGTAGTTGGTAAGGCAGATTTCTCTGCTTTTTCCTTTTCTCTCTGATTTACTTCTTATGCATGCTCAGCAATTCTGCAGGCAACTGCTGTTTACCTTGCCTTGTGCTTTATTGCATTGTTTAGTGCAGACACACTATTGCAACCTGATCCTGAAAGGCTGTGTTTCTCCACTACTCCTTTGCCATCATCCCAATAATGATGCGGCAAAAAAAAAAAAAAAAACCACAAAAAAACAAACAAAAAACTTTGTAAAAAGAGCTTCAGTGTCAGAGACTTTGTTAATTGAGATATGCCTGTATTAGATTGTGGTCTTCAGTATGTTACATTTACTGAAAGGAAGAGTAAGTTCATACTCATATTTTCCTCTCACACAGCTGATAATAAATCAAGAAGTGGAGGAAAATCGAAAAGGTAAGAGAAATGGGAGCTGTGTGGACAACAATAGTTAACAGGGTCTTATAGATGTAAGACATTTATTTTTACGTTTGTTTAAAACTCCCTCGCCAGTTTTGTGGCAGGCATGGTCATACGTGTGGCATGCAAGTAAGTACTATGGCAAGTGATAATAGTGTCAGGTTGTGATACTGGGGAATGAAAGTAATTGACAAGAGATTTCTAGGTGAATTGGTTTGTTAGTTGGAACATGAGACAAGAGGTGCTGGTAACCCATCTGGATGGATTACCCAGATAACCCAGATAACCCAGATGGATAACCCAGATGGAGCCCTGGTGGTGCAGTGGTTAAATGCAAGTACTGCAAGTCACCACGTTGCAAGTTCGATTCCAGTGGGCTCCAAGGTTCATTCAGCCTTCCATCCTTTCGTAGATCGGTAAAATGAGTACCCAGCTTGTGGAGGCAATTAGCTAACACATATTGGAAACTGTTTAATGCAGTATAGTTGTGTAAATAGCTATTGCTTAAAACAATTTGTAAGCCGCTCTGATAGCCTTGTGGCTGAAGAGCGGGGTATAAATAAGTAAATAAATAAAAATTAAAAAAAAACCCAGTATTCTGTATTGGGTATCCTGTGGTGTTAAAAGATGAGAAAGAATAAAAAAGTATTTGTAGTATTCAAAGCACTTCAGTACATTTTCTCATTATGCACCATAATGTCCATCACTGATAGGTCAGTGTTAACATCTGCCTATTGTAGATGGGTATGTAGGCGTGAAAATATAATGGGGAGAAACATAGCTCTATGGTATTGCTTATGCTTTGTACATGGACGTTCCCCTAGTTCCATCCCAGGCATCATAAGATTGCAGAATCAGAAGACAGGTTATGGGTAAAACTCCTACTTGGGCCCATTGGAAGCCATAGCCTGTCAGTGTAGATGATACCAAGCTACAGGGACCAAGAATTTTACTCTGTATATGACAGCCTCATATATTGATATGCCTATGGTTCTGTTGCCATAGGCCTAAATCTAGCTCTTAGTACAAACTACAATAGGGCTTATGAATCCTTGAGGATTACGTAATTGATTTAACAAAACCCCATAGATTCAAAGGGTCTACTCTAGCTAAGACTACAGTTGGATTTAGACCATTGTGTGTACCCAGCTGACAGTTGAACCAGGAATTTGCCCCCTCACTATGTGAGCTGATGTTCTGTGCAAGCATTCTGTGCAAACAAAGATATTAAGTTGGTTCTATAACAGATAACTTGCTTTGTGCTCTTCTCCTTTGCAACTTCAGCAGCAGTTCTACTACAGAGGTTGGATTTTGTACTGTAACATAATGTATTCTGTACTCATCAACAACATCCTCTTTCTCTTGCATTCATTTTCTTTCTTTATTTGTGATACGGTATATATGCTTCCCCATGTCATAAAGTTCATTCAATGGCTTGCTGTAAATAAAGGCAAAAGCAATTTAGCAAACACCAAGCCAAAAGTACCCCTAAAATACAAGAATAAACAAAATTCACAGAAGTACCAAAATTTAAAATACAGATTTTACAAATGAGAGGCCCACACAGATCACGTTATTTAAAAGGCTAGAACAGGATAGTATTCACCTGGTGCTGAAAAACAACAGAAGAATGGCTCCTGGTTAATCTCTTTGGGAAGTCTGTCCCTTAACTGGGGTATCACTACCAAAAAGGCCTTTTCTCTGGTAGTCATTCAGTGGTGCACTTGGAATAGGATACCTTATTTTACTATTTGGGTAAATGTAACTGGAGGCTAGGGTTCAGAATCCCACTCAGCCATGGAAACCCACTGGGTGACCTTAGGCAAGTTACACTCTCTCAGACGAAAGCAGTGGCAAACCCCCTCTGAACAAATTTTGTAAAAAAAAAAAAAAAACACCCCAAAACCCTGTGATAGGTTTGCCTTAAGGTCACCATAAGTCAGAAATGACTTGAAGGCACACAACAGCAATATAGAAAAAGATTATCAGTCTTTCAGGTAACCTCGTCCCAAGTTGTGTAGGGCTTTAAGGTTAAAACCAGCACTTTAAACTGGACAAGGACAACCTGGGAGTTGGCACAGCTAACAAAGTACAAGTGTAATATGGTCAGTTTACCAATCCCGATGAGTAATTAGTGGCCATGTTTTGGACCAGCTACAGTTTCTGAACCATTCTTCAAGGCAGATCCACCTACAGCATAGGATAACTAAGAGGTTACCAGCACCTGGATAATTATTAATATTCCTTAGTTCTTCAGCATTTCAAGACATGATAAACCTAAACCTTCCTGAAAACGTTTTTCTGTTCTAGGGCAGCTAGCAGTACATGTCGGAATCTCCCTAAGATCAACCAGCATCAAACCATGCAGAGGCCACTGTCAAAAACAACACCTAGTAGGACAGCAGACTCCAAGTGTTCCATCAAGGAGAGTCCTAGACAGGTTAAGATTTCTCATTTGCTTCTTGTTTTTCACAGTTTTTGGAATACAATCCTTTTAGCAATGAGGTAAGACAACTAATAGATTGTGGGGACTGGCAAATATTAAATAACGCTAGAGAAAAGTAGCACTGTGGACCTTGACTTGGCCTTGCATTGGATAGGCAGACTTCTTAAATCTATCACTTTGGCCTGTTCTGTTGTACTGGTGTCTGTCAGGATGGCTCAGTAGGAAGATGACTATGAATATACAAGTCCCCCTCCGCCCTATATCCACGGAGGATATATTCCCGACTTACCATTTATAAATGAAACCATGGATAATAGCAAACCCTATTAAAATAAAGGACTTATGGTACAAACATACCATAGAGTTGTGTTGGATGATAGCAATTCCTAGAGAGGATACATCTCTAGGCATTTTCTAGTATGATTCTATGGTATATGTCCCAATCTTTTCAACCACAGATAACTGAAACCGCAGATATTGGTTCCATGGATATGGGGTGTGACCTGTTACTCTCTCTGGCTTTTCTTCACAAACGAAGATTCAGGAAGGACTCATCCCGCGCCTTCTGCAAGCGCACTGATGACTAAAAAGGCCAATCCAAGACAAACAAGTCCGGTTGCAAAAAGTGCAGCAGAAGGTCTCCTTGGGTGATGTTTTTGGGTTGTGATTCTTTCTGCGTTGTCGTTTCTCTTCAAGACTTGTTCGTCGTGAGTTCTCAAATAAGGCTGCAGCATTGTGGATATTGCGTCTCCATGCCTCCCGATGTGAGGCCAGGGCGGACCACCGTTGGTGATCAATCTGGCCAAGCCTGAGATGTTGTTTCAGGGAGTCCTTGTATCGCTTTTTTGGAGCGCCCCTCCCACGCTGACCCGTGGCGAGTTCACCGTAGAGTAGTATTTTTGGGAGGCGATGGTCCTCCATCCTAGAAACGTGCCCTGCCCAGCGCAGCTGTGTTCTCAATATCATGGCCTCAATGCTGGTGATCCCTGCTTGTTCAAGGACAGCAACATTCGTCACATAGTCAGTCCAGTGTATATTTAGGATTGTGCGTAGACAGCGCTGATGAAAGTGCTCGAGGAGTCGTAGGTGGTGGCGATAGGTAACCCATGTTTCAGATCCATAAAGGAGGATAGACAGTACGATGGCTACAAAGGTGGCTAATATGGTCACAGCCTCTAGCCCAACCTGTCTACTCTGGCCACAGGTTCCATGGTCTCAGAAGACTTCTCCCAGTCCTAAATAGTATATACCCTTTAAACCAGAAATGACAGGGCCACTATTTATGGGTTTTGTATGTCTGCTTCATATGAAACATGTCTCATACGTGATTGTGGTTATACTCTTTACAAAAGCATCTCAATCCATACCACAGCATGGGGGGAAATGATAGTTTTCATGCTTTACTGGGAAACCAGAATATGTATCAAATCAGTTTTCACCAGTGGTGGTCATAGCTTGTCACAAGGTATCATTATCCTTCCACCTACCAACCATTTTGCACAAAATCGTGTCTGCCTGAACAAAACCTTATAAAGGTGGTCAGTAAGCATTCAAAACTAAACATCATAAGGGTGACTAAAATCACAGGCAGATTGCACAGAAGTCCTCAGAAACTGTAAGCACATTCCATGAGGAGAACTACCACTCTGAAAATGATAATTGGCAATTCTACAGTTAACCAATTTAAAGTTAAACAAGCCTATTGCAAACCCTGGATCGTTTTGTTGGTTTGTTTTCACCCATGGTTCTTGATTTCTCTAACAACAAACCAGGAATCAGGGAGAACAAAACTAATTCATACTGTATTCTACTTCAAGGCCATGTAGGAAGAGAGAGAATTCCTTGAATCTGAGGTATAATTTAGGATTCCAGTAGTTTATGCATGCAGTACTAAATCTTAGATTGGTGTTGAATATAAACACAGCTGTTTGTTCTGCTAGGAGTATCGAGTGCAGAATTGTGGTAATGCCTAAATGGAATGACTTAGAAACCTTGGCAACTGTAATTTCAAAACTGATTCTTGTCAATGCTTTTTCTACAGGACAGTGAAGATGCTTTAAATCGTATTTCATCTGAGTTTGGTTTAAATGTATCCGCAGTCCACAAAGGAGGAGCCGGAGAAGGCGCTCATCCTAGAAGGGTTAGTTGTAATCTGCCATTTGTAAAGAAAATGTATACTACACTTTTGGTGTCTGAAGGTGGAAATTAGAAGAAATGTCTTATGGGGTAGTTCAGACATGGATTTTCCCTTCTTGAATTCCATCTTGGTCTTGGCTAATTTAACAGAAAGTTCCTGGAAGATGGAATAGGTTAGGTGTGGGGAAGGCTAGTGTTAGAATTCAGTAGATTTTCCTTGTTTTTTTTTCCGGGCTGTGAGGCCATGTTCTGGAATAGTTTCTTCCTAAGAATTAGAAAGAATTCAGCATCCCTAGATAGCTGCTGCAGACCCAGCAACCTGGCAGGAACCACCACAGATCCATGCCGTGTCCCTCTCCACCTGGTTTAAATCTAGCTTCCTCCAGTGCCTGTAACAGAGCATTGTGGTGTGTGGGTGTGTGTATAAATCCAGTCACCTGGCACTGCTCAGACTGCTGCTAGGTAAACCCCCCAGGGCTTGTGGTTAAGCAGAAAGCCATTTCATACCTGGAACAAGCACTGACAGAGGCAGTGGTATGGCAGGGTAGTCAAGGCCAGGCCAACATGAAAGCAAATGGAAGAGATCATGCTGGTCTGTGGCTCAGACCAGCAAACTGATTTGACCTATTCATAGGCCTTGCCATGCAACTTCCTCTGACTTCTTGCCATCCCAGAGACTTTTCCGGGAATCTAGCCTTTCCTTTCCTCCCAGTCTAGCATCCTTAAGGTTCCTGCTTCAGTACCCTTTATGTTCTTTAGGCCTGGTAAACATTCTTTATTTCTCCTTTAGGGTCAGATTATTGATTTCCGTGGGATGATCCAAGATGCTATTAAAGGAGCATCAAGTGAAATAGCTTTGCATAGCCTTAACTGCAATCCGGATCCTTCGGTGAGTGATGTTCTTTCTAGTCAAAAGATAAATTTGAGAAGTGATGCCTGACTGATTGGGAGATCTGTATGAAAATAGAAGTACCTGGTCTGATGGTGTATCTGGCTTTGTGTGCTTAACCCTTACTATTTTCAGAAAACCCAGATTTTCAAAATGTGCAAATTTGGGGTATATACATGCATTGTTAAATTTCCCCAAATTAGGTAAGAGTCGCAAAATACAGCTTTTGAAGAATTATCATTGCAGGAAAAACCTGAAATAAAGTGATATGATATAGCTGAGATCTAGATTTTTAACAAGGATCATAATTGGAACGGAGCAGGGGTAGAAGGACCAGCAGTATGGAGCTCCACTAATTGACTTAGAATCATAGAATTGTAGAGTTGGAAGAGACCACAAGGTCCATCCAGTCCAACTTCCTTTACATGTTGAGTTTTGATTTTGGTGTTTTTCAGGACTGGTAGCCAAACTTTGTTTATCTCTAGAAGTTTATCTTTGTTTACCATGTTAATGGCTTATCTCCCCCCCAGATAAGATAATATAAGATAATATATTATAATATAATATAATATAATATAATATAATATAATATAATATAATATATATTATAATATAATATAATATAATATAATATAAGATAAGATAAGATAAGATAATGGCTTATCTCCCATGTAAATTGACAGGCAATGGATCTTCAACCTCTTCTTCCCCTAATATGAGTTGTAAGAACTGATGTCAACAGAATTTCTAGTTGTGGTCTCTCAACTACCCATTCTAGCTTGGAGCAGAGGTATAGATGAGAAGGATGATCTCAAAGCTTCAGTAACTATTTGTGCATGGGAGACAAGTAGCCAAAGAACTAAAGAAATGTGCCTAAGCTTAGGTCAAAGGTTTTTGTCCATCTTTCTCGGTGGTGTATAACTTGGCAGTGGTTCTCCAGAGTGTCAAGCAGGGAGAGGTTTTTCACCACTACTCAGTCCTTTGAACTGAAGATGTAAAGGACTGAACCTGGGACCATCTGTGTGCAAAGGATGTGCTGTACCACTCATTGTGGTCCCCTAGAAAGCAAGTAAAAGAGAACAGTGTGAAGATTGGTCCTTGGAACTAGTGTTCATGCTGATGAGGTGGGAAGGCATTCAGGGTTGCATCAAGTCCCTGGCCCTTCCACCTGCCTGTCTCTAAGGCCCATATGATGGCAGCAGATCTGGGTCTTCAAGCAGGAATTGGTCCCAAATGCATCAAAAGCAAGGAGTGTACAGTTGGAAAGAGACAGTGGGGTATGTGGACTGGGAATACTGAAGCATCACCTGTCAAGAATTTTGAAGGGGTGGGGGAAAGGGCATCGAATCAGAGAATCATAGAGTTGGAAGAGACCACAAGGGCCATCTAGTCCAACCCCCTGCCCTGCAGGAATATACAATCAAAGCATTCCTGACAGATGGCCATCCAGCCTCTGTTTTAAAACCTTCAAAGAAGGAGACTCCACCACACTCTGAGGCAGTGCATTCCACTTCTGAACAGCTCTTACTGTCAGGAAGTTCTTCCTAATGTTTATGTGGAATCTCTTTTCCTGTAGTTTGAGTCCATTGCTCTGTGTCCTAATCTCTGGAGCAGCAGAAAACAAGCTTACTCCATCCTCAGTATGACATCCCTTCAAATATTTAAACATGGCTATCATGTCCCCTCCTAACCTTCTATTCCCCAGGCTAAGCACACCCAGCTCCCTAAGCTGTTCCTCATAGGACATGGTTTCCAAACCTCCCGCCATTTTGGTCACCCTCTTCTGGACCTGCTTGGCATGTTTATCAGTTGCAGAAACAAACACATGAACAGTCTTTTGTCACCTTAGACTATCAAGTTGGCATAAGCTTTCATGGATTTCAACCCACTTGCATCTGATGAAGTGCAGCGTAGTTCGTGAAAGCATGTGCCAAATAAAACTTTTTAGTTTTTAAATGCCACAAGACTTTTTGTTGTTCCCACACCAGTTAATTATTTTTTTCTCTGTGTTCCTTCTCCCAAAAATTGTTCCCCAGCCAGGATTACTTTCAGTATCCCATGGGAAGCAGAGGCAGATTGTGGGAAGGAGCCATGGGTCTACATTTCAACACTTTCTACCTGTGCATCCGTTTGCTGCTTTATATTGCACACTGCATTGGATGTAGTAATCTTTTTAGAATGTGGGACTTCCACTGTTGCATAAGCTTGAGAACAGGAACAGGAAATGAGCAAGAAGTCCTATGATTTTGCTCAAAGCCTTCATTTGGACCAGCAGAAATCAAACCCAGCTCCACCTCTGCTCTTGGTTTGTTAGTTTTCTGGCTCTTTCCCCCAAGGATCTTTTCCAGCACAGCCTTTAAAGCACAATCCAGGCAAAGTTAAAACATTTTTAAAGCCCCACTGATTTTAACAGGAACATTTAAAGTCCTCTTAACAAGTCCTTGTTGCAATTGATGAGACTACTTTAACGTTGGTGAGATCATGCCATGCTCCCTTCTTTCTTCTTTTCCTAACTTCCCACCCCCACCAATATTCAGGATCCAATTCTTCTCTTCTCTTGAAAAAGCAGCTTATGAGGTGAGGTTCATCGGAATGTTTGGACTTTGCTGTCTTCAGGCCCACTGCCACTACAGAATTACAGGCCGCCTCCCCACATATCCGTGGGCAATGCGTTCCCAGACTTATGCAGTTACCTGCAAACATGGATAGGAGTAAACAGCCATAGCATTGTGCTGGAGGACCTAGAAAATGCCTAGAGAGGATGCCTTTCTAGACAGCTGGTGCGACTCTGTGGTCAACTTCTGGCAGAAGCTGACCATAGAGTAATGCTGGAGGACCTCCAGATATCTAGAGAGATCACCTCCAGTGCAACTCTGTGGTCCTCCAGATGCCTAGAGAGACCTCCCCCCCCTCACTATGGTTATGTAAAATAATGGGTGGTGATCCCACTTAAATGGGAGCGACCTGTATAGTGCCACTATTTCACTTAACCTGCCATGGTTCTGTTCTGTGGAATCCTGGGGTTTGTAGTTTGGTGAGGCACTGGAACACTCTGGCTGAGGTTTCTAAATGCCCCTCCCTAAACTGCACATTTCAGGATTCCATAGGATGGAACCATGACTGCTTGTAGTATGTGGGGAAATAATTATTTGTAATGTAAAACAATCTTGTGTACCCCATTCACATCCTAAGATAAGTCTAGGTTTTTTTCCCTGCATGCTTCTGTTCTCCCAAACTCCCTTTCTCTTATTTCACTGGGCACTTCCAGCCAACTGGAGTGCTGGGTCATTCAACATATGACCTAATTTAAATTTTATTGCTCTTTGTGAGACTCTTTTAAGTAGAGTCTCCATGCGGCTGTAGCCATCTTTTCTTAGCCATGCTGTTGCTATGATGCCATGTCATGATGTTCACCATGTAGCCTTCTACCGCTAAAGGCTGGGTGAGTCTTTCTACCCTAAATCCTCCTAGTTAGTTAGGAACACTCTTTTTAAAGTTTGTTTCAGTATGTAGATTGAGATTGATATACCTTCAGTAAACTTTTGATGTGCATTTTAAACTGACTCCTTTGTTTTTGTAATGAGTCTAATTCAATTGGTGATCAGATCAGACTACAGACCTCAGAATACACTTTTAAATGTTAATTGAGCTTGTCTGCCGTTCCTAAGCATCACTCTGCATCACTTTGAAAGTAAATGATTTTAACTCCTTTTTAAAAGAAGATATTTTTATTGTTTTTTAAAAGGACTAGATCCTGGAATTTTTAATACATTTTTATTTTTTAGACTCATTCCTCCTACACTGCTAAAATGGAATAATGGTGCTATAATTGTATAATGTGAATGGGCTTTCCTAAATGTGAATCTGATGTAACAGTTGATGCTACCTTCCCCAGTTCATTTGATTTGAAGTGGAGAAAACTCTATTTTTCAAAAAGGCGGTCATCAAGCAAGATAAACTAGATTAAAATGAAAACCAGTAAGCGGCATGCACTGGTCTCAAGGTTACCCCTTCCCTGTTGTCAAGAAGTTGTTTCTCAGCAAGATGAAAACAAAACATTGGTTGCTAGTTTCCCCCCCCCCCCCTTCTAGTGGCAGTCACTGTGGGATTGTCAAAATGGTGAAAATAGTCCTCATAGAATGTGAGGAGAAGACAATCTGTCTTAATGCAATTCTGCCTCACTCTGCCATATTTGGAAGGAGGGGGGCCAAAAACAGCAAAAAGTATGCTGGAAAAGCCTTTGTGGCTTTCTCCATATTTTTTAAAAAGTTCCGTGGGGAATGTGCATTCTTGCTCATGGGGACAAGCGACCAAATTTATTTGCTTTCCCAATAAGAGCAAAAATTGAAAGCTGATTGGTCAGATGTGTGTAAGGGGCGGAGCATGCTAACAAGGCAAGCACCCATAGCTGCCATGCTGTAAAACAGGTGGGTTTTCCTTGGGTGTTTCCAGGCTGTGAGGCCGTGTTCTGGAATAGTTTCTTTCTGACGTTTCGCCTGCATCTGTGGCTGGCATCTTCAGAGAATGGTTGGGTAGGAGTGTATGTGGAGTTTATATGCTGTGAACCCCTGTTGGGGAGTATATGTAAATTTGTGTAATTGAATGGTTAGTTTCTGGGTATAGAAATGCAGGGCTCGTTAGTGTCTGTTTGGCTAATGAAGAAGAAAAACAGCCACCCAAAGGGAAGATATTTTTACCATACATCAAAGGAGTCACAGACAGAATAGAGAAACTGATGAGGAAACACAACCTCCAAACAATCTATAGACCAACCAGAAAAATCCAATAAATACTACACTCAGCAAAGGACAAAAGAGACCCTCTCACAGCTCCAGGAGTTTACTGCATACCATGCAGCTGTGGACAAGTTTACATAGGGACTACTAAATGCAGTGTGCAAACAGGAATCAAGGAACATGAGACATTGCAGACTGGGACAGCCAGAAAAATCAGCAGTAGCAGAACATGTTATAAACCAACATGGACACAAAATGTTATTTGAAAACATAGAAATTCTAGACCAGGCCAACAGCTATCATGTCAAAATGCACAGAGAAGCTATTGAAATCCACAAACACCTGGACAACTTCAACAGGAAAGAAGAAACCTTAAAAGTAAACAAAATCTGTCTCCCAGTTTTGAAACACAATAGAATCAAAACTCAACACTTACAAAGGAATTCCACCCAGGGACAGGGGGATTCCCAGCAGATAATGGCCAATCAACCAACCATTAGCCAAACAGACACTAACAAGACTTGTATTTCTATACCCAGAAACTAACCATTCAATTACACAAATTTACATATACTCCCCAACAGGGGTTCACAGCATATAAACTCCACATACACTCCTACCCAACCATTCTCTGAAGAAGCCAGCCACAGATGCAGGTGAAATGTCAGAAAGAAACTATTCCAGAACACAGCCTCACAGCCCGGAAAAAAAAAACAAGGAAAATCTATGGATGCTTGGCCGTGAAAGCCTTTGACTTCACAAAACGGGTGGGGTTTCTTTTGCTTTTTTGTTAAAGCAAAAGGTCACTCTTTCGCACCTTGGATATGGATTAAAAAATACTGTCCAGCAGCAGCAATTTGAGATAAGTTAAAACATGAGTATTTCACTTGCCACCACCATCTTGGTTCACAGGCAGGCCTGTTTGCATAGCAAATACAGATAGCTTTGCATGCCTGCTATCTGCCAAAAAACCCGTCAAGGCAAACAGCAGCTGCTGCACATTGCCATTACTGCAGAGCAACTAAATTTTTTTTGCCTTGTATAGACAAGCCCATGGAAGACTCTAATGGATAAATCTCTTTTGGGTGGGTGATTGGATGTGAAGAGTCACTTTTGGTTTACCCATTTTGTCTAAGTGCTTTCCCCCAGCAGTTTACCCCCCAAAGGTGTCCCTCCAGAAGGGAAATGTTCACCATTCTGCCTCATGACAACTCTTTACCTTTTTAGGTGAAGACAAAAAGAGACAAGGATCTGTTTTGGGGTTAATGTCCCCTTTCCCTGACCTGGTAGTGACATGAAATGCGGTCTTTGTACTCCCCAGTCTTCATTAGGGTGTGCGTACTTCATTTTCATCCTGACATAGATGGGGACCTCCAAAGTGTGAGATCACATGGTTGTTCAAACATGGTGCCTTTTTTGATCTTGGGCAGGATACAATATCCAAGGTGCAGGAGAGTTTCCCAAGCCAAATAACCACAACATCTCTTTAATTCAACAATTACTTTGTATGCTTGGTCAGTGGAGTGAGGAGAGTCTCAGTAGCTCTCCGTGCGTAACAGGAATTAATGTGTCTGAAGAGGAAATTACACAGAAGTCTATTTCATAGTTCATGTTATTTTTGATGATACCTCCAAATAAGTAAGACAGTATTTTTGTATGCTTGTGCATGCTTTGTGTTTTAATAGGAACGGCTGTTGAAACCGCTAGGCGCCTTTGTTGGGATGACTGCTGAATTGAGAGAACTTGCAACTGTTGTGAGCCGGGTATGGTTGGACCTTTCTTTTCCGTCCTGGGGTGTGTTCAAAATACTACACTAATCGCTTGGGAAATGAATGCTCTTCATCTCCGTTCAGTACCAAATAGAAGATGTGAGCAGCAGAAGGAACATCTATGAGTATTGTGGTATTTGGGGCATAATCCAAGGGGACAGTGTGCTGTTGTCAGCTGAGAGAAGTGAATTTTCACTATTGTGCAGTAGTACCCATCTGCTTCAGGTGGAAGTTTCTCCTGGATTGCCTTCTCTGTGTAGCCTTGTGCAGAGTGGTTGCTGACCAAAGTGGGAGACTACAGCCTGAATTCTGTTGGTTAGTCCCAACTTGTGTGTGTGTGCGCACGTAGTCCTTCAGGTAGCCTGTTGACTTATGGTGACTCCATGAATTTTATAGGATTTTCTTAGACCAGGAATATTCAGAAGTAGTTTACCAGTTCTTTTCTCTGAAATATAGCCTAAAGCACCTGGTATTCATTGGTTGTCTCGCATCAAAGTACTAACCAGGGCTGACCCTGCTTAGCTTCCAAGATCAGATGGGTTCTGGTGCCTTTAGTGTATTTAGGCCCCTAACTAGAGTAGACCCATTGAATCAGTTGCTGGATGGTGAGTCAACATATCAATAAACCTCATTTATTCAGTGGGTTTTACCAAGTTAAGACCAATAATAAGATTCAGACCCAGTCTTGGGGATTCTCACCATAATCCTGAAGAACAATGTGTATGTTTTTATTTCAGAAACTGCACAAGCACACAAAGTGGTTTGTATAGTAGAAAGCTGAATTTTCTCTTTCAAACCACTACCCCCAAACCCAAGCCATTCAAACAGCAGCTCACAACCATTACATCAAGTGAAGGGATCCTAAGATATTTTCTCTGATCTGATTCAATGCATTGAGCTGTTGTAGACTGGGGAGAAAATATCCCAAAGTTTTTGTGACTTTGTGCATGTATGTCACACCCTTCATGTATGCTTAGAGTTCTTGTGGAATGTATTATCACTTGCCCATATTCCTTCAAACTGTTACACCTAGGCCTAGTTCAGCAGAAAGCTCCTTTCATTTCAGTGGGACTGATTCCATAAGTGAACATGTTCATTTTCCCCCATCTATTCTTCAATCACTAGCTTTCCTAGTCTAAAAGGAATGTGTAGCAATCTGCCCATTTCCAAATTGCTGTTTAATTTTGAAATATGCCCCAGCATAAGTGAATATTTATCTAATATACTGTTATTACTGTTATCTATTATTGTATCTTTTATACTTGACCATAAAAATTGGAGTCCTGGTTTGTTGGTTTTTTTAATGGTTAATTTTTTTTACAGGATATCTATCTCCATAACCCAAATGTAAAATGGGGTGATATTATTGGACTTGATGCAGCCAAACGGTTAGTCAAGGAAGCTGTTGTGTATCCCATACGGGTAAGCAAATCTTACATGGCTATTTTAAAAGGCACAAGACTTGTCTCTTTTAATTTGTTCCACTTTTTAAAATAAATAAATAAATAACTTGTATAAGTGTTGCAATGTTCAAATCCCTCACCTTCTTCCCACCCTGCAATCTTAGTTAAAGAGCCAGATATATGTCACTGCCTCTCACTGTACATTTAACATATCTTAACAGTCTTAACAGTTGGGTTATATATTATTCTTAATATCCTGAATACATTATTTGAATAGAAAATTTGATCTGATAGTGAATTAAATTATATCACAAGTGACTTTGTCACACGAGTGACATAAGTAATAATGGGTTTCCAACTTTCTTCAAATTCAAACCACACTCTGTTTATCCACTTTTGCACAGTGTTGAAAGATCCTCCAATGTTTTCCATGATTTCACTAATCTTGCAGTGTTCAGCAACAGTGTTACAAGATCTTTATTTGGTCATTTTCATTTTTCATTTTCAAATATGGAAATTAAAAATACTATAGTGTCCCTCTATCATGTACTCTTTTCACCTAGTGTTTTGCTTAACCAACTTAATATTTTCCTCCCAGAAATTTACTATTTGGGCGCATGTTAGCTACATATGTTGCTTCATAGGATAGGCACCCTTAAAGGTCCATAGTACAGTGACAGAGCACCTGATTGGCCTACGTTACCATCAGGAAGTTCTTCCTAAAGTTTAGGTGGAATATCTTTTCCTGTAGTTTGTGTCCATTGATCCATGTCCTAGTCTCTGGAGCAGCAGAAAACAAGCTTACTCCATCCTCAGTATGACATCCCTTCCAATATTTAAGCATGGCTATCAAGTAACCTCTTAAACTTCACTTCTCTGGACTAAACATACCCAGCTCCCTAAGCCGCTCCTTATAGGGCATGGCTTCCACACGTCCCACCATTTTGGTCGCTCTCCTTTGGACACATTCCAGCTTGTCAATATCCTTCTTGAATTGTGGTGCCCAGAACTGGACACAGTATTCCAGGTGAAATCTGACCAAAGCAGAATAGAGTGGCACTATGACTTCCCTCAATGTAGACATTAGACTCCTATTGATGCAGTTTAGACTGTAACCTCCACTAGTGTTCTTAGCCCTGAACACACCTCTAAGCTGAGTGAATGGGTGATGTGGGAAACAAGTGATGTCAGACACAGCTTTCATAGCAAATGCTGCAGTTGGGTCTGTCACAGGAAATTCTTGCTACAGAATTGAAGCTAGGCGTATCACTCAACCCCACTCTAGCTCCTCCCCTTTCCAGAAACTAGAAGTCACATCTGGGTGATTTGAGGGGTGCTTTTCTGCTGTTTCAGAAAAGCACCCCTCAAATGATGCTTTTGGGCACCCCATAAAAAAGACAGTGCTAAAGGGTTAAATTATACCCCCTTGAATTATTTGTTTATTTATTTATTTGGCCAAAGAATGGGATTTTGGAGCTAAATTTGATCTTGGGGGAGTCATTGGGGATCCAGGCAGTCCCAAGAGTCACATTTGCATCCCTGAGCACGATGGACAAACAGTACACAAAAGCATAGGCCATTGCCTTATATCAAATCAGTCCATGTTTCTGTTTAGCTCATTTTTGTCCACTTGAATTGGCAGCAGCTCTCCAGGTTATACACAGGGGCTTTTTACAGTCTTTCTTGGAGATGCCAATCCAATGATTCAACTTGGCAGCTCCTGAATGAAACATGTCCTCTACCACTCAGCTGTGGCCCTTCCCCTTATCCCATATTCTTATGACCTAGCATAAAGCAGGTCTCTACCCTGATGTGGTGGTATATAGGAACAGCAGGGGAATCAGCATGAGGTTTAGGATGCTCATAGCTGTTTCAGAAATTGCTCTGACTCAAAAACAAAAACAGCCCCCCCCCCATTTAAAACATTTCTTACATTCTTCTCCCTCTTTCCTCAGTATCCACAGCTGTTTACCGGCATCCTCTCTCCATGGAAAGGATTACTGCTATATGGACCTCCAGGTACTGCCTGTATAACTATAGCTTGTGAATTTGCTTTTGCATTCCCTTAGCCATCTGTCATGTTCCTTATGCCCTAGCTGAAGGCAGACATAGTGTTCTTAATGTGGTCACAGCAGGTTTTTCATCCCTGCTGTGAATCTGGCTGCATGCACATCTACCCTGTTTTGCAAGATGAATGCTAGATTAGTTTTTAGCCTTGACCACTTCTCTTGTATATCAGGAGTGGAGTTCCACTCAAAAAAGAAAAACAAAACATTTTAAAGAGACATATTTACATGTGTATGCGTTCCTAAATTTAAAAGACAAGCCCTTGAACCCCCTTTGCAAAACTGTTCCTGACAGTGGTGAAGCTATAGTCACTGACCAATAGGCAGTCACCCCATCTGTTTTTCTTCCCCAGCATACTGGAAATTTACAGGACTGTTTACCCCTCCCTGCAACTCACTCTTCAGCACAACCTTTCAAGGCAGCTACAGTGCACTCAGACCCCTTCTACCATCTTTAAAATACATCTGTTGTTAACTACTTTCTCATATTTTCATAGAACCACCACTGTTCAATCTAGGTATTGTGCCTGTTTTCTTTAAAACCTTTCCAAGTTATAGTTATGACTTAGTTGATACATGGAATTCCAGTAGCACCTTCTCTCCCTTCACTAGAACATCTATTCTTGGGGAAACTTCATCTTCCCAGAACTTGAACCCCAGTATTAACCCTCACATACCAGGGTAGAGCACTTTAGTCCTCCAGAGTCATGTTCTGTGGCAAAAACAACCCAGAACTAGATCTACAGTGTTGGCATTTTACAACCTCATTATCTGGATAGTTGTAAATAATTTCCTCCAAAGATTAGACACTTGCTGTGTACAGGTAGCCACCTTTAATACCTTGAAGGCACCAGATCCTATCCTTGGAAGCTAAGCAGAGTCAGGCCTGGTTAGAATTTTGAAGGGAGACCGACAGGGAATATTTGGTATATGTGTGTGTGTATGTACCTTCAAGTTGCCTGTTGACTTGTGGTGACCCCATGATTTTCATAGAGTATTCTTAGGGAAGAAATACTCATAGGTGGTTTTGCTAGTTCCTTCCTCTGAAATCTAGCCTATAGCCCCTGGTACTCCTTGGTAGTCTCCCATCCAAGTAGTAACCAGGGCTGATCCTGCTTAGCTTCCAAGATCAGATGGGATCTGATGCCTTTAGGGTATTACAGCCTATATTTAGAGGAAGGCAATGACAAACCTCCTCTGAATGAATCTTGTGAGGAAAACCGTATAAGGTTGCTATAAGTAAGAGCTGAATTGAAGGCACTTAAGAACAGCAGCAGCAGGTAGGACAAACAGTGCCCAACAAATCTATTGCTTTCTGCCATTGGGATACTTTTTTGTTCTAGCTGATGTAAAGGATGATGTAACTCAAAATGTGACTTCCTGCCCTCATCCCCAGGCTAGTGTTTTTGATGCAGTTAACAGTCTTGCTTGGATTTTGATTCCCATATATAATGGCAATATTTGTCCTCCTTGTAAAATAGCTTTAATTTTGACCAAACAATTCAAGACATTTATTTCTTAGCTGTATATAATTCATGCAGAATTCCCTAATGGGAGATTGAAAGGAATGTGTATGTCAGCCCAATGAGGCTGAGAGTAAATGTCCTCTTTCTGGCACTTTGTAGGTACTGGAAAAACTTTGCTAGCTAAAGCTGTGGCCACTGAATGTAATACTACCTTCTTCAATATCTCAGCGTCCACTATCGTCAGCAAATGGAGGGGTGATTCAGAAAAACTTGTCAGAGTAAGAATATTTTTTTGTCTTCCTTGAATACCTATAGAAACTGAACAGTGGTGGGCAGAAAGTTTTCTAGTGCAGCCGCCCTAGGAATAGGTTAACTCCAGTCTGCTATGTTGTAGCCATTTGCCATCACGTTGGCTTTGACCTCTGGCAACTCTATGAATTGGAGGCCTGGAAGAGCCCTGCTTGTTAGCGGCCCTGTTCAGATCTTGTAACCTCAGGCCAATGGCTTCCTTGATTGAGTCTATTCACCTCTCATGTGGCCTCCCTCTTTTCCTAATGTCTTCCACATTCCCCAGCTTGATTGCTTTAGTCTGCGAATCATGTCATCTCATATGTCCAAAGTATTATCACCTCAGTTTAGTTATTTGGCTTCTAGTTAGAATAGTAGTAGTAGTAGCAGCAGCAGCAGTTGTTTCTATTGTTGTTGTTGTTGTTGTATTTATTATATCCTGCCTTTCCCCCAATCTGTGACTCAAGACAGTTGCCAAAAGTTAAAACAGATACAGCTCAAAATTGACATCATACCAAAGTTAGAGTATAATTTAACTATCTATAAAATTAAAAGCAGGTAAAAACAGACCATTAAAAAGAAGAACAATTATGAACAACCCAGCACATGAAAGACCCTTTCCCCCTGAGCAGTCAACCCTCAAAGGCCTCGTGAAACAAAAGATCTTCACCTGCCTATGAAAGGACGGTGCCAGTCTAAGCTCTCTAGGAAGCGAGTTCCATAGCCTGGGAGCAGCCACCAAGGAGTCCCTGTCCCATGTTCCCACCAGAGGTACCTGTGAGGGTGGCAGTATAAAGAGGAGGGCCTCCCCTGAAGATCTCAAGACATAGGTGGGTTTCTATAGAGAGATATGGTCCTTCAGCGTATAGACTCGATTTGCTCTGGGACTCATTTATTTGCCTTTTTGGTATCTGTAGAACTCTCCTCTAGCACTGCATTTGAAATGAGTTGATTTTCTTCCTGTCAGCTTTCTTCATTGTTCTGCTTTCACAACAATACCACAGAAATTGGAAATACAATGTCATAGATGATTGTGTCTCATTAGAAAATATGAAAAAGCTTGAATGGAAGGCAGTAGGGAAAAAGGGAAGATTGCATTAGAGGTGGATAGACTCAGTCAAGGAAGCCATAGCCCTGAATTCTCAAGACCTGAGCAGGGCTTAGAGATCTGTCATTCATAGGGTTACCATAAGTCCAAGTCAATTTGACAGCAAATAAAGACAACAATGTTATTCTGCTTCATTTTGGTCAGGAAAACAAAGGAGCAAACCTCCAACTGTTTTAGTCCCACCCAACTTCATTTTATTTTTTTAAATCCTTATTTAAAAATCTACAAATAGTGCAGCAGTAGAAGAAAGGAAATGTTTTAATCTCTGGTAGCTGCTTTCGGATTTGCCTAGAATCCCTTTCTGGAATCATTTTCTTCTATCCTATTATTTTCCATGTACTTGGGAGGGATTTAGCAGAAAAGATTTAAAACATAAAGACAGGATTATTTATGGATGTTTGCTCTTTTATAAGCCATGCAGATTTAAGAAATGGTTTATACTCTTATGCCAAGGCAGTGTTTCAGGTCTTGTGGTAGGATTTCAGATATTTTTTCCAGATAGACTTCCTTCAGAATTAACTGTATTGGTGAGAGCTTATAGCAGAAAACAAAATATATGGCACATAAATACATTGTTTTCTTATTTTTCTTTAACTATATCAGTATCCTTTATTACTGTGTCATGAATTCAAGGTAGTTAAAGGTAGTAATTTCATCACTATAGCTAACATACCTCAGCAAACAAAGCCTCTGATAGTGAAGCTACTTCTTACAAAGGCTTTTTCACCCACCCAGCTCTGCCCTTTTCTTCTTTGTCCTCTAGCTGCATGCTTTTGAGCAACACTGGCACTGGAGGGAGGGTGAAGGAAGGATGGAGAAACACAGGTTTTTGGTGCTGAAGTAGTAGCAGCATGTCTGGAGTAAACATTGTAATTCAGGTTGAGTTGGGAAAGAATGGGATTCTACTCTTGCCAATCCTACTGTAGCTGGGTGTGCCTACCTATGACAGGCAAGGTAAACAGCAGCTGCCTCCAAAATCCCTTACTAAGCATGTATGAACAGCAAGATAGCAGATGAATCTGGCTCACCAGCTACCCTCAGCATGTAAAAAAAAAAAAAAAGCATAGATTTATAAATTTTGCCAAACTTTGGCCACCAAAATGGAAATGATAAGAAAAGTGAAAGAAAAAGTCATCCCTGGATTCATTTTGGAAGAAAGCTTCATGCAGCCTCTAGAAAGTTCAAAATGTTTTTGTTTACTTATATAAGGCTTAGCTGATTTAGTTGTTTCTTTTCACATATGCATATTGTTAGTTTTGAATAAAAAGTTGGCTGAATAAGGTTGAACAAGGTGGTGTAGGAACCTATCCCTATTTTTCGAAGTCATGTGTGTGTGCCTCTGGTATCAAATATTCTGTTAAAGAAGTAATGCCAAGGCACACATCTGTTTCCTTAACTAAGATATACCTGTATTCATCAGAGAACGGATCACAGCAATATGACATGAATAGCCTCCACTTTTGTCATGATGGCCTGCGCAGCCATCATGGAGAGCTCATTCCACTCTTTGCTTTCCATAGCAACAGGTATTGTAGAGGGGGGCACCCTTGTTTCCTAAACATAACATCACATCACCTGAATGGAGAGCCAATCAGATTTGGCAGTGTAGAACCTATCAGAGATCTGACCAAAAGACTTTTAAGTTTTCTGACTTCCTTTGTTCTCGGGCCACATGCTGGAGAGCACATGGAGAGAGAGCCTCATGGCTTAGCACAAGCTTGAGACCCATCCTTGGGCCTCATGCAGGAGCCATCTGGCTTGGGCCAGATGGAGAGACATATACCTTTGTAGAGAGATAACTAGACTGTGATAACAGAGGTTGGGGGAAGCCGATCTCTCTCTCATGGCCTGATAACATCAAAAGGGCCCTAAATGATACCTGAAGCCTCAGGAGGAGACTTCCATTTAAAGATTCTGAATTTCCATCTCCAGAGCCAGCTAGGAGGAGCCTAGCCTAAGCATCCCAATTGGGATATGGACTTTGCATGGACATCAGAATTGTAAGTTACCATTACCTTAGCTTAGGGAACAAGTCTAATTAGTTGTGTTAGTTTTTATGATTTACTTTTAGTACTCTGACTGAATGTATAACTTCTGTAAACCTAAGCTGGAAGCCTGGGGGAGTGCTTTTCCTCCATGTTAGCCTTAAGCCTTTAGAACTAAAATAAAGTTTTTTCTGTATTCCTAATCTCCATGGTCACGCACCTTTCTTGGTCAACTATCTGAACTTCTCTGGGATAGAGAAAAAGGTCCTTGTTGGTTTTAACACAACCTGTCTGGCTTCTCGCTGCGCTAGACAAAGGAAAGGGTTAACTCAGCGAGTGGTGGTGGCTTTATCTTAAAAAGGGATTTCTAGACTAGAGGAACCCTTTAGAGTGTGTTTTCAGATTGTACAAATAAGCTGGCAGCCTTCCTTTCCTGCTGGAAGAGAAGGGCCAGCTTGTCACAACTTTTCTTGCAATTTCCATTTTGATGGACAAACTTATGATTCTTTAACACTCTCGGGGTAAGTAATTATTGAGGCAGCCTTGTCTGCTCTCCCCTTTTCTCACTGTTTGGCTGTTCACACAGGCTGAGTAAGGGATCTGAAAGAAACTGCTGTTTACCTTGCCTGTTATAGACAGGTACACATAGTTACAGTAACACCCACAAGAGAAGAATCTCATTCTTTCCCTTCTCAAGTTTTATTGCATTGTTTACTGCAGACATGCTGCTGCAATTCAACATCAAAAGCCTCTGTTCCTCTTTCACCACCCTCCCAATGCCACTGCTGTTAAAAAAAATCTCCCAGCTAGACAGTGACCAAAGAAAAGAGGAGTGGGGCAGGTGTAAAAAGATTGTAAAAAGGAGCGTCTTTGTCAGAGGTTTTGTTAACTGTGCTATGCCTGCATAATCAGTCATTATGTTCAATGACACCAGTGGGTAGAAATGTGTAGCAATTGGTTATGTTTGTTTCCATTAGCATAGCATTTAACCAAATATTTATACCATGAAAGCAAAAGAAGCTTCAAGCCTGGTAAATATAGGAGCATTTATTTATTTATTTATTTATTTATTGTATTTATACCCTGCTCTTCAGCCACAAAGGCTATAAGAGCGGCTTACAAATGATTAATTTAACAGTTCCCTGCCCCCAGGCTTACAATCTAAATAAGACATGACACATAAGGAAAAGGGAATGGCAGTGGGGGTAGGGATTAAATCCAGCAGATACTGCTGGTTCTTCTCTCCCTCCAAGGGCAGGGCGGTGGCAGTTGGGCTGGAGGGAGGACCTTTCACCTGCTTCTGGGCCCAGGCCTGATGGAGTTCTGCCTGCCTCTTCTTCTCATGTTTTCTATATATACTGTTTATGTAGATGACCAGGAAGCGCCACCCAAATAAGTATCAGAATAACTGGAAATATAAATATAAAAGGATACTTTTTACGTTGGGTTGTACAGGCAGAACATGGACATTATGAATGCCAATGGACTTGGAGATATTATTTTTATTATAACTTCTTTTTAGGCAGTGCACTTCCAAATTTTGGAGTTGTGTGTCTTAATGACAGTATTGGGTTACAAGGGATTCATTCAGAAGATTTCTTGCATGAGTCCTTTTGAAAAGAACAGGGAGTATACAGGGTATGGTAGTGGTAGACTTGGATGCATTTATGTACTGTCATGTTCAGTTGCAAGAATCTCTGGTAGCAGATGATGAGAGAGGCCACCACATGGACTTGGAAGAGCTGCTGCCAATTACGGAAGGGAATATTGGGCTAAATGAACCATTGGTTCTGCCAAAGCTTAGAAAGGTTGTGTCTTTGGATTTCAGATCCCATATACTCAGTCAGTGGCCATAATGGTGAGAGGATTCTTGGGCGGTGGGATATTTTTCCCCCCTAAGCTCCAGGAGCAACTCACTATAGGAAATTTTTATACATAGGCCTGCTATAGCAGTGTGTTCTTCCTGAACTTCATGAAAATGGAGGTAGATCCCATAGAAGCTAGATTTGTCTCTCTGACCTGTCCCTTCTTGTGCCTTGTTTCTGAACAGGTATTGTTTGAGCTTGCCCGCTACCATGCTCCCTCCACAATCTTCCTGGATGAGCTGGAGTCTGTCATGAGTCAACGAGGCACTGTACCAGGGTAACTATTTGTGAGTTGCATGTCCTTTGCTGATTCTTTTCTGTAAGGTAGATCCTCTAGCCAGGTGACTTATGTATAAACCCATACTTGCTTACTGCAACCTGGGTAGGACTGAGACAGAAGAAGAAAATCTGTTGGGCAAGTCACACTCTCTCAGCCTCAGAGGAATGCCACAGCAAACCTCCTCTGAACAAATCTTGCTGAGAAAATCCCATGATAATGTCATTGGTTAGAGTTAATGAGAATTAACAGGGTAGCCCTGTAATGCATATGTTCTGTTTAGGTTGGTGTTAGGCTGTGCGTGCAGGGCCTAGCCAAATATTAGTTCAGGCTGCATGGGATATCCTAGGCCCTGTTTTCCTTTAATAGAATGGGCCAAGGAGAGGTTTCTCTCCACAGCTGGAGGCGGCAGGAGGGAATGAGTGTGTCCCCTGGCCTAGGAGATAAGGATATTTTGGGACACCCAGCACCTGGCACAGTAATTGGCAGGAGAAAATTCTTCCTTGTCAATTGGCTTGAGAAGGTTTCATTTCTCACCCACTATGTGAGGCTTCACTGAGAAAAACCCATATAAGATGAGGACCAGATCAGGGGCGGCGCCTCTCAGTAGTGTGCAGCTCTGCGAGGTTGGTGGGTATCCTTATGCTTTTCTAGGTCTGGCTTATTGATGAAAATATGCCTGTTTGCTTTTTTTATCTGTTGCCATTAATAAAGTAGCCTGCTTTTCAAGCCCAGAATTGGTATGTGGTCATTTCGCTTGCTTCATATCCTGAACCAGCATTGCCCCCCAAGCCAGGGAGGTGCTGCCAATGTTACAGTTACCATTTTTTAAAGAACAACAGATAAAAGGACTCTCTTCTTTTAACAAGTGCATAACCACCATAAATCGACAAGGGAAGCTTTTCATGCTGCTGAGATGAATTTTCCATGCTGGCTTCTGATGGTTAGGCAGCTGTTTAATGAACAAAAAAGCACATGCCTTCAGGAGTCTACCTTCTGAAAGGTATCATCAAGGCCTTCCTACACATTTTGTGAGGCATGTTGGATGACTTATTCAAACTTGTTGAGCAGACCCTTGGACCAAGTTATGTTGTGGTGATTCTGTCGTAGCCTGACTTTGGTTGTCCCTGACAGAACTGGCCCAAATGAGTATAGATTTTGCCTGCTGCTTTTAGAAGCTTTACCAGTAGCTCAAAATAGCCAGATCTCTATGTTTTTATACTAGGAAATTTACTCAGCATTGCCCAGGTGGATGTTGATGGGTTAACTTATGATTTGAAAGAAACAAATTCTGAGTGTAACACAATCTTTCAAAATTGTTTCACATCATGTTCCATGCAGAATGGACCGAAACCAGCATTTTTCTGAAAAAAGCTGAAATTTGACAATCACTCTTGAACTTGACCAAAAAAAAATATGTTTGGCATGTCAATCTAAGTGTAAATATTAATTTTGGTTTTAAAAATTGTTCATAAATGTGGATTGAAGAACAAATCCCTCCCAGAATCTGAAAGTGTGTTTGGGAGGTACCCTTGACAGTCTTTACCTATGGTCTTCTTTTTGGTCCCATTAAATAATACAGCAAGTTTGGGGACAGTGATCAAGCATGTGGATTTCTATAGCATAAGAGCCAGGCAAACACTTGACATTATAGTAGAGCTATCCTTCGGATAAACTTACAAATATTGCATACAGTTTCTTAAGTTTTAGGTCTGCAGGTGTATAATTATAATTTCTACCATTCCGTTTTTCTCCTAAGACCAGGGATCAGGAAGGAAGATACAGGGGCACATGCTTTTATCTTTGACTGATCCAGGAGGACTTTCAATGCTTTCAGATAAATAAAAGGGTTATTTATGTCAGGTTCTATGTCAACTTCAATTGGTTCTTTGACAACCAAGGCTCTGGACATGGAAACCTGCTGTATTTTGGGGCTTTCTGTTTTAAAATGTATTAAATTGAAATGCCAATTTATTTTCTCTTTGGTAATTTTCTTTGCCTTATGCTTCCTCTTGATGCCAGTTATTTGGATTGGGCAGCTATCATGTTCTTAATTCAGTGATGATATCAGGATATGTCTGACTTTACGAGGAAGCTGCTTACTTTTTTGGACCCTCCTACCCAGTTATGTATCTGCATCTTCAAGCCAGCTTTTTAGAGCCCATGAGTAGAAGTTCATCATAGCTATGGCCAAAAAAAATATTTTTGGACTGCACCTCACAGAATCCTCCAGCTAGGTTGACCAATTGTAATTCAACAAAAGAATAATGTTTCCAAGTTCAGGCCATAGAAATGAGGCTGGTTCATACCAACAATTCTATCCTAGTTTCTGAGATGGTTGGATACTCCCAAGAAAACACACACACACACAAACCACACTTGACATGTCATTGCATGATAACTTAGAGGTGAGCATGTGATCAATCTCTGTTGAGCAGATGTTGTGTTTTGAAGTGATAAAGACACACTCTCCATGGGGTTTGATCAATTATGGCTGTTTCACACATGAAAGTCGTCACCTGAAGTACTCAGTTATCAAGTGCTAGATTATGTATATACTGTTCACATTTGACTAGAGATCCCTTTAAATAAAAGAGATGTTTATAAAATCATAGTGCTAGGCGAACCTCAAGAGAACATGTTTAAATTAACCATTTGTAAGCCGCTCTGATAGCCTTTGTGGCTGAAGAGCAGGGTATAAATACAGTACAATAAATAAATAGATAGATACAAGGAGCTGCCTTGTGCTAGTGAATGCTCCATCTACCTCTGTGCCATCAGGTCTTTCCTAGCCTTGCATATTAAGATCTTCAGCTGGAGATGCTAAGGATTGAATCTGAGCCCTTTTGCCTGGAAAATACATTGTTTACAAAAGATCATGCAGTCCAGCTATCTACTTTTACTGCCCAGGCAACATCCATATAGCTCTCTCACACCCACCATCCAGTATATTACACACAGACAGAAACATCTTGCTAGAGAAAGCTGTACAACTGATGGTAGCACAGTAGTGGGATGGTGATCTTTATCTCTTAAACTATGGCACAATCCATGTGGGATCCTATTTGTTGTTGTGTGCTTTCAAGTCATTTCTAACTTATGGCAACCCTAAGGCCAACCTGTCACGAGGTTTTCTTGACAGAATTTGTTCAGATGGGGTTTGTCCTTCCCTTCTTCTGAGGCTGAGAGTGTGTGACTTGCCCAAAGTTACCCAGGGGGGTTCCATGGCAGAACAGGGATTTGAACCCTGATCTCCCCATATTCTCATCCAACATTTAAACCACTATACCATGAATCTCTCCTATACATGGTATTAAATTCTGTAGGAGCAACACAAAGTAATAGACATCTTTTTTTTTTTTATGCTGCTCCCATTCATTTTAGCTACCACTGAAGAATGGCGTGTTTCCCTTCTCTGTAATTATCCAGCGTGATCCAAGTCAAGGCTTAATAGCCTTCTCACTAAATGCTGGCTCTGGCATTTGCTTAGGGCTTCTTCTGTTAATCTACATGCAAAGATAAAACTCCAGAATGTGCATTTCCTTTCATTCTAGTACTCTTAGGAGTGGATTCATTGCAGAATTAACTTCTGGGCATTAATCGTTGTGAAGTTTGACATAATGCTTAGGGGTTTAGCTAATGGAACTCAGCCATGCTTGGAACTGGGGGTGGGGGGTGGGAGGGTGGGAAGAGACCCATAACTGGTTTTTCACATCTAAGCTTTTTCCTATCAAAATAAAGGGGATTGTACTGATGTAACCAGGGAATAACATTTCCTCCTTTCTTTGCCCCCGCCCCCATATATTTTTGGTAGTGGTGAACATGAAGGAAGCAGGCGGATGAAAACAGAATTATTGGTACAGATGGATGGCCTGGCCCGATCGGATGATCTTGTCTTTGTTTTAGCGGCTTCTAACCTGCCTTGGTAAGAGATCTGGAGAGTACATTTTGAATACATTTGCATGAGCCTCTAAACACAGATAAAGATTTTACTTAGTCTCAGAGCAATAAAAGCCTTGATATTTGCTTAAAACCTTCAAAGATTAATTGGGAGCTTTTTACTTTTTTTTTACTTTTTTGCCTCTGCAGTTCTTGTTGTCTGTGCCAGAAGAGTACATAATCCTTCATAAAGTTAACATATGCGAGTGCAAGCCGGCTGCTAATATTTAAAAAGGGACTTGATAGCCAAGTTATTTACTATGGTTAAGCTAAAGAAGGGTTTCAGCAAAGAAACTCATAAGGTGCTTAAAGCATCCAGTGCTCAGAAAAGATATGTTCTATAAATAGGCAAGGTTGGATTTTATCGGTATTAAAAGGTGACTTTTAAAGGTTTCAGGATAAAACCCTTCAGTTTTTAAAATGCCACATAGATCTAGTTGAGGGGAAAAAAAGGTCTGTAATGGAATACATATACCATTTACTATCTTATAGAGATAGTAAATAAAGAAACATAGATATATAACATGTAGTACTTTATGTTGGTACTAAAGAAACAAAGGAAAATAACACGGTAAGGATACTAATGGCTGAACTGTGAAATCAGGCTGTTCCAGTTCAAACTTCCTTCTAGCCATGGACTGACTACAAGACCTTTGGGCAGTAAGTCTCTCTCAGTTCCAGCCTCTCATATGTAAAATTGGGAGGAAAAGGAGGTAGAGGACTCTGATCTGCCTTACTGTAAGAAGTGCAAGATAGCGTCTTTGTAGTGCTTTATGCACTCTGCATCCTGTAGGTATGCCTACCTATACATAGTAAGGTCCCGTTGCATCCATTTTGCCTGCATACCAGGCCAAAAACTAGTTCCTGTGTCCAGGTATGTATGTTACTTGCATAAGCTATGATTATTGTATGCTGTAAGATTCAAAATTGGAATTGTGAAGTCGGCATTATTGGAAGGCATTGCAAGTGAGGCTTAAAGTTCTGATTGTGGTGGTTTCACTCAGATGGTGCATTCACACATGCAGATCCTCCCTTGACACTCAGTCCATCTGTGCAAGCAGCACTGACTGAAGTGGGCCTGGGCCCATCTGGGAAGCAGGATCACACTGTTCCCTGTTTCCAGTGATCACACTGGGCATCTTCTCACTAACAAGCCACTCGAATGTTTTGTGTGGGATGCATGGTATAGTGGTTTGAGTGTTGGACTAGAATACTGGGAGACTAGGGTTTGAATCTCCACTCAGCCACGGAAACCCACTGGGTGACCTTGGACAAGTCACACACTCTCCACCTCAGAGAAGGCTTGCCTTAAGATCCAGCGTAGTGTGATGGTTTAAGTGTTGGACAAGACACTGGGAGACCAGGATTTGAATCTCAGCTCAGCCACGGAAACCCACGGCATGGCCTTGGGCAAATCACACTCTCTTAGCCTCAGAGGAAGGCAAGGGCAAAACCCGTCTGAACAAATCTTGCCAAGAAAACCACACAGCAGCAACAAGAAGACTGTTCAGTGACTTTTTCCTGAAAAAAGCTCTTTTCTTTTCTCTCTTTAGGGAACTGGATTGTGCAATGCTGCGCCGGCTGGAAAAAAGGATTCTGGTTGATCTGCCAAGTAAAGAGGCACGGCAAGCAATGGTCCAGCACTGGCTTCCCCCTCTGAGCAATAGTGGAGGAGTTGCACTGAAGACAGAGTTGGACTATGCCTTACTCAGTCAGGTAAGAAGGACGGAGTTGTGGCTGCACATCAGTAATAACAAACAATCTTACAGATGGCTTCCAAGTGGGATAGAACAAGAGAGAAGGCTCCCTTGGTTGCTTCCCGAGGACCTCAGAGCGAAATCTCCTCTGATAGTCTTAAAGCACAGTCAGTAGTGCAGTGGTAAATTTCAAAGTGCAAGCACTCATCATGACCTTTTCCATAGTCACACGCCCAAGGAGCGTCCAAAACTGTTGACAGCTGGGTCGTTTGATATCCACAAATTAGCCCTAGCAGTTTTTATCTTCTCCAGAGGTAGGTCCTTTGTAAGGCTAATGTGTCTTGATAAAGACTGAGCCAGCCCCAAACAGTTTGTATTGGGACAAAGGTAACTCACAACAAGGTACTGTACTATTGTGGGAAAAATTATGCTTATCCCCCACAGCTTCTATGACAGTTGCAGCTAAGGTCAAAGGGGACCAGGAAGTCTGAAGAGGAGTGGCAGATGATGTCACTGCCTCCTCTAATCAAAAAGTCCTGGGACCTCAGCCCTGCCTCCATTACCTCATTGGACATTGGTAAGCTGACAGAGAGAGAGGCATTTCTTCAGATATTTGGGCTTGTAGCTGGGATGGTTAGTTTCCTTCATTTGAACAGGGTGAGAATTAGCAAATAATAATGATGAAACACACCAAATAATGGCCTAATGGCAGAGCAATCCTTGAAACCTCTTCCCTATTTACTTATTTTCTTTAACACTCTTGTTCTGCTTACCGTAAATACTAGCTTTTCAACAGCCTCTTTTGGGAAGTCTCAGTAGATTCAAGTACTGTATGTCTTTCTGATTTGCCTATTAGGAGATGGAAGGTTACTCTGGCTCTGACATCAAATTGGTCTGCAAAGAAGCTGCTATGCGTCCCGTGAGAAAAATCTTCAGTGCCCTTGAAAATCACCAGCCAGGTACTGTAACCCTCCTGAGTATTCAAGCTGGATTGATGTTCATGTAATACTGCCTACTGCCGAGAATGACATCTGAGGAGACTAAAATGATAGCTTTCACAGGCAAGCAATAGCATCTACAGATCTACTATATCTATTATGTTCACATACAGAAAGGGATCAGCAAGTGGTAGTGTTCTGTTTATATGTGTGTGTGCGCGTGCATGCCTTTGAGTCACCTGTCAACTTATGGCAAGTGGGAGGGGGAGAAGACTGTGTCAATGACCTCTTTTTGTATGCTGTCATGTTGGGGAAGTCTGGACAAAGCGTCAGCTAGGAAATTCTTTTTTCCCTGGGATAAATTTCAGGGTGAATTTGAACCTGTAGAAGAAACTGGCCCACCGAACCTGTTTGGGGCTCAACCGCCTTGGGGTGGCTAAAACTTCCAAATTTTTGTGATCTGTCCAAACTTCAAAGGGTTTGGAAGATCCCTCCAACAGGTGGCGCCAAGTTTCTAAGGCCAGCTTGATTACACCCACCTCCTTTTCCCAGACAAGCCAATTTCGCTCAGTCTCATTGAATTTCTTAGACAGGTATGCACACGACCTGAGCTCTCCCTCCTCCTCCCCCCCCCCCGTTGCAACAGCACCCCTCCCATTGCTACATCTGAAGCGTCAACTTGGTCTACAAAAGGTTGGGAGGGGTCGGGGTGTTTGAGAATTGGTTCAGATGTGAAGAGTTTCTTCAACTTATCAAAAGCCTGTTGGCATTGATCAGACCACACTATCTTTTGGGGAGGTTTCTCTGCCTTCCCCGTGCCCTTTCGGGTTTTCTTCCCCACCTCTTGATAGATAGAAGGAGGGTTACCATTGCAAAGTCAGGGATGAAGGACCGGTAAAAGTTAGCAAATCCAAGGAAGCCCTGCAGCTGCTTCCTGGTTCTAGGAGCCTCCCGTGCCAACACCCCTTTGACTTTTTCCGGGTCCATTTCTATCCCCTTATTTGAGATGCGGTACCCCAAGTAGTCCAAGCAACTTTGGTGGAATTCACACTTTGACATCTTAGCATACAGATGGTTCTCCCCCAGTCTAGCAAGCACTTTTTTCACCAGTTTCACATGGGACGTATAATAATAATAATAATAATAATAATAATAAAATTTTATTTCTATCCCGCCCCTCTGCAACGCAATCGGGGCGGCTTACAATATAAAAACTCCATAGTCCCAGTACCCTAGCCCACCCCCCCCTTAAAACAATATTAAACTATAAAAGATTAAAAACATACAGTAAACTAAAAATATATAAATTAGAAAAATATTAAAACATACAATAGGTTTTTTTAAAAAATAATAATAATAATAATAATAATAATAATAATAATAATAAATGATTACAGCTCAGGGAGGACAGCCGAGTCTTGGGCCGGGATAGTTATTCAGGAAAGGCCTGCCGGAAAAGATCCGTCTTGACAGCTTTTTTAAAGCCGTCTAAGGTGTTAATAAGACGGATCTCGTCCAGCAGGCCATTCCATAATCTGGGAGCAGCAGCGGAGAAGGCCCTCTGGGAGGTCACCGACAGCCTTGTTTTCATAGGCTGTAACAGATTCCTCCCAGAGGACCGAAGTGCGCGGGGAGGGTCGTACGGAAGGAGGCGGTCCCGGAGATAAGTTGGACCCAAGCCATGCAGGGCTTTAAAGGTTATAACCAACACCTTGTACTGTGCCCGGAAACGAATAGGCAGCCAGTGGAGAGCTTTTAGCACAGGTGTTATATGCTGTCTTCTGGAAACACCAGAAATCAACCTGGCTGCCATGTTCTGAACTAGTTGAACTAGTTGAAGTTTCCGAGTTAAGCACAAGGGTAGCCCCATGTAGAGCGCATTACAGAAATCCAGTATAGTCCTCAGAATAAATCAACACATTGTCCAAATACACCAAGACCCCCTTGCACAGAAATTCTCTCAATACATCATTGATCAAGTTCTGGAAAATGCCTGGAGCTCCACTTAACCCGAAAGTCATTACTAGGAATTCAAAAGCCCCCAGGGGGCAATTGAAAGCAGTTTTCCATTTGTCCCCCTCCTTGATTCGTACCCTGTAATAAGCCTCCCTCAGGTCCAGTTTGGTAAATATCTTCCCCTTGGACAAATGGGCTAGTATGCCCTTCATCAAGGGCAGGGGATACTGATTTGAAATGCTGATTGCATTCTACCCCCGGTAGTCCTGGATCAAACACAGGCCCCCATCTGCCTTATGCCTGAACATCACCGGGGCCCCCAAAGGTGAGGTCGAGGGCCTGATGAACCCCCGAGCCAAATTTTTGTCTATGAACTCCCGGAGGGCATTCATCTCAGCCGGCATCATGGAATAAATCCTGGGTTTGGGTAGCTTAGTCTCAGAAAGTATCTCAGTGGCACAGTCAAAGAGTCTGTGGGGTAGCAAAATGTCGCACTCCCTCTCCTCAAAAACATATTGCCATGCCTTATATTCCACCTGCAATCCTTTCAGCTCCCCGTGGACTAAAGCGGTTGTGCAGCTCTGCGACTTGGCCTCTAGAGGGGCTCCTTCCCTTGGGAGAACTTCCCCCACCCCGTGCTCCTGCACACACACAGGATCTGCAAAAGTCATTGTCTTTTTTAACCAGTCTATGATGGGGTTGTGGAACTATAGCCAGTTTAGTCCCACCACTGCAGCGGGAACTAACTCTGGGGCAATCACAAATTGAACTTCTTCCTGATGATTCCCCATTCTCATGCATATTGGACCAGTCATTCGCCTGACAGGGCCCCCCTTCATCATCCCCCCATCCATCTGTGATAGCCAGATGGGGCTTGTCCAGCTTGATAGTGCTAATGTCCAGCTCACTGACTAGGGAGGGGTGCATTAGGACTTGGGTACACCCGCAATCCACCATTAACATTACTTTTTGGGTGCCCCCCCTTTTCCAAAGCCTAACTTGGCTTTTATGAAGAAAGGGCCTTTCACCCCACTCACCACAGCATCCGCGTGCCCTTCGGGGTTAGCCCACCCTCGGGCACTTAGTAGGGCAGGCTGGAGCCGTTTCCCACCGGCTCCGCATAGGAAGAGGAAGATCCACTGTCATCTGGTTCTTCCGAAGACTCCCCCGCCGCATGGCCTGGTATCAAGTCACGTACTGCTGCTTTAAGCTTGGGCTTGAGTGGGGTCCTCGACGTCAGTTACCTCCCTTCACTCCGCTGGGGCTTCTCAGCTGCAGCTGGTTCCCGAGGGCTCCTCTCCGGGCATGCAGCTATGCGATGGCCCCCTTTTCCACAGTGCAGGCACAAACCTTTTCTCATCCTTCGCTCCCTCTCCGACTCTCCTGTCGTGGTTCCACCTGGGCGGGCCGCTTTGCCTTTCTTCCCGGTAGACCCAGTGGTCTTCCCCTTGGATCCTTGCTGGTGCCAAGCCAGCTTGAAGCTCCGTCTCAGCGTCTCCACTTCTCCGGCAAGCCGTACCCACCCCAAGAGGGTCTCGGGGTTCCCCTGGAACAACGCCCATTCAAGGATGTCTGCGTTCAGGCCATCCTGGAAAAAACTGCACCTTTATGGCCTCCGTCCAGTCGGGCACCTGACTGGCCAGGCGGCGGAATTCAGTGGCATACTCCCCCATGGTCTTTGAACCTTGCTTCAGTTGCCTGAGATCCGCCCGGGCTCTTCTCACTCTCAAGGGGTCTTCAAATTGGGCCCGCAAAGCTAGCAGGAACTCATGGAAGTTTTCTAGTTCTGGGGCTCCCATATCATAAAGCCCCACCAACCACTGCGCTGCCTCTCCCTCTAGCTGGTTGGACACATACTGCAACTTCTCAGCCTCCGTCTGGAACTCCTCATCCCACTGGGACATAAACCCCACCACCTGGGTCAGGAAGTATGGCTACTAGAAATATTCCTAACCTTTGCTGTATTTAAATAATAATAATTTTCATTGATTGCTTAGTGTTGTTTAATAATGCCAACAACTGATCTAGTTATGATTGAATTTTCAGTACCTAACTAATCATAGAGAATGGCCCAGAATTGGTCCTCATGAACTCTACTTTAAAAAAAGAGTAAGAATCAGGTAAGGGTTGCTGGGGAAGTCATATTCCCACAATCCTGTTGAGGCACTGTCAGAGAACATAGATTGGGATGGCCAAGGGTAGATCTGGATGTCATAGAATCATAGAATCATAGAATTGCAGAGTTGGAAGAGACCACGAGGGCCATCCAGTCCAACCCCCTGCCACGCAGGAAATCACGATCAAAGCATCCCCGACAGATGGCCTTCCAGCCTCTGTTTAAAGACCTCCAAAGAAGGAGATCCCACCACGCTCCGAGGGAGTGTGTTCCACTGCCGAATAGCTCTTACTGTCAAAAAGTTCCTCCTAATGTTGAGGTGGAATCTCTGTTTCTGGAGCTTGCATCCATTGCTCCGTGTTCCAGTCTCTGGAGCAGCAGAAAACAAGCCTGCTTCATCCTCAACGTGACACCCCTTCAAATACTTAAACAGGGCTATCATATCACCTCTTAACCATCTTTTTTCCAGGCTAAACATACCCAGCTCCCTAAGTCTTTCCTCATAAGGCATGGTTTCCAGACCTTTCACCATTTTAGTCATCCTTCTTTGGACACGCTCCAATTTATCCATATCCTTTTTGAATTGTGGTGCCCAGAACTGGACACAGTATTCTAGGTGAGGTCTGACCAAGGCAGAATAGAGCGGCACTATTACTTCCCTTGATCTAGACACTATACTTCTATTGATGCAGCCCAAAATTGCATTGGCCTTTTTAGCTGCTGGATCACACTGTTGACGCATGTTCAACTTGTGGTCTACTAGGACTCCTAGATCCCTTTCATATGTAGTCTCATTCAGCCAGGTCTCCCCCATCCTATATCTATGCATTTCATTTTTTTGCCCTAAGTGCAGTACCTTACATTTCTCTGTATTGAATTTCATTTTGTTAGCTTTGGCCTATCTCTCCAGGTCATTTTGAATTTTGATCCTGTCCTCTAGGGTATTAACTACTCCTCTTAATTTGGTGTCATCTGCAAATTTGATAAGTATGCCCCTAATTCCCTCATCCATCTCATTGATAAAGATGTTGAATAGCACTGGGCCCAGGACTGAACCTTGTGGCACTCCACTGGTCACATCTTTCCAAGATGAAGAGGAGCCACTGCTGAGCATCCTTTGGGTTTGGCCAGTCAACCAATTACAAATCCATTGAACAGTTAACTTGTCTAGCCCACATTTTACAAGCTTGTTTGCAAGAATGTCATGGGGAACCTTGTCAAAGGCCTTACTGAAATCAAGGTATACGATATCCACAGCGTTCCTTTCATCTACCTAGCTGGAAATTTTATAAAAAAAAAAAAAAGAGATCTGATTAGTCTGGTATGACTTGTTTCTCTGAAACCCATGTTGACTTTTTGTGATTATGGCATTGCCTTATAAATGTTCACAGACTCTCTGTTTAATGATCTGCTCTACAATCTTCCCTGGTATTGATGTCAGACTAACTGGACGATAATTGTTGGGATGCTCTTTTTCCTCCTTTTTGAAGATGGGGACAATGTTTGCCCTCCTCCAGTCTGCTGGGACTTCTCCTGTTCTCCAGGAGTTCTCAAAGATTATTGCCAATGGCTCTGAGATTATATTTGCCAGTTGTTTTAATACTCTTGGATGTAGTTCATCTGGTCCTGGAGATTTAAATTCATTTAGTTTGAGAACGTATTCCTGTACTACCTCTTTGCTTATTCTGTGCTGGATTTCCCCAATTGTGTCCTCTGTTCCTTTATCCTCAGGTTGGTCACCCTTTTCCTTTTCTGAAAACACCGAGGCAAAGAAGGTGTTGAGTAATTCTGCCTTTTCTCTGTCCCCTGTTAGCATTTTGCCATCTTCTCCACGTAGTGGCCCTATCATTTCCTTCTTCCTCCTTTTGCTGTGGACATACCCCCCAAAAAAAACTTTTTATTTTTCTTAACCTCTCTAGCAAGCCTGAGCTCATTCTGCACTTTAGCTTTTCTGACTTTACTCCTACATGTGTTCGCTATCTGTTTGAATTCTTCTTTGGTGATTTCCCCCTTTTTCAATTTCCTATACATGTTCTGTTTAAAACTTAACTCCGTTGAAATTTCTTTAGTCATCCATCCTGGTTTCTTGAGACACCTCCCATTTGTCTTCCTCAATGGTACTGTTTGAAATTGTGCCTTCAGTCATGGTAGATCTCTGGGTGATCTGCAGTAGACCAGCCAGGGTTCCATATTCTCAGTTTGTTTGTTTTTAACAACAGCCACAACAACATGACTCCCTGTCCTGAATTGCACTGCTAAAATGAAGGAGCAACCAGCCACAGAATTTGGGGTGGAGGATGGTGAGCTCCATTCATACTTGAAAAAAAATCCACACTTCACAGTTATAAAATGTTCAGGTTTGTTGGTTTTTGGTACCAGGCTCCAGTTGGTGGCCCTAATTAAAAAAATAGAAAGAAACCCTGTAAATGCTGTTGGGAGATATGGGTGAATTGTCTAACTCTGTATAAGGTAGAGTTATACATTCAATAAATGTACCAATGGCAACGAGAGATAGGAAACTTCCCAAACCGCACTCCCATGACCACTATTGCAAGTATAGAGATATCTTGGATTGACTTGAGTTCTTTGGTACATGTTTTTTATTCTGCAGATCCAGTGGCTTGATTGATTTGATGGATTGGAGATTTATCTCCCACTTTGTTCTGCACGCTCAGAGGAGCTTATAGCAGTTGTTTTCAAACACAAATGCTTCTGTCCCCAAAGGCTCACAGTATAAGTCAGTGAATGGTTGGGGGATGATGTCCATAGGCTGCAATCCAACATCCCTGCAGAGTAGTGTAAACATCCACATGTGGAGATATGCTCTGCCAGCACTACCCAACCTGCATGCAGAATGGCAAGATGTCAACATCTGGGTGGTGTTGTGCAGTGTTCAACATTGTAACATTGCTGTATATGCAACACCACTTTCACTTCTGTCAGCAGAATAGGTCTGTTGTGCCATAGAAACAATTCACCCTGCATGTGTAGCATGACTTTTGCGTGTGTATGTCACTAATAGGATGTCAACCATAGCATGCAAAACACAACCAGTCTCAACAGCCATCAAAAGAGCAGACTTTCTGCAACAGTCATGTCTTAGTGATTTCTTCTTCAAGGGTACCATAGAAAGTAGTGGCTTGGAGAAGCAACCCCAAGTGTTTCTGGGGCTACTTTCCAGGTAGTGAGCATTTCTTCATTGTGATTAGAACAGGGTTGGAGAACCTTGGCCCCTCCAGATATTTTGGGCCTCAATTGCCAGAAGCTCCAATCAGCATGATCATTTTAAGACATTATGAGAATTGTCATTCAAAACATCTGGAGAATGAAAGTCCTGATTCTTCAGCTTCTTCTTTACAGCAGCTATGCCAGTTGTCAAGTGGGAAGGGGTGCTTTAGAATGGGATAGATGGGATAAGGAGCAGAGTTCAGCCCAGAAGTAGCGGCAAGGATACCTTTGGAGCTCTGCCCTGTGTCATCCTATCACTGTTTTTGCTTCAAGCCATTCAAAGGGAGACTTGAGTAATTTACTCCCTTTTTGTTCTATTGACCACCAACAGGGCACCTTGGCAACATGTGGATTTCAGGTCAATGTCCTTTTTCCTTTTAGACACTGGGAACCTACCTGTAATCCAGCTGGACACTGTCACCACGGAAGACTTCCTGGATGTGATTATGCACACCAAGCCCTCTGCTAAGAATTTAAGCCAGAAATACACCAACTGGCAAAGAGAATTTGAGTCTGTCTGAGTCAGACTTAGGTTCTGAAACTTTAAGCCAAGATTTCAACCCTTCACAAAAAGGCAGCCCCAGCCAGTTTCTACAATCAAGAGGCTGAACACCTGTATTCATTTTCTTTTCTTTTGAAAAAGAACATCAGGAAGAACAGACTAGGACATTTAATGACTGAGAAGAAGCTGGCAATTGTTCTTTGGCCTCTTTTCCACACCTTTCTTCCTTGCTGCTGGCCTTTTATTACTATGCAAAGAAAACAGTTTTGCACTTTATTATTTTATACCTAAAACCAGTTGGTAACATTAATATATTTTTATATCATCTGGCTGACATCTAGGACCCATTTGTTGCAGACTCACCATACTAATATTTTGCTACTGGGCTTTTTCCCCTTAGCGGAACAAACTGGCAGGTGTTTTAGCTGCTTTTTCCAGGGATCCTTGCATTAAATAGTTTAGGCATAAGCAGGACTGACAACTATGGGGAATAAACTCATTGGTCCCTCTCAGGGTGTATTTTGGAGTCTTCTTTACTTGTGCAAGACTACAAAGGCACAAAGTATTAATCACAGAATCATAAAGTTGGAAGAGACCCTGAGGGCCATCCAATCCAATCCCCTGCCATGCAGGAACACGCAATCAAAGCATTCCAAACAGATAGCCATCCAGCCTCTCTTTAAAAACATCCAAAGAAGAAGACTCCACCACACTCCAAGGCAGCACATTTCACTCCCAAATAGCTCAGGAAGTTCTTCCTAATGTTGAGGTGGAATCTCTTTTCCTGTAGTTTGAGTCCATTGCTCCATGCCCTAGTCTCTGGAGAGCAGAAAACAAGCTTGCTCCCTTCTTATTCCCCTTTCCTGGATATTTGAGAATTTAAGGTATACAGTACTTTCCCAAGATGACCTTCTCTGATTGGTGAGATTACTAGGCTCTTGGGGCCAAACTAGGTATAAAATGGGAGCTGTGTGGAGCATCTCTCATTTTGTTTTTTGTTTTTAATATAGTGAAGCTGTGAGAAACTCCAAATTTAAATGGGGCAACACCAAGGGGAAAAGTGATTAACTTTTTCCTGCTACCTGTTTTCCTATCCAGATTTGACTGTTTCCTCACAATTCTGCTTCTACTCCATAAAAAAATCTCAGGACAATAGTTCTAGTTTCAGCTTGTAATGTCTTCCAGGTCACCTTCTTCTGTTCAAGCCCCCCTTTTGTGCCATCAGTGTGTTAAATGAGAATATCTAACTTTGAGGGGGGGAATGAAAGGAGTGCTCCCCCTAAATAAGAATTCCACCCCAAAATTTTCCTACACTTTTCATATTTCTAACATTTCCCCTAACCTAAAACTTCAATTAGGCATTTAAAAATAGTTTAGGCAGGCAAAGTTACCAAGGGAACACAGAAAACGGCAGAGTTCTAGGTATGAACAATTTTCAGCATCTCACTCTGTGCAATGCTAGAAAGTTGAAGACTGAAGAAAAAATTCATTTGTATGGGCAGAATTCTTATTTGGGGAGGGCAATGCCCTCATTTTGCCCCCCCCTTCTTCTCGTATTCTTTGTGGATTTTTGGGAGACTATAGGCATGACTAGGGAAGTGAACATCTCTGTCTCTGCGGTTGTCTAGATGGTGAAATTACTCCATGTAGAATTCACAGAGAATACAATCTGTCCCAACTTGCTCTAAACGAGATTCACAGAATTCAGAAGGAGGGGAACTAAAACCTCCACAAACTGCACAGTAAAAGGAATTGCAGTTTCCCCTGATATTTTCTGGAAAATGCATGTAAACGCACATTTTCAGATATGTGAACATCAGAATTTGCAAAAAGGTGGACAAGGTACTCCAGACGGGTCGCCAGACCTCTACGAGCCTCCTCCGAGTCTCCTGTACCCAGGTGACGACTTTCGCCAGACCCCAGTGTCACTGGGTTGGCAAGTTCCGCGGCTGGCAATCATGTCCCTTTGCAGACTTGCTTGGGACGCAACCATCACATTGCCATTATAAACGGGAAGTCGTCTCAGTCATAAATCATAATGGAGACTGTAGTCAAGAAATAAGATGACAACTAGGACTTGGAAGGGCAGCTACGAAGAAACTAGGTAAGATCCACAAATGTAAAGATGCTGTATATCATTGAATACCAAACGTAGAATTGTCCATGCCATAGTATTTCCAATATCTAGGTGTGGTTGTGAAAACTGGAAAATGAAGGAAACTGACAGGAGAAGAATCAACTAGTTTGAAATGTGTTGCTGGAGGAGAGTTCTATGGATACCACGGATTGCCAAAATGAACAATAAAAGGGTCTAAGAACAAATCAAGCTTGAGCTCTCCCTAGAAGCCAAGACAACTAAACTGAGGCTATTGTGCTTTGGAGATCTCATCAAACATGACTCATTGGAAAAAGACAATAATGCTTCATAAAGGCAGTAGGAAAAGAGGAAGACCATATTACATGTGAACAGACTCAGTCAAGGAAACCATGGCCCTGAGTTTGTGAGATCTGGCCTGTTAATATCTGTTGCAAATATTCTACATTGGTTACTAAGTTTTGTATGTCTAATTAAGGTCTCCTGGCCCAACCAACCACAGCCCACTTTAAGAGGCAGCAGCCAGATAATTAAATAATTAACAAAATAATTAATAGCCGGAGCAGTTACACAAGTCTAGGTTACAGATCCGTAACTTTAATACTGGATGCAGCCGGAATATCTTGGAGGTCCCTCATTCGTAGGGTTGCTGTAAATCAAAGCCAACTTGATGGCAAATAACAGCAGCAGTTTGAAGTAAATTTGCTAAAGTTAATTGTAACCAAGGTTGTAGTCATATGCAGAATTAATTATGAGTGAACTATGTTGATGGACTTTTGAATACTTTCGAATTTGAATACATAAGACTTGTTTGCACAGATAGTTGAAAGCAGTGAAATCCATTATTGGAGACTAGTATTTTTCCTTTCTTTCAATGGAGTTGTAACTAACTTCTGTTGGATTAGGGATGAATTTTTCCCAGAAAGCTTTACCTTATTTTTATCATGCATATATCTGGCTTGTGGGGGCAATTAGCTAATACACATTGGAAACTGCTTAATGCAGTGTAGATGTGTAAATTGCTATTGCTTAAAACAATTTGTAAGCCGCTCTGATAGTCTTGTGGCTGAAGAGCAGGGTATAAATAACTAACTAAATAAAAGATGTACTTTTGATTCCAAAAGACTCCCAGGGCAGCTAACAAACTATGCTTTAAGGATATTTTACATTTCAAAAAATAGTTGGGCAGGATCTTGTCAAAATTAAACACTATTATGTCCCATTGGTATGCTAATATGTGTTTGTATATTTCTTTGTAAATTACTTAAGTTCGTTCAGCAGTTCACCTACCTGGGAAACATCATCTCCTCAGATGCCAAGATTGACAAAGAGATCGATCACAGATTAGCAAAGGCATATAGCTCATTTGGAAGACTTTACAAAAGAGTCTGGAGTAATAAACACCTGAGGCAAAGCACAAAAATCAGTGTGTATAGAGCCATTGTACTGTCTATTCTCCTTTATGGATCTGAAACATGGGTCACCTATCGCCACCACTTACGACTCCTCGAACGCTTTCATCAGCGCTGTTTACGCACAATCCTAAATATACACTGGACTGACTATGTGACGAATGTTGCTATCCTTGAGCAAGCAGGGATCACCAGCATTGAGGCCATGATATTGAGAACACAACTGCGCTGGGCAGGGCACATTTCCAGGATGGAGGACCATCGCCTCCCCAAAATAGTACTCTACGGTGAACTCGCCACGGGTTAGCGTAAGAGGGGCATTCCAAAAAAGCGATACAAGGACTCCCTGAAACAACATCTCAGGCTCAGCCAAATTGATCACCAACAATGATCCGCCCTGGCCTCACATTGGGAGGCATGGAGACGCACTATCCACAATGCTGCAGCCTTATTTGAGAACTCACGCCGAACAAGTCTTGAGAAGAAACAACAACACAGAAAGAATCACAACCCGGAAACATCACCCAAGGAGACCTTCTGCTGTGCTTTCTGTAACCGGACTTGTTTATCTCGGATTGGCCTTTTTAGTCATCAGCGCGCTTGCAGTAAGCGCGGGATGAGTCCTTCCTGAATCTTCATTTGCGAAGAAAAGCCAGAGAGAGAGAGAGAGAGAGACTCCCAGAATAAGGAATAATGTTCCCCAAACAAGTCAAGCTAGCATAAAACTAGGCATTTCTTGAAAATTTCTTCACCCTCGTCTTTGTTTTCTGTTGATTTTAACAAGAAAGGTTTATTCCTTTAGAAATCTGTGTGAATGAAATATTTAGCTTTAAGTAAATGGCTGATCATTTTGTAAGATAATTTCTGATCATCATTCCTAATTCTGTTTCACTTGACTATGATATATAGGACACTTGGCCAACCTGATGTGTTAGATTGGCCGGTGATGGCTGCTGCACTCCCAACACATACAGGGGGCACCAGTTTGGAGAAGTCTTTCATACAGAAAACCTGGGTGTATTTTTCTTCCAAAAGAGTGTATTCATATTCATAAACTTCCTCTTTCAGTAAAGCCAACACTCCAGTTACAGTCTAGTAGTTTAACACTCAGGAGCATGATAAAGTAGTCATAATGGGCTTCCATTCTTACAATTTTGCAAATGGACCAGAAAAGCCGTTTTACTGTCATTGCAAAAGTTAGCTCATTTTGGTGCAGTTAACACATGCAGGAATGGCAGGGTTTGGTTTAAATTGTAATTCCTTTTTACAGCTGCACTAACAAAACCCTATAAAATTGGGGAATGTGTCCCTCTGGTTTCCAAAGGATTTGTTCCCCTTATGTGTTTGGAAAGGAATAAGAACCCCCCTCCCCAATACAATGAAACCTTGCAACTAGCAAGTTAATAGGACCCTGGTGCAGCCTAACCGCAGACATTCATAGTCTATAAAGCGTTATGCACCAGATCTTTCTTTCCAAGCTACTTCTGTTAATAACACCATCTAATTAAAACATCTGTAAAACCCTTATAGTTTTAATTTTTATATAAAGTTTGATTTTTTAAAATTAATGGTCTGGCAGAACTTCAGCCTGGAATGATGAGACAGCTTTAAATTAAGAATAGCTGGTTAAGTTGCAAGTGTTTGTATTAAACTGGATCAAGCAAAAGAAAGAGGCTACCCATGGTGAGTAACTGGAAAATGAATTCCTTGATTTTTGCCCAGTCAGAATGAACAGTGTCTCCTAGTTCTGTTTGCTTTGGGGCTTAAAACAAAACAAAACACCATCAACAAAAATTGGTTACTGTAAAATGTATTTATTAAAAAGGGGATTCATTGGAAATCAAGGTGTTTGGTTCAGGTGAGCAGGTAATCCTGCCCAACCCCAAACCTAGTATTGGTAGCCCCACAAACTTGGTGACTGGGCCACAACCATGCTGTTAGTACATTACTACCTTGGCTCATGGCATCATGTTCACATCAGCTTACTCTAAGGATGGAGTGTGGCCCAGAGGATAGGCTGGACATGAGTGAACTTGTTTTAAGGTCTTGATTATTTGGATAGTCTTGCAGAACTCTTGTGTGAATAAGGTATGCCAAAAAAATTAAGGACAGGCATACCTAATTGTTTTTTAAAAAATCTTGATGGTAAATTCCTTTTTACACCCAGCCAGCCCCTCCCTTTCTTCCTCATCTTCTGTCTAATTAGGAGCTTTTTAAGCAGCATCAGCATTGGGAAGATGGTAAAGGAGAGCTGAAGAAATACACTTTTGGGGTTGGGTTGTGGTAGTATGTCTGCAGTAAACATTAAATGAAGCTTGAGCTCAGAAAGACTGTGATTCTGTCTAGTGGATCCTACTGTAGCCGTGTGTGCCTGCCTGCAGAAGGCAAGGTAAACAGCAGCTGCCTCCAGAGTTCCTTACTAAGCAAAACAGAGAGAAAATGGGAGCAGATACACCTGCTTCTAAAGTTACCCCCAGCATGTTAAAAAAGAATGATGTGTATGTTTCTAAAAGGCTCAAAATGTTTTTGACTACTTATGCAAGGCTTACCTGAACTGGTTGTTTCATTTCACATGTGCATATTGTTAGTTTTGAGTAAACAATTTGCTAAAACATGTTGAACTGCTCTCCTCCTCCTCTGTATACGAACCTATCTTTATTCTTTCCATGTTATTTCTGCCTCTGGGTACCACATTTTGTATTAAAGAAGCCCAGGTACAAGCCTCCTTTGTTAACTGAGGCATACCTGTAAGAGTACATGTTTACTACTGGCTGCTTTAGGCCAAGGCCAGATAAGAATTGGGGGTGGTACTAGGGTCCCATCTATACGAGGGGGTAAAAATACAATCTCCTCCAAAGAAACAGCAATTCAGTGCTACAACCTGTCTTAATGGTCAAAAGAGCCCCCCTAAACTTTGCATTTCCTTAGCCTAAATGGTGACCACAAGTGATTTACTCGTGCTTTTAAATCTGCCGCCACCAATTTTTTTTAAAGTTCACCATGGTGCACACATGCGATATTTCATATTTACCAAAAGAGAGAGAGAGAGAGAGAGAGAGAGAGAGAGAGAGAGAGAGAGAAAGATCACCATTTTATCAACCTACTGGACTCTTGCTTGGCCGAAAATTCAACATGGAGTCAGCAGGTGCTTTCCCTGTTTGCTATCCCCACCCCCATGCTCATCCAGCCAATCAGCTTATACTGCCTGGTTGCAGCAATGTAAATGCAACTGTCTTAACGATCGCATATTTGCATGCCCTATGGAGCTTTTTTTTTAATCTCAGAGAAAAGCTCCAAAGGCTTGCCTTTGGAGTTTTATGGTGGATTTGGCTGCCCTGCTTCTGAATGAGATGTATTGATGTGAATATCCGTTTGGACGGATTGCCTTCCATGTGATTGGCATTTGGATTATTTTCACCATTTGGATGAGATCTAGGTGACCATGGCCAAGCACCATATTTTACATGGAGAGGGGCCTAGGTTCAATGCCTGGAATCTCTAAAGGATCTTGACAAGTTGCTGCTAATCAGAGTAGTATGTAGAGCGTTAGCTGGATCAAGGGGAGGGCTGGGAAAAGTTATCCTTTGGACTACAACTCCCACAATCCCCCCATCATCTGAGAGAGGGAGTCCAAAATAATGTTTCCAAGAGCTGAACAGTCTTCTGATTTGTATAAGGAAGGCTTCTGTGTACTACTGAGTATACATAAGAATTTAACACTAAAGGGTTGTCTAAACAGTGAAAATACTCCTCACAGAAAGTGAGAAGAATCCTATCTGTCTTAAAGGCATTCCACTTCGTTTCGTCTATAGGAAAGGAGGGGGGACCAAAACATCAAAAACTCTACAGGAAAAGCCTTTGCAGTTTTTGCTGGAGATTGTTAAAAACAGCGAGGGGAATGTGCATTCCTGCTCATTGGGACAAGCGATTTGATATGAATTGCTTTCCCATAAGAGAGGAAGCGCAAAGTTGATTGGCCGGGTGAGCACAGGGGGCGGGGCTTACTAACAAGGCAAGCACCCGCTGCTGCCATGTTGGTTTTTCATCTTAGTGAGCGAGTCCTAAGTGAGAAAATGGGGTGGGTTTTTTTGCTTTTCTGTTAAATGGTGGCAAATTGAGATAAGCACAAATGCAAGTAAATCACTCATGGCCCCCATCTTGCATGCGAAGCTTATGGGGGGCAAAAACATCATTAAGACAAGTCGCAGCTGCTGCAAAATGCCATCACTGCGAGGCACTCCTTTTTTTTTTTTTTTTTTTTTTTGCCTCATATAGACAAGCCCCAAGTCTCTTGGCTTGTTTCCTCTAGAACAGAGGCAGGCATTGACTCCACAAGTTAGAACGTCTCAAAAGACTTTTTATAGCCTTTTATTGCATATCTAGGCATATGCACATTAGTCCTTTTGAAACAGAACTGCCAGACTCACCCAGTGGGGCACTTGCAGTCCTATTGGGGATTCCCCCCACCGTCTTCTTTGTCTTCACCCCTCCATGTAAGGGGCTGCATGGCCGCTGCCATGTCTGGCCAGCTTTCTCCCAGTCGGCATTGCATGCCGGAAGGAGGACAACAGTAGCGATCAATCATGGCAAAGAGAGCTGCCAAATAAGTGGCAGCCAATCAGATAAGTGGCAGCTTACAATCTGATTGGCTGAGGGGGTGGGACTTGCTGCATGTGCAGCAGGTTTTCACTCCGGTCCGGCGGTCGGGTATATATTCTTGACCGCCGCACCGGACTGAACAGTTGCTCTTCAGGAGCCGACCCACTTTTTTGCTTTGCATTTGTACTTTGGTATTTTGTATTTGTTTTATGTTGTCTATTTTACTTATATATCTGTATGTATATTTAATCAACTGTCACAACTTTTGGTGGCGGTTGGCATGGGTTCTGATCCAAGATAATCAGCAATGGGGTCTCTGTCAAGTTCATGGTCATGGTCAAGTTCATGGAGAACACCGAGGTCAGCGGGTCATGCCAGCTCAGAGGCGTGTGTTTACAGTTACCCCCACCCAGTTCCTGTTGGTAGGAAGGGGGAGAAGGGATTGGCGGGCAATCAGGGGCCTGCCCAGACTCCTCCCCGTTTCTGATAGGTAATTGTTGGCAGGCGTGCCGACAGCGGTATCATCAAGCAACAGTTGGGTGGTCCATGTCTGGATCTGAATCCATGTGTTTGATCCAACCAAATGCAGCTGTCATCAATAAAGTTGTGGCTTTTATTGCCAATATATATCATTGAATCAATACATTCTTTCAAACTTATATTGTTTCTGTTTTCATCGGGTAAGGAGGGGAAGGGGGAAAACATATCCTGCATGGACACACAATTGTTATTTATGAGGCACATTCCTTTCTTCCTTAAAGGAATCCACTTAGGAAAGTTGTCAGGTATTGTTGGTGGAAGATGCACAGAAACGTAACAATCTCAATATTGCACAAACAGTTCTGATGCCCGAGGAGAAGATTCCACCTTGTGGCTTGGACTCTGTAGTCCAACCATATTGAGGGAGGGAACACTCATTCCTAGTGTTGTATCACAGTAAAAACTGGGCTGTGCAGTCTGGAAGATATGTGTTTTACTACTACCCAGGTTACATGCTCTACTACTCCAGACTGCAAATGGAGGAATGGGTTAGGACTGCACGTCAGTTCTTCTAATCAAGCCTTTTCCTTCTCTTTGCACTTAGAAAACTAGCACACTAGAAGGAAAGGTTACATTGCCACTTCTTGTTCTGACATGCTAGTTTTCTAAGAGTGGGGAGGTTGAAGTTGGTTTTTTCCCCCTTTTTTGAGAGAGAGAATTTGAACATGATCTTCCCACTCTGAAGTGCAGTCCAGCCAAGAGTTGCAACAAGCAAAGTCTGCTGATTGGACGTCACCATCCTTATGAAGCACACTATTGGATGTTTTAGTTTTTAGCACTGCAAGGTGATGCACAAATCCTTTCAGGTTTCTTCACAGCAGATGCTGGAGAATGTGGTCTATAGCCTGGGGAAAACTCTCACAGGTTAGGTATGGAGGTGGATTAATTTTCCCTTCATCAGCTTCTCGGTATTTCCCTACAAAAAGAAAAAAAACCCTACTTTTTAAAACTATGTCAGTGTAACTATAGAGGTTTTACTGGACAACTATGCATAACCCATGATGCTGGCACACGACAAGCTCTCACTACATGATTAGTGTCTGACACAGCTTAATGATTGCATATCCTTTGTTAACTCACTCCTCCTCCTCTACCATTCCCCCTCCCCCATTCTGTTTTGTTGGTACACAGTGGCTGAGATCATACATTGAGGAGACAGAGCACAGCTTTATGCACACTGAGTTATGTAGTGGTTGCACAATGCACCTCTTTAGTGAATTGTGATATTATGTAACTGAATGTGCATGCATATCTACACACACAGTGCACATGATGTGTGTAAAGTTGCACCACGCATGCAACTCCCATTCCACAACTTTGAACTGAATATAGATGTTCTGTCTCATACAAAAAAAGTCCAACTGCTTCTGTAAGAGAACTCACGCATGAGTAAGATGACAACAGGATTCTGGCCATTGCTTCACTGTGGTGCTATAAACCATGGCTTAGATCCTGCATCAGGAAATATAGCTGCAGGGCCCTGTTGCCACAGCTTGCCACAAAGTGCCTCGCTGCCAGGAAAGGCATGGATGCTTCTTCACTCACCACTCCGCTCCCCAATGTCTTGGGAATCCCTGTGTTGGTTGCATTGTGTGGCTTCTAAGGTGAATTTGAGGGGACACTCTTGGTCATTGTACTGGTGCAATGACCATAAGTGTGAATTTGGATAGTTACGATATTGTAAGTTCGACTTACAACATCATTAAAACTGAAGAGGATGACAGACCATAATTCTCTGTTGCTTCAGAGGACAGGTCTAGAGCCACTGGTTAGAAACTGAAGGAAAGCAAAACTTGGCTAAACCCTGAGAGAAACCTAATGTTGAGAGCTGGTAAGGATGATTCTGTTTCAGGAGATGGTAAGCTGCATGTGGCCAACTGCAAAAGCACTGTAGCTTCACCTTGTACTGCATATCTTGCACTGAGCAGGTGTTTGGGTTAGCTGGGCCAAGGCCTTTTCCAAACTATTACTTTAAAAAATGCTCCACTGATTTTGAGAATAAAACTTCTTCTCAAGGAAAGACAATAGTGGCCAAGTGGGTGTAGCGTCATGCTCCAACTCCACAGTTCCATGTCCTCTCAGGGCACAGGAGGAGTTGCTGCTTACCAGCCTGGGGGACAGGGCAAATCAGATGAGGAAGAAGCAGCTGGTAAGAAACAAGAGTGTGCTCACAAGTGTGTCCAACAACTTTCCCTGGGTGCCAAGACCAGCTGCATCTTTATCATCTGGACTGCCTCTCCACACCCTTCCCTCCCCACCAGCAAACAACAGTGTCAACAGCCTTTCTCAAGGCCTTACAGCTGCTAGAGGAGAGGTTTGGGGTTGGGTGCAAGGAACCAGAGAATATACCCTGTGTCCCATCTAAAAGGAGAAATATGCACATGTAAGCTACACTTATGCACATGTATGCAACTAACAGGACCCCACCAAATATCTCCAATGCCTTCAAAATGCAACTCAAACCCACTTTGTTCTCAGGGAGAAAGCCCCTCCCCTTTTGAAATCTCAAAATGCATTTGGGAAGGGTCAGGAAATATTTTTGGGAATACCATGTCCTTTTGTTTTGCTTTGTTTCCCTCTTCACAGCTGTTGCATCAATCTCTTTTGCATCAATTATGCCTTACAACATTTTGGAAGCAGTTGCCTTTATTAGATTTTCCTTGGTTCTTTTCCAGACTGTGAGGCCGTGTTCTGGAAGAGTTTACTTCTGACGTTTCACCTGCATCTGTGGCTGGCGTCTTCAGAGAATGGTTGGGTAGGAGTGTGTGTGGGATTTATATAATGTGAGCCCCTTTGTAAATCAGCAGTAGCAGAACATGTTATAAACCAACCTGGACACAAAATGTTATTTAAAAACACAGAAATTCTGGACCAGGCCAACAACTATCATGTCAGAATGCACAGAGAAGCTATTAAAATCCACAAACACCTAGACAACTTCAACAGGAAAGAAGAAACCCTAAAAGTAAACCAGATCTGGCTGTCAGTTTTGAAAAACAATAGAATCAAAACTCAACACTTACAAAGGAATTCCATCCAGGGACAGGGGGATTTCCAGCAGATAATGGGCCACCAACCAATTAACCAAACAGACACTAATCTCGCATTTCTATACCCAGAAACTAACCATTCAAATACACAAATTTACATGTACTCCCCAATAGGGGCTCACATTATATAAATCCCACACACACTTCTACCCAACCATTCTCTGAAGATGCCAGCCACAGATGCAGGCGAAATGTCAGAAGTAAACTCTTCCAGAACACGGCCTCACAGCCCGGAAAAAACTCAAGGAAAATCTATGGATGCCAGTCGTGAAAGCCTTCGGCTTCACAGTTGCCTTTATGCCTTGTTGGAATGCCTAAGAAGTACCTCACTGCAGCACTTACTTTTCATTCACTTGTCACAGAAAAACACAAACTCAAAAATGCCTTGAAAGGAGTAATTTTAAAAAATATCTATAAAACACCTGGCCAAAGTACAGTGCATCAGCCACGTGTGACCCACAAGCTATTTTTGTGGCCCTCCAAGGATTTCCTGGAAGTCAAAAAATTGGGAGAGGGAAAGGGGTTTTTTTAAAAATATTTTTTCTATGTGTGTGTGTGGGGGGGGGTGGCTCTTCAAAGTATCCTGTGGGGGCAGCACAGTCCCCTAGCCTCTGACAGTTGTCCACCTCTGCCTTAAAATCTTACTCATTGCACTCATTAAATTAATGCCACTTCTGCTCATCCTTTTCCATATGGGGATTGTGTAGTATTAGTGCAGCATGTCTGTACATGTGGTTAAGTATCCAGAGCTGTAAGAAAACACCCTGGGCTTACCAGTCTTTACCAGGATCCCCAGCATGCCAGCATTCTGGGCCCCTCCAACATCATCCCTGCAGTCCTGAGGCAAAACAAGACAAAACAGTGGCCTGAGTGAGCTTGGGATTCTTTGACACAGTGCAAGAAGGTGGCTCTTTAGACAGATGGACAACCGAGGCACTCACATCACCAATCATGACAGCTTCCTCCGGTACACAGTTGGTCCCCCGCAAGGCTTCCAGGAAAAACGTCTGCTCCGGCTTCCCCACCACCGTAGCTTTCACATCTGTGGCATATTCCAGTCCAGTAACAAATGGCCCAGGACCAAGGGCCAGGCCGTCTTTCCTCTTGTAATATCTTGCTTTATGTATGGCTATCAGAGGAGCACCATCAAGGATCAGCCTTGAAGAGGGAAAGAGCGTTGTGATTAGCCATCTTGAAGTGTAAGGTTCAAAGTTTCTTCAGACAGGCAAGAAATGTGCCTTCAAGTCCCGTCGATTTACGGCAGGTGACCCCATGAATTTCATAGGGTTTTATTATGGTAGCATACCTTGAATCTCTGCACACAGAGTCACATACTGAGGTTGCAATCCAACATCCCCTCAGAGCAGCACAAATATTCACATGTGAAGATATCCTGCACCAGCACTATGCAACCTCTATGCAGAAGGGCAACATTGCACAATACGTATCAATGACTGTCAATGTGCAGAGTTGCTGTATGAGCAACTCCTCTTTCTCCACTGTTAGCAGAATATGTCTGTTGCACTATAGCAAAAAAAGTCACCCTGCATGTGCAGTGCAACTTATGCACGCCTATGTCACTAACAGAAAGCCAGCCAATGCATGCTATGGAACACTGCACAACCTTAAACAGGATGTGGCTGTTCTGCATTGGACAAAAATGTCTGTCCACCTCCTCAGAGGAACCTAAGTATGCATAAGACACCCAACAGGATTCCAGCCATACTTTCTGGATAGCTTACAGAACATATAATGCAGTATTTAAAATACAGCAAAAACCAAACAAAACAGAACAAGGTGACATTTTTTTAAAAAAAATCCCATTTTTTTTTAGCAGGGAGAAAAATCAGACTAATCCTTTAAAATGAAGCCGTCCCGCCACCGATAGACGCTGGCGCCAGTGCAGCCCTGGCCACGCCAGAGCTCGCTCCTCCATCCCCCTCCCCCTGGAGAGACAGGGGTGGATGGCAGTCCCAATTGGCGTCGGTCCTTCCCAAGGACCCATGGTTTTTGGCCCACCCCGGGGAGGTGACCCTCTGGGAGGGCCTGGCTTGGAAGGGGGAGTGTCTATATGTCCCAGAGGCCGTTAAAAGTCCTGGGCATTTTGGGTATATAAAAACCTTGCACTTGGCCTAGAGACAGTTTTGGTGGCCAAAGATGAGAAAGGAGGTAGAGGAATATGTAAAAGGGTTTCCACGTGTGCAATGGCAAAAAGGGGGACAGGAAAGCCAAAAGGCCTGCTACAGCCTTTGCCTACCCCGACCAAGCCTTGGGAAGTCATCAGCATGGATTTTATAGTGGAGTTGCCAGAAAGTAGGAAAAAGACTGTTATTTGGGTGGTGACTGACATGTTCTCGAAACAAGCACATTTTGTGGCCTGCAAGAAACTCCCAACAGCCTCCCAGTTAGCCAGGTTGTTTATTCAACACATTTACAGATTACATGGCGTTCCTGCTAAGATTGTGTCTGACCGGGGGGCTCAGTTCACTTCCCAGTTCTGGAAGGCATTCACAAACCTTCTGGGAGTCGAATTAGGGTCCAGCAGTTCCCATCATCCCCAGAGTGATGGACAGTGTGAACGTAATAATCAGATTCTTGAATAGTATTTGAGATGTTATGTGAACTTCCAACAATCTGACTGGGTGGACCTCTTGCCTTTTGCGGAGGTCACCTATAACAACGCCATTCACCAGAGCACCGGCTTCTCCCCTTTCAAGATAGTTTCAGGACAAGACTTTAATCCTCTACCACTAGGGGAGGGGACCTCCAAGGACCCGGTCTCAGTGACCCAGTGGAGTCAGAAAATTAGAGATGCCTGGCCAAAAGTTGTTTCGGCCTTGGACTTTGCAAAAGCATGATACAAGCATCATGCTGACGAAAAACGGGACCCCTCCTCAGAGTACGCCATAGGGGACTTAGTTTTTTGTCCACCAAGTTTCTTAAAAGTCCCCAACCTTCAAAGAAGTTGGGGCCCAACTACATTGGTCCTTTTCCTATTGCTCGGGTGATAAACCCAGTGGCTTTTGAACTGTCGCTGCCCAAACTGTACCTTAATGTTCACCCTGTGTTTCATTCTAGCTTACTCAAGCCGGCGTGTCCTCCAGACCGTCATCATCCAGACCCGGGACCTGCTCCCCATCCTATCCTGGTCAACGACCACCAGCATTTTGAAATGTCTGATGTGTTGGACTCTCGGGTTCACAGGGGGGCTTTACACTACTTAGTAAAATGGAAACATCTGCCATTAGGGCATGCCGAGTGGGTTAGCTGTGAACATGTGAATGCTCCGGGCTTATTACGAAAGTTCCATGCCCGCTTTCCCGATAAGCCGGGCTAAATAAGGGGGGGATTTCTCTTTGGGTGGGTGGTATGTCAGGCTCATCCCTGAATTCTGGGAATTGGAGTGGAATTCATGGATAACCCTGACATGAGGCCGTTTTCCTTGCCTGGGCCTCTGGAGTGTTGGAGAGAGACCAGCCCGCCTTTTTGGCCTGGGAACATTTCTCCCCACAGCGGCTCAAGGTCAGGGCGTCCAGGTGCCAGCCGCCCTGAGAGGCAGGCATCTCTACTCCCTGAATGCTTTTCTCATGCTGAGGGGTTTATCTGGGGGTTTGCTCTTGCTGTTTTCAGTTTCGGCTTTGTCCTATGTTCCTGACACATGAATCCTTGTCAATAAAGCAATTTATTGATTGAATGTAAGCGTGTGTGCTTGGTACATCACTCAGGTGATTTTTTTAAAAAGTCTTCATCTTGAGCTAGACACATTAAATTAAAATAGTTTAATAACACTTAAAATAAAACTATTTTTAAAAGAATGAAGCTCAGTATGTCCATTTAAAACTCTTGGTTTGAACCTTATTGCAGACCCCCAATGAGATAAGACTCTCTGAATCAATGGAGGCTACAAGGCCAATGCAATTTTGGGCTGCATCAATAGAAGTATAGTGTCTAGATCAAGGGAAGTAATAGTGCCACTTTATTCTGCCCTGGTCAGGCCTCACCTAGAATACTGTGTCCAGTTCTGGGCACCACAATCCAAAAAGGATATTGACAAATTGGAGTGTGTCCAGAGGAGGGCGACTAAAATGGTGAAAGGTCTGGAAACCATGCCTTATGAGGAAAGACTTAAGGAGCTGGGTATGTTTACCCTGGAAAAAAGACAGTTAAGGGGCGATATGATAGCCCTCTTTAAGTATTTGAAGGGGTGTCACATTGAGGATAGAGCAAGCTTGTTTTCTGCTGCTCCAGAGACTAGAACACGGAGCAATGGATGCAAGCTCCAGGAACAGAGATTCCACCTCAACATTAGGAGTAACTTTCTGACAGTAAAAGCTGTTTGGCAGTGGAACACACTCCCTCGGAGCATGGTAGGATCTCCTTCCTTGGAAGTCTTTAAACAGAGGCTGGATGGCCACTGTCAGGGATGCGTTGATCGTGATTTCCTGTGTGGCAGGGGGTTGGACTGGATGGCCCTCGTGGTCTCTTCCAACTCTACAATTCTATGATTCTGTAAGTGTTACTTCATCCTTTAATGAGCGGTTCAATAGTTCTACTCTAGCTGGGAACCTCAGTGGGATTCAGCCCTTGTCCATATCAAGCAGGCAGTTGCCAAAGACCCACCTGAAGAGACAGGTTGTTGCCTGATGATACTCAGAGACATGTGGGATGCGTGCCAACTGCCACCTGAACCCTTTGCACCAAGTCAAGGTGATGGCTGAGCCTGTCTTGATATGACTGTTGTGGTTATCCCAAGACATCAAGCATGAGGACCACAACAAATGGGTCATCAAAAGAAGGTCTTGCTTTAATGTGTGACAAGTTAAATGGCTCAGATATCCCATCAGAGACATCCTCAGAGTTGAGATGCAGCTCCAAGGATAGAAATAAGGCCCTAAGTTCTCTTGAAATATATACTGAAAGTCAAATTATGGCCAAGGGGGTTCGAAATCCATGTAATTTAAGAGCTGGGCAGTCTCCAGGGGTTGCTGAAGAAAAAGTCCTCTGGGTATCAGCTGCCAACCTAGTCCTGGCTGACTGGAGTAAACGTCCACCAGAGGACCTGAGTATGGGGCGGATGATATGGGAGCAACAATCCTGTTGGTCATGCTATCTGGTGGATTCTTGAAGTTATAGTTCAAAGAATTAGTTTTTCTAAACTCTGATAAAGACTACAAGAACTTTTTTTAAAAGGTGATTGAATTATTCCTACTTACCGGAAGGCCTTGTTCATCATTTGGTAGTTGAAGTGGTCAGGAGCCAGTCCTATCACTACAGCATTGGGGTTGTTTGTATCTATCCCTTAAAAAAACCACACAACACATTATAGCTAAACCTTACAGTTATTCATAGAATCAGAGTTAGAAGGGGCCTCATCCATCGAGTCCAACCCTCCCCCATTCAGGAAATCCAGCTAGAGCACACCCCCCCAGCAGGTCCCACAGGACTGTAAAACTGAGGGTCATAATTTTAAAAAAAAATGTATGCTGGTTTTATAGGAATTTTGCATTCTGAATCCAAAAACAACCTCAGATTGGCTCCATCACATACCTTTTTTACAACTTGTTTTGACGTTTTCATTTTGTAATACTGTATTGCGGCTGAATGAAATTAGTAATGATATTTGTGAAAGAACTAAGTACGGTATGGCATTTTTATTGTGTTTTTCAAATTCAGCACCCCAAAATTCATTTTTTTCATCGCAGGCTTGTGTATTAGTTCCATTGCTGAACTGCTCTTACTATCAAAAAGTTACTTCTAATGATCAATCAAAGTCTACTCTCTTTTAACATGAGACCTGGTCCTACCCTTCTCCCATTTTTCTATCAAACAGAATTCAATGCTGCTAATTTTAAAAAAGGTTATGAATTTATACTCTGCCATATCCTGAAGCTTACAAAAACCTCATCAACATTTACAGTGGAGCCTCTGTTATTTGAGGGCTCAACAGCCGGATCTGAGCATCCACAGATCGTCACTGCACACCTAAAATGGCAGTGCCCGTACCTAAAATGGCAATGCCACGTACTTAAAATTGATTAATATGGAACTCTACCATCCATGATTTTTGCTATCCGCAGGGGGTTCCAGAACCAACCCCCTGCGGATATGGAGGGCCTGTTGTACATCAACCTTTGAAGGACTCTCAGTATAGAAGTACTAAAGCAGTGGTTGGCAATGGGCTCATTTTGGGGGTAGTTACCAATGGCTCCTCTTCATCCTGGAGAGAAGTGACTAGCAGGGTGCCACAGGGTTCTGTTCTGACCCCAGTGCTATTCAACATCTTTATCAATGACTTGGATGATGGAGCAGTTTGCAATGACACCAAATTAGGAGGGGTAGCTAATACCCCAGAGGACAGGATCAGAATCCAAAATGACCTTAAAAGATTAGAAAGCTGGGACAAAACTAACAAAATTAATTTCAACAGGGAGAAATGTAGGATACTACACTTAGGCAGTAAAAATGAAATGCACAGATCTAGGATGGGTGACACCTGGCTTGATGGCAGTACAGTTGTCCCTTCATATTTGCTGGGGTTTGGTTCCAGGACCTCCCCCCCCCCTCCCCCCCATGGATACCAAAATCCATGAATACTTAAGTCCCATTATATGGCATAGCAAAATGTTGTCCCTTATATAAGATGGCAAAATCAAAGTTTGCTTTTTGGATTATTATTTTTTAAAGAATATTTTCAAGCAGTCAATACTTAAATCCGTGGATACCAAATCTGTGGATACGGAGGGACAACTGTACATGTGAAAGGGATCTAGGTATCTTAGTGGAACACAAGCTGAACATGAGTCAGCAGTGTGATCCATCAGCTAAAAAAGCCAATGCAATTCTAAAAAAGCCAATGCATCAACAGGAGTATAGTGTCTAGATAGAGAGAAATAATAGCGCCACTCTATTCTGCTTTGGTCAGACCTCACCTGGAATACTGTGGTGTCCAGTTCTGGGCACCACAATTCAAGAAGGATATTGACAAGCTGGAACATGTCCAGAGGAGGGCAACCAAAATGGTGGGAGGTCTTGAAGCCGTGCCGTACGAGAAGCAGCTTAGGGAGCTGGGCATGTTTAGCCTGGAGAAGAGAAGGTTAAGAGGGGACATGATAGTCATGTTTAAATAATTGAAGGGATGTCATACTGAGGATGGAGCAAGCTTGTTTTCTGCTGCTTTCCAGAGACTAGAACATGGAGCAAGGGACTCAAAACTACAGGAAATGAGATTCCACCTAAACTTTAGGAAGAACTTCCTGAAAGTAAGAGCTGTTCAGCCTCAGAGTGTGGCGCAGTCTCCTTCTTTGGTGGTTTTTAAACAGAGGCTGGATGGCCATCTGTCGGGAATGATTTGATTGTGTATTTCTGCAAGGCATGGGTTGGACTGGATGGCCCTTGTGGTCTCTTCCAACTCTATAGGTCATAAATCCCCAGATTCCCGTCTAAACACCCACATCATCTTCCAAAATTCCAGCAAAAAGCACCTCCAGGAGCAGCAATCCCTCTTTTAAATAGATTGTAGAAGTTCATTGTAATTTATCATCCTCAAACACTTCTTTTTCAAAAGCAGGTGAACTTCCAGCATTTTCGGTGGCCGTCTCTGTGACCTCCAGAGAATCCCAGGGCAGAGGACTGGTTGCTGAAGTTGCTTGTCCCATATCCAAGTTTACTCGTAGATGGCAGTAGAGTAGCAAGAAAGATAGTACTTGCACTTTTAAAGTCCCATGTTTCATTTAAACAAGGCACGTGCTCCCTGTGCATCTTGTTTAGAAGTCTCCTGGAAGTGTGAATCTACATGTAAACAAGGAACAGGGGCAGTGTGCACCTTGCTGAAACTAAAATGGTGCTTTTAAAGCAAAAAATGCTTCTTTTCCATTGCTAGTAAATTTCAGCAGCAGGGGAGCCTTGCTGGGACACCAAACCAAGACAGGAGTTGCACAAGACCCATGGACCATATACACTGATCTGGGTGAAAATTCACATTGATCACAAGTGAGACCTATTGTTGAGTTAACAAGCTGAGGACTGAGGTGCACATTACCAAATTGTTGTTAATTGCCATCAAGTCAACTTTGACTTATGATGGAGAGACCTCCAAGTCACTCTGTTATCAACAGCCCTACTCAGGTCTTGCAAACTCAAGGCTATGGCTTCCTTGATTGAGTCTATCCATCTGTAATGCAGTCTTCCTCTTTTCCTACAGTGTTGTTCCTCTGAGGATCTCGAATTCTTTTAGAAGTGCAAAATCATCTATAATTTAAATCAATGCAGACTACTTTGATTGCTGGATGGAAATACCTTTTTTTTTCATCAAATCATGGCGCATTTCCAAAATGCCAACTGTGATATGGCAGTTGAGCCAAAGCAGGTTCACAAACAAATTCAAAACCCATCAGTATTGTGGAAGATACAGTTTAACACACCTATTGACAGTGGTTTCAACTTCATGCCAGTTTTAAGTCCCAATATTTCTAACAGGTAGGGCAAGCAGGAAGACTTGCAGTACTTTTGCTTTGAAAAAGAAGCTATCTACTGAATTTAGAAACCACTACAGTAATTACATTTAGGGCCCACCTATGAAAGAAACATGGGGTTGAAATGTACTATAGGTTCCCCTACCCTGATATCCACAGGAGATATGTTCTTGGATTTACCATTTATAAATGTAACTGCAGATAATAGTGAACCCTATTAAAATAAAGGACTTCCTGTACAAACATACCATAGAGTTGCACTGGAGGGCCTAGCAATTCCTTAGAAAGGACGTCCCTCTATGCATTTTCCAGCATGACTCTATGGTCTGTGTCCCTATTTTTTCAGCCAGAGATAACTGAAACCACAGATATTGGTTCCGCATATATGGGGGGCAGCCTTTATTTCCCTTACACTACAGTGTTCTTGTGGTGGCTGGGGGGAGGCACTTGCAGAGAGGCCCTCTTCTCACCTACCTATTTTACCTATAGATGCTCCCCACTCAGTTAATTTTTAAACAGTTGTCCTCCAGCCAGGATTTTCACGGCCAATGTTGTTCCAGTAGAGGAAGAGCTGCCTGGGTGACATCCAGGACATCCCTGCAAAAGGGAGTGAGGAGGCCATGGGATATCTTCATAAAGTCCTCTCCGACCTTTTGAAATGCAAAACCTCCTTTTTTTAAAAAATGCAGAAATGGGAGCTACTCCAGTGTGGATTTTATGAATTTATTTTTCAACATTCCCTGGGAGCATCTGGGTCCATTAGCCAAAGAATGGATTATGCTCATTCAGCTGCAAGCAATCTTAAATGAAGATTATCCAAAAATAATTCCATAGTAGTTAGTAACAGGAGCTTAAACATCTTTCATCGTACTTAAAAGTACTGAAAACTGGGAAGAGGGGGGGAAAAACTATACATGGAGAGGGATGGGAGAGTCATAACACACTGATATCAATGGCTCAAGATACCAACTGAACTGATTTCACTCATTTTTGGAGGATAGAATCCCTTTGGTGACTTGCATTAACATAAAGAGAGATTATGCCAACACAAGTATTTTATGGATATTGCACAGGGTGTTATCCAATCCCTCCTTGCACAATGGTTTTGCTTGGCTGTACAATGATAGTTAGGGGAGCTGAGCACAGCCCTGCCCCCAATCCAAAATGGCCAATGCTTTCTTGTGTCATAAGTGTCCAGGTGTCCATCTTTAACACACACACACCGTCCTCCGTGGGAATATGAGTAAGTGCTACACTGATAGTCACTGGTCCACTCCACTAGCTATAACAAGGTTCTCAATCTAACTCTCTGGGCTGACTGGATTGCTTCAGTGTTAAATGTACAGATCTGGATCAAGGTGGAAAAAATACACAGGGTTGCAAAAGTAAATAATATTAGCCTGTTTGCCAAAGTATACCCCACAGATGGAAGTAGGGGTATGACAACTCCCCCCTGGCTTGGGAACTGCATCCAGAGTTGTGCCATGTGGCCACAGTGATTCCTCCAAAACCATAAAAATGCACGTTAAACTTTAGGCAGGAGGCAAAAGCAGAAGAACGAAACATCATATAGTAAGTTTTAACTAAAACAAAAAGAATGTTAACAGCCTCATCATGGGAATGAGGTTTATGGTTTGTACAGATCTTACCAAATGATTGCAAACAGTCCATTAAGTGATCGGAAATCTATGTGGCTTTGTGTGCTCTTGTTTAATTAAAGTCTGTAGCGCAGAAAAACTAATTCAGCTTAAGTATCACAATGGTCCCCTGCAATTCATAAAGCAATTGGGTTTCCTTCACATAACATGTGATGGACGAGCCATTGGTGAAACAGCAATTTCCCCTCCTTGAGCAAGGCCTGCACAGTCTGTGACACACATAAACCTGCACACACACCCCACAACAAACAGGGATCACCGGCCCTGTATTATGGCTTGTTAGCAAGGCTGGATTATGACATGCTGAAGCCTTCAATTCTGTCAAGTTTAAAAGACCCCACATAGGCTGAGTATCCCTTATCCAAAATGCTCCAAAATTTAAAATATTAAAATAAAAATATTTAAAGTATTGTATAAAATTACCTTCAGGCTATGCATATAAGGTGTATATGAAACATAAATGAATTTCATGTTTAGACTTGGGTCTTATCTCCAAGATATCTCATTATGTATAGGCAAATATTCCAAAATCCAAAAAAAATCCAAAATTCAAATAACTTCTGGTCCCAAGCATTTCAGGTAAGGGATACTCAACCTGTATTACAAGTAAACATCAGCTGTTTTAACCAATATGTAAACTGGGGATAACAATTTTGCAGCCCTCTAGATGTTTTTGGACTGCAGCTCCCAGAACTCTCCACCATTGGTTATGCTTGCTCCAGCTGGTGGGAGTGATAGTCCAACAACATTCCTGCTTGTTGGGACAACTGATTCGCTTTGCTGCACATTCCCAATAAGAGCAGAAGTGCAAAGCTGATTGGTCACATGTGTGCAAGGAGGGGAGCTTGCTGGCAAGGCAAGTGCCCCAAGCCACCATGTTGGATTTTCTCTTATTTTCTGTTTATTTAAGCGGAATGTTACTTTTCTGCAACTTGGATATGCTTTTTTTAAAAAAAAATACTGTGAGGCGGCAGCAACAGTTGGAAATAAAAATGCAAGTAATTCACTCATGCTTGCCATCTCGATTTGCAGGCATGCCCATTTGAACACTGAACATGGATAGCTTCACATGCCTGTGATCTTGCAAAAAAAAAAAAAATTGTTGAGACAAATGAAAGCTGCTGTGAACGGGCATTAGTGCACATCATTCCACATTTTGTAGCCTCATATACACAAGCCCAGGGTTTTCTTGGCAAGATTTGTTCAGAGGGGGTTTGCCTTTGCCTTCCTGTGAGGCTGAACAGCACATTTCAAACAGCTTGATTTGAAATGCTTTCTTCATTGTCCAGTTTTCACACTCATACACAGAAATTGGAAATACGAGATGGAGTGGACAAACTTGACTTTGGTAATCAATTATATATCTTTATACTTGAGCATATGCTCCCTAGCAACTGATATACAGAGACATACTGCCTCTCAGCCTAGAGGCAGCACACAGTCATCATGACTAGTAGCCACTGGTAGCTTTATTGCCTAAGAATTTGTATAATCCCCTCTTAAAGCCAACTAATTGGTGGCTGAAACCATATCTCTTGGCAAGAATGTGTAAAAAAAATACTTTGGTCTTCTTGGTCTTGAACCTATTTGCCAACTGGCATCATTGCCAACAAACAGAACTATTACAAGACTTTGGGCTATTAGAGCCTGGGAATCAGTGTGGTATAGTAGTCAGACTAAGACTCCAGGATTCCAGGGTTCAACTCTCCACTCAGCCATGGAAACTCACTGGATGACCTTGGGCATGTCACACACTCTCAGCCTCAGAGGAAGGCAATGGCAAACCTCCTCTGAATCCATGTTGCCAAGAAAAGGGTTGCCATAAGTCAGAGTCAACTTGAAGGCACATAACACGCACAACATAGCTTTTAGAGCAGGGTGGGCAACTGCGGCCCTCCAGCTGTGGTTGGACTGCCCTCCACCAGCTCTCTGGCCAGTGCAGCTAAAGGTGAAGGATTATGGGGGTTGTAGTCCAAAAACATCTGGAGGGCCAGAGTTGCCCACCCCTGTAATAGAGAAAGAAATACTTCTCACTTATTTCTTTTTCCACATCATGCATAAGTTTGTCTCTATTGCTTTGTTAGACTTTCCCCCCAGATTTATTTAATGCATCTATATGCCAACTTTTTGCCAAGATGTTTAGAATTTTAAAATACTAAAAAAAACCAGCACAAAAGACACAGCCAAGTTCTCTCTGGTTGAACATCCCTATAGAAGTAGATGCTAGCAGCTTCCTGTTGTATGCAGAACTCTGCCCTGGCGATTAAGGTGGGATTTGATATTAAGGTGGGGGCACTAACAATCATGGCAATAGTGCCACTATAGGTTACGAATACAGGATGCCAGCCTATAACTGTAACTGATTCCTTTCTAAAAGAAACTTTCCAAGTTGCCCACATGTGGCAAACCTCTGGATGCCTAGATATTTGTATTGTTGGACCACAACTCCCATCACCCCTAGCCAGCAAAGCCAATAGCGGAGGATTATGGGAACAGGACATGTCCAACAATACCTGGAGCACCACCAGCTGTTTTTAACATCACTGATGCCAAGTGGAGCTGTACTACTATACCTCTGAAGTCACGCAGTGCGTTGTCTTCAACTAGCAAGAGAGGCCTGACCTGCTTCTGCTCCACAAGGTTTCTGGCTGCCGTCAGGGATGTGAAGATCTCCTCTTCCTGAATGTCAAATTCAAGCTTCTTCAGTCTCTGCAGCAGGTCCTGCTTGCACTCCTTAGTAGTGTTGGTCACAAAGCGGACAGTAACAGGAGCGCTGCGCAGCCTTGGCCAATACAAACGGAGAAACATATAAAAGTTAAAGGAGCTCAGCTGTTCAGCTTGGTGAAGAGAAGATTGAGGGGGTGACATAGAACCAATTGTCTAGAGAGGTGGTGTGGTCTCCATTTTCAAAAGGAAGCTAGGCAGCTACTTGCTGGGGATGCTTTAGCTGGAGATCCTGCACTGAGCAGGGAGTTGGACTCTTATGAGGCCCCTACCAACTCTATGATTCAACTGTAGCTCAGCCACACCGAACTTGTGAAAGTTCCTTGTTTGGACTACAGAGAGAAAAAGTATTCAACTATTTCCTAGTCCTCACTGACAAAGGGGTTTACTGACTGTTAGGATTCCTTGCTAAGGAAATACAACTGTTGTCAAGATTCTTAATTGGGACTTTTTCTGTGCAAAATTTGTTCATGCTGAAACATGCAAGATTTTACACCAAAAATATGTTTTTCTGCTTAGGAATGTTCTTTTCTGCACAGAAAATCATGTTTTCAATGGTGAAAACCATGTTTTCTGTGCCCAAATTATGTTTCCTGCAATAAAAATCACAATTTTCAGTGGAACACCCCCACATATACATGTTTATGCATAAAAGAAGTGCAGCTTTGGGGGTATAGGCTTCAGCCATCACTGACTCCCAGCACCCCTCCCTGAGACAGTGTCCTCTTGGCTCATAAGATGTCTTTTTGAAAATTGAATTTTCCTATCTTTTTGTTTTTCAGAGGTACCTGGAAGGAATAACTTACCTTTTAAGAGCTTCCTGGGCCCCTGGAACAGCTGCATCTTCTATATGAAGGGTACCACTGAGATCCACCAAGACAGCTTTCAATGCACGCCGGCTTGCCATCCTTCACACCAGGAGGAAGAAGGTGGTGGGGAGGATTTTTTTAAAGGAAAACTAAAAGACAAAATGGGTAGGTAACAATGGGCAATTAAAAAGAAAGGCACTCCGTTAGATACACCATTTGTGCCAAACCTGGCAATATTTTCAATATTACCCGCTGTGTTCAATGAGCCCCTGTAGACAGAGAAATAGAAGACGGCATTAAAAATATATACATAATTGATAAAAGAGTATTTCCCCCTGTTCACTCTGTGCTGAAACTATCTTGTGTGCATTTTTTAAAACTGTGCCCCCCTGCACTCCTAAAAACAAGCAAACCCCACAACCAAACCTAAGGAGAAGCAGCCTTAATTTAAGAGCAAATGCCATACTTGTTTCTGTTTTACCTGCGACAGTAAAAACTGTGCCAACTACTGTGGCGTTACACAATTAAAAAGTAATTAGGCCACCCTTTCCAAAGCTGAATAGCGTTTTTGTTTTGTAGGTGGGGCCTGAGAGATGCACAGATGGGGAAGGGACTTTCCAACAGAACCAGCAACAAGGCCCCCGAGTCCAATCTTAACACAGCAGGTGCGGGAAGCTGGACAACAATCCGGATCGCACTTTGGGGACGGCTTCTCCATTCTACCTCACGTGGCTGCAAAAATGCCTTCTGTCAGAAACGGTTCAGAAGTGGAGGAAATTGCAGGCCAAGTAAAAGGAACTCCTCAACTAGGATTGTTTTCACTCTGTACAGATCATCACCAAAAGTTACATTTAGAGGATTTCCTCACCTTTCTGCTAATGGTGGCTCTTAGGGCGATTATGGCATTCTTGAAAGAAAAATAAAGAACTCATAAGAGTTATAAAGGTGTTTGAAACCTAGCTCTCAAAGAAGGATTAGCAAATAAAATACCTCACTCTGATCCTAATGCAGGGGTGAGGATCACGCAGCCCTTCAGATGTTGTTAACCACAACTCCCAGCATTCCTCAGCACTGGCTAGGCAAGCTAGGTCTGCTGGGAGTTGCAGTCTGACAACTGGAGGGCCACACGAGTCTCACTCGCATCCCAATAAAAGAGATAGATTTTAACAAATGTGGCATCCATTAATAACTTTTGCTAACCAATATAAAGAAAAATCTGGTGTAATCACACTCTTAAGGATTAAATGAACAGCATATTTGAATAAAAGGTTAACACTGAAAACACTGAATTTTTATCATAACAAGCAATGAAGATCTGCTTAAATGCTCCTCTGATGAAGAGGTCAACCTCCGCTAAGTGCAGAAATATACTGTAGAATTAGTACACATGGGGATTATCATTTGTTATATTTGGTCAATAGGCCCTGCATATGAATTTTCAGGCTATGTCATTCCTGGTGTTGTAAGAGTAAAACTTTTTTCTCAAAGAGCACTTTATTCAGTCTAAAAAGAAAGACAAACTATTTGATCAGTGTTTTTTTTTTCCTTACATTCCCCAAAACTTTTAATTTTTCCACTAGAAAAACTGAAAATCTGCCCTGGGGGCAGGGAGGAGTCCAACAAGGAAAATGCTTTTCTTCTGCTGCATTCCCCTTCTCTCTTTCCACCCCTCAGTCTTGACCAAAAAGCAGAGGAGAACTCTACCAATCTCAAGACCTGATCCTCTCTAAAATGCTTCCTTCCATAGACGTGTAGGCTGCCCCCCCATCTCTCTTTTCCTTCTGCTGGCAGGCAAATAACTTTTTATAAGACAGGTTTGGGGGTATTAAATGGTTGCTGCAGAAAGATTTCTTTATGCTAGGCAGTGCTGTATCTTTATCCTCGTGATTAAGTGCAAAATGCTTTTGTTGTGTGCCTTCAAGTTGTTTCTGACTTATGGCAACCCCAGGGCAAGATTTTCTTGGCAAGATTTGTTCAGAGGGGGTTTGCCCTTGCCTCCCCCTGAGGCTGAGATAGTGTGACTTGGCCACGTTTCCCCCAGCAGGTTTTCAGGTCTGAGCCTTGAACCCAGGTCTCCAGAGTCATAGTTAGAATGACAGAATCTTAAGAGCTGGAAGGGACCACAAGGGCCATCTAGTCCAACCCCCTGACACGCAGGAATATACAACTAAAGCACTCTTGGAAAATGGCCACCCAACCTCTGTTTAAAGAGCTCCAATGATGGAGAATCCACCACCCTCAGAGGCAATCTGCCACTGTCAAAGAGCTCTTACAGTTAAAAAAAGGGGGCTTTTTAATGTTTAGGTGGAATCTTTTCTCTTGTAATTAGAATCCACCGGCTTTTAGTCTCTGGAGCAGCAGAATACAAGCTTTCTGCATCACAAGCAATGGACTCAAACTACAGGAAAAGAGACCCCACCATTAGAGACGAATGGCCTGACACTAAGAGCTGTTCAACAGTGGAATGCACTGCCTCGTAGTGTGGTGGAGTCTCCTTCTTTGGAAGTTTTTAAACAAAGGCTGGATGGCCATCTGTCAGGGGTGTCTTGACTGAGTATTCCAGCAGGGCAGGGGGTTGGACTAGATGGTCCTTGGTCTCTTCCAACTCTATGATTCTATGTACCACCAATGAAGCTTATCTTACAGCACTAATGTATGCCAGTGTTCAGGACCAAACCAATACAAGTCTTGGGGAGGTTTGGAACCACAGCCAGTTCTGAAACAGAACAAAGCCTTCGTCCCATGATTTGAGAATCAACCTCCAATTCTATAGAAAACATTCAGCATTCTGGCCTCACTGCCACCTCACCATGGTGTGGAGGAGACTCAGGGCTTCCAAAGCTATACCAGAGGTTTGCAGGCTCTGGCAGGTTCTACCAGGCTGGTAAGGTTCTGAATACGGGCCTGGACTGTATCTAAACTATATATGTCTGATGTCTTAGATACCAACTTAGCTAAGTACAGCAACATCTGTCACTAGAAGGTTGGCCAACAGGTGACAAATTGACCACTACAAGACCAATGTAAATTGTTATGATCTACATTTGTAGTAGGGTTGTAATTTCAGGATCCTCCCAGGCTCTGAGGTTTCTGAGCCAAAATGTGAGGCCTAGGCTGATCAACCCTGGTGATGTCGTCAAGCATTATGCATTAGGCCAAGTTGTTCACAGCTTGTCACTCAAAGGCACATTGCACACACAAATAAAATATAGTTCCCTGTTTGGAAATTAAAAGGAATCTTAGGTCAAGAGGCTGTTCCCAGATCAAGGTGAAATGAGGAGAAATTATTCCTTCTTGCCTATTTAGATTAACAGTTAATCTAGCCTAGTTGCTCCTAGCGAGAAGGTGGATGCAGAGTAGAGCAGAGGGTGAATCCCGGCACCATAATAACTGAGAAGGAAGGCAGAAGCTAACTAAGTACTGTAAATACACAGACCTCTGGGGTTTTTGAAAGTTTCATAAAAAGGAGAAAGGGAGTGGGAGCAGGAAAAAACAGAATGTAGCAACATCTTTAAACTAACTGGCTTTTTATTTCAGCTTGAACTTTTGTGAATATAAACCCACTTCTTTAGTACAAAGAGATATTAAGGCTGCAGGTATAAAGCATATTTATACAGTCATGGGAGTGGGGCAGAATGCAACAGAATCCAGAAAGATGCAAACATGTCCCTTGCAAGTTTCAGCAACAAATCAATGAAGCTCTGCAAATTGCAACAAGCTACTGCTCTACTAGCTGAGCAGGAGATTAAACCCCAGCTCTTTCCTCCTGCCTGTAACTGAGCCCCCCCAAAACTGGAGAATTTGCACCCTGGTCTCACATCTGGAGATGACACATGGAAACTGGAGACCCAGGACCAGACTCAGATCCGGCAGCCCCAAAATGTAGAGGCTAGCATTTATTTGTCTAAAGCATTCATCTATTTAAAGCATTTATTTATTGCCTCTCAGCCTGCCAGGGACCCTGAAGTTATTTTCAACATAAAAACATTTAAAACATTTTATATATACATACAAAAAAATTAAACTAGATTAAGCCAATTTAGCCACAAATTGTTAAAAACAGCCACCCCTGATTTCAAGGGCCAAAGGCCATGTAAAACCACACAATCTTAGCTGTCTGCTGGAAAGGGATGGCGCAAACCTGACTCACCTTGGGAGGGAGTTTCACCATCCAGGGGCTGCTACAGAAAAAGCCCTGCCACAGGTACCTATCAACCAGGTCTCACGGGGTAGTGGGACACACCACAGGTCTTCTGGTAAGTTTCTCTGATTTTAGGTAGGCTTATATGGGACTGCTCCTACCGACAAAATCAAGAATCTTCAAGATATGCAAAGCACAGCCAAAAAGTACAGTTGTCCCTTCACATTCACTGGGGTTTGGTTCCAGGACCACCCCTGAATACACAAATCCATGAATACTCAAGTCCCATTATATGCAATGGCATAGCAAAATGGTGTCCCCTATATAAGATGGCAAAATCAAGGTTTGGTTTTTGGATTATTATTTTTTAAATAATATTTTCAAGCTATGAATACTTAAATCCGTGAATACTTAAATCCGTGAATGTGAAATCTGTGAATATGGAGGGACAACTGTACTGTACACTGAAACCTACATCTTTTTGATGACTAAACTCTGTGACTGGCACCAAAGTGACCTTCAGAAAATTTTAAGCTTTTATCACTGCTTTCAGAACTATTGCATATCATGTACTTTTTATACTGTCAGGTGCCACGACAAACTTTAATCTAATCAGATATCTGAGGAGAAAGCGGCACTCTTCCTCATTTTCCTAGATAAAAGCCAGCCACTAAAACTCATTCCAAGGTTTGAGATAACCGCTGAGACCGTTTTTGTCACTTGCAAAATAACTCTTATCACAAAAAGATTTTCTTATCTTCATGGAGGCCAGGGCTGCCCATCTGCTATAAAAAGGTGAAAAGTTCAGTTAAGAAACTGTAATACTTGGTTTAAAGTCCTTGATATTTCATAAGAATAAGGAGACAGGAGTGGGAATCATACAGCTCTCTAGCTGTTTTTAGACTGTAACTCCCAGCATTCTCACCACTGGCTATGCTGAATAAGGCTGAGGGGAGCTGCAGTGCAACATCTGGAAAGGCTGCATGATTCCTGGTCTAGGCTAGGATACTGCCTGGCCCATGATCACCCAGCAAGTTTCACATTTAGGTGTGGGTTTGAATCCGTTTCTTCCCTCCCCACTGCCACTGTTTAGTTCTGCTATGTTCCCTATGCTCTAAATCAGTGGTTCTTAACCTGTAGTCCAGGGACCCCCAGGGGTCTGTGATATACTCACAGGGGGTCCATGAAGGCTTGCAGGCAGCTTGGCCCACGTCCTCCTTGCAGTGGAGTGCCCACAGGAGCCATGGCAATGATTGGCCGGCTTGGCCTGTGCATTGCCATTCAATCCACTCCAGCCACAAACTTGCACGAAGAAGCAGAAAAAGAGTCTTCCCTCCCCCTCCAGCGGCCTCTAAGGGAAGGTTTAATGCATGGTGTAATTGTATATTATTATTGTTGCTGTTGTTTTAAATCTTGGGTTAAGTTTTGGGGGTCTACAGAAACAAAAAAATATTTAAAGGGGGTCCCTGGTACAGAAAAGGTTAAGAGCCACTGCTCTAAACATTATGCTATACTGGCTCTCTAGGAAGAAAACTGAGGCCCACTTCACTCTTCCACCATAAACTTTTACTTTAGAGGAGCCTTCTCCAACAAAAGCCCTTCCAGATGTTTTGATCACAACTGCCATCATCCCTGACCACTGCCATACTGGCAAGAATGATAGGTGTTGTAATCAAACCATCTAGGAAGCCAGGCTGGAGAAGGCTGCTTTAAAATGTTCTACAAGTCAGAAGAGTGCTCCCCAATGCCCACTATACAGTTGTCCCTTCACATTCACTGGGGTTTGGTTCCAGGACTCCCCGTGAATACCCAAATTCATGAATACTCAAGTCCCATTATATGCAATGGCATAGCAAAATGGTGTCCCTTACAAAAGATGGCAAAATCAAGGTTTGCTTTTGAGATTATTATTTTTTAAAAAATATTTTCAAGCCATGAATACTTAAAACTGTGAATGCCAAATCTGTCAATGTGGAGGGACAACTATGTTTCTGAATGAGCCGCTGATCTGAGTGTGCTTTCTGGCTGATGTCAGATAGGGTTAGAATTGTGACTGACATATACATCCTCCTCAAAGGCCATACAATTACCAACTAGAGCAATATATATATATGTACAGTATAGCTACTGTATGCCTTCCTAATTCTACAAGAGAAATATTGAAGTATCCTAATATTATCAAAATTTAAAACAACATTTTAAAAGACATACAGACATCAGCAATCACCATGGGCAGTTTTGATAGGGCTAGGAGATAAAAGCAACACATTTTTACATTTTGTATATTTTCACACAAGGCAAGGAAGGTAGGATGAAGAATCCTCAAAGGCAAAACACCACCGTGGCATTTTATGAAGAGGATGGAGTTACCTTTCCCAGAGCCAACCTAACCACACTCCTGCAGAGACACAAAGAAACGCCCTACCCTGCCAGTGAAACTTGATTAGAAGGAGGCCAAGCCAGACCAGCGACTCAGGCAGAGACAAAGAGACAACCTCCTTTGAGTTGCCTTTCCCAAAGCCAACCTAAACACCACCCCTGCAGACACACACACACACACACACACACACACAACCCCAACCTGCCCGTTAAGCTTGATCAGAATGAGGCCAAGCCAGACCAGTGACTCAGGCAGAGACAAAGAGACAACTTCTTTTGAGTTGTCTTTCCCAAAGCCAAGCTAACCACATCCCTGCAGAGACACAAAGAAACACCCCACCCTGCCAGTGAAGTATGATCAGAATGAAGCCAAGCCAGACCAGTGACTCAGGCAGAGACAAACAGGCAACCTCCTCTGAGAGCTGTCAGTCACATTCCATTTTTTAAAAAAATCAGGAGTGATTGAGGGATCCAGCCACAGCCACACAGCAAAAATTACCTCTGCCTTACAACGTTCCACTCTTTGTCTACCACGCACCTTAGAAACAAGCAGGAGAAAGACTGACCTAAGGTTTTAATTCCCCACCTCGCCTCGGAGATGGACCCTTCCTTCTGCCTTAGAGAAACATGCAGTGGATTGGCCCATTACCTAAACAGTTAAGGTAAAAGGGGGTCCAGTTTCTCCCCCTTTTCCCCACAGTTGGTTCTACCCTCGCCATTGGTAACACGGGAAGTCAGATTGTACCATTAAAGAAAGAGGAAATAGGGATTGGGTTGGACTGACCTATCACTGGAAAGACCCGTTCAACCAAGGGGAGGGGGGATTTGGAAAGCCAGAGGTCCACCTGTGGAAGGACCATAAGGGCTTCTTCAAGGTGTCTTAGATAAATGCCTGTAAGATTTTGTTTTTTGTTTTGCTTATCGAAACTCTAAAAAATAATTTGGACGGGGTAAGCACGATTTAGGCCAACTTCGCAGTCTATGTTACTACTATTAACATTTCAGTCAATTACTGGTATTACTGAACAGGCGCCTCGATAGACAACTCTTCAAATGATTTTTTTCTCCCCTTTTTGAAGAAGAGAATAGAGCGTGGAAAGTGGTAGTTTGCTCTCACAGGCTTAGCTAATGCATTGCAAGAATGCAAGAAATATTCCGTCATCTCTTACTACATTGACAGAAGTCGGGGGAAGGGGGGAAAAAATAAAGTAGCCTAAATGTAGGATTTCCAGCTGTAGCATTTTTTCTTGTGATAGGAAATGTGCTCCTGTTGAACTATCTACTTTTAGATTCCAAAGGAGGAAAAGGGTATCACCCCTCTTTTTGCACTTCTAGAAACCCCATCTCCCACACACACACACACACACACAAACACACCCGCTCACATTCCTCCAGTCAGAATATTTAAAACGTCCAAAGAACTAGCTCTCTTATTTCATCAGATCATTCAAACATCAGACATATGTTCTCAGCAGGACCACAAAGTTGAACAAGAGTTAACAGTCTCATGCAGCAGTAAAAATTCCTAACTTCTTTCTTACTAATTTTAAATTCCTGTACCCTGTCTTAGTCCATGTTGTTAGCCACCAGCAGATCTCTCTGGCTTTTCTTCTCAAACGAAGATTCAGGAAGGACTCATCCCACGCTTTCTGCAAGCAAGCTGATGACTAAAAAGGCCAATCCGAGATAAACAAGTCCCATTGCAGAAAGCACAGCAGAAGGTCTCCTTGGGTGATGTTTTTGGGTTGTGATTCTTTCTGCGTTGTCGTTTCTCTTCAAGACTTGTTCGTCGTGAGTTCTCAAATAAGGCTGCAGCATTGTGGATAGTGTGTCTCCATGCCTCCCGATGTGAGGCCAGGGCGGACCACTGTTGGTGATCAATTTGGCTGAGCCTGATACGTTGTTTCAGGGAGTCCTTGTATCATTTTTTTGGAGTGCCCCTCTTACGCTGACCCGTGGCGAGTTCATCATAGAGAACTATTTTTGGGAGGCGATGGTCCTCCTTCCTAGAAACGTGCCCTGCCCAGCACAGCTGTGTTCTCAATATCATGGCCTCAATGCTGGTGATCCCTGCTTGCTCAAGGACAGCAACATTCGTCACATAGTCAGATGTGCAGCAGATAGGCAGGGTAGAAATTAATTAAGAGGGCTAATTAAGTTATATTCTGTGTCAACAGAAAAGTAGGGTTCAGATCAAGGAAAGTAATAGTTACCCCTCTATTCTGCTTTGGTCAGATCTCACCTGCTGTGTCCAGTGGAAGGCATCAGTTTAAGGAGTAAAAGTTTAAGCATGTTCATAAAGGGTGATCAATATGATAAATGGTCTGGAAACCCAGCCCTATGGGAAGTATTTGAGGGAGTTTGGGTATGTTTAGCTTGGAAAAGAGAAGACAAAGAGGTGATGTGATACCCATCTTCAAACATTTGAAGGGCTGTCAAATTGAAGATGGAGCAAAATTTTCAGCTGCTACGGAGGTATAGGAACTGAACCAGTACAAATTACAGAGACATTTTGATTAAACATTAAAACTTATAGACAGTACCAACTGTTTGCCATTGGGAAAGCTGTGGAAAAGAGTCCACCACTTCAGAAATTTCATTTTGACCCCAGGGTGGGGATGAGGGTGCCCAGGAACCCCTCCCCCCCCCGAATGTGTAGAAATGCACTCTATGCCCCCTAGAGATCATTTTGAAGCAAAACAAAAATTACTTTGAAAAATAATTGCAAAATGTATTTTGATCCCAGGGAGATACAGAAACAGCCCTGGGGGCTGCATTCTGCCCATCCTGGGTTTAAACAGATTGTTTTATCTGTGATTCCCCCACATCAGCAAGTTTTGACTAAATGGCTCCTTGAATCCCTTCAAACCCTGTTTGTAGCTAGAAAGGCAAAGATCCAACAGTTTAATTTTGCAAGCATTTCACTTCTATAAAGTAGAGCTGCCCTGCTTTAAAATCAGTAAACACTTGTCAGGCTGTAATGCTGAGAAAACCTAAGCACTTTTCAAAATCTGAAGTCCTTATCTTGCTTTGTCACACGGGGTTGTCTAAACTGCAACAATACTCCTCATGTAATGTGAGAAGACTCCTGTCTTAATGGCATTCTGTATTGTTTCACTGCATTAGGAAGGAAGGGGGCCCAAAACATCAAAAACTCTGCAGGGAAAGCCATGAAGGCTTTTCACAGTTATTTAAAAAACAACAAAAAAAAACACCAATGAGGGTGTGTGTGCATTCCTGCTTGTTGGGACAAGAGATTTGCTATGCTTTTCTATAGGAGAGGAAGAGCAAAGCTGATTGCCTGGGTGAGCACGGGTGCAAGGCTTGCTAACAAGGCAAGTGCCCGCTGCTGCCATGTTGGATTTTCACCTTAGCAAGCAGGTGCTAAGACGATAAAACAGAGTGGTTGTTTGTTTGTTTGTTTGTTTGTTTTGCTCTTTTGTTAAATAAAAAAAATTGCTCTATCGCAACTTGGACATTGTTGTTTTTTTTTAAAAGTTCAGTGGCGGCAAATTGAGGTAAGTACAAATGCGAGTAAATCACTCACAGCCACCATCTTGCATGCAAAGCTTATGGGGGCAAAAACACCATTAAGACAAGTCACAGGTGCTATGAAATGCCACTCTTTTTACTTTTGCCTTGTATAGACAAGCCCACGAGAACACTGGCAAAAATTACACACATACAAATGAGAGATTGCATCTCATAATCTGAACTAGAACCATGATTCTCCTCACCCTCCCAAGATTATGGTCAGTGAAGTCATAGGTATTATCACAGACCTGTCTAGTGTCAGTACTCAAGACATGTACTGTATTAATGGCAGTAAATATAGGGAGCAGTAAACCCAATTGTTGTAATTCCACCATGAAAAAAAACAACGTAGGAGGATGCAAAAAGCGACCATCTAGCTGCTAGATTCCAGCACAAGTCTTTATTGATGAAAAAGAAGCAACCATTTTCATAATCTCACCCATGACGCTGTTTTGATATGCATGCCCATACAAAACTTACTGATGACAAGATTTAATCCTAGATACAGACAGGATTGTAGATTTTTAATTGAAAACATGCTGATTTAAAATTTCATGGGCAGCAGAATTCTTACTTGGAGGACCTAACACACTCATAGCTACAACCCTGAACATCCTTGTGGTTCCCACACCTGCTTTAGAGATAAGGGTTCTGCAAACGAAGAACATTTCAACTGAGATGCAATTGTTTGTTAAACTGATAAGTTTAAATTACCATGATACTACTTCCAATTTTTTTAAATGCAATCATGCCGTTTCTCTTCCTGGTATTGTGCCAAACCAGGCAACATATGTTTCTATGACAGCCTTTGTTGTACTTTCATGAAATGCAAGAGCATTTTACACACTGTGACTAAAGGGAGGGAAATCCTGATATTTCAAGGACTATGTTAGAAACAGTGAATGTGAAGGGGGAGTCACTATTATAACAACAAAAAATGATGGCAACATCCATTCTACTTTAGGGGCATCAAGCTGACAGAGCAAGCAGCCAAATATAGTAAGTAGAAAAGCAGAAATTCCACCAATACCACTTGTTTTACAGAAGATCATCAGAAGTCAAGTAAGTTTTAAAAGGTTAGAAATATTGCCCTGAGGGCATTTATCTTCTCTATTTATAATTCTCTTGGATATGTTGCCTTTTGCAGTGTGCTGATTAGCTGCTTAGGAAACATACCCAACCACTCCCTCAGCCAATTGTTACCTCTGCCTTAGGAAACAGCTCACAGATGCAGAACAGAAAGCAGGCAACCAGTGGTTTGATTTGAAGCTCAGTTTTCATTTGGCCAAATGGGTGCTGAAAGGAGTTCGGGACAAAGATCAAAACACTTGGCATGGACTTTTTAAAGTTTTAGCTGAATTCATAGCATAGACAGAAGGACCAATCAGTACATTTTACACATCCCCTTTTGGAGTGCCCCAGAATGCCCACCTCTAAAGGTGTGCATGCTTAGAGAATGGCCTGACCTATTTGTGCACCTGTCTCTTGGAACATCTTATGGTACAGACACATAGTCAAACTGAAACAAGCCTATGCTTCCTGCCATTTTATGCAGTCAGGCTAGCTATTTCCTCTTGCAAGACTAGCAACGCTTTTTCTGTTTTCCCATGTAGTTACAGTTCTGCAGAGAAAGACACATTTAACTTGCCACCTGGTTAGAGGGATGAAAGAGAGAGAACGAACTTTCATAGCATCAGGGTGTTGGAAGGTACCCTGAGAGGTTATTCAGTCCAACCCCAAATAAGGTGTTTGAGATCCAGTATTAGAAGCAGTGTAGCTGGGAATCTTTAAGGATATCTTTCCTGTTCCTGCCTCCACCTTACACAATCACAACCCACATGTAAATCTATATATTCCAATGTTATACTGGGAGCGACCAATGTGCTAGTGTTGGCTATAGTTACTAAGGTTGCAGGCCTTTCCAGTTCACCAGTTGCACAACTCCCACTTTTGATCTAAGTCTACACAGTAATACCATTTCTATTTCTGCTACACCTGGACCCAGGCAGTCAACTGGCAGAAGCAGGGCAACAGAGCAAGTCATCCTGAGCAATTCCGGGTAAAATGTGGAAGGCTGAGAAGGGAGAGAAATTTAAATCTACTAGCCTACCTAACAGGGTTGTTGTGATGTCTACCGGGCATGTTTTGGGGAGTTTCTTAACAGCAAATGGTATCAGCTAGTTTTATCTATACCCAGCCCTTCAGCCAAAAAGGCTCCCAGAGAAGCTTACAAATTGTTAATTTGACAGTTCCCTGCCCTCAGGCTTACAATCTAAACAAGACATGACACACAAAGCTAAGGGGAAAGCAGCGGGGAAGGAGAGCAATCAAATCCAGTAGATACTGCCTCTTCCCTCTCAGAGGCCAGGGCAGCTGGAATGGAAGGAGAGCTTGTCATCAGCTGCTGGGGCCAGGAATGATGGAGCTGGGCCTACCTCTCTTTCTCTTTGAGGCCATAGCCTCATGGCTGTTCTTCTCTCCCCGAGGCCACAGCAGTGGCAACTAGAATGGAGAGGGCCTTTTTTCAGCTGCTGGGGCCTGGCACAATGGAGCTGTGCCTGTCTCTTCTTTTCTTCCTCAGAGGCCAGGGCAGTGGCAATCTGTTGTGATTTTCATTAAATAAGGAAATTGCCACATTTGTGGCAGTTGAGTGTTTTAATAACTACAGTACAGATTTGAACAAAGATGAGCTTGAAAAAAGAACACAAGTTTGAATACAGATATGAAGCATTGTTTTTCTAATGCAACCAGTATATTTCTTCAGTAACAGGAGTGCCAATGAAATAATATCCTAGTATCCATTACCATGATGTAATAACATGTGAAACTCAAGTATTTGGAAACTCTTGTATCAACAGGTGTAACACACAGCCCATTCAGCACAGGCAGTGGTTAAAGTGAGGGCAGCTGTCATCCAAAACACAGAGGTCATCACATCAACCATGTACCACAAGGGTGGGAACCATGTGGTTCTGCAGATACTGCTGGACTATAAATGCCAGCAGCCCTACTCAGCAAAAACAGTGTTGAGGGATGATAGAAATTTCAGTCCAACATCAAGAGTGCCAGAATCCAACACTACCTCAGCATGTCAGAAACAACCAGGGTCTTTCTCCAAAGGAAAGAAATGAAAAAGAGGAATCGAGAGAGGCAAATGGTGGAAATAATTTTATGGCAAACTACAATATAACATATCTAGCTACTCGAATAGCAACAGCCTAACAATAATATACCTTTAACTCTGCAGTCCACTACAGTGGTACTTAAGTCTGAGTAAACTTGTACTGTACAGGATTGTGCTGTTAGAGGTGTATCTCACTTGATAAACAGAGGAAATTCCTTCTTCTTGCTGATCAGATTCTCTTCTTTGTTGTCTTGTTATCTTCCACACACACAGGGGCTGTTCACAGACCAGGTTTCTGTAGGATTATATTCCACTTCAGGAAACGAGAAATGAAAACCTGATGGACAGTCTTAAATGTGTACTGCACAGAACACAATCCAGCAGATTGTGATTTAAACTGATGGAGAATTTAATTTCACATATACAAACTGAATAAAATCTCCAATAAGTTCAACCTATTCTTACAGTACAGAAAAATGAAGCGCAGCTATCTTTTTCAAGCTGCAATACTCTCTCCACCTATATTTAAAATGTATTCACCAAAGCAGATTACAGTTTGCATAGTTCATTTCATGCAAACTGCTCTATACACATATTTTAAACATACAAATTACAATTAAGGAAAAAAAACACTGTAAAAACTTATTAATGGAGATTTCTACTCTTTGAAGCAAGGTTTTTGGAATGACATTTCTGTCCCCTCAGATCTAATACTTCTAGCTCTTGGTATGTAGAAGTCACTATGGATAATCATGGAATCATAGAGTTGGAACAGACCCCAAGGGCCATCAAATACAATCCCCTGCCACACAGGAATACCAATTCAAAGCATTCCCAACAGATAGCCATCCAGCCTCTGTTTAAAAACTTCCAAAGATGGAGACTCCACCATACTCTGAGGCAGTGCATTCCACTGTCCAACACCTCTTACCTTCAATTTTAAAAATAATAACTTTACTTAAAAGGTCAACGGTGTGTAGAAATTCCAATTGCATACTACTTATTTAACTTTCAAAGTATTAAAAAAAAACCACCCTTCTTATACAGTACAACCCCTGTATCCACAGGGAATACATTCCTGGACTTACTATGGCTCCTGGAAACCGCGGATAATAGGGAGCCCTATTAAAATGAATGATTTCTGGCCCAAGCATACCATAGTCCGGCTGCATGACCTAGAGATTCTTAGAGAGAACATCTCTCCAGGAATCTCTAGGTCCTCCAGTGTGACTCTATGGTAAATTTTTGGCAGAAGCATACCACAGAATTGCACTGGAGGACCTAGAAAATGCCTAGAAACCGTATTTTTGGGGACATGGGTAAGTAAATCTGCAGGTAATGCTCCCACAATAGGGGGGCTGTACTGTATATGCCATCAGACCAAATTGTAATTTTTGTTATATTTACTGAAAAGCTAGATTTGCCCCCTTGGTCCCCCAAATATACAGCCTTTATCTATATATTAATGTGATCATTATTACTGAAACAAAATCCAGCTTTGAAAGCCCTCAAGTGTACTAGTAGGAAATTCAGCCCTGAGCAACAAGAAAATTTAAGGACCAGTACTTTAAGTAATTACTTCCTGAATCTTCGTTTGTGAAGAAAAGCCAGAGAGAGAGAGAGAGAGAGAGACTATATGCTACAACTGATACTGCAAACACTTGATGCTATTAAGTGAGGAAATCTGTGTCAAATTCAGTATATCTACACAGCACTTTTGTACTGATTCAGTTCTCCGGTTTAATGAAACACAAGTGAATATTAAGGAATACAATAAATAAAAACGGTGTCTTTATTGAGGCAAAAGAGTGGCTCTGACAACCAATTGGTCTGCAGTCCATTTGTTCTAGATACTTTGCAGCTTCTTTTGAAGGAGATCATCTTCAGCCAAACAGCAAAAGCAATACTATTGTAACTGTGTTTACTCCAATTAATGGTACTGCAAAGAAAAATGAAAAAAAAAATACATTTCTTTGCAAATGAAAAACAGAACATTTCATTAAAATAAAAGAATCTTTAAGAACAAGAGAACACACCCTTTCTCTAGACTACTTTTAGTTGTTTGGTACATTTTCTGCAAGGTGATTTAGAGCAGTGGTTCTCAACCTTTGTTCTTCCAGTTGTTTTGGACTTCAGCTCCCAGAATCCCTCATCATTGCCCATGCTGGCAGAGGCTTTTGGGAGTTGAAGTAGAAAAACAGCTGAAGACCAAAGGTTGAGAAATCCTGATTTAGAAGACAGTGCAGAAACTGTGGCCCTCCAGATGTTGTACTCTAAATCCCATAATCTCTGACCATTGGCTATGCTGGCTGGGCTGATGACAACTGGATTACACAACAGTTTTAAGGGCATATCGGTATAATATTTCACACATGAAATCCTTTTTGAATGCTTCCTTAGCTTGGTCATGATTTGTTATTCAGACAACAACACTCATCTCCAAAAGTGGCAATGTACACCACCACAAAATCACTTTCCACATGCTTTGATATCTATAATATTTAATCCATTTGTGGAAGGTGTTGTTGTTATATGACAGTGAATAAAATGTTACATTTCAAAAAACTACATAATCTATCATTAAAACAAAAGACGTGGCAATGAAATAAGAATATGTGTTTAGAGATTGCCACATCAAGCAAGTAAAGTGCTGAGATCTGTGGGTTGGGCAGAGATTCTCAAACTCTAGTCCTCTAGGTGCTTTGAACTTCAACACCCAGAAGCCCTAGCTAAGGATTCTGGGAGCTGAAGTCCAAAGCATCTGGAAGACCAATGTCTGAGAACCAGTGGGTTAGGGGAACTGGAGTCAGAGCAAAGTAAGATAATCTGGACATTGGATGAGCAGAGAGGATACAAAATTTAAAATAGAGGTGAGTAACAGTGGTATTCCAGATGTTCCTGGACTGTAACTCCCACCATCCATCAATACTTGCTGTGATAGCTAGGGCTGATGGGAGTTGCAATCCCCTGCACAACTGCCCAATGCTAGTTTAAAAGAATGCTCTCACACACATAAGATGGTTCAAACACAAAGATTAGGAACAAGAGTCCTCCTTATGGTAATCTCATCAGTCATGGTTTTGCACTATATCCCAAACCACAGGAAGTGCATGGATTCAGCCATTTAGGACAATCCAAATTATTCTGCAAAGCCTTTATCAGTTACCATATTATGTATTTATATAGTGCCATCAATGTTCATAATACCAGATACTGAGAAACAGAAGACATTAAAGGAAATAACACTAACAATACATTGTCAAAAGGGGATTACAGTCTCTACCATACCTCTCATAACTGTTCGTACAGATCGGATAAGGTTCATTAATTGTCCTTTAATTCCTGGATCTTCTCCAAATCCTCCAATCCCCTGGTCTGTTCCCCAGCCAACTGTATTAATTCAGAGGTAACATTTTTTTGTTAAAGTAAACACACAAACACTTCATGTGCTAAGTTGAATCATATTAATGAGCAATCTATTTCAGAAATAAAAAGGTACCTTAAGGAGCAAATGCCATGACAAATTTCTAATTCTTTGTTTCAGCACAATAATAATAATAATAACAATATTTATTTATACCCCGCCCCTCTGCTAAAAACAATCAGGGCGGCTTACAACAATTAAAATTCTACAATACCAACTAAAAGCACTACCCACCCCACCCTCCCCCATAAAAAGACATTAAACAATATAAAATTAAAATTATCTAGCTAAAATCACATTAAAAACAAATATACACAAGACTAAAAAAAGGCCAGGAGATGCAGCACAAGATAAATCTTTGTAATATTCAATTAATTTGGATATATAAAATGCATTTCTGAGATACATAACGGCCAGAGACCAGAATTACTGCAAATGAGAAGCCTGTACATTAATATGCAATGTAATTATTTGAAGGTATTAAAAGAACGAACTGACTTAGTTTTCCATTGAGATAACTATGCAGTTATGATTATAAGCAACGATGTTATAAGCTGGCTAAACTATAGAAAACATTTCCAAAGATATTTTCAAAGATATTTATTATGTTTGCTGTGTTGTTGCCAAAACTTTCCACCAGAGTCTGGCTAACTATTTCAAAATCTCTATAATAGCTTCACTGTCACAGTTCATGGGATTACAAAGATCAGTTACATAGCTCAATATTCTTTTATGTAGATTGAAACAGGCCTAGACAAAAATTTTGAAAGCAAGAATGTGTAAGTAAAGCAAGAATGGGCAATTAGCTAATACACATTGGAAACTGCTTAATGCAGTGTAGATGTGTAACTTGCTATTGCTTAAAACAAATTATAAGCCGCTCTGATAGCCTTTGTGGCTGAAGAGTGGCGTATAAATACCTAAGTAAATAAAAATAAATAAGTTGGCAAGAGATGCACATCAGTATGGGAACATTAGTTAAGACAAAAGGCCTTGATGTAAATCCAATTGCCAATTCCAACTGGAGTGGACCCGTTGAATCTACCGCAGACCGCCATGCCTATCGTTATAGGCATTTTACTCATTCAGTTAGTCTGTTCTAGGGGGGACTAGCCATTAGACATAGACCTTAATAAGCAGGGGGCAAGATGATAGCTCTAATATGTACACCATTTGTTTTATTCAAGTTTAACCACCTATTTCCTACACTAAAAATCTCCACTTTACAATCTCATTGATATATGTAGCACTTCAAGCTCTTTGTTTCCACTCTCTGTACTATCTGGGCAGCTCTTTTCCATTACAGGTTGACCCCCCATATCCACAGATTCAGTATCCAGTTTCACTTATCCACACCCGAAAAAAGCATGTTCTCTCTAGGTATTTTTAAGTCCTACAATGTGATTCTATGGTCAACCCCACTGACAATAATGGGGTTCCCTATTATCTATGGTTTCAGGTATTGAGAGGGGGTGGTGGTATTCGAATGCATTCCCCACAGATGTGAGGTTCGACCTGTATTTTTTGGGACTGAAAGGCTAGTATTATTCATGTTACCTGGGGTAGAGTGTGTTTATATAGGAGCCCTGCTATCAAGCTGCTTATGGGGTTGAGAGAGAGTGTCAGGTTGCTCCCAAAGGAATATAAACAAATGGCATTTGATCCCAGAGCCACCCTCGTGTGTGTGCCTTTGCCTTCAAGTTGCCTGTCAACCTATGGCAACCCCATGATTTTCACAGAGTTTTCTTAGGCAAGGAATACGGATATAGTTTTGCTAGTTCCTTCTTCTGAAATATAGCTTACAACACCTGGTATTCATCAATGGTCTTTCATCCAAGTACTAACCAGGGCTGACCCTGCTTAGCTTCCAAGATCAGAGAGGATCTGGTGCCTTTAGAGTATTCAGCTCATCCTAACCTAGTGCCACATATTAATATGGCCTAGAACAGCACTATGGAAGCTACAGATCCACTACTGTACTTTCTTTTCCTCCATACAGAGCCAGCACACCTAAACCACAGTAAGTGTGCATTAGTAAGAGAATCACAGCATTCCATTTTGTAAAATTGGAAGGGATACAGTTCTCCCAGATGGGCTGTCTTATGTCTCACATATTAATTATGTGCCACGTAGATTCAAGAGTTTTATGGTATAGTGGTCCAGGATGTGGAAGCTACATTAAAATACTCACTGTGTGACTTTGGGCCAATTACTCTCACGACTCAAGCTAAAAGGGCTATTGTGACTATGAAACCACAGAGGGAGAGAACCTTGGATGAAGGAATAAATAACGGTGATATAAGCAGGCTACAACTGTAATAAATAATTAGGGGTAGCATAATTTAATACCACAATCACTTTAGTGAATGAAAATTATGATTTGACAGAGGAATACCTTGAAAGAGGGAGAACACCCTATATAGTTGTCCCTTCACATTCGCTGGGGTTTGGTTCCAGGACCCCCCGTGAATACCCAAATCCGTGAATACTCAAGTCCCATTATATGCAATGGCACAGCAAAATGGTGTCCCTTACATAAGATGGCAAAATCAACGTTTGCTTTTTGGATTATTATTTTTTAAAGAATATTTTCAAGCCGTGGATACTTAAAACCATGAATGCCAAATCCATGAATGTGAAGGGACAACTGTATTTACTTTTTATCTTATCTATAACTATGGCAGAAATGTTAGAAGGATGTTGAGGGGAAAGCAATCTTAAATAGGAGAGAAACATAGTACAGTCATCCCTTCACATTCGCGGGGGTTAGGGGCAGACAACCCCCACGAATGTGAAAAAACCGCGAATAAGATATGAGCCTGCGGGCCAGCTGCTTCCCACCTCCCTTCCCAAGGCACCGAAGGGCTTCCTCAGAAGCCATTCGCTGCCTCGGGAAGGGAGTGGGGCGCAGAGGCAGCGTCCCAGCTGCTCCCCACCCCTCCTTCCGAAGGCAGCGACGGGCTAAGCCCTTTGCTGCCTTGGGAAGGGAGGGTGTGTTGAGCAGCGGGGGGGGGGGAGCAGCCTTCCGCGAATAATCAAAACTGCGAATGTGAAAGTCGCGAATGTGGAGGGGCAACTATAGTTACCTCAGACACTGTGAGCTGGCCATTAGGAATTACAGGTTTCTAAGTTATGCTTGTACAGTTATCGCTCCATATCCACAGATTTAAGTATTCATGGCTTGAAAATATGCTTAAAAAAATAATCCAAAAAGCAAACCTTGATATAAGGTCTTATATAAGGGTCTCCATTTTGCTATGCCATTGCATATAATGGGACTTGAGTATTCACGGATTTTGGTATCCATGGGGGTGAGGGTCCGGGAACCAAACCCCAGCAAATATGAAGGGACAACTATAGTCACTATTTCAGCTCGGACTTGAGCAAAAAAGGCAAAGAAATATATTGTTCAACCTCAGACTCCTCTCTGTAATATAGAGGCAGAAGGGGAGGAAAAATAATGTTTTAATAGCACAGAAGGTTAAGCACCACAGAAAGTGGGGGAACAATCTGTCTACACAGGTGTGAGGACAGGAAGGACCACTGCCCTCCAGGTGGTTTTGACTCCCAACACCCAGATGCTCCAGACAGCATCACCAACAAAAAAGGATTATAGGAGCAGCAGTCCAAACACGTGGCGGGTCCATACACTGCTGCCTGTTCTTGGCCCTTATACACATACAAAAACAATACAGTAGGCATTGCATTCCTGCACATGTATAGGTAGGCATCAATACGTAATCGACATGGTTTGATTCACCATAGTAGCCTTTTGAAACTAAAAATGAGGTTGGTTTTCATTATGCACATAGCATCTTTTCTTAATCATAGAGAGAAATGTTGCAGAACAAGACAAAACATTAAGCAGGACTGAGAGGAAATTTAGCTTCAAGAGGGTCAGCTTAGGCGTGGGTACTGACAGATACCCTGCAGTCCTACACCCCTCTGCCTCTTTTCCAAACCACACTTTTTACATTTTTTAAATGATGTTTGGCCGCCCCGATCCTCATGGGAGAGGCAGAATATAAATAAACCTTATTATTATTGTTATTATTATAGCACTTTTTGTATCACTCTTCCTCCCTACTTGTTGACTTCTTTGCTCTCCACACTTCCCCTTTCATACTATTTCTTATGGGCCGCAAGCTTGGAGGCTGCGGTTTTCTTCTCCTAGTCCAGTGGTTCTTAACCTGTAATCCAGGGACCCCCAAGGTCCGAAGACCTGAAGGCTGCCGGAGAGTGACCACGTGACAGGAGCCAAGGCAGTCTCATTGGCTGGCTTGGCCTGTGCATTGCCATTCAAGCCTCTCCAGCCACAAACATGCAGGAAGAAGCAGGAAAAAAGTCTTCCCTCCTACTTCAGTGCCTCTGAGGGAAGGGTTAATGGATTGTGTCACTGTATTATTAAGATTGTTGTTGTTATTAAATTATTATTATTATTATTATTATTAGGGTTTTTAATCTTGGGAGTTACGTCTTGGGGGTCCACAGCAAGAAAAGATATTTAAAGGGGGTCCCTGGCAAAGAAAAGGTTAATAAAAGCCATTGTCCTAGTTGATGGGGCTGCGACTGTGACCTTCCAGAGAGGACCCTCGGGAGAGTGGCCACGTGCCAGGAGCCAAAGCAAAGTCTCATTGGCTGGCTTAGCCTGCGCATTGCCATTCAAGCCGCTCCAGCCACAAGCATGCAGGAAGAAGCAGGAAAAAAACTCTTCCCTCCCACTCCAGTGCCTCTGAGGGAAGGGTTAATGGATGGTGTAATTGTGCAGTTGTCCCTCCACATTCACGGATTTGACATTCACGGATTTAAGTATTCACGGCTTGAAAATATTGTTTAAAAAATAATAATCCAAAAAAGCAAACCTTGATTTTGCCATCTTATAAGGGACACTATTTTGCTATGCCATTGCATATAATGGGACTTGAGTATTCATGGATTTGGGTATTCACGGGAGGGGGGGGGTGTCCTGGAACCAAACCCCAGCGAATGTGAAGGGACAACTGTATTATTATTATTGTTGTTGTTGTTGGATGATGATGATGATGATTAGGGTTTTTTATCATTCTTGGGGGTCCACAGCAAGAAAATATATTTAAAGGGGGGATCCCTGGTAAAGAAAAGGTTAATAAGAGCCATTGTCCTAGTTGATGGGGCTGTGACTGTGACCCTCCAGACGTGTTTGGACCACAATTCCCACTATCTACCACCACTGGCCGTGGCTGATGGGAAACCTAGGGAAAGGGAATAAAAGCCACTATTACACACCCCAAGCGAGGAACAGGCCGCCTTCCAGACATTGCTGTTGTTGTGGGGACGCCCAATTCCCATTAGCCCCAGCCAGCGGCCCCAGGCTGATGGGAGCTGGAGTCCCACAGGAGGAGGGCCACCCACCGCTCGCCAATGGACTTAAATCTGTCCGTTTGCTCAAGGCGAGGCCCTTCTTGACTAGGGCCATGCTTATCAGCATTAATGAGTAAGAGTAATTAGCGTTTCAGCTAATTGAGCCGGTCTCAAGGATAACTCCCCAAATCCCTAGCCCGGCTGACTCACTCCGGCGGAGGAAGCGCTCCTCGTGTAGCACCGCGATGGCGTTGACGAAGAGCAGCGCGGCCTGCAGCAGCGCGTACAAGGTGAAGGCCATCGCGGCCGCCCCGCCGCCCTCTTTCCTCCCCTCAGAGACGCAGCAGCGCCAGCGCCGCCGCCCCACCGACTACCGCTGCCGGACCGCGCATGCGCGGGGCTAGCCTGGACGTGGCAACGACGTGACGCAATACGAGGCGTGGTCTCGGTGAGGCCAGACGCCCCGCCTCCCTAGCATTCGAACCAGAGGGGAGGAGACGTGGCCGAAGGATTCCTCTATCCCCTCAGATTCCTTTTCCCGCTTCCCCCACGCTTCCTCCCCTCAGGGGGCGGGGTCTAGGAAAGATGCTGACACCTGATAGGCTGATGGGGATGAGGGGCGTGGCGATTAGGCCCCCATCTTGTAAATCTACACTGTTATAGCACTATTAACTGCTCTGGCTGCCTCCTGTAGAATTCTGGGGTTTGTAGAGTTTAGGGAGGCCTAAGAGCTCTCTGGCTGAGAGTTATAAATGCCTCTCCCTAAACTGCAAATCCCAGGATTCCACAGGAGGCAGCCATAGCAGTTAAAGCAGAAGAATAGTGCTATTAACAGTATAGTGTCCTAGTGGAAGAAAACATTGTTGGTTGGACGATGAATTGTGACCAAGGACTTTATGAGACTAAACATGAAAAAACATTTTTGTCCCACCAAAAGCAAACAGCATACTATGGGCTGCCAAAATGACCAATAAAGGGGTCCTAGAGCAAATCAAATCTGAACTCTCCCTTGAAACCAAAATGACTAAATTGAGGCTATTGTACTTGGGACATATCATGAGATGATATGACTCATTAGAAAAGGACAAAAATCCTTAGTAAAGTCGAAGGCAGTAACAAAAGAAGATCACATTATAGGTGAATCGATTCAATAAGGAAACTATTGCCCTGTGTTTTCAAAAACTGAATAGGGCTGTTAATCAAGAATCGTAGAGTTGGAAGAGACCACGAGGGCCATCCAGTCCAACCCCCTGCCATGCAGGAAATCATGATCAACGCATCCCTGTCATAGGCTCATTCATAGGGTCACCACAAATTGAAGTTGATTTGACAACAACACATAATAACAAACAACCCTCCACCATTTGGCATCAGTGGGTTCTAATCATAGAATTATTGAATTGTAGAGTTGGAAGAGACCACAAGGGCCACCCAGTCCAACCCCCTGCCATGCAGGAATGACGATGAAAGCATCCCTGACAAATGGTAATCCAGCCTCTGTTTAAAGACCTCCAAGGAAAGAGACCCCACCACGCTCTGAGGGAGTGCGTTCCACTGCCAAACAGCTCTTACTGTCAAAACGTTCCTCCTAATGTTGAGGTGGAATCTCTGTTCCTGGAGCTTGCATCCATTGCTCTGTGTTCTGGTCTCTGGAGCAGCAGAAAACAAGCTTGCTCCATCGTCAATGTGATACCCCTTCAAATACTTAAACAGGGCTATCATATCACCCTTTAACCATCTTTTTTCCAGGCTAAACATACCCAGTTCCCTAAGTCTTTCCTCATAAGGCATGGTTTCCAGACCTTTCACCATTTTAGTCGCCCTCCTCTGGACACACTCCAATTTTCAATATCCTTTTTGAATTGTGGTGCCCAGAACTGGACACAGTATTCTAGGTGAGGCCTGACCAAGGCAGAATAGAGCGGCACTATGACTTCCCTTCATCTAGACACTACTTCTATTGATGCAGCCCAAAATCGCATTGGCCTTTTTAGCTGCTGCTAAAATGTAGGCTAATACTGTGGGCTTGTTTATATGAGGCTATAAAATGTGGATTGAAGCACACTAATGCCAATTCGCAGTTGGTTTCATTTGTCTCAACAATTTTTTGGCAAGATTGCAGGCATGCTTAGCCATACACATTTGTTGTTCAAACGGGCATGCCTGTGAATCAAGATGGCAGGTGTGGGTGAATTATTCACATTTTTATTGTCACCAGTTGCCACTGCCAAACAGTAATTAAAAAAAACCTATCCAACATGCAGAAGTGTGATATTCTGCTTAAATAGGTAGCAAAAAAGGCTGTTTTATCACCTGAGCACATGATCGCTACAGCGAAAATCCAACATGGTGGTTTGGGATGCTTGCCTTGTTAGCAAGCTCCGCCTCTTGCACACGTCCAACCAACCAGCTGTCCACTCCCGCTCTTATCGGGAACACGCAACAAATCGAAAGTTGTCTAATGAGTGGGAATGCGCATTTCCCATGGACCTTTTTTTAAAAAATATGAGTTTTATGAGTATATGAGTATAGACAACCCCTGTGAGAGGTAGGGAAGCTTTCCCCTATTCATTTTTTTCTAACTATGCACAATTTTATATGCCTCTCTCATGCCCCCCCTTACTCATCTTTTTTTAAAGCTGCACCATCACATATGTTTGTAGCCTTTTATTTTGGTTTCCTCTTAATTGCATCTTTTTCAACTCTACATTAGCCTTTTTGAAGTGTGCCAACTGTTCGAGTATTTCACATATGATTTCACCACAGATTTGCAGAACCACTAAAATACTAGCATTGTTATTTTTCAATCTCTCTCCGAAAGATCTCTTCACTGTATTGCGGGCTTGACATCTTTATTAAGAAACATTTCCAAGTTCCCTTGCTTCTCAGTCACTTGCAGCTCAGCTCCCACCACCAGTTCTTGTCAAGGAAAATTGATATTGTGGTGTTATTATATCCATAGGCCTTGAAGATGATTTTTTAAGCTAGGCAAATTCTGGTCTGACTTGGCCTGTTAATCAACAGCTGTTTGTCGGAGGTCAGACAGAATGAAAACAATCATTAAGCCTGAGAAATTTTCCAGGCTTCTGTCTTACCTCTCTTTTTCTCACCACCTGGCCTGTGACCACTGCCAATGTTATGCTTTAGCTTATCAGTTTTCACTGAAAATGAAACTGTTGCTTTGCATTGCAGTCTGTGAGAGAAGAACACAGACAGTTAAAATGATTTTTTCTTAGCTCTGTAGCCTGGTTGAAGTAGTCAGGATGTATTTTGTTTCCGTAGTGATTTAGAACATTAAATAAAACTGGAAAAGGATATTTTTCGTCTGTCTCCATGCCTCTACACACCTAGGTATGCAGAAGGGCATATGGTCCTCATGTTTCTGCTATTCTGCTGTTGTTCCCTCTGGGCATGTACAGATTGCTCAGAGGGGCTGCCTATCCTGACAGTTTTGTATGTGGTTAGCATTTTTGGTCCCAACATACCTCAGTTTATACCTACACTGAACTGTGGGTGCATCTATATGATCATTAAAAAAATCCATTTGGGGGGTAAAAAATATGAATAGGCCATCGTTCGTATACATACGATCCACCTACACAAGATTCTTTACCCCCCTAAACTGTATGAGCCCCCTTCCCGAAGCTGGCTGGAGCGAGCAAGCCAAGCGGCGGTTTTAAATCTCCTGCCGCTTTTTTTTAAAGGTTCCTGCTTTGCAGAAAGTCGGTTTTCCTTATTTACAATATAAAATAAAAATAAATAAATATATAAAATTCATGGACATACCGGACTCTCGTTAGCCGGGAAACCAACATGGCGGCTGCTCCCAATTCCCCTCTGTGCTAGCCCCACCCCCTCTACTTGGCCAGCCAATCAGATTACACTGCCTGTTCGTGTGTGTGCGAACGGACCGTACAGACCCGTCAGCCATCAGAACAGCGCACGGATTTCTCATCGCGATCCGCTTTCCCTCCCGAACGCCGCATGAGCGTATTTCAGGGTGGAAAACCGAGCCCCCGCTCTTTTGGCTGCATGTGAATCTGAACGGCCGTGTATACCAAAGCGCAAACTTCTGCACGCCGTACGTATTATTTAAATCGCGTAGACGGGGCCTGTATTTGGCATTTTGTTACCCAATTTGTCAAGATCCTTTGAGACCCTCCTGCTGCAATCCTCTGTAATTTGTGTCACCTGCAAACTCCTTGCTCATTCCTTACCCCAGATCATTCATGAACAAGTTTAAAAAGCAGCACTGATCCCAATACAGAGCCTTGGGGAACTTCTTACATCCCTCATTCTCTGTGAGGACCCTTCCTATTATCCTCTGAGTGCTAAGTTTGTCCAAAAAACCTTTGATGAGGGTCCTTTTGAATATTCTTGTGAAACATTTATTTTCTTGTTGCAAGGTAGTCTATCTACACTACATTGTTTAAGCAGTTCAATACTGCTTTAATTCTCCTGGCTTTATCCTATGGAATCTTGGGATTTGTAGTTTGGGGAGATACTTAAAATTGTCTGCTAAAGCGCTGTGGTACACTGTCCTGAAGGGGAGCATTAGATAATTCTTTGATAAATTCACTGGTTCTGTAAAATATGCTATTTCTATTGTAATTTTACTAGTGCTCTATACTCAGGTGGAACTTCCAAAATAATATGGGAAGTATTCATTTCATAGCGCAACTTTTCCACAGTGGTCGGATTGTGTGCTCCTGTTAAGTGAGAGGCTATGCTGACAGTTGGAGTACTGCTAGCAGGGTCTCCCATGTCAGCCAGGCTTTTGCTGAGGAACCAGACTAAATGTGCCAGACAGCTACTGGGCAGCAGCAGTAGTGGAGGGAGGATGATATTGGCAGAGGATCACTCAGAGACAATGGCAGTGGCACCATAGCTAACAATTGTTAGTATTGTGCAGAAGGAGGCATGGTAAAAACCCCTTTTGAATGTCTTTGCCATAAAAACCCGTAATTATGAAGAGACAATCCAAAATTAAACAAGAGATGGTGCCAGAAAATGAGATTCTCTGGTTGGAAGGCACTCAATGAGCTGCTGGGGTGGAGCGAAGGAGAACTACGAGTAGCATGTGGCTGATGAAGCAACTGGTTTCAAACTGAAGGGATGGATATTCATCCAAAGGGATATTCAGCTCAGAGGCAAAAGGAAAGACCAAAGCTGCCCAACACATATTATAGGCATGGAATATGAGAAATATGAATCAGGGGAAGTAGGGCGTAGTAAAACAAGAAATGGAATGTATAAACATTGCAATAGTTGGGGTGAGCAAGCTAAAGTGGACAAGAATGAGACATTTTGAGTCAGGAAATCAAAATCTAAGAAGAAATGGGGTGGTATTAATAGTGAGGAGAAACGTAGCAAAAGCAGTCAAAGGATATAATGCAAAGTCTGACTGATTCATATCAATAAGACTTCAGGGAAAACCCATCAATAATAACCATAATCCAAGTTTATGCAGCAACTACAGAGGCAAAAGTAGAAGAAACTGGGGTGCCGTTTACACGATGAAAATGTAGTGGGAAGAATTCGTGTCGAACCCTGGTTATTTACACGTACATCGGGTCGGGCATGTGATTTTTGGAAGGGGGGCCACCTTTTATCCCACAACCTGCAGGACTCCCAGTCCCGCAGTTTGTGGCGGTTTTTAAAAAAGTCACTGGAGGATTCGGAAAATCAGAAATGTAAACAGCCCAGGACAAGCTATCTCGGTACTAGGTGATGACCGGAAATGGTGACTGGGGGCAGGCTCAGAAATCAGCAACCAGAAAAGGAGGGGTCAGTCACCCGTTCAACAGATTCAGCCTCACCAGCTGAAAACAAAGGCATCCCTTCCAGTTGCACGAAGGTTTGTGTGTGTGTGTGTGTGTGTACTAAATCACCCTGTTCAATGGATTTCTACACTGCAAACCCTTCAGCTTTAACCTGTTCCTCTACTGCATGCTGGGTTTAAATTTTAAAGAGAGAGTAAATTATAAAGAGATCATGGTCGGAGGATCGCCCATTCATCCCCTGTCTGGATCCCCTCCCTGGGTCTGAACAGATAATCAAACATTCATCCACCCCACCCCCAAGGCACAGTAAAAAATGCCAGCATCTGAGCGGATGATCACACATTCATTCATCCCCCCACAAGGCACAGTAAAAAATGCCAGCGTCTGGGTCTTTCAAAATGCCTTGTGTGTCCTCCCCTTATGATCCCTGCACTGGCTTGAAACCTTCAATCCACAGCTGCCTCTGCTTAAAGGGTTAACATTTTAAAGAGACAGGACAACCGAAAGCCTCTGGCCCCCTGCACTCAGCTTCCTGGCTGAAAGCGTACTGGCTTGGGCTTCTGTGTGTGCGTGCGTGCCGGGGCTCCAGTCCGCTCTGCTTTTGATCTCTCTCACACTCCCCAGCACCAACTGATCGCTCATTCCTCTCCACTTTAGCTGGCTTTAAATGGTGTTCTTTCATTTCTAAAGGAAAGCACAGGGTTTAGCCACTGATTGCTCCTTCCTCCCCCGGATTCCTCCCTTCATCCCCTCAGCGCCTCATCCCCAATGCAACACTCATTCATCCCCTCATCCCAAACCAGAAGCCTGAACAAACATTTGAGCCAGCCAATAGCATCGCTCGTGGCCCGGAACTCTAAAGGAAGTATGTCACTGAGGTTGTGAAAAAATGAGTAATCGCATCCTTGATTGACAGCTAAAAAAAAAATCCTGGCACAGTAAACTCGTGTAAACAAAAAAAGCCCGGGGTAGTATATAGTGGGAGAAGGTACATATCACAGGATGGGATGCCATGTAAACAATGATCCCGGGATCTCCCGGGATATCCAGTTCAAAGACAAAAATCGTATAAACAGGGAGGGACAAATACGGGATCAGGAAGTCCCAGTATACCCCGCGACAAAAACTGCCATGTAACTGGCACCTGAAAGATTCTTTGCTGGAAACTGATCACATACCAAAACAGGACTTCCTATTAATCATAGGTGACTAGAATTCAAAAGTAGGAAACAGAGCAGAATAAAAAATTGTAGTAAAATTTGTCCTAGGATCAAGAAATGAGGCAGGAGACCGACTGAATTTTGTTAGGCCAACAGTTTGTTCATTGCAAACACATTCTTCAAGCAAACAAAGAAGCAACTGTATACATGGTGTTACCATGCCTTACATCCCCTCCATATAATATCACATCATATCTATGTGATATACAGTTTCTATGTATGCTTGTGAAAGTTGGTCAGTCAAGAAAGCTGACAGGAAGAAAATTAATTTATTTGAAATGTGGTGCTGGAGGAGAGTTCTACAGATAACATGGACTGTTAAAAAGACAAATCAATGGGTCCTAGAGGAAATCAAACCTGACATCTCCCTAGAAGCCAAGATGACTAAACTGAGACTGTCATACTTTGGCCATATCATGAGAAGACATGACTCACTAGAAAAGACAATAATGGTTAACGTAGATCTTAATGCAGGGTTTCTCAACTTGGGTTCCCTGGAACCCTAGGGTTCCCCAAGAGGTTACTAGGGGTTCCGTGATATATTGAGATTGAAAAAAATAAACTTTTTTTTAAGCTGTAGATATAATAATTCTTAGGCCAGGGTTCCTTGAGACCTGAAAATGGTTTCAAGGGGTCCACCAGGATAAAAATGTTGAGAAAGGCATGGTTAAGGTAGAAGGTAGTGGGAAAAGGGGAAGACCACATTTCAAATGGATATACTGTATTATATAAAAAAAGCCACCTCCCTGAATCTGCAAGACCTGAGCAGAGATGCTAGGGTGACTTGGAGGTCTCCTAATCATACGGTCAGCCTAAATTGAAGTCAAGTTCACAGCAGTTAATACTGTAATATCAAATTCATTTCTCTGTTCACTACTGACAGTGAGAAACTGTGAAATACAGTTTAGCATTCCCTTAAACTAGCAAGAAAAATTCTGCCTTAATTAGTGTTTGGGCATTTGTTACTTAATGGTAGTGGAGGTTGATTTAAAAAAGAATGCATTTGCTTTAAGTGGTTAGTATCACTATGCTATTCAGTTGGTTCATTGTATTGTTGTCTCTTTTAATATTTTTATTTTGTTGATGATGCAAATCGAGTTTGAAGTAGTAATTAAAAAACTCATCAGGTCCTAATTATTACTTACCCAAAATGCAGGTGTCAAGATTAATAACAGACTCCATACTAAAACAATTATGGTTTGTATTATATCAACTGTGTGTGGCCTCTGGGCACTGCTATAATACAGATAACAAAGCAAATAATAACTGGAGCTGAGGGATAGCATACAGCTAGTGATGCATAAAAATAACACACATTTTTTGCACGTATATCTTCCATCTTGATTGTTGGCAGGGTTCTGATTTGCATCATCCCTGTGATTTTATTTCGCAGTAATCATACAGTATATGAACGCCTTAATTCTGAATGGTTGATGGGGTTTATTATCCAATCAGAGACAATGTCTGGCAATATTGCTACACTTTGATAGCTGCTATGAAATCTTTCTGATTTGATAGGAAAGCTTGTTTAGCAGTGAAGATATGGGAGAGAAGACAGTGAAATATAGTTCCATGGTATTTAGTGCCAGAGGCCTCCTATAGACTTTGAATAGGGTAAGTGCCTCTTTCTAGGGGTATTTAAAGGGCTTCAGATGTCTTGGAGCACTTTCATCCCAGAAAGAATTCCCTCCAAGGATATTTTCATAAGTGACAGTAGATGTGTCTTTTCTCTTGTTTGTATATAAAATCAAGTCCAACATCCTGTTACTGACTACAAAAGACAGCCGTTTTAAAATAAGTTGTCTGAGGTGGTGCAACATTTGTGTTAACTATGTATTGTCCTAATTTTCATTCATTACTGATGGAACACTGATGTTCCAGCAACACAATGGTGCCCTTCCAGTTTCTATAGGCACAAGTAATGACTTCTGACAAATGAGGGGTTTTTATCATGAAACACATTTGAGAAATAGGCAAATATAATTTTGTCATCACTTAAGAAAAGAGTTTTGGGATAATTTTACATGTGGTAAAGAGCTTATGCTGAGAGCTTATGGTATAGAACAGGATATACATATTTCAATAAAATGAATGCTATACAGTAGGACCTCCATATCCAATTATCCCTGGGGCACTAAACAGCACATCTACCATAGAGTCTTCCTAGAAAATGTCTCCTCTCTAGCCATTTTCTAGGTCCTCCAAGGCAACTTTATTGCATTTTAAACCGGAAGTCCCATTATTTTCAATGGTGTTTGCTATTATCCACGGTTTTTGGTTTCCATGCCCCCCCCCCGAAACAATCCCCAGCGGATAACGGGGTCCTACTGTATTAACATTAGGGAGACCTGGGGCTGGTCTACACTGGCCACAGTACTCCACCTTCTGGACAGAGTATTATGCCCCCAAAGCTGGCCAGGATCCCCCCTCCCCGCCATTGGCATGACAAAATGGGCAGAAGTCTGCATGCACATGCCAGACTGTTTCAGCGGGTGCATCCAACACTATTTGTTTATTTATTTAATGTATATGCCACCTTTCTCCCAGAATGGGACCCAAGGTTGCTCACAAAAAATATCAATTAAAATATGTCAGAACAATTTAAAACCATTAAAATAATTACAATTAAAAGATTTAAATGTGAAGTCGAAGGCTTTCATGGCCGGCATCCATAGATTTTTCTTGGTTTTTTTCCAGGCTGTGAGGCCGTGTTCCAGCCCATATGATACCATTCCAGAACACGGCCTCACAGCCCGGAAAAAAAATGAGGAAAATCTAAAAGATTTAAAATTATTTTAAACATATAAAATAAAAAAATATATAAACACCCCCCTCCAATAAAAAGGATCTGTGGGTGCAGCTACATATTAAAAGCCTACTTGAATAAAAACATCTTTGCTTCTTGTGCATTGCGCTCTCTGAAGCCAGGGAGGAGGCCCTCAGTGTGTGATCAAGGCTGGCCTCATGCAGGGATCCTGGATCATGTGCTAGGGGCCTCCTTCCTGCCTTCAAAGCAACCAGCAGCAGCGGTGCAGGTGTCCAGTGATGCAGCTCAGTGTTCAGGTTACAGACTCCTGCATATCTGTGCCAGACACAACTGGGTTTTCCCGCATGACACAGGTTTTCCCAGGGGTTATTTTGAAATGATTTAAAAGTATGAGATATAGAGATTCTGTTTGAGTCCATAGAGGATTAGTATGCTGTGGGTTCATTTATGCTTTGCTTGGCAAATGCTTGTAATTCTTTGGGTTTCCTGCAATAACTATATAGAAATTCTGTTATGAGCCCAAAGGGCAGTAGGGCCCTTGCAACTGGGGCCATTGTGGTTAAATTCTTAAACTTCTACCAAACTAGCTGACTCTTGCTCAAAGTAAAAATAAAAACTGACCTTTTGTCCCCAAAACACTGAACCAAATTCGAAACCAGACACTTCTGCTTTGTCCAGTGTCACTAAGAGATGTCAACGTGTATTTTGTAGACAAAGGTCTGTCATATCTAGCTGAATTTGCAAAAAGAGTAGTATGAGCTAATTGAGGGAGGGGGCAATGGCAGGGGTGGTCTGGAGGGGTGATCTCATCTGAAGGGATGGTCTAGAGATGGAGGCGTATCGGAAAGACTGTACACCTGAGTAGTTTCAGCCAATGAACTGAAGGGAAGAACTGTGTGGCTGGGAAGTAGGGTATAAAATAGGATGTCTATCTATGCTTGGGGTCCCTCTTTCTCCCTTGCAAGGGGGTCTGTGGTACCCAAATCTGCAGATTTGAATAAAGCCGACTGTCAAGTCACCTGCTTGAATCAACAGCCTTGTCTGACTATATATTTAAGTGTTCTCTGGTTTGTTTAAGATCTAAATATAGGCAGAGTATTTCTAACAAAAAGTTTTACCCCAGCTCCCCCCACTGCTGGCTTCGCCTCCAACATTATCAGGACTGTCAGGAGGCGAATTGGGGCCAACATGGGGGAAAGCTGGGATAAATTGTCCTTCTGGACAAGCACCTGGATTCAAATCCACACTCAGCCATGGGGTGCTCATTGGATAGCCTGCTGTCATTCACATGCAGCCCCACCTAGCTCAAAAGGAGAATTTTGTGATGAAATCCACCACAGAATAAATACTCTGGTACCAGATTTTCTAGTTCCAAAGAGGCAGCATCTCATGACTCCAGATAGCCTTATTTCAGTGGGATCTGTGGCCCTGTGGGAAAGATCTGCTTCCCTCAAAAAATAGGAACACATTAACCTATATTCTCGGGAAAATATTGCATTACTTTTGAAAGTGATGGACGATGACAAAAGAGATGCCAATAAAAGAGGAGGGAAAAGAGGTATGCTTTTGCAAATACAGTTACCCCTCCACGTTCGCGGCTTTCACTTTCGCGGTTCCGCCTACTCGCGGTTTGCTTAGCAAGCACCCCTTTAAATCAGCTTCTCTCCCTCACACACAAGGGAGTGGAACTGATTTAAACAGACTGCTCCCCGAGCAAACTACACGCCCAACTCGCCACTCTCCTGGGGCTTGGTTCCGTTTGGGGTGGAGAGCCAAGCCCCGGGAGAGTGGGGAGTTTGGGGCAGAGGCACTTTTCAGCCACCACCACCACCCCGCCCTTCCCAAAGCGGTCATGGGGCTTTCCAAGCCTTGTCGCAGCTTTGGGAGGGTGGGTGGCTGAAAAGCCTCCTGGCTGCCCTCCCTCAACCCCCTCACACTTCCCGAGGCGGCTATGGGGCTCTCAAGCCCCATTGCTGCTTTGGGAAGCGTGTGGGGATGGTGGCTGCAAAGCTGCCCGGCCGCCACCTCCACACGCTTCCTGAAGCGGCGATGGGGGTGGCGGCCGGGAGGCTTTGCAGACACCCCCCCCCCGCACTTCCCAAAGCAGCAATGGGGCTCGAAAAGCCCCGTCGCCATTTTGGAAGTGCAGGGGGGTGTTGCGGGTGGGGGGAGGAGGCGTATATTTATTTGTGGTTTTTCTACATTCACGGGGGTCTTTTGCTCCTAACCCCCGCAAATGTGGAGGGACAACTGTACAAATATATATGACTGGTTGTCTATTAAGTGGGCTTAGAATCATAGGACTTTTTCGGACGTCGATCTGTAGCGCAAGAAGCCTCATCCCCATTGCGAGGCTGCTACGCGGCAGGGGGGCAATTTCGGATGACGCTGTCCCCTGCCGATACTGTTGCGGAAGAGCTGGGAGGCTGCAGTGCCATATTTGGTGATTTTCTAATCGTGGAAGTTGACTGTGATTAGAAAATCGCCAAATATGGCACTGCAGCCTCCCAGCTCTTCCGCAACAGTATCGGCGTGAGGACAGCATCATCCGAAACTGCCCCCCTGCTGCTCAGCAGCCTCACAACAGGGACGAGGCTGCTTGCGCTACAGATCGACGTCCGAAAAAGTCCATAGAGTTGGAAGAGACTACAAAGGCCATCTAGCCCACCCCCCTGCCATGCAGGAATACACAATCAAAGCATTCCTGACAGATGGCCACCAAGCCTCTGTTTAAAAACCTCAAAAGAAGGAGACTCCACCACACTCCAAGGCAGAGCATTCCACTGCCGAACAGATCTTACTGTCAGGAAGTTCTTGTTAATGTTTAGGTGGAATCTCTTTTCTCTGCTTGTAAAAAGGCATATTATTTTGCATATTGTTTTCTGCCCAAAATGTACTAGGTGAAAAAAAATTTTTTTGCAGATGACAGAGCACACAAGGGCATGTACTTTGTGAAACACAAGCAGGGCAGATTATTTTTGATTTGTACATCACCAGTTGAGATAATAAAAGGGAAAAGCAGGGAACCATTATTTCCTGACTTGTGACCCCTAGCAGAAGGGGAGGATATGAATCATAAGTGGTTAACTTTTGACCCTCCAGATGTTGTTGAGCTGCAGATCCCATTAGTTCTAATCAACATAATCAATGGAAGAGAGGTGCATTTTGAGGACCACAAATTGTTGTCTACCCTGATATAAATACTGTGGTGAGTTTGGGGTTAGTCTGAATGACTTTTCAGGGATCCCAGACAGTGCAGTGGCTCTGATTGCAGTGAGATTCAGCAATCCCTCCAACTCTAATTCTTGACTCTTAATATTTATGTTAGTAGGGCAATTGGTGTGACTGCCTTGAGTTAGGCAATGCCTCTTTAAGACCTGACAGTTGGCAGTTGATGGCCTATAGCAGGGGTGGGAACTGGGCATCTCCCTGGTTGTTGCTGAACTGCAGCTTCCAGCAATTCCCAGAAACCCCCCTCCTGGACCTACCGTACTATAGAGGTGCTGAAGTCCCCACTCCAGCTGTGTGTGTGTGTGTGTGTGTGTGAGAGAGAGAGAGAGAGAGAGAGAGAGAGAGAGAGAGAGAGAGAGAGAGGAATCTGGCTAAGTCTTCTTGAAGCTTCCCCCAGAAGAAGTAATCATTTTGCATCTAGCTACAGGGACATAGCCAGATGCTTCTGCAACTCCCCCTTCCTCCAGGCACAAATAGGTGGGGAGGGGGCTTCAGCAGTTCTATGGCAGGTCTGGTGAGGAGGGCTTTGGTCATTGTGGAGGGAGGGAGGGAATACCAACCTCTGCAGCAACCAAAAACAAATACACAGGTGTAGAGTTAACTTATACCTGCATATGCCACTAACAGGACACCAGCCATAGAGGGCTGCATAATACTCTTCTCTGGCCTATACCATTCTGCTGATGTGTTTCAATGGGAGCTTGAGTGGCCCAAAAGGCAAGGGTGGAGGTCTTCTTTCACCCAGAGGGCTGAATTTAAATTCAGAGACAGTCTGGGGGTAGGGGCATTCCAGTGATGGGTGTGGGCAAAAGGCAAAAGGCAAATGAAAAATACCTGCCTATTTTTAGCTCCGTGCTCTTAGTTCTGGAATTAAGGCTGGGATCCTTTGTGGGATCTGACCCCCTAAAGCCCACCTTAAAAGTCAGGCAGACATACCAACTGAAGGAGTTCTGCATGTCTGCCAAGGGGGGTGCTGATGGATGATGCGTCCATCTCCCTCTGGCCAATAAGTCATTTTACAAGGTCGTGAATCTATCTTACATCATAGTAAATAATGAACTGGATGCCAAATGAAGCCTTAGGCTGCATGTACACTGCAGAAATAATCCAATTTGATACCACTTTAACTGCCATGGCTCAACGCTATAGAATTCTGGGATTTGTAGTTTTATGAGCTATTTTGCCTTCTCTGCCAGAGAGCTCTGGTTCCAAAACAAACTACAGATCCCAGCATCCCATAGCATTGAGCCAGGGCAGTTAAAGCGGTATCACACTGGATTATTTCTGCAATGCAGATGCAGCCTTAGAAGAGGCATTTCACTCTTTTAAAATGAAGGGGAAACCCTTGAAAAGTTGGGAAACCCTCAAAAGATGGGGTCATGGAAAAGGAACATGGCCTTCTGGCTAGCCCCCGAGAGCCAGGTATGGACTCCAGGAGCAACAAAGTGGGCCTCCCTGCCAGAGTTTTCTTGTTACCATACCTCACACACCCTCCCTGTAATATTTCATAATTTGGCAATGTTGAGACACTTCACAAGGTCTAGTAGACTGGGTGGACCATAGGTGAGTTCAGATGGAGGTCACCAGGACCTAAAGACAATGTTGTGGAAAACTACCAGTGCACATACCCAAGGTAGGATAAAGGGAAGCCCCTAGTAAACAGAGCCATCAAGGTAGAATGTGCTAATCCCCTCTTGGGCACCCTTAGCAATGTGTCATATCACAAACAAACAAGTGACCAAAACACCCATTATCCCCAGAAAATGTTCCTTCACACCCTTCCTATTCCACAATACAGAGGTTGTCATAAACCCATCAATTCCAATATCCCAGCCATTAACAGAAATCAGCAGAGTTGTGGTTTCCTTTTTTTAGTGGTGGAAAACCCATCCATGCTTTGTTCTAAGCCCAACCACTCCTTTAACATGAAATGCAGTATACACACTTGTCCCCAAACAATAGCCATGTGTGCCACAGTTGGACACCATCGTTCTGTTGGATCACTGCACCACCTCAGCTCCGAGTCTAAGTCTCTTTGCTGCATGAAACTCTACTCTTCAGGACTGGTAATTATTACCTTATTTCCCAAATCTATTCCTCTATCCAACCTCTCTGCCTCAGAACTCTTCATTAGCTTTGTATGGTTCTTGTGAATGTCTGTGCGCTTGCATGAATGCTTCTGGGTTATTTTCCAATAAAAAACATGTTATTTTCCTTTAATTTGGAGTCTCTGCAGTTAGTATTGGTATACATAGGTGCAAAGGTCCCTGAAGTTACCCGACATCTCACAGCCATCCATCTGAGCTATAGTAATTCCCCCAATTAATAACTCTGATTTGGTGTCACAAATGGGCTCCCCAGGGACCCCCACTTATTTGGGTAACATTCTGGTCTCTAACAAAAAGCATGGGCTAGTTGTCAGCCACACAGCATTCAGATCCATCCTTCACCCTCCCCTCTTCTCCCACCCAATAGGTCCCTCTTGCATAGGTGAGTTATTTTTTTCTAATTACTGTACCTCATCACCAATCCCACAGATGAAATTAAGTTTAGGGGGAAAATTGTGTGGGAAAGTGGCAATTTTCAGGGGTGGGAAGTGGAGAGGTAAAGGTTTATTTCATGAAAGTTCCCTTCTTTGTCTTTTATAGGATCATCAGTGCAGGGAGACCCTACTTTAAGAAATTCAGTCTGAGTGCCATAAAGGATGACAGCACTAAGTTATATTTGCTCCCCTCGATACACATGTATGAATCCCATTAGTGTAAATGGGATATAAATGTGTATGTACTGAGGGTGAGATAGACTCACAAGAAAGGGTGGACAGGTATCTGATCCATCTAGAATACACAGCATTGTTAATATGATGCCTGCTTTCAAGAGAGAAATGGTTTTGTGCTTTTAAAACCTTTAACTCTTTTATTGAGATAGAGAGTATTATCCAAGTTTGCTAATATGTTTTGGTTACACAAGACATTACAAACATCTCCCAAATGAGTTTTCTTGTAAAGCTGAAATGCATAGATAGATAGATAGATAGATTCCACCAAAGTCCAGAATTTAATAGGCATGAAATAAGAGTTTCCACAGCCCACAAAGCTCAATTATATTGTGGCTGAGATCCTACATTGGGATAGAGTAGTGTAAATCTCCACATGAGGAGTTACACCTTAATTGCATTACAGAACTGTGTTGAATGGCAATACTGCACAACTGAACCAAGACACCAAATGTGCAAATGAACGCACACATGCATCCATGTACACTGACTTATGAGTTGATCTTAAATAATAATAATAATAATAATAATTTATTTATATTCTGCCTTTTCCCTAGGGAATCAAGGCGGAGCACAACATAATTATAACAATAAAATATTATAACAATAAAAGCTCAAAGTTAAAAAACAATCCCATATCCTATCCCTCCCCCCAATCATTAAAACAACAAAGAACAATAAAATAGAAATTAAACAGCAGAATATACTGTATAAACATTTACAAATATAAATTGAATAAAATTGTGGGTAGATGTTTTTGTTTTTTGATCTGGAAGGCTAATCTGGAAAAGCCTGCCGGAAGAGATCCATCTTAATGGCCTTTTAAAGAGCTTCCAGGGAGGCAATATGACGGATCTTGTCCGGCAGGTCGTTCCATAGCTTGGGAGCGGCAGATGAAAAGGTCCTCTGGGTCACTGCAGCCAATCTGGTCCTCTTTGGCTGCAACAGGTTCTTCTCGGAGGTCCTAAGTATGCGGGGTGGATTATATGCAAGAAGGCGCTCCCGCAAGTAGCCTGGACCCAAGCCATGTAGGGCTTTAAAGGTTATAACCAACACCTTGTACCTTGCCCGGAAACTAATTGGCAGTCAATGAAGAGATTTTAAGACAGGTGTTATGTGGTCGACTTTAGATGTACTCACGACCAACCTGGCTGCCGTGTTTTGTACCAATTGAAGTTTCCGAACTTGGCACGAGGGTAGCCCCATGTAGAATGCATTGCAGAAGTCAAGCCGAGAGGTTAGTAGCATGTGTACCACTGTTTCTAGGTCACCCTGCTCCAGAAAAGGTCGCAGCTGACGTATCAGCCGAAGCTGATAACAGGCAGTCCTGACCATCATACCTATCTGAGCTGTCAACTGGAGAGATGAGTCAAGGAGCACCCCCAAGCTGCAAACACAGTCCTTCAGGAGAAGTGTGACCCATCCAGGACTGGTGGACATATTTCCATTCCTGGGTTAGGAGTCCCAGTAGCAAGTACTCCCGTCTTATCTGGATTCAGCCTGAGTCTGTTTTCCATCATCCAATCCATTACCGCCTTAAGATAGTCATTCAGAGGAGAGATGCCATACTTATTCACAGCAGCAGTCTGAGACATAAACATATTTGGGAGTCATCAGCATACTGATAACACCTCGCCCCATATCTCCAGATGATCTCTCCTGGTGGCTTCATGTAAATGTTGAAAAGCATAGGAGACAGAATGGCGCCCTGAGGGGACGCCAGATCTTAACTCTCTTTTAGAAGAGAAACTGTCTCCCAGTATCACCATCTGGGATCTGCCTGAGAGATAGGAATGGAACCACGGCAAACTAGTACCCCAAATTCGCAATTCTCCCAGGTGATCCAGAAGGATACCATAGTCAATGGTATCAAAAGCCGCTGAGGGGTCCAAGAGCACCAGCAGGGTCACACTTCCCCTGTTGATGCCCAGACGGAGATAATCGGCTAAGGTGACCATGGCAGTCTCGACTCCGTATCCTGTCCTAAATCTGGTTTGAAATGGATCTAGAAAATCAGTTTCTTCCAAGACTGCTTGGAGTTGAATGGCAACCGCTCTCTCAATCACCTTGCTTAAGAATGGTAAAAGCGAGACAGGCCTATAATTGTTTTTGTCCAGGGAGTCAAGAAAGGGCTTTTTTAGGAGTGGTTTAACCACTGCCTCTTTTAGGCAAGATGGAAGTCAGCCTTCCCTGAAAGATGTGTTGATTATGTACTTCAACAGCACCTTGATTGTATTTCTCCCTTGGATGGCCAGCAAAGATGGGCAGGAATCAAGAGAGCAGGTTGTCTTTTTCATACTACCAAGGAGCTTGTCCACGTTCTTAGTCAACTGGCATCCTGTTAGTCCCCCTTATGCCTGCATATGTCTTTTTTTGGTTCTTTCTCTGCAGTGATCAAAGCCTCCCCTACCAAACCTGCTGTAGAGCTCTTAAAGCCCCTCCTACAGCCATTCCAAGCCTGGTAGGGAGTTGGGGGGATCAGAGAAGTATCTGAGTATGTCCCTATCACCAGGTCCAAAACGATTACATCATAAGCAGAGACCTCTAAAGGACCCTGTAAACTTCAGTGGATGATGCAATCATTCTGAGTCTGGCTACAGGGACACAGCCAGATGTTTCTCCCAACCCTCTCTGTTCTCCCCTAGCCACAGAACGGCCGTGAGGAAGCTGCAGAGACTCAACCATAAGTTTGGGGTGTTAAATGGCCAGCTGTAGCATAGCTCTGTATTATACTATGTTGTGCCATACAGTATTCCGGCCATAGGATGTTTGTGCCAATTTTTCAGAGCAAGGAAAAGTAACTCTTTTGGAATGCACATCCCAGAATCCTGCAGTCAGCATTGATCATGTTCGCAGGGAGCCATGGCAAAAGAAAATAATATTTCTGAGCTACCAAATTTTGTGCCTGCTTGGTCAGCATTTGGCAGATTGGGGTGTGCTAACGTAGATCTTGCTAATATCACAAGTTCAGATGTTGACCTCAAAGGAACCACATCAATGCATAGTTGTGTAGTTGCTGTCTGCAATGGCGTGAATAGTTCTGTAGTGCACCCCTCCCCCCAATCTAAAACTGGCAGCAAAAGGAGAACAGGCTATCTTCAACCATCCCCTTCCAAAACATACAGGGAAATAATTTCTTCCTCTTCTTCCAGAAAAGTGTTTCTCAAGATGTCTGATGTAGGGGACCAACATTTTTTCCCCTTATGTTCCATGGATCAGCGCCATATTTGTGCCTATTACTGCAACTCTTTCTTTCTTTGATGGAAACTTTCTGTGGACTGGCAGTCAATGGATTGTGGATGTGCACTGATCCATGGACCACCTCTTTGAGTAGCACTGTTCTAGAACATAAGCCAATGAATTCAAATTGCAAGAAAAAAGATTCTAGTTAAAAATTAGGAAGAACTTGACTGTTAACAGCTGTTTGATAATGGAACAGACTTCATTGGCAGTGGTGGTGGACTCTCCTTCTTTGGTGTTCTTTAAATAAAGGTTGGATGGCCATTTTTGGAAATGCTTTAGTTGTATATTCCTGCATGGCAGGAGACTGTATTAGATGGCCCTTGCAATCCCTTCCTTAAAGCTTTTTAAGGAGCAGTTCTTCCTAAGTCAGGTTGTCAGAATGGGGCAACTGGAGGAACAATCATTCTCACCCGTCTTACAAAGATCACTGAAGAGGTACATTTAACCCACTATGTGTGTGTTTATAGTACACAGCTATAGTAGCCGAGCAATTTAACTTTCCTATCCATTTAGCTTTCATACTATGGAATCCTGGAATTTGTAGTCCCCCCCCAAGACAAACAATATCCAGCTTTGTTTAAGGTACTTTTCATAAAACAATCAATCAATGGTATTCAGGCAGGACATGGGCTACAATCTGCAATCTACAAGAAGTTCCAACTCCCCTTCTTCTTGGACTACCAAAATGTAAACTTACTATATAAAACCCAACAAAGAATCTTCAGTTCATACTTGGAACAGGCAAAGTTTAGAGTGAGGGTGGACACTTTCACATTTGTATTTGTAGATTTGTAGTTTGGCAAGTTATTTAGAATTCTCTGCTAGAGAGCTCTGTCATACTTTCCTGAACTATAGCACAAGAAGCCTCTACTACAGAATTCTAAAGTATAACTCCAAACTACAAATCCCAGGGCCCCATAGGATGGAGACATGACAATTAAAAGAAGCATGATACTACTGTACTATAATTTTGTATTGTTGATGCAGTCTTAGTTTAGGCTGATGGTTGGGAGGAAGCCTCCACCTTCCTCAGGTACTTATCCCCCTAGAAGTTTGCACATGTGTTCTGGGCTGCCCCCTTGCCCCATCATTTTGGAACCACAGCCTTAAGCATTTCTTAAGAGTGTGATGTCACACTCAAAGCACAGTGTCTATTAATTTGCCCATTAGGCAAATTATGCCGTCTTACGTATGTGTGTATGTTTGTCTGTTGGGTCATAGTTTGCATATACGGTATGTTGAAGATAATGATTCTCTGTTTAAAGATTAACAGAGAAACCCGTATGAGAAGCTTAAGTACAAACAGATTAAGTATCTTTAAGCTTGCCGGGAAGTCAGGAGTCCCAGGAAGCAACAGATGGCTTTCACAAGTGCTCTTTTTTCATCCAGTGTATGTGAACTTTGAAAGCAACGTATGCCCTGAGCTGAGCTCATGCTCTCCTGTCAATTATTTGCAAATGACTAAAAACACACTCTCCAACACTTCACAGATGAAAACTGGAACACATGTGGCAAAGCAACATCAGAGTGCGGTCAAGATGGCAAAAGCTATTAATGAAGAATAATGGACAAGTAGGGACAGGCTGCAGCAGTTTGCTTTTGCCTGAGCCTGCTGGAAAGGGAAGGATTCTGCCCCATCTTCTCCTCTTCTCCCCTGCTGAGTTAACTGAGTGCAAACTACTGTACTTTTACACTTTGAATTCAGTTTGTAGCAGTTGAAGTAAGCTGAGGACGAAGGGGCAAAGTGGGAGGAGAAGGAGAGAAAAACTGGGACATTTTAAAAACAGCTAAAAAAATGAGATAATAGAGTATTAATTGGGACTGTCCCTGTCAAATCAGGACAGTTGGAAGGTAAGTAAAAGCACATTTCCTTCTGGCTCTTCAATCTGAGTAACCATGATGCAAAGTTGATTGGGACTTCCTCCTCCTGCATCACAACTTCCAGTTTGGACAACTTTTCCCATGCTTCTCTTTGGCACTAAATTCCTATATAAAGAACTAACTTGTTTGTTTGCTAAAATATCAATTAAAAATACATGCTATTATATACTTTTGTTACCTACCTTGACAGCCCCTACTTTTCAATAACCCATAATTGGCAATATTTAATAATTTGGCCAGCTGTGGCCTGCCACATGGTTGGCAAGTAAACCGGGGACTCCCCAGATACCAAGGCTGGAGTCATGCACAACCTAGGGAGAGGCCTTGGAAATTCCCTAAACAGGTCATACCCATGTCAGAGTTCTTCCTGAGAACACCTGGAAATGAGTCATCCACTAGTCCACTTAAGGATAGCTGAGCACTCAGTTACTGCAAAATGGGTTTTTCCTCTTTCTCCTCATTCACAATGGAAGGCTGCCTGTGCCTGTTCAATCCCAAATGACTAGCCCATCAGCAATTGTTAACACACCCGGAGAAGCCTTTGTCCAGTCCTGGGAAACTCTGAGAGACATTGTATTCCACTCTAAACCCCATTCCTTCAGGGGAATTATTAAATATAAATATCACCCTAAAACACTACCAAAGTGTGCACAGCTCCTCTTCCTCCTGTCACTCTGTGTCACCAAGTGCACATCCATCCACTCTGCTGCTCTGCTGTGTAACCCTCAGAACGCAACTCTGAGTATCCTCTGCTGCATGAATGTCTGCTCCTCTGATCGATATAGTATAACCCACAATCCCTGCACTCTGTTCCTCTATCCAAATACTTCCTACTTTCTCTGATAGCTTTGTGTGATTGCTTGAAGCTTGAGTGTTAGCATGAATGCTGTTAATATTAATTTCCAATAAATACCATTTAATTGTACATACTGGCTTGGAGTCTCCTCCATTACTACCAGTATACATTGGTCAAAAGATCGCCGCAGTTACCCAGCCTCTCGCTGCCATTTTGAGCTAATTAAAACTTCCCCATATTAGAATTCAGACACTAGTAGGATCCTCACAGACTCCACATAATTCAAGTAATACCTTCAAGTCAAATCCATCTTATGATGACCCTATGCTAGGGTTTCTTGGCAAGGTTTATTCAGAGGAAGTTTGCCACTGCTTTTCTCTGCAACTAAGAGAGTCTGACTTGCCCAAAGTCACCTAACGGGTTTCCACAGATGAGTGAGGATTTGAACCCTGGTCTCCTAGAATCCTAGTCCAATGTTCAATCCACAATGGCTTTTTATGCATTTGAGCTGTACATTCAGAAGAATTTGATGAACTGGCAAAAACAAAATACTAGGCTGTAAAAATGGAAGTATACATATCATTTTAGAGATAGACTAAAACAAGTTTGTCTACATGGCCAATTTACCCCATCTTGCCCTTATGTTGGAGCCCTGCAGTCCTGATGACGCAGGGCTTTTGCCCCATATTGCCCCTGGGCAGTCCTCAGAACCCCCAGGGCAAAGATGGTGGGAAGGCAGGTTAGGGCTCAAACATCTGGAGGGTCTCAAATTGTTGACTCTTCATCTTTGGAGGGCAAAATCTTCACCTCTTGTGTGAACAACTGAACTGTGAGTAACCTGGGTTCCAGATTATTGAAACTGACCCTAAATCATGAGTCTCTAGGAAGAGTGATTGTCATGATTTTTTTTTTTTTGCTTTTTAGCTGATTTTTCACATATATCCCAAATTTGGGGGGATTTGAGTGCTTGAGGGGTGGTCAGTGGCTTGATCCCTCGAGTTAGGGGCAAGTCATAGCCCACAGGGCATACTTTCCCTACCTCCCACTCTAGCCATTCCAAGACACATGGCTGGCAGCATGATGCTTGTTTTAGGGCAAAAAGACCAACCACCTCAGTGCCACCTTGAATTCTTAAGTCACGCAGTAATAGTTTAATAGCACTAATGACTTCAGTGCTAATGAGTTGCTTCTCTTGAATTTGCAATGTAATTATTTTTTAAAAAAAACAACTTTCCAAGCTCCATGGCCTACTTGCATTCATTTCAACATGCCTCCATGAATGTATTTGTTGTGTGCCTTCAAGTCACTTCCGACTTAGGGCATACAACAGTAGTATAACATATTCTATAATATAATCAACACATATCCAGTCTCCCAAAGTTTCATGCATCCAAGGAGGCGCCAGTGCAGGACTTGCTTGTAGACATCTTCCACACATGCTGCTCAACAGTTATTGGATATAATCTTAAAGCCCTCATTCAACGCAAAAAGGAACTAATTCTGGCAAATCCAGCTTTTCTCTTCTCTACCTCTCTCTCTTTTTGAACTGAACTAGTATGTAGAGCCCCTGCCTTAGGAGTTTCACACCCACTGGGCTGAGCCGTTAACAAATGAGATTACTCATTAAGTTGTGCAACATTGTCATACATTGCAAGGGTTGCACAATCCAATCAATGTATACCTTCCAACATTTCACAGATTTTTTTTAAAAGGGACTCATGGCCAAACAACACCAGAGTGTGGTCAAGATGGAAAAGGTTATTAATGAGGAAGAACAGACAAGCTAGGAGAGGCTATAGCAGTTTGCTCTTGCCTGAGCCTATGAAGAAGGACAAGATCTCACCCTCTTCCTCTCCTCACCGCCCCCCCGCTGAGTTAATCGAGTGCAAACTACTTCTGCGCTTTGATCTCAGTTTTTGGCAACTGAAGTAAGCTGAGGACAAAAGTGGGGGAGAAGAGGAAAACTGGGACATTTTAAATACAGCTGGAAAAGTGAGACAACAAAGGATTAATCAGGACTGTCCCTGCCAAACTGGGACAGGTGGAGGGTATGTCATTGTGTAACTCCACATAGTTTGATTTACACTATGAAACTCCAAGGTAGGATCTCATCCCTTGTCTTTTAAAATGGCTATTGTTATCGAAAGGTTTTAAAGAAGTCTTGGAATGGTCACTGTTCTGGAGATGTGTTGAATGGTGTGGTAGAAGATACCAGTGAAAAGGGAAGCCTCGTACTGCTGTTAGACTTCCCTTCAGAAGTGAGAAAGGGAAAGGTTGACTGTTCTTTCTCTGATACATATGTTATACATGCTGGGCCAATGATCTGTGCTGTGAAGATTGTTTCCCCTTCATGGTGCTTTGTGGTGATATTTGCCACCATTGTTTCCACTGCGGGGAGATCTTCGGTGGAAGTGACTCGTTTACCCTGGCTGAAATAAGAAAAACAAAAGATGAAGACAACGCAAAATGAATAGGCTGACATCTTGGCCAGACTGATGTCATGACTCCAGCATTGGACTAAGAATGTAACTGTGTTAGCATGCCCTATTACCCCTCCCCACGTGGTTTCATAACTAGACATATTGGACACTTTTTGGGGTTGCATTGACTGTAAGGCTAGGCAAACTAGAGGGCAGTCAAGAGACAAGATGACCTGAGACGTGTCTAGAAGGATAATGGTGGGAAAGCCCAGTTAGGATTATGTGGAAAGCCCCACCCCACTCCCAAAGGTAATGGATTATGCTAACAGCCCAGTTGTTAAGGGGTATATGCTAATCCTATCTCCCAGCATTAGGTGTTTCAAGCAATAATTCAATCATGCAAATAAGTGACTTTTCCTATGGGAATCTTTCCTTATACCCCCTTCTGTCCAACCTTATGAGGTTTCTGCAAAACCATCAGTGTGTTAACATTCCAGAATTAAAGCAAACAGTTGAGTTTCACTTTCTTTTGTCTCTTCCATGGGAGAGTTATCCAGGATTTGTTATAGCCTTTCAAGGCATGAAATGGGTTAGAAATATCATAGCCTCGACCATGGCAAAGTGAACTGCAGAAGGGCTGGCCACTCTCTTTCTTGGCACAGTATGGATCGCAACCCCCTGTACCACCCTCAGACACTGTCTGAGTATCTTCTCTGAATGGAACTCTCTTCTCTTCAAGACTGGTAACTATCACCCTGTCTTCCTGGATCTTTCTCTCTCTACCCAACCCTTCCTGCTTTTCTCTTCCAATAGCCTTGTATGGTTCATAAGAGTGCATATTCTTGTGTGTTAGTTTATATTGTTCCAATAAAACACTTTCATTTCCCTCAGCTGGAGTGCTCTCTACAGTTAGTACTGGTATACATAGGTGGAAAGATCCATGAAGTTACCCTTCTATCTGAGCTAATAATTCCCCCAAATATTAAAGTAGACACTGGTATCATGGGTGGGACTCTAATGCACCCCCCTCTGAGGGTAACAACTACACTACCCAGTTACATCACTTTGATAACACTTACAGTGCCATAATTCCATCCTAGGGAATCTTGGGATTTGTAGCTTGGCAAGAGAGCTGGCATGGTGCAGTGGTTTCAGCGTTGGACTACAACTCTGGAGACTAGGCTTCAAATTCCCACTGAGCCATGGAAACCCACTGGGTGACCTTGGGCAGGTCACTCTCTCAGCCTCAGAGGATGGCAAAGGCAAACCCCCTCTGAATAAATCTTGCCAAGATAATCCTGGGATAGGTTTTAACAGAGTATTTCAATGTATTTTAAGAATGTTTTGTCTTTTTTCTGTTTTAATTGCTTTTATTTGTTTCTCACCTCAGGAGTCCTTGTGGGCTGGGATATAGAAGTATCTTCACTAACTAACTAACTAACTAACTAGTTGGGTAACAGAGGATTAAACAGGACTGTCCCTGCCAAATTGGGACAGTTGGAGGAGAGTTAATGAGTTTTGGATCATAGAGGGTCACATGCATCTTCCCCATCCCAGTCATAGTGGAACTAGGGTAGGGGAAGTCTTTCCCCACTACCATGACAACTGGGGTTTCTAGAAGCCCTTTCTTGGTTATGCTTCCAGTTTCTTTTGTATGGAAGCATGAGCTCCAGTCCCAGATTCTGCAGAAAGACTTTACCTCTGAAAACGGAGTATTTGCTTTCGAGTTCTTTGTACGGCGATGACCACCATGGTCACCAAAAAGATGGTTCCACAGAGAGAGAGCATGACAATCTCATAGGTTTGGCAGGAAGGACCTAAGCAGAGAAAGAGAGAGATGTGAGAAAGTACTGATAACAGCAGCATCATACCTATGACATATGGGTCTAATCTAGCCCATGGAGGAGTCATTTCCAACCCACAGATGCTTCTGGGTTATCCCCTCCCCTAAGCCCTGTCCTCTGTAGGCATGGAGGGTGGAGAGCCTGAAATATCTGATATGGTATTTGGCACTCCCAACTGCAGGGGAATCTTACATTAACATCTGATGGCCTTGGGCTATTATAATTATCAATACTTGAAATATCAATACTTTTTGCCAGAATTACAAACTCCAGCATTCCGCAGGATACAGCCATGGCAGTTAACGCAGAGTCATAGGGCTGTAATGGTGTAGTGTGAAAGGACCCTTGGTCTTTGTAGGAAGGGCCATACAACCAACAAAGTAAAACTATGGGAAAAGGCAGAAAGCTGGAATAATTTCCCCCCTTCAAAAAACCCTCCCCTAGAATTCTTGATCAAGACATGGAAAGTATACCACCTAAAAATTTAATACTAATACAGGCTGCCCATGTTTAGGTGTGGGATACGTTCCCTGACTTACCACAGATACAGGGAACTGTGTATATTAGCAAACCACCACAGAATACCATAGAATTGTGCTGGAGGACCTAGAAAAAGCCTAGAGAGGATGCCTCTCTAGGCATCTGGTGCAACTCTATGATCAAGTTGACCATAGAGTCATGCTGGAGGGCCTCCCAATGCCTAGAGAGACTACTTCTAGCATGACTGTATGGCCCTCCAGATGCCTAGAGAGACATACCTCTCACTGCGGGTAAGTGAAGCCGTGGGTACCGATCCCATGTAAATGGGGCAGGGGGGTTGACCTGTACTATTGATACAAATATTTTGCATTAATAGAGACTGGGTTAAGATCTTTGGGACAAGGCTTTCTTTCTATACCACCACTATCATGGATTCAGTTGTGAGGACATAGGAGAAAGCCCACATTGTGAAAGTCGCTCCCATAGACAGAGACTTGGTTGGCCCCCTCTGTGCTCTCTTTTTGCCAGAAAGCAAATACCTTTTTATGTAGATGGGCCTTCTGTCTTAAGTGGGTGTGGCAGAAGGATCTTAGAGAAGGGGTATGCTGTACTTTTATGTTTTATATTTATTTTAAATTATTTCAATATTTTAATATGATTGTCTATTTAATTTTTTAAATAGACAATTAAAATTTTTAAAATCATCTCCCAAGTGGAGACTATAGTCAAGAAATCAGAAGAAGGCTAAGACCTGGAAAGACAACCATGAAGGAACTAGAGAAGATCCTCAAATGTAAAGACATATTAAATATTAAAGTCAAAATCATCCAGGCCATAGTATTTCTGATGTCTGTGGATGGTTGTGAAAGCTGGACAGTGAAGAAAGCTGGCTGGAAGAGTATCAGCTCATTTGAAATGTGGTGTTGGAGAAGAGTTCTGTGAATACCATGGACTGCTAAAAAGACAAATGAATGGGTCTTAGAGCAAATCAGACCTGAGCTCTCACTGGAAGTGAAGATGACTAAACTGAGGAGATTTTCAGACGTGATTTTCGGCAGGATATATTGCAAAACAGCTCCGTTGCTGCCGCGCAGCAGGGGAGCTGTTTCGGACGACACTGTCCCTCTGCTGAAACCCTCCATGTCACTTCCGTGACAGAATGGAGGAAACCGCGTCGTATTTCATTTACGATTGTTGCCCATGAGTGAAATACGGCGCAGTTTCCTCCATTCTGTCACGGAAGTGACACGGTGGGTTTTGGCAGAGGGACGGCGGCATCTGAAACAACTCCCCGGCCGCGCAGCAGCAACGGAGCTGTTTTGCTATATATCCTGCCAAAAATCGCGTCTGAAAATCTCCTGAGTCTGTTGTACTTCGGACACATTGTGAGATGACTTGTGTGTGTGAGTGCTTCAAGTAGTCTGTTGACTTATGGTGACTCCATGAATTCAATAGGGTTTTCTTAGGCAAGGAATACTCAGAGGTGGTTTTGCCAGTTCCTTCCTCTGAAATAGAACCTACAGCACCTAGTGATGTGACTCATTGGAAAAGATGATAAAGCTTGGTAAAGTGGAAGACAGTAGGAAAAGAGGAAGAACGTACTGAAAATGGATTGATTGATTCATTCAAGAAAATATGGCCCTAAGTTTGCAAGACAGGGCAGTTGATGACCAAGGTAACAGTATTTGTTTTAACCTTACACTGTAGGTTGCCTTGTGTCCTAGATGTGGAGGAAGGTGGGACATATATTACATAAGTAAATAAAGTGTTTGCAGCGTGGTGGGGAAGTCTTTAATAAGGCTTGCCTGGGTATAGTTTTCAAGCACCAGGGGAGATAAACCTTGTAGTAAATTCCTACAGTTTCAGAATTAGACCCACGTAATGAGAGAGGCTCCAATGATGATCATGTCTCCCAATGTCTTTTCATGAATGGGTATGAACAATCATTAACAATAACCCTTACTGAAAAATGCCGACACAGTTTTGCAGAACAAAGTACCTGAATCTTTGGCGGAAACTGATCTGTGGAATTCATTCTCTGCAGCAGCTGGCATGCTGAAAAACAAAAATGGAACATAATCGACTTAAAAAATATGAAGGACATTGCCATGATCCATGATCAGTGAACCAAGTTCTGAAGACGATAAAGAGCCCATACTCTCCAATAGTCCCAATTTGGCAGGGACAATTCCTGTTAGTCCTCTGTTGTCCCACTTTTTCCGCTGCTTTTAAATTGTCCCAGTTTCTTTCTCACCCTCCCACATTCTTCCTTCATCCTCAATTTACATCATTTGCAGCAAACAGAGTTCAAAGTGCAAAAGTAGTTTGTACTCCATTAACTCAGCAGTGGTGGGCAGGGGGAGAGGAGAGATTCTGGCAGAGTCTTGGCCTTCCCAGTAGGCTCAGGCAAAAGCAAACAGCTGCAGCCTCCTCTAGTTTGTGTGTTTTCCCTCATTCAAAACTTTTGCTCTCTTGACCATACTCTGAAGTTGCTTGGACACATGCGTCCCAGTTTTAATCTGTGAAATATTGGAGGGTATGAGAGACATGGAGCACTATAAACAGTAACACAGTTTATTATGGCATATGCTTTTATAAGAACAAGCCTAGCAAGTGACAGTGAGATTCTGGGGAAAAGATAGCTTTCCCAAGCTTTGGGCCTGATCCACTGGGGCCCAACAGTTGGGGAAGTTATTCCCTTCCCCCAGAATCCCCCAGCTGTTAGGACCACTCGCTGTGCTGGATGATGGGTTCTTAGAGCTATAGTCCAGAAAAATAACTTTCTCAAGATCCAATGTGGCTTCTTTTATTATTAAATACTCTTATTCCCATTCAGTCCAGGCTCTGGCCAAGGGGCATCCGATTGCGAGAGCAAAAGCACCACCTTGCTTCACAATACCATTATCTATTTTTCTGAAGGAATGTGTTTACTTATCAGGGGGGAAAAAATAATATACGTGACCACAAAACTCCCGTTAAACATTATAGCAAATAATATCAGAGCCCGGTTGAGTTCTGAGCCTCCATTAAAGCCATGGGATTTAAAGGCCTTCCTTCCTCATAAATTCGTCCCAAGGCATTTTCCGTTTGTCACTTGCACATTAATATAGTGGCTTCCTTGTGGCATTTATGCACTGACCCCGGTTGCCCCTTATTCCAGATTATAAATGAGGTGTGGAATTACAGGACGCCTATCCTGATAGCACACACCTTTAATAAATATGTTAATCAACTGTCTACAGCATGTCCCCCGGCTGGGGACCGGAGAGTTTGTGCTTCCCGTTATGGATGGGGCACTTTAAATTCTATTCTCTTTCCAGTGACAACCGTAAGTTAAAATGGATTTATTGGTAGTGAGGTGTGTGTGAATCCATTAGCCACAAGTTACATATATGAAGAAGAAAAAAGAGTAGAAACTGAAGGCAGGTGTGTTTGTGTGTGTTCTTTACCTAGTAAAATGGACAGAGCTTGGGAAAATACTGGGGTTTTTTTGGGGGGGACTACAAGTCCCATAAACTCTCAGTAAGCATGATCTGTGACTAGGGTATTGGTTTTCAAATTCTGGTCCTCTGGGTATTTTAGATTTCAGCTCCCACTACTTTGGCCAATGGTTAAGAATTCTGGAAGCTGAAGTCCAAAGTACCTGGAGGACCAGAATTGAGGAATCACTAGGCAGGAGATTCTGGGAAGATTCTAGGATATGTAATCCTTCTGGGGGGATGGGAGATTCTTGGAGTTGTATTTCAAATACTGTAGTAACACCTCCAAATTCTGAAAATCAGCAATGATGTTTGATATGTGGGTAGAAATCCTGTCCACATTAAAATGTTGAATGAGGTTAATACAGGTTGCCCCCATATCCATGGGGGATGCGTTCCAAGGCCCCTGTGGATACCTGAAACCATGGATAATAGGGAACCCAATTATTTTCATTGAGACGAACACTGGAAGTTGACCATAGAATTACCGGTACATTGCAGGATCTAGAAATGGCCAGAGAGAACATTCTCCCCCAGACATGGATAAATGAAACTGTGGATACTGAATCTGTGGATATGGGAGTCGATCTGTACTTGTCAGAAGTTCAGGTCCAAGTGCTGGCAGATGCTTAGAGGTTCAAGGGGAATAGCTTAGTTCAGTGGATTTGCTCCGGGACAAGCTGCCCAAACTGAAGAAGTACAGCAGATGTGGGAACTTTATGAACTTTATGTGGGAACTACCTATTGTTTCTTCCCCCCCCCCCAAGATGGTGGATCCATTAGGCTCAGGGAATTGTAGAATTGCAGAGTTTGGAAAAGCTACTTTTTGGACTACAGCTCCCAGAATTCCCCAGTCAGCGTGTACATTGTCCTATGCTGGATCATGGATCTGGGAATTATAGCCCCAAAGGCTAAATTTTCAAAGCTCTGGTGATGTTAAAAGCTTCTAGCACTGAAGCCGATAGAAATTCTCTGAGGATTTTTTGTTTTAATTGCCTGGCCCAGGGCTTTTTGATGTGCTGATATTTGATGTTTCTTGCCACTGGATCTAATGTCTGCACTACCGTTGCTGTGAACGTGCTGGGTTTTTTTAACTGTTGCCGTGTGGTGCCTTTGAATTGTTGCTTTTAATTTCTAGCCAGTATAGAAAACCTTTTAGAGATGATGAGCATCTCTCTCTTCATCCATCCATCCACCCTAGCTTACCTACTAATGTGAATTATTACCCACCTTCCTTCAGAGCCCTGAAATGAATTCTTGTGCATGAAAAACGATATTGAAATCATTTGCATGTATATGCAGATCTATATTGGAAACACCAACCACCTCTAATATATTATTTTGCTTTCCCTATGACAGTAATGAATGCAAAACCAAAATAGCCTCTTGAAACAAAAAAGTGTGCTTTTAACTTGCTACTCCATTGAATTTGCCAGTTAAACAAAAATCCAATGCATCAGCTACAGACTTAGTTCATTAAAGCTGTTGTTGCTGTTGTGTGCCTTCAAGTCGTTTCCAACTTAGGGCAACCCTAAGGCGAACCTATCACAGGGTTTTCTGATGGCTAAGAGCATATGACTTTGTTACCATGCCCTACCGTGTTACCATAGGGAGTAACTATTGCCCTCCCTATAATATCTTATAATTGGAAATTTTAGACACATTCGAAGGGGTTTGGTAGACTGGGGTGATCCCAAAATAGGTCAAATGGAGGTCACAAGGACCTGGGAAGGTGTCTTAGAAATCTTTTCAGCAAAACAGACCAACATAGGATTATACAGAGATCAGACCAGTCAAATATGGCATCATAAGGATGCCTAATGATCGCGAAAGGATGTGCATGCCAGATGACATTGCCCTTTTGTGATCATGTACTGTCAAAAAGCTGTACTTTTTTATTGACAGCCCAAGTTGTCAGTTGATCCCCCATAGCGATTTGTTGAATCTGCCACCGTTTGAATCCGCACCATTGTACTCACGTGAATGCAGCATCAATGGCAAACACTTCTGGGTGAGATCAGGACAGCCACGTAGGGTACGCTCTTTTTATGACCCTCGCCCCGTTACTTGGAACTTTTAAAGTGTGTTTTTGTGCTTTCCTGAACTTTTTGTGTTTTTGTTTTGGTTGGGTTTTTTTTTTAATTTCCCATGTTAGCATCTTCTTGCAAGAATTGGTGAGATTACAACCCTGTAAGTAAACGGGGCTCTGTTTGTGCTCCGTTACTGCTGGGGAAGCCTCATGGACGCTGCTGGAGATAAGTGTGGTAGGAGGGTTCTTTTGCCGGCATAAAAACAACACAGTTTATGCTGGCAAAAGAACGTTAAGGGGGTGGTGGTATGATAAAGTCCATAGTAAACCAACCCATTACTGAGGTATGTGCTAATCCCTTCCTGGGCACCTTAGCAATGAGTCATCCAGCTAAACAAACAAGTGACCTACACAACCCCTAATCCCCAGGAAACAGCCTTCAGACCCACTCCTGTCCTGCAAAGCGAGGTTTTCGTAAACCCATCAGTTCCTATCTCCCAGCCATCTAAGACAATCAGTGGAGTTTTGCTCTCCTTTGTTCCTCCCATGCAAGAATCATCTAGCCATTGTTGTAGCCAAAACACACCTTCAAGGCACGTTTTGGCTTATAAATACCCCAGCCTAGACAATAGCAAAGTGTGCCACTGTGGACGGACCTGGCCACTTTTTTTTCTTGGCACCTCTCTGGAAACTTCCAGTGCCACCCTCAGATTTCTGTCTGATTACTTCGCTTCTCTTCAGGACTAGTAACTATTGCCCTGTCTCCCAAATCTATTCCTCTATTCAACCTTTCTGCCTTAACCTCTTTGTTAGCCTTGGTGGTTCTTGTAAGCATATGTTGCATGTGTGAATGCTTTTTGTGCATTTCCAATGAAACTTTATTTCACTTTAACCTGGAGTTCTCTGCAGTTAGTACTGGCATACATAGGTGAAAAGGTCCCAAAGTTACCTGCCTCTTGCAGCATTCCATTTGAGCTAATAATAATTCCCCCAGCTGATAATAGTTCATAGGTGGGCTCCCCATAGATCCCCCCACCTCTTTGGGTAACAACTTGCTCAAGGTCACCCAGTGAGTTTTTATGGCTGAGTGGGGATTCAAACCCTGGTCTCCAGAGTTGTAGTCCAGCATTCAAACCACTACACCACACTGGTTCTTAATCCTATACTATGACCACTTAGTGTGAAAGACAAATAGGGAACATTCTGCAACACCTATAGCCTTAATGCACATTCTCCAACTTTCCCGATTTTGTAGGGACTGTTCTGATAAACCCTGTGTCATCCCAGTTTTTCAGCTACTTTGAAAATGTCTCAGTTTCTCTCTCTTCCCACTTTCCCCCTTTGTTCGGCTTACTTCAATTGCTGCAGTCTAAGTTCAAAGTGCAAAATTATTTTTCTCTCAATGAACTTAGTATGGGGGAGAGGAGAGGATGGGGCCGAATCTTGCCTTCCCCGGTAGGCTCAGCAAACTGCTGCAACCTCTCCTATCTTGACTGTTCTTCCTCATTAATAACTGTTGCCATCTTGACCAGATTCTGATGTTGTTTGGCCACCTGTTCCAGTTTGCTAGTGCTTGCATGGAAAACATAAATTGTAAATCAGCAACTCCATTCAGCAGCAGTTTTTTTTTAAAGCAGATATTCCAACTGCACAAATTTCCCTATACCAAAAGTACACACATACACAAAAGTGTTCACACAGAGCATATCTTGCTCCTTGGTTAAAGCCTGTTATCAGCCCCAGTTTCTCCACAGGAATTGGTAGCTATTACCTACTATACAGCAACAACTCCTTTATGGCTTTGCCTTAGTTTTTTAATTAACAGAACAATCAGGGACTCTAGAACTGTTTTTAAGTGGGGGGAAATCAACATTGGCTGGCAGATTGTTACTGACTTTGATGACTAACTTGCAGGTATGTTTTTACAAAACAATGAAAACAAATGGCATTACATTAAAACAACCATCATCATCATCATCCAGTCTGAGTTCCATGAAAACAACAGCAAAATAATGATAATTGAGAACACTTTTAACTGATAGTCGCTGAGAGCGCTCAACCACAGAGAAGCCTTTGTGGTTCAATTTTGCCCAGACATTTCAGGGGAGGCTGAACCTCCACCCCCCAACCCCACAAGTCTTGGGAGGGACTGAGGACTTTATCAAACTAGAATCTAAAAACGTTGTAATTCCATAAATGAAGAAAGCGGAAATTTATTATTGCATGTTGCTGTAATTGTGTGAAAGAACCACCATGGAATTATCACATGACCACCACTAGTGTTTTAAGAACGGGACTTCACTTCCATGATTTAACATGGCGAGATCTCAGCGGTTCCCACAAGAAGATGCAAGCGCACTTAAAAACACCCCCCTTAATTTGTAACGTAAATGAACATGTACACACTTAAACAAACCTAAAAATGTGCAAACAAACAGGGACAGTTCTTAAAAAGAGCATCCTGTGGATATTTTTCATGCTCTCACCTGGACATTTTCTCACCGGGAACAGGGAGGGGAGAAAGAGGACCACCCATTCATACTGTAATCTTGCAATTACAATGGGACATGGTTTTGCACACTCTTCAATACAGTTGTCCCTCCACATTCACGGATTTGGCATTCACGGTTTTAAGTATTCACGGTTTGAAAATATTCTTAAAAAATAATAAGCCATATAGCAAACCTTAATTTTGTCATCTTATATAAGGGACACCATTTTGCTATGCCATTGCATATAATGGGACTTGAGTATTCACGGATTTGGGTATTCACGGGGGGTCCTGGAACCAAACCCCAGTGAATGTGAAGGGACAACTGTACTGTTAAAAAAGCAATATTGAGAGCTATTGGTGGCTTGCCCTGTGAATTAAAAGCAACACCTTATTTGCAGCTGGAGCACAGATTGACCACATGAACATGACAATGCCATGCAATAGCAGGAACCATTTGCACTACTGTGATATCATAATCGTGCGGTTTTTGCCATGTCTGATAAAATCCTGAGACTCTGATCCCTCCCATTTCTGTTGTCCATGAGGACAATCCAGTGCATACCTTTGACCTATTCCAATTTGGCCGGCATGGTCCTGATTAACCCTCTGCCACCCCACTTTCTCAGATGCTTTTAAAATGTCCCAGTTTCTCTCTTGTACTCCCACTTTGCCCCTTTGTCCTCAGCTTATTTCAGTTGCTGCAAACTGAGTTTAAAATGCAAAAGGCATTTGCACTGAATTCACTCAGCAGGGGAGAGAGGAGAGAAGGGGGTGAAATTGTGGGATTCCCAATAGGCTCAGGTAAAAGCAAGTCTTCTGCAGTCTTCTCCAGCTTGTCTATTCTTCCTCATGAATAACTTTTACCTTCGCAGACATATTCTGATGTTGCTTGGCCCCATACGTCTTGGTTTTCATCTGTGAAATGTTGAAGGGTATGCTAGCGGCTCATTGCACCAATGGAAAGCCCAACTCAGTGACACATCAGTGTATCAGCCATTCCTGCTGCCTTGTCAAATTTATACTGCTCAATGTGGTACCTTTCCAAAACTGGATTTCTCCTGTTTTCACCAAGATTGCCTGAGCAATACAACCATTTAGGTGCTTAAGAAACACTTAATAGCTAGAAGCCTGTTAAGTCACAACTAGAGCAGACCCACTGAATCAATTGATGAATGGTGCGTCAACATATAAGTAAATCCTATTGATTTGATGCATCTGCTCTAGTCAGACTAATAACAGGATCCAAGTCTTAATGTGTCTAGTTTCCTTCCCATTTTTTTCCAGCTGACCATTCTCATTTTCCAACTGCACAATTTTTCTTTTTAATTGCACATTTTGTGTCCAAGTACACACTACCTCCCTAAACAACACCCCCCCAATAATTGGTCTTCATTTCCAGCTGAATACTGTACATTTATGTTCCAGGTATCTAATGGCTTCAAAATACCCAGGCTGATGAAATGGTGATAGAGGATTCATGCTGCCCCTGATTGATGCAGAATACTGCCTAGATCTATTGGAACCTCTGAAGAACAATAAGAACTGTCTATCCTGGATTAGGGACTTTAATAGATCACCCTCCCAAAATGTTCTTTTGCCGGCATAATTTGTGCCTTTTTTATGCCAACAAAAGAACTCCCCATAGCATACTTACCTGTAATCCTGGCAAAAGACAGCCCTGGCAATGAACGAGGAATGAGCAGAGCTCCGTTCACTTCCTTGTCTGAAATCTCGCAAATTCTCGCGAGAATATCTAGCGCAGGAAATTAAAAAATAAAACCAAAAACAACACTCAAAAAGTTACACAAACACACTTAAAATCTTAAAAAGCACACAAACACACTTACATTCTTACAAGTTAACCAGGGAGGGTTATAAAGAGAGTGTCACCTACCTGGATGTCACAATCTCACCCAGAAGTGTTCTGGCCAGTCTGGCCATTCATGTTGTAATAATGTGGAAAAAAAAGATGCAAGGTTTCAAACAGCAGCAATGCTGGCAAAAAATTGCCACAGCTGATCTCTTGACAGCTTGGGCCATCAATAAAATAGAACGGCTTATGGACAGTACATAAAAGCGAAAGGGCAACATCATCTGATATGCGCACCCTTTCACATTTATGTGCGGTCGTTATGACGCCGTATTTTGTGTGTTTGATAAAGTCCTAGATCACTTCCATTTGGCCCAGCTAGGAACCCATTCCCACAACAGAATTATAGCACTGTGATTCCACTATGGAGAATATCAGACAGGAACAAAAAAAAATGTTCCTGTCCTGCAATCTCCTCTTATACCCCTCTCCCATCCCTGTCACGCCAAAAAAGAAAAACTTTTCACACCTACTTTGTTTGTGCTACCCAGGAGTGAATGGAGCTCTAACAGAGCTCCTTTCACTTCCTCGATTGAAATCCTAGCTATTCTTACGAGAAGACGAGAATGTGGGATAATGCAAAAAGAAAAAGAAAAAGAAAAAAGTTACACTAAGTACAGAAACACACTTAAAACTTTACAAGGAACCTTGGGAGGGTACAAAAAAGTGTGTCACTTACCTGGATGTCCCGATCTCACCAAGAAGCGTTCTGGCACGGACCTCCCATTGACACTGGGATCACGCCAGCAAAACAGGGCACCTTTTCACTCTCATGAACCTCCATGACAGAAACGGAATGGGGGATCCATTGACGGCTTAGCCCGTCAATAAAAAGCAGTGCCAGGGTAATGAGAGCTGAACAGGAGCATTATGAGAGGGGAATGACATCATGTGAAAGGGAAGCCCTTTAGCGATCTCCTGGCATTGTGATAATGCCATATTTAGAGCGTCTGATAATCTCCTATGGCTGCTATGGAATCCTGAGATTGACAGGGACTTCTCAGCCAGAGTACTTTAGTGCCTCACCAAACTGCAAACCTCAGGATTCCAAAGGATGCACCCATAGCAGTTATAGTGGAATGATAGCACTATAATTTTGTAGTATGAATGGGCCCCAGATTTTGGGAAAGTGACTTTTGACTACAGTTTACAGACTCCCCTAGCCAGCAGCCTGGAACTTGTAGTCCAAAGAGGTAACTTTTCCACACCTTGGGCCTAGCATTCTGCTTCACTGAAGAGCCAGACTTCCCTGGGAAAGTTCACAGGCAGAGCCAGATTGAGGCATCTATCTCCTGTTACTCACTCTAGCATCTGGTACACAGAAGTAGATTGCTCTTAATATGAAAGCTCTGGTGAGTTGCTATGACTACTGAGAACCACTAGCAGAACCTTCTTCAAAGGTTCAGTCTCTCAAACCCCATGGCCCCAGCAACCATGTTGAATTGGCCTGATCTAGTGTCTAGTTCTTTGGAAAACAAAGCACAGTTTTGAGTAGAACAAGAGGAAAGACAGACTCACCTTGTGACTGTATATCCTTCCATTGCCTCCTCTGGCTGGGGCTCTGAATGGAAGAGGAAGCTGTCCATGGTGTAGACATGCTGGTTTTTCATATCACGGGGTTTTAGAGTAACCACTTTCCTTTGCTCCATATGAGGAAAGCCCCTTAACCTTTTTGACAGTTCTCCCTGTCTTAGAATTGGCAGCTCAAATCTCTTTTACCATGCTTTGTTTTATAAGCAACAAAACCTATCTTTGCAGGCTTAATGCTGCACTTAATGTACTACTAGTATTAGTTGCAGCTGCACCTGTATTTAGAAGCATAGATGTGTGCTTGTCATTCACAGTAAGGTAATTTCATGTGTCCAGCAGTTTTTCTTCAATTTCCCATCATTTGGTACTTCACACTGTTGTGGATATAAACCTTTATTTTTAAGTAGGCGGGTTGAAATGTGCTGGTACTATCTTCCTCTAAAGATAAGCTGCAGTTGAGTGTCATGGTTAATAAATGCACAAAACCCACAACTGCTATGTACCTTGTCATCAAAAAGTAAAACGTGGGGAATTCATTAGGCCTTGCCCTTTCTTCCCATGGACTATCTCTACTGGAAGGTTTCGCAGGTTTCATACTTTACTCTGTCTTGGCTTTTAATGTTCAGTACAAAGATAAGATAAGAATGTCATACTCATAAAGGTTTTTTTTAAGGATGCATGTTTCATGGATGAAGATGTAAAATTGGACTTGATGACCTCATTTCCCTGGATAGATAAGAAATGACTCACTGGGTTTCACCGAAAGACTTTCAAAATACATAACCAAAGGTGGAAAGATCTGCCACAACTCTTCTCTGATCTCATGTGGCTGGAACATAATGCATATCTGTAAACACAGTTGCTTTGAAAGGCATGGTTCCACAGCCATTGTGTGTCTGACTGCAGTCTTCCAGAGTTTGTACTAAAGGCTGACTGACATGTAACTCATATTCTTCAGCTATCCTAATTTGGCAGGGACTGTTCTGATTTGGCAGAGTCTGTCCTCCCACTTTTTCAGCTGTTTTTAAAATGTTCCAATTTTTCTCTCCCTCTCTCACTTTCCCCTTTCATCCTCAGTTTACTTCAGCTGGTGCCAAATGAATTCAAAATACAAAAATAGTTTATACTTAGCAGGAAGGAGAGAAAAGGAGGGAAGGGGGAGAAATCTTGTCCTTTCTTGTAGAACCAGGCAAAAGCAAGCTGCTGAAGCCTTTCTTAGCTTGTCTTTCCTCATTAATAACTTTTTCTGTCTTCACCACACTTGGTCACATGTGCTCCAGTTTTCTTCTGTGAAATGTTGAAAGGTACGACAACAGTGGATTACTTGACTATTTAAAACCTGGGAAGTAGCAGCTAGATGTCAGATCAGACTCTGAATCTTGCAAATAGTCTCAGCTAGAGTATCCCCAGTGAATCAACTGCTGAATGTTAAATCACCAGTTACATAAATTCCCATTAGTGTAACAGATCTTCTCTAGTTGGGACTAGCAATTGGTCTGAGGGGTTGTATATATGAGGCAAAAAGAAGTGGATTGCTCCCCAGTAAAGGCAACTCACAGCATCTGCAATTTGTCTTACTGTTTTTTTTTTAAGGTGGATCACAGGCATGCGAAGCAATCCATGTTTGCTATGCAAATGGGCATGCCTGCGAATCAAAATGGCGGCAGCGAGTGAATTACTCGTGTTTTTATCCTCACCAGTTGCCACCTCCAAACAGTATTTCTTTTTTTAAAAAAGCATATCTAAGGTGCCAAAGTGCAATATTTCACCTTGACAGAAAAGCAAAAAAAAAAAAAAAAAACCCAAACCCCCATTTTATCACATTAGTGCTTGCTCACTAAGGTGAAAAAAAAATCAAGATGGTTCCAGGCCCTTTCCTTGTTAGCAAGCCCTGCCCCCTGTGCTCATCTGGCCAATCAGCTTTCAGCTTCTGCTTCTTTGGGAAAGCAAATCAATTCGCATCACTTGTCCCAATGAGCAGGAATGCACATTCCCCTGTTGTTTTTTAAAAACTCTGGGAAAAGCCGCAAAGGTGTATTTATATGGTGTATTTAGCCCCACTCCTTCTGAATACAGTTGTCCCTTCATATTTGCTAGGGTTTGGTTCCAGGAAAACCCCACCCCCCACGGATGTCAAAATCCATGAATACTCAAGTCCCATTATATGTAATGGCATAGCAAAATGGTGTCCCTTATATAATTTTTATTTATTTATTATTTATTATTTATTTATTTATACCCCGCTCTTCAGCCACAAGGCTATCAGAGTGGCTTACAAATTGTTTTTAAGCAATAGCAATTTACACATCTACACTGCATTAAGCAGTTTCCAAGGTGTGTTAGCTAATTGCCCCCACAAGCTGGGTACTCATTTTACCGATCTACAAAAGGATGGAAGGCTGAGTGAACCTTAGAGCCCGCTGGAATCGAATTTGCGACGAGGTGACTTGCAGTACTGGCATTTAACCACTGCGCCATAAGGTGGCAAAATCAAGGTTTGCTTTTTGGATTATTATTTTTTAAAGAATATTTTCAAGCCGTGAGTACTTAAATCCGTGGATACCAAATCCATGGATACGGAAGGACAACTATACAGTGATACGATGCAGGATGCCTCAGACAGGTAGTATTCTCCTTGCATTCCTTGAGAAGTATTTTCACCATTGAGACAATCCCTGAGACCCAACCAATTGGTATGACATGACTCTTGGTTGGCTTTGCTGCAACAGGCCAAGATGCAGGGCTGACACTACCCTTAGGGGAGAATGAAACTATAGCCACAGGAGACAGACTATGGTGAACAGTCTCTCAGCTGGTTTTACCAGCTGTTCCCCATTTTTGGCTGGGATCCTACATCACTGAGCATAGCATAAGAGTTCCACAGGTGGATCTATGCTACAGCTCCTCTTTTACCATCCCAGGACTCATGATTTCATTGTGATAGTCCCCCTCCAGAGCCATTCAATGGGTGGTGGAGCGGGGGATTGGAGGAGCATCTGGCTGTGTCCCCATAGCCAGAGCCAGAATGATGGCATTGTCTTCTGAGATCCTCTGGAGGTCTTGGTGGATGGTCCTTGAGATGTCAGACCTGGCCGTTTGGATTACACTCTATGTGGGGCTGTCTTTGGAAAGTGTCCAGAAACTTCAGCTGGACCAAAAAGCTGCAGCCACATTGTTAACTGAGGCTGGCCACAGGGAGCACACAACTGCCTTGTTGGAACAGCTCCACTGACTGTCAGTCCATTTCCAGGCACAATTCAAAATGCTGGTTGTGACCTATAAAGCCCTATACAGCTTAGGGCCAGGTTATTTGAAGGACCATATTTGTCCCATACAAACTGTCCATGTTTTGAGACCTTCTCTTCCTTACAGGTACACCTGGTGGGAACAAGGGAGAGGGGTCTTCTTGGTGGCAGCTCCCAGGTTCTGGAACTCCTTTCCCAGAGAGGTTAGACTAGCACCCTCTTTACTCTCTTTCTGCGGGCAGGTGAACACTTTCTTATTCTGGCAGGCCTTTGAGAATGGATTTTTTTAGGGGGAAGTGGGCCTTGCATAATGTCCTTGTATAATGTGCTAGGGAGCCAGTGTGGCATAGTGGTTTGAGTGTTGGACTATGACTCTGGAGACCAGGGTTCAAATCCTGGCTTGGCCATGAGAGCCCACTGGGCAAGTCACACACTCTCAGCTGCAGAAAACCTTGTAATAGGTTCACATTAGTGTTTCCATAAGTTTGAAATGACTTGAAGGCACACAACAACAACAAAGTGCTAGATTTTGTATGTTTTTTCCAGTGGTTTATGTTTTTAAATTGATTTTAACCTTTCAATAATTGATTTTAATCTTTCAATGAATTTTTATATATGTTTTGTTTTTAACTGTTGTAAGCCGACTTGAGTCCCAAACTGGGGGAAAGGCAGGAAATTAATAAAGAATAGTGATAAATGTAATTGTTCTGTGTCTGGCTATGGGGAGCAATTCTCTTCCTGTCCCCATGCTGCTGAATTTCTGGGCTGAGCAGGATGCTGAACGGTGCCAGAAGCACTAACCCTTGGAGGAGAGGCATAAAAATGGCTATACAGTTAAAAGTCCTTTGTTTGAATTAAAACTTCCAGAATTGGGGTTGCACAGCCACTAGGATTTGTTGTTGAAAAAAAAAAGACATTTCCCCAGCTCTGTTCTCAGGTTCCATCACAGCCAGTGGTTTTGAAGTAGCAGCACTCACTATGACAAGTCGCCATGGTCATGGCTCCAGGGGCAACTCCGAAATACAGACACCTGTGTTAATGTGTATCAACACACCAGTTCTAGCAGTTGTCATCTCTACCTGGACAGATCTTTTGTCAAGTTGCTGGATCTCCATTGCCAATTCAAGATCTAGCCACCCCTGAAAAAGTACCTTTCATAATAATGGCAATAGCTTGCAATATACTGTTGCCAGGAAAATTCAAGTTGTAGCAAAAGGGCTTGTCTAAACGGCGACAATACTTCTCATAGACTTTGAAGAGAATTCGTTTTATCTAAATGGGATCCCGTATCAATCTGCTGCATTCAGAAAGAGGGGGGGGGGAACCTCCAAATACAGTACTTCATGGCTTTTCCTGTATTTTTTTTTTAAAAAAAACTTTGAAAGAAATGCACATTCCCACATGTTGGGACAACTGATTCGCTTTGCTGCACATTCCCGATAAGAGTGGAAGTAGAAAGCGGATTGGTTGGATGTGCACAGGGAGCGGAGCTTGCCAACATGGTAAGCATTTGGAACTGCCATGTTGGATTTTCACCATAGCAATTGTGTGCTGATGTGACAAAACAGCCATTCTCTCTCTTTTTTTCTCTTTAAGCGGAAGATTGCATTTCCGCACCTTGGATTTATTTTTTATTTTTTAAAAAAATACTGTTCAGCTGCAGCAACTGGTGACAATAAAAACACAAGTAATTCATTCGTGCCTGCCATCTTGATTCGCAGTTATGCCTGTTTGATCAACAAACGTGTATGGCTTTGCATGCCTGTGATCTTGGAATAAAACCGTGGAAACAAATGAAAGTTGCTACGAATTGGTGTTAGTGCACATCAATCCATATTTTATTGCTATGTATAGATGAGCACTTAATGTTTCCAACTTCTGAGCTAGAAGTACCAATGATCTCAATCAAAGTGCAGAAGCTCCCTATGTTCATATATGTTGGGATAGGCAACTGGGACAGATCTAGGGCCCAGTTTTTCTGTCCCTGGGGCTCGCCATGGGCCACAGGGAGTGCCAAAAATAAGCATTGAAAAAAAATACTGAAAGCAACCTGAAATCTATCTCTGGTTTTGAAAAACAAGATTATTTTGGGAGGGAGGTTGTTGTTAAACATGGCAAGGGAGGGACTCTACAGCTTATTTAATAGTAAATTGCTCCTCTGAGAGACCAGTTGTTGCAATTCACCCCCTTTTTTGACCCAGAAAAAGAGCATTCTAGGGCGTATGAAGGAGCTGAGGGCAATAAAAATAGACTTAGGGGCCATGTGAAGCTGTAGAGCTGCATTTTGCCCACCCTATATGTCAAATAAATGAATAGTCAACATTTGACAAGCAAATGCACACAACAATTGAATTGCAGGAAAGCACCAACTATAGCATCATATAGTTTTCTGTTTTTATTATAGACTTCTTTTTTATCCACATGAATGTTAAAGAAACTACAACAGAGTTAAATACTTTTTTAAATCTCAGTGGTTATATTTTTTTAATTACACTCAATAATAAATTGTAAAATATTTCCAGAAGAGTACAATCTTCATTCATACAGCAGGCAAAATACCAGGAGAGAACAGACAGAGTCTGGGAAGGGGTGACGGTCTGGGGTTTGGGTGGAGTGGAGTGAGCATGTGGGGATCCTTGAAGTTTCCAGTTTGCTTTTAGAAAGTCCTGGATATGGCTAATGCTCTTCCATCGGTACATCTTGATGTAATGCTCACCCATGGTGTTTTTTCTGAATCACATTCCTCTCCAGAAAAGAACCACTCTTTAAAAGCAGAATAGCATAACTCTAAAATGCTTTTCATGGTATAGGTTTGGGAAGCGCCAGGGAGTTCGTTGCATGGGTTTATCCACACAACCAGATCAAAAGCCTTTTCACAGTTTCTATCAAGTTCAGGAGTCCTTCTAAAAACACCAAACCAAACTTTGGTACCACCAAAAAGATCCAAGACAAGTATTCTTGAATTTGTTCCATTTCCCCCTTTCTTTTTTTTAAAAAAAATTAATAAATGGCTGCTACATTCTAATTTACATGGGTTGTCCATGAAGCTTTGAGGTCACTTGTCCTTAGGTTTATTGGAACCTGGCTTATTTGTTTCTTCCTTTTTTTGTTTTAATACCCAAAGCCCTTCCATTTTCAGTCTTTAGGTATGTCTGAATTCAGAGTGATGGGTGGTTTCATACAAGAAGTTCTGATGCACCTGCTATAAGGAGAAAGAAAACATTACCAAACTCTGAGCCCACTAGTTGGATCAAGCTATACATTTTATCACTTTAATTAAATTAAATTAAATTAAATCAGAGGATGATCCAGTTGCAAGCTAACACAGAAGCCAGCCAACTCAAATGTAACTGAATCCATAATGGACTGCATTTTCCAGTATTCTTCACCATTCGTTATGCCGGCCAGGGCTAGTGGGAGTTCCTGTCCAGCAACACCTGGAAGTCTGCACAATTCTCAACCATGTCATAGTACTTAGTGCAGGTGTGGCTGCACTTCATTTCTAACAGGGACAGCTACCTTCATTGCTCCTGAGAGCAGTGGACTAGCTTAGGGAAAACAACCTGCCACCCACAGCAATGTCTCTAACATCCCAGCACCACCACTGCCTGCCTCCGGTATCCACAACTTGGGGTGGCTGCCTCAACTTTACCTTATGGTCAGAGAGAAGACTTTTCTGATGAGTTATTTTGGCAACTAATTTCGCAGCAATGAGTTTGAATAGGGTTAGTTTTCTTCTGTCAAGGCCACAGCTGTACTTTACTACTTTTCAATGAAACTGGTACATGTTATCTACCTCATGTTCATTAATGGGTGTCTGTGTTACTCAGTCTGAGCAAAAGGAAGAGATAGGAAGGAGAAGGGGTCAAATGAGAGGTTGCTTGGTGCTGCAGCTGGGCAAGATTTATTTTGTTATGTCTTTTGCATTTTTCTCAGAATTTCCATGGTGCACTATGTGAACGGGCCACTTGGGGAAACCAGAAATCATTTTCCTGTATTTTCCTGACACAAGAGTAACAGCAATGGTAACTTGTTAGTAACAAGTAACCTGTTGAGTTATCTTTCAATGACCTGTTGAAGGATAAGACAAATGAGTAAATTAACTAGTTCCTTTTTTTTTAGATTGGGTTGAAGGTTTGTGTCAGTGTTGTAAACATCCCCCCCCCCGCCACACACACATTTGAAGATCTGTAAATATGGTCACCGCTGTAATTAATGCCATCACTCTTAGTAAAAATTGTATTGAGTTTATTCTCATACTGCAAACCCTCATGATAGGCAGTGTAGCATCTCATAACTTGTAGGCCCTGTTGAGAGGTAACAAGGCCCTCCCCTCACAGAGTCTAACACCATCCCAATAAATTGAATTTTTTGGGATGGGCAAAAAATGTATTAATAGTTTGCATTGAGACGGCAGAGTGAAAATATGGTGCACCTGGGTCTTTGACAAAGCCACCAGGAGCAAATTGTCTATGTAAGGGCAGGCATTTATGTCAAAAGTTCTTAAGTGAGCCACCACCATTGCCATTGTTCTGGTGAATACCCTTGGAGCAATAGAGAGGCAGAAGGGTAACAGAAAGAACTGGTAAGCCGAACCTCCAATCATGAAGCAGAGCAAGTGATGGTATAAAGTGCAGATAGCTATGTGATAATAGGCACCATGACAATTGATTGTTGTGAACCACTCACCCTTCTTCAGTAAGGGAAAAATTGTAGCTATTGATACCATTCTGAATTTCTTGGTGGTAATGAATTCATTTGAGAGCCAGCATGGCGTAGTGGTTTGAGAAGCAGACTAGGACTCTGGAGACCAGGGTTCAAATCCCCACTGAGTCATGGAAACCCACTAGATGACCTTGAGCAAGTCACATTCTCTCAGACTCAGAGGAAGGCAATGGCAACCACCTCTGAATAAACCTTGTCAAGAAAATCCCATGATAGGTCCACCTTGGGGTTGCCATAAACAACTTGAGGGCACACAACAACAAATGACTTTGTTTACTCTTGAAGGTCTAGGAGAGGCCTGAAGCCACCATCCCTCTTGGGGATCATGAAATACCAGGAATAGTATCCTTGTGAGACCTCATATTGTGGAATGAGTTCTTTTCCCCCCAAGAGGGTGTTGATTTCTTCCATCAGGGGTTTTAAGGGCACAGTATGTTTTATACAGTTGTCAGGAGGCAGATGGTGAAATCTGATGGCACATGATCTGCACATAATTATAAGAACCCAGGTATCTGTTATGATAACCTCTCCGCTTGGAAAAACAAACAAAGTCTGTCCCCATTGTAGGAGATGGGGTCAAACACACTGCTTTGGTGTATCAAATGACTTTTTTCTATAGCTATTGTGATGTTATTTGTTCTGTTGGAAATAGGATTTTTATGTTGTGGGTGACTGGGAGGACTGTTGAGAGGTATGTTGAGTGGATGTGACTGAGAACAAAAGGAAGACCTAGACAAGAGGCGTTTTCCAGAGGCTGAAGATAAGGAAGACACATTGATCTTCCTGACTGTGAGTGACATCTTGTAACTGTGGTCAAGTTTTCATACACAGGCGAATGAAACAGGCCTTTCTCATCAAGAGGCAAGTCCTCCACTGTCATCCTTGTGTCTGTTCCATGTATTAAGATCTGAGCCAAGTGTGCCTCTGGAGTATGATGGGTCCAGCAGTGGCTTTTGCTTCAAAGTTAGCATGATGTCTCACTGTAGTGATTTGCTAAGCAACAAGCGTATGCTCCTTAACCTGAATGGAGTGGGCCATACCACAGTCATCCTTAGGTAACTTCTCTAGGGAAAGAGCCACCTTTTCTCAAAGGGCTTGCTGATAGGCTCCCATGCAGGCTTGACAGTTCATAATCTGCAATGAGAAGGCTGCAGAGGAGTGAAAAATATAGCACACCAAATCCAATTTGTGCCCCTTCTTGTTCACTGGTGTAGAGTGAGTTTTATTTCTATTCTTCCCTTGTGATGTTTCCACAATGAAAGAACTGGCTGTAGGATGTTTATAAAGAAAGAAGCAATCTTGTTCCATGACTGTATAAATTATCTACCTTCCTTGAGGTTGGGGGAATGAAGATAGATTAGATTAGGATCACATGCTACATCTAACAAGGGAAGGAGCATCAGAAGCAAGACAGACTGGGTGGATTTTGTCTGTTTCCTTTTAAAGACTGGGTCAATATTGGGGACTGTAGGCCCTGGATGTCTATTGCCTAAGCTATCCAAAGCAGCAGGTCTGCAAAGATTGAGTGTCTTCAGACAGTAACAATGGTTGAGAATCTCTAACGCATTCATTCATCAAGGATGACACAGAAAGTCCTGAAGATGTTGAAGAGGGAAATTTTTAATACCTCTTGTTGGAATTGAAGGTTCTTGCAGAGGAACTTTCCATGTCTCTTTGGCTTCAAAGCTGGTGAACCTGAAGTCAAAATTGGAGCTCCAGTAGGTGTTATGATGGACAATGGAGTCAGAATCAATGTGGATGATGGAAGGACAGTGAACAATCCTGTTGGTTCTGAAGCTGTTGCTGTTGGGACTGACATCAAGCACGGCAGGCAAGTGATCAGGACTATGTGTGGAGTGCTGGACAATGGATGCAGGGTAAGCACTGGAGGCAAGGATCATGGGTGTGTAAGTGGCACTTGCAACACAGCGGAAGTTGGATCTGAAGAAAGTTGTGGTCAAGGGGCAGTTGAAGTTGACGGCATGCCTCAATTCCAGTGGTATATGAGATCAGGGGAAGGAAGTGGATTCCCTGTCCCAATCATCATCCCGCCTTTGGTATATGTTGTAATATGGAGGAGATGGAGGCTAGGGCACTGGTGGTTGTGAAGTCCCACAGATATACCAGGGACCCACACATGAAACAGAATATGGAAAGGAATGTAACAGGGCCAATCTTGCTGTCTCCAGGAGGAAAGATGGAAGATTCTGGAGAGAGCTCCCTAAATCTAGATTCTTCCAGAGATATGGGATGACTTGAGTCTATTGAGTGGTGTTCAGGTAATGATCTCAAAGTGGACAGAGAAGGAGAGTGATTATGACTCCTAGGAGATGGAGACTGTCTGTATTCCCCCTCTCACAACAGCAAGACATTCTGGCTTAGGATGGACAGAAGAGCAGTGAAGAGTTGAGGATTGCCCCATCTGAATAAAATGCAAGAAACTGCACTTTGTCAGGGCTGGCTGGACTTTTTCCAAAATGGGCATGACCGCAGTGTCCTAACACTACATGTTCCCCAACATGTTGCTGCACTGCAGTAGATGAAAAAGAATTGAAGGATAAGACCAGGATTGCTCCAGACAGGTCTGGTGGGGAATGGGCAGGGTTCCTACCAACACTTTTTGCTTTACTCTTGAAGTTTCCAAATGGCCTGCACAAGTGCAGAATAACCTGCATACATGAGTCACAGAGACCACAAAGAAGAAATAACATTTCCTGCTCTGCTTACGGTGGGACTGGCCCTTGCATCCGTCTCTATAAAGCCAAGAATCCCAGCTTTACTGATTTGTAGCTCACAAGAGAGTATGGCCACATTGGCCTTCAAAGCTGCTTTGTCTTTTTGGCTGGAGCTTACAGAAAATCGGAAACTGCTTCTAAAAACAAGAGCTAAAAAAAATCCATGTGTTTCCCTGCTTGGTTGCTTTGGTTAATCATTTAAGTGAACACTAATCTCAGAATACTGCACTGCAGTTTGCTTAACAAAATAAATAAATAAATCTCCACTGCCAGGAGGGAAGACATGTCAAGACAAGAGACACAGCATGAGAAACATGTCCACGGTGCTCTTCACTCTCTATGCATACCTAAACACCAGGTTCTTTTCTTCAACCTTCATAGTTGGTTTATTTGTTTAATATTTATTTATTTTCTATCCTGCCTTTTCCCCAGGCTGGGACCCAAGGCATTTTTTTTGGAAAGCATTCTTTTCCTTTAGGACAGGGGTGAGCAGCTGTGGAGGTTCTGGGAACCGACTGACTGTCCCAGACTCTCTAGGGGGCCTGATAAAAATGCCCAAAAGCCCAAACAAAATAAGCCACAGAAGCAGCTAGAATATGGCTTAAATCCTGTTATTAGTCCTTACTAGAGTAGACCAATTGAATTACTGGTATTGACCTACATGTTGAATCCCCATTCAACAATTGATTGAATGGGTCTACTTTAATTAGGACTAACCAACAAGATGCTAGCTTGTGTATGGTTTTGAAAAAAATGGTATTTTCGATATTAAAAAGCATAATAGCTTTTTAGGGCCCTCCAACCTATTTAAAAAGTAATGTGTTGCTTCTGGGGGCTTCCAGAAAGGGCAAGTCATCCTTTCTTTGCTCCCCCAAAAGGGTGGTCTGCCGATTCTGGAGGCGCAAAAACTGCCGCACTTTATACACCTTGCTTTAGGAATATAAGAAAAGCCCTGCTGGGTCAGGGCCCTACCTCACCATTAGCAGAATGAGGTGGCTGCTTCCAGCAGCAGATTTGGGCTGTTAAAAAAGGGCAGCAAATGGCTTGTTTTTACTGTGTGTTAATTGCCAGAAATGGGAAGGGACTTCTTTCTTTTTCTTTTTGCCTTATGTGTCAAAATAACTTGGCTGGCCTTGAGTGAGTGGGCCTGGCAGGGGTATGCCATTTGCAGCTCTGCTTTAGGCAGCAGAATGTCTTGGCCTGGGTCTGGTCAGATGCAAGAAGAATCTACCTTTTCTGTGTATTTGGCACTTTCTAAAAACGTATGCATATTTAATGCAAGGGTGGGCAAAATGTCCATCCTTCCATCTGTCCATGGCAGGAGTCCTGTGGGTTATTCCCAATTGGAGTAGACTCATTCAATCAGTTGTCAAATGGTGAGTCAACATGTGAATAAATCCAATTGATTCAGTGGTTCTAATCTTGTTGGGAGTAACAATTGGATTTAAACTCATAGCTCCATCTATTCCAGTGGTCGACAGGAGGTACTGCCACTTTGTACTGCCACTGATTCCTCCACTCACCCGCTTCAAAGCATGACAAATGGCTTTTTGGGACTACAGTACCCCAAATCCACTAACATAGAGGGCCATGCTGTACTGAATGGTGGATTCTGGGAGGTGTAGACCCAAAATTAACATTTTCAATTTCTTCTCCCTGCCCCCAAGGGCAGAAATAGCCTATCAAATCTTGCCTTAAATAAACAGGCAAGCATGCAGTGAACTTTTGACTGTGCTTTTGGGTGAACACTTTACATTACATTATTTGAACAGAGTTCTTGGATTATCTAGCTTCCTTTGTTCAAAATTCAGCAAATGTTCAGGTTCTCTTTCACTGAGATCTCATCCAAATATCTATAGTGAATTTAACATCCATTGCAACATCAAGTAAGAATGACACTGAGTTTCTTGTCCACTCACATACGTTCACCTTTTAGCTTTTGCTGAGATGTGCTCCAAGTTTCTCTTTCCTGATCAAGCTTGCTGCATAGGGAATCTGCAAGGGTACAGAGAAAGTCATCAGGTGAATGTGTGATATAGAACCATTAATAAAGGAAAGGTGGAAAGTGTTCTGAAGTAACTCTTACAGGAGCCCGATTAGGTAGGCAAGTCTTATTGTTCCCATGATATAGATAAAAGACAGGCTGAATCCATGTTATACAAATAATCCAGTTTAAAACTGGATTATTCACCATGGCTCCTTACTGTGGAATCCTAGGATTTAACTAAATGACACTAATCCTCCTCACATATCCTCATACCGGAGGATCCAACAACCAACATCCAACAACAAATTTGCATAATCCTTTCCACCGAGGACTCACAGTATATAAACCTCACCCCCCCCCCCATACCACCATTCTCTGAAGATGCCAGCCACAGATGCAGGTGAAATGTCAGGAATAAACTATTCCAGAACACAGCTTCACAGCCCGGAAAACCCCATGAAAAACCTGGGATTTATAGTTTGGTGAGGCACCAGCACTGTTTAGCAAAGAAAGCTAAAGACCTTGTAAAACTACAAATCTGAGGATTCCATAGGAAGGAGTTGTGGCAAATAATCCAGTTTCAAACTGGATTATTTGTGTAGTGTGGATTCAGCCTGAGTTTGAGCGAGAGAGTCATTTTCTAATGGCAGTGTCAACTGGTGGTTTCCTGTTAGTAAGGCACTGAGACTGCTTTGGATTTTAGTCAGAACTTTAAAGGCATTATTAAGGGTGCTGAACAGTACCCTCCCTAAACAAGTTCAGCACCTGGTACAGCTCCCTTAAAGTTCTGGCTGAAACCTGGAGAAGATTTACTGCCCCATTGACATGGGAGCTACAAACTACCATGGTCTTATAGTGAAATCTTATGCACATTTATTTGGAAGTAAGTCCCACAGGGTTCAACAGGACTTCCAACCTGTTGGAATTAGAGTTTCCCAGAGCGCTAACCTTTTATGGGAAAACTATGAAAGCTAAAATTGTTCTAAATTAGCCTTCTTTTAGCAGAGTAGCAGATAAGCATGCCTCAATCTTTCTTGACTTCCCTGAACCAAAATTGTCTCAAAATAAACAAAATGGGCATTTTCAGGTTACAAACTTAGAAAGTTTACTAATGGCTTTTACGTGTACATATGCATGGAAAGTTTACATCCTAGCTTAGCTAATGAAGAGATTAGCTAAAAGGAAAAAGCTTCATTCTAATAATGCATCATCTTGTTGCTGGAGAAGCGAACCACAGCTAAAGGAGAGGAGAGGAAATGGAATTGGAACAGGAAGTATAGAGACTGAGAAGGGGAAGTCTTTATATGACCAATGACCCTAGGAACTTTCCAAGCAGGTCACATAGTCTAGTTATTTGGGTGCACAAAAGGCATTTATGACCATGCATTTCAATGGATAGGAAAAGCAAATGTAGAGACTTTAGATGAGAAAAACAGAAGGGTTTCACACGCAGGAAAGTCTGTCCTATCTAAACCCCAATTGCTCTAGCAGCAAGAGAGGGTGTGTGAGAGAATGAATGCTGGAACTTTTCAACACCCCCAGATATGTGGGTAAAATGGTGCAGCCTAAATGTCGTCCAGGTATTAAGGCTAGCCTAAGGCATATTGCAGCCTGAGGCAAAGGAGAAGATGACCCCTCCATACACACACGAATTCCACATTCAGAAGCTGACCAAAAGGGCAGTTAATCCTTACCACAACACAATCTGCCTTCAGTATACTTAAAGCCTAGTTTAAGAGGTACAAGACAGGCTAGTCCCTCCAACACAATCCTTCCATTCACCAGCATTTGCTTCCAGAAGCAGACCTACACTCAGCTCAGGGATGGCCCTACCTGAAGGGAATTCATAATTCAGCCAAGGTTCAATATAAGGCGGTGATGGCGAACCTATGACACGCAAGTCACTACTGACATGCGTAGCCATCTGTGGTGACACGCGGCTAGGCCTCCTCCCCCCTTCCCCCCCGCAACCCCACCATCCTCCTTAAAGTAGCAGGTGGGGCTTCGAAGTCCTGATCACCACTTTAGGGAGGGTGGGAGGGGGAAGGAAAGTAGCTACGAAGCCCCGATTGCAACCACCACACCTGAGGCCTGCCTGCTTCCCTGGAGCCCCCTTGGAAAGGCTGGGTAAGGCGGCCAGCGGGACTCTGCCCGGCCTCTCTCTGGCCTTTCCGAGGGGGCTCTGGGGCTTTGAAGCCCGGAGCCGCCTTGGAAAGGCTTGGGAAGGCGGCAGGAGGGTGGGCGGGAGTCTGCCCGGCCTCTCCCCGGCCTTCCCAAGGGGGCTCTGGGGCTCCGAAGCCCTGGAGCCACCTCAAAAAGGCCGGGGAAGGTGGTGGGCGGGCTGCGGCCAGGAGGGACTCTGCCCAGCCTCTCTCTGGCCTTCCCAAGAGGGCTCCGGGGCTTTGAAGCCCCGGAGCCGCCTGGGAAATGCTGGAGAAGGCAGCGGGCGGGAGCCTTGGAAGCCCATCGGTGCATTGGGAAGGGAGGGGGGCGGTGTGTGGGTGGGAGGTTTTCTACCCTCCCCTTGCCAAGACAGCGACAGGCTTCATGAGAAGCCCATCGGTGCCTTGGGAAGGGAGGGGGGAAGCGTGTGTTCGGGAAGTTTTCCACCCTCCCCTTGAGAAGCCCGTTGGTGCCTTGGGAAGGGATGGGTGGAAAGCGTGGGGGTGGGAGGCTTTCCACCCCCTTTCCCAAGGCAGCGATGGGCTTCATAAGAAGCCCGTCAGTGCCTTGGGAAGGGAGGGGGGAAAACGTGCAGGTTAGAGGAGTTGCAGCTGTATACGTTTATACAGTTATACATTTAGAGGAGGGGCAACTGTATACATTTATGTTATTTAAACAGTAAATATTGCAAAATATTTTTTTTCCCTCTAAGTGACACACCACCCAAGTTATGCTCAGTTTTTTGGCTAAGTTTGACACACCAAGCTCAAAAGGTTGCCCATAACTGATATAAGGGATCAGGATCAAAAGTTTGGCTCTTAATCATTGTACTGTAGTACATAAAAGATTGGGTGCTGCGTGCAAAATGCAATGAAGGAGCAAAAGGCCAGCTTAGGAGAAACAAAGGAAATAGGCTTTGTTCTAGGAATTCTGTCTATGATAGTACAGTTAATTAAGATGCTATACTGTGCTTGCTATAAACTGGGGAGAGACGTGGAAGAGACGGACTGAGAAGGACGGAACTGAAGTTACCCTGCGCACCTTATAGTGGTTTGATTCCACTGTAACTGTCATGGCTCCATCCCATGCGATCTTGGGATCTGTAATTAGATGGCATCCTTAGGAACACCCTTCTAGGACTGTAGTAGAATTCTAAGCCTCTAACCAAACTGCAGATCCCAGGAATCTGTAGGATAGCACCATGAAAGTCAGAATGCCATCAAATGGCTATAATCGTGCAAAGGTAGCAGTCTGCGTCAGAGGGGAAACAGAATAGATGAAAAGAGGAGAATTATCTTACTATCTCCAGCAATACCATCCCCTATAGCCATCAGGCATAGTGAGATATCAAAGACAGAACTTAAATAAAGGAAAAGTGGAAAGCACTATTTTACCTTTCTCCATTTCTAATGATAAACCCACCATTGTGAAAATAGCATAGCAGTTTGCAAATAAAGAAAGCATGAACAATTTTGAATGTATGTGTGTGTGTGCATGTGTGTGTGTGTGTGTGTGGGGGAATTCACTGTACTTTTACTACGAGGAATGGTGCTTGAAGATTTTTTTCTGCCTCCTATACCAGAAGAGCTTGGATAGCTTCAGGGACTATGTACTTTGAGTGGATAGTTGAGGAATGCTATATGCTGCTCTGCCTTGGGCAGCAAAATGCCTTTCGATGGCCTTGCAACATTTTGACACATACCTCAGCACCTACTTGGTGGAATCTCTGCAAAACAGAGATTCCAAAAACAGCAATAAAATTGCTGTTGTGAACATGGATGCTGGAGGTAAGAGACACCTCTCTACTCAATGGTTTAATATAGGTCATCATCCATATCCACGGAACCAATATCCGTGGTATCAGTTATCCATGGCTGAAAAAATAAGGACACATACCATAGAGTTGCACTGGAAAATGCCTAGAGAAGTGTCATCTCTAGGAATTTCTAGGTCCTTTAACACAACTCTATGGTACAACTCTACCCTGAAGAATGGCAACCTAGCCAGCCACAGTGACAAAATGTTGACTAAGAAGAGATTGGGGGAAAATGCTTTTTTTTTCAGACTACGTAGCCACTGGCCATGCTAGTTGGGGGATTCTGGGAACTGTCATCCAAAACCAGCAATGCTCCCAAGCTTTGCAAATGACACATTCCCCAAAAGGCCAACAAAGTACTCATATACACCCACTCTCACACATAATTTCAACACTATGGGGACAAAAGAAGACTGATCATCTACAGCATGTATGCTAATGCTTTTCCCCCCACATCTAAAAATGTTTTGCTCAGCTGTCAGTGTAGTTCTCTGCAGATCTACTCAGAAATCCTACTGTGTTGAATAGGACTTGCTTCCTAGAGAGCAAATTCAGGATTAGCGCCTTATAATTACCCACAATGCAGCGCCAGCAAACTCAGTCAAATAACTAGAAAAACATAGATGCTGGAATCATGCTGGTGTTGTACATACGTGTAACATTCCCTTACACACACAGCTGTACTCTTTTTTGCCTTTTACATAGTGGATGTATTCAGTTCATTGTTGTGTAAGCAGAGTTCCACAAGTGCAACCATTTCACTTGCTTAAAATCTCATCATTGTTCCCAACTACAGTAGGATCATCAAATCAACTGGATTCACCTATGTGTTGACTCACCATTCAAGAATTCATTGGGGGCGGATGTCAGCACTAACTGGGACTAACCAATAGGATTCCAGTCATGCAAGCTGCACAGTCTTGGATGGTGTGTAACTATCCATACATGCCTTCAATGCAGCACTTTATTCACTGGGATTTCAGGAACAGCCAATGTGCTTTTCCCATTGCACAATGGGACAATAAGCAGGCACAGCAGAAGGTACACAGCAGGTTGCACAATGTTGGTATTCAGCAGAAGGATGCTGTAGTGCCAACACCATGTAACTACGTGAGTGCAGGTTTAAACTATGTAAGCATGATGTAATAAGATCTCAGCCAGCCTCTTACTACCTTTCTTTCAACAAGTGGTTCCCACATCTGTTCTCTGCAGCCCCACTTTGTTTGAGAACATAATTTCCTGTGGCAAGGGATGTGCAACAGAGGAGAAAGATGGTCTTGCCAATTTCCCAATTACTGGGGAAGCCAAGGAAGTCAGTCATTCAGGAAGTCGTAAAAAGAATCTTTAACAAATCCACACAAAATGAAAGCTATTGATCGAGCTTTATTTCAGTCGCCAGCTTTAAACTAACTGTCTTCCTTGCTGGGGTGCTGTAGGGTGCAGTAATGACACAGAGGCAGAAGAGGGCACTGGGAGACCAAGATGTTACACAAAGGACATTCCAAGCTCTCTGGCCATCCATCTGCACCCAAGAAATACTGAAAAGCAACATGATTGTGTGGTTTGTGTTGCAAGACACTTCTCCCACCAAATGCCCCCACATGTTCCTGTCAGAACTTATCCTTATGGTGGTCAACTGACCAGGAAAAAAGGTTTCTCTGCCTGTAACAACACTTTGTAGAAATCAGCCAGTAATGTTTTTTACAGCATGAAAACCAAAGTTATTACTGGCTGATGTCTGCACAGCCACAGTTTGGGTAGATAGGTCAAAAGTGAATGGACTTTTTAGTTACATCGTGGACCATTCTGAAGCCTTGAATTCCCTAAGGCAGTGGCTCTTAACCTTTTCTTTACCAGGGACTTCCGTTAAATATCTTTTGTTGCTTTGGACCCAAGACTTATAAGACTCAAGATTTAAAACAACAATACAATTAAACCTTCCCTCAGAGGCACTGGAGGAGGAACAAAGTCTTTTGCGGACCCAGGCCGTACTGCCCCTCCGCCCTCCTGAATGATGCACAGACACACAACACTTTCTTTTAACTTTGTATTGGTTACATATTCAGAATATAGGTTAGGTACAGGTTAGTAAACTGAATACAAATAGAGGTAGATATATCTTTGAGGTATATGTTTTCATTTGGCAATAAAATTGGCCGCAATTTGCAACTGAATGGTTGGCGGCAATGTATGGGTCGTGACATCGGCAATACCCATCCATGGGGGCCAAATGGCGGGTTGGTCCATCCCAACCCACCTCCTAGAGGAGAGAGCCAATGGCTGGGCCGCCCGCCCAATGCTCTCTCCTTCCCTGTAAACAAGCCCGCTGGGAAGAAGATGCCAAGATGGTGGCCCCCATGGGCTCGCCATGCGGCCACCCTCCCTCCCCCGCCAGGCCCGAGGCTGAGCAGGACGGGGGAGAGGGGGAGGAGGGCTCAAAAGAAGGGCAACCGGCCGGGCGAGCCCTCTTCTCCTGCTTCTTCCTGCAAGTCTGTGGCTGGAGTGGATTGAATGGTAATGCACAAGCCAAGCCAGCCAGCCAGGCTTTGCCTTGGCTCCTGTTACATGGCCACTCCATTGCAGAGAGGAGTTGGAGGAAGCACTTTCAAGCCTTTGCGAACCTCCTATGAGGACATCACAGACCCCTGGTGGTCCACGGACCCCAGGTTAAGAACTACTGCCCTAAGGCATTAGAGGGATACTGAAATTTAGAGTAGGAAGTGTCAAATTCCATAGACCTGCAGAGGATAAAGTGCTAAGCAGCAGGCACTGGTGCATGTAGTGATTTAGTAGAGTGGAGCAATAGTTCAGTAGGAAAGCAAACAAGTGGGAATTGCAACAATGTATTGTAGCAGGGACTGAGTAAGGATGGAAAGACTATTCAAAAATATTTGGAAAATGGTCAACAAAGATGTTTTTTGAGTGTTGCAAAACTGCAGTTTGGGACTTAATCTGTACACATTTTGCATGTGACTGTTTTGTGCAGAAAATAATATTTCAGTGCAGAAACATTAATTCCTCTGCAGAAAATGTTGTTTTATGCAGGGCGGGGGGGAAGCTGTAATTGGGGATTTGTTCTGCATAAAATTTTCACATGGTTGATTGGCACAGAAAACAGCATTTTCTCCATGTATTTCTGCATTACAGTATTTTCCATGCAGAAAATGCTGTTTTCTGTGCAAAACAACCATGTGTGAATTTTGTTGCAGAACAAATCCCCAATTACAGTTTATTTTCTTCACAGAAAACATTTTCTGTGCAGGAATTAATATTTCTTTATTGATGAAATATTATTTTCTGTGCAGAAAATGCTGTTTTCTGTGCAAAACAACCATGTGCAAATTGTGTACAGAATAAATCCTGAATTGTGAATGGCCTTTGAAAACTGTGTGATTTTCAAAGACTTTCTCACAGCAGGAAGAAAATTGCTGAAATTAATCATTGCAACTTTGGAGAAGAAATGCATGGAAAAATTACATCTCTAGGAATGACACTATTCGAGGTTCCAGCCATCCACATGCGAAGATCCAATACAATACTGGTGGAGCAAAAAGTCCTGCCAACATACTTTTGCTGGATCTCTAGTTTATGGGCTGGGGGAGGGGGGCAGGAAGCATCCACCAGTGGCCAGAACAGCAGTGGTATCTATCACTGGCTGCTAGGGGCTCCCACGTTAATGGAGACAGTGAATCCTCTCTTGGTTTTAGTCTGAACTTTAAAGAAGCTGTCCAAAGTGCTCAAAGTCCAAGTTATTTTGAATATAGGATTCAGGATCCTGGGTAGATCCTTTAAAGCTCAGATTAAAACCCAGTGAGGACTTACTGTCCCTATAGACATGGCTGCCAATAGACATGGCTGTTATTCACAAAGCTGCTTAGGGTGGCATCTAGCATTCATAGAGTCATCTGGTAGTTTCTGACACTCCCCTCTGGACCAATGGCCACCTAAGCATATGGGAGGGACAGAGCTGCACCCAGCTCAGAGAATTGCTCATATGAGGAAACATTAGATGCCTACTTGCTTGAACTCTAAAACTGCTTGTGCAACTGGGTATTGCATGAGCATAGTGCCACTTCTAGATCCTAGCCAATCTACCTTTCACAGCTTGGAAAGCTTATTTTTTTTGGGGGGGGGGGATTTACAATTCCCAGAATCACCAAGCCATTGTGGCCATGCCAGCTCAGGGATTCTGGGAGAAATAGTCCCAAAGTGTATGCTTTCCAAGCTCTGCCTCCATTCCATTCTCTGTCAAAAGCCTTTATTCTGGCTCATTCTGCACTGGGCTGGTTTGTGCTTCCCTCTTCCAAAGGATCTCCCTCTGCCACAAATTTTGGTAATTCTGCAAAACCTTGGTTTCCCTTGAGGATGCTGAGACGTCCCTCTTTGCATGTGGATGATGGGATTTTTGCTATGTAAGAATCCATCCTTAGAGAGCTACCACTATTGATACAAATATGCTATTAGAATTTAGGATGCTTTGCATACAGAATGTTGCAGATACATCTGTCATGTCTCTGCAAATAGCCTTAGAATTATTTTGTCTGTTTGTCTTCTTAGAGTGTATTCTTAACTGGCCAAGATGGCCAAGGGCCAGCTAAAACTGTTCTAAATGCAAATTCTTCTTAGATGAAGGATGTGGAAAATTATTTTGGAGTACTCCTTATCCTGCCCTAACTTTGTAGCTATGTTCCCAGACTGGAAGATCTTCGGATCTGGTGTAACTTGACTTGCACGTAGCAATAATTTCACAGAGGAAATTAAAGCTTGCAAAATGATGCACCTTCCCTTGCCCCTCTGCTTCTTCACCCACCTTGTCTCTTCTGTCAGATTCTACTATGCCAGAAAGTCTAATTCTCCCTATGTCAGTAAAGCAGTTCTGATGGCAGACTGCTCTGCTGATAGATGTGTGAGAGCAGACATTCATGTCTAGAATCATAGAATTGCAGAGTTGGAAGAGACCACGAGGGCCATCCAGTCCAACCTCCTTCCATGCAGGAAATCACGATCAAAGCATCCCTGACAGATGGCCATCCAGCCTCTGTTTAAAGACCTCTAAGGAAGGAGACCCTACCATGCTCTGAGGGAGTGTGTTCCACTGCCGAACAGCTTTTACTTTCAGAAAGTTCCTCCTAATGTTGAGGTGGAATCTCTGTTCCTGGAAATTGCATTCATTGTTCCGTGTTCTAATCTCTGGAGCAGCAGAAAACAAGCTTGCTCCATCCTCAACGTGACACCCCTTCAAATACTTAAAGAGGGCTATCATATCGCCCTTTAACTGTTTTTTTTTTCAGGGTAAACATACCCAGCTCCCTAAGTCTTTCCTCATAAGGCATGGTTTCCAGACCTTTCACCATTTTAGTCGCCCTCCTCTGGACACACTCCAATTTTCAATATCCTTTTTGAATTGTGGTGCCCAGAACTGGACACAGTATTCTAGGTGAGGCCTGACCAAGGCAGAATAGAGTGGCACTATTACTTCCCTTGGTCTAGACAGTATAATTCTATTGATGCATCTGGTGCATCCAGGGACTCCAGAATTGTTTTAAAGGCTGAGGGTCTGAACACTAGCAGGCAGGTTGTTATTATTTTTGCCTGCTTGCATGTATTTGCAGGAACAGGACAAATTACTTCTCCTATCCATTATCTCTCAAACATCCTTAAATATGAAGCCTCTTACAATCACAATGTGTCCTGTGAAGGGTCCTCCATGTGTTTGTTCAGTGCAGCTTATTCCCAAAGAAGTGTGCGTAGGATAGAGTACAGGTAACCCCTGTTATTCCAGAGATGAATAAATACAACTACAATCTCTCCCTTAATATTTGTGGGCATGTGTGTACTTGATCATTTAGTACACTTCTGACTTGATAACTCCTGAAAGAGCTCAACTACATAGTTTTCCCAGATCATTTGCCAGATTATGGAGTGGGATGGGAGGTGGCAGTCTTCCCAGCTTGGTCAGGGGTGTGTGTCAAGCTCCCCTCTCCATTCTGAGGTCCATGGGTGCATTTTAAAAATTAGGATCACTCTGCCCACCAACATTTTCAAGACAATCTGGTGAATGACAGATAGATAAATCAAACAGAAGATGAATGGAAACTGATAAAAAGACATTGGAAAAAGATAACGGATGAATGTGTGTAATACAGAAGATGAAATTTAAGTTTAACCAAATGGGAAGGTGGATGTAGTGTAATGTTTGAAAATATGTAAATCGAAGTTCACGTTAGAGAGTAGAAGGAACAAAGAGATTAATTGATAACAGAAGACCAAGTGAATTAGAAAGTAAAAGATTTCAACCAAACTAGGTAGGAAGTATGAATAATATGCAACGAAAATAAGGATAAGATAATCACTAGAGGTTATTGGAATCAGCAGAGCAGAGCTGTTGGAATCGCAACAGCTGCAGAGCTGTTTGGGCTGGAAGTCAACCTGAAAAAAAACAGAAGTTCTTTACCAGCCTGCACCACAGAACGAACACCATCATCCCCACATTGCCATCGGCAACTTTGTGCTTAAGTCCGTTCAGCAGTTCACCTACCTGGGAAGCATCATCTCCTCAGATGCCAAGATTGACAAAGAGATCGATCACAGATTAGCAAAGGCATATAGCACATTTGGAAAACTTTACAAAAAAGTCTGGAGTAATAAACTCCTGAGGCAAAGCACACAAATCAGTGTGTATAGAGCCATTGTACTGTCTATTCTCCTTTATGGGTCTGAAACATGGGTCACCTATCACCACCACTTACGACTCCTCGAATGCTTTCATCAGCGCTGTTTATGTACAATCCTAAATATATACTGGACTGACCATGTGACGAATGTTGCTGTCCTTGAGCAAGCAGGGATCACCAGCATTGAGGCCATGATATTGAGAACACAGCTGCGCTGGGCAGGGCACATTTCTAGGATGGAGGACCATCGCCTCCCCAAAATAGTACTCTACGGTGAACTCGCCATGGGTCAGTGTAAGAGGGGCGCTCCAAAAAAATGATACAAGGACTCCCTGAAACAACATCTCAGGCTTGGCCAAATTGATCACCAACAATGGTCCACCCTAGCCTCACATTGGGAGGCATAGAGATGCACTATCCACAATGCTGCAGCCTTATTTGAGAACTCATGCCGAACAAGTCTTGAAGAGAAACGACAACGCAGAAAGAATCACAACCCAGAAACATCACTCAAGGAGACCTTCTGCTGTGCTTTCTGCAACCAGACTTGTTTATCTCGGATTGGCCTTTTTAGTCATCAGAGCACTTGCAGTAAGCGCGGGATGAGTCTTTCCTGAATCTTCGTTTGTGAAGAAAAGCCAGAGATTGGAATCAAATAATATGAGAGGGAAATGATTTTATAGAGCTGTATTTTTGTATATTATCAAAAATATATTTTTCATTGCTATGTATGTTACATATGGTATTGAAATACATATATTCTTTGAAGTATATGCAACTGATGTAACTCAATAAAATATCATAAAATAAAAAAATCTGGCAAGCCTTATCTTAATATATTTATTAAAGCAAGATGTCTTACAATTTGTAATTGTTGAACCATTTCTTCTCTGTAGGCCAATTCACGCTTCATCTGATCTTGAAAATTATCTATGTGGGAAAGAAGGAAGAGAAGAAGGTTAATTAAGAATCCTTTTTAAAAATTGTATAAAATTAAACCAATTAAGGGAAACTGAATTAAAAGCAACTAAGTGGCCAAGCCATGTGGGTGGTTAATTCTGGAAAATAACTGTTTGTTTCACCTCTGATAATTTTGCACTGGTGGAGAAGCTGTTACTGAAAACAGCAGAAGTTATTAAATTAAACATGCACAGTTCCAAGATCATAACAAGCAATTCAAGAAGGATGTTGACAAGCTGGAACATGTCCAGAGGAAGGCAATCAAAAAGGTGAAAGGTCTGGAAGCCATGCCCTATGAGGAGTGGCTTAGGGAGCAGGGTATGTTTAGCCTGGAGAAGAGAAGGTTAATTGGTGACACAATCACAATGTTTAAAAATTTGAAAGGATGTCATATTGAGGATGGAGCAAGCTTGTTTTCTGCTGCTCCAGAGACTAGGACATGAAGCAATGGACTCAAACTACAGAAAAAAAAATTCCACCTAAATATTAGGAAAAACTTTCTGATGGTAAGAGCTGTTTGACAACGGAATATGCTGCCTCGGAGTGTGGTGGAGTCTCCTTCTTTTTTAAAAGAAAGACTGGATGGACATCTGTTGGGGGTGCATTGATTGTTTATTCCTGCATGGCAGAGGGTTGGACTAGATGGCCTTTGTGGACTTTTCCAACTCTATGATTCAATAATATGGAATCCTAGGGTTTGTAGTTTGGTGAGGCACTACAGCTTTCTTTCTAAGGTCTCGCCTATATGAGCCTGAAAAAACTGGATTGCTCCACAGTAATAACAAGTCTCAGCAGCTGTGACTTGTCTTAATGGTTTTACAGTCTCCGTAAACTTCACATGTCCTCTAGCCAAGATGGTGGTTATGAATGAATTACTTGCATTTTAAAATCTGCTGCCACTAATTTTTTTTAAAAAAACAACTATTTCCGTAGTGTGCATAAGCGATATTTCACTTTTACACACACACACAAAAAAAAACCCAGAGAAAAAGATAATAGAAATCCCCATTTTATTGCCTTATCAATTACTCTCTAAGGCAAAAATCCAGTATGATAGCAGTGGGCGCTTGCCCTGTTAGCAAGCCTCACCCCCTGCACTCATTCGGCCAATCAGGTTTGCACTTCCTCTCGTATGGGAAAGCAAATCGAATCGCTCATCCCAATGAGCTGGAATGTGGATTCCTAAGGAGCTTTTTAAAAACTCTGGGGAAAGTTGCAAAGGCTTTCCTAGCATAGTTTTTGTTTTTGTTTTTGGGGTTTTTTTTTTGCTGCCTCCTTCCGAATATGGTGCATTGATGCGGGTTTCCATTAAAGCAGATCATATTCCCAGAAGATTCCATTAGGATTATTTTGATTGTTTACGCTACCCCTAAGACTTTTAAACACCCCTCCACAAACATGTGAATCCTAGGATTCCATAGGACGCTTCTATGGCAGTCAAAGTAGAATCATAGTGCTGTAATTCTGTAGTGTGAAAGGGCCTCTGGTGAGTATAAAATAAAGCAGGCCTGTATAGTAAAAAGTGAGAAACCATCTCCTCATAGTGGCACAGAGAGAAGGTGACACAAGTAACATATATAACAGGAATTTCAGAGTCTTTAGAGTCACCTGAAGGATGAGTCCTCTATGCCTACTCTTATTTTTCTCCATTGAGCATATGGAGACTCACCTTTAATCCACAACCAAACCAAAAACAGAATCAATTTAAGATGTAATGAAATAAATGGCAAAATGGTGTGAAGTCATAAACATTCATAAAAACTCTGAAAACAAACAATATATTTTATTGAAAGAATGGCAATAATTATGATTAATTCATAACAACTAAAGCAGTTATAATGTGACTAACATAAAAGGCAATAATAAAATAATAAATGTAATAATAAAGCTAACTACATTAATTAATGAATGCCTAACAGATGACAAATAGCATATAACAAAATTGTAATAAATATTAAACACCAATCCAGTTGAACTAAGCTAAGGCCTTTACATTCCCAGGAATTAGAGAAACATGCATCTATGACCCCAATGGAAATTTTTGGATTTGTGGATAGTTTCAGCAAAAAAAATCTGAAAAGTCTACAAGGCATTATATAAGGTTTTCTAGGCAATGGGCAAAAACGACTCTATGTTATGTGTCCCTATTTTGTGTCATGCGGATAACTGAAACTGCAGATATTGATTCCATAGATACGGGGGTCCAACTGTATTGTTTTAATGTTAAATGGTCCAGGACAGCTGCAACCTGTTTAAAAGGTGAATTGCTGTTCTTAAAAGCTTTGAGGATAGACAATTCTCTTTTCTATTTTTTGGCCAGGAAAATGGATGTCATTGGGTCTGGAGGGGTCAATGGTCACAAAAACTGCTTTGGATGCCACATTTTGCTTTGGTCCAGGTTTGGTGGGTGTTTAGCTTGTTCGTGGCACTCCAGAACACAGAACGGACCATTCATTTGAGTTTAGATAGTTCTTGTGGCCACTATGGAACCAGTGGGCTTGTCTATATGAAGCAATAAAATAAGGGTTGGTGTGCACTAACACCAATTCGCAGCAACCTTCATTTGTCTCCACTTTTTTTTCAAGATCACAGGCATGCGAAGCCATGTGTGTTTGATGTTCGAATGGGTATGCCTGCAAATCAAGATGGTGGGCACCAAGTGAATTAGCCGCATTTTTAATCTCACCAGTTGCCGCTGCAGAACACAATTTTTAACAAACAAAACCAAAAAACAAATCCAAGGTACGGAAGTGCGATCTTCTGCTTAAATAAACAGGAACAACAAAAAAAAGAGGCTGTTACGTTGCCTCAGCACACAATTGCAATGGTGAAAATCAAACATGGCGGTTCCAGGCACTGCTTTGCTGGCAAGCTCTGCTCCCTGTGTATGTCTGACCAATCAGCTTTCCACTTCCGCTCTTATTGGGAAAGCGCAACAAAGCAAATCGGTTGTCCCAATGAGCAGGAATGTACATTTCCTTTGGAAAAAAAAAAAACCTCCAGGAAAAGCCATGAAGGCTTTTCCCTTGGAGTATTTGGAGTTTTTTGGGGCCCCTCCTTCCAAATATGGCAAAATGATGTGGGATCCCATTGGGACAAAAGGTATTCTCTTTGAATTCTAAGAGGAGTATTTCAACCGTCTAGACAACCCCAGTGTTAAGATAAACAGACCTTTTGTCTGAGTCAGCTGTATGATGCAGCAGCCAAAAAAGCAAATGGAATTCTTGACTGCATCCACCTGGAGTACAGTATCCAGGTTGAGGAAAATAATAGTATCACTCTATTCTGCTTTGGTCAGACTGTACCTGGTATATGGTGTCCAGTTCAGGACGCCACTGTTCAAGAAGGATATTGACAAGCTAAAACGTGTAAAGATGAGGGCAAGCAAGATGGTACAAGGTCTGGAAACCAAACCCTAGGAAGAACAGCTTAAGAATGTTTAGCTTGGTGAAGAGAAGACCAAGAGGTGACATGATAGCCATCCTTAAATATATGAAGGGATGTCATGTAGAACATGGAGCAAGCTTGTTTTCTGGTGTTCCAGAGACTAGGACCAGGACTAATGTATTCATACTACAAAAAAGGAGATTCCAACTAAATATTAGGAAGCACTTTGTGATGGTCTGAGTGACTCAGCAGTGGAACAGACTGCCTCGGGGAGGTGGTGGCCTATCCTTCTTTGGAGGTCTTTAAACAGAGTTTGGATTCCCACCTCTCAGGAGTGCTTTTAGTTGTGGATTCCTGCACTGGCAGGGGCTGGTCTAGATGGGCCTTGAGGTCCCTTCCAACTCTATGATTCTGTGATCCTGCAAAGCTCTTCTTATGTTCTTATGCTCTTGCTAAAAAAAAGGAGTCCAAAATATCACCTCTGCTATCCCCTCAAGACTCACTCTGAGGCAGGCTTTCCTCTGAGTAGGGGATTGTGGTTGGCATTGCCCTGGAGATCACTTGTGCCCGAGAAGCACTGGTAGTCTCTGTGATCACCTCAACCACAATGCCTCACTCCGAGGACGGATTTCCTCCTTCCTGAGAACAAGTCTTAGGGGTGGTGGTATTGGGAAGAATGAGCAATGGTGGAGTCATGATGGGAGAAGAGTAGACACATATTCTTCCACCCCAGGAGGTGAGTCACCTTGTACCACTGCTACGTGTCATCTTAGAAGTAAGCCCCATAGAATTCAGAGGGCCTTATTTAACGACATGTAGAATTGCACCCTGTAATGTTTACTTCTGAGCAAATGCACAGTGTATTGAGTTTACCTAGGGGATCCCATTCATGTCTGGAATTCAGTTCTGAATATATGCTTCTAGGATAAGTCTCCAAAAGCAGTAAGCATTTACCACAATTGTTTATAGTCTGGTATTCGTTTTCTATTTTAATCTGGAGGAAAAATTGACCACTGCTTTGTGGTAGATGATGAGAAGACCACACATTCTTCAAGCTGGCAAACGCCTCTGCCACCACTTCCTTGGTCAGCAGTGCACAACTATCTGTTTCCATCTGAGTTGACTTTGGTGTGGTTTCATTGCAGGCTGTATTTACATGACGGAGAGGCAAGTCTTAAATTTAGCTGTGGTGCAAAAGGATACAGGTGGAAATGTGGATGGCAAAATTCCAAGCCACCATATTTATATCACCTAGCAGGTAACTAACATCCGGTGATGCTTGCAAACCAACCTCTTACGAATTTCAAGGTCGCTTGTTTGAGATGGTTTAGATTTCTTTTTAATGATATTACAATTTTAGACTTATGTTTCAGTTCAGGAGGATCAGCACAATAGTCTGATACCTGAAATACACAGGAATTCTTCTAAAAAAAAAATACTGTGCTATGCAGGTAAAGCCTGGGGGCCTCTCTACACTGCAGAAATACAGCAGTTTATGCCACTTTATCCACCTTAGTCCTATCTTATCCTGGTATTTGTAGTTGGTGAGGCACCAGAGTTCTCTGATAGAAAAGGCTAAATACCTCACATAACTACAAACAACAGAATTCCATAGGATAGAACGATGGTGGATAAAGTGGTGTCAAATTGCTGTATTTCTGCAGTGTAGACAGGCCCTCTATGAGACAATGGGATCCCTGAGGAAGAATATCTAAATGGCATCTCTCCTATGGAGGCTAACATCTAATACTAACCTATGAAATTAATGATTTGTGGCCCATATTGGTATCCTACCCAAAACTACTGCCTAAGGCAAGCTTTCACCAATGAGAAAGCAAACCATAGGCAGAAAAACTAAATCTCAAGGAGTAGAGTGTGGATCCTTGAAGTGGCAACTGTCAGACCACAGGGTAGAGTCAAGGGCCATGTAGTGATTGACTCTAAGCTTCTCCTCTTATCTGATCACACAACTACAAAGTTACAAAATTCTGCTTGTACAAAATTAATCCACAGATGCTTTCTTTATAGATTTACTGGTGAAACTACAGGTGCCCCCCACCTGTATCCTCAGAACCAATATTTGTGGTTCCAGTTATCCACAGTTGAAAAAATAGGGACACATAACATAGAGTTGCAGTGGAAAATGCCTGAAGAGGCATCCTTTCTAGGAATTGCTAGGTCCTCCAATGCAACTCTATGGTATGTCTGTACTAGAAGTTCTTTATTTTAATAGGGTTTGCTATTATCCACAGTTTCACTTATAGACAGTAAGTCCAGAAATATATCCCCTGTGGATATGGGGGGGGGGCGACCTGTATGTTGGTATCAATCTCTCAGTTGCTTTTCCCACAGAAAGAAAAGTAAGAAATTAAGGGCTGGTCTAGACGAGGGAATAAAATGTGGATTGGTGCGCAACTATGCCAGTTCGCAGCAGCTTTCATCTGTTTCAATTATCTTTTTGCACAGTTGCTGGTGTGCGAAGCTATCCATGTTTGCTGTTCACACGGAGGCATGCCAGCGAATCAAGATGGTGGGCGCTAGTGACTTACTCGCGGTTCTATGCTCCTCAACTTGCCCCCACCAAACAGTATTTTTTAAAAAACCCAACTAAATCCAAGGTGCAGAAGAGTGATCCATGGCAGCTAAAGCAGTGTCAAACTGGATTATTTCTGCCATGCAGATACAGCCTTAGTGTGGATTAACTGCAGCAGCTATGGTTATTCCTACAACTTCAATTTTAAACCTGCTTTAAACTGGCTGAACAGCTGTTATTCATTGAGGGGGCGGGATTACTATGTCCTGGAAATTGCAGTTGTAGGAGAGGTCCCTGGCACCATTTTGAACTTTAAATGGGAACCAAGAGAAGAAGAATAGGGTGTGTGAGTGAAAAACTGGTGGTTGAACTGTTACTTTAAGAATTATTGCTATCGCTTTGACCTGGGATAGGACGACAGCTCTATGGCAGAGCACCTGCTATGAATGCAGGTGGCCTCATGTTCAAGCCCTGACACCTCCAGCTAAAAGGTTCAGGTAGCAGGTGAGGAGGAAGATTTCCACCTAAGACTGTGGCTGGGAACACGATTTTTGGCACGTTGCCCCATGTCTGATAATCTCCATAGTTCAACAACATTTGGAGGACCTACATTCTCTGCCTTGGGCTAGATGGGAAAAACAGCCTGACCCATTTTTTTTTTTGTTTCTTTTTGTTCATGGTTGATTTTGTAGGGTAAGCTTTTGCTATTGTGACTTCTTCCTAATATTGTGTTTTGGAAGGCCCAGTGGGAGAGCTTTTCCTTCAAAGGAAGCATATAGATTTCTCAAATAAGTAAATGCAACAAATAAATTAGCATGTGTGAGAATTTACAGTAGGATTCAAAGACATAGCCATGTTGGTCTGTATAAGCATACAATGAAATAAAGGAATCCTCTAGCTCCCTTGAGGCTGAGAGAAAGAAACTTCTAGCACAAGCTTTCATGGACTGCAGTCCCCATGGGCCAAATCCATGCTACATAAATAACCCAGTTCAAAACTGGTTTATTTGCCATGGCCTCTTCCTATTGAACCTGGGATTTGTAGTTTTACAAGGTCTTTAGCCTTCTCTGCCAAAGAGTGCTGGTGCCTCATCAAACTACAAACCCCAGGATTCTATAGGGAGGACACATGGCAAATAATCCAGTTTCAAACTATATTACTTGTGTAGTGTGGATTTGGCCATCAGTTCAACCTAATGAAGTGGACTATAATCCACAAACGTTTATGCTAGAAATGTCTTTTTCCCAGTTAGTCTTAAAGGTGCTACAGGATCCTTTGTATCTTCTAAATTTACAGCAAGACTACTGTTATTTCTAACATGGATGTGGCTTTTGAGTATGTACAGGTATACCTCGGTTAACATAGCAGACACATTCCTAGGGAATGACTTCTTTATCAGAAACTTTGGCTCCAGAGGCAAAAAGAACATAGAAAGAATAGAGATAGTTTCCTACACTACTGAAAAAAAGAACAGTGCATCACAAACAGTGCATCACAAAAAATCTACACTTTTTTAACATGCAGAGGATAGGTGCTGAGGCAGGCTCATCTGCCTTTTCCTTTTCTCTCTATTTTGCTGTTCACACACACTAAGGGCTTGTCTATGTGGAGAAAATACTCCTCATGGAATTCGAGGAGAATTCCATTTGTCCTAAGGAGATCCTGCACTGAGTCATGGTATTCAGAAGGAGGGAGGGCCCTCAAACCACAAAAACTATGCTACAAAAGACTTTGGGACTTTCCCCAATTTAAAAAAAAAAAAAACTGCAGGGGAAATGTACACTCCCACTCATTATGACATTCCTGAAGTGGATAGCTGATTGGTCAGACAAGTGGGGGTGGGTGGGAAGAATTTGCTGGCAAGGCAGCGCCTGGAACCACCATGTTGGATTTTCATCGTAGCGATTCTGTGCTGAGGTGACGAAACAGTCCTTTTTAGTTTTGTTCATTTAAGCAGAAGACTGCACTTCTGCATCTTGGATTTAGTGTTGGTTTTTTTTTTTTTAAATACTATTTGGCAGCAGCAACTTGGGGAGAATAAAAACATGAGGAATTCACTTGTGCCCATCATTTTGATTCACAGGCATGCCCATTTGAACAGCAAACACGGACAGCTCTGCATGCTTGCAATCTTGCCAAAAAACTTTGGAGATAAATGAAAGCTGCTGCAAATTTGTATTACTGCGCACCAATCCACATTTTATTGCCTTATATAGACAAGGCCTCAGCAAGGGATTCTCAAGGCAGCTTCTGTTTACCTTGCCTACTGTAGGCTGGCACACATGGTTACTATAGGCTCAGCTAGAATAGAATCCCCTTGTTTCCCAGCTCAACCTTTATTGCATTGTTTTCTGCAGACAGGCTGCAGTGTTTTCCCAGCCCTCCTTCATCCTCCTTCCAATGCCAATACTACTAAAAAAGATTCTAGCTAGACAGAGGATAAGGAGGAAAAGATGGGGGCTAGGTGGGCATAAAAAGGCTTTATGAAAAAGAAGCTTTTTGTCAGAGGCTTTGTTGACTGAGGTATCCCTGCATTTTGTAATGTGCTGTTAAAATGCTCATGACATCTGAGTTGTGTTATCATCAAAACTGTCCACACATTCAGATCATAGATAAAACACAGTTTAGAACAAGAAGAAAGCAACAACAGCAGCAGTAATAATAGTGTTGTTTTCCTTACTGAATACTGGGAAAGAAGCAGTTCCTTTTAGGACTTGGAACTCCTGTTCTAGTCGTCTCCGCAAGTCGATCTGTTCGAATAAGACCTTCTGAAGCTCTTCTGGACCGAGAGGAGAAATAAAGAGCCTTTCTACTCATCAGCTGAAACAAATCTCAAAAGCCCACTTATCCAGGGAACTCATTATTTTAAAAAGCAAAAAAATATATTTTTTGGCACTTTAAGGGTGGCCGTGGCATGATATCCACAGGCCAAGGATAGATTTTGTGCAGAAATCCATGAATATAAATCAATGCAATATATTATTTCAAAGTATTATACTACAGTGTCACGTATTGATTGATACATATGCATTAATCTCAATTATAGCCACACAAAAGGGTCATATATTATTCATATGTTGCTTGTCAAGTTTAAAATATGGTGGGGAATAAAAAGAATATATATTACCCTCAATTGTCTTTATATACTACTCAAACAAAGGGATCTATATCAATTTATCTATATATAATTTCCCCCCTTTACCTTTCCCCATGTTTTCTACATCCTTTTTCAGAGAATGAGGTGGATTGGTTTCCTGTATGGGTTCACCTTAATGAAGAGAGAAATACAAAGTTATTGATTCATGCCTAGGCAGCTTCTTATCAGATATCATGTTTCATTTTGCATCCTCATTCCGAGGAGGCGTGTAGGGAGAAATATGGCGAATTGTTTTTAATGTGTGACAGCTAAACCCTTCTGCTTTTGTTCATTCAGACTCCGTCATGGATCTCGTTTATGAAAGAAGTATTAAGTATCAATGAACTAAAATGTCAGCTTTCCATTAAAAGACATAACTGAAGAAATACAAGTAGTTCCATATTAATATGAGACCTCTTCCTCTGTTCTTATAAGCCAGGGATCCTCCAGTATAGAGGCCAGATTTGGCCCACAGGAGATACCTATCTGGGGCTTGTCTAGACAGGCTGTTTACCCCGACTTGCCCCTATCTTGGAGCCCTGCAATCCAAATGATGCAGAGCTTTTGCCCCTGGGCAGTCCTGATGACACCTGGGGCAAAGGCTGGGGGAAGACAGGGTAAAGCCCATTAAACCATTTAGCACCTGGGGAAAATGGCCTCTTTCAAGAAATACTGGATTGGGCCCCGCAGGATTGCAGGAGTCCATATTGGCCCACTGACCTGGATATGCCGCTGCTTCTGCTGCTGTCTGCGTCGCACTCTCTGAAGCCAGGAAGGAGGGCCACAGCATGTGATCAAGGCCCCCTGCATGTGACCAGCCTTGAACACATGCCGTGGGCCTCCTTTCTGGCTTCAGAGAGTGCAATGCAGACGGCAGTGGAGATGGCTGCAGATATGAGCTGGTGTGTCTGTGTAGACTTCCTCCTGTTTCATGAAGGTAACTGGGGTGGTGTTATGGGCCTGATCTGGGGCCAGAAAACACCACAGGGAAGCTGATGTGTTCTGTCCAGTGTAGACAAGCCCCTGGTCTGCAAATGTCTTCTGTTGTTATCTCTGATGAGTCAGTCATTTGAGACAAGAGACCTGAGAGCATTTTAAGATGGAGCTGATGCCAGGAATTAAGCTCTGCTTTGTTGCCTGGGAAGCTGCTGTAGGGAACTGAGCTGTGCTTTGCAGCCCAGATAGCTCTTGTTTAGAACAGAACTGTGCTTTGCAGTTCAGAGATTTGTTGTATGGAACTGGGTTGTGCTTTTCTTCCTGGGAAGCTGTTGCACTGAGGATTACTTCTGAGCAGACACGCATGTACAGAATTGAGGTTTTTCTGCATGCCTGAAAGCTAATGTATTGGGGCTTACTTCTGAGTAGACATGTATGGAATTAAGCTCTGCTTTGTATAGTTGGTGGGAAGATATCCAAACTGGTAAGAAACTGATAAACCTCATCGCATGCTCTTCAGCCACTTCCTCTTTTGGAATGTGGTCAAGGAGATCCTTCCAAAACTGCAGTTAGACCTGTTCAAAAAGAAGTTCCCCATCCCTGCCATAAGTCTTGCGGCTACAACACGACTTTTGCACAAAACATTGTCAAACAGACACAGCAACCCAACCCTACAAATCATAACTGGAGGAAACCGAAGAGGCAAGATGTTGCTTCAAAAGCTGAAAAGTTAAAACCCAGAACAGATTCACATAGTCAGAGTCATTATCACTGCTCATGGTTAGTCTGGATCTAACCTGTTGAAATTGCTGGACTTCTATTAAACCTTAATAACTTCTACCCAGGACCTGAGCTGGTGCAGGGAAGAGGTTGGGGTTTTATACTTAGGCTGGGGCTGGGACAGGTAATATGTAGCCATCCAGATGTTGTTTGACAGTAATGCCCATCAGCCCTAGATAGCATAGAGAATGGTGAAGGCTGAGGAGAGTGGACATTTGGAGGTCCACAGGTTTCTCATTCCTGGATTCAGATCATTGCTTAGCCATCAAGCTTATTTATAAATGTTCTTTTTTTGAACTACAACTCCCAGAACCTCACAGCCAACTGGGCCAGTGGCCAACCTACTTGGTCATTCTGGGAGTTCTAATTAAAAAAAGTAACTTTCCTAAGGTCTGATCTCACCAGGTAACTTTTCGCTAACAGTAAGCCTAACTGATCTTATAGTACTGCTGTAAAGCTGAAATAGAAAGATGAGCTCTTTGGAGGGAGAGTAAGACATAAATCAGCAAAATGTCATTCTAGCATTTATCATGATGATACTGTTATGAAACAAACTTCAGATTTGTAGATTTTAATAATATTTGCAGTGATGGGTTTATTTATTCCTGGTTTCCCACTGATCAATGCGTGCGTACATCCAGTTGCTGCAGCAATCACATTATTGCAAATGAAGCATATTCAATAGGGATATTTGTGCTCTCTTTTCTCGATATTTATTGCATTAATGCAATTGAACTTGTATAACCAGATGTAGCTACATTAGTCCAGCATATCCATTATGCGCAGAAACTCAGCTGCAAGAATTCATTCCAGGATGTTGCTTAAAGAGCCCAAGGTCACTGTCCAGAGAAATTGCTTTATCAGAAAATAAATCTATAAATAACAGATCCAGTCATCCTTTGAAAAAGGACATATACTTATAAAAGCAACCAAATCCAGCTTTTAATTAGTGCATATTATTTGGAGGTGAGAGGTAAATGAAATGAATAGAGCTCCACACCCCTCTAACATTTCTTTTGCATAGTCAACAGTTCAAAAATGAGGACGCTATCTCCAAAACAGGGTTGAAGAACATGGAGGCTCCCAGATTTTCCTGGACAACCTTACCCTAATCCTTGCATTTTTAAAGACATTTACGTGCACTGTCTACAAAAGAGATAATATCATAAGAATAATAAAAAACCATTTACAAGGAAATGTAAAAGAAAGAGAAGGTGATGTGTGTAAGTGTGTGTGTGTTGCACAAATGTCAGGGGTGGGTGTTGCAACTTTTTAATCAATGTTTTTTTTAATGCATTTTTATTTCAAGTTATATTTTCATGTTAATAGTAAGATTTTCATAGTATCATTTTTAGATGATAACATGAAAATTGCATTTTAGCACTATTTATTACTGGTTTTTTTTTTAACTTGTACTTGTTTTTATCACATGACCTGTTTGGGACAAAGTGTGATATAAATCAAACCATTCAGTTAGTAACACTTTTCTATATTGCTCAGGTAGTTGCAAACTTTCTAGACCATTTTACCTCTGGTGAACAGTGTCTTCTAGCCCCTAGATATGCTGAATAATAACTTGTAGTTAAAGAGCTTTACAGATTCAGGAATGGGACAATGGATCTAAGCAGAGAGAAACGAACAACACTGTTTAAATTATAAACATAGATTGTGGAATACAAACTTGTCCTGTATTGGGAAAAATGGTAAACTGTGAAGAAAAAAAAAAGCAGGGGGGAAGGAATCTAGCAGCACCTTTAACACTAACTGATTTATTTTAGCGTGAGTTTTCAGGGATTTTAATCCACTTCTTCAGATGTTTCAATGGAATATAATATTCAAACTGCAGATATTTAAGCACAGTTATATAGGGGACCTTTTACACTACCTGATTATAGCACTATGATTCCATTTTAACTGTCATGGCCGTATCCTATGAAATTCTGGAGTTTGTAGGTTGGGGAGGCATTAAAAAAGCACTAAAGACGGATCTCTTTCAGCAGGCCTTTCCTGATTAGATCCCAGCCTCAGGAGCTGCGTCTCCTGGTCTCTTTTAGTCTTGCTGGCTGTTGATTTTTGTACTTGTTTATTTATGTGATTTTAGTTTAGGTGGTTTTTAATTTGATACTAGTTTAATATCTTTTTATGGGGGTGGGTGGTGCTTAGGGATTTTAGTCAGTATTGTTGTATTTTAATTGTTGTAAGCCGCCCCGATTGTTTTTAACAGGGGGGCGGGGTAAAAATAATAATAATAATAATAATAATAATAATTAGAGTGGCTAAGAATTCTAAATGACCTTTCCTAAATTGCAAATCCCAGGATTCCAAAGGAAGGAACCATGGCAGTTAAATGGGCCCACAGTTGTGGAGATGAGATCAGATTGCAATGGGAAACAGAAAGGTGCAAACGGTGATATTAGCCATAAACCTTCAAAAGGCATAAAATTATAACAGGGCTGTCAAGCAACTGGACTGGTAACAGTGATGTATTCAGGTCTTTTACTCCAAATCTCAAGTCAAGTCTCTACCTTCATGTCTCAAGTTGAGTCTCAAGTCCTTGCAAGATACTTTCAAGTCAAGTCTCAAGTATGGGAGCCAACTTTAACAGGAAAAAAAGGTGGTGGTGGTGGTGGTATGTGTGCGTGTGTGGAGTTTCAATAACTAGAAAATCAAGAAGACTTGCTCAAAGTTAGGTAAAAAAATTAAATTAGCAAATGCATTATGCAATGGGCTCAAGGTCTGTTTGGCAGCCTGTACCCGCTCTGGCACGTCAGAGGAGCCTTCTAAAGCTTTTCAAAAGCATCAGAAGGATCCTTCTGCCTAATGCATTTGCTGTTACTGCTTCTGTCATGTGACTGGTAGGCAAAAAGCACTGAGATCATGGACGCGTTGTTCAAAGAAGGAAAACTGGTTTCCGTTCTGTAATGTTTCTGGATGAATGTGTTATGATACTGAACCAGGGCCAGAAAGTCAGTTGCTAAAAATATACAAGTTGTGGATTGAGTCAGTGTGTCATTTATTATCAAGTCGAGTCCAAATCGAGTCATTGAAGTGACTTCAGTCTGACTTGAGTCCGAGTCAATCAACTCAAGTCTACATCACTGACTGTTAGTCTTCAGTCTCTTTCACACTACACAGTTATAGCAGTTTCACACTCATGGCTCTATTTATGGAATCCTAGGATTCATATTTTCATGAGGGATTTAGAATTCTGTACCACAGAGGTGTTAGTGCCTCACCAAACTACAAAGATTCCAGGATTCCATAGGATGTAGTTATGGCAATTAAATAGCACTATAGCAATAGCACTTCTATTTCTATACTGCTTATCAGTGCCGACACACTCCCTAAATGGTTTACAATGTGTTAACTAATTGCCCCCAACAAGCTTGGTACTCATTTTACTGACGTGAGGAAGGATGGAAGGCTGAGTCAATCTTGGAGCCCTTCAGGATGGAACTTACAATGTTGTGGCTTGCAGTACTGGCATTTAACCACTGCGCCACCAGAGTTAAAGTGGTAACAAAGTCCTGTAGCATGAAAGAGACCCTTAGATATCAAAGCAGGACATTCTGCTTAGCAGAAAATTAATTCCCTTGAAGAATCAGTCAATCAATCACTTTATTTATATCCCACCTTTTCTCAAGTAGTGGGACTCAAGGTGGTTTAAAAAATAAGAAGAAATACAAGTAAAATCACATATAGCTAAAAACAAATTAAAAGTTAAGATTAAAATGATATTAAACTGTCTATAGAACTTAAACCATATAAAACTTTAATTTAAAAGCATAGAGCACTAACAAAGAAAAGCCATTATATAAAAAGCCATTATATAAAACAATCCATTCCCAAATGCCTGATGGAAAAAAGCGACTTTTCTGAGAATTTTTGCTACCTATGTAATAAGAAACTGTATATTGGTATATGTAGAGTAACCCACTGGTTAATCCTGGGCAAATCACACTCTCTCAGCGTCAGAGGGAGGCAAACATAACCCCCCTCTGAACAAATCTGGCAAAGAAACCCCCTGATAGGGTCACCTTAGGCTGCCATAAATTGGAAATGACTTGTTTTCTGCTGCTTCAACTACATGAAAAGAGATTCCACCTAAACATTAGGAAGAACTTCCTGACAGTAAGAGCTATTCGACAGTGGAATACACTACCTTGGAGTGTGGTGGAGTCTCCTTCTTTGGAGGTTTTTAAACAGAGGCTGGATGGCCATCTGTCAGGAATGCTTTGATTGTGCATTCCTGCAGGGCAGGGGGTTGGACTAGATGACCCTTGTGGTCTTTTCCAGCTCTATGATTCTATGAAGCCACACAAGAACAACAGCAACAACCAATCAACCCCCCTGCCATTATTTCTATTCATATCTCTGTAATTGTTTGGAATTTATGAATGTATCCCAATTCAGTTGTTTGGCTTTCCGATCTTGCTTTGAATTGTTTCTGTTTCTTTGTTCCAGAAGAGCTACCTGAAGGTCAATGATTGTATGTACAGGGAGACTGGAAAAAACTTCCCTCGCTTACATAATATACCTCATCCCTTCTTTGTCCATTGTATCCCAATTCCCAACACAAACCTGGGCACTTCTATCTACAGATGTGGATTAGCAGGGATCTACAACAGGGATGCCAGAGGCATTAACCACCTTGAGTTGACGTTAACCACCTTGAGTTAACGGGAGGAAAGGTGGGGTATAAAGGTAAAAAAAGTTAGCCAAGAGCATGGCCAAGGCCACCCAGATTGAGAGGACATCAGACTCTGACCTAATGTTGTGCTCTCAAAATCATCAAACAAGGAAGCAGAATCTGTAGTATACTTATTGTGCCAAACACCCAAGAACCTTCCCACTTCTGGAAGTTCCTATAGTGTTCAAATGATGAGATAGGAGAGGGCCAGCCCTGAATGAAATCTACTAACATCCAATCAATGACTGCCTTCTGCAAATGTATTCAAATTGTGTCTCCCTGCGTCAGTGGCAGGAAGTAACTAATGAAAATCAATTAAATTATGAATTAAGTTGGAAATTTGCTAATGAAAATGGGAAGCATAATTAAATGTACTTTTAACTTAGCTGATTGACTTAAGCTGAAATTTCACCATGAATGTTCTTCCAGAATCAAGACATTAATTAAAGTATTTATTAATTAAATGAGTCAACCTGCTAAAGAGCCAACAGATTTTACATCACCCAGTGGGTTCTTTACCCCAAAACCTTGGATTTGTGCAAAACTATTTCTTGCTTAGTCCCCTGGGATTGGGACATTACAAGAATTATGAAACAAGACTGAAACCTGATACTCAGGAATAATTCCACTGGGATAAATTGCATAAGGAGGCTTTTGAAGTTCTAAGTCCCAGTAACTGATTCTTCCTCACATCATTGGGATTACCTGGGGATTCACATTATTGAATCCCCAGGCACTTATTTATATCTGTAAAATTTAGAGGTTTTCTGAAAGTTGTAGAAACATTTCAAATCCCTATAAAGTAAAGATTTCCCCAAAGTAAAACAAATACAGATAGAGCCCCCGTATCCATGGGACCAGTATACACAGATACCCATGTCTGAAAAAACATGGTCTCTCTAGACATCTTCTACGTCCTCCACAATTACTCTATGGTGTGCTTCTGCTGGAAGCTAGCCATAGAGTTGTGCTGGAGGACCTAGAAGATGCCTAGAGAGGTGTTCTCTCTAGGCATCTTTAGGTCCTCCAGCATGACTCTATGGTATATGGTATGCTTGGGCTAGAGGTTATTCATTTTAATAGGGTTCACTATTATCCATGGGTTCTGGTATCCACAGTAAGTATCGGAGTATATCCCCTGCAGATATGGGGGAGGGGATGTCTATGTCTATCTGTAACTTAAACAAATAATTTCAGACAACTTTCCCCTCTACTTTACAAAGCACTTTTTGTCTCAATGATACTTTTGTCAAATATCTGAAGTCAGTAAAAATTTGTATTTCTACAAATATGAGAAAGTTTTAGGTTTTACCGAAGCTGAAGTAAATATGCACTGAGATGTGTTTGTATGGACATACAGTAGGCCCTTGGTATCCGCTGGGGTTTGGTTCCAGGACCCCCATGGATACCAAAATCTGTGGATGTTCAAGTCCCATTAGATACAATATAGTAAAATGGTGTCTTGTATAAAATGGCAAACAGCAAGGTTTGCTTTTTTGAATTTTTAAAGAATATTTTCAATCCATGAATGGTTAAATCCGTGGATAAAAAAATCTGTGGATATAGAGGGCTGACTGTATTAAGGTATGTTTAATTTTAGTTACCTTGCAAAATTACAGTAAGAAATCATCAACATCCTGATTTATTAAACCATAAGACAGATGGTTATGAACTGGAAAAAAAATGAAACGTGCTACAAATTTGATTTTGAAATGTGTTCATTTGATGTAAAATAAAAATGTGGTTAAGAGTGTTGGACTGGGATTTGGGAAATCCAGGTTCAAGTCCCTAGAGAGCTTTGTAACTCTCTGGGGGGTAATCGTGAGCCACTATTACGATCTCTCAGTTTGGTCTACCTCACAGGATTGTTTTGAGGATAAAGTGTGAAGGAAGAAAGCCAGGTATACCACCTTGAGTTAACGGGAGGAAAGATAACGTAATATAAAGGTAAGTAATAACTAGATAAGTAAGCATTTTTCTCCCAGGAAGCATTTTTCTCCCACAAAGGAATTTAAGAAGGATTTCAATACAGTAATAATTGCAAATATAGCTCATTTAGTCCACATGAGGATAAAATTACTACAGATCCAGTGAAGAAATTATACATCAATGTGTGCTTAAGTATTCATTTCTCCATCAGGTGTTTTAATAAGTGCAAATGACTATTAGAATCTTTGTTTATTTTCATTCATGTTTCAAGTAGGATAGTTTAGTTAATTCCAAGGTTAAAAGATTTTAAAGGAACACTTGGACAGTTTGGAAAGGGATAATGTTTTTGTACTCATCTGTTCTGTACTGGACACCATATTAAGGGCTCCTCATGTGTCCCAGGAAGCTGACTTCTAAAGCTCTTAGGACCAGAATGCATTGTGAGAAAGGGAGGGAAAATAAGCATCCCACAAAGGACTAAATATTGTGGTGGAGTTAGTATTGGCTCATGGCTTCCAGGTCACTGGGGTGGTGAATCCATTCTAGGTTTTAGTCTGTGCAGTACAGTTGTCCCTTCATATTTGCTGGGCTTTGGTTCCAGGACTCCCCCACCCCCGTGGATACCCAAATCCGTGAATACTCATACTCAAGTCCCGTTGTATGCAATGTCATAGCAAAATGGCAAAATCAAGGTTTATTTTTTGGATTATTATTTTTTAAAGATTATTTTCAAGCTGAGAATACTTAAATCCGTGGATACCAAATCCATGGATACGGAGGGACAGCTGTATTTTAAAGGAGCTATCAGAAGTACTGAACTCTATCCCCTGAACACATTCAGAACCCTGGATAGCTCCTTGAAGGTTCAGACCCAACCCCAAATGGCTTCATTGGCCACTGACGTGGGACCCACTAACTGCTGTTGGGTAGAGTCCATGCAACTCTTCCCATTTGTTGGTGCAAATGAGAAAATGTGGATGGGGCATGGGAGGCCTTCTATTTGTTGTTGGAAATCAACTCCCATCATCCCCCACCCTTGGCCATGCTGGCAAGGGCTGATGGGAGCTGTAGTACAACAAGGTCTGAAGAGCCACATCTTCCCCACCCCTGTAGTAAGGGATATATCTGAACTACATGCAACCAATCTATCCATTGATTACTGTAGTAACCAATTAATATAATCAATAATATAACAATGAACTTACCGTTTTAAATTAACGTTTGCTGTAAAACAGCCACCACACATATAAAGGAGGTCCCTTGTACTGAGTCAGACCAGGGGCCCTTTCATACAACAGCATTATAGCACTTTAAGTGCCATCATAACATGCTATGCAATCATGGGGTTTATAGTTTGGTGAGGCCATCATAACATGCTATGCAATCCTGGGGTTTGTAGTTTGGTGAGGCACTAGAGCTCTCTGGCTGAAAATTCTAAATTTCCCTTCCCTAAACCACAATCCCTTGCTGGAAGAAGAATGCTAGACAAGATAGACCTTGTTCTGATCAAACTCCATTATTCTTAACGCAAACAGCTTCATGATTCAGAGACCCAATAAGAGAGGCTAGGAATCAACCTCCTAAGTGGGGAGGAGTGGTGGATATAGGTCACAGTTTTGTGTGTCTTGAACAGCATTTGATTGTGCAGAAATAATCAGAAGAAGCTTTCCATCACATTGAAATAAGCTCAATCATCACCTTCTAGTAGGGTTGCCTGGTATCCCTTATTATAATGAAAACCCCTCATTTGGGGGTCATAACGCTTGTTCCTTATGGGCTGGCAGGACTCCCTTATTATAAAGGATGTCCCCTATTTGAGGGTTGAAAATCTTTTCCTTTTACACAGATTGAATGATATGCCAAAATCCTGTAAGGTGTTGTCCCTTCATAAAACCAGAAGTGTGTGCATCATGTAATTTATGAGTGTGGCCAATATGTCAGTTTTACAGATAAATACATGACTATGGGTTTGTTTACACTGGACAGAATACACTACCTTCCAGCCAGAGTATTTTGCCCCCAGAGCTGGACTGGATCCCCCCCCCTTTACTGTGACAAAACAGGTAGGAAAAAATGGTGGAAGTGGCACAGTCTGTGTTCATCTTTCCATTCTGGGTGGGGAGTTGGGGTGGTTCCATAATAGCATCACTACATAATTGAACTATTACATTATTGTGAAATTCCATAATTGTGAAATTATGACTTCCTTTTTGTGTGTGTTTTAAATGCCAGTCATGGAGTAGGAGGTGGAGCAAACAGGGTGGTTTAAATTGTTATCTATCCTGATAGCCCTCAGGTCAGAATATCAAATAATTGGCTATATTTAATAATTTGGCTTAATGTGGCCATCCACATGGTTACAGGTAAACCAGAATCCCCCAAATACCAAGGCAGGAGTCAGGTATGACCAAGGGAGGGGCTTTCGGAAATCCCCCAAAACCAAATACTCATTATCAGAAGTTAACACCTGGAGGTGAGTCATTCACTAATCCACTCAATGATAGCAAGAGAACTTAATGCTTGTAAAACAGGTTCTTCCGTCCCTCACCCCTTTCCAACAAAAGACCTTGCCTGCTCCTATTCAATTCTAAAAAGCATTGTCCATTAGCGCCCATTCACAACTGTTAACTCTTCCAGAGCACCAATTGTTTACTCCTGGGAACTTCTGAGAGACATTGTATTCCACTCAAAATCCTATCCCTTCTACTTCCTCTCGACTCCACATCACGCTGTGTAGCCAGGTATGCATGAATCCCCTGCTTTCTGACTTCATGTCAGTTCATGTCACTGGTCTGTTGTCCAGATCTCTTCACTGTCAGTTTACATCATGATCTCATCTCTCCAGGATTGGTATTGTATAACCCACCATCCCATTACTCTAGTTCTCTATCCAAATACTTCCTACTATTTTTGATAGCCTTGTGTGACTATCTAAAGCATGAGTGTTTGTGTGAATGCTGTTGATATTAATTTTCAATAAAGATAATTTAATTGTACTGTTTGGCTTAGAGTCTCCTCCGTTATTACTGGTATACATAGGTTAAAAGGTCCCACCATTGCCCAACCTCTTGTGTGCCAAGTTCAGTTAGCTAAATTCCCCAAATTAATATTAGGACATTGGGGGTCCTCACAGACCCTCATGTAATTTGGGTAACAAATTGGTATTGTTGTATTTCAAGTGTAAGAAAACAAAAATGGGAACTAACATCATTCACAGGCAAATGGTGCAATGGTGGAAAGGAACTCACTGCCATTCTGCTACCTTTCTGAATACAGGAGAAGTGGCTCTCAAAAAGAATGACCCAAAACAACTGACTGGCATCATAAACACAGTCATATCAACCTTAGGGTAACAGACACACCTCTTACAAAAATGCAGAGGCCTGTACTGCACATTAGAAAATATGTAAACAAGACCTCTGTAAATATTTTCTTACACATGGCTAGATACAAACCGTGGAAACCAAGAGAACCACATAATCAATGGGAGATTTCCCATTGGCTATTAACAGTTGTAGATCATCATAGTGTATATTTAACTCAATGCTAAGGTCAGGGCTCAAATGTTTAACTAGTTAAGGTAGTAGATCAATCTGCAAATGTTTGAATTGAAAAATCAAGAGAGGCTGGTTTTAGTTCCTGGAGCGTAGGACTGTGAACTCCATGGTTTGTATATAAAGAAACTAATTTTGGTTCTGGTGATGATACTAAGGAATGAAAGAGAAACTATTAAAAGATTTCCATTCCTTCCCACAACAGGATGGTAGTTTTTGTTTGTTAAATCCTATAGTCATAATCTTACTTCAATACACAAAGTGATACTTCTATGGTTTTGTAATACATATTTAAATTTAATTGATTGATTGATTGATTGATTGGAAGAGGCTTAATCAACTAAACTTACTGAGTGTGTTGTCAGCTAATATTTCAGTGAAAGATGTGGAACAATCTTCCAATGAATCTTGAGGACAGATTTTAAGACATTATACTTTCCATGTGGAAATCATTTGAATGCACATACACACACAATTGAAGTTTTCCTGTAACTTGTGGCTCATTAGGCAGCTCTTTGAAATGGAAATGATCTACACAAGTCGGAAAGCACAACACAACAACCCCTGCTACAATTACAGTGACAATATGAAGAAAAACAATTCTGGAAGAGACAAGGAACGCTCAGTTACTACGCCAGCCTTGCCCGAGCCAGTGGTCTCCACATGTGTTGGACTACATTTGCCATGATCACCAGCCAGCATGGCAGGCTTCATTACATCACTATGAACATTGTGTTTCTTAAAACAAAACAAAACAAACCTGTGAACATGTGGCTGTTGTACTTCACTGATAATCTTGCTATTTTTATTATCAGGTTTACAATCTTAAGAGGGCTGGCCCTACCATGTGGCAGAACAAGATGGCTGCATTGGGTAGCAGATTCTGGGTTTCAGGAAAAAGCAACAAACAGGTTAATTATTTACCTCATTATTAATATGTGTTTACTGCCAGCAATGGGGAGTAACTGAGGGATGTTCATGTGCCTCATGTGTCAAAATAACTTGGGTAACTTTGGGGTATTACCCATCCTAAACTGAGGGACTGTGGGTGCCATTCTTTCCCGTGTCTTGAGCCAGCCCTGTCTGTGTGGAACACCCTTAAGGATCAACTGCCTTTTGGGATGGGGAAGGGGCAATGGAGGATTTTTAAAAAGCTATGGGAGGCATTTAGGCTGGTCATTACTGGTGAGAGATGGACTGACCTGCCCCATTCACCAAGCTCCACCCTTAAACAGCCCCTTCCCTCAATTGCAGTTGACAAATCTATGTGTTCCCTCCTGCTTTGATTATAACTGTACTGCATAGGTTATAGCAGTATCTATACTACACAGCTATATCGACATAGCCAGTTACAGCAGTTTGATGTTAACCACCCTGGCTAAACCCTGTGGAATTCTGGGATTTGTGATTTGATGAGTCATGCAGAATTCTCCTTCAGGGAGCTCAAGAGCTGTTGTTCAGGGGAGTGGACTAGAGCTCTCTACCAGTGAATTCTAAGCACCTCGGTCAAACTATAAATCCCAGGATATAGTCTCCTGTTAATATAGTATCAAACTGCTATGAACTGTGTATATAAATGGGTTGTATGTATCTACAGGATAGCCAGCTTGGTGTAGTGGTTTGAAGATTGGACTAAGACTCCGAAAGACCAGGGTTCAAATCCCTATTCAGCAATGGAAAATACTGGGTGACTTTCTAGACCCATGCTCTCCCAGCCTTAGAGGAAGGCAAACTCCTATCTGAGCCAAGAAAATTCCATGATATGTTTGCCTTGTTGTTGTTGTTGTTGTTGTTGTTATGTCCCTTCAAGTCTTTTCTGACTTATGATGACTCTAATGCAAACCTATCACAAGGTTTTCTTGGGAAGATTGTTCAGAGGAGGTTTGCCTTTGCCTTCTTCTGAGGCTGAGAGATTGTGACTTGCCCAAGATCACCCAGTGGGTTTCCATGGCTGAGTGGGGATTTGAACCCTGGTCTCCAGATTCGTAGTTCAGTGCTCAAAGCACTACACCACGCTGGCCCTCAGGTTTGCCTTAGGGTCACCATTAAGTCAGAAGGATACACTGCAACTTGCTGATCCACATACTCTTTATGTGTACAAGAGAGAAAGAACGTGTTGGGGAAGACTGCCATAACCAGCATTGGTTCCCCCCAATTTGAGCTGCACTCTTGACTTGCAGCCCCCAATGCAGTGCCATTAAGGCGAGAGGCCTTTGGGGACAAAAACCTACTTGATGACATCTAAGTCCACTTTACCTCTTTACCTCTGATGCTTGGAAGAGTAACCCTGTCATCTAGGGCTTATGGAAATTGTTTTAGACTCTTCTTCCCTGTTCTGCCCTACCTTGCCTCAGGGCAACAGAGCTTTGGTTCCATTTTTCAGCTTCCCTTTCCTGCTGCTACTTCCTCCTCCTCTTCTTCTGTGGAAGGACAGACTATTTTTTTTTCTTTCCAGCCTCAAACCCAGACATGTCATGATGAATATTTTAGAGCCAGTACTTCCCAACTGTTGAGAGCTGTTTCCTTTTATGCTTTAGGGCAGGTGGACAGGACTGAAGCTGGTGGACTGGGGCTAGACCCAAAAGTGTGTAGGGCCACCTTATCTCTCTCCGCACTTCTCTGTGCCAGTCTTTTCCACCCCAGGTTGGCTTGCTAGGAGAGGGTCGGATTGCTCTTCCCAGAGGTCTAACATGGTTTCTCACAGAAAACTTTTGAAATCAGGCTAATAAGGTTGCATGAAATTAAGATAAGAGTGCCATGGGTTGCTTGTTTGTGCCTTTTGAGTTTGAAGAACAGCCAAGACCTGGATCCAGCACAGGGCTTTTGCAAAGGTCTTTTCCATTTCATAACCAGAGCCTGGAAAATTTGTTTTTTAACTGCAACTCTTCTAACTCCCCCATCCAGTAGAAGCAAGTAAGTAACAAAGTAAAGCCATTTCCCCCAAGTTCTGTTTATAACTTTCATTAAGGTGTCTTGTTAATCTTCTTCTCAGAACGATGTAATACAGTCAGACCTCCATATCCATGGGGGTTCAGTTACCGGACTTACTGCAGGTACAGGAAACTGTGGATAACAGTGAACACCATTGAAATAATGGGACTTCTAGTTACAAATACCATAGAGTTGCCCTGGAGGACCAAGAAAATGTCTAGAGAGGATGCATCTCTAGACATTTTCTAGGAAGTATCTATGGTAGGTGTACTGTTTTGTGGATAACTGAAACCATGGATATTGGTTCCGTGGATGTGTGTGGGGATCTGACTGTATTTTAAAATCAAACATTAGAAATCAAAACCATTTTAAAATCCAAAGCAATAACATGGGGATATAAGGGCTGATAAACAATTGCCAAAAGTTGTCTGAAGTGGTTAACTCAATGGGATGGGTAGGGGTAGAAAGCCTTTACACCATTCTTTAATGGAACTCCAAGCCCCAGCATCCTCTGCAACATTGCAAGGTGTTTAGAGCTTCCAGCAATGCTTAGGATGCCAACATTTCTTGACAGTATAATTCACATTGTGTTGCTTTCAATACATATGAATTACATTGTCTAGATATGTACTCATAATCACATTATGTATATGTATGAAAAATAAATATCTCTATCTAGTTAGCTTCCTTATTGATTGTATTGATTACAGTAGGACACCTGTATCCACAGAACCAATATCCGTGGTTTCAGTTATCTGCGGGACACAAAACAGAACACATACCATAGAGTCTTCCTAGAAATTGCCTAGAGAGGCATTCCCTCTAGACATTTTCTAGGTCCTCCAAGGCAACTCTATGGTATTTTTAAACTAGAAGTCCATTATTTTCAATGGTGTTCGCTGTTATCCACAGTTTCAGGTATCCGCAGTAAGTCCAGGAACTGAACTCCTGTGGATACAGAGGTCCTACTGTATATTGAATGCTCTCTGAATGTTTGAGACTACAACTCCCACTGGACTCAGCCAGTACAGCCAATAGTCAGGAGAATTGTAATCCAAAACATCTGGATAACATTGGGCTGACTATCCCTGCAGCCAGGTATCTGCCCTAAGGGGTTATGGCTGTCCCAGCATTTTAACTGTCAAAGTGGATGTTGAGAATGTAAAAGAAAGGGGAGGTTGACTCAGCCAACCATTCTGATTTGCACTTCCAGGGATAAACAAGACAAAAAGTAAGCAAAAAACATAGAGATAAAATTTGGGAAAATTATTATTATTATTTGGACTACAGTTCCACCAAATGCCTGAGTCTGCATGGCCAATAGCCACACCAACTGGAGAATTCTAGGAGGTATAGTAAAAAAAAAAAATAAAAAAAAAATTCCAGGCTCTAATAATAAGGGATTTCCCCAAGCTCTGAGCAGGAGACCATCAGGTAGTTGAGTAATAAAGCAAGAGGAGGAAAGATCACAGAGAGAGTTGTTTAGGGGTATGAGAAGGGAGATATAAGGAAGAATCAAAGCTGCAGTTTGCAGTTGTTTTCGAGATTAGATTTTAGAAAATAAGCATGAGGAGTTTGTACTGGATTTGAGAGTAGGCAGGAAGACAAACAGGGCAGCCTTCTGCAACCTAGTGCCCTCTAAAAGTGTTTTGGACTATAGCACCATGGTCAAAGGATATGTGGTCTGGGATTGATGGAAATTATTGCTGAGCACAGCTTGTGGAGGGCTGGTGTAGAGATTAAAGGAAGCTAAATTAATCACTAAGGCCAAGATCTGACATGGGGGTTGCATACAATACATCTCTACATGCAGAGTTAGTTGCACATCGATACTGTTGCATGACCCTTGGGTTGAATGACAATGTTGTACAACCCAACATACAAGAGGATGTCCATCTGAATGCAGAACAAAATACACAAGCAAAGAAGGACTACCATTGATTTCAGAAGGACAGCTGGATATGCATCAGCTGAAAAAGCATTTTGCATGTAGAAAGACACTGTGGTACGAGTGCCCTGAGGTATGCAACTTCTGGGAACAGGTATTGAACATAACCTTGAACATAACCAAACAGACTATAGCACCATGTCCAGCCTTGCTTCTTTGAACAACTTTTCTTGACACTAATAAAGACCTTCGGTATAAAGATATAATTAGATTTTTCTTGGTTGTCTCAAGACAGGAAATTGCCAAGAATTGGAAAACAAGTCGGCTGGAGATGGAAAATTGGTGGGATACAGTGTGGGAAAACCTATTAATAGAAAAGGTATCTAACATCCAGAAACAGGAAGAGGGTAGTTTTAAGGAGAAATGGTTTCCCTTTTTCTCATATGTCAGTTCCTGAATCGAACAGGGTAAACCCCCATCGCACCATCTAACAATGTGGAGCGATGTTATCACCTCTGAATTTAAAAATTATTATTAGCCAAGTCTTGCTTGAATACTAGAGCAGATCGGTATACTGCAACCATAACTAGAGTCAGCATGGTGTAAAGTTGGTTTGTTATATAATGTTTATTTTTATTTTTTGACTGCTTACTTTTACATGCTAAGTCATGTACTTGTACCTTGTTAATTCAATAAAAAAGCATTTAAAAAGAAAGAAAGACACTGCACATGCAATTCCACTTTCATGACCTTGAACTGAATCTGAACATTGTGTACTGGACAAAAATAGGGTTGCCAATGTCCCTTGTGAGATAAGTCCCTTGTTTAAGGATGGGAAACAAGGATGCACCAGCATTAAATGGAACATGAAAAGTTCTGTATTTTCAGCATGGGGCCAACACACAGCTCTCAAATTATATACCAAAAGCTGGAGGGAGAGGTCCATTGCAAGCTCAGCAGGGGCTCAAGGCTGGGTGGCATCCCCAACTATGGATGCTGGCCTGCCTTCAGGCTTTTTTCAGAGGTTTGGGGCTTCCTGCAGGATTTAAGATTTTGTGGGAGTTAGGAACTCTCACAGGAGGCCCTATTCTTACAAGATTTCATATGGGCCTTCTATAGGCCTCCTCAGATGTCCTGGCCATCTTATGCTGGCTGGCAATAAGGTTGCAAGGTTTCCAGATTAGCTTTTCTCTATGTTAGCCCGCCACTGATTTGCCAATTGCTAGGCAAGAGTCATAAAGAAGGGGGGAAATACACCTGGTAAGAGGTGATAACCTTCTTTACAACTTGATGGGCAATGTGATTCTAAGTGATAACACCCAGGCCCAAGAAGGAAGAATGCAGTACAGTTGTCCCTCCGTATCCACAGATTTGGTATCCATGGATTTAAGTATTCATGGCTTGAAAATAGTCTTCAAAAAATAACAATCCAAAAAGCAAACCTAGATTTTGCCGTCTTATATAAGGGAAACCATTTTGCTATAACATTGCATATAATGGGACTTGAGTATTCATGGATTTTGGTATCCACAGGGGGGCTGGAACCAAACCCCAGCGAATATGAAGGGACAACTGTATATGGGCTGGCAGTTTAAAACAACAATCCTGTGTCACCTGAAAGACTTATCAATTTTATCGTCACCTCTTCCTAATTGTCAACCCTTCATGCCACACATTTTAAGTCTCCCTTTTGAGAACCTGGCAACTCTAGACAAAAATGTCCAACCACTTCCACAGAGGAGTGTGTGTGTGTGTGTGTGTGCCTTCAAGTCACATGGATTTATGGTAACCCCATGAATTTCATAGGGTTTTCTTAGGCAAGGAATGCCCAGAGGTGGTTTTGCCAGTTTCTTCCTCTGAAATGTAGACTACAGCACCTGGTATTCATTGGCAATCTCCCATCCAAGTACTAACCAGGGCTGACGCTGCTGAGCTTCCATGATCAGAGAGGATCTGCTGCCTTTAGGGTGTTTAGGCCCCATTGGTTTTCATATAGCCCTCTATATTTTGTTGACTGCAACTTCTAGCATTCCTCTCAATTGGCTTTGTTGGCTAGGGCTGATGGGAGTTGTAGTCCAACAACAACTGGAGCACCACATGATTAAACAATACTCTTCTCCAGAAGAGATAATATATAATATGTTAGGAAATGCTTGTTTTTAGAAATCAGCTTAAGTGTGTGTGTCCTTTCAGTAGAAAAGGCATTGATAGCTAATAAACCAACAGGATTCCTGCCTAAGAGTGACCAAAGAGGTGAGTGATTTGGGCAGCACAGTGTTGGAGAGAGGTAAGGGGACAGAAGTGTGACTGACAGCTAATGAATCAAGTTAACCATCCGACTGAGCCCACACACATGCTACAACCACACGAAGACCTGTGCTGATCAGATCAAGGACACATCTAGTCCAATAGCCAACATGATGTTTCTAAGAGCTCCACAGGTAGGGAGGAAGGTAAAGCCTTGACCTCATTCTAAGTCCCCAACATCTGGTACTGAAAGAAATGTTGGCCTTCCAGATGTTTCAATCTACAACTCCTAGTTCCATCAACCCTACCTGACATGGCTATTGGAAAAGAGGTTGGGAAGCAAAGATGCCTCACTCTTAGTCCATCAAATTTTATGCCATAATATATTTGCAGGGGTTTGAGTTGCTACCAGATTCTCTGCTGTTTTTGATGCAACAAAGGAACGTGGCTATCTATGTAGAAATGCCTAAGAGCTGTTCTTGTTAGTGCTTTTGGGGGCAGAAAACAATCAAGATAAATAAATAGTAGGAAGTTGTGTATTATGGAGAGCCATTGTGGTGTAGTGGTTTGAGCAAATGACTATGACTCTGGAGACCAGGGTTTAAATCTTCACTCAGCCATGGAAACCAATGTGGGCAAGTCACACACTCTCAGCCTCAGAGGAAGGCAAAGACAAACCCCTTCTGAGCAAATCTGGCTAAGAACACCTCTTGATAGATTTGCATTAGGGTTGCCATAAATCAAAGGTGACTTGAAGGCATACAACAATAACAACAAGTATTGCATCTAGTAGTGTAGCCTGATGGAGCAAAAAAACCCAACAACACCAAGCCTTGTTGCAACTAAAACACACACACTGAAGAATCTATCATGGCACAAGCTTTCATGTACTGGAATCCACTCAATTTATTGGTTGCAATGGATGGAATGAACTCCAAGCCATGAAAGCCTTATGCCATAATACATTTGTTAGTCTTTTAGATGTCATTGGACTCTTTGATGTGTGTGCATATGGGCTGTTTATATATTCATGAATTTTACTCTTACATATATAAGGGAAGACATATAAGTGTACAATATAGGAAGACATGTACGGATGTGGAATGGCCTTTTCCAACTCTACCCACATCTCAAGTTTAGTAAAATCTGGTACAACTCAAGAAGCCAAGAAATATCCAAAGCTGCCCCCCCCCATAATTTAATCCAGAACATTTCCCTGTTGATCTCTGGCTCCCTGATGAGCCATTTCATCATATACTGGAAATAATCAAGCCAAATTATCCCCCCTTCTATATCAATTTTCAATTTTTATCATCATCTATTCACTTTATTTAAAAGCCTATTGCTTTGTCTTCCCCTATCTCCCCTCTCCTTTTAAAATGGGATTTTTATTCATGTGATTTTTTTTAAATTTTTTTTTTGTAAAGGACGTTGGCTTTTGCAGTAGAAGGAAGGTATAACCAGGCTGGATCTCCCCCGCCCCCAATTTGTAGGTTCTGAATTGTGTTAGCCACTATTATAGAAGGTTTTCTTTAGGATCTCATTTTCAGCAGTAGCCTTCCACTCTACTTGCATCTCTCTCTTCCCCCCTCCTTTCCTCTCTCAGGCTCGCTCTCTCTGTCTCATTTGACAGGCAAATTTGCAGACATAGCCTCAGGATAACAACCTCGTTTGACAGTCAATTAACCGTGAATAGTCAAAGCCAAGACAGTTTGCATTACATAAATGGAAAATTAGATTCCCTTTTCTCTCTCTCTCTCCCAAGAAACAAAACCCGCTTTCCTTATAACCCACCCTGGCAATAGACAACTTAGTATCAAAAGTTCTAATCACGTCTTTCCCTCCCCCTCCCAAACCCCTTGGAGACATTTAGCAATCAGTAAAAGGTGGTTCCATTTAATTTGTATAATGTAATTTTTGTCAATGTATTATACATTTTGTGTAGAGATCATTATCACGGAGATAATATAAATGTTGCCATAGATCTCATAAAACACCTTTAATGTCTCTCTGACAGATATTAAAAGCAATAAGCTGTGATCCTTTTTAATGGAAGGTTTCAAAGAGAACATTTCAATTATTGTCATTTTATGTTTTCCCCCACCAGCCCGCTCCATTGTGTAACCTGATATATTTCCGAAATTTCCTGCTGAAATATGCCCAGCAATTAATAATCTTATTGCTATTAATGCCTCTCTGCTCCTCCCTATTTGCATTTTCCTTTAGTTATAATATCTATGGTTTCTTAATTTATTTCCCCCCCTTTCTTCTATGAAATATTCAGTCATTTGATTAGAGAATTTTAAGGATGCAATCCTGTGTGAACCAATTTGGGAGCAAGGTTCATTGAACCCAGTGGGGCTTCTTTCTGTGTAAGCATACATTGGATTGGGTTGCAGGAGTATCTATTGATCTCTTCCCCACCCCCCATTTCTGAGCCTACCAGCTATATTTCTCCAGAAGTCTCCTGCCGGGTGTTCAGATTCTGTGATGAAAAAACTGTGCTCCTTGTTTTTATCTGAAAACAAAAGGACAAAACAAACATGAGGTCTTCCAAAATATCAGAAATCACACGCAGCCCCTTCACCGCCCCCACCAAGAATAAGGGGATAGAATTCAGTATGCAAAGATTTTTAAACATACACAGAGAAACATGTGTGACTAACACTGTACTGTACTGCTTAAGTGTTAGGTCTAAATCCCAATTATTAGTACAAGCTAGAGGGAATTTGAATCAATGGGAACTTTGTCAAGTCAACAGTTACTTAAGTTCAATTGATTCAATGTTTGGCTTTCACAAATTATGATAGTATACAAAGCAATAGCTGTGTTAACTCTCTTTTATCAAAACAAAACAAGACATAAAGGAATCAAGTAACACCTTTGAGACTCACTGGTGAGAAGATATTTCTAACAAGGTTTGATGGACACAGTCCACTTAAATGAGCAACAAAGAGACTTGTGGAATCTTAAAGGCTAACACATTTATTATGACATACAGCCTCCACAGACTACAGCCCACTTCATCCAATACAAATACTGTATACCGCAGCTTAAAAATCCATGTCACAATATAGTTGCTAGTTGATATGATTCTCCTGTTTTTGTTGTGAAAGCCTAATAGGGTCATCCCTTTGGAAAATATACAGCTACATATCAGTGTCTAGAATGTAATATTTATATACAGTTGTCCCTCCATATCCACGGATTTGGTATCCACGGATTTAAGTATGCACAGCTTGAAAATATTCTTTAAAAATAATAATCCAAAAAGCAAACCTTGATTTTACCATCTTATATAAGGGACACTGTTTTGCTATGCCATTGCATATAATGGGACTTGGGTATTCATGGATTTTGGTATCCACGGTGGGGGTGGGGGTGGGATCCTGGAACCAAACCTCAGCAAATATGAAGGGATAACTGTATATGAATATATATTACTGATCTATCAGTATAGATATAATGTCTATGATATAAATATTGATATGTACTCATATAATTAGATTGTATTAAAATATTCTTAACTCAGGGTTTCTCAACCTTAAGGTTACTTGAGAGGTCTCTAGGGTTTCCATGAGAGATTGTGATTTTAAAAAACAAACATTTTTTGAACTATGGATCTAGTAATTTTTATGTAGGGGTTCCCTGAAGCCTGTAAATAATTAAAAGTATTCCTCCGGGGTAAAAAAGTTGAAAAAGCCTACTCTATATTGCTACAAGGCAGGATCCTACATTGTGCTGGCACAGTATAAATTTACACTCACATAGATACCGGTAAGTGGTGGTTGTATTACTGCTGAATACCAACATGGTGCAATCAACTGCTTTTCTGCAGTTCACAATCCCCATGAATCAAGCAGTACATTGAAGATGCTGGTGAGCAGTTATGCACTGTCCAAGCATGCTCAACTGCAGGTGCAATAGTTATATACACAGAACTCTGCTTAATGCAACTGCAAACTGAATGAAGACATTAACACCATGGCCAAAAATGTACAGCTCCATGTGTAAGGGAACATGTATAAAACACCAATCAGATGCCAGCTTTTATATTTATGATACATTTTCTGGCAGCTTACTATATAATTATATTATATTATTGGAAGCAGATACAATAGTTATAATACCTATATTATATAGTACTTGTACCTATATAATTTCCAGAGGGATGTCCTTGTTAAGTCTGTTGCAGACTGTTAGATCTAATACATATACAGTTGTCTCTCCGTATCCATGGATTTGGTATCCATGGATTTAAATATTCACGGCTTGAAAATATTCTTTAAAAAAATAATAATCCAAAAAGCAAACCTTGATTTTGCCATCTTCTATAAAGGATACCATTTTGCTATGCCATTGCATATAATGGGACTTGAGTATTCACAGATTTTGGTATCCACGGGGGTCCTGGAACCAAACCCCAGTGAATATGAAGGGACAACTGTATGTGTGTGTGTGTGTGTGTGTGTGTGTATAAATTTCCATTCACATTTTTTTCGGAAGTGGAGGGGGCATGAGGACAGGTTGGGGTTTGAAAAACATATTTGAGTGTCACATGCAACTTGTGCTTTACACACATATTAGACTGCTCTATTATAGTCTAATATTAATCTGATCCATTATAATCGAATACATGTCTGTACGTCTGTATCTTTCCCACCTCCACCAATACATGCATGCTGTATGTTTAAAAATTGGAGGTTTTGAAGTCACATTCAGCAGCAGCAGTTCCAACAGCCACATCGAAAGGACAAAACCCAATCTCCACCCACAATTAGCATTAGTCAAGTTCAGTGTGGGAGAGAGAGAGAGAGAGAGAGAGAGAGAGAGAGAGAGAGAGAGAGAGAGAGAGAGAGAGATTCCTTCGTGTCTTGCCTGAGAAATTATTTTCCTTCAAGGATACGACAACTTGGTTCCCTTCCTTGCTTTTCTGAACCTGCCAGAATGAAAACAAATGAACAGACAGGAATTAAAACAACAATACCCCACTTCAGTCGATGAGCAATTAACAGGAAAGAGAGGGCAGCAGGCAGAAGGGGAAAAAATAGAACAGAAGCAGGAGGAGGAATAAAGGTGATGCCAGGGGATCCCTCAGCTTCAATTGGTTTTTAGATGGATAAGTCTTTAACTGATATGTTTTTAACTGACATTGTGAGTTTATAAGTTAATGATCCATAGGGGGAGGTGGGCAAGAAATGTGATGATGGTGATGATGATGATGATGATGATGATGATGGCAGGGCTTCCTATGTATTTCTTGAGGGGCGGCTTTGAGGTGGGACCCCAAGTATAAGATCTAGAGCAAAGTGATTCATAGTTCTAAAATGCCAACCCTGCCACCACCACCACTGGTCTCAGATGAATGTCTGGTCTATGGCTGCTCCATGGCTAGCTGGCCAAGCCATCTCTCCTGAGCTAGAAGTCTCCCTAAGTTCACTGGGATAAACTTCCAAGTAAATGTGTGAGAGCTCAGGATGGACAGATAGCATCCTGCAGCAGGCAACTTGTCTGTGCCAGATTTGTACTTCAACATCAGTGAGACAGCATTCTTTGAATTTGGGTGCTGTAGATCAAATGAGCTTATGTTTGGTTGAATTTTGCCCCTTGTTTACTTTGGAGGAAAACCCAGTTCATGTAAGAACAGGCCATCCTTTCCCTATTGAAGATGATGCCCATGGGTTTAGACTTTTTTCTTTCTTTCAGAGGACTAGGCTGTAGGAGTAGGGAACCTTAGATCTCTGGATTATGTTGGACTATAACTGCCATCAGCTTGGCCAGTGGTTAGGGATGATCAGAGGTGCCCTTCAACCACCTTCATAGGGCCACAGATTCCCTCCTGCCTCTGAGTTGGGGGCACTCATGGCCAACTGATCAAGGGCTATTTGCCATCTCAATGGAAACCTCCAAGTGCAGAGATTCCAGCTATAGAGGCAGTATACACCTGAACACTGGGTGCTAGGGCATGGGCATATAAAACACAGGGGGCTGCCTTGCTCTTACGCTCTGGTTTGTGCCCTTTGGCTCAGACTTTGTCAACTTGGTGCCTTCCAAGATGCCCTGGACTACAACATCCATTATCCTCGGCCAGTCATGGCCATGCTGGCTGGCAATGTTGGGAGCTGTGATACAGCATTTATCTGCAAGGCACAAGATTTCAGGCTACCACTACTGGAGGTAAAGGTCTCATATCTATTGTAGATCCTTACTGAAGCAGATCTATTGAATCAGTGGGATTTATCTATTCATCAGTTGATTCAATGTCAGCTGTAGTTTGGACTTACCAAGATAATTCAGGCCAAGAGATTGGACCCAGGCTCAGCCCTACCTAGATCAGACCCATTGAAATCAAGGTTCCAACCCAATATTGTGGGCACAAGCCATTTCTACGTGGTTATGTCTCCTGAGGCTGTCTCCCTGCAGGAACTTAATCATGGACCTTGTTCACAACACCTTGTATAGTTGGGGGTTAGATGGTAACTGGAACCAAATAAACCCCAGAGAAGAGATCCTTTTTACCCTGATCTTGAGAAGGAGCAAAGGGGTTCAGCTCCCAAGTAGTAGGAGGCTAGGGGAAGGATCTCTTCCCACTGAGGAAGTGGTTAAGGGACACTGATTGATGCTAACTCTGCATGTACTGATGGGGATCTATTGAATCTGAGGCTACTTTCCTCTAGACCCATCCATCTACACACATTTATGGTAACACTGCCACCCTCAGAAGTATGGTCCACGAGTTCAATAGGACTTATTCAAAATTACCTGTCTATAGCAGGAAGTGTAGAAGATGTTGTTGGACTGCAACTCCCATCAGCCTTAACCTGGAGAGCTGGTGGCAAGGAATGCTGGGAAGTACAATTCCACAATATCTGGAGGACCACATTTTGTTTACTCCTGGTTTATAGGATCACAGCCTAAGTTTCTTCTTTGAGGGCTATGTTCTTGTGCACCCTTACCATGGAGGTGCAACACATGCACCCCATGAATGCACAGTGGAATTTACTTTGGAGTAAATATACATGGGACCAGACTTCAGGCCCACTTGGTTCCCAATGGAAGAATGTTAACCCAACACTTCAATTCCCATTAAAGTGAAGTCAACAGATGGTCTACAAAAGGAGCCTAGGTAAGTCAGATCAAAATGTACATTTAATCTAGCATCCTGTGTCCCAGAGCAGCCAACATGGTGCCACTGGGAAGCCCACAGGCTGGAAATGGCAATAGGACTGTCCCACACCACCGCCAGATTCTTGGCACCCAGAGCCATGTTGCCTCCTTCCAACCCTGGATGTTGCATAGTACCTTTACATCTAGTATCCATTCACTGTCTTTCTCGATGCATGTGTCTCATTCCCTTTTCAAGCCATCTAAGGCCAGTTGGCCTTTGGCAGAGAGTTTCATAGTTACATGAAGTGTGCCAAATCCAGTTTCATTAGAAGAGGAATCCATCCCATCCTCCACCCCACCCTGTTCTAGCCTTAATTGAAAGCTCTCAACCCCTCTAAAAGTCATTGTGATGTTGGGTCTTTCTCTCCACCTTGGAATTATTTGTGGGTTGGTGAGTATGTGTAGTAATAGCCTAAGGACCTAAATACACTGATTCCCTCTGATCTTAGAAGTTAAGCAGGGTCAGCCCCAGTTAATACTTGGATGGGAAAAAGCCAAGGCATTCCACATGCTGTAGGCTATATTTCAGAGGAAGGCAATGGCAAACCATCCCTCTGCCTAAGAAAACCCTATGAAATTCATGAGGTCATTGTAAGTAGACAGATGACTTGAAGGCACATATACATACATAGTAATGGCAATAAGAAAAGAGACAGGAGAAATTGTGGGGAAACTCTTTCCCAGAAGACAATGTTGGCAGGGCAATCACTCAGGGGATTTGGGAAAGGGGTCAAATTCCTGGAGAGTAAAGTCTATAAATGGGCTAGTAGGATGGTGCTACAAATGGCTGATGGGTGTGCCCAGCCTATCAATGAGGGGAAACTGGCAATTTAAATGTAATAATGTGCCAAAGGTCATCAGTCCATAGACCACCCCTTTGAGTTCTAGACCATCCTGAAATTCCCTGTTTGAAGTATGGCGGGGTGGGCAGGGAGAAAATATGAATAATAAAAGGCTAATCTGGATCCACCCTATGATGAGAGAGGAGGGAGAAAACCCTTCTCTGTGATCTCTTTCATACTGTACACAATTATAGCACTGTATTTCCACTTTAACTGACATGGCTCCATTGTGTGGAATCCTAGGATTTGCAGTTTTGTGAGGTACTTAAGTACTCTTTGCCAGAGAGCTCGGCTGCTTTACCAAACTACACACCCCAGGATTCCATGAGATGCAGCCATAGGAACTAGAGTGGTATCCAAGTGGTATAATTGTGTAATGTGAAAGAGACCCGGGCCATTCATATTTTTCAAAGCTCTATCCTGCTTTTTCCCCATCCTGTAGAAATATTATTATCAGCTCCTCCTCCTCTTCCTCCTCACTGCTATCATCATTGTATACAAACATGATGATGTTGGGACAGATGAAAAGCATAAAATATTGTCATCTTCTGTTTTTTCCTGAGGGTTTTTTTCCTCCAGCGCTGAGGCTCTGATCCTTTGGATCTCCCCTATTCTTTGCTTTTCCCAAGCTGCTGACACATTGCAGAAATAATCCACTTTGACACCACTTTAACTATCATGGTTCCATCCTATGGAATCCTGGGATTTGAAGTTTGTTGTGGCGCCAGAGCTCTCGACAGAGAAGGCTAAATATCTCAGAAAACTTCAAATCCTAGAATTCCATAGTATCGAGCCATGGCAGTTAAAGTGGTGTCAAACTGGATTATTTCTGCAGTGTGGCAGTAGCTGTGGTCTAATCAGAAGGATTCCAAGAGGTGGGTTTTGAATGGATTTCCCTCCCAGATTCTATTTTAATCCCACCCCCTGCGCTAACACAGACCTGCCCTCAAGTTTTTAGAAGAGTAATATAGGAGAGGAAGGGCACTTTTGGTTTTCAATATTAACAAAACATTAGGCATTAGAAATCTTTACTGCTCTGCTGCCAACCACCTCGAGATCTGCCAGTAAACCCTGATCTGCTTTCTGCCCCCCACCATCTAAACAACTACAATGTAGGTGTCACATATAAGAAAAGAGTTGCTTCTGGTTTTATTTTAGGAAACTCTTCTATTACTACTTCAAGTATTACTACCATCACCAGAGCCTGAAAGAGTTACTGTTTTGGACTACAACTTCCAAGATCTACCCCAACCAACTGGGTACTTCATCAGATGCATGGAGTGAAGTGCCTAGGAACAGACCTTTATAACTACGAATGAGTAGATTATATGTGTGAATAGCAATAGAAATGTAAAACTTGTGGGTATGATGATGAGGTGACAAGTTCAGTTTTGGGAGACAAAGGCAGGAGGAACATTTTAGGTTAGCTTCCTCTCTGTCATTTTAGCTTTCTGTATGAAGAACTTATTATTAGTTATATGTCTATGTTAGTATGGTGGAACACACAGTCATCATAGAACTGAGCCTCTAAAATCTAAAGTACTGCAATCAAGATGCATGCTTGCACTTTCAATTACTACTGTATACATAAATAATTAAGAACTGGAAGTGGTAGCTAGGTGAGTGTAAGGTTAAGGCATGTAAGCAATGGAAAGATCCCACATACAGGTTTCACTAGCTCGTAAAAAGCTTCTGAAGAAAAACAGCATCTCAGTAGTTTGGTGCAGTCCCTGGGGGGGTGGGGTGGAAGGATTTTACACCAGGAGGTTTTAGAAGAAACAACTTCAGAATGGAATTGCCTCTTAGAAATCAGGACATACTCAAAAACAGCTAAGGGATAGGCTTTGGGAAACTATGGCCCTCCAGATGTTTTAGACTACAATCCCCACCATGCCTTACCATGCTGACTCAGGCTTTGGAGAGCTGAATTTTGGAGAAGCAAAGGTTCTCTACTTTTGCAATAACCACAGAATCTGAAATATGTTTGTGTGTGTGTGTTCTCTCAAGTCACCTGTCAACTTATGATGACTCCATGAATTTCATAGGGTTTTCTCAGGCAAGGAATACTCAGAGATGGTTTTGCCAATTCCTTCCTCTGAAATATAGCCTACAGAACCTGATATTCATTGGTGGTCTCCCAACTAACCAGGATTCCTCCTGCTTAGCCCCCAAACTCAGATGGGATCTGGTGCCTTTAGGGTATTACTTACAATGGATTGCTAAATGGGCAATGGATTGCTGCCTAACCAACAGGGCAACCCAAGACACTGTCTTGTTATTGTGTGCCTTGAAGCTGTTTCTGACTTATGGGGACCCTAACTTGATGAGGATAGAAAACCTATCCTGAGATTTTCTGAGGCCAAGAGCATGTGACTTGCCTAAGGTCACCCAGTGGGTTTTCACAGCTGAGTGGGGATTCGAACCCTGGTCTCCAGAGTCTAGTCCAACACTCAAACCACTACAACATGCTGGCTCTATCAGAAGTAAATCCCATTAAGATCAATGGAATTTATTCCTAGGTAAGAATGAAAAAGAACACAGCCTAACAAACTGAAATGCATTTTAGTTGGATTGGCTCAGCTATTGTAATGGAGATAGAAAAACTGGACTGGAGCCAGGATTAGGCAGACAAGTTGATTTCAAACCAGATTACCGGGTGTGTGTCTTGCACTGAGTGTCTTCCAAATTCTGCCCCTCTCCCCTTGTGCAGGGTCAGTGTGTCAGTGAAGTCATGGGACAAGCTCCACCATCAAGTCCAAACTGCATATATGCTTTGCACTTTTCCTTGCAATAAATGGTATTTGAAGCGGTGCATGTCTAAGGATGTGTGAAGGGGTACTTGTATCACTCAAGTTGTTAAAAATCTGGGACAAGAAGGCTGCCTTAGGTGAGATGTATGTCAATGTGGGTGGTGAATCCCAGCATTAAAAGAGCTATATCAAAGGGCTGAATCCTAGCAGCAACATAGGCAGCTCCTTTCAAGTTCAGACTAAAACCCGGAACAGACTCACCACCCCAGTGACAGGAGAGCCCCACCATCATCATCTGCCACAAGGAAGGGTTGGATGAAGACATACAAAGGCTCTGATCTCAAGGTTTTTTTAAACATCCCATCGCATTATATTAAAGTTTTATCTGATGATGATTTTCAGGGGCCCTAAATTGCAGCTTGCTTAGCACAAAAGCTTTTAAATCACCCTGCAAATCCATAGGGCTAAAAAGGACTGGATCATAGGCACACCTCCCTTTTAGACTCCCCCTTTCTAAAAATCAAAAGCTATTCCTTGGATGTGGGAAGAGCCTGAGTTTTGGCTTCTGCCAGAAAACCAAACTGAAATGAATTCAGATCTCTACAGAAGGAGGGGGAAGAAGCAACAACCACTGGACACACAAACACAGGCAGCCCCAATATCTCAGGGTGGCTAAAAACATAGATTCTTGGTGGTGGGGGTGGGGAGGAAGGCGGGAAAGGAGCCCCTCCGTGGTCCATCTCCCTCCCCTGGCATCTGGGAGCGCCTGAGCCCAGAGGGGGCATTTCAATTAAAATAATTGGCTCCAAGAAGCCTAGAGGGAGCGGGGGGGGGAGGTATTTACATCTTTGTAAGGGGGAGGCGGCGGTTCCTCGGCTGATGGATGGTCCGTGGGGCTGCTCCCCCCTTTGGGGGACCCAGCAGGAAGAGGGGGCGGCGGTAGGAGCAGCTGCTGCTCGGGATCGGGGCCCTCCGCTTTCCCCTCCTCAGGGTTAGGGTTAGACGGCCTCTCCCGGGACGGGAGTCCTTTGTCCGTCAGGCCTCGGCTGGGGAGGTAGCGGCCGGCGCCTCCGACGGGATCCACCACCTCGGGCTCTCCCTCCTCCTCCTCCTCCTCCTCCATCATCATCATCATCTCCGCCTCTTCCTCCTCCTCCTCTTCTTCCTCCTCAGGCGCCTTGTGACCCTCGACGTCCACCTCCGGCTCTTCTTCTCCCTCCTCCTCCTCCTCCTCCTCTTCCTCGCTGCTCTCCTCGCTGGGGTAGCTGCAGCTGGTGCCCCCCGGCGAAAGGAGGCGGTGGGCCGGGGCCTGGAGGGGCCGCTCTCCCCCCGACGGCTCTCGCTCGGGGGGCAGGAGCAGCAGAGGCGGCGGCGAGGAAGACGACGAGGAGCGGGACAGGGGCTGCTGGTGGTGGGGATGATGGTGGTGGTGGTGGTGGTGGAGTTTGGCCAAGCTTTCCGAGTCCTCTTTGCCCCCGACGGGGCGGAAGGCGCTGGAATGGTGGTAAGCGCCGCCGCCGCCTTTGGCCCGGGGCTGCCCTTCCAGCAGGGGGGGCTGGGGAGCCGTCGAGGCGCGGGTGGGCCCCCCTCCGCTTCCTCCTCCCTCCGCCGGGGGAGAGCAGGCCGCCTCCCCGCCGTCGAAGCTGGGCGCCTGGGCTCGGCCGCTCCCGCCTCCGCTGGCTTGGGGGGCGGCTGCCGTCGGGGGGGTGCCCAGCCCCGCGGCTCCCGCTTCGCTGCTGGGGTCGGCCAGGTCGAGGAAGGCTTGCCGTAAGAGCGTGGGGCTCTCCCCGCCGAGGGTGGCGCAGTTGGGGGGCTGAGGGGGCGGCGGCGGCGGGGGCTGGAGGTAGGTGGGCAAACCGGGGAGCCCCCCTGGGGTCCGGGGCGGCCAGAACATGCAGAAGGGCGGGTAGAAAGCCGCGGCGGCGGCGGCGGTCGCCACGTCTTTCCGCGTCCCGGGCCAGAAGAGGCTGGAGAGGCCGGCTCCGGCCGCGGCCGTCGGGGTGGCGGCTCCGGCGGCTTTGTGTCCGGCGGCGGCGGCGGCCCCGCTTTGCGCGCCCCCCAAGCCGTCGGCCTCCTCCTTCTTGTGGCAGAGGCTGAAGGCGGCGGCGGGGAAGCCGTAGGGGTGCGGGAAGAGCCCCCCGCAGGCGGCGGGGAACTTCTGCAAGACCCCCCCGAAGGAGGCGCCCTTGCTGGGCACCGGGATGACCGGGTAGTTCCGTGGCCCTTTGCCGCCCCCGTGAGCCACGGCGGCGGCGGCAGCGGCGGCGGCGGCGGCCACGGCTTCTTGGAGGTCGTCGTCGTCGTCGAGGAAGCGGCCGCGCTTGGGGTGGTGGAGCTCGGGGGGCGGCGGCGGCGGCGGCGGCGGGGGGCCCCCCAGGAGGTGAGGGCTGAGCAGGCCGCCCCCCACCCCCACCCCCACCACCGCCGCCTTGACGGCGCCCCCCAGCGGGTGGCAGTGGGGGGCAGCGGCGTTGGCGGCATTGGCGGCCCCCCCGACGGCGACGGCGTGGTGGGCTTGCGGGAGGGCGCGCTTGCGGCTGCCGCCGTTGAACATGGCCTTGACGTCCTCCCAGGCGAAGACCAGCTCGTCGGGGGGGCTCTTGTCGCTGAGCTTGAGGTGGCGGCGCCAGGAGTTGAAGTTGGCGGCGTCGGGCTGGGTGTACTTGGCCTCCGGGGTGCGGTGCGAGTGGAAGATGAACTTGTTGGGCGAGAAGTAGAGGCTGCAGTAGCTGCACTTGATGCACTTGGCCCGCGAGCTGTTGTAGCGGGCCGGGATGAAGCTGCCCCGGCAGCCCCAGGCGCACTCGTGCGACACGTCGAAGGCGAAGTTGTCGGGCAGCTTGGGCGGCCGGTTCTCGCCCAGGAAGGACTTGCAGAGCCGCTCGGCCTCCCGCTTGGTGATCATCCCGCAGCGCCGCGACGAGATGGGCATGGCCCCGGCCCGCCGCAGGATCTCCAGCTGGACCGGGGTGCACTGCACGCAGGTGATGCCCAGCGCCACCCGACGGTTGTGGATCTCGTTGTAGCTGAAGCTCTTCAGCAGCGTGTTGGAGATCTGGGCCAGGCACAGCCGCTCCTGGCCGTCGATCACCAGCGACACGATGGGGATGCCGTACAGGATGACCTGGCCCACCTGGTTGGGCTTCATGGCCGGCCCCGGGGCGGAGGAGCCTCGAGGGGGCGGCGGAGGGGGCGGCCCGGCTTGGCTGAGCGAGTCCGTCGGGAAGGCGCTGGAGGGGGCGGCCAGGAGGAGGTCGGGGGGGGCGGGCAGGGGGCTACTGGCCATGGTCCTCCGGGGGCCCCTGGAGCCTCCTTCGCCAGCTGGGGAGAAGAGGGGAAGGAGAGACAAAGAAAAAGCAGACGTCATTCACCCATTCCTTCATTCATTTGCAGTAGGACCCCGTATCCACTGAGTCATTATCCACTGATTCAATTATCCACGGGACACAAAACAGCACACCTACCGTAGACTCTTCCTAGAACATGTGTCCTCTCTAGCCATTTTCTAGGTCCTCCAAGGCAATTCTATGGTATTATAAACCGGCAGTCCCATTTTTATTTTTATTTATTTCTTTATACCCTGCTTTTCAGCCACAAAGGGTATCATTGTTTTCAGTGGCATTCACTATTATCCACGGTATCCATGCCCCCCCAGAACTAATACCCAGTGGATACGGGGGTCCCACTGTGTTAGATTTACACTCTGCCTTTTCCCAAAGAAGGAACTCAAGACGGCTTACAATACAGTAATTAAAAAAAATACAGCCAAAATATCACAACTTACAATTTTTTTTAAAAAAAAGCATTAAATTAATTTCCACGTATTTAAAACCACAATAGGAATTTAAAAACATACTATTGATAAAAACACAACATTAAAGGCAGCACAGCAAATTAAAATTCATTCATCAAATGCCTGCCTAAATAAAAATGTCTTCAACTGCCCACAAAGAGAGCAGGGAGGGAGGCCAACTGGACTTCTGGTGGTAGGGAGTTCCACAGTCTGGGAACAGCTACTGGAGAAGGCCTTTTTTTCCTAGATCGTGAGGACTAGCACCAATGGTTGGTTAGCTGCCTTGTTAGGACCCTTTCACAGAGCACAATGATACCACAGTGGTTCTGCTTTAACTCATGGCTGTATCCTGCAAAATCCTGGGATTTGTAGTTTGGTGAGGCACTAGAGCAGTGGTTCCCAAGCTTTTGCCCTCCAGGTGTTTTGGACTTCAGCTCCGAGGAGCCTTAACCAGCTTGGTCAATAGACAGGAATGCTGGGAGATAAAGTCCAAAGCATCTAGTACAGTGGTTCTTAAACTGTGGTCCAGGGATCCCCAGCGGTCTGCAATGTCCTCACAGGGGGTCTGTGAAGGCTAGAAGGCTGCTTAGCTCATCTCCTCCCCACAATGGAGTGGCCAGGTGACAGGAGCCAAGGCAAAGTCTGGCTGGCTTGGTCTACGCATTGCCATTCAATCCAATCCAGCCCCAAATTTGCAGAAAGAAGTAGAAGTCTTCTTTCCCCCTCCAGTGCCTCTGAAGAAGGTTTAATGGATGGTGTAATTGCATTATTATTATCAAGTATTATTGTTGTTGTTGTTAGGGTTTTAAATCTTGTGTTAAGTTTTGGGGGTCCACTGCAACAAAAGATACCTAAAGGGGGTCCCTGGTACAGAAAAGGTTAAGAGCCACTGATCTAGAGGACCAAAGTTTGGGAACCACTTCACTAGAGCTCTCTGGCTAAGACTTCCAAAAGCCCCTCACCAGATTCCACAGGATGGAACAAGGGCAGTTAAAGTGGAATAACAGTAGCACTTTAATTGTGAACAGTCCCTCCAGTCGTTGGCCTGAATCCCTGGCATCAAATTTAAATGTGCCAGTGATTGGAACCTCCATATAGGAGGATTTTTTATATATTAAAAAAAAGATACTGAAATAAATGCAATTTAATAAAGCCAAAGCCTCTTAAGGAGGCTTAAAAATGAGATCTTTTAAAGACTTGATTTCCTTATTGGAGGTGACTTATTATTACCAGAACACACCAGTACCGAAAGGGCCTGTGAGCCTTTTGCTTGCATCCTCTGTTGCACTGAAATTAGGAAACCACCATTTCTCAATGAAAGCTGTATAGCAGGGATAAGGAACATGGCTCTCACAACTCCTCACCATTGTTTATACCAGTTAGGGCTGATGGGAATTGTGATGCAGTAGGACCCCCATATCCATTGATTAAGTATCCACTGATTCAGTTATCCATGGTTTCAATTTCAGCACATCTGCTATCATAGAGTCTTCCTAGAAAATGCATCTTCTCTAGTCATTTTCTAGGTCCTCCAAGGCAACCTCCATGGTACTTTAAACTGGAAGTCCCATTATTTTCAATGGCGTTCACTATTATCCATGGATTTTATTATCCACGGTGGGGCCTGGAATGAATCCTCAGTGGATATGGGGGTCTTACTGTTGGAGATTTTCACACGGGCTATATATCCCGTGGCAGGAACAGAACAGGGTCGGGAAAGGTTTTCCCTTTCGGACGTTGACCCCGTTCTGTCCTGCATCCATCCTACTCCCGTGACTGTTCCAGAACAATGTAACCACGATTTTTCATCGTGAATAGACCTCCCGTTCCGTTGCTATCACGCAATCACAGGTGTGCGAACAGGAGCCCTGTTCCTGTTCCAAAATGATAGCCGTGGAGGGGAGGTCCGTTCTGAGCACTTCCTGGTACGATCTGGACATCCAGGTAAGTGTCACCCTTTATTTTACCCTCCCTATTTTGATTGTGTACTTTAAAGCGTGTTTTTGTGCTTGGTGAACTGATTTTATGTTTGGGGGAGTTTTATTTTTTAAATTTACCATCCGGCCATTATCACGTGATAACATGGTTGTAAAAGCAGCCTTACAACGGCTGCATTTACGGCCAGCCAGTGAGGGGAGGGGGAGCCCGTTCCTGCTGCGGAATTAAGGTAAGTGTGTGAAAGATTTATGTTATTCCGTGGCAGGAACGGGAGAGGAGGAGGAGGTAGCGGGGCAGTAACGGGGCATTTTGGCCCCATGTGAAAATCTCCAGTATCTGGAGGGCCACCAATTTCCTCCCAAATCATTGTACCGTGTCATCCAATGTCTCTTTACTCAGATGAAATCTCTGCTAATATAGGGCATATTCTCACATAAATGTAGCTATATGTGTAAAACATTGCAGCTGTTTAACACAGCCGGAAAAGTCAGTTCCATTCAACTCAATGAGACTTAAGCTCATGCTAGCCTGTACAGCAGAACAGCCAAGAATCTTATGGCACCTTGAAGACTATGGACTCTTTCACACAGTACAATTGTAGCGCTTTAATGCCATTTTAACTGCCAAAGCTGCATCCTATGGAGTCCTGGGATTTGTAGTTTGGTGAGGAACTAGAGCTCTCTGATTGAGAATTCCAAGTACAGTACCTAGTGAAAGTGCAGCCGTGGCACTTAAAGCAGCATCAAAACTCTGTGAATGTAAAATATGAAGGCAACTTAGCAAATATATTGTGACACTACATTGTCTAAATGGTAAAAAGAAAAGAAAAAAGCTCATGGAATTTGTTGGGAATCCTATCTGTCTAAATGGGATTCTGCACCAATCCACACTATTTGGAAGGAGGGGGCCCAAACGGCAAAAGCAGTGAGGGGGACAAAGCTGATTGGCTGGGTGAGAGTGGGGGTAGGTCTTGGTAAGAGGGCAAGCACCCACTACCACCAGGTTGGATTTTCACCTTAGTGAGTGATTGCTAAGGTGATAAAATGGGATGGGTTTTTTTTTTTTTTGTTTTGCTTTCCTGTGAAATTGGAAAATCACTATATTGCTCCACCGCACCTTGGACAATGAGTTTTTAAAAAATCGGTGGTGAAGAATTAATGTGAGTAAATCACTCGCGACCACCATCTGGAATATGAAGCTTATGGTGGCTTCTGAAGCCAAAAACACCATTAAGACATGTCCCTGCTGCTGCAAAATGCCATTACTACCAGGTACTTTGTTCTCCCTCATGTAGATGGGCCTTAGCTTTCCTAACTGCCTGGAATGTGTACATGCATTCACTTCAGAGTGTATGCATTCTCATGTTTTTTAAGGGACAAAATGCCCTCCCATCAGTGTGGAGAACCTGGAGTGCAGAATTATGCAGGGGAGTGATACTGTTCCTCTCCCCAGAATTATCTTTCAAATGTCTCTTCACAATCATAAGGATTAGAAACCACAACCACCAGCAGCAGCAACAATGAACAATTGTTACTATTAGTAGTTCCGTAGTACAGTATTTTTCTCAAAACTGGGTCCTAGGGCAGCTGACCGACACCCCCCCCCCATATTGGTAAAAAACAAGCAAAAAATTAGAGTTAAAATATAATTAAATCACCTATAGAATTAAGAATAATTTAAAAACAGATCCATTAAAAAGGCAAGAAATCACTAACTGCACAGCACATGTGTAAATGCATTTTCTTTATAAACAGCCAGTTCCCAAATGTCTACTGGATTAAACAGTCTTCATCTGTCTATGGAAAGACAACAAGGAAAGAACAAGTCTAGCCTTCCTAGATAGGGAGTTCCAAAGTCTGGGAGCAACCACCAAAAAGTCCTTGCTTCCCATGTTCCCATCCAAAGTGTCTGTGAGGCTGATGGGACCAAGACAAAGGGCTGCTCTGAACATGTCAAACACTGGACAGCCTCATCCAGAGAAATATATTTCTTCATTTTTAACCCCTTTAAACCCATGTCCCCTTTTGGTAAACAAAGATCGATCTTGTGCTCGCTTCAAACTTTCCTCCTCCAGTAATTTTATTTGCAATTAGACAGATGGTAACTAAATGCAATTCAAAGCATTTATATTGTATATCACGTGTGTGGCGGTGGGAATCAATCTTAATTTTCAAATTAATGATCACACAGCTCAGAGGTCAAGAAAGATAAGGGAGAGATAGTAGATGTCCTACTGTGCATCATAGGCAATAAGTGGAACACTAAGCAATAGGTGTGTGTGTATATATATATATATATATATACACACACACACACATACACATACACACAGAGTATATATTGTAATAGTGAATATTTTTCTTCAAATTGTGCCCACCTCTCCTGAAATCCTGATATACCCCATTGGCTGAGAATCACTGAGAGAGACAGAGAGTGGTGAGATCTGGCTATTGAATTGTTGTTCCAAAAAAATCTAATGTTACAGATAATTGTCAGTTTTTCTTTATTAGTACATATACAGTGGTCACAGGGGAATAGTTAATAATAATGCACACCAAGATATGGGAATTTGTACAGGCCTCTGATAGGAAATCTGTCTTGATGTGGCTTGGACCACATCAGACTTCAGGTTGTAACTTGGATTTAGCTCTTGGTTTCTCTGCAATGCATTTCAGGGAAAAGGAATCAGTCTAGTTTTCTGTGTGCAGGGAATTGTCTGGGACAAAAGACTGTCTAACAATAGTACTGTGGAGTGGTACAGCCAAGCTCAGATTCCATAGTGGCTGGTGACTTTCATGTCAATGGAGTGATGTGTCCACTCTGGGTTTTAGTCTGAACTTTAATAGAGCTGGCCAAGACGTTGAAGCCTTTCCCACCCCAAATAGATTCAGCACCTCGCACAGCTGCTTTATAATTTAGATTAAACCCCAGAATGGATTCACTACCACACTGACTATGTTTTTAACAGGTTTTAATTTTTTTTGATCGTGTAATTACATTTTAAACTTTTGTATGTTGACCATTTTTAGCTATGTGTGTTTTAACTGTTGTAAGCAGTTTTGAGTCCCTGGGAAACTGGGAAAATTCATGATGATGATGATGATGATAGAAGTTACAAGTTTTCGCTGCAGATTTGCCACTGGATTGGAAACGGGCATGGAATGGTTCCAGGCTTATCATATTCCAAAGCTGGAGATGAGCTCATCTCTCCCATCCCTGGTGACTTTGCTCCTCCTTTGACATCAGTTATCAGAAGTGGCAATGTTATACATTGAACAAACTGACAACTGCTTCCTCCAATCTAGCTCTCGGGCAATCAGAATGAGACTTCACCTTGCACATGTGTGACAGCTGTGTTGCTTGGTACCGCCCTATATAATTAAATAGAGCTGTTAATATATATATATTTAAAAAGAACGCTGTATCCACGTGTGTGTCTTGCTCTAGAATTAGTGAACAGAATGCTTAAACTCAGCACTCCTTTGGATGTCTCCTGAGTGAGCTTGGCATCCTCATTGACTCCATTTTACTTAGATCGCAATCTTAGGCAGGAGTTGAAACAGAGCTTAGAAAAGTAATTATTTTTTTGGATTACATCTATCAGAATCTCCCAGCCAGCATGCAGTTTTAAAAAGTAACTTATTCAAACTCTGATGGTGATCATAATGTAATCTGTCTTCTAACTGCAGGCTATCTAGGGCAGAGACCTTTACACAGTTAACTCCAGTTGGTAAAACAAAGATGATTATAATAAAAGATTGCATGGATAGCATTCCTTGGTCAGAGGATGTTTTGTTCTCTAAACAGTGGTCAAGATCATGGAGGCATACTTTGATGCATTATAGGGTTGCTTCACAAGACATCAGGCAACACTAAAAGCTGTACAGCAACTGAGGATATGTGGGCGTTCCGTACAAAATTCACAAAGATATGCCAGACATTTTATTGCAGGCTTCATGGGAGTTCTCCAAGGTGCTGAACTATGGTCCTAAATGAGTTCAAGCACTGTGGATAGCTCCTTTAAAGATAGCCATAACTTAGAATGGAGTTACCAGCCACCACTGCTCTTGGCTCTTCATATGTTTGGAATGAAACTCTCACAAATCTCTACCATTTACCGTCTTGGGTGGGGCTGATGGGATTTATTGGCCCAAAATATCTAGATGGTCAGAGGTTCTTTATCCCTGCATTAGGCAGAGTGGGGCAACTTGCTCAGATGGCAGAAGGTGGGCAGGGGTAGCAATGATAGCCCAGCAGACAATTTCCCTGAATCCGTGCCCCCGGCATCCTCCTACCTTGGAGGATAGGGTTGTATGTACCACATATCCTGACCTGCACCTACTAAGTTTACCTGCTGCTCTTGGATGTGGGGGAGAATGACACCTCCTTACCAGCATTAAAGTAAGATCTAGCTACTTCTGCCAACATGTGCACCATTTTGTCTGCAATCAGCAAAAGGCCTTGAGCTGGCCTTGACTGTATGTCAGTGGTGGATAGACTTCAGATTTTCAGGATCTTTTACACAGAGAGAGAGAGCTGCCACCACTACCTATAGCCACCTGACGCACACCAGGTTGGTGGACTGCAATTCCCAGCATCCCTCACCATTTCCGGGAGGTGCATTGACTTGGATCCAGGTGCAAAACAATCACTCACAGACATTGACATATACAGAGTGGAGCTGGGAACAGTTGCTTTTGGATTTCAACACCCCTCCCTTTATGGCCCTGAGGGGATCTGGAAGCTGTAGTCCAGAAAGTAACTTTGCCAAGATGTGACACAGAAGTTAGGATCATCAGGGTGCCTACTGAGCACACACTTAACTCAGGAAAATTCTTTTAGTGTTAGTGAGTTCAAAGTCCTTTCACACTTAAATTCAGGCCTCTAGGTATTCCCTGCCCTGCAAGCTTTCTTCCTTTCTGCAGTCTAAAAGAAGGGGACAGGTGAGAGTCAGAAGTCCTTGCTGATCAACTGTAAATCACACAGAAACCTATCATTAGGTTCCAGCTTGTTTTCTGCCCACTCCATCTGCTCGACAGAGAGACAACTCTAAACACAGCTTACTTTTTCTTATAAGGGAAAATAGGAAAAGGTCTTAGTTATCTGTGAACAGCTGGGTGAGTGACAAAGTAAGTTAGTGGCTGACTAAAGCAATGAGCTATGAACCAAGAAGACATGAGTTCAGATCTCAACTCTGTGCATTATGCAGCACCCGACAAGCACCAACATTCAGATCATTCTCAATATCTACAGTTTCTACATATACACAAGATGGGGATAGTAACACAAGCTTACCTTATAGGGTTGTTGTGAGGGGAAATGAGCTAAAATATCTGCGGCACTTTTTGCTAAAAGAAAACATGGTTTAAGCATTAACATTGCTGTTGTTCTTTGCTTTCGAGTTGTTTCTGAGTTTTGGAGACCCTAAGGAACCTTATCACAGGGTTTTCTTGGCAAGATTTGTTCAGAGGAGGTTTGCCATTGCCTTCCTCTGAGGCTGAGAGAGTGTCACTTGTCCAAGGCCACCCAGTGGGTTTCCATGCCTGAGTGGGGATTTTAACTCTGGTTTCCTGCAGTTCTAGTCCAATACTCAAGCCACTACACCATGTTGGCTTTCAAACACATAGTACAAAAGTGCTTTTCAGGCCATATGTGGCAGACAGGTAGCCTATGAGGAGCTATTGTTTATTTTTGCAGCCTCCTCTTAGTTCTGAAGAGAGGAAGACAAATAAATTAGGATGCTTAGAGCAGAGCTGATTCCCCTCCTGCCTCTGGTTTTAATTTGCACTTTAATGAGCGACCCAAGGGGTCTGTGTGTATGTACCCTCAAGTCATTAGGGAGCCCTGGTGGCACAGTGGTTAAATGCCAGTACTGCAAGCCACATGGTTTTGAGTTCAATCCCAGAGGGCTCCAAGTTTGACTCAGCCTTCCATCCTTCTGTAGGTCAGTAAAATGAGTACCCAGCTTATTGGCAGCAATTAGCTAAAAAACAAAACAATGTAAACTACTTAGGGAATGCTTCATATATAAATATAAATGCTATATCTATATATCTGCTGACTTACAGAACCCCCAGGGATTTTATAGGGTTTTCTTAGGCAAGGAATAGTCAGGAATTGCCAGTTCCTTCCTCTGAAATATAGCTTACAGCACCTGGTATTCCTTGGTGGTCTCCCATCCAAGTACTATCCAGGGCTGACCCTGCTTAGCTTCCAAGATCAGACGGGACTGGGTACCTTCAAGGTATTTAGGCCAGTTATACCCAGGGTACTGAGTGAAAGTACTGAATCAAACAGATTCACAGCTATAGACATTTTAAAGTTCAGACAAAAAGCTAGAGCTGATACATCACCACACAGACAAGGGCGTTGTCAGACAGCACTGTAACAACAGCACATTCATTTTCATTATCAAGGTCTAATATTTCTTTACATCCTCTCATTTATAACTCTTAAGGCTGTGGCCTGGACTAACCAATAGAGATTTTCTCTCTTCTAATTTCTGTGCCATCTTCATCACTGGAGGAATTCTGGAGAATTCAAAAACTTGCAACACAGATGCACCACTTTTATAACTTTTATTGACCCAATAAAAGTATTATGCAAGGCTGAATTTTCTTTTTGTTTGTGACTGGCATGGCTATTTTTTTAAAAAAAAAATGCAGTGGTTTACCAGTATAACAGAGCCAGTGAGGTATAGTGGTTTCAGCATTGGACTATGACTCTGGAGAGAAATGTTTGAATCCCAACTCAGCCATGGAAACTCACTTAGTGATCTTGGCCAAGTCACACTCTCAGCCTCAGAGGATGGCAAAGGCAACCCCCCTCTGAACAAATCTTACCAAGAAAACCCTGTGATAGGGTTGCCTTAGGGTCGCTATAAGTCAGAAATGACTTGAAGCCACACAACAACAACAGTATCAGTAAAACCTGAATCACATTCCCTTGAAAGGCAGAGGGAATGATTTGCGATACAAACTACTAAACAGGCTCTGTGAACTTTCACCAAAGGTTGAGGCAGTAAGTCTCTATTAAAAAACATAAACTCTAAGGCAGGTACCTCTGAAACTGGAACCTTGGGGATATTGGAAGCCACCTTACACTGAGGTAAAACAATTTGCCCATTTAACCCAATATTCCTAACCCTGGCTGGCAGTAGAAGCTCTTGGGTTTCAGGAAGAATTCTTTCCTAGTCTACCCTGGAGATCCCTGGTATGTATTTCCTGCTGATCTCCTATCCAGCTAATAATCAGGCAACAGCCCTGCTTAACCTCAGAGATCAGACAAATCAGATATTGTCAGGGTGGTGTACTCTCTGCTGTTCTTCACTCCACAAATCTGCAAAGGTCTGGCTCCTGACAGTAAGAACTGTCCAACAGTGGAATATGCTGTCTCAGGAGTGTGGTGGAATCTCCTTCTTTGAAGGTTTTTAAACAGAGGCTGGATGACCATCTGTCGGGAATGCTTTGATTGTGCATTCCTGCATGGCCAAATGGGGTTGGACTGGATGGCCCTTGTGGTCTCTTCCAACTCTATGGTTCTATGATTCTGTGATCCAATTAAACCTGCTTATTCCTAAGCTCCATAGAGGACCTAGTACAATGTTTCCATTACAAGGAAGTCAAACAGCAGAAGCATTCATGATCACACTATGGAACATATAAGAGCTAGTATTAAGACTCGTCCAAAAGCAATATAGGAGCCTGTTTGGACACTGCAAGCCCAAAGTTGCTTCCATTGTATCCAGGATGAAGTGGTAGCTGGTGGCTTCCAACACCAGTGGAGCAGTGCCTCCATGCCAGGTTTTAGCCTGGCATTCAAAGGAGCTATCCAAGGTGCTGAAAATATTTCCGGGGTTGGGGGGAGATGGCTCTTTGAATGGCTCCTTGAACATCTGGACTAAAACCTGCAGTGAATTAACCATCTTGCTGACATGGATGCCATTATGGCTCCAGGGTTGAACCAAGACATTTTTGCTGCCTAATGTGGAGCAGCAAATGGAGCCCTATACATCAAGTTAAAATCTATAGTGTTCAAAGCTCAGCAAGTTATTTTGGCACATGAGGCATAAAACCCCACAATCTCCTTTCCCCATTCTTGACAGTAAAAGCACAACCACTACCACCAGAGAAGAATTTTCTGCTCTTTCCCCAAACTGGTGACTGAGGCAGTTGCCTCATTCTGCCCAATAGATGGGCTGGCCCTAAATGTCTCTCTAGGACTTTGAAATGTAGGAGACCTACACAGTTCTCTCCCTGTCATCTTTCTGGAGAGAGTGCTTAATGCCTTGCTATTTGTTATGCTTTCAGAAGTTTAGCTTTCTCCTTCCCATTAGCTAAGGCGTTTTTATTGAGATGAAAACAACAAAATGAAATACCTTTTGCTTAGCAAACTGCTCTTACAGATCCATCTGGCAAAGGCAGCACAAGAGATCTACCAGGATGATGGCAAAAGGAGGTCTATACTTGCTAATATATCCTTTTAAAGCTAAAAGACAAAACAAAGACAGGAGGAATCATGCTGGAAAGGAAAAGAAGCTGAGTTTGAAAGTTTTCTCCTCCCCCCAACTCATTTTTGGATTCCACATTTGCATGCATATTGAAAATGAAAGGTGGCATTAAAGATCACAAAAACCTAAAATAGAATAATCAGCACACAGCTGTGTATATTGACAAAGGGAATGACATTTGGACCCTGATATTATTTGTAGGTATTTTTATTTTAATGTTATATTTATTTTATGCTTTTGTCTTATATACATTGTTTTGGAAAAGGTGAAGAAGGTGGGGGGAGATTTTTTTATTTTAAAACAATTAAGCAAAATTGGCAAAGCTCTTTGTATACTGAAACTAATGTTGCCAGGTTTTCAAAATAATAAGAAACAGCCTAAATTCATGATGTGCAGAGCTGACAATTAGGAAGCAGCTTTTAACAACTCTGTGTTCTACTGAAAAACTAGGGGAAATTATTGATTTCAGTCAATTTCGACATACATTTCTCTGTAAAATTAACATACAGGTTGACTCCCATATCTACGGATTTGATATCCATGGTTTCATTTATCCAAATCCAAAAAAATGTTCTCTCTATGCATTTCTAGGTCCTCCAATATGATTCTATGGTCAACTTCCAGTAGTCATGTCATTTCAGTGTAAATAATATGATTCCCTATTATCCATGGTTTCAGGTATCGATGGTGTGGTGGTGGTGTCTTGGAACATATTCCCAGTGGATACGGGGGTTGACCTGTATTGTCCACATTAATAAATTACATGACCCACGCATTTCTGTCTTTATGAAGGGCCCACATGCCAAAATACAGAATTTTTGGCATCTTGTGCAGCCTATATAAAAGGAAAAGCTTTACAATACTATAATAGAGGACATCTCTTTTACTAAGGGACCTCTGCTAGCCCTATAAGGGACAAGATTTCTGGTTCTCAAATAAGAGACAACCCTTGAAATCAGGGGCACCGGGCAACCCTAACTGAAATTCAGACTGGAGATGGAGAAAGGAAAGCACCCTATTGGATGGAACGGGGCTAGTTCAACAATGCGGATGCACCTTTAGTTCTGCAGTCTTGCTATTCTGCACAAAGGCTGCATAGCACAACCAATGCAGAATTCCACATGTGGAGATGTATGCTATGCAACCCGAGCACAGGATCTTGGCCTAAAGGTAAGTCTCCCTCTCCAAAGGTCCATAGCTCAATACAAATGGTATACTTATATTGTTCTTTTGAAATATTTTTCAAGCAACTTCACCTGTTCCATGACAGATGACCATGGTAAATGGTAATACAAATGACAATCAGCTTTTGGAGGTGTTTGGGAGTAGAAATAGCTGGGTTGTGCTGTCAAGACTTTCTGATATTCATCTTCCACATACTTCTGGGCAATGTACATTCTAAAAATAAAATTCAATAGATTGATTTTTAATTTTCTATAACATTCTAAAAGTGCTTAAGGATGCAATCCTAGCCATACTTCCTTAGGAATAAATCCTACTGAGCACAGCATGACCCATGTTTGAATAAATTGGCCAGAGCTGCATGAAATGCTAAAAATAACAGTGTGGTGATTTAAGATGGAGTTTCTTTTTAAACTCTCCTTTTGAGACAGCTGGGAGTAATGACCCGCTGAAAAGAGTTCAGTTTACAAAAGGAGATGGGAGTAACAATGGGGTTTTGTGCTAAGCCTAGGCATATTTGCTGTGGCTATTGTTCTTGTATTAGAATAAAGTTCTTAGTATCTTCTCTTGCATTGTGTCTTGGGTGCTCTTAGAAGCAGTGAGATGAAAAACTGGGGAGGGGGCAGAATCAACATGAGCAACTGTTCAATAGTTTGCCTCAGCTTCATCTGCCAAAGGCCTTAAAAACAAGGAGCACCATGGGTAGAGGAACTTGGCAGAGGAAATCTTTTTTTAAAAATTATTTTGTTAAGAATTTTCAGCTACATGAAAATCGTGCTCAAAATGTACAAAAAGTTAAAAAAAAGGATAGAAAAAGAAACAGAGACAGAAATAGAAAATAATAGAATACAAAAAAAAAAAAAAAAGGAAAGGAAAGGGAAACCTGCAACATTAACTTCCAACCATATTCATGGGGGAAATGTTCCAAGACCCCTCCCCCATGGATACCTGAAATGATGGATGATAGGGAACCCTATTATTTTTAATGAGACAAATGCTGGAAATTGACCATAAAATTGCATTGGAGGACCTAGAAAAGCCTAGAGAGAACATTTTATGGATGTGGATAAGTGAAACCATGGATACCAAATCTGTGCATATGGAGGGTTGACCTGTACATGATGTAAAGTCTTACTTCCTCTATACAACAATATCTCATACTTCTACTTATTTATTCCTACTAATTTTCAAAACCCACAATTAACATTTTATCCTTCTGTTCCTGCAAAAGAAACCAACACAATTAAAAGTTCCCCATCTTTCAAGAAAATTCCCAAAGGTTTTTCTCTTATTAAAGTAGTTAATTTATCCATTTTAGCTAAATCAGACAATTTTGTTAGCCAGTCTTCTTGTGACGGAATTGCTGTGTTCTTTCATTTCTGTGCATACAGCAGTCTTGCTGAGGTGATCATATATTGTAACACCCTTCCATGTGTCTTCTCTTAACTGACCATCCATCAGTCCCAGTAAAAACAGTTCTGGTTTTAATTGAGGTCTTATTTTAAGAATCTTCTGAATCAAACTGTGTATTTGCTTCCTTTTTTCTCATTCTTGCATTTTCACAAGTCTACCATATATGATAAAAAGTCTCCACTTATTGCTTACAGTTCTAGCACACACTAACTACCCTTTTGTGCAATCTTTCTAGAGTCAAATGCCAATCCTACATTATTTTGTAAAAATTCTCAAGATCATAACACAAGGTCAATTTAGGTCAATTTCAGTCCTTTAGACCACATTTCCCTCCATTGTTCCATCTTAATATTATAACCAAAGTTGTGAGTCCACTTTATCATACAATCTTTGACTTGTTCCTCCTCCAACTCCCATATCAACAAGAATTTATACATTTTACCAATCAAATGTTCATCATCCATAATGCATCTTAAATCCAGATTTATTCTGTTTAAAGCTATACAATTTCTTATCCATTTTAAACCTCTTTAACGTGTGTCTATAAGAGTACTATTGGAAATGATTATATATTATCGGAGATCTTCTTTTTGAGTCTGGTACCAGCATGCCATGTGTGTGTGTATGTGTATGTGTGTGTGTGTGTGTGTGTGTGCGTCATGAGAGTTGTAGTACTATCTGGAGGGCAGCAGGTTGGGAATGTCTGTCTTAAAGGACTGCAGCATGCATTTGTGATGTGCTTCAAAAATGCACTCCTTCTGGGAACAATCACCCATGCTGTTCTGAACCATTACATTTTAAAAATTTGTTTTGTCAGCCTCCTAGAGCCCAAAGAAAGTTGGGGAGGGAGAAGCCTTTTAAATAAATACAACTAACAGTAAATGAAGACATGTCACTCATACATGTGGCACAGATTATTGGATCATGTTGATTTAGCATCACCAATTTCTGGGGGGCGGGGGAAGTCTCCGTGGAGATGCTTGTCTCCTTTACCATGCACAGAAGCAGAATTTCCACAACTGTGGTTGTTCCTTGCCTGATGGTACAAAAATGGGAAAATGAGCATGCACTGAATTTCTCTCTGTCTGTCGTTGTTGTTGAAGGTGAACCTATCATAGGGTTTTCTGAAGCTGAGAGTGTGAGAGTTGCCCAAAATCAGCCAGTGGGTTTTCATAGTTGGTGGGGATTTGAACCCTGGTCTCCAGAGTCATAGTCCAATACTCAAACCATTATATCATGCTGTCTCCATTTTTTTCCTGTTTTTCCATTGAAAACCAAAAAGCCATTCTCAGGAAACAAAATGACAGCCCTCTTTCTCAGTGCTGGAAATCCATGTACTGCACAGAGAAAGTTCTATTTTTCTTTCTCCTTCCAATTAGCTGCTTCCAGAAATAGAGACACATTCTCAGAGACACCAGATCTCATCCCCACACTCCTCCATTCAGCCTGCTGCATCTAGAATAACTCTTGTTCTGAACTCACAGTCACACAGATCAATTAGAATCCCTGATTTGACAAATATAATCTGAATCTACTCTTTTGCTAGGCTTAAAGACATAATGGTTTTGGAGATTAATTTTTTTTTTTACAGTAGGACCCCCATATCCACTGGGGATTGGTTTTGCGGGGGGCATGGATACAGAAAACCATGGATAATAGTGAACACCATTGAAAATAATGGGACTTCCAGTTTAAAATACCATAGAGTTGCCTTGGAGGACCTAGAAAGTGGCTAGAGAGGACATATTTTCTAGGAAGACTCTATGACAGATGTGCTGTTTTGTGACAATGGATAATGACTCAGTCGATACAGGGGCCCTACTGTATTTCAGATTAGGACTCAGCACTTTGGAAAGCTCCTTCAAAGTCTGGATTAAAACCTGGAATTTGTTGAAAAAACCCAGCATTCTTTCTTCCGCCAACTGTTTTGCTATTAGAGCAAGTGGGTCCTAGGTAGGACAGAATCTCCTGCATGTTAAAACTCCTCTTTCTCTCATTCAGAACTTGCTTGCTCTACCTTTGAAGTACATGGTTGTAAATAGTTTGCAACCAAGCAGCACGACCATGTGACCTGGGACACTTCCTTTGGTCTTGGTCATATAAAGATATATCCCTTCTTGGCTCTCATACTCTTCACACATCTTACTACTCTCCATCACCTTTTGTTCTCCTTCACTGCCATGCTTGCCTTCTCATGGAGATGATGAGTTTAGATGAAGCCTCTTTCTCTTACCCAAACCTAATCATTAGATAGTTAGGATGTAGGCTCACCATGCATATGTAAAAGCATAGCCATGAGTAAACTTTTAAAGTTTGTAACCTGAAGTTGCCTGCCTCTTTTGTTTTGAGTTCAGAGCAAAGTAATGTATGATTGAGTCATGCTTTTAAACTGCCACTCTGCTACGAGAAAGTTAACTCTTAACAGTTTTAACTTCATAAAGTTTTCCAAAAAGAGCTAACATCTTGGGACACTCTAATTCCCTACAGAATTGAGTTGCTGCACTATTGACATGGGAGCCACCAGCTGCTACTACTGTGTCAAGAATCACAGAAACAACCTTGGGGGCAACTTGCCACAGGGCTTCATTTTACTCATCCTTCTTTTAAAGCTCAACATGCCTGTCTTGGATTAATCTCAAAAGCTTTCCGCAGGAGATACATTAAAAACTCTGCCAAGCAGGACCGGTTTAAGGAATTTTGGGGCCCCCTGCAATGCTTTACTTTGGGGCCCCCATATGTTTATCTCAGATCAATGTAACCTAACCTATTCATCGTACAGGATGTTCAGATTATAGTAGGACCCCCGTATCCCTGGATTCATTATCCATGGGACACAAAACAGCACACCTACCATAGAGTCTTCCTAGAAAATGTGTCTTCCCTAGCCCTTTTCTAGGCCTTCCAAGGCAACTCTATGGTATTTTAAACCAGAAATCCCATTATTTTCATATTAAGGAGGCCAACACGGGGCCCTCTCTTGACCTCGGGGCCCCCTCTTGACCTTGGGGCCCCCTGCCAATGCTGATTTGGCAGACAGGTTAAACCGGCCCTGCTGCCAAGAGTGCTCTGTCCCTTCCCTGAAAATTCATAAGGTGAGGAGAAGATGGGGTAGAAGGAGAGAGATGGTATGTCTGAAAGAGAGCGACAGTGTTTTTTAGGCAGACAAAATGAAAAGCACAAATATAGGATGAGTGACAATTGGCTTATGATCAACAATAATCCCAAGGTCCTTTTTGCGTGTAGTACTGCTGAGCCACATATCTCCTGTTCTATACATGTGCACTTGGTTTTTATGGCCTAAATGTAGATTTCAATTGAGAGAGAGTTCAGTTGCAGTTAATTGTGTTTTAACAAACAGCCATTGTATTAATGCTCCAAAGATAGAGAGAAGTAATACTACCACTCCATTTTGCTTTGGTCAGGCCTCACCTGGAACACTGTGTTCAGTCCTGGGCACCACAGTTCAAGAATGATATTGACAAGCAGGAACATGTCCAGAGAAGGGCAACCAAGATAGTAACCAAGCCCAGCAAGGAACATCTTAGAAGATGAACATGTTTAGCTTGGAGAAGACTAAGAAGTGATATGATAGCCATCTTTAACTATTTGAATGGAAGTGGTGTAGAAGATGGAGTAAGCTTGTTTACTACAGGTCCAGAGGCTAGGATATAAACTAGTGAATTCAAATGATAAGGAAAAAGATTCCAACTAACATTAGGAAGAACTTCCTGTTGGAAAAAGCTGTTCAATAGTGAAATAGATTGGCTTGGAGGTTGGAGGACATGAATCAAGAAACATGAGAAACATTGCAAATTGGACCAGCCAGAAAAATCAGCAGTAGCAGAACACATTATAAACCAACCTGGGCACAAAATGCTATTTGAAAACACCAATTCTGGACCAGGCTAACAACTATCAGGTCAGGATGCATAGGGAAGCTATTGAAATGCACAAACACCTGGACAACTTCTACAGAAAAAAGGAAACCCTAAAAGTATACAAAGTTTGGCTACCAGTCCTGAAAAACACCAAAATAAAAACTCAGCACATGCAAATGAACTTCACCCATGGACAGGGGGCTCCCCAGCAGACAATGGACCATTAGCTAAATAGACACTAATCCCCCTCACATATCCTCCCACCTAAGAACTGAACATCCAACAACTGAATACACAAATTTACATACTAATCCCCTTCAAAAGGGACTCATAGTACAGTATATAAACCCCCCTCACCACAGATGCCAGCCACAGATGCAGGCGAAACATCAGGAGTAAACACTTTTAGAACATGGCCTCACAGCCTGGAAAAACACCACAAAAAACTATCCATAAGTTATCTTCCCCAGCAGAGGCAGCATATTGGGTGACACAGGGTGGTGGATGCTGTTGCACTAAAATCCTGCTGGTGGACTTCCCACAGGAACTGCCTGGCTGCTGTGTCAGCTGAATGTGGGACTAAATGAGCCTTTGGTATGATCCAGCAGGGCTCTTCTTAAGACAGAGGTGTCTGCAGGAACAGCAAAACTCAAAGGATTTAAAATGCCTTCCACCCCTCAGAGTATGAAAATAAACCTGAAACAGCTCAATGGGGGATGAGTATGCTCATGGATTGCTAGCTATCTCTAGGAGTGTGTGTGTGTGTGTGTGGGGGAAACATGAGAAGGATGAAATTGAGTATCATGGAAACGGATTGATCAATTAACACCTGACTAGGAGCATTCTGCACTGCAGCATTTTGTTACAGGCCCCAGTTGTTGGAGACCAATCACAGCAGACAGAACATTCTCCGAATGTGAACTCAAACTAAACACTTTTCATTTGAAATAATTCACATGTTTGCCTGTGTTATTATTTGATTGCCAAACACAAGTGAATCCCTCTAGAAATGCACAGCAGTTGCTTAATTTCTACAAACTGTAGAGCGAATTTTGGGAAATTATTACTGCTCTGAGTTGCTATAGGATAATCCCTGTTTTCCCATTTCATTGTCTTTTTTTCTCTTTCTCCTTCCAGTTCAACTGTGGAACAGTTTTCCTTATTGTACTATAACTTAGCAAAAGCATCATCCCTACCACATTTCTACTGAAATAATTCCCTATTTGGAACATCATGTATATCTCAATTGCACACCAGTGTACACACACCAAAAGAACACAGCATTTTGCATTGGGTGCCTACATTTTACATTCCATGAATTCTTAATCACCTGCTTACCTCCTATCTTGCTTTCTCAGCAAGTTTTCTGGCACTTAGAGATCACTGGAAATGGGAAGACTGTTTTAAGGCAATGTTAGTCCTTCTAGAACTTGCTAGACCTTAGCTTTCATCAGCTCCTGCCAGCACAGCCAATGGTGAAGGGTCATGGGTCAAAAACATCTGGCTACACAACTCTCCAACTTTGTTTTAAAGTGCATGTGGTTGGTTGGGTGAAGGATTCAGTCAGCAATTGTCTTGCATTGGCTATGCCCTTAGCGTGGGTGCTTTTGGGAGCCTCTAGAAAGAGAGGCTATCATAGTCTGGACATATCATGAGATCACAATAGGAAAAGTTGATAATGCTGAGAAAAGCAGAAGGAGGGAGGACTAGAGGATGGATTGACTCAGTCATGGAAGCCATAGCCCTGAATTTGCAAGACCTGAGACCTGCGCCAGGCTGTTGACATCAGGACTCATTCAAAGATCAAAGCTGCCTTGATAGCAAATAACAGTAACAACTGGACAGGGTGAAACTGTGGAAGTTGGGACTAGGGGTGGAAATTGTACAGGCCTCCAGATGTTGCTGGACTGTGAATTTCAGAAGTCCTAGAAACCATAGCCAATGATGAAGAGTGCTGGGAGCTGCAGCCCATTAACACCTGGAGGTCCACATGATTAGATTTTCCTTGGTTTTTTTCCGGGCTGTGAGGCCGTGTTCTGGAATAGTTTCTTTCTGACGTTTCTCCTGTGTCTGTGGCTGGCATCCTCAGAGAATGGTTGGGTAGGTGTGTGTGTGGAGTTTATATGCTGTGAACCCCTATTGGGGAGCATATGTAAGTCTGTGTAATTGAATGGTTAGTTTCTGGATATAGAAATGCAAGGTTCGTTAGCGTCTGTTTGGCTAATGGTTGGTTGATTGGCCATTATCTGCTGGGAATCCCCCTGTCCCTGGGTGGAATTCCTTTGTAAGTGCTAAATTTTGATTCTATTGTATTTCAAAACTGGGAGCCAGATTTTGTTTAATTTTAGGGTTTCTCCTTTCCTGTTGAAGTTGTCCAGGTGTTTGTGGATTTCAATAGCTTCTCTGTGCTATTGAAATCTACAAACACCTGGACAACTTCAAAAGGAAAGAAGAAACCTTAAAAGTAAACAAAATCTGGCTCCCAGTTTTGAAATACAATAGAATCAAAATCTAGCACTTACAAAGGAATTCCACCCAGGGACAGGGGGATTCCCAGCAGATAATGGCCAATCAACCAACCATTAGCCAAACAGATGCTAATGAGCCTTGCATTTCTATATCCACAAACTAACCATTCAATTACACAAATTTACATATACTCCCCAACAGGGGTTCACAGCATATAAACTCCACACACACATCTACCAAACCATTCTCTGAGGATGCCAGCCACAGATACAGGAGAAACGTCAGAAAGAAACTATCCCAGAACACGACCTCACAGCCCAGGAAAAAAACAAGGAAAATCTATGGATTCCGGTTGTGAAAGCCTTCGACTTCATGTCCACATGATTCCCACCTGTGAGTGAAAAATAAAATAAAATTTATATCGACCAAAGAAAGTGAGGTTTCCATGTTTCCCTTTACTTGCAAAAATATAGTAAGTTGAATAATTCAAGCATGTTTTCGTGATTTATACAGATCATTGAATTGATTGTTTTTTTGTGAGTTAGCTGACTGCAGAAACCCTGCCCCACCACACAGACAACCAGACAAAGACAGAGGCAGACACAGATAGACAGACACAGTTTTTATTCAGCTTTGGTTATATTTATCTAAGAATCAAACTGAATGCACAGTCTTAAGGCTTGAAGCTGTATACTCTGTTACATTTACATGTCTATCCTGCCTTTTGTTCAAAAAGTTCAGCAAGTGTACTCTCCTCTGCTCCATTTTAATTTTGACAGCAACCCTGCCAGGTAGGTCAGACAGAGACTCACCAGTCAAAATTCACCAAATGAACTTCATGGCTAAGCAGAGGCTTGAACCCAAGTAATGTCACAGAACTTGGAGAAGTTTTAAAAAACAACAACACTATGGCTGACATCCTGCTGGTGTTTTATGCATGTGTAATCTTCCTTACACATGCTGCTATATTTTCTTGGCCATGGCATAACATTTATATTCAGTTCAGAGTTGCAGAAGCGCAGTTGCAGAAGCTGCATATGCAGCTGCACAAACTTGAATGATATGCAGGGGGATCTTGTAGCACTTTTGAGACTAACTGAGAGAAAGAAGTTAGTAGCATAAGCTTTTGTAGAGTTAAGTCTAATTCATCAGATGCACTTAAGTTTATGCTACTAACTTCTTTCTTTCAGGTGCTACAAGATCCCTTTGCATACTGATCCAGACTAGCACTGCCATGTCTTTGAATTCTTGAATGGTGTGTAACTCAGCACCTTCAAAACACCACTTGATTCACTGGGATCACAACCATTTCACAAGTAGTTGTGAAGAGGGATCTAAATGCCGAAGAGGCCACTCCTCTTCTTGAACATGTGGGGACCAGGGACAAAGGGCAGTAAATGACAGGGAATAAAATTCCAAATCCATTATGAGCTGCATTGATATCCCTCTAGACCATCTTAAATGACAAAAGAAGTAACATCTGAGAAAAAAAAAACACAGGCCTGTGATTCTAACATCATTACTTGTCTTCTTTTGTATGATTTGGAACATCTTTGCCTGATGAAGAAGCCAGTGAAGCTTCGAAAGCTGGCATGATATATTTTGTGCTTTTTAGTTAGTCCACTAGTGGTATCACTGTTTTGTGGATTTTGGATTTTCTAGTATTTTGCCTAATATATATATATATATATATATATATATATATTTAAGTTATGTATGTGTGAAGCTGTCTTATAGGGAATCAGGTTGTTGATCTATCCAGCCCAGAGCCACCTAAAGTCTTGACAGGCGTCTCCCACTACCAGCCACATGCACCAAAATGTGATGGTGAAATGCTGAGGTAGTAATATAGATGATACCACTGCGGGTGGGGAAACTATAATGTCCATCTGCTATTTTAAATAAAAACCACCACACTGCCCTTTCTACTGAAAGAAAGCTAGATGATCAGGGAAAAAGTCAAGTTGGCAACTATGAGGGCTTAGCTGAACTCTGTAGTAGATAATACATGCATGCAGTGGTCAGTTACAGACCAAAGATACACCAATGGCTTTAGAGAAACAAACTAAGGCTTTATTGTAGGAACTCCATTCTAAGATAAGAAGGTTACTCAGGGTGCTATCCTAAACTAGCGACATCTCTAGGGAGGTCTGAGAGAGTTCTGGGTCAGAGAAGAGGTGGCAGCATCTCTAAGAGTATCAGTTTCTATCAGAGAGGGAGCAGGAAAAGTCGACAAGCAAGGAGGAATGCGGGTGCTACTGTCCACTCTGCGGCATGCTTGACTCTTCAGTGCTGAGCATTGTTGTACTTCTAACACTGAAGGCTGCAACCCCAAAATCCTTTTGAATTTCCCCCCAGATGTCCCCACTACTCCCTAGGGGCCATGAGGAGACAGTTTCCCCACATTTTGACCCTCTTCTGGGCCATTTTATGGCCAGGAGATATCTTTTTTTCAACCAGAAGAGACTCAGAAGTCAGCTTTTGGTCACTTCCTGTTGGAAAAAGTCATTTCCTGGGCCTAAAATGCCCTGTCCAAAAAACACCCTATGCATTGATTCTCATACTCCCTAGGAAGCATATTGGGGATTTTGTTCTTTTGATGGCCCTGGGAGTCATGAAGATTATGGGTGTGTGTGGCTGCATGCAGCCTATGGGCCACACTCCCCCCCCCCACTCTAAAATTTTACCACTGCCTTTTGCTGTTGTAGGATGAGACTAAGCTCAAAGAATGGCTTAACTCGGGGCTTGGGAACCCGGGGCCCTCCAAAATGCTGCTAAACTCCAGTTCCTATCTGCCCTGGTCAACCTAGCCAATGGTGAGGTATGATGAAAGGAGTACTTTACCAACACCAGTTGGGTCAGAGGTTCTTGACCCCCCTGATTTTACCTGATATTTAATACATTCCATAGGATCCGCTTCCATGTCTAAATCAGCTCAACAGAGTCATCTTTCTTACATGGCAAAGACCTTGCTGACAATCCTATAAGAGTCTAGTAACACATTTCCAAGTTTTATCATTTAAAATAAATAATGGAATCATAGATTTGGAAAGGACCTCAAGGGTCATCTATTCCAACGCCCTGCCATGCAGGAATCTAAAGCACCCATAACAGCTGAGCATCCAGCCTCTTTTTAAAGTCTTTCAAGGAAGGGCAGCCCACCACCCTGTGAGGCAGCCTCTTCCACTGTTCCACCAATGAACAGCTCTTTCCTAATGTTAGAAGTTTTTCCTAATGTTAGCTGGAATCTCACCCGCTCCACTTGTAATTTGAATCCATTGCTTTGTGCCCTAGTCTTTGGAGAAGCAGAAAACAAGCTTGCACCATCTTCTACATGACATCACCTCAAATATTTAAAAATGGCTATCTTTGCTTGTCTTAAATTAACACACCCAAGAGAAAAATTTAATTTAAGCAGTGTCCTGTGATTGGCACATTTTCAACATTCTGGGGATATTTTTTTTCCCATTATAATTTTAAAAAGATACAGTATCTATGACTCCCTTCTCCACCTTCTGAACTAGCACAATCCATCTCATCTTGCAAAACAGGTACTAAACTGAAAATGCTACCGACTACATGAATGAATAAACTGTTCAATTAAGGCTAAACTAACAACAGGCATTTTGACACCTACTGAATTCTCTAGAGGTTTCTTATAATCATTGCAGAGAAATGAACAGTCTTTAGAATCAGTAAGTGTGTTTGTGTGTAACAACATAGAAAAGGACAGGCACCTCTTTGCATGTTCATGTGTTTTACTAATATTCCAAGATCCAGTACATTAGTATAGTACAGCGTGTGCAGAAGGTCTCTGATCTAACTCTTATTGGCAATCCCACCCAGAACAGGGACTCCTTCAAGCAGCTGTTAAATTGTGAGTCAACACTTATGTAAATATCAATGACTGAATGTCCTTGTTAGGGCAAACAATTCTAGTTAGGACTAACAATTCAGACTTCATCTTGCAAAACAGGTAATAAACAGAAAATGCCCTCTCCCATATGAAAGAATAAACTGTTAAATCCAGATTAAGCTAAGGGAGCCTGGAGAATCTATTGTTTTTAGTCTCAAAACTGAATGAAGTCTGTCTTTCTTATACACAAAAATTGGTTCTTCGTGATTCCAGGCATATCAGCAGAATGATGTGTCTGTGTGGGGTTGGGGAGAGCGCCATCTTGACGCTGCTGTTCTTGAGCAAGTGGGGGCCATTCCACATTCCTAATTACAGTACTATGATTCTACTTTAATTGCCATGACAACATGCTGTGGAATCCTGGGATTTGTGGTTTAGGGAGGCGCATTTAGAATTCTGGCCAAAGAGCAATAATGCCTCCCCAAATTACAAACCCCAGGATTCCATAGGGTGTTTCCATGCTAGTGAAAGCAGAATATAGTGCAATAATTGGGTAGTGTGTAAGGGCCCTAGAAGTCAGAAATCCTTGCTGATTTGTGCTGTCAATTAGTTAAGTACCTACCAGTGTAGATCCAGATCCACCCCCACCCCACCTTTGGTGTAAAGGCAATTAAATAGTCTATGGCTGCAGGCCTTTACAGGGCAGGGCAGCAGTTTCCCTTGTATCCCCAAGGGCACATTTCTTTGTATTTCAAATTGACTGGGTTGTTTCCGCAGTTTAGCACAAAGGGAAGGCAGTTCTTCTGTATTGGCTCATTTCGGCCTGGGTAGGGACAGAAACTTTAGGCAAAGTAGGCATTGAAGATGTTGAAATAGTTAAAGATTTCCTATACTTTGGCTCATTCATTAATCAAAATGGAGACTGCAGTCAAGAAATCACCAAGTCTTAGGAAAGGCAGCCATGAAAGAACTAGATACAATCTTCAAGTGTAAAGACATATCACAAAATACCAAAGCCAGGATCATTCTGGATATAGTATTTCCAGTTTCTATGGATAGTTGTGAAAGCTGGGCAAAAGAAGACAGGAAGTGACAAAAGAAGACAGGAAGAAAATCAGTTCATTTAAAATGTGTCAGAGGAGAGTTCTATGGATACCATGGATAGAGAAAAAGACAAATGAATAGGTCTTAGACCAAATCAAGCCTGAACTCTCGCTAGAAGTGAAGAGGACTAATCTGAGGCTGTTGTACTTTGGACATATCATGAGACAACATGACTCACTGGAAAAGACACTAATGTTTGGTAAAGTGGAAGGCATTAGGAAAAAAAGAAGAGTGCACTACAGGTGGATCAACTCAATGAAGGAAGTCATAGCCCTGAGTTTGCAAGACCTGAGCAGAACAGTTGATGATTAGGGCTCTTGGAGGTCTCTCATCCATGGGGTCACCATAAGTCAAAGTTGATGCCATATAACATCAGAAACAAACAAAAAAAACCCACCTTCTTTTGCATTCTTCTGGATGAACCCCAATTCAAAATAAAGAGTGGGGATGGTTGTTCATGGGATTTGGAGGCTCACCAGGCTTTAGTCCTAGCATCTATTTTTCATGGGGGCAGGGACAATAGCCTTGTGGAGGGTGGACTACATAACAGATAACAGGATTTCCCTTGCCAAAAGGCAACTGCACATTTCCATGGTTGTGAAACAAGACCCACCTAGAAGGGCTGGTAGGTTGTGTCATCCATGCCGATGCTATTCTTGGATTTAGTTCAGTTTAAAGAAACTATCCAAGGTCCTGAACTTATTTTGTGCATTGAGTTCAGCACCTTGGGCACCTCTTTTAATGGTGGGGTAGAACCTAGAATGGTCTCACTATCCCACTGGCATGGAAGTAGAAACTAAGTACAAGTAAAGCCTCCTGGGGCCACTTTATATATTAGGTTTTTGTTCATTGTGGTTTCCCAAAATACACTGAATAGACTGTGAGTGTAGATTCATATCTGCATGCTCTGCTTGATCACTGCTCCAACAGAGGATGACCTGCTATGTGAATGGGGCAGCACAGATCTAACTTTATGGTTAAAAATACCCATGTCACACTTTATATAATCTCAAATGCAGCACCCCCAACACAGTTCACACAGTCAGTTGTGAGTCACAGTCATGGATATCCACATTATTTCACAATCTCTCTACATCCTGGTACTTACTTAACTAACTGATGAATGACTGCTAGCATACCCTAACAAGCCATGCATTTAGAGCAATGTAGAACAACATGGATGTTCTGTGATGGAACCATTCACACATTCAAGTGATAAATATACCCAAGTAAACCAAACACAACAGCAAGGAGAAATCCACTAAAATTTATGGGCACCCTTGAAGAGCAGTACAGGTGACACAAAGACCCACAAGTTCAGTAAAATAACATCTGTATTAAGATGCACGTGTCCAATGCAGTACAACACAGAACTTTTCATCATTCTAGATAGTCTATATGTATATGTATATGTATATGTATACCGTATACACACACAGACACACATTATTACAGGAACATTACTACAGAAAGAGCCTTCACACTGTTTTTCTAACCAGCAACATAAAATGACATTTCTCAAGGATTCCAGAGAGACTGCTTTGCCAAAAAAAAAGTTCTAATGATGAAAAAAACTATTCTCCTGAAAGAACAGTATCTAAATTAGAAACCTGTATGAACTGGATTTTATATATACACACACACTCGTGCTTCTTTATTTTATTTTTAAACCCTTCTTTCTTATATTTTTAAGCACCCTAGCTGAGGAAGATTCCTTTATGGTGACCATTAAATGCCAACTAATTTTTTTATTATTAAATGTCCAGTGACAACGTTGCATTGAACCAAAAATAATATGGAAATGGAAACAACATATTCCCGTAGGTGAGATGTGAAATAGGAATGCAAAGTGTAATTCTGAATTCTTATGAATTTAGGAACCTTTGCCCGAGATTTTTCGTCAATAACCTAATGATTATTAACCGATTGATAGTTGATAGATGCATAGATACAGTAATTATTCCTACAACAAGTTCCCTTCGCCTGACTAACACGGGGTATGTTGGCCATCGGCCACTTCATGGCTTTTTCAGAAGGGAAGGTATTTCCACCGACTATTCTGGACAGATTGCATTGAAAACGGTCTCATTTAATAATGACTCCGGACAGGCAAGATGGCGGGGGGGGGAGGGGGTACAGAATAAGAAAGAGATAAAGGAGGCAGGAGAGAGAGAGAGACCCAATAATCCCAACGGCGCCATCCATAGTTAAACCTGAGTTTAAAATGAGCCTATGCCACTATCAATACAATGTTTGTACAGAAAGGTTTCTATTAACAGGTCATTTCAAAGTAAATGCAACCAGACTGTGGGATGTGTGTGTCCAAGGGGGACTCCTCTTGCATTTTAGGGCCCGATCCGCAGCGAGTTACGCTACTTATCCCGCAGTCCACGTTCAGGGTCCAGACTCCAGGGTCGCTTCAGCTGGGGATGGGAGTACTGGAGAGGGATCTGATGCGCATCAGCTGCTTATAATGGTCTCTACACCCCATTGCTAGCCCCGCCTAGAGTAGACCCATCACAACCATGGGGCTTACTTAAGTGTGGGTTTACTCCTCCGCAGTTGATTCAGGGGTCTACGCTAGGTCGGACTAGCAAGTGAATTTATTAGGCCACAGTCGCCGTCGGAACAGGTTAGTGGATCGCTTCAATCCCAGCTTTTGCTTTTGAAAAAATCCACATTTTCTAGTGCATCTCATTCCGACACCATCCTAAACGCGGTTGTCCCAAAACAGGCACCTCCTTACCTAAACCAACAAGGTACGATCGGTTTTTAAAAAAATTGGCCGGTGCAGACTGAGGTCACGAGCACTACCAACTTATCCCGAGGTGAATTCGCTTTTCTGCGGGAGTATCCAGTCGAAGACGGCTTTGACAAGATCTCGGGGCAACGAATCCGCTCTGGGTTCCAGCGCGAACTTTACAGGAGCTGGCTATAGCTCCAGCACTTTGGAAAGATCATTTAAAGTTTGCACTAAAATCCGGAGCGAGATCACGCTTCATTGCCGTGGAATCGCTAGACCCCGGTAAGAGCAAACGTGTGGTTACTTGACTTTTCTGTAGTAAGCCCATCTGCTCACCGACGTTTGCGGACTCAAGAGAAAACAGGTGCCAAAGAAGGTGTTACTTCGGATTAGCGTCCGGATGAGAGCCGTCTCGAATCCAGAACAGGCCTACGAAGGCACCCAGCCTCCTCTTCACATAATCTGATTCGCTTCGATCCCAGTGGAGCCAAATCCCCATGGTTCTCCGGACTGGGGCTTGACTGGTTTCCCCTCCCCATGGGACCCCCTCCTCGCAACAACACCGCGGAGTCTCCTTAGGCCCTGCAATCCTAGACGATCGCGCCGATCCTAAGCTCGAAAGACCGGAATGCTTTTCGGTTATTTATTTTAAAAGGCCACAATTTTAGGTATATAAGGAAACTCTAATTAACGTGGTAAATGTACCCAAGAAATATGTCAGGGGATCGTGGCCTTGGAAAGATAAAGTCCTCCTTCCACCTCCAGCCCTCTCCTCCGGGTCTTTTTGTCGCTCTCCCCTTTGTTGTTGTTGGCTGTGTGCCTTCAAGTCGTTTCTGGCTTATGGCGGCTCCTATCGCTGGGTTTTCTGAGGCTGAGAGTGTGTGACTTGCCCAAGGTCACATAGTGGGTTTTCCTGGCCATTTAAGCCCTTAAACAAACACGGGAGTGCGGTCGTTTTAAGCGGAAAGTATTGAATACTTAGAAAACTTTATTTTTTTCCCCCTCCTTGCAGGCGGATGTTGCCAGTAAACCCAAAACCACAGCCTGAAAGGTTAGTTCCAACCGGAGTAAACCCGTCCAGTCCATAGGAATTACCTACGCGTCGCCTCACCGTTCACCATTCATCATTCAACATCCAACAACAGAACAGCTGAATTCAACAATTCGATAGGTTTCCTCTAGGATTCTGGCCCGCGACTGTACAGTACATTTCTTTTTTAACATTAGACCTTCGGAAGCCCTCGCAATACGACCCGACCACCATTGGCCCTTTCCTATGGCTTTATCTGAGCACTTGATGCACAGAGGTAGACTGCTCCTCAACAGGGAAGCTCCATAAAACTCCCAGATCTTGAAGGCGACTGCTTTGGGCGGTAGTTTTTCTCGAAGGCGCAAAGGGTACACTTTCCCTCCCCCCCCCGCGCTGACATACGCGCAGCCCCCGCTTAAAAACCCACGCACTCCAGCACAGACACGCGTGGGCTTCTCTGAATCCGTAAGAACATACACGCACACACCAAAGCCAAAGGACCCGCTCAAGCTCTGGCTGCAGTTACCTGCGAAACGGGGCGACTCCTCAGGCGCGCATCTTGCGCCGCATCCGCCGGGGAAAGAAGAAAGGTGGGCAAGAAAGCGCAGCTTTGGACATCCAACCGGGCCCAGATCCTTAAGCCAACGGCAAGTGGATCACCAAGACACGCCTCTTCAGCCAGGCGGACAGAAGCGGCGGCCAATGGCCAGCTGCCGGAGCATCCCAAGCGCAAGAGTCGAGCCCTTCTGCGCTTGGCTGACAGATCTCCCTCTGAATCCAGGGGCGGACCAAAAGGACGACAGCCAGTAGGCATGGTGACGTCACTGCCCCCCCAGCTCATTCTGTCTGGGAAGGATGGAGGGAAAAGGAGGGAGGGAAACCTGGCAAGGGAAGGAAGAAGAAGAAATGATCCAGGATGGAGGGGGACGGATAGGCTTGAACTTGCGAGCGATCCACAAAGCGCTGGGGAGGAGGAAGAGGAGGAGGCACGCGATCAAGCCCGCATTCCGGACAGATCCGGAGTCTCGACTCTTTTAGTGCCAACGCGAGCCGAGTGCGTCCCGATCCTCTGGGTTTGAGCGATAGAGTTTCATAAATTCAAAGACACCTCCACCAGCCTCCTCGGAAAGGCAAAACTATGGGTTTGGGTGTGTGATTTTTTTAAAAAACAGGAGCAAGGAAATTTAAAATGGTGAAAGGTCTGGAAACTATGCCTTATGAGGAAAGGCTTAGGGAGCTTGGTATGTTTAGCCTAGAAAAAAGACGGTTAAGAGGCGATATGATAGCCCTGTTTAAGTATTTGAAGGGGTGTCACACCGAGGATGGAGCAAGCTTGTTTTCTGCTGCTCCGGAGACTGGAACACGGAGCAATGGATGCAAGCTCCAGGAACAGAGATTCCACTTCAACACTAGGAGGAACTTTTTGACAGTAAGAGCTGTTCGGCAGTGGAACACACTCCCTTGGAGCGTGGTGGGGTCTCCTTCCTTGGAGGTGTTTAAACAGTGGCTGGATGGCCATCTGTCAGGGATGCTTTGATCGTGATTCCTGCGTGGCAGGGGGTTGGACTGGATGACTCTCGTGGTCTCTTCCAACTCTACAGTTCTATGATTCCCCGAGAAGCCAGCTTTTAATTCAGGGGCCGAGAGCCAAGGGCTGAGTCCTCCTTAGAGAAGCCCCATGGAATGAATGGTTGAAGGTCTGTGTTTTAGGTCAAGTTCACTGATTCGATAGGTATACACTCTAGTTGGACTAACAGAAAAAACTTTGGCCAATGCGTTTGCAAGAGGCGTCTCCTGTTCCTCTCTCGGATTGGCTGGAGATGGGGCCACCACCCCTCAGCACCCCAATTTATAGTGCATCAATTCATTGTATTGTTCAAGGGGAACAGGGTTTGGTTCCAGGACCCGCGTGGATACTAAAATCCATGGATACTCTAGTCCCATTATATGCAATGGCATAGCAAAATGGTGTCCCTTATATAAGATGGCAAAATCAAGGTTTACTTTTTGGATTATTATTTTTTAAAGACTATTTTCAATCCGTGGATACGGAGGGTCAACTGTAGATCTATAAATAAGCATGTTTAAAAAAACCTTTAAAAACAATGCAGTATGTTGTAATATTACACAATATGCACCTAGCAACCAAATGGTTGTTTCCCCAGAGTTTTCATTTTAGAAATGACTTTTTAGGACAAATTACTTCAAACCCCCAAGTTTTGTTTATGGCGAGGGAGCAGAGGCGGCGGGGGGGGGGGAATAGCCAGGTGTGGACTCCAAACACCATCGGCCCCAGCCCGACGCCTCCTGGTTGGGTCTGATGGGAGTTGTAGTCCAACCTAGCCTTGGTTAGTGCAATTAAAAAAAAATCTGCAGGAAACAGGTCACCCACAGAGGGATCACCTTTAAAGCCCTAAATGGCTTGGGCCCAAGCTTTCTCAGGGACCGCCTTCTCCCTTATAATCCTCCCCGCGCTCTCCGGTCCTCTGGGAGGAATTTGTTGCAGTCACAAAGACCTAGGCTGGCGACTACCTCCCAGAGGGCTTTCTCGGCTGTCGCCCCCAAATTGTGGAACGGCCTGCCCGACGAGATCCGCCTATTGACATCATTAGACAGCTTTAAAAAGGCTGTCAAGACGGTTCTCTTCGGGCAGGCTTTTCCGGCTTTTCCGGAATAGCTAACCCCGGCCTCTGGAACCCCCTCTGGAGGTTCCTTTTGGATCTCCTAACAGATGCTGCCTGCTTAAAAGGATATTTAACATATTGTACCACATATTGATTTTAACTTGTATTGATTTTAACTTGCATTAATTTAATAATGTTTTAAGGGGAGGGAGGGATTTTGGGTTGTTTTATACTGTCTACCATTTTATCATTGTAAGCCGCCCCGATTGCTTGCAGAGGGGCGGGATATAAATAAATTTTATTATTATTATTATTATTATCCCATTGAATTCCATGGGAATTGGATTCAATTCAGTTCCTGCAACTATTGGGGTTGAAGTATGCAACGTTCCTCAGAACCCAGCGAGATTTACTTAGAAGTAAATATGTGGCAGGAACCAGCATAGTACATTGGTTTGTGTTGGGTTATGGCAATCTAGCATGCATGGGGCATGGTAGTTAAAGAGTTAAAAGTGCATGTAAAGAGTGTTTATGGGAAACTTCCTGTTTGTTAAAGAGTTGTTTGCTTAAAGTTTTATGGTCTATCTTCCTGCCTCAGGTAGCAAATGCTTTGATCTTTTGTCTGAGCTTCAGCTCAGCCTCCATTCCAAGGGAGATGCCCATGTGGGGCAGACACAATTTAATTTAACTACGGAGAACTCACATTGTTAGAGGGCTCATAGGATGTAGAATTTATATTTTTCCTTTTCTGCTTGCGTATCTCAAGTTGATGTACCTGTGTATCCAAACATAAGATATTTACTGTAAGTAAACTCTTTTATATGCTTTTAACAAATTCTGAGATTCTTTATTCCTAGCTAGATCTGTGGGAGGAGCAGTTTTCTTGGGGACTGGCTTAGCTGTACTGACATTAGAAAGCTTTCCGCTGACCTGATATATTTTTGCTCTGCTAACTGAGACCACTAGTCTCAAATATTTTTCCATAATCTCAATAGTTTGAGCGTTGGAGTAGACTCCGGAGACCAGGGTTCGAATCCCACTTAACCATGGAAACCCACTGGGTGACCTTGGGCAAGTCACACTCTCTCAGCCTCAGAAGAAGGTACTGGGAAGCCCTCTCTGAACAAATCTTGCCAAGAAAAACCCGCCATAGCTTCGCCTTAGGAACGCATAAATCGACTTGAAGGCTCACAACAACAACAATGTGGCAGATCGGGTTTCCTCAGCTCTGCATAAAAGCTTACTCCTAGGTAGGTTTTCAGAGAAGTAGCCGTGTTTGTCTCTTTTGCAGCATAAAACCAAAGAAGGAATGTATAGAGAGACAGGTCTAAATACCCTAAGGGCACCAGATCCGGTCTCATCTTGGAAACTAAGCAGGGTCAGCCCTGGTGAGTACTTGGATGGGAGACCGCCAACGAATCAGGTGCTGTAGGCTATATTTCAGAGGAAGGAATTGGCAAAACTAACTCCGAGTATTCCTTTCCGAAGAATACCCTAGGAAATTCGGGGGGAGGGTCGCCATAAGTAGGCAGGACACACACACACACACACACACACACACAGTGGTTGCACTATTTCCACCACATAGTTCACACGGGGGTAAAATTTCAAGGATATTTACCCCCAAATAAAAGGGCCCAAAATAGACTGCTGTAGACACAGAACCTTTAGGCCAAACTCAACAATACAAGATGTTACTCTCAGGTAGCAACGGTGTGTAAAAATTTTTTAAAAAGAGACACAATTGAATTCAAGGTGTGTCCATGCCTCCGAGTAAATGGGAATAGAATAGGGATTTAAAAAAAAACAAAAAACAGGAAGGACAAATTGACATGCACACGTCCTCTAGATATGTGGAACCCTATCTCCCATTATCCCCAGCCAACAACACAGATTACTTTCCTCTCTCTCAGTTCCCTCCCCAGTCCTTGACAGAGAGATTTGTAGCACGCGATACATGTAGGCTTTCAAGAGGCAGCTCGGATATTCGAAACGTAGGCTGCGATCCGATCCACGCGGGACTCAGCCCCACTGGCGACAGCGGGGCTTACTTCCGAGGAGGCACGTTTAACTTCCACGGAGACACCCCCCCTCGGACGCGTTAAAATGGAGTCAGGCAGTGAACGCAGCGAAAACAGAAACAAAAAAAGACGTCTGAAGGAGAGAGGCGGCTGCCATTCGCTTGGGGAGAGTGTTTAGGATGGAAGTCATCCTGGTTGGGGGACCCCCCCCCTTCTGCCCTCTTCACCGAGAAATTAGGGTCTCCATAGGCAAAAGGGTGTGCGGAGACACTAGGAGATATACGGCCCAATTTAGTGGTGCGGAATAATTAGCCCAATTGATCTCCTCTTCTTATCAGGCAGGTGTTAGAATCGTAATAATGCAGGAGCCCCGTTCAAACAACGGAGCAAAAGGAGAAGTGTGTGTGTATACACACACACACTACTAGATATATATATATATATATATATACACACACACACACACACACACACACACTTGTAAACTACAAATCCTAGGATGGAGCTACAGCACTTAAGTCAGTGTCAAACCGCATTATTTCTACAGTGTAGATGCACCCACCCACATACATATATATGTGTGTGGGTGTGGGTGCATCTACACTGTAGAAATAATGCAGTTTGACACCACCTTAAGTGCTGTAGCTCCATCCTAGGGAATCCTGGGATTTGTAGTTTACAAGTGTGTGTGTGTGTGTGTATCTATAGTGTGTGTGTGTGTGTATGGCATCCTGGGATTTAAGGTCTTTTGCCTTCTTTGCCAAAGAGTGCTGGTACCTCACCAAACTACAAATCCTAGGATTCTACAGGAAGGAGCTATGACAAATAATCCAGTTTCAGTTAGTGCGCTCTTAGTTATCAGTAAATATAGAGTGCATCTACACTGTAGAAATAATGAAATTTGACAACACTTTAACTTTCAAGGCTCCATCCTACAGAATCCTGGGATTTGCAGTTTGGTGAGGCACCAGCACTCTTTGGCAGATAAGGCCAAAGAACTTGTAAATATTTACTTTAATTTTTCTCATGGGATTTACTCATGAGTAAACTATGCATGCGATTGCAGCTTTACAGCCACTGATCCTAGCTCAGTCTTGAATTGTAGCTTCTGTCTTGTAATATGTATTAATTACGATTTGGGATTTATAGCCCACCCTATCCCAAAGACTCAGGGCTGGGCCAGGGCAGTTTAATTGTAAATAGAACTAGTGCACATCTCCAAGGACTCAGAACAAACAGAAAAGGTATATAGGTGGACAATGGAAGAAGGCAATGAATGGGTAGTAAAATGGAAGTTAATAATTTTTGAGGGTTTTTTTGTGCAAAACGATTTGGTTGGGAGAAATTCTTTCCAACTGAATATGATATTAATATGTTTTATTTCAGGGGATGTGGAACGAGTACATGTGTGTGAGAGAAAATTCTTGGTAAGTAACGTAGTGGCATCTGGCACTGAAATACAGACTAGAAATCTTGGAATCGCAGCCCCTATTGGTCCCGATCCTTCGGAGTAAGCCCCGTTGAATGGAAGGGGGTTTACTTCCGAGTAAGCCCGTCGACTACACTGTCAGCAATTAAACGTGTACCTTTTCTCCTGTTCATGTTACTATAACACAGCTAAAGAGGAATTAACTCGGCTCCTTCCCATTTTTTAAGGTTTGTCACAGGTTTAATCTGTAATAATTGTCCAGTTTCCTACAAATTACAAACAGCTATTAGCATGCGTTGCTACATCCGCTCCATTACCTCTCGGAAACCAGCCTGATCAGGAGTATGGAAGAACTCCCAACCTTAGTCTGGGATAGTTAGTGAGTATTAAACCCGCGATTATATTGCGCTAACCCTTTGGGAAGACCGTAGTCGCCCGCCTGTAGTAATCCTTTCCTTTGGTGGTTAAATAAACCACTCAAAAGGACAGCGCGAGGTCAAACAGACCAGACGCCCTGCCCGTTTACTCAGGAGTAAGTCCCCTTATTTTCTCCCTTCCGGGAAAAAAAAAAAGACCTCTACTGAATCCACACTACACAAATAATCCAGTTCGAAACTGGATTATTTGTCATAGCTCCTTCCTATGGAATCCTTGGATCTGTAGTTTTACAAGGTGTTTAGCCTTCTCTGGCAATAAATGCTGGTGCCTCACCAAACTACCAATCGCAGGATTCCATAGGAAGGAGCCTTGGCAAATAATCCAGTTTCAAACTGGATTATTTGTGTAGTGTGGATTCAGCGAAGTTAAACATTAAGTCTTCAGCTTCTTTACACGGAGGAGGGAGGGGGTCTCATCAACAGCTGCGGGAGGAACTTCCGAATAAATGGGGGAACCCCTCTAACAGTCCGTTTAAACACTGGCCTGTGTGGAGAGCGACATGGAGACCGATTCCGTTCAGTCTTAAAGTGTGGCATAGATCACAGGGCCTTTTCCTGGCACCACTGCTTTTTAAAAAACAGTCAGCTTTCAATGTTCAACTATCACAGGAACAGACTTCCCTTTTGCTTTGCCTTCTCCCCACCATCTTTTCACCCACTGTTCTTTTCTCCTTCCCTATTTATGTATTCCTCCGTGGTGGTGGTGGTGGTGGGTTGGATTAGATGGCCTTTGAGGGAGCCCTCCCAACTATAAGATTCTTGGTGTGAACAAGGACGGAAGTAGCATTTTAATGAATGCTTCTAGCTGGGCAGCCATGAATTTTATGTTGGGATTAACAACCTTTGCATGCATGAGCTCCATGGTAGTTAAAGCCTAGGAGTTTATGCAAAACATGTTTATGGCTAATTTCCTGTTTGCTTGTTTACATACCTCTCCTCTTTCTGGTCACATAGGCACCTTTTGTTCTCTGGGGAACAAGCCCCAAACAAGCACACACTTTTTTTTTTACTATCCTTCCTCCATTAAACATGTGGTTTTAAAGTAGCTCTCTAGAGAAAGATGCTTCTAAGTTCTGAACAGCATGTAGACCTTCATATTTATTTCTCCTACCTACCTGAAGATGCTGAACCTGTATACTGATTATGCACATGCTATTTTGTGAGTAAACTATCTTTTATACTTTTTAAAGAAGACTAAGTTTGTTTTATTTCTCAGCTAGATATACTGTGTGTGGGGAGGAGGTGGCTGGCTTAATCTGTTCCCAAAACTTCTGCTAAGCACAACATTAACTCTGCTACTGAGATCACCAAATCTCAAATGTTTTAAAATTCCAATATTTTACACATCACCTCCCTCCTTATTGATTTAGATGACTTTATTGGTTAAAACTGGGTGCCCCCCCCCAGCATGATCTATTGGGAAAGAGAAAATTGCAAGGGTGGGTACTTTGGTGCTTAAAAAAGGAACAGCCATCCTCAGGAACAGTGATGTTGGAGTATTGGGGGTGGTTTGACCCTCCCCCCTCTGTGTGCCTCAGTTTCTTCCCGGATCCATCATGGGATTTTGTGCTTCACCTATATACCAATTCAAAGTATCCATTTTGGTCAACTCAGTTAACTTAGCCATGTATTTCTTTGTAAAATTAAGCTGCTGTCCACACTGATCAATTACATGATACATTCATTTCTGCTTTTATGAAGGGCTCACATCCCAAAATATGGGACTTCTTGGGCATCTTAGTCAGTCTAGGAGGGAAAACTTTATAAAAGGAAAAGCCTTCAATCCTGCAAATAGGGGCATCCCTTAAGGGACACCTAGCAAGCCTACTTGGGTCTCTTTCACAGACCAGAGTAAATGGCAGGAAGCATACCACAGAATCACACTGGGGGACCTAGAAAGGCCCACATACACTTGGGAGGGAGATGTTTTTTGGAGTGTGGGTAAGTGAAACCTTCTATATCCAGTCTGTGGATAAGGGGGTCATACTGCATTTAGTGTGGCATGAAATTATTGTCTTTGTTCATATTTCTGTTAATGGATTGGAATTTGTAAATATAATTCAGTTCAGCTGTTTCTCTTTCTATTCTTTCTTTGTAATTTCCTTGTTCAAGGACTGCAACCTTTAAATCCCATATTGTATGTCCAGGAAGGTTGAAATGTTCTGCAACTGGTTTTGGGGTATTGCTATTTCTAATGTCAGATTTGTGTCCATTAATTCTCCTGTGTAGTGACAGTCCTGTGTGTCCAATGTAGAGTGTAGAGGGGCATAGCTGGCACAGGATGGCATATATCACAATAGAGGAAGAGCAAGTAAATGCACCTCTGATGTTTTGGGAGTAATATTGCTGCCAGAGTAGACGTGGGAACAGAGTTGGCATCTGGGTTTGTGGTAGGGTCTTGCCCATTATAAGCACCCATGTTATGTGCTCTGTTGTAAGTAAGTAACAGTTTAAGTGGTTTCCATTGCCTGCTTGTATATATTCAGCACAGTGTGCATGTGAGCATTGTATCTTTTCTCCTTTCTATGTTGTGCTTGAAAAATTCCTTTTTATTTTTTGGACCACAGCTGCCTGAATCCCCAAAGCAACTTTTCTTGGCTCTGCTTCGGTGCAGTTCCTACATGCACAAGGGATCCCTTTTTTAGCCACACATAAAGCTCCTGTCCCAGTTTCTATGTTCTTGCTTGCTACTGGGTTTGTTTATTTATTTATTGAATTTAGAGCCTGCCTTTCTCTCAGAATGAGATCCAAGGCGGCTGAGTCCAGAACAGAGTTTTGAACCTTTAACACCCTCTCTCTTTCTGAGGAAACTACAGCTCACAAAATCCCACAGCAAACATTCTAGCTGAAGGATTCTGTAGTTCAAGAAATAATGAACCCAAACTCTCAAAGCAAACCTGGAATGGTAGTTTTAAAAGTAATGTTTCTGACCCTCAGAAGTAATGTTTCAGGTTCCAGCTCAGAAGTGCGGTAAGTGAAAGTAGGAATGGGCTCAAAGATTGTTTTTAAATAAAAACACTTTTAGGGAAGTGTTTTAGGGAAGTTTAGGGAACACTTCCATTATATAACACTGGTTCTTAACCTACCTTTCAGGGTTATTGTGGGGATCAGGGGGAGGGGAGGGAGGAAGGTAACTGTGGAGGGCAGTTTGACAAAAGGACAGGATAAAAATGACATTGAGAATTTAAAAGAGAGTAAATTTGGGGTTCTTGATAGTTGAAAGACCATTGCCTTCCACATGAGCCTGCCCTAAATTTCAGTTCTTCAAGGAGGGGCTGTTGTATGTCTGACCTAGGTTGGTGAGTACATTGGTAAATGCACTGACAGGACTTTCTCTGTCATAGCACCTTATAGTGGAAGTCCCTCTCAAGGCATATCAGCCTGGCTTCATTCTTGCTGATCTCTGACAAAGACCAAATTGAATAGATTTTGACACCAGTTCACTGTGCAGATAATATTTCATTAAGGGTCATCTCCAAGTACTCTTTGCTGTAACTGTAATCCAGACTGTCTGGGGTTATGGAATGGCTCCAGATTCATCAGTTCCCTAATTTCACCTCTCCCTTCCTGCTCTACATTCATTAATTTGCAAAAGCACCCACCTCTGACTTCTATACCAACAATCACTCAAATAGGTTTGAATTAATGACTCCTTGCTCTTACAATGATGCATGAAAAACTGGGCTGTCATTCACTTTAAAAAAGATTAAATTGAGAAATTCTTACCATTATAGTGGATTAACTGGCTAATTAAGCAATTATGGCATCATACACTAGCATAAGTTCTTTGACACATGCACTCACCCTTGTTTGGTTTGCACATGTCACATGTTCAGTTCATGTTTGCATAAGTGGGGTTTCCCAAGTGTAACCATTTCACACATGGTTGTGCATTCTTAGATGGCCCATAGCTATTTCTCACTGCTCTCCAATGTCCCATTTGATTCATTGGAGCTGCATCTGCACTGCAGAAATAATCCAGTTTGACACCGCTTTAACTGCCATGGCTCAATGCTATGGAATCCTGGGATTTGTAGTTTGTTGTGGCACCAGAGAGAAGGCCAAATATATCACAAACTACAAATTCCAGAATTCCATGGCATTGAGCCATGGCAGTTAAGGTGGTGTCAAACTGGATTATTTCTGCAGTGTGTCAGCAGCCTGAGATTCAGAAAACAGCCACTGTGCATTCCCCATTGCAAAATGGCAGAATAGGTAGGCACATTGGCAGATATGCAACTGGTTGTGTGCTATGCTGGTATTCAACAGAAGGGTGCTATTGGGCTACCACTGTGTAACTGTGGGTGCATCTACACTGTAGAAATAATGCAGTTTGACACCACTGTATGTATTGTAGCTCTGTCCTACGGAATTCTGGGATTTGCAGTTTTACAAGGTTTTTCGCCTTCTGTGCCAAAGTGTGCTGGTGCCTCACAAAACTACAAACCCCATGATTCTGTAGGATGGAGCCATGGCAGTTAATTTGGCATCAAACTGCATTATTTCTACAGTGTAGATGTACCCTACTTGAATGTAGATTTATGCTTTGCAAGCGTGATGTAGGATCTTAGCCGATATCTGTAGAAGTTTACCTATTAGAAGTGAAAATAGTTGGAAAGGGGTGAGGAGGAAAGCATATACTTCTTCTTCTTTTTTTTTTACAGAGATGCAGGTAAGCATCACAGAAGAGGCTTTCCAAATTCTCTTTCATTTATTTTTTCCCACAGGTGTAGGCTTTGTACTTGAATTTGAAATTTCAAATAATTAAACTGCTGAATAATTAAGCATAGTACCATTTTAATTGATTTTTGACTGATTAAATTGTTCAGATTAAAAATCACAAACAGAATTGAAAGTGTTGAAAAAGAGTTGGGAAAATATGTAACCCAAAGGGGCTAATGCCTCAGTCTAGGTTTACTTCAATCCTGGGGATTCAAGTGTTATTGGATTCCAGTTCCCATCAGCCCCATCTAGTCTGGTCTATGGTAAGGAGTTCTGGAAATAATGGCTCATTTAAGTCTGGTTCTCCAGTCCTGTTTTTAAGATATGATCCCTACTTTTTAGATTTGTTTGAAGTTAGAGGGCTTTGTTTATGAGAAAGTATGCAAAATAGAGGATTGTTAAAGGTACAATGGAGCAACATGTAGGCTTGCCCCATGAGTAGGTGCTGATCTCAAAAGTAAAATGGAGGTCTCAGATTCAGAGGCAGTATAACTTTGATTACAAGACATTGGGTTCAAAAACAAGTGAACACAGAGAGAGTAATTGTTGCCTCCATATGCTGCTGGTGACCTTCCAAGGCATCTAAGTGGTCAGTATTAACATGCTGGGTAAGATTTATGTAGCACAAGGGTGGAAATTAGGTGCTCATCCAGATAGTTTTGGACTTCATTTCCCAGTGTTCTTCACCACCGGCTGTGCTAGGTAGAGCTGCAGGGAGTTCCAGCCCAACAAGATCAGAAGGGGCTCATGATTCCCACCCCTAGCAATCTGCCTCTGAAGTGCTTCTCCAGGGATGGGCGAAATTGTGCAGCTGTCCAGATGTTGTTGGACTGCAGCTCACAGCATTCATCATCATTAGCTACAGTATGTTGGCTAGGGCTTCTGGGGCTTGCAGTCCAAGAAGAATTGGAAGGCCTCATGATTTCCATACCTGCCCTTCTTCATAGGCTGCATTAAAACAAGCCAAGGCCCTAAACTATGTCAAGTTTAAGAAACCTTGCAGAACTATCAAAACTAAAGGTTTAGTGTTTTTTTTTAAATAAAGAGCCCCCTCATATTAGGAAGCCCTAAACTGGAGGTTACTTAGCTTTTGTGTAAATCTGGAACAGCCTTCTCCCTGATTGGAGCCAATGTGGATTGCATGTTGAAGAAGATGGAGGCTGAAATCTAAACTTGACCATGAAGTTCACATTCCAAGAGAAAAAGCATCTCAAGATGCTTAAAAGGCAGTGTTTTATCATCTTTGGCTTTTCCTCTAACAAAATTTTCAGCATCTTGATAAGACTTTCTTTGGTCTGTTGTGGGTTTTACTGATGCTCCCTAATTTTTGCTGTTTTCATTCACACTCCACCAGTTTAAGCACTACATAGGGTTGTAGGGAGGATGAAATGACACCAGTGTAAACTGGTCAGAGTTCCCAAGGGCAGAAGTAGGTAACTCAGTACCCCACCAATATTTTGGACTACAGCTCCCATAGTCCTTGATAGTGTACTGCATGTTATGGGAACTGTAGTCTAAAACAGTGGTTTTTAACTTGTGGTCCAGGGATCCCCAGGAGTCTATGATGTCCTCACAGGGGGCCCATGAAGGCTTGAAGGCTGCTTGGCACATCTCTTCCCTGAAGTGGAATGGTCACATGACAGGAGCCAAGGCAAAGGTTGCAGGCTTGGCCTGTGCATTGCCGTTCAATCTACTCCAGTCTACTGCAGGAAGAAGCAGAAGAAAAGTCTTCCTTCCTCCTCCAGTGCCTCTGAGGGAAGGTGTAATGGATGATGTAATTGGATGATGATGATAATGATAAATCTTGAGTTAAGTCTTGGGGGTCCAGAGCAACAAAAGATATTTAACGGGGGTCCCTGATAAAGAAGAGGTTAAAAGCCACTGGTCTAAAACACTTGGAGCACTTCATCCCCACTCTAAAGGATTGGGACGGGATGAACACAGTGCATTGGATCCATACAGAATAGAACCATTAACACCAAATGGCACTTAACTAACCATGGCTAGACATCATGGATTCATTCCCATACACAGAAAATCTGTGTAGCAACCTCTCAAAACAATGACTGGGATTCTACACCAAGGAGATGAAGGGTAACTTTATATTCATAGATTTACATTATGATTATGCACTAGTGAATTATTATACTGTGCATCTTAATGTACAAACAAATGTGAAATGTAAAATTGCAATACTCAGTGCACATGTGCCATGCACAATGGCACTAGACATTCGCCTCTGTTTCTGCAACCTTCAGCAGAGTAAAGATGCTATGCCAGGGCCAAAAAAGGGCAACCATATGACCAAGGGAAACTTATGCATGTGTAAGTCATGAACAGGATGCCAGACAATAGTTTTTCAGTGAAGGTAAATCCCACTTGCAATGAGAGGGTGGTGGGACAGAGAAGAGCCTCTCTAGATGATCTTAATGCTCTGACTGCATTTTCTTAGCAAGAATTGTTCAGAGGGGGTTTGCCATTGCTTTCTTCTGAGGCTGAGAGTGTGTGACTTGCCTAAGAACACCCAGTGGTTTTCTGTGGCCCAAGTGGTCTCCCTAACCATGTATGTCATTTGCACATATATGGTTCCTCTTGCTAGAAGCCAAAATGACTAAACTGAGGCTGTTGTTCTTTGGACACAACATGAAAGATCATGATGACTCATTGGAAAAGAGGAGAAGGGTTTGGTTTGTAAAGCAGAAGGCAATAAGAAAAGTGGATTCAAACACTGGTCTCTGGAATCGTAGGGTGCATCTGCACTGTAGAAATAATGCAGTTTGACACCACGTGAAATGCTGTAGCTCGATCCTATGGAATCCTGGGATGTGTAGTTTTACAAGGTTTAACTTTACTTGGGTGGTGACCTTTTTTAATCTTGAATATAGTGGCTCCTTATTGTCTCCCCAGCCCTTTCCCCTCCTCTGTTAAAAAGTGGGAGAAGCGTTATATAATTAATTATACACGTGTATAGAAGTACAATTCCGATAGTCGTCATTTGAATTTGAAAGAAGCAGTGACTCTTTAGAGAAAAAGAGAGAGAGAGAGGAGGGGTCCCATCTGGAGAACTGGCGGTTCAATTAGGTCGCCTCACTTCAGGGTCTCTTTCTTTTTCTCTCTTCCCTCCTCCCTCTCCAACGTTGAGCCTCCCGAATAACCTTCCAGGCAGGAAGAGACAAAAAACAAAAACGGGGAGCGAACAACGAGAGGAAGCGAGAAAGAAACGATCTGGAAAAGATGCGTTATGGAGGCACGGAAAATCAAGGAGCAGGGATTAATTTCCTGGTGCAAAATAAACAACAATAACAATATGATGATGATGATGATGATAGTGGACCACAAGCTGAACATGAGTTAGCAGTGTGATGCGGCAGCCAGAAAAACAAATGCAATTCTAAGCTGCATCCATAGGAGTATAGTGTCTAGATCAGGGTTTCTCAACCAGGGGTCCCTAGCACCCTAGGGTTCCCCAAGAGGTTGCTAGGGGTTCCCTGAGATACTGAAATGGGGAAAAAAATAAACATTTTTGTTTGAGCTGTAGACATAATAATTTTTAGGCAGGAGTTTCCAGAGACCTGAAAATTGTTTGAAGGATTCCACCAGGGTAAAAAGGTCGAGAAAGGCTAGTCTAGATGGAGGGAAGTAAAAGTACCACTCTGTTCCACTTTGGTCAGACCTCATCTGGAATATTGTGTCCAGTTCTGGGCACCACAATTCAGGAAGGATATTGACAAACTGGAGGCTACATGGTAGCCATGTTTAAATATTTCAAGGGATGTCATACTGAGGACGGAGGAAGCTTGCTTTCTGCTGCTCCAGAGACTAACCAAACTACAGGAAGAGAGATTCAATCTAAACATTAGGAAGAATTTCCTGACAGCAAGAGGTGTTCCGGCAGTGGGGTGTGCTGCCTCGGAGTGTGGTGGAGTCTCCTTCTGTGGAGGTTTTTAAACAGAGGCTGGATGGGTGTACTTTGATTGTGTATTCTTGTATAGCATAGGGTTGGACTAGATGGTCCTTGTGGTCTCTTCCAACTCTATGATTTTATGATGAAGAAAATACAAGATTTAGAGGCGACTTTTCTCCTACAAAGAAGCGATGCTTTCAAGGCGAATTACATTTTTTCAACCTCTCCGAAAGATATTCAAAGGCGGTAGGTTGGCATTTGAGGTTGACTATGCTGTTTTATTTTATTTTTTTGTGGGGGGATAGAGAGATTTCACTCTCCCGCCCCATGACCCAAAGCCTTCGTCACCTAAGGGCTCTCCTTTCTGCAAGGCTAGTCAGCCCAGAATATACATCAAAGAGGATAATGGGGGGCGTATAGAAACAGCTGGGACCCTCTCTCTCGCCCTCTCTTCCTCTCCTGGGTCTCCCAGGGAACCCGATCTTCTTCCTGCTTGAAGCAACAAAGCCATTTCCCTCCGCTGGTTTGGCTGTCGGACTTCCTGGCTTTCCTCCTTTTTACTAAAGAACTTTGTGTGTGTGTGTGTGTGGGGGGACGATGGGAAGTCTGGGAGGGAGGCAGAAAGGAGTGGGGGGGGGGGAAAGAGAAATTGCAACCCCTATGAAATTCATGGGCTGGACAGGCGACTTGAAGGCACCTACAGACACATGGTGCATTTGCAGAAGAAAGGGAGGGAGGGAGACCCTCAGTGGGGGAGGGAAGCAGCTTAGATGTTGGGGAGTGAATCGGACCCCTCCACCCACCTTTTAATTGCAGTCTTTTAATTCATTTCAGGGTGTGTGTGTGTGTGCGCGCGCGCCTGTGTAGGAACAGGTTCTGGGCATTTACAAATCCCAGGAGTCCATAGGAAGGAGCCATGGCAAATAATCCAGTTTCAAACTGGATTATTTGTGTAGTGTAGATGGACCCACTGGAATAGCATTGGTGAGTGTATTGGATGGGGAGAGGGCAGAAATGGAAGGCGAAAAGGAACTGCTGGGTATTTGGTTTTTTTTTGGGGGGGGGAACCAATTTGCTTCAGGTGCACCCCAAACACATCCACACCTTGGTTCCTCAATATGTCTTTCCTGAAAGCAATCCCACTGGATCCAATGGAAAGACGTTTTTAAGTAGCAAGTAGGCTTCTGTGTGTGTCTGCTCAGAAGGAGGCCTGGCCCCAAATCCATAGAGATGGGACTGCCAGGTGAATATGCCTCCTTGCTACTGGAACATTGTTTGGCACTGTCTACATCCAGTTGCCAGTCTCAGCTCTCGCAGAACCATTGACCCCACGGCCTTTGCCTAAGTGTTGACTTTTCATCCATCAATGGCCCCCAATTGTCTCATTCTAGCTGAGAATCACAGTTGGGTTTAGAGCCACTGAGCTCAGTGCGAACTTATTTATTTTATTTATTGGATTTATATTCCGCATTCTCCCATGATGGGATTCAAGGTGGCTTACAATAATGAAAAAATACAACTAAAACACCACAAGTTACACAATTTTAAAAAGATTTACCATAAATTAATTACCGTTATTATAATAATTAAAAGCACAACATGAATTAAAAACATAAAATTGATTAAAAAATACATTAAAAGCAGCACACCAATTAAAATTCATGTTTCAAATGCTTGCCTAAATAAAAAAAGTCAACATGAAACGTTGAAAATGTTGGGATTTGCAATCTTTGCATGCATGAGGCTGCATGGTAGTTAAATAGTTAAAAGTTCATATAAGGGATGTTTTAGGGCTAATTTCCTGTTTGCTTGTTTTTGACCCCTCACCTCTTTCCAGAGCACTTACACAAGTGTTTGAAGGCTTTGTTATCTGGGGACTAGCTCAGAAAGAAGCCCCCATTTTTCTTTTACCTTTACCCAGGAAGCATGTGTGTTTAGAGAGCTCCATAGTGAACAACATGTAGATCTTTCTATTTACTTCCTCCTTGCATATCTCAAGATGATGAGCCTGTGTATTTGACTATGCACAAAATATTTTGTAAATAAACTACTTTTTAAAGAAGACTAAGCTTGTTTTATTTCTTAGCTAGACCCTGTATGTAGGGAGAAGGAGGTTGGCTGGCTTAACTTTATTCTCAATGAATTTCTGCTAAACCTGTTTTAACACTGCTATTGAGATTATAAAATCTCAAACATTTTATTACCCAACAGAAAAAAGAACAGGGAGGGGACCAACCAGGCCTCCAGTGGAAGGGAGTCCCACAGTCTGGGAGCAGCCACAGAGCAGGATCTTACTCCCGAGTAAACACGCCTGGGATCCGGTTACTACCTCCTCTTGAAGCAAAAGACTTTGGCATAAGGAAGTGAAATTCCCAGCGATTTTATGCAAAAGAAATTAATTTGCACAGTAACGAGTTATTCTCTAGTATGGTCGCAATCCTGTACCTCCGTTCTGCTGGATGCAAAGAAGAATTACCTTTCAGTAAGGCATGTGTAGGATTAGCGTGCGACTGTGAATGTGTTTAGGATCGCAGTTTAAAAGTAGGATCAGAACACTAGAACTCCAGCTGGTAGTTCGCTCCCTGCTTCTCCACACGTTTACCCAGGAGTAAGTCAAAGGCAAACCCCTTCTGAATAAATCATGTCAAGGAAACTCTGTGATAGGTTTGCCTTGGGGTCGCCCTAGGTCGGAAACAACTTGAAGGTACCCAACACAAGTCCTGTTAGTATTCATAGGCTTCTTCACCTAACATTGTGGTTGTGAGTGTTCAAGTTATTTCAGACTAACGTCGATCATAAGGCGAACCTATCACGGGGTTTTCTTGCCAAGATTTGTTCAGAGGGCATTTTGCTTTTGTCTTCCTCTGAGGCTGAGAGAGTGTGACTTGCCCAAGGTCATCTGGTGAGTTTCCAGCGTACTAGTCACCTCCTTGGCTTTCTCCACACCTACTATCCTGAAATTTGCTTCCCTATGGAGGCCTGCAGGTGAGTCAGCATGGTGCAGTGATGTGAGTCCAGACTTGGAGACCAGGGTTCGAATCTCCACTCAGCTATGGAAACCCACTGGATAACCTTGGGCAAGTCACACTCTCTCAGCCTCGGGCAAAGGCAACCACTCTCTGAACAAATCTTTCCAAGAAACCCTTGTGACAGGTCCTCCTTAGGGCCACCATAAGGAAAGGACTTCGGGAAAGTCTTCCCGCTCACCCTTAATTCTCCATCTGAAAATTAAAAATGTGGTACCGCCTGACGTTTATTTATTTTTTTTCAGTCCTCGAAGACGTTATAAAGGTTATTTTCTCTTTTACCTCTGTCTTGCTGAAATTCATTTATTGGAGAAGAGGCTCAATTGAACCGAATGGGATTCCTTCCGAGTAAATATATTTTGGCTCGGGGGCCCCTAGGAGTAGATCCGTTTAGGCCTGAAAGGAAACTCAATCCGTTTGTAAATCCAGTTAATCCAATGGGCCTACTTTGTAGGGAGCGGAGACTAGGAATTGGATTTGGCATAGATTCCGCAATCCTAGGCGCACGTGGTGAAGACCACGGGATGCCCCGCCGGCTTACATCCGAGTAGACCCACTTAGGTTTGCAGCGGCGAACCGACACACAGGCTGCTCTCGGTCGAAAAACTCCCGGCTCGGTGGAAACCCGACCGCATCCATCTTGCCTGATGACCACCTACTGGTTTATGGTTGCTTTGTTCCAACTACGACAATCAAGAGAATCCTTTATTTACTGTTAACAGTCACTTAAAGCACGCTTCGGAATTCACCAAAGAGAGGGATTTTTTTCTTCTTTTCTGATGGTTACGCTCCCCTCCCTCCTCGCCTCCTACCCCCCCCCCTCGCCTCCTCCTCTCCCTCCTCCTCCTCCTCTTTTAGTAGATTTCAGGAGAATTTGAAGCTCAGAGAGACCAAGGCATGGAAACCGGAGCTGAGCCCGACCCCTGATAGAGCTCTAGTCAGTGATAGTTGAATTCCAATTGGCAAACAAAGGCGAATGTGTGTCAACGACTGAGGTTTTTAAACAGATGTAACTCCTTCCAACATTTAGAAAGGAAGCGAGGAAAGAAGACCAGGTATGCAAGTACTGGCCTCGAGCCTAATGTTACACCCAGCTAAAACAGACCCATTCAATCGGAATGATTTACCTAGGTATTGACTCACAATTCCACAATGGAAGGGGTCTACTCTGGTTGGGGCAAACCAAATAGCCATTGTAAGTCCTACACTTCCCTCCTCACCTCTTCTACTTCCTTGGTTGCTCCTCCAAGGTCCAAATGGAGGGCAGGATCCGCCGGGAACGTGCCCGGGATTTCTCTGCCTTCATTTTCAAGTCGCTGGGATTTTCAGGAGCTTAAGGGGTGGCTGGACTGCCCCAATGAAACTGCATGCGTTTTGGGGGCAGAGAATGGCCCAGCGGTCCTATTTGATTAGAAGCCTGTTTGAAACATGGACTCATTCTCTTTTCAACGGCAGACTATGCCGCTGACGCGCGAATTCAGTTTTTAAAAAAGAGATTTTGAATATTCTGTTTTGATTTCTTTACTTGGGGGTAGTGAACAAGTAAATGGCAAAGCTGGCCGTTCCTTTAAACGGGGAGAGGTAACGATAGCTCGTTACATTTCAAGTTCCCTTATACACTTCCTCCAATCCGTCCTTTCAATAGACACCTCTCTAGAGGCTTTGGTAATATGCATATATATCACACCATCAAAAACCAGATGACCGTCAATTATTGTGTGTGTGTGTTTTTAACCGATTCCAGCCTGTGCCCTCAGAAACATGGATTTCCAACTTTACTCCCCTCTCTTCCTCCACGTTTAATTAGGAAGTTCCTCGGGGCAGAGGCATGTCCCTTTGGATTCTTGGCTCAGGCCTACTCTGCGAAGAAAATCAAGGGCGCATTTGGGTAGCACTCCAAGAAGTATTAGAAGCTGCATCTAGGCACATACAGCTGGACCTATAGGGCAAAAGGGAAACCCCTCAGAGCTATAATATGCAGTAATTTTGTATGGCAAGGGGTACACAATGATACAGTCTGGGGAATGAGAATGTAATGCTGCTTAATAGCTCTCCTAGGATGGAGATTTCTCCAGGTTTCTTTTGGCATTGTCTGCTTAGGAAGGGTATAAACCTTCATTAAAAAGAAAACACACACACCCTTCTCTTAAGGTCCTTGCTTTCAAGCCGAGAGGAACAGCAGAGCTCACATCACCAATACAGGAGCTTTAATGTAGTCCATGATGTTCGTCTTTTATTGCAGGAGATTCATTCATTATTGATAAAACGTTTGCAGTCCCTTCCTGCTTCAGAGCGAAATCGGTCTTTCTTCCCTTGGAATAAACTAACTTGTCTTCCCTCGTTTCCCTTTAAACATAGGCAAAACCCATCAACTCAACCCTCCTTCAGGAGGACCCTAAGGAAGGCTCACAGACCTGTTTAATTCCAGGAGCCAATTAAAAGCAACTGGACTCTGAACCGATTTGCCCAGACCAATAGTTCTGACCAGCCACCTCTGCCAAGCTATGTGTCATTACAGTGGCATGGATTTCTTCCTTAGGCCACAGGCCCTAAAACATAAAGCTGACTCCCTGTACTTCCTATAAATGTTGGCTTTGAAGGGCAAAGTGGATTCACACATGCTGGTAGGAGTCCTGCAGGTTAGTCCCAAACAAAAACCATGACCACCGATGGTTTACATCACTTTAGGAGTAGATGATGAAGACATCAAAAGAGTTCAAGATTTTCCATACCTTGGCTCAGTCATTAATCAGAATGAAGACTGCAGTCAAGAAATCAGAAGAAGGCAAGGACTTGGAAGGGCAGCTAGGAAGGAATTAGACAAGATCCTGAAGTGTAAAGAGATAGAATACTAAAGTTGGATTGTCCATGCTATCTTATTTCCCATTTGTATGAACAGTTGTGAAAACTGGACAGTGGAGAAAGCTGATAGGAAAAAAATCAACTCCTTTGAAAGGTAGTGCTGGAGAAGAAATCAAGCCTGAACTCTCTCTAGAGGCCAAGATGACTAAACTGAGGCTGTCCTACTTTGGCCATATCATGAGAAGACAGGGCTGACTACAAAAGGCAATAATGCTAGAATGAATGTAAGAGAAGGCAGTAGGAAGAGGAAGACTGCGTTCCAGATGGAGAGATTCCATCAAGGAAGTCACAGACCTGCTGTTGAAGAAAGGCTGAATGGAGGTCTCTTATTGGCAGGATGGACATAAGCTGAAGTCTACTTGATGGTAGTTAACAAGACGTCCCAAATGGAATAAAGCCATCGACTCAGTTATCGAATATGCGGTCAAGATTTAGGTAAATCTCATTGATTTAATGGCTCTAGGCTATTCGTGACCAAAATAGGATTTAGGTTAATAATTCAGAAATGGAAGTGTATTTGGAGATACTTCCCCCCAAAAGGGTAGTTTTAAACAGGGGTTAGTTGGGTATCTTTAAGACCTATGAATGTCTTTCATCAGCCATCTGTGAAAGACAGCCTCTTCGTAGCTGAAGAATCGGATTGTGCGCCAAGAAACTAGATGCAGAAAAGCACCGATCAGTTTTAAAAGTGCCGCAATACTTCTTTTTCCTTCCTTCTTTTTATACCGAAACAGACTCGCCCTGCTATCTCTTGGAAAGTTCCAGAACAGAGTATTCTTGTTGTCTGCCTTCAAATCATTTCTTGACTTATGAAGACCCTAAGAGAGAACCTATCATGGAGTTTTCTTGGCAGAATTTGTTCAGAGGGGGGTTGTCATTGCCTTCCTCTGAGGCTGAGAGAGTGTGATTTACCCAAGATCACCCAGTGGGTTTCCATGGCCGGGTGGGGATTCGAACCCTGGTCTTCCAAAGTCTAGCCCAACCCTCAAACCATTACACCATGTTTGCTGTCTTGGGAAAACCGCACAGGTCTGCAGTTTTTCCTAGTTTCTGGATCTCTCTCCTTTCTTTGCTGCTCCCTGACATTTTTGTTGCTAAACTTTGATCTCAGATATATTCGTGTGTATTGCTAGCTGATTTTTCCAGTTCCCCTTAAAGGAAAAAAAGACCCCTGACTACAAACCTGGGAGTAACTCGTCCTCGGTTGGATTTAGTTGCAGATTAAACCCGCTGCGGAATGTGTTATTAACCGACAGTGTTAAGATCAAATGTTGTGTTCAAAAATACTTCCGTGGAAACTAAACGCGGGGAGGGGGAGAGGACTTGTTAGGTTCAAATCCAACTACTGCGGCTTAATTGGTTTATGGATTCAGGGTTTCACTGGACGGTTTAAGAGACGGCTAATAAACCACCGCTGATTAGAAGACGCTTCAGCTTCAGTGCTCAAGAGGGTTATAGTCCGAACAGTCAAAACTCAAAATAGGGTTGGAGGAGAGATCAAACATTTACAACGCAATCCTTTGCACACCTAAGGAGAAAGAAGTGGGTATAGTTTAGGACTGCAACTGCACGTAGGGTTTTATTTTTACTTTTTAAAAATAGCATTACAGTATTAATGCCAGTGAATAGAACTAAAGATTATTAGCCTATTCGTTTGGAAGTAACTGGCTTGTTTTTGTTAATGATACTATTCCACGAACCTCTTTGAACTGGTTTTTTTTTTCGTGTTTTTTTCGAGATAAAGAAGACGAGAGACTTTTAAAAGGAGATAAATTCTCTCTGCTGGAACGAGCTGAAACACTTTCGTGGGAGAGGGCTGCTCACCTTGCATTCAGGGTCTGCAAGACGGGTTAAGATCTGGCTGCGTCCAGGCACTTTTAGGATCGCAACATGTCCTTTCTTTTGGAAACCGGATGTTTCTCGTTGTTAGCAGGACCTTTCACGGTTTTGAAAGCTGGGTGTTCATTTCTTTTTCCATCTGCGGCAGAAACACCTCTCGTTTTCTTCATTCTCCGGAGCATTTTGCTATCGTCGCGTATTTTACCAAAAAAAGGGGAATTGCGAATTGCCCCCCCCCCAAGCTAAAATCTTAGTCGCGTGGACTTGGAAGTCCGCTACATAGAACCCACTTCTGAATGAATACGCATGGGACATGGCGCAGGTAAACCAGATCAGTGCGAAGTGTAGCCAGGGGAAGGGGACCAAAAAAGAAAAAAGATTAAAATATACCCTTTGTCAAAACGGGGGCCAGAACAATTCAGAACTTATGCCTTATATGCCATAACCCCCCCCCGTCTCTCAAAAACGAACCCATAGATTTCCCGGCTGGCTAAATTTGTTGGGAATTTGCCCAGGGAAAATTAGATGGGGAAAGTGCCCGAGCATTTATTTCTGTAGGGTTAGGTCGAGGTGTTTTTGTTTTGTTTTGTCTTTTGCGGAAATCAGAATTTAAAGTCAAGATAGGGCCCCTTCGCTGTTGTTATTTGTCTTAAAGGGACTCGGACTTACAGCCACCCTATCCAAGATTTAATTCCACGGCTTGCCACTGCTTTCCTCTTAGACGGAGAGTGGCTTGGCTTTTGACACCATCCCCCTTCAAAGCAAGCGATCTTGGTACCGTGGCGCTGAGAAAGTGTCACTTCTCCTTACTTCGGACTTCTATTTTCCCACCTGCGAGAAACAACGGGGGGTATCTTTCAGATTTCAGTTTTGACACGCAAAGCCCTGCTCACTTCTTTCTAGACCACGCCTGAGGAGCATTTTCACATTCATATCCTTAAAGCTCCTGTTATGTTGGTTCATACCAAAGAAACAGAAGTGAAAGCACCCCTTTAAAAAGGGGGAGGGTTTTTTCCAAAATACTGAATGATAAATCTGCATTTAGTTAAAAAGGAAGACACCAAGGGTCCGAATTCTATGGGTTCTGACTAGAGTATCGCCATTGAATCAATAGGGGTTGATTTGCCTCCTGGATCACCATTCAATAATTGATTCAATGGGGTCTACTCTCGTTGCGAGTAACTCATACGATTCAGGCCAAGATTTTTTAAAAATATGTCACACATAAGTAGGCGCCACCATGCATATATTGTAAAAAGACCGAGAGCATAAAATAGAAAAAAAGATCCAAGTTTTGAAAAACGGCAGGTTTTAAACCTTGCTCGTTATTTTTGCTGGAGAGAAACGCGAGAGGTTGCAGCCAAGTTTCCCCAACCCGGCACATAAATGCGGGAGTATGGGAGAGAAATAGGAATATTCTCATTAGAAAGACTAACACTGCCTTTAAGCGGTTTGAACGCACCTTCTTCACTAGGACTAGACCAACTCAACTCAGACACTTCCACCTAAATTGGGTTGTGGATCGGGGCGGTTTAGGAAGAATCCCCCCTCGGCGCTAGAGATTTGCACTAATTCGCTTCTAAAATGCCTTCCCAGAGACCCATAAGCCCAGCAAAAGCGACTCCGATCAGTGGGGGAGGGTCTCCTACCATTAACATGTTTAGGAGCCAGAGGTCGTTGCACAGTTAAGCTCAACTAATAGCGTTTAATGTGTGACCGTAACCCCACTAAGTCAGGTTAAGAAATCAGCTAGGCTCAAGCTTCCTAGGGCAGCTAAGGGGTCGGAGACAATAAACAGGGACGCCTTCCTTTCAGGACTGGTCTTTCAGCCTTCCAGGATGACCTGATCCTGGTGATTTGGGTTCGAATCTCCAAGCGCTTTGGAGGCCGACTGGGCTGGTGCTGATCGGACAGCAGAGCCCGGTGGTGCTGAAGGGACAGCTCCCCAAACTCGCGCTCTGGTTTCTTTCTCTCTAGGTTTGTGCCTTCAAGTCTCCAGTCGACTAAGGGCGACCCCATGAATTTCAGAGGGTTTTCTTAGGCAAGGAATATTCAGAGGTGGTTCGGCCAGTTCCTTCCTCTGGAATACAGCCCACCGCACCTGGTATTCATTGCCCGCCTCCCATCCAAGTGCTAACCAGGACCGACCCTGCTTAGCTTAAGATTGGGTGCCTTTAGGGTATTTTGGCTGCTTTCTGATAAATTAGCCAGAGAGGAAAAGGGAGCGAAGAGGAGGTACTGCGATTTTCTTTTCTTTTTTTTTTTAAGGGATTTTTTTCAGGGCCCTCTTGAATACCTTTTCAAAAATATCAGGTACTTTCCTCAGTGTTTTTTGTTTTTACAAAAAAGAATGCCAGTGTATTCCTGCCTGGCAGTGGGTTGGACTAGATGACCCTTGTGGTCTCTTCCAACTTTATGAGTCTATGAAAAGAGATTGGAACCACAGCACACAGCAAGAGGGAAACATTAGCACGGAAGAACCTAATGAGAAATAATTGCGCTCTCTTCTCTCGCTCCAACTTCCCAGGGCATGGATTTGTATCGCGGCTGCTCCTGGCTTGCGTTATTACATTTGTTTTTTTAAAAAAGGAGTGCCTCTAGGCATGTACAGGGTCTATTTCCTCACTGCTGAGTAAACAGCTAGTCCCCAAGCGGCTGGGATTCTAGGTCAGAGTATGTCAATGCCAGGCTTTTCTGAACCCCGGTACCTTTCGACTCCGACTCCTTTTTTGGGGGGAAAGATTTCAGATCTTAAATCTTTAAAAAGCCGTTTCTTTTCTGCAGAATTCAACACTCTCGGTTAATTCGGCAGCTCTGTATTTAGCTGATCGTGATGAATTTAGGGATGGAAAGATCAAAAGGATGAAGATGAAAAAAGCCACCGACAAATCCTAAGTCACGGAAGCGCGGATCCCAAACCCTTTGGAACACATTTGGAAACCGATCTCCCTACACTCAAGTAACTCGGGTTTCCCTCCCGCTACTCAGGCCATCCCAAACGGAGATTGATCCGCTCCCAACGCCACACACACACACACACACACACACACACACGACTCTCCTTTTGTTAAGTTGAAACTAATTTCTTTTTAGAAGGCGGGTGGGTGCGCCTACGGGTTAGGAAACATCCACGTCGAATAAACACCACCAAGGCGGGTCCTTTTTTTTGGGGGGGGGAAGGAATTGTCAAGTGACATCAGCGTCCTGTAATCAAAGATTAATTGTCTTAATCAAATCGATCCACCCTCCGCAAATTAAGACGTCGCCAGCAACAAATTATAGGACAATTATAATCGCAGCGGAGTTGGCGGGGCGATTGGTTGGTTGGTTGGTTGGCAAGTTGGGTGGAAGTGCGGAGCCTGGTGTGTGTGTGTGTGTGGAGAAGCGGCTGGGAGGAAAGGAAGGGGTAGAAACCGAAAACCATAGAAGATCTCCGGATGACAGAAGGCAGAGAGGCACCCACACATCACAAAAGCAGTACAGGCAAAAAGAAAGAGAGCAGCTCGGACTCAGAAAACGCACTGATAGGGAACCAGAAGGGGAAAAAACCTTAAGGGAATCGGGGCCAACACCACTCAGCCCCTCAAAACCGGGACCACATCTTGAAACGCTCAATGGTTTGACTGCTGAGCCTTAGGAAAGGGGGGAGACCCAAAGAAGTCGTTTTCAAACTAAGAGCCCCTTCCTTCCTTCCTTCCTTCCTTCCCCACCCGGTGTGGATCTAGTTTTGGGGAGGGGTGGGGAGCCCTGGCTGGCCCACGGAGCGGGGCGGCTGCTTACCTCCGTCAGCCCCACAGAAGCCTCTCCCCGCTGCCGGGCCAAGCGCCTGGGGTCAGCAGCGCCCGGGCCATCCGAGCGGCGTCGGCGGTGGCTGCGCGGTCCCGGCGAGGCTCGACGGAGCTCCCGTCCGACTCTTGGAGGCACCGGCGGCCGGTTCGCGCGGGGAGGCTCTCGCCCTCCCTCTGGGGGGCTGGTGGGGGGACGGCGATCGCTTTCTCCCAGGCAGGCAGGCAGGCTGGGCAGGACGCCTCCGCCTCCGCCACCGCCGCCACCGCCGCCTCCCGCTCCTCGAGGGCGCTGCAGCGACTGGAAAGAGCCCGCCAGCCCGCCCGCCCTCCACCCGAGCCCGCTCGCCTCCTCCCCCCTCCTCCCTCCCCCGCCCCCTGGCCTCGGAAGGCGCGGGGGAGGGGAGCGGAATGCGTGGGGAGAATCTCCCAGCCTGGCCAAGGCGCTGGCCCTGAGGAGGGTGGGCTCCTCGGCAAACCTACGCTTAAGTAAAGCCCTCGAAAGTGCTGTGGGTCTCACCCCCCCTTCCGTGGCCCCCAGACTCCTCGCCTTAGGCTGGCAGCCTTAGAGAGCAAAGCCATCTGAGCAAGTACCGCCTAACCGTAGCTGCACCCTGACCAAGACATCCTAACCCTGACCAAGCCCATCCTAACTGTAGCTGCACCCTGACCAAGACATCCTAACCGTGACCAAGCCCATCCTAACCTTAGCTGCACCCTGACCAAGCACATCCTAACCTTAGCTGCATCCTGATCAAGCTATACTAACCGTGACCAAGCCCATCCTAAACGCAGCTGCATCCGTGATGAAGCTGATCCTAAGTAGCTGTATCTTAACCAAGCCATCCTAATCCTAGCCAAGCTCATCCTAACTGTGGCTGCTAAGGAGATATGCGCCCCCCCCCCGAGTTGGGCAGAATTTAGACTGCGATCCTACAGTTTGTCCCGTTGAAGTCAATCGGACTTGCTTCTAAGAAGACTTGTGGAAGATTACGCGGTATGTGGGCTTAGGACCGAGCGCTCCAGATGTTGTTGGGCTACAAGTCCCATCAGCCCTAGCCAGCATAGTTTTTGGTCGAGAGTGCTGGGAGCTGCAATCCAACACTATTCCGAGGGCCTTGTGGTTCCCACCCTTGGTTTAGGATTTCAGTTTTACTCCGAAATTAAAACAGGCAGAAAGAAGTTTTGTCCCGCCTCAGTTTGGTCCTTCATTCTCACGTTTTTAACACACACCTAAGGAGTCCCGAGTCTAATTGCTTTCAGCTAGGTAGGCAATAGTCGTCTAAACCTTTCCACAGTCTGGTGAAGCGGAACCGCTTAGACTGATGCGACAGGGGTCCCAATCCTAAACACCTTACTCAAGAGTAAGTCCCAGAGAATTCCACTGAACTTCTTTCCTAGGCAGTTTTCCGAGGTTTAGGTCCGAAATTCTTTTTAACAGAGAGCGAATTTAAAACAACATCAACAAGCGGACATTCGAAATTCCGACTTCTTAGACTTACCTCGGAGTAGACAAAGCAAAGGATCGAAGTGTGAAGCTCTTTCCCAAACAGGGGGGAACGGTGAACCCCACTTGATTCTTGCTCCCAAGTAAGTATACATGGGAGGCTCGCAACATGTCCCTGTGACCCTCCGCATTGAAAATCTGGCTTTGGTTCTTAGGAACAGGTTAGGAGAAGACCACCTAACTTCTCCTGCTAAGCCAGTTTTACAAATTAGGACGCCTGCAGGTCCGTAAAATGGAAGAAATCTATCCCAGCTCTTCCCTAGGACTGGACCCATCGGCTGAACTCTTTTGCAAAACCTGCGAACCTCAATCCCAAACTAAGGCAGTGGTCGTTGGCCATTCTGGACCCAGTGTCCTGCCCCCCTCCACGACTACTAACAATACAAAAATACCAAATGATGATGATAGTAATAATACCTGTAATTGGCAATTGATAATAATATATATATATATTTTTAAAAACCCGAACATAGCCAGGAGGCCACTTTTGATTTTAGAAAAAAACAACCAAAACCCGATTGTTTTAAATGTATTTGCAGGACGAATTTAAAAGGGCGAATTGCTACTCCGCGAGGCTTCCAGGAGAGGAGGGAGTGGATGAAAAAGCACTTTTGGGTGCCGCAGATTGTCCGCTCCCCTCTTCCCCAGCCTGCCCTTAAGCCTGCTCTTCTACCTACCCCTAACCACGAAGTAGGTCTTATTGAATCCAATGGATAAAGGGACCAAGAACTGACTTGTAAAAAAAAACCTGTGGAGTTGGCCCTAATTGATCGGTTTTTTGCTCCACAACACATGATGCTCAGGAGAAGAGGCCGTGTGGAGAAGTGGTTAGAGCTTTGGATTAGGGGAGACCCAGGCTCAGATCTGCTCAGATCTGAAGCTCCGCAGGACACCTGAAGCCAAGAAAGACCGCTCCGCTTACCCTACCTCACAAGGTTGTCGTGAGGATAAAATAGGGAGTTGAGAAGCCAAAGACCTTGAGATCTTTGTAGGGTGGGCTCCTTTGAAAGGATAATAAAGAAGTACCCAAGGGCCGGGGACCCCGGAGTAGTTGTTAAGGTGGGTGTCTGAGCCTCAGTGCTTGAATATTGAGCGCACTTCTGATGGCTTATTCCGGATGAGGCTCAGCTACATAAGAATCTTGGTGGTCGAATTTTCCTAGATTATTTAAGGGGGGGTCAGGCCCCTCAGTTTAGCCTCAGAGAGGGCTCGAGGTCCCTTGTCCCCCATTTTGGGGTTTATGCTCAGAACAATGACGCCTGTTTCCCCCTTATACACCTCTGGCAGGCGAGATTGTGCCCTTTTCACTCCGCTGGTGTCAACCAGAAATAAGAGCTGGGAATTTTTTTAGGGGGGGGACCACCACTCCCATAACCCCCCACCTAGCATTAGTCTTATAGCCACTGGGGGATTCTAGGAGTTGTAGTCTCCAAAGCGTCATAGTCTAGTCCCACCCTGAGCCTCACCTTCTTGTTCGGAGGTCAAAGTCCGTATTCCGCTGAAGGTTGTGAAAGCAGAGTTGTACCTGTGGCACCATTGCGTGTGTGGATGCACCCGGCCTGTTCCCCCTGCAACACAGTTGTCCAGCGCACGTTGCAGTGGTGCGTTTCACTTTTGGGTGCGCCATCAGTCGCTGAGTGTCGCAACTCGCTGGCGAGGTGACATTGCACAATCTTCACATAACTGTGTCTGTAAAGTTAATTAGGGTTGCCAGACTGAAAACTGGAGAGGGCCCCTGTAGCTTTAATGTTTGTATAGAAGGGGCCATTTCGGCAGGAGTTGCTTCCCAGGTAATAACAAGCAACACTTGCTAAATGCTCTCTTCCACGCAGCCACTAAAGGGACAGGAGTCCTCTCCAGTTTTCACTCTTGCAACCAGGGCCGGTTTAAGGAATTTTGGGTCCCCCTGCAACACTTTATTTTGGGGGGCCCATATGTTTATCTCAGGTCAACCTAACCTAACGTAACCTATTCACAGTACAGTTTATTCAGATTATTACTAATAATGTTTTGCAGGAGGAGGGTTACGACGGGCCCCGCATAATGACGTGCCCCCTGCGGCTGCAGGTGCTGCAGGGCCCTTAAACCGGCCTTGCTGGCAACCCTAAAAGCCGTACTCTTGACTTAGGAGCTGGGATTCAGTTGAAATCTACCCCTCTTATTGGCCTCTTAAAGTACCCTGGTTGTGAGCGGGGCAAAACTGTAACGGCGTAATAACCCCGTGTTATATATCGTTTAACTATTGCTGCGTGCCTTCAAGTCAACCCTGGCTTATGCCAATCGTTTGGAAAGGCTTTCCTCTGAGGCTGAGAGAGTGTGACTAGCCCAAGGTCGCCCCATGGGTTTCCATGTCTGAGTGGGATTCGAACCCTGATCTCCCGGAGTACTAGTGCAACACTCACACGACCACCCCACGTTGGTTCAAAACTCTATCCCGAAGTTCTTTACCCTACCCTTTTCGGTAGCGAGTTCCTCCTTTCCCCCGTAACGAGGAGACCCATATGGAGGCCCTCCAATCTATTCATAAAGATATTCTCTCTCGTCTCGTGGCCAGGGATTTCTCAGCCCCACATCCACGCCTGGAGAAACGACTGTTAATTTCAACCCCCCCACCCTCCCAGTATATTTGTCACCCAAATAATTGATTTACACTCTTCCATCCTTCCTTTCCCACTTTCCCTAATCAACGCTCCTCATAAACGATTTGCCGCTTTAGAGGGGTGAACATTCCTGTCCCCTCCTCAGCCCCCACCCCAGAAAGTCAGGCGGCGGTTTAAAAACAGTAGGGAGGCTGTTGGGGTGGGGGGAGAAAACTAAAGAGAGAAAGAAAAGCAGGGGAAAAAAAAAAGGGAAACAGAAAACACACCAACCCTCATAGCCCTAATGAGTTCAATTACAATGTGGTAAACACATTGCCTCTACGCTTTAATTAAGCCTGCTGTCCAATTTTAACTCATTAGTAATTCATTAAGAGAACAGCCCTTAGCTGGCTGCAAAGGGAGGAGGCGCAGATTGGGGAAGTTACATTAACCACAGACCCAGGGGGATTCCTGAGACCGCCACAAGGCGAAAGAGGAGGGGATCCTCAAGCCACAAGGCCGTTAAGCAGGCTTCCTCCCGCATGCTTCCTCATGAGTAAGGCCGGATCCGGTGGACGGTCACTCCCGGGGAAGCTTCCACTGGTGCCAAAGCAGTGAAATGTTACTACCCCCCCCCCGCCAATCCTTCTTAAAGGCAGACAGAGTTGGGAGAAATCAGCTTGTTGGACTATAGATCCCAGAATCCCGAGCTTTGTTCTTGCGTGCCTTCAAGTCTTCCCCCCACTTATGGCGACCCTACCACGGGGGTTTTCTTTGGCAAGATTTATTCATAAGGCGGGGGTTGCATTTGAGGCTGAGCCAGTGTGGCTTGCCCAAGGTCACCCTCCGTGGGTTTCCATGGCCGAGGAGGGATTCGAACCGCGGTCCTCAGGCTCGTAGTGCCACACTCAAACCAGTACACCACACAAGTTTAATCTATTCCACACTGGAACAGCTCTTACTGTCAGCAAATTCTTAGGTGGAACCTCTTTTCCTGTCATTTGACTCCGTTGCTTCGTGGCCTTCTCTCCAGAGCAGCATCCCTCCAGGTATTTGAAAATGATGGTTATCGTATCATTAGGATCGCCATGTACCGGGAACGACTTGAAGGCACAGGACAACAACACAGGGAACCCATCACAGGGCTTTCTGAGGGCTTAGAGCATCTGCCTTGCCCAAGGTCACCCAGTGGGTTTTCATGGCCAAGCAGGATTTGAACCTGAGTCTCCAGACTCGTAGTCCAACACGCAAAATTGGGCCACACTGGCTCTTTTAGGTTTGCCTTAGATCGCCATAAGTCCGAAACTTATGGTGAGTGGCTGAGGGAGTGAGAGGAGGGAGGGGCCCTTGCGAGGCTGGGGGTGTAGATGCAGATTGAGTGGCAGGAGTGGATTGTGAGGTGGAGAGAGAATTTGCATGTGGGTTGTGATTTGCTGAGGGAGGGAGAGGATTGGTTGGGTATGTTTCCTAAGCAGCTAATCAGCACTCTGGGAAAGGAAACATACCCAAACCATCCATCCATCCATATATATATATATATATATATAGAGAGAGAGAGAGAGAGAGAGAGATTTTAAAGCACTCTCTAAAGTTTCCCATGGTATCCCCCAAATAGATTCAGCACCTTGGATAGCACAGGCTAAGAATTCAAATTAAAACACAGAGTGGATTTACCAACTCACTGATGCTGGAACCATAACAAGTAAACCTGTAGGATTCCCTCCTCTCTGCAACGTTTGGCCACCCACCCTACAATTATCAATTTTCCTGAAATGTAGACTTGGACATATCATGAGAAACCATGACTCATTAGAAAAGACAATAATGCTTGGTAAGGTGGGGTCATGATGGAGTTTCCATCATCCTGCCTCAGTGTTGATTGCAACTCCCATCATTCTGCCAGAGAACTACATTTCCCATTATTTGCAAACAGTATTGTCTTGCCAACATGGCATCAGGTAAGGAAAGGGTTAACTGGGGGAGAGGGTCTAAAACACCACCTCCACAGAAGCTCATGAAATGGCATCCCTATTCACATCACTTCACCAGACCAGAAATGGCCAATCACAACTCCTGAACCAGGAATCCCAACTAAGGTATAACTGCTTTTGTGAGAGGACTTGGCAGAGTCAAACCATGTGGCTTTGAAAAGACAAAGGAGGCTCTTTGTAGTCCAGCACAGTGATGGGCAACCTTTTGAGCTTGGTGTGTAAAATTTTGCCAAAAAACTGAGCATAACTCAGGTGGTGTGTCAGTTTGAGGAAAAAACATTATTTCACGATATTTATTGTTTAAATAACATAAATGTATACAGTTGCCCCTCCACATTTGCAGCTTTCACTCTTGTGGTTTTGATTATTCGTGGTTTGCTCAGCAAGCACCCCATTTAAATCAGCTTTTCTCCCTTCCACTCAAGGGAGAGGACCTGATTTAAATGGAGTGCTTGCTGAGCAAGCCAGGTGCTCAACTCCCCGCTCTCCTGGAACTTGGCTCCATGGGGGGGGGGGAAGAGTCAAGCCCCAGGAGAGTGGCCTGCCCGCCCACCCGCCGGCTTCTGTGGCCTTTCTGGCTTCTGTGGCCTTTCTGAGGCAGCTCCAGGGCTTTGAAGCAGCAGAGGCCAGTTAGAGGTCGGGGAGAGTCCCTCCCTCCCTCCCGCCACCTCCCCCCCCCCGCTCCCCAAGGCGGCTCTGGGGCTTCAAAACCTCAGAGCCCCCTTGGGAAGGGCAGGGAGAGACTGGGCAGAGTCCCTCCCACCTGCCTGCCTGCTGCCTTACCCAGCCTTTCCGAGGTGGCTCTGGGGCTTCAAAACCCTGGAGCCCCCTTGGGAAGGCCAGGGAGAGGCTGGACAGACTCCTGCCAGCCGGCCGCCTTACCCGGCCTTTCTGAGGCAGCTCTGGGGAAGCATGGCAGGCCTTGGGGGGGGGGTGGCCAGATGGAGGGGGACACCCATCCACCACTTTCTTCCACCCTCCCACCCTTCCTAAAGTGGTGATTGGGCTTCAAAGCCCCACCCACCACTTTCCTCCCCACCCCCACCTCCCTAAAGTGGCGACTGGGGCTTTGAAGCCCCGATCGCCACTTTAGGGAGGGTGGTAAGGTTGTGGGTGGGTGGGGGGAGGAGGCCTACAGCTGCATGTCAGCCCATATGGCTACGTGTGTCAGTGCTGACACGCATGTCATCATAGGTTCGCCATCACTGGTCCAGCATGTTAGAGCCAAAGGCTGGGGAATGGCTGTTAGAGCAAGCCACCTGGCTTAGCTCACAGCTTCCCTGATACCATCTGAAAGCCAAGAGACTGCAAAATAGTGAGTAGAACCTCTAGGGCCTGTTTAGGATCGTGTTAGGGAATTATATTAATTTCTTCCACTTTGGTTGGATGTAGCTGAATTTAGTAACTGAATGTAACTTAGAATAACTGAATGCTTTGACTTTAATACCTTGTTATTTCTGTAACTTTAAGGCCTGCCGGGGGCATGGAAGAAGCCTTCCCTATGGGGGATTGATATAACTTGAACTCGCTTGAATAAAATAAGTCTTCTTAATCTTCCTATTGATGCTGCACATGCTTATACCTCTTGGTTTTGCTACATTTCTCTGTCTCTCGGGGGATAGGAGGGAAGAGTTGGTTGGGTCACAGTGACAGGTAGTCCCAGTGGGTATCTAGTCTCTCACTGGGGTGGTTATAAACACTGAAGTGAGTGGTGGCAGCTTTTGCCCTGTAGGGGGCACTCTGGAGTGAGGCCACATGGGGTCACCTCTACACGGGAGCTAATCTGGGGGTTCCAAGGTGAGACCCCAGTTTAGCTTTAACATGGATAGCAGCAGTGCTTTGACGGAGTGCATCAATGTGGAAAGTTAGGAAAACTGCTTCTCTCTGCCTCTGTCCTGCCTGTCTTTTTCAGAGGGAAGGGGGGTGAGTGAGGTGGTGGTGTGAGGAGTGACTTTACATTGTTCAAGCATTCTGTGCCTTGAGAGTGAAGAGCTTTGATTTGCTCTCATCGTTGAGAATAAAATGCTGTTTGTTTTCCCAAAGAGGACTGCATCATAGGTGGATAGACTCATTCAAGGAAGCCATAATCCTAAGTTTGCAAGACCTGAGCAGGGCTATTGATAACAGGGTGACTTGGGCCAAATCCACACTATACAAATAATCCAGTTTGAAACTGGATTATTTGCCATGGAACCTCCCTATGGAATCCTGGGATTTGTAGTTTGGTGAGGCACCAGCACTCTTTGGCAGAGAAGGCTAAGATCTTGTAAAACTACAAACTCCAGGATTCAGTTGGAAGGAGTCATGACAAATAATATGGTTTCAAACTACTGTAGATTATTTGTGTAATGTGGATTTATCCTTGGAGGTCTCTCATTCATAGGGTCACCATAAGACAAAAACAACTTGACTGCAGCTAACAACAGCAAGACTGTAGGCTACTTGGGGCAGGGATGAATCTCTCTTTGGCTGCATCTGCACTGCAGAAAGAATCCTGTTTGACATCACTTTAACTGCCATGGCTGAACGCTATGGAATCCTGGGGTTTGTTGTTTGTTTTGGTAACAGAGCTCTCTGGTAGAGAAGGCTAAATATCTTGCAAAACTACAAATCCCAGAATTCCATAGCATTGAGCCATGGCAGTTAAAGTGGTGTTAAACTAGATTATTTCTGTAGTGCACATGCAGACCTCACCTCCAACTACTGGGAAAACAATAAAGAGATCTATCAACCTATGTCTGCCATTCATAAACCAACAGTGTAGAGGCTTGGGAAAGAGTTAACAGGTAGAAACCTTTCTGGATTGTTTTAAAATAGGTGCTTCACAGCACAACCCAACACTTATCTACATAGAAGTGAGACCCATTGAGTTCAGTGGGACTTCTTTTCATAAAAGGGATCACTGTCATAGGACTGCAGTCTCAGAAACCAGCTAGCTAGTGATTGCTAGAGTTAACAGACAGGAGAAGTGGCATCCTCTACTAGTTTCAAAACAACATGCCAAAAATGTTAGGTTGCACTTATTTGGGGAGTAAGCCCCATTGCATTTAGAACCAGACTTACTCTATGTAGACTTTCGTGTTTTTGGGGCGTATCCACTCCAGGTTTTAGCCTGAATTGTTCCGGGTGCTGAACCCTTCTCAATGGGTCACCTTGGACACAACCTTTAAAGTCTGGAGTACAACTTGGAGCACATTTCCAACACCCATTCCACCGATGTGAAGATCTGTGATGAACTCTGCTAACACCTCCTCACCCGTACAACAGGCATCGATTAAGATTGCTTTTATTGTCAGGATATAGATGCATACGGTAACATTGCATAGACAGTTCTGAAGCTTGGGTGGGAAAACACCTTTGTTAATACAGTCTGCCAGTTTCAGTTCCATCCCCCTCCACCACCTTGCCATTACAGTTATCTATAGTTATGCAGCCCTCCTTACACATTCCCAAGCACTCTATAGCAGCCAGTGACCTTGGTGCACTGCTGAGACATTTCTCCCAGACATACCAGCCCCAGCTCCCAAAATGCCTTCTGCTCATGTCAAGTCACTGGTAGTATGAAGCACAGGCCTAGTAATGCTAACTACTACATATCCCAGCCACCTAAGCACTAAACAGCATTCTAATTAGCAAGCAGCACCAGGGACCTGACAAGACCATTGATACAGAAGCCAACAAAGTTGTATGTATGTTGATCCTATGCTCTGCTTTAAAAATAAAGATTTCTGGAAGGGAAAATTAATATTTCCAGCCATTCTCTGTTCCTGGTGCTTTCTGGGATTGCTTTCTGCATGCTGTTATAGGCACAAGAGCAAAAAATTGACAGCTGTATGCTTCCTGATTATTCACAATGGAACTTAGTGGAGGAAAAACATGTATCTTTCTTCCATGAAGGAATTATAGACAGCATAGCTAAGACTTAACTAGAGTTCCATCCAGAGACTGGCCATGCATCCTTAAATTCAGGAAGACTGTTGAATCAGGTGCTATGAGGCCAGCCCCTAAGAGAAACTCCACATTGATGGTGAAATGGGGTAACATGGAAAGAATGGTGTTTGATTTTCAAGTCATAGTCTAGTGTGATGGGTGACTGTAGGTAAGTTGTTACAACTGACTAAATAGAGCAGCTGCTGGTTTTCATGCCAGTGGGGTAATGACTCCATTCTGCATTTTAGTGTGAACTTTAAAGGAGGTACTGGACCCATTTGGGCTTGGTTGGATAGTTCTTTGGGTTGGTTTGGATCATTCCTTTTAAGTAAAACCCCAATGAATTTATCACCCCACTGACATGGAAGCTGCCAGTCATTGCTGAAAAAGTGAGACGTCTATGGTGCACACGCGTATGTTGAAACATGTGGTCTATCTCAGCTTTTTCAAAAAGCAACAGTGCTTAGAAACAACTCAGTTACCTATCATCAAAATGTCTTCTGTTTTCGATTTTCAGGTTGTGAATGCTGCAGGTGATGTAGCCAAAATGGCAAGGTACCCATGCAAGAGGGAAGAACAAATAGAACTAGGAGATCTTCAAGGTGTGCAGAAATCCCAAAGCTTTAGGTAAATAAGCTTTAGGTAAATAACTGTAAATAAGCTTTAGGCAAATAACTGTAAATAACTGTAAAAGGGGAGGGCACCCCAAAGAGCCCAAAGAAAACTGGGTGTGTTCAGTAGCCATATACTGCTGAGACACTAACAGGTCTGGGTCAGAAGGTTCATTAGAGGTTCATTAGAGGTCCTTTTTCTAGGGTCTGTGTGCAGCCATGATTAGAGTTTTGGATGGTGAGTCTGGAAACCCAGATTCTAGTCCCCACTCAGCCTTAAAGGTCACTAGGTGGCTTTGGGTCCATCATGGAGTCTCAGGTTAACTTTCCTCAAAGGAGGGCTTTTTCTGTTGTCGCCCCCAAACTATGGAACAGCCTGCTGGATGAGATCTGTCAATTGACATCTTTGGACAGCTTCAGAAAGGCTGTCAAGACGGATCTCTTTCAGCAGGCCTTTCCAGAATAGATTATCCTGGCCTCGGGAACCCCCCCCCCACTTCCTTCAGGAGAGTTTCCTTTGTTAACAGAACTGAATATCGCTGGGGACTTACTGTTATTGCCAAATGTAGGTATGTGTTTTTATCAAATGTTTTAATTGTTGTTTTAATTTGTAATTGATTAAATTTGTAATTTGTAATTGATTTGTAATTGATTTAAGAGGTTTTCCTGGACAGAACAGAACGAACAGTCTTGGATGGGGACCGCACAGAGGAAGTGGCTGCGGAGGAGAGGGTCACTTCACAGACACAGGAAGTAGACAGCTGGAGGAATGTCACACACAGAACAAGAAAATCCAGGGATTCTTCGAGCAGCTTGCAGCTACAGAATTGATTCGAAGCCCTTTCCCTTATCAAGGACAATGAGGAAGAACAGCATGGACAGACTTCAGGGGCAGAGCAGGGGACCTTGAGAGGACCACCGCAAGGAACAGCCACTGCTAAGCCTCGGCAGAGGCGTGTGGTGGTGGTTGGAGACTCCTTGCTGCGGGGTACAGAAGCAGTGGTATGTGGCCCTGACAAGATGACTCGGGAGGTGTGTTGTCTCCCTGGGGCAAAGATCTGTGATGTGACTGAGAGGCTGACAAGACTCGTCAAGCCTACAGACCATTACCCCTTCCTTTTGGTCCATGTGGGAACAAATGATACTGCAAGGCACAGCTTTCCCAAGATCAGAAGAGATTATGAGGCCCTGGGGAGGAAGCTGAAAGAAATGGACGCACAGGTGGTCATCTCGTCTCTTCTGCCAGTTGAAGGGCATGGTCCAAGAAGGGAGAGGAAAATAGCTGACTTAAACAACTGGCTCCGTAGATGGTGTCGCCAAGAACAAATTGGATTCTTGGATCATGGACTGCGCTTCCATGCGGGGGGACTTCTGGCAAGAGATGGGGTGCATCTTACAAAAGTTGGAAGAAACATTTTTGCCAACAGTCTCAAGAATTTGATCAGGAGAGCTTTAAACTGAGTCAAATGGGGGAGGGAGACAGTATTCTGGAAGGCAAAAGGGCTGGAGAAAATAGTCAAACTGTCACAGAGGGAACAAGGCAAACAGCACAAGGACCCAACAGTGGGAGGCAAAAAAACTTGCACAGGAAGCAAGTAAAGGGAACACATGGTCTCAGATGTCTCTACACTAATGCACAGAGCATGGGAAATAAGCAAGATGAACTTGAACTCCTCGCACTACAAAACAAATACGATATAATAGGCATTACTGAAACCTGGTGGGATGAGTCTCATGACTGGAATGTAGGAATAGAGGGGTATAACCTTTATAGGAGAAACAGGCCAAACAGGAAAGGAGGAGGAATAGCATTATATATCAGGGATATTTATACCAGTGAAGAGATCTATGACATCAATACTGGAAGCCAGGTGGAGAGCGTCTGGATAAAAATTAAAGGGGAGGGAAACAACAGGGATGTTATTGTGGGACTCTACTACAGACCCCCAAATCAGACGGAGGAATTGGATGTTGCCTTTCTAGAACAGATGAACACACATGCAGAAAGGAGAGATGTAGTAGTGATGGGGGACTTCAACTATCCTGATATTTGCTGGCAATCTAACTCAGCCAAAACTACAAGGTCTAGCAAATTCCTTACATGCCTGGAAGACAATTTTATGGTCCAAAAGGTGGAAGAGGCAACAAGGGGGTCAGCTATTTTAGATCTGATCCTAACCAACAGAGACGACCTGGTTAATGGGGTGCAAGTGGTGGGATCCTTAGGTGAGAGTGATCATGTTCTCCTGGAGTTTGTTATACAATGGAAAGGAGAAGCCAGGCATAGTCAGACATGCATTCTTGACTTTAGGAGAGCTGATTTCAATAAACTCAGGGAAATACTGGGAATGATCCCATGGTCAGGAATACTAAAAGAGAAGAGACCTCAAGATGGATGGGACTTTCTCAAAAGGGAGATACTGAAGGCACAATTTCAAACAGTACCATTGAGGAAGAAAAATGGGAGGTGTCTCAAGAAACCAGGATGGATGACTAAAGAACTTTCAATGGAGCTAAGTTTTAAACGGAACATGTATAGGAAATGGAAAAGGGGGGAAATCACCAAAGAAGAATTCAAACAGATAGCGAACATGTGTAGGAGTAAAGTCAGAAAAGCTAAAGCGCCGAATGAGCTCAGGCTTGCTAGGGAGGTTAAGAACAATAAAAAGGGTTTTTTTGGGTATGTCCGCAGCAAAAGGAGGAAGAAGGAAATGATAGGGCCGCTACGTGGAGAAGATGGCAAAATGCTAACAGGGGACAGAGAAAAGGCAGAATTACTCAACACCTTCTTTGCCTCAGTGTTTTCAGAAAAGGCAAAGGAGGACCAACCTGAGGAGAATGGAACAGAGGACACAATAGGGGAAATCCAGCTCAAAATAAGTAAAGAGGTAGTACAGGAATACCTTCTTAATCTAAATGAATTTAAATCTCCAGGACCAGATGAACTACATCCAAGAGTATTAAAAGAGCTGGCAAATATAATCTCAGAGCCATTGGCAATAATATTTGAGAACTCCTGGAGAACAGGAGAAGTCCCAGCAGACTGGAGGAGGGCAAACGTTATCAGAGGCAGAGCTAAGAGGCTGCTAGATGTGAAACTATCTTTAGAATCCCCAACATGGACAGCTCAAGTCTTTGCTATCAACTTGCATTTGGTATTCCAGAGGCATTCAAAAATTACACTTGGCAATGAAAGTTTCATTTCCAATGGCATATCTTCAGTAGACCCTTCATAATCAGCAGAGGCAATGCCATAATCACAAAAAGTCAACATGGGTTTCAGAGAAACAAGTCATGCCAGACTAATCTGATCTCTTTTTTTGATAAAGTTACCAGCTTGGTAGATGAAGGGAATGCTGTGGACATTGCATACCTTGATTTCAGTAAGGCCTTTGACAAGGTTCCCCATGACATTCTTGCAAACAAGCTTGTAGAATGTGGGCTAGACAAGTTAACTGTTCAATGGATTTGTAATTGGTTGACCGGCCGAACCCAAAGGGTGCTCAGCAGTGGCTCCTCTTCGTCTTGGAAAGATGTGACCAGTGGGGTGCCACAGGGTTCTGTCCTGGGCCCAGTGCTATTCAACATCTTTATCAATGACTTAGATGAGGGAATTAGGGGCATACTTATCAAATTTGCAGATGACACCAAATTAGGAGGAGTAGCTAATACCCTAGAGGATAGGATCAAAATTCAGAATGACCTGGATAGACTGGAGAGCTGGGCCAAAGCTAACAAAATGAAATTCAATACGGAGAAATGTAATGTACTGCATTTAGGGCGGAAAAATGAAATGCATAAATATAGGATGGGAGAGACCTGGCTGAATGAGACTACATGCGAAAGGGATCTAAGAGTCCTAGTAGACCACAAGTTGAACATGAGCCAACAGTGTGATGCGGCAGCTAAAAAGGCCAATGCGATTTTGGGCTGTATCAATAGAAGTATAGTGTCTAGATCAAGGGAAGTAATAGTGTCACTCTATTCTGCCTTGGTCAGACCTCACTTAGAATACTGTGTCCAGTTCTGGGCACCACAATTCAGAAAGGATATTGACAAATTGGAGTGTGTCCAGAGAAGGGCAACTAAAATGGTGAAAGGTCTGGAAATGATACCTTATGAGGAGAGACTTAGGGAGCTGGGTATGTTTAGCCTGGAAAAAAGACGGTTAAGAGGCGATATGATAGCCCTGTTTAAGTATTTGAAGGGATGTCATGCTGAGGATGGAGCAGGCTTGTTTTCTGCTGCTCCAGAGACTGGAACACGGAGCAATGGGTGCAAGCTCCAGGAACAGAGATTCCACCTCAACATGAGGAGGAACTTTTTGACAGTAAGAGCTGTTCGGCAGTGGAACACACTCCCTCGGAGCGTGGTGGGGTCTCCTTCCTTGGAGGTCTTTAAACAGAGGCTGGATGGCCATCTGTCGGGGATGCTTTGATCAAGATTTCCTGCGTGGCATGGGGGTTGGACTGGATGGCCCTCGTGGTCTCTTCCAACTCTGCAATTCTATGATTCTATGATTCTATGATTAATAACTTTTTAAGGGGGGGGAGGGAGTATATTGTTTTACTGTATGTTTTTTTAATGTTGTGAACCGCCTTGATTGGATTACCAAAGGGCAGTATATAAATACATTTTATTATTATTATTATTATTAAAGGGTTATCTTGAGGCTCAACTTGAGATGAGCAGGGGTATTGTGTAAGCTGCTTTGGGTTCCCCTGAGGATGTAAAGATAAAGTCTGAGTATGGTTGGGCTGGGTTGCTATCTTTAGGTCTGTCTGTGGCTGCAGCCATCTTGCTCATACTGTCATGATAAAAAATACAGTACTTTGTATTGTGGTGTTCCCCTCTCCATTACATCTATGGAACTCAGGTTAGTAGGGTTCTGAAATAAATGAATTGGCAACAGTGTCAATACAAGATCTGTTTATTAAATGACGAGACTGATACATGATAAAATAACCCATCTTTATTTACTGTATATGCATTACAATTCTAATGCTTGCCCCCTTCAATATATTCCCCATTCACACTCACACACCTTTGCAGTCTTGTTTTCAACTGGTTGAAGTTGTGGAGCAGATCAGTTTCTGTCAGCTGTTTCAACACATCTGCCGTTTTCTTCTTTATTGTATCAATTGACTCAAAATGTGTTCCCTTAAGCATCGATTTCACTTTAGGGAAAAGAAAAAGGTTACATGGTGCCAAATCTGGTGAATATGGAGGATGTTCAAGTGTTGTAATACATTTATCAGCCCAAAACTGCTTCATAGAAAATGCTGGGTGAGCAGGCACATTGTCTAGATGAAGAAGGAAACCATTTCCCTGCAGTTCTGGCTTTTTTTCCTGACTCTTTCTCTCAGCCTTGTCAAAACTTCCTTATAATAAAGCTGGTTCACTGTTCTGCCTTTTGGAAGCCATTCTGCCAAAATTACACCCTTGATGTAAAAAACAAACAAACAAACAAACAAAAAACCCGATTGAGCATGGCTTTGAATGTGGACTTGCTTTGACGTGCTTTTTTTATTCTTGGTGATGATGGTGTTTTCCAGTGCATTGACTGTTGTTTTGTCTCAGTATCATACTGGAAGATCCATGTTCCAATCCAAGTGATGATTTTTTTGAAAAAGGTTTGGGTCTGCCTCAAGTTGCTGCAGAATGTCAGCACAAATTTCCTTGCGGCACTCTTTTTGCTCTGGTGTGAGAACACCTAGGGACCATCTTAACTGTTGCTGCTCGCTAGGAAGGTTTTTTTAATAACAATTGTATTATATGTTGATTTTAATCTGTATTGATTTAATAATGTTTTAAGGGGGGGAAGGGATTTTGAGTTGTTTTATATTATGTATTATTTTACTGTTGTAAGCCGCCCCGATTGTTCACAGAGGGGCGGGATATAAATAAATTTTATTATTATTATTATTATTATTATTTATTATATTGGCACAAGCTTTTCTCATGTTGAGATCCTCATGCAAAATTTCCCATGCAGTGTCTTTGTCAATGTTCATAGCTTCAGCTATCATTCAGACACAGAGTCGGCAGTCTCCCCAAACAATCTGGCTGATTTTTTCCCACAATTTCTTTGGCTCATATGTGAGACCTGGGAAACCCCCCTCATCTCCCTTTATAGCGGTCCTGAGCTGAGAGACTCCTGGGGGCAATGGACAGAAAACCAGGGAGTGGAAGACTGACATGGCAAGAATCCTGAACTGAAGCATTCTACACTGCAATGTTTTATTGTAGTTCCAATTGTTCACCTCTATCCCTGTTTCTTATTCAGCCTTACTTTATGTATCCACATTTTCTATCCAGATGGTAATTTCTGGCTTGAAAGAGACAGGAGCTGCCATCTCTTCTGCAAGACAATCCCTGGCTTAGGCATTCGAGAGACTTCATAGCCATGTTAAATCGTGTGCCTGCATTATGCATGGAGCAATTTGACACATGTAATTTTTAATACCACATCATTACCCTTTAAACTGAGTGCTTATCTGCACTGATATTTGGACAGCACACATACTGTGCTGTGTTCATTTGGCTAGCTCTGCAGCAAATGTGGTTAATATTGCAGAAGAGGGCACATCCAAACCTCCTAGATAGCTGGATGCCGTCTGGTGGAATGCTTTGAGTCATGGTCTATTTCTGCATTTGTTGATGCAACTGCACAGTTTAGATAGTGTTCTGTAATAATGATGAACCTCTTGTTTGAGAATGAGTTTGCTTCTGTCTCCTTGCTAATAACAGGCAGCCTTCTAACATCACCCACCATGCCTTGTGACTGCATTCTAGCACACCCTTGTGCTGGCTGCTGGCTTCCATGTCAGTGGCTTGGTGGAACAGCTCTGGGTTTAGATCAAACTTTAAAGGAGTTATCCAAGGTGCTGAATCATCCAATAGGTTTTGCACCTTGGACAGTTACAATTAAGACCCAGAGTGGATTTGTGGCCCACTGACTTGAAAACCACCAGCCTCCACTGGCCCTCACTTAGATCTTCAGTGATTTCTCAGCAGCCTTTACTGGTCCCTATTATCTAGGCTGTATCATTTGAGGGCTTGTCTATATCGTGAAAATACTCCTCATAGAGTTCAAGGAGAATATGTTTTGTCTAAATGGGATCCTGCATCAATCCACCATATCCAGAAGGAGAAGGGCCCAAAATGCGAAGTAGTGGGAAAAGCCTTAGTGGTTTTTCCTGTATTTAAAAAACAAAAACAAAACAAAAACCCCTCCAAAGGAAACATGCATTTCCACTCATTGGGACAACCAATTGGGACAGTCCTTCCTGAATCTTTGTTTGCGAAGAAAAGCCAGAGAGAGAGAGAGAGAGAGATGTATAGTTGTCAAACTATATACATTCACTGGACAGTGAAGAAAGCTGATAGTACTGCAGACTGAATCTTAATGGGATTTTAATCCCAATTTTAAAGGATCTGTTCAAGGTGCTGACCCTTACTCCTAGAATATGTTCAGCACCTTGGACAATACCTTAAAGTTCCTCTTTAGTGTATTCCCTGAGCCACTGACATCAGAGCTATCAGTCTCTGTTGGTGGCCCTTTGATATGACTCCATTGTTCATTATGAACTTCCAAATTAGGGTTTTGAACTACAGTATTTTTCTACAATGCAGCTGCCCTGGTTTCACCTATGTATTTATATTGTATGGTACAACAGTCATTCCTCCACATTTGTGGGTTAAGCATTTGCAGATTTGATTATTCGCAGATTACTATTTATGTTCTCTCTAGGAATTTTCTAGGTCCTTGAGTGAGATTCAGTTGTATACTTCCTCTGGAAGTTGACCACAGAGTTGTGCTGGAGGACCTAGAGATTCCTACAGAGAACACTTCTCTAGGCATCTCTAGGTTCTTCTAGCGTGAGTCTATGGTATGCTTCTGCCAGATGTTGATCATAGAATCACACTGGAGGACCCACAAATGCCTAGAGAAGTGTTCTCTCTAGAAATCTTTAGGTCCTCCAGCATGACTCTATGGTCAACTTCCAGAGGAAGCAGACTATAGAATCATGCTGGAGGACCTACAAATGCCAAGAGGAGTGTTCCCTCAGGTTAAAAAAAAATAGCAGGCCTATATTTCTGATTTTTCCACTTTTGCAAGGGGTCCCCCACTCCTAACCCCCATGAAAGTTGAGGTCTGAGTATATATTGTATTGTATTATCATAGAATCATAGAATTGCAGAGTTGGAAGAGACCACGAGGGCCATCCAGTCCAACCCCCTGCCATGCAGGAAATCACGATCAAAGCATCCCCAACAGATGGCAATCCAGCCTCTGTTTAAAGACCTTCAAGGAAGGAGACCCCACCATGCTCCGAGGGAGTGTGTTCCACTGCCAAACAGCTCTTACTGTCAAAACGTTCCTCCTAATGTTGAGGTGGAATCTCTGTTCCTGGAGTTTGCATCCATTGCTCCGTGTTCCAGTCTCTGGAGCAGCAGAAAACAAGCCTGCTCCATCCTCAACGTGACACCCCTTCAAATACTTATACTGACTGATATTCAGCTACATCTTATTGCCTGTATGCCCCTGTTGTTCTATGCCCTTTATGTTTTTCACAATACTATTTATGTTCATATTTATACTTTTCTGATTTTCTGTTTGGAGTTGTTCCAGCCTCACCAGTTCCAAACTGGTATTTTGCTTGTTTTTACCCTTCCCCTTATTTCTTGTTGTTAGAATCTATTGTATGTTCAAACCCACCCCCCCACAACCTGCCATCTAGTCCAGCCTTGGACTTCCTCAAATCTATATGTTCATGGGATCCTGCTGGCATTTGATAGCTGGCCATTTTCTGAGCTCCAGTAAGTTTTTAATAATGCTCAGAATTCAATGTAGTTTTATTGACATGATGTACTTTTGCCAAACAGTTAAACTGATTAAGACGGCATGGATTTTGAAGGGATCAATATTCATTTTAAAAACTCTTCTGAAATGTATTTTTCCTTTGCTTAATCCCATCCATTCCTATCAATCAATCCATAATTGTGTTTAAAGTTGATATTTTCACATTTGAACCCATTTCTTCTTTAGAAAGCAAAATGGAAAGGAGTGAAAGCATTACTTTCTGAATCTAAATGATGAATCTAGATGATGAATTTGAATCTAGATGGTGATGGTGGCAGCAGCCGCAGCAAAGGAGAAGGAGGTAAAGGAAAATTACGAATTTAGGCCAGGTGCTCTGAGCTTGCTATATATCATAGTCCACCAGTCTTTTAGCTTTTAAGAACTCCCTGTTTGAACAGATTTTAAATGTTTGGGGCAGAAGGATGTGGAATGAACAGGAGCTGGATTGAGTGTTCAATGCTTTTAAAATTTTTTTGTGATGCATATTGTTTTAGCTAGTTTGTTTTAAGCCACATTGAGTTCCATTTTGGGATTAAGATGAGCTATAGATCAAATAATAAACAAACAGACAAACAAACAGTGGGTTTGATTAATGTACAGTTGTTACCAACCCTGATGCCCCTCATATTGGAATATCAAATAACTGGCAATATTTAATAATTTGGCTTAATGTGGTCTTCCGTGTGGTTAACAGGTAAACCAGGGATCCCCAAATACCAAGTTTGGAGTCATGTATGACCAAGGGAGGGCCCTTTGGAAATTCCCCAAAACACATACTCAGGTCAGAATTTAACAAATGGAGGTGAGTCATTCACTAATCCACTCAATGATAGCAGAGTCCTTGATGCCTGTAAAATGGGTCCTTCCTTCCTTCATCCCCTTCAGACAAAAGACTTTGCCTGCTCCTATTCAATTCCAAATACAGCACCCATTAACGATCATTAACTCTTCCAGAGCACCCATTGTCTAGTCCTGGGAACCTCTGAGAAACGTTGTATTCCACTCAAAATCCCATCCCTTCAGGGGAATTATTCCATATAAATATCACCCTAAAACACCACCAAAGCACACACAGTTCCACTTCCTTTCAACTTCATGTCAGACGGTGTAGTCATCCCAGGGCCGGTTTAAGAGCTCTGCAGCACCTGCAGCTGCAGAGGGCCCATCATTGTGGGGGGGCATCGTAACCCTCCTCTTGAAAAAACATTATTAGTAATAATCTGAATATCCTGTATTGTGAATAGGTTAGGTTAGGTCACATTGACCTGAGATAAACATATGCCCCCCAATAAAGTATTGCAGCCCCCCCCCAATTCCTTTAACTGCCCCTGAGTCATCCTGTTTCCCGGACTCCCTCACTGTCAGTGGCCTTTGCAATCTCAGCTCTGCAGCTCTGCAGGATTGGTATAACCTGCAATCCCATTACTCTATTCATCTATCCAAAACCTTCCTACTATCTTCGACAGCCTTGTGTGATTGCCTGAAGCCTGAGAGTTTGTGTGAATGCTGTTGATATTAATTTCCAATAAAGATAATTTAATTGTACATTTTAGAGTCTCCTCCATTACTACAGGTATACGTAGGTTAAAAGAGCCCACCGTTACCCAATCTCTTGCTGCTATACTTGAGTTAATTAATATGCCCCATAATAATTTTGGACCCCACACAATTTGGGTAACACAGTCGGCCCTCCACATTTGTGAGTTTAACTTTTGCAGATTTGATTATTCATGGATTATTTGCTGCTGCCTCTACTGCTGCCATTTTTAGCAGGGACTGCAAGCCTCACGAGACTCAGAGAGACTCAAAACATGTGTTGAGACTTGTAAGTGCCTAATAAAAATGGTGTAGGGCAGCAGCGGAGAAGGCGGCAAGCCCTGCCAGGCTCCTACTTCTGCCTTGTGAAGGAACCACATTGCTTCAAAGGCATCCACAATGGGTTGAGTCTGAGGATTGTACTTTTTGCATTGTGTTAAATATGTTTTGGGCTGACTAAAGATATTCATGTTTTTCCACTTTTATGAGGATCCTACATTCCTATATTTTTTCAGGAAAGTTTAGAAAAAAATTCCATTGTTGGACTACAGCTCCCAGAATTTCCTCAGAATCCTGGGAATCTCGGAGAGTTTTAGTTCAAAAGGAATGTTCTAAAGCCCTGAAATTTGGTCTTTCTTTCTTTTGACCTTTTTTTCTACTACTGTTCTCCTTCTCTCCTTCTCCCTCTCCTTTCCATTTGTTTCTGGGTCTGAAAATAGGTTTAATAGCTTTGCTTTAGCCTTGTTGTAAACTGCCTTTTGTCCCATGTCATGAAAAGTGCAGGATGTCAATCAATCAAATCTGTCTGTCTATCTATCTGTCTCTATCTATCTATCTATCTATCTATCTATCTATCTATCTCTTCTGTCTCCTGCCCTTTTCATGGCATGGCAAAGAAAACTTAGGAGTGCATTACTCCATAACAGGAAAACCCTATACACATTAGCCAGTGGTTCTTAACCTGCGGCCCGCAGACCTCCAGGGGGCCATGATGTCCTCACAGGGCTTGACCTCCTCCTTGCAGTGGAGTGGCCATGCGATAGGAGCCAAGGCAAAGTCTGGCTGGCTTGACCTGTGCATTGCTGCTCAATCCACTCCAGCCACAAACTTGCAAGAAGAAGAAGAAGGAGAAAAGTCTCCCCTCCCCCCAGTGCCTCTGGAGGAAGGTTTAATGGATGGTATAATTGTATCATCATCATCATCATCAGGTATCATTACTGTATTATTATTAGGGTTTTAAGTCTTGAGTTAAGTCTTGGGGGTCCGTGGCAGCAAAAGTTAAGAGCCACTGCACTATGTTGTATGATGTTTAAAAGGAAAGTTTGATGTATGGAAATATATGAATTCTTATAAGTTGATTAAAATGGATCGAGGCTGAAGAAGTCTGTAATGAAATGGTTGGAAACATCTCAAGCCAACCATCTCTGCTTGATTACTCCTGAGTCAAGTATTTATATTTCTGCTTTGTTTGCTTATTGTGATTACTCCAAAGCAAAGTTTCCATGGGTTTCATCATTTGTTTGATTATGCTAGAGTCAAGTATCTATAACTGTGACTACTCATAAGTAAAGGTTCCACTGGAATTTGGGACTCTTTGAGATAAGTAACATTGGACTTCATTTAATTTTTGTTTATGTATTTTCAAAGGACCACTAATCTAATTTGTTTTTGAAAAAGGTAGTGTCATCCAATTGTTTTATACCATTCTCTCTTACTCCTGCTATGTTATGTAACTATTGGCAAAATATTTATTTATTTGATTTCTATGCTGCCTTTCTCCCAGCTTGGGACTCAAGGTGGCTCACAACACATAAGAAACAATAAAAAAAATACAACAGTTAAAGGGTTAAAAAAATTAAAATTGTTACAACTGAAAATGATATAAAAACATATAAAATTTAAAATAATAAAAACAATAAAACACATCCCCATAAAAACAATAAAACACATCCCCATAAAAGCCTCTGTGCCTGCAGCTACAAATTAAATGCCTGCCAGCGAAAGAAAAGCAGGGAGGGGGCTAGCCTAGCCTCCTGCGGAAGGGCATTCCAGAGGGTGGGAGCAGCCACTGAGAAGGCTCTCTCTCATGTCCTCACCAGATGAGCCTGTGATGGTGGTGGGACTGAGAGAAAGCCTTCCCCTGATGATCCTAAAATTCTGGAAGGTTTGTATCTTATCCATTTACTTTCACTAATATAAGCATTAGACCAATACAGCAATACCTTTTATGGTATCATTTAAGTACAATGAATATACTGTTTTTTTGGTGTGTATATAGTACCTTTTCCATGGCATGGGGCTGAAGGCATCTTACAGTTTGTCTAAGACAAGATCAGGCTAAAAAAACTGAAGCTAAAAAATTAAAACCCAGTTAAACAAGTTATATTAAAACAGTATTAACTTTTTAAGAGTGTAAAATCAGTGGAAAACATAACAATAAAGTTAAAAATACAGCACCACCCCGCAAGATACTTCTTCTAGTCAATTAATCAATCTTTGGTCAGCCTTTCTCTCCCTCTGTCTTCTAACCAAACTTACTGCCAGAGAAGGAACCCACTTGTTAAAGCTCTAAACTTGATCTTGCAGAGAGGGCTTTTGAAATTCAAAATTAGCCCATGGCCAATATCAATGGTCACATCCACCTCCAAGGCCTCAAATTCTCCTCCCCCCCACCCCATTCCACACTTCCTGACTTGTTGCAGATGAAAGAGTGGAGCAACTCTGTTGAATGGCACCACATTCTGAGTTGATGTGAAAGCAGCAACATTGTGCTCAACTAACAGCCATTCATACATACAAGTTACACCTGACATGGTGGCCCAGTAGAAGACACCCAATTCATTCTGATTTCAGAAACTAAGTAGGATCTGGTTATTATTCTGATGGGTTGATCACCAGGGAATACCATGGATCTTCAGCCACAGATAGGAAAGAATCTGGAGTCCTGGTGGCGCAGTGGTTAAATGCCGGTACTGCAGCCACAACGTTGTGAGTTTGATCCTGTAGTGCTCCAGGTTGACTCAGTCTTCCATACTTCTGTAGGTCAGTAAAATGAGTACCCAGCTTGTTGGGGGCAATTAGCTAACACACATTGTAAACCACAGAGAGTGCCTAGCACTATAAAGCATAGAATCATAGAATCATAGAGTTGGAAGAGAGCTCAAGGGCCATCCAGTCCAACCCCCTGCCATGTAGGGATACACAATCAAATCATTCCCGACAGATGGTTTATCCAGCCTCTGTTTAAAAACCTCCAAAGAGGAGACTCCATCACACTACGACACAGTGTATTCCACTTCTGAACAGTTCTTGCTGTCAGGAAGTTCTTCCTAACGTTTAGGTGGAATCTCTTTTCCATTAGTTTGAACCCATTGTTCCGTGTCCTAGTCTCTGGAGCAGCAGAAAACAAACCTGCTCCCTCTTCAATATGACATCCTTTGACGTATTGAAACATGGCTATCATGTCCCCTCTTAACCTTCTCTTCTCCAGACTAAACATGCCCAGCTCCCTAAGCCGCTTCCAGACCTCCCACCATCCTGGTCACCCTCCTCTGGACAAGCAGTGTAGATGTGTAAATGCTATGGCTAAAGAATTTGTAAGCTGCCCTGAGAGCCTTTGTGGCTGAAGAGCAGGGTATAAATACTCTAATAAATAATAAATAAAAATAAATAAGAAGCATTCCTGAAACTAGGACAGTTAGTGCCAGTCAGAGTTGGCTATACCAAGCTAGATGGGCCAATGTTCTGACTGTTCTGTTCTGATAGGAATAAAGGAGATTCCTATGTTCCTATGATCATCAATGCATATGTGAACACATGCTTTATTGTTGTTGTGGTGTGCCTTCAAGTTGTTTTGTTACACAAAGAAGTGGGGGTGCTTTAAAGCCCCAGTTCTGATGCTAAAACTATATTAATATTTGGGGGAATTATTATTAGCTCAAATGGAATGCTGCAAGAGGCAGGTAATTCCAGGACCTTTTCACCTATGTGTACCAGTATGAACTGCAGAGAACTCCAGGTTAAAGTGAATTAAAATGGTTATATTGGAAATGAACACAGAAAGCAATCACACATGCAACGCACGCTCAAAAGAACCACACAAAGCTAACAAAGGGATTAAGGAAGAAAGGTTGGATAGTGCAATAGATTCAGGAGATAGGGTGATAGTTACCAGTCTTGAAGAGGAGCGAAGTACTCAGACAGAAGTCTGAGGGTGTTACTGGAATTCCAATCTGGGGGTGTGCCAGCAGAGAGAGAGGCTGGGTGTCATCCACAGTGGCACACCTTGCTATTGTTTAGGCTAGGATATTTATAACCCATTTTGTGCTTTGAAGGTACGTTTTGGCTACTACAATGGCTAAATGACTCTCCCACAGGAGGAACAAAAAAGAACGAAACTGCACTGATTGTCTTAGATGGCTGGGAGATAGGAACTGATAGGTTTATGACAACCTCGCATTGTAGGACAGGAGTGGGTGTAACAAGAGCTACAATACCCCGAATCAACACTATAAACCTCATAGCTCTCCACTTTGGTTCATTTTATTGGCAACAGTGTCTTGATATCAAATCTGGCCTTTTGGGCCTTCCAAGGGCTAACAGGAAATATGACTCTGGAGCAGTTTATGAGTCAAGCCAAGAGCAGGCATGGATTAAGCCAAGGAGGGGCCCCCTCTAGAAATTCCTCAGAAATTGCCCCAAATCCACACCTTGGTCCCAGCAACCAATATCCTCTTTTGAAATGGATATACTTCTTCCTGCAACATGCCCTCAAGAGAAATAGGCATCGATCATACAATGGGAATCTCATTGCTGTGCAGATTAAGGCTTGCACTGCCATATCAGAGAGACAAAGAAGGGTCATGCCTAGCCATCACCAGATATCAAATTGCCGCAGTCTTCGAGATCCTGATTAGTCCAGAATCTCTTTGTGTAAACACTTGAGAACTATTAGAAGCCATGTGTCTTTGTTCAAGTTCAAAAGGAATTTTCCTATAAACTGCCCTGGAAAACTTGAGTTCTTTGGTTCAGTATTACTTTCCATCTGAATCCACACTTCTCTGCTCCTTAACCCTCCCTCTTCTTCCTAGCCCTCACTCCATTCCCAAATCCCGCTAACACTTCCCAGACCCCTGACTGGCTCCCCTGCCGAACCAGGCACTCCACTCCCAGCTTCCTCAATCCTAACATCCCTTCTTTAAGTTCCGCCCACCCCACTTTTAGTGCATTTGTTGCTGCTGCTTGAGAGTAACATCGCTTCTCGTGAAGGAGAACCTAGCTTCAGGAATCAGGTGCAGTATTCCACAAAGCCTTAGTCTGTTCCCTTCTAACTTTTTCTTGCCTTACTCTGATAGTTTTGTTTGCTTGATAAACAGATGCATGGGGTGTGTGAATGCTTTAAGCCAGTTCAATTAAGTTTCATCAGTTATTTTTGGACATCTGACTCTGTGTCTTTCCATAGGCTCCACCTGCATACATAGGATTTAAAGTCCCATATCATATGTGACCTCTCACTAGCCATTTGAGGTGCTTCTAATTCCCCATTGAAGCTAAGATCTTCTGTGGACATTCCATGGACACTAGTGTTTCACGTAACATGGGTTCTGAGGGATATTTCCTGGGCATTTGGGTTGTGTAGGTCACTTGATTGTTTAGGATGTGTGACTCATTGCCAAGGGGCCCAAGAAGGAATTAGCACATACCTGCTTAATGATGTTGTTTACTAGGGGCTCTGCTTAATCCTGGCTTGGGTGTGTTTGTTAGAATATTTCCAAGACATATTCCTAGGTTGTTGTGACCTCCATCTGACCTCAGTTTGGATCACCCTGGTCTACTTGATCCCTTTGAAGTGTCCAATATTGCCCATTATGAGATATTATAGAGAGGGGATATTGGGGTATGTAACAGTTTTGACTTATGTTGACTTTAAGGAGAATAGGATTTTCTTGGTAAGATTTGTACAGAGGAGATTTGCCACTGCCTTGCTCTGAGGTTGAGAGAGTGTGACTCTCCCCAAAGTCACCCAGTGGGTTTCCATGGTCAAGTGGGGATTCGAGCCCTGGTTTCCCAGAGTCCTAGTCCAACACTCAAACCATTATACCACTCATAACTTGCTAATATTATACAGATGAAAGCCAAGACATGTGTGGCCAAGCAATGTAGTCAAGATGGCAAAGGTTTTTAATGAGGAAAATCACACAAGCTAGGAGAGGCTGTTTCAGTTAGCTTTTGCCTGAGCCTACAGATTCCACCTCTCCTCTTCCCCCCTCTCCATTGAACTAAACATAAACTATGGGCTGGCCTGCCAGGACGGGCTCCTGTGGTATCATGGGCCCCAATCTGTTTCCTCTTGGTAGCATTATTTTAAAAACCCTGTATTAGGCCCTTCCCGATCTGAACCTCTTATCTGCCCTGGGGGTGGTGATAACTGTCTGGAGGTTGAATGGAGCAAGTGCTTTGCAATGTCAGGACTGCAGGGCTCTAAGATGGGGGCAAAGTGGGGTATATTGCCCATGTAGAAAAGCCCTCAGTTTGCAGCAACTGAAGTAAGCCAAGAATGAAGTGTGAAAGAGGGAGGAGACAGAAACTGGTTTTACAAGGCAGTTTTAAGTGCAAATTGACCAGTTTAAAGGGATGATAGAGCTTGCTTCCCTCTCTCACTCCTAGTGAGCAGTTGCAACCAATACCAATTTTGCTTCACTAATTAACCAGTTGGGCCTCTGCCAGTTCATTATGTCTCTCTTGCAAGGGTCGTATTCCACTGGCTTTGGGCAGACAGTCTTACTTTAAGAACCCTATTGATCAGGGGCCATTCAAACATGGCTGAAGTGTGCCTCTTGGGGGAAGTCTCTTGTGTTTTAAGTGCACATGGTTACTCTCATGACCCCCTTGTAAACAGGTTTTAATGGGGCTATTAGTGTAAAAGGACAGGAAACTTTCAAAAACAGGCTTTTAACTATTCATGAGGATGTTTAATCTGGTGCTTAATCACCACTGTTTGTTTGCACAGAGCTGAAAGGGAGGGAGACCTGACAGCCATTGGCTTCTCTATTAGCCAGTGACAGCTTTGGCTTCTCTATTAGCTGGTGACAACAACATTAATAAATGCTCTTAGACACATGATGAATGGGGAGGTTGACAACAGTTAGGTTTGTTTTGTTTTTCAAAACAACACCACCATTGCGAAAGACTTAACTTGTTCTTCTGGCAAGAACAATTACACAGCTCTTTAAGGGATTCATAAAACAGAAACACATTAGCTGGAATCCTGTTGGTGCCATAAACACATGTACATTCCTTTATATATGTGGTTGTACTTTTTTTTTTTTTTGGTACAGTTATGCAACAGCAACAAACAGGCCTGCTAGTAGATAGTTTATCTCCCATGCAAGGTTTCCCATCCAAGGGAGCCTGGTTAAACTATGGCTAGGATGGATGGGTGACCAGAAGATTGGTTATTAGAGGCTCATCTACATTAGCCAGGAAATGCCACCTCACTGTTGGCATATCCTGGCTGTGGAGGTGGCCTGTTTCTCTCCCCCGCAATTTTACCTGAAGAAAACGGCCTGGAGTCCAAACAGGATGCTGGCCTGTCACTGAAGCTGCCACTGCCGTGATTTTCTCTGCTAATGTGGAAGCCATGCAAGGGACCTGAAACATGTGACATGCAAGGGAAAAAGACAGGATGGTCTCAGAAAAGGTCATTTTTGGTTTTTTCCCTAGAAAGTAAAGCCTGGGGCTAAGAAGCCAAAAGAAGACACATTCCACATAAATGGGAGGTTAATGGATGGAAGAAACCCTTTTGTACTTGCCGATTGTGAAATTTCCTCTCCTCAGCTCCCAACCTAAAAGAAGTTGCTCAAAGCTGTTAAAATTCAATCATTGGACATTAAGAAACACATTTAGCATCTTCCTCACCTTTTGTCAAGACCAGGAAACTCATTGTGCAATCCATGAAGGCTCATGGAATCCATTGTTGCAACCCATGAAGCAACCAACCCCCTCAGGTGTATTTGGAGGTATAAAAGACCCCCCAAAATATGCCTCAGTTGCGCACAGCCAGTAACAGGGGGACACTCTATTGCTATGTGTTGCCACACCCAGTTTCCTCCATCTACTCTGCCAGATTGACTACAGGACAGATCTGTATCACCTCAAGATCCTCTTGCTACCCTCTATCCAAGTTTTCCTACTGTTTCTTTCTATAGCCTTGAGTGAATGCTTCTTCTGGGTGAATGGGTGTGTGTTTGGTGTTATTTTTGAACTCCTTAATAAAAAAACCCCATAATACTTAATTTTAAATGTGTACTAAGTATTCCATCCAGACTAGTACTGGTATAATTGGTTTTCAGATTCCTTTGTTACCCCCTTTTTGCATAGCTAAGTCGAGTTGCTGCTAATTTCCCATACATATTAGAAACTTGATATTTTCTTGGAATTTTCCAAGGAGCATTTTGGGTAACACATCCATGTAGATTTGTTGGGATCCTCCAAAGGCATCAGCAGATGATGCAACCATTCTGCATTTGGCTACAGGGACATAGCCATGCTTCTCTGATCCACCTCTCCCACTGTCCACCAGCCATTGAATGATTGTAGGAGAGAGGGGCTGCAACAGTTAAATGGTGAGTCGGGGGGATTGGATGTCATGAAGGGAGAAAGAGAATTTCAAACTCCACAGCAACCACCACAAAAAATATACACAAGCATGCATTGGACTTACGCCTTTGAATGTCACTAACAGGATGTCAATCTATGTTTGCTTGCCCTAGTATACCCTACCATTATGGAGAGTGACACAGCTTCTTCAAGCAGCAGATGTTGGCAGAGATCCTGCATCTTCACATGCAGAGTTGCAGGCTCATTGTGCTAAGTTACTCATTTATTTATTCATTTATTCATATGCCACCTTTCTCTGGGAGAAGGACCTAAGGCAGCTCACAAAAGGAATCAATAAAACCCAACAATAAAATTGTAAAAACAATTAAAAACATTACATTAAAACATTATCCTCCTCTCTCCTCCTTTGGCTTTTCTTTGCAAATGAAGATTCAGGAAGGACTCATCCCATGCTTTCTGCAAGCACGCTGATGACTAAAAAGGCCAATCCAAGATAAACAAGTCCGGTTGCAGAAAGCGCAGCAGAAGGTCTCCTTGGGTGATGTTTCTGGGTTGTGATTCTTTATTATAAACTTATTTTAAAAGCATACAAAAGTTAAATACACACACACATACAACACGCACTCTAATAAGAAGCCTTCCTGTGAATGATTACTTATTAAAAGCCCGCTTAAAGAAAAAGGTGGTTGCCTGCTGATAGAAAGAGAGCAGGGAGTAGGCTAGCTTGCTCTCCCATGGAAGGGAATTCCAGAGGGTAGGAGCAGCCACTGAGAAGGCCCTCTCGTGTCCTCACCGAGTGAGCCTGTGATGGTGGCCGACCTGAGAGAAAGCCCTCCTGTGGACCTTAAGACTCTGGCTGGTTTGTACAGGGAGATATGGTCTTTCAGATAGTCTGACCTTAAGTCATATAGGGCTTAATAGTTCATGACCAGCACTTCGAACCAGGGCCAGTTTAAGGGTCCTGCAGCACCTGTAGCTGCAGGGGGCCCCGTCATTGTGGGGCCCCCATCATAACCCTCCTCCTGCAAAAACATTATTAGTAATAATCTGAATATCCTGTACTGTGAATGGGTGAGGTTAGGTTACATTGACATGAGCTAAACATATGCCCTCCTCAAAATAAAGCATTGCAGCCCCCCGCTGCAATTCCTTAAACTGACCCTACTTTGAACTGATGGCCAACCTTGAAATAATGAGGCCAGACACAAGTAAATGGGTTAACAAGGGCCACTTTATTGACCTAAAATCTATTTAATTGATTCTAGCCTGGAGATGAACCAAAATGGGGGGAGCAACCTGATGTGGGTCCAGCTGAGGACCAGGCATCAACCTGTAACCAGCTTCCACAGCTTTCCCTTGGGCGAAACAACAGACCCTGAGCGCAATCCAAAGATCATTGTTTGCTATTCGAACAGTCATTTACTGGAAGGCAAATCCAGCAGGCTCCCCCACAAGTCCTAGGACTTTACAAGAGAGAGTAAACCCCCAAGTTGGCTCCAAGGGGCAAACTCTTTCTCCATCCCCCCCCCCAGGTCCCATGATCTGAAAAGGCAGTTCTGCAGCCCAACCCTTCACCAAAATGGTGCCAAGGTGTACACCAATCTCTTAACTTCTCCCTCCACTACCTGCCCATGGAAACCTATTTAAGACACCACCTGAAGCCAGTGCTCCAATTCCAGTCAGATACAGTATGTGGTAGGTGAAACCCACCCACCCCCCACTAAAAAGGAAAAAAAATTCCCACCGGGCCCTGGTAAGCACTGAGGGTGAGTGGGTGGGTCGTGCTGAGATAAGCAAACTGGTAGCCAGTGGGTGGGTCATGCTGAGATAAGCAAACTGGTATTTTAATAAGAGAGTTACACGCTCCCTGCAACTGGCCCCAGTCAGCATTCTGGCTGCAGCATTTTGGACCCACTGAAATTTCTAAACAGTTTCCAAAGGCAGTCTCATGTAGAATGTGTTACAATAGTCCAAATGGTCTTGTGTTGAGTGGCAAGATGGAGCAGACAAATGCACAACCGAATGCACAACTGCAGAAATACTATTGTTAATTTCTGCATGTGTAGATGGATACTGGTAGACCAAAAATGTGCCTCTGGATTCTGCAGCCTTAAATTCCTTCTGCTTCGACAATCATAAACAGAGCAAGGGTGTTGCATATCAGAGAAAAGTGTTCTGCTGCTTCCACAGGGGAACTTATGAACATGTAAGACCGCCACAAGATTCCAGCCTTTGATTGTGATGGAAATAAAGCAAATTGCTAGCAGTTTAATTTGTTATTACTGCATTTTTACTATCAGGATGGGGAAGAGGTGTTTGTGGCTTTTTCTGTCTCATCATAAAAAATAGCTTGGCTGGGTTTGAGAATCTTGGGTGGGTGGATGAACCATTCATTGCACCCCCTGCCCATTAGCAGCAATATATTTTGGCTGGTACCAGGAACACTGAACAAATGTGTATGAGTGGATTTGGAGAAGGAGAAGGGGGAAGGGAAGACTTCTTAGAGCTATCCTGTCCACCTCCCTGCAAATGGATACTTATTTTTTAAACTCCCCACCTCAATCTCGAAGAGCACAACTCCTTCTGCTGGAGTTGTGCTCTAATGTACTCCAAGCATGGTGGTGCAGGCATTAACAGGCAGTCTTAGCCTTGTGCATTAAGCGCTATATCCCATCTTTAAAGTCAGATTAATGGAGATTAGTGGCACCACTTAAGAGTTTTAAACATCACACTGACCCAAATTGTGTGCCCAAGGCTGAGGGTAGACTTTATATAAATATATATATACAAATGGAACGCTATAGACAGAGGGTCCTCTTAATGTCAGCAAAGTGATTTTGTTTATTGGGTCTACGTAAGAAAGCCTACATCACTTTCTATCTAATCCTTCCGTTGTGCACTTCTGGTTCTCATATGTGTTCTATCCTCCTGAACCTGGACCGATTATCCCTTTGCATAAGTATCCATTTAATAATCAAAGACTATTCCCAAGTCTCTCTCCCTTTGACCTAAAAAGTCCTAAACAGCATGGGTTCTGCATACTTCAGAGCAAGAGCGGGGCACACTCTGAGGGCCATTTTTGACTCCTCTGTACACTTGATGGGTTGCCATCAACCCATTCAATCATCCCTATTTGGCAAGGACAGTCCTGATTAATCTCATGTCACCCCACTTTTCCAGCTGCTTTTAAAACATCCCAGTTTTCCCATCCCCACTTTGTCCCTGGCTTATTTCATTTACTGAAAACTGAGTTCAAAGTGGTAAAGTAGTCTGGACTCAATTAGCTCAGAGGCAGGAAAGAACAGGAGAGGGTAGAATCATGTCCTTCCCTGTAGACTCAAGCAAACTGCTGCAGCCTCTCCTAGCTTGTCTTTCTTTCCTCATTGCAATCCTGACCACTTTCTGGTGTTGCAAAGCCACATGGGTCCTAGTTTTCATCTGTGAAATGTTGGAGGATATGCACTAGCATGCCCCATAACGATCAGAAGTGATTTGGAGTGGGGCAATCTGAATTCAGTTCTGTTCACTTATACATGTTTTTTTTTTAGCTGTTTTAGGGTGGGGCCAAAACACCATTTATGGGCCCAAACAGGCCCTGGAATCCATTTTGGGCCCAAAAGAATATTTTTTGGTCTTGTTGGGGCCAAAAGATCATATGGGACCCTTCCAAGGGCTTTATACCACCTGTGGGCCACATGTTTCTAATTCCTGCTTTAGAGCAAGAGAAAGAGTAGAAGATAGATCTGAACCAACTACAGTTGTCCCTCCACATTTGTGGGGGTTAGGGGCACATGACCCCGGCAAATGTGAAAAAACTGCAAGTAAAAATAGGCCATGCCACTGCCCGCCAGCACCCCCTGGCCCTTCTCAAAGTGGCGATGGAGCTTCTCTCCACCACCCCTCCAAAGCAGTGATGGGGCTTTAGAAGCCCCATTGCCACTTTTCTCTGCTACCACCTGCCCTCCAAAAGCGGTGATGGGGCTTTAGAAGCCCTGTTGCCACTTTTCTCCACTACCACCTGCCCTCCAAAAGCTGCAATGGGGCTTTAGAAGCCCTGTCACCACTTTTCTCCACCACCCTGGCCTACAAAAGCAGTGATGGGGCTTTAGAAGCCCCGTCACTGCTTTTCACCACCACCACCCCTGGCCTCCAAAAGTGGCGATGGGGCTTTAGAAGCCCTGTTGCCACTTTTCTCCACCCCCGGCCTCCAAAAGTGGCAATGGGGCTTTAGAAGCCCCGTCGCCACTTTTCTCCACCACCCCACCCCACCCTCCAAAAGCGGCAATGGGGCTTTAGAAGCCCCGTCGCCACTTTTCTCTACCCCCCGACCTCCAAAAGCTGAGCCCCAGGAGAGTGGGGAGTTGGGTGTGCGGTTTGCTTTGGGAGCGCTCCGTTTAAATCAGCTCCCCTCCCTTGCGTGCGAGGGAGAGAAGCTGATTTAAATGGGGCACTTGCTGAGCAAACCGCGAATAGCCAGAACCATGAAAGTGAAAACCACAAATATGGAAGAGCAACTGTAATAGATCTCCAAGTGATTTGTAGTTGATTGGCAAGGATTACCGACTCCCAGTTTTTAAACCCCAATCTATATATAAAAAACTCTTGGGTATGTTGCCTTTCCCAGTGTTCTGATTGGCTGCTCAGGAAACACACCCAACCAATCACCACCCACATGCAAATTCCCTCTCTACCTCACAATCCACTCTTGCCACTGAATCTGCGTCTATACCTCCAGCTTCACAAAGGCCCTTTCCTCCTCTCACTCCCTCGCCACACACCAGTCATGGGCTGTGACGGCACCCAGACAGTCAACTGGCAGCGGTGGGTTGTCATTGCTGCCGTGATGGGACCCAGACAGTCAACTACTAGTGGTGGCGGCAGTTGCAGGCTGCCTGTGATGGGACCCAGGCAGTCAACTGTTGGTCGCAGCAGGGCAACAGAGTGAGTCACCCTCAGCAATTCCAGGGAAAGCGTGGAATGCTGAGAAGGGGGATGAAGAATTTAAAAACCCATCAGCCTACCTTACAGGGTTCTCGTGAGGTCTACCGGGAGTTTTGGGGGGAGTTTTTTTAGTGGTGTATGTTATGCCGGGTACAGCTAGTAGCAATATAAATTACTTCCCCCTTCCATTATACAGTTGTCCCTCTGTATCCACGGATTTGGTATTCATGGATTTAAGTATTCACGACTTGAAAATATTCTTTAAAAAATAATAATCCAAAAAGCAAACCTTGATTTTGGCATCTTATATAAGGGACACTGTTTTGCTATGCCATTGCATATAATGGGACTTGAGTATTCATGGATTTTGGTATCGGGGGGGGGGGTCCTGGAACCAAACTCCAGCTAATGTGAAGGCACAACTGTATTGCTGAAAGGAAGAAAGTTTGGGATAGCCAGATGTGTGTGTGTAAAGATTTTGAGTTTTGTTCAGATTTGGTAGTCAGCATAAATCCCTGAGTTCAGAATTATTTAAATACAGTAGGACCTTCCATATCTGCTGAAGAATGGTCCTGTGGGGGGGCGTGGATACTGAAAACCATAGATAATAGCAAACACCATTGAAAATAATGGGACCTCTGGTTTAAAATACTATAGATTTGCCTTGGAGGACCTAGAAAATGGCTAGAGAGGACACATTTTCTCAGAAGACTCTGGTAGGTTCTGTTTTGTATCCCATGGATAATTGAATCAGTGAATAATGAAGCAATGGATACAGGAGTCCTACTGTATTAAAACAGCGAAGGTAGCTGTTGCTTACACAAACAGGCTTGAATCTAGTTGGTCTTTTATGAACATGTTAACTTCCCTTATATGTGTGGTTGTGGCTTTTTAGGCCATGATTTTCATGTTTGATTCACAGTTGCATATGATGAATTCCACAACTGTAACTGTTTCAGATGCAGTTGTGCATTCTTGGATGGTGCAAAATTATACATCAGTGCCTTTAGTATACCATTTCACTCACTAGAATTGAGGAAACAGCAAGCACCATTTTCAGATACACAATTAGTTGCACAGAGTTGGTAAGGTTCAGCAAAAATTTGGTGTAGTACAACCACCACATAACTATGTGAATGCATATTTACACAACCCAAGTGTGATGTAGGATCTTAGCTCTTGGTTCCAACTCCATCTTAATATCTTGATGAGACCAAATAAAATTCACAAAACAATGTGCAACATTCCTGGGGAACTTAAAAGTGTGCACACTACTTTGTTATCTTTCAGTTGGCCTATCAGACAAATTTTCTTTAATATGAATTTTGGAATTCATTTTGTGATTTTTGCTGCCCCCTACTTTGTAGATCTGATTAAAAAAATATAGATCCACCAAACTGCAGCCTGTCTCTCCCTGCTTTGGGGAGAGCTTCTCCACAGTTTCCATCATGCTCTTGTGGTCAACCAAAGGTCATAGAATCATAGAATCATAGAATCATAGAATTGCAGAGTTGGAAGAGACCACGAGGGCCATCCAGTCCAACCCCCTGCCATGCAGGAAATCACGATCAAAGCATCCCCGACAGATGGCCATCCAGCCTCTGTTTAAAGACCTCCAAGGAAGGAGACCCCACCACACTCTGAGGGAGTGCATTCCACTGCCGAACAGCTCTTACTGTCAAAAAGTTCTTCCTAATGTTGAGGTGGAATCTCTGTTCCTGGAGCTTGCATCCATTGCTCCGTGTTCCAGTCTCTGGAGCAGCAGAAAACAAGCCTGCTCCATCCTCAGCGTGACATCCCTTCAAATACTTAAACAGGGCTATCATATCGCCTCTTAACCATCTTTTTTCCAGGCTAAACATACCCAGCTTCCTAAGTCTCTCCTCATAAGGCATCGTTTCCAGACCTTTCACCATTTTAGTTGCCCTTCTCTGGACACGCTCCAATTTGTCAATATCCTTTTTGAATTGTGGTGCCCAGAACTGGACACAGTATTCTAAGTGAGGTCTGACCAAGGCAGAATAGAGTGGCACTATTACTTCCTTTGATCTAGACACTATACTTCTATTGATACAGCTCAAAATCGCATTGGCCTTTTTAGCTGCCGCATCGCACTGTTGGCTCATGTTCAACTTGTGGTCTACTAGGACTCCTAGATCCCTTTCGCACGTGGTCTCATTCAGCCAGGTCTCTCCCATCCTATATTTATGCATTTCATTTTTCCGCCCTAAATGCAGTACCTTACATTTCTCCGTATTGAATTTCATTTTGTTAGCTTTGGCCCAGCTCTCCAGTCTATCCAGGTCATTCTGAATTTTGATCCTGTCCTCTAGGGTATTAGCTACTCCTCCTAATTTGGTGTTATCTGCAAATTTGATAAGTATGCCCCTAATTCCCTCATCCAAGTCATTGATAAAGATGTTGAATAGCACTGGGCCCAGGACAGAACCCTGTGGCATCCCACTGGTCACATCTTTCCAAGACGAAGAGGAGCCACTGCTGAGCACCCTTTGGGTTCTGCCGGTCAACCAATTACAAATCCATTGAACAGTTAACTTGTCTAGCCCACATTTTACAAGCTTGTTTGCAAGAATGTCATGGGGAACCTTGTCAAAGGCCTTACTGAAATCAAGGTATGCGATGTCCACAGCATTCCCTTCATCTACCAAGCTGGTAACTTTATCAAAAAAAGAGATCAGATTAGTCTGGCATGACTTGTTTCTCTGAAACCCATGTTGACTTTTTGTGATTATGGCATTGCCTCTGCTGATTATGAAGGGTCTACTGAAGATATGCCATTGGAAATGAAACTTTCATTGCCAAGTGTAATTTTTGAATGCCTCTGGAATACCAAATGCAAGTTGATAGCAAAGACTTGAGCTGTCCATGTTGGGGATTCTAAAGATAGTTTCACATCTAGCAGCCTCTTAGCTCCGCCTCTGATAACCCTGCTCTCCACCCCACCAGCTCCAATGGGCACCAGGTGCCACTGCTTATGACAAACAAAATAGACTTTGGGGCGCGTGATTCCCCTGGTGTGTAAGTACAGTTGGATCTGCATATCCACAGGGGGATGGTTCCTGGACATACCACAGATACTGGAAACCGTGGATAACAGCGAACCCTATTAAAATAAAGAACTTCTGGTAAAAACACACCATAGACTTGCATTGGAGGACCTGGAAGATGCCTAGAGAGGATGCTCCTTTAGGCATTTCCCAGCATCTCTATGATATGTGTACCTATTTTGTGTCCTATGGATAACAGAAACCACAAATTTAGGTTCCACACATATGGAGATCTGACTGTATCTTGAAGATGATGTTGAGACATTCTCGTTATCTAAGAGGCAATTCATGGTTATTTTGCTTTCCTCTAAAATGCTAATGAATGCATGAGGTGTCAGGGGATGATAGGACACTCAGTCCTCAGCAGAAGCAAAAAAAAAAAAATCTCAGCAGACTTAGCAGCAACCCATCCCCAAGAATATTCACACACAGAGTCTTTGACATTCAAATAAACAGGAGGTACTTTTTTCTTCAAGTTCAAGCAGTTGCAATATATACAGATATTTACACTCGGCAGACAAACTGCTTCGCCAGACATCCAAGAATCATAAGAAGAGAATGAGCTCTGAACTGAGCCTTCTTTTATACACATTTACAGGCATTGGCTTACTCAACTACATGGATGCATTACACCAGATCTTGCTGTCCAGAAGCTATGCCCTCTAGTAACCCTCTTCAGCAGCTGTGGGCTCAAGGCTAGCATGACTTGGCATGACTTGACAGTTCCTTGGCCTCAGCCATCATGACTCAGCATGACTCAGCAGTTGTTTGGCCATATTCTCTGGAGTTCATTTTCTAACTCTTGACATGAGGGCCTTCTCAGTAGCTGCCCCCAGCCTCTGGAATTCCTTTCCCAAAGAGGACAGACTGGCATCCTCCCTATTCTCTTTCCATAAAGAGGTGAAGACCTTTCTGTTTTGACAGGCCTTTTAGGATTGATTCTATAGGTGGGATGGGCTTTGTATAATGTGCTGGATTTTCTATTTGCATTTTTGTCATGCTGTTTTTTTATGGTATATGTTTTTAACTGGTTTTCATTTTTTTAATAATTTAATACGTTTTTAACTTTTGTGTTTTGTGAATTTTTTACTATGTTTTTTAATCTGTTGTAAGCTGCCTTGCGTCCTGAACTGGAAAAAATGTTCAGAGAATGATGATGATGATGGTGGTAGTGGTGGTGCATCCTAGAGGCCCCTCAAGAAAAATCTTCCCGTACTGTTTTTTGGACTTGTTGGTGCCTCCTCCAGATCCTGACCTAGCCTGACCCTCCTTAGCTAGTAAGGTCTGACAGAACCGCAGCCTGCAGAGACGGAACTGCATGTACATGTGCTTAACAAATTGCCTGTTCACTCAATTACATTTTATTTAATCATCTGTAATAATACAAATTATGCCTGATGGTAGTAAATGTTCATGTCAGCTCCTAATTATCAACTGATTAATTGTTCTGACTGATTTGTTTTACTCATATATGAATATACAAGGTAGATGGGAAGAGATGATTGACAGGCACAACACTTACTTTCCGAATCTCATGTAAAATGTACCTTTAATGAGAGGAAGCTTTCTGAAACTGGAGCCATATCAATAGCAAAGATCAGTTGCAGCAAAAAACCTTAACTCCATCTGAACTCTGGGATACAATCTCATACTCATTTACAAAGGGAAACCCCTGTTAATCACAATGGGCCTTACATTAGAAAAGATTCCTAAAAGGTTTGACTGTAAATTTCTATTAATTTCAGTAGGGGGAAATGAAGGGCCCATCCACACACGTCTGGACGGAATGGGCCAGATTCCCGGGACTTTATCAGACACAAAATACACTAACATTCCTGTCCCACTGTTAGCAAACCCGTTCTGTCCCAGCACAATAACCCAAAATATCAGACTCACCTCCAGCAGCATTAAAAAGCAGCCCAGGCATGAATGGAAGACTAACGGAGCTCCATTGACTTCCTGGTTATAGATCTTGCCGATTCTCACGAGAAGACGCGAGCGTGGCAAATTCAATTTTTTTTTTTAAAAGGAAAAAGTTTACACAAGCACAGAAACACACTTTAAAAAGTACAAGTAACCCGGAGAGGTTAATAAAAAGAGTGTTGCCTACCTGGTTTTCGTGATCTCACTCAGACGTGTCCTGGCTGGACCGGCCATTGATGTTGCATTTACGTGAGTACAATGGTGTGAGGTTTTGCACTCTAGCAATGCCAGCACTAAAGCACCATGGGGGATCAATTGATGGCTTGAGCCATCAATAAAAAAGTACATGTTTTTGCCAGTACATAAGTGCAAAAGGGCAACATCGTCTGATATGTGCACCCTTTCGCGTTTATGTGGCATCGTTATAATGGCTGTATTTGGTGCATCTGATAATGTCCCAGGTGGACATGCTGACCTGCAGCTGCCACCTCCCTTGCTCTCTCTTAAGGCAGGAAGCTGGCTTGCAGCATGTGATCAAGGCCCCCTGCATGTGACCAGCCTTGATCATATGCTGCAGGCCTGCTTTCTGCTGCGGAAGACTGATAGCAGGCCAGCAGCTGAAGTGATGGGTTGGCCTGCCAGGACGGGTTCCTGTGGTCATGTGGGGTCTGGCCCATTTTCCCCTCTGCAGGAATTGATTAAACTAGGTATTATTTTAGAACACTTCAATGGTCCCTACCCCATCTTTCCCTTGTCATAGTCCTGCCTTTGCCCCGGGGGTCATAAGGACTGGCTGGGAGCAGAATGAAGCAAAAGCCCTGCATCATCAAGGACTGCAGGGCTCCAAGATGAGTGCAAGACGTAAGGGTAAATAGCCAGTGTAGACAAACCCAAAGTGCATTACGCCTGATTGAAAGCAGTAGGATAGAGAAATCAGAGGCTGAAGAAATGACATGATAGCCATGTTTAAATATTTGAAAGGGTGTCATACTGAGGATGGCGCAAGCTTGTTTTCTTCTGCTCCAGAGACTAAGACATGGAGCAATGGACTCAAACTACAGGAAAAGAGATTCCATCTAAACATTAGGAAAAACTGCCTGACAGTAAGAGCTGTTTGGTTTGACAGTGGAATATGCTACCTTGGAGTGTGGCGGAGTCTCCTTCTTTGGAGGTTTTTAAATGGCTGGATGGCCATCTGTTGAGAGTGCTTTGATTGGGTATTTCTGCATGCCATAGTATTTCTGCATGGCAAAAAAAATCTGCATAGGGTTGGACTGGATGGCCCTTGTGGTCTCTTCCTTGTGGTTCTATGATTCTATTTGGAAACAAAGACAGAAATCTTAGCTAAAGGTACTGTTCTACTAGTTGAGCTTTAGATCTGCACACAGCCCTCTTGTTTAGAGCAGAGCCCACCAAAACTGGAGAATTTTCAACCTTGACTCCTGTCTGGAGATGATCCATGAAAACTGGAGACTAAGGGCCAGGCCCTGAGATCTAGCAATCCTATGAGAGACAGCATGAAACATGGTTAGAGGCATTAAGAAGCCCTATACTGTCTAAGCACTCCTGTGGCTCTCAGAGCAAGAAGGCAGGGGTGTAAAGAATGTGCTTGATTAGAGCATTGTCTTCAACAGGAGTATTATCAGGAAGGATTAATATTTTGCTAATGGTTGCTGAACTGAAAAATCTAACCATTTACATTAAGGATGGATGGGGAAAATTTTTAACATGTTGAATTGTCTTTATGCCCTCTTGTTAACACAGGCAGAGGTCCTGCATCAAGCAGAAAGAGCATAAGTTTACACTCACAGAGTTCTGCAATGTTGCCTCATTAGTGAATCAAAATACCAAAAGTACATGTGTTTCTTCATGTGCAATGCACATCAGTGCACAATGTATATCCATGCACAGTGGCATCACAGGCACAACTTTGCTTCTGCAACCTTGAACTGAATATGGACATTCCACATTGGATAAAAACGTCCAACCACTTTCATAGGGAAATGTAACACACCCATAAGATACCAACAGCATACCAGCCATTAGGCTTGGCTGAGAAAATCACATACATCAGTTAATGCTGTTGCCAAAGTTGAGATTTTAGCTTTGGGGGGGGGGAGACTTCATATGTCTTTTGTTGTATTGCAGCCAGGGAGTTTTAGCAGGAAAAGCAAACCATTAGGCAACTCTGACAGACCTGGGTACCACATTTCTACTCCCAGGATTCTCTATGGGCCACACCAGCCCTGGAAACACCAGGAAATGAACAAAAAATCAGAACTGGAAGTGGCCAGATATTCATTTCTGGTTTTGATTTTTGGGTTTCTGATGGGTTTGTTTGAGGGGTTCCTGAAATCTCAACATATGCAAAACTGTTACTCCTGGAGGCTTCCACAAGAACCTCCCCAACAACATTTGGGGTTACTTTTTGGCAACACAGTGGCAGCTGGGGTAGGGCTCTATTGCAGCCTGAGCAGTGCTAATAATGACAGCTGGCATTCTACATCAGCTACTAGTTAGGCATGCAGTACTTAACTAAAGTAACCTCTCGGCCTGAATGCCCCCCCTCAACCCGGATGGAAACCCCTTTCATCCATGCTCCAATAGCCAGCAGAATAGATCTCCTTCTCCCCATGCAGCTGATGCCCAGTAGAGTAGGTTGAGGAGGGGAGTTACAATCATGACAATTGTGACTCAGTAGTGATTGTGAATACGGAACAGTTACAGATGTCTAAATCTAGGTAAATCAAAGCAACATGAACATTTCTCAGGTTTTTGATATTTTGCTGAAAATGTTGACTTTAAAGGCAAATAGGCAAACTGCTGTTTGATTATTATCTATATATGTGGCAAATCACAGTACAACAGTTCTGTCACTGATATATGTCCATTTGACAACAGTCTTGCCTTGGTCAATAATGCACACTTGGCATTGAACAGAAACATCTCAGAGTTTAGATAAAATGTTTTGTAAGTGCTGATGCTATGGCAACACATTACTTTTTGGGATTATAAGGGCATAATCATGTCCCTTTTGTGAATAATGTAAAGACCAGAATCTGGCTTATATCTTACCTGTGTGTAACTTTCCCAACAGGAGCATTTTGACATTTTGTTTGATGCAGAATGTATGCATTTAGTTCAAGCCTGTGGGAGCGGAATTGCTCATTCAGTACCACTGAGTGTGCAGAAGTGCATTTGGATTCAGTTCTATATTTGCATGTACAGTTGGGTGGGCATTCAGTTGAACAACTTTCTATTCAACACCAGGGGAAAAACAGCAACAACAACAGGTGATTCCATGTGCTGAGATTTACACTGAACTACCCTCATGTAGGATATTAGCTCCTGCTCTGAATCCTGTTGGTGACATACATATGTTTTATATGTAGGCCCTTTTATAATTATTACACAAGGAGCTATTCAGTAGCCCTCTCAACGCAAAAACCTGTAGCAAAGGACAGGTGCTTATGCTCCCTCAGCCATTTAGCACCTGGAGGAGGATACAATATCTGGAAGGAAAGGGCTACCATTCCCTCACCACCCTGAACTGCAAGTCCTGGAGGAATGCTGGTGTATGTTCATGGCTGAGGAAGGGCAGCCAGATGGTAACAAGTGTCCCACAGCCTCTCTCATCCACTAAAGGACACAGGAAGCAAGTGCTAGCCTTTTCAAGAAGACTTGTGCACCTGGAAACTTGGTAGTCAGACAGAAATGCATGGGAAGAGCATGATGCTGTAACCAGGGTGTAGGTATGGGTGGGGTGGGGGCAAAATCAGGGCATTGCCCCAAATAAGAATTTGACCGCCCCAATGAAATTTTTCTTATTTTCCACATTTCTAGCACTACAGAGACATGGGAAATCATTCACACCCAGTACTCTTCTATTTGTTGACTTTGGTCACATTGCCTACCCCTTTTCTTTGGATGCCTAAGCTGTATTTCTAAGTGCTCAACTGAAGTGTTATGATATTGCCACATGAGAAAATTGGGGACAGACAAAACATGTCATGTGGGAGACAGTGTGCTCTACCCCACACCATGCAGCTCATGGCCAGGTCTTTTGTAGAGTCTATTTTTTTTTTTTTTTTGCCATTTGGGAACATCAAAATGTTTAAGAAATAAAAAGTAACTGGTTACTATTGTATTAATCTTGAAATAATAAATAATTTTCTTTATAAGGAAAAAATAGTTATACAGTTAGTCCTCAACATTTGTGGGGTTAAGAGCACAGGATCCCTGCAAAAGTGGAAAAACTGGAAATATAAGATGTTATTTTTATTTTACCCAAGAGAACACTTCTCTAGGCACTTCTAGGTCCTCCAGTGTATAGAGAACATATTTTTTTGGTCATGTATAGGACAGCAGTGAAGGTGGCAGCAAATACTGTAATCTGTGAATAATCAAATCCATGAATGCTTAACTCACAAATGTGGAGGGACAACTGTAGCAATACTAGTGTGTCAATTTTCTGAAAAACCATTCCAAGCTCTGAAAAATATGGTATGCAAATTACTGGATGTGAATATACCTGTAAGTGTTCAGCCGTAAGGTATAAAAAAGTTAAAAGAACAGGACACAGCTGAAATATCCAGCACTATTTGTAACTGATTTTCCCGAAAAACCATACTGAGAAGGCAAGGAGGTCACAACTGATGTCACTCTCTCCACCCTATTTTAGGCTATGTTGGCATCTCTTGTGAAGTGGGGGGATGTGAACAGCTCCTTTCCATGGGCAGACTTAGGCCCAAGGGTTTCCAGTTGCTGACACCCTAATTAGTGGAAGCTGGTGGCTCCCATGTCATTGAGGCAATCAATCTGCGCTGGAATTTAGCCAGAACTTTAAAGGAGCTCTCCAATACCCTCCAACACTTCATGGATGAAAACCAGGACATGTGTGGCCAAACAGCATGCAGTCAAGATGCAGTCAAGAATAGAGAAGCTAGGAGAGGCTGCAGCAATTTGCTTTTGCCTGAGCCTACTGGGAAGGGTGGGACTCTACCCCTTCCTCTCCTCTATGCTGAGTTCGCTGAATGCAAACTACTTTTGTACTTTAAACTCAGTTTTAGCAATTGAAGTAAGTTGAGGACAAAGGAGGAAAGTGGGAAGAAGACAGAGAAACTGGGGCATTTTAAAACCAGCTGAAAAAGTAGGAGGATAGAGGATTAATTGGAACTGTCCCTCTCAAATCAGGACAACTGGAGGGCATGCTCTTCAAGGGGCTCAATCTATTTTGAAAAGAAGGTTCAGATCCTTGGATAGTGGTTTTAAAGTTCAACCTAACACCTGGAGTAGATTTTCTGCCCCACTGACTTGGAAGCCATTGATCATCACTGCCCTCTGGTGGAGGAGAGAAGTACAAGGGTCACCCAAGTATGGGTGTCATGCCACCTACTTATCTAGTAGTGCTTAATTCACTAATTAATGTTATAAAGGGCCTGGAGGAAGAAACATGTTGATGAAGTATGCACAAATGCTAGGATAATTTGTGTCGTTTGTAAATGCAAACAAATGCCCAGAAGGGAAAGCAAAGCGAATGAGCTTAGGAAGGAAAGGATGCTTGAGAATGGTATGAATCTCTCTGTGTGTATACTTAATGAACTGATTACCATTTCATTCCTTCTTCCCTTTTAAAATATCTCCAAGTTTTGTTTTGTTTTCTAAGAACCAGCAAGCCAGTAAGTCACACTTAGCAGTGCTTCTTACATTTTGGATGCTCTAGAAAGGGAGATCTTGTCTTCGTCATTTTCCAGACTGATCAATTTCTTCAGATGCATCAATATAGTTGGAAGTACAACCAAGTTATAGTATATAGCGGGGATCCAGTGTGCCAACTGGTCATGTTTCTTGGGGTCAGGTTCAACTGTTTATGTCAGCGGTTCTTAACCTGTGGTCTGTAGACCCCTAGGGGTCCACGATATCCTCACAGGGGGTCCACGTACGCTTGAAGGCTGCTCAGCCCACCTCCTCCCCACAGTGAAGTAGCTATGTGACAGGAGCCAAGGCAAAGACTGGCTAGCTTGGCCTGAGCATTGCTGTTCAATCCTACAAACCCACAAACTTGCAGGAAGAAGCAGGAGAAAAGTCTTACCTCCCCCTACAGTACCTCTGAGGGAAGGTTTAATGGATGGTGCTGTTGTTGTTGTTGTTGTTGTTGTTGTTGTTGTTGTTGAAGCCTGAAATCTCCCTAGAAGCCAAGATGACTAAATTGAGATTCGACTTCACATTAAACTGAGATTATCGTACTTTGACCATATTATGAGAAGACATGACTCACTAGTAAAGATAATAATGTTTGGGAATGTAGAAGGCAGCAGGAAAAGAGGAAGACCTTATTTCAGATGGATAGACTCAATCAAGGAAGCCATGGCTCTGAGTCTGCAAGACCTGAGCAGGGCTGTTGAGGATTGGGTGACTTGGAGGTTGCTCATTCATAGGGTTACCATAAGTCAAAGTCGACTTAACAACAAAGAGCAGATCAAGCCTGAACTCTTCCTAGAAGCCAAGATAGCAGTGTGATGCAGCAGCTAAAAAAGCCAATGCGATTCTAGGCTGCATTAATAGAAGTACAGTGTCTAGATCAAGGGAAGCAATAGGGCCACTCTATTCTGCTTTGATTAGATCTTACCTGGAACACTGTGTCCAGTTCTGGGCACCACAATTCAGGAAGGATACTGAGAAGCTGGAACATGTCCAGAGGAGGGTGACCAGATGGTGGGAGGTCTGGAAGCCATGCCCTATGACTAGCAGCTTAGGGAGCTGGGCATGTTTAGTCTGGAGAAGACAAGGTTGAGAGGGGACATGACAGCCATGTTTAAATATTTGAAGGGATGTTATACAGAGGATGGGGCAAGCTTGTTTTCTGCTGCTCCAGAGACTAGGGTTCAAACTATAGGAAAAGAGATTCCACCTAAACATTAGGAAGAACTTCCTGACAATAAGAGCTGTTCAGAAGTGGAATACACTGTCTTGTAGTGTGATGGAGTCTCCTTCTTTGGAGGTTTTAAAACAGAGGCTGGATGGCCACCTGTCGGAAATGATTTGATTGTGTGTTCCTGCATGGCAGGGGATTGGACTGGATTGCCCTTGACGTCTCTTCCAATTCTATGATTCTATAACTAAACGAGGGCTGTCCTACTTTGGGCATATCAGGAGAAGACATGACTCACTAGAAAAGACAATAGTGCTTGGTAAGGTAGAAGGCTAGAGGAAAAGAGAAAGACTGTATTACAGATGGATGGATTCGGTCAAGGAAGCCACAGCCCAGAGTCTGCAAAACTTGAGCAGGGCTGTTGATTGTAGTGTGACTTGGAGGTCTCTCATTCATACGGTTGCCATAAGTTGAAGTTGAAGTTAACTTGATGGCAGTTAACAACAATGCATGAGATGGTGGGATAGTGGAGGCTGAGTTCACAGGGTCAAAGAGCTGTGACATCTGGGCTGCAATCCAACATTTCAGTCTAACATAAGTATCTGCATGTGGAGATACACAACTCCACTTCCACCACTGTCAGCAGAATATGTTCCATGGCAAATGATTTATCCTACATGTGTAGCATGATTTACTCATGGGTATGTCACTAACAGGATGCCGATCTTTGATTAACAGGAACAATGGCAGCATCTCCAACCCCCTCCCGCTTCCTTGTTCCCTATGCTCTTAGCTACAATCATCACAGAAGCTGCTGGTGTGGGGTGGCGGGGGATGGATTTTCCCAGCAACATTATAGATGCACAGAATCATAGAGCTGGAAGAGACCACAAGGGCCATCTAGTCCAAACCCCTGCCATGCAGGAATACACAATCAAAGCATTCCCAACAGATGGCCATCCAGCCTCAGTTTAAAAACCTTCAAAGAAGAAGATTCCACCACACTCTTAGGCAGTGCATTACACTACCAAAAGATCTTACTGTCAGGAAGTTCTTCCTAATGTTTAGGTGGAATCTCTTTTCCTGTAATTTGAACCCATTGCTTCATGTCCTAGTCTCTGGAGCAGCAGAAAACAAGCTTGCTGTTGGATCCTTAGTATGGATCCTTAGTATGACATCCCTTCAAATATTTAAACATGGCTATCATATCACCTCTTCAACTTCTCTTCTCCAGGTTAAACATACCCAGCCCCCTAAGGTGCTCCTCATAGGGCATGGCTTCCAGACCTCCCACTATTTTGGTTGCCCTCCTCTGGACACGTTCCAGCTTCTCAATATTCTTCTTGAATTGTGGCACAATTATATTGTTGTGAGATACTCCTGTGCAAAATCTTTTGGTATGGCTAGGTCCTGATCATAGATTCTCAGAGTTGGAAAGGGCCACAAAGGCAATGAAGACTCATTGGCTTTACAAAAGACTTGCACCTGGTAGAGATAAAAATGTCTGGAATTGGTTAGTTGATATAAACCAACACTGCTGCCTACATTTTTTGCACTTGGGTGTTTGACTATGGGGAAAGTCACAATGGGCACCTGTACTTCAAAACTGATTACCCCACTATATGGGAGATAACAGCCACCACACATTTTAAGTCTCTTAAACATTGCATTTTAAAAGTGCGATTAAAAGTGTTGAAATTTCCAAGATGGTTCTAAATGGAATTCTCGATCTAGCTGAACTCAACCAAACGTAATGCTTTCTATGAAGAGAGCAGAGAGTTACCAATGCAGCTCAAGAAGCCATTTCCTTTCCAGAGCCAACAGTTTAAATCACTCTAATTGTTTTCACAAAACTCATTTCTGTGGGCAAAAAACCCCCTTAAATAGATAAAGTAGGCTGGTGCTTTTTAAAAATGCAGGAGAAATGTAGTTGATGCTTTTCTCTCTGTTAATTCTCATAAAAGGTCATTAATGATGTGTGGTGGGACCGGGAGGCCCAGGCAGACTGGATTCTAGAGGGGGAGAGGTGAGCCTCAGAGTGAATGATGGGCAATGCTCAGGGGACCTGCGCATTACAAAATGATGCTCTTGAATTATTTAAGGTTCTGCATCACTCGCCTGCTAGGTTTTGAACTTGCTGCAAGGAATTCCTAGCTTGTCTGTGAATCCTATCACTCGCATCTTGTGGTACTAGAAACAATTACTGTACCAGTGGAAACCCACATGAACTCTCATAGAATTATACATTGGGAAGCGATCCCAAGAGCTATCTAGTCCAACCTCCTGTCATGAAGGAATACACAACTAAGGCACTCTTGAAAGATGTCCATCCAATCTTTGTTTAAAGACCCCCCAAAGAAGAAGAATCTACCACCCTCCAAGACAGCCCATTCCATAATTGAACAGCTCTTACAGTAAAGAAGTTCTTCCAATGTTTTTAAAGGTATTTTATTGATATTCACTCTTCATCTTAACAGCCCAAACAAAGCAGATTCCACTCTCTCTCCAGGTAACTTTCTCCAATCCAGAATAGCTATTAGGAGTTATGGTGTGCCTCCCCAGTGTAAGTCAGCCATAGGTTCTACTTTCCAATCAACAGTCCTCTGTATGAAGGCTGTCTGATTCAAGTTTAATTGAAATATAAAAATCCCTAAGATACCTTTCAGCTTAAATACCCTAAAGGCACCAGATTCTGTTTGATTGGAAGTTAAGCAGAGTTGGCCCTGGTTAGTACTTGGATGGGAGATCACCAATGAATGCCAAGAGCTGTGGGCTATATTTCAGAGGAAGGAATTGGTCAAACCATCTCTGAGTATTTCTTGCCTAAGAAAACTCGATGAAATTCATGGGGCTGCCATAATTTGACAGGTGAACTGAAGGCACACACACATGCACACAAGATAGCTTTCATATCCAGAGGCCATGTGGGAAGACCGAGGCATTAGAAACCAAAGGCCTTGTGAACCAGTGGCAGCTGTTGGCTTCCATGTCATCGGGGCACTAAGCCTGCGCTGGATTTTAGTCCAAATTTAAAGGAACTTTCTGGTATGCCTAATCTATTTTAGAGATAGAGTTCATGGTGGGAGGTCTGGAAGCCATGCCCTGTGAGCAGAGGCTTAGGGAGCTGGGCATGTTTACTCTGGAGAAGAGAAAGTTGAGAGGGGACATGATAGCCATGTTCAAATATTTGAAGGGATGTCATACTGAGGATGGAGCAAGCTTGTTTTCTGCTTCTCCAGAGACTAGGACACGGAGCAATAGGTTCAAACTAAAGGAAAAGAGATTCCACCTAAACATTAGGAAGAACTTCCTGACAGTAAGAGCTGTTCGGAAGCGCAATGTGCTGCTTTGGAGTGTGGTGGACTCTTCTTCTTTGGAGGTTTTTAAACAGAAGCTGGATGACCACCTGACAGGAGTGCTTTGATTGTGTATTCCTGCATGGCAGGGGGCTGGACTGGATGGCCCTTGTGGTCTCTTCCAACTCTATGATTCTAAGGACTTTTTGAGACAACCTTTATTCCGAGAGAAGACATCAGGAGAGGTTTGAAACTATCCCACACAGGGGGTTCTTTTTGGCCGCTGCCGTCCCTCTCCCGTTGCCGTCCATGACAGTTCCGGCGCGGATCTATTGCCACCGTGCCATTTTTTACTCACAGAAGTTGTCTGTGAATAAAAAGTGGCGCAGTGGCAATAGAGTGGCACCGGAACTGTCACGGATGGTGACAGAGAGGGATGATGGCGTCCAAAAAGGCCCTCCTGCCGCGGGATAGCTGCAAACCTCTCCTGAAGTCTTCTCTTGGAATAAAGGTCATCTGAAAAAGTCCAAAGTCTGGACTAAAACCCTGTGCAGATTCACTGCCCCACTGGCATAGGAGAGACCAGCAACCACTGACATGAACTCAGAGACTGGATGTTGTAATGTGTTACACGTTACATAGTTAGGTGCAAGCTTTTAAAATGTCTGGGCTTTTGTTTTTGTTTTGCACTGAGGGTGTAACAACATTCAAATGCAATATAGTGATTTTGTGTGCTATGAGTCATGTCTTCTAGGCAGCATTTGCACTGCAGGAATAATCAAGTCTGACACCGCTTTAACTGCCATTGCTCAATGCTATGAAATTCTGGGATTTGTCATTTTGTGAACTATTTAGCTGTCTCTGGCAGAGAGCTCTGGTGCCACAACAAACTACAAATCCCAGGATCCCACAGCATTGAGCCATGGCAGTTAAAGCCGTGCCAAACTGGATATTTCTGCAGAGCAGGTGCAGCCCTCCTAAAGTTATTTTGAAAGGATATTTTAGGGCATTAAGGATTTTTTGTATGCTTTATGCCACTCATTTATATATACTATTATATTTCCTCCCCAAAAGGATTAAATAAACAGTGCAACAAGCAACACAAGGATGAGGAACACCAAGGGGTTTGGGGACACCCCAAGTTCAGGAACTTGGAAGGATTCCTCTGTCCCCCTGCCCCAAGTTTTCTCCCTAAAATTGTCCAATTACACCCCTAGAAAACTCTAGTTCAGGAATGGGAATCATGCAGCCTGTTGGCATGCAGATGTTGTTGGATGGCAACTCCTGGTAGTGCTAGTCAGCATAGCCAATAGTGAAAATGCTGGAATCTGTAGTCCAGAAAGAACTGGAAGGCTGCACAATTCCCAACCTGATCCAGGGGCTGCAATTAGCCAGTTCGGGGCCTTTTTGCAAGACTTTGGTCCCTTTTGATTGTAAATATATATATATACATACTGTATATACACCCTAGGACATTCCCTCCTCCCCAGCCTAACTTAGCCAATTGTGCCTCCTAGGACCATCTGTGACATAATTAGCGAATTTTAAAGCAAAGGGTTGTGAAGAGATGGCGGGCATAAGGGTAAGCAGAGCCTACAAAAAGTATCCTTGGGCCACACACACTTCACCTGAAATAATTGGGGTGAGGACAACAGTAACTTGTGACAAATTCATAGAATCATAGAGTTGGAAGAGACCACAAGGGCCATCCAGTCCAACCCCCTGCCATGCAGGAATAAACAATCAAAGCATTCTCAACAATGGCCATCCAGACTCTGTTTAAAGAAGGAGACTCCACCACACTCCCAGGCAGTGCATTCCACTGCTGAATGGCTCTTACTGTCAGGAAGTTCTTCCTAATGTTTAGGTAGAATCTCTTTTCCTGTAGTTTGAGTCCATTGCTCTGTATCCTAGCAATTTAGACAGAAATGAAAAAAGTGTTCCTGCCTCACAATCTCCACTCCCACCCCTGTCCTGTCCCAGTCCCACCACAATCACCCTCCCCACCACACTTACCTTGTCTCACGTCAACAGGGCAGCCCAGGAGTGAAAGGAGCTCTAACAGAGCTCCATTCACTTCCTGGATCATAATCCTGTGGATTCGCACGAGAAGATGCAAGCACGGGAAATTCAAAAAGAAAAAGAACCACCCCCCCGCCAAAAGTGACAGCAAGCACAAAAACACTCTTTAATATTAACAAGTAACCTGGGGAGGGTCATAAAAAGTGTGTCACTTACCTGTATGGCCTGATCTCATCTGGAAGTATTCTGGCAGGGACCTCCCATTGACGCTGGGATCTCACCAGCATAACGGGGCACCTTGTTGCATGCAGGAACATTTGTGACAGAAATGGAACAGGGGGATCTATTGACAGCTTCTCCCATCAATAAAAAACAGCACTGGCATAACGGGACCAGAATGGGTGCATAACGAGGAGGGACAGTATTGTCTGATAAGGGAGCCCTTTTGCGATCTCCTAGTATTGCTGTAACGCCACTTTTGACACATCTGATAATCTCCCTAGTCTCTGGAACCGCAGAAATATTTAAACATGGCTATCATGTCCCCTCTTAACCTTCTCTTCCCCAAGCTAAACATACCCAGCTCCCTAAGCTGTTCCTCATAAGGCATGGCTTCCAGACCTCCCACCATTTTGGTTGCCCTCCTCTGGACATGTTCCAGCTTGTCCATATCCTTCTGGATATGTCTTTACTGCCTGCTGGAAAGGATGGAGCCAGTCTAAGATCCTTATCACACTACACTGTTATAGTGCTATATTGCACTTTAAATACCATGGCAACATTCTGGGATTTGTAATTTAGTGAGGCCAAGAGCTCTCTGGCTGAGAATTCTAAATTCCCCTTCCTAAACTGCAAAGTTCCAGAATTCCATAGGATGTTGCCATGGCAGTTAATGTGGAATATAGTGTTATAAGAACGTAGTGTGACAAGGCTCTACATCTCTCAGGAGGGAGTTCCACAGTTGCTGATTCACAGAAAGCCCTGTCATGTGTATTCATGCATCAGTCTAGCCTTACAGGATGACAGGAAACATAACGGGACCTCTGCTGAGGATCTGAAATTTGGGACTGGCTTATATGGGAGGAGGTGGTCTTTCAGATATCCTGACCCCAAGCTGTTTAGGGCTTTCTAGGCCAAAGAAGGTGTCATATGCCTAGCCTTGTCTTATGAGGGAGAGTGAAACTGGCCAAAAGGAATGTACACAGGCCTTTGCGATAAGGCCCTTACTCTCTCCTGTAGGAACTCTTCTGTTGCCACCAGTTGGATGTCTTGATTTCTGAGTCTGTTTAGAATCATAGAATCATAGAATTGCAGAGTTGGAAGAGACCACGAGGGCCATCCAGTCCAACCCCCCTGCCACGCAGGAAATCTTGATCAAAGCATTCCCAACAGATGGCAATCCAGCCTCTGTTTAAAGACCTCCAAGGAAGGAGACCCCACCACGCTCCGAGGGAGTGTGTTCTACTGCTGAACAGCTCTTACTGTCAAAAAGTTCCTCCTAATGTTGAGGTGGAATCTCTGTTACTGGAGCTTGCATCCATTGCTCCGTGTTCCAGTCTCTGGAGCAGCAGAAAACAAGCCAGCGCAGCCCCAAACTTTTTATTCCACAAGTGGGGGAGCAGAAAATGTGGTGAAACAGGCAATAGAATCCCCACCCCGACCATCAGAATTTTTAGTGGTCATTTGCGGGGGGTGGGGAATCTAGCCCCTCAGTTTGGGGGGGCAGTGAGGGTACAGGATGATAATAGAGTGACTAAGGCCCCAGGGCTTTTCAAAGATCTCTTCAAAGAAAGCACTCCAGAAACTTTTTACTATTTAAAAATGTAGGCTGGAATTCTATTGGGGACTTATTTCTTCATAAGTGGAATTATGTCTGCAGGAAATAGAATTGGGCAGCAGTGGTGTCACTAGCATTGATGTCAGCCAATGCAGTAACTCATGGACCTCCTCCCATACCAGACCATACAGAATCTTCAGTAATCCCAGCAATCTAGGCAATCTGTCTGTGACTTTGGAGTCACCAAAAATCTACATGCAGGAGAGGAACAAGATGGAAGACTTGCCTGGCTGGACCTGGTGCCAGGGGTATTTTTTTAAATATAAAAATAATAAATTGCTGATGAAACACTGCCTAATTTTTTTTTTATAGGCACACATTTTGGTGTTGTCCCCTTGGGTGGTCCACACACCCTGCACGCCCCTAGTGATGCCACTGTTGGGCAGGTCTGTAACATCTGTATCCAGTAAATGCCTATTATGCATCTCTGCAATTTACTAGTAGGATTTCCTAGCACCTTTGCTATGTAGCAAACTGTACATAAAGTTATACAGGACAACTACATAACTGTGGGGAAAATGTTCCTAGACTTACTGTGCATATGGGAAACCATGGATAATAGTGAACCCTATTAAAATGAACAACTTCTCTGGCCCAAGCATACCATAGAGTCGTGCTGGAGGACCTAGCAATTCCTAGAGAGAACGCCTCTCTAGGCATCTTCTAGGTCCTCTAGTGTGACTCTATGAGCAGCTTCCAGTGGAAGCATACCATAGAACCATGCTGGAGATGCCTAAAAGATGCTTAGAGAGACCATATTTTTTCAGACGTGGGTAAGTGAAACCGTGGATACTGGCCCTGTGGATACGGGGGTCAGGCTGTTTAACGTACACTGTGATCCAGGATTCTGGCCACCATTCCTATTATTATCATTACCACCACCACCATAATCATATTTATATTTCACCCTTTCCCCCCATTCTGGGACTCAAGCTGGTTTACAAAGGTTAAAACAGATAGAGCCAAAAAATTACATGGTACAAAAGTTAAAAAAATATAAAACTAAATTATCATAAAACTAAAGCAGTTAAAAGCAGACAATTAAACAGAGCAACAAATATAAACCATCCACCACATGAAAGGCCCTTTCCCCCCTGAGCAGTGAACTTCCAAAGGCCTGCCAAAACAAAAAGGTTTTCTCCTGCCTATGAAAGCACAGCAGAGAGAGTCTTACCTTTCCAGGAAGGAAGTTCCAGAGCCTGGGAGTAGCCACCAAGAAGGGCCTCTTCCATGTTCCCACCAGATGAACCTGTGACAATGCAGGAACATAGAGGGAGACCTCCCTGGAAGAACTCAAGACACGGGTGAATTCGTATGGGAGATTATGCTCCTTCAATATGATGAATATCATACCTTCCAACATTTCACAGATGAAAACTGGGACATGCGGGCCCAAGAAACATCAGAGTATGGTCATGATGACAAATGTGTTTATTAATGTGGAAGGAAACACATGCTAGGAGAGGCTGTAGCAGTTTGCTTTTGCCTGATCTTACTGGGAAGGGAAAGACTCCAACCTCACCTCTTCTCTCCACCTTCTAAGTTGAGTGTAAAGTACTTTTGCACTTTGAACTCAGTTTGGAGCAGATGAAGGAAGCTGAGGACTGGGAAGGAAACTGGGAGGAGAAGAGAGAAACTGGGATATTTAAAAGTATCTGAAAAAGCCAGAAGATAGATGATAAGTTGGGACTATCCCTGCCACAGTGGGAGAGTTGGAGGGTATGGAATTTTGGCATCTAGTATCATGTGGCATATTCATTATCCTGAGAATCTAAGGGTTTGTCTAGATGAGGCGATATAATGTGGATTGCTGTGCATTAATGCAAAGTCACAGCAGCGTTCATTTGTCTCCATGTTTTTTTTAGTGAAATCGCTGGTATGCAAAGTTAGCTCTATTTAAAGTTCACATGGAAGCATGCCTGCAAATCAAGATGGTGGCCACAAGTGAATTACTCATGTTTTTATTCTCCACAAGTTGCCACTGCTGCACTCTTAAAAAAAAAAAGTTAAATCTAAGGTGTGCAAGTGTGACCTTCTGCTTAAAAAAAGCTGTTTGGTCACCTTGCTGCTGAAAAAATGTACGTGATTGCTACTGCAAAACTAAAAAATGGTGGTTCCAAAAACTTTGCTGCCAGCAAGCTCACCCCCGGTGCACATCCAACCAGTTTTCTACTTCTGGAATGTGTAGCAATGTGAAGAGGCTGTTCTAGTGAGCTCTAATGTGCATTCCCACACATTATTTTTTAAAATATAGGAAATGCCATGAAGGCTTTTCCTGCATAGTTTTTGCAGTTTTTTGGCCCCCCTTCTTCCAAAAATGGCAAATCACCATGGGATCTCATTGGGACAAAAGGTATTTTCCTCACGTTCTATGAGGAGTTTTTCATCATCTGGACAACACCTAAATATTTTGCAAGCATTTAGAATCTGAACTTCTAAATAAATAATATAACTGCCTAAATGCACCAGGTTTTATGGATGCATAGTTTTATCATTTTTTGGCTTCCACTGCTTATTTAATTGGCAAGTCATACAACCCATAGTAACAACAACCAACAGAGTATAATTTGGCAGCTGTCACGTTCATCTTCTTCTACAAACAGCAACCTGCACAAGCGTTGATCAGCATGGAAATAAAGCTGAGGTGGACACTATAAATTCTGAGTTATTGTAAGAACAGACCGTTGCTAACAGTAAACACATATAGGAAAATTACAGCAATATATAGCTCAAATCCAGGTGATTAGGACATTTAGAAACAAAATAAACCAGGACAAAGCCTGTTTGGAACCAGCGAGGGAGGGCGATAAATATATTTTGTCATCACCATGGCTGCAAAACCAAATACTCACCGCCAAAGATACCACACAGGTATATAAATTAAATTTACTGCAGCTGCAGTTCTTGTACCATTTATTTCTTTCAGAAATCCTCTTCTGGTCCTGAGAAAGATGATAGTGTGAAGATGACTTCTATTGCCTCTTGTGATGGATCCTCTTTCCAGGCTGGCCCTGGACTTCCATTTCATGTCACTCACCTTGCCCTTTCCCCTTCTTAATCCCTTCCTGGATTGGGTATGTGGCATTCAAGGTGACCCCCCCAATTGTGGATCAGTGGCTGTGCTGTTTTGGTGGGTTCGCTGTGGTAATCGCAACCAGCCCTTCCACCATGCTTAATATGAACAGTCAGAGACTGTGGTAAAAAACAAACAGGTGGAAGATTATTAAGACACAAGTAAACATCTTAACCCTTGAACTACTAAATCATTCACAGCTCTCTAAAATCATAGTCAGACTCTCCTGTCTCTATTCCACCTGTTCTCTATCTCTCGGCAATCTTTTCCCTATCTTAGGCTCCTGCCACATTGCAGAAATAATGCCATTTGACACCACTTTAACTATCATGGCTCCGTCCTATGGAATCCTGGGATTTGTAGTCTGTTGTGGCACCAGAGCCCTTCTGAGAGAGAAGGTTAAATATCTCACAAAACTACAAATTCCAGAATTCCATAGCACTGAGCCACGGCATGGTGTCAAACTGCATTATTTCTGCAGTGTGGCAGCAGCCTCTGTATTGTTACCCTAATGCTCGTGGTCCATTGGGACCCTCAAAGTATCAATATTAATTTGGGGAATTAACGCACTCAGCTTGGCAATACAAGAGGAAGGCCATGAGCAGAACCTTGAGAACTATGTATATGGTACTCAGGAGGAGACTAGCACACTAGATAGTACAATTAATTGATCTTTATTCAGGAAATAATAATAACAACATTCTCACTTTGGAGATTTTCAGACGCCTCTTTCAGCGTCTTGCTGTGCAAGCAGCCTCCGGAGCAGTAATGAGGCTGATGCATGGCAAGTGGCCTATTTTGGACGATGCCATTTCTCTCTCGGTGTCGTCCGTGAGTGTTGCGGCTAGCATTGGAGGTGGCCGCGCTGTTTTTTACTCACAGACAACTTCCGTGAGTGAAAAACAGCGCTGCCGCCTCCAATGCTAGCTGCAACACTCACAGATGACGACGAGAGAGAAATGGCGTCATCCAAAATGGACCCCTTGCCGCACAGCAGCCTCGTTACTGCTCTGGAGGCTGCTTGCGCGGCAAGACACTTAAAGAGGCATCTGAAAATCTCCATACACTCAGGCTTCAAGCAACCACAGAAGGCTAATGAATAAAGTAGGAAGGATTGGGATAGAGGAACAGAGTAAGGGGTTGTTTTGGGGTGATGCTGTACCAATTAGAGGAGTTGTGTTCATGGAGAAAACCAGCAGAGTGAGGATTGAGAAGCAGGAACAGTCTGATGTGGAGTCAAGAGGAAGATGAACTGTGAACACTTGAGTGGGGTTTTGAAGGGGGTTTATATATTCAATATTTCCCTTCAGGGGATGGGATTTAGAGTAAAAGACAATGCTTCTCAGAGGTTCTCAAGATACTACAACAGTCATTTTGGATATGTTAATGACCCTTAATATGTCAATACTTTGTAACTGAATGAAGGAAACAATCCTCTTTCTTTGCAGGGAGGTAGAGGTAAGACAGCTCTTTACAAACCTTGAGTACCTCAGGTAGGTTTGAGTGGATTAGCCAGATGTTCAGGCAAGACATTGCCCTGAGGTTATCTTTCTTTGGAATTTGTAATGGCTCCTCCTTAGTGCATATGTGACTTAGTCTCAGTGCTAGTCCTTGGGATTCCTGGTTTTGGGGAGTTCCCAGTTTACTTGCTACACTCTTGGAAGACCACTGTTAGCAAAATTATTAAATATTGCCAATTATTAAGGATGGGGGCAGGAGGTGTCAAGGTAGGTAACAGTGTCAGCTTTCCCCTGTATGCCCTCTGAGACAAGCCTCAGGTTTGTAACGTTTCTTCCTTGCAGCCCCCACCCCCGTCACAGCATCCCCTGAACTGTGATTGGCTGCTTTCAGTCAGACTTGCTTAGCTCCTTCCTTCGCACCTCTCCCCTATGTTTTGTGAATAAACACTGTACTCTTTGCTCATGTCATCTCTCTTGTTGCTTCTGTGCTTCACAGAATGGGACAAACTCAGGATTCTAGTTCTCATTATTGAGCTTTCCTTTTTCAATCTCATCCTATAGGGACATTTCAAAATTTTGCTGCCTTGCAGTGGAATAGGCCAGAATCCTACACCCCTCTGTCAAAATGTTGCCTGGGAGAGTTGACTTGGCAACTAGCTTTCTCTCTGAGGTGCTACATTGTGATGTTAATTCCATCCCACTAGTTAAAAGCAAATGGCTCTTAACCTGTGGTCTGCGGACCCCCAGGTGGCCGCAATTTCCTCACAGGGGCCCCACGAAAGTTTGAAGGCTGCTCAGTCTACCTCCTCCCCACAGTGGATTGACCATGTCGTGTGTCAACTGTTCCACAAATATGGGCTGAGAATGCCCCCCCCCGTGTAAGACAAGTCCTAAGTATTCATGCAGATCTTAAGGCACATTAAATCACAACGTGTATGCACATCCATGCATAATGGCACGACCTGCACAACTCTGCTTCCACCACCTTGTATTGAATATGGCACTTACATTTTGCACAGAACTGTCCAAGCAATTCTGTAGGGAAATTTAATATACGGCACCAACAGAAATTTGACCTAAATATTCTCATACATGAGACAAACCTGCAATGCTGCAAACTTTGCCCATCAGCAGCTCTGGCTCCATCCACAATTGTTTGTAAATTTGACGTTTCCCATAGACCAAAAGCCCTTCCCAGGAAAATTTCCCCACTCTTAGTTTAATCAGTCTATTGAATTGCTGAAAGCAAGACCCTTAAACTGATAGTGAAACTTATATTCTATTGAAACTTCCACGTTATTACGGCTGTTATGCCAACTGCTCCCACCCTAGAACTGGAGGTTCTAAAGATGGCAGTGCACGTGCTGGTAACCTCAAGGCTGGACTTCTGCAATGCACTGTATGTGGAGCTACCTGTGTACCAAGTTAGGAAACTTCAATTAGTTCAAAACATGGCAGCCAGATTGGTTACTGGTACATCTAGGAGTGATCATATCACACCAATATTAAAATCATACCCCTTGCCACCAATTAGTTTCCAGGAAAATTACAAAGTATTTTTATTACCTTTAAAGCCCTACATCGGTGGTTCTTAAACTGGGGTCCACGGACCCCCCAGGGTCCGAAATGTCCTCGGGGGGGGGGGGTCTGTGAAGGCTTGAAAGTTGCTTGGCCCTCCTCCTTCCTTCAGTGGAGTGGCCATGTGACAGGAGCCAAGGCAAAGGCTGGCTGGCTTGGCCTGCACATTACCATTCAATCGATTCCAGCCACAAACTTGCAGGAAGAAGCAGGAGAAAAGTCCCCCCCTCCAGTGCATCTGAGGGAAGGTTTCATGGATGGTGTATTATTATTCTCTCTCTCTCTTTGGCTTTTCTTCACAAACGAAGATTCAGGAAGGACTCATCCCGCGCTTTCTGCAAGTGCGCTGATGACTAAAAAGGCCAATCCGCGATAAACAAGTCCGGTTGCAAAAAGCACAGCAGAAGGTCTCCTTGGGTGATGTTTTTGGGTTGTGATTCTTTCTGCGTTGTCGTTTCTCTTCAAGACTTGTTCGGCGTGAGTTCTCAAATAAGGCTGCAGCATTGTGGATAGTGCGTCTTCTCCATGCCTCCCGATGTGAGGACAGGGCGGACCACTGTTGGTGATCAATTTGGCCGAGCCTGAGATGTTGTTTCAGGGAGTCTTTGTATCGCTTTTTTGGAGTGCCTCTCTTACGCTGACCCACGGCGAGTTCACCGTAGAGTAGTATTTTTGGGAGGTGATGGTCCTCCATCCTAGAAATGTGCCCTGCCCAGCGCAGCTGCGTTCTCAATATCATGGCCTCAATACTGGTGATCCCTGCTTGCTCAAGGACAGCAAGATTCGTCACATAGTCATTCCAGTGTATATTTAGGATTGTGCGTAGACAGCGCTGATGAAAGCGCTTGAGGAGTCGTAGGTGGTGGCGATAGGTGACCCATGTTTCAGATCCATAAAGGAGGATAGACAGTACAATGGCTCTATACACACTGATTTTTGTGCTTCGCCTCAGGTGTTTATTGCTCCAGACTCTTTTGTGAAGTCTTCCAAATGCGCTATATGCCTTTGCTAATCTGTGATCGATCTCTTTGTCAATCTTGGCATCTGAGGAGATGATGCTTCCCAGGTAGGTGAACTGCTGAACGGACTTGAGCACAGATTTGCCGATGGCAATGTGGGGATGATGGTGTTCGCCCTGTGGTGCAGGCTGGTAAAGAACTTCTGTTTTCTTCAGGTTGACTTCCAGCCCAAACAGCTCTGCAGCTGTTGCAAAGCAGGATGTTAGGCGCTGCAGAGCTGCTTCTGTGTGGGCCACAAGGGCAGCATCATTGGCGAAGAGCAGCTCACGGACTAGATAGTTTAGAGTCTCAGTGTGAGCCCTCAGATGGCTTAAGTTAAACAAGCTACCATCAGTATGGTAACGTATATAGATGCCGTCGTCTTCTTCAAGCTCTGCCATAGTCCTTTGGAGCATCATGCTAAAGAAGATTGTAAATAAAGTTGGTGCAAGAACACAACCTTGCTTCACTCCATTAGTTATTAGAAAGGGCTCTGAAAGAGCATTGCCATATCTGACTTGACCACGCTGGCCCTCGTGTAGCAAGATAATCATTTTAAGGAATTTGGGGGGACATCCTAGTCTTTCCAGGATCTGCCACAGACCTTTTCTACTCATAGTGTCGAAGGCTTTGGTGAGGTCGACAAATGTTACATAGAGACCCTTGTTCTGCTCCCTACATTTGTCTTGCAGTTGTCTAAGGGCAAATACCATGTCTGTAGTACTCCTATTGGCTCTGAAGCCACATTGGCTTTCAGGGAGAAATTCTTCTGCAATATCAGGAACTAATCTGTTCAGGAGTATCCTTGCAAGGATTTTTCCAGCAATAGAGAGCAGTGTTATGCCTCGATAGTTTGAGCAGTCGGATTTTGCTCCTTTTTTCTTGTACAGGGTGATGATGACTGCATCTCGGAGGTCTGATGGCAGTTCCCCCTTTTCCCAGCAATTCACAAGGAATTCGTGGAATTTTTCATGGAGTGCATGACCTCCGTGTTTCCAAACTTCAGGTGGGATTCGATCAATCCCAGCTGCCTTGCCGTTTTTCATCTGCTGTACGGCCTTAAGGGTTTCTTCCAAAGTGGGTGCTATGTCCAATTCATTTTTCATCGGTTTTTGTATCATATGTTGGATAGCTGAGCCTTAGAGTATTCGGTTGGCGCTAAAGAGACTTTGAAAATGTTCAGCCCATCAATTCAGGATGGAGGCTTTATCAGTAATTAATGTTTGACCATCTGTACTGTATAAGGAGCTTTGGACCTGATAAGTAGGTCCAAACACTGCTTTAAGAGCTTCATAAAATCCTCTATGATCACCCAGATCTGCACAGCGTTGTGTCTTTTCTGCTATATTGATCCACCACTTGTTCTGCATGTCTCGGAGTTTTTGTTGTAGTTTACTACATGTGAGGCGGAAAGCTGCTTTTCTTACATGGCAGGTTGGCTGGGCGAGGTATGCCTGGTGAGCAGTTCTCTTCTTTGCCAACAGCTCCTGGATCTCATGGTTGTTTTCATCAAACCAGTCTTGATTTTTCTTGTGGGAGAACCCAAGGGATTCTTCTGCAGACTGGAGGATACTGTTTTTGATATGTTGCCAAAGCACTGTAGGAGAAGGATCTGTAGGATGGTCTTCAAGTTTCGTTTGTAGGTTTGCCTGGAAGTTGTCTCTCATGGTAGCTTGTTGACGATTGTTGACTTGGAGTCTCTTCTTTAAGATGCCACCCCTCTTAGGTTTGAACTTAAGATGAAGATGTAGTTTACATCTGATGAGGCGATATTCTGTTTGGCATTCTGCACTGGGCATCACTCGGGTATGACGGACATCATGAATGTCTCTCTGACGGACTAGAACATAGTCAATGAGGTGCCAATGTTTGGATCGGGGATCCATCCAGTTTGTCTTCAAGCTATCTTTCTGCTGAAAGATTGTTTGTAATAGTCAGCTGTTGTTCTGCACAGAACTCTAGCAGGAGGTGTCCGTTATCATTGCAATTTCTAACACCATGCTTGCCTAAGACACCTTTCCAGGCTTCGGAGTTCTTTCCTACTCTGGCATTGAAGTCACCAAGGATAATAATTTTATCTTCTACAGGGACTTTTTGTATGAGTTGTCATAGGTCTGTGTAGAATTTATCTTTCTCTACAGGGTCGGCTTGCATAGTTGGGGCATATATACTGAAGAGAACAACAAGTGGGAGGCGTAAGGAAATAATGCGATCAGAGTGTCCTGTTGGCAAGGTTTCGAGTTTGGAGGCAATGGAGTTTTTAATCATAAAGCCTACTCCTGAAAGATGTTTTTCGGTTTTGGGTTTGCCAGACTAGTAAAGTGTGTAGCCGGCGCCATGTTCTTTAAGGCTGCCTTCCTCATGGAAGCGAACTTCACTAAGAGCAGCGATGTCAATATTAAGCCGTGATAGTTCATGGGCTATTAGGGCAGAACGACGCTCAGGACGTCCACTATCTTCAGAGTCTTGCATGGTTCTGATGTTCCAGCATGCAAGTGTCAGTTTATTTACACCTTTGGAGGCCGGTGTGTGCCTTTGTTTCTTTGCATTGGTTTGACCGCATCAGAAGATTCCCGTTGGCCATGGCTAGCCAACCAGGTAGTTGGGGATGAGCTTTCATTAGGCCACCTTTTCTAGGCCCCTCTCCATATGGAGCAAGCAGTGCTCTCCTTAAAAAAAGGCTGCTTGGTCATTCAGGATGCTGCCAAACAAGACTTCATCTCCCGGGTCAGCCTCGAGCGACCAATGTCCTGAACCACCTGCATGCAGGGTTGGGGCTGCAGCTTCCAGTGCATCTTTACACCTGCCGGTTTCGTCCCTCGCCTATCACTATAGGGCTTTTTTGGAATTGGATTTGTCCTTCGAGCCTGTGCAATGGATTTTTCTGGTGGAGCGCAGCGTGCACAGAACTGGCCTCACCCTTTAAACCAAAGGTTCGTCTGCTGGCCTTGCAAGCATGGACAGTAGCAGCGAGGTCCTCGGGTCGTAGGTTTGATTAGAGTTTCCTTCTCTTAGATGGTTGACCTTACAGGGTTGGACGAGCACCATCTGCCCGGGTTTGGGATTAGAGTTTTCCTTCTCCTAGGACGGTTGCCACAAGGCTAGAGAGCCCATCCTGCCCTTTGACGCTCTTTGTCAGACCCTTCGGTTTTGACCTGGCTGGCATGGGAGACCCTACCGGTGCCATCGCCAGCATAGCTCAAAACATCATTATGGTACGCAAGCCTCTCTCCCACGACAAGGGGGCGTCAATGGAGAGGGTATTATTATTATTATTATTATTATTATTAGTTGTTGATGATGATGTTGTTTTAAATCTTGGTGGCCCGCAGCAACAAAAGATATTTAAAAGGGGTCCCTGGTAATGAAAAGGTTAAGACTGGAGAGCTGGGCCAAAGCTAACAAAATGAAATTCAATACGGAGAAGTGTAAGGTACTGCACTTAGGGCGAAAAAATGTAATGTATCGATATAGGATGGGGGAGACCTGGCTGAATGAGACTACATGCGAAAGAGATCTAGGAGTCCTAGTAGACCACAAGTTGAACATGAGTCAACAGTGTGATGCGGCAGCTAAAAAGGCCAATGCGATTTTGGGCTGCATCAATAGAAGTATTGTGTCTAGATCAAGGGAAGTAATAATGCCGCTCTACTCTGCCTTGGTCAAACCTCACCTAGAATACTGTGTCCAGTTCTGGGCACCACAATTCAAAAAGGATATTGACAAATTGGAGTGTGTGCAAAGCAGGGCGACTAAAATGGTGAAAGGTCTGGAAATGATGTCTTATGAGGAGAGACTTAGGGAGCTATGTATGTTCACTCAACCAATAATAGGCTGATTGTAACACAGAGGACATTTTCTTCAGCCATCCCCAGATTGTGGAATAATCTGCTGGAAGGGATGTGTTAGATTGAGACGCTGTCTGCATTTAAAACAGCAATAAAGACCAGTCTGTTCTGCCAGGGCTATCCAGAGGATTTTTTTTACATTATGATTTTAATTATGAATTTTAAATTATTTATTGATGGATTTTAATATGTATTGGTTTTATATGCTCTTTTAACTGATGTTATGTGTTGGATTATTTGTTGTTCCCTACCTCAGTCCATATGGAGAGGTGAATAAGACATGCTACTACTGCTTTTGCTACTACTACTGTTACTACTAATTGATCTTCTGTAATCAGTTTTGATTTCTTTGCCTTTTTTCCCTTCCATGTACTCTTTCCTGGGTTCATGGTTAGAAGAGGACAATAGAAGAAGGCAGGAAGTGCTCCCTGTCTATCAGCCCTCCCCATTCCATCCTGGAAAAAAATTGATGGGCACAATAGCATCTCTGTGGGTGTGTTTAATGTACTAATTTTCTTTCCATAACATCATTTTGTAGCTGGCGAGGGAATGCAGGAAGATGGTGGTTACTGCTGCTTTATTGAATGGGGCCTGGAAAATGTTTGTCCTGGGAAAATGTGATCTGGGCCCACATTTTCCTTTCATTAACATCTGGCCGTCTGTGTGGAGGGTTGCAGGAGCAATTCCTGCTTGCAGGGTTTTTTCAAATGCTTGAGTTAGAGCAGACCCCACTGAAATCAATGCAAATGTTCTAGTCTCTGGACAAGGAAGGAGCCAAAGTCCACAGTGGGAAGAAGAACTCCATTGTCCTGGTTTAACAGAGGCATTTCTCTGTCCTTGCATGTGCCTGCCAGTTGCTGGTATGCACTGAATCAATATCTGGAGATTTTTTTTTTTTAAAAAAATCATATAAATGAAACATGTTTAGGACATTTTTGGGGTTTTAGCCCAAGAAGCTTTTCATAGAAGAGAGAAAACAGGTAAAGAAAGGTGGCTAATGTATGAAGACCTCCAGGAGAGTTGTCATGGAGAGTATAAAATTAAATCAAGAGAGCAGTTAGTAGTGCAGGGATATAGTTTTCAATAACATTCTTACTTACAGTTATTGGAAAGATTTAAAATGGATAAACAAGACCTATGGTTTTGAACAAAGTAAGTCAGAATTTGAAATGCAACTGTGTACAGATGATGAACACATAAGTGCTCAAATATATAAACTTTTGCTGAAATTTGAAATGGAAGAAGAACACATTAAAGAGTGTATGATAACATGGGCCAGGAATGTTGGTTATACAGGTGGATCAAGGGGAAAATATGTGGTCAAAGGGGTAACGTTACATTATGTTATTATCTTAAATATTTTTTTTTACAAAGTGATGTATCATTGGTATATGACACCAGAGAAATTGTCTAGAATGTATAATGGTGTATCTAATATATGCTGGAAATGTGAGCAGCATGAAGGGACATTTTATCATGTATGGTGGGCGTGTGGAAAAAGGTATTTAAAAACTTGGATTCAAGTATGCACATTGATAGGATTTTAAAGATTAATATTCAATTGAAGCCAGAACTTTTTTTGGGGATCAATGGATGTACAGCTGGAAAAGAGTTGTGGAAAATTATTCCAGTATATGACCATGGCAGCAAGATAGTTGTATGTGCAAAATGAGAAGAGAAGAGATCTCACTGTTCAAAAAATGGAATAGACTGCCTTGTGGAGAGGGAATCTCCATCTTTGGAGGTCTTTAAACAGAGCTTGGATGGGCATTTTTCAGGAGTACTTTTATTATATATTCCTGCACGGCTGGAGACTGTACTAGATGGCCCTTATGGTCTTTTCCAACTTTAAGGTTCTATAATTCTACAACCCAATGAATGGATTCCAATCCCAACTCAAGTTTCCTCAGCCATTCCTTTCTTGTTTCTAATCACAGGAGTGTTTTTGGCTCTGGGTTCTTTTGCAGGTGTAGGGTTAACTAGCTCCCATTTAAAAATGTCAGGCACACAGAAGTAATTTCAGGTCTTTGCCAATACGCTGCTTTGCTTTTCTCCTCATCCTCAACTCTTCTTTCCACTTCCACCCCCCACCACATTCCTCCTGCCTCCGACTTTTGTTAAAGCCAAATGAAACAATGTAATTAGCTTGTTACAATTAAAGTGACTCGACTGGATAAATTGTAATCACCCAGATTGAAGTTAGGCATCCCTGCAGGTCTCGGACACCGCAGCTGAGCTGCCTCATTTACATAATTAAAATATACAAATGATAATGGATTTTGTACTCAATTTCCAGCGGCTGTAAATTCGAGAAACTATGAAATTAGAAGAACGGAGTTGGGCACCCGCCTTGAGGTAATAGGGATGACAAGTTTTGACAGTAGGGCTGTTTATAACTGGAGTCGCTAGTTGCAAAATAAATAAGTAGTGGGTGGGGAGGGGGGAGATTAGTCAGTGATATTAGTTAATGGTTCTATGGGAAAAAAAGGAGATAGTGTAGTGATTACCTCTACAAATGCATGCCGCTTCCCCTTTCTTTCCCCCACCCATTTTTTTTATTTGACAAGCTCTTTTCTAACCTTAGGGGACACCTTGCGCTTGATGATGAGAAATGGAGAATGAATTAAACACATCAGAAAAGGGCTGTCACAGATAGACAAACTCAACTGAAAGGAAATGAAATTAGCCGTGCCATTTCAGCTTCCAGCAGGGGGGAAAGAGAAAGCAAAGGAAGTAATAGGCCATTTGAGGGGTTTTCGATAATAATAACCTCTAAAGGGAGGCCAAGGTGGGAGTTGGGCAGGAGAGACCAGGCATCTAAGGAGTGACCTTGGAAAATGTTGGAGAATTGCCAGCGTGGACATTTTGAAGCTGCAGGATGAGGCTCTCCACATCTGTGATATATATTTTGTATTTGGATTAGTGTTATTATTAGGAAGAACAGTTCTCTATGCCAAAGCGTCAGCTTTTGAAGGGCTAGCAAGTAGGGATATCCAGGGTTGTAGCTATAGGAGGCCCACCAGCTCTTCAACAAGAATTCCTCTCCCTAGGTGAAATTTACCTTCAGTCCACAAATTTCTAGCATTGTAGTAATTTCACATTTCAGTTGAGCATTTAGAAATACAATATAGACGTTCAAAGGAAAGGGGCAGGCAGAGTTACCAAGGATATGTGAACACAGCAAATAGAAGAGTTCTAGGTATTTATAATAATCAAAGTCTCACTCTCTGCCATGCAAGAAAAATGAAGGAAAATTTCATTTGGTGGGGAAAATTTCTTATGGGGGGGGCAATGACACCATTTTGCCCCTTCGTAGTTCCACCACTGCTTGTGACTGGTGGCTTCCAGATCAGTGGGGATGATGAACTTTAGAACTTTAATGGAACTATCCAAGGTGCTGGTTCCTATCCCTAAAATTAGTTTGGTATCCTGGATAATTCCCTTAGAGTTAAAGGTAGTGCCTTTAAAACTTAGACTTAAATGTAAAGGGGACTTCTACCAACATTGAATCTACCAGTGAGTCCAAGTCCAGTGCAAATATAAATTAGGAGAACAAGGGAGAACAGGAGCTTTGAAGTTGTCCATCCACTGTTAAACATAGAGAGCAGACTCACCTGCAGGCACACAGATCACCTGGTCACATGTGTATCCACTATGGAAAGACATGGATTCAAACTGGTGTAGTGGTTTAAGAACTGGACTAGGATTCTAAGAGACCAGGGTTTGAATCTTCATTCAGTCATGGAAACACACTAGGGGCTTGTCTAGACAAGAGGAGATAATGCTCATTCCTGCGCATTATTGCAAATTCACAGCAGCGTTCTTTTGTCTCCATGGTTGTTTGGCAAAAACGATAGTATGTGAAGCTATCTGTATTTGAAGTGTACACACCTGTGAATCAAGATGGTGGCCAAGTAAATTTAGCAAGTTATTATACACCACACATTGCTGCCACTGCAGAGTATTTTTTTTAACTTTAAAGTAAAGGTGCACAAGTGCAACCTTCTGCTTAAAAAAAGTTGTTTGGGCACCTCAGCACATGGAAAAAAAAAAAGCACATGAACGCTAAGGCAAAAATCCAAAATGGTGCTTCCAGCTGCTTCATTGCTGGCAAGCCTGCTTCCCATGCACATCCAATCTGCTCTCCAGTTCCAAACTCTCCTAGAATGCACAGCAATGCAAATTGGTTGTCCTAATAAGTGCTAATGTGCATTCTCATGCATTACTTTAAAAAAATTGGGGAAAGCTTCATAGGCTTTTCCTGCATAGTGTTTGGCGTCCCCCCTCCTTCTGAATACTATGAATCTCCTGCGGATCCCGTTGGGACAAAAGGTATTCTCAGATTCTATGAGGAGTATTTTCACCATCTAGACAACCCCTTGGGCAAATCACATCCCATCATCCTTAGAGAAAGGCAATGACAAACTTTCTCTGAACAAATTTTACCAAGATAGCCTTAGAATAGGGTCGCTATAAGTCAGAGTTGACTTGAAGGCATGTAACAATAGCAAAACAAATAGAGATACATATTTGGTCCCCCATGGGTAGTTGCATTCTACATGAGGTCATTTCATGGCTGAAGGGCAGAGGCAGGCCCAAGTCATGTGTAAGATTGTCACAGAGTTGTGGCACAGTGACACAGGCTGAGCACTTATTTGGGTTATAGTTTGCAAAACATAAGACCTAGAAGCTTGAATAGTGTGTTTATAAAGCGTAAAATATAAAGTAAAACATTTTGTGTATTGTGGAATATACGTGTTTCTAAAAGTGCAGTTGGTGGCTAGTTCTGGGCATAACAGAAGCCTAACAAAAACCAAAAAGATATGCTAGTGACGAAACATGAACAGTGAATTGACCTGTCATTAACCAAAGAAAGCTGCCACATTAAGCAGTTACTAGCTGATGCAATCCAATGGCTGATGCAATCTGATGGAAGATAGCCAGGAACAAGAGGCCACTGAGATTTCTTTTAGCAAAGGTTAGTAAAGATCTCTAATCCAGTTGGCCAGAGAAAGGCTGGGAAGGATATAAAATTGGCTAAGAAGAGACAGAGAGAGAGAGAAAGAAAGAACAGGCAGGCGCAGACAGATAGCAGGCTGAGTGTCAGCTTTCCCTGTGTCACAATGACCTTTGGTAAAAGCTGTGCTATGCCTGGCTGATAAAGACCTAGACCAGGTAGGAAACATATTGAGCCTATTTGAGAGTAGGAACCCTCTGCTCTCAAATAAGCTTGATATATTTCCTGTCTGAATAGATATACACTGCTATATCTATGCTGCTATAAGTATATAACAATTCCTGTGTGCTTATCTAAAGCTACCTGTTTGGAGTTCCTCAAAAGCTGAGATTGTATTCCTTAGTGGATAGATGGTTAAGTTATATAGTAAGAGGCAGAATTCCTTACAAGTTAAAGCCTTTATGAAAAGATTATATGATGCCTTGCATGTGATATAATGTAATGAAAGTAATATGCCTAGAGACTGAAAGGCTATTTTTCTCTCTACAGGGAGTGTAGGTTTATATATGTATCTATGACTGTATACAATAAAATAGCCTAAAAGACTAACAGACAGCCTGCTCATCTTCCCATACTAATATCCTGAGATTCAAATACTTAGGAGTGCTTAAGTGGAGCGTTGATGCTAACTCTGCTTATTTGGACTTTACTGATTGTCATGTGTTGGAGGCCCAGGCAACCAGAAGGTGATAAAAGGGACCCCCAAACAGATGCAGATTAGTATGCAGACAGCAAATAACTTCTCAATCCCTCAGTCTAAGAGTGTTGGTGGGCAACTGTGGAAGAGTATGGGGCCACAATAGCTTCCCCCACAAAACCTTGAAGGGCTGCACTTCCCCACTGCATCTGCTCTCACAAAATAAAATCACATTGTTGCCCACAAATGCCCTCTAAGGGACATGAGGGGGATACTCACCATGTCTGGGGGTGTTCCTGAAACATTTTAGGCCCAGGAGAGAACTTTCCTAACAGGAAGTGAGCAGAAATCATTTCCTGGTCACTTCCTGTTGCAAAAAGGTCTCTTCTGGGCACGTACTGTATTAACAAAACATGATGGAGATGACCTCACACCTCCTAGGGGGCATTAGGGGCAAATTATTTTTTATTTTTATTTTTTGGGAGGGAATCACAATTTTTTCACCACTGGGTAGCTGAAGGGAGGGGGTCTAAATGTGGTGGAAATGCCCTCCACACTCCATAGAGGTCATTTGAGGTATTTTGGAGCCCATTTTTTTGGACCTCTGGATGGATCTAGGGGCTATAGAAACTGCACTCCAAGCCATGTGTGGTCCATAGGCTGCACTTTGCCCAGCCCTGGTCTAACAAGATAGGAGCGGGGAATCATACCTGTTTCAACAGAGATGGAAGGCCAGCACATAAAGTGGTGGCTCCTCATTTGTTCAGTCCAACCACCCTTCCCTAATGGGCACATTGTGATGAGGTGACCTTCCTCCCTTGAGCCCCAACACTGTGGCACCCTTGCACATGACTAATGGCTTAAGTCCAGGCTTTCTGAAAGACCAAAGCTACAATATAGTTTTAAAGTAGAGGCAAGGAAAAGAAGGAGGGAAGAAGGAAGGGAGGGGGAAGATGAGTTTGAGAAGCAATAAAGGCGAGCAAATGTAAACATACCAATTCAAACAAGGTTGTGATTGGAAATGTTGTGTGTTGGGGATGGATTGACCTTCCCAGCCAGGAGTGGGGCAAAATCCTACCCTGGATGAAATTTTCTTTGCAGAGTTAAAAAGAAAACATATCATGAAATCCTTCTAGGACATTGTAAGTTACACAAGTGCTTCTTAATATGGGAGACTGGCAAATATCCCCCCCCCCATGTGCCAGGGAATGGTGCTATATTTACACCCGTTGGTGCTAATTCTTCCAGGAACCAGCAGCTGACCACCAGTGGACCAGCACTAATCCATAGACCACTGCTTTGGCAGCACAGATCTACCCCAAAGCAAAGACTGGCTGGAATCCTTTTGGTGGTGTATGCCAGTGCAATGGTCCTGACCAGTTTGGGAACTGGCTTGTGTCAGGACAGAAATGGTTTTACCTATGTGGACCCAACCACCTATGTTGCTACAGCACCCATGATGGTTGAACCCCTCCTGTTTATGCTGCTGTTACTACCAGGCCTAATGTTTAAGTGGAACCTCTTTTATTATAATTTGAATCCATTAGATCATATTCTAGTGCTTGGAACAGTAGAGAACAGGGTTGCCCCATCTTCTACATGACATCCCGTCAGATATTTAAAGATGGCTATCATGTTACCTCTCAGTATTCTTACAAGCTAATCATACCTAGCTTCTTAACTCAGGCCCTGAAGTTTTCTAGGCACAATTTTCTTTTTTTGAAAACAATGGTGATTTTAAAATTAAAAGTTTGTATCAGCCAGATGCTTGACTTTTTAAAAGCAGCCCATTCTCTTGTTTAAAATTAAAAATGCAGAGTTCTGTGAGCGTATTATTTATGTTTGAATATTTCTTAAATGGATTTGGGTTTGTTTATTATGGAATGTGTTTTAAGTACATATTGGCTAAACACAGATGTTGCTTCATGTTAATTTTGGTGCCCATCAATATTTAAAAGTATGGCAGAATTTTTAGTGAGAATTTTTTTTTAATAAAACATGATAATAAAACGCTTGCGAAAGCAGTTCATTTAATGGGCATTAAATGTGCTTAATTAAATGGCAATTGGAAAACTCAGAATGAAAGATTTTATGGACACAAGGATGATAGGGGAAAACAACCATCCAACCCCAAATAATTTTTTTAAACATGGTTTTGCCAAAGCAATTCTGGTTTTATTTTTATCCTGCCAATATTAAATTAAAACCCAAGGGTAATTCTATGCATACAGAGTTTCAAAGGGCTTATCTACATGGGCCAAATACCCCAGCTTGCCACTGTTCCAGAGCCCTGCAGTCCAAACAAAGCAGGCTGTTACCCCGATCTGCCCTCAGGAAGTCCAAATGACCCATGGGGCAGATATGGGACTGGAACAGGGGCAAGCCAGGATAGGGCCCAATAAACCATTCTAATAAAATCCTCTGTTTATCCTGGTTTACCTAGGAAAAAGTGGATCTGACCCTCTGTGTGTCTGCAGGAGCTCATCTGGCACGCTGTTCCTCGCTGCTGCTGCCAGCTCCCTGCTCTCCTGGAAGCAAAGCAGGGGTCCTGCAGAATGTGAGTGAGGTTGGTCACATGCATACGGCCTTCAGTCACATGTTGCGGGACCCATGCCTGGTTTCTGCATTAAGTGGAGAAAATGGTGGCAGCAGCTTCAGCAATGGGCTGGTGTCCTGGTTGGACTCTGGCCCATTTTCACCAGGAGTTGGGGAGCGGGAGGGAAACGGGCCAGCTCCACAGTCAGGATATGCTGGCAGGGAGCCGGTGTATCCTGGCTGGTGTAGATAAGCCCTAAGATCTCCTTAGACATCCTCTTCCCTGGAAACATCTAAACAGACTTTTGCAGCATGGAGCTCACTGAGATGAAAACAGGTCACAGTCCATTTCTCATAGCCAAGCCCAGCCTGGGTTCCAGACTTCCTCTATTGCTCAGTCTTCACTTCCCTTGGGAGGCCCAAGAGCTTGCAAAAAGTGCTTTTTGGACAACTCTCTGAATCCCACAGCCAGAAGGGGCAGTCACAGGCTTGTGTAGTAGCTGGCAGCAGCACCAGGTGGCTAAGCTTGCAGTCATTTTAATTTCCTGCAATGGTACTGACATATTTTTGTAAGGGGCTGAAGACCTCCTTTTTGATTTGCTGGATTAAGCTGCTGAGTTGTGCCTGAGGTTGCTGGGGTGGCTGGTAGCCGGTGGGATGTTATATATGTTTACAGTCTTATGTTTTATTGTCTTTGTCTCTGAATGCATATGCTTGATGTTCCACCCTTTGGTGGAAAGGGCATTATAAATAAATGTTGTTGTTGTTGTTAAAAGTAGCTTGCATTGAATTAACAGCAGGGGGAGTGGAGCAGAGAGGGAGTAATCTTGACCTTCCCAGTAGGTTCAAGCAAAAGCAAACTGCTGCAGCCTCACTCAGCTCATCTGTTCTTCCTTATTAACAATGTCGCCATCTTGATCACACTCTTATGTTACTTGGCCACACAGTATCCCAGTTTTCACCTGTGAATTGTTGGGTAATTGATCCTTTGAGTCAATTGACTCTCCTCTGAGGCTTTTTTAAACTGAGTGTTATTGATGGCAAACAGAGCTTGGGAAAGTTACTTTTAAAAATTCAATCTTTATAATCCCTAACCAACTTGGCAATGGTGGCTGGGGATTCTGGAAATTGTAGCCCAAAAAAGTATTTTCGCCAATGTTCCTAGCACTTTCATCTCCTGTGAAGCTCATGGGGTGTATCAACACTACACAATTATAGTACTTTAATATCATTTTTGACTGCCTTGGCTCCAGCCTATGGAAGACTGGGTTTTCTAGTTTCATGATGTACTTGGAATTCTCCACCGAAGAGAATTGAGGGTGCACACTAAAGCAGTGGTTCTCAAATTTTGGCCCTTCAGGTGTTCTGGACATAACTCTCGGTAATGATCAGGGATCCTAGGAGCTGAAGTCCAGAACATCTAGAGGACCAAAAGATTAAGGACTTTTTCGGATGAGCTTTTATACCGCTAGCAGCCTCGTCCCCGTTGCGAGGCTGCAGCGCTGCAGGGCGTCCCTTTCGGATGACGCCCTGCCCTGCCGATCCTCTTCCGAGACTGTTGCGTAACCTCTGTGATGCTGCTGCGTTATATTCGGCGGTTTTCTAATCACGAAAGTTGATCGTGATTAGAAAACCGCCGAATATAACGCAGCAGCGTCACAGAGGTTACGCAACAGTCTCGGAAGAGGATCGGCAGGGCAGGGCGTCATCCGAAAGGGACGCCCTGCAGCGCTGCAGCCTCACAACGGGGACGAGGCTGCTAGCGGTATAAAAGCTCATCCGAAAAACTCCTCAGAAGCAACGCAGTAGAGCTTTCTAACAGAGAGATCTAAGTGTCACCAAACTACAAATCCCAGGATTCCATAACATGCAGCTGAGAGAGATCAAACTTCTATCATTGTGCTGTGTGGATAGTCCAGGAGCAAAGATGACTGCAGAAACAGCTTCCCTCTCCTTAGGTTTTGTGATGTACCTTTTACTACCATAGGCAGAGACACAATCATGCTAAAACTGTGGAGAGTTATAGGTTCAAGCTTGGAGATCTCCTAACAAATCCTCCTGCACTCCATAATTCAAGCCCTGGCAAGACACAAGCTTCAGGTCTTTTATAAACCCAAGTCTTGTGCAGTCCTCTGCTGCTGCTCCACAGTAGTCCATCCAGTGTCTTTTCCAAAGTGTATTGAAATCAGTCACTTCCCTGCTCCTTCTTTTCCATTCTTCAGTTTCGGCACATGCCCCAAACGCTCCTTCTTTTCCATTCTCCAGTTTCGGCACATGCCCAAAATGGTCATCATTGTCTGCTGGCGGTTTAGTATGCTTTTATGCCAGCTTGTTAAAATGTTATCTGTTAAGGAATGCCTTTTTAATGTATTTCATAAGCATGCTTTATAAATAAATTATTAAAGAATGTACCTGAAGCTAGTGCTCACTTAATAAATATTAATAAAGCAATTACAAATGGTAGCTTCGCACATTGTGTTGTAGCATGCCCAGGGTGGTTATCCAGGAGCAAGTCCAATATGCTCAAAGGAGTCATGGAGGTACGCGTGGCTAGAAGACATCTCTAAGTTGCCTGTTTGTTTTCTGACAGATCTGGCTGGATTATACCTTCTTTTCTCTGTTGACTTTCTAGCCAGTGATTTTTAAATTAATGCATGCATAGGAAGAATATAAGGGGAAGAGTTCTGCCTGATCAGACTCAAGGCCTACCTAGTCCTAAGGACTGGCCTTTAAAGAAATTTTGCTTCCTAAAGCGAAGAACTTGATGGTGCCCACTCCTGCCCCACAAGAAACCCCCAGCTGAATTGGCAGCTGAGGCTTGTCTAGATGGGCAATTTACCCCATCTTGCTCCTGTCTTGGAGCCCTGCAGTCCAAATGATGCAGGGCTCTTGCTGTGTTTTGTCCCTGGGTAGTCCAGATGATGCCTGGGGCAAAGATGGTGGTGGTGGTGGGAGACAGGAGTAAAGCCTGGTAAAACATTTTTTAAAACCTGGGAAAAACCACTTCATCTGAGAAAAACTGGATTGAGCCCCATAGGACACAAGAGTCCATACCAGCCCGCTAGCCCATATTGCCTGCCACCTTAGCTGCCATCCTCAAAGCTCTCTCTGATGCCAGGGAGGAGGCCTGCAGCACGTGACCAGCCTTGATCACATGCTATGGGCCCCCTTCCTAGCTTCAGAGAGAGAGAGAGGTCTTTTTCAAATGGGGAACACCCCCCCCAGGAGGTCGGGAGAAGAATGGCGCTATTCCGCTTACAGTGCCCCGTTTCAGATGGCGCCGTTCTCCTCCTAACCTTCCCTTGTGCTTCCTCCATGCTACAAGCACCACTTTTTATTGATGGGGCTTTTCCATCAACAAAAGCAGTGTGTTTTTCACACCTGTAGCACAGAGGAAGCACGGGGGAAGGTCAGGAGGAGGATGCTGTAAGTGGAACAGTGCTGTTGAGATGAGCACATCACATCTCAGGTAAAGATGAACACAGACTTGACTTCACAGGAGTGAGTAGATCAGGAGAATGTGTTAGCTAGCTTGCGTTTAGGGAATTATGTTTTAATTTTCTTGGCTGAATGCTTTGTTAATTCTATCTGTCACTTTTAAAACTGTGCCTGAGAAAGGAGGAGCCTTTTACATGAGACTATCTGCTTATTTGCTTGTTTGAGCCTTGTTTGAATAAATAGCTTTCTTACTCTTTCTTTCACATGCCTTGGTGTTGGCTCGGACACTTTCAAAACAAGAGGGAGGGAAGGTATTATCTGCAAGTGGCAGGGAAATCAAAAGGAAACCCCACAGTCTCCCCTTGGACTGTATTGCAATAGGGTGTAGGATTCAGGGGGTGGTGGCAGCTAGTACAATAGGGGGTGCTATTGAAGGAATTCCAAGGCAGAGGAATTCCCAAGATTGCATCCTACCTCTTAACCTTCTCTTCTCCAGGTTAAACATACGCAGCTCCCTAAGCCGCTTCTCATAGGGCATGGCTTCCAGACCTTCCACCATTTTGGTCGCCCTCTTCTGGACACATTCCAGCTTGTCAATATCCTTCTGGAATTGTAGTGCCCAGAACTGGACACAATATTCTAGGTGAGGTCTGACCAAAGCAAAATACACTGGCACTATTATTCCCTTGATCTAGGCACTATACCCCTATTGATGCTGCCTACAATTGCATTGGCTTTTTTAGCTTCCACATCACTCCTAACTTACCAGCCTATGGTTATAATTATCTAATAGGTCTGCTTCCGCTAGTGTCAGAAAATTATTATATTAGTTCATCTTCTACTTAAATAAAATACACTTCTACATGATATTCTTTTCTACTATTCTTCAAATCTTGTTACAGCTAATCTCCCCCCACTTTTTCTACATATACTTAATTACTAGTTCCCAAACTCTTTTAAAACTATCTGATGACTTCTCTTTAAGTAAATTACCAATTTAGTAATTTCTACCAGGTCATATGGTTTTAATAACCAGTCTTCCAACACAGGAACACCATATCTTCCACTTTTGTGCATATAAAATTCTAGCTGCCATAATCATATATTGTGTAATTCTTCCATACTTCTCTATTTTTCAACAAATCTGCAGGCAGCAAGCTCACTTAGGGGATTCAGGGCAGACCATATGGAGAAGGTCTTTCCTTCAACTTCTAGCTGCAGCCTCCTAGCATCTGCTGTTAGAAGCAGTTGCTTCACTGTGTCTAATAGTGGGGCATGTTGGGAAAAGCACAAGTAATTGGAAAAGCAGAATTTGAGCAACAACCAATCCCATGAACCCCCAAGGTCTAGGAGAGAAAGAAACAAGCTTAGTCTAGCAAGTTGATTTAGAGGTCTTTAAACAGTTCTTGGGCAGCACAGTTAAAGGGGGATGTGGACAGTCTCGACCATGTCCAGAGGAGGGAAATCCAGATGGCAAAAGTTCTGGAAAATAAACCTTATGAGGAATTGCTTAGAGAATTGGAGTATGAATAGCCTGGAGAAGACTGGGAGGTGATATTATAGGAGTCTTTAAATATTTGAAGTCAGTCATGTAGAAGATGGAGCAAGCTTGTTTTCTACTGCTCCAGAGACCAGGGCATGAACCAATGGATTCAAATTCTAAGAAAAGAGATTCCATCTAAACATACAGAAGAACTTCCTGAAAGTAAGAGGGCTTAGACAGTGGAACAGATTGCCTTGGAGGGCGGTGGACTCTCCTTCTTAAAACAAAGATTGGGTGCCCACCTGTTAGGGATATTTTAGCAGTGGATGGCAGGGGGCAGGCTAGATGGCCCTTATGGTCCCTTGGTTCTGTCCTGGTCTCTGGAGGGTTAGAAAACAAGCTTGCTCCATCTTCTAAATGATTGCTTTGTGGTTCCTTCCAATCCTGTGATTCTATGAGTCTGGTTTTCTTTAAAAGATATCTAAAACTAGCTTTGGAGTTAGATGGAAAGGAGAGGCAGAGTTGCATCTTTGTGTGGTATAATGGAAGAGAAAGAAAGAAAAGATAAAATGGCTGCAGGTTTGAGTGATGCAGGAAGACAGCAGGTCTAAAAAAGCAAGCAAACAAGAAGTCATAAATACATGCTGTGCCTAAACTCATACAGAATAACATTCAAACTAGCAATTAGGAAGTATGGGCATGAAAAGGTTACTAACTCTAACAGAGCTGGCCCTGCTAGTTCTATATACTGTGTTTTAACCAGATTCATCCAATAGGGATGGAGAATCCTTGGTCCTCTGAATCTTTTGGTCTTTGGTTTTTCTTTGCAAACGAAGATTCAGGAAGGACTCATCCCGCGCTTTCTGCAAGCGCGCTGATGACTGAAAAGGCCAATCTGAGATAAACAAGTCCGGTTGCAGAAAACACAGCAGAAGGTCTCCTTGGGTGATGTTTCCAGGTTGTGACTCTTTCTGCGTTGTTGTTTCTCTTCAAGACTTGTTCGGTGTGAGTTCTCAAATAAGGCTGCAGCACTGTGGATACTACGTCTCCATGCCTCCCGATGTGAAGCCAGGGTGGACCATTGTTGGTGATCAATTTGGCCAAGCCTGAGATGTTGTTTCAGGGAATCCTTGTATCGCTTTTTTGGAGCAACCTTCTTATGCTGACCTGTGGTAAGTTCACCGTAGAGTACTATTTTTGGGAGGCAATGGAATCCCTTATCAATAGCCATTTTCCCTGGTGGTTCTGGGAGCTAATGTCCACAATCATAGCCAAAGGTTCCCCATTCCTGGCTTCCACCGATCCTACAAGTAAGATTGGCATTCTCTGTTGCTATTCTTGTGCATTTGGTATTCAGAGATATAATGAATCAATCTCAACATAAGCTAAAAGGCTTCCAGCACAACTCTATGGTATGTGTCCCCTATTTTGTGTCTGTCATCTATCAGAGCTGGAACAACAATCAGGAGAGAGCAGTAACGGAGGAAATTAATTATGCTATAATGGATCTGTTAGCCTGTAAGGATTTCACAGGACTCTCTTGTTTCTCTACACTGAGGTTGCTATCTCCAAGACCTGACAGTCATGTTTGGAGGCTTCCATGTCAGTGTTGTGGTGAATCCACTCTGGGTTTTAGTTCAGACTTTAACAGGGTTACAGGTCACCCCCTTGTATCAGCGAGGGATACGTACCTGGACCTACCATGATGAGTGAAACTGCGGATAATAGCAAACCCTATTAAAATAAAGGGCTTCCTATACAAACATAGCATAGAGTTATGTTGGAGGACCTAGAAGGTGCCTAGAGAGGACACCTCTCTGGGCATTTCCCAGCACAACGCTATGGTATGTGTCCAGTATTTTGTGTCTCTTGGGTAACTGAAACTTTGGATATTGATTCCGTGGTTATGGGGGGTGATCTGTGCGCCCCAAATTGGTTCAGCACCTTGGATTTCTCTTTCAAAACACAGACCAAGGAGATTATCAGACATGGCAAATACGGTGTTATTATGTCAAAACAAGACCACAAATGGGCTTCCTTATCACACAATGTTGTGCCCGTGTTCTGCAAGCATTCTGCTGCTGTTAAGAAGACATTATATTGTATTAGTGGGCAGAAGCTGCCAATTGATATCCCATGGAGGTTTTTTTTTTTTTTTTTTTTTTGCGGCGTTGCTTGTGTGCAAAACTGTGCCCCATTCTGCTGGCGTGATTCCAGCATCAATTGGTGGTTCCCACCAGAACACTTCCGGGTGAGAACATGAATACTAGATATGGGACACTCTTTTTATGAACCTCCCTATCTTGCTTGCAAGTTTCCAAGTGTGTTTCAGTGCTTGTGTGTTTGTTGTTAATTTAGGTGTTTTTAGGCTTTTAAGTATGCTCATGTCTTCTCGTGAGAACTGTCAAAATCTTGCCCATGCGAAAATGTGGAAGTGAGCAGCCAAGTGGTCATGTTGCATTAATTAAGGGGCATCTATATCTTGTTATTACAGCAGCGTGCTAAAAGAAGTGTTAATATGCCAAGATAATTGGCTGTAAAATATAGTGCCAAAAGAATGTTTTTAGATGCTCGTCTGATAATCTCCCAAAACCTGGAGCTGATTGACCACTTCACTGACATGGGAATGACCAAACACCACTGGTTTGATATTCTTAGGATTAACATTATAATGTTAATAATAATAATAATAATAATAATGATTAAGAGTTATTAAGGGAGGCTGGTGTGGTGCAGTGTTTGAGGATGGGATTAGGACTTTGTAAGACCAGGATCTGAATCTGCACTTACCCCTTGGGTGACCTTGGGCAAGCCACACTCTCTCAGCCTCAGGGGAAGGCGATGGCAAACCTCCAAACAAATCTTGCCATGAAAACCTTATGGTAGGGTTGCTGAAACTTGGAGCTGACTTGAAGGCACATGAGAACATTTTCCTCCAAGGCCAAGATCTGGAGACAACATACGAACAAAAGAAGTTTAGCTGGGTAATGTTCCAGTCTGTACTAATCTCTTCCCTCTTGAGTCTCTAACAGTACATGATTATAGCACTTTAATATGACTTCAACTGCTGCAGCTCTCTCCTATGGAATGATGGGATTTGTTCATGACATATTTATTATTCTGTTCCAGAGATTGCTTCACCTAACCGCAAACCCCTGGATTCCATAGAATACAGCTATGCCAGTTAAATCAGAATCAAAGTGTTGTAATTGTGCTGCATGAAAGATCCTGGGGCTCTCCAGATGTGTGGCTATGCTGGTTGGAGAATTTTGGGAGCTGAGGTAACATTTTCAAGCTCTGAATACGGCTACGATGGTGGCTATCAGATCTGTAACATAACTAGGATAATGCAACCCAGAGAATGGTTCTGGGGGACTCCTGTTTGGCACCCTGGCCATTGGCAAGGGTGGTGTCCCTCCGGGATCTGTCTTGTCCCTATGCTGTTCATAAGAGGTTTTTCAGAGATTTGGGGTTCAATGTCACCAATATGCAGATAGCTATGCTCAACTCTGTCTCTCCTTTCCATCTAACTCCAAAGAAGCTGTCTTGGTGTTAAACCAGTGTCTGTTGTCAGTAATGTACTGGATGAGAGCAAACAAATTGAAACTTAATCCAGACAAAACAAAGGTGCTCCTGTTCATTCAGAAGACAAATCAGGAAACTTGGGTGTACTCTTGGACTCATCCCTAAACCTGGATACCCAGGATTTGGTGGTGGCCAGGAGAGAACACGCACAGTTAAAACTAGTGTGCCAGCTGTGCCTGTTGTTTGAGAACCCAGATCTGGCCATGGTAACATATGCCTTGATTTTATCCCATTTGGAATATGGTAATGCATTCTAAGGAGGGCAGCCTTTGGGAACTGTTCAGAAACTTCAGCAAGTTCAAAATGCTGCAGCTAGATTGTTGACTGGGGCTGGTTATAGGGAGGATATAACTCCTTTGCTTAAACAACTTTGCTGGCTGCCAGCCTGTTTCCAGGAACAATTCAAAGTGCTGATTTTGACTTTTAAAGCCCTATACAACTTCAGTTCAGACAATATGAAAGCCCATATAAATCTACTTGAGTCTTATGATCTTCACGGGGAGGGCTTTCTCTCCATCCCAACACGATCCTAGGCTCTGCTGGTGAGGTCATGGAAGTGAGCCCTTGTCCTATGATCCAGTGAGCAAGTTGCCCAGGCACCAAGTGGTTGGAGTGCAAGCGCTGACAAGTGGTTAATTCAGTCCAGGTCAGTCACAGGTTATCAAAGCAATATGATGGGAGGAGCAAGAGGATGGTCATCAGCCAGTCCAGAAGTCATCATAGTAAGGCAGTCATCCAAATAAACAAAGCTAGCAAGAAGGAAAACAGAGTTGTCAAAACATAGCCAATCAAATGTCATGAAAATAGGAATGCTGGAGAGTATTGTGAGTCAACCAGATAAGATGGTTGCAAGGGAACTGCCAGGAGATTTATGGGCAGCTCTTTCAAGGCCACAGGTGCCTAATTAGTTCAGCATCTATTACTTAACAGCTGCTGGAATCAGCATTTATATCTTCATCGTTCAGCAAAGGATGGGCGTTTGTCTTCAGCATCTTCAGCCTCTGTGACCTCCTGCTGGGGAGCAGGGATCCCTACTGCCTCTGGCTCCTTGGACTCAAAGAGATCTTAATTATCAAGAGCAGCGGATTCTTGGCAAGCTGCCTCCTTCTCCTCCTCTTCATCTGAATTGCCCAGGGGGTGAGGTGTGACACCTTTCTCACTGTCTGCTCCTAGGCCTTGGAACTCCCTCCCAAGGGAGGTTTGATCTGTCCACTCTGTGTTGTCTTTCTACCGGCAGGCAAAGCCCTTCTTGTTTAAACAGGCTGTCTGCCTTGGCTGGCCATGGTGGGGCAATATGCAACTGGGTGTGCTGTTTTAATTTGCAATGTATATTTTAAGTGTTTTAGTTTTTAATATTTTAAAATCCTTGTTTTAATTAAATGCACTATTTAATGTTTTTAAGACTTTTGTCCTTTGTATGGTTTTCGATGTTCTGTTTTGTTTATACTGTAAGCTGCTTTCAATCCCATTCTGGAGAAAAGCGGGAAATAAAGTAAATAAATAAATGTGCAGCTTGGCTTTCAGCTGTTACCTGCTTTACCCAGAAGAGGGCTGCACTTTTCAGTTACTGCCTTTACACCTGTGTGATTAATCCAAAATGCAAAACCCTGACTAACTTGTTTATTCTAAGAGGCTGCTGCCAAGGTTGCAACATTTCTTTCCCAGCAAAAGTGAAAAAGTCAGAGGGACACTTAGTAATCTGGGCAGATCTACTCCTTTAAGGGCGTATTGATTGCTATCAGTGGATTATGCAGAAGATCTGTCTTAATTGTAAAAGAGCACAACACACACAGAACTGTCTGGCTGGTAGGGCCAGCAGTGTCACAGAGATGGCAGGTGGACTATCCATTACTTTCCAGGAAAAGGTCAATCCAATAGGACAGAAGTTTTGCATTCAGGTCAAGTGATGGCTAGTCCATCACTAAGCTTTCTTTGTGTTGCCCTGTCAGCTCAGTAATGGCTTTGCCCCTGCTTGCTACTTTCCTTTTATCTCTGCTACTCTTTTCTTTATGGATTCAGGCCTTAAGGGCTGAAGTATGTGCACAAGCCTGCATTACATTAACACCTATAGGAAAGAGTTTTAAAGATGCGTATGGGGATGGCAGCAGGGCAAGGGCAGGATACCTTTTCAAAAGAGCCTATCTTATCTATCTATCTATCTATCTATCTATCTATCTATCTATCATGGGCCCTTGGTTTCCACTGGGGTTTGGTTCCAGGGTCCCCCATGGATACCAAAATCCATGGCTACTGAAGTCCCATTATATACAATGGCACAGTAAAATGTAGTCCCTTATATAAAATGGCAAAATCAAGGTTGGTTCTTGGATTAAAAAAAAAAAAAGTTTTTTCAAGCCATGCATGGAGGAATCCATGGATGCCAAATCTGTGGATACTGAGGGCTGACTGTATCTATCATCTATCTATTGTCAATGGAATACTAATCATTCTTAACATACATGGAACAGGGGTTGTGATTCTTTCTGCGTTGTCATTTCTCTTCAAGGCTTGTTTGGCATGAGTTCTCAAATAAGGCTGCAGCATCGTGGATAGTGCATCTCCATGCCTCCCGATGTGAGGCCAGGGTGGACCATTGTTGGTGATCAATTTGGCCAAGCCTGATATGTTGCTTCAGGGAGTCCTTGTATCGCTTTTTTGGAATGCCCCTCTTACGCTGACCCGTGGCGAGTTCACCGTAGAGTACTATTTTTGGGAGGCGATGGTCCTCCATCCTAGAAACGTGCCCTGCCCAGTGCAGCTGTGTTCTCAATATCATGGCCTCAGTGCTGGTGATCCCTGCTTGCTCAAGGACAGCAACATTCGTCACATAGTCAGTCCAGTGTATATTTAGGATTGTGCATATACAGCGCTGATGAAAGCGTTCAAGGAGTCATAGGTGGTGGCGATAGGTCACCCATGTTTCAGATCCATAAAGGAGGATAGACAGTACGATGGCTCTATACACACTGATTTTTGTGCTTTGCCTCAGATGTTTATTACTCCAGACTCTTTTGTGAAGTCTTCCAAATGCACTATATGCCTTTGCTAGTCTGTGATCGATCTCTTTGTCAATCTTGACATCTGAGGAGATGATGCTTCCCAGGTAGGTGAACTGCTGAACGGACTTGAGCACAGATTTGCCGAAGGCAATGTGGGGATGATGGTGTTCATCCTGTGGTGCAGGCTGGTAAAGAACTTCTGTTTTCTTCAGGTTGACTTCCAGCCCAAACAGCTCTGCAGTTGTTGCGAAGCAGGATGTTAGGCACTGCAGAGCTGCTTCTGTGTGGGCAACAAGGGCAGCATCATCAGCGAAGAGCAGCTCACAGACTAGATAGTTTAGAACTCACACCGAACAAGTCTTGTAGAGAAACAACAACGCAGAAAGAATCACAACCTAGAAACATCACCCAAGGAGACCTTCTGCTGTGCTTTCTGCAACCGGACTTGTTTATCTCGGATTGGCCTTTTTAGTCATCAGCGCACTTGCAGAAAGTGTGGGATGAGTCTTTCCTGAATCTTCGTTTGCGAAGAAAAGCCAGAGAGAGAGAGAATAGATGAAAACTGGGACGTATATGGCCATGGTTTTAGGTATCCATGGTGGTGGGCTGGGTGTCTTGGAACATATCCCCTGAAGATATGGGGGTCTACCTGTACCACAAAAATTGGTTGTTTTTGCTACAACACCGTGTTATCACAGCAAACCTTCTGGAAAACACTGGCATGATATTAAAGAAGTGGGTGGCGATAGAGGAAACAAGGAAAACTTCCGCAATCCACTCTTCTTTTGTGGGATTGTTGTTTGCGGATCATGCATTTAAATAAACTATACTCATAACCTTAAGAGAGATTTTTTTTTTAAGCCTTGAGATCCAATCTCCCTCCTCCCATTCTTTCTCTCTCTTAGTGGATTAATATTATATCTGAAAGCCAGCAAAAGGGGGTTATTATGAAAATGTGTCTAGATAAGATGATTAAATGTTATTTACCGGAAAATGGGAGAGAGAAGCACACACAGAGTAAATCACCAAGGGGTCCCTTTCATTTTATAATCTCAAAAGAAAAGGGGAAAAAAGTATGTCACTTGACAAAGATGTTTGCCTCATTTCAATAATTAGAGACCAAAGCAATTTGGACAGTCTGTCAGTTTCAATATGGTAGAGCAGACTGGTAGATCATGTAAATAAAATCTGTTTTATTAGATGGGAAATTAAATTGCTATTAGATTCCCCCCCCTTCCTGAGTTATCTTTCAATCTGTATTATGAAACACCACAAGAAATGGATGGCTAACTCCTAAACAGAATTATCACAGGGCCGACCATGGCTGATGGCTTCTGTGTTCGCTGGGTAGTGAATCCTTGGTATAGTATTACCAAACTGATTGACACTATGTATGTTCAAATCTCTGTTTGTGTTTTCGTTACAAAATAGTTCCAACAATTTATTGTTATTTTTAAATTTTATTCATTTATATCCTGCCTTTCTCCCAATAATGGGAGATAATCAGTCTCATATGAGGAGGAGAGTTTGGAAAAGTTATTTTCTAGACTACATGTCCCTGAATCCTTCAGCCATAGTATGCCCATTGGGATTCTGGGAGTTATCGTCCCCAAATGAAACATCACCATGCTCTTGTTGGGAGCATGAATGTGTCAAGCTTTGACTGTTTAAATGCTCCCTAAGCAAGGAGTGTGAAGCAAAAATATATATACAGTTGTTCGTCTGTATCCACAGATTTGGTATCCATGGATTTAAGTATTCACAGCTTGAAAATATTCTTAAAAAATAATATCCAAAAAGCAAATCTTGAGTTTGCCATCTTATATAAGGGACACCATTTTGCTATGCCATTGTATATAATGAGACTTGAGTATTCACGGATTTTGGTATCCACGGTGGGTGGTGGTGGTCCTGGAACCAAACCCCAATGAATATGAAGGGACAACTTTATATCAAAATCTGCACCATGTAGCTGTCCACATGCTGTGTCTGGATATTACTCTGGATATTACCCATGAGACTGGCGTGTCACTTATTTACAATTGGAACCAGAATCATCATCATCATCATCATCATTACTACTACTATTATTTTGCTAAGAATGTTAGAGGAACATCTTGAGAAGAAATATGGAAGAAATCTGCAATACATGGTGACAGCTGATAGACTCTAAGGACTTTATCAGACAAGTCTCTAAAAACATTCTTTTGCCACCATATTTTACACCATTTTTGTGCTTGCAAAAGAAACCTTTATATCAGAGATTTGAACATACACAGTGTCAATCAGTTTGGCAATACTATACTAAGACCTTGGAGGTCTTTAAACAGAGGCTGGATGGCCATCTGTCAGGGATGCTTTGATCGTGATTTCCTGCATGGCAGGGGGTTGGACTGGATGGCCCTCGTGGTCTCTTCCAACTCTACAGTTCTATGATTCTATGATTCTATGAAACATAGCCATGGTCACGTGAAAAAGCAGCTCCGTACTTCCATGTTGATGGGCGAGTGAGATCTCGGTGGTTCTTGCAAGAAAACGCGAGCGTACTTAAAAGTTAAAAAAAAAGCTAAACTAAAAACCAAAATGAACACACAAGCACTGAAACACTCTTAAAAACTTGCCTACAACATGGGGAGGTTATAAAAAGAGCATCCCATGGCTACTTTTCACTCTCCCATCTGTAAGTGTTCTGGCAGGGATTGCCCATTGATGCTAGAATTGTGCCAGCAAAATGGGGCACAGTTTCACACGCTTGCAATCATGGCAAAAAAGTGGCATGGCTGATCTATCGATGGCTTGGCCCAACAATAAAAAAAGAATGCCTTATTCATAACACATAATCATGAAAGCACGACGTTGTCTGGTATTGGTACCTTTTCACATTCACTAGGCATTGTTATGACACCATATTTGCCATGTCTGATAAAGTCCTAAAAAGTCTATGTAGTGTGATAAAGTCTTCTAGGACTATCAGACTAGCCGCTTAAAACATTCTTTTGCTGGCATAGAAAAAAACCATGTTTATGCTGGCAAAAGAATGTTCCCTTCCTGACTTCCCTTCCTCTCCTGGCAAAGGCAGCTCCAGCAATAAAGAGGAAGTGAACGGAGCCCCATTCACTTCCTCGTTCAAAATCCGGCGGGATGTCGTTCTGTGGGAAATGTAAAAATAAAAACAAAAATGAAGCATAAAAAGTTTTTAAAAGCACACACACACACTTTAAAAGTCCCAAGTAACGCTGGGAAGGTCATAAAAAGAACAAAACTTACCTGGATGTCCCGATCTTACCCGGAAGTGTTTGTGCCAGAGTGGCCATTCTCGTTGTAGTCATAAGAGTTTTGCATGCGAACAGTGCCAGAGCAAAAGCAGCATGTGGGATCAATTGAAGGCTTAAACCATCAATTAAAAACTATGGGGTTTTGGACTGATTTTAACCATGAAAGGGTGATGTCTGATCTGCATACCCTTTTGCGGTTATGTGATGTCGTTATGATGCCTTATTTTGTGTGTCTGATAAAGTCCTTAGACTTTATCACACTACACTGTTAAAATGCTGTTATTCCACTTCAACTGCTCTGGCTGCCTCCTGTGGAATTCTGGGGTTTGTAGTTTAGTGAGACCTAAGAGCTCTCTGGCTGAGAATTCTAAATGCCCCACCCTCAACTGCAAATCCCAGGATTCCACAGGAGGCAGTCAGAGCTGTTAACGTGGAATAATAGTGCTATAACAGTGTAGTGACACTGTAGGGATGGGAGGAGGTGCTTTAGTTGTGTATTCCTGCACGGGAAGGAGTTGGCATAGAAGGCCATTGTGATCCCTTCCAACTCTAAGAGTCTTTGATTTGAGGAGTTCCAGGTTGCCCAGAATGTGCCCATGTGGCCTACTAGAAAGGCACAGGAATGAACATTAGCCTTGCCCCAGGACAGTTGCTCACTCTTGGTTTATTCCCTAGTAAATGGTTGGAATCCTGTTAATGTCTTATCCACACTTGAATTCCCTTATACATGCAGTTGAGCTTTATTTACCAATTGTGTTTAGTTGGCAGCTGCATAAGCAAAGTTCCATATATGTATCCATTGCACATGCAGCTATGCATTCTTGGATGGTGCATGACTATCCATTGGTGCCTTCCGTGCACCCTCTGATTTACTGGGGTTGTAGAAACAGCCACAGAGCATTCCCCACTGCACAATGGGACAATCAGCAGGCACATTGGTGGACACACAATTGATTGTGCAATGTTGGTTATCAGCAAAAGGGTGCTATAGTGCAATCACCTTGTAACTGTAAATTTACACCACATAAGCATGAAGTAGGATCTCAGCCAATATACTCAGGATTGCACAAGATATTTGCATATATTGATTTCCTTCAAATAATTTGGTATGCTTCTGGTGATCATAGGATCAGGCTATGTGGACTGAAGCTGCTGCCCTCACCTCTGTAGGTCCTGCATATCCCCCTCCCCACCTTGTTCCACTCCCACCTACAAGGTCCCTCTGAGATTCATCAGGCATTATTCACCTACTTTATGAATAATCTTTCTTTAAACCTTAAGGACTAGAAACCCCTCCCTTTAAAAGAAAACAACCACTCTGGAAACTGAGACATTCAGGGTGCTGAATTCTGGCAAAAGATCTGGCACTGGTTGTAACCTTGTTGGCAACTTACACAAGTGTAGGTTCACCTAAGGAAGTCTGGACATTTTTGTGGAACATCCACATTCTTTTCAAGGTTGGGGAGGCAGAGTAGCTGAGGGGGTGAGCATTGGGCATTGCACGCGGGGTGTGCCCTGTGCATGCAGGTGCATTGCACACCATGCATGTCACTGCATGTGCACATTTGGTTTCACCTTCTGTTGAGCAACCCCTGCATAATTCCAAGAACATAACATTACAACCCATCTTTTTGATGTAGGGCAGAGATGGGTAAAGTGTGGCCTTCAAGCCACATGCAGGCCCCTGGGGCTGTTTTGTTGCTGCAGGGGTCAATTGTTTTGCTCCCAAATACCCTCTAGGGGGCGTGGTGGCAGTTTTGCTCCCCAGGGCCATTTTAAGCCCAAGAAAGGCTTTTTTGGAAACATCAGGAAGTGAGTAGGAAGTGACTTCCTGTTGATCCCTTCCTGTTGTTTAAAAAAACCCTTCTCCTGAGCCCAAAATGTTCTAAAGGAGCCTGAAATCATGGTAAAAATGACCCCCCAACTCCCTAGAGAGTATTATAGGGCAAAAATGTTTTTGTGGGGGAGAGATATGGTAGGGATGGAACCCTCCAAGGGAGCGAATGTGGCCCTTTAGCTTCTGACTGACCCCTGTTGTAGGGTCCCAGCCTCTGTGCTTACACAGTGCCATTGCAAAACACACTCAGCTTTATCTGTAAATTGTTCTCACCATGCATATTTCTGAACAGTTTTCTCTCCTCCCTCCCCCTTCTGCTTCCTTCTATGACATCCTTCAAGTTACAGTTGGCACCATTAAAAACTCGGTGCTTGACTGCCACAGGCACTCGTAATAACTGTAGTGTGTTGCCTTCTCATTATAATCAGAGCTACCTTGGTACTGCTATCTCAGCGGAGTGACAAATGCGGTTTTAATGACACCTTCTCTCCTAGTAAACTATAATTAAGAAAGGAAGCAAGGTACCAGGCAGTGAAATTACCTGCTTTATGTGGATTTATGGGGCAGAGGATATGTGTAAATTAGGAAATATTTTGCCAGGAACCAGTTATTAGAATAGACAGGATATGGCTGTCATGTGCATAGCTGGCAGAGCTGAGTAGGTTGGATCTCGTCTGACTTCTGCTACAAAGTCCCTAAGTAGCCTTCAATACCACTCCTATATCTCAGTCTCAGCCCCACTTTTAAAGAGTTTGTGAAAGTTACTTTTTTGGACTGTAACTCATAGAAATCCTAAACTCCCATGGTCTTGCTGCCTGGTGGATTCTGGGATTTGTAGTTCAAAACATGACATTCTCAGGCTCTGATCACTTGCAATATGTGGATGATACACATAGCCCACTTTCCAAGGTTATTATAAGAACTGGAACAAAATAATCTGCTCACAGTACTCTGAGTGCTCAGAACTGAACTATACTGTAAATTCTTGTGCTCTGTGAAGGCAGTTAAAAATATGTACATAAAAAGACTGCTAAGCTAAATTTGAAGTCTACCCAGGAAATTATGTGAAAGCTTTGGTTGTCTTTAAATATTGCTGCCTTAAATAGAAAATCCAAATAGTGCTCTTAACCTGCTGGGGTAGATCCAGATAAAGTCATACCTAGAACAGACTAGGGATGCGAACAGTGCTAATAATAGTTCTCATACTTGAGACTGCCTATTGAGAAACCCCCAGCCTCAGTGAGTTCTTAATTTTTTCAAGTGTCTACAACAAGACAGCAACTATTGTAACTGCACTGTTTTGCAATTGTTGCAACAACAAAAAAGGTTCTTGCAAAAGTGATAAACTCTCACCAAAAAGCCAGGAAATGGTTGGCATCCTGTTAGTGACATATGCATGCACAATCCTTGCTACGCATGTGGAGTGAATTATTCATCATAGTGCAACACAGGTAATCTGCTGACAGTGGTGGAAGCAGAGTTGCACATGCCGCAATGTTGTGCATTGCAGTTTCACATTGTACATTATGGTTGCACATGGTGCAATGCTACCCAGGCATTGATTATGTTTGTGCAATGTTGCTGTTCTGTATGGGGGTTGTGTAATTCTGGCATAGCATATCTCTACATGTCACAATTTATATTAAATGAAGAGGATGTTGGATTGGAACCAATATCTCACCATCTTGCAGAGAATGGTAAAAAAAAAATTGCCTGGAGGAACAGAATGATGATTTACCTCTCTAGAGTAGACCCATCGAAATTAATAGGGGTCAGGTTAATCATGACTAAATTAAGTCCCATTGATTTCAATGGGCCTACTTTACTGAGTAATAATTGCAGTAACGGTGACATCACCTGTGAGCCTTTCTTATAGTATCATAGAATCAAAGAATTGGAAGAGACCGCAAGGGCTATCCAGTCCAACCCTCTGCCATGCAGGAATACACAATCAAAGCACTCTCGACAGATGGCCACCCAGCCTCTCTTTAAAAACCTACAAAGAAGGAGATTCTATCCCACTGTCAAACATCTCTTATGGGAAGTTCTTCCTAATGTTTAAGTAGAATTTATTTTCCTGTAGTTTGAATCCATTGTTCCATATCCTAATCTCTGCAGCAGCAAAAAGCAAGCTTCACTATGACATCCTTTGTGCTCTCCTACTTCCAAGCTAATGGATGTGCATTAAGGAGTGCCCCAATACTCATTGGGAAGCACCCCAATGTGCATCAGTGCCCATTGCTCATCGGACCATGGTGCATCAGTCACTCCATTGGCTACCATTGAGCAACTGTTGCTTGTACTTAGCAATGTCACAGCAGCTCACAGGTGAATATGGACATTACAAAACCACTCAAATAAATGTTAGGCACACACAAAGTCATTTACAAAGATGTAAATCCAAATTAGTTGTATTTCCAAATATCAATAAATCAGTATAAAGGCTGATTTGTCTCTGGTTTTCCTAATTTAACAATCTCACTAAAGTTGATCAATTCAGCGGTGCAACAAGCTTCAAAGATTGATTTATCTACAGATGTTTTTACAGGATTACAGCTAAGTCAGATCAGTAATTTTGGCTACACTTAGAATGTGTGTAAGTAGAATATGGCATCAACTTTCTACTTGTTCAGTAAACCAGATCAATACCTCTTGAGTTGAAGGGTACATTATAATATGCATTCCCCCCTCCCAACCCCCCCCTCGATTCATAATGGGGTTTATCAATATGGTCACTCCTCAGATATAAAACCAAACTTACAGAATGTCAAACAAACACAAATATCAAATGTTTTGGCAAATACTTGGACATTCACAAACTATCTGGAGAATATTTGCAATGGCAAGTTAGAATAGAACCATGGAATCATAGAGCTGGAAGATACCACAAGGGCCATCTAGTCCAACCCTCTACCCTGCAGGAATACACAATCATAGCATTCCTGACAGGGAAAAAAAAATCCCAACAGGGGAAAAAAAACAATTTCAGCTTTAGCACTGCTAATATTCTGTAAGGATATTTAGAGAAGATGTATTGATTCTCTTCCCCAAAGTGAAAAACCCTCTGTCTTAGGAAATATATATATTGTCGGTTCAGGTAGCCGGTTATGTGCCATTGATTTCAGTTCCATTTTGAGACATTTTGAATGGAACTGGTCAACTTTCTTCAGCATAAGAACCTGAAAAGACGACCACACACCCAAAATAGTAACCCACTTTGCTGAGTCATCTTTTGTTTTGTGTGGTATTTTAGTATATTGCCATTATTATTCTAGTGTGTACATTATCGGGCATATGATAATTCTTCCAAATGAGTTTTGGACAGCGCTCTGCAGCAATTAAGAGGCCGCAGTCCTGAAGCGACTTGGGAGGGATGGAGTAGATCTTAATGGCTTTATTTAGCTCAAGTGTCTGTAAGAGTGTAGCTAGGACTTTCTCAATGGCGGGCAGTCAATAAGAGGATGCTGGGGGATTTTGATTCTTGAAAAAAACAAACTGGGCAGTTATCAATGGCATGGGATGGTTTTGTGGAGTCATTGAGAAGGGCCCAATTGCTCAGTCAGCTATGAAGGTGACAGCAATGTTCAAGCAAAACAGGAGTGGAATTTAGTGACAGTTGATGCCTTCCACGTTTGTGTGGTAATGAATCCCCCCTGGGTTTTAGTCCAAACATTAAAGTAGCTATCCAAAATGCTAAACCTATTTTGGGGATAAGGTTCAGCACTATGAACAGAATACAGAGGTTCTGCATTGGACAAAAATGCCCAGTTACTTCTATAGGGGAACTTATGCATGTGTAAGATACTGAGAGAATTCCAGCCAATACCATGCACAATAATATCCCATTTTTCCCCCCAGGACTGGGACCCAAAGTGGCTCACACTTTTAAAAAACACACAATTAAAACATATAAAAAGTGTACATTAAAACAGAGTTAAACTAATTACATTATTAAAACAGTATCAAAATATTTAATAGAATAAAATAAACTTTAATGTAGTAGAAACTTGTTTAAAAGATAAAAAGCTTTTAAAAACAATTCAATAAAACCAAACTGTCTGTTTTAAAAGCCTGCCTGAATAAAAAGGTTTCAGCCTGCCACCGGAAGGACAACAGAGAGGCAGCCAATCTGGCCTCTCTGGGAAGGGAGTTCCAGAGTCTAGGAGCAGCCACCAAAAAGGCCCTGTTTCGCGTCCCCACAACTGTACTTGAGATGATGATGGGACTGAAAGAACGGCCTCTCCAGATGACTTCAGGACCCGGGTCGGTTCATAGAGGGAGATATAGTCTGCCAGATAGCCTGGACCTGAGCCATATAAGGCTTTATAGGTCAGTCATGGGCAACCTTTTGAGCTTGGTGTGTCAAACTTTGCCAAAAAACTGAGCATAACTTGGGTGGTGTGTCACTTTGAGGAAAAAACATTATTTCACGATATTTATAGTTTAAATAACATAAATATATAATTGTTATATATAATTGTGTTTAATAAACCAAAAACTAATTATTGTCTAATAGGGGAGGATGAAACATTTGCGACTAGAGTCTTAGGACATTTTCAGACACAAAAATGTCGCCCTGAGGGCTCAGGAGAGGTATGCGCCTGTTTCGCGGCAGGGGGTCTGTTTCTGAGACGCTGTCCCTCTCGCATTACCCTCCGTGTTCCTTCCGTGTCGCATGGAAGGAAAAGGCGCCACTCATGCAAGTTCTTCATGAATAAAAAGTGGAGCCTTTTCCTTCCATGGAAGGAACACAGAGGGTAACACGAGAGGGACGGTGTCGTCAGAAACTGGCCCCTGCCACAGAGCAGCCGCGTTCCTCTCCCGAGTCCTCAGGACGACTTTTTTGTGTATGAAAATGTCCTTAGAGTTAGACTCTAACTCCAAGACTCTAGTCGCAAATGTTTCATCCTCAGCTACTGCACTTGGCCATGCAGGAGCCAAACATGAAACATCCTTCTCGGCATGCAGCCACCTCAGCGACCGCATGTCATCAGAAATGGCTATGCGTGTCAGTGCTGACACGTGTGTCATAGGTTCGCCATCACTGTTATAGGTCATAACCAGCCCTTTGAATTGTGCCTGGAAACAGACTGGCAGCCAGTGGGAGCTGTTTCAATTCATAAGAAGGCAGTGTTGCACAAGCGCCATGTAACTCTGTGAGTATAAAGTTACACTCGTTCTCCTCAATGTAGGATCTCATCCTAATTTAATAAAAATCAAGCTAACGTCTTAGTTTGTCGCAATAACACGCTAGGACCAAAGCATCTTCAGATAATAAATGAACAGCCACACTGACAAAAATGCCCCCAAGATGCTTCCAGAGTCTGTTCAACTACTGTATATTTAAAGCTTTAGGCTTCTGTTCTGTACATAGTTACCTAATAGTAAATCCCTCAGGTCAGGGATTTCAAACCCCCCCCCCTTGTAGGTGCACCCCAATTTTAGAACACCAAATTAAAGAAAGTAGTTTGTGTTCCTATTTATGCTGAATGGAGCACACTCCCAGATGTGTACAGAATCATAGTCTACAGCTTTACATTTAAATAATAATAATAATAATAATAATAATAATAATAATAATAATATTTTATTTCTATCTCGCCCCTCTGCAACGCAATCGGGGCGGCTTACAATATAAAAACTCCAGAATCACAATACCCTAGCCCACCCACCCCTTAAAATAATATTAAATTATCAAGGATGATTAGTTAGCTGGAGAATCAACTAAGAGTGTGATCTTATGTGTCACACTCAAAAGTGAGTAGATATGTAACAGATTAGATATCAGGATTAATCCCAGATGTGACCTTTTCCTGCCAAATTCAATTTGTTGTATAACATTGTGGCTAATGGTATTCGAATTTTTCTGTGCTTGTTAATAAGTGTGTAGCCTGAGTGTAAAAGGGAGTATGAACCCTGTGTTTGTAACCATTTGATAAGCACTGCACCTGGGTTTCCACTCTGAAAAAAAGGGGCTGAGTCCTGTCATGGTGGGAAATGGGAGTGGGGATGACAGGGAGCCAATGATTGCATAGCCCACCAGATTTTGTATATTGGAATATGCTTTTATTCTCTCTCTCTCTGTCTCTCTCTCTGGCTTTTCTTCGCAAATGAAGATTCAGGACTCATCCCACACTTTCTGCAAGCATCACTGTTTGTTAATTAGGTTTCATTCTGAGCAACAAACTTGTAGGGATCACTTTTTGGATTACTTTACCAATAAAGGTTTTCTGTTTTGAACTCTGAAACTGCTAGTTACTGAGTCTGGAAATGCCACTATATAACATCATTGTTCTTGTGTGCCTTCACGTTGTTTCTGACTTATGGTGACCCTAATGTAAGGTGAACCTATCATGGGGTTTTCTTGGCAAGATTTGTTTGGATGGTGTTTGCCTTTGCCTTCCTCTGAGGTTGAGAGAGCATGGGTTTCCATGGTGGCGTGGGGATTTGAACCCTGGTCTCCAGAGTCATAGTTCAATGCTTCAACCACTATACCACACTGGCTCTCAATCTTGTGCATCCACACTCAAACAAATTAGACCTCTGGTGTATTTGCCTGCTGCTTCAACTGATCCAAGATTTCAGCTTTAACTAAAATGGGAGGACATACAGTTCAATGGAAAGGCACATGACTGGCACTTCTAGGGTTAATCATTATTTCAAGCTAAAGGGTTTCAAGGATACAGGGGTGGTGAAAACCAATCTTGCAAAGGTGCTGCTTGTCAGAAGAGACAGGTCTGGGTCAGCCAGACCAATGATCTGTCTGAACAGAAGGTCTTTCTATTTTTTTCCCCTCCCAAGGTCAATTCAAGGTGCTGTTTTTGATCTATAGAGCCCCACATAGTTGGAGCCATGATGAAGCTGGGACACAGTTGAAATACCACCTCCTCCCATATTAGACTGGCTGGAATCTAAAATCTTGAATGCATGCTCTGTTTCATGTCTCACTACCCCCAAGAGGTTAAGAGCACAGAGAGAGGGCTGCCACCACCACCACCACCACCACCACCACCATGCCCCATAGCAGCATTCCAGCTGTGAACCTCCCTCCCAAGGGAAGTCATGGATGGCTCCATCCTTACTGAGCTTCCAACAGGCAATTTAAAGTGTCTTTTAGAACTTTAAAAAATGCCTATCTTTTAAAATTACGTTGGTTTCTGTTCTGTTTCTACACAGTACAGAAAAATGGTATCTAAATACAATGCATGAATGGAGGAATGAATAGCAGATTCACATGCACAGAATATGACTGCTGATAATTCAAGGCCTAACTAAATCTTAGGTAAATTGTAAGGGCTAGCCCACAACATATTACTTGGGGGGTCTGCCATAAGCTGTTCTCTCATCACTATTCACTGCTCGGCCTTTGCAGTGGTACACATTTTGAACATATTGATGCTGTCAATGATATCATGTCATTGGAGGTGCATGAAGACCATTCCCCTCTTCCATTGAACTAGTAGTGACACTATCATTAATTATAACATTGCGCTTAGGCTTGGCATCAAACGATTTCCAGCTGAATCAAAGCAGCAACTGAGGTCTGCAATTATGCTAATAAATCAGAAACAGTATGCAAACAAGCATATCCTGACTGGTTTGTGGTGCATTCCATGAATGCTATTATTTGCTTCCCAGGAGGTAAATAACTCTGTTAGACCTCTAAGTGTATCTTCTCTTTAAAATGCAAGGTTCCAAAGCAGGGAGAGTTTGGGTACAGTTCAAATTCATGGTCACAGCTGCCTTTGACAACCTGGCAGCTGCCTTCCAGATGTGGGCCCAGATGTGTGCTTCACCACTGACTGAATTTTAATATGATACACTGGGGGGGGGGCAGGTTGGGGAAGGTTTCACTACAGGACAGTCAGTCTGAAATATGTTCTCTAAACTCATGTGGAAAGCTGGTAAAGAACAAAACATGGTAGAAAACATCCTTAGACTTTCCAGTAGGAGCAGCACCAGAACTGGCCTGGGCATAAATGATAAGCCAGGATGAGGAGATACAGTCAGACCCACACATCCATAGGGGTTTGGTTCTTGGACTTACTGCAGATACTGGAAACCATGGATGATAGCAAATCCTATTAAAATAAAGGACTTTGTTACAAACATATCATAGAGTTATGTTGGAGGACCTTGAAGATGCCTAGAGAGGACACCTTTCTAGGCATTTTCCAGTGTAACTCTATGCTATGTGTCCCTGTTTTTTTCAGCCATGGATAACTGAAATCAAGCATATTGGTTCTGCAGATATGGGGTTCCAGCTATATTAGCTATGGGCAGAGATCCTAAATGGGGGTCACAAGTTGTACACCCCCACAAGTGGAGTTACACATTGATTGTGCTACACAACCCTTGTATTGAATCACAATGTTGTGCAACTAAATATGCAGCCCTGAGTCCTGGTTTAATCTTGATTATTATTTGGTACTGTTTTTCAGCTTTCTCTTTGACTCCTGCATCCTGGTTTGTCCATCAGCCCAACTTACTCTGTTATCCCAACTACTGGCTTGTTAGATGGTCCTTGTTTCCCAGCTCATGCGTCTTCAGACTGTTGCTTGTGTAACAGGTAAGACAAGAGAAGGTTAAAACAGGCATAAGATGTATTTATTTAAAACTTTACAGCCTATAGACCCAACAACAGAATTAACAAGATCTTACAATACCAAGATACAAAATACAAATCAAAATAAGATATGATAGAAGGAAATATACATGGATCAAATATACCAAAATTGTATACTATCAGGAATATTAAATACCAAAAAGAAAAATTAAATGTTCACCAAACTCCTTCCTATAAACCCTATGAGAGTGAGTTGAATTTAAAATACATTTCTAGTATTCTGGCAGATTTTAAGATCTTCTCTCTCTCTCTCTCTCTCTCTCTCTCTCTCTCTCTCTCTCTCTTTCTCTCTAATCATAGTAACCATTGACCAAAATTTAGCAACTGACAGAGAAACATCTGGGCATTTATCCTCTAACAGGAATTTTACATACAGCTTTTCTGATTGACTTGGCAAATAACTCATTAGGGGAGTGATCAGTTGATTATGACTCTGATTATAAAATGTACAAGATAAAATAATATTTGACATCATTTCAATCTCTTGGGATCTGCAGGGTCAGAGTTTTGTAGAGGGAGGCAGCCCAGCATACCTACCAAAGAGCCGTTCTGAGGGGAAAGCATTACATCTGGCCTTAGTCAATAATATACAGTGGAAATTATCAGACACGGGGGAACGCACCAAAAAATCACATTCCCAACTGCATCAGAAGATTGCTAAAAGAACAGAAAGAACCTTAGCAGGTCCTTCTACTGTTCCAAGGCATAGCACTGCTATGGACAAGCCTTCCTTTTTGTATTGACAAAAAGGGAGAATCTGCTAATAAAAAGGGACACCTTACTGATGTCCCCGCTATGCCCCTGGAACGCTGAAGGATGATGTTGTCTGGTAAGGCCGCCCCTTCCTGTTCTTCTAGTGATCTTTTGGTGTAGTTTTTGCCACGTCTGATGATCTCCAGTAATTGGGCACAGTCAGTCTTTTTACGTAAGAAGCATGACAGAAAGATCCACCATATTGGAAGTTTAAACAAGGCCATATTGGTGAACAAGGCGAGGTGGAATTGGCCCAGAGAGTACAGAAGGCAATATCTTTGATAGATTTATCATCATCTCGTAACCCAAATTAGAGAGCAGAAACGAAGAGAGGCCAATAGTGGCCACTTTTTGGGCAGTATGCTTGGATCACCTACTGCCATAGGATGTTATCAGACAAGGCAAAAAAAGGTATCATAAAGATGCCTAATGATCATGAAAGGGCATGCGTACCACACAACGTCACTCTTTTGCGATCATGTCCTGTTAAAAAATGTTGTTGTTTTTTATTGACGGCTCAAGCCATCAATTGATCCCCACGGCACTTTTGTGCCAGCATTTGAAACTTTGGCCATTCTACTCACATGAATGCAGTGTCAATGGCTGGTCTGGCAAGAACATGTCCAGGTGAGATCGTGAAAGTCAGGTAGGTGACGCAGTTTACTTGGGACTTTTAAAGTGTGTTTAAGTGCTTTGTGCAACTTTAACTTTGTTATTTTTGTTTTTATTTTTGAATTTCCCGTGCTATGTACTCTCGTACATAATCCTGAAATATGCAGGATTTCAAATGAGGAAGTGAATGGAGCTCTGTTCACTCCTCGTTCATTGCTGGGGAAGCCTTTTCACAGATAAGAGGTAAGTGTGGCATGGGGAGTTGTTTTGCCGGCATAAGAACGGGGTTTAGGGGGCGGTATGATAATGTCCATAGTTATCCAAAGCAAGGTGACCTAGTAAACCTTTGCCACAGTTTAAAAAAATAAACTTTAAGCCACAGTTGTACCTTTATCATCCAAGCCCTTGTGGAAAGGGGGCATTCCTCTCTTCCCAACAATAGCACTGAATTAGGAACACATCTAGGTATACAAAGAAGGGCCCTTAAAAATTTAGCTCCCCCAAAAGGCATAAGACAAAAACTAAAAAGCATCACTTTGTTACCTGAATTGTGTGGTGTCCATGAGGATCCCACTAGTGTCCAAATTTTAATATGGAGAATATTTAATTAGCTCAAAATGGCAGCGAGAGGCCAGGTGAAGGCAGGATCTTTTGACCTATGTACACCGGTAGTAACTGAGGAGACTCCAAGCCAGAACGTATAGTTAAATGTTTTTTATTGGAAATTACTCTTAACAGTATTCATGCTTACACTCAGGCTTCAAGTACTCACACAAGGCTATCAAAGAAAGTAGGAGTATCTGGATAGAGTAGTAGTGTAAGGGGATGATGGGTGATACTATACCTATCCTGAAGCAGAGATTAATGCAGCAAAGGATTCTCAGAGATGTGTTCTGAGGGTCACACAGCAAACCGGCAGCATGAAGGGATGAAAAGGAACTGTGGACTGTGGATATTCTAGTGGTGTTTTACAGTGATATTTATATGTGATAATTCCCCTGATGAGATGAGATTTAGAGTAGAATACAATGCCTCTCAGAGTTTCCCAGGACTAGTCAACGGGTTCTCCAGATGTGTTAACTACCATTGTTGGGCTATACATTTGGAACTGAATAGGAGCAGGCAGCTTCTATTTTGCAACCATCAAGGACTCTGCTATTTTTGAGTGGATTAGTGAATGACTCATCTCCAGCTGTTAGCTCTCACCTGGCTATGATCTGTTTGGAGAATTTCCAAAGCCCCCTCCCTTGGTTATACGTGACTCCAGCCTTGGTATCTGGGGCTCTCAGGTTTACCTGCTAACTATGGAAGGCCATATCAAGCCAAATTATTAAATATTGCCAATTGTGTGGTATTCCAAGATGGGGGCTGTCAGGGTGGGTAACAACTTGTTCACGCTTTGCTGAGATCCTGTTCCTGGTGGTGGCAAACTAAGGCTGTGTCTTCTGAAACCAAGCAGTAGTGAGAGCTTGGCACCCCAAGCGCGCTTGGAATAGTTTTGTATTCTTGTAGTAAAAGTTTCCTGATTCAAGAAACTCTCTGTCTTCGTCTGTCTGTTCAAAGCCAAAGTTGTTCATCTTAAAGGGAGAGTGAGGTGGCAGTAGGGCCTGCAGGGTATGAGGTGGCATGAGATGCATACTAACATTCATACACACAAATGTCCAGCAAGCTGGCACCACTCTGAAAGAACCCAGTTGGGCTCTGAACGTTGTTAGCATAGCCTTCTATGTTGGGAGCTCTCCGGGATCCTGCAGAGAAACCTGCAAGTGCTGTTATAAATTTCTCACCTCCTTCTTGCTTCTGGATGACCCAGTTGTGGCCCAATATTAGCTGGAAGAGTACACAAATAAGTAAGTACAGTCATCCCTTCACATTTGCGGGGGTTAGGTTCTCCAGACCCCTGCGAATGCGAAAAATCCGCAAATAACAACTGCCCTCCCCCTCCGCCACCAAAGTGACCACGGGGCCTCCGGAGGCCCCATAGTCGCTTTCCCCCGCCTCCCCCTCCCTCCCAAGGTGTTCACGGGGCCTCCGGAGCGTCTCCGGAGGCCCCATGATCGCCTCCCCAGCCCTCCCCCTCCCACCCAAGGCCTTCATGGGGCCTCTGGAGCATCTCCTGGGGCCCGTGGAGGCCTTCCCGGCCCTCCCCCAACCCAAGGCCTTAACAGGGCCTCTGGAGCATCTCTGGGGGCCCCGTGGAGGCCTCCCTGGCCCTCCCCCCTCCCGCCCAAGGCCTTCATGGGGCCTCTGGAGCATCTCCGGGGGCCCGTGGAGGCCTCCCCGGCCCTCCCCCCACCCAAGGCCTTAACGGGGCCTCCGGAGCATCTCTGGGGGCCCCATGGTGGCCTCCCCGGCCCTCCCCCTTCCCGCCCAAGTCCTTAACAGGGCCTCAAGAGGCCCCATGTCACTGCTTTTGGGAGGGCAGGGGGCCCTCCCAAAACCCGCAAATATTCAAAACCGTGAATGCTAAGTTCGTGAATGTGGAGGGGCAACTGTACTGTATATCCTCCCCATTAATATTCTATACTGAATTGAAATCACACTTTCTTCATTTGGAATATAAACCAGTACCTTTAAGATTGGAAGCAGCTGGGTGCATCTGGGGGGAATTTCAGCTCTCCCTGCAACCTTGGCAGGAAACTCCCTCCCTCTTCAACCTCTCATTGCCCCCAACCCTGAAGAAAACCCCACTCCCAAGTGGTACATTATGCTCCCAGAAGCCTAGGGGACATCATTTACCATTCAAATATAATGTCTTCTGAGCCTGTGTTAGGAGAGAGAGAGACGGGGTGGGGGGGTACTGGAAACCACGGATAATAGCAAACCCTTTTAAAATAAAGGATTTCTGGTACAAACATACCATAGAGTTTCATTGGAGGACCTAGCGATTTCTAGAGAGGACACCTCTCTAGGCATTTTCCCATGGTATGCATCCTTATTTTTTCAGCCATGGATAACTGAAACCACAGGCATTGATTCTGCAGATATGGGGGTCTGACTGTATTTAGAAACAGGAAATCACTGGATGGTCACTTCTGGGCTGGAGTCCTGTTTCAGCTACTTAGCTACGTATACTTAACTAAGCTACCTCTCCTGGTCTGATTCCCCCAAACCTGACAGAAACATCATTCACCGGTGCTCCAATTGCTGGCAGAATGGACCTTCTTCTCCCTATACAGCTGATGTCCAGTAAAATAAGTTGTTGTTGTTGTGTGTGTGTGTGTGAGTTTCAATTGTAGCAATAATGTCACAAGCATGAGTGAGTAGAGAATGAATACGAGTAAATCTAGATAAGTGTTCTGTAGTCATGGTTTTGACACTATTGCTACAAATCATAATTCCTCTCCAACCAACTTTATTGGGCATCAGCTGCATGGGCAGAAGAAGGTCCATTCTGCTGGTGATCAGAAAATGGTTAAATGACATTTATGTCACATTTGTGGGAGCCAGGCCAGGAGAAGTTACTTAGTTAAGTATACTTTACTAAGTAGCTGATACAGGATTTTGACCCTGGTTTATTTTTTTTAAATGCAGTCTCTTTTTGCTGGAAATAGAGAGATTTTGCCTGTTGATGAAAATTACATTTAAATGGCAAATCACACTATCCGAGGCTTCCAGGTGTGTGATTTGTCATTTTTGGGGGGCAATTGGGGGGAGTGTTGGGTATCGGGAGGGTTGGAGGGGGAACTAGAAGGTGTATTTGGCCTGCAGGCTACACCTTGCCCATGTCCCAGCTCCTAAGTGGGGGGTCCCTCCTTCTACTGAACAGAATGGGACCTCCAGAGACCATTTATACTAGCTGCCACCACTCATTGGCTTTAACCCCTCCAGTGTAACCCAATGGGAGGTTATAGGGTTCAACTTGTACTTTCAACTCTGACTCTGCAGAGTTTCACCTCCCACCACCCTTGCAGGGAGTGAACCGAGCAAGGCACATGAAAGATAGTGTAGAGAAAGGAGAACTTTAAAAAAGGAAGTTTTATTCTAAGCAGAATTACAGAGTAAAAAGGGATTTCTTTTACATGAAAACACCTTCCTTCAGGCACACAGATAGTTTAAGCCATTCTAGCCAAGTTTATAAAATAAACATAAGCCCTAACACGACTAAGCTAATCTACTCATGAGGAGCTGCAGTCCAGATGTGCTTTCGGCTCAACCTCTACCAAGCACCCCCTTAGCTGGGACGAGAGTCCCCCTGGATCAGGTCTCTCTTTGTTCTTCCGCGACCATGGCCCCAAGGTATTATTTATCACCTCTTCACAGAAACACCTGGAAGCTCCCTCCAGGTGGTCATCTCATTGATCAGTTATCTCCTGACACTGGCTCCCATAAAATGTGAAACGTTACCTGATATATCCTTAACCCTTTGTTTACCTGGTTCACTCTGCTGCCCAGATAATGGGGGAGCCCACTATCACACGCCTCTCAACTCTCAGATGGTCTGGGAACAGGTGGAAGCTGGAACCACACTGGCTGTGATTTCATCCTGTAAGCTAGGAAAGAATAGAGTTAAAATATGCATGCAAACACACAACAGTACAGGGTACTCTATTGTCAATTAACAGGTATGCAGAAATATGCCCCTCCGAACCTCCAACTAGTCCTCTGCTGGAGAGGGAATCAGTCACTGTGTTGGAGCTTCCAGACACATGTTGAATGTCAAAGTCAAAGTCTTGAAGGGACAGGCTTCACCGGAGCAACTTCTTGTTAGCTCCTTGGACAGTGAGTAGCTACCAAAGAGCAGCATGACCAATCTGAAGAGTGAAGCAGTGTCCCCAGATGCTTGTCCAGTGTGTACATGATGGTGTAGCATCCCTCCTCTGGTATGGACAAGTTGGACTCTCTCATAGGAAGCTTCTTGCTGAGGAACAGGACAGGATGCAAGATGCCATCTGGACTCTCTTGCATCAAGACCACTCTAGTGCCTCTGTTGGAAACATCTGTAGCCACAATGAATGGCTTGCCAAAGCCAACCCAATGCAGTGGTGGGCAAAATTTAGCCATAGGCTTCATATGGCTCCCAACACCATTTCTGAGCCTGCACTTGCAAATGTTTTTGATGCTAAATGGCCAATATCACCGCCCCTCCCCCAAGCTTCTTGAGACTGTAAGAGCAACCAAATGATGTTTTTGTTTTGTTTTTGAGGGGCTCAGCTGTATTGGACCCCTGAAGGCTCTCTCCCCCGCCAAATGAGGAGTGACTTCCTTGGTTTGCAGGGAAAATGGAAAGTGGCTTCCAGTCTGAAGTCAAAGGCTTTCATGCCCGGCAACCATACATTGTCCTTGTTTTTTTTCCGGGCTGTGAGGCCGTGTTCTGGAATAGTTTCTTTCTGACATTTCACCTGCATCTGTGGCTGGCATCCTCAGTCACTTCCTGATTTGAAAAGATACTCCTCTGGGGCTTGAAACACTTTGTATGTGTGTTAAAAATGTAGAAAATGTACCTTCCACACCAGCTAGAAGGACCAAAGGGAACCCAGAAAGGCAAATGTGGCCTTTCTGATTAAAAAAACAAAACACAAAAATACTTCTAGGAGCATCAGCGCATTGTGGGGTTTTCTTGTAACCTGCCCAAAGTCCAACATAGGAGTGTGTATGCCACCCCCCGACCACAAGAGTTTGCCCACCGATGCATACTTTCCAACATTTCACAGGCGAAAATCAGGACATGTGTGGCCAAACAACATTGGAGTCTGGTCAAGATGGCAAAAAGTTATTAATGAGGAAGAATGGACAAACTAGGGGAGGCCTCAGCAGTTTGCTCTTGTGTGAGCTTATTAGGAAGGGCAAGACTCTGTGCCCTCCTTTCCTTCTGCTGAATTAATTGAGTGTAAACTACTTTTGTATTTTGAACTCAGTTTGCAAAAACTGAAGAACAAAGGGGAAAAGTGGGAGGAGGGGAGAGATACTGGGACATTTTAAAGGCAACTGAAAAAGTGGAATGAGAGAGAATTAACTGAAATTGTCTATGGCCTTTATCAGATACAGCAGAAATTGTATGATTACACGAATCGATCTTGCTATTGCATGATGTTGTCATTGCTCCAGCTGTGAATAAGACATCACTTTTAATTCATGGGACAAGCAGTCAAGAGCTCTCAATATCGCTTTTTTCGTGGAATTGAAGAGTGTGCGAAAACATGTCCCACTGTAATTATGAGATTTCAGCATGAATGGGCAGTCCTCTTTCCCCCCTCCCCATTCCCAGTGAGAAAACATCTGGGTGATGATGTGAAAACTCTTCAGAGGACATTCTTTTTATGAACTGTCTCAGTTTGTTTGCACATTTTAAGGTTTGTGTGTTTGTTTAAGGAGTTTTTTTGTTGTTTTTAAGCACACTTGCATCTTATCGCAGGAACTGGCAACATCTCACCCATGCTAAATCACAGAAATAAAGTCCTGTTCCTAAAGTGCTAGTGGTGTTCATGTGATAATTCTATGGTGGTTCTTTCACACAATTACAGCAAAGTGAGATAATAAGTGTAGTAATGCCACTATGTTTCAGCTTTCCTCATTCACGGAATTACAGCATTTTTAGACGCTTGTCTGATAAAGTCCTCTGCCAAATTGGAACAGTTGGAGGATATGCCCCTGCTGAAGGAAAACTGCAAGTAGACCATGAAGGCAATACCCTCACCTGCTGTTGGATGGTGAGTGTTCATGGGTATTTAAAATGTACAGTACTCTTCCTCTAAGCTGAAATTCCATGGCATATCAAAACCTAGACACATGAGCCATTTCAAATGGCAGGTGATGCTCACTTGCTGGTCAACATCTCTCTCTCTTTGGCTTTTCTTCGCAAACGAAGATTCAGGAAGGACTAATTCCGCGCTTTCTGCAAGCACGCTGATGACTGAAAAGGCCAACCCAAGATAAACAAGTCCAGTTGCAGAAAGCACAGCAGAAGGTCTCCTTGGGTGATGTTTCTGGGTTGTGATTCTTTCTGCGTTGTCATTTCTCTTCAAGACTTGTTCGGCGTGAGTTTTCAAATAAGGCTGCAGCATTGTGGATAGTGCGTCTCCATGTGAGGCCAGGGCGGACCATTGTTGGTGATCAATTTGGCCAAGCCTGAGATGTTGTTTCAGGGAGTCCTTGTATCGCTTTTTTGGAGCACCCCTCTTATGCTGACCCATGGCGAGTTCACCATAGAGTACGTCAACATGATGATGTTTTTGTAAGGCAATCAGGTGAGATATTACTGCAAGCGATAATAATACGGGTGATAGTGTGCGGGTGGGGGAATGAAGGCTTTGCCCTCAAATAATAATTCTGCCCCCAATAAAATTTTTCTTCTGCCCAATTTTCTAACATTGCAATACTTAAAACTTCAAATTGAGCATTTAGAGATACAGTTTAGAGATGCAAAGAAAAGGGAATGCAAGCACAGCAAATAGAAGAATTCTAGGTGTGAATAAGTTCTGTGGGACTGTAGAAAATTTAATTTAGGGGGTCAGAATTCTTATCTGGATGGATAATGCTACCATTTTGCTCTCCCCAAAACCAACCCTCCATAAATACTGCCATGAGCCAGGTTTGCAAAAGCCCCATTGATGTCAACAAAACACCCCAAATTAGATAGACCAACCTTTTCCGTCTTCCAGGTTGTTGTGAACCTTGGCCATTCTGTCTGGGGGACTAATCACAGATTTAGCTGAAAATGCCCAGAGGGCAACAAGATGAGAAAGACTGGGCTAGCCTAGAAAGTGTCTTTGTACCAGTTTATACCAGTGCAAAGGCTGATTCCATTTGGCTTCTGCACTTTGTTTCCAGTAAACATACAGATTGATCATCCCTTGGTAATAAATTGGCCTCTTCTGGATCAATATGTACCACTCAGGTCAATTAATCTTGATAGTCACTTCAACAGAATTCGATATCCAGTTACTGATTTTAAGAGTAATGAAAAGTAAGTGTGAGAGGCCTGATCCTGCCTGACATGTGAACTCAGCGGGAACCCAGGACAGCAAAACTGAGATGGTATAAGCTGGGCACCTAGACTTCTAACATATAGTGGATGCTTGGCCAGAATTTTGAGTGGCTGTCCTGGTAGGCAAAACCTATAGTTAATGGAATACCAGGTGCTGTAGGCTATATTTCAGAAAAAAGAACTGGCAAAACTACCTCTGAGTATTCCTTGCCTAAGAAAATCCTTTGAAATTCATGGGGTCTCCATAAGTTGACAGGTGTCTTGAAAATACATATACACACACACAAAGTTAATGGCTTGTCAGGGTGACAGGAAAAAAGGGAGTTTAGCAATCCTATCTATTCTAGTTTTTAATTGTAACTCCACATAGTTCTGCAGTGTTCCTTATCATTCTTAGGTATGTGAGTACTGTACTCTTCAGTGCAACACGATTAGCAGTCCACACAAACAGCAGACTATACAGTACAGGTGGGTAAAGCTTTTTCTTTCTTTTTTTTGTTTCAGATTGTTTTTGATAAGAATTTATAAACATTTCACACATTTCTTCTCATTTGGAATGGAAAAAAAACTTGAGATAGGAGTATGTAGGAGAAATTGAAATGTATAGATTTCTCCATCCAGGCCCAGGGTTTTATTTGTCTGTCTGTCTGTCTATCTATCTATCTATCTATCTATCCATCCATTTATTTATTTAATTTATATGCCGCCTTTCTCCCAGATTGGGACCCATTGCATCATCCCTAAAAGTCTGCATTTGAGTCCCTGTGTATTCAGCTATTAGGCAGCAATTGCCATGCCCCCCACCCGTTTTCCTCGGAGGCTCTCCATCCTTTAACACCTATACACCAGACATGTACAACATGGTCCTCTCCATGCTGGGAATAGTTATACTTACCCACAATGACCAGTTCAAGTGGATGAGGATTTTATTTCAATTTGTTTTGTTTCTGAATCATTTATCATCTATCAACATTTTCAGATTTCATCATATTTTGGACAGAGAGAACCCAAGATTGGGAGGTGGGATGACCCCCCCCCCTCACCCAATGTGCCAGGGCCCAGCACCATATTTATGTCCATTGGATACAATTGTTTCTTTCTTTCCTAGAAACTTCCTAGGGAGTGGCATCAGTGGCCAAAAGTGGCTCCCACTTCGAGCAACACTGCTCTAGAACACTATCGAAACTTCAGGTATTGCTGCTGCTATAGCTAAGATGACTTCAGTTTCAAAACCTTCCTCGGCCTGACAAGATGGAGTGAATTCATGGCATGTAACCAAAGTACCAGTCCTTTAATATTATTAAATTGTTGTTATTTTTGTTGTGTGTTTCCAAGTAATTTTCAACTTCTGGTGACCCTCGTGGGGTTTTCTTATCAATTTGTTCAGAAGGGGGTTGCCATTGCTTTCATCTCAGGATGAGATACTGTGACTTGCCCAAGATCACTCAGTGGGTTTTCATGGCTGAGCAGAAGTTTGAACCTTACAAACATATATTTATTTTGGCCCTTGAACAATAGGTAAAAATAACGTTGTTTCCCAGAGTTCCAGTCCAACATTCAGCCTGTTTACAACATCCTCCAAGGAACCTATGCTACTGATGTAGATCCTGGCTGGTAGATACCCATAAAATGCTGATAAGAAAGAGGAAGAGAGAATCTCTGCTCTCAAACAGGCTACATTTCTTATCTAGATAGACAAATGTCTGTAGGAGAATATTATTTTCCATGTGCTCAGCCTACAATTATAAAGATGTCTCTGTGTTTGTGACACACAGAAGACATATAAAGGCTAAAATCTTCATAAGGGTTAGACTATACAGCTGACTCTTAGTGAATATTAGGGGTTGTCTAGACAGTGAATACTCCACGTAGAATTCACAGAGAATACTATCTGTCCCAATGAGATGCAAATGAGATTCATGGTATTTGGAAGGAGGGGAGCAAAAACTCTGCAAACCGCACAGTAAAAGGATTCATCGTTTTCCCTGAAGATTCCTGAAAATTGTTCATAGATGTGTATTTTTGGACGTGTGACCATCAAAGTTCGCATTGCTGCACATTTTCTCTCCATTGCCCTTTATGAGCATGCGTGGACAATCAATTCAAATGGATGCGAAGGGATGCGTATATGCACACAAGCATGGAGACAAAATAACTTTTGTGCAAATGAGTGAAAATGCGCACCCACTCACAGAAAACCATCTCGTCTAGACAGGCCCTTGGCTAAGATGTGAAAGAATCTGATAAAGATGCTAATAAGATGCAAGATGTGGAATGCCTCACAGTAATGTAAAGGAAATGATAGAGAATGAGAAGTCTATGTTTCTTCCCCAATGGGAATAGTGTTAGGGTTTCAGATGTGTAGCAGCGGGGGTGGGACACCACTGCTGCCATTGCTATGGGACCCAGGCATTCAACTGGTGGCGGTGGTGGCGGCAGGCTGCCTGTGACAGGACCCAGGCGGTCAATTGGTAGTGGCAACAGCTGTGGAGGTGTCAGAGCAACAGAGCAAGTCACCCTCAGATATTCCAGGAAAAGTATGGAATGCTGAGAAGGGGGAGGGGGGATTTAAAAACCCACCAGCCTGCCTTACAGTGTTGTCGTGAGGTCTACTGGGTGGTTTTTTGGGAGTTTTTTTAATGGCGTATGTTACACCAGGCACAGCTAGTTTTAATGAAATACCTTAAAGATCATTAGGTAGTCTGCTCATTCTTCCATATTAAAAAAAAAACAAGGATTCCAATACTTAATAGTGCTTAGGTGGCATGTTGTGGCTAAATCCACCTGTTTGGATGTTGATCACGAGTTGGGAGCCCAGCTAACCAGAAGGTGATGAGAGGGACCTCCAAACATACAGATTAGCTGGTAAAGAGCAAAGAACCCTCAATCCACCAGTCTAAAGAGACATAGAAGGGAAACCATGCTTGTTTCAGTGAGAGGAAAGAAAGACCATTGAATTGGTTGAGAGAAGAAAGCACCAGGGTGAGGGCTAAGTATTCTTAGCCATGAGATGTTTTATTTTTAGAGCTTGTCTAAATTGGAACCTTCCAAATAAACATTGACATTGCCTTGCTCTCTGCTCAAAAGAAAGCAATCAGCTTTGCTTACGCTAATTATTAGATCTTTCTTTCTTTCTTTCTTTCTTTCTTTCTTTCTTTCTTTCTTTCTTTCTTTCTTTCCCAGCTCTGGCTCCTGACCAGTTTAATTTTCTAGGGACAATATTTCTATTGAAAAGAACAACTCTTTTCAAAAGAGAGGAACAATCAGCAGCAAAACTTAGCTACCGGCATGTAAACGAAGAGAAAAGGAAAAGGAAGCTGACAATGAGTTTGATTAGGCTCACGGATTAATTATTCAGAAGTTGCCATTAGAACTGGAGGGCACAAGCAAAGACTGAAATTGGCACAAGGTTAATTGGTATCTAAGGCTTGCTTCTAGTCAGCCAATATTGTTAAGCAGAATGGATGCTATTTTTGGCAAAGTGTAAGCTCTAAAAAAAAAAAAAACAGAAATAAGAAGATAAGGACAAAGATAAGAAATCTATGTCCTCCAAGCATATGGAGATCATGGAACTGATTATCTAGCCCCAGCTTACACCAGGAGGTAAAATCTTGTTGTGTCTGATCGATTTGAAAAACGACCCCACTCCACCCCTTCTTGTCCATTTTAAAGCCTTATGGATGCTATTTAAACTTGACATGTCATAAATCCAATAGCTACAAGCAGGGTAACATTTGTTTTCTGTCCATTCTTATTTGGCTGCCAAGAAAGGATAGCAATGCCATGCACAAAAGGATGGGCATTTAGCCCTCCTGCCTTACCCCCACCTCTAACTTTTAAAAATTATTATTAAGGGGATATCCAGTACTGTAATTGAGGAGATGGTGTAAGCTCTTTTTTGCACTTTTTCTGGAGACATTCCACAACGGCCAGTTGCATAGTTCCTCACTATCCATGTGACTGATGCAGGGATGTGGGGTGGGGTCAAAATGAGGGCATCATCCACCCATGAGAATTCTGACTTCCCCAATGAAACTTTTTCAGTCCTCAAATTTCTAGCATCGCAGAGAGTGAGACACTGAACATTGGTCAGATTTCAAATGCTTCTATTTGCTGTGTTCACGTTCCCTGGGTAACTTTGGGCTTGTTTACACTGGCCAGAATATGCCGGCTTCTCACTGGGGTATTCTAGCCCCAGATAAAGCCCGCTGCCCCTTCTCCCCATTACCTGCACAAAACAGGAGGAAGTCCGCACAAGTACACTGGCATGTATCTGCAGCTGCCTCCACTGCTGTCTGTATCACATTTTTTGAAGCCGGGAAGGAAGCCCATAGCATGTGATCAAGTTCCCCTGCATGTGACCAGCCTTGATCACATGCTCTGGCCTCCTTCCTGGCTTCAGATAGTGTGACGTGGACAGCAATGGTGGCGGCTGCAGATACAGGCTGCCATGCCAGTATGGAATCCTGCATTTCTGCATGGCCCAATATGGTTTTTCTTCAAAGAAACAGTTTTTCCTGGGTGTTAACATATAGCGGTTTAATGGGCTTTACCCCATCTTCTCCCCATCTTTGCCCCAGGCATCATCAGGACTGCCTGGGGACAAAGCAGGGCAAAAGCCCTGTGTTGTATATACAGCAGGGCTCCAAGCCAGGGGCAAATAGTCCATCTAGACAAGCCCCAAGTCCGCCTCTTTTCTTTGGATGCCCAAACTCTTTTTCTCAATGCTCAACTGAAATTTTAAGTTACAGCAATGCTAGAAATTTGTGAAATAAAAGGAAATTTCAGAATTCATATGAGTGGGGGCAAGGCAGGGACCATTTTGCTCCCTGCTTTGTAGCTACACCCTAAAATAAGGACAGTATTACCTCTATTAAAATGCACACCTAGGGTATTAATTAACTCATCTGCACTGGGATTTAAAAAGAAATGGTGCTGAATGAGTTTTGGAATATTTTCTGACCCTATGAGAATTCCAATGTATTGTGGGCTATGATCAGGGCTAGGGTTGTGGTTGGGGTCAGGATTAGCACATAATGTATACTTTCTGTGTTTCCTGATACTAACTCCCCCTCCCCAAATATGCCAACCTACTGGCATTCCCAGGGACTCCAATGACAAAAAGCAACAGATTGGTTGGGAGATTTTTTTTTTTGTCCCAGTTGAAATTGGTCCATGGAGGTATTGTTTACAACTGTGCAGGCAACAATGTGGAATGCTTGCATTGCAGATCTAGATAGGACCCTAGGAATGAGAGAACTTCAAGTCACCCTTTCATCAATAGCTGTGCACGGGTCTTGCAAACTCAGGACTGTGGTTTCTTTGATTGAAATCTATCCACCTGTAATACAGTCTTCTTATACCATGTATTATTGTCTTTTTTAATGAGTCCTGTCATGATTTGTTCAAAGTATGACAGTTTCAGCTTAGTCAATCTTGGCTTCTAGGGATAATTCAAGCTTGATTTGCTTTCAGACCCATTTATTGATCTTTTTAGCAATCCATGGTATCCACACCTCCAGAACCACATTTCAAATGAGTTAATTTTCTTTCTATAAGCTTTCTTCACTGACCAGCTTTCACAACCATACACAGAAATGGAAAAATATGATGGCATGGAAAATCCTAACTTTAGTATTCAATGATATATCCTGACACTTGAGGATCTTGTCTAGTTCCTTCATAGCTCCCCCTCCAAGCCCTAGCGTTCTTCTGAACAGAGCAGGCATGTGAAGAAACAAACATGGTTGCCCCCAGAGCCTGGAAAGTTACTTTTTAAAAGAGATTCAAAATGCAACTAATTGCAAAGCTCTTAATTGCAAGAATTTATAACTTGTTGGCCAAGATCAAGAAAATGGAGTGTTACTTTACACTTACAGTTCACTTTGGCAAAATGTAAATGAATATGGACATTACACCATGGCCAAAAAGGTTCAAATACACATGTAATGGGATGTACACATGTGTAGGTCACTAACAAGATGCCATTCATTATGTTACTTGTTACTTTTCCATTACTTAAAAAACAAAACACCTTTGGTTGCTGCTGCTGCTGCTGTGCACCTTCAAGTCATTTCCAATTTATGATGACCCTAAGGTGACCCCATCCTGGGGTTCTCTGAGGCTAAGTGTGTGACTTGCCCAAGGTCACCCAGTGGGTTTTCATAGCCAGCTGCAGATTTGAACCCTGGTCTCCAGAGTTGCACATGTCTGGAAAATAAATCCCATTCCCAACGTTTAACAATGTGTAGAAGTAAAACAACTAGAAAACGGATTGCATTATGTCCACTCATTTCATTCCTTTTGAGATATGGCGGTGTTAGACTTTCATTAAAATGTAAAAAGGAAACAACCTCTTCCTTTTTGCACCCATCACACCAAAGCAGTGGTTCTGATGCCAATGGAGTAATGAATTGGTTTTAATTGAGATGTTGAAAGAGCTCTCCAAGGTGCTGAATGGTAGACAGCTTCTTAAAAGTTTGAACTAAAGTCTAGAGTAGATTAATCTTTCTAAGGAAGGTTAGTTTGGGCACCCTGGAACAAATGGCAGCTCTCATCTTGGCAGGCTTTGAGAGTTTGCTCTTTGAGGACACTGTTCTTTTGCAGCCCTGCGGGTTCAGGACTTTTGGAGATTGGTCATCCTCTCATTTCTTATATGGGTAATGCCACAAACTATGAAGTGAGGATATTATGAAACAAGGGAGAAGGTGGTTTCTCTTTGAGTAAAATGATCTTTTATGGAGAATGAAAAAAAAATGTTACACAGTCGCTCTAGAGAACCTCAAACTGAAAAGAGGTTCTGAAGAGTTTTCTTTCAGTCCTCAGAATGTCATAGATAAAGGGTTAGAAAACAGGGGGGGGGGGAATTGGGGTGATTTGTCTCCCCTCTCACTTCTCAAACTAAAGCACCCCCTCTCCCCCAGCAATTGTTTTCCAAGTACATTTCAGCAACTGGAGGCTGACAGAAGTGATAAGTTATCTACCAGACAAGTACAGATTTCTTCTATTTGTCTTTAACATTGCCTGAAGCACTGAGAAGGTTCAAACAAGATAACCCAATGAAATGCTCACTGCTTTGCTTCTGGGGGGGGGGGATATATGGAGGCTAAACAGCCACCACTCCTTTGCATAAATTAAATCACTTTGTTAGTCTTTCATCTAACAGCAGGACTGGATCTGAGCCACAGAATCAGCCACAGATTTTGCTTCCAATGTCAGGATTCAGTCCTGATAGAGCCAAAGAAGACTTGAGATTCAGTGCATTTTTGCATGTGATGTGTCATGGTTCAAAAAGAAAGCAACAGCAATTGCAGGAGGGGAGGGTTGATAATGACAGAGTGCCAATGAGATCTTCACTCCCAACGCAAACAGCAGCCTAAAATAAATTCTTTTTGCCAGGACCACAGCAGAGTGGGAAGGGTTAAAGTCCTCCTCTCTACCTGATGCATTCTCAGACAGGATCTATTCAACCCTTACCAGCTGCAACTTGCTTTTTTTAAAGTACATGTTAAATGAATGGACACATTTAATTTTATAATTTCTAGTTTGGCACATAGATGAAGGCATAAGCCAGTAGCATGCATTCTGTCACATTCTACTGCCACAGTCTCTTGCAAATGTGATCCATGTGCACCCCATTTTTTTCCAGGTGTTCTTTTCTTACTCAGTGGTGGCTTGTGGCTTCAATATCCTTTCTGGGTTTTAGTCCAAGGCTCTGTCCAAAGTTCTGATCCTATTTGGGGGTAGGGTTCAGCACCTTGGATACTGCAATTAAAAATCAGATTAACATTTACAGTGAATTCACTATTCCATTGAGACCAGAGTCTCCCAACCACTACTGCCTTCTCTGCTGAAAATTGGCAACATTGTGATGGCAAAAAGGTTCTGTTTCACTGTAAATTTCACTCTAAAATTTCTGCTGAAAGTAGAGGACAAACAAATATTAATGTGTTTGATATGAGAGGAAATAGATTTATCAGATAACTTTAACCATAGACTGGCAAGTTGAGAGTCTTATTTACCCCTATGTTGTCTTTGTCTTTTTTTATTTGTTTGTTTTATTTCTTTGTGTAGTTAGATTAGGTAGTAGTGTGGTAGTTTAACCTTGTGTGTTGTTTTACATTATTGAAATTGTATGTTAATAAAATAATAATAAAATTTCTACTGAAATTCAGTGCTGCAGTTTTTTTGCTTTTAAAAAAGGGTGCCCAGGGAGCATGGATCTTCTTTTTAAGCTCCATTGCACTCTCAGAAATGTGATTCAGGATGAAGACAAGGCATAACTTTCCTGTTGGGTTGTTTCCAGAGGAAGGGAAAGTTCAGGTGTTCTCAAATGTTGCAGGTCTGGCAATCTGTAATCTGTCCTCTTCCTTGATTTCTCATTCTTAGATGATAGCTTCCCTATAGGTCCCAGTGAAATGGCAAAATCATTCAGGTGAAAGAGGGACAGACAGACAGAAAGACAGACTTGAAGAGATGTGGGATATTTTTGATGCAACGTGCATTTAGTGGTTACTTTTTAGGCCTACCCTACTTAAGGCTGACAAGACATCAGGTTTGTATAGTGTAAATCTCCACAGGTAGAGATATATATTAATTGTGGTCTGTTACTCTTGTAGTGAATGGTAACAACATGTTGGAACACCAAAACATGCAACCAAATGCACAACAAACAAGCATATGCATTTATGTACAATGTACATGCACTCCATGCACAGGGCACACATCTCTCTGGCTTTTCTTCGCAAATGAAGATTCAGGAAGGACTCATCCCGCGCTTTCTGCAAGCGCGCTGATGACTAAAAAGGCCAATCCGAGATAAACAAGTCCGGTTGCAAAAAGCACAGCAGAAGGTCTCCTTGGGTGATGTTTTTGGGTTGTGATTCTTTCTGCATTGTCGTTTCTCTTCAAGACTTGTTCGTCATGAGTTCTCAAATAAGGCTGCAGCATTGTGGGTAGTGCGTCTCCATGCCTCCCGATGTGAGGCCAGGGCGGACCACTGTTGGTGATCAATTTGGCCGAGCCTGAGATGTTGTTTCAGGGAGTCTTTGTATCGCTTTTTTGGAGCGCCCCTCTTACGCTGACCCGTGGCGAGTTCACCGTAGAGTAGTATTTTTGGGAGGCGATATATACTCATGAGAAATGTACATTGCCATGTAAAATGCACAGATGAACCCACACAAAACTTGCAGCTGCATGGACAATGCATGAGCACATCGATGAGGAATATGCATAGAGGCGTGCATAATGCACATGTGCACCCATGAGCTATACTCATATGCATGCACAATGCTTCTGCATGCATGATGCATTGGAGCATTCACAAGAAACATGCAGCTGTATGCCCAAGGGCACTGTAGGTACACCTCCACTTCTGCAACCTTGAATTGAATGCAGACCAGAACTTAAGCATGTGTAAAAAAAAAAAGGTGGGGGGAGGGAAAGGGGAAAAACAACAACCTAACAGCAGCAATTAAGACTAACTGATTTTCATTTTAGCATGAGCTTTCATGGGCATCAATCCACTTCTTCTGATGCAATGTGGAGTGATATTAAAGCCTCAGGCTATTAAATATATTTTTACAGTTGTGGGAGTGGTATAGAATGTAATAGGATCCAGAAAGATGCAAATCATCTCGCCCTAAATCTTCAGAGGATCGTGTGAGGTGATACAAGCCTTTCAGATCTTTACAGTGGTCAGTTCATATTGACATGTGAGAGCAATACATCCTTTTACCAGCCCTTTATTGCATCTTAGGAACTGGATTGAAATCATGCACGCTCACACAAAAATAAAAATCAGTTAGTCTTATAAGTGCTGCTGGATTTCTTTTCTCTCCTCCTTCTCCCTTTTCATGCTACAATAGACTAACATGGCTACTTCTTTGAAAATGTATGCGTACACAAGACACTAACAGTATTTTGATCAGTAAGTAACCCAGTTAAATATAAGAGAGAGATTTGGTGCCCATAGATGCAGTAGTTTGAGAATAACTAAGTAACTTCTCCTGGCCTGACCTCCCTAAACCTGATGGAAACATCATTCACCCATGTGCCAATCACTTGTAGAATGGACCTCTCCTCCCCATACATCTGATGTCCAGTAAAGTTCATTGTGGGTGGAGGGGGTGAAGTTATAACTGTGGCAATAGGGTCACCATCGTGATAAGGGGGCTTATCGCACGAGGGAAGGAAGCAGCAGTGCACCCTGATAACAGCACATCCCACCTTACTTTATCGTATGAAGCAGCCATGTTTCAGCTGTTCTCCCATTCCAGTCCCATGGGATACGATGGTAGACAAAAGTCTTTTTGCTAACTGGAAAAATCCATTAGCAAAAAGCCCCGCCTTTACTACAATCTCCCATGGGATTGGAAGGGGAGAACAGCTGAAACGTGCTGACATTGTATGATTTGGCAAGGTGGGACACACTACTCTTGGCCTTCACTTCCGCTTCCCTTCTCTCATGTGATAAGCCCCTAAGTAGCAAATCATGAATATGAAACTGTTAACAGATAGGTAACTGTTCTGCATTCATGATTGCTACAGAGGAGATTATCACACACACTCTATATCCCACCACAGGGATGACAGGAGATCAATAAAAGGCTTCCTTTTCAGACGACACCATCCCTGTGGCGATATGCCTCCATGCCTCTTCCGTTTCCCCCCTGCTCTTTCTTATTGATGGCTTAAGCCATTAATAAATAGCCTGTTCCGTTTCTGAAACAGAATCACAGGCGAGTGAAAAGGAGCCCTGTTCTGCTGGTGCGATGTCAGCATCACAGGGAGGTCACAGGGAGGTCCGTGCCGAACACTTCCGGGTTCCATCGGGACATCGAGGTAAGTGACACCCTTTTTTTAATCCTTCCCTGGGTTACTTGTTAAGTTTAAAGTCTGTTTTTGTGCTTGCTGTAATTTTCTACATTCTGTTTCGCTTTTTATTTTTAAATTTCCCACATGATCGTTCTCTCATGAGAACAGCTGGGATTTGCTTCCCAGGAAGTGAATGCAGCTCGGCAAGGGCTGCATTTACTCCTGGGCAGCTGAGAGAAAGGGGAGGACATTCAATAGCGCGGCAAAGCAGGTGTGTGATTTTTTTTTAAAAAAAACAGTCACAGGGATGGGAGTGGGTTGGGAGGGGTAGCAAGACAGGGACGGGTTTTTTTGGGACCTTGTGTGATAATCTCTTGAGTCACGATTTTGACACTATTGCCATTATCATTAAGTATCTTTAACAATCGTGGCAGTTGTTAAGTACATGTTAAGTATACTTAATTAAGTATCTGATGTAGAATACTAACCCTTAAGTGTTCATTCTGTGTGTCTTTGGCCATAAAGAGCCATTGCGGAAGGCCACAATCAAGGAAGGAAGGAATTGAAAAATGTTCTGTTGAGCAAAGTACCCCTTGCAAACCAAGCGAGGTAAAAATGACATGTGTGTTAATGATGTGTTTTATGGGCTGCCATCTGTCTCAGGAAAGGTCAGAGAAAAATGGCAAGCACCTTTCGGGTGATTGGTGGCATGTGGGGTGGAATGGTGGAAAGAAACAGGGCTGGGAGCAGGGAGGAAAATAACCCTCATCTGAACACGGGCAAAGATGCTGTGGTGACATCATATAAATACCATAATTGGGAAGTGGTAAATTGAGTGGGGTCTGCCTTTGGAATTTGATGTGTCAATAAACAAGTTCAAGGTGACACATTGGATCAATATTGCGCGACAAGAATCATCCGACGAATTTACTGCAAAGTAATTGGGTGCAAAATGACTTGAGTCAACCTTCACACTGCAGAAAAATCAGACAAATGGGGCAACCTGGAGGCAACAGTTTGTACATGTCAGACGCTGCTTAAGGTGGCTTGCTTGGTGCTAATAGAGTTGTTTTAAAGGGACACACACACACATACACAAATGGCCCACAAGCAGGAAATAATAAAAGAGCACAATCTTCCCCTCCCTCCTTTATTATGAAACTTATCCAAAGCATTGATATAACCCTGTATACACCTTAAGGGGATATAAATAGAAGAACAAAAATACAAGTGCCAGCGGTTGTATTCCATATTTATATTTTTCTTCCTGTCTGCATTTAGATGACAAATAAAACAGAGCTGAGGACTTTTTTTTTTACCCCTTAGACCCAAATAAGGGGATTTTCAATTGTCTGGAATTCCTTTTGTTTTGCCTTAATTTCTCTTGGTCTGCATTTTTGATATAGCAGCAAAACAAATTACTTACACAGAACAGCAGGGAGGGAGGGAGAATGTAGTGACAGTTTGTTGAATGAGGTCATTGCACAATGCTGAGCAGGAAACAATGGGGCTGTAGAATTAAGCATTCTCTCTTGCTTTTTGAAACCTTACAAGAGCTGGATGAAGAAGTTGCTTTGACATGTCAGTTTCTAATGGCAAATCTGATCCTGTGTTTATTTTGAAACTGCTTTTGTAGAGTTCCTTCATCAAACCATTGGTCTAGCTGACTTTCTACTATCTACTCTGAGAGACAAAAAGTCAATTTAACCTTTTAACCCTTTCATTAAGAGTGCTAGAGACTGAAACTGGAACTCTGAGCATCCAAAATACATGCTGTTCCCATGAGTTGTGGCCTCTCAAGTCTGGTCCCTTCTTAGATGTTCTTTCTAGTGAGTCTGGCTACAAAAGAACAAGGCAAGTCACTCATTTTGGAAACAGTGCAACAGGGTGGGCAACCTGCAGCCTTAGGGCCATAGATGGACCTTGGATTAAATTCATGTGGCCCTCTGAAAATGATTAGCCTTCTGAGAAGAGCGTTTGTCCCCCTCCGACAGCTCACAGGGTGTTGGCTCTGTCCATACCCGCTCTTGGCATTGCAGTGTTTAAATTTTAAAGAAGAGAAGCATGAGAGACACCCACTTCCACAACTATACTCTGAAGTGGCATAGCCCAGTGAAGGGTATGCTGTATCCTACCTCTAAATCTGCTGGGACACTTCAGTCAATGCAAGTGATGAAACAAAAACATATAATTATGCAGCCCATTTTACCCATCTAGGCTGTTCTGACTCTGATGAACCAAAACAGTAATAGGTTAAATGTTAAAATGACTTCTCCTCCTTCCCTGCCATAGACAGAGGTGGCAAAAGAATGTCATACTAAGTTAACCATGTCCTCAAAGTGACAGACAAACGTGAACAAAAATTAAGCTATGATTCAGATAACTGGAGTTTATGTCTGAGTTTGAGTCAGAGTCTGAGTTTATGTCACTTGATTTGTAAAGTAGTTATCTGATTCCAAACTGTAATGGTACAGAGCCTGGAAAATTACTTTTTTGGATTATAATGCCAAGAATCTCCCAGCAGCCTGGTTAGTTGGGGGATTCTGAGAGTTGCAATCCAAAACCAGAAATGGAATGAATTCATGCTGCTCAATATGAAAGCTTTGAACTGGTTTTATTCTGGACTAGCCAGTGTGATATAGCGGTTTGTGTGTTGGACTATGACTCTGGAGACCAGAGTTTGAATCCCTGCTTAGCCAAGGAACTGGGTGACCTTGGGTAAGTCACACTCTCTCAGCCTTAGATGAAGAGAATGGCAAAACCTCCTTGGAATAAATCTTACCAAGAGAATCCCAGGATAGGGTCTCCATAAATTGGAGTTGACTTGAAGGCACATAACAGAAACAAAGTTACCTTATGGAAGCAGTTGGACATTGTTGTCCAATGTGGAATGTCAACATTATTATATATGCAGTGCCACAGTGCATGTGGTGTGCATTCTCAGCTGATGCATATCCAGCTGCCCCAGCAGAAACTGGCTTTAGTATTCCTTTGGTTGAGCATTTGGCTGTGCAACATTGTCATTCATCACAAAGGTCATGTAGCACAATCAGTGCATAACTCTGCATGAGGATTTGTGGTATGCAACCCAGATACATATTCTCAGCTAAAGAAGCTGACAGATCTCAGCAGGTTTCCTGGATTCTGAGTTTAGAAATGAATCACCCCAATAATTTGGGCCAAGATCAATGAGACTGGAGTTTCCATGTGATCATTGGAGATGTGGCCAGCTTTTCATGCCATTGGGAAGTGAGTCTACTCTGGATTTTCTTAAAGGAGCTATTCAAGGTGCTGAACCCATCAAATAAATTCAATACCATGGATAGCTCCAAGCAGCCTGCTGCAATGGAGGCCATCAGCCTCTGGGAATCCATTTTAATTTGTTGTGTTCTTTGCCTCCCTATATACAGTAAGTCATCTACTGAAAACCATACTAAACATGATCCCATGGAAAACATGACCCCATGGAAAACCAGTGCAGCTGGGCTTCAGTTGGAAAAACAAGCTCAGATATCATATTCCCTTTCTGACTCATAGGCAGTCACTTTCTCTTGGAATAACCTATATTACAAGATTGTTGGAAGGATGCAGTTTGCAGGGGTAAGGAGCCAGCTACACTCTTCTGAGTTGCTCAGAAAGAGTGTGTGTGGGAAAATGTAATAACATCAGTATGGTGGATGGTTCATATACCATACTGATTTAGAATCATGCTGATGTTACTTGTAGTGTCCAGAACATACTTGTAGTGTTCTGTGGGCATTATACACATGCATAAGCTTTATTGCATTTGTTAATTTTTGGCCATTGCTCAAGAAATGTATAACATGTGCTTTATAAATAGTAGAAAACCAATCTGTGCCTTATAGATTACAGCAAAGCCTTTGCCTGTGTACAGCATGAGAAATTATGGATTGCTCTAAAAGAAATGGGAATGCCACAATGTCTGATTGTCCTGATGCATAACCCCTATCTTGTATAAGAGGCCACTCTCAGGACATAATATGGAGAAACAGAATGGGTTCCCATTGGCAAGGGAATGGGTTCCTATTGACAAGGGTGCATTTTGTCACCTATCCTGTGAACAACAGCTGATGAAAGTTAATGAAGAAAGTGTAAAAGCAGGTTACAGTTGACTATTAAGGAGACAAAATATTATGACCACAGATTATTTACATAACTTTAAAATTACTGAAACTGTTTAAAGATTTTTAAAATAGTTAAAAATTTCCTACAGTATATACTTCAGTCTAAAAATCAGAAGATAACTAAGACTTGGAAAGGCAGCCAAGAAAGAAAGCCAAGAAGGAACTAGAGAGGATCCTCAGGTATAACAATATAACATTACATACCAAAGTCAGAATCATCCAAGCTGTTGTATTTCTGACTTTCATGTATGGTTGTGAAAGCTGGACAGTGAAGAAGGCTGATAGGAAGAAAATCAACTCATTTGAAATGTGGTGCTGGAGAAGTGTTTTACCAATACTGTGGACTGCTAAAAAGACAAAGTATGGGTCCTAGATCAAATCAAGCTCTTCCTAAAAGCCAAGATGACTAAACTGAGACTGTTGTACTTTGGCCATATCATGCAAAGACATGATTACCTAGAAAAGACAATAATGCTTGGGAAGGTAGAAGGCAGTAGGAAAAGAGGAAGACAGTATTACAAATGGAAAAACTCAATCAAGGAAGCCATGGCCCTGAGTCTGCAAGGCCTGAGCATGGCAGAGATCTTGGAGCCCTCTCATCCATAGAGGTTCCATAAGTTGACGTCAACCTGGCCGCAAAGTAGAAGAGGAGGAGGAGGAAGAGGAGGAGGAGGAGAAGGAGGAAATGTAGTCATGGTTGCATAAGCAGAGATCCACCAGTGTCTCTCTCTCTCTCTCTCTCTCTGGCTTTTCTTCGCAAACGAAGATTCAGGAAGGACTCATCCCGCGCTTTCTGCAAGCGCGCTGATGACTAAAAAGGCCAATCCGTGATAAACAAGTCCAGTTGCAAAAGGCACAGCAGAAGGTCTCCTTGGGTGATGTTTTTGGGTTGTGATTCTTTCTGCGTTGTCGTTTCTCTTCAAGACTTGTTCGTCGTGAGTTCTCAAATAAGGCTGCAGCATTGTGGATAGTGCGTCTCCATGCCTCCCGATGTGAGGCCAGGGCAGACCACTGTTGGTGATCAATTTGGCCGAGCCTGAGATGTTGTTTCAGGGAGTCTTTGTATCGCTTTTTTGGAGCGCCCCTCTTACGCTGACCCGTGGCGAGTTCACCGTAGAGTAGTATTTTGGGAGGCGATGGTCCTCCATCCTAGAAACGTGCCCTGCCCAGCGCAGCTGTGTTCTCAATATCATGGCCTCAATGCTGGTGATCCCTGCTTGCTCAAGGACAGCAACATTTGTCACATAGTCAGTCCAGTGTATATTTAGGATTGTGCGTAGACAGCGCTGATGAAAGCGCTCGAGGAGTCGTAGGTGGTGGCGATAGGTGAGCCATGTTTCAGATCCATAAAGGAGGATAGACAGTACGATGGCTCTATACACACTGATTTTTGTGCTTTGCCTCAGGTGTTTATTGCTCCAGACTCTTTTGTGGAGTCTTCCAAATGCACTATATGCCTTTGCTAATCTGTGATTGATCTCTTTGTCATCTTGGCATCTGAGGAGATGATGCTTCCCAGGTAGGTGAATTGCTGTACGGACTTGAGCACAGATTTGCCGACGGCAACGTGGGGATGGTGGTGTTCGTCCTGTGGTGCAGGCTGGTAAAGAACTTCTGTTTTCTTCAGGTTGACTTCTAGCCCAAACAGCTCTGCAGCTGTTGCAAAGCAGGATGTTAGGCGCTGCAGAGCTGCTTCTGTGTGGGCAACAAGGGCAGCATCGTCAGCAAAGAGCAGCTCACGGACTAGATAGTTTAGAGTCTTAGTGCGAGCCCTCAGACTGCTTAAGTTAAACAAGTTACCATCAGTACAGTAACGTATATAGATGCCGTCGTCCTCTTCGAGCTCTGCCGTAGCCCTTTGGAGCATCATGCTGAAGAAGACTGTAAATAAAGTTGGCGCAAGAACACAACCTTGCTTCACTCCATTAGTTATTAGAAAGGGCTCTGAAAGACCATATCACAAACAGTTGTACATTCTTGGATATTGCACAACTATTCATCAGTGCCTTCAGTGTACCACTTTATTCACTGGGGTTGAAGAAACAGCCATTGTGCATTCCCATTGCACCATGGAACAATGAGCAGGTACCTTGGCAGATGTGCAATCAAGTGTATGTACCATGTCAGTATTTAGCAGAAGGGTGGTATAGTGCAATCACTGCATAGCTATGTGAGTGTAGATGTATGCTGCACAAGCATGATGAAGGATCTCATTCAGTATTTTATTGTCTTCTTGCATTATTTCTGATTGTATTTCAGCTGCATTTAAAAAAAGAAAATGTAGGTTACTGCTACTGTTACTACCCTGGCATGAATCTGATCAATAGGGTTGTTTGAAGTGGATTTAGATAAATGTATTCATTTGCAGAGAACCAACATAGTATAGTGGTTTGAGTGCTGGACTACGACCCTGGAGAACAGGGTTTGAATTCCTGCTTGAGCATGGAAACTCACTGGGTGACCTTGGGCAAGTCACACTTTCTCAGCTTCAAAGGAAGGCAAAGGCAAGCCCCTTCTGTACAAATCTTGCCAAGAAAACCCTGTGACAGGTTTGCTTTAGGGTCATCATAGGTTGGAAATGACTTGAAGGCACACAACAACAAATAACAATGAATTTATTTGCAACTGGTTACCATAAAAATCCACTAGACACTAAATTCCATAAAAGTTCTTCTGATTGGTTAACCCAAAATTCTTGGTTGCAAGAGTAAGTCAATGAACTTTGGCTTAACCATTCTGAAGCAGAACACATGAAAAGACCATATCCACTTCTCTTTAAAGACTGATATCAGGCATGGATTTTTGTTAAGTAGTACCCTACGATGCAGCAGTTCGTGTTTTCCAAGCGCTGGGAAAAAACAAACAAACCACAACCCTGCTCATGCCAGCCTATGCAGCTCTATAAGTTACAGTAATCCCTTCACAAAGAGGAAGAAAGCAGGCAAACTCAACACTCAAGTTTATTGATGGACTGACTGGACTGGATAAAGCAACGGGCGGCATCTGTAAGCTTTGGACAAACAGTGCTGGTTAGAAGGCTGAGAATTTAATGGATGTCAGGCTGTGGAAATGGGGAGGGAAAAGTCAAAGAGATTTAAGTGGAAGACAGATGCCAAGAATGAGAACCGTGCAAAGAATTATTGATATAGAGACCCTCTGGTTACGAGAGTCACTGCCAGCTAGCAAACAGCTACATTGGAAGCTTCAGTACAATGATGCTGGTCCAAGAGGAATTCACTGGATGTGGATTGCTGGGGATGCGGATTGTCTGGATGGCAGGTTAGGCCATGGAGAGATCCAAGGCTCTACCCATATGCAGTCATTTTCATTTTCCATAAAATGCAGAATGATGGCATTGTGCACAGTTCAAAGTGCTGGTTATGACCTTCAAAGCCCTATATAACTCAGGTCCAAGTTATATAGAATGGGCTTGTATTTTTTAAAACATTTTTTTTATTATACATATATTTTCTACATATCTGAAACATGCATATAGTATATATAACATACATAACAAATATTACATTAAAAAAACTACAATAAAACCCTACAATCTAACCACTACTACTACTAAGACTTCCTGGTCCCAGCTGGTAACTTTTTAAAGCAAAAATCTACTATACTTCTTGATTATTGAAAAGAAAAAAGAAATAAATCCCCTTTACTTTTGCTACTTATGAGTCATATTTTTCTTAATTACCCTTCTGTGTCTTTAGCTGTCTCTCTCTCTGGCTTTTCTTCACAAATGAAGATTCAGGAAGGACTCATCCCACGCTTTCTGCAAGCGCTCATGGATCCCCAATGCACTTGTATATAAGTAATAAACATTTCCCAGTCTTTCATAAAAGTCATTAAAGATTTTTCTTTGATCAACATGGTTAGTTTCTTCATCTATGAAAATTCAAATATCTTTCTTAATCAATCTGCCACCATTAGTATTTCCTTGTCTTTCCATGTCTGTGCATATAAGAGTCTGGCAGCTGTTATCTTATACTGTAGTATTTTTCTGTATCTTTTTTCTAGTTGTTTGTGCATAATCCCTAATAAGTAGAATTCAGGCTTCTATGGAGTGGGCTCGTGTTTTGTGATCTTCTGGGGAAGCCCATCTCTCTGTCCCATGACCATCACAGCTACACATTTATTTATTTATTTATTTATTTATTTATTTATACCCCGCTCTTCAGCCACAAGGCTATCAGAGCGGCTTACAATTTGTTTTAAGCAATCGCCATTTACACATCTACACTGCATTAAGCAGTTTCCAATGTGTGGTGGGAACACAGGAGACAGACTTTTCGCTGACTGCTCCCAGGCTCTGGAATTTGCTTCTAGGAGAGTTTAGACTGGCACTCTCCTTGCTATTTTTCTAAAGGCAGATTAAGACTTAAAAAATAAAACAAAGCAAGCAAGCAAACAAACAAACAAACCAGCAGGCCTTTGAATAATAACTGCTTAAAGGGACCAGGCCTTGCAGGACTGCTAGCTTTCAGTGTTTTGTTAATTTGTTCTTTTTAATCGCTATGTTTTAAAACTGGTTTTTCATTTTATGGATAGTTTAATGGTGGCCGGAGTCCTATATAGTTTTTACATGTTTGTAAGAACCATAGCTACAATGAAGTATGCAGTGAATTCTGGCTCAACCCCTCCAAACCCTACTTACCGGGGAGCAGCTGCTGCAATTGATGGGGGTCTGTTTCCCTGTCCACCCCATCCCGTGAGTGATTCCCATTGTGACAGGTAGAAAGAGGGTTCCTGTGACAATTCCCCCTCGTGCCAGAAATTGCTCACACAAAGAGATTTGGGGTTGGGGTGAGAATGGCAGCCAGATGCTACTCATGATACAGGGGAACAGACTACAGCTACTGCTACCCAGTATGTGTGGATAGGGGGACTTTCACAGTCCCTATGCAGTCCCTAAACTGGCTGCTGTGTAGGGACCATGAATATGTAACTGTCATGAATATGTAACTCCAGTTATACATTTGTTACTGCCACATAGGAGCCCAGCCAATATTTTTAACTTTTGTATTTGGTATATTTTAAAGCCATGTCTCTTTTAACTGTTGTAAACCGCCTTGAATCCCAGGAGATTATCAGATGCAACAAAAATCATATCAGAAGATTGTGACAAGAACAGCAACAGTGTCTCCATCCATGAAAAAGGGAAGCCTCATCCGCGGCAGCGCTACTCCCTAGGAACGGCTGAGGATGCGGGCATCTGATAATGTTAACCTGGCTTCTACGGTGTGTGCGTGTGCATGTGCAGACACACAGAGGCCAGGCTTAACCTCACTCACACCCTTATCAACAGCTGCATTAGAATTTTGTAAACTGCGGACCACAGCTTCCTTGATTGAGCCCTGGTGGCGCAGTGGTTAAATGCTGGTACTGCAGCCAAAACATGGTGAGTTTGATCCTGAAGGGCTCCAGATTGACTCACCCTTCCATCCTTCAGTAGGTCAGTAAAATGAGTACCCAGCCTGTTGGGGGCATTTAGCTAACACACTGTAAACTACTTAGAGAGTGCTTAGCACTATAAAGCGGTATAGAAATGTAAGTGTTATTGCTATTGCTAGCCACCTGTAATTCCATCTTCCTCTTTTCCTATTGCCTTCAGCTTTGTGAAGCATTATTACACTTTCTGATAAGCTATGTTGTCTCATGATGTGTCCCAAGAAAAATAACCTCAGTTTAGTTCTTTTGGTCTCTAGTAAAAATTCGGGCTTGATTTGCTCTAGGACCCATTTCCTTTTGGCAGTCCACAGTATTCTCCTGCATCACATTTCAAAGGAGTTAATTTTCTTCCTGTCAGCTTTCTTCACTGTCTATGTTACACAACCGTACATAGAAACTGGAAATACTATTGCACATTTTGGCTGAAGATGAATTAATGGCAAATGTCCTATTCATTATGACATGGTAAAGCACTCTACAACTTGGGTTCAGCCAATTTGAAGGACTGTATGGTTCCACACAGCCAGGGTTCGAATCCTTGCTTAGCCATGCTCAGCCATGAAAACTTACTGGGTGATCTTAGGCAAGTCACACACTCTCAACCTCAGAAAACCCCATGGCAACAATCTGAAGGAAAATTGCTATAAGGTGATGTTCCCTTGGTATCTGACACCTGAAAAAATTAGCATGAAAAAATTATGAAAAATGAGTGTTGGAAATGTGAATCACAAGAGGGGTCATAGTACCACATGTGGTTGTGTAAAAAGGATGTATTGGAGAACAATTCATGAGTTAATGCAAAGAATTACAAAAACAAAATTAATCTTAAAGCCAGAATTTACACTATTGGGTCTGATAGATGACCCAGTTATTAAAAAAAAAAAAACAGCAAGAAAAAATAGTGCAATGTATGCTAACAGCAGCGAGGGTAGTATCTGGGTAAAAATGGAAGAAAAAGGAAATGGCTTCAGTAAAAGACTGGATATCTAAAATGTTTTAATTAATTGAAATGGATAAACTAACTATGCTAATGAGAGAGAAAACAGTAGACAAATTTGTAAAAGATTGGGAGCCTTTTGTACCATTTATGCAGGGGAGAGAGACCACGAGATATTACCAAACCTGGAAAATCAATTATTTATTTTACATGCAAAATGTCAAAGTATGATATACAGTTCACTCCCCATATCTGTGGGGGATATGTTCCAAGACACCCCCCCCATGGATACCTGAAACCATGGATAACAGGGAACCCTATTATTTTCAATGAAACAAATGTAGAAATTGATCATAGAACCACATTGGTGGACCTAGAAATACCTAGAGAGAACACATTTTTTTGGCTGTGGATAAATGAAACCATGGATACCAAATCCATGGATATGGGGGTCAACCTGTATATTTTTAGCTTTTAAGTGGAAGTTGAACATAATTTTTTATAGATGCCAATGAGGAGAATGCTGGTGATTGCAAATGTTCTGTATGAATTCATAGAATCATAGAATTGTAGAGTTGGAAGAGACCACAAGGACCATCCAGTCCAACCCCCTGTCACATAGGAAATCATGATCAAAGCATCCCCAACAGATGGCCATCTAGCCTCTGTTTAAAGACCTCCAAGGAAGGAGACCCCATCATGCTTCGAGGGAGTGTGTTCCACTGCCGAACAGCTCTTACTGTCAAAAAGTTCCTCCTAATGTTGAGGAAGTGACTGTGAGGGTGACAGGACAGATAGAAGACGCTCCCCTGAAGATCTTAAACCCTGGGCATGCTTGTATGGAACCGTTGTTGTTGTTGTTGTTGTTGTTGTTGTGTGCCTTCAAGTCATTTATGACTTATTGTGACCCTGAGGTGAACCTATCATGGGGTTTCCTTTTTCTTTTTTGAAATCATTTTTATTGTTGCTTTAAGTATAGACACCAAAAATAAACATTACAAACACACAACACTTATACTTACACATACAAGAGCCCTGGTGGTGCAGTAGTTAAATGCTGGTACCACAGCCACAACATTGCAAGTTCAATCTCAAGGGCTCCAAGGTTGACTCAGCCTTCCATCCTTTCGTAGATCAGTAAACTGAGGACCCGGCTTGTGGGGGGCAATTAGCTACTTTAAGATCTTCAGGGGAGCGTCTTCTATCTGTCCTGTCACCCTCACAGTCACTTTTGTTGAGGAAACAAGAGCGGGCCTTCTCAGTGGGCCTTCTCAGCCTACTCCCAGGCTGTGGCTCCCTCCTTGTTGCCCTCCTATCCAGGTCTTCTGATTCAAGGAGGGTTTTTTTTAGCAACTGGCTGCTGAGGAAAAGGCTTTCAGTAGTGGCGCTATACCTTTCCCCCACACTCACCCCCAGCTTGCTGAGCTTTTAAAATGTTTAAAAGCAAGGCTGTGGGGTTAGAGCGGGAATCAGTCAAAATGTAACGACTCTGATTCTGGCTTCCAAATAAAAATGTACAATACTAAATGCCAATAATAAATAGCAGGTTGAGTATTCCATAGGAATTGAGAACATTTTCCTTGTTCAATTTTTTTTAGTCAAATAAATATATTTGATGTTGTCTCGAGCAAAGTACCCTGAAGGTTCACATGGTGGTGATGGAATGCCTTACGCTACCATTTTACTACATTAAATTGGCTATTACTAATTAATATACATTTGCCATTTATGAAGAATTCGTAGTCAGACAGTAGATAAATAGAGCAGTTGGAATTGGAATTAGTCAGAGTCGAAGGTTTGGTGTTCTGATTCCACATCCCTGTTTAAAGTGGCTTCTTATTGAGTTGCTTCAACATAATAATCTGTTTAACTGTGTTCTAATATTATAACCTTTTAATGTTTCTAACTGCATTTTTTTAAAAAAAGAAAGTTTCTAGCTGCTCTGGATCTCAATATTGAGAGAAAGGTGGGATATAAGTAAATAGAACAGATCAATAAAGTACAAACTCTCCAAAGCTCAAGCTTTTGACCAGCTTCTTGCTTGTTTACTTGTTTACCCTGGACCTTTGAGTCCTATTAAATTCAATAGGAATCATTCAATGGTGGAATGCACTTTGCACAATGGACTCATCAGGCCATCAATTGCTTTTAACTGGTGCATGTATTAAAGCCATTCCCTCTTCCCTCCCTCCCTCCCTTCCCAAATTAAAAAGTCTTTGCCTGGATCTCAAACTGCCACACTATTAACAATGGGCAGAGAGGCGGGAGAATATGGATTCATTTTGTTTAGACTAGCTATTAGTTTCTCAGGATTGTAGCAAAAACCTTGCATGGAAATTGAGGCCATTCTATCCCTGGGTCTTGCTTAACGAGATGCAATATGGGAGGCAGCTGGTGATTGGGGGACTTGAGGCTTCATTTGCCCTCTCCAGATTGATTTCTCTTTCACAAATTACCACTCAGTGGATTAATGACCACTACAGATTTAAATGTTCTCGGCTCCCCCCCAGGTACATTAACCTCTCTCCAAAGAAATAATTTTTTTCTCTGATGCTTGCACTGCCTCATAAGCAAATTAATATTTTCCAACTTGACATGCAGAGTCAACACTGCCATTGCAGTGTTTTTGCTAACTCTGGGTCAGACTGAGGATCAAGGACAGGAGATTCAGCAAGAGCTTGTGGTCAGAACACCTTGGAATGTCTTGGCCAAATCCAGGTGTGTTGATATTCAGGATAAGAATGTATGAACTTGCCTGATGATGAGTAAGGCTGTCAGGATAGCCAGAGCTTCAGAACATTGGCCAGTGCCCTGTTGGTTTCTTGCACATGTGTAAATTCCCCCACAGAAGCAGATGGACCATTTTGTCCACTAAGGAATGGTTGAATTCATTTCAAGGTTCAGGAAACCGAGTTGTGCGTGTGGTGCTGTTGCACATGGATGTGCATTGTGCATTTATGGGCAATGCGCACAGATGCATGTTGCACATAGCACGTGCAGATGTACAGACACCTTTGATGTTGTAATTCACTAATGAGATGGTGCTGTGTAGCTATGAACATAATGTGAATCTTCATCTGGGGAGTGTAGCTCAAAAAAATAAGTTTTTCCAAGCTTTATCTAGCCAAGTGTTTTTTGCTTCTGTTTTTGACCAGCTCACCACACTCTAAGGGCAGAGGTTTTCCCACTAGCTGCTACTTGGTGATGGAGGCAGAAATGGCTCAAGTCTGTTTCTTGCCTGTATCAGTTTTGCCTGTATTCAGCCCTAAGTCTATTCCATCCAATTTCTGCATCCATCTGCCATTTGTGGGGGGGGGGGAGGAAAAAGGAAAATGTGTAATTATTTTCATATAAAACTTCCCTAAGAGACTAATTTTGTATGGAACCTTTCTTCATACCAGGGCTGGGCATCCATGGGTGGGGGGCTGCATTGATGTGTCTAGGAGCACTGAAAGTGACATCATGTCATGCTATTTCTGGACACTATTTCCAGCCAGATTCTCAGCTTGGGTCTCAAGTTGCTGCACCTTCTCTTCTAGCAGGCCAACTAATTTGTGTGGGCTACAGTTTTAGTCCTCCGCATCCTCTGACAAGTAAACAAATATGTTACAGATGATTCAGGTCATGCAGCAGCTCCCTCACCAACATGGTCAGTTGTCCTATACAGGCAGTGGCACAGTACTCCAGGCCTCCTTTTCAAACTCCCCTGCAAAACATCCATGCAAAATATCTGTTGTCCTCTTCCTCTGGTCTTCCTCCAGAGACCAAGGCCAAGCTCCAGAGACCGAGAAAGCAGCTATATAGAGAACTAGTGGCTCCTAGCTCTGCCACCAACCAAATCAGTGACTCACTTCTCCTCTGCAGAAACCCTGCCCTCTAAAAACATATGCTCAAGCTGGCCCAAAGTTGAAGCCCCATACCCTTAGACTTTGTGCTCAAACAGAGCACACCATCCCAAATGCACAAGCAAGCCTCTAAACAGCTCAGCCAAACAACCAGCCTTAATCTAAAAGACACAAGCTCACCTTATTCTGTCTCTTCCTCCATGCCCACACAAAATGCCTGTTGTCCTCAGCTTCCTGAGTTCCACAAGTGTAACCATTTACACTTAAGTAGAGTTCCACAAGTGTAACCATTTCACAAGCAGTTGTGCATTCTTTGGTGGTACATAACTACTGATCTGTGTCTTCAGTGCATCACTTGATTCTCTGGGATTGCAGAAACAGTAAGCACATTTGCAGATATGCAATCAGCTGCACAATGCTGGTGGTATAGTGCAACTACCATGTAACTATGTGAATGTAAATTTACACTACACAAGCACAATGTAAGATCTCTATCCTGGAACCTAAGTTAGCTGGGGTTGTAAGGAAGATTAAAGGAAGACATTCTAAGGGTGAGGGAAGATTTGGGTAAGTCCAATGGAACTGATTGGAATTGCATAGCAACTGCATCCTGAGTAGAGCTTGGGAGTTTACTTTTGAGAAGTAATTAATTGGCCAAGGTCCATCAAGCCCATTGTGGAACATAAATCTGTGCCAGCAAACTTATACTGTTCTCTAGGTGCAGGAGCCGCCTTCTTTCTTCTTTCCTCCTGGGTTTGCAAATCCATTCCTCCAGCCACTGATCCAGAGCAGGGGTACATCAAAATATGTTCTGTCTATGTTTATGTTTTTGGTGGTCCATGGCATCCTATGTACATATACGCCTTCAAGTCGCCTGTTGACGTGTGGTGACCCATGTATTTTACAGGGTTTTTTTAGGCCAGGAATACTCAGAGGTGGTTTTGCCAGTTCCTTCCTCTGAAATATAGCCTACGGCACCTGCTGTTCATTGGCAGTCTCCCATCCAAATACTAACAGGACTGACCCTGCTTAGCTTCCATGATCAGACACGATCTGGCGCCTTTAGGGTATTTAGGTGGGTATTTAGGCAACCTACCTACTACTACTATTTTGTTATGGATGGCTTTCCCATGTTATTGTACTTATAAAGCCAAGCCAACAACAAAACAACAACAAAACAAGCTCACTTGCTGTCCCTACAGTATTAGCGAGCTCAGGTTGACCAGCAGCAACCCAAACTGAGCACCGTATCCTCCAAGACCATTTTTTTATCCTTGGACAGAGAAGCCCTCCTGATCTGTCTGATGTTACTGTAAGATTAAGTTTAATAGAAGTACCCACACTTCACAGCAAACCACACTGGTCAGTATTCCGGCCTAAGCAACGCATTCAGCTCTACCAAAAAAGGAAAATACAATATGATTTTTTTTAATAACCCTCTTCTATCTTGCTCTCCCCTTCTCCCATCATACTGAATCATCAGGGTGTGAAATATAATAAAGCAGTGTTCTGCTCAGTCTTGTCGGCTATACCTTACAGGTGTACTTCAGGTAAATATCCCTTTGGCTTGTGAAAAATGAGCTTACCTGAAAGAAATGACTTTGATGAACTTCAGCACTGGGGCCGCTATCATTCTTTTCCAATTGGCTTCCCTAGCAAGGCATGGTGTTGCCCGGTGCAAATTTGTCTTACTTGAAGGGATGATATTCCCTGATTCACTTCATTCCCAGCATCTCAGGCCTCTTCCCATGTGACAGCTGCTTCACTCCATCCAGCCTTCCATACAGCTAGCAGCAGGAAGTGTCTGAAATCATTCCTAATTGTCTTTTTTTTTTTTTTTTTTGGAAATAGATGGATTATTTACCAGTACATTGCATACTCCATTGCTTTGATCAAACCTTGAATATGAATAGCAGCTCCCACATATTAAAAGAGTGGAATTTCTCACATGTTATGGCTAAATTTCTTACAAGTTTTGCAAATACTACTACTACTACTACTACTACTAATAATAAAGGCAGTTTTCCCATGAACAGAAGTGTAGAGAAGTTCACAAGAGGTTGAATTCCAGTTGCTTGGGAGCAATAGTTAGAGAAAGCTTCACACTCTCATACACTCACCACTGTGATGTACATACCACAACTTGGAAAAGTTGCTTTTCTGCACTGCAACTCCCAGAATCCCCAACAGCCAGCAGACTAGTGGTCATGCTGTCTGGGAGGATGTGGGAAGCAATCGTCCAGCCCCACTTGCACTATGGACATCTTGCATGTGCCTGGTTGCACATCATCACAATTCACTAGCATGGTTGCATATCATGTCAGCAGTGTAGCTCCATCATTGTGAAATTATGCCTCATAGCCTCTGGTGCAGGGTCTCATCCATTATCCTTACTTTTTGAAAAAAATCCTGATGTTTCAATCATGTAAAGGTGGGATGGGAAAAGTCCAATTCTTTGCATGCTGTTCCCCTAAGGATATTTTTGCAGCCCTAGATTCCCACCCCCCCACACACACACATTCTCCCTGGGAGCCTTTTTATCTGTTCAAAAGGGTAGAAAAGAAGTAGACTAATATAAATGAAAGCTCATGCTAAAATAAATCAGTTAGGACTTTATCACACTGTTATAGCACTACTATTCCACTTTAACTTCTTGGGCTGCCTCCAGTGGAATTCTGAATGTTGTAGTTTAGTGATGCCTAAGAGCTCGCTGGCTGAGAGTTCTAAATGCCCCTCCCTAAACTGCAAATCCCAGGATTCCATAGGAGGCAGCCATAGCATTTAAAGTGGAATAATAACACTATAACAGTGTAGTGTGAGTCTCAAACTAGTTGCTTGATTCCTTCTCCAGGAAACCTCCAGGAATCATGATACCTCTAGTCAACAGAGTGTAGGTTCCCTTCACTGATAAACTTTTTTTTTTTTAAAAAAAACCCTATATTTTTCAAAACCATAAATTGAATTTTGATACACTCCCCCCTTTTATTGTTTGGGTTGCTGTTGTTTTGTATTCTTGTCAGCACACGCAGCTCTTGGAGGGTCAGGGGGGAAGAAATTATCTCCTGCTTCTGCCATGGTTGGTCACCCTGATATAAACCTTGGTTCCACAGCAAAGTTGATAATAATCCATCAATACTGTATTGCATTTTAACCTAAAGCCATCATAAACAATATTGAGAACAATGGCAAGGAAGAATGACTTTGAAGAGCTGGTATCCACTTGATGTCCTAGGGAGGGAAGGAGGCATCTCTGACAAAGAATCATAGAGTTGAAAGAGACCATGAGGGCCATACAGTCCAACCCCCTGCCCTGCAGGAACACAGAATAAAAACACTCCCATCAGATGGCCATCCAGCTTTTGTTTAAAAACCTCCAAAGGAGGAGACTCCACCACACTCCAAGGCAGTGCATTCCACTGTCAAACAGGTTTACTATCAGGAAGTTCTTCCTAAGGTTTAGGTGGAATCAGTTTTCCTCTAGTTTGAGTCCATTGCTCTGTGCCCTAGTCTCTGGAGCAGCAGAAAACAAGCTTGCTCCCTCTTCAATATGACATCCTCTGAAGTATTTAAACATGGCTATCATGCCACCTCTTAACCTTTTCTTCTCCAGGCTAAACACACCTAGCTCCCTAAGCCACTCCTCATAGGGCATGGCTTGCAGATCTTTCACCATTTTCGTTGCCCTCCTGTTCTTGATTGTAAATATCCTTCTTGAATTGCAGTCCCCAGAACTAGACACAGAATTCCCGGGGAGGTCTGACCAAAGCAGAGTAGAGTGGTACTATTACATCCTTTGGTCTAGACACTAGACTCGTATTGAAACAGCCTAGAACTGCATTGGCTTTTTTAGCAGCTGCACTACACTGTTCACCCAAGTTCAGCTTGTGGTCTACTAAGACTCCTAGATCTCTTTGACATGTAGTCTTGTCAAGCCAGGTGTCACTCATCCTATATCTGTGCATTTCATTTTTTTTCCTGCCTAAATGTAGTACCTTTCATTTCTCCCTATTGAAATTCATTTTCTTAATTTTGGCCCTTCCACACTACACATCTAAAGCACAGTGATTCCCCATTAATTGCCATAGCTTCATCCTGCAGACTCCTGGGATTTGCAGTTTAGGGACAGGTACTCAGAATTTTGCCAGAGAGATCTGAAGTCCTCTTTTATTATACAATTATAGCACCATGATTCCCCTTTAACTGTCAGGCCAATATCCTATGGAATCCTGGGATTTGCAGTTCAGGGAGGGGGGGTTTACAATTCTCAACCAGACATCTCCAATGCCTCATCACCCTACAACACCAGATCTCCATAGGATGTAGCCCTATCAGTTATGGTGGAATCATAACATCATAATAATGTAGTGTGAAAGAGCCCCTGAAGATCTGGACTGAAATCCTACTGGTGTTTTATTTGTGTTTAAGTTTTGCTTGAGAATCATTCAGACATTTTTGTCCAGTGCACATTGCCACATTCAGTTGAAAGCTGCACAAGCAACATTGTATGTGGACTGCCACAGGGCATAGATATGCCCATTTACTCTCACATGCGCATATGCATACACCTGGGCATTCCATGTGCATCACATGTACATATGGGGTGCATTCAATTGCACAGATTTCCCATTCAATCCAAAGGTTGCATTGCACAATCAATGTGTGGTTCCTCACGCTGAGATTTATACCATACAACCCCAATGTAGGATCTTGGTTCCTGGGCCTAAGTTGTCTTTTACATCCTATTTCATTTGTCCTTACGTTTGGTGCTTTTCTTTTTTATCGATATTTTTCCAAGATCCTTAAACAAGGACCAAATCTATCACCTCCTCAGACAGACAGATAAGAGTAAGTAAGGTCCAATTAATGTTTTTATCTTGTCAAAAAATCTACAACCAAGTGAAGTGATCTAAATTGACACAGCCTGTCCACTCCAGCCATGCTTTCAAATATGCTTTAGTAAAGGTGATTTAAATTCCAGTTTGCTTCCTTGCTTCTCTTTTCTGTTTCCTGTCTGTTTCTTTGTCTTTGTTCTTTTCCCCCTACCACAAAGTATCACAAATGCACCGAGTGTGCTCAAGAGTGGATATGAAATGAGCTCCGGGAGGAAAGTGGTAGATAAATTTAACAAGCATTAAAGTAATATATAATTTAAATATGTATAAAATTATTCCATCGTATCGATTAGAAAATGGGCTGTTGACCATTTAAAGGCAACAATCAATGGCCTAGTTCATAGGTCAGGTCAAGTTTCATTCTAATGATCTAAAAAAGAAAACAGCATTAGGAGATAATGAACTCCACAGGATTATGGATGTGATCTATGGCTCTGTTATAGCTTGTGAGTTAACTTAGAGGGAGTCATTTCAAGCACAGCTTCCTCCACGGGCTAAAACCCAGGTTTTTATCTCTTGGCCAGGTGTCAATTTATGATGTAATCAAAGACAATGTATGCAATTACTTTAGTTCTGAAACACCGCATGGTTAGCCTCTTTCATTCACCAACAGGGGAGGGGATGTGTATCCCCATTAATGTGGTCGGCAGAGTTATCTTTGGCATTCTGGTAAGTGAAAATCAAGCTCGCCAATGCTGTTGATCAAAGAGTGACGGCAAATCCTTGTCGAGGCTGTATCCTTTCAGAAGTGAGGCTGTTTTTCCTGGCTCGGACCAGAATGAAGTCTTCGACAGTGGTAGTGGGTAGTTCCTTTGCTACTGGAGCAATCAATCCCTGCTAGGTATTAGCCTGAACTTTAAAGGAGCCATCCAAGTTGCTGAACCTATTTTGGAGCTAGGGTTCAGAACTTTGGAAGGCCCCCTTTACATTTCAGACTAAAACTCACAGTGGATGCCCTGCTTCCACTTGAGACTGAAGCCACCAGCTTCTACTGGTTTTCAAGCTTGGATGTTGTAAAACATCTTATGCACAAAGTATCTAATGTTCTTAAGATTACTCACAAGCTGTATGTGAAAACAAGGTTCATCTCATCTCTCATCAGGGTTCTTTAAACACTGATGGAAGAAGAAAAGAATCCTAAAAAGGACCTCCGAGATCCACTCTGTTTTGTTGTTGTTATGTGCCTTGGATTCAGCTCTAACACACAGACTTATGGTGACCCCATCATAGGATTATTTTGTCAGGATTTATGAGGTTTGCCTTGCCATGATTTGACCAAAGTCATCCAGTGGGTTTCCAAGGCTGACCTGGGATTCAAACCCTTGTCTCCCAGAATCCTAGTCCAACACTCAAACCACTACACCATGCTGGTCTCATAACATGCTTGCTTTCATTCACTCTGTACTCCCTGAAACTAGCTAGGGAAAGAGCAATAACCAGGGCCATTCTCACCTTAGTTTTGCTTAGGTGTAGATATGAAAACATTAAGTAAGAACAGCAAATAAACACAAATCTAGGTAGGCCAACTTACAAGTTACAAGTTAATTCATGAGCCATAAGTCACAAGTTAACTCACAGACCATAACAGAGCCATAGATTACATGCATAATCCTATGGAGTTCATTATCTTTTCTTTTCTTTTTAAATCATGCCTGGAATCCTGTTAGTCCAAATTAGAGTAGATTCATTGAAGCAACAGTTGGATGGTGATTCAACACATAGATAAATCCAATGGATTCAATGGCCCTAATCTATCTGAGACTAATAATAGGATTTGGGCCCATATCCCATGTGTACAAGCATGGTTTTGGCAGCAAATCTAGACTTTCTATTATGTAACATGTGAATTGACATCAAGCCCATTCCTGGAAGAAGGAGGGCACTCCTTTTATACTCCATTGCCTCGTAGTGTGCTGGAGTCTCCTTTGTAGGTTTTAAAACAGAGGCTGGATGACCATTTGTCGGGAATGCTTTGATTGTGTATTGCTGCATTGCAGGGGGTTATACTAGATGACCCTTGTGGTCACTTTTAACTCTATGATTCTATGATTCTTTTATGCTTGATTACCCCGGTTAGGATTGAGGGGAGCATCCTGCAAACATCCATTTTGGTAAAACTGATTTTGTCACCCCCCTGTTTCGAAACAATTCTCCTTTGTGAAATTTTATGTCAGCTTTGTGTCCAATACTGTTTGAATTCATCATCTGTTATCTCATGCTTGATAGTTGATAGCTGATGCATCACTGTATTTACAATTTGGTAACACTCCGAGCTGTATGAAATGGTGGATCACTGCCATTTTCAAATGGTGAAACAAGACTTCCTTCCCTTAACACTTGCCAATTCTTCAGACTTGCCATTGTGGCTCTGTATGCGGCAGAGGATTCTGAGGTTTTGGCTACATGTTACACCCCTTATGCTTGTGGGAAATGTAGCACTCTTCTTGCACCCCATACACATGCTTAGTAAGTTTAGGAAATTCCTTGCATGCTTAAGTTTCCACCCCCTTCTCTTCTCAGGATGTTTTAGCCATTTGGAGCTATGGGGTGACCATTGAGCCATTCATCACATGGCTTCCTAATTTAAATGTTTTATCATTCTTTGTCTTTGTTTCTTCCTTGGGATCTGCAGCTTCTCCATGATGCTACTTCTTCCCCTTTCCCCCTTTCCTTCATGCATCTAACTTCCAAAAAAATCGCGAAGAAAAGAGGCGAACTCTTGCTTACTTACAAAGACTTCTTTATCTGAGGAAATATGGATATTACTGCTATAATACTCAGAGACTTCACCGCCACCCTGTCGCAAACAATTCACCTTCGGATGCCCTCCCCTGCAGATGTCACAAGAATGGTCGAACCGGCATTTGTACCCGGAGCACTTACCTCCATAGTACTCCCAGCAAACCGGTTTCTTTCCCTCCTTTTTTTGGGCTGCCTTCTGGGAATCCCCTTTTCCCCATCTGCTGGGGCCTGTGGCTTGCAGCCAGGTGGGATAGTCGATGGTCTCCCACCTGTGCATAGGGGACCTGGAAGCTTTATTCCTGCATTCAATGTCGTACAGTATAGCGTTGGTGTCGCCCGCCTGAGCCCGCACTAGCAACACTTGGCAGAGGTGATTGATCAGGTGCCATGCCCGCTCTGGGAAGACCAGAGCCATGGCCCCCATGAAAACTGCATACCCGTTAAGCCAGTTGGCAAAGGTGCGTTCCACCGACTCTGCAATGGCCTTCTCATTTTCTTTTTTGTTGCTCTTGTGAACCCTCGCCTTCACACCCAGAGGAGGTGCCAGTGAGAAAACGTCCACATAGTAACCCTGCAGTATTTTGGTATGCACCTTGTGGTCCAAGTGGCTCCCCAGGGGATCCTCCTTTGACTTGGCCTCCCTGAGTTCCTCCCCTGAAGGGTGCTTGCTTCCTCTCTTCCCTGGCCTTTTCCCTAGCTTTTCTGAGTTTGAGGGCCCATCCCGGCAAACCCGGCTTGAAAGCTCCCTTTTCCCAGTACCTGTATTTATCCTCGTCCGAGGACTCACCTGAGGAGGAACCCAAATGGGAGCGTCTGTGTTTTCTGTTCAGGCTCCGCCTACCTCTGGATCCGCTGTGCCACCTGGTTGAAGAGCCATGGGAGTCCGAACGTCTCGATTCTCTGGAACCACTCCTCCCTCTGGATCTGAATCGCCTGGACCGACTGCTGCTGCTGGAGGTCCCTATACTGGAAGAAGTACTGGGTTCCCCTGCCACAGCCACCTCCATGGCCACCGGCAGTGCCTGCCCCCCCTGAATGTCTGCAAGGGTAATCCTTGTCCATCCTCTGCAGGACTACGGAAAACACCCCCATAACATCCGCTATGGTGGGATCAGGCTGGCCAAAGGCCTCCACTGGAGGATGGGGGGATAGCGTCAGAATAGAAACATCGTTGGGCACCTGCTCCACTTACCCTGCTTCCTCACTGTCAGGCGGGGGCCCTCCTCCCTGCTGGTGCTGAGGCTCAGACAGGTGGCGCTGTTTTGACGTCTTTTGGGGCCCCATGGCTGCAAGACCTCCCCTAGCCCATGGCAATGTGGGAGATGTGCCTGTGACGTACTGCAATTGTTATTATCAATGTTTTATTAAATGCCGGCCGCCAACCTATGGCCCGAAACCTGTAATGAAAAACTTCCTGCCAATGCGTGTCCTTTGTATCCAGGCCACATCCACCCCATGCACCACAGATGTTGAATGAGTGGCTGGAGGGTGCCTCCCTCCTGGCCCCACGCCAGGCTGCCCAGATGGTGTTGTGCAGGAGGTTGCCTTCTTCCTGGCCCGAAGCCAGGCTGCCCTGATGCCACTGCCCCATTTCTGTGCATGTGCCCACTGCCCTGAGCATCCCCCAAGCCCCCCGTGCCATTCCCGCAGCTGCCATGCTGCTGCCTGGGAAGGGAGGGAAGGGGGTTTGCCACGGGCCGCCCGCCACCTCAGGCCACCCCAGAGAGCCACCACCCTGCCCGTGCCTCCTGTTTGCGCCACCCTCCCCTCTTCTGGGCCAACCGCCCGCCCTGTGGGATCGCCACCCCGCACAGGCCGCTGCCCTGGTGGCGCCGTGAGGGTGTTGCATGGGGGGGTGCTAAAAAATGGGGGGTGCTGCCGTGGTTCCCGGGTGCCAGAGGGGGGGTTCCCTCCAACCCGACACCCCCCTCCTGCCACCGCAAATGCTGCTGGATCTCCACTGCCTGAGGGGGGGGTGTTCCCTCTGCCCCCCCCTCGCCCCACCACTCACAGCTGCAGCTCTCCCATCTCCCATCGTGGCCAGAAAGGCTGCCCAGGTGAGCTCCGGAGCAGCCCGAGTTTTGTTTTTTTAAGGGAGGGGGCCTCCAGTCCCCATGCGGCTGCCTCCCAATTCTGCCCCCTACCTGATCTGATCCCCACTGGGCTGGGGGGAGGGGGCTCTTCGGCTCCCGGGAGCCATCTTCTGGAGGCCGTGACGGAGCGCCCAGCCTCTGCCTCCATCGCCACCTCTGTTCTGGGGCAGGCCGTGCCAAAGCAAAGCCTTTTAGCCCCGAATTTGGCGCCCTTTTTGAGCCAATCAGGGACGGGCAAGCCGGCCACTGATTTGCTCCTATTCCTCCCTCCCTCCCAGCAGCAAAGGCCACTAGGAAGGAGATGGGAAGATGGCGGTGCCTATCAGCCCACCATGCGGTGCCCCCGCAGCCAGGTAACATTTGAGGGGCCGATGGGGAAGGGGGGGGGCAGGAGGGCTAGATAGAGGGGCAGTTGGTCAGGCCGTAAAATGGCCTGCTGGCCAGCGGCAAACCCCCTTCTGATTTGATTATCCTAACCTGAACTTCCCAAGATTGGGTGAGTTTTCTACCCTGAACCCTAATCCTCTTAGTTAGTTAAGGACCTTAGATTTGTTTTGAATATATAGATTAAGATTGCTATACCTTCAGTAAACTTTTATATGCATTTTTAAGCAAATGTCTTTATTGTCCTTAATTTGTCTACTTAATGACTGCGTGATTATGATAAGTGAAACGTAAGAAGCCTTTTATAAATGCAGATTGAGCTGGGTCAGTCTTCCCTGCTAACTCTGCTTACTTTGAAATAAAGTTTTCTTAAGAAGATATTCCTAAAGGGCTTGTTCCCTGGAATCTTTAATATTTTTTTAATTTTATACTCATACACCCTAACAATGCTGCCTTAGCAACTAAGCTGATGACGTTGAGGGCTAGTGGAGGAACAGGGCAAATTATACAATTATGCATGCAACAATTGAAGGGGATTTCCCTACATTTTAGAAGCAGCAATCATACAAGCCACTACCAAAATGGGGTCTAGGCACCTGCTTTAGATTACTTTAGATAGACCTAGCCTTGTTGTCCATGATGCAAGGTTAGCAAAATATTTGTCTTCATAATGGATATTTGGAGGGAGGGCCTATCTATCATGAGGGGTGCTAAGCAGCACTGTGTGTTTTTATGCACACAGGCCTCCGTAGGATCATTACCATTCTAGGCCAGGTTACTTGAAGGCAAAAGTAGGGTGAAGATGGTTCTTATTTCACACTGTAACTCACTGTAGAAGTGAATGGCATTGCTTTTCATATGGAGGAGATAACTGAGTATAGCCTGGGACAACCTTGAGGAACTGAAACTTCTACTTGCCTTAAATCAGAGGTGGCTGGGCTTTTATTGTCGGGGTGCAGTGAATCCACTCAGGGTTTTGTTCTTGATCTTCTAAAGGAGCTATTCAAGGTGATGAACCTTATCCCCCTATTTTGGATAGCTCCTGTAAAGTCTAGGGAGGGAAACACACGCACACACACACAGCAGATTCACCACACCCCTGGCACAGGCTGCTCCTAGAGACACACTGGAAAACTTTAAGCAATTTACAAGCAGTGCACCATGAAAGAAAATGTCTTAATCTCTGCCATTCACTGCACAGTTGGATCTTTGCTTATTGGTGCATAATTATAATGGACTGCATTGGCTCCATGATAATTATGTTCTGTACACAGTGGTGTGAAAAGGCTGTTTGGCACATTTGTTTCCCGTTGTCTTCTTGGGAGGTACAGGAAGCTGCAGGTTTGTAACAATCTTCTTTTTCTTCACCTCATTAATCTCCTGAAGAGAAGAGGCAGAGATGAAAACAGGGGAGTTCCCAAAACATTATGTGCATTATCAAATTAACCAGGCATGTGATTAGTGCTCAAGTGATCATCCACAGAAGAAGCATTTGGGATTATTCCAATTTGGAGCTCCCACCCCCCCAAAGTTGGGAAATATGCAACACACACACATGTACAGAGGTAAGCTGTTCATTCAGAGCAGATAAATCATGTCCAATAGCTGTCTCTTTCCTCCACATGTAGGGTATGAAGTCTTGTCATCATTGACATGCAGTGTTATTAATGGCAATTCATGTTACTATTCAAGCAAGAGGAATCATGTTCCATCTTTTACAGAAAACAGAGTGACTCATCTAACATACAGGTCAGTATATGTATTTTAGGAACACATACACCTTCCTTTTGTTCAAACATTCAGCAGATCTGCCCACCATGTTTACCATGCTCACCATGGCCTTCTAACTTACCAAGCATTATTGGTTTTTTTCTGGTAAGTCATGTCTTCTCATGATATGGCCAAAGTACAACAGTCTCAGTTTAGTCATTTTTGGCTTCTAGGTAGAGTTCTGGCTTGATTTGCTCTTGGACTCATTTATTTGTCTTTTTGGTGGTCCAGGGTATCCATGGAACTCTTTCCTAGCACCACATTTCAAATGAGCTTATTGTCTTCCTATCAGCTTTCTTCACTGTCCAGCTTTCACAGCCATACATAGAAACTGGAGATACAGTCCCACAGGTCCCATCTGCAAAAAAAATCACTCCACCAGTCTTCCCTGCTCCAGAAGATTAAAAGTCACAGCCCAGAAGTAACTTTGAAGAACATTATCTAAGCAGACATTCTGCCAATGCCTTCAATGGCCAGCATCCTTTCAGTGAATTAAAAAATGTATGTCCACTTTATGCTTGCAGATTTATTTTTGTGGATATTGCAGAAGTGGGTATTTTCTTCTTTCTTCCACCAAATCCAACAGCATGAACTACCAATACTGCTTTTTGCAGCATATATAACAAATGATCACACCCAAAACAGCTTTTTTGCAGTATATATAACAATTAACCAGCTTTTTACAGCATATATAACAAATGATCAAACAACTTTTATCCGAACTCTTTATCCAGTTGTTTTGATCCTACTGGATCTTCATCAGTATCTTTATCCCCAGTATATTTAATCATAGAATCATAGAATTGCAGAATTGGAAGAGACCACGAGGGCCATCCAGTCCAACCCCCCTGCCACGGAGGAAATCTTGATCAAAGCATCCCCGACAGATGGCAATCCAGCCTCTGTTTAAAGACCTCCAAGGAAGGAGACCCCACCACGCTCCGAGGGAGTGTGTTCCACTGCCGAACAGCTCTTACTGTCAAAAAGTTCCTCCTCATGTTGAGGTGGAATCTCTGTTCCTGGAGCTTGCACCCATTGCTCCGTGTTCCAGTCTCTGGAGCAGCAGAAAACAGGCCTGCTCCATCCTCAGCGTGACATCCCTTCAAATACTTAAACAGGGCTATCATATTGCCTCTTAACCATCTTTTTTCCAGGCTAAACATACCCAGCTCCCTAAGCCTCTCCTCATAAGTCATGGTTTCCAGACCTTTCACTATTTTAGTTGCCCTTCTCTGGACACGCTCCAATTTGTCAATATCCTTTTTGAATTGTGGCGCCCAGAACTGGACACAGTATTCCAAGTGAGGTCTGACCAAGGCAGAATAGAGTGGCACTATTACTTCCCTTGATCTAGACACTATACTTCTATTGATACAGCCCAAAATCGCATTGGCCTTTTTAGCTGCCGCATCACACTGTTGGCTCATGTTCAACTTGTGGTCTACTAGGACTCCTAGATCCCTTTCACACGTAGTCTCATTCAGCCAGGTCTCTCCCGTCCTATATTTATGCATTTTATTTTTCCGCCCTAAATGCAGTACTTTACATTTCTCCGTATTGAATTTCATTTTGTTAGCTTTGGCCCAGCTCTCCAGTCTATCCAGGTCATTTTGAATTTTGATCCTGTCCTCTAGGGTATTAGCTACTCCTCCTAATTTGGTGTCATCTGCAAATTTGATAAGTATGCCCCTAATTCCCTCATACAAGTCATTAATAAAGATGTTGAATAGCACTGGGCCCAGAACAGAACCCTGTGGCACCCCACTGGTCACATCTTTCCAAGACGAAGAGGAGCCACTGCTGAGCACCCTTTGGGTTCGGCCGGTCAGCCAGTTACAAATCCATTGAACAGTTAACTTGTCTAGCCCACATTTTACAAGCTTGTTTGCAAGAACGTCATGGGGAACCTTGTCAAAGGCCTTACTGAAATCAAGGTATGCGATGTCCACAGCATTCCCTTCATCTACCAAACTGGTAACTTTATCAAAAAAAGAGATCAGATTAGTCTGGCATGACTTGTTTCTCTGAAACCCATGTTGACTTTTTGTGATTATGGCATTGCCTTCCAAATGTTCACAGACTCTCTGTTTAATGATGTGCTCTAGAATCTTCCCTGGTATTGATGTCAGACTAACTGGACGATAATTGTTGGGATCCTCTTTTTTCCCCTTTTTGAAGATGGGAACAACGTTTGCCCTCCTCCAGTCTGCTGGGACTTCTCCTGTTCTCCAGGAGTTCTCAAATATTATTGCCAATGGCTCTGAGATTATATTTGCCAGCTCTTTTAATACTCTTGGATGTAGTTCATCTGGTCCTGGAGATTTAAATTCATTTAGATTAAGAAGGAATTCCTGTACTACCTCTTTGCTTATTCTGTGCTGGATTTCCCCTGTTGTGTCTTCTGTACTTTTATCCTCAGGTTGGTCCCCCTTTACCTTTTCTGAAAACACTGAGGCAAAGAAGGTGTTGAGTAATTTTGCCTTCTCTCTGTCCCCTGTTAGCATTTTGCCATCTTCTCCACGTAGTGGCCCTATCATTTCCTTCTTCCTCCTTTTGCTGCGGACATACCCAAAAAACCCCTTTTTATTGTTCTTAACCTCCCTAGCAAGCCTGAGCTCATTCTGTGCTTTAGCTTTTCTGACTTTACTCCTACATGTGTTCGCTATCTGTTTGAATTCTTCTTTGGTGATTTCCCCCCTCTTCCATTGCCTATACATGTTCCGTTTAAAACTTAGCTCCATTGAAAGTTCTTTAGTCATCCATCCTGGTTTCTTGAGACACCTCCCATTTTTCTTCCTCAATGGTACTGTTTGAAATTGTGCCTTCAGTATCTCCCTTTTGAGAAAGTCCCATCCGTCTTGAGGTCTCTTCTCTTTTAGTATTCCTGACCATGGGATCACCCCCAGTATTTCCCTGAGTTTATTGAAATCAGCTCTCCTAAAGTCAAGAATGTGTGTCTGACTATGCCTGGCTTCTCCTTTCCATTGTATAACAAACTCCAGGAGAACATGATCACTCTCACCTAAGGATCCCACCACTTGCACCCCATTAACCAGGTCATCTCTGTTGGTTAGGATCAGATCTAAAATAGCTGACCCCCTTATTGCCTCTTCCACCTTTTGGACCATGAAATTGTCTTCCAGGCATGTAAGGAATTTGCTAGACCTTGAAGTTTTGGCTGAGTTAGATTGCCAGCAAATATCAGGATAGTTGAAGTCACCCATCACTACTACATCTCTCCTTTCTGCATGTGTGTTCATCTGTTCTAGAAAGGCATCATCCAATTCCTCCGTCTGATTTGGGGGTCTGTAGTAGAGTCCCACAATAGCATCCCTGTTGTTTCCCTCCCCTTTAATTTTTATCCAGATGCTCTCCACCTGGTTTCCAGTATTGATGTCATGGATCACTTCACTGGTGTAAATACCCCTGACATATAATGCTATTCCTCCCCCTTTCCTGTTTGGCCTGTTTCTCCTATAAAGGTTATACCCCTCTATTCCTACATTCCAATCATGAGACTCGTCCCACCAGGTTTCAGTAATGCCTATTATATCATATTTGTTTTGTAGTGCTAGGAGTTCAAGTTCATCTTGCTTATTTCCCATGCTCTGTGCATTAGTGTAGAGACATCTGAGACCATGTGTCCCCTTTACTTGCTGCCTGTGCAAGTTTTTTTGCCTCCCACTGTTGGGTCCTTGCGCTGTTTCCCTTGTTCCCTCTTTGACAGTTTGACTATTTTCTCCAGCCCCTTTGCCTTCCAGAATACTGTCTCCCTCCCCCATATGACTCAGTTTAAAGCCCTTCTGATCAAATTCTTGAGACTGTTGGCAAATATGTTTCTTCCAACTTTTGTAAGATGCACCCCATCTCTTGCCAGAAGTCCCCCCGCATGGAAGCGCAGTCCATGATCCAAGAATCCAAATCGTTCTCGGCGACACCATCTATGGAGCCAGTTGTTTACGTCGGCTATTTTCCTCTCCCTTCTTGGACCATGCCCTTCAACTGGCAGAAGAGACGAGATGACCACCTGTGCATCCATTTCTTTCAGCTTCCTCCCCAGGGCCTCATAATCTCTTCTGATCTTGGGAAAGCTGTGCCTTGCAGTATCATTGGTTCCCACATGGACCAAAAGGAAGGGGTAATGATCCGTAGGCTTGACGAGTCTTGTCAGCCTCTCTGTCACATCACAGATCTTTGCCCCAGGGAGACAACACACCTCCCGAGTCATCTTGTCAGGCCCACATACCACTGCTTCTGTACCCTGCAGCAAGGAGTCCCCCACCACCACCACACGCCTCCGCCGAGGCTTCGCAGCTGCTGTTCCTTGCGGTGGTTGTAGTCTTTCCTACATTAATATAAAAGTAATAAACTTTTTAGTTGTATTAAGTATTGAAACATAAGTATTTTTAACTGTGCTTACCACTATTTTTAACTGCTGTGAGCCCTTTCCCCACTTGTCCTATAAAATCCTGGAATTTGCAGCTTACAGAGTGGCCTTTAGAATTCTCAATCAGAGACCTCTGGTGCCTCACTAAACCACAAACTCCAGGATTTCATGAGATGCAGCCATGGCAGTTGAAGTGGAATGGTCTCTCTCTCTCTCTCTCTCTCTCTCTCTCTCTCTCTCTGGCTTTTCTTCGCAAATGAAGCTTCAGGAAGGACACATCCCGCACTTTCTGCAAGCGCGCTGATGACTAAAAAGGCCAATCCGAGATAAACAAGTCCGGTTGCAGAAAGCACAGCAGAAGGTTTCCTTGGGTGATGTTTCCGGGTTGTGATTTTTTCTGCGTTGTCGTTTCTCTTCAAGACTTATTTGGCGTGCGTTCTCAAATAAGGCTGCAGCATTGTTGATAGTGTGTCTCCATGCCTCCCAATGTGAGGCCAGGGCGGACCATTGTTGGTGATCAATTTGGCCGAGCCTGAGATGTTGTTTCAGGGAGTCCTTGTATCGCTTTTTTGTAGTGCCCCTCTTACGCTGACCTGTGGTGAGTTCACCGCAGAATACTATTTTTGGGAGGCGATGGTCCTCCATCCTAGAAACATGCCCTGCGCAGCTGTGTTCTCAATATCATGGCCTCAATGATGGTGATCCCTGCTTGCTCAAGGACAGTAACATTTGTCACATAGTCAGTCCAGTGTATATTTAGGATTGTGCGTAAACAGCGCTGATGGAAGCGTTCGAGGAGTTGTACGTGGTGGCGATAGGTGACCCATGTTTCTGACCCATAAAGGAGAATAGACAGTACAATGGCTCTATACACACTGATTTTTGTGTTTCTCCTCAGGTGTTTATTACTCCAGACTCTTTTGTGAAGTCTTCCAAATGCGCTATGTGCCTTTGCTAATCTGTGATCGATCTCTTTGTCAATCTTGGCATCTGAGGAGATGATGCTTCCCAGGTAGGTGAACTAGGACCCTGCTTTAAAATGCTAGGACCCTGCTTTAAAAAACAAAGGGACTGGATATTTTTATACTTGACATGTTAGCCCCTTAAGGTTTAAATGTGGACTTAGAACACATCAATCTACTTTAAACTTCAGTTTTCACATATCCCCTAAGGTCTCATCTACATTGGCCACAATATGTCTGCTCCCCACCAGCGGATTCTGCCCAAAGATCAGGTCCATTGCTTCCCCATGACCTCAATGAAATGGGAAGAAGTCCAGAGCAGCACGCTAGCCAGTCTCTACAGCCGCCATCACTGTCACCCACGTCCCACACTCTATAGCCAGGAAGCCTGTCTGCAGCATGTGACCAAGACCCCCTGCATGTGACCAGCCTTGGTCCCATCCTGTGGAACTCTTTCCTGAGTTCAGAGAATGTGCTGTGGGTGGCAGCTGAAGTGATGGGCTGACATACTGGTGAGGACTCCTGCGGTCACATGGGTCCCAATCCATTTTTTCTGGAAAGAAGCAGTTTTGCTAGGTGTTTTTAAAAAATGCTTTGTCAGGCTTTACCCCATCTTTGCCCCAGGGTTGTGAGGACTGCTTGGGGCAAAATGAGGCAAAAACCCTGCGTCATTGGGACTGCAGGGCTCTAAGACGTGGGCAAGTTGGGGTAAATTGCCCATCTAGACAAGCCCTGTATTTCCATTCTGCTGTAGAATTGTTATGATATGGATGTCCTTGATACACATTGAAAAAATTGGAACAGTATGACTTCCGGTTCCGTGGGTGGAGGTGACGATCGATCTGTGGGGTTGCTCCGTAGGTCTGACCTCCAGAAAGAGGCTATCATGGGGGTGCTTTTACCTACCTCTGAGGTTTCCCTGTTGGGGAAGACAGGGTTATGGGGGACCAGCTTTGTGACCCTTGGCCGCTGATTCTGAGATCCAGACTGGAGAGAAGGGTGGAAAGCTGGACGGCAAAAGCAAGTGGCAAAAAAGGTGTTTGGTAGCCACAGCCTCTTTGTTTTTGGGAGCGGTAAGTTCCGAGCCTCCGAGTAGCCCAAAGAACCAGGTAACAAAAGGGGATAAATAACCCCCGTGAATGTGAAAATTCCATGAATAACGACTGCCCTCCCCCACCAAAGTGACCATGGGGCCTCTGGAGGCCCTATAGTCACTTCCCCCTGCCTCCCCCTCCCTCCCAAGGCCTTCACGGGGCCTCCAGAGACCCTCTGGAGGCCCTGTGGTTGCCTCCCCAGCCCTCCCAAGGCCTTCACGGGGCCTCCGGAGGGTCTCCAGAGGTCCCGTCGTCACCTCCCCAGCCCTCCTCACTCCCTGCCAAGGCCTTCACGGGGCCTTCCAAGGCCCCCTCACTGCCTCTCCCACCCCCTGCCCAGCCTCTTAAGGTGGGGAGGGGGCCTCAGAAGGCCCCCTCCCCACCTCTCCCACCCCTCCAGCCTGCTTCTCTTCCCCCCAGAAGCTGCCACAGGGCTTCTAAAGCCTAGTTGCTGCTTTTGGGAGGGCGGGGGGGGGGAGGCCCTCCCAAAACCGCGAATACTCAAAACCGCGAATGCTAAATTCATGAATGTGGAGGGGCAACTGTATAAATCCAAAGACGTCAAAGGATATCTTGAGCAATTTGAGGTTTTCACCTGTGAGGAAACGTAAATTGAAAGACGGGCAGCTGAGGAAGCAGTGGATCCAGCTGGAGAAATGTGGAAGGAGAAGGAGTAGCAGAGAGAAACCAGCACGCCTGCTTAGCTACTCCAAGGTGGAATGGGAAAGAGTGAAGATTGATGGTGGAGAGAGAGAGAAAGAGATAGAGAGAGAGAAGAGGTTGGCTTGTTTGTGATCGGAGACAGAGATGGTGGAAGCGTTGTGAGTCTGTCTGTGCTGCTTGTTTGCTCTTGAGCTGTTTCTGTGTTGCGAATCGAAAACTCCTGGAGTATTTAAAACCAAAAGCTATAAGGTTAGAAGGGTGTAAAAAACTGGGAGAAGAAAGAAAAAGAGGAAGCAGAGAAAAGAGTAAAAGCATTAAGACAAGAGGAAAGAAAGCATTAAGACAAGTGGAAAGAAAGAAACAGAAGAAGTGGGTAAGAAACTAGAGGAAAGAGACTATAGGAATACAGGACTGGAGAGAATCCTCTGGTTTTTCTTCGCAAATGAGGATTCAGGAAGGACTCATCCTGCACTTTCTGCAAGCACACTGACGACTAAAACAAGAGAAGGAAAAATAATTGAATTTAATACAAGAAATAAGGTATCAGAAGAAATGCATTAAATTAAGAGGAATACCGGAGAAGTCAAAAGAGAACTTATATGAGAGAATAATTCCATCACTGGCACAATTTATGGAAATGTCGGAAGACATGTTAGCACAATACACAGATAAAATCTTTAGAGTAAGCACAGTGGCTACAAAAGAGAAAAAAGTACCAAGAGACATAGTTATTACATACACAAAATCATCAGTAAGAGACGAGATAATACAAAAAAGCTATCAAGGAAGATTAGATATCGATGGTCAGGAGATACAGATTTTCAAAGATACACCACCAGAAGTACTTAGAAGAAGACAAGAGTGTAAATTTTTAGTGCAAAGACTTATAAACAAAGGCATCAATTATAGGTGGGAATGCATTGAAGGGATTTCATTTAGTTATTATCAAAAGCGATATAGAATCAACACAATAGAAAAAGCAAAGGAATTTTTAGAGAAAATGAATCAAGATGAAAAGAAATATGATCTAAAAAGACGCAGGAAAAAAGAGGAGGTGAAAGGTTAAGAAATCAGATAAACAACCTGACAAAGAAAAAGAAGAAACAGGGGCGGAAGATAATAAACAAGGAGGAAAAGATAAGGGTAAAAAAGAAACAGAATCAAAAGAAGATGAACAAGAAGAATTAAAAGAAGATAATCTGGTTGATCAAGAAGAGGAAGAAGAATTAGAGGAATGAGAGGAAGAAGAAGAAGAAGAACAAGATGAAAGAAAAGAGGAAGAGGAAAGAAACACTGAAGACGCAGAGTAGAATAAATAGAGTAGATTAAATAGATAAAAGCAACATGACATTTTCCATAACAACATGGAATGTTAAAGGATTAAATACACCTGAAAAAAGGAGAAAAGTCTACCACTACCACGAGAAATACATGGCAGATATAGTATATAGATATATAGTAACTATCCAATAACCTAGAATAAGAGAGCAGGATGTGAACTACCTACATAATAAGAAGTTAGGACAATTATTCTACTCAGCTGCCAACAAGAAGAAAAAAGGGGTAGCAATTTATATAAGGAAAAAATATGAAGCAAAAGAGATTATGAAAGACAAGAATGGACATAAAATTATTAGAAATAAAATTATTAGGTTGGAAAATAATACTGATAGCAATCTATGCCCCTTTGGAGAAGAAAAGTCAGTTTTATAACTCATTAAGAATGGAAATGGAAAAATTAAAAGATGATATCATAATTATGGGAAATTATAATGGGGGTTTAGACAGGCAAAGAGATAGAACAAAACAGGAAAGAGGCAGGAAAAATCAAGGTAATCTTCCAGTTATCTGTAAAGAGATACAGGAAGAATATAAGCTGATTGATGTATGGACACATAAAAAAGGGAGCGAGAAAGGGTACACATTCTATTCAGAGGTTCATAATTCATGGTCCAGGATTGATCTGTTCTGGGTAGTGAAAGGTATAAGCACAAGAATAAAAGACATGGAGATATTGCCGAGAGTAATATCCAATCATAATCAGATTAAATTGAATATAAGAAGGAAAGAATACATACGGAGATGGAAAGAAGCACGGTTGAAAGATGAAAAATTTACACAAAGAATGAAGGAGATAAAAACATATTTTGAAGTAAATAATTCCAAGGAAATTCAGACTAAAGTGATTTGGGATGCGTTCAAAGCAACCATAAGAGGGGGATTCCTACAGAGAGGAGTGGAACTAAATAAGCAGAGGAAAGAAAGAAAAAAGGTCTACTACTAGAAGAATTAAAAGAAAAAGAAAACCATATTAAGACAAAATCCTAGAAACAAGAAGATTTTAGGAGAAATAAAAACTATACAGAATGAATAAAAACAAGAAATAATTGAAGATATAGGTTTTAAGTTAAAGAGAATAAAACAAAACCATTTTGCGAATGCAAACAAAATAGGCAGGTGACTGTCATACAAACTTAAGAAGGATAAGGAGAAGAAACTTATAACCAAAATTAAAGATGATAATGCAACCTACACTTCACAAGAAGATATAATAAATAAATTTAAACAATATTATGCTACTTTATATTCGGACATGGAAATGGAAAAGGAAAAAGAGGCAGATTGGAAAGTTTCCATAAGGAACAACAATATTGGGAAACTCTCAGAAGACAGAGAGAAAAATTAGCAGCACCAATAACAGTACAAGAAATATCCTCGGTTATAAAAGAAATGAAGGTAGGGAAAGCTCCAGGACCCAATGGTTTTGCGGTAGAATTTTATAAAACATTCAAGGAAGATATTATTCTCCAAATGCATGAAATTTTCCATAAGATTAAGGAGGAAGATATCCCAGAATCGTGGGAAAAAGCAGAAATATTTTTAATTCCAAAGGAAGGAAAAGATACATCTGATGTTAGAAATTTCCATCCAGTCTTTTTATTGAACACAGACTATAAGATCTATGCAATGATTTTGGCAAACAGATTAAAATGGATACTAACAGATTTTATTCATTTAGATGAAAAAGGATTTCTCCTGGGAAGATTGATGACAAATAACATAAGGATAGCTTTAAATATATTAGAATATTATGAAAAAAAAAGAAAAAAAAAGCAGCCCTAATATTCACAGATGCCAAAAAGGCCTTTGACAACCTTAAATGGCCATTTATGAAGGGAATAATAGAAGAGATTGGAGCAGGACAAGATTTCTACCGAAGATGGATCAGATATATCATAAACAAAAAGCATGTGTAATAGTAAACGGGGAAAGAGCAAAGATAATTAACATACAAGGCAGGGTTGCCCACTCTCCCCCCTTCTGTTTATTCTAGCTATGGAAGTGCTCAACAAACAAATTAGAGAGGACAAATCAATACCGGGACTAAAATTTAAGGAAAATGAATATAAAGTTTTAGCTTATGTGGATGATTTGTTACTAGTTATCCAAGATCCTGCAATTCACATAGAGAATTTATTGGAAACTATAAATAAATTTGGAAGGGTATCTGGGTTTAAAATCAATAAAAAACAAAATGGTCATAATAACTAAGAATTTATCAAAAAATGAAGAGGCACAATTAAAAAAACAAATCTGGATGCAAGATCGAAACTAAAACAAAATATCTAGGTATATGGATAAGCAAAAGGAATAAAGAGTTATATAAGAACAACTATAAAAGAATGTGGAAAGAAATAAAAGAAGATTTTAAAAGATGGCAAAACATGAACCTATCACTGTTAGAGAAAATTGCTACCGTGAAAATGAACATATTACCAAAGATGATATTTTTGTTTCAGAACTTAGTAATCTTGAATAACGATAAGCCTTTTGCAGAATGGATCAAAGACTTAAAAGATTTCATTTGGAATGGCCGCAAGCCAAGAAGAAAATGGACAACCTTAACAGACATAAAGAATAGAGGGGCGGCAGCACTCCCCAATCTCAATATGTGTTATAACTTCAGTGCTAGAAAGACAGATACAAAAAGAATATTGGAGAGTATTACTGTACTTAGTAACAGCTGCCAGAGTGAAGATCGCAGCCAGGTGGGAAAAGAAAGAAGCACCTGAGATAGAAGAATGGATAGAAAAGGTATCAGAGATGAAAGATAATGATAAACTGACACGAATAATAAATAAATGAAATATGGAGGAAATGAACAAAGAATGGAAGGGTATAATTACAGTAAAGGTAAATGCAAAAGATGCAGGAGAAGCTGAAATATCGACAATTTAGTTATTATATTCAGATTAAAAAAGGTAAACTACAAGTTGAAAGGTAAAAAAAATCAGTGGATAATATACAAATGAAAAGATGAATTAAATAAATGTTTTGAGAAGTAAAAATAGTGGAGAAAAATAACAGTAGAAGAAAACGGCAAAGTCTCAGATGAACTCCTCAAATTGCACTTGTATAAGTGCCAACTTTACAATTGTCACTGGGGATGGAGAAAAATTCAGGGAGGGGGAGAAATATACAGTAGATGGAACCAATTCTGCTTCCCTGGGAAGAGTGGTGCAAAATTAACCTCATGTCTAAGGAGCAGGGAAGTTTATGTGTGTGCACAAGTATAACACAAGAGAAATCTCTTCTGCAAATTATCTGGGAGGTTTTACTGAGATGGGAGCAGATTTCATTGGATTTGGGCCTGGGAGGTTAGTGGTGAGGTTTTTTTAAAGCAAGATCTATGTAGGGACACTCTCTAGATTTTCAGACAACACTGTTATAGTGTTACTATTCCACTATACAGTTGTCCCTCCACTTTCGCGAACTTAACATTCGCGGTTTTGATTATTCGCGGTTTTGGGAGAGCCCCCGCGGGCCCCCCAAAACCGCGACACGGGGCCTCTGGAGGCCCCGTGAAAGCCTGGGGAGGGGGTGGGGAGGGCTGGGGAGGCCTTCATGGGGCCCCCGGAGGCGCTCCGGAGGCCCCATGAAGGCCTGAGGAGGGAGTGGGGAGGGCCGGGGAGGCGAGGGGAGTCCAGGTAAAGTGGCGAGGGGAGCGACAACGGGGCCTCCGGAGGCCTCGGGTCGCTTGGGAAGGGCAGGGGGCGGCAGGGAAAAGCGACCGCGAGGCCTCCCGAGGCCTCGGGGTCCATTGGGGAGGGCAGGGGGTGGCAGGGAAGAGCGACCGCGAGGCCTCCAGAGGCCTCGGGGGTCGCTTGGGGAGGGCGGGGGGCGGCAGGGAAAAGCGACTGCGAGGCCTCCGGAGGCCTCGGGGTCGCTTGGGGAGGGCGGGGGGAGGGCTGTCATTATTCGCGGAATTTTCACATTCGCGGGGGTCTATGGAACCTAACCTCCGCAAATGTGAAGGGACAACTGTATTTGCTATGGCTGCCTCCTGTTGAATCCTGGGATTTGCAGTTTAGGGAGGGGCATTTGCAACTCTCAGCCAGAGAGCTCTTAGGCCTCACTAAACTACAAACCCCAGAATTCCACAGGAGGCAGCCATAGCAGTTAAAGTGGAATAGTAACACTATAACAGTGTAGTCAGAAAATCTCCTCTCTCTCTCGGGCTTTTCTTCGCAAACGAAGATTCAGGAAGGACTCATCCTGCGCTTTCTGCAAGTGCGCTGATGACTGAAAAGGCCACTCCAAGATAAACAAGTCCGGTTGCAGAAAACACAGCAGAGGGTCTCCTTGGGTGATGTTTCCGGGTTGTGATTCTTTCTGCGTTGTCACTTCTCTTCAAGACTTGTTTGGCGTGAGTTCTCAAATAAGGCTGCAGCATTGTGGATAGTGCGTCTCCATGCCTCCCGATGTGAGGCCATGGCAGACCATTGTTGGTGATCAATTTGGCCGAGCCTGAGATGTTGTTTCAGGGAGTCCTTGTATCATTTTTTTGGAGCACCCCTCTTAAGCTGACCCATGGCGAGTTCACTGTAGAATACTATTTTGGGGAGGTGATGGTCCTCCATTCTAGAAACGTGCCCTGCCCAGCGCAGCTGTGTTCTCAATATCATGGCCTCAATGCTGGTGATCCCTGCTTGCTCAAGGAGGCAACATTTGTCACATAGTCACCGCGTCCTCCCATACAATCCTCCCCGCACACTCCGGTCCTCTGGGAGGAATTTGCTTCAGCCAAAAAAATCTAGGCTGTCTGCAACCTCCCAGAGGACCTTTTCAGTAATCACCCCCAAATTATGGAATGGCCTGCCAAACGAGATCCATCAGATGACGAGCTTAAATAGCTTTTAAAAAGCACTAAAGACGGATCTCTTTCGGCAGGCCTTTCTTAATTAGATCCCAGCCTCAGGAGCTCCTGGCCTTTTTTAGTCTGTTGGCTATTTATTATTTTTGTTAATGTGATGTTAGATTAGTTGTTTTTAATTTATATTGGTTTAATATCTTTTTATGGGGGAGGGTGGAGATGGGTCGTGTTTAGGGATTTTAATCTGTATTTGTATTTTAATTTTTGTAAGCCGCCCCGATTGTTTTAACAGAGGGGCGAGGTATAAATAAATTTTATTACTATTACTATTATTATTATTATTAGTCAGTCCAGTGTATATTTAGGATTGTGCTTATACAGCACTGATGAAAGCGTTTGAGGAGTCGTAAGTGGTGGCAATAGGTGACCCATGTTTCAGATCCATAAAGGAAAATAGACAGTACAATGGCTCTATACAAACTGATTTTTGTGCTTCACCTCAGGAGTTTATTACTCCAGACTCTTTTGTAAAGTCTTCCAAATGCGCTATATGCCTTTGCTAATCTGTGATCGAAGGTATTGGCACCATCCAAGAATGTGTAACTGCATGGCTGGAATGCTGTTGGTTAGTCCCAACTAAAGTAGACCCATTGAACCATTTGTTGAATGGGGACTCAACACATAGCTACATCCAATTAATTCAATGGCTATACTCTCATAGTTGAGACTAAGGACTTTATCAGACACAAAAGACACTAACATTCCCGTCCCACTATTAGCAAACCCATTCCTGTCCTGACACAATAACCCAAAATATCAGACTTACCTCCAGCAGCATTAAAAAGCAGCCCAGGCATGAACAGAGCACTAACGGAGCTCCATTCACTTCCTGATTAGAGATCTTGCCAATTCTAGTGAGAAGATGCGAACATGACAAATTCAAAAAATAAAGAAAAATAAAAACAGAAAAAGTTTACATCAGCCCAGAAGCACACTTTAAAAAGTACAAGTAACCCAGGGAAGTTAATAAAAAGAGCGTCACCTACTTGGGTTTTGCAATCTCACCCAGAAGTGTTCTGGCCGAACCAGCCATTGAAACTGCATTCACGTGAGTACAATGGGACAAGGTTTCACATGCACTAAATTGCCATGGGGGATCAATTGATGGCTTCAGCCATCAATAAAAAAGTATGGGTTTAGGGCTGTACATAAACATGAAAGGGTGACATTGTCTGATATGCGTGCCCTTTCATGTTTATGTGGCATCGTTATGATGTCATATTTGGTGTGTCTGATAATGTCCTAATGATAGACTTTAGGCCCGTGTGAAATGGTCACACTTGTGGAACACCATATACATAACTATAAAGTGAATATAACTGTTGCAAAGAGCCACAGTAAAGTACAACAGCATGTATAGGGGAACTGGTGTATGGGTATGAAACCAACAGGATTCCAGTCACCATGTTCACTTTCCCTTTTCAATGCCATTCCCTCCCTCCCTCCATTTTATAGATTCATTGAGAAATCTTTTCAAGCCCACGTTGAACAGCCATGTTGTTATTATTGGCAATGAACAAATATTCAACCTTGGTTCTCTTTCTCTGCAAACTAACTAACCAACTAACTAACTATCTAACTAACAAGGTCCCTGGAGCTGGTATGATGACATTATGAATGATCTGCTCCTGTCTTCTTAGGAATGAAATGGGGTTGGATATAAACAAGTGAAACTTATCTCCCTTGCATTAACCTTGTGTTTACAAACCTTGCATTTTCTTTTTGTAAAACAGAAAGAGGCTTGGCCCATGAGAAAGCCAGGGAGGTTGTAATTACACCGGCTAGCAGTGAAGTACAGAACCACGGACTGAGTCCCAGAGCAATTATTAAACATAGTTCAATGCATTACACAAATGAGAACAGCCTGGGACATTTGAGTGCTGGGGGGGAGGGAGTGGAGAAGAGGCGGGGGCACAAGGGAAGCTAAGACACATTATTTAAGTGTTCTTGTAAGCCCTCTAAGATATTAATGCTGCAAATCTTCTTATGAATATTTAAGGACATAAAATGGAGAGATGCTCCGGTCCAGCATTACCACGGTGGCCTATGATATAGTTGAGCCCACTTAAGAAAGCAATATCCGACATCCGTGACAGATTTAGACATGATAAGGCAAGGGAGAGGGTGGGGCAAGTTGCTGTTTAAATGGACAGGGTGATGTACCGTGCAAGTCATGAGAGAAGATTTTATTTCAAGATGTAACCTTTGCTTAACAGAAGCAGAATATTTGTTTTTGAACACAACATACTAAGACAAATGAATGGGTCTTAGAGCAAATCAAGCCTGAATTCTCACTAGAAGCCAAGGTGACTAAACTGAGGCTATTGTACTTTGGACATACTATGAGATGACACGGCCCATTAGAAAAGCCGATAATAGTTGGTAAGGTTGAAGGTAGTAGGAGACGATGAAGATCACCACTGTACAGGTGGATAGATCAATCAAGGAAGCCACAACCCTAAGTTTGTAAGACCTGAATGGGACTGTTAATAAGAGGGTGTCTTGAAGGTCTCTCATTCATAGGGTCACCTGAAATCAAAGTTGACTCTATGGCAATTAACAATAACAACTGTCTGGAAAAGACCAGCATCCCAGGCTTCAAAAAACCATATACAAGGGTTTTGCAGAGGATAAATCTTCATACGTGGAGCTACACATTGATTATGTCATGGAACCCTTGTGTTGAATGGTGAAGTTGCACAACTGAACCAAGACACCAAGTGTGCAACTGAGTGCACAACCAAATGTGTGTGTGTGCATTCATGTGTAAATGCACAATGCACATCCATGCACAATGGCACCTCATGCACAACTTTCTTTCCACAGCCTTGAACTGAGCGTAGCCATTTGGTATCAGACAAAAATGTCCGCTCACATTTGTACAAGTACTTCCATGTGTGTAAGAGACCAACAGGATTCCAGCCATAGAAATGTTAGTTCTAGGCTAGCCATTGGATTCTTCTGGTGTCCCTTTCAGGTCAGGTTAGGAATGGCTATGGGTCTAGTTGCTGCAGCTCCCATGTTGCACTGTTGCCAGGGGAGTCCCTGTATTGTTCCATTACTGTTTTTGATTATCAGTGCAGAAATATTTTTAGATATATAACTAAACATAAATAAATTGAAAAGTAAATAAAATTGAAAAGATACCTACAAGCTGGAATGTGTCTTGAGGAGGGCAACCAAGATGGTAAAGGATCTGGAAATCAAGCTCCATGAGAAATGGTTGACAGACCTACGGTATGTAATGGTTGACAGACCTACGGTATGTAATGCTTAATCTGCAGAAAAGAAGAAGACTGAGAGGTGGTATGATAGCCATCTTCAAACATCTGAAAGTCTGTCACATGGAAGATGGCTTGTTTCCTGCTGCTCCAGAGGATTAGACTTGAGCCAATGGATTCAAGTGGCAAGAAAGGAAATTCTGATAAAACATTAGGAAGAACATCCTGATGGTAAGAGTTTGACAGTGGAATAGACCAGTGGCCCCCCAAGACTTAACTCAAAATTTAAAACCATGATGATGATGATGATCCCTGATGATGATGATATGATGATGATGGTAATAATAATAATAATAATAATAATAATAATAATACAATCCCACCATCCATGAAACCTTCCCTCAGAGGCCCTGGAGGGGGAGAGAAGATTTTTCTCCTGCTTCTTCCTGCAAGTTTGTGGCTGAAGCGGATTGAATGGCAATGTGCAGACCAAGCCAGCCAGCCAAACTTTGCCTTGGCTACTGTCATGTGGCCCACTCCACTGCAGGGAGGAGGTGGGCAAAGCAATTTTCAAGCCTTCTCAGACCCCCCTGTGAGGACATCATGGACCCCTAGGGGTCCCCAGACCACAGGTTAAGAACCACTGGAATATACTGCCTCAGGACTCTCCTTCACTGGACGTTTTTAAACAGACATTGGATGGACCTCTGTCAGGGATGTTTTAGCTATGGATTTCCTGCATTGGCAAGGGATTGGATTAGATGTTCTTCCAGCACTAAAGTCCTATAATTCTGGGATGCTAACTAACGAAAGTTCCAGGGAACAAAGTAGCAACCATTATGAGGGGTGGGTGAGCTGCCGTTCCTTCTCTCCTGACAACTTAGCATTGCTAGAAGGGGAAACTGAGGGTAAAGATAGTGGCAGCTGGAATGAGCACAGCTGTTAACAGCTGCAAAAGAAGCACAGTTGTTCTCACTCTCAGTGAAAGAGATAGAGGCAGAGCGACTTGGCAAATGTCATCCCTGAAATAAACTCCCACAAAATGTTATCTTTGAGGAATTTCCAGCTCTGCCTTAGTATCCAGTACTGATGCTGTCAAATGTCTTGCTTCTAGGCTCGGAGGAAAATGAAATAATTTCAGCTTTAGTGGTTGAATGTGCATTATGATGTTAGGCTGCAGTGCAGAGCCAATGGGAAGACGCAATTGTGCCACTCTGCCTGGTCTGCTGCCCACAGCAAGCCTCTGAGCACCTCGCTACTTACTTTTTCATCTGGCATCTCAAACCTATGATTCATACAGGACATGGGTGGGTGGGCTCTACTATAGATCAGAACTAAGTCCTCCTTTACACTACACAGTTGTACCACTATGATGCCACTTTAACTACCATGGCTGCACCCTATGGAATCCTGGAGTTTGTAGTTTGGTGAGGCACTAGCACATTCTCGCTGAGAATTTTATATCTCTCTCCCTAAACTGCAAATCCCAGGATTCCATAGAATGTTGCAAGAGCAGTTAAAGTGGAATATAGTGCTATAATTGTGTAAGGACTTTATCAGATGTGGCAAATATAACATCATAATGACACCTAATAACCGCAAAAGGGTGTGAATAACTGACAACAGCTTTTGTGACCATGTATTGTAAATAAGATGTCCTTTTTTTATTGTTGGGCTAATTTGTGGTGTTTTTTGCCATGATTGTGAGAGTGTGAAACCACGCCTCATTTTGCTGGTGAGATTCTAGTGTCAATGGATGATCCCCACCGGAACACTTTGGGTGGGAATATGAAAACTAGCCATGGGATGCTCTTTTTATTACCTCTCTGTGTTGCAGACAAGTTTATAAATGTGTTTCAGTGCTTGTATGTACATTTTGTTTTTTTAAATTTAGCTGTTTTTACACTTTTAAGCATGCTCGTGTCTTCTCACAAGAACTGCCGAGATCACACTCAGCAGCAAACACAAAAGTACAAGGCTTCTTTTTCACATGATCACGGCAACATTTGAAATGTTGGGTTCTTCTGCTGGCAGAGAAATGGTGTAAAGTATGGTGCCAAAATGTTTTTAGAGGCTTGTCTGATAAAGTCCTACATGTCAAAGGCCCCTAAAGTGGAAATTTTGTCTTCTATAGATACACCCACAGTTTCAGTCTGTGGAACTTCTAGTTGAAGAACTTCAAGGAACAGGGGACTTTTTCAAATGGGGGGAAAAACCTCTGAGGAGGCTGGGAGAAGAATGGTGCTGTACTGTTTACAGCGCTCTGTTTTGGATGACACCATCCTCCTCCTGACCTTCCCCGGTGCTTCCTCCATGCTGTGGGAGTGAGAAACGTGCCACTTTTATTGACAGAAAACCCCCATCAATAAAAAGCAGTGCCTGCAGCATGGAGGAAGCATGGGGGAAGGTCAGGAGGAGGATGGCGCCATCTGAAACGGAACGCTGTAAGCGGGACTGGGCCGTTCTTTTCCCGACCGCCTCAGGTCCCCCCCCCATTTGAAAAAGTCCAGGGTTTGAAACCCTGGTTTGCTAATGACAGGCAGCGTAGGGGATGGTGGGATGGTTGGATAGGTAAGTAGTCTGACCTTGGTGCTTGCTTCATATGGCTATAATTTCAGGGAGGTGTAAGTCAGGGCAAAATGTTTACATAAAAACATCTGATGCTACTCAAGAAAAACAATAGGGTTTACCTCCAAAGTGAGTATCCAGATGTTTCAGAAAAATATAGAGCAATATGTACCCACAAACCTGCTAAAAGGTAACACTGAAGACTGTAATCCCACACAGATTTACCTGGGAGAATGTCAATGTGATATACTTCTGAGTAGATACATACAGGGCTGTACTGTTACATCTGGAACATGTCCAGAGGGGGGCAACCAAAATGGTGGGAAGTCTGGATGCCCTGTGATGAGTGGCTATTTGAAGGGATGTCATACTGAGGATGGAGCAAGCTTGTTTTCTGCTGCTTCAAAGACTAGGACATGGAGCAATGGACTCAGACTACAGGAAAAGAGATTCCACCTAAACATTAGGAAGAACTTCCTGATAGTAAGAGCTGTTTGGTAGTGGAATGCACTGCCTGGGAGTGCGGTGGAGTCTTCTTCTTTGGAGGTCTTTAAACAGAGGCTAGATGGCCATCGGTTGGAAATGCTTTGATTGGGTAGTCCTGCATGGCTGGGGGTTGGACTAGATGGTCCTTGTGGTCTCTTCCAACTCTATGATTCTATGATCTCATTCTTTACAGTGTACATGTGTACACGAGCCCAAACTGTACCAGGTGACACTGTTGGGGAGAGGGGGTGACACCAGCCTTAGTGACACCACAGGCAAAGCTCTCCCAGTAACGCACTGATATTGATCATTCTGTGTCTTTATTTTAGAAGACAGGGTATCAGGGTTTTTTTTTAAAAGAAACAATAAACAGACTTTGACCTAGGGTAATGCTCAACAGAGTCAAAGGGAAGTTAAAAGCATTTAACAATGCCTGACTGTATCCTGTTTTCAGTGGGCAATACTTGATCTTCCACTGCCCTCCCCTTAGTTCTGGATCTCTCACTTGTATGACAGTCTTCCCCCTTCCTGCATCACCTTCTCCTCTTGCCTTCAATAATATTTATTACAATGTCACCCAAGCCATTAGGTGGGAGAGTTCAGATTACTGAGTGCATATGTTTGCTATAGACAAAGCAATGCATTTTGCCCCTCCTATCTGCTAGGGACTTTTTTTTTCTTAATTTAACTTCTTGATTGACTTATTATGTACATTGGCACTTTTAAGAGCATCAAATAAAACACAGAGAGTTCAGAAGAAATGTAAATGGCCTAAAAGAGAAGGAGAGGGAGGGGGAAAGCCTATAATCTTTTTTAACGGCTATAAAATCTGAGAAGGATATATCATAAGTTCCCCGCATGGGGTCCTTGTCTTATGCTCTATCCAGTATTGTAAATTAGACACGACTTTTTATTTAATTTCTGACTGAGAGAGGGAAATTAGAAACAACATTATCTCTGCAGCTCTGTTATAATGAACAATATTTCACAGAGGCGCCATAAGTTTACCTTAAGAACTCTGGTGGTGATTTTTTTAAAAAAGGGAATAAACACTGGCTGTGTTTCATCAATGACTGGGTGGTGTTTGTGGATCTTCTGAACAGTCAACAAAGTCCAGTGTAACTGAAGTTAAAAGGCAACTATCCATCAATTGTCATCATAAGACGTCTGGTGACTGCATAAAAAGATTTGTTTACATCATGGACAGAATCCTCTTGGTGCCACATGTCATGTACTGGCATCCCCAGACACAGTGACCAGAAGTTTCAGAGTTAAACAGAAAACTTTATTGACACAGAAGTCCAGAAAGCGAACCATACAGGGTCATTGTTCAGAAATGAAACTTAGGGACTTACCACACACTCCAAAGAAAAGTGGCAAGGCAACAGGAACGTTCCGTCTTCCCTGTTGCCTTACCGCATGATGTCGCCATTCTTCCAGCTTTTTTCATCCTGGTCCTGTGGGGGACTGAGCTAAAACCACATCTTTTTCTCATGGGACCAGAAAGAAAAAAACAGAACATTCCTGCTACCTTGCCGCTTTTCTTCGGAGTGTGGTAAGCCCCTTAGAAGGCAAGCAATATATTAAAAGCATTTTGAAATCTAAAAGATCTGGTGGGCTGCAACATCATCATCTCCTGACCTCCTATTCTCATACAAACGTCTGTCCCATCTTTCCCAAGCTCCAAGCTGCAGCTGTGCACTTATCTCACTTCTGTTAGCAACCATTATACTTCCCTTTCACATTCTCATTAACAAGCACAAAGAAATGAAAACACAACAGCAAGGTTACATGAAAAACACTGAAAATGGCAGGAACGGGTCATGCCAGAGACCAATCCTGACATCACACACCTGTGTACATTCCTTTACCCACCCAGTTGTAATATTTTTGGTCATTGTGCAACAAATGTAACAACATCATCATCAGCAGCAGCATTGGGAAGAACAAAGAAAAAGTTGGGAAGAAGAACAAAATGGTCAGAATTTTGTTGATTTCACACACATGTGTAACTTCCCTTACACATGAAGTTTTCATTTTTTTGGCTGTTGTCCAAGAGCTGTATCCAGTTCATGTTTGTGTAAGTTGAGCTGCAGCATTTCACATCTGGTTAAGTCATATTGTTAGTCCAAACTAGAATTGTTGTTGTTATGTGACTTAAGGTAACCTAAGGTGAACCTATCATAGAGTTTTCTTGGCAAGATTTGTTCAGAGGAGGTTTACTATTCACTTCATCTGAGGCTGAGAGAGTGTAACTTGCCCAAGGTCACCCAATGGGGTTCCATAGCTGAGCGGATAGGATTCAAACCCTGATCTCCAAAGTCATAATCCAGCTCTCTAACCACTACAGCACACTGGCTCTCACCAAACTAGTAAAGAGCCAATGAATCAATCAGATCTACCTATGTGTTGACTCACCATTCAACAACTGACTGGATGGGTCTACTCTACTAAGGACTGGCCCACAGTCATGTAGTTGTGCATTCTTGGATGGTGTGTGGGTTTATGTGTCTTCAAGTCACCTGTCGCTTTATGGCAACTCCATGGATTTCATAGAGTTGTCTTGGGAAGACAGAGATGGTTTGCCATTCCTTTCCTCTGAAATTTAGCCTACAGCATGTGGTACTCCTTAGTGACCTCCAATCTAGGTACCAACCAGGACCTGTCCTTGTTTAGCTTCCAAGATCAGATGGAACTGGGTGCCTTCAGGGTATTTTAGTCAGTACATAACTACTCATCAGTGCCTTCAATATACCACTTTATTCACTGGGATAACAGAAACAGCCATTGTGAATTGCACAGTAGGACAATCAGCAGGCACATTGGCAGATACACAGTCTATTCCACAATGTCAGCATGTAGCAGAATGGTGGTGTACAGCAGCCACCATGTAACTACTTGAGTATGGATCTACTCTACACAAGCATGATGTGGGATCCTGGCCTCTTGGAGACCATGGACTGTGTGCCTGACATGGGCATAGATTATTAATAATACCTGCTTCTTGACTACACCACTCTGATTCCATCACTTCATTGGCCACTCACCTGCTCACTCTGTAGAGTGAAAACATCCAAAATATTGTTTGTTTTCTTCTTATTTAGTTCATCCCTTCTACTTTTCTCTGATCTCCTTTGAATTTTAAGTTGTTTTGGCAGCAATCTGTGGCTTTATTCTGTACAGCACTGCTGCTCATGTTGTTGCTCCTGCTCTTCCTCCTCACGTTTTCCACTGAGCCAAGACATTTTGCATCTTCAATGCATTCACATGGGGTGTGTGTAGAAACATCAGTGAGCTGGTTCACAAGTTACAGGGGAATGGCCCTGCATTGATCATAGTGGCTGCTTCCAGCTAAGTGAAGATTGGGAGACTTTCATAGTTCCTACAGGTCCCCTAAACTAGGGGCTCTGTAGGGATCATGGTTACAAATATGTAATTCCAGGCTATGCATTCATAACCCTCCAACAGGATTCTGGCCACCATTATTTTGGGATCAGTTGCATTTCCTTGGGGTGGGTATTCCCTGGCACCTCCCACAGAAGAGACTTTGGGCACACATGGGTCACAATCTACCAAATCTATTGTTAAATGGTAAGTCAACATGTAGGTAAATCATATTGACTGAATGGGTCTACTCTACCTGGACCTAACAACAGGATTTAGGCCATGGTTTTAAATACTTCTGCCTGCCTGAGAAGAAATCCGGCAGTAACTACAGATTAGGATTATTGTGCTTTACATTTATCTATCTGTAAATAATGCACTCCTCTCTTAATTCCCGCTTCTGTACTTGATTTTGCTGCTTGATGTAATCGGGTGGTAATAATTAACCCCTTTGCGGTACCAAATGCCTGTCTCCCGCCTTTCCCCACCCAGCTTCACCCACCCTTTCTCCTCACTTGACCTTAGCCCTCCCCAGCCACTAAATACATAATGGCTTGATAAATTTTTAAGCAGTAATGAGGGACATAATGCACAATAAGCCATTAAAGTTGCCTTCATCAGCGCCAGGCATTGCAGAGGGAATGGGATGGTGCTAAAATGGAACCTCTAAGTGCTAAAATCCCAGTTTGGAAGAGGCGGCATTGTTGATTGTTGTAGGGCTTGGCCCCCTCTGATGTACAACAGCCTGGAGAATTTCTAGGAAGAGGATGTCAAGTTTTCTTCCGCCCTTGTAGTGTCCACAAAGGGCATGCCTTTGTGATTTTTAGCAGAGTTGGAATACATGTGCTCAACAGTCACAGCAGCAACAATAACAACAGATTTCTAACATTTTCCTCTGTACAGTTTGACATGGAATATTTGTTATTATTTATTCTTTTGTTCATTCGTATTCTACGTTTCTCCCAATAATGGGACTCAAGGTGGCTAACAATATATTTAAAAACAATGGCTAGTATTCTCTATCAGCTACTTAGTTATGTACAGTTTGCCTCCCCCCCGCCATATCTGCAGGAGATACATTCCTGGACTTACCATTTATAAGTGAAACACAGATAATAGTGAACCACAATAGAATATCATAGAATCATGTTGGAGGACCTAGAAAATGCCTAGAGAGGATGCCTCTCTAGGTATCTTGAGGACCCTCAGTGTGATTCTATGGTCATCTTCTGGTGGAATCTGACTATAGAGTCACACTGGAGGACTTCCAGATGCTAGAAAGACCACACAACCATGGTTAATGAAACCAGTCACCTATACCATGGATACAGAGGGTGATCTGTATCCTTAGTTAAATAACCTCTTCTAGCCCGACTCTCTCAAGCCTGGTGGAAACATCATCCACCTGCGCTCCAGTCATGGGCAGAATGGACCTCCTTATGCAGCTGATCCTTGGCAAAGTAGGTTGGGGGGAGTGAGTTGCAATCATGGCAATAGTGTCAAAATTGCAACACAACTGCAACTAAAGACTTTATCAGACACTCAAAAAATGGCGTCATAACAATGCCACATAACTGTGAAAGGGCATGAGGATTAGACGACATCACCCTTTCACGATTAAAAACAGCCCAAAATCCGTACCTTTTAATTGATGGCTTAAGCCCCCTACTGCTTGCCAGCATGCAAAGCCTCAGGCCATTTAAATCTCGTACTTGCCCTGATAATGTCCAGACCAGATAGAACACCTCTGGGTGAGATTGGGACATCAAGGTAAGTGACAATTTTTTTTTTACTCTTCCCAGGTTACTTGGAGTGGTTTTTTTTTTTTTTTTTTTTAGTATGTGGGTGTTCTTGGTGTGACTTTTTGATGTTTATTTCTATTTTTATTTTCCATTGCACAGGATTTCAAAAGAGGAAGTGAACGGAGCTCCGTCTTTATTGATGAAGCTGCCTTTGGTGGGAGAGAAGGTAAGTATGGGGGGAGGGAATGTTCTTTTGCCGGCATAAAATTTATTTTTTTATGCTGGCAAAAGAACGTTATCAGGGGGACGGCTGATAAAGTCCTTAATAGTTATCATGAATATGGAACAGTTACTAGGATTTATTCATCCTAGCAGAGATTATCGGCTAATACAAATTAAAAACTGTGGCTGGAATCCTGGTGGGGTCTTACATCTTCATAAATGGACTTACATTCACGGGAATTAGAATTGGGCAGTTCCATAACATCCATATCCAGAAGAGGGTGGCTGTTATGTTACTACATAGCAAAGCCATCAGAGTGACTGATGCATGACAGGACTGAAGCACAGTGAGACTGATGCACAATGGGATGCCCATCGCATCAGTTGCAATGTACATTGAGCACCAACGCACATTATGCACTCTTACCAGTGTCCTGTTGTATATCTTTGTAATTCAGTAAAGGGGTTTCTTAGTGCTTCTGCTACATAGCTTTACATACGTAAAGTTACTATAACAGGTCATATAGGATTCTGGTATATACAAAAATATACACAAATATATACAAAATATATACACAAGTATATACAAGTATATACAAAAATACAGACACAAAAGAGTCTGGAGCAATAAACACCTGAGGCAAAGCACAAAAATCAATGTGTATAGAGCCATCATACTGTCTATCCTCCTCTATGGATCTGAAACATGGGTCACCTATCGCCACCACCTACGACTCCTCGAGCGCTTTCATCAGCGCTGTCTATGCACAATCCTAAATATACACTAGACTGACTATGTGATGAATGTTGCTGTCCTTGAGCAAGCAGGGATCACCAGCATTGAGGCCATGATATTGAGAACACAGCTGCGCTGGGCAGGGCACGTTTCTAGGATGGAGGACCATCGCCTCCCAAAAATACTACTCTATGGTGAACTCGCCACAGGTCAGCTTAAGAGGGGTGCTCCAAAAAAGCGATACAAAGACTCCCTGAAACAACATCTCAGGCTCGGCCAAATTGATCACCAACAGTGGTCCGCCCTGGCCTCACATCGGGAGGCATGGAGACGCACTATCCACAATGCTGCAGCCTTATTTGAGAACTCATGACGAACAAGTCTTGAAGAGAAACGACAACGCAGAAAGAATCACAACCCAAAAACATCACCCAAGGAGACCTTCTGCTGTGCTTTTTGCAACCGGACTTGTTTATCTCGGATTGGCCTTTTTAGTCATCAGCGCGCTTGCAGAAAGCACGGGATGAGTCCTTCCTGAATCTTCGTTTGCGAAGAAAAGCCAGAGATATACAAAAATATCAATAAAAGTATAAATATAAAAGTTAATTAAAAGACAATTAAACCATTTATGAAGTTAAAAACATTAAAATTAATTTAAAAACTATATACACATATAAAACAGCCCAGCACACAATTAAAATCCCTTCCCAGTCAGTTTCTAAAAGCCTGGTGGCATAAAAATGTTGTAACTTGTCTTCAGGAAAGCAAGGAAGGAGCCATCCTGGGCTCCCTGTGGAGAGAGCTTCAAAGTCTGAGAGCAGCCACCAAGAAGGCCCTGTGATGGGACAGAGAAAAGAGTCTCTCCAAAAGATCTTGGCACTCTAATGGGCTCATATGTCAATATTGGTCAAGCATTTTCTGCTCAACTGCTACATTTTGCAGCAGCAAATGGCATTTAGTATTGGCAACAAAATGGCTGTTAGGAGAGACTATCACAGCAAAATGGTGAATCCTGTGGGTGGGAGGCTTTGATTGTTATTCAGAGAGGAAGAGAATACAACAACCCCCAATCACCCCCAAAAACATATGCAACCGTGGGGTTGAATTACACTTGCATATGTCACTAACTGGATGTCAGCCTAATTGTGCAATGCCACCCTTACGCTGAATGGGAACATTGTGCAACTGAACCATGACACCAAATGTGCAACTGAATGCAGCAACAAATGTGCAAGGGCATCCATGTGAAATAATGCTTGAATAAAAGCTGGTACATCGACTCATGGGAAGTACATGTAAGTCAAAAATTGTAAAATTGGACAATGTTCAATTCTGGGGATGTGGGTGTAGGAGCAAGAAAAGGAGGGGAATGGGAGTAGTGTTTGTATTTATAAATATTGAACAATTAATGATGTATATTAGATGTTTTTGTATGGAAAATTGGAAATAATAAAAATAATTTTTAAAAAATCCTAGCAGTTTTTATGATCCTATCCATCACCAGCAAATACATGAATTAAAAAAGAAGAAAAATCCCTAAAACATTTATCAAAGTTTAGTAGAATTGGTTTAAAAAAACCAGAATTGATCTGAGATTGCAAAAGATATATATTTGAGGATCATTTTTTTAATCCTTTGGTTTGCAGTAATTTAAGGAGGCATAAAAAGAGGGGTGGGAATTGTGTGGCTCAGTGATTAATCTGTATGTGTCCATTTGTCTCCACTGGTTGTCCAAAAGCCAGGCGTGAGTGTCCCATTTTGACACAACAATTACTTATAAATGCCATGGTTTGTGAGCATCTGTCAGTCTGTATTTATAATATTTATGAGTCACATTCTGTACCCAAAAGCACCTAGGGCAATCTCTCCCACCCTGGTGTCTTCCATATATGCTGGACTACAACTCCTCTCATTGTAGTCACTGAGCATTAAAGTCCAAAGCATCAGAAGGGTACCAAGTAAGCAAAGGTCCACATCAAACTTTTTTTTTTTTAATTGAGCTATCTCACTACAAAAAGCCTAATTTCTTACCCATTGGGACTTTTGGTGAAAACATGTTCAGATCCACATGGATTTCTCCAACTGGGGTGGGAGGGAAGATTAAGGAGCCTGGTAGGTTATTTGGCCAATACACATTCACATTTTATTATGCTATAGAAAAATGGCTAATGAGAGATCTCTTCTGTGTCTTTGCTCACTATTGGCTCTGGAGACCTGGCTGAGCATGCCATCTTATTGTTCTAACATAAATGCCATGTGCTTCCCCTCCAATCCTGAGTAGGAAAAAGGTTTAAAAAATACAGGTCTCACCCGTATATTCAGGACCGGTACCCACGGTTTCAATTATCCATCATCTGAAAAAATATGGTCTCTCTAAGTATTTCCTAGGTACTCCATCATGACTCTCTCTGCCTGAAGTTACTACAGAGTCATGCTGAAGATGCCTAGAGAGGCGGCCTCTCTAGGCATTTCCTAGGTCCTCCAGTATGATTCTATCGGGTTTGCTAGTATCTGCAGTTTCAACTATTTGCAGTAACTTTGGGAACATATCCTCCCGCGAATAGGGTTGCAACCTGTAGCCACCTGCACGTCTTGAAAAACTGAGCTTTTTTTTGTTGCAATCTATCCTAAAATAAAAAGAATCTATCGTTTAGGTAGGAATAAAATAGTTCTGTTTTTTCTCGGAACTGCTCTGGATATCCTGGGAAAAGGAAAACATCATCTGATTGGGTTTTTTTAAAAAAAGAAACTCTGAGAACTTGAGCAACAGATAGATCAACAAACAGAAACATTTCCTCTGTCTGTTTTCCCCCAAAGTCGGGCAAAAGGCAACACAAATATTTTGAAAAATAATAACACCATTGGCCTTAGTGATGCCATAGTATCACAGAGCAGCCAAAGGTAATATGGATCCCTCTCATGGCAAGTTCAACCTATCAATAACTATTAGGGGTTGTCTAAATGGTGAAAATAACCCACATGGAATTTGCTGGGAAGATGATCTATCTAAATAGGATCATGTATCAATCCATTGTATTTGGAAAGGAGGGGGATCCAAAATGGCAAAAACACTACAGGAAAAGCCTTCATAGCTTTTCCTGGAGTTTTTTAAAAAACAGCAAGGGGGGTACACACTCCTGCTTGTTGGGACAAGTGATTTGATATGAGAGGCTTGTTTCCCAAAAGTGGGACATATTTGATGACCTGTTGGTAGACTTCCTGGAGGCATCTGATTGGTCCCTGTGAGGAAACAAATGAGCTGACATCCTGTTGGAATTTATGACATCGTAAATCAATTTACAACCCCACCATTTAGAATTATGGTGTTTCGCAACAGTCATGATCCCAGGCAGAGAGTGCTGCCATTGGTTATCAGGACCATTTCACAAGTGGAGAAAGCACTGTGTAATGGTTGAGATGTATGGCACTTTGGTGGACAGGCTACCCTTGCACAATGATAGCATAAAGATGGGAAGCTAGTGGTTCCCAAAAGAGCCACAGAAAATTGGTTATCCAGAATGGAGGGCAGTGGAAAGTCATGGGTGCCCTGTGCCCGACTGGAAAAACACCCACAACTTTCTCAGTGCCCCAGCATACAGCGGGAGTCCTGTTGCCCAATGGGATATCTCCCATAGTTCTTTATTACATTTCATCACAGCACTCTTGTGTATCATGTCAGTAGCGTAGCCCTGTCTTTGGGGTTGTCTAAATGGCAAAAATACTCCTTATAGAATTAGAGGAGAAATTGTTTTGTTTAAATGGGATCCTGCATCAATCTGCCGTATTCGGAAGGAGGGGTGTTTCCAAACACCAAAAACTAAATGAGAAAAGCCTTCATAGCTTTCACCAACTTAAAAAAAAAAAAAAACTCAGAAGGAAATGTGCATTCCCGCTCATTGGGATATGTTGCAGAAACATGAAATTGATTTGTTTTGCTGCACAGCCCTGATAAAAGTGGAAGTGGAAAGCTGATTGGCCAGAGCTGGCAAGTCAAGTGCCCCAAACTGCCTTGTTGGATTTTTCCCATAGCAATCATGAGCTGAGGTGACAAAATAGCCTTTTTCCTGTTTATTTAAGCAGAAGATTGCACTTTCACATCTTGGATTTGATTTAAAAAAATTGTTCAGCCATGGCAACTTGTGACAATAAAAACATGAGCAATTTACTCACACCCACCATTTTGATTTGCAGGCATGCCCATTTGAACAACAAACTCATATAGCTTCACATGCCTGCAATCTTGAAAAAAAAACTTGTGGAGACAAATGAAAGCTCCTGCAAATTGGTGGTGTTAGTGTGCATCAATCCACATTTTTTTTGCCTTGTATAGCTAAACCCATTATAAAGTTACTCATTGCAACCTATGAGGCAAGATCTTGATCATGTGTGGAAAAGCTATTTGTTCTTTTGGACTACAACTTAGAAAACCTTTGAACTTGCTTTGCCACAGGGTGGAGAGAAATCTGGGAGTTTTAATCCAAAGAAGAAACTTTTTAAAGCTCTGGTTCTTAGCAGTAATATGCCCAATATGTCCCGATGTAAAATAAGGGATACATTTGCTGAAAGGTGGGGAAGGTAGCTCTTTCTACAACGAAATGACTCCTGCTCCCCAGACTTGGCTATCTTATGTTTGCTTTTCAGCTAAAGAGGCTGCATGTGTGCAGGAAGGAGGCACAATGTAGAAGATTCATCTACCTTCACAAACTAGGATAACTTTGACTTGGTACTGAAGGCAAATTTTCAGATGCATCCACTGGTTGCACCTGGATCAATAAAACCGGGTGTTTTTTTATGGTTGTTAATTTCACACCTCGAAACAGCTTAATTATAAGTAAGCAGTAAGAAAATCAAGATATGTGCTTTGATATCACATCACGCTCCTCCGAATAATTCCTGTGGGGGTCCTGGCAAGTCTGGGTTGCTCCAAAGCAAAATAAAACAGATTAAGAAAACTATTCAAAATTCATTTGAAAACATCATAATAAAAGCGCAATGAAACAGACAAGCTGAACTTGGTTAATTTGCTTCATGCGCTACACAGGTTTATCGTGCGTCTCTTAGTATGTTTTAATTAGCTTCGTAATCATCATCAAGTAACTAACGACACGTACTGCTTAGCTGGTGAGAGAAGAAAGTATTGTGATGGTGCGGCAACATAACTGTGGTCTGCTAGCCTTTAACCCAATAGTGACATCCAGTTCTCTGTGACATGGGTTCAACTAGAGATGACCATAGATTCTTTTCCACTTGGATAGGAGTTATACTTTCTGCCTCCAAACAGGAAATTTCTAAACTCAGGAAGTCTCTGTTCCAGTCTAGATGCTTGAACACTACGCTAGTCTGCCTAATTGGTTGACCAGTAGTAGCCACCAATGTGGACAGCTTTCAAGATAGATTAAATAAATTCACTGAGCTTAAGGCCATCAGTGGCTTCTAGTCACATTGGTTATACAGTCAGTTAACAAATCCTCTGACAAAGAAGCTACGTTTTAAAAGATCTTTTAATTCCTATCCAGCCTACCCCTTTTGCTCCTCATAACATGAGGCAGCCAAAGCGGAATTACAGCAGGATAGTAGTGTCTGTGGCCATACTTTATCACACAACGCCATATCCAGTCCTGTAGCTGCTTCGTCTTCCATCCGTTCCTGCAGAGCTCCTTTTCATTGACGGGCAAACCCCATCAATGCCTCCCAATTGTGCTGCTTTACCGTTATTGATTCACATGTGATAAGTTCCTCCTGCTGCAATTCTGATATGTGGTCATGTGGGGCAAGTGGGCGTGATTCTTCTCCTCTCCCCCTCGTTCTCACTATTCCCAAGCAGGCTGTTTTTCTTTTAAAAAAAAATTATTTTCTTATCTTTTTTTTCATTTAATCAATTGCTGCAACTGTGCAATTGCACTGAAAATGAAAAAGACCAAAAAGCATGCTGGAAAGGGCATACAGCAGGAAGGCGAGGATACGGAGGCCAGTGTACAGAAGACAGGGCCTATAGCAGCACCATGGTGCTTTTAAAGAGCTGTGTGAAAATGACAGTCCCCAAAATTGTATGTTTGCATTTTGTACACTAAGGCAATTGTGGCATCTTAGCAGCCTGGTGTGATAAAGTCCTATGTCTAGCTGAAAGTGGTTTTTGTTTTTGTTTTTGTTTTTAGCAGTTGTCAGCATTGGGCGGATGGTAAAGGAAGGCAGGAAAAACAGTGTTGGGTTGCAGCAGTGTGCCTACAATTCAGTTCAATAGGCAAAGCTGGGAAAGAGTGGGATTCTACTCTAGACAATCCTTCTGTAGGTGTGTGTGCCTGTGTCTGAAAGGCAAGTAAACAGCAGGTGCCTCTTGAATCCTTTACTGAGCATATGTGAACAGAAAAACAGAGAGAAATGAGGAAAGCAGATTAGCCTGCCTCAACAAGCTTGCTCCATCCTCAATATGACATCCCTTCGAATATTTAAACATAGCGATCATGTCACCTCTTAACCTCTTCTCAAGGATAAACATACCCAGCTCCCTAAGCTGCTCCACATAGGGCATGGCTTCCAGACCTTTTACCATTTTGGTCGCCCCCCTCTGGACACATTCCAGCTTGTCAAGATCCTTCTAGAATCACAGTGCCCAGAACTGGACACAGTATTCCAGTTGAGGTCTGACCAAAGCAGAATGAAGTGGCACTATTACTTCCGTTAGTCTAGACTGTATACTCCTATTGATGCAGCCTACAATCACATTGGCTGCATCACACTGCTGACTCATGTTCAGCTTGTAGTCCACTAAGACTCCTAGATCCCTTTCACATGTTCCTGACAGTAAGAGCTGTGCGTCTCCAAGCCTCCCGATGTGAGGCCATGTCAGACCATTGTTGGTGATCACTTTGGCAGAGCCTGAGATGTTGTTTCAGGGAGTCCTTGTATCGCTTTTTTTGGAGTGCCCCTCTTACCCTGACCCATGGCGAGTTCACCGTAGAGTACTATTTTGGGGAGGCTTATGTAAGGCTTAGCTGAACAGATTGTTTCATTTCACATGTGCATATTGTTGGTTTTTCGATAAAAAGTCTTTTGAAAGATATTTAACTGCTTTTGGGGAAGTGGGGGTAGGGGAGTGGGAACCTATCTCTGATCTTTCCATGTTATTTCTGTTTCCAGCACCAAATTCTCTGCTAAAGAAATCATACCCAGGAACACATCTGCTTGCTTAACTTGTACATGCTTTTTGTATATCAGTTGCTGAGAAACTCAAGACAGCAGGTGCAATTGTGCTTCTGTCCTCCTTCCCATAGACTCCCACAGGCAACTGTTTGGCCACTGTGTGAACAGAATGCTGGACTAGATAGACATTCTGCCCAAGCCAGCATAGCTCTGCTTGTGTTCTTATAACACATATGAACGAACAGGGTGTTTTTGCCTCATGATATAAGTTGTTAAAATGAGAATTCATTGCAGGCTTTGGATTTAAAGGAGGGTAAAGAAAGAAGACATTGGAAACCCTTTCCCCAGGATGCTCTTGTCCACTAGCACTAATCTGAATTGGCATGACTGATCACTTCTAATCTTGAAAGTAGATTGAATCAGCACAATGGGATATCATTGTGGAGAATGTACTTATACTGGGCAGTAGGGTATAGACGTTACTGCATCAGCTGGGTGGCTTTGATGGGATTTGCAGTTTAGGAAGGGGCGTTTAGGACTCTCAACCAGAGAGCTCTTGGGCCTCACTAAACTACAAACCCCAGAACTCCACAGGAGGCAGCCATAGTAGTTAAAGTAGTTATATAATAGTGCTATACCAGTGCAGTGTGATAAAGTCCTGAGTGTGACTCGCCAAGATCATCCAGTGAGTTTCCATGGCTGAATGGAAATTCAAACCCTGGTCTTCAGAGTTATAATCCAATGCTTAGCCCACTGCACAGGGATAAACATTATGGTTGGAATCCTGTTGGGTAGTCCCAGCTAGAGTAGACCCATTGACTCAATTGTTGAACAATGAGTTAACACACAAGTACATCCAATTGATTCAATGGCTCTATTCTAGCCAGGACCAACAAAAGGATTTAGGCCAAGTTTTCAAAGCTGTGGTTCTGAGAAGAATTTGAAAAGAGAGAAGGAAAGAGATGATGTCATGTAGGGCTTCCTGTTCAGAATATAACTTCCTGTTCTAGCAGGAATGTCCAGGCCAAAGAGTCGATAAGGAAGAAAGATGGAGCCATTTAAGGGAGAAGAGGACTTGAGAGCCACTGAGTATGGTATATATAATATACTAACAAGTATTATATTTAATTCATTTTCCCCCAGTCTCAGATTATTTTGTGAGGTTTGATTTCTCAACAATGCCATAATTCACATCAGGAGAAGAAGAGGGTGAGTTATGATAAGTAAAACAGTTTCGCTAATGTGTTAATCTGCAGCATTTCTTAATTTGTTTTGATATTAACATTTTAATAGAAAATATAATTTGATGGCATTGTGTTTTTTTAAAACTGATTTTCGGTATGATACAGAAATATTATGACTCATAAGCAAAGGTGTCTAATATACAAGCAGGCATTTTAATAGGAACTTCTATTAGCAAAATGAATACTTTTAATACATTTCGGTGTGCTAATTCGATTCACCTGCTGCTTCTCTAAACTGATGAAGCACGGCTTTGTGTCAGGTTCCCAAGCTCTCCATTTTTTGAAACAGTTGTACATAAATTGGGCATTAATAAGAGAAGAAAATCAAACATTGTGCAATACCAGTTCCTTGCATCGCACCTATAAATGCATCCACCCACATTCCAAATACCTTGTGCATATATATATTCAGATGGAGAAGAAATAAAGTATATTGTATATCAGTGCTTTAGGCTGGTCTCTTCAGGAACCATTCATAAATGAAAGTTTTCACCCATCAGAACAGGTCTAATGGATTGTGGCTTCCATGTCAGGGAAGCAGTAACTTCACTCTCGGATTTAGTTCATGCTTTAAAGGACCTGTCCAAAGTGCTGATACCCTGGATAGATCTTTTAAATTGCAGAATAAAATGCAGAGCAGATTCATTGCCCTACTGTCATGGAAGTCATCAGTTGCCCATGATGGAAGACGTGCCTGGGTTCCATTTTTGCTTGAATGTTCAAGGTACAGGAGGAATCCAAAAAGGCACAGTGCCACTGCTCACTGACCTTCTGATGTGTGGGGACAATGACATAATCTACATCCTCTTAGAGTAGTGGTTCCTAAACTTTGGTCCTCCAAGTGTTTTGGACTCCATCTCCCAGAAGCCCTAGCCACCTTGGCCAACAGTCAGGAATTCTGGGAGATTAAGTCCAAAACATCTGGAGTACCAAAGTTTGGGAATCACTGCCTTAGGGTCTCCTGGTCCTTCTGAGCTTAGCTGCAATCCTTATAGTGCCTGGAGGGAAAATGAATTTTCCAAGGAACATATTGGTATCCACTCTCTGTGTTATCACGCAAGATGTTTTGGTGCGGCTTGGTCTCAAATGGACAATCAAGATCCAATAGGTTCACTGCCCCTTCTGGAGATGAAAATGGCTAGAAGTGATTGTTAATTAGGCTCAACAGAACTGTCCCCAGGACTTTCTGGGGGAAGGGGTGGCTACAGCGATTTGGGACTCAAAGCAGCATACAATAAAAATATATTGTTAAAATCAGCAAAATCCTGTACAAAAGTTAAAACAGAAGTAAACAACAAAAACATTTAAAACAGCTATTTTTTTTTAAAAAAAACAACGCATACACAACACACACATATACCCCAGCACAACCATTTGCAGAGATCAGCAAGTGCCTGCTGAAACAAGCAAGTTTTTAATTGGCTCCAGAAGGAAGTCAGGGAGGATACCAATCTGACTTCTCTGGGCAGAGAGTTTCAGCACCAGGACGCAGCCACTGAAAAGGCCCTCTCCCGAGTTCCTACCAGATGTAGCTGTGAGGCTGGTGGGACTATAAGTAGGCTGCAAAATATATATAGTGGACCCTCAGTACCCGCTGGGGTTTGGTTCTAGAACTCCCCACGGATACCAAAATCTGTGGATGCTTAAGTCCCATTATAGACAATGGCACAGTAAAATGGTGTCCCTTATATAAAATGATGAACAGTAAGGTTTCCTGTTTTGAAATTTCCTCCCATCCATCCCCCCAATATGTTCAAGCCATAGTTGGTTGAATCCCTAGATGCAGAACCCATGGATATGGAGGGCTGACTGTACTGCAAAATTTACTTAATTTAGCTGATGTAGAATACTGGTCAGGATTTTTTAAATATTCACAGGGGAAGTTACACCTGAGTAAGACATGAACAGGATTCTGGCCCTAGTTTTCTTGTATCACCACCACCACACCAATCTCTGAATACTCAACCAGAGCAATGCAGAAAGCTAAAGGAGAAATCTAAACCTGTATTTGTTTAAAACATGAATCTGAATCTGGTCATTTTAGTCACTATGCAAAACCAGGAACCTTTTATCTGCCTTTGATCCTTCACATTTTCCGTCTCTCCAATGTGGTGCCTTCTGCCAGTCTCCATGTGAAATGCGGTGGGGATTGCTAGACATTCAGGCAAAGCCAAAGACCTCCATCCTTCTTCTGGCATTTCAACCTTGGAGCAAGTTTTTGAGAAGGTTTGGTGAAATACAACAGCGTGCCTGCAAAAAGATATCACCAATTGAACCCTGACCAAATTAGACATATAACACCCAGGAATGCATGTGTATTTTTTTGTTGATCTTATATTCCCATCTGTCTGTCTATTTATTTATCTATAGTGTGAGATATATTCTAATCTATGTTGAAGAGGTGCAGTAGTAAAGGAGCTGGCAGACGGGACATCTCCTAGAATTTGGCTCTTGTTCACTGATTTAGTATTCAGAATTTAGAATTTATGGAGGAGTCTTCCATTGTCACATTATCTATCAGAGACAGACACAAGAGAGATGGAAGAGGGAGGGGGGAAAAATTAAAAACCTGTTTATTGCTCAACTTGCTCTAGGCATCTTTTAGTTTATTGTTCAGCTTGGTTCATTCCGGCGTTTCAATTTGAATGGTTCACTTATTTGCTGTGGCTAAAAAAATAAAAAAAAATAAATACAAAAATTAAAAACCACATCTAAATTAAAAACCATAAGGAAACCTATTGAAGAAAAGGGGGAAAGCGAAAGAGTTGTTGGGTGCCAAGGACACCTCGGAATGTTATGAGGTGTCAGTGGATAATTTAAGGGCCTGGCGGATCTTGTCTCCAAAGGAAATGCTTGATTGCGTATTCCTCTGGCATTTGGCACTCTGGGTTCATCAGAATCGAGAGGCGGAGCATGTCTCTGAAGAGACCTGCAATGCAGATGGAGAGATTGAAGTTCAGTGCCTTTATCTGCTAACACTTGGCAAACACTGTTGAAGAGGAGAAGCTGCAGTTCTGCAGGGTTAGTGCCAAATATTTGTTTCTGTTTACAGGACTTTCTCAAACTTCTTTGTAGAGCACATTCCCAAATCAAGAACAAACTGAACATAACTTTAGACAAGCGGATACAGGTACACTTACGTTAATGAAGTGGATGTGCTCCTCAGCATTAATTCTTTAACATAACTTTTAAAAAAACTAGAGGCAAGAATAATATGGAAAGAATAGGGATAGGTTCCTACACCATAAAAAAGAAGAGGAGTGTCATCTACTGGCTTCTCTAGACTCAGTGGCCCACAATTTCAGAGTTAAAAACAGAAAACTTTATTGTCACAGTAATCCAAAGAGCTATTCCTACAAGTTTGTTGCTCAGGATGAAACCTAACTAATACACAGTATACTAAAAGCATTTTCCAATCTCCAAAATCTGGCAGGCTATACAGTCATTGGCTATCCATCATCCCCACTCCCATTTCTCACCATACCAGAGCCGAGCCTCTTTTTCTCAGAGTTGAGCCCAGGTGCAGGGGGTTTATCAAGCAGCTCGAGACATAGAGCACATACTCTCTTTTACAGTCAAGCAACATACTTGTTAGGAGTACAAAAAGAATGCAAATACAATTAGCCAGAAGGTTATACAGCAGAACTGAACTTGGAGGAAAAGGTCACATCTGGGTCCAATCCTAACAAGCAGTTCAGCATGTTTTTCAGCAAACTTTTAATCAAAAAGTAGCTATATGAACATGTGAAATGAAATAACCAGGTCAGGGATGGGTTTTTATAATAAAACAAAAAACATTTTGAACTGTCTAGAAGCCACTTGAAGTCTTCCCTCCAATGCATCTGAGGATGCAGCTACTTTTCCTTTATACATCTATGCTTAAAAAAAAACATGCTGGAAGGAAGGCTTATCTCCCTCCCCCTTTTCTCTCTCTCTCTCTCTCTCTGTTGATTGCATACACAGCTGCTATGATTTGAAAATTGGTAAAGAACCATCTTTATGGAAGGTATGGGCCGACAATGAGATTATGTATTACCTTAAATCAGATCCTTGGTGTTGATTATGAGTTTTTGCCCTTTTTAATTTTGCAAGAGCACTTGAAACTACCTCTAATAGCTAAATGGCAATATCTACAAGTGAAACATTGGTACAATCCAGATTTGCTCCTGCAGCCTTAAGTGCATCTGAGGTTCCCTTAATACTAGAGACATTCATTGAGGCCTACCAAGTAACCATACCAACAACCTGTATGTATAAATTTCTGTTATCTATAAATAAATATGACATGAGAGGTTTACAGCAAGAATGGAATAAAGAATCGGAATATCCTGTTCTGACTAATAAATGGCCATTGGTTTTAACATCTATAACTAGTATGGCTATAGATCTCTGACTATATCTTATACAGCAGAAATTGCTCTTTTGGGTATATTGGTCACCACAACGTCTATACAAGAAAGGGCTTTCTAAATCAGCAAATAGTTGGAGATGTAATACTGCTAATGCTTCCTTAATACAGATGTTTTGGAGTTGTCTCATAGTAGCTACATCTTGGGAAGACATAATCACATGAGTAAATTTGGTTTTTGAAAGTTCCTTGATACTGAGGGACACATATGTTCCTTTGAATTCCCTGCATCTTGGAAAATAACAAATAGCCAATGAAAGTGGATTTTTCATGCCCTTTTGATTGCTTAAAAAGTGATACTTTGTTATTGGAAAGGTAATTTTTCTCCACCTGTGATCCAATGGATAGAAGATGGTTAAAGAAGGGTGAGAGTGTATGATTTGCCCAAGGTCACCCAGGGGGTTCCACAGCCAAGTGGGGAATTAAACCCTTGTTTCCAGATACGTAGTCCAACATTCAAACCACTGCACCACACTGGCTTATGTTATACTGGAACATTATGGTATGTATCATTTTTGAATGTTAATAAAAATTATTTTTAAAAATATTTTTTAAATGGGTGGGGGAAAGCAGCCTGCAGCAATGGATACCCAGAATGTAAACAGGGGGAAGCAAAGTATGGACTTGAAGCTACATTAGGACTCCTAAGTACAGCCCCTGAAAGCTCTGAGAAGCTCTCCAAAGCCCCCAGGACTTCTGATGTTTTTTTTTAAATGGTAGATGATTTTCAGGTGATTCCCCCCCCCCCAAAAAAAAATCTGCCTCAAAGCTGCCCAAACTGCCTGAAAATGTGGTGGTTTGCTTCTCTTAAACTTCCAGAACCCCCCTCTCCCAACCTCAACCCAAACAAAAAGGCTGAAAGTGACATTGCATCATGTTGGCCATGCCCAAATGTACCTGTGTTGTCCACCAGGTGGGTCTGGGGTTGGAATGGCCACTCCTCCCTTGCACAGTTGCCTGCCCCAGAATACACAAATAAATAGGGCGGGTGGGTGAGTAGGCAGGTATATGTAGATGTATCCATATATATATTCAAGATGATGCTCTCACCCAAAGATTGGTCCTCTTCACCTTGAGGACCAGTGAAGGGGGGGCGTACACTAAGAACTTTAGTTTGCAATAGAGTTTCCAATATCCAAAACTCTCATAACCATCCCCAGAGGGTTGTTGTGCAGAAAAGTAGCATGTTCCTTGTCCTAGATTCCCAGAGCCAGCTCCAGGTTTGTTGGACTTCTAGGGAAATAAATGCTTTTTGGTAGGGAACTTTCCTTCCTTTCTCTCTCTCTCTCTCCCACACACACACTTCCCTCAATGACTTCTACCCAGACTACCTGGTGGCAAGTAACAAACATGCACAGCACAGTTTGAAAGGAAGGAAAGCTAGTAAGAGGGGAGGGAACCTTGCAACTCCCATTACTTTGCTGCCAGCAGTCACTAGCCATGATGGGATACAACTATAGGATACTAGATTGGGGAAAGCTGGTAGAATCATAGAATCATAGAGTTGGAAGAGACCACAAGGGCCATCTAGTCCAACCCCCAGCTATGCAGGAATACACAATCAAAGCCCTCCCAACAGATGGCCATCCAGCCTCTTTTTAAAAACCTCCAAAGAAGGAGACTCCACCACACTCCAAGGCAGTACATTCCACAATTGAACAGTTCTTACTGTCAGGAAGTTCTTCCTGATGTTTAGCTGGAATCTTTTCTCCTGCGGTTTGAATCCACTGCTCCATGTCCTAATCTCTGGAGCAACAGAAAACAAGCTTACTACCTCCTCAGTATGACATCTTTTCAAATATTTAAGCATGGCAGTCATGTCCCCTCTTAACCTTCTCTTCTTCAGCTTAAACATACCCAGCTCCCTAAGCTGCTCCACATAGGGCATGGCTTCCAGACCTTTTACCATTTTGGTTGCCCTCCTCTGGACATGCTCCAGCTTGTCAAGATCCTTCTTGAATCACAGTACCCAGAACTGGACACAGTATTCCAGGTGAGATCTGACCAAAGCAGAACAGAGTGGCACTATCACTTCCATTGATCTAGACACTATACTTCTATTGATGCAGTCTAAAATCACATTGACATTGGCTTTTTCAGCTGCCACATTACACTGTTCAGCTTGTGGTCTACTAAGACTCCTACATCCCTTTCACATGGAGAGATGTGAAAGATCCCTTTCACATGGAGACACATGGTAGAGATAATGGCAACAATCTGAGATGCAACTGGAGAAAAATCCCCCATGATTTCAGAGCAAAATAAAAACCACCCCCCACTAACACAGAAGACACCCATTGCCACTGAGCTTCATATAACTTTCCCCATGTTCTAAAAGTGTAAAAAGAAATCACCTCTCAGCCAAGCACTGGCTCATCCAGATCAGTACTTCTCATGCTATCAGATATGAAGGACTGGTGTTTTCCCCACTAATGTGCCAAAGACTGGCGACATATTTGTGCTCATTGGCTCCAACTGTTTTTCTTTCTTTCTTGTAAACTCTCCGCAGACTGGCAGGCACAGGCATGCTTGGTGAGGACATGGGACAGAGCCTTCTCAGTGGCTGCTCCCAAGTTGTGGAACTCCCTTCCACTAGAGGTCTTCTTGGCCCCCACCTGCTGTCTTTCTGCTGCCAGGTAAAGATACCTTTTTCTTTAGAGAGGCATTTGGTTTTTAATTTTTTCCAGCAGATGCAATTTTTGATAGGGGGCATTGTATTTCCATTTTGTTATGTTTAAAATGTGTTTTTAAGGACTTGATCAGATTAGCATCTAAAAACACTATAATTCCCTGAATGAGGAAAGTGGAAACATAGGGGCATTATTACACTTACATGTCGCTATAATTGCACAAATCACAGAATTATCACATGACCACCACTGGCACTTTAAGATTGGGACTTTACTTCCGTGATTTACCATGAGTGACATTTTGGTAGTTCTCACAAGAAGATGAGAGTGTGATTAAAATCACCAAAACCCCCTTAATTTGCAAAGTAAATGAAAACACAAACACTTAAAAAAACCTAAAAATGTGCAAACAAACAGGAACAGTTCATAAAAACAGTGTCCTGTGGATAGTTTTCACATTCTCACCTGGAACTTTTCTCACTGGGAATGGAGAGAGGGGAAAGAGGACCGTTCATTCACCCTGTAATCTCGCAATTACTGTGTGACATGTTTTCACATGCTCTTCAATACCACAAAAAGAGTGATACTGAGAACTATTGACTGCTTGCCCTGTCTATGAAAAGCAATGCCTTATTCGTGGCTGGAGCACAGATTGAACACACAAAGATGACAACGTCGTATGATAGGAGGACCTGTTTATGCTACCGTGACGTTGCAATTGTGTGATTTTTGCCATGTCTGATAAAGTCCATTACCTGTTTTTAACTTGTTTTTTTAACTTGTGTGTTTTTAAATAAAACGGTGGTTTAATTCTCTTTTACCTTTTTGCATCAATAGGCAGGAAAACAAACAAACAAACAAACAAACAAACAAACATGAAGCCAAATGCTTTCACAGCTGCATCCATAGGTTTTTGGATTAATGGGCTAATGGTCCATTGTCTGCTGGAAATCGCCCTGTCCCTGGGTGGAGTTCATTTGTATGTGTTGGGTTTTGATTTTAGTGTTTTTCAGGACTGGTAGCCAGATTTTGTTAGCCAAACAGACACTAATCCTCCTTGCATATCTCCACCCAGAAACTAGCCACACAAATTTACATATCCTCTCCAACAGGGGCTCACAGTATATAACCCCCCCCCACTCCTACCCAACCATTCTCTGAAGATGCCAGCCACAGATGCAGGTGAAACATCAGAAAAAAACTCTTCCAGAACACGGCCTCATAGCCCGGAAAAAAAAAACCTCACAGAAAATAAACAAATAGATGACCTGTGGACCACTACTAGACCAAGGATAGTTATAATAAAATGTTGGACCCCACTGCTAGAGATCCTACCGCTGATTTCTGCACAGATCTCCCTCCCCAAAAGGTTATGGCTTGTCTCTTCTACATTTATCTGATGGAAGTATCTACCAAAGTTTCAAATACACCCGTAATCTCTATGGGAGATCAGTCAATTACAGCAAATTGAGCTATTTCATTTCTGCTTGCAAATGGCTTCCCGTTACACAAGCAGACACATTAATCTAATAAGTAATGATCATATATTTTACTAATCATACAGCACCACATGTGGTATTATATCTAATTATATTTAAGATTAAAAGACATCTTTATGTGTGTGATCTTTGCCAGTTGCCAGCTTGGTTTAGTGGACTGAAAACTCAGCATAACAATGCTGAAGACAGTTGCAAAGTAAAGCCAGGGCGGGGTGGTGGAATTTCTTCCCTCCCTTTTTTCTTCTTTTAGGTATGAAATTAATTTGTCTTGTAATAGCTGGCAGAGCTTGTGGAATGTGTTGAGTACTAGAGAGCAAGAAACGTGTCCATGTCTTAATGTTTTCTGAGGAGGGTCTTCTCTGAGTCCCTTTATGAGGAGACCTTCACTGTGTAGGAAAAAAGAAGGTGTACTTAGTGGTAATACCATATCTTTGGAAGGCCCTCCTCATGGCAGTTCAACTAGCACCAAGCTTATTCTGGTTATCTATACTCCACACTTACAGCAGTTGGATTACAACATGGCTCGTGGGATTTGTAGCTTGGTGGACTCATGAGATTTGTAGCTTGGTGGGTTCTAGTAGCGTCCTCTGAACTGAGCACCAGAAACCCCTGAACTTTTCACCACTCTCCCAAAGTCCTCCTGAATACCTCAGAGGTTTATTTTTTTTTTAAAAAAAGGTGTGATTTTTGGATGAATATCACCCTAAAAATGCATCCAAAGCCCCTGCCCAATGCATGCTAATATATGAAAAATACTCACATGCAGATATGCACATATCTGTCTGTCTGTTTATCTGTCTGTCTATCTATCTATCATCTACTTATTTATGCATTGATTTGCAGGGTAAAGCAAAAATTCTACAAGAGGACATAGTTTCTTTATTAATCAAGAATAGTTTCTTAATTAATTAATTAATATGATTTATTAATCTCTCTCTCACACACAAGAATAATAAACAGATTAATAAAATCATACAATGGACTGACTGTCATTCCTTTAGGCTGCAATTCTACATGTGTTCGCCTGGAAGCAATGGAGGGTAGTATTGTCCATGTCAGTTGGGCAATGAATCCACTTTGGGTTTTCATATGGACTTTAGAGAAGCTATCCAAGGTGGTGAACCTCAACTGGCAATAGGTTTCAGAACAATGGACAACTGTCATGAAGTTCATACTAAAACTCACGATGGATTCATCACCCCTCTGACATCAGAGGCACCAGCCCTCACTGCCTCTGGGAGTAATTCATGGCCATCATGGCTATTACTTGTGAATATCCCCATCATTCATGTGTCTGTCCCATCCCCTTTTCAAGCCATCCAAGTTATCAGACACCACTATGTCGTAAAGTAGCAAATTCCCTAGATTGGCTACTTGGTGTGTGAAGAAGTACTTCTTGCTATCTGTCATGCATTTCCCCACATTCACCTTCACTGGGTGACCCTTTGAAGGTTTATGGCGAATGACACAATTTGCATGTCTCTATACCCATTTCCACTCTTATCCCACACCCACAACTATGTAACTAGAATTGTAGATTGATAGAGTTGGAAGGAACTGTGAGGAGCATATAGCCCAATCCCCTACTGTGCAGGAATACCCAATTAAAACATTCCCAAAAGATGGCCACCCAACCTCTCCAAAGAAGGAGAGCCCACCACCCTCCAAGGCAGTCTATTCCACCCTTGAACCCCTTTTATCATCAGGAAGTTCTTCCTAATGTTTAGGTGGTTCGTGTCCTAATCTCTGAAGCATCAGAAAACAAACTTGCTCCATCTTCTACATGACGTGCCTTCACATATTTAAAGATGGTTATCATGCCACCTCTCAGTCTTCTCTTCTCCAAGTTAAACATGCACAGCTCCCTAAGTCATTTCTCAGAGGGCTTGGGATCACGCTCAAGTAATCCTACCATTGCCAACAAATGTAGGGCTTTATCCCACCGCTGTATACAACAAGAATGGGGCATTCCACTTAGGCAACCACATCAGTGCCATTAACTGTGAGGATTCCTCTTAGGCAATCCTACCACTGCAGCCAAATGTGGGGGTTTTACACTTATCCCACCAAATGGGAAGATGTCACAGTGTTCATTGCGAACAGTCTGTGTGAGGGCTTTCCTCGATCCCCACTTCTGCTACACATGAGTACTTCCTCCTGTCTCCCTTCTGTGACACAAACTGTAGGGTCAGTTTAAATGCCTTCAAGGTTCCTATAAGGATCTAGGACTTTATGAGATGGACAAAATATGGCATCATAACAATGCCACATAACTGCAAAAGGATGCACAGATCAGACGTCACCCTTTCACGGTTATGTCCTATCAAAATCTTGTACCTTTTAATTGACGGCTTAAGTCATCAATAGATCCCCCCTGCCGTTTTGGTGCTGGCATTGAAACCTCTGGCCATTTAACTCTCTTCACTGCAGCAAGAGTGGGTCATCTGGTACAAACACTTCTGTGTGAGATCGGACATCCAGGTAAGTTTCGCTCTTTTTATGACCCTCCCCAGGTTGCTTAGGACTTTTTAAATGTGCCTAGGTGCTTCATGCAACTTTTTATGTGTTAGTTTTGTTTTTATTTTTAAATTTCCCATGTGACAAAGTCTCGTGGGATTTTGAAAGAGGAAGTGAATGGGGCTCCATTCACTTCTTCTTTATTGCTGGGGAGCCTTCGCAACCGGAAGTCCCTCTCCTGGCTCTTCTCCTAGCCGATTAGGGCGCAGGCGGCCTGCCCTGATTGGCAGGAGTTCTTGCGCTTTCCTTCCCAGCAGCTGAGCATGCCGGGAAGAAAAAAGGGAACATGGCGGCCCCCATGGCAGGCCATGCGGCTGTGGGGGACGCCTGAAAGAAAGTTTGGGGAGACGCCTGCCAGGCCGCAAATAGGCCATCAGGCGAAGGCTGGTAAGCCCCCTTATTGCTGGGGAGCCTTTGCCGGGAGAAGGCAAGTGCCGGGAGGAACGTTCTTTTGCCAGCATAGAAATTTTTTTTTTTAATGCTGGCAAAATAATGTTTTAAAAGGGGTAGTCTGATAAAGTCCCTATTCCACTTTTATCCCAAACAGGACAGGACTCTTCCACCTTCAATGCTGCCACCATAGACACCTTGTCTGAAAGTGAGCTGTCGGAATGATAGTGATTTCAGAAGCCAAAAGTGTATGAAAATAAAAACAAAACTTTATTTACAGAAGTTAAAAATAAAAAAAACAGATTATGTATATACAACATTTTAAACACCACACTCTCTTGTCTCAGGCTAAATCAGACCCTTACCAATCATTCAGCTAAAACACCTCTCTCTCACTGTAACCCTAGTCTACCTCAAACCCAAAGCCCTCTCAGAACATTTTCAGCTGCATTCTTCTCCAGACTCCAGGCAAAACCTCACTCCACTCAAACTCTGTCATTCACCAACTGTCCCATGCAAATCTTCTCAAACATCCCACCAATGAGTATCCACCTCAATACTCTACTCCTTCCGCTCTCCCAACAGCTACTTACTTAATACTTGCACAATAAATCAAGCAACAATTTTATATACAAACCCATGAGAGCACACCCTCCTCTGGACATGTTCCTGGCTGTCAATGACCTTCTTGAACTGTGGGGTCCAGAATTGGGACTTCTATTCTTCAAATACCTGTGGCTTGAGGACTGTATTCCATCAAAGCCTCTAAAGAAGTAGCTTAAAATCTGTGAAAGCTTATGCTAAAACAAACCAGTTAGTCTTGAAGGTGCCACTAAATTCCCCTAAACCCCACCTTTCTTTTTTATACTGGGTGACCTTGAGTTCTGGTATCTGAAGCGCTAGAGAACATTTTCTCTCTACAGTATCTACTTTCTCCAGACCATGCATCTTTCTGGGAGAAAGGCGGCATATAAAATAAATAAAATAAATGGACAGGCACAACTATAGGCTGGTCTCCTTGCTGCCTTTTTAAAGCAAGGTGATCGAGAGGGCGATCGCTTCCCAACTCCAAGCTGTCTTGGATGAAACCGATTATCTAGATCCATTTCAAACTGGCTTTAGGACGGGATATGGAGTTGAAACTGCCATGGTTGCTCTGGCTGACAACCTCCACTTGGGTATCGACAGGGGTAGTGTGACCCTGTTGGTGCTCTTGGACCTCTCAGTGGCCTTCGATACAATAGATCATTCCATCCTCTTGGATCGCCTGGGGGGGTAGGAATTGGAGGCACTGCCTTGCAGTGGTTCCGCTCCTTCCTCTCGGGCAGATCCCAGAGGGTGAGGCTCAGGGACAGTTGCTCTACTAGAATAGAGCTTAACTGTAGCGTCCCTCAGGGCTCCATTCTGTCCCCGATACTATTTAACATCTACCATACTGGCGTATAAGACGACCCCCCCAATTTTCAAGTAAAAATATAGCGTTTGGCATATATTCGCCATATAAGACCACCCTCCAATTTGGCTGGCTGGCTGGCTGGGGGAGCCTTCCCAGCTGATCCTCTTTGTTTCCCAACTCATGAGGATCTCCTCGTGAATTGGGAAAGCAAACAGGATCAGCTGGCAGGGCTCCCCAGCTAGCCAGCTGCTACATTCGCCCCTCTCTTCCACCTTTAGTTGCTCCGCAAAAGGGTTAAAGGCAGTTTGCCTTGGCCACTGCCCAATCCCTCTGTCTTCGTTCCCTTTGCGAAGGGAATGAAGACGGAGGTGATAGACGGCATCTGTGGCAAACCGCGGCATTTGCCCCTCTCTTCCACCTTCCAGTCACCCTTGACTCGAAGGTAGAAGAAAGGGGTGAATATACCTGGTTTGCCTCAATAGCTGCCCATTCCCTCCATCTTCCTTCCCTTTGCGAAGGGAAGGAAGACAGAGGGAATGGGCAGCCACCACGGCAAACCATGGCATTCGCCCCTCTCTTCCACCTTCCAGTCAAACTTGACTCGAAGGTGGAAGAAAGGGGCAAAAATACCTGGTTTGCCTTGTCTGCCCCCCCTTCCCTCTGTCTTCATTCCCCTTGGAAGATTCACCCCTTTCATCCACCTTCCAGGAAGGTGGAAGAAAGGGGAGAAAATACCCTGTTTGCCTCATCCACCCCCCCTTTCCTCCATCTTCATTCTCTTTGGAAGGGAATGAAGACAGGGGGAAGTGGGGGGGGTTGCAAACCACAAGATTCCCCCCTTTCTTCCACCTTCCAGAAAGATGGAAGAAAGGATCGAATGTACCTGGTTTGCCTCGGCCGCTGCTCGTTCTCTTATGTGTTCGTTCCCTTTGGGGAACGAACACACAGGTGATCAAGTGGCGGCCGCGGCAACCGCAACATTTGCCCCCCTCCTCTGTCTTCGGTTGCTCCCCAAAGGGGGAGTAGGCAGAGGAGGGGGGAGAATGAACCAGTAAACACTTTGCCTAACCCTCCTGCCCAATCTCCTGCCTCTTCGCTCCATTTGCGAAGGAAGCAAAGAGGCAGGAGATCAGACGGCGGGTGAAGCAAAATGTATCCAGTGTATAAAACGACCCCTGATTTTGGAGGATATTTTTTGGGGTTCAAAGGTAATCTTATATGCCGGAATGTATGGTATATGAAGCCGCTGGGAGAAATCATTCGGAGGCATAGAGTACAGTGTCATCAATATGCTGATGACACCCAGATATATTTCTCCATGTCTTGGTCGTCAGCTTAGACTTCAGATGGCGTTTCTACTCTCAATGATTGTCTTAAAGCAGTAATGGACTGGATGAGGAAAAACAAATTGAGACTGAATCCAGACAAAACGGAGGTACTAACAGTTACGGGCCCGAAACCAGGTCTGGGAATACAACTTCCAGTCCTGGATGGAACTACACTCTCCTCCAAGGACTATGTTCGCAGTCTGCGGGTGCTCCTGGACCCATTGCTCCAGATGTCTAATCAGGTAAATGCGACGGTCAGGAGTGCCTATTATCAACTTCAGCTGATACGCCAGCTGCGCCCTTTCCTGGAAACCAGGGACCTCGAAACTGTGGTACATGCACTGGTAACCTCCCATCTGGATTTCTGTAATGTGTTCTACATGGGGCTACCCTTGTGCTTGACTCGTAAACTTCAACTAGTTCATAACATGGCAGCCAGGTTGATTTCTGGTGTTTCCAAAAGAGAGCACATAACATCTGTGCTAAAAGCTCTCCACTGGCTGCCTATTAGTTTCCGGGCACAATACAAGGTGTTGGTTATGACCTTTAAAGCCCTACATGGCTTGGGTCCAACTTACCTCTGGAACCACCTCCTCCTGTACGACCGTCCCCGCGCACTTCAGTCCTCTGGGAGGAATCTGTTATAACCTATGAAAACAAGGCTGTCGGTGACCTCCCAGAGGGCCTTCTCTGCTGCCACTCCCAGATTATGGAATGGCCTGCTGGATGAGATCCATCTTATTACCACCTTAGACAGCTTCAAAAAAGCTGTCAAGATGGATCTTTTCCGGCAGGCCTCTCCTGAATAACTATCCTGGCCCGAAGACTTGGCCGTTCTTTCCCTTTGAGCTGCCATTGGAATTTTTTAAAATTATTATATGTTTTTAATCTTTTCTAATTTAATCTTTTTTAAATGATTGTATTTTTTTAATCTTTTCTAATTTAATATAATTTTATGGGGTGGGCGGGCTAGGGGTGGGATAGAAATAAATTTTATTATTATTATTTATTATAAAATAAAATAAAATAAAATAAAATAAAATAAAATAAAATAAAATAAAATAAAATAAAATAAAATCTACTGTGTGTCCCCTTACTCATATTCCCCCTCCCATGGTGAAACATTGTAATTTTCCACAGAGGGGAGGTTGCTCCTTCTCTGAGATCATTTTGGTTGCTCTTAACTGCACATCATAACAGCAAGCTGGTAAGACAATCACCTATTTAAAGTGAGGACCATTTATCATCAGAATATGATCAGAATGAATTCAAGGTGTTGCTAGAGCCCAAATGGCTTGTGATTCTAATACCTGAAACACTTCTTCCTATACCTACCTGCCCAAGTACTGAGGTCTATAGGATAGAATCTCTTCTGTATCCCTTCAGTGGATCAGTACAAAATGGGAGAACCTTCTTGACTGTGGCACCCCAATTGTGGAATGCCCTCTCCTTGGATGTCCAATTTGCACAAACATTGGTTTCTTTACAATACAAAGTCATAGAATCATAGAATGACAGAGTTGGAAGAGACCACAAGGGCCATCCAGACCAACCCCCTGCCTTGCAGGAATACACAATGAAAGCATTCCCAACAGATGGCCATCCAGCCTCTGTTTAAAAAACCCGAAAGAAGGAGACTCCACCACACTCTGAGGCACTGCATTCTGCTGCCAAACAGCTCTTACTGTCAGGAAGTTCTTCCTAACGTTTAGGTTGAATCTCCTTCCCTGTAGTTTGAATCCATTGCCCTAATCTCTGGAGCAGCAGAAAACAAGCTTGCTCCATCCTCAATATGACATGCTTTCAAATATTTAAACATGTCAAAACAATAAGGGACTATCTTATTTCAAAGTATACATGTACATAGTTTTAAACTGTAGCTTTTAAAGCGGCTTCAATGGTTTGCCTTGTTTAATACACTTTTACCTTGGTTACATTATTTATCTGGAAGTGTTTTAAAATTGTTCATATTGTACACCGCCCTGAGATCCCACGATAAAGGATGGAATATACCATGCTTTAATAAATGTATAATAAATAAATACTAAGAGGCAACAGCATGTCATTAAAAGTCATAGAATGGACACTGATTGATTCTCACGGGTAGTAACAATGGTGGGTAGGTTCTCTTTGATTCTTCAGATGTTTTGAACTTCTGCTCCCAGAAGCTCCAGGTAGCATGGCTTATGGTCAAGGATTCTAGGGCCTGAAGTCCAAAACATCTGCAGGGGCAAAGGTTTAGAGTCAGTGGTCTAGAGCAGTGCTACTCAAAGCAGTCTTCTGTGGACTGGTAACAGTCTGTGAACTATTGCCTGACCATCCAGGAAAGACAGAACAATTTCAGTCAATGGGCACAAAGATGATGCTTGATCCTGGCACACCAGAGGAAAAAAAACCCTGACGATCCCCTTCATCAGATAGCTTAAGAAACACTGGTCTTGGGAATGTGCTGTGCACTCCTGGACTCAGCTTTGAATCTGGAGTCCCAGGTTTCTATGGTGGCTAGGAATGCTTTTGCACATTTAAAGCTGATGTGCTACAACTGCGCCTGTTCCTTGAGTTTCCAGATCTGGCCACGGTGGTACATGTCTTAGTTACATCCCATTTGGACTACAGTAATATGCTCTACTTGGGGCTGCCTTTGAGGAGTATTCGGAAACTTCAGCTAGCTCAAAGAGCTGCAGCCAGAGTGCTACATGGACCATAATACACTGCTGTCAAGACAACGCCACTGGCTGCCAGTTTGGCCACAATTCAGAGTTCTGGTTATGACCTATAAAGCCCTATATGCTCAGGTCCAGGCTATCTCACAGACTGTATCTCCCTCTGTGAACTGCCCCACACTCAGGGATCATGGGGAGAGGCTCTTCTCTCAGCTCCACCACCTTCACAAGCACGGTTGGTGGGAACGCAAGAGAGGGCCTTCTCAGTGGCTGCTCCTAGACTCTGCAGCTCCCTTCCCAGTGGGGCCAGAATGGTTCCCCTCCCTGCTGTCCTTACATCAGCAGGCAAAACTTTTTGTAGTCTGACAGGCTTTTTAATACAGAAAGTTTCAAAAGAATGAGCTAGGGGTGCTATATTGTTTTAAACTCTACTGTTTTAAACAGTTTGTTTTAAAAAAAATCTTTTAAATTGTATTTTATTCTTGTAACTAGAGATTTGAAGTATTTTAATATAGTGAGTAATTTAATTCTAATTTAATGTTCATTTTTTGTGTGTTTTTAACTGTATTGCTCGATTAAACTTTAAGGTGCCTTGAGTCCCAATTTTGGAGGAAAGTGGGATACTACTACTACTACTACTGGTTGAGCCTCCTTTATGTGTAATGTTTGGGACCAGAGGTATTTGGAATTTTGGAATATTTTGGATTTTGGAATATTGTGGAGATGGAACCCAAGTCTAAACATGAAATTAATTTATGTTTCATGTACACCTTATGCACAGAGCCTGAAGGTAATTTTATACACAATATTTTTAATATTTTTGTTACCTGCCCTGACACCTCTGCCCTTTCAATAATTCATCAATTGGCTATACCTTATAAATTTGTTTAATTATCGGCATTCCATGTGGTTGGTAGTAGACCAAGACCTCCGAAATGCAAGGACTCAAGGTTTACTCAGAAAGTCTAAGGAAGACGTTGTCTCAAATTCCAAAAATACACACCTGGGTAGTAATTATGCAGACTCCCCTTGGAGAGTGAGTGTTAGGGCAGAAATGTGCTAATTCTCCTGGACATTCCTGGAAATTAGTCATTCACTAATTCAATCAAGTGGCCGGAAAACTCATTACTCTGCAGACTGATTTTCCTTCATATGCTTCTCCTCAACAATAGAAGGTTGCCTGATACCCATCAGTCTTAACGTCTCAGCCATTAGCAATTGTTAACATAGCCAGAGCTTTCATTGTCTATGGCAAACTCCATCTAACATTGTATTCCCCTCATAACACCCCTTCAGGGGGAATATTAAATTTAAATATCACTCTAAAATACCGCCAAAGTGTACTCAGTTTCCCAGAGACCATCACTCTGTTGTTTTGGTGGGTCACCCAGTGCGTATAGCCATACTTCTTCTCTGCATGAGTCTCTGCTCTTCAGACAGGTATAGTATAGCCCATCTTCCTGAACTCTGTTCCTCTATTGCAATACTTCCTCCTATTCTTTGCTAGCCTTGTGGGACTGCTTGAAGCTTGAGTAAATGCATGTTTGTGTTCCTGTGATGATTTTTCAATAAAAAACATTTTTATTTCCTGGCTGTGAGTCTCGTCAGTTAGTACTGGTATACATAGATCAAAAGATCCCATAGTTACCTGGCTTCTCGCTGACATATTGAGCTACTTAAAATTCCTCATATTAATATTCTATGCTAGTGGGGTTCCTACAAACCCCCAGTAATTCAGGTAACACATGAAACGTTTGTGTACATTAAACCATCAGAAAGCAAAGGTGTCAGTATCTCAACCACCCATGTGGATAATTTTGAAATGTGGGATATTTTGGATTATCTGGAATTCCAGATAAGGGAGATTCAGCCTGTACTACTAATGCTTTGGGGAAGAGTTCAACGGCTTGTTTGATAGCATTACAGTGGCACAACCCTGCCCTATATTTCAGATCTTCATCAGATGTCTCTCTCCAATTACCAACTGCCTATTTGGCTTCAGAGAGGTGGGTGGGTGATTTTCATTGGGACTCAACAGAGGGAAAGGGAAAACTCCCTTCTTTCCTCCCTGCCTTGCCCTGATTCTGAGTGGTCTCACCCCATCTCCATACATCCAGCTGTTGACAGATATAAAAGATTTACACAATTTAAAGCAGGAGTTTTAATATCACATGCAGTATGGGCCTTTGAGTCTATATATAAAAAATGTGTTCTCTCTTCCTTACCTTTGACACAGCTGCTAAGAATCATAATAAAACAGAATGGAGAGAGACAATTATCAAGAACTCTTTATTATTATATTTTAATAAAAAGAAGTTATAACATTACCTGAAAGGACCTCACTTTGCCCCTAGAGAAAAAAGGAAGTTAATTGCTCAGTATCCTTAGGTGGGAATTATAAATTTGCAATTACTTTATTTCAGGTACACCACTCCCCTATCGCATTTAATGTAACATGCTAGGTATTCCTCTAATAAGACTCTATAACAGATTACCATGGCAAGAACCTACCAAATAATATCTGCATACATGTGTATCTATATAACCACAGCACCATCTAGCACTGCAAGGCCTTGCTGGAACCACTAAATCATCACAGCATAGATACTATGTAAAATATTTTCTCCAAAAGATAGTCATTACTGCGGAATGATGAGCATTTTGTTCAGTTCCATTTTTAGACAAGAACTTCCAAAATTTGCAAGTTTGTTCATAAATTAAAAGAAAATAACTTGAGGTTAGAGAGAAATACACAGAGAGGGAGAGATAGAATGTTAGGCCAAATCCATACTACACAAAATAATCCAGTTTCCATGCCATGGCTCCTTCCTATTGAATCATGGGAGTTATAGTTTTGCAAAGTCACCAGCAGTGCCTCACCAAACTATAAATCCCAGGATTCTATAAGAAGGAGCCATGGCATATAATCCAGTTTCACACTGGATTATTTCAGTAGTGTGGATGCACCCTTACATTTCCACAATATCCTACAGCTTCACTCATTACTGAGTTTGAAAGCAAATAGATTGAACAAGTACAACTAGAGTTTTGCTTTCTTTGTTTCTTTTTAATGTTATTCAATTAGTGTGTTGTGAAAAAAGGTACACAGAAGATGAGCATAACTAGAAAAAGCTTTCCAAAAATACTTTAAATGATTTAAAAGGTGAAAGATAGGAGACAGGACTAATTGACAGTGGGATTGTATGGGAGCTTGGCTTATGCAAGGTGCCTTCATCTGATTTTGAGAAATGTTCCTACTTCCACTAGCTGTCTGTGTTCCATTCCAATTTCTACATCCAGAAGCTTCTTCCCACCCAGAAATCTTAGCAATCCAAGCTATGTGACATCAGTCATGCAAATGCGAGTCTGAACTTCACCACTCTCAACCAAATGCTCATGGGAACTATCTTAGCATTATACTGTTACAGTGCTATTATTCCACTTTAACTGCTCCATCTGTCTCCTGTGGAATTCTGGGCTTTGTAGTTTAGTGAGGCCTGGCTGAGAGTTCTAAATTCCCCTCTCTAAATTGCAAATCACAGGATTCCACAGGAGACAATGTCCACTCAGTGTATGCCCACTGAGAGGCACCTGGCACAGTCTGGGAACAACTAACCCAAGGGTAGCCAAACAGCAGAACTGCACAGCAGAAAGGGCACAAAAACAAAGGTTTCAGCTAGCAGCTATTTCACTGCTCTGACCCACTTTCACATACAATAAGAGACATACAGGCAGCGAGGTTCATCCAAAGATATCTGGAGGTTTTTATCTTCAGTTGCAGTATAAACAAATGCACTATCTATACAGCAAACCTCATTAACAAACGCAACAGCAATATCTCCAACATCCAACACTCCTCTTTCTCCATGACACCAACTCACACACAATGCATCTTGTGCTTTGCTAAATAGAAGTGTTTGATTATCACTCTGCCTAGACACAGCAGTGAACAAACCCACTTCAGCTGTGCTAGTCTGTGGCCTGTTGCTCCAACATTTTTCCTTTTGCACTTAAAGCAATATTACCCTGACAGGCAGCCATCACAGTTAAAGTAGAATAATAGCACTATAACAGTATAGTGTGAAAATTTCATTCTGGAGGGTTATTTATTCAGCCTGAGTTTATCTGTTCAGAAGTAAGGACATGTCTATATGGTGAAAATAATCCTAATGGCAATCGCATGGAAGGAGAGCTGTACAAATGGACATTTGCATAAATATGTGTCATTCAAAAGTGGGGCAGCCCAATCCACCTGAAAGTACATGTGGGAAGCATCCGGGGTGTCGGCCGGATTTTTAAAAAAGCTCCATATGACATGCAAATGTGCAATCTTTCAGACAGTCACATTCACGTTGGTATGAACAGGCAGTGTAATCTGACTGGCTGGACGAGCATGGGGGTGGGGCTAGCAAACAGGGAAAGCGCCTGCTGCTGCCATGTTGGATTTTTGGCTAAGTGAGGGTCCGGTAAGTTGATAAAACTGTGATCTTATACTCTTTTTTTCCTTTTCCTATTTGTAAATACAAAATAGTGCATGTTCACACCATAGTAAACTGTTTATAAAAAATTGGTGGTGGCAGGTTTTAAATCACAAGTAAATCACTCTTGGCTGCCATCTTGGCTAGGGGTCATGCAGAGTTTAGTGGGCCTGTTTTAGCCATTAAGATAGGTCGCAGCATTGCGAATGACTGCTTTTTCAGAGGCGTTTGTCTTTTTCTCCCTCGTATAGAAAGCCCTAAGTTCCACAGTATGTAATGAGGTTGACTTCCATACACTGACAGCTGAGGGCTCCCATGTCATTTGAGTGGTGGTTGTGATGATGACGACGACGATGATTATTCCTGTCTTTTCCCCCAAACTGAGACTCAAGGTGGCTTGCAATATTTAAAACAAAGATAGCAAAAATTAATCATATCAGTCTAGATAGAGATACATTTATCTACATGGGAACAACAAAAATTCTATAGTGGGGCTGGGAAACAGCTTCTTTATTTTTTAACCATGCATACTAGTATGACAACAGGTGTCATCTCAGAAGAGTCATTTACTTGCCATCTCCAGGTTTTATAAGTATGAGGGGGAGGTATGATTTTTAAAAGCATAAAAATCTTCTGCCTGAATATTGGAGCACAATTTTAGTGAATTAAAATGTCCTTTCTTTAAAGAATGCATTACCTAAATCAATTAATTGATTAAGCAGGGCCACTATCATTATTTATAGTATTTATGTATTAGAAATATTTCTACACTCCTTCTCATTTGCACAAATCCAGATGTGCCTTTTACAACAAAACAATTCAACAACAACAACACCTTATATGGGAGAGTTACAATCGAGTTCATGGATGGCAAAAAGAGAAGATAAAGTCTGGGATCCCATTGTTATCTTTTGCGAGTATAAATTCTCCTATAGAAATGGTTGAACACTTAAGTCTGAATGTGGAATATCTACATTCAGTTCAAGGTTGTGGAAGTGGAGTTGCACATGTAGTGCTATTCTACATGGATGCTCATTGCACATGGATGTACACCAGAGGTATGCAAAGTGCAGCTGTCTAGGGTGTGTGTGGGGCTTTTCCACCACATTTTGCCCTTGCCACCTGAGCCAGCTGAGGCCCAGGAGAGGTCTTCTTTGAACCAGGAAGTGAACAGGAAGTAACTTTTGCTCACTTCCTTTTTTTTTAAAGGCCTCTCTTGGGTCTATTTTGGCCCAGGAAGCCTTCAAAATATGGCATAAATACTCCCATGACCCCAGAGCATGCAGCAGGGAAGGGGTGTAGCCCTCCAAGGCCCAAGGGGTGGCTAATGTGGCCCTCTAGCCTTCCACAACTGCCCAGACCTGATGTGCACAAACATTTTGTTGTGCCTTTGGTTGCACGTTTGGTGTTTTGGTTCAATTGTACAACATTGCTATTCAACACAAGGGTTGCCTCACACAATCAGCACGTAATTCTGCATGTAGAGATTTATGCTATGCAATCTCAATGTTGGAACTTAACTTTCTCAGTGGCTTTTCCCAGCCTGTGGAATTCCCTTCCACAGGAGGCTAGGTTGGTCCCCCTCTCTGCTCTCCTTTCTCTAGCAGACAAAGACCTTTTTATTCAAACCGGCACTTAATTATTAATGGTTACAGGGAGACTTTTGATGGGGTGCTTGTGCTGTATTTTTCTTAACTTTATTGTTTTGTTTTTAAATGATCTTACAATGATATATATTAATGGTGTTTTACTGTGATAACTTGTTTAATTGTGCTTTAAGTTTTTATTATCATATTTTTATTTTACCTTGTTTTAGCCTTTAGTACACCACCTTGGGTCCCATGCTGGGAGAAAAGTGGTGTACAAAACAAACAAACAAACAAATTCTTTACAGCAGTTTTGCTCATCTGGTTCTCCAGCTGTTTTAGGCTTCAGCTCCCAGAAGTCTCAGCAAGTAAGGCCGTGCTCAGGAATTCTGGGAACTGGAGTCACAAAAAACCTAGAGGACCAGAGTTTGAGAAGCACCACCGTACAAGACTTGGTACTCTAAAATGTCCTAAAGGGCGAGTAATTAACAATATCCTGGACTTGACATCTGGATTCAAATTACAAGAAAAGAGATTATACCTAAATATTAGGAAGAATTTCTTCACTGTAAGAGCTCTTCAACAGTGTAATGGACAGCCTCAAAGTGTGGTGGATTCTCCTTCTCTGGAGGTCTTTAAACAGAAGTTGGATGGACATCTTTCCGGAGTGCTGTAGTTGTATATTCCTGCATGGCAGGGGGTTTGACTAGATTGCCCTTGTGGTCTCTTCCAACTCTATGATTCTATTATCCTTACCTCACATTGAATAAACAGTCATGGTCCCATGTTTGCTTTCAGATACAAGTGTGTTCTTCCCAAAGGAGTTTTTAAAATAGTTCTTTCCCATATCCCTTAAAGTACCACTATCAAGTTCAACAGCGTTGGCAAACAAGAGCCATCAGAAAAAGAAACCGCCTTGTTTCCAGCTACACGGGAAAGAAAGACCTCAACCTACAGCCATTCAAAGAAGAACCAAACCTGTGTTGATAAAATATTATTTTAATGAGCGTCCATTAGCCAGAATCAACATGCTGTTAAATTGGGCTACATGATACTGTCCAGAAATAAATTTATGGCTGTAGCAGTGAGACCTTGGCCTGAATTTCAAAAAGGCAGGCAGAGAGAGGGAAATGCCACGGTCATTATGATATACATTTTGTATGTAATGGGAAAACAATTATAGACCCCTTTGAAATGATTGTGACGCTTTTGATTGTGCTTCCAATCGCTCAACACTAATTTTTATTTACGGTCAGCACTACCCGGGCATGCTTGTGTGTTGTAATGATATTGGAAACATGTAAGTTTGGGGTGGGTGGGTGAAAATGAAAGGAGGTACAATGCAAGGGAAGCAATCGCTGATCATATAAACAATTAGACCTTTATCCATCTCATGCAATGAGGTCCTTTATCTGATGACAACCTCTATAGAACTGAGAAGGACTAGCTGCCTCCCTCTGGGGCCATCCAAACACTTCAATCAATTCTCCTCAATTACTAACAAATCTAAATGTGATTTATCTACCCCAGAATCATTCCAATATCAGGCAAAGATCTATCAATAAAAACCCCTAAGGTAATCTTTTTTTTTTTCCTGAGCTACCAATAGAAGGGTTGGGGGGTCTTGAAGACAAGGCGTTTGCAATGGAAAAAAATTTTGCTTCCCCCCTCCCCTCTTTCTTTTGGTGCACTTAATTAAGTCGACAAGAACCTGTCAAGGATAATTTTCAAAGCGCAGGGCCTGAACAGCTGACATTTGATAATATTACACTCTGTGTTGATTGAAATTGATTTTTTTTTGGTAGTAAGCTTCAAAAGGGGGGGGGGGAAAGAAGGAACGAAAGAAAGAATGGGGGGGGGAAGAGTTGAAAATTTGACAACTTTCTTGCCCACACATTCAAGGACAGCAGACTGGGTTTGTTAAGGTCATTGGTGACAAACAGAATGATAGGTTTTTAAAAGCAACCGAATTTAACAATTGTAGGGCAGGGGGCATGTTATCCCGGTGTCAATAAAACAAGTCCCTCCACCCACTGCAAAAAAAAAAAAAAGGAAAAGGAAAAAAATGCCAAACATTACAACAAGAAGAAGAAGAGGTGGAGGCAGCAGCAACAGCACTAGAAAATATTGTCCATTCCTGATTTCATTTTCCAACTGGGGTGGAAGTAGCCTCTGTTGCTTTCTGGCCCTTTCTTTCTTTGCTTCTCCTCCTCTTCAATTTATTTATATCCCACCTTTCTCACCAAAGTGTCTTACAATTTAAAAGAACAACACAGTCAAAACAAATATAAAGCAAACCATATATTAAAATAGAATTAAACTGTTCACAGTATTAGTATTAAGTAAACCACTGGTTCTTAACCTGTGGTCTGGGGACCCCCAGGGGGCCATGATGGCCTCACAGGGGGTCTGCAAAGGGTTGAAGTATGCTTGGCCCACCTCCTCCCTGCAGTAGAGTGGCCACAAGACAGGAGCCAAGGCAAAGGCTAGCTGGCTGACTTGGTCTGCACATTGCCATTCAATCTGCTCCAGCCACAAACTTGCAAGAAGAAGCAGGACAAAAGTCTTCCCGCCCCCTCCAGTCCCTCTTTAATGGATGGTGTAATTGTATCATCATCATCATCAAGTATTATATTTGTTGTTATTATTAGGGTTTTAAATCTTGAGTTAAGTCTTGGGGGCCCATACCAAGAAAAGATATTTAAAGGAGGTCCCTGGTAAAGGAAAGGTTAAGAGCCACTGAATTAAACTATTGACAAAATATCTACTACTGTATCTTATTTCATTCTTTCTTGACAGAAACAAATAATTTCAACCCCCTCAGGTTAGATTATAAGAATTTTTGCACATTTTTTGATATTTTGTTTTTAAAAATTTGGGTGTTTTTTTTTGTGAAAAATACATTCATGCAAAAAAATAAAAATAAAGGTGGGTTTTGGTACAAAAACCTTGAATTTGTGCAAAAACATCATCTCTCCGCTCCCCACAGGAAAGACTGGCTGGCATTCTGTTGGTGTTTTATATACATATAAGTTCTTGTAAGTATGCGATTGAACTTTCTTCGCCATGACGTAATATCTATATCCAGTTCACAGTTTCCTAAGCAGAGTTCACCAAGTATAACTATTGCATTTGCAATTTCACTTTCTGGGCAGGTGTGTAACTACTCATCAGTGCCTCTGATGTATCACTTGATTCGCTGGGACTGCAGAAACAGCCACTGTGCATTCCCAACTGCTCTATGCAACAATAATCCAGCACATTGGCAGATACACAGTTGGTTGCATATAATACTATTTTTCAGCAAAAGGGTGGTATACCACAGCTGCCACTTAACTATTTGAGTGTAGATTTACACTACACAACCATGATGTAGGATCTTGGCTAGTGAATTTTGTACCAAATACATTTGTTTGTACAGATAAACTTTTTTGGGGAAAGAAAGTCCTGATAAGCAAAAATGTGCACAGATGTTGACCATGTTCTCAGTGGGATGTCTTGATGTGTTGAGGCAGCCTTTTTCATCAAGGATGAGAAAATTTGCAAGTACAGTTGTCCCTCCGTATCCATGGATTGGTATCCATGGATTTAAGTATTAACGGCTTGAAAATATTCTTTAAAAAATAACAATCCAAAAAGCAAACCTTGATTTTGCCATCTTATATAAGGGACATCATTTTGCTATGCCATTGCATATAATGGGACATGAGTATTCACAGTTTTTGGTATCTACAGGGGGTCCTGGAACAAAACCCCAGCAAATATGAAGGGACAACTGTACTCTACATCCCTAATGTTGACACGAATGTACTGTAGTTCTCTCTCTTTCTCTCTCAGTCTCTCTCTCAAATGTTTGCAACCTGCCCAAATTGCATTAGCAGCAGACACTGGTATAGTGATAAATTTTGAAATACAGGGAAGCAAAGGCAGCTATGTACCGCAGACCCAGTAGCAGTGAAGTAACAGTGTTCCCTTCAATCAGAAGTAGGTACAGTATTTGGAAAACAAATTGGTCTTAATTGCCCATTAAAGACCAAACTGCCCCCAAAGTTTTTACACAACTTTATATTGGGGCTGGAAAAATCCAAATCTCATTCTGTTACTATAAGGAGTGTGGCTAAGTTCAGAGGTCACAGGGAAGCCATGATGGTGGTGATAGAAGATGTAATTATTCCTCTCTATTGCTTAAAAAAAAATCCTGGGATGTCAACCCTGTGATCCCTGGCTCCACTGCACCTTTGACAGCAAAACCCCTCTCTCTCTCTGGCTTTGCTTCACAAACGAAGATTCAGGAAGGACTCATCCCGTGCTTTCTGCAAGCGCGCTGATGACTAAAAAGGCCAATCCGAGATAAACAAGTCCGGTTGCAAAAAGCACAGCAGAAGATTTCCTTGGGTGATGTTTTTGGGTTGTGATTCTTTCTGCGTTGTCGTTTCTCTTCAAGACTTGTTCGGCATGAGTTCTCAAATAAGGCTGCAGCATTGTGGATAGTGCGTCTCCATGCCTCCTGATGTGAGGCCAGGGCGGACCACTGTTGGTGATCAATTTGGCCGAGCCTGAGATGTTGTTTCAGGGAGTCTTTGTATTGCTTTTTTGGAGTGCCCCTCTTACGCTGACCCAGAACTCCCCAAAAATGGAAATGGTGCCACCAAATCATGCCTTGCTATTTATTTTATTGGGACTTGTGGGAGAAAACTTTTTAGAAGATAATCTCCATGGCTCAAACAATCCTTGTGTCCTGAACTAATTTAAATTACCCATAATCTCAGGCATGATGCTAATCCCAGGAGGGGCTAGTAGCTCCCATGCCAATGAGGAACTAAGTATTTGCAGTAAATCTGGGAACATATCCGCTGTACATATTGAAGGGGAAGCAACCTGTACTTAAATATTAAAAAATCCAAAATACACATCATGGTTACACCTTTATCAGGCCAACCAAAAGGCACAAAATACATTACACTTGTTTTCAAAGCTCATTGGTTTCTTCATCAGGCAATGTTAAAAAAAATCATAGAAGAGGACATCAACTACAGAACAAATGGCAAAAGCCCATTCCTTCCCAGTTTCTTGTTGTTGAAATGAAAGAGAAATCATAATCTACATTTCTTATTCATTTCTTGGTCTTCCATTGCTCCAGTACCAGTATTGAAAGCAGCTCCACAACTGAAATTGATCCAACAACTGGATTTTATTATTATAGTTCTATATTTTGTTAGTGCTGTGGCTGAAGCTAAATAATTACAGCATTACAAGAATAATTTATTGGGTATTGGATAATATGTCATTATTTTGTATTGCTTCAATGACAGAAGCTCAGCCTGGCTTCACTTGGCTCTAGCCCAGGGCTGTTTCTGAGTAAACCATGAGGAAAGGTGCAATGTTACATATCCAAGAAGGAATTCCCACTGTGTTAAATGGAATTTACTTCCCAGAAAGATATATTTGCCAGCTTTTCAAAACAGCAATAAGAGACAGTCAAAATCCATGACATGCAGGGCTGACAACTTGGTTGTAGCTATTAACAAGTCTACCTAACATGTTTGCCTTCTACTTAACAGATAAATAGAAAATGAAGTATTGATTTCAGTTAACCTAGGGTGCATCTCCACTGTGGAAATAATGCAGTTTGGCTGGGGTTTGTAGCTTGGTGAGGCACCAGCACACTTTGGCAGAGAAGTCTAAAGACCTTGTAAAACTACAAATCCCAAGATTCCATAGGATGGAGCTACAGCATTTAAAGTGGTGTCATTTCTACAGTGATTTCTAAAGTGGTGTCATTTCTACACTACATTTCTACAGTGGAGACAACCCTTAGTCATGTCTCTGGCTTTTCTTTGCTGGTTTCAACTAGCTGAAATGAAAAAGGGGATGGATCTTATTATCTCTGGCTTTTCTTCACAAACAAAGATTCAGGAAGGACTCATCCCGCGCTTTCTGCAAGCGCACTGATGACTGAAAAGGCCAATCTGAGATAAACATGTCCGGTTACAGAAAGTACAGCAGAATGTCTCCTTAGGTGATATTTCTGGGTTGTGATTCTTTCTCCATTGTCGTTTCTTTTCAGGACTTGTTCGGCGTGAGCTCTCAAATAAGGCTGCAGTATTGTTGATAGTGCATCTCCATGCCTCCCGATGTAAGGCCAGGGCAGACCATTGTTGGTGATCAATTTGGCCGAGCCTGAGATGTTGTTTCAGGGAGTCCTTGTATCACTTTTTTGGAGCGCCCCTCTTACGCTGACCCGTGGCGAGTTCACCGTAGAGTACTATTTTTGGGAGGTGATGGTCCCCCATCCTAGAAACGTGCCCTGCCCAGTGCAGCTGTGTTCTCAATATCATGGCCTCAATGCTGGTGATCCCTGCTTGCTCAAGGACAGCAACATTCGTCACATAGTCAGTCCAGTGTATATTTAGGATTGTGCGTATACAGTGCTGATGAAAGCGTTCGAGGAGTCGTAGGTGGTGGCGATAGGTGATCCATAAAGGAGAATAGACAGTACAATGGCTCTATACACACTGATTTTTGTGCTTCGCCTCAGGTATTTCATTATAAAAATAACATATTTTCCACATTCATAAATTATGTGATCCATGTCTTTGTGAAGGGCCCACACCCCAAAATACAGGATTTTTTGACATCTTGTTCAGTTTATATAAAAAGGAAGAACTTTCCAACCCTCAAAAAGGGACAGCCCTTATAAGGGACACCTGCCAGCCCTATAAGGGATGAGCTCTCTGGCCCTCAAATACAGGACACCCCTTATAATAAGGGACATCTGACATAGTGGTTTGAATGTTGGACTAGGATTCTGGTTGACCAAGGCTCAAATCCCTGCTCAGCTTATGGAAACCCTCTGGGTCTCTCAGCCTTAGAGGAAGACATCTTGCCAAAAACCACCTATGTGCCCTCTTTATTATTCTTCACAACTAGGCAAAGAGTGTTCCACTTTCTCATCGGAAAGAAGCTGCCTTATACTGAGTCAGACCAGTGGTCCAATATTGTCAACTAGGATTGACAGAGGTTTTGCAGGGTCTCAAGCAGGAATCCCTAACTGGAGGTACCTGATATTCTCTGGTGGTTTCCCATGCATGTACTAACCAAGCCTCATCCTACTTAGCTTGCAAAATCAGTTGACATGTTCAAGGCAGTACTGTTATGCGTGTTGCTCATGCATTTGGTGCTCAGTTGGATCTCTAAATCTGCTGGAGACAACTCCTGTTTTAATTGTTATTACAGGTCCCCCCACTCATATCTGTGAGGGATATGTTCCCAGACTTACCACAAATAATTGAAACTGCAGGAAATAGGGAAGCCCATAGAATTGAACTGGAGGACCTAGGAAATACCTACAAAATACCTAGAAAGGCCACCTCTCTAAGGCAGCTCCAGCATGACTCTGTGGTAACTTCCAGTAGAAATTACCATAGAGTCACACTGGAGGACCTAGGAAATGCATAGAGAGACCATATTTTTCAGATGAAGTATAATCATCCCCCTGTCCCATGCATACAGGGTGTGACCTGTATTAGCTGACTATATAGCTGTTTTATATCCTTTTTATATGAAGGGTTCTGCAATCTGTGACATTCAAGATGTTCATGAACTAATGTTACCATCATACCTTCTTATTGGCCAGGTCTGCACAGGCTGATAGGGATTGGGGGCCTGCAACATCTGGGGGTGGGACAGATTTCTGCCAACTCTATCTTAGTCACTCAACTCCTCTAGCCCTCTAGCTAAACATCTGGGAACCACAGTTACCCACCTCTGCAATAGATAAAGGACCTCAGTTGTGCAATCTCCATAGTGCCCAAGAAAGGGTGGTGCCATAGGAGGAGATGAAGGAGGGAGATTGGGGGAGAGCTTTGCATTGTCTTGTTGGGATGACATGGTGGAAGAGGGGGAAACAGAGGTGTCAAAAGAAAAAAAAATAACAAAAAACAGATAGAAAGGAATAAATGAAAAAATAAGGAAAATAATATGAAAATAACAAAACTTTTTAAATTGTTAGATTTCTTTGCCTCATTGGCATTCAAAAAGAGAAAAGTCTTCCTTTTTAGACTCTGGTTTTTTCCTCCCAAGATTTATGATACCCAATGTAACCCCCATCCCAGAAAATGTTCTGCTGCTGTTATTATTTGCCACCAGGTTGACTTCAACTCATAGAAATGAATGAGAGACCTCCAACATCCCTGGCCATCAATTGCACTGCTCAGGTCTTGGATGCTCAGGCTGTGGTCTCCCTTTTTTCCCTACTGTCTTCCACTTTACCAGCTGTAATTGTCTTCTCCAATGAGATAGTAAGAGCTGTTTGGCAGTGAAATACACTGTCTCAGAGTGTGGTGGAGTCTCTTTCTTTGGAGGTTTTTAAACAAAGGCTGGATGGCCATCTGTCAGGAGTGCTTTGATTGTGTATTCCTGCATGGCAGGGCATTGGACAAGATGCCCCTTGTGGTCTCTTCCAACTCTATGATTCTATGACATCATCTCATTATACGTCCAAAGTACAACAGCCTCAGATTAGTCATCTTCACTTGTAGTGAGAGTTCTGGCTTGATTTGCTCCAAGACCCATTCATTTGTTCCTTGAGCAGTCCATGTCAACCACAGAACCCTCATCCAGCACCACATTTTGTTGGAAAATCCAGCATTCTTCTTGCCCTACCCCCCCCCACTTGCTGGCTATTAGAGCAAGCAAGTCTCAGGGAAGTTTTAGGGACCTCCTGCATGTTAAGAGTTCCTCCCCCTTTCCCTCAGCCTATTCTTAGTGTGCTTGGCTTGTAGAGACACAGCCAAGCCGTATGATCATGTGACCCATCAGATGGCCATCCAGCTTCTGTTTAAAAACCTCCAAAGAAAGAGACTTTGAAGTTCTCTACTTTTTCCAGAAATGGGTAGCTTCAAAGCTTAAGGAAAAATAGCTCTCCCAAGAAAGTTTTTGAAGTTTAATTTTGGTATTCCACAATACTGCAAAGGCAAACAAAAATCCAAACAGGTGCACTGCCCCTTGTTGAAAATAATGCATTTTAAGGGAGAAAAATGAAAAACATCCAGCTCTCCAGAGACATTCCCTGACTATAAGCAGTTACTACATGAATAAGATGAGTCACTGTGCTACATAGCATCACTGGTTATTAAGCGTACCAGCTTCAGGGTATGGTGTTGAAACATGGGAGCAGCACCTCTTTGGGGGAGAAAAGGAGGGACCCAGGTCTACTGAACTCATGGTTTCAGAGTTTTATGATCCTTTGTTCTACCTCTGAAGAAGATGGAGCCTTCCCTCCATGCTCTGTAGAGATGCATGCCTTTTCCCCCTATCTTTCCCGATCTCACGGGATTGGTGAGTTCTATCCTAAATCCATTAGTTAGTTAGGATGTAGCTTCCTATGCATATGTAGATTGAAAAGAGATTAGTAAATGCTTAAGTATTCCTTTCATGAAGAAGTTGTTTGTTTTTTCTTTTGTTCTTAGCAGCTTGGTGTTTTGAGTACTTTGATAATTGAGTCCTGTTTCCAATTTCTGCCACTCTGCTATACTAGAAGTTAATTCCTGACTGTTTTAACTTTGAAGAAAACTTTCCCAAAGGGCTTGCACCCTGGGATCTTTAATGAATTTTTTAATTTTTAAGCTTTTACACCCCAACACATTTCAAATGAGTAAAAGTTCCAACAGTGAACTGTCCTCTGACAGCCCTTCAAATATAACAGGAGTGGGCACAAGTTCAGTCTTCCAGATGTTACTTGACTGGAACTCCCATCCTTCCTCACTATTGGCTAGGCTGGCTAGGACTGATGGGAGTTGCAGTCCAACAACATAAGGAATGCCACACTTTGCTCACCACTGAAATAGAGTGTTTTGCTCAGTAAAGTAGGACAGATGGCCACACTATGATATGAAAAACTTCATATCAGCTTGCTTGGGAAAGGGCTAGAGATGGAAAAAAGCAACAGTACTTGCTAAAATCCATATGAAACCTGTACAATCCCTTATGCATAATCTTGGAAGTCTTTCAGAGGTAAAACACTGGTGACCAGGCCAGGGGACAGGGCCTCCTCAGTAGTACCTCCACTGTACCTCATCTCGGAAATTCTCCCTCCAGAGACACTTGCTTGGCATCAAATCTTTTATCTTTCCAATGCCAAAGTTTTGAATTCTTGAATATGTTTTTTAATCCAAGAAAGCAAGTTATTTTCTTAGCATGTACAGGTCAACACCCATATTTGCGGGGGATACATTCATGGAATTACCCTGTATAAGTGAAAATATGGATAGTAGCAAACCCTATTAAAATAAAGAACTTCTGGTGCAAACATATCATAGAGTTGCATTTCTCTAGGCATTTTCCAGTGCAGCTCTATGGTATGTGTTCCCTATTTTGTGTTCCTTGGATAACTGAAACTGCAGATATTGGTTCTGCGGATACGGGGGGCTGTATTTATTGATGGTTTACTCTCAATTTTGCTATTATTATTTTGAAATAATACTCTAGCTGCCTTGAGTTCCACTCTGGGGAAAAGATGGGATATAAATTAAGTGATTGATTGATTGATTGGTAGTGCTTAAAAATAGCTTTATATTAAAGATCCTTCTAGCAGTTTGTATTAAATTTAGTTTAAATTGCAGTCAGGCCTCCATATCCATGGATTCTGCATCCACAGATTCCACCATCCATACCTTGAATTTTTAAAAAAATAATAATCCAGAAAGCAAACCTTGATTTTTGCCATTTTATATAAGGGACATCATTTTACTACACCATTATATATTATGGGACTTGAGCATCCATGGATTTTGGTATCCACGGGGGGTCCTGGAACCAAACCCCAGTGGATACCAAGGCACCACTGTAAATTAAATTGTTGTGTATGGTAAATGTCGGGTGGGGGAGATGGGCTAAAAGAGACAAGAGGAGTAGTAGTGGCAAGAGTTTCTCCCCCACATTTTCATCACCACTTACCATATAGAAAAGATGTCAGAGTTTCTTTCGCAGCATCCCTTGTGTCTTCCTATGCAGCAGAATTAACTGTATTTTATTTTACAGTAGGTATATTTCACTCTCTCTTTCTCTCTGGGATTATACAAATGTTTGTCTCACTGGCACCAGCCCTAACTTCTTCTTACTGATTTTGCAATATCTGAGAATGATAGATGGCCATGCCGGGGGAAGAAAAAGCTGAACAATTTCATCAGTGTCTCAGGAAGGTTTTATTGCATGACTGCAGATTGGTTCCCACAGCAATTTACAACAAAATGCTACAACAGGTCCCTTTCCTGACAGCGATGGCTGTAGTAGGGAAGTGATGGTGAAAGGAATGACTGAGGGATTTTCAGGTCCAACTTCAACACATTGCTCACCTGGATTTCATTTCCCTAATGTTATTCATCTTTGGGGGTGGGGGAGGACAGGAGTTGCATTACTCAGGAGAATCTGAGCCCAGGGATGTATCCACACTACATAGCTATAACACTTTATTGCCACTTTAATTGCCATGGTTCCATTCTATGGAATCGTGGGATTTGCAGTTTGGGGAAGAACTTACCTGCTATTTATGTTTTATAAAGAATGAGAGGGGGGGTGAAGCGAGAAAGAGATGAGTTGAATGTTGGACTATGACTGTGGAGAGCAGGGTTAGAATCCCTGCTCGGTCATGGGAACCAACTGGGGACCTACTCTCAGTCTCAGAAGAAGGCAAAGGCAAACCCCCTCTGAAAAATCTTGCCAAGAAAACCCCATGATAGGTTTGCTTTAGGGTCTCCAGAAGTCGGAAATGACTTGAAGGCACACAGAAACATGAAGAATGAGAGCCAGCGTGGTTAGTGGTTTGAGCACTGGACTGGGGATCTAAGAGACTAGGGTTTGAATCCTTACTCAGCCTTTGAAACCTTCTGGGTGACTTTGGGCAAGCCACACTCTCTCAGCTTCAGAGGAAGGCAATGGCAAACCCCCTCTGGTTTACCTTTAAAGTTGCATAAGTCAGAATCAACTTGAAGGCACAAAACAACAATAACAAAAGAACTTAGAATTTTCTATTATAGTTAGGAGGATTGGAACAGAGCTCTGTAGCTGAAAATTCTACATATCTCACCAACCCCAGAATTGCACATTATGGAGCCATGACAGTCACTGCTATATTGAGCAATGTGAATATACCTCAGGAGATCCACCACTTTGTGGGGGAGCAGTTAGGCCTACTGTTGCATTTTACATTCTCTGTTTTTGATTTTGACTCTCAAAATATTAATTTCATTAGGGGTGGAGAATATTTCTACAAGAACAGTTCATTGTGACAATTTTCACCTTTCCCATCCTATTCTGTTTACTGCCACTGTTATCTCTATCTACTGTGATATTTTACAACCTGATTTTCCCTTCTTAATTCCTTTCTTCAATTTGCTACAACAGTATTCCTAGCCAATCAGGGACCATGCATCGAGGGTGACATTGTAAGACTGCAAAGGCAATCAGATATGGATGGCTATATATGTTGGCACCATCTTTGTGTGATTCTTAATTGGCTGGGAATACTGATGTGACTAAGAAGGGGAAGAAAAGGGAACCAGGAGGAAACTGACAACTTATTTTGTTTTAAAACAGGGAACTGTCACCCTACAGATTTCTCTGTCTCATAAAACAGTGCTTGAATTACATGGATGAGCAAGAAAGCAGACCCCCTACTATTCTGATAGTTTCTTTTACTTACTCTGCTTTTAGCTACAGGGAGACAAGATTTAGCTGAAATAGAGAGACTTGAGTTGAAACCTCTGGCATTCATTCAGTGACCCACTGCCCTCTCCTCCACAAATTGAGAACTGCATCAGAAAGGCCACCTTCCAGATGTGTACCCCAAGAGCTCAAGTGGCTGTGTTCAGAGTACATTTCCTAACTGTTGGCCAAGATCATCCATCAGGGTCGCATAGCATGTGGAGTAATGCACTGGCTATGCCATGCATCCATTGCATTGAATGGCAACGCTGTGCAATTGAACACACACCCAAATGTGCAACTGAATGCACAACCAAAAGAGCATGTACATTCCCCTGCATATCTTTGTGTACAATGGCTCTGCATGTGGAACTTCTCTTCCAGAAGCTTGACCTAAATGCAGACAGTCTGCATTGGACAAAAGTGTCCAATCACCTCTGTACTAGAACTTATGTGGGTATAAAACACCAACAGGATTCCAGGAAACATATTCAATGGTAGCTATGTTGGCCATGCAGCAAAACACACTACAATCCAGAATCTACAAAACAGCAATACCTTTACTGGGCCAACTAAAAAGCTCAAAATATATCATGCAAGCTTTCAAAGTTCCCCTGGCTTTTTCATCAGGCAAAGGTGTTAAAAAATCATAGAAGGAAAAATGATGATGTTAGAGTCACATGCCTACATTTCTCTTAAGAAGTTCTCCTTTTGTCAATTAAGATGGCTCAGAGGGAAATCAATGTAGGCAGAGGCCATTCCCCCCATCCAACCCCCTTTTTTTGGCCATGTGGGGACTGGGAAACTCAATGTTCTCTGCTTAGGAAAGGAGCTGGTAGCCTCCACAGGACAGGAACAGTTTGGATCTCAAAGAGAGTAACTTTTCTATTGCTAATGACATTGAAATTTGATTACTGGAATTTTACTGCTCTTTGTTTCCCAGTCCCCACATATCCAGGAAAGTGGGAGGCTTTGCCTTGGCTGTTGTCTTATGCCTGCTCCACTTCAGGGAGGAGGTGGGCGGAACAGCTTTCAAGCCTTCGTGGACCCCCTGTGAAGACATCACAGCTCCCTGGACCACTGCTCTAGCCCATCTTAACTGACAACAGAAGGGCGTCTTAAGACAAAATATAGGCTTTTGACTCTAACATCATCAATTTTTTCTTCTCCTGTATGATTTTTAACACTGATGAAGAAGCCAGTGGAACTTTGAAAGCTTGCATTTTGTATTTTGTGCTTTTTTTAGTTGGTCCAATAAGGGTATGGCTGTTTTGTGGATTTTGCATTTTGTGGTATTCTACAATAGGATTCCAGTCATTGCATACCCAAAAGTGACTCGTATACCTCTGGTGTTGTTCAGAGAAAAGCACTGTGACAACTTGGTGCAAATTTGAGTTCCAGAGATTCAGAACTGGATTTCAGAACTGAATTTGCCCCTTCTGCATTTTCTGCAGGCCACATTTTAAAACGTATTTAGTGGCAGCTGACTTTTGATTTTGATTTTGGTGGTAATTAAAGAGACGAGGTCAAAAGTGTTACTAAAATCTCCCATCCTTTGCCTTGTGTTCAGAACAGTGGCAAGGAATTGGCAGCAATAAATGAGGATCTAAGTACTGTCAGCTGCAACATAGGGATGACAAAATGACATTTGGTAGGCAGCTCCCTTGGGCATTATTTGTACATAACACAGAAGATACGGATGACTTATTGCTGTTCTTGGAGTGTCTAATGATTTTTCTTTTCCTCTTTCATATAGTCTGTTTCCCCTCTTCTTTCTGCTTTTCCAAAATACTTGTGTTTTTACTATCCTCAAAATTCATATTGGCAAAATGATCTACATTGTCTAATACAACCTGGTGTGTAATCAATCAGAGTACAATGCATGCTCTTCTCCCCACATCACCACTGCCTTCCTTTTCTCCAGCTCTAGACCTGGAGGACAGCTAGCCCCATGACTGACAGGGTAATGTAATCAATTTCCATTAGAAACTTGATTCTAAACTAGTTTCAGAAAGTTTTATAGGAAACAAGACAACTTTCTATTTCCCTCTTTCTTTATTCCATCATCTCATGGTACTGTTCATGAGGAGGCCTATCTATACTTCTGGCCAGAGCTTAGAAAAGTTACTTTTTTAGATGGCAAATCTCCAAATCCCCCATGTCTGCATGGCCTCCATGAATTTGCCCTAGTTCTCTTTTAATCTATCTTTGTATCTATATCTAATTCATTTATGTCCTGCCTTTCTCCCAATAATGGGACTTGAGGCAGCTTTCAACTTGTTAAAAACAGTACATATTAAAAAGTATACAAAATCAGTTTAATAGTATAAATATAAAAGTTAAATAAAAACAATATATAATCTGTACAGTTAAAATTATTAAAGGACCCTATAAAAACCAACAAAACAGCACAGCACACCATTAAAAACCCATCACAGTCAATTTTTAAAAGCCTGAGGAAATAGGAAGGTTTTTATTTTTGTGACTAACTGTGAACAATCCATTGAAATTGAAATAACCCACTCCTTTTGGACCAACGTTTTTACTTGTCCTTGGAAGGAGAACAAGAAGGGAGCCATCTTAGCCTCCTTAAGGAGGGAGTTTCACAGTCTGGGAGCAGCCACTGAGAAGGCCCTCTCTCAGATTCCCCCCAAATGTACCTGAGAAAGAGGTGAGAAAAAGAGAAGAGCCTCTCTTGAAGAGCTCAGAGCCCTAATGGGCTCATCTAGAGAGATATGGTCCTTCAAATAGGATTGGACCCAATGCCTAAATTACTGGTGTAATCTAAGCCAATAGCCATCACCATATTATGTGGTTCCAAATCCCAAGAACTTCCTACACATTCACTAAGGGGTTGTCTAAACAGCAAAAACACTCCTCATAGAATTCAAAAAGAATACGATTTGTCTAAATGCCATCCTGTGTCAATCTGCTGTATTCAGAAGGGGGGGGGCAAAATGCCAAAAGCTCTACTGAACAAGCCTTTGTGGCTTTTCCTGTATTTTTTTAAAAGCTCCGTGGGGGAATGCGCATTCTCACTCATTGGGACAGCTGATTTGCTTTGGTGTGCATTCTCGATAAGAGCGGAAGTAGAAAGATGATTGGCTGGATGTATGCAGAGGGCAGAGCTTGCTAACAAGGCAAGCGCCTGGGACTGCCATGTTGGATTTTCACCGTTGTGATCATGTGCTGAGATGATGAGACAGCCTTCCCCCCCCCTACTTATTTAGCCAGAATATTGCACTTTTGCACCTCAGATATGCTTTTTTTAAAAAAAAAAATACTGTTGGGCAGTGGCAACTTATGACAATAAAAACGTAAATATTCACTCACACCCTCCATCTTGATTCGCAGACATGCCCGTTAGAACAGCAAAAACAGATAGCTTCACTTGCCTGTGATCTTGCAACCCCCCCCCCCCAAAAAAAACTGTTAAAACATATAGGACTTTTTCGGACGTCTCTTATACAGCGCAAGTAGCCTGCTGGTACTGTTGCAGTACCGCAGGGACATTTGAGCATTATATTTGGCCGTATTTTAATCACGAAAGTTGATCGTGATTAAAATACAGCAAATATAACGCTCAAATGTCCCCATGGTACCGCAACATTACCGGCAGGGGAGAGCGTCATCCGAAAGGGACGCCTTGCAGCGCAGCAGCCTCGCAACACGGCGAGGCTGCTTGCGCTGTATAAGAGACGTCCAAAAAAGTCCATAAAAGTGCCTGCAAATTGGCATTAGTGCATATCAATTCCTATTTTCCCCCTTGTATAGACAAACTCTGAGAATCTATATTGCGGTTGGATAACATAAATCTCCACATATGGAATTAATTAATTAATTAATACAGCATCCTTGTGTTGAATGGCAACACTGTGCAACTAAACCAACACACCAAACATGCAACCAAAGGCACAACTAAATGAGGATGTGCATTCAGATGCAATAAGGTGCAGTACAGATCTATGAGCACATCTATGGGCTATGGTGCTCCATGAACAATTCCTTTTCTGCTACCTTGAACTGAATGTGGACATTTCACATCAGATCAAAATGTCCAACTGGTTCCATAGGAAAACTTATCCATATGGAAGACACCAACAGGATTCTGGCCATTGGGAAAAGTCCAGAGAAGGTCGACTAAAATGGTGAAGGCCTGGAAACCATGCTTTATGAGGAAAGACTTAGGGAGCTGGGTATGTTTAGCGTGGAAAAAAGATGGTTAAGGGGCGATATGATAGCCCTGTTTAAGTATTTGAAGGGGTGTCACATTGAGGATGGAGCAAGCTTGTTTTCTGCTGCTCCAGAGACAAGAACACGGAGCAATGGATGCGAGCTCCAGGAACAGAGATTCCACCTCAACATTAGGAGGAACTTTCTGACAGTAAGAGCTGTTCGGCAGTGTAAAGCACTCCCTTGGAGCATGGTGGGGTCTCCTTCTTTGGAGGTTTTTAAAAAGGCTGGATCTGTTTAAATCCCTGGCCATCTGTCAGGGATGCTTTGATCGTGATTTCCTGTGTGGCAGAAGGGGGTTGGACTGGATGGCCCTTGTGGTCTCTTCCAACTCTACAATTCTATGATTCTACTTCATGAATAGGAGTATAGTGTTTGGATCAAGGGAAGTAATAGTGCCACTCTATTCTGCTTTGGTCAGATCTCACCTGGAATACTGTGTCCACTTCTGGGCACCACAATTCAAAAAGGATGCTGACAAGCTGGAACATGTCCAGAGGAGGGCAACCAAAATGGCGGGAGGTCTGGAAGCCATGCCCTATGAGGAGCGGCTTAGGGAGCTGGGTATGTTTAGCCTGGAGAAGAGAAGGTTAAGAGGTGATGTGATAGCCCTGTTTAAATATTTGAAGGGATGTCATACTGAGGATAGAACAAGCTTGCTTTCTGCTGCTCCAGAGATTAAGAGAGCAATGGACTCAAACTACAGGAAAAGAGATTCCACCTAAACATTAGGAAGAACTTCCTGATGGTAAGAGCTGGTCGGCAGTGGAATGCACTGCCTCGTAGTGTGGTGGAGTCTCCTTCTTTGGAGGTTTTAAAACAGAGGCTGGATGATCATCTATCGGGAATTATTTGATTTTTTATTCCTGCAGGGCAGGGGGTTGGCCTAGATGGTGCTTGCAGGGCAGGGGGTTGGCCTAGATGGTCTCTTCCATCTCTATGGAGATTATCAGGCATGTTAAAAGTGGCATTACACAAACTCCAGGAGATTGCTAAAGGGCTCACTTTTCAGATGATGTTGTTTCCCCCTCGTAATGTACCCATTCTGCTGCCGTTCCACCGGTGCTGCTTTTTATTGACGGGAGAAGCTGTCAATACATCCCTGTTCCATTTCTGTCACAGATTTGACAGTGACTGAAAAGGTGCCCCATTTTGCTGGTGACATCCCAGTGTCAATGGGATGTCCCTGCCAGAACTCTTCTTGGTGAGATATCACCCGGTGTGATATCAAGGTTAGTGACAGACTTTTAAAAAACTTTCCTGGTTTACTTGGAAGTTTTAAAGTGTGTTTTTGTGCTTGCTGTCACTTTTTTTTGCTGCATTTGCTTTTTATTTTTGCATTTCCTGCACTTGCATTTTCTCATGGGAATCCATGGGATTTCACTCCTGGAATGCCTTGTCAACGCTACTAAAGGTAGGTCTGAAAAGTTTTGTTATTGTGTCACAACAGGGATGGAACAGGGGTGAGAGAGGAGATTTTGGGACAGGAACGCTTGTTTCATTCCTGTCTGATAATCTCCTATGATTCTATTATTCTACTTTCTCTTCTCTGGGTTTAATCCAGATTTAATCACAGAGAAGACCCACTGAAACCAGAGGCACTTAACCTACGGTAGTTAGGATTTATTTAAGTCCCACTGATTCCAATGTTACTGTTTCTAAGTACAACTGAATCAGGATCCAGTGTTCCCTGTTTCTTAGAGTTATGGTGCTATAGGTAAAAATGTTATTTCATGATGTGCTATAATTCTAATAATTCTTTTTTTAAAAAAAAAAAAGTTGAAGAGGATACTTTTTTTGGTATGATACACCACAAAATTAAAAATTGAACTACTCAAGGGTGGGAATGGGTGGGAACCTTCTTTGGGGTTTTTTAAACAGAGGCTGGATAGCTATCTTTTGGGAATGATTTGATTGTGTATTCCTGCATGGCAGGGGGGTTGGAATGGATTGCCCTTGTGGTCTCTTCCAACTCTATGATTCTATGAATAAAATTTTATTTTATTTTTATTAATTTATTTATACCCCGCTCTTCAGCCACAAGGCTATCAGAGCGGCTTACAATAATTGTTTTAAGCAATAGCTATTTACACATCTACACTGCATTAAACAGTTTCCAATGTGTGTTAGCTAATTGCCCCCCACAAGCTGGGTACTCAATTTACTGACCTACGAAAGGATGGAAGGCTGAGTGAACCTTGGAGCCGGCTGGAATCGAACTTGCGACGTGGTGGCTTGCAGTACTGGCATTTAACCACTGTGCCACCAGGGCTCCCTGGAGCAGCTGGCACCAGGAATTGCCAGAAAACAGTTCAGGACAGCAGAAATGTTATAGTTCAGGACAGGAGAAATGTCATTTTGGATATATATATATATATATATATATATAATCCAAGAACGACAGTAACAAGTACTGCTGCCTCCAATCTGGAGGAAACTAATATCACCTCTTAAAGCACACTGTCTGTTTTATTTGCAATTCAACCCTGCTTATATTCAAAATTGCCTAATGGTTTGGGCAGAGCTTAGGAAATGGTCATGTTGGCTGAAAGACCAAGGCAGTTGTTGTCAAAAAACAAAACAAAAACCTTCCTTAAGTCCTTGGTTGGAATGATAAGCACTCTGATAAGCACCATCCATCTTTACCCAGCTCCATAAGGAGGGTGAGCAGAACAAGAACCAGTTGTGTGATGGTTGGTTTTCTCATCAGGATCACATGTTCTACCTCTTTCTCAGAAAGTCCCGCCTGTTTATAGGTTGCTTTTGAAGCACACAGACAACTCTGGAAAGTGTGGCTCATGAATGTTTTCACACTTCTTGTGTGCATCATTCGCTTAGCCTTTGTGTGACTGAGATTCCTCTTTTCCTGGGGGAAATCTCCATTTTTATACATTAAGATTAAAAGAAATGCACATTGTTCTTCGGAAATAAATAGGGGGGAGTGCATTCCAGTTCTACTTATCAAAAATGGAATTTTTGAGAGAAAGAGATGAGTATGAGGAGAGTTGAGGCCTTGGGGGAAGGAATAACGAAGTAGGCCTTCTTTCATATTTAAGTCCCAAGGTTTGGATCTGACCTAATTTTATACATCAGCAGAATGTGAAAGTTGTTCAGGTAGCATCTTTGGCCGTCTCCAATAGTTTCCCTCAGGTGGTGCGATGAATCTGCGTCACATTCCTCCAAGGTACGGCCAAGAAAATTAATCTAGTTTTAGAACAATCTATCTAAGGTACTTACATGGCCCCAATTAATACAGCTCTGGTCCCTAAAGGATATATACTTGGGGGGTGGGATTGTGTAACTATTGCAATTTTGCAGCATTTATTCCATGGGAACTGCCAACACTCCATGTCAAAGGCAGATGACACTTCCTGGGGAGAGAGGAACTTTGCTCTACACAACTCCCATTACTTCTTGCCAGTACTATGAAGCCATTGTTTACTGAGAGACTCATAGCTATGTAGGCAGATCTAGTGGTTCCTTCTTGATACAGGAAGTGAGAGATAAAATACGAACAAATGAAAAAGCCTTCACTCATGTGTGTTACATTCTTATGAGATACTGGCTCAGATCTTACATTGTGCTTGTACAGTACAGTATAAAACTACACACTCATGTACTAGCATCATAGAGTCAGAAGAGACCACAAGGGCCATCTAGTCCACCCCTTCCATGCAGGAACCCACAGTCAAAGCATTCCTGACAGATGGCCATCCAGCCTCTGTTTAAAAACCTCCAAAGGAGGCTCCACCACACTCCAAGGCAGTGTGTTCCACTGCCAAACAGCTCTTACTGTCAGGAAGTTCTTTCTAATGTCTAGGTGGAATCTCTTTTCCTGTAGTTTGAACCCATTGCTCCATGTCCTAGTCTCTGGAGCAGCTGAAAACAAGCAGGTGCCATCCTCAGTATGACATCCCTTCAAATATTTAAACATGGCTATCATGTCCCCTCTTAACCTTCTCTTCTCCAGACCAAACATGCCCAGGTCCTTAAGATGCTCCTCATAGGACATGGCTTCCAGACCTTTCACCATTTGGATCACCCTCATTTGCACACGTTCCAGCTTGTCAATAACCTTCCTGAATTATGGTGCTCAGAACTGGACACCATAGTAATTGTTATTATTGTTATTATTATCAATGGCTTGCATTCTGCATTGCAATTATGAATTTATAATCATGAGTTACAGATCTATAACTGCTTCATAACCAGCAACACTGCTGTCACATAATGGCACTATTGCCACAATCATAAACACTCCACCCCGAAATCCACCTTAACAACCAGCAGCTGCATCAAGCAAAGGAGGTCTCTTCACTGCTGACTGAGGTGCAATGAGGATGACATTTCCAGTCCCCTTCCACTAGTGAGTGAGGCTAGAATAAGGAATTGCAACAGGGGTCCTGCTTCTGATTGTCGCAGCCTTGCTCGTTGGCAGAAAAGTGCTGGAAACATCAACTTCCTTGCACCTTGATTGGGAACTGAACAGATCTAAGACAATCTTGAACTGCAGTGGCAGAGGTAAAGCATTCTTGCCATGGGTAGTAATAGTTCTTCCCTGTTCCATGTTCATCAGACCATATTGGAGTACTGCATCCAGTCCTGTGCACCCCAAATTAGCACACATCCAGAGAAGGATGGTTAGAGGTCTCGGAATCTATCAGCAATGTCTGAAAGAGCCAGATAGGTTTAGTCTTGAGTAGAGGATTTTATAAGAGGATACTTGATAGCATTTTTCCAGAATCGAAGGAGATTATCACACGGGTCATGTCTGTCCCGCTACCCCCACCCACCCACCCTACTCCTGCCCCACTCCCATTTTTAAAAAACTTTTCAAACACTTACCTTTTTGGGGGAATAGAAATGGCTCCCCCTCTCCTCGGCTTCACTGCAGTAAAGGCAGCTGCCGTAAAGCTGCTTTTACTGCAGTGAAACCAAATCCTGCTCGTTCTTGTGAGAGAACAATTGTGCGGGAAATTTAAACCTAAAACCCCAACCAAATGTCAAAAAATAAAACAAAGCCCAAAAACAGACTTTTAAAATTACAACTAACCCGGGGCAGGGGGAAGGGTGTAACTTAACCTGGCTGTCCCAATTGTACCCAGAAGTGTCTGGCACAGACCTCCTGGAGACGTCACGTTCCATCATCATCCCGGGAGCAGAACGGGGCTCCTGTTCATTCGCCCGTCATTCTGTTATGATAATGGAATGGGCTTCTTATTCATGGATTTTCCCATGAATAAGAGGAAGCGGAGGAGGAACAGGAGCAGAATGGGAGCATCCAGGACAGGGACGACATCATCTAAAAGGTAAGCCTTTCAGCGATCTCCTGTCATCCTTGTCCTGGGATATTTTACCCATGTGATAATCTCCTGAAAAGATATCATGCAGAAGATAGAGTAGATGTGCTATTTTTTTGCAGGACTTAAAAAAATTGGTGGAAGTTAGTGGCAGCTAGTAGCTCTGATGTCAGCAGGTCAATGAATTCATTCCAGTTTTTAGTCTACACTTTAAAGTATGTACTTTAGGGATAGCTTTCAGCTCCTTGAAAGTTCAAGTAAAAACTGGCATAAATCCAATGCTCCACTGACACTGGACTTACCAACGGGAAGTTGCAGAGGAGAAGACTTGAAATGGATTTGAAATGAATGCTAGAAACTGCTTGGTGGTGCGACAGATTTTCAAAAGAGATAGAGGGTTCTTCTTTGTTGGAGGTACTTCAGCATAGACTGGACAGATATCCAGCCCAGGTGCTCTAACTCCATTTTGCACAACAGAGCCTGCACTGAGGGAGAGGTTGGTCTAGGTCAGGGGCCCTTTCACACTACACAAATATAGCACTGGCAGATAAACAACTAGTACTTCAAGAAGAAAAGGCCTGGCTCCTCATTTCTTACTCCTTTCTTATTCCTTTCATATTGCATCATTTAGATGGTAAGGATTCTGGTGTGGGGACTGAGGATTCTTTTTTTAAAAAAGAAAATCTGTTTACAGTGCTTAGAACATTTTAAGTGTCACCGCCACTGCCACCACCACCATCTTAGAACCATAGAGTTGGAAGAGACCACAAGGGCCATCCAGTACAACCACCTGCCATGCAGGAATACACAATCAAAGCACTCCTGAAAGATGGCTATCCTGCCTCTCTTTAAACACCTCCAAAGAAGGAGACCCCACCACATGCCGAGGCAGTGCGTTCCACTACCAAACACCTCTTACTGTCAAGAAGGCCTTCCTAATGTTTAGGTGGAAGCTCTTTCTCTATAGTTTGAACCAATTGCTCTGTGTCCTAGTCTCTGGAGCAGCAGAAAACAAGATTGCTCCATCCTCAATATGACATCCCTTCAAATATTTAAATATAGCTATCATGTCACCTCTTAACCTTCTCTTTTCCAGGCTAAACATGCCCAGCTCCATAAGTCACTCCTTGTAGGGCATGGCTTCCAGACCTTTCACCATTTTAGTTGTCCTCCTCTGGACATGCTCCAGCTTGTCAACATCCTTCTCGAATTGTGGTGCCCAGAATTAGACACAGTATTCCAGGTGAGGTCTGACCAAAGCAGAATAGAGTTGCACTATTACTTCCCTTGATCTAGACACTATACTCCTATTGATGCAGCCTAGAATTATATTGGCTTTTCTGACTGCCACATCACATTGCTGACTCTTGTTCAGCTTGTAGTCTGCTAAGACTCCTAGATCTCTTTCGCATGCACTGCTATCAAGACAGGTGTCCCCCATCCTATATCTTTATCATCATGACATGGATCTACTCCACCAAGAGTAGGAACTTGCATACATTCAACTTTTCTTCCACTCACAAAGCAAAATATTAGATTCCATGCCAATAATTAATTATGAATATTTATAAACCCCTTAGAACTGGAGAGTTCAAAGCAGTGTGAAAATAATGACTGGAATCCTGTTGGAAATGTACATCTTCAGAAGTGGATTTACATATACGGGAATTAGAACGGCACAGTTATGTAACGTCCCTATCCAGTAGAGGGCTGCTGTTACATTACTATATAGGAGAGCCCACAAAGTGCCCATTGTGTTGGTGCTGGATGCACAACAGAACCGATGCACAATGGGATCGATGTGCATGGTCCTGATGCACATCACATTGGTCTTCGGGCACATTGGGCACCAATGCAAATTGGGCACTCTTGCTGATCATAGAATCATAGAATTGCAGAGTTCGAAAAGACCACGAGGGCCATCCAGTCCAACCCCCTGCCACGAAGGAAATCACGATCAAAGTATCCCCGACAGATGGCCATCCAGCCTATGTTTAAAGACCTCCAAGGAAGTAGACCCCACCACGCTCCAGGGGAGTGGGTTCCACTGCCGAGCAGCTCTTACTGTCAAAAAGTTCCTCCTAATGTTGAGGTGAAATCTCTGTTCCTGGAGCTTGCATCCATTGCTCCGTGTCCCAGTCTCTGGAGTAGCACAAAACAAGGCTGCTCCATCCTCAATGTGACACCCCTTCAAGTACTTAAACAGGGCTATCATATCACCTCTTAACCGTCTTTTTTCCAGGCTAAACATACCAAGCTCCCTAAGTCTCTCTTCATAAGGCATCGTTTCCAGACCTTTCACCATTTTAGTTGCCCTTCTTTGGACACGCTCCAATTTGTCAATATCCTTTCTGAATTGTGGTGCCCAGACCTGGACACAGTATTCTAGGTGAGGCAGAATAGAGTGGCACTATTACTTCCCTTGATCTGGACACTATACTTCTATTGATGCAGCCCAAAATCTTTGGCCTTTGGCCTTTTTAGCTGCCGCATCACACTGTTGACTCATGTTCAACTTGTGGTCTACTAGGACTCCTAGATCCCTTTCGCATGTAGTCTCCTTCAGTGAGGTCTCTCCCATCCTATATCTATGCATTTCATTTTTTCGCCCTAAGTGCAGTACCTTACATTTCTCTGTATTGAATTTCATTTTGTTAGCTTTGGCCCAGCTCTCCAGTCTATCCAGGTCATTTTGAATTTTGATCCTGTCCTCTAGGGTATTAGCTACTCCTCCTAATTTGTTGTCATCTGCAAATTTGATAAGTATGCCCCTAATTCCCTCATCCAAGTCATTAATAAAGATGTTGAATAGCACTGGGCCCAGAACAGAACTTTGTGGCACCCCACTGGTCACATCTTTCCAAGACGAAGAGGAGCCACTGCTGAGCACCCTTTGGGTTCGGGTGGTCAACCAATTACAAATCCATTGAACAATTAACTTGTCTAGCCCACATTTTACAAGCTTGTTTGCAAGAATGTCATGGGGAACCTTGTCAAAGGTGTTGGAAAATATAGTTTGCAGTCCAATAAATGGAAATGGTTTTTCCATTGAAGGGTTAACTAAGAAGGCATATGAGATGAGCTGATGTAACTTCCTGAAGTTTTGCTATTGGGCAATCTGGGATGAAGGGGAGTGTCTGAGTGTTCTTCTTTGTTCCAGAAGCCATGATCTTTTACAATCCTCATGGACCTTTGAAGTCAGAGGACCCTGAAAGGGGTGTCCTGAATATAGTTTTGCAACAATGTAGTTTTAAAGTATTTTTAACTAGTTTTAGTCTGTTTTGATGGTGTTTTTGTTTCCTGCCACGAATGAGCTCTCTAAACTGTGAGTAATGAAGCTTTTTTTTAAAAAAAAAAACTAACTTTGAGTCTTGAGTGGTTATTTTGCTAGTTAAACAACTTGGGAAAAGACAAAGGGTGTTTGGTTATTAGCTAAGCAGTGTTTTTACATGTATGCTAACATTCTGATGCTAGATGCTGCTGCGTTAACTCTAAACTCTGCTAAGTTGGCTGTATTCTCCACTAACGTGTGAAGTACAGTGTGGATGTTTAAACAGGGACAACATACCCTGATATTTTAAACAGTGTATTTTTACACATTCCAATTAAAGGCCTTACTGAAATCAAGGTATACGATATCCACAGCATTCCCTTCATCTACCAAGCTGGTAATTTTATCAAAAAAAGAGATCAGATTAGTCTGGCATGACTTGTTTCTCTGAAACCCATGATTACTTTTTGTGATTATGGCATTGCCTTCTAAATGTTCACAGATTCTCTGTTTAATGATCTGCTCTAGAATATTCCCTGGTATTGATGTCAGACTAACTGGACGATAATTGTTGGGATCCTCTTTTTTCCCCTTTTTGAAGATGGGAACAATGTTTGCCCTCCTCCAGTCTGCTGGGACTTCTCCTATTCTCCAAGAGTTCTCAAAGATTATTGCCAATGGCTCTGAGATTATATTTTCCAGCTCTTTTAATATTCTTGGATGTAGTTCATCTGGTCCTGGAGATTTAAATTCATTTAGTTTAAGAAGGTATTCCTGTACTACCTCTTTGCTTATTCTGTGCTGGATTTCCCCTATTGTGTCCTCTGTTCCTTTATCCTCAAGGTTGGTCGCCCTTTTCCTGTTACACATCTTCACAATTCAGTAAAGGGGTTTCTTTACACCTCTGCTTATATGTAAAGATACAGTATCTAACAGGTCATATAGGATTCCAGCAATATTTTTTTTAAAAAAACTAAGCAAACAATAAACACATTTACTTTACTATGTAAAAAACATTTACTTTACTATGTAAAAAAGAAATGACACATTAAACTACAGTTGTCCCTTCAGATTTGTTGGGGTTTGGTTCCAAGACCCCCCATGAATACCCAAATCCGTGAATACTCAAGTCCCATTATATGCAATGGCATAGCAAAATACTGTCCCTTATATAAGATGGCAAAATCAAGGTTTGCTTTTTGGATTATTATTTTTTTAAGAATATTTTCAAGCTGTGAATACTTAAATCCGTGAATGCCAAATCCGTGAATGTGGAGGGAGAACTGTACATAGTGAAGGCTTGCAAAAGTAGGTTCTTCCCCCCTCTCCCCAATTCATTTTAAACCGACCAATGGTTGGAACAATTGGAATTTCTGAAGGAGGCACATTCTGCATAGTGGTGCCACCTTGCTAAATTCTCTGCTCTGAAGACCGATGGAGCTGACTTCAGGGACATGTGGACCTACCAGGATGTAGTGCTCCAATTCTATCATTGATTGTGTTAAATTCTTTACATGTCAGTATTGTATTTCATTTTTTCAGCTGCTTTATGCTTTGTTCATGATGATGATTATCTTCTTTAGATTTACTGCACCTCTTCTCCAAAATTGGGACTCAAGCCAATTTGCAAATTAGAACAAGTACTATATAGATTAAAAATGGACAAACTATCAATATTAACACAGAATTAAACTACTGTACTCAGAATATTAAAACAATTTAAAATGTATAAGTAAAAATGATAAAAAGCAGTTAAAAAGCAATAAAATTAAAACAACACAGCATCCTCTTAAAGCCCTGTCTTTAAAAATGTTTAGTGTTAAAAACCTGTTAGAATTTTTTTTAGTCATTCCCTGCTGATGGAAAGATAGTGGGTGGCATTTCCTGGGAAAGGGGTTCCATAGCTGGGGGAAGCCACCAAGAAGGCCCTATTTTGTATTCCCACCAGTCATGCCTGTGAAGGTGGTGACAGTGAGAGAAGGCCTCTTCTGCAGATCTCAGCACCTGGCCAGGTTCATACAGGGAGATCCAGTCTGTCAGATAGCTTGGACCTAAGCCCTATAGGGATATATAAGTCATAACTGTTGAGGAAGTAGAGTGTCCCAGGGTGTTAGCCCCTTTTAGGAAACTCTATAAAGTTAAAACTGTTAAGAGTTAACTTTCTTGTAGCAGAGTGGCAGCTGTGACTTCAAAAATAGAACTAAGTTCTTGAATGAGAGAAAGAGAAGGATTTTAACATGCAGGAAATTCTGTCCTACCTAGGACCCACTTGCCCTAATAGCAAGAGAGTTGGGAGAAAGAGAATGCTGGATTTTTCCAACAATAACCAGTGCTCTATATTGTCCCCAGAAGTGGACCAGCAGCCAGTGGAACTGTTGTAGCCGGGGAGTTGTATGGTCCCTGTAACCCATCACAAACAGTGGTTGTGGAAGGTGGGTGGGTGGGGGTCTACATTTACTTATAAATCCCACGTATACACACACTCAGAGAGAGAGAGAGAGAGAGAACAACTGTATCTGTAAATTGTGGATAGGGTGACCCGATGCAACAGAGCCTACAGCTCCTGTATGTTTAATAATTGTGCAGGAGGGGAAAGACTGACAATCCATCAGTCTGTAAATCAATCCAGGCTCAGAGAAGAGGGTTTGTTGGGAAAATCATGTGACATCCAGGTAACTTGTAAACCCCCCCCCCTGCTTCTCTCGCTTTCTCTCTCTTTACAGAAATGGGACACTGAGAAGCATTGCCTGCTGATACATCCCATATTCTGACTCTCCCTGACCCATCACTCATACTACGTTGCTTTAAGCCTTTGAGCAATGGCTCATCTGTTGCAAAAACATCCATAAACTACCTTAAACCTTCTGCTTTTGAACTCTCAGTGTCCCTTCTTGCCTTCCCGCCACTCACTCTCTCCACCACGCTGGCCATGCCATCAGCCTCTTGTCAAGCAACCCAAAGGCAAGGCAAGAAAGACTTAATTGATCAGCTTCTGAAGTAGCCTTGAGAACTTGATTCAGATATTGACTTCTAGGGAGCGAGTTTAACTCCAGGTTCCAGAGGCAGCAAGAACGGAGCATCAAACCTATTAACCTCTGACCTTACCAGTTGGCGAGACATCACAGCAGCAGTAATTAGGAAGTCAATTGGAATCACATGTCTCACTTACACTGGCATGTCAATCAATAGTGTTGGTGACAGATTCATTAGGCTAAGCCTTGCAGCATAGGCTAGTAACAGGCTCATAAAATATACTTTTGGAGCAAGGCAAAAGTGAGGTGAGGGGGAGAATCCGCTGAAAGGACTTGTAGGGATGACAATATGTATTGAATACGATGCTTGCAATTTATGAAGGGCTCCTCGCTGGGTAACCTCTTTGACTTGGTCCTAAATTTTCCCAAGTAATTGCTAAATAAAACAAAACACAAAAAAAGTATACACTTTTTAAAAGAGAGAGATGTATTTCCCTCTTTCTTGACAGGACATTCTTTAACCTTAGTTACCACTAACAAATAATCCAGGAAGGTAAAACCTGAGTACTTATTTAATGTCTAAAGATAATGTTTATTACCAGCAGATTTTAAAGGAAGGCATTTATCCCATGTATGAATCATAGAATCATAGAACCATAGAGTTGGAAGAGACCACAAGGGCCATTCAGTCCAACCCCCTGCCATGCAGGAATAAACAATCAAAGCACTCCCGACAGATGCCCATCCAGCCTCTATTTGCAAACCTCCAAAGAAAGAGACTCCATTACTCTCCAAGGCAGCACATTCCACAATCGAGCAGCTCTTACCATCAGGAAGTTCTTCCTAATATTTAGGTAGAAACTCTTTTCCTGTAGTTTGACTCCATTGCTCCATGTCCTAGTCTCTGGAGCAGAAGAAAGCAAGCTTGCTCCTTCTTCAATATGACATCATTTCAAATATTTTAACATAGCTATCATGTCACCTGCATGTGTGTGCTTGTGTGTCTGTGTGTGCAGGTGTGGTATGAAAGCTGTTACCCTAAGGGCCAATACACACTATGTTAAATGTGTCACTTGCAGTGGCAATAGGGGATTCCTCCCCCCATTAATCTTAGATGCAGAGGGGACCAAGTTCCATAAAGATCACCTACATTAACCCTTTCCTTCCCCACCATGATCCTGACAAATGTCCCTCCTCCAGCTGCAGTTGTTTGCCTTCAAGATGTTTCTTGAGACATTTCTATGGGTCCTTATATTGGGAGAAAGGTGGAATATTGATGATGATGATGTTTCTAACTTAAACGACCTTAAGGTGAAGCTATCATGGGGTTTTCTTGACAAGATTTGTTCAGAGGGGGTTTGCCTTTGCCTTCCTCTGAGGATGAGGGAGTCTGACTTGCTCAAGGTCACCCAGTGGGTTTCCATGGACAAGTGGGGATTTGAACCCTGGTCTCCAGAGTCCAATGCTAAAATCAATAGACCATGCTGGCTCTCCCAGCTGTAAACAGCAATAGGGGAAAAGCACCCATTAACCCTAATGGGAGCTTCTTAAAGTTGCTAATCATGGTGCAAGGGAGGGTTTGTCAGGCTCAGGGAAGGACTAAACCCCTTCTCCACCAATGCATTATCCTCATATAAATCCCCTCATCTCAAATTAAAAGAGGAAAGCCCTGACATGATTGCGAACAATACACTTATTCTAATGTGTAGTAAGTTCCTGAGCATTTTTCTCCAGAAATTTGGGCAGCAATGCTTTATGCACTAACTTCTGAGTCAACTTGCATGAGAGTGGGCAGCATTATCAACTGTAATCATGGAAGCTTATTCCCAAGGAAACCTGTGCTTAGGATCAGGATGCTAACCGCACTCTGGAACTAAGCATTTATCTTGAGAGGCAGGAGGCGGTGGAGGTGGTGGAAGCTAAAAATGCAATGAAATATGATTTGTAAAGAAATCCTATCTTCCACATGCCAGTGTGATTTAAAGGTCCATCCCTTGATAGAAAGGATAGCCAATGTTCATATTCTCAGGGATCAATCTGTTCCAAACAGTGGTTTAGAGTCTGGAATTACTACACAAAATGGATCTCTCATATTCTATAACTATTCTATAAATTCTGGAGCATATTTAGAGAGTGTTATATACATATATACACATATACATCTATCAGAAGTATCAGCTTTGCTTGCATTAGAAACCCCTTATTCTCTGCCCCATTTCCCCCCTCTTCAGGTTTTTCTACTACTCTCTCTCTCTCTCTCTCTCCCCCCACCCCCACCCCCACCCCCCGTAGACTCTAAAGATTGTAGTGCAGGCTAAATACAGATTCTAATTAACAAAAATTCATTACTCTATTTTAAAAGGAAAATAATCTCAAGATGTATACACATTATGACCCCCTTATTCTTCATGCTAATTTCAAGTGGCTATACTTCTCATTCTTGGAGCTATGCTGGACACTTGCACAGAAATGAACCATATGCCCTGGTCAAATTTAATAAGTGCTATTCATAAGCTAGCATGATGTAGTGGTTTGAGTGTTGGGCTACAACCCAGGAGACCAAGTTTCGAATCCCTGCTCAGCCATGGAAACCCACTGGGTAATCTTGGGCAAGTCACACTCTCCCAGCCTGAAATGGAGAAGTGGACATGAACCTCTTTTTAATCTAAAACCTATTCATTAGTTAGTTAGGTTGTAGGCTCCAATGCATATGTAGATTTAAAGTCATTAGTAAGACTTAAGTTGCTTTTTCAACAAGAAGTTGCCTGCCTCTTTGTTCTTGAGGTTGGGTCAAAGCATTGTGCTATTTAGTCCTTGCCTCCAGCTCTGCTCTGCTACAATAAAGTTAATTCTTGACAGTTTTAACATTTAAGAAGTTTCCCAAAAAGCCCTGTTAAATGATAGGACAGTTAATTCAGTAGAAAAGGAATGGACTCCAATTAAAAAAAATTGGAAGGGGAGGTGGGAAAATCTGTGCAAATTTGACTTCTAGAGGTGATATGAAGCATTATTAGATACAGGGTTTCAGTATAAAAAAAACCTATAAAATATATACATGGAAACATTTGTTTATTTTATTTTTCTTTATTTTTTAATATAACATTTTTAGAGTCAGATTTGACATAACAATCCGGTGGGAGAAATTGGAAGAAAATTATGTAAGAAAAGGAAATCAACCTATGTATAATACGTAAGACAAGACAGTTAACTTGGTTGAAATAGAATGGACTCCATTTAAAAAATTCTGGAAGGAAAGATGGAAAAATCTGAACAGATTTAACTTCTAAAGATGGGTGAAATGCTAGTGGATTTAAGGTTTCAAAATGTATTCGTTCAATTTTGCTAGTTTTTCTTATTATAATTTAGATGTTGTCAAATTTGACATATAGATTTGATGAGATTAGAAGAATCTAGAGATACATTCCGTAACGAAAGGAAGTCAAGTACTAATAGATATAGCAAACCCCAAGCAAACCAGGAAGGAAGTTGGTAAAACTTAAAGTGAAGTAACCAAAATAAGCAGATATTTGTTTGTATAGATATATATGTACAGAAGCATTTATATAAATGTGTTTATTCATTTATTTTGTATCTATCTATCTATCTATTGCTCTTAGGTATGTTGCCATTTCCAACATGCTGATTGATCATTTAGGAAACTGACCAACCAATCAAAGCTCTGTTGGGCAGCCAATCAGCATGCTGGGGATGGGACCATGTGGAAATTTCACTCCTTTCTAAACATGGCGGAGGCAGAGGGGGTGTGAGTAGCATGGGGGAGGATGTGGCATGGTGTGTGTGCGTGAGACATGTACAGGGCACAGGGAGGGTGGCACAGAGTGCAGGGAAGGTAGCATGGGGTGTGGGGAGGGGGTGTGAGTGCAGGGAGGGTGGCATATGGTGGCACGGGGTGCGGAGAGGGTGGCGCGAGTGTGCAGAGGGTGGCACAGGGTGCAGGGAAGGCAGCACAGGGTGTGGGGAGGATGGCATGACCACAGGAGGGCGGCACACGGCAGAACAGGGTGAGGGGAGGGTGGCACGAGTGCAGAGAGGGTGGCACGTGGTGTGCAGAGGGTGGTGCAAGTGTGGGGAGGGTGACACAGGGTGCAGGGAAGGCAGCATGGGGTGCGAGAGGGTGGCGCAAGCGCGTGAGGGTGGAACATGGCAGAACGGGGTGCGGGGAGGGTGGTACGAGTGCAAGGAGGGTGGCACGGGGTGTGTGGAGGGCGGTGCGAGTGCGGGGAGGGTGGCACAAGGTGCAGGGAAGGCAGCATGGGGTGCAGGGAGGGTGGCACAAGCACAGGAGGGTGGAACGTGGCAGAGCGGTATGCAGGAAGGGTGGTGTGAGTGTGGGGAGGATGGAACGAGTGTGGGGAGGGTGGCACAGGATGCAGGGAAGGAGCACAAGGTGTGGGGAGGGTGGCATGAGCACGGGAGGGTGGCATGTGGCAGAATGGGGTGTGGGGAGGGTGGTACAAGTCCAGGCAGGGCAGCACGGGGCGTTCGGAGGGCGGTGTGAGTGCGGGGAGGGTGGCACGGGGTGCAGGGAAGGCAGCACGGGGTGCGGGGAGTGTGACACGAGTGTGCGAGGGTGGAACGTGGCAGAACGGGGTGCGGGGAGGGTGGTGCGAGTGCAGGGAGGGTGGCACGGGTGTGGGGAGGGTGGCACGTAGCACAGGGCACAGGGAAGGCAGCACAGGGTACAGGAAGGGTAGCACAGGTGTGAGAGGGCAGTACATGGCGGCACAGGGTGCGGGAGGGTGGCACAGGGCAGGCAGCATGGGGTGCGGGAAGAGTGGCGTGAGTGTGGGCAGGGCAGCGTGTGGCAGCACATGATGCGGGGAGGGTGGCATGTGTACCGGGGGGGTGTAACACATGGGGGGGACAGTGTACGTTACCCCGAGTATAGCTACTAATTATATCAGATTCTTTTGATGGTTAATTTCTTTTAAGGAATTGGATGTAAAAGTTACATATGATATAAGAGGATTTCTGAAATGTCTGAGTTGGTTTGGAAATGTAACACAATAAAAATATTTAGTAAAAAAATAAAAAATAAAAGACGTTTCCCAAGAAGGGCTAACACCCTGGGACCTCAAATTTTACTACAAAAACCCTTTGGCACAGCCAGGTCTTGATCTGCCACCAAATGGAGCACAGTGTAGAATCCTGGCACACCTATTGATGTGTTACAAACTTAATGTCACTGCTGAGCAGGCCCTGTTCCTACCAGATATTGCTGCACCTAATTCATCAGGGGCAACTTCTATCCCAGCCTTGGTGCCTTCCAAGGCCTTGGTTTGGACTCTGACTTGCCCAAAGTCACCCAGTGAGTCTTCATGGCTGAGGCAGGATTCAAACCAGGTATCCCAAAGTCCTAGTCCAACATTCAAACCACTACACCATGCTGGCTTTCATTGCTGTTATATGCTTTCAAGTCAATTCTGACCTATAGGAACCAATCCAATGGTTATCTTGGCAATATTTGTTCAGAGGAAGTTTGCCATTGCCTTTCTCTGTGGCTGAGAAGGTGTGACTTGCCCAGGGTCATCTAGTGAGGTTCCATGACTGAGCAAGAATTTGAATCTTGGGAGATTTTCAGACCTGCAAAATGCCGGTTTGCCGCGCGAGCAGCCTCCCGAAACTGCTGCGCGGCAAGGGTCTACTTCGGACGACGCTGTGCCTCTCGCGAAACCGTCCGTGTCACTTCCGTGAAGCTTGGGACGGCTCCGCGTCATATTTCAATCACGGAGGCTGCCCGTGCTTGAAATATGGCGCGGAGCCGTCCCAAGCTTCACGGAAGTGACACGGACGGCTTCGCAAGAGGCACAGCGTCGTCCGAAAAAGACCCTTGCCGCGCAGCAGTTTCGGGAGGCTGCTCGCGCGGCAAGGGACGATTTTTCCGTGTCTGAAAATCTCCTTCGTCCACCCTGTTCTGTTCCTATGTTGTGCTTGTTCTGTTTTCTCCCCGTGATATAGTAATCACGGGGAGAAGTCGTTAATAAGCACCCAGTTTGGTTACTGTTACAAAATCACTGGTGTGCGAATCAGATCCCGTCCCTGTTCTGGAATGACAGGGACGGGGGAGGAGCTCTGTGGCAGGCACTTCCTACCATGATCTGGACAGCCAGGTAAGTGCCACCCTTCCCACCCCCCTTCCCGGTTTACTTGTATTAATTTTTTTTAATTCTTTCTTTTGACAGCTGGGGGGGAGGTTAATATGAAATTCCCTCCCGTTAGTTCTCTCATGAGAATGAGCGGGAGTTCCCCCTGCCGGTCGTAAAAGCATTTACAGCCGGCCAGGCAAGGAGGGAGATGGACCGTTCCTGTTCTGGAATGGAGGTAAGTGTGTGAACATTTACCTCCATTCCATTGTAGGAATGGGAAAGGAGGTAGCGGGACAGAATAGGGACTTTTAGCCGGTGTGAAAATCTCCCTAGTCCAACACCCATACCACTACCCCATACTAGCTGTCTTGTAAATTACAACAATAAAACGCCATTAAACAAATTATCACCTTAAAACACAGTCAAAAGGAATTTAACAGCACATCAGTTTTTGAAAGTATAGCAGAAGCCTGCCATTTATGAAAAGCCCAGGCACCAACTAGGTTGCTAAAAGTCTCTCTGTTTTTTAAAATGTTTTTTCCCTATCAGTAGAAGAACAACAAGGAGGGGGTCAGCTTGGCTTCCCAATTTAGCAGCTGGAGTTGGTGACTTCCAGGTCAGAGAGGCAGTTGAATCCATTCATGGTTTTAACCTGTATGGATGTCATTCATTGGTGCTGCTTAGTAGGAAATGCAATGTCTTGGGGTAACCGCCAAGAAGGCCCTCTCTCATGCTTCCACCAAATGTGCCTCTGGGTGGTGAGATCAAGAGAAGAACTTCAACTGAAGAACTTTAAAATAAAATTAAAAAAACACAGGCATGCTCAGGGGGCAGATCATGGTCTTTCAGATAGCCTGGGCCAAAGGACCTCCACTGAAAGTTCTAGAAAAATAGAGTCATCCAAACTTCATTCTGGAGGCAAGATCCTGCAGCCATTCTTTATCCCCTCAATGTCCTCATATCTTTCACCAGACCAGAGGGTGCACACATGCAGTTCTAGAGTTGGCAGTTCAGTATCTTTCCAGGCCTGGGGGTTTCTGGGCCAAAACCTTTGACCTGAGGGTGGCCTATGGGGATGTTATTAAGTGTTATGCATTAAGCATCAGCCATAGTTGCTCAGAGCTTGTCATGAAAACACACACACAGCGAGAACACATAGAACATATTTTTCTGTTGGGAAATTAACTAAAGGGGCTGTTCTCAGATCAAGGTGACATGACAGCATTATTTCTTCCCACTTACTTAGGGAATCAGGATAAGGGGTATCAAATCTAGCTTACGTGCTTCTAACCACAAGGTGGATGAAAAGCAGAGTGGAGGGTGGGCCCTGGTGCCACAATGACTGAGAGGGAGGGAGGAAGCTACCTAAGGGTGCATCTACACTAGAAATAATGCAGTTTAAGTGCTGTAACACCATCCTATGGAATCCTGGGATTTATAGTTTTACAAGGTGTTTAGCCTTTTCTGCCAAAGAGTGCTGGTGCCTTACAAAACTACAACACTACAAAACTGTATTATTTCTACAGTGTAGATGCACCCTAAGTCAATATGTAGACTCCCTGGAGAGTCTTTGCAAGTCGCAGCAATACATCAACTGTAGCAAGCTGCTGACTTACTAGCTGAGCTAGAGATTTGCACTTAGACCTTGCCTCTTGCCTGGAGCTGAGCCCACCAAAACTGGAGAATGTGTACCTTTATCTCCCACCTGGAGATGATCCACAAAAACTTGAAAGTCAGGGACCAGGCCTACTCAGTTCCCAAGCCATGTCAGAACTCCAGTGGAATCTCCGAACAAAGATGAATGACAGAATTAGGGGCATACTTATCAAATTTGCAGATGACAACAAATTAGGAGGAGTAGCTAATACCATAGAGGATAGGATCAAAATTCAAAATGACCTGGATAGACTGGAGAGCTGGGCCAAAGCGAACAAAATGAAATTCAGTATGGAGAAATGTAAGGTACTGCACGTAGGGCGGAAAAATAAAAATGCATAGATATAGGATGGGGGAGACCTGGCTGAACGAGACTACGTGTGAAAGTGATCTAGGAGTCCTAGTAGACCACAAGTTGAACATGAGTCAACAGTGTGATGCGGCAGCTAAAAAGGCCAATGCAATTTTGGGCTGGATCAATAGAAGTATAGTGTCTAGATCAAAGGAAGTAATAGTGCCACTCTATTCTGCCTTGGTCAGACCTCACTTAGAATACTGTGTCCAGTTCTGGGCACCACAATTAAAAAAGGATATTGACAAATTGGAGCGTGTCCAGAAGAGGGCAACTAAAATGGTGAAAGGTCTGGAAACGATGCCTTATGAGGAGAGACTTAGGGAGCTGGGTATGTTTAGCCTGGAAAAGAGATGGTTAAGGGGCGATATGATAGCCCTGTTTAAGTATTTGAAGGGGTATCACATTGAGGATGGAGCAAGCTTGTTTTCTGCTGCTCCAGAGACAAGAACATTGAGCAATGGATGCAAGCTCCAGGAACAGAGATTCCACCTCAACATTAGGAGGAACTTTCTGACAGTAACAGCTGTTCGGCAGTGGCACACACTCCCTCGGAGCGTGGTGGGGTCTCCTTCCTTGGAGGTCTTTAAACAGAGGCTGGATGATGATCTGTCAGGGATGCTTTGATTGTGATTCCTGCATGGCAGGGGGTTGGGCTGGATGGCCCTTGTGGTCACTTCCAACTCTACAATTCTATGATTCTATAAGTGGTGGTCAGTGCAGACCAAACAGGTTCCGCATAATATGCCCCAGTTGCCGAAACTTGATCAGAGGTTGCATAAATTTAGAATGGGCTTGCTTGAATTCATAAAGTTTCACAGACCTTGCCACAGTGTTAAGAGAATCCCAGAAGAAGAGCCAGAAACAAATAACCATTTAAGTCCCACCTTTGCCTGTCTGCAGCCAATTTTATCATCCCTTTCTGCTTCATTGACCAATGGATTTCGGTTTTATTCTACCAGCTTTGCACCTTTTTATTACTATTATTCTGATCATCATTATCAGAGCGCAGTTTTGGATGCTATTTTGATCTGAATCTCTTATGAACCCTTATAGTTCTGTTCATGACAAGGGATGCTGCGGGTGGAGGGAAGAGAAATTGTCATTTATACTCCATGCCAACATATTGTTTGTTTGTTTTTTAAATGACACATTGACTTGTGGAGGTGATAGGAGAAAGCTGGGATGTAAAGATATAGAGTCAGCAAAGTGTATAACTTCTGGCATATTACTGCTTAATCCTAACATAATTATTCTCATCCTTTTATTTGATTAACTTCTAATGGTTCCTCTTGGTGTTAAAGGTCCCAGACTGATCATTTGATTTTAGTGTCTGCTATAATTACCGATAATGTTCTTTTGCAAGACAATTTAATGATAACCACATAACAGCCTATATGAGGAAAGCTGCAGGGTTTCAATACTTTTGAGTAATATAAAATACATTAGACTAACATAGGCCATCAACATGACAGGGAATGTTTGATTTACACTCAGGACTCCCAGTTAGGGAGGCATCTTGGAATTCTACCCCCCCCCTCTTTGCTTTTCCTTTTCCCTCTTGCCTTCCGTTTGGCAAGAAATGGTGAGAAATAGCGGACTGGTTGGCAGCTTGCTGAAAGACTGCTCACAAACCAGAAGTGGGACATAGCCAGGAACTCATGTGATCCACCAGAATATCATTGTCTAGAAGATAGAAGAGGCAACAAGGGGATCAATTGTTTTAGATTTGATCCGAACCAACAATGATGATCTGGTCAGTAGGGTGAAAGCGGTGGGATCCTTAGGTGAGAGTGATCATGTTCTCCTGGAGTTTGTGATACAGAGGAAAGGGAAAGCCAAGCATAGTCAGACACGTATTCTAGACTTTATGAAAGTTGATTTCAGTAAACTTATGGAAATCCTGGTGTGGTCCTGTGGTCAGGAATACTAAAAGAGAAGGGAGTTCATGATGGATGGGAATTTCTTAAAAGTGAGATATTAAAGACACAACTTCTAATGAGAAGGAAAAATGGGAGGTGTCTAAAGAAACCAAGATGGCTGCCTAAAGAACTTTCAACTGAGCTAAGATTTAACAGCGACATATACAAGAAATGGAAAAGGGGGGAAATCACCAAAGAGGAATTCAAACAAATAGCCAGCACATGTAGGGAGAAAGTCAGAAAAGGTAAAGCACAGAAAGAACTCATTCTATGATTGTATGATTCTGTGATTACATTCAGGATAGGGAAGGAATTGAAATCATGTAGTCCTCCAGATGTTGCTGACTTCAACTACATCAGCCCATAACTGCATAGCCAATGGCGAGGGATGCTGGGAGTAATGGGGATAATATTATTGCTGTACTGGGAAACATTTATTCAAAACTGGTGCCAAAAACCAGTTAGTTTTAATTCCCTTTGTAAGCACACTTAGCAGAGTTACTGTTTAAAGATGCTTGCACAGGAAAAACGTAGCAACTCCAGACACAGAAACTTTGAATAGCCATTCACCCTTGCTTGCTCCCCACCCCCACTTTCCACACTCTAGCTTAAACAATCAAAATACTCCAATGTAGCTTTTAAAAAATATAGAAAAGTTCCTTACTCATGAGTTTCATATGCATCTCAAAGTTCACAGGAATAATAACTTGAAGGTAGACAAGAATAACAAAATATATCTTGAAAGCTACATTTCTAAAAGCAAAACATGCAGGAGCATGTCCATGAGACATGCTGCCTCTAGGGCATCTTCATGGCGGGTCTTTTTTGTGGTATCTTCCAGAACAAAGAGGGACTTGAGGGACCTCCTTCTTCCAGAAGGCACTCCGATTATCTCATCCTGTTTACATTCAGCATTTAGCCATTTCAGCAGTTAAACAGAGTCAGCATATTTGATTGTAACTACTGTGTGTATCCCAACAGGGAGTAAATCTTTAGAATCACCTATAGGGCAACAGGATTCTCTCCCATGGCATAGCACAACACTGGCTAGTGGTAATCTCAAACTACAAGGACTTTATCCGACAAGTCAAATACGGCATCATAAGGACACCTAATGATTGCAAAAAGGCGCACATACCAGACGTCACCCTTTTGCGATCATATATCATTTAAAACCATCTTATTTTATTGACGGCCCAAGCTGTCAATAGATCTCCGGTAGCGATTTGTTGCCAGCATTGCTGGCATTTGAATCCGCACTCCATTGTACTCATGTGAATGCAGCATCAATGGGCAAACGCTTCCAGGTAAGATCAGGACAGCTAGGTAAGATAGGCCCTTTTTATCACACACACACACACACACACACACACTTTCCATGTGCTTGGAAATTTCAATGTGTGTTTTTGTGCTTTCCTTACCTTTTTGTGTCTTTGTTTTGTTTTGTTATTTGAAATTCCTGCACAAGTGTCTTCTCATGAGAATCCAGGAGATTTCAAACCTGGAAGTAAACAGAGCTCTGTTACCACCAGAAAAGCCTCTTTAATGCCAGTAAAAGTGTGTGTGTGGGGGGTCTTTTGCTGGCATAAAAATGCCACAATTTATGCCGGCAAAAGAACATTAAAGTGGGGTGGTCTGATAAAGTCCTTAAACTGAGGTCCTAAAGTGTAGCATTTCTCCACCAGGATTTCCTGGAACCCTAGGGTTCCCTGAGGGGTCATACCTCCCTGAGAGATGTGATTTTAAAACATTTTTCTAGCTGTAGATGTAATAATTTTTAGACAGGGTTTTCCTGAGATCTGAAAATTATTTCAAGGGTACCTCCAGGGTAAAAAAGTTGAGAAAGGCTGATGTAAATCTCTATACGTGGAATTACAAATTGAGGCCTTCAATATACATGACCATAAGTCCACCTTATGCTTGCATTCGTATGCATTTTTTGTTGTTACGGAGGTGGGTATTTTCTTCCTACTTCCACAATGTCCACAGCACTGAGAACTTCTGGAGAGGAGAGGAGGAAGGGGAGGAGGAGCTGTCCAGCCACTGTAGGGATGTATGCATGTGTAAGACACCATGGATGGTGAGCATCTGACACTGGCTTCACTGTTGTTGTTGTTGTTGTTGTTGTTTTGGACAAACTCCTTCTTGTTGTTGCTGTGCATCATCACATCCTTTCCAGCTTATGGCAACCCTAAGGCGAACCTATCATGGGGTTTTCTTGGCCAGACTTGTTGCAAGGCAATTTGCCATTGCCTTCCTCTGAGGATGGAGAGTGTGTGACAAGCTCAAGGCCACTCAATGTGTTTCCATGGCTGAGTGAGGATTCAAATGTCTGCCTCCTGGAGCCCTAGTCCAACACTCAAACCATTATGACACACTGGTTCTCAAAATTAAATCCAATGTTTGTACAGCCGAACTGAATACAGCCTTTATACAGCCTTTCCTGAATAGCTATCCCAGCCCGAAGATTCAGCTGTCTTTTCCCCTTGACTTGCCAATGTATCATTTCATTTTTTTTCTTTCCTTTTAATTATTGTGTGTTTTTAGTCCTTTCTAATTTAATACTGTTTTAAGGGGTGGGTGGGTTAGGGTACTGTTGTAATAATGGAGCTTTTATGCTGTAAGCCACCCTGATTGTGTTGCAGAGGGGTGGGATAGAAATAAATATTATTATTATTATTTTAAATACATATTCATTCTGTGTTTACCGTTACCTGCATTTTCCTTTCCTCCCTTGTGTAGGCTGTCCAGGGCAGAAATGATGCATGCTTATTTATTATTATTTTTTATTCCCCAATCCCACCCACCCCCAAAACTCTCAAGTTCTTTCCATTCTGTACATGAAGAAATCTGTGAATTTTGGAAGCTTCTCAACAAAACTCACTGGATGAAATTCTCAGCTATCTGTACTGGCCAAATTCAATAGGTACAGCTAATCCTGTGCAAGAAGAAAGGTGAGATAGAAATAATACATGTATAAATATATTATGAATTAAATAAGTAAATAATCCTAGTTTTAGCATCCCCTACTGCCCCCTCCCTATGATATTGGACACTTTGGGGGATCGAACTGGCCAAAGGTGAACCAAAAAGAGGTCAGGTGGAGGTCACAATGACTGAGATGTGTCTTAGCAATATTTGGACAAGCAAGCCAATTTAGGATTGTGTGGAAGCCCCTTAGTAAATAAAACCATTAAGGAGGTATGTGCTAATTCAGCAATGAGTCATCCAACCAAACAATTAAATGACCTCTCCCAACCCCACCCCCAACAAAATCTCACCTTGGACCCCCTCCTGTCCTGCATTGCAAGATTATTGTAAGCCCATCAATTCCTGTCTCCAAGCCATCAAAGCAATCAGCTGAGTTTCAGCTTCCTTTGTCTAAGCAATCAGTTGAGATTCATTCCCTTTTGTCTATCTGGTGGGAAAACCATCCAGACATTGTCCTAATCAGAGTACCCCTTCAGGATATGAAACAGGGTATAAATATTAGTCTCCTAACAATAGCAAAGTGTGCCAGAGATGGACACTAACACTCTGCCGGATTCTCTGTGCCACTCTCAAATGCTATTCTGATCCTCTTTTCTGCATGGAACTCTACTCTTCAAGACTATAACCCTATCTTCCTTAACCTCTCTCTATCCAATCTCCCCACCTTTCTTTCCAATAGCCTTGTATGGTTTCTGGGAATGTGTGTTGCATATGTGAGTTCACTTTGTGTTATTTCCAATTAAAAAAATACTTCATTTCACTTTAGAAGAAAAATGTCTGTGAAGAAATATGTGGCAATTCTAATTCAGAAATGGTTGAGAACACAGAGACTGAAAGCCAAGGGCTTAAGAGCTATGGACAGTTCTGTGAGTTTTGCTTTTATTTATTTATTTATTTATACCCCGTTCTTCAGCCACCAGGCTATCAGAGCAGCTTACAAATTGTTTTAAGCAATAGCAATTAATTTACACATCTACACTGCATTAAGCAGTTTCCAATGTGTGTTAGCACTTTTCTCTCTACTCCTGCCCACCTCCTCTTGCTTCCCTCCCTCATCTAACACTGAACAAGAAGGGATATGAAAAAGAGCCTCACTTCCACTGCTTCTCCCATCGCCCACTGCCAAGCGCCGCTTCAGGGGAGAGGGGCACAGGGGATGTCTCCTTCCCTGCCCTTGATTAGATGCCATCCCAAAGAGGGTAAGGGTTAGGGACCAACAGAGAGAGTTGTCAGGTCACTCTTACTCACCTTTGCTTTGTTTAATTATTCCTATATTCTTCCCATGGGCTTGTCTAGAGGGGCAATATACTCCCACCTTGACCCCATCTCAGAGCCTCGAAGTCCATACGACACAGGGCATTCTCCCCATTCTGCCCTGGGGCAGTCCTCACCAACCCCAAAGCAGATACAAGGCTGAGATGGGGGAAGACAGGGTAGAGTCCAATACAATGTTATAATATAATGCCTGTTTAAATCTGTTTCCATCCAGAGGAAATGGATCAGGCCCCGTGGGACTGCAGGAGCCCATCCTGGCAGGCTGCCCTCTCTGCCGCCGCCATCTCCCTAGCTCTCCCAGAAGGCAGGAAGGCATCCAGCTGCATGTGACCAAGGCTGGTCACATTCAGGGGGCCTTGATCACATGTTGTGGAGCCCCTTCCTGCCTTCTGAGACAGCAAGGAAAATGGCAGTGGTGGCAGCTGTAGCAACGGCCTGGCGTGCTTATCAGGACTTCCTCCCATTCCATAGAGGGAACAGGGGAACAATGGGCATGATCCACCACCAGGATACAGCAGCAGGGAGCCGGCATATCCTGGCTTGTGCAGATGAGCCCCATGTTATTGGTGAAGAAATTTGGTAAGTTCTAATAAAAAAAAACCCCAAACTGAATCAAATTATCCACAATCTCTAGCTGAATCCTGCAGTTACAGCCAGAATTCTGCCGTTACACCCTTCCTTCCAGAAATCTTTTTACTTTATGGATGCAAAATATGGGCGCTGGAGGCAAACAATATCTCTTTGATCTATTATTAACCTTGGACACATTAATTGCAAATAAAAACACATGTATTTGTTCTTCTTCTTATCAGCAAAAACAATAATGTTGCTATGGTCAGGCAAAATTGGGCTTCTTGTTGTTGCAATTATATATAATGGGACTTGAGCATCCATGGATTTTGGTAATCCACATGGGGGGGGGAGTTCCTAGATCCAAACCCCAGTGTATACCATGGACAATTGTACTTCAATTGATGCAAACTGAGTTCAAAATGTAAAAGTAGTTTGTACTCAGTTAATTTGGGCAGGGGGAGAAGAGGAAGAGGTGGAATCTTGTCCTTCCCAGCAGACTCAGGCAAGAGCAAACTGCTGCTGCCTCTCTTAGCTCTTGTTCTTCCTCATTAGCAGCTTTTGACATCTTGATCATGTTGGAAAAATCCAGCATTCTCTCTCCCTCCATGCTCTTGCCATTAGGGTAAGTGAGCCCCTAGGTAGGACAGAATTTCCTGCATGTTAAATCCTTCTCTTTCTCTCATTCAAAAACTTGCTTGCTCTACCTTTGAAGTACATGGTTGTAAATAGTTTGCAATCAAGCAACAAGACCATGTGACCTAGAACACTTCCTTTGGTCTTGGTCATATAAAGATATATCCCTTCTCTACTCTTCTTCGTTGCCATGCTTCCTTTGCATAGAGATGGTGAGTTAAGATGAAGCATCTATCTCTTACCCATACCTATTCATTAGTTAGTTAGGATGCAGGCTCTCCATGCATATGTCAATACATATCCATTAGTAAAGTTTTAAGTCTTTTAACTTATAGCTGCCTGCCTCTTGTTTTTGGAGTCAGAGCAAAGTAATGTACATTGAGCACATTTTAAACTGCGTGGAGTTTCACAAAAGAGCTAACACCCTGGGACACTCTTATTCCCTACAGACCGCACTGCAGTGTTGCTTGCCCATGTGCATCCTGGTTTTCCTCTGTGAAATGTTTAAAGGTGTTTAATTCCAAATAAAGAAATATTAAACAGGCTGTATCCAAACTGAATGTTTCATATAGCCAGTATATGTACTGACTCAGTGCTGCAATGGAAACAAAATGGCACTATCCAGGCACAAGAGGAGGCATCAGACATGTTGTGAGAATTCAAAAGCTTGAAATAGTACAAAAATAACTGAAAGGGGGAGAAAACTCAGTGGAAGGACAAACCCCTAATAGTTCTATGAGGGCTGAACATAGCCAGTGGGAATGGAATGCTGAGTGTTTGGGGTGCGTGGAAACATAATACTGGGAAGAGGTGGAATGCAGCATCCTAAAAAGTGCATAGCTGGCTGGGACCATGAACAGGATTGTGATAATGCAACATTTTTGTTTCAGGTCACATTTATCATGACCAAGGACTTTTTTGGACAAAGAAAAATAATGCAAGCAGCATCTCCAGCTTGCGAGGCTGCTGTGCTGCAAAGCGCCCCTTTCGTATGACGCTCGCCCCTGCCGGTACTGTTGCGGTACCGCAGGGAGAGCTGAGCATCATATTTCATTGATTTTTACTCATGATCAACTTTCGTGAGTAAAAAATCAACGAAATATGATGCTCAGCTCTCCCTGCCATACCGCAACAGTACCGGCAGGGGTGAGCGTCATACGAAAGGGGCGCTTTGCAGCGCAGCAGCCTCGCAAGCTGGAGAGGCTGCTTGCATTATTTTTCTTCGTCCGAAAAAGTCCTAAGAGTAATTGGTCTGACAGTGGCTTCCATCCTCCATAAATATGTCTAATCATCTTTTAAAGGTGTCAAAAATGGTAGCTGCCACCCACCCTCTGAAAATAAAAGTAATCAGATGAACCTGACTTGTAGCTCGAGTTTGGGGAAATTGGCTGCAATCCTGTATCATCTGTTAGCTATGTAGTTACCTAGTTAAGTAACATCTCCTAGTCCACCCAGCTCCAATCCTGATTTACGGGGCAGCAGGTACTGTAAGCAACGGGGATCTGTTCCTGTGTCAATTAAGGCTCAGCAGACTGACATTTCCATCTGCTGTCACAAGCAATCCCCAGCGTGACAGTCAGAATCAGAGTCCCTGTTGCAATTCTCCCTTGCACCAGAGATCACTTGCAGGGTCGTGGAAAGTTCAGTCAACCCCTTCCCAATGGACAGGTGAACAGACTTCTGCAACTTTCAGTAGTTTCTGCCCGTTGAATGAGGGCTGGTGGACTTACATGATCTCTACATATTCCCTAAACCAGTAAAAACATAGGGATCATGAATATGAACCAGTCACAAATGTGTAATTCTAGGTTATGCATTCGTAACTGCCATAGTGAATTCCAGCCATTATTGTTTTTGACAGAAACTGATGGTGCTCTCCAGCCTTGCCAGAGGCTGAGTGGGAAATTCTGGCAGTTGCTATCCAAAAAAAGCAACTCTCCCAAGCTTGGGGCCCTTTCACACTACATTGTCATAGCACTATGATTCCACTTTAACTGCCATGTCTGCATCCTATGAAATCCTGGGATTTGAAGTTTGGGGAGGGGAGGGACATTTAGAATTTATGTAGAGAGTGGTATTTAGAATATTTAGAATATTTAGAGCTCTAGCATTTACTAAGCTCCAATCCCAGGATCCCATAAGATGCAGCCATAGCAGTTAAAATGGAATCATAGCACTATAACTGTGTAGTGTGTAAGGGTCGTTGGCAATTCGGCAATTGTTTTCAGTGTCCTCAGCGCAAGGACCCAACAGTGGGAGGCAAAAAAACTTGCACAGGGAGCAAGTAAAGGGAACACATGGTCTCAGATGTCTCTACACTAATGCACAGAGCATGGGAAATAAGCAAGATGAACTAGAACTCCTTGCACTACAAAACAAATATGATATAATAGGCGTTACTGAAACCTGGTGGGACGAGTCTCATGATTGGAATGTAGGAATAGAGGGGTATAACCTTTATAGGAGAAACAGGCCAAACAGGAAAGGAGGAGGAATAGCATTATATGTCAGGGATATTTACACCAGTGAAGTGATCCATGACATCAATACTGGAAGCCAGGTGGAGAGCATCTGGATAAAAATTAAAGGGGAGGGAAACAACAGGGATGTTATTGTGGGACTCTACTACAGACCCCCAAATCAGACGGAGGAATTGGATGTTGCCTTTCTAGAACAGATGAACATACATGCAGAAAGGAGAGATGTAGTAGTGATGGGTGACTTCAACTATCCTGATATTTGCTGGCAATCTAACTCAGCCAAAACTACAAGGTCTAGCAAATTCCTTACATGCCTGGAAGACAATTTCATGGTCCAAAAGGTGGAAGAGGCAACAAGGGGGTCAGCTATTTTAGATCTGATCCTAACCAACAGAGACGACCTTGTTAATGGGGTGCAAGTGGTGGGATCCTTAGGTGAGAGTGATCATGTTCTCCTGGAGTTTGTTATACAATGGAAAGGAGAAGCCAGGCATAGTCAGACACGCATTCTTGACTTTAGGAGAGCTGATTTCAATAAACTCAGGGAAATACTGGGGATGATCCCATGGTCAAGAATACTAAAAGAGAAGGGACCTCAAGACGGTTTTGACTTTCTCAAAAGGGAGATACTGAAGGCACAATTTCAAACAGTACCATTGAGGAAGAAAAATGGGAGGTGTCTCAAGAAACCAGGATGGATGACTAAAGAACTTTCAATGGAGCTAAGTTTTAAACGGAACATGTATAGGAAATGGAAAAGGGAGGAAATCACCAAAGAAGAATTCAAACAGATAGCGAACACGTGTAGGAGTAAAGTCAGAAAAGCTAAAGTGCAGAATGAGCTCAGGCTTGCTAGGGAGGTTAAGAACAATAAAAAGGGGTTTTTTGGGTATGTCCGCAGCAAAAGGAGGAAGCAGGAAATGATAGGGCCACTACGTGGAGAAGATGACAAAATGCTAACAGGGGACAGAGAAAAGGCAGAATTACTCAACACCTTCTTTGCCTCAGTGTTTTCAGAAAAGGAAAAGGAGGACCAACCTCAGGAAAATGGAACAGAGGACACAATAGGGGAAATCCAGCTGAAAATAAGTAAAGAGGTAGTACAGGAATACCTTCTTAATCTAAATGAATTTAAATCTCCAGGACCAGATGAACTACATCCAAGAGTATTAAAAGAGCTGGCAAATATAATCTCAGAGCCATTGGCAATAATATTTGAGAACTCCTGGAGAACAGGAGAAGTCCCAGCAGACTGGAGGAGGGCAAACGTTGTTCCCATCTTCAAAAAGGGGAAAAAAGAGGATCCCAACAACTATCGTCCAGTTAGTCTGACATCAATACCAGGGAAGATTCTAGAACAGATCATTAAACAGAGAGTCTGTGAACATTTAGAAGGCAATGCCATAATCACAAAAAGTCAGCATGGGTTTCAGAGAAACAAGTCATGCCAGACTAATCTGATCTCTTTTTTTGATAAAGTTACCAGCTTGGTAGATGAAGGGAATGCTGTGGACATTGCATACCTTGATTTCAGTAAGGCCTTTGACAAGGTTCCCCATGACATTCTTGCAAACAAGCTTGTAGAATGTGGGCTAGACAAGTTAACTGTTCAATGGATTTGTAATTGGTTGACCGGCCGAACCCAAAGGGTGCTCAGCAGTGGCTCCTCTTCGTCTTGGAAAGATGTGACCAGTGGGGTGCCACAGGGTTCTGTCCTGGGCCCAGTGCTATTCAATATCTTTATCAATGACTTAGATGAGGGAATTAGGGGCATACTTATCAAATTTGCAGATGACACCAAATTGGGAGGAGTAGCTAATACCCTAGAGGACAGGATCAAAATTCAGAATGACCTGGATAGACTGGAGAGCTGGGCCAAAGCTAACAAAATGAAATTCAATACGGAGAAATGTAAAGTACTGCATTTAGGGCGGAAAAATGAAATGCATAAATATAGGATGGGAGAGACCTGGCTGAATGAGACTATGTGCGAAAGGGATCTAGGAGTCCTAGTAGACCACAAGTTGAACATGAGCCAACAGTGTGATGCGGCAGCTAAAAAGGCCAATGCAATTTTGGGCTGTATCAATAGAAGTATAGTGTCTAGATCAAGGGAAGTAATAGTGCCACTCTATTCTGCCTTGGTCAGACCTCACTTAGAATACTGTGTCCAGTTCTGGGCACCACAATTCAGAAAGGATATTGACAAATTGGAGCGTGTCCAGAGAAGGGCAACTAAAATGGTGAAAGGTCTGGAAACAATGCCTTATGAGGAGAGACTTAGGGAGCTGGGTATGTTTAGCCTGGAAAAAAGACGGTTTAGAGGCGATATGATAGCCCTGTTTAAGTATTTGAAGGGATGTCACGCTGAGGATGGAGCAGGCTTGTTTTCTGCTGCTCCAGAGACTGGAACACGGAGCAATGGGTGCAAGCTCCAGGAACAGAGATTCCACCTCAACATGAGGAGGAACTTTTTGACAGTCAGAGCTGTTCGGCAGTGGAACACACTCCCTCGGAGCGTGGTGGGGTCTCCTTCCTTGGAGGTCTTTAAACAGAGGCTGGATGGCCATCTGTCGGGGATGCTTTGATTGTGATTTCCTGCGTGGCAGGGGGTTGGACTGGATGGCCCTCGTGGTCTCTTCCAACTCTGCAATTCTATGATTCTATGATTTACAAAGGGGACATAATACAGGAATTGAGAGAGATGGGTTGGAGAGGGAAGCAACACAGTTTTCCTACTGGGAGCAACAGCCACAAAAAGGTTAACAGTGGACAGTGCATCTGCTGTTCTTTTTTTTTTCCTTTCCTTTTACTCCAGGATAATGGCATTTGGACCAATGCCGGCGTGTCCTCTTTAGAGTGCTTTATGCCCCATTAGTATTATTGCAAGTCTTGGGACCCACATGTTCAAGCACTTAATCAAAAGCAATGGGTTGAAAATCATGTTTCCACTGCTCCTCATATTTGATTCATTCCTCCCAGATAGAAAGAAGTAAAAAACACATTACTCGCATCCAAACAGGACATGCATTATCCACTAAGCAGTTGAGAAGGCTATCATTGGGTTTTATCCCTTTGGGTGCAGGAACGGACAAGAATTTCTCCCACTCATCCATTCAGAGAGCTCAGGCTCCCATTTTTCATCCGACACCCCTCCGACGCCCACCCCTCTCCCCTCTGTCTGACAGACAATCCTTTAGTTTTTCCATAGATCTCGCTTTTAAAGACACATCCCTGTCACTTCTTTTAATTGTCGGCTGCAGGCAGTGGACATTGAGGGGACAGCGGGGGAGAGGAAAGAAGCCCTTGCAAACACACCGCGGCGGCATGGTGTGCGCCTGAAGTCGCAATACTTTCTCAGAAGATCCCCTGAGGAGTTTGCCCGAGACAAACCTAATAAATGGGAGAAAGGCATACCTTAAGGGAATCCTTAATTTATACATTTAATTACCCAGAATCCTCTCTACCTCTCGGTTAACATTCCTTCTTTGGGGTCTTGGGTATGCACAGCTGCCTGGTGATCAATTCTGCATGGGGAGATTGAGTCGTGTCACCTGGGATGGCAGGCTCCATCAAAAGAAGAAGTCTAAATCTGCAGACCTAATGAGTCTGAGGTTTTAGCATAATAGGATTGCATTACTTCTTTTAAGTGTAGGTGAAATTACACTACTTGCGTTGCATATAATGGTATGAATCCTATTGCTAGTCCCAACTGGAATAGACCTATTGGATCAATAGGATTTTCCCATGATTTTTGATTCAGTAAGTTTTCTCTAACTGCAATTAGCCCATTGGATCCAGGCCAGTGTATACAAATAAAGTGCATAACCCCACCCCCACCAAATAATAATAATATGGAACTAGTGTTGTAATATAATTCCAATTACAGAGCAGTTTTGGGTCCACCTAAAATGGCATGACCTTTCCTAATGGGGCAGGGAAGGATTAGAAAAATGTACATCCATTTCACAGATTTATTCCATTCTTTCAGCAGCCTTGAGATTACAGGCTATTTTATTTCTTTATTTAATAACCTGTTTTCTTCTTGCATAGGATACAAAGTGGCTTGCATCCAATTTAAAATGAGATACATCTAAAAAGACCATTAGTACAAAAGTTTTTTTTTAATGAACAAACAAGTCTATAAAAAGACATTTATAATAGAATAGAAATGATAACAGCACAGCCCCATTCAAAGCCCCTTCTGCCCCATGAATTTTTGAGCTAAGGCCTGTCTGAATAAAAAGGTCTTTGCCTGCTGGAGAGAAGGGGCCAGTCGAGTCTACCATGGAAGGGAACTCCACAGCCTGGGAGCAACTGCCCAGATGGCTCTCTCTTGTCCAAATGCACCTGTGAGGGTGGTGGGAATGAGAGAAAGCCAATTTGTTTCCAGACAAGGCACAAAGTGTTGTTTTTTACCTTTAAAGCCCTACATGATTTTGGTCCTGGTTATTTACGGGATCGCCTTCTCCCATGTAATCCGCTCCGTACACTCAGGTCCTCTGGGATACATTTACTCCAGTCAGCCAGGACTAGGCTGGCAACTGTCACCCAGACGGTCTTTTCATCAGCCACCCCTAGACTCTGCAATGGCCTGCCAGAAGACTTTTGGCAGTTGAATACACTGACTGAATTTAAAACAGCATTAAATACTAGACTCTTTTGGCTGGCCTATCCAGATGATTTTTAAACTGTGAATTTTAAATTGTTTTAATATGCACAGTTTTATTCTTTTAATTGATATTATGTGTTTTAATGGCTTTATGTATTTTAATCCTCCCCAAAATAGTACTCTACGGTGAACTCGCCACGGGTCAGCGTAAGAGGGGCGCTCCAAAAAAGCGATACAAGGACACCCTCCAACAACATCTCAGGCTTGGCCAAATTGATGACCAACAATGGTCCGCCCTGGCCTCACATCGGGAGGCATGGAGACACACTATCCACAATGCTACAGCCTTATTTGAGAACTCACGCCGAACAAGTCTTGAAGAGAAATGGCAACGCAGAAAGAATCACAACCCGGTAACATCACCCGAGGAAACCTACTGCTGTGCTTTCTGCAACCGGACTTGTCTATCTCGGATTGGCCTTTTTAGTCATCAGTGCGCTTGCAGAAAGTGCAGGATGAGTCCTTCCTGAATTTTCGTTTGCGAAGAAAAGCCAGAGAGAGAGAGAGAAGTTTTAATTTATATTAGTTGTTCTGTATAAATCTATTGTTCCCTGCCTCAGTCCTTGCGTAAGAAATAAATAAATATATCATCATCATCTTGAAGATCTTATAGAACTCAGACAGGTTTATATCGGGAGATACTGAGCTTGGCTACACCAACAAGAAAACCTGGCTTATCTTCAGGCTTCCCTGGTCTGTAGTAACCATGGGTTTGCCTACGTGATCACTACACACACTGAGGGGAGTTCGGGCTCATTGTCTACACACAGTTTCCCCTTCTGAACTCACCACGGTCTGATAAATCTCAGTCTGCATGGCCATGTGGCTATGGACGCTTTGTTTCTTCCCCTCCTTCCCTCTTCCATGCACATCCATGTACCTATCTCTCTCCCCATGGCTTGGAGGGGCTTCAGACATCCAATTAAGCAGAGGTATGTGCAGCTAACAATATGGGTATGCTGGTATGCACGTCTCCGCATAACTGCCATGTGTGCAAAAAATAAAGAGGAATCTCTAAAAATTGAAACAGCAGGAAGGGTCAGCTGATCACCTAGAATCATAGAATTGTAGAGTTGGAAGAGACCACGAGGGCCATCCAGTCCAACCCCCTGCCATGCAGGAAATCACGATCAAAGCATCCCTGAGAGATGGCCATCCAGCCTCTGTTTAAAGACCTCCAAGGAAGGAGACTCCACCACGCTCCAAGGGAGTGTGTTCCACTGCTGAACAGCTCTTACTGTCAGAAAGTTCCTCCTAATGTTGACGTGGAATCTCTGTTCCTGGAGCTTGCAACTCCTAGATGTGGTCCAGGAGCTTGCAACTCCTAGATGTGCCTCCTCCCCACCTCTTCTGCCCACCCACCAAAAACTCCTCTCTGCCCCCTGGCCCCACACTGACATAACAATGGAATCCAGAGTAAATCCCACTTTTTTGAGGCAGATTAAAGCCCTGAAATGCTTGAATACCCCTGATTCGAGCTGTACGTTGCCTGGATAGCTCGCGGATACACAAGATGAAGTCATTTTATTTGGCCAGTGTAGACAAGGCCACTGTTTTCAAGATAGTGTGGATCTAAGCTCTGTAGGGCTTTAGAGGCCAGAAGCAGCAGTTTGAATTCTGCCCAGAAACAGATTATTTCACTCAGGGAGTTGAATGGGACTGCAACCAGCCCCAGTCAGCAACCTGGCTGCAGCATTTTGAAAAAGGTCTTGAACATTTACCAAAGGCTGGCCCTTGTAAAATAAGTTACTAGAGCACAGAAAGTCCCTTTTTAAAATGAACTTGTTAATGGGGATTTGTTAAAAATAACAATGTTACCCATGGTGCTTTACTGGAAGTACCTTACAAAACAGGCGCCATAAAACTGATGGCTTTAACTTCCTTAGAAAGCACAGAACTAATCAGCAGTTTCCTTTTGAAAACACACATGCAGCAGACATGTATTGACTCCAGCATGCAGGCTTAAGATAACCATCCACACAATTTCCCCAAGTTTCTGTTCTCTACCATAACATGACTCAAAAACACTCGAAAGTAGTTTAAAAGTATAAAAACATCTTTATTTACAGTCTGTGTATATACCTTACTCAATATCAGCAGCATTTCAACAAGTGAAGGCTAAACTAGTAAAATACAACTAAAAACTACATGTTAAAAACAAACAACAAAAATATGCAGGAGCCATGCATGAGGGTCCTAACCCTAGGAAAAATCACAGCGAGTGGTAAACCTCATGGCAGCTTTCCAGACAAAGAGAAGGACTTGGACACACCTCTTCCTCTGGAAAGCCAATTGCATTCATCAAGCATTCTGTTTGCTTCTATCAGTTAACCCTTTCAACAGTCAAATATCTCAATTTATTGGATTGCAAAGTGCATATCCCAACACTTGTTACACTTATAATTCAAAGGCCCAGGACAGTTACTTAGCTGCTATAATAGTTACATTAAAAAAAAAAAAAAAAAAAAAGGAATGGTTGATTTTTCCATTTCCCAATAATGGAGGAGTTTTTTGTTTTGATTTTTGCAGCTCTCCTTAAAACATATTCAATTGTTATACCAATCTTTCAGGAGTTCTATTTACTGAACTTTTTTTTTTTTTTTTTTTGCTATACTAATATTGTAACATACCTGTTTTCAGCATCTTTTATAAAAGTTCAAACAAGGCAAGTGCTCAGTAAGGGTTGGGGGGGAAACGTGCTAGGTCCCATAGGAATATGAAAGAAATGGCAGCTTTGCAAAGAGAAGAGTATTTCTCTCATTCATTTCTATACAAGTTTCAAGTGGAGCTTCTATTTCCTAGACAATTGTACCCATGTTTTCTTAGTTGTATTTCAAACTAGATGTGCCTTTTTTAACTGCTCAACTCTGCCACTGCCTGTGCCTAGATTTGTGCTTGTAACCTTCATACAATCTACATAAATGTGCACGCACAGACACTTGAATGTTCATAGCCCTTCCTGTTCTCTCATGATTTACCCCCGATCCGCAACTCATAAAAAGGAATATCAATGCTTGTTCATTTTTTAAAACGTCAATAGTTAGTTATATCCAAAGAGATTACCATGTTTGTCTGTTTTAGTGGCCTGCAGTTCATGAAAGTTTATGCTGAAATAAACAGTGGCTAGAATTCATGATCACAGTTATGAATGCATTCATTACTGATTCATATTGATGATCCCTACATATTCAATAGTGTAAAGAATATAAAAGGATGATAAAAGTAATTCTTTACTAAGGCTGCATCTGTACTGCAGAAATAATCCAGTTTGACACTGCTTCAACTGCCATGGCTCAATGCTATGGAATTCTGGGATTTGTAGTTTTGTGTGGTATTTAGCCTTCTCTCTCAGAGAGCTCTGGTGCCATAACAAAGTACAAATCCAAGAAGTTGGCTGCTAAATATCTGGGACTTTTTGTGAATAAGAGACTTGTTAATGCAGTAACTATGGAATTGGAATTGCCAACTGCTTATAGCAGCAGGGCACGTTTCTAGGATGGAGGACCATCGCCTCCCAAAAATAGTACTCTACGGTGAACTCACCATGGGTCAGCGTAAGAGGGGCGCTCCAAAAAAGCAATACAGGGACTCCCTGGAACAACATCTCAGGCTCGGCCAAATTGATCACTAACAATGGTCCGCCATGCCCTCACATTGGGAGGCATAGAGACGTACTATCCACAATGCTGCAGCCTTATTTGAGAGCTCAAGCCGAACAAGTCTTGAAGAGAAATGACAACGCAGAAAGAATCACAACCCAGAAATATCACCTAAGGAGACCTTCTGCTGTGCTTTCTGCAACCTGACATGTTTATCTCAGATTGGCCTTTTCAGTAATCAGCGTGCTTGCAGAAAGTGCAGGATGAGTCCTTCCTGAATCTTCATTTGCGAAGAAAAGCCAGATCCATCCTGTGTTTCATTTCAGCTAGTTGAAACCAGCAAAGGTGGACGATGTATGGAGATGGCAAGTCCTGGTCCCTCCTCCCATCATGGTGGATTGGGATCAGCATTTCGAGGTGGAGGAGATTTTGGACTCTAAGATTTCGTAAAGGACATTTGCAATGTTTCGTCCACTGGAACAACTTACCCTCAGGAGAGAGGGAGTGGGTGAATGCTAGGCATGTGAAGGTTCCAAGGTTGTTGAAAGCTTTTCATCAGAAGTATCCGATGAAGACTCAGGGAAGAGGGGTCTTTGGGGGAGCTGGATGTCAGGATTGGTCCCAGACGTGTCCTTCCTGCCAAGTTCAGTTCTGCTGTATAACCTTGTGGCTAATTGTATTTGTATTCTTTCTGTATTGCTAGCCTTTCTGTAAAAGGGAGTATGTGCTCTGTGTCTGGAGTGGTTTGATAAGCCCCCTACACCTGGTCTCAGCTCTGAGAAAAAGAGACTGAGCTCTAGTATGGTGGGAAATGGAAGTGGGGATGGTGGATAGCCAATGACTGTATAGCCCGCTAGATTTTATAGATAGGAATATGCTTTTAGTATACTCTTTGTTAGTTAGGTTTCATTCTGAGCCACAAACTTATAGGGGTAGCTCTTTGGATTACTGTGATAATAAAGTTTTCTGTTTTTAACTCCAAAACTGTTGGTCACTGAGTCTGAAGAAGCCAGTACACGACAAATACTATTATAACCATTTTTGTAATCATTTGCTTCCAAGTTCTCTCTTATAGATCATGTGATGCATTGCAGCTGTAAGTGAAGCATGCATACTTGGAAACATCCAATGAACCAAACATCCAATGAGCCAAGCAATTGTGGATATTTTCAAGCATGCATACTTTAATGAGAAAAGCAAAAATCCACTCAGTGGCTTCCACCTATGGCTAGAACATAACCTCCAACTGTCCCAATTTTGCCAGGATAGTTTTGATTCATCCTCTGTTTTCCCACTTTTACAGCTACCTTGAAAATGTCCCAATTTCTCTCCTCTTCCTCCTATTTTCCCCCTTTTTCATCAGCTTACTCCCATTATTGCAAACTGAGTTCAAAGTGTCAAAATACTTTGCACTCAGGGTCTTTCCATTAAGAAGTTGCTTCATTCTTAGTTTTTGTAAGCTGTCCTGAGTTCCAGTACAGGCTGAGTCTCCTTATCCAGAATTCTGAAATACAAAATATTCCAAAATCCAAAATTGTCTACATGAGTGGCTGAGATAGTGATAACTTTGCTTTCTTGTGGTTCAATGTACACAGACTGTTTCATGCACAAAATTATTAAAAATATTGTATATAAAATTACCTTCAGGCTATGTGTATAAAGTGTATATGAAACAGAAATGAATGTTGTGCTTAGACATTGGTCCTGTCTCCAAGATCTCGTATATACATAATGAGTATTCCAAAATCCAAAACACTTCTGGTTCCAAGCCTTTCGGCTAAGGAATATTCAGCCTGGAGTAATAGTTGTAGGTGCTCCAGAAGTGATTCCATGCCTGCTGCTCCAGAGACTAAAACACGGAGCAATGGGTTCAAACTACAGGAAAAGAGATTCCACCTAAATATTAGGGAAAAAATCCTGACAGTAATAGCTGTTTGGAAGTAGAATGCATTGCCTCATAGTGTGGTGGAGTATCCTTCTTTGGAGGTTTTTAAACAGGCTGGATGGCCATCTGTCAGGAATAATTTGATTGTGTATTCCTGCATAGCAGGAGGTTGGACTGGATGGCCCTTGTGGCCTCTTCCAACTCTATGATTCTATGAATGAAATTAACTCAGCAGGGGGTCAGAGGAGAGAGGGGTAGATTCAGGTAGACTCAGACTGTAGCCTCTCCTAGCTTGTGTGTTCTTCTTCATTGATAACCGTTGCCATCTTAACCACACTCTGATGTTGCTTTACCACATCTCTTGGTATTCATCAGAGGATATGCTATAGGCAGAAGCCACTGATAGAAGTAGACTTCCAGGGGAAACTAAGGGCCTGTCTAAACGGTGAAAATACCCCTCATGGAATTCACTGGGAATCCTACCTGTCTAAACAGGATCCAGCACCAATCCACACTATTTGGAAGGAGAGGGGCCTCAAACAGCAAAAACAACATGGTAAAAGCCTTGCAGAGTTTCCCGTACCTTTTCACAAACTGCGAGGCTGGTGCACATTTTTGCTCATTTGGACTATAGAACAACAATAACAACAACTCAAGGGGAAGCACAAAGCTGATTGGCAAGGCGAGAGCGGGGGTGGGACTTGCTAGGAGGGCAAGTGCCAACTGCCTCTATGTTGGATTTTTGCCTTAGCTATCACTCGCTAAGGTGATAAAAAGGATCAATATTTTCTGTTTTGCTTTCTTATAAAATTGGAGAATTGCTCTATTGCACCAGTGCACCTTGGGATGACTTTTTAAAAAATCCAGCATTGGTGAAGAACTAATGTGAGTAAATCACTTGCAGCCACCATCAGGAATGCAAGGCTTATAGGGGCTTCCAAGGCCAGAAAAACCATTTAGACATGTTGCTGCTGCTGCGAGATGCCAATACTATGAAGTATTTTAGATTCCTCCCCCCCTCATGTAGATCATAGAATCATAGAGTTGGAAGAGGCCATCCAGTCTAACCCCCTGCCACAAGGGCTATCCAGTCCAACCCCCTGCCATGCATGGGTCCTAAGTGGTCCACATTGCTAGAAGGTCAATGAGGTGGGGTACAATTTGAGTGATAACAAAGAAAAGATGGTCAGGAGATTCTAAATAGATGGGAATTCACCCTTACAATTCTTCACCTGTAAAGTTTGTCCCAGAAGCGTAAACACACACACAATCTTAAAAGGACATGTATAATTCAAACTTTAGGGTTTGAGATCACTACATATTTAGATACTGAAATGACAATGTGACATCTACTTGAGGCATTTTTTTCAAAACAAGAAGTGAAGAACCAGGAAATCTGATCACTTCCTAGTTTTAAAAAAGCTTTGTATCAACTGAGACAAAGTCTGAAAAGAGAGAAGGCATCCCAAACACATGATGCAACAATCGATACCATGTTGTAGAGGATTCAGGGATACTGTTGGCCATTTTGGTGGGGGGGAAATACTTTTTTTTTTTTTTTTGTGGCAGAATGTTGGTTATGGAGTGCTGGGGAGGGTGACAGTGATGGTGTATGGCCCTACAATGTCTTGCAGGGGGAAAATGTGCCCTACAAACCCTGGAGGTTGCCCAACTGTAAAGCTTTCAATTCATAGAACAATTGTAAAGAAGAGAGTTAATTATATCAGATGGAAATTGTACAGTTTTCTAGAAATCTGCCTCCAGCCTTTTCCAGATGATGTACCATTCCAGACCACACTAAATCCTGGAAAAGTTAGGTTTTTGGACTACAGGTCTCAAAATCCCCCCATCCAGCCTGGGATTCTAGGGAAAGTATACTGGGAGTTATCATCCAAAAAGTAATTTTCCAAGCTCTGAGGGCTCATCTACACTGGCTGTTTAAATTTGGGGGCAGTCCAGAGCATTATGCTCCAGACTGGCCTGGCCCTGGACTGATCACAATGGTAGCCACATGCACTAAGCCAAATCTGGTGCAAGGCCATCATTGTCTACATGGGCCAGCACCACATCAGCCCTGCTGGCCAATCCCCTGTTTTTGGAGGCACCACCACTGCTTCCACACCAGGCAAGGAGCTTCATGGAAAGCCTGCCTGGCATGCCTCATCACTTCTCTGAGGTCAGAACGGGTGCCTGGATATGTGCTCAACAAGGAGGGGTTAACTCTACCCCCCTCCTCATTGATCTCATGGCTACCCCATTCTGACCTCAGCAGAAGCACCGGTGTGCTGGGCAGGCTCTCCATGGGGCTCCTTGGCTGGTGAGAAAGCAGTTGTGGTGGCTCCAATGGGGATCCTTCTTCTTCCCTGGTAAGAGAGATGGTGCCATGTTTGCCTGTGGACAACTGGATCAGGCTGAATCAGACTTGATCCTGCTGTCCAGGCAGCAAAAGACCCTGAGGTCACTCCAGAGTTTCCAGGAAACCTCAGGGTTTCCCCTGGATTTGCTTAGCTAGGAGCAAAGCCAGGTTAAGGGCTGAAAAGTGTGGACCCTCCCTGGAAGTAGCTGTATGTCGTCTGGACTACCAGCACTGGAATCAGGAAGAGTCCATGGTTTGTTTTTGTTTTTTGCCAATGTAGAGAAGCCCTGAGTCATCCTGAGGCCTCTTCTTTCCAAACAAAGGTAGTAATTCTAAGTACAGTGCTCTGCCAAATTGATCACCAACAATGGTCCGCCCTGGCCTCACATCAGGAGGCATGGAGGCGCACTATCCACAATGCTGCAGCCTTATTTGAGAACTCATGCCGAACAAGTCTTGAAGAGAAACAACAACACAGAAAGAATCACAACCTGGAAACATCACCCAAGGAGACCTTCTGCTGTGCTTTCTGCAACCGGACATGTTTATCTCAGATTGGCCTTTTCAGTAATCAGTGCACTTGCAGCAAGTGCAGGATGAGTCCTTCCTGAATCTTCATTTGTGAAGAAAAGCCAGAGAGAGAGAGAGAGAGAGACTTGACCTATACGAAGGTGAGGATTAGATGCTATCCCTTCCTGTTTCTTTCAAACATCGCATTCCTGTTCCTTCCAAGCTACTGTATATCATCTTATTAAACTGTTTGAAGGTTTATGGGCAGTGTCACAATTTGTATCTTTCTGTATCCAACAGCATACACTCTGATCTCACAATTGTGTAAACGCTAATATATTTGTGGTCTGCTATTAACTCCATCCATGCACTTGAAGGAGTGGGTTGATAGTCCATGAAAACTCATGTTAAAATAAACCCATTGGTCTTAAAGGTGCTCCTAGAGTCCACATTTCCCTCCTGTTTTTCTTTATAATAGCCACTCAGGAAGGGAGTCTCGAGACATAGAGATACCCCATGAAGAAAATGGTTAACCTATTTGACATTGTTTAACATTTCAAGTGAAAAATTCATCTTGAGGCAAAAAAATAAATAAATTCACAAATGAATTTTGTTTTGCAAAATAAGGTCCCCAAATGTGAAAAATCTTTGAAAATGTACAAAATCTTTTGTAATATCACTGCGTGGGGGAAAATGTTTGACATTATTCATTCTTGCATGCAAGAATGCAATAAGTGAAGCTCTATGTCTCTACCATGGATAGCTTTTCTTCTCTGCCATGGCTGTCAATTTATCAAGATCCACTGATCAGTCAACTGAGAATATTTAACTGCAGCCAAATAGTTGGTGACCATTTGGGCAGTGAATGATTTTCTGGACATCCCAGTGCTAACGTTCCCCCCCACCCCTTCTATCCTGTTCTACCAGAACAATGAATTCTTTTATCTCTCTTCCACTCCACAGCATCACCAAAACTGCCCAGTACCTCAATATGTGATCATGTAATTTCTTTATGTTACAGCACAGATTGCTCTAGCAATCACTGGCTGAGCAAGGAAGGCTGCGAATATGCCACAAAAGGTTTAATAGCTGAGCTCTCCCTTTTCTCAGTTCCATCTGAGTAATAATAACATAATCAATTTGTTTCCTTGCTCTCCTTGGTTGTGGGAGCTCTCAAAGTGCATTTCCTTCTGATATGATGCTCAAATAAAGCGTTTGTGAAAACCAGCTGATTACCTGAGCAGACTGGAGCAGGCGTCTGCGGCTGAGTTTTATAGAGCTTTCCTTATCCGTGTGACAGGGCAGTTCAGCCCAGTCCGCAAGCATATCTTGACAGCACCAACGATGAAATTCTCTAGGAGGTGGAGCAGACATATGAGGTTTCTTGTGCTCTTAGTATTATAGCATTCAACATCCTCCAAAGCTCCAGTGGTGGGCCATCAAACAACCCATGGAATAACAAAAGCTACCACATTATATTGATCCAGTGCTGCATGTCATTTCCAGACTGGAGTTAATGCTGCTTTGGCACAAAGATTTATTAAAGTCATTTTATTCATTGGGCTGTGAGTTCCAATCTCATCCTCTCCTGACCAGGGATGAAGTAGTACCTTCTTTTTTAAAAAATAAACAAGGGGATACAGGTTAGGATCCTACATCATGGCTGATGTTTTATAATTTTAGAATCCTTGGCTGCATTGCAGAGGTACAGTGATATCTCGTGAGCACTTCTGATGTGCATTGGGCTCTTCTGATGTGCACTGAGCACTCCTGATGTACATCAGGTGCTTCTAGTTGGTGTCCAGATGTGCAGTGGGAAGTGCTTTGTTGCACACGGGTACCCAGTATGCATTGGGCCATGGCACATCAGTCATTCCACCATTGTGCAATGATTTCCTGTACATAATAATGTCACAGCAGCCCCTAGGTGACCACATATGTTGCAAAACTATTTCCCACACACATACATCAACTTATGAAGACATAAGTCCCATACTGAATTCTAGCCATGGTTTAATCCAGGGGTAGGCAATTGTACACAGGCTGGGTGCCAATTTTCATCCCCGTGGCCCCCACATCAAAGACTGTAGTCAAGCCTCAAAGTTCACTGGAAGTGACCATTTTCAATTGGTTTCCAGAAAAGGCAGGGTTTCTTGAGGGATTCTGGATGTGTGTACAGAAGCCAAACTGCTACATCTGCAAAAAGCTTTCTCACATTTTGTGCTGTTTTTGAGTTTGCCCACTGTTTTTTTAAAGGGGGGAGAGGTTCAGAGGGCTTTGGGATGACTGCAAAAGTGGGCTTAGAGGGCCCCCACTCTCCTCACCACTGATTTATTGAGTGATAGAAACAGCACAAAACTGGAGAGCAGCCAGTGAAACCCACAAGAGAAAATGGAGACACTGCTTGAGATGCTGAGAAGACAGTCTTTTGATAGCCCCAAAGCCCAACTGCAAATCAATGTTTTTCCCATACCAAGGGCGACATCCTGTTAGCAATGTATGTAATACGGCTTGCGCACATGTATGTCTCCTTTTTGGACAGGGTGCAAGGGGCTATTCATCAGCCCTTTTGCACCCTTTCCAAAACCTCTCCCCTCCACCTCACACAACTATCAAGCAACTGCTTCCCCATGCACCCACAGGCTGCAGCATTCCCAAAATTATGCATGAGCATAACTCCACCCTCCTCTCAGCAGCATGGCCATCACAGTCCTGCAGAGTTGCACCAAATGTGCCAGCTTTCAGCAGGATGTGACCATTCTGAATTCCTTTTAAAACACCCAAAAGGGCAATTTTCAGAAAGGTGGCTTACTAGTTTTTAAACCAAGCTAGCACATTGGCTCTTAATTTTTTCTTTACCAGTAACCCCCTTTAAATATCTTTTGTTGCTGAGGTCTCTCAAGACTTAACTCAAGATTTTAAACCCTAATAATAACAACAACAACAATAATACCTGATAATAATAATGCAATTACACCATCCATTAAACCTTCCTTCAGAGGCACTGGAGGGGAAGACTTTTCTTCTGCTTCTTGCTGCAAGTTTGTGGCTGGAGCAGATTGAATGGCAATGCGCAGGCCAAGCCAGCCTCTTCTTTCGCTCCTGTCATGTGGCTGCTCTACTGCAGGGAGGAGGTAGGCCAAGCAGCCTTCAAGGATTTGTGAACCTCCTGTGAGGACATCTTGGTCCCCTGGGGTCCCCGGACCCCAGGTTAAGAACCACTGAGCTAGCAGAAAAAGAAAAGCAGACTTGCAGGATCATCCCCATTTGCTCCCCAAGCTTGCAAAGGCTCAGGTACAAGATCACAAGATCAGTTAGGCAGCAGTAAAACTGCCCACAGCTTCTCTCTCTCTCTCTCTCATATCTGCTGTCCCATCTCATACTAGGGGTTTAAATGTACAGAAATCTTGTTTTCTGTGCAAAAAGGGCCACCAATATTTCTACACAAACAAGCTCCCTAAGAGGCATACCAAAGTAAAAAGGAATACCCAAATAATTACCGCCCAGTTAGCCTGACATCAGTACTAGGAAAGATTCTAGAGCAGATCATTAAACAGACAGTCTGTAAGTACTTAGAAAGGAATGCCATGATCACTAAAAGTCAACATGGATTTCTCAAAAACAAGTCATGCCAGACTAATCTTATTTCTTTTTTTGACAGTTACCAACTTGATAGATGAAGGGAATGCTGTGGATGTAGCGTATTTTGATTTCAGTAAGGCTTTTGACAAGGTCTCCCATGCTATTCTTGTAAAAAAGTTAGTAACTTGTGGGCTAGACAATGCAACTATTAGGTGGATTTATAATTGGTTGACTGACTGAATCCAAAGGGTAGTCACCAATGTCACCTCTTCAACCTGAAGAGAAGTGACTAGTGGGGTGCCACAGTTTCTGTCCTGAGCCCAGTGCTATTCAACATCTTTATCAATGACTTGGATGAGGGAATAGAGGGCATGCTTATCAAGTTTGCAGGTGACACCAAATTAGGAGGGGTAGCTAATACCCCGGAGGACAGGATTAGAATGCAAAATGACCTCAACAGATTAGAAAGCTGGGCCAAAACTAACAAAATGAATTTCAACAGGGAGAAATGTAGGATACTACACTTGGGCAGTAAAAATGAAATGCACAGATATAGGATGGGTGACACCTGGCTTGATGGCAGTACATGGGAAAGGGATCTAGGAGTCTTAGTGGAGCACAACCTGAATATGAGTCAGCAGTGTGATGCAGCACTAAAAAAGCTAATGTGATTCTAGGCTGCATTAATAGGGGTATAGTGTCTAGATCAAGGGAAGTAATAGTGCAACTCTATTCTGCTTTGGTCAGACCTCCCCTGGAACACTGTGTGCAGTTCTGGCCACCACAATTCAGGAAGGATATTGAGAAGCTGGACTGTGTCCAGAGGAGGGTGACCAAAATAGTTAAAGGTCTAGAAGCCATGTCCTATGAGGAGCGGCTTAGTGAGCTGGATATGTTTAGTCTAGAGAAGAGGTTGAGAGGAGACATGATAGCCATGTTTAAATATTTGAAAGGATGTCATACTGAAGATGGAGGAAGCTTGTTTTCTGCTGCTCCAGAAACTAGGACACAGAGCAACAACAACAACAACAATAATAATAATAATTTATATTCTGCCTCTCCTATGAGGATCGGAGCAGCAAATATTTAAACCATTATCCATAATCTCTCTCTCTGGCTTTTCTTCGCAAACAAAGATTCAGGAAGGACTCATCCTGCGCTTGCTGCAAGCGCGCTGATGACTGAAAAGACCAATCCGAGATAAACATGTCTGGTTACAGAAAGCACAGAAGAAGGTCTCCTTAGGTGATGTTTCCGGGTTGTGATTCTTTCTGCGTTGTCGTTTCTTTTCAAGACTTGTTTGGCGTGAGCTCTCAAATAAGGCTGCAGCATTGTGGATAGTACGTCTCCATGCCTCCTGATGTGAGGCCATGGCAGACCATTGTTGGTGATCAATTTGGCCGAGCCTGAGATGTTGTTTCAGGGAGTCCTTGTATCGCTTTTTTGGAGCACCCCTCTTACGTTGACCCGTGGTGAGTTCACCATAGAGTACTATTTTTGGGAGGCGATGTACCTATAAAAACACTGTTAAAATAACTTAAAATAAGAAAAGACATAAAACAATGTTTAAAATGACAGAATAATAAACCGGAAAGTGACAGCCGGGCATCTAATCTAATCTGGAAAGGCCTGCCAGAAGAGATCCATCTTAATAGCTCTTTTAAACATTCCCAGATTGTCAATGTGTCGGATCTCCTCCAGCAGGCCATTCCACAGTCTGGGAGTGGTAGCAGAAAAGGTCCTCTGGGTGACTGTAGCCAGCCTAGTTTTTGTCAACTGAAGTAAGTTTTTCCCAGAGGACCTAAGAGGGGCAGATTGTATGGGAGAAGGCAATCCTGTAGGTATCCTGGCCCTAAGCCATGAAGGGCTTTAAAAGTAATGAGCAACACTTTATGTCTTGTCGGGAAACTAATTGGCAGCCAATGAAGAGATTTTAATATTGGTGTGATATGGTCACCCCTTGTTGTTCCTGTGACCAGCCTGGCTGCCATATTTTGAACAAGTTGAAATTTCCGGAGCAGACATAAAGGTAGCCCCATATAGATCACATTACATAAGTCAAGCCTTGAAGTTACCAGCGCATGTACTACCATCTTTATGTCTTCCAACTCCAGGAAGGGGTGCAGTTGGCATATCAGCTGAAGCTGATAATAAGCACCCCTGGCTGTCACATCTACCTGTGCTGTCATCTGGAGTGACGGATCCAGGAGCACTCCCAAGCTGTGAACACAATATTTCAAGGGGAGTGTAACCCTATCCAGAATTGGTTGACACACCTCCAGACCCAGTTTGGGAGACTTGATAGTAAGTACCCCCGTCTTGTCTGGATTCAGCTTCAGTTTGTTTTCCCTCATCCAGCCCATTACTGCTCCAAGGCATGCATCCAGCGGAGACACACCATCCTTAGTTGCAGCTGTTGCCAAAGGCATAGAGAAATATATTTGGGTGCCATCAGCATACTGATAACACCCTGCCCCATGTCTCTGGATGATCTCTCCCAGTGGTTTCATGTAAATATTAAACAGCATTGGGGATAGCATGGCGCCTTGTGGGATGCCGCATGTAAGCTCCTTCCTCGAGAAGCAGCTATCCCCAAGCATCACCATCTGGCTCTACCTGAGAGATAGGACCAGAACCACTGGAGCACAGTGACCCCGATGCTCAACTCCCTCAGGTGTTTCAGAAGGATACCATGGCCGATGGTATTGAAAGCCACTGAGAGGTCCAAGAGCAGCAACAGGGACACACTCCCTTTGTCAATGATCAGACAAAGATCATCCACTAAGGCGACCATAGCAGTCTCCACTCCATACCCTGCCCTGAAGCCAGTTTGAAATGGGTCTAGATAATCAGTATCATCCAAGACTGCCTGGAGTTGGAGTGCAACTGCCCCCTCAATCACCTTGCTCAGGAATGAAAGGTTAGAGACTGGTCTATAACTCGCAAAGTGCAAGAGATCCAATGAGGGCTTTTTTAGAAGTGGCCATACGACCACCTCTTTTAAACTTGGTGGAATGTTCCCCTCCCTGAGAGATGCATTTATGATGTTTTTTAATTTCATTCTAATTGCATCTCCTCCCTGGACGACCAGCCATGAGGGACAGGAATCGAGGGGGCAAGTCGTCCTCCTAGTGCATCCAAGCAGCTTGTCCACATCCTCAGTACTTACCGACTGAAACTGTTCTAGTGTAATCCTACTCACGGAGTCGCTGGACACTTCATCTTTAACTTCAGTTGTAAAAGTGGCATCGAGAGATTTTATCTGTGAAATAGTTGTTAAAGGCATCACAGCGAACTACAAGTGGTTCTAGCAATGAGTTCTGGGAGGAAGGCACCTGAGTTAGGTCCCTTACCACCCTGAACAGTTCAGCTGGGCGTGAATTCACAGATGCAATGCGTGCAGAGAAGAAAGCTTTCTTTGCTGCACGTATTGCCACTCCATAGGAATCAAGATGTTCTCTATAGCATGTCCTGTCAGATACGAGTTGAGTAGTTCACCATTGGCGCTCTAGTCATTGTCCTTCCTGACCTGTGTATACGAGGGTGCCGGGTTAGGAGCAAGTCAGCAAGGATGCTTAGGAGTGATCGTGTCAATAGCCCTAGTCAGATCTTGATTCCAGTTATTAACCAAGGCTTTGACAGGATCACTGGCAAAGCCAGCCAAAGAACTCTCCAAGCCTTGCTGGAATCCAAGAGGATCCATAAGCCCTCAAGGGCAGACCATCCTAATAGGCCCACCACCCCTGCAGGGGCGGATAGCAGCCGTTATTTTTACCCTGACGAGATAATGATCTGCCCATGACAATGCGGAGGTATTTAACACCTCCGCCCACAGATCTGTCTGTCCGGAACTGAAAACAGCATCGAGGGTGTGACCTGCAGACTGTGTTGGCCCAGAGACCACTTGGGATAGGCCCATGATTGTCATGGATGTCATGAACTCCCGAGCTGCACCCAACAAATCGGTCTCAAGAGGGATGTTGAAGTCACGCAGGATTAAGAGCCACAGCAACCCCAACACTAGCTCCAAGACCAACTCCGTGAGTTTGGCCAGGGAGTCTGATAGGCAGCAGGGTGGATGGTACACTAACGGAATCCCTAGTCTATCCTTGGTTTTCAGGCTCAGGTACACACACTCAAAGTGACTGTTTGAAGTTTCCGGACTGAAATCCTGGTCAAGGTAAGAATTATCCTTATAAACCACAACTACCCCGCCGCCGCCCCCCCACTTTCTCTCACCTGCTCACTGATACAGTACCTGACTGGCAGGGCCTGAGCTCACGATGTACCACTATCATTACCCAGCCAGGTTTCCATGAAACATGCCAGGTCAGCCTTCTCATCAATGAGAAGATCATAAATAATGTGTGACTTATTTTTAACCGACCTGGCATTGCACAGGAGCAAGGAGAGGTGCTGTGGATGGTCTGGTTCATTCTCCAGGATCCCTAGGGTAGCAGGGCGAAAGGAAGGCAGAATGGGTATTAAGCATCTATCCCTCCTTCCCTTATACAGTAATAGCACTTCACCCAGCTATCACTATATCTTCCTGTAGGACTCAAACTACAGGAAAAGAGATTCCACCTAAACATTAGGAAGAACTTCCTGACAGTAAGAGCTGTTCAGAAGTAGAATACGCTACCTCGTGGTGTGGTGGAGTCTCCTTCTTTGGAGGTTTTTAAACAGATGCTAGATAGTCATCTGTCAGGAATTGATTGTGTATTCCTGCATCATCATCATCATCATCATCATCATCATCATAATATTTATTTATACCCCGCCCCTCTGTTAAAACAATTGGGGCGGCTTACAAAAATTAAAATACAATACAGAATAAAATCCCCAAACACCCCCCACCCCACCCTCCCCCATAAAAAAATATTAAACAATTATAAATTAAAACCAACTGATCAAAAAATAACAATTAAAAACAATAAATACAATAAAATACTATAAATGGCCAGCGGACTAAAAGAAGCCAGGATCCCCTGAGGCCGGGATCTAATTAGGAAAGGCCTGCCGAAAGAGATCCGTCTTTAGTGCTTTTTAAAAGCTACTCAGGGTTGTTATCTGATGGATCTCGTTCGGCAGGTCATTCCACAATTTGGGGGCGATTACCGAAAAGGCCCTCTGGGAGGTTGCAGACAGCCTAGATTTTTGTGGCTGAAGCAAATTCCTCCCAGAGGACCGGAGTGCACGGGGAGGATTGTATGGGAGGAGGCGGTTCCGGAGATAAGTTGGACCCAAGCCATTTAGGGCTTTAAAGGTAATAACCAACACCTTATACTGGGCCCGGAAACTGATAGGCAGCCAGTGGAGAGATCTTAACACTGGAGTTATATGGTCTCTCCGAGATGTTCCCGAGACCACTCTGGCTGCCATATTTTGTACCAACTGAAGTTTCCGGACCAAGCATGAGGGCAGCCCCATGTAGAGCGCATTGCAGAAATCTAGACGAGAGGTTACCAGCACGTGCACCACAGTCTCAAGGTCCTTTACTTCCAGGAAATGGTGCAGCTGGCGTATCAGCCGAAGCTGATACATGATGCATGGCAAGGGGTTGGACTGGGTGGCCCTTGTGGTCTCGGAAGAACTCTTAGGATTCTATCAATGATTCTATATGATTCTATAAATTTCATGGCTGTTTTGTTTTTCCCACCTGGAGTTTCCAAGTTTTGAGGCATCCTTTTTCATTCGAGGAATGAATACTGTACTAATATTCCCCACCCCATCCCTGTCCCACATTCAATATTTCTGAAAGCAGCTCCCCAGCTGATGCAGAAGCAACGGCTGGACTCATGTTGGGGCTCCAACCTGGCATCACTCTGGTGCATAGGCAGTGAAAAGTCCATATGTGCAGAGACTGTGGATGAGGCTTCCAGGTGGCCCATTTTGTATGTGACATCCTGTATTTGGAGTCCTAAAGTCTCATCCTATATCTAGGTGACATGGGATGCCCTGAATCCTGGGGATTGACTACACGAAAGGAAATACAGTGCATAAAGGCACACTAACGGGCATTTGAAAGAGTTCCTTGTTGTCTCCACATTTTTCTCAAAAAAAGTTGCCAGTGAAGCAATGTGCAGCAAAGAAGTCAGGCAGACCTCCTCCCATGAATCAAGATGGTGGCCACGTATATGGGGTGTCATTCCCCCCAATAACAGATGCTGCACATTCTGTGTTTTGTCTTTCTTTAAATGGGTGGAAGGGAGGCCTTCTGCTTGTAAAAAAAAAATATAAATAAATAAATCCCATCCCCTGTGCTATGATACAGTGTACGCTCAGTCCTCCAGAAGGCAAAAATGTTGCTTCTGGACCAAGTAAGCACACCCATGCTTGCATGATGGACCAACTGCCTGTCATCTTCCTCCAGGCTCAGAATGCATAGTGCTGAGAATCGGTCATTTAAACAACCAGTAATGTGCAGCTCTGTGCAGTAAAAAAAAAAAAAAGTTCATGGAAAATCGTGAAATCCCATAAAGCACAGCAAATTTGCTTAAGTTTGGGGTTTCCCACAAGATTTAAACTCTCACAGGCACCCTGAGATCTCACAAGAGGCCCTCCTCTCTCAAGACTTGAGGCACTTTCTATAGGCCTGCCTCACAAAGCCTGTATTGATTTTCTCAGAAATCCCGAGAATCTTTGCTGTGAAAGAAGTGTTTGGAGGAACCAGCAGATTTTGGCTGTCTTCCTTCACCATTGCTGTGTGATCCTGGAAAAAGGGCAACTGCTGACAGCACACCAGCAGGTTCTGGCCTCTGCTTTATTTTTATGTACTACGACCACTATGTATTACTACCATCCTGGATAGCTTTACTGCTTTTGATCACAACACCTATCTGGCTGTACCAAAGGCATCTCCCATACCATCCCCCCTCCCATCTATAACCCACTCACATGTTGCATCTGCTGACAAGCAGAGCCATTAACAAATTCCTACCTTTCGCCCTCAATTAAACACACCAGGTTCAAAATGGATAGATAAAGGGGATTCTAACAAAAAAGCCCAATAAAGAGCCCCTGGAGATGCTTTGAACTATGATCTTACAATTAAAATTGATGGTAATTAATCATCTTCATGAAGCAATTTGCTGCCGATTGCAGGTGGTCCCCATATTAAATTGAAATATGCTCTTTCCTTTTGGCTAGAAACTTTGGCGTGGTTTGGAATGGGCATTGCCAACCATCTTCCCTGCATCCCAATCCATGCACAATTTTTTTTGAATCAGACTAATCTTTTGTTGTGCCAGTATATCTCTGCACTCAAGCATACAAGAGGAAGATTAGTAATTGGTGGGTTTGAGGGGGAGGTCTACACTAGAAAGTTTGAACTCATTGTCCCAATAAAATTTTCCGGAAACATTGCAAAGTATCTTAGGATACAGCAATCCTTTGAATTCATCTTCTAAGAACATAAGAAGAGCCATGCAGGATTAGACCAAAGGTGCATCTAGTCCATCATGCTGTTACCATATTTACTGACTGGAAACCAATGAAAGCTTGAGAGTAGGATGAGGATAATCTATGGACATCAGCCCATGGAAATCTGCCTTAGTTTCACTATCTATAATCTATTTAGTCCAAAAACTATAGTTGGTCCAGCAGTTATATTTGGGGCATAAGTTTAAGCACCTAGGATAGCCCAAGCGCCAGCATGGGACAGTGGTTCAGCATTGGACTAGGACACTGGGAGACCAGGGAGATTTTCAGACAGCGTTTAACACTGCCAACAGCAGGATAAGGCCCCGGGAGAGGAACGGTGCTCTTGCGCGGCAGGGGCTCATTTTCGGATGACGCCATCCCTCTTCCGGGATCCTTCATTGCACGTTCGTGAAGCTTTGGAAGCGGCCACGCCATATGTTAAGCACGGGCAACTTACGTGCTTAAAATATGGCGCGGCCACTTCCAAAGCTTCACGGACGTGCAATGAAGGATCCCGGAAGAGGGACGGCAGCGTCCAAAAATGACCCCCTGCCGCGCAAGAGCACCGTTCCTCTCCCAGGACCTTATCCCGTGGTTGGCACTGTTAAACGCTGTCTGAAAATCTCCAGGGTTCTAATCCCTGCTCAGCCATGGAAACCTACTAGGTAACCCTGGGCAAATCACACTTTCTCAGCCTCATAGGAAGGCAAAGGCAAACACCGCCTGAACAAATGCTGTCAAGAAAACCCTGTGATAGGTTCACCTTAGGGTTGCCATAAAGTGGAAATGTCTCAAAGGCACACAGCAGCAACATTTACAGTTCCAACTAAAACCTAGAGCAGATTTACTGCCCCACTCATGTGGAAACCAACAGCTGTGTCGGGTGTTATAAGCTACGTGAAGAAGTATTTGTTTGTATCTGTCCTGAATCTCTACGTGAAGAAGTATTTGTTCGTATCTCCTAATGTGTGTGTGTGTGTATGCCTTCAAGTCACCTGTCAACTTATGGCCACCCCATGAATTTCACAGGGTTTTCTTAGGCAAGGAATACTCAGAGGTGGTTTTGCCAGTTCCTTCCTCTGAAATATAGCCTACATCACCTGGTATTCATTGGCAGTCTCACATTCAAGTACTAACCAGTGCTGACCCTGCTTAGCTTCCAAGAGCAGACAGAATCTGGTGCCTTTAAGGTGTTTAGGCCCTACTCAAGGATAAACCTGAGGTCCTTCAAGAACTTGCAAGGGGGGGAATCAAAAGTGAGAATGAGTTGTTTGGGGACATAAGAGGGAGAGGAGAGGAACTGTGAGCTAGTAGACTGTAGCATTCAAATTGATTTTTTGAGTAACTAAAAGGTAACCATTCCTCTTACTTTTGGGAATCAATGAAGAGCTATTTGAAAATGGTGACTATGGAGATTTTCAGACAACACTGTTATAGCGTTACTATTCCACTTTATTTGCTATGACTGCCTCTTCTTGAATCCTGGGATTTGCAGTTTAGGGAGGGGCATTTACAACTCTCAGCCAGAGAGATCTTAGGGCTCACTAAACTACAAACCCCAGAATTCCACAGGTGGAAGCCAGAGCAGTTAAAGTGGAATAGCAACACTATAACAGTGTAGTCTGAAAATCTCCTATAATGATAACGAACTATATTTGGTGCCTCTGAACTACAACTATTACTAATTTACTTTTTAAAAAAGCAATTAGTTGCATTTATAGTCCAGTGGCTATGCTAATGGGGAAATTCTTGCAGTTGCAGTCCAAAAAAGCTAACTTTTCCAAGTTTTGCCACAGACCTGGCTCAGCCTTCATTAATTTGCTGTCTGGGAATGATAAGAACTGTTAGCACAACAAAGCTAGAGGGCATCAGGTTGGAGAAGGCTGGCCTATATCGCTTTTGAATTAGCCAATCTTCTGCAAATAAATTATATCAGAATAAATTGAGTAATAGAAATATCTATCTATCTATCTATTGTATTTATTTACTTTATATCCCACCTTTCTCTTACACAAGATCCAAGGGTGTACATTGCTTAGAATTTATTAACTTTTTGGAGTAATAAATGCTAAGCAATTTTTTTCATATTCATTTAATGCATATGAAATATAAAAGAGATAGCTGATAGTCTGTTTTGCACTCTTATTCACTCCTCATTTTTATATTTTTATTTTTTATATATTTTGAACATTATTTTAAAATTACAATTTAAACATTAAAAAGTAAATCAAAGAACATCAGGCTACACTATGGACTTTATCAGACGTGGCAAATATGATGTCATAACAATGCCTAATGAATGCGAAAGGGCGCCAATACCAGACAACGTTATGCTTTCATGACTGTGTGTTGAAAATAAGGCATTATTTTTTATTGACAGGCCAAGCCATCAATAGATCAGCCATGGCAGTTTTTTGCTGGTATTGAAAGCGTTTAAATCCATGCACCACTTTCCTCTCATGATTACAGAGTCAATGGGCAGAACACTTCCAGTTGAGAAAGAGAAAGCCAGAAATGGGAGACTCTTTTTACGAACCTACCCAGCTTACTTGGGAGGATATGAGTGTATTTCTGTGCTTGTGTGTATGTTTTCTGTTTTGATTTTGCTGTTTTAAATTTTTTTACCGTGCTATGTCTTCTTGCAAGAACCGGCAAGATCACAAATGTGGAAGTAAGCAGCACTTGCGTTCATGCTCCATTGATGCTGGGGCTGCTTTTTAACGCTATTACAGGTACGTATGGTAAAAAGGGTTTTTTTGCCGGGACAATGATGCTGCAAAATATAGTGCTAAAGAGACTTTTTGGAGGTTTGTCCTATGATTTGCCCATTCTGAACATGTCAGAGAGATTTAATGTTGGATAAACATTCCTTTTTGGAAACTGGAAGGAAAGGGTAGTTCTAGTTGGCAAAATCAGGGAGCTGTAGTTCAAAAAAGTAACTTTTCCAGGCTCTGTAGAAGGCCAAGTACCAATGACACCCTGCTGCCCCAGCAACTGAGGAGGGAAATAAATGTGATCACTTACAACTAGTTACTTACTTGGTAAAATTAAACCACCAGCCACTCTGTTTGCCAGCTGCATCTCTGATTAATCTGGGTGCTGTGGAAAATGGTGAAATGCTGGTGCAGAGCCTCATATAACAAGCAGGCCCATTAAAGTGAGTCTCAAAAGCTTTGTTTGTACAGAAGCCCATAAAAAGTTTCATAAACCACCCACAATCACCCGACTTAATCCACCATCCCTACAATTGTCTGATGCTCCCAGTGACATGGTTGACAAATTAGAAAAGTTCTCTGGGCTTCGCACCAGAAATCAGCATCTAATTACGGAAATAAATAACCATTGCTGAAAAGACAGAGGCTTCTTTTAATTTCCTCTTCCATAGATGGAATGTTGCATTAAAAAAGACATGAAGGAAAGCCCTTGATGGAACAGTTGACTGTTTGAATATACCTCAGGAGACGATGGAGGCAGAAAAACGTAATTTATATCTTCTAACTTGTGGCAATACAAAAGAGGAAGACTTAGAGCAGTACTTCTTACCACATGCTTGGGACTACAGCTCCCTGAATTCCCAGTTTACTAGATCTTGGGACTACAGCTCCCAGAATTCCTGATCATTGGCCATGCTGGCTTTGGCTTCTGGGAGAAAGACCAAAGACTGAGTATATCTACACTGTAGACCACTTTAAGTGCTGTAGCTCCATCCAATGGAATCCTGGGATTTGTAGTTTTGCAAGGTCTTTAGCCTTCTCTGCCAGAGTGCTGGTGCCTCACAAAACTACAAATCCCAGGATTCTGTGAGATGGAGCTATAACACTTAAAGTGGTGTCAAACTGCATTATTTCTAGAGTGTAGATGCACCCTGAGACGCATATCTATACAATTGTCCCTCTGTATCCACAGATTTGGTATCCACGGATTTAAGTATTCACGGCTTGAAAATATTCTTTTAAAATGGTAATAATCCAAAAAGCAAACCTTGATTTTGCCATCTTATATAGGGGACACCATTTTGCTATGCCATTGCATATAGCGGGACTTGAGTATTCACGGATTTTGGTATCCACAGGGGATCCTGGAACCAAACTCCAGCAAATATGAAGGGACAACTGTATTTCACTGTTATGGCACTCAGGCACTAATACGGGTATCGGTTAATGAAGTCTTCCTGGGCACTGCTTCTTTAACAGAAAATTTGATACCAGAGGCAGAAATAACATGGAAAGAATAGGGATGGGTTCCTATACCATAAAAAAGAAACATACCATAGTTCTAACTAGAGATATATAGGATTCTTTTGAAAGGTTGCACTTCTAAAAATATGAAAATGCCCTTTTGGAGTCAATAGAACATCCTAGGTTCCAATAAAGGCAAGTTTCTATTACTTTACTGGTTTACTATTATTTATTAGATGAACACATATCCCATTTTTCTTTCAATGAGCTCATAGATAGCTCTCCTCCTTCACAACAATCTGGCAAAGTAGGCTAGCTTAAAAAGACCAACTGACCCATAGTCACCTAGCAAACACCATGATCTGGTCGGGACCTGAAACATCACCTCCCAAATCCAGCCCAGTGCTCCAATCATTATTATACATATCAAACACTTATCCTTGATTAATTACTCCAGAACAAGGAGCTGGGCTGCTCTCGGGCTATGGAACTCCCTTTCTGGTGCATCTACACTGTTGAAATAAAGCTTTGACACCACTTTAAGTGCTATAGCTCCATCAGATGGAGTCCTGGGATTTGTAGCTTCACAAGGTCTTTAGCCTTTTCTACCAAAGACTGCTGATGCCTCACAAAACTACAAAACCCAGGATTCTGGAGCCATGGCAATTAGGTAGTGTCAAACTGCATTACTTGTAGTGTAGATGCACAAGAAAAGCTAGGTCTTTCTCTGGGCTTCTCTACATGGGCAATCTTGTCAGGGTGATGGGATATACAATCATTGGAAATTTATACTGGAAAGAGCTAGGATGGTATGGTATGCTACAGCCTATAGGGGCCAGCAATGAGCAGGCTAAATGCAGCTGGCAAGCATATCTAGATTATGTCTGGGAGACAGGCATGGGAAGGACATGTAAAGAAAATCTTGTCTCTGTGGGGAAATGTGTGTGAGAACCACTATGCACTTGACCTGGATTTTGCTCTCAGACTCTGCGTATTCTGTCTGGGCTGTACAGTGACAGGACTGCACTGTACATTGTGCTATGTTATGTAGTCTGTATGCTACAGGTCTCAGATTCATTGTAAATATTTCTCCAACATGCTTTAGTAAAGAGAAATAGTTTAGACACACGTCTGTGCATTATTGTGACAAATTTACCCCATCTTGCCCCCTTCTTGGAGCCCTGCAGTGCACTACTGAAGGAGCTCATTCTGGCCCATCGCTTCACCTGCCCTCTGCTGTCACTCTTCCACAGCAGGAAGCATGCCCAGGGTGGTCACATGCAGGGGGCCTTGCTCACATGTTGCAGGCTGGCTTCCTGGCTTCAGAAAGCATGAAGGAGGTGGTGACAGCAACTGCAGCAATGACCCAGCATGCCCATCTGGACTTCCTCCCATTCTGTGCAGTAAACAGGGGAGGAATGGTTCTGATCTGCAGGCAGGATATGCCATCTGGGAGTCGGCATATCCTGGCCTGCGTAGATGAGCCTTCTGATATCTTTCTGGATGCAAGGAAAGACTTTTGTGTTTCTACAAGCCTTTGGGAGCCACCTCTCTATATCGGAAAGGCTTTTAATAATCTCCTGTATTGTCCACATTTGTTGCTTTTTTAGTGGCTATGTTTTTTTTAATTGTTTTTAATTATACTGATAGTTACTTATATTTAACTATATATTTTATTTATATTTAGGTCAACTCCACATTACACAAATAATCCAGTTTGAAATTGGATTATATGCCATGGCTCCTTCCTATGGAATTCTGGGATGTGTAGTTTGGTAAGGCACCAGCACTCTTTGGCAGAGAAAGCATAAGACCTGGTAAAACTACAAATCCTGGAATTCCATAGAAAGAAGCCATGGCAAATAATCCAGTTTCAAACAGGATTACTTGTGTAGCGTGGATTTGACCTTAGTCTTTAGTGATATAAGTTTTCAAATGTAGTTCTTGGAACTTTTGTAAGCCACCTTGTTACCTGAAGAGGTGCGGGTGCTTTAGGACCCCAGTCGTTATTTCAGAACTATACTAATATTTTGAGGAATTATTATTAGTTCAAATGGAATGCTGTGAGAGATGGGTAACTTTGAGACCTTTTTACCTATTTATATCAGTACTAACTGCAAAGAACTGGGATTTCAAGTGAATTAAATAGTTTTTGTTGGAAAAGAACACAGAAAGCAACCATGCATGCAACACACGTTCACAAGAACCACACAAGGCTAGCAAAGAGTTTAAGGCAGAAAGGTTGGATAGATTAATAGATCCAGGAGATAGGGCAATAGTTACCAGTTTGAATAGGAGTGAAGAACTCAGACTCTGAGGGTGGCACTGGAAGTCCTATCCAGGGGCACGCCGACAGAGAGAGTAGCCGGGTGTCGTCCACAGTGGCACACACTGCTATTGTTTGGGGCTAATATTTATGCTATATTTAGAATCCTAAAGGGGTATTTGGGCTTAGAACCAAGCTTAGATGGGTTTCCCACTGTTTAAAGGAAACCAAAACTTGGCTGATTGCTTTTAATGGCTGGGAGATAGGAATTGATTGGTTTATGCCAACCTCATATTGTAGGACAGGAGAGGGTTCTGAGAGATATTTCCTGGGAATGTGTATTGTGTAGGGACTTTTTCAAACAGGGGAAAAAATCCCTGACGAGGTCAGGAGGAGGACGGCACTGTCTCGCTTACAGCACTCCATTTCAGACCGCACCGTCCTCCTCCCGACCTTTTCCTGTGCCGGGGGAGCAAGAAATGCGCTGCTTTTTTATTGATGGGGGTTCTCCGTTAATAAAAGCAGTGCATTTCTTGCACCTGCAGCACAGAGGAAGCATAGGGGAAGGTCAAGAGGAGGATCGGGTCATCCGGAATGGAGCACTGTAAGCAAGACAGTGCCATCCTCCTCCCGACCTCGGTAGAGGTCCCCCCCCCCATTTGAAAAAGTCCTAGGTCACTTGATTGTTTAGAATGTGTGACTCATCACCAAGGGGAGCCAAGAAGGAATTAGAACATACCTCCTTAATTGTGTTGACTAGGAGCTCCGCTTAATTCTAGCTTGGGTGTGTTTGCAAAAAAATATTTCCAAGACACCTTCTCAGGTCCTGATGACCTCCGTTTGACCTCACTTTGGATCACCCTAGTCTACTAGACCCCTTGAAGTGTCCAATATTGACAATTATGAGATATTATAGGGAAGGGGTAGTAGGGCATGGTAACAACCTGTTTCCCAAGGCTGAGGAAAAGGCAGGTTATAAATAAATAAAATAACAACAGCAAGAAGAGGTGACGGGGAGGCATTATTACTTTTTGCAGTAACAAGCTGGAACAAAATTATTTTTCAGCTGTAAGAGCCAATGTGGTGTAGTGGTTTAAGCACTGGACTATGACTCTAGAGACCAGGGTTTGAATCCCGACTCAGCCATGGCAACCACTGAGTGACCTTAGGCAAGTCACACCATCTTAGCCTCAGAGAGAGGGAAAGGCCAAACCTCTCTGAACAAATCTTGCCAAGAAACCCCCATGATAGGTTCACCTTAGGGTCACCATAAGTCAGAAACAACTTGAAGACACATAGCAACAAACAGCCATAGCTGTAATTCATTACTTTTTAGTGAAATGAGAGCAGGCAACATGCCTGTTATTCATTACTGAGTGAGTTACTCAGGAGATTTTCACACAGGGCCAAAATGCCTCGTTACTGCGCCGCCACCTCCTCTCCCGTTCCTGCCATGGAATAACGTAAATCTTTCACACACTTACTTTAATTCCGTGGCAGGAACGGGCTCCCCCTCCCCTCGCTGGCTGTCCATAAATGCAGCTGTCATAAGGTTGCTTTTACGACCGGCCATCTGAAATGTTATCACGTTATCGCGTGATAATGGCCAGACGGTAAATTTTAAAAAATAAAGCTCCCCAAACATAAAATCAGTTCACCAAGCACAAAAACACACTTTAAATCACACAATCAAAACAGGGAGGGTAAAATAAAGTGTGTCACTTACCTGGATGTCCAGATCGTACCAGGAAGTGCTCGGAACGGACATCCCCTCCACGGCTGTCATTTCGGAACAGGAACGAGGCTCCTGTTTGCACACCTGTGATTGTGTGATAGTGACAGAACGGGAGGTCTAGTCATGATGAAAAATCATGATTACATTGTTCCAGAACAGTCACGGGAGCAGGATTGGTGCAGGACAGAACAGGATCAACGTCATCCGAAAGGGAAAACCTTTCCCGACCCTGTTCTGTTCCTGCCATGGGATATACAGCCCGTGTGAAAATCTCCTCAATCTGAGCAATGGGAAGGGGGTGGGGAGGAAGGGTCGCATGGGTCGATGCCTTATGCTGCAGCTGGGAAGGATTGCTTTGCAATGTCTTTTGTCTTTTCTCAGGGTTCATTTCCACTGTAGAAATAATGCCATTTGACACCACTTTAAGTACTATAGCTTCACCCTATGGAATCCTGGGATTTATAGTTTTAAGAGGTCTTTAGCCTTTCCTGCCAAAGAGTACTGGTGCCTCACAAAACTACAAATCTCAGGATTCTGTAGGCTAGAGCCATGGCACAGGTGTCAAACTGCATTATTTCTATAGTGTAGATGTCCCCTCAGAATTTCCAGGGCGCAAAATCTGAACTATCCACTTGAGGAAAACAGAGCATTTTCCTGTATTGTCTACTGGCCCAATAGTAACACGAACAATCACTTCTTAGTAACAAGTAACTTGTTGAATTCCCTTTCTGGATTGTAGTAACAGTAACCTGTTGGGTGATCAGGGTAGTGAGTAATGTAACTACTGTAATTCCTTTTAAAATATAACATTTCTAAATCTGTTTCTCCTACATCATTCCCCCACTATTTGATCCATCAAAAGGAAAAAGACATTGTGGTTAATGTATGGACTCTCTCCCAAATGTTTGGGATTTTTTGAGACAGGATTTCAAATGTGTTGATAGGGAGGAGACCTGCAGCTAGATTCCCAGTTTATTCTGGGATTGGCAACAACTCTAACGGTAACATAATTACAAAGCCAGCCAAGGAGAATTGACGAAGTCAGTGACAGTTTCAGTAATGGGTGGAGGTGACACCAAACAGGACCTTTGAGAGTGGTTCTGATGCTGCTGTAATAAAATGGCTCAGCTGGATTCAGCATTTGCTGGTGGAAATCACTCTTAAACTCTATTAATTGCTTCATTAATATCTACAACCATGCACCAAGTGGAAATCACATCAGGGTGATACATGTCTGTAATAATATGCCGGGCAGTTCTAGTGACTCATACAGTGTGGATGCTGAGTCAATGGCAGTTTCTGGCTGCTCCAAATTGTTTGTAAGAGATTAAAATAGGTGCCTCCTTGTTTGGGGTATGTCCATGCAGGTTTTCCCTCCTGACTTAATATTTGACTTAATCCTGATGCATCATCCCATGGTTTTATCCATCCACTCAACTCAAGAGAGGGATGCAAAGAGAGATCCATGGGTGAAGTCAAAGGCTTTCATGGCCAGCATCCATAGGTTTTTCGTGGTGTTCCCCCCCTCCCCGGGCTGTGAGGCCGTGTTCTGGAAGAGTTTATTCCTGATGTTTCGACTGCATCTTCAGAGATCCATGGCTTCTTCTAAACTGTGCTCCTGAAGCCAAGGTGGATTTCATGGCTTGGAGTGCCTGGAGCCAGCTTTGATATTGCCTTTCCTCAGACAGGGACAACCTGGTCACAGTAGTTCTTGTGCTGATTATACTACTGTATTGCGTTCACTGTGGGGCAGCCCTTGAAAGTGACATGGAGACTGCAGCTAGTTGATTTGATTGCAGTGAGCTGGGAGACAGGAATCTGTGGGCTGAAGTCAGAATTCAGGACTAAAGAGCAGGTAAGGACTAAAGGGCAGATCAGAAAACAGGACTGAAGAACAAGCCAGAAGTCAAGACTGGAGAATGTGTCAAGGGCAGAAAGCTGAGAAGGAATGCAGAAACCAGGAGTGAAACAAGTCAAGTCCAAGGGACAACTCAGGCTTATAGGGACACATCAGAATTCAGAAATATCTAGTTACTTGAGCAAGGCAGGACTCACACATAGTTGCTTAAGCAAGGCTTAGCTCAAGTGTGAACAGCACATAGAATCATAGAATCATAGATTTGGAAGAGACCACAAGGGCCATCCAGTCTAACCTCCTGCCATGCAGGAATACACAATCATAGAACCATAGAATCATAGAGTTGGAAGAGACCACAAGGGCCACATAGTCCAACCCCCTGCCATGCAGGAATACAATCAAAGCACTCCCAACAGATGACCATCCAGCCTCTGTTTAAAAATCTCCAAAGGAGGAGACTCCACCATGCTCCAAGGCAGTGCATTTCACTGCTGAACAGCTTTTACTGTCAGGAAGTTCTTCCTAATATTTAGGTGGAATCTCTTTTCCTGTAGTTTGAGTCCATTGTTTCATGTACTAGTTTCTGGAGCAGCAGAAAACAAGCTTGCTCCATCCTCAGTATAACATCCTTTCAAATATTTAAACATGGCTTTATTTTCTCCAGGCTAAACACATCCAGCTCTTAAAGCCACTCCTCATAGGGCATGGCTTCCAGACCTCCCATCATCCTGGTCACCCTCCTCTGGATTTGTTCTAGCTTCTCAATATCCTTCTTGAATTGTGATGCCCAGAACTGGACATGTCCCAGTGGCTACCTGTGGCTTCCCCTGCCCTTTTTTGTTTCCTCCATTACCATCCCCAATCCCCTGGCAGCCAAATCTCTAAAGTACAGTGGCAAAACAGGGTGCCTGTGGGTCATGCACTTTGTAAACAGGGTACTCATGGGTCATGCAGCTTGTTTTTACGTCAATTTGGATTTCTAGCAGCCCAGTGCAACTTAAAAACAAACTACATTCACACTGTACATATATTTCTCTGGCTTTTCTTCACAAACGAAGATTCAGGAAGGACTCATCCCGCGCTTTCTGCAAGCGCGCTGATGACTAAAAAGGCCAATCCGAGATAAACAAGTCTGGTTGCAAAAAGCACAGCAGAAGGTCTCCTTGGGTGATGTTTTTGGGTTGTGATTCTTTCTGCGTTGTCGTTTCTCTTCAAGACTTGTTCGTCGTGAGTTCTCAAATAAGGCTGCAGCATTGTGGATAGTGCGTCTCCATGCCTCCCGATGTGAGGCCAGGGCGGACCACTGTTGGTGATCAATTTGGCCAAGCCTGAGATGTTGTTTCAGGGAGTCTTTGTATCGCTTTTTTGGAGCGCCCCTCTTACGCTGACCCGTGGTGAGTTCACCGTAGAGTAGTATTTTTGGGAGGCGATGGTCCTCCATCCTAGAAACGTGCCCTGCCCAGCGCAGCTGTGTTCTCAATATCATGGCCTCAATGCTGGTCATCCCTGCTTGCTCAAGGACAGCAACATTCGTCACATAGTCAGTCCAGTGTATATTTAGGATTGTGCGTAGACAGCGCTGATGAAAGCGCTCGAGGAATCGTAGGTGGTGGCGATAGGTGACCCATGTTTCAGATCCATAAAGGAGGATAGACAGTACGATGGCTCTATACACACTGATTTTTGTGCTTTGCCTCAGGTGTTTATTGCTCCAGACTCTTTTGTGAAGTCTTCCAAATGCACTATATGCCTTTGCTAATCTGTGATCGATCTCTTTGTCAATCTTGGCATCTGGGGAGATGATGCTTCCCAGGTAGGTGAACTGCTGAACGGACTTGAGCACTGATTTGCCGATAGCAATGTGGGGATGGTGGTGTTCGTCCTGTGGTGCAGGCTGGTAAAGAACTTCTGTTTTCTTCAGGTTGACTTCTAGCCCAAACAGCTCTGCAATGTAAGCAAAATATGTAGCAGCTATTTGTTTTATTTTTAAGTAGATTTGGTCTCCCAAAGCCCTACCCAAAGCATGGGTCTCCTTAAAAAACAAGGCATGTACCCTATCCATAAACCTTGTTAGCAGGTGAACATGTGTTGGCTTTGCCTCCACAGTGGCAGCAAATTTGGCAGGGGGGATGAGTGCCACCCCTTGTGAGTTCTTGTCCTGGACAAACCCCACTTTTGGCTTTTCTGGAAGAGGAAACTCTCCCAAAGTTTTCTGGAAAATGTGTGTAAATGTGCATTTTTGCACATGTGGACATCTGAATTTGCATCTCTGTGCATTTTTGCTCTATTGTCTTTTATCAGAGTATGTGCTCATTCCATTTGAATAGATGCAGACAGATGCAAATGTGTGGGGGGTTGGAATGGTGGGGATAAAACAGTGTCGCTGTGATGGGCAAAAATGTGCAACCACTCACAGCATACCATTGCACCTAGACAAGCCCTTCTACTCCTTCCTGTCTTGGAGAGGCTGGCATCTTCAGCCTCAATGAGTGGGGTCAGTTTGGGGTCTGAAGGCATCAAGATGTTAAGGAAGATGCTGTAAGAACAGAGTCATCTGTGGAGGTTCCTATTCTATTACTGGCATTGTCTGGTGCTCTCTCATGTTTTCTCTTGATTATTCATTTCCTCTCATCAGTCACTCTGAGCTGCTTCAGGAAATGGAAAGATGTGTACCAAGAACAAGGGCTAAGAAGAGGAACACCCTATCAGAGACTGACCTGCCAGCTTGATTTTGAGATCAATTGGAAGAGAGAATTGGTGCACAATTCTTATTACCCAATTAAAACTCATGCCAGGTCACCTACAATGAAGAAATCAGGAGAAATGGGTGTCCAAAGCTCATTGTGATGCTGTGGTTACCTTTTTGGTTGAGTTTTTCTTTTTTTAAGCATACCCTCAAATTGTCCCAGGGACAGTGCCAATTAATCTTCTGTCTTCCTACTTTTTCAGCTGCTTTATAAAATGTCCCAGTTTCTCCCTCCTCCTTGCACTTTCAGCTTTCTTCAGTTGCACAAACCGAGATCAAAGTGCAAAAGTAGTTTGCACTCTGTTAACAAGGGGAGGAAGAAGCAGAATTTTGCCCTTCCCTATAAGGTCAGGCAAAAGCAAACTACTACAACTTCTCCTAGCTTTTGTGTTCTTCCTTATTAATAACTTTTGCTATTTTAAGCACATTCTGATGTTGCTTGGCTGCACATGTACCAGTTTTCATCTGCAAAGTGTTGGAGAGTATGCTAGAAGAGGAAGCCACTGACAGAAATACACTTCCAGGTGAAATTGAGAGGTCCACATTACTATAAGGTCAATGAGGTGGTGTATAGAGTTAGTGGTAAGGAAGAGAAGATGCTCAGGAGATGTGAACATCCCTTTTTGGCTCTTCCAGAAGTTTACCTGTAAAGTCCTTTGTGAAACAGGAAACATATGCACCCCACAACCTAAAAATCAAATGGATAATTCAAAGTTTGGAATCTGAGATCACTACATATATAGGTACCCAAACCCCAATTTGAAAATCTACTTGAGTCATTTTTTTTCAAAACAGGAAGTGAAGAACCAGGAAATCTAGAATCATAGAATCATAGAGTTAGAAGAGACCACAAGGGCCATCTAGTCTGACCCCCTGCCCTGCAGGAATACACAATCAAAGCATTCCCAACAGATGGCCATCCAGCCTCTCTTTAAAAACATCCAAAGAAGGAGACTCCACCACACTGTTTACTTCCTGGTTTGAAAAAAAGGTCTCTATAAAACTGAGGGCTTGTCTAGACAGGCTATTTACTCTGTCTTGTCCTTGTCATAGAGCTCTGCAGGGCTTTTGCCCCATTTTGCCCCCAGGCAGTCCTCATGACTCCTGTGGCAAAGATGGGCTAAAGCCTGATAAAACACTTTTTTAAAAAACACCTACCAAAACCTTCTTCTTTCCAGAAAACTGGACTGGGTCCTGCATGACTGCAGCAGCTCTTACCAGCACACTGACATGTTGTGGCAACTTTTGCCCACATCACATTCTCTGAAGCCAGGAAGGAGTCCCACAGCATGTGACTAAGGTTGGTCACATGCAGGGGACTGGCTTCATGGATACCGAGAGTAGGACAGGGTGGCAGTGGCAGCAGCTGCAGAGACTGGCTGGTGTGCAGTCTGGCCTTCCTCCCATTTCATCCAGGCAACAGGGGACCAATGGGCCAGATCCATGGATAGAATACACCATTGGGAAGCCAGCATACTGTCCCAGTTTTAATCTGTGACATGTTCACTTCCATTAGATGCTCCATGATAAAGTGGGGAGAAAAGCCCCAAACAAGGCCTCCTTTGCTCCTTGCGTCCACCCAGTATGGATGGTGGTTTCTCCATAGGGATCACTAGTTAGCCAATATACAGCCACAACTTACACATGAATGAGCCTTCATTTAGTAACACAATTATCTATTCCTTTTATTTCGGAGGGGGTGTCTGGACTCACAACAATGCTTCTCTCTCTCTCTCTGGCTTTTCTTCGCAAACGAAGATTCAGGAAGGACTCATCCCGTGCTTTCTGCAAGCGCGCTGATGACTAAAAAGGCCAATCCGAGATAAACAAGTCCGGTTGCAAAAAGCACAGCAGAAGGTCTCCTTGGGTGATGTTTTTGGGTTGTGATTCTTTCTGCGTTGTCGTTTCTCTTCAAGACTTGTTCGTCGTGAGTTCTCAAATAAGGCTGCAGCATTGTGGATAGTGCGTCTCCATGCCTCCCGATGTGAGGCCAGGGCGGACCACTGTTGGTGATCAATTTAGCTGAGCCTGAGATGTTGTTTCAGGGAGTCTTTGTATCGCTTTTTTGGAGCGCCTCTCTTACGCTGACCCGTGGCGAGTTCACCATAGAGTAGTATTTTTGGGAGGCGATGGCCCTCCATCCTAGAAATGTGCCCGGCCCAGCGCAGCTGTGTTCTCAATATCATGGCCTCAATGCTGGTCATCCCTGCTTGCTCAAGGACAGCAACATTCGTCACATAGTCAGTCCAGTGTATATTTAGGATTGTGCGTAGACAGCACTGATGAAAGCGCTCGAGGAGTCGTAGGTGGTGGCGATAGGTGACCCATGTTTCAGATCCATAAAGGAGGATAGACAGTACAATGGCTCTATACACACTGATTTTTGTGCTTTGCCTCAGGTGTTTATTGCTCCAGACTCTTTTGTGAAGTCTTCCAAATGCACTATATGCCTTTGCTAATCTGTGATCGATCTCTTTGTCAATCTTGGTATCTGAGGAGATGATGCTTCCCAGGTAGGTGAACTGCTGAACGGACTTGAGCACAGATTTGCCAACGGCAATGTGGGGATGGTGGTGTTCGTCAATGCTTCTAATGCTTCTGTAAGAGTTTACGTGGGTACAAGGTAGTGTGAATTGCCATTCCAATGCCTCATCGCCAGTTCAAAGCATGTATCTTCCCCCTCCCCACCCCGGATTTGTGCACGTGTGTGTGTGTGTGTGTGTGTGTGCGCATGCACGCACGCACACACACACACACACACACACCTTTTTGTCTGGAATCTTGTTGGTGTCTTCCACATATATAAGTTCCCATATGGAAACAGACATTCTGTTCAGGTTTACAGAAATGGAGTTGGGCATGTGGAGTGCTTTCTGAGCCAATGTGTATTTGTCTGCTCTTGCTTCAACTGGCAGTAGTACTCCTGCTGTTGCACATTTGGCTGCACAACACTGCTGTTCAACACAAGGACCACATAGCATGATCAGCACATCACTTCCATACCCTCCAATTATCCTGATTTGACACAGACAGTCGCAATTAACCCTCTGCCACCCAACTATTTCAGCTGCTTTTAAAATGTCCCCATTTCTCTCATCTCCTCCCAATTGCTGCAAACTGTGTTCAGAGTCTCAGAGTAGTTTGCGTTCAACTCAGCAGGGGGAGAGGGGAGCAGGGAGTGGCACCTCCCCCTTCCCAGTAGGCTCAGGCAAAAGCAAACTGCTGCAGCCTCTCCTAGCTTTTGTGTTCTTCCTCATTAATAACTTTTGCCATCTTAATCACACTCTGATGCTGCTTGGCCACATGTGTTCTGATTTTCATGTGGAGATTTATGCTATGCAGCCCTTTGGCCTCTGTGTACAACCATGCCCTAAAAGAAACCTTGTTTTGGACCTAAACTCTGGATATGAAGACGATGGTCCTGTCTATACGAGGGGGGGGGGAATACGAACACGTCCAAAAAAGCAGCAATCCACAGTGCTGCAACCTGTCTAAATGGTCAAAAGAGCCCCCCTAAATGTCACATGCCCCCTAGCCAAGATGGGGGCAGCAAGTGATTTACTTGCAGTTTTAAATCTGCCATCGCTTTTTAAAAAAAGACAGTTTACCATGGTGTGCACATGCAATATGTCATATTTCAAAAAAGAAAGAAAGAGTATAAGATCACCGTTTTATTGACTTACTGGACCCTCGCTTAGCTGAAAATCCAACATGGCATCAGCAGCGCTGTCCCTGTTTGCTGGCCCTGCCCCCCATGCTCATCCAGCCAATCGGATTATGCCCCCTGGTCGCACCAACATGAATGCAAGTGTCCAAACAATTGCATATTTGCATGGAGCATTTTTAAAAATCCGGGAGAAGCCCGGGAGGCTTCTCACATGGTGTTTGCAGTGGGTTTAGCGCCCCCCTTCCAAATGACACGTATTTATGCGAACGTCCATTTGTACAGATCACTTTCCATTTGCATCCCGTTAGGATTATTTTCACCATTTAGACAATCCCTAAACCATGCATAGGCATGGCTTAACAAAACCCCTTGCACAGCTACAGGAAATCTAAACATATTTTGTAGCACCGATCTTCCAGGGAACTGAGTTCATTTCCCTTTTTATTGTCATTACAGTGGCTGATATTTTTAAGGACTAGAACCTTAGTATCTGCCATGAATAGACTGGATGGCATTGAAGAGAAGGTCCCATCTGTCTGCCAACCTACTTCAATTGGATTTCATAGTCTCGCTTTTGTCTCTCTGGTTTTGGAGTGCATTTTTGAAAGTCTAACAGCAGGCAGTGGAGCAATTACTTAATGTTCTAAATTACGATAAAAAAAATGCATGGGTTCAGTAAGCGTACAATAACTCGGCCCAGTTGGTTCAGGTATCTTTTTATTATTATTATTGGGATCTTAAGTATACCAGAAATGGAAGCCAAAGACATTTCAAGCAGTCATTCAGCAGGGCTTGGGGAGAGAAAAAAAATCAGCTGTGCAGATTGCATCTTTAAGGGTTTCTTTGAGGTTTCTGTCTGTTCTTTTGTTAGGGCAATGCTAAGTGGGTATAGAGTCTGGAAGGAGCTATTCTGCTATTATGTGAGTTTTAAATAGGACCTGGATACAATTTGATTAAAAATGGAGCTGGGGATTTTATTTATTTATTTATTTTAAACTATCCCTTTTCCAATTTGTGCAATTTTTTTTCTTTCTTTCTTTTTTAAAATCTCTTCTTGCACAGATGAGGCCTCTTTAGTGAATTCATAACTCATCTCATGTACATATGCATATTTGAACAACTGATGTGGTTTTTAAGATGGTGGCAATGGCCTCCAAAGTTCAAAAGCCAATGAGGCATGTCTGTTGCTAATGAAAAGCCATGAAGTTGCTTAGAGGACCATGCTGTTGTGTACAGTCACATCAGTTGAAATCTGGCCAAAGATGGATATGGTAAAATGTATAGATGTTAGCCCCAGTCCAGCAAAGAACAGTCACATCAATATGTGAGTTGAGTTACCAATATACATGAGTGCAAGTTTCCATCAAGTGTGTGCAGATCTGTAAAGCCAGGGCTTATCGAGGTTTTCTAATCTCAAAGATCATTCAATCCCAACAAGCACCCAAGCTTTCTTTTCCCCTCTAGAAGCTTCAAACTGGCCCATGTTTTCATGTGCATTTTTCAAAAGCACACATTTTAGCACACATTTTATCGTATCCACGGTATTGGTAACCATGGTTTCATTTAACCATGGTCAGGGGGAAAGGCCTCTCTAGGCATCTGGAGGGGCTCTCTAGGCATCTAGAGGTCCTCCAGCATTACTTCATGGTCAACTTCCACCAGATGTTGACCATGCTGCAGGAGCTCTGGATGCCTAGAGAGGCATTCTCTCTAGGCATTTCCTGGATCCTCCAGTGCAATTTTATGGTATTCTATAGTGGTTCACTATTATCCATGGTTTCACTTATAAACAGTAAGTCTGGGCATCTATCCCCCACAGATACAGGTGGTGACCTGTACAGAAAGAAGAGGAATCTTTCAGTTTGGGACATACTCTTTTTTTACACAGAAAATTGTGCAAAATACAATGTACAAATTTTCAATCTAGTTCTACATTCAGTTTAGTTCTCCATACTTGGCAGAACATATTTCTCACCCACCCTTACTCCATTCATACTACGACACTCTTTCAAGATATATTAAAAGGCTGGGTGTATGTATCTTTCACTCCAAACTAGGATGATTGTCTCCATCTTTCAACAACCATTTGTTGTTAAGTGCCAACAAGTTTCCTGCATAGAAAATATTATTTTCTGCAGAGAAAATGTTCTTTTCTATGTAAAAATCCCACATGCTTGTTTTGCCCCAATCTGCAAATAGTCCTTGAACACTGCATTGGTGTTTTGGGGGGGGAGGAGGGGAGGGATTTTCTTGCAGAGAGGAGATACATGGTAAAATGATTCATTGCTCCCTGAAGCAACAAAAGTTAACAAAGATCCCTATTATTTATTAATGAAACAACTTGGACCCCTTCAAAGGGGGATCAGACAAATATTTAGAGATTAGGGCCACCAGGCAGGAAGCTATATATCACCATCAACATACCTCTGTACATTATTTGCAATGCATCTATGGCTATCAGTTGCTGGGGCACCTAAGATAGCACATGCTCCAACAGTCCTGATTTGGCAGGGATAGTCCAGATTAATCCTCTGTAATCCCACTTTTTCAGCTGCTTTAAAAATGTCCCAGTTTCTCACTCCTCCTTCCCCCTTTCCCCCTTTATCCTCAGCTTACAGCTGCAACCTGAGTTCAATGTGCCAAAGTAGTTTGCACTCAATTAGCTCAGTAGGGGGGAGAGAAGAGGCAGGGCAGAATCTTGCCTTCCCCTGTAGACTCAGGCATAAAGCAAACTGCTGCAGCCTCTCCTAATTTGTGTTTGCTTCTTCATTAATAATTTTTGAATTCTTGGCCGCACTCTGACTTTATTTTAGCTACACACATCCCAATTTACACATGTGAAATGTTGGAGGGTATGAGATGCAGGGTGTTGTTGCACTCTGCTGGCATGAGCTTCGCATTGGCCACTGTGAGAAGAGAATGTTTGACTGGCTAGAATCATAGAGCTGGAAGAGACCACAAGGGCCATCTAATCCAACCCCCTGCCCTGCAGAAATGCACAATCAAGGCTTTCTGTGTGCTCAAGCAGAGCCATCCTTGTGTTCTTGTGGGATGAAACTGAAATTAGCAAAATCTACTCATAGCCAGATGTATTCTATTCCATCAAACCTAAATTTAGGTTCACTACAAAGGTAAACTACAAAGGACTTCTGAGGATCATATTAGATGCCGTTCTAAACACATGACTGCCACCAAAAATGTTAGCCATGTATATCGTTCCACTCTGTCCTTATGCAGTTAATGATAGAATTTATCTCTCATTTTCTATTATTTTCCACAGTAGACTAAGCCTTATTTACTTACATGGGGAAGACTTCTGAGTAGATTTGTACTACTAATCTCTGACCATCCATCCACAAATGGGAAAGGATGCTTTTGAAACCTTTGGATATGCTTAGGAATCAAACATCTCAAGGTCTGCTATTTCTTGGGGGGGGGGGCATAAGATCTCTTATCACCCCAGGAAAGACCAGGGAGAGATCTAAACTTTAAAAATATATTTTCATGGTATTTTAGCCTTAAAACTAGGGGTGTATGGAATGTAACACTGCAACTTTATATTTTAAACAAGTCAGTTTGAAACAGAGCTTTTTCTTTGTAGAAGCATTTAATAAAATACAGCTCAAATAAAATGAACTGGAGGAATAAATAAAATAAAGGATCCTGCTCTCTTAGTAAGTAGATATACTTTTCTATGGATCTTCATTTGCAGTCCACTGTCACGGAAACCCACCACAAGTGCAAAAGAAATAGCCATTTTTAAAAAAATGTGGCAGCCATTTTGAAGTCCCTAAAATTCCAAAGTCACCACATGGTAAAGTTTTATGGGGGAAAAACAAAAAACAAAATGGTGGCTGTTTCCATTCTGACCTCATCCCCAAGGAATTTCACCATATATCCCTAGGTGAAGCAGATATAAAAAGGCCTGTTTCAATGTGCGTGAAAGAGCTAAGAAATGGTCCTTGTCAGTTCAGCGTAATCTTAAGTGAATCATATCTCTTTTGGCCCATCGAATCCTGCCCTCTGTACAGAAAGATACAAATGGACTAAATGTTAATGACACTTCTAATAATATTCAATTGCAGCCTATTGTATCCAGCTGAAAGTTTCCCCCTTGATGTCAGTTGCATTTGAATCACCCCTTGGAGTCTTAGCATACCGATCACTCCCTCTATAATTTTCTCTGTCCCTAATTACTTTAGAGTGTATTATCATACTTAGATGTGAGCTCCGCATCTATATCTTTTTTTCTTCTTCCAAATGTCTGAACTTGTAGCATTAGGAGAGTGGTAATAAACATAAGAACATTAACATGCAATTCCCTTATGCTTTTGAAAAAAAATTACTTCATAAATGCAAAGTAAAATATTTTTCCCTTTTTATTACCTGACAATTACATATTAAGAATTTCTTTTTATGTTTAAAAACATATGCAGATGGGCAAGGCAGACGCCAAAATGTAATTGCTTTCTTACTATAAGAATCAGATGTCATTTTCTTCCAACTCAGCTCTGGGAAAGAGAGAGAGAGAAAGAGACAGAGAGAGACAGAACAAATTGTTGTATACATTAAATTTTTGAGACATCGGATAGCATTCCTCAATTAAACTATTTAAATGAAAAAAGATTGCTTTACAGCTCTATCATATCGCCCCGAATAAAACCTCTCTTGAGGCAAATTGTGTCTGGCAGGTACCAAATGTGCTGGTTTTAATGTGACTGGACAACCTAATAGAGGTCATTGGTAATTGTTATTATACACAATATTGCACTGTCAGAAACCACCCCAAAGCTACATACATTATTCGAGATGTCTGAGGTTCTTTGCTGCAAGAGTTTGGGGGAGGGATCCTTATCTCGCCTTGTAAAGGAAGAAACAGCCTAGGTAAGACCTCCTTCCTCCCTATCTTCATCGCTGAGCTTCTCATTAAAACACATTGTCTGGCAGGCAGGCAGAACTACGCATCACCAAAAAGAGAGGACAAGAGAGGACTCCAATTTGCATAAAAGGTGCATATGCTAATTCATATATCTAGATGCAAATTTAGACAGTATCATGATAATTTAAGTAGAACCACAGTGTACATCCCTCTCCCCATAGAGATGGGGAAGGTTCTGATCAGGGAGTGGGGTTGTATGTCTGCTCAGTTTGCTGGTTGGGTGCTGACTGTGGATGGACAGAGCCCTTGCTGTTCCTTAGGATAGTGGCTCTTAACCTTTTCTTTAACAGGGACCCCCTTTAAATATATTTTTTTGCTGTGGACCCCCAAGACTTAACTCAAGATTTAAAACAACAACAACAATAAAATTACACCATACCTTAAGCCTTCCCTCAGAGACAATGAAGGGGGAGTGAATACTTCTTCTGCTTCTTGCTGCAAGTTTGTGGCTGGAGCAGATTGAATGGCAATGCACAGGTCAAGCCAGCCAGCCTTTGCCTTGGCTCCTGTCCACTGCAGGGGGGAGGTGCCCAAGCAGCCTTTGAACCTTTGTGGACCCCCTGTAAGGACACTGTGGACTCCTGGGGGCCCCCAGACCACAGGTTAAGAACCACTGCCTTAGTCCAGTCCCCTCTAGTCCAGTCCCTGTCACTGCCAGAATTTCTCTCTAAAGAATGCATGAGAGGAAGACATCCAAAGTTTGCTTAAAAGTTTCCAATGAAGGAGAGTCCACCACCTGCCAAGGGAGCCTGTTCCACTATTACCATCCAGAGGTTCTTTGAACCCATTGGCCTTGTCTACACTGGCCAGAATACGCTGGCTTTCCGTTGGTGTATTCTGCCCCTGAATCAGGCCCATTGCTCCCCCATTAGCTGAATGAAATGGGAAGGAGTCCAGACCGTCTCTGAAGCCAGGAAGGGGACCCACAGTATGTTACCAAGGCCCCCTGCGTGTGACCACCCTTGGTCACATGCTGCTGGCCTACTTCCCCGCTTCAGAGAGAGTGATGCAGACAGCAGCTGCAGTGATGGGCCAGCATGCCGGTATGAGTTCTTGTGGACCTGTGGAGGCCAATCCATTTTTTTTTCTGAAAAGAAGTGGTTTTTCCAACATTTCAAAGGCCTTTACCCCATCTTCCCCCTGTCTTAACCCTAGGCATCATGAGGACTGCCCAGGGGCAAGACAGGACAAAAGTCCTGCATCATTTGGGCTCTTCAGGGCTCTAAGACGGGGCAAGATGGAATAAATAGCCCATGTAGACAAGGCCATTGTTATCCCAAAGTTCTTTGAATCGATTGGGTCTTACTCTTGGGAGCAGTGACAAACATGTTCTGTCCATCGTCTAGGTGACAGCCTTTCAGATATATTCACTTCTCAATCTTCTTGACTCCATGTTAAACAAAACCAGCTCCTTCAGCCATTCCTCATAGAGTTTGATTATTTATAATCCACCTTTCTTCCAGCCAGTTCAAGGCGTACTTGTCTCTTCTCCTCCTTACTTTATCCTCACAACACACCTGTGAGGTAGGTTAAATCAAGAGAGAGTGACTGGCCCAAGGTCACTCCATATGTTTCATGGCTCAGTGGGGACTTGGATGCCTGAGATCTCCCTCCACCTAAAGCACTATGTCACCCTGGCTTTAAAAAAAAATTAAATCAAACACATGTTCAAATGGTGGATGCCATTAAATTATAGATGTTGACCAGTGAGGACTCATTTCCATCAGTCTTTCAAATACAAGACTTTCCTTTGTAAGATAGGACACATAGCCACCTTATCTGATGTTGAATAGTATTTCAACTACTCCTGCTTACAAAGCTCAGTCCATATTTTCAGATACTTATGAGTACAATGTTAGGTAAAAGATACCTGTGTTAAGTAACAGGTACCTTTTACTAAATATTAATAAAAGGTACCCATTAGTTCACATGCTTGTAGTTTGGAGAAGTCTTTTAAAGGTGCTGTTAGTCTAAGACTGCAGAAATAATGCAGTTTGACACTACTTTAATTGCCATGGCTCAATGCTATGGAATTCTGGGATTTGTAGTTCTGTGAGATATTTAGATTTCACTGTCAGAGAGCTCTGGTGCCACAACAAACTATAAATCCCAGGATTTCATAGGATGGAGCCATGATAGTTAAAGTGGTGTCAAGCTGCATTATTTTTGCAGTGTGTCAGCATCCAACGTTGCAAAGATTTCAGCTCTTTCCTTATAACTTTAGCATTGGAGTTTAGCTTGCATCATGTAAATGTTTCAGGATACAGCATTTAAATTGCTAAGTAGTGGTGCCTATTAGAGCTTGGGGGACTACTCTGAGGGAGACCTTCTTGAGATGAGAATCCTTTCCATCTCTGAAGACTGACATCTTCTGGGGGTGTTTTACATATACACTTCTATTTTATTTTTTATCACCGTGCTACCTCCATATTCAGTTCACAGTTGCATTACTGGAGTTCTACCAGTGTAACCATTGCACATGCAGTTATATATTCCTGAATGGTGTATCACTACCTTCAATGTACCCCTTGATTCACTGAGACTGAGGAAACAGCAAGCAGGTTAATAGGTATGCAGTTAGATGCTCAATGGTGGCATTCAGCGGAAGGGTGGTGCAGCACAGCCATTGAGTGTGGCTTTACATTATGCAAGAATGATGCAGGATCTCAGCTTCAAGGTTGTAGGACTGGAACCTGGAAGAGGGCTTCCTCAGTAGCCACAGTAGGCCTTTAATTATGTTTCCTCATACAGCCATACACTACAGGTTAACCCCCATATCCATGGGGGATACATTCCAAGATCCCCCATGTATAACTGAAAACATGGATAATAGGGAACCCTATTATTTTTAATGAGATGAACTCCAGAGGTTGACCACAGAATTACACTGGACGACCTAGAAATGCCTAGAGAGAACTTTTTTTTTCCAGGCGTGGATAAGTGAAACCATGGATACCAAATCCATGGATGCGGGGGGCAACCCGTATTTTAACTCTGTTGCCTTTTTAATTGTTTTTGTCCTACCCATCTGTTTACAGAGGTTTAAAAACTCATGTATTTGATAACTGCATTTTCTGGATTGTTATAACTGACATCTAGTTGTTACTGTTGTTATATTTATTTCTATCCTGCCTTTATCCCAGTTCAGGATGCAAAGTGGCTTACAACAAATTAAAAAACATATTGTGTGTGTGTGTGTGTGTGCTCTTTTCACTTTTTTGTTAAAAAAAGTCATCCTTCTATTGCCTTGTGATTGCCATTCATAAAATGACAATTGTTCTTTAAAAAAAAACACAGCTGTGTGACATTTCAGCACATTATTATGAAGATGCAGTTGATGGTCCACTTTTATCAGTGGGAAGTTACAAAACATGCCTATCAAAAATCTAGTTCACCCAAAAGCTAATGCATGTCTGTGCTGCAAAACTTTTCACCAGTTGAAATTAGGGTTGTTGTAACACAGCTAAAATTTATTTGTTTAAAATGAGACACATATCCTCACTAGGAGAGAAACATGTCTCTGGAATCTAGTAAAATCTGATTTATCTCCCCATCATGCAACCAAAAAGATACAGAAACCCTGTTATGGCTTATGATTTGACCATAAGAGAAAACAGCTCAGAAGAAAAGGAGGATAAAAATTCATGTAGACTGGGGATGGGCACCCATGGTCCTCTTGATGTTGTTGGACTACTACTCCCATAATCCCTCATCATGAGCTATATTGGTTAGGGCAGATGGGAATTGTAGACCAAAATGATTTTGAGAACCCCAGTTGCCTACGTCTGATGCAGCCCTATGTTTCTCCATAGCAGAAAGCAATTTTTTTTAAAAAAGGAGCATAACAGGTTTATCCCTCCCTCCCTTTATTTATATCCTGCCTTTCTCCCAGACTGGGACTCAAGGTGGCTTACAAAACTGCAATAAAAACACACATATAGTTAAAAATAAACAAAAGTTGAGATTAAAGCAGTATTTAACTAATAAAAGAATTAAAACCATTTAAAATATTACTTTAAAACAAAGATTAAAAACAGTATAGCACCAACACACACACACACCCTTCTCTTGTTTCTATTCCCAAAGATGTGCTGAAATAGAAAGGTCTTAACTTGTCACCGAAAAGAGCAAAGAAGGAGCCATCCTAACTTCCCTAGGAAGGGAGTTCCAAAGTGTGGGAGCAGCCACAGAAAAGGCCCTCTCCTGTGTTCCCACCAAAGGTTCCAGTGAAGGTGGTAGAAGAGAGAAGTGACTCCCCTGCAGTTCTTAGATCTCAGACAGGTTCATAGGGGAAGATGAGGTCCTTCAAATAGCCTGGACTTTTTATGGGCACCCAGAGCAAGATTAAGGTCCCAGAGCAGAAATCACTTTGAGAAAAAGGTGGTTTCCCTAGTAATCTAATGATGGCAATCAGTACTACTGTCCTGTTCCAGAGTGTTAAATGCTTGGGAGGGTATACCAGGGTTTCAGCAGAGCGAGCAAAGGAGAAACCAAGCCAGGACAGGGTCAAGCACAGAGGATCCATAACAGTAGAACAATAGCTGATGCAGTCCACAATCTAACCACAAAAAGCAGTCTGAGAAGGGTCCAAAGCCAAGCAAGGAGTCACTGAAGAGTCCAAGGTACACGCTGAAAGTCAGAAAACAAGACAGCAGGTAATGTAGCCCCATGCCAAATAGAGGTACTAGACGGCCTTGGCTATGTTAATTTACAGGCAGCTATAAACCAGCATAGCTGGACTCCATAGCCCAGTTGTCCTTTTTAAAGAATGCTACAGGAGGTCCTGCTCCTTTGTTGCTTCTGCTTTGATCCCTGACATTCAGAGGGGTGCAATATCTCTGCCTCTTCTTCAGGGCCCATGTAGGATGGTCCAGATTCTGCCTCCAAGGCAGGACTACCAGCCATCTCTGGCTCTGAATGGGACCTGCCATTTGGGCTCTCCTCTTCTTCCTTATCAGAGGAGGCCCCCTCCATATGGGACATGACAATTACTGTACCCTCCAACTGGCAGTGACAGTTATGATTAATCCTCTATCATCCCATATTTAAGATGCTTTTAAAATGTCCCAGTTTCTCTCTCCTTCTTCCATTCCCCCCCTTTATCCTCAGCTTACTTCAGTTGCTGCAAACTGAGTTCAAAGGCTAAAATACATTGCGTTCAACTTAGTAGGAGGGAGAGGAGAAGACAGGGCAGAGCCTTGCCCTTCCCAATAGGCTCAAGCAAAAGCAAATTGTTGAAGCCTCTCCTAGATTGTCTGTTCATCCTCATGAATAACTTTTACTATCATAACCACACTCTGAGGCTGCTTGACCACACGCGCCCGAGTTTTCATCTGTGAAATGGGCAAGGTTGTGGACAACTACTTCTTCATGCAAAGGTGTTAGAACACATGTTTTGCAGAAGTTTTGAAGTTTAAACTTTTGGTGTCAGCGGGTAGGTTTTGGACTGGGAAAGACTTCTGTCCAAGGGTGGAGTATGCTGGTCTGGGGACAGCAATGATCTGGGGATACCAGTCAATTGTAGCTGCAGGCTGCCCTGCCTAACCCCTAGTACCTTCCATGGAAGAAAGATGAGGAGAGAAAGATGAGGAACATGGCAGCAGCAGTGTGTATGTGTGTGCATGTATTCAAGTGGGGCACCAGTAGGAGGAGTGGTCCATTGAGTGACTTTAGGCAAGTCACACTTTCTCAGCTGCAGAAGAAGGAAATGGCAAACGTCCTTTGAACAAATCAGATCTGGCTACAGTGACACATGCCTTGATTACATCCTGTTTGGACTACTGCAAAGCGCTCTACTTGGGGCTGCACTTGGAAACTGTTCGGAAACTTCAGCAGGTCCAAAATGCTGCAGCCAGGCTGTTGACTGGGGCTGGATACAGGGATCATGTCCCCACTTCATTGAAATAGCTACATTGGCTACCAGTCCATTTTCAGGCAGAATTCAAAGTGCTGGTTTTGACCTTTAAAGCCCTAAACAGCTTGGGTCCAGACTATCTGAAAGACCATATTTCCCTATACAAGCCGGCCTGAGTGTTAAGATCCAGGGGAGGGTTTCTCTCAATCTGACCACCTTCACAAGCACGGTTGGTGAGGACTCAAGAGAGAGCCTTCTCTGCGGCTGCTCCCAGATTGCGGAACTCCGTTCCATGGGAGGCCCGGTTGGCCCCCTCCCTGCTCTCTTTTCATCAGCAATCGAAGATGTTTTTATTTAGGCAGGCATTTTGAAATGTGAATTTTAATTGGTGTGTTGCTTTTAATGTTGTATTTTTATTGATACACTATTATGTTTTTAATTCATGTTGTTTTTAATTATTATATTTTAATAATGGCAATTAATTTAATTCTTTTTTAACTTTTGTGTCTTATAATGTTTTAGTTGTATTTTTTAATTATTGTAAGCCACTCTGAATCCCATCTTGGGAGAAACGCAAAGTATAAATCCAATAAATAAAATAATAAAATGCCAAGAAAGCCCCAAAATAAGGTTGCTATAAGTCAGAAAAGACTTTAAAGAGAACAGCAGTAAATAAAAATGTAAGAAGTATTCTATGATTCTATGATTCTATAAGTGTTCTGCTGAATCAAACCAAGGGCTCATCTAGTCCAGAATCCTGTTCCTACAGTGACCAATCACGCACCTATGGGAAGCCCACAAACAGGGCATGAATATACCACCACCTTCCACCTCACATTCCCCAGTACCCAAGATTTAGAGGTACATTACTTCTGATTCTGGGGGGTAATATGTATCTATCATGATAGTTAGCCACCAAGAGCCAGCATGAATTAGTCTATCCTTTTAAAACCACCCAAGTTAATGGGTATCACACTACATCTTGTGGTAGCCAATTCCATGGTTTAATGATGGTATCCATGCACAAATGTCCTTTTAACTGTCCTAAATCTCCCACCATTCAGCTAAATTGAATGGCCCTGGATTGTAGAATTATGAGATGTGCCATCATCAAAACCCCTGAATTAATCTTATCTGTCTGATAAATGCTTACCTAAATCCTATTGTTAGTCCTAAGGAAAGTAGAACTATTGAATTACAGTCAGCCCTCAACTTTTGCTAGGGGTACGGGTGCAACAGCCCAGCAATTGTGGAAAAACTGCAAATAGAGGCCCACTATTTCATAGAATCATAGAATTGTAGAGTTGGAAGAGACCACAAGGCCCATCCAGTCCAACCCCCTGCCACGCAGGAAATCACGATCAAAGCATCCCCGACAGATGGCCATCCAGCCTCTGTTTAAAGACCTCCAAGGGAGGAGATCCTACCACACTCCGAGGGAGTGTGTTCCACTGCCGAACAGCTCTTACTGTCAGAAAGTTCCTCCTAATGTTGAGGGGGAATCTCTGTTCCTGGAGCTTGCATCCATTGTTCTGTGTTCTAGTATCTAGAGCAGCAGAAAACAAGCTTGCTCCATCCTCAATGTGACACCCCTTCAAATACTTAGGACATTTTCAGACGATCCTTGCAGCGCGGCAGGGATCCAACCCTAATATAGCGCGGCAGGTTCCAACCCTAAACAGAAGAGACACAGACAATTTCGCAACAGGGATGGCATCGTCCGAAATCGACCCCCTGCCGCGCTGCTGCTACGAACCTCTCCCGCTCGATCCTTGCGCTGCAAGGATCGTCTGAAAATGTCCTTAAACAGGGCTATCATACCACCTTTTAACCATCTTTTTTCCAGGCTAAACATACCCAGCTCTCTAAGTCTTTCCTCACAAGGCATGGTTTCCAGACCTTTCACCATTTTAGTGGCCCTCCTCTGGACACGCTCCAATTTGTCAAATTACTTTTTGAATGGTGGTGCCCAGAACTGGACACAGTATTCCAGGTGAGGCCTGACCAAGGCAGAATAGAGCGGCATTATTACTTCCCTTGATCTAGACACTATATTTCTATTGATGCAGCCCAAAATCACATTGGCCTTTTTAGCTGCCGCATCACACTGTTGACTCATGTTCAACTTGTGGTCTACTAGGATGCCTAGATCCCTTTCGCACGTAGTCTCGTTCAGCCAGGTCTCTCCCATCCTATATCTATGCATTTCATTTTTCCACCCTAAGTGCAGTACTTTACATTTCTCTGTATTGAATTTCATTTTGTTAGCTTTGGCCCAGCTCTCCAGTCTATCCAGGTCATTCTGAATTGTGGCCCTGTCATCTAGGGTATTAGCTACTCCTCCTAATTTGGTGTCATCTGCAAATTTGATAAGTATGCCCTCTATTCCATCATCCAAGTCATTGATAAAGATGCTGAATAGCACTGGGCCCAGGACAGAACCCTGTGGCACCCCACTGGTCACATCTTTCCAAGACAAAGAGAAGCCACTGCTGAGCACCCTTTAGGTTCAGCCAGTCAACCAATTACAAATCCATTTAACAGTTAACTTGTCTTGATTTATTTTTACTTGAGATAATACTTTTCTAGGTGTTTGTAGGTCCTCCGGTGCAATTCTGTGGTCTACTTCCACCAGAGGGAACATATTAAATCCGTGAATAACCAGATTTGTGAATGCCTAACCAACAAATGTGGAGTGATACCCGCAATTGAATTGAATGGTGTTGACTCACCATTCAACAATTGTTTCAGTGGGTTTACTCTAGTTGGGACTAAACAACAGGATTCAAGATGTTCTTTTATGTCAAGATAATTCAGACACATAGAAGAGGAAACAGTCATCAACAAACTTGTAATTGCTTATTTGTGAATCCAACAACACAGAGATCTTGTGTTAGCAAATCATTTGCATAGCAGCGGTTCTTAGTCTGAATAGTGTATGGGCATTCAGGTGTCCAGCAAAAAGGTTGATAGCCATCAGGATATGAAGCAGCATAAAAGCTAAGCCTGACTTGAGAGGCTAAAGCTGGCAAACATTACAACTGAGCTCTTGGAATTTTGCTCACAAACCCAGGTATATCCATTGCATTCAAAAGGTTATGGCTACCTATGGTTATTAAAATATGAGTTATGTATGTGATTTAGTTGCAGAACAAACAAAAAGTCTATTAAGTGGTCTGGCAAGTCCCGCAGCAATCTTCAAGTGGTCTATTTGGTGTATGAGGAGGAGGGAGGTGTGTGGGAACCACTGCTTTATAGCATATTAATAATTGCCTTTTTCAGACATTCCCTCTGCACATTTCCTTTGTTCATGGAGGATGTACCTGCCGGCTTCCCCTGCCTGCAGCAGCATTGTGTTCAGTGACTCTGCTCCTAACAGCCACACAGGATTGCACAGGGTGTCTACAGAAGGAAACCCACATTTGGAAAAGGTGTAGATTCAAAATGAACTTGGGGCGGCCATAGACTTCCATGCAAGGGGTATCGTATTTTATTACAGGCTTTATTGATGCTATCCAAAGCGCTGACCCCCCATTGGTAAAACAGCATCAGGACCTTGGATAGCTCCTTTAAAGTCTGCAATGAAAACCTGGGACTTTATCAGACAAGTGTTTTAAAATGTTGTAATTCCACTATTCAGGAAAGCAGAAGCCTAGTGGCATGATCACAGTAATTATTTCACATGGCTTTAATTGTGCAATACTATTGCCATGGAATTATCACTTGACCACCACTAGCAGTTTAAGAACAAGATTTCAACGCACATTATAGTAACACTTCTCTTCACATTGTCTTCTAATGACAGAGTATTAATGCTTCATGCTGGCCCATGCATGCACCTTTCAGAAAATTTTTCTCTTACTTCCATGATTTTGCATGGGTGAGATTTCAGCTATTCACACAAGAAGACACAACTTCATTTAAAAACACCAAAAAGAAATATATAACAAAAGGAATTCACAAATAAATAGTTAAACAAACATAAAAACATACCAAGCAAAGGGAAGAGTTCATTAAAACAGCATCCTGTTGGTCCCCTTCATGTTCTCCCCCAGAAGTTTAATTATATGTTCTCCTTGGGAAAGGGGAGGGGAGAAGAGGACCACCCATTCATGCTGTAATCACATGATTACAGCAAGACATGATTTTCATACGCTTGTTAATACTGCAAAAAGAGCAGTATTGAGGGCTATTCGTGGGTTTTGCCCATCAATGAAAAGTTACAAATAATTAATGGGTGAAGCACACACAGACCATGGGAGGATGATGATGTTGTGCGATAACGGGGACCCATTTGTGCGACTATCCCATTGTAATCGCACATTTTGAGCCTCATGTGATAAAGTCCCTGGAGTGCATTCACTGCACCCATAGCACAGAAGCCTCTGGCTTCCCCTGAAAGCAATCAAGGGCTTAGAGCAACTGCTCTGCAAAGAAACAGTACAATATTTGGGACCACTTAGCTTTGGGGAAAAGGCAAGATAGCCAGCATGGTCTTATTATTGGACCAGGACTCCAGTAGACCAGAGTTCGAATTTCCATTCAGCCATGCAAACCCCCAGGTGACCTTGTGCAAGTCATACTCTCTCAGCCTCAGATGAAGGCAATGCCAAACCTCCTCTGCTAAGGAAATCTTGCCAAGAAAATGCTATGACAGGGTCCCCACAGGCTGGAATTAGTATGGAGGCAAATAACAATCACAAGTCTGATTGTGTATCCCTGAAAGGCAAGGGGTTGGACTGGTTGGCCCTCATAGTCTCTTCCAAGCCTGTGATTCTATGAACAACAAACAAAGGGAGATAGGACACAGGTGCATAAAACTACGCATGGTGTGGAGAAAGTAGAAAGAGCATGGAATATTGTTGATGTTTTGTTCTCACCTAAGTTCCCTTGTGTATGTCGCTGTACTTTTTTGGCTGTTGTATTATATCCATATTCAGTTCATGGAGGCATAAGCAGAGTTCTGCATGAGCAACCATTTCACATGCAGTTCTCCATTCTTGGATGGTGTGTAACTGTTTGTCAGTGCCTCCAGTTTACCACTTGATTCACTAGGGTTGCAGAGGCAGCCACAGTACATTCCCCATTGCACTATGGCACAATAAGCAGGCACAACTTTAAGATAGGTCATCCATTGTACAAAGCTGGTGTTCCGCAGAAGGGTAGTATAGCACAACTACCAGTTAACTACAAGTGTGCAAATTTACATTATACAAGTGCAATGCAGGATCTGGGCCAGAGAGAAGTTTTTCCCCTTTTCTTCTCATAATACTACATTCCAAGGATTATCCACTGAATATAAGTGATAGCGGATTCAGGAGAGAGAGAAACCCCTGAGTGTTTGGTGAAATGTTTTAAATGGATTTTAACATTTTTATTGCTGTGGGGCTTTCCCCCCAAGCTATTGGTTTTGTTGTTTTTGTTGGTTTGAGTTTTTTTAAAAAAAATAAAGAGGTATAAAATGCTAATCAATCAATTAATCAGCCAATTAGTACTAGATCACATCATGTATAGTTTAACTAAGTTCAGTGCCACAAGATGTAGCGGTGACTGTCAACCTGAGCAATTTTTAAAAGGGATTGAACAGATTTGTAGGGGATAACTCTTCATTGGCTATGGGTGATAATAGATAGCTATTCCCACCAGTACGGTAGTACGGTAGGCAGTACGGTAGCTTGGGAAACACAAGTGGGTAGATGCTATCATACTTACTTTCTGCTTTGTGGGTTCATGTAGGTCTCTGGTTGGCCCCTGTGGGAGCAGAATGTTGGATTGGAACAGATTCAGAGGTGGTCAAAATCCAACCTATGGGGCACAGGCCATCCTTGGAGCCCCAAAATGTGGCTCCTGAAGAAACCAAAAATCCCTCCCCAAACTTCAGAACCCAGAATTCCACAGGGTAGAATCAGGGTAATAAAGCGGTCAGATTGCTACAAGAACTTTGTCATATATTTTCACTATGTATGTTTTTACAGATATAGTTGCCCTTTTCAGACATTGGGCACAGAGACTAATTCTGTTCGCCCTAAAAAACATGGGTAACCTAAGAAGCGAACACCGGAAAGGTGATGGCAGCCAAAAGTAAATTAGGAGATTATACAAAATTGAAAAGCCTCTCTTCCAGTATCTTGTGCTTTGCAAAAAAGAGAATATGCCCCACCAGAAATAAGGCTGAAAGAGAGCCTATTTGCATAAAAATTGCATATGCTTATGAATAGATGTAGAGGTGATTTTTAGAAATAATTGCTGTGATTGAAAAAGAGATGCAAGACATCTTATATTTTTGAGAGGATTGCCACCAAGTGAATCATGTACCTGCTCAGCCTGATGTTCAGCTTCAAGGCCCCTAGTCTCCTTTGTTACAGTTCACTTGCTGTCTCTCAGTCTATCCTACCTCACAGGGTTGTTGTGAAGATAACATGTGGTAATGACTGGAGAAACCACCTAGGCTTCTCTGGGCTCCCTGAAGGAAAGGCAGAAGTTCCAGGTAACAGATCAGCCTTCCTCAACCAATTACTTTCTAAATGTGTAGGACTACAAATCATATCCATACCCCATAGGCACCAGAATCATTGGGCTGCTGTTTGTGAATGCTGGGAGCTGTAATCATCCATACCTGAAGGGCTGCAAATCAGAAGAAAGAAAGAAAGAAAGAAAGAAAGAAAGAAAGAAAGAAAGAAAGAAAGGTGTTAGATGGACTTAAAATTCTTGTCCAAATCCTGTGAGCAGCAAGGCAACATTTTTAATAAGATCACTCATTAAAACATTTCTGTAGGGTTGCTTCTTCATATCGTGACACCTTTCAATGAAAGCTAAGACTGAAGATTTGCAAAAAAAGCACAAGATTTTTGTTCAAGAATACAAGCGTGTGTTTTTTAAGTGGTTTTTGTTTGCAGCAATAGATGGATTCAAATGTAGCCTTCGTTTCTTTTACTGCTCAGAATCTCCCTGGACGAAGAGCACAAAAGAACTTTCAATAGTTCAATAGAACAAGATTATCTTCCATTTTCCCCCACTCCGTGCAAGGCAGCTGATGCACAAAAAACGTGTAATTACCATCTGACATAGACGTGATTGTGCAGGCCTGAAAATCAGGAACGCTAACTCTTCTCAAAATAAATTTCAATTTGATGCGGTGAATTTTACATTGAAATGAGTTTTTTCTTTAAAACCCTGGAGAAAACAGCCCCTGTATGCAAGCATTAACAAATAGCTCTGCAAATCTAGGCTAAAGTGAACATTCAATTTGAGGAGGTCACATCGAGAATCTGCTCTCAGCCACAGAATGACTGAACTGAAAAAGCTGGAGTTAACCTCCACAGAGAAACATAGCATCACTGCCACCTCATTTATGTACCCCCTTGTGACTCCGCACACTGCCCTTGTCCTCTTCTCTCTTTCTCTTGGACATTTATATCCATTTGTAGATCATTAAATGCCCAGCCCAGTAAAGAATACCAGTTCCTTGTGGACTGGAACCTTTTCTGAACGCTTTGTAATGGATTCTGCTATGCTAGGAACACATCATGAGCCAGATGTCTTGTTGGAACAGGCAAAACCCATGTCATTCAATTAAACTGTGGGACAGCAAAGCTCATCCCTTGACCTGTCACCTTGACATCTATCATCTTTCTGGTGTAGTTGCTGCTGAAGGCAGCTGCCATACTCCTGGGTTTCATTGCTACATTGTGCAGCTGTGCACACCTGTCATAGCAACATAGGATGAGATTAGATGGAAGGTGAAGGTGTATTCCCAGTGATTAACACATTTTCTATCTGAAAACAAGGTTTTCTCAGAGCTGCATGCCTCAGAGACCAGACTTGCAAATTCAGCCTATGTTTACCTTTGAATGAACAATCACAAAAGGAAACAAGTTAAAAGATGTGTAGGTGAGGAAAATTATGTGCTCAGACAAACAAATGTCTTTTATCAACTTTGCCAAAAAAAAAAAAAGCTAAATGTGTCATCTGCAGAGCATCCTATCACACTGAACACATCTATCTCACCTGATTTTGGGAGCTAAACAGGGTTGGACTTGGTTAATGCTTGGGTGGAAGACCACCAGGAAATACCAGGGATGTCCAGGTAGAGCTAGGAAAGAATCCTGCTGACAGCCAGAATTCACAATATTGGGCTGGATAGACCAATGGTCTGATTCAGTATAAGGCATTTCATATGTTCCTTTCTAGTTTAACCCACACAAATATTTATTTGTTTGTTTGTTGTCACATGATGTTTTCGACAATGGGCATTTTAACCAGGGTTTCTACACAAAACTCCAGATCTGTAAGATTTGCAGTTTGCTCTGCATTTGAAGGGGAAACCTGGATTTTTGGCCATGTGGTGTCTGAGGATTAGCTTCAGAGCAAAGCCAGGGTGGGATGTCTGGTGGACGGGATTCCATTGCGGTGCGTTTTTATTTCCTTTCATTTTTCAATTGTGCATATATCTAGATAAGAGTATCTCCACTTATCCAGTGATACAGTACTATGTGACCACATATATTTGCTAATTCGCATGCATGAGCAAACAGAAAAACAACAACAACAGAGCAGCCCTGGCCTTGTGGTTGGAAACAGCATGAAGTATAGGACACATGATCTGCATTGGCCCGCTCTTTTACTCCGATGCAACTAACAGTGTGGCAGAATACTCTGATCTACAATTAGAGAAGCACAGTGTGTGTGGTATTTATGGGACCCCTGCGGATCAAAGAAATCCACTGCAGCTACTAGGTAGGTGCGGGGTTTACCACCAGTGTACACAAACCCTTAAGACACATGCTTCCTGCAATATAATGCAAGCAACATGATGCATAGCCCCTGGGAAGGAGGTGGCTGCTAGGAGATAAAGCAGGTAAAGAAAAATATGGGAATGTGGCAGTGGGCAGGGGCATCCTCAGATATTTTGCTACTTGAGGTGGAGGAATGTTGGCTACCCTGACAGCCCCAATCTTGGAATATCACATAATTGGCAATATTTAATAATTTGGCTTGAGGTGGCCTTCCATGTGGTTAGCAGGTAAATCAGGGACCTTCAGATACCAAGGCTGGAGTCACATATAACCAAGGGAGGGGCCTTTGGAAATTCCCCAGACAGGTAATATCCAGGTCAAGCTAACACCTGGAGATGAGTAATCCACTAATCCACTCAACAATAGCAGAGCCCTTGATGGTTGCAAAACAGGTTTTCGCTCTTCCCCTCTTCCCAACAAATAAACATTGCCTGCTGCTATTCAATTCCAAATCTGTTGCTCATTAGCAATCATTAACTCTTCTGGAGAACCCTTTGTCTAGTCCTGGGAAACTCCAAGAGACATTGTATTCCACTCTAAATCCCATCCCTTCAGAGGAATTATCACATATAAATATCACCCTAAAACACCACCAAAATGTCCACAGTCCACAATTCCTCTTCCTACATCCATGCTGCTGGTTTGCTGTGAGACCCTCAGAACACATCTCTGGGAATCCTCTGGTGCATGAATCTCTGCTCCTCTGACAGGTATTATATCACCGAAGAACCCCTTACTCTATTCCTCTATCCAAATACCTCCTCCTATCTTCAATAGCCTTGTGTGGTTGCTTGAAGCCTGAGTGTTTGTGTGAATGCTGTTAAGATTAATTTCCAATAAAAGCCATTTAATTGTATGTACTGGCTTGGAGTCTCCTCAGTTACTACCGGTATACATAGGTCAAAAGATCCTGCCATTACCCAGCCTCTTACTGCCATTTTGAGCTAATTAAATGTCCCCCATATTAAAATTTGGACTCTAGTAGGATCCTTGCAGACCCCACACAATTTGGGTAACAGTAAGAAACGTTGCTGTCCACCCACCTGTGCAAATTAAAGTGTATAGGACCCAGGTCAGCTGGGTTATTCAGACACAAGCACCTCTTTTCCATCACAGACAGGAAAAAATACAAAGGAAGTTGTGATGAATAATTTCCTGTCATTTCCTGACACTCTAAATCTGCTGCTTACAGTAGGTGCCACACTCTGTCTAATGCTAGGGCCAGAAAGGATGGTAGTTATAGGAAAGGAGGTGGAGCAATTCAGAAGAGACTGCAAGAGAGAGACAGAAAGTAGGAACCGGACTAAACTTTAAACAGGCCAAACACTGGGTCCAAAATTGTATTAAAGGGGGAGAGTTTAGTGGAAAGGGTCAAAGCATCCCTCTTTTGCATTTGGGGAGATATGGTGGGATTTTCAGGAGAGGTGGGCCAAACCTAACAGAGTTCTTCAAAGCTTTCTTGGGCTTCAAGATGCCATTATAGATTTCCCAAATTACCCCATTTTAATTATTGAATTATTGAATGGCTCACTTCGATGTACATCCTGGAGAATTAGCCCATTTCCTCCCTAAATCATCAGTTCAAGGGGGGGGTTCACTTAATCCTTACTCAGGCATGTCTTTTAGGAATTTGAGCAGGCAACTTCCTTAGGTTTTTGGAGCAAACCTTGATTTGTTGTACTTGGGAGTCTATGGTGTACTACCAAACCACGTGGAGTGCCAATAATAAGCCAATTTATGAAATATAGCCAATTAGTGAATCCTGGAGGGAGTGGGGTTATCAGGCAGGTAACAATGAGATGGCACATGAGGAGTATTTGCTGAAACAGATGTTGAGGGCAGTTCATGCGGATATAACCTTTGGATGGAAAGATGAACAAAAATGGAAGGTGGATAGATGGCACTATTATATTTCAGAATATATAATGTTTGATTTTATATTAGAAAGAAGAATGATGTGTATGGGTCAATTGAAAAGAGGGGACTGGCTAAGAAAATAGAATAAACTAATAAAAATAATTAAAAGAAGAAGAGGGGTACAAAATTATAAAAGATACAATTAATACAATTCTCCACATCAAAGGAAAGGGATTTTGGATAAATAATAATTTGTTTCTTAGTGGGGAGGGAGTGGGAGGGAGGAAAGGATTATAGTAGAAGAAATATCAATATACTAGCTGGACCCGGCGTACCATATGCCATTAAAAAACTCCCCCCAAAATGCCAAGGAGACCTCATGACAACCCTTTGAGGTAGGCTGGTGGGTTTAACTCACCCACCTGCCACTTGTTCTGCCCCCTACCGCCCCCCACCGCTCGTTCTGCCTTTCCCCCACTTGTTCTGCCCTCCCCCACTTGTTCTGCCCTTACCCCACTCGTTCTGCCCTCCTCCATTCATTTTGCCCCTCCCCACTCGTTCTGACCCCCACTCACTCTGCCCCTCCCCCACTCATTCTGCCCCTCCCCCAACTTGTTCTGCCCCCCCACTCGTTCTGCCCTCCCCCATTCATTTTGCCCCTCCCCACTCGTTCTGACCCCCACTCACTCTGCCCCTCCCCCACTCATTCTGCCCCTCCCCCAACTTGTTCTGCCCCCCACTTGTTCTGCCCCCCACCACTCATTCTGCCCCCCACCACTCGTTCTGCCCCTCCCCCCACTCGTTCTGCCCCCACTTGTTCTGCCCCCCCCTCATTCTGCCCCCCCACTCATTCTGCCACTACCACTCGTTCTGCCCCTCCCATCCAACCCCCTGCACCTCAAAACACACATGCACACACCACATCCACCCCCACGTCACTCACTCTCCAGCTCCAGCTTGCCATGTTTGAGATCTACATGGTCCCGCCCCCAGTGTGCTGATTGGCTGCCCAACAGACCTTTGATTGGTTGGTCAGTTCCATAAGCAGCCAATCAGCACACTGGAAATGGCAACATACCCAAGAGAATTATATAGAGAGGTGGGTTATTGGGATAATTAACTTGATAGTTATATGTTAGTACTAATGGTTTCGTATTCATTTTGGGGTATATCATGAGTGTGGGTGTGTGGGTGTAAAAATAATGTTTGTTAATTATCTGAAAAATTCAATGAACTTTATTTTTAAAAAAAATATATATCATGAGACAGCATGGCTCAGAAAAATCAATAATGGTTGAGGAAGTGGGAGGTGGTAGGAAAAAAGGAAGCCTGTACTACAGGTGTATAGACTCAGTCAAGGAAGCATGGCCCTGCATTTGCAAGACTTGAGCAAGGCCAACAAGAACAGAGGCGGGAATTCTACATGCACTACTTAGTTAGGTAAATGCCTTAGTTGCATAGCTAAGCAGCATCTCCCCGCTCAATCCCCACAATCCTGATTTAGTGGGCAGCAGCTGCTGCAAACAGTGGGGATCTATTCTCCAGTCAATAGGGACGCAGCAGACTAATGTTTCCACTGCCTCCTGCAAACAATTTCCAGTGTGAGGAGGAATTGCAACAGGGATCCTGCTTCTGATGGTTGCACTGGAGATCGCTGGTGGGAGGGAGGTGGAAACATCAGTCTGCTGCATCCCAATCAACAGAAGAACACACACACCCCATCCAGATTGGGGGACTTTTACGATCCCTACGTATTCCCTATGCTATTGAATATGTAAGGATCATGAATACGAATCAGTTATGAATGCATAACTCTAGGTTCTGCATTCATAACTGTGATTGTGAATTCCAGCCAGGATGTCTTAGAGGTCTCTCATTCATAGGGTCAACCATAATTTGAAGCCAACTTGACAGCAGTTAACCACAGCAATGAAGAAACTGTTCAACATGTTGGACCTATTTGGGGTATCGGGTTCAGCACTTAGGATCACTCCTTTAACACTGAGATGAAAATATGGAGAAGATACACTGCCCTCTTGACATGGAAGACATCAGTGCCTAGAGGGTTCAGGGGTGGGCATAGAGCCTACTTTCAAGGTGACAGTCCTCTATTGGAAGGGCTGCCAGAGGACAGGTCTCTTTTTGAAGGTATCATGTATTCAAAGGACTGCCCAGTCCAAATCTAGCTTAAAGAGACGGAAGAAAGGAAAACAAAGATCTTGAAGTATGTCTCAGTCTCACTGCTATCACAAGCACATGTGGTGAAGACACAGGAGGGAGCCTTCTCAAAGGTGGCTCCCGGGGTGTGGAACACCCTTTCACAAGAGGGTTTTGTTTTGTTTTGTTTTGTTTTGTTTGTCCCTCTGTTCTGTTTCTGCTTGCAGACAAATACCTTTTTTTTATTTAGGCAAGCCTTTGGTGCTTAAATTATGAGGCAATGGTGTGTTTTGAATGTGGCATGTGGCAATTTTATCTTTTTATCTTTTATCTCCTGGGAGGGTGATAATGTGCCCTAGCATTCCACAATTCCCCACTCCAGTATATGCTTTGCAGACCTTCCCCACTCCAGTACATGCAGACCTCCCCATCATCTGGATGTACCTGTTGTGCAAGGTCCAAAAACAAACAAACAAACAAACAAACAAACACACCACACTCTTCCGGAGCCAGATTGCTAATGGGAGCTGTTTACAGGGAGATCACAGCTCCCTTGTAAGTGCCGCATTGGCTGCTCTTCTGTTTTCAGGTGCAAATCAAAGTATTGGTATTGCCCTATAAAACCCCATATGGTTGAGACCCAGGCTATTTGAAGGACCCTATCTTCACATATAAGCCTGCCTGAGCTTTAAGATCTGCATGGGGGGGGGCTTTTCTCTGTCCCACCACCTTCAGAGTCACAATTGGTAGGAACATGGGAGAAGGCATTCTCTGTGGCTGCCCCCACACTTTGGAACTCCCTCCCTAAGAAAACTAGGATGGCTCCTTCTTTGTTGTTTTTTTCAGCAGCAAGTTAAGAGCTTCCTTTTCTAGCCAACCTTTCAACATTCATTTTTAACAAGAAAAGAGCTTCTTGTGGTGCTGTACTGTTTTTAATCTTGGGGCATATACAAACAACCAAGATTTTAAGTTTTTTTTAATTCTGTTGTTGTTTAATATTGCTTTAATCTTAATTTTGCATGTTTTTAATAACATGTTTATTGATTTTCATAAATATAATTTAATGTTATATGCTATAGAACTTCCTCTTACATAATCATATAAAGTTATATATCATAATGTATTATAACAGACAGTGAAAAAAAAAACAGAATTTGAGATTAATTCATGTACAAATTGGGAAAATTTAGAATATGTTACTGAAATAGGAGCAAGAAGATGAACAAATCAAAACTTGTATGGTCAAATGGGCCCAAAATTTTGGCTACAGCATCGATTTAGAGCTATGGGAGAAGATGCGGAACACCCGACTTAAAACAATACCAATCTATGATTTCAGAGAAAACTTGTATAAAATGATGCATAGGTGGTACCTGACCCCAGTGACACTGTCAAAAATGTATAAAGGAAGTAAAAATATATGCTGGAAATGTGAGAAACAGGAAGGCACATTCTACCATGTGTGGTGGACGCGTGACAAGGCAAAGACATACTGGAAAATGATAAAAAGGCCAAGTGAGGACATTTTGAAAATTAAATTACAGTTAAAACCTGAACTTTTTTTGCTAGGCCTTTCAGAAGAAAAGTTTTGAAAGTTTTCAACTAAATATATTTTTACTGTATTGTGCCTTTTTGTAAGCCACATTGAGGCCAAGTCTGGGAGAAACGCAGGATATAAATAAAGTGACAGATGGATGGATCTTATGCCTACAACTGTGATTGATGGGTTCCTGGCCTTTGCCCTCCAGACTTCATTGGGTGCTCTTCTATACAGGAGGAAATAATGCACATACCTGCACATTATTGGCAATTTGCAGCAGCATTCCTTTTTCTCCATGGCAAAACTGAGTGTATTTGAAGCTCTCCTCCCCAGTGTCCACATGGCCATGAATCAAGATGGCTGCCATTTCAGTTTTGCATGGAGGGGGTGAGGAAGGCAAAGGGGCTAGCTCCCTTTGCAGCCTCTGATTCTGGCTGCAAAGGGATGTTAGTAACTGCTTGGCCAGCCACTCAGAGAAGGAGGAGGGGGGCAAAATGCCCCCTCCCTCTCGACTTTGCAGCCTCCCTGTATTTCCAGCCCCTCCTTCTCAGGGACTTGGGGCTCCAGGGTTATCCCTTCCCGGCCCTTCATTCTGGCTCGAAGCAGAAGGCACCTACTTCAGGAGCAATTCCAAACTGGGGCAGGTGGGTGCCCTTTGTCTTCTGGGCACTTGACAACAAGCCCATGCCTGTGCATGTTTTACCAATCAGAGGAAGAGTTTTGCCCTCTCTGGAGTGTGCAGGAAATTGCACTGGTGTCTGAACGAGAAGGAATGTGCATTTCCTGTGGAGATTTTTAAAAAATACAGGAAAAGCCACAAAGGCTTTTCTCATGGATCATAGAATCGTAGAATCAGAGTTGGAAGAGACCTCAAGGGCCATCCAGTCCAACCCCGTGCCATGCAGGAATAAGCAATCAAAGCATTCCCGACAGATGGCCATCTAGCCTCGGCTTAAAAACCTCCAAAGAAGGAGACTCCACCACACTACAAGGCAGCACATTCCATTGTTGAACAGCTCTTAGTGTCAGGACGTTCTTCCTAATGTTTAGATGGAATCTCTTTTCCTGTAATTTGACTAAGGAACCTAATAGGAAAAACCTGTGAAAACCCAGAATTGAATCAGGGACCTTCCGTTCCTGAGACTGGCACTTTCCCAATTGAGCTACTTTGGATTATTTGGAGTTTTTGGCCCCCATCCTTCACAATACAGTAGGACCCCCATATTCACTGATTCATTATCCACTGATTCAATTACCCATGGGACACAAAACAGCACACCTACCATAGAGTCTTCCTAGAAAATATGTCCTCTCTAGCCATTTTCTAAGTCCTCTAAGGCATCTCTATGGTATTTTAAACTGAAAGTCCCATTATTTTCAAAGTGTTCGCTATTATCCATGGTTTTCTGTATCCATCCCCCCCCAAGAACCAATCTACAGTGCATACAGGGGTCATACTCTACATCAAATCACCATGGGATCTCGTTAAGACAAAAGATATTCTCCTAGAATCCTATGAGGAGTATTTTAGCCATTTAAACAACCCCTGAGAGTTATGAGCAACAGGTTTGGGTTTTCAATACCCCCCCCTTTTTTTTCTTTACAACAACTCTGTGAGGTAGGTTAGGCTGAGAGATATGGACTGGGCCTAGATCATCATCATTGAGTGGTATCACACCCTCCAACATTTCACAGATGAAAACTGCCGCATGGGCAGCCAAACCACATCATCAGAGTCTGGTCAAGATCACAAAAGTGATTAACGAGGCAGAACACACAAGCTAGGAGAGGCTGCAGCCATTTGCTTTTTCTTGAGCCTAGTAGGAAGGACAAAGTTCTGCCCCCTCCTCTCCATGCTTAATTGAGTTAGAATCATAGAATCATAGAACTGTAGAGTTGGAAGACATCACAAGGGCCATCCAGTTCAACCCTGTGCCACGCAGGAAATCACGATCAAAGCATCCCTGACAGATGGCCATCCAGACTCTATTTGAAGACCTCCAAGGAAGAAGACCCCACCATGCTCCGAGGGAGTGTGTTCCACTGCCGAACAGCTCTTACTGTCAAAAAGTTCCTCCTCATGTTGATGTGGAATCTCTGTTCCTGGAGCTTGCACCCATTGTTCCGTGTTCCAGTCTCCAGAGCAACAGAAAAAAAGCCTGCCCCATCCTCAATGTGACACCCCTTCAAATACTTAAACAGGGCTATCATATCGCCCCTTAACCATCTTTTTTCCAGGCTAAACATACCCAGCTCCCTAAGTCTCTCCTCATAAGGCATGGTTTCCAGACCTTTCACCATTTTAGTCGCCCTTCTCTGGACACGCTCCAATTTGTCAATATCCTTTTTGAATGGTGGTGCCCAAAACTGAACACAGTATTCCAGGTGAGGCCTGACCAAGGCAGAATAGAGCGGCACTATTACTTCCCTTGATCTAGACACTATACTTCTATTGATGCAGCCCAAAATCGCATTGGCCTTTTTAGCTGCCGCATCACACTGTTGACTCATGTTCAACTTGTGGTCTACTAGGACTCCTAGATCCCTTTCACACTTAGTCTCATTCAGCCAAGTCTCCCCCATCCTATATCTATGCATTTCATTTTTCTGCCCTAAGTGCAGTACCTTACATTTCTCCATATTGAATTTCATTTTGTTAGCTTTGGCCCAGCTCTCTAGTCTATCCAGGTCATTTTGAATTTTGACCCTGTCATCTAGGGTATTAGCTACTCCTTCTAATTTGGTGTCATCTGCAAATTTGATAAGTATGCCCCTAATTCCCTCATCCAAGTCATTGATAAAGATGTTGAATAGCACTGGGCCCAGGACAGAACCCTGTGGCACCCCACTGGTCACATCTTTCCAAGAGGAAGAGCAGCCACTGCTGAGCACCCTTTGGGTTTGGTCAGTCAACCAATTACAAATCCATTTAACAGTTAACTTGTCTAGTTGATAGAGTGCAAACTACTTTTGCACTTTGAACTCAGTTTGTACAATTGAAGTAATCTGAAGGCAAAGGGGGAAGTGAGAGGAGGGGAGAGAAACTCAAACATTTCGAAAGCAGCTGAAAAACTAGGAGGAGAGAGAATTAATCAGGACTGTTCCTGTTAAATCAGGACAGTTGAGGGGTATCGTTTGTGGTCCTCTGGTTCTTATTTACCCTTTATCAGGGATAAAAAGAAATTCATTGGATTTTAATTTCCCTACAAAAATTTCAGTTTCACACCTCCTCTTGAGACTGACACAGGATGACATGTACAGTATCTTAACTCAGAAATCTGTACATTTCCATGGAGATTCCACCTAAACATTAGGAAGAACTTCCTAATGGTAAAAGCTGCTTGGCAGTGGAATGCATTGCCTTGAACTGTGGCAGAGTCTCCTTCTTTGCAGGTTTTTAAACAAAGGCTGGATGGCTATCTGTCCACTGTGCTTTGATCTGTGTATTCCTGCATGGCAGGGGTTGGACTAGCTGGCCCTTGTGATCTCTTCCAACTCTTATGATTCTATGATTCTATGACTGTCATGCATTTCCATGAAGGAAAAGAAAAGCACATGTATTCACCCACTTTTCAAAAAAATGTGCACAACTTAAAGTGTGTGTGAGTATTTGTTGGGGGGTGCAATGTATATAACTATGCTTTAATCCATGAATGAAAGACATTAAAATGCATGAGTTGGTCAAAATCCATACAGAAATACATACATTTTGAAGCAGAAATACGCAGGAAAATATGCATGAATTTCTGTCCAGGCTGAAAAAGAATGCTTAAAAAGCTGATATGGAACTGGGATAGGATGAGAATGCCAGAAGGATTCTGAGAAATGCAGTGAAAATGAGACTAGCGGATTTTCTAATCCATATTCCTCGGCCATGACCAAGGCATTTTTAAAAAGAAATTGGTCTGGGGTGTCCATTTTCTCATTCAAATAACTCATGAGTGAAAGTTTATCTGTTACATACAAAAACAATCTTGACATTTTGACTTAGGTAAAACTGATTTAAAAAAAAAAAAACAACCACCAGGGATTAACTATAGATTTGCAAATACATTTATACGCATTGGCCAAGATCATGCATAATTTTATGCATCCTTTATCTGTTAGTGAATTGCAAAGATGCATATCTGGGGACCAGCATGAGAGCTTTGATGAACACTGGGCACTTTTTTATGTGTATTGGGCAATTAGATGTCCATTGTACGCTTCTAAGGAGTATTGGGTGCTTCCAATGTGCACTGGGCACTCCTGTTGTGCTCGGGCACTTCCTAGCCAGTGTCCATTGTGCATTAGGCCAGTCACTCCCCTGGCTACCATTGTGTAATGGATGCCTATATGATGCAACATCATGGCAGTCTCTAGGTTCAATATGGGTGTTGCATTACTGCTCAATTCCCTTTTCCGCATGTGTAAGGCCACTGTTTTTGTGTGGCTTCAAGTCATCTCTGACCCTAAGGCCAACCTATTATGGGATTTTCTTGACAGAATTTGTTCAGAGGGAATTTGCCCTTGCCTTCCTCTGAGGTTGAGAGGGTGTGACTTGCCCAAGGTTCACCCAGTAGTTTTCCATGGCCATGTGGGGATTTGAACCCTAGTCTCCCAAAGCCCTAGTCCAAAATTTAAACCAAACAATATCTCATTTTTGCTCTAAGGAGATTATCACACAAGGCTTTATTCCAGAATTACACAAAGGTATTAGAGAATTTGGCCAGTACTTATCACATGACGTTGTCTCTATCCTGTTGCTGGTTTGCATTCCAGGTGTTTCTGTAGCACACTTCTTCATTGATGGGGAAAAGCCATCAATGGCTCTCAATACCGCTGCCATACCAATATTTCCCTGTGTGCAATAAGTCCTTTCTGTGGCACTAGTGATATGACGGAAGTCACGTAGCATGAGAGAGTGTGATCCTCCTCTCTCTCCCCTCCCCCTTGCAATTCTACGCTGACCAAGATTGTTTTCTCTCCATGTCTCTTTTTTTCTTTTCTTTTCTTTTCTTTCTTTCTTTTCTTTTTTTTTTTTGCTGAGATTGCACAGTTACAGGGATACAATAAAATAAAAAAAAATCATTTCCCCATAAGACTTTCATAAAATGCTGCAACTATCCTAGCATTAGTCAGTGTGGCTTCCAAGCTGAACCCATGTTCTTGGTTCGTTGATTTAATTGTATGTGTCCATTTGTCTCCACTAGGTGTTCAAAAACTAGCATCAGGTGTTGATTTGAACACACAACTGCTACCTAAAAAATGTCTTGGCCATCACCACTGATTTGTCCCATGGCTCCTGGCTCATGCTAGATTTCTGCCACAGCCTGTTTGCCATCCATAGATACAATTGTAGCTGAAGGTCTCCATAGCTACCACTTGCATGCATAGTGTTCCTACTTCCGTGTGCTATAGAGGAAATAATTAGCAGCCCAACTCTTCTAAGTTAGTGTGTTTCAGAAGAGACAGACAACAAGCCAGAGGCCGAAACAAGTTTTCAATTTGGCTTTAAATAAATTCACTGAATTGGCACCTCTGACGTCAAGGGGAAGTGAGTTTCACAAATCTCAATTTATTTTATAGGGAACAGTTATTGATTTTTTTTATGGTCTCACTTTGTTCTCCTTTTGTGTCTTCAGCTTTCCTCCCTCTTTCTTCTTCTACCTGGATTGATTTAAGACTGTCACTCCAGTTCAAGAGACCCTCTTTGTGGTAACCTAGAAGCTCCCTTGCCCCCAAGCAGCCAAAGAACATGGGAAACAATGATGCCACCTCAATCCATTGTGAGGAACTATGACATTTATGGTATAGTTATACTGTTCATGTTGAAAACCTGGTCAGATAATCTTCTCCCAAAGCTAGTTCATTCTAGTCCAATAGAGACCAAATTTAACACTGGAAGTGCAAGCAAGGTGAATGTTTTCAAGGTGTGTATCACTTGTGACCACTTAGATGAACAAAGCCCAGCATGCACATACAGTGGTCCATCAAGAGTTCAATAACCCTAGTTTTTGTTGCCTGCATTGCTGTTAACTGCCATCAAGCAGACTTCATCTCATGGAGACCCTATGAATGAGTGACCTCCAAGTCATCCTATCATCAACAGCCCTGCTCAATTCTTGCAGACTCAGGGCTGTGGCTTCCTTGAGTGAGTCCATCCATCTGTAATGCAGTCTTCCTCTTTTCCTACTGCCTTCTGCCTTCCCAAACATTATTGTCTTTTTCTACTGAGTCATGTTTTCTCATGATATGGCCAAAGTATGACAGTCTCAGTTTAGTCAACTTGGCTTCTAGGGAGAGTTCAGGCTTGATTTCCTCTAGGACCCATTGATTTGTCTTTTTAGCAGTCCATGATATCCATAGAACTCTCCTCCAGCACCACATTTCAAAGGAGTTGATTTTCTTCCTATCAGCTTTCTTCACTGTCCAACTTTCATAACCATACATAGCAACTGGAAATATGATGTCATGAGCAATCATAACTTTAGCATTCAGTGATATAGCTTGACACTCCAGGATCTTGTCTAGTTCATTCACAGCTGCCCTTGCAAGTCCTAGCCTTCTTCTGATTTCTTAACTGCAGTTTCCATTCTGATTAATGACTGAGTCAATGTATGGAAACTTGAACTATTTCATTGTCTTCATTGTCTACATTAAAGTTATGTAAATCATCTGTGGTCATTATTTTTGTTTTCTTAATGTTCAACTGTAAACCTGCCTTTGCATTTTCTTCCTTGACTTTCTTCAGTAAACATTCCAAGTTGTTACTATTTTCTGCTAGTGGTATTGTATCATCTGCATATCTTAATTTGTTGACATAGCATTCCTTCCTCCAGTTTTCACACCTCCTTCCTCCAACTCTAATCCTCTTTTGTGTATGTTGTGTTCAGTATACAAATTAAACAGAGTGATAAAATGCAGGCTTGCCTGAGCCCCTTGCCAATTGGAAACCATTCTGTTTCTCCCTATTCTGTCCTTATGGTAGCCTCTTGTCCTGAGTACAGGCTACATATCAGGACAACCTAATGTTGTGACCCGCCCATTTCTTTAAGAGTGATCCATACTTTTTCATGATCTTTGGTACATTCCATTATCCAATGTATGTTTGTGATATGATCCCTAGTGCCTCTTCCTTTCCTGAACCCAGCTTGGACACCTGGCATTTCTCACTCCATATCTGGTAAAATCCTTTGTTGTAGAATTTTGAGCATCACTTTGCTTGCATGGGAAATTAATGCAATGGTCCTGTGGTTACTAGAATCCCTGGTGTCCCCTTTCTTGGAGACTGGAATGTATAGTGAGAGGTTCAAAACTGTGGTGCATCATTTTGGTTTCCATATCTGTTGACAGGTTTTAATTAGAGCTATAGTAGATTTTGTCTCTGCACTTTGAACCAGCTCTATTGGTATGCCATCTGTTCCTGGTGATTTATTTCTCTGAAGCGGCTTGAGTGCAACTTCAACTTCACTTTCTAAAATTCATCTTCAAATGGTTCTTCCTTGACTAAATCTGTTATCCTTTCATCTCTTTTATATAGCTCTTCCATGTATCATTTCCATCATCTTTTTATTTCTATTTGGTCATGTAAGTGTAAAAAATAGATTTGCACTATTAAGGCTAATTGATCAGAGTTCCTCTGGCTCCTGGTCAATTGGGCTTAATAGTACAAATCTATTTTTTACATTCTCTTTAAATTTTACAGGGCTGTTCTTCAAGTTGTATTTTGACATGATGGTTGGTTTAGTGTTCTTTAGATTTACTCTATTTTTTTATATCATCAGTTCATGGTCTGTGCCACAATCTGCTCCTGGTCTTGTTTTGCAGAGAATGGGGTTTCTCCTTACTGAGCTTTTTGGCCACCACGTTACACTGTTGACTCATGTTTAGCTTGCAGTCTACTAAAACCCCTGTGAGAAGTTATTTTTTGAGAACCTCAAGACTAATAAGCACTGTTGGGTGGTGACTCCCATGTAAGTGAGATGTGAATCTGCTTAGGTTTAGTCTGAACTTGAAAAGAGCTATTCAAGGTGTTGAACCTGTGTTAGGGAGATATTTTATTTAAATTTCAGACTAAAACCTGGAGCAGATTCACACACCCCACTTACATGAGAGATGTCAGCCAACTCTGCTAAGTATAATTTACTGTCAGATCTTATGGACTGCCGGATGTATTGTTGGCATGATAGTGAGGTTACCATCTAACAAAAGCTACACTCCATATATGTGCAAGCTTATGCCTGAAACAGAAGATCGTGGCTGGGTCATGTTTTTCTGTTATCTGTTTTCACAGGCAAAATATCTTTCTGTTAGTACCTCCAATGCCTTCTACTACTATGCTGTGGCCAAGATTATATAGCTTGATCAGGTGACATTAGAAAAGGGAGGTTGGTCAATGGCCTTGTCTCCTGGTCAAGGATTACATCTAAAAGATGTTACATAGCTTTATTATTCGGTGCAACAAAACCTACAAAGGGTTTACAGGCACCAAAAAGGTTAATACATTTATTTGGCAGAAGCTTTTTTAGATCAGATGCCTGGAATGTAGCCTTAGTTGGAGGACAGACTTGCTACCAAGCCTACCAACAGAGGCTATACTTCTTTCATCTGATTAAATCAGCTGAGGAACCTATCTGTCTATATGAGGGGTACAGGAGTATACGAGGTCCTGTCTATATGATGGGTAAATAATATGTACACTTTCGAAAAGGTAAGCATTCGCAATGATGTGAACAGCCTACATGGCTAAAACTTCCCCCCTAAACTCCGAATGACCCCTAGCCAGCTGGCCACCACAAGCAATCTATTGGGAATTTTAAATCTTCCACCACTTATATTTTTTTTTAAATAAAAGCTTCCTGTGGTACACACAGGCATTCTTTTGTCTTTACAACATTTTTTTTAAAAGGGGGGAGAGTTAAAATTACAATTTCATGGACTTACCAGACCCTCGCTTAACTGGAAATCCAACATGGTGGCCACTGTCAATTCCCCTCTTTCCTAGCCCCACCCCCTCTGCTCATCTGGCCAATCAGATTCCCCTGCTTGTGTATATCTGTGCAAATGTGAGTGGTCAAATGATTGCACATTTGCCAGCCGTACGGATTTTTTTCTGAAAATCCGAATGGTTCCCCAATGCAACACAAATGGACTTTATGGGAGAGTTGGCTACCCCAAATGACATGAATTTGTGCATGCGTCCGTGTGAACAGATTGCTGTTTTTTTGTTTTGGTTTGGTTTTTTGCTGTTTAGCAGGCCCTCAGAAAGTTTGTGACAATAATACTTGCTAGTAGTGGCAGATGAAGGCTCTAATATACTATCCCAGACATAGTGACTCTGTTAAGGGTTACAAGTGTTTAAAGCAGTTGTCCCAGGTGCTGAGGCCAATCACTCAAATAGGATCAGCACCTTGGATAGCTCCATTAAATTCAGGGTATTTGTCTTTAAACATGTTAGTCTTTAAAGTTCCATAAGCCATTGAAACCTATTGAGTGACCTTGGGCAAGTAACACTCTCTCTGCCTTAGAGGAAGGCAAGAGCAAACTCCCTCTGAACAAATTCTGCCAATTAAACCTCATGATAGGTTCACCTTGGAGTCACCAGAAATCAGAAATGACTTGAAGGCACACAACAACAAAGTCTCTTTGTATGGACACCATGGGTTGCTAGAAAGACAAAAGAATTGGTCTCAGAGCAAATCAATCCTGAACTCTTACTAGAAGCCAAGATGACTCAACTGTCACTATCACACTTTTGGAAATATCATGGGACCTCATGACTCATTGGGAAATCTTGGTAAAGTGGAAGGCAGTGGGAAAAGAGGGAGACCACACTACTCAGTCAAGGAAGCCATGGCTGCTCTGAGTTTGCCAGACCTGAGAAGGGCAATTGATGACAGGGGCTCTTGGAGGTTTCTCATTCGTTGGGTCACCATAAGTCAAAGTCCTGATGGCAAATGATAACAAAGACTCTTTGTACTCCAGAAAAGTAAGTTTCCCAAGCTCTGGCCACTTCACACATACCTGTTAATTATACATGAACTGAAACATCAAGGGACAATGTGCCATCACAAACTAAATAAATACCTGATGGCAGTCCAAACCACAGTACCTTTCAGTGGGAGACAACATACACATTTCGGTGAGAGACACTAACGGCTACTCACAAACACTCTGGGCTAGCATTGTGTTAGAGACATATGTACATGTAAATGTCCCTTATGTGGGCATATGTCCTTTTTCTGGCACTGCAGGGGTTGGTAGTCCCTTCTTTCCTCCACAGCACAAAGTCCCGTCCCCCTCTCCAATTACTGAGCAGCTTCTAAGCCCCCTGCATGCCCACTGCCTTCTTCCTGAGGGGATCCCAGAAGCATCTTGCTATGGGGACAAAATTATTACAGCAGCATTCAGACTTCTAGAACAGTGGCTCTTAGGCTTTTCTTTACCAGGGATTCCCTTTAAATATCTTTTGTTGGTGTAAACCCCCAAGATTTAAAACAACAACGACAATTAATAATAATAATAATAATAATAATAATAATAATAATAATAATACACCATCTATTAAACCTTCCCTCAGAGGCACTGGAGGGGGAAGGAAGACTTTTCTCTTGCTTCTTCCTGCAAGTTTGTGGCTGGAGTAGGTTGAATGGCAATGTGCAGGCCAAGCCAGACAGAGAGCCTTTGCCTTGGTTACTGTTACGTGGCCACTCTACTGCAGGCATGAGGTGGGCCAAGCAGCCTTCAAGCCTTTGTGGACCTCCTGTGATGACTGTAAATCAGCGCTCAGTGAATGACCAGCTGTAGTGTAGCTTTATATGAGTAACTACTATGCCACACTGAGCCATACAAGATGCTGACCTAATTGTCATTTTTAAAAGGGATGGCCAATTTCAATATTCTTGAGCACCATTCCATGCTGCATGTAATGGACTGTGGGGGAGGAAGTATAGATTTCCAAACAAGCCAACCCACCACATTTCCAGTATAGAACAGTAAGGGCCTGGGTTTGGAGACTTTTTGGACTGTTCTAGAATTTGGAAAAAATTATGGACTGTAACACCCAGGATCTCCTCATAGCATAAGCAGTGGCTATGAGGGCTCAGAGGTTTGGGGAGCTATAGTCCAAAGAAATGAACTTTTTTCAAGCTAGGGATCACACTACATCAAAGTATATGCTACATACAAAAGTCAAAAGAGAGGAGTAATATTAAATTATCAAATACCTGTTTATTATCATTTTAAAAATTCCTTTGATTACAAATATGTTTTTAATCTATCAACTAATTTTTTTTACAGAAATTCTAGGAGCCAAATAAACCTGCTGGGGAGACCAGATCAAGTTCATAGCTTGCCAAGTGCATGCCCATCCCTAGTGAAGAAACTTCAGAATTCTCTTTGTCTAATAATTAACACAGGTTGTATTAATCGTTCAAGTGACTGCAACATCAGTTAAGGATATCCGTGTATGAACACAGTGTCACAGATCAAATATCAAAGGCAGAGCTTTTGCATCACCTCATGTCAATTCAAACATAATACTTTTTGGTGGAAATAGTTGAGTTCCCACATCCACCTGTAAAAATGATGGGAATCATGCATGTTTTTGGACTGCAAGTCCTAGCAGCTCTACCCAGCATTGTCAATGGTGAGGAATGCTGGAAATTGCAGTCCTGTGGCTTCTAGCAGGCCACTCCTGACCTATAGCAATGGAAGGCATGTATGGTTCTCTAGATGTTGGACTGTACCTCCCATCAGTCCCAGCCAGCATAGCAAATGGATTATGGGAAGTCAAGCTAAGTCCACCCCTGCTGAGCTTCCAGCAGTCAGCCAGAATTAGATTATTTCATACTGGTTTCCAATTGCTTTAATACTTGTTTTAAATCTGTTTTCAATGAAAATTGATTTATAAAAATTGCTTTATAATATGTTTTAGGGCCTAAAGACCCTGAAAGTACCAGGTCCCATCTGATCTTGGGAGCTAAGAGGGGTAAGCCCTGGTTAGTAGTTGAATGGGAAACCACCAAGGAATACCAGGTGGTGTAGGCTGTATTTCAGAGGAAGGTAATTGTGAACCTGGGTCCAGTGCTGTTCAACATCTTTATAAATGACTTGACGATGGAATACTGTATAAGGCATGCTTATCAAATTTGTAAATGGCACCAAATTAGGAGGGCTAATACCCCAGAGGACAGGATCAGAATTCAAAATGACAGACTAGAGAGCTGGGCCAAAACTAATAAAATGAATTTCAACAGGGAGAAATGTAAAGTATTAAACTTAGGCAGAAAATAACGAAATGCACAGATATAGGATGGGTGACACCTGGCTTGACAACAGTACATGTGAAAGAGATCTAGAAGTCTTAGTAGATGACAAACTGAACATGAGTCAACAGTGAGATGTGACAGCTAAAAAAGCCAATGTGATTTCTTAATCTAAATGAATTTAAATCTCCAGGACCAGATGAACTACATCCAAGAGTATTAAAAGAGCTGGCAAATATAATCTCAGAGCCATTGGCAATAATATTTGAGAACTCCTGGAGAACAGGAGAAGTCCCAGCAGACTGGAGGAGGGCAAACGTTGTTCCCATCTTCAAAAAGGGGAAAAAAGAGGATCCCAACAACTATCGTCCAGTTAGTCTGACATCAATACCAGGGAAGATTCTAGAACAGATCATTAAACAGAGAGTCTGTGAACATTTAGAAGGCAATGCCATAATCACAAAAAGTCAGCATGGGTTTCAGAGAAACAAGTCATGCCAGACTAATCTGATCTCTTTTTTTGATAAAGTTACCAGCTTGGTAGATGAAGGGAATGCTGTGGACATTGCATACCTTGATTTCAGTAAGGCCTTTGACAAGGTTCCCCATGACATTCTTGCAAACAAGCTTGTAGAATGTGGGCTAGACAAGTTAACTGTTCAATGGATTTGTAATTGGTTGACCGGCCGAACCCAAAGGGTGCTCAGCAGTGGCTCCTCTTCGTCTTGGAAAGATGTGACCAGTGGGGTGCCACAGGGTTCTGTCCTGGGCCCAGTGCTATTCAACATCTTTATCAATGACTTAGATGAGGGAATTAGGGGCATACTTATCAAATTTGCAGATGACACCAAATTGGGAGGAGTAGCTAATACCCTAGAGGACAGGATCAAAATTCAGAATGACCTGGATAGACTGGAGAGCTGGGCCAAAGCTAACAAAATGAAATTCAATACGGAGAAATGTAAAGTGCTGCATTTAGGGCGGAAAAATGAAATGCATAAATATAGGATGGGAGAGACCTGGCTGAATGAGACTACGTGCGAAAGGGATCTAGGAGTCCTATTAGACCACAAGTTGAACATGAGCCAACAGTGTGATGCGGCAGCTAAAAAGGCCAATGCAATTTTGGGCTGTATCAATAGAAGTATAGTGTCTAGATCAAGGGAAGTAATAGTGCCACTCTATTCTGCCTTGGTCAGACCTCACTTAGAATACTGTGTCCAGTTCTGGGCACCACAATTCAGAAAGGATATTGACAAATTGGAGCGTGTCCAGAGAAGGGCAACTAAAATGGTGAAAGGTCTGGAAACAATGCCTTATGAGGAGAGACTTAGGGAGCTGGGTATGTTTAGCCTGGAAAAAAGACGGTTTAGAGGCGATATGATAGCCCTGTTTAAGTATTTGAAGGGATGTCACGCTGAGGATGGAGCAGGCTTGTTTTCTGCTGCTCCAGAGACTGGAACACGGAGCAATGGGTGCAAGCTCCAGGAACAGAGATTCCACCTCAACATTAGGAGGAACTTTTTGACAGTAAGAGCTGTTCGGCAGTGGAACGCACTCCCTCGGAGCGTGGTGGGGTCTCCTTCCTTGGAGGTCTTTAAACAGAGGCTGGATGGCCATCTGTCGGGGATGCTTTGATTGTGATTTCCTGCATGGCAGGGGGGTTGGACTGGATGGCCCTCGTGGTCTCTTCCAACTCTGCAATTCTATGATTCTATGATTCTAGGCAGCATTAACAGGAGTATAGAGTCTATATTGAGGGAAGTAATATTGCCACTCTATTCCCCTTTGATCCAACCTCATCTGGGCACCACGAATTAAGAAGGATATTGACAAGCTGGACTATGTTTAGAGGAGGGTGACCAAAATGGTGAAAGGTCTGGAAACCATGTCCTATGAAGAGTGGCTTAGGGAGCTGGGTATATTCAACCCAGACAAGAAAAGATTAAGAGGTGACATAATAGCCATGCTTAAAAAATGATGCTATATTGAAGATGGAGCAAATTTGTTTCTGCTGCTCCAGAGATTAGGACACAGAGCAATGGATTCAAACTACAGGAAAAGAGATTCCTCCTCAATATTAGGAAGAACTTCCCGATGGTAAGAGCTGTTCAGCAGTGCAATACACTGCCTCAGAGTGTGGTGGAGTCTCTTTCTTTGGAGGTTTTCAAAGAGGCTGGATGGTCATCTGGCAGAAGTGCTTTCATTGTGTATTTCTACATGGCAGGGGTTGGACTGGATGGCCCTTGTGGTCTCTTCCAACTCTATGATTCCATGGTTCTATGATTCTGTGAGTATTCCTTGCCTAAGAAAATCCTATGAAATTCTTGGGGTCTTCACATGTTGACAAGTGACTTGAAGATACACACACACACAATTTGTTTTTAAATGATTTTTTCCTTTTTGTGTGTGTGCTTTGCTTTAGGAACCCTATGGGAGAAAAGTGATAAATGCTATATATAAATATTATAAATAAATTTTCAGTCCAAAAACATTTGGAGGGCCCTGAATTGTCCACAAGAGTTAGAAGGAACCTGAAAGTCCACCTAGCCCAAACTCTTTCTCAGTGCAAGGTCTGCAACACAGGATGCAGCTACAGTATCCCTGAGAGATGGGCAGTCAAACTCAGCTTAAATACCTCCAGCAAAGCAATGAAAGCTAGTGGCTTCCTTGTCAGTAGATTGATGAATCTTTTCCAGGTATGAGATCAGACTTTAAAGGAATTGTCCAAACCCTATCACCAAAATTGGTTCAGCACCCTAGATATCTCCTTGAAAGCTCAGGCTGAAGTCCAGAGTAGATTCACCACACCAGTGACATAGAAGTCACTAGCCACTATGGCAGGAAAGAAAAGTCCACCACTTCTGAGGCTCTCTGTTTCCATGTCAAAGAGCATTTTCCACTCAGATGTTTCTCCTAATGTTTACCCGAGCTCTGCTTCCCCACGGTTTCCACCCACTGGTTTTAGTTCTGCCCTCTGGAACACCAAAGAACTTGGTTCCTCCCTCTTCAGTGCCGTAGCCCTTTTTCAAATATTTTAAGACACAATCATGTTTGACCTTAATTCTAATTCTTTAGTGAGGTGAGTCCAGTCTGTGGAGCAGTGAGTCCATTCTGAGTTTTATTCTAGATCGCCAAGGATCGAACCTATTATGGAGCTGGATTTGCCCCACCCTTAAAGCCTCAGATAAAAACCAGAGCAGATGTATTGCACCACTAACATGAAAGCCACCAGATGTCCCAGCTTTGTTCCCAGAACTTTCAACACCCTAGTCATTCTCCTCTGGACATGCTCCAGTTTATCACATCTTTCTTAAACCATGCTGAAAACTGGACATAGTCTTCCAAAAACACATTGCCCACTTCTAGACATGTGTCATGGGTTGCATTTGCAAGAGATCAACAAGGAATCTAGTAAGTGGGCTTCTCATCCCTCCATACACATTTACTATAACATAACTGCATGTATATATACACTAGCTTGCTTTAAAGTCCATGCATCATAGCTTCATCATACTCTGAGTTACTCAGTGAAGAGCTTTAAGTGTAAAGATAAGCAGAAATGCAGCCACAGTGATCCCTGCTTTGAGAGCAAGTATCTTACTTCTCAATTAGTTTCAGGGGAGAAGGATGAAAGGGAAACTACAGAGATTATCAGACAGCAATGGAAGCGTTCCTGTCCCACAACCTCCAAATCAGTCCCTGTCCCAACACTATAACCCCTCCCCATCAGACTTACCTTATCTTCCATCCAAAGGTAGCCCAGGAATGAACAGAGCTCTAACAGAGCTCAATTCACTTCCTGGACTGAAATCCCACTCGTTCTTGTGAGAAGACCCAAGCACAGGAAATTGAAAAATAAAGAAAATGCACATAAAAATGTTCAGAAAAGCACATACACACACACTAAAAAAATAACAAGTAACCCAGGGAGGGTACAAAAAAGAGGGTAGCCTACCTGGTTCTCGTGATCCCACCCAGAAGTGTTCTGGCAGGGCTGCCCATTGATGCTCGAATCATGAGTCAAAAATGGCGCAAGGTTTCAGACGGCGGCAATGCCGGCACCAAAATGGGATGAATGATCCATTGACAGCTCCAGCCCACCAATAAAAAGAAATGCCAGAATAACAACAGCAGAAAGCAAAAGGACGACGTCGTGTGATATTGCCGTCCTTTTGCGTTCTGTTGTCGTTACTCTGGCACCACATTATCTGCATCTGATAATATCCTACATCCCTCCCATGCCTGTGAGTATCATCTTGAAGCTTCTAAAAAGCCAATCTTGCCAAGTTACATAACCTGCACAGAGGAGGGATTTCCTTTGTCCTGGGACCCTCTCATACTACAGAATTATAACACTATTATTCCACTTTAACTGCCATGGTTCCATCCTATGGAATCTTAGGAACCATAGTTTGGTTGGCCACTGGAACTCTCTGGCTCAGAATTCTAAACATCCCTCCCAAGATTCAACAGGACAGAACCATGGCAGTTAAAGTAGAATATATAATTCTATAGCATGAATGGGCTCCTGGCTCCATTTCTACATCCTTTTCCACATATTTGTCACCAATAAAGTTGGACTCTCATTGGCTTAGTCTGGCTTTAGTGTGTCCTTTGAACCTAAACTGAGCAGGAACTGTGTAGATCAGGCCCTTCATGTCAACACACCATGGAAATAGCATATTATGAGCCCCCAAGAAAAAAATATCTGAAACCTCTTTCATTTGTGCTGTAGGTTCAAGTGAGTTTATTGTGTGAAGGTGGATGACTCAGTGCTCCCGCACCTACCTTAGGAGGACTGCCTGTCTGTTCTTCTTGAGATAAAGTTCTCAGGAATAGTAAGATCATTAGGGGACCCGAGAAAGGAAAATCGAACATTAATGCTGATGCATTAGATATGATAGGCTTCTGTGTCCTGATTGGCCTGCAAATGTTTAATAACATGGCTTTGTAGGGGGGAGCCATTCGTACTAGAAAAAAGAGTGGGCAGAGAAATGAATGGGGGGGGGGGGCAGGAAACACCAGCAAAGATTCCAAGCATCTGACAAGAATACGCAGACATAATAATTTCTTTGACCTCAGCCACATGAGCCTCTGAAAAGAACAAAACAGCACCATTCCATGGCATTTACAGTTTAAACCTTTCCTATTCAAGTTTCGAACAAAAAAAAAGCCAACAGCCCATTCTGGTCATGATTAAAATTCATAGGTTTGTAGCAGAGAACAGATGGAGAAGCTGTTTTAGGCCAGTCATATCCCAGCTCTGCAAAATTAATTTGACAGCTTTGCATTAAAGCACTGATCAATATCCACTTTAGAACAGCAGAGGCTAACTGAGAAAAAATAAGTGACCCGAGTGTTACCAGACGAGAAAAAATGAATCTTTGAGACTTTTTTCCCTCTAAGCTTCCACCTACATCAGAAGTCCTGACCTCAATCCATTGATCGGTAGCAGTTAACATGACAAAAGGCCTGGCGGATATACCCAGGCCTATACCTACCAGGGAACAATCAACCCTGATACACTAAATGTTTGACAGAGTGACTAGACTGCTGAATTAGTATTTGCTTTCTGAGGTCTGGTAGATGCAACCTTTCCTTCCTGGATCTTTCCGCCCCCCTTCATAAATTTAGTCCCAGTAACAAAAAATGATGCTATAAGAAATGGCAAACTTTTGTTAAACTTACTTGTTTACTTATTTAATATCCTGCAATGATAAGATAAGGAATAGTACAGCTAAAGTAATTTATAATACAGTATAATGTAATATGTTATAATATATGCCACTATATTATATATTTATATAACACTATATTGTTATATTTATTTATTCATTCATTTATTTATTTATACCCTGCCTTTATTTTATTTTTTATTTTATTTATTTTTACCCCACCTTTTTATTTTTATTTTATTTTTATTTTATTTATTTTTACCCCACCTTTTCCCCTATGGTGGGAACCAAGGCATCTCACAACAAAAAACAACAATAGCTTAAAAAATAGTACAATAAATTAGAATTAAAAAGAGATTAAACCATTATATAATTAAAATTCCATATAAATGATAAAACATTTTTAAAACTCTGTAATAATTAAAATAGATCTTTAAAAAAAACACCAGGAGCACCAGCAGTCCGACCTTCATTTGTCAGCAAAGGCCTGGTGGCATAACAATGTTTTAGTCGGCCACCTGAAGGAGAGTAAAGACAGGGCCATCCTAACCTCTTTGGGGAGGGAGTTCCAAAATCTGGGAGCAGCCACCAAAAAGGCCCTCTCCCTAGTTCCCACCAAACAAGCCTGAAAAGGTGGTAGGACAGAGAGCAGAGCCTCTCCAGCTGATCTTAATGTTCTGCCGGGTTCATATGGGGAGAGATATGGGTCTTCAAGTAATCTGGACCCTGCCTTTCCCCCTGTTCAGGACTCAAGGAAGCTTACAACACAAATTTTAAAAATTGTTTTAAAAATTCACAAAATACACAAGAGAGTAAACTATCAAACCAGTTAAAAACAAACAAAAAGCATTATTTTAAATGCATAGATATAGACTGGGGGAGACCTGGCTGAACAAGACTACATGAGAAAGGGATCTAGGAGTCCTAGTAGACCACAAGTTGAACATGAGACAACAGTGTGATGCAGCAGCTAAAAAGGCCAATGCGATTTGGGGCTGCATCAATGGAAGTATAGTGTCTAGATCAAGGGAAGTCATAGTGCCACTCTATTCTGCCTTGGTCAGCCCTCACCTAGAATACTGTGTCCAGTTCTGGGCACCACCATTCAAAAAGGATACTGACAAATTGGAGTGTGTCCAGAGGAGGGTGACTAAAATGGTGAAAGGTCTGGAAACCATGCCTTATGAGGAAAGACTTTGGGAGCTGGGTATGTTTAGCCTGGAAAAAAGACGGTTAAGGGGCGATATGATAGCCCTGTTTAAGTATTTGAAGGGGTGTCACATTGAAGATGGAGCAAACTTGTTTTCTGCTGCTCCAGAGACTAGAACACAGAGCAATGGATACAAGCTCCAGGAACAGAGATTCCACCTCGACATTAGGAGGAACTTTCTGACAGTAAGAGCTGTTCGGCAGTGGAACACACTCCCTCAGAGCGTGGTGGGGTCTTCTTCCTTGGAGGTCTTTAAACAGAGGCTGGATGGCCATCTCTCAGGGATGCTTTGATCGTGATTTCCTGCGTGGCAGGGGGGTTGGACTGGATGGCCCTCGTGGTCTCTTCCAATGCTACAATTCTATGATTCTATGAAATAGCACACAAAGATAACAAATGGGAAAACCATCACATTAGAGATTATCAGACTCGGCAAATACTGCATCAGAAGATCACGACGAGAACTGAAACAGGCAAGACTATCAGACAACGACCTCCTCCAGTGTCCCGGGGGCATAGTGTGGCTGTGAGTAAGGTGTCCCTTTTTATTCACAGCTTGTTCCCATCAATAAGAAAGGGAAGCCTCATCTGTGGCAGCACTACACCCCTGGGACAGCAGAAGGACTTGGCGTCTGATAATGTCGCCCTTCCTGTTCTCTTCCTGTTCTTCTATCACGGTTTGGAACATGGTTTTTTTGCCATGTTCCACCATGTCTGATAATCTCCATTGTTTAGGTGGGATAAGCCTTGTATGATCAGTCCTACACCTATCTACAGAAAGAGAGCAGGGAGTCCTGCAGTCTAACCTCTATGGGAAGACCTAATTGGTCTAATCTCACCATGGGACACCACCACCCTTGCTGGAGCCACTGTGGAGTTGTCTAGATAGTGAAAATAGTCCTCATAGAATGTGAGGAGAATACCTTTGTCTCAACAAGATCCTTCAGTGATTCACCTTGTTCAGAAGACGGTGGGGTCCAAAAACTGCAGGGGAAAAGCCTTCATGGCTTTTCCCAAGGTTTTTAAAATAATGCGTGGAAATGTGCATTATCACTTGTTTGGACAACAACAGCACATTCTTGGCAAGGGCGGAAGTGGAAAGCTGATCAGTCGGACGTGCACGGGGGGGGGGGCAGGCCTGCCAGCACTGAGCCCTGGTGTCGCAGTGGTTAAATGCCAGTACTGCAAGTCATCACGTTGCAAGTTCGATTCCAGCGGGCTCCAAGGTTCACTCAGCCTTCTATCCTTTCGTAGGTCGGTAAAATGAGTACCCAGCTTGTGGGGGCAATTAGCTAACACACATTGGAAACTGCTTAATGCAGTGTAGATGTGTAAATAGCTATTGCTTAAAACAATTTGTAAGCTGCTGTGATACCCTGGTGGCTGAAGAGCGGGGTATAAATAACTAAATAAAAAATTTTTTAAAAAAAGCAATAAAGTGGCTGGAAGTACCATTTTGGAGTTTGGCATTGCCGATCGTGTGCTTTTTCGGTATGCTGAGGTGACCAAACAGCTTTTTGAAGCAGAAGGTCGCACTTGTTCACCTTTGCTTTGCACTTAAAAAAAACCTGTGCAATGGTGACAACTTGTTGAGAATAATAGCGCAAGTAATTCACTCTCGGCCACCATGTTGATGGCTGTGTGTGAACTTCGAACACAAATAGCTTCGCATACTAACCATTTTGTCAAAGAACTGTGGAGACAAATGAATGCTTCTGCGATTTTGCATTAATGTGCAGCAATCAGGATCATATCTTCTTGTCTAGATAAGCCTATGTCTCTGAATTCTAGCAATCCAATAACCCTTATGTCTGGTTTGTACTTGGATGGGAGACCACCATTGAAAACCAGGCGCTGAAGGCTTTGTTTTAGAGGAAGAATGGGCAAAACCAACTCTGACAATTCCTTACCTAAGAAACTCTATGAAATTCATGAGGTCTCCATATATCGATAGGTGAACTGAAGGTGCGCATGGGCACACACATAAATGTTTGAACCATGACCTGCATTTCAGGTGTAATGTTCTTTCTATTGTTTTTTTGTTCTTCATGTGATTTGTATCCTATCTTTCTCTCAGATATAAGATTCAGTTTTATGCAGGCACATACACACATACAGTGTTCTCAGAGGTACAAGTGTATAATATAAAAATAATTTATTAAACAGACATTAACATAAAGTTAATGATTGTTTATTTAGCACATCTAAATCCTGACTTACCCTAACTAATTAACTCTCTCTCTCTCTCTCTCTCTCTCTCTCTCATATATCTAAGTAACCAACTTGAATCTAACTAATCTTTCTCCCTGACCCACTCATTCACCTAACATCTTTAACTCCTATTCCTTATTAAAAAGTACTCCTTATTAAAAGTACAGCCAAGATATTTTCATACAAAAAATTTAAAACCATTAAACTAACGATCTTATTAAAACCACTAACTGAAAACAGTTTAAACATACATTAAAACATAGGGGAAAGGACAGAAGCATACCACACCCCATTCAAAGAACTGCCACAGTAATGTAAGAGTCAAAGGCTTGCCTAAACTAGGGGGCCGTTTACACGGCAAAATAAATCCTCAAAGAATGCGACAAGAAGCCTGATAGTTTCCACGCATTTCAAAGCAACAGCGCCCTTTTCAGAAGGAGGGGGTGCAAAAAAACCATAAGTTGCACAGTATCAGCGTTCGCTAGTTTTCCACACTTTTTTTATTAAGTTCGCGAAAATGCGCATAATTTGTCATGGGAACTAACAATCGTGTAAACTGGCATCTACCTTTTCGAATTACTGTGAGCAGAACTGAATCCTGATTGGTTGGAGTGACCATTCTGCTTTATCTGAATAGACTGAGGGGTTGGAGAGAAGAAATTCACCGTCCTTCTGCTTGCAGCCCACTTTGGAAAATCTGCTCTGAGCCCTTCCTGTCTGTTTCAAAGGAAGGCTTTGGGGGTTGGGAAAATGATTGGGGAGGAGCTCCTGCTTCGCTGGTGGGAGTGTGTATATGTGTGCATTCGTGTGTGCGGGGAAACAGCCGATCGCATGTTCGTTCTTTTGTTTGTTTGTCCTTCCCTTCACTTGCCTTTATTCAAGGCTTCAGAGGGAGGAAAAACAATCAGGAATGAGGCAAGCCCCTGGCTTCTGTGGTGTGTGTTTCTGTGTGTATGCATGAAGAGAAGGGAAGGACATCGCTCCACCATGCTTTTGCTTCTTCGTGCTTTCATTGACTCCTTTCTTTATAGAAGCCTTTCAGGGCTGGGGAAGATGGGGGTTGACAGATCGCTCTTTCAATCGCTTGTTTGTTTGTCCTTTTTCTTTCCTCTCATTATTTATGGTCTCCATGACCCCCTCCTTGCTCCCTCCCCGCCTCCTGCCTGGCTTTAATCATCTGGAGGCGATCCCACCACCACCTTTGCCTGTGTGAACTAAGGAAAACAGAAAGTGTCTGGATCTGGCTGCATCTTCTGAAAATGCCAGGAGTCGTGTGATTTATGTGCTCCTGATGCAAAAGAATGGTAATCCAGAATCTTGCGAGCTTTTTCCTGTCGTGGAACCGGCCCCAAAGAGATCTATGACTGCTAGCAGGAAGAGAGCAAAGACAAATAAGTGCACTCTTTACAGGTGGTCATCCAGCCTCTGTTTAAAAACCTCCAAAGAAGGAGACTCCACCACACTCCGAGACAGTGCATTCCATTGCTGAACAACTCTTACTGTCAGGAAGTTCTTCCTAATGTTTAGGTGGAATCTTGTTTCCTGTAGTTTGAGTCAATTTCTCCATATCCTCCAAGGGCCAAATTTGTGCTACACAAATAATCCAGTTTGAAACTGGATTATTTGCCATGGCTCTTTCCAATGGAATCCTGGGATCTGTAGTTTGATGGGGCACCAGCACTCTTTGACAGAGAAGGCTAAAGACTTTGTAAAACTACAAACCCCAGGATTCCATAGGAAGGAGCCATGGAAGGAGCGAATTTGGCCCTAGTCTCTGGAACAGCAGAATATAAGTTTGCTCCTTCTTCAAATCTCATTTATCATGTCTGAGAACATAGAGAATTTCAGTGAGTATGATTGATAATTTATTTATATATCTAATTTTATCCATATCCTGTCTTTCTCCCAATAAGGGACCCAAATTACCACATAGATTAAAACATATGGCTTTAAAAAACAACAACATTATAATATAAACAGTTTTAAAACACACTATTCTATGAAAAACAACCTTAATTTATTTATTTTTTAATTAAAAAATTAAAATGTAACAGTGTGAGTAAAGATCAGCCTGCCCAACACACACAGACACAAACACACACACACACACACTTTCCTGCAAAAACCACTAGAAACTTCTCGTCAACTGGAGTTGATACTAAACAGGAGGAAGGGAGCGGTGGGGAGGAATGTAGCAGAACCTTAAGATGAACTGGAATTAATTTTTGCATGAGCTTTTGTGGATATAAACCCATTTCATCAGATGCAGTACAGATTGCTAATACAGTTGGCCCTCTGTATCTACAGATTTGACATCAGTGGATTCCACTATCCATGGCTAAAAATATTCCCCCCCCCCCAAAAAAAAAAATTCCCTGAAACAATCCTTGATTTTGTCATCTTATATAAGGGACACCATTTTACTATGCCATTGTATATAATGAGACTTGAGCATCCATAGATTTTGGTATCCACAGGGAGGGAGTGGTGGTCCTGGAACAAAACCTCAGCGGATACCAAGGACTCACTGTAAATGCTCAGGTATAAAGCATATTTACACAGTTGTGGGACTGGGATGGAATGTAACAGGATCCAAAAGGATGTCAATCATGACCCTTTCCCTCTTCCTTCCTTTTTATGCTGCAAGATACTAATGGGGCTACACCTTTGAAAATTACTACAATGAGGTTGATACTATGGGTGAATATTTTCATTAGAAAAAAAAACCGTGTCACTTTTTAAATTTTTATTTTATTTTATTTAGTTATCTATACCCCTCTCTTCAGAATGGCTTACAAATTGTTTTTAAGCAACAGCAATTTACACATCTACACTACATTAAGCAGTTTCCAATGCATGTTAGCTACCATAACTGCCCCCACAAGCCAGGTACTCATTTTACATTTTACCGACCTACAAAAGGATGGAAGGCTGAGTAAACCTTGGAGCCCTCTTCACTTCAGAAACATCCTATTCACTGTTGTGCGCGTGCGTGCATGTTATTATTTCTTTCCAAGCACTTTTTGCAATATTCTGTCAACACGTTGCAGCCTCATATTTCACATTAATGAAACTGCTCTGCACTTATATTCAGTAAAATATAATTTATCAGTACTGGTGGGAAAAATAACAGGTTGACATGGGCGATTTCCATTTTGCCTTCTATAATTTTATGGCCCCAGTTTTGAGCCTCTCATTCGTAGTCTTCAGTGTGCTTTCACTAACCTAGGTTAATTATACCCAGCCACAGAAATTCAAGAAGACATATTGGCAGGAGGGCGATTGGTTAAAATTTGTAGGATGAAGATGGGGAAATGGGAAAGTTTGAAAAAATGGTAGGGGAAAGAGACCTAAGAGATGTTATTCACAAGGTATGGTGATAACCACTAGTTTAGAATAGTTTTGCAGCTAAAAATGAATACTGTACATTCTCGCTAAAGTGACTATGTTGATAGATCAAAGGGAACTGAGCTCACATACCACATACCCTCCAACTGGTAGGGACATCCCCCATTAATCCTCTGTCACCTGACTTCTTCAGCTGTTTTTAAAATGTTCCAGTTTATCTCTCTTCCTCCCACTTCCCCACCCTTCATACTCAGCTTGCTTCAATTGCTCAAACTGAGTTCAAAGTGCAAAAGGAATTTGCACTCAATTCAATTAAGGATGGAGAAATGGAGGGGGGCAGAATCTTGCCCTTCCCAGTAGGCTCAGGCAAAAGCAAACTGCTGCAGCCAATCCCAGCTTGTGTGTTCTTCCTCACTGATTACTTTTGCCATCTTGACCCCACTCTGATCTTGTTAAGCTGCATGTGCCCCAGTTTTCATCTGTAAAATATTAGGGGGTGTCATACCGTTCAGCTAATGCCCCACTGCAGAGCATACAGAGGCCCAATGCACAACACACACTGATGCATCTCACATTGCACATTGCAATTTCACAACAAGGTGTCAGATATGGGCACCTAGCAGTGATCTGCATACATTTTGCTACAATGGTATTCAGTATGGAGATTTCATAATGCATGCAGAATGTAATTCCACTGGCCATCATTTACATTACATTCGAGTGATGTAGACTCTCAGACACTATGCGATAAATAAATACCTCTGCCACAGATTTTACACTCAGAAAATTTCCCCTCCTGTTTTGTGATATTGCAGCTATGTTCATAGTATGTACAGAATGGTTTCTTACATGTATATGGTATCTGGAGTAGATTTAGAACATCCTCCTCTACCCAAAATAATTTTCCCTATTCTGAATGATTTCAAATGAATAATGAAAGGAAAAACTTAAATTGTATTAATTTCAAAGATGTTTGTGTGAAAGGGCTTAGCAGTAGCAGCACAGGAAGATGTGAAATCTTACATTTTGTAAACATCTGTGGTATAACTTCTCAAATGAAGACCACATTCCATTTGACTAAAACTGGCAGTGCTCAGCATAGGGGACTGAGAGTTGACATATTTTCACTACCGTATGTCTGTGCCCTCATCTGTTGCACTTTATGTTTTCCCATATGAGACTGAGGGCCAAGTGTTCACCAGGCAGGGAGAAATTAAAAAGAGGTACACTAAGGGCAAAGTTCAGGAAAGTTAATTTTGTGGACTACAACTCCCATAATCTATCAATTGGCATGGTAACTACACTCCAGAGCTGGATGAGGAGACTAAAGCCCCCCCCCCCAGGCTATAGGAGTAATGATAAATAAAGGAACAGGATCAGCTGCAATACTACAAGGGGCTTCTCCTTAGAAACAAGGCTCCTTGGAACTAGGCGGTCTCCTCATGTGCAGGGAAATCTAATCATGGCAGATGTTCTCAGATGTTCTCTCCATTGACGCCCCCTGGTCGTGGGAGAGAGGCTTGCGTACCCTAATGATGTTTTGAGCTATGCTGGCGGTGGCATAATAGCCACTGGTAGGGTCTCCCATGCCAGACAGGTCAAAACCGAAGGGTCTGACAAAGAGCATCAAAGGGCAGGATGGGCTCTCTAGCCTTTTGGCAACCGTCCTAGGAGAAGGAAAACTCTAATCCCAAACCTGGGCAGATGGTGCTCGTCCAACCCTGTAAGGTCAACCATCTAAGAGAAGGAAACTCTAATCAAACCTACGGCCCGAGGACCTCACTGCCACGTCCATGCTTGCAAGGCCACGGCAGATGAATCTCTGGTTTAAAGGGTGAGGCCAGTTCTGTGCATGCTGCACTCCACCAGAAAAATCCATTGCACAGGCTCGAAGGGCTCGATGTTCTCAGAAAAACCTAACAATGGCATGTCAGCAACCAATCTCTGGATGGGTCTCAAGCAACTTAATTCATAGAAATCTCCGTTCTGGCTCTGTCAAGTTGTTGAGTTGCTGATAAGTTGTCGAGTTGTTGGGGCTTTATCAGGGGTGCCCACATTCCCTGTATACTCTGCCTCTTGTTGTGACTTGATATGACCTTGGACTTTTGTTTAGCCCCACCTCTTGGAACAGCCTTGCCTGCTTGCTGTTCTGAATTGGGCTAATGGTTGACCTTCCTTTTGGATCTCCTTTCCCTGATTTACTGGTAGAACTCTTTGGCCTTGTTGTCAACTCTGCTTCTGGATTCTTTTTGCCTGCCTGGTCAATTTGTAGCCCATAGGGTTGCTATAAGTCCTGGAAAACTAGGAAAATCCTGGATTAAAGGGACTAAAAATTGTCCCATCCAGCTGGGCTGCTCGAAACAGCAGATCCCAGATTCCTCCTGTTCTGGAGGGAAGGTCCTCCTCAGGCAGCAGTTTTTTCAGGGTGGCACTCCCTCCTGCCTGACTCCCCTGCCTGCCCGCTTCCTTCCCCATATGCCCGCATACCCCTGCCCACTTGCTTGCTTTTCCCACACGGATTTGTGGTGAGTCTTTGGGTGCCCTCCTCACGGGGATGGGGGAGAGAAGAGGGATCTCTCCTCCCCCTGTGGGTGCTCTGGGTGCCCTTCTCGTGTGGATCAGGGGGGAGAGAAGAAGGCTCCCTCCTCTTCCTCCCCCTCTCCCCTCGCAGTCCAAGATCATACTCAATAAAATAGTTGAAGGGATCAGGCATGCAAGCAGCGATGTGAAGTCCACACAGTATTGGACAAATTTAAGTTTTTATGCTGCTTCCCTTAGAGACTCAACACAAGGCCATTTTCCTTAGAGCACCCTGTGAGCAGAGAGGCTCACTCTTGAGGAGGTCACTTGCTTTCAAGGAAGCCAGTGATCATAGAGAGATCTTCCTTGAGCCTGTCTACACTGCAGAAATATAGCAGTTTGACCTCACTTTATCCACCATAGTCGTATCCTATGGAATCTTGGTATTTGTAGTTTGGTGAGGAACCAAAGTTCTCTGACAGAAAAGGCTAAATACCTCACAAAACTACAAATACCAGGATTCCATAGGATACAACTATGGTGGATAAAGTGATGTCAAACTGCTGTTTTTCTGCAGTGTGGACAGGCCCCTTGAAGCCAACCAGTCCTTCTGATCATCTTGAGTCATGCCCCAGCCTGCATACTTCTTGGTTCTCACAGGCTGCAAGGTAGTCCAACATCTTCATCTAAGTAATAGACTGGGCCCTCCAGGGGATCCAGAGTATATATCATCCCCTGGCCTAGGGGATAGACAAGTTAACTGTTCAATGGATTTGTAATTGGTTGACCAGCCGAACCCAAAGGGTGCTCAGCAGTGGCTACTCTTCCTCTTGGAAAGATGTGACCAGTGGGGTGCCACAAGGTTCAGTCCTGGGCCCAGTGCTATTCAACATCTTTATCAATGACTTGGATGAGGGAATTAGGGGCATACTTATTAAATTTGCAGATGACACCAAATTGGAAGGAGTAGCCAATACCCTAGAGGACAGGATCAAAATTCAAAATGACCTGGATAGACTGGAGAGCCGGGCCAAAGCTAACAAAATGAAATTCAATACAGAGAAGTGTAAGGTACTGCACTTAGGGTGAAAAAATGAAATGCATCGATATAGGATGGGGGAGACCTGGCTGAATGAGACTACATGCGAAAGGGATCTAGGAGTCCTAGTAGACCACAAGTTGAACATGAGTCAACAGTGTGATGCAGCAGCTAAAAAGGCCAATGCAATTTTGGGCTGCATCAATAGAAGTATTGTGTCTAGGTCAAGGGAAGTAATAGTGTCACTCTATTCTGCCTTGGTCAGACCTCACCTAGAATACTGTGTCCAGTTCTGGGCACCACAATTCAAAAAGAATATGGACAAATTGGAGTGTGTGCAAAGAAGGGTGACTAAAATGGTGAATGGTCTGGAAACGATGCCTTATGAGGAGAGACTTAGGGGCTGGTTCCATGACAGGAAAAAGTTCGCCAGATTCCGGATTACCATTCTTTCGCATCAGGAGTGCATAAATCACACGACGCCTGGCATTTTCAGATGATGAAGCCAGATCCAGCAACTTTCTGTTTTGCTTAATTCACACAGGCAAAGGTGTGTGTGGGGGGATCGCCTCCAGATGATTAAAGCCAGGCAGGAGGCGGGGAGGGAGCAAGGAGGAGGTTATGGAGACCATAAATAATGAGAGGAAAGAAAAAGGACAAACAAACAAGGGATCGAAAGAGCAATCTGTCAAATTCCCCCCCCCCGTCTTCCCCAGCCCCGAAAGGCTTCTATAAAGAAAGGAGTCAATGAAAGCACGAACAAGCAAAAGCATGGTGGAGCGATCTTTGATTCCCTTCATGCATGCACACACAAACACACACCACAGAACTAGGGCTTGCCTCATTTGTTTTCCCTCCCTCCGAAGCCTTGAATAAAGGCAAGTGAATGGAAGGACAAACAAACAAAAGAACGAACATGCGATCGGCTGTTTCCCAGCACGCACACACACACACACACACAAACCAGCGAAGCATCTTTCCAACCCCAACCCCCCCAAAAGACAGACAGGAAGGGTTCGGTTTCCAAAGTGGGTTGCAAGCAGAAGGAGGGTGAATTTCTTCTCTCCAACCCCTCAGTCTATTCGGATAAAGCAGAATGGTCACTCCAACCAATCAGGATTCAGCTCTGCTCACAGTAATTCGAAAAGGCAGATGCCAGTTTACACGATCGTTAGTTCCCACTATAAATTATGCACATTTTCGTGAACTTAATCAAAAAAGTGCAGAAAAATAGCAAAAGCTGATACTGCGCAACTTATGGGGGTTTTGCACCCCCTCCTTCTGAAAAGAGCACTGTTGCTTCAAAATGTGTGGGAACTATCAGGCTTCTTGTCGCATTCTTTGAGGATTTATGTTGCCGTGTAAACGACCCCTTAGGGAGCTAGGTATGTTTAGCCTGGAAAAAAGACGGTTAAGAGGCAATATGATAGCCCTGTTTAAGTATTTGAAGGGGTTTCACATTGAGGATGGAGCAGGCTTGTTTTCTGCTGCTGCAGAGACTGGAACATGGAGCAATGGATGCAAGCTCCAGGAACAGAGATTCCACCTCAACATTAGGAGGAACTTTTTGACAGTAAGAGCTGTTCGGCAGTGGAACACACTCCCTCGGAGTGTGGTGGGGTCTCCTTCCTTGGAGGTCTTTAAACAGAGGTTGGATGGCCATCTGTTGGGGATGCTTTGATCGTGATTTCCTGCGTGGCAGGGGGTTGGACTGGATGGCCCTCGTGGTCTCTTCCAACTCTGCAATTCTATGATTCTATGACTCAACTTCATCCTTGCTAGGGGAATCTTCCAATGAGAGCACAAAGACATTCCCTGGCCCCCACTCCCACTAGCAGCTCAGCAAGTGGTAAAAGAGACAGGGGGTTGTTTAGATGACGGAAAAACTCCTCAAAGAATGCAGACAGAATACCTTTTGCCCAGACAAGCTCCTGCTGGGATTCACCAAATTGGGAAGGAAGGGTGCTGAAAACTCCAAGTAGTTTGTGATAACAGCATTTGCTGTTTCTCGTAATCTTTTTTAGAAGTATGCAAAAATGCACGTAACAGCCATCTGAACAACCAATTCAAATGGGGACACATCCAGGAAGTCAAAACATTATTGGTGGGATGTGCGTGGAAGCGGGCTTGCTGGCAATGAAGTGGCATGAGCCACCATTGTTGTTTTTCACGGACATGATCAAGCGTACAATAGAGTGCTATTTTCAAGCACAGCACAAAAAAAAGTTTTTAAGCAGAAGATCATTCTTCCACATCTGTCATTTAACGGCAAAAAAGGGGGACAAAATGGAGGGAGCTTTTTAGGAGATAATAAGGCAGGTCATTCACTTGCAGCCACCATCTTTTCTCACGGTCATGCTCCATGTGGACTGTAAACTTCGATAGCTTTCCATGCCAGCGATCTTGCAAATGAATCATGGGGACAAATGAACACTGCTGCGATAGTGAGGTAATACGCTATTTTCCACAGTTAATTCTCCCATCTAGCTGAGCCCAAGGTCTTTTTAGTCATGGCACCATTACTGTGGAATGTTCTTCTTAGTGAAACCTACCTTGCACCATTACTGTTCGCTTTTCTCCAGTTGCTGATGACCTGGCTTCTTCTTTCCTCCTCCTCCTCCTCCTCCTCCTCCTCCTCCTCCTCCTCCTCTACTTTTTGGAAGACTCTGGGATGTTTCACCAGTTGGTGCTGTTGTGATTTAAAGCTTCCCTTCCTCCTCCTCTTCTTGTTTGGAAGATTCTGGTGATGTTTCATTGTTCCTGGTGTTTAGTGCTTCTTTTGCACAAAATGGGATTGTTTCTGGTAGTTTCTTTGTTTTATTGTTACTGTCTTTATGACTATTTTCAATTACAAGCTGATTGTCAGCGACCTTGAATTTCTTTCTTTAAAAAAAAGGCAGGATATATTTTTGAGAAACAAAAAATATTATCAATATAAAAATGCTCTCGCATGATTACTTGAGTCAAATATGTTATATCTGAACATTGTGATAAAGATAAAAGACCTCTCGAGGAAGAGAGAATTTACTACATTTTAAATATATATGACACAAAACATATCCCCGAAACATCGCCTTGTGAAACATCAATAGCCCAGTTTGTATTTCCACCTCATTAGGAACAGTTCCTTTTTTTCTTTTTCTTCATCTCCCCTTTCTGAAATATTTTAACCTTTTAAATATTCCAATATACTTCTCCTTAGGTGTCTTAAATATTAAAGGGAGACCTATCAGGGCAGATTCAAGAATACAATGTAATCAATGTCAGTAATTTATGGGGATAAGAAAATAGCATTGCCCAGAATTTTTCATCTTGATGACTGACAACCCTGGTACTTTTAACAATGGACAAATCGTTTGCCCCACGGTTCTAAATAATGCAGGGACATCTCTTTAATAATTTTTCTTAAAAAAAAAAAGAAAGAAAGAAATGAATGTACACATGCACGCACACACACACACACACACACACACACACAGAGGCTGACATCCCATTGGTGTTTTACACCTGTGTAAATTGCCTTATGCATGAGGTTGAGACAGTGAGTTTGAGACAGCAGTATACGGTAATTATTTAAGAGCATAACGTCAAAAGAAACCAGACAGATTGGATCAAAAACCAAGCAAGTTCAGAATCCTTTCCAAAGGCTCCAGGTGGGTTTCCTTCAAACATTAAAAAGAAAGTACTTAAAAAGAAAGAACTTAAAAAGAAAGTAAGTTTTGTAACAACTACAACAAGAAACAACAAAGCTCAGTATCAAAGAACAGGGTTCTAAAAAAATTTCAATTCACAAACTCAGTTAATCAATGAGAAACCTTTTAGCTAGCATCCTGTTGGTACTGGTGCAGACGTATGGTATGTTCCCTCAAGTACGTGATAATACTTTTGGTGTAATATCTGTATTCAGTTCACATTTGCATAAGTTCCACCAGTGTAAGTAGTTGCATGTGCACATTCCTGGATGATGCACAGCTACTCATCAGTGTCTTTAGGGTACCAATTGATTCACTGGGAGTGCAGGAACAGTACCAATTGATTCACTGGGAGTGCAGGAACAGCAAGCATATCACAGATAGATGATTGGTTGCACACTGTTTGCGTGTTGTAGGGTGGTACACTGCAACCACCACTTAACTATGTGAGTGTAAATTTACAAGTACGCAAGCATGATGTAGGGACTCAGCTGCTGTATTTTCTTTTTCTCCTCTGCTTTTGAATTGTTATAGAAACGTATCAATCTCTAAAGCATTTACTTCCAGTTTGTAAGCCTTATGGGTGTTTTGTTTTCTTTTTTAACAGGTGACTTCATGTTATGACCAGAAATTCTCATCTAGGGAGCCACTGTATCCCAGTTGGGTATTGACTTGATACGCAAATGTATATTGTTGATAGGGACACGCACACACACCATGCATTAATTGATTGTGCATAGGATCCACGCAGGCATGTGAACTAACCCTGTCCACCACTGCAATTCTCAAATCCTTCTTCAAAAAACCCTCTGCTGCCCCATTCCAAATAACTGAAATACTACCACTGCACCTCTTGGATATTATAATTTGGTATCTTTTTCATAATTTGCAAAAATATACTAAGGCTGAGAGAGTGTAACTTGACCAAGGTCACCCAGAGGGTTTCCATGACTGAACAATGATCTGAACTCTCTTCCCCTGGAGTTATAGTCCAAGACTGAAACTACAACACCATGAGGGTGGACTATCCAAGAAGATGGTACAGAACCACCCTTGATGTTAGCATTGATGGCAAGATAATGCCTTTCCTCTATTTCCTTCAATAGCTGGTAGTCATGCCTTTCATGTCTTCACTGGTTGCCCTCCATCTATGCACAAAGCATTTCATCTTGGTTATGGGCATCAATCTGTAGTATCAAGTGATATTTAGAGGCTCTGCTGTTCATGATCTATAAATGCAGATCTCTTCTATGCCAAGATGCATCCTTTAAATATTTTATTAGTTACTTAAGGTGGAAAACCCAGTAAAGAGTAGGGAGAACGAGACTGTAAGGTGTATATCTGTCCATAATGGACTACTCATCATGACATCACTTGGCCATTGCTATTTACCCAGCCTAGGATGCATTCTCCTTAATGGGAGCTGTTTTCTTTTTCTAAATGTAGTCACTCTTCTCTTAACAGTTCTTCTGGGTTTTCCTCCCATGGTGGTTAAGAAGAAGTACAATGAAAGTGTGTCAATAAGGAGGTCACTACATTAATTCATGCACTTATTAACATGCCTGTTTTCTGGAAGCAGAGGAAGAGAAACAGCCATGCAGGATTGTGCAGGGTAACATTTATCTATCACACTAGGGATGGAAAAATAATTTTTATGTGATGTACGCAGAACACAAACTCAGGGTTCTTCAATAAATCTCTTTATTAGAAGAGAAGCTTGCATAAGGAACAGTTCCAAAGCTGCTACTGAAGTAAATGTAAACTATCCAGAGATAATAAGGCATCAAGCGTGAGAACAGACACGGGGGAGCAAGAGTAACTGGGGAGCGTGGCCTTGAGTTCCTGGTAGGACTTGCGTTACCATGCCAACCAGGAGGCCTGGCTCATTTCTCTGGCATTCCAAAATCCTGAGAAAATACTAGCTACATGTCAGGGCCTCCATGAATTCCACTCCAATGCCCAGAATTCAGGGATGAGCCTGACATACTGCCCCCCTGAAGATCAACCCTCCCCCTTTCTCAGCCCGGCTTATCGGGAAAGCGGGCATGAAACTTTCGCAATAAGCGTTTGGCATTGACATGCTCAGAAGCAACCCATTCCGCATGGCCCAAAGGCAGGTGTTTCCACTTTACCAAATACTGTAACCCTCCCCGGTGAAGTCTAGAGTCCAGAATCTCAGAAATTTCAAAATGTTGTTCCTGATCCACCAGGATCGGCTGAGGAGCAGGTTCTGGAACCGGGTGGTGTTTGTCCGGAGGGTTCACGGGCTTGAGCAGGCTGGAATGAAACACAGGATGTACATGACGGTATAACTTAGGCAAAGACAGTTCAAAAGCTACAGGATTTACCATCCTAACAACACGAAAAGGCCCAATGTATTTGGCTCCCAACTTCTTAGAGGGTTGGGGACACTTAAGGAATTTGGTGGACAAATAAACCATATCTCCCACTGCATATTTGGGGGAAGGATCCCGTTTCTGATCAGCATAATGTTTGTAGCGTGCTTTGGCAAAGTCCAAGGCCGAGATTACATGAGGCCATGCATCCCTGACCTTTTGACTCCACTGGGAGACCGAAACGGGGTCAGAGTTGGGGGACCCCGCCAACAAGGGGAGGGGACCGAAATCATGCCCAGACACAACCTTGAACGGCGAGAGCCCAGTGCTCTGGTGAGTGGCATTATTGTAGGCCACTTCAGCAAAAGGTAGAAGATCAACCCAATCAGATTGTTGGAAATTCACATAGCATCTTAGGTATTGTTCCAGAGTCTGATTCGTTCGTTCCGATTGTCCATCCGATTGGGGATGATGGGAGCTGCTGAGACCGAGCTCCACCCCCAGAAGGTTTGTGAAAACCTTCCAAAACTGCGAGGTAAATTGTGCCCCCCGATCCGACACAATCTTGGCCGGAATGCCATGAATCCGATAAATATGCTGAATGAACAATTTGGCTAATTGGGAGGCCGTGGGGAGTTTCTTACAGGCTACAAAATGCGCTTGCTTTGAGAACAAATCAGTCACCACCCAAATAACCGTCTTTTTCCTACTCTCTGGTAATTCCACAATAAAATCCATGCTAATGACCTCCCAGGGCTTGTTTGGGGTAGGTAGAGGGTGGAGCAAACCTTTGGGCTTCCCTGACCCCCCTTTTGACACTGCACAAGTGGTACACCCCTTCACATATTCCTCCACCTCTTTCCTCATACGGGGCCACCAAAACTGTCTCCGGGCCAAATGTAAAGTTTTGAGATACCCAAAATGTCCCGCACTCTTGACATCATGGCACTGTTTGAGAATACCCGCTCTCAAGACTTCAGGAACATACAGGCGATCCCCTTTCCAGGCCACCCCATCCTTCACAGTCACCTCATTGGGGTGAGCCAGGAACCACTGGTCCAGGGGCAGTTCCGAGGCCAATTGAGAATGCCACCCTCCTTTCTCCCCTTGAGAAACAGTGGGCGTGGCAGAGCCATCCGCCGTAGGGGACACTGCCCGGGTCCCCGGATCGGGGGAAGGTGGTTCGGGGTGCAAGGGCTGGGGCACCGGTCCAGGTGCCAAGGGGGAATCACCGTCAATTTCTGTAGGACCCGGCACCTGAGCAGGGCTAGCAGTGGATTTCTGTTCCTTGGCTTTGCTCCGAGTGAGGACAGCTAGCCCCAAGTGGGAAGGAGAAAAAACGGTATCAATGACCTCCTTGCGCTTACTCTCATGCTGTGGTAGCCTGGACAAAGCATCAGCCAGAAAATTCCTCTTCCCCGGGATAAATTTCAAGGTGAAATTAAATCGGTAAAAGAAACTGGCCCACCTGACCTGCTTGGGGCTCAAACGCCTAGGGGTAGCCAATACTTCCAAATTTTTATGATCAGTCCAAACTTCGAATGGTTTGGGTGAGCCCTCCAGTAGGTGGCGCCACGTCTCTAGTGCCAACTTGATGGCACCTGCCTCTTTCTCCCACACCGGCCAATTTCGTTCCGTGTCATTGAACTTTCTGGATAAATAGGCACATGGCCTCAAATCCCCTTCCTCCCCCTTTTGCAACAGAACACCACCCATAGCCACATCAGATGCGTCCACTTGGACCACGAAGGGTTGGGAGGGGTCGGGGTGTTTGAGAATAGGCTCAGAAGTGAAAAGGGATTTCAATTTGTCAAATGCTTGTTGGCACTGTGGTGACCACACAATTTTTTGGGGAGGTTTGTTCCCTTTACCATGCTTGGAACCTTTGTCTTTCCCTTCTTTGGTTTTTAACAAATCAGTCAGGGGAAGGGCTACCGACGCAAAGTCAGGGATGAAGGACCGATAAAAATTAGCAAACCCCAGGAAGCTCTGCAACTGTTTCCTGGTTCTAGATGTCAGGGCCTCCATGTCAGGGCCTCCATGAATTCCACTCCAATGCCCAGAATTCAGGGATGAGCCTGACATTTTAAATGTTTGGAAAATAGTCAAAAATATTTTTATTATCAGGAAACTCTGATGGGAAGAATTCTGGACTGAGAATAAGCTTTGCAATTTGTGACTTATCCTGAGCAAAATTTGCATGTGGTTGTTTTGCACAGAAAACAGCATTTTATGCAGAGAAAATATTTCTACGCAGAAATATTATTTCCTGTGCAGAAAATGCTGTAATTGGGGACTCATTCTGCACAAAATTGGAAGGTGGGTGATTTGCATAGAAAACAGCATTTTATGTCCCGGGTCTAATATTTCTGCATAGAAATATTATTTTCTGTGCAGCAAATGTTGCTTCCCGTGCACAAAATGCTGTCCTGTGCAAAACAACCATGTGTGAATTTTTGCACAGAATAAGTATCAAACTGGGAATAGTATTCAAAAATTGTGTCAAATTTGAAGACTTTCTGTTACCCTATATGCTTGGGGGTCATGAAGACCCTCAAAATACCAATATTAATTTGGGGAATTAATATATTCAGCTTGGCTATGTGAGAGGGGGCAACAGATAGCAGAATCTTTTGACCTTTATTTGCTGGTATTAAGGAGGAGACATTAAGCTAGATAGTAAAATAATTGATCTTTATTTGGAAAAACAATAATAACAACATTCACACACACATTCAGCCTTTGAGCATTCACACAAGATTAGTGAATAAAGTAGGAAGTATTGAGATAGAGGAATAGCGAAGGGAGCTGATTGTGGGTGATACGGCACCTTTTCCTGTAGAGATGGGGTCGCAGAAGAAACCAGCAGAGTGGGGGTCCAGAACAGGAGTGTTTGCACAGACAGATGCAGTGTCCACAGGAAGGGGACCCATGAGCATTTGAATGGAATTTCGGAAGGGTTTTTATAGTCAATATTTACCTTCCGCGTATGGAATCTATAGTAGGAGACAATGTCTCTCAAGCTGCTCGGGGAGAGACAAAGGCACTCCGGATATGTTAATGACATCTTAATGTGTGGGTACTTTGGAACTGAATGGAAGATGCAACTTCCTTTAATTGGAACAGGATGAAGGAATGAGGGTTGTTTGCAAGTCTGAGTCTCCCAGGTATAGCTGATAGGATTAGCCAAGTGTTCATGCCTTCAGTTACCTTGCAAATTAACATTTCTTTAGAATTTAGGTGGCCCCCCCTTAAGTGCATACCTGACTGAGTCTGAATGCTAGTCTTTGTAATTTGTTGGAATTTTCCATTTTTAATGGCCACACTGCATAGATGGCCACATTTGACCTGATTATTAAATATTGCCAATTGTTAATATAGACATGGGGCTGGGGGTGTCAGGGTAGGTGGCATTTCTCAGAACATGAAGAATATTGCTAAAATTACTCATTGCTTCTTTTGAGAAGAAACTTGGTGAAAAATTTCTTCTCTAACTGACATACCATACAGCATCCTTCCTGAGCATCATCAAATGAGAATCATCCCAGATGCAAGAATGGTTGTGTTACCCAACTCTCTTCCAAAGGCAAAATGGGAAGAACTACTTTCTTAGTCTACACCAGTGATAGTTGGTGATTCCCATGCCAGTGGAGTAGTAAATCTGCTCTAGGTTTTACTCTGAACTTTAAATTAATTGTCCAATGTGCTGAGCCTAATTTGGGGATAGCGGTCAGCACCCGGGATAGCTCCTTCAGAGTTCAGGCTAAACCCCCAAGTAGATTTACACACACACACACACCCAACATGGAATCCACCAGACACAGCTGGTCTGCATAGACTCTGGAAACTTGACAGCTTGTAAAGTTAAGCCAACTGATTCCAATTACTTATTACAGATCTTGGCATAATGAGGGAAGGATTTTCCAATTCTCCCAAGAGATTTTGCTTCCAGTATAAGACTGAAGGGATCTTAGTATGATTTCTATAATGCCAAATTCTGAATGTCAAATTATTTTTCCCCATTGTGCTTTTCCCAAGTTCTCCAGAATACACTTCATGTAAAACTTTTATCTCTGTGCAAAACTAGTGTCTTGCCATCTGTCAGGGATGCTTTGATTGTGATTTCCTATATGGCAGGGGGGTGGACTGGATGGTTCTTGTGGTCTCTTCCAACTCTACAATTCTATGATTTATGATGAAATGGGATAAAATCCAAACAATTATTGTCATAATATGCCTTACAATTCCTTTGAAAAATAACTTTTTAAAGTAAGTAGGAAATGTTAGCTCTTATATCAGTAAACCACTCTTGTTGCTGCTCATTATAGCTTTTTTTAATGTAATGTCATTGCACAGGCTTGAAGGACAAATCCAATTCCAAAAAAAAATCGAAGGTCATTATGCTTCATTACTAGGAAAACAAACTTGTTGCAGATAACTACATTACTTTTAACTACATTACTTGTAACTTAATACTTGTAGATAACGATATTACTTGTAATTTATTATTTACAAGCTGTGACTAAGAGCATTTCTATGCCATAATAAAACAGATGTTATAGTCATTCCTTCTTCCCAGGGTACTCTGGGAATTACACACCAGCTGTCAGCCTGTAACCAGACTAAATTTCCCAGAATTCTTTGAGAAGAAACAATGGCATAAAGTAAGGGTGGGAATCATATGGCCCTCCAAATGTTGGTGGGCCGCCATTCTCAGCTCCCCAAGAAGGCACAGCCAAGGGTGAGGAATGGTGGGAGCTATAATTCAGCAATGGAGCCAGTGATGTGGTTTAAGTGTTGGACTATGACTCTGGAGACCAGGGTTCGAATCCCTGCTTGGCCATGAAAACCCATGAAAACCTACCATCAATTAATTCATGGTGTGCTTTCAAGTCATTTCTGACATATGGAGACCCTAAGGCAATCCTATCACAAGGTTTTCTAAGGCTGAGAGTGTGTGACTTGCCCATGGTCACCCAGTTACTGTGTATGGTGTGTGGAACCAACCTCAAGTTAGATGTTAGATGTTTACTCATTGTACAATAAATCTTCACTGTTTTTATTTTCCACAATCCTGTCTCGATGTTTTAATTTAATAATTAGCAAGGAAAACTGGTCATGCTTTACCACACTGAGTAACACAGCTGTTTGTCCAGAATAGTGGTCACCTTGAAGCCAAAGTACCAGATCCTGGAAGTCTTAAAGGTAAAAGCGCAAGGTGAATGATAGGAGCCCAAGGGTTGGAGCTGTGGGGTCAACCTGGCTAGGGGTTCCATCACAGGTTCCCTGGGGTCTTTTCACCAATCAATCAACAACCTTCAGGAACTTCACATTAAGAAACATATATATTGAAGCACGGCATGTTGTTGTTCTAGTTGTTTTAACTGGTTTAAATTGTTTCAAAGTATTTTAACAGGCTTTATTTTGTCTTTATTTTGAACTTGTTAAAATTGTTTCATATTTTCCAATCATTTTTACTATTTACATGGTTTTCAATTGATTGTATTGATTTTAGTGTATATAGCCTTGATAGCTTTAGATAGACAGTGGGATATAAATATTTTAACAAATAAAACAAATAGGAAGCAGTGACCAGAATCCTGTTGGTGTATTTACACATGAGTAAATTCCCCTATGGAAGCAGATGGAGATTTTCATCCAATGTGGAACATCTGCATTCAGTCCAAGGTTGTGGGAAAAGAGTTGTGGTCCTGTTGTGGTCCTGTTGTGCATGGAGGTCCTGTTGTGCATGGAGGCATAATGCTCATTAATGTGCATAACACATGGATATGACTTGATTCAGTGGTGCAATGTTGCCATTCAACACAAAGGTTGTGTAGCACAATTAACGCAAATTTTCCCATGCATCCATTTATGTGATGCAACCCCAACATTGGAGTTCAGCCATTCTCTTCATCTTTTTCTTCTGCACAGTCAGAAAAGGTCTGTGTTCTGGACAGAAAATGTGAGTTGTTTCGCCACAATATTTCCTACACTGTGCTTACATATTTCCTCCTTTAAACACACACACACACACATGTAAATAAAATAAAATGCCAAATAAACCATTTGGTGGCTGCTTTCCAGTTTCTTAATTTTATTTCAGACAAATATGTTGGTAGATAGATAGATAGATAGACAGATAGATAGAGGGGAGGATGGAGAGATTTGTCGAGCTGCATTCTCATTGGGTATCCCCTGAGGGGAAACCGACTTTGGAAGAACTTAATTCAAAAAATCCTTTAGGCCACACTGCAGCCTAGTAAAGACTCAGACAGTGAGAAAGAGAAAGACATCAATAAATAATCAAGGGTCTTAGACTTTTAAATGGGAATCTGAGCATTTCAACCAAAAGGTAAATTGAATCTTTTCCCCCCACTAGCTCCCACGCTCATGTACAGCCAAGACTATAAAACTTTCTTCATTGTAAATGTTGTCTGACCTTTCGACAGATAGTTTTACATGGAAATAGAAAAGTCTTCACTTAAAACTGCTGAGAGGTGGCTTTGCCTGCAGCAACTTCAGGCTTAGACTTTGCAAAAGTACTTTCCCCTCTCTCCTTGAGCTCCTTTCTCTGTTTGCAGAGAGATATTGGAATCCTGCTTAAACATTATTTTCCCTTTTGCCATAAACAGCTTCTGGAACAGCTTCTATGGTACAGGTGGATGGCTGGTCGAAAACTATGCTTTAACTCAAATTCTATCGTTGATGTTGTATGTTGTCAGGTCATTTCTGATAAGGCAAACCTATCACGGGGAGATTTAGGAGATTTTCACATGGGCTATATATCCCATGGCAGGAAAAGAACAGGGTCGGGAAAGGTTTTCCCTTTTGGACAACATTGACCCGTTCTGTCCTGCATCCATCCTGCCCCTGTGACTGTTCTGGAACAATGTAATCACAATTTTTCATCGTGAATAGACCTCCCGTTCCGTCGCTATCACGCAATCACGGGTGTGCGAACAGGAGCCCCATTCCTGTTCCAAAATGACAACTGCGGAGGGGAGGTCCATTCCAAGCACTTCCTGGTACGATCTGGACATCCAGGTAAGTGATACCCTTTATTTTACCCTCCCTGTTTTGATTGTGTGATTTAAAGTGTGTTTTTGTACTTGTTAAACTGATTTTATGTTTGGGGGAGATTTATTTTTTAAATTTACCACCCGGCCGTTATCACGTGATAATGTGATAATGTTTCCGATGGCCGGTCGTAAAAGCAGCCTTACGACGGCTGCATTTATGGCCAGCCAGTGAGGGGAGGGGGAGCCCATTCCTGCTGCGGAATTAAGGTAAGTGTGTGAAAGATTTACGTTATTCCGTGGTAGGAATGGGAGAGGAGGTGGCGGAGCAGTAACGGGGCATTTTGGCCCCATGTGAAAATATCCAGAGTCAGAGGTTATTTGCCATTGCCTTCCTCTGAGGCTGAGAATGTGTGACTTTAATTTGGATATTGTTTTGAGACTGTTTGAACTTGGATTAGTCCTGGACTGTACATTAATTATATGACATTATATTAATCATCATAATCACAGTATCTCTCTGGCTTTTTTTTGCAAACAAAGATTCAGGAAGGACTCATCCCACGCTTTCTGCAAGCATGCTGATGACTAAAAAGGCCAATCCAAGATAAACAAGTCCAGTTGCAGAAAGCACAGCAGAAGGTATCGTTGGGTGATGTTTCCGGGTTGTGATTCTTTCTGCGTTGTCGTTTCTCTTCAAGACTTGTTTGGCGTGAGCTCTCAAATAAGGCTGCAGCATTGTGGATAGTGCGTCTTCATACCTCCCGATGTGAGGCCATGGCGGACCATTGTTGGTGATCAATTTGGCCGAGCCTGAGGTGTTGTTTCAGGGAGTCCCTGTATTGTTTTTTTGGAGCGCTCCTCTTAATCTTCATAATCACAGTGTATAAGATCATCATCATCATCATTATTATTATTACTATTATTATCCCGCCTTTTCCTCAATGGCAGGACCCAAGGCGGCTCACAGCATTTAAAAAACAACAATAGTTTAAAAACATAATACAATCTATATCTATATCTATATCTATATCTATATCTATATATAAACGGCTTGCGTATATACAATAGGCCTGGGTATGTTTCCTCTCCCAGTGTGCTGATTGGCTTCTCAGGAAACATATTCAACCAATCACCACCCACATGCAAATTCCCTCTCCACCTTACAATCCACTCCTGCCACTCAATCTGTGGCCCAGATTGGGACCCAGACAGTCAACTGGCAGTGGCGGCGGCAACAGGCCACCTGTGACAGCACCCAGGCAGTCAATTGGTGGCAGCCACTGCTATGGCTGCAGCAAGACAACAGAGCAAGTCACCCTCAGTGCTGGGGAGGGGGTGTAAAAATCCACTGGCCTACCTTACAGGGTTAGCATGAGGCCACCTTTCTCCCAAAATGGGACCTAAGGCAGCTCACAAAACAATTAAAAACACAGTTAAAAGCAATTAAAACCAATTATAACATACAAAGTAAAAAAAAAGGAAGATAAAACAACATAAAAACACACCCTGATAAAAGCCACAATTATTCATCAAAGGCCTGATTAAACAAGAATGTTTTTGACTGCCAGCGAAATGAAAACAGGGAGGGGGCCAGCCTTAGCCTCCCATGGGAGGGTGTTCCAAAGGGTGGGAGCAGCCACCAAGAAAGCTCTCTCTCGTGTCCTCACCAAGCGAGCCTGTGATGGTGGTGGGACAGGGAGAAGGGCCTCTCCAGCTGATCTTAATGTTCTGCTGGGTTCATACAGGGAGATACAGTTCTTCAAGTAACACACACACACACAAATTGTATATACAAATTGTTATATAAATACCAGGTAATTGATCAGCCCCAGTTGAGTTGTTTTGGGTAGTTAGTGCCTTGAGGTGGGTTCTGGGGTGTGTCACCTACACAGTCAGACTGTAACTCCTAACATTCCTTACCACTGGCAATGCTGGATAGCATTTGCAGGCCTACTAATGACAAGGGGTTGCTGTGAGGCAGAAGGAGCCAAATAAACAACACAACCTACAACAGATCTGGAGGCAAAATCAGCCACAACTTTATTAATATAACATATATATGGGTTAGCCTGGCCTGAGTCACGGATCCAGTGATTATTCCCCAAGATCAAATGACCCATAGTATTGGAGGGCCCAGCCTCCTGACCCAAAACAGGAGGCAGCCAGAAAGCCTAACATCTAAGAAGCCACTTGGGTGCATCCTCCTCTGTGTGATTCCCTGCCACCAGGGGGTGAGGCCAGCAATGCCCCTGAGCTGGGCATTACACATATGCCCACCCCTAACAATGTTCTCCACAAAGGGTCCTTTGTGGGAATGAAGGGTACGAGACCCAAATTTCCCTCCCAAAGTGGATCCTGCCCCATGCCACCCTGACAAAATTGTGACAGAGAACACAGCCAAAGGAAACCACAACCGCAAGTGGGTAGGGAGATAGCTCAAGTCAGACTGCCTGGCTGAGTGGAGCTCTCTTGAATTTATATTTCCCAGAATATAAAAATATAAATTCTACAGCTTCAGCATCAGGCACCTGGGAAGCACCTCCGTCCACCACCACCCCAGCTAAACGTTGATTGTTTGCTTCCTATCCAACCTGTGAAATCACAGGGGAACCTGGGAAGAAGATGTCACACCAACAAAAGAAAATACTATCTTCCTGTTGCCTTGCTCATTGACACAGCATACAAATCTGCCCCTGTTGAGTCTTAGGGCTTTCTCCTTATGGCACTAACAATGTACAAATCAAACATAAGCATTTATGGGAGTAGCAATGTACAAATCAAATATAATCAGTCCCTCATGTGTTTCAGCAGGTCACATGTTCTCATCTACTCCATCATCCACAGAGCACTCTTTACAGATTTGGATTTTTTCTTCACACTAGGGATTTCGGACCAAAAAAATTCAGAAAATAGTATGTATTTTTTTGCAAGGCACATTAATACAAAGCCATTTACATACATTTGGATGCATAAAACTGTTTTTCTTTCCCTTGTCTCTTTTATTTGCATCTCTTGCATCATCATCTGTCACTTTCAAAAGTGATATAATGGCTGAAATCCTACATGAATGAGATGGAGTGTAATTTCATACTCATGGAGCTACGTGATGATTGTATATTAGTGAACTGCAATACTGTGTGAATGAATGTGCAAACAAGTGTGAAATGCATGATTGTGATGCTCAGTGTACACTGTCATGTACAGTACTTGCATTCTCAGACTCAGAAGACAACAGTTTCAGAGTTCATCAGAAAACTTTATTGTCAGAAGTCCAAGAAGCACACCATACAAAGTTGTTGCTGAAAATAGAAATTAACTGACACACTCAATAATAAAAGCATTTCCCAGTCTACAAAATCTGGCGGGCTTCAAAACCATTGGCTATCCATCATCCCGTGACACCACATTCCTTTACACAGACCAGACCATTTTTCCAAAGCAGACTTCTGCAGCTGTATCCTTATCTTACCAAAGCTAAGCTGAAACCATACCTGCATCTCAAGCACCCTCTCATAATTGGCAACAAACACTCATTAGCAAAGTACAGAAAAATGAAAGCACAATCAACATCAAGGTTACAGAAAAATAACTGCAAATGGCAGGAACAGGCACCACAGGGGCTGATCCTGACACACACATGCACATGCAGTGCACAGTGGCACCACATGTTCAATGACACCACATGTTTAACATTTCCACAACCTTCAAGTCAATATGGATATTGTGCCATGGTGAAAAAAGAATAACTACATGCATAAGGGAGCTTACACATGCTTAAGCCACTGACAGGATGCCAGCCAATATGTTTCATGGGAATATACACAAACATCTCTGGAAATTTCAAGGATAAAGGGACCATCCTGCTTGGCCACAGATTCTACTGAAAGAGCCATTCTCAGATCATGAGGGTGGCACCCCTTAGAACAGGGAAAATCCAGTACTAGCAGGTTCTGAGGTCAATTTTAATGCCATCCCTAGCTGGGACTCACAATCCAACATCTGAAAGGCTGCAGGATTCCCATCCCTGGTTTAGATTCTAATTCCAATATCTTATATATGAAATATTAAAATAATTTGGTTACATATATTTTTGTTATTAAAATAATTATCTCACAACAACAATTTACAAAAGCATATTTAGAAGACACATATCTGATAATAAGAGCATACTCTGTTAGGGGCTTACTGCACTCAGAAGAAAAGCGGCAAAGCAGCAGGAATGTTCTGTCTTTCCTGCTGCCTTACCACATGACTTTGGCATTCTTTCATTCTGGTCCCATAGGGTACTGAGGTAAAACTGCATCTTTCTGCTAACCAGAAAAATCCATTTGTAAAAAGATGCGGTTTTACCTCGGTCCCCCATGGGACCAGAACAAAAGAACACTGGAAGGATGCTTACGCCATGTGGTAAGGCAGCAGGAAAGACTAAACATTCCTGCTGCTTTGCCAGTTTTCTTTGGAGTGCAGTAAGCCCCTTAGTGATTATTCCAGATCTTATTCCAGGGTTGTGTTACTATATACCAAGATGGTTTGGGTCCTAAACCTACATAGTGGTTGGAATCCAAATTAATCTAAGTTAAGATATGATTAACTAGGCTGATCCTCCCTCCCTCCCTCCCTCCCTTTCTCTCTTCCTCCACAAAGTGATATTTTCCAAAATAATATTCTTAGTATTAGGCAAAAACAAAAACAAAAAGAGTAGGAGATGGTCAATTTCCTAAGATATAAAAAAAATCATTTCAGTCAGAATGGACCTTTAACCCAGGGATAACTGTTTCCCATGTGCATGTATGCATATTGCTTGATTTTGATATAGTTGATTACTAGTGTCTAAATGTGTTGTGATAGGAATGGTTTGCCCATGGTGTGTGTGTGGGATTGTCTGTCCACATACGTTGGTTGTAAAATAATTATGATGTCAGCAACAGTGGAATAGAGTTAGACTACCTTGGAAGGTGATGTACAGGTCAACTCCTATATCAGCAGAGGATATTTTCCAAGACCTTGTGGATACCTGCAACCGTGGATAATAGGGAACCCTATTATTTTCAATGGGACAAACACCAGAGATTGACCATAGAATCGCACTGGAGGAACTAGAAATGCCTAGAGATAACATTTATTTTTTGGACATGGATAAGTGTAACCATGGATACTGAATCTGTGGATATGGTGGTCAACCTGTACTCTCCTTTATCAGAGGTTTTGAGATGGCCACTCTCAGGGGGTGCTTTTGAAGTAGATTCCTGCATGGTAGGGGGTGTGGATGGATTGACTTCCCTGTCTATCCAGGAAGGGTGGAATATTTCTATGTTCGAACCACCTTTGTTTGTTTGTTTACAAAAAAATTAATAACATTTCTTTGACTGTAAACTATTAGAAGCATAGAATCATAGAGCTGGAAGAGATTACAAGGGCCATCTAGTCCAACCCACTGCCATGCAGGAATACACAATCAAAGCACTCCCAACAGATGGCCACCCAGCCTCTGCTTAAAAACCTCCAAAGAAGGACACTCCACCAAAATACAAGACAGTGCATTCCACTGTCAAACAGCTCTAACTGTCAGGAAGTTCTTCCTAATGTTTAGATGGAATCTCTTTTCCAGTAGCTTGAGTCCATTGCTCCATGTCCTGGTCTCTGGAGCAGCAGAAAACAAGCTCACTCCATCCTCAGTATGACATCCCTTCAAATATTTAAACATAGCTATCATGTCACCTCTCAGCCTTCTCTTCTCCAGACTAAACATGCCCAGCTCCCTAAGCCACTCCTCAGAGGCCATGGCTTCCAGACCTCCCACCATTTTGGTCGCCCTCCTCTGGACACATTCCAGCTTCTCAATATTCTTCTTCAGTTGTGGTGCCCAGAACTGGACATAGTATTCCAGATGAGGTCTGACCAAAGCAGAATAAAGTGGCACTATTACTTCCTTTGATCTAGACACTATACTCCTATTGATGCAGCCTAGAGTTGCATTGGCCTTTTTACACTGCTGACTCATGTTCAGCTTGTAGTCCACTAAGACTCCTAGATCCCTTTCACATGTACTGTCATCAAGCCAGGTGTCACCCATTCTATACCTATGCATTTCATTTTTACTGCCCAAGTGTAGTATCCTACATTTATCTCTGTTGAAATTCATTTGGTTAGTTTTCACCCATCTTTCTAATCTGGTAAGGTCATTTTGAATTCTGATCCTGTCCTCTGGGGTATTAGCTACCCCTCCTAATTTGGTATCATCTGTGAACTTGATAAGAATGCCCTCTATTCCCTCAACCAAGTCATTGATAAAGATGCTGAATAGCACTGGCCTAGGACAGAACCCTGTGCCCCCCCCTCACTAGTCACTTCTCTTCAGGTTGAAGAACAGACATCGGAGACTAACCTTTGGTGATTACTCTTACTTCACTGTTTATATCCATAGCAGTGCAGCCCTGAATATTTGCCAAGTCTGTCTTTGAGAAAGCTGAAGATATTATATTATAGGAGGCAAGGAATCTTCACCAAGCCAACCATCTCTCTGGTCCCCTTTTGTTCTCCAATAGACTGCTGCACTTGACAACATCCTTTTTCTTCATCACCGGCCTCAGTGCTCATGGTTTTGTTTCTGCACACTGCCACTGAATCCAATTGGCTATAGCAACCCATATGACTTTGCTTACCAGCATCTATGTCATCCTTTGGTCTAATGTAGCATTGTGGCATCAGTGACTACAATCAGAAGAGTGGTTGCCACAGTCAACTGAATTAAAAGTCACAAGGGCAAGTGAGGGTATGAATAGAGAATAGAGACAGCAAAAAGAAGTGAGAAAATAACATAGATGCATATATTTATGTCAAGGGTCAATAAATTTCAAACATACACCACCATGTTTCATGTTAGCACCTGGTAGTACTCTAAAGAACAACATTGGTTCACAGTGTCACTCTTGACTTGCCATTCATTCATTCATTCCCCACCCTTGCCCCAATTTCGGACTCAAAACAGCTTACAACAGATTAGAATCTTAGAATCATAGAGCTGGAAGAGACCACAAGGGCCATCCAGTCCAACCCTTTGCCATGCAGGAATAAACAATCAAAACATTCCCGACAGATGACCATCCAGCCTCTGTTTAAAGACCTCCAAAGAAGGAGACTCAACCAAACTCTGAGGCAGTGCATTCCACTACTGAACAGCTCTTACTATCAGCAAGTTCTTCCTAATATTTAGGGGGAATCTCTTTTCCTGTAACACATAGTTAGAAATTCACAAAATACAAAAGTTAAAAAAAGATGAAATTAAAAGCAGTGGGGGAAAAAACAAACAAACCATTAAATAGACACACACACCAGCAAACAATTAAAAACTAACACATTGTTTAGGTGGAACAGGCCTTATACAGCCAACCATCAAACAGCCATCAAAACAGAAAAGTCTTTATTTGTCTGTGAAAAGAAAGCAGGGAGTGTGCCAGTCTCACTGGAAAGAAATTCTGGACCTTGGGGGCAGCCCCAGAGAAGGCTCTTTCCCATATTCCCATGAGATGTACAGGTCACCCCATGTATCCACGGGAGATAACTTTCTGGACTTACACTTATAAGTGAAACCACAGGTAATAGCAAACCTATTAAAATAAAGGACTTCCAGTACGTGCCACAGAATTGCATTGAAGGACCTAGCAATTCCTAGAAAGGACACCTCTCCTGGCATTTTTCAGTGCAACTCTATGGTATGTGTCCCTATTTTGTCGCCCACTGTATCTGCGGGGAATACATTCCCAGATGTAATGATGATGATGATGATGTCAAGCTGGGGAACAACAAATTAACATATAAATATAACATTAGTTAAAAATACATATAAGTTAAAAACATATATCAGTTTAAAAGAACAAGTAAGACCAAGACATTTTAAAGCAATCAATACACAATTTAAAATAATCTGGATAGGCCTGTTGGAAGAGACTGGTCTTTAATGTTGTCATAAGTACAGCGTATTCAGCTGTCGTATCTCTTACAGCAGGCCATTCCACAGTCTAGGGGCAGTTGAGGAAAAAGTCAACTGGGTGACAGTTGCCAACTGAAACTTCATATAATAGTGAACCCTAATCAAATAAAGGACTTCTGGTACAAACATACCATAGAGTTGCATTGGAGGACTTAGAGATTCCTAGAGAGAATACCTCTCTAGGCATTTTCCAGCATGACTCTATGGTATGTGCCCCTATTTTTTCAGCTGTGGATAACTGAAACGTCGGATGACCTGTACCTATAAGAGTGGTAGGACAAAGGGAAGGGACTTCCCAGCAGATCAGAAAGCATGGGCACATTCATAAGGAAGAATATGATCCCTCAAATAGCCATTGTGCCAAAAAGGATTAAGTTATCCTAGCTTTACTTTATACGTGACTAGAGGAGAAAAAGACATTTCATTGGTGTTATTCCCTTCCCACAACAATCTTTGGCTATGTGTATGTAGTATCCTATTTGGAGATCAATCTAAACCAACCTTCCTAGAACTGAAACTATTTACCTCTTGGCCACAAAAGACAATTGCCCTCTATGGATGTTGCTGTACAACCTGGGACAGCACAAATGCATTTCACAAAATGCTTGAGAAAGAAGCTAATTTCAACCCTCACTTTCCGTGCCCGATGGGAGCCCAGCTCAACCGTCCAAAAGATATGCATGTTTCTGACTAATGTACAACTGAAGGACTCAAGATGGAGCAACTTTATTTATTCCTTGTTATTGTTCTTTGTTGCTCAGTGTTTTGTAAATCCCTCCAGTTATGGAGACTTTTTTTTTTTTTTTACTGTTATTAGAGAATGCTTGTTTCTCTCTCTCTCTCTCTCTCTCTTTTTGAAATGGGGTTTGGTGAAAATGAAATTTCAGAGGTATGTGCCTTGGCATTGATTTTTCTATTTGTAATAACACACAATAGCATATCTTGTTTTATATCAAGGGGATAAAAATGTCCCTAACACAGTGATCTCCATTCTGGGGTAATGGATAAAATCTGTTTATGAGATGTCATTTATTCCACAATAGACAGTAAATAAAAGCCATTTCAAGCTTCGGTTAAATCAAAGCTTGTTCGGGATTTCAGCAGATTTGCAAATTACCTTTGGGACTGTCTTGTTTTCTCACATGCTATTGACTAGCCTTGTTTTGCTTGAAAGGGTATTCCTCTCTCTTTTTCATTCTCTCTCCCTCCCTCCCTCCTTCCCTCTTCCACACCCACCCAGTAACCCTTTGGATTGTGGATTATTTGGGCTATATAAAGCAAGTACTTATGAGCTAAGGTCCTATGTCATGCTTCCATAGTGTAAATCTATACTCACATAGGTATGGGTGGTTGTGCCACAACACCATTCAGTTGGAGACCCACATTCCGCAACCAATTGTGAATCTGCCAAGCTGCCTGCTTATTGATTTTCCTTGGAGGTTTTTCCAGGCTGTGAGGCTGTGTTCTGGAATAGTTTCTTTCTGACGTTTAGCCTGCATCTATGGCTGGCATCTTCAGAGAATGGTTGGATAGGAGTGTGTGTGGAGTTTATATATTGTGAACCCCTGTTGGGGAGTATATGTAAATTTGTGTAATTGAGTGGTTAGTTTCTGGGTATAGAAATGCAAGGAGGATTGGTGTCTGTTTAGCTAATGGTTGTTTGATGGGCCATTATCTGCTGTAAATCCCCCTGTCCCTAGGTGGAATTCCTTTGTAAGTGTTCAGTTTTGATTCTATTGTTTTTCAAACTGGAAGTCAGATTTTTGTTTACTTTTAGGGTTTCTTCTTTCTTGTTGAAGTTATCTAGGTGTTTGTGGATTTCAATAGCTTCTCTATGCATTCTGACATGATAGTCGTTGGCCTGGTCCAGAATGTCTATGTTTTTAAAAAGCATTTTGTGTCCAGGTTGGTTTATAACATGTTCTGCTACTGCTGATTTTTCTGGCTGGCCCAGTCTGCAGGGTCTCATGTTCCTTGATTCGTGTTTGCACACTGCGTTTAGTGATCCCTATGTAAACTTGCCCACAGCTGCATGGTATGTGGTAAACTCCTGCAGCTGTGAGAGGCTCTCTTTTGTCCTTCACTGAGCGTAGCATTTCTTGGATTTTCTTGGTTGGTCTGTAGATTGTTTGGAGGTTGTGTTTCCTCATCAGTTTCCCTATTCTGTCTGTGACTCCTTTGATGTATGGTAAAAATACCTTCCCTTTGGGTGGCTGTTTTTCTTCTTCATTCCTGTGTTTTTTCTGGGTCTGCCTGCTCTTGTGATGTCTGATCTGGAGTAACCATTAGCCTGTAGGGCCCAGTTTAAATGCCTCAGATCGTCTTCCAGGTAGTGCTTATTATTGTCCCATTGTGCAACTGAGAAAGCACAGTGGCCCTTTCTGCAATCCTAATAAATAAAGTGATACCTTAACGGTACTGACAAATAGGTACACAGCCTCCTAAGAATGTGCAACAATGTGCAAAATGGTTATACTTGCAAAACTCCACTTAGGCAACCAGGAATATGAGTATGATTATTTCACAGTGGTCAAAAAAAGTGCAACCTCATGTGTAAGGGAATTTGCACATGTGTATTACACAAGTAGGACTCTGGACAGTGTTTGTTATTTAAAACTTTCTTGTCCTGGCACAAAAAAATACAGCATGTTTGTGGGAAGGCAAAGCAATTTCAATGACTATGTATGGGTGTGAAAGCTGGACAGCGAATAGAATTAACAGGGAGAAAATCAACTCATTTGAAATGTACTGGTGGTGGAAAGTTCTGCATATACCATGGATTGCCAAAAAGACAAATAAATGGGTCCAACAATAAATCAAGCCTGAACTCTCCCTAGAAGCCAAAAGGACTAAACTGAGGCTGTCATACTTTGGACATACCATGAAACAACATGACTCGCTAGAAAAGACAGTAATGCTCAGTAAAGTGGAAAGCAGTAGGAGAAGAGGACAACCACATTACAGAGGACACTGAGTCTTAAATTTGCAAGACCAGAGCATGGTTGGTGATGACTGACACTCTTGAAAGTCTCTCATTCTTAAGGTTTCCATAAATAAAAGTTGTCTTGCCTGCAAATAACAAGAAACAAAGCAATTCCCAGACTTCAAAAGCTGCTGAGCACATGAGGATAGAATGTTCATTGGGGCCTCTCTTTTAAGCATCTTCCACACACATCCAAAGAAATCCATCTCCCCCCATCCCATATCTTCACATACAGGTCAGCATAGCTCCTTGAAGAACTTCATGTATTCCTGGTGAAGAAGGAGAGTTCCCAAGGCTTTTTCCTAAGTAGAGAAATGGCAGCTTCCTCCATTTCAATTGCTTTAGTTGTTTTTACACAGATATCCTGTCTCCTCTAGTCAGCTCAAGACAGCACAGATGGTGTTCCTTCTCCCCATTTTATTTGCACAGCTTCTCAGCTTCCTATGAGAGAAGCCAGCCTGAGAGACAGTGACTGGCCTAAGGTCACCCACTGAGTTTTATGGCTACGTTGGGGGTTTGAACCTGGATCTCTGAAATCCCAAACCTACATGCTAACCACAACACCATATTGACTCCCATTAGCCTGCATCATACCAATTAGTCTCAACTAGAGTAAGCCCATTGAATCAAAGGGATTTCCCTAAGTGTGGACTCACTGTTTAACAATTGATTCAGTGGATCTACTCAAATTCCAACAAACCAGCTGAATTCTGACCACTGCCTACTGCTGTTCTTGAGGGGTGACATTTCCCTCTAAAAGGCTGTCACATAGATGAGAGTACAAGTTTGTTTTCTGCTGTCCTAGAGGGTAAGACCAGGTCTAATGGCTTTATGTTACAGGAGGGTAGATTTTAATTGAATATTAGAAAGGAATTATTGATGGTGAGAGCAATTCAGCAATGGAACCAGTTGCCTAGAGAAGTGGTGGGATCTTCTTCTCTGGATGTCTTCAAAAGAGACTGGACAGCTACCTGCTTGGGATGCTCTAGCTGGAAATCCTGCACTGAGCAGAGGGTTGGACTTCATGGCCCACTGGGGCCCTTCCAGCTCTGTGGTTCTGTGATTCCCACATCAGGGAACTATGATACCCCTTGTGTAAGAATGCAACAAGAGATGCTGAATTAAACCAAAGATTATTGAGTCCAGCATTCTGTTCTCATGGTAGCCAACAAGATGCCTATGGGATGCCCACAAGTAAGACATGCAAGAAATGCTGCACACACACATCCACGTCCCCCATCAACTAGAACTGAAAGCCATCCTCCCTTTGAAATCACTATCATGCAGAAATCAATGACAAACTCATCATCCATAAATTAATCAAATCTTCTTTCCTGCCATCCATGATAACTGCCATTACTACATCTTGTGGTAGCACATTCCATAGCTTGCTTGGCCATATTTGACCATATTCATTCCCTTCCAGCTTCCATAAAGCTAGCATGGCTGTTAGGCTGTTGCAAGAAACCCAATAAAGAACCTTGTGGCAACTTAAAGACTAGCAGATTTATTGTGGCATAAGCTTTTATGAAATAGAGAATCTACTAGTATCTGGCAAAGTAGATTCACTTTCCCATGAAGGCTTTCGCCACAATAAATGGGTTAGTCTTTAAGGTTCCACAAAACTCTTTATTGTTTATACCCTCCTGAAAAACAGAACTACTTTTGAAGATCGGCAACAAACCATTTGACTTGACATGTCTAGGGAATACTGAATTTGTGGCTCTAATTTCTTTACAGTGGTGCCTGCGAGTCTCGTTACAGTTAAACCTGTGTCAGCATTTTCATTAGAAACTGAGTTTTGATTTATCACTGTGGCTGTGCAACTTTGCTCCTGGCTGAAACTTGGCATAAGGTCTTAGAATAAGGGAAAACATTTTCCTTTGATTTTTTTTTTTCTTCCTCTAAGATGCTGGTTTGAAAGTCCAGATTCTATCAGCACAAGTGTAGGTGTTTCTGTTGCTTTTTTCCTTGCAGATTTGATCATATTTCATCTCAATAAAAAAGAAAAGAAAAACAGGGAGGAAGTGTGGGAAAGGCTATCTCAAATATGGAATGAAAGAGCTGCCGAACATGCATTAAAGTTCAGCAAAAGTTATCAAAGGATCAGAATGTCTTCCATTTAAAGAAAATGTAATGGCCTAAATCCTATTGTTAGTCATGACAAGAGTAGACTCATTGAATCAACTGGATTTACCTATGTGTTGATTCTTCATTCACCCATTGATTGAATAGATCTACTCTAATTGGGACTAAACAATACAATTTCAACCAATGCCTTTGGTGCTTATTCATTTAGAATAGCCTTCTCCTAAATGAGTGCTCTCCAGAAATGTTGAACTAAAATTCACTTCTTGGTCAGGTTTAGACTTGCTGGGACTCAGAACCTCTGCAGGGGTGGGGGACCCATTAGGATGGTCTATCCCAGGAGGTTTATGGATTCAGATGGATTCCTGATGGCTCTTGGGGAGTTTCCTGCTGCCTTGGCAGGAGATCCTGTTGAAGCCCTGGTTGATCTCCGGAATGAGGAACTGAGCAGGGTAGTGGACAAGATAGCTCCTAAGTGGCCCTTTTCACAGAGTGGAGCTAAACCAGCCCACTAATTTTCTGAGGAGCTGGCAGCAATGAAACAAGTGAGATGGAAACTAGAGTGACACTGGCAGAAAACCCAGAGTGAATCCAACCAAAAATGGGCTAAAGTCTATCTGAAGGCCTTTGGTGGGGCAATAAGGGTAGCAAAAATAAACAAACAAACAAACAAATAAGTACTTTTTTGGCTACCGGCATTTCATCATCACAGAACCATCCATTGGAGCTGTTTCAATCTGGCCCAAATGAAAATTTAAGCCATTCAACAGCCCACTGCAAAGAATTTGTCCACCACTTTTCAGATAAAATCACTCAGATTTGCTTTGACTTGGATGTCAGAGGCGATACAGGTCCAGCAGATGTAACCTTGCCCCCTGCTTGTCCAGTGTTGATAGATACCTTTCAATTTGTGCATTCTCAGGATGTACTAGACCCCTACCCTTAGTGGCTTATTAAACAGGCCAGAGGAGGACTGGCTGAGTGGGTAAGAGGAGTGATTAATGCTTCTTTACAAGGCATGGTCTCAACATGCCTGAAGGAGGCTGCTATAAGGCCTTCTCTGCATCCTGCTACACAGGATAATTATAGGCTGGTCTCCAGCATCCAGTTCTTGGGCAAGATATTAGAGCATGTGCTGGCTTCTCAGCTCCAGGGGTTCCTAGATGATTATCTAGATCCGTTTTCATCTGGGTTCAGGCCTGGTTATGGGACAAAGATAGCTTTGGTCACCTTGGTGGATGAATTAGTCCAGGAACTGGGCAAGGGGAGTGTGTCCCTCTTGGTTCTGCTGGACCTCTCAGCAGCTTTTTATACCATTGACCATGGTATCCTTCTGGGTTGCCTCATTATGCTTAGAGGTGCTGTTCTACAGTGGCTTTGTTCTTTTCTGGAGGGGTATTTTCAGCAGGTGGTACTGTGGGATTCCTACTAAACTCCTTGGGCACTGGCCTACAGAATCCCTCAGGGTTCTGTTTGGTTCCCTATGCTATTTAACATATAGTACATGAAACCACTGGGAGAAGTTGTCTGGAGTTTGGGGGTCAAGGGTCCCGAGTATGCTGATGATACCCAGCTCTATTACTCCTTTCAGCTAATTCCAAGGAAGCTGTAAACAGGCATTAATCACCCCACTCTACCCACAGCCTGGTATCTGTAAAGAACTGGATGAGGGTAAACAACTTGAAGCTTAAATCAGACAAGACAGAATGCTCCTGGTCAGTCAAAAGGCAGATTTGGGAATAAGAATTCAGCCTGTGTCAGATGGGGTTACACTCCCCCTGAAAACATAAGTTCCCAATTAGGGGGTACTCCTGGATTCAGCCTTGAACCTAGAGGCCCAGTTTCAGTGGTGACCAGGAGTGCATTTGCACAGTTAAAGCTACTGTGCCAACTGTACCCATTCCTGGAGATGTTGAATCTGGTAACACATGCCTTGGTTTCATCCTGTTTGGATTACCAAAATTAGCTGTATGTGGGGCTGCCTTTGAAAAGTGTCTAGAAGCTTCAGTTGGCCCAAAGAGCTGCAGCCAGATTATTAACTAGGGCTGGCCACAGGGAGCACCCAACTCTTTGTTGTAATAGCTCCACTGGCTACTGGTCCATTTCCAGGCATAATTCAAAGCACTGGTGATGAGCTATAAAGCCCTATATGGCTTGGGTCAAGGCTTTTTAAAGGACTGTGGCTTCATCTTCACTGCAGAAATAATCCACTTTGACACTGCTTTAACTACCATGGCTCAATGCTATGGAATTCTGGAATTTGTAGTTTTGTGAGCTATTTAGCCTTCTCTGTCAGAGAGCTCTGACGCCACAACAAACTACAAATCCCAGGATCCCATAGGATGGAGCAATGATAGTTAAAGCGGTGTCAAATTGGATTATTTCTGTAGTGCAGATGTATGCATCCTGTATCTCCCTTTATGAGCCCCTTAGAGCTCTGAGATCACCTGGAGAGGCCCTTCTCTCTGTCCTAGCATCTTCCCAGATTCGTTTGGTGGGAACAAGGAAGAGGCCATTCTCAGTGGCTGCTCCCAGACCCCCTCTTCACTTTTACTGAAGCTATTTTATTGTTTTAATCTATATTGTTTTTAACATGTTGTTAGCTGCCTTGAGCCTTATTATTGAGAGAAAGGTGTGATATAAATTAGTAGTAGTAATAACAATGGAACCAGTGTGGTGTAGTGAGTTGAATGTTGGACTACAACTCTGGAAATCAGGGTTAGAATCCCTGCTCATCCATGAAAATTCACTAGGTGACCTTGGACAAGTCACACACTCTCAGCCTCAGAAAACCTTATGATAGCCTTAGGGTTGCCATAAATCAGCAGCAACAGCTTGATTATCATGACTATTATCATTCCACCTTGGCCAGGCTGCCTGGAGGTGATGGGAGTTGTATTCATTCATTCAGGCAGGCAGGCAGGCAGGAATTCACTATCATTCTTATGGATGCGTAACTTAGGAGATTTTCAGATGGGGCTTATACTGCGGGGCAGGCACGGAACAGGGTCGATAAAGCTGTCATTCAGACAACTTCAATCCCTTCCGTCCTGCTCCCATCCTGCTCCCAGGATATTCTATTCACAATGAAAAATTCTGAATAGACCACCCCTTCCATGCCTGTCATGGAATTAAAATAAAGGACTTCCAGCACAAACATCCCATAGAATTATATTGGAGGATCTAGCGATTCCTAGAGAGGACATCTCACTAGGCATTTTCCAGTGCAATTCTATGGTATGTTCCTATTTTTTCAGCCACAGATAACTGAAATTACAGAAGTCCTTTATTTTAATAGGATTTGATGTTATCCATGGTTTCCAGTATCCACAATATGTCTGGGAACCGAAGCCTGTGGATATGGGGGTCTGACTGTATATTTCACTGTCAAACAGTCCTCTGGGAGGAATTTGCTTCAGCCACAAAAATCTAGGCTGTCTGCAATCTCCCAGAGGGCCTTTTCGGTAATCGCCCCCAAATTGTGGAATGACCTGCCGAACGAGATCCGTCAGATGACAAGCCTGAGTAGCTTTTAAAAAGCACTAAAGATGGATCTCTTTCGGCAGGCCTTTCCTAATTAGATCCCAGCCTCAGGGGATCCTGGCCTCTTTTAGTCCTCTGGCTATTTATTGTATTTATTTTTTTTAAAGGTGATTTTAGACCGTTGCTTTTAATTTACATTTGTTTAATATTTTTTTATGGGGGAGGGTGGGGGTGGGGGGTGTTTAGGGATTTTTATCTGTATTCTATTTTAATTTTTGTAAGCCGCCCCGATTGTTTTAACAGAGGGGCGGGGTATTAATAATAATAATAATAATAATACAACTCTTCCTGTCAGGAAGTTGTTCCTAAAGTTTAGCCAGAGTCTCTTTTTTAGTAATTTTAATTCATTGGCTTGGTTCCTATCTTCTGAAGCAGGAGAAATAAGTTCGCTCCACCTTCTACACAACATCCCTTCAGATATTTAAAGATGGCTACCATGTCACTTTTCAGTTTTCTCTTTTTCAAGCAAAACATACCCAGCTCCTTAAGTCATCCCTCATAAGGCTTGTTTTCGAGACCTTTTACCATCTTAGTCCCCTTCTCTTGGATACCCTCCAGCTTGTCCATAGCCTTCTTGAACTGTAGACTCCTGTTGACACAGACTAGAATTTCACTGGCTGTTTTGGAGACTACATTACATATCCAGCACATCTGTAGTCCATTTATTTGGGGAAGATGGATTATAATGTGGAAGAGGAGGGTTTATATCTAGGATGGGAAACATCTTTCATTCTAAGGGCTGGATTCAATTTCAGATGAGTTTCAGGGCTGTATCCCAGAGGTGGCCAGGGTCAGAGGCAAAGGGGATAGGACCAAATATGTCAACATTTTTCAGCTTCGAGCACTTCCTGTCAGTAACTAAGCTCTAGAAGAAGCAGTTCAGCCTTTTCTGAACTGAGGGAGAAACCCACACAAAAGCTAAGAAATCACCAAACAATGGTGGGTTGAAAAGGGAGATGTGGCCATCTTGGGAAGCACAGAGGGCTAGTTTGAGGCCCAGGAGGGCAGCAAAGGAGAAGTGAGGTCCTCTGTTTATCACTAAGTTGGTTCCATTTTGGGGAAATCAATATTTCCTCCATTGGTGGGGAGTGTTGGGATTTACTTGGGTGAAGAATTCACCCACAAGAGAAGACAGGTATGTTCTATTACATTTTAATTTATCTGATTTTTTTTTTTATTCCACCTTGTGTTTTCTGGTTCTGGACATTTCAGTGAAACACACACAAGTCAGCACACACAAACTGCCCTTTGAATGAGGAGCAATTTAATACCCCACAATACACTGAGGGGTTGTCTAGACAGTGAAAATACTCCTCATAGAATTCAAGAATACCTTTTGTCTGAATGATTCACTGTATTCAGAAGGAGGGGAGCCAAAAACTCTATTTACTGCACAGAAAAAGCCTTCATGACTTTTCCTGAGGTTTTAAAAAAATACACAGAAATACACAGTACTGTCCGTTTGGACAATCAGTTCTCAGCACAGCACATTCCCGGATAAGAGTGGAAGTGGAAAGCTGATTGGTTGGATATGTACTGGGGGGGGGGGTTGCCAGCAATGAAGTGGCCGGAAGCACCACTTTGGAGATTTGTGATAGTGATTGTGTGCTTTTTCGCTGCGCTGAGGTGACTAAACAGCTTTTTTAAGTGAAAGGTCTCACTTGTACACCTTAAATTTACAATTTAAAAAAATGCTGTGCAGCGGCGTCAACTCATGGAGAATAACAATGTGAGTAATTCACTCCTGGTCACCATCTTGATTCACAGGCATGGCTGCGTGTGAACTTCAAACATGGATAGATTCGCACTCCAGTGATTTTGCCAAAAAAAAAAAACAAAAAAAAAACGTGGAGACAAATCAACACTGCCGCAAATTTGCATTAATGCACAGCAATCAGCATTATATCTTCTCGTCTAGACAAGCCCTGAAATTCTCATTGGGGTCAGAATATACCACACAACTCACGGAAAGCCATTTTAAAAGAAATCTTATTTCATGAGGGCACTTATGAGGCAGAAATCACATGCTTTTCCATATCCTTAATCAAGGGAGGAATAGATTGCAGCCATCACTCAGACAGCAAAATATTGTAATCAGTGCTGATTTCTCTTCTTAGTCAGAGCTGTGTGGCTTCCTTTTGGAGGCTAGAATGAGATGTGATGTATTCTTCCCACAAAGACTCTTCCCTCTTCCCTTTCCAGCCTACCCGTGGAATCCACGGTGAGTGGGAAAGCTAGGGTTTTAAAGAGGCAAACAGGGTGAAAATGTACACATGAGTTAAAGAGCGAGAGTCGTTTCAAGCTCCCAAAGTGTCATTAGTGGTAACCTGTCACATAAAACGAGGTGGCAGATTTCCATTTTCATCTGAACTTCAGGTGTTTAGTAATCCAGAAGCTTTATTTAAGGACTGACCCTTGCCCCGGCCTGTCACTCCAATTGCGAGTGGTTGATAGCCACTGGGAATCAATGGACAACATGAAGGTCACTTCCTAGAAAAACTGTGGCTATCAATGTGTCAGTTCCAATGAAGGATTATAACAAAGTGGCAGAGAAGCAAATCGGGGGGTTGCCAGCAGTTCCTTTTTCTCCCTGTCTTTTTCTTCTTGTCTCCCTCTCCTTGTTCTCTCATTAACTGGTTGGGAGAGACAAATAGATATAAACTGGTATTAAATAACGTGCATTTCCAAAGACAAACTGAATTTTCAGTTCCAGGGGGGATATCAAGTAGACTTCATTTAGAATCCTAACTGCTGTCCCAGATACGTGGAGACAAATAAATGTGAGGTTTATTTCTGTACTTAAAGGAGGAGCGGCTGGAATAATTTTGTGAGAGAGCTTTTAGCAGAAAGCCTACTGTTGAGCTAAGAAAGTCACTGGGATTTTTTAAGAGATGCATTAAATTGGATCTTTTATCCAAGAGAAAGATAGGATACAAATCTAATAAAGAAAGAAAAACAATAGAAAGAAAATTGCACCTGAAATGCAGGTCATTGTTCAAATATTTCAATGTGTATGTGTGTGTCTTCAATTCACCTGTCAACTTATGGTGACCCAATGAATTCTATCGAGTTTTCTCAGGCAAGGAGAACTTGGAGGTGGTTTGGCCAGTTCCTTCCTCTGAAATATGGCCGACAGCTCCTGGTATTTGTTGGTGGTCTCCTGTCTAAGTACTAACCAAGGCTAACCCTGCTTAGCGCTCTCTCAGTCTCAGAGAAGGGCAATGGCAAACCCCCTCTGAACGAATCTTGCAAAGAAAATCCTAAGATAGGGTCACCTTAGGGTTGCCATAAGTCAGACACAACTTGAAGGCACACAACAACAAAGGAATATTTTAAGAAAAGAAAATAAACTATCTAATTCATGCTAGTGGAGCATAAAATTCCACCAGCATTCTTATGCAGCAGCTCTGAAAGAGTAACAATTGCCAGTCAAGCAACAGCAGAAGGGAGCTCTCCTTAGCCAGTCAATGGTGCCTTGGGCTGGAGGTAGAACTCAACCTGGGCACCACTGCTCAGCTTGGCCAAAACACCTTGTGTGCCAGGGGCTATTGGATACCTCCTTGTGCAACACTGGAAAAAGTATTCATGCCAGTGTAACCTGTGTAGTTCTCCAGGCAGGTTCCAGGCTCAGGTTTTCAGTAGTACAAAAAGAATTGTTGGAAAAGAAATCTAAAGGCACTCCCAAGCCACCCAAAAAATACCAGCAAAATGAACAGTGAGCACGCAGAGCGGCAGAGTACAGGTCAACTCCCATATCCACAGATTCATTATCCATAGTTTCACTTATCCACATCCAAAAAAGATACAGTTGTCCCTCTGAATCCACGGATTTGGTATCCACAGATTTAAGTATTCACGGCTTGAAAATATTCTTTAAAAAATAATAATCCAAAAAGCAAACCTTGATTTTCCCATTTTATACAAGGGGCATCATTTTGCTATGCCACTGCATATAATGGGACTTGAGTATTCACAGATTTTGGTATCCACGGGGGGTCCTGGAACCAAACTCCAGTGCATATGAAGGGACAATTGTATGTTCTCTCTAGGCATTTCTAGGTCCTCCAATGTGATTCTATGGTCAACTTCCTATTATTTACTGTTTCAGGTATACATGGGGAGGGGTGTTGGAACATATCTCCTATGGATAAAGGGGGGGGTGACCTGTATACATAGTTGACTGACTGTTGGAGGGAAGGAAGATCCTGAAGGAGGGTGCATAGCTGAGTGGATCAAACACTGAACAGGAGCACTTCATACTGCGACAACTGGTGGCAGTTCCCAATTTATTATTTAACCATCCCTGTTTCTAGAACTGTGCATTTTCAGAAAGTTAACCTATTGTGCCAATTAAACTGGCATACTAAAAGATTCTAACTGGAATGTGTATACATGGCACGCATATACATACTCTGTCCAACAGTTCCCAAGAGTTTAAGTGTGTATACTTGGTAATGGGAAAAGAAGTCCAGAGACTAGGACACAGAGCAATGGGTTCAAATTACAGGAAAAGAGATTCCACCTAAACATTAGGAAGAACTTCCTGACAGTAAGAGCTGTTCAGAAGTGGAATACGCTGCCTTGGAGTGTGGTGGAGTCTCCTTCTTTGGAGGTTTTTGAACAGAGGCTGGATGGCCATCTGTCAGGAATGGTTTGATTGTGTATTCCTGAATGGTAGGCGGTTGGACTGGATGGCCCTTGAGGTCTCTTCCAACTCTATGATTCTATGATTCTAAGGCAAGGTTGCGATTCTGTTGATTTACTGACTGCCAAATGTCTCCCTGCCTGAGCTGGTGGAGGTGATCTTGAAGGTGGTTTTGATCTCCCCAAACTTATAATGTCAAAGAATTTTAAAATCTATGCTGAAGCATCTGATTAAGATCAGCTGATGTGAGGGCCTCATGCATCTACTTGTTACCTTAAAAGGTGGGGGTCTGTGTGGAGCCCACCCTTGATGCCAGCATCTGATTTAATGTATGGGGGGAATTATTTACTCAAAATGGCTGGCCTGAGAGATGAGGGTAACTTTGGGACCTTTTCACCTATGTACGAGGATTGTCTATTAAATAACGAGACTGTGTTTCTACCTTTCAGACAAATCAGGGAGAATTGATTGGGAACACTTGAGTGGTGTCCTTGAACATGTCTGAACCCGCACGACAAACATCAACACTCTCAGCCATTCAGTTAATTGTCAGTCATCGTTTAAAGCAGCTGTGTTGTCTGTTGTGTGCCGGAAAAATGCTAAATTTAAAAGTCGAGCAATGTGCCATTCTTCAGCAACTTGAGGCAGACCCAGATATTTTGCAAAAAATCATCACTTGGATTGAAACCTGGATCTTCCAGTATGATCCTGAGACAAAATGACAGTCAATGCACTGGAAAACACCATCATCACTAAGAATGAAAAAAGCACATCAAAGCAAGTCCACATTCAAAGCCATGCTCATTGGAGGTTTTTGACATCAAGGGTGTAATGTTGGCAGAATGGGTTCCAGAAGGCAGAACAATGAACCAGGATTAATATAAGGAAGTTTTGACAAAGCTGAGAGGAAGAGTCAGGGATGGGGGAAGCCAGGACTGTGGAATAATGGTTTCATTCTTCATCAAGACAATGTGCCTGCTCACACAGCACTTTCTGTGAAGCAGTTTTTGGCTGATAAACGCATTACTATACTTGGACATCCAATAATAATAATAATAATAATAATAATAATAATAATAATATTTTATTTATATCCCACCCCTCTGCAACACAATCGGGGCGGCTTACAATATAAAAATTCCATAATCACAATACCCTAGCCCACCCACCCCTTAAAATAATATTAAATTATGATGGATTAAAAACAGACAATAATTAAAAATATATATAAATTAGAAGAAAAAATTAAAACATACAATCACAGCCTAGAAAGGACAGCTGAGTCTTGGGCCGGGATAATTATTCAGGAAAGGCCTGCCGGAAAAGATCCGTCTTGACAGCTTTTTTAAAGCTGTCTAAGGTGGTAATAAGACGGATCTCGTCCGGCAGGCCATTCCATAATCTGGGAGCAGCAGCAGAGAAGGCCCTCTGGGAGGTCACCAACAGCCTTGTTTTCATAGGCTGTAACAGATTCCTCCCAGAGGACCGAAGTGTGAGGGGAGGGTTGTACGGAAGGAGGCGGTCCCGGAGGTAAGTTGGACCCAAGCCATGTAGGGCTTTAAAGGGCATAACCAACACCTTGTATTGTGCCCGAAAACTAATAGGCAGCCAGTGGAGAGCTTTTAGCACAGGTGTTATATGCTCTCCTCTGGAAACGCCAGAAATCAACCTGGCTGCCATGTTCTGGACTAGTTGAAGTTTCCGAGTCAAGCACAAGGGTAGCCCCATGTAGAGCGCATTACAGAAGTCGAGATGGGAGGTTACCAGTGCATGTACCACAGTTTCGAGGTCCCTAGTTTCCAGGAAAGGGTGCAGCTGGCGTATCAGCTGAAGTTGATAACAGGCACTCCTGTCCGTCGCATTAATCCTCCATATTCACCAGATTTGGCACCATGTGATTTTTTTCTTTTCCCTAAAGTGCTTAAGGGAATACGTTTTGAGTCAATCGATGCAGTAAAAAAGAAAACAGCAGATGTCTTGAAACAGCTGACAGAAACTGATCTGCTCTACACCTTCGACCAGTGGAAAACAAGGCTGTATTGGTGTGTGAGTGTGAATGGGGAGTATATTGAAGGGGACAAGCATTAGAACTGTAATACATATAAAGATGGGTTATTGTATCAGTCTCGTTATTTAATAGATAGACCTTGTATGCCAACACTAACTGTAGAAACCACTTTAGTTGAAGTATACCAAGTTATTTTTATTGGAGGACTATAGACATGAACCATACAGAACTATTGGAAAGAAAGAGGGAAAGGCTGGATAGTGAAAAATCAGGGAAATGGGTGATATTTCCCAGTCTCGAAGAGAAGAGAGTTCCATGTAGTGAAGAGGCTCAGACTGGCATCTGAGGATGGCACAGAGAATCTGGAAGAGAGTCATGTTCATCTGTGGCACACTTTGCTACTGTCTAGGCTGGGATATTTATAACCCATTTCATGCCTTGAAGGTACCTTCTGGCTAAAACAATGACTAAATGATGCTCCCACGAGAGGAACAAACAAAAACAAAACTCTACTGATTGTCTTAGATGTCTGGGAGGTAGGAATAGATGGGTTTACGACAACCTCGCAATGCAGGACAGAAGGGGGTTTCGAGGTGAGATTTTCTTTGGGTTGGGGTTAGAAAGGTCACTTCATTGTTTGGTTGGATGATTCATTGTTGAGGTGCCCAAGAAGGAATTAGCACATACCTCCTTAATGGCCTTGTTTGCCTGGGGCTTCCGCAAATCCTAGGTTGGGCTGGCTTGCTAAAAATATTTCTAAGATACCTTCCCAGGTCCTTGTGACTTTCATCTGAACTCTTTTTGGATCACCCCACTCAATCTGACCCCTTCAAAGTGTCCAATATTTCCAATTTTGAGATATTATAGGGAGGGGATAGTGGGGCACGCTAACATACATACCGTATCTCTACATGCATACACTGTATCAATCTACTTGTTGCTGTACACAAGACAGTATTTTTTAGGTTTCCCCTCTTATTATAAGGAAGGAGTGGTTTGGGAGGGTACTTAAGATTCAAAAATCCTTCGTACCTGAGAGCTACTAATGAAGGTCTCACCTTTGGGTCTTGAGTTCATCAATAATATTATTTCACTATGTAAACAAAGGCTACACAGAATTGGTTTCTCTTGAGATTAATTCAAGAGACAGGTGATTAGGTTACATGTGGCACAACTCATCAGTGGATTGGCCCGTAGTGTGAATTCACCGAAGAGACGAGTCCCAGCTGAGTAATTCTTTAGAGCATATTGGGCATCTGTTCGTATCTATGACATAAACTATATGAAATTTGAACCCTGTGTAATCAAAGGCAGAAGAATGTGGCCTATGGGAGCAAAGGTGGTTTTAATTGATCGCTAATCTTTCTCTTTTCATATTTTGGTTCAGGAACGAGATAGATTCTGCCACTGCCTCCATTGTAAACTTGTTCCAAATGTATTTGTGCTTTATTTCAAGAGTAAAGTTTAAAGAAAGAGAAGAAGCCCAAGACTATGCTATCACTAAGTGCAGAATGATACACTATAGGCATATGTGTTTTTTTAAAGCCCAGGGACTGATTTTTGCAGGGGAAAGCAAAGATATGGCAAGCGAGTGTGCTTGTTCCTCCTGCCAACCTCCAAACTGGTCTCTCCCTTTCCTCCTGCTCTCTTACCACCACCCTCCCAAAATCCAAAAGAAGGCTTGGGGCCCATCCACACTATAGAATTATAGCTGTATTATTCCACTTTAACTGTCATGGTTCCATCCTACATGTTTGTAGTTTGGTGAGACACTGGTGCTCTCTGGATAAAAAAAATGTAAATTGTTGTTGTTGTTGTTGTTGTGTGCCTTCAAGTCTTTCTGACTTATGGCAACGCTAAGACAAAATGCTTATCACAGGGTTTTCTTGGCAAGATTTGTTCAGTGGGGATTGCCTTTGCCTTCTTCTGAGGATGAGAGAATGTGATTTGCCCAAGGTCACCCAGTGGTTTCCATGCCTGAGTGAGGTTTGATCCCTGATCTACAGAGTCATAGCCCAACGCTCAAACCACTACACCATGCTGGTTCACTAAAAAAGAAAAAGAAATGGTAAAAGCTCCTCCCTAAACTGCCAGTCCCAGGATTCCACAGGACAGAACCATGGCTCTTAAAGTAGAATAATCTATCTATCTATCTATAAAACACTGTTGGGCATGTTTCCTTTTCCAGTGTGCTGATTGGCCGCTTAGGAAACATACCGAACCAATCCCCTCCCTTCCCTCACTCCCTCAGCCAATCACCACCCACATGCAAAATCTCTATCCACCTCACAATCCACTCCTGCCACTCAATCTGCATCTACACCCCTAGCCTCACAAGGGCCCCTCCCTCCTCTCACTCCCTCAGCCACTCACCACCCACATGTAAAACAATGCAAAAAAATTCCTAAAATAATACCATGTAGCTGAACCATGTGAAAAGATTCTGAGAAAAAGCATGTAAATTTATGAAATATATGAATAAATATATAAAATGAGTTATTAATTTATAACCTTTACAATCTACTATAACAGCACATGTTATGCAGGGTACAGCTATCCTAGTAGCACTATAATTGTATACAATTGTCCCTTCATATTCGCTGGGGTTTGGTTCAAGGACCCCCCCCCCCATGGATACCAAAATCCATGAATACTCAAGTCCCATTATATGCAATGGCATAGCAAAATGGTGTCCCTTATACAGTATAAGATGGCAAAATCAAGGTTTGCTTTTTTGGATTATTATTGTTTAAAGAATATTTTCAAACCAAGAATACTTAAATCTGTAGATACCAAATCCATGGATATGGAGAGAGAACTGTAGTGTGAATGGGCCTTCTTAAACGTGAATCTGATTTAACGAGAGGCAAACATATATGAAGACTGAGGGGAGGGGATTCTACAAAGAAGGGTCAGGGAGAACTAACCTGTTGCCCTGGGTTTAATTTCAAGAAATGTCCGTAAATGATTAGTTAAGACCTGTAGGGATATGTCCCCACCCTATCACCCCACTAAATAGGGATGGAAGGAGATAGAGTAAGAAAGAGAGAAAATGGTGGGTGATCCTTTCTGACTTTGGCCCTACCCTCCAATAGCATTTATTCCCTCTCTGACAGATTCTCCCCACTGCAGGATATTCAGTTCTCAACAAAAATGTTTCTCACGGCTGCCATAAAGCATCATGAACACTGAACAATACATCTAAATGATATCTATCCATCCATTATTACAGTGGGGTTATTTATTTATTTATTTATTTATTTATTTATTTTATATCCCACCTTTCTCCTTATACAGGATCCAAGGCAGCTTACAAACAAATTAAAAAAAAAAAAAAAGCAGGGCACAGTTTAGAATAATTATTCATACACAAGTTTTTTAAAAACATTTAAATGGCAGTTCAGAACACAAAGTTAAAACAGTATAATAAACAATTAAAATATAGCAACAAAAGATTTAAAAACAGATAAAATAGAGAAAAACAGATATCATTATCATTATCCTTTCTTCAGTGTACAGTACATGGTGCTTTACAAGAAAAAGAACATCAAAAAACAGCCAGCACACACACACACGGGAAGGAAGGAGTAACAGAAACATAAACCTATACAATACAATTGTTAAAAAAATATATCCAGATAGAAATGAAAAAAATCAGTGCAATATAATACTCATATAAAGCAAACTGACAAATACATACTGTATAACCAAAATATACACAATTATAAAACAATATCAAACTAAGGTTCCAAAAACAATAACACCATTTAGACCTTGAGATTATCTGCAGAGGTCGTTCTGGAGGAACTAGATTCTTCTGTAGGGATTCTGGGAACTGAAGTCCAAAACACCTGGCAGACCATAAATCAAGAACCACTGATATAGATAATGGTGTAAAACTAGCTATTAGTCCAAACTAGAGTAGACCCATGGGTTCAGTGGAACTCACATTAGTCTTGAATTACCAAGTTCCAGTTGGTTCCATGGTCCTACTCTAGTTCGAACTAGAAACTGGATTTAGTTCATTGTGTGTTGTGTTTATGTATTCTTTTATTATTGTGTTGCAATGGCTGTACAACTCTTTGAAATCCTTAGATGTAGGCAGCTTATAAATACATAGCAGTAAGAGTAACAACTACAGTGGCAATAATAGCTTATGCTGCTGATGTTGTTATGGCAATGAATCTTTAGTTAGTTGACAATCAAATATAAAATGCAATCCATCCTTTTTTCTTTTCTTAATCTGCTGTTTGGACTGCCTTGAGAACTACAAAGAACATTTGACTTACTGAACTAGGGGCTTTGATGGCAGTGGGTTCCAAAGGTACCTGGTGAATTCATTCCCAGTTTTAGTCCGAACTTTAAACTTTTGTTTTAAACTGTTGCAAGCCGCTTTGGGTCCCATTCTAGGAGAAAGAGAAGATGTAGATTACATAAAGAAAAAAAGGAGATGCTGAACCTTACAACTTTGTCCCTCCAATGGGAATAGCATCTTGGATAACTCCTTTGAAGCTTGGACTAAGGGGCTTACCACAGCCCAGAGAAAAGCATCAAGGCAGCAGGAACATTCCATCTTCCGTGCTGCCTTACCGTATGGTGTCGTTTGTTCATTCCAGTCCCATGAGGGACCAAAGTAAAACTGCATCTTTTTGCTAACCAGAAAAACCTGTGAGCAAAAAGACACTGTTTTGACTCAGTCCCCCATGGGACCAGAATGAGGGGGGGGGGATGAAGAATGGCGACATCATGCGGTAAGGCAGCACAGAAGATGGAACATTCCTGCTTCCTTGCCACTTTTCTTCAGAATGCAATTAAGTCCCTAAAACCTGGAGCAGATTTCATTGCCCCACTGTCATGGGAACCACCACCTGCCACTGGCATATTGACATTACACTATACTGTTATAGCACTATTATTCCACTTTAACTGCTCTGGCTGCCTCCTGTGGAATTCTGGGGTTTGTAGTTTAGGGAGGTCTAAGAGCTTTCTGGCTGAGAGTTCTAAATGCCCCTCCCTAAACTGTGAATCCCAGGTTCCATAGGAGGCAGCCAGAGCAGTTAAAGTGGAATAAAAGCACTATAACAGTGTAGTGTGATAATCTCCATAAACTTCCCCCACAAAAATTATTTTAAACATTGCCCTAAACACCCCTCTAGGGGACATGGAGGGCATTTTCACCATGCTTTCGGGGCTTCATGCTAACTAGTTATGCGACCCCCGAGCTTATATTTTATTGTATTTATAGTTTTAAATGTGATTTTAGATTAGTTGTTTTAATTTATATTTGTTTAATGTTTTTTTATGGGGGAGGGTGGGAGTGGGGGTGTTTAGGGATTTTATTTGTATTGTATTTTAAATTTTGTAAGCCGCCCTGATTGTTTTAACAGAGGGGCGGGGTATAAATAAATTTTATTATTATTATTATTATTATTATTATTATTATTAGGCCTCTGAGAAGCCTCTTTTTAAAAAACAACAGAAAGTGAATTTAAGTCACTTCTTCACTCCCTGTTTCAAAGAGGCATATCCTGGGTCTAAATTGGCCCAAAGACCCCACGTAAAACATTGTCAAAATATCTCCTACACCTCCTAGAGGGCATCTGGGGGCAAAAGAAAAAAAAGGAAAAAATTGCATTTTTTTTACTCTTCAGAAAGGCCAGGAGACCTCCAAATGTGGATGAAATTTCCTCCACATACCCCAAAGGTTATCTTTAGGCATTTTGTAGCAAAAGGGACCAGAAAAAAATGTCTTGGAGGTTGCATGCAGCCCACGTTTGCCACACCTTGCCCATCCATGGCCTAAAGATATCTTCCAAAATGCTGCAATTGTGCCTGGATGAGAGAGGATTTTAGCTGGCAGTTCTCTCTACCTGGCACGGTAGCTGTTCCCTGAACATAGTCCAGGAATGAGCCGCAGCCGGGAGTTGTTGTTTTTTTCCTATGCAATAAAGCAGCAGTGTGAAAAATCTCAAAGTAATTAAGTGGCTGACGCGCAGAAGAAACCCGTTACAAAGAATTGACTAAATTGCCCATTCATTAGTAGCACGGCATGGAAGGAGAATTACAAATAGACAATAGAGCCAGCGGTAATTCAATCTAACCTTGTACTTACAGAAAACAATGAGATAATGAACAGAAAAATTACCCGGCGCATATTGCCTTTTGCGAAGAGCAGGGAGGGAGGGAAGGAGGAGGCCTTAATGGGAGGAATGGAAAGAGAGAGAGGCAAAGAAGATGGAGAGGGGGAGAGGCAGGGTGTGGTAAGCAGAAAAGAAGCAGGCCCGTGTGATGCTAATAGCGACACTCAAGCTGAGCAAACATTTCTCCAACACAATCATAGTGCTCAGCTGAAGAGCCTCTGGGGAGCAGAGACACGGCTAAATCGTGAGCAAAAAAAATGTAATTTATAAGGCGTCTGCGGACTGGAATGTATCATCAGATCTGCTCGCCGACGCTCAATTGATATGTAGTTGATTTCAAACAACACCCCCCGGGCACCCACGGGGAACATTTTTTAGATTTTACGCTTGGATATATCTGTTTAACTCGCCATTTACCAAAACGATGGCTGATGACAGCACAAACAAGTCACTCCAGTGGCAGGGTGGGGTGGGGAAATACAAGCACACACTTGAACACACCCACACAAACACACCCACACAAGCCTCAGACTCTCCTGGATGTGTGTACAAATGAAAGAGGCATGTCTATCTCACATCCAAATATAATTATTTAAGAGCATAACATCAAAAGAGGGCAGTCAGATTGGATTGAAAACTCAGCATCCTTTCCAAGGGTGGTTTTGCATCAAACGTTAAAAGAAAATGAAATTGTAACAGCCTCTCCTACTGAAGAATAGGGCTCCACAATTTTGTCAATTAATGAGTCCAGTTAATCAATGATAAGCCTTCTGGCTGGCATTCTCTTGGTGTTTTATGCAGACATAAGTTTCTTTATGCATGAGGTTGTACTTTTTCAGACATGGCATCATGTCCATCTTCAGTTCCCCATCATGTAAGCAGAGTGTAACTGTATGTAACCAAAAGTATAACTGTTGCACATGCAGTGTGCAGTTGTAGATGGTGAGTAAATACTCTTTGGTGCCTTCAGGGTTCTGCTTGATTCACAGGGATTACTGGAGCAAAAAGCTTCCCCCCACCCATCCATTTGAAGCATTCACAGGCTATAACATGCCTCCCACCATTTTGACATTTGAGGAAGGACTAAACCCATGGCTTAGATGTTGATTCTATTCTTATGGTGGTGATCACCCACCCCCTACTGTTCTTGAATTCTTGATTTTCACTCAAATGAGGCCAAAATTTGGCTTTATTACTGTATAACAAAATCTAATGGGTTATATTACATTGTCAGGAAGCCTTATCAGAGTAAGGGCATGAAACCTTATCCCCTCATAGCCGGTGAGATTTGCCCACACAAGTCAATTTGGAATGAGGGTAATGTTTCTTGCCCTTAATCTGGAGCACAACTGTGAATGGAAAAGAAATATAGAACCCAAAAACAGCAGGAAAAAAATGCTCACCATTGCTGAAAATACTACATAAAGAAGGCAATTCGAGCTTGGAAAAGTTAATTCTTTGGACTACAGATCCAAAATTTTCCAACCAGCATCTTCCAGAATCCCCCAGACAGTATGGGGGATTTGTAGCTCAAAGTAGTAAATGTTCTAAGCTCTGGGTAAAATATAGTGAAAAAAGTAAGAATGTGTGTGTTGTGAACACACACACACACTTAGTTTTGAACTAAAAAAAATGGTCAAAGAATTTGTTTGATTTTGTTTATTATTATTATTATCTGACACTTTTGGCTGTGGAGTATTCGAAAGTCTTGATGGATTAATAAGATTATACTCAATAGACTATCAAAACCATTAATCAAATAAATCAGTGGAATAGACCAGTTCTTAATGGGGGAGGTTTTTTAAAAATGAATTATTGGGTGCTTATTTTTACTTGTACTAGGTTGAGCAGCAACAGTAGGAGAGGGAAAGATGTGCACAATGAAGGGCTAAAAAGAAAGGAAAAAATCTGAGGATTCCATATGCTGTTAGTATTTTCACACAAACAGGATAGCAAGTGATTGCATGGGATCTGAGGGATTATGGTTTAAGCAGCACCAAACAGTTCAGAATAAACATCACCTGTGGCACAGATCACTGTGAAACTTCATAAACTTGTAATGTAGGGAGGGGGTACAGACTTTTTCTAGGATTAAGAACATGGCTTCAGGTCAGGGCAGTCAACACCAGTCCCTCCTTGGAAAGTTATTTAGTTGCAAATCATATTCCTTGTTAATCTGATGTGGCTGCGTAGAGTAAACTTTTCTTTCTAACTTCAACTTGTAGAAGGCAAAAGTAAGTCTCCTTCACTTCATTGCTGGGTAAAAAGAGACAAATGTTATCAGCCTTGTTATTTTTCATCCAAAATCAGGGTCTGCTAGGGTTGCCAGATCTCAGGGCCTGGCCTGGAGTCACCACAGTTTTTTTGTGGGTCATCTCCAGGCAGAAAAAGGCCGCGTTCAAAATTAGGGAAGTAATTCTTCACTAGGGAGTTGTCTAGACGATGAAAAACTCCTTATAGAATTTGAGGACTCCTCATAGAATTTTCTCCCAATGAGATCCCATGGTGAGTCACCATATTCAGAAGGAGAGGGGCCAAAAACTCCCAAAACTATATGGTAGAAGCCTTCACAGCTTCTCCCATTTTTAAAAAAATGAGGGAGAAATGTGCATTCCTGCTCATTAGGACAACCAAATTGCATCGCTGCACATTCCTGGATAAGAGCAGAAGTGAAAACCAACTGGCAGGGCATGCACGGGGGTGTGGGCTCGCTGGCAATGAAGTGGCCGGAAGTGCCATTTTGGAGTTTTGTGATATCGATAGTGCACTTTTTTCACTGTGCTAAGGCAACAAAACAGCTTTTTTAAATGGAAGGTCGCACTTGCTCACCTTAGATTTACAGTAATACACACACACACACACACACACACACACAGTGCAGCAGCAGCAACTTGTGGAGAATAATAACTTGAGTAATTCACTCCCAGCCACCATCTTGATTTGCGGGCACAGCTCCATGTGAACTTCAAATACAGGTAGCTACACATACCAGAGATTTTACCAAAAAAATGTGGAGACAAATGAATACTGCTACAAATTTGCATTAATGCATAACAATCAGCATGATATCTTCTCATCTAGACAAGCCCTAAGTTTCTTTTCAAAGGAAGCAATCATTAATTTAAACAAGTCTTTAAAAAACACAGTTTTTGAAGCTTATTTGCAATTCTGGACTTATTCTATGCAAAATTCCCATGTGGTTGTTTTGTGCAGAAAACAGCATTTTCGGTGCAGAAAAATAATACTTCTACACAGAAATATTGTTTCCTGTGCAGAAAGAGCTGTTTCCTATGCAGAAAATGTTATTTTCTATGAAAATCAACCACACAAAAATTTTGAACAGAAGAAATCCCTAATTACAGCATTTTCTGTGCAGAATGAAACCTCCATTACAGGATTTCCTATGCAGGAAACAGCATTTTTTTCTGTGTAAAAAAAAATGTCATTTTCTGTGCAAAACAACCAAAGAAGTCTATGTATTTACTCTGTTTTCTCCTTCCCTTTCAGTCATCGTAGTGCTAGGGTTGACCCTCCACTCCATTATCTGACAGGAGGACAGTAGGTTTGATTGACTGATTACCATATACACACACAAACACATAAAGGGAATCTAGGAATTATGATTTTGTGAAGGTGTTCAGAAATATTTTTTTGCTTCCTCTCTTCCATAAAAATATAATTTCTGGTGGTCTTTCAATAAGAAATGTAGCTGTGAACCCAGTGGAGCCATCAGGGATGGACTTGCTTGGGGGATGGCCGCAGGCATAATCACACTGCATAGTTATAGCATTCTGATACCTCTTTAACTCCCATGCCTTCCCCTCCTAAGGAATCCTGGGATTTGTAGTTTCATGAAGTATTTAGACTTCTCTAAATCAAAGCCTAAAATTTCCCAATCTGCCACTTAGGGCTCATTTACATGGACCAGAATATGCTAGCTCCCCACCGGCATATTCTGGCCATACATAGAATCATAGAATTGCAGAGTTGGAAGAGACTGGGCCATCCAGTCCAACCCCCTGCCATGCAGGAATACACAATCAAAGCATCCCTGACAGATGGCCATCCAGCCTCTGTTTAAAGACCTCCAAGGAAGGAGACCCCACCACGCTCTGAGGGAGTGTGTTCCACTGCCGAAAAGCTCTTACTGTCAGAAAGTTCCTCCTAATGTTGAGGTGGAATCTCTGTTCCTGGAGCTTGCATCCATTGCTCCGTGTTCCAGTCTCTGGAGCAGCAGAAAACAAGCCTGCTGGTTGCTCCCCCGTCACCTGCATGAAATGGGGTGGAGTCCAGACTGACATGCCAGCCGGTCTCTGCAGCTGCTTCTCTCTGAAGCCAGGAAGCTGGCCCATGGCATGTGAGCAAGGCCCCCCGCCTGTGACCAGCCTTGGTCACATGCTGCGTGACTCCTTCCTGGCTTTGGAAGAGCAAAGCAGATGGCAGCTGCGGCAATAGGCCAGTGTGGTTGTCTGGGCTTCTGCAGTCACAGGAGGCCCGATCCATTTTATTTTGGCTGAAGCAGTTTTTCCCAGGTATTTTTTTTTTAAAAAAAAAACAACAGTTTAACAGGCTTTATCCCATCTTGGCCCCATCTTGGCTCCAGGGGTCATCAGGACTTCCCCGTGGCAAAATGGGGCAAAGGCCCTACCTCACTTGGACCGCAGGGCTCTAAGATGGGGGCAAGATGGGGTAAATTGCCCATCTAAACAAGCCCTTAGTTAAACCACTTTGAAACAGATTTAAATGTGTAATGTAGATGTATGCAGAATTGTCTCAGGACTAGCTGCCCTGTTCCATTTGATTTTAGTTTCTCTCCCAGTACTGACTTGAGGCCGATTGTTTTAACAGAGGGGAGGGGTATAAATAAATTTTATTATTATTATTATTATTATTATTATTATTAAATCCAATTGGTAATCCCAAACAGTGTAGACTCATTGAATCAATTGCTTCATGGGAAGTCGACATTTCTATAGATTCTATTGATCCAGTGGTTCTACTCTTTGGGACATACAACCATGCTCCATATTTAAAGAGTTAAAGATGTATTAGAGGAAAAGTAGGTTGATCCAAAGTCTTCTCATTTGTGATCCACTTACACTATGCTCTCCAAGAAGTAAACTGATACGTTTAGGGATCTTCCCATTTAGACAGATAGATAGATAGATAGATAGATAGATAGATAGATAGGATCTTTCTCCTTGGCTTACTTCCATTGGTGCAAACTGACTGAATTCCAAGTACAAAAGTTTGTTTGACTCAATTAATTCATAAGGGAGAGAATTCATCCCCCTTCATCCTTATTTACTCAGTGCAAACTGAGTTCAAAATGCAAAAGTACGGTAGTCTGCATCCAGTTGACTCAGCAGAGGGGAGAGGAGGGGGAATAATCTTTCCCTTCCCAGTAGACTTAGGCAAAAGCAAATTGCTGCAGCTTCTCCTAGCTTGTGTGTTCCTCCTCATTAATAACTTTTGCTATTTTGACCCCATTGTGATGTTGCTTGACCACAACACTTCCCTGTGAAATGTTGGAGGATATGTTCTCTTTCCATCCTAATAGTGTGCAAGATGATGAAAAAACAGATTTCGCTCCTATAATTTCTCCTCCAAAGAAGTTAAATGGGAACATAACACCACTCTGTCAGCAGCACTCCTGCCGGCTTTGCGCAAACCATTCTTGCTGTGGCAAAATGCCTATTTGGTCCCTCCAGGAACCACGCAGCTCCTTTGACAAGGAAGGCTAAAGACCCTCCAGGGCTCTTCGGGAACATCAATATGTTTTGTATTTAATGTGCTGGCTCGGTTACAGCAAATTAAAGAGAGCGGGCCTGCTTCATGATAATGCAGAATGGAGGCTCCCTACTCCCCAGTCAAGTGGTGCACGCTGAAAATGAGGCTCCAGCGTAGGGAAACAGCCCCCATTTATGTCCCCCTGCAGTACCAGAAGAGGCATTAGGCAAAGCCCTGTGCCTTAATGGTACGCATCAGGAAAACATCTGAGCTTGGGCCTTCAATCACAAGCACGGCAGGATTTAAAAATGAATAAACTTCACATTGTGATTCTCTTATTTATCCTTTATGCAAATGTTCCCTGGGAGGACACATTATGCTTGCCGCATGGTACAGCAGAGGCCCACATTAAGCTACAAGGGATGCGCCTCTTCGCTGCAAAAATACTGTGGGCCCCATCCATGCGGTTCGCACATCAGAGCTGAGGGGGAAGGTGGGAAAAGAGAGAGAGAGATTTATTTTTTAAATTAGTCATTAAAACAGCCCATAAGAAGGAAGGACAGACAGAAAAACATGTTGGATTAGACCAAGGACTATCTAGTTCAACATTTGTCTCACAGGAGATTATCAGACGACCTAAATATAGCATGATAGTGACGCCAGATCGCTAAAGGCCTTGAATATCAGACGACAACATCCCTGTCCCATTATGCTCCCATGCTGGTCCATTCCGCCATCATTCTATTTTATTCACAGACTAAGCTGTGAATAGATCGCCTGTTCCATTTCTGTAACAGAATGACAGGCGTCTGAAACTGTGCCCCGTTATGCTGGCGCAATGCCAGCGTCAGTGGGAGGTCCCTGCCGAACACTTCCAGGTGTGATCAGGAGATCGAGGTAAGTGACACACTTTTTTGTACCCTACCCGGGTTACTTGTACTTTTTTATAGTGTGTTTTTGTGCTTGGTTTTACTTTTTAAGCTTTCTTTTTCTTTTTCTTTTTGAATTTCCCACGCAATCATCCTCTCACAAGAACAGCCAGGATTTCCATTCCAGGAAGTGAATGCAACTCCATGAGAGCTCCATTCACTCCTGGGCTGCCAAGGGGAGGGGTGGATGTGGAGAAAGCAGGTCTGAAAAGTTTTCATTTCTGTGCCGGGATGGGGATGGGAGGACACAGGCATGATCAGGACATCCAAACACAGGCATGATCAGGACACCCAGGTAAGTGGCAGAACAGGAGATAGCGAGACAGGGATGCTATTTTTGTCCCCATCTGAGAATCTCCACAGAGTGGTCTGTAGAATGCCTCAAGGGGAAACCTACTTCAGGGCACCTTCCCATACCCTCCAATTATCCCAGTTTGGCAGGGGCAGTCCCAATTAATCCTCTGCCGCCCCACTTTGCCAGCTGCTTTTAAAATGTCCAGTTTTTCTCTCTCCTCCTCCCAACTTTCACCCCTTGCTCTCAATTTAAGTCAGTTGCTGTAAACTGAGGTCAAAATGTAAATTAATTCTTCAATTAACTCCGCCAGCAAGGTGGGGAGGGGAGGAAGGGGCAGAATCTTGGCCTTCCCAGTCAACTCAGGCAAAAGAAAACTGCAGCAGCCTCTCCTAGCTTGTGTGCGCTTCCTCATTAATTACTTTTGTCATCTTGACCACACTCTGATGTTACTCGGCCACACACATCCCAGTTTTTATCTATGAAATGTTGGGGAAAGTCATTTTGAATTCACTTAGCAGCAATTGAAGTAAGCTGAGGATAAAGAAGGAAAGTGGGAGGCGAAGAGAGAAACTGGGGTGTTTTAAATGCAGCTTAAATATGGGATGATAGAGGATTGCTCAAGACTGTCCCCTACCAGATTGGGACAGCTTGTGCGTATGTCCACAATTGTTCTTTCTGTGTAATGTTCTCCTTTCAGACATTTTCAGGCCCATAAAACAATTGGGTAGCACTTTAAAAGAGCTCTTGTGCAGATCTAATTCCTACCCATTACTAGGCATGTTCATACATCCCATTTTACAGAGGGTGATCTTTTGTCAGGAAGGCTGTCTGCTCCAAGGAAAGAACCATCAAAAGAGGAGGTGGGAGTCCCTGAATTCCTCCATCAACAGGACAGCAGCCAACGCATGCACAGAGACCTGTTGGTAGATCTTTGGGTGGTTTGAAGTAGAGCTGCAAGGATTTCTGACTTAAAACTGGACAGGCAACAGCAAGAAAATCACTCTAGGCGCCTCCACATTGTACTGGTGATATGAAGAGAACTTGGAGCAACAAGGGCTGATTTTTTTGTGGAGAAGGATGGTGAGTTTTGGTCCTCAGAAGAAATTATATGGCCTTTACATACTTTAATTCAACTGAATTAAATTGAGGACTTTTTCAGATGGGCTATTTATTCAGTGGCAGGCATGGAACAGGGTCGTGAAAGGGTTACCATTTCAGACAATGTGGACACTGTCCATCCTACTCCTATGCTGTTCCCATGCTGCCCCGTTTTATTCATGAGGAAAGATCATGAAGAGACCACCCATTCCGTTACTGTCATGGAATCACGGGTGGTCTGAACAGTGCCCCGTTCCTCTCCTGTTATGCTGCTGCGATCCCTGCCACGAGGGGGGGGGGGAGTCTGTTCCAAACGCAGGCATGATCAGGACACCCAGGTAAGTGGCACCCTTTGTTTTACCCTTCCCGGGTTATTTGTTAAATGTAAAGTGTGTTCGGGTGCATAGTTTTCTTTTTTTGACATTTGGTTTGCTTTTATTTTTTAAATTCCCCACGCAATTGTTCTCTCATGAGAACGGGCAAGATTTGGTTTCCCTGTAGTAAAAACAGCTTTACAACAGCTGCATTTGCTGCAGGGAAACCAAGGGGAGGGTGAGCAGTTTCTCTCCTGGAAGAGGTTAGTGCGAACATTTCTTTAACATATTCTGTGGCAGGGACAGGAGTGGGTGCTAGCAGGGCAGAAACGGGGCACTTTGAGGTATCTGAAAATCTCCTGAGTGGTGGATCTCATGTCTCTTCAGAGGAACATGGACAGCTACTGTATACTGAGTCAAACCATTGCATTGGTCTATCCATTTTGGCACCTGTGGATTCCACAAGATTTCAGGAAGGATTCTTTCTTAGCCCTACACAGAAATTCCTTAGGGGTAGAATTCAAAGACATAGCCATGTTAGTCTGGAATATTAGTAAGCAAAGGGAACTTGTAGCACCTTTGAGACTAACAGAGAGAAAATTGTAGCATAAGCTTTCATAGACTGGTCTACTTCCTCAGATGCTGGAGTGAACTGGTGCCCAGGAGCCAACCTTATAAGTGGGCTGTTGAATAGCCGTAGACATGCAAAAGAAATGCAAAACTAGTGGCTGTGGTGATGAGGTGACTAGTCAGTTTAATGCCTTTGCTTACAGAAATTCCTTGTTTTCTCTGGCAGTCTCCCATCCAAGTATTAACCAAGCACAAACCCATTTAACTTCCAAAATCAAACAAAAATGTTGTCTGACTCTAGTTTCTATCTATCCATCTTGCACTTTTCCCCCCAACAGATCTGGCCAAGGCTTTACACAAACTGGTCATACTTGTTCTCGGAATACGTGCAGGACTATCCTGGCAGATGTGCCGGAGTTCTCTGCACATGAGTCAATGTGGATGAAGTTAGAATACTCAAGAGCTGCTGGCTGAAGAAGACAAATAGCAAAGAAAGCAGTTGGGAGTCTATTTTAGCAATTGCCGCAAAATTGGTCAAACAAGCAGACAGCCTTTATAATTAGCCTTGTTGTAATTTCTCCTTTTTGTTAGTTCCGTAAACTGAATGAAATGACAGCGTAATAGAGAACGGAGCATCATGTTCCTGAGTTGAAAGCCCTGAAGTCCCTTTCCTCTCTCTTGCTTTCCTCTGGCCCATTGAAGGCGTTCATTATTAATATGTGGTCTCCTTGAACAAACATTTGCAGAAGTGTCTAGATAGCAGAGTAGCATCTTGCCCTTATACAAGGAGAGAGAGAGAGAAAGAAAATAACTGAATGGTAATTTAGGGATGTTGCCACAACATTAACCACTCAAAGCATGAAAAAAATTAAAATAAGTAAAAGGCAAAGAGAGATTTGTTAAGTAGTGCTCTGTGGGCAGACAGGCAGGCGGGTTGAGAACTGCTTAATCACAAATCTCTTTTTATCATTGTCACAGATTGAGATTCAAGCCCTCTCTTGTCTGTATTCACCCAGCATCCTCACCACCCTCTGGGTCAATCAACTGCAAGCCTCATGCCCTGCCAGTGTTGTATTGAAGCCAGGGCTCAAGGGGTCAAAACACATGGAGAATGGCATTGGGCAGAATCCTACTGCTATCTTTGTTGTTGTTGCTGCTGCTGCTGCTGCTGCTCTTACATCCCTTTATAGGAACTCTGACTTATGGTGACTCTATCCTAGGGTCTATCCTTGGTAAGACTAATTCAGAGGAGGTTTGCCATTGTCTTCCTCTGAGGCTGAGAGAGCGCAACTTGGCCAAAATCACCTTATTGTTTCTATAGCTGACTGGGGATTCAAACCCTGCTCTCGTAGAGATCCAATCCAACTATCAAACCACCATACTGGTTCTCATTGATCTTGTTGTGTGCCTTCAAGTTGATTCCAATTTATGGTGACCCCAATGACGATGTATCATGGGTTTGTCTTGGCAAGATTTGTTCAGAGGAGGTTTGCCATTGCCTTCCTCTGAGGCTGAGAGAGGGTGATTTGACCAAGGTTACCCAGTGGGTTTCCATAGCTAAGTGGAGATTTGCACCCTTGTCTCCTGAAATCCTAGTCTAGCACTCAAATCACTGCACTATGCTGGTTCTCTTACAAATTATAACAGTACAATACAATTAAACAAATGACTGTATCACATTCACTTTGTTGTTGCTGCTGCTGCTGCTGCTGTTGTTATGTGCCTTGAAGTGAACTCTGTCTTACAGCAACCCTATGGTAGGGTTTCCTTGGCAAGATTTATTCAGAGGTGGTTAAATGCCGATACTGCACCCACAACATTGTGAGTTCAGTCCTACAGGGCTCAACCCTACAGGGCTCACCCCAAGGTTGACTCAGCCTTCCATCCTTTCGTAGGCCGGTAAAATGAGTACCCAGCTTGTTGGAGGCAATTAGCTAACACATTGTAAATTGCTTAGGGAGTGCTTTGCACTGATAAGCGGTATAGAAATATAAATGCTATTACTATTGCTATTGCTATTGCCATCTTCTAAGGCTGAGAGAGTGTGACTTACCCAAAATCACCCAGCGGGAATTCAAACCCTGGTCTTCTGGAGTCTTAGTAAAGCACTCAAACCACTACCCCATGCTGTTCCCTAAGACACCTGTCTTTATAATGCAGGGGGTGGGGAGGTCCTAGAACTGAGCAGTGGCCTTTCTCCAATATTGGTGTTTTACACATCCTTAAGTTTCCCTGTGCAATGTAGAATGTCTGCATTCAGGTCAAGTCTGCAGAAACAGAGTTGCTCAGGAAGTGCACATAAAGCATTGTGCATGCATGCATATATTGCATGTGCAAGTGTGCATGCACCTTTTGTTGCATATCCAGTTGCCCAACATCACAATTCACTAACAAGATGGCATTGCTCAACGGTGACATAACTCAGTGAGAGTAAAGATATGCTCCATTTCCTTGATGTAGGATTTCAGGAAGCACACAACTCCCGTGTTTCAACAGCTCCACTGGCTGCCGGACTGTTTCTGGCCACAAGTCAAAGTGCTGATTATGACCTATAAACCCCATGTGGCTCGGGTCCAGGTTATCTGAAGGACTGTATTGTCCTCTACAAACCTGGGCCCAATGCTATTCAACATCTTTATCAATGACTTGGATGAGGGAATTAGAGACATACTTATCAAATGTGCAGATGACACCAAATTAGGAGGAGTAGCTAATACCCTAGAGGACAGGATCAAAATTCAAAATGACCTGGATAGACTAGAGAGCTGGGCCAAAGCTAACAAAATGAAATTCAATACAGAGAAATGTAACGTACTGCACTTAGGGCAGAAAAATGAAATGCATAGATATAGGATGGGGGAGGCCTGGCTGAACGAGACTATGTGCGAAAAGGATCTAGGAGTCCTAGTAGACCACAAGTTGAACATGAGTCAACAGTGTGATGCAGCAGCTAAAAAGGCCAATGCAATTTTGGGCTGCATCAATAGAAGTATAGTGTCTAGATCAAAGGAAGTAATAGTGCCACTCTATTCTGCCTTGGTCAGGCCTCACCTAGAATACTGTGTCCAATTCTGGGCACCACAATTCAAAAAGGATATTGACAAATTGGATCATGTCCAAAGGAGGGTGACTAAAATGGTGAAAAACTCTGCAAACCATGCCTTATGAGGAGAGACTTAGGGAGCTAGGTTGTTTAGCCTGAAAAAAAGATGGTTAAGGGGCAATATGATAGCCCTGTTTAAGAATTTGAAGGGGTGTCACATTGAGGATGGAGCAAGCTTGTTTTCTGCTGCTCCAGAGACTGAAACATGGAGCAATGGATGCAAGCTCCAGGAACAGAGATTCCATCTCAACATTAGGAGAAACTTTTTGACAGTAAGAGCTGTTCGGCAGTGGAACACACTCCCTCGGAGCGTGGTGGGGTCTCCTTCCTTGGAGGTCTTTAAACAGAGATTGGATGGCCATCTGTCAGGGATGCTTTGATTGTGATTTCCTGCGTGGCAGGGGTTTGGACTGGATGGCCCTCATGGTCTCTTCCAACTCTACAATTCTATGATTCTATGAAACCTGCCTGTGTTTTGAGATCTTCTGGGGAAGCCCTTCTCACTGTCCCACCACCCTCACAGGTATATCTTGTGGAAACATGGGAGAGGGTCTTCTCAGCTGCTGCCTTCAGGCCATGGAAATCCCTTCCTAAAAAGTAAGGCTGGTGACTTCCTTGCTATCCTTTCATAGGCAGGTGAAGACTGGAAGTGATAGTGTGTTACTTCCTGTCACCATTTTGAGAGGGACTATAAAGAGCCAGCATGGTGGAGTGATTTGAGCATTGGACAACAGCTCTGGAGACCAGGGTTCAAAACCTCACTCAGTCGTGGAAAGCCACTGTGTGACCTTGGGCAAGTCACACTCTCTCAGACTCAGAGGAAAGCAAAAGGAAAATCCCCTCAGTACAAATCTTTCCAAGAAAACCCCAGGGTCCAGAAGCTGCATGTGGCCCACAGGACACATTCTGCATTCCCATGAACTTGTTGATCTTTGGGATACAGCCAGTTCTTCCAATTCATTGGTTCTATGTTTTCCAAACAGGTTTCTCAGGGAACCACTAGTGCCACAGGGTTATCATAGAGCATCTCAGTTCTTTCTGTGTTTCAACCAGTCCTGCTTTAAAATTAAACATGTGTCATTTTTCTTCCTGCTTTCACATAGGCCAGACTAATCTGTTCCTCTTGACTTGTGGAGAAAAAGAAGAATGAGTCATCCCTGGCCATTTCTGCCTTCTCAACTCATCTTGAGTTCCCATTGAGACACAGCATGGGAATATTACAATCTGTCACCAATCTCTTGTCAGGTCCTAAGAGGCATCTCATAGCAAGCCATGCTCCAGGCCCCATTTATAGAAAGACTAGATGCCTAAGCTTCACACACACATGCCCCACAAAAATGAGTGGGAGGGCCATCCCTGGGAAGCCTGTAAGATGGACTTTCCATAACCTTGCTATAGACTCAAGGATCACAAAGTTGGAAGGAATCCTAAGGGGTCTTCCTGACCATCCAATTACGCTCTGGCCAGAATCCTGTTGGTGTCTTATGCACTATGGAAACATGCCCATTTTTGTGTGATGCAGAATATCTGCTTCCAGTTCAAGGTTACTGAAGTGGAGTTGTGCACATGGTACCATTGTGCATGTATATGTATTGCATATGGATGTGTGTGAGCATTTTGTTCTGAATTCAATTGATGTCTTGGTTTAGTTGCACAAGGTTGCCATTCAACAGAAGAGTTGCATAGCACTGATTTGGTTATGACCTACATAAGCATTATACACATTGGAGGTTACACATTGTAGCCATACATTTTAGTCTCTTCCTCCCTGTGTCCTTACAGAGCATTTCTGCTTAATTCTTCAAGAACTCCATCTATCCAAACCTATCTAGACATCCCGCTCCAGTATTCACTACCAATCAGAAGGGAGAAATTTGCTTTTCACAAGACACATTTTATTGTGGAACTAATCCTTGCCATCCATCATTGTCCTCTGAACAGTCCTACACACTAAACTTAAGCTGAGATCCTACATCAGGGTGTGTGGCATACATCTCCTCCTGAGACTTATGGATTAATTGTGCTGCACATCCCATGTGTTGAATGGCAATGTTGTGCAACAGAATCAAAGTAGCAAACATGGAACTGAATGCCCAGCCAAATGCACATTTCTATCCATGTGCAGTAACCACTTATGTGCAATGTGCATGCATACACAGTGCTCATGTGTGTTCATGTACAATTAGCATCTGCAGGCATAGCAGCATTGCATGCACAACTCTGTTTCCACAGTCTTGAAATGAATGAGCACATGCCTCATGAGATAAAAATGTCCAACCATTTCTGTAGGAACTTAGGAATATGTAAGACACCAAAAGGATTCCAGCAATAAAGTTTAGCTGTCTACCCTTCTTACTGGCATGCAATTTTGCTATATGTCAGGGGGTTTTTTACTCCTTCTTCTACATGAAACCATCACTGCCCCCTCCACCTGAAGTGGTACAGTGCAGGGAATAGCTTTATCACTAGCTCCTTCTGGAGACAGACACTCTCCCTGGCTTTTTGGTCCTATAAAGGTAAAGAAAGAAAAATCAACCAGCAGCAATTGAGAAGATTTACAATAGTGGTGGTGCTTCGGGCAGATCGTAAAAAGTAATACAACAGTCAAGTTCAGCATTGCTAATAGGGGAACAGGCTGCAAATAACAAGCATATGTCTTCAGGGTGCTCACAGTAGAAAACGTCAACCTGCCTTTATAGAACAATGCTCACATCACTCTGCTGCTGCTTTGCTTGCCACAACTATTATTGTAGCTTCACTGGTAAGACAATAATTGCAGAAACACCAAGCTAGGATCAACAAGGTAAACATAACAACACCTATACCATCAGGGTCCAGACCGTAGCACTAACACCCAGTACTTGGGGAAATTACTTTTTTTCTGACTGTAACGTCAAGAATGCCCTGGGGGGGATTCTGGGAGTTGTAGTCCAAAAACATGACTTTTTCATGTTCTTCATTTGTGCAAGATCGTTGGTATCAGGTTCCTAACTGGAGCCCACTGGCTTCTTTTAATCATAAATATCAGTACACGATCCTGAAACTATTTAAAAAAAAATCTAGAGATATAAACCCTTGCTTATATCATTATCATGTGCCTGAATAAATAATTTCCAAAAGCTTTATCCCAGCTGGCCAAGATTATATGAGTGGTTGTTTTTTAAAAAATATTTTTCTCATTTTCTCACCTTTGGTGGATGAAAAATACATAGCCTTGGGGGCTGTATGTGTCCTTCATGCAATATTTTGCTTCCCCCTGTTCTTAAGTCACCTGGAGATTTTTAACTGGAGGGTATAGAATGTTTCAGAAACACACCCATTTCCCCTAGCCTGCCTTCTGCATTTACTAGTCATGGTCACCCGGAGCTTAAAAGACAAAAAACAGTTGTTGCCACTCAGCACAAGGGCTGTGCAACACAATCAATACATAATTCCACATGTGAAGAATCACACTACACAAACTCTATATAAGATGTCAGCCAGGAACTTTACTAGGATGAAAACTTGACAAAATTACTTTGGGGGAGTCTAAAACTCCCCAGACCTTCTAGCCAAGGATGACTCATGGTCATGCGGGGGTGGAGGGAGTCTGGGAGTTGCCGTCCAAAAAAAGTAACTTTGCCATATTCTGGTTGAGCCAACACCAGTGTTGCAGAACAGGAATTTCTGAATAGCATAGCATCCTTCCTCACTTTTGAACTGATACCAAAAGAGTTCTATTCCATTAAAAAAATTGTCTGCTCCATTAACCTTGGTCAATCCTAAAATAAAACTATGGGTTTATTGGCCGTGTGGATTTTGTTCTATGGGAATGAAACCCACTTTAAAAAAATCATAATCAAGATTTCCCACAACTGCCTTGAGCTGCCATTTTAGAAGATGGAGCACTGGCTACTTTTGCAAAGTATTCTTCTTCCCTGGCTGAAAGGTACATATGGCCTTAGCTAAACTGCCATCAATATTTTGCAAAATGAGTCTTGCTTAGTAAATATTTTACAAGGGGAAATGCCTACAGCCTCCCATCCTCTCTGCAAATATAGAAAACACATTACTGTACTTTATTTTAACAATGGGGATTGTTAAAATAAAGTGTTCTATCCTCTCCTTTTTTCTTACATCTCTGATTTGCTTATATCAGGGGACCATGAATGATTTACCAACTAAAGAAATATGCCCAAAGCAAAGCCTCTCGACCAAGTATATCTAATGGCCTATTAAGCATTTACATATGCACTGTTATCAAAGTGTATATTGGCTCCCTTATGCAGATGAAGAAATTGGCACTGACTCTAGGAAAACTCATAGGGAAAACCTGCAGCAACATAAGACAGAAGATAAGAGGGTCTCCATATGCTGCAACACAATTTTGAGATCCAGACCATAGTGTTTCTGATTTCTCTGTAAGGGTGTGAAAGCGGGACAGTGAAGAAAGAGGACAGAAAGAAAATCAATGCATTTGAATTGTGATGCTGGAGAAGAGTTCCACAGACAAATGACAAATGGCTTAGTCAGACCTTATCTGGTGGAATACTGTTTCCAGTTCTGGGCACCAGAATTCAAGAAAGATATTGACAAGCTGGAATGTGTCCAGATGAGGGCGACCAAAATGGTGGGAAGTCTGGAAGCCACGCCCTATGAGGAGCGGCTTAGAGAGCTAGTTATGTTTAACCTGGAGAAGAGAAAGTTAACAGGTGACATAATAGCCATGTTTAAATGTTTGAAAGGATGTCATATTGAAGATAGAGTTTCTTTTCTGCTTCTTTGGAGACTAGGACATGGTGCAATGGATTCAAACTACAGGAAAAGTGATTCCACCTAAACATTAGGAAGACCTTCCTGACAATAAGAGCTGTTCGGCAGTGGAATACACTGCATCAGAGTGTGGTGGAGTCTCCTTCTTTGGAGGTTTTTAAACAGAGGCTGGATGGCCATCTGTTGGGAGTGCATTGATTGTGTATTCCTGAATGGCAGGGGGTTGTACTGGATGGTCCTCGTGGTCTCTTCCAGTTCTATGATGCTATGAATGGGTCTAGGAATAAATCTATGAATGGATCTAGGAGTAAATCTATGAATGGATCTAGGAGTAAATCTATGAATGGGTCTAGGAGCAAATCAAGCCTCCCTCCTCAATGACCTGGTTACTGATGGCCCTGCTAGATATTAATAAACTTCTCAGTCAGGCTGTGGCCAAGCACCAAAGGTGATGGATGGATGGCATCTTGTTGGTGGTTTACATACATATCAGTTTCCTTATGCATGCAGTTGTAGTTTTTTGGCCAAGTCATAAGGTCTGTATTCAGTTCATAGTTTTGAGCTATGTAAGTACTGACCATAGAATCATAGAGTTGGAAGAGACCACAAGGGCCATCTAGTCCAACCCCCTGCCCTGCAGGAATACCCAATCAAAGCACTCCCAACAGATAGCCATCCAGCCTCTGTTTAAAAAACCCTCCAAACATGGAGACTCCACCCCACTCCCATACATTGCATTCCACCATGCAGCTATGCATTCTTGGATGGCATGTCACTACTCATCAATGCTTTCAATGTACCATTTGATTCACTGGGACTGCAGAAACAGCAAGCACATGTGTAAATATGCAATGAGTTGCACAATGTTGCTATGCATCCAAAGGATGGTCTAGCACAACCACCATTTAAATTCATGAGTGTAAATTTACACTAGGCAAGCTTGATGTAGGATCTCAGCAGATGTTTTCTCTTCTCAGATTAGGTCCCTCTCTTGCCTATGCCAAGCTTCAGTTCATCCACAACAATAGAGATTCAGGAACAGGGGCAGCAGTTTTTGCCTCCCATGTCAGTGGGACAGTGAATTCACGCTAGATTTGGCCTGAACTTTAAAGTTGCTATCCAAGGTACTAAACCTATTTGGGGCATAGGTTCAGTTCCTTGCACAGCTCCTGTAAGTTTGGACCAAAATCCAAAGCAGATCCACCGCACTCCCTTAGATATTAGAGGCATCAGCTGCTGCTATTATGCTGTAAGAGGGATGATGCAGCCTGTGCTGCCCAAACAGGTTGGCCTCTTCTGTATCACCCACACTGTACAAAACAGGGGGAACACAGCCTCAAAAGACAGAAAGGGAGAACAAAAGAGAGTAGAGATTTTCTTAACATGTGACTGTGCTCCCCTGTGTGCATTATACGCCAACATAGAAATAATAGCTAGGGCTGGAATCCTGTTGGTGTCTTACACATGTCTTAATTTCCCTATGCAAGCAACTAGACATTTTGGTCTAATGATGAACAGTCATATTCAGTTCAAAGCTGTGGCAGTAGAGTTGCACATACGGTGCTGTTGCGCATGGTTGTGCATTGATGTGCATGAACATTGTGCATACTTGCACATCTATGCACACATGCATACTGTATTGGTGTGAGCTATGCATAACTCCATTGTTGCAAAGTCACACTCTGTCTCAGCCCATAATTTAAATAGAAATACATCTCCTGGATCTTAGGACCAGTGCGGTGTACAATGTACTGATTGTACTGTGATTTGGAAGATCAAGATTCAGATCCCTAGTGAGCCACTGTGTGATTTGGGGGAGCAGCTCCCTCTCCCTCTAAGACACTTCACAGGGCTGTTGTGAAGAGCAATTTATGCTGGCTTGAACTTATTGGAGGACAGGCAGGATATAAGTGTAATTAATCTATATATATAAAACTCTTGGGTATGTTGCCTTTCCCAGTGTGCTGATCGGCTGCTCAGGAAACACACCCAGCCAATCACCACCCACATGCAAATTCTTTATCCACCTCACAATCCACTCCTGCCACTCAGTCTGCATGTACACCCCCAGCTTCACAGGGCCCCTCTCTCCTCTCACTCCCTCAGCCCCTCACCAGTCATGGGCTGTGATGGGACCTAGGCAATCAACTGGCGGTGGTGGTGAGATGCCGCTGCAACAGGAACCAAGCAGTCAACTGGTTGTGGCTGCAGTGGTGTGACGCTGCTGCTGCCACTGCTGCCACTGCAACAGGACCCAGGCAGTCAACTGGTGGCAGCGGTGGTGGCAGGATGCTGCCACTGCAACAGAACCCAGACAGTTAACTGCTGGCAGCAGGACAGTCAACTGGTAGCAGTGGCGGGATTCCTGCAACAGGACCCAGACAGTCAACTGGCAACGGCTGGGTTGGGCCTCCTGTGACAGGAACCAGGCAGTCAACTGACAACAGCCGCAGCTGCAGCAGCAGCAGCAGGGCAACAGAACGAGTCACCCTCAGCAGTTCCGGGAAAAGTATGGAATATTGAGAAGGGGGAGGAGGAATTTAAAAATCCACTAGCCTACCTTATGGGGTTGTCATAAGGTCTACTGAGCATTTTGGGGTTTTTTTAATGGTGTATGTTACGCTGGGTAAAGCTAGTTTAATAAATTTCCCCATGGGGAAGGAGACTATGACCAGTTGCCTATGCCACTCAGTCCAGATGCTAACTGTAGATGGGCAGCTTCAAGGCTTCTTGGGGATTTTATCTTTAAACTGGACTTGGTTGGGACAGCCATCCTGACAGAAAGCACATCAAAGAGAAGGCTGCACATGACCACCCTACAAACAGTATTGGTTTAAGGACTGAAGATGTCTTTGGGCAAGGTGCCCAGGACATTGTAACTGCAGGAAATTATTGGCATTTATATTAAGCAGAGTGCAGCATAGCCCCAGTGCAATATGAGCTCTGGTATAAAACAGAATAGAAATATGCAAGATGCTCTAGTAAGGTTAAAAAGCAAAACTTACATTTACTGTGGCACAGAATTGCTTTGATTGTGTGTTCCTGCATGGCATGGGGTTGGACTGGATGGCTCTCATGGTCTCTTCCAACTCTAGGATTCTAGGATCCTATGAAAAAGCCCTCCCCCAAGGCTCTTAAGACTCAGGTGAGGAGGCTTAGGTAGGGAGACAAGGCCTTTCGGATAGTTTGTACATAAGCCACATAAGGCTTTATAGGTTAAATTTGCTAAAAATGTAATTCATTTGCATTCATGTTAGAAAGGGAGGGAATTTAGCTTTTACATTTATGTTAAATTGCTGCTTAAATTGAAGTTTAATGCTTGTACTAAACACCTCTCCTGCATGAAGAAGAGAAATGACATTCATGATTGTAGGTCTCTCCCACCTACCCACCCACTGTCACTCTCTCTTTTGAGATGGGGAGAAAAGGAAACAGCTACATGAATTTTTGGAAAACCCCATTTTTGATCCATCCCACCAAAAAACCTTTCCCTTGCTTTCCTTTTTCTCATACCCTTATAGCCTTCCCATTTCTTTATTCCCATGTAAATCCCAGCAAAAGTCCCAGGGAGAAGAGCTTCAAAAGTCAGTTTCCTGGGACAGATGAGTAGCCTCTGTGGAGTGTTTCATATTCCTTGTCTCATCAATAGGAGGACCCTCTGGATGAAAAGAAGACCATTCCCTTCCAAACGGACCTTACTCCTTGTTGGTTTAAAATCTTCTAACCTTGAATTGATTAAATTATCATACTCAGATCATGAAGAGGTTTTGTTCTTGTGAGCTAAACATGGTCATTCCTCAACCCTGGGGGACAAACAAATAGCAAGAAATAGGGTTTTTTGGCAGGGACTAGAACTAGAACTATGTCTACCCTAGAGAATTATAGCAGTTTGATGCCTCTTTAACTGCCATGGCTCCATTTTGTAGAATCATGGGATCTGTAGTTTGGTTGAGGTACTTAGACTTCTCTGCTAGAAGATCTGCTGTATAGTATAACACTAGAGTGCTCAAGAGTAGCAGATAATTCAAAGTCCCTCTCCACACGACAGATCCCAGGATTCTACAAAACGAAGCTATGACAGTAAAAATGGTATTTAACTGCAATAAGTGGATAGTGTAGATACATTCTATGATTTGGATAATGAACCACCCCGGGATATGTACAATTTGTTGGTTCTTTAGCATTCTTTCTCGTTTCATTCATTCATTCATTCATTCATTAATAGCAATTTGGGAACTAAGGTAATGATGATATTCCAATTCCAATCACTTTTGTGGAAAGACAAATGTAGTTAAGTTTCTTCTCTTCATTAGAAAATTTCCAACTTAATTGATAACTTAATCAGTTTTAACTAGTTAGTTCATATCTCTGCAATGATGCAGTCAGGATTGGAATTCAGGACCAAAATGCTGGGTCATGCAGCCCAGCCTCCTTCTCATTAACCACCAACAGAAGGACTTGGATGAAGAGGAAAACATGCCTGGCAGTGGCAACTGGTCCAGCCCATGCAAGCCAAGGCTGGTAGTGTCCTTTCCTCTTATGAATAAAAATGTTTTGTAGTTGCAGGATGGCTGGCAGGTCACACACATAAATACTTTTTTTCCCCTTAGCACATTTACTTAAAAAACAAAAACACCTCTTTTTCCCCACTTAGTAAATTCCTTAGTAAATATATTTAGCATAATGGCAACAAAAGCAAACTATTTTATTCTTGTGGTCAAGGTAACACTCTGGTTTACTTTATTCTGGATTCATGAAACATTTATATCCTACTCTGTATCCAGAGATCTCAGGTCAGGGCACAAATAAAAGTAAGTCTATGGGCTTGTCTATATGAAGCTATAACATGTGGATTGATGAACACTAATGCCAATTCATAGAATCATAGAATCATAGAATTGCAGAGTTGGAAGAGACCACGAGGGCCATCCAGTCCAACCCCCCTGCCACGCAGGAAATCTTGATCAAAGCATCCCCAACAGATGGCCATCCAGCCTCTGTTTAAAGACCTCCAAGGAAGGAGACCCCACCACGCTCCGAGGGAGTGTGTTCCACTGCCGAACAGCTCTTACTGTCAAAAAGTTCCTCCTAATGTTGAGGTGGAATCTCTGTTCCTGGAGCTTGCACCCATTGCTCCGTGTTCCAGTCTCTGGAGCAGCAGAAAACAAGCCTGCTCCATCCTCAGCGTGACATCCCTTCAAATACTTAAACAGGGCTATCATATTGCCTCTTAACCGTCTTTTTTCCAGGCTAAACATACCCAGCTCCCTAAGTCTCTCCTCATAAGGCATTGTTTCCAGACCTTTCACCATTTTAGTTGCCCTTCTCTGGACACGCTCCAATTTGTCAATATCCTTTCTGAATTGTGGTGCCCAGAACTGGACACAGTATTCTAAGTGAGGTCTGACCAAGGCAGAATAGAGTGGCACTATTACTTCCCTTGATCTAGACACTATACTTCTATTGATACAGCCCAAAATTGCATTGGCCTTTTTAGCTGCCGCATCACACTGTTGGCTCATGTTCAACTTGTGGTCTACTAGGACTCCTAGATCCCTTTCGCACGTAGTCTCATTCAGCCAGGTCTCTCCCATCCTATATTTATGCATTTCATTTTTCCGCCCTAAATGCAGTACTTTACATTTCTCCGTATTGAATTTCATTTTGTTAGCTTTGGCCCAGCTCTCCAGTCTATCCAGGTCATTCTGAATTTTGATCCTGTCCTCTAGGGCATTAGCTACTCCTCCCAATTTGGTGTCATCTGCAAATTTGATAAGTATGCCCCTAATTCCCTCATCTAAGTCATTGATAAAGATGTTGAATAGCACTGGGCCCAGGACAGAACCCTGTGGCACCCCACTGGTCACATCTTTCCAAGACGAAGAGCAGCCACTGCTGAGCACCCTTTGGGTTCGGCCGGTCAACCAATTACAAATCCATTGAACAGTTAACTTGTCTAGCCCACATTCTACAAGCTTGTTTGCAAGAATGTCATGGGGAACCTTGTCAAAGGCCTTACTGAAATCAAGGTATGCAATGTCCACAGCATTCCCTTCATCTACCAAGCTGGTAACTTTATCAAAAAAAGAGATCAGATTAGTCTGGCATGACTTGTTTCTCTGAAACCCATGCTGACTTTTTGTGATTATGGCATTGCCTTCTAAATGTTCACAGACTCTCAGTTTAATGATCTGTTCTAGAATCTTCCCTGGTATTGATGTCAGAATAACTGGACGATAATTGTTGGGATCCTCTTTTTTCCCCTTTTTGAAGATGGGAACAACGTTTGCCCTCCTCCAGTCTGCTGGGACTTCTCCTGTTCTCCAGGAGTTCTCAAATATTATTGCCAATGGCTCTGAGATTCACAGCAGCTTTCATTTGTATCCACAATTTTTTGGCAAGATTGCAGGCATGCGAAGCTATCCGTGTTCATTGTTCAAACAGGCAAGGCTACAAATCAAGGTGGTGGGTGTGACTGAATTACTTGCATTTTTATTGTCACCAGTTGCCACCGCCAAACAGTATTTTTTAAAAAAAAGTAAATCCAAGGTGCAGAAGTGCAATCTTCCACTTAAATAAACAGAAAAAAGGGGGGAAGGCTGTTTCATCACCTCAGCACATAATTGCTATGGCAAAAATACAACATGGTGGTTCTGGGCACTTGTCTTGCCAACAAGCTCTGCCCCCTGGGCACATCCAACCAATCAGCTTTTCACTTCCACTCTTATCCGGAATGAGCATTAAAAAAAATCGGTTGTCCCAATGAATGCATGGAATGTGCATTTCTTTCAGACTTTTTTTTTTTAAATACGGGAAAAGCCACGAAGGCTTTTCCCATGGAGCATTTGGTGTTTTTGGTCCCCTTCCTTCCGAATACAGAGGATGATGCAGGATTACATTTAGACAAACCTTATTCTACTTGAATTCTATGAGAAGTATTTTCACCGTATACACAAGCCCTATGAGATATAAGGGAGTTTCAATCATGCAATGACCCATGCTGAGAGTATTTGTTTCCTTTAACAAAACTGGCAAATTCTGGGATGAACAAAATGCCGCGTGTAGGCTACATGTTCCAAATTGCCCCCAAATGCCCTCTGGGTATGCCAAGGGCATTTCCGCCATGCTTGAAGTCCCTGCAGTCAAACAAAATTCTCCAGTTTTTTTCAAAAAAAGGTTTTGTCCCAAAATGCCCTCTTGAGGGAGCATTTCCACCACCTTCGCGGGGCCTTGGGTGAATTTAAAGTCTAACAAATCAGAAATATAGAAGCAATTATAAAGCAGGAAATGTTGGGTGAGGGAAGAAGGGTGAGTATTGTGTTTCACAACTGAGGTAACGCATATAAATAAAGGGGCATACCTCTTTTAACTGTCATGGTTGCATCCTGCAGAATCATGGGATTTGTAGTGTGGTTGAGGTACTTAGAAGTCTCTGCTAAGAACTCTATTATATAGTATAGCACTAGAGTGCTGGAGCGCAGCAGGTAATTCAAAGTCCTTCACCATACTACAAATCCCAGGGCTTTACAAAATGGAGGCATGACAGTTAAAGTGGTATTTAACTGTGATAAGTGAATAGTGTAGATACATTCTAGGATTTTGGTAAAGAACCAGCTGGGAAATGTAGGATTTGTTGGCTCTTTCACATTCTCTCTCATGTAATACATTCATCATTAATAACGATTCTGGAAATTAAGGTAATTATGATATTCCAGCTTAACTCAAATCACTTTAGTTAAATTGTTTTAATTAAGTTTCTCCTTTTCAATGAAAATTTCCAACATAATTGGAAGTGTTAGAGGAGGACTGAGGAATGCTGTATCCAAATCCCAACTCAGCCATGAAACCCACTTGGAAACTTGGGCCAGTCATTAAGCAACCTATCTCACAGAATGGTTGTGAGAATAAAAATGGGAAGGATGTTTGGAGTTCCTTGGAGGAAGACTGGGCTGATAATGATAATGATGATGACCACAGCAGCAGCAGCAACTTCTACCACCACCTAGATACATTATTGAAAGCATGCAATGGAGCAAATTCCTTAGCACTGGCATGAATGAAGAACTACAGTAAGCATCTAACAAAGCAGGAAATACATTGCTAACCTAAACTGGAATCCTGTTTGTAATGTACACTTTTTTAAGTTCTCCTACAGAACTGGTTGCACATTTGTGCAGAACATTTGTATCCAATTCATGGTTGCAAAAGAGGAATTCCAGATGCAGTTCCTTCACACATTGTACATGTGGATTGCTCATGTGCACCTTGTTTGCTCAGCCTGCCGATGCACCTATGCATTTAATTGCACATTCAGTTGCATGATGCTGCAATTCACTAATGAAGTGGCATTGCACAATCAATCACATAACCCTGAGTGTATCGTTGCAGAAGGAAAGGCTGACCGGGCAGATGGGAAGGGAGAGGGCAGAGAAAATAATCTAATTGAAGAGAAATCTTTTCAAGATATCCAAGAACTCTCGAGAAGTGCACAGTAAAAACAAATTCCTTTCAACTAGGTGTGGAACAGTTGCACATCATCTAAGAATGCCGAACTGCATGTGCTAGTGTAAGACATTGGGGTCTAGTGGTTTAGGTGTAGGACTAGGGCTCTGGAAAACCAGAGTTAGTCCATGGAAACTGACTGGGTGACCTTGGTCAAGTCACCCTCTCTCGCCCTCAGAGGAAGGCAATGGCAAACCCCCTCAGAACAAATCTTGCCAAGACAACTCTGTGATACATTCACCTTAGCGTCACCATAAGTTGGAAAAGTCTTGAAAGCACACACACAACAATATGTGCAACAGATGCTATACAAGATGCTATGCCCTTAAGGAGAACTTCTGGAAAGTTATGTATAGGTGGTATCTATCACCAGATAAAATAGCTAAGATATACAAAAATACAAACAATCCTTGTTGGAAGTGTCATAAAGAAATTGGACCCATATTTCATATGTTTTGGAATTGTAAAAAGGTTAAAAAAATCTGGCTTATGGTCAAAAGTAGAATGTAACTTATTTTGAAGACTAAGTTTAGCCTAAAACCAGAATGCTTCATACGAGGCCTTAATCAATTTTAAGGTGAAAGTGATAAAGTATTGGGTAGACTATATTGGCACTTGATAACAGTGGCAAGAATCCTTATTGCCAGACATTGGAAAGAGGAGTATGCTCCATTGGAGGAGGAATGGTTAAAGTAATCAAAATAGCAGAACTATATAAACTGTCCTATATATGAGAGGATGATTCAAACTGAAAAATTGTGAAGCAGTGGGAACACTTACAAGGATCTATACATATAAAAGGCTTGGGTATGTTTCCTTTCCCAGTGATTGGCTGCTTAGGAAACATGCCCAGCCAATCCCCTCCCTCCTCTCACTCCCTCAGCCAATCACCACCCACATGCAAACTCCCTCTCCATCTCACAATCCACTCCTGCACTCAATCTGCATCTACACCCCCAGCCTCACAAGGGCCCCTCCCTCCTCTCACTCCCTCAGCCACTCACCACCCAATGTAAAACAATGCAGTGTTTTCCCCTAAAATAATAGCATGTAGCTGAACAGTGTGAACCTTTCAAATCTACTACAATGGTGTATGTTACGCTGGATACATCTAGTATTTACAGAATAAGTTTGATGAATACAGAATGTTTGGTTTTTCTGAGTAAAATTATACTGTATCCACTGGTATTCAGAGTTTGTAGCAGATGAAGAAACTCATGAAGACTGTTATTTTAGTAAGACCTGTATTTAATGTACTCTACTTTATGAAATTATAAGAAAAGTATACTTTATGGAATAAGAAATTATAGCTGTTTCCTCATTGCAGGGGAAGTTCCTCATATTTGTAATTGTTATGTGTTGCAATGGTTATTATTAGTTTTTGGTAGGCTATATCAGTTATTATGTAAATGGTGGGAAAGGGGAGGGGAGGGGAGGGGATGGTGTTTGTAGTACGTCCATAGAATCATAGAATTTTAGAGTTGGAAGAGACCACAAGGGCCAGCTTTATGCTGTCTTGATATGTTTTGCTATTTATAATATAATAATAAATATATATTGAAAAAAATGAAGTGACAAACAACATGTGCAACAGTTACACTTGAGGAACTCCACTTATACAACTGTGAACAGAATACGGACATCAATGCCATGACCAAAAAAGTCCAAATACATGTATAAGATAACAATGTTCATAAAACACCTACAAGATGCTAATCTTGGTGTCTTGGTTCAGTTGCACAATATTGGCATTCAACACAAGGGTTGCGTAGCACAATCATTGTGTCATTCTTCGTGTGGAGAGTTATGCTACACAACCCTGTTATAAGATCACAATCACAGCCTTGCTGCACCAAGACAGAACATTGCTGCTGTGAGGATCTTGGCTTCTGGAACAGGTTTAATTTCTTCGAATGATTCAAACCCAAAGGCCACATTCTCTCTTTTCTATGTTTGGAGATGTGGCCCCAAGACCTTAGAGCAGAAAACACCAGGCATTTATTTCCTACATTGTTAGCAGCTACTGTCGCCTCCCAATCACACCACTGACACAAAGGAGTTCGCTCCACAGCACATTTTGCCCCTGAGCAAACACGCTTCCCCATTCAAGGAATGATCTCCTACTGTTTCCCATAAGCACGCCAGGCCGCCTGGAGAAATAGAATAAAGCTGTGTTAAACACAATGGTCCTCTTCCAACAATTGAAACAAACGAGGGTGCGTCACTGCTGAAGCACAGAGTCCATTAGAACAGTATTTTAATGCTTGTATTAGGTTTTAATTCCTCACCCCCACCATTCTTGCCAGGCTATTATATGTTCCATGAAGCATCTATGGTTGTCTTACCATTGCAATGTTTATTACTCTTGTGAGGAGACAGTCTTCGAGAGTGTCTTTGCCTACTCTTCAGGGTGTCATCTGTCATTGGTTATGGTACATTCGAGACACTCTGGACAGCTTGACAAGTCAACCAGAGCTGCTGGGCTAATGGTGGGTGGGGTAATATAGGTTGCCCATTCTGTGCATGCAGTTTCTTCATTTCTTGACTATTTATGTTCAGTCTGCTGCCAACATCACTGCAGTGCAGAGAGGAGATCCCACACAGAAAATTTCGGGCAATGGTTTGTTCCCTCCAAGACTGCCATAAGGACTGAGGGAATCATTGCCTCCAGCTGAACATTAACATTGATCTTTTTCTGTCCCACTCCAGTCATGAGTCCAATAAGATATGCAGGTTGTCTGAGTGCTTCAAAAACAGGCCGGATGAATGAACAGCTTATGGGTTGTCCGTAGGGAGTGCCCCCCATGCACACATTTCAAGACGAGGTGTCCCCCACAAAAGAAGAAATTTTGGTCCAGGAGTCTTCTCTAGCAAGAAAGACAGAAAAAGAACAGGAAGACAATAATAAGAACATGCATAACACTACAAATAATGACCATGTACATTTTTTGAAGAACTATTATCTGTACTTGGCTGTTTCCACACCAGCTTTATCAACATACTTTTTCAATATCTGAATGAAAGCTTGGCTTGGCTACTTGCTACAAAATATAACAGCACAGAGTGTTTCTGTTCAGTCTTCCAGCTAGCTAGCCAGCCTGCCATGCTCACTTCCAGAAAACTCCATTACATTTCTCCTCAGCAGTTTTCAATTTCTTATCTGCAAGAATCAGTCAGCATACTGTGGCCCTAGATCAGCCATTCCCAAACTTTGGTACTCCAGATGTTTCAGACTTCATCTCCTAGAATTCCTGACTGTTGGCCAGGAAGTCCAACAGTCTGGTAGATGAGGTCCAAAACACCTGGAGGATCAAAATTTGGGAATCACTGCCCTAGATCATGCTCAGGCTTCCTCAGACTGTTTTGGGCTTCTTTTCCATTCTTTAGTTGCTCAGAGGAGGGGAAACCCAACAGATACCTACATGGGATTTCCTTCAAATATAAGTACTGGCTTCAGAGGAACCAGTGGGTTCCTCTGGACCCACAGCAAGGGAAGGAAGGGTTGAATTTTCTCCCTCCACAGCTCTCATGGTCTCCATAATTGTCAACAACCCACCTCCATATTGCAATTTGTATTTTTAAAAGCTTGCAAGTGAAATGTAAAGAGGAATGCCATGTTAAGTCATTTCATGGGCATTTTAACTTACAACCAACTAACTTACCATAGAGTGAAAAGCCAGTGCGGTATAGTGGCTTGAGTGTTGGGCGAGGACTCCGGGAGACCAGGGTTAGAAGCCCCACTCACTGTAAGGTTGCCAGACTGAACACTGGAAAGGGCTCCTGTACCTTTAATGTTTACTTATGTAGAAGAGGGAATTTCAGCAGGCATTGCTTGCCACACAACCAGGTAACAAGCAACGCCTGTTGTAATTCCTTCTTCTACACAACTATTAAAGCAGTGGTTCTCAACCTGTGGGTCCCCAGATGTTGTTGGACTACAGTTCCCAGGAGCCTTCTGAGGTCTCATTGTGACAGCCAGGTGGTCCTCCCAGTCATTAGTAAGGCTGTAGGACCCACAGGTTGAGAACAACTCTATTAAAGATACAGGAGCCCTCTCCAGCTTTCAGTCTGGCAACCCTGGTGCCCAGGTGTGGAAACTCACTGTGTGACCATGGGCAATTCATATTCTCTCAAACTAAGGAGATTATCAGACACGGTAAAAACTGCGTCAGAAGAATGTGATGATAACAGAAACAGGTGACGTTATCAAACAATGGCATCTTTCAGCCGCTCTGAGGGTGTAGCATGGGCATGAATAAGCCGTCCCTTTTTATTGATAGCTTAGCCCATCAATAAAAAAGTGAAGCCTTGTCTGCACCAGTGCTATGCCTTGGGAACAGCTGAGGACAGAGACATCTGATATTGTCACCCTTTCTGTTATTGTTGTGTTCTTCTGATGCAGTTTGGGATGTGGGTTTTTCCCATGTTTCCCCACATCTGATAAAGTCCTAAGAGGATGGCAGTGGCAAAGCAATTCTGAATAAACATTGCCAAGAAAACTCTAGGATAAGGTCACCATAAATTGGAATCAACTTGAAAGCACATAACAACAGTAAAGTGTTTGAAGCCATGCTTGTTTGATTCTCTATTAATGTGATTGTTGTCAGATGTTATTTTGGTTGCACATTCTACAATCATAGAATCATAGAATTTGAAGAGACCCAGAAGGCCATCCAGTCCATCCCTCTATCATGCAAGAATAAAGAATCAAAGCACTCCCAACAGATGGCCATCCAGCCTGTTTAAAAACCTCCAAAGAAGGAGACTCACCACACTCTGAGGCAATGCATTTCACTATTGAACAGTTCTTACCATCAGGAAGTTCTTCCTAATGTTTAGGTGAAATCTTTTTTCCTGTAGTTTGAGTCCATTGAATCCATTCTAACATGATGTAAAGTTCTTGCCAAATATTAATACTGCTCCATCTTAACTACCTGGTGAGTACTGTAGATCATTCTACCATCATGTCATGTGAATAGAACATGTAAGGGAGCCTCACTCACTCTAGCACACTCCTGATAGTTTAGACTACAAACCTCATCTGGTGGGATCTGAAGTCCAACAATCTAGAAAGGACTGGCTTAGGGCACAGTCTGCCTACAGAACATTCCAGGTTTGATCCTTGGCTTTGAAAGCTACAGATTTTAGCCTTTTTGTCTTTATAGATTCTCTCGCTCCATGTGTGTGTGTGTGTGTGTGTGTGTGTGTGTGTTGCAGCATGACACCAAAGGGTACCAAATATTTTCCTTTCCCAGTGTGTTCTCAATTCCCATTGATGCTAATGGGACTTCGACACCAGTATCAAGGGGAGAAAAGACCCCTGAGGTCTCACAAAATATGCAGATGACTGGTTTTTAATGAATGCAAAATGTAAAACAAAAGAAGCATCACAGCTGAGTGGTTCATGCATAATAAAAAAAAATCCACAGTGAAGAAGGAATACATTTTTTTAAAGGGGAGGCAAGGCAGGGGAGGTCTCATGGCTAGAGCTGACCTTAATAAGTAACGGACAATTGAGAACAGCAGGTTGCCAAAAGCCCACATCATCATATTGCAAATACGTTTTGGAAATATATGATCATCAATAGTAGTATTTCTCAACTGCTGCCTCACCAGGTTTTAAGGAAATGTTCAAGTTTCCCTATGCCTACACTGGTATGTATATTTGTGTATGTGAGGTAGCATATGTTATATACAGGGCAGAATCCTGTCAGAGACATATACTGATATATGTCCCATTATACCAGCATATGTCCTTTTTCAGTAATTGCAGAATGTAGTATCCTTGTTTGCCTCTGACAAAGAAATTCCTTTTTAGAAAGGCTTATCATGCCCACTGATTCCATCTTTACTCCTTGTCCTCTATCCAGCTGGAAGGGTTTTTAGCAGCATCAGCATTATGGGGAGGGCTGTCTTGGTTCTGTTGCATCACATTGCCAGTCAACACAAGGGGTTCATAGCACAATTGACTCATAAATCCACTTCTGGAGATTTATGCTATGCAACCTGGATGAAGGATCTCAGTCACAGTGTGTCTCCTATAACACTATCCAGACTTTTTGGTGACAGGCTGGAACAGTGTGTGCAATAAAACTTGAGCTGAGCTGGGAAAGAATGGGATCCTACTCTAGCCTATCCTACTGTAGCTGTGTCTGCCTGCCTACAGCAGGCAAGGTCAGCAGCAGCTGCCTCCAGATCCCCTTACTTGAGCATGTGTCAATAGTAAAACAAAGAAAAGTAGAAAGTAAGTCTGCCTCACCAGCAACTCCAAGTATGTTTTTTTTTAAAAAAAAAAAAAGGGAAAAAAAGAAAGCATAGTTCTACACATTTGGCCACTAAAATGGAAGTCATAAGAAAAGTGGAAGCTGATGAATGGAAAAAGTCATTCCCTGATGCATATAGGAGAAGCCTTCAAGTGTGTTACCTAAAATGCTGCGGGTCTCTAAAGACCTTTAAAACACTAATATTAAGATGGGGAATTAATACACTCAACTTGGCCATTCAAGAGGTGGGTAACAGCAGGAACTTAGACCTATGTATGCAGGTACTAAGGAGGAGATTCTAAACCAAAAGGTACAATTAAATGATCTTTATTGGAAAATAATATAACAGTACTCACACAAACACTCAGGCTTCAAGCACTCACACAAGGCTAACAAATAAAGTAAGAAGGATTTGGATAGAGGAACAGAGTGAGGGGATGATGGATGATATGACACCTGTCCTGTAGAGCAGAGATTCTTGCAGCGAAGGGGTCTCAGAGTTGTGTTCTGAGGGCAAACAGCAAACTGGCAGTATGGAGGGAGGAAGTGGAACTGTGGGCAATTTGGTGGTATTTTTGGGTGGTATTTACATGAAATAATACCCCTACAGGGATAGGAGTGGTGGATGAAATACAATGGTCCTTGGAGGTTCCGAGGCTAGAACAAAGGGTACTCTGGAAGAGTTAATGATCGTTAATGATCGATACTTTGGAATTGAATAGGAAACAGGCAAGGTTTATTGTTGGAGAGAAGAGGAGAGAAAAATCCCATTTATAAGCAATAAGGGTCCCTTGCTATCACTGAGTGAATTAGTGATGACTCACCTCCAGGTTTTGAGTCTTCCTTGAGAGTGTCTGTTTTTGGAAATTTCCACAGGCCCCTCCTTTGGTGCATACATGAATCCCACCCTGGTATTAGGGAGTCCCTGGTTTACCTGTAATCATATGGATGGCCTCCTTAGCCAAATTATTGTATATATCCAATTATTTGATATTCCAAGATAGGGGCTATCAGAGTATGTAACAAGTGGCCTTTAGAAGGTTCAGAATGATTTTGTTTACCTAATCTTGCTGTTTCAATTCACATGCACATTGTTAGTTTTGAATAAAAAGTTTGCTGGAACATGTTAAACTGCTCTTCGTTTTTTTTTTTTTGTGTCGCATGAACCTATCCCTATTTTTCCATATTATTTCTACCTCTGGTAGCAAATATACTGTTAAAGAAGTCATGCCGAGGAATACATCTACTTTGTTAACTGAAGTTCACTCAACTGGTCATCTTTGTTGGTTTCTTCTGAGTCTTGCCCATGCTTAATTGTCATGATCATTTACCAAACAGAAAGGAAATATGAAGAAATGTGTGCCTGGGCCTGTGTTTCTGTGTGGTTACAGTAGGAACATCCATTACAAATCATAACATTGATTCCGTACATCTAAAATGAAAAGTGGGGATGGGATGAGAGATGCGATTCCCACCAGACTGCACAGTGAAAGCTGAAGCGCTTTCACAAATGACATTAGTGTGCTGGTAGGGACATATATGACAATAACTTTTAAAATAAATGAGCTGCTGCAGAATAAAGTACCTTACAACAAAATGTACATGGGGGAGGTACAGAGTAAATTAAAAAACAGATTACAGCAACATCTGTATATTAGCACCATCATAAAAAAGCAGCCGAGTGCTAATATTGTGTGGTATGCAAAAGATATTATAAAATTATAATCCATTTGAGATCTGATGTCATTAAAGAGATGACAGCCTGTAGATAAATAAATGTGTTTTCTTCACTCACACACAGAGTTCAGCAGTTTGGACCTAAGCAAAAGTGAAGACTGCTTCAGTGCAGTAAATATGTTGTATCCAGACACACACACCAGCTGAGCCCAAAATATTAAGACTGGCATGATGCTAAGCAAGGCCATTTGTATGAACCAGGACATACTTCCATTGTTTCAATGCTTAAGTCAAGAACCAGGACTAGTCCTCCCATTAGTGAGAGTGAGGCATCGGTCTCAGGCAGCTGATTTAGGCAGAAGGCTCTGTCATCTGGTTTGTTGTTATTGTGTTTTTATGCCAAAGATGGAGAGAGATGAATTCATGATTTTACACCTGATGTATCAAAACACCTTGGCCACTTGGATGAACCTTGACTCGGATGGCTGGTTGGGAGCATGTGGGGTTGGAGTATGTGATGCTGTGCCTCAGGTTGCAAAAAGTCTTGCCCCACCCCATCTGACAAGAAATTGGTGTGCCAGTACATTGGATTGTCCTGATTCAAAACCTGTACTCAGACAAGAGGCTTTCCATTAGAACAGAATACGGAGAAACAGAATGTCTCCCAATCGGAAAAGGGGTCAGGCAAGGCTGCATTCTATCACACTACTTGTTCAACTTGTATGAAGAAAAAATCACATGAAGAGCAGGTTTAGCCTTGGAGGAAAGAGGAGTGAAGATCAGCAGAAGGAATAGCAACAATCTAAGATATGCAGATGAGCCATAATACTAGCAGAAAACAACAAAGGCTTGGAACAATTACTGAAGAAAGTCGAACAAGAAAGTACTAAGGCATGCTTCCTGTTGTACATTAAGAAAACAAAAATAATGACCATGGAGGTTAGATAAATTCAATGTAGACAATGAGGAAATTGAAATAGTTAAAGATTTCCCATACCTTGGATCAATCATGGATCAGAATGCAGATTGCAGTCAAGAAATCAGAAGAAGACTAGGACTTGGGAGGCAGCTATGAAAGAATAATGGATTACTTACTGTAACTATAATTCTTCGAGTGGTCTTCTGCGAATTCACACAATGGGTTAATCTTGCACCTGCACAGAGACCACAAAGAAGAAGCAACTTTTTTGAGATGTGGTGCTGGAGAAGAGTTCTGCAGATACCATGGATGGCTAAAAAGACAAACAAATGGTTCCTAGAACAAATCAAGCCTCAACTCTTCCCAGCAGCCAAGATGACTAAATTGAGGTTGTCATACTTCAGCCACATCATGAGAAGGCATGACTCACTAGAAAAGATAATAATGCTTGGAAAGGTAGAAGGCAGTAAGAAGAGAGGAAGACAGTATAGCAGACAGATAGACTCAATCAAGGAGGCCACAGCCCTGAGTCTACAGGACCTGAGCAGAGCTGTTGAAGATAGGGTGTCTTGAAGATGTCTCATTCACAGGGTCGCCATGAGTTGAGGTCGACTTGAGGGCAGTTAACAACAAAGTGTAAATCTCCACATGGGAAGTGATGTATTGATTAGGCTACATGACCCTTGTGTTGAACGGTTGTGTTGTGCAGCAAAATGTGCAGCTGTCAGAGTACTACTGCCAATTTGAACAGGGCCAGACAAATACACATGAGTTGAGAATGAACATTAGGGGGAAATAACAGGTTTGAGGTGTGCTTTTAACCAGGAAAAAAAGGAGCAAGGAAAAAAAAAACTCTGTATGCCATTGACAGGTCTAAATTACACTTTCTCTGCCTTTGTATCTGCATTTTTCAAAACCCAGAAGATTCCAAAAACTGAACATCCAGATTATGCATTGAATCCACACCTGGACATACTTACCGGTAATCAGACCCAGTATCATCAGTGGGATTTAAATTATCATGACATATCTGAGTTCTATTCATTTCAATGAGTTTATTCTAAGTCCTAAAGTCATCCTACCTAGAATAGGTCCATTGAACACACAGGGCATAAATACATGTTGTCTCACTATTCAGCAGTTGATTCAATGGCTGGCATTCTGTTAGTGACATACACACATTTAAGTTGTGCTATGCATGCAGGACAAATTATTCACCATAGCACAACAGACATATTCTGCTAACAGTAGTAGAAGGGTAGTTGCACACACAGCAACATTGTGCATTGCTGTTGTGCATTGTGGCTGTGCATAGTACATTGCGTATTGCACAACATCACCCAATCATTGCAATGTGTTGTGCAATGTTACTATTTTGCATGGGGGTTACATAGTCTCTCTCTGGCTTTTCTTCGCATACGAAGATTCAGGAAGGACTCATCCCGCGCTTTCTGCAAGCGCGCTGATGACTAAAAAGGCCAATCCGAGATAAACAAGTCCGGTTGCAAAAAGCACAGCAGAAGGTCTCCTTGGGTGATGTTTTTGGGTTGTGATTCTTTCTGCGTTGTCGTTTCTCTTCAAGACTTGTTTGTCGTGAGTTCTCAAATAAGGCTGCAGCATTGTGGATAGTGCGTCTCCATGCCTCCCGATGTGAGGCCAGGGCGGACCACTGTTGGTGATCAATTTGGCCAAGCCTGAGATGTTGTTTCAGGGAGTCTTTGTATCGCTTTTTTGGAGCGCCCCTCTTACGCTGACCCGTGGCGAGTTCACCGTAGAGTAGTATTTTGGGGAGGCGATGGTCCTCCATCCTAGAAATGTGCCCTGCCCAGCACAGCTGTGTTCTCAATATTATGGCCTCAATGCTGGTGATCCCTGCTTGCTCAAGGACAGCAACATTCGTCACATAGTCAGTCCAGTGTATATTTAGGATTGTGCGTAGGCAGCGCTGATGAAAGCGCTCGAGGAGTCGTAGGTGGTGGCGATAGGTGACCCATGTTTCAGATCCATAAAGGAGGATAGACAGTACAATGGCTCTATACACACTGATTTTTGTGCTTTGCCTCAGGTGTTTATTGCTCCAGACTCTTTTGTGAAGTCTTCCAAAAGCACTATATGCCTTTGCTAATCTGTGGTCGATCTCTTTGTCAAACTTGGCATCTGAGGAGATGATGCTTCCCAGGTAAGTGAACTGCTGAACGGACGTGAGCACAGATTTGCCAACGGCAATGTGGGGATGGTGGTGTTCGTCCTGTGGTGCAGGCTGGTAAAGAACTTCTGTTTTCTTCAGGTTGACTTCTAGCCCAAACAGCTCTGCAGCTGTTGCAAAACCAATGAAAAATGAATTGGACATAGCTCCCACTTTGGAAGAGACCCTTAAGGCCATACAGCAGATGAAAAACGGCAAGGCAGCTGGGATTGATGGAATCCCACCTGAAGTTTGGAAACACGGAGGTCATGCACTCCACGAAAAATTCCACAAATTCCTTGTGAATTGCTGGGAAAAAGGGGGAACTGCCATCAGACCTCCGAGATGCAGTCATCATCACCCTGTACAAGAAAAAAGGAGCAAAATCTGATTGCTCAAACTATCGAGGCATAACACTGCTCTCTATTGCTGGAAAAATCCTTGCAAGAATACTCCTGAACAGACTAGTTCCTGCTATTGCAGAAGAACTTCTTCCTGAAAGCCAGTGTGGCTTCAGAGCCAATAGGAGTACTACAGACATGGTATTTGCCCTTAGGCAACTGCAAGAAAAATGTAGGGAGCAGAACAAGGGTCTCTATGTAACATTTGTTGACCTCACCAAAGCCTTTGACACTGTAAGTAGAAAAGGTCTGTGGCAGATCCTGGAAAGACTAGGATGTCCCCCCAAATTCCTTAAAATGATTATCTTGCTACACGAGGGCCAGCGTGGTCAAGTCAGATATGGCGATGCTCTTTCAGAGCCCTTTCTAATAACTAATGGAGTGAAGCAAGGTTGTGTTCTTGCACCAACTTTATTTACAATATTCTTTAGCACGATGCTCCAGAGCTTGAAGAAGACGACGGCATCTATATACGCTACCGTACTGATGGTAGCTTGTTTAACTTAAGCCGTCTGAGGGCTCACACTAAGACTCTAAACTATCTAGTCCGTGAGCTGCTCTTCGCCGATGATGCTGCCCTTGTTGCTCACACAGAAGCAGCTCTGCAGCGCCTAACATCCTGGGTTACATAGTGCCAGTGCAGCATATCTCCGCATGTGGATATATAACCTCATTTGAGGGGATTTTGGATTTCAGCCAATGGGTGTATTCTAGCCAAGACTAACAAATACAATGCATGGCTAAAGTGCACTAAGTCTAGATCCAGCCCAAAGTCTGGTCTTTCCACCCTACTGGGTTAGGAAGGAGTAAAAGAGAAGCTATCGCTTTGTACTTATGATGGAACCTTGCTATTATAAGGCAATTGGGATTCCAAAAACATAACTTTTTCCATTCAGTGTTGCCACAGTCAAATATGAGTCATGTATGACAAGACTGTCTGGAATTCAGATAGGGACATCTTCATGCATAAGTGTCCCTTCCACATGTGGGTGAGCTATGCCAGGTGCCGCAGGGACTAGTATTCCCTTCCTCTCTGTGTAGCCCCTCAAGCCCCCTTCCTGACTTAAGCCCCTTTCCTGCTGTTTAACTGACTTAATGTAAAGTCCCAAAGCTGCCTTGCACATCCATTCTGTCCTTCATGGTGAGCAGGCAAGATCAAAGGAGTATCTAGTATGCACACTCCCACTAGAAACACTGAGACCCTCAGAGGAGCCCTGTGAATTTGATGTCATCAGTAAGTTGAGGGGAGGCATATGGCTCAGCGTAACATAGGCCCACATGCAGATATTGACACTATGTTGAGGGAATGTTGGATTGAGGGCCTTGAGTAGCATTGTCTCAGCTTGCCCACTGAGTCACCTTCCCTGGCCAGAATCCTGTTGGTGTCTTATTCAGTGGAGGTTAGTGGCTCCAATGTTAAGGGGGTGATGAATTCTAAGGTTTACCCCAGATTTTAAAGGAGTTCTCCAAAGTGCTGGTCCTAGCTCCCAAATAAGTTCAGCACCTTGGATAGCTCCTTTAAAGCTATCCAAAACATGGAGTGGATTCTTTGATATGCTGATAGGGAGCCAAGAGCAACCACTGGTGCATGTAAATTTGGTCTGGTGCAGAATGTCTGCATTCAGTTCAAGGCTGTAGAAGCAGAGTTGTGCTTGCGGTGCCATAGTGTGTGCAGATGTGCATGTGGATGATCATGCATGCATGGTTGTGTCTGTTGTGCATTTGATTGGTGCAATATTACCATTCAACATAAAGACTACATTGCACAATCAATGCACAATTTCACATACTCATGCTACACAACCCATATGTACAATCTCAGCAACCTGGATTCATTATTCCTGCCCATCGTTACTCTCATCTGGCACTCCAATTAAAAGCAAATTTTAAGATTCTGCCCTCAAAATGAGAGAAAATGTTTCCTTTTTCCTTTAATCGCTCCCCCTTCTAAGCGTTCAATTTGAAAAGGGATCGCAAAGTTTCCTCCACCCGTGCGTTGGGTATACATGATTCAATTAACCTTGCAGGTAGCTCAGGAAGTTGGTAATGCAGGAGATCCTTTTGTTAATTGGCAGCCTGACACAGACAATTAAGTTTGATCAGATGAAGAGGGCATCAGGGACATCATTAGCATACAGTACTGAAGGCTATACGGTGTGTAAAAGTTGTTTAATTTCTGATGAGGAAGAAAAGGGGAGGTAGTGGGGAACTGAAGAGTAGGGCAAGAGAAGCCTAGCTTGTTCACCATGTTTTGGTTATTACCATTCATTGCGCTATGAAACCCTTGTGTTGAGTGGCAACGTGGTGCAACTGAGCCAAGATATTAAATGTGTAACTGAACACACAACCAAATGTGCAGTGTGCATCTAGAGGTCGCCCCCTGCTTATGCAAGGGATACATCCCCAGACTTACCACACATACAAGAAACCAAGTATAATAGCTAACCACCATATTAGACCACAGAGTTTTGCCAGAGAACCTAGAAAATGCCTATAGAGGATGCCTCTTTAGGCATCTGGTGTGGCTCTATGGTCAACCTCTGGTGGAATTTTACCATAGAGTTGTGCTGGATGACCTCTCAATGTCTAGAGAGATGACCACCAGCAGTGGGACAAGCTGGAATCTGTCTAGAGGAGGGTGATCAAAATGGTGGAATGCCAGGAAGCCATGCCCTATGAGGAGCGGCTTAGAGAGCTGGGTATGTTTAGCCTGGGGAAGAGAAGGTTAAGAGGGGACATGATAGCCATGCTTAAATATTTGAAGGGATGTCATACTGAGGATGGAGCCAGCTTGTTTTCAGCTGCTCCAGAGACTAGGGAGATTTTCAGACAACACTGTTATAGTGTTACTATTCCACTTTATTTGCTATGGCTGCCTCCTGTTGAATCCTGGGATTTGCAGTTTCGGGAGGAGCATTTACAACTTTCAGCCAGAGAGATCTTAGGCCTCACTAAACTACAAACCCAGAATTCCACAGCAGGAAGCCAGAGCAGTTAAAGTGGAATAGTAACACTATAACAGTGTAGTCTGAAAATCTCCTAGGACATGGAGCAATGGATTCAAACTACAGGAAAAGAGATTCCACCTAAACATTAGGAAGAACTTCATGATAGTAAAGCTGTTCAGCAGTGGAATGCACTGCCTCAGAGTGTGGTGGGGTCTCCTTCTTTGGAGGCTTTTAAACAGAGGCTGGATGGACATATGTCAGTGCATTAGCAAAGTCTGTCCAGAATTTCACTGGGCAGAATATGGCTACTGGATGATGCAACATGAGGAAAAGGTTGCAGTATGGTGATGAACATGAACTGTCATCATCTCACCACCCTGGATGCACCCTAGATGACACAGCAGAGATGATGCAAGTGGCTGATAAAACTGGACCATTACAGACACTTGTGCCATGGACAATGTGTATAAATATGCGCGTGGCCTATGTTCATTGTTGGAGTTATCATTGGTATTGTAACTGGAGATGCTGTCAGAGTACTTTGCTAGTGGACAGTTGTTGTTCTATATATAGCTGTAAATACTCTGTAAATAAAGTTCTGTACATAAAACTTAGAGACTCAGAGTTATTACTTAGCACCTTGCACACTGCAAGGGGGGTACAGCACTGCAGAATCCAGCATAGAGGGACCGCAGGTAGTGCACACTCTGTCAGGTTATGAGCGAAGTCTGTAGCACTATGGTGGTCTGAGAGTGTTGAGTTCAAGTGTGAGGAGCTGCTGAGAGAAGGAGCTGCAACCATCTCCTGGTGTCGGGAATGCTTTGATTGGTTATTCCTGCATGGCAGGGGTTGGACTAGATGGCCCTTGTGGTCTCTTCCAACTCTATGATTTTATGACTCTATGGTCCTCCAGATGACTAGATAAACCCTTTCCCCCGATTGTGGGGAAGTGAAACCACGGGTACCAATTCTGTGTAAATGGGGGGCAACCCCATGGTGCTGTTTGCACAACTCCAGTTCTCGAACCTTGAACTGGATACAGATATTTCACATAGGAGAAAAAAGGTCCCACCACTTCTGAAATGCAGTTGTCCCTTTACATTCGCGGCTTTGACTTTCGCGGTTTTATGTATTCACAGAAATTCCTTTCCCCCTCCCCAACGCAGCCTCTGAGCATTTAAGGAGGAAAACTTCCTGCACACATACACACACAGGGAAGATCCCAGCAAGCAACCAACCCCCCCCCCACCAGCCTCTCAGGGTCTAAAGCGAAAGAAAAGCACAGCCCCATGCTGTGAGCACGCAAGCAAAGTCTCCCCTTGCCACTCCCCTCTCTGTGTCTTAACAAACTGAATGGCTTTTTAAAAACTCATTTCGCCCCATGTCTCCTCATGGCCCAAAGAAAGGCACAGCCGCATGCTTACCACCCCCTCTCTTTGTCTCAACAAACTGAATTTAAAACTCTGCTTCTTTAAAACTCACATTTCGAACTTTTCCTACACACATTCACACACAGGGAAGGTACGGGTGGATCTCCCAGCAACCCAGCCTCTGAGCATTTAAGGAGGAAAGCTTGTGTGCTCACAGTATGGGGCTGTGCTTTTCTTTCGGCCAGGAGGAAGCTTTCCTCCTTAAATGCACAGAGGCATTTAAGAAGGCTTGCTGGGAGATGCCACCCGCACCTTCCCTGTGTGTGAATGTGTGTAGGAAAGGTTTGAAACATGAGTTTTAAAGAAGCTGAGTTATAAATTCCATTTGTTGAGACACAGAGAGGGGGTGGCAAGCATGTGGCTGTGCCTTTCTTTCGGCCATGAGGAGACATGGGGCGAAATGTGAGTTTTAAAAAAGCCATTCAGTTTGTTAAAACACAGAGAGGGGAGTGGCAAGGGGGGACTTTGCTTGTGTGCTCACAGCATGGGGCTGTGCTTTTCTTTCCTCCTTAAATGCTCAGAGCCTGGGTCAGTTTCTGCGTGTGTGTGTGTGTATGTGTGTGTTTAGGAAGGCTGCTTTTATTTGCGGTTTTTTCACTTTCACGGGGGTCTTGTTCCCGTAACCCCCGCAAATGTGAAGGGATGACTGTACAACGTACACCTGCAAAAAAAAAAAATGCCATCAGGTTTAGGCCCTCAGTCAAACTGTGGAACTGGCTGCACAAGATATAGTGATGGTGGTCATAGGGAGTAGCCTCACAAAGGGGTCTGGCAAATTGACAGAGGACAAGGCAATCAATGGCTACTTGCCAGGATGTCAGTGTATCACTGAATACCAACTGCTGGAGAAAACAACTGTGGGGATAATATTGTAAAAAAATGCTATTGAAATAGGAGATTATCAGACGCATTAAAAGTGGCATTACACAAACACCAGGAGATCACAAAAGGGCTCCCTTTTCAGATGACATCATTCCTCCCTTGTTTTGCACCCATTCTGCTGCTGTTACAACAGCGCTGCATTTTATTGATGGGAGAAGCCGTCAATATATCCCCCATTCCGTTTCTGTCACAGATGTTCCTGTGAGTAAAAAGGGACCCCGTTATGCCGGCGAGATCCCAGCGTCAATGGGTGATCCCTGCCAGAACACTTCCAGGTGAGATCAGGCCATACAGGTAAGTGACACTCTTTTTATGACCCTCCCCAGGTTACACCTACCTTTTAAAGTGTGTTTTTCTTCGCAAACAAAGATCAGGAAGGACTCATCCCACACTTTCTGCAAGCGCGCTGATGACTAAAAAAGCCAATCTGGGATAAACAAGTCCGGTCGCAGAAAGCACAGCAGAAGGTCTCCTTGGGTGATGTTTCCGGGTTGTGATTCTTTCTGCGTTGTCGTTTCTCTTCAAGACTTGTTCGGCGTGAGTTCTCAAATAAGGCTTCAGCATTGTGGATATTGCGTCTTCATGCTTCCCAATGTGAGGCCAGGGAGGACCATTGTTGGTGATCAATTTGGCTGAGCCTGAGATGTTTCAGGGAGTCCTTGTATCGCTTTTTTGGAGTGCCCCTCTTACGCTGACCCGTGGCAAGTTCACTGTAGAATACTATTTTGGGGAGGTGATGGTCCTCCATCCTAGAAACATGCCCTGCCCAGCACAGCTGTGTTCTCAATACCATGGCTTCAATGCTGGTGATCCCTGCTTGCTCAATGACAGCAACATTTGTCACATAATCAGTCCAGTGTATATTTAGGATTGTGCATATACAGCACTGATGAAAGCGTTCAAGGAGTCGTAAGTGTTGGCAATAGGTGATCCATGTTTCAGACCCGTAAAGGAAAATAGACAGTATAATGGCTCTATACACAGTAAAGCAGGATTAGGGGGGCAGACCATAAGATGCTACTGCTGAGTAAGTAGCTGAACTAAGTAGCTGGTCCAGGGTCTCAGCATGTGTGCGCAACAGACCATAGCACAAGGAAGGCCAACTGCATGGGGACCAAGGGGCATTCTTCTCACTTCCTCACTCACCCACCACCAACGACAACACACTAACATACTACCACTTTTGGTTGCATCCCAACAAAAATAGTAAGCAGAAGTGATGCAGCATCACAGCTGGTCACCGTTTTGGCTAGGATACAACCAAAAATGAAAGTCATTTGTTGGGGATGGTAGTTCAGGGTTATTTTCTCATGGTTTAATGCTTTGGGGGGGACCTTTCATGTGGTTCTGGGGTGGAGGAAATACCTGAAAATCACACACCCCAACATTAATGGGGGTTTGGAGGGAGGTTTTAGTGGAACTTCAGGGGCCCACAAACAACACTTTCCCTTCCCCACCCTTCCTGTAGCAAGATTGATTTGACATGGTTGCTGCTCACACAACAAACCTGGTTGCATGAACGGAGTCACATCATCCAAATAGGGATAGCCATACATGTTACTGCAAATAGCAGCACTGCCACTTTACTAAACTGGAGGGGGCTTTCTATTCTGTTGGCATTCAATAGGATTTGGGCTCATGCTGTTTAACATAAATTTAAGAGTTCTGCATACAGCCAAACTGCCAACATATCTCAGACTGATGAACAAGTTTAGGACAGAAAGAAGCTAACACTATATTGGCTACAACCCTGTATGGCTTAGCATAGCATAGTTGTTCTGCCTGCAGCCATATACGGCCACACCCAGATTTTCTGTACAGCCTCTGAGGTCCACCCACACAGCTATTGCATGCTTGGGAGTGGGCAGACACCAGTGCTGGGAACTGCCCCAGGAGCAATAATATAATATTTTTGTGTTTGGCTATGTCTTGAAGTGCAAGACATCTCTCTGGCTTTTCTTCACAAACAAAGATTCAGGAAGGACTCATCCCGCGCTTTCTGCAAGCGTGCTGATAACTAAAAAGGCCAATCCGAGATAAACAAGTCCGGTTGCAAAAAGCACAGCAGAAGGTCTCCTTGGGTGATGTTTTTGGGTTGTGATTCTTTCTGCGTTGTCATTTCTCTTCAAGACTTGTTCGTCGTGAGTTCTCAAATAAGGCTGCAGCATTGTGGATAGTGCGTCTCCATGCCTCCCGATGTGAGGCCAGGGCGGACCACTGTTGGTGATCAATTTGGCCAAGCCTGAGATGTTGTTTCAGGGAGTCTTTGTATCGCTTTTTTGAAGCGCCCCTCTTACGCTGACCCGTGGCGAGTTCACCATAGAGTAGTATTTTTGGGAGGCGATGGTCCTCCATCCTAGAAATGTGCCCTGCCCAGCGCAGCTGCGTTCTCAATATCATGGCCTCAATGCTGGTGATCCCTGCTTGCTCAAGGACAGCAACATTCGTCACATAGTCAGTCCAGTGTATATTTAGGATTGTGCATAGACAGTGCTGATGAAAGCGCTCGAGGAGTCGTAGGTGGTGGCGATAGGTGACCCATGTTTCAGATCCATAAAGGAGGATAGACAGTACGATGGCTCTATACACACTGATTTTTGTGCTTTGCCTCAAGTGTTTATTGCTCCAGACTCTTTTGTGAAGTCTTCCAAATGCACTATATGCCTTTGCTAATCTGTGATCGATCTCTTTGTCAATCTTGGCATCTGAGGAGATGATGCTTCCCAGGTAGGTGAACTGCTGAACGGACTTGAGCACTGATTTGCCAATGGCAATGTGGGGATGGTGGTGTTCGTCCTGTGGTGCAGGCTGGTAAAGAACTTCTGTTTTCTTCAGGTTGACTTCTAGCCCAAACAGCTCTGCAGCTGTTGCAAAGCAGGATGTTAGGCGCTGCAGAGCTGCTTCTGTGTGGGCAACAAGGGCAGCATCATCGGCAAAGAGCAGCTCACGGACTAGCTAGTTTAGAGTCTTAGTGTGAGCCCTCAGATGGCTTAAGTTAAACAAGCTACCATCAGTACGGTAACGTATATAGATGCCATCGTCTTCTTCAAGCTCTGCCATAGCCCTTTGGAGCATCATGCAGAAGAAGATTGTAAATAAAGTTGGTGCACGAACACAACCTTGCTTCACTCCATTAGTTATTAGAAAGGGCTCTGAAAGAGCATCGCCATATCTGACTTGTCCACGCTGGCCCTCGTGTAGCAAGATAATCATTTTAAGGAATTTGGGGGGACATCCTAGTCTTTCCAGGATCTGCCACAGACCTTTTCTACTTACAGTGTCGAAGGCTTTGGTGAGGTTGACAAATGTTACATAGAGACCCTTGTTCTGCTCCCTACATTTTTCTTGCAGTTGCCTAAGGGCAAATACCATGTCTATAGTACTCCTATTGGCTCTGAAGCCACATTGGCTTTCACGGAGAAGTTCTTCTGCAATAGCAGGAACTAATCTGTTCAGGAGTATCCTTGCAAGGATTTTTCCAGCAATAGAGAGCAGTGTTATGCCTCGATAGTTTGAGCAGTCGGATTTTGCTCCTTTTTTCTTGTACAGGGTGATGATGACTGCATCTCGGAGGTCTGATGGCAGTTCCCCTTTTCCCCAGCAATTCACAAGGAATTTGTGGAATTTTTCGTGGAGTGCATGACCTCCGTGTTTCCAAACTTCAGGTGGGATTCCATCAATCCCAGCTGCCTTGCCGTTTTTCATCTGCTGTATGGCCTTAAGGGTCTCTTCCAAAGTGGGAGCTATGTCCAATTCTTTTTTCATTGGTTTTTGTATCATATGTTGGATAGCTGAGCCTTGGACTACTCGGTTGGCGCTAAAGAGAATTTGAAAATGTTCAGCCCAACGATTCAGGATGGAGGCTTTATCAGTAATTAATGTTTGACCATCCGTACTGTATAAGGAGCTTTGGACATGATAAGTAGGTCCAAACACTGCTTTAAGAGCTTCATAAAATCCTCTATGATCACCCAGATCTGCACAGCGTTGTGTCTTTTCTGCTATATTGATCCACCACTTATTCTGCATGTCTCGGAGTTTTTGTTGTAGTTTACTACATGTGAGGCGGAAAGCTGCTTTTCTTACATGGCAGGTTGGCTGGGCGAGGTATGCCTGGTGAGCAGCTCTCTTCTTTGCCAACAGCTCCTGGATCTCATGGTTGTTTTCATCAAACCAGTCTTGATTTTTCTTGTGGTAAAACCCGAGGGATTCTTCTGCAGACTGGAGGATACTGTTTTTGATATGTGCCAAAGCACTGTAGGAGAAGGATCTGTAGGATGGTCTTCAAGTTTCGTTTGTAGATTTGCCTGGAAGTTGTCTCTCATGGTAGCTTGTTGAAGATTGTTGACTTGGAGTCTCTTCTTTAAGATGCCACCCCTCTTAGGTTTGAATTTGAGATGAAGATTTAGTTTACATCTGATGAGGTGATGATCTGTTTGGCATTCTGCACTGGGCATCACGCGGGTATGACAGACATCACGAATGTTTCTCTGACGGACTAGAACATAGTCAATGAGGTGCCAATGTTTGGATCAGGGATGCATCCAGGTTGTCTTCAAGCTATCTTTCTGCTGAAAGATTGTGTTTGTAATAGTCAGCTGTTGTTCTGCACAGAACTCTAGCAGGAGGTGTCCGTTATCATTGCAATTTCCAACACCATGCTTGCCTAAGACACCTTTCCAGGCTTCAGAGTTCTTTCCTACTCTGGCATTGAAGTCACCAAGGATAATAATTTTATCTTCTACAGGGACTTTTTGTATGAGTTGGCGTAGGTCTGTGTAGAATTTGTCTTTCTCTACAGGGTCAGCTTGCATAGTTGGGGCATATATACTAAAGAGAACAACATGTGGGAGGCATAAGGAAATAATGCGATCAGGGTGTCCTGTTGGCAAGGTTTCGAGTTTGGAGGCAATGGAGTTTTTAATCATAAAGCCTACTCCTGAAAGATGTTTTTCGGTTTGGGGTTTGCCAGACCAGTAAAGTGTGTAGCCGGCACCATGTTCTTTAAGGCTGCCTTCCTCATGGAAGCGAACTTCATTAAAAGCAGCGATGTCAATATTAAGCCGTGATAGTTCATGGGCTATTAGGGCAGAAATGACGCTCAGGCCGTCCACTATCTTCAGAGTCTTGCATGGTTCTGATGTTCCAGCATGCAAGTGTCAGTTTATTTACACCTTTGGAGGCCAGTGTGTGCCTTTGTTTCTTTGCCTTGGTTTGACAGCATCAGAAGATTCCCGTTGGCCGCGGCTAGCCAACCAGGTAGTTGGGGATGTGCTTTCGTTAGGCCACCTTGAGCAAGCAGTGCTCTCCTTTAAAAAGGCTGCTTGGTCGTTCAGGATGCTGTCGAACAAGACTGTCATCTCCCGGGTCAGCCTCGAGCGACCAATGTCCTGAACCGCCTGCATGCAGGGTTGGGGTTGGAGCTGCGGCTTCCAGTGCATCTTTACACCTGCCGGTTTCGTCCCTCGCCTGTCGCTACAGGGCTTTTTTTGGAACTGGATTTGTCCTTCAAGCCTGTGCAATGGATTTTTCTGGTGAAGCACAGCATGCACAGAACTGGCCTCACCCTTTAAACCAGAGATTCATCTGCCGTGGCCTTGCAAGCATGGACATGGCAGCGATGTCCTCGGGCCATAGGTTTGATTAGAGTTTCCTTCTCTCAGATGGTTGACCTTACAGGGTTGGACGAGCACCATCTGCCCGGGTTTGGGATTAGAGTTTTCCTTCTCCTAGGACGGTTGCCACAAGGCTAGAGAGCCCATCCTGCCCTTTGACGCTCTTTGTCAGACCCTTCGGTGTTGATCTGTCTGGCATGGGAGACCTACCAGTGGCTATTACGCCACCGCCAGCATAGCTCAAAACTTCATTAGGGTACGCAAGCCTCTCTCCCACGACAAGGGGCGTCAATGGAGAGGGCAAGACATAGATATATAAAATAAGTGTATTTAAGTAAATGTTTCAGATTTACCCATATAGCCATGGCAATCTGTTTCTGATGTAATGCTAAACTATGGTTTTAACAGAACATGCATAAGCCTTGCCCTTGAGGAACCATTTGTTTCATCTCAATTAAGCATAGTTTTTAATTATGTCCAAGGACATTATCAGTTGCGGCAAAAATTGTGGGATTACAACATCAGGGTAGCGTGAATGGGACCCGCTATTACACAACGTCTTCATCTTCATGTTATTACTCTGTGTTTCAGCCACGAAAAAGGCATTTTTTCTCATTCATGGAACAAGCAGTCAAGGAATCATCAATAGTGCCCGTTTCACACTATTAATGGTGTGCAAAACCATGTCATGTTGTCATCGCGAGATTACAGCATGAATAAGTGGTCCCCAGTGAGAAAACTTGCAGGTGAGAACATGAAAATGAAGCACAGGATGCTCTTTTTATGAACTGTCTCATTTCGTTTGCACATTTTTAGGTTTGTTTCAGTGCTTGTGTGTTCATTTACTTTCTTAATTAAGGTGTTTTTGGAGTTTTAAGCACACTCGTGTCTTCTCGTGAGAACCGCCAAAATCTCACCCATGCCAAATCAGGATGTAATCTCCCATTCTTAAAGTGCTATTGGTATTCGTGTGAGAATTCTGTGGCATTTCTTTCATGTGATTACAGGTAAATGTGATAAGAAGTGTTACAATGCCACAGTATTCCTGCTATCATCATTCACAGAATTACAGCATTTTTAGATGCTAGTCTAGAACCGTGGTTAATTTGAAATGTAGTTTGGGGAAAGAAACCAAGATTATAAACCAAGGTTTCAACTTGACCTATTCCCCTAAACTCGAAATGGGAATCCTAGGACTTTATCAGATGTTCCCCTTTAAAACGTTCATTTTCCGGCATTAAAAAAAACATTTCTATGCCAGCAAAAGAATGTTTCCCTGTGCACTTACCTTCCTCTCCTGGCAAAGGCAGCCCCAGCAATAAAGAGGAAGTGAATGTGGCCCTATTTTCTTCCTCATTTGAAATCCCACGAGACTTTGTCGTGTGGGAAATTCAAAAATAAAAACAAAAATAACACCTAAAAAGTTACACTAAGCACCTAGGCACAATTTTAAAGTCCCAAGTAACCTGAGGAGGGTCATAAAAAGAGCAAAACTTACTTGGATGTCCTGACCTCACCCAGAAATGTTTGCACCACACTGGCCATTCTCGCTGCAGTGATTGAGATTTAAATGGCCAAAGGTTTCACATGCCGGCAATGCTGGCACCAAAATGGCGGGGGGGGGGGAATCTATTGACATCTTAAGCTGTCAATTAAAAGGTGCGGGATTTTGACAGAATATAACCGTGAAAGGGCGACATAGTCTGATCTGCGTGCCCTTCCAGGGGTATGTGGCATCATCACGATGCTGTATTTGATGTGTCTGATAAATCCATAGAATCATAGAAACACAGAGTTGGAAGAGACCACAAGGCCCATCCAGTCCATCCCCCTGCCATGCAGGAATACACAATCAAACTACCTTGGCAGTTACCCTTCCAAGTACTCACCACCCCTGGCTCTGCTTAGCTTCCAAGATCAGTTGAGGCCTGGGGCCTTCATGTTGGAGGTATGAGTCTAAAATTAAAAATGTATTTAAAAAATTTGAGGGATATAGCCCTTTTAAAAGTAAAAATATATTCTTTAAAAGTAAAAAAACCCTTTTCTTTTCAAAGCAAGCAGAGCAAGGCATTGGAATGCAGACACAGCTCAATTAACATTTAAATGTGTGGTCTGATCACCCAATCAATTAGACTCATTAAAACAACAAAGAAGTCAGTTTAAAAAGCATATCAAAGGTTTACTGAAGGTATATCAATCTTAATCTACATATTAAAACAAACTTTAAAAGGTCCCTAACTAAATAAGAGGGTTTAGGGTAGGATAAGACTCACCCAGCCTTGAGCGGTGTGAGCTACATGGTGACTCGACTAAAAAGGACTCAAAGACTGCAAACAGACACTGCTAACAGATTGCTAACATGGCGACAGCCGCATGGAGCCTTAACTTAAAACGAAAAACTTAGACAAAGAGTAATAATATTTAAATTAGGTCATGTGATGAATGACCCATTGCTCCAGTTGGCTGAAATTGCCTAGTGAAAAGAGAAGGGGGAGTGGAAGAACTGAAGCATGCAGGGAAAATTCCTAAACTGAACTTAACATGGGATACACAAGATTGTATTGCATTACAATAATGATTTCCCCACATACTACACTTCAGAGTATGGGTAGAGAGGGGGTATAATGAAAATGCTGCATGAATCACCATGCCATAATTCACTGGGAGAGGAGAGAAGCTGCATGAGGAATTAGCAGTTAAAACATCAAGAAGCCAAGGAATCAGACAGTAACTGCAAAAACCAAGATAGCCAGAGGGGCATGCAAAAGTTCCAGTTCTAAAGGTCCAGAAAGCAGGGCAGAGTCTCCAGGCTACCTTGAGTGTCACTCCCACAGAGTGGGTGATAGATGTTGCTTCCAGTGGCTGACAAGTGTTTGTTACCTGCCTTATCCAGGCAGCCTGATCCTTTAGCGAAAATGACTGAGGCAGCACCATCTAAGCTGCAGGTGTGTCGATCCCCTCCACAAACATTCTTGTACTGCTGCTATCCCAGAGGAAGTCATGGCACATACACTCCGAGTCTATGGAATCACTACTGACTGGGGGGGGGCAGTCTAGAAATTGGGTGGGGGGTTTACAGGGAGGACTGGAACTGGGGGAATGGTCTGTAAGACTACTTGCAGGACATACTTGCTCCACCCTCTGTTAAGATGAACTATGACTCTTGAACTGGCCCAGAGGGCCTTTCAAACAGAAGGCATATAGTTACCCTAGTGGTGCAAGGAAGCTCATTAGCAGGTCTCATTCCCCTAACACATCACAGAGTTGTATTTAAATACAGCAATTGTGCTGAATTTATTGTGCACAATTCAGGCACTGGTGAAGTATACCACCCCTCGTAGGTTGACCTTAAGACCTCATATCTTCCAGCTGTCTCAATTTGATAGGAACAGTCCCAATTAATCCTCTGCCATCCCACTTTTTCCCACTGCTTTTAAAATGTCCCAATTTCCCTCTTGTACTTCCACTTTCCCTCTTTGTCCTCAGCTTACTTCAAGTGCTGAAAACTGAGTTCAAAGTGCAAAAGTAGTTTGTGCTCAATTAATTTGGGGGGGGAGAGGAGGAGAAGGGACAGAATCTTGCACTTCCCTGTAGACTCAGAAAAAGCAATCTGCTGCAGCCTCTCCTAGGTTGTGAACTTTTCCTGATGATTAACTTTTGCCATCTTGACCACACTTTAATGTTGCATGGACATGTGTGTCCCAGTTTTCATCTGTGAAATGTTGTAAGGTATTAAGCCTGAATTCTCCCTAGAAATCAAAATGACTAAACTGAGGCTGTCATACAGCACAAAAAGGCATGATTCACTAGAAAAAAAAAACATTAATGCTAGATAAGGTAGAAGGCAGCAGGAAAAGAGGAAGACTGCATGCCAGATGAGTAGACTCAATCAAAGAAGCCAGAGACATTACTACGCAGGACTGGGTGTCTTGGAGATGTCTCATTCATGGGGTTGGCGTAAGTCAAAGTCAACTTGAAGGCAGTTAACGAGACACATGAAAGACATGAAAGACCTGAGTAAGAATTCAAATGATCATTGAAATCAATGTGCATGCAAATTGACCCCACAAATCCCCCTCAAAATACCACTAGAATAGGCACCTAGCACATTCAGAACTCTCCTGCCGCCTTCTCTTTTTCTCCCTGCTCCTAACTTTATTTTTTTAATTATTTCTTTTACCATGTGCTGTTCACCCGCCCCTTTCCCAAGCAGTCTGCCATCTCTCTTCCTTTGTATGGCTAAAAAGGATTGCAATAATCCCGGTGGTTTGCCCTTAACTGACACTGTCTCTGTGTTTGCAAACAGAAAGAGACACAGCCGGTCCCTTTAACAAACTCCTGGAAGCTGATCTATTATCAGCGATGGGGGTTTGCTGGATAGCCAGCAGGCACATTAATTAATTTCTATGCATATCATTGCCAGGATCACTTACTGATCCAGGGAGCGAGATCAGAGATGTCACCCCATAAATTGAGTCAGAGACTTCACCTCCCCATGTTCGGTGGGCAATTTTACACAGCGTTTGACAAAGTAGCTACCAGGAGGTAAGAAAAGGCAGCCGTCCCCGAGGTGATGGACGGGAGGAATTGGCCCAATAAATTGTTCCCAGTAAAAAGCAATGCTTTCCTCATTAAAAGGCAGTGAATTCTCTATTGCTTTTCATTAGTTTTGGCCTTGCTAGACACAAGGTTTAATTGGCAGTGTGTTTACAGGAGGCCAAACCCAGAGGTGAAGGAGACACAAAGACAGAAAAGAGATTCTTATTTATTAAGGAGAGGTGACAAGCAGCAGCTTAATAAGCTTTTGTTTGCAGGACCTACAGAGAAGTTGTGGGTGGTATGAGAAAAGGCTGACAAGACCACATAACCCCTTATTCACCATTATCTACTTGGACCAGTGGCATACCCTCCAACGTTGCACAGATGAAAAACAGGATGTGTGTGGCCAAGAAACATCAGAGTGTGGTCAAGATAGAAAAAGTTATTAATAAGGAAGAAGACACAAGCTAGGAGGGGCTGCAGCAGTTTGATTTTGCCCCAGCCTACTGGGAAGGACAAGATTCTTCCCTCTCCTCTTCCCCTCTGCTGAGTTAACTGGGTGCAGACTACTTTTGCATTTTGAACTCAGTTTGCAGCTATTGAAGTAAGCTGAGGATAAATGAGGAAAGTGGAAGGAAGGAAGAGAAGCTGGGACATTTTTAAAGCAGCTGAAATAGTGGAAGACAGAGAATTAATCAGGATTGCCCCTGCCAAATTGGGACAGTTGGAGAGCTGAGTCCACTGTTGGTTTTACTCAGAATCTATATCTATAAAACTCTCGGGAATGTTGCCTTTCCCAGTGCACTGACTGGCTGCTCAGAAAATACACCCAACCAATCACCACCCACATGCAAATTCCTTCTCCACTCCACAATCCACTCCTACCACTCAATCTGCATCTACACATTCAGCCTCACAAGGGCCTTTGCATCTACACTTCTGCCATGGCAAGGACTCCCAGAATCTAAACAGAGCCCCCCCTTCCACTATACACCTCACTGTAGGAGTGCAAGAGAAGCCATCATGCCACAGAGGCCTGCAAGTCCAGGACGGGAGAGCCAGCCAGCTAGGCGGTCACTCGGTGGTTGTATAGATTTTGGTGGTATTTTCCCCCACAGTAATAGCATGTAGCTGAACCATGTGAGCCTTTCAAATCTAGTATAATGGCATATGTTACACTGGGTACATAACGTATGTCGTCACTGCCACTGTGACGGGATCCAGGCAGTCAACTGGCAGCAGCTGCAGCAGTAGGGCCACAGAGCAAGTCACCCTCAGCAATTCCGGGAAAACTGTGGAATGCTTAGAAGAGGGAGGAGGAATTTAAAAACCCACCAGTCTATCTTAAAGGGTCGTCATGAGGTCTATCAGATGTTTTGGGGGGAGTTTTTAAACAGTGTATGTTACGCCGGGTACAGCTAGTTTAAAGGAACTATCCAAAGGGCAGAACCCTATCTCCAGAATAGGGTTAGCCCCTTTGGCAGATCTCTTAAAGATTCCTTCTGTGACATGGGGAGCCACCAGCTTCCACTTACTTGGACCAGCTTCAGTTGCAGAAAACCAACATAACAAATGATCCTGTAGCACCTCTCCCACATTTCCTGTAAGCTTTCCTTGACAATAAACTATTGATCAGACATTGAAAGTCATCTCCAGTTATAACTGGCCTAATGTGCATTCCCCCCCACACACACACACTAACACACAAATGATGTTGTTCCAATTTACAAACTGTAGAAGTAGGGAGGGTGGAGGTGTTACCTACCCCGATAGCCCCCCTCTTGGAATATCAAATAATTGGCGATATTTATTAATTTGGCTTAATGTAGCCTTTCACATAGTGAGCAAGTAAATCAGAGACCCCCCAAGATACCAAGGTTGGAGTCACATATAACCAAGGGAGGGGCCTTTGGAAATTCCCCCAAACCAAATACTTAGGTCAGAGATTAACACGTGGAAGGTGAGTCATTCAACAATAGCAGAGTCTTTGATGCTTGCAAAATGGGTTCTTCCTCTTCTTTCCCTCTTCCAACAATAGACCTTGCCTGCTCCTATTCAATTCTAAACACACCGACCATTAACTATTGTTAACTCTTCTGGGCACCCTTTGTGTAGTCCTGGGAAACTCCAAGGAACATTGTATTCCACTCAGCATCCCATCCCTTCAGGGAAATTCTTAGATATAAATATCACTCTAAAACACCACCCAGGTGAGCACAGATCCCCTTCCACCCAACACTCTATCGGTCTGTGTGGCCAGGCGTACAGTTCTACTTCCTCTCAACTTCATGTCAGACTCTGTAGCCAGTGTAGCAAACAAAAAAGTCTAAGAAGATAAATATGAAAAATACATGAGAAAATTTAATATAACCATAAAACTCTCCAATAACATATACAAAGTAGATATATTCAAATATTAGACATATAGGTATATTCAAATATAAAACATACAGGTTAGCAATAAAACCAAATCATTACACTGCATCCAAGAATGCACAACTGCATGTGCAACAGTTACACTAGAAGAATATGTAGAAGAGCATTATTACAAGGTGTGGGTGCTAGGCGGCAGCAGTCTGCGTTCTAGGTGAGTAAGTTTCAGAGCCATCCAAAGAGCTGTTACAGGCAGCACTACAAATAAAAATCCTCCATATTTATTTGAAACTTCTAATTAAGGAAATACTTAAGAGTAAATTGCCCCTCTTCATCGTGGCACTCCAAGGCTTGTTGTGCTTACAAGATATACCGGCAAATTGGGAGCCTTAAAATTAAGCAGCATGGAGTGTCCAATAATTAATTGGACTTTATAGCCATTGCTTATTTAATGCAACTTGAAAACTACTTCAAGGAAAAGGGGGAATGAGCAGAGTCATGTGAAAATGTGCTGGATGTGTTCCAGGCTTGAGGAAGGACATATCTACTGGTCAAACGGGAAGTCTTTCTGGCCCTAAAAGCTGGGAAACAGGGCAAATATTTTATGAGCAGTGTGATTATTGGCTTTGCCATTTAATTGCTTCCTGGTGAATAGAAAGCCACAAAGTGAACCAGGACACATTAATCACAGACTGTGTCTTTGAACATGAAAAACCTGTTTTGAAACACAGATTTCTAGTGCTTAGACTGGGCAGAAAATTCTCAAAAGATAACTTTGGAGCATAATTTGGTGGTATACATGCCAAAGAAAAGAACAAAATGGCATTCCTTCTGTATTTCTGAAGGATGGGGTGAATTCCAAGTGCAACTAGCCCAAAACTTGTTAGAGGTCCCTTAGCTTCTCCATAACATAGGCCATGAAGGAAAAGGTCAACGGTTAATGGCCATAAGGCCAAAGTAATGTAGAGCCATGCTAAAGGCAAAGTATTCTGAAGCAAGGAAAAATGTAGATGAAAAGTTATTAAGCAAGGAAAAGCAAATTAAGCATTAACAGAGCATTCTGACCCTATTGTCGACTAACTGGCTCTTTCTACTAGTTACAATAACAACCTGAAATGTAAGGAAATAGTTCAACATGAAGAGCTTTTATTCAAGCCAAGGAAATTGATTGTGTATTCCTGCAGGGCTGGGGGTTGGGCTAGATGGCCCTTGTGGTCTCTTCTAACTCTTTGATTCTATGATTCTATTTCTTGTTTGCCTGGTGTGTGTGTGTGTGCCTTCAAGTTACCTGTCAACTTATGGTGACCCTATGAATTTCATAGAGTTTTCTTAGGCAAGAAATACTCATAGGTGGTTTTGCCAGTTCCTTCCTCTGAAACACAGCCTAAAGCATCCTGGTGTTCATTGGTGGTCTCCCATCCAAGTAATAACCAAGGCAACCCTGATTGGCTTCCAATTGCAGACAGGAACTGATGTCTTTGAGGTATTTAGGCCTACTTGCTTGGAACATTACCATTTATAGCAGTTCTGGAAATCTACCTAGCAACAGCATACAGCAACTTATAGCAAATTATAGGAGGATACTGGAGATATATTAGCCAATCATGAAACAGCAGTCATTAAGGCATAATAGAAATGTTTACTTGGTAAGGGAGAATTCCTTCCACATGGCCTTTCTTACCAGAGTAGTAACCATGTAAGTCTGCCTCACAGTCCTGTAGCAATTCAAAAACTAACAAATTTATTATTCCATCAGGTCTTGTGAATGAAAGATGCATAATGTGTTATCCAGAATTTCACATATTATATGCAATATGCAAGGTTTCAGCCAGGTGGGGAAGGAGGTATTAGTACTTAAGAAGACTTGAGAAAACAGTCTTCCAAGGGATTAGCGTCAGCCAAGAAATCATACAAGTTCTCCCACAGGTACAGAAAATATGCCAGATATTACAAAATGAAATAGATGCTTGATTGGAGCAAGGATGGGGTGTACATAGTTGGATATTGCAACTCAAAATGTTTACAGGTGGCTAAATCCAGCTTTTCAGAGTGGCAGAACCTAGGTAACCTGGCCACAGATTCTGAACTTTATAGCTCTCTCTCCTTATTTTAAGTACTGTGCACTACATCTCCAATATACATTTGTTTGTCACCCTCTGCTCTTCCCTGAGTGAAAGTAATAAAAGTTTAAAACTTGGCCCCATTAACCATCTCCTACATAATCTTCCTGCAGTAGATGTTATTCCCACCTTCCTATTCACAAGGGCCCTCTCTAGCAGTCAGTACTCACTCTGTTCTGCATTAAGATTCATGGGAATTTGCAGCTCCATATCTTCAGTCTCACCCATTCCCACCCCAGAAAAACAGAAGAGAACCTTTCCTGTATTTGGTGCTTTCTTTTTGCCGGATAAAACTTTGTCATTCAAAATTCAAAACCATTTAGTCCTTCTTAAACCCAGTGAATGACCACCTAAGCTCCTTCTTGTTTTGTTTTGTTTTTTAAAGCAGTTATGGACTCTGGAATCATCTTGGTGGGTTACACTGTCATAATGGGGTTTGGGTTATACAAGTCTAAATACTTCCTGGATGTTGTGCAAAGAGGCACCCTCTACCTCCTTGTGGAATGCCTTTCCCCATAGCTCCATGACTTCAGTAGGATGATGCCTATGCATAGCTCCACCCCCTGACTCAAATAGCCACTGATGGGCCGTAGGTTGCACCCTGCCAGTATCCAACTGCTATTGAACTGCTAGAGAAAGGAAGTGGGGTTAACCTTACAGACCTTCAGTGTAAGTTTTCTGGTGGAGCTTTACCCTCCATCAGCATTCAAAGGTCAGTTACTGCATTTCCTTGAAAAATTCAGATTTTTCTTACGTTCTTAGGTCCTTCTATTGAGTATATCTAACTAGGAATTGTTGGGTTTGCATTTTCATATGCTTACCCAGTTCATGCTCTCCAGAACCAAACATGGAACTGGATGTAATTTGCTTACAGAAATCTATGCACCTATGAGCTTGTGATATGATTCTTGTTGGAAAAAACAAAGAAAAAGTGCATACTTTTCAAAGATGTACATGGGAGAAAAAACACAGGCACACCTTAGTCAGTAATAGGATATGGTCAAACATGCCTTAGTGGAAGCATATAGGGTTATGAACAAATAGGCACAAATTTTAAAAATGCACATGGGAGTGTTTACAAATTGCTATGCAAGGAGGGGAAAAACCCTCAGAATCCAATATGGATCTGAGTTAGAATAATCATTGGGGTGGAAGAAACACTGGAAGCCGTTGGCTCCAATGTCAGTAAGATAATGAATCTAGTTTGGATTTTAGGCCCTGTTTTAAGGGACCTATCCAAAGTGCTGAACCTAATTTGGACATAGATTTCAGAATCTTGGACACTTCACGTAGAATTCAGTTTGCCAGCTTCCACTGAGAATAGCAGAACTTTGACAAGTTTGAATCTGGCAGATTTGCCTTCAGAACTCAAGCCCGAACACAATATTTCTTCTGATGCGGTCAAACCAAGGCAAAGAAACAAAGGCACACACTAGCCTCCAAAGGTGTAAATAAACTGACGAATGCATGCTGGAACATCAGAACCATGTGAGACTCGGCAGATAGTGGACGGCCTGACCATCATTCTGCCCTAATAGCCCATGAACTATCACGAATTAATATTGACATCGCTGCTCTTAGTGAAGTACGTCTCCATGATGAAGGCAGCGTTAAAGAACACGGCGCCGGCTACACACTTTACTGGTCTGGCAAACCCAAAACCGAAAAACATCTTTCAGGAGTAGGGTTTATGATTAAAAACTCCATTGCCTCCAAACTCGAAACCTTGCCAACAGGACACTCTGATCGCATTATTTCCTTATGCCTCCCACATGTTGTTCTCTTTAGTATAAATGCCCCAACTATGCAAGCAGACCCTGTAGAGAAAGACAAAATCTACACAGACCTACGCCACCTCGTACAAAAAGTCCCTGTGGAAAATAAAATTATTATCCTTGGTGACTTCAATGCCAGAGTAGGAAAGAACTCCAAAGCCTGGAAAGGTGTCTTAGGCAAGCATGGTGTTGGAAATTGCAATGATAATGGACGCCTCTTGCTAGAGTTCTGTGTAGAACAACAGCTGACTATTACAAACACTATCTTTCAGCAGAAAGATAGCTTGAAGACAACCTGGATGCATCCCTGATCTAAACATTGGCACCTCATTGACTACGTTCTAGTCCACCAGAGAAACATTCGCAATGTCCGTCATACTCGAGTGATGACCAGTGCAGAATGCCAAACAGATCATGTAAACTAAATCTTCATCTTAACTTCAAACCTAAGGGGGGGTGGCATCTTAAAGAAGAGACTCCAAGTCAACAATCTTCAACAAGCTACCATGAGAGATAACTTCCAGGCAAATCTGCAAACAAAACTTGAAGACCATCCTACAGATCCTTCTCCTACAGTGCTTTGGCAACATATCAAAAACAGTACCCTTCAGTCTGCAGAAGAATCCCTCAGTTTCTCCCACAAGAAGAATCAAGACTGGTTTGATGAAAACAACCAAGAGATCCAGGAGCTGTTGGCAAAGAAGAGAACTGCTCACCAGGCATACCTCACCCAGCCAACTTGCCATGTAAAAAAAGCAGCTTTCCATCTCACATGTAGTAAACTTCAACAAAAACTCTGAGACATGCATAACAAGTGGTGGATCAATATAGCAGAAAAGACACAACGCTGTGCAGATCTGGGGGATTATAGAGGATTTTATGAAGCTCTTAAAGCACTGTTTGGACCTACTTATCAGCTCCAAAGCTCCTTATACAGTACAGATTATACATTAAAAATTACTGATAAAGCCTCCAACCTGAATCGATGGGCTGAACACTTTCAAAGTCTCTTTAGTGCCAACCGAGTAGTCCAAGGCTCAGCTATCCAACATATGATACAAAAACCAATGAAAAATGAATTGAACATAGCTTCCACTTTGGAAGAGACCCTTAAGGCCATACAGCAGTTGAAAAAAAAAAGGCAGCTGGGACTGATGGAATCCCACCTGAAGTTTGGAAACATGGAGGTCATGTACTCCATGATAAATTCCACGAACTCCTTGTGAATTACTGGGAAAAGGGGGAACTGCCATCAGATCTCCGAGATGCAGTCATCATCACCCTGTACAAGAAAAAAGGAGCAAAATCTGATTGCTCAAACTATTGAGGCATAAGACTGCTCTCTATTGCTGGAAAAATCCTTGCAAGGATATTCCTGAACAGATTAGTTCCTGCCATTGCAGAAGAACTTCTTCCTGAAAGCCAATGTGGCTTCACAGCCAATAGGAGTACTACAGATATGGTATTTGCCCTTAGACAACTGCAAGAGAAATGTAGAGAGCAGAACAAGGGTCTCTATGTAACATTTGTCGACCTCACCAAAGCCTTGGACACCGTGAGTAGGAAAGGTCTGTGGCAGATCCTGGAAAGACTAGGATGTCACCCCAAATTCCTTAAAATGATTATCTTGTTACACGAGGGCCAGCGTGGTCAAATCAGATATGGCGATGCTCTTTCAGAGCCCTTTCTAATAACTAATGGAGTGAAGCAAGGTTCTGTTCTTGCGCCAACTTTATTTACAATCTTCTTTAGCATGATGCTTCAAAGGGCTACGGCAGATCTCGAAAAAGATGACGGCATCTATATACGTTATTGTACTGATGGTAGCTTGTTTAACTTAAGCCATCTGAGGGCTTGCACTAAGACTCTAAACTATCTGGTCCGTGAGCTGCTCTTCGCCGATGATGCTGCCCTTGTTGCCCACACAGAAGCAGCTCTGCAGCACCTAACATCCTGCTTCGCAACAGCTGCAGAGCTGATTGGGCTGGATGTCAACCTGAAGAAAACGGAAGTTCTTTACCAGACTGCACCACAGGGCGCACACCATCACCCCCACATTGCCATCAGCAACTCTGTCCTTAAGTCCGTTCAGCAGTTCACCTACCTGGGAAGCATCACCTCCTCAGATGCCAAGATTGACAAAGAGATCGATCACAGATTAGCAAAGGCACATAGCACATTTGGAAGACTTTACAAAAGAGTCTGGAGTAAGAAACACCTGAGGCGAAACACAAAAATCAGTGTATATAGAGCCATTGTACTGTCTATTCTCCTTTATGGGTCTGAAACATGGGTCACCTATTGCCACCATTTACGACTCCTTGAACACTTCCATCAGCGCTGTATATGCACAATCCTAAATATACACTGGACTGACTATGTGACGAATGTTGCTGTCCTTGAGCAAGCAAGGATCACCAGCATTGAGGCCATGATATTGAGAACACAGCTGTGCTGGGCAGGGCATGTTTCTAGGATGGACAACCATCACCTCCCCAAAATAGTATTCTACGGTGAACTCGCCATGGGTCAGCATAAGAGGGGTGCTCCAAAAAAGTGATACAAAGACTGCCTGAAACAACATCTCAGGCTCGGCCAAATTGATCAAGAGCAATGGTCCGGCCTGGCCTCACATCCGGAGGCATGGAGACGCACTATCCACAATGCTGCAGCCTTATTTGAGAACTGACGCCGAACAAGTCTTGAAGAGAAACAACAACGCAGAAAAAATCACAACCCAGAAACATCACCCAAGGAAACCTTCTGCTGTGCTTTCTGCAACCGGACTTGTCTATCTCGGAGTGGCCTTTTTAGTCATCAGCGCACTTGCAGAAAGCGCAGGATGAGTCCTTCCTCAATCTTCGTTTGCAAAGAAAAGCCAGAGAGAGAGAGATACATTTTATTCTGAAACACTCTGTCCTACACTGGTCTGCCATGCACAACGTGCTAAACAGTGATTTTGTTGCTGTTGTTGTTGTTGTTGTTTAATATGTTTTTATTGCACATCAGATAAGATAAAACCAAAAACCAAGAAGTATTCATTCAAATACTATTATCAGTACATTGCATTCTAAATGTCATTTTCTAAATCAAAATGCTTCTTGTTATATTATATAGTTTCTATTCTTTATGACTTCCCAAGGTTCCACCTACTAGACATTTCTGTCTTCGTTTTTATCTTGGTGGGATAAAAGAAACAAAATTAAAACACAATAAAACAAAACAGAAATAAAAAGACAGGTTTTGTTTTCTTTTTAAACATAAGAACTAGGACTAGTGCATCTGGTTTGGTTCACTTGGCCTAAATATCTGTTCTGGCTAACGGTGCCTCTCCAGGACCTCTGGCAGAGAACAATCTTTCCTATCATCTACTTATATTTTAACTGGAGATGTCAGTGGCGCAGTGGTTAAATGCCAGTACTGCAAGCCACCACGTCGCAAGTTCGATTCCAGCCGGCTCCAAGGTTCACTTAGCCTTCCATCCTTTCGTAGGTCGGTAAATTGAGTACCCAGCTTGTGGGGGCCAATTAGCTAACACACATTGGAAACTGTTTAATGCAGTTAGATGTGTAAATAGCTATTGCTTAAAACAATTTGTAAGCCGCTCTGATAGCCTTGTGGCTGAAGAGCGGGGTATAAATAAATAAATAAATAAAATAAAGTCAGGAAGTGAAGCTGGGATTTTCAGTATGTAATGCTTTTGGGGCATCCTCACTGAGCTGTCACTCTGCTCTGAATTCATCAGGCTACGTCAGGAATACTTGGTTGAGTTACCAGCACACCACCACCACCACCACCATCATTATTGTTGGCCTGTATTCTGCATCAGCTACTTGGCTAAGTATATTTAAAACAACCACAAAACTGAGAACATGCAAGAGGCTGACAATCATGTTTAAATATCTCTGCGGAAGCATACTTTAATTCCCAACAAAAATTGTTATGGATTTACCATCTCTTATACAGAATAATAAATAAATAAATAATGAACAAAATGATGATGATGATGATGACGATGGCCAGCATTTTGCTTCAGTTACTTGGTAGAGCTGGACCCCCATATCCATGGGGGGGGTGTTCCCAGACTTACCATGGATACAGGAAATCATGGATAACAACAAACCTTATTAAAATGATGAGTCCTTCCTGAATCTTTGTTTGCGAAGAAAAGCCAGAGAGAGAGAATATAAAGGAGTTCTGGTAAAAAACATACCATAGAGTTGCATTGGATGACCTAGAAGATGCCTAGAGAGGATGCCTCTCTAGGCATTTTCCAGCATGACTCTAGCGTCTCCTATTTGGGTCCCACGGATAACTGAAACTGTGGATATAGGTTCCATGACTATGAGGGTCTGATTGTAAAGTCAATGTAAGTATACTAAGTAACCTTTCCTGCCCCCCTGCAAAAAAAAAAAAAATGGAAAACATCATTTACCAGTGCTCCCATTGCTGGCATTCTGCCAAAGACTGGAATTGCTGAGCATGTTTAGCCAAGGAAGAGGTTAAGGGGAAGCTATTGGGGGAAATTCCATCCACTTGGGTTTCTTTTTTCCTTAAATATCTTCCCCAGCCCTGAAAATCATAGGTTCCCCCAGGTATGCTGATACACCCTGAAATCTCTCAGTAGCTTCAGCTGGACTACAGTGGTGCCAGGGATACTGAAAGTGTGTGCTGGCCGTGGTAAAAAATGCGGGGGGACTTCTCAATGGAGCTGGCACCTGCTATTCCTGCTCTTTGTGGATCAAAAAATACAGGATGTGGTGCTGCTTTGCTCCAAAGACAAAAATATATGCAGTGTATTTGGGCCCCAAACCCCTTTTCTGGATTACCAGGCCCCAGGAATTTGTTACTGGTTTCTCCCCTCATCAGCCCTGGGTCCTCTGAGAAGGTGGTTTCATCCAACTTTCAGGCTGGCCATGACAGAAAGTTGGTAATGTATGACAGGTGGAAACACAGACTAGTAAAATAAAGACCTCTCCATCGACGCCCCCTTGTCGTGGGAGAGAGGCTTGCATACCCTAATGATGTTTTGAGCTATGCTGGCGGTGGCATAATAGCCACTGGTAGGGTCTCCCATGCCAGACAGGTCAAAACCGAAGGGTCTGACAAAGAGCGTCAAAGGGCAGGATGGGCTCTCTAGCCTTGTGGCAACCGTCCTAGGAGAAGGAAAACTCTAATCCCAAACCCGGGCAGATGGTGCTCGTCCAACCCTATAAGGTCAACCATCTAAGAGAAGGAAACTCTAATCAAACCTACGGCCCGAGGAACTCGCTGCCACGTCCATGCTTGCAAGGCCACGGCAGATGAATCTCTGGTTTAAAGGGTGAGGCCAGTTCTGTGCACGCTGCGCTCCACCAGAAAAATCCATTGCACAGGCTCGAAAATAAAGAGAGATAAAAGGCAGCATCCCCAGAGAACGGGTCATCCCATTGCATGGGAAAGGATTTAAGGCCTAACCACATATGAGACAGAATTATGCAGGAGGCTAACTGGGAGAAGGCGAGGGCTCAATCGTGAATCGCACAGAGATCACCCTCCAACATTTGGCAGATAAAAACTGGGACACATGTGGCCAAGTAACATCAGATTGCCTTCAAGACAGCAAAAGTTATTCAAGAAGAAGAATCCACAAACTAGGACTTCCGGTCGGCGACGAGGCTGCGAACGGACGCTAGGAGCTGAGCTCGTGCGTTCGCCGGGTAGAAGGAGCCTGTGCATTGAAGAACTTTGCACAGGAATTTTCCCCCTGTGAAAGGGGAAACGGAGTGGGCTTGATAGGGGTTCATACCAGGGTTCTGCGCCCCCCTTCTTTTCTCTTGACGAGAGGGGGTGCGCAGGGCCAGCTGACGGAGCCCGAGAGCCGGCAACACTCCTGCCCGGCACCCCTCCGGGTGGAGGGGAAAGCAGCTTCACCGACTTTTTAAAAGAGGAGCCAGAACTATTGGTTGGCTGGGGACGCTGGATTGAAGCAGTACATTGTGAGTCTGAATTCAAAAAAATCTTTCCCAGTGGCGTTATACTTAAACGGAAGGATTAAAAAAAAAAAACGGAGACGGAGAGACGGGGAGCGTTGGAGAGTCTCTACTAAGACTGAAAATTTGAAGGCGACGGGGCGGGGAGCCACCACGGAAAGAAGTAGAGAGGCAGTGAACGGGAAGGAACGTGTGGCGCGGGCGGAAAAGAGCATTTGAAGGTGAAGAAAGCAAGATTAGAAGCTGTTTTGCATTGAAGAAGGAGGCTGGGACGTTGCCAGAGGAAAAAGACAGAGAGAGAGAGAAGGATTGAAGGGAAACGGGGCGAGTTGGCGAGTCGGAGCGGAATTGGAGTGGAGTGGAGTGGAGCAGCGCGTAATGAAGATCGAAGCGAAGTGAAGTGAAGAAAAGGACATAGTTTAAGTGGAGGGTACAAACGAAAGAGGGTGAAAAGAGAGCGAAAAGACTGTAAATCTGAGAGGGAAACTGTATAGGAGGAAGGAAAAGAAAAGACAAAAGGGTAGTGGGGAATTTGGAAGGGTGACAAATTGGGGCGGAGTGGGTAGCCATTAGAGAAAGGAGGAACAACGAGAAGGGGGAGAGAAAGTTTGGAGGGTCAATAAAGCCAGTGTAAAGCTGGAGTAACCTGAGATAGCCCCCTGGTGGTACTGAATTTTGGTGTTATATGAAATGGTAATTTGAGAATAAGAAATTTGAAGATAAAGATAATAGAATAACTAAGAGAGTTAGTGAGAATAGGAACTTAGAAACTTAGAAACGGCAGAAAGGAGGGGGAGAGGAGGTTTGAAGTAAAAGCGGTAAGGGAATATTAGAGTGGTGAACTGTGAACTGTGGTACTTCCCCCCTCTTGTCTTGTTCTGTTTTCCTTGCCCTTCTTAAAAATATTTGAGTTTAGACTAGGGGCTTCTCTCTCCTCCCTGTTTATTTATCAGCTACTCAGGATTGAATACAGACCCTCAAAGGTTGTGATATAGATATATTGAATTGTTTAGCTTTAAAAGTGATATACAACTTATTATTTGGTTCAGCATACCCTATTATCTGTGTAAACGGATTGTACCTGTGAATTGATATTGTCACTGAAATCGCCTTTAATATAATATATAGCATATATAGCATCATACATATACACACACATACACACATATATATATATATACACACAAGAATTTTTGAATGACTTTATATAGGATATAAATAGTATACATATACATACATACATATACACACACACACACATAAATATATACATACATTGTATATATATATAAAAAAATTGACTTTGCCTTAGTGACTTAGTGGGTACACAGTAGATCTTGAAAGAAATTAGATAGGAAAAGGGAGACAGAATGCCTGTTAAAAAACATACACAACCACAAATTCACACTTTAATGACAAGACGTCATTCAGGAGAAATGCCGGATATACAGCAAACATTATTGGATGAATTCAAGAAACTTAGAGAAGAAATGATAACAGAGGTGAAGGAGATGAGGAGAGACGTTAAAAAAGAATTAGATGAATTTGGGAAAAAACTGAATAAAATAACAACAGATGTAGAGAAACTAAATGAAAAGGTGGAGGAACTTCAGATAAAATCTAAGACGCTGGAAAAAACAACAGATAAAATGAATACAGAGCAGGAACAAATACAAGAAAAAAATTTAGAATTACAACTGAAATTAAGGGAAAATTGTTTGAAATTAAGGGGTCTGGCGGAGATGGAAAATGAAGATCTATATGAAAGGTTATTACCAGGACTAGCAAATTACATTAAAATCCCCCTGGAGAGAATTGAATTTGAGGTAGATAGAATGTATAGAATCAACTCAAAGATAGCAAGACAAAGAATGCTCCCTCGAGATATTGTTATATATTTTACGAGAGGGAAGATCAGGGATCGAATACTGCAGGAAAACTTTGAAACTAAACTGGTGATAGAAGATCATGAAATCGAGATATACAAGGATATCCCACCCCAGATACTAAAGAAGAGAAAGGAGTATCACTTTATTGTGTCCAAGCTTAGGAGAAAAGGAGTCCAATATAGATGGGAAAAAATAGAGGGGATAACAGTTATATATAATCAAAGAAAATATAGATTAAATACAGTAAAAAAAGCAAAGGAGTTTATAGGGAAATTTAAGAAAGAGTTTGGCGAGGCGGAGAAAGAAACAAACGAAGAAGGAGATATGGGAGAGACGAGCACTTTAAATAAGGGTAAAATAAAAGGAAAAGGAAAACAAATAGAAGAGATTGAAAACATGAGAGGTAGCGTAGAGGACAACACGAGGGAAACAGGAGAAAAAGAAGAGAGTGAAGAAGAAGACTTGGAGTTAGAGGAATTGAAGGAGGAAGAGGACGTGGGGGAAATAGGAAGCGAAGAGGAGGAAGAAGAACAAGAGGAAGAAATAGAGGATAGTTAAAATAAACAGACAAAAACAAACAAATAAAAAAGAAAAATATTATTGCTTATAAACGAACAAATAAATATAAGATAACTAATAAAAAAAAATGATGAAAAAGATTGTAAGTACGAAAATAAGGTTCATATCCTGGAACGTAAAGGGTTTAAACTCCCCTAATAAAAGAAACCAAATCTTCCATAGATTGGAAAAGATGAAAGCTGACGTAATATGCATACAAGAAACTCATATACGAGAGAAAGATCAAAGATTGTTGAAAAATAGGAGATTGGGTCAGGAGTTTATTAATTCAGGTCAAGAAAAGAAAAAAGGAATAGCTCTCTATATAAATAAAAAATGGTCAGCAAAAGAGGTAATAGAAGATCCAAATGGAAGATACATAGGAGTGGAAATAAACTTGTTGGGGAAGAAAACCTTGATTATAGGTATATATGCACCGTCAGAAAACAAAAATGTATTTTACAGAAACTTATTGAAGACAATTTTAGATACAGATTATGATAGTATGGTAGCCTTGGGAGACTGGAATGGAGTTCCAGACCCGATAAAAGATAGATCAGCAGGTAAACAAAGGAAATATCAGAAGCAAGGAAAACTACCCAATTCATTCTCAAAACTTGTGGAAAACTTATCATTGACAGATGCGTGGAGACATTTATACGGGGATAGAAAAGAATTCACCTTCTACTCTGAACGCCATAAATCTTCATCCCGAATAGACATGTTTATAATATCTAGAAATATTGCATTATATTTGGAAAAGATGGAAATACACCCGAAGATGATATCAGATCATAATTTAATAGAAATGACATTAAAGGATATTAAACGGGAATATCACTGGAGATTAAATGAAACAATTCTACAAGATGAAAAGATACAAGAGAGAATAACACAGGCTTTGGATAACTACTTTAAAGAAAACAAAGAAGAGGAGACATCAATATATAATGTTTGGGATGCGAGTAAAGCAGTCCTAAGAGGAATAATTATGCAAGCGAATTGGGAATATAATAAAAGGAAAAGAGAGAAAATGCAAAAGATGCAGGATATACTAAAAAAGAAAGAGAAAGAATATGAGGATGATCCTATGAATATAGAAAAGAGAGAGGAATTAAGAATAATACAAGATCAAACGAGGAAGGAATATATGAATGAGATAGAGAAGAAAATGAGGTTTGCCAAACAGAGATATTATGAAGGCGGAAACAAAATAGGCAAATGGTTGGCTTATAAACTAAGAAAGGAACAGGAGCGAAAACAGATTCTGAAAATAAAGGAAAACGGGAAAATAATAACACACCCGGACAAAATTAGAAATTGTTTTCAGAGGTATTTTACAAATCTGTTTAGAGAAAGGCAAATGAATGAGGATCGGAAAGGTAAAATTAAAGGATATCTAACTTCACAGAAACTGCAAAAAATAAGTGAGACGGATAGAGAAGAGTTAGATAAAGGAATAACGGAAATGGAAATTGAGCAAGCAATAAAAAAGCTAAAAATGGGGAAAACTCCAGGCCCGGACGGGTTTCCAGCAATATATTATAAGAGATTTGAAGGAGAATTGAAGACACCTTTGCAAAAATTATTCAATAAAATAATTACCGAAGGGAAAATGCCATCATCCTGGGAAAATGCAAATATTACAGTAATACCAAAAGAAAACAAAAATCCTGAAGAGTTAAAAAACTATAGACCTATCTCTCTATTGAACACTGATTACAAGATATTCGCAACGGTAATGGCAGAACGATTGAAGAAAGTGTTGAATGGATGGATAGGGGAAGATCAAACAGGTTTTCTACCAAACAGACATTTAAGATACAATATAAGAAAAATTGTAGATTTGATAGAATACTTTGACAAACATCCCGGGAAGAAATTTGCTTTAATATGCTTAGATGCTGAAAAAGCCTTTGATAGCGTAAACTGGTTCTGTATGTTGGAAACGTTGAAGGAATTGGGCATAGGACTAAAATTTGTGAATGGAGTTAAGGCGATTTACAACGAGCAAACCGCACAAATTATAATAAATGGTCAGCGAACAGAGAAAATAAGAATGGAAAAAGGGGTCCGCCAAGGCTGCCCTTTGTCGCCATTGTTATTTATAACAGTTTTGGAAATTGTATGTAGAGAAATAAGATCAAATGAAAATATACAGGGCGTCCGAATTAAAAAACATAACTATAAGCTGTCAGCTTTTGCAGACGACCTGGCCGTAACACTAGAAGACCCTTTAGAATCTATCCCAAACCTGCAGAGAGTTTTGGACAGGTTTGGGGAGGTATCAGGGGTAAAGATTAATAAAGAAAAAACAGAAATGCTAACTAAAAACGTAGGGAAAAAGGAGGAAGAAAAACTAGGAAAGATCTCTGGTTATCGAGTAGAAAAGAAAATCAGATATCTGGGAATAGTAATAACTAAAAATAACATGGACTTGGTAGAGAACAATTACAAGAAAAAGTGGAAAGAGATCAGAAAAGACCTAGATAATTGGAAGCATCTGAATTTATCTATTCTGGGCAGAGTGGCAGCGGTTAAAATGACAATACTTCCAAAGATGCTGTATACTCTCCAGAATTTGCCAGTACTGTGTAATGACAAACTATTCAAAGAATGGGATAGGGATTTATCCAGATTTATATGGAATAACAGAAGACCGAGAGTTAAGTGGAAAATACTGCAGGAGGAAAGGGACAAGGGGGGGTTGAGTCTACCAAATTTAAAGTTATATCACCAAGCAAGTGCTCTAATATGGCAATCGGAATGGTTTTCTCTAAGTAATGATAAGATTATAACCTTAGAGGGAAATGGATTAAGATACGGTTTTCATGCCTACCTGTGGTATGAGAAGGAACAAATAGACAAAAATTTTAATAATAATTTTATCAGGAAATCTTTATTAAAAGCATGGAAAGATCTGAAGAGGAAGATGTATTATAAACTACCATTGTGGGTTTCCCCCCAGGAAGCTTTTAGGCGTACTGAGATGCCTCATTTAGAAACATGGTGGACGTACGCAGATATATTATATATTCAAAAAGGAGATTGCAGATTGAAAACAAGAGAAGAGTTAGAGAATGAACAAAAAAAATGCAATTGGTTTCAATATAGGCAGATTATGGAGAGATACAACATGGACAAAAAGCTGGTTGGAATTGAAGAGTTAAGAACAGAATTTGATGAGCTGATTATGAACAAGAAAGACTTTAGATTATCAAATGTATATAAATTGTTGTTAAAGTTAGACTTGGAAGGGGAATCGGTGAAGGATTTCATGATTAGATGGTCAAAAGATGTAAGAAATAACATCCTGATAGACGAATGGGAGATACTATGGAAAAAGAATATGAAATTTACGGTGAATAGTGAGTTAAAAGAAAACTGTTATAAAATGCAATACCGCTGGTACATGACACCTTCAAGATTAGCAAAAATGTATAAAGCTAAAATAAACAAATGTTGGAAATGCGGTGAGATAGAGGGCACCTTTTATCATATGTGGTGGTCATGCAAAGCTGCGAAGGAGTACTGGATAAATATTCATAATTTGATAAGGAAAATAATTAGGAGGAATTTCAGCTTAAAACCAGAACTATACCTTTTAAACATGATTGGTAAAGAATTCCCGAAAGAAATCAAAAATATGATGCTTTGCATGGTCACCACAGCACGAATTGTATATGCGAGGTATTGGAAATCAAAAACAATACCAAATTGCGAGGAATGGTTGAGAAAGTTATGGGAGGTTGCCCAAATGGAACAGCTTACTTGTTGGATTAAACAACAATCCATAAGGGACTTTAGAAAAGAATGGAGTAGTATAATTGAATATTGGAAAACGGAGAAGATTGGGATGAGAGAATTCTGGTTTGAAGACTAATCGAATTATATTCAAATGTATCAATTTTGTTAAAATTTATGAATTTAATAATTGATGTATGTAAACTCTCTGTCGGAAATACAGGAGGAATGCTACAAATGGTAAATGATAGATGAAGTGGTATGAGGGGTATGAGATTCCTGTTAGTAATGACTTAGAGGTATAAAAACATTCAAAAGGGAGATAGAAAGACAATGTTAGAAAGAAATTAAACTCAGACAACATTGTAAAGGAAGTAATGAAACTTTTATTGTATGAAAAAAGTTGAAAAGACAATAAATTAAAAAAAAAAAAAAGAAGAATCCACAAACTAGGAGAGGCTGCAGCAGTTCGCTTTTGCCCGAGCCTACTGAGAAGGGCAAGATTCCACCTCCTCCTCTTCTGTCTTCTACCCCCGAAACATTTGGAAGAACTTCCCGACAAGAAGAGCTGTTCAGCAGTGGAATACACTGCCTCAAAGTGTGGTAGAGTCTCCTTCTTTAGAGGTCTTTAAACAGAGGCTGGATGGCCATCTATCAGGAGTGTTTTGATTGTATGTTCCTGCATGGCAGAATGGGGTTGGACTAGACAGCCCTTGTGGTCTCTTCCAACTCTATGATTCTTCCTCCTGCTAAGCTGAGTGCAAACTACTTTTGCACTTTGAACCCAGTTTCCAGCAATTGAAGTGACCTGAGGAAAATGTGGGAAGGTGAAGGACAAGAGAATAACTGGGACATTTTAAAAGCAGATAGAAAAGTGGGATGACAGAGGATTAAACAGGACTATCCATGTCAAATCAGGACCATTTCAAGGTATGAGATGTTGTAGGAATCATAGAATAGAATCATAGATTTGGAAGAGACAACAAGGGACATTCAGTCCACACACACACACACACACCCGCCACACAGGAACACACAATCAAAGCACTCCTCCTTTCAGGTGTTTCATACACATGAGAACCTTTAACATAGGAGGTGGGTAATCATGAGGACCTCAAGATGTTGCTGGACTGCCCCTCCCAGCATTCCTCACCAAGGGCGATGCTGGCTAGGGTTGCAGGAAATTGTAGTCCATCAAACACTGAGGGTCCCTGGGTTCACAACTGAACACATTTCTTCCTCACAGCACTCTAAGCCATTTTTCATGGGACACAAAGGCAGCTAGGGGGCCCACAGTTTGGAAATTACTCCCTTAATCGACAAATGGAATAAGGGAAGTTGCGTAGCTTGGAGACGTTATGACACTGCGGCAGATTGATTTCAGAACCCAGCTTTTTTCATCAGGAAGCTGAAATCACTTTTTGCTGGTCCATTTCTACATCTGGCTAAGAAGAACAGAGTTTTTGGTGGAGGGGCAGAGTTGAGGTGAGGAATGTTAACATAACAATTACAGGAGAAAAGGCCTGTTGCCATTCTGATGAATCTTTCCCCCACCATTCCCTGCAAAAGGCTGTTTAACCCCTCTGGTGTCATGCTCTCCTTTTTTAATTCTCATGAAAGTTGGGAGGAGGAGAGGAGGGGGCACCAAGACTCCTGTGATGGAAAACGAGCTGCATGCATGGTTCACAGGGCTGCAGAATTGAGAGCTATTAAATACTAAAAAGACAAGGTGAGAAACAATTTGCAAACATCTCCTCTTTTTATAGACTGCAGCTATTGAGAAAAATTGAGTGAATTCCCTAGCTGCCCGGACAGCAGTCTCTTTCAAGATTCCATCAATTTTTTACGGTACAATCAATATTTATGAATCCCCAAAGAAAACCAGGAAAGAGAAACATAGCGAAATGTTGGCAGGGTTTTGTTTTGTTTTGTTTTGTTTCCCTTTGGTTTGGCTTCTTTAAACTACACCATTTGAAGAGATGCAACACAAAGACCTAAATAACTTTTAAAATCATCTCACTGACAATCAAAGTACCTAACCTAATCGATATGTTTTAATGTCAGTGGTTATATTAGTGTTACTCTAAGAGAATAGACAACAACCTGAAGGGTTGGGGAAGAACCTAAAATAAACATTTCAGGGAGGGAATGTGGGGTTGCTAAAGACCATATTTTATAACTCTTAAGCATTCTGTAATTTCCTGCTTAAAAATTCAAAGGAAATGCCATATTGAAAACACATTTTTCCCCACTTAATGCACAAATGCATTAATAAGATTCACATCATGCAAGCAATGAGTTCCTTTTCCTCCTACTCCTTTTTTTCCACCCACCAGGCAACTGGAAAACAGAAAGATTTCTATAAAAACTAAGCAAACAAATCTACATTCCTTTAATGGCTACTTTCGGTTTAATATCCAAACTTATTTAAATAACTCTGAACCCTCCTGCTGAGAAATATTGAAACTAATGGATTCCTGTGTGTGCAATCTCCATTTAAATGTAGAGTTTAATTTCCCTCTGGGCTAAACCTGTGTAAAACTTGACTTGAAATGTCCCTCTGTTTTTTAAAAAAAACCACACACAACCCACAATATTTAGGGGGAGATGCCTTTGATTTTATTTAAAATTTATTTTGTACATTACAAGCAAACGGCAAAGTCTCAGATGAACTCCTCAAATTGCACTTGTATAAGTGCCAAATTTACAATTGTCACTGGGGATGGAGAAAAATTCAGGGAGGGGGAGAAATATACAGTACATGGAACCAATTCTGCTTCCCTGGGAAGAGTGGTGCAAAATTAACCTCATGTCTAAGGAGCAGGGAAGTTTATGTGTGTGCACAAGTATAACACAAGAGAAATCTCTTCTGCAAATTATCTGGGAGGTTTTACTGAGATGGGAGCAGATTTCATTGGATTTGGGCCTGGGAGGTTAGTGGTGAGGTTTTTTTAAAGCAAGATCTATGTAGGGACACTCTCTAGATTTTCAGACAACACTGTTATAGTGTTACTATTCCACTATATTTGCTATGGCTGCCTCCTGTTGAATCCTGGGATTTGCAGTTTAGGGAGGGGCGTTTGCAACTCTCAGCCAGAGATCTCTTAGGCCTCACTAAACTACAAACCCCAGAATTCCACAGGAGGCAGCCATAGCAGTTAAGGTGGAATAGTAACACTATAACAGTGTAGTCGGAAAATCTCCTCTCTCTCTCGGGCTTTTCTTCGCAAACGAAGATTCAGGAAGGACTCATCCTGCGCTTTCTGCAAGTGCGCTGATGACTGAAAAGGCCACTCCAAGATAAACAAGTCCGGTTGCAGAAAACACAGCAGAGGGTCTCCTTGGGTGATGTTTCCGGGTTGTGGTTCTTTCTGCGTTGTCGCTTCTCTTCAAGACTTGTTCAGCGTGAGTTCTCAAATAAAGCTGTAACATTGTGGATAGTGCGTCTCCATGCCTCCCGATGTGAGGCCACAGCGGAATATTGTTGGCCGATCAATTTGGCCGAGCCTGAGATGTTGTTTCAGGGAGTCCTTGTATTGCTTTCTTGGAGTGCCCCTCTTACGCTGACCTATGGCGAGTTCACCGTAGAGTACTATTTTTGGGAGGCGATGGTCCTCCATCCTAGAAACGTGCCCTGCCCAGTGCAGCTGTGTTCTCAATATCATGGCCTCAATGCTGGTGATCCCTACTTGCTCAAGGACAGCAACATTCGTCACATAGTCAGTCCAATGTATATTTAGGATTGTGCATATATAGCGCTGATGAAAGCGTTCGAGGAGTCATAATGGTGGCGATAGGTGACCCATGTTTCAGACCCGTAAAGAAGAACAGACAGTACAATGGCTCTATACACATTGATTTTTGTGCTTCGCCTCATTGCATATACAGAATTTTGTGCTTCGCCTCATTGCATATACAGAATTTTGTGCTTCGCCTCATTGCATATACAGAATTTTGTGCTTCGCCTCATTGCATATACAGAATTCAAAAACATAGCCATGTTAGTCAAGAATATCCAGACTGATTCCAGCATCTAAGGAATCATAGAATCATAGAATTGCAGAGTTGGAAGAGACCACGAGGGAAGTAGATTAAGTCTACAAAAGCTTATGCTACATTTTTTCTCTCTGTGTGTTAGGGGCTTACTGCACTCCAAAGTAAAGCAGCAGGGCAGCAGGAGGTTTCCGTCCATGGGAGACCAAAGTAAAACCATATCTTTTTGCTATCAGACTTTTTTGGTTAGCAAAAAGACGCAGTTTTACCTTGGTCTCCCTTGGGACTGGAACAGAAGAACGACAACATCATGCAGTAAGTCAGCACAGAAGACGGAACCTTCCTACTGCCCTTCTGCTTTACTTCGGAGTGTGGTAAACCCCTTAGTCTCAAAGGTGCTACAAGATCCTCTTGCTTGTTGCATATAGAAATGTCTATGCACATTTGGCTTTGCCATTCACTGATGAGGTGACATTATGTAACTTCTTGAGCATCAAGTTACTCTCTGGCTCCTTGATGCAGGAATGTGCCCTTTATAAATGTAATAACAGACAGAATGATTTGCTCAGGAGCTATCCACAGTGGTTGTTGGGTTGGGTTTTTTTTAAGCAGCTGTATTTGGCTTTGTTCTTGTTTTTTAATGGCTAAATTCCGCATCATTGGAAAACTACTACAGTGCAATTAATTATCAAAGATTACACTTTCCTTTAGATACCTTTGCAACATTAGGGAACACCATATACGCATGCAGGAATCTGATGTATTTGCAGATTGCTTTTAGTGAGGCTTATTTGTTCCAATTTAATCAGTCAAGCCAGAATGCCAGCTATTTATATGTCTACTTTAAGTGTTGTTCCCTAGTGAAGATCCCACCCTCCCGTCCAGCATGCAGGGAGGTATCTTGGTAATTCAGTCTCTTTTTCTTGACTAGATATGCCCATTCAAGGGAATCTCTATAGACTGGGTCTGTGCTGGATCTATTTCTATATTTAATGACACATTTCATCACCAGGGAATACTTTATTGAACCATCTCTGCTGAAATTGTACTTTTTTTTTTCAAGAGTGGCAAACCACAAAAGAACTATAGGTTCTTAAAAGATTTCAGTCTGTGACAGAATATGTAGAATATGTGTGTATACATTTGTAAAGAAAGAGTAAAATACCTGTTAAAGAGACCCTAAACACAGACAGCTTAGGTACTAGATACTTAGATACTAGAAAGGAATAAACCTGCTCCCACTTCAGATTACATGAAAGGCTCACAAGGGCTCATCCATGTTTTTTAAAAAGCATATGGAAAACTTTCTTTCTTTCTTTCTTTCTTTCTTTCCTTCCTTCCTTCCTTCCTTCCTTCCTTCCTTCCTTGCTGTCCATCCTGTATCCCACTTCTGAGACACAAGGCAACTAACAAAAGATACAGCTAAAAGTTTACATCATATAAAAGTTAAAAATATACTTAAACTATCACTAAACATTAAAAGCAATTCAGCCAGACACTTGCAGATCAAAGATGACATCTAGTGAAACCTCAGTGGTTCCCAGCAGTAGATGTCAACAGTTTGTGTTTGGCTATGGGGCATAACCAGATGCTTCTCTGATCCTTCCTCACTCTCCATCATCCATGGAATGGTTGTTCAGGGAAGCTACTACACCAAAAGCATGAGTCCTGGGGGTGGTAATGGGGGAGCCATGGTGGAATTCCACCTACAGAACTCTTATACAGGTCATCCCCCGAATCTGCAAAGGATACGTTCCTGGATTTACCGTGTATAAGTGAAACCACAGATAATAGCAAATCCTATTAAAATAAAACAACTTCCTGTACAAACATACCATAGAGTTGCATTGGTGGGCCTTCCTAGAGAGGACACCTCTCTAGGCATTTTCCAGCGCAACATATTTTGTGTCCCTCGGATAATTGAAACTATGGATATTGGTTCCACAGATATAGAGCAGGGTGACCCATACTACTGTACAATGTCAGATCTCAGCCAAAAGTTCATGCCACAGTAAATGTATTCTTCTTCAAAACCAAACAGAAATAGCTTGAAAGAATTCTGTGGCTGAGATCTTATACATGTTTAATACAGCATAAATTGGGGTCAACAACAGCAGGCCTGGCATTCCACATTGCACCATGGCTGAAACTGGAAATGATGTGGCATCACTTGTGGTTTCATTTTTGGCCATTTGGAGAAAGGATTGTGGGGTTTGACAGGGCTTGAGCCTTATTCATAAGGTTACCACAAGTCATTGTCTACTTGATGGCAGTTAAGGACAATCACAATATTATGGGATTTGGGAAAGTGGGCAGAGCAAAACAACTGTGTTGTGCAGCAGTTTGGGTGATTTTTATGGAGATTTGGGGGGGGGGAACAGCCTGAAGAATGATTTTTTTAAATGTGGGGGTCAGGGAGCTTGCAGGGTTGTGATGGCATGGCCTGGATTCCACTATGGCGCAAGTGAATATGCAGCACGCACCACGGCTTTGAGTTTTTCTGTGGCACATCAATCAGCTCCCTACCTACCAAGTTAAAAAAAATAGCAAACAGCTGTGTTTGTGCTTAGAGAATGATTGGCTGCATTAAGGGTGGCACTTTCAGAACCTGAGAAAATGCAACAGCCTGCCCAACCATTTTTTGTACTAGCAAGGTGGCCCAACAGGACACTTTTAGTTTCTAACACATGTATAAGTTCCCCTAGGGAAGTACTGTAGTTAGACATTTTTGTCTGATGTGAAAAATCCACATAGAGCTGAAGATCACAAAAGCAGAGTTATTATAAATGTGGTGTCACTATGCATGTAGTTAAGCACAGATGTGCACAGAGGTTCGTGACAACGCATATATCCATTTTGCTGTGCCTTTGGCTGCACATTGAGAGGGTTCAGTTGTGCAACATTGCCATTCCTTACCAGTGGTGCATGGGCAATCAATACGTAACTCCACATGTGAAGATTTATACTACGCAATACTGCAACTGTCCTGATTTGGCAGAGACAGTCCCAATTAATCCTCTGCCATCCCACTGTTCAGTTGCTTTTAAAATGTCCCAGTTTCTCTTTTCTTTATCACCCTTTAAAAAATGTCCACAAAATGGTATCCATTAGGAGAAATGTGTGCCCAAATGCATGGAAGCTCTTCTTCAGACTTTTTATAAAGAAACATTAAAGTGGGACAAGAGGGGCTTAATACTAGAAAAACAGAGAGAAAACAAAATTGACAGATTTCTCCATGCCTATATCTCACTACACTGAACAGTTTACACAAAGCCCTGCCAAGCTTGGGTTCCCTTTAACGACTTTACCAATATTACGTAGCTCCTTATCTTTCAACCCATTTTATCAACAGTAGTAACAACAATGAGGGAGGGGGAACCCACACCAAACAAAACAGAACAATCAATGTCCCCAATTTGTGGTTTTCTTTTGACTGCGAGTAATATTCATGTCTGCATGAGGATGGCATGTAATTAACATGTCATAATCAAAATGACTAAGTTTGACACATTATAATCACTGCATGGAGATTATAGCATAGCCACAGGCGATCTGAACAGCCTATCTTAATATCATTTGCATAATGAAAGCATGGTGTCAGTAATAGCTTTTTTTTCCCCTTCTCTCTCTCTCTCTTTCTCTTGTTATCATAATTTCACCTAGGGCTGTAAGGGACTTTTTTTGGTACTGTCAGATGGTGCATGTTAAAAGCTGCTGTGGCTTGGAGATTTTAGTCTAAATCAGAGTGGACTGACTCCACTCTTTTCCAGTCTACCAATGAGATTGCCACTTTACTACATTCAGCAAGGCCTAACCAACACTTTTCAAATCTACTAAGAAAAAGCGCACACAACTCATAATCTCTTAACGCGGCCTAACTAAGCAGTGGTTTCACTGGTGCAAATCAGATGCTCTTTCACACTGCACAGGTATAGTGCCAACCACTGCCACCAAATGTGAGGGCTTCCTCTTATCCCCACCTCTACCACCAATGCAAGGACCTCCTTCTGTCCCACTGTTGTGGCCATCAGCTGTGGGGACCTCCTAGATCCCTCTTTGTTCCTGTGTGAGATTTTATTAATCTTCTATCCCCACCAGACACCACCACACTTTATTAAATACTGCCACCACAGGCACCATGTCTCAACTCAGCTTTCCAATATGTAATATTCCCAGAGTCAAAAGCATATGTAATACAAAAATAATACTTTAGTAACAGAATTTGAACATATCATAATAGATTAATTATTCAATATTTCTAAAACACATCTCTCACTCCCTCTCAAATTCATCTTCTAGCTAACTCAGGAGATTTTCAGACAGGCAAAAATCGCCCCTTGCCGCGCGAGCAGCCTCCCGAAACTGCTGCGCGGCAAGGGTCTTTTTCGGACGACGCTGTGCCTCTAGCGAAGCCGTCCGTGTCACTTCCGTGAAGCTTGGGACGGCTCCGCGTCATATTTCAATCACGGGCAGCCTCCGTGCTTGAAATATGGCGCGGAGCCGTCCCAAGCTTCACGGAAGTGACACGGACGGCTTCGCTAGAGGCACAGCGTCGTCCGAAAAAGACCCTTGCCGCGCAGCAGTTTCGGGAGGCTGCTCGCGCGGCAAGGGGCGATTTTTGCCTGTCTGAAAATCTCCTCAGACTCTCTAACTCACTCAAACTCTTAATCCTTACTCACTAACTAACCTGACAACTCTCTCCTCCTTTCTGACCAAATGTCAAATCCCAGCCTTATTCAAATCCCCTTAGACATTCCACCAATCACCACTCACTCACAGCATTCCATACTTTCACTCCCTCTTGACAGATCCGTATCTAATAATATCTAATACACAGTACATACATAACTATATTACTTTAAGATCTAATAAATGACACAAAATTGGAATTGATGGGTTTACGAAAACCTCACAATGCAGGACAGGATGGTGTTTCAAGGGGAGATTTCCTTGGGATTGGGGTTGGAAAGGTCACTTGATAGTGTGGTTGGATGACACATTGCTGGGGTGCCCAAGAAGGAATTAGCACATAGCTCCTTAATGGCTTTGTTTACTGGGGGCTTCTGCACATTCCTAGTTTGGGTTTGCTTGTTAAAATATTTTCTAAGACACCTTACCAGGTCCTTGTGACCTCCACCTGACCTCTTTCTGGCATTACCCCAGTCAACATGACCCCTAGAAGTGTCCAATATTTTCAATTTTTAGATATGGGGGGGGGAGTAGGAGAGGCTAGCAATCCCCCCAAATGGAAGCCATGAGGGGGAGCCGCATGGTTTCATTTTTGAAAACTGCATGACCAGGACACAGGGTTACAAAGGAACACACACTGGGTAGGAGGAACAGGGGTGAGGTTGCCATAGATCTATCCATATATATAAAATGCTTGGGTCTGTTTCCTTTTCCAGTGTGCTGATTGGCTGATTACCCAACCAATCCCCTCCCTCCTCTCACTCTCTCAGCCACTCACCACCCACATGTAAAACAATGCAATATTTTTCCCCTAAAATAATAGTGTGTAACTGAACCGTGTGAACCTTTCAAATCCACAAGAACAGCATATATTATGCTGGATACAGCTAGTATTCCCTTAATATCTAATAAAGGAAACAGCATTTTACCCTGAAAAGTCCAGAACATCTCGCCCAAATGTCCCAGTTTTCATCTGTGAAAAACTGGAGGGTATGGCAGGATAGAACCATGAAAATTAAAGAGAACCACAGATCTACAACTGTATAGTATGAAAGGGCACCAGATCTCCAGAGAACCTACACCAAAATGGTCCCAGTTTTAGCTCACTATTGGCTTATTCTCTGTATCTCCCAGCAAAGAGTTGCTTCTTTGCAGAGAGAGAGAGAGACTGACAGACAGAAAGACTTTCATCCAGGGCTTAGAAGGAAAACATCACAAATAACACCTATAATGTGTTACTTTGTTTAGCAATAAGGTCAAAAATACCCTTTTTAATATTTTGATGTCAGCATGTTATAGTTAGTGTAATAGTTTGATGTCAGCATGTTATAGTTAGTTTATAGTCTAGGATGTATCCACATTACATATTACCAAAGTCTGCCTTCATTCATGCTGTCCCTTTATTTGAGAATAGAGGGGTAATTGTCTTGCCAAGCTCTGGTGGTTTGGTTGTAGTTTTTCCCCTTGAAAGCATCCAAAGAAATCTGTATATATCTCTCAAGGCATGTGAAGTCCTTGTGGGCCTTGATCAAAGCCATTTGCCTGACTAAAAATAGACCCAGTCAGCAGTTGTATCCACATCATCAAGCCTAAAGCTTTGAATCCAAAAGCCACTTTTAAAACATGACATGCGTGTGGGGGGAAAAAACAAGGAGGTATATTTTTCTGGCTTTTTTCCAGCATATTTGTGTTGGAAAAACCATTTGGCCTTCCGAGTTACACTACCAGCTAACCTCCTGCATTAACCATTTCTCACTTCACCTATGCTCAACAGTTCTTTTTGTGCATGTGTATCTCACAGTCTTGCTGCATCATGGATTCTGTCTTTCTAAATAGTACTTCAGCTGGAATTAAAAATGAAATGCACAGATATAGGATGGGTGACACCTGGCTTGAAGACAGTACATGCAAAAGGGATCTGTCTGTCTAGCTATCCATCCATATATCTATCTATTTATTTATTTTAGGTATTTATACCCTGCTCTTCAGCCACAAAGGCTCTCAGAGCGGCTTACAGATTGTTAAGCAATAGCACTTTATACATCTACGTCATATTAAGCGGTTTCCAATGTATGTTAGCAAATTGTCCCCACAAGCCAGGTACTCATTTTACCAACCTATGAAAGGATGGAAGGCTGAGTGAACCTTGGAGCCCTTGGGATTGAACTTGCAATGTGGTCACTTGCAGTACAGACATTTAACCACGACACCACCAGGGCTCTCTAGGAGTCTTAGTGGACCACAAGCTGAACATGAGTCAGCAGTGTGATGAGGCAACTAAAAACCCAAGGCGATTCTAGGGACTTTTTCGGACAAGTAAAATGCAGCGCAAGCAGCCTCGCCATGTTGCAAGGCTGCTTGCGCTACATTTTACTTGTCCGAAAAAGTCCTAGGCTGCATCAATAGAAGCATAGTGTCTAGATCAAGGGAAGTAATAGTGCAACTCTATTCTGCTTTGGTCAGACCTCACCTGGAATACTGTGTCCAGTTCTGAGCACCACAATTCAAGAAGGATATTGACAAGGTAGAATGTGTCCAGAGGAGGGTGACCAAAATGCTAGAAGGTCTGGAAGCCATGCCCTATGAGGAGCAACTTAGGGAGCTGGGTATGTTTGCCTGGAGAAGGTTAAGAAGTGATATGATAGCCACGTTTAAATATTTTAAAGGATGTCATACCAAGTGTGGGGCAAGCTTGTTTTCTGCTGCTCCAGAGACTAGGGAACAGAGCAATGGGTTCAAACTACAGGAAAAGAGAATCCACCTAAACATTAGGAAGAACTTCCTGACAGTAAGAGCTGTTTGGCAGTGGAATGCACTGCCTGGGAGTGTGGTGGAGTCTCCTTCTTTGGAGGTTTTTAAACAAAGGCTTGATGGCCATCTGTTGGAAATGCTTTGATTGTGTATTCCTGCATGGCAGGGGTTGGATTAGATGGCCCTTGTGATCTCTTCCAACTGTATGATTCTATGAATTCTTTATCACAGTCTATGTTACAGAACTTTAGGCGTACTTAGCTATGTAGCAGAGATGCTAAGAATTAGTGAATTGTGAAGGTGCAGATCAGGGCACCACATTGGGTTTTACCATTGTGCATCAGCACTCCTAACTTGTGTTCCAATGTGCATCAGTCCTGTGGTGCATCAGTCCCATTGTGTGTTTGTCCTGTTGCTCATTGGTCACTTTGTTAGATCCCTTGTGTAGTTACATAACTTGCTGAATATGATGTTACTGACCTACTCGATTCTATTACTAACTTCTATTACTAACTTCTGTTAATTTAGTAATAGAATTTACCCCTTCTATTACTAAATTCTATGAATAACTTCAAGGCTTGACTTCTGTAATCCACTCTACATGGGGCTACCTTTGTGCCTGCTCCGGAAACTTCAATTGGTTCAAAATATGGCAGCTGATATTACACCAATATTAAAATCTCTTCACTGACTGCCAGTCAGTTTCCAGGCAAGGTATGAAGAGTTGCTTATTACCTTTAAAGCCCTTTATGGCATGGAGCCAGGCTACCTATGGAATTGCCTTCTCCCACACAATCCGCCCCGTACCATTAGGTCCTCTGGGGAAAATCTACTTCAGACGATCAGAACTACGCTGGCTACTTATGAAGAAGTAGGTCCCCCAAGTGAATTCTTTGCAACTGAAATGCATTGTGGACCTTGTTGTCCTTTTCAAAAATTATTTTTATTGGCTTTTAAAAGTATGGTTACTGTGGATTGGCTTCAGTGCAAAGTGGGGCTGGGGCTTCCAGTGGACAGGACTCCATTCCGGCACTTCTTTAAAAAAAATTGATTGTGTGCATGTCTGGATCTCCATTTATACATTAATATGGTGCTCTGGGACAATATATACAGCATTTGCATATTTGCATGCACCAGCAAACGGGGGGAAACTGGTGCAGGATTTCTCACCAGTGTAGTAAAACTCTTAACCTGTCTGAACTTGGAGTATAAGTATTTTTTGCAATAGTGAAAGCACACACAATCCAACAGGTTGTTGTAGTGGTGGGAGTGGGGGTGATGCTAACTTTATACCCCACCTACTTTCCCAAAACCAAGATTCAAGGCAGACACAACTAGAGATGCAAAATTTCTGGAAATTTTAAAGCCATGGGGGGGGGGGGGAAGAGACAGTTTTTTTCTTTTTTCAGAAAAAAATGAAATTTTCAGAAAAAAATGAAAAAATGCAACACTAGCACTATTTACAGATTGAAAGTCACTGTTACTTTAGGAACATAAAATATGACTATGGACAATTTGATTTGGCATAAAATTATCACAATTGGTATATTAAAAATACAGTGTATTCAAACAACTAGCTGTATCCAATATAATACGCCATTATAGTAAATTTGAAAGGTTCACATGGTTCAGCTACATGCTATTATTGTGGGGGAAAATACCAGCAAAATATATGCAACCACCAAGCAACCACCTAGCTGGCTGGCTCTCCTGCCCTGGACTCGCAGGCCTCTGTGGCACGACGGCTTCTCCTCTTGCGCTCCCACAGCGAGGTGTATAGTGAAGGTGGAGGAGGGGCTCCATTTAGATTGAGTGGCAGAAGTGGATTATAAGGAATTTGCTTATGGGTGGTGATTGGCTGAGGGAGTGAGAGGAGGGAGGGGCAATGTTTCCTAAGCGGCCAATCAGCATGCTGGGAAAGGAAACATACCCAAAAGTTTTATAGAGAGAGATTATTACAAACAGAATTTACTTTTATTTTTTTTAAAAAAAAATTATTTGTTTTTATTTGTAACAAAAGGAGCAACAATCTCCGGAACTGTACGGAACCTCTTTGGTTTTGCTAGTTCATGTGGAGAATATATGAACACCTTGTCTTAAATATTTTATTCATCATGCTAAAATGAAACATTTGATAATCGATTTTCTTCCTTTTTTCAATTTTTGGGAAAAAACAAAAAAGGCTTCAGGAAAAAAAAAACACAGAAAAATGGTTATTTTCTGAATTTTCCCAGGGGGTTTTCCAGACCTTAACATCTCTAACCACAACACTGACCCTCCATTAAATTCCTCATCATAGAAAATGTTCATCTACAAATGTGAAGGATTTTTCTAACACAAAAGTAATCTTTGTAACAACATCCAACCCTAAAGGTGTGATCACTCGACACTCCTACATCATATATCACAAGGAAGCATTTGTTGTCCTAAAGCTTCAAGGAAACAGCACCTTTCAAAGATGATGTTTTCAGAAACCAGAATACAGGTATATCTTTTGATGAATGACTAATAATGTTTAATAAAAATTTGATATGTGTAAAAGGGAGAGGGGGGAAAAACCTTCTGAAAGCAGCTTTTTAATATAGCAAGAGTTCTGTGGGGAGGAGATTTCTGTCAAAATATGTTTTCTGACCTATTTTACTTGAAATATTGGTTTCTTCTCCCACTTCTTCCGTGCCTCAGTCCACAACCGATTCTATTACATTAGCAAACGGTAATCCTTCAGCAAACATTGAGCATTAGGAATTATAAGGTTATCTTATGGCAGAGAAATGAGGCAGGCACTGGAATAATGCAATCCTATACAATTTCCCCAAATAGTTAAGGAGGGGGTTTTGCAGAAAACCTAATATACAAGACAGTGAAACTATGAAACCCTCAAAAATCCTTTCAATGAGACATAAAACTATTATTTCAGAACCATGATGCATATGACAGAGATGACCAGCTTCCAGCAGGTGCCAGATTAATTTACAGTTGGAATGAATTTATTCCCCAGATTTCCCTCAAAATTAACTTCATTTTGATGCCAAACGTTCACTGTACGTTTTCGGTATATTCCAATATCTCTGGGACATTTAAACTGTTATTAAGCATTCTATGATATTTGATTTCATTATTGGATATTTGACTGCTAGTATTTAACAGCAGTTAAAGTTTTGCCTCACAAACATTGAGCATCTGACATTATTAAATTTGCAACATACAATTGTATTTAGTTTTTGAATAATTTTAGAGCTGACATGCAATTGCATTAGTATTTAAAACGATTTTATTGGTGATACACAATGTACAAAATTGTGTGCAAAATACATTTTGTACACGTATCTCATATGATCTGGCATTTGAGACCTGTTGATTTAAAAAAAAACTGCAAGAGACGTCAACAAATATAGAGAAAATTGGCATATTATCACATTTTACATTCAAATTCTAACTTGGTATCTTAATTCTGAATGGCAAGGATTATAAATTGGGAAAATCTCAGTACTTGTTAAAGTGACCTAAATTACAGGATGACACCTGTATCCATGGGGATACCTTCCAGGACCTACCATAGAAACATGAAACCACAGATAATAGCGAACCCTGTTGAAATGAATGACATCCAACCAACTTCAGGTGGAAGCATGCCATAGGATTGTACTGAAGGACCTAGAAAATTCTAGAGAGGACTTTTTTTTGGATGCAGATAAGGGAAACTGCAGATATAGGCCTTGCAGACATGGGGGTCATAGTGTATATATCATCTTGAGGTCAGGACATTATGAACAGCTCAGAATTCAATTTCTTCTGACTGGCTCCAGCTCCAAATTTGATTTTCTGAGGCAGCTAGATTTACCTCCACCAGGAACAGGGCTATCTCTGTGACAGCCCAGATGGCCTAGAATTCTCTTTCAAAATATGCCCTCTTTTGGTTTGGGAGGTAAGTACAAGTATTATTCACAGTCTGCCAAGTGTTATTGATGGGAGTTTTGGACTATCACTGATTCAAATCCTCCTCCTCCTCCTCCTCTTCCTCCTTCTTCATGGCTAAGAGCCTGTATCACCGTTGTAATTAAGAGGATGGAGCTCCAACATTGCAATTACAACTGATGGTGCCCCCCAATCTACTTACCTTTGCAGCCTGGCAGTGCTCCAACTGAAGGGTTTTCCAAGGCGCTGATTATCACAGCACAAGGAGACATGCTCTCCTGGTCACACCAGCTTGTGAACAAGCAGCTGGAGAGACACCTCAGGGTCCTGCCACCACTGCATGTCCCAAGGAGCCTTTTGACTGGGAGCATGCTGCAGATGTCATTTCCCAGTGTTCCAATCTCCAGCACCTTTGGTGCTGCCAGGGTAGGTTTGGGGGGGGGGTCATGTTCATTTTTTTATGACTGTAAATGTTAACTCCCAGCAGTTAGTATATCATAAGTTCAGCTACAGTCTTGTAATTGCTAAACAGAGTGCTAGCCATTAGTATTATTATGCCTTCTTGAACTATAGGCCATTCTTGACTGGCAACATACTACTGGTTTTCTTAGAAAATGCTGTTATATTGGTTTTATATTGCTTATTGGATGGTCACCATTTTGCTGCATAGTATGGTTTTGATATTTATGGCTTGGATTCTCAGAAAAGTTACTGAATGCCTCATGCACCAGCTGTAGAGTGAGTTGTGGGGTATATTTTTATTTGACCCCAGTAAAAATTCCAATGTACTGAAGGTTAAGGATAGGGTTAGGATTGTACTTAGGGTCAAAGACAGGGTAGAATCAAAATTTCTTATATTTCCTGATACATGTGTTTCCCCTGAATATCTAGGCTTAGATGCAAAATGTGTCACACTTTGCATTTTTATTACATTCCACGTTCTCCAAGAAGCTACACTGAAAAAACAGTGTATAATTTTACACTCACTGAGTTATATGATGGTTGTGTAGCAACAACCTCATTGTAATGTTGCATGACCAATCTCCACCACATGCACAACTCTGCTTCTGCAAACCTGAATTGAATATGGCTGCTCCGCATAGGACAAAAATGCCCAACAACTGCTATAGTAGAATGTACACCTGCATAAAACACAAACCACTCAGAAACGATGGTATAATGTTTTGAGTGTTGGATTAGGACTCCAAGAGACCAGCATTCGAATACCTTCTCAGCTCTGGGAACCCACTGGGTGATCTTGGGCAACTCACACTCTCTCAGTCTCAGAGGAAGGCAATGGCAAACCCCTCTAAACAAACCTTGCCAAGAAAACCCTAGGATAGGGTCACAATAAGTCAGAGTCAACTTGAAGACACATAACAACAACAAAGAATCCAACAGAATTCTGGGAATGTGTACAACTGTCTGTCTACAGAGGCTGTACTCCACATATCTAAAGGAGTAGGCCGGAATCCTGTTGGGCAGTTTACAAATGCATAATCTAGAGTTACAAACTTGTGACAGTTTTATATTCACAGTCCCTACATTAACCCCTAGTTTAGGGGATTGTGAACATCCCCCAGCCCGCACATACCAGGTGGCAGCCACTGTGATTGATGGGGGTCTGTTCCCGTCAATTGGTAAATGGCTGCCTAGCAGTCCCAAACCCCCTTGAGTTAGTGATCCCTGGCACAAGGGGGAATTGTGTCAGGGGTCCAGCTTCTGCCTGTTGCATTAGAAATCACTCATGAGAGGGGGTGGAGATGTCAGATGGCTGCTTCCCCATCGATGGGAGAACAGACCACAGTAGCTGGTGGGGGGATCAGGATGGGAATCATTGTATAGCACTGTAAGTATAATGCTTAAACATTTGTAAGTCTCCAACTGAATTATGGCCATAGTCTGTAGACCACAAAAACATACAGCGGATGTGGGTGTGGGTGTGTATAGTCTTTAAGGTACCACAAGACTCCCTTTTATCCCAAGGGGAATTCCAGTGTCCCCTCTGAATGAGACCAATCTGCCTCATATCCAGATAGCCAAAACATGGCATAGGAACACATGCTGCAGTTCAACATCCCCTATGTGATAGGCCACACCAGTGCCACACAGCCCCCATGTTGAAAAGCAACGTTGCACAACACCATGTCAGTGATTTGGTGCTGTTGCACATTGTACAATATACAATGCACAGCTGCAATGCAAAGTATAGGATGCACAACTGCAATGTACAATACAGGATGCACAGCCACAATGCACCACCACATCACATAATGCACAATGCACAACTTGCAAAGAAAAAAGAGCACAGATGAACATGCTGTTTCCACAACCCCACTGCTATCAGCAGAATATGTCCATTGTGCAAGAGTGACTGTTTGGCCCTGCATGCATAGTATGACTTATGCATCCATATTTCCCTAACAGGATTCCAGCCAATACGTGACATCCGCTGGGAGGGAAAGGACCACAATGGCAAAAGGCAGTAGATTTGGGGGGATAGTTTTTGGTTTCAGCTGTTCATGGCAAGTGGCTGAAATCAGGGGAAACTGTTTACAAATTGTTCAGATGACAATGCTGCAGAATATCAACACTGCAGGCCTACTTGTTACCTCATCACCACACCCACTAGTTTTGCATTTCTTTTTGCACCAGTTCACACCATGCATCTGAGGAAGTAGACCAAATCTATGAACGTTTCTGCTATAACTTCTTTCTCTCAGTTATTCTCAAAGGTGCTACAACATCCCCTTGCTTACCGATATTCCAGACTAACACAGCTATGTCTTTTAATTCTACTGTAGGCCTAGTTTTGTGTGGATACTATTAAAAAAACAGGCTCTAGGAGATGGATTGTTCCATCCTGGTGTACAAGGGGGAAGAATTCACATATGGAAAGTTTCTGATCTCCTCCTTCCCACGGCAGTCCCCAGCTCCTCCACACTCAAAAAAATTCTGATATGGAAAGAATGACACAGAACGTTCCTTCTGTATACTTCCTTAAAATAATTTCTCTTGAAATCCAAGCACAATTTGGGGCAATCATCCCCTCTCCAATGCTTCATGCCTCACAGTATGGGAACACATACCCCGCCCTGCTCTAGTGAGAAGTATCAGGAAGTGCAAATTTCTCTGGTGGTTTCTATGGAGATAATCAGATGCATAAAAAACGGCGTTATAATGACACCATGAGATCGCAAAAGGGCTTCCTTATCAGATGACATCATGCCCCAGCATTATGCAAGCATTCTGCTCCTGTTACAAGGGAGTTCTTTTTTATTGTTAGGAAGAAGTCAAAAATTGATCTCCCATAGCATTTGTGATCTGGATTTTTGTATGTGCAAAAATGTGCCCTGTTCTGCTGGCATGATTCGAGCATCAATTGGTGGTCCCACCAGAATACTTCTGGGTGGGATCATAAGAACCAGGTAGGCTACCCTCTTTTTTGTACCTTCCCCAGGTTACTTGTTATTTTTTTTTTAGTGTGTATATGTGCTTTTGTTAACTTTTGTGTATTTTTCTTTTTCTTTTTAAATTTCCCACATTCCCGTCTTCTCAGAAGAATGGATGGGAGTTCAGTCCAGGATGTGAACGGAGCTATGTTAGAGCTCCGTTCATTCCTGGGCTGCCTTTGGATGGAAGATAAGGTATGCCTGATAGGGAGGGTTATTGTGTCAGGATAGGGACTGGTCTGGAGATTATGGGACAGGAACGCTTTTTGCATTCCTGTCTGATAATCTCCTATGTTAGAGGGGTGGTGAATTCCCTCTGGGATTTAGGCTGAATAGCAAGGGAGCTTACCAAGGTGCTGAACACTATCCTCAAAAATGATTCAATAGATAAATCCTTTAAATTTGGGGGTAACTCCTGGAGTGGTTTCACCACCTGAGTGACATGGGAGCCATCAGCTACTATTGTTAAGTCATTGCATCTTATGATCTAAGACCATGACTAGCTTATTAGGATCCACAGGGAAGTCCCCTTGCCCGTGCAGTTGTAGATTTGGCCGTGGCATAATGTCTGCATTCAGTTCACAGTTTTGTAAGCAAAATTCTTCAAGTGTAACTGTTGCACATGCAATGGACCATCCTAGGAGGGTGTCTATCAGTGCCTTCAGTACACCACATGATTCACTGAGACTGTGGGGAAAACAAGCACATTTGCTTCTTTTTTCAAATAATTTCCATTACAATTTTACAGACATACACCAAAATCAAAACATAACAAACATACATACTGGGCAAACTCACAGTTCAAAAGCAAATAAACAAAAAGAAAAAGATTGTACATCTCATATGACCTCATCTATAACATATAGTCACACTCACCTTGCAAACAAAACATTTTTTGATTTCCAGCTTTCCTCTCATGGGCATCTATCAAAAATGAAATGCATCTTCCACTTAGCAGCTATAAAGACATGTCAAACTTCAATGTTTTACTTACAGAAGAAACAATTACCAGTAGTTTTCCAGGCCTGAAAGTATCATCTCTCGATCTCTCTCCCGCACAAGTTGTAGTGTACCACATGATTCACTGAGACTGTGGGAACAACTAGCACATTTGCAATCAGTTGCATAATGTTGGTATGTGTCATAGTGCAACCACCGCAACTACACAAGTGTAGATTTACATTGCGCAAGCATGCTGTGGTCTCTTGGCTCACTGTTGTATGTTGCCAAATCTTGCATAAGCTGCAGCAAAGAAATATTTTTAAATACTAGCTCAAAAAAAGGTGGAATAAGTTCAACTAGATATTGGGGAGGAAGTGAAATTTAATCCCAAGACTGCAACATTCAGTTTCAGGCCCTCTGTTCTTTGTAGCATCTAGTTCAATTCCTAAAGTCCCATTCTTAAATCAGGCTGAAGTCAAAAGCTCCCAATTTACTAGTGTAATGCCAGTAGTTTGTGTGTTTTCTAATCGCTTGTTTTATGTTTAGCAAATATGCCCCATGGGAGCTGATTAAAGGTTTATGAGAACCAAGAAAATCTGATAGGATTTGAGCTGAATCCATCCAGTTTTAAGTTTTCCTACCCATAAGCTTTTAAGTACTTTCAACCCATTATTTCTGCTTTTGATGCAGGCAGGGGGTTGGTTTATTTTTCTACTTTTCCACATCCCTCCCCCCTCCCATCTCGCATTCCTCCCTAGTGTGGAGTGTGATGAATAAAAGCAATGTAAGTCACAGGATATTTTTAAAAATGATTATCAGATTTGCAGAAGATTTATTCTTTTTCCCCCTTTAAAAATGAAACCTAACGACCACGGCATTACACGGTCAATGCATAAACACATTAGTTCAAAAGCACTTTGCATTGTCATATAGAGAAACAGCCTCTCAGTGGATGAAGTAAATCCAGCACCAGTCTCCAACCAAATGGTACCTGGGTGAGGACACCCCCATGGCCACTTTAGTGCCCCTGTTTATTAGCTCCATTTGGGGGTAACTCCACAACAACAGCCAGAAGGTGCCAGGGCACATTTCCATCACTTGCCAACTACTGATTGGCAGAAGGGAAGTGCCTGGGCCCTGTCAAGCTGCCATTGCACAGCTGGGGTAAAGAGGTTGTGCAAGGAGGTACTGGATACCTCCTTCAGCAACATCCTTAAAAGCATTTACCGCAGCATAACCCCTGGTTACACTGACATACTGTTAACCACAAAGAAGATTCCAGGCATAGACTTCAAGAATCCAGGATCATCCCCATGACACAAGGAGCCAGCAAATTTCCAGACCAAGGGATCCCTCCTTTCCAGCCCCAATTCTACTGAGAGAAGGCAATCTGGCATTGTGAGGATGCCATCCATTCAGAACAGGGAAAATCAGGTATCAGCTGATTCTGTGATGAATTTCTCTAACTTACCCAACAAAGGCTAGAGGTTTCCCCCCCTCTGAGGGCCTGTGTACAACTTAACACTTTCATCATATCTGAAACACTTCATGGTCATCATCCTTGCAACAACCCTGAAATGCAGATCAGGATTATTCTCACTACTGTTACCTACCCTGATAGCCCCCATCTAGGAATATCAAATAATTGGCTATATATAATAATTTTGCTTAAGGTGGCCATTGACGTGGTTGCAGGTAAACCAGGATTTTTGTATTAGTAAGAAAAGAGGAAAACAATTATTATTAGTTTTGTGTTATTTTTATGGCCTTTTGCAGTCGGGTGTATTTTTCAGTAGAATGGTCTTATTCCAATAAAAAATTCCTAAAAATTCCCAAATACCAAGGTGGGATTCATGTAAAACCAAGGGAGGGGCCTTTGGAAATTCCCCAAAACTAAATACTCAGGTCAGAACTTAACAGCTGGAGGTAAATCATTCACGAATCTATTCAACGATAGCAGAGTCCTTAGTGCTTGTAAAATGGGTTCTTCCTTTCCTCAACCCTTTCCAACAAAAGACCTTACCTGCTCCTGTTCAATTCCAAATGCAGCACCCATTAACTATGGTTAACTCTTCCAGAGTACCCTTTGTTTAGTCCTTGGAAACACCAAGAGTCATTGTATTCCACTCAAAATCCCATTCTTTCAGGGGGATTATTAGGTATAAATATCACCCTAAAACACCACCAAAATATCCACAGTTCCTCTTCCTACATCCATGCTGCCAGTTTGCTGTGAGACCCTCAGAATGTATCTCTTAGAATCTTCTGCTGCACAAATCTCTGCTCCTCTGAGAGGTATTGTATCCCCATCATCCTTTCACTCTATTCCTCTATCCAAATACTTCCTACTTTCTTTGTTAGCCTTGTGTGATTGCTTGAAGCTTGCATGTTTGTGTAAATGCAGTTGATATTAATTTCCAATAAAGATAATTTATTTGTACCTTTTGGCTTAGAGTCTTCTCTGTTACTACCCATATACATAGGTTAAAAGATCCTGCTGTTGCCTGGCCTCTCACAGGCCAAGCTGAGCTAATTAAGTTCCCCAAATTAATATCAGGACATCAGAGGGTCCCCCACAGACCACAAGAAATTTGGGTAACACTACATTCCAGGAGAAGGGACTGAGATAGAGAATATTGGCTTGTCCAAAGCAACCCAGTAAGTTTGTTGTGGGGGTGTATTTAAGTTGGGAACTTTGGGGCTTATGGCTCTCATCTTATCCTATCCAATCTGCCAACTCTCACATTAACTGCTAGTAGTAAAGTATTTATAGATATAAAACTGCAATTTTCAAGGCCCTTTTATCATTAGCACCACACTGTCCCAAAATCAGTGGATTCCTCAGCCTTCCTGCTGAGGCTGCATTCTTAGAGACAGCAGCGAAATAGATCAGTGCATCAGAAACCTTCCTCGGATGAATATAGAAACTCACAATTAATTAGTTTTAATTGCTGTAAATTTCCTTCCCAATAAAAATCTCAAGAATTTTCCAATCACACTGATTTATTGGGGCAATTAGAAAGCTGTTCACAGATGTCACACTGTTTACCAAAATATGAGGCTAATACAAGGCTTTTCCAAAAAAAGAGAAAGTGGATTTCTGAGACTGGAATAGGGTAGAGGATGGGAACCAACTGTCTAGGAATCCAGAGCAAAGACAACTGGAGGCAGCTGGCTCAGTCCTGAACATGGGCAAGTTTCATGATTTTTCCCTCTTGGGCAAGACCACATAGGCTGCTTCACAGAAGACTCCATTTAATACACCTTCAGTTTTCTTGAGCTCTTTCTGATAGCTAGCCCTCTGGGGCAACCAATGGCAGCTATGGCTTCTATGTCAGTAGGGCAGTGAATCTACTCTTGGCTTAAAGGAGCTATCCAAAGTGCTGAACCTTGGGGGTAGGGTTCAGCCCCAAGAATAACTCCTTTAAAGGTTCAAATGAAAACCTGGAGCAGATTTGCCTCCATACTAACATGGAAACCACCAGCTGGTGCTGAGGAGATTATCAGATGTGGCAAATATGGCATGAAAATGGCAACCAGATATCGCAAAAGGACTCCCCTATCACACAACGTTGACTCCTTGCATTCTCCTTGCATTCCACTGCCATGAATAAGGTGTGCTTTGTATTAATGAACCAAGCCGTCAATTGATCGCTGATGGCATTTTTTTCATGGTATTGCAAGCGTCTGAAACTGCATCCTATTATGCTCTCATGAATACAGTGTCAATGGGTAGTCCCCGCCAGAACACTCCCGGGTAAGAACGTGAAAACGTAGGCATGGGATGCTCTTTTTATTAACCTCCCCATGTTGCTGGCAAATTTTAAGTGTGTTTCAGCACTTGTGTGTTTGTTTTCTTTGTTAGTTTTGGTGTTTTGTTTTGTTTTTACTTTTAAGCAATAGCAATAGCATTTTTATTTCTATACCACTTATCAGTGCAAAGCACTCCCTAAGCAGTTTACAGTGTGTTCACTAATTGCCCCCAACAAGTTGGGTACTCATTTTACAAACCTTGGAAGGATGGAAGGCTGAGTCAACCCTGGAGCCCTGTAGGATCAAACTCACAACGTTGTGGCTGCAGTACCGGCATTTAACCACTGCGCTACCAGGGCTTGCAAGAACTGCTGAGATCACACACCCTGGTGAACACAAAACTGAACAGCACTAGCAGTCATGCTCTGATAATTCTGGGGCTGCTTTTTCTCATTATTTCAGCAATGTGTGATAAAAGGAGTTATTGTGTCAGGACATCTACGCTTTTAAATGTAGTGGGACAAGAATGTTTTAGAGGCTCGCCTGATAATCTCCTGAGTGTATGTTGTGTATCCCTCTAAGATGATGGCAGCATGAGAGTACCTGGAGTGAGACCCAGGCACAGCAGGAGAGCTGAAGACATCTGCTGCTCAGTTGAAGCTGCCCTGGCTGTTCTTGCTCAGCAATCAACCTCTGTAAGGAAGGCAAGCTGCAAACGCAATGCAGGTGCTGGAAGCATTGTTGGTTATTCCTTGTGGAAGATGCCCTTGTCAGCTTTGAGGCTTAGCATTGATTCCACTGACACTTGGGGCCTTATCGCACTATACTGATATAGCATTATTATTCCACTTTTACTGCTCTGGCTGCCTCCTGTGGAATCCTGGGATTTGCAGTTTAGGGAGGGGCGTTTAGCATTCATAGCCAGAATACTTCACTAAACTACAAACCCCAGAATTCCACAGGAGGCAGCCAGAGCAGTTAAAGTGAAATAATAGCGCTATAACAACATAGTGCGAACAGACCTTGGAAATGCATCCTGGCTATTATTCAACACGCCTCTCTATCAAGTTCACTTCCCCAGCTTCCGAATGAATTCTTTGCTTCTTGATCTTGGACTATAAATTACTAAGTGCCTTATCACACAAAGGGAAGGAAGCAGAAGTGAACCCTAAGAGTAGCACATCCCACCTTGCCTTATTGCACGATGTTGGCATGTTTCAGCTGTCCTCCCATTTCGGTACCATGGGAAAAGGTGGTAAACACAGGTCTTTTTGCTAATGGATTTTTCCAGTTAGCAAAAAGACTTGCATTTACCACCATCTTCCATGGAATCGGGATGGCAGAACAGTTGAAACATGCCAACATCATGCAATAAGGCAATGTAGGCAGTGCTATTATTGGGATGCACTGGTACTTCCTTCCCTTGTGTGATAAGTCCCCAAGACTAAATGCAGCTATCGCTCCACCAGAACTTGGAAAGTGTTTTTTTTTTTAAGTAATTAATTCTCATGGCTCATTACGATATATGACAGGTAACCCACTTATTGCAAAATTGCAAAAGTAACTTGTCAGATTCCTAACTGCACTGCTTATTCTATTAATTACCATAATTTCTTTTAAGAGAAAAGCCCTTAGGAGGGACAACAGAATGGGATAAAACTTGAATAATCCCTGTCAAAATGCCCTTTAAAATTAACATTTGAATGACCACACTCTGATTCATTCCCTTACTTGTGAAAGGCAACACAGTTACACCCTTGTTATCTCAAAAGGGACTCTTTAAGGTGACATTATTTGTAACTCATTTCTTCAAGGCTCTGTTGCTTCTGTATCTAGGAAAGAACTAGAGGCATAATATGATGTACTGAGGTTTCTCCTCTGCTTTTGAAATGGTTCTACAGTCAGTGGCGGCTGAAGACTCCCATGTCAATGGGGATAATGAATCCATTCTGAAATTTGAAGTAGCTCTCCAAAGTGCTGGATGATATAAATATAGGTACAGGGGTCTAAATGCCCTAAAGGCATCAAATGCTCTTGGACACTAAACAGAGTCAGTCCTGGTTAGTCTTGGATGAGAGACCCCCAATGAATACCAGGTGCTGTAGCCTATTTTTTTCAGAGGAAGGAACTGGCAAAAACCACCTCTGTATATTCATTTGCCTAAGAAAGCCCTAGTAAATTCATGGGGTTGCCATAAGTCAACAGGCAACTTGAAGACATATACACACATAGGTATAGATACACATGAGAACCAAACCAGTTGAGTGTTGGACTATGACTCTGGAAATCAGGATTTGAATCCCCACTCAGCCATGGAAACCCACTAGATGACCATGGGTAAATCACACTCTCTCAGCCACAGAGGAAGGCAAAGGTAAACGCCCTCTGAACTAATCTTGCCAAGAAAACCCCATGACAGGGTCGCCTTAGGGTTGCCATAGATTGGAAACAACTTGGAGGCACACAGCAACAACAAGAGATGAGAGCCACCATGGCGTAGTGGTATGAGTGTTGGACTAGGATTTTGGGAGACCAGGGTTTGAATCCCTGCTTGGCCATAGAAACCCACTGGGTATTCTTGAGCAAGTCTCACACACTCTCAACCTCAGAGGAAGGCAATGGTAAACCCCCTCTGAGCAAATCTTGTTAACAAAACCCTGTGATAGGATCACCTCAGAGTCTACATAAGTCAGAAATGACTTGAAGGCACACAGCAACCATAGATATAAATATAGTTACAGGTGCAAATGCAAATATAGATAAGGCTGGCATCCTGTTGGTATTTTACACACACACAAGTTTCTTTATGCATGTGATGGTACTTTTTCAGCCATCGTGTAACATCGTATCCAGTTCACAACTGCATAAGCTGAATTCCACAACTGTAACTTGGAAATGCAGTTGTACCATCTAAGATGTTGCATAATTACCCATCAGTGTTTTCAATGTATCATTTGATTCACTGGGATTGTGGAAACAGAAAGCACATTGGTAAATAAACAACTGGTTGTACAATGTTGGTATTTGACAGAAAGTTGGTGTAGCATGACCAACACTTAACTAAATTAGTATGTTGTTGTTGCTGCTGCTGTTGTTAACTTCATTTAATCCCAGTTTTCCCCAAAACTCGGACTCAAGGCAGCTTACAAATTAAAATGATCACTATATAGTTTAAAACCATACAAAACACTAAAATAGTATTAAACTATTAACAGTACTAAAATATGAAGTCGGGGGCTTTCACGGCTGACATCCATAGATTTTCCTTGGGTTTTTTTCCGGGCTGTGAGGCCGTGTTCCACCCAGGGACAGGGGGATTTCCAGCAGATAATGGGCCATCAACCAACCATTAGCCAAACAGACACTAACGAGCCTTGCATTTCTACACCCAGAAACTAACCATTCAAATACACAAATTTACATATTCTCCCCAACAGGGGTTCACAGCATATAAACTCCGCACACACTCCTACCCAACCATTCTCTGAAGATGCCAGCCACAGATGTAGGTGAAACGTCAGAAGTAAACTCTTCCAGAATGCGGCCTCACAGCCCAGGAAAAACCCAAGGAAAATCTAATATTAAAATAATATTGAACGTACACTTAGGACTTTATCAGACCACCCCCCAGAAAAGTTATTTTGCTAGGATAAACTGTGGGGGTTTTATGCCAGCAAAAGAAAATCCCGTGCCAGACCTACCTTTACTGGTGTTAAAGAGGCTTCCCCAGCAGAAACAACACACAAACGGAGCTCTGTTTACTTCCAGGGTTGAAATATCCTGAATTCTCACAAGAAGATACTAGCACAGGAATTTCAAAAAACAAAAACAAAATAAAGATTAAAAAAAGTTAACACAAGTACAAAAACACCCTTTAAAAGTTCCAAGTAAATGGGGGGGGGGGGTGTCATAAAAAGAGCATACCCTACCCGGCTGTCCTGATCGCACCCAGAGGTGTTTGCTCATTGACACTGCATTCACGTGAATACAATGGCACACAGATTCAAATGCCGGCAATGCCGGAAGAAAATCGCTACGGGAGATCAATTGATGGCTTGGGCCATCAATAAAATAGGATGGGTTTTAAACAATATATGATCGTGAAAGGGCAATGTTATCTGGTATGTGCACCCTTTCACAATCATTAGGCGTCCTTATGACACTGTACTTGACTTGTCTGATAAAGTCCTTCAAAGCATTTTAAAAAGCAGGACAGTTTACACCAGCCTTTCTCAACCTTTTTATCTTGGAGGAACCCTTGAAATGATTTTCAAGTCTCAGGAAACCCCTGCATAAACATTATTCTATATACTTCTATTGTTTCCCCCCACAATCACAATCTCTTGAGGAACCCTTAGCAACCTCTTGGGGAACCCTAGGGTTCTAGGGAACCCTGGGTGAGAAACACTGGTTTACACTATGCAAGCACAATATGCATTCATGCAGACTACTGTCATTGCCCACACAGGGACTACTAGCAGGGGGAAAGAGCTCAACACCATGGATAGGTCCTATAATGTTTGGACTAAAACCCAGAGTAGCCCCAGCACCACACTGACATAGGAGGCAGAACACTCTACTTTACAGTGGTGCCAACAGCTAAAGAAGGAGCTCAAGTGACCCCAAATGGAGTCAGCACTTCACCTGAAAAAATGTTTGCATCCCCACAGACATCAGTAGAAGGATGGCATTAGCAGTACTGTATACAGTTTCAAGGGGAGCTTTCTAAAGATACTGTCAACATCTGTTCACCACTGTAATTCAGACCCAATATTTTTGCAGCACCAAGTGCCAGGGTTTGTGTAGTTACTTGACTCACACTCTGGTTGTTGTTGGTAAAATGTAGTTACTGATGGCAACAGCCAGTATCATACCACATCCTTCCCTCAGAGGGATATGGCCACTCTAATCTCAATGGTGCCTGAGAGCACTGCTTGGAAGTTTACTTATTCAAAGTAACATGTTCCCATCACGCATTGTAGCATCTGAAAAATAATTGGTAGTCATTATCTGCTGTGTTACTTGATGATTTTTTAAAAAAAAAAATGAACTGAGGATTGATAATACCATAAAATTTGAAAAAAATCTTGTCCAAATGCCTTGTTGTTGCTGCTGCAGTGTGCCTTCATGTCATTTCTGATTTATGGCAACCCTAAGGGGAACCTATCATTCATTTTCTTAGCAAGGTTTGTTGGGGGGGGGTGTGCCATTGTCTTCATCTGAGGCTGAGAGAGTGAGACATGCCCAAGGTCACCCAGTGGGTTTCAATAGCTGAACAGGGATTTGAACCCTGGTCCCCAGGCTCCTAGTCCCACACACAAACCATGCTGGCTCTACAATGCCTATAATGCCCCTTTTAAGTAACTTTTAAAAGTAACATGAAACTATGAAATCATGTAATCACGGCAGACATTCTGTTAGTGACATACATAGGTTTAGGTCCAACTGAATGTGTTACAGAGGAAGGAATTCACTGTCTCACTGTTTCCCTCACACAATGACTCTACTCCTTCAAGACTTGCCTTTTACCATGCCCCTTCATAGCTACTGGAGAGCAGAGACAGCTGAGGAATATTAGGCTATGTCTCTACAACAGACACAAAATGACAAAGGCATCCTATGGGATCTCTCAGGCTTTTGGGGAGATATCGGAGGATGATATGACTGTTGTACATCTGGCTGCAGGCACGTAGCCAAATGCTCCTCTCATGCCTCTGGCTCTCCACTAGCCACTAAAGGCCATGGAGGATGTCCCTCCTAGAGAAAGACAAGTCTCTACAGGAGGTGGTTCCATCAGGAAAAGTGAGCCTCCTGGAGAAAGGTGAGTCCTCCAGGAGGTGAGAGATGGCACAGTTCCACCTGGACAGAACTTTATGGTACATCTTGCAGTGCAAGATCTTGGCCCCCTTCTTATTATGCCAATAATATAACTTGGTCCCCACTGGTTGAATGATTTCCTTGTACATTCATTTAAAAAGGGTAATTTGTTACAGTTAACGATGCTACATGTAACAGGTTCCTTCCTAGGACTGCCAACATACAGTACAATCTCCAGAGATTCTGTTCCATCTTGCCTCACATTTCAGCTTCAGTGTGTCCACATGTGGGGGCCACTCTTTAGAGGCTCTGAAAGACACTGATGATGTGTGCAAATTGGAGTTTGTTTATTTATTTAACTTATATCCCACTTTTCACCCATGTGAGATGCAAAGAGGCTCACACCATACATTAAAACAATACAGCTAAAACGGTCTGAAATACAAGAAATAAAAAAGCATTAAATACAATCCACTTAAAATATCAATTTAATACAGTTAAAAGCACATTAAAATCTACCCACTGCACCACCCCAACCAGTTAAAAGCTGATCTCTGGCTTTTCTTCGCAAACGAAGATTCAGGAAGGACTCATCCCGCGCTTTCTGCAAGCGCGCTGATGACTAAAAAGGCCAATCCGAGATAAACAAGTCCGGTAAAGGCCTATTTAAATAAGGAAGTCTTTGCCTACTGGCAAAAAGAGAGCAGCAGGGGGAAGAGAATCCCACAGCCTGGGACCAGTCACTGAGAAGGCTCTCTCCCAGGTCCTCCCCAACCATGCCCATGATGGTGGTGGGACTGAGAGAAAGCCCTCCCCCAAAGTTCATAAAACTCATGAAGGCATTATAGGGAGATATGGTCTTGACACAACTAGAAACATCCACAGAATTTGTCCTGGTACAAACCCACCATAAAGGTCTAAAGAGTTGATTCATGCATTCCAATCACAAGGCTTCCCTCAAAAGGCTGCATTAAAAAAAAAAAACTTCTGGCTTGACCCTGTGAAAAAATGGATTAGATTTATTTTAATCAGAATGATCATTTACTGGTTAGTAAATTGGTTAGTACTTGGATGGGAGACTGCTAATGAGTACTAGGTGCTGTAGGTTATATTTCAGAGGATGGGACTGGTAAAACCACCTCTGAGAATTCCTTGCCTAAGAAAAACCTATGAAATGTATGGAGTCACTGTGACAAGCATGAAGATGAGGGAATGGGATGAGAACCTGAAAGGAACTGAGAAGGAGACTGTATGGGAGGGGTTTCTGGGTGTTTGAAGGCATGCATTACAGTTAGAGTTGTCAGTTGGTTGATTGGAGCTGAAGGCTCTGGGTTGATGGGTGTCTATGTATGTATGTATGTATGTATGTGTGCAGTGAAGTCTGAGTGGAGGCTTCTGTGCTTTAGGAGTGACGTTTGAATCCTAGAATATTGTGCACAGAGGTTGAAAGTCTGGATGTGAAGGCTGAATGAACAAAGAGTGAATGAGTCTGAGTTATAAGGGAAGGTATTAGAATAACCAAAGGCAAATCGGTATGCTATGATATCTGTGATTGGAAATTGTCAAGTGACAGACCGTCCAAATAGTACAATGTTATAAGCACAAGATTTCCTAATTCATGTTCCATCTTTAAATCTTTAATAAGCCAACCCCTTGTTGTTTCAGATCCAGACTCTTGATGATTCATTCAACATCTAAATAGTTAGTGGCACACTGACGAGAGTTAACACCACACAGTTCCACACATATTTGGTTAAAAGGGTTCATTCCTGGCTCAAGTAAATGGGACAGGGTGAATCTGAAGGTAGGGTGACAAGAGCAAAGGGTAGAGGTGGCCAGGCTGAACATTTAGGTAAAGTTGGCTGGCGCATTTGAGGTTGCTCTCGGGGTTCATGTCACCATAGTCACCATATGATGACAATAGGCAACTTGAAGGCACACACACAAATTAGAAAGAAACTGGCCACAAAGCCAGAGCGGACAATTTGACAATCAAATTGTCAATCCTTAGATACACAAAACACTTTTCAAGGAACGGACAAGAAAAAGGACAGAGGAAATGGGATTAGGGGTTTCTTTCTGAAGACCAATGACATATTGAAACTAGGCTAAACTGTGCTGCTTGCCTAGAAACGGCCCAGGACAATTATCATGCTTTTTATATCCATTCACAGGTTTGCTAATAACATAATATTGAAAAGCACAGTAATCTCAGCCCCCACAGTGTAATCTCTGCACTTGCAGGTTGCATTAAATAACAGGTCACCTAAAGTCTGCAGCTATCAGCACCCTTCCCAGTTCCAGACATCAACAACACTAAAACAATCATCCTTACCTCTTGGACTGAGCCTTTAATGGTTCTGAAAGCTGCTACATTTGTCTAAACACAAACGTAGGAGCTTGGTTTGGGCAAGAGGTGGCTCGGCTTTAATGGAGAGATTAGCAGCTGATATTTTGCTCTTTCTGCAAAATAACGGAGGCCTAAGAGAGGATTGCAAAGGTTAGAACATTTTAAAAAATATTATTCCTAGGCTTTGTATGTATGTTCCCATTATCCTGGAATTCTAACACTGAGTAGATTTTGGTAAATTCTATTTTTTTTTATTTAGTTTATTTAGGGCAGATTCAAATTCAGATTAGTCTTGTTTGTCTATGGCACAATGCCTGTTACAAAACACTATAGCCGAAATCCTAACTTGTGCTTTCGTAGTTTAAAATCCACACTCTCATGATTAAGCGGTAGCTATGCTTAACTATCCTTCTGCTGAAAACCAACATTATGCAGCTCTCATATTTCTGAGGATGTGTTTGCTCTCTCTGCAATTCCAATGGATTAAGTGGTACATGAAAAGCACCAATGAGCACTGTTGGCCCTCTGTATCCATGGATTCTGCATCCATGGATTCCACCATCCATGGCTTGAAAATATTCCCACAAAAAATCCAGAAAGCAAACCTTGATTCTGACGTTTTGTATAAGGTACACCATTTTACTTTGCCATTGTGTATAATGAGACTTGAGCATCCATAGATTTAGGTATCCATGGAGAGTCCTGGAACCAAACCCCAGCAGATACCAAGGGCCCACTGTACCTTACATACCAGTTCCTGCACTACAGAGAGAGGCTTATCTACATGGGCCAGGATACACTGGCTCCCTGACGGCATATCCTGCCCACAAAACAGGTCCATGTCTCTCCCATTACATCGAGAAAATGGGCTGGAGTCCAGAGAGAAATGTGACCCATCACTGCAGCTGCCACTGCCGCCATTTTCCTTGCCCTCCCGGCACCAAGGAAGCTGGCCTCACCATGTGACCAAAGCCCCCCTGCATGTGACCAGCCTTGGTCACATGCTATAGGCCTCCTTCTTGGACCCAGAAGAGGGTAAAGGCAACCAGCAGCTGGAGTGATAGGCTGGCCTGCCAGGATAGGTTCCTGCAAACACATGGGGCCTGTGCCATTGTTTCTCAGTGGCAGCAGAGTAAACCGGGTATTATTTTAGAACACAGTATTGGACCCGACCGCAGCTTGCCCCCATCTGAGCCCCATTTCTTCCCAGGGGTAATAAGGATTGCCTGGGTGCAGAACAGGGCCAATGCCCTGCGTCATATGGACAGCAGGGCTGTCAGACAGGGGCAAGACAGGGTAAATTGCATGTGTAGATAAGTCCAAGGTCCCGGGTGATAACCAAGATGGTGGGACAGATGGAAGTCCATTATCCTTCCAAAACTGAGGGCTTGTCTATATGAGGGGGGAAATGTGGATTGATTTGCACTAATGGCAATTCAAAGCAGCTTCTGTTTGTCTTAACACTTTTTTTGCAAGATCACAGCATGCGAAGCTATCCACTTTCCTTGTCCCAACAGGCATGCCTGCACATCAAGATGGTGGGCAGGAGTGACTTACTCACATTTTTATTTAACTCAAGTTGCTGTCACCAAACAGTATTTTTTTAAAAGCATACCATATCTAAGGTGTGAAGGTGCAATATCCCACCTAAATAAATAGAAAAAAGGGGGGAAAGGTTGTTTCATTGCCTCAGCACACAATCGCTATGGTGAAAATCCAACATGGCAATTCTAGGCACTTACTTTGTTTGCTAGCTCCGCCCCCTGCACACATCCAACCAATCAGCTTTCTACTTCTGTTCTTATCGGAAATACGAATGAAAGCAAATCAGTTGTCCCAACAAGCAGGAATGTGCATTCCCTGCAGAGCTTTTTTTAAAACTTCGGGGAAGGCCACAAAGGTTTTTCCTGCAGACTTTTTGGTGGATTTGGTCACCCTCCTTCCAAACACAGTGGATTGATGTGGGATGCCATTTAGACAAATTGTTTTCTCCTCGAATTCTGTGAGGAGTATTCTTGCCATTTAGACAACCACAAACAAACAAACATGTTTTCAAAAGAAACAGTCACTTTAAAGAAAGATCATCCCATTTGCTTCTCTTGCTGTTGAAGGTCTTGACAAGTGATGCTGAGGACAGATTGTCCCTGATATTTCCCCTCCTCTGGACAGACCTGTCAATGGATTGGATTAGATGTTTAAAAAATTCCATTAGGATGCTTTCCTCCTTTGTGTCTAAAGGGATCGCTTCAGTGTCACAAACGTAGAGCATAAACCTTGACCTTAATCTCCAGCGGGATCAAGGGCCAACATAAGAGATCAATTTTTTTCTTTAAATGGCAGGGGGAGAAAAACACAAAAGGTTTTTCAATCAATAATATAAAGGAACACTGGCAAACATCCTAGCTTCCCCCATGCCTTCCAAAATATACCAGATAGGAAAGAGATGCTTTTTATATATATACACTGAGCAAAGCAAAATGCTATGATATAGACCCAGCTCTGAGACTGAAAGAAGTGGTAAGAGATGCAACTCTGATGAGAGGAGATGGAGCAATCAACAGTGGCAGCTGATGGCTGCAATATCAGTGGGATGGTAAAGCATTCCATTTTTCAGACTTCACTTTGAGGGAGCTATCCAAGGTATTGAACCTATTTTGGATGGAATGCTAGCCTGAAAGCCAGCATGGTGTAGTGGTTTGAGTGTTGGACTATGACTCTAAAGAGCAGGATTTGAATCCCTGCTCAGCCATGGAAACCTGCTGGGTGACTTTGGGCAAGTCACACTGTCTCAGCCTCAAAGGAATCATAGAATCATAGAGTTGGAAGAGACCACAAGGGCCATCTAGTCCAACCCCCTGCCCTACAGAAATACACAATCAAAGCACCCCCGGCAGATGGCCATTCAGCCTCTGTTTAAAAACCTCCAAAGAAGGAGACTCCACCACACTATGAGGCAGTGGGTTCCACTGCCAAACAGCTCTTACTGTCAGGAAGTTCCTCCTAATGTTTAGGTGGAATCTCTTTTCCTGTAGTTTGAATCCATTGTTCCATATCCTAGTCTCTGGAACAACAGAAAACAAGCTTGTCCCAACCTCAGTATGACATCCCTTCAAATATTTAAATATGGCTATCATGTCACCTCTCAACCGTCTCTTCTCCAGGCTAAACATACCTAGTTCCCTAAGCCGCTCCTCACAGGGCATGGCTTCCAGACCTCCCACCATTTTGGTCACTCTCCTCTGGACATGTTCCAGCTTGTTATTATCTTTCTTAAACTGTGGTACCCAAAAGCAAAGACAAACTCCCTCTGAACAAATCTTGCCACAAAGACCCTGCGATAGGGTTGACATAAGTCGGAAATGACTTGAAGGCACACAACCACAACAAACTAGCTTGAGGCCTGGTTACTGGGCCACATGTAGCCAGGGGAAACAGGGTTTTTTTCTGAATCTGCAAAAGCACACATTTTAACAGAGCCAGGTAAAGTTGATTTAGAATAGAAAGAAGAAAGGTACATTGTTTCTGGAGAGGCAAAATTCTGGTTTTGAACAGAAAGGAGAAAGAGATATGTTTATAGAATGGCAAAGTTGGTTGTGGTATGCTCCCACATACTTGACACACACTTGTCATTTCTGTCATGTCAGCCTTGAAAGAAACAGACAGCAAATGCTTGCCTTGGGGTTCATTGATTGGTTGTATCGCAAATTCTGGGCAAAGAGCCCAGAAAACAGGCTAAACTATGCCTCTCTATGAACATGGAAGCATTTTCACAGTCTTCTCAATGGCATTTTCCATTCATTCTAATGTCTAGGAAGACTATTAGGAAGGCAAAGCCTTCTCAAAGCCACATTGAATAAGTAATGCATTGATCATCTTCATCAAGTTTGGGGTGTGTGTGTGTGTAAATAATAATGATTTGCTTTCTGGATACATAAGACCAAAACAGAATGTGGAGGGGGATTTGAAATATGTGGGCTGCATCACTTTTGACAAAAGCATAGATTCTCCAATGAGAAAAAATTAATATTTAATGCAAACAAATCTTCTGTGATGCTGGCCGGATGTAAATAAGTTAAGGGAATGTGATATTTACCTTCACAATAAAACATTCATGAAAGCTGAACTCTCAATAAAAGCTAAATATGACACTATCTTCACCATGGGTCACATTTGAAGGCTAGAGATGAAAAGTTTTTGGTCTAATGGAAAGCAACATAATACATCCCATCATAATGCAAACCACTGTCTCATCTGCAGAGTAATCTCTTTGGGTGATTTTAGTTTGCTTACACAATTACAGTTGGGCAAAGCCATGGTGGGAAAGGCAGTAGGAGAAAGGGTGGTCTCCTGGGAGATGTAGTTCACATTTCAAAGGGGACTCCTCTTTGCTGGAAGTAAGGAATTTGCTCCTGTAAAACCTGATAGCAGTGACTACCATGAACACCTTTTTCTTCAAAACGGTTTCAATCAGAAATTTCAAGATTTCTGAGGAAGATTTTTCCTTTTCTTTTTAGGGGTTAGGCACACTGGAAGCATGCATGACTTTTAAATACAAAGGAAGAGAGATTAAGTTGATTACCAATGCTGGCCAAAGGCATTTTGGGTTGAATCCTGCCTAGTGGCTAATGCACACATACAGTATGCCTCTTTTTGAACAAGGCATAGGGGAGGATATTCTTTGACCCTTTGAACCCCATGCAAAACTTCCCCCCACATCTGTCAAATTCCAGGAGGGGCTGCTGTGGCCACTCCTTGCTGGTGGGAAGGGGAGGACAGGGGAGGCAATTCAGAGGAGGAGGAAGTGGCTATTTCTTGTTCTGAAGAGAAGGAAAAGGATGATGCATTCAGCCTGGGAACACACCCTCATTTCTTTCCCCTATGAGTCCAGACCAGCTTCACCTTCTTCCCCTGCCCCATTAGTAAGGAACAGCCATAATGTTACCCTAAACATTCAGAGGTCTTAAGAACCCTCTAAATATTAACATTAATTTGGGAAATTAATATCTCAGCTTAGCCATACAAGAGGAGGGCAATGAGCAGGACCTTTTAACCTATGTATACCAGTACTCAAGAGGAGACATTCAGCTAGATAATACAATTGATTGGTCTTTACTCAGGAAATAATAATAACACCATACGCACATACACTCGGGCTTCAAGCAATCTCACAAGGCTAGCAAATACAGTAGGAAGGATCGGGATAGAGGAATAGCAAAGGGAGTTTGTTTTCGGGTGATACCGTACCAATCTGAGGAGATGAGGTCATGGAAGAAACCAGCAAAGTGGGGGTCCAGAAGCAGAAATAGCTACACAGTGTGATGTGGAGTCAAGAGGAAGATGAATTGTGTGTGCTTGTTTTGAAAGGGTTTTTATATGCAATAATTCCCTTCAGGGGATGGGACACAGAGCAAAAGACAAGCTCCTTGGAGGTTCTCAAGGTAAGACAACACACACTCCGAATATGGTAATGACCCTTAATGTGCTGATACTTTGTAATCGAATGGAGGAAGCAACCCTCTTTGGGGGAAGCTAAAAGAAAAAGAGCTCTTTACAAACCTGAGTATCTCAGTTTAGGCTGATGGGATTAGCCAGATGTTCAGGCAAGAAGTTGCCCTGTGGTTACCTTTCTTTGGAATTTGGGATGGCCCCTCCTTAGTGCATACCTAAGTCTAGTTTTTGGGATTCCTGGTTTTGGGGAGGCCCCAGTTTACTGGCCACACTTCTTGGAAGGCCACAGTTGACCAAATTATTAAATATTGCTAATTATTGCAGATAAGGGGCAGGGTATGTCAGGGCAGGTAACAATAGTGGCCTTTCTCCAGAGCTTGACAGTTAAAATAGAGTGAGAGAGAAGACACAGAACTGCATGGGCCAAGTGTTAATGCTGTGCACATTTGATGTAGGCCTAAGGCCTAGTTTATCCAAGTGGTATATATAATGGTTTGAGTGCTGGACTAGAACTCCAGGAGGCCAGGGTTCAAATCCCTACTCCACCACAGAAAATTGTTGGGAGATTTTGGGCAAGTCATACTCTTTCAGCCTCAGAGGAAAGCAATGCCAAACTCTTTATGAACAAGTCAAGTAAACTCCACGATAGGGTCACCATAAGTCAGAGACACATTGAAGGCACACAACAATAGTTTATGCAAATACATTAATCAGAATCAAACACAAAATTTGAGATAGGGCTGGAGAACAAACAGTCAGGCTCTCAAAGAACTCAGAGGCAAAGGATAAGCCAAGAAACAGGAGAAAAGGATTATTAGAAACACAGCGATAGTCCAGAGTTCAGGTAGACCTTGATGCATGAGCAAGGAACTTGTAAGATGAGAAATCTTATACTCCTTTCTCCTGAGGAGGAGCCAATGAAAAACCTGGCTGGGTGCAGTCAGATCAGAACTGGAATGCTCTTTCTAAAGAGGCTGTAGTTACATATCACTCTGCCTAGGATAAAAATCAGTATTTCCTGGCATATTTCAGTTACACAGCTAAGCTACAGGGGCAGAATGAGACATTCTTGACACACAGGTTGACTGGAAGGAAGCAAGCCCCACACAGAACAGTGAGAGCCCCTTATCTGCAGGATTACTTTCTGTGGTTTCCGTTACCTGTGGTCGACACTACAGGAAGCATTTGTAGGCCTCTCTAGGTCCTCCAGTGAGGTTCTATGGTATGCTTGCACCAGAGGTTGACCAGAAGTTACTGTGCAAGCATCTTTGTTACCCAAATTGCATGGGGTCCATGAGCATCCCACTAGTGTCCAAATCTTAATATGGGGAATATTTAATTAGCTCAAAATGGCAGTGAGAGGCTGAGCAACAGCAGGCTCTTTTGACCAATGTAGACCAGTAGTAACTGAGGAGCTTACAAGCCAGAATGTACAATTCAATGATCTTTATTGGAAATTAATCTTAACAGCATTCACGCAAACACTCAGGCTTCAAGCAATCACACAAAGCTATTGAAGAAAGTAGGAAGTATTTGGATAGGGGAATAGAGTGAGAAGGTTGTGGGTTATACTATACCAATCCTGGAGGGTTGAGATCATGATAATTTCCCTGAAGGGATGAGATTTGGAGTGGAATAGTCTTGGAGTTTCCCAGGACTAAACAAAGGGTTCTCAGGAAGAGTTAATGATTATTATTGGGTGATATATTTGGAATTGAATAGGAGCTGGCAACATTTATTGTAAAAGGGAAAGGAAGAGGGAAAACCCATTATTGCAACCATCAAGGACTCTGCTATTTTTGAGTGGATTACTGAATGACTCATTTCCAGGTGTTCTCAGGAAGTACTCTGACCTGTGTATGACCTTTTTGAGGAATTTCCCAAAAGCCCCTCCCTAGCTTGTACATGACTCCAGCCTTGGTATCTGGTGGATGCTGGGTTTCCCTGGTTTACTTACCAACCACGTGGAAGGACACATCAAACAAAATTATTAAATATTGCCAATTATGCAATATTTCAAGATGGGGGCTGTCGGGCTACGTAACATCTTTTGAAGAAGTGATAAGGAAAGAGAGAAAAGTGGGAGCAGATCGGTTCCCTCGTCCTCTGTGGGGCAGCAGGTGGTGGGGAGTGGGGACTTCTCTCACACACAGGAAGTGAAAATATAGGGTTTACTACTATCCATGGTTTCAGGCATCCACAGGGGGTCTTGGAACGTATTCTCTGAGAATAAGGGAGTCTTACTGTAGTTAGTCATGCAGTGATACAGTCACTCCTAGGACGGTCAAGTCAGATATGCCGATGCTCTTTCAGAGCCCTTTCTAATAACTAATGAAGTGAAGCAAGGTTGTGTTCTTGCACCAACTTTATTTACAGTCTTCTTCAGCATGATGCTCCAAAGGGCTACGGCAGAGCTTGAAGAAGACGACGGCATCTATATACGTTACCATACTGATGGTAGCTTGTTTAACTTAAGCCGTCTGAGGGCTCAAACTAAGACTCTAAACTATGTAGTCCGTGAGCTGCTCTTCGCTGATGATGATGCCCTTGTTGCCCACACAGAAGCAGCTCTGCAATGCCTAACATCCTGCTTTGCAACAGCTGCAGAGCTGTTTGGGCTGGAAGTCAACCTTAAGAAAACGGAAGTTCTCTACCAGCCTGCACCACAGGACGAACACCACCATCCCCACATTGCCGTCAGCAAATCTGTGCTCAAGTCCGTTCAGCAATTCACTTACCTGGGAAGCATCATCTCCTCAGATGCCAAGATTGACAAAGAGATCAATCACAGATTAGCAAAGGCATATACTGCATTTGGAAGACTTCAAAAAAGAGTCTGGAGCAATAAACACCTGAGGCAAAGCACAAAAATCAGTGTGTATAGAGCCATTGTACTATACACAGGAGTTGGGTTGCAACCTCCAGTCCTGGACGGGGTCACGCTCTCCGTTAAGGATTGTGTTCACAGTCTGGGGGTGCTCCTTGATTCATCACTTCAGATGACTAGTCAGGTGAATGCGACAGTCAGGAGCACCTGTTATCAGCTTTGGCTGATACGCCACTTGCGCCATTTCCTGGAAGTAAGGGACCTCGAGACTGTGGTGCACATGCTGGTAACCTCTCGTCTAGATTTCTGCAATGCGCTCTACATGGGGCTGCCCTCATGATTGGTCCAGAAACTTCAGTTGGTACAAAATATGGCAGCCAGAGTGGTCTCGGGAACATCTCAGAGAGACCATATAACTCCAGTATTAAAATCTCTCCACTGGCTGCCTATCAGTTTTCGGGCCCAGTATAAGGTGTTGGTTATTACCTTTAAAGCCCTAAATGGCTTGGGGCCAACTTATCTCCGGAACCGCCTCCTCCATACAATCCTTCCCGCGCACTCCGGTCCTCTGGGAGGAATTTGCTTTAGCCACCAAAATCTAGGCTGTCTGCAACCTCCCAGAGGGCCTTTTCGGTAATCGCCCCCAAATTGTGGAATGGCCTGCTGAACGAGATCTGTCAGATGATGAGCCTGAGTAGCTTTTAAAAAGCACTAAAGATGGATCTCTTTCGGCAGGCCTTTCCTAATTAGATCCCGGCCTCAGGAGCTCCTGGCCTCTTTTAGTCCCCTGGCTATTTATTGTATTTATTGTTTTTAAATGTGATTTTAGATCAGTTGCTTTTTAATTTATATTTGTTTAATATTTTTTTATGGGGGAGGGTGGCGGGGTGTTTAGGGATTTTTATCTATATTGTATTTTAATTTTTGTAAGCTGCCCCGATTGTTTTAACAGAGGGGCGGGTATAAATAAATAAATTATTATCATCATCATCATCATCATCATCAGACAGCCCTGCTGAGGTCTTGCAAACTCAGGGCTGTGGTTTCTTTGAACTGAGGGCTTGTCTACATGGGCTAAATACCCCATCTTGCCCCCGTCTCAGACCCCTGCAGTCCATATGGTGCAGGGAATTTGCCCTGTTCTGCCCCCAGGCAGTCCTCACCACCCCTGGGGCAGATACAGTGCTGAGATGGGAGGAAGGCAGGGTGGGGCCTGATAGACCATTTCTTTAAAATACCCAGCTTACTCCTTTATCACTAGCAAAAGTGGGCCCCACATGTCCACAGGAACCCATCCAGAACATCAGCCCTCCTGCTGGCACCATCTCCCTGGCTCTCCTGGAAGCCAGGAAGGAGTCCTTCAGCATGTGACGAGGGCTTGTCATATGAAGCCGGCTTTCAGTCACATGTGATGGGTCCCCTTCCTGCCTTCCGAGTCAACAGAGAAAATGGCGGCTGTTTTCCTGTTTGGACTCCAGCCCATTTCGCCAAGGTAATAGGGGAAGAACGGGCTAGCTCCACAGCCAGGATAAGCCAGTGGGGAACCAGTGTATCCTGGCTTATGTAGATGAGACCTCAGTCTATCCACCTGTAATATGGTCTTCCTCTTTTCTTATCACCTTCTGACTTACCTGGCATTATTTTCTTTTCAAATGAGTCATGTCTTCCCACATCCTCCTCCACACAACCAGCTACACTGCTGCAGCCAGGCCTCCTCCTCTATTGTGGGTCCATAATTTGAACTTACAGGAGATCTCTTCAGTTATAAATATATTTAGGGGATAGGTAAGAAAATTCATACTGCACCATTAATAACTGAGATAGATCTCTCTCTCTCTCTGGCTTTTCTTCGCAAACGAAGATTCAGGAAGGACTCATCCCGCGCCTTCTGCAAGCGCGCTGATGACTAAAAAGGCCAATCCGAGATAAACAAGTCCGGTTGCAAAAAGCGCAGCAGAAGGTCTCCTTGGGTGATGTTTTTGGGTTGTGATTCTTTCTGCGTTGTCGTTTCTCTTCAAGACTTGTTCGTCGTGAGTTCTCAAATAAGGCTGCAGCATTGTGGATATTGCGTCTCCATGCCTCCCGATGTGAGGCCAGGGCGGACCACTGTTGGTGATCAATTTGGCCAAGCCTGAGATGTTGTTTCAGGGAGTCTTTGTATCGCTTTTTTGGAGCGCCCCTCTTACGCTGACCCATGGCGAGTTCACCGTAGAGTAGTATTTTTGGGAGGCGATGGTCCTCCATCCTAGAAACGTGCCCTGCCCAGCGCAGCTGTGTTCTCAATGTCATGGCCTCAATGCTGGTGATCCCTGCTTGTTACATTCGTGGAAAATGAGAAGAGAAGAGGTCTATAAACAGAGCAATAGCAATAGCACTTACATTTCTATACCGCTTTATAGTGCTAAGCACTCTCTATGTGGTTTATAATGTGTTAGCTAATTTCCCCCAATAAGCTGGGTACTCACTTTATGGAAGGCAGAATCAACCTGGAACCCTGAAGGCATGAACTCACAACATTGTGGCTGCAGTACTGGCATTTAACCTCTTCGCCACCAGGGTTCCAGATAAACTGAGCTTCCATGTACATGGACAGTATGCCACTGAACAATAGTGGTTGGGAGAGAAACAACAAGGATGGGTTGAGGCCTTTGTGCATGGCCTGAGAAGCTTTCCAATAACCTCAATGTTGGACAATGGACAATGTTGGAAAGTAGGTCCCAGATTCAATAGCTGTTGGTCAGCAAAGTTGGTCAGCTTTTCCAAATGGGCGTCAGTGAGTAGCTGAGGGTAATTTCCGCTTGTGGTGTCCCAAAACAGTGTAATCTATAGGGTTTCCACATGGCTGTTCTTATTTGGTGGAATAATTTGTCTGGTTAATTCCGATAACAAATGAGGCTCCGGCATGCTAATTAGTTATGCAACCCCCAAGCTTGTTTTTTTTTTTAACTTTTAATTTTAAATTGTCATGATTTTAATTGTTTTTAAATTTTAGTTGTCATATTTTTAATTATATTCAAAACGTTGTATTTTATGTGTTGTAAGCCAGCTTGGAGCCCATTCTGGGAGAAAGGTGACATCAAATAAATAAATAAAACACAACAGATTTTTTTCAGTGGTGGCAGCACCATAGATGCATAACTCCTCCCTCCCTCCCTTCCTTTCATCTTTCTTTTATTTATTTTATATCTCACCATTCTCCCAGCACAAGAAGAAAGGCAGCTTACAACCATTTAAAAACACAGTACAACTAAAAAAAAAAAAACCTTTTAATACAAAAGTTAAAACACAATTAAACCAAAGTTCTGTTTTTAAAAAAATAAGTTAAAAACAGTTTTTAAAAACACATTTAAAACATAATAGAATAAAAACGAATACACACACACTCTCCATTAAAAGCTCCATCTGCCTCAACATATTAAAAAACCAAAGGCATGCCTAAATAAAAAGGTCTTTGCACACCAGCAGAAAGAGAGCAGGACAGGGGCCAACTTCCACAACTTGGGAGCAGCCACCAAAGAGGCTCTTTTCTGTGTCCTCACCAAAAAGTGTCACATACTCTCTTTGTTAGACTCAGTAGTCAGAAGCTTCAGGGTTAAACAGTAAGCTTTATTACTAACAGAAATCTAAAGAGTGAACTATACAACACTGTTGCTTTGAATGAAGCTCAAAGGAAAAGCAATATAATAAAAAGTATTTACAATCAGCCAGAATCTGAGGGGCAACTCATTCATTGGTTCCCCAAATATCCACTTCCCACTGCAGTATCCTCCCAACCATTTGTTCCAACAGAACCCATCAGCTGCCACAGCCTGCTTGTTTGGATTGCTTTAGCTGTCCTTTAGCAGACATTTGTAATTGATTATTTTAGGTATTGACTGTAATGAGCCTTTAATGGTGTGCTGTCTTGTTGATTCTTATAATCTGTCTTTTAATGGATTTCTAAACAGATGAAATTCTATAGATGGTTTAATTGCCTTTTAAAATCACTTTTATATGTATTTTACTGATGTCTTTGCATATATTTTAATCTGTATCAGTTTAAATATTTTGAAAAACCACCTTTCATCCCAGAATGGGGGAAGATATAGGAAACACATGAAGAAATAATAAACTAATAAGTTATAATCACAATAGAGATCACCAGCATTGAGGCCATGATATTGAGAATACAGCTGCGCTGGGCAGGGCACATTTCTAGAATGGAGGACCATCGCCTCCCAAAAATAGTACTCTACGGTGAACTCGCCACAGGTCAGCGTAAGAGGGGCGCTCCAAAAAAGTGATACAAGGACTCCCTGAAACAACATCTCAGGCTTGGCCAAATTGATCACCAACAATAATCCGCCCTGGCCTCACATCGGGAGGCATGGAGACACACTATCCACAATGCTGCAGCCTTATTTGAGAACTCACGCCAAACATGTCTTGAAGAGAAATGACAACACAGAAAGAATCACAACCCGGAAATATCACCCAAGGAGACCTTCTGCTGAACTTTCTGCAACCGGACTTGTTTATCTTGGATTGGCCTTTTTAGTCATCAGTGCGCTTGCAGAAAGCACGGGATGAGTCCTTCCTGAATCTTCGTTTGCGAAGAAAAGCCAGGGAGAGGTAATGTCCACCCCCTGGTTTTTTTCTGCCATATCTGTTCTTCTCCATTCATGTCAATGGATGTTCTCTGCAGGTAGAATGAACAGAAATGGCCATATGTGCAAGAAATTCATTTCTGTTCCTGGGAATTATTAGACAGGGGCCACAACATATATTCTCCTGCTTACAAAATCTCTCCATTCATTTTATTGGATGCTCTATGAAGATGGGATTCCTCCACTGAGGTTAATGGAGATGCTAGTGTGCTCCACAGAGAACCCATGCCTTGCCTGTGAGAGTGAAGATTCATTGGCATTCCTGGTAATTATTGCTGGGCATGCCCAGTGCCAAATAATAATTACAGATGATCTATTCCAAAGAAGCCAGTTCCATAACAGGGTGTTTCAATTGACTTCTCCTAGATATGTTGCAATGAAATTTCCCCTTTTCTCTCAGTGGGGGTTTAATAAGCAGATGCTTCCAATGGCTTACACGTGTCGTAATCTATCATCTCTCATGAAGTATGTACATTTGAGAGTATCAATAGTAAGATTTACTCCCATCCATAGCCCCAAGAGATACATCCCAGGGCTTAGTTAAAGATCATTGCCTCTATTCATCATCTCGTCACTGATGATTCCAGCATCTCTTTAATCTCTAGATGCTTCTGTCGGGAGCAAGTGCTTTTGTAGCCAGAGGATATAACCTGGGAGAGAGAACTCTGGCTGTGAGTAGGGCCTGCTTCTGATGGGATACTTTACACTCAGGTGTCTGTACCAGGTTCCAAAATGCATGCACATTCTCATTCTTGCTGCTTTGTTCTATGCCTACTCTTGGGAGACATCATTGTAAGAACATACAAGTTGCTTGGCTGAACCAGATCAAAGTCCATCTCACCCAGTGTCTTATTTCTGACAGTGGTTAGTCCTACACTACTATGTACTGGGTATAGCCAGGTGTCAGGAATGATAGGGAGTGTAGTTCAACACAGAACTTGGAACATTTATTTTTTTTGGGGGGGGGGGAGACTACAATTCTCAGAAATCTCCAGGCTGCGTAATAAAAAAATGTAACTTTTCCAGGCAAATAATTTTGTAGCCTGCATACAGCCATACTTCCCAAGACAAAGGAAGTAATATTCCCACTGTATTCTGAGCTAGTTGGGCCTCATCTGGAATACTGTGTTCAGCTCTGAGTGCCTCATTTTAGAAGGATATAGACAAGTTGGAGCAGGTTCAGAGAAGAATGATAAGAGATATGGAAAACAAAACATATGAGGGAAGGTTGCGTGAGTTGGGTAGGTTCAGCCTGGTGAAGAGAAGATTGAGGGATGACATGATAGTACTCTTTAAATATCTAAAGGACTGTCACAGAGAAGAGGGTGCAGGTTTGTTCTCTGCTACCACAGAGGGAGGACCAGGTCTAATGATTTTAAGTTACAGGAGGGTAGATTTTGATTGAACGTTAGAAGGAATATCTTGACTTTCGACTTTATCAGACTATCCTGTTAATGTTCTTTTTCCAGCATATTTTAAAACATTTTTATGCTGGCAAAAGAACCCCCCACCCACCTACCTCCAATTCTGGGTGAGCATCAGTGAGGCTTCCCCGGCAGTAATGGAGCATAAACGGGGCTCCATTTACTTCCAAGGTTGAGATCTTGCCACTTCTCGCAAGATGATGCTAGTGCGGGAAATTTAAAAATAAAAGCCAAATAAACACATAAAAAATACAGCAAAGCACAAAAACATACTCAAAAAAGTCCCAAATACATTGGGGGGGGGTTGTCATAAAAAGAATGTCCCCTACCTGTCTGTTGCAATCTCACCCAGAATTGTTTGCCCATTCACGCTGTATCCACATGAGCACAATGACGTGAGGTTTCAAACGCCAGCAATGCTGGCAAAAAAACACCACAGGAGATCAATTGACAGCTTGGGCCGTCAATAAAAATAGAACGACTTTTGGACTTTACATTATCGTGAAAGGATGACATTGTCTGGTATGCATACTTGATTATTAGGCATCCTTATGATGCCATATTTCCTGCATCTGATAAAGTCTGGTAACGCAGTTCAATAATGGAACCAATGACCTAGAGAGGTGGTGGGGTCTCTACCACCTCTCTAGCTATTTACTGGAGATGGTCTAAGCTGGATTTCCTGATTGGGCAGGGGTTGGACTCCAATTTTTATGGGGCCCCTTCCAGCTCTATGGTCCTATGATTCTATGAATGGGGTTATCAGGTCTCAGGATGCTGTCTGGAGTCTTAATAAGTAGCTATGATTCCATGAGTCTCTCAACAAGAACACAAATCTGGGAGAAAATGGCAGTGTAAAACAGGGGAACTATTTAGCTAGTTACATCAGGGCATGTGTTTCTTACTAACCTTGGCTGAATATGACTTAAGACTCTGTTGTAACTTTGTAACACCTGAAGGAAGGTGCCATCATCTGTAAGATATCCTTCATTTATGTGATAGTTGCTTGCTTAGAATAAAAAATGTTCCTATAAACCTCCATTTACAGTCTCTTCATATATCTTTGCTTGGTTCTCTCTCTCTCTCTCTCTCTCTCTCTCTCTGTGTGTGTGTGTGTGTAGAGTCCTGTTTTCTGTGAGAGACAAGGAGAAGCGGTCTCTGAAAGGTCAGCAGCAACAAAGAGAAAAAGTAAAGCCCTAATTCAGTGGCTCTTAACCTTTTTTTACCAGGGACCCCCTTTAAATATATTTTGTTGTCATGGACCCCCAATACTTAACTCAAGATTTTAAACCCTGACCATAATAACAATAGTAAAATAAAATTTAATAATAATAATAATAATAATAATAATACAATTACACCATCCCTCAGAAGCACTGGAGGGAAGACTTTTCTCCTGCTTCTTCCTGCAAGTTTGTGGCTGGAGCATAATGAACAGCAATGCATAGGCCAAGCCAGCCAGTCTTTGCCTTGGCTCCTGTCACGTGGGCTGAGCAGTTTCAAGCCTTTGGGGACCACCTATGAAGACATTGTGGCCCCCTGGGGGTCTGCAGACCACAGGTTAAGACCCATTGCCCTAATTGATTTCCCACTGAGTCATTGAATCTTGGGGAGGCCAGTAATGGCAATGAATAGAAATTTGGTTTCCCACTCTCCTTCTGAAGAGTAAGAGGCAAACCCTTCAACTTGGTGGCAGAGCTGGAGAAGAAAATTTGTTTTTCATTTTTAGGTAAGGTGGCTTTAAACCCTGAACACATTTCTTCACCCATGCTCAGCTGGTGTTGGGCCTTTCTGATTCATCACAAAACTGTCTCTTTGACTGCTGCCACACTGCAGAAATAATGCAGTTTGACACTACTTTAACTATCATGGTTCCATCCTATGGAATCCTGGGATTTGTAGTTTGTTGTGGTACCAGAGCTCTGACAAAGATGGCTAAATATCTCACAAAACTACAACACCCAGAATTCCATAGCACTGAGCCATAGCAGTTGCAGCAGTGTCAAACTGTATTATTTCTGCAGTGTGGCAGCAGCCTTTGTGTGTTGTGCTTGTGCCATGTCAGTGCATAGAATCATAGAATCATAGAATTGCAGATTTGGAAGAGACCACGAGGGCCATCCAGTCCAACCCCCCTCAAAAAAGCAGGAATAAAGGAAGAGGACTGGCTGGAGAGAAGATGAGTGCATGCACTCAGGCCTATTATGCTGCTTGTAGCAAGGTGGGGACCAACATTGTGATTTGTGAGCTTTCTTGGTACACAAGTCCTGGCTGAAGTGGAACAGGATTGGGGAGCAGCAAAAAAGACCCTCCCTGAGGGGCCGTGGTGAGCCTTTTACCAACGTCTTCAGCAGGGTCTGGCATTCTTCTGTTAGTGACTTACCCATGCCTAAATTCCCTTTAGGCTGTTGTTGTTACTTTTTTGACCACAGTGTAACAGCCGTGTTCAGCTAATGGTTGCAGAAGCAGAAGTGAACACATGGTTCCATTGCACATGTGGCATTGTAGTGCATTGCACAGGCAGATGTACATCATATACTTCACATTGGTTTGCACATTCAGTTACACAGTGTTGCAAGACACTAATGCGTAATTGTAGCCTAATGCTGTGAGTGTAACATTATGCTCTGCCTCCTTGATGTAGGACAGAGATGGACAAGTGTGTGGAGGCCAGAGCATAGAAACACTCTCCATGTGTCCTGTGTGGCTGTAGGTAAAGCTATATGGGATGTGAATCCTAGCTGGAATGGCAGCAAGCAATACAGCTACTGGGCTGGGGCCTGTTTAAGGCACCAGCGGCATCAGCATCCACAGGAGCCCCCATCATTGTGGGGGCCCATGTAATAACTCTCCTCCTGCAAAAACATTATTAGTAATAATCTGAATATCCTGTACTGTGAACAGCTTAGGTTGAGTTAGGTTACATTGAGCTGAGATAAACATATGCCCCCCCCCAAAAATAAAGCATTGAAGGGCCCCCCAAAATTCCTTAAACTGGTCCTGTACTGGGCACAACTTGCCACTTGCTGCCAAGACACTTCTGCCACTCCCACCCTCCCAGGTTTGGGGAGCTATATTCCCCAGTTAGCTGGGTTTTAACCAGTTGCCCACATGCCCATGACTGCAATCAGCTGACCCTGAAGCAGTACTGCTCTGCCTCCCAAACCTTTCCTTCCTGCCTTTGTGATGTGAGAGCCCTGGTGGCGCAGTGGTTAAATGCCAGTACTGCAAGTCACCACGTTGCAAGTTCAATTCCAGCGGGCTCCAAGATTCACTCAGCCTTCCATCCTTTTGTAGGTCGGTAAAATGAGTACCCAGCTTGTGGGGGCAATTAGCTAACATACATTGGAAACTGCTTAACGCAGTGTAGATGTGTAAATAGCTATTGCTTAAAAACAATTTGTAAGCCGCTCTGATAGTCTTGAGGCTGAAGAGCAGGGTAATAATAATAATAATAATAATAATAATGTCATAAGGAGAAGAGAAGGTTAAAAGGTGACATGATAACCATACATAAATACTTGAAAAGATGTCATATTCAAGAGGAAGCAAGCTTGTTTTCTGCTGTTCCAGAGACTAGGGGCTCGTCTACACGAGCCAGTATAGGCTGACTCCCCGCCAGCATACCCTGGCCATGGATCAGGCCCGTTGTTCCCCCATTACTGCCTCCAAATGGCAGGAAGCCAGCCCACAACATGTGACCATGGGCCCCTGCATGTGACCAGTCAAATGCTGCTGAACTCCCTCCTGCCTTCTGGGAAAGCCAGGGAGAGTGGCAGCTGCAGCAATGAGCCACCCTACCAGGACAGGCTCCTGCAGACATATGGGGCCAACCCATTCCTTCCCAGCCAGAATGCATTAATAGAGGTAGTTTTTAAATCTTTGTATCAGCCCTATCCTATCTTAGCCCCATCTGATCTCCATATCTTCGCCCGTGATGGTGAAAACTGCCCGAGGGCAGAACATGGAAAAAGACTTCCATCATCAGGATTGCAGGGTTCTAAGATGGGGTGTGTGGGCAAGACAGGGTCTATTGCCCATCTAGACAAGCCCTAGAGCATGGAGAGATGGACTCAAACTACAGGAAAAGAGATTCCACCTAAATATTAGAAGGAACTTCTGATGGTAAGAGCTGTTCGGCTGTGGAATGTGCTGCCTGGGAGTGTGGTGGAATCTCTTCTTTGGAGGTTTTTAAGCTGGATGGTCATCTCTCAGGAATGATTTGATTGGGTATTCCTACATGGCAGGGGGTTGAACTGGATGGCCCTTGTGGTCTCCTCCAACTCTATGATTCTAAGCGCCCACAGTTTTCTAGGGTTTTGGCCTGAAAATCTATGGGATTGGGCAGCTGCTGTCCTGGCCTAGTACAGGACCTCTATGGGCAGAGGAAGTGTACACTGGAAAGACAGAGGGACAAGTAACGTTTTCACCAGAGCTTGGGAGAGATATTTTTGAACTACAACTCCCATGCTTGCTGGGGGGTTCTGGGAGTAGTCCAAAAAGTAACTTTTCTATACTCCAGTTTTCACAGCAGGGGAAGTGTGCTCTCTGACTGTCATTAAATCAACAGCAAGGACTCTTTAGTGCCTTCCTTGTGGAGAGTGACATGTAATGAAGGAGGGACACAACAGCCATTTTATAGGTCATCAGGCAGTGACTTTCTGCTTTCAGCCACCCCAGGCCATTCTCCAATGCTTGCAAAAAGTTAATGACTTGCTATACATAAAATGCATGCAGGAAGTCAAGACACCACTCATTTGCCCGCTTTCTTCACTGAATTAAATATTTTCAAAGCACATGTTGTTTGTAATGATGTGTTCAGTACCTGTTAGGAAGGGACACCAGAGCATTCCAGTTTCCTCACCTTCCTGTCTTTTTTAGATTCCACTCCCTGTCCCCATCTGTTTCACTGTGAAGGTGGCCATGTGTCTGATTTTACAGAGGACAGCCCTCTACTTGATGGCCTATCAGAAGACAGCCTTCCATCTGTTAGGGTTGCAAGATTGGATCTGGAGCAGGGCTGTGTAACTTTAATCCTGAACTTATCTTTGAAAAGGACAAGATACTGCAAAGCTTTGTTGAGCAGTCTGAGGTCCCTGTCTTTCCTCACCTTCCAAATCCCAAATTTCAGCCACAGTCATCCCCTCCCAACACAGCTATTGCCTCATCAGTGGGGGTGGGCAGGAGGGGGAACAGAGAAGCATACCCTCCAGTTGTCCTCATTTGCCCAGGACAGTCCTGATTAAATCTTCTGTCATCCCACTCTTTCAGCTGCTTTTAAAATGCCCCAGTTTATTTCCCCTCTCCCATTTTTCCCCTTTCTGCTCAGCTTACTTCAATGGCTGCAAACGGAGTTCATGTGCAAAAGTGGTTCACACTCAATTAACTCAGCAGGGGAGAGAGGGCCCTTCCAAGCTAACTCAAGCCAAAGCAGACTGCTACCTCTCCTAACTTGCATGTTCTTCTTCATTAATAATGTTTGCCATCTTGACCACACTCTGATGTTGCTTGACTACAGGTGTCCAGGTTTTCATCTGTGAAATTTTGGGAGATATATAGAGCTCGCAACAAGAACAGACCTTGGCACCAGCAAGGCACTAGCCATATTGGGAAGGGACAGCTGTATCTGAAAACTGGGGTTTGGAAAGTGAGGGCAGATTAATCCTTTTGTCCTGCTTGATAGCGTTTTTATGGTACCTCATCCTACTCCAAAATCTGTTAAAGTTTAAAGTTACAAGAGCCGCAGCCTGGATCCAATCTAGAAACCCTTTAGATGGACTATGCAATCCACATCCAGTTCAAAGAGAAGAAACGTGGAAGAAGAAATGTTACCTAAAATATCCTTATTCAGATCTTAACTAAGGAAATTATTTAACTCAAGTAATTGGCAGCTCAAGGTTGGGTTACTTGCAGGACCTTTTCCCCTACAAATACCAGTACAGCTGTCAGAACTCCAGCTAAGTAACAAAGATAATGTTTATTTGAGAAATCAGCATACAAAATCAAGGCATTCAGTCAGTAATACAAACTTTCAAGAGCTATCAGAAAGAAAAGTAATAGAGTAAGGGAACAGCAATTGAGGATGATGGGCTACATTCACCTGTCTAGAGAAAAAAATGAAGTTTCAGAATGTGTGCAGCTGCAGGTGGTTCTCAGAATGACATGGAGGATGTATGCAGGTTGGAGACCACACTGAATGGCCAGAAATCCAGGGTTCTTATACCCTTTTCACACTTTGAAGTTAGTCTAAAACAATGGTCAAATGACTCTTTCCTGTATTTGAACAACGTAATTGAACCTATCTGGTTGAAGTGGTGGTCTTTGATGTGTTGAGATAGCCTTGCAGTGTAGGGAAAATTGACACAGATGGGTAATGTTGAAGGAAGTGGTCATACATTAGCACAATGACTTTATTTACCTCAAACCTGTTTTCCCAGGCAAGAGGAAGTTCTCAGCATAAAGTGGCCATTTCACAGAAGCCTGCTGAAACTGTATAGTTCCTGCCCTTTTGATCTTAGCATCTCATTCATGTGGTATGTGCCTAGCAGCTTCCCATAATGTCCTCTGCTATCTTTGATTCACTCTCATGTGTCAGAATCTGGGGTGTGGGAGGCAGGGTCTTGGTGCAGAGATGCCAGGGCCGACAGGGAGATAGAAAACCAGGATCCAAGGGTCAGAGGCAAGGTTGGTCCAGAAGACAGGGGCCAGATCAGGGCATGAAAGACTGAATCCAAAGAAGGATCAAAGACAAACTAAAGTCCAAAAACAAGCCAAGGTCAAACACATATCAGAAGTCCAGAGGACCAGATGCAAAAGCAGGTCCAGGAAGGGAGTGCCAGGTCAAGTATATGGGAGACAGAATTGAAAGAAGCCAGAACCCAAATATAAGCCACAGTCATACACATACCAGGTATCCAGGAGCCAGAGGCAGGACCAAGAAGCAAGCAAAGGTCCAAATGTGAGCAGCAGATCAAGGTCCAAGACAAAGGAGCAGCTACAGACAGCACAGAAGACCACATTGTTGTGGCAAAGGCTTAGGGGAGAAAGCTGCTCTTAAATAGCAGTTCCCCTGGCTGATCCAGGTGTACCAAATGAGTGCAGTTGGCTGTGCCTAACAGCTTGGCCCTGGTTCCTTCAAGACTTCCACAACCAGGGCCTAGTCCTGCACAGAGGCAGAGCTGGCTTTAGCAACCAGGGGGCCAGTTCTGCAGGGAGAGGCAGATCCTGACATCATGATATCAATATGATGTTCCTTTTAATTCCTTGTCATGGGGGTGTGATGGGGGTATACAACAGAAAGAGTGGGAGCCTTGAGGCTGCCCATCCACAGACCACACCTGAACAATAGGCAGAGCAATAGATGAAACAGGTCACCTAATCACAGTCTTCTACCCCATGGTTAAATGTATCATATATTTAAATATATAGCGATTATTTCTAAACGTGAATCTATATCTATAAAATAGGATAGGAAAATTTGATTCAGGCTTGTATCCTCTATTTCCCTTAGTGATGCATTTCTGCTTTGGGGCATAATGTGTAAATGACCAGAAACAGAGAAATCGAGTAGCACTTTGGGGCATTTCATAAAAGTTTAGACCAAAACTTGGAGTGACTGCACCATCCCATTGACATGGAAGCCACCAGGCACTAATGGCAGCACGGAAGACCAAAATGTTGGAAAATAGGATTCAGAAGACAAAACAAATACTAGTGAAAATAATCTTTATCTATTCTATAAAACAGTAACAAATGATATATCTATATCAAAGCAACATCCAGAACAAACACAGTCAAAATATATTACAGTAAAATGAACAAGAGCAATGAGGCAAGCAAATAATACAAAGTAGCAAATATACCAAACAGTAAAAAAAGTCACACTGAAATAGAGTCAAACAGGATACAGTACAAAAGAGAAAAGCAGCTAAATTCACAGTTGTAAGAGCTAGCCTTAAAGAGGCTCCACAGCTGATTTAAATAACACAGACAGCTGAAAGCCTTCCATCTCAGTAACTCACCTTTAACCCTATAATGGCTGAAATTCTAGATCTTGTCCTTATTTCAACACAAAAGGCACACAAGTCCCACCTGATTTAGTGGAAGTGGGTGCAACTTGACAGCCGGCTGTTTATAAGAAATGCATCTGGTAGAGGTAGGAGCCAGCGTGGTATTTGAGTGTTAGGGTTGTCTAGACAGTGAAAATACAGTTGTCCCTTCATATTCGCTGGGGTTTGCTTCCAGGACCCCCGTGGATACCAAAATCTGTGAATACTCAAGTCCCATTATATGCACTGGCATAACAAAATGGTGTCCCTTATATAAGACGGCACAGTCAAGGTTTGCTTTTCAGATTATTATTTTTTAAAGAATATTTTCAAGCTGTGAATACTTAAATTCATGGATACCAAATCTGTGGGTACAAAGGGACAACTGTAATCCTAACAGAATTCATAGAGAATACCTTTTGTCCCAACGAGATTCAACTGAGATTTGTGGTTTTTGGTAGGAGAGGGACCGAAAACTCCATTGACTGTGTAGGAAAAGCCTTCTCACTTTTCCTCAAGGTTTTTTTTGAATAATGCATGGAAATCCACATTACCACTCATTTAGACATCCAATTTGCATCACAGCACATTCTCCGGGAGGGCAGAAGTGGAAAGCAGATTTGTCAGACGTGCATAGAGGGCAGACTTGCTGGCAATGAAGTGGCCAGAAGGACCATTTTGGAGTTTTGCATTACGGATCATGTGCTTTTTTGGGTGTGCTGATATAACCAAACAGCTTTTTTAAGTGGAAGGTTGCACTTGCACATGTTTGGTGTACAGTTAAAAAAAAATACTGTGCAGCAGCAACAACCTGTGGAGAATAATAATGTAATTCACTCTCGGCCATGATCTTGATTCACAGGCCTGGCTGCATGTGCACTTCAAACACAGATAGCTTTGCATATTAGTGATTTTGCCAAAGGAGGCAAATGAACACTATTGCAAATTTGCATTCATGTGCAGCAATCCACATTATATCTTTTCATCTAGACAACCCCTTAGACTACAATTCTAGAGATGAGGGTTCGAATTCCTGCTCAGCCATGAAAACCCACTGGGTGATCTTGGGCACATCACATTCTCAGCCCACATCACACTCTCAACCCTAGGGTCACACTAGATTCTCCATAAGTCGGAAATGACTTGAAGGCACATAACAACATAAAATAAAGGTAGAGGTGGGCCTCCAGTCCACACACACCCTGGTATGAAAAAAATTTTTTACCCACATTGTTTTTGACCCCAAATCTCCCCAAATGCCCTCTAGGGAGAATGGGTTGCATTTTCACCCTGTTTTTGCCCTCCTTACCAGTACAGCTGACCCTCCAAATCTACAAGTTCTGCATCCACAGATTCAACCAACCACAGCTTGAAAATATCTGAGGAAGAAAATAAAAAAATCAAACCTTGCTTTTTGCCTTTTTAGATAAGGGACATCATTTTACTATACCATTGTATATAATGGGACTTGAGCATCCATGGATTTTGATATTCACAAGGAGTCCTGGAACCAAACCTCAGTGGATACCAAGGACCCACTGTATTTTCAAAACAGAACCTGAATAAAAAGTGACTGTTGTTAAAATGGCCTCTCCTAATCCTAAAATGATGCCAAGGAACAAAAATAAGATGAAAATTCCCCCTGTACCTCCCCAGAGGGCATTTGGAAATATATGGCAAGAAAAAAGGGGATGGGCGAAAATCTTACCCTTATTTATAGATATAGATTTGCACCCCCTAGGTGGAGTGTGGCAGGCATTTGGGGCCCATTTTTTTATGGAGGGGTGTGGTGGGGGTACAGCCCTCCAAAGTCTTCTAGGTGGACTAATGCAGCCTCCTGGACTCCTACAGTTGTCCACCCCAGTATAGAGAATCCACCTGAAGGCATCCGAGTGACTATCGAATTCTCTTTTGCAAGTTTCATAACTGCACCATAAGATGGGCTTTACTGAATACTCTGCTTCCTTCAAATTTCATCCTCCCAGTACAGTTCTAGCCATGTACCAGAATGTGGATGTAAACTGTCTTACCTGCATATTTCAATGTGCATCCCTGTTGGATAGATAGCATCCACACTTCAGACAGGTAGTATACTTAGTTTCCTGTTTCTGATCCATCACTGCAGAATCCTTCCTACATGAAGAACTTGGAAGTAACTAGTAAGAAACATGCTTGCCATTTAATTTCCTATTTATACTTGCTATTTATTTAGGTATTCATTTAATTGCTATCCCATCTTTCTCCTAAATGGGACTCAAGGCAGCTCACAATATTAGTTAATAAAACAAGGTACATGAACTAAAACCTAGCAATAAAAAAGTTTTAAAACAATCATTTGTATTGTTAAACATTTATTGAAATATTTATATCCTCCTATAGCTGAAGATCTCTGGGCAGCTTACTATAAAATCAATATATTTAAAAGACTAAAAATATATTGAGTAATTTATCAATTAAAACCAGACACGAGGTCTGGAGGTTGATTCTGGAGCTCCTAACTGATGCTGCTTGCTTGAAAGGGTTTTTAATAAATTGTATTATATATTGATTTTAATCTGTATTAATTTAATAATGTTTTAAGGGGGGGAAGGGATTTTGAGCTGTTTTATACTGTGTACTATTTTATTGTTGTAAGCCGCCCCGATTGCTCACAGAGGGGCGGGATATAAATAAATTTTATTATTTATTATTATTATTTATTATTATTCATGTGGTCTTCCACAGGAAAGAGCAGTAAAATGTCAGGGACTCGCTGTATGGATCTCAAGAGACATCTGCTGAAAGCCATACATCTCCCAGAAGGAGGACAAATTCCAAACTATTACGAAAGGTCAAAAGGACATTGTCTCCACCACATACCCAAGCGGCAGACAATAGCTGGATGGAGTATTCCATTGTTTGAAGGTATCGAGTTTCCCTTCCCCAATCACCTAGCCATCAAAGAGGCTGCTTAAACGTTTATAAATCTAATCACTAAGACATTAAGAGCATTGCAACACATCAGCACCTTCAGACACCTATTGTCAAGACCAGGAGTTTTGCTAGAACTCATTGTGCAATTGTTGGAGACTCCTGGAATCTATTGTTTCAACCCAGGAAACTTGCTCACCTCAGGGCATATTTTTGGTATAAATATTGGCCGAAAATCAGGCTTCATTGCACACAAAACCAGTTCCTAGGGACATTACATCTTTCTGTGTTAGCCACTTCAGATTCATCCATCCATGCTGCCAGTCTGTTTGACGACTTTGGACTACAAGACAGGCGTCGTATCACCCCAGAAATCTCCCTATCTATCCCTCTGGCAACCTCTCTCTTCTTCCATTCCTAGCGGTCTTCTGTGAATGCTTTTTGTATGAAGGTGTGTGTGCTTGGTGTTATCATTTGTATGTCTTTAATAAATATCATTGTTAATTTTTCATTTTGCATTTGTGTGCATCTGTTCAGAGTTAGTAGGGGTAAAGATCCCTTTCTCTGTTGCCCCCTTTCGCATTGCTAAGGTTGAGTTGCTGTTAATTTCCCCAACATATTAGAAACTCAATATTTTCTTGGAATTTCCAAGAGCTCTTATAGTGTTTCTTTTTATTGACGGTCCAAGCCATCAATAGACCCCCCGTTGCAATTTGGTGCCGGCATTGCTGGCATGTGAAACCTTGGGCCATTTAACTCACTTGAATGCAACATCAATGTGTGGTCCTGCCAGAACACTTCCGGGTGAGATCGCAACATCCAGGTAAGTGACACACTTTTTATGACTACCCCCGGGTTGCTTGTAAGTTTTACAGTGTGTTTTTGTGCTTGGTGTAACTTTTTTTGTGTTATTTAACTTTTTATTTTTGAATTTCTCATGAGAATGGGCGCCTGGAAGTGAACAGAGCCTCAACGATGAGAGAGAAGGTAAGTGCAGTAGGGAGGGTTATTGTGCCAGGACAGGGGATTGTGGGACAGGAACACTTTTTGCATTCCTGTCTGATAAGCTCACACATGTAAGGGGTAAACAGCACACTATTTTCACTGATACTGCAGTGTGTAAGTGAATAACATGACCCCATTGATGTCAATACTGATTCGCTAAATCATTCACTAAATTTCCCTCCCCCCCTCCCAATTCCCCATCACAGGAACACAGAAACATCAAAAGAGGATGTAAAACGAAACAACTTTGGACTTCATTCTCACTGAATAAACCAGCTTTGCCCAACTAAAGACTGAGTTGATTAATCTACCAATTAAGTTTATTGGGTTTATTGATCCACCAATTACAACTCTTGCTATAAATAATCAATTTATGTCTCTTCAGTTTAAAGCTGCTGCAATGTTTTTCCTGAAGCAGACTAGCCCTTTTAACCAGAGCATAGGAAAATGGTTTTTTGGACTCCAATTTCCAGAATCCCCCATGCTGGCTGAGGGATTCTGAGAGCTGTAGTCTACAAAGTAACATGTCCAAACTCTGCAACTAATCCTCTGTCATTGTTTTTTAATGAGTGAGATTCCAGATGTTGGCTGGATTCAACTTCCAGTGTCCCTGGCCATTGCCCATGCTGGCTGGGAGGCTTGGGAGATAAATCCCCACAACATCTGAAGCCTCTCTGGATGTCGTGTCCACTTTTTTGCCTCTAATCTTGATGTAACCTCTTTCTATATCCTTGTCTTTTGCCCAAGGCCACCCCCAAAAATGTTGTGGTTATGTAAAGATCTGAAAGGTGGGATGTAACTAGGATCAGTTCAGTCCATCATGTGAATGCTACACACCTCAATCTTTGGATGTACTGAGGAGTCTTTGATAGAGATTTCTAGTTCAGTAGAATAGTCTTGTCTACTAGTCTACTATTCTCAGTACTCTCTGGTAGGAAGGAATTACTATTTAATCAATTTCAATTTTCAGTGCAGATACACTCTTGACTTCTCTCATTCAAAATCCTAAATTCTTTCCAGCATTTCACAATAAACCCCTGGACAGAGCCATCAGCCTAAATTTCAGTAGTCCCAGCCAGGGTAGACCTGCTGAATCAACTGTCAAATTGTGAGTCAACACAAAAGTAAATCCCATTGATTCAGTGGGCATACTCTAGTTGGGACCAGCAGTAGACCATAGAGAGCTGGTGGCTTCCAGAGCATGGAAAGATTACTTTTTAAATTTCAGTTGCCCAAGACAGCACAGCCAGGTTGTTCAGGGAATTCTAGTTCAAAATTCTGGGAGTTTTAGTTTTTAAAAAAGGAAATTATCCAAGGTCTGGTGTAAGTTTTGCAGGCTGTCTAGCCAACCCTAGTATACAAGGCAAGAAATCCAAAATCTTTCACTAGGGCATCAGGACAACCTACACAGCCTGTGCTAAATCTATAGTGTTCACTAGAATTATTATAATATCAGGCCTACACAGGTCTTCAGCACAGACAATAGAAACCTGGTGCCCATGATGCATGCCTCTGTTTGGCACTGCTGCAGACTTTTTTTTTTTAAGTGCTTAATACAGACAAAACCACATAACTGCTGCAAAACAGCACAGTGCTCAGCAGTGAAGGAAGGCAAAGAGGAGGGAAAAGACTTGGACGGTATTACATCTTGATCAACGGATGACTGATAATATTCCAGCTTGCCCCATCATTCAGGCCCCTCGTTTGATGACAAAGCACGGCCTATGTCCCCCCATCCATTATCTCCTTCCATCCCTGAGGCAAAGGCATCAATAATGCTCCCTCTTCCCAAGGAAGCCGCGTCTCCCTTCTGCGTACCAGAGAGGACACTGCGGCTGGCTAGTGGGCATTTCCATACAGCAAGGGCACACCATTACAGTCCAGCAATCTTCCCTGCAGCACATCCTGCTGTTACACATCCACACTGTGCATGGGAGGGGGGTGTTCCTTGTTCTTTTTAACTCTTTTTTAGTCCGTGAAAATATTTCGACCTGGCAGGCACAATAACTGCAATATTTTTTCCTCTCCCTTGCCCTTTCATTTCTTCAATGTTCAAGCTCATCCATTACCAAGGAGGAGAAGGAAGAACCAAGAAGCCAGTGCAGAAGGAAAGAATCCTTAAATGATAGCGGCTGTTTGCTTCTCCTTTTAATGCTCTCAAAATTTTTGGCAGGCAAGTGCTGATGTCAGATTTTGCATGCCGGCATGTCTTTTATTAATTAATAAGGAAAGTGGTACATCCAAGTGGGCTAACAGTTTGAATTTGAATGCAAACATCTTAGAACATCTGTTGCCATAATTTGGCTGGATTAACGGTCTAGTTTCCTAGACCATCTGCCGCTCCCCAAGACCATCAACAATTCCCTAGCAAATTCAAGTCTCTGCAAACATTTTGTTCCTTGGGCAACATGACTGTGAAGTAATACAGGAGACCTTTATAAAAGGTCTTTCTTTCCTTCTGGCAAACAGGTTCTTTATGAACACCTAGGAGAGGATCAGTTGCTCAGAGGAAGAGCAAATTCTTTGCGTGCATAAGGTCTTAGGTTCATTTTGTAGTAACTCCAGATCTGAAACTCTGTAGAGCTATTCTCAGGCCAGTGTAGACGAGGGTTGAGCAATTGTGATCAGATGTTTTGGGCCTACTGATGTTTTGGGTCTACAAAATACCAGCCCTGGCCAGCATAGCCAATAGTAAAGGATTGCAGGACTGGCAGTCCAGAAACCTCTGGAGGCCCACAGTTGCTCAGGTGAACCAATGGTCTGGCTTAGTACATATTGTCCTATCTTGTTATGACTCCTCATGAGAAGACTTGCCCTTCTAACTATGAAAGAAGGCCATGCATGACATTAATAGACTGTGTGGGACCACATAGAGCTGAAAAAGAAGTGATGACGTCAGGCCACAATTCCGTAATAGAATCATGGAGACCAGAATCCTGTTTGAGTCATACACACATGCATAACTTAGGGAACTGCATAACTATTCATTAATGCCTTCTGTGTGTTGCTTCATTCACTGCAATTGCAAAAAAGAGCCACTGTGCATTCCCCATTGCACAATGGTGAAATAAGTAAACATGTTGGCAGATACACAATGGGTTGCACATCAGTTTTCAGCAGATGGGTGGCACAGCACACCCACTGTGTAATGATGCAAGTGCAGGAAGGAAGCACGAAGGAAGGGAAGCGGAAGGGAAGCTGCTTCCTTCCTTGGTGCAATAACCCCCTAGGTTTACATACACTCTCTCTGGCTTTTCTTCACAAACGAAGATTCAGGAAAGACTCATCCCGCGCTTTCTGCAAGTGCGCTGATGACTGAAAAGGCCAATCCAAGATAAACAAGTCCGGTTGCAGAAAGCACAGCAGAGGGTCTCCTTGGGTGATGTTTCCGGGTTGTGATTCTTTTTGTGTTGTTGTTTCTCTTCAAGACTTGTTCAGCGTGAATTCTCAAATAAGGCTGCAGTATTGTGGATAGTGCGTCTCCATGCCTCCTGATGTGAGGCCAGGGTGGACCATTGTTGGTGATCAATTTGGCTGAGCCTGAGATGTTGTTTCAGGGAATCCTTGTATCACTTTTTTGGAGCACCCCTCTTACTCTGCCCCATGCCCATGGCGAGTTCACCGTAGAGTACTATTTTGGGGAGGCGATGGTCCTCCATCCTAGAAACGTGCCCTGCCCAGCGCAGCTGTGTTCTTAATATCATGGCCTCAATGCTGGTGATCCCTGCTTGCTCAAGGACAGCAACATTCATCACATAGTCAGTCCAGTGTATATTTAGGATTGTACGTATACTATGCAAGCATGATACAGGATCTCAGCCATAAGGTTTGAAAAGGTAACTGACCTTTCCAGCTGGAAAAGGGGACACACAGCCTGCAGGCCTAATCCCACTCCTGATAGCCAGAATCCAGCTTTCTGCCCCAGTCAGAGCTCCATGATGCCCTCTGCATAGAGAAACTGAAAATGGCCATGGGGAAGTGTCATCAAGGGAGCGGAAGGGAGGGCCTTGGAAGAGCTGAGCTGAGATCAAAGGCCCATTCTGTGTAGTACACAGTTATGGTGCTATTATTGCACTTTCACTACCATGGTTTCATTCTATGGAATCCTGGGGTTTGTAGTTTGCTGAGACATGAGAGCTCTCTGGCTGAGAATTCTAAATGCCCCTCCTTAAACTGCAACTCACAGGATTCCAGAGGATGTGGAAGTGGATATATATATATATATATATATATATATTCTCTTAGGTATGTTGCCATTTCCAGTGTGCTGATTGGCTGCTTAGGGAACTGACCAACCAATCATCAAACTGGGGGCGGGACCATGTGGAACCAGGTGGGGGCGAGTTTGGAGATGGGGTGATTTCATCAGCAGGAGGGCGAACAGTGGGGGGTAGTTTGGAGGTGGAGGTGAATTCGGTGGTGGGCGGGGTGAGTTCCCTGGTGGCAGGGGGCAAGTTTGGAGCCAGAAGGGCTAGCAGTGGAGGGTGAGTTCAGCGGTGGGGCGAGTTTGGAGGTGGGGGGCAAGTTTGGCAGCGGGAGGGTGAGTGGCGGGGGTGACAGAGAGCAGCCAGGGAGGGTGGAGGTTGGAAGGGTGAATTTGGCAGCGGGAATTTGCCAGGGAGGGACAAGTTTGGCAGCAGGAGGGGTGAGTTTGTAGGCGGGGGGCGACCGACAGGGGGTGAGTTCAACAGCCAGCCTACCTTACAGGGTTGTCATGAGGTCTACTGGGCATTTTGGGGAGGGGAGTTTTTTCACAGTGTATGGTACACCAAGTCCAGCTAGTATGTATATAATTCTCTTGGGTATATTGCCTTTCCCAGTGTGCTGATTGGCTTTTCAGGAAACACACCCAACTCACATCCAACTAATCACCACCCACATGCAAATTTCCTCTCCACATCACAGTCCACTGCATCATTGCCACACACCCTCTCTCCTCTCTCTCCCTCAGCCACTCATCAGACACAAGCTGCGATGGGATCCAGGCAGTCAACTGGTGGCAGCTGTGGCAGGGTAACAGAGCGAGTCACCTTCAGCAATCCCAGGAAAAGTATGGAATGCTGAGAAAGAGGAGGAGGAATTTAAATCCACCGGCCTACCTTACAGGGTTGTCATGAGATTTATTGCGAGTTTTTCAATGGTGTCCAGCTAGTAGTACTATAATTACATAGTGTGAATGGGTCCAAAGATATTATCAGACACTTCAAAAAGCCCAACAGGAGCACACTAGGATGACATCACTGTACTGGGAACAGGTCCCAGTTTCGCATGATGTCATCATCCTCAGGTGCTGCTTCCATGCAGACTCTGTGCTGCAGTTGAGAATAAGCCATCACTTTTCATTGATGGAGGTTTCCGCCAATGAAATCTATCCAGGTCATTTTGAATTTTGATCCTGTCCTCTAGGGTATTAGCTACTCCTCCTAATTTGTTGTCATCTGCAAATTTGATAAGTATGCCCCTAATTCCCTCATCCAAGTCATTGATAAAGTCATCCTCACAGGCTTTTTGCCTGCATCTGATAATCAGGTGACCTGTCTGCCTGTTCAGGCTGCTATCAAGGTGCTAACCAGATGATAGCTGATACAGTAGCCTCATGTAGCTGGTAGAGAGCCCAGCTGATTGAGTGGCCAATATCCTCTTTTATAGAGGCAGATGAGTACCAGACTGAGCAGGTCACAGGGTCATCTGGTCTCAGTCTTCCCCACTATGACAAGAGGTATTCTATTTCTGTTTCAGTTGTACTACGGTGCTATACTTTTCTGCCCATTTGTGGGGAGGGGCAATCTGAAAGAAAGGATGTATGTTTTCATTCATTTTGTTCTCACATGTAAGAATGAAGAGCTTCAAACTTTTTTTCCCCTCTTCCAGGTAAGACTTTCTGTGATTTTTTTTGGATAATATTTGGTACTTCAGAACTTTTTTTTTTTTTTTTTTTTTGCAAAAGTGGTTTGCCAAAGAAAATCCACATTTCTACACAGCAGTGTACTTTACAGACAGTACCATTTTCTGCAGAAAAATGCTCTATATGCCAAACATTTTTTGCAAACCAATTTTCCACAAGAAAGCCCAGAAATATTTTTTAAAAAACATTGACCATTTTGTTGACAGGATGGTTTGACATATGAAGATATCCCTTGTTATCAAATCTAAGAAAACTTATAGTATTCTTTACGTATACCTCTAGCTGATAGGAGCCATCCTATCCTCTGGAGTGAAGAGTAGGTCTCTTAAAAAGGCCAAGTACAAACTTCTACCCTGGGGTGGGATGTTGTTGAACTACAACTCCCAGGATTCCTCACTATTAGTTGTGCTGACAAGGGCTGCTGGGCATTATAGTTCAGCAACTTCTGGAAGGCTACACAACTCCCTATTCTAGCCTAGCTGCACCTCTGTTTTTCTGCAATCTCTTGGCAAGTATTTTGGCCTCTCCATGAAAAGAAAACCAACTTTGGGCTTTAGGTGATCCTTGGTGGTCATTCTCCTCACACACTATTCCATGATAGCTTCATTCCTCTAGCAAATGTGGTAAGAAAAGTCACATCACCTTTCATCAAAGCAGTGCTAAACCAGAGGAATTAATGCATGTACTGTCCCTAATTCCTTGTTGTATGACAAGAGGTGACATCTGCCACCTGAGGCCCCCATTCAGAGCTTTCTGCATCACACCTCCTGTGGCTTTCATACTTTGATGACCTGGCTGGTTTTGCTTTCATGTGCCTGTGGGAGGGAAACCGCAGTTTCTCCTGCCAAGAGTAAATAGGAGAGAGCTTTTCATCTGTGTGTCTCATTCTGTAAACTTCAAATGGAAAGGGCAGCTGAGACAAGTTTCCACAGTTTGTTCTTTAGTATTCAACATTTCTCCTTCCTCTTGTTTTATTTTCAAACTCACAATTTTGGTCCTGCATTGGTGATCACTCCAGTATTAACTTACTAGCATTTGCTGTTGAGTTGCAAGTAACTCTGATTCCTACCAGTTTTCCTCCCCTGCCCCTACAACACTAGGGGGAAAATGCTGCATTTTTTTTTAAATGGCTGGAATTCACTATCGCAGTTATGGGTGTGTTACCTAGAGTTACACATCCAAACTGACACGCATTCTTGACTTTAGGAATGCTGATTTCAATAAACTCAGGGAAATACTGGGGGTGATCCCATGGTCAGGAATACTAAAAGAGAAGAGACCTCAAGACAGATGGGACTTTCTCAAAAGGGAGATACTGAAGGCACAATTTCAAACAGTACCATTGAGGAAGAAAAATGGGAGGTGTCTCAAGAAACCAGGATGGATGACTAAAGAACTTTCAATGGAGCTAAGTTTTAAACGGAACATGTATAGGAAATGGAAAAGGGGGGAAATCACCAAAGAAGAATTCAAACAGATAGCGAACACGTGTAGGAGTAAAGTCAGAAAAGCTAAAGCACAGAATGAGCTCAGGCTTGCTAGGGAGGTTAAGAACAATAAAAAGGGTTTTTTTGGGTATGTCCGCAGCAAAAGGAGGAAGAAGGAATTGGTAGGGCCACTATGTGAAGAAGATGGCAAAATGCTAACAGGGGACAGAGAAAAGGCAGAATTACTCAACACCTTCTTTGCCTCAGTGTTTTCAGAAAAGGAAAAGGAGGACCAACCTGAGGATAATGGAACAGAGGACACAATAGGGGAAATCCAGCTCAAAATAAGTAAAGAGGTAGTACAGGAATACCTTCTTAATCTAAATGAATTTAAATCTCCAGGACCAGATGAACTACATCCAAGAGTATTAAAAGAGCTGGCAAATATAATCTCAGAGCCATTGGCAATAATATTTGAAAACTCCTGGAGAACAGGAGAAGTCCCAGCAGACTGGAGGAGGGCAAACATTGTCCCCATCTTCAAAAAGGGGAAAAAAGAGGATCCCAACAATTATCGTCCAGTTAGTCTGACATCAATACCAGGGAAGATTCTAGAGCAGATCATTAAACAGAGAGTCTGTGAACATTTAGAAGGCAATGCCATAATCACAAAAAGTCAACATGGGTTTCAGAGAAACAAGTCATGCCAGACTAATCTGATCTCTTTTTTTGATAAAGTTACCAGCTTGGTAGATGAAGGGAATGCTGTGGACATTGCATACCTTGATTTCAGTAAGGCCTTTGACAAGGTTCCCCATGACATTCTTGCAAACAAGCTTGTAAAATGTGGGCTAGACAAGTTAACTGTTCAATGGATTTGTAATTGGTTGACCGGCCGAACCCAAAGGGTGCTCAGCAGTGGCTGCTCTTCGTCTTGGAAAGATGTGACCAGTGGGGTGCCACAGGGTTCTGTCCTGGGCCCAGTGCTATTCAACATCTTTATCAATGACTTGGATGAGGGAATTAGGGGCATACTTATCAAATTTGCAGATGACACCAAATTAGGAGGAGTAGCTAATACCCTAGAGGACAGGATCAAAATTCAGAATGACCTGGATAGACTGGAGAGCTGGGCCAAAGCTAACAAAATGAAATTCAATACGGAGAAATGTAAAGTACTGCATTTAGGGCGGAAAAATGAAATGCATAAATATAGGATGGGAGAGACCTGGCTGAATGAGACTACGTGCGAAAGGGATCTAGGAGTCCTAGTAGACCACAGGTTGAACATGAGCCAACAGTGCAATGCGGCAGCTAAAAAGGCCAATGTGATTTTGGGCTGTATCAATAGAAGTATAGTGTCTAGATCAGGGGAAGTAATAGTGCCACTCTATTCTGCCTTGGTCAGACCTCACTTAGAATACTGTGTCCAGTTCTGGGCACCACAATTAAAAAAGGATATTGACAAATTGGAGCGTGTCCAGAGAAGGGCAACTAAAATGGTGAAAGGTCTGGAAATGATGTCTTATGAGGAGAGACTTAGTGAGCTGGGTATGTTTAGCCTGGAAAAAAGACGGTTAAGAGGCGATAATGATAGCCCTGTTTAAGTATTTGAAGGGATGTCACACTGAGGATGGAGCAGGCTTGTTTTCTGCTGCTCCAGAGACTGGAACACGGAGCAATGGGTGAAAGCTCCAGGAACAGAGATTCCACCTCAACATTAGGAAGAACTTTTTGACAGTAAGAGCTGTTCGGCAGTGGAACGCACTCCCTCGGAGTGTGGTGGGGTCTCCTTCCTTGGAGATCTTTAAACAGAGGCTGGATGGCCATCTGTCGGGGATGCTTTGATCGTGATTTCCTGCATGGCAGGGGGTTGGACTGGATGGCCCTTGTGGTCTCTTCCAACTCTGCAATTCTATGATTCTATGATTCTATTCACAGTCCTTACATATTCATGATGGTGGCACCATTGCCATGATCATAAAAGTCCCCCAGTCCTGATTTACCAGGCAGCAGCTGCTACAAGCAACAGGGATCTGTTCTCCTGTCGATCAAGACACAGCAGACTGACGTTTCCACCTTCCTCCTGCCACCACTCTCTGGTGCAAGGAGGAATTGCAACAGGGATCCTGCTTTTGTCATACTGGAAATCACTGCTGGGATGGGGTAGAAATGCCAGTCTGTTGCATCTCAATTAACAGGAGAACAGACCTCTGTTGCTCACACCAGCTGCTACTTGATAAGACAGGATTAAGGGGGTTGGGCCAGAGACACTACTTAGTTATGTAGCTCATCTACGTTCCTGGCCAATATTTATAATTGTGCTTTGTTTGATTAGGCCATAAGAGGCTCATTTCACATGCCTGCTGGTAAGCTCTATCAGATTGGCAGCTATGAGAGAGTGTGTCTTTTCTGTGGTGACTCCCTCCTTTCTAGAATGATGTTTGAGAGGATGGTGGTTCTAGTCTAAGTAGCTTTTAACAGTATACGTGTCCAGAAAACAACTAGTTACCAGCAAAGTATAAACAGCACTAGTCTGGGCAGGTAGCCAACTGTTAATTAGCTCACAGGAATGCAAACACAGTTAAAGATTTAGTCCAGTAACACAGTCCAAAAGGTCAAAGGCTTACAGCAGTCAATTAGAGTGGGTCCAAAACAGTCTGTGGTCAACAGGAGCAGGCAGCAGAGTAGACAGGGACAGTCCAAGGTCTAAGCATGAGTCAAGGTAACAGGAGTCAAGATAACTGGAATCCAGGCACCGAAGTCAGCAGGAAGCTTTCACCAGGAAGATCAGTTGATCTCTGACAAAGCCTCCATCACCTCTCTCAGCCTATATAAAGTAATTAAGGCTTTGTCAGGAGTTTCTTAACAAGCAAGTTTTTCTCATAAAGTCTCAGAGACTTCCTTTGAGCTTCCTTTTGAGCTCACTGCTGGGTATACGATAGTGGAGGTAAGTCCCTCTCTTCTTCTGCGTCCTTACCTGAATGGGCAGAACTCTCGGCCAGGACTGGTGCCAACCCACTTGAGACCAGGCTCTTCCTCTACTCGACCCTCTAGGTTGGCAGGGTTCCCTGCTGGCACAGGTGTAGATAAACCTGTGCCAGGGTCCCTAGGGCCATTTCCTGCCATGTCCTCCTCCTCCTCTGACTATATAGCCTCATCAGGCTCATGGGGCATGACAATATGGGCCGCTTTTTATACTGTATTTTTTAAAAAAAACCTGCTGTGGCCAATTGGAAATGTTTTTATGTTATTTTAATCCCTACATTTTGTGTTATATTGCTTTTGCTATTTATTCTGTTAACCACTGTGCTTTGCTTCAAAAGAAGGCATATGAATAGGAATATTTTGAATAAAAATGGCATAGTGCTTTTGGTGTCTTTTCAGTAGATCATTTCAGCTTTTTAAGAAAAGGCAGAAAATGTAAATAAAATAAGAGGGAAACTGATGTTTAGGGTAAAAAAAATATGTCTTCCTTTTGGGCAATTGTAAACTGAAGGGATAAAAAGAAGGGCTCCTAACAATTCAATTCTAACCACTCAGGTACAGTAAATGGCACTTTATAGATTATGAAAAGGAGGAAAGAACTACCTGTTGTGATGTCATAGCTATGGAACCTGATAGGGTTATAAGGAGCAGCCTCTGATGATGTCAGAAAGCATGATACCTTAAGCATCAACAACAGGTGCACAGATTATGCCATTCAAATAGAAAAGTCTAAGAAGTCTAACAAATGAAATCACACACTCCCCACCCTGATGAGTTGAGAAAACCATCTGGGACCTGTGATTTGGATACCCTAGTTCTTATGAACCTGCTCCAGTTCAGTAGTCAAAACATGGCCTATTTCTCCTAGCCAGTTTGGAACCACCAGTGTGTTTGTTAACCTTGCTTTTCTTTCACCCGCATCAGAGGTGGGAATCATGTAGCACTTTCAGAGGTTGTTGAATTGCACCTTCCAGCATTCTTCACTATAGCCCATGGTGGCTAAGGCTACTGGGAGTTGTAGTGCAACACTATCTGGAAAGCCGCATCATTTCTACTCCTGACCTATATATTTGTATCTCTCTTCAGCCTTCCCATTTTCCTCCATTACTAATTTATTGTATTTTTCTCATCGGGCCTTCTCTCTCCATTCCCTAGTCCTTCCCTGTTATTTAAGAGTGCTGTACCTTACAGAATTAGGCCATAAAAAAGAGAGAGGAGGGGCAAAGGTTGCTTTGATTTAATAATTAGCAATTATGGTTGCTGCAGTATTAATTGCATATATTTCCATAGTGCACATGCCCTCAAGAGGTGAGCTATGAGCAGTGGTTAGAGACAGTTTAAAGCCTAACGCTAAAATTCTTAAGAACACAGGAATGGGAAGCATATCCTTCAATAGGTTTTTCATGGATTTTTTTTTTCCAGGCTATGAGGCTGTGTTCTGGAAGAGTTTATTCCTGACGTTTTGCCTGCATCTGTGGCTGGCATCTTCAGAGAATGGTGGCATAGGGGGGTTATATACTGTGAGTCCCTGCCAACTCATCGGGCTCCAGTCCACTCTCGGCATCGGTCCCACAGAGCACGAAGTAGTGGGCAAAGCAGCAAGGGGCTGAACCTAAGGCAGGCCCCGGGGATGCCACGGGGATGTTCATCCCAAAAGCCCCTCCTGCAGGTCTTCACATCTCCTTCTTCTTCCTTCAACATCTCACAGCTGAAAGCAAGGATACTTGTGTACTCTTAGAGGCTTATTGCACACCAAGGTAAAGTGGCAGGGCAGGCGGAAGGTTCCACTTTCCATGCTACCTTACTGCATGACGTCATTCTCCGGTGTTCTGCCATTCCAGTCCCATGAGAGATGTTAGTAAAAAGATGCAGTTCTACCTCCGTCTAGAGCAATTTAAGTCTGAGCTTTCCCTAGAAGCCATAATGACTAAATGGAGGCTTTCATACTTAAGACATATTATCAGATGACATGATTCTTTAGAAAAGACAATAATGTTCAGCAAAGTGGAAGGCAGTAGGAAAAGAGGATGATGACATCAAAATGGGTTAACTCAGGGCTCATCTACATGGGCCAAGATATACCAACTCACCTCCAGCATATCCTGCCTGCAGATCAGGCCTGCCCCCCCCCGTTACCATCTCCAAACAAGAGGAAATCCAGATGGGCAGCCACCGTCTCACTGGCTCTCCCGGAAACTAGAAAGCCGCCAGCCCACAACACTTGACCAAGGCATTGTGACCAGCCTTGGTCACACATTGCAGGACTCTTTCCTGCGGCAGCAAAGCGATGGCAGACTGGCAGCTGCAGCGACGGGCCAGACTGATGGGCCAGACTCCTGTGATCATGTGGGGCCTGATCCAGTTTTTGCCAGCAGGAAGGGATTAAAGCAGGTATTATTTTAAAACGCGGCAACTGGCACTACTCTCTCCCCCAATCCATCTTAGCCCCATCTTTGCCCCAGAGGTCTTGAGGACTGTGCAGGGACAAAATGGGGCAAAGCACTGCATCATCACAACTGCAGGGCTCTAATGGGGGTGGGGTAAGACAGGGTATATTGCCTGTGCAGGTAAGTCCTCAGTCAAAGAACCCACAGCCATGACTTTACAAGATCTGCACATCTTTTAATAACAGGTTCTCTTGAAGGTCTCTTGTACATAGCGTCACCATAAGTCATGGCAAATAATGATAGATAACAGACAGTTTTGTGCTGGGTGCTCTAGGAATCTTCCATTCTTGCCAGAAATTGTTGGACATTTCTCCACACTCCACAGAAGCCTCACCCTAAACATAGCAGTCTCTCACCCACCTCAAAAAACATTCAAAATACACATATGACATCTCTGAAGTAAGTCTCAGCATCACCAGACCTAGTTTAATTTTCAATTATTGGGCAGCCAATCGCACACATGTTCTCTTAGATATTTTATTATCTCTAATGATTTTATCGAGTTTGTACATGTTAATGGTTTTAACTTCTTTTAATCTGTTACAACAATGTGATATGTTTTTCAACTGTAAATTATTTCTTACTGCTTCACATGTTAAATTACTTTATTTTACTTTTAACACAGATTTTATTTTACACCACCCTGAGGTCTTTAGCTATGGGGTAGGATGTAAATATTTGAATACACAAAGAAATAGTCTGTCAAACTGTGTATGAATGCCTGCTAGGATCCATTTAGGCTGCCAGGCACTATGCCATAACATTTAGAAAAATGCAAAAACATGTTGATCACTAACTTCAAAGCTATACCTTAGCCCAAGAAAAGCAACTTGGGTCAATGGGGTGATGGACCCATTGATTGATAGAACTCAAGGGGAAAAATCTAAAAGGAGAATGAAACAAGGAAAATTGGCAAAAACCTTTACAAGCTTTATGGACAGTCTTGCATTAATTGAGGTATGGAGACATTTATACAGTAATGCGCAGGATTTCACATATTACTCAGACAGTCATAAATCTCTGTCCCATATAGATATGTTTCTGTCAAAAAAACATGGCTAAAAATCTTAAAGAATATAATTGGAGCCTTGATGAATCATTAATACTGGAAAAGAAGGTACAGGAAAGAGCAAGGTTGGCATTGAAGAATTACTTCAGGAAAAATAGAGATGAAAAATTAGCATTACCCATCATTTGGGATGCAAGTAAAGCTGTTTTAAGGGGAGTATTAATGCAAATTAATTGGGAAAAGAAAAAAAGAAGAAGAGAGAAGATGCAGATACTGCAAGAAGCATTAATAAGCAAGGAAAAGCAACTTAAAAATGATATATCGAATCCAACTCTGTTGAAAGAATTAAAGATAATTCAAGACCAATTGAGGGTAGAGATTGCTGAGGAAATAGAAAAAAAAGATTAGATAGGTAAGGCAGAAGTACTTTGAAAATGGAAATAAGATGGGGAAATGGCTTGCGTACAAGTTGCGGAAGGATCAGGAGAAAAAACTAATCTTAAAAATAAAAGAAAATGGGAAGTTATTAACTGACCAAGGAAAGATTAGGTCTAGCTTTCAAAGATATTACTCCAAGTTATTTAAGGAAGCCCCTGAAAGTGAACTTAAAAATGATAAAATAAGGGGGTACTTGAATGAACAAGATATTTATAAAATAAGCGATACTCAAAGAGAAGAGTTGAATAAGCCAATAACTATACACGAGGTGGAAGGAGCCATTAAATCATTAAAGAACGGGAAAACACCGGGGCCGGATGGATTTCCAGCAAGCTACTATAAGATTTTTAAAGAAGAATTGAAGACCCCTTTATTAGAGACATTTAACTATATAATTAGAGGAGGGAATATACCAGTATCCTGGAGAAATGCTAACATATCTTTAATATTGAAAGAAAATAAAGAACAAGAGCAAATAAACAGCTACAGACCCATTTCATTATTAAACACTGATTACAAAATTTTTGAAATTATTATGGCTAACAGATTGAAGAATATATTAAAAGTTTGGATAGATAAAGATCAAACAGGTTTCTTGCCTAAACGGTATATTAGAAATAACATTAGGAAGGTATTAAATTTGATTGAGCACTTTGATAAACATCCGGATAAAAAGTTAGTATTAGTGTTTTTAGATGCAGAAAGGGCTTTCGATAGCATGAATTGGCAATTCATGATTGAGGTGATGAACAAACTGGGTCTTGGAGAGATGTTTATAAATGGAATTAAGGCAATATATAAAAACCAAACGGCTCAAATTATAGCTAATGATCAGAAGACAAAAGTAATAAAAATGGAGAAAGGGGTGAGGCAAGGATGTCCTCTGTCCCTGTTACTTTTTATAATGGTCTTGGAAGTTTTGTGTAGGAAGATAAGATCTGAGGAAGGAGTCAAAGGAGTTTGAATAAAAAAACAAACATATAAAATAGCTGCTTTTGCAGATGACTTGGTAATATTCCTAGAAGACCTTTTGGAGTCAATTAGGACTTTGCATATGATACTGGAGAATTATGGTAAAATTACTGGGATTAAGATAAATAAGGACAAAATGAGTGTATTGACAAAGAATATTGATAAAAAAGAAGAGAAGCTGAAAGAGATATCGAATTTCAAACTGGAGAAAAAAATTAGATACTTAGGAATAATGATCACTAAAAATAACATGGTCCTGATTGATAATAATTATAAGAAGATTTGGAGTGAAATTAAACAAAGTCTTGAAAAATGGAAGCAACTAAACCTATCCCTGTTAGGTCGTATTTCAGCTGTAAAAATGATGTTATTACCGAAGGTGCTCTACCTATTCCAAAATTTACCGGTATTATGCAACGATAAACTCTTTAAGGAATAGGATAGAGACTTGTCTAGATTTATTTGGCAGAACAAAAAGCCTAGAGTAAAATGGAAAATCTTACAAGAGGATAAACTTAGAGGAGGCTTAGCTCTACCGAATCTAAATTTATATCATCAATCATCCGTGCTGGTTTGGATGTACGACTGGTTCATCCTCAGGGATGATGGGATTGTTACATTGGAAAGCTCAGATATTAGATACGGGATTCATGCCTATTTATGGTATAATAAAATAAAGATTGATAAGAACTTCAACAACCACTTCATTAGAAATGCTTTGATCAAAATATGGACGAAACTGAAAGCTAAGGTTTATTTTAAGTTACCATTATAGGTTTCCCCACAAGAAGCATTCAGAAGAACAGAGATGCCACATCTAAAAAGTTGGTTAACATATAATGATTTAATAATATTTCAGAAGGGATCTCCCAGGTTCAAAACAAGAGAGGAATTGGAGGGGGAATGAAAAATTGGCAATTGGTTCCAATATAGACAATTGTTAGAGAGATTCTGTATGGATAAAAAATTATGAAGGATAGAAAATCTAAAAACAGAGCTTGCCATTTTGATAATGGATGACAGTAATTTTAAAATATCAAAAGTATACAAAACGTTGCTAAAGCTAGACCTAGAATCAGAACCTATTAAAGAGTTTATGATAGAATGGTCATGGAATGTTGGACGTAGTATCCTAATTGAAGAGTGGGAGGCGTTGTGGAAGAAAAATATGAAATTTACACTTTGGAGATTTTCAGACCGCATTTCAGCGTGCCTAGCGCGGGAGGAACTTTCGGGAGAGGGACGGCGATCTTGCGCGGCAGGGGGGCATTTTTGGACGCCGTTGTCCCTCTCCCAAAATCATCCGTGTCACTTCCGTGAAGCTTCGGAAGCCTCAGCGCCATATTTTAATCACGGGCAACCTCTGTGATTAAAATATGGCTCTGAGGCTTCCGAAGCTTCACGGAAGTGACACGGATGGTTTCGGGAGAGGGACAACGGTGTCCGAAAATGCCCCCCTGCTGCGCAAGACCGCCGTCCCTCTCCCGAAAGTTCCTCCCGCGCTAGGCACGCTGAAATGCAGTCTGCAAATCTCCTTTGTAGTGATTTGAGAGAGAACTGCTACAAGATGCAATTCCGATGGTACACTACATCACATAAATTGGCAAGAATGTATAAAGACATGAAAAGTGAGTGTTGGAAGTGTGACGAGGCGAATGGTACGTTCTACCATATGTGGTAGACTTGTAAAGTAACAAGACAGTTCTGGATTAATATTCATGATACAATTAGGAAAATATTGAAAATTGACTATAAATTGAAACCGGAATTATACTTATTGAATATTTTTGACAGAGATTTCCCTAATGAATTTAGACATGTGATGTGGTATATGATAACAATAGCCAGAATAGAATACGCAAGATACTGGAAGCAAAAAACAACCCCAAATATAGATGAATGGATGTTAAAGTTACAGGAGGTGGCGAGATTAGAACAACTTACCTATTGGATTCAATTTCAATCCTTAGATAAATTTAGAAAAGATTGGGCAAATTTAATTGAATTTTAGAAATTGAATTGGAGCACACACGCAATAATATGTTTTACAGATTAATCCATAAGGTTGATAAAATGAAAAACAAGGAAAAATACCAACTCTTTTGTGAGTTACCTTTTGGAGGGAGATATAGTAGCAAAGGTGTTTGAGGAAAGAAGAATGGAAAATAGACTACTGTATCAATAATTCTATTGTAATAACACAATTTAAACCATATGTAAGAAAGCCAAAAAGAATGTAAAAATCAAGTTCAAACTATAGTTGGGAAAGAAGTCGATTGTATGTAATTTTATGTGTATGGAAACTTTATTTAAAGATAATAATTAAAAAAGCCACTTGGGTCATACCATAGAGGAATTTGAAAAGGCTGAATCCTCTTCATAGTGCATAGGCAGCTTTAATCCTAGGAGGCTTTGAGGCTAGTTGTGGCGAGCACATGGCAGTAAAGGAAAGCCCTTTCACCATTTTGCATGGGTGCTTCCTTCTCACAAGTCAAGCTCTAAGTCAGGGATGGGCAAAGAGCCACTCAGGCCACCTGAGACCAAGAAGTCTGGGGGTTTTTTTAATAATAATAATTAAAAAAAAAAATCTATCCCGCCCCTCTGCAACACAATCGAGGCAGCTTACAATATAAAAACTCCATAATCACAATACCCTAGCCCACCCACCCCTTAAAATAATATTAAATTATGAAGGATTAAAAACATACAATAATTAAAAATATATATAAATTAGAAGAAAAAAATTAAAACATACAATCACAGCCCAGAAAGGACAGCCAAGTCTTGGACCGGGATAATTATTCAGGAAAGGCCTGACGGAAAAGATCCATCTTAACAGCTTTTTTTAAAGCTGTCTAAGGTGGTAATAGGATGGATCTCATCCGGCAGGCCATTCCATAATCTGGGAGCAGCAGCAGAGAAGGCCCTCTGGGAGGTCACCGACAGCCTTGTTTTCATAGGTTGTAACAGATTCCTCCCGGAAGACTGAAGTGCGCGGGGAGGGTCGTACGGAAGGAGGTGGTCCCGGAGGTAAGTTGGACCCAAGCCATGTAGGGCTTTAACGGTCATAACCAACACCTTGTACTGTGCCCGGAAACTAATAAGCAGCCAGTGGAGAGCTTTTAGCACAGGTATTATATGCTCTCTTCTGGAAACGCCAGAAATCAACCTGGCTGCCATGTTCTGGACTAGTTGAAGTTTCCGAGTCAAGCACAAGGGTAGCCCCATGTAGAGCGCATTACAGAAGTCCAGATGGGAGGTTACCAGTGCATGTACCATAGTTTCGAGGTCCCTGGTTTCCAGGAAAGGGTGCAGCTGGCGTATCAGCCGAAGTTGATAACAGGCACTCCTGACCGTCGCATTAACCTGATTAGTCATCTGGAGTGACGGGTCCAGGAGCACCCCCAGACTGCGAACACAATCCTTGGAGGAGAGTGTAGTTCCATCCAGGTTTGGAAGTTGTATTCCCAGACCTGGTTTTGGGCCTGTAACTGTTAGTACCTCCGTTTTGTCTGGATTCATTCTCAATTTGTTTTTCCTCATCCAGTCCGTTACTGCTTTAAGACAATCATTGAGAGGAGAGACGCCATCTGAAGTCAAAGCTGATGACCGAGACATGGAGAAGTATATCTGGGTGTCATCAGCGTACTGATGACACCACACTCCATGCCTCCGAATGATCTCTCCCAGCGGCTTCATATAGATGTTAAATAGCATCGGGAACAGAATGGCACCCTGAGGAATGCCACAGTTAAGCTCTATTCTGGTAGAGCAACTGTCCCCGAGCCTCACTCTCTGGGATCTGCCCGAGAGGAAGGAACGGAACCACTGCAAGGCAGTGCCTCCAATTCCTAACCCCCTCAGGCGATCCAAGAAGATGGAATGGTCTATTGTATCGAAGGCCACAGAGAGGTCCAAGAGCACCAACAGGGTCACACTACCCCTGTCGATACCCAAGCGGAGGTCATCAACCAGAGCAACCATGGCAGTCTCCACTCCATAGCCCGTCCTAAAGCCAGTTTGAAATGGATCTAGATAATCGGTTTCATCCAAGACAGCTTGGAGTTGGGAAGCGACCGTCCTCTCAATCACTTTGCTTAGAAAAGGCAGCAAGGAGACTGGTCTATAGTTGTTCCTGTCCAAGGGATCCAAGGAAGGCTTTTTCAGGAGCGGCTTAACTTCCACTTCCTTCAGACAAGGTGGAATGGACCCATTCCTGAAGGACGCATTGATAATATCCCTAAGGAGTACTCTCAATGTGTCACCCCCTTGGGTGGCCAGCCAAGATGGACAGGGATCGAGGGGACAGGTCGTTTTCCTCACTCTACCAAGGAGCATGTCCATGTCATCAGTACTCACAGATTGAAGCTGATCCAATAAAATTTCATCAACGGAGTTGCTGGACACCTCGCCTATAGATTCTGTCATAACACTGGCATCTAAGTCGGCTCTTATCCGAGAGATTTTATCTGCAAAGTGGATGTTAAACACGTCACAGCAGGCCGTTGTCGGGTTGAGTAAGGAGTTCTGCTCAGGTGGAATCTGCGTCAGCTCCCCCACCACCCTAAACAGTTCTGCTGGACGGGACTCTGCAGACGCAATACGTGCAGCAGAGAAAGACTTCTGCGCTGCACGTATCACCTCTCGATAAGAATCAAGGAAATTCCTATGACAAGTCTTGTCGGCTAAGAGTCGAGTCTTCCGCCAGGTGCACTCTAGTCGTTGTCCAGCCTGCTTCATCTTCCTAAGCTCCTCTGGGTACCAGGGCTTATGGTTAGGAGCAGGCTGGAAAGGACGCTTGGGAGCGATTGTGTCAATAGCCTTGGTGAGGTCGGTGTTCCAAATATTAATCAAAGCTTCAACAGAATCACCGGTGTGACCAACCATTAAACCCTCCAACGCTTTCTGGAATCCAATTGGTTCCATTAGCCTTCGAGGGCGGACAATTCTAATGGGTCCACCACCCTCGGTGGGGCAGACAGTGGCTCTTAGCTCCATCTTGACCAGGAAATGATCCGTCCATGACAATGCGGAGGTTTCAATAACCTCCGCCCACGGATATTCCTGTTCCATACTAAAGGCCGCATCGAGGGTATGACCTGCACAGTGAATAGGCCCGACAACCAATTGGGATAGGCCCATGTTTGTCGTGGATTCTATGAACTCCCGAGCTGTGCCAGTTATATTTAGCAAGCTCTTCTCGAGTGGGATGTTGAAGTCTCCAAGAACTAAAAGTCTGGGTGACTCCAGCAGCAACTCTGAGACCAGCTGTATTAGCTCAGTTAGGGAGTCTGTTAGACAACGGGGTGGCCAGTATACTAATAGAATCCCTAAGCTATCCCTGGACCTCAGGCTTAGGTACATACACTTGATGTGGACTGTGTTCCGGATAGGCTTCCTGGCCACTCCGCCCCCACCCACCCACTTTTCCTTACCTGCTCACTAACTGAGTACCCGGCCGGGAGTGCCTGCGCCCAAGTTGCAGCACTGGCCTCTCCCAGCCAGGTCTCCGTAAAGCATGCCAGCTCGGCAGCCTCATCCAATATAAGGTCATTGACAATATGCATCTTGTTTTTAACCAACCTGGCATTGCAAAGGAGCAGAGTAAGGGTCTGTGGAATGGTTGGTGCACTCTCCAATTTATTCTGGGAAACAGAGTGAACTGAAGGCAAGATAGGTATTAAACATCGATCCCACCTTCTTTTGTAACAATTTTTCACTTTGTTGCCGCCATACCTTCCCTTCCCCCACACAACCTCAATTCCCGCTCCCAGATTGTTCCCGACCCCTGGCAGGTGTTCCTGGGGTGGGGTGGTGGAGTGACTTTTAAGGCCAGCCACTCCTGGCCACACCCCAACTCCCTGCTCAGCAGTAACGACACTGTTGCGCGGCAGGGGTCTGTTTCAGATGACACCGCCCCTCTCTCGGCATCGTCTGTGACTGTTCCAGGTATGATTGAAGGCAGCCGCACCATTTTTTACTCACGGACAACTTCTGTGAGTAAAAAAATGGCACAGCTGCCTTCAATCATACCCAGAACAGTCATGGATGATGCCGAGAGAGGGACAGCGTCATCCGAAACAGACCCCCTGCCACGTGACAGCGTCATAACTGTTCCGGAGTCTTCTTGCGCGGTAAGTCCTGTCTGAAAAAGTCCACACACAGGGGGAAGGAAGGAATAATACAAATAAAAAAACTAATGTAATCAAATTCAAAACCAAATTATCCAGATAAAAATACCAAAAAAAACCCCAAATTCAATAGAATATAAAACACACTGACAAATATATCATCAAAACAGACAAGATTATAAAACAATATTAAACTAAAATTACAAAGCTTTGGAAAACAAGAGAGGTTTGGAAAACTGAGATTTAAAAGCAGTAAGGGGAAGAGCAGTCTGCAAAAGTTCAGGGGGGCAATTCCAGGAGTGTGGAGCAGCGAGTGAAAATGAATGGAGTCAAGCCATGGAAGAGGAAACCCTTGGTTGAGGCCCTTAACTCTGTTCCCCCACCCTCACAGGTATAACTGGTGGGAAGATGGCACAGGGCCTTCTCAGTGGCTGCTCCCTGGCTCTGGAACTCCCTTCCCAGAGAGGTCAGACTGGCAACTGTGATGGAGAGGAAGGTGAATGAATGGGATGAGAGCTTGAAAGGAATCAATCCCAGAACAGGAAAATATAATGGGAGGGGTTTCTGTGTATTTGAAGCAAGGTTTGACAGATAGGACTTTATCAGACATGGCAAATATGGCATCATAACGACGCCCAATTAACACGAAAGGGCGCCCATTCCGTACGCCATTGTGCTTTCGTGTTCTCATGCTGTAAAAAAAGTATTATTTTATTGAATGGAACCCTCCTTGTTGTCTTTCCACAGGCAAGTGAAGCATATTTATTCTGGTAGGCCTTTGAAAATATTATTTTTTTCATAGAATCATAGAGTTGGTCACAAGGGCCATCTAGTCCAACCCCCTGCCATGCAGGAATACACAATCAAATCATTCCTGACAGATAGCCATCCAGCCTCTGTTTAAGAACCCCCAAAGAAGGAGACTCCACCACACTCTGAGACAGTGTATTCCACTTCCGAACAGCTCTTACTGTCAGGAAGTTCTTCCTAAAGTTTAGGTGGGATCTCTTTTCCTGTAGTTTGAGTCCATTGCTCCATGTCCTAGTCTCTGGAGCAGCAGAAAACAAGCTTGCTCCATCCACAGTATGACATCCCTTCAAATATTTAAACATGCCTATCATATCAACTCTTAACCTTCTCTTCCCTAGGCTAAGCATGCCCAGCTCCCTAAGCTGCTCCTTATAGGGCATGGCTTCCAGACTTCCCAACATTTTGGTTGCCCTCCTCTGGACACATTCCAGCTTGTCCATATCCTTCTTGAACTGTGGTGCCCAGAACTGGACACAGTATTCCAGGTGAGGCCTGACCAAAGCAGAATGGAGTGGCACTATTACTTCCCTTGATTACTTCCCTTTAATGAGACACAGGTCCTGCATAGCATGCTGGACTTTCATTTGTTGTTATTGTTATTTAAAGGGTTTGTGTTTTTAACTTGGTTTTAATCTTCTGATAATTTGATTGCTTTTTAACTTCTGTATGCTGTGAATCTTTAAATATGTCTATTGTAAGACACCTTGAGTCCCAAACTGGGGAAAACATCGCTGTCTACAGTGGGAACTAATATTATTCAGGCTTTGATTTTCAAGTGCCCAGATACTTCCAGAAGTGGCACATTTTATGCCAAAATGGGACACCAGAACACAGGACAGACAGCCCTACGTCCTGCCTCCAAAAGCAAAAGAAGTCAGAAGCAGAACTTACTTTACTATTTTTAGCAATTTCAGGTCTGGTGTGGCCTGAGGGTGGAAAATTAGCCCATGGAGCATTGGAGGTTTCCTACCCAGGGGGCCCATCTAAACGGTGAAAATACCCATCATGGGATTTCCTGGGAATCCTACCTGTCTAAATGGGATCCCGTGCCAATCCACACTATTTGGAAGGAGGGGGGCCCAAAATAACAAAAACAATGCAGTAAAAGCCTTCACAGATTTTCCTGTGCTTTTTCAAAAACCGTGAGGGGGGGTGCATATTCCTGCTTGTTTGGACTATCGAATGACAGGAAATTTGAAGGGAAACACAAAGCTGATTGGCTGGGCTAGTGCGGGGGTGGAGCTTGCAAATGCCAGCTGCCACCATGTTGGATTTTCACCTTAGTGATTGCTCGCCAAGGCGATAAAACAGGATGAATATTTTCTGTTTTGCTTTCCTATATGATTGGATAACTGCTCTATCACACCAACGCACCTTGGGATGAGTTTTTTTTTGTAAACAGTGGCGGTGAAGAGCTAACGTGAGTAAATCACTCACAGCCATCATCAGGAATGGGAAGCTTATGGGGGCTTCCGAGGCCAGAAAAACTGTTTAGACATGTTGCTGCTGCTGCGAGATGCCAATACTACGAGGTACTTTGGAATTTTTCCCCTCATGTAGATGGGCCCCTATTCCATCCAGTTGTTTTTTCCATTCTCATACCCTCCAACTGTCTTGATTTGGCAGGGTCACTCGATTAATCATCTGGTGTCTCACTTTTCCAGCTGTTTTTAAAATGTCCCAGTTTCTCTCTCCTACTCCCACCTTTTTCCTTCATCCTCAGCTTACTTCAATTGCTGAAAAATGACTTCAACATGCGAAACTAGTTTGTGCTTAATTAATTAACTCAGTGGGGCAAAAGAGAGCAAAGGGCAGAATCTTGCCTTTCCCAGTAAATCCAACATGGCGAAAATCCAACATGGCGGCACCAGGTACTTGCCCTGTTAGCAAGCTCCACTCCCACACTTGTCCGGCCAGTTATCTTTGCATTTCCTCTCATATGGGAAAGCAATTCTAAGTGAATCACTTGTCTCAACAAGCAGGAATGCTCACACCCCTCACTGTTTTTTAAAAAACTCTGGGGAAAGCCGCGAAGGCTTTTCCCATGTAGTTTTTGGCATTTGGGGCCCTCCTCCTTCACAATACAGAGGAATGATGGAGAATGCCATTAAGACAGGTAAGATCCTCCTCTCTGATATTGCTTGGCCACATATGTCCTAGTTTTCATCTATGAAAGGTTGGAGGGTACCCATTGCTCTGTAATGAATATTTGAAGCTCCAAGAAGAGAACTAGGCCTTGTTAGGATGTGGCATAGGTACTTGGTAGTCTGGGACAGCACCTGCTGAGACCTTTGGTCTGAATTTCCAAAAGGAAAAAGTAATGAAACATAACTCCCCAGGAAAATGTTTTCTTTCTGTGGTTACCTGGCTCTACATCAGCACGATGGGAGGCCTGGTGACAGGCTGACACAGCTCGCCAAGGTATAAGAGAAAGGTGGGGGGGATACAGATATCAAAATGTGAGATCGTGCCCCATTGTAATTATTCCATGCCTGCAGCTCTTGTCGAAGAGCAGAGGCGTCTCTCCCAGTTAACCTGGCACCATTTCAACGCTGTTAATTGCTTTCCACCTCCGTCAGTCTCCTGTGTCCTGCAGAGGGGGATGAGGCCTTTCCTCATGTAGTCCAAGCTGATCAGCTGTTGTCACTTTGCATTGAGAAAGGAAACAAAAACCACATTTTTTTAAAGCATCTCCCTTGAGCAGGCTGGGAGGAAAACTTGACTCAGAGCTTCCTGCAGAAGGTATTCGTTTTTCCAAGTGGAGGGAAAGAAATCATGTTTTGAGATTTTATTTTTTAAAAAAAACTGTTAACTCCCAATCCCTTTGTTTTGTTTTGTTTTGTTGTGTTGTGTTGTGTTATGTTGTGTTGTGTTTTAAGCTACCGGTAAATTACAGTGTGGCGATTTAGAATGTTTCCTTTTTGGACTACAGTCAGCCTCTGTATCCACAGATTTGGCATCCGTAGATTCCACTATCCATGGCTTGAAATATTCCAACAAAACTAGATTCTAAGAAGCAAGCCTTGGTTTTGCCATTTTATATCAGGGACACCATTTTACTATACTATTGTATATAATGGGACTTGATTTGGGTATCCAAGGGGGGTTCTGGAACCAAACCCCAGCAGATACCAAGGGTCTACTGTACAACTCCCAGAATCCCCCCAACCAGCACAGCCACAAAATATTAAGCAAAATCTCCTGATGATAAGAGTGCTTTGATAGTTACATGCCTTATCTTAGAAGATGGCAGAGTCTTCTCTGTTGAAGATTTTTAAACAGAGTTTGGGTGGCCATCTTTTGGGGATGTGTTAGCTGTGGATTTTTCACATTGGCATGGGGCTGGCAACTTTCCCCCCAGCCCCTCCCCCAGGGACCACCCATACACTCATACAGAACAAGCCAAAATATGTCCGTTTTCCTGCAGTCCCTCTCAAAATGGTGACAGGAAATGGCATGGCATCACTTCCTATCACCATTTTGAGAGGGCCTGCAGTGGAAGACAGAGGTATTAGACAATAGTACATTATTCTAGAATGCTTCTCATGATGGCGAATTTTCCCATGATTTCATATGTTTGGGGATTTTTGAAAATTGCCCCCAAATCATTCTGAAATATCTTCTAAATCATTTGGGGAGCTGGAAGGCATCAGATGCCACAAAAATGGGGCCTGGAAGCTGCATGTGGCCTGTGGGGTACGGCTATGCTCACCCTGGTCTAAATGATCCCATACTCTCCAACATTTCAAAGTAGAAAAAGAGGGACACATGTGGCCAAACAATGTCAGGTGTAGTCAAGATGGCAAAAGTTATACATGAGGAAGTAAACACAAGCTAGGAGAATCTGCAGCAGTCTGCTTTTGCCTGAATTTACAGAGAAGGGCAAGATTCCTCTCTCTCCTTTCCTCTCCCTCCTGCTGAGTTAACTGAGTACAAACTACTTTTTTGCATTTTGAATTCAGTTTGTGGCAACTGGAATAAGCTGACGATGAAGGGAGAGGAGGAAAAACTGGGACATTTTAAACGCAGCTTAAAAAGTAAGAAGACAGAGAATGAATTGGAACTGTCCCTGATAAATCAGGACAGTTGTAGTACAGTCCTCCTTTCGAATTTGCTGGGGTTGGGGTGGAGCACCACCACAAATATGAAAAAAACATGAATAACATGGTGCCACCCCCAGGAGCTCCCACACACATACCCCACACTCCTCCAAAAGCAGTGGCGGGGCTTTGGCAGCCTTGCCACCGGCCCTCCCACCCACCCCCCTGTGCCCCTCCAAAAGCACCCCAAATGGAGTCACATCCCAGCAGAGCAGGAAGTTCGGGGCAAAAGTGCCAAACTGCCCACTTTCCCGGGGCTTGGCTCTGTTTGGGGTAGAGAACCAAGCCCCAGGAGAGTGGGGAGTTGGGTGCTTTAGAACTCCACACTCTGCCAGGGCTTGGCTCTCCACTCCAAACAGAGCCAGGTCCCAGCAGAGTTTGGAGCAAAAGCGCCAAGCTCCTCTCTGTCCTGGGGCTTGGCTCCATTTGGGGTGGAGAGCCAAGCCCCAGGAGAGTGGGGCGTTGGGCACTTTAGACCCGAACTCCCCACTCTGCCAGGGCTTGGGCCTGCCCCAGCAGAGTGGGGAGTTCGGAGCAAAAGAGCCAAACTGCCTGCTCTCCCAGGGCTTAGCTCCATTTCGGGTGGGCAGCCAAGACTGGAAGAGTGGGGAGTTGGGTGCTTTAAGACCGAACTCCCCACTCTGCAGGGGCTTGGCTCTCCACTCTAAATAGAGCCAGGTCCCAGCAGAGCAGGAAGTTTGGAGCAAAAGCACTGAACTCTCTGCTCTCCCAGGGCTTGGCTCCATTTGGGGTGGGCAGCCAAGCCTCGGGAGAGTGGGGAGTGGGGTGCTTTAGACCCGAACTCTCCACTATGCTGAGGTTTGGCTCTCCACTCCAAACAGAGCCAAATCCCAGCAGAGCAGGAGTTCAGAGCAAAAGTGCTGAACTCTTCGCTCTCCCAGGGCTTGGCTCCATTTGGGGTGGGCAGCCAAGCCCCAGGATAGTGGAGAGCTGGGTGCTTTAGACCCGAACTCCCCATTCTGCACAAGCTTGCCTCTCCACTCCAAACAGAGCACTTGCCACTGTGAGTTCAGGACAATAGTGCCCATAGCAAGACAAGTAGGAGTGTCATTCTATTCTACTTTTGTCACAGCTTACTGGAATATTGTGTCCATTTGTGGACACCACAGTACAAGAAGGATAACGACAAGGTGGAACATGTCCAGAGAAGGGTGACCAAAATTATCAAAGGTCTGGAAATCAAGCCTTATGAGGAATGACTTAGGGAGACAAAAAGGCTGATAAGTGACATAATAGCCATCTTTAATCATCTGAAGGGATGTCAGGAAGATGGAGCAAGCTTGTTTTCTGCTGTTTCAGAGATTGGAATATGAACCAATGGATTCAAATTACAAGAAAAATGATTCCACCTAAACATTAGGAAGAACATTACTGTAAGAGCTAATCAACAATGGAATAGACTGCCTCAGAGGGTGGTGGACTCTCCGTCTTTGGAGGTCTTTAACAGTGCCAGCTTAACACGTGGGCACACTGGGCAGTTGCCTGGGGGTCCCACGAGCATAGGGCCCCCATGCTAATCTATGCACAGACCAGAATTTAACACTAATTTTCCAATCACCTGCCTCAACATTCAGATCTCCCACTTATGTGGTAGAAGGAGAAAAATTATGATTTGTAGTGGAGAGTAGGCATATCTGCATTCACGAAAATTCAGAGATAAAGAGAAAAGAGAGGAATAGGAGGGACAGGCAAGGAGGAGGGGGGACAGGCGGTTGGAGGGGGAGTCCCGACTGAGGAGCAAAGCAAGGGAGGTACTGGGGAAACCCTGCCAGAAGAGGAAGAAAAGCCAAGCAGTGGCCGAGAAAGGAGGCTTCACCCAGCTCCTTGGCTCTGTCTGGTGTGACTGTCCATGCAGCCATGAGCCACTTAGCAGCTCTTCCCTCACTCTTACACACACTGTCTCCAACAGCCCCACCAAAAGGGTGCCTCCTTCCAGCCCTCCAGTCTGCACTCTCTCCCTATCCCAGAGGCGGAAGCTGCCAGCCCACACCCCTCCTCTCTTCCCCTTCCCACCATTCCCGCTGACTATTGAGCATTAGAAGGCTAAGCTATCAATAAAACGGGATGCCTTATTCATGCACGCACTACACCCTCAGAACAGCTGAAGGAAAATGACGTCTGGTGATGTCTCCTATTTCTGCTCTAGTCGCGTTCTTCTGACACAGTCCGCATCTGATAAAGTCCTAACTCAAACCACTGTCAAGACACTTTTTCTTGCTGCACTCTTCTCAAACCCGAGAGGGGGGAAATGCTTTTCACTCAAACTGAAACAAACCCAACTATCATTCACCAACTTTATTGTGCAAATCTCCTCAAACATTCCACCAATCAGCATGCACTCCGACACTCCAGTCTTTCCCCTCTCCCAACAGCTATTGACCTCATACGCACACAATAAACCAAGCAACAATTTTATATACAAACCCATGACATCATAGCATACTGACCTTTGTGCTGGTTACCTGGTTATGTCAATGAGGACACTTTAGGTTAAATATGCATTATGGCACAGACAAGGCAGCTGGGTAACAGACTCATGATACGGAAAGTGACACCAATTACTACAGACATGCCCTCAGCTTTTTACTCACTCCAGCATGCGTGATGAATTTGCATGCAGAAAATTGGCCTTCATGTTGATTCTGTACTGAGTTTCTTTTATATCCATAACCAGGGAAATTTCAGAATTGGTAGAAAATCTGAAGCTTCCCCAAGAGACAAACAATAAGCCAGGAAATGTGTTTCTCTCACTGTTTTCCACTATTTAAACTCTTAGGAGCACAGCTTTGTCCATTGTGTGAGTACACACACATTAGTGGGTGTCTCTTTTTTATCCGACTTATCCCTGAGAATATCTTTTAAAGCTTGTGTTTGGAAAACCATAAATATGAAGTAACTCAGGGGCTTTTGTGTCTAGCAGAACACTTTGCAATGGTTTTATTATACAAGCTACAACACCAGCAAGAAAAATAAACCAGAGAACATATTAAACATCTGAAAACCAAGTGTGACTTTTAAAAGAATAGAGACAATAATAATAAAGGGGGGACTTGTGATTATTTGGCAAATTTATAACCTAAACCTACAATTATTTCCCTAAACCACAGATATTCCTTCCCACTTCCTCTCTCCATGTATTTGTTATGTGTACATGTGTACTGGAACACACATGCATTTCACAACAGATAGAAGGAATATACATAGTCCATAATTACTAGAAAGCGCTTTGTAGATGAGAATTTTTTTAATGTTGTGGTCTGCTGGCTGGGGGAATCTGGGTTGGAGTCTAAGAAAGAAACTTTTCCATGACCTTCAACCTAAGAAAGAACAGATCCCATTGACTATGAATTCCATTTATCTCAGTGCCTTTCACCAGTTAAACAGAAAGATAGCTTTTGTCCAGAATGTGTGGACACACATATTAGCACGTGTCTTTCTTATCCCTCTTATCCCCAGGCATTTATTATGAAGGTAGCTTGTGGAAATTCATAAGTATGATGTGATTCTTTGGATTTGATGTTCTGATCAATGTTTTGCAAAGCAGTCATTTCACAAACCCCCAATATCAAGGGTTAGGGAGTGAGAAAGCAAAAGAATATTAAACAACCTGTAGACAAACTGGCAAACCACCTCTGAGTATTCCTTGCCTAAGAAAACCCTATGAAAGTTGACAGGTGACTTGAAGGCACGTTCACAGAGGGGGAGGAATGGATTAAAATTTATTGGAACCAAGGAATCACACAATTTTTCTTCAGACCTTGGCCAGTCCTGGAGTTTACAGAAGTGCAATTTATGTAATGCAGTGCTATGTGTGCCAACATAAAGCTGCAATGAAATTGTTCCAGAGGGGAAGTGGGTATTGGTGGTGGTGGTTGTGTGCCTGCCTTCCAGTCATTTCCAACTTATGCCAACCCTAAAGCGAACCTATCCACAGTGGTTTTTTGGCAAGATTTCTTCAGAGCGAGTTTGCCACTGCCTTCCTCTGAGGCTGAGGGAATGAGACTTGCCGAAGGTCACCCACTGGGTTTTCATACACACCAGCTCTCTCCATATTATTGTTATTGGGCGAGATCCTACATCACAGTCTACATTTCATAACTTTAGAAATCTGTAGTTGCAGAAACTCAATGAAATGCAGCAAAACCCTGTTAATGAATTGTAAAGACATGCAATGCATCTGGGCACTGGAACAAGTGTTCTAATGCACATCGGGCACCTCTCGTGTATGATAGGCATGCCTGATGCTCCAGCACTTGCTAGCCAGTGTTCAGTTGTGTATCAAGGAGTACCCCATGAGCATCAATGCCCATGGCTCATCAGCCACTAGCTACCATTACACAATGGATGCACATATCTTACAACATCACAGCAGCCTCTAGCTCAGTGATTCCCAAACTTTGGTTCTCCAGATGTTTTGGACTTCCATCTCCCAGAATTTCTCACTTTTGGCCAAGGTGACTAGAACTTCTGGGAGATTAAGTCCAAAACAGCTGGAGGACCAAAGTTTGGGGATCACTGAGCTAACTGAATATGGACATTGCTAATCTACTTGATTCAATGTTTGTGCACACATGAGAATGTAAGATGTAAGTCTTAAGCAGAATATAAGCCATCATTATTATTACGGCACCTAACATATTTCAAGTATGGGAACTCACTGTCAAAAAGAAGCAGCCCTTCTTGTCTTCGGAGTTGTTTTTGTGGGGGTGCTGCTGCTGCTGTTATATTTATTTATATCCATCTCTTTTCCCAGTTTGGGACTCAAGACAGCTTACAACAGTTAAAAATGAACATATCTAAAAATTCACACAGAAGTTTACAACATAATTAAATTATCAATAAAATTAAAACAAGTGAAAAACACAGCCGTTCAAAAGATACATCTGATGAAGTAGACTTAAGTCTACAAAAGCTTATGCTACCAACTTCTTTCTTTCAGTTAGTCTCAAAGGTGCTACAAGATCCCGCTACCTGAGCTCTTCTTCCAGAATTGCTGCCAGTTTGGGTAGGCGTTATTAAGACAGGTGGACCAAGAATTTGGATTAGAATAAGGCAGCCCTTTATAGAAGTGTGCTCATTCTCTGCTTGCCTGTCATTCACACAGAGACAAATACACACATAGTGGTGAGTTCAAATGCAACTTGAAGAAGGGGGTATCAAAAGCCTGCATGTTGTCGTTCTGATCATAGAAATACCACATATTATTATCTTCATGTTTTTACCACACATGGGTGTAAAGAATCTTGCACTTTTATAGATACCCTACCTTTGATATTATATATAACTCTTTTCCATTTTCAAGTTAACCATGTGGGATAGAGACCTGCAGGATTTCTTTATTTAAAAGAAATCTTGAAAACAGATTTGTAGGATTCTAAATTTCAGCATCGTCAAATATCAAAGTCAGAACAATTCCTACTATAGTACTTCCAATTTTTATGTATGTTTGTGAAAGCTGGAAAGTGAAGAAAGCTGACAGGAAGATCAGTTCTTTGAAGTGTGGTGCTGGAGGAGCGTTCTGTGGACACCATGAGCTACCGAAAAGACAAATAAAAGGATCTGAGAGCAAACCAAGCCTGAACTCTCCACAAAGGCCAAAATGAAACTATCATACTTTGGCCATATCATGAGATGATGTGACTCACTGGAAAAGATTATAATGAAACCCACCAAGTAATCTTGGGCAAGTCACATACTCTCAGCCTCAGGAGAAGGCAAGGGCAACCCCCCTCTGAACAAATCTTGCCAAGAAAATCCCCTGATAGGGTCGCCATAAGTCGGAAACAACATGAAGGCACACAACAAAAAAGTTAAAGCCAATAGGAAAACCACAGTACAGGTGGATTGATCCAATAAAGGAAGACCTGAGCAGGGCTGCTGATGAGGCTCTTGGAGGTCAGCATAAGGCAACAGCAATTTGATAACAAACAATAGAAATGTTGCCCCATTTGATAGGCACCCCAATGCCACAAAAACACCTGAAGATGGATCCTTAGTTTTATGATTATGAAAGATGAAGCAAACAAGCATATGTTTCAAGATGCAACAATATAAATAGCTATACCAAACTATCTAATTGGCATTTTTATCTGAAGGCTTGAATCAAAACAAGACCACATATATGTCCATGTTTAAAGATCTTTCTAACCGTTGATAAAAAACCAGCCGCGAAGCAGTTAAGCTATTGGCAACAAGCGGTTCCTAATAAACACTCAGCTAATTCTGTAGGAAAAGCACTAATTAGAAAAGCAATAATAATCGGTGTAATTGCTCTAAATTACCCTCAAAACAGAGAAGTGTGTTTGGGTACTAAAACGCAGCTGCTCCTGCGCTAGTAACACATTCACTCCTAGCCGAGCCAGCTTCACTTTTCATGACTGCCCCCTAGAGTTGTACAGGAAGAAAAGACAGCTTAGATGAGAAAGAAAATATTCAAATACTAGGGGACCCTGTAGGTGTCTTAAACCTCTACTGACTACACAAATGGTGGCAGGCAGTGACCATGGGCAGAGGCCCAAGCATCCCAGACAATTTTTTAAAAAAGAAAAAAAGAACTGAGCATGTTCTTTTTAGAAACAGAAATATTGCCCAGTGTCCTACATCAAGGAGAAACAGCATAACTTCACACTCATGGATTTACATGGCAATTGTGCAATGCCACCTCATTGCAGTGGATTATAGGGCTCAGCTAGGCAGGAGAATTAATTGCGTAAAATAGCGCATTACCTCACTATTTCAGCAGTGTTCATTTGTCCCCATGATCCATTCGCAAGATCACTGGCATGGGAAGTTATCCGAGTGTGAAGTTCACACAGAGCATGCCCACGAGAAAAAATGGTGGCCGCGAGTGAATTGCCTGCCTTATTATTCCCCAAAAGTTCCCTCCATTCCCACCCACCCTTTTTATTGCTTTGCTAAATGAGAGAAATAAAGCCCTGTAGCGATAGGCGAGGGATGAAACGGTAGGTGTAAAGATGCACTGGAAGCCGCAGACCCAACCCTGCATGCAGATGGTTCAGGACTTTGGTCGCTCAAGGCTGACCCAGGAGATAGTCTTGTTCGGCAGCATCCTGAATGACCAAGCAGCCTTTTTAAAGAAGAGCACTGCTTGCTCCATATGGAGAGGGGCCTAGAAAAGGTGGCCTAATGAAAGCTCATCCCCATCTACCTGGTTGGCTAGCCGTGGCCAACAGGCATCTTCTGATGTGGTCAAACCAAGACAAAGAAACAAAGGCACACACTGGCCTCCAAAGGTGTAAATAAACTGATGCTTGCATGCTGGAATATCAGAACCATGTGAGACTCTGCAGAGAGTGGACGGCCTGAGCTTCGTTCTGCCCTAATAGCCTATAAACTATCACAACTTAATATGGACATCACTCTCTTAGTGAAGTTCATCTCCATGAGGAAGGCAGCCTTAAAGAACACGGCGCCAGCTACACACTTTACTGGTCTGGCGAACCCAAAACCGAAAAACATCTTTCAGGAGTAGGCTTTATGATTAAAAACTCCATTGCCTCCAAACTCAAAACCTTGCCAACAGGACACTCTGATCGCATTATTTCCTTATGCCTCCCACATGTTGTTCTCTTTAGTATATATGCCCCAACTATGCAAGCCGACCCTGTAGAGAAAGACAAATTCTACACAGACCTACGCCAACTCATACAAAAAGTCCCTGTAGAATATAAAATTATTATCCTTGGTGACTTCAATGCCAGAGTAGGAAAGAACTCCAAAGCCTGGAAAGGTGTCTTAGGCAAGCATGGTGTTGGAAACTGCAATGATAACGGACATCTCCTGCTAGAGTTCTGTGCAGAACAACAGCTATTACAAACACAATCTTTCAGCAGAAAGATAGCTTGAAGACAACCTGGATGCATCCCCGATCCAAACATTGGCACCTCATTGACTATGTTCTAATCTGGCAGAGAAACATTCGTGATGTCCGTCATACCCGAGTGATGCCCAGTGCAGAATGCCAAACAGATCATCGCCTCGTCAGATGTAAACTAAATCTTCATCTTAAGCTCAAACCTAAGAGGGGTGGCATCTTAAAGAGGAGACTCCAAGTCAACAATCTTCAATAAGCTACCATAAGAGACAATTTCCAGGCAAATCTGCAAACAAAACTTGAAGACCATCCTACAGATCCTTCTCCTACAGTGCTTTGGCAACATATCAAAAACAGTATCCTTCAGTCTGCAGAAGAATCCCTCGGGTTCTCCCGCAAGAAAAATCAAGACTGGTTTGATGAAAACAACCAAGAGATCCAGGTGCTGTTGGCAAAGAAGAGAACTGCTCACCAGGCATACCTCGCGCAGCCAACCTACCATGTAAGAAAAGCAGCTTTCCACCTCACATGTAGTAAACTTCAACAAAAACTCCGAAACATGCAGAACAAGTGGTGGATCAATATAGCAGAAAAGACACAATGCTGTGCAGATCTCGGTGATCATAGAGGATTTTATGAAGCTCTTAAAGCAGTGTTTGGACCTACTTATCAGGTCCAAAGCTCCTTATACAATACAGATGGTCAAACATTAATTACTGATAAAGCCTCCATCCTGAATCGATAGGCTGAATATTTTCAAAGTATCTTTAGTGCCAATCGAGTAGTCCAAGGCTCAGCTATCCAGCATATGATACAAAAACCGATGAAAAAAGAATTGGACATAGCTCCCACTTTGGAAGAGACCCTTAAGGCCATACAGCAGATGAAAAACGGCAAGGCAGCTGGGATTGATGGAATCCCACCTGAAGTTTGGAAACACAGAGGTCATGTACTCCATGATAAATTCCACGAACTCCTTGTGAACTGCTGGGAAAAAGGGTAACTGCCATCAGATCTCCGAGATGCAGTCATCATCACCCTGTACAAGAAAAATGGAGCAAAATCCGACTGCTCAAACTATTGAGGCATAACACTGCTCTCTATTGCTGGAAAAATCCTTGCAAGGATACTCCTGAACAGATTAGTTCCTGCTATTGCAGAAGAACTTCTTCCTGAAAGCCATTGTGGCTTCACAGCCAATAGGAGTACTATAGATATGGTATTTGCCCTTAGACAACTGCAAGAGAAATGTAGAGAGCAGAACAAGGGTCTCTAGGTAACATTTGTCGACCTCACCAAAGCCTTCGACACCGTGAGTAGAAAAGGTCTGTGGCAGATCCTGGAAAGACTAGGATGTCCCCCCCCCCAAATTCCTTAAAATGATTATCTTGCTACACGAGGGCCAGCGTGGTCAAGTCAGATATGGCAATGCTCTTTCAGAGCCCTTTCTAATAATTAATGGAGTGAAGCAAGGTTGTGTTCTTGCGCCAACTTTATTTACAATCTTCTTCAGCATGATGCTCCAAAGGGCTATGGCAGAGCTTGAAGAGGATGACGGCATCTATATACGTTACTGTACTGATGGTAGCTTGCTTAACTTAAGCCGTCTGAGGGCTCACACTAAGACGCTAAACTATCTAGTCCGTGAGCTGCTCTTCACTGATGATGCTGCCCTTGTTGCCCACACAGAAGCAGCTCTGCAGCACCTAACATCCTGCTTTGCAACAGCTGCAGAGCTGTTTGGGCTGGAAGTCAACCTGAAGAAAACAGAAGTTCTTTACCAGCCTGCACCACAGGACGAACACCACCATCCCCACATTGCCGTCGGGAAATCTGTGCTCAAGTCTGTTCAGTACTTCACCTACCTGGGAAGCATCATCTCCTCAGATGTCCTGTTGGAGGACAGGTAGGTTCACAAGATGGCCAAAGAAAGAGTTGGCAGCCTTTGTACAAAGAAAAGAGTGGCATATCCTGACAGGAGCCCATCTAGACAAAATTTTGCCTCCATTCTTTTAGGATTTTTTTCATTGTCTAAACAACCCTGTAGTGTTCCACAACTAAATGTTCATTGTACATCAATGTGCACACACAATGCGTATTGGTGCGCACAATGCGTATTGGTGCGCAATGTGCATTGATACACAACCATGCATAATGCACATCAGGCATACCAAGTCATAATATGCACCAATGTGCAACGGCACTGCTTGTGGGACTCTGAAGTGTAACGACCTTTATTACGCAAATGGGGCAAAAATTTGATCCACAGGGGTACGCCTGCAGAAGTCATCAACAGGATGCCAGCCCACATCAGCATTTCCTACCACACAAATGACAGGAGCCAGATGTCCTGCTGGAGGACAGGTAGGTTCACAAGATGGCCAAAGAACCTCCAGCTTTCCCAAGGGAGCATATATTTTAACAGAAAGCTCCCATGGACTTTGCTCATATTAGTTCCACCACATTATATGACTTTGTTCATATTAGTTCCATCATCATCCTTGCAAGATAAATAGGATAAGATGCATGTATAACACTGGCCTGCATAAAATTGCATAACACTAATTAATATATGCATAGATGCAAAATATGATGTTTATAATTTAAAGTGAATTATAATATATATCACGTGAGTGGGGTAGACTGTAGCCAAGGGCCCATTTGGACTACACAATTATAGCACTATCAGGGCAACCAAAATGGTGAAAGGTCTGGAAGCCATGCCCTATGAGGAGCAGCTTCAGGAGCTGGATATGTTTAGCCTGGAAAAGAGAAGGTTAAGAGGTGACATGATAGCCATGTTTAAATACTTGAAAGGATGTCATACTGAAGAGGGAGCAAGCTTGTTTTCTGCTGCTTAGTATTAGATATCCCATCAATGCACCAAATTTTAAATGAAGTTCTTCTCCTGTTCACAGAACCTTTTCTATAACCAGTCAAACCGGTAGTGGCAACCATCCTGCAAAGACTCAAGAAAAGAACTAAGGGAAAATTTAAGGGGTGGAAGGACAGCAAAAGACTCAAACTAGCCACTTGGGATATCTAATACTAAGTACATAAAGCTACTACCAATATTGACACTCAAATGGACACATGGTTGGTAAAATTGTACCCCTGGTGGGTAAAGGTGTGGGTGTAAGTGGTTGGTTGAGTTTTTCAATGTCCTTCCACACCCTAAATTTTCCCTAGGATCTTTTCTTGAGTCTTGGCAGGATCGTTCCAATTACCAGATCAGCTGGTTATATAAGAAACTCTGTGAGCAGGAGTAGTAAATTGTTGCTTTTGCACTGAGCAGAGTCACATTGTGTGAGCTGAGGATTTGTTACACATATATACATTTTGAATGCTTGTAGGCCACTGAGGAAGACTGTTGTCAAAACGTGTCTGAGTTTTTATTATTCACTATTATAATATTTTATTTTTAGCATTTGCACACTTTTCAGTGGGGTATTGTTACCCTTTTAGAAATTTAACTTTATTGGATTCTCTGCTACAGGGTTTAGTTATCCTTTTATTTCTTCATATTGTTGCCTTTTTATGATTGGAAGTGGGATTAATTTATCCTGGTTATTTTTTGGCAGAACCCTTCAGTTTGGTTTTCGGTTATGTCTTGGATTTTCTGGATGTAGTGACTTTTGTTGGATTGCCATAGTACACCAAAGGATTTTTTCAGCCAAAAAACTTTAGGGGGAGTTGAAAAAATTGGGGATCCCAGGGAGCTTCAGTGGGAATGGGTGAGGGTCCCAAGGGCTGCATTGGACTCCCAAAGGGCTGCACATAGCGCATGGGTTCCTCAATCCCTATTTCTGCATTAAAATAAGTTGCATGCTCCCTGAGTACCTTGTTTACAAATGGAATCACACTTCTGGGAGTACAATCCTGTTTTGCAGCAAGGCATGTGGGGAGCATTTTAAACAATAAAAAGCATGCTTTTTTTGCTGCAGCAGCAAGTCTGAGACAGATCCGAGAGAGGGGTGGAGAGATCCTGTGAGCCTCCAAAAGAGCTGGCGGGGCTACATGTAAGTCACAAGCTCCATGTCAGTCATGTTCCAATGTTAACAGGTGCACATTTGCTGTATTCTAAAGGGCCAGCTTCAAGAGTTCTCCTGTGTTGCTGTTACACCAATGGGAGCTCCATTGATTTCACGGCTATCGTCTCTGTCTCCACATTACACTGGTCAAGACTACCCTCTCTTGATGTAATTATATATCTCTGCTGTTCCTTTCTAGGCAGCAGTATTATTTATCTTGGCTTAACAACCCATTCAACACATACTGTACTTCATGAAGTCCCAAGATTGCTTGTGAACAATTACTGCATCGCTGCCATAGAGCAAAGGCAATCCCAATTAGAAACAGGAACTGGTTTATGCCATTGACTGTTGAGTTGCTAAGACTACCACTTTCAGGAGAACGCAAGCTTCAGAGCTCCAAGGAGCTGACTTGAAGCTTTGACCCTCAATCATCATCTCTCCTTGGGACCCCGCAGTTGTCTTAGGTTCCATTATAGCTCTGTGGATGCATACACGTTTTGTGTGCAGAGTCTCAGATCCAAACCTCAGCATCTCCAGCTCAAAGCAGTTTCAGCAGCCCTCTTGCATTGCTCAATCTCTCCCCTCCATGACTTGCCACTGTACTTTTCTGATTCTATGTAACTGCAGTGGGGAACATGTGGCGTTTCACGTGTTACTGGATTGCAAACCTCATTAGCTCTCTAGGCAGTGGAGCCAATAGCGACTGCTGAGGAGTTGGAATGGACTGTTTGGAGGACCGCATCTTCCCCCTCCTTGTTGTATAAACACCATCTTCCTGCCAGTGGGTAGCTACAAGTTGGAAAACCGTTGGGACACTGGGCTAGCAAGTAGTAAGAAAAGGCAAAGAAAATTTACAGCTGCATATCTTCCAACATGTCACAGGTGAAAATCAGGACATGTGGCCAGAACAATATTTTTTTTTTGGTTCTAGAATGCTCCAAAATAAAATTTAGGGGAGAGGGTATTTCCACCACATGTCAAAAAAATGTAAAAATTTTTCAGGGTTTTTTCCTTCCCAAATGCCCATCATCATCATCATCGTCATCATTTATTTATTTGTATCTCACCTTCCTCCCAGGGTTGTGAGGGCTTTTTCATCATGTTTTAGGCCTCCCTTGGTTTAATTTAGCTGCAGGAGCAGATGCATGGGGGGGGGGGGTTGCAGCCTTCTGCTGGTGGGTTAATGTGCCCCCCTTGCCTTTCACAATTGCCCACCCTTGGCCTAGGCTTTCTTTTCCAGTTTTCTCATTGAGGATTAGGAATCTCAGAGTGAGAGCAAGTGTCTGTACATTTTCCTCACTTGTTAGTGAGCCCATGGTTGATGCTTAACACATAGTGCTTAATGACATCACCAGGGCTGCCCCTTGTCATTTCACCCTTGTACCATACAGCAGGGCTGAACCCCCTGTAACATCACAAGGGGTCACCCCTAGATCTCAGGTGTGGGCCAAGAAAACTCAGGTCCTGAGATACTCCTATCCTCCACAGCCCATTAGGGGGTGGGGGGTGGCAGGAGACTGATGCTCTGTTCAAGTGTTTTAAAGCATATAGTATAGATCATGAGAAACTATGGCCACTTTTAAGTAATGGGTGTGCCACCTGCTGCGTAACCTGTACTCAGAACAAGAGGCTACTGTTAGGACAGAATACAGAGAAACAGAATGGTTTCCAGTTGGCAAGGGAGTCAGGGAAGGCTGCATTTTATCACCCTGTCTATTTAATTTGTGTGCTGAACATATCATATGTAAAGCAGGATTAGACTCGGAAGAAGGAGGCATGAAAACTGGAGGAAAGAACATCAACAATTGCAGATGACACCAAAGCAGATGACACCAAAGCAGACTATGCAGATGACACCAAAGCAGACTTGGAACAATTACTGAAGAAAGTCAAGGAAGAAAGTGCAAAGGCAGGATTACATTTGAACATGAAGAAAACAAAAATCATGGCCACAGATGATTTGTATCACTTTAAAGTAGACAATGAAGACACCAAAATAGTTCAAGATTTTCCATACCCTTGGGTCAGTCATTAATCAGAATGGAGACTGCAGTCATGAAATCAGATGAAGACTAGGAGACTTATTGCATGAGGGAAGAGAAGCAGAAGTAAAGCTGAGAGTAGCATTTCCTGCCTTGACTTATCACACAATGTCGGCATGCTTCTTGTGTTCTCCTGTTCCTGTCCTGTGGGAAATAGTGGTAAAGGTGAGTCTTTTTGCTAATGGATATTTCCAGTGAGCAAAAAGACTTGTGTTTACCACCACAGATGATCTACATAACTTTAAGCTGAGTAATGAAGATATTGAAAGAAAGGGTTTCTATAGTTTGGCTCAGTCATTAATCAAAATGGAGATTATAGTCAAAAAATCAGAAGATACAGACTTGGAAGGGAAATTGTGAAGGAACTAGATAAGATACTCAGGTAAAAAGATATATCATTAAATAAAGAATCATCCATGCCACAGTATTCCCAATTTCTATGTGAAAACTGGACAGCAAAGAAAGATGAGCAGAAGAAAATCAGCTCATTTGAAATATGGTGCTGGAAAGAACAATGGATAAAAGGTAATGGAATATTAAAAGGGAATATGGAAAGATGTAGAATTGTTGAAGTTAAATATCTAAAAAAGAATAATGTTATAAGAAGGTAAATTCCTTTTGTTGAATAGATACAATGCAAAATAATGGAGATAAAAGGTAAAGATTTTTTAAAAAAATTTATGGCATTGGTGGTATAGTGGTTAAATGCCAGAACTGCAAGTCACCACATTACAGGTTCGATTCCAGAGGGCTCCAAGGTTCACTCAGCCTTCCATCCTTTCATAGGTCAGTAAAATGAGTACCCGGCTTGTGGGGGCAATTAGCTAACGCACATTGGAAACTGCTTAATGCAGTGTAGATGTGTAATTTGCTATTGCTTAAAACAATTTGTAAGCCACTCTGATAGCCTTGTGGCTGAAGAGTAGGCTATAAATAAATAAATAAATAAATAAAAGATTTGAATTTATACTTCAAGATAAGAGGTATGGGGTAAATATCTAGTGTAGAAACATAGAATGGTACCAGAAAAGTAAAGGGAAGAAAGGAAGTACAGTATTGAAAGTTATACAGTTGTCCCTCCGTATTCACGGATTTGATATCCACGGATTTAAGTATTCGTGGCTTGAAAATATTCTTAAAAAATAATAATCCAAAAAGCAAATCTTGATTTTAGCATCTTATATAAGGGACACCATTCTGCTATGCCATTGCATATAATGGGACTTGAGTATTCACGGATTTGGGTATCTAGTGGGGGTCCTGGAACCAAACCCCAGCGAATATGAAGGGACAACTTTGTAAGTGTATGAAGCAGATGGAGTAAATAAAAATTAATAAATACATTTTTTTAAAAAAATGGAATGTGCTGGAGTTCTGAAGATACCATGGGCAGGTAAAAAGACAAATAAATGAGTTCTAGAGCAAACTGAACCTCAAATCTGCCCTGAGAAATCAAGAGGACTAAGCTGAAACTGCCATATGTTAGATAGGAGGTGGTTTGACTCATTGGGAAATAAAATAATGCTTGAGAAAGAAGAAAGTGGTAGGAAAAGAGGAAGACCACCTTACAGATAGATTGATTCAGTCCAGGAAGCCACAGCCCAGAGTTTGCAAGATCCAAGCACAGGTGTTGATAATCAGGGTTCTTGGAGAGTTCTCGCTGTTAGGGGTCACCATAAATCAGAGAGCAAATAACAATACCAAAGCCCCATGGAACACAGTGTGGTTTACATTTGAGGAGATAAGGTTTTTAATGTATATTGGGTTGTTTGGGTTGAAAACATTTTCTTCTTCAGTTGATACAACCTTCACCCAAAAAAAGTCAGCATAGCACCAGGGCTGTTGCCTCTTCTCTCATTCACCACTGACAATAAAGAGGGGGATTGGAGAGGCTGGGTGATGTGAGCAGGCATTGCTCCATTGAGACCATAGCTCCCAAGAACTTAACCTATACATTTTCCCTCCCTGTTCTCCACAATTAGTCCTTGTAGATGCATATTAAATGCCTACTGCTTTTTAAAATGTCTTTCTCTCTTTCTTCCCTTCCAACCCACCCTTTTTCCCCTCCAACCCCTAGCCCACCCACTCCACCATGAAAGCCTCTTGTGTCTTGAGATCTCTGGCATTGTGCTTGGTCTGGCAGAGTGGAAAATTTAATTTGAAACTAATTAGCGTTGAAGTTGGTGAATGTCCTCAAGTTACGGGGCTTCACCTTTCCCAAAGGGGGAGAAAGATGCTGCTCACCTGTAGCCAACATTTGACAATGCTGCAATCATGTGGGAGGCAACAAAGGATCCAGGATCGGCTATTGTCTTGGCTGAAAGGTCGAGGGTAGTTTATGACAACGCTCTAATTAATACTTTATTACCCTTAAAGACCAGAGGGCCTCTTTTGTCGGTATTTAGTATTATTAGCTAAAGGTTTGGTTTGCATGCAAAAGATCCTTATCGTCAGGAGTAGCTTGTTCCCTTTTCTTTGGCCTTCAATGAACATAGCCCTTGAGGTCCTTACTGTTGAACTTCTCTGAACATGGGTTCCATTTGTGTCAACGACAGTTCAGCAGAAACCTAATATTGCTATTGCACCATTCAGTGGGGTTTCGGTCACCGAAAGGTCACTCCTCCATGGTAATGCAGATGAAAGCTCCTTCTCTGTGGTTTGGCTGGAGTAGCATCACTAGCCCTAAAGTAGCTGTTCTCTCACTGGAATAGATCAGAGTGGGTAACTATGGAAGGCTAAGGGCATGCATTAGTACCCTTGGAGATCTTGGAGAGCTACATCTGCTCCTGCAAAAAATAATAATAATAATAATTTTAAAAATTCCCCTATCATAGAATAATAGAGTTGGAAGAGACCACAAGGGCGATCTAGTCCAACCCCCTGCCATGCAGGAGTACCCAATCAAAGCATTCCCAACAGATTGCCATCCAGCCTCTCTTTAAAGACCTCCAAAGAAGGAGACTTCACCACACTCGGAGGCAGCACATTCCAGTGCTGAACAACTCTTATTGTGAAGAAGTTCTTCCTAATGTTTAAGTGGAATCTCTTTTCCTGTAGTTTGAACCCATTGCTCCGAGTCCTGGTCTCTGGAGCAGCAGAAAACAAGCTTTCTTCCTCTTCAAATATTTAAACATGGCAATCATGTCCCCTCTTAACCTTCTCTTCTCCAAGCTAAACATACCCAGCTCCTTAAGCTGCTCCTCATAGGGCATGGCTTCCAGACCTCCCACCATTTTGGTCGCCCTCCTCTGGACACGTTCCAGCTTGTTGATATCATTCTTGATTTGTGGTGCCCAGAACTGGACACAGTATCCAGGCAAGGTCTGACTAAAACAGAATAGAGTGGCATATTACTTCCCTTGATCTAGACGCTATACTCCTATTGATGTATCCTAGAATAGCATTGGCTTTCTTAGCTGCCGCATCACACTGCTAACTCATTTTCAGCTTGTGGTCCACTAAGACTCCTAGATCCCTTTTGCTTGCACTGCTATCAAGCCAAGTGTCATCCATCCTGTATCTGTGCTTTTTATTTATTGCCCAAGTGTAGTATCCTACATTTCTCCCTGTTGAAATTCATTTTGTTAATTTTGGCCCAACTTTCTAATCTGTTCAAGTTATTTTGGATTCTGATCCTGTCCTCTGGGGTATTAGCTAACCCTCCTAATTTGGTGTCATCTGCAAACTTGATAAGCATAACCCTCTATACCCTCATCAAAGTCATTGCTAAAGATGTTGAATAGCACTGGGCCCAGGAAGAAACCTGTGGCACCCCACTAGTCACTTCGCTCCAAGATGAAGAGGAGCCATTGGTGAGCACCCTTTGGCCCATCAGCCAATTACAAATCCATCTAACAGTTGCATTGTCTAGCCCGCATTGTCTAAATCCCTCCTGGGAGCATGGGGGCATTTCCACCATCTTTGAGATTTCAAAAAAGGATTCTCTTTGGACTAAATTGGCCCAGGGGTGGGATGCAAAATGTGGTGGAAATGCACCCACACTCCCTGCACTCCATTTTGGAGCATTTGGCAGAAAGAAAGAAAATTTGAAAATTTTTGCCAAAATTAATTTGATCCCTGGGCAGGCCCAAGGGTCCTCCAAACATGGTGGGAATTCTGGGGAAAATCTAGAGCAACACTTTTCTTTTCTTTTTCTTTTTTAAAATTTTTGCTCGAAAAAAAAATATTTTTTGACCCTTGGGGGTCCTGGGAGCATGGCCCCCACAAGGGGGGGCTGACAGGGCTCTAGCCTGGGGCCCTGGAGGGGCCCAGCATGATATTATTGTAAATTTTTGTTATATAAATCCATTTAGTTTTTTAAAACACAAATATACATATTACTTCATCATTTAAACTGATTTATTTTATTTTTTTATCCTAAATCCTGTAGAGTATCTCAATGTCTTTAACCTTATCAGTAGGTAGGGGGCCCACCAAAGATCCTGGCTTAGCGGTCCGCTTCAGGATGTGGGTGTAATGCTTGGGAGATACATGCAGTCTGCCCTCCACCCTTTGCACACCCCTGATATAGACTCTTACCTCTGTCTCAGTGGTTCTTAGGGTGCCTCCAGATAGATAAAAAATCTCAAGAAGTATCAAGAATTCTTTTTGTGCCTATATATTAATGGGTTTGCATCCAGTCCATTTCTTGAAATGTCACAGATTTCTTTCCCTCCCTCACCCTCCTTCCTCTTCCCCTATGCCAATGATCATGTGTTACACCCAGTCTCTTGTAACAATTTAGAAATTTAGAAATTATTTTCACCAGTTTTCCCTGATATGATGCTGATGGAGTTAGAGTAAAAGTATTAAAGCACTTTGGTAATACAGGTCAACCCCCATATCCATTGGATACATTCCAAGATCACCACCCTGTGGATCCCTGAAACAATGGATAATAGGGAACCCTATTATTTTCAATGAAATGAATGCCAGAGGTTGACCATAGGATCACATTGGGGGACCTAGAAATGCCTAAAGAGAACATTTTTTTCAGATGTGGATAAGTGAAACAACGGATACCAAATCCGTGGATACAGAGGTCGACCTGCATTACACTAGTTAAGCATTAAAATCATTTTGGTTTAGTGCTAACATTTCTCTTTCCCTCGCTCGAGCCCTGTTGCATTTGTGCCCTGGAAATAATAGATGTGTTTGCTTAGTGCAGCAGCCATCTTAACTGCTTCCCAGTCAGTAGAGACGCACACTCAAGTAAATATTGCTAAATGATTACATTTTGAAAAGTACTGGGTTAATTGAAACTGACCTGGGGAGTAGGAATGAAAAGTCTTTGATAATGCTGGGAGTTCCTAGGAAATACTTCAGAAAGAGGAAAACACCATAGGGATCTCCAAGATAAAGTCAGTTCGTAACAGGAACAAAACCTGAAGCTTCCAGAGAATTTTTTCCCATATGCCCTCTTATCCTTTTTTTTTTCTTTTTTTCTTTTTTGTCATTTGATAATCTGATGAAAGCTATGGATCACACACACACACACACACACACTTCCCATAACATGATGACAATGATGAATACAAGTTCAGCCCATCTTCTACATGACATTTCCATCTTTAAATATCTGAAGAGATGTCATATAGAAGATGGAGTAAGCTTGTTTTCTGCTGCTCCAGAGACTAGAAGACAAACCAATGGATTCAAATTACAAGAAAGGCTATTTCTCCTAAACAAAAGGATGAGCTGTTCAACAGTGGCATAAACAGTTTTGGAGGGTGGGGGACGCTCTATCTTTCGAGGTCTTTAGACAGAGGTTGGATGGGACTGCTTTAGTTGTGTATTCCTGCATGGCAGAGGGTTGGACTAGATGGCCCTTGTGGTCCCTTCCAGCTCTATGATTCTGTGATTGTATGCTATGTAACCATATAGAATAGCAACAAAGGAAATGTCTCAGATGCTAAAAGCTACAGTAATAGCAGACACTTTACTTTAATAATAAGGACTTAATCCCCTCCTACACTGCCATTCCTGTTTCTTTCTATCTCATGTCTTAATTAGATTGTAAGCCTGAGGCCAGCGAGCTGATTTGTTGTTCTTTTACTTGTAAAGCGTCATGCACAGTTATGGGGCTATACAGGTCAACACACACACACCCCGTGTCTGCAGGGATGCGCTCCAAGACCTCCTGTGGATACCTGAAACAATGGATAATAGGGAACCCTATTATTTTCAATGACGAATGCTGGACGTTGACCATAGAAGCACATTGGAGGACCTAGAAATGCCTAGAGAGACATATTTTGGGGGGATGTGAATAAGTGAAACCATGGATATTGAATCCATGGATATGGGGGTTGACCTGTATAAATAAAGAGGAGGAGGAGGAGGAGGAGGAGAACAATTTTTGTACTCAGTTCATGGACCCCTTCAGACTCATTCCTGGACCCCTGGTTAAGAACCCCAGGTCTGACTCAATGCCCTTCAGTAACCAAGGGCTAATTCATGTGATTAAGTCCAGGGTTCTTTTTTGTTCTCCAACAGAGGGCTGCACATTTTTTCAAAACTTTTTTTCACTTTTTCAAAACATTTTTTAAAGAAAAGACTACTTGAAAACTAGAACAGGCCTGGAGGGGATATAGATTTTGAATAGCCAATTTTTTTCCCCTGCACCATGCTTCTGGGATTTTGACACATTTTTTCCCAGAGTAGGTGGGCCACACTGGGGTGGCCATGGGCCATAGTTTGCCCACACCAGGATTAGGTGGTTGGTTGGTAGGCAGGTAAGCTCACACCAGTCAGAACTCATGTAGTATGAATCCTTCTCTGTTGATATGTGTTGCAAAATTGGATTCAGTTTATGGCAACCCATGAATGAGAGACCTTCTAGGGACCCTGGGGTTGTTTAGCTGGTGGAAAAAAATCCTAACAAAATGTAAGGCGAATGGTTTAGATGAGCCCCAGCAGAGATTCACCATATTCAAAAGGAGGGGGCAAAAACTCCAAGTACTTTGCAATAACAGCCTTCACTGTTTCTCTTGAAGTTTTGTTTTGTTTGTTTTTTTAACACGTGGGAATGTGCATTTCAGCCTGTTTGAACAACCAATTCGAATTGGGGCACATCCCAGAAGTCATAACGTGATTAGTCAGATGTGGGCTTACTGGTGACAAAGTGGCTGGAGTCGCCATTGTTGATTTTCACAGACACGATCATGCACTATTTTTGAATAGCAGAGAAAAAAATTAAGTAGAAGATTACTCTTTCATATCTCTGATTTAACAAGGGAGGAAAGGGAACGGAGGGAGCTTTTGGAGAATAATAACCCACGTAATTCACTCATGGCCACCATCTTTACTTCTGGGCGTGCTCCGTATGCATTTCAAACACGGATAGCATCCCATGCCAGTGATCTTGCAAATGCATCGTGGAGACAAATGAACACTGCTGTGATGGTGAGTTAATGCGCTATTTTCTGCAATTAATTCTCCCATCTAGCTGAGCCTCATGTTATGAACAGCCCTATTCAGGTTTTGCAACCTCAGAAGCATAGCTTCCCTCATTGACTTGATTCTGCTTTACAAGACTGTCTTCCTCCTTGTATGCTTAGCTGATAACATGGATGGCGAACTTCAGGCCCTTAGACTGAATCCAATCTTCCTGCCATCCCAATCCAGCCTATGGGCTTCCCTAGAGAGATATGCCTGCCACCTTCCCCAGAAGAGCACTTTGGGTCCTTTCCCAGCCTTTGTACTCATACAGACTTTTTCATCTTGCATCAGGGTGGAGATTGCATAGCCTTCCAGATGTTGTTGGATTGCAACTTCCAACATTTGTCATCTTTGGCTATGCTGGCTAGAGCTGCTGAGAGTTACAATCCAGCAACATATAGAGGGCTGCAGAATTCACGCCCCTGTTATAAAAGGTTGAAATGTCTCTCCTAGATAAGTTTTATATAATTTTATTTGTAGTTAAATATTATATAATTTGATGTTTGAATGTTACGGGGATATTATGTTATTTTGTTATAACCTTTTAGGTGATAAATTAGAATCTAAAAGTCCCTTTTTAGTGTATAGGGTTTTTGTTTTGTTTTGTTTTAGGGATTTGAGTTAGATTAGAAAGATGGGGTTAGATTAGGTGGGGGAGTTACTGTTTCTCTATTTTTGTCTGTGTTTATATTGTGTGTTGTTTCTTTTCTCCCCCCACCCTCCTTATATGTTTTTTAGACTGTTAAAATTTAAGTGTTTAATAAAAATTAAAAAAAAAATGTCTCTCCTGAGACTTAATTGCTATCGGTTAAGAGCTTTCAGCAAATCTATAGTGGTATCTTTGGTCCTAGCCTTTTGCCTCTGGTCTAACCCATCACTGCGATGCAGCCAAGACTTCTTCTGACATTGAATTTGGACACTAAATCTTTCAAACTCGAATATATTCCCCACCATTGGTTTTTAACAGATAAATTATCAGCGACTTCAAGGCCACAGCATCCCTCCCTCTTCTCCGGGGACCTTGGAGGGCCACACTTCCTGGCCATGCTGGCTATAGGATACTGGAAACTGTAGTCCTAAAAACGAACATTCCCAAGTTCTGTTCCATAGTTACCTATATTGTTCTGAATTGTTTGTTTCTATTTAGTTTGCAGGTTTGCCAATTGATTGTTTTATTTGATTTATTTTTAAAGGCTTTACCATTTTAATTACCTTTCATGAGCCTCCTTGGGAAAGTTTGTCTCAGAAAGGTGGTGTGCAAGAAAGGGGAGGAAGGAAGGAAAGAAGGCAGGCAGGCAGGCAGGCAGGCATCATATGTAGAACATCACCCCCATTCCAAGGATTTGGTGACACTGAAGGCTATAATCCCTTCTCCCCCCAACCCCAATCCAATCATACTGATTGCCTGCGGATTTGGTTTTAAAAGGGCACTTGTATGCTCTACATTAAAATTGTGTCTCATTTTCTTCACTGAGAGCTGTTACAGGAGGAAGTCACAGGCTATGGAACAAGGCAAAACCTCCATTAGCATTCAACAGAGTATAGTGTCTAGATCAAGGGAAGTAATAGTGTCACTCTATTCTACTTTAGTCAAACCTCACCTGGAATACTGTGTCTAGTTCTGGGCAACACAATTCAAGAAGCACACTGATAAGCTGGAGTGTGTCCAGAGAAGGGCGACCAAAATGATGGGAGGTATGGAAGCCATGCCCTATGAGAAGTGGCTTAGTGACCAGGGTATGTTTAGCCTGGAGAAAAGAAGGTTAAGAGGGGACATGATAGCCATGTTTAAATATTTGTAGAAGGGATGCCATACTGAGGATGGGGAAAGCTTGTTTTCTGTTGCTCCACAGACTAAGACACAAAACAATGGGTTCAAACTACAGGATGCCAGTTAGATGGTAGTTTTTGTCACAGGGCGTCCCGGGACTTCTTGATCCCGTATTCGCCCCCCCCCCCCCCCGTTTACACAATTTTTGTCTCTGAACTGGAGATCCCGGGAGATCCCGGGATCATTGTTTACAAGGCATCACATCCCGTGATATGTACTTTCTCCCACTATATACTACCCCAGGGTTTTTTTGTTTACACAAGTTTACAGTCCTGGGATTTTTTTTAGCTGTCAATCAAGGATGTGATTATTCATTTTTTCACAACCTCAATTGTGTACTTCCTTTAGAGTTTCGTGCCACGAGCAATGCTATTGGCTGGCTCAAATGTTTGCTAAAGCTTCTGCGTTGGGGATGATGGGATGATTGAGTGTTGCATTGTGGACAAGGTGATGAGAGGATGAGGGGAGGAATGAGCGATCCATGACCTGCCATGGGGACACTATTTAAAGCCCATTGAAAGTGAGGAAGGAGGGGGTGCCCAGTGGCTATACCTTTGCTGTCCTTCCGAATTGAAAGAACACCATTTAAAGACCATTGAAGGAAGAAAGAGGCGCCCAGTGGCTACACCCTTTGCTGTCCTTCCGAATTGAAAGAACACCATTTAAAGCCCATTGAAAGTAAGGAAAGAAGAAGCACCCAGTGGCTACATCCTTTGCTGTCCTTCCGAATTGAAATAACACCATTTAAAGCCCATTGAAAGTGAGGAAGGAAGGTGTGCCTGGTGGCTATACCCTTTGCTGCCTTTCTGAATTGAAATAACACCATTTAAAGCCAATTGAAAGTGAGGATGCAGGGGTGTGTGTGTGTGTATGTGTATGAATGGGCGATCGTTCACTCAGATGCTGGCATTTTTTGGAAGGGAAGCTGCCGTGTGTGTGTGTGTGTGTGTGTGTGTGTATGAATGTGTGATCATCCACTCAGATGCTGGCATTTTTTACTGTGCCTTGGAATCCATGGAGGGGATGCAGGCGGGGGGGGATGAATGGGCAATCATCCACCCACAATCTCTTTACAATTTACTCTCTCTTTAAAATTTAAACCAAGCATGCAGGGGAGGGACAGGTTAAAGCTGAAGGGTTTGCAATGTAGAAATCCATTGAACAGGGTGATTTAGTGCAGACACACACAAACAAACCTAGGTGCAGCAGGAATGGAAGCCTTTGTTTTCAGCTGGTGAGGCTGAATCTGTTGAACGGGTGACTGACCCCTCCTCTCCTTTCTGAGCCCTCCCCTGGTCACAACAATTTCCAGTCATTACCGAGTACTGAGATATCTTGTCCCGGGCTGTTTACATTTCTGATTTTCCGAATCCTCCTGTGACTTTTTTAAAAACCTCTACAAACAGCGGAACGGAAAGTCACGCAGGTTGAGTGATAAAAGCTGCCCCCCCCTTTCTAATACCTCAGAACCGACATGATGTACGTGTAAACAACCAGGGTTGGACACGAATTCTTCCCACTACATTTTCATCGTGTAAACAGCACCCAGAAAAAGAGATTCTACCTAAACATTAGGAAGAATTTCCTGACGATGAGAACTGTTCGGTAGTGGAACACACTGCCTCATAGTGTGGTGGAGTCTCCTTCTTTGGAGGTTTTTAAACAAGACTGGATGACCATCAGTTGGGAGTGCTTTGATTGGGTATTCCTGCATGGCAGGGGGTTGGACTAGATGGCCCTTGTGTTCTCTTTGTGTATTCCTGTTTGGGAGGGGGTTGGACTGGATGGCCCTTTTGATCTCTTCCAACTCTATGAGTCTATGATTCTAACTCTATAATTCTATGATTCCTTACCATTGGCTATCTTGCTGTCCTTGAACAAGCAGGGATCACCAGCATTGAGGCCATGATATTGAGAACACAGCTGCGCTGGGCAGGGCACGTTTCTAGGATGGAGGACCATCGCCTCCCAAAAATACTACTCTACGGTGAACTCGCCACGGGTCAGCGTAAGAGGGGCGCTCCAAAAAAGCGATACAAGGACTCCCTGAAACAACATCTCAGGCTTGGCCAAATTGATCACCAACAGTGGTCCGCCCTGGCCTCACATCGGGAGGCATGGAGACGCACTATCCACAATGCTGCAGCCTTATTTGAGAACTCACGACGAACAAGTCTTGAAGAGAAACGACAACGCAGAAAGAATCACAACCCAAAAACATCACCCAAGGAGACCTTCTGCTGCACTTTTTGCAACCGGACTTGTTTATCTCGGATTGGCCTTTTTAGTCATCAGCGCGCTTGCAGAAGGCGCGGGATGAGTCCTTCCTGAATCTTCGTTTGCGAAGAAAAGCCAGAGAGACCATTGGCTATGTAGATTAGGGCTGCTGGGAGCTGCTGTTTAGCAACATCTGAAGAGCCACTTGATTCCCACTGCTGGCTGAGGTCCTATTTGAGGGAGATTGTATAGGGATCCTGGGGAGCCCAATAAAATCTGCCTTGGGGACATATGTGGCCAAAAGACTGGACTTTGCCCACCCATTGTCTAGGAGTGTCCCTGATGGGAGGTAGCACTAGCTATAAAATTAGGCTAAGTCAGAGTACACTACATCCAACATGCTTCTTTGCTGGCTTTTCCTATACTCTGCCAAGGACCATGGCCTCTCCTTATAGCAGCAATGTAAATATAGATTCGTGTATACATACTAGCAAGTCACAGCCTTGCCAAAGATTCTTGCCTCTCTTACTTTTCTCAGCACCTTCTCTCTCAATGAGTATATGACCCCGTGTAATAATCTGATTCGTAGTATAATTATATGGGATCGATAGGGTTATAGAGATTGGAATATGGCTGTTAAGTTCTTCTTATAAAATTCAAGCTTTATTTTTCTTCCATTTCATTGTTTATATTTATCGATTGGTGCATAAGAAATATTGCAAGTTTTGTCCTTATAACCATTGGGAAAGCTTGTCACAAATATGGGACGGGAGAGGCTGGAGACAAACATTTCTCAAGAATTTTAGCACCACCCAGTGTTTCAGCTTGGAATGTCACTGTTGCTGCATATGTGTGTGTACGTATAGATACATCTAAAATTGTACACATTGCTCTGGTCCTGGCTAAGATGCCTTTGTTTCTTCTTTGTCCTTGGAGGAAAATGATGATAACCTACAATTTGCTGCCAGAGACAAAGGCTAAGATGGTGCTCCCCTCAATTCCACACATACAGAAGGCAGTTTATTTCTTTCTTTTTTTTAATATATTTTTATTAATCCAGACATTTCTTACATCCTTCATCATCATACGTTATACATGATACTTAGTGCATTATATTTGCTTATTCTTAGACCAAAATGCCATATTTATAATACGTACAACATAATCATATATCTTTTATATTCCTGACGTTTTATACAACCACAATCGTATCTTTTCTTTTACATTCTTCATACTATTACTTCATTTGCCTCCCGTCAAGTCTTTTCCTTCCTTTCTCATATCTTCTTTCTTCTGGAAATGTCTCAATTTCTCCTCCCACCCGCTTGACTTCCCCAGATTGCGGACTCAAAGGATTTATCCGTCTTTACCACTTTCTTTATCTTTGATCCAAAATATATTATTAATCTTTCATATGTACCTTATTACTTATTGTCTTTTTTTTTTTTTGTATTTGTGTGATTTGCCATTTGTTTTCTACTTTTACACCATTACTTCGTAACCTTCTGGTACCCTCCCCTTTTCATAGTACCTCTCATATAATTTAAATTCTCCCTCTTTTATGCAAATAATCAGTAACGTATTTCCATTCCTCTCTCACTTCTTCTATCTTACCATTGTTTATTATCCGTGTCAGTTTATCACTATTCTCCATCTCCGTCAGCTTATCAAGCCAATCTTCTATGTTTGGTACTTCCTTTGCTTTCCAAACCGCTGCTATCTTTAATCTTGCTGCCGTTATTAAATATAGGATCACCCTCCAGAATTTGTTCTCAATCTTTTTCTCTAGTGTCATTGTTATATTTAACAAATATAGTTTAGGATCTAGTGGGAGTATGACTCCAAATATCTTTTGTGTAGCCTCGTGCACTTTTTTCCAAAATCTTTTTATCTTAGGGCACCCCCACCACATATGGTATAGGGACCCCACCTCCTTTTCACATTTCCAGCATTTCTTATTGTTTAACTTGTATATTTTACTTAACCTTGTTGGCGTCAAGTACCATCTATTTGCTATCTTTAAAAAGTTTTCTTTTAGATCCTGATTTGCCGTAAAACTGCTGGTTCTCTTCCAAGCACATTCCCATTCTTCCAAACTAATGACCTCTCCTATATCCATAGCCCATCTCGTCATAGAATCTGTTATCAGGTCTTTCTCTAACTCTCTTTCAAGCAACACCTTGTAAATTTTGGCTATTTTACTTCTTCCCTGTGCACAGATGACTTTATCTATTTCATTTTCCGCCTTTGAGAAGCCGTATGTAGCCTTATCTTCTCTAAATCTATGTGTTAGTTGGACATAGGTTAACCATTGCATCCTGTTTCCTTGGGTATCTAATTCTTCCCTTGTTTTTAGACGGCATTCTTCGTTAGACCATTTTAACAACTCTTTGTAAGTCATCCAATCTTCTTTTTTTGTCCATCTAATTTGAAATGCTTCTATAGGTGATACCCATAAGGGAATGTTGTTATAAAATTTCTGTTTTATCTTACTCCAAACTTTCAGTAGAGGTCCCCTTACAGTATGATTCATAAATTCCTTATCTGCTCGTGTCTTATCGTACCAAAGATACGCATGGGTTCCAAATTTTTGAGTACCACATTCCAAAGTTATTGTTCTCACATTTCTTAAATTTACCCAGTCGCTGATCCAGTTTATCCCGCTGGCCAAATAATATAGTTTGAGGTTTGGGAGACCCGTTCCTCCTTTACATCTTAGATTGAGTAAAGTTGTCGATTTTATTCTAGCTTTGCGTCCGTTCCATATAAAGTTCTTTAAATCTTTCATCCATTCCTGAAAGGGTTTATCGTTGACTAATATAACCAGATTCTGGAACAAAAACATCATTCTAGGCAAGATATTCATCTTAATGGTTGCTATCTTCCCTAATAATGTTAAGTTCATTTTTTGCCATCTCTTAAGATCCTCTTTTATCTGGTTCCAGGTTCTTTTGTAGTTGTTTTCATATAGTTGTCTATTTCTTTTAGTCAGCCATATGCCCAGGTACCTTACTTTGGTTTCCATCTTACAGCCTGATTTCTCCCTTAGATTAATTTCTTCCGATTTTGTTAGATTCTTAGTTAAGACAACCGTTTTTTCCTTATTGATTTTAAAACCTGATATCTTGCCATATTCGGTTATCATTTCAAATGCTTTTTCCAGGTTATTTATTGGATCTTGTATTATTAACAATAAATCATCCGCATAGGCTAACAATTTATATTCTTGGCCCTTAAACCTCAAACCAGGAATTGTCTCATCATTCCGAATTTGTCTATTCAAAACTTCCATTGCCAGAATGAATAATAAGGGAGACAGGGGACAACCATGTCTGGTTCCCCTCTGAATGTTAATTGGCTTAGATCTCTCTCCATTTACTAAAATTTGTGCCTTTTGTCTTTTATATATCTGATCTATATATTGATAGAATTCGGGACCCACCTCGATCTCTTCCAATACCGCTTTCATATATTGCCATCTCAAACTATCAAAGGCTTTTTCCGCGTCGGCGAATACTAAGGCTACCTTCTTATCGTTATTTTTCTCATAGTATTCTAGAATACTCAGGGTTAGCCTTATATTATTCGCCAATGTTCTACCTGGGAGAAAGCCGTTCTGGTCTGGTCTGGGATCGATAGGGTTATAGAGATTGGAATATGGCTGTTAAGTTCTTCTTATAAAATTCAAGCTTTATTTTTCTTCCATTTCATTGTTTATATTTATCGATTGGTGCATAAGAAATATTGCAAGTTTTGTCCTTATAACCATTGGGAAAGCTTGTCACAAATATGGGACGGGAGAGGCTGGAGACAAACATTTCTCAAGAATTTTAGCACCACCCAGTGTTTCAGCTTGGAATGTCACTGTTGCTGCATATGTGTGTGTACGTATAGATACATCTAAAATTGTACACATTGCTCTGGTCCTGGCTAAGATGCTTTTGTTTCTTCTTTGTCCTTGGAGGAAAATGATGATAACCTACAATTTGCTGCCAGAGACAAAGGCTAAGATGGTGCTCCCCTCAATTCCACACATACAGAAGGCAGTTTATTTCAACACAGGTTAGGATCATACCCTCCAACTCTCCTTGTTTGGCAGGGACATTCCCCATTAATTCTCTGCCATCTTACGTTTTCAGCTGCTTTTAAAACATCCCCATTTCTCTTTCATCAGTTTGTGCAAACTAATTCAAAGTGCAAAGGTATTTTGCATTCAGGTTAACTCAGCAGGGAGAACGGCTGTTTTGCCACTTGCCAAAATCTGCCATCTGAGGCAGTTGTGTCAGTTTGCCTAATGCACAGAATAGGTGACTATGGCAGGTCCGGGGGCGGGAGGGCATGTATTTTCTGCTCTTGGGGCCAGAAGGACTACTGAAAAATAAAACCAAAAAAAACAGCATGTCTGAAGGTCCTCCTCTGGTTCTCAATAATGTGTGTGTGTGTGTGTGTGTGTGTGTGTGTGTTCATTTCTATCCCATCTTTCTCCCAGCAATGGGACTCAAGGCCACCAATGGGACTCCCACCAATGGGACTCAATGGGTATTTATTGATCTTAACTAGTACAGGGTGGCCTTGCAACCTATTTGAAAGGTCAGTTGTTGCATCCAGAGGCTTCCAGGAGCAGCAGCCCACCTTTGGCCAGAAAAAGGTCAGGCAGGGAATTCCAGAGTTGCCAAGGGCCACAAAAATATCCTTGGGGGCCACAATTGGCTGCCCTTTGCCCACATCTCCCCTAGTGGCAGATCCAGCTCTGATCTTCACCTTTGGTATTTCCATTGTTCACTTCCTGGTCCTACACCAAAATAATGATGATGATGATGATGATGATGACAACAAACAACAGCCCACTTTTTCCCAGTTTGGGATTCAAAGTACCTTATAAACAAAGCTAAACATTCAAAGCACACAAAAGTTAAAATGTGCTTAAACTATCAAAAAAAATTAAACTGCTAAAAACATACATCATTGAAAGGAAAGCAGCAATATAAAATCCAGCACATTATCATAGAATCATAGAGTTGGAAGAGACCACAAGGGCCATCTAGTCCAATCCCCTGCCATGCAGGAACACACAATCAAAGCATTCCAGACAGATGGCCTTCCAACCTCTGTTTTAACCAGACCTCCAAAGGTTTCCAAGACCTTTTCCCCTTCAGCAATCAGTCTTCAAAGTCTCCTGCCAAAACAAACAAAAAGTCTTCACCTCTCTGTGGAAAGACAGCAAGGAGGGTACCAGTCTAAAGCTCTGGGAAGGGAGTTGCTGAGTAGGCCCTCTCCCATGTTCCTACCAGATGTACCTGTGAGGTTGGAGGGGCAGAGAGAAGGGCCTTATCAGAAGATCTCAAAACAAGGGAAGGTTCGTATGACCATCACTTTTGCAAGACAACAGGAAAACACATCTGTCCTCACTACAACTCCTGATTTCTCCCTCTCTGTTGTTGGGCAGTGAAGAGGCACACTGCTCTTTGGAGAAGGGATAGTTGTTGTTGATGATGATGATGATGGTGATAGTTTCTTAACTGCCTCTTCCCATGGAGCAAAGAAGCAGACACAACATCAACCCTCACAATAGGCACTGTGAGACAGCTGCCACAGGTTGTCAGTGGACAATGGAATGTGCTGCCTTGGAGTGTGGTGGAGTTTCCATCTTTGGAGGTTTTTAAACAGAGGCTGGATGGATGGCCATCTGTTGGGAATGATTTGATTGTGTATTCCTGCATGGCAGGGGGTTGGACTAAATGGCCCTCGTGGTCTCTTCCAACTCTATGATTCTATGATTTTATGAATAAAGTGATAGAGGATGGAGCTCTGTGTGCCACCCTGTCTGTTGTGCTCCCTCCAAACTAATCTGCTGCTCCCTTGGTACAATGGGAGACACAGGAATATGCTGACCACATTTTGAAGGAAGTGAAGCAATACATATTATAATAGAAACATATTAGAAATGTTAGAAGGGGAATAAGATCACTCTAAAATTTTGCAACTGCATCAATGGCCGCCTTTTACTTATTTTGAATTATTGTTAGAATCTTCCATACCGGTAACAAAAGAAAGAAATTTTCCACCTGTGTATCATCAGAGCCACATGACAATGCTCTCAAGTTAACGCAGACAAGTTTTTAAAAACCAGAGATAAGATGGTTGTCAGAGGCAACGAGAATGGCTTCTGGAGCCAGGTTGATTAAATTCAGGTAGTTACATGCTTGAGGAAGACTCCGCATGAAACAGGTTATTACCAGATTCTCATGGTGTTTTTATATACTTCTGCCTGTCAACAGTTACATAATGCATTCATCTCTCTTTATTGTTAAATGCTGTATTATCACATATTGTGGTCTGCTTACTTTGCCATAAAGCTCTGAGTAATTGTACACTCTTGTCTACCAATATTGTCTAGTTTGCTTGCTTTTGTGGCTTCTTACTGTGTGTGTTTAATAATTTAACCTAAGCAAAGAAAGAAAGAAAGAAAGAAAGAAAGAAAGAAAGAAAGAAAGAAAGATTTTCCTTGGTTTTTTTCCAGGCTGTGAAGCCGGGTTCTGGAATAGTTTCTTTCTGATGCTTTGCCTGCATCTGTGGCTGACATCCTTAGAGAATGGTTGGGTAGGAGTATGTGTGGAGTTTATATGCTGTGAACCCCTGTTGGGAAGTATATGTAAAATTGTGTAATCGAATGGTTAGTTTCTGGGGTTCACAACATATAAACTCCATATACACTCCTACCCAACCATTCTCTGAAGATGCCAGCCACAGATGCAGGAGAAATGTCAGAAACTATTCCAGAACACGGCCTCACAGCCCAGAAAAAAACCAAGGAAAATCTATGGATGCTGGCCGTAAAAGCCTTTGAATTCTCAAAGAGACAGGCAAACATTGTATATTGTTGTGTGCCTTCAAGTCAGCTCTGACTTATGGTGACCCTAATCATAGGGCTTATCTACAACAGCCAGGATACGCCAGCTCCCCACAGCATATCCTGACTGTGGAGCTGCCCCCATCCCATTACCTGGAGAAAACAAGCAAGAGTCCAAACAGGACGACTTGCTGAAGCCACCACCATTTTCTCTGCTAATGCAGCCTCGGTCACATGCTGAGGAACCCCTGCCTGGCTTCCGGGAGAGCTAGGGAACTGGCAGCGGCAGCAACAAGGAACAGCATTCTGGGACGGGATCCCATGGACACGTGAGGCCCAATCTGGTAGCACCAGATTAAATTGGGTATTATCTTAAAATGTGGTAAAGGGCCCTATCCTGACTTGCCCCTGTTCCAGCTTCATACCTGCCCTGGGGTAGTTTGGACAACCCAGGGGCAGACTGGGGTAAATGCCCTGTGTCATTTGTACTACAGGGCTCTGGAACAGGGGCAAGCTGGGGTATTTTGCCTGTGTAGATAAGCCCATAGTTTGCTTGACAAGAGTGGCTTAGAGGAGGTTTGCTATTGCCACCCTCTGAGGCAGAGAGAGTATTTCTTCTGCAAACTGCCATGCTTTTATAGCAACCAAAATTTGTCAAGAAGTTGTCTTTCTCATTTGCATTGTTTTTACGTGGCTTCAAGTCATTTCCGACTCAAGGCAACCTTAGGCAAACCTATCAGGGTGTTTTCTCAGCAATATTACTATTGGCTCAAAGGGGGTTTGCCATTGCCTTTGTCTAAGGCTGAGAGAGTGTGCTGTGCTCAAGGTCTCTCCATGGGTTTCCATGGCCAAGCAGGGATTGAAACCTGGTCTCCCAGAATCCTAGTCCCACACTCAGACTACGACCCCACACTGGATATTCCATACTAGATAATATATGTGAAGACTATGGTCATCTTTTGAATAAATATAACTTTTTGAATCAAACAGTGTTTTTAGTATTTACCTTTATATCCTGAATTACTGTTCTTCATAGTTTTTTCTGGCACAAAAACCTTTCTTGCATTCAGTTCACTGGCTATTATTATATGTGCCATTCCAGAGACCCAGGGTGGGAATCATGTTCTGGGACTGCAAATCCCAGCATTCCTCACCATTGGCTGTGTTGGCTACGACTGATGCGAGCTGCAGTCTAGCAATCTCTGGAGGGTTACACAATTCCCATACCTACCGTAGAGCAAAGTTTGCACTAAAGAAAAGCTTGCACACAAACAATGCTAAAAGCTAAATACTACCTGAAAACGACTGAACACTGCTCAAGTATTTGCTGTTGGTGAAAATAATTCCTCTGTCACCTGTGCTGGGATGTAAGCCTAGGCAAGAGATAATAGTCATGCACCTGCCATGTGCGCATCCATGTTAGGAGAGAATTCCATTATTCAACAACTTTGAGTTCTTACAACTGGAATGCTGTTCTACCCACGACCCACGACCCACAATAATGCATCACCATTTGAGATGCTATTATACTCTCTTTAAAAAAAAAAAAAAGCAAAGTGAGAAACAACAGAAACCCTAATCATGTTCCCTATGCAGGAGAAAAGTTGTTCACATGCTTTATGCTACAACACAAAAGTTTATGCTTCATGCTGCTTTCCCCATCTAAGCAGGCTACCCAATGGCATCTTTATGTGAATGATGGCTTATTCTCTACTACCATCATGTGGCCATTTGATGGCATGCAGCAAAAAATTGGCAAAAGAACACAAACATACTCCAGAGCATCAGCATTTGAAAGGTAAATGGCACCAGTTGTTCACCTTTGAATAACTGCTGATTGAAAACATCTATGAGAGCATTAAGATGGGAAAGAAACATGAAAACTGTAGAACCCATGGTGCAGTGCTACTGAGAGTGAAACATATGCACCCAAATTCCTGCTTTAATTGAGCAAAGGGGGTCTCTCTTTATTGAAAGATTTCCAGAAATCTGCTTAAAATAAAATAAAATAAAATAAAAACAAATGGAAAGAAAGTTTCAGCATCACAGATATGTATGATGACATAAAAATCAAAACAGAATTTTGTTTTTATTTCCATTTCATCAGGCTCAAGAGTGTATTCCTAGCAACAACAGGACGTTAGCCTGTTTCAGCCTGTATTTCATACAACTCCATTTCAGAAGCCATTCATAGAATCACAGAATCATAGAGTCAGAAGGGACCACAAGAGCCATCCAGTCCAACCCCATGCCATGCAGGAACCCATAATCAAAGCATTCCTGACAGATGGTCATCCAGCCTCTGTTTAAAAACCTCCAAAGAAGGAGACTCCACCACACTACGAGGCAGTGTATTCAACTTCCAAACAGTTCCTACTGTCAGGAAGTTCTTCCTAATGTTTAGATGGAATCTCTTTTCCTGTAGTTTGAGTCCATTGCTCCGTGTCCTAGTCTCTAGAGCCACAGAAAACAAGCTTGCTCCATCCTCAGTATGACATCCCTTCAAATATTTAGACATGGCTATCATGTCCCCTCTTAACCTTTTCTTTTCCAGGCTAAACAGACCTAGCTGCCTAAGTCACTCCTCAAAGGGCATCACTTCCAGACCTCCCACCATTTTGGTTGCCCTCCTCTGGACACGTTCCATCTTCTCAATATCCTTCTTGAACTGTATTGCCCAGAACTGGATACAGTATTCCAGGTGAGGTCTGACTAAAGCAGAATAGAGTGGCACTATTACTTCCCTTGATCTATGCTTCTATTGATGCAGCCTAGAATCACATTGGCTTTTTTAGCTGCTGCATCACACTGCTAACTCATGTTCAGATTGTGGTCCACTAAGACTCCTAGATCCCTTTCGCATGTACTGCCATCAAGCAAGGTGTCACCCATCCTATATCTGTGTTTTTCATTTTACTCCCCAAGTGTAGTATCCTACATTTCTCCCTGTTGAAATTCATTTTGTTAGTTTTGACCAGTTTTCTAATCTGGTGAAGTCATTTTGGATTCTGATCCTATCCTCTGGGGTATTAGCTAACCCTCCTAATTTGGTGTCATCTGCAAACTTGATAAGTATACCCTCTATTCCCTCATCCAAGTCGTTGATAAAGATGTTAAATAGCACTGGCCCCAGAACAGAACCCTGTGGCACCCCACTAGTCACTTCTCTCCAGGATGAAGAGGAGCCATTGGTGACTACCCTTTGGATTCAGCCCATCAATGTTGGTGCTGTCAATTCATCATTGCAGTTTGAAGAAAGCTCTAGATATTTTTGTGCACATGTTTCACTCTTGGCAGCACTGCATCATGGGTTCTATAGTTTTCAGGTTTCTTTACCATCTTAATGCTCTCATAGAGGCATTTCTGCTCAAAAGAAAAGGGAGGAAACTTTCTTAGGAAAGATTTAAGATTTTTTTTAAAAGATGGTTCAACTCTTATGTTCAATGGCTGAGATCCTACATCAAGGAGATGGAGTGTAACTTTAAAATCATGGACTTATGTGACAAATTGCAACACGGTGCCATGGAATGAGCAAACAAATGTTAAATGTGCAATTGCACCACAGGCACAGTGGAAGCACATATTTAACTCTTCATCTACAACCTTGAACTGAATACAGACATAATGTCATGGCCAAAAAAGTACTACCAATGTGTGATGGAGTTTACACATGCATAAGCCGCTAACAGGATGGCAGTCTATGTTTCACAAGAATGATAATTATGTAGCTACCCACAAAAAGGATAGTTTGGTGCAAAAGGATGGAGCACTTTTATAAATACAGGGATGGTAAATGCATTTTACAGTTGTCAATGCAAGCAGATTTCTCAAAAGCAAAGTGATTTTGTAACTACCACCCAAATGTATAATTCCAGAACTGGACCTACTGTACAGTCTTAGTACCAGTGGTACAGGTCATTTTATCACAACAAACATGCATTTCCAGGAAGGCACCAAATTTATTCCACTTGTAGAATAGGAAAGAGTGGTCATTTTCAGGCATAGGGGCATGTGATAATGGAACATTGGTACTTACCGTGAAGGTTCCTTTTCAGCAGCCTTGGGGAGGGAGTCCTTGAATGGGTAATGGCTCCGCCTTCCAGCCAATCACAGGCAGGATAACCTGTAAATTTAAATGTAATACAATCCCCCCTGGAGGTGGAGCCATCCCCTACCTCCCCAGAGAAGACTTGACACAGCTCCAGCTCAAAAACACCATCATACAAAAAACCAATGATGAACACTAAGATAAATCAAGAATAACCACTACTGACACTTAACTACCAACTACCGTTTCTCTCTCTCTCTCTCTCTCTCTCTCTCTTTTTTTTTTTTTTTTTTGGGTGGGTAAGGACTCCCTCCCCAAGGCTGCTGAAAAGGAACCTTCACGGTAAGTACCAATGTTCCATTTTCCAGCAGCCTGGGGAGGGACTCCTTGAATGGGACCTAGAACAGCGGTCCACTAAGGGTGGGAAACTATACTCCCTATTTACTGAATAACCTGCTGCAGCACCCGACGACCAAAGGCCGCATCCGCCGAAGCATACATGTCAATTCTGTAATGTCTAGTGAACGTAGATGCAGACTTCCAGGTAGCTGCTCTACAAATCTCCACTATGGACTGCGAACGACCCAACACGGCCGAAGTGGCCGCGCTACGAGTCGAATGAGCCTGGATACCTGACGGCACCGCTAGCCCACTAACAGCATACGCCTCCTCAATGCAACGTTTCAGCCACCGCGCTATTGTGGAAGACGAAACCTTTCTCCCTTTTGCCGAACCCGCATACGCTATGAAGAGAGCGTCCGACCTGCGAAAACCCTCTGTTCTCCTCAAATACATCCTCAAGGCCCTTCTGACATCCAACATGTGCCATAACTTCTCCACCTCAGCCTGAGGGTGAGGACAAAAGGAAGGTAAGATGATCTCCTGAGATCTATGAAAGATGGAATTGACCTTAGGAACAAAAGACGGATCCAGTCTCAAGGTAACTGAATCCTTTTGAAAAATACACAGATCTTCGCGCACTGATAAGGCACTCAACTCGGAGACACGCCTGGCCGAAGTAATCGCCACTAGGAAGGCCACCTTCCAGGTAAGAAATGACAAATCTACCATCCTAATCGGCTCAAAAGGATGCTGCATTAAAGCCTTCAGAACCACATTCAATTTCCAAGAAGGGAACCTATGCACCACCGGTGGGCACATAGCCCCTACTCCTCTGAGAAAACTCTTGATATGGGGATGGGACGTTAAAGACTTCCCCCTTCCCCCTTTTAGAATGGAACCTAATGCTGACACATGTCGTTTCAAGGTACTGGCAGCCAAACCCTTCTTCATACCTGCCTGAAGAAAGGCCAACACTGATCCTACAGAAGCTTGCAAAGGTCTAATACCTCTGCTACGACTCCATCTGCAAAAAGCCCTCCACGTAACCTCATATATTCTAATCGTGGAAGGACGCCGAGCCGCCAACATGGTGTTGACCACCTCCGGCTCATATCCCTTCTTCAACAATCTTTTCCGCTCAACCTCCAAGCGTGAAGTCGTAACCAACCTGGGTCTGGATGAAGAATCCCCTCCTGAACTAGAAGATCCGGCCATGGTGGAAGAGGCCACGGCTCCTGGATCTGCATTTGCACCAACGCCGGGAACCAGGGTCTTCTCGGCCAACGAGGAGCTATGAGAATCACCTCCGCCTTTTCCTGCTTGATCTTCCTTACCACACGACTCAATAGCGCCGTTGGTGGAAAGGCGTAACACAACTCCCTCGACCAAGTTAGAGTCAGGGCATCGAAGGCTAATGCGCCCTGAGTCCAGAATCTGGACACATAACGCTCTAGTTTGTGGTTCTCTACCGACGCAAACAGATCCACCCATGGTTCCCCGAACCGAAACACTACCACCTGGAATACCAAGTTGTTGAGACTCCATTCGCTGTGGTCCAGTGTGTTTCGACTCAGCCAGTCGGCCTGAACATTCAACTTGCCCTGCAAATACTCCGCTCTGATCGAGCAAAGATGCTCTTCCGTCCATTGAAACAACAGCTCGGACTCCTGCATGAGGGTCAGGGAGCGAGTCCCCCCCTGTTTGTTCACATGCGCTTTCGTGGAGATGTTGTCTGTACGAATCAGAACATGCCTCCCTGCCACCAGACTTGCAAAACTCAACAAGGCCAGTCTCACCGCTCTCAGCTCTAGTCTGTTGATGCTGTACTCTTGCTCCTGCTGAGACCACAGACCTTGCGCTGCCTGTTCTCCGCAGTGGGCTCCCCATCCCGAGAGGGACGCATCTGTGGTGACCACTATCCTCCTTGGGTCCATTATAGGGACCCCTGACGATAAGTGGTCCCCCAGCCACCAGTTCAGTGACTCCTTCACTTCTGCCGGAACCTTCAAGAATCTGCAACTCCTTCTTGCTATCAGGTCCTGAAATGGAAGGAGAAACCATTGTAACTTCCTGAGGTGAAACCTGGCCCAGGGCACTGAATCTATACAGGCGATCATCTGGCCCAGAAGTCTTGCCAATGATATCAGCGGCGTCTTGGGATGTTCTAAGACCTGAAGAACCAACTCCTGGAGTCTCTGTTTCCTGTCCTCGGGAAGGAACACTCGATACTTCTTTGTGTCTATTATGTTCCCCAAGTGTTGAAGCCTCTGTACTGGGACCAACTGGCTCTTCTGTCTGTTCACCAAGAACCCGTGTGACTCCAGACAGGCAATTGTTATACTCACATCCTGAGACGCCTGGCACTGGGATGGGGCCCTGATCAGCAAATCGTCCAGGTAAGGGTAGATGTGAATCCCTTGTGTCCTCAGATGCGAAATCAGTGCCACCAACACTTTGGTGAACACCCTTGGGGAGGACGGCAGTCCAAAGGGAAGGGCCCTGTACTGGTAGTGTGCCTTCTTGTAGGCAAACCTCAGAAAGCGTCTGTGTCTTGGATGAATCATGATGTGGAGGTACGCCTCCCGCAAATCCAGAGAGGCCAAGAAGTCCCCTTCCTGGATTCCCTCCAAGATGGATCTCAGCGTCTCCATCCGAAACCTGCGCTTCGCCACCCAACGGTTGACGCTGCGCACGTTTAGGATGGCCCTCCACTCCTTGTTCTTCTTGGGGACCAGAAACAAGGGAGAGTAGGTTCCCGAAAAGTGTTCGTTCTCTGGAACCTCCTCTACCGCCTGGATCTCCAGAAGATGTGCGATCGCCTCCTCCATCCGACCCTGTTTCTCCTGATTGGTTGACGTGCATGACTGCACGAAGGTTGGTGGAGGTCTTGTCAGAAAGTCGATAGTGTACCCTAGGCTTACTGTTCTTAATACCCAGGCATCGGAAGACGTAAGCCGCCATGTTCCTGCGAACCCAGCCAGCCTCCCCCCGATCCTTTCCTGCGTATAGTCAGGATGACTGATTTGGTTTGCCTCCCTGTTTGGAAGCTTGGGAGGTGGAAGCCTTGGGCTGTTGATTGAACCTGGGCTTTTGGAATCCTCTTGATGGGTTCCAGCCCCCCTTGGACTGTCTGAAGTCCCTTTGATTGTTGAACCTAAAATTTCTATAACCTTGAAAATTGTTCCCAAAGGGCCTGCGTTCCTCCTTTTTGGGCAAGGAAGGGAGGGCCTTCTTCTTGTCCTTGGTCTCTACCAAGACTTCGTCTAGTGTCTCTCCAAACAACTTTCCGCCCTTGAAGGCACAACCTGCAAGATTGGCCTTGGCCTTGTTGTCTGCATTCCAATTCCTCAACCATAACTGGCGTCTGGCAGCCACATTGGTGCCTACCGCCCTAGATGAGAAACGTAGTGCGTCGAGGCTGGCGTCTGCTACATACGCCGAAGCCCTCGCAATCTTGTTCATGCCCTATCTAAATTTGGCCTCGTTGTCAGGGACATTGATGACCATGTCCTTGGCCCATCTGATGGTGGCTCTGGAAAAAATGGAGGCTGCTGCCGCTGCCCTTATGGCCAGAGCCACCGCCTCATGGGCCCTGCGTAGGAAGGTCTCAATCCGTTTGTCATCTGGGGCCTTCAAGTGCTCATCTCCATCCCTGGGGAAGAGCGACCCCGAGACAAGCCCCACGACGGGCGCATCGATGGCAGGCAACTTCAAGAGATCCATGATCTCCCCAGGTAACGTATAAAGTTGCTTGGCCAGGGATGACTGGGTCTTGGAGGCCCCTGGTTGGTCCCATTCACCCAGGAGCGCCTCCTTTAGAATATCTGGGAATGGGAGCACATTGCCATTTCCCTTGTTGCCCGACCTAAGCTCTGGCACCCCCTTGCTGGTGGATGCCATGGGTACCCCCACTGAGTCCAGCTCAAGGGCTCTGAGGGCTTTCTTTAAGAGTATGGGGAAAAAGGCGGTCTCAAACAGACGTGGGGAGGGCTGTTCATCGCCTGATTCCGCCTCCCCCTCAGAAGAGAGCTCTCCCTCTTCCTTGGCCGCCTCATCCTCCTCATCATCATTGAACCCTTTCTCCCCCCCCCCCGTGGCCAAATGCTTCTCCTTTCTGGTCCTTTTCCTGGGTGGGGGCGAGGTGGGGGTATCCTGCACCTGGCCGTCTGCGCTGGTGCTGGGTTGCCCGGGCTCGGGCTCCCGCCCACGCTTGCAAGTTGCCCCAGTCCCTTTGCGAGCCCCCGCTGATGGTAAGGGGACGCTGGAGACCGGGAATCCCCCCCGCGCGCGCCCGTTCGCCCCCCCCAGGGCCCCATCGGCGCTCAAGCCCTCCGCCAGCACTTGCCGCGCTATCAGGGACAGCCAGGCGGCAAATGGAGGCGGGAGGGCCTTACCCTCCATTAGCAGCGGGGGAAGATCTTCCTGGGACGCCTCCTCCTCATCCTCCAGGTCCGGATGGCCAGGCGTTGTTCCAGAGGCCCCAGACGAGGTCGGATCCCCGGCAGTTGCGCGGTCCGCCTCCTGGGAAGAGGCCCCATCGCGCTCTGAGTCAGCCTGGCTAGACTGGCTCAACGTGCGTCCCAAAAAGGGAGCACGGAGCCCAGGCTCCTGGCGATGCCGGCTGGTATCGCCCATCTCCTCCTCCTCGGAGGACAGCTCTCCCTTAAGCACGCGGTTGTGCATGGGGGCCGCCATGATGGTTTCTTTGTCCTCTTTGTTCTTCTGCTGGAGCAAAGGGAAATCCGACCTGCTTCAGCCTGAGGCAGAACAGAACTGGGGAGGTAGGGGATGGCTCCACCTCCAGGGGGGATTGTATTACATTTAAATTTACAGGTTATCCTGCCTGCGATTGGCTGGAAGGCGGAGCCATTACCCATTCAAGGAGTCCCTCCCCAGGCTGCTGGAAAATGCACATTGTGTGATCCAGTATCTGAAACAATTATTATATCATAGTCCACAAATGGTGTTAATCTGATGCTTTCTTGACCAGCCGCATGAGTTATTAGCTGTAGGATTGCATAACCTTTATTCTGATGCTTTTAATTTATTATTTTATTTTGATGTCAAACCCTACCCAAATTCCCAAATCCTAGGGCATCCATAGTCAAGGGATTCATTTATATTAGGAGTTGATGACAATAATGCAATAGTGGCTTTGGCCAGAAAAATCCAATCTAAACAAAAGAGTAGGGTTTTTATTTCCTAACTGGAGTTTTCCACTTAAATTTGGGCAGTGGTCAAGCCAACTGCGGGGGAGAAAGGGAAGGGAGAGGCCAGAGTAACAAGAGGGCAAGACTAGAAATAGCTTTAACATTTGCAAAATATTTCACAATGTCACTTAAATAGCTTAGACAGCTGTGTCAGTCTCTTTCAGCATTAAGTTTGCTAGGTGAAATAAGGGACAGGATTCCTGCACCTTTTAACATTTGTGTAAAGGAGGAAAATTGAGCAAGTGTTGCTGGTCTTGCAAACTCCTTCTTCTACACAACTCTTAAGGGTAAAGGGGACCTGTCCCTTATTTCATTTAGCAACACTATTCAGCATAGAAAAGACATAAAGAAATCCTGTCACACCTTTGAGACTGAGAAAAATAAACTTCTAGTCTAAGTTCTCATGGACTCCAGTCCATTTAGTGCACCTGATGAAGTGGACTGGATCCCATAAAAGCTTGTGCTAGAAATTCCTTTTTCTCATTTTGTCTCAATGTGCTGCAGGATTCCTTTATATCTTTTTATGTCAATTGGCATGGTCCTAGCCTTAAAGTGAAGGTGGCCCTTTCAGAACAAGGACCAAATACTATAGGATTGCTATGTCAAGGATAGTCTATGCCAAATTTTGGGAAAACTCAGAGATTCCCTCAATGGACGAGTGGTTGGTAAAACTGCATGAAACAGCAGAGATGGATAAACTAACTCTTTTGCTGAATGATAAATCAGTGAGTAAGTTTAAGGAAGAATGGAATTGTTTGTTACCCATATGGGAGAAGAAATGGGGGAAGTTAGCAATATTAAGCTTCTGTAATATAGTTGAGAATCAGAAGTTATATTCTTAAATGTTTTGATATTGGTTTTTATTATACTTTCTTTTTTTCTCTCTTATTGATTACCTCTTGATCTATATGATTATATTTAAGATACCAAAATAATCTGTAGACGTATTGGTAATATAATTTTTTTTTATATCGAAGAGGTTAGTTGTCTACAAATTAAGAGCCAGGTTCAATGAAACTAGAGCATAGAAAGTAATAAGCAATGATACTACATACATTAGGAAAATGGTTGTCAGTTTTAGGATTTAATTATCATACTTACGTATTTATGTATTTTATATTCATTTTGTATGTATGTATGTATGTATGTTGCTAATTTGTTTTTGCTGTTGAGATTGTTTTATAAAAATAAAATAAAATAAGAAGGACCAAATACAAGTTTACAGAAGTTCCTGTGAGCCACATTCCAAAGGTGGATGGGGCTGAAGACAAAGGGAGTGGGGCCAGAAGTGCTAAAGTACCTTAGCTTAATGCTCTTGGTGCCTATAATTAAAGGTCTGTCTACACTGTCAAAATACAGCATTTTGACACCACTTTATCCACCATAGTTCTATCCTATGGTGTTTGTAGTTTTGTGAGGCATTTAGCCTTTTCTATTGGAAAACTCTGGTGCCTCACCAAATTACAAATATCAGGATCTCATAGGATAGAACTATGGTGGATAAAGTGGTGTCAAACTGCTGTATTTCTGCAGTGTAGACAGGCCCTTGTAAGTCTTGGGAGAGGCATTTCAGCCTTTCAGAACTATGGCGGGGGGGGGCTGTTCAGAAGGTGGGAAACCTCTAAACAATGGTGTCATTGGGAAAAGAATGCGGCCATTTGGAGAACCCCAATGGATCAGGTTTGGCCTTGAGGCCTGAGTTTCCTCATCCCTGTCTTGAGCAAGGTTAAAGAAGCTGTAATTCTGCCTGTTAACTGCTGGCAGAGTTCTCCTCTATCTTGGCATTCTTGATAAATTCATAACAGGATTTTTTTTTTTTTTTACTGCCCTGTTGCCTGGGGCGCTCGATTAGCACTTTGTTCCAAACATCTTCAGAATCAAATCACAGCGCCAACAATATTCTAGGATTCTATCTCCTTTGCATTCGTTATGATGTAACGATGCTAATTACCCAGCCCGCGTTGGTATCTGCACTGCCTCACACCCTCCCCTCCAAGTGGTTTATGATCAAACCTGTCTTTTTAAAATTTACTTCCAAAGCTGTCTTGTTTTATTTATTTTTTTTAATGTTCTGTCATATGTGGATTCACACTGGAAGCTGCGATTTAGCGTCAAGGCCATCAAAAGCCTAGACATAACTTTGTCTCTGCTGACAAGGATTTTTTTTAAAACAATCACTTCTCCGAGATGGTTTTTAAGCCATGTTTAATGTCCTCTACCTCTATTTTTCCACCCAATAATGTTTATTCATTACTAGTCTTATCATTCTGCTGTGTAGTAAACCACCTAATTGTTCATGAAAATATGTCCCTTTCTCCGTGGAGTGAAAGACAACATCCTACAAACCATGAAGCCTTAGAAATACAAATTATTATTATTATTTATTTATTTATTTATTTATTTATTTATTTCCAATAGGATGTTTTTTCATCTATAGTCTCACAGCTGACCAGGGGTAGATATAATGCTTAACATGGGTTGTAGCAGAGCTTGGAGGGTTCTGGGGGTTGTAATCCAAAACAGTAACTTCCCCATGCTCTGAAGAAACAATGTTTTGCTGCCATAGTTCACAGCTTTGACAACTCCATCTTGCTTTGTCCCAGTGGCTGCTGAGAGGCCCTCCCTCCTTTCCAACTGCTGTAGCCACTTGAGGGTTTTTCATCATGCCTTGCTGAGAGGCCCTCTTAATCCCCACTTCCACTCCCATCCTCTTTTTTCTGTGTGTCATATTTAAGTACACTGGTCCTTAACCTGTTGCCTGGGGACCCCGGAGGCCACAGTGTCTTCAAAGGGGGTCCGCAAAGGCTTGAAATCTGCACAGTCCACCTCCTCCCTGCAGTGTAGTGGCCACGTGGCAGAAGCCAAACACTGGCTGGCTTGGCCTGTGCATTGCTATTCAATCCACTCCAGCAACAAACTTGCAGGAAGAAGCAGGTGAAAAGTCTTCCCTCCCCCTCCAGTGTCTCTGAGGTTTAATAGATGGTGTGTTGTTGTTGTTGTTGTTGTTGTTGTTGTTACTATTATTATTATTAATTATAGTTTTAAATATTGAGTTAAGTCTTGGGGGGTCATGACAACAAACAATATTTAAAGGGAGTTCCTGGTAAAGAAAGTTAAGAGCTGTTTTAGTAGATAGTAAGCCAAAGGGAAGGGAACTGTCAAATCAATCATTTGTAAGATGATCTGGGAGCCTTTCTGGTTGAAGGGTGGAATGCAAACATTCTAATTAAGACCCCCCAAGTATACAATATGGGTCATGGTTTAAAGTTGCCAAGCTAAGTCCAGCTCCTGGTGGGTATGCCATGTGGTTAAGCATCATGTTGTTGAGAGGTGGGGAAACTGCCTTAACATGGTTCCTGCGGGACATATGGATCAACCCCCATATCCACGGATTCAGTATCCACGGTTTCACTTCACCATGTCTGGAAAAAATATGTAATCGCTAGGGAATTCTAGGTCCTACAATGCAATTCTATGGTCAACTTCCAGCATTGGTTTCATTAAAAATAATTGAGTGCCCTATTATCCACTGTTTCAGGTATCCACGGGAGCTCTTGGAGCATATCCCCCACAGATACGGGGGTTGAGCTGTATTTAAACTCAAATTATAGCCTGTTTAAAATATTTATATCCTATGTTTTGAACAAGATTCCCCAAAGGCTTCAGAATTAAAAGCAATCAATAGACATAAGCATCATATGAAGAGAAAACCAGATGCCAACTGAGCATCATGCCCAAATTTGGAATCTCCAAACCTTCTGGAGAAGCACAAGCAATACTTGTCATCTAACACCAATGGAGGCAGGGCACAATATTAGTGCCACTGATCCACTGTAGATGGTAGAGGGACCTGAAACAGGACCTTTGAGGAAGATTATCAAGATATGGGGTGAGTTCACTTGGCAGTACTGTACAATAGTTCTATTTCACATTTGAAGCCAGTACCTAACCCATAGATGAAAGCCAGTGGTGGGGAACCTGTGGCCATCCAGATACTGTCAGACTACAACTCCCATCAACTCTAGCCCATATTGCCAATGACAAAGCATGACTGAAACTGCAGATGAACAAGATTGGCGGGGGGCACATAGTTCCAGCCCTGGTTAAAGAAATAAAAAAGAAAATGCTTCATGATGGTTTGTTACAGCTGCAGAGCACCAAAGAATAAAACTCTCAGAGGCAAACTATTTGACTCAGGGTTAAGACTCCATGCTTAGAATGTGGAAGCTTCCTGGGTCAGTCCCCTCCAATTCCCCTCCAGGCTGGTAAAGGTGTGGGGTCCTTGACTCCATTCAATGGCAGCCAGGTAGCTTAGGGGAAGGTCATGCAGCACTCAATGGTGTGTCCTGCAACACTTTGGGTGGCTTTGAACTGCCCATTCAAAGTGATGCTGCAATGGAGCAGTACCACCAGCATGCACTGTGTAAACAGAGGTGCCCGGCTTGGCTTGGCTAAAATGCCTCTCTCTATGCTTGCTCAGTCAGGGGTTTTCCTCAGTAGCACTGCCTGTGATACCCTGGGAGAAGACTAGGTGAAGCAGAAAGGACAGAAATAAGCCAGCTTCCCATTCAGCCTATTCCAACTACGTTAAGTAAAAACAACATCACTGTACCATCTCCGATGTCATTCTCTTGTAACAAAGAGAACAGCCATGCAAGCCACTTTGGTTCATTTTTATTGAAAGCAGTGCCTTGATATCAAAAATAGGGCCATCCACCAGCTAAGGATGGGCCCTCTTAATGGTTGGGAAAATCACACCTAAGGAACTGAGTACAACTTCTCCTTTGGAAATGGTATCTTCTTCCTGTATCTGTCTCAGAGGAGGCAGCCATCAGCCATACAAGGTGACTCTCATTGGTTCGTAGATGAAGCTCATATGATAGCCCAGAGAGACAAATGAGGGGGCTGCCCAGCATTCCTCACTGTCAAATCACCCCAATTTCCCCCAAAACCTGGTTATCCAGAATTCCTTTGTATGAACACTTGAGAACAATTAGAAGACATGTGTTCTTTTATTTAGGTTACAAACTTCAAGGGGGATTTTCCTATTAAACCCCCAGGAAAGATAGATTCTTTGGTTCAGCCACCCCTTCCTAACTGAATCCATGTCAGCAGTGGAACACACTCCCTCGGAGTGTGGTGGGGTCTCCTTCCTTGGAGGTCTTTAAATAGAGGCTGGATGGCCATTTGTCAGGGATGCTTTGATTGTATATTCCTGCATGGCAGGGGGTTGGACTGGATGGCCCTTGTGGTCTCTTCCAACTCTACAATTCTATGATTCTATGTCGTTTTGCCTCCCCACCACATCTCTCTCTTTGTGAAGTTCAGTCACCCACTCTAACTGAATCCACACTGCCCTGCTTCCCATTCCTCCTTCTCCCACTTTGTCCTTGAGGAGTCCAGTACACTTGCTGCCTGAACCTATGCTGCCCTGTTCCGTGCTTCATCCTGGACTCATCCCCTGGCTTCGCTTTAATCCTAACACCCCTTCCTTAAATTTCTTCCACATTTGTGCAACTGTTGCTTATGAGTAAGACTTCTTCTCACGAGAACAGAGCTTCAGGGATCAGGTGCAGTATTATCTTCAAACCTTCAACTATATCCTTTTTCTAACTATCTCTTGTCTTACTCTGATAGTCTTGTTGCTTGATAAAGTGTATGCATTTCCTGTTAAGTCAATAAAGAATCATTAATTAATTTTGACATCTGCCTCCCATGTATTTTCCATAGTTGTACGCTTCGACATAGGGTCACAATCCTGCAATTGTTATGTTCCTCTTGCTATGCTGTTTGAGTTGCTTATTTCCCCATTTTAAGCACAGTTCATGAGTGGACATTTCCACATACACCAGTGATGCGCGTAACACTCTTCAGGTGGATTATGACAACCTTGAAATAGAGGGCCTGTTCTCCACATGGAGGCTCCCTACCTGATTCTCAACCATGGGAAAAATGAGGTTCAGTAACCTTCACGGAGAGCCTCCACATATAGAGGAGGCTCTCTGCTTCAGAATGTTGCTCTCCACAAGAAAGTTATGTCAGCAGAGCTACAGGACTTGCCGTCTCCTGGTATTTCTCCTTATACTAGCAGCTACCTGACTAGACCTCTCTCTTTGGCTTTTCTTCGCAAACGAAGATTCAGGAAGGACTCATCCCACCCTTTCTGCAAGCACACTGATGACTGAAAAGGCCAATCCAAGATAAACAAGTCCGGTTGCAGAAAGCACAGCAGAAGGTCTCCTTGGGTGATGTTTCCGGGTTGTGATTCTTTCTGCATTGTCGTTTCTCTTCAAGACTTGTTCGGCATGAGTTCTCAAATAAAGCTGCAGCATTGTGGATAGTGCGTCTCCATGCCTCCCGATGTGAAGCCAAGGCGAACCATTGTTGGTGATCAATTTGGCCAAGCCTGAGATGTTGTTTCAGGGAATCCTTGTATCACTTTTTTGGAGTGCCCCGCTTATGCTGACCCGTGGCGAGTTCACCGTAGAGTAGTATTTTTGGGAGGCGATGGTCCTCCATCCTAGAAACGTGCCCTGCCCAGCACAGCTGTGTTCTCAATATCATGGCCTCAATGCTGGTGATCCCTGCTTGCTCAAGGACAGCAACATTCGTCACAAAGGCAGTCCAATGTATATTTAGGATTGTACGTATACAGTGCTGATGAAAATGTTAAGAGTCATAAGTGTTGGCGATAGGTGACCCATGTTTCAGACCCATAAAGGAGAATAGATAGTACAATGGCTCTGTACACACTGATTTTTGTGCTTCCTCAGGTGTTTGTTACTCCAGACTCTTTTATAAAGTCTTCCAAATGCGCTATATGCCTTTGCTAATCTGTGATCGATCTCTTTGTCAATCTTGGCATCTGAAGAGATGATGCTTCCCAGTTAGGTGAACTGCTGAATGGACTTAAGCACAGGTTTGCCGACGGCAATGTGGGGATGGTGGTGTTCGTCCTGTGGTGCAGGCTGGTAGAGAACTTCCGTTTTCTTCAGATTGACTTCGCAGGAGTGCTCAGGAGACATGGCCAGGGAGTATGTGGGGAAGCAACGTGCCCCCCCCCCATGGCTACTTTCACTGCCTAAGGTTGGCTATTAATTAACACTGGAACTACTACCAATGGAAGGATGGCAGCTTAAAGCAGAAAAAAAAAAGAAATAGCACACTGACAACATAGATACAGCACTATCATTTCACCTAGCACTTGACCCATTAAAGGATAACAGACCATGTGGTTTGACTAAAAGGAAAACATCCCTCCTCCCTAAATCTGTGGCTCTCTTATGAATGTCCTCCTTTCAAAATTGCATCCTGCATCTTTCATGCAATATGGGTTTGATTTGCTTGCACCCCTCTCATTTTTCAGGTCAGTCAGATGCTTGTGTTTTTAAAATAAAACCCAGTTCTAAATTTCCATGACCAGGGGCTACAGCCATTTTTATTTTCTGCTATCCAATTTAAAAAGGGGGAAAGATTCCAAGTTCACCATAAACTAGCAGTTCATGGTCAAAAGAGAGGCCTTTGATGTATGGAAATTTTCTATTCAATCCAGAAATCACAGCACCCTCCAGTAAAGTTTGAAAAAAGCACCTTAAAAATATAAATGCAAATAATTTCCTGTTCAACTTCCTTTCACGTTCAGTGGGACCATTGTTTTTGCAAACAGCAGAAACAAACAGAAAGGCTCTGGTTTTGATCATGAAAAGACTGGTTAGTATGACTCTGGCTCCACCCAATGAATTTTTAAAGGGCACTTATTCTTCTCTGCCTCTGTTTGGCAAGCCCTGTTTAGCGGGACATGGGAATTACAGAGTGCTTCAACTTTTACTCTCCCAAGAAGCAGTATTACACTATATCCCTGGTGTGGGAGCAAATTATGGTACCTGAGCCAGTGACTCAAAAACCTAACAGCACCAAAGTCAGGAGTCCTGGCTCTTAAATCTTACATCACATACCATACAGTGGGCCCTTGGTGTCTGCTGAGGTTTGGTTCCAGGACCCCCTGTGGATACCAAAGTCTGTGGATGCTTAAGGGAGCCCTGGTGGCACAGTGGTTAAATGCCAGTACTGCAAGTCACCATGTTGCAAGTTCAATTCCAGAGGGCTCCAAGGTTCACTCAGCCTTCCATCCTTTTGTAGGTCGGTAAAATGAGTACCCGGCTTGTGGGGGCAATTAACTAACACACATTGGAAGCTGCTTCTTGCAGTGTAGATGTGTAAATTGCTATTGCTTAAAACAATTTGTAAGCCACTCTGATAGCCTTGTGGCTGAAGAGCAGGGTATAACTGACTAACTAACTAAATAAATAAAGTCCCATTATATACAATGGCATAGTAAAATGCTGTCCCTTATATAAAATAGCAAAATCAAGGTTTGCGCTTTGGATTTATTTATTTATTTTTGAATATTTTCAAGCCATGGATGGTTGAATTTGTGAATGCAGAATCTGTGGGTATGGAGGACTTACTGCATTTGCTTTCTTGACAACCAGGGATGGATGTATTCCTGTGGGCCTGACTAAATAGTATTCTCTACAATCCTGTCTTTCAGGGGACAATGCTGGAGTTTCCAAGAAGAAATATATTCACTACACCAACTGTATTTATGTATTTTTTTTCCTTTTGCGTATTTAAGAAATGCAATCCATCTGCAGTCAATAGACAATTAAGTGTTTGATCTGGCCTGGGAGGAGGTGTAGGCAGCTCTCATAAATAATTCCACCTGTGGCGCACAATACAGGTCAAACCCTGTATCCGCAGGAGATACGTTCCAAGCCCCCATCCCCAGATACCTAAAACCAAGGATAATAACAGTAGCATTTATATTTCTATACTGCTTATCAGTGTCAAAGCACTCCCTAAGCGGTTTACAATGTGTTAGCTAATTGCCCCCAACAAACCAGGTACTCGTTTTACTGACCTATGAAAGGATGGAAGGCTGAGTGAACCTTGGAGCCCTCTAGGATCCAACTCACAATGTTGTGGCTGCAGTACCAGCATTTAACCACTGCGCCTCAAGGGATAATAGGGAACCCTATTACAGTATTTTCAATGAAAATGCCAGAGATTGACCGTAGAATCATATAGAAGACCTAGAAATGCCTACAGAGAACATGTTTTTTTTCAGACATGGATAAGTGAAACCATGGATACTGAATCTGTGGATACAGGGGTTGACCTGTATTAACCAGGGACTACACTGCAGGGCTGCTATCCTCTTTCACTGCATCCCTGAGACACTGCAACAGGTAAAACCTTTAGGCTTTTCTTCTGGTTGTAGTCGGGCAGCGGGGGGAGCACTTTGTGGAACACTATCCCTTCCTTCTTTGCTCTTTTTGTCTCTTTTATGGGCAACCAATTTAACCGTCTCTTTGCATTAGGTGTCATTCATTCATTTAATCAAAGGGTGGGCAGTCTCAGAGGACCTGGGAGCAATTTTACCACCCCTAGGACTATGGATTGAAAGCCAGTGTGTAGTGGTTTGAGTATTGGACTATGATTCTGGACACCAGGGTTTGAATTCCTACTCAGCCATGGAAACCCACTGGGTGACCTTGGGCAAGTCACACACTCTCAGCCTCAGAGGAAGGCAAATGCGGACCCCTCCCCCTGAGCAAATCTCACCAAGAGAACTCTATGATAGGATCACCTTAGGGTTTCCATTGGTTGGAAACAACTTGAAGGCACACAACAAAGGACTATGGACCCCACTGAAGAGGAAAATTAAAATACTGTATTCCCAGTTCCCAGAATTCTTCTTCTGATTTGGGGGATGGAAGCTTTGTGGGGCCTAGCATTCATTTTATAGCAAAAATACTGTTCCGGGAGTCTGCCAGGAGCAACACACACACACACACAGTTGTCCCTTCATATTCGCTGGGGTTTGGTTCCAGGACCCCCCGTGGACAGGGCCGGTTTAACCAGTCTGCCAACTCAGCATTGGCAGGGGGCCCCAAGGTCAAGGGGGGGCCCTGCTGACCTCCTCATCTGACAAAGGAGAAGCCAAGAAACAGCCGGGAGGAGCCACTGCTTTGTAGCCCCCTCCTACCCTCCTCCTCCAAAAACCTCCTGGTGGCTTTAAAAAAAAAAACAGCGTCTCAAAGACTAGAAAGAGAAAGAAGCAGCAGCCCTCCATGGCAGAAGCTGGAGGGAGTTTGCTGCTGCCAAATGCAAGCCAGTCAGGCATGTCAGAGAGGGGTGAGTGTGTGTGTGTGAGAGAGGGGGGGGGAATGTGAGGGTTGTCTCTTTCCCTCAGAAAGGGCTTCTTTATTTATTTATTTATTTATTTATTTATTTCTTCCTTCCCTTTCCTTCCTTCCACATAGATCCCCTCCAGCCCATCCTTCCAGCTGCTTTTAACCTGTCTTGGTTTCTCTCCCTTCCCTCCCTTTCCCCCTTAGTCTTCTTCAGCTTCCTCCCCTTGCTGCCAACTGAGTTCAACCTGCAAAAGGAATTTGTGTGTGTTTGCCTATGTGCCTTCAAGTCATTTCTGACTAAGGCAAACCTACCATGGGGTTTTCTAGGCAAAGTTTGTTCAAAGGGGGTGTGCCTTTGACTTCCTTTGAGGCTGAGAGAGTATGACTTGCCCAAGGTCACCCAGTGGGTATTCATGGCTGAGTAAGGATTCAGACCCTGGTCTCCACAGTCATAGTGCAATGCTGAAACACTCTAGCTCTTTTAACAGAAGAATATAAAGAATATAAATTAAAATTTGGAATAATATTACTGGGAACAATGGTTTTATTGTTCTCACTAAAACACCAGTATCCCATTAGTGTTATGTGAGAGGCATTGGCCTAGAGCAGTGGTTCTTAACCTTTTCTTCACCAGGGACTCCCTTTATAATATCTTTTGTTGCCCCAAGACTTAACTCAAGATTTAAAACCCTAATAATAATAACTAATAATAATAGCTAACAACAACAATACAATTACACCATCCATTAAACTTTCCCTCAGAGGCACTCTTGCTGCTTCCTGCAAGTTTGTGGCTGGAGTGGATTGAATGGCAATGTGCAGGCCAAGCCAGCCAGCCTTTGCCTTGGTTCCTGTCACGTGGCTACTCCACTACAGGGAGGAGGTGGGCCAAGCAGCCTTCAAGCCTTTGTGGACCCCCTGTGAGGACATTGTAGACCCCAAGTTAAGAACCACTAGGCTAGAGAATGCTGGAAAAGGAACAATGCAACCAGACCTTGAGAAGGGTGCTGGCAGGGGGATTCTGGGAGGTGTAATCCAAGAGTAACTTTCCCAGGTTCTGAATGCAGCCTAGAATCATAGGGCTGGAAGGGATCCCAACAGCCACCCCATCCGATCGGCTTCTGCCCTGCAGGAACACACAATCCAAGCATTCCTGACAGATGGCCATCCAACCTATGTTTTAAAAAAACCCAAAGAAGGAGACTCCACCACACTCCGAGGCAGTGTATTCCACTTCCAAACAGCTCTTACTATCAGGAGGTTCTTCCCAATATTCAGGTGGAATCTCTTTTCCTGTAGTTTGAACCCATGGCTCTGTGTCCTAGTCTCTGGAGCAGCAGAAAACAAGCTTGCTCCTTCCTCAGTATGACATCCCTTCAAATATTTAAACATGGCTATCAGGTCACCTCTCAACCTTCTCTTCTCCAGGCTAAGCATGCCCAGCTCCCTAAGCCGTTCCTCATAGGGCATAATGGCTTCCAGACCTCGCACCATCCTTCTCAGTATCTTTCTTGAATTGTTGTGCCCAGAATTGGAAACGGTATTGCAGGTGAGGTCTGACCAAAGGAGAATGGAGTGATGCTATTAGTTCCCTTGATCTAGACACTACTCCTATTAATGCAGCCTAGAATTGCATTGGCATTTTTTGCTGCTGCATCACACTGCTAACTCATGTTCAGCTTGTAAGTCCACTCTTTCTTTTCTTTGAGGAAATCTACACCATTACGTTAATTGCTAATAAACAAAAAATATTATGTTAGTGCCTATAATATAGTTTTTAAACTAAATTATTGGTGGCAAATTATGTAATACATTAGGCCCCTCTTATCCACAGGGACTGGTTCGGGGGGGGGGCGTGGATTCTGAAAACCATGAATAATAGTGAGTGCCATTGAAAATAATGAGACATCTGGTTTAAAATACCATAGAGTTGCCTTGGAGGGCCGAGAAAACGGCTAGGGAGGACACATTTTCTAGGAAGACTCTATGGTAGGTGTGCTGTTTTGTGTCCCATGGATACGTGGGTCCTACTGTAATCTGAACATCCTGTACGGTGAATAGGTTAGGTTACATTGACCTGAGATAAACATATGGGGGCCCCAAAATAAAGCATTGCAGGGGGCCCCAAAATTCTTTAAACTGGCCCTGCCCGTGGATACCAAAATCTGTGAATACTCAAGTCCCATTACAGTATATCCAGTGGCATAGCAAAATGGTGTCCTTTATATAAGATGGCAAAATCAAGGTTTGCTTTTTGGATTATTATTTTTTAATGAATATTTTCAAGCCGTGAATACTTAAATCCGTGGATACCAAATCCGTGGATATGGAGGGACAATTAACCATCTTTAATTTTTACCCTGACAGGATAGTTTTGCCCTATTCAACTTCATCAAATCTGGGTATCTATTTCACATATTATTCTAATTAAGCCGATTCAGCATGTTAAATTTTGCATTTTTCTTCCACTGTGTTCCAACCTTCATACCATTTTTACAGTTACAGCTGAACTGAGAAAACGAGTACAAAGTAACATTTAAAGGGCTGGATTTGGAACAGGCTGACCCGGGTTCAAACCTCTGCGGGGTCATGGAATTGACCATGTGATCTTGGGTTAACACTAGTGAACCTCTGTGAACCTGTCTTGTTTCTTCCATGCCACAGCTCACACCACACTCTCCTTGTCCTTCTGCTCCCTCCCTTACCCCCTTGCAAGGTCTCTCCCCGCAATGTCATTGGCACTGCTCATTCCCCTTCCCTCCATTGCCTCCTCTCATACCTTCAATGCAACCCTCCCTTGCTTCTCGCCCTCTGCCATCTGAGCGGCTCACTCCCCTTCCTCTCTTCATGCCCTCACAATACCTCTTCCCTTTGCTTCTTCCACTCCACTCACAACACTCCCTGTCCCCTTCTTACTACTCTCTCAGCTCACTTCACCTTGCAATGTGCCCCCTCCAGTTTCTTGCATTTGGCTGCTCCCCTTACTCACTGTCCCTCCCCTCAGGCCTGAAAGGCAAGAGGTGGACTTGTTTCTCATGGGACTGTTTCACAGAAGGGGCTGCCACATTTTTGCCCCATATCCTGGCTACTACAAGGGTGAGAGACTTTCTTTTTTTAATATAACCTATAATCTGAGATGGACTATGGGCCAAACTGGCACCAAGTGTCATGCCTAGAATCTGGGTAAAACTCAGCCAAAGCAGGGGCATGGAACCCTAGCCAAGGAGTCACGGGGTGTTCTGGAAAGGACAGAGCCCCAAAAATAGTATGTGTGGAGAAATTTACAGGAGTCTGTATGTGTATTTTGCCTAGCCCTGATTGTCTCTGCCAAAGCAAAAATGCAACAAAATTAGCTACCCTCGGATGAGAATAGTGACTTGCAGGGAAGCTATTTTCAAAAGCACACTGAGTTGCAACTCTACTATTGACAGAAGGAGCAATGTTTAAATATTTGAAGGGATGTCATACTGAGGATGGGGCAAGCTTGTTTTCTGCTGCTCCAAAGACTAGGACACGGAGCAATGGGTTCAAATTACAGGAAAAGATTCCACCTAAACATTCGGAAGAACTTCCTGACAGTAAGAGCTGTTCTGCAGTGGAATACACTGCCTCATAGTGTGGTGGAGTCTCCTTCTTTGGAGGTTTTTAAACAGAGGCTGGATGGCCATCTGTCGGGAATGTTTTGATTGTGTATTCCTGCAAGGGAGGGGGTTGGACTGGATGGCCCTTGTGGTCTCTTCCAACTCTATGATTCTACATGCGATTTTGCTTTTTCTGAGATGGGGAAGAGAGATTGTGATTATTCACTTTGGAAGAAAAGATAATTTGCACATGCTTGAGTGAACTCAGTCCCTATTTAGGCACAGACATCAGGTCTAAAGCCTGTTTCAAATGAAATCCTGCTGATATATGCTATTATCAAGGTTAGTTAACCCTTTCCCTGTTTAAAGCCAACTATTCAATTCTGTGAGGTGCACATTTCAAAATGAGCAGCGTACAGTGAGCAATGATCTTACTAAAACTCCAGCAGGAATGGAGTGGGAGAATTTGCATGCATAATATATATAAAAGGCAATGGGTAAGCAGAGTTAAAAATAAAACTACTCAAAAGCTGCCACACAAAACAAATGCAAACAGCCCAGACTGGAGCTAATTAAAAATTCTAAACAACACATGGGTTGAATAGAAGATGCCTGTTTTGAACATCACTATCCAACTACCCCAGAAAAACACATATTTCCATCTAAATACATAAAGTTCCCATATAAATACATTAATTGAATGAATGAAGGTTAATTTGAATGAATGTTAATCTAAATTGAATGCTTGTACTCCTTGATTTCTCTCCCCCCGCACCCCAAATGAATTCAATTTCTAGCTCTTATAATAATTAACTCTGCAGGGATGTTTGGCAAATAGGAAACAGAAAAAATGGGGATGGAAAACCACACACTGGGTCTCTTAAGAGGACAGATTGGGAAGAACCATCTTTAAGCCTTCCATAAGGAACTCCAGCTGCTTCCAGCACAAAGATTTAGATGTTTATTCAAATACAAATGCTTGCTAGAACTTTGGCTGGAGTCCTTTTTCTGTTCTTGAACACACTGGAGATGGCCACTGAGCTTACCACTGATTCTGAGTGTTTTAGGGATGGGAGATTATTAACTTGCAGAGTATCTGAACCAGCACAACAACAACACCCCTTAAACTCAGAGCCTAAGCAGATAGTACAGTAGCACACCGTGATTGGTCATCACAATATTGAAAGGTTAACTCAACATTGAAAATTTAAAAGATTCATCGAAGAACCTCTTAAAAATGGCCTTTAAAGGTAACTTTGGAACATAACTAAAAAATGTTACTCATTACACCATATTGCCTGAATACTCTAAAGGCACCAGATCCTATCTGATCTTGGAAGCTAAGCAGGGTCAGTCCTGGTTAGTACTTGGATGGGAGACTGCCAACGAATACCAGGTGGTGTAGGGTGTATTTCAGAGGAAGGAACTAGAGATGTGAAGGCCTGGAAAAATTCTGGAGAAAAAAAATCACTTTTCACCTGAAGCCTTTTTTGTTTTTTTCCAAAATATTGAAAAAAGGCAGAAAATCGATCATGGAGTATTTTAGCATGATGAATAAAATCTTTAATGTACCAATTGTGATATTTTCATCCCAAATCAAATTGTATAGTTGTATTTTACGTTCCTAAAGTAACAGTGACCTTCAATATGTAAAAAATGCTGTTATTTTTTTTGTCATTTTTTTCAAAAATTTTCCATTTTTTTCCCCTGAAAACCCCCAGAAAAAAGTTTTTCATGTTTTCAAAATTTCTGGAAATTTTGCATCTCTACACAGGAACAGGCAACTTGAAGGTGTACGCACACACACACACTACCACCAATAAAGTAATTTTGTTTCTATTGTGTTACTTTTCAAATGCAATTTGTTCCATCTTCCTCCTCTTCAGTAACTAGTTATAGGGGTGAATTATTACTTCCACACTGTGAGATAGTGATCCATTAGCTGGGAGAAGACAGTACTGCAGGAGACTTCTGGTTCAGCTGACATGGGAGAAGACCTGCAGCACAGGTAGGTAGGTACACATGTCTGATCTTCAAAATTACCTGTCTCCATATGCATGGCTGTTTAACTTACCTATTGCCACTGATCTTGGGAGAGCTTTGCACAAACAAGCAGTGTTTTGTTTCCTTCATAAAACTTCAAGGTAAGTTGGCTCCATTCTTTCTCTGGAAAACTGACCCTGTTACTTGCAAATGTTTTCCCTCTCTGTGTATGTGCCTTCAAGTGGACTGTCAATTTATGGTGACCCCATGAATTCCATAGGGTTTTCTTAGGCAAGGAATACTCAAAGAGGTGTTTTGTCAGTTCCCCCCTCTGAAATATAGCCTACTGCACCTGGTATTCATTGGTGGTCTTCCTTTCAAGTAGTAACTGGGGCTGACCCTGCTTAGCTTCCAAGATCAGACAGGATCTGGTGCCTTTAGGGTATCTAGGCTGCAATGTTCCCCCTCTAACCAAGTGCTATTCAACATGGTGATCCATGAGCAAGTGCTCCTTCCTGGAAAGTTTCCAAGAAAGAAAGAAATAATTGTAGCCAGTGGAGACAAATAAGGTACCAATCCCTGGCACACCGGGGAAAATAGTCTTCCACATCTGATAAACTTAAAAAGTACTGCTCTAAAGTTTTACTCCCCTTTCTTATAAGGACCAGGACAAAGGACCAGTTGGTCAAATCAAGCTAGCTAAAATTGTCACAAATGAAGTTTTGTTTTGTTTTTAGGTACACTGAGTTGCATTGACCTCAGGATCATTTATAGATGAAGATGTTAGTACAGCAACTACTTTGATGTACAGACGTCCTGCCACATTCCCAGCTTTCACTTTGCAGCTTTGATTATCTGTGGATTTGTAGCTGCTCTTTAAGTAGCCCAACCTCCTCACTTCACTCCTTCTGTTGCTTCTTGCCCCGCTATTTCCTGTCCTGCCCAAGCTTCCAGCCACTCACTCTGGTTTCTTCCATGCAACCAGGATTGCCCATTTTCACTCGCAAAACCTTTCTTGGCTGAAAGACTTCCCCACCACTTCCTTCTGTTGCAAGCTGCTAGCATGCTCTCTCTCTCTCTCTGGCTTCTCTTCGCAAACGCAGTAATAATCTCCATTGCGAAGAGCCTGCTTCTTCATGGGGTTTGGAGACTCTTTGCAAAGGAGATTTCTCCTCTCTGCCTTCCCCCAGCAGAAAGCAGGCCAGCAGAAACCTCAATCCCCTGAAGCCTGCTTCTTCACTGGGATTGGAGACTCTTTGCAAAGGAGATTTCTCCTCTCTGCCTTCCCCAATTGCTTAGCATAGCATCATGGGGCTTCCAGAAGCAGGCCAGTGGCTGAGGGACCTGCCTACATTCTTTGTACTCCCCCGCCTCGAGCTGCTAGCTTCACAAGCCTGAGGAGCCTTCTGGGGAGCTCCACTTCCCCCACTTCCACTGTACTTTTTAAATATTCGTGTTTTTTTTTAAAAAAAACTTTCACGGGGGTCCTGAGCCCCTAACCCCCACGAACGTGCAGGGACGACAGTACAAAAAATATTATCTACCACTCAAAACCATTCTGGGAGAAGTCTGGATATTTTTGCATGCCAGAATGTGTGTTACGTTGGCTTCTACCAAACCAACAATTAAGTCCAGGGATTTACAGCCCCACCCATTGTTCACAGGAAATTTGATTTTAAAAATCCTCTTGCTTTGGAGGTTATCAAATTTTAAAACTGTTTCCCAATGGTATTAAAGAGAACTTCCATCAACTTACTTTAGCAATCACAACTAAATGCAGCTCACTACCCAAAAGAGGAACAGATGTAAGCAAAGGGAGGCATTTTTCTGTTTTGTATTGTTCCACATCTTCCTCTGGACAATTTAGTCCAGCCTGTATGAGTTATGACTTAAAAACCTGGTATTTATCACTGACAGTTCAGTGAACTGAGCAATTTCAAGTAGAACAGCATCCTGGAATAAAATTGGAATAAATGAACAAGGCACATCAGAACAAATTTCAGTGCTTGCATGTTATTATACAAGACAAGTTGGCTATAAAGTTTTCCTCTGATAAATGTATAAATTTAGACACTGACCACAGCTCAACAGGATTACAAAATTCCCCTTAATATGATTGGAAATAAAAGTTGTCACCAAACACAAATCCCAGTCCTGCAGAATTTCAACAGTATAAGCAAAAAGTTTGTTCATATGATGGTTTCACTTAAAAAAAAACCTCAAACCCCAAACCAATACGGAATATGGATAAACAGAATGTTTTTTAACCTCCATTGATTATTGTTACTAAATATAAACCATATGAGCCTGATCAAGTGACAATGAGTCTTCTGGAGGTTTTTTGGGTAGGACTTGTCATTTTTACTAGTTATCAGCATGATGACAGAAGGAAAGAAGAGACCAAAGGGCAGGGAAGTAGTCTATGCAGAGCAATGATGAATCAAGATAATGAAAAGGACAGTAAATCATGACTTCCAAAAATAATCTGCTTGGTGAGTTTGCTTTCAAACACACTGCTATGGCATTAAGGGCTAGAAACCTGAATTCAATTTTGCAATAAGAGACAGAAATGTGCAGGCTTACAATTTGCCAAGAGCTATGGCTATAGTGATATGTCATTGTCTTTAGGACCACTTCATTACTCACAGCCATTAAGTTTTATAACTGGCCAGACAGCAAAAACATCTTATACTCCCAAAGACTTCTGGCAGGAAGATGCTCTACAGAAGGGGTGAGCAAAGTGCAGTTCCTGGCGGTCAACATGTTATGCCTCAAAACTGCCTCTAGGGGGCATGGAGGCATTTTTGCCACATTTTGGGCACAGTTGCCCACCCTTGGTCCACACAAGCCAACTTCAAAGGTCAGGGTCATATCTATAGATAGATACCTTTTCCTGTTTTGCATGGCAAATGTGCTCCTGCCCTCATGTCTAACTACAAAAAAAAAAAAATTCAAATTCCTCCCCCAGTTTCAAGACAGCTTTGGCATGCAGTGAGCAGAGGTAGTGCACTGAAGTGCTTGCAGAGGTAGCCATGCAGTTCTTGGGACTGACAACAATCTATATCCACAGCTAATCTGAAAAGAGTTCTTTAAGCACAAAAAGCACCATATGCCTCCAGAGTGTAACCATTCAAGCAAACAGAAGTGAGAATTAAAACTTTATTAGTGTATTCACATATTAGGCAAATGCAACACGCATGAAAGCTTATCTCTTAGGTTCACAAGTTCTACCAATACATTAGGCTACTGGTAAAACTACACAAATTGGTAACTGTTTTTCCAATTCTTTTAAATGGCCTGACCCACTTTGTTACCCCACCCCAAGGCTTGATTTTTGGTATTGCTCCTATGCCCTATTTTTATGGCATAAAAATATCCATCCCTATCGTCAATTCAGTCAGTTGATTACAAAGCTTAACACTGGCCACGTTTGTTCTCAAAGCTGAAGTTGTCATTAGGTGTACTTACAAAGTACAGTACTAGTGAAAATGAACCAATGGGGTGGGGGATGGGGGGAGGGAGAGAAGGAAAGAAAACAGACAAAACGCAATCCCGCTACTGCCACAACATCAAGAGAATGACAGACAGCTAGATCACAAGATTGTTAGTAAGATGTATACTTTTCAAGTCAGAAGAACCCTTCTATACAGTTTCCCAACCCTTACCCAACCCAGACTTATGTGTAGAATATAATTCAAAATATGTTTGAAAGCAAGGTCCAAATGTAGTGTCCCAGGGTTCACAATAACATGTACTACAGAGTCTTCCTTTTGCTGGTCACACACAGCCTAGGTAAGTCTCTGGAAACAACCCTTCTGCAAGATCTGTCCCATCTAGGATGGATGGATGCTCAAGTCTAAGCCATGTAAAGCTGACCTGACCAGCCCAGTAAGCCTTCAATTAAATAACACTTTGTTTTCATATTTAAACCCTTCTAGAAGTCACATTTCATGGTCCATGGGAGGTGTACTTTTAAACTGTTGAATTACAGCTTGTGAAGCATGTATCTCTCCACTGAACATCTATGAACAGGAAATGGGAGATAAACATGACAAAGCTCCTCTCAGCCTTTTAAAGATTCTTTTAATTTATCCCCAACTGCTGTGCAGCATACCTAGAGCCCCACTAGAGTAGGCAGCAGCAGATGAAAGAACCATGGAATGAAATATGGGGAACTGCAGGATTTGTTGGCCTCTCAATTCATCAGCACTAAGCAAACAAGTCTCAAGATTGCATCTTGGCAACCTTTAGAGAAAAGCTATTAAGCAAAGGAGAGTTGGTTTAGCCAGCCTTCAGCATCCCATAATATACATCCCTGCTATGGGAACAGCTGAAGGTTTGTTCTGTCGAAGGTTTCAAACACAAACAAATCCCCAATATTTTACAGTTGTTTCACCTACCCTGGGAGGAAAAAACAATTGGGACACTTTTCAAGTATACATATCTAAAAAAAATTCTAACAGACGCACACATGCGCTGTAGATCCTGTTGTTAAGATTTTGTGGCACTTCAGATAAAGGGCTGGCACTGGCAGTTAAAAAGAACACAAGCAGGCACCCGCTCATTTCACCCAGGGTGAATCCTCCCTACCTTCAGTTAAGGATCACCAGGATAGCATTGTTAGCAATGTCTAGGGCTGTCCAGACCTCTTAACTGGGTTTTGAAATCAGGGTTAAAAAGCAACCCTGGCACCACAGTTAATATGGGCAGTACGAAGGCAGACATTTGTGTCTGAGACAACAGGCCTGAGCCACAACAGGCCTTTTAACACTACACAATTATAGCGCTATATTTCCACTTTCAACTGCCATGGCAACATCCTATGGATCTATGGTTTAAGGAGGGGCAATTGGAGCTCTAGTGCCTTTCCAAACTACAAACCCCAGGACTCTATAGGATGCAGCCATGGCAGCTAAAGTGCTAAGCCATAGTGCTAGAATTGTGTAGTGTGAACAAGGCCCTCGGGATCAAGAGAATGCATCTTCCCACAGCCTGTTTCTGATCACCTAACAGCATTTAAAAGACTAAGCAATGTTACAACTGCACTTGCCTACTGATTCTTTTCAGGGGAGTACCACCACCCCCCCCCAGCCTCCACCCAATGTTTTTAAACATAAAGGTGCAAGGTGGGCCCCTGGATCAGGAGTGCTGCAGCACCCATCGCCGGCAACAGATGCATCACCCTGGAAGGGTGAAGGGAAAAAAACCTTCTCCGAGCAATGATTTGGTAGAGGCACGGGCCAGGGAGAGATTCCAATTTATATCATTTATTTCAGGCCCATTTAAACATGCTCAACACCCATGATTTCAAGAGATGAAACACAGGCATTGTTCCCTTTCCATAAAGGGACTTAAGGCGCAACCTAGCACACTTGGAATCATGTGTGTACTGTGGGGAAGGGGGGGGGAGCAGGAGATTTTTCTGCAACAGAAGTCTGTTATAGGGCAGCGGAAAGCCTGCATATATATTTATATATAAAAATATAAAAAAATATGGAGAAGCAAGAACTTGGGACTTTTTTTATGAGATGGCTGCCTAAGAGCTCTGCATATCTGTCAACTAGAATTAAAACTCAGGACAGCAGAATGGTGCCATATTGGCAGGGGTGGAGGGAGTAATACAATAATCCAACTGTCCATGTTATTGGTAAACCTTTAGGACACTCAAATTTATATATACCCAATAAAAACACCATTAAAAGTCTTTAAAATGTCCCTCACTCCTTCAGAAGAAGGTTTTTCTATACACTAACATTTCAACTAGTATCAGAGTATAGGAAACAAAATCCACAAGGTGCTTTAAAACTGATGAGACCCTCAAGTGCTTTCTCTCTCTCTTTCGTCTCTCTCTCTCTCTCTCTCTTTTCTCTCTCACAGAACTTTTTGGATAGGAAACAGTTCATGGAGACCACACACGAGTTACTACGACAGACAAGCTGTTAGGTTTAAGTCTGTTGCCTGGACTTTGTAATTTTAAGCCCACTGGTAATGAGAAGGAGCTTTACGACATGCTGGAGCAGCGCACTGATGGGGAGCCCATCTGAGTCAATACTTTATCCAGCCATTGTAGAGGACCGTTCAGGTGAAGCTCAATCCAACAAGGAGTGCTCGTTACTGTCTGCCGCCTGAGGGAGGAGAGAAGAAGGAAATGCATAGTGAAGTGTTGGTATATACAAGCCACGAAACATAAATCCCTGCTTCAGATCCATTTTGAGATGATAGAGAGGAGGAGGTGAGGTAAAAAATGTGGGTGGGGGAGTTTAAAACACCTGCAAACGTGATTAAATTGTCAATAGCACCTCACCCCTGAAGTTTTGGGGCATTATTGGCTATTCTAGGGCCACAAACTTAATTTTATGCCATCCCAAAATTTTTAATGAGTTGGAACAGAGGAGGGATGATGAGGGTGGGGGGCAGCCATTCAAGGACTTGAAGAGACAATAATGCAGCCCTCCAGTACCAACAGTTTCCCAGGCAAGTGTATACCCTTCCTGCTTTTAGAAGCATCTAGCTAAGGGTTACCTTCCCAAAGAGACAGAGTCCCTTCAAACTGATCACTGCTTCGCAAAGTAGACTTTGTATTAGGATAGCAGAGGTTATCATGCTTGGGGTCATACCAGACAGATCTGGAATTCTGTACTAAAGCTTCTGCAAGTTTGCTGAATTGCCAATCTAGTACCACTTGTGACACTGGGGGGGTGGGGGTGGATGAAGGTGGAGACAGAGAATTATTTCTAAATTCTAAAATGGCTTTAAAAAGACTCCAAACAAAGAATTTAAGCATCCTCCCCACTGTATTTTGAAAGAAGTTCTTAAATAATCTTAAGATAGCTCAAAAAGAACAGGCAGATTTCAGGCCTGTGGGATCTACTTCATTTTGGGGTTGTTGTTGTTTTTAACTAGAACACAGAACTACTAACAAAAGCCCAATAAAGCCAAAATGGTGACTGAGAGGGAAGCAGATCCGGTCACAGCAGTGGCTCAAGAGGCAGAACTACTCATTTGACTGCATCACTACCCCCACAGTACAACCAACACTTGAGTAACTTTAGAACAGAGATTCCAATACCAGACTCTCAAATTAGGACTATAAAGCTATGCAAGGGTCAAAAACAACTAAATAACACTTCTGCTTTACAGGCGAGAAACCAATGAGGCTGAGTGAAAAGTGATTGGTATGAGGTCAGCCTCAGCAGTTTTTTCTTTAAGTCTTAGGAGTTTTACTTGCAATTTTTAAAGTAATGGGAATCAAAACATCTTGGAGATGTACAGCAAAGCATCTTACTGAGAACATTAGATCCTAATCTACCTCTTCTCTCTCCTGCTGTTCAGAAACTTCCACACAGTTTTTAAAAAGCCCTGTTCCAATTTTTTCTGGTTTTGCTTCACAAAGGACATGGTACAGCTTTGATACAAAAATGTCCTTTCAATTTAATATGATCATACATTCAACTTTAATGGAAGCCAAACTAGAAATGTTTTTTCACAGAAATTGTACTGTCTATTCTCCTTTATGGATCTGAAACATGGGTCACCTATCGCCACCACCTATGACTCCTCGAACGCTTTCATCAGTGCTGTATATGCACAATCCTAAATATACACTGGACTGACTATGTGATGAATGTTGCTGTCCTTGAGCAAGCAGGGATCATCAGCATTGAGGCCATGATACTGAGAACACAGCTGCGCTGGGCAGGGCACGTTTCTAGGATGGAGGACCATCGCCTCCCAAAAATACTACTCTACGGTGAACTCGCCACAGGTCAGCATAAGAGGGGCGCTCCAAAAAAACAATACAAGGGCTCCCTGAAACAACATCTCAGGCTCAGCCAAATTGATCACCAACAATGGTCCGCCCTGGCCTCACATCGGGAGGTATGGAGACGCACTATCCACAATGCTGCAGCCTTATTTGAGAACTCACGCCAAACAAGTCTAGAAGAGAAACGACAATGCAGAAAGAACCACAATCCAGAAACATCACCCAAGGAGACCTTCTGCTGTGCATTCTGCAACCGGACTTGTTTATCTCGGATTGGCCTTTTCAGTCATCAGCGCACTTGCAGAAAGCGCGGGATGAGTCCTTCTTGAATCTTTGTTTGCAAAGAAAAGCCAGAGAGGTTACAGAGGCAAAACGTTGTCCTTTTCTTCCTGCTGATCACCTTGGCCTTGACAGTATCTGCACAGGCTGTTCAAGATGAACTAGCAAAAGCAAACTTATCTAGGTACAAAAAAGCAACTTTACTGTGTCCGCTATGATTACATCCCTATAAACACAAGCACACACACAAAATGGTGGAAGAGGATGAAATAATGGGTCTGAGCCAAAAGATTCAAGCTCCAATCATTTCCAACAGTTGATCAGTCACTAAATTCTATGCCATTATTGAGTGCTCCGTCACATTTTAAGGGGCTGAGTGAGACTGAAAACATAACAAATACCCCACAGTAAGGACACCTAGACAATTGAGACTGTTTGCAGGAAAAAGAAGTTATATTGTGTGAAGGTCACATCTAGGATGGGGAATAATAAAGTATGGCAAGGACAACACTTTTGTGTGATATTAATTTCAATAATAGCATCAGACCCCCTAAGTGCTGACAAAATCTTAGTGCATTCAAACTATTATCAACAGGGAACCCTTTCTACGCCAATGTAACAAAAGATGCCACAACCCACTCTTCAGTCATGCAGGATTGACTGACTGATTGATTGCCAAGCCCAATTATTTATTCATAGCTAATCCAATGAGGTTTAGTGTCTCCTTTCCTGAACTGGGTCTCTTTTTAAAAAATTTATTATTTTTTTTACAGCCCAGAGTTCCCTGTAAAACTTCTCTGACACTAATTATTTTCTCACTGAGGAATCCCAATAAGGTTCCAGAGCCCTTAGGTTTCTCAATATAGTATGAAGCTACCTACAGCTAACTATTTTCAATTATTTTTCCCCCAAAAAAGAAGCTAAACATTTGACTATATTTCACTGATTAACTTAAACTGTAGGTGGGAGTTGTATAGTCTGCAAACAGGAAAACGCCACAAACTGTAGGAGGGGAAATGATCCAGTACCTGTATTCAGCTCCCCATCCTTTAACAAAACTCATCCTTATGGTACACATTCGAGTTAACTGATACACTGCTTCAAAGCCCTGATTAACAGACTGAGCCAACAGAGCAGCAAATTCCTGGTTATTAAAGATCTTCAGGTTGCAGCCTATAAAAAGAAACATGGTCAAGGGTTATTGAGAATTCCTACTGAAAGTTGTTATCACAGCAACATGTAAAATGGTCTCATTCTCCCTCCTTCTCAAGAGATTTATCCCAGACATTGCAGCAAGGGAGGGGGAATGTTAATATGCTGAACTGTTTTGTTTTGGCTATACACATCTTACCTGGTGGGATTTTGCATACAGTTGCAGGATGCCAGCCGTATCTTTGATTACAATTGGGGCTCTGAACAAAGATTGCACTATCACTTAGGCACTCAGCAAAAACTTCCCCACCGATGTAATAAAGACGCACTCCTCTTCCTGGGGGAGGGGGAAAACAAACAAATGCTAACGCTTAAAATTTATCCAGTTCCAACCCACACAACCAAGGAGAAAATAGTCTGGTTATGGCGAGCTCTGATTATTTTTTCTTAATCTATAATTAGGAAGCTTGTTTCCCTCTAGTTAATATTTTATCTACAGCTGAATTATTTTTCTTTCAGCAGCTTTTGCCTAGCTGTGTAAAGTGCCCTCTGTAAAGCCATAGTTGCAAGATAGACAAGGTTTGAGAAAGCAGGTTAACAACGGATCATGTGGCTACAAGTCTATACCTATGTGCCGTCTTGTCATTTCCACAGTGGCATTTCTATTAACGTTGGAGAGCAAACCTAGGCAGAATCTTTCAGAGTTTGATGGATCCGTAAAGCCGTCTACAGTAAGTGAAGGCTGCGATGCATGGAAGGTTTCTCCCACTCTCTGATTTAATTCATAATATGCTATTGAACACCAAAACGCAGGCTCTGAATAGGTAACTGGCTGCAAGTCTGAAGGGAAGAGAGAAATAATTCTTCTGTTAACATGTGCCAAGCTTCTAAACCTCTGGCAATAGTTAGCTAGCCGTGGCTACAACCTTTGAACAGGATTGTCATGTTCTTGCTTTTAGTTAAATCATGTTCAAACAACTCTCTGTACGTATTATGAATGATACAGTTTTCTTCATTCTTTTAAAACTTCAGCTGACTGCTATTTAAATAGAGAAAATACAAGATACTATCTTTAAAAACCATACATTCTATTTCCCCTCATTCAACTCCTCACAACCATTTCTTTGGGATCCCCAATTCTCTTGCAAGTACTTTAATATGGGGGCAGAGGAGAGTGAAGACACACTCTTGAATGAAATGCCCAGTTTGTTTAGCTGACTGATATCTAGTACACGTTGAGTCTCCCTTATCTGGAATTCTGAAATCTGAAATATTCCAAAATCCAAAATTGTCCACACGAGTGGCTGAGATAGTGATATGTTTGCTTTCTAATGGTTCAATGTACACAAACTTTGTTTCATGCACAAAATTATTACAGATGTTGCAAATAAATTTCCTTCAGGCTATGTGTAAAAAGGTGTATATGAAACATAAATGAATTTGGGTCCCATCTCCAAAGCTGCAATTACGCGGCAGGTTTTATAGCGATAAATTACGCTTTAGTGCCTTTTCACACCAGTGGTGGGTAGTTTACACGGTATGGAGGAAACAGTTGTTTTTGTTGCTCTTTTTCCCGCTTTGTGGTCCAGATAGGCAAATGGGGGGGGGGCATGGCCAAGCACTGGAGCAGACAAAGGAATGCAATAGGAATGTCTGCCCTGGTCCCAACTCCGCGGTTAACAGCTGATCAACACTGAGCCATTGCCTCCTCCCTGCAGCTCCCTGGCCCCGAATCAAAATGCAGACATGAAGGTTTTTTTCTTCGCGGGTAACAGCTAATCGACACTGAGCCATTGCCTCCCCCCTGCAGCTCCCTGTACAGACTTCTCTTGGCACCAAAGCAAGCAGTAGACACGAAGGATTTTAAGATTTCCTGATCGCTACTGAATCTCCCTCCTGACTCCACATCTAGGCAGCCCACCCCTTCATCATAAGAACCAATCACAGTGTAGCTCTGCTGCAACTGTGTCGGGAAGATTGCTGGTAATTCACACAGCCCTTAGCAAAATGGTTGTTTACACAATCAATAAAATAAGCCAGCAAAAGTAGCGAAATCCCCTGAGATGCTATATTTGGGGTTTTTACTTCCCCCCATTCTGAATGAGGCGATACTGTGGTGCGATCCGTGGGAACAATGAGCAATCTTAGCGGTATATTTAGGGGAATATTTGCTCATGTAAATGCAACCCAAGATATCTCATTATGCATATGCAAGTATTCCAAAATCTGCAATATACCAAAATCCAAAATACCTTTGGTCCCAAGCATTTCAAGATAAGGGAGACTCAACCTGTATGTACCCATATTACACACTGCTCATGACACTTTCTGTTCAGCCACTTCTACACCACGTTTCCCATAATCAGAAAAATGGTCCCATACTATACAATCAACATGTAAGTTAACAGACTCAGGTTTACAAAACTCGCTTTTACAAAAAGACCCAAGAGTCAGAAAGCATTAATACAAAATGATGAATGAACTAGATGTGTGCTCAGCTGGATTTAGCTTTTAGGGAACTTTTGGACATGTGCTGGCAATGGAACTGTTAGTATTAAATAAAAAACCATTCCAGGCTGATTCTTCCCCCCTTCTCATTCACTCCCCTCTAACTAGGCCAAGAAATGGAATCAAACAATTCTCTCTTTTTGCATTTATGCAACAGTTAGACTATTACATTTTCAGAAGAAAGGGACAGGCCAGCAACTACAGGACTGAAATAACTGAAAAATACACATTTACTGTTCAGACAAGTGTTGGAATAACCCCACCTTGCTGTCATCTATAAATCACAGGTAGGGAAACATTAAAGGGATGCCTTCACTCTTCTTGGGGCACATGCTGCATTTCCTACCGCAACTTTCTTCCTTCTCTTTGGAATTTATCTCCTTGGCTACATCCCATAAACGGTGCCGGTATGTAAATGGATGGGCTTAATGGTGTTCCTGGACTGCTATTCCTTCCATCAGTCATCACTGGACATGCTGAGCGGGGACACTGGGAGTCCAACAACATCTAAAGAGCCACAGAGTCCCCAGCCCTTGTCTATAAAGTAATCCAAGCACAGAAGACAAAGTGTTACAGCTTACCTAAGCTGTGATTGACAGGAGAGAGTGTACTGGGAGACAGCTCTGCTGGGGATCCTGTGGAATGAGTCAAGAATGTTACTTCACAACAAAACTCAATTCTGTGATTCAGACAGACGGTAGGCAGCCACCTTTCTCCATATGTTTATGGGGCTTCATTTGGTTGCTGAGTCTCAATACTCAGAGCCCGAGGCCGGTTTTTATGAATACATGCTCCAATACTAACTGTATAAGTATTCCTTGGAAAGTGAGCCAGACTTTGCTTTTTGACTGTTTAAAATGTCAGCAATCAAGCAGTTAGTAGGAGTCCCACATACAATGTATATTTCTGTGTTATAAAGACTGAAAAATCTACAGGTTTATGGACTTAGATGAGGGAGGAGAGAGGCAGCAAAACTGTTATCACTTATGAGAATAAGAATACAGGTCGACCCATGTATCGGGGGGGGGGTGCATTCCAAGACCTCCCATGATACCTGAAACCATGGATAATAGGGAACTATCATTTTCAATGAGCTGAATGCCCAAAGGTGAGCACAGAATTGCACTGGAGGACCTAGAGAGAATATATATTTTTGGATGTGGGTTAAGTGAAACCATGGATACTGAATCCATGAGTACAGGGGGTCGACCTGTATATAGTTTGCTCTGCTAACTTGGTTTGGCTTAAAACATAACCCTACTCCTATCAAGAATAGCAAAACAAAAACTAAGGTTGTGAAATGAGCACAGGGGATACACAGAATCCTACCAAAGAGGCTATGAAACTGGACTTTTGTCATCTCTTCATATAAACCCTCCCTAGTGAAAAATATCACAGACAAAGCACTGTTCTTCCATCTGCACACAATACAATCTATGTCTCGGTCAGGCACTTGCACTTCCCAAAAAAAATGAATGCAGAAAACCCATTAATGGACACTTACCACCACAGTTCTTGTATTGCTTGCCAATCATAGCACTTCTGTTTCAAGTACTATGAGCTTGGTCTTAAGCCTGTGCTGATATAACCCTACTTGTAAAAGCTGCATTAACTGATACAAGCATAATTTCCATGTTACATATTACTTGCTGAATTTGAAATGACACACGCATACATACACACACTGTTTTTGTCTATTTACTGTTCACTTGCTCTTGTGTAATAAAACACAAAACAGCAAGAGGATTGTGGTTAGAGTGCCGTATATTCCGGCGTATTAGACGACACCCCCCCCCATTTTCAAGTCAAAATATTGGGATATACTCACCGTATAAGACGACCCCTCCTTCTCTTATATGGTGAGTATAAACTCAGGAGGGGAAGGGAAAGATATTTATAGTTTAGTCTTGTGGCGAGAGAGTTTAACTACAGCTCTTAAACAATGTACTTTGGTCCATGAAGTAGATGTATTACCATTAGGCATATTTGTCAATGCATCCCTTAATCATAATTACATTAATATTGACAGGTCCTTGACAATACCCACTTTACTATTGATAGATTTCTGTCAATAATGCATTTCTAAATAAAATATATTCATTCATAATTTGTACAATACTCAATAAGCAATGCTAAATTATATTAAAGTATATTAGAAGAAACACTATAGCTGAATAACACCAATTTCATTGGTGATACTCAGCAATTTGTTTTCTTGCAGTTTGTGTTTTGTAGGCAGGTGTCCTGATTTTACTAAAATAAAAACAGACAAAATATTGGCTTATTAAAAATAATTTTGAGACATATAAAAACATTATTTATACAGTACTTTTATTTTCTGGAAGGAGAACAGTGGGACATTACTGTAAATGGCCAGAAATATTTCAAATAGATTTTAAAAGTTGACCACATTTGTTCTTTATTTATTTTACCTTAAATATACTAAGATTTGACCTGTAGTGTATAATATTTTTCCCTTTTATCAAATCATGTGAATTGAGAAAGGTGGTCAGAAACCTAAATGGCAGGGGTGGGGAATGCCTGGCCTTCCAGATGTTTGCATGTGGGGGGGGGTTGTGTGCCAACCACATGTGGCACAGCCAGCAGGGACTCAACGGCAGCGGGTGGAAGGAAGGAAGGGGGGGGAAAGGCCAGTCAAGTCGTTCGCTCGCACGCACGCATGCACGCGTGTGTACAGAAGAGGGGGAGAGGAGACAGAGGAGAGTGCACATGAAGGGAAAGAAAAAAAAGTCCATTGCCGCGTGGAGGGTCCAGCTTAAGGCAATGTCAGAACTGCCATCGCCCAAGAGTGCGGGCGGGCGGGTGAGGGAGGGCTGGGAAGAAGGGCGCTGGCGTGTTCCGGCCTACTGAGCGGGGAATTACAGCGGCAACGGCCAACACCCCCCCTCGGGCCCTCCTCTCTTCGTCATCGCCGTCTTGTAAGGGAGGGAGGGAGAGGTATCTCAGACCTGAGCCCTCGGTAGAGCCCCTTATTCGCGGCCAGTTTGGCAGGGGTGGGTGGGAAGGAGAGGCCAAGGCGGCAGCCCGTGATCGGAGGCTGACGGAGTGGAAGCGCCTCGGCCTCCTGGAGGAGGGAGGGCCTTTGCTGTGCAGCTCTCTTTCTCCCCCCGCCCGGTGTTTGCTGAGGGCGGTGGCGTGTGGAGTTTTGTGCGGGCCAAGAAAGGCACCGCTGGTAAAAGCCCACCAGCCCTTAAGGTGAAGGCAGAGGAGAGGCACAAATGTAACCGCTTTGCCTCACCCCTCGCCCAATCTCCTGTGTCTTTGTTCCCTTTGGGGAATGAAGACACAGGAGATTGGGCAGCAGTCGAGGCAAGCCGCTACATTCGCACCCCTCCTCTGCCTTGATTGCTCCCCAAAGGGGGCAAAGACGGAGGGGAGGGGTGAATATACCGGTACACACTTTGTCTCACACACACCCGCCCGATCTCCTGTGTCTTCGCTCCCTTTGTGAAGGGAGCGAAGAGGCAGGAGATCAGGTGGCAGGTGAAGCAAACCGTATACCCGGCATATAAGACGACCCCCGACTTTCGAGGCTATTTTTCAGGGTTAAAAAGTCATCTTAAATATACGGTAACAGTCTGTTAACAAGCTACAACATCCCACCAGGCCTGTGCTAGCTTATACTTTGAACAAACAATGGTCTATTGCTATGTGTAACCTGGCCTAAAGAAGTGACTCCTTCCTACTATAAGAAGACAGTCATGCAGCTCATTCCTATTTTTAAAAAGTTCTAAAGTTAGAAGGCAAACAGAGCCTCAGCTTCAAGATTGCAAAAGCGTTTAATACAGGACTGGGTTCTGGATGCTGCATATGGTGAAATCTATTACTCCTTTAAAGTGTACCTTGAGGCAAAAAAGTGTGTGCCCCACAGAAAAAAGGAAAGATTTCTACCAGCAGTAATATATACTCTGGAAATAACTAGAAAGCCTGAGATAATTGGAATACAAAAAAATACAGTTACTGTTTTCCCATCTTAATTGGGGGGGTTTAATTTTTTAGGCAATTGGTGGCAGTAGTGAGTAGGAACTGCATTTACACTTTTTTGAAAAGAGACGTCTTCCCACACAGATTCACTGTGGTTTTACTCAGTGGGATTTGTTAGTGTAATGTGTGTAATGTGAACCTGTCTTTGAAGATATTTTGAAGGTACTATAAAATGCTGCTGTTCACATTCCAGTTAACAGTGAGAGGGACTTTATTTGGCCAATTGTTGAAGAGGTAAATTTGCTGCAAATTTGATTTTGGGCTGAATTCTAGATGCTCAAACTTTTAAGTCTACTTGATTTGACCGTATTTGACCTATGTACAGAATTGTTAGTCATAATTTTGCAATTAGGCAAAAATCTAGCAATTTCTGAGTTCATATGTACATGAAAAATATGAAAAGGCAATTTTATATGCTGATGATCATTTGTTGTAGTTGTAAATTGCTATACCAGAATCATTGTTACCAAAGTCCATAAAATTAATTAAAAGTGTTGGGGCTCTTTCTGGCTATTCTGTTAATTGATCTAAATCTGGGGCTATGCATACTGGGGTTAGTATTCCTTCTGGGCTGTTCACAAATTGCCAGTTTTGTTGGTGTCCAGAAGCTACTGGTTATTTGGGTAAACTGGTTCCTCAGGATATTACTCAGATGATAAAACCGAATTTGTCTACATCACTTGCTGAAATATCCCTGGGTTTGTATAGATGGACATTTAGACCTAACCAGGCAACTGATACAGTAAAAGTTGGTTTTTCAGGTGCACTGGACAGTATTATGCCTTTTGAGAAAGAAATTACTACATGGACTCTATGCATATGCATCTCAAGAAATGTCTCTCCTCCTATGACAGTGCAATTAGCAGGACAGCTCTGTTCTTAGTGTCTTTGTTAAAGGAAGTACTGTAATATCCATTGCAAAGAGTGGGGTCTTTGCTTTCACTGCCACAGCTTCAGCCTCTGATACTCTCACTCAAAAAAAGACATGAAATTGAAGCTCCTCAGCTCTGAGTTGGAAGAAATCTCAAGATGTTATCTAATCAAACCCTTACCAATACATGAAGTCTCCCACTAAAGCATCCCTGATAAGTAGTCATCCAGCCTCTGGTTCAAAATCATTAACAAAGAGTAGGGATGAACACAGATGTTTGTTCAACTTGCCCTACTTTATGAAGAAATTTTAAAAAGCCAACCAAACGAATTTTTCACCCATCCCTAACAGACAGCCCATCTATTCCTAAAGCACTCTGTCTTGCTGTTCAGACTCCCTGAACTGTCAGGAAGTTCTTCCTCATATTCAGACAATATCCACTTACTCATGATTTCAACCCACTGGTTCATGTCCTACCCTCTGAAGCAACAGGAGACAAATCTGTGCATCGCTCTGCACACCAGCCCTTCAAATATTTAAAGATGATTATCATATTGTTAATTAATCTTCGAGGCTAAACATTGCCAGTTTCTTCAAACTTTCCTCACCGGACTTTGTCTTCTCTCTTCTGTTTCCAAAAAGCAGCATTTTACCCCTGATCAAATCTGACTATTGTGAAGTGCTACCAAGTTTTGTTTTCTACTTGTCCAGATTTTTTTTATAATTATGACTTTACTGTTAATATGCAATTGGATTGTTATGGTAATGTTTATTCCCCATTATGAGATATGGAAAGCTGCAACAACATGTTTAAAATAAATACATTAAAACCCTTGTTAGCAAAAAGATGTCACCTAGTAATAATCAGATGTTCCAAAGTATAGATGTCCTGGGATCAAAGATAGTAAAGTTTCAGACTATTACCTGTATCCATACTTTGGTTCAACTGCTGATCACTTGTTTCTCCATCTTCACTGATGTAGCCGGGTGGAGGTGTTTCTACCAAGAGTGAAGCATTATTGATAAGGCATTAAAACAAGGGATTTTTTATAGCATCATGTGCAATGTAAGCAGATGGAAATTTTATTTAATGTATGCTTACAAGATGAAGCGCACACACAATCACTTCACCAAAACTGTTACATACTATGTAACTTCTGCATTTCAAATATATGGATTTCTAGCAAAGAACGTCATGAAAACGTCTGGAAAAGTAGGGTACCAGACAAATGGAAGCCACGTGCTTTATGAGATGCTACTTTTGTTCCATGACAGACACCAGGTAGTTTAAACAATGGAGGCATCTGGGACTGGAGATTCGTACTAAATCACTCCCCCCATCATGCATTTAATTGTATACAGAGATAGAGAGCTCCTGGTTTGGTTTTGTAGGTCAGTAAGTATGCAATAGTCTCTAAAAAGCAGTTAACCAAAGGGGGGGGGGAAATCCTACTGGGCCTAATCATATTTAAGATGTATAGTTTTATTTTCATAGTTTTTCTATCCCAGCTATCTGCCAGAACACTATAGGTAGTCCACATATGAAATCTCTAAGTAAACAAAAAGAATGATGGCCCATAACCCTACGTTTAAAAAATCAAATCATAGTGGGGAAATCTAACTGCAGTTAATCAAGATTAGAGGCACATGTAAAAATATGCTAATTAAAAGTCTGGACAAAGAAGATGCCACATGACTTTGTTTCACAAATCTTCCAGAAAAGAGCTGAAATGGGTGCTCATAGTCAAGGAATTCTAGCATACTGGTGCCACAACCCGGGGACTTCAGTCTGGGCTCTCACATCTTCACAGCTAAGAAGGGCCCACTCTGCACATGTTTAAACAGCAGTTTAAGCCTATAAAGAAGAACAGACCTTCAAGATATTCTGAAACTAGATTTGGGAAAATAAAACCAGCAAGCAGAATTTAACAGGGGCTTATAGTTTGCTTATTTAATGGCTAGTGGGAAAATGTCTGAGCAGACTGTGCCTCCAGTTCTAAACTCAAGATCTCAAAAGATGATCAACAGGCAAGAATTAAGTCAATTTCCATACTCCACAGATGGGTCAAAATTACTTGTGAGTGAGTGGGCTGGTACCACTGATGAAGATTATCCTGATGGATGAATGCTCAACAAGTATTTCCATCTCTAGCAACTGCTGTGAAGAAATCAAAGTGTTGGGAAGCCATGCCTACCTCCCATGCTTTTTGCTTTTCTCTGGCATGATTTCTCTCAATCCTTCAAATGGTACAATGCCATTTTTACAGCAATTTGCTTTACATGAATACCTGGTATGTAATTGCTCTGTGGCTCAATTCCTGCTGGAAAGTTGGTGTTTTCGGGAATGGAATGAGTATAGTCATCAAGTGGTGGAAGTTCAGTCAGAATCTCAGTATGCCGAGGCACCAGAACAGGAGGCAGAACTGAGGGGAAAACATCCCAAAACGTTAGGGATACTGTAGCAACTTTATAGCTCCATAAAAGTAGGAACACAGACTTTATATTCAAACTGCAGGACTCTCATCCATGGGACTAAGTGCAATCCTACACATGCACTTGGGTCAAGGGGCTTATTTTCAGCAATCAAGCAAAGGACTGGGCAGCCAAAGAATTATAGAAGTGAAAGGGTCCTCATGGGCCATCGAGCCCAACCCCCTGCTCAAAGCAGGATCTCTAACTAAAGCATCCCCAGCAGGTAGCTGTCCAGTCTCTTCTTTGGAGACATTCAGAGAAAGAGACCCAACCACCGCACTGTTATGCACTGATTATTTCAATTAGCTACAAAAAGGAAGTACTAATAAATCATTTTTTTCTAAAGACGCAAGATGGAAATGGGATATGGGAGGGGGGAAAGCCAAAAGTATTCCAAATCAATGGAATACTATGACAATATACTGAGTGAATGCCCCCTTGGAAATCAAGCAAGATGTAAAAAAGTGGATGAGACTTGGGCTTAGATTTATTATTTTTGTTCTCCTTTCCCTAAATATTCTTTCAAGTGAGGCCATCATAGTTGCTTTCCCCCACTTCTTCCAAGGAGATCAGCACACACAGGTTTCTTCCATTTTCAACAGAACCCTTATGAGAGGTTGGTTTCAGACTAGAAGATTCTGCCCAAGACCACCAAGTATGGCTGAGATCTGAACCCAGATTTCTCTGCCCCTCAGCTACTCTTCTATAGAAAAGTACATCTAAAATATCAGACTAGGACACAGGAAACTCAAGTTCAAATTCCCACTCAGCTATGGACCTAAACAAACCAGCTTGGATTCCTTACTATTTCCTAGGATAAACCTCCTCAAAGGTGGTTGTAAGGATAAAACTGAATTGTCAAGAATGAAACATGTACCCCCTGGGCTCTTTGTACTGATGACAAGATAAAAATACCTTGCACTAACACTTGCGGGGGGGGGGGGAGATCTGGGAGCACAAACTATGATAGCTGGATGCCACAAGGAATAGAAGGAGACATGTGCCTTTTTCTGTCCCCTGCATTCTCGCCCTTCCCTTGGTAGTTCTGGTGGAAGAGTTCTATAAAGTGTGATAGCCAGAATCCCATTGCCAGAACCACCAAAGGAAGGGTGAGCACACAGGTTGCCTTAGCAGTGAGACTAAAGGAGGAGAAAGGCTTCAAGCATGTATCAGACAATGTATTTCCTTAATTTATCCGACCGTACTGTGATCTCTACAGGTCTAAGTCTCTACAGTGAAGCCAAAAATAAAAAAGTGCTCTAGTTTGGATATTTGCAATGTTTTTTGTTTCCAAACTACACTGAGAAGTGTCAAACTGTAAAACAAATCATTTCAACATCACTGTCAAAATTAAAATTTGGATTAATTCCCACTCAGGCTCTTGGAAACCAGAAGCATAAACATGGACTCCTTTTACTTCAACTCTGTAACAAAGTAAGAAAAAGACCAGCATGTACAGGCAACGTCTTTATGCCAACAGTAGACTGTCATCTTCCTACCTGGAGTCTCCACTCTCTGGTAATGGTAGGGATTTACACATACTTCATCCTTTTTAAGATTAAATGCATATTCACAGTTTTCAATTGCCTTAAGTTCATGATGACTGTGAAGGTCAGGCCAGCGCCACAAACGGCAGTAAATAACATGTGGTAATCCTTTGCGGTGGGATACTTGCAGACGGCCATCAAGAGACCTAAGGGAAGGAAAAATATTCCAGAATAGTCAGAAAAGTTTACAAGTAGAACTAGATAAGTTGAGATCACCAGAACCACTGGGTGAAGAAACCTCCCTCCACCAAAAAAAAAAAAAAAAAAAGTGGGGGAATGTAAGAACTGCTATATATCATGAATCTTCTTCCCAAATAAGAGGAGACGGTATCATCATTAAATCATACACTACTGTTACTGGCACTTGTATTAAAAAGTCCCTGTGTGATATAGTGCATTAGAGACCACTGAATATTGAAACAAACAGTACATTACACTTAAGTCTTCTCACCATTAATACTAACTCTACACTAAGACAGATAATGTTATTGCTTTAATTACATCTGTTGTACAAGACTGCACATAAGGTTACAGCAGTCAGATAACCAAGCAATTCACACCAGCTTACAACATGAAGCTTGCATCAGACACACGTCATCATGCTTGCTTGTGGTATCATGATCAGTTTGCATTCTTGTGCCCCTGGCTGCTACCAGTTGAAAAGTTTTGCTAGTTTTAAGATAAGACTGCCTAGACCTACACAAATGCAGATGGGTTTATGACTCATGGAATGGGAAAGACAAGGCATCGGTACACAATGCAAGTAAAGGGTGACATGGGAAAAAAACATTAAAAGCCTAGAGAAGCTGTTTTTCTAACTCTTTGAAATCACAACTCTAGCCAACTATTCTGAAAATATAAGCAGTGTGCAAACTCTTTTAAACACACACTTGAGAAGTTTAAAATACTCCAATCCTATTAAACAAATACCCGACTATGTGAGCTGCATCTCCCACCCTTCCACACACCCCACATTTCCCCCTTTTCACAGCACTAATGTGGAGAGGGTTTTTCCAAAAGTAGAATGTCACTGATCAAAACATTGATTGAGAATACTTAAGGCAAAATTAATTTTAAAATGCTTTGCTCACTAGAAGCATTTCTGCTAAGACAGACCCTTGAAAGCCAAACCCACCCACAAGATCTCTACAATGAGACACAGGGCAGAATATTCACCTGGTTTGTTCAGAGAAGCTGTATAGGCCTGTGGTATCCCACTGATCTATCGTATTTGGTGTACTCAGTCCCCAAATTTCAGAGCAAGTGCTGTGTATAAATTGAAAAAACAAAAACAAAAAAGTTGATGTGAATATGGAAGCATGGTTATTCAAACTACCATGATGTAAAAGACATGGGGGAAATGTACAGAAAACTTCCTTTCACATAGAAGATACTGCTTTTTTTAAAAAAAAAACGTTAAGTATCAAATGCTATATTTTCTATATGAAGGAGGCCAATAAAATGGAACATGTGATTCAAGGTAAAATGATGTTTGCAAAAAGGTGAATAAGTTTGCTGGATTTAAACAATCAGCATATTTGTAATATACCTTAAAACAGGCAAAACCTCCTCAAGCTGGCAGAACACAACAGTATCTAGCTTCAGGGAATATCTTCGCAAGCATGCAGAAAGTCACAGATTAAAGCCATTAGATATCAACAAATTGTTAGAACAACATTCAGTAACTACAAGTGATGTAGATCTATTACTAGCTTGAATAGATGAGCTTGGTTTTCTCTATAACTGGAAAGGGCTTCTTGTGACCTCTATTTTGTTCAGTTTCACATGTGAGAAAGGATACATCCATGTTTGCTGTTGACAAGTACACAAATATTGATTGAAATCCAACAGAAAGAAGTCAAGCAGCTCCATTTAGGTTACAAGAAACACTATCTAGTACCTCAAACACTTTCCTTAAAGCTGCCAACCATAGACAGCTGCTATCTGATAGAAGCCCCAGCATCCAATACCATCAATCTGGCAACATCATCACAACAAATCTAATCCATATCAGTGGCAGAAAACCTATACTGCAACCTTCATAGAACAGTATCATTCATCATGTATTATGTGTGTGTGTGTTGTACTCTTTTATGAGGTGGCTGCTGAGCTTTAGTTTTTAGTGAATCATTGTACAATGAAGATTTGGACAATTAAGCAATAATTGGGTATATCTTTAATTTTGTTGCCAAGACCGCCAATAGCATTCAAACATGCCAATACTTACCAGTGATCTGATGATCTGATGCAGTTTACTCTATTTTGTGCTGCCTCACCCTCTGGCACTAACAACCGATTTCAATGTTTCTGGATAAACATTACAAGCCAACATAGCAGGGCACTTTGCAAGTTTAGTGGCAGAAAGTGAACACAATCTTGAATTTCCTTCAGTCCAGCAGGTGACAAAAAGCAACTGGTCAACAGATCCTTTTCAGAGTGTTGTTTGCAAACCAGCTTTGCAAATGCAGCCAGAGAGAATACCAACTCAAACACATGTATATCAAACACTAGCCCAGTCATGTTCAATATTTTTCAAGCACCTTGGTTCCAGGAACTAGCAACACGTCCACCTGGCGGACCTTACCCATTCTTCTTTCTATCCCCCCACCAACACCTCGAGAGCTGAGAGACAACAGGTCCCCAGTCTCCTTACCCCAAAGCCGCTTTGAACAATAGCTTGCTACTAAAGCAAACAAGGTGACCAGACACAAGAGCCTTTACCGAGTGAACAGTTATGCAGAGGGAAGCATGGAGAGCCACATTTAAGGCCTCTGTCCTTGCAGATAAGAACAGTACACTAGCCTATCTGCTCATGTCTTAGAACAGTCTGCGGCCTAAAGAACAAGAAAAAAGACATCTTCCATATGGCTTTTACTGCTTTGTCACTGACATGAGATTCTTCCTCTTTGCAAGTGATCAGAAATGGTTCTTTTCCTCGAAATAGGACATACAAATTTTGAAAATGTTGACCAAATTCAATTTGTACCCTACTCTTGTCATATTCATTGCCTCTGAAACTGGCAGAAGGAAAACAACCCATGGGATTGCTCCTCTGCAACCTCACTCTCTGAAAGCCAGATAACAGGCAGCTTTTTAAAAAAGCTTGCACTATTTAAGGGTGATTTAAATATTTTCCTGCCTCTCTTTTTCAGACCCTTTTAGAGTATTTTTTCTATTACCTTAGTACAGAAACAAGTAACCACAGTTAAGGAATCAGGAGCAGGCTACTGGACCACTTACTGACTCAGGCAAATCTCCCCAGTCTGGTGTTGCATGTGGTGAAATCCTGGTTAAAGGGTATGCTAAACTTTAGCTAAATGGAGCAGGAGCAAAGGCGGAGGGGGGGGTCCATCTACAGGATGGAGGTTAAGATCTTACAGCCAATTCCTATACTACAGTTAATCCTTGTGTGGAAACCAGCCCAACCCATCAGAACAGCAGTGAGAAATTGCTTGTTAAAGAAATCTTTAAAATACTAAACTTTGGGCTTGCCTATTGCTCACTCTGCTGCTCTACACCCTTACAGACTTTTAGCAAAGCCCCTAGAAGTAAAATTAAGCCATTCCACTTTATTTCTGCATTGAATTAATATTCTGCATTTCATTAAGTTTATTTTCTGGGAAGTCTCATACCCAAGACCACAAGTACACTTCTGAAAAAAGTCTCCTGAGTAGCTTCAAGGCTAAAAAACCATTTCTCCCTTTGGAAGAAGCTTGCATATTTAAAGCATTGCTTCATGTTTGGCACTAGTTGCAGTCTCCACAGAGGAAAGGTTTTCAAAATTAGTACCTGTTAAGGTTGACCACCATTTCCTATTAAGCCAGTAACAGCTTACAGAAAGTCCATCCACCTCCTTCCCCCAATGCATTTAGAAGAAAACACAGAAGCTCCAGATGCCAGAAGTCACTACATATTTTTGTGATTCTGATGCTAAACTATTAATTGAGAATTTAAAACTGAAGTAATGCAAGTTTGTTGCCAAAACCACAACTTAGCCCAAATGTTCATGTTTTCCAAATAGTCACCAAGCGTCTCTCATAAGCAATTCAATGCAGGGATCTAAAGTCAGACGGATAGCTTCACAAAAGCAAAGACATCTTCTGCAAGGCTAGGTTTTGAGAAGCTTATACAGAATCCAGTACATAATTTTATATACGGGATGAGTCAGGAATGGCATGGCAGTGTGAGAAATCATGGCTTCACTGTGAGAGAGCCTTTGGAAAAAGCTTGCTGTCTCTTTCAAAGGAACTCTGACATTGACAGTGCTACATTCACTTTCTGTAAGAGAAGGAGGACATCATCTGGATGGATGGCTCCTACGTACCCTGACAAGCAGGTTAAATTAATCAGATTTGTCCACAGTGCCCCATACTGTGAGAGAGCAACCTGAGCAAACCAGTCTCAAGCCACAGCTGAAGAAAAGGAGTTCCGAACAGTATACAGTAGGACCCATGTATCCACAGATTCATTATCCACTGATTCAATTATCCACGGGACACAAAACAGCACACCTACCATAGTTTTCCTAGGAAATGTGTTCTCTTTAGCCATTTTCTAGGTCCTCCAAGGAAACTCTACAGTATTGTAAACTGGAAGGCCCATTATTTTCAATGGTGTTCGCTATTATCCACGGTTTTTGGTATCCACAAGGGCCCCCAGAACCAATCCATGGTGGATAAGGGGGTCCTACTGCACAGAACCAAACAAGCAACATAGAACTCCCAATGAATGGTGAAGAACAAGTAACCTAAAAGCTCTCCATCCTGGAGCACAAGAAAAGAACCATAGAACTGGAGGTAGAGGAAGTCTTCCTATCTCTCCAGAAAATGAATGTATGCCAGTAAGTAACAATGTTCCTCCTCTCCTGTAGTGGAGGATATCCTATGGGTGGGACATATCTCAGCTTCTTCCACCTGAGAAGAATAACATCACTTTACTGGCAAGCCATCTGTTGGAGCACCCTTTGTCTTAAAGAAACGTTGCCCAACATTTGCACCCATTCTCAAGCAGCAGCTCTAAGGACTATTATTCCAAAAACTGCAGAAGGACAGGTTGCTTACCTATAACCATAGATCTTCGAGTGGTCTTCTGTGAATTCACACAGTTGGGTTTATTCCTGCGCCTGCGCAGAGCATACGGAACCTTCTGGTATCGCTAGGCAGAATGTGCATTGATACATTTTTGGCGGTAACTCTGCCCACAATAACGGTCCCTTAAAAGGCGCTCCCTCCTAATTCCCCTCAGTTCCTTGAATGACGCCGCAATCAGCAGCATCAGGAACATTAAGCACATATGCAGTAACAGGACATAGAGGGGAGGATGGGCGGGTCTGTGTGAATTCACAGAAGACCATTCGAAGATCTATGGTTACAGGTATGCAACCTGTCCATCTTCTTCGTGGTCTCTGTGAATCACACAGTTGGGTAGACTAGCAAGCTTCCCCACTGGAGGAGGGTATGTCCTATACATCAGTAGACGAGGACAACCTCACAAACAACTAAGAAGGGGATTTGTTGGCAGCACATTCTTTAAACATTAAGCAATTCAGCAATGAATTAATAGTCAATAGTTTAACCATGCAATACACACACTTATTGAATGGAGGACAGAAGCATGCCCTCCCAAATGCAGCCTCGTTCCTAGAATGAGTGTCCAGTCTGTAATGTGAAATGAATGTCAATGGTGAAGACCAGATCACAGCACGGCAGACATCCTCTAGGGGCACCCCAGAGAGGAACGCAGTCGAAGTGGAGACAGCTCTCATAGAGTGTCCACGAAACCGTGGAGGCAGAGGCTTCTTGGCCAGTTCATAGCAGAGAGCAATGGTCGACGTTACCCACTTCAAGAGACGCTGCGACAAGATTGGTGCACCCCACTTCGAGTCAGCATAGGAGACAAAGACCTGAGGTGATTGACGGAATGGAGCAGTCCGTTGTATGTAGAATGCAAGCGCCCACCGCACATCCATGGAATGGAGGGTACGCTCAAATTTGTCCTTCGAGTCCTGCATCAAGGCAGGCAGGACGATGGGTTGGTTAAGGTGGAAACTGGAGACCACTTTGGGAAGGAAGAAAATGTCCAGTCTCAACATCACCTTATGCTTGTGGAAGCAGGAATATGGAGGGTCCGACCATAAGGCACACAGTTCTCCAGCTCGACGAGCAGAGTTGATGGCAACCAAGAAAACAGTCTTCCAAGTCAGTAGCCTGAGGTCGGTAGATGCCATGGGTTTGAAAGGTCGTCTCACCAATTGGGAGAGGATGAGTTCGAGGCTCCAGGTCAGAGTGGGATCGAGTACTGGAGGATGGAGGTTGACATAACCCTTCAGGAACTTCTTCACCATCGAGTCCTGGAAGGGAGACGGTCGACCCTGAGCTTGGATTTCGACAGAGATAGCTGCCAGGTAGCCTCTGAGAGATGAAACCGAGAGTCCTGCTTCCGACAAGTGGAGCAGGAATTGGATGATCATCGGTACCGAGCAAGATTGAGAGTCCGATACCCGGTCTGCTAGGAACTTTTTGAAATGGTTCCACTTGTAGAGGTAGGCTTTCTGAGTGGAGGGCTTCCTAGCAGCATCAATAACCATCTAGACCTCTCGAGGCAGAGGGGAAGGAGAAACGGCATGAGGCAGTCGCGGGTTTACAGCTGCATCCTATAAGCCGTCAGGCAAAGCGTGTCGAGGTCGGAATGCCTGACCTTCCCTTGTTGGATGGTGAGCAGATTGGCTCGGTTCAGAAGGTGGAGGAAGCACCATCTGGACAGAAGCAGCAGCAGTGCAAACCACGGTTGCTGAGGCCACCACGGGGTGATGAGGATCACATCTGACCAGTCTCGACATAGCTTGGCGACGACCCTCGTCAGCAGCGGGATCGGAAGAAAGAGGTATAGGAAGGATCCATTCCATTGATACAGGAAAGCGTCCCCTCTGGATTCCTTGTGCCATGTTCTGGAGCAGAACTGGTCGCACTGTCTATTCTGGGCAGTTGCGAAGAGGTCTATCAGTGGAGTCCCCCATTGATGGAAGAGGTCTGCAACCATATGTCGGTGGAGCATCCACTCGTGGTCACTGGAGTTGGAACGGCTCAGTCCGTCTGCAAGAGTGTTCTCCTCCCCGAGGAGATGGATGGACTGAAGAAGGATGTTCCTTTCGATGCACCAGTCCCAGATCTGAAGAGTGAGCTGGAGGAGTTGAGTTGATCTGGTACCTCCTTGCTTGTTCAGGTAATACATCACTGAAGTGCTGTCCGTGAGGAGAAGTACCGTCCTGCCTCGAACCAACACCTTGAAGGCCCGAAGTGCCTTCTGGACCGCAAGGAGCTCCAAGATGTTGATGTGCAGCTCCTGTTCTTCGGTACTCCAGGAACTCTGGATCTCGTGGTGCCCTAGATGGGCTCCCCAACCTTGAAGAGATGCATCCATCGGGAGGGAGACATCTGGTTGAGGAGGGTCGAAAAGAAGACTGGAGAGAACATTGGTCGGTACCAACCACCAATCCAGGGAGCGGCAGACGGAAAGGGGCATCGTTAGGAGTGTCCCAGGGGAGTCCCGTAGATGGTCGAAGACTCCCAGAAACCAGCGTTGAAGCTGTCGGAACAGAGGTCTGGCCAGGCGAGTGACTGACATAGTGGCTGCCATGTGTCCGAGGAGGTCTTGGATGGCATGCACTCGAACCTGTCGGGACCATCGGCACTCATGAATCAGGGACCAAAGGGTGTCAAACCGATCCTCGGGAAGGTACGCTGATGCCGAGATTGAATCCAGTCGAGCTCCTATGAACTGGATCGACTGAGTAGGATTCAGCTGCGACTTCTCCATGTTCACAACAAGTCCCAGGGTGTGTAAGACATCTAGGGTAAAGGTGATGTCTCTCGCGAGCTGGTGCTTGGAATCTGCCACAATCAGCCAATCATCTATATATGGGAAGACTATCACCCGATGCTGTCGTAGGAAGGCCACCACTGCCACCATACATTTCGTGAACACCCTCGGGGCCGTGGAGAGTCCGAACGGAAGGATGCGGAACTGGTAGGCTTCGTCCTTGATCTGGAACACTAGAAACCTCCTATGGGAAGGGTGGGTCCCAATGTGGAAGTAGGCATCTGTCATGGTGGCTTGCTATGCGAGCATGGGAGCTCACCTTCACAACTCACAGGATCAGTATTGGAAAATTCCACTCCTTATTTGGAAATGGGAAGTGGGTGGGAGACCCTCATTAAATAAACATGACGTCACATCACCTGACTAGATAGCCACTCTGATTGGGCACTGGCAGAGTCAATCAGGAATCAACAAGGACTTTTAAAAGTTCTTTATTCTTCCTTTGTTCTGAGTCAAACTGGCTGAGCACATGGCCAGCTAGATGGAGCTACCGTAGCTAAGATGGACTCTGACCCCATGGCCTAGCTCTGGGGCCAGATGGCTTACACAACCATGAAATACCCCCCAAAAGCCAACCTTATCCAGAGGCCTCCAAAAGGATCCAAAAAGACTCTGAATTCCATCTACAGAGACTGTAAATTAATCTGCAGGTAATAGTTAGGGAATGTGTAGTTAGATTGCATTAGATCTGATGGTTTTATTTCTAAGTGCTCTAAATGAATGCATATGTATAATCCTTAAGCTGAACCTAAGAATGTTTTACCCTTTTTAGCAACATAGACTCCTAAAACTGAAATAAAGCTTCTGCTATTTTCTAACCTTGCCTCGAATAGCCTGCTTTTGGTCAGCTATCAAGAACCTTCTCTGGAGTAGAGAAAAGTGTTATTATTTTTCTTTAACCCAGCACGTCTAGTCTCACTGCCTGGACGTGGAAAAGACCATAAATGAAATTGTAGAGTCAGTGAGTGGTGGCAAATGAAGAGGAATCCCTGGGTTTGGGATAGGAGTAAGGGCCAACCCTGGACTTCAGGCAGCAGAAATCCTTGGGTGGTCTTTATGACATGGTGGCAGCGGTGCAAACCAGTCCCGTCATTGAAGAAGAGGGAGGATAGCACAAGGGTCGTCATCCTGAACTTCTTCGGGATGATGTACCAGTTCACTCCCCTGCGATTGAGGATGGGACGGAGGCCACCATCCTTCTTCGCAACCAGGAATTATCTGGAGAAGCACTGGTGATGATGCTCGGCATCCACGGGTTTGATGGCCCCTTTTTGAAGCAGGGCCTGAACCTCCTCGATGAGGGGAGGGGAGGGTGGCGTGGCACGGTCCTGACCTGTTAGGGGCAGTTCGTCGAACTCTATCCAGTAACCGTGTCGTACAATCTGGAGTACCCAGCGGTCCGATGTTATCGAGGACCAGGGGTGCTGGAACAATGACAGACGGTCTCCAAACAGGGGGGGTCTAAAAGAAAACGGAAACATCAATATAAAGAGAGGGCAATTCAAAACCTCCTCCTACCTTGGTCTTTTGATTTTTGCTTGGAGGGAAGGCGGTAGCGGGAGGTGGATCCCTGGCTCCTCACCGATGAGGAAGATGACATCTGTTGCTAGAACCTAGGACGCCTAGATGATTGAGGTGTGTTTCCCCGTCTAAAGTTCTGGCGTAGGAGGATGTGTGCTAGCCAGACCAGTGCCTAGAACAACAGGCAGAAGATGAGGATGATGGCATACCGTACTTCCATGCAGTGGTCCTCATCTTCTGCGTGAATTCAAGCTTCTCATCTGTTGAACCACTGAAGAGACCCGAGCTGTCAAAGGGCATATCTTCAATGGTCGCAGCTGCTTGTATGGATAGGCCCGACGACCGAAGCCAAGCGTGGCAGTGTAAGGCAACGGAACCTGCCACGGTTTTGGCGGCACAGTCAGCAACGTGTCGTGCTGAGATCATCTGCTGGCCTGCAAGCAGTTGGGCCTCTGTCTGGATAGCCTCCGCCATCCTTCTCCTCTCTTCCGGCAGATCCTGTATGAGGGGTGCCATCTTTTCCCATGGGACCTGCTGGTAAGCCCCCATACATGCCGAGTAGCTGGCTATCCGGATGCGAGCCCAGCAGCCGAATATACCTTTTTGCCAATGATGTCCAGCTTCCTTCCCTCGAGGTCAGAAGGGGTGGACTGCGCCCAGCATTGTCTCCTAGGCTGCGCTGCCTCAACAACCACAGAGTTGGGCTTTGGATGCTCCTGCAGCCATTCGATCCCATCCCCATCCACTTGATACAGGCGGTCAATCCACTTCGAAGTTGACGGGATCGAATATGGATTCTCCCACGAACCCTGAGTCAACTTCAGAAGGGATGGAAGGACCGGAATGCAGGCCGCCGGTGGAGCCTTCAATTTGATCCGGTGATAGTTGGGATCAACTGGGTTGGACTCATTCTCGGTGACTTTGCGCTCCAGGGCATGTGACATGCATACCAGCTGCTAACACGGCAGGAAAAAAGGAACTATGGGGAATTAGGCGGGAGCGCCTTTTAAGTAACCGTTAGTGTGGGCGGAGTTACCGCCAAAAATGTATCAATGCACATTCTGCCTAGCGATACCAGAAGGTTCCGTATGCTCTGCGCAGGCGCAGGAATAAACCCAACTGTGTGATTCACAGAGACCACGGAGAAGATCTGGCACACCTCTACTGGAATGACAGATGATCCTACCAGTCAAACTTAAGCTATACATTTCATTTAAAAAGTGAAACATAAGCTTTAATCCATCTTGCCAAAATTGCTCTGAAAACTTGGGGAAGGCTGAAAACAAACAAACAAAAAATGAGACAAATGTTTTATGTGTCAAAAATATATTGATGGTCCTACACACAACCAAGGTGTATTATTCTTCCCCAAAAAGCTTTGTTGGGTGAGGATACATCCAAGGTATACTATTCTTCTCACAAAAGGTTTTAAAAAAAAAAATCTTGGGAACAACAATGGGTAGAGGACAATACATTTTGATAGAAAAAAATGGAATTAAATCATGGAGATAGGGCCCTCAGTTTGAAAACATTACAGGACAAAGTAATCACTGTTAAAAATAAGCCTGTCTGTGACAAATGTCTGAGAAATGCTAAAATTTCAAAAGGCAATTTAAAGAAAGTCTACACACCCTGAGCAAATGCCAGGAAAGTTATCTACAGACCATGGAAGGTTTTAGTAGGGAGGCTTTGCTAAGACAGTTTTGAACAAGTGGATGTAAAATCAATCTTCACAGTATTCCCAGTTTGCACTGCAGAAATAACAGATACCTCTGAATTCATTTCAGACTCATTTCTGCAGAAAGGCAAGAACTGAAGGAATAGGTACCTTACTTAACAAAGTAGATGGGTTCCAAGACAGTACTTCTTTTCTGTTCAATTTGATACCAGAGGCAGGAAATAACATAAAAAGAATAGGGGTAGGCTCCTATACCACAAAAAGAAGAGCAGCTCAACATGTTTCAGCAACTTCTTAATTCAAAATTAACAATATGCACTTGTGAAATGAAACGACTCGGGTAAGCATTGCATAATTGAACAAAAACATTTTGAATCTTCTAGACACCACTTGAAGACTTCTTCCAAAATACATTCAGTGATGACTTTTTCTTTCATCTGCCTCCATTTTTCTTGTAAGTTTCATTTTACTAGTCAAATGTCTAGATATATACTGGGTGTAGCTTGTGAGGCAGGCTCCCCTTTTGCTCTGTACAGATGTTCATACATGCTCAGTAAGGAATTCTGGAGGCACCTACTGTTCAGCATGCCTGCTGTAGGCAGGGGCACACAGTTACAGTAGAATCAGATAAATCAGAATCTCCTCCCTTCCCAGCTCAAGCTTTATAGCATTGTTTGCTGCAGACACACTTTCAGCCAGATAGAGGATGAGCAGGAAAGAGGATCTGGGCAAAGGTAAAAAAGACTTTGTAAAAAGGAGAATGTATATATTTGAGTAAAAGGTTTTAATGTGTTGTTATGGTGGAACTGACTGCTTCCCCATTTTCTCTGAGGAAGCAGATAGTTGCCCTGTGACAGCATTGATATGATTAAGAATGAGTAGCTCATCCGTACAGAGTGTACAAGTTGAGATTACATTTTGCGTGTCCTGTATGATGAGACAAATGTCTCAAATTGTCCTACAACAGAACTAAGAGGAGGTGATACTGTAAGTGAGACAGGCAACCTCCTGTTGAAACTCATCACCAGTGAAAGCCAAAGCAGTAGAGCTACAAACTGGAATACCCCATTCCTGATTCTAATCCACTATATGGATCTGCAAGAGACACAGGTTGGACACAGAGTAGTAAACTAGCTACACTAATGCTTCTGATGAAGGGATTTTGCAAAGAATTAGCCAAAAAAAGGATACGTAGATGCTAACATGCACAGAGTGTGCAAGTGCATTTAGTCTCTGATAAACCAGTTCTCTACTAAGACAATAAGTAACAGTGATCCTATTGTGAAGATATTGCCACATGAGAGGTGTCTGCATCCCTGCAGACAGGCACAGAGCTGATTTGTGTAGGATGTGGCTATTTGCTGGAACTTACTGGAAGGCAAATCAACTCCAGCACCTGAGTTAAACTCTGGACACTCTCCTGGTGTTAATTGCTATTAATTGGCACTCACTAAAGTGACAATGCCCATACTCAACAGACACCTTGCCTGAAGCCAAAACCTGACATGCTTGACTGAGAGGATTCAGAAAGTCTTGAGAGTGACACTGGAAACTAAAATTATGAATCCCAGCAAAGTACTAGAAGAGATGGATGAAAGGCAAAAAGCAAGGGACAAATTATCTTTGGAAGAATACCCACTAGAAAACATTCTTCTGGCCTCAGCTCACTCAAGTTAGGATGGCCACCTCTCTTCTCCACCATCAGGCAAGGACATTTTTTTTATTTAAATAGCCTTTTAGTAATCAGCTGGTTGTGTAGAAGGTGATGTAATGGGATAGGCCGGGTGTGCATGTTGTACTTTTATTTTCACTATGTTTTAAAGTGCTTTTATACTGTGTTTAAATTAGTTCTGCTTTAGTAAGGTAATTTAATTGTTTTTAAACAGTATTATGATCATTGCTTTTAGCTACTTTGTTCAACCTATGCTATTAACCACATTGGGAGAAAGGCAAGATATAAATAAAATGAATAAATATTGCCCTTGGGGTTTTGCCACCAGACAAATGTAAGAATTAATGCACAGATGAAACTATAGTTGGTCTTACAACTTTCACAGGGGTTAGGTGTGCAGGACCTTTGAAAGCAGAAAAAAACTTTCTTTTTACCTGAGAGAACATTTCTCTGGGCATTTGTAGGTCCTCCAACACAACTCTATGGTAACATTCCACCAGTATACCACAGAATCATGCTGGAGGACCTAGAAAATGCCTAGACAGAACCTATTTAGTAATCTGCGAATAATCAAAGCCATGAATGCTTAATCTACAAATGTGGAAGGATGACTATATACATAATATGTGGCAATGCATCTTTTGAGAAGTAGATATGACAGATTTAACTAGCTATGAATATCCCCTTTTTGTGTAAGATATTGTAGTGGGTAGCGACAGCTCAATTCCAGGCACTTTTAGAGGAAGCAAATTATCCAGATCTGTTTCAAACTGCCTTTTGCCCTGAGTTTGGTACTGAAATGGCTGTAGTCACCCTGACAGATAACATGTATCTTTCCTAAAGGAAGGTTAAGTGCAACACAGTTGATATTCTTTGCTCTCTCAATGGCTTTCATGATGGTATCTTATTGGGCTGATTTTGTGGGTTGGATGTTAGCAGCATGATGATATGTTGATTCCGCCCCACCTGTTAGGTTGGTTTCTGATACCGACCATCAGGGGACTTTTGCTTGACTTTGTGGCATTTGAGCCAAGGCAAGGATCTATCTTATCTCCTATGCTTTTTAACACTTACATGAGACTGATACTTGAGGTTATGAAAAATACAAATGAAGTACCCCCAATATGCTGATGACATCCTGCTCCATCCTCGTCATCTGTGTTAGGCAAGGCTACGCAGATGGTGAAGTGTTTTCTGGTGTCAGTAACAGACTGGATGAACGCCAAAAAAACTGTATGTAGCTCTTATATCTGGTCTTCAGCCTGCTTTAGGTGGGGCTACATTAAACTAGAAACAAAAAGTTCACTTCATGAGAGTTACTCCTTGAACCAACACCGCCACTTGAGGATCAGACAGCCTCAGTGCCAGAAGTACTTTTTTAAAGTTTCAGTTGGTTCACCAACAACAATCATTTCTGTATAGGGATACTCTGGCTATAGTGGTTCAAGTTCTGTAACTTCCTTCCTGGATAACAGTAATGTGTTAAACTGCAGTGCCAAATATGGCAGCCAAAACTGTAACTGGGATAGCCAGGTAGAATTGCATCAACTCTGAAGGAGCTGCACTGGCTATATTCATTTGTGAGCCCAATTCAAGATGCTGGTTGCGCATCATTAAAACCCTAAATGGCTTGGGACTCAAACAGCTTTGCCGGAGCATCTCTCTCCATGTCAGGCTGCCTATGACTTATCATCTTAGGAGCCTGCTCTCCAAAAATGTTGTTATATTATGTATCAACAAGGAAGAGAGGCTTTTTCATTGTGGCACCCCAATTATGGAATATTATGCTCTATGGACTGTTGGAAACTGTACAATCATTTTGGCAACAGGTCAAAACCTTTTGGTTGGGATTTTTGATTACTGTACCCATTTTATTATTTTTTCCTGGTTCTTTCTCTAGATCAGTGTTTCTCAACTGGGGTACGCAGAACCCTAGGGTTCCGCAAGGCATGGCTAGGGGTTGTGTGAGAAAAAGTAATGAGTAGTAACGAGACCTGGGAGATTTGGGGGGGGGCAGCAAGGGGAGAGCCCAGACTCCCTTCGGGGCACAGCCACACCTGGCGCCAAAAAGAGACAGGACAGCAGGAGGGGAGGGAGGGAGACATAGTCGGGATCCCAATGAGCTGGTGTCAGCAGCAGCAACAGCAGCCACTTCCCTCACCTGCCAGAAGGCGGGGGCAAGAGGCTCCACCCTGGGAGGGTTAAAATTGTTACAGCCCTAAAGAAGAGGCAGCCTGTGGTGCAGAAGAGGAGGAGGAAGGGGGTGGTGAAAAAAGGGGGAGAGAAAAAACCTAACCCACCACCCTCCTTGCCTTAACCTTCCCTGCTACTTTTATTATCGGGAAGCCAGCCTGCTGTCTTTCTTGGGGCTTATTTCAGAGGCTGGGGAAGAGGAGGGAAGGCTTGGCTTGGCTGCCCCTTCGTGGGTTTGGGCACGTGGGGAGGGGAGTATTTTCTTGCTCATGGGAGAGTTTGGGGGCTCCAGGGACATAAGAGTAGCTGGTAGGAAGCAATGCTGCTGCTTCCACCACCCCATTGCTCCCCTTCCCTAGACTTCTTGCAGATTCCAGTTAGCCTCCCATTCATTGCTGGGGGAGGGAAGAGGAGAGAAGAGACCCCCTCTCCCCATCAGCACTTCAACTTCCTTTTGCACCTCCCCCCCACAAATCTCCTGACTGGCAAAGAAAGAAGGAAGGGGTGGCAGAGAGGGGGGGGGGAGGGAGAGAGAGAGAGAGAGAGAGAGAGAGAGAGAGAAAGTGCCAGAGAAAGAAGAAAGACTGAAAAAACGAGAAAGAAAAAGGAAGACTGGCTGATACGAGGGAGGGAGAGAACGGAAGGAAGGAAGCCAAGAAGGAAGGAAGGGGTGGCAGAAAGAGAGAGAAGATGCCAGAGAAAGAAGAATGAAAAAGGAAGATTGGCTGGTACAGAGGAAGAAAGGAAGGAAGCAGAGAAGGAAGTAAGTGGTGGCAGAGAGAGAGAAGGTGCCAGAGAAAGACGACTGAAAAAGAAAAAAAAAAAGAAGACTGACTGGTACAGAGGGAGGAAGGAAGGAAGGGGTGGCCCCTTTTTCTTCTTTGGCACTTTCTTCCCACCCTTATCTCCCACTCCCACCCCAAGCTCCCAGTATGCCCCTGACACTTTTAGAGGTAAGGGTCTCTGTACCAGAGGGATTGATAGCAGTGCAAAACAAGGTTCTCCCTAAGGACCCAGGTATTAACATGAATAACAGGGTGGGGTTATGTAATGTATAAACCAGGGTTTTTGAACCCTATGGTTGCCATAAGAGGTTGCTAGGGGTTCCTTGAAATATTGTGATTGGGGGGAAAAAATCTTTAGACAGGGGTTCCCTGAGACCTGAAAATGGTTTCAAGCGTTCTGCCAGAGGGAAAAGGTTGTGAAAGGCTGCTCTAGATGATATTATTTAGGAGCATTTATTGGTTTCATTATTCTATTGTTTTAATTCTATTTCTATACCATATTGGGAGTGGATAAAGGACAAATGCTATAATAAAGACTGATACAGTAGACAGCCATTCTTTGTGTTTGCCACAAACCAAGTTTTCAGTGCTTTAAAAAGATCTTTAACCTCTTTGTTCTCTTTTCAACAGCAAATGAAAACCTTTCTGTTTACCCAGGCCTTTGATTGTTAACTGCCTTTTGCAGAATCATTATTATTCTATTTTAATGTTTTAATATGATTGTTTTATTATTTTCCAACTTCTGTATTACCCATTGTTTAAACTGTATTTTGTTTTAACTCAAATCGTGAGCCACCTTGGGTTCCGTATTTGAAGAAAGGCTGGATATAAATTAAATACACAAATGGGATCTCATACCATTAGGCCGAGAATATTTGTTATAGCTATTATCCATTTAAGTCTTACCCGCACCTTTGTGCAATAGCCAGCAACATACATAGAAAAAGCATAGTAAAAATCACAAGATACAAATATGTAAAATTACACATACCTAAAATCCCAAAATACAAATGCCTTCTCTAAAATACAGTAATTGCAATACAAACTAGAAGCAACTCAAGACAAATTAAATACTTGCTTATTCTCCCAAACCTTGTAGAAATATGAAGTCGAAGGCTTTCATGGCTGGCATCCATAGATTTTCCTTGGGTTTTTTTCCAGGCTGTGAGGCTGTGTTCTGGAATAGTTTCTTTCTGACGTTTGGCCTGCATGTGTGGCTGGCATCTTCAGAGAATGGTTGGGTAGGAGTGTGTGTGGAGTTTATATACTGTGAATCCCCTGTTGGAGAGTATATGTAAATTTGTATATTTGAATGGTTAGTTGTCTTGAGTTGCTTCCAGTTTGTATTGCATTTCTATACCCAGAAACTAGCCATTCAAATACACAAATTTACATATACTCCCCAACAGGGGGTTCACAGTATATAAACTCCACACACACTCCTACCCAACCATTCTCTGAAGATGCCAGCCACAGATGCAGGTGAAACGTCAGAAGTAAACTCTTCCAGAACACGGCCTCACATCCCGGGGGAAAAAACCAAGGAAAATCTTGTAGAAATAGTATGTTTTCAACTGGCACCTGAAAGGAATGTTTGTGGGAAACTTATCTGATAGGAAATAGTTTCATCACCAATGGGCCATCACTGAAAAAGTCCTGTCATGTCTAGAATCCCTAGAGGCTAATAGGGGAGGGTGTGTGCTGCTCACAGTGTACGGGTGAATGTGTTTGTGTAGGCTTGACCAAAATGGCTACAAAAGATTTATTACTGTTTTTATGAGGCAACAGAATACAGTACTGTCTGCAAAGATTTAAGTAAAGTAGTAAGTAAAGTATTAGATACTTTAAGTAAAGGTTTAGTTACTTGAAAGCTGCACATTAAGCTCTGGGGCTGAAACATCCAGGGAAAGTGGTCTATGTGAAAATGTTTATTGCTTAGTCCAAAGACCATTGCAAAGAATATAGAAATAGCATAAAATAGTACAAAACATCCAAACTTTCATACAATTACAAGATCATAATTAAAATTAACTAAATAAAATATATATCTAAACTTGAAGTAAATAGCATGTATTATAAAACAAGTCACATTACATTAACAAAGAAAGAGTAACATTTAACCTTTTGTGTCATACAAAGGCATTTTATACCCTCATATCTTCTGGTTCCTATGACAATTAACCAAAATGGACTCCAGGAATTTTTCTCTCCATGTGGCAGCCTTTGCCGCAAATGCAGCAACCCTCCGAATCATGTTGATTTGTTGGTTGTAACAGAAACCAAGTTTCTCTTTTACCCCCCAGTATTTTATTTTCTTTAGGAAAGGCTCTAGATATCTTTTTCTAATGTCAGTATATACATGACACTCAAATATATAATGAGCCAAATTTTCCAGAGCTGGCTCACCACAGATACACAATCTATCTTGAACTGGGATACCGTAGAATCTTCCCCATTTCATCACTGCATCCATTTGTTCAAAATGTAAGCGTGTGAAAGCTTTATGTAATTCCACTAGCAGGGGAAATGTCAGGTATTTTTCACATTTATGCTACCATTTCATACTGGCTAACCAGTTTGCTGTTCCTACAGATGTTAGAGCAGTTAAGGTCAGCATACACGGACAAAAATTAATGTGCATGAAGTTAGTGCTTTTGCTGCTACAGGACACTGATGCAGGATCAGATGCGGAATCCAAAATACCTCTGGGTAAAATGTCTTAAAACCTACTCAACTCTCTGCAGATTAACTTTTAGAGGGATAGCAATGTAAGCATCAGAAGGAGAAGAAAGAAGTTGAAAGAAGACAATCCTCTCAGCTGAAAAACGAGAATCTTCCATCTATTTCAAACTGTCTCGACCAAAATATGAAAAAGTGTATTACAAAGAGCAGTTACTCAAGAGCTTGCAGACAATGGAGGCTATTTTTGAAATTCACTGCTCTTTAAGTATAGATACAGCTGCTATCACAAAGCAAATACTTCACCACTAATTTCTCTAAAGGTGAAAAGTCTGTACAGCCAATACAATCTGTGAAGACAAGATGGTTTGAAGCAGAATATGGCAAGCAATAACAATCTGCATTGGTTAGTAAGATAAGGACCAGAATCCAATTGATGCACTATAGTTGTGTAACTTTTGTTACTCCAATGTAGTGCAATTTTACCTGGACTGAACCAGAAAGAAAGGAACACAGATTCTTCATCATTTGGGGGTGGGGGAAGGCTGAGCATGGACTCCAAGTAGTCTATTCCTTCAATTCCAATCTTCAGGGGTGGGGGGTGTCCTTGAAATAAGAAGCACACTGGGTTTTCAAACTTTTCATAGAACATGGAATTTTGCAAGCACCTGTCAGTGTCCGACTTTTAATTCCAGGCATCTCACCTCCTGCTCCGAGAATTCTAGCATTTGAAGAAATAAGCTACTTGGAACCTGCAGCCTTTTTTTTTTCCAGGTGACGACCAAAAAGAATCTAGCTTCTTTTCAGTGACTATGCAGCAGTGACTATGCAGCTTTTTTCTTCCCAATGCCACGATGCCACCATTGTAGCATACAGCTGCATATGCACACAACAGGCCTAAGCCATAGTTTTAGATTCTATAAGATATGAGGACTTTCAGGAGTACTTTGATTATGTATTCCTACAGGACTAGATGGCTCCTGTGGCCTCTTCCAACTATATGAGGTTGTCCAAACAGTGAAAAAAACTCCTCACAGGATGCAAGGAGAATCCTACCTGTCCTAATGGCATCCTGAGTGATCTCACCCTATTGTGAAGTAGGGGGGCAAAAAAGGCCAAAAACCTCCTCAGGAAAGCCTTTGCAGCTTTTCCCATATTTTTTTTTAAAGTACAAGGTGGGGCGCATTCCTGCTCATGAGGACAAGCGAATAGATCTGATTCGCTTGACCAAACGAGAGGAAGTGCGCCCTTATTGGCCAGACAAGTGCAGGGGGCGGGGCTTGCTATCAAGGCAAGCAGCCTGCAACCACTATTTTTTCCCGAGCAATCGGGCATGGGAACGGGGGGAGCGCGGCTGTCATTCCCTCTCTCCCCCCACTGCCGTTGCCGCCGCCACCACTGCCAGAAGAAGAGAAGGGAGGAGGACTCTCCCCTCCTCTTCTTCCTTCCCAGGTTCCCTCCCCCATCCTGCCACCACCCACCCAGTTTCTCTTCTGCCTGTTCACCCACCCAGCCACCTGCCCACCCATGGAACTGTGGGAGAGGGAAGAGGAGGGAAGAGGCTTCTCCGCCACCCGCCTGTTCACTCCCATGGGGCTGAGGAAGGGGGAAGAGGGCTATACCATTAAGAGAAGCCGCAGCTGCTCCAACTTGCTTTTTCTGTGGGGTACTACGGGTTTTTGGGGGCTCGTGTAGAAAGGCCCTATGATTGTATAAAATGTAGTTTAAAGAAATGCAGCTCCACTTGCTATTTCAACAGACGTTGTAGCTTGTTGCAGTTACCTGGCTAGAACATCTGGCCTAGCCTTCTTTGACTGATAGAATAATGGTGTAGAACAGTGGTTCTTAACCTGTGGTCTGTAGACCCCCAGGGGGCCACTATGTCCACACAGGGGGTCCATGAAGGCTTGAAGGCTGCTCAGCCCACATGACAGGAACCAAGTCAAAGGCTGGCTGGCTGGCTTGGCCTGTACAATGCTGTTCAATCCACTGAAGCCACAAATTTAAAGGAAGAAGCAGGAGAAAAGCCTTCTCAATGCCTCTGAGGGGAGGGTTAACTGATGGTGTAATTGTATTATTATTATTATAATTATTGGTAGAGTTTTGTACTGTCTATTCTTCTTTATAGGTCTGAAACATGGGTCACCTATCGCCACCACTTATGACTCCTCGAACATTTTCATCAGCGCTGTCTACGCACAATCCTAAATATACACTGGACTGACTATGTGACAAATGTTGCTTACTGTCCTTGAGCAAGCAGGGATCACCAGCATTGAGGCCATGATATTGAGAACACAGCTGCGCTGGGCAGGGCACATTTCTAGGATGGAGGACCATCGCCTCCAAAAAATAGGGCGCTCCAAAAAAACAATACAAGGACTCCCTGAAACAACATCTCAGGCTCGGCCAAATTGATCACCAACAATAGTCCGCCCTGGCCTCACATCGGGAGGCATGGAGATGCACTATCCACAATGCTGCAGCCTTAATTGAGAACTCACGCCAAACAAGTCTTGAAGAGAAATGACAACACAGAGAGAATCACAACCCAGAAACATCACCCAAGGAGACCTTCTGCTTTGCTTTCTGCAACCGGACATGTTTATCTTGGATTGGTCTTTTTAGTCATCAGCACGCTTGCAGAAAGCGCGGGATGAGTCCTTCCTGAATCTTCGTTTGTGAAGAAAAGCCAGAGAAATCTTGAGTTAAGTCTTGGGGGTCTGGGGCAACAAAAGATATTTAAAGGGGGTACCTGGTAAAGAAAGGGTTAAGAGCTACTGGTGTAGAAGGTTCCCCCCCCCATATCTCAATTCTTACTTCATGCAGACACAAGAGTGCTGTTACCACTTTTGATTTTGCACTATAATCACATGCAAAAGCATTCCAAGACTGTCCAAGCATAAAAAATGTAATTTCACCTCTACTTAGCAAAGTAGAAGTCAGCTTCCACAGTGAAAATAAGAGGTCATGTGTTATTTTAGACTAGAACAGCCTCTCTCAACCTTTTTACCCTGGAGAAGCCCTTTAAATAATTTTCAGGTCTCAGGGAACCCCTGCATAAAAATTACTACACCTACAGCTCAAAAAGGAGAGGGGAGTTCAACCGTGAGCACTCATGGAACCTCTAGCAAAGTCCTATGGAACTCTAGAGTTCCAGAGAACCTTGGCTGAGAAATCCTGGTTTAGAGACTTCAAAGCTCAATAAGCACAGTTCAGGCCCCCAGTCTCATTTGGCACTCAGTGTAGTGTCATCATTTTGGCCTTGCTCTCTGGGAGCAAAACTCCTCATCATGCAAGCATCACTCTGCAAATTCATGCATGCGTGTTCTTTTGATAACTAAAATATCAAGTGATGATACACTCATCTGAAACAGTCACAACTGTTTAAACCTCAAAGGAGAAGATCATGGATTATGCAGCTACACTGCCCTCCATGGACCATGGAGCCCCTGCCAGCTGTGCCCTTCCCTTTTAAATTTTAAAAGAAATAAGTTAAAAATGAGCATGAGGGATACTTGGCACCCAGGGCCATTTCAAACAAGGAAAAGAATTGGGAGTCAACTTGAAGCTCATTTTCTGTTTTACAGGGGTCTAAAATGGCTGGAGTGGAGGGGGGTGAGAAGAATGTTGCAAATTTGCTCCCCAGGTCCCATAAGCAATGTGAGGAGGGTGCCAAGAAGCCCTGATGCTCTGCACTTTTCCCACCCCTACAGTAAAACATCAATAGTAGAGGTCCCTAGATCCATATTTCTCACAGAACTAAAACAAAGACAGGAACAGAATTGCTACATCCATCTTGTATCTCAGCCTCAAAACAAAGACCTTTGGTACTACAAGACAAACACATTTTATCTTTGTGTGGTCCTGCTTTGTAAATTTAAAACACATTGGTAGACTACTGGAATTCTAATAAAACTGTAGACAGAGAAAGAACCAAACATGAAGCCGGCAATGGAAGCTAGCAGACTAGCATTGAGTGTTTCTCAGTTTAGCCCAGAGCTTTCAGGTTGAAGAATGCCAGGTTTCTGCTTACATAATGCAGCCTCTTGAGTCCTTTTCAGGAGGTAGACTGATTTTTATGTATAACCATAACTCTTGAGTATTATTGGGCAGCTAAATTCTGAAAGCTGAGGCCTTTCATGCCATTACAACTAGCACCGCTCTCAAAAACATTTTGAGTTGCGTCCAACTATGTCTCTCAATGCACTCCTCCTCCTCCTCCTCCTCCTCCTCCTCCTCCCTGCACTCCCTCCCACTCCTCCTCCAGGGATTCTCCAGAACAGATCTCGGGTACAGGAAGTGAAGAAAGGAACAGGAACTACATTCATGAAGCCCTGGATTGTGTCTGCAATGAAATTAAATCAGTTAGTCAATTCAGCTACAAGCAGTAAGATTGCAGAATGATGTTTCACAAAAGCAGGAACATTTTAAACACCAATTTCTTTGCAGTTTTTAAAATGGCAAAGCTTTTTTAATCCTCTTTATCAAAAGATATTAACACTAGAAGAAACTGCCATCCTGAAAGCTTCTTTTCTGTCTGGATCCTGCAGTCTTTTGCTGTGCTATGTTTTCACTAAGGGCTCATTTGCAAGTAGGCTGAATGTAGGAACAATGGTAATGACAACAAAATATCTTGAAGTAGCTACTAGGATCCCTACCTATGTAATTACTTAGAAAGTCTTCTGCAAATTACTAGCCAGGTTAGTGTCAGAAGCAGCTCTAACCAGTAGCCTTCTTCACCGCTTCCCTCTGGTTGACCACCAGCTGGGGGTCGCAGGGGGCAGCGTGTGCAGCCGCGGTGTCGACCGCGCTTTCTGGCGTGTTCTCGGAACGGCCGGGGCCTGTCTGGCTTTCCCCCCACCGCTCTGGAGGCTTTGCCCGTTGCGTGGGCTTTTTGGCTGGCTTGCTGTTTCCCATTGCTTTGCAAGGAAGCACAAGCAAACAAGGCAAGGTTGAAGGGGGAAGGTGGGGGGAAGTAGAACAAAGGTGAGGCCACGGAGGGCAAAGGAAGGAAGGAAAGGGTGTGTGTGTTTTTTAAAGTAGAGTGGAAGCAAGCTGAAAAGAGTGGAAAGAAAAGGCAGAAGAATTGAGCAAGAAATGAGGAAATCAGGAATAAAGGACGGAGGAGATGGATCCTCAACCATCCTGGGCAAAGCAGGAAGTTAAACTGGCCTCATGGAGACTAGACAGAGGGGACAAAGGAATTCAAATCTCCAAAGACCATGATTTAACTTCCTGCTTCCACCTGGAAGTTAAAGGGCGGTGACGAATGTAACCAATACTAAGGATCTATCTTCTCTTTTCCCCTTAGAGAATTCTTCTGATGCCATGCCCAGACAGAAATAATCAGTAAGAGATGTAATTTACAACACTATCTCAGCTGCAAGGAACAAGATGCTATACACAGTCTCACGAACAATCCTAATATCGTCATCAAAGATGCTGACAGATGAATACCAGAAGGAATTACACAGACAACTCAGGGAATTCCCCATGGATATGCAGAACCAAATCTGAATTGACACAGCCCAGGAGGCTTGACCAGGCACATTCTATGTATTACCCAAAATACATAAACAGGACAATCCTGGATGGCTCATTGTCTCAAGCACTAGAATACTCATAGGTGGTGCCTCTAGATATATGGACAATAACCTTAGACCATATGCCACTATCACTCCCAGCTATATGAAGGACATTGCTGACTTCCTGCAGAAATTACAGTCCATCCACAACCTTCCAGGGAATACCATCTTATCCACTATGGATGCGGAATACCTATATACCAACATTTCTCACAAGGATGGACTACAAGCTGTCAGGAACATCATCCCAGATGGGACCATAGCAAACCTAGTCACTAAGGTCTGAACACACCACCAAACCCATGGTTTACAACCAAGCCCTCTGATACAAAATGCATCTGCTCAGACCCAAAACACAGGGATGTCAAATTCATGGAATTACAACAAGCATTCCTCAAGCTACATTAGCCCCCATATGAAGTTTTTAAAAATCAATAAAGCAAGACTTGTACCCAGGACTAATCTATTACGGAACAGACTAAAGATAGGAAATGGCAGAACCCCACTAGTAGTCACATACAGCTCCCAACTGAGACCACTCAGATGTATCATCAATGAACTACAACCTATTCTAGACAATAATGCTACACTCCCAAGGGTCTTGGTTACAGGCCTTTACTTGCCTATAGACAGCCTTCTATTCACAAACAGTTATTTACCTACAGGAAGACACACAACATGGATGGGGAGACAGGTACAAGACCTTGCACAAACCCAGAAGCCAACACTGCCCACACATCTACTTGGGAAATGTTATCTCGGCACCCTATCACATCACTTGCAGCATTGGAAGTACTTTACTTGCTCATCCTCTAATGTGATATATGCCATCCTCTGTCAACAATGTCCTTCAGCACTCTACATTGGGTAAACAGGCCAGTCTGTGCCAGAAGATAAATAGATATAAATCAGACATCAGGAACAGAAATACACAAAAACCAGTTGCAGAACACTTCAATCTTACTGGGCATTCCATCTCTGACCTCAGAACAGCTGACTATGAACACAAAAACTACAAAGGAAGATAGGAAAGAGAAACAGTGGAACTGGAATACATCCACAAACTCAAGTCCATAGGTTAAACAGAGACAGTGGTTTCCTAGCACAGTATACATATTGGTCCGCCCTGGCTTCACATCGGGAGGCATGGAGACGCACTATCCACAATGCTGCAGCTTTATTTGAGAATTCACACCAAATAAGTCTTGAAGAGAAACGACAATGCAGAAAGAACCACAACCTGGAAACATCACCCAAGGAGACCCTCTGCTGTGCTTTCTGCAACCAGACTTATCTCAGATTGGCCTTTTCAGTCATCAGCGCGCTTGCAGAAAGCGCAGGATGAGTCCTTCCTGAATCTTTGTTTGTGAAAAAAAGACAGAGAGATACATATTATAACACCAGTTAACACCCCAGCCTCATGAGGGCTCTCTTTGCCAGTTTAATACATCTCCTTTCTGGTTTCTAGCCAATATCACACTACATTCCAGTAACTCCCTCTCCGCCATTCATAGGGTTATCTATTCACCCTGGTGCCATGATGGTCTGCCCAGCCCATCATGGAGAGTTCACATGGCTTCTTTCCTACCACCTTTGTCCCTCAAGGACCATTGTTAAAACTGAACTTAGTCACCATACCCACAAGTTTTGCATTTCTATGGTTATTCATACATACACCCTGCTCATAAAGGTCTGCTCCTAAGCACTTCACTCAGTGCATCTGAGGAAGTAGACTTAAGTCTAGGAAGGCTGAGGCTACCAATTCTTTTTCTCAGTCTCAAAGATGCTACAAAATCCCTTTGCATATTGACATTTCAGACTAATATGTCTAGGTCTTAGAATTCTACTTAGATAATATACAAATACATTTGTATGTGCGAGAAGCAACCCTTCTTTGAGTAATGACCAAAGTCCAAAAATGGGGGTAACTTTTTCCTTTTGGGGGGGGGGGGAGTGCTTGCTCCTTGCCTGACACCACCTCCACCCTGGAGCAGTCCCTGCTTAGGGAAACTGAATTGCTAAGTTGTGTTTCCAGCCCCTGATTTGAGCCATGAGAAACAGGCTGATTCAAGCATCTGCCTCTCCACTCAGATCTGCAAACCTTTTGGAATGCTGTTGCAAAGGCAAACTAAGTTCCTAATGCTCACCATCCCTACTATCCCTGAAGTCTTCCCTTTAAAAAAAAAATCCTTGAACAGCAGGAGCTGCCCCACCCCAAAGTTTGCAAGCTACTGCACTTGGAGGACAGGGTAAAACAGGAGGATGTATTTGCCACCCCTGTCTTCTTATGAGAGAAACTAACCCTTCTTTGTATAACCCACTCTTCACTGACCAAGAAGAAAGATCAGCAGAGAAAGGCCAGCCCATCCTCCACCCACCTGCAAGAATTTCTATAGATGAAGAAATAAGTTTTAATGAATTGACAAGAAATATCAAGTCCTCTATTTACGCTGAAAAAGCTAAATACTTTCACAGTAGAATCTGGAGCCTTCAGATACATAAGTGTGGAAATACAGCCTTTTGATAAAAAATCTTCTGTGTAATATTAGTAAAATGTTGCATTGATCTGATAGGACTGAATTCTGAAATGTTTAGAAGGAACCAATTTTTAAAAAACTGATTTTGAGGATGAAATAAAGATGTAACTGCTCTATTCACAAATTAACAGAAAACAGACATCAGCACACAACAATCATATTCTTTGATGTTTGCTCACGTGAGTGGAAAGCAAACAGTTAATTCATTCTATTCAAGAATGGTTAGAACTGACTATAGTCCAGGCTAAGAAAGAAAACATGTCCAGACACAAATCCAGATTATCTGGCTCAGATAAGAGACCAAGGATATTTTAATCAGGTTAGAGCCAGGTGACAGGTTCAAGCAATTTGTTCAGAGCTCAGTTTGGTGGAATCAGTGTTGTTAATAAATATTATCTAACTCCCCACTTAACTTTAAATAAATGTAGATATTTAAAAATAGGATATTTGTGTCCTTCAGCATGGAATCATATGTTACAAATGGGGGTTTCCATTCAGGTATTGTTTTTAAGGCAGAAACACTGAGCAGCAACCTTGGAAGAAGGGGTACTTTTTCAGTCATTAGTCTGAACCTTCACAACAGATAGGTAGATTGCAAATTCTTCAGTGAGCAACACATGGCTTTGTGATCCAAGTCTTGGTTTAGATAAAATTGAGTAGTTCTTTGGACTTGGATCATGCAATTACCTACTGTCTCTCAGTTTTTTTTAAGGAAGAAAACAGTATAAAAAACAAGATTAACACTCTCAACTGTAACTGCAACATGATTCATGAGTGTTAATGGAAATAATAAACCGGGAGGAATGCAGTACAGAGAAACTTCATGGAAGAATGCATATTAGCCTGCAGCTTTATTATTGACGATGTTTGAGCTGCCTGCTTGCAAAGGAATTACGACTAAGAACTCAAGCATGGAGATGTCAAACGCATGGTCAAAAGGCTACATCCAATTTGCCCTACAGCATGGCCTTTGGAGATTTTGCCAAGTCTTTATAAATAAGCAAGATCACTCTCATATGTTATTCTTTTTAGACTGCAAGAAAACACAGTACAGTACCATCTCCACAGAATCACACTGTTCTTTTGAAATTAAGAGTTGGGCTTGCTATTCTACATCTCTAAAGTATGAACTAACTGATTAGGGATGGTAATAATGGGGCAATTCCGACTATAAAACGAAGCCATGTTTCTGGTGATCACGGCTGGTGCCAAGAAGCATGTGATCTACTCTTTAAAAGCTTCTTAAGGCAGAATTTGTCCAATGGTATGAAAATCTTGCCTAGTTCATCTCAAAGGAACATTGGAAGTTGCCTTATACCAAGTCAGACCGTAGGGATATCTATGGAGTATTGCTGATACTGACCTATAGTAGCTCTTCAGGTTTTCAGGCAGGATGCTTTCCTAACTTCACCTAGACATGGTGGGGACTGAATGTAGGGACATCTACATGCAATGCATGTGACCTGTCAACTGAGTTACCACTCCTCCATCATACCTGGTTTTACCAAGCTTCATTATTACACAACCTATCTTTTTATTTTCAAATTTAAGATGTTCAAAAACCCGCAAGAGAGGCTTATACACCTCTTTTATAATTTAAATTCTTAAGCCAGTTTTGAAAGCAGCCTTTGTATGGTAGGCAACAGCAACTGCTAACCACATCCTTATTCCGTACACACACTACATTATACAATAAGGAAAGGGAAACAAACATTAAAAACAGATGCAACAGATAAGGCCATGATCCAAAATGCAAAATATCCTGGGGTGTGATTCCTTCTGAAGTCTTCTTATCAGCATCTGTTTCCAGGGAAACCTCTGAAGCTTTTACATCTCTACACAGAGAATTGCCAAAAGAGGATTTTACATTTCAATATACATTTACTTTTCATTTAGACAGAGGAACATCTGCCATATTGTTGTCCAGTCATCCTGCCCTCTGGATTCATAAATAACATGAATTTGTTAAAATGGTTGCACTACAGATCACATACAACTCCACCTCTCTCTATTGTGAGAACTGCCAATTTGTTCCTCTTCCATTTTCTTACCATTTACAGCCAGGGTGGAGACAGTATGTCCCTCCAGATGCTGGAATTAAACTCCCAACAGCCCTAGCCCACACTGACAATGGAGAGGGATCACAGGAGTTGTAGACCAACATCTGGAGGGCCACTTTCTCCATGTCTGCTTTACAGAAATATCACCAAAGGTTTTCTTGAACTTTATAGAAAGGTCTCTCATAAGACTGTCAAATACTCTATTAAGTAAATAGATAAATCTTTCCTATATTGGGAGCAGGGAGAACATCCATTAAAAATACTTAACGCCAAAATGAAATATTTATTTTTGCAGAACCTTTTTGCAGCCTGCCAACGAATACCAGGTGTTGTAGGCTATATTTCGGAGGAAGGAACTGGCAAAACCAGTTCTGACTAGTCCTTGCCTAAGAAAACCCTCTGAAATCCACGGAGTCGCCATAAGACAACAGGTATCCTGAAGGGAGGGGTGCGTGTGCAAGCACACACACAAAGTTTCCACCACAACAATGCATACAAAATACACAAATGATCAATGCACTCATAACAAAGGTATATACCATTACGGGACCTGACAACAAAACTGGTGCAGTGCAGAGTACATCTCCTCAGGGTTCCAGCCTATCCAAACCATGTATTTCCTTCTTCTACCCACTCTCCAGAGAGCCAGTGTGATGCAGTGGTTTGAACATTGGACTATGACTCTGCAGACCTGGGTTCAAATCTCCACTAGGCCATGGAAACCCACTAGGCGACCTTGGGGCAAGTCACACTCTCCGTTTCAGAGGAAGGCAATGTCAAACTCCCTCTGAACAATTCTTGCCAATAAAACGGCTCAAAAGGTTCACTGTAAAGTCATAAAAAACTTGAAGTCACACCACCACCACCACAACAACCCACTCCACCAACACTCAGTAAGCATATCATGCCTACCGTATACTTCGGCGTATGAGACGACTTTTGAGCACTCAAAAATACCCTCCAAAATTGAGGGTCGTCTTATACGCCGGATGTACTTTGCTTCGCCCACCTACCTATCTCTTGCCTCTTCGCAAATGGAGCAAAGAGGCAGGAGATGGGGCGGGGGGTTGGGGGAAGCAAAGTGTTTAGCAATTCATTCTCCCCTCTCCTCTGCCTTCTCCCCCTTTGGGGAGCAACGGAAGACAGAGGAGGGGGGCGAACGTTGCGGTTTGCTGCGGCCGCCACTTGATCGCCTGTGTGTTCAGCAGCCGAGACAAACCGGGCATTTTCGCCCCTTTCCCCCACCTTCAAGGAAGGTGGGGAAAAGAGGCGAAAATGCCCAGTTTGGCTCGACGGCCCTGTTCCCTCTGTCTGGGCTCCCTTCCAAGGGGGCCAAGGCAGGGGAAGCGGGGCCGCCAAGCCAAACCGCTAGATTCGCTCCTTTCCTCCACCTTCAAGGAAGGTGGGAGAAAGGGGTGAAAATGTATCCTTAATGTCTTAGTCCATGGTCCATAGACCCATAGGGAATCCCTTGACTGGGTGCAAGAAAATATATATATTTGTTTTTCTTTCAGTTCCTTTGAAAGTGCAAGCTCAGTGAGTAGAAGAACCACTTTTAAAGTGGAAAGGGAGGCTTGCCAACTGCAGTCCTCCAAATGTTGTTGAACTGTAATTCCCACCAGCCTTAGCTAGCCAATATTGTGAGGAACAAACCATGGGGATACAGAGGGCCAACTGTATAACCCTTTCAAATCCATTAAAAGACAAAGATAAAATCAACCAATCACTTGCTGGCAGAAGGACTGAAATGGTCAGCAAAGCCCTCCTAAGCCTTCCTAGGGAGGGGGTTCGAAAGACACAGAGCAGCCACTGAAAAAGTCCACTCCTTTATTAACAGAATCATAGAATCATAGAGTTGGAAGAGACCACAAATGCCATCCAGTCCAAACCCCTGCCATGCAGGAATACACAATCAAATAATTCCTGACAATGGCCATCCAGCCTGTGTTTAAAAATCTCCAAAGAAGGAGACTCCACCACACTCCAAAGCAGTATATTCCACTTCTGAACAGCTCTCTACTGTTTGGAAGTTATTTCTAATGTTTATCACGAGATCCTTGTGAGTTGGGAAACAAAGAGGATCAGCTGGCAAGGCTCCCCCAGCCAGTCAGCCAGCCAACCAAATTGGGAGGTGGTCTTATATGGAGAATATATGCCAAACACTAGATTTTGGGTTGAAAATTGGGGTGTGTGTCTTATATGCCCAGTCATCTTATACGCCGGAACATATGGTACCTGAAATGCTATCATCTCTGGCCTCTATGGGGGCTTTCTGGCAGATCAAGATCAGATAGTCACATTTGTGATCAATTTCTTCTACTTTAAAATCTTAACTTCTCCTTTGACATCTATGGACAATCTTGCTTCCATTTTGTAAGAGCTTCTCTTTGTGAATCAGGAAGTAATCCATTAAAAAATGTCTCTTTCAACACTTCATAGATCTGTATTTGTCACCCTTTCCTCCCCCGCTTTCCTCTCCAGCCATTCTCTTCTCTTCTCACCTTTCATCCAGTTTTACCCATTTGAGATTCCTTTCCACTGAGTTCTTAATGGATTGTTTGGTGTCTCCCCCCACCCCACCCCCAAAAAATTTTTTGAGCTTCTGTCACCCTTGGGGTTACTTCAGGTCTATCAATACCTCCTCCTGTGCATGTGGTAAAATTCTGGCTACATAAGACAATCATAAGGTGACTTAAACCTTGATTAGTATGAAGAACAAATAGGGCCCTGTATAAAAATGCTGCCATATAAATTGCAGTATTCTAACTACTCCAGTCTTGGGCATAGGATGAACAATCTTGGACCATTTCCATATTGTTTGTGCAATGCAAAACATTCTTCTGATGCAGTTAAAAAATGAAGGAGAGCTCATTTGTTTTCATTTTTCATTCTTTTTGCACACTCCTAATGTCAGTGGTCAAATGTGGCACACTGCAGCCTTGGATTTCTCCCCTGATGGGAAGATCTTATTTCTCTCCCAGGGGACACTTAAAGATAGCCACTCAGCATGAACCAGGAAACAACTTAAACAATATAATAGTTTTCCAGCCATCTTGCATCTATCACATGAACTACCTACACTGCAAGCTCAATTTTTCTATCTGTAACACTGACAACCCTCCCCATTCTGGATATACATCCACAGTCTTGAAGGTACTGCCCTTTTGTGGGCTTCTGAAAGCCAAGAAGTCATGTCCCACAGCTTTTAACTCCTAAGCTTAGTTCTCAAGTGGTGGACACTCTGGAAGCTGAGGGCATTGTGTTACAGACTATGCTTTTCATGGTCTTGGGCCAGATACAACCACATACCAACACTTAGCTAGATCCCCTTGTTCTTCTATTCTATAAATGCCCTTGACTCCTTTTTCACCACATTATCTAAGCAGCAAAGGTAAAGCTATTTGTAATTTGTGTCCAAAGGAACATAAAGGCCAAGGTAGCATCTAACTAGTGACTATCCACAAGATAGCAGGAAATGTCAATTATCTTGTCCTTTCTCCCTCTGCCCCCACCCAAAAAATGTATACCTGCTTTGACTATTTCTTCAGCCTTCTCTTGAAATTACCTGAATCTATATATTCTACGTTCAGGCTTTCCAAGACCTGCCCCACCATTTCTTTAGTGTCCACTCTGCTCCCTATTTGGCAAGCCACAGCTCTAACTCCATCTTCTTTGTCTCTATTATCAAGACAAGTCTCCTAGTCCAGTGCTAGAGATAAGAGGATTTGCTTTCCTCTTCCCATAAACATTTTATGGTACAATAAAGCTGCTGCGTGACTGAGTTAATTTATCTGCTTTTTGTCAAAATATATGTGTACTATGCCTCTATAAAAGCTGCATTCATAGGCCACACAGCTTTACATGTGTGTGTACAAGGGCATTTGTTAACATCAAACAAATGCCAATAGCTCTTTGAGTTGTTACCATTTAATTTTATTAGGTTTAAAGCCTACCCTATGTAACCAACTATAGGGTAGCATTACCTGTTTTGTCAGCAGGAAAGACAGGGGCTTGAAATCTTTTTTTTTCCCTCTGACTTGCTCTTAACTCACTCCTCTAATTTGGACCTCTCAGTTTTAGAATTCGTGTTTTAATTTTGGATTTGCTGTAAAATTTTTGTCTTGCTGGACTTATGCTACTTTTTATTTTATGCACCGCACTGGTTCAAAATTCTGGATTCCTAGAACAACAAGCCTGTTGATATCCACTGCCCAATTACTTCTTTGGCTCATCCTGCTCAGTGGAACTTCAAAATAAATAAGAAATTCTCAATCTACAGTTCTTCTAGCATGGCATCTATATCCTGGCTTGCTGTTGCTTAACAAGCCAGAATCACAGGCTAGAATTTATTTTGTCTGAGTGTTCTTGCTTGTATGTAATGCCAATTAAACCATAAACATAAATTTCATATTTCTCAGTGGCAGATAGAACCAACCAGACACAATGAGATCTCTGACCCCAAACAACTGAATACAATAAATACCAGCCAGTACTCCATATTCCATTTCTGGCCAAAGTACTAGAATATGTGGTGACCTCCCAGCTTACACAGACTTCTAGATGAGATGGTGGCCTCCCAGCTTCATGGATTCCTTGATGAAATGGATTATCTGGATCAATTTCAATCTGGCTTTAGGCCTAGTTGTGGGACAGAAACAGCTTTGGTTGCCTTAGTGGATGACCTTCACCAGGAAACAGAGGGGGAGTGTGTCCCTGTTGGTTCTGCTAGACTTCTCAGCAGTTTTTGATACCATCAACCATAGTTCTGGGTCACCTTGCTCGAACTCTTTAAGTGGCTTCATTCCTTCCTGTAGAGGCAAACCCAGAAGGTGGTGCTAGGGAACTCCTATTCCAACTCTTTGGCCACTGGGGTCATACAAGGTTTTGTTTTGTCCTTCATACTATTTATACTTGAAACCACTGGGAGAGGTTGTCCAGAAGTTTGAGTTTGGTGCCATCAGTATGTTGGTAACACCCAACTCCATCGCTCCTTCCCACTTCAATCCAAGGAAGCTGTTTCAATTCTAAACCAGTGCACATCTGTAGTAATGGACTGGATGAGAGTGAACAAACTGCCAACAGAAGACAGAGTTGCTTCTGGTCAGTCAAAGACACATCAGGGAATAGGGATTCAGCCAGCACTAGATGATGTTACACTCCTACTGAAGATGCAGGTTCGCAGTTTGGCGGTACTCCTAGATTCATCCCTGAACCTGGACACTCAGGTTTCCACAGCATTCAGAAATGAATTTGCACAGTTAAAACTAGTGTGCCAGCCACACCTGTTCCTTGGGATGTCTGAATTGGCCATGGTGATAACTACCTTAGTTACATCTTATCTGGATTACTATAATATGCTCAGCATCAGGCTCCTTTTGAAGAGTGTTCAGAAACTTCAACTGCTCCAGACAGATTGTTAATCAGGGCTAGCTACAGGGAGCATGCAACTCCCTTGTTGGAACAACTCCACTGGCTCCCAGTATGTTTCCATGTACAATTCAAAGTGCTGGCTATGACTTACTGTGATAATGGGCTCTCCCATTATCTGAGCAATACAGCTGAGTAATACAGTCTCTTCTCAAGGTAAACAAAGGGTTAGTGATGCAATGGTTTTAAACTACATTTATTGGTGGTCAGCATTATGAAAGAGCAACACAGATCACAGGAGACAACTGCCCAATAAAGATGACCGGTTTGGGGAGAAGATGCTTCCAAGTGAGAGGTTATAAAACTCGGGATGCTACAAGACAGAGAGAGACAAAGCAACTGACCAACAGACACTTTGGACTGATGGAGAAGTTGGGGCTGCTGCCTGCCTCACCTTCCCTAGAGAAGACTGATCATAAGCTGGGCAAAGGAGTCCAGACTCCCAGCTTCCAATGATAATCCAAGACCCAGAACACCCTCTGTCTCATGAGAAGAATAGGAATTTTCAGCTAGTTGGGTTAAGTCTTATGTTTATTCTAATCTTGGTTGAATACAGCTTAGCCTGTTTTTGTAACTTTGTAACTACTCATAAGTAACATCTGAAGGAAGATACTCTTTTGCTGATGTAAGACTGCTTTGCTTCCTTTAAGGATCTCCTCTTTTACATGTTCTCTTCACATGATCAGTGTGTGCACATGTATGCATATAGGACTCATCACCCAATGCAGAGTCAGAAGTTAAACCCCTCAGTAACTCCCACTAGGTTACTGAGTCATATGGTGTAAAACAGTGGTTGTGGTGGCAGCTAGATAGACTTCAGGGGTCCCCCTTCTCCTCCTCAAGAGTAGGAGACAAGGGCCAGACCCCCGTTACACCTATAAAGTCTTGTAAGCCTCAGGTCCAAGCTATTTGGAAGACTTTGAATGAATTTTGAAAATCTCATGAATACACCTTTTCCCTTTGTTACCCACATGCCCTTTTTTTCTGCTGCTCTTTCCAACTTCCTTCTTTGCTCACTTTTTTTGATATATCGATATTTGCATTACCTTCTGTCAGGACGGACAGATCCTAAAATCATCATTTGCTTTTTATAACCCCTTTAATTGCTATCTAATCACGCTAGCATCTTCTTGGTTGCATTAGTGTCTTCAGTCACAGATTATGTGACTCTTCCCCCAAGGTCAGGATGCCGGAAGCAACACTATTCTGTAAGAAAAACTTGAATATCAAAAAGATACCATGGTCTGGGAATACTTCCCATTTCACCACATATACCATCTCTCTCTCTCTCTCTCTCTCTCTCTCTCTCTCTTTGGTCATTGTTTGAAGGATCAGAAGAAATGCCACATTGGTCACTTACCGTAAAGGTGCATTCTTGAGGGGATGGATGATACGGGTCCTTTACCTGTGGGTTATGTCAGTCACCGCCCATGTGGAAGCAGGAAGTTACATCAGGTCTTTGTGATTCAGATTTCTTTGTCTCCTCCATCCTGAGTCCACGAGGCAAGTTCACTGACTAGCAAAGCCCTGAAAGGACGAAAGGAAAAATTGAGTAACACTGAAAAACCCCAAGATGGAATTCTGCCTCGGGATATGAGCAAGGATGCAGTCACTGGGTGGGGAAGGACCCGTATCATCCATCCCCTCAAGAATGCACCTTCACGGTAAGTAACCAATGTGGCATTCTCTGAGGGGAGGGGATGGTGTGGGTCCTTTAGCTGTGAGACGTGCCAAAGCTAGCCTAATACTGAAGGGTGGGAGTGACTGCAATGGAGAAACGTCAGTCCTTGATCACCTCCTGGAGCACTCTACGGTCAAAGGTCGCTTTGGCAGAGCGGAACTTATCCACCTTACTGTGTCTGATAAAGGTGGATGGAGTATTCCAGATTGCCGCCCTGAATATTTCCGCCAGAGAAGCATTGATGGAGAAAACAGCGGAGGTTGCCGCCAATCTAGTTGAGAGAGCCGTGACTCCCGATGGTCTGGGGAGTTTGGTAGAGTCGTAGGCTGCAAATATGCAGGCCTTTATCCATGTAGAGATGGTTTTCTGTGAGATCCTGGTTCCTAAAGACGACTGAGAAAAGGAAACAAACAGGGCATCACAATGCCGGAAGGGGGCTGTACGACTGATGTAAATCTTCAGTGCCCTCCTGACATCCAACTTGTGCCAGAGTTTTTCCTTCGGATGTGATGGATTTGGGCAGAAGGAAGGCAGGATAATCGGCTGTGAGACATGAAACTCAGAGATGACCTTAGGCTTGAACAACGGGTCAGAGTGGAGAGTCACAACATGTTCGTTGAAAGAACAGAGGTGTTCCCTCACCAAGAGGGCGGCTAACTCTGACGCTCTCCGTGCTGAAGTGATGGCCACCAGAAAGGCCACCTTGATGGTGAGTGTCCTGAGTGGCACCTTACAGAGAGGTTCGAATGGTTGCTTCAACAAGTGCCAGAGAACCAGGGATAGGTTCCACGATGGGAACCTATGTCAGACGGGGGGTGATATTATCGAGGCCCCCCTCAGGAAGCGTCTGATGTGTGGGTGCGAGGACAAATGGTCCTGGCCTGTGATGAAGGTGGAGAGCCACCACCTGTCTTTTAAAGGTGTTGGGGCGGAGACCCGTGTCTAGGTCCTTTTGTGGGAAGGCAAGGACATACTTCACTGAGGCCTTCTCATAGTTCTGCTGCCTTGAGGCGCATCATCATCTGAAGGCCCGCCATGTGGCTTCGTAGATTCTCCTGGTGGAGATGCATCTCGATGAAAGTAAGGTGTTGATGATGGAGTCTTCGTAGCCGTGATCCCTCGAGGCCTGCCACTCAACCTCCATGCTGTCAGCTGAAGCCAGTCTGGATCCGGATGAAGGACCGGTCCTTGAAGAAATAGGTCAGTCCTCTGTGGCAGGCACCAGGGGTCTTCAGTCGCCGTTTCCATCAGATCAGAAAACCAAGGTCTCCTCGGCCAATGAGGAGCTACCAGGGACACCTGTGCCTTCTCCTGGCGGATCTTCCGGCAAACCTTCCCTATGAGTGGAAGGGGAGGAAACAGGTACAGAAGACCTGCCGGCCAATGGGATCGCAGGGCGTCTGTCCCCTCAGCGTTGTGGTGTGGAAGCCTGGAGAAGAACCTGGTCAATTTGGAGTTGGACCGACTTGCAAACATGTCCACATCTAGTGGGCCACACCTGGACTGGATCCCGAGGAATACCTCCTGGTTCAGTTCCTATTTCCCTGGGAGGACTAGGTTCCTGCTCAGGTAGTCTGCTTGTTGGTTGAGGTCCCCCTGAAGGTATTGAGCAGTGAGGAACAACACTGTCCTCTCCAACCAGTAGAATAGGATATCTGCCTCCTGTTGCAAGGACCTGGATAAAGACCGGCCCTGTTTTGCTATCTAAGAATGGGCTGTGGTGTTGTCTGTCATCACTGTGACATAACGGTCCTTCAGGACAGGCGTGAAATGTTGTAGGGCTAAGCGTGCTGCCTGCAGCTCCAGCCAATTGATGCTGTGCGATTGTTCCTGCGGGCACTAAAGCCCTTGTGTCACTTGCCCCTGGCAAGTGTCCGAGATAACCAGGACTGAGTGTTTGACCGTGAACGGAGAGCCCTTGCGCAATGAGCTCCCCTGAATCCACCAGGATAACGAGTCCTTCACCTGTGGAGGAAGGAGAAGGAGAAGGGACCTCCTTAATGCAATCTCACTCTGATATGGCATTAGAAAGGCCTGTAGTGGTCTAGAGTGGAAACGCGCCCAGGGAACCACCCAAACACTGAAATCATGAGGCCTAGAAGCCTGGCCAGTGAGGATAGTGGGACTGTCCTCAGTGACCTGACTGTGCGTGCTTCTCACCGAAGTACCTCCTGTCGTTCCTGCGAAAGGGTGACTTTGGAATGGAGGGTGTCCATCTGCACACCTAGGTGGACAATGGTACGTGCAGGGGACAGGCTGCTCTTCTTGAAATTCACCAGGAAACCGTGGTCCTGCAGGTAGCAAATTGTGACCTGCAGATCCCTCTTTGCCTTTCCCAATGAGGAGGCCCTAAGTAGGATGTCGTCCAGATAGGAGTACAGATGTATGAGATCTTAGGTTGGCGATTAGAACTATCTTGGTTACTACTCTCAGTGCCAAGGCCAGACCGAAGGGAAGGGCTCTGAATTGGAAATGCTGGTCCCCGAATGCAAAACAGAGATATTGCCTGCCATCCTCGTGAATCATGATGTGCAGGTACACTTCCGAAAGGCCCAGTGAGACTAGAAAATCTCCCAGCTGCAGAGCCTCCCTGATGGACATGAGAGTCTCCATCCTGAACTTCTTGTAGCTGATGTGAGAATTGGTGTATTTTAGGTCCAGGGTGGACCGAAGGCTGCAGTCCTTCTTTGGAACCGTGAAGGAGTACACTCCTGAGAAACATTGAGATTCTGGGACCTCTTCTATGGTGGCGATGTCTCGTAGGTGGGCTATGGGATCTGCGAGGTCCCTTGCTTTCCTTGGGTTCTTGGGGACTGGGGATGGAAGGAATCTGCCCCCTGGTCTTGCGTCGAACTCGATCCGGTAACCATGGACTATCGTGGCTATCACCCACCTGTCTGTTGTCGAGTTCAACCAAGACGCAAGGAACAGATTGAGTCGGCCAGCCACTGGGGGCGCCCCGAGTCTGGATTGTTGACAGCCCTCCCCTTTGTTGATAGGAGGGTCCCCTTCTGCTGGCGCTTGATTGGGGTCCTGAAGTTTGTCTGATGACATAGTCATCTTGACCCAAGCGGGGCGAAAGGAATTGTAGTTCCACTGCTTTCCAAATCCTCTTGAGGAACGAAAAGAGTGGGAGGACTGAAAAGGGCATCTCCCACTTTTCTTGTCCAACTTCTTGAGAGTAGAGGGCATTGCCATCTTCTTGTCTTTGGTTTCGACAAAGATGCCCTTTAGGACCTCTTCCCCAAAAAGCTTGAGACCCTTGAACACAGAGGAGGCCAGAGCAGCTCTGTTGGGGGTGTCCACCTGCCAGTATTTCAGCCATATTGACCTTCTGACCAGCGTCAAGGCCCCGATGACTCAGGCTGAGAAGATCATAGCATCTTGGGACACATGAAGAAGAGGGTATGCAGAAATCTTGTGGAGTGCCTTCGGGTCAAGGTCCTGGATTTCCATGAGTTCCTGGAGCCAATCATGGCCGCTCGAGAGAAGAGGGATGTGACCAGATTGGCTCCCACACCGAAGGCCGTGGATTTATGGGCCTTCTTGATGGCCACATCGGCCCTCTTCTCATCTGGGTCTCTCAGGGAGCCCTCGCCTTTCTTAGGACGCAGAAAATTGGAAATGAGAGAGGCAACTGGACTGTAGACCACACGTGGCTTCAGATTGTCGAGGTGATACTGACTGGTGTTATAGTACTTCTGGGCTACTGTAGTGCCCCTCCTTCCCAGGGAGGGCTTATTACACTCATCGGTTACCAGGTTCCAGAAGGCCTCAGGAAAAGGAAGCTCTGGTTTCTTTGGGTGAGTGGTGTGCATCACTGCTACTACCTTCTCGTTGGTGGAGGACGTTGAGGGTGTCTGCTTCTGGTCGGAGGAGGAGATTTCCAGGGTGGCCAGTATCTTGCTGAGTAGATGGATGTACCACTCTCCTTGAAACAGCCTATCCAAGGTTTCCTGCTCCGATGTCTGGGAGTCAGAGATCTCGCCCTCTTCTTTGTCCCCCAGAGTTCCCAGTGTGCCCTCGCCAGAGGTCCCAGGCCCCCTGACAGCGTCTATGAGGTGATGCTCTTCCTTGGAATCCACAAGGGAATCCTCAGATGAATGGTTGGAAGGGGGATCCTTCCTCTTCTTAAGAGCGCAGGGCTGCCTTTGAAGGGATTTCCTAGCTTCCCTGTTGGAAGACTTGGACTTAGCCTTTCCGGGTCCCTTGGATTGGCTCCGGGAGCGCGACTGCATGTCATCTGCCTGGTTCAAGGGGAGAACCCCGAGGCCAAGGCACTAGTACTGGGACCCTCGGATGAGTCCTCATCCGAAAGCAGAGCACTTGAAAGGAGCTGTAGGGCTGCCTTGATGGCTCCCTTACGTTTTTGCGACGACCCTGCAAGGTGGGTGCAGCCTTTCCAGGCTCACCCACGTCCCCATGGACTGATGTCACCTCTGATTCCTCTGCACTGGAGGAGTGGGAAGATTAAATACCTCCTTGGGCTCTTCTGTTATTGCAGTAGGCAGAGGCCTGGTAGGCCAAGGCCTGGAGGGTCGAAGCCTGAGGATCCGAGGCCTGGGGTGCCAAGGCCTGAGGCACCAAGGCCTGGGAGGCTGAAGCCTGGAGGGCCAAGACTTGGGAGGCTTGGAAACTCAGGGCTTGGGACTGGTGCCCCAATGCCTGAGTGGCTAGGACCGGGGCTTGTGTATGGTGCCCAAGGCCTGGATGGCTTGGGAGGTCTGGGGAGGTGGAACTTGTGCCTGCCCGCCTCCCCCCATTGTGGTGGTCCCATCAATGAGGGGAGCCTCCGTGAGTGAAGGCTGGTCCCTATTCCCCCCATTGGGCTCGGATGCCTTGCTGGGGGTCCAAGCCTCCTTTATGCCAGTGTTCCCTGAGAGCAGGGAGGGCACAATGCGAGGGGGGAGATAGGAAGGTAGGTGCATCCAATCCCCGCACCCCCCAAAGGGCCTCTGTACCTGACCGGGGGCTCCTGCCCCCATCCATCTGTGGCAGCAGGATCCTGGTGCGTGCCAGGAGTTCCAGAGGGACGGATGGCTAATCGCAGCCCCAGAGGACTCCTCAGAGGCCAGCTTCTTCTTTGGCTGTGTTGGCCTCCTCCGCGGCTTCGTGGCCGTCGCCCCTTCCAGAGCCTTCCCAGCCATGATGGCCTGGGAGGCTCTCCTTGCCACCACCCTCTGGGGAACCCCTAGCAGAGGGTAGCCAGAGGCAGCAATGGCAACCACAACTCCGTTCGCGGCACCCAGTGCCCTCTCAGAGCAGCCAGGGTTGGGAGATGCATCCCCCGCTGCTCAGGGTCCTTCCCTGCTGGCTTAGAGGTCTCCTGAGCAGGCATGGTGTTCTCCATGGCTGCTGAAGGAGGAGGCCGCAGGAGGAATGAGCAAGAAGGGGGGGGGGTTGAGAGCAGCAGCTGGAGAAGCCGCGAGAGAAAGGGAAGGGGTTTTTTGTGTGTGTGTGTTTTTTAAAGGTGTAAGATTTGAATTGGAAAGCAGGCAGAAAAGGGCTAGGAACAGAAGGGGTAAGCAGAAATTGAGAAAAATAGAGAAAAAAATAGAGAAAAGGCAGAACAAAAGATACAAGGTAGATGGAGATTTTTCTACAACCGGCTGGGCGAAAGCTGGAAGTTAGAACCCGCCTCATGGACTCAGGATGGAGGAGACAAAGAAATCTGAATCACAAAGACCTGATGTAACTTCCTGGTTCCACCTGGGCGGTGACTGACATAACCCAGCTAAAGGACCTGTATCATCCCCTCCCTTCAGAGAATCTAGATTTTTCCTGTATTCCAAAGTAGATGGCAAACAGACATTCTGGAACCAATTCTGATAAATTAAGACCAGTTCTCAGAGTAAATATAGGGTTTATATCACTTGACTTGAGGTTATTATTCAAAACTGTAAGATGACATTTTCACACGATTAGCTGACTGAAGCCTAGCTACCTAGCTGTCAAGAAGTATTCTGAAATATACTTTAAATGCATTCTAGTTAGTCATCTCGCTGTCCAGCTCAATGTGCAGCATCAGCAACATTAACAGTAAAATACATTAAAACAAAGACAGATGTCTCAACAGGTAAAGTACACCTATGCAAATTGGTATTCAGGACCCTTATGAGGCTTGCTTGAAATACTTTAAATGGCAAACATAAAACATGCTTAAATTAGACACTGATCTGGGCTCAGGTTTTGCTTTAAAGAGTTCTTACCTTGGTATTGTAACACATTTTGTATTGCAATTCTGAGTGGTGATTGCTTTTTCAAGCTCATCCAGTTGTCCTGTCTTCTTCAACTTCTTGACCAAGCTTTTCACTGCTTTCTCACACCATTTTTCCTCTTGACCATTCTGTTCACCTCCACCAGCACCTCCTGAACCACCAGCAGACTTCTTCCACCCTAACAGTCTCTTCACAACAGGTGGGGTAAATGGCAATATAGATGACATGACCCAGGAGTAGTACAACTTACGCAATCAGTTGCCTTTACAACCTATGAAAAAGAAAACCAATGAGAAAGGTTAAGAGAACTTCTTTACCTTTCACTTAGTCTAAACAAAATTAAAACTTCTCAAAAGCCTTGAAATATTGATGACAGCATAAAAGGCTGTAAATGCTAATTTTAAACTTCCTTTGCCAATTATAATAAATATTCTGTTCTGCAACCTTAAAAAAAAGTTCCTTAAACAAACTGTGATCAATCTTTTTATATAGGTTCAGTGGTATAGTGGACCCAGGGGTCAAAGGATCAAAGTACCATGCCTTTTTGATTAGCAGAAACTATTACATTGTCTTCTAACCCACCCCTGGTTTCCTCTGTTCCCTAGAATCATAGAATCATAGAATTGTAGAGTTGGATGAGACCACGAGGGCCACCCAGTCCAACCCCCTGCCATGCAGGAAATCACGATCAAAGCATCCCTGACAGATGGCCATCCAGCCTCTGTTTAAAGACCTCCAAGGAAGGAGACCCCACCATGCTCCAAGGGATTGCGTTCCACTGCCGAACAGTTCTTACTGTCAGAAAGTAACTCCTAATGTTGAGGTGGAATCTCTGTTCCTGGAGCTTGCATCCATTGCTCCGTGTTCTAGTCTCTGGAGCAGCAGAAAACAAGCTTGCTCCATCCTCAACGTGACACCCCTTCAAATACTTAAACAGGGCTATCATATCACCTCTTAACCGTCTTTTTTCCAGGCTAAACATACCCAGCTCCCTAAGTCTCTCCTCATAAGGCATCGTTTCCAGACCTTTCACCATTTTAGTTGCCCTTCTCTGGACACGCTCCAATTTGTCAATATCCTTTTTTAATTGTGGTGCCCAGAACTGGACACAGTATTCTAGGTGAGGTCTGACCAAGGCAGAATAGAGCGGCACTATTACTTCCCTTGATCTGGACACTATACTTCTACTGATGCAGCCCAAAATCGCATTGGCCTTTTTAGCTGCCGCATCACACTGTTGACTCATGTTCAACTTGTGGTCTACTAGGACTCCTAGATCCCTTTCGCACGTAGTCTCATTCAGCCAGGACTCCCCCATCCTATATCTATGCATTTCATTTTTTTGCCATAAGTGCAGTACCTTACATTTCTCCGTATTGAATTTGATTTTCTTAGCTTTGGCCCAGCTCTCCAGTCTATCCAGGTCATTTTGAATGTTGATCCTGTCCTCTAGGGTATTAGCTACTCCTCCTAATTTGGTGTCATCTGCAAATTTGATAAGTATGCCCCTAATTCCCTCATCCAAGTCATTGATAAAAATGTTGAATAGCACTGGGCCCAGGACAGAACCCTGTGGCACCCCACTGGTCACATCTTTCCAAGACGAAGAGGAGCCACTGCTGAGCACCCTTTGGGTTCGGCCGGTCAACCAATTACAAATCCACTGAACTATTAACTTGTCTAGCCCACATTTTACAAGCTTGTTTGCAAGAATGTCATGAGGAACCTTGTCAAAGGCCTTACTGAAATCAAGGTATACGATATCCACAGTGTTCCCTTCATCTACCAAGCTGGTAATTTTATCAAAAAAAAAAGATCAGATTAGTCTGGCATGACTTGTTTCTCTGAAACCCATATTGGCTTTTTGTGATTATGGCATTGCCTTCTAAATGTTCACAGACTCTCTGTTTAATGATCTGCTCTAGAATCTTCCCTGGTATTGATGTCAGACTAACTGGACGATAATTGTTGGGATCCTCTTTTTTCCCATTTTTGAAGATGGGGACAACGTTTGCCCTCCTCCAGTCCACTGGGACTTCTCCTGTTATCCAGGAGTTCTCAAAGATTATTGCCAATCGCTCTAAGATTATATTTGCCAGCTCTTTTAATACTCTTGGATGTAGTTCATCTGGTCCTTGAGATTTAAATTCATTTAGTTTAAGAAGGTATTCCTGTACTACCTCTTTACTTACTCTGTGCTGGATTTCCCCTATTGTGTCCTCTGTTCCCTTATCCTCATGTTGATCACCCTTTTCCTTTTCTGAAAATACTGAGGCAAAGAAGGTGTTGAGTAATTCTGCCTTTTCTCTGTCCCCTGTTAGCATTTTGCCATCTTCCCCGCGTAGTGGCCCTACCATTTCCTTCTTCCTCCTTTTACTGCGGACATGCCCAAAAAACCCTTTTTTTATTGTTCTTAATCTCTCTAGCAAGCCTGAGCTCATTCTGCACTTTAGCTTTTCTGACTTTACTCCTACACGTGTTCGCTATCTCTTTGAATTCTTCTTTGGTGATTTCCCCCTTTTTCCATTTCCTATACATGTTCCGTTTAAAACTTAGCTCTGTTGAAATTTCTTTAGTCATCCATCCTGGTTTCTTGAGATACCTCCCATTTTTCTTCCTCAATGGTACTGTTTGAAATTGTGCCTTCAGTATCTCCCTTTTGAGAAAGTCCCATCCGTCTTGAGGTCTCTTCTCTTTTAGTATTCCTGACCATGGGATCACCCCCAGTGTTTCCCTGAGTTTATTGAAATCAGCTCTCCTAAAGTCGAGAACGCGTGTCTGACTATGCCTGGCTTCTCCTTTCCATTGTATAACAAACTTCAGGAGAACATGATCACTCTCACCTAAGGATCCCACCACTTGCACCCCATTAACCAGGTCATCCCTGTTGGTTAGGATCAGATCTAAAATAGCTGACCCCCTTGTTGCCTCTTCCACCTTTTGGACCATGAAATTGTCTTCCAGGCAAGTCAGGAATTTGCTAGACCTTGAAGTTTTGGTTGAGTTAGATTTCCAGCAAATATCAGGATAGTTGAAGTCACCCATCACTACTACATCTCTCCTTTCTGCATGTGTGGTCATCTGTTCTAGAAAGGCATCACCCATGTAATGGAGGGAAAAGGACAAGATTAAATAAATTATTTTGGTATATATCACAGAAGGAGGGAGGACTTGGTCTTCCCAAAATAAAAGGATATTATGAAGCTAATCAATTGAGATATGTTATAGAAGGAATTGTAGGACAGGGGGATTTAGAATGGTTAGAGATAGAAACAGGGAGAACAGAAAAGAGAATATGGAACATATTTTTTGATAATTTTACAAAAAAGGAAATTAAAGGAATTGAGAACCCATTTCTGCAAAATATATGGTAAATATGGTATAAATATAAGAGAGAATTTTTGTCTATTGATTCAGTATTAACACCAGTTATAATGGGGAATAAATTCCCTATTCCAGGCATTCTCCCATTCCTCTAGACTGATTACCTCACCGATATCTTTTGCCCATTTTATCATTGAGTCTTTTATCAATTCTTTCTCCAGTTCTCTCAACAACAATATGTTATAAAATTTTGTTATTTTACCCTTGTCTGTGGCCCAAACTATTTTATCAATTTCATTCTGTTCTTTCACAAAGCCATATTGGACTTTGTCTTCTTTAAATTTACCCTCTATCTGAAGATATCTAAACCAGTTCATCCTGAGACCTTGTTGTTGTAACTCCTCTTTCGTTAGTAACCTATATTCTTTTTCATTTACCCATTTTATCAACCCTTTATATTTAACCCATTCCTCTTCTTTTGTCCATCTGGCTTGGAATGCCTCAACCGGGGACAGCCACATTGGGATACCGTTATAAAATTTCTGTTTTACATTATCCCAGATCTTCAACAAAGGTCCCGTCACTGTGTGATTTCTAAATTCCTTGTCTATTTTTACTTTCTCATACCACACATATGAATGAATGCATAATTTAATGTCACAACATTCCAGATTTAAGAGCCTCGAATTTTCCAATTTAATCCAATCGCAAATCCATTTTAGTCCGCAAGCCATATAATACACTCTAAGATTAGGTAAGGCTAACCCCCCCACCTCTCTTTGGCATCTATTAAGGTTGACCATTTTAGCCTTGGCTTCCGGCCATTCCAAATGAAGTTTTTTAGATCCCTATTCCATTCCGCAAAGGGTTTCTCATTGTTCAATATGACAAAATTTTGATACAGAAAAATCATTCTCGGTAAAATATTCATTTTAATTGTGGCGATCTTCCCAAGTATGGATAAATTAAGTCTCTGCCATCTTTCTAGATCCTCCCTTATTTTTTTCCAGGTTCTTCCATAGTTATTCTCATATAATTCCCTGTTTCTTTTACTAATCCAGATGCCTAAATATTTTGCTTTCTTTTCAACACTACATCCGGACTTGCATCTTAATTGTTCCTCTTCTTCTTTTGTTAAGTTCAGCGGAATTATAACCGTTTTATCCTTATTGAGTCTGAAGCCTGATAGTGAGCCAAACCTATTTATTTTCTCTAGTAGTTTCGTTATGTTATCTAAGGGTTCCTGAAGTATTAGCAATAGGTCGTCAGCGTAGTCCAATGTCTTGTACTCGTGTCCTTTAAGTTTTAGTCCCGGTATTGTTCTGTCTTCTCTAATTTGTTTGTTTGTTTAGTGCTTCCATGGATAATATAAATAGAAGGGGAGAGAGCGGGCATCCCTGCCGCGTTCCTTTCTGAATGCTTATTTCCAGTGATCTCTCTCCATTCACCATCTGCGCCTTTTGAGTTTGATATATATGCCTAATGCTTTGTAAAAACTCCTGTCCGACCCCTATCTTCTCCAGTACTGTTCTCATGAATGGCCATTTTCATGAGAAAAAAATTGATTGTTACTTTGTAAGCTTAAATAATTAAATAAACATATATTAAAAAAAATAATGGGGAAAAAATTCCCAAATAATTTGAAGGAAAAAATGGGAAAGGAATTATAGAAAAGAGGACTAGATAAAATAGAGGGATGGATAGGATGGATGAATGAGAAAGGGAGTATAAGAGAGAAATTATGTGGAATGAAAATTTCATGGTTTAATTGTATACAGTTAGAACAATGGATTAAAAACTGGGAAAAGAATCATAAAGAAACAAGGGAATTTACAAAATTTGAAAATTTGGTGAAAAAAGGTGAAAAGAGGGATGATAATGAAAGTATGAAAGGTATTACAAGTGAATTATATCTCTCTGGCTTTTCTTCGCAAACGAAGATTCAGGGAGGACTCATCCCGCGCTTTCTGCAAGCGCGCTGATGACTAAAAAGGCCAATCCGAGATAAACAAGTCCGGTTGCGATTCTTTCTGCGTTGTCGTTTCTCTTCAAGACTTGTTCGTCGTGAGTTCTCAAATAAGGCTGCAGCATTGTGGATAGTGCGTCTCCATGCCTAGGAGAGCACTGCTTGTTCCATATGGAGAGGGGCCTAGAAAAGGTGGCCTAACGAAAGCTCATCCCCAACTACCTGGTTGGCTAGCCGCGGCCAACGGGAATCTTCTGATGTGGTCAAACCAAGTGAATTATATAAAATATTGATAAAAAAATAAGGAAAAAAAAGACAAAGCGGAATATTTAAAGAGAATATGGGAGGAAGATTTGAAACAAAAAATTGGAGATCATGAATGGGATAAAATATGGAAACAAAGACATCTAAAAAATATGTCCATACGGATAAAAGAAAATTATTATAAAATAATATGGAGATGGTATTTGACACCAGCAAGATTCAATAATATAGATAAGAATAACTCTAAATATTGTTGGAGAGGTTGTCAAGAAATAGGTACATATATGCATAAGTGGTGGAATTGTAAATTTGTACAGCAGTTTTGGGAAATGGTTTTCATAGAAATAGAGAATATTCTGAATAGAAATATAGAAAGGAAACCGAGCATAGCATTGACGTCAATTTATAAGGGAGAGAATGGGAACCAAGCAGAAAAGGATTTAATAACAAATTTATTAACGGCAGCAAGATTAATTATAGCAAGATATTGGAAATTGCAAATAAATGTACAAGTGGAGGAGTGGTATAAAGAAGTTTGGAAGACGGCAATAAATGATAAGTTAACATGTAGAATTAAAGTAAGAAGAGGAAGTTGGAAAGAAAGTGACTTTGATAAAATTTGGAAAGTATTTGTTAAAAAAGTATTACAGACAAAAGATGGGAGGTTACCTCCATGAAAAGAAATGAGATTCTGGAAAGATTAGGTAAGGGATAATGACTCCGGTGAAGGGGAGCACTGAGGTGGGGGGGGGGGGTAGGGGAATTAATATTTTTTAATAGAATTATTGTAAAGAATCTATGTTAACTTTTGAAATTAGTTAATAGAAAAATTGCGATGTTTATAGTAATTTTATGTGTTATACTAACTAAGTATTGATTGGACAATATAATGTATGATTAGAAAATTAATAAAAATATATTTAAAAAAAAGAAAGGCATCATCCAATTCCTCTGTCTGACTTGGGGGTCTGTAATAGAGTCCCACAATAACATCCCTGTTGTTTCCCTCCCCTTTAATTTTTATCCAGATGCTCTCCACCTGGCTTCCAGAATTGATGTCATGGATCTCTTCCCTGGTGTAAATATCCCTGACATAAAATGCTATTCCTCCTCCTTTCCTGTTTGGCCTATTTCTCTTATAAAGGTTATACCCCTCTATTCCTACATTCCAATCATGAGACTCATCCCACCAGGTTTCAGTAATGCCTATTATATCATACTTGCTTTGTAGTGCTAGGAGTTCAAGTTCATCTTGCTTATTTCCCATGCTCTGTGCATTAGTGTAGAGACATCTAAGACCATGTGTTCCCTTTACTTGCTGCCTGTGCAAGTTTTTTTGCCTCCCACTGTTGGGTCCTTGCGCTATTTGCCTTGTTCCCTCTATGACAGTTTGACTATTTTCTCCAGCCCTTTTGCCTTCCAGAATACTGTCTCCCTCCCCCATTTGACTCAGTTTAAAGCCCTCCTGATCAAATTCTTGAGACTGTAGGCAAAAATGCTTCTGCCAACTGTTGTGAGATGCACCCCATCTCTTGCCAGAAGTCCCCCCTCATAGAAGCGCAGCCCACGATCCAAGAATCCAAATTGTTCTCAGCGACACCATCTACAGAGCCCGTTGTTTCCATCGGTTATTTTCCTCTCCCTTCCTGGACCATGCCCTTCAACTGGCAGAAGAGACGAGATGACAACCTGTGCATCCATTTCTTTCAGCTTCCTCCCCAGAGCAATTTTAAACTCCCTCTGAGTTTAAAATTGCCCACAGTACCTGGAGTGGAAATACAATATGCACTGGCCAAGTTCCTACAACAAGGAAACTGAGGGTAACATCACATTCATAGAGATATATGATTACTATCAGTGAACTACAGTAGCACGTAACTGATTCACGATTGCAATGCATAACTGAAATGTTCAATGACACCACACCACAGGCACAATTGCACCACATGCTGTCAACTCCCTCTCGAAGCCTAAAGCCACTGCATGCAAGCCCTGTCGAAGAACAGTCACTGAGCAGCTGACAGTACTGTACTGTAAGATCCCCATACACTGAAAAAACAAGAGAAAACAGGAGAGCAGGAAGCAACGCGAGAGCACAAGATAACTGCATCCCACTTCCTCATTGTCCATTACCTTGCATTTTCAATTGAATATTCATCTGTACAGCACAGGAGCTCCATTCTGCTGATGTCCACTAAGATTAGCTGCCTTTATTACTTTCATTAAATTAAAATTGGTTTTTCTAGACCTCTTTGAACCACGGATAACAAACTGTCAATATGGGATCTGCAGATATGGGAGTCCAACTGTATTTGGGGTGGTTTTACAAAAGATGTGTTCCTATTAAATATGAAAACTGCTAGAAACTATTTTAGATTAACATAACCACCACAGCCTTTCAACTCTTGCTGGGAGCGCTGTTGTAGAAACTCTTCTAGGGAGGGATCTGCACTTTAAAAAATTACCACTACATACTATATAGGAATGCAGCAACTACTAATACAATGGAGAATGTACACTGCTAATAATGTGCCTTTTGCTGCTATCAAATAGATGGCAGAGAGTATGCAGAAAACCTATGAAGGGACAGACTTGATTCTTAGGTGTTAACTCTTTTCTAAGGCACTAGTTCTTCCTTTCTCTGAAGAATACCTACATAATTACATCAGGATTCATGTACCCAGATGCTCTGGCATAGCTTCAGCTGCATGCAGAACAATATGCAGATTAATCCCACATGTACTAACATTAGTCCATCTAATTTTGATAAGCCTATTGCTTGGTTGTGTCCACAAACTGTCTGCATGATTCATTAGACTTTAGCAATCCCTATAAACTAGTTTTCAACTAACATTCATCCCAAACCTATCATTTGTCATTGGCATTTAAATGGAAGTTATCAGAGGTATTTTTTGCCCACAGTAGTAGAATCAGAGCTTACTAGCTGTACCCTGTTGTAGAGTGGATACAATTTAAATTACCAAGAGATCCATTTACACTGTTATTTAAATCAGATTCTTAAGTTAGATCCTAAATTTTAAAAAAGTATAATTGGTTGCTTTAACCATAAACACACACTTGATCAAACTAAACAGAAACTTCACAAAATTCAAATTCCCTAAATATTAAGCTATAGCTGATATCATATATTAGGTTTGCATACTATATATGATACAATCACATAACTAAGTGGTGGTTGTGCTACATCATTCTTCTACTGAATACCAACATTGTGAATCTAGCCATGTATCTGTCAATGTATTTGCTATTTTGGCAATTTCAATAAGTCAAGGAGTCTCTCTGGCTTTTCTTCGCAAACGAAGATTCAGGAAGGACTCATCCCGCGCTTTCTGCAAGCGCGCTGATGACTAAAAAGGCCAATCCGAGATAAACAAGTCCGGTTGCAAAAAGCACAGCAGGTCTCCTTGGGTGATGTTTTTGGGTTGTAATTCTTTCTGCGTTGTCGTTTCTCTTCAAGACTTGTTCGTCGTGAGTTCTCAAATAAGGCTGCAGCATTGTGGATAGTGCGTCTCCATGCCTCCCGGTGTGAGGCCAGGGCGGACCACTGTTGGTGATCAATTTGGCTGAGCCTGAGATGTTGTTTCAGGGAGTCCTTGTATCGCTTTTTTGGAGCGCCCTTCTTACGCTGACCCGTGGTGAGTTCACTGTAGAGTAGTATTTTTGGGAGGCGATGGTCCTCCATCCTAGAAACGTGCCCTGCCCAGCGCAGCTGTGTTCTCAATATCATGGCCTCAATGCTGGTGATCCCTGCTTGCTCAAGGACAGCAACATTCGTCACATAGTCAGTCCAGTGTATATTTAGGATTGTGCGTAGGCAGCGCTGGTGAAAGCGCTCGAGGAGTCGTAGGTGGTGGCGATAGGTGACCCATGTTTCAGATCCGTAAAGGAGGATAGACAGTACGATGGCTCTATACACACTGATTTTTGTGCTTTGCCTCAGGTGTTTATTGCTCCAGACTCTTTTGTGAAGTCTTCCAAATGCACTATGTGCCTTTGCTAATCTGTGATCGATCTCTTTGTCAATCTTGGCATCTGAGGAGATGATGCTTCCCAGGTAGGTGAACTGCTGAACGGACTTGAGCACTGATTTGCCGACGGCAATGTGGGGATGGTGGTGTTCGTCCTGTGGTGCAGGCTGGTAAAGAACTTCTGTTTTCTTCAGGTTGACTTCTAGCCCAAACAGCTCTGCAGCTGTTGCAAAGCAGGATGTTAGGCGCTGCAGAGCTGCTTCTGTGTGGGCAACAAGGGCAGCATCATCGGCGAAGAGCAGCTCACGGACTAGATAGTTTAGAGTCTTAGTGTGAGCCCTCAGACGGCTTAAGTTAAACAGGCTACCATCAGTACGGTAGCGTATATAGATGCCGTCGTCTTCTTCAAGCTCTGCCATAGCCCTTTGGAGCATCGTGCTAAAGAAGATTGTAAATAAAGTTGGTGCAAGAACATCACCTTGCTTCACTCCATTAGTTATTAGAAAGGGCTCTGAAAGAGCATCGCCATATCTGACTTGACCACGCTGGCCCTCGTGTAGCAAGATAATCATTTTAAGGAATTTGGGGGGACATCCTAGTCTTTCCAGGATCTGCCACAGACCTTTTCTACTTACAGTGTCAAAGGCTTTGGTGAGGTCGACAAATGTTACATAGAGACCCTTGTTCTGCTCCCTACATTTTTCTTGCAGTTGCCTAAGGGCAAATACCATGTCTGTAGTGCTCCTATTGGCTCTGAAGCCACATTGGCTTTCAGGGAGAAGTTCTTCTGCAATAGCAGGAACTAGCCTGTTCAGGAGTATCCTTGCAAGGATTTTTCCAGCAATAGAGAGCAGTGTTATGCCTCGATAGTTTCAGCAATCGGATTTTGCTCCTTGTTTCCAAACTTCAGGTGGGATTCCATCAATCCCAGCTGCCTTGCCATTTTTCATCTGCTGTATGGCCTTAAGGGTCTCTTCCAAAGTGGGAGCTATGTCCAATTCATTTTTCATTGGTTTTTGTATCATATCTTGGATAGCTGAGGCTTGGACTACTCGGTTGGCGCTAAAGAGACTTTGAAAATGTTCAGCCCAACGATTTAGGATGGAGGCTTTATCAGTAATTAATGTTTGACCATCTGTACTGTATAAGGAGCTTTGGACCTGATAAGTAGGTCCAAACACTGCTTTAAGAGCTTCATAAAATCCTCTATGATCACCCAGATCTGCACAGCATTGTGTCTTTTCTGCTATATTGATCCACCACTTGTTCTGCATGTCTCGGAGTTTTTGTTGTAGTTTGCTACATGTGAGGCGGAAAGCTGCTTTTCTTACATGACAGGTTGGCTGGGTGAGGTATGCCTGGTGAGCAGCTCTCTTCCTTGCCAACAGCTCCTGGATCTCTTGGTTGTTTTCATCAAACCAGTCTTGATTTTTCTTGTGGGAGAACCCGAGGGATTCTTCTGCAGACTGGAGGATACTGTTTTTGATATGTTGCCAAAGCACTGTAGGAGAAGGATCTGTAGGATGGTCTTCAAGTTTCGTTTGTAGATTTGCCTGGAAGTTGTCTCTCATGGTAGCTTGTTGAAGATTGTTGACTTGGAGTCTCTTCTTTAAGATGCCACCCCTCATAGGTTTGAACTTAAGATGAAGATTTAGCTTACATCTGACAAGGCGATGATCTGTTTGGCATTCTGCACTGGGCATCACTCGTGTATGACGGACATCACGAATGTCTCTCTGACGGACTAGAACGTAGTCAATGAGGTGCCAATGTTTGGATCGGGGATGCATCCAGGTTGTCTTCAAGCTATCTTTCTGCTGAAAGATTGTGTTTGTAATAGTCAGCTGTTGTTCTGCACAGAACTCTAGCAGGAGGCGTCCGTTATCATTGCAATTTCCAACACCATGCTTGCCTAAGACACCTTTCCAGGCTTCGGAGTTCTTTCCTACTCTGGCATTAAAGTCACCAAGGATAATAATTTTATCTTCTACAGGGACTTTTTGTATGAGTTGGCGTAGGTCTGTGTAGAATTTGTCTTTCTCTACAGGGTCGGCTTGCATAGTTGGGGCATATATACTAAAGAGAACAACACGTGGGAGGCGTAAGGAAATAATGCGATCAGAGTGTCCTGACGGCAAGGTTTCGAGTTTGGAGGCAATGGAGTTTTTAATCATAAAACCTACTCCTGACAGATGTTTTTCGGTTTTGGGTTTGCCAGACCAGTAAAGTGTGTAGCCGGCGCCATGTTCTTTAAGGCTGCCTTCCTCATGGAAGCGAACTTCACTAAGAGCAGCGATGTCAATATTAAGCCGTGATAGTTCAAGGGCTATTAGGGCAGAACGACGCTCAGGCCGTCCACTATCTTCAGAGTCTTGCATGGTTCTGATGTTCCAGCATGCAAGTGTCAGTTTATTTACACCTTTGGAGGCCGGTGTGTGCCTCTGTTTCTTTGCCTTGGTTTGACCGCATCAGAAGATTCCCGTTGGCCGCGGCTAGCCAACCAGGTAGTTGGGGATGAGCTTTCTTTAGGCCACCTTTTCTAGGCCCCTCTCCATATGGAGCAAGCAGTGCTCTCCTTAAAAAAGGCTGCTTGGTCGTTCAGAATGCTGCCGAACAAGACTGTCATCTCCCGGGTCAGGCTTGAGCGACCAATGTCCTGAACCGCCTGCATGCAGGGTTGGGGCTGCGGCTTCCAGTGCATCTTTACACCTGCCGGTTTCGTCCCTCGCCAGTCGCTACAGGGCTTTTTTGGAAATGGATTTGTCCTTCGAGCCTGTGCAATGGATTTTTCTGGTGGAGCGCAGCGTGCACAGAACTGGCCTCACTCTTTAAACCAGAGATTCATCTGCCGTGGCCTTGCAAGCATGGACGTGGCAGTGAGGTCCTCGGGCCGTAGGTTTGATTAGAGTTTCCTTCTCTTAGATGGTTGACCTTACAGGGTTGGACGAGCACCATCTGCCCGGGTTTGGGATTGGAGTTTTCCTTCTCCTAGGACGGTTGCCACAAGGCTAGAGAGCCCATCCTGCCCTTTGACGCTCTTTGTCAGACCCTTCGGTTTTGACCTGTCTGGCATGGGAGACCCTACCAGTGGCTATTATGCCACCGCCAGCATAGCTCAAAACATCATTAGGGTACGCAAGCTTCTCTCCCACGACAAGGGGGCGTCAATGGAGAGGAAGTCAAGGAGTACAGTGATTCTTAACCTGTGGGCCGGGGACCCTCAGAGAACCCCATGTCCTCACAAGGGGTCCACGAAGGCCTGAAGGTTGCTTGGCTCACGTCCTGCATGTAGTAGAGTGGCCATGTGACAGGAGTCAAGGCAAAGGCAGGCTAGCTGGCTGGGCCTGCACATTGCCATTCAATCCGCCTCCGTCACACACTTATAGGAAGAAGAAGGAGAAAAGTCTTCCCTCCCCCCTCCAGTGCCTCTAAAGTAAGGTTTAATGGATGGTGTAATTGTAAACATCACCCAAGGAGACCTTCTGCTGTGCTTTCTGCAACCGGACTTGTTTATCTCGGATTGGCCTTTTTAGTCATCAGCACGCTTGCAGAAAGCATGGGATGAGTCCTTCTGAATCTTCGTTTGCGAAGAAAAGACACACAGACACACACACACACACAGAGAGAGAGAGAGAGAGAGAGAGATTATTATTATCAAATATTGTTGTTGTTGTTGTTGTTTTAAATCTTAAGTATTGGGGGCCTGCAGTAACAAAGGATATTTAAAGAGCGTCCCTGGTAAAGAAAAGGTTAAGAGACACTGAAGTAGTACACTGAAGGCACTGATAAATAGGTACTGAACATGAAACATATACTCTACTGGAACTCCACTTACACTACTATGAACTGAATGTAGACATTATATGGTGGCCAGAAAAAAAATAACCACATGTACAAGGGGACTTATGTGTGCAAAAAGCACCATCAGGATGCCAGCCTTTATGATACAATACACTGTTTACCTTTGGACAACTTAGTTTTTATGAACATATCAAAATCCATTAGAATTATACTGTCCACACAGCACAAGAAATGTGTTTTGGGGGAACAATTTCTAATCTTGACCAGAAGCAATGATGCTAGAAGTTACTGAGCTGACAAGTGTTTTCTGAGATGTAACCTCACATGTTCACATTCTCTAACTGATAGGGAGAGAAACACATTTCTAATTAGAGCATTACTAAATCAGTTGCAGAAATCAGGCAGTTATTAGGCACAGAAGTAAAAGGTCAACCAGATGGAACAGTGGTTGAACTTAAGACTTGTTATTTCCTTGTCCCCTTTTATTAAACCATAATATAAGAACACAAGCTGTTTGAGTGCATGACAAAGATGTTTTCTTCCTGGTTTTTTAAATTTTCAATTAAAAGCATAAGAGGGTCAAAGTAAGTTTTAAGAGATTGCAATTTAGATCCCAATGTTCTGTTCATGCATGGAAGAAGTTTGAATTCCTCAGAGAGTTTGAACTCACAGGACACTTCCTCAAACCTGACTCTTCTCAAAAGTTAGAATCCAAGCTCACGTTTTCATTTAGTTCAGATTTCATTATAAATAAGGTTATTTTAAAGAGAAAAAATATAGCTGAACTTGGAATTTTAAAAGCCAATTTAAATATTAAAATTTTTCAGTGTATAGAAAAACTATTGGTTTTCATCTGCTTTCCTTTGTACATATACATACAGGTGAAATATTCTGACAGTAATGGCTCTATACACTGGGCATGTAGTTTAACAGTTCTGTTAATAAAAAGTAAAGCTAGCAGTCCAAGATTCAAGCAAAGAATGGATATTTACTATTTCATGCAAAATAAAAGTCCCAGGGAACAAATTTTAGTTAACTACAGAATATTAATTCTCAGTATTATTACTAATCTCCCTCAAACTACAAAAATTTAAATCTGCTCGCCACAGGAAGTACAGGGCTAGGGGATGCTGCATTGTTTTGACTGAACTGTTTTTAAGAGGGTTTTATATTTTTTAATGTCATTTTCTTCTTTTACTCAGTTGTGAATTGTTTTAATAGTATAGTTTTAATGTTTACTTTTTGCATGTTTTTAATTGTAGAAGTTGCTCCCTCCCCGCCCCCACAATATCTGCAGAACCAATATCCGCAGTTTCAGTTATCCACGGCTGAAAAAACAGGGAAACATACCATAGAGTCGTGCTGGAAAATAGGTCCTCCAATGCAACTCTATATAATGTTTGTACCGGAAGCCCTGTATTTTAATAGGATTCGCAATTATCCATGGTTTCATTTATAAATGGTAAATCTGGGAACATATTCCCCTGCCGATACAGGGGCGACCTGTATTGTTCTTTAAATTGTGAGCCGCATTGAGTTCCAGTTTTGTTTTTTTAAAAAGCAGGAAATATTACTACTACTACTACTACTACTACCACTACTTTCCCTTTAATAAATATAAGTTCTCTTCCCAAGTTTGCACTGTACCTTGGAGGTACTAATAGTCTATATGAGGGGAGGCTAGAGAGAGAGTACAAGCCCCTAAACATTTTATAGGGTTCTAACGGTTTGCAAAAAATATTTTTAATGATTATAGATGAAATCAGCTACCATAATGCAGCATAGATAAAAACAGACATTACACGCTATAAATCTAATTGCTAGGCCCAAGTAGAGTAGATGGACAGGTTGCTTACCTGAAACCATAGATCTTCAAGTGGTCTTCTGTGAATTCACACAGTTGGGTTATTCCTGCGCCTGTGCAGTGCATACGGAACCTTCTAGTATCGCTAGGCAGAATGTGCATTGATACATTTTTGGCAGTAGTTCCACCCACAATAACGGTCCCTTAAAAGGCTCTCCCGCCTAAATCCCCTCAGTTGAATAACGCCACAATCAGCAGCATCAGGAACATTAAGCACATATGCAATAGTAGGACATAGAGGGGAGGATGGGCGGGTCTGTGTGAATTCAGAGAAGACCACTCGAAGATCTATGGTTTCAGGTAAGCAACCTGTCCTTCTTCTTCGTGGTCTCTGTGAATCACACAGTTGGGTAGACTAGCAAGCTTCCCCACTGGAGGAGGGTATGTCCTATACATCATTAGACGAGGACTCTTCACATTAGCCTTGAAAGGGATTTCTCTACCCCCCCTTTTTTTTTGCACATTCCACAATTACTAACCCAGTCTCATCATAGCAGTATACACATCTCAACATAGAAGTAAATCAACAGTGAAATGTTCAACATGAATACACTCACTTAATGAATGGAGGACAGAAGCACTGCCCTCCCAAAAGCAGCCTCGTTCCTAGAACGAGAGTCCAGTCTGTATTGTGAGATAAATGTCAATGGTGAAGACCAGGTCGCAGCATGGCAGACATCCTCTAGAGTCTGGAGAGTAACGCAGTCGAAGTGGAGACAGCTCTCGTAGAATGTCCACGAATTCGTGGAGGCAACGGCTTCTTGGCCAGTTCATAGCAGAGATCTATGGTCGACGTCACCCACTTCGAGAGACGCTGCGGCAAAATCGGTGCACCCCGCTTGGAGTCAGCACAGGAGACAAAGAGCTGGGGTGATTGTCGGAACGGAGCAGTCCGTTGTATGTAGAAGGCAAGCGCCCTCCTCACATCCATGGAGTGGAAGGTCCTTCGGGTCCTGCATCAACGCCGGTAGGACAATAGGTTGGTTGAGGTGGAAGCTAGAGAGCACTTTAGGAAGAAAAGAAATGTCTGGTCTCAGGACCACCTTGCGCTTGTGGAAACAGATATATGGAGGGTCTGATCGGAGAGCACATAGCTCTCCAGCCCGACGGACGGAGGTGATAGCAACCAGGAAGGCAGTCTTCCAAGTCAGCAGCCGGAGATCGGTTGAAGCCAGAGGTTCAAAGGATCGTCTCACCAACTGAGAGAGGACAAGTTCGAGGCTCCAGGCCGGCACTGGGTCGAGCACCGGAGGATGGAGGTTAACATATCCCTTCAAGAACCTCTTCACCGTCGGATCCTGGAAGGGGGATGGTCAATTCCGAGACTGGAATTCGACGGAGATAGCAGCCAGATAGCCCCAAAGAGACGAAACTGAGAGCCCCGCTCTCGATAGGTCCAGGAGGAATTGAAGGATCGTCGATACCGAGCAGGATTCGACAGTCAGTCCCTTATCTGCCAGGAATTTCTCAAATTGGTTCCACTTATAGAAGTAGGCTTTCCGCGTCGAGGGTTTCCTGGCAGCATCAATAATTGCTTGAACCTCTCGGGGCAAGGGAGGAGGAAGGGCAGGATGAGGTGGACACAGTGTCACGGGTAGATTCTCCAGGCCGTCAGGCGGAGTGAGTCGAGCTCGGGATATCTGACCTTGCCTCACTGGATGGTGAGTAGGTCCGGTCTGCTTGGGAGGTGAAGAAAGCGCCGTCTGGCCAGAAGCAGCAGTGGTGCGAACCACGGTTGTCGAGGCCACCACGGTGTGATGAGGATCGCATTTGCCCTGTCCTGGCGAAGTTTGGCGACAACCCCCGTCAGCAGCGGGATCGGAGGGAAGAGGTACAGGAGCGGTCCATTCCACTGGTACAGGAACGCGTCTCCCCTCGAGTCCTTGTGCCGTACTCTGAAGCAAAATTGGTCGCACTGTGCGTTCTGGGCAGTCACAAAGAGATCTAACAGAGGAGTCCCCAGCGATGGAAAAGATCAGACACTACGTGTCGATGTAGCATCCACTCGTGGACACTGGAATTGGAACGGCTCAGTCCGTCGGCAAGAATATTCTCCTCCCCGGAGGACATTCCTTTCCACGCACCCATCCCAGATCAGCAGAGTGACTTGAAGAAGCTGAGAAAACCTGGTACGACATTGCTTCTTCAGGTAGTACATCACGGAGGTGTTGTCCGTGATGAGGAGGACGGTTTTGTTCTGGACCAGCACCTCGAAGGCTCAAAGAGCTTTCTGGACCACCAGGAGCTCCAGAACGTTGATGTGTAGTGTCCTTTCTTCGCTGTTCCATAAACTCTGAATCTTGTGGCAGCCCACATGAGCCCCCCGCATCCGAGTAGAGATGCATCCGTCATGAGGGAGGCGCTCAGCTGCGGGGGTCGAAGGGAAGGCCGGAAAGGACATTCCGCGGTACGAGCCACCAGTCGAGGGAGTGTTGGACAGTACGGGGCATCGTTAGGAGCTTTTTGGGAGAGTCCTGCAGGTGGTCGAAGGCAGTCAGGAACCAGTGCTGGAGCGGCCGGAATCGAAGTCTGGACAGACGAGTAATGGACGTAGTCGCTGCCATGTGACCCAGCGGGACCTGGATGTTGTGTGCCCGGACCCGCCGTAAACGCCAGCAACCGTGAATCACGGACCGTAAAGTGTTGAATCGGTCCTCTGGAAGGTAGGCTGCCGCTGAGACCGAGTCCAGTCGGGCACCGATGAACTGGATCGCTTGTGTGGGATTCAAGTGGGATTTGTCCATGTTGACAACAAGTCCCAGGGTATGTAGCACATCTAAGGTAAAGCTGATGTTCCTTTCGAGCTGGGCCTTCGAATCCGCTACAAGAAGCCAATCGTCGATATACGGGAAGACTATGACTCCGTGTTGCCGAAGACAGGCCGCCACTGGTGCCATGCACTTCGTGAAGACTCTCGGTGCCGTGGAGAGTCCGAAGGGTAGAACGCGGAACTGGTAGGGTTCGTGCCCAATCTGGAACACCAGAAACCTCCTGTGGGCATGATGAATCCCAACTTGGAAGTAGGCATCCTTGAGGTCTATGGACGCAAACCAATCTCCGCGTTGAAGAAGAGGAAGAATGAGAGCAAGTGTAGTCATCCTGAATTTCTTCAAGATGATGTGCGAGTTCACTCCCCACAGGTCGAGAATGGAGCGGAGGCTACTATCTTTCTTCGGGACCAGGAAGTATTTTGAAAAGAAACAGAGGTGGTGATGATTGGGATCCACAAGCTCGACAGCTCCTTTTTGAAGTAGGGCTTGAACCTCTTCAAGGAGGGCAGGGCAGGGCGGCGTCACACGGATCTGACCTGTTGGAGGTTGTTCGTCGAACTTGATCCAGTAGCCCTGTTGCACAATCTTCAGTACCCAGCGATCCGATGTTATCAAGGACCAGGTGTGCTGGAACGACGACAGGCGGTCTCCGAACAGGGGGGTCTAAAAGGAAAGGGAAACATCATCAAAAGGGAGGAACTTAAAATCTCCTTCTGGCCTGGTCCTTCGACCGTTGTTTCGAAGGCAGTCGGTACTGTGAAGCGGACCCCTGGCTCCTCACCAAGGAGGTGGAGGACATCGGTTGTTGGAACCGGGAACGGCTAGAGGATTGAGGCGTGCCACTTCATCTAAACGGATGACTAAATGAAGAGGCATGCCAGCCCGAACGATGCCTGAGGCAGTAAGCAGAAGATGAGGCTGTTGGCATACTGTACTTCCGAACGGTGGTCATCTTCCGCGTAAACTCCAACTTCTCGTCCATTGAGGTGTTAAAGAGGCCAGAGCTGTCAAAGGGCATGTCCTCTATAGTGGCAGATGCTTGTGCGGACAACCCAGAGGATTGAAGCCAGGTGTGCCTTCGTAGGGCGAGAGAGCCCGCCACCGTCTTGGCTGCGCAATCAGCAACGTGGCGCGCAGAGTTCATCTGCTGCCCCTCCAACAGTTGTGCCTCTGCTTGAATGGCCTCAGCGAGTCGTCGACATTCATCAGGCAGGTCCTGGATGAGAGGCAGCATTCTCTCCCAAAGGACCTGCTGATACGCGTCCATGCACGCCAAATAGTTCGCGATCCGGAAGCTGAGGCCAGCAACCGAATATAGCTTCTTCCCCATAATGTCCAGTTTCCTTCCTTCGGGATCGGAAGGAGTGGACTGCGCCCGCCGCTGTCTTCTAGGCTGGGCAGCCTCTACGACGACGGAGTTCAGTTTGGGATGCTCCTGGAGCCAATCGATCCCATCTCCTGCCACTCTATATAGCCTGTCTATCCTCTTAGAAGTTGACGGGATGGATGAGGGGTTCTCTCATGAACCCTGGGTCAATTTGAGGAGAGATGGCAGAACTGGCAGACACGCAGCCGGAGAAGCCTCTGAGAGATAGGATCAAGGGGCTCAGACTCCTTCTCAGTGGTCTTCAGATCCAAGGCATGTGCCATATGGACCACTTGTTCAGCAAAGGGACAGACATCGTCCATTGGCGAAGAGGAGTCATCTTCCAGGAGATCCGGCTGTGGGAATGGCAAGAATGGTAGGTATTCTTCAGAGGAAGAAGAGGAATCAGATAATGGTGATGGTGATCGACGCTTGTCAAGAAGAGACGCAGAACGTGGCGGTGGCGTGGGGTAGGGGTCGAACCAGCGACGTTTGACAGGATGCGTCCCTCAAAACCGGTCTCGTCGGTTCCCTCGGGAGAATGGGTTCCTTATCCGTCCCGTGGAAGGAAATCTGGGGTGGCGATAGAGCTGCAGCATGAAGAGTTGCAGCCTCGGAGGTCAGTTGGAAGACCCGTTCGGAAGCGGCCTTGGCTGTCGACCGTACTGCCAGCGGCACTGCAAGCACTGACCTGGCCAGGTCGTAGGCGCCATATGCCAACTCATCCTCCTGAAACTTGGAAATGGAAGGTCAGGGCTCATCCTGCATCTCGGTGGCTACAGCTGAAGATTGTTGGAGCAGCTCCGATCTGGAGACGAGTAAGGTAGGCGAGACGGCCACGGACCCGTAAAGGACGCTCTGGTTCGTCAGCAGAGCCTACCTTGACCTCCACAATCTCTAGCAACGGAGTCGGAGTGGGAGACTTGGACCGTGAATGTTCAGTCCCGAATCCTCGATCCCGAGGTGAAGGGTGAGATCGAGCAGCGGAGGCAGTCGTTGTCAAGACGGCCGGTGGAGGTTGCTGAGGCTGCGGTATAGCCTGTGGCCTCTCCTCCGTACGAGGGCACTTGGCATTTTTCTTCTTATGGTCTTTGCCCTTTGAAGAGGCTGATGGCCCTCGATCCTTGCCCGCATCCTTGGGGTCAGCTTGGTCCCGAGAGTGGAATTTTGGAACCCGCAGTCGAGCACAAAGGGGTTAGACTTGCAGTCGAGGTTGGCTTGGAGGCATGTTTATGTGAGTGCATCACAGCCTCGGGATCAGACGCTACCGGTCGTTTCCGAGATGGGCTGGAGGAACGGCGGCGTTTCGCTGGTGAAGACTGAGAGGATCTCGATGAAGGGGATCTCCCACATTCTTGCGGGGACACCCCTTGTCCCACAGCCAGAGTCAACGAGGCAGATGATATGAGGGCCTTCTCATACAAGAAAGATTTCAGATGAGAGGAGCGATGTTTTCTCGCCTGAGGCGTGAAGGCCCTGCAGTGTACACACGGATCGACGTTATGGGACTCGCCCAAGCAGATGAGACACCGGGAGTGGCCATCTGACCTAGGCAGCTTCGCTTGGCACACAACACATCTCTTAAAGCCGGTTTTTGAGGCCATAATCAGAGTGAAACGGAGTGAGGTCAAAGCAGTCCGAGTCAAGCCGAGAAATCAGAAGTCGTAAACAAAGCCAAAGGGGCGCGAAAGTCGTCGTCAGAAAGCCAAGTCAAAATGTCGAGTTCAAAAACAGCCAAGGGAGTCAGAGAAATCGTAGCCAGGAAAACAGTCCGAGTCAAAATCCGAAAGTGAAAGTAGTCAAAAGCGAGCGAAGGTTCCTTTAGAGCTGCTAGCACAGCGGGGAAAAAAGGAACTGAGGGGATTTAGGTGGGAGAGCCTTTTAAGGGACCGTTATTGTGGGCAGAGCTACCACCAAAAATGTATCTATGCACATTCTGCCTAGCGATACTAGAAGGTTCCGTATGCACTGCGCAGGCGCAGGAATAACCCAACTGTGTGATTCACAGAGACCATGAAGAAGATTCACTGAATCAATGGGATTTATGTACGGTATGTATGCATTCATTTACCATTCAACAATTGATTCAATGGGTCAACTCTAGTTGGGACTAGCAACTAGAAATTCACATACTAATCATGCAATTCAGGGGCACTGGTGCAAGTTAAGAAACAAACATCTGCCTTTTAAATATCTACTATAACCTAAAGCTTTGCTTACAAAGACTTCAATCACTAAATATATAGATATAAAATGTTCAAATAAAAACTGAATAGTCTTTACCTTTCTACAAGAAAGGGGTTTTTTTACTTTCATAAAATAAAGACTTTATAGTGTTTTTTTCTCTTCAAAAGGGGGCAAGGGGGGAGTAATGGAGACAGAATTCCAAAGAATCCAACCTTCTAGTACTAAGATACAAAGGATCTCAACATCAGGAATCACTCACTGCTGATCCTAAAAGAAATCAATTTGGTATTATTAGATAAAACAGGTAAACCAGTGTGGTATAAGCAGCCTGAGTATTGGACTGGGAGTCTGCAAATCCTCACACAGCCATGGAAACCAAGTGGGTGACCTTGGGCAAATCACACTCTCAACCGCAGAACAAGGCAATAGTAAACCTCCTCTGAACAAAACTTGCCAAGAAAACCCCATAATAGGGTCACCTCAGGGTTGCCATAAGTTAGAAATGACATGAAGGCACACAACAACAAGATAAAACGAGGGGTCAATTTCATCAGAATGTCACTGAATTTCCTTTTGGCAATTTGGGTTTAGCATGGCAACCAAAAACTGAGCTCAAGGGTCCAAGCTTGTAATTCAAATGACTGAAATAAAATTATCATCTGGCTAATTTATTGACTAATGATAGCCCCTGAAAAACAATGCCAAGCCAAGCTTGCATCCTATTGCTCCTGCAATAGCTCTAACAATAGAAAAGAGAAAGATTAATACAAGACTACTCTCAGCTTTCAATTCTCTACACAAATGTCACAAGAGAGGCTGGCAGAAGAAGAAAATAGTAGGCTACTCAATAATCCCAATTCAGTTTTCCACGGAATTATGTGGCAAACTGTGACAAATTCTACTCACAACTCAACTAAACAGGGTTTTTTAAAAGCCCAAGCAATGAAACCCTAGTCCCAGTTTAGAAATCACATTGTCTTAGGGTTGCTAGAATGAAAACTGAAGAGGGCTCCTACACCTTTAATGTTTGTGTAAAAAGGAATTTCAGCTGGAGTTATGTGTTAACTAATTTCATGACAAACATCTACAGAAATTTCCTCTTCTTGTACCATTAAAGGTACAAGAGCCCTCTTCAGTTTTCAGTCTGGCAACCCTATATTGTCTAAAAAAATAGGTGAAGCTTTTCTATTGGAATAATGTCCTGACACAATCACCTAGAGTTAAAATCCCAAAGTACATGTTTCAATTGCTAAATTGATTATCGCAGTGCTAGACTTCTAATGCCTCTAAGAAGATCACCATATATGAAAAAAAAATTACAACTCTCCTAAGTTGGAGCCATGAAAAGTAAAAGTAAAGTATATTCCTTCAAATTACCTGTTGACTGAAGGTGACCCAGTGAACTTAATACTATTTGCTTAGGCAAGAAATACTCAAAGGTGGTTTGCCATTGCTTTTCCTTGAATACAGCCTACAGAACCTGGTATTCCATGACAGTCTCCCATCCAAGTACTAAATAGGCCTGAGCCTGAACATATAGTATAAAATCAGGAAATACAATTTGTTGTCCTTTCAGTTAAACTCAGTTAGGGGTTGTGTTGTTTGATAATTGTTCATACCTATACTAGGTAAGGATGGGAAACAATAAACCGGATATTACTAAGAACATGAAAAACAAGACATGTTTCATTTTCTCCAATTATTTCCTAAGGCTTAAACAAGAAAGATGCCAGCCACAGATGCAGGAGAAACGTCAGAAGTAAACTCTTCCAGAACACGGCCTCACAGCCCGGAAAAAAACCCAAGGAAAATCTATGGATGCCAGCTGTGAAAGCCTTCGGCTTCACAAAGAGAGAACTGCTTGATACAATAACATAAGTCACTCCATCCTCAGTGACTTCCTCACATACTAAGTTAATATAAACAAGCAATGACTCCAAAATGTGGAAGAACCAAGACAGGTGCAGTCCCCCATTCTGTACTAGACCTAATGTTTTTCAGTGAAACAATATGGCGGTTCTTACAATAGAGGGAGGAAAGAAGTAGGGTTCTCCAAGAATCTGTATTTTCAGGACAAAAGCATTTCACACCCTTGCACAACCAGTTTTGTTTTAAAGGGCTCAGAAAACAAAATATTCAGTCTTTTCTCACACTTATATTTCATTTTACTTCCCTATATACTATATATGGGGCTATTTTGTTTAACCTTACAGCAACCAAATGTGAGGTTAGGCTGAGAGAGAAACAATCCAAGATCACCCAGTGAACCTAATGTTCCAGGGAGAACTGAATCATGGTTCTTCTCTGTTAAATCCAACACTAAAGCACTACTTCACTATGGCTTTGCAGAAAACCAAATCTGAACTCAGTAAGGTATCTGGAAGGCTATTCCTACTCCAAGCATTATAGCAAGGTCTAACCTCTGAAGGGGAGGGAGGAGGTAAAGGAAACTGCAATGCATTTCCTCCCTGCTGGGTATGCCTACTAGTACATTCTCTTTATCAGCTATAGGCAACCATCTCACTAGATTCTAGCTACCGTCTCACTAGTTTCTAGCTACCGTGAGCCCAAGGTAGCATAGCCAACGACAAGATATGACACAAGGTGTGCTAAGAAGACAGAACTCCCCTAACAAGCAAGCTAGTAGAACATAAAGACCTTCCCCTCCAACTATGAAGAGCCAACATTATATCTCAGATGAAGCACAATTTGATGCACAGCTGCAGAAAATGAACAGCTGGGGTTAGCAAGTGTTTATTCCAGGCTTTTATGGCACTGTATCCAAGATGTAAGCATTCTTGCTGAACATATGTGAAGTTAAAAGCTAAATCCTTCCAGGGGAGTAAGATAATTCTTGTAGTACAATTATATAGACAATTATAGCTTTTGAGGTACTCCATTAAATAAGAATCATTATCCTTCACCTTTCAGTTGATGATTTGGGTTTTAGCTTACAAACCACCTTGGGTTCCACACTGTGAGAAAGGTGGGATATAAATAAAATAAATGAATACATAAAGTTGCTCACGGCTAGAAACAATTTCAGAATGGCTAGAAACCAGCACAGAACATTTAGGAGCCTGTGACTTTCTCCAGCCTATGAGAAATAAATTGAGGGGACAGGGGTTGGCAAAGCAGGAAAGGCCCACTTTTGCTCATCGCAATTTTTAAATAATTTCATTAAAAATAAAATTTAAAAGTAATTATTAACTGTACTTATTTTTAACCTATCATGTAACACCTCAGTCCCATGTTGGAAGAAAGGTGAGACAGAATTTAAAGTTGTTTTTTTAATTGCCTATGGCAGAATTTGGCCACATTGCCTCAATTTAACTCCAAATCCCAAATGGAAGTCACTTCCAGTTATGATTTCTGGGTTTGTTCAGGCTGGTGGGGAAGAGGGGAGGTCAGAAAAAATTCATCATTTCTGGAGGCTCCCAAGAGAGGAAATTGACTTTTATTGGCCTTTTTGTGTGTTTTTGACCTGGAAAAAAATTGAGGTGATCAGTGGGGCGGGGGCATCTTGCCCACTCCTGCCTTAAGGAGAGGAGGACCCTTGTGAAAGCACAGGGAGGGGAAAGGATATTAGTTGTACTGCATATTTGCTTGGAAGTAATACCCTGAAGGCACCAGAACCTATATGATCTTGGAAACTAAGCAGGGTCAGTCCTGGTTAGTGCTAGGATAGGAGACCACCAATGAAATCAGGTGCTGTAGGCTATATTTCAGAGGAAGGAACTGGGAAAACCACCTCACAGAGTATTCCTTGCCTAAGAAAACTCTATAAAATTCATGGGGTCAGCGTAAGTCAACAGGCGACCTGAAGGCACATACACAACTCTTGCAAAGTGCATTGCAATGTACTCCAAGCCACACAGATAGGTTATTAAATTAGGGATGATGTGAACAGCAGAACTACTCCATTTTCTTTAACACCTTCAGGAAGTAGAGAACTAGGTTCATGTTTATCTTTTCCTCCATTTCACCCAAGTTTCTCTTCCTCCACTTCTCCTAATTTTATACTGCAGGCCTTTGGGACAAAATCATCTTCACATTGTGCAATGTATTACTCACTGCAATTCCTAAGGGAGAGGATTGCCTATAAAATAAAAAAAAATAGTTAAGCAATATCCTTCAATATGGCCTTAAACCACAATCTAGTTCTTTAGACCACAGCTAGGAGTTTGCTCACAAACTGAGCCAACCAACGGGTATAAATAGAAAGTAGCACAACAGTGAACTAGCTTCATTAGTTGCTCTCAAATCATTCAAGCTGTCATTGGTATATTCCTCCACTGGCACAAGAAAGACAACCTATTTGCGCACTTTTAATGTCTTGGTCTTCTATGGAAAACACAAAATTTTTTATCATGTATCCAGAAACTGACAAAAGGGGATCAACAATATGCCTACAAAGTATGCAGTTTAAAAATATACATTTAAAGTTTTAGGCACCTCAGTTTTTTGTTGCCTATCAGAGATCACAAATACCAAAACTACTTTCTGCTTCATGGAACAACTAATCCTATCCCATGACCTGCAGCAATTCAGTTTAACAGATCAACAATTACAAATATTCTAACAAAGTAAGCTTAGGTATTGTCTTGTGGCTTTACAACAGAACTAATTAATTACAATTTGGAAAGCAGAATTTACAGCTCACTTAACAAGTCAAGCCCCTAAAGGGATGCTTCCAATTACAGAATTTACACGCACGGTCCAATAAGGCAATGCAATGCACATCTGAAAACCCCTGACTTGTTTGGACAACAGCCAAAGATATAGAACACAGCTTACTTTTCCTCATCTACTGGCATTGTTCAAATGTGTTTACCACAAATTCAAAGCACCATGTATTCACTGTCCAAACAATATATTCATGGTCCAGATCCCATTTTTCCAGAATTGGGAAAAGAAACCTAGAAATAGGAGTAGATTTGGGGAAGAACTGATTGGCATAGTACTGTACTGCCATGTCATTTTTAAAGGCTTACCATCTCTAATGCTGTGAAAAACACACACACATTATACCTTAGTTATAATTTAGCTAACAACAGAATATCCACTGAATTCTGTCTTATCTTTTCCACACAGCAGGATATTTTATAACCTCTTTTGAAACAGTATAAGGCTGTGTGACTCTTTTTCCTGTTTCTTAGTCCCTCTAATCCAGGAATTATGGGATGGCTATTAACTCATTATCTTGTAAGGAAGAAAACAAAGAAAACCAGAAGCGTATTATCGAGATACTAAAGAAAAGATAAAAAAAAAAAAAGAGAAACAGATTAGTTACCGCTGGTGAACTTACTCAGTCACTCCGAGTATTTCACAGCAGAAGGAAAAAGCCAACATGCAGATTGTAACCGGAGGTTTGGCTCCCAGTAACAAGTGTTCACCCGTGATAAATCCAGATGCCAAACTGGTGGCAGAGAAACTATGTTTTAGTTATTTCTATCTATATCTTCATATGGATTAGTCTAGTTTTCATTTCTGTGAACCAGTGCAACATCTAAGTGCTGTTTTATTTTATTTTTCTAAAAAACCAAGACAGCATCATAAATACTATTAACAGGAGAGAAGGGTGTTTCCCACTTACCCTCATCCTTCTCAGCACAGCTACCCGTGGCACCAATGGCATTCCTTTTGTAACCTCATGCCTACCCTGCCCCCTGGTGTGACAATGCACATGGAGGAAGAAGAACTGAAAGTTACCTGTTACTTATAAACTAATTATTTTGTTTGGAAATGATCGTTCCCAGAAGCCTCACCACTTAATTCAAATTATGTGAGAGATGCAAACTTTTCTGCCAATGGAACATCCCACAGGTGTGAGTTACCACTCTTCAGCAACATTATTATTGCAGACAAAATCTGCGGGCTGATTTAGATCAAAGTGGGGCACAAGGGGCACCCAAAACTGTTTTCTGCACACAACCAAGAGTCTCCACAGCTCCCCCCACCAACGCATTATAGCAGTCTGAAAAAAAATTATCCCAGAATGGCCAATGCTGCCCTCCAGGCTTTCACTATTTAGTCTGCTCATCTTTATAAGGTCTGTACGGTCCTTTATTCAAAACAGGAAACAACTAGACACAAGCTTTGAAGAAGACCCATAGAGGCCTAAAAATATGAAGAGGGACTGAAAATGTCCTCAACTGAAGTGAAATGGTCAAAAATACACACACTCCAGAGGCTTTGGGGCATTATTGGCTATTTGGGGAACATGGGGGTAGAGCTCTCCAGGGTTCCACAGAAAGCCAATGCAGCCCCCAACCAACCCTTGGCAGCTGCCCACCCCTAGATTAAGTGATTTCATCATAAATCAGCCACATTGAGCCTAAAGGCACAAGCACTCATCCATCTCTTTTCTCTTCATATAAGAAGTTAATAAAAGCTTCTGCTTCTACATTTCACTATTTTATTTATTTATTGTATTTATACCTGCTCTTCAACCATAAAGACTATCAGAGCGGCTTACAAACGGTCAATTTAACAGTTCCCTGCCCTCAGACTTACAATCTAAATAACACATGACACATAAGGAAAAGGGAATGGCAGTGAGGGTAGGGATTAAATCCAGCAGATCCAAGGGCAGCGCGGTGGCAGTTGAGATTCAAGGAGGACCTTTTACCAGCTTCTGGGCACAGGCCTGATGGGAGTTCTGCCTGCCTCTGCTCTTTCTGCAAGGACAGGGTGGTGGCAGTTGAGTTGGAGGGAGGGCCTTTCACATGCTTCTGGGCCCAGGCCTGATGCTATAGATCAATTCAGGGAACTGTGGTTTTCCCCAACTTTTTATATTAAAACAAACCAGAAACAAACTGTGGTTTGACATCCTAATTTGTAAACTCACAATTGTTACATGATCCTACAGAACAGTAATAGTTGTTGTTGCTGTGTGCCTTCAAGTTGTTGCCGACTTATGGCAACCCTAAGGTGGATCTATTACAGGGTTTTCTTGGTAAGTTTTGTTCAGAAGGGATTTGCCATTGCCTTCCTCTGAAGCTGAGAGTGTGACTTGCCCAAGGTCACCCAGTGGGTTTCCATGGCCAAGTGGGGATTCAAACCCTGGTCTCCAAAGTCATAGTCGAACACTCAAACCACTATACTGCACTGGCTCTCACAGAATACAGTTGTCCCTCCACATTCACGGATTTGACATTCACGGATTTGAGTATTCACGGCTTGAAAATATTCTTAAAAACATAATAATCCTAATAGCAAACCTTGATTTTGCCATCTTATATAAGGGACACCATTTTGCTATGCCATTGCATATAATGGGACTTGAGTATTCACGGATTTGGGTATTCACGGGGGGTCCTGGAACCAAACCCCAGCGAATGTGAAGGGACAACTGTAGTACCTATTGTACAATGGTTTTCAAATATAATGCTATATAACAGAATTCAGACACATAACCATTTTAGTGTGGATCAGTATGCAAAGGGATCTTGTAGCACCTTTGAGACTAACTTGAGAGGAAGAAGTTGGTAGTCATAATGCGTCCAATGAAGTAGACTTAGTCTATGAAAGCTCATGCTGTCTCAAAGGCATGACATGGCATAGTTTTTTCCTCACAATTTGTGTGTGCATATTAGGTGTTAACACACTAAATCAAATGTTACTTTAAAAGTTTGCCTTTCTGATGAAGTGAATGTTATTTAACATTTAAAATCAATAAAATATTACAAATGAAGAGTTTAAGAAATGCTTTGCATAACAGAACTTCATTGCTCTGTTTATCCAAAGCCAAACATGCACTTCTGAAAGCTCTGTTCCATATAGCTATTGTGGCTAACAGATACTGATAGGCCATTAATCCTCAATCTCTCAGAAGCCATTGTACTCACTGGCCATCACCACATTATGTGGCAGAGCAATCTACAAGTCGCATGCTGTATGAAACAGTATCTCCTAAACATAAACCTTAGTGTGTCCATAAACTAATGTCACTCCCTCTTACTGGCTGACCTCAAGTTCTGATATTATGTATAGGGGGAAATCTCTCCTTATCCACTCTGATAAAATGCAACCACCAGCATTATTCAATTATGTAAAAACTTAGCACTATGGGTGTAAGCATATGAATTACAAGCAAATAGCTAGATGCAACTCCACAAAGCAGCGATTATCTAGATGCCCAGGGGCATTTATCTCTATACTAGCCACAATAAAGACCTTCCTCATCAAGACAAGAACAACCACTGCTCTCTTGATTCTCTACAACACAGAGACTGCAGAGATGTTCTGCTCTTCCTCCAAAAGGAGATGAGGCAAAATATTTCCTCTAACAGCCCAGTCTACTTAAATGGGAATTACAGTACAGTACTTAAAATCCTCAATGTTGTCTTGCAAAATTGCTCCTATTCTTTCTGAAGTGATCTATCTAGCAAATCAGAAACTGAAACAGTCTCAATTGTATTCATATACACTGTCTTGCACATACATTGAACAACCACAGGAACAGAATCATACTTCTAGTTTTAAACTACAGTACATCTATATCCCATAGGAGCATGGCCACATGCATACAATATTCATACTTATTAAACCAGAGATCAAGGAAAGCCAACCTCTTCTGCCATCTACATGCCACTTTTGAATTGTAAGATTCCACTTAATCTCAAAGCTGCCCCAATAAGCAGGAAATGAAAGGAGAACTCTTCTTTCCTGTTTAAAATAGTTCCCACTATGTGTAAAACTATGCTTCTTGCCCTGCTTTTGACACAGCCATCACTCAAAAGGCTTTTTTTTTCAGGAAACAGCACCAGAAACAGGTTAGGTCAAAATGAGTATGAAAGCTGTTCTCACCATTACATGCCACACTGAGGAAATGCCCAAATTGTACCAGAAGCAATGGCCTCAAAGCAAAGGCAATTTCCCATAGTGGAGTACAGATTCTCCTCAGACTCAAAGAAGCCTGGGTGGGGGGACGAATTTAGACTGAAAAACTTGGCTCCCCTACTTTGGGGCTGTATCTTCATAAAGAGATCATGTCCACAAGCAGTTATGTACTGGGGAAATACACCAATGGCAATTACTGCTGCTGTGTCAGGGTAACAGCCAAAAAAGGCTGTGAGAATAACCTGCCATCATCATATGTTTATTAAGTCTTGGCATTTGGTCACGGATGAGAGTATAGTATTAACAAATACCACATTTCAGAATTATAATTACTCTTCTCCTGAAAAAACTCTTACATAGGGTAAGCTGAACTCTCCTGTTAGACAAGATTGGTAGTTAGCCAGCAATACCTTTAATACCAAGTCACTCTCTCTCTCTCTCTCTCTCTCTCTCTCTCTCTCTCTCTCTCTCTCTCAATCTCGCTCTCTGGCTTTTCTTCGCAAAAAAAGATTCAGGAAGGACTCATCCCGCACTTTCTGCGAGCGCATTGATGACTAAAAAGGCCAATCCAAGATAAACAAGTCCGGTTGCAGAAAGCACAGCAGAAGGTCTCCTTGGGTGATGTTTCCGGGTTGTGATTCTTTCTGCATTGTCGTTTCTCTTCAAGACTTGTTCGTCGTGAGTTCTCAAATAAGGCTGCAACATTGTGGATAGTGCGTCTCCATGCCTCCCGATGTGAGGCCAGGGTGGACCATTGTTGGTGATCAATTTGGCCAAGCCTGAGATGTTGTTTCAGGGAGTCCTTGTATCGCTTTTTTGGAGCTCCCCTCTTACGCTGATCCGTGGCGAGTTCACCGTAGAGTACTATTTTGGGGAGGTGATGGTCCTCCATCCTAGAAACGTGCCCTGCCCAGCACAGCTGTGTTCTCAATATCATGGCCTCAATGCTGGTGATCCCTGCTTGCTCAAGGACAGCAAGATTCATCACACAGTCAGTCCAGTGTAGATTTAGGATTGTGCGTAGACAGCACTGATGAAAGCGTTCGAGGAGTCATAAGTGGTGGCGATAGGTGACCCATGTTTCAGACCCATAAAGGAGAATAGCCATTACAATAGCTCTATACACACTGATTAAGACTCTAAACTATCTAGTTCGTGAGCTGCTCTTCGCTGAAGATGCTGCCCTTGTTGCCCACACAGAAGCAGCTATGCAGCACCTAACATCCTGCTTTGCAACAGCTGCAGAGCTGTCTGGGCTGGAAGTCAACCTGAAGAGAACAGAAGTTCTTTACCAGCCTGCACCACAGGACGAACACCATCATCCCCACATTGCTGTCGGCAAATCTGTGCTTAAGTCCATTCAGCAGTTCACCTCCTGGGAAGCATCATCTCCTCAGATGCCAAGATTGACAAAGAGATCAATCACAGTTTAGCAAAAGAGATCGATCACAGTTTAGCAAAGGCATGTAACGCATTTGGAAGACTTTACAAAAGAGTCTGGAGTAACACACACCTGAGGCGAAACACAAAAATCAGTGTGTATAGAGCCATTGTACTGTCTATTCTCCTAATACCAAGTGTATTAAATTGGTAACTGATTGCTCTAAAATAACACAGTAATGCTCAAGGTCTCTATCAGAACAAGACAGTCATATTAGCAAGTTCTTGCTAATATGACTGTCTTGTTCTGATAGAGGCTTTTTTTTCTTTCACTACTCTATTATAAAATTGGATTTGCAACCCCATAAAATCTTTACATCAAAAATGTGAAGCAGTAGCACACTGTTATTTAAAACTTAGAACTGACACTTACCAAATGCATACAAAGACACAGTTTAGCACTCCTATCTTACTACAGTACCTTTTAAAACACAAAGGTGTCAAACGGTAAGGTATCAGTCATTTCTGACTGTACTGCATGAGCTGAACTATTTCAAGTAACTCCACAGAAGAAACGCAATTTTACACAAGCCCCTTTCTCTGACTTTACACTGCCAAGGTAATAATTATAATCATGAATCAGTGATAATGACAGAGAGTTACCTGGACTTACTTACACAAGTGTTTCTACTGAATTAAGAACTGCAAAAGACTGGAACTGTTAGAACACTGCCATATATAAATGGGAATTTTCTTCCAACTTTCTTTTACAATTGCTATTTCTCCAACTGTGACTACAAGATTTACAACTGCAGTTCAATATGACTTGTCCTAGGTCACCCATTGGGTTTCCATAGCTGAGCGAGGATTCAAACCCTGGTCTCCAGAGTCGTAGTCCAATGCTCAAACCACTGTATCATGCTTCCTCAAAACACAAAGAAATCAAGGAGAAAAAAGTTTCTAATACAAAGGGAGAAAGACAAAGAAGCAGCTTTTCATCACCATTGGAGCAGGACAAACTGAGGATGTTAACCCATTATTCCCACAATGCAAGTAGTAATCACTCATTAGATTGCAAGATCTGAAACAAGCCATTTGTAAAAGCAGCAAATACACAACAGAGTACAATGGGGGGGGGGTAGCACTCCTAACAACTTGACAAAAGCTTTAAACTGTCTGCATTAGCAGGTGAAAATATCTTAGGACACAGTTTTACACTCAAATATTACACATTTTAAAAACTAAGACCATTCCAACGTTCTAAGCAGATATAGCTTACTCCTGCAGTTTAAGGGTACCTTACTGAATTCAAAAGGAACCTAAATACCCATAAGGAACCAGACCCTGTCTGATCTTGGAAGCTAAGCAGGGTCAACCCTGGTTAGTACTTGGATGAGAGACCAACAAAGACCAGGTGCTGTAGGCTGCCTTGAGTCTCTATATTAGGAAAAAGATGGGCTATAAATACAGTTGTCCCTTCACAATTGCTGGGGTTTGGTTACAAGACACCCCGTGAATACCCAAATCCGTGAATACTCAAGTCCCATTATATGCAATAGCATAGCAAAATGGTGTCCCTTATATAAGATGGCAAAATCAAGGTTTGCTTTTTGGATTATTATTTTTTAAAGAATATGTTCAAGCCGTGAATACTTAAAACCGTGAATGCCAAATCCATGAATGTGGATCGACAAGTATACAGTAAATAAAATAATAATAGGCTATATTTCAGAAGAAGGAACTGGCAAAACCACCTCTGAGTATTCCTTGCCAAAGAAAACCCTATGAAATTCATGGGGTTGCCTTAAGTCGAACTTGAAGGCACATACACACAAACTGCATTCAAATGCTGTGGTTGTTGTGTGCCTTCAAGTCAATTCTGAATTATGGAACCCTAAGAAAAACCTATCACTGTGATTTGTTCACAGAATTTGTTCAGAGAGGGTTTGCCCTTGCCTTCCTGAGGCTGAAAGAGTAAGACTTTCCCAAGGTCACCCAGAGGGGTTCTATGGCAGAGCAGTGATTCAAAGCCTGATCTCCTTGTGTTCTAGTCCAATACTCAAACCACTACACCATACAGTCTCAGGGAATACCTATACTGCATTCAAATATGGTCGCTCTCAAATGTCAATCAGCCTGCTCTAATACAGTCCCCTCCAAATGTTGCAGACTAGGATTCAAAGGAGCTCTACCCATCATGGCCAATGCACAAGGATAATGCTAGCTGGTAGTATGAAACATCTGAGGGCAAGAATTTGGAAAAGATTGCTCTAAAGCAGGTAGCAGAAGCCAATCTTCTTATGTGTTTGTCACAAGAACACATATAATAGATTAAAAAGCACTTTTAATGGGCAAAATTAAAGATTGTTGTCTTACCCTTCAGAGCGGAAAAAACAATATCCTTATTAGACCAGCAACCAAGGGGAAAGCACTGAAATTAAAGGACTAGGACAAAAGCAGCTGTAGCATCATATTTTCATCCACAGAAAGAGCAAATAAAAATATGTACTTGTCCATATTGGCTATGTATTTGTGTGAATTATTTGTGACTAAACAAATATGAAGCCCATTTCTAGACATGTTGACTCAGAAGTAAGTTGAATGCAATCTGCATTGTTGAAAGTGTTGTGTACTTGCAAATCATTTTTAAGTTACAGTGATCCTGGTGAACCTATCACAGCGTGTTCTTGGCAAGATTTGTACAGAGGGGGTTTGCCTTTACCTTCTTCTGAGGCTGAGAGAGTATGACTTGCATAAGGTAACCCAGTGGGTTTCCATGGCTGAGCAGGGATTCAAACTCTGGTCTCCGATGCTCAATGCTCTAGCCCAATGGTCAAACCACTACACTATGCTGGCTCTCTGAAAGCAATTTACTTCTTTGTAAATGCATAATAGTGAAACATACTACAGATTTCTCTACTTAGGCTCCTCCAGGCAAATCTCACTTGCCTCTGTAGCAAGCAGCCAATTTAAGGCTTCCTTAATGCTATTTATCAGTACCACAAAACATCACCCATTCTTTGCTATTAGTACAGATAGAAAACACTTTCAACCACTGAATGGTTTTGAACTGCATTTCTTTAAACTGCTTTTTTCACTAGCTTTAAAATTACTATTTCAACCATTTTAGATTTTGTAATTGCCTACACAAGTTGCCTTGTAAAGACTATAACCTAAAAGGCAGCCTAAAAATAGATTTATAAAATGTTAAGAGACCACTTTAGAGATTATTTCCATCCCATCACTCACCTACTGTGAATCACTCAGCTCTTTACCTCCCTCCCACACCCTTGTCCCCTTGTCTATTTAAAATTCTAACATGTTCACAGCCAAGATAACAGTAGGTGATAATAAGCATGTTTTCCTAATGCATATGTGTAAAAAAGAGGACCTTGTACAGCAAGACAGGCATTCTAAATTACTCTAAAACAGGACTCACTCAATGGAAGTACACTTCAAGTATATTACCTTTTGCAAATGGAAGTACACTTCAAGTATATTACCTTTTGCAATCAGAAAGAGACTTTCCTGTATTACAAGAACAAATCTGCCCCACTCAGCAGTAAGTTAGCCTGGAGAAACAGACTTATGCATGACCCAGCAGCCTAGACAAGAATACTGTACTAACAGCCCCACACGTGTTCAATGGCTAGCCTAGTCATATGTTTAAATGACAGATTTTGTATACAATGTACACATCTATAACAAAGAGAATTTTGCCTGCTTTTGCATCTCATGTTTTACACACTATCAGCATCCCCCTTGACAAATTCTGATCAATGTAAATTGTTTAATTTTTAAGTGCTAAATGTCTATGTATTCAGAATACGCCAACACTTTACTTTTTATGCATAGGAAATTACTTCAAGATTCCCAAAACAGAACAGTCCTTTATCAGACCCAGACACCTCTCTAAGAGTCAGAATTTCTACTCCTAAGAAAAGCTTGTATAAAAACTAGGTTCTGAGAAGACTAACATGAATAGAAAAGGTGAGAAAGACATGGAAGTGAAGGCAAATCATTTCTTTAGTATAGTAATTGCAAACACAAAGAAACAGCCACAGAACATTTCACTCAGTGGAAGTGGGGACTATATGTATAACTTCCAGGGCAGGAGCAAAAGATTTACTGAAAACCTCCTTTGCCCCAAACCTGGCATTGGTAGATTCACAGAGCTAAATTATTTTCTTTTTCTTCTTTTTTTTTTGTGGTCATTTAGGAACAGTAAACAGAAATACAACTCCCATAATCGTATTACTGGTTTACTATACGGGTGGGGGAGGAAGAGGAAAAATGCACTGGAGAGAAGAAAATACTGCCCTGACATGTTTTGTTTTGGCACCCTGCTTCCTAATCTTTCTGCTTTTTGCAGCCCAAGGCTTTAGGAGGCTGAGAATCTCCCGTTTAATGATTGGAAAGAAAATGTTCACCTTTTCCCTCTCCACTACTAGGGAGAGGGTGAAGTGGCCACTCAATTTCCTCCAATATTTTGAGGAGAGAAAAAACAGAGAAGTGGTGCTTTAGTTCCCCTTCCTCCAACATACACATTCCAGATTCCATTGCAAACACACATCACAATTCAAAGCATGTTTAGTGTGAAGCAAGCCTTCTTTGTATAGTAAATCTACTTAAGACTGCAGGCAAACACACACACACACAATTACTAGTAGGAAGGAGTTATTGTTGCTTGAGAGGAAAGGGAGGAGAGGAAGGGAAAAACCCAAGGGGTCGTTTCCACGGCAAAATAAATCCTCAAACAATGCGACAAGAAGCCTGATAGTTCCCATGCATTTCGAAGCAACAGCGCCCTTTTCAGAAGGAGGGGGTGCAAAAAACCCATAAGTCCCGCAGTATCAGCTTTCGCTAGTTTTCCGCACTTTTTTGATTAAGTTCGCAAAAAAGCGCATAATTTGTCATGGGAACTAACGATTGTTTACCTTTTCGAATTACTGTGAGCAGAGCTGAATCCTGATTGGTTGGAGTGACCTTTCTGCTGTAGCCAAATAGAGGGGTTGAAGAGAAAAAAATTAACCCTCCTTCTGCTTGCAACCCACTTTGGAAAATTTGCTCTGAGCCCTTCCTGACTGTTTCAAAGGAAGGCTTTTGGGGTTTGGAAAATGATCGGGAGGAGTAGCCTGTGCTTCGTTGCTGTGAGAGTGTGTGTGTGCGTGCATTCGTGTATGAGGGAGAAAAAGACTATCGCATGTTCGTCCTTTTGTTTGTTTGTCCTTCCATTCACTTGCCTGCATTCAAGAATTCAAACAATCAGGAATGAGGCAAGCTTCTGTGTGGTGTGTGTGTGTGTGTGTGTGTGTGCATGAAGGGAAGGAAAGCAGACCGCTCCAGCATGCTTTTGCTTGTTCGTCTTTTCATTCACTCCTTTCTTTATAGAAACCTTTCGGGGCTGGGGAAGGGGGGTTGACAGATCGCTTTTTTGATCCTTTGTTTGTTTGTACTTTTTCTTCCCTCTCATTATTTATGGTCTCCATGACCCCCTCCTTGCTCCCTCCCCGCCTCCTGACTGGCTTTAATCATCTGGAGGCGATCCCCCCCCCCACCTTTGCCTGTGTGTACTATATGGAAAGCAGAATTCCTCATCTTTCGAAATGCTGGGGAGTCGTGTGATTTATACTCTTCTCATTCGAAAGAACGGTAATCCGGAATCTTGCGAACTTTTTCCTGTCGTGGAACCGGCCCCCAAGTAAGTGTTCTGAAGATTTGCATTGCTCATCTGCAAGAACGCCCAAAGTCAACTAACCAGCAATCAATCCTACCTAGATCTACACAAAAGCCAACTGAGTCAAATATTTTAAGCATAGCGACTGTTATGCAGGAGCACCTTCGGCTTGAGACCACTGCTCTGAAGTCACTAAGGACTTGCTTCAGAATAAAAAGTGTTTTTGGATGGAGGTCGCAGGACACTTGCAAGTCTCCACCAGGACGGAGGATTTCACAGAATCATAGAATCAAAGAGCTGGAAGAGACAAGGGCCAGCTAGTCAAACCCCCTGCCCTGCACGAATACACAATCAATTTCCTGGGCTCAGGGATGATGTTGCTGCTCCTCATGGTGAAGTGGGACTTCCGACTTTTTACCACTCAAGCCCTACCTATGCCAGTCCCCATTGTAAAGTTACGTCCACCATGGAGAGTCCCAGTGGAAGCAGGTATATACCCAACCACAGGCTGTGAAACCATGCACATTTTACACTCACTAAATTGGGTGGGTTGGGATGGGGAGACAGAGAAGGCGGGGAGCAACTTGCCTGAAATTGGACGTGGGGGAGAGAGAAAGGTAAGAGTCAAAGTGGCCACACCGCATTCTAATCGAATATATAGATCAGTAAGGAGAAAAACAGAAAATGGTATCTGAAATCAGACAGAGCTTGGAAGTCATTTTAGTTTTTGTTGCATGTAGGGTAGTCTATGTAGGATGGTTATTTATGTTGTGATAAAGTTGTTATGTTGTATGCGATTGTGTAAGTAGATGCTACAGGTTACTAAATTGTTTGTATACATTTTGTCTTTTAATATGTACATCAATAATTCAATAAATATAATAATTAAAAAATAAAGCCATGTTGCATATATGAGCCCCCCCTCTTTAAAAAAAGTGAAGCACAGAGAGCCTGGATGCATTCAGTATCAGAGACCCCCCCACCATCACCACGCCACCCATCACCCCCTTCATTACATTACAGAAAAGGGGAAAACATTTTGTTAGCCTTTTGGAAATGGTTGTGTTAGCCTTTCTCTGCCCAGTGGAAGTGGTGGTCATTGAAATCAAACAGATATAATACTAATATGAGAATGTTATAATGCTAGATTGAGGGCAAGGAACAGTTTTGTTGTTCTTTTTCTTGTAAAGCACCATCAATAATAACAGATAGATACTAATATAAGAATGTTATAATGTTAGATTGAGAGCAGGGAACAGTTTTGTTGTCCTTTTTCTTATAAAGCACTATCAATAATAACAATAATAACAACAGATATACTAATATGAGAATGCTATAATGTTAGATCAGGGGAAGGAAACTGTTTTGTTGTTCTTTTTCTTATTAAGCACTACTGATATTAATAATAATAATAATAATAATAACAAGAGATAGATAGATACTAATATGAGAATGTTATAATGTTAGATTGAGGGCAGGGAACTGTTTTGTTGTTCTTTTTCTTGTAAAGCATCATCAATAATAATAACAATAATATTAAGAATAACAACAATAACAACAGATAGATACTAATATGAGAATGTTATAATAGATTGCGGGCAGGGAACTGTTTTGTTCTTTTTCTTGTAAAGCACCATCAATAATAATAACAATAAGAAGAAGAATAACAATAATAACAACAGATAGATACTAATATGAGAATGTTATAATAGATTGAGGGCAGGGAACTGTTTTGTTGTTCTTTTTCTTGTAAAGCACCATCAATAATAATAACAATAATAAGAAGAACAACAATAATAACAACAGATAAATACTAATATGAGAATGTTATAATAGATTGAGGGCAGGGAACTGTTTTGTTGTTCTTTTTCTTGTAAAGCACCATCAACAATAATAACAATAATAATAAGAACAACAATAATAACAACAGATAAATACTAATATGAGAATGTTATAATAGATTGAGGGCAGGGAACTGTTTTGTTGTTCTTTTTCTTGTAAAGCACCATCAACAATAATAACAATAAAGTACAGTGCATCATTATTGTCATTTTTGGAGCTACACATGAGCAGGGAAGCTGTGCAGTTTAGAAAGCGGGGCTGAAAGGGAGGGGCCCGCCATGTGTTGGGGCACCAGAATCAGGCCAAGTGCAGTAGGCAGTGCTGCCTCCCCTCCTCAGCCCCACCGCAGCAGCAGCAGCAGCAGCAGCACCGCCTCCTCCCCTCCTCCTCCCACCACAACAAAGCCAAGGGAGCCACCCTCGCTCCATCCAGGCCTGGGCCTAGGCCACCCACCCCCGCATCCCCGGCCCAGCCGGCTCCCCTTCCCCGCGGCCCAGCCGGCCCCCGACCGCCTTCCCCGCCGCCGCCTTCCTCGCCTCCTCACCCTCCGCCACCTCAGAGACCAACCTCCTCAGCCCCGAGCTGCGCCTCTGCCACCCTCGCTCTCTTCCTCGCAGGCTGCCCCTCACCGCTCCACAACCGCCATTGGCTACCGAGGTGAGGCCCCGCCTCCTGTCTCTCTTCCTCCCCCCCGCTCTTTATTGGCCTTCGCTCTCGTCCGTCAAAGGGAAGCTGCGGCGCGGATGGATCAGAGGCAGCAAAGAGGTGGGGTCGAGATAGCCACTCCTCCTTTCACCCCTCCTTCCTCCTTTCCTTCGCGGCTTTGGTTGGCAGTGATAGGTTGGTTGGATGCACAGCCGCCACCAATAATGAGGCGCGGGTCACTTCGCGTCAAGGGATGGAAGTGGAGGAGTTGAGGGGGAAAGGAAGGTGTGAGGGGAGCGTGGATTGGCTATGGCGGGTGTTCGATTGGACATCGCAAAGCTTAAAGCCCGCCTCCTGACCCGCTGTGTCTCCTCCTATTTTTCACTATGTGAGGGGTTGGTTGCGCTTCAGGAGGAGGAGGAGAAGTAGGGAAACTGTGGGAAATTGCATTGAGCCGTAAAGTGCTGGAAGCGGATGAAGGCGCGTGGTGGGGCTCTTTTGCCACATATACTAGTAACCTTCCGCCCAGCAATTGTTTCTCACAAATGGGAAGAAATATTCCCTACATCTTACAACCAAACAGAAATATATATATATATATTGTCTTAAACGCCTTCCCAAAAAAAGGGAATTAGTTATGTCTGTCCCCATCTGTCACAACACTTTCTCTCTTGTCTCTCCACCACCACCACGCCCAGGTGTGGTCTAATAATAACAATAATAATAATAATAATAATTTATTTCTTGCCCACCTCTGTCCAAGGCTTGAGGCATGGTACAATATGAATTAAAATACACTGTATAATATAAAATCATTAAAACACATGCCCTTTTTGCCCACACAGAAGCAGCTCTGCAGTGCCTAACATCCTGCTTCGCAACAGCTGCAGAGCTGTTTGGGCTGGAAGTCAACCTGAAGAAAACAGAAGTTCTTTACCAGCCTGCACCACAGGACGAACACCACCATCCCCACATTGCCGTCGGCAAATCTGTGCTCAAGTCCGTTCAGCAGTTCACCTACCTGGGAAGCATCATCTCCTCAGATGCCAAGATTGACAAAGAGATCGATCACAGATTAGCAAAGGCATATAGCGCATTTTGAAAACTTTACAAAAGAGTCTGGAGTAATAAAACCTGAGGCAAAGCACAAAAATCAATGTGTATAGAGCCATTGTACTGTCTATTCTCCTTTATGGGTCTGAAACATGGGTCGCCTATCGCCACCACCTACAATTCCTCGAACACTTTCATCAGCGCTGTATACGCACAATCCTAAATATACACTGGACTGACTATGTGACGAATGTTGCTGTCTTTGAGCAAGCAGGGATCACCAGCATTGAGGCCATGATATTGAGAACACAGCTGCGCTGGGCAGGGCATGTTTCTAGGATGGAGGACCATCGCTCCCCAAAATAGTACTCTATGGTGAACTCGCCATGGGTCAGCGTAAGAGGGGCACTCCAAAAAAGCGATACATGGACTCCCAAATTGATCACCAATGATGGTCCGCCCTGGCCTCACATCGGGAGGCAAGGAGACTCACTATCCACAATGTTGCAGCCTTATTTGAGAACTCACGCCAAACAAGTCTTGAAGAGAAACGACAACGCAGAAAGAATCTCAACCCGGAAACATCACCCAAGGAGACCTTCTGCTGTGCTTTCTGCAACCGGACTTGTTTATCTTGGATTGGCCTTTTCAGTCACCAGTGCACTTGCAGAAAGCGCAGGATGAGTCCTTCCTGAATCTTCATTTGCGAAGAAAAGTCAGAGAGAGAAAACATAAGATTAAAATAAACATGATATTAAAATCATCCATACAAATTTAAAAACCATAGTTTAAAATCATCCTCATCATCTTTATTTCTTACCCGCCTCTCCCCATGGATCGAGGTGGGGAACAGCACATGTACACAAAATAATATTAATTAAAATACATCTTGGTTAAAAATACATAAATACATCAAAACACACAATATCAGTTTAAAAGAACAAATAAAACCAGCATATATTTTAAAAGTTTAAAATTCACGGTTTAAAATCAACTGGGTAGTAACATGCAAACCAAACAAAGCCTTCAAATGGTATTACAGCTTTCTTTCTTTTTTCTTATTTTATTATTTTAATGGACATTTAGTAAGGGAAGCTCTACATCAACATTTCCATGATGAAGATGATCATGAATACATAATTTTTAAAAAGTACTGTGGTGGTCTATAGATGGAGCTCTGTTCAAAACTACACTTATGCCCAAGAAGGGTATAAAATGCATCAACAGGAAGAAGAAAAAAAAGCCCACTAAAATATCAAATATCCTCAAAGTATTTTCTTATCTCTGTACTAAGTCTCCCAGGGTTCAGCTTCACTGGATGCCCCTGAGATCTAGCATAAATAGGAGAGAAGGAAAACGATTTCTCCCTACACTTCTTCTCCATGCAATGCCTTCTTTTAAAACAAATGTATCCTGTCTTTCTTTGTTCCTGAGATAAAGAGGCCCAAACATTGACATTCAGGCAATCAACGGAAAAGACTAGAAACAGTCAATAATATACAGTTGTCCCTTCAAATTCTCTGGGGTTTGGTTCCAGGACCCCCCGTGGATATGAAAATCCATGAATACATGAATGAATATAAAGTCCCATTATATGCAATGGCATAGCAAAATGGTGTCTCTTATATAAAATGGCAAAATCAAGGTTTGCTTTTTGGATTATTATTTTTTTAATAATATTTTCAAGCGGTGAATACTTAAATCTGTGGATACCAAATCCGTGAATGCGGAGGGACAACTGTATTTCTATTTGGCCCTATACTTTTCTCTCATATTTAAAGGTGTTGTCTAAATGGCGAAGATACTCCCCACATAATGCAAAGAAAATATGGGTGGTCTTAATGGCATCCTGCATCGTTTCACTGTATTCAGAAGGAGGGGGTGAGCAAAAACATCAAAAATTGCGAAGGGAAAGCATTCACAGTTTTTCGCAGACTTTTTTTAAAAATTCCAATGGAACTGCTCATTCCCACTCGTTGGGACATTTGAATAGCTTTCCCATAGGAGAGGAAGTGCAAGCTGATTGGCTGGAGGAGTGCAGGGGGCGGGGCTTGCTAACGGGGCAAGGGCCCGGAGCTACCATGTTGTTTTTTCGCCTTAGTGAGCAATAGCTAAGGCGATTAAACAGTGTGTTGTTTCTTCTCTTTTTCTCTCTTTTTTTGTAAAGGTGAAATATAGGTTATGAGCACCTATATAGGGATTTTTTAAAAAAAAAAATCAGCGGCAGATTTCAAAACGTGAGAAATTTACTCACAGCCACCATCTTGACTAGAGGGCATGCAAAGTTTATGGGGGCTGTAAAACCATTTACTGCAGGGCACTCTGTTTTTGGGGGGTTCGTTTAGACAGGCCCTAAAATTTTGTTTATTTTTATTTGGCAACAAGAACATGTAGTTAACCAACAGACAAGCAGAGAGCCTTGGTCTAGAACTGGAGATTTTTTAATAAGCACCCCTTTTACATGACTTTACATGATTCCTTTACATGACTCACAAGAAAAGACAATAATGCTCCATTAAGGTAGAAGGCTGTAGGAAAAGAGGGAGATGACATTACAGGCGGAGAGACTCCATCATGGAAGCCACAGCCCTGATTTTTCAAGAACTGAGACTTTAAGGTCTCTCGTTCACAGGGTAGCAATAAGTCAACATCGACCTTATGGAAATTAACAGCAACAACTCCTTTTCATGAGGAGGAAAAAAATATTACTAAAATATGAGTTAGGTATATGATTTAATTTGGAGGAATGAGTTATTAACTGTTCTGCCAAGACCCTCGGCCATTTTAAAACTGCACATTCTTACATGGTCAAAAGAAAAGGGAAAGGTGGGAGGAATGAAGGTGACTACGGGTCATTTTCTCTTTTTCCACAGCCAGTCATTTTATTTGCTAAGGCTTTTCAGAAATGTTATTTTGCTGCAACCTTATTCTGAAACACTTATTAAACATTGGACAGGTCGAAACCCCCCCCCATATCCACGGATTTGGTATCCACGGATTTGATATCCATGGTTTCACTTATCTACGTCTGGAAATAAATTGTTCTCTAGGTATTTCTAGGTCCTCCAATTAAATTCTATGGTCAACTTCTGGTGTTCAACTCATAGAAAATAATAGGGTTCCCTATTATCCACCGTTTCAGGTATCCACAGCAGATTTTGGAATGTATCCCCCACACATACGTGGGTCGGCCTGTATCAGTTTTTTATCCTCATCACCTCGAGTCCAAGGTTTACACGTAAGAGACTATACACCTGAAAAATAATATATACATTGTTAAATAAAAACAGATATAAGGAGGAGGTACAGTCGTCCCTTCCTATTCGTGGCTTTCCCTTTCTCAGTTTTGTGTATTCATAGAAAGCCACAGAAGGTTTGCTCGGCCTTCGGCTCCCCTTCCCTCAGGGAATGTACGGCTTTGCCTTCGTTCCCTGGGGGGGGGGAGACTGAAGGAAGAGCATACCCCCCACATGCAAAGCCATCGAGGGTTTGCTTGGTCTTCAGCTCCCCCCAGGGAATGAAGGCCAAGGAAACCCCTGGCCCTCGTTGCAAGCTGTGTGTTGCCTGTGGAGGGGGGTGTAATTTATTCAGTTTTTTTCAATTTCACGGTAGTGCTCCGTCCCTAACCGCCATGAATGGAAAGGGACAACTATGATGGGAAAGGGGTGGAAACAAAGTGAAAGATTATCTTCTTTTTTTTTTTTTAATGAACATGGGTCTCAAGTACCTGGCTGACATTAAAAGAGTGTCCCTGATTGGAGGACATTCTTGCAAATGTTCTGGGAATTTGCATTATACACTCTTGGTCATAACACCGATTAATATTATTATGATCATTGTAGGATATGGCAACTGGACTTGTTTATCTCAGATTGGCCTTTTTAGTCATCAGCGCACTTGCAGAAAGCGCGGGATGAGTCATTCCTGAATCTTCGTTTGCGAAGAAAAGCCAGAGAGAGAGAGAGAGAGGATAAAATAATGAAAAGTATAGTATAAAAAGAATTCAGCAATGTGTAATATTTAGGCCATGGCAGCCCTCACTTTACCTGGAGTGGAGGGCTTGCCTCAACCATCAAAGTGCTGGATGGCACAGTGCCCCCCTCCATTTGGAGGACCCCAGCCACTTGAGAAAGTCACTAATGCTCCATGCAACAGTGCTACTATCTACTTGCAAAATTCTTGGCTCTGAGGCAGTTTTCCAGGTCACTCTGCCCACAGTGGCAAGTTAAAAAAAAAAAATAGAATGGGGACAGGGAGGACTTAAGTTAAAACTCTTAAAAGCAAAACATATAACAAGTAAATGGCCTTGTACTGAGCTTTTATGGCCAGGTCGGCTATAACATAGAACCCTCCAAGGGGTTGTCTATATGGTGAAAATACTCCTCACAGAAATTGCTTGGAAAATGAGCTGTCTTAATGGGTTCCTGCATTGTCTCACCATATTTTGAAGGAGGGGAGCCAAAAAGAGCAAAAAGTATGTGAGAAAAGCATTCACAGCTTTTCCTGACTTAAAAAAAAAAACAAAAAAAACCACGAGGGTGCGCATTTCTGCTCAAAAGGAAAAAAAAATTGACACATATCGCTTCCCCATACAAGAGGAAGTGCAAATCTGATTGGCCAGATGAGCGCAGGGGGCAGGGATGGGTTACAGGGCAAGTGCCCGCAGCTGCCATTTTTTTTACCAGAGCAATCAGGAATGGGGAAGGGAGGTGGGCTACTGTCATTACCACCCACGCACCCTGGCTGTTGCTGTTGTTGCCACCACAGGGTTCAGAGAAGTTAGGAAAGAGGTTGCCATCCTCTCCCCTTTCTCCACCCTCCCCCCCGTGCCACAACTGCCATTGTCCCACCACCGCAGAGATTGAAGGAAGGGAGGAGGGCTCGCTACCCTCCTCTCCCTTCCCCGTTTCTGCCCCCTGCAATCGCCGTCCTGCTGCCCCGGCACCAGAGCTGACATCTAGCATGCGAAGTTTATGGGGGCTGCTGAGCAAAAAAACACCAGTAAGAAAAATTGAAGCTGCTGCAACTTGCTTTTTCTGTGGGGCACTACATTTTGGGGGGCTCGTACAGACAAGCCCCAAGCCTATGGCAAGAGGTGTGGGCCAGTGCTGCCATAGGAGATTTTCACACGGGCTATATATCCCGTGGCAGGAACAGAACAGGGTCGGGAAAGGTTTTCCCTTTAGGACGACGTTGGCCCCGTTCTGTCCTGCATCCATCCTACTCCCGTGACTGTTCCAGAACAATGTAATCACGATTTTTCATCGTGAATAGACCTCCCGTTCCATCACTATCATGCAATCATGGGTGTGCGAACAGGAGCCCCGTTCCTGTTCCGAAATGACAGCTGTGGACGGGAGGTCTGTTCCGAGCACTTCCTGGTACGATCTGGACATCCAGGTAAGTGGCACCCTTTATTTTACCCTCCCTGTTTTGATTATGTGATTTAAAGAGTGTTTTTGTGCTTGGTGAACTGATTTTATGTTTGGGGGATTTTTATTTTTTAAATTTACTGTCTGGCGTTATCACGTGATAACATGATAACGTTTCAGACAGCCGGTCGTAAAAGCAGCCTTACGACGGCTGCATTTACGGCCAGCCAGCAAGGGGAGGGGGAGCCCGTTCCTGCTGCGGAATTAAGGTGAGTGTGTGAAAGATTTATGTTATTCCGTGGCAGGAACGGGAGAGGAGGTAGTGGGGCAGTAACGGGGCATTTTGGCCCCGTGTGAAAATCTCCATACTCTCCAACTGTATCTAGTTGGCAGCAACAGTCTCATAGAATCATAGACCAGCCTCTGTTTAAAAACCTCCAAAGAAGGAGACTCCTCCACACTCCGAGGCAGTGCATTCCACTGCCCAACAGCTCTTGCTGTCAGGAAGTTCCTCCTAATGTTTAGGTGGAATCTCTTTTCCTGTAATTTGAGTCCTAGTCCCTGGAGCAGCACAAAACAAGCTTGCTCCATCTTCAATATAACATCCTTTCAAAGATGGCTATCATGTCACCTCTTAACCTTCTCTTCTCCAGGCTAAACATACCCAGCTCCCTAAGCCCAGCTTCCAATTAAACCTCTGTCATCCCAGCTGCTTTTAAAATGTCCCAGTTTCTCTCTCCACTTCCCACATTTCGCCCTTTGTCCTCAGCTTACTTTGATTGCTGCAAGCTGACGTCAAAGTGCAAAGGTAGATGGTATTCATCTTACTCACCACTGAAAAGAGGATAGGATAGGTCAGAGTCTTGTCCTTCTCAATAAGTATAGGCAAAACCAAACCACTGCAACCTCTCCTAGCTTGCATGTTCTTCCTCTTTAATAATTTTTTACATCTTGACCACACTCTGATGTGACCGGGCCAGATGTGTCCTAGGGTCTGTCTATACGATTTTTAAAAAATATATTTGGGGGATAAAAAAATACGAATAGGCAGTTGTTCGTATGCATACGTTCCACCTACACATTTTTTTACCCCCCCTAAACTCCATATGAGCCCCCTTCCCCAGCTGGCTGGAATGAGCAAGCCAAGCGGCGGTTTTAAATCTCCCGCCGCTTTTTTTTTAATTTAACAAGGTGCCTGCTTTGCAGACATTTGGTTTTCCCTATTTACAATGTAAAATAAAAATAAATATATAAAATTCACGGACTTACCGGACTCTTGCTTAGCCGAGAATCCAATGTGGCGGCCACTCCCAATTCTCCACCTTGCTAGCCCTGCCCCCTCTACTCAGCCAGCCAATCAGATTACACTGCCTGTTCGTATGTGTGCAAACGGGGTGTACAGACCAGCAGCCACTCAAATGGCTGTACGGATTTTATGCCGAGATCCGCTACTCCTTCCGAACGCCGAATCCACGTAGTTTACGGGGGATTCGCTAGCCCCCCTTCTGAATGACACATATGAATCTGAACGGCTGTGTGTACAGAAGAGCGATCTTCCGAATGGCGTACATATTTTTTTTCCATGTAGACAGGCCCCTAGTTTTTTTCTGTGAAATGTTGAAGGGTATGCAATGCTTTGCTTCCTTCCTGGAAGGGTGAGAGAACTTGGGTTGCATCGCAGGCCCTTTTACATTACACTTTTATAGCACTGTGCTTCTACTTTAACGGCCATGGCTGCATCCTATGGAATCCTGGGGTTTGTAGGACATTTTCAGACACATCTTACTGCGCAAGAAGACTTCGGGAGAGGTATGCGGCTATCCTGCGGCAGGGAGTCCTTTTCGGACACCGCCGTCCCTCTCGCAGCATCGTCCATGACAGTTCCAGTCCCATCTACAGCAACCATGCCATTTTTACTCACAGAAGTTGTCTGTGATTGAAAAATGGCGCGGTTGCTGTAGATGGGGCCCAGAACTGTCACGGACGATTCCACAAGAGGGATGGCAGCGTACCTCTCCCAGAGTCTTCTTGCGCGGTAAGACGTGTCTGAAAATGTCCTTAGTTTGGGGAGGCACCAGATCTGTTGTGCTAAGAAAATACTCCTCCCTAAACAGCAAATCCCAGGATTCCATAGGATGGAACCACAACAATTAAAGTGGAATCATAGTGCTAAACTGTGCAACATAAAAGGGTCCCTGATTAGAGCCAAGATGGTGGTGGGGAATAGAAAAGATGGAAGATATCAATGTCATCCTTCCTCTAGTGGGGTGGCACAGCTCATTCCTCTTAAAAAATTGCCATCTCATTCCCACCTCACTCTGCTGTATGTGTACCTCAACTGTCCTCTCCTCACAAAATTATCTGTTAATTTTTCAGATTTTTTTACCAGTTACAGAACGCCAAATAATTTATTTTACTGGCCCACAATGTGCGAAAAAGTGAGCTAAATTGTCTCAATCATTACATATTATGGAGCATTCCTTCCCAGTGCCATTCTTTTAAATGCTACTTTTAAAATCTCCTCACAAAATTACAATTAATGATCACAATCCAATCAAATGTAAGCACACATAACTTCCCTTGATGTAACTGAAGACATTTGAAATTGTTTCATCTAAATCAGTCCAGCTAAAAGTGGCAAATTCAAGTTGGATTGTGCTGTTTTATAGGATGATGAATGAAGCATTACAGAAATTAAAATTCACTTCCTGCTGACAGTCTTTCCCATGCAGAGTTACCAACTGCCTTGTATGTCACTGTCCTAGCCAACTGCTAGAACAAGAGGATGTAAGAGTGTGTGTGTCCATTTGGCAACCCATTTAGCAAATGACAATTTGGCATCAAATGCAATTGCTAGCAAAATAGCTGAAGCCAGACGCTAACCACCAGCACAGAAATCTGATAGCACAGGTTGAGTATCTCTTATCTGAAATGCTTGGTGTGTTTCAGTGTACCATATTTCAGGGTTTTTTTTCATTTTGGAATACTTGCATATACATAATGAGATATCTTGGAGATGGGACCCAAGTCTAAACACGAAATTCATTTATGTTTCATATGCACCTTATACACATAGCCTAAAGGTAATTTTATACATAATATTTTAAATAATATTGTGCATGAAACAAAGTTTGTGTACATTGAACCATCAGAAAGCAAACATGTAACTATTTCAGCCACCCATACAGACAATTTTGGACTACAGTAGGACCCCCGCATCTGCGGATTTGTCGTCCGCAGTTTCAATTATCCGCAATTTCAATTTCAGCACAGATACCATGGAGTATATTTAGAAAATGCGTCCTCTCTAACTATTGTCTAGGTCCTCCAAGGCAACTCTGGTATTTTAAACCAGAAGTCCCATTATTTTCAATGGCATTCACTATTATCCATAGTTTTTGCCATCCGCAGTGGGGCCCGGAACCAATCCCCCTCGGATGGCGGGGTACTACTGTCTTTGATTTTGGAATTCCAGATAAGGGATACTCAACCTATATTTTATTAAAAGTGCTATCAGACATGTGGCCTGTGTGTGAGTTTGTTTGGCTTTGTTCTTTATTATTTCCATATATTTTATATGACTTGAAGTTTTTTCCAGCACACTCACATACAGCAGATGGATTCATAAAAGATGGTGTGCTCTGCACATGCCCACAAGCCCTGGCTTGAGAATCCAGAATATTTTTTGACAACACAGTTGGCAACACAACCTCCTTTTTAATTGTGAGATGTCTGCATTTGTGCTTGTAAGACTCCTTGAACATTTCTTTTTAAAAATGTATCCAAGACCTATAATATTACTAATAATAATAGTTGTTAGTCCTCAACGAAGAGCAGCTCACAAACTAGATGATGATGATGCCCTTGTGCCCACACTGAAGCAGCTCTGCAGCACCTAACATCCTGCTTCACAACAGCTACAGAGCTGTTTGGGCTGGAAGTCAACCTGAAGAAAATGGAAGTTCTCTACGAGCCTGCACCACAGGATGAACGCCAGCATCCCCACATTGCCGTAGGCAAATCTGTGCTTAAGTCCGTTCAGCTGTTCACCTACCTGGGAAGCATCATCTACTCAGATGCCAAGATTGACAAAGAGATTGATCACAGATTAGCAAAGACATATAGCGCATTTGGAAGACTTTACAAAAGAGTCTGGAGTAATAAACACCTGAAGCAAAGCACAAAAATCAATTTGTATAGAGCCATTGTACTGTCTATTCTCCTTTGTGGGTCTGAAACATGGGTCACCTATCACCACCACTTACGACTCCTCGAATGCTTTCATCAGCGCTGTATATGCACAATCCTAAATATACACTGGACTGACTATGTGACAAATGTTGCTGTCCTTGAGCAAGCAGGGATCACCAGCATTGAGGCCATGATATTGAGAACACAGCTGCGCTGGGCAGGGCACGTTTCTAGGATGGAGGACCATCGCCTCCCAAAAATACTACTCTATGGTGAACTCGTTACGGGTCAGTGTAAGAGGGGCGCTCCAAAAAAGCGATACAAGGACTCCCTGAAACAACATCTGAGGCTCGGCCAAATTGATCACCAACAATGGTCCGCCCTGGCCTCACATCAGGAGGCATGGAGATGCACTATCCACAATGCTGCAGCCTTATTTGAGAAGCGACAATGCAGAAAGAATCACAACCTGGAAACTTCACCCAAGGAGACCTTCTGCTGTGCTTTCTGCAACCGGACTTGTTTATCTCGGATTGGCCTTTTTAGTCATCAGTGTGCTTGCAGAAAGGGCAGGATGAGTCCTTCCTGAATCTTCCTTTGTGAAGAAAAGCCAGAGAGAGGTGTTAGTCCTAAATGACCTAGCTTTAATTTAACAGTCTGTACTGACAACCAATAAAAGGGTTAGTTAAAGATTCTGGATGTGTTGCTCCATATGGCCTGTAGAGCTGGCAAGGATTCAGCTGGCTTATATCTTGAATAGCAGCTTGACCTGCAACAATTTGCAAGTGATAATGATTCCTCTCCATGGTGTGAAAAACCCATATATTAAGCCTCTGTTACAGGCACAGTGTGACATATGCTACATGAAAACCTAACAGCTTTGGTTGCTTCTTTCTATACTGCTCCTTATGAGGACAATGTTGCCACTTCATCCAAGTTTTTTCATTTAGGGAGATTATCAAACAGGAACACAAAAAGTGTTCCTGTCCCACAATGTCCAATCCCGTCCCTGTCCCCAAACAATCAAACTCCCCACCTTACATACCTTCTCTCCCATCAGTTCCTGGAGTGAAATCCCACCTGTTCTTGCAAGAAGACATGAGTGTGGAAAATTCAAAAAGAAAAAGAAAGCATTAAAAGTTACACAAAGCACCTAAACACAATTTAACAGCCCCAAGTAACTTGGGGAGAGTCATAAAAAGAGCAAAACTTACCAGGATGTCCTGAATTCACCTGGAAGTGTTCATGTCGGACTGGCCATTCCCGCTGCAGTGACAGGATCTAACCAAAACAGAACGGACGGATCTATTGACAATATCAGTGTCAATAAAAAAGATGCCAGCATAGCGTCAGTGGAACACAAAAGGACGTCATCATCTGATATTGGCATCCTTTTGTGTTATGCTGGCATTATGCTGGCGCCACATTAGCTGCATCTGATAATCTGCTAGGATTTAGCTACACAAACCAGGATATGCTGGGTCCCCACCAGCACATCCCATTCTGCCCCTCGTTACACTGACAAAACAGGCCAGAGTCCATATAGGAATGCAAGTCTATCGCTGCAGCCACCACCACAGTCCTCTTCCATGCTCTGCCAGGTCCAGGAAGTCGGCCCGCACCATGTGTGACAAGTCCCCATGGATGTGACCAGCCTTGGTCACATGCTGCAGGCCTGCTTCCCAGACGCAGAAGAGTAAGGGTAACCAGCAGCTAGAGCGATAGGCTGGCATGCTTGACAGATACGCAGAGCCCAGTCCGTTTTTGTGCTGACAGTAATGGATTTAAACGGATATTATGCTAAAACAGTTTATCAGGCCCTCCTTCAGTTTGCCCCCATCTCAACCCCATATCTGCCCTGGAAGTGGTGAGGACCGCTCAGGGGCCAGAACGGGGCAAATGCTCTGCGTCATATGGACTGCAGGGCTGTGAACCAGGGGAAAGCCAGGGTATTTAGCCCATGGAGATAAGGCCTTAGGCTATTGCAGAGTTTGCTTGCATCCAGAGTTAACAGGAGATCTGGAAGCCAAAATCTGGACAAAGGTAACCACTATGCAGAGATAGGAAAGTTGGTTGAAAGTGGCTGATAAGATCTAATCTGTTATAACATCTAATTCATTAGAAGGGGGAGAAACATAACTATGAAGCTAATGAGAAATTGCCATTTAAACTGAAGTTCAAAACTGACACTAAAGGCATTGCCAGAATGAAGGTGGGAAATATTATTTTACTTCCCCTGGCCCACATTTGGGGCTTTTTTTTTTTTTTTTTTTTTTTTGAGCTTAGGAGAGAAGGAAGCAGTTGCTTGAATTTTCAAAATTCCCATTTTTCGTCCACCCCTTCTTTTGCTCTCCTCTTCTCCTGCCCCTAGAATCGTGGTGGGAAAGTACACAGGAAGTACGTCAGTATGTTTGTGAAAAAACGAGTAATCACATCCTTGATTGACAGCTATATATATCCCAGAATCTTTTCCCATGTAAATAAAAAAACATGGGATACTATGTCTTGGGATCTTGTTGTCACAGGAAAATTTGTCATGTAAACAATGATCCTGGGCTATTGCTCATCCCAGGATAAATCATGTAAACAATAAGGGACAAACTCAGGATGAGGATATCTCGATTCTCCGCAGGATAGAACCTGCCATGTAACTGAGCCTCTGGTTTCTACATGGAGCTAACCAAAATCAGAGGGCTGCCTGAGACCTTCAGACTTCTCTTTGCTGAGACAGACAAGAAGCCTCTATGTGGTGTCCAGCATAAAATATAGGAGGACTCTCTGGATGCAAAGGTCATCCTCCTCTAAGTTGCTCTTACTACTTGTTTAAAACAAGTTGCTTAAAAACTTTTAACTGTGGAATTTACTGAATTATCAGGCACTATTCATCAATTAAAATAAGTAGCCTCGACACGACCTCAACATGGCAACCCTGGGAAATTAACAAAAAACAAAGAGTAATTTTGCAAAAGTCCAAGAGCACTAGGCTTTGAGTACAGAAATAGTTAGGAAATGCAAAATTTGCTGACCTTTTAGCACTGTCTCTTATTTAATTAATTACTAAGTGAATTAATTCCAACTTAAGTCAATCAAGTTTAAAAAATAAACTTAATTAAATTGTCCCTTTCTGTTAGAACATTTCCAACACTTGATAACTTAATTGATTGTAACTAGTTAATCCCTATATCTCTGCCACAACAAACATCAGATGCCCAAAACTCCCAAAAGGTTGAGGGGGTGGTGGGTGTCACACCATCCAACTATCCGAATTTGGCAGGGACAGCAGCCTCTGTCATCCCACTTTTTTCAGCTGCTTTTAAAATGGCCCGGTTTCTTTTCCTCCCACTTTCTACCTTTTTCCTCCATTGCTACAGAGTTCAAAGCACAAAAGGAGTCTGCACTCAATTAATTCAGCAGGAGGAGAGGAGAGAGTGGACTCAGGCTGTTTCTGCACTTCAAAAATAATCCAGTTTGACATCGCTTCAACCACTATGGCTCAATGCTCTGGGATTTGTAGATTTGTGAGATATTTAGCCTTCTCTGGCAGAGTGCCAGTGCCACAACAAACTACAAATCCCAGGATTCCATAGCATTGAGTCATGGCATCTAAAGTGGTATCAAACTAGATTATTTCTGCAGTGCAGATGCAACCCTAAGCAAAAGCAAACAGCTGCAGCCACTTCTAGCTTTAGTGTTCTTCCTCATTTATAACCTTTGCCATCTTGCCACAGGTCTTGTTTGGTACATGTGTCCCAGTTTTCATCTGTGAAATGTTGGAGGGTATGGGCTATGTGTGTGTGTGTCAGAGAGAGAGAGAGAGAGAGAGAGAATCTGGAAGACACCCCAGCAAATGAAATACATGTTATCCATGTTAAAAATAAAACAAAACATCCCAAATGAAGCTGTCAGCACAATCAGTAATTCATCACTTTATTACAATCAGTCTAAAATGAGTAGATATATTTAGGAAAATGAAATCAAGTCTCAATGATGTTTAAGATGCTGTCTGTGCCAACAAAGCGACAAAGAATTTTGTGTTGTCATAGTGTTATCTTCCCAGTTGGATGTACAGGTTCCTGCAGTGGAGAGGAAGGCCCCAGGAAATCAAAAGGATTTTGACCAGAGATGGTGGGGGGGATGAGGGCATTCGCCCTCCAAAAGAATTTTGTTTCCTCCCCCCATAAAATTGTCCTTCAATCCCCAATTTTTTAGCATTGAAATAACTTAAAACATCTCTAGAAATACACTTTAGACATAGAAAACAAAGGGGCAAGGCAAAGTTTTCAAAGAGAGAAAATATAAAGTTCTAGGTATGTGAACTATTTTCAGCCTCTCTCTCCCTCTGAAATGCCAGAAATTTGGGAACTGAAGGAAGATTTCCTTTGCTGGGTGGAATTCTTTGGAGGGGCAGTACCCTCATCCTCTCCTCACTCTGCAGAGAAACACCCCTGACTGTGATCTTTCTATGAAAAAGCCGTCTCCCAATTCAGTCTCAAGGTTAAGGGAAAGACCTTTAAAATTTGCATAAATTTACATGATACACAGAGCTTTAAGCAAAAGAGATGATAAAGACTTGTAAAACGCTCCAGAAATTGTCTTACTTTCTGGCTAAAAAAGAAAAACAAAAGACAGGCCTCAGAAGAATTTGTTTGTTGGGACTGGGAGGGAGGAAGAATACAGTCAGTGATGGTGTGGCAGATTTGACATCATAACCTCAGGTCATTTATGAGTTAATTGTTCAGTCTAGCCATAAGAAAGAAGGCTCAACTTTTGGAGATCCTGAAAGAAGACATTCCAAAGTAGCCAAGGCATCATGGTGGCTTAAAAAATTAGCAGGTTGTGATTGCATATTTGAGTTCACTTAGTTAAGGCCTAACTTGACAGGTTAAAGTCTAACCTTCTTTACAGGAAACCTAGGGGCAGAAGTTTGCAAGTAGATTGTTGTTAACTGCTATCAAGTCAACTTCCATTGATGGTGACCTCATGAATGAGAGACCTCCAGGTCACCCTATCATCAACAACCTTGCTCAGGTCTTCAAGACTCAGGGAGGTGGCTTCTTGAGTGGGTTTATTCATCTATTCATGTAATTAGATAACCAGCCCATTTTCATGGCAGAATTCTGCAAATCACTCTATGTTTACCTTCCTCACAAGCTTATCAAAGCAAGAATGTCTGTGTTGCCAGTCAAACATTCTTGTACTGATAAGCCCAGCTGCACCTTGTTAATGGTCACTCATAAGGCAATCGCACTTTTCCCACTTCCTGTATTTCAGTTTCTTATTAGCCAGAAGTTGAACAAATTACTCTCTGGGATCACAGCTCCCAGAGTTACCAGCCATTGAATGTAGTGGCCATGATAACTGGTGTGAGTCATCCAAACATTAGTTTTCCCAAACACTGCTCTGACCCCATGGATTTAAAGCCTATACTCACACATATACAGCATATGTACAATAATCTGAAATCTAAATTTCAAAGGCAACACTCTTTGAGTCTGATTATCATAGTCTGCAAATTGTTGTTGTTGTTGTTGTGTGCCTTCAAGTCATTTCCGACTTATAGCAACCCTAAGGTGACACTATCACAGAGGCAAGATTTGGCAAGATTTCTTCAGTGTGGGGGGGGGGTCTGCCTCTGAGGCTGAGAGGATGTGATTTGTCCAAGGTTACTCATTGGGTTTCCATCGTCAAGTGGGGATTTGAACCCTGATCTCCAGAGCTGTAGTCCAGCTGTCAAAGTGTTACACCATACCAGCTCTCTAGTCCACAAATACTTATGCCAAATCATAGAATCATAGAATCACAGACCTCAAGGGCCATCCAGTCCAACCCCCTGCCATGCAAGAATACACAATCAAATCATTCCCGACAGATGGCCATCCAGCCTCTGTTTAAAAACCTCCAAAGAAGCTTTAAGATAAGGCTCAGGAGTGTAGCTACGGGGAGGGGGGATGAGGGCGTTCAGTCCCCAAATTTCTAGCATTGCAGAAATGAAGATGCTGGTGTTAATTCCTGAAGGCTTTTTGAAAAGTAGCATTAGAAGACTGAGCAGCATTTGGTTTTAAAAGGCTGTTTTATTTCTATTGGAGTTAGATTGTTGCTGGCTTTAAATTTTTATCATATTTATAAACGTTTTGGTATGGTGGGTTTTTCTTTTTGCAGGTATGGGGTCTAAATTTATATTTCTATTTGACATCAATTCAGACTATAATCGAGAAACAACTGACAAACTTTATAAAGTAATAAATCTCACCAAAATGTATACAGTATATACATCTGTTCTCTTGGAGCAGAAAGTTGTTCACTCCCTCTCTGTAGCACACAAACCCTTTGTTAAAAACCTAGATTCTTTGCAATTTAATGTTAAAAATTTGATTATCATAAATGTAGGGGATTTGTACTAATGTCAAACATCTCTGACACATTCAGATACAAATTTAAAGCATATTGGCCAACCAGTAAGTCTTGTTGTAGTGGTCTGAGTGTTGGACTAGGACTCCAGAAGGCCAAGTTCAAATCCTCACCCAGCCATGGAAGCCCACTGAGTGATGCTAGGCAAGTCACATTCTCTCAGCCTCAGAGGGAAGTAATGGCAACCCACCCCCCAAACAAATCTTGCTAAAAAAAAACCTGTGGTAGGTTCACCTGAAGGTCACCATAAGTAAGAAATGGCTTGAAGGCACAAGAAAGTCTTCAGAGAGGGTTCTCATGCATCCTCCAATTCCAGGGCATGCCCTCTTTTTCAGAGCTAAAATTTTTGTCTGGGTGGATTCTTAAAATATCCAGGTTTTCTTACAAGTTCTGGACCGGAGGAAGTGGGCAATCAAGTAGGAGAGCTCTGAAGAGGAAGAAGAGCAAAAAGCCAGGTTATAATAGGGCAAATTAAGCCCACAAAACAGCCAACCTGAGTCCCACCAAGTGATTCATCGGCTTTCAGCTGGGTTGGGACTATCACTACCATTGTCATCACCGAGGCTGCCATCCTCCTCTATCCTGAGGGGAAGGCCCATCAAGGAGGAAGATGATGGAGAGGACAAAGAGACCCCACCGCTGTCTCCGGGATAGTGCCTGGCCACAAGGAAAGTGTCTGGTCTGCTGGACTGTCTTAACTGAGGAGTGGCAGCTCCTCTTACAACTGTCCAGAGCTTACAGGGTATTTAAAGTCAGAGTCGCCATAGCAATAATTGCTTTGAAGCCATCATACTATAACTGTGTAACGTAAAACTGTGTTCCTGATTAGAGCCAAGATGGTGGTGGGGGATAGAAAAGCACTATGCTTCTACTTTAACTGCCATGGCTGCATCCTATGGAATCCTGGGGTTTGTAGTTTGGGGAAGCACCAGAGCTCTTGTGCTGATAATTCTAAATACCCCTCCCTAAACTGCAGATCCCAGGATTCCATAGGATGGAACCATGGCAATTAAAGTGGAATCACAACAATGATAAAAAAATAAAACCCTGACAGGCACGGAGTTAGCCTGCTTTGGAATAGTGATGGGGAGGGGAAAAGAGAAAGAGAGGAGGAGAATCAGGCCCTCTCATGGCACTTACTGCTGTAATGCCGGAACTGCAGCAAAGAGACTCATCCCACCAGAGGAGAAGAACTGTTTCCAAAGCAATATTTTCTTGTTTCCTTCCATAATGAAATTGACCGAGACAGTATGAGGATGGAGCAGGCTTGTTTTCTGCTGCTCCAGAGACTGGAACACGGAGCAATGGGTGCAAGCTCCAGGAACAGAGATTCCACCTCAACATGAGGAGGAACTTTTTGACAGTAAGAGCTGTTCGGCAGTGGAACGCACTCCCTCGGAGTGTGGTGGGGTCTCCTTCCTTGGAGGTCTTTAAACAGAGGCTGGATGGCCATCTGTTGGGGATGCTTTGATCGTGATTTCCTGCATGGCAGGGGGTTGGACTGGATGGCCCTCGTGGTCTCTTCCAACTCTGCAATTCTATGATTCTATGAGTAGCTTCATGTAATAATCTCCCAAGTCTATGAAAGTTTATGTTCCCAGTTAGTCTCAAAGGTGCTACAAAATCCCCTTACTTACTGATATTCCAGATTAACATGGCTATTTCTTTTAATTTAAAGCCAGCAAGGAATAAAACAGAGTCATTGATGTAACCAGAGGTCAAGAAAATACTAACACTGAATAGTACTGCCAGTCACCAAGATAGAATGGTTGCAAGCAACAAAGACAGCAGGGAGCTGCTGGGAAATTTATAGGCATGTGTCTCAAGTGTCTCCTAATTAACAGCCACTGCAATCAGTAGTCTCTCCTGATCTCTTGCATGACCTTCAAAGGATGGCAGCCCATCATCAGCTTCTACCACCTCCTGCTGGGTAGCAGGACCCTCAACTGCCTCAGCCCCCAGCCCCTTAGGTTTGGACAGGCCACTGTCATCAGAAGCCATAAATTCCTGGAAATCTGGCTCCAATGTGTCCGAACCTTCCAACTCCAGAGGATGTTATGACAGCTCTCTTACCCACCCTCCACACAACAACAATCCTGTAAGGTAGTTCAGCCTGATTTCTATGTATAGGTGTGAAAGCTGCACAGGGAATGAAGCTGACAGGAAGAAAATCAACTCATTTCAGATGTGGTGCTGGAGGAGAGTTCTGTGGATACCATGGACTGCTAAAAAGAGAAATGAATGGGTCCTAGAGCAAATCAGACCTGAATTCCAACTAGAAGCCAAGATGACTAAGCTGAGGTTGTACTTTAGACATATTGGAAGACAACATGACTCACTGGAAAAGGTGATAATGCTCAGCAAAGTGGGAGGCAGTAGGAAAAGAGGAAGACTGCATTACAGGTGGATTGATTCCATCAAGGAAGCCACAGCTCTGAATTTGCAACACCTGAGCAGGGCAGTTGATTGCATACTGTGGTGTCACTAAAGGCAGTGTCACCCCACCCCCTGACAGTGTCACATGGTGCACTTCAGCCTCTCTGCACCCCTCTAGTGCCACCACTGATTACATACAAGGGCTCTTGGGGGTCTCTCACCAGACGTTGAAGTCAATGTGATGACAAAGAGCAACAAGAAAGTTCAGGCTGAGAAAGAGTGACTGGCCCAAGGTCGCTCAGTGTGTTTCATGGCTCAGGGAGGACTAGAACTGGATCTCCAAAGTCCAAATCCCACACACTAACAAGGACACTTTCCTGGCATTCCAAGGGGCTTCTAAGTACTAGGACAAAACACTCTACAAAAACTGCTAAATTTAATCTGAGCACATTTCCAATTAAGAGCATCAGGTAGGAAGGTAAGAGAATGGACCCCTGACTGACACCCTAGAGAGCCACTGCCTGTCAAAATATTTATTCTATTCTATTCTATTCTATTCTATTCTATTCTATTCTATTCTATTCTTTATTTATTTATTTATAAACCATACTGAGTTAGAAGGACAAATAGCCCAACCAGATTTAAGGCAGCTTTCTATATTTGCAGGAAAGTCCCCTGTTTCATCAGACCTAGGAGTTCTGATCTCCAAAAAATACTTAGTCATATCTCACCCTCTTGAGTCGGAAGATTCAGATGAAGGAGATTATCACACGAGTAAAATATTCCAGGACAGGGACAACAGGAGATCACTAAAAGGCTTACCTTTTAGACGACGTTGTCGCTGTCCTGGGATGCTCCCGTTCTGCTCCTGTTACTCCCCCACTTCCTCTTATTCATGGAAAAATCCGTGAATAAGAAGCCCGTTCTGTTATTATAATGGAATGACGGGCGAGTGAACCGGAGCCCTCGTTCTGCTCCTGAGATGACGGCAGAACGTGACGTCACTGGGAGGTCCGTGCCAGACACTTCCGGGTATGATCAGGACAGCCAGGCAAGTGACACCCTTCCCCTCCCCACCCCTGGGTTACTTGTAATTTTAAAAGTCTGTTTGGGGGCTTTGTTTTATGTTTTGACATTTGGTTGGGGTTTTCGGTTTAAATTTCCCAAGCGATCGTTCTCTCGTGAGAACGAGCAGGATTTGGCTTCACTGCAGTAAAAGCAGCTTTACGACAGCTGCCTTTACTGCAGTGAAGCCAAGGGGAGGGGGAGCTGTTTCTATTCCACTATAAGGTAGGTGTTCGAAAAGTTTTTTGTTGTAGTGTTACAGGGATGGGAATGGAGCGGGAGTGGGGCGGGTGGGGGGGGACGGATAGACATGACCCGTGTGATAATCTCCAAAGAGGAGGAGGCAGATTGCCAGGGATCTGCAACTCCTTAAGCTGGTGGTCTCTCTGAGTCAGAGAAGCTGGGGGTTGAGGCAGAAAGGAGCACTGCTCCCAAGCAGGAGGTTGCAGGTGATGAAGATGCATGGCCATCATTCATCGAGTGATGAAGCAACAAAGAGAAAGTTGCCTCTCAGTTCCCAGCAGATGTAAACTAAGAGATGCTGACCTGATTAGGCACCTGGTGTCTTGAAACAGCTGCCCATAAATCTCTCAGCCACTCCCTGGCAGCTTTGTTGCTTTCAACCATCCTTGGTGACTAGCAGTACTCCTCAGCATTCATGTTCTCCCGCATCTGCACTGGCTACGATGTACAGCTCTATTTTACTTCTTGCTGGCTTTGTTTATCTAGACTACTGACTACTTTGTTTATCTAGACTACTGACATGTTGAATGACTCCTGGATCAGCTGACAACCACCCTCTTGCTTCTCCCTTCATCCTGCTGAATAATAATAATAATTATTATTATTTTTACCCCGCCCCTCTGTTAAAAACAATCAGGGTGGCTTACAGGAATTAAAATGCAACAATGCTAATTAAAATGCAACAATCCTAAATACTTTGATTGACCAGGACTGAATGAACCACTCAACAGCTCTTTTATTCTAACCCCCTGATGCCCGAGACACTTGCTGACTGGAGCATAGGATACTTATGCACATAAGATAGGAGACTGGGGTGGCCTACAACTTCCAGAATCTTCCAGCCAGCATGGCCACTGGGCAGTGGCTGGTGTGTAGGGACTTGGTGTGGCAGGAGCTTGAGGCAGGCAGCAGGTACTCATTCCACCACTCCTCTCATGATGTTGCATGTGACAATTGGATCAATGTGGTTCATGATAGGGCCAGCCCTGTGGAGCAGCCCTACCTAGAGATGCCAGAGGTCAAACCAGTGGCAGCTGGTAGAATCTGTATCATTAGAGCCTCGCTGGGCAATGTCTATTTATGAACTAAAAGAAGGTTAGGAATTCAGTGTAAGGCAAGGGGTAAAAAGAATTCTGAACAGGAATCAGGGAGTAAACAACTTGTCCCTAGAAATGTTTGGTGTTAGCCAGGCCTCTGCCCCTTAATGGAAAACTGTAGAAACTGGAGGACCTCCAGCTTGGAAGTCCAGCTCCTGGGTATCTGGTTGAAGCAGTCTCTAGTTGCTGGGTTGGGGCTCAGTTTTGGGAGCTCCAAAGTGTGCCTCTGTGGTTTGTGCTTCTGGCCCTTCTGACTCAACTTGTCCTCTCTGAGTCAAATCCTGGCTGGTAGGTTCAGTCATGAGACAAAAGATGTCGTCTCACAACCACCACCATGATGCATTCACCTGTTGTACAAAGTGCCTGAGGCTGCATGGAAGAACATAGTGAGTATATTTCTTCTTGGAAACTTTCCAGTATTGTGCCCTTAAAGACAGGATAATTGATAATACAGTACTGTTCATCCAGGCCAATAGGAATACATTTAACCTTGCTTGACAGCAAAGCAAATACAGTCGGCCCTCCGTATGTCAGGGATGATGGGAGTTGTAGCTCTTCACCTCTGGCTCAAACTCACCACCTTGTTATGCAGCAGAGCCAACCAGCTTAGATCAGTGGTTAATGCTTTCCTCCAAAGCAGCAGAGTTTCAGAGAATAGGCTGAAGATCCTGACAAACTCTCCAAGCCTTCTCACTCTTCTCCAGGTGTCTCCAAAATGTCTCCAGGATTCACTCAGGCAACTCAGTAGTTTTATATAAAACCTACTTTATTCTTCTTTATAAATATACTATATGGTCAACAAATAACAATCTCTACACACTACTCCACCTCTACTCCACCACAATACATTGGCAAACATTGCAATTTTATAGCCATTGTTTATCACCACCCACTAGTTAGTTTCCACCCAGTGGGTGTGTACTTCCATTCTGATTGGTCCATGTAGTTCCACCCATGCTTAAGACCAACCCATGTATTTCAACATTTCACCTTGTACACTTAATGATTCTCAGGTGTTTCCAATCTGCATTCAGTACCTCTGTCCTTGGCTCTCAGGCCTTCTAGATTACATTAGCAGTTTCACCTGTGTAGCTTCATAATTGCTCTTGCTTAGTCATTGTGACTTTCACATACATATTTTATTTCTTTCACTGTATGTCCCATGTTGCATTTTCCTTAACAATCCCCTCCGAAATAAAATATTGTATGTGTCTTACAATGTCATTCCAACCATTTGTGTCAGCCTTTCATGTTTTTCTGCTGTCAATGCTTTTGTGAACAAATCTGCTATGTTGTGTTGTGTTTCTATATATCTCAATTCTATTTCACCCTTCTGAACCATGTCTCGCACATTTTGATATCTTACACCAACATATTTTGTTCTGTTCTTCAAACTTTCAGTTTCAGCCATTGCTATGCATGACTGTGAATCTTCCAGAATTTCCACTGGTATCTTGTAACTTTCATTTAAATCATTTAGCAATTGCTTAATCCACTGTACCTCATTTACTATCTCATTCAAAGCAGCGAATTCTGCTTCTGTTGTGCTTAACGCTACATTAGTTTGTTTTCTACTTCTCCAAACTATTGGACTTTCACTATATTTAATTATCATTCCTGTAACTGACTTCTTGTCTCCTAATTCTGATGCAAATGAACTGTCTACATAACAATCTAGATCTGAACTATTGTTTCTTATTATCAATTTCCTATCTACGGTTCCTTTCAAATATCTCAACAAATGTTTTACCGCTGTCCAGTCTTCAATTTTTGGATCATTAACCCTTCTAGACAATACATTTACAGCATAAGAAATGTCTGGTCTGGTGTGGCAAGATATGAATTGTAAAGATCCTATTATACTTCTGAAGAAAGTCTTGTCCTCAAACGCTCTAGTTGTTTCCTCAGACACAAAACCAGTTGTCATTGGAGCTCTTACTATTTTTGCATTCTGTAATCCACACTTTTCAATCAGTCTTTCAATTTTATTTCTCTGACTTAATAAACAATGTCCTTCTTCTGTCCATTCAACGCAAATACCTAAATAAGACTTCAATACACCTAAGTCCTTCAAAACAAACTTCTTAGACAATTCTCTTTTTACTGACTCAATTTCCTGTTTTGACTTTGCTGCTACACACAAATCATCTACATAAATCACTAATACTATGTCTCCTTTTGTATAAACACAAGCATCTGCAATGCTCCTCTTGTAACCTAGCTTAACTAGCTCATCATTGATGCACAGATTCCACGCTCTGGCACTTTGTTTTAAACCATACAATGCTTTCTTTAATTTATAAACTCTCTGACTACCATTTTCTTCGAAACCTTGTGGCTGCTCCATAAAAATTTCTTCATCCAGAACTGCATTCAAGTAAGCTGTCTCAAAATCAAAATGTTCTACAACTAAATTCCTTTTTACTGCTACAGCTAGAACCATTCTCAGACTTTCTGGCTTTGCAGTTGGAGAATATGTCTTATCATAGTTCTCATACTGCTGTTGTGCAAAACCCTTAGCCACTAACCTAGCTTTATATTTGATACTTCCATCTGGCATTTCTTTCCTTTTGTATACCCATTTACAACCAATTACTTTCTTGTCTTTGGGTCTGTCAACAATTTCAAAAACATCTTTATTTACCAGGCAACCAAACTCATTATCCATTGCATCAAACCATCTTTCCTGTTCCTCACTAGAATAACTTTCCAACTCTTCAAAACTTTCAGGCTCTTCTACTGCTAAACAAGCTCTTGCCTTTGTCACAACAAACCTATCTGGAGGCTTTCTAACTCTGTGACTACGCCTGGGAATAAAATCTGCTGTTCTGTCTCTTTCTTCCTCACTTTCTCTACTAGGAGTTGTAGTTCTATGACTAAATCTCTTGTCTTCAGTCATTCGAGTAGTAGTAGGCCTAGATGCTATCTCATCATCGGAAGAACTACCACTGCTGCTAGGTGATGCTTCCTGCTTAACTGAAACCCCTCCGTTTCCTGAGGTTGGTTCAGTTTGTGCTTCTGGCTCATTTGAACTCCCTAACCTCAAAAACACTTCTTTATTGGCATGCAGTTTGTCCCAACCAGCATGTCTCTCAAAATTTGCAGACCTAGAATACTGCACTTGTTTTCCTCCCAAATGAAACTTGTAGCTATTTCCAGAATACCCCAAAAACCTAAGCCTTTTGCTTTTGGGTTCTCCTTTCCTCCTGAAACAAGCAGGTGTATAAACATGAGCAAATTGTCCAAAAACCCTTAAGTACTTGTAATTTGGCATTCTCCCATACAATACCCTGTAGGGAATGTCTTCAATTTCTGAATGATACAATCTGTTACTGATATGTATTGCAGTCAAAGTTGCTTCTGCCCAAAAACTATCTTTCACCCCTGCATCTGCCATCATACAAGCAGTAATTCTTTTTATATCTTGTATTTTCTTCTCTGCTAACCCATCCTCACTAGGACAAGCAGGGTTTGTAGTTTCATGCCTTATTCCCACCTTTTGAAACCAGTTAAACAATTGATTATTTAAAAATTCTCCTCCTCTATCAGTAATAATGGTGCCTACTCTGCTATCAAATTGTCTTTCCACCATTCTTACCCATGCTTTTAAACTTTGCCCAGCGTCAGATTTGTTTTTCATTATTCTCACAAATGCAAACCTTGTATACCTATCAACAATTACTAGGAAATACTTGCTTCCCCCTAAGGACAAGCAATTAGCTTGGGCGACATCTGCATGTACATACTGAAATGGTCTTTGAGCAATTCTTTTTGTTTTCTTAGCTACTGGAAAAGCTCTGACCTTTACCTGTTGACATACCGTACAATCTAAGTGGTTTTTGCATTCAGTAACTTTTAAATCTGGACACATCCTGATTAAATTCTTTAAACATTTGAAACTCGCATGGCCGAATTTTCTGTGAAGCTCGTGTATGCAGTCTTTGTGGATTGGAATATTTTCTATGTTATTAGCTTCTTCAACCCTGTAGCTATCAATATTGTCCTCCAAATAATAAAGTTTGTCCTTTTTCAAACCTATGCCACGCAATTCCCCATTCAGTTTTATCTTACACATGTTCTTTTCAAAGATGACTGTGTAGTCTCTTTCTGTTAATCTGCTTACTGATAACAAATTATTTTCTAACTCCTTTACATGTAAGACATCATTAAAATTCTCTTTTAGCCCTGGAATGTACACAGTACCCATTTGATTTACAGTACTTAGCTCTTTCCCGTCAGCCAAAACTACAGTATTTACATTAGCTGATTTTCTATTACTTATTAAATTTATATCATTACACATCGAAGATGAGGCTCCTGAATCAACTAGCCATTTAGAATTTGCATTATGTTTTTCCTTAATCATGGTTGCAACCCCCTTTATTATTACCACTGTCCCTCAAAAATGGAGGTCTGGACTGTTTTTGATACTGCCGCGGCTGCCATCTGCTCTCTGCTTGCTTGCGTCTCTCAGCTGCAAAATGTTTACAATGTCTCTGCAGATGACCAATCTTCTTACAATAAAAGCACCTCCGTTGCTCCCTTGTAGAGGCTGCTTCCTCCTGCGTTCGCCAGTCAGGAGTTGTTTGTTGTTTTGGCACAGTCTTTAAGCTTGCTGAGTCACCCTGCTCAGACATTCTTCTCTGGTTCTCTTCCAGTATTCTAGCCACAATTAAGTCTCTATTAAGCTCAGTTTCCTGCAGGTTTTGCAGGCTGTTCGTTATATTGTCCCACGAAGAGTCTAGCGATTCTATTAAAATGTAGCATTGCTGCTCTTTGCTAATTTGCACTCCCCTCAGTTCAGCTTGCACAAACAAATCTTGCATTATTTTTAAATGTTCTATCACACACTGCCCTTTAGCCATCTTTTGCCTGTATATTCTTTTAGACCATAGCATTTTTGCAAAAGCAGTTGAAGGAGTGTGTAATCTCTGCAAGGTATCCCACACATCCTTGGCAGACGTTTTATCTCTGACGTCATTAATTAAGTCTTCTTCAAGCATGAGATAAAGACAGGCTTTTGCTTTACTATCTCTCTCTTTAGTGGCTTCATCAGCATCGGCTGCCAGCCCTGTTTCAACTGTTGACCACAGACCTTCCTTTACTAGTAGAGATTGGGCATAAATCTTCCAGGTAGAGTAGTTGTTTCTATTTAATTTACTAAACTTTAGAATTTCCATCTTGATTTGTGCAGTGACTCAATTTGACACAGTCCTTCTGAGTATGCACAGCCAACCCGTCTGGGCTCAAGCAAAACACAAAATGATTTACTCACGAGGCTTATCAGTGCAGCACAAACAACTTGCTCTGATCTGTCGTCCACAAAGCTTTCTTCCACTTTCTGGAACTTTCAGCTTCTGTGGATGCTGGGTGCTCTAGTAACTGGGCCCATAACCCTTGTCAGGGATGATGGGAGTTGTAGCTCTTCACCTCTGGCTCAAACTCACCACCTTGTTATGCAGCAGAGCCAACCAGCTTAGATCAGTGGTTAATGCTTTCCTCCAAAGCAGCAGAGTTTCAGAGAATAGGCTGAAGATCCTGACAAACTCTCCAAGCCTTCTCACTCTTCTCCAGGTGTCTCCAAAATGTCTCCAGGATTCACTCAGGCAACTCAGTAGTTTTATATAAAACCTACTTTATTCTTCTTTATAAATATACTATATGGTCAACAAATAACAATCTCTACACACTACTCCACCTCTACTCCACCACAATACATTGGCAAACATTGCAATTTTATAGCCATTGTTTATCACCACCCACTAGTTAGTTTCCACCCAGTGGGTGTGTACTTCCATTCTGATTGGTCCATGTAGTTCCACCCATGCTTAAGACCAACCCATGTATTTCAACATTTCACCTTGTACACTTAATGATTCTCAGGTGTTTCCAATCTGCATTCAGTACCTCTGTCCTTGGCTCTCAGGCCTTCTAGATTACATTAGCAGTTTCACCTGTGTAGCTTCATAATTGCTCTTGCTTAGTCATTGTGACTTTCACATACATATTTTATTTCTTTCACTGTATGTCCCATGTTGCATTTTCCTTAACACAATCCATGGCTGGAAAATATTCATACACACAATTCCAAATAGCAAACCTTGATTTTGCCATTTTATATAAGGGACACCATTTTACTATGCTGTTGTATACAATGGGACTTGAGCATCCACGGATTTTGGTACCCATGGGAATCCTGGAATTAACCCCCAGTGGATACCAATGGCCCACTGTATTTCTGCAAAATTAACCAGAAAATATGCACTTCATAACTGGGTCAGTATAGCTTTCAACATTTCACAGAGGAAAACGGGGACACATATGGCCAAGCAACATCACAGTGTGGTCAAGATGGCTAAAGTTATTAATAAGGAAGAAAACACAAGCTAGAAGAGCAGCAACAGTTTGCTTTTGCCTGCTTCTACAGAAAGAGAGAAGATTCTTCCCCCTCCTCTCCTCCCATGCTAAGTAAATGAGATAAAAATTATTTTTGCTCTTTGAACTTGGTTTGCAGCAACTGAATACAAAGGGGGAAAGTGGAAAGAAGACAGAGAAACTAGGACATTTTAAAAGCTGAAAAAGTATGACAACAGAGGATTAATCAGGAGTGTTCCTCCCAAATTGGGACAGCTGAAAGGTATGGGTGAGAGACCATGTACTCTAGTGCCCTGCTCCAAAGCATTAATGCACACCTATCTGCACCAGAATGGAGGTGCACATTCAACTGTGTCTTCTGTTCAAAACACTGCAATGTTAGTAGGCAACATCTGAGTGTACATTTGATATACAACCACATTTCCTGACTACAGGAAGCTACTCTGGTGGCACAGTGGTTAAATGGCAGTACTGCAAGCCACCATGTTGCAAGTTCAATTCCAGCAGGCTCCAAGGTTCACTCAGCCTTCCATCCTTTTGTAGGTCGGTAAATTGAGTACCCAGCTTGTGGAGGCAATTAGCTAACACACATTGGAAACTGTTTAACACAGTGTAGATGTGTAAATAGCTGTTGCTTAAAACAATTTGTAAGCTGCTCTGATAGCCTTGTGGCTGAAGAGCGGGGTATAAATAAATAAATAAATAAATAAATACCTTATATTATGCCAGGTGATTTGTCAAAATGAATCTAGTCTTGCCTACTCTGATTGGCAGTGACTTTCCAGTATCCTAGGTAGAGAGAGAGAGAGAATTTTCAACATACTGCCTGAGGTCCATTTAATTGGAAATGCCAGAGACTGAACTGGAACTTGCTATAGGAGTGTTGAACACTCTGTCTCTGAGCTATCTTCATTTCCCACTTCCTAGCAAGTGCCTCTCTCTACACATAGATCTTATTTGGGTTGGTTTCTGATATAGCCGCATGTCCTGAAAATACATAATCTCTTAACATTGTCTTATGTGCCACATTTATATCAGATCCATCATATTACCTGTACATTCTACCCTCTCCTTACAATCCTATTCTGCCACTTCCTCATGACACAGAGGTGACTCTGAACTCTTGTAGGCTACACCAGTAGCCTTCAAACATGGTCCCAGTGTTGGACTGCATGCCTGTTGTCCAAGAACCAACCTAGCCAAATGCATGAGGCATTTGGCCATCAGATGATAAAGTGGCCACAGTAACAATGAACAAAATTACCACATGGAACAGTGGCAATCCAATTTTGATGGGTCTTCAGGGTTGTACGTCCTACCTAGCTGTTCTTTTGGATGCCATCAAAGTAGTTTATTTGTCCAGTGGAAAATTGTCCTCAGTGGATGGCCAGTGATGCCAATCCTGATCCTGAAGCAAGTCATCTACAGTCATACATCCTCATTTCACATATTCCTGTACCATCCCAAATAATATAAAGCCTTGCTATTAAGAGAAGTGAGTTGGAAATATAAAACCTAAGGTTCTTTGGGAATCACATGAGCCAAATTAACTGCATGCAGTAATCTCAGGCAGGAGAGCGGCTTAGAATGATTAATCTTTATCTCACCTTTATTATTTTCTCATTTATCCCTACAATGAGATGGAGTTAATACTCACCACCACATCTGAATGACAAAGCAATAGTTGTACCCTTGTAAGGAAGATAAGAATAAACCAATTTACCTTGTGATCAGTTGGTTATTGCAATACAATCTGCTTCCGATTTATACTGTGTAAAATGGACTAGGCTAATTAAGCATATGTTTGTGTGGATTAAAGTCTAAATGAGATTTACCCCAATTTTCTACACCATCTGTGCCTCAATGGAAGCAGATGAGAAGGAGAGAACAGGATCAAAATATATATTAATGCATATGTATATAATCTATGATTAGATACCCCTTGTTATAAATGTTGCTATAAGAGTGTCTGCATATGTACTTATGTGTACATATTTCACAGAAAACAACAAGGTGAAATAAATATGCTGTATATGGTGTATGCCATATACTGCCGTGTATGGGCTCGTCTATATGAGGCAATAAAATGTGGATTGATGTGCACTAATGCCAATTCACAGCAGCTTTCATTTCTCTCCACTTTTTTTTCAAGATAACAGGCATGCGAAGCCATACATGTTTGTTGTTCAAACGGGCATGCCTACAAATCAAAATGGTGGGGCGAGTGAATTACTTACTGTTTTATTGTCACCACTTGCTGTCGCCGAACAGTATTTTTAAAAAACATAATCCAAGGTGCAGAAGTGCAATCTTCTGCTTAAATAAAGAGAAGAAAAAGAGGGGAAGGCTGTTTCGTCACCTAAGCACATTATCACTACGACAAAAATCCAACATGGTGGTTCCGGGCGCTTGCCTTGTTAGCAATCTCCACCCGCTGCACACATCTGACTAAATGAGCTTTCCACTTCCGCTCTTATCAGGAATACGCAGCAAAGTGAATCAGTTGTCTCAACAAGCAGGAATGCATATTTCCTTTGGAGTTTTCTTTTTAAATACAGGGAAAGCTGCAAAGGCTTTTGCCACAGAGTATTTGAGGGTTTTTACCCCCCACCTTCCGAATACGATGGATTGATGCAGGATCCCATTTGGACAACATAAATTCCTTCTCTAATTTTATCAGGAGTATTTTCACCATTTAGACAACCCCTATGCAATATGTGGTGATTACTTGCATGCAAGAATTGACACAAAAGAGATCTTCAATATCATGCATGGCCACAAAAGGAGGTGTGTTGATCACCTGGCAAAAAGAAAAAGAAAACATGTGGGCAATGCAAATATTCCATAGGCAATGTGAAAAGAACAAGACAGATGGCTTCAGCTGAGTAGTTTCTCCATGGAGGATTCATGGCAAACCATGGGTGATGTTCCATTTGAAGCAGACCTGTCTGAAAGAGCAGTGACATTACAAAAGCCAATAGGGCTTCTCTTGTGCTGTTTTCCTCACTCTTCTCTGAAACCTGCACAATATGAAAGTGGCTCCCTTTAATAACAACAGGAAACTGCTTTCCAATGCAAAATACCCAGACTCACAACAAGCCCAGCGTTCTATTCCTGGAACTGTACAAGAAATTGAAAGACAGAATAACTCAGAGTCAGAGAGGCTTCATTTTGGAGAGTGCCATTTAGACTGGTGTCATTCACCCTAGCAACACTTCATTATGACAGCAGGATGCGTACCAGTCATATAACTTGTTTAAGGAACTCTTAGATCCTGCTCTTGAGGACTGGCATGGAGGCTGTAAGTGTATGGACAGGCACAAGATGGACTAGCAATGTGGTAATTGGCAGTGCAGTGGTGATCTGGACCTAAAATGTTGTAAATCAGTGTGTCCAAAGTGGGATGTGGGTAGGATTGTTCACAGCTTCTCTCTTCCTCCCCTTGTAGCGAAGGAGAAAGATGTGCTGTTGAAAAGCTTTCTGTGGAAACTTTGGCTAGCATGGAATGGGGCTTTGGTGGGAAGTACCATACTGTCCAAGAGTCCCAAGTCAGCAGTCCTGATTAATCCTCTATAGTCCCACTTTTCCAGCGTTTTTTAAAATGTCCCATTTTCTCTCCCCTTCTCCCAATTTTCCCCTTTGTCCTCAGCTTATTTCAGTTGCTGCAAACTGAGTTCAAAGTGCAAAAGTAGTTTGTACTCAATTAACTCAGCAGGGAGGAGAGGAGAGGATGGGAAGGAATTTTGCCCTTCCCTGTAAATTCAGGCAAAGCAAACTGCTGCAGCCTCTCCTAACTTGTGTGTTTCTCCTCGTGAATAAAATTCACCACCTCAACCACCCTCTGATGTTACTTGCCTACATGTTTCCTGGTTTTTATTTGTGAACAGCTGGGGGTATGAAATACAGTACTGTACTGTACTAATATGTCCTAGAGAACATGGCAGATGCTGAGCAACAGCAACTTATTAATAAGCATTTCCTGTTTCTGGGAGTCATTGTCCAAAAAGGGGAACTTTTCCCAAGATCTAAGGTCCCTGGCTAATGTCAGAAGCTGAAAGAAGGGGGGGGGGATTAAATTGGTGTGGATGGACAGTTGTTACCAGGACTGGCTCAAGTTATGTGGCTGCTTCAGACAAAGAGGGGAAAAGCTCTCAGATATACTTTGCATTTAAAGAAAGTAATTGCACCTCCAGTTGTAGCTTATTTTGACCCTGGAGATGGCACAGATGTAACAGGCTACCTTTCGGGTTCAAACTAGACAGTGCGGCCCACATAATTTTGTCCTCCAGAATCTCACCAATAGTAATAGAAAAAGAAGCTACCGTAGGAGTAGCAGCTAACAGCAACAGTAGCACTGGCTGATTTTCTGGCCCTCGGAGCAGGTAGTGGTGATGGTGAGGAGGAGGAGGAGGAGGAGGATGCTAGTGATGATGATGTCATCAGTGACCATCCCAATGACAACACCTTTTGCAAACTGGCTAAGCAGAAAGATGCACCAGGCCAGTAAAGATTGTGTTCTGTGGTGATCAAGTTCATTCCACAGCCTTGGGGAAACTGATGCCCATCTCCCTTGCTGAAATCAATCTGGCTCGTGCACATTCCTTCAGGGCCCATCCAAGGAAATTGATTATGTATTCCTGCAGGGCAGGGGGCTGGACTAGATGGCCCTTGTGGTCACTTCCAACTCTTTGATTCTATGATTTTATATACATGCAAGGATATTTGTTGGGTGTTGAAGCTCAATCTGCCAAAGGCTGAAAAATCATATACTGTATATTAGACCCAGTTTCCCATATCTTTGGGGTGGGGGTACTTCTCTACAAACTGAGTTCAAAGGTCAAAGTAGTATGCACTCAACTAGTTTTGCATGGGAGGAGAGTAGTGGTCAAAATCTTGCCCTTCCCAGGAGGTTCAGACAAAAGCAAACTGCTGCAGCCTCTCCTAGTTTGTCTGTTCTTCCTCATAAATAACTTTTGCCATCTAGACCACACTCTGATGTTGCTTAGCGATAGGTGTCTAGGTTTTCATCTGGGGAATGTTCGAGGGTATGCAAACTAGACCCATGGAATCAATTGTTGAAAGGCAAGTCAGCTCGTATGTAAATCCCATTGGTTTACTTACTCAGTTGAAGCTACCAATAGGATTCACGCCTAATACTCGTGCACCTCCCTACCTACTTAAGTTCTTCTGAAATTGTATTTTGCAAGATGTATTTTCCCCCAACAATTTCCTGCCAGCCATGTGGACAATTTCCTTTTCTTCCTATATAAAAAAGCTATTAGAATAGTCTTTCTCCCCTCCCCGTCCAGCCAGATGTTTTACCTTTTCAGATAACTGAAAACACTCCCCAATAGCACTCTTCACCAGATGGCACATGATCCCTCCATCTTAACTTACTTTGAAGTTTATGGGTCTGATTTCCATTTGGACCCCTACTGGTAGAGTAGAAGAGCATCCAAAGGACACAGAGAAAGAAATGCAGATTGTATGGCTCTGCTGCATTTCCATGGTTCAGAGCAAGCTTGGGGCTACAAGTAGATGTTCCAGCCATAGGGTGGGTGTTCATCAGTTCTAGATTTCTGACATTAGTAGCTGAAGCTGAAGGTCAGGGCTGAAACAGAGTAAACAGTATACAACACTTTGAATCCTGTTGGCGTCTTACTTAAGTTCCCCAATGGAAGAGGTCATTTTTGTCCAAGGCAGAATGTTTGCATTGAGTTCAAGGTTGCAGATAGAGAATTGCACACACAGTGCCATTGTGTGCACAGATGTGCATTGTGCATGGACACACATGTACATTGCACCTGGCATATTTGGTTGTGCCTTTGCTTGCCCATGGATGGCCTCCAAGGAAAAGGCAGAATTGCTTCTAGTTCATGGGCTTCCAGGCAGCCATGCAGGCTGTGGGTGGCAAGATATTTTGATTCTTTTTGATGGATGGACTACTTGGTGAATGAAATTGGGGCAATAATTCCTAGGGTTAGTGTCTTGGTTCAGTTGCACAATATTGCTGTTAAAGTCAGTTAGAGTTACCTCTGAGAAAACATGCTTAAGTATCCCCTGACACATAGTTCTTTAAAGGCACCAGTGATCCATTAGAATCAAACAGCAGACTATGGTCACCAGGTTATTGCATCTAGATTCACACTGGAACCTAACCTCTGGGGTTTCTGGGACCTGAAGTCCAAAATGTTTCAAGGGTCAAAGTTTCTCCATGCTTGCAATAAGATGTCTTAGAGCTTGTCTACACTGGCCAGAATATGTCTGCTTTCCACTAGCATATTCTGGCCCCGGATCAGGTCCTTCCCACCCCATTACATGGATAAAGTGAGAGGAAATCTGCACGGACACACTGGCCTGTATCTGCAGCTGCCTCTGCTGCCGTTCGCGTCGTTCCTTTTGAAGCCAGGAAGGAGGCCTGCAGCATGTGGTCAGAGCCCTCTGCATATGACAAGCCTTGATCACATGCTGCAGCCCACCTTCCTGGCTTCAAGAGAGTGTGACAAATGGCAGCGGATGGCAGTGGAGGTGGCTGCAGATACAGTGTGCTGGTATGGACTACTGTATTCCTGCAGGGCTCAATCTGTTTTTTCCGAATGAGGCAGTTTTCCCCAGGTGTTAAACTATAACCTTTTAATGGGTTTTACTCCATCCTCCCCCCCTCCTTTGCCCGGGGCATCACCGGGGGGCAAAATGGGGCAAAAGCCTTGCATTGTATGGATTATATGGCTCCAAGACAGGGGCAAGATGGGGTAAATAGTCCGTCTAGACAAGCCCTTAATCAGGTCACCAATGCAAGGATACCTGTGTTATCACCCAAAATGACCACTGTTAATAAGGTAGTTATCATGGCACTCTCTACATTTCAATTCCTCTGAGAGCACTGTCTAAAATCTTACTGCACCTCTGCCCAACTATCTCTATGTGCACCTGTAAGTTACTGTCTAAAATGTCAGTACATCTGACCAAATGTCAGTACATCTGGTATTGTTGCCCCCATAAACTTCGCATGAAAGATGGCAGCCACAAGTGATTTACTCATGTTTGTACTTACCTCAATTTGCTGCTGAACTTTTTTTTAAAACTATGTCCAAGGCATGATGGAGTGATTTTACGATTTAACACAAAAACAAAAAACATCAACCCCAAACCACCCCATTTTCTTGCCTTAGCACTTGCTTGCTAATCCAACATAGCGGCAGCAGACGCTTGCCCTGTTATCTGTTTTGCACTTCCCCTCCTATGGGAAAGTGATTCATATCAGATCACTTGTCCCAATGAGCAGGAATGTGCATTCCCCTCGCTGTTTTTTAAAAAAACTCCAGGGAAAGCCATGAAGGCTTTTCTTGCTAAACTTTTGACATTTTGGGCTGCCTCCTTCCCAATACGGTGAACCGATGAGGAATGCCATTAAGACAGGTAGAATTCTTCTCACATTCCATGAGGAGTATTTTTACCATGTAGACAACACCTCGGTGTAATCTGTAACCTGTCCTATGATCTAGCAATAGAGATCTATTGGGACCAGGCCTTGGTATCTATTCTTAATGCTTGGAATGCTTTGTTCTCATGTGCAAGGATGAAATAAGGGTAGATTTACATCCTTTGGTAAAATACATCAATACACAAATGCAGAATACACAATACAGAAATGCATTGTTTTCAGGGAGAATTACAGAAGATATTGAAGACAGGTAGCTGGAAGCCTGTGGCCATGTTGACCAACGCATTCTGGGAGGTGCAGTACAAAAAGTAACTTGCCAACTTGTCTAAGCTCTGCAGAGCTCCTTATTCTTGAGCAAGATAGGAAACGCACACTTCATTCAAGCTGGGATACAGCACATCTTCCAGTTATTTCCACCTGCCCAAAACTCTGTTTTTGTTTGTTCAGTTTCAATACCAGTTTCCCATACACTAGCCTTCAAGATAAGTTTTGGCTCTCTACTGCCCCCTATTGGAAGCTTCTACAAATTCCACAAGTTTGTTGGAGTACATTTCTGCTGCAAAACTTTTCTGGATCTGCAGTTCTTGTTTTTGGTGCAAAGGGGGCCCTGCCAATGTAGGGAGTGGAGAAAACAACTAAGGAAACGAGTCAAACAACTTGATCTAGATTTCTTTAGATCCAGGAATGAAACCTGGGCCCCTCTGCACGTACAGTACACAATGTGTGCTGTACCACTACACTTTGTTTCTCATGGTGTATGATCTGGCATTAAAAAGCAATTGTCCAGAGAAAATCACTGGTTAATAGATGGTACCTTACTCTAATAAGATTTAGTAAAATCTACAAAATAAAAGAAAATAAATGTTGGAAATGTGACAAAGAACCAAGCTCAATGATACATATGTGGTGGAATTGCCCAATACTGAAAAGATACTGGAATAAGGACTAAGACTGACAATACAATATAGAAAATACTAAAAAATACAATATTCAATGGACCCCGAGTTATACTTATTCAACATAACTTCAACCCTTAACAGGAAAGATGAAAGAAAATACTGGCAAATTATACTCCATATGATTACTACAGCAAGAATAAATTTAGCCCACAAATGGAAATTAAAAGAAGCTCCTTCTGTAGATGACTAGTTATTGAAATTAAATGAAATGAAAGAACTAGATAAACTAACACATATACTAAATATTGTAGGCACTTTCTAAGCAGTGTTGTTATTAGGTTTTTTGTGGGGGTTTTCCAGGCTGTGAGGCCATGTTCTGGAAGAGTTTATTCCTGAAGTTTCGCCTGCATCTGTGGCTGGCATCTTTAGAGAATTGTTATGTTGTTATATATTGTTGTTATTCTTGTTGTGTCTCTGTCGTCAAGTCTCCTGTTGACTTATGGCGACCCCATTAATTTCATAGGGTTTTCTTGGGCAAGGAATACTCAGAGGTGGTTTTGCCAGTTCCTTCCTCTGAAATATAGCCTATAGCACCTGGTATTTGTATTCATTGGCAGTCTCCCATCCAAGTACTAACCAGGACCCTGCTCAGCTTCCAAGATCAGAGAGGATCTGGTGCATTTAGGGTATTTACAGACGGTCTGTACTATCCTACATCTGCCACACACACACCCAAGTCACTCTATGGTGATGAACAAAGCCAGATTGCACTCAAGCTTTGCAGCTCTTCAACTGGTCTTCCCCAACCATGCCCTCCAGATGTGCTGGACAACATACAGAAAGATCCTTGCTTGTTAATAATGCTAAACTCTGCATGCCAGAAACTCTGGGAAGCTCTCATCATTTCTTGAGAGTGGAAACCTCATTTTGAAGGAATCTGCCCCAGGTGTTATCTCTCTCTTAAACTTTCAAGACTGAAAGAAGGAGTGCTAAGGCATGAACTGTCTTCAGCTGAGTTCATGCAGTTCCTGGGTGTGGGAATGCTGAATCCTGACTGGCTAATTAAACCTGCTTTGGGTACTGAGCAGGGTTTCACCCTACACAGTTCTAGCACTATGGTTCCATCATCAGGGACCCTGGAAATTGCAGTTTAGCAAGGGGTATTTAGAATTCTCAGCCAAAGAGCTCTACTGCCTCATTACAAACTACAGACCCCAGGATTTTGTAAGACGCAGCCATGTCAGTTACAGTGAAATCTTAGACTATTTTATCACACTACGCTGTTATAGTGCTATTATTCCACTTTAACTGCTCTGGCTGCCTCCTGTGAAATTCTGGGGTTTGTAGTTTGGTGAGGCACTGGAGTTTCTCTGGCTGAAGTGCTAAATGCCCCTCCCTAAACTGCAAATCCCAATATTCCACAGGAGGCAGCCAGAGCAGTTAAAGTGGAAAAATAGTGCTCTAACAGTATAATGTGATAATTTCCCATACTTGCCTCTTCTTGCAAGAAACCGTGGGATTTCAATCCAGGAAGTGAATGGCCTTCCTGAACAATGGAAGAGGAGGTAAGTGCGATGGGGAGGGTGATTGTGGCAGAACTGGAATGGGACAGGGGCGGGAGTGGAGATTGCGGAACAGGAACACTTTCTTCGTTCCTGTCCGATGATCTCCTATATTGCTGGTCTGCATTCTGCTATGAGACATAATCAGAAATCTCTCTAATCCCCTGATCAGTCCACTAGCCACAGAATGGCTGTTTGAGGAGGGGGTGGGGAAGCTAACCATGCCTCCTGGAAGGGGGCTTTGGTCCGTTTATAGGGTTAAGAGTGGAGAGGGCTCTTGTACCTTTAGTGGTTTTGTAGGAGAGGGAATTTAACTAGGTGCTGTTTGTTACCTGGTTGTGTGAACAAGCAACACCTGCTGATATTCTCCCTTCTGTATAGCCATTAAAGGTACAGGAGCCCTTTCTATTTTTCAGCCTGGCAACCTGAGTTGGAGAGGCTGGAAGAGACTACCAGCCTCCACAACAATGACAACAAGAACAACTACAAATGCAGGTGTAAATTGGAGTTATGCTAGCATATGTTACTAACAGGATGCTGGTCCTTGGGTTATAATACCCAAGTATGAAAGGACCCCAGTGCCTCCTCAAACTACAGTTTCCAGGATTCCCTAGGATGCAGCCCTGGCAGTTAAAGAGAAATGATAGCACTTTAATTCTGTAGTGTGAAAGAGCCCCAGGTCTCAGGGTATTGCTATACTTTTCTGAGTCACAAGGGAGGAAAGGCAAATTTCAGGGTGAGCGGCACTAGAGGAGTAGGAGTTTTGATGTTTGCATCCATAACTCCTTCCTATGGAATCCTGGGATATGTAGTTTGGTGAGCCACCCTCATGCTTTGGCAGAGAAGGATCAACACCTTGTGAAACTGCAAATCTCAGAATTCAATAGGAAGGAGCCATGGCAAATGATGCAGTTTCAAACTGAATTATTTGTGTAGTGTAGATAAGGGGTCAGTGGTGGTTTTAAAGCCTGGGCATCCATCTCTAGCTGGTCTGAGAGGTCCTTGGCTCAGCAGGAAGGCTGTTTGTGTGTTGTCTTATATAATGTTAATATACCAAAAAAGCAAGAGGGAGGAGGGGGGGAGAATAAGGGCTCATCTACATGAGCCAGGATATACCGTACTAGCTCCCTGTCGGTGTATCCTGGGTATGGATCAGGCCTGTTCCTCCCTCATTACTTCCAGAAAACAGGCTGGAGTCCAGACAAAACGCCAGCCCATCGCTGCAGCCACTGCCATTTTCCTTGCCTTCCTGACACTGAGGAAGTTGGTAGCAACATGTGACGAAAGGCCCCTTGTATGTGACCAGCCTTGGACATATGCTGCAGGACCCTTTCCTGGGCCCAGAAGGGTAAGAGCGACCGGCAGCTGGATCAATGGGCTGGTCTGCTGGGGCAGGCTCCTGAAGTCATGTGGGGCCTGCTCAATTTTTTTCCAGCAGCAGTGGAACAGACTCGGTATTTTCTTATAACACTGTATTGGGGCCTACCCTGGCTTGCCCCCATCTGAGCCCCATTTCTGCCCCGGAGGTTGTAAGGACTGCCAGGGGGCAGATCAAGGCAAATGCCCTGTGTTGTATGGACTGCAGTGCTCTCAGATGGGGGCAAGCCAGGGTAAATTGCCTGTGTAGATAAGGCCTAAGCAAGGCAGAGGGAGAGAAAGTGACCCTGCACTTGGACTCACAGTGTCATTTGGAGCATGGCAGGAAAGGAAGGGCCATAAACACAATTCATGAGCCTTCCTTCTACAAAAACCCTGACAGCAGCAGAGAAAGGACCACAGGGGAAAAAAAAACCTTCCCTGAAGGCTAGTATTATATGGGTGAAGGTACTGGAGGAGGGGTCAAAATGATGGCATTTCCCCCCAAATAAAAGTTCTAACCCACGCCCATGAAATTTTCCTTTAGTCTCCAGTTTTCTATCATTGCAATAAGGTAAAACTTCAGTGGAGGATTTCGAAATACAGTTGTCCCTTCCTTTTCACAGCTTTCCCTTTCACGGTTTTGTATATTCCCGGAGTCCACCAGGCCTCAGCTCTTCCCTCAGGGAGGGGAAGTGTGTGTGTGTTGGAGGAGGAGGGCAGGCAGGCGGGGGGGTGAGGTGGTGCAGTGATGGCAGTGGGGCTGTCCTGACACTGCTGCAGATTTGGCTGGCCTCTCCCTCCCTGGGACTGCAGTGGTGGCAGAAGCAGCACCACCAGCTGGCCCACCATCCATTTGTCGGGTGGGCGGGCAGGCGGGGATGCACAGTGGTGTGGCAATGGCTGTGGGGCTCTCCTGCCCGTGCTGCGGCTTTGGCCAGCCTCCCCCTTCCTGGGACTGCAGTGGCGGCAGCACCACCACCACTAGCCACCCTGCCATCCACTTGCTGGGTGAGCAGGCGGGCAGGGGGGTGCACGGTGGTGCAGCAGTGGCAGCAAATCATGCCCCAGTTTTTTAAAAAAATATTTTTGCAACAGTCTTAGTGGAGATCCATAAAATCATTTTAGACAGTCCCAAAAAAGAATGGAACAAGTGGGCACAGAGGTAATCACAACTGACAAAATCCTGCAAAATTCAAAAGAGTGTGTGTGTGTGTGCTAGAGGAGGAGGGTGGCCAGGCGGGGGCGCATGGCAGTGCAGTTTTTACTTTACTTTACTTTACTTTTTACTTTATTTGCTTTTTTTTTTTACTTTTGCGGCGGTGCTCCGCCCCAACCTCCCGCAAATAGAAAGGGAGGACTGAACAGTTTAGGCCCCAAAGAAAAGGGGCAAAGGTACCAAGGGAATCCAAACACAGCAAATGTAAGACTTCCAGGTATGAATTGTTTTCAGTGTCTCAGGGCTTGTCTAGACCTGCCAGAATACTGCTGGCTTCCCACTAGCATATTCTGGCCCTGGATCTGGCCCATCCCTCCACCCCCGGTTACCTACACGAAGTGGGAGAAAATCCGCAGAGATATGCAGGCCCATACTGGCAGCTGCCTCTGCGTCATGCCTTCTGAAACCAGGATGGAGGTCCTCAGCATGTGATGAAAGCTTGTCACATGTAGGGGGCCTTGATCACATGCTGGGGGGATCGTTCCTAACTTCAAGGGCACTCCAGCGGTGGTGGCAGCTGGCTATATGAGTCAGCATGCAGGTATGGATCCTGCATTCCCAATCTGGGTTTTCCCACTTAATGCTGGTTTTCCTGGGGGGCGGGGGTTAATTACGCTGTTGTGAAGGGCTTTAAACCAGCTTCGCCCTGGCTTTGCCCCAGGCATCATGTGGACTGCCCAAGGGCAAAACAGGGCAAGAACCCCATGTCATTTGGACTGCAGGGCTCCAAGAAGAGGGCAAGCTTGGGTAACTAGCTCATGCAGACAAGCCCTTAGTCTTTGCAGTGCTAGACATAGGAGACTGAAGGAAAGTTTCATGTGGGAAGCAGAACTTTTTGGGGGCGGGGGGATGCCCTCTAACATTTTACAGGTGAAAACTGGAATGCATGTGGCCAAGCAACATCAGAGGCAGGTCAAGATGGTAAAAGTTATGAATGAGGAAGAACCCAGAAGCTCAGAAAGGCTGCAGCAGTTTGTTTTTGCCTGAGCTGACTGGGAAGGACATGATTCTGCCCCCTCGTCTCCTCTCTGCCCTGCTGAACTGAGTGCAAACTCCTTTTGCACTTTGAACCCAGCTTGCAACAATTGAAATAAGCAGAAGACAAAGGGGGAAAGCAGGAGGGAGGAATGGAGAGAAACTGGGACATTTGAAAAGCAGCTGAAAAGTAAGATGATAGAGGATTAATTGGGACTGTCCTTGCCCAATTAGGACAGTTGGAGGGTATGGGGCAATGATCTCATAGCTGTGCCCCTGGCTAGCAATGAGTCTTCTGGAAGCATCATAGGGTCTGGGGAAAGTCTTCATGTGTCAGCAAGTGTGCAGTATGTAAAGGCCTTTGCTCTAGATTCAGTCTGTACAATTAAGATCTCTAGGAGGACTTGGTTAGATCTTTTCCTTAGGGGTTGTCTAAATGGTCCCCCCCCCAAAAAAAACCCTCATGGAATGTGCTGGGAATCCTACCTGTCTAAATGGGATCCTGCACCAATCCACACTATTTGGAAGGAGGTGGGGGGCAAAATGGCAGAAACAATGCAGGAAAAGCCTTTGCCACTTTTCCCGTAGTCTTTTAAAAACAGGGAGGGGCGAGCATTCCTGCTCATTGGGACAAGTGATTCAAAGGGAAGAGCAAAGCTGATTAACCAGGTGAGCGTGGGGGAAGGGCTTGCTAACAGGGCAAGTGCCTGCTGCCGCCATGTTGGATTGTTGCCTTAGCGAGCAATTGCTATGCTGATAAATCAGGGTGGGGTGTGTTGTTTTTTTGCTTTCCTGTTAAATCGGAAAACCACTATATCATTCTAGCACACCTTAGACAACTTTTTAAAAAATTGGTGGCGGTGAAGAACTAATGGAAGTAAATAACTTGCGGCCGCCATCTGGAATGCAAGGCTTATGGGGGCTTCTGAGGCTAAACACAGTTAATACATGTTGTTGCTGCTGTCAAATGTCATTACTACAAGGTACTCTGTCCCCCCCCCCATGTAGATGGGCCCCCAGACTCTGGAGACTTATTGCTGAACAGTATGGACCAGATGAGGAGGCCTGATGAAGTTAAGAAAGATGAAAAGCAATGCTGGATCAGCCCCAAGGCCTCTGTAGTCCAACCAGTTGCCTATTAGAAGCCTACCAGCACAAGGGTAATGGCGCTTGCCAGCAACTGATATACAGAGACATAATGCCACTTGGTCACACTGAGTAGAGGATTCTGGGAGTTGTAGAAAATAATTTTGTTCATCCTTTGGGTACGTGGGCCAATGACCTCAGAATAAGGTGGCTTCATATCTTCATGATAATCCACAATTTATGCACAACAGCAAACTTTAGAAGATCATTCTCTGTGTTTGCTGGCCACAAGATGGCAGTAAAGAGCTGCACACATCATTGGTTGTGACGTGCCTAAGAACTTTTCATGGGCATGGTACCAGCAAGGCAAATGCACATGTGCAATCCACCCTTCCTCACCATCTGCCGCCTTCCAGATGTGTTGGATTATAGCTCCCATCCTCCGCAGGGATGTATCAATGGGGATGGTTGGAGTGTAGTCCAACACAGCTGAAGTGGATCAGGAGCAGATGTCTGAGAGTATCTTTGTGGTGCCACCAGGATTTTCTATTCCAACCAGCACTTCTTACATCCAGCCACTCATTGTTGCTAAATATCTCCATATAATCCCCACTGCTATCAGGTCTGTATTGCACATGTGGATATGACCTTAGCTTGCTCAAGCTTAGCCCTCCACATGATTCCATCTTCGGTCCACTGCAGAAATACAGCCTAAAAGCAGAAGTGGGCAATTGTGGAAGGCTAGGGTGTCACATTCGCCCCCAGAAGACTTTGGAGAGCCATATCACCACTGCACCTGCTCTTGCAAAATAAATAAATAAATAAAATATCTAGCAGACATGGGGGCATTCTTGCCATGTTTGGGGGCTTTCTTGGGCATTTTTGAGTCATTTTGAGGCAAACAAAATTTTTAAAATTGTTTAAAATTTTGTAAAAAAAATTAATTTTTTTTTTGCAAAAAAAGTTTTATCCCCTGGGGGCTGAGAGGGGTTTCAGATGTTGTGGAAATGCCCTCCACACCCCCTAGAGTTCATTGGGGCATTTTGGAGCAAATGCAAAAAGGGGGGGCTTAGGGGGGCTGCAGATGGCCCATGGGCAACATCCCCCCCATAAAGTGACTCATTACTTAAACCATCACAGAGATGCAGGAGCCAGATAAATGCCCTGAACTTTTAAATGTTGTGCAGGAGTCAGGATTTCAGAAGGTGAAACTTCTCCAGCTTTGTCTTTCTGGCAACTCTGCTTTTCACTTTCTGAACAATGTGGAAGAAATGGGAGATACACAAGAGTAGGAAAGTTGCTTTTCCCCCTGACTACAACTCAAAAAAATCCTCCAGCCAGCATGTATAAGGGCCCTTTCACACACTTGTACATGGGAGATGGAGTCTAATATATAACTTTTTGAAGCTCTTTTGAACCCGTAGGTGAGAACTGACATGCACTTACTCATCAAAATTTGCTCCTCAGAGTTTTGTTATCCAGTCCTAAAATGCATTAAAATGTATACGTTAGGGGAACATGTGCACAACACTTTTCATGAGCAGAAAAGTGTACAAGTCTGCAGTAGATCATTAGATTTTGCTGTCATCAGGCATGTATTTTAAACAAGTATCTTCATTATTTGAACTTTTTCCTTTCTCAGACTTAGGCTGCATCTAGAAATAATGCAGTTTGACACCACTTTAACTGCCATGGCTCCATCCTACAGAATCGTAGGATTTGGAGTTTGGTGAGGGACCAGCATGCTTTGGTAGAGAAGGCTAAAGACCTTCTAAAACTACAAATCCCAGGATTTCATAGGCTAGAGCTACAGCTGTTCCTACATGGTTCAATTTGTTTTCTGTTTCCTACTATAAGCCAGAGTTATGGCAATGTATTACCAAAAAGGATGCCAGCTATTTGTATCTTGAGGGTTGAGGACTGATAGTAAAGTTCAACCTGTAGTTGTATATACAATGGGCTCTTCACAACACTTACACAGTTGCTGTTTGCAAAACCAGCCCACCACAGCCCCATGTTCACTTTTTGACATGAATTTAATGGGTTTAATCATACTTAACTGCAAATTTTAGCCCATGCAGACAGAGGTTTAGTGGAACCAGGCTCACAGGGTCAAAGCACCTTGACTTTTTATGCAGCAGAAACAATGATGTCAAAAGCCATCCCATTAGGCTTCACTCTTGTCTCTGAGATTAGATGCAATCTTCACAGGAACTGAAGGGAATTTTCCTGGCAATAAGGGCTAGAATCCTGTTCGTGTTTTATGCATATATATGGTCTCTTGCAGATATTGGTGGACATTTTTGTCCAATGCATAACAGTCATCCTCTGATAGGGTTGCCATAACTCTCTGCCACAAAACCAAGACAAAAGTACCCACATTTTGACAGGTGGGGGAGGGTGGCTCTCTCCTATTCCCCCCCCTCCACGGAAGCCTTCCTGCCGCCATCGCCTATTTCTTCCAGGGGATGTGGGTGGGCCTGAAGAGACCCATCCACCTGCCTTTGTCAACAAGTGAGCTCTGATAGGAAGGTGAACCCCGGAAGGTCAAGGAGGGGGCCAGGCAGGCTTGGGGGGCAAAGGGGCACCCTCTAATCCAGGATTTTCTTGGTTTTCCGGGACTTATGGCAACCCTACATTCAGATCAACGTCATAGAACTGGAGTTGTGTATGGAGTGCCATTCTGCATGCAAATTGTGTTGTGCATTGATGCATTTGCTGCATGCACATTTGGGTGTGAATTAGGTTACGTATCTGTTGTCTTGGCTGAGTTGGACAATGCTGCCATTCAACACAAGGGTAGCACAATTAATGCATAACTCCATATGCAGAGATTTATGCTATGCAATTCTGATGTAAGAATCCAGCCAATATTTTGTTGTGAGTTATCTCTGTTGAATTGCAAAGTGTTTGGGAAGGTTTAGTCTTAAACAGGCAATTAAGAGCTGTTAGATTGACATAAAAGTCCACTCCTGGTGAAGAAGAGAATTTCTAGACCTGGTTTGTTGACAGGGGGAGTTTTGGACCCTCTTTGGGGGCATGGCTTGAAGCACGGTCGCAATGGTGCCTAGGCTTAAGAATTTACTACTCCACCACTGATGGTGACTTTGAGTTTGTTGTTACCTACCTTCAAGATATTTCTGACTTATGGCGACCCTAATGTAAACCTATCATGGGGTTTTCTTGGCAAGAGATCTTCAGAGGTGGTTTACCATTGCCTTCCTCTGAGGCTGAGAAAATGCTACCCAGTAGATTTCCATGGCCAAGTGGGGCTTTGAACCCCGATCCTTGAGTCCTAGGTCAACACTCAGTTCAAACCATTACACTATACTTTTGGTTAGATCCAGCAGTATCTTTGGTCAGAAGTAGGTTTCCTCTGGAACAATTATCCCATATACATCACAAAGTGTTGGATTAAGTTTTAGTCATACTTTTAGAGAGCCCACTAAAATCAATTCAACTTAAGTTAGTTGCAGTGTTAACTTAAGCACTACAGATTTCAAGAGGCCTTCCTGATGTATGAAGTCTGGAACCAGCCTAAAGAAATTGATGCAGCATAGTTAGCACCATGCATATGTGGGAAGGAGTGGAAAGGGGAGGCAAATAGTACCATTCACTGGATATGTAATAGTTCTACAAAAAGTTTCAGGGGTTGTCCACCAGATGATGAAAATGTTCCTCATAGAAGTCACAGAGAATATGATGTGTGCCACTGAGATCCAAATGAGATTCGCCATATTTGGAAGGAGAGGGACTAAAAACACCACAAACCACACAGTAAAAGGATTTGCGGTTTTTCCCCAAAGTTTTCCAGAAGATGCAGGTAGATGCACATTTTTGCATGTGTGGCTGTCTGAATTCAAATTGCTGCGCACTTTCGCTCTATTGCCCTTTATCTGAGCATGTGGCTGCCTCATTCAAATAAATGCAAACAGATGTGAATAGGCAAAAAAAAAAAAAAGATGGAGACAAAACAGTGTCATAGTGAATAGGCGAAAATGTGCACCCACTCACAGTATACCATCATGTCTAGACAAGCCCTCAGTTTACCAGTTTTGTTCTGGAGCATGTATTTGCACCTCAATATTTTTAAAAATGTTATTTATTTCCCAGGAGAGTAATATACTGTCAAGAGATGAATTAGGACGTGGTCACTGATGGATTTATGAGGTTTTAAACTAGGTTTATATGATTGGAAGAAATAAAGTAAGAGAAGCAGCCCCACACAAAGTAAAGATGACAACAGAATATTGACTTGTCCCCACTCTGATCCCCACTCATTCCAAAGGGGCATAAGCAGACTTAACTCTCGGCTGGACTGCCACTGGATGCTTCCTACTTCCTTTACCTTGGAGGCTTTTATGGGGCAAATGTGGTAGCCATTTCCTGTATTCCTGGTTTGACACTAGATCCTTCCCACAAACAAACATACAAAAACTCAGGCAAGATGTGACAATTCAGATATCAACCTCTTACAGTGCAGTCATATACATCTGCTGTCAGAGGCTGGAGGGGGAGGGGTTGCATTAACCCCTTAGTAACCTTGGAAAGCTACACTCTCTACCCCCGCCAGCAAAAATATTCAATATTCACCCCCAAATGTCCCTATGTGGGCATTTTAACCATTTTTTTTTGTCCCACCCAGGCCATTTTAGGCCCAGGAAAGGCCTTTTTTTACAACAGGAAGGGACTGGGGGAGTTGTCTAAACAATGAAAAAACTCGTGGAATTTGAGAAGATTATCTGTCTTAATGGGATCCTGCAACGTGTCCATGTACTGTGAAGGAGGGGGCCAAAAACATAAAAAACTCAGAGGGAAAAGCTTTTGCAGCTTTTCCTGGAGTTTTTAAAAAAACAGCAAGGGGAGTGCACATTCTCACTTGCTGGGACAAGCAATTCGCTTTGAATTGCCTTCCCATATGAGCAGACGTGCAAAGCTGATTGGCCGGACAAGCACGGGAGGCGGGGCTTGCTAACAGGGCAAGTGCTCGCTGCCTCAGTGTTGAATTTTCACCTTAGTGAGCGAGCACTAAAGTGATAAAGCAGGGTGTTTGGGGTGTTTTGTTTTTGCTTTTCTGTTAAAGAGTAAAATCACTTTATTGCATCTAGGACATTGTGGTTTTCTCTTAAACAGAAAAATCAATTTATTACACCTTGGACATTGTTGTTTTTGTTCTGTTTTTTAAAAGGTTGGCGGCAGCAAATTGAAGCAAGTACAAACATGAATGAATCACTTGTGGCCACCCTCTTTACCAGTGGGGATGCAGAGCTTATGGGGGCTTATGGGGCAAAAACACAATTAAGCTAGGTTGCAGCTACTGCAAAATGCCATTACTGTGAGGCACTCCGGGTTTTTTGGGCTCATTTAGACAAGCCCTTGGAAGTCATTTCCTGGTTTGTTTTTTAAGTTCCCTTCTGGACAGAAAATGGCCTGGGGAGAGAAACATGGCAAAACTGCTCCCATTCCCTAGAGGCACAGGGCAGGGGGATTTAAAAAAACCTTTTTGCCCTTAGGTAGTCCTGAGGGCCACATGTAGCCTAAAGGCTCAGCTTTATCCACCCCATTCCTATACCCATGTCAGTTAGCATAGTATTGCATTTAAGCCTTAACATGGGAACACATGTACAGCAGACTTGTGTTTATGGGCTTTGCACACTCCTCAATCTTATGCCCACCAGACAAAAGTGCTAGTTTTGATCAGCCTTCGGGGAGGCGGGCTTAAAACAAGCAGCCCAAAACTATTATTTTTCATATATGTTAGACTACAACTCCCAGAAACACCCAATTTCCAGAAGCACTGGAGTCTTCTGGGAGTTCTAGTCTAAGACCTCCAGAGGGCACCAGGTTAGGAGGGTGGTTCTAGCAGCTAAGAGAGGTCGCTATGGTTTGGCCACTTCCTTCTGTCAAAGTTGACTCTTGCAGCCTTCAGTCTGCCCCACAGACTCAAAACAAAGATTGCTCCCAAACTTCCCAGTGGCACCCATCTTTTTCATACTGGGTAAGTGGTATGGCTGTGCAAGTTTCATACATGTGTGGGTGGATCATGAGGGTCAGATATGCAAGAGATACACACCTGAGCTTCAAAAATACCTTTATGCAGTATATGCATATTCAAGGTGAAGTTGCCACATTCCAGAACCTCAAATATAAGGTTCACACAGAGTTTCTGCACAAATTCCCTGTTTACTTCCATGGAGCAAGGAGGTCCATATGGCAATTCCTTTTGTGGCCAGAATCCTGTATGTCTCAGTGTAGTGTAGTAGTTTCGCATGCGGAGCCATGTTGTAGCTGTCCATTCACTGACCCATGGATTTACTGTAGAGCCAGTGCAGCCTCCCTTCTCTCACCAGCCAATCCATGCCAAGTAGAGATGGGGGAGCAGGAGATCAGAGAAGCATCTGGTTATGTCCCTGTAGCCAAATATGAAATGACTCCATCACCTACTGAGGTATGCTGGAGGTCTCAGTGGATGATGTAATCATTTTGCATCTGGTTATAGAAACATAGCCAGATGCTTCTCCAATCACCCCTCCCTCTCTCCACCAGGCACAGAATGGCCATGGAGCTGATGGCAGTGGCTCTACTATAAGTCAGGGAGAGCCTTGGTTGTTGAGGAGGGAGGAAGTGAATACCATCTTCTACAATGACAAAAAAGAAGAAGAAGACATACACAGGAGTAAAGTTGACTTTTGCCTTCATATGCCAATAACACATGCTAGCCTTTGCGTGCTTTTGCTGCCACCATCAATATTTTAAATTGAGAAACTGTTATGGATTGGTGAGGGGCAAGGAGAGCTCTCAACATGCATTGACGGACCCACACCTAGCAGTTGATCTCATTGCATTAAAGTGAGCGGCTGTCTGTGATGAATTCTTCAAATGTAATCTACATTATCATAGGCTCAAGAATGGTGCCTTTAAAAAGAAAATCAAATAAAGCAAATGAAAGCAGAACTTTGCAGGAATCTAAAGACCGGAGACCATGAGGAATTCCACAAGTGCTTGTATCACAGAAAATAAGCAATCATGTAAAGGATGGCTCAGAGGTGTTGTATAGACCGTGAAAATACTCCTCACAGAATTTGCTGGGAATACTTTTTGTCCCAATGAGAGCCTGTGGTGATTTGCCTTAATTGGAAGGAGGGGGCTAAAAACTCCATTTACTGCATGGGAAAAGCCTTTGTGGCCTTTCCCGTATTTTTAAAAATAATACAAGGCAATGCACATTTGCACCTGTTAAGACAACCAGGTTGTTTTGCTGCAGTCTCAGAGAGGGCGGAACTAGAGATCTGATTGGTCAGATGTGTGTGAGGGGCAGGCTTGCTCCGCAAGCACCCTGTTGGATTTTTCGAGTTAGCAATTGCGCTTTTTGCTCCATCGATCACCCAATTTTTTTAGCAGAAGGTTGCACTTGGGCACCTCTTCTTTAATATTAAAAAAAAATGTGCAGCATCAGCCTTGTTTATCACTCTAATTTACGGCCACCATCTTGATTCATGGGTGTCAGAACTTCAAACTGCGGATAGCTTCTCAGGGTATTGTTTTTGCAAAACATCAAGGAGAGAAAAGAATGCAGCTGTGAATTGGCAATAAGGTGCAGGAATGAGCATTATTTCCTCTCGTGTAGATGAGCCCAGAATGAGCTTTCTACCCTCCCATAACAGGCAGTGTGCTCTGACACCATTGCATTACAGAGAAAGATCAAGAAATAGCAAGAGCATGAAAAGTGTGTATTGTTTCTTCCACCAGAAAATGAACTGAGCCATGAACCAGTTAACATATAATCCAAACCAGATCATCCAGGGGCAATCAACCTTAACTTGTGAACAATAGTAACACAATCAGCATCCATCGTTCCTTTTAACAATCAATAGTCTAATAAGGTGCAAAGTCACATTTAAAAGGCCGTTTAAAGTACTGCCCGATTTGTGGGTCCCTCAATCAAATGGAATAGCATCAAGACATTCACATGTGGACTTCAATTGTCTGAAATTTTGGAACGTTGTTACAAGCCTATTCACACATTATGTTTCTTAAGTGTACACTTTAGGGCTTGAATCCTGTTGGCTGCATCCCTCTACAGCAAACCTGTTAAATCCATTGTTGAATGATGAGTCAACGTATAGGCAAATCCCATTGATTCAATGGATCTACTTTAGTTAAGACCAATAGTAGGGTCTAAGCCAAGCTTTTTTTAAGTATATATTTCCCAATATAAGGTATGAATGTGATAAACATGTTTATGAATATGTGCATCGTAAAGATATTGGCTGGTATTCAGTACTGCAGTTACAGATTGGTAACCTAGAGTTTGGGATCCATAAGTGGTCTGTATTCAGTAACTCTATATAGTCTTACTGGAAACCTGAGTAAATGCCACCCCGGTCACCTTAAGACCCAGCAGCTAAATCAAGTGAAGGAGGTGTGTTCAGCTTCCAATGGGGCACAAAGATGACAATGTGTCCATTCCCACCTCCCATCAATAAGGAGGTTGGGACAATTGTCAGGTCAGGCCAGGAGACATTACTTAGTTATTTCTCTGTAAGTAAGTAGCCAATCTAGGATATCAGCGACCCTCAGTAAAAACCCAAGGTTTCCTTTAAGGTATGAACCAACTTTTGTCTTTCCAAGGTTTTAGTAATGTGCACTGGAAACCTATATGACCTGTTACGTTAATGTAACTTTACGTGTACCTAGCTATGTAGCAGTGGTGGTAAGAACCCTTTTACTGATTTGGGAAGATGCATAACGGGACACCAGCAAGAGTGCCCAATGTGCATCAGGACCGATGTGATGCACATTGGTCCCAAGGCACATTGGTCCCTTTGAGCATCTGGCACCAATGTACATTGGGTACTTTGCTGGCTCTGCTACATAGTAACACAACAGCCATCATCTATTAGATATGGACATTATGTAACTACAAAGTTCTCTGCTACATAGTAATGTAACAGCCGTCTTCTATTAGATATGGACATTACATAACTTCACAATTCTCTGCTATGTAGTAACATAACAGCCGCCCTGTATTAGATATGGACATTACACAACTGCGCAATTCTCATTCCTACATATATAAGTCCACTTACAAAGATGTACATCCCCAACAGGATTCTGGCCGTGCATTTTTTAAAAACCCTGCATGTTGCCAATAATTTAATAAAATTAATTAATACTGCTTAATAAATACATAAAAGTGTCTTTCCTTGTCTTTTAAAAACACACATACACAAATCTAAAACTTCAACAAAAGTTAAGGATGATTGTCCCTTGATTATCTAATGCCAATCTGTTATATGCTGTGGGTCCCCCCCCCCGTTTCTTCTTTACTTAAAGCAATCACATAAAAATAGTTATAAATAGAAAAATTCCAAAGGATTTTCCACCCTCCCTAACACACAACCCCATCCCAACAATCAGGAAGCGTAATTTCCCCAAATGGTCCCTTTTTGCTTTTTCAAGTTCTTGCAGATTATACAGTACTCAGAATCTTTGGATATTTTACAAGGACTCCAAACTGCAGGTCAACCCTCCCACCAATTTTTTTTTAAAGGCAATCTAACCCCAAACAAACCTCCCAAACCTGAAGGAAACAGTCGCCTGCAAAACAGTTTAAGTCAGAAAAGGTATCTGTACATTTAAAAAAGAAGAGGAAGAGGAGGAGGAAGAAGTCTGATGCTGGACTTGAATGGTTCTGTTTTCCTCCTTTTGTATCTGTCGGAGGCAAAGAACAGATGTCTTTCTGCGGAGTCCGAACAGGGCTGGAAAGCTCATGTGGATAGCTCAATTTTCGATGCAGTCTTTCAATAAGAAAAAGGCAGTCCTTAATCCTTGATAAGTCCCTTCACATGAGGGAGCCATAGCAGTGCTGAAGAGGGCCTACAGATGGGGAGAAGAAAACCCAATCAGGCTGTTTCTGAGATAGGAAAGCAACACTTCCAATGGGCAAAGGTCTGCCTCCAAGACTGGAGGTAACACAAAGCTGCTGCTGACATCATCATCATCATCATCATCTTTATAACCCACCTGTTTCCCAAAACTAGAACTCAAGGCAATTTACAAATTAAAACGAGTATAATCACAACTGGTAGTCAATGATAGCTTGAGTCCTAGGAATTTGAAGAGCCTGGAAACGTTGGTGGAACAACACCACCCCCAAATCCTCCAACCAGCACAGTTGTAATCTGAAAAAGAATATTTCTGAGCTCTACAAACTAGCACCCCTTTTATAGCAACCAAATCTTGTCAAGAAGCTGCTTCTCTCACCCACATTATTGTGTGCCTTCAAGTCATTTCCAACTTACGGCAAACCTGTCGTGATATTTTCTTGGTAAGATTTGTTCAGAGGGGGTTTGCCATTGCCTTCCTCTGAGGCTGAGAGAATGTGACTTGCCCCAAGGTCACTCAGTGGATCTCTGTGACCAAGCAGGATTTGAACCTGGTCCAACACTCCAACCACTACACCACACTGGCTCTCCTCCCAACCTCATACTATTTTTATCTTATATCTTATCTTTATCTCTCATCCTTCTCCTGAATAGGACCCAAGGCAGCTGGGCCTGGTTAAATATATAAAGTATTGAATCTAAATGATATCCCTGTGATGTGGAAGCTATCTGATGGTCAATGTAGCTAGATCATGTGTACTTGTACTCTGTGTATGTGTGTGTGCCTTCAAGTCGCCTGTATGGCAACCCCATGACCCCATTTCATAGGGTTTTCTTAGGTAAGGAATACTCAGAGGTGGTTTGCCAGTTCCTTCCTCTGAAATACTGTAGCTAAGAATTTTATGCCTGAATGAAGGAAAGATAAAAATTTGTCACCAATTGTTCAATGGTCAGAAGATCCTACTGTTTTAGCTATGCATGGACAGGTATTTTATAGATGCCAACTTCAAGAAAATGTAGGCTGGTATCCTGTTAGTGAGTTACGATGACTCAGGTTTTACTTAGGCCATCGTAACCCACTTTTTTGGTCAGTGTGGAAGTTGGAATTCTGTTCTGGAAGAGCAGTGGAAGCACAGCCAACTATTTTCCCATAAGTTTGGAGGTCCCTGAGGATGACATTATTGCTGTGTATCCAGCTACAGAATAAGAGCTGGATGTGTTTCTGCTGCTCCCCCTACTCTCCATCAACACAGAAATGGCTGTCTTGGGGGTGGGGTGATCTGCCACACTGGAAAAAAAATGGGATTGGGGGGATTTGGGGTGTTGCATACTCTGAATGGAAGTTCAACTTCTGCGATGACCCAAAAAAGGGGGGTTACAATGGAATAGGTTGGACTTGCACCATTGCAATGCACTAACAGGATGCCACCCATGGGCTGAGATTCTATACCACCCAGGATAATGTATAAGTTCTGCAGGCGGAACTCTGCTATGGCCCCTCACTGAGGATACCCAGGACTCATGGTTTTGCTGCGATAGCCCTCCTACGGTCTCTTCTAAATGGTCAAAATAATCCTCATGGATTCACTGGGAATACGATCTGTCTTAATAGGAACCCACGTTGATGCATCGTATTTGGAAGGGGGGCAGCAAAAAACTCCAAAAGCTACACCTGGAGAGCCTTTGCAGCTTTTCCAGCATTTTTAAAAAGCTCCGTAGGGAATGTGCATTCCTTCTCGTTAAGACAATTACATTTGCATCACTGCGCTTTCCCACATGAGAGGAAGCAAAAGCTGATTGGCTGGACAAGCGCAGGGGGCAGTGCTTACTTACAGGGCTAACATGTTGGATTTTCACCTTAGTGAGTGATCGCTAATGTGATAAAACAGCAATTTGCATTATCTTTCTCTCTCTCTCTCTCTTTTTTTTTTGTAAAGGTGAAATATCGCTTGTGCGCACCATGGAAGAAGGTTTTTTTTAAAAAAAAAATTGGCAGTGCAGATTTAAAAATGTGAGTAATTCACTTGCAGCTGCCATCTTGGCTAGAGGGTGTGCAGAGTTTATGGGGGCTTTAAAACCGTTAAGACAGGTCACAGCTGCTGCCAGCTATTACTGAAGAGCAATCCAGTTTTTCCCCTCATATAGACGACCTCTAAATGACCTTCTGCAGAAGATGGGGAGCGGGAGAGGGTTATCATTCTATGATTCTATGAGGGAAAGTGTCTGGCTACCCCCTATAGCCAGACACAGGCCAATAACATTTTCCAGGGCTTGGTGGATGACATCATTGGTCTATGTCTAGTTATGAGACACAGCCAGACACTTCTCCAATCCCACATACTCTCCACCAGCTACGGAATGGCCATTCATGGGGACTATCACAGCAAAACTAAATCCTGTGAGGACTTTGGTCGTGGGGTGTGTGTGTGGAATAACAACCTCTATAATGATAACAAAAAAGACATACACAGATGAATCCCATTTTGGGGAGATAGGTGAGATATAAGTTCAGTCAATCAATCAATCAATCAATCAATCAACATAAGGTGGGTTGCATATGTCACTAATAGGATGCCAACAATGGTCAGCATATATTCATATATATACCTAGCTCACATTCATATTCTATATACTTCCCCACCCTTTTCCCCCTTTCTTGTCTTTTGTTCTCATCCCCTCCCGCCCGGTTTGCAATCAAACTTTAAAAATCCAATTTCTGAAAAATCACCAAACAACAATTGAACCTACCAAGCCCATCCACTGGCCAGAAGGTGGCTTAGTTGGTCGCTTCTGTAATGGGGCCGAGGTGGCTGAGCCCCGTCAGTCCACTGAACCCTGTGCTCCATGGATCAGGGAGAGAAAAGAACGGCCGGGCCGAGAGGGTCTCATTGTGGCCCAGCGCGAAGGCAAAGAGTCCAGCATTTGGCTCCATGTCCAGGTGCGTCCTCCCAAAGAGTTTCATTTGGGTTTCCTCAAACTGGCTCTCCAGCTCTTGCAAATTCAGAGCATTCTTGGCCCCGTCCATAAAATGCTTTGGGCCTGGGCCTGGAAGGCACATCGCTGCACTGCCGAGATGGCTGCTCATCTCTTCGAGAGCTGGAGGCATCATGAAGCTTTTGTCTTCTGCCTGGCCATTCTGTGCAAAGAGTAAGCTTGCTGCTCTCCAGGTGGCTGGTTTCCGTCCCCTCCTGGGCCGGGAGATCCGGCAGCTCTGGCGTTTGATGTGGCGGTGAAGGTGGTCTGAGCGGGTGAAGCTCTTGTAGCAGAACTTGCACTGGTAAGGACGGATGCCTGTGTGGATACGCATGTGGTTCTTTAGGTCATAGTTGTGGACAAATTTGGCATTACAGTGGATGCAGAGGTAGGGCCTTTCTCCAGTGTGCTTCCGCATGTGGATTTTCAGCTTGTCTTGCCTGAAAAAAAGGAAGATGCAAGAGACTCCTGTCATTGTGAGCTTTCAATCTGCTGTGTCCCCATCAACAGGAGAACAGAACTCCATTGCTTGCACAGGCTGCTCTCCCGTAACTCAGGACTGAGAGGATCAGGCCAGGAGACGCTACTTAGCTACATAACTAAAGTAGTCATATAACCAAGTACAGTCGGCCCTCTGTATCCACGGATTGAAAATATCCCCCTTTTCCCCCCAAATTCCAAAAAGCAAACCTTGATTTTGCCATTTTAATTAAGAGGCACAATTTTATTACGCCATCTATCTATCTATATATAAAAGACTTGGGTATGTTTCCTTTCCCAGTGTGCTGATTGGCCGCTTAGGGAACATACCCAACTAATCCCCTCCATCCTCTCACTCCCTCAGCCAATCACCACCCACATGCAAATTCCCTCTCCACCTCACAGTTCACTCCTGCCACTCAATCTGTATCTATACTCCCAGCCTCAGAAGGACCCCTCCCTCCTTTCACTCCCTCAGCCACTCACCACCCACATGTAAGCTTGGTTCCTTACAAAGCAAGCAATGCAAGCTGAACCGTCTGAATCTTTCAAATCTACTATAATGGTGTATGTTATGCTGGATACAGCTAGCTGTATATAATGGGACTTGAGCATCCATGGATTATGGTGTCCACAGGGGGTCTGGTAACCAAACTCTAGCAGATACTGAGGGCCCACTGTAGCTGACCCAGATTCTCAGCCCTGTCTCTGTATAACCACCTTCAAGTCACCTGTCAACTTTTGGTGACTCCATGTATTTCATAAGGTTTTCTTAGGCAAGGACTATTCAGAGGTGGTTTTGTCAGTTCCCTCCTCTGAAATATACCATACAGCACCTGGTATTCCTTAATGGTCTCCCATCCAAGTACTAACCAGGACTCACCTTGCTTAACTTCCAAGATCAGATGGGATCTATACTGTAGGGCAGTGGTTCTTAACCTTTTCTCTACCAGGACCCCCTTTTGTTGCTGCGGAACCCCAAGACTTAACTTAGGATTTAAAAGAGCAACAACAACACAATTACTCCATCAATTAAACCTTTCTCAGAGGCACTGGAGGGCGAAGGAAGACTTTTCTCCTGCTTCTTCCTGCAGGTTTGTGGCTGGAGTAGATTGAATGGCAATGTGCAGGCCCAGCCAGCCAGCCTTTGCCTTGGCTCCTGTCACATGACCATTCCACTGCAAGATTTCTACCATCGTGGCAGCACCAGAAAATGCTAAGACAACCTTATGGCAGCTACTGTGTTATGTGACAAATGTTTCTTAAAACATTTCTGGCAGAGATGACTGGACCTTTTTTCTTTCTTTCAACAAGACCTCCAGGAAATAACTCCTGTGTACTCCAACAAGATCTCTGAGAAGCTTAATGCTTCTTACTTAACATTCTTAAGTAAGAAGCATTAAGCTTCTCAGAGATCTTGTTGGGGTGCACAGGGGTTACTTCTCTGCCTCTGAATAAATTAAGAAAATTAAGTAAGTGTTGTTCTTACTTAATATTCTTAAGTAAGAACAACACTTACTTAATTTTCTTAATTTATTCAGAGGCAAAGAATCTGATTGTGCTCAGCATAAAATGTGGGCTTTGCTGTCAAGTTCACCTTGTCCTCTTTTCAAGGTGGGTTAATCTAGGCAGACAACTAGAATGAAGGAACTTTACCTGGAGCAACTGCCATGGAGTCAAGGGAGCCAAGCTCCGCCCTGTATCCGGAGGATGCATAGCCGCAAACCAAGAAGTATGAGACTAGTGGGAGGATATCTCCTCTTTCTCACAGTAACTAAGATACAGACCACTACTTAATTAACTAAGTAAACCACTGCAGGCTCAACCCCCGCCCCCAAACTGATGGAAACATCATTCAACCATACTCTGATCATCAGCAGAAAGGACCTCTTTCTCTCTATGCAGCTGATGCTTGGTAAAGTGTGTGTGTGTGTGTGTGAGAGAGAGAGAGAGAGAGAGAGAGTTACAACTGTGGCAACAGTGTCACAATCATGACTACATAGTTATTGTGAATGCAGAACAGTTACCTAAATTTACTGAACAGTAACTTGTTCCATATTCATGATCACTACTTAGTCTTGATTGTGACACTTGATTATATGCTTAACTAAGTAGCTGATGTAGAATACTGGGCACACATTTTAAAAATTACTTATAGAAATGATCATACATTCTGTAGCTCTGAATGGAGAACCCCACAGCCTTCCTAATGATGTGAGGCTACAACCACTGGCCATGCTGATAGGAGCTGATAGGACCTGGAGGCCAAAAAGTTCTGGAGATTCACTACCCTGCAGCTGTCACTTGCATTCTTTGGCCCAAATCCTCTTTGTACATGCACAGGGGTATGTTGTGCTATGCATGAGAAGTGATTCTTTTTTTTTTTTTTTGACAAGGCAGATCAGATGTACCCAGATGATGGTGGCAGCAGCAGAGTTCTGCACCTGAAACCATTGCCAATAGGCAACAGTGCACCTAGAATAACCCAGGACCAACAGAGAGCCTGTTCATTCTCCTATATAAATATCCTGAGATTCCAACACTTATGAAAGCTTCAGTGGAGTGTTGATGCTAATTCTGCCTGTTTGGACTTAACAGTAATTAAATATTTGGAAGCCCAGGTGACCAAAAGTTTTTAAATAGGAATAGCAAACAGATACAGATTAGCTTTAAAAAATGGCAAAAAGGAGCCCTCTCAATCCCTCAGTCGAAGGAGATGGGGTGGGGAACCACACCTGTTTCAGTGTGTCAATGCATGTTGCATACTGCCTGTGTGCATTGCACATCACTTATTGTGTGCAATGAGATGACAGATATGCAAATTCACCATTTTCATACATTGTGCTAAGGTGTCATTCAGTATGATGGTATTTAGTACTGAAGGACTGCATACTGCTAGTGTAGCATAACTCTGCCAGGAGATCTTTGCTCTACATTTATTTATTTATTTATTTATACCCCGCTCTTCAGCCACAAGGCTATCAGAGCGGCTTACAAATTGTTTTTAAGCAATAGCTATTTAGATATCTACACTGCATTAAGCAGTTTCCAATGTGTGTTAGCTAATTGCCCCCCACAAGCTGGGCACTTGTGTAAGATACTACACTGGGGCTACATAGGGTAAATCTATGAATGCAGAGTGACACACGGATTGTGCTACACAACCCTTGAACTGCATCACTGAATAAGCAACCAAAGGAGTACTACTGCCCATGTCATCATGGGCAGATGAATAAGCACATCCACATGCACCATTGCACCAGAATTGCACTCTGCTTCTGCAACCTTGAACTGAATGCAGACACTGCACATCAGACAAGAATGTCCAACTCCTCTGTAAGGGAACTTACACATGACACCAACAGGATCCCCAGCTTCCTGTGCAAATATTAATATCCAAAGAATTAAATGAGCACTGAGCTCCTAGAGCCATGAGGGGGCAGCAGAAATCCACATCAGAGCACCATCCCAGAACAAAGGTGGATAGACTTAAGTCTAATTAAGGCTGGAAGTAAATACTTCTGCATGAATGAATTTGTCATTCTGTGCAAATGTAACAATATGGTTTAGGTGGTTCATATGGTGGCTCATTTTCATGCCAGCGCTCAGAAGGCATTAGGGTGCTGGGGTGATAAGTGATCACATAATCCAGTAGAGCCACATGAGCAGTGCTCAAGTGTGTCACCACCAGGGATATGAAGAACATTTGTAAATTTTCTTGACCTCATTGAGGAAGGGTGCGGCAGCACACCTAGACATCCCACTGAGTAAACACTACTGCAGGATTTTTCACATCTCCAGACTTCTCTGTGAAGAACTGTGCAGAAACAGTTTCCTGTGTGCAAAAACCATTGTTGTTCGGTTTTGGGGTTTTTTGCATAAAATCAAGATTGTCAGCAAATTAATTTTTCACAAAGAAGTCTCAAAATGCAAAAAAACCCCAACCCACCTCATTGAAAAATGTGCAGAAATTCCTCTCACAGTTGAGAGAAAACTTTTGAAATCATTAATTTTTGCATGCAAAAATGAAATAAGGCAAGATTTACATCCCGTTACCACTCCAACATGCAGCTGCAATCAAATGGGGGTGCCTGATTGGTCACTCTGAGAACAGAGTGCTGGATTAGATAGACTTTTGCATAGAAGGACCATGGGGAATGGGCTCACCCCACCAGTCTGGTCTGAGATGAAGTGCTGAGGTGCCTCCCTTACTCAGACCACAGGCAGCATGGCTATGGTAAGGGGAGACCTTTAACAATTAACCAGGCCACCTAGCTTATGATAGTCTATTCTAGGTGGTCCTCTCCATGGCCTGAGAGGCTAGGGACCTGGAGCTTGGTTCCTTACAAAGCAAGCTCACAACCACTGTAGTTATAGCAACTGCTCTTCCATCTTGTTGCCCTCCAGATATGTTGGTCTGCAATACCCAGAATCCTCTAGCCAGCTGCCAGATTCTAAAAGAGCCAATGGCTGGTGCTCCTGGGTAGGGCAATCAAAAGCAATGCTTCATGGAGCCTTAGACACACACCAACATGTGGCTGGGGCAGAGTATTCCCAAAATGCTGGCTAGTTGAGAGTTGACAGGATCCTGGATCACTACATAGTATATGATGGCTGGATCACATCTGCACTCATCCATCATCACATCTCAGTTTTCCAATACATGCTTCCTTTCTATTGTACCATCTTTTTGGCCAGCCACTGGAAGCCTTTGCAATGGCATGATGAAATCTGTGCCATCCTTGAGAAATTGGGCCATAAGAACACAGGGTAGGAATACTGTGACTGCGTTTGTCCTCTATGCAAACTCCACCTTGACACACAGGCAATCTCCATGACATCTCTAAGGGTGGCTGGCCACTTCTTTACCCTGTTCTGGCCTCGATTGCACTATGGGTGCGGCCACAGTGCTTACTTTGAACACGGAGCGGAGACACTCCACCCATTTTCTCAGCTGAAGTAAATCAAGAAAAAACATTCATTCACATCCACCCAAAAGAACCCTGCTGAACTTGGGCCAAAGGTCCCTCTGACTCTAGCAAGGCATTTCACATGGTGGCCAAGGCTAACCAGAGCACACAAGCAGGGCTGAAAGCAATAGTCCTTTCCCACAGAGCTTTAAAAAGTTCTTCTTTGGACTACCTTTCCCAAATTTCCCAAACCCAGCATCTCCACTGGCATTTGGCTGTAAGCCACCAATCATACTGGCTGGCGGATTCTGGGACCTGCAGTCAAATAAAGTAATATTTCCAAGCTCTGGTCTTCACCCACTTTTCCCCTGCAAAAAGAAAAGGTGGCAACTTCTTGGAAGAACATATGCTTTGCATGCAGAAGTTTCTGGGTTCAGTTCCCATTATCACCATGAAGAATGATCTCAAGCTGCAAAGCTGCTTGAGTGAGATGGAACTAATGGTGTGACTGATTTGAGGCAGCTTCATGTGCTCTCAGATGTTGAGATACACTGCCTTTGAACATGTGCCTCACAACCAGACCTCTTATTGCCTATGTTCATTGAGGAATTCTGGGAGTAGCAGTCCAAAAAAGCAACTATTCCAAGCTCTCTGCTCCCCACCCCCTTCTGTCTCAATCTACCACTGTCAACTCTGTGATTTGGATGCCCTTTAGGCAGAGACCTGCCTCTTTCTGCAGATGCTATAAAAAAGATCCATTTCCTCTGATGGCGCTGAATAACCTAGTAATCCTAATAATACCACAACATTCCCTGTTGCAGTGGAACCCCACTCATTCTGAGTAGACTGGTCCTCACATTCGCAGCTTGTGTTTTCTGAATGACCCATTCAGACTGCCTGTAAACAGCAGGAGGCAATTTGGGGACAGGTAAAGCCTAAATATTCTAAAGGTACCAGATACCATCTGGTCTGGGAAGCTAAGCAGAATCAGCCCTAGTTAGTATGTGGATGGGAGACCACCAACAAATACCAGGTGCTGTAGGCTATGTTTCAGAGGAAGGAAATGGCAAAACCACTTCAGAGAATTCCTTGTGTAAGAAAACCCTATGAAATTCATGGGGTTGCCAAAAGTCAACAGGTGACTTGAAGGCGCACGCGCACACACGCGCACGCACACACACATAAGCCAAGCGCAATCTCCTATCTACAGGAAGAATGAATTGGTGAATTGCCCCGGCATCAAATTACATGTTGAGACCAGTTTATGGATGCATGAATCAGTGCTTGGTAGAATCAACCCTTTCTATCACACCAAATGATGTCAGCACTCTTAACAGCTGCTATGAGCTAAGATTTGTTTGGAAATGCCATTATCTTTAAAGATAAGTGGGGGAGACACCTACTTTTTCCTGTTGTGGCTCCATTCCTTTGAGGGTAACCAGTTAGCAGTCAATGAAGCGAGAACTGAGAGTGGCCATCATGCCTTTTCTCCCTCTTTCTATTTGTTACATCCTTCTCTCTCTCTCTCTCTCTCCTCCTTCCTCTGCAGTTCCTTCTCTTTCTTTCACCTCACTTTATGCCACCATATTTTCTCTCCCTTTCTCCCCCACTTCCTTTTCTTTGTCCTTCAGCCACACCTTGGTCAAGATCCTACAGCAGATCTGCATAGCATAAATCTTCACATGTGGAATTATGCATTGATTGGGCTGCTCAACGCTTATGTTGAATGGCACATTTGCATGACTGAAAGCATACCTGAACGTGCTACCAAATGTGTGTGCGCATCCACAGTAGAGAGCTCTAGTGCCTCCCTAAACTGCAAACCCCAGGATTCCATAGGCTGTAGCCATGGCCATTGAATGGTGAACTCGCCACAGGTCAGCGTAAGAGGGCTCCAAAAAAGCAATACAAGGACTCCCTGAAACAACATCTCAGGCTTGGCCAAATTGATCACCAACAATGGTCCACCCTGGCCTCACATTGGGAGGCATGGAGATGCACTATCCACAATGCTGCAGACTTATTTGAGAACTCACACCGAATAAGTCTTGAAGAGAAATGACAACGCAGAAAGAATCACAACCCAAAAACATCACCCAAGGAGACCTCTGCTGTGCTTTCTGCAACCAGACTTGTTTATCTCGGATTGGCCTTTTTAGTCATCAGCATAGAATCACATTGGCTTTTCTAGCTGCTGCATCACACTGCTGACTCATGTTCAGTTTGTGGTCCGTTAAGACTCCTAGACCCCTTTCGCATGTACTGTCATCAAATTTAACTAAGGAGGTGATAGAGAATTCTGGCTACAGTTATTTGGGATGCAGTTCCTCTTGTTTTTGAAATTGGCCTTTTGATTTTCAGAGTTTCCTGCATCCCCCATGTTCCACTGCAGTGCTCTTTCACAAACTGCTTGATCCTGCAAATTAAATTGCACTGCCCAAGCAAATAAATCCTAAGGTCTGTGCTGGCAGATGATAATTAATGGCTAATGAGTGGAGGTTTTTTTTTAGCATAATAATCCTCTCCAACCAGAGCCCGACATGGAGGCTTATAGCTGGGGGGGGGGGGAGACGCTGATTCCTGACAGACACCCACGGCCAACTGGAAACAGTGGGGACACAACAAAAATGGCCTCTGCCACTTTTACTTCTTCCCGAGGGTGGCTGATGACGTCTAGGTCAATGGAGTGGTAAATCCACGTCATGTTTTAATCTGAATGCCAAAGGAGCTATCCAAGGTGCTTATTTCAAAGATAGTGTTCAGCACCTTGGCTAGCTCCTTTAAGGTCTAGTTAAAGCCTGGAATGGGTTAAAGTTTAACCCAGAACAGGTTAACCCTTTTTAAAGTTTGGACTAAAATTCAGAGCAGATTCACAGCTCAACTGAAAAGGGAGCACCACCAGACACCATTGCTTCCTCCTTGTTTGTTTTCAGTCTGTGTGAGGGTTTAGCCTGTTGGGGAAAGCCCACCGTATGCCACAAAAGAAAACCACTCCTGGGGCCCTTTCACATCACACTGTCCTAGCATCATGATTCCACTGTAACTACCATGGCAGCATCATGTGGAATCCTGGGATTTGTAGTTTGGGGAGTGGCTAAGAGGACGACCCATAAGGCACAATGCTGTGGAGATTTTTCTGCAAAAGCCTGACTGGAAAGAACAGGGGTTACTAAAAGGCACAACCCACCCCCACTCAGTCTTTTCATTGGGGCTTGCTGAGGAAAACTCCCCATTGGGTAATGCCATGGGCTAATCTGTGGGAAGGGACCACCATGTGGATACTTTCCCCTCACCAGGAACAGACATATCTCAATCTGTCCCTTGCTGAAAGTACACTAACAATAGTGTCACAGATTTTTAATGGAGGGATTTGGCCACCCTTGGACAGATAGCTTCTTTAAAATCTGGACTTAAAACTGAATGGATCCACTGTCCCCACTGTCATGGAAACCACCAGCCACCCCTACTTTCACCTCAAAAACATCCTCAGTGGGTCCCCCCATTGGACCCACCTCTTTATTTTTTCCCCTATGGTTGGATGGTCACTATCAACTCTGACGAGGGAAAGGAACAGAATTACACAAGAGTGTTGTTGTTGTTGTTTGTCTTCAAATCACTTCCGACTTATGGCGACCCTAAGGTGAACCTACCATGGGGTTTTCTGAGGCTGAGAGTGTGTGACTTACCCAAGGTCACCCAGTGGGTTTTTATGGCCAAGCGGGATTCAAACCCTGTTCTCCAGAGTCGTAGTCCAACACTCAAACCACTATGCCATGCTGTCTCCTATTACACAAGGAGGGAAGGTCAATTTATCCTGTGACTATGGGATAGACTATCTGCTGCTGCCAGAGAACCAATGAGGGAAGAGTTAATCAATAAAAGATTGATCCCTGCCCACCACAATAATGGACAATTTGCTAGCACGAGAGAGAAGAGAGTATCGTTTACAGAACCCTTTACAAACCTGGCTGGGGATGATGGAACATATGCCCCAACAAATTTGGAGGGTGCTTTGCTGGTGAAGACCTGGATGGAGTACTTGTGCAGGACCATGTTTAAAAACCACCAACGGTCCTCAAAGATTAGTCTGTTGTGGCCTAACCTACCTCACAGGGCTGTTGAGAGCACAAAGGCAAAGGGACAACTCAAACATGAAGAAGAATGGGATAAAAAGTGCAATAAATACTGCTAGCGATACACCTAGGGGTTGTCTAAATGGTAAAAATACCCTTCGTGGAATTCACTGGGAATACAGCCTGTCTAAATGGGATCCCACATCAATCCATTGTATTCGGAAGGAGTGGGCCCCAAAATGGTAAAAACTCCTCAGGAAAAGCCTTCACATAGTTTTTTTAAAAAACAGTGAGGGGTGTGTGCATTCCTGCTTGTTGGGACAAGCGATTCACTTAGAATTGCTTTCCCATAGGAGAGGAAGGGCAAAACTGATTGGCCAGGCGAGCATGGGGGGCAGGGCTTGCTAACAGGACAAGCGCCCGCTGCCGCCATGTTGGATTTTTGCCTTAGCGTGCAATTGCTAAGGTAATAAAATGGGGTGGGTTTTTTTTTTTGTTTTGCTGTCCTGTTTAATTGAAAAATTGCTCTATTGCTCTAGCACACCTTGGACATGGTTTTGCTTTTTTAACAAGTCTGGCGGTGACAAAGTACAAACGTGAGTAATTTGACATGTGGCCGCCATCTAGCATGTGAAGCTTATGGGGATTTATGAGGGGCAAAAACACCATTAATACAAGTTGCTGCCGCCGCAAAATACCATTACTGCAAGGTACAGTAGGACCCCCGTATCCACTGGTTCATTATCCACTGATTCAATTATCCACGGGACATAAAACAGCACACCTACCTAGTCTTCCTAGAAAGTGTGTCCTCTCTAGCCATTTTCTATGTCCTCCAAGGCAACTCTATGGTATTTTAAACTGGAAGTCCCATTATTTTCAATGGTGTTCTGTGGGGTTTTCAGTATCCACACTCCCCCCAGAACCAATCTCTAGCGGATATGGGAGTCCTACTGTACTCCATTTCCACCCTTGTACTGTATAGATGAGGCCCTGATTACCACTTCCTGCTGAAGGAAACCTATTGCTTAAAAAAAAAAAAAAAACATAAGCAGACCTGGTAAAACGAACTTCACAGATACTGCACATATATGGCTTCTCTCCTGTGTGGGTCCTCATGTGCCGCGGGAGCTTCCCCGCCCCCATGATTATTTTGTTGCAAATGGGGCACTGCTGGGAAGCTTTGGGTTTGATCTTCCTTTCCTCAGGCCACCGAGGAAAGACCCCACTAAAGTGGGCAGCACTGAGGAAGTTCAGGTAAGCACTGTAATCATTTTCAGCCTTAATGTGTCCCAAGTGGCCAGCTGGGTTGCTGGCAAACATGTCCTTGAAGAGACCATTGGGGAAAGGGGTAGGTGGAGGAGGCTCCTCTTTCTCCTCTTCCTTGATCTTCCTCTTCCTGATCACCAGATCCAAGGGCCCATTGTCCACTTGGGCCTCCTCAACTTGGGGAAAGGTGCCAAAATCTCCATTCCACAGGTGGGGGAAGAAGTCAGGAACAAATGGAGACAGAGCTGGTCTCCGTTCAGGAAGGCCAGCTTTGGGGTACAAGTTCTCCCTTAGGAGGGACTCAATGGAGAAGTCTCTGATGGCCCCCAGGGTCCCATTGGGGTTACCAGCCGGGAAATGGTTGGAGAAACCGCTCTGCATTTCTGAGTATGCTTCTTCAGCAAGGTTAGATTTAGAAGGGCTTTGGTTACAGCTGCCATCTTGGACATCTGTTAGATTCTGGGCTGCAAAGTCCTCTGCTTCCCCTTCTTCCCTTTCTTCTTCTTCCTCCTCCTCCTCCTCTTCCTCTTCCTCTTCTTCCTCCTCCTCCTCTTCCTTCTCCTCTTCCTCCTCCTCATCCCCCGTGGGTTCCATGATTTCTAGGCAGACGTTGATCACGCACGGGATCTCCAGCATCTTGGCTGCATTGAGGATGTGCTTGACGTTCGCGGTGGTGATAGTTAGGGTGGAGGTGTAGGCAAACTCTAGGATTGCTGAAAGTGCTTCGGGCTTGACAAAGTCTATCTCGTAAATGCAGGGCTGGTCTGCTAAAGTGCCGGTAGTGAAGAGTTTCTTGAAATACTGGCTGCAGGCCGCCAGGACAGACTTGTGGGTCCTGTACTCTTGGTCCTGGACAATGAGGATGACGTCGCAAAGGAGGCCGTTGTGCCGCTGCTCATTCAAGCCACAAAGGACCTCGCTGCTGTGGTTTGGGAATGGGATCCCAATAAGGTCTTCAATGCCATTGGCCATATTCTCATTTAGAGCCCTAGAAGGAAACACACATGGAATGAATGAGCGTATCGGAATAATGTATCCATGGAGACAGCCACTACATTGGCCGCCAATCTGTTTAAGGCAGAATTCAAAGTGCTGGTTATGACCTTTAAAGCCCTACATGGCTTGGGTCCAATCTATCTGAAAGACTGTATCTCCCTACATGAGCCTGCCCAAGCTTTAAGATCTTCAGGAAAAGGCTTTCTCTCAGTCCCATCATTGTCACAGGCACATTTGATGAGGACATGGGAGAGAGCCTTTGTGGTGGTTGCTCCCAAGTTGTGCAACTCCCTTCCGAGGGAGGTCTGGATGGCATCCTCCCTGCTCTCTTTCTGCCAGCTGGTAAACACCTTTTTAGTTAGGAAGGAATTTGGTTTTTAAACCAAATGTTGTTAATAAATTTTATTGTGGGAGAAGGAGTACCCAGCTTGTGGGGGCAATTAGCTAACACACATTGGAAACTGCTTAATGCAGTGTAGATGTGTAAATTGCTATTGCTTAAAACAATTTGTAAGCCGCTCTGATAGGCTTGTGGCTGAAGAGCAGGGTATAGTACAAATAGCTAATAAATAAATAAATAAAGGGGGATGGGTGTTGTGTTTCTATTTTTATTCTGTTTTTAAAACGTTTTTAAAATTGCTTTCCACCTGTTTTTTAAAAACTTTTTTTAAAAATACAAATCTGGCTTAATTGTGTTTTGATTTGTCTATTAACAGTGTTTTTTTAGTTGTACTGTGCTTTTAAATGGTTGTAAGCCACCTTGAATCCCATGCTGGGAGAAAGGTGGGATAGAAAAATTAATTAATTAATTAATAAACCTAGTGGTGTAAAATTTCCAGAAAGAAAGAAAAAAACCCATCAAGGCAATCCTCCAACCTAACACAACTATTCACTAGCAAGAACAGACCAGACAGCAAGGATTCAGACACACAGGTCAGGCCCTGCAAAAAAGCCAGTTGTCTGTCTCTCTATGCTGCCAGCATTCTTATTATCGTTATCATCATCATCATCTTGTTGTTGTTGTTGTTGTTGTGTGCCTTCAAGCTGTTTCCAACTTATGGTAACCCTAAGGCGAACCTATTTGTTTGTTTGCTTGCTTGTTTTATATGTTGCCTTTCTCCCAAAATGGGACCCAAGGTGGCTCACAAAAAAAACATCACAGGGTTTTCTTGGCAAGATTTGTTCAAAGGGGATTTGTCTTTGCCTTCCTCTGAAACTGAGAGGATATGACTTCCCCAAGGTCACCCAGTAGGTTTTCAGGGCCGAGTGGGGATTCAAACCCTTGTCTTGAGAGTCATCGTTCAACACTCAAACCACTACACCATGCTGGCTGTCAACATAATTATAGTTCCTAACAATTTCACCCACTGCTAGTGATGTAAACTTTTCAGAAATGTTGAAGCCAAGAAAGGGGGGGGGAGTTTTATTTCTGATATTTTGGGGGGAGGGGATTTGAAATTTTCAGGAAAAAATATAGATTAAAATGTCTTTTTTAACCGTAGGAACATGCAAAACGCATTTCAGCAGTTTTTAAAAAATAACAATAAGAATTGTATGCAAATCTTGTTTTTTGAGTATTTCCCCACATTTCTCAAATCTGACTGTGTGGGGGGGTGGGAATCATGGACTCTTCCTCCCACAATAAAATTTATTAACAACATTTTAGGGTTTTATTACAGATCCGCACATAGGCCGGAATTCTTTTAGGTACATTCGCAAGCACAAGTGTCCCTAATGCATGTGGATATCCTCTTTCTGGCGCTGTGGGGGTTGGTATTCTCTTCTTTTCTCTGCACCACCCAAAGATCCCCCCCGCTGCTTCCGGTGACTGACTATAAAGGGCTCAAAGGCACCCTGCATGGCCATTCTGTTTTGCAGCAATGAGGCAGGCTCAGTGAATCATCTAGCTACACCTCCATATCTGTTGTGGGTGTGCTTATGTGCCTTCAAGTTGCCATAGCCAAATGCAAAACGATGACATCTGCACTGAGATCCACCGGGATCCTCCATTGGTCTCAGTGTTGCTATAATTATTGTGTGTCTGGCTGTGGGAATGTAGCCAGTTTCTTCTCTAGTCCAACTTGTTTACTGCAAAGCACGGAATGGCTGCATGGCATGGCTTCAGGGGCTTTACAGTAGATCGGAGGGGGTATATGGCTCAATGTCATGTAGGTCCACATGTGGATATTTATGCTACACTGAGGGGATGTTGGACTGAAGGCAGTGTATATTACTGTATTATGTTAGCCATCTTCCAAGGAGCTCATGGTATCTTTGCAACAACATTGTTTTAGTTGCATTTTTAAATTATTGTAAGCCACCTTGGATCCCATCTTGGGAGAAAGGTGGGATATAAATCTAATAAATAAATAAATAAATAAATACATAAATACATAAATACATAAATAAATAAAATTGTGAGGAATCTTTATGATAACTCTGTAAGATACATCAGGCTGGCCTACTGACAGTCACATAGTGAACTTTATTGATTTATTTATTGGATTTATCCTGCCTTTCTCCCAAAATGGGATTCAAGGTGGCTTTATGGATGATTAAAGATCTGAATCTGGGTTTGTCCCCATTTGGGTTCTGAAGTACAGGCTGGCATCCTGTTGGTGGCATAGGCTGGTATAATGCCCGTGTTTGTCTTTTTATGGATGTTGCAGAGGAAGGAATTCACTACCTCCATTACACAAGGAGCCCTACTTTGAGACTTAACATATTTACATCCCACCCTATATTTGAAGCTCTCAGGATGGCTTACAATAAAATCAATTAAAAAGAATAAATAATAGCACTTATTTTAAAAGATTGAAATATATTAAATAGTTTATCAATTAAAAACCAGCTAATTTAAAACCAGTTAAAACAATGTAAATAGTGCATGTAGCAGCCAGGGGATGTTGGGTGGTTATGCAAAACTTGGCTATCCTACTTTTTTGGAATAATGTCCACTTGCCATGCTCATTATGTGATTCTTGAAGTTGCTGTCCAAAAAACAAAACAAAACAAAAATCCTCTGCCAAGCTCTGAGATTAGGTGGGCCATAGAATTCAGCTTTTGTTGATGCAGACTTTTCACTCCACCCACCTGATCCCTCCCAGCACAGAATGTTTCTTTCTAACCACTGTTATCACATTATTTTCACCCCATCCTAGTAAGCTTTCCATACTCCCTATCCTTCCTGTTCCCCCTTTCCTCCCCCAATTGCCAAGGATGCAGTCTTGTTCTATCAGTGCACTTGTGCAGCTCCTTAGTGCCATCCCATCTTTGCTTCTTCCGAAAGCACATTAAGAAAACCACGATTGATTAACATCCTTGGTTGCTTCCAGATGCCCTAGACGCCTCACGTCTCTGCAGTAGCTGCCACACTCCAGACATTAAGCTCCTTGTTCTGTCCTTCAAAGCCCCCTGTGATCTCATTCCACACCTTTTCTCTCCCCTCCCTCCAACCCTCCCTGTGTCTGCTCTCCATCTTTATTTAGACTGCTCCTGACAAATGTAGCCACCTCCCATTTGTCTCTTGTGCCTTTGGTCCCTCCTTGCCTTCATTTAATTATCCTTCCTGCTGGACTCTTGCATTTTGCTCACTCCATCTCCCACATCTGATGTCCCCTGTAAGGTTTGTTTTGTGTTACCTACACAGAGGCTATGGCTTCCTGGAAGACAGGCTCATCTGTGTGGCTCTGACTTCAGCCAAGGGCAATCCTTAAGTCCTATGTAAAAGCTCAATTTAATGTTTTGGTTTTGACTTACAATATCCTAGAACAGTTTCAGGCCAGGATGTCTGAGAGACTACCTCCTCCCGTATGAGCCTGCCTGCAGTTTGAGATCCTCAGCACTAGTCCTGTTGCATGTCCCATCATCCCATAAAGTTAGATTGGAGGGTAGAAGTGACAGGGCTTTCTCTGTAGCAGCACCACAACTGTGGAACTTCCTCCAAACAGAAGTCAAACTCTTAGATTTCCAGCAGGCAGCTATGACAGTGCTGCTTCATATGTCCTCAGGTCCTTGAAATTGCTCTGGTTATTTTCTCCGTCTGGTTTTTAAATATTTTAAGGAATTTTTGTACTCTGTTTTTAAAAGTTTTTTAGTCATGTATTGTTATCCATTGTACATCCCCTCAGGGGCTGTGGCAGGCTGAGAGGAAGTACATACATGCGGAAGGAAGGAAGGAAGGAAGGAAGGAAGGAAGGAAGGAAGGACAATAGTAGTATAAGTTCTGAAGTGCATCCCAACAGTCTCTTCAGGCTGACCTCCCCAAAGATATATTTTTCAAATGGTTGGTGCTGTAAATCTGGTTTATTAACTAATTTTATGTTACTACCAAAAGACTCTGACCAAATTTTAACCAAGATACGGTGAAATGCTTCCTACATAGTTTCACTCACAAGGAAGAGAATAATGTATCCAGCATCTTAAGACGTGCATTCTCTATTGTAGTGTTGCCTTTTACATGTTCCCCTCCTCCAAATTTTCATGCACACAATTGTGGCTTGTGCACGCATATGTCACTTTTTGGATGGGGCACAGGGAGCTATTCTCTAGTCCTTTGCATCCCATCTAAAACCTCACCCCTCGCAGCTGTCAAATGCTGGGAAGGGATGCTGCAGCTTACTGTAGTATGTGGGGAAATAATCATTGTAATGTAAAAGCAATCTTGTGTACCTCATTCACATCCTTAAATAAGTCTAGGGTTTTTCCCTGCATGCTTCTTGTTCTCCCAAAATTCCCTTTCTCTTATTTCACTGGGCACTTCCAGCCAACTGGAGTGCTGGGTCATTCAACACATGTCCTAATTTAAATTTTATTGCTCTGTGTAAGTTCTCTTTGAAGTTAGAGTCTCCATGAGGCTGTAGCCATCTTTAGCCAACTTAGGCTTTCTTAAGCCATCTTTCCTGTAACCATGCCATGATATTTCACCATGCAGCCTTCTACTGCTGTAGGCTGGTGAGTTTTCCTACCCTAAATACTCTTAGTCAGTTAGGAACCTCTTTTTTAAAGTTTGTTTTAGTATGTAGATTGAGATTGATATACCTTCAGTAAACTTTGATTTGCATTTTAAACTGACTCCTTTGTTTTGTAATGAGTCTAATTTAACTGAGTAATCTCAGACCTCTGAACACACCTTTTTAAATGTTAATTGAGCTTTGCCAGTCTGCATTCTTAAGCTGCACTTTGCATGAAGTTAAAAGTAAATGAATGATTTTTTAAAAGGAGATAATTCTTGTTGTTTTTTAAAAGGACTAGATCCTGGAATTTGTAATACAATTTTATTTTTTAGATTCATTACTCCTACACTTACCAGTGGGAGGGGAGAGAGGGGAAAGGCAATTCACATGACGGAGATGTAGCTGCTTTGAGCTCCCAGGGGAAGGAAATTTGTGAAAGCACCCTCGTTTCCTCCCCTTCTGAGCTAAGACCACTGGCTCCTTCATTGTCTGAATTGCCCCTCTGCTTCTTCTCCCTACTCATATGCAGCTGGAGCAGTACCCTTCCGGGGCTTGGCAGCTGCTGGAGTAGAAGGGGGGGGGACATGGAACTGCCCAGGTGGAGCACTATGCTCCACTTGCTTGATATAGGATCTTGGCCAATGAGTGACAAGTACTTTTGTGTGAATAAACTCTCAAAATCTAATCAACATATTTAGGGCCACATTGTTGCTTTATGTACTGATTTAATTTTTAACCCAGTCCTCTGCTTCCTAAGGACATTATTGAGTTCAAATGCCCCAATCCTTCTCACATTTCATGTAAGCTGTGAAACTGAAATCCACAACATCTTTTTTCTTTTATGAAAGGTCTCTTGATCACCTACTACTTAGACTTTCTCCAACCCTGCAGAATACATTGGCTGGAATCCTGTTTGTGAAATTCATGGAACTTGGTGCTATACAAGTGAATGTGCTTTTAAGTTCATTGCACAAGGAGGTATTCAATGCCTCCTTTCAAAATGCTTAACCCCCATGTAATTAGTGCCCAGGGAGGACAGGGAATGCCCAGACAGCTAGGAGAAGAGAGCATACTTGCTGGAGGTCCAAGAATCATAGAATCATAGAATTGTAGAGTTGGAAGAGACCACAAGGGCCATCCAGTCCAAGGGCAATGTCTTCTCTTTTCTTCCAGCTCCAGAACTACAGCCAGATGCTGCCCATCTTCCCACATGGGGGCATAATCTGACAGTGGGAAGCTACCTTCTGGAGAGGGATGAACCTAGCAGAACTGCACAGGCAGAGGGTTAAGTCCTGCCTGCGCAATATAGGATCTCATCCACAGACATCTTTCTGGAACAGCCCTCACTTCCAGTGTCTGTTTTCAGTTTTTTCCAGTTTCTGTTTACTCTTCATTATCTGGCAATATGGATAATGTCATTACATTGTCTCATCACTAGGTGACACTGGACTTTATTTTATCTGAGTGGAGTTAAGTGGTTGCCATTTATGTTGTATTCTTGACTGAGAAAATAAAGCTCTCATTGAGCTTCCTGCCTGGTACAGCTTCGAAGTCCTCCATGGCCAAGAGGGTAATCCTGGGGACCTGGAATAAATGCTTTGCCTACTGATTCTGTTTTGAGACTCGTTATCCACAGGTATAAAACTGATCCTGCTCTCTTACTGGGGCTGGTGGGGGAAGGAGGAGATAGGAAAGGAAGCATCCATCTGATTGCACATTGGTCACTTTCAGATCTCCTCAAGCTTCTGCCCGCTTCCCCTGCAGGGCATGAGATCTGGAAGGTTACTGAGCAACTGGCTGCCACCTCATCCACCTGTCCAGCTGTGAAGAGCTACATGGCTGTCAAACTGTCAAGCAGGGGGCAGGAAGGGGAAGCTGTTCTTCACACTAATGCAAATATTGTCCTTCAATGGATGGCTTGAAAGAAAGCACTCTCAGAGACTCCAAGCAGTCTCAGCTTGGAACTGTTAGCCTGTATTTGGACCACAGTGCCCCAAATCCCCCCCACCTATCTATCCAGCAGGACCATGCTGGCTAGAGTATGAACTTTTCTAAGCTCTGGGGTTGCCTATTGTGTTCTGCTGTAGTTAAGCAGGTATGGAATTCTAAGTTATCTGGATGGGAGAATGCAAAGATGAATTGATCAAGAGGAGTGTGATATTTGTTAAGGTACTTAACACCCTTTTCACTGGTCAACACCAGAAGGCAGCAACTCTCCAGGGTCTCAGGCAAAGAGGTTTTTCTCCCATCACCTCCTCTTCCAATGAGATGCCAAGGATACTAGCAGGTGGTGGCTTCTACACTGGAGGGCAGTGAATCTACTCAGGGTTCTCATCTGAAGTTTAAAGGAGCTAACTCTATCCACAAAACAGGAACAGCAAGTTGGACAGCTCCTTGAAAGTATGGACTAAAAACACAGAAGGGATTCACTACCCCACTGACATGGAAGCTATGAGTTGCCATTGGCTGGGGAGCTAACTTGAGATCTTCTATAGACAGCTAACATTAAGCTGCTTCCTAGATCTTAGTTTTAAGAACTTTTGGCTCTTGGTTGACTAAATTCTTTTGTGACTGCTTCATGTGGGCTAGCTCTGCAAGGCCTCTACCATTATCCACACACGGCTGGGGTGGGGGGGTTGAAATCTCAAAAACATTATGAATTCTTCTAAGCCAGTGTCAATAATTTTCATAGCAGATTGTGCCTTAAATCGAAACACACATATATCATATACAACCACACAATACATACAACAAAGAGTCCTGCAGCACCTTAACAATGTGGTTTGTTTGTTTGTTTGTTTGTTTGTTTGTTTGTCATAAGGTTTTGTAGACATCAGCCCACTTCCCAGAAACCTTATGCCTAATAAAACCAGTCTAAAGTGCCACAAGACTCTCCTGTTTTGCTGCAACAGACTAACATGACTAGCTCCCAACACACATTTATTTCCATCTGCCATAGTCTAATGTCTGTATTGAGCTGTAAGCTGCCTTGAATTCCTGGGCTGGAGAAAAGTGGGGAATGAATGAATGAATGAATGTATTTCTGAGCCCTTCTTTCTCTACATTCTTTCATGTCGAGAGACCAGAGCTTCGAAGAATTCCTTTTTCTTGGCCCAGATCTCTCAGAACCCCTCAATCCAGCATGGACAGCTGCATTTGCTGAGCAACCTTATTCATACACACAGGTTTTCTTGAAAGGCAACTGATCTCCAACCCACCTGGGTTCACTGATAGCACCTGTCTGGGCCAGTGCTTGGACAAATTCCTTTTTTGGAGTGCACTTCCCAGAATCCTTCAGTCAGCATAGCCAGTAGCCATTCTGGGTAGGGGATTCTGGCAATAGCCAGTGGCCATGCTGATTGGGGGATTCTGAAAGTTGCTATACAAAAAAGGAACTTGACAAATTAAAGAGAGTGAGACTTGTCCATGGTCACCCAGTGGGTTTCCATGGGATTCAAAGCCTTGTCTCCCGGAGTCCTATTCCAACATTCAAACCACTACTCTAACTCACCAAACTACAAATCCCAGAATTCCACAGAATGAGGCCATGACAACTATTACAGTGGCACCCACTGCTATCATTGTTAAGTGTGGATATGCCCTGAGGCAGCAGCCCTGTGTCTTAGTGGTACCACTCCCTGGCAGCTGGTGGTTTCCATGTCAGTGGGGCAGTGGATCTGCTGCAGGTTTTAGCCAGAACTTTGAGGAGGTATCCAAAGTTCTAAATCAGACACACATACCCCTGCCAATGGGCTCAGTAGGACTTAAATGCAGAGTAGATTCATTGCACCACTGGCATGGGGACCACCAGGCCACTACTGGCACCACTTGAGACTGTGGTGTGGGTATCAGAGTATGCTCCATATCTTTGCATGTAGAGAACCAAATGTTAAGGAGTAAACTAGGCGCAAGCATTTTCTTCTAGCATTCTGTGCCCAGGGAACCCTTCGGGTGAAGGAATGTATCCAACCATACACATTCCTGCTCCACAATCTGAAAAGGTAGAGCCCCAGAACACCAAAGCTTGGGCAAGTAGTGTTGTGTTGTTAATGGCCAGTAATTTTGTAATAGTTACTTAATTCAGTATACTTAACTATAACTTAATAGGTTTGGGGGGGGTGTCTCCCAAATCTAACCTAGCCCTCTCAAACATAATGCAAACATCATTCACCCATACTCCAATTGCTGACAGAATGGATCTCCTTCTCCCCATACATCTGATGTCCAGTGGGGTGGGTTCGGGAGGGAATTTAGGATTGTAGCAATAGTGTCACAATTGAGACTAAGTAGCAATCATGAATACACAGCAGTTGCCTAGATATGTTTATCCGTACCTGTTTAGTACAGTAGGACCTCTGTATCCACCGATTCATTTATCCCCAGGACACAAAACAGCACACCTACCATAGAGTCTTCCTAGAAAATGTGTCCTCTAGCCATTTTCTAGGTCCTCCAAGGCAACTCTATGGTATTTTAAACTGGACATCCCATTATTTTCAATGGTGTTCGCTATTATCCATGGTTTTCGGTATCCACAGCCCCCCCCCAAAAAGAACCAATCCCCAGTGGATACGGGGGTCCTACTGTATTCACAATCACTACTTAATTACAATTGTGTCAGAAGCGATGCCCTATGAGGAGTGGCTTAGGGAACTGGGTAGGTTTAGCCTGGGGAAGAGAAGGTTGAGACATGATAGCCACGTTTAAATATTTGAAGGGATGTAATACTGAGGATGGAGCAGGCTTGTTTTCTGCTGCTCCAGAGACCAGGACACAGAGCAATGGGTTCAAACTACAGGAAAAGAGATTCCACCTAAACATTAGGAAGAACTTCTGGACAGTAAGAGCTGTTTGCCAGTAGAATACATTATCTCAGAGTGTGGTGAAGTCTCCTGCTTTGGAGGTTTTTAAACAGAGGCTGGATAGCCATCAGTCAGGAGTGTTTTGATTGTGTATTCCTGCATGGCAGGAGGTTGGACTAGATGGCCCTTGTGGTCTCTTCCAACTCTATGATTCTATAACTCCCCCCACAACTGGGGATCAGCTGCACGTGGAAAAGGAGGACCATTCTCCTGGCAACTGGAGCACAACTGACTTTTCCATCAGGTTTGCGGGGGCGGGGAATTGGGCCAGGAGAGGTTACTTAGTTAAGTACACTGAACAAATTAGCTGATACAGAATACCAGCCTTATTTATTTATGCATTTATTTATTTCCTACCTATTCCCCAGTTTGGAGCTCAAGGCAGCTTCCAACAGTCAAAACATACTTAAAAATTCACAGCATGCATAAGTTAAGAAGTTATTAAACTATTAAAAATATTTAAACCAATTAAAGCATAAACAATTTAAAAATTAAAAAATCTAGCACATTATACAAGGCCCATTTCCTCTTTTTAAAACCAAAAAATAAACAAACCCACAACCAATTCTCAAAGGCCTGCCAGAATACAAAGGTCTCCACCTGCTTGTGGAAAGATAGTAGGGAGGGTGCAAGTTTAAACTCTATGGAAAGGGAGTTCCAGAGCCTGGGGGGGGGGGGCATGATCCTACCAGATATACCAGTGAAGGTGGTGGGACAGAGAGAAGGACCTACCCAGCAGATCTCAAAACATGGGCAGGTTTGTATGGGAGAATTAAATAATCTGATCTGAACCATATAGGGATTGATAGACTAGATTTATAGACAAAACACTTTGGACTTGAATCATTGAGCGGGAAGGGACCTCATAGGCCATCAAGTCCAACCCCCATTTTCTTTGTAGCACAAAAACAGGGAGTTATTGGATTACAACTCCCAGAATCCCTCTGTCAGCACAGCCACTGGCAGCCACACTTTGGCCCTGAGACTGGGTTCCCAGTGAGGCCAGATGGCAGGGAGACTGGCTGTCCTTCAAACAGTTCTGCCCGAATCAACAAGGCTGGTCTGCAGAGGCAGCTGTTCTTCCGTGCCATTTCCCAAGGCCAGGCTGCTTCCTGCCAAGCGGAGGCTGGCTGGGAGTGGGGGTGGGCACAGAGGGGAAAGATAACTGCAAGGTCTCAGCTGCTTATTGATCTTCCAGGGGAGGGAGGAAGAGAGGTTGTGCCCACATGAGAAAATCTTCACCTACATAGACAACATCTGATCGCTGGGGGAGTCAAAAGAATGCAGCATTCCTTCCTCTCTGCATCCTTAGAAAACCATCCATGTGTTTTCTTAAGCCGTGCTTCCATTACTATCACAGCCTTTTGTGTGTGTGGGGGGGTGTTGCAGGATGATTAGAGCCAAAGCTCCTCAAAGCCCAGTTTACAACATTTCCAGACAAACGTCTCTAAGGTGCAAGACTATACAGTTGTCCCTTCATATTCGCTGAGGTTTGGTTCCGGGACACACACACACACACACCTTGGATACCAAAATCCATGAATACTCAAGTCCCATTATATGCAATGGCATAGAAAAATGGTGTCCCTTATATAAGATGCAAAATCAAGGTTTGCGTTTTGGATTATTATTTTTTAAAGAATATTTTCAAGCTGTGAATACTTAAATCCATGGATAACAAATCCCTGGATACAGAGGGACAACTGTATGTGTTTTCTCAGGAGTAAGTCCCACTGTCTTTGATGGGAATTTACACCCACATCAGCAGCCTCATCCAATCTGGCACTTTCCATTAATGTTTGAACTACTACTCCCATCATCTCCTAACCCTGGCTGGGGATGCTAGGAGTTGTAGTCCAACACATTTGGAGAATGCCAAGTCAAAGTGGGGAACAGTGTATCAGACGGCAGCCTGGATATCTTTCAAGTATGTTCACAAAGAACTTATTTTGCTCTTGGTAAGACACACACAACCCAAAGGCTTTCCCCCAATATACTTAACAAAGAATACTTACTATACTTAACAAAGAATACTTATTATACTTAACAAAGAATATCAAATATTGTAATAATAATTATAAAGATGACTGGCATTCAGTATTGCAGTTACAGATTCATAACCTAAGAGGTACAGTTCTGTAACTCCTCTGTATTCAGTAGAACTATATAGTCTTACTGTAACACTATGGGCCCATCTATACGAGGGGAAAAACTGTGGATTCATGAGAACATGCGCATATTCGAAGCAGGATCGACCTGTCTTAACGGTGGTTTGGCAAAATCGCAGGCATGTGAAGCTATCCATTTTTGTTGTCCCCACAGGTATGCTTGCTATCCATGATGGCGGCTGTGACTCACATTTTTATTTTTGTGAGTTGCCACCATCAAACTATTTTTTTTTAAAAAAAAGGCATATTGAAGGTGCAAAAGTGCAAAATTCTGCCTAAATATTTTTTTTTTTAAAAGAAAAAGACTGTTTTGTCGCATGATTGCTCCCTCGCTAAAGCAAAAATCCAAGATAGCGGTCTGGGATGCTTCACTTTCAAGCAAGTCCTCCTCCCTATTCCCATCCAGCCAATCTGCTTTTTACTTCTGCTTTTCTTGGATTATGTGGATGAATGCAATCACCTATCCTAATGATCAACAATGCGCATTGTCTACAGTGTTTTTCAAAAACTACAGGGAGAGCCCCAGAGGCTTTCCCCAAGGAATTTACAGTGGATTTGGACCCCCTTCTTCTGAATACAATGGAATTATGTGGAATCCCATTAAGACAGGTTGCATTCTAAGCAAATTCTATGAGGATTAGTTTCACCATTAAGACAGATCCTAGGTAAATGCCCTCTCAGCCCACCTTAAAAGCCAACAGCTGGATCAGGGAAAGGAGGTCCATTGAGCTTCCAATCCGGACACTAGAAGGGTGACATATCCAGTCCTCTCCTGCCACTGAGTGAGAGGAAGGGGGGGAATCTTGCCCTTCCTAATAGGCTCAAGCAAAAGCAAAGTGCTGCAACCAATCCTAGGTTGTGTGTTCTTCCTCATTATAATAACTTTTGTCATCTTGATCACACTCTGATGTTGCTTGGCTACATGTGTCCTGGTTTATATCAGTGAAATGTTGGCTGATATGAGAATAACATCTGACCTACACAGTTATAGCAGTTTTATACCTCTTAAACCTCTCCATTGACGCCCCCTTGTCATGGGAGAGAGGCTTGCGTACCCTAATGATGTTTTGAGCTATGCTGGCGGTGGCATAATAGCCACCGGGAGGGTCTCCCATGCCAGACAGATCAAAACCGAAGGGTCTGACAAAAAGCGTCAAAGAGCAGGATGGGCTCTCTAGCCTTATGGCAACCATCCTAGGAGAAGGAAAACTCTAATCCCAAACCCGAGCAGATGGTGCTTGTCCAACCCTGTAAGGTCAACCATCTAAGAGAAGGAAACTCTAATCAAACCTACGACCTGAGGACCTCGCTGCTACCGTCCATGCTTGCAAGGCCACAGCAGATGAACCTTTGGTTTAAAGGGTGAGGCCAGTTCTGTGCACGGTGTGCTCCACCAGAAAAATCCATTGCACAGGCTCGAAGGACAAATCCAATTCCGAAAAAGCCCTATAGCGATAGGTGAGGAACTAAACGGCAGGTGTAAAGATGCACTGGAAGCCGCAGACCCAACCCTGCATGCAGGCGGTTCAGGACTTTGGTCACTTGAGGCTGACCCGGGAAATGACAGTCTTGTTCGGCAGCATCCTGAACGACCAAGCAGCCTTTTTTAAGGAGAGCACTGCTTGCTCTATATAGAGAGGGGCCTAGAAAAGGTGGCCTAATGAAAGCTCATCCCCATCTACCTGGTTGGCTAGCCACAGCCAACGGGCATCTTCTGATCTCGGATTGGCCTTTTTAGTCATCAGCTCGCTATGAGTCCTTCCTGAATCTTCATTTGCAAAGAAAAGCTAGAGACACCTCTTAAACCAGGCGTGCTTACAATCTGCTTCGGGTGATATGCCAGCTGTGCCTCTTCTGAGAGCTGGAGGAACTAAAGCTGGTAGTGCACACGCTGGTAACCTTAAGGCTGGACTTCTGCAATGTGTTGTACATTAGGCTATCTCAGTGACAAGTTCAGAAACATCAATTAGTGCAAACCATGGCAACCAGATTGGTTACTGGTGCATCTAGGTGTGATCATATTAAAATCACTCCAGTAGCTGCCAATTAGTTTCTAAGCAAGGTACAAAGTGTTGGTTGTTATCTTTAAAGCCCTACATGGTTTGAGTCCAGGATACCTATGGGATCACGTTCTCCTGTATAATCCACTCTGTACACTCAGGTTTTGGGGGGGACATTTCTTCAGCCAGCTAGGACTGGACTGGCAGCTGTTAACCAGAGGACTTTTTCTTCAGCCGCCCCCAAATTGTGGAATGACCTGCCGGAAGAGATTCAATAGCTGGATATTCTGAGTTTAAAACAATATTAAAGACCAATCTCTTGTGGCAGGCCTATCCAGATGGTTTTTAAATTATGAGTTTTAAATTATGAATGGATTGTTTTTAATATATGTGCTTTTTTAACTGATGTTAAACTCTTTTAACTGATTATACGCTTTTAATTGGTGTTTGCGTTTTTAAATGTGTTATATGTTTATTTGTTGCTGTATTTTAATCTGTTGTTCCCCACCTCAATCCCTGGGGAGAGGCAGGTAATAAATAAATAAATGATGAGGATGATGAGACCATGGCTGCATTCTAAAGATTCCTGGGATGTGTAGTTTGGTTGGTAACATACTTAGAATTCACCGCTAGCAAACTTTAATCCATTTACCTGAATTCCAGTCCCCCAGGTACCCTGATTTAATTCTCAAACCCTCTTCCCAGGGTAACCTGAGTTCTCAAGTTCAGGGAAATGGATTAGAGCTTTCTAGCAGAGAATTCCAAAGGACTCATCATACCATATATATATATATATATATATATATTAGTTTCCTTGTACTGATTTAGAGATTGTAAACCCACTGGTGACAGAGCGAGTGTAGTGTAGCGGTTTGAGCGTTGGACTATGGCTGCTGACACACTGCAGAAATAATGCAGTTTGACAATGGTTTACCTATCATGGCTCCATCCTATGGAATCCTGGGACTGATAGTTTGTTGTGGCACCAGAGTTCTCTGACAGAGAAGGTTAAATATCTCACAAAACTAGACAATGAAAATACTCCTCGTAGAAGGCAATTAACATACCTTTTGTCCCCACATGCTGCAATCAAGATTTGTGGTATTTGGAAGGAGGGGGACAAAAAAACTTCATCTACTGCAGGGAAAAGCCTTCACAGATTTTGTGAAGTTTTTAAAATAATGCATGGACATGTGCATTATTGCTCATTTGGACATCCAATTTGGGATTCTGCACATTCTTGGTCAGGACAGAAGTGGACAACAGATTGGAAAGTCATGCTTGTGCACCTTTGATTTACAAGGGGGAAAAATACTGCACAGCGGTGACATGTGTAGAATAATAACATGCTGCACTCTTGGCCACCATCTTGATTCGCAGGCATGGCTGTGTGCGCACTTCAAATGCGGCTAGCTTCCCATACAACAGATTTTGCCAAAAGACCATGGAGACAAATGAGTGCTGCTGTGAATTTGCAATAATGCGCACCAATCTGCATTATATCTTCTTGTCTAGACAAGCCCTTAGACTCTGGAAACCAAGGTTTGAATCCCTGTTCAGCTGTGGAAATCCACTGGGTGACTTTGGGCAAATCACACATTCTCATCCTGAGAGGAAGGCAAAGACATGTAGTCAGCCTTGCCTAGAGCAAATGCTCTCTGAAGAAATCTTGCCAAGAAAACCCTGTGATAGGTTCACCTTCGGGTCACCATAAGTTGGAAATGTCTTGAAGGCACACAACAACAAACCCCTTGGGGCAGGGACCTCTCCTCTGTCCTGTGTAAACTCTCACACAGAAAGACAGTAGTGTATGGTTGACAGTAACAGCCACCACAACCTCAGCTCATTCCTTTGTATGGCCCACTAACTGGATTAAATATCCTTAAAAATTGCACATTCTTCTTGCTGGTAGAGTTAGGAGCCTGCATGGCAAGTCTCTGACGTTGGTGTTTGTTGAAGCTGCTTGCACAGATGGCTGGATGATTGGATATGATCTGCTGTTTGTGGTGGGCTTGGGAGGGACTTCCACACCCTGGCTGAGATCCTACATCCTATGATTAAAATACAGCAACCTTAAGCAGTAGATCATAAAACCGGTAGAGTTGGAAGAGACCACAAGGGCCATCTAGTCCAACCCCCTGCCTTGCAGGAATACCCAATCTTTAGACCGGTAGGATTCCCAGTGAATTCCATGAGGGGTATTTTCCTCATTTAGACAGGCCCATAGTCCAATTCTCAAACCACTACCCCACACTGGCTCTCTTTAATGATAGCATTGGCCCTGAACGAACCATAAGTGCAGCTCTATTTCTGTTATCTGTTCCTGTCCTTGAGCAAGCAGGGATCACCAGATCATGGCCACCAATATCATTGAGGCCATGATATTGAGAACACAGCTGTTTCTAGGATGGAGGACCATCGCCTCCCCAAAATAGTACTCTATGGTGAATTCGCCACGGGTCAGCGTAAGAGGGGCGCTCCAAAAAAACAATACAAGGACTCCCTGAAACAACATCTAAGGCACGGCCAAATTGATCACCAACAATGGTCTGCCCTGGCTTCACATCAGGAGGCATGGAGACGCACTATCCACAATGCTGCAGCCTTATTTGAGAACTCACGCCGAACAAGTCTTGAAGAGAAACGGCAACGCAGAAAGAATCACAACCTGGAAACATCACCCAAGGAGACCTTCTGCTGTGCTTTCTGCAACCAGACTTGTTTATCTCGGATTGGCCTTTTTAGTCATCAGCACACTTGCAGAAAGCACGGGATGAGTATTTCCTGAATCTTCGTTTGTGAAGAAAAGCCAGAGAGAGAGAGAGAGATTTCTACTATCTTGAACTGAATAGGGCTGTTCCACACTGGACAAAAATGCCCAGTCACTTGCGTAGGGGAACTAATGAATGTGTAAGGCACAATAGGATTCCGGCCTCTGTACGCATGGTCAACCCCCTTCCCCATCAGCTGTACCCATCATTTGTTGAAAATAAACTCCTAGCCATTCTGTATGAAGGTTGGGGTTTGAAATTCAAGCTTGCAACAATGATTAAAAAGAAGAAGGTGAAGGGGGGGGGGACCCAGAATCCCTTAATCCAGCCAGACACCCATTCCCCACCCCCACCCCAGTCACAAAGCATTCCAAGCAAGGTGGGCTTTGGCTCATAAATCTCCTGCCACCACCTCCTGTGCAGCAGCAAGAACAGCACTGGGAAGCCACAGCAATCCCGTTGCTTTCCCTTTTGTCCCCTGCCCCCCACCTCCAACACACACACACACACACACACACACAACTGCTACACAAGATCAGAGCCGAAGGGGAAAACCTGCCATTGTCTCTCCTTTTGGCATGTGGCATTCAGGGCCAAGTTTGTTATTGCAAACCTTCCCCCTGGACACACCCTGGAGACTATATTTGTGAAACCACAGCCAAACCCACCCTGGCCTCCACAGGCGGCTTGGCTCTGAAAATCTTACAGGGTTTTTTTTCTTCCTTTTCAAGGTTTATCTTGGGGTACATTTTGTTCCCACCCACTCCTCCTTTCAACTTTGGCTTCTCTCCCTCTCTCCTCCCCTCCTTCCACTGAGGAAAAAAAAAATTATAGACTATGTAGAAACAATAGTGAGTACCCAGCACTTCTTTTTTCCTTAAAGAGAAGAGGGAAGGGCCATGAAAAGAAAGAAAGAAAGAAAGAAAGAAAGAAAGAAAGAAAGAAAGAAAGAAAGACATAAAAGCAGAATCGGTCAGTTTTTTAAAAAATGTACTGTTCCTGCTCAGGGTTCCAGCCAAATGCACCGATTGTCAAGGTACTCCATTCCATTTTCCCTCTGCAGTGATTTTCTACACTTCAACAGTATTGTGTGGCCACTGACGGGTTCAGTCCTTATTAAGATGTCCCCTCCCATTTGGTCCCCCCAACAAAGGTTCTGTAATCCTGCAAAACCTAGGTCTCTCCCCAATATTCTGATACCTCCCTCTTCTTCATGTCATGGGCAGTGTTGTTTTGGACACATAAAATGTGGCATTTGGAAAACTATGTTTGCAATTTGAACACAGGATATTTAGGTATCCTCCTTTTACTGTAGCCTGGACAGTCTTTGGAAAAGTTCCTTTTTGGACAACAGCTCCCCATATTTCCCAGTCAGCATGGCCCATGGCCATTATTGGAGTGTTCTGGGAGTTGTAGTCCAAAAAAGAGAACTTTTCAGCTTTCTAGTTTTGGATGGAGAGCCCCGAGATTCCTGAGAAACTAACAATTATTGATCTTGATGAGAAGATCAATATCAACAGACAAACAGATCTGAAAAGCACCTTGTCCTCCCCCACTCCATTAATGATCTTTTGCCTGCCATCCTCAAATCACCCAAGATTGGATGTGTTCTAGTTTCAATTTGTTTGCTTTGTGTTTAAATTATTTCTGCCCCTTGTTTCAGCTTTAAGGGCAATGCACAGCATACGAAAAAACAGAAATAATTTAAGATATGGAATGGTGGGGAAAGTCAGGGGGCAGCGGTCAGCCTCAAATGGTTGCTGCCTTTCCCTTACTGGATGAATTAGGTACCATCTACAGTACCCATGCATTCGGAGCTGACCCAAGACATTTTGCTGCTTGAGGTAAAGGATGGTGATGGAACAGCAATATCCTCCTCACCTGAAAGCAGCAGGCTAGTATTGGGGGGGGGGGACAGGAAGGGACATGAAAAATACACAGAGATGTGTCATTCAGAGGAAATGGCAAGAGGGCACCCACTGTCAATCTGGGTCACCTTACACAATTATAACACTATGATTTCACTTTAATTGCCACAGCTCCATCCTGTGGAACCCTGGGATTGGTAGTTTCATGAGTATTTAGAATTCTTTGCCAGAGAGCTCTAGTGCCTCACTGTTCTTCTGTACCTTCAAGTCATTTCTGAACTACGGTGACCCTAATGTGACACTATCATGGGGTTTTCTTGTCAAGATTTGTTCAGAGGGGCTTTGCCGTGGCCTTCCTCTGAGGCTGAGAGAGTGGGACCTGCCCAAGACCATCCAGGGGGTTTTCATGACTGAGGGGGAATTCAAACCCTGGTCTCTGAGGGCTTGTCTATATGAGCCCCCGCAAAAGCAGAGTGCTCCACAGTAATGGCATTTCTCAGCAGCTGCAACTTATCTTAACAACTTTTTTGTCCCTATAAACTTTGCATGCAAGATGGTGATTTACTTGTGTTTGTACTTACCTCAATTTGCCACTGCTGAACTTTTTTTAAAACAATGTCCAAGGTGTGACAGAGCAATCTTTCGATTTAACAGAAAAGCAGTGTGCCCCACCACTCCTGAACACCCTGTTTTATTGCCTTACAATTGCTTGCTAAGGCAAAGATCCAACATGGCAGCAGTGGGCACTTGCCTTGACAGCAACCCCTGACCCCCCCCCCCTGCACTCACCCGGCCAATCAGCTTTGCGCTTCCTCTTCTATGGGAAAGCGATTCATATTGAATTGCTTCTCCCAACAAGCAGGAATACGGCCCCCCTCACTGTTTTTTTAAAAACTTAGGGGAAAGCTGCGAAGGCTTTTCCTACTGAGTTTTTTATGTTTTGGGCCCCCCTCCTTCCCAATGCAGCAAAACGATGTAGAACGCCATTAAGAGAGGTAGGATTCTCCTCACATTCTGTGAAGAGTATTTTCGCTGTTTAGACAAGCCCTGAGAGTCCTACTCCAACACTCAAACCTCTACAGCATTTTGGCTATCTTCTAGTGCCTCACCAAACTACAGATCTCAGAGTTCCACAAGATGCAGCCATGGCAGTTATAAAATACTATACAGTTGTCCCTCCATATCCATGGATTTGGAACCATGGATTTAAGTATTCACGGCTTGAAAATATTCCTTAAAAAATAATAATCCAAAAAGCAAACCTTAGTTTTGCCATCCATCTTATATAAAGGACACCATTTTACTATGCCATTGTATATAATGGGATTTTAGTATTCACAGATTTTGGTATCCACGGGGTGGGGGGTCGTGGAACCAAACCCCAGCAAATATGAAGGGACAACTGTACTTCCATGATAGTGCTATACTTGTGTGATGTGAAAGGGCCCCAGAAGTGGTTTTCTTTTGTAGCCATGTTACTCCTTTACGCTGGACTTTTACCAAAAGGCTAAACCTTACACAGACTGAAAACAAACAAAGAGGGAACAGAGATGATCCCTTGTCTGTGAGGCAGTGCATCTAAAACTCCCAGGATTCCATAGGATCCACCTTTGGCAGTTAAAGCATTATCAAAGTGCTATAATTTGTGAAGGAGTCAGCGTGGCGTAGTGGTTTGAGTGTTGGACTGTGACTCTGAAGACCAGGATTCGAATCCCTGCTCGGCCACGAATACCCACTGGGTGCCCTTGGGAAGTCACACACTCTCAGCCTAAGAAAACCTCATGATCGGTTCACCTTAGGGTCATTGTAAGTTGGAAATGAGTTGAAAGCACACAACAACAACATAATTTGTGTGAAACAGACTGTCGTTGACTGCCCAACCCATGGGTGAGAATCAAGTGGCCCTCTGGATGTTGTAGAACTGCACTTCCCAGCATTCCTCACCATGGCCTACACTGGCCAATGCTGCTGGATGTTGCAGTTCAGCAATACCTAGAGGACTGTGTGATCCCTGTTCCTGGCCTAAAAGGAACACTTGTCTTGTTACCAACCTGTTTGGACATTAAAATCTTCAAGAGGGTCTCTTGAGAATACCATCCCCCAGAGAAGCCTGTTTGATGGACATGCAACAGAGTGCCTTCTCTTGGGTTGCTTCCAGACAGTGGAATTCACCCCTACAGAGTTACATTCAGTTCCAACTTTTGCTGCTTTTAGGAAGGATAAACACTTCTTTTCCAGCTGGCCTGGTATTAATGATTCAGTGTTTATGATTATTGAAAATGTTTGATGTTTCTTATCATGATTTTAAACACTCAGTTAATTTGTTTTTTCCTTGTGTTTGTTTACCACCTGCAGTAGTGTTCATTTTTAAAAATTCTATTACATTGATAATATTTTATTAAGTGGATAATTATTATAGTGAATAAAGCAGATAGGTGGGGTGAAAATTCAATAAATAAAATAAATACATTGCACAATTTGTACTTGATGACACAGAATATGCAGAAAGCTGAAAAGCCATGTGTACACTCACAATGGCAAAGCAGCAAATAAAATTTCAATCAGCAGAAGTTTCAAACCACCAGAGTGCTAAACTGCACTGGAGGAAAAAAAATCAGTTATGCCATCTGAGACTATTGACTATATTCTCCCTTCTGACCAGCAGGAACAATTCAAGTTCTCAGACAGAGAGAGGTCTTTCCAAGTTAACTGGATTTTGTATTTCTCTTTTTAAGGGAGAGGGAAACCTTTTGTAGGCAAACTATGCACTCTAGTGAGCTAACACCTAGAGAAAACAAGTTAGCTTACACCAGGAGCTTACAAAATAACTATTTTCCTGCAAAGTGAACAGAAAGGGAGATAAGCCCCTCCCCCCGCGCAGCTAAAATGCACCACTGAGAAGATCTTGTTGCTGGCAGCTACCCATCCCCAGGATAAAAGACAGATACACCCAGGGTAAAACTGGACAATATCATACAGCCAACACCTGGTCAAGAGCTGGTGGGGTATAGTGGTTTGAGTGGTGGACTAAGTGGGACCATGGGAGACCAGGGACCCATCTAAACTGTGAAAATAGCCCTCATGGAATTCTCTGGGAATCCTACCTGTCTAAATGGGATCCAGCAACAATGCATGCTATTCGGAAGGAGGGGGGCCCAAAACAGCAAAAACAATGTGGTAAAACCCTTTGCAGAATTTCCTGTACATTTTCAAAAACTGTGAGGAGGGTGTGTATTCCTGCTCGTTTGGACTATTGAAAAACAGGAAATTTGAAGGGAAGCACAAAGCTGATTGGCTGGGCGAGACTGGGGGCAGGGCTTGCTAGCACGGCAAGCGCCCGCTGCCACCATGTTGCATTTTTGCCTTAGCAATCACTTGCTAAGGCAATAAAATAGGATTAATATTTTCTGTTTTGCTTTCCTATAAAATTGAAAAATTGCTTTATCGTACCAGCGCACTTTGAGATGATTTTTTTTTTAAATGGCAGTGGTGAAGAACTAATGCGAGTAAATCACTTGCAGCCACCATCAGGAATGTGAGGCTTATGGGGATTTCCAAGGCCAGAAAACCATTTAGACCTGTCTCTGCTGCTGCAAGATGCCAATACTACGAGGTACTTTGGATTTTTCCCTGTCATGTAGACGGTGGACCCCGGGGTTCAAATCCCCACTCAGTTGTGAAATCCACTGGGTGACCTTGGGCAAGTCGTACTCTTTCAGCCTCAGAGGAAGGCAATGGCAAAATCCCTCTGAACAAACCTTGCCAAGGAACCCCCCCATTATAGGTTCAAGCTTAGGGCCTCCATAAGTCATGAAGGCAGACAAGAATAACCATTGCAAACTTGAGTGGGCATCACTTGACTGAGTCCTTCTCCAGACAGTGATATCCATTGCTTTTCCCCACAGGACAGGAATGAGAATTGGTCATGCCTCCAATTGCTGTTGGACTGCATGTCCCAGCAGTTCTGGCCCACAATGCCAATGGTCAGGAGTGCTATGAGTTGCAGATCAACAACATTTAGAGGGCCTTATGGTTCCCATTCCTTCTTTGGGGTGGTGTATACCTTGGACATGCTCCTTTTTGAAGATACCTCCCAGAAACCAGTTATAAATCCAGTAAACGAAGGAGATTATCAGATGCGTTTAAAGTGGAGTTACAAGAATGATAGGAGATCGCAAAAGGGCTCCCTTAACAGACAACGTTGTCCGCCATCATTATGTACCCATTCTGCTCCCATTTTGCCAGTGCTTCATATTGATGGGAGAAGCTGTCAATAGATCCCCCATTCTGTTTCTATCACAGATTTCCACGCATGTGACAAGGTGCCCCAGTTTGCTGGTGAGATCCCAGTGTCATGGGAGGTCCCTGCCAGAACACTTCCAGGCGAGTGACACATCGGGACATCCAGGTAAGTGACACATTTTTATGGCCCTCCCCAGATTACTTTAACATTTTAAAGTGTGTTTTTGTGCTTGCAGTCATTTTTTTCTTTTTATTTCTGAATTTCCCGCACTCCCGTCTTCTTGTGAGAACCCACGGGATTTCGATTCAGGAAGTGAAGGGAGCTCTGTTAGATCTCTGTTCACTCCTGGGCTGCTGGAATGACGTTAGAGAAGGTAAGTGCGATGGGGAGGGTGATTGTGGTGGGTCAGAGACGGGACAGGGGCAGGAGTGGAGATTGTGGAACAGGAACACTTTTTTTGTTCGTGTCTGATAATCTCCTAAATTACAAATGCAGAGCCAGCATGGCATAGCGGGAGCATTGGACAACAACTCTGGAGACTAGGGTTTGAATCTCTATTCGGCCACGGAAACCCACTGGGTGGCCTTGGTAAAGTCACACTCTCTCAGCCTCAGAGGAAGGCAAAAGCAAAGCCACTCTGAAAAAATCTTGCCAAGAAAAACCTATGATAGGTTTGGTTTAGGATTGCCATAAATCAACAACACCAACAGCAATGTCTGTGTCTTTTCATTCTTTCTTAATCTAGAGTAAACCTCTGGTAGTGATTGCAGATTTGGGCAATATATTCTGCTAGCTGTACCTCGCATAACATACACCATTGAAAAAACTCTCCCAATAATGCCAGGTAGCCCTCATGTCAACCCTGTAAGATAGGCTAGTGAATTTGTAAATTCCTCATCCCTCTTCTAAGCATTCCACACTTTTCTTGGAATTGCTGAGGGTGACTTGCTCTGTTGCCCTGCCGCTGCCGCCTCCAGTTGACTCTCTGGGTCCAAATCTGGGCCACAGATTGAGTGGCAAGAATCTGGACCACAGACTAAGTGGCAGAAGTGGATTGTGAGGTGGAGAGGGAATTTGCATGTGGGTGGTGACTGGCTGAGTGTGTTTCCTGAGCAGCCAATCAGCACACTGGGAAAGGCAATATACCCAAGAGAATTTATACAGTATATACAGATTCTGGGAATATATTAAGGTGCCTTATACTATATCAGACTTTTGATCTATCTAACCCAGTATTGTTGACACTGACTAGCAGCAGCTCTCCAGGGCTTCAGGCAAGATGGTTTTCCAGCCGTAACTGGAAATACCAGGGACTACATCTAGGGCTTTCTGCATGCAAAATATGTGCTTGGTTTACTGCTATAATGAAGCTTGTCCTGAAATGCTGTTCTATTAAACAGCCTAGCATGCCTTCCAACTGTCTTAATTTGGCAGGAACAGTCCCAATTAATCTTTTCTTGTCCCATTTTTTCAGCTGCTTTTAAAATGTCCCAGTTTCTCTCTTCTTTTCTCACTTTCTCCTTTTGTCCTCAGCTTACTTCAGTTGCTACAAATTGAGATCAAAGTGCAAAAGTAGTTTGCACTCAGTTAAGATAGCGAGGGGTGGGGGAAGAGGGAAGAGGTTGAATCTTGCCCTTCCTATAGGCTCAGGCAAAAGCAAACTGCTGCAGCCTCTCCTGTTCTTTCTCATTAATAACTTTTGCCACCCTGACCACACATTGATGTTGGACTCCACTTAGATAGCTAGAGATTACTTACTGCAGTCACAAACCTGCATAACTCCACTTGGATAGAACTGAATGAAACAGTTTTGCAGTTTGAACTGAACTTTATAAGCATGAAGAGAAACTAGAAATTTGCAAGTGACTAGCAAAAAAGGGAAGTTGTTTGAGACAGATAGAATTTTGGGAAATGTCTTCAGCCTTCACGAGGAAGGTTGTCCCGACATATCAAAGAAATGGGCTACTGTTATGAGATTTTAAATTTTGTTTTTATTTTGTTGCATTTGCAGACCTTTTGGGGAAAAACTTTGGCCAAGAATCTACACCACAGTACATTTCATAACTCTTTGAGTCAATATCTGTTGTAGAAATGCAGCGAAACCTTGTTAGTGAATTGCAAAGATGCACACCTGGACACTGGCAAGATTGCTGCAATGCACATAAATGGAGCACTCCTGATGCGCATCTCCTAGCCAGTGTCCAGATGTGCATTGGGGAGTACCCCAATGTGCATCAGTGCTCATTGCAAACCAAGACATGATAGATTAGTGCACAATGGATGCCCATACATTTTAATGTCACAGTAGTCTCTAGGTGAGTAAGGATATTGCAAAACTGTGTGTGTGTGTGTACCTTCAAGTCACCTGTCAACTTATGGCGACGCCATGAATTTCATGGGGTTTTCTTACGCAAGGAATAGTCAGAGGTGGTTTTGCCAGTTCCTTCCTCTGAAATATAGCCTACAGCACCTGGTATTCGTTGGTGGTCTCCCAACCAAATAGTAACCAGGACTGGCTCTGCTTAGCCTCCAAGATCAGACAGGATCTGGTGCCTTTAGGGTATCAATTTTGTGCCTACAGTATACAGCTGCGCTGGGCAGGGCATGTTTCTAGGATGGAGGACCATCGCCTCCCAAAAATAGTACTCTACGGTGAACTTGCCATGGGTCAGCGTAAGAGGGGCGCTCCAAAAAAAAGCGATACAAGGACTCCCTGAAACAACATCTCAGGCTCGGCCAAACTGATCACCAACAATGGTCCACCCTGGCCTCACATCGGGAGGCATGGAGACGCACTATCCACAATGCTGCAGCCTTATTTGAGAACTCACGCCAAACAAGTCTTGAAGAGAAACAACAACACAGAAAGAATCACAACCCAAAAACATCACCCAAGGAGACCTTCTGCTGTGCTTTCTGCAACTGGACTTGTTTATCTCGGATTGGCCTTTTCAGCCATTAGCGCGCTTGCAGAAAGCGCGGGATGAGTCCTTCCTGAATCTTCGTTTGCGAAGAAAAGCCAGAGAGAGATGTAAAGCCACTTACAAAGAAATTAAGTCCCAAGCAGAATGCCAGCCTTCATTTGTGCAAAAAACCTGTGTTCTGTTCTAAACTCAATATTTTTGTACAGAAAATTCCATGTTTTTGTGCAAAATATATTATTATATGCTCAAAATATACAGTTTGGACCCTCCCCAAATCTGCTTTTTCTATGAGCAAATGTTTTGTATGAGCAAATGTATAGAACTGGAGTGGTGCAGTGGTTGGAGTATTACTTTGGAGATCAAGATCTGAATCCCTGCTCAGCCATAGAAACCCCCTGGTTGACCTGGCATAAGTCACACTCTCTCAGCCTCAGAGGAAGGTAAAGGCAACCCCCCTCTGAACAAATCTTGCCCAGAAAACTCTGTGATAGGTTTGTCATAGGGTCACCATAAACTGGAAATAACTTGAAGGTATACCACCACCACAACAACAAGAACAACAACTATTTTGCTAAAAAGTCCCAATGTATGAAAAATCACCACCAAAAAGAATTGAGCAAAAGCTCATTTAATCTCATCCCACAGGAAGATGCTTGGAATTATTTATTCTTTCAATGGAGAACAAAACAGGTGAACACTGACATCTCTAGAAGTTGCTGATACTTGGGGGACAGGCGGAAGAGGAGGGACTGATACTGTGAGCTCTAGGACTCCTTGTCTGGGTGTTTACCTGTACATCTATCTCCCCACTGCACAAGTTAAATATCTGTAGAAAAACAGGTATTATCGGAAGCACTATAATTTGGGTAGGCAGCGTCTAATGAAAGCCTAGAAACCAAGTGAGGTGTGACAGGACTTCAAGTAGTCAGAGCTTCAAGAGTGAGGCTGTAAAAAAAAAAGAAATTAGTTCACCCTCCCTAGGGGTCAACACCACCACACCTGGGGGCAACTAGAAACATGGGATTTTTCCCATCCTTGATCATGGAACCTGAAATGAACTTACAAAGAGACCCCAAATTCATTGGTCTTGGAGGAACGTTCTCTTCCCCCTTGAGAGTCAGCATCTGGTACTTTCCATTTTATCCCTTTTTGCAGGAAATGAGTAAAATGGTAACCGCCTGACCCTCCAGCAGAAACGTGCAATTTTGAGACTTAATTGCACACTTCCATGTAATAGCATGATCATAACAAGCAGGTTCTATTTGCTCAAATTTCTGTCCAAATTGTCCCTCGTCCATATTTATACATCCTGGCCTCCTCTTTGCCCATAATTTTAACTCTCTGATCGGGTGGGTGCTGAGTGACAGCTGTTGAGTTCCAGGAGCCTTCCTCAATGAGAGGATAGTGATTCAAACTAGTGGAGGCCATTTCCTGAAATATGTTCCCCTCCCACAATTATTCAGTGGTTCCTGCTGCAAGAGAACCACTGGGACAAATATATTCTGTGCCCAAAAAGTGCCTAAAAATAATTTGTTTAAAATTAATTCATTATCCATAAATAACTATTTTTAAAGCCATGTTTTAAAATGATTTTTTTTTAAAAAAAACTTTTTATACTGATGACAATGTTACAATTTTGAGTGACAATGGATCATAGAATTATAGAATCATAGAGTTGGAAGAGACCACAAGGGCCATCTAGTGCAACCCCCTGCTCTGCAGCAATACACAGTCAAAACATTTCTGACAGATGGCCATCCAGCCTCTGTTTAAAAACCTCCAAAGAAGGAGACTCCACCATACTCCCAGGCAGCAGTGCGTTCCACTGCCGAACAGCTGTTACTGTCAGGAAGTTCTTCCTAATGTTTAGATGGAATCTCTATTCCTATAGTTTGAGTCCATCGCTCCATGTCCTGGTCTCTGAAGCAGCAGAAAACAAGCTTGCTTCATCCTCAGTATGACACGCCTTCAAATATTTAAACATGGTTATCACGTCACCTCTTAACCTTCTCTCCCCAGGGTAAACATACCCAGCTCCCTAAGCTGCTCCTCATAGGGCATGGCTTCCAGACCTCCCACTATTTTGGTGTCCTCTGGACACATTCCAGTTTGTCCTTATCCTTCTGGAATTGTGTTGCCCAGAACTGGACACAGTATTCCAGGTGAGGTTTGACCAAAGCAGAATAGAGTGGCGCTATTATTTCCCTTAGTCTAGACCGTATACTCCTACTGAAATATAATGGGACTTAGCATCCACTGATTTTTGTATCCATGGGGCCCCTGGAACCAAATTCCAAAGGCTACAGAGGCTCCACTGTAGGTGGTGGTGATGGGGCTATGCAAGTATAATGGTAATGAACTACTTTTTAAACACTGACATCCCAAGAGCTCCTGCCTAGATCAAGGGGGGACGGGACCGTCCAACTGTCCTGATTTGGCAGGAACAGTCCTGATCAAGTCTTTGTTGTCCCACTTTTTCAGCTGCTTTTAAAATGTCATAGTTTCTCTCCCTTCTTCCCACTTTTCCCCTCTGTCCTCACTTACTTCCATTGGTGCAAACTGAGTTCACAGTACAAAGGCAGTTTGCACTCAATTAACTCAGCAGAAGGGAGAAGAGCGAAGAAGGCAGAGTCTTGTCCTTCCCAGAAAGCTCAGGCAAAAACAAACTGTTGCAGCTTCTCCTGGGCCCTGTCTATACAAGTGGGAGGAGGAACGGAGTACCTCACAGTAATAGCATTTCGCAGCAGCAGCGACTTGTCTTAACTGTGTTTATGGGCCCCAGAAGCACCCAAAAGCTTTGCATGCCAGATGGCTGCTGTGAGTGATTTACTCACATTAGTACTTTGCCACCACCAAGCTTAAAAAAAAAATCGTCTAAAGTGCACTGGAGTGACAGAGGGATTTTTAAGTTAAAAGGACAGCAAAAAAAAAAAAAAAAACACACAACAACAACAACAACAAAAAACCACCCCATTTTATCACCTTAGCAATTGCTCACTAAGGCAAAAATCCAACATGGAGGCAGTGGGCATTTGCCCTGTTAGCAAGTGTAGTATGTGGGGAAATCATCATTGCAATGTAATACAATCTTGTGCATTCCCATGCAAAGCTCAGTTTAGGCATTTACCCTGCATGCTTCAGTTCTCCAACTCCCCCTTTCTCTTATTTCACTAGGCAATTTCAGCCAACTGGAGCAATGGGTCATTCAACACATGACCTAATTTAAATATTATTACTCTTTGTTTAAGTTCTCCCTTTTAAGTTTAAGCCTCCATGCGGCTGAAGCCATCATGTTGTTGTTGCTGTGATTATTGCAGTTGTTTGTTTTCAAGTCACCATGTAGTCCACTCCGCTCAAAGGCTGGGTGAGTCTCATTCTACCCTAAATCTTCTTAGTTAGTTAGGAACCTTTTTAAAGTTTGTTTTAATATGTAGATTAAGATTGATATACCTTCAGTAAACTTTTGATATGCATTTTTAAACTGACTTTTTTGTTTTTAATGAGTCTAATCGATTGGGTGATCAGACCACACATTTAAATGTTAATTGAGCTGTCTCTGCATTCCTAATGTGTCACTCTGCTTGAATTTGAAAGAAAAGGTTTTTACTTTTAAAGAAGATATTTTTATTTCTTTTTAAAAAGGGCTAGATCCCTGGAATTTTTAATACATTTTTAATTTTAGACTCATACCTCCCTACAGCAAGCCCCACCCGCACTATCACCTGGCCAATCAGCTTACGGCTTCCTCTCGTATGGGAAAAGTGATTCAAAGCAAATCGCTTGTCCTAACGAGCAGGAATATGCACCCCTTGCTGTTTTTTAAAAACTACACAAAGACTTTTCCAGTGCTGTTTTTGCCATTTTGGGCCCCCTCCTTCCAAATAGTGTGGATTGGTGCAGGATCCCATTGAGACAAGCTGTATTCCCAGCAAATTCCATGAGGGTGATTTTCACCGTTTAGACAACCCCCTGGGGTTTGTGTGTTCCTCCTCATTAATAACTTGACCACACTTTGATTTGGTTGGCCACACACATCCTGGTTTTCATCTGTGAAATGCTGGAGGGTATGTCCTTGCTGAAATGCTACAGATGTGTAACATGTGGGCAAGGGTGGGAAGTACAGTAGTGGAAGACGGGTGGGTGGGAGAAGCCAACTGGGTGGAGTACCCAGACGTAAGCAGTCCATGCTGGCCAAGCAAATGGCAAACTATAGGTGTGGGATGAAGTACAGTACTGTACTTCCTCAATTCAAGCATGGAGATCTAACAGCCTGAAATTGCACACCCAGTTCCTGAAATTACAGATGTCCTTTTTGGGAAGGGAAAAAAACAAAACCCAAGCCCTACACCCTCTCCCCATTCCAAAAAACTCTCCACTGCATGTAAAACAGAACTAAGGAGACAACTTTTAAAAAAGAAATAGGTCATTTTTAACTGAAGAGCAGGAAGAAGGCTTCCACCTTTTCTGAGTGGGTGAAAAACAGTAATTGTATCTGGCAATAGCCACCTATAAAAGCCACCACCCTGTCTTTTTATAGGCTATTAGATTCCCTTCCTTTCTGGACTCTCTCATGCAAAGGAGCAAAGGAAAAGCAATCTCCCAGGGAGACAATGTGCCCTGTGTCTTCCCTCTGCTGAGTCATTCCCCTTTGCCACAAACCACTTCGGAGGGCCAGGAGCTGTGATTAGAAATGCTATGTCAGCAAGGGGGAAAGCTATTTCAGAAGACAACTTCACATATGTGGTTGAGAGAAGAAGCTGTCCTGCAGTGGAGTGGGTTACAGTAATGTCAGGGAGAAGCAGCCATTCGTTTGGCAAAGCATCAACTGATAATAATAATATAATAATAATAGAATTGAATCATAGAATTGTAGAGTTAGAAGAGACCACAAGGGCCATCCAGTCCAACCCCCTGCCATGCAGGAAATCACAATCAAAGCTTCCCTGACAGATGGCCATCGAGCCTCTGTTTAATAAAATTATTTATACCCCGCCCCTCTACAAAATGCAATTGGGGCGGCTTACAGCATTTAAAATATACATACAAAATCCTCTATCCCACCCACCCCTTAAAATACAATTAAACTATTAAACATTTAAAAATACTTAATAAATACTAAAAAAACAACACAATAAAATCACTGGGTAGGAGGGATCAGACTAATAAGATTTTTTTCTCTGATGGCCGTGTATCTATTCAGGTAAGGCCTGCCGGAAGAGATCCGTCTTAAGAGCTTTTTTAAAGCTATTCAGGGTGGTAATGTGATGGATCTCGTCTGGCAGGCCATTCCATAATCTGGGAGCAATAGCCGAAAAGGTCCTCTGGGAGGTTGAGGAAAGCCTAGTTTTTAAAGGTTGCAGCAGATTCCTCCCAGAGGAATGATAGGAAATTCTCCCAGTGGCTGTCAGTTCTGAACCCTTTCCTTCTAGCAGCACCATAACTGTGGAACTCCCTGCCAAGAGAAGTTAGGCTGGCTCTATTTTATTGATTGAGTTTCTAGTGGGAAGGTAGCATGGCATTGTTCCACATGGCCTTTGGTTCTTGAAAGTACTCTGGTTGTTTTAAAGGTTTGGTTTTAAATGATTTTTAAGGAGCATTTTTAGTTTGTTTATCTATGCTGGCCTGGGGTTTATGATCTGCTAGAGGGTCTCTCCTCTGTGTCCCATCAGTCAGGGCAAAACACTGAGAGAGGGCACAGTAGAAAACCTTCTTTGCCGTGGCATCCTAGTTATCCAGCATCTTCCCTTAGGGTTGCCAGTTCAGGATCGTGCCAGACCCTGAGGTATCCAGGCCAAAACCCTGTGGCATTACTAAGGCCAGTGTCACCCCTCCTTGTGACGGTGTCACTCGGTGCGGTCCTCCCTCTCCACACTCCCCTAGTGCCATCACTGCCAAAACCGGAGACCTAGGGACAGCCCCTGGTGATGTCATTAAAAGTTATGTAGTAAGTAGCAACTACAGTTGCTCACACCTTGTCATTCTCTCTCTCTCTCTCTCTCTCTCTCTCTCACACACACACACACACACACACACACACACCCCTACAGAATCCTGGGATTTGTAGTTTTGTGAGGCACCAGCACTTTTTAGTAGAGAAGGCTAAGGACCTTATAAAACTACAGATCTCAGGATTCCATAGGATGGAGCTACAGCACTTAAAGCGGAGTCAAATGGCATTATCTCTACAGTGTACATGCACCCCTAGCCTACTTGCTTCTAGCCAGAAGGTGGATGAAGAGCAGAGCAGAGGGTGAGCCCTGAAATGAGAATGATGGGGGTGTGGGGGGAGAGGAAACCCCTTAGAAAGCCTTTGCTTCTTTCCAGAACAAATCAATGAAGCCTTGGAAATTGTAGCAAGCTACTGCTCTACTAACTGAGCTGGAGATTTGCACACAGACCTTTCTTCTTGCCCCGAGCTGAGCCTACCAAAACTGGACAATTTCTACTCTTGTCTCTTCCCTGGAGATGATCCATGAAAACTGGAGAGCTAGGAACAGGCCCTGAGATCTGGCAATGCTACTCCCATTGGTGGCAATTCTGGGGTGACTTGTAAGCTTTGGCCTATATGTGTGCAAAAATTCTACACATGGATAGTACCAGTACTAGACTAAAAAAAGATCTTACCACTTCTCGTGAACATTTTTGGTGGTGTTCAAAACCATCTCCCTGTTGCAGCCCTATTTTCAACACCGTACAGAAGAATCCAGTTACACATTTAAATCCTCTTCCTGCTCTGATGGACTCACTGATGCCATGCTACAGCCAGATAATAATTTTCCACTAGATCAGTGGCTCTTAACCTTTTCTTTACCAGGGACCCCTTTAAATATCTTTTGTTGCCACGGACTCCCAAGACCCCTCTAGGTTTAAAATCATCATCATACCTGGTAGCAGTAGTAGTAGTAGTAGTAATAATAATAATAGTAATAATAACAATACTCCATCAAACTTTTAATCAGAGGCACTGGAGGGGGAGTGAAGACTTCTCCTGTTTCTTCCTGCAAGTTTGTGGCTGGAGACAACTGAATGGCAATGTGCAGGCCCAGCCAACCAGCCTTTGCCTTGGCTCCTATCACATGCCCACTCCATGCAGGGAGGAGTTGGGTCAAGCAGCCTTCAATCCTTCGCAGACCCCCTATGAGGACATCGTGGCACCTTGGGGGTCCACAGACCACAGGTTAAGAACCACTGCACTAGATTATACATGTATATATAGTGTTACTCCAGGTAACATAACATGAAGGTCTAAGGCAGTCCCTCCTCCCCACTCCCTGACCAAAGGCTCTTTCAGGTTACATAGTTATAGTGCTATGATTCCACTTTAGTTGCAATGCCGATATCTTATAGAATCCTGGGATTCGCAGTTTAGGGAGGGATACTTAGAATTCTCTACCAGAGAACTCCAGTGCCTTACCAGTCTACAGCTTCCAGGATTCCATAAGATGTGGCCATGTCAATCATAGTACTATAACCGTGTAGTATGAAAGGGCCTCAGGCTGCTGTATTGTGTGTCTTTGGTCCATCCTCAGTGGTTCCCTTGAGTTTTCCCATGTGGAAGCACTACATACAACCTGGGAGAAGAAATGATGCCCGAGAAGCAGCCCAGTAAAACAATGACACCAGATTTATTATTTTTTGTAAAAAGGGGTTGGGGGTAAAGATGAATAGTCACATAACTGAAATATTTTTCAGGGTGGATCTACTCTGTATAAATAGCCAGTTTCAACCTGAATACCTGGCACAGTCCTACATAGTTGCTGCACACATGAGGATTGATGGTGCACTCCCCTTAATCCTTCCACCGTGAACTGAGGTCTAGTTTGCAGCTGCAGGATAATCAGTCAAGTTTGCATTGAGTGTCTGGACCTGAGAAAGGGGAAATTTCATCAGGCACCCACTGCTAGGCCATGGATCAGTTAACACACTGCAAAAGAAGTGCTCTTGCTTATTTATACTGTTAGACCCAGCTTGAGCAATGCTCTCATACCCTGCAACATTTCACAGATGAAAGCTGGAACACATGTGGCCAAGCAATATCAGAGGGTGGTCAAAATACAGCAAATGCTATCATCGAGGAAGGACCCACAAACTATAGCTACTGCCACACTGCAGAAATAATCCAGTTTGACACCACTTTAACTGTCATGGCACCATCCTAGGGAATCCTGGGGTTTGTAGTTTGCTGTGGCACCAGAGCTCTCTGACAGAGAAGGCTAAATACCTCACAAAACTACAAATCCCAGAATTCCATAGCATTAAGCCACGGCAGTTAAAGCGGTGTCAAACTGCATTGTTTCTGCAGTGTGGAAGCAGCCTAGGAGAGGCTGTAGCAATTTGCTTTTGCCTGAGACTGTTTGGAAGGGCAAGAGTCTCTTCCCCCGCCACTCTTTTCCCACTTGGCGTATAAACTACTTTTGTACTTTGAACTCAGTTTGCAGCACCTGAAGTAAGCTGAGGACAAAAGAAAAAGTGGGCTGAGGAAAAGGAAACTGGGACATTTTCAAAGCAGTTGAAATGGTAGGCTGACATAGAATTAATTGGGACTGTCCCAGCCAAATCAGGACAATTGTAGGGTATGTGTTCTCTTCCTCCCTTAAAATCCAGAAAAGTGAAGAGAAGACGTTGAGTGCTTGCTCTACTCCAATGTGATGACCCCCACCCACCCACTGCCAGTGGCTGAATGGCCAAATACAGTCCATGCACATAGCACATATGTTGAAGCCTGTTCATGCACGCCAAAATTGTGTGGTTGATCACAAGCTTTTATATACACCAAGAAAATCAATGGCATGATTTTGCCCTAGGCACAGATAGTAAGACAGTAGACCTTATTCTAGTGTCCATTTCCTGTCTGGATGTGCAGAATTAGAAAGGACAGGGAGGTGCGTGGGGCGGACAGGGAGTCCAATTTGCTCTCACTCAGAGCTTGGCAAAGTCCCTTTTTTGGACCACTACTCCCAGAATCCCTCTGCCAGCATGGCCAGCAGCCATGCTGGATGGAGGATTCTGGGAACTGTGGTCCAAAAAAGGGACTTTGCCAAGCTCTGCTCTCACCAGTTTCCAAACAATTGACCAGATGGCAGGGAGGGGATGTGTGGTATTATCACCTCTTCCAGCTCATGGATTATGTTTTAATATAATTTATTGTATCTGGTTTTTGATCACATTGTGAGCCACTTGGGGTCCCTGCATATAAATAAAGATATAAAGTGGGCTAGATGGATAGATAGATAGATAGATAGATACGGTAGATGGATGTTGCTGTTTTCTGTGCAAAAAATGTGCAGAGTAAGTCCTGAATGGCAAAAATTCTTATTCCAGATTCTCAGGGTTTCTAGACACTTAAGAAATGTTTTTTTTTTTCTGTTTTTTTCCCCCTTTGGAATATTTTCATATGTTCTTTCCCTCCCTAGTGAGGAGGAGATGAGCCTTCTCCTGAATTCAGTGCTATGCATAGAAAATAACACTCTCGTTAAGATACTCAGTCTCAGTTTTGTATTCATACCCATCCCACCTTTGTCCATATTCCCCTTTTCTCAAAGCTCTGCCTTCACATGTGATATCACATGAAAGACGGAATGAAATCTAATGCTTGAACAAGGGCCAAAAGAACAACTTGATTTCACAGGTGGGGAGGAATCACACTGCACGTCCACCAATTCCCAGACACCAGCAATTAGGCCTATGGGATGGGTAAAGCTATCAACACACAACCTTTCCCTTTGTCTTGCTTTGTCAACAGGCATGTTTGTGTGTATGTGTGTGTGTGCATGCGTGCGTGCACATGTACAGTATACACAATACAGTTCAATTTTTTTCAGTTTGGTTTGTGCAAGATGCTAAGGAGGGAATTAAGATCCATATATGAGATAGCACTAATCCCTTAAACTAGTAAAGTAATTCCACGGGAGGAAAATCTTTACTGGGCTTTAAATTACACTTTCTTGTATTTATGTCGTAGTCTATATTGGTTAAGAGATAATTAGGACTTCCCACACCTGGAAATGGTTTCTCATCTGGCTTTGGGCAAACAACACCCCAAATGTTTGGTGCCCCAGTTTGCTCATGGTTGGGAGGAATAATGCCCCACGTTTTGTCAGGGCAAAACAGAGTAAGCCCTTGTAGCTCTACATGACATGTGGGAGTAGGAATGTATAACCTGGACCATTTCTTCTTTGTATGTGAGCATGAAAAATTGTGGTAGTTTTCTCTATGCCATGGCAGAAAACATACATTCTTCTGCAGTATTCTCCCTACATATGAACACCCTGAAGTGTTGTGGAGGAATTAGTCTCCAGAGTAAAACACATGGGCCAGAATCCTACAGGGCAGTTACAAATGTGTAATTACCATAGTTACAGAGCCATGCAGTGAATTCTGGCCCAGTCCCCCCAATCTCCACTTACTGGGAAGTAGCCACTGTGATTGATGGGGGGTTCATTCCCCTGTGCCTCCGTTGCAACAAGTGGAAGCAGGTATCCTGTCACAATTCCCCCCTCACACCAGAGATCACGTGCATGGGAGGGTGTGGGGAGAGAACATCAGTCAGCTGCTTCCTAAGTAAGAAGGGAACAGACCCGTTGACCATAGAGCTTCCTTCCTGGTAAATGGGGATTATGTCCTGAACTAGAGGCTATGGGCTTGTCTACATGAAGAAAAATGACCCGGACTACTCCACAGTAATAGCAAGTTGTAGTAGCTGTGACCTGTCTTAATCGTTTTACAGCCCCCATAAACTTTGCATGCCTGTAACTGAGATACTGCATTACTCACATTTTTAAATCTGCTGCCTCTGAACTGTTTTTTTTTTAAAAACTATTTCTATGGTGTGCACAAGCGATATTCCACCTTTCAAAAGAGAGAGAGAGAGAAAGAGAGAGAGAGAGAAAAGATAGCACAAACCTCCATTTTATCGCCTTAATGATCACTTGCTAAAGTGAAAATCCAACATGGCAGCAGTGGGTGCTTGCCCTGTAACCCAACCTCGCCCCCTGAGCTCATCTAGCCAATGCAGGTTTGTCCAGCATGGGGAAGCGATTCATGTCCAATTGCTTGTCTTAATGAGCAAAAATGCACATATCACTGGAACTTTTTTAAAAAGTCAGGAAAAGTTGTGAAGGCTTTTCTCGCATAGTTTTTGCTCTTTTTGGCCCCCTCCTTCACAATACAAGGAGACAATGTGGGAACCCATTAAAACAGCTTGTTTTCTGAGTGAATTCTGTGAGGGGTATTTTCACCATGTGGACAACCCCTACGTAAAGATTGTGAATGCCACAGAGTTACACATGTGTAACTCCAGATCACATATTCATACATCTGTAACAGGATTCCAGCCATGGCAGGGTGGGTGGGGGTTGCACCTTTTTTTTCCTGAGCAGTTTTTCTGCACAGAAATGTCTGGGTTTTCTGTGCAGGGAACTGATTTTCTGCAGAGAAAATAGCTTTTTATGTGTTGTTGTTGTATGGCACAGGCACACAACTTTTTCCTGAAGAATTATTCCTTCATAACACTTTGGGACATTGAATACTACCTGTCAATTATTCTTCCCAACAGGGTTTTCTGACTGTCAGGAAAACCATTTTTCAAGTTGGGATCCATTAATTATGAATATTATTTCCATCTCTATCTTCTATGGCATTGATCTTTGACTAGAACCTTCTGATCGACAATGGATGCCTAGCCGTACTTAAGGAGGGTTATACCAGGGACCTCACTGCTATTTCCCTTTTCCTTTTTGCTTTAATTTGGTGTTACTCAAAGGCAAAGACCTTTGAACAGCAGGCAGGCAAAGGCTTTATCATTCACACCGGCTTTTGGTGACTGCCTTCCTGCTGCAGAAGTTGCTTTGAAAGATCACTGTTGTACTTTTTTTACTGATGGACTTTTAAACTGCTTTCCATTCCATTTTGCATTTTAATATTATACATTTGTTTAACCGTGTTTTCATGTTATAACTTTCTGTGGTTTCATCTGTACATATCGCTGTACAAATTAATCTCATTGGGAGTTGGCTTAAGTCCCAGTTTTGGGGAAAGCACAGGATATAAACCATATGAAGAAATAAAAATGTTTCAGCTTATTTGGTTCTGTTTTGCGAACCATTGGAGGAAAGGTTTGTTAGAGAGTCAAAATGGCATACAGTCATCCCCCCGCTCTCATTTGTGGATTAAGCATTCATAGATTATTTGTGGATTTGATGAATATGTTCTCTCTAGACATTTGAAGGTCCTCCATTGTGATTCTATGGTCAACTTCTGCTGGAGAAGTGCCTAGAGAAGTGTTCTCTCAGGTAAAAAAATATATATAGCAGGTTGATATTCATTTTTCCCACTTTTTTGGGGCTGTTGCACCCCAACCCCCGCAAAATTTTAGGGCCAACAGTATAAATAAATAAATAAGTACAGTAGGACCCCGTATCCATGGGGGATTGGTTCTGGGGGGCCCCGTGGATACCAAAAAACTGTGGATAACAGCGAACTCCATTGAAAATAAAGGGACTTTCAGTTTAAAATACCATAGAGTTGCCTTGGAGGACCTAGAAAATGTCTAGAGAGAATGCCCCTCTAGGCATTTTCTAGGAAGACTATGGTAGGTGTGCTGTTTTGTGTCCCATGGATAACTGAATCAGTGGATAAATGAATCAGTGGATACAGGGGTCCTACTGTATTTTAAATAATGATCAGCCTAATGCCACCTGTGCATTTTATGGCTGACTTTTATAAGCTGTGTGGCCTTGTTTTAGTTAGAGGCTTTGTACTTGTTGCTTCTCTACTTTGTGTGGCGGGGGGGGGGCAAGTGACATGACAAACAACAAGCTGCAGACCTGCAGACTTGTGACTCCAAAAGCATTGTTTTTGCTCTCTTTCATGATTTTCCCCCCCTACCACCATTACCTGACGTAGAATCCAGTGAGCTTTGAAAGCTAGCGCAATGTTTTTGCAGCTTCCCGTTTGGCTGATAAAAGTGTCACTAATGTATATTTTAGATTTTGTTTAATGGTCAGCACAATTACCCCTGCATTCCCCCCCGCCAAAGTAACTAAATAAATAATCACTGGAATCTTAGATCAACTTGGTTAAGGAGACTAACTAAATAACGTCTCTTGGCCCAAATCCCCCCGAGTCCACATTAAGAGCCAGTTGCCCAATCTGACGAAAGCTGTCCGTTCAGCTTCTAATCTGGGCACAAGGAGGACAAGATTTCCACTCCTCCCTGACAACCAGCAAGGCTGTAACAAGTACCTGTGACAGGGGTCCTGCTTCTGATTGTCACAGGCTCAATCGCTGGTAAGAGGGGTATGGAAAAACATCTTCCTTGCTTCCCAATCAGAAGCTGAATGGACCTCCTTTCCCTGATCCAGCAGCTGGTGCTTAATATGGCATTCATGCAAGTTTCCAGTAAGGGGAGGCATTAATGCAAGTTTCCAGTAAGGCTATGTAGTCTTATTCAATACAGACCAGTTACAAATCTGTAACCCCAGGTTATAAATTTGTACCTGCAATACAGGTTGCACTCTGTATCTGCCGAAGATACATTCCTGGACTTACCGTGTATAAGTGAAACTGCGGAGAATAGCAAACTCTATAAAAATAAAGGAGTTCCTGTACAAACATACCATACAGTTGTGTTGGAGGACCTAGAAGATGCCTAGAAAGGATGCCTCTCTAGGCATTTTCCAGGATGACTTTATGATATGTGTCCCTCTTTTATGTCCCACAGAGAAATGAAACCATGGATAAGGAGGGGGGTGGCCTGTACTAAATACCAGCCATTCATCATCATCATCATCATCATCACCATTGTTATCATCATCTTTGTCATTATCATTAACTTTATTATCATTGTCATCTACTCACATAAATGGCAGACTAGGGCAATTTAACAACCACACACAGAACCGGTGGATAAATAGTATAAGATAAGAACAAGCAGGGATACACAAAGAGTGAGACTCTATTCTCTGTGCTTTTTTAATTTTATCTTCTAACTTAACAAAGAAATATTTGATAAATGCAGCCTGGAAGAGCAATGGCTTCCTTGCATCACTCAAAAGACTTCCACAACTGAGGTTTTTCTTCCCCCATCACCCCTCTGTATCTGATTTCCTTTAAAGACACCACATACAATCACTGGTGGTTGGGGCAGTGAATCCACTGTGGATTTTGGTCTGAACTTTCAAGGAGCTGTCTAAGGTGGTGAACCCTATTCCCAACATAGGTTTAGCACCTCAAACATCTCCTTGAAAGTTGAGGCTAAAACCTGGCAGAGCTTCACCACTTCACTGCCATTGGCGCCACCAGCTTCCGTTGCACATAATCCCCTCTTTTCATAGCCTTGGAGGGTCCTACCTCCTGCAGCCTAAGTCTAAAAATATGTTTTATAGAGAGAATTTGGCACACTCAAGGTGATGCAGGGCTTGCAAACTGATCAGAGATAAAACAGAGAAGGCAAATTGGAAGAAAATTAACACAGCAAGATGGAACAGGAAGCTGGTTTTGGTAGAGCTCTTCAGGCGATGGGTGTCTGGCCTTGGTCACAAAAAACAACTGAGACTCTTCTTCAGCATATTTGTATGTCATCTGTGTCTTAGATCAGTAGCTCTTAACCTTTCCTTTACCAGGGACCCCCTTTAAATATCTTTTGTTGCCACAGAGCCTGAAGACTTCACTCAGTAATTAAAACTCTAATGAAGATGATGATTATGATACCTGATAATAATTCCTGATAATAATAATACAATTACACCATCCATTAAACCACAGAAGCACTAGAGGGGGAGGGAATACTTTTCTCCTCCTTCTTCCTACAAGTTTGTGGCTAGAATCATAGAATCATAGAATTGTAGAGTTGGAAGAGACCACGAGGGCCATCCAGTCCAACTCCCTGCCACGCAGGAAATCTTGATCAAAGCATCCCCGACAGATGGCAATCCAGCCTCTGTTTAAAGACCTCCAAAGAAGGAGACCCCACCACACTCCAAGGGAGTGCATTCCACTGCCGAACAGCTCTTACTGTCAAAAAGTTCTTCCTAATGTTGAGGTGGAATCTCTGTTCCTGGAGCTTGCATCCATCGCTCCGTGTTCCACTCTCTGGAGCAGCAGAAAACAAGCCTGCTCCATCCTCAGTGTGACACCCCTTCAAATACTTAAACAGGGCTATCATATCGCCTCTTAATCGTCTTTTTTCCAGGCTAAACATACCCAGCTCCCTAAGTCTCTCCTCATAAGGCATCGTTTCCAGACCTTTCACCATTTTAGTTGCCCTTCTCTGGACATGCTCCAATTTGTCAATATCCTTTTTGAATTGTGGTGCCCAGAACTGGACACAGTATTCTAGGTGAGGTCTGACCAAGGCAGAATAGAGCAACACTATTACTTCCCTTGATCTAGATACTATACTTCTATTGATACAGCCCAAAATCGCATTGGCCTTTTTAGCTGCCACATCACACTGATGACTCATGTTCAACTTGTGGTCTACTAGGACTCCTAGATCCCTTTCGCACGTAGTCTCGTTCAGCCAGGTCTCTCCCATCCTATATCTATGTATTTCATTTTTCTGCCCTAAGTGCAGTACTTTACATTTCTCCGTATTGAATTTCATCTTGTTAGCTTTGGCCCAGCTCTCCAGTCTATCCAGGTCATTCTGAATTTTGATCCTGTCCTCTAGGGTATTAGCTACTCCTCCTAATTGGCTGGAGCAGATTGAATGGTAATGTGCAGGCCAAGCCAGCGAGCCTTTAGCTCTTGTCATGTGGCCACTCCACTATAGGGAGGAGATGGGCCAAGCAGCCTTCAAGCCTTTGCGGACCCCCTTTGAGGACATCATGGCCCCCTGGAAGTCCCCAGACCACAGGTTAAGACTCAGGTCCCGTCTACACGATTTAAATAATACGTACGGCGTGCGAAAGTTCGCACTTCGGTACAAACGGCCGTTCGGATGCACACGAATGCAAACGAGGGGGGCCCGGTTTTCCACCCTGAAATAGGCACACGCGGCGTTCGGGAGGGAAAGCGGATCGCGAAGAGAAATCCGTACACTGTTCGGATGGCTGACGGGTCTGTACGGTCCGTTCGCACACATACGAACAGGCTGTGTAATCTGATTAGCTGGCCGAGTAGAGGGGGCGGGGCTAGCACGGAGGGAAATTGGGAGCGGCCGCCATGTTGGTTTCCTGGCTAGCGAGCGTCCAGTAAGTCCCTGAATTTATATGTTTATTTATTTTTATTTTATATTATAAATACGGAAAACCGACTGTCCGCAAACCAGGAACCTTAAAAAAAAAAAAAAGCAGTGGGAGATTTAAAACTGCCGCTTGGCTTGCTCACTCCAGCCAGCTTCAGGAAGAGTTTAAAAAATCGTATAGCCGGTTCGTATGCATACGAATGACAGGCTGTTCGTATTTTTTGCCCCCCATACGGATTTTTTTATGATCGTATAGCCGCACCCTCAATGTCTTATCGATTATATAGTGCCTCTGTTGTGCCTCATCAGTGAACAACCCAAGTATGTACAGGCTTTTCAAATGCATTCAGAACCCCTTACTCATCTTGTCTCGTGTTCCCCATTCCCTCAAATGAGGAGCATGTGTCCTTGAATGGCTATACCAGCTGGGGGGATTCTGGGAGCTGTAGTCCAACAAAGTAACATTTGCAAATTCTACCAACAGCTATAAAACATGAATGGCATGTTACTTATGGGCTTTAGCTAATGATCAAATAGGTATGCTTCTTGACAAACCTGGGTTTGCTGCCTTTGAAAAGTGCTCAGAAAGTTCACTTGTCCCCAAGAGTTGCAGCCAGATTGTGAACTGGTTTTGGCTACAGGGAACACACAACTCTCGTTTCATCACCTTCATTTGCTGCTGATCCATTTCTGGGTACAATTCAAGTGTTGTTTCCCTTTATGAGCCTTACTAAATTCTAAGATCCTCAGGAGAGGGGGGGGGGCTTCTCCAGGCTCCACTCAGGTACTGGTCCCAGATTTTGGGACTCCTTCCCTGGAGAGACTAGGACGGCTCTCTCCTTGCTCTCGTTCTGCTGGCAAGTGAAAACTTTCCTATTCCATCAAACTTTTATAATTTGGCTGTGATGGGCTTTTAATGGTGTTCTGTTTCATTGGATTTTTAAAATATATTTTGTCTTTTGAAAGAATTTTAAATAGATTTAACTTAAATAAGAGAGAGAGATAGATGTTTTGTATGTTGATTTTAAAAAATATTCTCTCTTTTAATTAAATTTTAAATGGTTTTTACTCAAATAGCACACACACACACAAACACACACATGTCGACCTCCGTATCCACAGGACCAGTATCTGTAGTTTCACTTACCCACATCTGAAAAAATACATACTCTCTAAGCATTTTCTTGGTCCTCTAGTGCAATCCTATGGCATGGTTCCACCAGAAACTGAGCTGCAAATCATTCATTTCAATAGCGTTCGTTATTATCCATGGTTTTGCATATACACAGTAAGTCAGGGAATGTATCCCTCACAGATGGGGGGGGCAATCTCTCTCTCTCTCTCTCTCTCTCTATATATATATATATATATGTATATATGTATGTATGTGCACGTGTGTGTATGTGTATATATACAGTATATGTATATATATATATATATATATATATATAAATTTTATTTTGGACTGATATTTTTGTATGCTTTTAATCTGTACTCATTTTAATACTTTGTAAACCAGTATGAGTCCCAGTATTGGGGAAAAGGTGGGATCTAAATGAATAAAATAGTAAGTAGCTATCATGAATATGGAACAATTACAAATGAGTAAATCTAGGTTAGGTATACAGGCCGACCTCCATATCCACGGGAGATACATTCCAAGCCCCCCTGTGGATACTTGAAACTGTGGATAATACAGAGCCCTATTATGTTCTATGAGAAAACTAAAAACTACTGGACATTGACCATAGAATCACACTGGAGGACCTAGAAATGCCTAGAGAGAACGTTTTTGTTTTGTTTTGTTTTTGGACATGGATAAGTGAAACTGTAGATATCAAATCCATACGGGGGGTCAACCTGTACTCAATGAAATAGCTAACATATGGCCTCTCTCTGTTAATGAATGTTAAACGGCTTTAACTCCAATAACTTTTATCTATATTGACTGACGTTTTTGCATGTTTTTAATTTGTAGTGGTATTAATCCTTTGTAAGCCACCTTGAGTAAAAGGCAGGATATAAATGAACAAAATAATAGTAACAACCATAACGATGACGATGATGTTGCTGCCATGGGACGTGTGAGACAGTCCTTGCTGTTCTGTCTTTTAAAAGGGAAGCACACATCACCACCCCCACCCCCTTCCTCCTTCCTGCATCCTGCCAGCCCCAGACAGAGCACTCAGTTTGGGAAATACAGCCGAAAAGTACATGGGCCACAGTATACTATCCCAGGAGCCTGAAATCCCAGCTGTGCTCTGCTTTTGCCAAGTGAGAAAACGCTGGGCACAGTGCCACGCTATAGAGAAGCCGCAGCAGGATCCCTGGAAGTTAATGGCCAGGAAGGTAGAAGCTGGCAGCCAGCTGCCCACGCAGAGAGCTCTGTCTATAAAGGCTGGAAACTGCGCTGCGGACATGTTTCCAGGTGAAATCCGAGGAAGACAGAAAGAGGCTATTGGAAAAAGCTGGTCTTAGTTCCACCAGGATGCCAAGGGCCTTTGGAGAGAAGTGCGAGGCTTTAGGATGGAGCACCCAGTGATGGGAAGAGATGCAAAAGAGCCCAGGTGTGTGCTGGAATATTAGCACTCAAGCTGGAAGGAACACAAGAGAACTTCTTTTCAAAATACATAATTTCAAGGCTCAAGGGTTAGGTTATGGAGAACAACGGCAGCCATGTCCAAATCCAGTCTCACCAAGGGACAGGAGCCCTGAGCAAGTCATTATAACAGAGCAGCTTGCTTAAAGGAAGCATCGTCGCCAATCAGATGCTTTCCAACAGTAGGGTTGCCACAGAACCCTTCTTCATTAGCTGGCATCTGGGCCAGAGCCCTTGAGTACCAGCTGGGGTGGCAGCCTTCCCAGAACAGGTTCCAGGAATGGGGAAATAAAGAAAGAACCACGCAGATAATCAAGGATCCATCGACAGTAAAACAAGGGCCTGCTACTCTCAGGAATAATAATGAGGTTGCAAGTGTAGAAAATGTAGAATTTAATAGCATTCTTCAGAGGCTCTCTGATACAGTGATTGTTTTGGTCTTCAGCACTCAAAATTCATGATAACTGCATACCTTCCAACATTTCACAGATGAAAACGGGGACATGGGTGGCCAAACAACATTGGAGGCTTGATAAGATGACAAAAATTATTAATAAGAGAGAAAACACAAGCTAGAAGACACTGCAGCAGCTTGCTTTTGCCTGAGCCTACTGGGAAGGTCAAGATTCTGCCCTCTCCTCTCCTCTTCCCCCTGCTGAATTAACTGAGTGCAAACTATGCACTTTTAACTCAGTTTGTAGCAGTTCAAATAAAATGAGGAGAAATAATCTGGGTTATTTTTATTTTATTTTATTATTTTTTATTTTAAAAGCAGTTGAAAAGGTGGGATGGCCAAGGAATTTTCAGGACGGCTCCTGCCAAATCAGGACAGTTGGAGGGTGTTGTGAACAATGTTCCTTTAAGACAAGGTAAAATATTGTGTATGGCTGTGAAGGATGTGTAACACCAGGTGTCAACCCTGAGTAATCACCACAGAATATGAGTGAGCTAAGACCCAGAGCAGGTGTGGGTTGTAGTGGGTCCTAGTGAATTGTAATGAGAGGACTGTGGTGGGTCTGAGTAGTTGCTGTGTAAGTTTGCTGAGAGTAGTGGGTTGACTACTGTGAGTATTTTGCATTACTTCAGACATTGTATGTTGGTGATATATCTTGCAACAAGAGATAAAGAGCCTCCAAGGACTTTGGAAGAAGCCAACTGTGTCTGTGCATCATTTCAAGGTTGGTCAGTGCCATATTGCCAAATACTGCTAAAGGGTTCTGTGCTTCTGCACTCTGCTGTAAATAGCTACTGTTGGGGACAAGCACCTCAGACAGTGCTGGCATCTCAGTGGGCCTAGTTTTTGTATTTGTTCCTACACACCTTGCAGGACATAAAAGAGAGCCAACAGAGGGTTGAAAATCACTGAACTATGAAAGGACTGCTATGAACCCAATGGCATCTACACCCACCTCATAGATACTGAGAAGGGGTTTGGCCAAAATAGAGGCAGGCACACCATCTCTGTCAGCCTGAAGGGAACCCAATACTCTTGTCTATTGGGAGGATTCTCTCAATGAAGGAATAATAATAACAATCATAATTTTAAAACCCTGCTTTGCAGCAGACTGAATGGGTGGGTTTCCTTCCTGAGATGAAAACATTGCAGAATATGGGCCTGCTTTAACCACGGAAAACTGGTTTGGCTCAAATCTGCCCAGCCTGGACCAAACCCAGGGGGGATGTGGACATTGCCCTGTTGGAAGAGCTGTCAGGGTTTGTCGAGAAACCCCTAAAATAGGCTGCTTAGTGAAAAGACTGGGAGGGGGAGGGGGTTTGGCATGGTGGAGAAGACAAAGAAAAATAGGGTGGGGAGGGGGTGTAGGTGTGTGTTTAAAAGCAAATGTATACAATCAATATATGAAGCCCTGAGGGAGAAGTGAAGGGGAAGCTGAGGTTGGAGAGTTGGCACATTAAATCAGAAACAGATGTGATGTGCCCACACGGCTGCTGCTCCCAGTCTGCTGGACTGAGTCACCAAGTCGAGGGTGGGGTGTGTGTCTCTCTGTGTGTTTTGTGTGTGTATGGTGTATGTGTGCGCGTAGGGGGAGTTATCTTTATATCAGCACTGGGTGTGGGGCACAGGAAACAATGCAAGCAGAAAAGCCATGGAGCATCTGAGCAGGTCTAAGGCGGGATTAAGAGCAGGTACAGGCAGGCCTGGGACAGACTCTTGAGGCAAGAGTGTGAAAGAGGGCTCCATAATTATAGATATTTAATGACACAAAGGAATAAAGAAGAGGCCTGTTAGCACATCCAGTCCCCCCCACCACCACTGGGATAGGATTGTTTTCCCCACAGATTTGTTTTCCCCCAATGTTTTTCCAAGGATGGGTTTGAACCGAGCCAGCTGCAGAGAACACACCACTTCCCTTGGAAACGTTTATTAACCTGACTGCGCAAGAAAAGTTTCCAGAGGTCCAGCCCACATTTTTCCTTCCCTTTCTCTCTCTTTACATTGCCTCCAAATACTCCTCCTTGGCTCTTTGCTTCCTTTGCTATATGTCCAGTGACCCAGCCCGACCTGTTCCAGGTATCACCACACATCATGCCTGACTCCAATTTTCTACTCATGCTTGACGAGATTCCTGCCCAAACTTGAGGAAAACATCTGGCTCAAATGTGGTGGAGAGTGGATGATCCCAGAAAATGAAAGCAGTGAGGGCTTGGAGGGTTTCTCAAAATCAGGGTCATTTAAGTGCAGTGTTCTCATAGAATCATAAAAACAGAGAGTCCGAAGGGGCCTCATAGGCCATCAAGTCCAACCCCCTGCTCAATGGAAGAACGCCATCCAGATCATCGCCAGCAGGTAGCTGTCCAGTCTCTTTCTGAAGACATCCAGACAAAAACACCCCACTGCCTCTCTAGGTATTTGATTCCATTGCTGAACCATTCTTTCCATCAAGAGCTTCCTTCTATTGTTCTGTTGAAATCTACCCATCTCTACCCTTAAAAGCATTAGACCTGGTCCCACACTCTGGGGCAGCAGAGAACAAACCTCCTTTCTGTTCTTCCATTCTTCTAAGGATCCAGGGGAAGGTCTACTATTTCTAATAGCCCAAAACCAGGGCTATTCCCCCTTTCCCCTGGTTGTTGTTTACTTTGCAATGGCAGTTATTTGTGGTTATTAAAGACAGTGGAGTTCCTCAGCACCCCCCCTTGTCAAAATACCTTTCTCAATGGTGTTGTTTGTCAATGGAATGGGGGGGGCATTTCATTCAGCCCACCCCTTCTCACAGACTGTTTTCATGGACAAATGCAGACTAAGGATGTTTTTCAAAGGCAGCTGTCTCTCGCTTCAGTTGAGTTGTGTTCTCAGAATGCAGAAAGCTACATTGACCAGGATGTTCACTTGTATTACAAATGGCTCTCTCCTGCTTTCTGTACCACATGAACAGCCATGAAATCAACCACCAGACAGAATCATAGAGTTGGAAGAGACGGCAAGGGCCATCTAGTCTAATGCCCTGCCATGCACAAGTACCCAATCAAAGCATTCCCGACAGATGGCCATCCAGCCTCTGCTTAAAAACCTCCTTCCACCACACTCTGAGGCAGCATATTCCACTGTTAAACAGCTCTTACCATCAGGAAGTTCTTCCTAATGTTTAGGTGGAATCTCTTTTCCTGTAGTTTGAGTCCACTGCTCCGTGTCCTAGTCTCTGGAGCAGCAGAAAACAAGCTTGCTCCATCCTCAGTATGACATCCCTTCAATATTTAAACATGGCTATTATGTCCCCTCCTAACCTTCTCTTCTCCAGGCTAAACATCCACAGCTCCCTAAGCTGCTCCTCATAGGGCATGGCTTCCAAGACCTCCCACCATTTTGGATGCCCTTCTCTGGACACGTTCCAACTTGTCAATATCCTTCTTGAATTGTGGTGCCCAGAAATGGACACAGTATTCCAGGTGAGGTCTGACCAAAGCAGAATAGAGTGGCACTACTGTATTACTTTCCTCAATCTAGACACTATACTCCTATTGAACTATAATGGGAATTGAGCATCCACTGATTTTGGTAACTATGGGCCCCCCAGAACCAAATCCTAGAGGATAAAGAGGCCCCACTGTAATGGTGGTGAGGTGTTATGCAACTATAATGGTAATGAACTACTTTTAAAACACTGTATTCCTGTAGTCTGAGTCCATTGCTCTGTGTCCTAGTCTCTGTAGCAGCAGAAAACAAGCTTGCTCCATCCTCAGTATGACATCCCTTCAATATTTAAACATGACTATCGTGTCCCATCTTAACCTTCTCTTCTCCAGACTAAACATACCCAGCTCCCTAAGCCGCTTCTCATAGGGCATGGCTTCCAGACCTCCCACCATTTTGGTCACCCTCCTCTGGACATGTTCCAGCTTGTCCATATCCTTCTTGAATTGTGGTGCCCAGAACTGGACACAGTATTCCAGTTGAGGTCTGACAAAAGCATAATTAGCGTATGAGAGGGGGGTGCATGGAGAGAGAGAGAGAGAGACTGAGCATCAGAATTTTGATGATAGTCAGAGGTGCTTCAGTAAGATGAATATCTGCTGTCACCTGCATGTAAGGTGCCAGACTGAATACTGGAGAGGTCATCTGTATCTTTAATGGTTGTGTAAAAGAGGGAATTTCAGCAGGTGTTGCTTGTCACTCAACCACTTAACAAACAACATCTGCTGAAATTCTTTCTTTTACGCAACCATTAAAGGTACAGTAACTGTCTCCAGTTTTTAATCTGACAAGCCTACCTGCACGTCTTCACCAGTTTGGATCTCATGTGCTTCTCGGCAGCATTGGATGTACAGTACACTGGATGTCCATCCCGTGGATCTCATGCTCTTAGCAGTACTGGATCTCTTGTTGGGAACTGGATGTAGGCAAAGAAACTCTTCACACAGCAGCCAAAGTTTTCAGATTATACCTTGAGCTGCCACCAAATTCCATCTACATTTTGATTTGAACTTGGAGGCTCCTGCTTAGTAGAAACACCAGGCAATTTTCAAAGATGCCCAAAAAGAGTTTTTGACAAAAGATACCCCAACACCATCACTATAGTATTCTCAGTCTTGGTAACCACGTGATTCTAGATACCAATTACATGCCACAACGTATTTATTTATGTGATTTCTACTATAAAGCTCTTGCATCTGCTTCTCTCCTTCAGTATGGTCAGCTTGTTGCTGAAAGAAGTTGAGTCCTGCCAAAATGGCTGCTCACTCTGCCCCTATTACTCTTCCTATGGCGCGGTCTGCAGATACATATTGAAGCAGATTCACTTGAAATACAGGGTGACCCCCATATCCACAGATTCAGTATCTACGGTTTCACTTATCCACGTTCGAAAAAAAAAATACATTCTCTCTAAGCATTTCTAGGCCCTCCAATGTGATTCCATGGTCAACTTCCAGTGTTCTTCTCATTGAAAATAATAAGGTTCTCTATTATCCACAGGCATCTAGGGGGGTCTTGGAACACATCCCCCACGAATATGGGGGTTGACCTGTGTGACCAGGTCTGGCCAGTTCATGGATGGAAGACTGCTTGGAACACCCTACCTGCGTTTCATTGTGAAAGAAATGCTGCATATAGGTATGAGTACATTCTTGCCAGCCAGCCATCACACATGACAGTCAGCAGCACAGGAATGTTTGTATTAGCAATGGTAGGTGAAATGGTGTGCTTTCATGTCAGATGCCCATGTCATCCTCACATCTGGTAACACCCTCTCTTTGGCATGCCAATGAAAAATGTAACAGGTTTGGATTTTGCTTTGAAAAAATCCAGTCATCACATCACAATGAAGAAAGTAGGCAGACAAAATGTCCTCTAAGCTTAGCAATTCCTATCCAGGAGGGGGTGGGGTGAATGAAAACAAGAAATAAGAAAATTTGACTCTTCTACATAGACCTTGGAGACTTGGATACCCTCCAACTGTCCAGATTTGGCAGGGATAGTCCTGATTAATTCTCTGCCCTCCCACTTTTTCAACTGTTTTTAAAATGTCCCCATTTCTCTCTCTTCCTGCCGCTTTCTCACTTTGTCCTCAGCTTACTTCTGTTGCCACAATCTGCATTCAAAGTCTAAAAGTAGTTTGCACTCAATCAACTCAGCAGGGGAGAGAGAACTAGAGAGGACACAATCTTGCCCTTCCCAGTAGAATCAGGCAAAATCAAACTGCTGCAGCTTCTCCTAGCTTGCGTGTTCTTCCTTATGCATAACTTTAAAAATCTTGGCCATGCACACCCCACTTTTCATCTATGAAATGCTGGAGGTATGGATTGTCCAACCTAGTTTCTTCACCTGGACTTTCCATCTGGAAAGAATTGGCAGTGTGGAGAATGTTTGGATTTTGCAAACAACTTTCTCTTGATTGGGAGGAAAATTCATGAGAATAGAATCAACCTTATGCACCAGCAACCAAATGTACTTCAACGTTCTGAATCAATTGGCCACGCCATTGACAAGAGTTTCAAGTCAAACTCCAAGTGTGGCGCCAAACACAAATAATACACGTAAGCAGAAAATCAACACGTTTATCGAACCAAAGGGTCTTAGAAGGAAGGAGACTGATTAGGTGTAACATGGCAGCAAGGAGGTTGAGTGATGAATCAGGAAGTCCTCATTCCAAAGACAGCACCTGCCTTGAACAGACTGGGTAGCCTTAAGCAAGACTCTCCGTCCACCTCAGTGCCCCACTGAGCCATATGGGGCAGATAATAATACTGAATTTTCTCAGAGGGCTGGTCTGAGGATTACAAGAAAATAACAAAGTGCTCTAAATCAGGGCTTCTCATATTAGCAGATTTCCCCCCAATGCACTAAGGACTGGTACCATATTTGCGACCATTGACTACAATTGTTTCTTTCTCCCCTGGAAACTCTTCATGGACTTGCAGCTGATGTCTTGCAGACTGGCACTGGTCCACGGACCACCACTTTGAGCAGCACTGTTCTAAACTACGGGTGGGAAAAGTTCTATTCCCCAAGATTGTTCTTCTGGCACCCAAACCTTGTCCTCTCCCTGGACCACCTTTTTCCTGGCCTCCCCAAAAGGATGGGTTGCCTCTCCTTGAAGCTTCCATTGAATACTAAAGTCAGGATTGCCCATGCCATTGTATTTTCCATTTGTATGTATGGTTATGAAAGCTGGACAGTGAAGAAAGCTAATAGGAAGAAAATCAACGCATTTGAAATGTGGGGCTGGAGAAGAATGCTACTGATACCGTAGACTGCTAAACAGACAAATCAATGGGTCCTAGAGCAAATCAAGCCTGAACTCTCCCTGGAAGCCAAGATGACTAAACTGAGGCTGTCCTATTTGGCCATATCGTGAGAAGACATTCCTTTATTTAAGGAAGCTTTTGATTTTCAGTGTATTGCAGCAGATAATTTTTTTAATACGAGGGTGTAGTGCTTTTATTTTATTATCTTTTAAGCATCTTTTAATGTGGTTTCCAACTTGTTTTCAACTTGTCGTTTTTAAAAGAAATGTACTGTAGTTTAATTGTGTTTTAACTTTTGTATTAAGAGCTTTTTAAATTGTATTGTGCTTTTAAAACATTGTACGCCGCCTTGGATCTGTGCTGGGAAAAAGGCAGGATATACATTAATTATATAAATAAATAAGACATCATAGAATCAGAACTGCAGAGTTGGAAGAGACCACAAGGGCCATCCAGTCCAACTCCCTGCCATGCAGGAAATCATGATCAAAGCATCCCCAACAGATGGCCATCCAGCCTCTGTTTAAAGACCCCCAAGGAAGGAGACCCCACCACGCTCCGAGGGAGTGTGTTCCACTGCCGAACAGCTCTTACTGTCAAAAAGTTCCTCCTTATGTTGAGGTGGAATCTCTGTTCCTGGAGCTTGCATCCATTGCTCCGTGTTCCAGTCTCTGGAACATCACTCATTAGAAAAATACAATGATGCTTGGTAAGGAAGAAGGCAGTAGGAAAAGAGGAAGACCACATTACAGGTGGATAGACTTAATCAAGGAAGCCACAACCCTGAGCCTGCAAGACCTGAGCAGGACTATTGATCTGAGAAGTCTCTTGGAAGTTTCTGACTCATAGAGTCACTATAAATTGAAGCCAACTTGATGCCAATTAACAACAACACGGAAGCTCCCAGAAAAGACCGTTTACCTTTCAAATCATTTGCACTGTTTCACATTTAAAATACAATTTTTAAAAAAAATAAATATTTTTCTTGGTTTCTCATTTACACATGAAGTCATTATTACCAGCCCTTATTACAGGAAATATCTCTAATACATTCTTTTCTCTACAAGTTTACACTTTATTATTTACAAATTTCCTATCTTCAATCTTTGGTTCTTCTTTGGGTTTTTATCATTTGTTTTTGACTTCCTCTCTGAATATTCAAGCTGAACTAAGTACACTATTTTATATACTTTAAGATATTCAACTTCTGTTTAAAAAATACCTATATAAAAAGAGATTTTTTTTGTCTTCTCTTTTCAAACTCTTATTCCACCAAATCATGCACACACAAAGATTTCATCATATATATATATATTTTTAAATGCCAATTTTTCAAAACAAGAAGTGGACTTCTGGTTATTTTGGGTTTTGTGGATTTTGGTGGGGGATATTTTTGCCAATCTGTGCAGCCTGTGGAGGGTCCCAGGATCAGAAAATTGGCCCCCAGACTTGCAAAAGCTCACCACCCCTGCTTTAAACACTTAAAAACTCTATATTAATGTTACTGATTATTAGCATCAAGAAACAGATAAATAAACAGAGACCCAGTGGGATTTAGTGCAACAGTGTTGGACTCTAGCCTTACTTGAGCAAGTAAAGTATGGAGTGATTCTTATAACTCTATCCAAAAAGGAAAACTGAAGGCAGGGACTTTAGGATGCGCATCACTAACAATTAACATAGGAAATAAACCTGAAATGTTCTTGGTTCCAGATCTCAGGAAAGACATTTTTGTCAAATTAAAGCATTCTTGGTCAGACATCTAGCTAGGGACATAAAATTTCCAGACATTCCAGATTTTTTTAAAAAAAAAATCCTAGAAAAAATGGACATTTTTGGTAAAATGAAAAAAAAATGCAACATTAGCACCCTTGATAGATTGAGCATCTGTACAAATGGAAAATACAGGTTGACCCCCGTATCTACGAATTCAGTATCCATGGGTTCCCTTATCCATGTCTGAAAGTATATGTTCTCTCTAGGATTTCTAGGTCTTCCATTGTGATGCTATGGTCAACTTCTGATGTTCTTCTCATTGAAAATAATAGGGTCCCCTATTATCCACTGTTTCAGGTATCCATGGTAGGCCTTGGAACGTATCCTCCATGAATAAAAGGGTGACCTGTATGTTAGGTATAATTCAGTTTGGCATAGAATTATAGGCTGGAATCCTGTATTATCTACTTAATTAAGTACACTTTACTAAGTAACCTCTCCTGACCCAAGTCCCCCCAACTGATGGAAATGTCTTGTACCTGGGCTCCAATCACAGGCAAAACAGACCTCCTTCTCCCAATATGGTTAATGCCTGGTAAAGGAGGTTGGGGCGGAGTTACGATTGTGGCAATAGTATCACAGTCAGGATGGGGTACCAACCATGAATATGAAACTGTTACAGATGAGTAAATTTAGGTAACTGCTTCATATTCACAATTGCTATTTAGTCATGATTGTGACACTATTGCCTCGCCCAACCTACTTTACCATGCATCAGCTGCATGGAGAAAAGAAGGGGATCCATTCTGGTGATGATTGGAGAGTTGGTGAATAAATTTTCCATCAGGTTTGGAGGAATTGGGCCAGGAAATATACTTATGCTGCATTTGCATATCAGAAATAATCCAGTTTGACAGCACTTTAACTGCCATGGCTCAATGCTATGGAATTCTGGGATTTGTAGTTTAGTGAGATATTTAATCTTCTCTATCAGAGAGCTCTGCTGCCCCAACAAACTACAAATCCCCCAATTCCAGAACAGCCATGACAGTTAAAGTGGTGTCAAACTGGATTATCTGAGCAGTGCAGATGGAGCCTTAGTTAAGTATACACAACTAAGTAGCTGATACAGGATTCCAGCCATCATATTTAATATTTTAAATATTCAGTTTATTCAGAAAATAATTTCAAACTCAATTTACTGTTTTAAATTTAGGGCTTTTTTTTGGTTGTTGTTAAAGTAGAGCTACAAAGTCCTCAACCTGAAGTACAAGGAAACTCTAGTTTTGCTAGCTTACAAAGAGTAGGCAAAATAAATAGACAAATAAATAAAAACAGAAGAAACTATCAACATTAATAATAACAATACAGCCGGACCCCCATATCTGCACGGGTTTGGTTCCCAGACTTAACGTGGATATTGGAAATCACAGATAACAGCAAACCCTATTAAAATAAACATACCTTAGAATTGTATTGGAGCATTTAGAACATGCCTAGAGAGGAGGTTTCTCTAGGTATGTTCCAGAGCACCTCGATGGTATGTTTCTCCTGTTTTGTGCCCCGTGGATAATTGAGACTGCAGATATTGGTTCCATGGATACAGGGGTCAGACTGTATTAATTGTTTTTAGTCCTGTAGTCCTCCATGGTGCCAAACAGACATAAAGCACTCATTCCTCTAAAAGGAACTGAGAAAAGAAAACCAAGATGAGGAATCGCAATGATGTAAGATACTGTACATAAGCTTACCATACAGACCCTCCAGATGCATAATCTGGGGTGGGGGAAACATGCCAAAGGCACATCTAAAAAGGACAAAAAAAACCCACTCCAGCATTAGTTGCTTTTTTCTAATTAGAAATGCTGCCGCATACAACCACCTTTACCCTCTTTTCCTTCCAGAAGGTTTTTACCCAGCTTTCCATACCTGTACCTTTGCCCTTCTATTTCATCATAAGCAGCTATTCCCTGTGCAATCCTGTATTCAAGCACTCTCCAGCAAACACAAACTGGCTCAAGCCAACCACACTTTCTATAGCTGAGAAACCAGTTTAATATATTTTTCCTTTCTTTTTCAAATATTAGATGTATCTGGTACAATGTACTCTCAGTGAACCATTGCCATGTTTCACTAACGTTAAACTAACAGATTTCTGTACTTGTTGAACATTGTTTTAATACCAGCACAAAGCTAACCCACCCAGTACTATCACCTTTCAGATGAGCATTGGTTTTGTGCCAATTCCACTCTGAAAACTGAAAAGTAATGCTGTTCAGGCCAATATTTCTCAGACTCTGATCAAATGATGCCTTACTTCTCAGCTTGCTAGATTTTCTGCACTGCACTCTGCAGTCTCGAAACACAGTTAAGTATATTTCTCCCACATCTTTCCAGAATGAGATACAGTGTTCGAAGTACATAAAAGAGGGGGGAAAATTGTCTGTATGCTCTTACCTACTGTTTCCAGAAGGTTTCTGGGCAAGGTGATGCAAGGTGAATGTTTCAGGTGGGAGATTGTTGGAAGAGAGTGGTGGCATCATCTGAGTTGCTCCTCGTGACCTCGCCACCTTTATTATTAGAGGACATAATATGGATGTACTACACACTTACTAGTCAATATGTAGTACTCGTACATGAGCCAGTGCGATATAGTGGTTTGGGTGTTGGACTATGACTCTGGGAGACCAAATATCAAATCCCTACTCAGGCATGGAAACCCACTGGCTGACCATAGACAAGTCACATTCTCTCAGTCTCAGATGCAGGCAATGGCAATCCCCCTTTGAATAGATCTTGCCATGAAAACCCCATGACAAGTTTTCCATTGAACATTAGAAGGAAATTCTTGACAGTAAGAGCAGTAAGATTCAGCCATGGAACCAATTGCCTAAAGAGGGGGTGAGGTCTGCTTCTTTGGATGTCTTCAAAAAGAGGCTAGACAGCTACCTCTTGGGGATGCTTTAGCTGGAGATCCTGCCTTGAGCAAGGGGTTGGACCTGATGGCCCATAAGGCCCCTTCCAACTCTATCATTCTATAATTAAAATGTTAAAGGATCTATCCAAGGTGCTGAACCCTAGTCCCAAAGTAGATTCAGCATCTTGGCTAACTCCTTTACAGTTTAGACTAAAACCCAGAGTGGACTGAATGCCCTACTGAAATGGAAGCCATTGGCTGCTGCTTAACATAATCTGAACTGGTCCACCTAAAACAGCCTAATAGCTCAGATGTAGTAGAGGATGTCATCCCATTGCTAATATCAGAGCAAGATCTGACTGACATAGCAAGATCAGGGAACCATGTTTTGACTAACTTTGTAGAGGCCAGGGTTGGCTGATTTCAATAAGGGGTGTTCTATTTCTCTCCAGGGACTGGAAACATTACTTTTTTAAAATTAAAACTCCCACCATTCCCCAACCAGCATGGCCTGTGTTATCGTTGTGGGTTTTGTAGGCCAACACTACAGACATCAAAAACCAATTGTTTTCCCAAACTCTGCCCCACACACAGAAATTCAAATACTGCTCAGATAAGTATTTTTTTTCTTAAAATATTTATATTTCACCCTTTATCCAAAGTTCTCAGGACAGCATACAATAAAACCAATCTAACAAAACTTGAAACTAGTATATAAAATAGTACTGTATATGCTCTAGGCATATTCTAGGTCCTCCAACACAACTCTATGGTATGTTTTTACCAGAACCCCTTTATTTTAATAGCATTCACTGTTATCCTCTGTTTCCGGTAACTGCAGTAAATCCAGGAACCAACCTCCCGTGGATACAAGGGTCCAACTATATGTGGTTCCCCTTCTACACATTTTATCCTTACAATATTCCTGTGACGAAGGTTATGATGAGAGGTCTAATTGGCCCAAGATCATCACTGAAAGCCTTTTACACTACAGAGTTATAGCCAAATTGATCACCAACGATGGTCCGCCCTGGCCTCACATCGGGAGGCATGAAGACGCACTATCTACAATGCTGCAGCCTTATCTGAGAACTCATGCCGAATAAGTCTTGAAGAGAAACGACAACGCAGAAAGAATCACAACCCAGAAACATCACCCAAGGAGACCTTCTGCTATGCTTTCTGCAACCGGACTTGTTTATCTCACATTGGCCTTTTTAGTCATCAGCGCGCTTGCAGAAAGCACGGGATGAGTCCTTCCTAAATCTTCGTTTGCGAAGAAAAGCCAGAGTATAGCACAATGATTCTACTTTAAATGTCATAGATCCACCCTAAGGAACCATGGGGTCTGTAGTTTGGTGAGTCACCAGAGTTCTCTGGCTAAGAATTCTAAATCTCTCTCCCTAAACTGCAAATTCCAGGATTCCACAGTAGGAAACAATGGCAGTTCAAGTATAATCAAACACTAACATTTTTTAGTGTAGAAGGGCTCGGAGTCTTATGGCTAGACAGATATTTGAACACTCATCCTTCTGATTTTTATGCTCTAAGACTCAGAGTTACTGTGGGGGCTGCTTTAGGCACAAAACAGCCTTTAATTAGAAGGGAGACAGTCTGCCAAGGTCTGGGGGTAAATGGGGCCTAGACTTTCAGTAGCTGCCCACCCTTGGCTTAGAGTCTAAGTATATCGCATGCACTCTCTGCTTATAAACAATTTTTGAGAAAGCATATAAAACTATGGAGACTCTTTTGCACGGGTTGGCTTGGCATCCTATTTGAGAATTACTGGCCAAGATCCTACATTGGAGTTGCATAGCGTAGAGTTTTTTTGTTTTATCTTAATATGCATCCCTTGTATTGAATGGCAAGGCTTTATATCCAAATGTGCAACTGAATGCACAATCCAAGGAGAAATTCTGACAGTTTCAGTAAGGACAGATAGATACACATCAGCCAACAATGTACATCTGCATGACTAAGGGTACTGCATGCACAACTTCTGCATTCTTAAACTGAATGCAGATGTTGCACATCAGGCAAAAATGTCCAACTGCTTCCATAAGACACCAACAAGATTCCAGACACTATTAGGTGCAGTAATTAGCAATACAATTCATCTTTATAACTAACACACATAGAACCTCCCCCCCCATTACCCAGTTTTAAAATTATTTTTAATTCCACAACCCTTAATGTACTATTGTTCTAAAATTCATAATAACTCTCCCATTCCTGGTTTATCCTATAAAACTGTATAGATATCAAAATGTACAAAAAAACAACAACAGGATGATTCATTACTCTTCCTTTGCTACTGAAGAAAAGTGGGTTATATTGCATTGAGTAGAAAGTGTCCCAATGTGCTTACCAGCACCATGCAGCAAGAATGTAGGCAGATACGACATGGTTCTCCAGTTGTAATTAGCCAAGAGTTAATAAAACTGGCATGAAATTGGCACACATCGAAATCTCCCATTCTAAGTTTCACACAAAAGCTCACAGACAAGATTGTTCCACTGGTGTTTGTTGTAGTAAACATGCCCTGCTCAAGGAAACCATACCCTTTAACATTTCACAGATGAAAACGGGACACAGGTGACCAAGATGGCAAAAGTGATTAATGAGGAAGAACATTCAAGCTAGGAGAGGCTGCTGCAGTTTGCTTTTGCCTAAGACTACTGGGAAGGGCAAGACTACCCTCATCCCCACTGCTTAGTTAATTGAAAGTAAACTAGTTTTGCACTTTGAATTCAATTTGTAATTGGAATAAGCTGAGGACTTTGAACTCCATTTGCAGCAACTGAAGTCAACTGGGAGGATGAGTAAGCTGGGAGGAGAGAGAAACTGGGGCATTTTAAGAGCATTGGGAAAAGTGGGATGACAGAAGATTAATTGGGGTTTGTTTTTGTTGTGTTTTTGTTGTTCAAGTTGTTTCCGACTTACAGCAATCCTCAGGTGACCCTATCACAGGGTTTTCTTGGTAAGATTTGATCAGAGAGGGTTTGCCTTTGCCTTCCTCTGAAGCTGAAAGAGTGTGACTCACCCAAGGTCACCCATTGGTTTTCCATGGTCGAGTGGGGTTTTGAACTATGACCTCCAGAGTCCTAGTCTAATGCTCAAACCACTACACCACATCGGCTATCACAACCAAATCCAGACAGTTTGACGGTATGAGATCATGCATCTCCAGAAACACAGTGGATACATGTGCAAACTGCTGTCTACTCAGGAAGAGTTCCCAAGTTTTTGTGGGATGAGCAAACACGTCATCATAGGAAATACTAGTGAAGTGCCATTTCATTATACTACATAGTGTCCCCAAAGACAGTATAAAACAACTATAAAAATGGCATCAAAAGAAATCAGAAGGGAAGGGCTTTAAGATCCTTATCAATATGAATTAAGGTGACACACAACCTTTAAATGTTTTTGATTCAGGATCTGAGAACAGATCCATTTTCCAAGTAATGTATGTTATAGGCTGCTAGATAATTTTATGAGCTCTGCACCTACCTTGAGGCCTATAAAAGTTATTTGTTTATGGGAACTTAAAGCCTAGTTAAAGACAGACAGATTCTATAATGCCACCTGCCCCTGTATGTGCTTTCTGTATATATCTCAGGCCCCACCCCCAAACACACACACTTAGTACAAGCCACAGACTGTGGTTGCTTCTTGTGTATTTTTTTACAAGTATACTTAAAACTTGTAGCTACATTTTTTTTAAAAAAAAGCACTACATGGCTTGTTCCCCCAGCTCTTAGGAGGAAAAAAAGCCTTTTCTATGTTAATGAAACCTGAACTGGTCAAAATACGTAATTTTCCTCTGAATGGAAAACAGACACACAAACACAACAAGCAAGATCCTGCAGTATATCTAGCGGTGGGTCTTTTCTGACATGTCCAATGAATGCTCCTGAATGCACAATGAGGCTAGTGTTGCGCTCTATGGTTTCTACGTGCAACCACAATGATGACACTGAAAATTATAAGGCTCTTTCCCAAGGCAGTGTGTGTATGCTTAATTATGCAAAGCACAGAAAAAGCCCTGGACTGTGGTGCACAATTCAACATGTCATTTCCTATTAACCTGCAGTCATTCCCCAGAAGTGGGCTTTCAGTTGGACCACTATTAATTTATTATATCTGTAAAGCATGGAATTCATATGCACAGCTTTACAGGGTTTCCATTCTGGCTTGGAACCAGTCCGTACCCACTTACTTTCAACCTCCAGGACCCCAATAAACCTTGCAAATGTAGATTTAAGGTAAATACAACATATTCCTGGAAGGAATAAGAGAAGGAAGAAAGTATGGAAGGAGGGAGGGAGAGATGTCTTTTACCACAAAGAGAAGAAGAAAAATCCAATTTGATCCATTTTAGACTAAAAGATAACTTCCTCCATTTTTAAAAAAATTATGTGTGTTAGATAGGCAACCCCGGCTCCTTCAAAACTTTGGAGAATGGGAGATGTGAGGTTTTAGTTTAATTGTACTGAACTTGGCATAATGCAAGAGTGTGTCTGGGCTTGCATTGTCCCAGGTACATCCCCACCCACCTTGGGCCAAAAAAGGCACTTTATGTACATGAGAGTGTCCTGGGATTTTAGCTTGAAAATGGGTAAGCAGAAATCCTACTAAAAGGTGTTGCATCAATGACATGCAGAGCTGGAAAAGTGTTTGGGTTTTTTTAGTTTTAGGGTCCCACAGTCAGTATGGCAACTGGCCCATCTCATTTAAGCAGCTCTCCATGACTTGAGACAATCCTACCTGGAGATGATGGGGACTGGACTCAGAACCTTGTGCATGTACAAGAAAATGTGCTCCTTTTTCAGTTAGTTGCAACCTTTCCCACTGAAGAGCAAGAATGGGAGAAGACCAGAGATGGTAAAGTTACTTTTTTGGCCCATATCTCCCAGAATATCCCATCTAATCTATGTTTTACAGCCAGGGGGCAGTGGACATGCTAGCTCGCAAAAATGCTGGCTGATGGGGAAAGGGATCTTGGCAGTTGTATTTCCCAAAAATACTTTTTCAAAAAACAAATAAGAGCACACCCTCAAACTGTCCCAATTTTGGAGGGACAGTGCCAGTTAATCCTCTGTCATCCCACTGTTTCAGCTGCTTTTAAAATGTCCCAGCTTCTTTTCTTTTCTTTTTGGTATACAGGTCGACCCCTGTATCCACGGATTTGCTATCCACGGTTTCACATACTCATGTCTGGAAAAAAATATTTTCTCTGTTGGCATTTCTTGGTCTTCCAATGTGACTCTATGGTCAACTTCCAATGTCCGCCTCATTGAAAATAATAGGGTTCCCTATTATCCATGGTTTCAGGTATCTGCAGGGGGTCCTGGAACATATCCCTCATGGATATGGGGGGGGGGGTGAACTGTATTTTATTTTATTTTATTTTGACTCTACATACACTTTAAATACAACAAACATAGAGGAAAGAAAACAACTATACAAACTACAAGCTACTCTACATTACACTACACACTATGTAGAGAAAAGAAAGAAAAACATTAAAAGTGCATGGGAAAAAAATATGACTTCCAACTAAGTTTTCTGTGATTATATGGTAATTTAACACATGTAGCAATTCCTAACAAATACTTTAGATTGATACGGGATCCCATTTAGACAGTTAGGATTCCCAGCGAATTCCATGAGGTTTATTTTCACTGTTTAGACAACCTCTATGATTCTCAAGACCAGGGTTCAAATCCACGTTCAGCCATGGAAACCCACTGGGTAACCTTGGGCAAGTCACACACTTTCAGCCCCCAAGGGTGGCAAAGGCAAAACCTTATCTGAATAAATCTTGCCAAGAACATCCCAGGACAGGTTTGCTTTAAGGTTGCCATAAGTCTGAAATGACTTGAAGGCATACAGCCGCAGCAGCAGCAACAACAACAACAACCCACAGGGGTGGGAACTGCACAGCCCTGCAGATGTTGTTGAACTGCAACTCCCAGTAAGCCTTAGCCAGGATAGCCTGTGATAAGGAATGCTGGGAGTTGCATTCCAACAACATCTGCAGGACAGCTAAATTCCTACCCCTGTAATAGCAGATTCCAGCATAGCAAAAGCAGAAGGAAACGTGGTGCCCGAAGAGTAGATATGGCTAGTTGGCTGAGGCAAGTGAGCCAAGCCACAAGCTGTGAAGCAAGGTGTAATTTCATCCAGTGGTTATTACGTCAATGAATTGCACAGTGGTGCTTCTAAACATGTTTGCATTTGATGGAATCCCAATCATTTAGGACCCTTCATGTTTCTCTTACCTTTTCCAGCAAGCCTTCTAATGGCTACACCATAGGCTCTTACTCTCACTTTTCTTTTTAATCCTGTAGATTCTAGATAACAAGATCAGCATTTGGAGTCACCATTAAGACCAAGAAGATGTGGTTGTCTGTCATGATTCCACCCCCCACCCCCACCTTAATTGCCAGAAGAGGAAAGTCTTTCTAATGAGCCCAGCCATTAAAACTTCTCTTGGCTTTTAATTTCAGATAGGAAGGATGTGATTTTAATTAGGGAGCTGCAATCCTGATACTCCATTTCCAGCCACAGGGTTAAGGTCTTTCCATGTGCTCACCTGGAACACTGCTATTTAAAATTCTACCTCTACTCATGTTTTCTTTTTACAATATCATGTTGTCTGCTATGTCTCCTGCAGATGGTAGGAGAAAGGACAAAGAACTGGAATTAACAAAAGATGCAAATTTAGCAGAATGGAGAGCAGATCTGAGGAGCAATCAGTCAGCTGGAACAAGAGAGGACTGTGGTTAAAGTGGAGTGAATTCATAGTCAACTGTGAACTCAAGGCCACTTGTTACACTGTGACTGATGGGTTTAACTTAGGAAGAAGTACTGTACAGAGTATTCCATCTACCCAGTACACACACACACACATACACACACACACACAGACATATACACATGTTGTGTGTGTATACAGTATATCCTGCTTTTCTGACCTGCTAGGGACCCATAAAGAAGCTCTGATGTTGTAAAACAATAAAAAAAAAGACATGACTGAATGCAATTACAAACTCAACCCAGAAGAAAACAAATAAAGATTCAAGGAATCAAATGACTGGCATCTTGAATTGAAAGCTAGCCACCTCATTTTGGAACTACAGCCAAACAAGATGGATGTACTTCTCTCAGGAGGAAGTTCCATAAAAAGTCCTGCTATCAAATTCCTTTGAAACCAGTGGGATTTGCTTCTAAATCTTCCAGCCTTTACTTCCCATAAAGTTGACTGGAAGTTGATTCAGGAGGAAATAGTTCATAAGAAGGTGAAGAAAAATAATCCAGCTCGTTCAATTTGCTTCCATAGAGTGCTGTACTACCTATGAATTATCAGTTCAGGTGGCTTTCTGGAAAGACTGAGCAAATTCATGGAGAATAAATCTATAGACTACTGTTGGGTTATGATAGCTCTATGTTTACTGGAAATATACTATTAACAGCCCATTCACACTACAGAATTACTGAATAGTGATAATATTCTACTTTAACTGTCATGGTTCCATCCCATGGACTCATGGGATGGGAGGCTTAGAGAGAGGTATTTAGAATTCTCAGCCAGAATACATTAGTGCCCCACCAAACTACAAACCCCAATATTCCATAGGACAAAACCATTGATTCATACTAGCATAATAGTGCTATAATTCTGTTGTGTGAATGGCCCTTAGATGCTGTAGGGAAACAACAGTGAAAGGCTACAGTATCACTTTCATGCTATGCATGGGTATTTCTCAGAGGCTTCTGACACTGTCCCCAACCCGATGCCTTCTAGATGTTTTGGAAAACAACTTCCATCATTCCTGACCTTGAGCCATGCTGAGGAAAGCTAGGCTATGTGGATGGTTTGAGCTGGTACAGAAAACCAGTGGTAGTGCAGTGTGATATGTATGCTGCACCTATCTGGACCTGTGAGAACTGTGATTCTCCCACCTGGCCATGAAGCTCATCAGTTGACACTGTTGGGCCAATCAAGAAGAGAAGATAATATAAGTCTCTCTAAACTCCTCAAAGAAAGAAGATGATAACACAAAGTAGTTTGTGATAGGCACAGTGTATAAAAACACATACTATATACAAAAAAAAAAAATTAAATTGTTGTGGGCAGAAAATAGATTTAACAAATATTGATACCAGTGTAGCTTGGATCACAACAAGCCAGCCCAAGCAAATCACACTCATAATGGATCTATTTCTTCATCTAGGCCAGAATTTCAGAATGTTCTGGGTTAATCACAGTACAGTCCACCAAGGATTTATAATAGACTGGCAGGGCAAGGGTAATTTTGGAAAGATCCACAGTATATATAAGGGGGAAAAACACTATAGAACTCTACTTCTATTAAACTTAGGCTGCCAACACACTGCAGAAATAATGCAGTTTGACACCACTTTAACTGCCATGGCTCATATTACGGAATTCTGGGATGGACCACAAATTGAACGTGAGTCATCAGTGTGATGCGGCGGCTAAAAAGGCCAATGCAATTTTGGGCTGCATCAATAGAAGTATAGAGTCTAGATCAAGGGAAGTAATAGTGCCGCTCTATTCTGCCTTGGTCAGGCTTGGAATACTGTGTCCAGTTCTGGGCCCCACAATTCAAAAAGGATATTGACAAATTGGAGGGTGTCCAGAGAAGGGCGAGTAAAATGGTGAAAGGTCTGGAAACCATGCCTTATGAGGAGAGACTTAGGGAGCTGGATATGTTTAGCCTGGAAAAAAGATGGTTAAGGGGTGATATGATAGCCCTGTTTAAGTATTTGAAGGGGTGTCACGTTGAGGATGGAGCAGGCTTGTTTTTTGCTGCTCCTGAGATTAGAACATGGAGCAATGGATGCAAACTCCAGGAACAGAGATTCCACCTCAACATTAGGAGGAACTTTCTGACAGTAAGAGCTGTTCGGCAGTGGAACACACTCTCTCGGGGTGTGGTGGGGTCTCCTTCCTTGGAGGTCTTTAAACAGAGGCTGGATGGCCATCTGTTAGGGATGCTTTGACCACGATTTCCTGCGTGGCAGGGAGTTGGACTGGATGGCCCTTGTGGTCTCTTCCAACTCTAAATTCTATGATTCTATATTTAGCTTTCTCTGTCAAAGAGTTCTGGTGCCACAACAAATTACAAATCCCAGGATTCCACACGATAGAGCCATGATAGGTAAAGCGGTGTCAAACTGGATTATTTCTGCAATGTGTCAGTAGCCTAAATTAGAACCCAGGTTATTATTTCCAAAACTTCTCCTATACCTCTAAACACAACACAGCTGATCAGAAAAGGCATATGGTGGAGTGCTTCTGGGGTTTTACTATTTGAAACTGCAGGTGAAGAGAATTCACATTTTTAAAAATATGAAATGCTTACATGAGAAATACTAACCTCTGGGGGGTGGGGGAGAGACACACCCATGCTCCTTGATGGTCTAACTACCTACAAGCAGAACATAATGGAAGATACCTCCACCCAAACTCCAGATGAATAACAACATACAGTATGTTTTACTGTGGTGAATCTCTTTGATCTGAAACCAGTTCTAGTGGTGACAAGCCATCTTCAGCTTAAAAAGGAAGAAAAGCAATGAGTCCCAACCACACACAAAAGCATGATGCAATTCAGATGCTGTAGGCTGTATTTCAGAAGAAGGAACTAGCAAAATCATCTCTGAGTATTGCTTGCCTAAGAAAACCCTATGAAATTCATGGGATCGCCATAAGTCAACATGCAACTTGAAGGCACATACACACACAATTCTAAAGAGTGGTGTAAACAACCTTCCAGGGTGTGGGGATTTGTATAATTAACCCCAAATCTATGTACTGCAATTGCAGTTTATTCAGGGCTAGTTTAAGCTACAGGTATACCTCAGTTAATGAAGCAGATGTGTTCCTGGATATTACTCCTCTAACAGAAAATATGGTACTAGAGGAAGAAATAGCATGGAAAGATTAGGGAAAGGTTCCTAGAAAAGAAGAAGAGGAAGGGGAAGAAGGAGGAGGAGGAGGATAATAATAGTAGTAGTAGTAGTTGTTGTTCAACATGTTTCAGCAGACTTTTATTCAAAACTAACAATATGAACATGTGAAATGAAACAACTAGCTTAACCAAGCTTTATATAAGAGTACAAGAGGAAGAACCTTCCAGAGACCACTGGAAAGTTTCTTCCAAAATGCATTAAGGGATTACTGCTTCTTTCACTAGGTTCCATTTTGCTTTTGTTTTCATTTTGGTGGCTAAATTTATTGATCTAGGATCACAGAATCATAGAGTTGGAAGAGACCATAAGGCCATTCAGTCCAACCCCCTGCCTTGAAGGAAAACACAATGAAAGCATCCCCAACAGACAGCCATCCAGCCTCTGTTTAAAAACCTCCAAAGGAGGAAACTCCATCACACTCTGAGGCAGTACATTCCACTGTTGAAAAGCTCTTATCATCAGGAAGTTTCTTCTAATGTTTAGTTGGAATCTCTTTTCCTGTAGTTTGAATCCATTACTCTGTGTCCTAGTCTCTGGAGCAGCAGAAAACAAGCTTGCTGCATCTTCAATATGACATCCTCTCAGATATATAAACATGGCTACCATGTCACCTCTTCACCTTCTGTTCTTCAGGTTAAACATCCCCAGCTCCCTAAGCCAGTCCTCATAGGGCACGGGTTCCAGATCTTTCACCATTTTGGTTGCCTCTATGCTTTTTCTTTTACCAAGCTGGGGGTAACTAGTGAGACAGGTTTATCTGCTCCTCCCTTTTCTTTCTTTTGCGTTTACACATGTTCGTTAAAGGATTCTAGACACAGCTGCTGTTTACATTGCCTGTCGTAGGTAGTCACAGGCAGCTACAGTAAGGTTAGTTAAAGTAGATTTTTCCTACTTCAAGCTTTATTGCATTGTTTAGTATAGGCATGCTGCTTCAAACTGACACTGAAAGTTGGTGTTCTCCAGCCCTTCATCTTCCTCCCAAAGTGGATACTGCTCAAAACAACAACAAGAAAACAAGCTCTTTCCATCTTCTGCATGACATCTCCTCAAATATTTAAAGATCGCGATCCTGTCACCTCTCAATCTTCTCTTCCCCGAGTTAAACATATCCAGCGCCCTAAGCTGTTCCTTATGAGACTTGGTTTCCAGACATTTGATCATCTTGGTTGACCTTCTCTGGACATTTTTTCAGAAGGGGAAAGAGAGACTAACCAGGAAATGGAGGGGAGAGACACAGCTATCCCAAAAGGGTAAACCAAGGGTTTGGGCAGGAGCTGTGTTCCTTTTAGAGCAGGGGAGGGAATCGTACACTCAACCAGCTGTTGTTGGATTGCATTAACGCTAGCCAGCACAGCCAGTGATGAAGAATGTTGGAAACTCCAGTCCAGCATCTTCTATGGGGCCACATGACTACAGACTATCTTTAAATTCTCAGGTTACCATAAAATTCTGGCCCTACCAAGGTGGGGGGGATGCCTGTACTCCCTATTGGGCTGTCCATCTTGATTTTTGACTTCACTGAAGAAATGACATTTGTTTCGTACACACAAACTATAACCATTTTCAGAAGCATTTGTATGGATCTGATGGACAGGATTGACTTCAGCAGTGTAGCCATGTCTGTTGTTTAGCCATGTATTTGAGATGGCAACCTGGATTGGGTGGGGATATCAGCATATTTATGGTGCAGCAGGATTAGATATTATGTGTCATCAGAGCCAAACCCTCACCAGTAGGGTTATCATGACATCTCCCGTTCACAGTGATAGGCAAACTCTGTGGCAAAGGGCGGTAGTGAAGGTACAGTATTTGAAAGGACTCTTGAGTCACGGTTGAGTGACTCTTATCAAGCTTTTAGTTGGTCTTTGTGCCTATAAAATCTTAACTCTTACCACATGTTGCACACCTTCCAACATTTCACAGGTAGAAACCAGGACACATGTGGCCAAGCAACATCAGGACAAGATGGCACAAGTTATTAATGAGGAAGAACACACCAACTAGGAGAGGATAGTTTGCTTTTACCTGAGCATACTGGAAAGGGCAAGATTCTGTCCCCTCTTCTCCCCGATGCTGAGTACACTGAGTGCAAACTACTTTTACACTCTGAACTCAGTTTGCACAATCTGAAGTAAGCTGAAGATAAAAGGGAAAAGTGGGACGAGGACAGAGAAACTGGGATATTTTAAAAGGAGTGAAAAGTAGGACAACAGAGAAGGGCAGCAGGTTAGACTAGATGGCCCTTGTGGTCTCTTCTAACTCTATGATTCTATGATTACTTGGGACCACCCCTGCCAAACTGGGACAGTTGGAGGGTATGTGTGTCGGCCTGATGGATGCTAACACAACCTAGCTGCTGTCTCCTTTCCAAGGGCCTTCTCCAACCATATGAAGAATGGCCCACAGCATCCAACCAGATATCTTTGGGAAGCCCACTAAGAAGGCAAGCATGAAGACTACAACCACAGAGACCAGACAGAGGAAAAGCAGTTAGTAGCAACAATCGGACCCAGAGCTTGGAAACTACAAATCCAAGGATCTCCTAGCCCGATGTTGTGTGTGTGTGTGTGTGTGTGTGTGAGAGAGAGAGAGAGAGAGAGAGAGAGATTATTGGAGTTATAGTCCAATAAAGTAGCAGTTTCAGTCTCTGGAGGGCAGCTGAGAAGGTTTAGTCTGATATTTCTCTTGGTTACCTATTGCTGCCATAAGAAGATTTTCTTCTTACAAGGCCAGGTGTGCTTCCAGGTTAGTGGAAGTGATCAGTCCACAAACTGCCTTCTAGCCAGCCACTGGCATGCCTGGGAAGTGGGTCAGATGTTTAGCTGGACCCAAGGGAAACAGTGGAACCTCTGGCAGTAAGAGGGTGTTCTCTCACTTTGGTTTCTTGTTTGTGTGACCCTTACATGAAGAGGGCTGGTTCCCTGTTGGCGCCTGGCATTTTATTAATCCTTGGAGAAGAGATGGGAGTGCCGCTACTGAAGTAATTATGAGCAGGGAGGGAAGATGCACTTGGTGATGGGGTGTCAACAGTCCAGTGGTTTACAAATGAAAACCAAAGCAATATACCTAAAGCATGTAAGAGGTTAACATTTAAAATACAATGAAGCTGTCAAAAACATTAAAAATAATTTAGAATACCCAATTAAAAATAAGAAAAAGCCATTTCAAAAGCAATACCGTTATAAGCAGTACAGCACCCCTTTAAAAAGTAGGGGTTGGACTAGATTGGCCTTTGAGGAATCTTTTGAATCTTTGGTTCTATAAAAAGGCTTTTTTAAAAAAAATACATCCAGTTCTTGAAAGTCTGTTGGAATAAAGAAGTCATTGCCTGCCAATGAAAGGACAGCAAGGATGTGGCCAGTTTAGCCTCCCCAGGGAGTTCTGGAGCCTACAAGCAGCCACTGAGTTGGCTCTGTCTCTTGTTCCCACCAGAAGTGTCTGTGAACATGGTGGGCTGAGAGAAGGGCCTCTTCTGAAGGTATCAGGGCCTGGGTAGGCTCATATAGGAAACAGGGGGCTTGTCTATATGAGGCAATAAAATGTGAATTGATGCACACTAACACCAATTCACAGCAGCTTTTATTTGTCTCCACATTTTTTTCTAGATTGCAGGCATGCAAAGCTATAAGCGTCTCTTGTTCAAACAGGCATGCCTGCAAATCAAGATGGCGGGAGTGAGTGAATTACTCGTTTTTTATTGTCACAAGTTGCCGCTGCCAAACAGCATTAAAAAACAAAAAAAGCAAATCCAAGGTGTGGAAGTGCGATCTTCCACTTAAATAAACAGAGAGGCGGGGGGAAGAGAGAGAAAAGCTGTTTTCTTGCCTCCGCACACGATTGCTAAGACAAAAATCTAACATGGCGATACTGGGTGCTTGCCTTGCCAGAAAGCTCTGCCCCCTGCACACATCTGACCAATAAGCTTTCAACTTCCACTCTCATCAGGAATGTGCAGCAAAATGAATTGGTTGTCCCAACGAGTGGGAATGCACATTTCCTTTGGAGGTTTTTTTTTAAAACTTCAGGAAAAGCCGCAAAGGCTTTTCTTGCAGAGTATTCAGAATTTTTGCCCTGCCTCCTTCCTAATACAGTGAAATGATGCGGGATCCCATTGGGACAAAGGGTATTCTCCTCAAATTCTATGAGGAGTATTTTTGCCGTATAGACAAGCTCCTGGTCTCTCAGATAAACTGGATCAAACTTGCACAGGGCCTTATCAATCATAATCAGCACTTTGAATGGTAAACATACAGGTAGCATTAATTGAGTGCAAATGCTTTCTGCACTTTGAATCCAGTTTCCAGCAGTTGAAGTAAGCTGAGGACAAAGGGGAGAAATGGGAGGAGGGCAGAGAAACTGGGACGTTAGTGGAAATGTTGTAGCAGAGGAGTTGTATCCTATCTGCACACCTGGAACCTAGACGCACTACAGAATTAGAGCGTTATCATTCCACTTCTCAGGGTTCCATCCTACGGAATCCTTGGCTTTGCAGTTTAGTGGGGAGGGGGCCTTTCTCAACCAGGGTGCTCCAGTGCCTCCCCAGACCATTAGTTCCAGGCTTCCATGGGATAGAACCATGGCAGTTAAAGTGAAATAAGCACACTATAATTCTGTAGTGTGAATGGGCCCCTACTGTCTATTCCCATATCTCATTCTCCCCCACAATCTGGATGGAAAATGGCTGCCCTATCATTGTGATCTTAGGTTTGTTGGTTCTTCTTTGTAAGACTTCCACTACCTATGATGTGATCACAGATGAACAATCAACTACTGTTGCCTAAATGGTCAAAAAAACCCTCATGGAATTCACTGGGAATCCTACCTGTCTAAATGGGATCATGCATCAATCCACACCATTTGAAAGGAGGGTGGCCCCAAATGGCAAAAACAATGAAGAAAAAGCCTTTGCGGCTTTTTCCGTACTTTAAAAAAAAAACGAGGATGTTGCACATTTCTGCTTGTCAGGACAATTGAACAACAAGCAATTCAAAGGGCAGCAGAAAGTTGATTGGCTGGCTGACAGTGGCGGTGGGGCTTGCTAGCAGAGCAAGTGTCTGCTGTGGCCATGTTGGATTTTCACCTTAGCAATTGCTCGCTAAGGCAATAAAACAGGTGCTTATTTTTTGTTTTGGTTTCCTGTAAAATCAGGAAATCACTATATCGCTCCAGTGCACTTTGTACAACTTTAAAAAAAAATTGGCAGTGGCAAACAACTAATGCAAGTAAATCACTCACGTCCACCATCTGGAATGTGAGGCTTATAGGGGCTTCTGAGGCCAAAAACACCATTTAGATATTACGCTGCTGCTGCAAAATGCCATTACTACGAGGTACTCAGTCCCCTCCCCTTCGTGTAGATGGACGTGTTTATTGTATCTGCGCACTCGTGGGCATTTGGTATAGCACCATCACAGATGTGAGGGCCGAGGAGCTGTCATTGAGACTTCCTGTCCAGATAAGTGTCAACCTGAAGTGTCAATACCTGGAATTTGGGGGCCTTCACCCAGGTCTCAGATACTGGGAAAGGTTAAGGATTCTCTTGGTGCACGCTGCCCACTCCACTGCCCAACGATCTGAGCTGATGCAGATGGCATTGGACTTGGGGTTGATGAGGAAACCTAGGATGTTGCTCCTTGGTGACTTCCACACCAAGGCTGTAATTTCTGCTGTAGCTCATGACTTCATGGCCACCATGACAACCATCAGGCTGACAAGAAAGAGTCCCAGGAGAAAGGAGGATTATAAATAAAATAATAAAATAAAGTAATAAATTAACAAGAGCTTTCTATATAATGACATCCCTAGGATGAGCCACCTAGTGACCTCATTATACCCTAAAATAAGACCTTCTTCCATCAGCTATTGAATCTTGAAACTGTTGCTTTTAATTATCCGTTCTATTGCGCTTTTCATATTTCTCTATTTTATTTCAGCACTGAAACTGGATGCAATATACAAAGACAGAGCCCCCGTGGGTGTATTATTGTCTTGGCTGTTATTTTATTGACTGTCATGGATTGTTTTGATGGTAAACCATCTTGAGATCATGTGCCAATTGGGTAGCAGTATAGAAAAAATGACAAATAAATAAGAAATAAATCATCCAGAGGCCAGCACACACAGGCTTGGGGTTACCTTTTTGTCCAATTTACCCACCATGTTCCATTCTAGAACTGGATATATTTCCAGGTCCTCTCCAGACTTCATTTAGTACTGAACACTGACACAGGTTACTGTAGAGATAAGCTTTATTGGGGGTAAAATGATGCAGCAGATGACATGTAGCAGAGAAGCATTCTAGCCAGGCAAAGAAGCATCCCTGCAGAGCCAATGGTAGAACTGGATCCCTGAACAGCTAACTCTATACAGACTATCCCTGGCCAGCACCCCTCACCCCCCAGGTGAGGCCAACTGAAGGAGGATTCCAAAAGGTTATACAGTACAGAAGCAAACAAAGAAAAATGAAGTGCTCCAGCATTACTCACTTCCCCACCCCATAGCTATGAGAACTGTATAAGCAGGTTGCTAAAAGAGTAAGTTCATCCCCATCCATTTCTAGCCATCATATCTTTTTGCAGCCTCAGACTGCCATGCTTAGAAAAATCACACTACACTGTTATAGTGCTATTATTCCACTTTAACTGCTACAGCTGCCTCCTGTGGAATTCTGGGGTTTGTAGTTTAGTGAGGCCTAAGAGCTTTCTGGCTGAGAGTTCTAAATGTCCCTCCCTAAACTGCAAATCCCAGGATTCCACAGGAGGCAGCCAGAGCAATTAAAGTGGAATAATAACACTATAATAGTGTAGTGTGATAATCTCAAGAAGTACAAGTTTTTCTTTGCCACTGGACCACTATTAACTTTTGACCATGATGTTGGCAAGGACTTTGAAGTCCCCTCTGCCTGGTGGAAGAGGCTTAACTCACTACACACCAAAGTCCCTCTTTCAAAGCCCCCCTTCAATGATGATTAGACTCATAAGATTTGGAATCGCACAGCTTTTGAAAGAATGATACACAATAAAGTCAGAGTTGTGAATGTGAAAAAAACCCCAGCTTGTAGAGCAAGGGTGGGCAACTGTGTGATGCCTAGGGGCCAATATCAGCCCCAGATCTCCCCATGTGGGCCATAGAGCCACACACAGTACAAATCCAAATACCTATATTTTCTTCTGTAGTCCCTCTCAAAATGGTGACCAGACATCCTGTTGCCATTTTGAGAGGGTCTGTAGAGGAAATTGAGGTTGTATGGGACTGCAGTGGAAAGTGAGGCTTTATGGTGCTTGTGGGGGTGGCTTGAAAAGTTCCATGTGGGGAACATTTGGGGAATTTCTGTGTAGTGTGGAGGCAAAAATTACCTGACAATCACATCATATTTTTTTTTATAAGGAGGCTTGGTGTTTTCGGGAGGACTGGTGGAGGGCTCCAGGGGATACAAAAGTGAATTCCAGGAACCACATGTGTCCCACAGGCCACACTATACCTACTCCTATTTTAGAGAGCCTGACAAATACTCAGATCAGTCAGTATGATTAAAGAGGAATGTTGCACAGAATGGAGAGCAGCCTCTGCCAATAAACAGGAGAGTATAAACAATCAGGATAGAAAAGCATTTATTTTCCCTGAAAGCCCAAAAATAAGGCACTGAGGATGAGGAAATTTCAAGAAATAATTTGGCAAACAATAAAAGCTTCTTTGCCATCTCTGGAAAGGGCCAGGCAACGCAGACAGAAAGCATCATCATTTAAAATATTATAGTGACACATCGGAAAAACTAGGGGCTTCGGAGACGAAGGCGATTTGTTAAGTGGCCGCTTTTCTGCCATCCTGAGGAAGATGGAGAGAACATCAAGAAGGCTGAGACAGGCATCGTATTTCACTGCGTAAAGTGGAGATGATATGCAGATAGCAACAGGAACCCATCTAAAGAGATTACAGGCTTTTGAAAAAAGTCGAAATGTGGACTGCTCCGGACAACTCACTTTGAGGATCAGCCTAGGGAAGGAGTTGAACAGGACTTGCATTCATAGTGAGCAAATATTATAATTGGCAGAATAAACAACTCATCTATTTCATATCAGAGTATCCCCACAAAGAACTTCATAGAATTGCACAAAATGCATCAGATCTGGCCAATTTTTAGGATTATTGGTGGGTAATCTTCCTCCTTTATAATATTTGATTCCTGTTTGTATCCCACCTCCTGCCCAACCTCCCTCAGAAAGGCCGGGTTTCTGTTCACTTTACGTTGTATTTTCTGAGCATTTGAAGAACATTCTTTTATAACTGAGGGCTTGTCTAGATGCAATGGTTTACTGCAAGTGGGTGAACATTTTTGCCCATTCTCAGCAAACTTTATTTGCTTCACATTTCCATGCCTATTCTCATCCATTCACATTCATTTGGATTGTGTTGCCGCAGGCACTCAAAAAGGGCAATTGAGCAAAAATGTGCAGCAATGCAAATTTGGACAGCCACATGTCCGAAAATGCGCATTTTCCAGGAAGCTTCAGGGAAAGCCACAAATCCTTTTATTGCATGGTTTGTGAAGTTTTTAGCCTCCGTCCCTCCAAATACTGCAAATCATGTTCGGACAGATCGTATTCTCTGCAAATTGTATGAAGAGTATTTTCATTGTGTAGACAAGGCCTGAGACAACATGCAGCCCTTCCTGCAGATGGCATGTTCATTGGGGTTGCAAACCTTCCTCTAACAATTCACAAATGAAAACCAGGATAAACGTGGCCAAGCAAAACCAGAGCATGATGGCAAATTATTATTGAGGAAGAACAGACAAGCTAGGAGAGGTTGCAGCAGTTTGCTTTTGCCTGAGCCTATTGGGAAGGGAAAGTTTCTGCCTCCTCCTGTCTTCTAGTCATTTTTCATTTTTTAAAAGCTCTTTTAACTGCCCACCCTCTCCCCTTTGCTATGCCCTACTCTGCTTCATACCCTCCAACTGTCCTGATTTGGTAGGGACAGTCCTGGTTAATTCTCCATCTTTCCATTTTTCCAGCTGCTTTCAAAATTTCCCAGTTTTTCTCTCCTTCCCCCAACTTTCCATCTTTGTCCTCAGCTTAAACCAGTTACAGCAAAATGAGTTAAAAGTGCACAAGTAGTTTGCACTCTATTAACTCATGGGAGGAGCAGAGAGGGCAGAATTTTGCCCTCCCCTGAAGATTCAGGCAAAAGCAAACTGCTGTAACCTTTCCTAGCTCTTCTATTCTTCTTCATTAATAACTATTGCCATCTTGACTGCTTTTCCTCTGTAAAATATTGAAAGATACTGTAATGCTATTCAATTCATACCTCTTCTACATCACAACCCCAATACTCCCTCACTCCCCCCCCCCCACACACACACTCTCATTCTCTTTCTCTTTCCCTCCACTCCCCTTAAGGGTACAACATACTTTGTGAATGGTTTCACTCATTCATTTATTTAATAAATAAGCACCCAATCCTTCTCACAACATGTGACCTAAGGCAACCCCCCTACTAACAAGCAACACAGTGGCTCCTTCCCTCTACCATTTTTGTGTTTAGAAGAAAAGAATAATTTTAAACTGTACTTTATCCCAAAGCTCAGAAAAGTTACTTTTGGGAGACTACAGCTCCTTGAATCTCAGACAATAATTGCTTGAAGGTGATGAGCTTTTGACAACTTATTTAGCTGTATTTGTTTCTAGGCCAGCAAGTCCTTCCCAAAACACACACATAAACACACCTGTCATTTTATAAATCTTCTGTAATGCATGTATTTTAAATACTCAGGGGGCTGTGTTATCTCCTCCGTTGCTTCTATACAGGGGACATCAAACAGGATGCTTATTAAATCCTCTAATCCTTTCAGGAAACAGAAGTAATTATACTCGGCAAGGGGACTTCTCGGTGGGAGGATTGGGTCTGCTGACTCCTGTTGACAGAGTTTAGTTAGTGCTGCACTATGCATCAGGATGAGGACATGGCTTGCTATCTTGGGGAAGCAGTCAAGGGCAGGCCAAGTTTTTTTTAAAAAAAAGGGGAATGATGTCATAGCCTCCAACATTTCACAGATGAAAACTGGAACATGTGTAGCCATTGCAACATCAGAGTATAGTCAGGATGGAAAAAGTGATTAATGGGGGAAAGCACACAAACTAGGAGAGGCTGCAGCAGTTTGCTTTTGTCTGAGCCTACTGTGAAGGGCAACACTGCACCTTCCTCTCCCCCCAACTCCCCTTCAATTATAATAGAATCAGGTACTCTTTCACATTACACATTTTGAGCACTATGACTTCACTTTAACTGCCATGGCTGAATCCTACAAATCCTATAGAATCTTGCATCCGATGTAATCCTGGGATTTGCAGTTTAGGCAGAAGTATTCAGAATTCTTTATCAGAGAGCCTCACCAAATTAACACAGAAAACAAGCTCCAGTACCCAATTAACTCAACAGGGGGGAGAAGATAGAAGAGAGGAGAACAGAGGAGAGGGAAGAATCTTGCCCATCCCATTAGGCTCAGGCAAAAGCAAACTGCTGCAGCCTTTCCTAGCTTGTTTCTTCTTCCTCATTTATAATTTTTACCATCTTGTACACACTCTGATATTGTCTGGCCACATGTGTCCTGATTTTCATCTGTGTAATGTTTGAGGGTATGCTGTTTGTAGGCCTCTGTCCTATGCTCCAGTAAGCAAGTTGCCCAGGCACCAAGTGGTTGGAGTGCAAGTGCTGATCAGTGGTTAATTCAGTCCAGGTCATTCACAGGTTATCCAAGCATGATGATCGGAGGAAGAAGAGGGTGGTTGTCAGCTGATCCAGAAGTCTTTACAGTAACTCAGTAGTCCAAATAAACAAAGCCAACAAAAAACAAAACAGACTCAACAAAACATAGCTAGTCCAAAGTCATAGAAATAGGAATGCCAGTCAACCAGATACAATGGTTGTCAGCAACAAAGCTGTGAGGGAACTGTTGGGAGATTTATGGTCAGCTTTCTCAAGGCCACAGGTGCCTAATTAGGTCAGTGTCTATTACTATTACTTAACAGCCTCTGAGATTGGTGTTTATCTCTTCCTCATTCAGCAAAGGATGGGGGTATGTCTTCAGCATTTGCGACTTCTGCTGGGAAGCAGAGACCCCTACTGCCTCCAGCTCATCAGACTCAAAGAGACCTTCATTATCAGGAGCAGTGATTCCTGGTAAGTTGCAAGTTGTTTACTCCTCCTCTTTGTCTGAATCGTCCAGGAGGTGAGGTATGGCAGTCTTTTCATCCACATCACTACATTCCTCCCAAGTTCATATACAGCCTAAATCCTGCTGTTTATTCCAACTCCAATAGGGCCAGTAAATCAATTCAATTTACCTATGTGTTGCTCATCATGCAACAACTGATTCCATGTGTCTATTCTACTTGGAACAAACCAACAGGATGCCAGCCATACATATTCTTCTTCCATTGAAATGGGTACTGATCTCTGTCATGCTCTATGAATTATTTTAATTTTCTTTCTTACCGTATGAGTGTTATAGTCCAAAAGTGCCATTTCATTGATGCATTGTAGCTCTATAATTCTTTTTAAAAATTAAATTAAAGGATAAAGGAGTAAAAGGGGAGACTTGTTTTGTTGCAAATATATAGTTCCTTGGAATTAAAGAGAAACTCATTCAAGGGTGGGAATAAAATGTTGCTGCTAGTGCCAGAAATTTTCAGAAAGTACAGTAGTCTAAGACAGAAAAGTTGTTTGGATATTTTTAAAAACTCAAAGACTAAAGTAACAAATGTTGCAACTTCCCAGAAACCGCCCACCACATTTGCCCTGCCTAGAGGAGCCCTACAGCAGTTAAAGTGATATCAGTGTTATAATTGTGTAGTGTGAAAGAGACCATAGTACATATCATCTTAAATTGCAATCTGGTGGTGTTAAGCCATTCACATTTCCATTCCACAGGTGGAGAAGCCGAAGCCAGGAGAGAATAACTTAATTAAGGACACACACATGCATACAACGTTCATGTCTGAAATGGGATATGAATGAAGGCTACTAATAGTCTGGTTGTCACTCCCCACATCCATCACTCCCTTCCACCATCTAGACAGAGGTCAATATGGCCCTTTTTTTTGTTTGCATTTTATTTCCACTTCGCCACAGGAAGGCAGTTTGGAGGAAGCCCCCTGACCTTGCCCATTATACTGTTACTAAGAATAAAAAACACCATGTGGCATGTGTTTCCGCTGTGGCCATCCATGTGGTCAGATAATTGTACAGCAACTGCTGCTATGACTGCAAGTTGGCTGTAATTGGTCAAAATCTACCATGCTGCCAGGCTTTCCCCATCCTATTATCTCTTTATTAATAGAAACCAAATCTACCTTTGCAAAGAAAGCCAAGCCAGCAATGATATTATGTGGTCTTGCAGATGTTGCCTTCCCTTGGCTGTGATTTTGTTATTTTCAGCTCATTGTGCGTTGGGCGTGTGTGTGTATCATGGCTCAATCCTCACTTCACATTTGTCAGATACACCCAGGCAAATGTAGGTGTGGTTCTAACCCCCTCCCTGAATTATATCCTGCCTTTCTCCCTAAAATGAGACTCAGGACTGCCCATGGAAAAATTTAATTTTAAAAAATCAAAATTGCATGGAAATGCAAACATATTTTTATGCGCATTTTTGAAATGTACACATTATCTGCCATTGATTAAAGCAATTTTGTGCACATTTTTGAAGAGCAATTTTTTTCATGTGGATTGTTTGAATATATATTTACTGAACATGGCTGAGGTTCTACATCTTGGTCTACATTTTGTAACATTACAAATCTATACCTACATTGTATCAGTCCCAAAAAACCCTGTTAGTACATTGCAAGCGTGTACTTGGGCACCAGCAAGAGTCTTCCAATGTACATCAAGTCCTTCAAATGCACATCATGTGCTCCTGGTGAGTGACAGAAACTATGAACATTGGAGACTTCTGATGCACATTGGACATCTCTGGTGAGCATTAGAAACTTCTGGTAACCACTGGGGCACTTTTGATGCACTCCAACACTTCTTAGATAGTGTCCAGATGCACACCAGGAGAGCCCCAAAGCAAACTGGTGTTAATTGCACATTGGGGCTATGGCGCATCAGTTACTCCATTATTACTACCATTGCACAACTAACACCTGCATGTTTTAATGTCATAGCAGTCCCTAAGTCAGTGGTTCTCAACCTGTGGGTCCCCAGATGTTGTTGGACTACAGTTCTCAGGAGCCCTTTGAGGTCTCACCTTGACAGCCAGGTGGTCTTCCCAGTCATTAGTGAGGCTGCAGGATTGAACTCAGAGCCTCACTAATGACTGGGAGGACCACCTGGCTGTCAAGGCGAGACCTCAGAGGGCTCCTGGGAACTGTAGTCCAACAACATCTGGGGACCCACAGGTTGAGAACCACTGACCTAAGTGAATACAGACATTGCAAAACTACTCAGTTCTATTCTCTGCACATGTCCACTTACAAAGGCACAAGTCCCATGCTGAATTCCAGCCCATATTTTTAACGCATACACTACAAGTCCCAGGATTCCATAGGATGCCATGGCAGGTAAAGTGAAATCATAGCGCTATAACTGCAAAGTGTGAAAGAGCCTCAGAAACTGGTTGCTATTATCCTGGCAAAGATGTGTTCCAGCACCCAGAGACAGGCAAGGGGTATAGAGCTCATGGCCTCCTAGAGAAGGTGCCATATTGGAGCCTTCAAATATGCTGCTGCTTTCCCCCTCTTATCTATCACTTTGAGCGGGTCAACACAACGTACAGTCGACCCCTCACATTTGTGGGTTTAACTTTTGTGTATTTGATTTATTTTTTTTACTTTTAACAAAACAAATTGGTTGGTTTATTATATTCAGAGTTACAAACTTCAAATGTTCAATATTCTGCACTTAACATTGTTTCTGGTTCTTAACTCTACTGTTTGTTATTTTTCTTGACAGACAATTGAACTAAAGAGTCTGTAACTTTAGTCTCTTGACTAATTCAACCAAATTCCCTTCATATGTGACACTCTCTTAATCTTTCAGACAACAGACTCATCCACTCATTCTCTCAACCACTCAGGCTCATCTCTCAACTTCAACTGACTTCCATACCAACACCAACAATAACAACAACTATTGCGCATTTGATTATTTGTGGCTTATTTGCTCCTGCCGCTCGGCCAAATTGATCACCAACAGTGGTCTGCCCTGGCCTCACATCGGGAGGCATGGAGACACACTATCCACAATGCTGCAGCCTTATTTGAGAACTCACGACGAACAAGTCTTGAAGAGAAACGACAACGCAGAAAGAATCACAACCCAAAAACATCACCCAAGGAGACCTTCTGCTGTGCTTTCTGCAACTGGACTTGTTTATCTCGGATTGGCCTTTTTAGTCATCAGCGCGCTTGCAGAAAGCGCGGGATGAGTCCTTCCTGAATCTTCGTTTGCGAAGAAAAGCCAGAGATGCTCCTGCCTCCACTACCATCCTATGCCATTTTGGTAGAACTCTGCCTCACAATACTGTGAGAGAATGCGAATGTGCAGCGAAACTTAATAAAAACGCTGCTAATAAAAATAATAAAAAACAGCAAAAGTCCCTAATAAAAATGGTGTAGTGCAGCAGCAGAGCAATAGCAATAGCATTTCTATTTCTATACCACTAATAATAATAATAAAATTTATTTATACCCTGCCCCTCTGTTAAAAACAATCGGGGCGGCTTACAAAAATTAAAATCCAAATACAGATTAAAATCCCTAAACACCACCCACCCCCACCCTCCCCCATAAAAAGGTATTAAACCAAAGCACTTCCTAAGCAGTTTACAATGTGTTAGCTAATTGCCCCCAACAAGCTGGATACTCATTTTACCAACCTACAGAAGGATGGAAGGCTCAGTCAACCTTGGAGCCCTGTAGGATCAAACTTAACAATGTTGTGGGTGCAGTACCGGCATTTAACCACTGCGCCAACAGGGCTCCAGAGATGGTGGCAAGCCCGGCCAATTGCCCACTTCTGCCTTGTGAAGGAACCCCACCACCTTGAAGGCATCCATGGAAGGTTGAATCCAGGATCATACTTTTTTTGGTGTTAAATATGGTTTTTCCACTTTCTCGGTGGCCCAGCAAATATGGAGGGCCAACTGTTCCACTGCAAACTCCACAATCACATCCCAACACAGATCCTATATTTGTCTGCTCTGTATCCTTTAGAGCAAACCTGGCAAAAACAACACTAGTGCCTGTGCGATCGTATTTTTTAACTTAGATGACATGGTCAGGTCACCAGGAAAATAAAGGGGCCTAATAGAGAGGAAAAAACCTATTAGCATAAAAATAACTTTCAATTATTAGGGAGCAATAATTGATTTCTTTGCCAGCCCGTGCAGGATTCAGAGGTACAAGAATCCTCAGCCTCAGCCCATTGTTAAAAGGGTTATTCTGCCCACCACTGTCACTGCTGCTGCTGCTGCTACTACTGGTATAGAAAGGAAGATGCAGCTGGCAGATCGAAGGTCAGGCGTTTCAAGGAGTAAATTGGTTTAATGTGGCCGCAGATAGCCTCAGCAGAGAACCTAATAAATATGCAGTGAAATGTAAGGAGGGAAGGCCACTGACAAGAGAAACAATTACTCTGAAACCAGGATAAGAGCCATCAGCAAGCTCAAATTAATCAGTGTAAAGAGTTTTATATCCCAGCAGAAGATTTAGTATTCATAGCAGGTGCGGGGTCATTGGCTATGGAGAGTGGGTGTGAAGGTTTTCTTCTTGCAAGCCTTTTTTTTTTTTTTTTGGTGCAACAAAAGGAGGACAGAGGTGTAACTCTGGTGCAAGGTGACGGGAGGAAGAACAGCCTTTCCATCACAGCAACCCTGCACCCCTACACACACACACACACACACACACACACTGAACCATCAGGGACAGGAGTGTCAATTCTTTCCACTGACAAACTGTGAAACTGTCCCCTTCTTTTCTCTGGGAGCTTCATCTCACTTCAAATCCTGTCAAGTAGCGTTGCCAGATCTCAAGGCCTGTCCCTGAGTCTCCAGTTTTCATGGGTCATTTCCAGGTGGGAAACAAGGATGCAAATTTTCCAGTTTTTGTGTAGGGAAAAAGAAAGGGCTGTATGTGAATGTCCAGCACATCTGGTATAGCAGCAGCTTGATATACAGTAATTCCCAAGGCTTTATTGATTTGTTGCTTCATCATATTGCATGGGGTGTTTGTATGTGTTTGTGTATTTAATCAATTAGCTTCCTTCTTCTCTCCTGGTCATAGTGGCTCCAGGGCTCACCCTCCACTCTGCTTTGCACCCACCTTTTGGCTAGAAGCAAGTAGGCTAGATTACAGTAAATGTTTCTTATCCCATCTCCCAAACTGAGAAGGACTAATTCCCCAATTTCTTCTTGATGTGGGAACAGTATGTTTAGTTAAGATTTCTGCCTTAACTTCCAAACAGGAAAATACATCTTTCTCTCTCTTGCCTCTTTTTCTCTCTGTGATAGAATGACAAGCTGTGAGCAACTGTAGTTGCTCCTTAATGCACAGTGCTTAACAACATCACCAAGGGCTATCCTTTCATCTCAAGTTTTGACCTAGAAACCTCAGGGATGATCCTGAACTGGCAACCCTACTTTTGAGAGAGCTCCAAATATGCCAGCCACTACACACCAAAGGCACTATGATGAATGAATTCCTTATTATGGTCATTGACCAGCATAACCTAATGCACTAGATGGAGTGGAAAGACAAAATAATGGCATCTGTGGAGTAGGAATAGTTGTGGAGGTTAGGGTTCATTTGGCCCAAAGTTTGGAAAAGTTACCGTTTGGGACTGCAACTTCCAAAATCTCACTCCAGGACTCAAGATAGCTTGCAAAAGTTGAACTGATACAGCTTTTTTTAAAAAAGCATAATATAAATCTAAAAATATAATTACACTATCAACAAAATTAAAAGCAGTTAAAAGCATAACCATTACAAAGATAACTAACAGACATAAACAACACAGCACACCAAGGAACTTTCCCCCTAAGTACTGACCCCTCAAAGGCCTGCTAAAACAGTTCTTCACCTGCAAGAAGAACACCAACCTAACGTCTCTAGGGGCCTGTCTACACTGCAGAAATACAGCACTTTGACACCATTTTATCCACCATAGTTCTATCCTATGGAATCCTGGTATTTGTAGTTTGGTGAGGCACCACAGTTATCTAATAGAAAAGGCTAAATACCTTACAAAACTATAAGCACCAGGATTCCATAGGATATAACTATGGTGGATAAAGTGGTGTCAAACTGCTGTTTTACTGCAGTGTAGACAGGCCCTAGGAAGGGAGTTCCAGAGACTAGGAGCAGCCACTGAGAAAGCCCTTTCCGTGTTCCCACCAGTTGTCCCTGTGAGGATATGGAACAGAGAGATGTCCCTCCCCAGAAGATCTGAAGACAAAGCCAGGCTCATATAGGGAGAGAAGTTTCTTCAGATAACTCTGATTTTGTAGTACATAGCTTTGTAGTCAAACAGTAACTTTTCCCAAGTTCTCGTTTGCCCTGTTCATAACCTCCAACTGGGCATACTTGGAAGGGGCATTGCCAATTAATCCTCTGTTGTCCTACCTTTTCAGCTGCTTTTAAAATGTCCCAGTTTTTCTTTCCTCCTCAGGAGAAAGGATTGCTCCTGAGCGCAAAGTGCAAAAGTAGTTCACACTCAATTAATTCATCATGGGCGAGAAGACAGGAAGGGGCAGAGTCTTGCCCTTTCTGGTGGGTTCAGGCAAAAGCAAACTGCTGCAGCCTCCCCTAGCTTGTGTGTTCTTCTGCATTAATAACACATGCCACCTTGACCAAACTCTGATGTTGCTTGGCCACGTGTCCCAGTTTTCATCTGTTAAATGTTGGTGGATAGGTCTGTTTAGAAACCATTTCTTGAAATTCTTGATGTCAGGTATCAGTTAAAAGGAACTTTTCTGGAAATAAACCCAGAAGCCTATTCAAACATTTCTATCATGTCCTGGATCACTTCAAAATGCTGAAGCATGCCCACTTCATAATTCCTGGCCTGTACAAGTGCCATGGCTAGAGGGTTGTCTACACGGCAAAAATACTCCTCATAGAATTTGAGGAGAATACAATTTGTCTAAACAGGATCCCAAATCAATCCACTGTATTTGGAAGAGGGGGAGCAAAAATGCCAAAAACAACTTGGGAGAAGTCTTCGCGGATTTTCCAATTCACTTTGATGCGCATTCCTGATAAGAGCAGAAGTGGAAAGCTGATTGGCCAGACATGCGCAGGGGGTGGAGCGTTCTGGCAAGGCAAGTGCCCCGAACCACCATGTTGGATTTTCACCATAGTGATCTTGCAATGAGATGACAAAACAGCCTTTTTAAAAAAAAAAAAAAAAATCCTGTTTATTTGAATAGAATATTGCACTTCTGCACCTTGGATATGCTTTTTTAAAAAATACTGTTCAGCAGCGTAAACTGGTGGGAATAAAAACGCAAGTAATTCACTCGCGCCCGCCATCTTGATTTGCAGGTATGCCTGTTTGAATAGCAGACATGGAAACAAATTAAAGCTGCTGCGAATTGGCATTCTTGTGCATCAATCCACATTTTATAGCCTCGGATAGATAAGCCCTAAACTAGTGGCCTCCACAAATCCAGGCCCCATCCTAATCTATGGGTTGCCTGCCTCAGGTGGCTTGTTGTGTCAACTGTTCAAATTCTTGCTGTGGGGTTGCCTGATCTCAGGGCCTAACCCTGACTGTCAGGGTCTGTTCCTTCTTCCCTTGAGTTTCAGAAACCAGGAAGAATCTCAGGCCAAAAGGTCTGCATAGGAAAGAAAGGTGTTTTATGTTTACTGTGTGCTGTTGGCCTGAGGCTACTCTAAAATGGCTGCGGTAGATTTTCCAAGTGATCTGCTGGGTGACCTCTTCCCCTCCTTCCCACCTTCCTCCATCTCCCAAAGTGACTCAACCTGTAGCCAGCACCAGGGCTGAGTAGGAGGAAACAGTCAACATGGGGAAAATGTGTCCTACCTCAGTATTCACTGCCTCAGGAGTTGCTGAATATGGGACAACAGGGCTGCTGCTTTGTGGTTTCTCCTCTGATTAACTTCCCCAGTTCTGTTCCCACTTTCTTCACCATATCATAAATGGTTGAAATTATAGTACAATTTCCCTTCTTCTGAGGAGGAGGAGCATGTAGGTGGCACAACGGTTAGCTAAAAGGCTGGTAAAATTTTTAGCTCTGCTTAGACACTTCATTTCTTTCTCTTTTAATTCTTGATCTCATTTTTCTCTCCTGTCCTCTCTCTCCTCCCCGACTCCTCAAACTCCTAACACTTTTTCCTAACCTTATCCTTCTCTCTCTCATTCCCTTTCTCCTCCCCACAACTCCTGCATGCATTCCCCTTTCCCCATCATTCTCCTAGTCCTTCATTTTCAATCCTATTTGTCCTCTATCTCCTTCCCCCCACACAACTAACTCGTAGCTATATGTCTTGTGCCTCTGTGTGTGTGTGTGTGTGTGTGTGTGTATGTGTAATCTTTCTCCACCACCACCCCGCAACATCTCCTAGTTGCATTTGTCTTCTCTTTCTCCCCACTCCCCAATTTTTCTGGCTACACCATCTTTTCTCTCTTCCTCCTCCTCCTGCTTTCTCTTTCTCTTTCTCTTTCTCCCCACACATCACCCATCTAAGACACTGCAGACTGGGCCAGCCAGAAAAATCAGCAGTAGCAGAACATGTTATAAACCAACTTGGGCACAAAATGCTATTTGAAAACACCGAAATTCTGGACCAGGCTAACAAGTATGAGATCAGAATGCATGGGGAAGCTATTGAAATCCACAAACACCTGGACAATTTCAACAGAAAAGAGGAAGCCTAAAAAGTAAACAAAGTTTGGCTACCAGTCCTGAAAAACACCAAAATAAAAACTCAACACATGCAAATGAACTTCACCCAGACACAGGAGGTTTCCCAGCAGACAATGGACACTAATCCTCCTCGGATATTCTCCACCATAAAAACTGAACAGCCAACAACTGAATACACAAATTTACATAGTAATCCCCCTCCCATATCCCCCACCCTAAGTAACATCCAACAACTGAATACACAAATTTACACGTTAATCCTCTTCAACAGGGACTCACTTGTATATAAACCCCCCACACCCAAACACCACCATTCTCTGAAGATGCCAGCCACAGATGCAGGCGAAACGCCAAGAATAAATTCTTCTAGAACACGGCCTCACAGCCCAGAAAAAAACCACAAAAAACCTACGGGTGCCGGCTGTGAAAGCCTTTGACTTCACATCACCAATCTAAGTTTATCGTCTTATTTTTCCTACCTTCCCTCTCTCTATGGCAAAATCCATACTACACAAATAATTCAGTTTGAAACTGGATTATTTGCCATAGAACCTTCCTATGGAATCTTGGGATTTTTAGTTTGGTGGGGCACCAGTACTCTTTGGCAGAGAAGGCTAAAGACTTTGTAAAACTACAAACCCCAGGTTTCAATAGGAAGGAGCCATGACAAATAATCCAGTTTGAAACTGGATTATTTATATATGTGGATTTGGCCTATGCCTCACCATCTTTTGCTCCTTTGTCTTCACTCCTCTCCCCTCCCCAAAAAACCATTGAAACTGTGTCTGGAATATGTTATATCCCCAATATTTTAAAGCTGGCAGTCCCATTAAACTAAAAAAGGGCTTACTTCTAAATAGTCATGCAGATAGAATTGCTCTGTTGATCTCTACTGCCCAATTGGCCTGTCATTATTGTCATTATCACCATCTCTCCCTCTCCAAAATAATCGATGACTGTCAGCTGGATTATCATCACAGTGGTTATTTTGGAATGAGGCAGGATTTCACAGTCTAACTACAAAAAAAGAAAAGAAATGGAGCTAGTGAGGGGTCACTGGTTAATGTGATAAATCCGTTAAAAATGGAGCTTGGAACACTTTCCTTTTGTGTGGAAAAGTGCTAGAAAGCGAGCTAGGGACAGTTTGGGGTTTTTTTTCTGTTCAAAGCAAAGCTTGGAAATCTTTTTTTGGTGGGACAACAACTCTCATGTGTTGTTAAACCTTTGTACTTGCAAAGGTGTTTAAAAACAGAAGTAAAAATATATTTCTGTTAAATGCAGTTTGCAAAACTTAATTTTTTCATTTGTTAAACTTCTTGGCGTTTTTATTTCAATGTCATGTTCACAGCTGTGCTGGGCAGAGCACATTTCTAGGATGGAGGACCATCGCCTCCCAAAAATAGTACTCTACGGTGAACTCGCCACGGGTCAGCGTAAGAGGGGCGCTCCAAAAAAAGCAATACAAGAACTCCCTGAAACAACATCTCAGGCTCGGCCAAATTGATCACCAACAATGGTCGCCCTGGCCTCACATCAGGAGACATGGAGACGCACTATCCACAATGCGGCAGCCTTATTTGAGAACTCACACCGAACAAGTCTTGAAGAGAAACGACAATGCAGAAAGAATCACAACCCGGAAACATCACCCAAGTCTGCAACCGGACTTGTTTATCCCGGACTGGCCTTTTTAGTCACCAGCACGCTTGCAGAAAGCGCGGGATGAGTCCTTCCTGAATCTTCGTTTGCAAAGAAAAGCCAGAGAGAGAGATGTTCTGACCAATATGATTAATGTATCATGGTTAATGATATCACCAAGGGCCATCCCCTAGCTCTCAGGTTTTGAACCTGACTTCTCTGGGCCTGAGATGCTCCATACCTGGAAATCCTATGTGTACACTGCAGAAATACAGCAGTTTGATGCCACTTTATCCTCCATAGTTCTATCCTATGGAATCCTAGTACAGTATTTGTAATTTGGTGAGGCACCAGAGTTCTCTGACAGAAATACCTCACAAAACTACAAATGCCAGGATTCCATAGGGTGGAACTATGGTGGATAAAGTTGTGTTAAACTGCTGTATTTCTGCAGTGTAGGCAGGCCCACAGGGTTAACATCCTTTGAATATTCTGCATGACGTCCCATGGCATAGTTAGGAACTTGGAGGACTGTACCACATACCCTGGCTAAATATTTGCATTCCTTAGGAACAGAGTGGAGTTCCTGATCAGATGACCAATTATGTAGCTTACAAGGTCTATTTTTGGTTTTGTTCAGGCACTAAGCAGGAAGTTGCTACTGAATGCATGGTTGCTTGTGGGCTTGCAACAGCAGCTGGATGGCCACTGTAGGAAATAGGACTGTGGCCAGGTCTGACTTGACAGAGCTTTTCTTACAGCTGGTTCTTCTTTGTCCTTAACTATGTATATAGATTTTTCCTTCTGGGTTAAGAGAGAATGCAAATTGTTGATTTGGACCCAGGTGGGGAGCACAGACTCTTCTTTATGAAAGCCATTTGTAGAGGGCGCCCAGACAGAGTAAAGGCAGAAGTAACGAAATGGGTCCTTCTGCTCAAACAAGAGCAACCCCAGGTGAGGGAACTCTATAAACAGGCCCCAGGTGAACCTGGGTACTTCCCACTTTCTAATGAATACCAGCCGCACGACTGATATTTATAAGTAGCTGCTGCTATTGTTTGCATGGCAGGATTTTTCTTCAAAACGTTAAGAGCAATGAAAAGTCCCTCTGATCAGAGATGAATGCATGAATGGCTTAGTTATTATAGGTAGGGGCTGAAATTGTAGAAGAGGATGGATTTCTAAGGAAGAAAAGGCAAATGCATTTTTTTCTCCCTCTCCTTCCTTCACAGTGATTCCTTATATTCTGAATGTCTGGGGCTCCATTCTGCAGGCTGTATATATATATATGAGCTTCTTAAATCCATGGTTTTTTTGTATGAAGTTCAAAAGAGACTGGCACCAAACAGAGTCTATCTATTGTATAGCCCGTGTATATCTTTCTGCCAATGTAATGGATAATACGAAGCAGAGAGGGAAAAGAGTTTCACAGCTGTTAATTCTACTCAAACTCGTTTTTCTATTAATCTTTTTGATCTTGACTAAACAAGTATGTGACAACTGCAAAAAGAAGGTCAAGGCAGGAGATTTTCTTCTGTGCTTTGATAAACAATATGCCTCAAAATACAGAAATGTTCCTTCAAATATCATTTATTTGTTAAATACAAGCAGGGATCACCAGCATTGAGGCCATGATATTGAGAACACAGCTGCGCTGGGCAGGGCACGTTTCTAGGATGGAGGACCATCGCCTCCCAAAAATACTACTCTACGGTGAACTCGCCACGGGTCAGCGTGGGAGGGGCGCTCCAAAAAAGCGATACAAGGACTCCCTGAAACAACATCTCAGGCTTGGCCAGATTGATCACCAACGGTGGTCCGCCCTGGCCTCACATCGGGAGGCATGGAGACGCACTATCCACAATGCTGCAGCCTTATTTGAGAACTCACGACGAACAAGTCTTGAAGAGAAACGACAACGCAGAAAGAATCACAACCCAAAAACATCACCCAAGGAGACCTTCTGCTGCACTTTTTGCAACCGGACTTGTTTATCTCGGATTGGCCTTTTTAGTCATCAGCGCGCTTGCAGAAGGCGCGGGATGAGTCCTTCCTGAATCTTCGTTTGCGAAGAAAAGCCAGAGAGACAGTATACATTTTGCCTTTCCACATTATATTCTCGTGTTCATCAGTATTAATATGACTGTATTCTACAAGTGAATAAATGAAAAGCTACTATTAGAGGAAAGCTGACAGTTCTCAACATCCTTTTTATAAATTTTAAATATCTAGATTAGCCTTCCCAACCTGGCATCTTCTAGTTATGTTAAATTGCAGTTCTCATCTTTTTCAACCAAGACTGAAGTTGGTTGGGAGCATGGGGATGATGGGAAATGCAGCCCAAACACATCTAGAGTGTTGAGGAAGGCTGATCCAGAAGGCACTAAAACCAAACTATGTTTTTAATCAGTACTGGAACCAGAGCTTGGAAAATTTACTTTTGGCCTACAACTCCCATAACCCACCATTCAGTATGGCCAGTTTTCCAAACTCTGGCTGGAACAAAACACACACACACATCAGAGGAGGCTTTCAAGATCTCAGGGCCTAGCTCCTATTCTCTGATCTCTACACTAAGGGGAAGGAATCTCTGGGTTAGATGACTGCTTGGAAAAAAAAGAAATGAGTGTGCATGAGAGTGTGTAAACAGTAGCACCTCTGTATCCGCGGATTCGCCATCCGTTGTTTCAATTATCCGCAGTTTCCGTTTCAGTACAGCTACCATAGAGTCTTTCTAGAAAATGTATCCTCTCTAGCCATTTTCTAGGTCCTCCAAGGCAACTCTATGGTATTTTAAACCAGAAGTCCCATTATTTTCAATGGCGTTCACTATTATCTGCTGTTTTCGTAATCTGCGGTGGGGCACGGAACCAATCCCCCGCGGATGTGGGGGTCCTACTGTATTTTCCTCATTTGTTTGACTTTATTTTTTATTTGAATGGCATAATCTATGCAACTGTGTCAATGGTTGCATATTCTCCAAAAGTCCCAATCTGGCAAGGGCAGTTCCATTTAATCCTCTGTTATCTCATATTTCCTTTTCTTTTTTTTTTTTGGCTGCTTTTAAAATGTCCCAGTTTCCCTCTCCTCTTCCCATGTTCTCCCTTTGTTCTCAACTGACTTCCATTGCTGCAGTGACTTCAAAGTGCAAAAGTAGTTCATGCTCAATTAACACAGGAGGAGGTGGAATCTTGCCCCTCCCAGTAGGCTCAGGCAAAATCAAACTGCAGCAGCCTCTTCTAGCTTGTGGGTTCTTCCTTATTTATAACACTTGACACTCCTTTGTAACACAACCATGGCAATAACACATGATTCTTAAGAAAAGACAATAATGACTGTAAAATTAGAAAGCAGTAGGAAAAGAGGAAGACTGCATTACTGGAGATGGACTCAGTCAAGGAAGCCACAGCTGTGAGTTTGAAAGAGCTGAGCAGGCCAGTTGATACCAGGATGACTTGGAGGTCTCTCATTCACAGGGTCGCCATAAATTGAAGTTGACTTGCTGGTAATTAACAACATCTTGAACACACTCTGATGTTGCTTCGGCACACCTGTCCTGGTTTTTGTCTGTGAAATGTTGGAAGATATGTAAGGCCTAAATACCCTTAAGGTGCCAGATCCCATCTTGGAAGCTAAGCAGGGTCAGCCCTGGTTAGTACTTGGATGGGAAATCACCAAGAAATACCAGGTGCTCTATGCAAAACCACCGCTGGCAGAACCACCTCTGAGTATTTCTTCACTAAGCAAACCCTATGAAATTCATGGGGTTGCCATAAGTCAACAGGTGGCTTGAAGGGACATGCTGCACTTTTAATTTTTAAAAACTGCTTTAACTTTGTGTTTTCAAGAGAACTGTTTAAGAACTGTTCTTAAAAAAAAACTTTTGTACTATTTTTTTTTCCTAGAGGTACTTTGTTTTAATTGGTTGTGAGAGGCCTTGGATCCTTTTCTGGGCGGGGGGGAGGTAGAATATAAATGAATGAACGAACAAATGAATATACATTGCCTTTCAGAGTAAAGTTGCCTCTCTAAGGTGGTGGGAAAGGTTTCATAAAAATGTGACACCTACAACAAGCCTAGTAAAATAATCATCCAATTAAAACCAGATTACTCCTCCCTAAAAACTGAGCACCAGTCATTAGTACAACAGAAAGGCTGGTAAAGTCACTTTTATGTTGATGGTAGCAGGGAAGGAAAAAAGGAAGGGGAGCAGGTTCTGTAGGGCTGATTGGCCTTTCAGCTATGCATGCATGCACTCCAGAGCAGTTTTGCTGCAATTAATCATACTGCAATTAGAGCAAATCCACAATGCAGGCTCAGCTTGGGTCAGTTTTGCAAGGAATTAAGGGTTTTACAATGCAGGGTTTGTTTGTTTGTTTGTTTTTGCTGTTCTGTGCCTTTGTTTCTGACTTACGGTGACCCTAAGGTGACCATTTCATGGGCTTTTCTTGGCAAGATTTGATCAGAGGGGGTTTGCCCTTGCCTTCCTCTGATGCTGAAAGAGTATGACTTACCCAAGGTCACCCAATGGGTTTTCATGGCCAAGAGAAGATTCAAACCTTCATCCCCCGGATTCCTAGTCCAACACTCAAACCACTACATCATGCTAGCTCCATATTGTATGGGAATGTGCAAAGATTTAATCCATCCGTAGAACAGATGCAGCTTTCATGTTTTGAGATCTTCTAGCAGGGTTGGCTAGTTTAAACCATTTAAACGAATGACTTTTTTAAAAACACCCCTTTTTAAATGGATTTTTTTAAAAAAAGGTTGACCTCTATATCCAAGGATTCAGTAAAGAAAAAGAAAAGGTTAAGAACCATTGACCTAGAGAGCCCTAAGAAGTGCTACATGTAGTTTGCCCAATTCAACTTCATTCTGCAATCGCAATGCAGAAACTAAAGCCCTGCTACTGATGATCAACACTGTATGTATGGGAACTCCTCACTCCGAAATAAATAGGCCTTGCCTCCTTCATACCCTGGTTGTCCCCCTCGCCACTCAATATAGGTATACCTTAGTTAAGAAAATAGATGTATTCCTGGCATTACTTCTTTAACAGAAAAATTGGAAAAAATATACTTCCACCACAAGAAAGAAGAGCACTTCAACATATTTCAGCAGACTTTTTATTCAGAACTAATACAAACATGAGAAAGGAAGCAACTAGGCCAGGTAAGCCTTGCATATGTAAATAAAAACATTTTTAGCTTTCTAGAGACCAATTAAAAATCTTCTTCTAACACGCATCCAGGGGTGACTTTTTCTTTCACCAGCCTCCACTTTTCTTATGATTTTCACTATGGTGGCCAAACATATAGATCTGTATTTTTTTATATATTAAAAAAATAACACGTTACGGATAACTAGTGAGGCAGACTTATTTGTTTTTCCCTTTCCTCTCTGTTTTGTTGTTCATGCATGCTCAGTAAGGGATTCTGGAGGCAGCTGCAGTTGCACTTTGCTTCTTGTAGGTAGGCACGTATGGCTATGGTAGTATTGAACAGAACAAATCCCGTTCTTTCCCAGCTCAAGTTCTGTTTACTGAATTGTTTGCAGAAGACAAGCTGCTGAAACCTGACACCAAAAGTCTGTGTTTCTCCAGCCCTGCTTCACCATTCTTTCAAAGCGGATGCTGCTAAAAACCCTCCCAGCAAAACAGAGGATAAGAATGAGAATGGGCTGGACGGGTGTAAAAAGCCTTTTAAAAAAGAGCTTCACTCTCAGAGGCTTTGTTAACTGAGGACCTTCACTCTCAGAGGCTTTGTTAATGCCTCTACAAGCTCTTTCTTCAGCCCTATCTCCACCTCTCCTTCCTGCTTATGAAGAACCCCATGATATAGAAAGCATTAAATGTCAGAATCACTCTTAGGGCTTGCCTAAACAGCAAAAATACTCCTCATGGAATTTGAGGAAAATTCCATTTGTCCTAAGGAGATCCCACTTTGATTGTGGTATTTGGAAGGAGGAGGGCCAAAAACCATTCTACAAAAGACTTTGGGACTTTTTCCAAGTTTTTTTTAAAAAAAACTGCAGGGGAAATGCACACTCCTGCTCATTAGGACAACTGAACTGCATCATTGCGCATTCCCAAAGTGGATAGCTGATTGGTTGGCCATGTGCAGGCCAACTTGCTAGCAAGGCAGCGCCTGGAACTACCATGTTGGATTTTTGCTGTAGGGCTTGTGTGCTGAGGCGATGGAACAGTATTGGGGGGGGGTTGTTTATTTAAGTGAAAGATTGCACTTCCACACCTTGGATTTAGTTTAAAAAAAAATACTGCTCAGCAGCAGCAACTTGGTGAGAATAAAAGTGCCAGTAATTCACTTGTGTCCACCATCTTGATTTGCAGGCATGCCCATTTGAACAGCAAACACGGATAGCTTTGCATGCCAGTGATCTTGCCAAAAACACATGGAGATAAATGAAAGCTGCTGCGAATTGGCGTTACTGTGCACCAATCCACACTTTATTGCTTCAAATAGACAAGCCCTTACTTCGGTTATTTTACTAGACAACATGGAGCAAGTCCAGAGTTTACCCCAATCAAATGATCAAAATAAACTGCTAGTGGACAGAGTACAAGAGGGAGAGGATAAAGACTACATGACTGATTTTTCATACCATCACTACCATGTGGCACTGCATTCAGCTTTAATATTTTGAGGTACTTGTGCTATTCTGTACTTCCGTCATTTTTAAGACCCCCATTTCCACATTTGATTCATGATTTTTGAGATGCATATCTGTCTTGGAAAATCCATTTCTTCTGCTTTCTCCTGCATCCCCTACTTGTGTTATGCCTATAGTGGCTGGGGTCACAGATGTCCATGGACCTTTTAAGGGAAAGTAGCTATTGCTTGCTCTAAGAAAAATAGTGTGCATTGCTTTTTAAAAAAAGTAATAAACAACCAATATGTCTTTCTTTTCCTCTTGTTAATTTGTTCTCCGTTTAAAAAAAAGCCTTCCTCTGTAACTTACATGTCAATGGAATCTTTCTTAAAACGTTATTGGTGATATTAGATTCTTCTTCCTGAACAATACATCATTTGATTGTGAAATCTGTCTCATTTGATTAAATTGCCCTGAGATCAGATTGGACTGGCACTTTGTACAGTCAGCCCTCTGTATCCACAGATTCCACCATCCACGGCTTGAAAATATTAAAAATAAATGAATAAATCCCAAAGCACACTTTGATTTTGCCATTTTATATAAGGGACACTATTTTACTATGCCATTGTATATAACAGGACTGTATATCAGTAGCAATTTTATTTGATCTGCTTTGTTGAAGTTTAGAAGGAATGGCTCTGTTTTGTTTACTTGTTCTGGAATTACCAGGCTATCTATTGGGCTGCATTCGCTTGTATACCAGCAGTGCAATCCTATACTTATCTACACAGAAATCAGTTCTGTTAAGTATATAGGCAAACCTCAGTTAACAAAGCCTGTGACAAAGAAGCTCCTTTTTACAGTCTTTTTACATGCACTAGTACCCACTTTTCTTCCTTGTTCTCTGTCTAGCTGGATGTTCTTTTAGCAGTATCAGCAGTTAGGATATTGAAGAAGAACTGGAGAAACAAAGACTTTACGTGTCAGGTTTTAGCAGTGTGTCTACAGTAAACAATGCAATAATGCTTGAACTGGGAAAGAGCAGGATTCTATTCTGGTCTTCTTTGTAGCTGTGTGTGCCTACCTACAATAAACAACATAGTCAACAGCAGCCACAGGTTGCCTGTCCCTGCTCCCTAGATTGACCTGTATACTGAACTGGCAAACCTATTCATATGGCTGGATTTTAAGTTTACAATTTAAAAAAACAGCTAAAAACATATTTAAAATGAACATTAAAATGGAATTAAACTATTCAGGATATTTAAAAAATTAAACTTACACTTAAAAAGATAAAATGCAATTAAAAAAATAAAAAGCCATTAAAACCAGTACAATTTAAAAAATATAGCACCCTCAGCCTGTTATTTAAAAACTTTCTGCCTCACCTGAGCATCTCAGGGCTAGGTAGGCTCATACAGAGAGATATGCTCTGTGTGATAGGCTGGCCTGAGCCATATAGGGTTTTATAGGACATAACCAGCACTTTGAATGGTGCCCGGAAACAAACTGGCAGCCAGTGCAGCTTTTGTTTTTTAGTATGGGGGCTATATGGTCCCAGTAACCTGCCCTTGTTAACATTCTGGCTACAGCTCTTTGTACTAAAGTTTCCAAACACTTTTCAAAGGCAGACCTATGTAGAGTGTGTTACAGTGGTCCAAATGGGATAAAACTATGGCATGTACCACTGTGGCCGGATTTAGTGTCTCAAGGAATGGGCACAACTTTTCCTTGGGAAATAGTGAAGTAAAAAGAGGAATAAATAACTTTAGGTTTCTCTCTCTCTCTCTCTTATTTGTTTTTTTTTTAAGACTGACAATTATTAAATGTACTATGTTGGCAGCTCTGACACAACATTCAAGTCACCAAGCAAGGAAGGAAAATAAAAGAATGAAAATGAAAGGAGCTGCAAATAATGTTAGGAGTCTTCCTGTGATTCTTGGCAAAACCAACCAACAAACCAACCACCCCAGCTTTCTGATCTCCTCCCTCTATTCATCTCCTAAAGCTCCCAGCCAAAAAGAGTATAAACCATACAGCTGTCTCACTGGCCAAACCTGTAGAGTCGCGTAGCTGAATGGGAACACAGCAAGTAAAAAACAACTGCACAACATTTCTGGACAATTATACACCTGTGTAATTACTGTAAACACAGAACAAACCCTGCAGCATGCTATTTAGCCTGATCCCCAGCGTAATCTTTATACTGTATTTAGAAAGGAAAGAATAAACCTACTCCCTTGCACTGCTGCATTGAAAGACAAAGTGTGATTTGATCTAATGACCTCAAATGAGCCTGATTTGAGCCCAGATGATTTCAAACAGAAGCCGACTTACACATGCAAACATAAAGGTCTATAAAGCCCTATATAGCTTAGGTCTGAACTATCTAAAAGCCTCTGTCTGTCCCCATAGGAACCTGCTAGAGTCTTAGGAACCTTGGGAGAGGGCTTTCTCTTGGTCCCACCCACAAAACCATCTGGTGAAGACATGGAAGAAAGCCTTCTTGGTAGCTGCTGTGGAACAAAAAGAGAGATTCCTCCTAACCTTCTTTACTGTTTAACTGTGGGACATACTGCCTAAGAGAGTGGCAGATTCTCCCATTTTTGGAGGTCTTTAAACAGAGGTTGGATGGGCATCTTCCAGGAGTGCTTTAGTTGTGTTGTTGGACTAGATGTGGCCCAACTCATGGTCTTTTTGAAATCCTTTCCACAAGAGGCTTGGCTAGTTCCATCTCTGCTCTCCGTTTGCCAGCAGGCAAAGACTATTTCCTTATTTCAACAGGCTAATAATAATAATAATAATAATATTTCTTACCCGCCTCTCCCCAAGGCTCAAGGTGGGGTACAACATGAATTAAAATACAATGTATAACTAAAACATAAAATCCTTTAAACACATAGGTTAGAACACATAGGGTAAAACAAATATTGCATTAAAATCATCCATAAACTTAAAATACCAATTTAAAATCCATAGTTTAAAATCAGCTGGGTAGACCTGCTGGAAGAGATAGGTCTTTGATACTGTTTTAAATTCAGAGAGTATGTTTAGCTGTCAAGTTTCTTCTGGTAGGTCATTCCATAGTCTAGGGGCGGCTTCAAAAAGGTCCTCTGGGTGACAGGTGACAGTCTAGTCCCGGCCAGTTGCAGTAAATGACCCCCAGAGGACCTGAGTGCACACCCAGGGTGAACTGTATGGGAGGAGGTGATCCTGCATTAATCAGTTGCAGGGAGTGTTGTTTTTTAATGAGGGACACTGTCATGTTAACTTTGTTATATTTTGAAATGATTTTACACTTAAAAAAAATAATAGCATGTTAATATGATAACTTGTTTAGTTGTGTTTTAACCTTTTAATTATCAGGTTTTTAGCTTTATTTAGTTTTAATGTTTCCATAAGCTGCTTTGGGTCCCTAGCTGGGAGAAAGGCTAGATAATAAATAAATAAATAAATAAATAAGGCAAATCTCATTCAGTACAGGCCTGGAATGGGATGCTGCCCATACTTGGTTTTGTGTGTTCTCTTTCATAGAATCATAGAGTTGGAAGAGACCACAAGGTCCATGTAGACCAACCGCCTGCCATGCAGGAATACACAATCAAAGCACTTCCGACAGATGGCCATCCAGCCTCTGTTTAAAACCTCCAAAGAAGGAGACTCCACCACACTACGAGGCAGCTCATTCCACTGACAAACAGCTCTTACTCTCACCTTACTCTACCAATGCAAACATGACCATAGTCAAAAGAAGAGCCTGGAAGAGTTCCACTTTTAGACCACAACTCAAAAGTTGTCACAGTCCAAAAAAGTACCGGTAATGTTTCCAGGATCAGCTCAAAAGGCCTCTGAAACTACTGGAGCAGCTAGCTACATGTTATAACAGAGGTGGGAATCATGATGCTGTTGGATGGCAACTCCCAGCAGACTCAGCCAATGGTAAGGAATGTTGGGAGTTGCAGTCCAAAAGCATCTGGAGTGCCCCACAATACCCACCCTTGTTACAATAACAACATGGGACACCACCCAGTTCAGCAGCCCTTCATTTTCACCTCCTCTTCTCTATTTTGTAAGATTTATAAGGGAACATGACTTCACTGCGTTGAGCTTTCCCCCACCTCGCTTCATGAGCTGGCCTATTATGGAGCAGGGAATTTCACATGAGGTCATGTGTTTTGCTTTATGAGGAACATCTCCTCCCAAATGAGTCTCCCTGGCACATAAATTCTTTGGCTGACATCCTCCTCTGGCTTATACAGAGACTAGGCTGCTACACAGACCCCAGCAGCAGCAGAGACTTCTTTGCTGAAGCCCCAATCCTTAAAAACTCTAGAATACTAAATAATAAAGTTGGAAGAGACCACAGGGGCCAGCCAGCCCAACCCTATTCTGTCATGCAGGAATACACAATCAAAACACTCTCAACAGATGGTCACTCAGTCTCTGTTCAAAAACCTCCAAGGAGCCTCCTTCACACTCCGAGGCAGCATTTTCCACTGTTGAACAGCTCTTACCATCATGAACTTCTTCCTAATGTTTAGATGGAATCTCGTTCCCTGTAGTTAGTGAGTCCATTGCTCCGTGTCCTAGTCTCTGGAGCAAGCAGAAAACAAGCTTGCTCCATCCTCAATATAACATCCCTTCTAATATTTAAACATGGCTATCATGTCACCTCTTAACCTTCTGTTCTCCAGGCTAAACATATCCAGCTCCCTAAGCCTCTCTTCATAGGGCATGGCTTCCAGACCTTTCACTATTTTGATCACCCTCCTCTGGCCACGTTCCAGCTTCTCAATATCTTCTTGAACTGTGGTGCCCAGAACTGGACACAGTACTTCAGGTGAGGTTTGACCAAAGCAGAATAGAGTAGTACTCTTACTTCCCTCCATCTAGATCAGCCTTTCTCAACCTTTTTATCCTGGAGGAACCCTTGAAATAATTTTCAGGTCTCAGGGAACCCCTGCATAAACATTATTCTATACACTGCTATTGCTTTCCCCCTACAATCACAATCTCTTGAGGAACCCCTACCAACCTCTTGGGAAACCCTAGTTGAGAAACACTGATCTAGACACTATACTCATCCATTCCAAGGGAGGTTCATACTAATTCATCTTCCTACAGACTTTATTTTAAATACAGTTGCCCCTCCGTATCCATGGATTTGGTATCCACAGATTTAAGTATTCACGGCTTGAAAATATTCTTTAAAAAACAATAATCCAAAATGCAAACCTTGATTTTGCCATCTTATATAAGGGACACCATTTTGCTATGCCATTGCATATAATGGGACTTGAGTATTCATGGATTTTGGTATCCATGGGGGTCCTGGAACCAAACCCCAGCGAATATGAAGGGACTGCTGTAGAACCATGGTGGGGGGCAAGAAGGAAGAGATGCAAAGCACATAGTAAGCTTACTAAAAACAAGCAAAAGAATTTAGAAACCTCTTGGGTCAATTTATTTACTATTTAAATTTATATCCTGCCTTTCCACTAAAAATACTGCTCAAGGCACCTGCTGACAGAATTATAATTAAAAAATTAAAATGTATCAATTAAAATATCCATTAAAACACATCCATTAAAACAGAAGAAGAAAAGTAAGAAGAAAAAGAAAGGATCAGCACATTAAACCTCCAACAATAAGTTGAAAGTCTGCCTGAATAGAAAATGTTTTCATCCATCGAGCAAGAGACATGGGGCTAGCTTGGCTTCCTAAGTTCCAGCATCTGGGAGCAAACACTGAGAAGGCTCTCTCTGCCCTTCACATAAAAAATGGTGGGAGAGAGAGAAGGGCTTCCCCTGAAGATCTTAAAACCTGGGTAGGCTCGTATGGGAAAGGATGTCATCTGTCAAATACAGTAGGACACCCATATCTGCTGGGGATTGGTTGGGAGGGGCATGGATACTGAAAATCCTGGATAATAGCAAACGCCATTGAAAATAATGGGACTTCCGGTTTAAAATACCATAGAGCTGCCTTGGAGGACCTAGAAAATGGCTAGAGAGGACACATTTTCTAGAAACAGTCTATGGTAGGTGTGCTGTTTTGTGTCCCGTGGATAATTGACTCAGTGGATAATGAATCAGTGGATATGGGGGTCCTACTATAGTTTCTTCCTAGTTTAGGGAGCCCTGGTGGTGCAGTGGTTAAATGTCAGTACTGCAAACCACCGGGCTTCAAGGTTCACTCAGCCTTCCATTCTTTCCTAGGTTGGTAAAATTATGTACAGTATGTGTAAATAAGTAACATCTCCTGGCCCTCCTCACCCATCACTTAAAAGGCAGCAGCCAGACTGGGCAAAGGAGCTCTGTTCTGCTGCTGATCAGGGCAAAAGAGGGTGACATTTCCACACCCTTCCCTCCAGCAAGTAAGGCTGCGACAAAGAATTGCGACAGAGGTCCTACTCCTGATTGTCACAGCCTTGCTTGCTGGTAGGAGACAGTTGGAAATGTCATACTCCTTGAGCTTCAGTCAGCAGCTGGACAGACCTCTTTTGCTCAATCCAGTTGCTGGTTATTAAGGTGGGCTGAGAGGCATTTATGTAGTCTTGCAGTAAGACTACACAGTCCTACTGAATACAAAGCAGTTATGGATCTGTAACTCTGCAATACTGAATATCATCATCATTATTATTGATCTATCTATTAAAATATTTATAAACCAGCCTATATTGTGTGATCTCAGTGTGGCTTCCACGTAATAGCTATTTAAACAGGTTGAAACAATTCAAAACATTTTTAAAAAATTTAAAAACCCTAAAACATATTAAACAATTTAACAAGTAGCAATAGCTTAAAAGGTGAAAGCAGTTTAAACCATGTATGTGTACATTTTAGAAAAAATAAATTACACCCCAAAGTTATGCTTTGATTTGTTGCCAGAAAGAAACTATTGGTGCCAGTTAGACTTCCAAGAGGTAAGCATTCTACAGGGCCCTCTCTAGGCCCAAATCCACACTGCATAAATAATCCAGTTTGAAACTGGATTGTTTGCTGTAGTTCCTTCCTACAGAATCCTGGGATCTGTAGTATGTTGGAACACCCACACTCTTGGGCAGGGAAGGCTCTCTCTGGCTTTTCTTCGCAAACGAAGATTCAGGAAGGACTCATCCCGCACTTTCTGCAAGCGCGCTGATGACTAAAAAGGCCAATCTGAGATAAACAAGTCTGGTTGCAGAACGCACAGCAGAGGGTCTCCTTGGGTGATGTTTTTGGGTTGTGATTCTTTCTGCGTTGTCGTTTCTCTTCAAGACTTGTTCGGCGTGAGTTCTCAAATAATGCTGCAGCATTGTGGATAGTGCGTCTCCATGCCTCCCAATGTGAGGCCAGGGCGGACCATTGTTGGTGATCAATTTGGCCGAGCCTGAGATGTTCTTTCAGGGAGTCTTTGTATCGCTTTTTTGGAGCGCCCCTCTTACGCTGACCCGTGGCGAGTTCACCGTAGAGTAGTATTTTTGGGAGGTGATGGTCCTCCATCCGAAAGGCTAAAGACCTTGTAAAACTACAAATCCCAGGGTTCTATAGGAAGGCGCCATGGCAAATAATCCAGTTTCAAACTGGATTATTTGTATAATGTGGTTTTGGCCTAGGACATCCCTCAATGTACAGTACCTCCCTCACTGGTGGGAGACAGTGAACTTTCCCAGGAAGTAGAGTGGTAGTGAGTAAAGCTTTCTCCCCATAAATCACCCCAGTCACCAATCTAGCAGCAGCATTCTGGACCAGCAAAAGCTTCCAGACATGTTTCACAGCCAGCTGCAGAATACTTAGAATACATGCTCTCCAACAGAAATCCAAGACAGGTGTGCAACATGAGAGGAGTTAGGAGAGGCTGCAGCAGTTGGCTTTTGCCTGAACCTACTGGGGAAGGCAAGATTCTGCCCCTTCCTCTCCTCTTCCCCCCCCCCCCCACAACCCCCAGGCTGAATTAATTGAGTGCAAACAACTTCTGCAATTTCAGCTCAGTTTGCACCAATGGAAGTAAGCTGATGACAAAGGAAGAAAGTGTGAGGATCAGAGAGAAACTGGAACATTTTAAAATCAGCTGAAAAAGTGGAATTGAGGATTAATCCAGGCTGCCTCTGCCAAATCAGGTCATTTGGAGGGTATGAGAAGACATTATAGGAGTCCAAACCAGACGTAAATGAGTTATGTGCTTCCATGCAGACAAAAATGTGTCCATGGACATTTCTTTACCAAAGATAGTTCTTCATATTCCCTGTAGCAATGCCTGAAGCCAGAGAAGTTTCAGGAATAGCCTGTTAGGAAGCATGAGCGGGCTACAACCATAATTTTGTGTGGAGCGGTGGGGTGAGGGTTATCCCTCAGAAGTCCTGCAGTTTGCATGGAACTTTTCTGCACAGACCTTTGAATCCAGGCCACTAACTGCCTAAGGAACGAATTATGCAAATCAAGCAAATATTCATGCAGTTCCTTGATTTTCCTGGTGAATTCTAATTGCAAAACTAAACAGGAATAACACTAGCCACCTGGCACTGGGGTTATTTTATGTACTGTAGTAAAATAAAATACAGTGATTTCATATAAAAAGACCATTAAAATAGAATGCCTTTGAGGGGGGAGGGAGGCAAAAAAAAAAAAAATAAGCTAAAAGGGAAGCAAACAGGGGCCCAGTGCTATTCAACATCTTTATCAATGTACAACATCTTTATACATTTAAAAAAAATTAATGTATAAGGGGGAAAATCTGCTTGATTTCTAGAGAGGAAGTAGCAATTAGAGATAGGTATGGCAAAGTCACCCTCTCTGACAGCAGCCTTGCTAACATCTAGGGTTTGCAAGCCTATAGAATTAGTAATTTAGCATCCTAGGGTGGTTCCCAGCAGAGTCCACCAACACTGACATCTGCCTAGAGCCTGGACAAGTTACTTTTTTGGACAACAATTCTCAGAGTAGCCTTGCTGGGTTGCTGGATTCTGGAAGCCACAGTTCAAATAACGAACTTCCCCATGTTCTGCACCAGATGGGTGGCATCGAGTCTCCAACTACAACTCCCAGCAGCTCTACCCAGCCCAGCCAATGATGAAGAATGCTGGAAGTTACCATTCAACAACATTTGGAGGTCTGCATGGTATGCTAAAGGCACCAGATCCTTTCTGTTCTTGGAAGCTAAGCAGGGTCAGCCCTCGTTACTACTTGGATGGAATACCACTTATGAATACCATGTGTCATAGGCTATATTTCAGAGGAAGGAACTTGCATAACCAACCACCTCTGAGTATTCTTTGCCTATGAAACCCTGTGACATTCATGGGGTCACCATAAGTCGACAGGTGACCTGAAGGCACATACACTCACTTCATTCCCACCCCTGTTCTAGAACCCATACCCTCAGCTTATACCCCAAGATCTAACTCTGTTTCTGCAATCCTATGTCTGCAATCAGACCCTCTTTATGCCAGGAACACACACCCTTATTGGTGGCCTACACCAAGCCTGGAGAGATTTGTTGAGTTCTTCATGAAGATCAGAGCAAGATATTTATGTCTTAACTCTGACTGCAAGTCTGTTTTTCAGCAGAGGATCCCCTCCCTACAAACTTGGGAACTCTATCCTCAGAAAATGAGCCAAATCTTTTTAGAATCATAGAATCATAGAGTTTGAAGAGACCACAAGGGCCATCTAGTCCAACCTCCTGCCACGCAGGAATACCTAATCAAAGCACTCCGACAGATGGCCATCCAGCCTCTGTTTAAAACCTCCAAAGCAGGAGACTCCACCACACTCCGAGGCAGTGCATTCCACTGCCAAACAGCTCTTACTGTCAGGATGTTCTTCCTAATGTTTAGGTGGAATCTCTTTCCCTGGAGTTTGAGACCACTGCTCTGTGTCCTGGTCTCTGGAGCAGCAAAAAACAAGCTTGCTCCATCCTCAGTATGATATCCCTTCAAATATTTAAACATGTCACCTTTCAACCTTCTCTTCTCCAGGCTAAACATACCCAGGTCCCTACGCCATTCCTCACAAGGCACTGTGATTCCTTATCTTTCTGCCTTCAAGGCTCCTAGGCACATTGTCTTTTCTACAGAGGAAGGAGCTCAAAGGATTGGGGGACTGTTCCAGAACAAACTCATGAAGCATAGAATAAGACTTCTCTTGGGGCCAAACTGTTGCCTTGCATAAAATGGACAGAAACACTTCAACACCCCCAAACACCTCAGCTGCAACTGTGCATTGCAAGAAAGATAAGTAATTTGGGGGCTGATAAACTTCAGAAGAGTCAGCTTCTGTCACTACTGGTCTCACTGAGGATCTTCTAAAAGCTCCCAAGAAACTCTTAGTACTCCCTGAAACAAAGTTTGAATGCCACTGTTTTAAAAGATTGGTAAGTTGTTTTTATTTGGAGTATGTCCTTCGTAGAAAAAGCATTTAAGTCTTTTGGACAATGGAATGAACAAACAAGTAAGACATTTGTTGTAGTTTTTAAACAAAGCCTGAATCTTTCCTAAATCAGTGACAGGGTTGCATGTCATCCTTGTTCTCTTGATCCTTCTACTTCTTTACTAGATTTTCAAGTACAGTAGTTGAATGTCTGGTGAAATTGTGGGCTAAAAAGATGTAGTGGGGAAGAGGGGGAGGAAGGTAATTATATGCCCACACCCACTCTGAAATATGGGAGGGGACACTTCTCCCCTATAATTACACCCACATAGCTGTTTAATAATGGTTTCTGTGTGTTCTACATGTTGGGCTGCTGCCTGGGGTCAGCTTGTCCAGTCTGCAAATGCCTGTAACTTAAGTTGTTATTACCACGCTATGTCAAATTACACTGTGACATGAAAAGATGCACATGATGTGGGAGCTTAATATTTTCCTCCAATGTCAACCATCTCAAAAGCAAGCATAGGGGGGCAGTCAGAGGTCGAGGTGCTACATCAGTGTCACATAGCATAAATTACCTACCAGCAGAGTTACATTTCGCTTCCATTATCCAACTCCGATGTTGTTGTTATGTACCTTCATATCAGCTCAAACTTATGGTGAGCCTATCCTAAGGTTTTTTAAGCAAGACTGCTTCAGAGAGGGTTTGTCATTGTCTTCCTCTTAGGCCCAGAGAATGTGACTGGTCCAAGGTCCCCAGTGGGTTTTCACAGTGGAGTGGCGATTAGAACCCTGGTCTCTCACAGTCCTAGGGCTTGTCTATACGAGCCCATAAACACGGAAAGCCTCACATTAATGACATTTTGCAGCAATGGCGGATTTTTAACACAAGTCACCTTGCCTGCTCCCCAAAGTGCACCCAGAATTATGCCACATCATGACAAGGCATCATTCCAGCATCATTTCAGGGTGGGAACAGATGGTGGCTCTAAATGTGGAAGAGGAGGGATTTTCCCAGAATGCCTTTCAGAATGAAGGAGGGCTTTCTCTCAGTCCTACCACCTTCACAGGCATGGTTGATGAGGACTCAGGAGAGAGCCTCCTCCATGGCTGCTCCCTGACTGTGGAACTTCCTTCCACGGGAGGTCTGGTTGGCCCCCTCCCTGCTCTCTTTTCATCAGCAGTTGAAGACGTTTTTATTTAGGCAGGTGTTTGAAATGTAAATTTTAATTGATGTGCTGCTTTTATTGTTGGATTTTTATGATTTTATGCTTTTAATTCATTTGTTTTAATTAAATTTAAAAATGACAATTTAATTTAATTCTTTTTTAACTTTTGTACTTATGATGTTTTTAGCTGTACAGTTGTCCCTCCACATTCACGGATTTGACATTCACGGATTTGAGTATTCACGGCTTGAAAAATATTCTTAAAAAAATAACAATCCTAATAGCAAACCTTGATTTTGCCATCTTATATAAGGGACACCATTTTGCTCTGCCATTGCATATAATGGGACTTGAGTATTCACGGATTTGGGTATTCACGGGGGGTCCTGGAACCAAACCCCAGCGAATGTGAAGGGACAAGTGTATTTTTAAACGATTGTAAGCCACCTTGGCCCCCATCTTGGGAGGAAGGTGGGATATAAATCTAATTAATTAATTAATTGAGTCCAAGAGCATTATGGTCAAATAAATGCAGTAGGTGCCCATCGGGAGGAAATGAACACCACTGCTAAAGACTAGCAGTGCAAAACAAAAGCAAAAAGAGGGCGTCATAAAAAACCAAGGTTATTGCCTGCGGCAATCAAGCCCTCCCCATGCTATGTATAGAAGCCAGCTGGCTGGGCAGCTGGTTTCTCTTATGTCATTTTGGTGGTCCCAGGTTAATCCGGGAGGGACCCATTCTGATGACGTAATATCAAAACTGGGGAGATAATGCCAAGGAGCAGGAGAGAGTTGAGAAAGAGGGTTATACTTCCCATATAACTGTTGCCCTCACTCTGAGGAAATGCCCTCTTTCTCCCTCTTTCAGAATTACCTTTGAAATGTCATGAAAAGGAGAGCACTTCCTGATGCTTTTTTCTCTGTGAAAAGCAACTTCCCTTTGCCTCTTTCATTTAACCAAAGTGTCCTAAAACCTACTTCAGTCTCTCTTCATATGTCACATCCCAACTACTCTGAGTTTCCTAACCATCTTTCTTCATATAATGTGATTCATAAGTTTCAGGAAAATGTGGAAATTCTGGTTGTGGGAAATTAATTATAAGGGATCATGCAGCTGAAATACTGGATTATGCTCTGATTGGGACTCAGCAAATGCAGGTAGATTTACCTGACAAAATGTTGCCGGGAACTCTACTGCATGACGAAGCAAAGCCCAGGAACCCAAGGGGTTTTAGAAGTAGCCAAAACATTAGGAAAGTTCAAAATATAAATGAATAGGAGTTGTGTCTGTTTACTTATTTATATAAAATAACCAGAGCTGGAATGTAAAGACATCTGACGAAGTGGAATGGAGTCCATGAAAGCTTATGGTAGAATTTTCTTTTTTCTCAGTCTTGAAGATGTTACAAGATTCCTTTATATCTTTTTATTATTATTATTATTTTGGAACTGAAATTAAATGAAATCTCAATTTGAAATAGAAGCCTGTATACTAGAACTGGGGAAATTTTGGTCCTCCAGATATACTGGCCTACACATCCCCTCAGCCCAACTCAGCATCAACCATGGTAAAGGACTGTGGGAGTTGTAGTCTGAAACATTCGAAACTGACAAAGTTCCACACTATTTATTTAATTTATACTTGCCTTTCTCCTGACAAGGGACTCAAAGAGGCTTACAAAACAGTTCAATTAATCAGGTGGAGTAGATTAGAAATGAAGATAAAATATATATATAGAGAGGGAAATGTCTTGGAAGTCCAGTTCCACACTTATTTCAAGACCTATTTCACTGAACGGGTACTGACACTATAGGATCATCGGGGCGCTCATCCAAAGTAATATAGCAAGCATTCAGTCTTGAGACATTTTAAAAGCTTCCCCTTCCCTATTAACTCCTTTTCTCCCCATTTTCTGAACTCATAAACAAGATGGTAATGATGAAAGTAGCCTAGATTTTCCAACTCTTTCAATGCATGCTGAAGTAAGTGTGAAATTGGAATTCCAACCTATTTTTTCCTTTATACATATATTTTATCTTCATTTCTAATCTACCTCACTTGTACTATTGAACAGGTGCAAAATGAGAGCAACCCAGACAAAAAGTGAAATGGGATGGCAGGGATGTGAACACCAAAATCTCACCACTGTTACAGCTGATTAGCATTCACACACCTGTTTTGTATGCGCTAAACGCATGGTTTCCACTCTGGGTCCTTTACTGTGGTTAAGGCATGGGTATTCCACAGTCTGCTGGAAATGGAATTAAAGGATGCCCCCTGCCCAAAAAACCAACCTTGATTTTACTGTACTGTACTTCTATGAGTCTCACCAGCATTTATATTCCATCCTTTGTTCATAGCAAGACTTTGCTTTTTATTTCCAATATGAGCTTTCATACACATTTCTCATCATGTATGTATTTCTCCAACAGTAAGCATTTTTGCATGCATCCCCCCACTGATTTATGTATGCTTGTGCATATTTTTTTCAGCTATATGGCTTTTTAGGAAGCAAAACCACACTTTTAAAACATATGCATGATATTGTGCATACTTCTGAAATTCAGTTAGCTTCTCAGACATGTGAATTTCAGAAATTTTACAATTAAGTCCTCAGAGGTTCAGAATGCACTCTTTCACTCTCTCTGAGAATCTGAACTCCAGCAAAATTTGTTTCTATCTCTAGCATATCCAATTTGGCATGGACAGTCCCAATTAATCCTCTATCATCCCAATTTTTCAACTCCTTTTAAAAGTCTGAGGTTTCGCTGTCCACTTTCCCCTTTGCCCTCAGTTTACTTCAATGGCTGCAAACCAAGTTCAAAATGTAAGAAGAATTTGCACTCTATTAACTTAGCAGAGGGAAAGAAAAGGAGAGATAGGAATCTTACCATTCCCAGCAGGCTCAGGCAAAAGCAAACTGCTGAAACCTCTCCTAGCTTGTGTGTTCTTCCTCATTAATAGCTTTTGTGAATTTGACCACATTTTGATGTTGCTTGGCCACATGTGTCCTTGTTTTGATCTGTGAAATATTGGAGGGTATGCTCCAGTTTTACATGGAAGAACAGTTGATTTTCCTTGGGTTTTTTCTGGGCTGTGAGGCTGTGTTCTGGAAGAGTTTCTTTCTGACGTTTCACCTGCATCTCTGGCTGGCATCTTCTGAGAATGGTTGGGTAGGAGTGCGGGGGGGTGTTATATACTGTGAGCCCCTGTTGGAGAGGTTATGTAAATTTGTGTATTTGAATGGGTAGTTCCTGGGGGAAGATATGCAAGGAGGATTAGTGTCTGTTTGGCTAATGGTTGGTTAATGATCCATTATCTGCTGGAAATCCCCCTGTCCCTGGGTGGAGTTCATTTGCAAGTGTTGGGTTCTGATTTTAGTGTTCTTCAGGACTGGGAGCCAGATTTTGTTTATTTTTAGGGCTTCTGCTTTCCTGCTGAAGTTGTCCAGGTGTTTGTGGATTTCAATAGCTTCTCTGTGCATTCTGACATGATAGTTGTTGGCCTGGTCCAGAATTTCCTTACCTGTAACTGTGGTTGCTTGAGTGGTCATCTGTGCCCTCATTAAGTTACTGCTATTTTTATCTAGAAATGCTCATGCTCATGGCTTCAGTCTTTATATAATTTTACTGAGACATATGACCCATTCGACAAAGGCCTAGAGCAGGTTTAATTAAAAGCTTCTTCCCCATCAGTTGATGTATTTTCTGCCTCTTAGTGTTCTTCAGTATCACTGCAGCATTAGTGATAAATTACTCCTTAATTACACCAATAAGCTACTTCTCTATCCCTTACAGGCAGGGATTAATTACTGTTTTGCTCTCTGAAGTTTTACTTTTATTGCCACTTCACAATAAAAGAGTAAATGAATAAAATTATTGCCAGGAAATCAGTAATTAAAGTGAAGGATAGGAACTGACTAATTAAGAGGCAACTCAAGAATGCCTTGTCTCTACTCTGCAGGAACAAATTACAGACACTGAAGCCACAATAAGGGAGCTTCTAATTAATGAAACAGTAGCCCTTAAAACCTACCAGGGCATTTTCCAAGTCCACAGGTTGATGCTACAACTGCATTTCAACTGAAAGCACAAATCACTACCAACTGTCTCTGAAACACAAACAATAGTGGAATGCAAGAAGATAGTAATATAGGTTGGCCTGGATTTGCTAGAAAAATGAATGAATGAGAGATGTCAATTATAGAAAAATAGTTAATGTGGAAACTACCACTATAACAGGAACTAGCTATTCCCAATTAAGTCATCCAGAGTGCATGTGCTGCTTTAGTGTATGGTCTAAGGCAAACACGAATTGAATCATTCCTGAGAACTCTGGTAAAATGTCACTCTCCTTGTGCTGTTTTATTGCAAAAGTCAACAAACTGCAAGACAGGTCTTCAGATGATCTGATAAAATTATTGAGCAGAAAATGAAACTGGTCCACATTCATATAAGAGAAACAGCAAAACTGTATGACTTTGTTATTGCTGTTGTTTTTGTTGGATCCTGGACTGATATAAAGGCAGATGATGATGATGATGATGATGATGATGATGATATTCATTTATATCCTACCTTTCCCCCATTACTGAGACTGAAGGCATTTATGGGCTATTAAAACCAGAAAAGATTAAAACCATATCAAAAAAAATCAGTAAAAGTATATAGAAGTTGTTATAAAAAGCAATTAAACAATTTATAGAATTATAACCATTTAAAAACTGGTTAAAAGACAGGATATAAAAACAAAAAATAACCAACTAAAAGCCCACTGTATCCAGTTCCTAAAAGCTTGTTGGAATAGGAAAGTTTTCACTTGCCACAGAAGGTGAGCAGAAAGGAAGCCATTCTAACCTCACTAGGGAGAGAATTCTAACGTCTGGGAGCAGCCACTGAGAAGGCCCTCTTTTTGGCAACCCCCCCCCCCACCAAATATGCCTGGCACTCCAATGCAGCTGCAGCTGCAAATGTACACACTACTAAACTATAACAGCATTTTATGTCAAAAGTTATAATAGCATTTTACATTTTCTTGAAACAAAAACAGAGTTCTACAGCTGGAGTGAATGGTTCAAATCAAGATACATTGACATAACTGTGTCGATTGCTTGGTGTGAGCCTAGTATGAAGGTTACAAGAGCAGAAAAGAAGGACATTTCAAAACAGAGCTATGGAAAATGAATGTGTGTGCATGCATGTGTGTGTATGTGTGTAGTGAAATCTGCTGCTGTTACGTGGTGATAGGGTTTTTTTAAAGCCACAACAGGACTATTGAGAAACAAGAGAGAGGAACAAAGCAAATGTGGGGCTACCCCATGTTTTGCTGAAGTATTTTAAAAAAAAAGGAGGAAAATAAACCCTAAATTGGGTGGGGACTCAAGTAGACTGAGCAGACTGAGTCACTACAGTAAATGTATTATCTATTGGGTGGAGTGGGGAAATAGAGAACAGAATGGAATCCTGGGAAAGAGCATGGCTGGCTGGCTGGCTGGCGAAATCCTGAAGCAGAGCGCTGCACAATGTAAGCTCCCATTGCAAGTCCCTAGTGTTATTACTGAATACAGAAGTCAAACACATTTTTGACAAACAGAGCTTCCTGAAGAGCCAAAAGTCCCTGTGTTCTCCTGATTCTACAAGATGCTCAGGAGGAAGGGCTGAATGAACCACTGACTCCTTGAGGCATTTGCATTTAATAGAATAGAATAAAGTCTTTTTTCAGCACAAATGCAAAGGCATCAGCGAGACCCACAATTAAGAGCTTCAGGGTGTGTGTTAGTTTTGTGGTGCAGGGTGTGATTTCCACCATTCAGAGGGGAGAAAATCCTGACTTTTCACACATCCATGAACACAGCAGGCAAGTGCTTAAGTACTGCAACAAGCCTCTGGCCAAAGTTAAGAAACACAAACAAACTCCATGGGGTTAATGTCATGAACAACCAGTGCTTGGGGCTTCTGCACCTCTAATTGACCATCATCACCACAGACCTCAATGCTACTGGAAGTGAGGGGCGGGAAGGGCAGAACTTGTGGATACTTATTAAGGGCAAACTAAACAAAGCACAGATTCAGATTTCACTTAATCATGCAAACATAGAAATCTGAACACTGAAAATCCTGTTTATTCCTTTTCTTGATTGTAGTTCCCAAAATCCATCAGCATGTATGGCCATTGTGGGGGTATGAGAGTTGCAATCCAAAAAAGGAACTTCCCCATGCTCTGATTATTAATGACTATTCATGATTATTAATGTAGTAATCAAGCATCTGAAACATCTTACAGAATGTCTCATTACTGTTAAACAGCATTGCATATAGTACCATCTTGTTTAACGCCTTACCACAACATGTAAAGAAAGCCAGATTACTACCGGAGAACATGTGAGGATGGTCTGAGGCAATAGGGAATGAACTGCTACACTTAAAGTCATTTGTAGTGAAATCTCATGCATCCTTACTTAGAAGTAACTACAAGTGCACTCAGTCATATTTCCTCCCATATAAGTGGTTAGAGGGTGCCCTCTTTACCAAGTTCATGGAACATGTGAGAGCTAAAGCAATGATGTTTTGAATGGTAACTCTAGTGTTAGGCACTATGTTACACCAGCTCTATTTTTATTTTATTTTATTTTATTTTATTTTAACTGGATGACTTGTTGGTGAATCCCAATCTCCTGTCTAACAGTAGAAGAAGGGTAAACACGCACACATTCCCCTTAAGAATAGTTACCAAACAATTAGATGTTCAGCTTTCTTGCTTCAGTATTGAAACTTTGCTAATATGTACAAAGCTCAGAAATCCTTACGATTAATCTAAGGGGGTTTGATGTAATTTTAGCAGTTTTAAAAACATATTTATTACCTATCACTAAAGTGAAAAATATAATTTTGGGATTTCAAAAGAATCTCTGCTTTGGAAGTGAAGCCTCTCAGATGGAATACCATCAGACTCCAACTTTATCGAGGCCCCTCAGCCATTAAAGATTACACACAACAATATGTATTCACACTTCCTTCTTGTTACACCTGTGTCTTCCTCTGTTCTCTCAATATGCTGTCTTTCTCCTTTTCCTCAATACATTTTGATTTTAATCTTTTGGGGCAATTATAAACTCCATGGTTATATTTGCCTGTAAAGCAACATCTATATACATGGAACCATTATGGTGTAGTGGTTTGAGCACTGGACTATGACTTTAGAGACCAGGGTTTAAATCCCTGCTCAGCCATGGAAACCCACTAGGTGGCCTTGGGCAAGTCACACTCTCTCAGCCTCAGAGGAAAAAATGGCAAATCTCCTCTGAACAAATCTTGCCAAGAAAACCCCATGATAGGGTTGGCCTAGGGTCGCCACAAATCAGAAATAACTTGAAGGAACACAACAGCAAAAGCAACACCTATAGGGTTGCCACTGTAAAAACAACAAAAGCAACTAATACATATCTTGATTATTCTACCTGCCCACTACCATTCTATAATGTACAAATCTACTTGTCATAAAATAATACTTTAGAACTGTTGCCGCAATATTGCCTAATGCAAAATTCAAAGCAAATCTGGGCTATTTCCTTGCACGAAGGTTGTAAGAAATACTGAGTAAAGTAAAAAGAGTCTGAGAGAAGACTAGCAAAAATTCTCAGGGAGGTGATAAAAGTTTCTACTCCCTCCACATTCCTCAGTAATCACTGGATTTTGTCTAAAGAGAAAAAAAGAGAAAGAGAAGCTCATTTGGAGGCTTCTCCTCAGCCAAAACACTGGTGGAATTTCAAGAGGTGCTTTGGTACAACTAGCAACATTTTCCAGTTTAGTTTCGCTCAACCTTAAATAACCTCATGTACACCAACCTGAAATCCCTGGACAAAACTGGGGTGTGTGTGTGAGTGGGTGTACAAACAAGATTTTTAAAACATGAGGAAGGTGAACCGGGGCTCCCCCCACCCAGTGAGATGTGTACCAAAACAATATCCAAACAGACATTCACAAGACAATCTGTTGCTCAGAAATCCCAAGAATACAAAGACTAGATGACCAAAATTTTCAGCATCCTTAATCTTGGCATGATTTCAAGAGACCCATAATCAAACAGTTTACAGATTGTTTAAATGATCTGTAGTTCATTCAGAGCAATTCACCACACACATCCCTGGACTGATTATATTTTAGCTGTTCTTTACTAAACAGGAAGGTGAACAAACACAATTATCCCCAAATGGCTCTGAAGCAAATAGTATTTCTGGGCACTGTTCTAAAGAGGAAAAAAATAGCAACAATATTAATTTTATCCTCATAAATGCAAGAGGTTATATTGACGATGTAAAGCTATAGTTGTTATTACACCATCCTCCATTTCACCCACAATACACAAGAGAATTCTTCTGACGTTGTAAAGGCAACAAAGTGAGTCTGTGATCCTATACATTTATAGGATACAATTGAGTTCAGTGAGGCTTACTTCCAAGGAGTCAGGCACAGGATTGCACAAAGAAGAGAAGCAGCCAATCCTCTAGAATCTCTCTTTAGTTTTTCCAATATGCAAAGAAAGCTACACAAAAGTTCCCCAAAGCCATTCACAGAGTATTCGAACCTGAGTTTCATGTTACAGTGGTACCTTAGTTATTATAAGACACGCTCTTGTTTTCCAGATATAATTGCAGCAAGCTTCCTCCCTTAGAACCCACTGCTTTCAGCAGTGCTAAAAGTCCAATGCTGAGAAGAATTAACATCAGACTTAAATTCCAGATATTGGGTTTTTTTAATTGCTACAGTTACTACTGTAATTCATAAAACTGCAACAGCCATAAATGCTGTTTTGGACACACACGCCCCCATAGCCTACTTGTCATAAAACCAGATTTCAATGAAACCAAGAGCAAAAAAAAAAAAAAAAAAAAAATCAAATATCCTAGACATATACAAACATTTATCCAATTAGTGCCAAAAAAAACCCCAAACAAACTCACACTCTGTTGCACTATCCTATAATAGTGCCACACTTCTCCAGTCAATCTCTCTCTCTCTCTCTCTCAAAATCTCAAATCCAGCCTCCCCCAAAAAACTATGCACAAATTGAGATGTTTCTATCTGCCTGTGTCTATATGAGTTTGACATTCAGCCCAGATGCCAGCGTTTGGGAAGGATTCAAGTAGCAAATCAAAAACGGAGGAATGGCAGCTTCTCCTCTGAATAGCAATTAACAAACCATGTTGCCTGTGATAGACTGGTAAAAGAGGAGAGCAAAGTGAAACCCACCAAGGCTCTCCAGGAAGACTTGTAGCCAGCATCAGCATCATTGCTGTATCGTTATTATTCCTAATTGACCAAATTAGCTTCAGTACCTAGAAGGAGCCAGGATGCCTCCATGGGATCAAATCAACTGGAAAGCTTCGAAAAGAGGCAAGATCACCACTAATCAGCCTTCCAGGAGGAGGTGGGTGGGGGGAAATACACCCAGCGGAGCAGTGAAAGGGGGAGAGCCCGACCTACCTGGGCCACTCGTCTTTCTTCCTTTCCCCCCTTGGCTTTAACAGCGCATTGGCCCCCCAAGGCGCCTTCTTTCTCCCCAAGAGCCTCTGGAGCGCAATGGAGGAGCAGCCGGCCGGTCCCTCATTGGAGAGGAAAGTTAAGCCCTTCTAGGAGCGGTTCGGAAGATCTCCTCCCACCGCTCCCGGCCAACCCCAGGAATTTAGTTGGCAGCCAGCCCTGGCTGTCCACCTGTACGGAAAGAAAGTCCGCGCCCGCTTGCGAGGCTGCTTCTTCCTGCCTTCTCCGCTGGAAAAGCCTCGTTCCCGAAAGAGAGGCTGGCTCCTGCCTTGGCTTCTTGGGCGCTCTCGCCCTGGCTAGCCAAGCGCACAGGCGCCGGAGCGCAAAGCGAAGATGGGGGAGCCCTTCCCCTCTGAGACAGACCCCAAGGCGACAGGCTTGCCTTTGCCACAGTCACCACACACATCCCTGGATCCCAGGGAACCATCCATCCCCCCCCCCCGCTACCTGTCTATGAATGATTAAAGGTCATTAAATACACTTGAAGAAAACGGTTCGATTCTCAAGGCTTGGGTTAAAAGCCAGGTTTTAATGGCTGGTTTCAATCTTCCATGAGTTATCCATGTGAGAAAAGGTACTGATGTGAATAACCCCCACACATTATTCATATCAATTACCTCTTCCTTCATGAAATATCTTTGAATATATTCATCCTCTCTCTGTCTCTCTCTCTGTCTCTCTCTCTCTCTCTCTCACACACACACACACACAGACACAACTCATGGGAGATTGAAACTAACTACTCAAAGGGTGCATCCACACTAGAGAAATAACCCAGGTTGAAACTGGATTTTCCTTGGGGGGTTTTCCGGGCTTCACAGCCCGGAAAAAAACCAAGGAAAATCTATGGATGCCGGCTATGAAAGCCTTCAACTTCACACGAAACTGGATTATTTGTATGCCTCCTTCCTATGGAATCCTGGGATTTGTAGTTTGGGGAGGCACCAGCACTCTTTGTCAGAGACGGCTAAAGACCTTGTAAAACTATAAATCCCAGGATTCCATAGGAAAGAGCCACGCAAATAATCCAGTTTCAAACTCGATTATTTGTGTTGCATGGATGGCTCTTTGTGCCTTGGGGGGATCTAATGATTTTGCTCAAATCTATGCCAGCTGTAAACTGTTTGACTTTGTTTTAACTATTAAATTGTTTAATCTGTTTTTAGGCTATTTAAATTATTCCTCACTGTTTAACATTTTAAATGGTTCGACAGGGCTGTGAACAGATTGTATCTGTGTGCCACTCTGAGATCCTGTGATATAGGGTTGGATATAAATATTTTGAGTCAATGTGGTGTACTGGGTTGAGGACTGGATTAGGGCTCTGAGAGACCAAGGTTTGAATCCCTACTTGGCCATGGAAACCCCCCAGGCGACCTTGGACAAGTCACACTCTTTTCAGCCTCAGAGGAAGGTAATGGTAAACCCCCCTTGAACAAATCTTGCCAAAAAAACACACCAAACACCCATGAGAGGGTCACCTTTGGGTCACCATAAATCAGAAATGACTTGAAGGCACACAACAACAGCAACAATAAATGCTTTGATAAATAATATAACAAACAATGATATGGTAAACCTAAATGTATGTAGTTTATATAATATTGTCAAGACAGCATGAAATAAATATAGGGACAAAGGTCCATAATACAAACAAATGTAATCTGGAAAGTATTGTCCAAAAGTCTTCACATTTGGTGTCCTACTGCAGAAACAACTTGAAAGGCTGTAAATGTTGACAGACTGTAGAAGTAACCTTTAATAAATCTCAAAAACATGTATCCTCTCATGAATGAAGCTAACAGCATTAGTTTATCATCAAGTCGCATGCATATTCTACATGTGCTTTATTCATATTATTTCTTTATGTGTTAAGAATTATTTTATTTTGTGTATTATATTTATATTTATATTTACTTCTTCATGAGGTATGATTAATCCCCCTACCCATTGTGTGTATTAGATATTGTGTATCTTTTGGAGACCCTCCTGCAGTTTTGTCATATTAATAGGTATAACTGATGCACCATAACTCAAAGCACAATGGGCATTCAGACACTGGCTAGGAAGCACTGGAGCACAACAGAAGTGGCATCAAAGAGCCCAACGCACATTACAAGTGCCCATTGCACATCAAAAATGCCTGATGCACACTGCAACACTCTTGCTGGTGCCCTGATAAGCAACTTCATAATGCACTAACAGGGGTTTGTTGCATTTCTGCTAAGGATGAATACAGTTAGGCAATGTAGACTGTGATAAAGAATCTCAGCCATTGTCTCGATGTTATGGAATCCTGGGATTTGCAGTTTGGTGAGATACTTAGAATCTTCCATTGGAGTAGACTGGACCAGTGGTTCTCAACCCATGGCCCTTCTGATGTTTTGGACTCCCAACTCCCAGAAGCCCATGCCAGCATAGCCAATAGTAAATAATTCTGGGAGTTAAAAGGCCAAAATATCTGAAGGGCCAAAGACTGAGAATTATGGAATACAACCTCTCCAGCAGAGAATGCTGATTCTGTCAACTAACTACAAATCCCAGATTTACATAGGATGGAGCCATGGCAGCTAAACCTGCTGTCAAGCTGCTATAATTGTGAAGAGGGGTGGGGATACATAGTCTATTTCACACTTCAGGATTCTACCCCTTCATTCTGCTGTCAATCAGGCCATCATCTTCAGCTTAGCCAGAAGGTGAAGGTAGGAGAATTCTAGAGTATATAGAATCATAGAATCATAGAATCATAGAATCATAGAATTGCAGAGTTGGAAGAGACCACGAGGGCCATCCAGTCCAACCCCCCTGCCACGCAGGAAATCACAATCAAAGCATCCCCGACAGATGGCCATCCAGCCTCTGTTTAAAGACCTCCAAGGAAGGAGACCCCACCATGCTCCGAGGGAGTGCGTTCCACTGCTGAACAGCTCTTACTGTCAAAAAGTTCCTCCTAATGTTGAGGTGGAATCTCTGTTCCTGGAGCTTGCACCCATTGCTCCGTGTTCCAGTCTCTGGAGCAGCAGAAAACAAGCCTGCTCCATCCTCAGCGTGACATCCCTTCAAATACTTAAACAGGGCTATCATATTGCCTCTAAACCGTCTTTTTTCCAGGCTAAACATACCCAGCTCTCTAAGTCTCTCCTCATAAGGCATTGTTTCCAGACCTTTCACCATTTTAGTTGCCCTTCTCTGGACACGCTCCAATTTGTCAATATCCTTTCTGAATTGTGGTGCCCAGAACTGGACACAGTATTCTAAGTATTATTTTGGATTACAGGTCCAGGAGGTCATATTTTAGATTGCTCCTTCCATGTAAAATTCCTGTTGAGTATCACACATGGGAGATAAAAGTTTAGTGTACAGTACTCTTTTCCATGCATGCTTCAGAATTCTACCACCTCAGTCTTTGTTGCCATGTGCCTTCAACTTGTTTCAAGCTTATCATGTCCCTAAAGAAGACCTACCATGGAATTTTCTTTGCAAGATTTGTTCAGAGGGGGTTTGCCATGGCCATCCTCTGAGGCTGAGAGAGTATAACTTGCTCAAGGTCACCCAGTGGGTTTCCATTGCTGAATGGGGATTTCAACGCTGGTCTTCCAACGTCCAAGTCCAACACTCAAACCTCTGAGCTCCACCAAAGCACAGCAAATGGTGCTAGATCAGCATACCCTCTAACTGCCTCAGTTTGGCAGTGAGGCCTAGGAGCTCTCTCACCAAGAGTTGTAAGTGTCCCTCCCTAAACTGCAATCCCAGGATTCCAAAGGGGGCAGCCATAGCAGTTAAAGTGGAATAATAGCACTATAACAGTGTGGTGTGATAACCTCCGTAGATGGGCATACTTCCCAGGTCAAGCCTTACTGCAGACATGCTGCTGCAACCTGACACCTAAAGTCTGTGTGTCTCTCCTGCCCTCCTTCACCATCCTCACAGGGCCTATGAAGCTAAAAAAAATCCAGCTAGACAGAGGACAAGGAGGTACAGGAGGCTTGGGAGGGGTGAAAAAACATTGTAAAAAGGAGTTTCTTTGCCACAGGGATTGTTAACTGAATTATGCCTGTAAACTTCATAGAACTTATTTCTAACTGAGGTATACTCTTTAATTTTTTATGAGTAATGCATTATTCATGAGTAACATAACATCATATTAGTGCTTTATTATCAACACTATTTTTAAAAAGGAAAAGCACTAAAAATGTCCAATCCCGCCCCTTCCCCAGTGGTTTTATAATAATGAGTAAATGATAAAATTATACCGCTTTCAACAGAGACCAGGAAATTGCAGGGGGGGGGCATGCCTATTTTATCCTTACCCAGTTCCCACAAATGACCTCGCAGACCTCCATTTTTAAACAAATGGCAAAAAACCTAGTGGTTGTCTAAACGGTGAAAATAATCCTCATAGAAATTGCATGGAAGGCAATCTGTCTAAATGGACATTCTCCTTGACATGTATTATTCAGAAGGCGGGGAGCCAAATCCACCGTAAACTCCATCAGAGAAGCCTTTGGAGCTTTTCCCAGAATTTTTAAAAAGCTCCATAGGGGATGCGAATGTCCGATCGTTAAGACAGTTGCATTCAAACTGCTGTGATGAGGCAGCGCAAGGTGATTGGCTGGATGAACATGGGGGTGGGGCTTGCAAACAAGGAAAGCCTTTTGCCACCATGTTGGATTTTCGGTTAAGTGAGAGATCTGTAAGGCGATAAAACAACGATCTTTTCCTCTCTTTTCTTCTTTTTTCTTTTGTAAACATGAAGTATTTGCTTGTGCGCACCATGGTAAATGGTTTTTTTAAAAAATTGGCGGCGGCAGATTTCAAAGCGCCAGTAATTCACTCGTGGCCACCATCTTGGCTAGGGGGCATGTGAAGTTTATGGGGGCTCTATTAACCATAAAGACAGATCGAAGCGCTGTGAACTGCTTTTTCTTCAGAGCAAATTGGGGTTTCCCCCCTCATATAGACGAGCCCTTAGTTAAACCTGGCCAGAAAAAATATCCAAACTGCCACAGAAATGCAAAAGGGTTATTTTCCCTCACTACCTTCTAATAATTCCCAGCCCTGAAAATGGCCAATTTAGGGAAAAAAGTAAAACTGGAAGTGACTTTACATTCCTGCATGTTGCCAGGCAGGCACCGGTGTGTGTGTGTGGGGGGGTAGCCCTGACCTTGCTGTAATTGCCCAACCCTGGTTGACATCTTTTTCTTTAGAACCTTGAAAAGGTAATGATAATAAGCCTTTGCTATTTTAAAAAAAAATACATGGTACAAACATAACATGTCACATATAGTATCACTACTTTGATTCTGGCACTTCCAAGCTCTGGATGGAGCTAACTGTTAATACAGGGTGCCTCCCACAAATATCTGCAGGGGATACTTTCCTGGACTTACTGTTTATAAGTGAAACCATGGATAATAGCAAACCCTATTAAATTGAAGGACTTTCTGTACAAACATCCCATAGAATTGCATTGGAGGACCAAGTTATTCCTAGAGAGGACACCTCTCTAGGCATTTTCCACCATGACTCTATGGTATTAAGTCAACTCTTACTTACAGCAGTTCTATCCTAGGGTTTTCTTAGCCAGATTTATTCAGAGGGGGTATGCCGTTTCCTTCCTCTCAGGCTGAGAAAGTCTGACCGAGGTCACCCAGTCACTCCATGAATGAGGAAGGGATGAGATACCAACAGGAAGTTCCCAGTTTAGAATGTACCCCCCATATGAATTTTAAAAGTGGGATTTAAATTAGGCACTTTCTCCATCTCCCCAACCTCAACTTCAGTCCTTCCATATGCATTATGGGGGTAAACATATTGACCCTGCTCTTTGGACGCACTACAGAACACAGAGGGCCCCACTGTTGTATTTTTGGTTCCTATGGAACTCTAGAGGACAACCACCACACCTTGGTGGCTGCCCTTTTTTTGCGTGAAAGGAGTGATGTCTCACTTCCATTCATCTTTCTGGCTGTTTGGGGGCAGGCTTGGCTGTTTCGGAGTGGGAGCACACCAAGATAGCATGCAACAGATCCATGAAGGGGTTTTTATCCTTGGGAAAAAAAATTAAGCCAAAAAGTCCAGCATGACTCAGCTAACAGAAATTAAGAAGGAGAGCCCCGGGGGGGGGGCATGCATGGAACACCCCTTCAGAGCTGCCTGACTCCCACCCCGACTTACAAAGCTATTGTAAGTATTGAGATAAGGCTCATGAAGAATATTCTGTGATTCTATAGGGATGCTGTGATCGTGATTTCCTGCATGGCAGGGGGTTGGACTGGATGGCCCTTGTGGGCTCTTCCAGCTCTACAATTCTATGATTCTAAGACATTTGAACACTTAGCTGTTGAATTGCTAAGAGCTGACAGCTGGAATTCAGCATGGATCTTACGTCTTTGTAAATGGACTTACACGTGCGGAAAATAATACGAGAATAGTTTTGCAATGTCCATATTCACCTAGGCGCTGCTATGACGTTACAATGTATGGGTGCATGTTGCACAATGGTAGCCAGTGGCACTGATGTGCAATGGGCACCAGCATACATTGAGGCACTCCTGATGCACATCCAGACACTAGCTAGGAAGTGTCAGAGCGCAACAGGAGTGCATCAGAAGTGTCCAACGCACATCACAAATGCCAAATGTGCATGAAACGTGCCCACTGTGCATTAGAAGTGTCCGATGTGTATCAAAAGTACCTGACCCACATTCGAAGTTCCTGATGTGCACTGGAAACACCCAATGTGCACCGGAACACTTGCTAGTCCCAGATGTGCAATTTTTTTTGCAATTCAGTAACAGTTTTTTTCATTGCATTTCTGCAAAATAGCTATGGATTCATAAAGTTACAAACCATAGAACATGATGTAGAATCTCAGCCATTATCAACAACGTTTACAGCAACAACAACACTTAACAACAACACTATTGGCAATAACAGTAACTTTATCCTTGAGAAAAGTCTTTGATTTATTAAGAACAGAACTACTGAAATGTGAACATTTTCAAACGATGAATAAATAGTAACCCTCCTGGTAGGACGTTGGGCGAGGCTCTAGTTTAATTGCAGACGTCAAATGCCTGGGACTTTAAAACAAAAAAACAAAAAACCCTTTCAGGAATACTTTGGTTTCAGAACATCCTTTCCCACCTTCTCTTAAAACCCCACACCCAAGCTACTATCAGCACCTCCTCGGACTCCTGGGTTTTCTAAGGAGTGTCTGGGTACATTAATCAGAAAAGCCAGTGCAAACCATATGCCTGGGCCCAGATAAGGTCCTAGCAAAACTTGGGCAGTGTCCAGTAAATACCAATCCACCCAGCCTTGTAAATGCAGAAGAAAAGAAAAGTGCCTCCCACTGGCGTTCCTGTTATATCAGCCCTAAAAGGGACACACCCTTTAGTAGCTGCTTTCACACCCTCCTTTTCAGCCCACCCATCCAGACTTCTGTTAGGAGAGGGAGATGTACACAGAATGCATAAATTTGTCATGTAGGGACAGCACATACCCTCCAACATTCCACAGAGGAAAACTGGGACATGTGGGGCCAAGCAACATCAAAGTGTGGCCAAAATGGCAGACATTATTAATGAGGAAGAAGTCACAAGCTAGGAGAGGGTACAGCAGGTTCCTTTTACCTGAGCCTACTGGGAAGAGAGAGCCAGTGTGGTGTAGTGGTTTGAGAATTGGGCTATGACTCTGGAGACCAGAATTCAAATCTCCGCTCAGCTATGGAAAGCCAGTGGGTGACTTTGGGCAAGTCACATTCTCTCAGCCTCAGAGGAAGGCAAAGGCAAACTCCCTCTGAACAAATCTTGCTAAGACAACCCCATGATAGGGTCATCTAAGGGTCGACATACTTTGGAAACAACTTGAAGGCACACAACAACAATAAACTGGGAAGGGCAAGCCTCCATCTGATCGTCTCTTCTACCCACTGCTGAGTTAAAGGAGTGCAAAGAACTTTTTCACCTTGAATTCACTTTGCAGCAACTGAAGTAAACTGAGAAGAAGTTGGGAGAATGAGAGAATAACTGGGACACTTTAAAAGCAGTTGGAAATGTGTGAAGACGGAAGACTACAGTAATTAGGACGGTCCCTACCAAACTTGGTCAGCTGGAGGGTATGACAACACAGTAGGTAGAGTATTTCTGATGAAGGACGAGCTTTTACACCCAGGAATTCATGGTTTGTGCTTCTTCCTTTTTAGAAAGGGGGGGGTGGACAACACAGGGGTCAGGAGAAATTTTTCATACACATCTCCATACCCACAGTGGTGCACACCCTTCCATAACCACAAACTTGGTAGTGATGTGACATTATTTCTGTATTCATTTTCAGCTGTTAGGAAGAATCAGTGAAGGCAGGGAGCAAAACTGCCTCATTTTGCAGCCATTTCAGCATTCTTTTTGGCAGTTTTAGGACCCAGATTTTTTTTTAAATGTGGGTGGGTCTGAAGGTTCATGGGGGTGTCCTAGGAGACACAAAGGGCCACAGAAGAGGGATTGGGGCCCCATGTTGCAAACATGTTTCACTTTCCCTGTGTCTCTTTTCAATAACAATGTTCACTTAAGCTCCAAACAGTGTAAGCCACTGTTGGGGTCCTCTGGCGCTTTCTTCCATGTAGAGTCCTGGACTTCTGCCCCCAAATCCTGCCCTAACTGCATCCCTAATACACACAGAATGCCTTGGGCACAGAGGGAAGTCTTCAGTTAAATCCCAGGATATTGCCAGCCCAAAGGACCAAAAAAAGAAAAAACTCAGTTGGAGACTCCAGTGAGATGTCCAAAATAGTCCAGAAAGTGCTGGGCTACATGGACTGATGGTCTGAGCCAATAGGGTCGCCACCACAACACACATACATACAAAGGGACAGATTCACACTGCGTTACATTTTGCCTGTTCTTGCAGAATAAAGCTATAAGGATGTGGGCAGAACAACCATTATAGCTTGCCCAAGCAAGGTGTGGCTGTATTCATACACTGCACAGTTTGCACAGAGCAGAGTTAAACTGCAGAACTCAGGGCTACAAGATGTAGCAATAGTTGCCAAGTTAGATGGCTTTCTAAAGTGGATTAGATAAACAGTACAAGTGCAAGTGAGTTCTAGTACTTTGAGAGTTGGACTAGGATTCTGGGAGACCAGGGTTCAAATCTCTGCTCAACCACAGAAACCCAGTGGGTGGCTACAGGCAAGTTACATACTCTCAGCCTTGGAGGAAGACAATAGCAAACCTCCTCTGAATTAATCTTGCCAAGAAAGCCCTAGGATAGGGTTGCTATTAGTCAAAGTTTCTTTGAAGGCACATAAAAACAAAATAAACACATGGAGATTAGGCCATTAATGGCTATTAATCAGGATATTATTTGTTGTTGTTAATTGCCATCATGTTGACTTGCACATAAGATAACCCTATCAATGAGAGACCTCCAAGACACCCTATCATCAACAGCTTTGCTCAGGTCTTGCAGACTCAGGGCTGTAGCCTCCTTGATTGAGTCTATCCACCTGGAATGCAGTTTTCCTCTTTTTCTACTGCCTTCTACCGTCCCAAGCGTTATTATCTTTTCTAGTGAGTCATGTCATCTCATGATATAGCTAAAGTACAACAGTTTCAGTTTAATCATCTTGGCTTCTAGGGAAAGTTTAGGTTTGATTTGTTTTAGGACCCATTTATTTTTCTTTTCAGCAGTCCATGATATCTATAGAACTCTTCTCCAGCACCACATCTCAAAGGAGTTGATTTTCTTCATATCTGTTCTCTTCACTGCCCAGCTTTCACAACCATATATAGAAACTGGAAATAATATGGTTTGAACAATCATAATTTTAGTATTCAATGATTTATCTTGACATGTCAGGATCTTGTCTAATTCCTCCATAGCTGCCCTTTCAAGTCCTAGTCTTCTAATTTCTTGACTGCAGTCTCCATTCTGATTAATGACTGAGCCAGGATATGGAAAATCTTGAACTATTTCAGTGTCTTCATCATCTACTTTAAAGTTGTGTAAATCATCTATGGTCATTATTTTTGTTTCTATAATGTTCAGCTGTAAACCTGTCATTGCACTTTCTTCCTTGACTTTCATCAGTAATTGTTCCAAGTCTTTGCTACTCTCTGCTAGTAGTATGGTGTCATCTGCATATCTTAAATTGCTGGTGTTCCTTCCTCCAGTTTTCATGCCTCCTTCCTCCAAATCTAATCCTGCTTTACATATGCTATGTTCAGCATACCCTCCAAAATGTCACAGATGAAAACCAGGACATGTTGAGCCAAGCAACACCAAAGTGTGGCCAAAATGGCAAGAGTTATTAATGAGGGAAAACACAGAAGCTAGGAGAGGTTGCAACAGTTTGCTTTGGTCTAAGCTTACTGGGAAGGCAAGATTACACTCTTTCCTTTCCTCTTCCCCTGGCTGAGTTGAGTGTAAACTACTTTATACTTTGATCTCATTTTGCAGCAACTGAAATAAGCTGAAGACAAAGGTGGAAAAGAGAGAAGGAGAGATAAATTGAGACATTTTCAAAGCATCTGAAAAGGTGGGACAACAGAGGATTAATGGGGCTGTCCCTGCCAAATTGGGGCAGTTAGAAGTTATGAGATAGCTAAAAATCCTTCCAGTAGCAGGGGCAGTGTTTCTCTGTACTGTATATAATTTGCAGTGGAATGCAAGTCAGGGGTACAATTGTAGTCATTTCCTGCTTGTTGGCTTCCTGTAGGCAAGTGGTTGGCCACTGGTTTAGGCTGGCCATTGGACTAGATCCAACATGGCTCTTCTTACGTTCACTTAACTCTCCTTTGTCTTTTTATGTTCTGTTTCCTATTACAGTAACCTAGGAGAACCAAAAATAGCCTCAAGATATGAACAGGCCAGTGTGCCCTCAGCTCACAGCCCTGATGATTAAACTTTCCCCTTGCCTTTTCAAATTGGCCCCAGCCGGATCAATCAATGGCCAAGTGTCTCAAGAATCTTTTCCTCTATGGAAATCCTGTCTGAGCACTGCACTTGTGAAGCTGTGCTACAGGCCTCCTAGTCATCAGATTTACAGCAGGTGAGGAGTGGAGGCAAGAACTACTCCATGGTGACAGTGTTGGCATCCACACCCAGCATCTTTGGGTCATTGCCATAGCATCAGCACATCAGCAGGGCCCATCACTGACACCTCCCTGGAAGTAACAACAACAACTAGGCACCGGGTATGGAACCAGCTGGTAAATACAATATCTGTTAGCTCTTTGGCATGGCATCTCACTTAAAAACTTAATAAACTTAATTCTGGAGATATTTTATACTGAAATCCCAATTTAAGCCAATCACTTTTAATAGAAAAATACATTTAATTCAGTTACTGTAGTGAGTTGGGCCTCTGCCAGCAAGCACATGGGTTTTGGAGTCCTTGTTAGTCTTTGGAGGTTTTTAAAGAGAGGCTGGCCACATTGTGATTCCACTTAGGAAACACTTCCTGACAGTAAGAGCTGTTCAGCAGTGGAATGTACTGCCTGGGAGTGTGGTGGAGTCTCCTTCTTTGGAAGTTTTTAAACAGAGATTGGATGGCTATCTGTCAGGAATTATTTGATTGTGTTTTCCTGCATGGCAGAGGGTTGGACTGGATGGCCCTTGTGGTCTCTTCTCAACTCTATGGCCAAGTGTTGAAAGCTTCCTGGGGATGCAAAAGTGTTAACTTGTATTAGTGACCTTGTTGGATACTTTTTGCATTCAGTTTGGGGCTGGGAAAAGATATGAAGGCTGAGAACCAAATGGAGGAGTGATTCCCCCCCCCTTTGTTGTTGTTTGTACAGTTCTTACAGCTATTGGGGGGGGGCAGGAATGGGTCATGCTTGTGTGTTGTGCTTGCACACTCTGATTTTCTTTGTTTGTTCCTGCATATAGAGCACCTGGGAGACAATCTTCCATTGGCCGCACCCTGGGAAGGGTGCATCTCAATCCATGGGCTCTGTTTAGGCAATGATGGGGAATTTGATTGCTGGCTGGGAATAGTTTGAGAAGAATTAGTTGTTTAGAGCCCAATTCTACCACTGGCTGTGAAGAGATGCTGGGCCCAAGTAGCAAAATGTCTGGAATGCGTCTCTACTGTGTATCATCTGCTGCATAATTTACTACTGTACCAATACATTTACCCTATAGCAATGACGTGTACCAGTGCCCAACTCTTGGATGTTACTGAAACTACATTCACTTCTGGTACATGACAGCTACCTCTTTTTGTTAGCAAGTTTCCAACTTAATTCATAACTTAATTGATTTCAAATAGTTAGTTCCTACCACTGACCAGAAAACACCAGTAAGCCAACCTGAAGGGCACAGGGATTTTCAAAAAGGTGTTCATCCATCTTCCTGTGTTGAAATGAATTGCTTGTAGATTCATGCTTATAAAACTTCCTTCCTCTGCCCTTCATCCTTCCCTTCCTTGTTTTAGCTTCAGGAAAATATTTAATATTGCTTCTACCAAACTAAAATAACCAGTTGACCTGATTCCCCCCACCCCCTGCGTCCTCCAGAACATGTCTTAAAATTGCTCCTAGCAGAGAACATACTGACCGAGTTTCAGTTGGAAATGAAATTCTTTCTGGCCAGAATACAAATTCAGTGGGGATGGGGGGTGGGATTATATCCTTATGTAGAAAATTGGCTATGGTCCAAGCAGTAAATGACTGTCTCTTCTAAGCAGCCCCACTGCATTGTACACTGTCAAACGGATGGTCATTCTCAGCATCTCACAAACTGTTTTTCAGTCTTGGTTGAAAAAAAAAAGATATGCAGATTTTATGTACTTCTAGCAGAGTTTGATGATGTCTGCACTTATGCTGTCTCTTCCACATAAATTGGACATGGGGGGGGGGCAAAGAATTTAATCTCAGGGCTCAAAAAGTTACCTACTTTTGAAAACAGTGAGGTATAGTTATAATTCATTGTGTGATAGCTGTCCGATATCATAACTAAAGTTTTAAGAATGTGGTACTTTTAGTTACTGAAAGTAACTAAAAGTCTAAACTAAAAACTAAATAAAAACACTGAAACTTTATGAACCGCTAGCCAGTAGTACAAAATACACCTGCCACCCATTGGGTTGCCAGGTGAATCAAGGGACAGGGGTCCTGTACTTTTAATGGTTGTGTATAAGAAGGCATTTCTGCAGGTATTGCTTTGTTACCTGGCTGCATAAAAAGTGACACCTGCTGAAGATCCTGCTTCTTCTTTGTAGCCATTAAAGGTACAGGAGCCCTGTCTTCTGCTTTGACTGGCAACCCTAGCCAGACAAGCACCTCATTATCACATCAACACTCAGAACATAACAGCAGGCAGCAACAAGAGGAACAGCCCAAGCCGGTCTGTGGATTTTTCTGTTCGTTGTGGTGTGTTGTGTATGTGTGTGTTTAATGGTTTCTGTTTTAACTGGTTCTAATTTTCTTGATTCTTTAATCCCCTTTTAATTTTTATATTTTGTGAATTTTTAACAATGTGTCTTTTAATCTGTTCTAAGCCTTTTTGAGTCCTGAGCTGGGAAAAAGGTGGGATATAAATAAATATAGTAATAATAAAAATAACAGTACTGTAATAGCCATGTAATATTCTTCCCCAACCATTTAGTGAGGCCACACAGCCATAACTATTAAAGTTATATAGGCTCTTGGCCAGAAGGTTTATACTGTTGAATCTTACTCCTGGTCCACCAAATATAACATGTTAGAATTAATGGTATGAACATCACTCCTCTTCCTATCTGGAAGAATAATACAGTACAGTAATATTGTTGTTAAAACCGTGATAAGGGGATGGGAGAACAGTACAAGGCCTTTTTTTTTCATATGCGTGAACATGTGCGCACACACACACACAGACAGAAGTTTTATACTGTATATTGAATCAGCCTTTCTGGTATATTCAGGACGCCCTTCCAATCATAATGATTAAAAACAATTGTTGTTGGCTGGGATTGCAGTTATGGATTCATGACCTGGAGTTGTTGTTAACTGCTATCAAGTTCACTTCAACTTATGGCAATCCCATGAATGAGAGACCTCCAAGTCAGCATCCTATTATCAACAACCCTGCTAAGGTCTTGCCAGACTCAGGGTCATGCCTTCCTTGACTGAGTCTATCTATCTGGAATGGGGTTTTCCTCTTTTCCTACTGCCTTCTACCTTCCCAAGCATTATTGTCTTTTCCAGTGAGTCATGTCTTCTCATGATATGGCCAAAGTAGGACAACCTATGTTTAGTCATCTTGGCTCTTAGGAAGAGTTCAGGTTTGATTTGCTCTAGGACCCATTGATTTGACATTTTGGCAGTCCGGGGTACCCTTAGAACCCTTCTCTGGCACCACATTTCAAAGGAGTTGATTTTCTTCCTATCAGCTTTCTTCACTGTCCAGCTTTCACAACCATACATAGAAACTAGAAATAACGATGGCATGGACAATCCTGACTTTGGTATTTAATGATATATCTTGCCATTTCAGGATCTTGTCCTTCCTAGCTGCCCTTTCAAATCCTTGTTTTCTTCTGATTTCTTGACTGCAGTCTCCATTCTGATTAATGACTGAGCCAAGGTATAGATCATCTTTTGACTATTTCAATGTCTTCATGGCTTACTTTAAAGTTATCTAAATCATCTGTGGTCAGATTTTGTTTTCTTAATGTTCAACTGTTAATTTGCCTTTGCACTGCTTTTACTTTCTTCAATAGCAGTTCCAAGTCTTGCTATTTTCACCTAGTAGTATAATGTCATCTGCATACAGTATCTTAAACTGTTTATATTCCTTCCTCCAATTTGCACATCTCCTTCCTAATCTAATCCTGCTTTACGTATGATACATTCAGCATACAAGTTAAACAGGGTGTTAAAATGCAGGCTTACCTAACTGCTTTGCCAACTGGAACCAATTCTGTTTCTCTATAGTCTGTCCTAATAGAGGCCTCTTGTCCTGAGTACAGGTTACGCAAATTCAAATATTATTGCACACTCATTTCTTTCAGAGCAATCCATACCATTTCATGATCTATACAATCAAAGGCTTTGCTATAATATATAAAGCACAGGCAGGTTTTGTTCTGGAATTCTTTGTTGTACTCCATTGTCTAATGTATGTCTGCAATATGATCCCTAGTGATTCTTCCTTTCCTGAACCCATCTTGGACATCTAGCATGGTAAAAGTCTTTGTTGTAGAATTTTGAAAATCACTTTGTTTGCATGGGAGATAAATGCAATGGTCCAATGGTTATTGCATTCCTCTTCTTGGGGACTGGAATGTTCCAATCTGTGGGCCATTCTTTTGTTTTCCATATTTATTGATAGACTTAAATAGAATTTTGGTAGATTCTGTCTCTGTAGCTTGAAACAGCTCTGTTGGTATGCCCCCTGTTTCTGGTGATTTATTTCTTCCAAGATCTGTTACAGACCTAGAGTTACAGATCTGTAACTGCTCCATATTCAGTAACAGTACATAGTCATACAGTTGTAATCAAAATTATTCAACACCCCTTGCAAACCAGGTTTATTGACAAAATTTACAGACTTTCAGCTGTTTGCAATGAACAAATCAAACAAAAGCAATTGGAATAGTTCAACACAATGAATGCTTCAAGTGGTTTCCCCAAATTCAACTGAAAATGCAACATTCTCTTTCGGTATCTTTCTGTCCCTGTGTGGTCCTCTTTCTTTCACTGGTAGAATTGGCAAGAACACCACCTGTACCTCTAAATTCTTTAGTTTCCTCTCCAGGGCTTCATATTCCAAGGTGGTCCGCTCAGAGTTGTTCTTTGCAGTGTCACTGGTGCCTACATGAATCAGAAAAAAGGGGGTACTGCTCTGTGTTCTTTATGAGTTTCAACAACTTGTCAGTGACAGCCTGGATGCATGTGCCAGGAAGCCAGCATACTTCCCAATTCCCTCTATACCCCTGAGCAATGAATCACCTAGCACCAGCACCCTTTTTTTCCTGCTGCACTTGGTGATTAGGTTGGCTCCTTCCTTGGCATGCAGTGTCTCCTGTTTGTGCCTCTTCACTACTGTTATCCTCAGGAAGATGTAGGAAGAGATTGCTTAACTGGAGAGATTCCAAATCCTTTGTGCGTGGTCTGTTCCTGACAGTGATTGTCTCCCAGGGTGTTCCCTCGGTGTTACAGCCCTCTCCTTTCCTTGGCAGCTTCTTCCTGCTGGTTCTGTAGAATTCAATTCTTCCTCTGTTCTCCCTAGGAAGTCCTCATGTAGTTTGCCATCCACAGTCAAGACGCACAACTTAGTCAAAGAGAAGAAATGATGGAACACTTCTTTCTAGAATCTGTTCTCTAGACTCCAGATCATGGTCACCCCTTTGGCTATAACAAAAAGCAAGATCTGGCATCTCTTGGCAGATCCAAATAATTGCAAGTCCATCCATACATTTCAGTGGGTAAAGGTGTGTGTGTCAGAGGGCCCATCTATATGAGGCAAACAACAACAACACAGAAAACCTGGAATGCCTCACAGTAATGGTATTCTGCAGCAGCTGCAACTTGTCTTAACGGGGTTTTTGCCCCCATAAGCTTTGCATGTAAGATGGTGGCTGCGAGTGATTTACTTGCATTTGTACCTACCTCAATTTGCCACCACTGAACTTTTAAAAAAATTGTCCAAGATGCAATAGAGCAATTTTTCAATTTAACCCCTCTCTGGCTTTTCTTTGCAAACGAAGATACAGGAAGGACGCATCCCGCACTTTCTGCAAGTGCGCTGATGACTACAAAGGCCAATCCAAGATAAACAAGTCCAGTTGCAGAAAGCACAGCAGAAGGTCTCCTTGGGTGATGTTTCCAGGTTGTGATTCTTTCTGCGCTGTCGTTTCTCTTCAAGACTTGTGATGTTGTTTCAGGGAGTCCTTGTGTCGCTTTTTGGAGCACCCCTCTTACGCTGACCCATGGCAAGTTCACCGTAGAGTACAATTTTTGGGAGATGATGGTCCTCCATCCTAGAAACGTGCCCTGCCCAGCACAGCTGTGTTCTCAATATCATGGCCTCAATGCTGGTGATCCCTGCTTGCTCAAGAACAGTAAGCAAGCTAAGGCAAGACAACAGGGTGGGGTTTTGCTGCTTTTCTGCATCATCTCCTCAGATGCCAAGATTGACAAAGAGATCGATCACAGATTAGCAAAAGCATATAGTGCATTTGGAAGACTTTACAAAAGAGTCTGGAGTAATAAACACCTGAGGCGAAGCACAAAAATCAGTGTGTATTGAGCCATTGTACTGTCTATTCTCCTTTACGGGTCTGAAACATGGGTCACCTATCGCCAACACCTACGACTCCTCAAACGCTTTCATCAGCGCTGTATACGCACAATCCTAAATATACACTGGATTGACTATGTGACGAATGTTGCTGTCTTTGAGCAAGCAGGGATCACCAGCATTGAGGCCATGATATTGAGAACGCAGCTGCGCTGGGCAGGGCATGTTTCTAGGATGGAGGGCCATCACCTCCCAAAAATAGTACTCTCTGGTGAACTCGCCAAGGGTCAGCGTAAGAGGAGCGCTCCAAAAAAGCAATACAAGGACTCCCTGAAACAACACCTCAGGCTTGGCCAAATTGATCACCAACAATGGGCTGCCCTGGCCTCACATCAGGAGGCATGGAGACGCACTATCCACAATGCTGCAGCCTTATTTGAGAACTCACGCCAAACAAGTCTTGAAGAGAAACGACAACGCAGAAAAAATCACAACCCGGAAACATCACCCAAGGAAACCTTCTGCTGTGCTTTCTGCAACCGGACTTGTTTATCTCAGATTGGCCCTTTTAGTCATCAGCACACTTGCAGAAAGTGCGGGATGAGTCCTTCCTGAATCTTCATTTGCGAAGAAAAGCCAGAGAGACAGGGAAGAAGAGCAAGACTCCATCCTCTCCACTCCCTGCTGCTGAGTTAATTGAGTGCAAACAGCAAATTGCAGCAACAAAATTAAGTTGAGAACAAAGGGGGGAAGTGGTAGGAGGCAAGAGAAACTGGGACATTTTAAAAGCAGCTGAAGAAGCGAGAGGACTGTTCCTGCTAACTGGATGCTAAGCAAAGTTGCAAAAGCAGTGGTTCTTAGCCTGTGGCCCGTGGACCCCTGGGGTGGCATGATGTCCTCACAGGGAGTCTGCAAAGGCTTGAAGACTGCTCAGCCCACTTCCTCCCCGCAGTGGAGCAGCCACATTACAGGAGCTGAGGCAAAGGTTGGCTGGTTCTGTGAGTTGCTGTTCATTCCATTCCAGTCACAAACTGTCAGGAAGAAGCCGGAGAGAAGTCTTCCCTCTACCTCTGATGACTCTGAGGAAAGTTGCCTTTCTCTCTGGCTTTTCTTCGCAAACGAAGATTCAGGAAGGACTCATCCCGCCCTTTCTGCAAGCGCGCTGATGACTAAAAAGGCCAATCCGAGATAAACAAGTCCGGTTGCAGAAAGCACAGCAGAAGGTCTCCTTGGGTGATGTTTCCGGGTTGTGAGTCTCCGTTTAGTGTAACTGTTAATGGATCAATATCATCATCGTTGTCGTCATCGTATTAGGGTTTTAAATCTTAAGTCTTGGGGTCCGCAGCAATAAAAGATATTTAAAGGGGGTCTCTGGTAAAGAAAAGGTTAAGAGCCACTGCACAAGAGGATTACAAGCTTTGAGAGGTTGTGCCATGTTGGAGGACTGCCATAAGCTCTAACTCTGGAGATGAGTCTACCTGGGGATGTGGGAAAACATTCAGACCCTTAAAATCAAACATGTTTAATTGCTTTAAGTATTTATCAACTGCTTTCCCAAGGCTCAGAGGGGTAGGCGGGCAAATTAACGAAAACTGAAGCTCTGTAAAACATATCAATAAATATACATTGAATTATAAAAAGATGCAACAAAATAGCTACTGAAAGAACAATTCAATTTAATTCTTTTTTTTTTTTAACTTTTGTAACTTGTAATGTTTGAATTGTATTTTTAAAGTTATTGCCTTGAATCCCATCTTGGGAGAAAGGTGAGATATAAAGTCAATAAATAAAATAAACAAATAAACAAAACAAGCCAAAGCTTGCCAAAAAAAGGAGAAGTTTTACTGCTCTTTCAGCTCTTTGTACCTCTTCTGGCAGAAAGCCCCATAGCCTAGGAGTTTACAGCCTTAAAGACCCTGCCTCTAACTGCTGTTGTTATTGCTTTCTGCAAGGAAATTGTCAGTTTGCATATCTAGGGAGAGACAATCCTTCACATGGATCACTTCAGGAATATCAGGACCCACAGGGATGGGACGGGAGCTCTGCAGGTATGCTTGTCCTGGATCTTTTTGGCATACTTCTTGAAACTGAGCCCACGGCCACTGAGCTGGATTGACACACCCTCCAACTGTCCAATTTGGCAGGGATAGTCCCAGTTAATCCTCTGTCACCTCACATTTTCCACTGTTTTTAAAATGTCCCAGTTTTTCTCTCCTCCTCTCACTTCCCCCACTTTGTCCTCCACTTACTTCAACTGATGAAAACTTGAGTTCAAAGTGCAAAAGTAGTTTGCACCCAATTAGTTCAGCGGGGGTGGGTGGCTGGGTGGGAGGAAGAGGCAGAGACTTCCCTTCGCAGTTGGCTCAGGCAAAAGTAAACTGCTACAGCCTCTCCTAGCATGTGTTTTCTTTCCCCTTAAGAACTTTCCCCCTCTTGACCACGCTGATGTTGCTTGGCCACACATGTCCTGGTTTTCATCTGTGAAATGTTGGAGAGTATGAAAGGAGTCCTAGGTTAGCACTGAAGGGCAGAAAGAAATCTTCCTATTTTGGACACTACAAAAGCAACTTGGCTCAGGGAAGATAAGATCTTTGTTACATAAACAGAGAGCTCATTTATTTTAGTTATATTGTTAAGAAGACCTAATAAAGTTGCTAGAAAACTTCAGCCACCCATCTTGGCTGGACAATGGTCGGAAACATGGAGATAATCTCCCAACTTGTTGTAGTATTGCAGCGCTAATTAAACATATGAGTTATTTATAGAATGAACACATATCGTTTCCCCACTCCCTGCCACCTCCCCACATATCTTCTGGAGAACTTTCAGTCACACAATACAGCTTCCTAAGTGCAGTGAACACCCGACTGGGAATATGCTGTTCTGTCCAGTTTTGCATTCTCTGTCTGACAGCATTTCAGCTCCCATCACTAGTCTTCACTTTCCTTTCACATTCCTGGGTTGGGCAGGAGGTATAAAAGTGCAAAGCATTGTCCAGAGAAAAGAAATGTCAGAGAAGCCAGCTTTTTTTTTAAGGTAGATCAACAGATAAATGGACATACAGGAAGAGAGAGAAAAGCTTTGTTAAACAGCCATTAAAAAGCTGAACAGGCTATCCTCTCTGTCAAAATGTGCACCACCTGGAAAATAATTTCACAAGCTTGTCACAGAAAGAGATATTTGAGAAATGGGCAGAATATGTATATGTATATGAGCAATACAAACATTTAAAATTTATTTTAAGGGGCATTCTTCAGATACTTTCCCAGAGCAATTTACACAATATAAATAAATATTGATATAATAATAAGTGCTCGGCTTATTAGACAAGTTTGGTGGATACATACCCTCCAAATTTCTGAATTAGGCCAGGACAGTGCCAATTAATTCTTTGTCATCCCACTTTTTCAGGTGCTCTTAAAATGTCCCAGTTTCTCATTCCTCCTGCCACTTCCCCACTTCATCCTCAGTTTACTTCAATTGGTGCAAATTGAGTTCAAAAGCTAAAAGTAGTTTGTAAATTAATTCAGTGGGGGAGAGAGGAGAGGAGAAGGCAGCATCTTGTTCTTCTCAGTAGGCTCAGGCAAAAGCAAACTCCTGCAACCTCTCCTAGCATGTGTGTTTTTCCTTGTTTATAACCACAGACTCACAGAATCATGTTTGCCATCTTGACCACACCCTGATGCTGCTTGGCCCCATGTATCCCGGTTTTCATCCCACCCCACCACTCGAAATTCTAGCCAAGATCCTGCATGCAACACACAGCTACAATGTCATAGCTACACTCCATCTCCCAATCCATCCCCCTAAAACCCACCTGAAAAGCCAGGAAAATGTACTGAGCAAAGGTATTCTATGGCATTGGCAAGCAGAGTGCTGAAGATCTTCACTCAGGTCTTGTCTATATGGTCAAAATAATGTGAATGGGATGCGAATGTACGGCAATCCATTCATACGGACATGCACATAAACATGTGCCATTCAGAAGGGGGGCAGCCAAATCCACTGCAAAGTCCGTGTGTGGGGCTTTGTCCGGGTTTTTTTAAAAGCTCCATACAACATGTGAATGTGTGATTGTTTGAACACTCACGTTCATACAGATACAAACAGGCAGCATAATCTGATTGGCTGGATGAGCATGGGAGGCGGGGTTAGCAAACAGGAAAAGCGCCTCCGGCCGCCATGCTAAATTTTTGGCTAAGCAAGGGTCTGGTAAGTCAATCTTATACTCTTCTTTCTTTCTTTCTTTCTTTCTTTTGGTAAATATGAACTATCGCTTGTGTGCACCATTGGAAACTTTTTAAAGAAAAGAATTGGCGGCGGCAGATTTAAAATCACAAGTAAATCACTCATGGACACCATCTTGGCTAGGGGGCCATGCAGAGTTTGGGAGGCTGTTTTGATCATGAAGACAGGTTGCATTGTTGCAAATGCCTGCTTTTTCAGATGTGTTTGCCTCCCCCGCCCCTGTATAGATAAGACCTTCGTATGGCTGCTTGGCTTTTAAAGTAGGTTTTAGGGGCATCTGCAATGATGCCATGATCCTAAATGTCCATATGAAATAGTTACAAAGTCTTAAAAGTCTACCTACAACATCATAACTGCCTAACAGGATGGAAGAGGGTGGAAGCCTCTGCGGTTTGCAATGCTGCAACTTTTAGCTGCTATTTTTCTGTTTGTGTGTGTCTTTGGATGAAATCCAGCATCAAAGGAGCAAATTTCCAAGGTTTTTTTTCCATCTCCAGCCACGCATCACATATTTTCAGGACACACAAGGCAGATGACCTCTCCCAATTCTGGGGGCCAAAACGACTGGTTTGTGAAGATGGCCAATGACATGCAATCCTTTGTTTTCCACTGAAACGTTATTTGTTATTTTTCATTAAGTACAACCTGAAATGCTAAATCAGAACATTCAGAGAAGCTGGATACAAATGTCATGATGAACAAAGAAACTGGATATGAAAAGATATTTGGTCCTTTCTCCATTTAACTGCAATTTCAGGAGAGTTTCTTTATTACATGGCTTGCACACAGATCTAAGTCCCAGTTACTTTATTTAAAAAAAAATAATAATCATGGGATTCCTTAAGACTCTGTTCCTCTTCTTGGTAGTAAGGCTGCAATCCATAGGTTCACTCATTTGATAAGAAAGAAGCAAAGCCCTCAAGGGCAAAACTATTTCTCTTTGCTCCTAAAAAATAAAGCTCAAGAAGCAAAATCATACCATAAAGCAGAAACACCCTATCAAATATACACTGGCCCATGTGGGGGACACTATCTGCACATAATCATGTAGCAATAAAGCCAACAAGCTGTAGATCAGTTCCTGCAATCCACTTACCCAGGAACTGTCCTTTTGCAATCAATGGCGTTTGCTCATCTGATAAGGTACTATATATTCAACCCTTGCCTTCCAGAACAGGTAACCAAGCTGAACTCACAGGATCAATAAACTACCTGCATTATGCAAAACCCTTGGTGTTTCCTCATGTTTCCAGCAACAGAACTCAGCACAACATTCACTCATAAAAAGCATTCAACAATAATCATTTATTTGTAAAAGCCAACATTAGACTTGTTCATAATAAACAGTAAGAAGCTCCAAACTGCTCACCATTTTGTTTTGTTTTTTGTTTTTCAGTGAACTTTTTTTCACTTCCAAAATATCTTCTTGTTCGGTTAAACGGCCTGCACTTGTGCTTACTCCCCACTGCCCTCATTTGTTCTCTAGAAGACTGGTTGTGATGTTAGTTGCAGAGGTCAGATGTTGCTTGTTGTTATTGTGTGCCTTCAAGTAATTTCCAATTCAAGGTAATGCTAAGGGTGAACCTATAATGGGGTTTTCTTGGCAAGGTTTGCTCAGAAGGGGTTTTGCCTTTGTCTTCCTCTGAGACTGAGAGAATGTGACTTTCCTGCCCAAGCTCAGCCAGTGGGTTTCCGTGGCTGAGGGGGATTCAAACCCTAGTCTCCCAGATTCCTAGTCCAACACTCAAACCATGCTGGTTCATCATGTCAAATGTAGCATGTGACATCACTCTGCTTGCTCTTTGATCCTGATTTATATGTCAGGATCAGTCCGAGACCTGTTCCTGCCAATTTCAGTGTTTCCATTTAACCTTGCTACTAATTGTGTTTTCATTTTTTTTTCTGTGCTTGTTAACGAGTGTTCTTTGCCAATTGAGGAGGGGAGTAATAACTGTTGCAAGGAGAATGGCAAGACAAGCTTGCAGCAGCATACTGGGCTTCAGAAAAATGGGATGGATGCTTGTTTCAGGAGGGGGATGTCAGGGGCGATGGGTATTGAAGCCCACCAAATTTCAAAGATCACAATATGCTTTTATTATACTGTCTGCCTTCTAAGTTTCAGTTCTGAGCAACAACCTTATATGATATGCTTTCTGGATTACTGTGCCAATAAAGTTTTCTCTTTAATTCTCAAACTGCTGGTCACTGCAACTGGGAACGCAAGTACACAACATTATGGGGGATAATTCATACGATTCATTCAGAAAGAGGAAGGACGAAAAGAAAACACGAGGTTGGGTGGGGACAGAGAATGGAACTGAACAGGAGTAGAAAAGAATGCATATTGCTATGCTGACTGAACTGACAGTTTCCAATTAAAAAAAAACACAAAACCCAGCCCAAAATGGTTACAGAGACCATCCTGAATACTCTGATGCAAATCCTAAGCAAAGAAATACATATGTCACAATCTCTGTTAAACAGAATGTAAAAATGTAATATTACGTTATTTACTTGGACAGATTTTATGCTGTTGAACATAAAAATGCCACATAATACAAATTGTTCCATAAAGTGTAACAATAAAACTCAAAGAACAAAAATAAATTAAAAACAGTCTCCGCCACCCACCCAAATCAATGAAACCAATGTCATAGCACTGGCACCTAGTGACTTCTATATCAGTGGGACAATGAGTCCACTCTGGGTTTTAATCTGAAATGTAAAGGAGCTATCTGGATTGATGAATCTTATTCCCAAAACGGATTCAGTAATTATTGTATTTTATTTATATCTCAACTTTCTCCTTGGTTATCTCCTTTGACGTTCTGAAGTACAGTTGTCCCTCCATATCCTCGGATTTAATATTCATGGATGTAAGTATTCACAGCTTGAAAATATTCTTTGATCCAAAAAGCAAACCTTGATTTTGCCATCTTATATAATGGCCACCATTTTGCTATACCATTGCCTATAATGGGACTTGAGTATTCATGGATTTTGGTATCCACGGGGGTCCTGGAAGCAAACCCCAGCGAATATGAAGGGACAACTGTAGATTCATCACTCCATTGACATGAAAGCCATTAAGAGATTGTGCCTTCTAGCTTTCTTTGGTACCTGAAAGACAGCTATGACCAGAGTAGCAGTACTTTTTTGGGCAAAAAGTCCCTGAACACCCAAACAGCATGGTCACTAGGAATTCTGGGTTGTGGTTCAAAAGAGTAACTTTTACAGGTAGACGATATTCTTCCAATATTCAAGAGTAACTTGAACAGATAGACGATATTCTTCCAGTAATGATTATTGGGGATTCCTTAGTTCAGGGGTAGCTAAGGGCATCCCATGGATCTCATGCAGTGCCCAGAGCAATTTTTGTGGCCTCCCAGCCGTCAAAATATTTAAGAATTAATTGCTCCCAGATGCCCTCTAGGGGATGAGGGGCATTTTTGTCACATTTTTGGCCCACCATTGGACCATTTTAGGCCAAGGACGTGTCTTTTTTAAGACAGGAAGTGAAAAGGAAGTGGGTTCTATTCACTTCCTGTTGTTAAAAACGATTTCTCCTGGGACAAAAATGTCACAGGGGGCCTAAAAACATGGAGAAAATTCCCCACATGCCTCCTCATCAGTGTTCAGGGCATTTGGTAGTAAAAAAATATGATTTTTTTTTCAGGGGGATGGGATGAGGGGTGAAGACCTCCAATGTCTCGGAGGGGGCAGGGCTAACACAGCCTCCTAGCCTTCCACAGTTGCCCACATATGCCTTAGTGAACATGGAGGCCTTCTAATTAAAATCAGACTTTTGGATCAAAAAGGAAGTTCTTCCAGGTTAGACTGGCCAGTGATCTTACGTTGATAAGTGTAGCAGACATGTTTTTAAAGTTGTCTGGCCAATCTGAGTCTTCCTTTTTAAATTTTTGTTAAATCCTGCCTCTTTTTGTTTTAATTTTTCAAATTACCCTGAAGTATACTAATTGTCTCACTTGCTGAAATCATCTGGAGTCAACTGCTATTGGGCTGCACTGCACTGTAATCTGGACTGCACAGTTGCATCCATCTGGGCAGGGCTGGTCAACAGCCTATCCACCATGTTAAGTGCTGGGAGACTAGAGAAAAGTGTTGCAATTTAGATAAATTCATAGATAGGTCTGTCAATGGCTGCATGCTAACTATGGGCTTATCTACATCGGCCAGGATATGCTGGCTCCCCACTGGCATATCCTGGCTATAGATCAGGCCTGTTCCTCCCCCATTTCCTCCACAAAACAGGAAGAAGTCCAGAGGGGCTGTTACCACACTCTCCCTCACTCTCGCAGAAGCTAGGAAGCCGGCCTGCAGCATGTGACCAAGGCCCCTCCATGGGACCAGCTTTGGTCACACGCTGCAGGACTCCTTCCTGCTGCAGAAAAGTGACGGCAGACTGGCAACTGCAGTGACGGGCCAGCTTGCCTGAATGGGCTCCTCCACTCACATGTGGCCCAATCAATTTCTTCCCAGCGGGAATGGATTAAAGCATGTATTATCTTAAAACGTTTTATCAGGACCTACCCTGTCTTCCCCCCATCTTAGCCCCATGTCACCAGGACAGGCAGGACTCTAAGATGGGGGCAACATGGGGTATATCACCTGTGTAGATAAGCCCCGTGATACCTGAACAGCAGCAGAAGAAAGCTGTTGCCTTTGCACCTTGCTTGTGGCCATGTAGTTGTCCATTATGGAAAGCAGGAAGCAGTAGCTCTTGTCTTATGTTGTATGACCACATGATATATTAATTACTTATATTTATGAAGTTCAACTCGTGAAACACTTCTGGTGTAGCATTTAGTTGTACCATTTCTGGCTTCTGAGGAATTTAGGCTACAGATAGAGATCTAAAGAACAGCAGCTAGCTGCACAAGCAGACAACCATCAACAGCATAGTATCAGCCCTAATTGGTAGGACAACTTGAACCCAGAGAACACAAGGGCAGAGAGTACAAGAAGAGAGAGACAGTTCAAAAATGTGCGTAGTGGAATCATAGTGGAGAGGACAGAAAGTGTTATTTGTCTGTCGGTATCAGGATAACCCACATGAAAAACCAGAAAGCAAGAAGGCAGCAGGCAGCAGTGTTGGGGTCAGCTGTACAGTGGACATCTGGCCTGCAAAGCAAGGAAGTTCCTTTGGCAATTCAATGGCTACAGAGAGGCCTGGTCTATGAAGGAATGATAATGGAAGCTGGGAGCAGGGTGGAAGTGTGTGGATATTGGAATGAGTTCCTCATTCAGTTTATAGGTTCAGATCTTCACTTGACCCACTTTAAGTACTTTTTCCCTCAATTTCTGTAGTTAAGAGCTCTGGCAAGACTCACAGAGTTTCCATATTCCTGAGATAGACAAGTATTTATTGTCTTGATATTACAAGAGCTGCTAAGCCATGGAGTGGAGAACACCACAGGGCCACAGAAAGAGAAGGGCTTAAAATTCATCTGTGGTACAGTGAGAGAAAGACTTCACACCAAGGGCAGCCAGAGAGTCCATCACTGTGGGGTTGAAAGCTCCACTCTTCATCTTATAATGGCTACTCCTGCAGCTACTCCAAATTGTACTCATGCCGAACCTCTGAAAGGATAGGGTCCAGCAATGGGAAAGCTCAGGAAGAGCAGCAATAACATCAAGAATGAACTCATACATCACGAATGAACTTGTAATACAAAATTAAACCAAGAGAGCTGCTAGAAGCAGAGGGGTATACTTTTCAGTCATATTCCTATTTATAGTAGTCAGAAAGATTTAAAATGCATAAAAATATGTATGGCTTTGAACAAAGTAAGTCCCACCAATGAGCACAGCTCTGTCAAGGCTGCGAGCCTTCAAAGACCTGGCTCCACATCTGTGGTATGGGCTTCCTTTGAGCCTCTGGCTGGTGGAGGATCTTACCCGTTTTCATAAATGGTTGAAGACCTTCCTCTTTGATTCGCCAGATTAAGCTGCTGAATTATGCCTAAGGTCTCTAAGATGGGTAGTGACTGGCGGGGTGCTGGGGATTTCATTTCATTTTACTCCATGCATATTTATAGTGTGTTAAGTTTCATTGTCCTTCTCTTTGATTCTATATGTTGATGTTCCTCCCTTTGGTGAAAAGAGTGTTGTAAATAATCATTGCTGCTGCTGCTGGTGTTGGCAGTATTAAGTCCGAATTTGAAATGCAGTTGTGTACAGATTACGAACATGAAATTGCTAAGATGTATAAATTTTTGTTGAGATTTGAAATGGAGGTAGAACAAGAAGTTGTAGGTATTGTCTATATGAGGCAAAAGAAGCATATTGCTCCGCAATAAAGGCAACTCACAGCAGCTGCGATTTTTTTCTTAATGTTTTTTTCCGGTGGGTTAGGTAGATTGCAGGCACGAGGAGCTATCTGCTTTTGCTGTCCCAACAGGCATGCCTACAAATCAAGACAGTGGCTACAAATGAATTACTTGTGTTTTTATTCTCACCCATTGCCGCTGCAGAACAGTATTTTTTTTAAGCGCATCTAAGGTGTGAAACTTTTCACCTTAACAAAAAAGCAAAACACAAAACAAAACCTTAAACCCCCATTTTATTGCATTAGCACTCACTCGCTAAGGCAGAAAAAAACATGGTGGTTCCAGGCACTTGCCTTATTAGCAAGCCCCACCCCCCATGCTTGTCCAGCCAATCAGCTTTCTGCTCCTGCTCGTATTGGAAAGTGAACCAATTCAGTCATTTGTCCCAATGAGCAGGAATGCACATTCCCCAGCTGTTTTTTTTAAACTTGGGGAAAACTGTGAAGGCTTTTCCTGAGGAGTATATGGCGTATTTAGTCCCTCCTCCTTCTGAATACAACGATACGATGCGGGATGCCATTAAGATATGTTGTATTCTCTTCGCATTCCATGAGGAGTGTTTTCACTGTTTAGACAACCCCAAAGAATACATGATAAAATGGGCTAGAAACTTTGGTTATACCATACAGATGGACCAATGGGAGAATATGTGGTCTAAGGGACTGAAATTTACATTATGGTATAATCTTAAAGAGAGTTTTTATAAAATGATGTATAGGTGGCATTTGACACCAGATAAGTTGTCTAGAATGTATAAAGATGTTCCTAATGTATGATTTGTACGGATTTGGTATCCATGGATTTAAGTATTCACGGCTTGAAAATATTCTTAAAAAAATAATAATCCAAAAAGCAAACCTTGATTTTGCCATCTTATATAAGTGACACCATCTTGCTATGCCATTGCATATAATGGGACTTGAGTATTCATGGATTTGGGTATCCACAGGGGGTCCTGGAACCAAACCCCAGTGAATATGAAGGGACAACTATAATGTTAAAATATTTAATTTTTTAAAAGAAAGAATGAACACATTGCTTCCACAGCAACTGTTTCCATTTCAGAGTGTGTGATGGAACTGAGCTCTACAACAGCAAAAAATTAGCAGCAGACAATGGGTTGTCTAAATGGCAAAAATACTCCTCACAGAATGCAAGGAGAATATGATCTGTCTCAATGGGATTCGGCATCATTTAGATGTATTGGGAAGGAGGGGGGGCAACCTCCCATATATTGTACTGGAAAAGCCTTTGTGACTTTTCCCTAAGTTTTTTTAAAAAAAAAACAGTGGGGGGGGTTACACATTCCTGCTTGTTGGGACAAGCAATTTGATTTGATTCACTTTCCCTATATGAGCAGAAGTTGAAAGCTGATTGTTTGAATGTGTACGGAGGGCAGAGCTTGCTAAAAAAGGCAAGCACCTGGAGCCACCATGTTGGATTTTTGCCTTAGTGAGTGAACAATAAGGCGATAAAGCGGGGGGTGGGTGGGTTTGCTTTTTTGTTAAAGTGAAAGGTCGCTCTTTTGACTTTGGATATAGTTTTTTAAAAATACTGTCCGGCAGCAGCAAATTGAGGTAAGTAGAAACACAAGTAATTCACTCACAACCGCCATCTTGATTCACGGGCATGCCTGTTTGAACAACAAATGCAGATAGCTTTGCCTGCCTGCAATCTGCCAAAAAAAAACCAAAAAAAAACACTAAGACAAATAGCAGCTGTTGCGAATTGCAATCACTGCAGAGCAATCCACATTTTTTTGGCCTCATATAGATAACACCTATGTATGGTGAGACCATTCCAAACCGAACAACCAAGGAGAAATAATGCAGTTTGACAACACTTTAACTACCATGGCTAAATGCTATGGAATCCTGGGATCTGTAGTTTGCTGTGGCACTACAGCTCTCTGACAGAGAAGGCTATCTCACAAAACTATGAATTCTATACCATTGAGCCATTTAAAGTGGTGTCAAACTGCATTAGCAGTAGCCTGTTCTGGTATTCAGTATTCCAGTTCTCCAATCTGTAGGAACTTGAGGGCTGCCTTTCAAGCAGGACCAGCCCATCTGCCTTTCAAGCAGGACCAGCCCATCCAGTACTCTGAGGCAGCTACCTCAGGAGGGAATAGTGCAAAGAGCAGCAAATTGGGCCATGTCACATTGCCCCCATTCTCTGGAAGGGATGCTGCTGCTACTGCAGCTCAACAGTAGGACAGTAAAGAAATGAGAAAGGCTTTTTGACACATCAAGACATCCTGTCAAGAACATAGTCAATTGCTGTAAGATGTTTTTGTACTTCAGCACTTTGTGTGTGTGCAAAAAATGCATTTATATATTTAATTAACCCTTGCTTTAATGCAGAAAACAGTACTGTATACTGTTGTACAAGGTGTTATTGTTTTCTGTGCAAAAATGTTGGTGTTTTACACACACACACACACACACACACACACACAAAATAAAATAGTTTTTAAGCAAACAGTTTTTTTGCAAAAAGTCTCAAACTACAAAAAAAAAATCTTCAAATAATGCACAAAACTCTCATGATCTCACTCAGTGGGGAGAACACTTTTGAAATGATTCATTCTTGCATACAAGAATGAAATAAATGAAGATTTACATCCACAGAGACTCATTTTCCAGAGCTGGCCAAACCCTAAATGAGGGGTCCTCAGAGCCAGGTACGTATTATGGGCACAGTGCCCAGGGAGATAATGTACAATTGCACAGAAAATCTCTGTGGCACCCCTACCAATAATTGCCCTTATGTATGCTTCTTTGGAATGCAATTTTCCCTAAGGGACACATTCCTATACACCCCAAATAAGCAGGATTTTTCATTTAAAAAAACACAGAGAAAGGCATTTCAAAATTCAGAAAATGCAAAAACCAAAGGATAACTGCACTCCTGTTCATATATTAGTACAGGAAGTGCAAAGGAGGTTGGCTTATATTTAAATATGGACCAGACAAATTTATCTGCATCTTTACTTCTCACTTTTTAAGAGAACTCCTCTGAACTAGTCTGGCAATCTGTTAAACTAGAGCTGCTGACACACTGAAAAAATGATGCAGTTTGACACCACTTTAACAATCATGGCTCTACACTATGGAGTCCTGGGAATTGTGGTTTGCTGTGGCACCAGAGCTCTCAGACAGAGAAGGCTAAATGTCGCACAAAACTACAAATCCCAGAATTCCATAGCATTGAACCATAACAGTGTCAAATTGCATTATTTCTGCAGTGTGTCAGCAGCCTATGAGAGTGGGACACTACCACCTGGAGCTCTTTCACACTACACAGTTACAGTTGTCCCTTCACATTCGCTGGAGTTTGGTTCCAGGACCCCCCGTGAATACCCAAATCCATGAATACTCAAGTCCCATTATATGCAATGGCATAGCAAAATATTATATAAGATGGCAAAATCAAGGTTTTCTTTTGGGATTATTCTTTTTTAAGAATATTTTTAAACCATGAATACTTAAAACCGTGAATGCCAAATCCGTGAATGTGGAGGGACAACTGTATAGCATTGTGATTCCACTTTAACTACCCTTGGTTCTACCATATGGATTTCTGGGGTCTGCAATTTAGTGACACACTAGAGCTCTCTGGTTGAGAATTCCTAAGGCACTTCCATAATCTGCAAAACCCAGGATTCCAGAGGGTGGAACCATGGCAGTTAAAGTGGAATCATAGTGCTATAATTGTGTAATGTGAAAGGGTCCCCACATATGCAGCTGTGGGAGGTAAGTGAGTCATATTAGCTACCCAGGAGGTTCTAGGAGGGTCAGACCTGCAGCCCCCCCAAAAAATCATTTTTGGTCCCCAAATAACACCAAACCTATATAGGGTATGTGGAGGAGAGGGAATTTGCCATGAACCCCCTGGCTGGGCCATGGGGGTAAGGAAAAGTGGGCAGGGGGGGCGGAGTGGCTCTGGTTCATAAAAACAATCTAACCTTGACCAGGAAGCCTATCCGGAACACAGTCTACATCGAGTGTATGTACCTAAGCCTGAGGTCCAGGGATAGCTTAGGGATTCTGTTACTATACTGGTCAACCCGTTGTCTAACAGACTCCCTAACCGAGCTAACGCAGCTGGTCTCAGAGTTGCTGCTGGAGTCGCCCAGACTTTTAGTTCTTGGCGACTTCAACATCCCACTCGAGACCAGCTTGCTAATCTAACTGGTGCAGCTTGGGAGCTCATGGAATCCATGACAAACATGGGCCTATCCCAATTGGTTGTCGGGCCTACTCACTGTGCAGGTCATACCCTCAATGCGGCCTATAGTACAGAACAGGAATATCTGTGGGCGGAGGTTATTAAAACCTCCACATTGTCATGGACGGATCATTTCCTGGTCAAGATGGAGCTAGGAGCCACTGTCTGCCCACCAGGAGTGGTGGACCTATTAGAATGGTCCATCCTCGAAGGCTAATGGAACCAATTGGATTCCAGAAAGCCTTGGAGGGTTTAATGGTTGGTAATGCCAGTGATTCTGTTGAAGCTTTGGTTAATATTTGGAACACCGACCTCACCAAGGCTATTGACACAATCACTCCCAAACGCCCTTTCTAGCCTGCTCCTAACTGTAAGCCCTGGTATTCAGAGGAGCTTAGGAAGATGAAGCAGGCTGGACAATGACTAGCATGCAACTGGCGGAAGACTCGACTCTTAGCCGACAAGACTCGTCATAGGAATTTCCTTGATTCTTATTGAGAGACGATACATGCAGCGCAGAAGTCTTTCTCCTCTGCACATATTGCGTCTGCAGAGTCCCGTCCAGCAGAACTGTTTAGGGTGGTGGGGGAGCTGACGCAGATTACACCTGCGCAGAACCCCTTACTCAACCTGACAATGGCCTGCTGTGATGCGTTTAACATCCACTTTGCAGCTTAAAATCTCTCGGATAAGAGCCGACTTAGATGCCAGTGTTACGACGGAATCAATAGACAAGGTGTCCAGAAGCTCCATTGATGAAATTTTATTTGGATCAGCTTCAATCTGTGCATACCGATGATGTGGACAAGCTCCTTGGTAGAGTGAGGAAGATGACCTGTCTCCTCGATCCCTGTTCATCTTGGCTGGCCACCCAAGGGGATAACGCATTGAGAGTACTCCTTAGGGATATTATCAATGCGTCCTTCAGGGAGGGGTCCGTTCCACCCTGTCTGAAGGAAGCAGCGGTTAAGCCACTCCTGAAAAAGCCTTCCCTGGATCCCTTGGACAGGAACAACTATAAGCCAGTTTCCTTGCTGCCTTTTTTAAGCAAGGTGATTGAGAGGGTGGTCGCTTCCCAACTCCAAGCTGTCTTAGATGAAACTGATTATCTAGATCCATTTCAAACTGGCTTTAGGATGTTATATGGAGTGGAGACTGCCATGGTTGCTCTGGATGACGACCTCCGCTTGGGTATCGACAGGGGTAGTGTGACCCTGTTGGTGCTCTTGGATCTCTCAGTGGCCTTCGATACAATAGACCATTCCATCTTCTTGGATCGCCTGAGGGGGTTAGGAATTGGAGGCACTGCCTTGCAGTGGTTCCGTTCCTTCCTCTCGGGCAGATCCCAGAGGGTGAGACTCAGGGACAGTTGCTCTACCAGAACAGAGCTTAACTGCGGCATTCCTCAGGGTGCCATTCTGTCCCTGATGCTATTTAACATCTATATGAAGCCGCTGAGAGAGATCATTCGGAGGCATGGAGTGCGGTGTCATCACTATGCTGATGACACCCAGATATATTTCTCTATGTCTCGGTCGTAGACTTCAGATGGCGTCTCTCCTCTCAGTGATTGTCTTAAAGCAGTAATGGACTGGATGAGGAAAAACAAATTGAGAATGAATCCAGACAAAACGGAGGTACTAACAGTTACGGGCCCGAAACCAGGTCTGGGAATACAACTTCCAATCCTGGATGGAACTACACCCTCCTCCAAGGACTGTGTTCGCAGTCTGGGGCTGCTCCTGGACCCATCACTCCAGATGTCTAATCAGGTAAATGCCACGGTCAGGAATGCCTGTTATCAACTTCGGCTGATACGCCAGCTGTGCCCTTTTCTGGAAACCAGGGACCTCGAAACTGTGGTACATGCACTGGTAACCTCCCATCTAGATTTCTGTAATGTGCTCTACATGGGGCTACCCTTGTGCTTGACTCGGAAACTTCAACTAGTTCAGAACATGGCAACCAGGTTGATTTCTGGTGTTTCCAGAAGAGAGCATATAACACCTGTGCTAAAAGCTCCCCACTGGCTGCCTATTAGTTTCCGGGCACAGTACAAGGTGTTGATTATGACCTTTAAAGCCCTACATGGCTTGGGTCCAACTTATCTCCGGGACTACAATCTGTTACAACCTATGAAAACAAGGCTGTCGGTGACCTCCCAGAGGGTCTTCACTGCTGCCGCTCCCAGATTATGGAATGGCCTGCCAGACGAGATCCGTCTTATTACCACCTTAGACAGCTTCAAAAAAAGCTGTCAAGATGGATCTTTTCTGGCAGGCCTTTCCTGAATAACTATCCTGGCCCAAGACTCGGCTGTCCTTTCCCTCTGAGCTGAAATTGGATTTTTTAAAAAAATGATTGTATGTTTTAATTTTTTTCTAATTTAATATATTTTTAATTATTGTATGTTTTTAATCCTTTATAATCCTTTATGATTTAATATTATTTTAAGGGGTATTTTAAGGGATAGAAATAATTTATTATTATTATTATTATTTTAAGCTCAAGAGAGACTTTTTGTTAACAACAGGAAGTTTTTCTGTTAATTTCCTGTTATACTGTTTTTACTGTTTTTCTGGATCTAAAATGGCCTGGAGGGGCAAAAACATGACAAAACTACTCCCAGTAGTTTTGGGACAAAATAACATTTCAGGAAACATTGAGGGCGACACAAACAGCCAGGGAGCAACACCTTTGCCCACCCATGAGACAGATTCAGCTCGGAAGCAACATAAAATATTTAGCTGCAGCTGCCCAATGGTAAGTTTGTTTGGAGCAGTCAGATGTAAGATATCTTGCTATGGGTGAAAAATAATTTTAAAATTTGCTTACTTTTGGACACAAATAAAAGCTGCAGACTTTTCATAATGTTGTTCTTTTTATTGAATTATTTTTAATTATTTTCTAGAAAAAAGATTAAAAATCTGAATGAAAATGGACAGTTTGAGGTTGTGTATCTCCAAATCCTTAAGAACAGACTGTCAAGAGAGGCTCCAGGTGGAGGCCTTGTAAATTCCACCTCTGAACCAAACCCAAGCTCATCTGAGCTGCTTCGCCAGTTGTTTAAAAGGTGTGTGATGGAGGGTGGGGAATAGAGAGGTGTTGGGGGGAGAGAAGGAAAAGCATTACAGAAATGCTGCTGCAGTCGCCACATAATAACATGGAAAGGCCATAATTCATCCAAAAATTGTTAAGGAGTTATATCATAAATAAAGGTGTCCTCCCGCCCAACTCTGGTCAGACAACCTCTCCCATTTTGGACCCCCCCCCATTTTTACCTGCAAAACATTTTTAACTAGCTGCTCAGATCTGCAGGCACTGCCCTGCCCTGTTATGTCCTTGAGCATTAATGAGCTCATCAAGAACATAAGACAACTGCCCGATGTGTTGCTAAAGAATTCTGGGTAATATCTGCCAGTTCCCCTTGATTCCTATTTGCATTTGACTTTGCCATCCAACAGAGTCTGAGAAAATCCCCCAAACTCTTTTTTAAAAAATTGCTCAGAGTTTCTTCTAGGAGCTCTTGCTTGGGGGGGGGGTGTTCTTGAGGGGAGGGGGTAGCCGAAGGAAAACCATGGAGGGTTAATGATGAAAAACCCCAGGTGTTTAGCCATAACAGTCTGCATTTATCAACATCTGCCCATGGTGCTCCAATGCACTGCTACTGCTGAAGGTGAATGGAAGAAAGCAAGGCATTAAATCAAAGTGGTATCTATGGCCAGGTCACAGCAAACCTGGTACATCACACAGTGCAGGTTATCAAACCTGCTATGATTGGGAGTGTGCCTAAGCCAAGTCAGGGAAATACCTTCTTGTTTAAGCAGGCTTTTAATGACTAGTTGTTGTCAGGGAGCCTTCTTACGGGGTGGATACTCTACTTTTCTATAGTTTTAGATTGTTCAATGTATTATTTTTTTAAAAAGTTAATATTTTAATTTTTTTTAAATTTTATTAATATGTTTTCAGCTAATCCTGTTTTAATGTTTGTGAGCCACCTTGGATCCCACACTGGGACAAAGGCAGCATATAAGTGGAATCAGTCAGTCAGTCAGTCAGTCAGTCAATCCAGGATTCTGTAAGAGGAAAGGCAGATATGAAATCTAAATGGGAAGATGGACAATTGTAGTCTGTTTTGTGTACTGTTGCCACTAGCAGACCATGTGAGAAAATTCTCTGCCAAGTGAGCTCTTGCATAGTAATTCAGATGAGTAAAATAGAGATCTGGAGCAGAAAATGTTAAGCACCTTGCCAAACTACAAATCCTAAGATTCTGTAGGATGGACCTATGGCAATTAAAGTGGTATTCTACTACTGTAACTGTGTTAGTGTAGACACAGTGTTAGACTAAAGACACCCAGGTCCAAATCCCTATTTAACAAGGAAAGTCCCTAGGTGACCCTGGGCCACCTACTATCCATCAGTCTAGCCAACCACACATGGATGTTGTGAGGTTGAAATGGGACAGGGAGCAAGAGAAAACTTTATACAGTACACTGTTTCCCACGTTTGGAGGAGAGACAACACAAATAGATAAAATAATTGTTCCTCTTATCTCTGTAGATTTCAAATCAGCTATTAATAATGGACCATTTTTCTTTCATATGAGAATTTATTACACTTATGCCCTATTCAGAACAGCTTACATTTGGTCTTCCAGTCTATCACATCTAGGCAGTTTACAAAATCCAGATATGATGAAAAACTTCAGTCTGTTCACATGTGGGTATGTTTAGCTTGGGGAAGAGAAAGTTAAGAGGGGACATGATGGCCATGTTTAATATTTGAAGGGATGTCATCCTGAGGATGGAGCAAGCTTGTTTTCTGCTGCTCCAGAGACTAGGAGATGGAGCAATGGGTTCAAACTACAGGAAGAGAGATTCCACCTAAACATTAGGACAATCTTCCTGACAGTAAGAGCTGTGCAGCAGTGAAATGCACAGAGGCTGGATGGCCATCTGTTGGGAGTGCTTTGATTGTGTATTTCTGCAGAGCAGAGGGTTGGACTAGATAGCCCTTGTGATCTCTTCCAGCTCTAATGATTCTATGATTCTATGAAGATTTCTTTTTTTTTAATGGCACTACAGTAGGCCATGCTGGTGGGGGGGGGGTGTTGAAAGTTGTAGTCCAGAAAAGTAACTTTCTCTGCCCATTTGTCTCTTCTGTATCAGAACTGGGTGGGGTTCCAAGACACCCCCAAGAGTTCTTTCAGTGGGGACACTGACACACATTACTGCTACCGCATAAGCTTTAATGGTGGTCAATGATGCAGCACATGGTACATAGCAGAAAAGTATCCCAGCTCTTTTGCTGATCGGGCCCAGCATCCCCTCACAGCCAATGGTAGAACCCAAACCAATTTTATCCTGGGCAATAATCAAATTCTCCATCACTGGCTATATGGGGCGCTTGTGTTGGGATGTTCCCTCCCCCCAGGCTGAGGCTGATGGAAGATGGTCTCCCAAGGGTTATATCTCTGGCTTTTCTTCGCAAACGAAGATTCAGGAAGGACTCATCCCGCGTTTTCTGCAAGCGCGCTGATGACTAAAAAGGCCAATCCGAGATAAACAAGTCCGGTTGCAGAAAGCACAGCAGAAGGTCTCCTTGGGTGATGTTTCCAGGTTGTGATCAGAAGCAAACAAAGAAAACCCGAGGTGCACAAGTGTGGCCCATCTCCTCTCTCATAGCTATGAGAACTGTACAAGCAGGTTAGCAGCAGCAGAAAATTCATTCCTCCAGTCTGATCCCAAACTCCATTTCTTTTTGCAGCCTTAAACTGCCAAATTAATGCAAAAAGTATCTTACACAGCCAGATTGCCAGCATGGTCTGATTGAATCCCTGTTCAGCCCTGGAGACCCACTGGGTGATCTTGAACATGCCACAGTCTCTCAGCTTCAGAGGAAAGCAATGGCAAATCTCACCACCCACCACCACCACCACCAAACAAATCTTACCAAGAAAACCCCATGATAAATTTGCCTTAGGGTGCTCCTAAGTCAGAAACAACTTGAAGACACACAACAACCATCTTACAAAATCATGAATACAAGTGGGTTCTTTCTCTACACAGGGCAGCTGTTAACATTTGGCCGTGATGCTAACAAAGACTCCAAAGACCATTTGCCTAGTGGCAGAGGCTCAACTCACTACAGTGCCCTACCTCTTACTGCTAGGCTGGTCTGGATGGGCTTTTCCAATTTTATTTCACTCCACTGTCAGATTCCAATAACTGAAATTCACAGCCCTTCTCCTGTTCCTACCACCTGTGTCCTTTTGCCTTTGATAGCTCCTCCCTTCGTCCTTGCCTGCCTTTCATTAGAGATCTCACCCTCTCTTGGGACTTATCATTTCATGGTCAAAAAAGCCCCTTTTGACTCTTCCTGCTGCAGCCCGTTAGTTCTCTTTCCCTTATTAACCTAATGCACGAACAAACGCAACAATGCTGTGTTCATGACCTCTGCCGCAGCTTTGATCCAAATGAATAAAATGTTGTTTTCTTTCCCGAATATTTGCAGTCTCTGAATTGCTGTTGTTAGTAGTTTCACTAATGTTTCTTTAACCCAACTTACCCCCACCCATCCCCTCAAAAGAAACTGGATATGTAAAGAAAGAAAAGCTTGTCATAGAGTCATAGAATCATAAGAGTTGAAAGGGACCTCGTGGGTCATCTAGTCCAACCCCCTGCTCAGTGCAAGATCTCCAGCTAAAGCATGTGTGACACAGCTGAATATCTTTGGACTATAACTTCCAGAATCCCCCTGCAAAGTGGCTGTGGATTTTGGGAGTTTTACTCCAAAGAAGTAACATTTCTGAATTATGTGTGTACCCATTAAGAAAGGAAAACCAACAACAGGGTTTATGTTTTTAAAACAGCTTTGGATTTTATAGCAAGTTTGTCCCTGGTTTCCCAGTCCTGGCAGAGTGGCTGCTGAAAGCCATGCCAATCCTTTCCTCAAAGCCCTTCCAAGCCACTTGCTGCCAGGCTGGCATGGCATGGCTTTCACTACCTCTGATTTCTCTGCCAGCCACCACAGTATAATTCCTGTGAAGACAGAATGAGGAATGTGATGTAACTACAAACACTCTCTCCTCTCCCCAAAAGACAGAGATTACCTCAACGCCCACTCTCTCCAGCCCAACCTCATCTCTCTTCTGAAGCTGGGATGTTTTTCTTAGCCTCTCCTACACATTTTCACACAACTTGCCTTTCAGCCTCCACAAAACCCACCCAAGATCAAGGGGGGGGGGGGACAGCTGTGCCTTTACTGAATTGGAATTCACTCACAAAGGCACCAAAGAGGATGTGGTGGTTGGGTTGTCCCCCCACCCCACCATCTTTTGTTGGTTTGATCATCATTAAGGTAAATTAAAAAGGTGTTATGCCCTGCTTCCAGAATGTGGAAATGGACTCTGACTCAGAGACTGAGCAGTGGACATGCCAGGACCTGCTGAACCTGAGCAGAAGGATGTTCAAGAGCCACAGGCCTCAGATGCACACAATAGTGCAGTACCAGCTCTAGCAGAGGGTCCTGCCCTTTCAGATACAGAGGACAACTTACCTATAACTACAGTCACAGCACAGAGACAGCAAAAAGAGGGCGTGTGACAGCCTTAGCAGCCTATAAATACACAGCACTGCCCTCCAATGGTTGTCGGAGATTATCTGACCTGCCTGAGTACCCATCGTATTCCTGCTCGCTGTGTTTGACCTGGACTATGTTTGTTTACTCTGGATTCTGTTTGCCTGACCTGGATTCTGCTGGATTACCCTGAACTCTGTTTGCCAGACCTGGACCTTGTATATTGGACTTGTATTTTGCTTGCTAGTAAGTGTCTGACTTCATGCTGCCTTGATTCCTTTGCCTGTAATTAGCTTGACTATGCTGTGCCTCTGCTATCAGCTGTGTAGTAATCAGCCTTTGGCTGGTTGCCCAGACATTGTTTGGACAAACGCCTCCAGCAATTAACTGGGGTGGAAATCATGTGGCCTTCCAGGTATTATTTAACTGCATTAACAGCATTCCTCTTCATTGGCTATGCTAGTGAGCAGTGACAGGACTTGCAGTCCAACAACTGGAGGGTTACAGGATTCCACCATTTACCTTACAGAACTTTTAATAAATGTACAACAGAAAAAACTGCAGATAGGTTTGTTACCCAAATTGGTGGGGTCTATGGGGACCCACTCGTGACACTAAAATTATGATATTAATTTGGGGAATTACAAGTAGCTCAAAGATATGGCTGCGAGAGGTTGGGTAACTTGCAAGATCTTTACACCTTTAACCGATGAGACGCCAAGTTAAAGTGAAATAAAAATGGTTTTTATTGGAAAATAGACACGGAAGTTTTCACTCTCACACTGACGCTCACAAGAAACCACACAAAGCTACCAAAGAATTAAGACAGAAAGGCAGGATAGAGGAGATAGATTTGGGGAAGCATGGCTTATAATTGCCAGTCCTGGTGAGCAGAGGTTTGTGCAGCAAAGATGACTCTGGTGTGGAACTGAAGATGCCACAGCAGTCCGGCACAATGATCGTGTCAGAAGAACTGTGCACACATGGCTATTATTTGGGGGTAATATTTATGCCAAATTTCATATCCTGGAGGGGTGTTTGAGTGTAAAACAATGCCTAGATGTGTTTTCCACAGTTAAACAAAGGAAACCATGACTTCATTAATTGCCGCTAATGTGAGATGTTAAAAAAGTAGATGGGTTTATGGCAGCCTCCTTATGGTGGGATGGGAGAGGTGCGAGGAAAAACATGGGGGGGGGGTTAATGGGTGTTCCAGTCACTGTTTTGGAGTTTGACTCACTGCCAAGAGCATCCAAGATGGGATTAGCACATTCCACCTTGATGACGCTGATATGAAGGGGCTCTGCTTAATCCTACCTTGGACGAGTCTGTTGGGAATTTCCAAGACATCTTTGTTAGGTCCTGGGTGACCTTCACTTGACCCCTTTTTTGGTCAGCAGTAGTCTACCTAGACCTAGTGAAGTGTCCAATATTGCTGAATTATGAAATATTAGAGGAAGGGGGTGTAAGGCACGGTAACAGGTTGGTCCAATGCAGCAAAACGTAACCATGACAAGAACAAATATCATAATCACCACCACCACCATCACAGTCTACAATGTGTTACTGACTGGAGTAACCACCACAGAGTTGGAAGAGGCTGCAAGGGCCATTTAGTCCAAGCCACTGCCATGCAGGAATACACCCTTAAATCACTCCTGAAAGATGCCCATCCAATCTCTGTTTCAAGACTTTGAAAGAAGGCCCACCTCCCTCCAAGGCATCAAGAATTCAGATTCTGTCCAAGAATCTAGAAATCTATGAGGTGTCATTAGATAGCCCAAACAGGGTTGCTTTTTGTAATTGTGCTATTGTCATCCTATTGATGGCAATTTCATTCATATGTTTCGTCATTCCCTTTGGAATTGATCCCAGAACACCTATCACCACATCATCATCATCATCATCGTGCCCATCTTTTTCCCCAGTCTGAGGGTCAAGACAGCTTTTCAAAGTTAAAATAGATACAGCTAAAAGTTTACATCATACAAAAGTTGCAAATATAATTAAACTATTAACACAATTTAAAGCAGATTAAAGCATAACCATTAAGAAGAAGAAAAAGTACAGACAGCTCAGCACCAAGAGAATCAACATTGTGTCTTAAAAGACTAAAAGAATCCCAAAAAATCTCGGTTAACAGCCTAAACTTTCATGAGCCAGAGCCCATGTGGTGTGCCTTTACTACATGTCACTTTAATGAGACCTTGTCCTAAGGAATCCTAGGATTTATAGTTCAGGATAGTGGACCTAGAACTCTTTTGCATACAACTGGAAATACTTCATTGAACTAAAAATCCTAGGATGTCTTTGGTGGGAACTATCACTGGTGGTGGCATGACACCAGTTAGTGCTCATATAGGTAGTTTTAATAACCAGAAAGCAACCAAGCAAGCAATATCAGAATTTTAATACTGGAAGGAAGGAAGGAAGGAAGGAAGGAAGGAAGGAAGGAAGGAAGGAAGGCAGGCAGGCAGGCAGGCAGGCAGGCAGGCAGGCAGGCAGGCAGGCAAGCTACTTAGCTCTCACTGTGTGTTTGTGTATGTGCCTTCAAGTCGCCTTTTGACTTTGGAGACCCCATGAATTCCACAGGGTTTCCTTAGGCAAGGAATATTCAGAGGTGGTTTGCCATTGCCTTCCTCTGAAATGTAGCCTACAGCACCTGGTATTCTTTGGCAGTCTTCCATCCAAGCATTAACTAGGGCCGACCCTGCTTAGCTTCCAAGAACAGATGGGATCTGTTGCCCTTGGGGTATTTAGGACATTGCTACTTAGCTAGCTAGCTTAATTTCTCAAAAGAGATTTTTCTGACAAGAACTCTGAATTTTGTTCTCCACTGCCCAGTATACCTAAGGGTGCTATTTTTCTGAGTAGTCTTTACATATTCCTTCTTTCTTCATGGTGGTCACAATCCCCTCCCAATCCAACACAATATCCTATAAAAGAGCAGGTGGCAAATGCTCTTAGAAGAGCCATTCCTCATTTCTTACATACAGAGGGTATACCTCTTCTGTGTTCTGAGTCGTGTGTATGCATTACCTGGAAACAGTCAGTTTGCTTTTTCTTTGGCAGGGTGGCTTTGTACACATGAAGATGGACTGATTAATTAACCTATTACAATAATTTGACGTGTCACAAAGGAAAGCATTTCTAATGCAGTACACCGATTGCTGCTATGGCTGACCATTCATAAGGGGAACCATCATACTCTTCAATATTTCACAGATGAAAACTGGGTCTAGTTTGGTCAAACAACTTCAGAGCGAATCAAGATGGCAAAAGGTATTAATGAGGAAGAACACACAGCTAGGAGAGGCTCCAGCAGTTTGGCTGTTTTGCCTAATTCCACTCTCTCCTTTCCTCTTTCTCCTGCTGGGTTGATGGAGTGCAAACTACTTTTGCAAACTACTCAGCAACTGAACTGAGCTGAGCAGCCTCACTGCTTTGCCTTGGGAAAGCCTTTATATGCTGAGGATTGCTTGCAGAATAGGACCCAAGGAAAACTCTCTTTAGGCCAAAGAGAACAAGGAAAAAAAATTAGAGAGAGAAGGAGAAGGGGGAGGAAATGAGTCAGTTGCTTACAGGGAGGGTGGAGGGAAGTGAAGATGGAGAAAAGGGAGTGTAGAGGAAAGGAGTTCCAGAAAAGTGGGAGAGGAGAGGAGGTGGAGGGCCTGAATGAAAGAACCGCCCCTCCCTGGGCTTTAGAGATGGACAGAGATGGAGCCAGGCTCAGAGAAGCCAAAGTGCGTGGGAAGAGGAGAAGGGAGGAGGAGGAGATGATGTCAGAGAGAAAGACAGAAACACTCTTTACACAGAAAGGCTTTTCTTTGTAGGTGGAATCTTAATGGAAATCTTCTCACAGTAACTGCTTGAGTAAGGTTCACCAAAGGCAGCACTCATGCAAGGAAGCCGGAACTGCACTTCAAGACAGACACATTTTCTGCCCACGTACAAGAACGTAAGAGCCCCACTGGATTAGCCTGTAGTCATCTAGTCAGAGCATAGAAGAATTAACTGCTGACCTTCTGTTTTGCAGTTATGGATTTATAATCTAGAGTTATGAATCTGTAGCTGCTCCATATTCAGTAACATATTTAGGGGCTTATCTACATGGGCAAACCCCCCCCCCATACTCACACCTTATTTACAGCATAGTTGACACATGATGTTTTCAACAATGCACATTTTCACCGAGGTCTCTGCAAGAAACTCTGGATGTGTAAGATTCATGGTTTGTTCCGCATTTGAGGGGAAAATCCAGGTTTGGGGGCTGTGTGGTGGTTGAGGACTGGCTTTGGAGCAAAGCTGGGGCGGGACTTCCAATGAATGGGACACCATTCTGGCACTTAAAAAAAAATCTTTTATTTTTCTACTGTGTGCATATCTGGATCAGTGTATCTCTGCTAGTCCAGTAATACAGTACTCTGGGACCACGTATACTCACTTATTCACATGCACAAGTGAACAGGGGGGAAAACAACCCAGAGCAGTCCTGGCTGTGTGGCCGAAAATAGTACGACGTATAGGACACATGATCAGCATAGGACTGCCCTTTCACTCTAACGCAAATTACAGTAGCCTAGTGTTGGTGGTGTTTACAGGGCTGCTGCAGATCAAAGAAATCCACCATGGCTACAAGGTAGGTGCTGGCTTTCCTGCCAGTGTAGACAAGCCCTAGGTAATTTTACAGTAAAATTACATAAATGTGCCCCTACCACACACCTTAACAGCCAGCAACCACATCAGATGAAGGAGGTCTATTCAGCTGCTGATCAAGACTCAGGGAGTGTGATGTTTCCAGCCCTTTACCAGCAGTGAGCAGTCAGAAGCAAGACCCCTGTTGCAATTCCATGTCACAATCTCACTTGCTGGTGGGAGGGGGCTGAAAACATCATCCTCATTGTGTCCTGATTGACAGCTGAACAGACCGCCTTTGCCTTGATGTGGTTGCAGGGTGTTAAGGTGGGTGGAAGAGGGCTGGGCCAGGAGATATAACTTAGAGGCTCACCACATGCTGAAGTAAAACAACAGGACAGCCGGAAGGTTCTGCTTCCTGTGCTGCCTTACCGCGTTACGTTGTTGTTCTTCTGGTGTTCTTTCGTTCCAGTCTGATTGGAGACTGAAGTAAAACTGTACCTTTTTACTAGTAGGTTTTTCTGGTTAGCAAAAAGACGTGGTTTTACCTTGGTCTCCCACAGGACCGGAACGGAAGAACGACGATGTTGTGCAGTAAGCCAGCACGGAAGACAGAACCTTTCGGCTGCACTGCCGCTTTACTTTAGTACAGTAAGCCTCTTAGTTACGCACATATAACTCAGTTAAGCATCTCAAAGTAAGTAGCCAGTGTAGACCGCCAGCAAACTTTTTGGACTACAGCAGTAGCTGCACTGGTTGGTGGATTTGGGGAACTGTAGTCCAAACAAGCAAACTTTTCTAAGTTTTCTATTTTTCACAGTGGCTAATCAAATACTTCTGTAAAGTCCAGAAGCAGGATGTGAAAGCATTAACATTTTCCTGTTGTTGCTTCTCCAGCAAATTATATTTAAAAGAATACTGCTGCAAAACACTGAGGTCCCATACAGACAGTTTTAATTACATAAAAACTATTTGCACACATGCCTTAAAATGTATAAAAAGCACTATTGGGGGGGACGACATAGAGCAGTGCCAGGTTACTCTCACTCTCACTCATTCCTTGGAGGAGATCAAATTGAAGCATCCCTCCCTCCCCATTCTGTGGCCTCAAGGATGCTAAAAGAGTTTGCAGAACTGTCCTCAAGTACATCAGCTGAGAAGTGCATTGTTTAAAGCAAGGGATGGGCACAGTGGCCAATGAAGCCCCCCACACACACACCAGTTCCCGAAAGCCCCACAAGTAAAAAGAAAACATTTGGGTAAACTTGGAGGCAATTTTTGCCCCCATATTATGCAGAATGTCCCTCAAACATGTGAAACCACACAAAAATACCCATACCCTACTCACAGAATCACCCTGGAACCATGTACTACCCACAAATACCTCCATTTCCCTCTGCAGTCCTTCTCAAAATGGTGACAGGAAGTGACACAGTATTATTTCCTATCACCATTTTGGGAGGGACTGCATAAGAAAACAGAAGTATTTGGGACTGAAGGGGGGATATGGCCCATGAGCTGATCAGAGGGAATTGGCCCCTTGTCCCCATGCAGTTGTCCACTCCTGATTTAAATCCTCACTCTCCAGCACAAACCCATCAGTCAAGCTACTATTCTACCTGCCTCAGCTCCCCCTCCACAAGCAGTTTGCATTATGCATGTAATTCTTGCACCCTACTCTACAAGGTTGTGGTGAGGGTTGTTGTAACAGGAGAAATAGCAGTAAAAAAAGATTAAAATGGTGATATATGTAAAACACTGGAATCATCAACTCCATATCCTGTTAAGTACTGCACGTGTAACTTCACTAGCTCCCAGGGTGCCGTTTACACAATGAAAATGTCCCGGGAAGAATTCGTGTCGATCCCTGGCAGTTTACATGTACATCGGGTCGGATATGTGATTTTCGGAAGGGGGGCCACCTTTTATCCCTCAACCTGCGGGACTTCCAGTCCCGCGGTTTGTGCCGGTTTTTAAAAAAGTCACTGGAGGATTTGGAAAATCGGAAATGTAAACAGCCTGGGACAAAATATCTCAGTACCAGGGGATGACCGGAAATGGTGACTGGGGGTGGGCTTAGAGCTCAGGGACCAGAAAAGGAGGGGTCAGTCACCCGTTCAACAGATCGAGCCTCACCAGCCGAAAACAAAGGCATCCCTTCCAGCTGCACGAAGGTTGATGTGTGTGCGCGCACACGTGTGTACTCAATCACCTTTTAAAATGGATTTCTACACTGCAAACCCTTCAGCTTTAACCTCTTCCTCAAATGCATGTTACAAAGAGATCGTGGTGGGCAGAGGGTCACCCAATCATCCCCTGCCTTGATCACCTCCCTGGGTCTGAACAGGCACAGTAAAATATTCCAGCCTCTGAGCGAATGAACACCCTTTAACACCCTTTAATTCCCCCTCTCTGTGTCTGTGTCTTTCAAAATGCCTGTCTGTCACTGGCTTGAACCCCCCCACACACACACACACCTCATAGAATCATAGAATCATAGAATTGTAGAGTTGGAAGAGACCACGAGGGCCATCCAGTCCAACTCCCTGCCATGCAGGAAATCTTTATCAAAGCATCCCCAACAGATCGCAATCCAGCCTCTGTTTAAAGACCTCCAAGGAAGGAGACCCCACCACACTCCAAGAGACCAACCTCACTCGGCTTGATTTCAAAAGGAAAGCACTCCCTGCGTCTGAGTGAAAGATCTCAGTCTGGGTTTTTCAAAATGCCTTCTGCCTCTGCTTAAAGCGAAAGAAAGAAATTCCAAGCCTCTAACTCAGCTTGATTTCAAAAGGAAAGGACATGGTTTAATTGTTCCTCCATCTGAGGTCTTTCAAAACACCTTCTGCTTCTGCTTAAAGGGTTAACATTTTAAAGAGGCAAGGGGAATACCAAACCTCTGCCCCCCCTCTCTCCCCCCCCGCCAGCCAATAGCATCGCTCGTGGCACAGAACTCTAAAGGAAGTGCGTCACAGAGGTTGTGAAAACAGGAGTAATGGCATCCTTGATTGACAGCCAAAAAAAAAACCCCAGTAAACTAAACATGTGAAAACAGCAAAAGCACGGGATATAACAGTGTGGGACCAATAAAGACTTTTGTCGTGTAAATATCAATCACGGGATCTTCCAGGATTTCCTAAAGAGTGACAAAAATTGTATAAACAGCGAGGGGTGGATACGGGATCAGGAAATCACGATAAACCCCACGACAATTTTTGTCGTGTAACTGGCACCCTGGTCTCTTTCATTTTATGCAGTTACAGTACTATGATTCCACTGATAACTGCCACAGCTGCATCTTATCGAATCATGGATTTGTACTTGGTGAAGTACTAGAACTCTCTCACTGAGAATTCTAAATTCTACAAACACCAGGACTCTAAAGTGTGTGCAGGCAGGGGGGGTCCAACACTGGCAGACAGGTTGTTATTAATTTTGCCTACTTACAGGTACTAGCATGGGGAGGCCAAATTACTTTTTCCATCCATTGTCACTAAAGTTTCCTGAGATATGAAGATTCTTACAAGAAGCTGAAGTGGTGTCAAAGTGTTATAACAGTCTAGTGTGAAAGAGACCCCCCCCCCATAATTCTTTGTTCTCCTTATCTGTCCCTTTCTTTGTTTCCTTTCCTACTGTAACTCTAAAGTCTTTGGGGACAAGGACCTATTAGCTTCTCTCAATGGAATGCCATAAAAAACCCACTTCGTATAGGTGGCATGGTATAAACAATAGACAGTAAGAGCAGCACTTGAGTTCTTCTTCCGAGTTTCTTCAGGGATGCAGCTAAGCAGGCTGAAGTAACAAGGATGAGCCCTGACAAGATTAATGACACCTTTTCAGTTCCCAACGTTTGTGTTGTGGGGGATTTCCCCCCTTTCTGTTCCTTTCCTAACCCATCAACTTCTCTCTTCCAGCTTCTTCAGAGCCTCAAACCTCTCATGATAACAAGCTTATTCTCCTCCTCACAATTAATCAGACAATATGTTTTGAAAATAGTAGCTTCTTTATTCTCCCTAGGTTTAAAGTTTCTCATAGAAAGCTCTTGGCCCCACCAGGAAAAAGAAAGGAATCTGCCCGCATCAAAATGACTTTGGCAGAGTTTAACTGGATGGTGAGCTGATGGCTTTGAGGAATTATTGACGGAAGTAGGAGAAAAGATCATTGAGTGTTTTATATTCAGAATCCACTTGAGTTTATTTTTTTTATTACAATTCTGTGTTGAGAATATTGGAGACAGCAAGCTGCACAAAGTATGCCAAGGAAATGGAAAACTTGCACAATAATTCACCTTGCTTTGCAACATTTATCTTGATGGTACTACTCATGACTACAACAAGTTCCCAGCTTCCGGAAGAAATCCTGTCAGCCAGCTCCAGGTTCGGAGATTTCAACAGATATTACAAGCGTAACTTTGCATACTTAAGGACTAGAAACCTGCTTCTTGTTTTTAAATGAAAGGTGAAATTCTCAGGATAATGAGTGCTGCAGCCAAATACATATACATACACATACACATATGGGCATACATTATTGGTAAAGCTGTTACCATTCTCTATTACCGCTCCCCATGAGGTTGCATAAACTGGAAATATTGGACACATGTTGGCTGGTAGACCAGGTATACTGTAGGGCAGTTAAAGTCACAATAGCTGGAAGGCTTGTCTTCCATATAAGGCCATGAAAACCTAAACTGAGATCATGCAGAAAGCCCCTAGAGTCAATGGACTATGCTAACAACCCAGTCCTCAAGGGTGGGAGGCTTATGCTAATCCTTTTCCCTCTGCCCAGAGCGTCTTCCACCTGAACTTAATCATCCAAATAAGTGGCCGTACCTCTCCTTATACCTCCTCCTGTCCAACCCCACAAGGTTGTCATCAAACGATCAACTTCTTAACATTCCACAAGTAAGACAATCAGTGGAGTTTTACTCTCCTTTGTTCCTCCCTTAGGAGTCATTTAGCCATTGTTGTAGCCAAAAGGTGCCTTCAAGGCAAGAAATGGGTTATAAATATCCCAGCCTAAGTCCCAGTAAACTGTGCCACAGATAGACACGACATTCTGTCGGATTCTCTGTGCCACCCTCAGATGCTATCTGAGCCTCTTCTCTACACAGAACGGTCTTCTCTACAAGACTGGTAAATATCAATCATTTCCCGAATTTCTCTCTCTAGCCAACCTTCCTTGCTTTCTTTCTGATGGACTTGTATGGTTGGTTCATAGAGTGTGTATTCTTGTGTGTTTGCCTACATTTTTCCAATAAGAATACTTCAGTTTTACTTTAACAGGAGTGGTCTTTACAGTTAGTACTGGTATACATAGGTGAAAAGATCCCCAAAGTGACCCTCATCTCATAGGCCATCCATTTTGAGCTAATAATTCTCCCATACATTAAACCAGATGCTGACATCACAGGTGGGTTTCCCATGGACCCCCACCTCTTAAGGTAACAAAGCTAGGGTAGAAAACAGCCTGGTGCCCAAAAATGTATATACAACTCTGAATCTGTCCCAATGATAGCTAATATGCGTAATCACATTAGCTAGGAACAAGCTGTTGCCAAACCTTTGCTTTTTCATTTAGAAAGCAACAAAATTAGAGGGTTCCAAGAAGTTAGTTGTTTGACATCCCCTTGAAAGTCCAGCAACCAAGGGCAAAACCAGAGATACTACAACACACACCCTTGCCTTGAACATGCACATTTGTTTCCTTTGCATGTCAAGAGCAGCAGCCTGGAATGGGGAAGTGTTCCCTTGCTGCGATTCTAGCATTAACCACTCTTCTGAAGCTGTTATTTGCATTATCAGAACAACTGTTAGTGGTTCAAAGTTTTTGTCAGGACAGCAGAAGTAATCATGAAGTAATTATCAGCACTCAACTTAGCCACCTGCTTGTAGAGGCTGCTATTTGCATGTTTCAAAAGGCATACATGTCCTTGGCACTTTTAATATTACAAATAGTAAAGCCCTGATAAAACTGTGCCCACATCTAGAAGCAGAGAGCTAAATTTGCAGATGTCTCCATATCTGGAGAGAGAAAGCTAAATGTGGTGAAGTCCACCACATATAGCTAGGATCCCTGCCCTTTCTAACATATTGAAGCAGCCAGGGGGAGGTCAAACTGACTGGGTAATAGAAGGCATGAATGCGTCTTGACAACAAGGGAAGGTTCCACCATGCCTAAAAGAGACAGTTTTAAGACCATTAATGAAAACAAAGCCCTCCATGAGTCCTTCTGTACTGGATAATGACCAGCCAGTCTCCAATATTCTATTCTTCGGAAAGGTCCTGGATCATGTGATGGCATCTCAGCCCCTGGGGCTCCTGAAGGAGGTGGGTTAACTATACACATGTTAAACTAATTTCAGCCCTGGTTATAGGAAAGATACAGCTTTGGTTACCTTGGTGGATAATCTATGCTAGAAAGTGGATAGGGGAAGTGTGTCCCTATTCATTCTGCTGGACCTCTCAGCAATTTTCTTCTGGGAGGTCTCCCTGGGATGGGACTTGAGTCTTTGTTCAGCAGTAGCTTTATTTCATAGTGGACAAAATTGTGGCTTGTGGCCACATGTCGTCCCTGAACCCCACTTTTGGTGGTTTTCAACCCCCTCCCTTCAGTCTCCCAAAGTCCCCTAAAAGGTGCAGTTGTGGGTGCAAAAATGGCACCAAAAAGTTTTAATTTTTTTTAAAAGAAGTTTCTTTTTTAAAAATTTAATAAAACCTTTTGGTACAATTTTCAGGCAATTTTTACTCCCAAACCATGCAGAAGCCCACCCAAACATGTGAAAACACACAAAAATATCCCCACCCACCCCTACAGGTACCACAGAATCCTGTACCACCCCATATACCTCCATTTTTCTCTGAAGTTCCTCTCAAAATGGTGACAGGAAATGAGTTCTTGCCACCATTTTGAAAGGGACTGCAGTGAAAATGAGGTATTTGGGCTTGCTGTAGGGAAAGGTACAGCCTATTGGAGGGTTCACTGGAGGCCCCTGGCCTCCATGCAGTTGCCCACCCCTTCTTCCTGGAGGGTTGCATTCCAAAGTTGTTGCTGACACTGCTGCAGGATACCTTGACTGATACTGTTGATACCTTGATTGTAGGGTCCCTCGGGGCTCTGACTTGTCCCCCATTCTACCTATATGTTTGTATGAAACTGCTGTGAGAGGTTCTCCAAAGCATTGGGGTGTGGTGCCATTAATATGCTGACATCTAACTCTACATCTCCTTTCCATCTTAAATCCAGGACAACTGTTTCAGTTCTAAACCAGTATCTAATGTCAGTAATAAACAAGAAAAGGATATACAAAAGCGTAGTTTAGATGGGTCAGAGGTGTTCCTGGTCAGCCAAAAGATAGATCCGGGAACAGGGATTCAACCTGCAGTTTGGATTTATTTCTGAACCCATAATCCCAGGTGACTGTAACCTCAGAACATCTGGCCATGGTAATTCACATCTTAGTTACATCACACCGGTAGGGGGGGGGTTAAAATATTTTATCGTGTTATTGTTGTTATTGTTGGTCTTGTATGATATGATTTATGTTTAATTGTCTTGCTTGTTTGTTTTAAATTTAATAAAGAATTACATATAAAAAAAGTTACATCACACTGGGCTACCTTTATTTATTTATTTATTTATTGTTGGAACAGTGCTCAGAAATTTGTGTCCATCTGAAATACTGTGCCCAGACTGTTGATCCGGACTGTTTAGAGGGAGACCACAATTCTGCTGTTACAACAGCTCCACTGGCTACTGGTCCATTTCTCAGCACAAAACAAAGTGCTGGGTATGACCCATAAACCTCTATATAACGTAGGTCCAGGATATCTGAATGACTCCCACATGTGCCTGCCTAGGTTCTGAATGGGAAGTCCTTTTCTCAGCCCCTCTGCCTTCAAAGGCACATCTGGAAGAAATGTAGGAGAGGGCCTTCTTGGTGACTGCTCCCAAATTCTGGAACTCTCTGCTAAGGAAAGGTAAATGAACCTTCTCCTTGCTGTCCTTCCACTGGAAGACAAAGACAGGCTGATGTGAACAGATGTTTAAATGGATGAGCAGAATTTCTTAATATGTCCGTTTTATTAATTGTCACTGAGGAGTTTTAAATTGTGTTAACTCTGTGATTTTAAAGTGCTGTTGTAACACTACAAACAGCTTAATTTGTATTTCAATATGTATAATTTGCTAATTTTTTACAGGTAGTTGTTTTTTTGGGGAAAAAAATGTCAGAAAGCACCTTGCTTCCTAGCCAGAGGAGAAAATCATGCTATCAGTCATTTTAATCAATTGCTCCTCAGATGTTCCAAACTGCTCCCTCTATACAGCTTGGGACTAGACAAGATTCCTCCAATAACTTATCATCAAGTCAACAGTTTGGAAAAGTTACTTTGTTGGATTACAAGATCAGCCAGTGGCCATGCTGGCTCAGGGTCCTGGGTGGTGTAACCACAAAAGTAACCTTTCCAACCTTATCAAGAAGCAAACTGGTGGCACCAGAGGGGGTATGTGAGGATAAAGGTTCCTTGGAAAAGTTACTTTTTAGACTACAAATCCTAGAATCCTCCAGCAAGTGCAGGTGGTAGTGATCCTCACTGGGCAGTTCTGGAAGGTATAGTAAAAAAAGCAACTTTTCCAAACTCTGCTGGAGAGTGGTAAATATCACCCATGCACTCAGGCATCAGCTATTTGTCTAACCTCCCATTCATAGGTTGCTTGGAACCACTGTGGTCCTATGGACAGAACATGTGGCTATAAATTCAAATTTCTGCTCAGTCATGGATTCACTTAGCCTCTGTACAATGGAAATAACTATGAAATAACGATGGCCAACATTCCCCAAATTTTGCAAGATAAAAATTGCAAAAATAACTTGCAAGTACCCAGGACTGCATAAATACCTGGAAAATGATGTGATTCAGTTTGTGACAACATTTCTAAAAAGCAACTTTTCACATTCTATATAAATAGTGTTCAGGCTGCAAACAGCCGCCTTAAATCGAGAAATGTGTGAACTGAGTGCTGTCCACAAGAGTGAGCACAAGGTCTGTGTGAGTGAGAAGTGGAGACAGCAGGCTGTTATTTTCCCCCTGGATGACCTTACTGACATCCGTGGGCTCCATCTCAGTCCACCAATGGGAAAGCCAAGCACAGGCCTAACCATCATCGTTGATTCATGGCGACAAGCCCTCCTCCTCTGCTTGGTGATGCAGAAACACACAGGAGAAAGAGGAAGGGATGCTGTCGGGCTTTTAAAGACAGGTGTGAGAGCACATTTGTCACAGTGCCCAAAGTTCTGCAAGCCATTAGGAGGAAGCGTAGCCCAAAATACACTCCAGCATTCTATGCTGGTTCAAAGAGGGAGGCCAAGACTGTCAACTGCTATAGAAATGGCAAGGACATGAAGTGTGAGCCTGTAAACAAGGTCATTGTCTGAAGTGGGTCAAGGGCAACTGGGTCTTGCAGTACCCCTCTGGGTTTGTCAGGCACAATTAGGATGGTTCTCTTATATTCCTTCAAATAGCTACGGTATTTTGATACACTATCCGAAAACCACAAGCATGATAGAGTAGCCACTTGCTGCCTGAGCTTAGAGTATTCCTAGACCTTGGAAAAGTTGGCTTTTGGGGTCTGCAATTCCCAGAATTCCTGAGCCAGGAGGACCATTGGCCTTGCTGTGCGGGGGGGTTCTGGCAGTTGTAGTCTAAAATAACCTTGCCCAAACTGTTTACAAGTGTTGTGTAAATAGATGCAGACTGGTGTGCTGTTTAAAAATAGTCAGAGGCCAATATGATATGAAGCAAGAAGTCTTTCCTTTAAAAAGATTAATCCTAGTTGGGCGGGAGGGGGACAATTCATGGTAATAATTCAGTTATTAACAAAAGTGTACATGTATCTTTCATTTTCCCATCATTGGGAAGAAAATAACAAACAGCAACAATATACTTTTTGACTCAAGATGATTTACATAAGTTAAAATAGATACGCTAAAATTTACCTCATATGAAAATTTACAATATAATTAAACTAGCAATAAAATTAAAAGCAGTTAAAAGTATAACAATTAAAAAAGAACAAATATAATTAGATTCTCTTTTTTCTTTTTTGAATTGTACAAAAGTACATGTGCACAACTAAAATGCATACATTTGAAAAACGCATGCAAACACACTTTATTCAATGAGAGAAATGTGTAAATAATATGTAGATGAAGAACATGCATTAAAATGCATATACCAGCAAATGTGTATTCTAAAAAATGTATACATTTCTGGACAGGAAGAAAAAAATACAGAACCTGAGTAGGACAGGAATGCTGAATGGGAGTCAGCTTATACTGAAGGGAAGGGCAGCACTCCTATAAAAGGTGTAGAACGTTCTCAAACAGGAGCTCTAGAATGTTCCAGATCAAGAATTCCAGAATGTTCTGAACCAGGAAGTCTAGAAACTTCAAAACTAGAAATGTCCTGAGTCAGATGCTGTTGAAGCGCAGAGCCCTTAAGTGTTAGTCATGGACATCAGGAACCAAAAGCAGGCCTGTAATGTTTAATCAATTAACTGTGGACAACTAATTACTTAAAAAAAATCTTTATCAACAAAAAAGTGCATCTGATTAATCTCAAGTAGCCTAGGTTTAGTGTTATGTTTTTTAAAGGTAAAATCTAAAATAATCTAAAAAGGAACCAACTACAGTATAGCAGAGTCAGGTATTGCTTAAAAAATAAAGATCCCCTCCCAATTCAGAATGATTATTTGATTCATATCTGAAATGGAACGATGGAATCAACTGACCTTGAATGATTGATCAGCTAAGATTTCTTCAACCAAGTAACAGCCCTAACATTAAGCAAATTTACCTTTGTGATAGGGAAGAAAAGAATGTGTGAAAATATTCAAAAAATTGTCCAATTGAGTGTCAAGAAGCTTTTGACAAGAAGAATGCTGGACTGACAAGAATTTTTATAGTTCTGGATTTATTCTACAAAAAATGCATAAATAGATGTTTTGCATGGAAGACATTATCTGCGCATAAAATAATTATTTTCTAAAATGCTCTTTCCTGCAAAGAAAATGCAGTTTTCTGCACAAAAACACCATGTGTGAATTTTGCGCAGAATAAATCCTGAACTGTGACTAGTCTTCAGAAAGTGCAGTATTCAAAGACTTTCTCACAGCTGGAAAAAAAATTGCTAAAATTTCTGGTTGCTTCCTTGGAGACAAAAATTAGTAAGGAACTACAACTCTAGTTTTGTGAAGATACACCTTACTTCTGTACAGGATGGTCCCAAGATGTTTTGCTCCCTCAGGTTGAATGGCAAATACTGTACTTACCCAACTAGGGTGTTGTCTAAACAGTGAAAATAATCCTCTTAGAATTCATTTTGTCTAAATGGGATCCCACATCAATCCACTATATTTGGAAGGAGCAGGGCAAAAAAACTCCAAATACTTTCCATGTATTTTTTTAAAAAAAACTCTGAAGGAAATATGCATTCCTGCTTGTTTGGACAACCGATTCACTTTGCTGTGCATTCCCAATAAGAGTGGTAGTGGAAAGCTGATTGGTTGGATGTGCACAGGAGGTAGAGCCTGCTGGCACTTGGAACCACCATGTTAGATTTTTGCCATAGCGATTGTGCACCATGGTGATGAAACAGCGTTTAAAAAAAATCTGTTTATTTAAGTGGAAGATGGCACTTCCGCACCTTGGATTTGCATTTTTTTTAAATACTCTTTGGTGGAGGCAACTGGCAACAATAAAAACACAAGTAATTCACTTACGCCCACCATCTTGATCTGCAGGCTTGCCCATCTGAACAACAAATGCATATGGCTTTGCATGCCTGCGATCTTGGGACAAAACCATGGAGACAAATTAAAGCTGCTGCAAATTTGCATTAGTGCACATCAATCCACATTTTATTGCCTTGTATAGACGAGCCCTAGTTTAAAGTGCATAGTATCTAAAGCCAGCAAAATTATTTTAGCATAGAAATAATTTTAGGCAGAAAATCCCACAACTATCCATCCCAAACAATAAAAATACAACATTTTTTAAAAAAATCAAAGAACTACCAGTTTGCTGCCCTTTCATAATGATGCCCACAACCTGCTGCACGAAGCAATTGCTTTGCTAGCCCAGCTTCCATACATATTTCCTGAGGGAATAACAGGGGCTCTGAATCTAAACATGGGAGACGCAAGCTCTGCCAGCCGTGGGAGGGAAAGGAAGGAGAGCTGTTAGAATGAAACTGCATTATATCCCATGGGGGTGTGCATGTTTACACAATTGTTTGTTTCTATTTATGGAGCTGATGGAAATAGATTCATTTATTCAATTGTTTGTTTTGAGCCCTGCAAAATCATAGAATCGTGGAGTTGGTAAGGGACCCCATAGGCCATCAGGTCCAATTCCCTGCTCAGTGCAGGATCTCCAACTACAGTATCTCCAGCAGGCAGCTGTCCTAACTCTTCTTGAAGACACCCAGAGAAGGAGACCTCATAACTTCTCTTGGCAACTGGTTCCATTGCTGAACCACTCTCACTATCAAGAAGTTCCTTCTAATGTTCAACCTAAATCTACCTTCCTGTAACTTAAAACCATTAGACCAAGTTCTACCCTCTGAGGCAGCAGAGAACAAGCCTGCATCCTCTCTTTGTGGCAGCCTTTGAGGTATTTAAAGAGAGTGATCATGTCACCCTTCAGTCTTCTTTCTACCAAGATGAATGTTTCAGCATACAGCGGTAACATTTAAAAATGCAGGTCAAGATCCTACAACAGGGTTGCACATATAGTTGCTAGAGTAAAAACTGGAGAAGGCTCCAATGGTTGCACAGAAGAGGGAATTTTAGCAGTTGCTGCTTGTCACACAACCTCATAGCAAGCAGCACCTGCTGAAAGTCCCTTGTCTATGGAACTGTTAAAGGTACATGAGCCATCTCTAGTTTTGCATAGCATAAATCTCTACATGTGGAGTTATGCATTGATTGTGCTATGCAACCCTTGTGGTGAATGCCAGTGTTGCACTGGATATGCAACTGCATGTGCACTATGGGTACATCCATGTCCATCTCATACAAAATGGCACTGTATGCACAACTCCTCTTCCATACCCTTGAACTGTATATGGATGTTTATTAGACGCAAATGGCCAATTGTTTCTGCAGGGCAACCTATGTACACATTAAGATACCAATAGAATTCTGGCCATATACACCAATGAAGGAAGGGAGAGTGGAACATTAGTTATTAGGAAATAGCAAAAGACACTTCAAAATGTGTTCTTCTTCAGTGAGAAATAGTCAGATATGGAGGTATAACCAAGAACAAGTGATAACCTGGCCACATGATAAAGTTGTAAACAGGCTGTGGAGTTGGTACGCAAAACTTTGAACTTCTTTTTTTAGAATACTGTCTAAATCTGACATCTTTATAAATGACAAATGTATATTAACTAATAATACTAAATTTACTGTAGTAAAATGGTAGAACAAAGCATTTCATCACCACCTACATGAATCCTCAGGCTACTTAGAATCATAAAATATATTTATTTGATTAAAACTGAACAAGAAAACTTACCTTAAAATCCTATGAAGGTAATTATGCAACAGATTAAACATTTAATGTAAGTTTTTATTTTGAAGCTGGAGTTGGGAGTCCAACAACTCCACCCAAAGTTGCTTCTGACTGCACAGCTCTGGTTGTGTAGAAAAAACCATTTCATCATGTATTGCTTGACACACAACCAGATAACATGCAACACCTGCTGAAATTCTCTCTTCTACACAACAATTAAAGGTATAGTAGTTCTCTCCAGTTTTCACTCTGACAACCCTAATGTTAAACTACAACCGTATTTGCTGTCTCATATGTGTGCTTTGGCATCATGATTTTGAAGAACTGTGTTATACAGTTCCAACCTTTTATGAGCCAGCAGTACCAGGACTTTTGGGTCACCTCACAGTAGGGAAAATGCCAATTATCTGAAACGTCAAGCCCTCTAAAGGAAATTAAAGTTCATAACAAGTCATCAATGATTCCCATAAACAGGAATTCCTCAGCTGGCTAGTGGCCATCCTATCAAAGGAATCAGGCCAAATGCTCTCTTCTGTTAAGAAACTGGGGTCAGCTCAACACAAAGTCTAAAAGGTTAAGGAAACTTTCCCCTTCACAAGGATGATTTATTTATTTATTTATTTATTTATAAAAATAATCCAAATGCTTCTTGCACATTGTTCAAGACTGGAAGCCATTTTCAGAGAGGCCTTCCTGGGCTGAAGAGAGCCTTCTATAAACTCTCCCCCTTCTCCCGTTTTATAAAGGTTGAATTGGCCCAGAACGGTTGGCACCTCTTGAGTTTCATTCCTTCCACCCAGGCGCTCAGGGCAATGCAGAAGCAATTATGCCAAGCAGTTAATAGGCAGAATAAATGTATACAATGTAAAAAATCAAACTGTACTAATAAGGAAGACACTGTGGTAAAATCAAGGCAGGGTGTGGGTCTTTCCTGCAGGCTCTTCGTTGTTGAGTCATGCTCGTTGGAGCAGATTTTAGTAATTAGCATCCAAAGGGGGGGCCAGGTGTTTCAATTCTTGGGTAGACTTTCTGGGAGGTCTGAGCTGTATTTATTCCCCCTCCCCTCCCTGCCTTCCTAATTTAATTTCCAAATTGGCAATGCCTCTGCATTAACAGACTTATATAAAAGTTGGTGAAATGAGGGCAAGGTATATTCTTTAAACAAAGGGGCTAATAGGCCTATCAGATTCAAAGGACTGACATCTCCCCATCACTATATTTGCTTGCTATGTCCAAAACCACTCTCACTATCAAGAAGTTCCTTCTAATGTTCTAATGTTCAACCTAAATCTACCTTCCTGTAACTTAAAACCATTAGACCAAGTTCTACCCTCTGAGGCAGCAGAGAACAAGCCTGCATCCTCTCTTTGTGGCAGCCTTTGAGGTATTTAAAGAGAGTGATCATGTCACCCTTCAGTCTTCTTTCTACCAAGATGAATGTTTCAGCATACAGCGGTAACATTTAAAAATGCAGGTCAAGATCCTACAACAGGGTTGCACATATAGTTGCTAGAGTAAAAACTGGAGAAGGCTCCAATGGTTGCACAGAAGAGGGAATTTTAGCAGTTGCTGCTTGTCACACAACCTCATAGCAAGCAGCACCTGCTGAAAGTCCCTTGTCTATGGAACTGTTAAAGGTACATGAGCCATCTCTAGTTTTGCATAGCATAAATCTCTACATGTGGAGTTATGCATTGATTGTGCTATGCAACCCTTGTGGTGAATGCCAGTGTTGCACTGGATATGCAACTGCATGTGCACTATGGGTACATCCATGTCCATCTCATACAAAATGGCACTGTATGCACAACTCCTCTTCCATACCCTTGAACTGTATATGGATGTTTATTAGACGCAAATGGCCAATTGTTTCTGCAGGGCAACCTATGTACACATTAAGATACCAATAGAATTCTGGCCATATACACCAATGAAGGAAGGGAGAGTGGAACATTAGTTATTAGGAAATAGCAAAAGACACTTCAAAATTTTTCAGAGAGGCCTTCCTGGGCTGAAGAGAGCCTTCTATAAACTCTCCCCCTTCTCCCGTTTTATAAAGGTTGAATTGGCCCAGAACGGTTGGCACCTCTTGAGTTTCATTCCTTCCACCCAGGCGCTCAGGGCAATGCAGAAGCAATTATGCCAAGCAGTTAATAGGCAGAATAAATGTATACAATGTAAAAAATCAAACTGTACTAATAAGGAAGACACTGTGGTAAAATCAAGGCAGGGTGTGGGTCTTTCCTGCAGGCTCTTCGTTGTTGAGTCATGCTCGTTGGAGCAGATTTTAGTAATTAGCATCCAAAGGGGGGGCCAGGTGTTTCAATTCTTGGGTAGACTTTCTGGGAGGTCTGAGCTGTATTTATTCCCCCTCCCCTCCCTGCCTTCCTAATTTAATTTCCAAATTGGCAATGCCTCTGCATTAACAGACTTATATAAAAGTTGGTGAAATGAGGGCAAGGTATATTCTTTAAACAAAGGGGCTAATAGGCCTATCAGATTCAAAGGACTGACATCTCCCCATCACTATATTTGCTTGCTATGTCCAAAACTGACCCAAATGATTCCCTTAAGTGTGCCATCCATGTGCTGAATTTAACCAAAAGGGGCACCTAGAGAAGGATCCTTGGTGGCTGCTCTTCATGGGTCTCTTAAATCTCTTAAATATCCTAAAGGCACCAGATCCTGTCTGATCTTGGAAACTAAGCAGGGTCAGCTCTGGTTAATACTTAGATGGAAGACCGCCAATGAATACCAGGTGCTGAAAGTTATATTTCAGAGGAAGGAACTGGCAAAACCACCTCTGAGTATTCCTTGTCTAAGAAAACCCTATGAAATTTGTGGGGTCACCATAGGTCGACAGGAAACTTGAAGGCACATACACACATAGTACACCAAGAACCATCAGCTTGGATTAAAGCAATTCAGGAACAGAAGAAGCCAAAAGAAGCTGGTCTTTCATTGTAGCCCAGCTTCCCATCTGTCCAGTCTGCTGAAACCTGATGGGATGGCTTCTGCTAGGTAATAACTGAGAGAAAGCCAAAGGCAGCTGGTGTCTCAGCAAAGCCAAAAGAATGGCCCTGCATCCCTTCTCTCAACCTGCAGCACCGCCTGATGGATTGGCTGCTCCTAAGCAATAGCTGAGGAAGAGGTATGTGTTTATAAGACTTTGCTCAGCAACCCAAAAGTCCAACAGTGCAACATCTTCTTATCACAGTGTTATAAAGGTGAAGAACACTGTATTTGAGGAATGACAGCCTGCTCTGGGGAGCCTTCACAAGGACAGAAGCTTAAGATGGAATATGTCTGACCACAGGGACAGTGATTTAGGATGATCTGTAGGGGAAGGCAGTCATAAAGATGTAAAGGATACTGCAAGGTTTTATCAACAAGAAAGGATCAACAAGATAGTCTATGGAGAAAACTGTCAACCCCCATTGGATTTTTTAAAATGTATTTTAGGATATTTCTGTGAAAAACCTGTGCAAAAGAAGTATTTGTGTATTTTTGTATTTGTATTTTGTAAAAAGTTCACTTCTGTCAGTGAAAAACTGTTGGGCTGAGATGTGTTGTGCAAAAATTTGCACAAAGTTTCCACACACACACAAAATGCCTGAAGCACAGAAAAAATATTTTAAAATGTACAAGAACTCTTATACTCTCATCTAGCAGGCAGAAAACTTTTGAAATTCTTTGTTCTTGCATGAGAGAATGAAATAAATGAAGATTTGCATCTCTAACCAGGAGAAACAAACAAATTTTTCTAGGGCCAGGATGTAGCTGTGGGTGGCCAGTTCAAAGTGTGAAACTATGACTCTAAACAGCATTCATTTAAATCTAGATTGACCTGAAATCCTGTACATTTGTGTGCATACAAGTGGAACCTACAAGAAAAATGTTGCAACGTGGCATGTTCTTGTACAAGATTCTAGACAGAGGTGGATACTCCATTCCATCCCTCACCCTAGTTTTCAACTGTTTAGTTCCTAATAGATCCTCAGCATTCTGTGGTCACTATACATGCTCAGCCCTTAATAGGATAGGGAGGGAGGTTTCCATCCAAATATTTTTGTGTTTCAGCAAACTGTGGGGGGTTCACTTGGTCTGCGGACACCTCTCCTCTTAGGTGCAGATGGTGCCATTTTAACTGTATCTAAGGATCACAACAAGCAAAATGAATTTGCTAATAAATGGGTCTGAGAGCAAACCAAGCCTCAACTCTCATGAGAAGTCAAAATGTCCTCTAAATAAAATGTCAGAAATGAGGGTATTGTACCTTGAACGTATCATGAGTCAACATGACTCATTAGAATAAATACTAATGTTTGGTAAAGTGCAAGGCAGTAGGAGAAGAGGAAGACTGTGTTACAGGTGGATTGAATCAAGCAAGGAAGCCACAGTCCCAAGCCTGTAAGATCTCAGCAGGGCAGCTGATGATTGCAAATCCACACTACACAAATAATCCAGTTTCAAACTGAATTATTTGCGATGGCTCTTTCCTATGGAATCCTAGGATTTGTAGTTTGGTTAGTCACCAGGACTGTGGCAGAGAAGGCTAAAGACCACGTAAAATTACAAATCCCAGGAAGGAGCTATGGCAAATAATCCAGTTTCAAACTGGATTATTTGTGTAGTGTGGATTTGATGGGACTCTTTGAGGTCTCTCATTCACGGGGTCACCATAAGTCAAAGCTGACCTGAAGGCAATTAAACAACAAACAATAACTATATTGGAGAGAGGCACAGACTGTGGTCCTTTTTAAAAGATGACTTGGTGACCAAAAGAGGTCTCAGAGAAATGAAAAATGTACTGGAGTGGAAGTTTAATTGAGAAATAGGAGGAAGCATTGTATTTATGACAGTGAGATGCAGTAATTCCCAGGGACTCATTCCAGAGGACTGTGCAAGGCAATGTGGGTCTCCCCCTCAACCAGCTGTCTCCCCCACCCTTCCAAAAACCTCACAGCCTCAGCTCAGGCAACCCATTAACATTCCCTTCCTCTTGTAAATATTGCCAGAGTGATCCAGACTCCCTCCTGGCCTCAATTAATTGTGGCCTGGGGGAGAAGGAGATAAGTGAGTGCTAAAACTTTAACTACATCTCCACAGATGGTAAAAATAAAGTTTGATGTGACAAGCGAGGGCAGCCAGGGAATATGGATCTGGTTTTGGAGCAGCTTAAAAAAACCCAAAACAAAACAAACCCCCCCCCCCAAATTGTAAAGGATTTCAATTTAAAAAAAAAACAACCATTTTTTTCCTTTTTAAGAAAGAAAAAGGTGGTCACAGTCATTAATGTGTTCATGTAATGATTTTTGTAGTTGGGCAATTTCACACTTTTTCGGCTTGTGCAGCGGGTGTGACGGTGCTGACACTGTAATTATTCGATCCAAGCATGTCCCTGCAACTTCACCCACCCCTGGACATTATTCATGGCATGTTTTTCAAGAGACCATGAAAGGAATCTAGGAGGAAAGGCCTGGGGACTCAAATTTTGCAACTGAACCAAAAGAAAATTCACAGCAAAGCTAAGGTGGATTTTGCTGACTCCAGTGACCTAGAATTGGGTCCCAAGTCTGCTTGGATGGTTTGGAGGTGCTATATCACCCAATAAGATGCTTAGGAGCTGATCAGGCTAGTGAATCACAGAAGTTTTTGGAGAGTTATCTGCCTCAAGTTGGATCAAGGCTCCTGAGCTTGTTGGCTGTAATCATGTTGATGCATGATGCTAGTGGGTGCATTTTTTTCCAGGGCTGGATAGTGATGTTGAAGGAAGGCAGATAGCATCTGCCAGCTCTGAGCAAACTATTTCTCCAATGCCTTATTTGCTTCATGGCCACTGTGTGTACAGCCTTGTCACTCCTGCCACAATGACAGCCAGCATGGTGCGAAAGCCAGCATGCTGCAATGGTGTGAATGCTGGATTAGGACTCCAGGGTTCAAATACCTGCTCAGTCATGGAAACCCACTGGGTGACCTTGGGCAAATCAAACTCTCTCTGCCTAAGAAGAAGGTTATGGCAAACCTCCTCTGAAGAAATCTTGCAAGAACAAAGTTGTCATAGGTTGAGTTGGCTTGGAGACACATAACTACTACTACACCAACAGAATTCTGGTCTTAATAGTTAGGCAATTGTGGCCCAATGTTCTGCCCCTAGGATCTTGTGTGGCCACACAGAATGGCAAAAATGCAGAAAATGATGGGGGTGGGGGAAACAAAACAAAAATGAAAATGAGAGTTTCCTCCAAATTTATTGTTTTGCAAAACAGGGTTTACAGTATTTATTTTTGTTGTTGTTGTTGTCAAATAAGGCAGGGAAGTGCTGCAACCCATTTAAAAGACGACTTGCCTCTCCAGAATTCTTTGAAAATACCTCTTCTTTGGCTGTACGTTGGCCAAAATGGTGGTTGGGAGTGGCATTGCAGCATTTCTGGTTGTCATTCTGGTAACCTGGGGCCCTTCCACACTATATAATTATAGTGCTATGATTAGACTTTAACTGCCATGGTTCCATCCTGTGGAACCCTGGGGTTTGCACTTTAGGGAGAGGTTTAGAATTCTCAATGAGGGAACCCTAGTGCCTCCAAACTACAAATCCCAGGATTCCATAGGATGCAGCCATGGCAGTTCCAGTGGAATCATAGCTCTATAATAGTAGAGTGTGAAAGGGCCCCTGGAAGCTTCCAGAAGAATCAGAAAGGAGTCAAGAGGCATAAAAACAGCCTTGTAGGCCACATGTGCACAGCCACGTTTTGCCCACCCTTGATTTAGGCAAACAAAAATTGACTCTCTGTAGCATTGAGCTGTGCACATTTACTGTATGAGAAGTAACACTAGCCCTGCTCTCCTCTGCAAGTCACCACCGGTGTCAAGATTTGATAACCCCTTCAATTAGGGCTGCAACTTTTTGAATCTCCTAATGGCAATTGTAAAAGCCAGTCGGGCTTGCTGCTCCCATTTGTTTATTCATTGTCACTTTGTGGACAATGGCAGATGAGGATGTAGACCAAGTGTTGGGAAAGTGTGACCCTTGGTCACAAGCAGTCCCCAAACCATACCTTTATGCCCCTCAAAGCCCCCTGAAACCATATTTTAAAATGGCATGATTTTCAGGCAATTTTTACTTAAAAGCCACACTAAAAGGTCTCCAATAAGCCCTAAACACATTAAAACACCCTCACAAAGCCCCACCCCACCACAAACTCACCAAAGCTGTGGTGTCACTAAGGTTGGTGTCACCCCTCCCTCCAACAGTGTCACCTGATGCAGTTTTGCCTCTCCACACACACACACAGTACTGTCTCTGCCCCAAAGAACTATTTTCTAGCTGTATACTGGCCAAAATGGCAAATAGAAGTGACACTGCATCACTTCTGGTTGCCATTTTGGCTGATATGTGGCTGAAAAAGAGGTATTCTGGTTCGTGGGCAGGAGGGATTGTGTCAATGGAGGTTTGAGGAGGAGATGGCCCCCAGCCTTTCCACAGTTTTCCACACTGGTGCACACAACAGGAAAATAAAGACAACACTCAAGTTTAAACATAATGGTAATGTAAGTCAACCTGAAGAAAACGGAAGTTCTCTACCAGCCTGCACCACAGGAAAAACACCACCATCCCCATATTGCCTTAGGCAAATTTGTGCTTAAGTCCATTCAGCAGTTCACCTACCTAAGAAGCATCATCTCCTCAGATGCCAAGATTGACAAAGAGAGCGATCACAGATTAGCAAAGCCACATAGCGCATTTGGAAGACTTTACAAAAGAGTCTGGAGTAATAAACACCTGAGGCGAAGCACAAAAACCAGTGTGTATAGAGCCATTGTACTGTCTATTCTCCTTAATGGGTCTGAAACATGGGTCACCTATCGCCACCACTTACAACTCCTCAAATGCTTTCATCAGCGCTGTATATGCACAATCCTAAATATACACTGGACTGACTATGTGACAAATGTTGCTGTCCTTGAGCAAGCAGGGATCACCAGCATTGAGGCCATGATACTGAGAACACAGCTGCACTGGGCAGGGCATCTTTCTAGGATGGAGGACCATTGCCTCCCAAAAATAGTACTCTACGGTGAACTCACCACAGGTCAGCATAAGAGGGGCGCTCCAAAAAAAGCGATACAAGGACTCCCTGAAACAACATCTCAGCCTCGGCCAAATTGATCACCAACAATGGTCCACCCTGGCCTCACATTGGGAGACATGGCGACGCACTATCCACAATGCTGCAGCCTTATTTGCGAACTCACACCGAACAAGTCTTGAAGAGAAACGACAATGCAGAAAGAATCACAACCCAGGAACATCACCCAAGGAAACCTTCTGCTGTGCTTTCTGCAACCTGACTTGTTTATCTCAGATTGGCCTTTCCAGTCATCAGCGCGCTTGCAGAAAGCGCAGGATGAGTCCTTCCTGAATCTTCGTTTACGAAGAAAAGCCAGAGAGAATGTACTTTGAGTACTGGCAGGTTGTTGTGTCTGAAACTGTCTCCCCAAACAATAATAACTATAGTTTGCTATCTTGGGGTAAGAAAATATGGTTTGTTGTTGGTTCTGCTGGACCCAGAACTCTAACCTGCCCCTGGCTTGCCCTGTTCCATCTTCATCTGAAACAGGAACTGAAAAAAGAAGCAGAAGAGAAACAGAAATGGAGAAAACAAACTGTGCCATTTTTTTTTGTCAAGTGCATGATAATTCACAGCTAAAGCAACAAATGACAACCAACATGAAACACAGATTAGTGTGACACACAAGCACAGGCAGTGTCTCAGATAAGCTGCAGCTGTCTTCTCAACTGTTACAATGCCTAATTCCAAGGAACATATCTGGGGTAAGAAGAGTCAACCTCACCCACTCCATGCATGTTGCTCCTATATGGGTTGGCCCTTTCTACTAGCCAACACAACGGCAGTTCGAAAATTCACACTTTGAAGGCTCCAAACGAGTTGTACAAATGACATGACTGTATGGCCAAAAACCTGCAACACAGATGAAGATCACTGTGGAAGGATAATGTCTGGAACGGGGAAACAACTGCACTAGGAGGCACCCTTTTGGTAGGCCACAGTGGCATGTTCACAGCAAGCAGGAAGTGACATCATATCACTTCCCTTAAGATTTCCAGCCATTTAGGTGGGATGAATTTGGGGTGCATGGTAAAATAAGGCAAACAAGCATGTTCTCAAGTGGTTTGGATGCATTCCCCACATCTTTTTCACACACACAAATAATCATCCAGGAAAAAATGGGGGAGGTGTTCCAGGGTGTTTGGGTATTTCCTGGAGGCCACACAAAGAGACTGAAGTTGCACACAGCCTGTGGGTCAGACCCCCTGCCCCATGTAGAACCAGCTGTAAGCTGAGAAACTTCAAGTGCTGGGCAAACACGTCACCAAGTGATGTTGACTTTCTACTTGTTCTTCCTTTCAAAGTTGATCTGATAGTTATACTGTATTTTGTTGTTAACTAAGAAGACGAGATAGCTTGTTACAATTTTAAAGGCAATGCCAGAAACATAACTGATCCCTTGGGTATTCTGTGAAGATACATTTCCTCCCACTGTAAAGACCAGCAGGTTATCTAGAATGCAACTAGGCCCGTGTCTAAAAGGATGCAATAAAATTCCTTAAAAAAAAAAAAAAGGAAAAGGAAAAGGAAAAGCCACAGCAGGGTGAAGCACCTTCCTAAACCCCTCCATATAATATCAGAATTAAGCGGCTCAAACCTGCAAAAGGATACCTCGAGATAATATACTGTCCCTTGCATTGTATGATCCCTATTACAGCATCCTGCAAGAAATGCTTTCAATATCCAGGTTTTTAAAAAAGGAGGTGAGAAGAATTTTTTAAAAATCTTGCGTGGTTCTGGGCTCCATGTAAACCTGCTGTTTCCAGCATGGACATTCTTTCATCCTTTCATAAGTAACTCTTGCCATGAAACATTTCTCAGTGGGGGCATCTACAGGCCAAAAAGCTGGTCTCCGAGCAGCATTTTTAAAAAAAGAAAAGAAAACCTCTTTGTTAGCTGCACTTTTTTGAGGGGGTGTGTGCATTACTTCTTATGGAAGGCACACAGTGCACTAAGCACTTCCAAATTAGTTGCCAGTGACTCGATGTGGTTATTATTCATTTTTGTCAAAAATATTAGCGACTGCCTTCTGCCCCTTTCAAAGTCCATATGGAGGGTCTTTGAAGCATTGTGTGACTTGAAAGCTCAGTGTCTGAAGAAGAGCCTCCTTTTTTTTACACCAAAAAAAAAAGTGGGGGAGGCTTTTATATCAGATGAATTTGGCTCTCTTCTCTACAATGCACACAATGGCATCAGAATCTTGACCTGCCTCATGTCTGAGGGGTCTGAAAAATCTCAGACATGCAAGGATAAAACGGACATTTCTATCAATACAGTTTAAATGCTTCCAGCTCTCTTATTAAGGGAAAAGGCAGTATTCCAAGGCCCTCTGGGCCGCGGATAGTCGACAAAATTGAATGCAGAGATGGCTGACCAGTTCGGGGGGCTGAGAAGTGACCCTTCCATAGCAGGTCTCCTTGCTCTCCTTGACTCCCCAAGGAGAGGTGTGAGGCTCAGTAGGAAGCCAAACCAACCTAGATTCATTTTCCTTTTGAAAAACCCATTCTCTCTCTCTTTTTGTTAGAGATGCTGCAAACTATCCATTATCATTGCCCTGCTATGTATCATCTATATGAGAGCGCTGTCAAGCTCCCACAAGTCAACAGCCATCTTGTTCTTATCTTCAGTGCTACAGTAGGTATTTGCTTTCAAGAAGATGTCTGCTACAGAATACAGGGTCCTTTGTACAAAAGAAACCCTTACATGGAAGCCAGACGTTTTGGGGTGCTTGTAGAATAGGAGTGGGCATGATTTGAGGATCGGAGGGCCATTTGTGACTCCTCTGGTCTGGTTCCTTAGTGAGTCACACCAACAAGCCCAGCAACTACCGAAAAGGAATGACCAGTGATGTCTTCTGGCCACTTTCTGATTGTTTTTGCACTATTCAGGGCCAAAACATCCTTCTCTGGAATGTATTTTTTTCTTAGAATAATAGGGGTGTTAGGCCCCCAAAAATTATTTTTATTTATTTATTTATTTATACCCCGCTCTTCAGCCACAGGGCTATCAGAGCAGCTAACAAATTGTTTTAAGCAATAGCAATTTACACATCTACACTGCATTAAGCAGCTTCCAATGTGTGTTAGCTAATTGCCCCCACAAGCCGGGTACTCATTTTACCGACCTACGTAAGGAATGGGGCGCCAGGGGGACACAGGCTGACCAACAGTCACTGGGATTCCCCTCAAGAAGCCACATGTGTCAGATGGCCCAAACAATTCCCACACCTCTTCTAGACTAAGAGTTTGGAGGGGGGGTCAGGAATAGTATACCCAAGACCTGTAAGCCATGTGGAAACTTATATTGCTGCTGTTTTGGCTCATCCAAACAGCAGAACAGAGGAGTACAGGGGTAGCCATGCAGCACAAGCCCCCAAGTCCAAAGACAACCAAGATACTCTTGTGTCCATTGCTGAGCAGTCATTGTGGTCATGGCTTTGCATGTAGAAGGTTCAGCCCCTGGAATCCCTGATTTAAAAGATTAAGTAGCAAAGGATGGGGAAAACCTCTGCCTAAAATCCCAGAGAGCTGCTGTCAGTGTTGCCTAGGCCAGTGGATCTTAACTGTTTCTTTAGCAGGGACCCCCTTTAAATGTCTTTTGTTGCTGTGGATCCCCAAGACTTAACTCAAGATTTAAAACGCTGACAATAATAACAATAATACCTCTCTGGCTTTTCTTCCCAAATGAAGATTCAAGAAGGACTCATCCCACGCTTTCTGCAAGCACGCTGATGACTAAAAAGGCCAATCTGAGATAAACAAGTCTGGTTGCAGAAAGCACAGCAGAAGGTCTCCTTGGGTGATGTTTCTGGGTTGTGATTCTTTCTGCGTTGTCGTTTCTCTTCAAGACTTGTTCGGCATGAGTTCTCAAGGCTGCAGCATTGTGGATAGTGCGTCTCCATGCCTCCTGATGTGAGGCCAGGGCGGACCATTGTTGGTGATCAATTTGGCTGAGGCTGAGATGTTGTTTCAGGGAGTCCTTGTATCACTTTCTTGGAGTGCCCCTCTTACGCTGACCCATGGCGAGTTCACCATAGAGTACTATTTTTGGGAGGCGATGGTCCTCCATCCTAGAAACATGCCCTGCCCAGTGTAGCTGTGTTCTCAATATCATGGCCTCAATGCTGGTGATCCCTGCTTGCTCAAGGACAGCAACATTAGTCACATAGACAGTCCAGTGTATATTTAGGATTGTGCATATACAGCACTGATGAAAGCGTCCGAGGAGTCGTAGGTGGTGGTGATAGGTGACCCATGTTTCAGACCCATAAAATAATAATAATAACAACAACAATACAATTACACCATCCATTAATCCTTCCCTCAGAGGCACTGGAGGGGAGGGAATATTTTTGTCCTGCTTCTTCTTGCAAGTTTGTGGCAAGAGTGGATTGAATAGCAATGTGCAAGTCAAGCCACCCAGCCTTTGCCTTGGCTTCTGTCACATGAGCTGAGCAGCCTTCAATCCTTCATGGACCCCCTGTGAGGACATTGTAGCCCCAAGTTAAGAACCACTGGCCTAGGCCATCTAGGCTAGATGGGGCCCATTATCAGACTCAGCAAAAGTATTAGTACCTAGTCCAGAGGTGGGCAAATTGAATCATAGGCTCATAGAGCAGGAAGAGACTATGAGGGCCATCTAGTTCGAACCCCTGTCATGTCGAAACACACAATCAGATTGCCTGACAGATGGCCATCCAGCCTATGTTTAAAAACCTCCAAACAAGGACACTCTATCACACTTCCGAGGCAGTGCATTCCACTGCCAAACATTTCTGTCAGGAAGTTCTTCCTAATGTTTAGGTGAATTTCTTTTCCCATAATTGCTTTGTGTCCTAGGAGATTTTCACACGGGGCCAAAATGCCCTGTTACTGCCCCGCTCCTCTCCCGTTCCTGCCACAGAATCACACACTTACCTTAATTCTGGCAGGAACGGGCTCCCCCTCCCCTCATTGGCTGGCCGTAAATGCAGCCATTGTAAGGCTGCTTTTACGACCAGCTGTCTGAAACGTTATCACGTTATCACGCAATAATGGCCAGGTGGTAAATTTAAAAAATAAAACTCCCCCAAACATAAAATCAGTTCACCAAGCACAAAAACACACTTTAAATCACACAATCAAAACATGGAGGGTAAAATAAAGGGTGCCACTTACCTGGATGTCTAGATCGTACCAGGAAGTGCTTGGAATGGACCTCCCCTCCACGGCTGTCATTTCAGAACAGGAACGGGGCTCCTGTTCACACACCCGTGATTGCGTGATAGCGACAGAACGAGAGGTCTATTCATGATGAAAAATCATGATTACATTGTTCCGGAACAGTCATGGGAACAGGGTGGATGCAGGACAGAACAGGGTCAACACCATCCCAAAGGGAAAACCTTTCCCAACCCTGTTTTGTTCCTGCCACGGGATATACAGCCCGTGTGAAAATCTCCCTAGTCTCTGGAGCAGCAGAAAACAAGCTTGCTCCATCCTTACTTTGACACCCCTTCAAATATTTAAACATGGCTATCATGTCACCTCTTAACCTTCTCTTCTCCAGGCTAAACATAACCAGCTCCCAAAGCCATTCCTCATACAACATGGCTTCCAGAGCTTTCACCATTTTGTTCGCCTTCCTCTGGACATGTTCCAGCTTCTCAATATCCTTCCTGAATTGTGGTACCCAGAAATGGACACCAGTGGCACTATTACTTCCTTCAGTCTAGACACTATACTCCTATTGTTGTCTGTGTGCCACATGCAAGCCACATACAGCCAAATTGTGGTATGTGTGCCACATGCAAGCCACATGCAAGCCCTGCACCCCACTTTTGCAGCCCTTTAAACCCACCACTAGTCCCCCAAAGCACCCCAGCCCCCATTTTTTTAAAAAAATCACGTGCACTTTTCAGGCAACCTGTGCCACAAAACCACACAGAAAATGTATGAAAATGTATGAAAAGACACTAAAATACTCCTCATCTCCACAAGCACCCCAGAAACCTGTACTTCCCTCAAATCCTTCCACTTCTTCCCTCTACAATCCCTCTCAAAATGGTGACAGGAAGTGACATGACATGACTTCCTGTCACCATTTTGAGAGGGATTGTAGACAAAAATGAAAGGATTAGGGTTTACTGGGAGAGTGGTCCATGAGGGGAGGTGGAATTGGGGGAAATGCAGTTGCCCACTCCTGGCCTAGATCTAGAGATATAAATCTTCACTTACATCACATTATCACAAATAATTCCAGTGATTTTTCTCGCTATTCTGCTAGAATATGAAAGTTTCTGCACAATTTCCAAGTACTATTCATACTTTGTTCCAGGAAACCCATCTGCTCAAAAATATACATGGTTTTTCAGTCGAGAAAACAAGTTGGGAGGGGGCTGAGTTGCCACATGAAGGATATTCCTCAGCAAGTCATTCAGGCTATACTCCTGCCAGGACAGGCTGCCATTAGACACAAAGTTTTCAGGCTTACAAGATGTACTCCCAGCCATTTGAGCTATCTCGTCTCATCACTGGGCCACCACTTTGCACTAGCTAGCATGAAACTACTTTGCATAAAGGGAGACTCCAGATATTCATAAAGAAGACCAAAGTAATGAGTTATGGTGCAATAACTTCTTTTCCAAACAGGTATAATTGTAATATGTAAATATAATGTTCATTGGAAAAGAAAAAAGAGTGATTATAGTGTGTTATAGATTAACAGGAAACATGTATTCGTGTTAGGATAGATAGTTTTATTTTTGTATTAGTAAGAAAAGAGGAAAACAATTATTATTATTTTTGCATTGTTGTTACAGCCTTTTGCGGTCGGGTGTATTTTTCAGTAGAATGGTCTTATAAAAATTCCTAATCCAAAAAAGAGTGATTATAGTGTGTTTAGATTAAGAGGAAACATGTATTCGTGTTAGGATAGTTTTATTTTTGTATTAGTAAGAAAAGAGGAAAACAATTATTATTATTATTATTATTATTATTATTGCGTTATTGTTACGGCCTTTTGCGGTCGGGGGTATTTTTCAGTAGAATGGTCTTATTTGAATAAAAAATTCCTAATCCCCCCCCAAAAAAATTCCTAATCCCAAGACTTGGTTCAAGATTTAAAACAATCATATTAATATTAATAATAAGGATAAGAATACCATTACACCCTTCATTAAACCTTCCCTCAGAGGCACTGGAGGGGAAGGGAAGACTCTTCTAGGAGTCCTAGTAGGCCACAAGTTGAACATGAGTCAACAGTGTGATGCGGCAGCTAAAAAGGCCAATGCGATTTTGGGCTGTATCAATAGAAGTATAATGTCTAGATCAAGGGAAGTAATATTGCTGCTCTATTCAGCCTTGGTCAGACCTCACCTAGAATACTGTGTCCAGTTCTGGGCACCACAATTCAAAAAGGATATTGACAAATTGGAGCATGTCCAGAGAAGGGCAACTAAAATGGTGAAAGGTCTGGAAACGATGCCTTATGAGGAGAGACTTAGGGAGCTGGGTATGTTTAGCCTGGAAAAAAGACGGTTAAGAGGCGATATGATAGCCCTGTTTAAGTATTTGAAGGGGTGTCACGCTGAGGATGGAGGAGGCTTGTTTTCTGCTGCTCCAGAGACTGGAACACGGAGCAATGGATGCAAGCTCCAGGAACAGAGATTCCACTTCAACACTAGGAGGAACTTTTTGACAGTAAGAGCTGTTCGGCAGTGGAACGCACTCCCTCGGAGCGTGGTGGGGTCTCCTTCCTTGGAGGTCTTTAAACAGAGGCTGGATTGCCATCTGTCGGGGATGCTTTGATTGTGATTTCCTGCGTGGCAGGGAGTTGGACTGGATGGCCCTCATGGTCTCTTCCAACTCTACAATTCTATGATTCTATGATTCTATAATCTTACTGCCCATGCTACGCATATGTTCACAGGCTTTTTTCTCCTTCCTTTCTGCCTCCTTCCTTTTCGCCTCTTCTCTCCCCTTCTCATCATTCTTTTCCTTTCTTTTTTGAGAAGACATCTTGGATGCCCTTATTAAAAAAATAATCAAGGTATTTATGGATTTTGTTCTATATTGCATGGCCAGGCTGGTATGAATCGTCAAATGTTGTAAAATTGGCTTGCCGGAGGCAGGTTGACAGGTCATTATTTCGTGTCTTCCAAATTCCACATGCTGATAAGAAAAGTCCACCAATTTGATGTTTTATCAGTTTTCCGGATGGAAGGAGAAATTATGTTTCCCTCCACTTTGCCACAGATTTAGAGTTGTGCTCCTTTGGAGGGGGGAACTATAGTGTGCGTGTGTGTGTGTGTGTGTGTGTGTGTGTGCATGTTTGAGAGAGAGAGAGAAAGAGAAAGAGAAAGAGAGACAGAGATTGATTCTCTCAGAGTGCAAACCTATTGCAATAAACTGCCTTCCTGGACTCAATGGTAACACCAAAAAGGAGGCAAAGAAAATTACTTAGAGTGAAGATCAAAAGTTAAAGAAGAGAGGAAAAAAGAAAAATGGCAACTTTGCAAAAATTTGGGAAAAATCAAGCTGTAGCAGAAGGATTGTTGTTGGAGCTATTGTTTCAACAAGTGCTGTAATTTTAATTATCCAGGAGCTAGAAAGTCTCTAATGTAAGTTCTGGCCAATGTCTCCTTCCAAAATATGTCACAGCATGCATGGACCAAGCGCTCCCTAGAATAAACCACAACAGAGTTTTTGGATGTATCTTCACTGTAGATAATAATGCCGTTTGACACCACTTTAACTACCATGGCTCCATCCTAGAAAATCCTGGGATCTGTAGTTTTGTGAGGCACCAGCACTCTTTGGCAGAGAAGGCTAAAGACCTTATAAAACTATTAATCCCAAGATTCCATAGGATGGAGCTACCATACTTAAAGTTGTGTCAAACGTCATTATTTCTAGAGGGTAGATGCACCCTTTGCTGAAGTCCTCCCTCTTAATAAGTTCATCCCTCTTATTAACTCAGGGCTCTTTCACACCACACAATTATAACACTATGATTTCACTTTAAGTCCATGGAGTTACCCTATGGAATCCTAGAGTTTGCCATTTGGGGAGGTATTAGAGCGTTCTGGTTAAGAATTCGAAAGAGCCCCCCTCCCCCCCAAAAAAAACCCTGAAAATCCCAGGATTCAATAGGATATTGCCATGGCAATTGAAGTGGAATCATAGTGCTCTAATAATGTAGTGAGAAAGGGCCCTCATATACTCTCTCTTGGTGGGGGTGAAGTAGCTAAAGTGAATAGTAGGAGAGGTTTTTTTTGTAGGCCTAGGACCAGAAGGAGAGGTATGGGTGGGCAAATGTCCATTTTGTCCTTCTCAGTGAGAGTGTATTACAGACATATCTCAGTTAACAAAGCCTTTGACAGTGAAATTGCCTAGCTGGATTTTTTTTTAGCAGATTCATCATTGGAAGGGAGAAGGAGGGATGGAGAAGGAGAAATTTTCAGTCTCAGGTTGCAGCAGCATGTCTGCAGTAAACAGTACAATAAAGCTTGACCTGGGAAAGAAAGTGTTTCTACTCTAGCCAATCCTACTGTAGCTGTGTGAGCCTGCCTACAACAGGCAAAGTAAAGAGCACCTGCCTACAGAATTGCTTACTGAGCATGGGCAAACAGCAAAACAAAGAGAAAAGGGGACAGCAGATAAACCTGCCTTACCAGATATTCCTAGCATGTCAAAAAAGAAAAGAAAAAAAAAAGCAGAAATATGCAAGTTTGGCCACCAAAATGGAAATCATAAGAAAATTGGAGCCTGGTGAAAGAAAGTCATAGAATCATAGAGTTGGAAGAGACCAAAAGGGCCATCCAGTCCAACCACCTGCCAAGCAGGAATACACAATCATATCATTCCTGACAGATAGCCATCCAGCCTCTGTTTAAAAACCTCTGAAGAAGGAGATTCCAACACACTCCAAGGCAGTGTGTTCCGCTTCTGAACAGCTTTTACTGTCAGGAAGTTCTTCCTAATGTTTAGGTGGAATCTCTTTTCCTGTAGTTTGAACCCATTGCTCCATGTTCTAGTTTCTGGAGCAGCAGAAAACAAGCTTGCCCCATCCTCAGTATGACATCCCTTCAAATATTTAAACATGGTTATCATGTCACCTCTCAACCTTCCATCTCTTCTCCAGACTAAACGTGCCCAGCTCCCTAAGCTGCTCCTCATAGGACATGGCTTCCAGACCTCCCACCATCCTGGTCACTCTCCTCTAGATATGTTCCAGCTTCTCAATATCCTTCCTGAATTGTGCTGCCCAGAACTGGACACAGTATTCCAGGTGAGGTCTGACCAAAGCAGAATAGAGTGGCAGTATTACTTCCCTTGATCTAGACACTATACTCCTATTAATGCAGTCTAGAATCACATTGGCTTTTTTAGCTGCTGCATCACACTGCTGACTCATGTTCAGCTTGTGGTCCACTAATGCTCCTAGATCCCTTTCACACGTACTGCCATCAAGCCAGGTGTCACCCATCCTGTCTCTGTGCATTACATTTTTGGTGCCCAAGTGTAGTATCCTACATTTCTCCCTGTTGAAACACATTTTGTTAGTTTTGGTCCAGCTGTCTAATCTGTTCAGGTCATTTTGGATTCTGATCCTGTCCTCTGGGGTATTAGCTACCCCTCCTAATTTGATGTCATCTCTGGATGTATATTGAAAGAAGCTTTTTAAGTGGCTTCTAGAAGGTTCAAAATATTTTTATCTATTTAGGCAAAGCTTACCTGACCTGGTTGTTTCATTTCACATCTGCATATTGTTAGTCTTGACTAAAAGGTTTTCTGAAACATGTTGAACTTGAACTACTCTTCTTTCTTGTGGCTCATGGGCCTATCTCTATTCTTTCCATGTTATTTAGTACCAAATTTTTTGTGAAAGAAGTAATGATCAGGAATACATTTACTCTGTAAATGTTGAATATCTTTATTTGTTAATGTTGAGGTAACTCCCTCTGTGGATGAGACTTACACAGCTCTCTCACACAAAACCAGAGCCAAGAAAAAGAGGACCACTCTACAGGCCTGGTTTGGCCATAAGCTTCCTGTTTCCTGTCCATGTTAAAGAGATTCCTCTGTCCCCATTTATTCTGATGTTACAATGGGAAAACCAGGAGGATGGATGCCAGGCAAATCTTCTTGCACTGCTAAGCTGACTAGATGAAAGCGAGACCAAAGGCATATCCATATCATCCCCAACTACTACCTTCAAGTTCTCTTTTCTTGGATATTCAGTCCTACCTGATTGTCAAGTTCTAATTACTGAAATACAGAGCTACGTGCATATTAGCAATAGATGAATCAGAGTAGTTGGACCCCCATATCCACAAATTTTAGTTATCTATGGGACACAAAATGAGGACACATATCATAGAGCCACACTGGAAAATGCCTAGAGAGGCATCCACTCTAGGCATCTTCTAGGTCCTCCAATGCAACCCTATGCTATGCTTTTATCTGACATCCTTTATTTTAATAGGGTTCTCTGTTATACACGGTGTCTGCTACCGCTGGTAAGTCCAGGAACAAAACCCCTGTGGATACGGAGGTCCAACTGTATTTCTGGTCAGTTTTCCATCTATTTAACCATTAATCCACTAACTCCTTGATTTTTCTAGCTCCGTCTGATTCTTTTTTCAACCTGATGAAAATTCACATTTATTTTCAAATGCAATTTCCCACACACATGTATATGTTGTATACATCTTCCCCAAATATATGCATTTTACAGGCAACTTTTCTACAGTTTTCAAAAAATTCCTTTTGTGGACTAAAGTTGGCAGAATTCCCAGGTAATATGGCCTCTGGCCATGCTAACTGGCATGTTCTAGGGGTTGTGCTCCCAAAAAAGTAACTTTCCCAAGCTTTGAACTTTTCCTAACATGATCTGTGGTTGACTGAAATCCAAAGTGATAATAGATACCGAGAATTAGAAGATGAACAAGGTCAGGAATAAGGCACTGAACTGTAATATCCCCCCCACGCCCCCCCCCCAAATTTACTCTTTCCTGTAACAGATATTTTATTAGTGTGAGGAAGAGCAAAACATTGCACCGGACCCCACGTATCCCCCAAGTTCTTTTTCTGCAATCCTGTCAGTGCTCCTCAGAATTTTTATTTGTTTACAAATTGTCACTGCAGTTTTCCACCAACATTCGCAGTATGGTTAATTGGAAAGGAACTCAATACACTGTAATCAATTAGATAGTCAATATCATAGTCAGTTTACTTTATTTTAGTTCAATATCAATAGCTAATATAGAATCACTGGATCACAGTCAGAGGAGATTTTCACACAGGGAAAATATCCCCCGGAGAAATCAGGACAGAAATATTTCTGTCCCGGAAGCAGCGCCGCAGTTCGCACGCCCACTTCCCTCTCCCGATATTCCATCGTCCTCACGCTGTCTTTTTTCTTCTCTCTTCCGTCATATTTTACTAATGGGAGTTCGTCGTTAATAAAATATTAACTGCGGCGCTGCTTCCGGGACAGAAATATTTCTGTCCTGATTTCTCCGGGGGATATTTTCCCTGTGTGAACATCTCTTAGAGACGGAGTCCACCAGGCTCTTAGGCAGTCTATTCTGCTGTTGAATAGTTCTTAGAGTAAAGGCATTCAGATGGAATTTCTTTTCTTATCATCTGAAACCATTAGTTTGTTTTCTAGTCTCTGGAGCAGCAGAAAACAAGCTCACTGCATCTTCTACATGACATTCCTTCAACTATTTAAAGATAGCTATCATACCATCTGTCTGTCTTCTCTTCTTCAAGCTAAACTTACCCAGCTCCCTCAGTCATTCCTCATAAGGTTTCGTTTCCAGACCTTTCATCATTTTGGTCACCCTCCTCTGGACATGTTCCAACTTGTTGATATCCTCCTTTAACTGTGGTGCCCAGAACTGGACACAGAATTCCAGGTGAGGTCTCACCAAAGCAGAACAGAATAGTACTACTACTTTCCGCAATCTAGAAACTACACTCCTGTTGATGCACTCCAGAATTGCATTGGCTTTTTGGGCCACTGCATCACACTGTTCACTCATGTTTAGTTTGTGATCTACTAAGACCCCTAGATCCTTTCCACAAGTACCGCTTTCAAGCCTAGTGTTACCCAACCTATATTTCTCCATTTCGATTTTCATGCCTACATGTAGTACTTTACATTTATCCCTGTTGAAATTCATTTTGTTAGTTTTAGCCCAGCTCTCCAATCTGTCAATGGATTCTATCTGAATCCATTGGTTTGTGTTTTAGCTTCTGAAGCAGCAGAAAACAAGCTTGTTCCATCTTCTATATGAAACCCCTTCAGATATTTAAAAATAGCTATCATGTCACCTCTCAATCTTCTCTTCTCCAAGCTAAACACACCCAGCTCCCTAAATCGTTTCTTATAACGTTTGGTTTCCAGACCTTTGATCATCTTGGTTGCCCTTCCCTGGACACGTTCCAGCTTGTCAATAACCTTTTTGAACTGTGGTGTCCAGAATTATTAATAATAATGATAATGATAATAATAATGATAATTATTATTTCTATCCTGCTCCTCTGCAGTGCAATCAGGGCAGCTTACATCATAAAAATTCCATAATTACATTAATACCCTAACCCACCCACCCCTTAAAACAATATTAAATTAAAAAGATTAAAAACATACAATAATTAAAAGAGAAAAAATGAAATAATCCAGTGGCAGCTTAAGGGAAAAGGCAGCCAAATCTTCGGGCCGGGATAGCTATTTGGGAAAGGCCTGCCGGAAAAGATCCATCTTGACAGCTTTTTGAAGCTCTCTAAGGTGGTAATAAGATGGATCTAAGGTGGTAATAAGATGGTAATAAGATATAATCTGGGAGCGGTAGCAGAGAAGGCGCTCTGGGAGGTCACCGACAGCCTTGTTTTCATAGGTTGTAACAGATTCCTCCCAGAGGACCAAAGTGCGCGGGGAGAGTCGTATGGGAGGAGGTGGTCCCAGAGATAAGTTGGACCCAAGCCATGTAGGGCTTTAAAGGTCATAACCAACACCTTGTACTATGCCCGGAAACTAATAGGCAGAATTGGTTACAGTATTCCAGGTGAGGTCTGACCAAAGTAGAATAGAATAGTACTGTGATTTCTCTCAGTATGGACACTATATTCCTGTTGATCTAGCCTAGAACTGCATTCACTATTTGGGCCACCACATCACAATAATTAAAACAATTAGAATCATTATGACATAGTATGACATTATAATCAATATGATTTTAACATCAGTTGCCCAGCCCTGTGTTAGCACAGAAACTATTTACAGTACTATGTCTTTAGAGCAGCACAATCAAAAAATATTTTCTGCAGATGTATCTTAAGAGTGGGTGCTTAGAAATGAATCCTGCTTATTTCACCTACCTATCTCCAAACAAGTGTAGAAAAACTACAAATGACCATAGCAAATCGTCTGGCCCTTTGTTTCTCAGAATGTTTAACTAGCATACTGGAGTATTTAAAAAGGCAGAAATTTGTTAGACTCACAGTTTACCTTGTCTTCGTTTCAAACTTCAGAAAGCATTCCCCGACAGATTCTGATCACTTCCTGAGAGGGAACACAACAGAAAGAAACAACCTTTGATAAAGATCAGGTCTTGTAAGCACTGTATGTATGTGCCTTCAACTCACCAAATTATGCGACCCCATGAATTTCATAGAGTTTTCTTAGGCAAAAAATACCCAGGGTGGTTTTGCTAGTTCCTTCCTCTGAAATATAGCCTACAGCACCTGGTATTTGCTGGCGGTCTCCCATCCGAGTACTAACCAGGGCTGACCCTGATCAACTTCCAAGATCATTTGGGAACTGATATCATTAGGGTATTTACACTAGCTAGAGCTTAATACCCTCATTTCAAACTGGCATAGGTTTCCTTCAAACAAAGGAACAAGACCCTTAGAAACTGTGAGGGAGGGATTAGCATCTGACCTCAAGCACACACACCAAATTGTCAAATACAGAGAGATAAACCGATAAAAGTAAACAGTGAAGCATTGTGGCTTTGATGCCAGTGGGGCACTCACTTTGATCAGGGTTTTAGTCTGAAGGGTCTACCCTGGCCTGAGAATAAGTTCAGCACCTTGGGCAGCTCATTTAAATTTTGGACTAAACTCCAGAGCGGATTCACCCAACCAATACTGTGTCAGGTTAATACTGTTTCCAGTGCAAAAGGAAAACTGTTCGAGCAACAGATCACAGATTAGCACAACTGAAGTGGGTTTGATCACAGCTATGGTTAGGCAGAGGGATGACAATCAAACACTCCTATATAGTCAAAACACAAGATGCATTGTGTGTGGGTTGGTGTCATGAGAAAGAGGAGTGTTGTTGGAATAATTGCTGTTGTGTTTGTTAATGAGGTTTGCTGTGTATATGCTATGTTTGTATATACTGAAACTGAAGATAAAGACCTCCAGATATCTTTGGATGATCCTCACTGTCTGTAAGTCTATTTTGTGTATGAAAGTGGGTCAGACCTGTGAAACTGAACCCTTTGTTTTTTGTGCCCTTTCTGCTGTACAGTTCTGCTGTTTTGGCTACTCCTGGGTTAGCTTGTCCACAGGCTGTGCCAGGTGCCTCTCAGTGAGCCTATGCTGACTGGACATACTGGAGCCACCAGCTCCACTGTATGTAATGAACTCCCAGACTCCTCTCCCTAAACTGAGAATTTTAGTCTTGCAAATGGGATTACATTTTCAGACCAAAGCTCACCATGTTATGGTTGAACTCCAGAATGAGCCACCCTACAAAGCAAAGTCTTTGCAGTAGCAGCATGGAAAGAGAAATGCTGTAGATACTAGATGACATCCTTACCAAGCTAAGATCATCCTTACTAAATGATTTTGTCTATTTTGCTGTCGCTGCCTTACACAACATTATGGGAGGCTTAGAGCAGTGTTCTCCACACTAGTGCCCTCCAGGTCCTAGCATCCTCCACCCAGCGTGCTGGATGGGAATGCTGAGAGTTTTCATTTAACACTTCTGGAGGATGCCAGGTTTGGGAAGAATGGCTTAGAGGACACAACAGTACAGCTGCTAGACAACGATTTTTCATTGTTTCTCTCCAACCAACAGAGAATAGCCACAGTGGACTCCTGACTCCACCCAGACAAACATCATCTAGAGAGTCAACCAGTAGTTATTCTCAAACTCTGGTCCTCCAGATGTTTTGGATTTCATCTCTCAGAATTCCTGATCATTGGCTATGTTGATTGGGGCTTCTGATACTTGACATCCAAAACATATAGAGGACCAAAGGTTGAGAACTACTGGACTAAACTATGTAAGGATGATGTGTACACAGTGAGGCTGAAATTCATTTATTTCCTAGTTGTTATTACTTGCCATGAAGTTGACTTCAGCCTAAGGCAACCCTAATAAGGAGAGCCCTCCAAGACCCCCAGTTATCAACTGTCCTGATCAAGTCTTGCAGACTCAGAGCTGTGGCTCCCTTGATTGACTCAATCTACCCATAGTGTGGTCTTCCTCTTTTCCTACTGTCTTCTATGTACTTAACTAAGCATTATCATCTTTTACAATGTGTCACGTTATCCCATGATATGTCCAAAGTATTACAGCCTCAGTTTAGTCATCTTGGCTTCTAGTGAGAGTTCAGACTTGTTTTGCTCTAAGAACCATTACTTTCCATGCTACTTTCTGAAGGGAACACAGCTAAACTGAAACCTCAGTCCTCTACCTTCTTTCCATACATAATGAGACAAAGATATCTGCACCAAACTCCTTGACCTTCTGGCTTCACTGACACTGCAGAAAGAACCAACAACAACAACTTCATTGGTCTGCAACTATTCAATTTGCCCTATCTTACTGTATTCCTAAATGTGGATATTTTCCATAAGCAGCACAAAAATGTGATGTTATTTCTGTACTTCAGACAAAAAAACAAAAACAAAAAACCCCCACCCACAATTTTTTTTAAGTGAAAGAAGAAGTATAATTATAGCTTACAATGCTGAGGGGGAAAGCTTTTGGTTAGTTTTAGTAATGTAAGAATACTTCTCTTCTCTTTATATCTGGAATTAAATGAGAAGTTAATTTTCAAGCTTAGACCGGCCCAGCCACATTTCTTCTTTTACAAAATACAGTTTCAAATCAGTGAGAGCACTTCACCTTTGGGGGGGGGAGCACTTTACATTTCCCCATCATATCATTTTGTCATGATTCTCTTCCAGAAGCTGCTATTTGTCATTAAAAAAATATTAAAACCAAGCAAATGCCAGACTAGGGTTGGGGCATTTTTTGGCTGGAAAAGAGCACAGGAAAAAAGGGAAAGGAATTACCTCTACACCTATGCCATGGTCCCAATCCAAATCAGTAGTCCCCCCAGCTGCTATAATAAGGGAGACATGGCCATTCTAAGCACATTTTTTAATCACATCTCTAAAGTTGCATCTAGACTGATCCTCAAATCCATTTCACCTTCTATTGCATCCTCATTTACCAGATGTTTTTTGCGGAATTTTCATCTTCACCATCAACCCTTTTGACTTTTTATTAAGCTGGCATTTACTCAAGCACAAAATAATGGAAAGGAAAGAGAGAGAGAAACTGGCTATAAGTTTGGTATCTTTCTGCCCCTTACTTCCTGCCAATAAGCACACCTTTTGTGAAGCTGTGGTGTTAAAGCACTAATAAGAAAATCTGGATGTAGTAGGAAACGATTCCTAGGGGAAGCCTATAAATGACAAGCCCCACTGCCGTCTGCAAAACTGCCACCGCAATCCTTTCATTCAGGCTGTAAGCACAGTCCTGCACCAAGGTCAGTGAAAAGGTACAATCCCCCACCCATTTCTACCCGCCCCTAAGCCACTAATGATTCCATCTGCCTTGGAGAAACCTTAACAGGATCTGACCTCCTGCCCTTTAGCCTGTCGCTTCTCCTTCGCTGCCTTGCCAGCCAAGATCATTAGGCTGATGTGCAATGGCTACACTCACAAAACTAATGGTTTGGTCTCTAGATGGAAGCTGCTAGAACATCAGTAAGTCATCAACAATAACAAAAGGGAAAGGCTGAATGCAGCCCATCTTAGGAGGATTTGCAAAGGTATAACCAGAGAAGATCAAGATCCTCCTCATGCTGCTGCTGCTGCTGCTGATGATGATTAAATTATTTATAACATTTTTAAAATCCCATTCCTCAGCCAAAAGGCCTCTCAAAGCAAATAAGTAGAATTGGCTGGTAAAGATAGGCTTACAGGCTAAAAAGACTCAACATGAAAGGAAACTGGAAGGGGAAGGCAGAGGAAAAATGCAAGTACAGTTGTCGTTCAACAGAACTAAGCCAATGGCCTCACTCCCTGCCTGATCCTCCTTTGTTGAAGCCTGTTGGATTCTGATTTCCTACTGTCTTTTGCTAGATTACAGTTCTACATTGAACAGCAAGTGATCAAAGAGACTTTGCCCCCATAATTACAGGCAACTTTGGCAAAGAGCCACAGGTACATTCAGAGCTTTTGAGATCTCTCACAACACCCCTGCCCCAACAGCTCCTCTTCGGGATGTACAAAAATGTTATTTCTACAGGTCTTTTAAGCAACCCACAAACTGGCATAAATATATGATTTTTGCAATACAGTTCCAAATCACTGTTGTGTATTGCATATGTATTGGTCTCCATAACAAAGTCTTAATTGCACACCGCATTCATCATTCATTAGCATGGCAAGCAGCATAAATGTGTTGTACATCTGAATCATTGTTACACGTCACACATGCAAACAGATCCATTGCTCAAAAGCTTACACAATTAGGCTAATACATATTCCACAGATATGATAACAGTCACAAGCTTGTAGCATGTTCACAATACCTATCTGCAACACCAGTCACAAGATGTGGAATTATCTATCTCCAAAAGAGAAAAAGAAAGAAAGAAAGAAAGAACATCTCCTATGTTATGACTACATAATCCTTGCATGTTCAGCTACTCATCCTATAAACTCAGTTTTAGAAACTCCAATCATTTTGGTTAACTAAGGGATCACAAAGGTTATTATTTTTCAAGAAGATTCAGGCTACTGTCACATTGCACAAAAAATAAAGCAACCTGACACCGTTTTAACTGCCATGACTCAATGCTATGGAATTCTGGGGTTTGTAGTTTTGTGAGATATTTAGCCTTCTTTATCAGAGAGCTCTGGTGCAACAAACTACAAACCCCAGGATTCCATAGGATGGAGCCGTGATAATTAAAGTATTGTCAAACTGCATTATTTCTGCAGTGTGTCAGCAGCCTCAGAGGCTATTTGTTGCTGTCATTCAAGTCAGCTTTGCCTTCAAGTTGGCTTTGACTTATGATGACTCTATGAAAGAGAGACTGCCATCATCCACTGCAGTATTCACGTCTTGCAGACTCAGGGCTGTGACTTCCTTGATTGCATCAATCCACCTGTAGTGCGGTCTTCCTCTTTTTCTTCTCAGAAGAATGTCAACAGATCTTGGCAGAAAATGTCCTAAGGCCAACCTACCGGTATCATGTAGCTTTCTTAGCAAGATTTGTGCTGAGAGAATGTCCAAAGATAGGATGTCTTTAAAGAGAGGTTGGGATGGGCATACTTTGGGGTGTTTTAGTTGTGTACAGGTTGAGCATGCCTTATTTGGAATTCCGAAATCTGAAATACTGCAAAATAGTCCACATGAGTGGCTGAGATAGTGCCACCTTTGCTTTCTGATGGTTCAATGTACACCAACTTTGTTTTATTCACAAAATTATTTAAAATATTGTGTATAAAATTACCTTCTAGCTATGTGTACAGTGGGGCCTTGGTATCCGCTGGGGTTTCGTTCCAGGACCACCAGTGGATACCAAAATCTGTGGATGCTCAGGTCCCATTATATACAATGGCATAGTAAAATGGTGTCCCTTATATAAAATGGCAAAATCAAGGTTTGCTTTTTGGATTGTTTAAAAATATTTTCAAGCTGTGGATAGTTGAATCAGAGGATACAAAATCCGTGGATACTGAGGACCAACTGGGTAATATATTAAGCCCCACCCAACAAGGTGTATATGAAATATAAATGAATTTCATATTTAGACTTAGATCCCATCTCTAAGATATCTCATTATGCATTTACTGTATATGCAAATAGAGGTATTCCAAAATCTGAAAAAATCCAAAACCTAAAATACTTCTGGTCCCAAGCTTTTTGGATAAGATACACTCAACATATATTTCTGCATGACAGGGGGCTGGACTAGATGGCCTTTGTGGTCCCTTCCAGCTCTATGATTTTATTATTCTAATTTTTATGTTGTTGTGGTGGTGGTGGTGGTGGTTTATATCCTACAATTTCCCCAAAACTGGGATTCAAGGTGGCTTCCAAATTAAAACAACCACAGTATACTTAAAACATACAAAAGGCAACAACAATATGGAGTCAAACTATTCGCAACAATAAAAATGGTTTAAAACATGCAATAAAAATGTTTAAAACCAGTTTTAAAAAACAGTACAAATAAAACAGTACAGCATACTTTTCAATGCCCTTTCCTTAAAAACCTTCAGTTCTCAAGCACCTTTTGAAACAAAGACACCTTTACCTGCCAAGAGAAGGAAAGCAAAAGGTGATGGGGGCATCAAAGCCTCCCTAGGAAAGGCTTTCCAGAGCCTAGGGTCAGCCACTGAAAAGGCTCTATCACACATCCCCACAGACCACACTGCCCCTGCCCCTTTTCCAGTCATATTGTTCCACTTCCATAGTAAAAAGACTTAGGGCCCTTTTACACTACACAATTATAGCATTATGATTTGACTTTAACTCCTATGGTTCCATCCTTTGGAATCCTGAGGTTTGTAGCTTGGTAAGGTACTCAATGCTCTGGCTAAATACCCCTCCCTAAACTGAAAATCCCAGGATTCCATAGGATGTTGCCATGGGAGTTAAATCAAGGCATAGTGCTATAATTTTGTAGTGTGGAAGGGCCCATATAGTCTAGGGTAGGAAAGAGGAAGATTCACCATCCATGATTCAATCATCAGAGAATCTTCCCCCTACATGTAACTGCAAACATGCATTTTACAGAAGCCACCTGTTTTTCTCCCATTATTATATCCTAAGAATGTTATATATTTCCCCCTCCTCTTTTTTTGCCTTTTTATTTCTTTTCTTCTTTTTTGTATCTCTAACACACACAAAAAATCAATAAAAATTGTAAAACAGTGCTCAGTGTGCCCAGTCTAATGACAAATATAAACCCTTTTTAAGAGTAAGAATATCACAGATTGCTGTATTTCTGCACCCCTGGATCCTGCTCTGTTTGGGTTGTTTTTTTTTTAACTTTACCACATTCATTATCTCAAAATTGACTGATCTCCCCCCCGCCTTTTTTTTTTTTTTTTTTTTTTTTTTTTTTTTTGTAGAGCCATACACTTGTTTGTATAACAAAATGACAGGGCAGATACACAGATTCTCCAACAATTCTTTCCCCCTTCTCTCCTTTTGAAAGAAATCTATTCATTCAAATGCCAGATAAAACCTTTTGTACTCAGTTTTGTTGTGTGAGATAGCTGTCTCCCTCCATTTCTTCTTCTTTTTCCTATTTTTGTGTTCTGGTAATGAATTTTCACAGAACAAACCCTTAATCCAGTCAAGTGAGTGTTTTATCAGTAGCTATACTTTTGGGTGTTTTTTTTTTTTTAATTCTACCAGTCAGTAAATGAGAATTGCTTTGCACTATCTAAACCTGGAACTACCTCAATTGTGGACTATGGGTTTGTTTCCCCCCTCCCCTCTTCATTTTCCTATCCTAGCCAAATTCAGGCTGGACCGTTATCTGATATTACAAGATTAACTCTCCTTCTAATTGTCTTTTTATTTGGTTGTGCCTTTTGTAGGAAATTTGCCTTTTGGCAGACTTTATTTGATAAATGGGTAACTACAAATGCTGTCTAAGATCCTGCCATAGCTACACTCCATCTCCTGCTTCAACCCCTGAAAGCCACCAAAAGCTAGTCAACCATCCCGAGTGACAGAGTTCTGTTGTGCTGCTGATTGGGACACTGCAGGATGACATGGCCAGCCCCTCTTGCCAGTGAGTGACAAGGGGGCGGGGGAATGTGAATTGATGCATACTCATGCAAATTCGAAGCAGGATCAACCAGTCTCAGTGGTGGTTTGGCACAATTGCAGGCATCTGAGGCTATCTGCTTTTGCTGTCCCAATGGGCATGCCTGCAATTCAAAATGGCAGCCACGACTCGCATTTTAATTTTCTCCAGTTGCTGCTGCTGAATGGTGGTTTTTTTAAGGCATATCTAAGGTGCGGATGTGCGATAGTGCACTATTCCACCTAGATAAACATTAAAAATAAAAAGGCTGTTTCGTCACCTTAGCACACAATTGCTAAGGCGAAAATTCAAGATGGCGGTTCTGGGGCTTTTTCTTGCCTTCTTAGCAAGCCCCGCCCCCTTCTCCCATCTGGCCAATCAGCTTTCTAGTTCCACTTTTCTTTCGCCTGTCCTAGCAATTGCTAATGCACATTCTCTACGGGGGGTTTCCCCGAGGAGTTTACAGTGGATTCCCCCCCCTCCTTTCTGAATATGGTGGAATTATGCAGGATCCCATTAGGACAGGTTGCATTCTAAGCAAATTCTATGAGGATTATTTTCACCGTTTAGATAGGCCCAAAGAATTGTAACAGTTTCCTACAGGGGTCCCTGCTTCTGCTCCTTGCACTATTGCTCACTGGTGGGAGAAGGCTGGTCACTTCATCCTACAGCACCTTGTTTGCCATCACTGCAGAACTCTGTTACTCAAGGCAGCTGATTGGTTTTTAAGGTGAGTTTCAGGGATATTTGTGGTCATGGCAAGGGTGCCATCATCACAAAATGTGAATACGAAGCAGTTGCAAGGTCATAAATCTATCTTATAACATCACAACTGCCTAACAGTCTAGCCAATTGTTATTGTTACTGTTGCTGCTGCTGACACTACCCCACCTGCTATTCCAGGCATCTAAACTTACACATATCTGTTATAATCCCTTGAACCGTATTTTCCAAACTGTGCTAGGGAATTCTAGTGTGCCATGAGAGAATTGTCAGCATGCAGCACAGCATAAATAAAAACATCCTATGAGCCCAAATCAGTCTTCTGCTAAGTGGTTGTCTACTGTACCTATGAATGAGTTTCTGCTCAGCCTAAGAGGTTTCCACATTATGACTTTTCCCTGGAATTACCACCTTTTGTTCACTCAAAACTCTACCATGAGTCAGAGAAAAGCCACAACTTCAGATGACAGATGCTCGGGGCAGCAGCACATACATCCCAGTCACTCTTCTCTGCAGAAAGATGTAAGCGTGCTTGTCATGAGGGGGGTCTGTCCTTTACCTCCTAAATTGGACTGCTACTCTCAGGTTGCTCAAGTTATGAGCCTTCAAGTCACCTGTCGACTTATGGCGACCCCATAAGAATTTCACAGGGTTTTCTTAGGCAAGGAATACTCAGAGGTGTGTTCCTTCCTCTGAAATAGAGCCTACTGCACCTGGTATTCATTGCTGGTCTCCCATCCAAGTACTAACCAGGGACAACCCTGCTTAGCTTCCAAGATCTCATAGGATCTGGTGCCTTTACAGTATCTAAGCTCATACGGATGCAATGGATGCAAGCTCCAGGAACAGAGATTCCACCTCAACACTAGGAGGAACTTTTTGACAGTAAGAGCTGTTTGGCAGTGGAACGCACTCCCTCGGAGCGTGGTGGGGTCTCCTTCCTTGGAGGTCTTTAAACAGAGGCTGGATTGCCATCTGTCGGGGATGCTTTGATTGTGATTTCCTGCGTGGCAGGGAGTTGGATTGGATGGCCCTCGTGGTCTCTTCCAACTCTAAATTCTATGATATACAAGGAACAGGAGAGGGAATAGCTTTGCCTCAGGCAGGAGAAGTCTTCGCCTGGCTCCATGTCTGCCAACTGTCCTGAAAACCATGGGAATGTCTCAGAGAATCTAAAGGTGTCCCAGTATACTGAGAGATTCATGAATTCAGAAATCCAGTGGGAGTTTCTACCCACCCTCCATCCCCAACATTAAAACTAGTGGGTGTTTTAATGTTACTGGGTAATTTTTCTCCACACGTGATCCAATAGACAGAAGATTTAATGCTTGCAACACTTTGACAGAAACTTAAAACTAATGTGGTTATTTTTCCTTCCTCTATGTTTTTATCTTCCTGCTTTTGTTATACTGGAACATTATTGTATGTAACTGAGATCCCCCCTTGAATGTAAACAAAATAAGCAATTCAAAGTTTTTCTTCCAGGTTGTGTGTGCATATATCATACCCAAATCTGTGTGTGTCTCTCTGTGGGGGGGGGGAGGGGGAGGAGAGAGAGAAGGGGAGAGAATCAAGAGTGTTTGATATATGTTTGTGTGACAAAGGTGGAAGGTGTGGGGGTGAAAGAGAGGAGGGTATGTTTGCAATTCTATCTGATCTTGGACACTAAACAGATCAGCTCTGCTTAGTACTTGGATGGGAAACCACCAAAGAATACCAGGAGCTGTAGGCTATTATTTCAGAGGAAGGAACTGGCAAAACCACCTCTGAGTATTCCTTGCCTAAGCAAACCCTAGCAAATTCATGGGGTCACCACAAGTCAACAGGAAACTTGAAGGCATACACACAAATGCATGTGTATGAGAGAGGGAGTGCATGAGAAACAGAGGAAGGGGAGGGAAGTGTTTTTGTATCTCTCTATCAAAGCTTGTGTGAATCTGTGGGCATGAGAGAGGTGGGGGAGAAAGAATGTAAGTATGTATGAGAGAGAAAGAGCATGAGAGGGCATGTTTGTGGAAGGCCATGAAAAATTGCTCTGTGTGTGAGAGAAAGGAGAGATGCATGTGTTTACATGTGTGAGAAAGATGAGGAGAGTATGCCTCTAAAGAGCAATATTTCATTTACATTAACAATGAAAGCATACATGCAACTACTAAGAAGCAAGTCCCAGTAGCTCCGACTCCCAGGTGAATGTATACAATATTGCTACCTTAAGAGTTACATTGGAATGCATTGTTTTCTTGACAACAATCATGTCCCCCCCCCCCAACTATATGTATTTTAACTACAGTGGGCCCTCCAGATACACAGGCTCTGGATCCGCAATTTCGAGGAACTATGGATCATCACGTCCTATACTTAAAATGGCAATGATGTGAGCACAGATGAGCTGAAGTGTTCACATGCACATCACTGCCATTTAATAATATGGTACGTAATCATCTGCCTTTTTGCCATACACAAGGAGTCCCAGAACCAACCCTCTGTGAGTCCCGAGGGCCAACTGTGATTTCATTTATCTCTAGGAGCTAAAGTGGCTGTGCATAATTTTCCCCCTCCTCCATCTGACCACATATATTTTTAGCCTACTAACAATGTGGTGAAACAGGTAAGGCTGAGGAGCTTGGTTGATAGGCTCAAGGTGACACATAAGCTTTATGGGGAAGCTGGGATTTGAACCTGGTATAAAATGGGTGTTGGGCAGATAGGGTGTGTATGAACAAAGAGCTTAAGCAGAAATCCCAAATCTGAGAGACAGCTGAACTTTTGGACAGGATCTCTTATTTTGATTTTACAGTAATGTAATTTACAATATTATTGTTAATCATAGTGTACACACAGAAAGACAATGTTGCACTTAGTGATCTGAGATTTTATTAGTATTATTATTATTATTTTCAGGTTTTTCTAATTCAACTGTTGCTGTTGAATGTCTTCAAGTCATTTCCGACTTATGGCAATCCTAAGGCTCATGGGGGCTTTCTTGGCAAGATTTGTTCAGAGGGGGTTTGCCTTCATCTTCCTCTGAGGCTGAGAGAGTATGACTTACCCAAAGTCACTCAGTGGGTTTCCATGGCTGAATGACAATTAAAATCATGGGCCTATCTACACAAGGGGGGGGGGGAATCCAAAGTACCTTGTAGTGTTGGCATCTCGCAGCAGCAGCAACATGTCTAAACATTTTTTCTGGCCTCGGGAGCCTCCATAAGCCTCACATTCCTGATGGCAGCCATGAGTGATTTACTCGCGTTAGTTCTTCACCGCCGCCGGGTTTTCTTTTCTTAAAGTCATCCCAAGATGTGCTGATACAATAAAGATATTTGCCAATTTTATAGGAAAGCAAAACAAAAAATATTCATCCTGTTTTATCACTTTAGTGAGCGATCACTAAGGCAAAAATCCAACATGGCAGCAGCAGGCGCTTGCCCTGCTAGCAAGCCTTGTCCCCACTCTCATCCGGCCAATCAGTTTTTTTTTTTTTTTGCTTCCCTTCGAACTTTTTATTGTTCAGTAGTCCAAACAAGCAAAAATACATACCCCCTTTGCGGTTTGTGAAAAAGTACGGGGAAATCTGTGAAGGCTTTTACCTTGTCGTTTTTGCCATGTTTTTGCCCCCCTCCTTCTGAATAGTGTGGATTGGCACTGGATCCCATTTAGACAGGTAGGATTCCCAGCAAATTCCACGAGAGGTATTTTCACTGTTTAGATGGGCCCTTAGTCTCCAGAGTTGTAGTTCAACACTCAGACCACTACACCACACTGGCTCTCCCTAAATTCAATACAAAAATCCAAAGATTTCTCTTCTTAAAATACTGCAAGTTTGTGTGTTCTTCCCCATGAATAACCTTCCCATTTGACCACATTCTCAGCCATGCCTTCATGTTGCCTGGCCACACCCTTTTAACCACGCCCTGAAGTTGCTCTAACACATGCCTTACGAATTCACAAATGTCTCTATGTTCATCTGTGATATGATGAAGGGTATATACCCCTGGCCTGTCCATAATGGACAGAGAGGCAATACACCTTTAAGGTTCATCTGAGCTTCTGTAAATTTAAACTGAACACTTCCTCTTTGGATATCCTGCCCATTAGACATTTTCCTGCTGAAAGGGCAACAGCATTGGTGGTGATGAACAACAACTATTTCCTACTCTATCAGTTATCTTGATCAGCCTCTCAGAACTGCCCCAATGTCAGGGTTTGTTTTTTTTTTTCCTTTAAGGAGGGAGAAGAAGACAGCTTTAATTATATGTCTCATCTCATTGTCCTTTTATTTTTTATTTTACTATCAAGATTTATATTCCACCTTGTTAATATTTATTTATTTGATTTTTTATCCTGGTTTTCTTCCAAGTGGGACTTAAAAAATGTAAAATATTTATATTTAATGTTTAAATATTTAAAATAATCTATAAAATATTCTAACTGGATAACACCATCTGTGACATTGGCTAGTGATTGTAAATCATCCATCCATGCTCTCCAGAGTAGCTTTGTTGTAAATATTTTTTTAAAATGCTAGAAAGACAAATCATATATTCACACATACAGGTCGCCCCATGTATCCACTGAACTGGTATCTGTGGTTTCAGTTATCCATAGGACACAAAATAGGGACACATACCATAGAGTTATCCTGGAAAATGCCTAGAGAGGCATCCTCTCTAGGCATCCTCTAGGTCAGGACCTCCAACGCAACTCTATGGTATGTTTGTACAGGAAGTCCTTTATTTTAATAGGGTTTGCCATTACCTGCAGTTTCCCTTACACATGGTAAGTCCAGTAATATATCCCCCATGGATATGGGGGGTGCGGCTTGTATATCTATCTATCTATCGATCGATTGATCGTACCTAGTACCTATCTAGGGGTGGTGAGAACACATCCCTCTTGACTAGAGATGTGTGCATCTGAGAAGTATGTTTCTTTGAATGTCCTCCTTTCTTCATCTTTCTTTTCAGGATGTACTATTTATCTGTGTGTGGGGGGTGCCACAGATGTTGCAGGGGAAGAGTTTGTGGATTTTGTGCATTTTTAAAAAATATGTGCATTTTTCAAACTGAATGCATAGTTCACATGGATTCCCCCCCCCACGGTTAAAGTGGGTTAGTGTGCATGTTTTTAAAAATGTATGCATTTTTCTGTAAATATTTTTTAAATTAGGTACATTGTATGAGGCATTTTTTTTGAAGTCCTTATTTGTATGAATTTCTGAACACAGAAAATGCACCCCCATTTACGGACAGAGAAAATGTGTTCCTTCCCCCCACCGGCTCCCAAATTATCACTGGATGTTTCTGGATGGCAATTTTCATCAGACGCAGCCAGTCATTTGTGAGGGAAGATACGAGCTGTTGTTCAAAAACATCGAGAGGGCTGCACATTCCCTATACCTAATACAAAACAGGCATTATGCACTAGTTTTAAAACTAGTTTTTAAAAAGCTGACAAATGTGGAAGATGACAGCATTGGTAGCTGGTCTAGATTCAGACTCAGATGTGCACAAGGAAAGTGGCAAACTTGGATTCATGCATCACTGGGGAAGAATCACTATTGACCACTGTTAAAATGTCATACCTGTCCACTTATCTCTATTAGAGATGTGGAAATGTGTCCATCTTGTTTTGGTTGCATTCAGTGGTGGCTGGTGGTTCCTTGTCAGTGCAGTGGTGAATCCACTCCAGTTTTTAATCCAGGGTTTAAAGCAGCTCTCCAAGGTCCTGATCCCTATTCCTAAACAGTGCCTTGGATAGATGCTTTAAACACAACCAAAGCCCGAAACCCATTCCCCACTGACACAAGAGTCACCAAATGCCCATGGTTGAATTTCACAGAATCCCACCAGCATACCTGTGCGGTTGTGTTGTTAAGGCAAATCCATTATGATCTGCCAATAATTTTTTCACTATGTACTCATTCCACAAATAACAGGCTCTTCCCCTCCCTTCTTTTTAAATTACAGTTCACTCCCTGTACATTCCCAGACTTACTACAAATATTTGAAACCACAGGTAATGGCAAAGCCCATAGAATCATGCTCGAGGACCTAGGAAATTCCTGGAGAGGCCACCTCTCTCGGCATCTCCAGCATGACTCTATAGCATGGCAGGAGGTTGGACTAGATGGCCCTTATGGTCTCTTCCAACTCTATGATTCTAAGTTACCATAGAGTCACACTGGAGGACCCTGGAAGACCTAGAAAATGCTTAGAGAGACCATGTTTTTCGAACAACGGAAAGACCACATTTTTCAGGAGCAAATTCTTGAGACCCGTCCTGGTCCTATGCATACAGGGGGCAATGTGTATATGAAAATAAATGTGCGCAACTCAGAAATGTATGTCTTTGGTAAATCTGTACAAATATACTTCAGTCAATGGTCAAAATGTATGAAAATCCCATGCATTAAAGAAAGTGTGTACAGTACGTAAAAGGTGCACACCAAAATAAATACAAATTTCCATGAATAAGAAGAAACACAAAAGTTTTGCAAACCAATATGAAATGAGTACAGGAGGAAAATGCAGGTGGGATTTAGAAAAATGCAACTAAATTCAAACTAAAAAACTCAAACTCAAAACTTAACTCAACTCAAACTAAAATTGAGACCATGGTCTTTCATGCTACGTAGTTACAGCACTTTGGTTCCCACTTTAACTGTCATGGCTTCAGTCTATAAAATCCCGGGATCTGCAATTTAGGGAGAGGTCCTTAGAATTCTCTGCCAGAGAGCTCTAGTACCTCACCAAACTACAAACCCCAGGATTCCATAGGATGCAGCCATGGCAGTTAAAATGGTATCAAAGCGCTTTAATTATTTGGTGCGAAAGAGCCTTGAGAGATTTTCATATACCTGGTGACCTAAACATACTTACTATAGCCTGGGAGCAGGGAGGCCATAGTGGGTATGCAAAAAGGTACAAGAGCAGCAAAATGAATTAGCCAAACTGGGTTTGCTGTGGTGATACTTAATTCAGCCTAATTCGCAACAAGCGTTTTTAGAAGAGCCCTGATGATGCCTGCAGTCAAGAGTTCACAATGTCTCTCTCAGTCAGGCCCATCTCTCCCTCCACCCAGTTTGGCACTTGGCATGCAGGGAAGGGCACCAGAATGCTGCACTCCAGCCAACACCCCACCCTGAGAACAAGGGCCTCACCCAGGCCCCGAGCCCTTCCCCATTACAAGAAAAGAGAAAGAGTCCTTCCTTAATGAGCCCCAGATGTCTGTCCCCACCCTCCATGACTGACAGATTTGTATGATCCTTCTTCGGGTGGGGTAGGTGCTTTTCCGCTCCAGCAAGGAACCCTGTTTTCATCCCCTTTTGCCAGGGACAGCAGCAGAGCCATGTCTGCCTTTGCAACAGAGATGACAAGTATGTTTCAATTGGGTTGTGCTCCGTTCTGGAAGTTTCAGTTTAAGGAAAGAGAGAGAAAATACATATCCAGATCTGACAGCCAAAAGAGCAGCATTTAGAAAACAGATGGAGAACCTTTGACTCTCCCTGGGCACACTTGCTGTTTACAGATGAATTCGACAGAGGGATTCCACACTGAAGTAGCTAGATTAGAATTTATATCAAATTATATTGATTTAAGGCTTGAATTGAGACTATGGTTTTCTGTCCACTACAGTGGGGCAGGCAGAAAGTAAACTGAGATTTACTAACAGAGCTTTGGGAAGATTGGCCAATGTTCCTGGCAGAATGAAAAGTTCCAGTGATGTAACAACTCTGCTGCCACATAGATGCCATCATACCATAGCCACCAAAGAAGGAGAGGGACAGCCAGCACATATTTCCCACCACCTATTTCATCAGTTCTTGGTTCCCAGGGGTCCTTGGTTCCAAGGCACAATGGGAAGTATGGTTTGGGAAATTGCCTGGCACAAGTAATTTTTCCAGGCCATCACTCCTACAGTGTCTTGGATCCAAGGACTCCTGTGAGCCAGGCATGAAGGAAAGAGCTGATGGAAGGCATGTGCTAGGTTGCTTCCTCCTCTGGTAGTAGCAGTGTGTACATGCAATAGGCGGCCAGGGTCACCTGCTGCCCTTGTCATTGCTGTCAACACTGTCCCACTCATGCAAGGAGGTCCTGGATACTTCCTTACACAATCATCAGAAAACTGTCAAACCACTGGTGCTTGGATTCCTTGCATAGCCAATTTAGCTCAGTAAGACCTTGGACTTTGACAAGTAATTGCATAACAAGAAAAAGAACAAACGGACTCTCCTCCACCCTAAATGAAAGTGCTGAAATGAAGGAAGCATGGAGTAACTAAGAGTGGGTTTGGAATACAGTATAAGGGCAGTGACTGGTACTGAAACCAAATTCCTGGGTTCAGTTTATGTCTTTTCCCCAGGCTAGTAGATTTCAGGATTTCAGTAACCAAGAAAGAAGGCTGCATAAACCTTCCAGTCCTTGCACTTTGAAGCTTAATTAACATAGAGTACCATTAATTTTATCACAAGTTTCTGCTGTGATGAATGGCTGCTGCATTTATTCTAACCTTGGCAAAGACTAAGCAAAAACTGTACTACTTGCGAAGTTGAAGGCTTTCACGGCTGGCATCCATAGATTCAGGAAGGACTCATCCCGCGCTTTCTGCAAGCGCGCTGATGACTAAAAAGGCCAATCCGAGATAAACAAGTCCGGTTGCAAAAAGCACAGCAGAAGGTCTCCTTGGGTGATGTTTTTGGGTTTTGATTCTTTCTGCGTTGTCGTTTCTCTTCAAGACTTGTTTGTCGTGAGTTCTCAAATAAGTCTGCAGCATTGTGGATAGTGCGTCTCCATGCCTCCCGATGTGAGGCCAGGGCGGACCACTGTTGGTGATCAATTTGGCCAAGCCTGAGATGTTGTTTCAGGGAGTCTTTGTATCGCTTTTTTGGAGCGCCCCTCTTACGCTGACCTGTGGCGAGTTCACCGTAGAGTAGTATTTTTGGGAGGCGATGGTCCTCCATCCTAGAAACGTGCCCTGCCCAGCGCAGCTGCGTTCTCAATATCATGGCCTCAATACTGGTGATCCCTGCTTGCTCAAGGACAGCAAGATTCGTCACATAGTCATTCCAGTGTATATTTAGGATTGTGCGTAGACAGCGCTGATGAAAGCGCTCGAGGAGTCGTAGGTGGTGGCGATAGGTGACACATGTTTCAGATCCATAGAGGAGGATAGACAGTACGATGGCTCTATACACACTGATTTTTGTGCTTTGCCTCAGGTGTTTATTGCTCCAGACTCTTTTGTGAAGTCTTCCAAATGCACTATATGCCTTTCCCAATCTGTGATCGATCTCTTTATCAATCTTGGCATCTGAAGAGATGATGCTTCCCAGGTAGGTGAACTGCTGAACGGACTTGAGCACAGATTTGCCGACGGCAATGTGGGGATGGTGGTGTTCTTCCTGTGGTGCAGGCTGGTAAAGAACTTCTGTTTTCTTCAGGTTGACTTCCAGCCCAAACAGCTCTGCAGCTGTTGCAAAGCAGGACGTTAGGTGCTGCAGAGCTGCTTCTGTGTGGGCAACAAGGGCAGCATCATTGGCAAAGAGCAGCTCACGGACTAGATAGTTTAGAGTCTTAATGTGGGTCCTCAGACGGCTTAAGTTAAACAAGCTACCATCAGTACGGTAACATATATAGATGCCGTCGTCTTCTTCATAGCCCTTTGGAGCATTGTTCTAAAGAAGATTGTAAATAAAGTTGGTGCAAGAACACAACCTTGCTTCACTCCATTAGTTATTAGAAAGGGCTCTGAAAGAGCATCGCCATATCTGACTTGTCCACGCTGGCCCTCGTGTAGCAAGATAACCATTTTAAGGAACTTGGGGGGACATCCTAGTCTTTCCAGGATCTGCCACAGACCTTTTCTACTTACAGTGTCGAAGGCTTTGGTGAGGTCGACAAATGTAAAATGGCAAACAGCAAGGTTTGCTTTTTGGAATTTTTTTTACGAGTGTTTTTAAGCCATGGTTGGTTCAATCTGTGGATACAGAACCTGTGGCTATGGAGGGCCGACTGTATTTAAGTCTATACACAAAACATTTTACTGCAGATAGTTGTATGGGTCAGTAACAATCTCAAACAGAAGCCAGCAGAACACCCCAACTGAAGCTGTCAATAGGTATTTAAAAGGCGTCAGTCAGTAAACAGAGGTAGTGCAACCCAGACTATTGACCAACCTAGACTACCTTTCTTTCTGTCAACCAGACAGCATACGCTTGTATCTTTCTGATTATTTATTTATTTTTATTTATACCCCACTCTTTAGCCACAAGGCTATTAGAGCAGCTTACAAATTGTTTTAAGCAATAGCAGTTAAGCAATTAAATTAAGCAATTAAAAGCATTAAACAGTTTCCAATATGTGTTAGCTAATTGCCCCCACAAGCTGGCTCCTCATTTTACCAACCTATGAAAGGGTGGTAGGCTGAGTGAACCTTGGAGCCCTCTGGAATCAAACTTGCAATGTGGTGACTTGCAGTGGTGGCATTTAACCACTATGCCACCAGGAGTCCCTGATAACCAGATGGTATCAACATATGTAAACACATGCCACTTGGCAAAATGGGAGATAGAAAGATTCAGCTGGAGGGGCATCACAGTTGCTCAGCTACTGGTATGGTGTCCTTGGTAATAGTGCTTTGGACAGTCATGGTCAAAAGTCCATCCATTGCTTCCCCCACCCTAATCTAAAAGATAACAGTGGAGGCTCATTAATTCATCATTCAGACACTGGTCCATCTGAATGCCCACACTTAGAAATGTGTGTGTGTATGTGTGTGTGTGTGAGAGAGAGAGAGAGAGAGAGAGAGAGAGATTTCACATTCCAGACTCCTTGTGTGCATATGTTGGTCTGTGTGCATATAGATGTGGGGTTAACAGATGAATTTACAATAAGACTCCTCTGGACACTGAAATGTCAGCTTTAAAAGATCTGATGGAATTCATCAAACACAACCACCAGATTCCTCACAATGCTCCAGCCAATATTTCTTCTCTTGACGCAGTGAAGCTGTGTGAGAGGCTATTGTTGAGCTCATAATGACTCCTCCACTTGGCTACACTGGCAGCATTCAGCTCATTACCTTGCAAAAGGCTTTGAAACGCACACGGTTAAAATGAGAGGTGCCTGGGAAGACCAAACTGTGCTCCATTTGATAGTACAATAAGGTGCATTTTATCACACATCTTTTGACAGTATTTTAGAAGGCAATTGTCTCCCTAATTCAGTATGCTGAGGAGAGTCATTAGCCAGAATTAGCAAAGCTACACATGGTGGCATGTTCTCCTCTCTTTTTTTGTAGAGATATTTCAAAGTCCTACAGTCAATCTCCAGTAGTTTTTCTGTCACTTAAAATTGTTCTGGGTGCATATTCAGGTGGAGGGGAACCAGATGTAGAAATGGCAATTCACTCAATCTCAGTGCAAGCAAAAGAGGCAGTCACATTATACTTCAGCAAGGGATGATTAGCTTGCCCATCAATTGGCAATATTCTGGTGTACAAAGAACAACATATTTCCAATCTGATATCAACCAGAGGAATGCCAACCAATGGAATTTCAGCTATGGCAAAACAAAGAGGGAAAGGCAAACTTCAAGGGTGGCCAGTAGCTAGGAAAGATGTTCCCTGCCCTTAAGCATGGGCCTGTTTATCTCTTCATGGTGGCCATTTATGCACACATTTGAATGATAGAGAGGAACTCTATATGGTAGAAGGGAGGAGTAGGCAAGAGCAATAGGGTGCTGGGAAACTTCAAAGCATTGACCCTGTTTCATGAGCACATGCAGGGGGTATAATCAAAGAGCTTCTCTATTGCAATTTGAATACATTTGGATCTCATTCACATCACCTCCTGGCATCCTTGGGCAAATGCCAATGCCCCCACACCCTGGCAGGGTAACCTTAATTTTCTTTTCCTAACTCAGAGCACTGAGCAATATCAAGCAGCTGGATCTAGCCCTCTCTACCCACAATGCCCCTGCCCTAGCATTGCTCTGAGGCAATGTGGAAACTTTAAAGGTTGGCTACAGCCATGTGGCTGCTACAGCTTGGAGTGCTGCCATCATACTCAGGTACAAACAAACCCACCAAGCACCCACTGAGAAATGAGAGGAGAGGAAGGAGAAGAGAGGGCTACTCAAAGTGGTGGTCTTTGGACTGATGCCAGTCCATGAGCTATTGGCAGCAAGTCCATAGTGAGTTTCCAGGAACGAAAGAAATAGTTATAGTCAGTGGACACAAACAGATGCCAGTCTCTGGGACATGGAGGAAATAACGTGCAGTCTCTCACATCAAATACATTAAGAAGAAATACTCTAGACCATATTCTGGCTGAGGCTACTTCAGACTAGAGCTGGCCCTGCCTACCATCCAAGACTAAACACAAAAGTCTCTACCACAATACACAACTATAACACTACAGTTCCACTTTAAACTGCCGTGACTCCACCCTAAGGAAGCTTGGGTTCTGTCATTTGGTGAGGCACTAGACTCTCCGACAGACAATTCTAAACATCCCACAAAACTACAAACCCTAGAATTCCATAGGACGATATCAAAGTACTGTACAGTAATTGTATAGTGTGAATGAGACCCAACTCAAAGTGAAGTACAGGGGAGACTCAGCACTAGGGATGTAAATGAAAACATTGACCCCATGCTGGAGAATATTAGAGAAGAGACTGAAAACACCTTTTCATGTAACCATATCGTCTTAATGTCTCAATTCAAATCTAAGAAAGTCAGTGCACTATAGTGATTTAAGTGTTGGACTAGGATTCTGGGAGGCCAGGGTTTGAAGCCCTATTCAACTGTTGACACCTACTGGGTGACCTTGGGCAAACCAGATTCTCTCCATTTAAGAGAAAAGCAATGGCAGACTTCCTCTGAATAAAGCTTGCCAAGAAAACCCTAGGATAGAGTTGCTACAAGTTGGAGTCAACAAGACAATAACACAAATCAACAGCAACCACACTTTGAATGCTGTGTGCAGTTCTGCTTACCACACTTCAAAAGCAGAAACGGGAAAGTTACTTTTTATAAGAATCATATCATGAAGACATCCATAACTACATAGTGGTTAAACGATGCTCTTGCATCTAAAGCAACATTATTTCACTGCTGACTTATTGATGGTTTCTGTGTGCCAGAGTATTCATTTTCCTCAAAAGTAATTTTTCACGTCCAAAGGCTGGGAAGGGGAGCACATACAGCACAAACAGCTGGGAACAGGAGAGCTTACAGCATGGTATAGTACACCCTCAAACTATCCCAATTTGACAGAGACAGTCCCAATTAATCTGTCACTCCACTTTTTCAGTTGTTCTTAAAATGTCCCAGTTGTTTATACTCAATTAATTAAGGAGGAAATAAGAGGAGGGGAAGGGGCAGGCTCTTGTCCTTCCCTGTAGGCTCAGGCAAAAGCAAACTGTTGCAGCCTCTCCTAGCTTGTGTGTTCTTCACCATTAATCACTTTTGCCATCTTGATCACACTCTGAAATTGCTTGGCCACACCTGTCTTGTTTTTCATCTCTGAAATGTTGGAGAGTTTGGTGTAGTTGTTTGAGTATTGGACCAAGACTCTGGGAGATCATGGTTCAAATCCCTGCTCAGCCATGGAAACTCTTAAGCAAGTTACAGTGTCTCATCCTAAGAGGAAGGTAATAAATAAATTGTGCCAAGAAAAGCCTTAGTTATGGTTGCCATAAATCAGAGTGGATTTGATGGCACATCTGGGAAATTTTTTTAAAAGGCAACCAAAACCAAGGAGCCAGAGTAACTCCCCTATGAGGAAAGGTTACAAGTTGGGAGGGGAGATCAACTATTAGACATCCTTGACCGAAGAACAAATGGTACACTCCTCCTATCTGGGATGGTCATCTTCTTCTACCAAGCATGCAGCTTTGGGAGGGATGCACAGTGTGCCAGAGATCGGCACTGTATTTGTGCCCAATGACTTATTTATTTCTTTCCTGGAAACTCATTATGGACTGGCTACCTAACTATGGTGACAGCACTCCAACCTGCACCAGTCAGATGGGTCTAACCAACTGTGAAGCTCTGGAGGTCACTCCTTGTTTAGCTTAGTCATGGGAGAGCCCCCTATCTCACCAACCTTTAAAGTTTCCATATTGCCTCAGAGCAATGCTAGGGCAGGGGCATTGTGGGTAATCACGAGTGGCTAGATACAGCTTCTTGATATTGCTCAGTGCTCTGAGTCAGAAAGAAAAAAATTAAGGTTACACTGAAGGAGGAAAAGGACATCTGTCTAGCCAGCCATATCAGCTGAACCAACCCTGATGATCAATGGGGTAACAGATGTCGCCAGCCAGATCACCTCCCACCTCTACGTGGGTGGAGGCAATTAAGGCAGGGATGTGATAAAAGATCATAATATAATGTGGAGTAAGTGGATTTTCCCTCTCTCTCATAATAGCAGAACCTATTCAAGCTTAAGCTATATTCAGGACAGATTCAAGGAAGCACTGCTTCATACATGGCACAATTAGACTGGGGTTGTCTACATGGTGAAAATAATCCTCTTAGAATCCTACCTGTCTTAATGGGATCCCATGTAATTCCACTGTATTCAGAAAGAGGGGGGGCAAATACACCATAAATCCCAAGGGCCTCTGGGGCTTTTCCGAAGTTTTTAAAAAACTCTGTGGGAAATGCACGTGATCAATCATTAGGACAGGTGATCAACTTTATTCATATTTCCCCAGAAAACTGGAAGTAGAAAGCTGATTGGCCAGATGGGAGAAGGGGGTCAGGCTTGCTAAGAAGGCAAGTGCCCCAGAACTGCTATCTTGGATTTTTGCCTTAGTGATAGTGGGCTGAGGCAATGAAACAGCCTTTTCCTTTTACTTGTTATGTTTAATTAGGCGGAATATCGCACTATCACACTCCTGCACTGTAGATATGCCTTTTTTTAAAAAAAACTGTTTGGTGGTGGCAACTGGCAAAAATAAAAAAGCAAGTCATGGCTGCCATCTTGAATCGCAGGCATCCCCATTGGGACAGCAAAAGCAGAAAGCCTTGCATGCCTGCGATTTTGCCAAACACCATTAAGACAATTCACTCCTGCTTTGAATTTGTGTGAGTACGCATCAATCCACATTTCCCCCCTCGTATAGGCAGGCCCACTATTGAACTTGACACTGCAAGATGTGAGATAGCCACCAAACTCGGATGGCTTTAAAAGAGGATTAGATGGAGTACATGGCTATCCACAATAGCCACTAGTCAGGATGACTATATATTACCTCCAGTATCAGAAACAGCATACCTGTTAATACCAGTACCTAAAGATCATAAGCATGAGGTTGTTTTTGCATTATCATGTCCTACTTGTGGCGTTCTCTTTGGAACATCTGTTTGGCCACAGTGGGAACAGAATGGTGAACTAGATAGGACTTTGGTCTCATATAATAGAGTTCTTCTTTTGCTCTTAAGACTCTTTGAAGAACTGTGTTGTTAACTGTTCCATAGAAAATGGTTTTTATCTTAATACAGAGCAATCTGGAAGGGAGGGGAAAACATATTTTTGAAATATTTCCTGAGAAAAACACCCTAGAACAAAACACCCTGCTCAGATTTCGTCATGAGCTAAAATAAACTCAACTTTATAGGTTCTCATTTTGCCCTAATCTTCCCTTTGCTATGCTTGTATGGTTTCTAATTATTTTGCCCTCAGGCCCAGCCTTGATGGATGGTTGTACCTTTTCCAATATACAGTGACTTGTAAAGTGTCTTAAAATGACTGATTATTTCCTATTGTTAATTTCCAATATAAAGAAATCAGCAGATAGCATCCCAATGTAGTTTCATCGGGTTTTAAATTATCACAATTAAAAAATGGGTCACATTTGTATAGAAGTTCCCAATCTAGACACACAAAAACATTAGAACTTTTTTTCCCTCCCTGAAAAGTTGTTAAAGGCCATAAATCCATTATCCAGATACAGATCACTCAATAATTTAATGTCTTTCGTCTGGCATGCTTCCCAGTGCAAATTCTCTTTATCTGCCATTATTTTCAGGTTATAACAAATTGAGGAGTATTCAGCGGTGTTGAAATCTTGAAGAGATAGAGGCAATCATGAAGAATTCTGAATACCGCTGCCTCTTTGATGGCTTGGAGAATTCCATTAGAAGATGAAAGCAGCAAGTACTGGAAAGAAAGAGAAGAGAAGGCATAGGTATCCACCATAACCTCCAATATTACAAAGATGAAAACCAGGTCATGTGTGGCCAAGCAACATCAGACAGTGGTCAAGAGGGCAAAAGTTATTAATGAGGAAGAACACACAAGCTAGGAAAAGCTGCAACAGTTTGCTTTTGTCTGAGCCTACTGGGAAGAGCAAGATTCTGCCCGCTCTGCTCCCCAACATCAGTTAATTACTTTTGCAATTACAAAACTACTTTTCCACTTGAACTCAGGGGGAATCCACACTACACAAATAATCCAGTTTGAAACTGGATTATTTGCATGGCTCCTTCCTAAGGAATCCTGGGGTCTGTAGTTTTACAAGGTCTTTAGCCTTCTCTGCCAGAGTGGTGGTGCCTCACCAAACTACAAATCCTAGGATTCCATAGGAATAAGCCATGCAGATAATCCAGTGGATGCCCCCTCAGTTTGCAGCAAGCAAAGCAAGCCAAGGACAAAGTGGGAAAGTAAGAACAGGACAGAGAAACCGAGACATTTACAAAGCAACTGAAAAAAGGTAAGACAGCAGAAGATTAATCCTGACTTTCCCTGCCAAATCGAGATAGCTGGAGCATATGTTTCCACTCATATGAGAAATGTGCACTGGGATTCCCTTCATACCCCTCTTCCCTTCCTTTTAGTTCCTTTTGTTGTAGGGCAAGGATGAAGCTATGGGGGTGGGGCAAGACAAGAAGAGGGCACTGTCCCCAAAATAAGGATACTATGAAATTTTTCTTTAGTTCCCAAATTTCTAGCATTGCAATAACTTAAAACTTCAGCTGAGCATTTAGAAATAGAGTTTAGGTATCCAAAGAAAAGGGGCGTGCAAAGTTACCCAGGAATGTGAACACAGCAAATGTAAGAGTTCTAACTGTGGATGATTTTCAATGTCTTACTGTCACCAATGGCATACATTTGAGGATTGAAGGGAAATTTCATTGAGGGGTCAGAATTCTTACTGGGGGGGGCAGCAATCTCATTTCCCCCTCCCTCTATAACTATACCTCAGTGGGAGAAGGATACATTTATTCTAGCCAGTGCTGGTCCTTCAGGAAATGTAAGGAAACCATTTGCCAAGTCTATATTTTGTTTCTACCCTTTCACACTGCTATCTTCACTCTGGGCCTGGCTCATCACTTTTTGGGGGAGCAGGCCAACAGCAGCAAAAAGATGGACGTCATTTGTTTGCCAATAGCAGGATGCATGCCTCAACTAATACCCAAGAGTGTAGGGGAAGGAACAGATAGTTTGGCCAGATCTAACGGGTGGGGCAAGCTGTAAGCATTTTTTGCACTGAAGAAATGTTTTGATTCCTAGACTGGCCATGCATTGCCTTCACAGCAAGTCTAAAGCAATAAGTCCAGGCTCTGTCTGCCAAGAATATTCCTCATAACAGCCATAGAAAACTTGGAAAGACTTTCCTTGAAATCCTTCCAAAAGAGGAGATGTTGTTTGTTGGTCAATAGAATTTTCAATTCTATTATCTCACTTGACGAAGGGGCTTACCACACTCCAAAGAAAAGTGGCAAAGCGGCAGGAATGTTTCATCTTTCCTGCTGCCTTACTGCATGAGACTGGTGTTTTTCTGGCATAATTTCATTCCAGTCCCATGAGGGGTGGGGGAACCGAGGTAAAAACTGTATCTTTTTTGCTAATGGGTTTTTCTGGTTAGCAGAAAAGATGCGGTTTTAGTTCAGTCCCCCATGGGCCTGGAACAAAAGAACGCTAGCATCTTGTGGTGAGGCAGAGTGGAAGATGGAACATTCTTTGCCATTTTTCTTCAGAGCGTAGTAAGCTCCTAGTTTAGGGAATGGTAAGAAGTAATATTTAGCAGATCAAGGGCTAACCCATACGGACACAATTGTTTTGTCAGATGACAAAGGCTGATATTTCACTGCATCTTATGTGCCATCAGAATGTGCCCCAAATTTTCAACGAAGTGACTCTGTCTTTATACTCAAAACTGAGCTGATGCTTCATTTAACTAACCTCCCTGTTCATCCTATGGACTGTCCAGCATATTACAAGCAGCTGTTCCATGGGTCTTCACCTTGGTAATGCAGACAACTACTGTGATAGTCCTGACAGACAACTCTTCACCAAGAGAACAAGGCCAGTTTTGGAAATTCTACTATCCATGATTTTGATTTTTCTGATTCCCAATGAATGTCGAGAACAATGAAACAATTTTTCACCCTGTAGCTTTGGGACACTCAAGAATTGTTTTCCCCAGAATGATAGGAAATTACACAGCTTTTCTATAAAAGCTGTGCAGCTTCATCAGAAAACGGAGTAGTCTTCCAGAAACGGAGCAGCTTTTGGAACAGAAAGAAAATTGCACAATATTCAAACTGGCAAAGCCTTCAGCTTCAGTCAGACCCTAGCTTCTTTTCATGCCCTTCACTACATTGCTTGTATAGTATGGAATTTAGTTTTGCATTTTGCACATTTTTCACAAGTACATAGTGAAAAACAACATAGGTAGGTGGTTCACCCCCTCCCCACGATAGCTGCAGTTTACTCTGCACAGTGAAAAGACTGACAGCACAAGTTTTTGCAGCAAAGCTGCGCAGTTTCTCAAACTCCTGCACACTTTTCAAAAACTGCACAGTTTATGTTGTGATGGGAATAAAAAAAAAGTCACAGGAACTTTTGACATATAATTTGAATCCCTGCACAAATTTCTTGAGTACCCAGGAACTCCAAATTCAACCCCAGTTAGGAAACTGATGAATTCCTGTTCCATCCCTAAATCCATGATGTTGGTTTTATAATTTTGACTGTCAACTGCATTGACAACACAACCTGAAGCCCAACTGCTGGTGTGTAAACATGCTGTATGATCTTGCCCACTTAGCCAATGCAAATATGACTATATTTGACATACTTTAGCTAACCAGGCCTGCCTGCAAAGATGTAATCCTTAGCAGACTTCTCTTAAAATTGCTCCTGAAACTAGAGCTCCTGGAGTCATACCTTAGAAACTGTATTTATTTGTTTTATTTATTTGATCTATATACCACCTTCCTTCCACAGTGGGATCCAATGTTAGTTTTCTGGACTATAGCTCAGAATCTTTCATGCTATTTATGCTGGCTGGGGCATTCTGTGATGCTTGCAGTCAAAAAAAAGTAACTTTTCCGAGGTCTTTCTGTAGCCTGCTATACAAGTGAAGCATCAGGACTGCAGGGCAGGGGGGAAAAAACTAAGCAAAGGAAAGCATGAGGAGGAAGGAACTCTTCAGATTCTACAGGCTCAGACCTTAAAGAAGAGTTAATATTTAATAAAAGCTTCCCTAGATTTGTCTGTGCTGTAGAGTTCATGGTCAAGGTCTTCCAGTCTCTGCAAGTAGTCTATTCATTCTAAACCAGAGAAGAAAATAGAGACATTCGTGCTGTAAAACAGAAAATTAAAACAATACAAACTTAGGAATAGTTTTGCTCACTCGAGGCTTAAAGGGAGCCAAAAGGTCCAAAGCCACTGCAAAAGAATATTAAAGCACATAAATCAAGAGAAAGATTCAGTTTGCTTGGGCTCAAGAAGATGGCAGGGAAGACAGGACTGCTAACAACAACAGCAGCCCTGCGTCAGGTTTCTCTCCCCTATTCTAACCCCATGTTTAAATTTTGTTCTACATAACCAACCCTCCTGACACCATTGTACCATTTCCCCAACCACCAGCTAATGGTGCAGAGAAACAAAAAGGAAACACCCAGGCTGACATCCTTTTAGTGTTCACACACATGTAAGTTCTCTCAGACATGTGGTTGTACATTTTTTTTGACCATGTAGTATTTACTGTATTCAGTTCACAGTTGTGTAAGTGGATTTTTGCAAGTGTAACTTTTGCTCATGAAGTTGCACATTCTTAGATGGTGCATAACTCTTCATCAGTGCCATTGATGCTCCATTTGACTCACTGGGATTGGATCAAGCCCATTCGCAGATACACAATTGGTTGCACAATGTTAGTATTCAGCAAAATAGTGCAACTAGTCACTTAACTATGTGGGTGTAGACTTCCACTATGCAAGCACAATGTAGGGTCTTGGCTACAGTGTAATAATATAAAAAGACATGGGGAAATTGTACTGGTAATCAGGCGACAGGACTCAACTCTATCACCTTTCTGGGTGATAACAGCTAAACATTCCTTATCCTACTTTGTACATTTTGTAATAAAATATTCTAAGTTTTGCTACTTTATTATGAATTGTTTTGGTATGGTATACAGGAGAACAGTGGCATGCAACCAAACTAAACGAGAGCCAGCATGGTGTCGTGGTTTGAGCATTGGTCTACGATTCTGGAGACCAGGATTCAAAGCCCTGCTCAGCCACAGAAACCCACTAGGTGACCTTGGGCAAGTCACATTCTCTCAGCCTCCCAGGAAGGCAAAGGCAAACTCCTTCTGAATAAATCTTGCCAAGAAAACCCTGTGATAGGTTCGTCTTAGGGTCACCATAAGCTGAAAACAACTTGAAGGTATACAATAACAACAGCACCTAGGGAAATTACTTATTTGGAGTGTGCATTGGCCATGCTTGTAGGGTGATTCTGGAATGGGTAGTTCAACAAAGTAATACAGTATTTCCAAGTCCTGAACTAACAACTCATGTTTGGGTCTACCTCAAGGGTGGTCCAGTATTTTTTTTTCTTGGCATAAATATCCCGCTCCATCATATAATGGATTTGCCAAGGACTTGACCATTTTTACAGTACATATCTGCACCAACATTCTGGACCTAGTACAGCTATACATCAGTTAACAAAGTAGATGCATTCCTGGACATCACTTCTTTAACAAAAAGTTTGGTACCAGAGGTAGAAATAACCAGGAAAGAATAGGGATAGGTCCCTAAACCTCAAAATAGGAAGAGCAGTTCTTTAAAAAAAAATTATTCAGACACACAGTTGATCCTTTCAAGACAACAAAAACAAAACTAAAACATATTAACATAAACAATACTAAACTAAACATTACTATTTTCAATTCTTCAGTTTAAAACACATATAGACATAGGTTCCTAAACTGCTGCATGAGATAAATGTAATGTCATAATTATGACCCTTTTAAACGTCAATCTGTATTTCTTCCAGGCTCTTCTGTTTAATGTGTCTTTATAAATTCATTACTTTTAATAGTTTCTAATTGAAAAATGTCCGTCAATTTCGTATTCATTTTTCTTTAAAAAAAAATTTAAATTTATACATACAACTTAACAAACACATATTACAGTGATTCCCTCCACCGTAATCACAAGTTTGAACCTTCTAGAGACTACTTGAAAGCTTCTTCCAAAATGTATCGAGGGATGACTTTCTTTCACAAGCCTTCACCTTTCTTACAATTTCCATTTTGGTGGCCAGACTCACAGATCTTTGTGTTTTTAACATGCTGGGGGGAACTGGTGAGGGCAGACTAATTCACTTTCCCTCCTTCTTTCTGTTTTGCTGTTCATTCATGCTCTAGAGGTAGCTGCTGTTATTTTGCTTGTTGTAGGCAGGCACAGACAACTAAAGCAGGATTGGATGAGAAGTATCCCATTCTTTCTGAGCTCAAGGTTTATTGCACTGTTTACTGCTAACATGCTACTCTGCAACTTGGCAATTGAATGCCTGTGTTTCTCCAGTCCTTCACCACCCTCCCAATGCTAATGCTGTGTTTAAAAAAACACCCAGCTAGCCAGAAGACAAGGTGAAAAAGATGAGGGGCTAGGTGGGCAGGGGGAAAAAGACTTTGTAAAAAGGAGCATCTTAATCAGAGGCTTTGTTAACAGAGGTATGCTTGCACACAATTACAGCACTTTGATTCCACCCTAGCTGCCAAGGATGCAACCTGCAGAATCCTGGAATCTGACACACTAGAGCTGTCTGCCAGAGCATACCAAACACATCATGAAACTACAAATCCCAGAAATCCATAGGATGGGAACATGGCAGTTAAAGTGGTATCAAAGTATTATAATTGCACAGTGTGAAAGGATCCTCATCAGATGTTTTGTCATTCCCCATATTCATTCCCAGTTACAGCTATGTTACTGTCAGAAACAGCTGCAACTCTTTTAGCCATTAAACAGCAGGTGGAAGCTTTCAACCAATTATCCTTTGGCCCTGGACTGACTCCACCCACCTAGGGCAGCCATTGGATATTCCTGACCAGGAAGGAATATAAAAGAGCTTCCTGTTCTGGTTTAGCCTAATTTTCATCAGATATTGGAAAGTTGCTTTTCCACTCTCTGACTAAAGCTAGTACAGTAATTAGCTTAAAGTAATTAGCTTCAAAGCCCCCCAAAAGAAATGCATTGCTTTTAATATTGCAAAAGCGTTTTCTTTTTTAAATAACTTAGTATGTTATTTGATACTTTTCACTTAATCTTTTTGCTGTTCATTAAAAATCTTTGGACTAATAAGAGAATGCTGTGAAACTTGGAAAAAAATTTTCTCAAAATTCCTCTTAAAATGGTCCAAAATGCCCTTAAGATGAACCCCAAAAGAAACTAATTACTCATGATGTGACTTCATATTAGTAGCGTTCGTCTTACTCATTATGTTACTTCTGAAATGTAACTGGCTCCTGGTTTTGTCTCACATCTGCTGGTTCATTTCTAGCTGCGGCCCACTGTCCAGCCCTTTCAAGAGCTTCATCTGATAATCAAACTAGAAGATAATTTGGCATGTTTTCTAAAAAGAAAAACTGCTCCCTCAAGTGGTGAAAGACATCAGTTTGTCATAGCATGTGATTTTCTTCATCTACACATCTCACATTCAGGGTGCTTCGTTTTTTGATGAGTTAGAAGGTAAATGCTGGCTTAATTTGCAAGTCTAATTACTGAGGCATATATTTCTGAAGAAACCCGGTGTTGGGTGGGTACATGTGTTTATTGAAGAGGATGCACCTCCCCCTTATCATCTAGCTTTACCCTGAGAGATACCAGCAGAAACCTCTTCCTCCAGAACATCCTTGATCCAACAGGATGCAAAACAAAACAAAAAGATCTTGAAGAAGATAGGAATTCCCACAAAATCTTGAGCAAACTGGGCACACTGTCCTCACCTCCATTATATACTCCAAATGCTAAATACTCTCATCCAATTTTTTCCCCCTAAACAAAAGCTCAGTTCATATCACCTTCTCCCTCCCCTGCTGCTTCCTTATGTGATGAAGAAATCATCTGGGATTGTCTTACAATATCCTTTTACAAAATGTAATGCACAAAGGGCTGGTTCTCCAAAACCTTTCCCCTCCCCACCTCTGCCTTGGGGCAAGGACTAGCTGCAAGTTCTGACAAATATTGGGATAACACACATACACAGGCAAGGGAAGGGAAAGGCACACCATCTCCTAGGCTCTATCCTTTCCAGATCAAGCTATGGCTTGTTATCCTATTGAAAGAGTGAGTTGGCATACAGAATGGATTTCTTCACTAGAGAGAGAATACACAATGTGCTTTAATGGTCTGGTTGGCTGGCATTGCTCCCACCCACCCTGCAACTCTTGTGGGAACTTGGAGAAGATGACTATGAAGCACTGCCGAATGGAGATATCTGCCACACTTTTGGCAACGAATGTCTGCAGGAAGTTTGATAAGGGTAGCAGTTTTGGTGGGAATGAAGGAACAGGAAGTGGAAATGTCTAGTCTGGGTTGGACAAAATGTGGCCTGCAGACCATATACTGCCCCCCCCGGGGCATTTTTGGTAGCCTCTCAGGGGTCTTTTTTCCCCAAAAAAAACAAATGCTTTGGCCCCAATGTCCTCTAGAGGGTGCGGGGCATGTTTTTTTTGCTACAGAGCAGGCCATTTCAGGCTCACGAGAGAGCTTTAAAAAAAAACAGAATTGAACAGTGACTTCCTGTTGGTCACTTCCTGTCATTAAAATAAGGCCTCTCTTGTGAAAATGTTCCCCATACCTCCAGAGGGCATTTGGAGGCAAAAATTGGATTCTGTGTAGGGTGTCATAGTTGGTGGTGGGAAGTCTCAAAGGTTGACTGGGGGGCTAATGTGGATCCGAAGCCTCCCACACTACTTGGAGTTGGTTCAATGTCTAACTAAGAAGGAAACAAGGCAGAAAGAATGACACCCAAAAGACTATAAACGTATGGGTGAAAGACCTGGAAATTAGTACAGAAGTCAGTGCAGAATTAACCATCAGATAAAGCATTCTACAGAAGATTGGCCACATACCCTTCAACATTTTGCAGATGAAAACACATGTGACCGAGCTACATCTGAGTGTGGTCAAAAGTGGGTGGCCAGGCAACAAGAGGTAGAAGCTGATAACAAGGAGGAACACACAAAATGAGCATTTTAAACAGAGAAACCCAAGAATTTATCTATTGAGTTTAGGAAAGGCACCCCCCCTTCTCTCCTCTCTCTCTCATGCTGAGTTTAGTGGAGTGCAACTGGCTGTCTGGAGAAAATGGATTGGGATGCAAGGTGGTCTGAACTGGGACAAAGAACCAGAGATTCACCACTCCTGAGGAATTGTTTTGCCTGGTTTAAGATGCCAATTTACAAGTGATTTTTTTTTTCAGTTGAAGGGAGATGCTCTATAGCATGATCTTCAGCAGAAATTCTCCCCCTCTTTTTGACAAAGCACTTCAAAATTGATCAAAAACAGAGGAAGGATCACACTGTGAACCATTTTCACTCTGTTTTTAATACCCCCCATATCAGCCAAAGAGACAGGTGCTTTTTTTTTTTTTGTAATCTGATGAAAATGTTACCAAAATTTGCCCTCTCATTTGCTTCAACAGCGCTAACTATAATCACCACAGTAGGCCAACAAGAACCAAATGTTATTGCAATATAAAATAATTGTAAGGAAAAACAGTTATCTGTGCTGATTTGCACTTCTGGCCTGTTTTTCCATGGAGGGTTGTGGCTCCCAGGCACAGCTGGCATTCACACACAATTATGTTGACCTAATTAAGATGGAAACTTTGGATATTTTGATCTATTGTGAGCTACCTCCAACACAGAACTGTTAATGCAAGTACAAATCAGCGAGTACTTGGCTAACTGGGCCGCTTGCTTTGAATTTGTTAAAAAAAGGATTGTTTCCTTTTAAGTGTATGTGAAAAAGAATACATTCCTTGTCGACTTCAGATTCAGACAATTAGTTGCCCTGTGATGGCTAATCACAAACAGACTACAGGCTCCTTTGGACTCCCACCTACCAACACTTGAAGAAAGCATTCTGTTAACTTTTGAAAACAAAGTATATCTTTGCTGGAATAGGAAATATAGTAGTTTCTTCCATTAAATCAGGCAACATACTTGCCATTTTTATACAGCAAAAGACTGCCTTTTTTGTCCCATCTGCAATCAAAAATCTCTTTGGAAGGCAAGGATACAATCCACTGAAATGTTTCCAGCAACCTTTGCCAATATGAGTTGCAGAGGTAAGTTAGGCCACAGTTCTGCTGTTGTAAACTTTATATGGAGAAAGAGAAACCAGGGATTACTTTGCATGTTCCACAGCAAATCTTCCTGCCTTTATGGGCTAGACTGGAGTCTTCTGCTTTTCCACTCAAGCAAACAGAACGTTAGCTTCCCTCCTTGACCTAAATCGCAAAAGCTTTATGGCTTTAACAAACAGCAGCAGCTGCCAAGGCAAAGTCACCCAACACCACTTGAATAGCTTTGGGCCAGGCTTAGCTGTCACTAGCCTATAGGTGAATATAACTGAAAGTGGATAGATGCACAGTTTGTGGGGGGGGGGGAGAGTAACTTATGCAGGGGGGGTCATGGAACAGAAGCACTGAACTTTACAAAAAGCACTCAGCTTCATCAAACTGAAAACAAAATTGGAGGGAGAAACAGACGACATTTGGGAAAGAACAGAAAGAACTTGTGTTTTAAGGACCAACATCAGTAATGATGGTTAAACAAACTACAGCAGCTAAGAAATGAAGCCACCATGTAGAGAATGAGGATGAGAACAAGAATGTCTATTAATGTCAAGGAAGAGGAGGGTAGGAATCATGTCTACAAAATCTAAAATGCAAAACTACAAAATCTAAAATTAAATTTTAAAATTAATTAAATTTTTTAAAATTAAACTAATTGGTTTTTTAGAATGTAAATTAAGTTAAGATTAAAGTGGACAGCAAACTGTTGTGTCCTTCCTGATAAAATAACTGATCTTATTACACCTTTCTATTTGTTTCTGGGTGCCGCTTACAATGCTGGTGTTGTCCTTGAAAGTCATAAAGGGAGCATGCAACTCCCTTTTTTGTAACAGCTCCATTGGCTGCTGACCTGTTTCTGGTCACAATTCAAAGTGCTGGTTTTGACCTATAAAGCCCAAACTGGCTTGGGTCCAGATTACTTGAAGAACTGTATCTCCCCATATGAACCCAGCAAAACATTAAGATCAGCTGGAGAAGCCCTTCTCTTTGTCCCACCACTTCTCAGGCTCATTTGGTGGGAACTAGGGAGAGGGCCTTTTCGGGGGCTGCTCCCAGACCTTGGAACTCCCTCCCCAGAGAGGTTACGATGGCCTCATCTTTACTCTCTTTCAGGCGGCAGGTTAAAACATTTTTACGCCACTAAGCCTTTGCTGAAGAATGAAGATTGGACTGCTGGTGCTCCTGTTTTTAAGATTTGTTTTTAAGATTTATTTTAATTTTATGGAGTTTTAAAAATGATTTATTCTTTATGTGGAATTTTAATAATATAATAGTTTAATCTCTTTTAATTCTTATTTATTGTACTGTGTTTTTAGCTAGTGTTGTTTTTAAATGTTGTAAGCTGCCTTAGGTCTCACCATAAGGAGAAAGGTGGGGTATAAATAAATAAAATGATGATGAAGATGATGATCATGATCATGTTCATCATCATGATGATGTAAAGAAAGTATGGTCCTCCAGGTATTGCTGGACCACAATGCACATCAACCCTATGCAGTATTTGTCTTGTTCATATGTTTTCTATTTTGTAAACTGCTCCATACAATTTTCTTTCAGGAAAGTAGTGTATAAATGTGATAAAATCATAGAGCTACAAGGGACCCCAAAGACCATCTAGTCTAGTCCTCTGCCAGTTTGGGAATCCAATGCTAAAGTATTCCTCACTGGTAGCTATCTAATTTCTGTGTAAAAACCCCACTGAAGGAGAGTTTACCCCTTCTGATGTAGTCTATTCCACCATCAAACAACTCATTACCAGGAAGTTCCACTGGTTCTTGTCCTATCCTCTAGAGCAGCAGAATACGAGCTTGCTCCATTTTCCATGTGACAGCTGCTGAGATATTTAAAAATACCTCTTTCTGGGTCCTATGAGGCCAACTATAATTGAATATTGCAAAAACAATCACAATTTAAGTCCATATATATATATAGAGAGAGAGAGCGCAACAATACAACAAATATAACTTTTAACATGTATATTGTTGTTGTGTGCCTTCAAGTAATTTCTAACTTAGGGTGACCCGTTCGTGGGGTTTTCCGTGGCTGAGAATGTGTGACTTGCCCAGTGGGTTTTCATGGCTGAGCAGGAATTCAAACCCTGGTCTCCAGAGTTGCAATCCAATACTCAAACCCCTACGTCACATAATCCCGAAAAGCTCAAACCATTATATCACATAGGCTCTCCATGCTGTTGGAATATATAGTTTGCAAACCATTAAGTGGAAATGTTTTGCTATTGAAGGGTTAACTGAGAAGCCAACAGTATGTGTTGATGTAACTTCCTAATGTTTTGCTATTGGGCTTCTAGGGAAAGGGGAGTGTCTAAGTCTTCCTCCTTTGTCTAGAAGCCAGCCACCAGGGCTTTACCTCTTTGTGTTTTGAGAGAGAAAGGACCTTCCTCTCAGGGAGTCCTGCATATTCTTTTGTTATGATGTAGTTTTAGTCATTTTTTAGTAGTTTTAGTCTACTTGAAAGCTGTACTGAAGTTCTGCCATGTATTATGTTCTGAAACTGTAAGTAAATGAGTTTTTGTACTTTTTAAGCTACTTTTATGAGTCTTAAGTAATTATTTGGCTAAACAAGTAACTTGTGACAGGAAAGGGTGTTGGTTGTCTATAAGCAACCTATTTTCATATATGCTAAGATTATTACGCTAACACTGCTGTGTGTGTGTACTCTGTTAATTGGCTGTACTTCCCAGGAGTGAGGAGGGTTTAACAGGGAACATTGGAACCCTGCATTTTTAAACACTTCCAACACATGCATCCAATGAGTTGCCAGTGCTGGACTTGATTGAGGACTCTTCTGCCTGTTCTGCTCAGTAGTACTGCAACATTTGGAAGCAACCATAAAGTCCTAAGTCCTAAGTAAAAGATACCACATACAGTAGGACCGCCATATCCACTGATTTGGTATCCACTGATTCAGTTATCCATTGGACACAAAACAGCACACCTACCATAGAGTCTTTCCAGAAAATGTGTCCTCTCTAACCATTTTCTAGGTCCTCCAAGGCAACTCTGATATTTTAAACCAAAAGTCCCATTATTTTCAATGGTGTTCACTATTATCCATGGTTTTCAGTATGCATGCCCCCTCGCAGAACCAATCCCCAGTGATACAGGGGTCCTACTGCAGATGCAAATACAGAAAATCCCCTATAAAGAATTCACCCTTTCATTCCCTCCTAAATAGATAAATGAACATTTGCTCTCGTGTGCCTGCAAGTCATTTCCAACTTATGGCAACCTGAGATGAACCTAACAAAGGGTTTTCTTGGCAAGATTTGTTCAGAGGGGGTTTGCCTTTGCCTCCCTCTGAAGCTGAGAGAATGTGGCTTGCCCTGATTTCACCCAGTGGTTTTCCACGGCTGAGTGGGGATTCAAATCCTGGTCTCCATAGTTGTCGTCCAATGCTCAAACCACTACACCATGGTGGCTCGCGATGAAAATGCTGCTACATTACCCAAGCAGAAAAGGGCCTACTCTTTAGTCTGGCAACTGCAGCTCCTCTCCAGCTGTAGCTGTCCCCCTCTTTCTGAACTGAATTAGTAAGAACAGCTCTTTCTTTAAGGTTTCCCCATCCACTGGGCCAAACCAATAGTTTACAGGAGTTACACAATCATAGAAGCACCCAGTCTTCTCTTCTCCAGGCTAAACATACCCAACTAGAGTAGATTCATTAAATCAATTACTGAATGATAAGTCAACACATAGGTAAATAATGCCAGTGATTCAACGAGTCTATTCTAATTAGGACTAACAATAGGATTCACACCATGGTCTTAGTCACATAACTGTAGCCACAAGACCCTATCATTTTTTCTCTATCAGACGTGTAATTTCCTTAATAAATACTTTCCTTTCACTTAAGATGTTCTTTGGTAATGATGCTAAACAGCTTCCACATAAAGCCAACAGTTTCAGACCCTATTCTTCTTGTGAAAAACTGTTATAACTGCTGCCATGTTACTCTTTACTTCCAGTGTCTGCCTCACAAGGGAGTCTGTATATTCCTTTTAGGACTACAGATAAATTTGATATATTCAGTAAAATGGGGGATCAACCATAATAGTTTCTTTGTCTGCAGATCTTTTGGTACAAGCCCAAATCTGTTTTGGTCATATGAGATTATCACACATGCCAAGTATTCCACCACAGGGAGAACAAGAGATTGCTAAAAGCCTTCCTTTTTATATGTCGTTGTTGTCCCTGTGGCGATATGCCTCCGTGACTCTTCTGCCCCCCCCCCCGCTTCTTCTTATTAACGACTTAAGCCATTAATAAATCGCCCATTCCGTTTATGAAACAGAATCACGGGCTTGTGAAAGGGAGGTCCCTGCCAAACACTTCCAGATTCGATCATCAAGGTAAGTGACACTCTTTTTTTTTTTAACCCTCTCCAGCTTACTTGCATTTTTAAAAGTGTGTTTCTGTGCTTGCTTTGTATTTTTGATGTTTGGTTTTGGTTTAATTTTTAAATTCCCCGTGCTATCGTTCTCTCGCAAGAACAGATGGGATTTGATTTCCAGGAAGTGAATGCAGCTTGGGGATGGCTACATTTACTCCTGGACTGCCAGAGGTGCGGGGAGCAGTTTCTATCTCACTACAAGGTAGGTGTTCGAAATTTTTTCTTTAATTCTGTTACAGGGATGGGAGGGGGGAGGGAGGGGGGTAGCAAGACAGGGACAGTTTTTTAGGACCTGTGTGATAATCTCCATCATCAAGATTAATCTAATTCAGGCTCCAATCTTACACACATCTAAAATGGGAGTAACCCCCCTTTAATACTGGATGATTTATTCTAGGGTAAACTAGAAGAGAATTGCACTACAAGTTCTGCTCCTCAGCCTCCTCTTTCTCTTAACATCCTTCTGGATGAAGAGGCCTGCAGAGTCCAAAAGCTTGCTTACAACTTTCTGACATTTGCTTCTCATAAATGTATTATTCAACTGTGACAGATCTCCTGCCGCCGTTGACCCCCTTAATGAGTCAATACAACTATTGATATCTTTTTGAAGTACTGTTATATATCAGTTAACAAAATAGATATGGTCCTGGGCATTGCTTCTTTAACAGAAAATTTGGTACCAAAGACAGAAATAACGTGTAAATAATAGGGATATGTTCACGAAAAAGAAGAACAATCAATATGTTTCAAGAAAGCTTTTAATCAAAACTCACAATAAATACATGTGAAATGAAATAACCAGGTGGTTGTCTAGATGAGAAGATATAATGCTGATTGCTGTGCATTAATGCAAATTCACAGCAGTGTTCATTTGTCTCCACAGTCCTTTGGTGAAATCGATTGTATAAGAAGCTATCCACATTTGAAGTGCACATGTGGCCATGCCTGAGAATTAAGATGGTGGCCGAGTAAATTACAGCGTGTTATTATTCTCCACATATTGTCACTGCTGCACAGTATTTTTTAAAAACTGTAAATCAAAGTTGCACAAATGCAACTGTCTTCTTAAAAAAGCTGTTTGGTTGCCTCAGTGCATCAAAAAAGCACACCATCGATAATGGGAAATTCCAAAATGGTGCTTCTGGCCACTTCCTTGCCAGCAAGCCCACCCCTCGCGCACATTCGACCAATCTCCTCTCCACTTCTGCCCTCGCCAAGAATACGCAGCATCCCAAATTGTATGTTCAGATGTGCAATAATGCACAAGACTGTGCGTGATTCGAAAAACCTCTGGGGGAAAGCAAAAAGGCTTTTCCTGCGTAGTACATGGAGTTTTTGCCCCCCTCCTTCTGAATACCACGAGTCTCATTCGCAACATGTTGGGACAAAAGGTATTCTCCTTGAATTCTATGAGGAGTATTTTCATGTCTAGACAAGTAGTTCTTAACCTGTGGTACACTGACCTCCAGGAGGCAGTGATGTCCTCACAGGGGGTCCATGAAGTTTGAAGGCTGCTTGGCCCACCTCCTCCCCGCAGTGGCCACGTGACAGGGCAAAGGCTGGCTGGCTTGGCAATGAGCTTGGACTGCGCATTGCCAGTTCAATCTGCTCCAGCCACAAACTTCCAGGAAGAAGCCAGAGAAAAGTCTTCCCTCTCCCTCCAGTCCCTCTGAGGGAAGGTTTAATGGATGGTGTAATTGTATTATTATTTTCAGGCATTGTTGTTGTTGTTTTAAATCTTAAGTCTTGGGGGGCCATGGCAACAAGATATTTAAAGGGGGTCCCTGGTAAAGAAAAGGTTAAGAGCCACTGGTCTAGACAACCCTCAGGTCAGGTAAACCTTGCATAAGAGTAAACAAAAACAATTTGAACCTCTAGAAACCACTCAAATCTTTCTTCCAAAATGCATCCAGAGATTACTTTTTCTTTCACCAGCCACCACTTTTCTTTAAGCTTTCCATTTTGATAGCCAGACTTATAGAACTATTTTTTTTAACATGCTGGGGATAGCTTGTAAGGCAGGTTTATCTACTCTCTCTGTTTTGCTATTCATGTATGAATATGAATAGCATTCAGGAGGCACCTGCTGCTTACCGTGCCTATCGCAGACAGGCACACACAGCTGTAGTAGGGTTTGCTAGAGTAGCATCACATTCTTTCTCAGCTCAAGCTTTATCGTGCTAAAGAGACAGAACTGCAATGTGACATCAAAAGTCTGTGTTCCTCGAGGCCTCCTTCACCATTTCCCCAACACTAATGCTGCTAAATTCTTCTAGCTAAAGGATGAAAAGAGGGGCTTGGAGAGTATAAAATGCTTTGTGAAAAGGAGCTTCGCTGTCAGAAGGCTTTGTTAAGTGAGGTATGCCTATCCAGAACAGCACCCTCTGTTTCATCTGAAATTTTGAGTCTGCCAATGCCTGCATGTACACAATTTGGTGGCAAATTTATCAGGCCCAATTTGTTGCCTTCTTGCAGACCACACTTGCTCTGCAGGCATCCTTCTCCTGCAGTCCTGACCTCTCAAAACCTTTCGTTGGAATCAATTAACTGAAATGGCTGACCTTCTATTTCTCTCAAATCATTTCTCTCCCACTTCAAAAGCTAGGCATATAGGAGCACTCTGGTGAAGAGGTGCTGATTGCTCTATTGTCCTACAAAGTGGTTGCATGTAGAGCAAAGCCAATGGTGGAAGACTGTCAGCAAAAGCTCAGTACCACTTAACCAGCACATGTTCCTGGGGTTGTTAATTAGGACCAAAAAGTATCTTAAAATAAAGATCATTGAAGTACTTGACATGATTACTAGGAGCAATAAAGACCTGAACAGACTGAGCAGAGGAACAATGAACATCAGAGGCACCATGGAAGAAGGAGGAGGAGATTCATTCTGATTGGGAAAGGGATTTTTTTTCCCAAAGAAATTATTGGATAGAACATTTAAAAATATCCCTTACAGTCCGGAGTAGAGATGTCATTTGTTTATAATCAAGCTTTTCCCATGCTGGCACTCTCTGGTTGTGTGTGACAGCTCCCATGATCCCATGACATGACCCATGGCTTGCTGACTACATTTGCACCCCATCATATCTGGACAGCACCAGGTTGGAGAGACAGGTACTGTTGGTCAACCAACAGAAGCCAATGGACCTTCCTATCTATGTGACAGGAGAAAAGGGTACACAAAAGTACAATATGAGTTTGGCTGCTGAAGATGAATAGCTTATGCTGTTGCTACAGAAAGACATTGTATTTTTATCAAGTGCTTTATGAGCTACTGGAACAACAACAACAACAACAACAACAAGTAGTAGTAGTAGTACCACAGATGCTGACTGGTCTTCTTTTCCTATGCTGATAGCTTGTCAATAATTAGAAAATACTGTACTGATATTTTGACGGATCAAAAGGAACAGAGATAAATGATCCTTGCTAGCTGAGGAATATGCCTTCCTTCCCTAACCCTGGAAGAGGACAGCGCAGACCTAAGGGAAGCAGCAGCTTCACCATCAGAGCTACCTAATCCTTTCAACTGGAGATACCAAGGCAGGGACTGCAACTTCTCTATCATGACATGGAGCAGGGATCACTGCAACCCACAAACTACCAGCTCATCACTGCCCATGTTAACTTATGTTAATGCTAAGCACTGGGGTAGTAGTAAATTTTGAAATGCAGCACTTATCATGACAGCTTCCATAACTAAGTGCCCAAGGAGCATCCAAAAACAGACAGCTGTGTTGATTTCATGCCAGCAAGCCAGTTCTAGCATTTTCTGTTTCTATCAGGCCCAGGTCTTTTGTAACACTAATTGGTATTATCAATTTTTTATTTACACTCTGCCATTTTCCCAGTCCTAAGACTCAAGATGGCTTACAAAGTTAAAACAACTACAGATAAAATTCCTCATTGTTAAGACATTAAAAAGATAATTAAAAGCATTTTTAAACATACCAACTAACATTGCAACAACAACAACAACAACAACAACAAATGCAGACAACACAACACTTTTCCCCACCAACAGTCAGGTCTTGTAGGCCTGTTGAAACAGAGAAGTCTTCCAAGGGCACCACGGAGGGCACAAGTCTAACCTCTCTAGCAAGGGAGTTCCAGATCCTGGGAGCAGCCACTGAGAAGGCCTTCTCCCATTTTAAACTAGTCAGTATTTGTGAGGGTGGTGCGATGGAGAGAAAGGACTCCCCTGAAGAGCTCAAGGCAAGGGCAGGCTAAAAGAGCAGAATACAGTCCTTCAAATAACATGGACCTGAGCCTCATACAGCTTAATAGATCATAACCAGCACTTTAAACTGAGCCCAGAAATGAACCAGTAAACAGTGGAGCTGTTGTAACAAGGGTGTTTTATGCTCCCTATAATCGGCCCCTGTCATGTTACCCAAATTGCATGGGGGTCCATGGGGACCCTCTAATATCCTAATATTAATTTGGGGAATTTAATTAACTCAGCTTGGCATGCGAGAGGCCAGGCAATGGCGGAATCTTTTAACCTATATATACCAGTAATAATGGGGGAGACTTTAAGCCAAAAGGTACAATTAAATGATCTTTATTGGAAATTAATGTCAACAGCAGTCACACAAACACTCATGCTTCAGAAACTCACACAAGGCTATTGAAGATAGTAGGAAGTATTAGGATAAAGGAATGGATTAAGCGGATGGCAGGTTATACTGTACTGATCCTGCAGAGCTGAGATTGTGATGTACACCAAATGTGAGGAAGTCTGGAAGACAGGGCGCTACACAGTCTGACATGAAGTTGAGCGAAAGTAGAACTGTTCTCCTGGCTACACAGACTGACATGGAGTCAACAGAAAGGGATCTGTGAGCACTTGGGTGGTGTTTTAAGGTGATATTTATATGGCAAAATTCTCCTGAAGGGATAGGATTTTGAGTGGAATACAATGCTTCTTGGAGGTTCCCAGGGCTAGTTAATGGGTGCTCCAAAGAGTTAACGATCACTAATGGATGCTGTATTTGAAATTGAATAGGAGCAGGTAAGGTCTTTTGTTGGAAGGAGACGAAGGAAGGAGGGACCCATTTTACAAACATTAAGGACTCTGCTATCATTGAATGGATTCGTGAATGACTCCCCTCCAGGTGTTAATCTCTGACCTGAATATTTGGTTTTAGGGAATTTCCAAAACCAAACTAAGGCCCTTCCCCTAGTTATCCATGAATTCAGCCTTGGTATTAGGGGGTCCTGGTTTACCTGCTAACCACGTGTATGGCCACATTAAACCAAATCGTTAAATAGAGCCAATTATTAGATATTTCACAATGGGGGCTATTAGGGTAGGTAACAGTCAGTAGTCAGCCTCATGCTGAACATGTTACAATAATCCAAAAATGATGTAACAACATTGTGTGTCACCCTAGCCAGACCACACATTTCTAGGAACAGGCACAGCTGGCACACTAGCCTTAACTATGGAAATGCACTCCTGGCCATGACAGAAACCTTAGCTTCCAGGCTTAGGGTTGAATTCAGGAGTACCTCTATGAGACAAGCCTATGTCTTCATGGGGAGTGCAACCTCATCCACCACAGACTGAATCCCTGTTCCCTGATCTGTCTTTTGACTGACCAGGAGCACCTCTGTCTTGTCTTGATTAAGTTTCAGTTTGTTCACCCCCATCCAATCTATTACTAGTGACAGTCACTGGTTCAGAACCAAAACAGCATCCTTCTACTGAGGTGGAAATAAGAGTTTCTTCCACATACAGTAGGACCCCGTATCTGCGGGGGATTTGTCCCCAGGGCCTCCGCAGATAATGAAATCCATGGATAATAACAAATGACCCCGTTGTCATTTCCACACCGGGAGCAATCCTGGGAGCAAAGAAGAATGGAGGAAGATCTCTCCTCCCCTCCCTTCACCCTCACATCGCTGCATCGGCCCGGGAGCAATCCTGCACAGCAATCCCAGGGGCAAAGGGAGAGGAGAGGCAGATCTCTCCTCCCCCCCCTTTGCCCCACATCACCATTTTGACCCGGGAGCGATCCCAGCAACAAAGGGATGAGGGAGGCGAGATCTCTCCTCCTCCCCCATCCATCCCCTGCTGTTGCCATCCACAGATAATTGAATCCGCGGGTGGCGAATCAGTAGATGTGGGAGTGCTACTGTACTGATGACACTGGAACCTAAGATTCTGGACAACCTCTCCCAGAGGTTTCATGTATGTGTTGAACAGCTTAGAAGACAAACTGAGCTGTTAGGGACCCTACAGGATAACAGGGACCCTACAGGATACAAAGAGGAGTTCCCCACTACCTCCCTGGCATCAAAAGCCACTGACAGGTCCAATAGATCTAACAGGGACACACTCTTCCTCTGTCTAGTTCCCAGCACAGGTCATCCACCAAGGCAAACAAAGTTGTCTCAGTCCCATTGCCAGGTTTGTAACCAGAATGAAATGAATCTAGCTAATCTGTTTTATCCAGGAAACCCTGGAGCTAGGAGGCCACGACACACTCCAGTACCTTGCCCAAAATTGGAATGTTGGAAACTGGTTGATAATTGTCCAATATGCAGGGATCCAGGAAGGGCTTTTTCAACAATGGCATTCTGTCTCCTTTAGGCATGATGAAACTTTACCTTGTTCTAGCAAGGCTCCCTCTATCTACTTAGCCAATCTTCTTCTGGCTTTTTAAAAATTAGCCTAGAAGGGCAAGGGTCTAACATACACATGATGGTTCTCACCTCTCCAAGAATCCTATCCAGATCCTCAGGCTGTAAAAAAATGAAAATTACCCATTTTCACTGGACAAGGCAAGGTCAAAATTACATCCACTGGATCAGTGTTAACTATAGCATCCAAGTCAGTGTGGATCTGAGCAATTTTACCTGCAAAAAGCCAGGCAAGCTGTTCACAGTGAGTCTTAATTGTACATTCAAGACAAAGTCACTCTCAGTGGCTTTGCATGCAAATAGCAATAGAACAGTGACCAAGATCCTAAGTCATGCTTACATTGTGTAAATGATAGTAGCATTACACCACCCTTCTTCCAAATAGCAAAATTGTGTCTCTGCCAATGTGCTGGCTTAATTTCCCATGCGCAATGGGGAATTTGCAATAGCTGTTTCTGTAATCCAAGTTAATAAAGTGGTACTTTATGACAGCACTGACCAACTGTAGTGCACCATCCAAGAATGCACAGCTTAATGAATGGAATCCTGTTAGTCCCAACTAGGACTCAAAAGAATCAGTGGCTGAATGGTAATTCAACACATAGGTAAATCCAGTTGATTTAATGGCTCTACTCCAATTAGCTCTAACAATAGGATTTAGAGCCATGTGAAATGGTTACTTTGTGGAACTCCGCTTAAGCACATGAAGTGAGTACCGGTTGTCCCCCATATCTGTGGGGGTTCGGTTCCTGGATGTACTGTGGATACCGGAAACCATGGATAATAGCAAAACCTATTAACATAAAGGACTTTTTGTACAAACATACCATAGAGTTACATTCAAAGACCTAGCAATTCCTAGAGAGATTTTCCAGCACAACTCTATGGTATGTGGCCCTAATTTTTCAGCCATGGATAACTGAAACTGAGGATGTTGGTTATATTGGTTCTGTGGATCTGGGTGTGTATGACCTGTACATCCACTGCACAACAGCCAAAAGGTACAATGTTTAAGGGAATTTACACAGGTGCATCATAGCATTCCTGTCAATATACAGTCACCCTATCCCATTCACGGGGGTTAGGGACACAGAACCCCTGCGAAACTCAAAAAACTGCAAATAAAAAAATGTACGTAAAAAACAGGGGTGCTCCCACGAGGGGAGCTTTTCTCCTCCACCACCTGGCCTCCATAGCCAAGACTTGAGGGTGGGGGAGCTATGTCCTCTCCCCCTCCTCCTCCTCATGAGGATGCAATTCACCCAATCTCGATGCAGAGGTACTGTTGGCCACAGGCACGCCATGAGCGGTGTAGGCACAAGAGGAGCCGTGGTGCATTGCCCGCTAGCTGCCGGACCAGGCACAGTGGGCACTCCAGCTTTGAGGCCGCCCCTGGGGAGGAGCCAGAGCTGGAGTGGGCCAGGATAGCAAGGAGGCCAACAAGCCATCGCCCTCCCTAGGAGCCGGGGGAAGGTGGGGAGGATGGCGGGGCCAGTGGAGTGGCTTCCTCAGTGACTGTTGGGCCCGCCTTCACCCCGCTGGCCTCCTCCTTCACCGGCACCAGGGAGGGATTGGTTTGTGGGGCTGGCGGCAGTGGCTCCAGTTTGGCCTTGGCCTGCCTCCTCCGGTGGGTCCCGGCCCGCCGACAACGAGGTGACAGCGGCAGCTGAGAAGACACTTTGGAAGCTGAGGAAGCCCTCCTCAGCTTCCAAAGCCTCTTCTCGGCCCCTGACCACGAGGCGGTGGCAGCTAAGAAGAGGCTTTGGAAGCTGAGGAGGGCCTCCTCAGCTTTCAAAGCATCTTCTCAGCTTCCGCCTCCACCACCTTGTCATTGGGGACCGGGCTCCTCTGGCGGACACGGGCCAAGGGCAAGCTGGAGCCTCTGCCATCGCCGCTGGCCCCACAAGCCAAGCACTCCCTGATGCTGGTGAAGGAGGAGGCTGGCAAGATGGAGGTGGGCCCAGCGGTCACTGAGGAAGCCCCTCCGCTGGCCCTGCCATCCTCCCTGCCTCCCCCTCCGGCTCCTGGGGGAAACAATTGGCTCATCAGCCTCCTCACTGTCCTGGCCCAATCCGGCTGCTCCAGTGGCCACGGGTGAGGAGGGCTCCCCAGGGGCAGCCTCGGAGCTGGAGTGCCCACTGTGCCTGGTCTGGCAGCCAGCAGGCAATGCGCTGCAGCTCCTCTCATGCCCACACCATTGCCAATTACAGTCGCCCCTTCCCATTCTTCCTTTTCCAACTCCGCAAATGCACAAAACCGCAAAAGAGAAATACACAAATGGGAAGGGGTAACTTGTATTATTGTTGGCCAAATTTGTTCCCAGACACACATTCAACTAATGTAAAAACAGCTAATAAATGCAGAAGAAAGTAGAGAACTGGGGAGGGGAGTGGCAAATGATGTCTTCATCCCAGCTGATGAGAAAGTCCTGACACTCTCACTCTGTGAACCCTGGCTACAACTACATCACTGATCCAACTCTGTACCTTTGAGCACCTTACCAAATGTACCGCACGGAGCAGGTGTATATTGGGGCTCAAGGGTGGTGGTTCAAGCTCACTCAAATGTAGTTGTGAACCATTGGAAGTAATTTTGAACATCCTTAGTGCTTATGAATTTAAAAAAACGCAGTCCCTCCAACATTTCACAGATGAAAACCAGGAGACATGGGGACAAGCAACATCAGAGTGTGGTCAAGAAGGTAAATGTGATTAATGAGGAAGAACATACAAGCTAGCAGAGGTTGAAGCAGTTTGCTTTTGCTTGAGCCTACAGGGAGGGGAAAGAGCCTCCCCGATCCTAATAATAATAATAATAATAATATTTATTTATACCCCGCCCCTCTGTTAAAACAATCGGGGCGGCTTACAATAATTAAAATACAATACAGATAAAAATCCCAAAACACCACCCACACCCACCCTCTCCCATAAAAAGATATTAAACAAATATAAATTAAAAGCAACTATCTAAAATCACATTTAAAAACAATCCTCTCCTCTTCCCTCCTGCTTAATTAAATTGAGCGCTACTTTTACACTTTGAACTCATTTTGCAGTAATTGAAGTTAGCTGAGGAAAAGGGGGGGAAGTGGAAGGAAGAAAGAGAAATTGGGACATTTTAAATACATCTAAAAAAGTGGGATGACAGAGTACTTATCAGGACTGTCCCTGCCTAATCAGGACAGTTGGAGGGTATGAAACACATACCAATCTCTAACAAAAGATGTCTGTAATTAATTTTCCATTACTCTAAATTTTCATTATACCTATAAGTTCCACCGTATGCATGAATCCCTCAATTTCCCATAAAGTGTCCATTTAAGAAAGTAGGTAATTGATGTGAAAAATAACTTATTTGACATATAAAATGTTTATTGGCTTTTCTGACACTAGGAATTCATAGATTCTGCAGTCACACAGACACTTGAGCTTGCCTAGGGGGTCAACAATATGCCCTCCAGTCACCAGGTAATGCTACTCAATTTGGCTTCTCTTGGGTCTTGACCACCTACTGAACAACCTAACATTAACATTCCTCTTTGCTAAAAGAACATATACAATTTTGTGTCTGCTTTATGCCTTAAAAGGGGTCCAAATACTCTAGTTAATACTAAGCAGAGCTCTAAGTAACTGCTGATGTTTCTATTTTCTGACAGTGAGCATAGAATCACAGAGTTGGAAGAGACCTCAAGGGCCATCCAGTCCAACCCCATTCTGCCATGCAGGAATACCCAATCAAAGCATTCCTGACAGACGGCCATCTAGCCTTTGTTTAAAAACCTCTAAAGAAGGAGATTCCACACACCATGAATCAAATGCTTCTTTGTCCCAGTATAATTCAGAACTTTAAAATAATATGCTGAGAGTGAAGACATTACTTGCATCACCTTTTGAGGGAGGTAATGGCATTACTTTGATAAATAATGTAGCCTAAATCTTATTGTTAGTCCCAAGGAGATGATGATCACCTTTAAAGCCCTATATGGCTTGGGTCTTGGCTATCTGAAGGACTATGCCCCCCCCCCTTTATGCAAAGAGATCTGGTAGCATCTTTGAAACTAACTAAGAGAAAGAAATTAGTAATATAAGCTTTAGTAGACTTCTCATCAGATGGGTGGAGTGAAGTGCCTAGGAACAGACTTTTATAGTTAAGCGTAAGCAGGTGGTATGTGTGGATAGAGGGCCGGTTCAACCTGTCTGCCAAATCAGCATTGGCGGGGGGGGGGAGCAGGTCAAGAGAGGGCCCTGTGTTGGCCTCCTTAATCTGACAAAGGAGACAGCCAGGAGACAGCTGGGAGGAGCTGCTGCTTTGTAGCCTCTTCCTACCTTCCTCCTCCAAAAACCTCCTGCTGGCTTTTTTAAAAAAAACAAACAAAACAGCGTCTCCCAAACTAGCCCTCCGTGGCAGAAGCTGGAGGGAGTTTGCGGCTGCAAAATGCAAACCAGCCAGGCACCTCGGAGAGGGTGAGTGTGTGTGTGAGAGAGGGGGGGGGGAATTTGAGGGTTGTCTTCCTCAGAAAGGGCTTCTTTCTTTCTTTCTTTCTTCCACATAGATCCCCTCCAGCCCATCTTTCCAGTTGCTTTTAACCTGTCTTGGTTCCTCTCCCCTCCCTTTTCCTCTTGGTCTTCTTCAGCTTCCTCCCCTTGCTGCCAACTGAGTTCAGCCTGCAAAAGAAATGTGTGTTTGCCTATGTGCCTTCAAGTCATTTCTGACTAAGGCGAACCTACCATGGGGTTTTCTAGGGAAGGTTTGTTCAAAGGGCCTTTGACTTCCTTTGAGGCTGAGAGAGTGTGACTTGCCCAAGGTCACCCAGTGGGCATTCATGGCTGAGTAAGGATTCAAACACTGGTCTCCATAGTCATAGTGCAATGCTGAAACTTCTACAACACTCTAGCTCTTTTAACAGAAGAATATAAAGAATATAAATTAAAATTCGGAGTAATATTACTGGGAACAATGGTTTTTATTGTTGTCACTAAAACACCAGTATCCAATTAGTGTTATGTGAGAGGCATTGGCCTAGAGCAGTGGTTCTTAACCTTATCTTTACCAGGGACCCCCTTTAAATATCTTTTGTTGCCCCAAGATTTAACTCAAGATTTAAAACCCTAATAATAATAGCTAATAATAATAGCTAACAACAACAATATAATGACACCATCCATTAAACTTTCCCTCAGAGACACTCTTGCTTCTTCCTGCAAGTTTGTGGCTGGAGTGGATTGAATGGCAATGTGCAGGCCAAGCCAGCCAGCCTTTGCCTTCGTTCCTGTCACGTGGCTACTCCACTACAGGGAGGAGGTGGGCCAAGCAGCCTTCAAGCCTTGTTGGACCCCCTTTGAGGACATTGTGGACCCCAAGTTAAGAACCACTGGGCTAGAGAATGCTGGAAAAGGAACAATGCAACCAGACCTTGAGAAGGGTGCTGGCAGGGGGATTCTGGGGGGTGTAATCCAAGAGTAACTTTCCCAGGCTCTGAATACAACCTAGAATCATAGGGCTAGAAGGGACCCCAACAGCCATCCCATCCGATCGGCTTCTGCCCTGCAGGAACACACAATCCAAGCATTCCTGACAGATGGCCATCCAACCTATGTTTAAAAAAACTCAAAGAAGGAGACTCCACCACACTCCAAGGCAGCAGTATATTCTACTTCTGAACAGCTCTTACTGTCAGGAAGTTCTTCCTAATATTCAGGTGGAATCTCTTTTCCTGTAGTTTGAACCCATGGCTCCATGTCTTAGTCTCTGGAGAAGCAGAAAACAAGCTTGCTCCTTCCTCAGTATGACATCCCTTCAAATATTTAAACATGGCTATCATGTCACCTCTCAACCTTCTCTTCTCCAGGCTAAGCATACCCAGCTCCCTAAGCCATTCCTCATAGGGCGTAATGGCTTCCAGACCTCCCACCATCCTTCTCAGTATCTTTCTTGAATTGTTGTGCCCAGAACTGGAAACAGTATTCCAGGTGTTCCAAAGCAGAATGGAGTGATACTGTTACTTCCCTTGATCTAGACACTACTCCTATTAATGCAGCCTAGAATCGCATTGGCATTTTTTGCTGCTGTATCACACTACTAATTCATGTTCAGCTTGTAGTCCACTCTTTCTTTTCTTTGAGGAAATCTACACCATTACGTTAATTGCTATTAAACAAAAAATATTGTTAGTGCCTATAATATAGTTTTTAAACTAAATTATTGGTGGCAAATTATGTAATAGAGTAGGCCCCTCTTATCCACTGGGGATTGGTTCGGGGGGCGTGGATTCTGAAAACCATGAATAATAGTGAACACCATTGAAAATAATGGGACTTCTGGTTTAAAATACCATAGAGTTGCCTTGGAGGGCCTAGAAAACGGCTAGGGAGGGCACATTTTCTAGGAAGACTCTATGGTAGGTGTGCTGTTTTGTGTCCCATGGATAATGAATCCATGGATACAGGGTCCTACTGTAATCTGAACATCCTGTACAGTGAATAGGTTAGGTCACATTGACCTGAGATAAACATATGGGGCCCCCAAAATAAAGCATTTCAGGGGGCCCCAAAATTCCTTAAACCGGCCCTGTGTGGATAGCAACAAAAATGAAAAACTTGTGGGTATGGTAATGAGGTGACAAGTTCAGTTTTAGTAGTGGTCATTAGGGGACAAAGTCAGGAAGAAAGATGTTGCCTAAAGCCTAAAGTTATTGGAATGAAGTGTGATGCTTGCTGGGAACCAGAAAGGAGATGTAATGAACTGGCCAAGAGAGCCCTCATGAGGCTGGGGTGTTAACTAGTGTTATAATATGGGTAGTATTATAATATGGGTAGTGCTCCAGGAAACCATTGTCTCTGTTCAACCCACTGTCAGTGGACTGGAGTTTGTGGATATGGTCAGCCCTTTGTATCCATGGGTTTGGCATCAATGGATTCCACCATCCACAGCTTGAAAATATTTTTTTAAAAATAAATTCCAAAAGCAAACCTTGATTTTGCCATTTTATATAAGGAACACTATTTTACTATTCCATTGCATATAATGGGACTTGAGCATCCACGGATTTTCGTATCCACAGCAGATCCTGGAACCAAACCCCAGTGGATACCAAGGGCCCAGTGTATATTCCAATCCTGCTGTTTGTCTTTCCAATCTTCATTTGTAGTTTTTTTTGTTGTTTTGTTTTGTTCAAGGACTGCTGTTCTGAGGTCCAATGTCTCTCTTTATCATCCCATTAGAGAGGGAAAAAATCCAGAGAGGCCCTTCTCTCTGTCCCACCACCTTCTCATGTTCATTTAGTGGGAACAAGGGAGAGGGCCTTTGCAGTGGCTGCTCCCAGACTTTGGAACTCCCTCCCTAGGGAGGGCAGGATGGCTTCATCCTTGCTGTCCTTCTGCTGGCAAGTCAAATCATTCTTATACCTTCAGGCTTTTAGAAAATGACAGGGATGAGCTTTTAATGGTTGGTGTGCTGTTTCATGGCTTGTATAAAGTCTTGTTTAATTGTCTTTTAAGTTACTTTTATGTTTACACAGTTTATCGGTGCTGTTTTTAGTTTTTAATCTGTATTATTAAACCAACACTCAAACCACTATACCACGCTGGCTCTCCTCCCAGTGCTGGCCCTCTACAATTACTGCTGTGGGTCTGAAACATGGGTCGCCTATCACCACCGTTTATGACTCCTCGAATGCTTTCATCAACGCTGTATACGTACAATCCTAAATATACACTGGACTGACTATGTGACGAATGTTGCTGTCCTTGAGCAAGCAGGGATCACCAGAATTGAGGCCATAATACTGAGAACACAGCTGCGCTGGGCAGGGCACATTTCTAGGATGGAGGATCATCACCTCCCAAAAACAGTACTCTATGGTGAACTCACCACAGGTCAGTGTAAGAGGGGCGCTCCAAAAAAGCAATACAAGGACTCCCTGAAACAACATCTCAGGCTCAGCCAAATTGATCACCAACAATGGTCCGCCCTGGTCTCATATCAGGAGGCATGGAGACGCACTATCCACAATGCTGCAGCCTTATTTGAGAACTCACGACGAACAAGTCTTGAAGAGAAACGACAACGCAGAAAGAATCACAACCCGGAAACATCACCCAAGGAGACCTTCTGCTGTGCTTTCTGCAATTGGACTTGTTTATCTCAGATTGGCCTTTTTAGTCACAGGTTAAGAAACACGCAGAAAGCGTGGGACGAGTCCTTCCTGAATCTTCGTTTGTGAAGAAAAGCGAGAGAGAGAGAGAGATTTTTAACATGTTGTAAATCACCTTAAGAGTCCCATCGGTTGGGGAAAAGGCAGGATATAAATGAATTAAATAAATAAATAAGAAACAAAGGAGAGTACAGTAGGAGCCCCATATTAGCTGGGGATTGGTTCGGAGGGGGGCGTGGTACCAAAAACCATGGATAATAGCGAACGCCATTGAAAATAATGGGACTTCCAGTTTAAAGTACCATAGAGTTGCCTTGGAGGACCTAGAAAATGGCTAGAGAAAACACCATGGTACAGCCCTCCTCAGCTCTATGGTAGGTGTCCTGTGTTGTGTCCTGTGGATAATTGAATCAGTGGATAATGAATCAGTAGATACGGGGGTCCTACTGTATACCTAATGAATTAATAGTAACTTGGTGAATCAAAATGTATATAAATTCCCATTGATTCAGTGGGTCAACTCTAATTGGGACTATCAATAAAATTTAGGCCTGAGGCATGTACTAGCACTGTTAGTTTTGGGATATAACAAGTAATGTTGCTTCAGAACATTATTTTAGAAAGGTATGTAAGCGAACTGGGCCATTTTGTGTATTATTAAGTGATTTTTTTAAAAAAAAATTGAAAAGTAACATGTTACTAATGAGTAACAGGCAACAAATTACTTTTACAGAACAGTAACATTAAAGTACTAGTTTTGTCAACAACATTTCCAAGTTCTGTTATCATTTGGTAAGACCTGGGATTTTCTTCATTTGGCCCATAGTGCTGCAGTGGTTTGAGTGTTGGACTAGGAGTCTGGGAGACTATGGTTCAAATCCCTACTCAAACAAGGAGACCCATTTGGACACTGGAAAAGTCACACACTCTCAGCCTTAGAGGAAGGCAACAGCAAACGGCCTCTGAATAAACCTCACCAAGAACACGCTATGATAGGGTCACCATTAAGTTGGAATCAATTTTAAGGCTCATAACAACTAATTATAGGTCACCCTCTCTTTACACAGGACTGATACCCATGGTTTCACTTACCTGTGGTTGGGGGAAAGGGTTTCTCTAGGCATCTGGAGTACCATGGAGTTATGCTGGAGGAGGCCTCTCTAGGTATCAGAAGTTCTTCCAGCATGACTCTATGACCAACTTGGCAGATCATAGATTCACACAAGATGCCTAGAGAGGTGTCCTCTCTAGGCATTGTCTAGGTCCTCCAGCACAATTCTATGGTATTCCATGACGGTTCACTATTATATGGGGGTTTGTGTATCTGCAGTAAGTCCAGGAACATATTCCTTGTGGATACAGGGTGGGGTGACCTGTACTCCACAAAAAGGTTCTCAAACATTAACTTAAGGTTGTCACATACCGCAGAAGGCTTCTACCATGGGAATGAGAGATCTACCAATTTCTATAACCCACAATGGCTAAGAGAAACCCATTTACTCAGGAGCACTAGTGCACAGAATACAGAGGTTGATCCAACATATTTTGCTGCCTGAGGTGGAACAAGAAATGGCACACACATGACACATGAACTGTTGCTTTTGAATCGAGCAGAGTCACATTGTGTGAGCTGAGGAGTTGTTATACATTTATACATTTTGAATGCTTGTAGGCCACTGAGGAAGACTGTTGTCGAAACGCATCTGGCCTTGACTTTTTATTATTCACTATTATTATAATATTTTATTTTTAGCATTTGCACACTTTTCAGTGGGGTATTGTTACCTTTTAGAAATTTAATTTTATTGGATTCTCTGCTCTAGGGTTTAGTTATCATTTTATTTCTTCATATTGTTGCCTTTTTATGATTGGAAGTAAGATTAGTTTATCCTGGTTATTTTTTGGCAGAACCCTTCAGTTTGGTTTTTGGTTATACACACATGACATACACAGTCATGTCAAAGTGCATAGGACTGAAATCCAGCCATGTTATTTTTGGCACAGGAAGGGCAGAAAATCCTTCAAGCCCTTTTTATTCTAGCAGTAAAAAAACAGTAACATGTTAAATAACTAATAATTTGCTGTTCTCCCATGGCAGAGGCAGCCACCGCATTCTGCCTCATGAGATGGACAGATCTGCTTTTTATGGCTGACATACTGTTAGTTACGCATGTATAAGTTAAATTACGCATCTGGGGTGAATCATTCACGATAGCGCAACTGACAAATTCTGCTGACAACAGCAGAAGCAGAGATGCACATAAGGTAATGGTGTGCATTGTGTTTATACACTGTGCATTTCAAAACAGCACCCAGTTATTGATAAGTGTTCAGCAATCTTGGTATTCTGCATGGGGATTGCACAGTGCTGGTGCAACGTATGTCTATATGTGGATATTTATACTCTGCTGAGAAGATGTTGGGTTGCACCCTAAGTGAGTATCTTTGTGTGTTCACAAACAAGGAGGTGCATGAGCCAACTGATAAACCTATCCCTCAGTGTGGACCTTTTCCCCCTTTTCGGCTGCAAACCCCTCCCACACCTGTCCAATTTCTGATCCTTTAAGCCAGTGGCTCTTAACTTTTTCTTTACCAGGGACCCCCTTTAAATATCTTTTGTTGCTGAGGATCCCCAAGACTTAACTCAAGATTTAAAACCCTAACATCATCACCAACAACAACAACCATAATAATACCTGATAACAATAATACAATGACTCCATCCATTAACCCTTCCCTCAGAGGCACTGGAGGAGGGAGAGAAGACTTTTTTCCTGCTTCTTCCTGCAAGTTTGTGGCTGGAGCAGATTGAACAGCAGTCCCTTGGCTCCTGTCACATGCCCACACATGGAGAGGAGGTGGGCAGAGCAGCCTTCAAGCCTTTGCAGATCCTCTGTGAGGATATTGCGGCCCCTGGGGGGGTCCGCGGACCACAGGTTGAGAAATATAGCATATTCATTAACAGTAGAACTGGTCCATACAGGATATGAGTTGCAGGGAGAGAGGCAACAGCAAAGGAGAGCTATTCTTTTCAGTGCTTGCCTCATGAAAGCTTGGGTTGGTTGCTGTGAAAAACAAGCTGCTAGGCTACAAGATCAGCTCTATCAGGGCTTGTCTTGTTGTAAGTGGCAACACAATATACGTACAGAAAATATATTAATAAGGGTGTGTGCTTTGTGTATGGGGTAAAGAGCATGAATGAAGCAACAACCAGTGGTATCTAGGGGCTACCATGTAACTGAGCTAGTGAATCTGCTCTACATTTTAATTTGAACTTTCAAGGAACTATTATTCATGGTACTAAAAGTATTTTGCGATACACTTCAGCACCTTGGAGAACTCCCATAAGACAGAGGTGGGACTTCCTGTTGGTCGCATACATCCTCCACAGGCCCTCAGAACCTCCCAAAACTTTTTTTAAAAAGCATAATTTTTTTGGCCTCTGAATGCCCCCAAATGGTCCTATGGGGCAATTTTCCAACATTTTCAGCCCCTCTCAGCTGTTTTAGGTCAAGAGAGGGATTTTTTAAAAATACAGAGTGCTTGGAGAGAGTGCTTTCTCTACAGCTATCTGTGCAAAATGTGAAGATATTTCTAATCCAAAAATGGAAAGCCAACATCAGAAACCTAGGAGTCAAAGTAAGCCACTGAGAACTTTCTTAAGGAGCTGGAAATAAGATCTGTCGCCCCAGTTCTCTTGTTATTTGCAATCAGGAAGTGTAGTGAAGGGGACCTTGCCATGTAAAGGACTGTAACAACAGGATTATCATGATGAGCACGGTTTCATAAACTGAAACACAATACTAAGGCAGTGAAGCCTATAAATCCCATCTTATAACAACAGTTAGTGCAATAGTTTAAGAGCACAAGTGTTAAGCTTAAACTCTTACCTCAGCTGTGAACTAGTTGGGTGGCCATATTGCCTCAGAGATAATAATGTTGGCCTACAGGTCTCTAAGATTTTCCTCAGCCACTGAGTGAGTTCATGTTGGGGTTTTAAAAGCAAGGGGTGTATGGTCTGTAGATCATACTCTTCACTCTTCAATATCATATTATACTAGCCAGCACATGATAGTGTTTCAAGAAAAGATATTGCCTGAAAATTTTTAAAAACTTGGCATTTAGTATAACGATGGAAGGTGAATCTAGTTGGTAAATAAGTGTACAATTTACAATAAATCCAGCTGAAAGGAAAAGAGGGGTATTGCCAAAAATACACACACACATACCCCACCACCTTTTATCTACTGACCTTAGAGCCAGGAACAATAATTTAAAACAACTTAAGAACAATTTAAAAAAACATTTAAACAGCTAAAAATTTCTGCTACTATTCAAAGTAGAGTTGTCCCTCCATATCCATGGATTTAGTATCCACGGATTTAAGTATTTACGGCTTGAAAATATTCTTTAAAAAAATAATAATCCAAAAAGCAAACTTTGATTTTGCCATCTTATATAAGGGACACCATTTTGCTATGCCATTGCATATAATGGGACTTGAGCATTCACAAATGTTGGTATCCACGGGGGGTCCTGGAACTAAACCCCAGCAAATATGAAGGGACAACTGTAAATCCCTGTGCAGCATCTTTGGTCATTCTGTCTCACTTTCTGGAGATAAATATACCACCATGTTCCCTCTGAAGCTCTTCAGTAGTGTGAAATAAATTCTTTCTTTAACATTGTTGCTATGTGTTCTTAATTTGGTTTCAATCTATGGCAATCCTATGAATTCCTCAAGAGACCGCATTATTAATGGCCCTGTTCAGGTCCTGCAAACGCAGGGCCGTGGCTTCTTTCATTGAGTCAGTCCACCTGTAATATAGCCTTCCTGTTTTACTACTGTCCTCTCTTTTACCAAGCATTATCATCATCTTTCCCCCTCTCCACTGACGCCCCCTTGTCGTGGGAGAGAGGCTTGCGTACCCTAATGATGTTTTGAGCTATGCTGGTAGTGGCACCGGTAGGGTCTCCCATGCCAACCAGGTCAAAAGCGAAGGGTCTGACAAAGAGCCTCAAAGGGCAGGATGGGCTCTCTAGCCTTATGGCAACCATCCTAGGAGAAGGAAAACTCTAATCCCAAACCCGGGCAGATGGTGCTCGTCCAACCCTGTAAGGTCAACCATCTAAGAGAAGGAAACTCTAATCAAACCTACGACCTGAGGACCTCGCTGCTACCGTCCATGCTTGCAAGGCGACAGCAGATGAACCTTTGGTTTAAAGGGTGAGGCCAGTTCTGTGTATGCTGCGCTCCACCAGAAAAATCCATTGCACAGGCCTTTTTAGTCATCACTGTGCTTGCAGAAAGTGCGGGATGAGTCCTTCCTGAATCTTTGTTTGCAAAGAAAAGCCAGAGATAAGAGAGATCATCATCTTTTCCAGTTCATGTCATCTCATGATATGTCCAAAATACAATAGCCTCAATTTTGACCTCTTGGCTTCTAGGGGGCATTCAGTCTTGATTGGCCCACAGACCTATTTATTTCTTCTTTTGGCAGTCTATGATACCTGTAGATCTCTCCTCTAGCACCACATGTCAAATCAGTTGTTTTTCCTCCCCTGCTTTAGTATCTTTCCAACTTTAATGTTGGTGGTTTTTCTGTGGAATCCTAAGCACTACTGGCTGGTTGGCCCCATGTCATAGAATCATAGAATCATAGAATTGCAGAGTTGGAAGAGACCACAAGGGCCATCCAGTCCAACCCCCCTGCCACGCAGGAAATCTTGATCAAAGCATCCCCGACAGATGGCAATCCAGCCTCTGTTTAAAGACCTCCAAGGAAGGAGACCCCACCACGCTCCGAGGGAGTGTGTTCCACTGCCGAACAGCTCTTACTGTCAAAAAGTTCCTCCTCATGTTGAAGTGGAATCTCTGTTCCTGGAGCTTGCACCCATTGCTCCGTGTTCCAGTCTCTGGAGCAGCAGAAAACAAGCTTGCTCCATCCTCAGCGTGACATCCCTTCAAATACTTAAACAGGGCTATCATATCGCCTCTTAACCGTCTTTTTTCCAGGCTAAACATACCCAGCTCCCTAAGTCTCTCCTCATAAGGCATCGTTTCCAGACCTTTCACCATTTTAGTTGCCCTTCTCTGGACACGCTCCAATTTGTCAATATCCTTTCTGAATTGTGGTGCCCAGAACTGGACACAGTATTCTAAGTGAGGTCTGACCAAGGCAGAATAGAGTGGCACTATTACTTCCCTTGATCTAGACACTATACTTCTATTGATACAGCCCAAAATCGCATTGGCCTTTTTAGCTGCCGCATCGCACTGTTGGCTCATGTTCAACTTGTGGTCTACTAGGACTCCTAGATCCCTTTCGCACGTAGTCTCATTCAGCCAGGTCTCTCCCATCCTATACTTATGCATTTCATTTTTCCGCCCTAAATGCAGTACTTTACATTTCTCTGTATGGAATTTCATTTTGTTAGCTTTGGCCCAGCTCTCCAGTCTATCCAGGTCATTCTGAATTTTGATCCTGTCCTCTAGGGTATTAGCTACTCCTCCCAATTTGGTGTCATCTGCAAATTTAATAAGTATGCCCCTAATTCCCTCATCCAAGTCATTGATAAAGATGTTGAATAGCACTGGGCCCAGGACAGAACCCTGTGGCACCCCACTGGTCACATCTTTCCAAGACGAAAAGGAGCCACTGCTGAGCACCCTTTGGGTTCGGCCGGTCAACCAATTACAAATCCATTGAACAGTTAACTTGTCTAGCCCACATTTTACAAGCTTGTTTGCAAGAATGTCATGGGGAACCTTGTCAAAGGCCTTACTGAAATCAAGGTATGTGATGTCCACAGCATTCCCTTCATCTACCAAGCTGGTAACTTTATCAAAAAAAGAGATCAGATTAGTCTGGCATGACTTGTTTCTCTGAAACCCATGTTGACTTTTTGTGATTATGGCATTGCCTTCTAAATGTTCACAGACTCTCTGTTTAATGATCTGCTCTAGAATCTTCCCTGGTATTGATGTCAGACTAACTGGACGATAATTGTTGGGTGTCAGTGGGGTGATAAGTCCATTCCAGGTTTTAGTCTTCAAGAGAGCCACCCAAGGTGCTAAACCTATTTGGGGGGGGGGGATAGGAGTCTGCATCTTGAACACCTCCTTCAAATCTTGGACTAAAGCCCAAAGCATTGCTTCATTGACACAGAAGCCACCAGCTGCCATTGATCCCAAGTGGGCTCCAGAAAAGTTGGAAAAAGAGTCTCACCTCAAACCCTGCTGGATCCTGCTAACCTGGCCGGGGGGGGGTGTTTACTGGGCTTTCAAATAGAGTGGATCTATTTTTATTTTAAATTTTATTTTACTTGAAATTTTTAAATTTCATTTTTATTTAAAATATTTAAACTTTATTTAAAATTTTTTAAAAATTAAACTGTTGTTTTTGTGCGCCTTCAAGTTGTTTCTGATTTATGTCGACCCTAAGGTGAACCTATCACAGGGTTTTCTTGGCAAGATTTGTTCAGAGGGCATTTACTTTTGTCTTCCTCTGAGGCTGAGAGAGTGTGACTTGCCCAAGGTCACCCAGAGGGCCTTCATGACCGAGCAGGGATTCAAACCCTGCTCTCAGAGTCATAGTCTAACCCTCAAACCACTACACCATGCTGGCTCCCCACCATAGCAGTCCCTCTCAAATGGGTGGCCCTCCTTCTTCAGTCCCTCTCAAAAAGGTGACAAGCCTTGCAAGGCGTGCAGAGAGGCTGTGAATGCAACATGAGGCATATAAGTCCCTGTTCAGCAGCAGCAGCAGAGGTGGTGGCAAACTCAGGCCACATTCTTCAGGCTCCCTCACCTCTGGGGAATGCACCAGCCGCTTGGTTCTGCTTTGCAAAGGAATCTCGCCACCTTGAAGCAGGCAGCTGGCCTGCTCACCAGACACAGGGGAGCCCAAGAATGTAGCCAGAGCTTGCTGCCACCTCCACTGCTGCCCTATGCCATTTTTAATAGGGTTCTGAGCATGCATATTTCTTGTTAACTGTGGAGCATCCTGGAACCAATCCCCTTCCTTCCTTCCTTCCTTCCTTCCTTCCTTTTTTCCCTCCCCCTTCCTTCCTCCTTTTTATGCTGCAAGAGACTAATGCAACTACTTCTTTGAAAACAGTACCCACCTCTTACTCACACTCCAATGGGGGAAATGGTGTTAGCAAGGCCAACAGATGCTGCCTACCCTTGAAGAGGGAACAGGGAGACATCTACAGCCCACCCTTTCCCTGGGAGCATTTCTCTCTTGACCCCATCACAGAACAGGAAGTGTTTGTGTGAGTGTAGCAATAGCAACAGCATAGATCTCTAGCTACCTGAGGACCCTGAAGCATTTGTTCTAGCTGCACCATTCATAATCCAAGGCTTGCCTCCACAACATTCTAACTCCACCTGACAGCTTGTAGATCTGTGCTTAGGACTGTTTTACCCACTGCAACTCATTTATCTATTAACGTTCATATAATAATGCATCAGCCCTTTTATATAGGTCCCAATAAAAGTATTCTATTGTGAATTTCCAGGGTTGTTTTTTTTTCCCCCTGATGGCCCAGTACAGCTACTTATACCTTTAAAATAAAAACAAGTACTGTATATCTTTTTTTCTCTGTATAGCCTGTTAAGTCTTCCTCTGTAACGTCTTCCTCTGTTAAGAGTACACTGAGAGACTTGCTACAGCCACTTTGGACAGAGTGGCTGATGTTGACCTCGAGGGTGGAAGAAAGAGACTGGAGAGGCCAAATTCACATATTACTCTTAGATAACCCAATGTCACCAGAGATTTTATTGCATCTATTCCTTATAGAGAAGTTGTGCCCTCATCTGGTAGAAGTCGGCATTTAACATTTGAAAGAACTCTAAAACAACAGTTTGTCTTGACTTAGTGAAAACATACTCAGAGAGGTTTGCCCAGCTGAATAAAAGACAGGGCTCCTGGATCTTGAATAGTTAACAAACACTCAAGCCAGAAGACATAGCATAAAGTTCTGCCAAACAGAGCCACACAACATCCCCTTCCTCACACCACTAACCCCACCTTTTAGGTGCTGTACCACCACCCACCATTTACTGGCTTGTAGAGAGTCAAGAAAACAGTGCAGAAGCATCAAGCTACAGGTGGACACACAACTCTAAAGGATGCCATCACTGCTGTGCATCCAGCTATAGGAACACAGCTGCACACTTCTTACAGAATCATAAGAGTTGGAAGGAACAACAAGGGTCATCTAATCCAACCTCCTGAAATGCAGGAATATGCAGCTAAAGAAGTCCTGAAATATGCCCATCTAACCTCTTTTAAAACTTCCAAAGATGGAGAGTCCATTTCACTGTCAAACAACTCTTACAATAAAGAAGTTCTAATGTTTAGCTGGAATTTCTTTTCTTGTAATTTGAATCAATTAGATCGTGTTCTAGTCTCTGGAGCAGCAGAAAACAAACTCAGTCCATCTTCTACATGACTTCTCTTCAGATATTTAAAGTCATTTTTCATGTCACCTCTAAGTCTTCTCTTCTCTGAGCTAAAGATCCCCAGATCCCTAAGTGGTTCCGCACAAGGCTTGGTTTCCAGACCTCTGATCATCTTTGCCACCCTTCTCTGGACATGTTCCATCTCACCTATATCCTTCTTGAACTGTAGTGCCCAAAACTGGACACAGTATTTCAGATGAGGTCTGACCCCAACAGGATAGAGTGACACTACTTATGGGCCCAAAGTAACGGTTGGGGTTTGGTTCCAGCACCCTCAGTGGATACCAAAATCCATGGATGCTCAAGTCCCATTATATACAATGGTATAATAAAATGGTGTCCCTTATATAAAATGGCAAAATCACTGTTTGCTTTTTGGATTTTTAAAATATATTTTCAAGCTGTGGATGGTGGAATCTGTGGATGCAGAATCCGTAGATAGAGGGCCGACTATACTACTTTCCTCGATCTGGACATATATCCCTCTTGATGCATCTAGAATTGCACTGGCTTTTTTGGCTGCTGCCTCATACTGTTGACTCATGTTTAGCTTGTGGTCTACTAAGAACCCTAGATCCCTCTCACATGTACTGCTTTCAGGCCACGTGTTACCTGTTGTATATTTGTGCATTTCATTTTTCCTGCCTAGATGTAGCACCTTACATTTATTCCTGTTGAAATTCATTTTGTTAGTTTTGGCCCAGCTTTCCAGCAGCTGAAAGGTGGGCAGGGAGGGAGGGAGGAGACACTGTGTAGTTCTCCCTGGCAGTATTTTATACTATGTCCTCCTGTTCCAAGATTTGTTAACTACCAAGACACAGGAGCCCTGTCCCATATTCAAACTGGCAACCCTAGGTTCAGATCACATGGAAGTACATCCTTATATACTAACAGCAAATTTATGATCTGAGTGTGGATTATGTAGTGAAAATGGCTTCATTCAGATTAAAAACAAGGCATCAATAGGCTTGGGGTTTGAAGTACAGTACTAGAAATCTGTAGAGAAGGAAAGTAACTCTACCTGAACAAAAACAGCCCTATGAAGACTGGGCATTAGGGTGACAACTTACACACAGCCAAGGGTATCACCCAAAAGGGAGGAATAAAATAAAACAGTGATATCCATAAAATTTATACGTGCTGATTTACATGTATAGATGCAAATTTAGAAATAATTGCTGGTGTCCAGTACTGCAGTTGTGGATTCATAACCTAGAATTATCGGTCTGCAATTTACAAATCCTATGTTGTTACAACCCACCTTAAGAGCCAGGTGCCAGATCAAGCAAAAGCCGTTCTGTTCAACCCCCTGCTGCCAGTCAGTGAGCCTAACACCATCAGAAGCAGGCCATCTGCGCAATTCTTTGTCACAATGTCACTCGCTGCTGCATTAATTTAATTACTGGATTAATTCAGGTATACCTGTAATTGAGAATCCAGATGCTTCCAGATGAACAGTTTCTAATGCTACTGATCAAAAGATATTGTGCAACTATTCCATCTTTTCCTTCTTAATAAAGATTGGCTACCATCCTGTTAGTAACATACGCAGGCATAAGTTGTACTACACGTACACAGTATTATTATTATTTTTACAATGTGGCATGGACTTATCCAGCTGATGGCAACACAAGCAGAGTTGTGCATATGGGACTGTTGCACATGTCTCTGGCTTTTCTTCGCAAACGAAGATTCAGGAAGGACTCATCCCGCGCTTTCTGCAAGTGCGCTGATGACTAAAAAGGCCAATCCGAGATAAACAAGTCCGGTTGCAAAAAGCACAGCAGAAGGTCTCCTTGGGTGATGTTTTTGGGTTGTGATTCTTCCTGCGTTGTCGTTTCTCTTCAAGACGTGTTCGGTGTGAGTTCTCAAATAAGGCTGCCGCATTGTGGATAGTGCGTCTCCATGCCTTCCGATGTGAGGCCAGGGCAGACCACTGTTGGTGATCAGTTTGGCCAAGCCTGAGATGTTGTTTCAGGGAGTCTTTGTATCGCTTTTTTGGAGTGCCCCTCTTACGCTGACCCGTGGCGAGTTCACCGTAGAGTAGTATTTTTGGGAGGCGATGGTCCTCCATCCTAGAAACGTGCCCTGCCCAGTGCAGCTGTGTTCTCAATATCATGGCCTCAATGCTGGTGATCCCTGCTTGCTCAAGGACAGCAACATTCGTCACATAGTCAGTCCAGTGTATATTTAGGATTGTGTGTATACAGCGCTGATGAAAGCGTTCGAGGAGTCGTAGGTGGTGGCGATAGGTGACCCATGTTTCAGATCCATAAATGTCCTTCGAGCCTGTGCAATGGATTTTTCTGGTGGAGCGCAGCGTGCACAGAACTGGCCTCACCCTTTAAACCAGAGATTCATCTGCCGTGGCCTTGCAAGCATGGACGTGGCAGCGAGGTCCTCGGGCCGTAGGTTTGGTTAGAGTTTCCTTCTCTTAGATGGTTGACCTTACAGGGTTGGACGAGCACCATCTGCCCGGATTTGGGATTAGAGTTTTCCTTCTCCTAGGACGGTTGCCACAAGGCTAGAGAGCCCATCCTGCGCTTTGACGCTCTTTGTCAGACCCTTCGGTTTTGACCTGTCTGGCATGGGAGACCCTACCAGTGGCTATTATGCCACCACCAGCATAGCTCAAAACATGTAGTATTGTATTAATGGACACAAAGTAGCCTGAGAATGTGCAATGTCCCTAAGTGTTGCCTTTCTGCACTGTGCATTACAATTGCACAATGGATTGTCGGCCATGTGCATTGACCACTGATCCACATACTTGGCAGTACACTGCCATTCAGTATAGGGTTGTGTAAATTAACTGCATCAGTGCATATTTATCCTCTGCTGAAGCAATGTAGGATCTCAGTCCTTCTGTGACAAGGAAAAAGAGATGGATGGCAAAATAGGAGGATTACAAGTGCTTTACAAGCAGTTGGTGGTTCCTGTATAAGTGTGGCCATGAATCTCCTCTAAGATTTAGCCTAAAATTTAAAGAAGCTGTCCAGGAAAGATAGCTCTGGGTCTCAGTCTAAACTGTAAAGGAAATATCCAAAGTGGTGAACCTACTTTTAGGATAGAGTTCAGCACCTTTTATAGCTCCTTTAAAGTTTGGACTAAAATCCAGAATGGATTCACTGCCCCTCTGACATGGAAGTCACCGACCACCAATGGACACTCAGTAAACTTCCATGTATAAGATAGCATTAAGACACAATAAATGCTGCATCTGGAAACACTCTTCACTGACCTGAAATGCTACCACCTCTCCAAACTCTAGCACCAAGAAAATGATGGCTTGTTCCTCCTGGGCGTGTGGCAAGACCTGACAAGTTCTCAGCACATGAAGGAATTGAAGGGTCTGGCAAGAGAACACCAAGGGAGGCTGTTTGGTTTCAGTAATGGACTACGGTCAGGAGGCAAAGCAACTAAAGCATTTGACACAATCGTATTGCTGAAGCTAAACAACTGCCAACACAAGGTTATAGATATTTCTAGAGGCAGGGCAACCATGTTAGAATGCAATCCTAATTTACGAAGATGGCTAAGAGTCAATAGAGCTGATATTATTTCAACTGAAGCTGTGCTGAATCCAAATTCTTCCTAGCCTAGGGAAGATGAAAATTACTTTAGATTACCCTCATCCTGCCCTAGCTTTGCACTGGTATTGTAGAATAATAGAACTATAGCGCTGGAAGAGACCACAAGTGCCATCCAGTCCAACCCCCTGCCATGCAGGAATCACAATCCAATCATTCCTGACAGATGGCCATCCAGCCTCTTTTTAAAAACCTCCAGGCAGTGAGGTTGTGTCCCTAGCTGGAGGAGCTTTTGATCTGACACAACCAGCTCCTCCTTTATCCCACACTTTCTCCAGCCTTTCTGGCACCAAATTTTAGCCAGCAGAGCAGTTCTGCCAACAGATTGTTCTGCTGGTCTTTGAGTTAAGCTAGCAGAAGAGACCTCTACCAGGAGAAGAGGGTTTCTTCTGGCAGAAGGGACTGCCTGCTGGAAGAAAGGCCAGTGAATAATGCCAGCCTCCTAAAGCCAGCACATATTTTGAGTTAGGATTGCTTGTTGGTCTGTTACAGCAAAAACAGCAACAGGTCTTGTGGCACCTTAATGATTAACAAGCTTTGAGAAGGCTGGAGTCTATGGAAACTTATCTTCCCCCACAAAAACTTGGTAGATTTTAACATGTCACAAGACATTTTGCGTGTGCAGAGGTGTGTGCAGAGACCAAGCAATGGTCCCTGTCTAGTCAAAGTGACACCACCCATGCACACAAGTTACTATTAACACAACCATGGGGACCCCCAAAGATTTTAAAAGGGGAAGAAAAGTCAAAAGGAGGAGACCCACAGAGCTCAGTGCCAGTGGGTAAGCTCACTGGCCACATAATGCTGAATGTCTGTTACAGAAGGGAGCAGAAAGGGGAACAGAATGGACTATCCTGGCCACAGAGGCGTGGCTGGCTGGCTGGAGCACTACATTCTGCCAGCAACATTTTGTTTGTAAGCCATAAAGCTGCGAACAGGCTGAGGACGGCTTCAGTGGGAGCTCAGTGGAAATCAGGCTGCTGCCGAAGGTCATCCTCTCTGGAAATGTTCTCTTCCCATTGTGAATCATCCACCCTCCCTTCCTTCCTCCCTCTTCCCAATATTTCATATTGCATATGACCTCATCTGAGCCCATCACCTTTGGTTCTCTCCAGAGCAACTCCTGTTGTGCAGAATTAAACAAGGCATGCCAGTAGTACCTCTGCATGTTGCCTCTCTTCCTCCCGCCCCGCCCTGCACAGCCAATGCAAACCAAACATCTGAGCAGGGGGGCTGCTTTTTGCTTGCTGAACAAAGGCAGGTGCCAAGGGTTCACTTTGCCTTTTCAGTTAAGCCTTAATGTTTTTTGTGTCTTTTTTTGTACAAATGTGAAACAAATCCAGGGTCACACAGGGGTTGGGTGTTCATGAGGAAGGGAAAAACAGAACCGGGTTTGCTGCTGCAGGTCTTTTTGGCAACCGTTGATAGATCAAGATGACCTCCCATGTGACTTGTAAGCACAGATAATGGGTACTTGGGAGAAGAGGAGGCAACCTCCCCCCAAAACAACCTGGACTTCTGAAAGATAGGGGTTGGGATGTTTTTGGGGGGGGGGATTAGAAAGCTGAAAAGCCAGTCAAGAGATGCTCTTTAATAAGATTGTGCTTGGCAGGTGAGAGAAACCACTAAGCTCAGATGGAATGTGGAGGTGAGGAGGGGATGGCGTGTGGAATGTGAAATGACTTCTCGCTTACTCTTCAGGTGCTGCATGGCTTCCTCTCCTATCTTCACCTTTTCCCAAGGCACATGAAGGTTATCTTTAAGGGCACTGGCATGTTAGCAGTCGAGAGACACACTCCTACAAATATTTTTGTTTTTTAACCAACAAAAATGTCAGCAAATTTGAGCTCGAGTGTAACCTCCTTTATTTATCTAATGTTTATTTATTTGTTACACTTATATCCCACCTATCCTCCCATGAGCTCAAGGCAGCATACATGGCTCTCTTCCTCCACACTTTATTTTCACAACAATCCTATCATATAACTTCCAAGTATCTTAGCTTGGGAGGGACAGTCCCAATTAATCCTCTGTTGTCCCACTTTTTCAGTTACTTTTAGAATGTTCCAGTTTCTCTCCCCTCTTCTCACTTTCCCACTCTGTCCTCAGCTTACATGAATTGCTGCAAAATGAGTTTTAAAAGCAAAACCAATTAACTCAGGAGAGGGGAGAGGAGGGGGCAGAACCCCCTTGTAGGCTCAGGCAAAAGCAAACTGCTGCAGCCTCTCCGAGCCTGTGTGTTCTTCCTCACAAATACCTTTTGGCATCTTGACCACACTCTAATGTTGTTTGGTCACATGTGTCCTGGTTTTCATCTGTGAAATGTTGAAGGGTATAAGGTCAGGCTGATAGGGAATGGCTAGCCAAAAGTCACCAAGTAAGCTTCATGGCTGAGTCAGGACATGAACCTGGATCTTCCAAAGTTCCAGGCTGACATTCTAAACATTACACCACACTGGTTTCACTTGGAAGACTTTCTGGAATCCCTGTGTAAAACCAAAATCAACACTTGGGCAAGGCCTTTATTAGGACATGCCAAAATGCCATGGAAGCTTATAAGCTTGTGCTTTCTGCTGAACCCATCCTCGGGTTAGATGGTTCACAAGAGTCGGGGAAGAAACAGAAAAGTCAAAAAAATGTGACCAGATATTGTAACCATGAGATCTGTAGTTCAGTTAAAAAAAAAAAAAAAGGCAGACTACACGTAATTGAATTTTGTCCTTCTCAAGTACTGTGGCAAAATACCCTGTTCCCTGCAGCTTAACACTGTGATGTAGTACATATTACTAACCAAAACTTGGATCTGGTCTTACATGTAATCTTCAAAAATAATATATAAATGAGATCCGTCACATTACCATCTTAAATAGCATTTATAAACCTCTTAAGACGGATCTCTTCCAGCAGGCCTTTCCTGAATAGATACCCGGCCATCTTAATTAATGCGATCCCATCCAGCTTTTTATTGTGTTGTTTTGAGTATTTTTAGTATTTATTGTCCTCTCCATTGATGCCCCCTTGTCGTGGGAGAGAGGCTTGCGTACCCTAATGATGTTTTGAGCTATGCTGGCGGTGGCATAATAGCCACTGGTAGGGTCTCCCATGCCAGACAGGTCAAAACCGAAGGGTCTGACAAAGAGCGTCAAAGGGCAGGATGGGCTCTCTAGCCTTATGGCAACCATCCTAGGAGAAGGAAAACTCTAATCCCAAACCCAGGCAGACGGTGCTCATCCAACCCTGTAAGGTCAACCATTTAAGAGAAGGAAACTCTAATCAAACCTACGACCCAAGGACCTCGCTGCTACGTCCATGCTTGCAAGGCCACAGCAGATGAACCTTTGGTTTAAAGGGTGAGGCCAGTTCTGTGCACACTGCGCTCCACCAGAAAAATCCATTGCACAGGCTCGAAGGACAAATCCAATTCCAAAAAAGCCCTGTAGTGATAGGCGAGGGATGAAACGGCAGGTGTAAAGATGCACTGGAAGCCGCAGATCCAACCCTGCATGCGGGCGGTTCAGGACTTTGGTCGCTCAAAGCTGACCCAGGAGATGACAGTCCTGTTCGGCAGCATCCTGAACGACCAAGCAGCCTTTTTTAAGGAGAGCACTGCTTGCTCCATATGGAGAGGGGCCTAGAAAAGGTGACCTAACGAAAGCTCATCCCCATCTACCTGGTTGGCTAGCCATGGCCAACGGGTATCTTCTGATGCGGTCAAACCAAGGCAAAGAAACAAAGGCAGACACTGGCCTCCAAAGGTGTAAATAAACTGACACTTGCATGCTGGAACATCAGAACCATGCGAGACTCTGCAGATAGTGGATGGCCTGAGCATCATTCTGCCCTGATAGCCCATGAATTATCACGAATTAATATTGACATCGCTGCTCTTAGTGAAGTATGTCTCCATGATGAAGGCAGCCTTAAAGAACACAGCGCCGGCTACACACTTTACTGGTCTGGCAAACCCAAAACCGAAAAATATCTTTCAGGAGTAGGCTTTATGATTAAAAACTCCATTGCCTCCAAACTTGAAACCTTGCCAACAAGACATTCTGATAGCATCATTTCCTTACGCCTCCCACATGTTGTTCTCTTTAGTATATATGCCCCAACTATGCAAGCCGACCCTGTAGAGAAAGACAAATTCTACACAGACCTACACCAACTCATACAAAAAGTCCCTGTAGAAGATAAAATTATTATCCTTGGTGACTTCAATGCCAGAGTGGGAAAGAACTTCAAAGCCTGGAAAGGTGTCTTAGGCAAGCATGGAGTTGAAAATTGCAATGATAACGGATGCCTCCTGCTAGAGTTCTGTGCAAAACAACAGCTGACTATTACAAACACAATCTTTCAGCAGAAAGATAGCTTGAAGACAACCTGGATACATCCCTGATCCAAACATTGGCACCTCATTGACTATGTTCTCGTCCGCCAGAGAAACATTTGCGATGTCCGTCATACCCGAGTGATGCCCAGTGCAGAATGCCAAACAGATCATCACCTCGTCAGATGTAAACTAAATCTTCATCTTAAGTTCAAACCTAAGAGGGGTGGCATCTTAAAGAAGAGACTCCAAGTCAACAATCTTCAACAAGCTACCATGAGATACAACTTCCAGGCAAATCTGCAAACAAAACTTGAAGACCATCCTACAGATCCTTCTCCCACAGTGCTTTTGCAACATATCAAAAACAGTATCCTCCAGTTTGCAGAAGAATCCCTCGGGTTCTCCCACAAGAAAAATCAAGACTGGTTTGATGAAAACAACCAAGAGATCCAGGAGATGTTGGCAAAGAAGAGAACTGCTCACCAGGAATACCTCGCCCAGCCAACTTTCCATGTAAGAAAAGCAGCTTTCCGCCTCACATGTAGTAAACTTCAACAAAAACTCCGAAACATGCAGAACAAGTGGTGGATCAAAATAGCAGAAAAGACACAACACTGTGCAGATCTGGGTGATCATAGAGGATTTTATGAAGCTCTTAAAGCAGTGTTTGGACCTACTTATCAGGTCCAAAGCTCCTTATACAGTACAGATGGTCAAACATTAATTACTGATAAAGCCTCCATCCTGAATCGATGGGCTGAACATTTTCAAAGTCTCTTTAATGCCAGCCGAGTAGTCCAAGGCTCAGCTATCCAACATATGATACAAAAACCGATGAAAAATGAATTGGACAACTCCCACTTTGGAAGAGACCCTTAAGACCATACAGCAGATAAAAAACGGCAAGGCAGCTGGGATTGATGGAATCCCACCTGAAGTTTGGAAACACGGAGGTCATGCACTCCACAATAAATTCCATGAACTCCTTGTGAATTGCTGGGATAAAGGGGAACTGCCATCAGACCTCCGAGATGCAGTCATCATCACCCTGTACAAGAAAAAAGGAGCAAAATCCGACTGCTCAAACTATCGAGGCATAACACTGCTCTCTATTGCTGGAAAAATCCTTGCAAGGATACTCCTGAACAGATTAGCTCCTGCCATTGCCGAAGAACTTCTTCCTGAAAGCCAATGTGGCTTCAGAGCCAATAGGAGTACTACAGATATGGTATTTGCCCTTAGACAACTGCAAGAAAAATGTAGGGAGCAGAATAAGGGTCTCTATGTAACATTTGTCGACCTCACCAAAGCCTTCGGCGCTGTGAGTAGAAAAGGTCTGTGGCAGATCCTGGAAAGACTAGGATGTCCCCCCAAATTCCTTAAAATGATTATCTTGCTACACGAGGGCCAGTGTGGTCAAGTCAGATATGGCGATGCTCTTTCAGAGCCCTTTCTAATAACTGATGGAGTGAAGAAAAGTTGTGTTCTTGCTTCAACTTTATTTACAATCTTCTTCAGCATGATGCTCCAAAGGGCTACAGCAGAGCTTGAAGAAGACGGTGGCATCTATATACGTTACCATACTGATGGTAGCTTGTTTAACTTAAGCCATCTGAGGGCTCACACTAAGACTCTAAATTATCTAGTCTGTGAGCTGCTCTTCGCTGATGCTGCTGCCCTTGTTGCCCACACAGAAGCAGCTCTGCAGCGCCTAACGTCCTGCTTTGCAACAGCTGCAGAGCTGTTTGGGCTGGAAGTCAACCTGAAGAAAATGGAAGTTCTTTACCAGCCTGCACCACAGGATGAACACCACCATCCCCACATTGCCGTCGGCAAATCTGTGCTCAAGTCCATTCAGCAGTTCACCTACCTGGGAAGCATCATCTCCTCAGATGCCAAGATTGACAAAGAGATCGATCACAGATTAGCAAAGGCATACAGCGCATTTGGAAGACTTCACAAAAGAGTCTGGAGTAATAAACACCCGAGGCGAAGCACAAAAATCAGTGTGTATAGAGCCATCGTATTGTCTATCCTGCTTTATGAATCTGAAACATGGGTCACCTATCGCCACCACCTACGACTCCTCGAATGCTTTCATCAGCGCTGTCTATGCACAATCCTAAATATACACTGAACTGACTATGTGACGAATGTTGCTGTCCTTGAGCAAGCAGGGATCACCAGCATTGAGGCCATTATATTGAGAACACAGCTGCGCTGGGCAGGGCACGTTTCTAGGATGGAGGACCATCGCCTCCCAAAGATAGTACTCTACGGTGAACTCGCCACAGGTCAGCGTAAGAGGGGCGCTCCAAAGAAACAATACAAGGACTCCCTGAAACAATATTTCAGGCTCGGCCAAATTGATCACCAACAATGGTCCACCCTGGCCTCACATCGGGAGACATGGAGACGCACTATGCACAATGCTGCAGCCTTATTTGAGAACTCACGCTGAACAAGTCTTGAAGAGAAACGACAACGCAGAAAGAATCACAACCCAGAAACATCACCCAAGGAGACCTTCTGCTGTGCTTTTTGCAACCGGACTTGTCTATCTCTGATTGGCCTTTTTAGTCATCAGCGCGCTTGCAGAAAGTGCGGGATGAGTCCTTCCTGAATCTTCATTTGCAAAGAAAAACCAGAGAGAAAGAGTATTTATTGTGTTTTAAATGTTTAATTATTTAATTGTATTTTAAGGGGTAGGTGGGATGGAGAGGTTGTATGTAGATTTTAATGTTGTAAGCCACCCCGATTGCATTTTGTAGAAGGACGGGATATAAATAAATTTTATTATTATCGGCACATGGGGAAAAAAACAAGTCTACATGTATTTAGCGGAACTTCTGCCCTTGATAGGGAAGACTAAGTTGGTTTTCAGGGAAATGAGGGCTGGTGCCTTGACAAGCAGAAATCCTACTAAGTTAACCTTGCTAGCTTCTGAAATTTGATCAGACACACTTAAAACTGTTCGAGGTCTGTCTATTAAATAAAGAGACTGGATCCATCTTTATTTATATGTATTACAATTCTAATGCTTGTCTCCTTCAATATACTCCCCATTCACACTCATAGCGATGCAGTCTTGTTTTCCACTGGTTGAAGGCATGGAACAGATCAGTTTCTGTCAGCTGTGTCAACACATCTGCCATTTTCTTCGTACTACATCAATTGACTCAAAATATGTTCCTTTAAGCACCAATTCTTTTCTTTAGGGAAAAGAAAAAAGCAGTATGGTGCCAAATCTGGTGAATATGGAGGTTGCTCAAGTGTAATAATGAGTTTATTGGCCAAAAATGGCTTCACAGAAAGTGCTGTGCGAGCAGGTGCATTGTTTGATGAAGAATGAAACCATTTTTCCACAGTTCTGGCCTCTGGTTTTTTTTTTCCCCTGACTCTTTCAGCTTTCTCAAAATTTCCTTATAATAATAATGCTGGTTCACTGTTCTGCCTTCTGGAACCCATTCTGTCAAAATTATGCCCTTGATATAAAAAAAAGAACAATGACCATGGCTTTGAATGTGGACTTGCTCTGATGTGCTTCTTCCATTCTTGGTGATGATGGTGTTTTCCAGTGCATCGACTGTCGTTTTGTCTCTGGATCATACTGGAAGATCCAGATTGCATCACAAGTGATGATTTTTTGAAAAAGGTTTGGGTCCGCCTCTAGTTGCTGCAGAAGGGCACTTTGCTCGACTTTTAAACTTAGCATTTTTCCGGCACACAACAGACAACACAGCTGCTTTAAACAATGACTGGTGATTAACGGAACAGCCAAGAGTGTTGATGTTTGTTATGAAGGTTCAGAAATGTTCAAGGTCACAACTCAAGCGTTCACAATCAGTTCTCCCTGATTTGTCTGAAAGGTAGACACACAGTATCATTCTTTAATAGACAGACCTCATATTCATAAACCTTCTTGGTGGCTGCTCCAAGATTGTCCATTTGACCCCCTTCTCCTCCCTTTCCACCAGCCTGCAAAAACCTTTTTATTTAGGCAGGCCTTTGGTTTTTAACTTGTTGGAACAGAAGGAGCTTTCAATAGGGTATGTTGTACTTATAAGTTTTTAATTAAGATTGGCCTACCTGAAAGTGACTGTACCTATGTCTCTTTCACACTACACAATTATAGCAGTTCGATGCCGCTTTAATTGTCCTGGTTTAATCCTCTGGAATCCTATGATCTGTACTTTCATTAGATATTTAGAATTCTTAGCCAGATCATCAAACTGCAAATCCCATAATTCAATAAGATTCAACCATGGCAGGTAAAGTAGTATCAAACAGCCCAGACATTATCTCAGTGAGACTGTGAACCTGGATCTCCCAAATCACAGTCTAACCACCAAATCACATTGATTTAAGTTGCTTTGGGGCCCTTAGGGTTGGACAGAGGGAAATAAATAAATAAATAAATAAAGGATCCCAATGAATGCATATGAGATAACTACAAAGACACACCACCCCCTCAAAAGAATGATACTTCCTTAAGAAACTGTTCTTATGTATTTATACAACACCAATATCTTTCATAAGCAATGGAATATGCTCCAAAAATGTTATTATGGGACCAGATGGTGCCCAAGACAGAAAATCAGCCATTAAAATATTAAGAAGGGTATTGACAAGCTAGAATGTGTCCAGAGTAAGGCGACCAAAATGGTAAAGGGTCTGGAAGCTATGTCCTATGAGGAGCAGTTTAGGGAGCTGGGTATGTTTAGCTTGAAGAAGAAAAGGTTAAGAGATGACATGAGCGCTATGTTTAAATATATGAAGGGTTGTCATATTGAAGATGGAGCAAGTTTGTTTTCTGCAACTCCACAGACTAGGACATGGAGCAATGGACTCAAACTACAGGAACAGAGATTCCACTTAAACATTAGGAAGAATTTCCTGATGGTAAAAGCTGTTTGACAGCAGAATGCATTGCCCTGGAGTGTGGTGGAGTCTCTTTCTTTGGAGGTTTTTAAAGAGAGGCTGGATAGCCATCTGTCAGGAGTGCTTTGATTGTGTATTCCTGCAGGGCTGGGGGTTGGATTGGATGGCCCTTGTGACTGGATGGCCCTCGTGGTCTCTTCCAACTCTACAGTTCTATGATTCTATGATTCTATCTCTTCCAATTCTATGATTTTAAAACCCAACTCCAGAGATAAGAAAGTCAATGGGAAAGTGTCAGTCCATTCTATTTGCATTAAAAAGTATGTGAATTACATTTACATTGAATAGGGAATATATATTCTATGTTATGCTAATTCTAAATTGGTGTTTAAATTTACATTACATTACTAGCCTCAAAACATTGCCAGAACTAAGGCAAAAAATGTCATTCACGAATTTATTCCCTCTCTCCCATCCTTGTCTTTGTTTTTACCTTGGGAGAGAAGGCAACATTTGCATCATTTTGGAAAACCCCATTTCTCACCCACCAAAAGGGAATGAACAAGGTTAAAAATAAGATATGTGGAAACAGGAGAGATGCAGAAAACAAAAGGTTTCTTGGGTGACATGATTTTTAAAAACTAGGTGCAAGAGAACACGTATAACAGAAAGGGTTTAAATTCCAGACCACCATTCCAATCCCCCAACTGGGGATATAAACCCAATAACACTCCACACATTCAGAACAAAGTGATGCGACAGAGACACCGGTTTGCCACATTGTATATATTGTTCATAACAGCTTAGCCCAAGGAAGCATAATTCACTGAGGAAATTTGTAGCTAGCAGTGGCAGAAGATTGGCTTACTTTGATCACTGGGGTTCTGACATGTATTTTTAGTGTCCTATTCCTCAATCATCAACCTCAGTAACTCAAGGACCAAGAAATTGGTGCTGTCGCTGCAGGGCTTCAGTTAAAGCCCAACAATATCTGGCATACTGATGCCTCACTTAAGTGTTTTAAACTTCAATTTCATTTTATTTTGTTTTAAACAAAACATAAAGGAAGAAAAGACATGTTCTATTGTTGATAGCTAGAAAGTTAAGAGCTCGCTAAAGAAACAGCTGAATTCCAGATCTCCAAGACTACTAAGCTGTGCAGTGGACAGTTAATAGTTCAATGTTCATGATGCTTGTGTAGACCAATTGGAACTCTCTGATGGCTTTTGGTTAGTACCTTCAAAAAGCCTCCTCATCTATCAGTAGAACACCATGCTAAACATGTCTGTCACATGTTGCTCAAGTAAGTGGTGGGCACAACGCCCTGAAAAAGAGCCCCCAGAATTATGGTGAATGAGCTTGAACTAGAACATTAAACAGGGCTAGGGGGAAAGAGATAGGAGCTCTGTCTAGCATGGGAAAAGTTTCCTGGGATGACTAAAGGAAGGCAACATCAGCCTTCCCAAAACCTCGCCTCTAGATACGTTGGTCTACAGTGCCCATCTTGGCAAACCACCACATTCAACAGCTGACATATGGAATATGAACTATAATCAAAATGGATATACCATTCACTTAGACTTAGATACACACACACACATATAGATACATAATGTACAGAAAACTAGGCTTGTAGGAAAGCTTCCCATCACGTGGAAGAGCATTTGTTTACACAGAGACCTCAACCAATGTGTTTACTATTAATCATGTTAATTTACGTTGGTGGGGGGAGAGGTATGGTACTTTTTCTCTTGACAATACTTACTGCAACTTTGAAGGCATTTTCCAGTGAAAAATCATTCCAAGAAAAGACTGTTTAATTTGTTATGTTCCCCATCCTCACCACCATTGCTACCATGCTCAGCAGAGGTTTTCACTCTGTGGCAGGTGGTGGCTGTAGATGCAGCAGTAGTAAGTGCTACATTTAACAAAGAGCAGGACAGAGGAAGGAAGGAGGCAGGAAAGGGATGCCTGCAATGCACTACCTCATAGTGCAGATACATATATGGGAAAGGGGGGTAGAAAATCAGATGAGGGGGAAAGGGTGGATGAACAATGGATAAAATGGTGAAAGGTCTGGAAACGATGCCTTATGAGGAGAGACTTAAGGAGCTGGTATGTTTATCTTGGAAAAAAGACGGTTAAGGGGCAATATGATAGCCCTGTTTAAGTATTTGGAGGGGTGTCACATTGAGGATGGAGAAAGCTTGTTTTCTGCTGCTCCAGAGACTAGAACACAGAACAATGGATGCAAACTCCAGGAACAGAGATTCCACCTCAACATTAGGAGGAACTTTCTGACAGTAAGAGCTGTTCAGCAGTGGAACACACTCCCTCAGAGCGTGGTGGGGTCTCCTTCCTTGGAGGTCTTTAAACAGAGGCTGGATGGCCATCTATCAGGGATGCTTTGATCGTGATTCTTGCGTGGCAGGGAGTTGGACTGGATGGCCCTTGTGGTCTCTTCCAACTCTTCTGTGATCCTATGATAAGATGAGAGACGGGAGTGGAGGAACAGACACATGCGTAGAGAGAGCAGAGGAAGGTAATCACATGAGAAGTGAGATACATCAAGAAGTGGAGAGGGCACATGGGAAAGGGAAAAGACGAAGCAGAGTCACCAGGCATCAGGGATGTAATTCTTCTCTAACTTTCTTCCTGAAGGAAGCAACAAGTAATATTAGCAATTTTCTTCCCAGTGTGAGAAAGTCAGCAAAAACCCATGGTTTTTCAGAGACTATTCGCAATTTGGGACTTATTGTGCACAAAATTCACAAATGGTTGTTTTGCATAGACAATGGCATTTTTTGCCGTGCAGGAAACTGCATTTTCTTTGTAGAACATAATATTTCTGTATAGAAATATTTTTACCTGTGCAGAAAAAGCTGTTTCCTGCACAGAAAATGCTGTTTTCTATGCAAACCATCCACATGAAAGTTTTGCACAAAATAAATCCCCAAGTAGAGCATTTTAAGCACAGAAAATAGTGTTTTCTGCACAAGAAATAATCTTTCTGTACAGAAAGGTCATGTTCGCATAGAAAGTGCTGTTTTCTACACAAATCACCTACATGTGAATTTTGTGCAGAATAAATTCTGAACTGCAAATATTTTTTATCAGTCTAGGATCTTCTTGTCAGGGTTTCTCAACATTTGTAAAACATGTTTTTCGATTTTTTTTTAATATTTTCCAATTTTCTTTCCATTCTTATCAGACACAAGGAGAATTGAGAGACGGAGAATCTAAGCGGGTGGGAGACTGACCTAGGAGTACGTGTATAGCACAAACTAAATACAAAATCTGTTCAAAAATGTCCCCTTTTCAATGGAAGTGTAATCAACATACATGTTTTAGCTTTTTAACGTAAACATTACATCAAGTTGCTTTTCCAGTAACTTTCCTCTCACTGCAGTTACATGTATTTGAAGCGGTATATACAGTTGTCCCTCCCTATCCATGGATTTAAGTATTCATGGCTTGAAAATATTCTTTAAAAAATAATAATCCAAAAAACAAACCTTGATTTTATCATCTTATATAAGGGACACCATTTTGCTATGCCATTGCATATAATAGGACTTGAGTATTCATGGATTTTCATGTCCATGGGGGGTCCTGGAACCAAACCCCAACAAATATGAAGGGACAACTGTATTACCCAGTGCATGCATCTCTATCACAGAGTTACAGCAGTTCAATACAACTGTAACTGTCATGGCTTCATCCTAAGAAATCCTGCAATCTATAGTTTGGTGAGAAACTCGGGCTTCTTTGTTAGATCGTTGTACATTGAGTGTGAACTACACTTTGTTCAGTTAGCAAAGCACTTCCACAAACACCTTACAGACAGTATTCTGTTTCAGCTATATTTTCTCTTCTCAAATTTTCTTGGCTCCCTTCTTCTCAATACCTGTCAAGCTTGCTTGGGCAAACCTCCAAAAACTGGCTTTGGATGGCCTCTCTGCTCAATTACACTTCACCTTTCAGGGCCTAAGAACCCTTCCAATGCATGGCAGTGTGACAGAGATAAGGCTGGTGCTGAAATGCAATAGTCCTAGAAGCCCAGGTCAAATATTTGGCATCACACTGAAGTGGTACTCTGAAATCCAGCCTCAGTTCAGTGTGAATGTCATACTTTGTTTTGTGACTCTGATTGCCATTAATGCAGGCTATACATCAACAGCATTCTTGCTTTTTTTGCAATACATACTGATAACTTTAACACTAGATCAACTTTATCTTCTGCCATACTCAATAGCATTAAGCTCAACTGTTGTAATTTTGCAATAGCTACAGATAGTAGACAGTAATAATGGCACTCCACATCCCCCATGTGTCTGTTTTCATATTATAAGCCAGGCCCTCTAAATGGGGGGGGGGACTGTGGGAGACTATGGGGCTGCATTAGCCCTCCATAATTTCTTTGAGAGCAACACCCCCACTGCACCTGTTCCTGGAAAAAATCCAACTTTTTTTGCTCCCAAACACCCTCTAGTAGAGAGGAGGCATGTTTTGGGGCCTTCCCGGGCCTCTAGAAAGCATTTCAGGACATCTAATGCAAAAAAAAATTTTTTTTTGCAAAATTTCACAAAATTTCGTTTTGACCCAGAGGGGACATGAGAAGTTCTAAAAATGGTGGGAATTCCCTCCACACCCTCTAGAAATCATTTTTGGGCATTTTGAAGCAGGAAAAATGCATGTAGTAAGATCACTGCCTATTTTTTCCTTCCCTTTTTATGCTGAAACAGATTAAATTAGCTCTTTCTTGGAAAACTGCTAATTAACTGCATAACATTTTGCTAAAGCCTTTACCCAATTAAAGAAATCTATCATTGTGGATTAATTGCACCAGTTTTAGCAAATTAGTTGAATGGTTAATTGACTACACTGGTACTTTTTTTTATAAAAACCTATATCAAAAATATTTTTAACTAAAAAAGCCCTGCCACCCAGAGTTTTGTTTTTGGTGTGCTATTCAATTTATTTTACTGCCTTTAATTCATTTATATTATGTTGTTCTTCCACATAGTTCAAGGTGCTCTAGGTCCCCTCCTAGACTCTTTCCCGTTTTATCTTCATAATAATCTTGTGGGGTAGATTAGACTGAGTTGGTGACTTGCACAAGATCACCCAGACAGCTTCATGACTGAGTAGAAATTTGAACCAGGTTTTCTAAAGTTCTAGTCCAACACTCTAACCCAGTGTTTCTCAACCAGGGTTCCCTGGAACCCTAGGGTTCCCCAAGAGGTTGGTAGGGGTTCCTCAAGAGATTGTGACTTTGGGGGGAAAGCAATGGTAGTGTATAGAATAATGTTTATGCAGGGGTTCCCTGAGACCTGAAAATTGTTTCAAAGGTTCCTCCAGGATAAAAAGTTTGAGAAAGGCTGCTCTAATCAGTACATCTTTGGAAGAGCTAAAGATGTTGTACACTGCAACCTTATACATGTTAACTCAGAAGTAAGTGCCACTGGTTTTATTGGGACTTATTCCCAAATAAATAGGTACAGGATAATAATCTTAAATCAATGAATGTATTTTAAACACTGCAGGCCTACTGTTTAATGCTACAGTATAGTGTGTAAGAAAGCAAGCTATAAGCAGTGACCATTTCAAATCTCAATTCTGTTAAGAACACACTACAGTATATAGCCATGGGCTATCCTCTTTCAATTAGCCACCTCAGCTACAAAATGGTTGTAATAATCACAGAATCATAAAGTTGGAAGGTATCCTAAATATCCTCCAGTCTGATCCTCTGCCAGGGCAGGAATCCACAGCTACATGGCCATCGCATGGCCATCCCTGACAGGTGGCCATCCAACATCTGTTTAGAAACTTCCAATGAAGGAGAATCTATCACTTTCCAATGCAGCCTTATTCCGTCATCGATCAGCTCTTACTTTCACAAAGTTTTTCGTAGTACTACCTTCTTTAACACAGTACTGTTGTAAGCACTGCAGTTAGATCATATGTACAAGTCGTCCCCCCCCCTGCATTTATGCCTGATCAGTACCCATGGTTTCTAGGCATCTGGAGGACCATAGAGACATGCTAGAGGTGATCTCTCTAGGCATAAGGAGGTCCTCCATTGTGAATCTATGGTCATGCCAGATGCCTAGTGAGGCATTCTCTCTAGGCATTTCTGGGTCCTCCAGCACAATTCTATGGTATTCTATGGTAGTTCACTATTATACATATATCTACAGTAAGTCCAGAAACTATCCTTCACCGACGGGTGGGGGTGATCTGTATTTTTAACATGCAAAATAGGAAGCCCTGGTGGCACAGTGGTTAAATACCAGTACTGCAGCCACAATGTTGCAAGTTCGATCCCAAACGCTCCAAGTTTCACTCAGCCTTCCATCCTTTCGTAAGTCAGTAAATGAGTACCCAGCTTGTGGGGGCAATTAGCTAACACACATTGGAAACCACTTAGTGCTTAGCGCACTATAAAGCGGTGTAGATGTGTAAAGTGATATTGCTTAACAACTTGTAAGCCTCTCTGAGTGTTAGATAAATGATTGTTTTTTCTCTCTTAAATGGGATACTGTGGAGGCAGCTACCAAACTGCTCAGGGAAGAGGCTGACCTTGGATACCACTGTCCTTAGAGCTAGACTCCAAATAGGTACATTCCAAATTTGGAGCTCCATCATCCCCCCAGACTTCCCTCATTCACTTTGATAAAGTTGGCAGTTCTTCTGAGTTTGCAAAAAGAACATGCTTGCCCCATGCATGAGCTCTAAACACTAAGTTCCAGAGCAGAACAGCTCTCTGTTAAAAAAAAATATATGTTGCCTGTGAATCATCTGTGTAAATCAAATTCCCATTTAATGCCTCCATGGCAATTTGTACGCATTCTTCCAGGTTAGAGATGTGTTCCAGGTCAATCAGGTTGCTAGGAGCACATCTCTATGTATCAACACAGCAACCATTTATAAAACTCATTATCTCCTAATCTGCATTTTAGAAGGACTTGTAAATGGAGAGAACTTGGCCAGAATAATCAAGCCATAGAGCCTGATATTGCTGCAAACTAAGTAGGAGACAAGAGTACAGTGCAGTCAAATAAGAGACAATAACTTCATCTGTTGGATTACTCATGTTTTCTTTGCTAAACCATGAAAGGAAAATACTAAATAATTCTATTTGGCTGAGTAGACTTTAATCACAAGGCCTGGCCAAATAAATTAAGTCAGCTTTGCTGCAGGGGGTTAAAAATGGAGGAAAGCTAAGAATTATTGTGTGCCTTCCAGTTATTTCTGACTTATGGAGACCACTAAGGCGAACCTATAGGGTTACCACATTTTGAAAAGCAAAAGAGAGGGCACATTTAAAGGCTGATTACTTCAAACCATGAATCACTATGACAACATTCACTTTAAATATTCTATAAACTCTGGGCAGTTTAAAAGGAGTCACTGCTCCATAGTTGAGTCAGTCCCACAGTTAAGACAGACCTTCCTTGTAACAAAGCACAGTCCCGATGATGAAGGTGGAGCCACCATTTTCCTCCCTGACAGGCCTTCCCCTCAGAACCAAGGGGGATGGCAGTCCCAGCAACAGCAATGTAGTGATGGCTCCAACCGAGCTGGAAGCAGGTAAGTGACTCACTATTCCCCACAGGGCTCAGGTTGGCTATTTTGGAGGCTTCCTTGCCCATCTTTAACCTGACATGTCTTTTCCTTCCCTGCAGAGCTCTACTACCTGATTGCCTACTTCCTCCAGTCCAGAGCTTGTGAGAAAATCTGCACATTTAAAAATCCACCTGGACATAAATTTTACCTCTGAAAAAGAGGACCTGTCTTGGAAAAGGAGGTCCAAGGGCGGGAGAGTCCCTGAATTACCATTCAACCAGATGATCAAGTTATTACAGAGAAGAATGTCATGGGGGGGGGGGAGGGACCCTTTCTGTGAGCTTTGTTGTGTGGCAGGAATGCAGCATTGCCTAGACTCCCGTACCTTATATTTGGCTTGGAACACAATTACACACATTATGAACTCTGTTAAAAATGTGCACCAAGCAAATGACATTTGGAACATTAGCTGGTGATGGCGGGGGGGGGGGGCTGATATTAAAGTCAAATGCTCCAAGAAGGTGCAAATTAGTTTTGGAACAAACCTGTGGAAAAAGATCTTCACAGACGTGCCCACTCCATTACACTTGTAATCATGAGGACTACTCAGAAGGGCGGGGGCAAAACCTAGTTTGAAATGTTATTTCTATGTATAATTTCATACTGAAATGCCAGGTTGTTGGTTTTTTAAAAAAAAAAACATACTTCACATAGAGTGATAAGGTTATAACAATTTTAAAAAACATTTAACTTGACTATATGAAGCATGAAATACAATTTGATTTTTGTTTTCCTAGTGCCTAATAAGGGCATTATGGACATTTACTTAGAAGTAACTTCCACTGAGTTCAATTAAGCTTCTACCTTAGTGTTTAAGAATGCCACCTAGTTAGTCAAGGCCTTGTTCTCCACATGACATCTTTTGTTGTTACAACCTATACCAGTCAAAATAGCATGACCTCTGCAAGTGGTCCATGATGCATGAGAATCCTGACGGCAACTGGGAAAACTTTAGCTCATCATTCTGTTCCTTAGGGATCCTAGCTTATTCCTTTGTCAGACATCAAACTGATTCAGAAATTGGTTTGATGACATAAGGTGGCATGTCATTTTGGGCTTGCTTGATCGGCAGCATTTATCTCTGCGGGCACCAACTGGCTCTATTTGAGATTAACTGGTGTTCCCAAATGAATCACTCTGAAAAGAAGTCAAATCCTTCCTTCCACCACACAACCTGTACAGAACCACTGTGAATTTGGAAACTGCTCATGTTGGACAACAGTGGTCCCTCCTCTTCATACAATCAGTCAGGGTAATATGCTGTGGGAGGGACCCTTCTTTGCTGTGGCACCCCAGTTCTGGAATACCCTCCACTTTGTAGCCTGAATGGCACCTATGTTTCTGTACCAAGTAAAAATGTCATTAGATTTTCCTTGGTTTTTATCTGGGCTCTGAGGCCCTGTTCTGGAATAGTTTATTTCTGACGGCCTCACAGCTCGAAAAAAACCCAAGGAAAATCTATGGATGCTGGCCATGAAAGCCTTTGACTTCACAAAAATGTCATTGTTTACTAATGCCTTTGGGGCCTAATTGGTTTTATATACATGTGCATGGTTTTCAATCATTTTAAAAGTATTTTAGCTGGTTTGAATCTGTCTGCTTTTGACTTGTTAAATTGTTTAATATGTTTTTATCCTTTTAAAACCCTTGTACAGTTGTAGCCCCATATTTGCAGAACCAATAACCACAGTTTCAGTTATCTGCAGGACACAAAATAGGGACACATACCATAGAGTTGCGCTGGAAATTGCCTAGAGAGGCATCCTCTCTAGGTATCTTCTAGGTCCTCCAATGCGACTCTATGGTATATTTTCAGAGCTCTTCAATACTGGAATACACAGCCTCCAAGTGTGGTGAAGTCTCCTTCTTTGGAGGTTTTTAAACAGAGGCTGGATGGTCATTTGTCGGCAGTGCTTTGATTGCATATTCCTGCAAGGCAGGGGTTTGGACTGGATGGCCCTTGTGCTCTCTTCCAATTCTATGATTCTAGAAGGTTGAGAAATGCTAACTCCTCTTCAGCCTGATTATTCTCATTTTCTTATCTTTTTGCCTCACTCTCTCTTTCTCACACTTTCCACAAATGCTATTTAGTAAACAAAAACTAAGTAGAGAAGGACCAATCTCATACCTCACCTTGTGCTTGGCCTATATTTTCTATTAGGTTCAGTGTACATTCAGCGTAGGCAAAGCATTGTGCCCCAATGGAAGATCTGGTGTAAATCGCAGTTATGGAGGGGGGGGGGGGGTCCGAGCAGCAGAAGAAACACAAGGAAAAGAAGGAAACATTTGACTCTGAAGTTATGATATACATCACGAAGAAAGCTTCCACTTGTTTCCGCCAATGGAAATAATTGCTTGGAGGAAGGAAGATTTTCATTGGGACAATGGCAGGTAAAACTTAAACTCTTCCTCCACGCCCCTCTGTTGCTCAAGAGGCACAGCAGCTGCTTTTTTAAAAATGTACTTTTAATGTGAACATTATTTACATCCATGCAATCAACAGAACATCTAATTTGGATCCCAACCTTTTTATCCCAACCTTTTTACCAATCAACACATGTGCAAACTTTCCCCTCCATTTTGCACTCATAAAAGTTCTGTGAGGTTGGGCAGCAAAGTGATCTTTACCCAGCAAGCTGCGCAACAGCACAGAGACAAAAACCCTGGGACTCCGAATCTGTTACAACAAGAGAGCCATCACATATTACAAAAAGAAACCTGCCTTTATAACAGCTTTCTGGGTCTTTGTGATGCTAGAGAAAATGTCTCTCTGGCTTTTCTTCGCAAACGAAGATTCAGGAAGGACTCATCCCGCGCTTTCTGCAAGCGCGCTGATGACTAAAAAGGCCAATCCGAGATAAACAAGTCCGGTTGCAAAAAGCACAGCAGGAGGTCTCCTTGGGTGATGTTTTTGGGTTGTGATTCTTTCTGCGTTGTTGTTTCTTCTCAAGACTTGTTCGGCGTGAGTTCTCAAATAAGGCTGCAGCATTGTGGATAGTGCGTCTCCATGCCTCCCGATGTGAGGCCAGGGCGGACCAGTGTTGGTGATCAATTTGGCCAAGCCTGAGATGTTGTTTCAGGGAGTCTCTGTATCGCTTTTTTGGAGCGCCCCTCTTACGCTGACCCATGGCGAGTTCACCGTAGAGTAGTATTTTGGGGAGACGATGGTCCTCCATCCTAGAAACGTGCCCTGCCCAACGCAGCTGTGTTCTCAATATCATGGCCTCAATGCTGGTGATCCCTGCTTGCTCAAGGACAGCAACATTCGTCACATAGTCAGTCCAGTGTATATTTAGGATTGTGCGTAGACAGCGCTGATGAAAGCGCTCGAGGAGTCGTAGGTGGTGGCGATAGGTGACCCATGTTTCAGATCCATAAAGGAGGATAGACAGTACGATGGCTCTCTACACACTGATTTTTGTGCTTTGCCTCAGGTGTTTATTGCTCCAGACTCTTTTGTGAAGTCTTCCAAATGCACTATATGCCTTTGCTAATCTGTGATCGATCTCTTTGTCAATCTTGGCATCTGAGGAGATGATGCTTCCCAGGTAGGTGAACTGCTGAACGGACTTGAGCACAGATTTGCCGACGGCAATGTGGGGATGGTGGTGTTCATCCTGTGGTGCAGGCTGGTAAAGAACTTCTGTTTTCTTCAGGTTGACTTCTAGCCTAAACAGCTCTGCAGCTGTTGCAAAGCAGGATGTTAGGCGCTGCAGAGCTGCTTCTGTGTGGGCAACAAGGGCAGCAGCATCGGCGAAGAGCAGCTCACGGACTAGATAGTTTAGAGTCTTAGTGTGAGCCCTCAGACGGCTTAAGTTAAACAAGCTACCATCAGTGCGGTAGCGTATATAGATGCCGTCGTCTTCTTCAAGCTCTGCCATAGCCCTTTGGAGCATCGTGCTAAAGAAGATTGTAAATAAAGTTGGTGCAAGAACACAACCTTGCTTCACTCCATTAGTTATTAGAAAGGGCTCTGAAAGAGCATCGCCATATCGTCATTGACTACGTTCTAGTCCGTCAGAGAGACATTCGTGATGTCGGTCATACACGAGTGATGCCCAGTGCAGAATGCCAAACAGATCATCGCCTTGTCAGATGTAAACTAAATCTTCATCTTAAGTTCAAACCTAAGAGGGGTGGCATCTTAAAGAAGAGGCTCCAAGTCAACAATCTTCAACAAGCTACCATGAGAGACAACTTCCAGGCAAATCTACAAACGAAACTTGAAGACCATCCTACAGATCCTTCTCCTACAGTGCTTTGGCAACATATCAAAAACAGTATCCTCCAGTCTGCAGAAGAATCCCTTGGCTTCTCCCACAAGAAAAATCAAGACTGGTTTGATGAAAACAACCAAGAGATCCAGGAGCTGGTGGCAAGGAAGAGAGCTGCTCACCAGGCATACCTCGCCCAGCCAACCTGTCATGTAAAAAAAGCAGCTTTCCGCCTCACATGTAGCAAACTACAACAAAAACTCCGAGACATGCAGAACAAGTGGTGGATCAATATAGCAGAAAAGACACAACGCTGTGCAGATCTGGGTGATCATAGAGGATTTTATGAAGCTCTTAAAGCAGTGTTTGGACCTACTTACCAGGTCCAAAGCTCCTTATACAGTACAGATGGTCAAACATTAATTACTGATAAAGCCTCCATCCTAAATCGTTGGGCTGAACATTTTCAAAGTCTCTTTAGCGCCAACCGAGTAGTCCAAGCCTCAGCTATCCAATATATGATACAAAAACCAATGAAAAATGAATTGGACATAGCTCCCACTTTGGAAGAGACCCTTAAGGCCATACAGCAGATGAAAAACGGCAAGGCAGCTGGGATTGATGGAATTCCACCTGAAGTTTGGAAACACGGAGGTCATGCACTCCACGAAAAATTCCACGAATTCCTTGTGAATTGCTGGGAAAAAGGGGAACTGCCATCAGACCTCCGAGATGCAGTCATCATCACCCTGTACAAGAAAAAAGGAGCAAAATCCGATTGCTCAAACTATCGAGGCATAACACTGCTCTCTATTGCTGGAAAAATCCTTGCAAGGATACTCCTGAACAGGTTAGTTCCTGCTATTGCAGAAGAACTTCTCCCTGAAAGCCAATGTGGCTTCAGAGCCAATAGGAGTACTACAGACATGGTATTTGCCCTTAGGCAACTGCAAGAAAAATGTAGGGAGCAGAACAAGGGTCTCTATGTAACATTTGTCGACCTCACTAAAGCCTTTGACACTGTGAGTAGAAAAGGTCTGTGGCAGATCCTGGAAAGACTAGGATGTCCCCCCAAATTCCTTAAAATGATTATCTTGCTACACGAGGGACAGCGTGGTCAAGAAATGTAAGAACAAAGGAAAAGATCACTGTGTTAATACAAGTCACCTCTCTCTTTAGGATCAGTACCTGTGGTTTCACTTACCCACAACTGGTTGGTAAAGTCTCTCTAGGCCCCTGGAAGACCATAGAGTCATGCTGGAGGTGGTCTCTCTAGGCATCAGGAGGTCCCCTGCATGACTCTATGGTCACTTCCACTAGAAGTTTACCATAGAGTTGTGCCAGATACCTAGAGAGGCATCCTCTCTAGGCATTTTCTATGTCCTCCAGCATGATTCTATAATATTCTATGGCAGTTCACTATTATGCACAGTTTTGCATATCCGCGGTAAGTCCAGGAACGTTTCCCCTGCGTAAACAGAGGTGACCTGTATTCTCAGGTAACAGTTTTGGGTGATGACCAGAATGTCCAGATAAGATGGTGGTCTACTTCCATAGCACAAGGTAGCTGTTGCTCACACAACTGATTTCTGGTTCATGCCATTTTTATTTAATCTCCATATATTCATCAAGAAGAAAAATTTAGCTTAACTGTATTCCTGTGATGGTAAGATTCTATCTGCTATAATTTATTAGCCCTCAGTATCTATGGGTTTGGCCACCATCCAATTCCACCATCACAGCTTGAAAATATGTTTTTGAAAATAAATCCCAAGCAGCAAACCTTCATTTTGCCATTTTATATAAGGGACACCATTTTACTATGCCATTGTATATGCCATTGGCCTTTTTAGTCATCAACGCGCTTGTAGAAAACGCAGGATGAGTCCTTCCTGAATCTTTGTTTGTGAAGAAAAGCCAGAGAGAGAGTATATAATGGGACTTGAGCATCTACAGATTTTGGTATCCACAAGGAACAAACCCCAGAAGATAAGAAGGACCCACTGTATTAAAGAACAGATAGATTGCTAAATGTATGGACATCCTAGAATTGTCAGTTCAGGACTATCCAGGCTCTGAAATATTAGAGCCAAAACCTAAGACCGAGGGATGACCCCTGGTGATCTTTTCTTCCTGCCCTTGTTTTCTGTGAGGTGGCAAAACTTTGAGGGCTCCTCCAATGGAAATGACGTTTGTTCAGATTTGTCTGCATGAATGCCTTTTTACACATTTTGTACACATTTCCTCCACTAACCATAGTGTGTTTGTATGTGTTTATTTAAAAATACACTTTTTAAGTTGTGCATATTTATTGGTATACAAATTGTAAAGGAAATGGATAAAGAAAGAATCTGCCTTGAAAAGCAGAGGCAATTTGCCCACTTTTGCTTACAATCCTACAGATGAGGAACTGATTAAACTGCTGCCCAAAAAATAGTTAATGAGGGTTTATGTTCCAACTCTAACTCACAACCTGGAACCAGAAGGGACAGTCCAAAAAAACAGTGTTACCTGCCCTGGCACACACATGCCACTCTTTTAATAATTCATCAATCATCTAAATTTCATATATTGGCTTATTATTAGCACACCGCATGGTTTGGTAGTAGACTAGGGACTCCCAAGTACAAGGAATCAACATTTGCTCAGAAAACCTAAGGAAGTAGCTAGCCTAAATTCCTAAAAGACACAACCGGGTAAGGACTAAGCGAACCCCCTGGAACTGATGAGTTAGGGAGGAAATGGGCTAATTCTCCTGGACGTAAATTGAAATTAGTCATTCAATAATCTCATCAAGGTAGCTGGACACTCTTTGCTCGCACAACTGGTCTTTCCTCACCTCTCCCAAAAACAATAGAAGTTTGCCTGAGATCCAGCAGTTTTAATATTCCAGCCATTAGTGATCGTTAACACATACAGAGAATCCATTGTTTAATCCTGGGAAACTGCAGCAGACATTGTATTTTATTTATTTATTTATTTTTATTTAGTTATTTATACCCCGCTCTTCAGCCACAAGGCTATCAGAGCGGCTTACTAATTGTTTTAAGCAACAGTTATTTACACATCTAACTACATTAAACAGTTTCCAATGTGTGTTAGCTAATTGCCCCCCACAAGCTGGGTACTCAATTTACCGACCTACAAAAGGATGGAAGGCTGAGTGAACCTTGGAGCCCACTGGAATCGAACTTGCATTGTATCCCAGGGGGTGCCTACACAATAAAAAAAATATGTATGGCATTCGAAAGAGCGATCATAGAATCATAGAATTGCAGAGTTGGAAGAGACCACGTGGGCCATCCAGTCCAACCCCCTGCCACGTGTACACATGGCCGTTCAGATGCATACGTGTCATTCGGAAGGGGGGCTAGCAAATCCCCCGTAAACTACATGGATTCGGCATTTGGGAGGACTAGCGGTTTTCAACCTAAAATCTGTACAGCCGTTCAAATGGTTGATCGTCTGTACCCCCCATTCACACGCATACAAACAGGCAGAGTAATCTGATTGGCTGGCCAAGCAGAGGGCACGGGGCTAGCAAGGAGGGGAATTGGGAGCGGCCGCCATGTTGGATTCCCAGCTAAGCAAGAGTCCAATAAGGGCATGAAGTGGAGATTTTTACATATATTTATTTTTATTTTACATTGTAAATAGGGAAAACCAATTGTCGGCAAAACAGGCACTTATTTAAATAAAAAAACAAGTAGTGGGAGATTTAAAACAGCCGCTTGGCTCACTCACTCCAGCCAGCTGCGGAAGGGGGGGTCATATGTGGTTTAGGGGGGTAAAAAACCATGTAGGCAGATTGTATGCATTCGTATGACTGCCTTTTCATATTTTTTCCCCCAAATGGGTTTCTTTTCCAGTCGTGTAGACATGCCCCCAGTCAAACTCACCCCTTCAGGGGGAATATCAACTATAAATATCACCTCAAAACACAGCCAAAGTATGCACAGATTCCCTTCCTCCTGCCACTGTTACCTGTTACCAGGTAATACTGTTACCAGAATTGTAGCTTCTACATTAATCTTTGCTCATCAGACAGGTATAGTATAGCCTATTATCCCGAACTCTATTCCTCTATCCCAATACTTCCTACTTTCTTTGTTAGCCTTGTATGACTGCTTGAAGACTGAGTGTATGTGTGTGTGCATTTCCCTGATTATTTTTCTATAAAAAACATTTTTATTTCATCCCCTGGCTTGGGGTCTCGACAGTACCAATATACACAGATCAAAAGGCCCATCATTAAGCTAATTAAAATCCCTCACATTAGAATTCAGACACTAATGGGATTCCACACACACACACCCCAGAGTCCATGCAATTCAGGTAACTACAGGTTTATTGCCTCTTCTGTTGGTGAGGCCTACAAAAGTTTTAAACAATACTAAACATACCACACTTTGCTGAAAGTCCAGTAAACAATTTAGCAAACTTCCCTTCAGGCCCACTGAAGGGTATGATGCAAGGTGAAAGCCTCATGTCCTCTGAGCAGTTCAAGTTGGGGTTTGGTTTTTGTTTGTTTTGAAGAAGACCAATTTTCACCTTAACTGTTTTGTGCCCGTCAAACTAAATGACATGATCTTTTAGTCCTTGGGAGGTTTTTCAAAAGGCAAAAACAAAACACAAACTAAAGCGAAAGATGATTGGATGCCATGAGAATTCAGGCTCCAATTCCCCAAACAACACTGCAGAATGAGACAGCTGCAGACTCAAGCTGTGAAAACGGTCCATCCAACAGGTTCCTGACCCCTGTCTCACATGCCAGGTTGCCGACAGCTAGTAAGTTGCCGGTGGGCATGCAGGATCTCTGGTGGTTTGGCTGCGGCGAAGGGAAAACGGCCAGGCAGCTCAGAAGCAATCCCATCCTGGCGTTATTTGTGCTTCCAGTGAGAGCAAAAAAGGGAAAGATAAAATCACATTATTATTCAATGAGCATAATTTTTATGAAATGTGGGGGGAAACGTTCCAGGGGCATAGAGTTTACCAAGGTCTGATTTACACTGGAAGGAGAGAGATAACTTAGCATTTTGTAATAGCTGTGCTTCTTCACCAACATACATGTTGCAGTAACTTCGTTGGCATTCCACAAGCATATGGCTGGCTACAGCAATAAACAGAATATATATATATATATATATTTATTATCTTGCCTTTCCCTCAGCATAGGACCCAAGGCAGCTTATTACATGAATTAGAATACAGCTACAACCGGTCCAGAGAGCCAGCCTGGTATAGTGGTTTGAGCACTGGACTACAACTCTGCAGACCAGGGTTCAAATCCCCACTCAGCCACGGAAACCCACTGGATGGCCTTGGACTTCAGTTCCCAGAACTCCTGACCACTAGCCAAGCTAACTGGGGCTTCTGGGAGATGAAGTTCAAACCATCTGAAGGACCAAAATTTGAGAACCAATGTGGTAGAGGATGTTGTCCCTTTGCCAATTTTGAAATACTGTACTATTCAGCTGCCATTCCAGTCAGTTCCTCTATGTGGGTTGAGAAGGGGATGCCATTTTGTCCTTCATCTCAGGCAGCAAAATGTCTTTGTCATGTCAGGCTAGCCCCTTGTCATGTAGTTCACCTGGGGACCTTGGGCCAATCACCGGGCTTGGAGAAGTTAAGGGTTTGTGGGGAGGTGGGGTTGGAGTACGGCTCCTAGAATCTCCTAGCCAGCATAGCCAGTTAAAATATATATATATTTCTTCAAGCTCAAAATCCAGCAGATTTCCAGCTACCAGCATTCCTTGCTATCCTGGCTCAGTCTGCTGGGACTTACAGTCCAGCAACATCACAATTCCCACCTCCACTCTAAACCTACCTCACTGATCAATCAATTTAAAACATTTAAAAGATAAGGAAGAGGGGAGAACACCACACAGACCACAACTTGATCTCCCTATAAGAAAAGCAGAACATAAATTTAATAATCTATCTATGTCCCTGGGCAGCCCTACTATGACAACATATTGAAAGCCAATGAAAAGAAGTACTGTATCTAAATGATTTCATTATCCATCTTTCATGCAAAACACAACCAGACACTCCTGTGAAATGACTGATAATAACACAGATGGTAAAGCTCTCTGCACTGACCACCCTGCTCTCTTGTTTGACCTGTGCTCATTTGCTCCCAGACCCACAAGCTAGATGACGTAAGTGGGAGACTGAGGAAGGGCCTTGGGTTCCTAAGTGCAGGACTTGGCAGATGAATGAGGTGCAGAGCCCCCATGCTCACCTGCCTGCTGAAACTCTCTCCCTAACTCCTCCACAGGAGAAAGCTGGCAGCTGCTGATCTCATTAATAAAACAGACCTGATCTCCCCTGGGTTTGCCGCAGCACTCATCAAGACTTCACCTTCTGCTCATGCAGGCAAGAGTACTCCATGCCCTGGCTGAAGAGAATCAGGACTGTCAGCTCATCTCCACCTGACACAGCAAAGCACGGAAAGACAGGCCAAAAAACACAGGCAAATGGAGACAGATTTTTTTTTTTTTAATGTGGCCTAAAGGGTAAAATGGTGTTCCTATATTTAAAAGTGGCTTGAGGGGAAAGCTAATGAGTAATGGCCCCATTTAGTCTTTATGGCTATGCAAGATTGAAATATCATAATTTGGGGTTCGGGAGGGGGATCAAAATCTCTGCGGCCAATACACCATTAGCACAGTTCGCCATTTATTTATAGGGTTGACTGATTTTTCACTGACCTATAAACACTTTCTCATCCTTCTTTTCAGTTGGAAGAATGAAAAACAAAACAGAAGGAACAAAAAAAGGTGTGCTTGTGAGAATCCATTTTTATGTGTGTCCATCTTTTTAAAAAGTTTTTTTTAAACCAAAAAGGCACTTTCTAGAGACATCCTGCAAATGCTCAGATGCCATGTGTGAATGGTTTTGAAAATATGGTTAAGGTCAGAAATAGAATGCATATACACCATATGTTTTCATTAAAAAGAATAATTTTGAGGGTGGGAAATTTTTTATTTCATATTTGTATTTCTATTCATTTCTTTGGATACATGTTTCTGGAAAGAGCATCATCCTGTTTTAGACCTGGTTTCACTGTGAGAGGGAGATTCCATTTAATTAATTAATTAATATCCCATCTTTCTCCCAACACAGGATCTTTTTGATACCTTTTATGAGGTAGACACAAGCTCCTACCTATCTTGGCAGCAAGCCACCAACTGATCAATGAGAAGAAGGAAAATAAAACATTAAAAGGGTTAATTTTTCACTCCTATAGTCTAAAGGCTGTTTTACAACTGAACCACTGTACAGTTCAACCTTTATATCCACGGGGGATACATTCCAAGACCCCCTGTGGATGCCTGAAACCATGGATAAATGGTAACCCTATTATCTTCAATGAGATGAATGCTGGAAGTTGACCATAGAATCATATTGGAAGACCTAGAAATGCCTAGAGAGAACATGTTTTATTGGATGTGGATATGTGAAACCGTGGATACTGAATCCATGGATATGCTGGTCGACTTGTATATATCAGTTAACGAAGTCAATGTGTTCCTAGGTCTGACTTCTTTGACAGAAAAATTGGTAGCAGAGTCAGAAATATCACGGAAAGAATAGGAATAGGTTCCTAAACTACAACAAAGAAGAGCAGTTCAACATATTTCAGCAAATGTTTTATCTGAAACTAACAATAAGCACATGTGAAATGAAACAATCAGGTCAGGTAAACCTTGGATAAGGAAACAAAAACATTTTGATCCTTCTAGAGGCCCCTTCAAAGCTTCTTCCAATATACATCCAGACATGACTTTTTCTTCCATGAGCCTTCATTCTTTCTATGATTTCTACTTTGGTGGCCACATTTATGTATCTGTGCTTTTCTAACATACTGGGGATAGCTGCTGAGGGAAGTTTATCTGCTCTCCCCATTTTCTCTGTTCTGCTGTTCATTCATGCCCAGTGAGGGCTTATTTACATGAGGCAAATATTCTGCTTGCCCCCGTTCCAGAGTCCTGCAGTCCAAACGACGCAGGGCAGTTACTCCGATCTGTTCCCAGGCAGTCCAAACAACCCCCGGGGCTGATAAGAGGCGAAAATGGGGGCAATCCAGGATAGGGCCCAATAAGGACAGGTTGCTTACCTGTAACTGTGGTTCTTTCAGTGATCATCTGTGAACTCACACACGGGTTACCTGTGCCTGCACAGAGCATCATTTGGAACTTTCTAGAGCTACTATGCAAGGCTTTTTGGTGGTAGCTCCGCCCATCTTACAGCTCTATATACCCCAGTCCCTACCTATTGCCTCAAAGAAGAAACCACTCTAAGGGCCCGTCTACATGGTAAAAAAAATACGAACGCCGTTTGGAAGATCACTCTTCTGTACACATGGCCATTCGGATTCATACGTGTCATTCAGAAGGGGGGCTAGCGAATCCCCAGTAAACTACGTGGATGCGGCGTTCGGAAGGAGTAGCGGATCTCGGCATAAAATCCGTACAGCCCATTCGCACACATACGAACAGGCAGTGTAATCTGATTGGGTGGCCAAGTAGAGGGGGAGGGGCTAGCAAGGAGGGGAATTGGGAGCGCCCGCCATGTTGGATTCCTGGCTAAGCGAGAGTCTAGTAAGTCTGTGAATTTTATATATATTTATTTTTATTTTACATTGTAAATAGGGAAGACCGAATGTCCGCAAAGCAGGCACCTTTTAAAATAAATAAATAAAAAAATGCCACTTGGCTTGCTCGCTCCAGCCAGCTGGGCAAGGGGGGGGTCATAAGGAGCTTAGGGGGGTAAAAAATCGTGTAGGCGGATCGTATGTATACAAACAATTACCTATTCGTATTTTTTACCCCCCAAACAGATTTTTTTTAATCGTATAGATGGACCCTAAGACAATACCCAGTTTTTTGCTTACCCGGAAAAACCCAGATCAGGCCCTGCACGTCCACAGGAGCCCATCCGACACACTGCTCCTCACTGCCGCCACCAGCTCCCTGGCTCTCCTGGAAACCAAGCAGGGATCCCTCAGCTTGTGACTGAAGCTGGTCACATGCAGGGGGGCTGCAGTCACAAAGAAAACTTCATCCTCCCTGTTAAGCTGAAGTGCAGATACGTGGGTTTCAAGCTCCTGCACCTTCTCCTCCAACAGGGCAACTAGTTTGCACTGCTGCAGTTATAGCCTTGCAGAACCTCTGGCAAGAAAATAAACAACACATATGTTGCAGGTCATTGCAACAGTTCCATCACCATCCATGTTTGTAATCGTATATAGACAGCAGCAGAGCTCTCCAGGCCCCACTCCTCAAAGTCTCCCACAAAATGCCCACAAAAATACCTGTTTTTTCCTTCCTTTCTGCCAAGCTCCAGAGACATAAACAGCAACTATACTGAGGGTGCGGCTATACGATCATTAAAAAATCCGTATGGGGGGCAAAAAATACGAACAGCCTGTCGTTCATATGTATACGAACCGGCTATACGATTTTTAAGCCCCCTAAGCTCCGTATGACTCCCTCTTCCCGAAGCTGGCTGCAGTGAGCAAGCCAAGCAGCAGTTTTAAATCTCCCACCGTTTTTTTTTTTTTAAAGGTTCCTGGTTTGCGGACAGTCGGTTTTCCATATTTACAATATAAAATAAAAATAAATAGACATATAAATTCACTGACTTACCGGACGCTCGCTAGCCAGGAAACCAACATGGCAGCCGCTCCCAATTACCCTCTGTGCTAGCCCCGCCCCCTCTACTCGGCCAGCCAATCAGATTACCCTGCCTGTTCGTATGTGTGCGAACAGACCGTACAGACCCATCAGCCATCCGAACGGCGTACGGATTTCTCTTCGCGATCCGCTTTCCCTCCCGAATGCCGCGTGTGCGTATTTCAGTGTGGAAAACTGCCCCCCCTCTTTTGCATTTGTGTGCATCTGAACGGCCGTTTGTACTGAAGTGCGAACTTCCGCACACCGTACGTATTATTTAAATCGTGTAGACGGGACCCCAGTTAGTGGTTGCTAACTCCACCACCAACCAAATCAGTGATTCAGTAGATGCCCCATTCCATTAGACCATGTACTCAGAGAGAGCCCATGGGCCAAAACAAACAAGAAAGAACACACAAACCTCCAACAGTGCAAACAAACAAGCAACACTGACCCCAAAAAACACAAGCTCACTTTTTTTTTCAGAGACTGAGCTCCAGAGACTGAGGAAGCAGCTATATAGAGTTAGCAGCTGCTAGCTCTACCCCGAAACAGGTCAGTAACTCAACAGAAGCCTCACAGCCCCAAAAGGTGAGCATCCTTATCTGTTGGTTGAAGGGTAACCTCTAGAAATTCTTGCATATACCAACCCACTGGTTGTACCCACCTATCTGAGCACAGGCACCATCTCCTACAATAGAGCCCACAGACCACATGTAGCCCCTCAGGAACCCCAACACTGCCACCCATGTGTCATTGCTACTCAGATTGCATGGGGTCCATGGGGAACCTCTAATGTCTTGATATTAATTTAGGGGATTGAATTAACTCAACTTCGCATGCGAGAAGCCAAGCATTGACTTATGTATGCCAGTAATAATGGGGGAGACTGTAAGCAAGAAGGTACAATTAAATGAACTTAATGGAAATTAACAGTAACAGCATTCACGCACACACTCAGGCTTCAGACAATCACACAAGGCTATCGAAGCTAGTTGGAAGTATATGGATAGAGGAACAGAGAAAGGGGATGACAGGTTACATGACAGCGATCCTGCAGAGCTGAGATTGTGAAGTAAACTGACAATGAGGAGGTCCAGAAGGCAGAATCGTGACAGGAACTGACATGGAGTCAGAAAGCAGGGGATGTGTGCACATTTTGGTGGTGTTTTAGGGTTATATTTATATGAAATAATTCCCCTGAAGGGATGGGATTTTGAGTGAAATACAATGTTTCTTGGAGTTCCCAGAGCTAGATAATGGGTGCTCTGGAAGAGTTAATTATCATTAATAGGTGCTGTATTTGGAATTGAATAGCAACAGGCAAGCCCTTTTGTTGGAAGGGGATGAGAGAAGGAAGGATAGATTTTACAAGCATCAAGGACTCTGCTATCATTGATTGGATTAGTGAATTACTCACCTCCAGGTGTTAATCTCTGACCTGAGTATTTCGTTTTGGAGAATTTCCAAAGGCCCCTGTGCTGGTTATACATGAATCCAGCCTTGGTATTAGGGAGTCCCTAGTTTACCTGCTAACCATGTGGATGGCCACATTAATTCAAATTATTAAATATAGCTAATTAATAGATATTCCAAGATGTGGGCTATCAGGGTAGGAAACATACCCTGACAGGAATTCTAAATACCCTTCCTTAAACTGCAAATCACAAGATTCCATAGGATGCAGTCATGGCAGTTAAAGTGCTATAATTGTGCAGTGTGAACAAGCCCCAGAATGAGTACACTTAAAAGCACTAATAACTGGGAGGATATCTACTGGTGTTTCGCTTTATACAGATTTCTCTATCCTGCCCTCTTTAAAGGCTAGCCAGGGATTAGACCAGAACTCTGCATTTCCCTTGCAACAAGAGTTTGGTCAGTATATTTCATTAAATCAGCTGAAATATCTACAAGATTAAATATCTGCATAGCCACTGCACACCTTTGCAATCAAAGGGCTAATGCTTGATCCTGCACGTGATGGTGGCTGCACGTGACCAACATCACATGAATCAAAGCAATTCAGTTTTTCAACTGAACTACTTCCAAGTCAACACAACAAGGATCACAGCCTGATTATATTATAAAATAGAGCAGGCAAGTCTTCTCTCCTTCACCAGAAAAAAAGCATGGCAGAACATGTTTTCCCCAGCTACTGGAGCAGAGTGACTAATGCAATAATGAATGGCAGCAGTACATAAGGAGTGAAAAGCAATGGAGAGTTTATTTATTCTGGGGTCATAAGGTGACTCTGCTGTTTATTGGCTGTATCTTCAGAATCATCATTTTCAGATTTCACTGTGACTGGATAAAAAAGCTTTAGCTATAGAAGACAAAAAGAAGCAGGACAGGAAACCACCCTTTCTATCATGTTCCCTCCAACAGGATGGGATATTTTGCTCTACAAACTCTGTGCCTTGCTATAATTTACCCGTCGGTGCAACTGGGCACAGTGGCACACAGAAGAACTTGGTATCTCTTTTTCTGCCTTTCATTTTCTGTCCATCAGTACATTCATCCTGTAGTCATGAGGAAGAAGAAACCATTTAGTAGCAGAATTCACATTTTTTATATATATAAGCTTACACTTTTGGCCCCTATGACTGTCAAGGAAAGTTATCAGGTAGCTGGAAATCTTCAAGCAAATGCTGGACCACAGGTGGGGAACCATTGTCCCTCCAGATGTTTTTGACTACAACTCCCATAATCCCTTACCACTGGTTATGCTGGCTTGGCCTTTCAGGAGTTAAAGTCCAAAACATCTGGAGGGACAAAGGTTCTCCATGCCTGGCCTGGACAACCATTTGTTAAGGAAGCTGTCATTCTGGATTTCTGGTACCACTGGTAGTAGGTTTGGACTAGATGATCTACACACCTCCCACTGAACTCTAAAGTTCTAAGTTCTAGCACTTTGAAGCTGCTGCTCTTTATAGGTGGATAGTGCACACACTGGGACAGTACAACAGCAGAGCTAATAATGGGGTTTACAGTCCTTTACGATTCTCTACTACCAACAGACTGGGCTCGTTTATTGATGTATACATATGCTGATTGGAAAGAGACTAATGTCCACTTGGAATGATATATTTTGCAGCAGGAAATCTGCTATAGCTAAAGCTGAAAAATATATCCACATTTAGTGTTGCCAGGTCAGAAGCATCCCAGGCCTTGATAACCAAAATTTGAGACATAGGAACAGCACCTGGTGATGACATAGGGGGCAAGAATTGATGATGCTATTAACCATATTTTTAAGGGTCTTACCACACTCCGAAGTAAAGTGGCAGTGCAGCAGGAAGGTTCTGTCTTCCATGCTGTCTTACCACATGATGTTGTCACTCTTCCAGTCTTCTGCCATTGCAGCCCCATGGGAGACTGAGGTAAAATCACATGTTTTTGCTAATGGGTTTTTCCGGTTGCCAAAAAGGCATGGTCTTACCTCAGTCACCCATGGAACCAGAATAGAAGAATGACAACAGAAGACGGAAACTTCCTTCTGCACTGCAGCTTTATTTCTGAGTGTGGTGCGCCCTTAAGTGTCAACCACAGTTGCTGAGAGCATTCATTAATTTTTTTTTTAAAAACAATCACAAGCTCTAACAAATGGGACAAAGAGGGTGAAGAAATTTCTGGACAGCTAATAGCACTTTCTCCAAAGCAGACAGCAGCAGTAGGAACCAATAAGACATGGGGGGGGGCTTTTTTTTCTGGACCATGCTCTCACTCTGAGATTCCTTCCCTCATTTGGAAGAGAAGAGGGAACAGGCCTTGAAACTTAGGACCAGGCCCTGAGATATGAGAACCCTATTCACATTAACTGAGGACAGAATCCTAGTGGTGTACTTCACTATGGCTAGGCTTGTGTAAGGAAGAGAAAAACCAGGTGCACAGCAGCTGTGAAGCAAGTTAAGAAAACATTTTTGGCTGCTTGGAACTGGCAAGTTTTTGTCTGCCTTCCCTTGCCACCACTCCATGAACCCATCAAAAATACAACAGCTTGTGAAGCCGACCAACATGACTCTGGCCCAGAAACAAAGCACAGAGACTTTCTAGAAAATGGCTAGACAGACATCCTCTCGAGACATTTTCTAGGTCCTCCAAGGCAACTCTATGGTATTTTAAACCAGAAGTCCCATTATTCTCAATGGTGTTTGCTGTTATCCATGGTTTCCAGTATCCATGGAAAGTCCAGGAACTGAACCTCAACAGATACAGGGATCCAACTGTATAATCTTTCCATTTCCCATCTTGCAAATGACATTCACCAGCCCTCCTTTCCAAATAAAAGACAAATACAGTTGTCCCTCCGTATCCATGGATTTAAGTATTCACAGCTTGAAAATATTCTTTAAAAAAAATAATCCAAAAAACAAACCTTGATTTTGCCATCTTATATAAGGGACACCATTTTGCTATGCCATTGCATATAATGGGACTTGAGTATTCATGGATTTTGGCATCCACAGGGGGTCCTAGAACCAAACCCCAGTGAATATAAAGGGACAAGTGTAAATGCACAAAACCCAAAATGCCTGTCTTTGAACAAGGCCCATAAATATGTTTAGTCAGAGGGGAAAATGTGTACAAAAATTCGGGGGGGGGGAGTGTTAAACAGCACTTGTAACAAGAAAAGTGTTTACCAAAATCCACACAAATATTTACTCCCCTAAAATTAAACAAAACACTTCACCAAATTTCACAGCCATATAGGAAACAATGACAGAAAGAAAGAAAAAGCTGGAAGTTGGATTCAGAGTAACGCAGTGAAAATAAGACCCTGAGGGGTTTTCCTATCATCAGCAACATCCTTTCATTGGGTGCAGATCATTCTCCAAGACAAGCAAGTGGCTAGACACCTCCTTGTCAACAATTAATTAATTAATCAATTAATGGGTAGGCATAAGGGATTTTTCACCACCGCCAACAACAACACATACACACAAATCTGGAAGTTGTGGTTTGGTAAAATACTGAGATTTGAAGAGTTCTCTTGCTTCTCTCACCATCATCCCCAGAGTTCCCTATGGAGAGTAAATGGAGGATGACTAAAGCAGTTTAAGGCTGCAATCCAATGAACATTTACAGGGCACACTGAATTCAGAAAACTTTACTTCTAAGTAAACCTTCTAAGCACATTGCTGACCTCTCTAAGGGCTTATCTACACAAGCCAGGATATGCCAGCTCCATGTCAGCATATCCTGGCCATGGATCATGCCCGTTCTGCCCCTGTTACCTGGATGAAATGGGCCAGGGTCCCAACAGAACTCAGCCCATCACTGCAGCTGCCATTTACCATTTTCCTTGTTCTGCTGGGTCCAGGGAGCCACTCTGCACCATGTGACAGGGCCCCCTGAATGTGACCAGCCTTGGTCACAAGCTGCAGGCCTGCTGCCCAGACCAGGAAAAGTGGCTGGCATCTAGAGCAACAGGCCAGCCTGCAGGGATAGGCTCCTGTGGACATGCAGGGCACAATCTGTTTCCTACCAGTGGAAACAGAGTAAACTGGATTTTTTTTTTTAACCATTGTATTGGGCCCTACCCCAGCTTGTCCCTGTCTGAGCCCCGTTTCTGTCCTGGGGGTTTCAAGGACTGCCCAGGGGTAGAATGGGGCAAATATCCTGCATCGTTTGGACTGCACAGCTATCAGATGGTGGTAGAACAGGGTAAATAGCTTATTTAGAGTTCGCAGTTAGTAAAGAAGTACTGAAGGCATACCCTCCAACATTTCATAGATGAAAACTAGTACACATGTATCCAAGCAATATCAGAGTGGGGTCAAGATGGCAAAAGTCATTAATGATGAACAACAGACAAGCTAGGAGAGGTTGAGGCAGTTTATTTTTGCCTGACTACAGTGAAGGACAGAATCCTGCCCCTCCCTGTCCTCTCCATCTGCTGAGTTAACTGAGTGCAAACTACTTTTGCACTTTTAATTTCATTTGATTGTGCAAATGAAGGAAGCCAATGACAAAGGGGCTTATCGCATGAGGGAAAGAAGCGGCAGTGCATGCTGATAATAGCATGTCCCACCTTGCCTTATCGCACAACGTCACTGTGTTTCAGCTGTTCTCCCATTCTGATCCCATGGGAGATGGTGGTAAATGCCAGTCCTTTTGCTAACTGGAAAAAATGGTTAGCAAAAAGACCTGCCTTTACCACCATTTCCCACAGGACTGGAAAGGGAAAACAGCTAAGGTTGTACAATAAGGCAAGGTGGGAGGTGCTACTCTCGTGCTTGAAAGCTGCTTACCTTCCTTCACGCAATAAGGCCCAAAGGGGAAAAGCAGGAGGAAGAGAAAGAAACTGGGAGCTTTTCGAAGGAGCTGAAAAAGTTAGACAACAGAGACTTAATCAGTATTATCCCTGCCAAACTGGGACAGTTGGTGGGTATCTGAAGGATGGATTCCTCTCAAGTTCCAAACCAAATTGAAAAAATTCTATACACTCCTTTAAAGTTTCATGACTTAGTGAGTTTGGAAACTGGCTGTGGCATGTAATCCTGTTACTCATTCCCGTTTTATGCTTCCCACCCAAACTGTAATCATGTTTCCTAGCTAGAAAAGTGAGAGGGGAGGAAAACCATAAAAACACTTATGCAAAGGTCATAATAACAATTTGCAGAGATTTTTACAGCTGCTTCTTTCTTATTTGAGGGATCTATTTCAAACAATCTCCTACACACTTGTTATTTTTGACCTTTGCACATTCTTTTTGGGGGGAAAGGGAAGGAGAAACCCACATGGATTTGGAAATGTTGTTATAAATTCCTGGGGCCCCCCAAAAAATTGGCTGAAAATTTATGTGATGGGTGAAAGGTCTGCCATGGGGGAACAGGCCAGATCTTAGGCATAGGAAATTACTATGTTCTTTGTGTTACTTTATGTCTTCCTGGATAGATTTTTATTTGGCAAAAACATGTGAGAAAGATTTGGTCCCATGGCAAGACTGATTCTAGGCAACATTATCGGAAAATGGTTACTACTTGCATCAAATTGACTTTTTTAAATAGAGGCTAGATGGCAATTTGTCAGGAGTGCTTTGACTGTGTGTATGGCAGGGGGTTGGACTGGATGGCTCTCATGGTCTCTTCCAACTCTACGACACTAATTCCATAAATGTGGATATAGGCATACCTCAGTTAATGAAATTGGTGTGTTCCTTGGCATTACTTTAACAAACAATTTGGTACCAAAGGCAGAAATAACATTGAAGGAATAATTGTTGTTGTTGTTGTTGTTTTCTTACCTGCCTTTCCCCAAGGCTCAAGGAGGGGTACAACATAAATTAAAATACAATATACAGTATGACAAAATCATTTAAAAACACAGCTAAAAACACATAGGATTGAAACAAACATTAAAATCATTCATAGATTTAAAATACCAATTTAAAATTCATAGATTAAAATCAACTAGGTAAGCCTGCTGAAAAAAAATAGGTTTTTAATGCTGTTTTAAATTGCAACAGTATGTTTAACTGTTGAATCTCTTCTGGCAGGTCATTCCACAGTCTGGGGGCGGCTGACGAAAAGGTCCTGCTGGAGACAGTTGCCAGTCTAGTTCTGGCTGATTGAAGTAAATGTCCCCCAGAGGACCTGAATGCACAGGGCGTATTGTACAGGAGGAAGAGATCCAGAAGCTAACCTGGACCCAAACCATGTAGGGCTTTAAAGGTAATAACCAACACTTTGTACTTTGCACAGAAACTACAGTAATTGGCAGCCAGTGGAGTGATTTTAATATCTAATATAGGGATAGGTTCCTACATCACAAAAAAGAAAAGCAGTTTAACAAGATTTAGCAAACTTTTTATTCGAAACTAACAGTATGTACATGGGAAATGGAACAACCCAATCAGGTTAGCCTTGCATAAGTAAACAAACCTTCTAGAGCAGTAGTTCTTAACCTGTGGTCCATGGACCCTCAGGGGCGACGATGTCCTCACAGAGAGTACACAAAGGCTTGAAGGCTTCTCAGCCCACATGACTGGAGCCAAAGCAAAAGCTGGCTGGCTAGCTGGCTTGGCCTGCATATTGCTATTCAATCCGCTCCAGCCACAAATTTTCAGGAAGAAGCTGGAATAATGCCTTCCCTCACCTCCAGTGCCTCTGAGGGAAGTGTTAATGGATGGTGTAACTGTATCATCATCATCACCACCACCACCACCGTCATCATTATTATTCTCTCTCTGGCTTTTCTTCGCAAATGAAGATTCAGGAAGGACTCATCCCGCGCTTTCTGCAAGCGCGCTGATGACTAAAAAGGCCAATCTGAGATAAACAAGTCCGGTTGCAGAAAGCACAGCAGAAGGTCTCCTTGGGTGATGTTTCTGGGTTGTGATTCTTTCTGCGTTGTCGTTTCTCTTCAAGACTTGTTCGGTGTGAGCTCTCAAATAAGGCTGCAGCGTTGTGGATAGTGCTTCCCCATGCCTCCCAATGTGAGGCCCGGGCGAACCATTGTTGGTGATCAATTTGGCCAAGCCTGAGATATTGCTTCAGGGAGTCCTTGTATTGCTTTTTTGGAGCACCCCTCTTACACTGACCCGTGGCAAGTTCACCGTAGAGTACTATTTTTTGGGAGGCGATGGTCCTCCATCCTAGAAATGTACTATTAGCTATTATTGATGTTATTGTTGTTAGGGTTTTAAATCTTGAGTTAAGTCTTGGGGTGCCGTAGCAACAAAAGATATTTAGAGCGGGTCCCTGGTAAAGAAAAGGTTAAGAGCTACTGTTCTAGAGCCCACTAGAAGGCTTCTCCCAAAATGCATCCACGGATGTCTTTTTCTTTCAGCAACCTCCACTTTTCTTATGATTTCCATTTTGGTGGCCAAATTTGTAGACCTATGCTTTTTAAAACACACTGGGATTATCTGGCTAGGCTGGCTAATCTGCCTTTCCCTTTTCTCTCTGGTTTGCTGTTCATGCCTGCTCAGTAACATATTCTAGAGGCTGCTGCTTTTTTCCTTGCCTGCTGTAGGAAGGCATACATGGCTACAGTAAAATCCTATTCTTTCTCAACTCAAGCTTTATTGCATTGTTTACTGCATACACACTGTTGCAACTTGACACAACCAGTCTGTTTTTCTCCAATCCGTCTTTGCTATCTTCCCAATGCTGGTGATGCTAAAAACAAACAAACAAACAAACAAACAAAAACAAAAAAAAAATCATATAGTCAAAGGATGAGGAAGAAAAGGCAGGCTGGCTGACCACAATAAGACTGACAAAAAGAACTTCTTTGTCAGAGGCTTTGTGCTTGTCTACACTGACTAGATGCTCCATCTTGCTCTCATCCCAGATCCCTGCAGTCCATATGATGCAGGGCATTTGCCCCATTCTGTCCCCAGGCAGTCCTCACCACCCCTATGGCAGATGTGGTGCTGAGACAGAGTTGAAGGTGGGGTAGGACCAGATAAACCATTATAGGAGAATACCCAGTTTACTCCGTTATCACCTGCAAAAATTGGATCAGGCCCCACATGTCCACAAAAGCCCATCCAGCACGCCGACCATCGCTGCTGCCACCATCTTCCTGGCTTTCCTGGAAACCAGGAAGGAATCCCTCAGCATGTAACCAAGGCTGGTCACATGCAGAGGGCCTTCCGTCACCTGTTGTGGGCACCCTTCCTGCCTTCCAAGTTAACAAAGAAAATGGCGGTAGTGGCAGCTACAGGGATGGACCTGTTTGGACTCTGGCCCATTCTGTACAAGTAGGGGGAAGAACGGGGCAGCCCCACAGCCACGATATGCTGGCAGGGAGCCAGAGTATCCTAGCTCATGTAGATGAGCCCTTTGTTAATTGAGGAATGCCTAATTAGAACTTAATTATGCACACACACATCAGGATAAATTTTGCACACATATCAAAAAAATACAGTCAGCCTTCCATATCCATGGGTTCTGCTTCCATGGATTCAACCAACCACAGCTTGAAAATATTCAGGGGAGGGATTCCAAAAAGCGAACCTTGCTATTCATCATTTTATATAAGGGACACTATTTTACTACACCATTATATATAATGGGACTTGAGCATTCGTGGGTTTTGGTATTCACGGGGATCCTGGAACCAAACCCCAGCGGATATTGAGGGCTCACTGTTTTAACTTGTAAATGAAGTACACATTGTAAGCACATATAGGAGCATGCAATACTCTTGCTTGAAATCACACTATGATTTTAATCCCTGAATCCCAATATCTATAAAGCCAAGTTCACTTCCTCAAATGTTCCATGTTCTCTTCATTCCAGGAAGTTTGTTGTAACAGCTGTAATGCATGACAGAGTACTGGAAATTATCTGTATTCAAAGGGCGAGGGTAAGGATACTGAAACTTCTCCAAAAAAAGAATGTATCACACATGATTCTATTCCCACCCCCACCTCATTTCACATCAATTTCTGCGGATCCTCTTTAATCAGTTCTCAAAAAGCAATAATCACCTCTTCAGATAGGGAGAAAGGTAATCACAGAAATATCAACCCTAATTGAACTTTGGGACATGACATTTGTCTAGCGAACTTAACCTTTAAGGGATCTTTCTTACACCCATGTGGTTATGGCTTATAAACACTCAATACCTTTTTTTCTCTGCTGGTGAATATGACTTGAGTAACAACAGCAATAGTGACATACATTTTAATAGTTTTTGTAATCAAAATGTGCATTTTATTTTAAAAATGACAACATTAGGGAACTGTATATAACAATTGAATATTTCCAGGAAAAGGAGGAGGTGAAGGTTAATTAAGACAATGAAAACAGATAAGCCATTTCATATTCCTCAATCAACAGGCTTCTCAAATTGTAATTAGAAAGAAGCTCTACACTGATTTATGAATTTAGGTTGTAGTGTTACACATCAGCTTTACCCAAAACAGGTACCCTCAAATGGCTGAGCTGGCTGAGGACTATGAGAAATGTATGTCACTGTGTTGGAAAAGCCTACTTATACATGCTTGCTGAAAAGCTGAACAGAGTCTGCTTGGGGGCTGCTCACAGACTGAGAATTACAGGTCACCCTGCCCTCCTTATCCACAGACCAACATCCAAGGTTTCAGTTTTCCATGCCTGAAATTTATTTATTTATTTATTTGCCACCTTTCTCCTTATGGCAGGACCTAAGGTGGCTCACAACATTTTTTTAAAAAATAGCTTAAAAACATAGTACAATAAATAAGAATTACAAAGCGATTAAACCACTTATATAATTAAAATTCCACATAAATGATAAAACATTTTAAAAACTCCATAAAAATTACAATACATCTTAGAAACAGGAGAACCAGCAGTCCAACCTTCATTTGTCAGTAAAGGCCTGGTGGCATAAAAATGTTTTAACCTGCTGTCTGAAACAGAGTAAATGATGGAGGGAGGGAGTTCCAAAGTCTGGGAGCAGCCCCCGAAAAGGCCCTTTCCCTCGTTCCCACCAAATGAGTATGAGAAGGGGGTGGGACAGAGAGAAGAGCTTCTCCAGCTGATCTTAATGTTTTGCTGGGTTCATACAGGGAGATATGGTTCTTCAAGTAATCTGGACCCAAGAGTCGCACTGAAAAATGCCTAGAGAGGTGTCCTTATTGGGCAAGTCTAGGGATCGCTAGGTCCTCCAATGCAATTCTATGCTATGATTGTACCGGAAGTCCCTTGTTTTAATAAGGTTTGCTATTATCCATGTTTTCATTTATCAACGGTAAAACAAGGAACCGGGAGGAGAGACCTCTGCCTCTCTTATGAGGCAAGGTTAGCCCCTTCTCTGCTCTCTTTCTTCCAGTCTGGCAAAAAACTTTTGTTTACACAGGGCTTTTATTGTTAAGAAGGTCCTTTAATAGGGGTGTGCTGTATTTTTTATTGTCATTATTGCATTTTAACTGCTTTTTAAATAATAATAATTATTATTATTATTATTACCCCACCCCTCTGTTAAAAACAATCGGGGCAGCTTACAACAGTTAAAATACAACAATACAGACTAAAATCCATAAACCCCACCCACCCCCACCCACCCCCATAAAAAGATGTTAAACTAGTATCAAATTAGAATCCACCTAAACTGAAATCACATAAACAAACAAATACAGAAATCAACAGCCAGCGAGTCAGGGTACAGGACTACAAGAGGCCAGGAGACGTAGCTCCTGAGGCCGGGATCTAATCAGGAAAGGCCTGCCGAAAGAGATCCGTCTTTAGTGCTTTTTTTAAGCTACTCAGGCTCGTCATCTGATGGATCTCGTTCGGCAGGCCATTCCATAATTTGGGGGCGATTATCAAAAAGGCCCTCTGGGAGGTTGCAGACAGCCTAGATTTTTGTGGCTGAAGCAAATTCCTCCCAGAGGACCGGGAGTTGTTGTAAATTAATGTTTTTAATGTAATTGTTTATTTCCATTTTATTAAAAAAATACTTTGTATTATGCCTTATTTTAATTATTCATTTTAAAGTTACGTTATAAGCCATCCTAGCTCACATATTGGAAGATCAGCTGGATATAAATAAAAGCAAGCAAACAAACAAAGAGGGTCTTGGTTCTGCATAGAAAATCACAGGAATACCTTGCATTGAAAGATTCAAGCCAGTAATCTAGCATCCTAAATCCATTTAGAAGAAAATTCAGGATGCTTAAAATTTTTAGGGAAAATCAAATTCAAGTTGGAAGGGAGTGGAAACTCTCTCTAAAGGAAACAGTTTGCAATTAAAATTGTCACCAAGGAGTGCAGAAGCCATAATGCTTCTGTTCATGACCTGCTTACTCTATGTTTCAAGAAACCAATTAACTCCATCACCAGTTCTACTGATACAATAATATGAAATGCAAGATTAATGGTCGCCAGGACTGATCAGAACCTCCAAAATCATATTAAGTCACCTGTAGAGTTTACACACTTCTAGTACTTCTGATCATTAATTCCAGTAACCTTGAGCATTTCACCTCTGAGTAGGGATAGAAAAGAATCGCAGTTGTTTTGAGAGTCTCCCCAAAATTACCCATTTTGCACCTCCTGAGGATCGCTGTGAGACAAAGCACACTTTTCACCACATATTTTTTCAAGCACAGTTTTTTGAAGTTTGCTATACCTTCCTTACAGACAAAATCATGCACCAGTAAGGCAAAATGCATACTACTAGAAAATAATACAGTTTAATTAATAAGAAAATGTGTACAAAAATGCATACTTTAAGAAAAGTACATGTGCAAACTGGGGGAAACGCATATGTAAATGCATACACATATACACATACATATACATATATGAGGTCTGTCTATTAAATAACGAGACTGATAAAATAACCCATCTTTATTTATACATATTACTACTCTAATGCTTGTCCCCTTCATCATACTCCCCATTCACACTCACACACTGATGCAGTCTTGTTTTCCACTGGTCGAAGGTGTGGAGCAGATCATTTTCTGTCAGCTGTGTCAACATATCTACCATTTTCTTCTATACGGCATCAATTGATTCAAAATGTGTTTCTTTAAGCACTGGTTTTACTTTACGGAAAAAAGTCACATGGTGCCAAATCTGGTGAATATGGAGGATGTTCAAGTGTACTAATGTGTTTATGAGCCAAAAACTGCTTCACATAAAGTGTTGTATGAGCAGGCGCATTGTCTTAATGAAGAATGAAACCATTTTTCCACAGTTTTGGCCTGTTTTTCTCACTCTTTCTCTCAGCTTTGTCAAAACTTCCTTATAATAATGCTGGTTCACTGTTCTGCCTTCTGGAACCCTTTCTGCCAAAATTACACCCTTGATGTAAAACACAAAAAACAAAAAACCAATGAGCATAGCTTTGAATGTGGACTTGCTTTGATATGCTTTTTTCATTATTGGTGATGATGGCGTTTTCCAGTGCATTGACTGTCATTTTGTCTCAGGCTCATACTGGATGATCCAGGTTTCATCACAAGTGATTATTTAAAAAAAAAAAAGTTTGGGTCTGCCTCAAGTTGCTGCAGGATGGCAGCATAAATTTTTGCAGCACTCTTTTTGCTCTGGTGTGAGAACCCCAGGAACCATATTGGCACAAACTTTTCTCATGTTGAAATCCTCATGCAAATTTTTCCATGCAGTGTCTTTGTCAATGTTCACGGCTTCAGCTATCATTCGGACATTGAGTCAGTGGTCTTGAACAATATGGCTGATTACTTTCACAATTTCTTTGGTTCTTGAAGTGGAAGGTTGTCCAGATGTTCATCATCTTCAATAATAATAATAATAATAATAATAATAATAATTTATTTTTAACCTGCCCCTCTGCTCGGCAACCAGGGCGGCGTACAGCAAGATTAAAACAACAGCAAGTTAAAACAATCATTCCCAATCCTAACCCTCCCAACCCTTAAAACTAAATTAAACTAATAGAGAATTAAAACAAAGATAAAATAAATAAATAAATAAATAAAGGCAATGGCGGCAAGAGGGCAGGTAAGCAATCAGCTCCACTTGAGCCAGGAAGTTATTCCGGGAAGGCCTGCCAGAAGAGATCCGTCTTTAGCGCTTTCTTGAAGCTATCAAGAGTAGTGATAAGACAGATCTCATCCAGCAGGCCACTCCAAAGTCTGGGAGCCATAGAAGAGAAGGCCCTCTGGGAGTTCTGCGACAGCCTAGTTTTCATAGGCTGCAGCAGGTTCCTCCCAGAACACCGAAGTGTGCGAGGGGGATCATATGGTATGAGGCAGTCCTGGAGATAAGATGGACCCAAGCCATTAAGAGGCGATATGATAGCCCTGTTTAAGTATTTGAAGGGGTGTCACGTTGAGAATGGAGCAGGCTTGTTTTCTGCTGCTCCAGAGACTGGAACACGGAGCAATGGATGCAAGCTCCAGGAACAGAGATTCCACCTCAACATTAGAAGGAACTTTTTGACAGTAAGAGCTGTTCGGCAGTGGAACACACTCCCTCGGAACATGGTGGGGTCTCCTTCCTTGGAGGTCCTTAAACAGAGGCTGGATGGCCATCTGTCGGGGATGCTTTGATCGTGATTTCCTGCGTGGCAGGGGGTTGGACTGGATGGCCCTCGTGGTCTCTTCCAACTCTGCAGTTCTATGATTCTATGATTCTATGATTCATGTAGGGCTTTAAAGGTTAAAACCAACACCTTGTACTGTGCTGGGAAACTGATCGGCAGCCAGTGGAGAGATTTAAGCACAGGTGTTATATGCTCTCTCCTAGATGTACCCGTAATTAACCTGGCTGCCATATTTTGTACCAGTTGAAATTTCCAGGTTAGGCAGAAGGGTAGCCCCATGTAGAGTGTGTTACAGTAATCCAGACGTGAGATTACCAAAGCATGTACCACAGTTTCCAGATCCCTTGTATCCAGGTAAGGGCGTAGCTGGCTTATCAGCCGAAGCTGATAACAGGCACTCCTGACCATTGCACTCACCTGACTAGTCATGTGAAGTGACAAATCTAGGAGTACCCCCAGACTGCGAACACAGTCCTTAGAGGAGAGTGTGACTCCATCCAGGACTGGAAGTTGTATTCCCAGATCTGGTTTCGGGCCTGTGACTGTCAGTACCTCTGTTTTGTCTGAATTTAGTCTCAATCTGTTTTTCCTCATCCAATCCATTACCGCTCTAAGACAGTCATTGAGAGGTGAGACACCATCTGAAATCTGAGCCAACGATCTGGTCATGGAGAAATATATCTGAGTGTCATCAGCGTACTTATGACACCGAGCTCCATGCCTCCGGATGATCTCTCCCAGCAGCTTCATATAAATGTTAAATAGTGTCGGGGACAGGATGGCACCCTGAGGGATGCCACAATTAAACTCAATTCTGGAAGAGCAACTGTCCCTGAGCCTCACCCTCTGGGATCTGCCCGAGAGAAAGGAACAGAACCACAGCAGAGCAGTGCCTCCAATTCCTAACTCTCTCAGGCGATCCAAGAGGATGGAATGATCTATAGTGTCAAAGGCTGCTGAGAGGTCCCAAGAACACCAGCAGGGTCACACTACCCCTGTCGATGCTCAGGAGGAGGTCGTCAGTTAGAGCGACCATGGCAGTCTCAACTCCATATCCTGTCCTGAAGCCGGTTTGAAATGGGTCAAGATAATCGGTTTCATCCAAGACAGCTTGGAGTTGGGAAGCAACTGCCCTCTTGATCACCTTGCTTAAAAAAGGTAGCAAGGACACTAGTCTGTAATTGTTCCTGTCCAGGGAAGGTTTTTTCAGGAGTGGCTTAACTGCCACTTCCTTTAAACAAGATGGTACGATACCTTCCCTGAAGGATGCATTGATTGTGTCCCGTAGGAATACTCTCAACACGTCCCCCCCACACGATGACCAGCCAAGATGGACAAGGATCAAGAGGGCAAGTCGTCTTCCTCACTCTTCCAAAGAGCTTGTCCATGTCATCCGTACTCACCGGTTGAAACTGATCCGGTAAAATGCCATCAAGAGAGTTGTTGGATGCCTCATCTATGGATTCTGTCAGAACACTGGCGTCCAGGTTGGCTCTTATCTGAGAGATTTTATCTGCAAAGTGGATGTTAAATGCATCACAGCAGGCTGTTGTCAGGTTAAGTAGGGAGTTTGGCGCAGGAGGAGCCTGCATCAGCTCCCCCACCACCTTAAACAACTCTGCTGGACGGGACTCTGCAGACACAATACATGCAGAGCAGAAGGATCTCTGTGCTGCACGTATTGCCTCCCGATAGGAATCAAGATGCTTCCTATGGCGAGATTCTGTAAGATAAGAGTCGAGTCTTCCGCCACTTGCATTCTAGTTGTTGTCCAGTTTGCTTCATCCTCCTAAGCTCCTCCTAAGCTTCTACATTCTCATGTCCTTCTCTGAATCTTTTGTGGCACTCAAACACATGTGCACGAGACACACAGTCTTGCCTGTAGGCTTCAGTAAGCATTTGAAAAGATTCCATTGGTCTTTCGTTCAATTTTACTAAAAAATTCAAATTGACACATTGCTTGACTTTTAAACTCAGCATTTTCCTGATACACAACAGACAACGCAGCTGTTTTAAATGACAATTGACAATTAACTGAATGGCCGAGCATGTTGATGTTTGCCATGGAAGTTCAGATATGTTCAAGGTCACCACTCAAGTGTTTACAATAAATTCTTTCTGATTTGTCTGGAAGGTGAGCACTGCAGGATGGAAAGGGAGAGCAAAATAAGCTGAGATGGGAGATGAGGGCTTCCAGCTTTTAGTTGGAAAGCAATACAGCAGTCCAGTCCTAGGCACATCTGTTTAGGATTAAGTCCCGTTGAATTCCATGGACCTTACTTCCAAATCACTCTATATAATACTGCAACCTGAACTGAGGGAAGTTGCATTTAAATTATGGTCATGTGTTTATGGGGGTTTCTAATACATCACTGTATTAGAGAATGAGGGTGGTATTGAAGAGATTTCCTTTGCTTCTTCCAACAATAAGCATCCTTGGAGCCAGCTGCACCAGTATGCCCCCTACCCATGCCGTTAAGACTCTCGCTTTCCTTAAGAGTTAAAACAAAGGCAGCTGATTATTAAGTTTTTAATTAAAAGGCATTAGCAATAACCTCATGCTGATTTACAAGGCAATAACCTTGTCTCCAAATGGAAGCACTTCCACTGGCAAAATGCCACCAATAAGCAAAGATACACACACACACACACTATAAAAAGGCAAGATGGCATTGTAATTTCTGAAACGCAGAGTGGAATTAACATAATGTTTAGCTGAGACAGATAGGATGCCTTTTTATACTGGAATCATATAACACAAGGCAACAACACTTCATACGATATCCTGGGATGGAGGTATGTGGGTCACCCTCTTGGATATTCATGTGGATTTCCAATTATTATTATTAATAATATCATCCTCATCATCCTTCCTTTCTCCCAATATAGGGATTCAAAGCAGCTAACAGCGACTTTAAAACAATAAACATTTAAAATATAAATATAAATATGAAATTTTAAATATTGATTAAACAATTTGCAGTATTAAAATATTTAAAACATTAAAAATATTAAAATACATAAAACTATATACACCTTAAAAACCAAACTGCACAGCATGTACAAGCCCAGCCTCCATCAGACTGAAAATGCCTGACAGCACAAGAATGTTTTTATTTGTCGCTGAAAATAGAGCAGAGATGGGGCCGTCCTGGCCTCTCTAGGGTGGGAGTTTCAAAGTCTAGGAGCAGCCACCGAGAAGGCCCTGTCTGCCTTGTTCCCACCAAATGAGCCTGGGAGGGTGGTGGGACAGAAAGAAGGCCCTCTCCAGATTAGCTAAGAGCAATAATGGGGCCATCAAGGCAGCCTAACCAATCCCACATCAAAAGGCTCAGGTATTAAAAATGATACATCAGGGAACTGGTGCAAAGATGCTTTTAAAATATATTTAGTCATAAATTGATCAGGTTTTGACCTCCTCCACAGGAAGGAATCTCCATTCCTAAGGAAGCTCCATTCCTTCAGTTTTATTGAGCCAAATCCCAGTAAGTCCAACCAAGATCACTGGTTGGACTTAGTAAGTCCAACCAAGATCACTGGGGTTTTTAAACTTAAACTTGTAAACTTGTCTTACATATAGCATAAAGTTGTGACACTGAAAACAGTATCTCTGAGTCATGACCTCCCCTTCTCTCCTGTAACACATGAGATCACTGATCCAGTGGCTATAATACCTTCATATTGAGCAATTTTCCCACCTTCACCCAGTTGTTGAGCTAGGTAATATTCAACCCAGGACTAAAAGACCTTACAGCAGGGAGAAGGTAATATTTACACAATCATGTACATTAATTCAGTGCAAAGCTTGAAATATTGCTTTTTTAAAAGGAACTAATTATGTTACTCATCATCCAACAGGTCATTATTTGTTATAGTTATAGCAGTCCAGAAAGTAACTCATTGGATTACTAACAAATTTGCATTTGCTTTACTACTGTGCCATTGAAAAATATAGGAAAGTGGTTCTCTTCCATCTCTCATCACTGTAATTCTGAGTGGTCTATTCTGTCTGGGTTCTCCCCTTCCCCAACTCACCTGCACAGGTGCAGGGCAACAGACCATCCAATTACACACCACACATTATGGGGCAGAACAAAAGGTAAGAGCTTGTCATGGGAATGCATTTTCTATCAGCATCCCTGTGTTATGCGAATTGTATGGGGTCCATGAGGATCCCACTAGTGTCAAAATTCTAATATGGGGAACAATTAATTAGCTCAAGATGGCAGCAAGAAGACAGGTAATGGAGGGGATCTTTTGACCTATGTGTACCGGTAAGCAACTGAGGAGACTCCCAAGCCAAAATGTACAATCAAATAGTTTTTATTGGAAATTAATCTTAACATCATTCATGCTAACACTCAGGAAATCACACAAGGTTATCAAAAAAAGTAGGAAATATTTGGATGGAGGAATAGAGTGAAGGGGTTGTGGGTTATACTATACCAATCAGAGGGATGCAGTGGGGGAAATACAGCACAGAATTGGTAAAGAGGTAGTTCAGGAATGCCTGGCCAGAATAAATGAGTTCAAGTCTCCAGGGCCAGATGAACTTCATCCAAGGGTATTAAAAGAACTGGTAGAAGTCATCTCAGACCCACTGTCAATAATCTTTGAGAATTCCTGGAGAACAGGAGAGGTCCCAGCAGACTGGAAGAGGGGAAATGTCCCCATCTTTAAAAAAAACTGGGGGGAGAAGACCCAAATAATTACTGCCCAGTCAGCCTGACATCAATACTAGGAAATATTCTAGAGCACATCATTAAACAGACAGTCTTTAACCACTTAGAAAGGAATGCCATGATCACTAAAAGTCAACATGGATTTCTCAAAAACAAGTCATGCCAGACTAATCTTATCTTTTTTTTTAATATAGTTACAAACTTGATAGATGAAGGGAATGCAGTGAATGTAGTGTATCTTGATTTCAGTAAGGCTTTTGACAAGGTTCCCCATGACATTCTTGCAAAAAAGTTAGTAACATGTGGGCTAGACAATGCAACTGTTAGGTGGATTTATAATTGCTTGACTGACTGCACCCAAAGGGTAGTTACCAATGGCTCCTCTTCATCCTGGAGAGAAGTGACCAATGGGGTGCCACAGGGTTCTGTCCTTGGCCCAGTGCTATTCAACATCTTTATCGATGTCTTGGATAAGGGGGTATGCTTATCAAGTTTGCAGATCACACCAAATTAGCAGGGGTAGCTAATACTCCAGAGGACAGGATCAGAATCCAAAATGACCTCAACAGATTAGAAAACTGGGCCAAAACTAACAAAATGAATTTCAACAGGGAGAAATATAGGATACTACACTTGGGCAGTAAAAATGAAATGCACGGATATAGGATGGGTGACACCTGGCTTGATGGCAGTATATGCGAAAGGGATCTAGGAGTCTTAGTGGACCACAAGCTGAGCTGGGCATGTTTAGCCTGGAAAAAAGATGGTTAAGGGGCGATATGATAGCCCTGTTTAAGTGTTTGAAGGGATGTCACATTGAGGATGGAGCAAGCTTGTTTTCTGCTGCTCCAGAGACTAGAACACGGAGCAATGGATGCAAACTCCAGGAACAGAGATCCCACCTCAACATTAGGAGGAACTTTCTGACAGTAAGAGCTGTTCAGCAGTGGAACACACTCCCTCGGAGCGTGGTGGGGTCTTCTTCCTTGGAGGTCTTTAAACAGAGGCTGGATGGCCATCTGTCAGGGATGCTTTGATCGTGATTCCTGCGTGGCAGGGGGTTGGACTGGATGGCCCTTGTGGTCTTTTCCAGCTCTACAATTCTATGATTCTGTGATTCTATGAGCAGAAATTCATGCAGCACAGGATACTCAGAGTTGCGATCTGAGTCACACAGCAGAGCAGCAGAGTGAATGGATGTGCACTTGGTGACACAGAGTGACGGGAGGAAGAGGACCTATGCACACTTTCGGGGCATTTTAGGTTGATATTTATATTTAATAATTTCCCTGAAAGGGTGAGATTTAGAGTGGAATGCACTGTCTCTTGGAGTTTCCCAAGACTACATAAAGGGTTCTCCAAATATGTTAATGATCATTAATGGTTTAGTTATTTGGAACTGAATGGGCACAGGCATCCTTTCATTGTGATCTAAGGAAAAGAGGAAAAATTTGTTTTGCAGTCACTGAGTGCTCAGCTATCCTTGAGTGGATTGGTGGATGCCTATCTCCAGGTTGTTCTCAGGAAGAACTCTGACCTGAGTATGATCTGTTTGAGGAATTTCCAAGGTCCCTCCCTAGGTTCTGCACAACTCCAGCCTTGGTATCTGGGGAGTCCCCAGTTTACTGTACTTGCCAAACACGTGGTGGGTCATAGCCAGCCAAATTATTAAATATTGCCAATTATATATATATTATTATTTTTTTACTTACCAGTAGGTATTTATACCCCCCTCTTCAACCACAAAGGCTTCCGGAACGGCTTACAAATTGTTTAAGCAATAGCAATTTACACATCTACACCACATTAAGAGGTTTCCAATGTGTGTTAGCTAATTATAGGTTATTGAAAGGTGGGGGTTGTCAGGGCAGGTAACACCTGTAGTGAATAGCAATAGCAATAGCATTCATTTTTCTATGCCACTTATCACTGCAAAGAACTCCGTAAGCAGTTTTACAATGATTTTTAGCTAATTGCCCCCAATAGGCTGGGCTCTCATTTTACCGACATACAGAAGGATGGAAGGCTGAGTCAACCTTAGAGCCCTGTAGGATTGAACTCACAATGTTGTGGCTGCAGTACCACCATTTAACCATAATACCACCAGGGTATAAAATGGGGCTTGCTCTAAAGCAATGCTACTCAATGCAGTAGTCCATAGATCAGTCCTGGTCCATGAGTTATTGGCTCCCAGTCCATTGCAATTTTCCAGGAATGACAGTTGTAGTCAATGGGTACTTATATGGTACCAGTCCCTGGCACATGGCGGGGGAACGCTGCCAGTCCCCCACATCAGACAGCACAAGATGCACTGTTGAGAAAGGAAGAATCCTCTGGCAAGTTTGGAGATAGCACCAGATTAAGGGCAGAGAACTGCCAATATGTATGCATTAGTTGGTTGTATACAACTATCAAGAAGCAGCAGACAAGAGAAAAAAATACCTGATTATTCCTCATTCGAGATGAGCAGCAACTGGTGTGTGACCTTCGCCTTCCCCCTTCTCCCATTGCCTTTTTCCGTATCAGTGTTAGAAGTTACTTATCTTTTGGGTTTTAATTAACAGAGAACATGGTCATCAACACACCGTTGAGAATTGTTGCGGAAAGATGCGCAGCAGCTTCACAAATGTCACATTCAATTGCCTAGGAGGCATGCAAAACCAGCAGCTGGAGGATCAAATAATTTGCAAAGCAGCCTCAAACATGTTGCTTCCAAGGGAAGAGGGGTTTTTGCTTATCCTCGAAATGGGATGGACAGCCTGGCAATGGCCCAGTTCTTTTGGTTGTTGTTGCTCCCAGAGGGATAGGAACAGTTATTTTGTGTATGGCAGAGAAGGGGTGTTACCAAAGGCTTGAAGACTCTTGAAGCAGAACACAGGAAGCTGTCTTTTACTGAGTCAAATCACTGCTCTGTCTAACCATCTATTTATATTTCTATATCATTTGACACTCCAAGATCTCCAAGTAGTTTACATTAGAAATCAAATATGAAATGTACTGTTGTTGTTGTGTACCTTCAAGTCATTTCTAACTTGCGGTGACCCTAAAGAAAATTTATCATGGGGTTTTCTTGGCAAGATTTGTTCAGAGGGCATTTGCTTTTGCCTTCCTTTGAGGCTGAGAGAGTATGACTTGCCCAAACTCAACCAGTGAGTTTCCATGGCCAAACGGGGATTCAAGCCCTGGTCTCCAGAGTTGTAGTCTAATGCTCAAACCACTACACCATGCTGGCCCTCCAATATAAAATAAACAATCTAAAACATAGACTGATACAGTTGGAAGAGACCACAAGGGCCATCTAGTCCAACCTCCTGCCATGCATGAATACACGATAAAAGGCTGAAGTTCCTATGAAACAGTTAAAAGGGGCAACAGCAGAGAACTCCTCCTGTGAACTATTTGACTCAATCTCTCTCTCTGGCTTTTCTTCGCAAACGAAGATTCAGGAAGGACTATCCCGTGCTTTCTGCAAGCGCGCTGATGACTAAAAAGGCCAATCTGAGATAAACAAGTCCGGTTGCAGAAAGCACATCAGAAGGTCTCCTTGGGTGATGTTTCCGGGTTGTGATTCTTTCTGCATTGTCATTTCTCTTCAAGACTTGTTCGGCATGAGTTCTCAAATAAGGCTGCAGCATTGTGGATAGTGCGTCTCCATGTCTCCTGATGTGAGGCCAGGGTGGACCATTGTTGGTGATCAATTTGGCCAAGCCTGAGATGTTGTTTCAGGGAGTCACTGTATCGCTTTTTTGGAGCGCCCCTCTTACGCTGACCCGTGGCGAGTTCAACATAGAGGACTATTTTTGGGAGGCGATGGTCCTCCATCCTAGAAACATGCCCTGCCCAGCGCAGCTGTGTTCTCAATATCATGACCTCAATGCTGGTGATCCCTGCTTGCTCAAGGACAGCAACATTCGTCACATACTCAGTCCAGTGTATATTTAGGATTGTGCGTAAACAGCGCGGATGAAAGTATTTGAGGAGTCGTATGTGTTGGCGATAGGTGACCCATGTTTCAGACCCATAAAGGAGAATAGACAATACAATGGCTCTATACACACTGATTTTTGTGCTTCGCCTCAAGTGTTTATTACTCCAGACTCTTTTGTAAAGTCTTCCAAATGCGCTATATGCCTTTGCTAATCTGTGATCGATCTCTTTGTCAATCTTGGCATCTGAGGAGATTATGCTTCCCAGGTAGGTGAACTGCTGAACGTGTATTTACTCAATACACGATATATAGTCACCTCTTTAAAGTGTTAAACAGAAATCACCTAGTTTCTTAATGGTGACAAGTCATGATATGACTTCCCAAAGGTAACATTCATTCAATAGTACACATCAATGGGTCATGCATTCAACAATACACATCAATAAGTTAACTCTTAAATGACCGTTTCATTAGCACGTAATAACAGCAATAGTATTGTAAGAAAAATGTTCCAAAACGAAATGGTTTATTTAAACACCCACAAACTAGGATGTCCCCCCCAAATTCCGTAAAATGATTATCTTGCTACACGAGGGCCAGCGGGTCAAGTCAGATATGGCGATGCTCTTTCAGAGCCCTTTCTAATAACTAATGGAGTGAAGCAAGGTTGTGTTCTTGCGCCAACTTTATTTACAATCTTCTTTAGCATGATGCTCCAAAGGGCTATGGCAGAGCTCAAAGAGGACGACGGCATCTATATACGTTACCATACTGATGGTAGCTTGTTTAACTTAAGCCGTCTGAGGGCTCGCACTAAGACTCTAAACTATCTTGTCTGTGAGCTGTTCTTCGCTGATGATGCTGCCCTTGTTGCCCACACAGAAGCAGCTCTGCAGCGCCTAACATCCTGCTTTGCAACATCTGCAGAGCTCTTTGGGCTGGAAGTTAACCTGAAGAAAACAGAAGTTCTTTACCAGCCTGCACCACAGGACGAACACCACCATCCCCACATTGCCGTCGGCAATTCTGTGCTTAAGTCCGTTCTGCAGTTCACCTACCTGGGAAGCATCATCTCCTCAGATGCCAAGATTGACAAGGAGATCGATCACAGATTAGCAAAGGCACATAGCGCATTTGGAAGACTTTACAAAAGAGTCTGGAGTAATAAACACCTGAGGCGAAACACAAAAATCAGTGTGTATAGAGCCATTGTACTGTCTATTCTCCTTTATGGATCTGAAACATGGCTCACCTATCGCCACCACTTACGACTCCTCGAACGCTTCCACCAGTGCTGTTTACGCACAATCCTAAATATACACTGAACTGACTATGTGATGAATGTTGCTGTCCTTGAGCAAGCAGGGATCACCAGCATTGAGGCCATGATATTGAGAACACAGCTGCGCTGGGCAGGGCATGTGTCTAGGATGGAGGACCATTGCCTCCCCAAAATAGTACTCTACGGTGAATTCGCCATGGGTCAGCGTAAGAGGGGTGCTCCAAAAAAGCGATACAAGGACTCCCTGAAACAACATCTCAGGCTTGGCCAAATTGATCACCAACAATGGTCCACCCTGGCCTCACATCGGGAGGCATGGAGACACACTATCCACAATGCTGCAGCCTTATTTGAGAACACACGCCGAACAAGTCTTGAAGAGAAATGGCAACGCAGAAAGAATCACAACCCGGTAACATCACCCAAGGAAACCTTCTGCTGTGCTTTCTGCAACCGGACTTGTCTATCTCGGATTGGCCTTTTTAGTCATCAGCACGCTTACAGAAAACGCCGGGTGAGTCCTTCCTGAATCTTCATTTGCAAAGAAAAGCCAGAGAGAGAGATTTAACATAAAATATGAGGTACAAATAGTTATCAACCACAAAAAGAATGAAATACAAATAGTTATCTACCATATGCAATATTTAGCAAAAGAAATGAGAAACAATTGGTTTATAACAAAACATTTGAAGTAAATAGTAAATATAGCATATTAAAACCAAAATGGACATTTAAATGTTACTCTTACAGGTTAATACCACTTCTTTCAATGATTATTTCTGAAGGGGATATCATAAGAAAGAGATTAATGAACTGCTAGTAAGCAGGTGTTTTAAGAAAAAGTGGTATATTTAAACATCCATAATATGTGGACAGGGGGCAGGTAGTACTGAGAGTGAAAATGCAAAAAATAACCCTTCCAAACTCTAGTCATATCTTTTGGTGTTCTTTTTCTAGAAGACATGGGCATGTTGAGCAGCATTATACCATGATTGCATTGAATCATACTTCTCCATGACATTCACATTGGCAAACTATGGTTTGTCCTTGCCCTGCAAACTGGGTTCAAACCCTGTTGACCATCCTGGTTTTGTACAGAAAGCAAACACTCTAGCTTATCTGTTTGGATGCAATGAAAAAAATATGGTTTGCAGCAAGGGGAGGAAGGAATCCACACACACAAAGCTTATTAATTTATTGCCAAACCAAATTTGGTATCTTGTTTCAACAAAGCCATTAACCTCTTAGCAGTTGATTTTGGTTGCAAAGTAAAGAGAACTCTGTAGTTAAATTATTCAGCAAGCAATTTCAATCTAACAGCAGTGCTATACTAATCTCAGTTTACCTAGGTTAGGTGAACGTTTCCTGCCCCAACTCACCTGTTACATAAATATTCATTGTGGTTTGATTTAAGCTCTTTCCCAAATGTTTAAAAATGCACATTGCAAAACAAGGGATGTTAGAGAAAAGTTACAATATAGCAACTCAAAATGCAAGTTAGATAAACCATTAGCTTACCCTGTAAACATTACATAAGAGAGAATTATTCAGCTTTAACAGACGCCAGAAAAGAAGGTCCAAATTTTTAATGATCTGTACGACAACTTAGTAGCTTTGCTAAAAATGAACTGGCACCTCCAAATCCAAAAAGCTAAAAAAAAAAACCTCACAGGTTTTAAAACCCAAAGACAAGCACCACTCCTTTAGCCCACCTGTCCAAATTAATGCATGGTGTGATGTATCATTCTGTTTGGAGCTAGACTGAGCTGCTTTTCTATGCCACAGCTTCAGTAACTGAATGTAGCCATCCGTATTCTTTTATGTCAGATTTCTTTCTTTGAATATCTATAATTGGGTGGCCCTCCAGATGTTGCAGAACTGCAACCCTCAGTGTTGGCTATGCTGACTTGGAAATTACAGTCCAGCAACATCTGAAAGGCTGCATAGTTCCCTTCTTTGATCTACAGGAAGAAAGGATGTGGACTTAGACTGAGTCAGACCATTGGTTCATGCAGCCTACTATTGTCCCATCTGAAGTCCGAGTGCAGGAAGGTAAATATGACTTTATAGGCATAATGGAGACCTGGTGGGATGACTCCCATGATTAGAATATTACAATTGAAGGGTATAACCTAATAAAAAAGAATAGAAGTCGCAAAAAAAGAGGGGGAGTAGCATTATATGTTGAAGACCAATTCATTTGGACAGACATCCATGACAGTGACCAGAGCAGACCAGTTGAGATCATGTAGGTAAAAATAAATGGAGAAATAAATAAATGCAACATTGTGGTAGGAGTTTACTACAGGCCACTTAACCAAGAAGAGTTGGTGGGTGATGCTTTTCAGAAACAAATCTCAGAAATCTCAAAGGTGCAAGAATTTGGAGGTATTGGGGACTTCAGTTATCCTGATATCTACTGGGAGACTAGCTCTGCGAAGCATAGGCTCTCCAACAAATTCCTGATGTACTTTTAGATAATTTCCTCTTTCAAAAGGTAGAGGAAGGAAGAGCAAGGGGATCAGCAATCCTAGACTTGATCCTAACCAATAGAGCAGAGTTGGTCACTGGAATCAAATACAGGTCAACCCCTGTATCCATGGGACCATTATCTGCAGTTTCACTTATCCATGTCTGAAAAAATATGTCTTCTCTAGGCATTTTCTAGGTCCTCCAGCGTGATTCTATGGTATGTTTCTATCAGAGGTTGGGCCAGAAATAGTTCATTTCAATAGTGTTCGGTATTATCCATGTATCCATGGTAAGTCCAGGAATGTATCCCCAAAGATATGGGGGGGCAAGCTGTAGTCGGCACTTTAGGGGGAAATGACCATGTACAGTTGCCCCTCCACATTTGTGGCTTTCACTTTTGTGGTTTCAACTATTCACGGTTTGCTCAGGAAGCACCCCATTTAAATCAGCTTCTCTCCCTCGCACATAAGGGAGAGGAGCCAATTTAAACGGAGTGCTCCCTGAGCAAACTGCGCACCCAACTCCCCACTCTCCTGGGACTTGGCTCCATTTGGGGTGGAGAGCCAAGCCCTGGAAGAGCTGGGAGTTCGTGGCAAAGGCGCATTTCACCCACTCCCTGCTCTTCCCAAAGCAGCAATGGGGCTTTTCAAACCTTGTTGCAGTTTTGGGAGGGTGGGTGGTGGCTGAAAAGGCTCTCATCCGCCTGGCCAACACCCTCCCCCACCTTCCCGAAGTGGCTATGGGGCTTCAAAGCCCCACAGCCCCTTCAGGAAACACGGGGGGGGGGTGACTAGTGAACCCTGCCACCTTCCCTGGCCTTCCCGAAGGGGCTGTGGGGCTTCAACCCCCCCGCCCAGCCGCCGCCACCTCCAGCCTTTCCAAAGTGGCTGTGGGGCTCGAGAGCCCCATAGCCACTTCGGGAAGCACGGCAGGGGGCAGGGGGTGGCAGCCAGGTGGGTGGGAGGCTTTTTAGCCCCCCCCCCGCGCTCCCCAAAGCAGCGATGGGGCTCGAAAAGCCCCATTGCCACTTTGGAAGGGCGGGCAGGGGAGGCTTTTTTTATTCGCGGTCTTTTTACGTTCGTGGGCGTCTTGAGCCCCTAACCCCCGTGAATGTGGAGGGACGACTGTCATGCTAGAATTTGCAGTTGTGGGACAGGGTAGAGAGAAGTACTGTATAGTCAAACACAGACCTGTGTGGAAAGCTGATTTTAACAAGTTCAAGGAATTACTGGGTGGAATTCCATGCTAGACAGGCTAAAGGAAAAAGACACCCAGCAAGGGTGGGAGTTGCAAAAAGCACAATTAGAAACAACCCCATGGAAGAAGAAAAATGGGGAACATCTGAAAAAGCCAATATGGCTGCAGAGCAAGCTGAAGGAGGAAGTGAAAAGAAAAAAAGAGTATGTATAAAGAATGGAAGGAAGGACAAATCATGAAGGAACAATACAGATATATAGCCCAAGTTGCAGGAATAGTATAAGGAAAGCTAAAGCTCAGAATGACCTGAGACTGGCTAGGCAAACAAGGAGCAACAAAAACGGGGGTTTCAGATATCTTCCAGGCAAGAGAATGACCAAGGAGACAGTGTGCTCACCGTTCAGTAAGGAAGGTAAAATGCTAACAAACACAACAAAGAGGCAGAACTACTCAACACTTATTTTGCTTCAGATTTCTCCCCAAAAGATAACTGTGTTTCCATGCAGCAGCAGAGACTTTGGCAAGGGTTCTAGACTGCAAATCAAGATTGATAGGGAGTTAGTCAGGAATCACCTAGCTAACCAAAATAATTTCATATCTGCAAGACCAAACAAACTGCATCCCAGAGTATTGAAGGAACCTGCTGATGTTTTCTTCACTTGCCAGCATTTTTCAGAACTCTTGGAGAACAGGTGAGGTGCCAGAGGACTGGAGAAGGGCAAAAATTTCCCTCCCTTCAAAAAAAGGCAGATCAGTCAGCCTGAGCTCAATAACAGAGAAAATATAAGAACAGATTATACAGGAGTCCATCTGCAAGTATTCTGATAACAAGGCAGTGATCAGTAGGACCCAACATGGGTTTCTCAAGAACAAATCCTGCCAAACTAATCTTATTTTTTTTCCCAATCAAGTCACTAGTTTAGTAGATCGTGGGAATGCTATGAATGTCATTTATTTGGATTTCAGCAAAGCATTTTATAAGGTGCCCCATAATATTTTGATTAATAAATGGATTAAATGTAGAATAGATGGGAACACTGTCAGATGGATCCATAATTGGTTGGAAAACCATGCTCAAAGTCATAATCAATGGCTGCACTTCAAATTGGAAGAAGGTCTTGAGTGGAATGCCTCTGGGTTCTGTCCTAGGGCCATTAATCTTCAACATTTTAATCATGACAGATGATGAGGTGGAAGGATTTACTCATCAGTTTTGCAGATCACACAAAACTGGAAGGGATGGCTAACACAGAAGATAGGAACAGAATTCAAAAGGACTTAGGTAAACTAGAAAACTGGGCAGAAATTAACAAAATGCAATTCAATAGAGACAAATGCAAAATTCTACATTTAGGCCAAAAAAACACAAATGCACAGGTATTGGATGGGGGACACATGGTTCAGCAGTATTACAGATGAAAAGGACCTTGGGGTTATTGTTCAGCATAAGTTGAACATGAGCCAGCAGTACAATGCTGCAGCTAAGAAGGTAACTGCTACCTTAGCCTGCATTAATAGAAGCATAGTTTCCAAGCTGAGGTAAGTAAGAGATGCACTATATTCTACACTGGTAAGGCCTCATCTGGAGTACTATGTTCAGTTCTGGCACCTCATTTTAAGAAGGAGATAGACAAGTTGGAGCAAGTTAAAAGAAAGACAATGAGAGTGATAAGAGGTATGGAGAACAAAACATATGCGGGGAGGTTGAAGGAGCTAGGCATGGTCAGCTTGGTGAAGAGAAGACTGAAGGGTGATATGATTGCCTCAAGGGCTGTCACAGAGAGGAAGGGGCAGGCATGTTCTCTGCTGCTCAAGAGATCTAATGGTTTTAAGTTACAAGACACTAGATTTCAACTGAACATTATAAGGAACTTCTTGACAGTGAGGATGGTTCAGCACTTAAAATGGAGGGATTAATCCAATTCTAAAGCAAAAGTTGCATAAATGAGTTTTTAACCCTTAGACAGCAAAGACCTGGGGTAGACTAATCTAATCTAATTACATCTCTATGGTAATCATTGTTCTGTCCTCCTTTCCTTGATTTTGTCATTTAATCATTATGCTCACGTCATGGCCCCCACATCCTAAAGCGGGCCCTCAGGCCAGGATCTTTGGTGGGGGCCCTACCTACCAATAAGGTTAAGGGCAGTGAGATGCTCTACAGGATTTAAAATAAAAATTAAAATAAATCAGTTTAAATGATGACACCAAAGTAATATTTACATTTATTTTTTAAAAAACTAAATGGATTTACATAATAAAAACTTACAATAATATCATGCCAGGGAACCCTCCTAATCCTGGGCGCCCAGGCCCCCAGGCTAGAGCTCTGTCATCCCCCTCTTGTGCGGGCCATGGCTAATGTCCTATTTTTCCTATGAAAAATTCATAGAATCGTAGGATCATAGAATTGGAAGAGACCACATAGTCCAACCCCATCATGCAAGAATACATAACTAAAGCACTCCCAAAAGATGGCCATCCAACTTCTGTTTAAAAACCTCCAAAGAAGGAGACTCGACCACACTCCCAGGCAGTGCATTCCACTGCCAAACAGCTCTTACCATCAGGAAGTTCTTCCTAATGTCTCGGTGGAATCTCTTTTCTTATACTGTAGTTTGAATCCATTGTTCCCTGTCCTAGTGTTTGGAGCAAAAGAAAACAAGTATGCTCCATCTTCTACATGACATGCCTTCAACATGACTATTTATTTATTTATTTATTTAAATATTGTATCCCACTCTTGAGATCTCAGAGTGGAAGAAAGACAAAACAATATAAAGAATTTAGACAATTCAAAATTAAAATCAATAAATTAATATAAACAAGATAAAATAATATAAACAAGATAAAATAATATAAACAAGATAAAAATAAATTAATATAAACAAGATAAAAACTATTATATACTTAAAAACAAGTTAAAATAGCTTTAAAAGGCTAAAAGATTTTTTTTAAAAAAATAATAACCATGTACATGCATAGAGGTGAATTCGGCTTCACTGGAACAGACAATGATGATGGGGAAAGTAGAGGGCCATTGGAAAAGGCAAAGGCCATACTAATCAGTCAGGGAAGCCATGGCTGCCCTCATTTTGCAAGTCCAGAGTTAATAACAGGGTCTCTTGGAGGTGCCTCATTCATGGGGTCACCATAAATCATAAACAAAATAAAATGGGGTCACCATAAGTCATATTCAGCTTGTAGCACATGGCCACAAGTTTGGACTTCTAACCCAAGATGTGCCATTTCCAAGGGAACAGTCTGGTTTGAAGTTTGTGCTCAGCTTTGAAGCCTACTGGGGTACTACTGGACCAATTCCTACAGTAGTCTCAGCTTTACTAACCTCACAGGCTCATTAGACTCTTTTGTCCATTTAGCCAAATATAGAGTAGCCCAACATAATTGGGTTTGGGGGGGGGGGTTTAACAGTTTTTTTAAAAAAAACAAAAACAAAAAACCTGGGGGGTTTGGTTTAAACCAGGTGGGGGTTTTTTTGTTTGTTTGTTTTTTGTTTTTGTTTAAAGCAGTTTGGGGGGTTTTGCATTAAAACCAATATAGGACTAAATCAGAAAATTCAGTAGCAAAATGCAGTTCAGATGTTATGGCTACAAGCTTAAATAATAATTGTAATTTTAAAAAATGGCTCGTTTAAAGCAAGTTATTTGGGTTGAACTTATGTTAATTGACAGATATATTTTTTTCTGAGTAGTATTTCTTGCACTATAAAAGAATAACTGATTTCTAAAAACCAGGAGTGGTGTGTGTTTTTTTAAAAGTCATTTGGTTTGAACCATGATTTAAACCAACCTACTTTAAACCAGTCAACCCTGATAAAAAAAGTCATGTCTTGACCTGGAGCCAAAAACAGTATCGGCACCAGACAGACCTCCAAGCGGAGGGCGTTCCACAAGTGGTCTTCCCCATTTGCTCCCACTGGTGGTACACCAGAGGAGGGCCCCTCTGATAATTTTCAGTCTTTGAGGAGGCATATATAGGGAGAGTTATCTCTTCAACTATCAAGGTCCCAAACTGTTTAAGGTTTTTAACAAAATCACCAGCACCTCGAATTTAGACCAGAAGTGAATTGACAGCCATCACAGTTCCTTTAAAACCAGTGTTATATTTCATTTGTATGTGTTGTCTGAATGGTTAACAGGTCACCTGTCCATCTTCTCTTCTCCAAGCTAAACATGCTCAGCTGTTCCTCATAAGCCTTGGTTTCCAAACCTTTTAGCAACTTGGTTGTGAGTCATGTTTGCCTTCTGAATCCTGTGTCCAAGGGCAGCATCAGGAGCCAGCATCCTCAAGATGCCAGCATTGGTCCGGTGGTAAATTTCAAGGCACAGCTGCTCCTTATGACAAGCTCCCAAGTAAAGTCCAAAAATGCAGGAAGCTGTATTGATCCATATTAACAAAGCTAGCAGTTTCCATCCCCACTGGACCACCACACAAAAAAAATGTGCATTGCAGCAGGGACACATTCACAATACACTGCTGCTGGAAAAATCCATTTTCCCTCCCAGGTGGGGAATAATGCAGACAGCGTGCCATATCTGGCTCATCTGTGACTCCAGGAAAAACTCCACCACCACCACCCCTTAGGGAGTTCCCTAAGCCCTAAGAGGGGTGGGGAAAATATTTGCCAAAAATCTGAGAATTGCACCTTTGGAAGTCCCTAAGGCACTTCCTCTGGTAGGAAGCCACCTGTCCCTGGGTGAAGTTCATTTGCATGTGTTGAGTTTTTATTTTGGTGTTTTCCAGGACTGGTAGCCAAACTTTGTTTACTTTTAGGGTTTCCTCTTTCCTGTTGAAGTTGTCCAGGTGTTTGCAGATTTCAATAGCTTCCCTAATCATTCTGACCAATCATCACCCAGGACAAAAAAGAAGCACAATAAAAACATTGGTAGATTGCACAAAAAGGATCTGTGAACCCCACTACCTGGAGGACGTACTGAAACATCTAAATTGGGCTCTACAGGCTAATGGTTACTCCAGCTCAGACATCGCAAGAGCAGCCAGACCCAGGAAAAACCACAGGAGTGAAGAACAACAACCACCCAAAGGGAAGGTATTTTTACCATACCCCAAAGGAGTCACAGACAGAATAGGGAAACTGATGAGGAAACACAACCTCCAAACAATCTACAGACCAACCAAGAAAATCCAAGAAATTCTGCGCTCAGTGAAGGACAAAGCAGACCCTCTCACAGCCGCAGGAGTTTACCACATGCCATGCGGCTGCGGACAAGTCTACATAGGGACCACAAAATCATAGAATCATAGAATCATAGAATCATAGAATCATAGAATCATAGAATTGCAGAGTTGGAAGAGACCACGAGGGCCATCCAGTCCAACCCCCTGCCACGCAGGAAATCACAATCAAAGCATCCCCGACAGATGGCCATCCAGCCTCTGTTTAAAGACCTCCAAGGAAGGAGACCCCACCACGCTCCGAGGGAGTGTGTTCCACTGCCGAACAGCTCTGACTGTCAAAAAGTTCCTCCTCATGTTGAGGTGGAATCTCTGTTCCTGGAGCTTGCACCCATTGCTCCGTGTTCCCGTCTCTGGAGCAGCAGAAAACAAGCCTGCTCCATCCTCAGCGTGACATCCCTTCAAATACTTAAACAGGGCTATCATATCGCCTCTAAACCGTCTTTTTTCCAGGCTAAACATACCCAGCTCCCTAAGTCTCTCCTCATAAGGCATTGTTTCCAGACCTTTCACCATTTTAGTTGCCCTTCTCTGGACACGCTCCAATTTGTCAATATCCTTTCTGAATTGTGGTGCCCAGAACTGGACACAGTATTCTAAGTGAGGTCTGACCAAGGCAGAATAGAGTGGCACTATTACTTCCCTTGATCTAGACACTATACTTCTATTGATACAGCCCAAAATTGCATTGGCCTTTTTAGCTGCCGCATCACACTGTTGGCTCATGTTCAACTTGTGGTCTACTAGGACTCCTAGATCCCTTTCGCACATAGTCTCATTCAGCCAGGTCTCTCCCATCCTATATTTATGCATTTCATTTTTCCGCCCTAAATGCAGTACTTTACATTTCTCCGTATTGAATTTCATTTTGTTAGCTTTGGCCCAGCTCTCCAGTCTATCCAGGTCATTCTGAATTTTGATCCTGTCCTCTAGGGTATTAGCTACTCCTCCCAATTTGGTGTCATCTGCAAATTTGATAAGTATGCCCCTAATTCCCTCATCTAAGTCATTGATAAAGATGTTGAATAGCACTGGGCCCAGGACAGAACCCTGTGGCACCCCACTGGTCACATCTTTCCAAGACGAAGAGGAGCCACTGCTGAGCACCCTTTGGGTTCGGCCGGTCAACCAATTACAAATCCATTGAACAGTTAACTTGTCTAGCCCACATTCTACAAGCTTGTTTGCAAGAATGTCATGGGGAACCTTGTCAAAGGCCTTACTGAAATCAAGGTATGCAATGTCCACAGCATTCCCTTCATCTACCAAGCTGGTAACTTTATCAAAAAATGAGATCAGATTAGTCTGGCATGACTTGTTTCTCTGAAACCCATGCTGACTTTTTGTGATTATGGCATTGCCTTCTAAATGTTCACAGACTCTCTGTTTAATGATCTGTTCTAGAATCTTCCCTGGTATTGATGTCAGACTAACTGGACGATAGTTGTTGGGATCCTCTTTTTTCCCCTTTTTGAAGATGGGAACAACGTTTGCCCTCCTCCAGTCTGCTGGGACTTCTCCTGTTCTCCAGGAGTTCTCAAATATTATTGCCAATGGCTCTGAGATTATATTTGCCAGCTCTTTTAATACTCTTGGATGTAGTTCATCTGGTCCTGGAGATTTAAATTCATTTAGATTAAGAAGGTATTCCTGTACCACCTCTTTACTTATTTTCAGCTGGATTTCCCCTATTGTGTCCTCTGTTCCATTTTCCTCAGGTTGGTCCTCCTTTTCCTTTTCTGAAAACACTGAGGCAAAGAAGGTGTTGAGTAATTCTGCCTTTTCTCTGTCCCCTGTTAGCATTTTGCCATCTTCTCCACGTAGCGGCCCTATCATTTCCTGCTTCCTCCTTTTGCTGCGGACATACCCAAAAAAACCCTTTTTATTGTTCTTAACCTCCCTAGCAAGCCTGAGCTCATTCTGCACTTTAGCTTTTCTGACTTTACTCCTACACGTGTTCGCTATCTGTTTGAATTCTTCTTTGGTGATTTCCTCCCTTTTCCATTTCCTATACATGTTCCGTTTAAAACTTAGCACCATTGAAAGTTCTTTAGTCATCCATCCTGGTTTCTTGAGACACCTCCCATTTTTCTTCCTCAATGGTACTGTTTGAAATTGTGCCTTCAGTATCTCCCTTTTGAGAAAGTCAAAACCGTCTTGAGGTCCCTTCTCTTTTAGTATTCTTGACCATGGGATCATCCCCAGTATTTCCCTGAGTTTATTGAAATCAGCTCTCCTAAAGTCAAGAATGCGTGTCTGACTATGCCTGGCTTCTCCTTTCCATTGTATAACAAACTCCAGGAGAACATGATCACTCTCACCTAAGGATCCCACCACTTGCACCCCATTAACAAGGTCGTCTCTGTTGGTTAGGATCAGATCTAAAATAGCTGACCCCCTTGTTGCCTCTTCCACCTTTTGGACCATGAAATTGTCTTCCAGGCATGTAAGGAATTTGCTAGACCTTGTAGTTTTGGCTGAGTTAGATTGCCAGCAAATATCAGGATAGTTGAAGTCACCCATCACTACTACATCTCTCCTTTCTGCATGTATGTTCATCTGTTCTAGAAAGGCAACATCCAATTCCTCCGTCTGATTTGGGGGTCTGTAGTAGAGTCCCACAATAACATCCCTGTTGTTTCCCTCCCCTTTAATTTTTATCCAGATGCTCTCCACCTGGCTTCCAGTATTGATGTCATGGATCACTTCACTGGTGTAAATATCCCTGACATATAATGCTATTCCTCCTCCTTTCCTGTTTGGCCTGTTTCTCCTATAAAGGTTATACCCCTCTATTCCTACATTCCAATCATGAGACTCGTCCCACCAGGTTTCAGTAACGCCTATTATATCATATTTGTTTTGTAGTGCAAGGAGTTCTAGTTCATCTTGCTTATTTCCCATGCTCTGTGCATTAGTGTAGAGACATCTGAGACCATGTGTTCCCTTTACTTCCTCCCTGTGCAAGTTTTTTTGCCTCCCACTGTTGGGTCCTTGCGCTGTTTGCCTTGTTCCCTCTATGACAGTTTGACTATTTTCTCCAGCCCTTTTGCCTTCCAGAATACTGTCTCCCTCCCCCATTTGACTCAGTTTAAAGCCCTCCTGATCAAATTCTTGAGAGTGTTGGCAAAAATGTTTCTTCCAACTGTTGTAAGATGCACCCCATCTCTTGCCAGAAGTCCCCCTGCATGGAAGCGCAGTCCATGATCCAAGAATCCAATTTGTTCTCGGCGACACCATCTACGGAGCCAGTTGTTTACGTCGGCTATTTTCCTCTCCCTTCTTGGACCATGCCCTTCAACTGGCAGAAGAGACGAGATGACCACCTGTGCGTTCATTTCTTTCAGCTTCCTCCCCAGGGCCTCATAATCTCTTCTGATCTTGGGAAAGCTGTGCCTTGCAGTATCATTGGTTCCCACATGGACCAAAAGGAAGGGGTAATGATCTGTAGGCTTGATGAGTCTTGTCAGCCTCTCGGTCACATCACAGATCTTTGCCCCAGGGAGACAACACACCTCCCGAGTCATCTTGTCAGGCCCACATACCACTGCTTCTGTACCCCTCAGCAAGGAGTCCCCCACCACCACCACACGCCTCCGCTGAGGCTTCGCAGCTGCTGTTCCTTGCGGTGGTCCTCTCAAGGTCCCCTGCTCTACCCCTGAAGTCTGTCCATGCTGTTCTTCCTCATTGTCCTTGATAAGGGAAAGGGCTTCAAATCGATTCTGTAGCTGCAAGCTGCTGGAAGAATCCCTGGATTTTCTTGTTCTGTGTGTGACATTCCTCCAGCTGTCTACTTCCTGTGTCCGTGAAGTGACCCTCTCCTCCACAGCCACTTCCTCTGTGCGGTCCCCATCCAAGAGTGTTCGTTCTGTTCTGTCCAGGAAAACCTCTTGCTCCCGAATCTGTTGAAGTGTAGCTACCCGTGTCTCCAGCTGCTGTACTTTCTCCTCCAAGAGGGCTACCAGCTTGCATTTGGTGCAGGTGAAGTTCTCCACGTCTTTAGACAAGAATAGAAACATCGCACAAGTGTTGCAAGTGACTGCTGCAGTCCCCTCAGTGTCCATGATGAGAGCTTTTAGGTAATCTAAGAACTCTTAGTTAACGCTGAGAATGCTAAGCTGTACTTTTAGGTCTGCTGTATTTTTGTTTGGTTACTGAAATTCGCGCGCTGTTAGGCGCTTGCCTCTGGCTCTTGAGGGTAAAAGGGGAAGTTCAGAAGTTCAAGCCCCTCAGCAACAAGCAGCCTCTCCCAACAGTTTTTTAAAAAAGTTTTAAAAGTTGCTTCCTTCTTCTCCCTGGCAGGAAACTGGCAGGAAACTTGCTGTCCAGAAGCTGCTCTCCTTCTCTCTGGCAGGAAACTGGCCTGGAAAGCCTCTGCAAGGACTTATATAGAGCTAGGCTCCCAGCTCCACCCCCTAATGACTCACAGGTGTGACTCACAGGTGTGACTCACAGGAAGGCCTCTGGCTCTTGAGGGTAAAAGGGGAAGTTCAGAAGTTCAAGCCCCTCAGCAACAAGCAGCCTCTCCCAACAGTTTTTTAAAAAAGTTTTAAAAGTTGCTTCCTTCTTCTCCCTGGCAGGAAACTGGCAGGAAACTTGCTGTCCAGAAGCTGCTCTCCTTCTCTCTGGCAGGAAACTGGCCTGGAAAGCCTCTGCAAGGACTTATATAGAGCTAGGCTCCCAGCTCCACCCCCTAATGACTCACAGGTGTGACTCACAGGAAGGCCTCTGGCTCTTGAGGGTAAAAGGGGAAGTTCAGAAGTTCAAGCCCCTCAGCAACAAGCAGCCTCTCCCAACAGTTTTTTAAAAAAGTTTTAAAAGTTGCTTCCTTCTTCTCCCTGGCAGGAAACTGGCAGGAAACTTGCTGTCCAGAAGCTGCTCTCCTTCTCTCTGGAGAGCAAGTGTCTGGAGAGCAAAATGCAGTGTTCAAACACGAATCAAGGAACATGAGAGACATCTCATTTGAAATGTGCTGGAGGAGCATTATGCAGATGCCATGGACTGGCAAACAGACAATCAATGGGTCTGAGAACAAATCAAGCCTGAACTCTTACCAGAAGCCAAAATAACTAAACCGAAGCAATCGTACTATGGACATATTGTGAGACAACATGACTGAATGGAAAAGACAATAATACTCTGCAGAAGTGGAAGGCATCAGGAAAACAGCAAGACTACATTAAAGATGGATTTACTTGATGAAGGAAGCAACAACCTTGGGTTTGCAAGACCTGGAGCGTGTCTAAACAGTGGAAATACTCCTCATGGAATTCGAAGAGATTATCTTTTGTCCAAATGAGATCCCACGGTGATTCACTGTATTTGGAAGGAGGGGGCCGAAAACATCATATACTGCACAGGAAAAAGTTTTGTGGCTTTCCTGATTTTTAAAAAAATAATGTAAGGGAAATGCGCACTCCTGCTCGTTGGGTCAACCAATTAGGATCATAGTACATTCCCAAATAAGAGCAGAAGTGGAAAACTGATTGGTTGGACATGCACGGGGGGCAGAGCTTGCTAGCAACAAACTGGTCAGAACCGCCATGTTGGATTTTTGCAGTAGCAATCGTGCACTTTTTGCGGCGCTAAGGCAATGAAACAGTATTTTAAGGCTTATTTAAGGGGAAGGTCACACTTCTGCACCTTCGCTTTACTGTTTAAAAATATACTGTTCAGCAGCGGCAACTTGTAGAGAATAAAAATGCAAGCAATTCACTCGTGGCCACTATCTTGATTCGTAGGCATGCCTCCATGTGAACATCAAACACAGATAGCTTCGCATATCAGCAATTTTGCCAAAGGACTGTGGAGACAAATGAACACTGCTGTAAATTTGCCTCATCTAGATAAGCCCCTGAGTAGAGCTGTTGATTACCATGGTTCATGAAGATCTCTCATTCATTGAGTTGCCATAAGTGAAAGCCAGCTGGAAGTCTAATAACAACAACAATCTGAGCATGTTTTGGACAGCATAGCCAGGTTGGCTGGGGAATTCTGGGAGCTGCAGTACAAAAAGCTAATCTTTTCCCTCCCTAGTTCTATCTTTGTGAGGAATTTGAGTTTGTGACCCATGCAAGTACAATGCCCCCCTTGTTATGAAACTGGACTGGACTGCCATGGACTTTTATGCACATGGTTACATATATGAGCAGCACTGTAAAGAGCTATCATGATCGCCATTACTGGAAGTGCACAGTTGGAAGGTTCTTGGCACAAAGAATGTCTTCTTACTCTAACATCGTCACTCCTCTTCCTCAGTGATTTTTAACATATTTGCCTGATGAAGAAGCCAGTCCAGCTTCAAAAACTTGCATGATGTATTTTGTGCTTTTTTAGTTGGCCCAATAAAGGTATCACTGTTTTGTGGGTTGTGGATTTTACTGTAGTTTGAACCATATCAGTTCTGGAACCCTAGTAACTGTACAGCAAACAGAACCAGACATAATCTAAACCAGTGGTTCTCAGCCTTTGGTCTCCAAATGTTCTGGACTTCAACTCCCAGAATGCCTAACCCTTGGCCATGCTGGTTGCAGGTTCTGTAAACTGAAGTCTACAGCATCTAGAGGACCACAGATTGAGAACCACTGCTCTAAACCAGAGGTGGGAATAATTGCAGCCCTCCAAATGTTGTGGAAATGCATCTCCCAGCAGCCCTAGCCACTATAGCCAATGGTGAGAAATGCTGGGAGGTGTAGTCCAACATCTAGAGGGCCACACAGTTCCCACCCTGATCTAAACAAAAATATGTGGCATTATGCTTTCAATTTTAACCTTTTGTAATTGAGATAGAACAATAAGAACAAAATCAGTACACACACATATACATATTATAGATTCTAAAGCATAGGTTTAGTACAGACAAAACCCACATCTCCTCATTTGGACAGAACAAAGAGCCAAACGCCCTGTGACCTCACCCACAGCAGACCCAGTTTCTCCATTAATGAGCAACTTTTAATTTTTCCTCATACAGATAGATAGATAAGACAATTTAACAACATTTTTTAAAAAGGGAGTGAGGGTGGTATAAAAGTAACATGTAAGAACTAAGTCCTGTCAACAGTGATGGGGGTTGCCAGGCAACCAGGAGGCAGAGATGAGAGATAATAAGGAAGAGGGCCAAAGTCACAGAGGTGTCAGTGACAACTGGAGGAGGCTGAGAAGAGGTTCTGGTTTGCTGGACAGAATTAACCCCGTGTGCTCCTTAAAGCACGGGAAAATAGAAGGAGAGAGCAGAGCAGGCAAAAACAACCTGCGTGATGCTGTCAAAGATTCCCAGAATTCACACAAAGCTAAGGTTCTTGGGCCAGAGCTCAAAACAGTAGCAGGCCATAACCCTCTTGGCTGACAGTTATTTCTAGAGCCATGGATTTAATCTAGGCATCCCTTTCAAGGAGAAACCCCTTGCCATGGTCAAAGGGACCTGTGCTCCCCTGTCAGTTGGACAAGAAATCAAAATGTAACAAAAGTGTGAAGCAGACTTAGAGAAAAAAATGGGAATGTGAAAAGGGTTGCCAGATTGAAAACTGGAGATGGCTTCTCTATCTTTAAAGGTTGTGTAAGACACTAGATCCTGTCTGATCTTGGAAGCTAAACAGGGTCAGCTCAGGTTAGTGCTTGGATGGGAGTCTGCCAATGAATACCAAGTGCTGTAGACACTATTTCAGAGGAAGGAACTGGCAAAACCACCTCTGATGATTCCTTGCCTAAGAAAATCCTGTGAAATTCATGGGGTTACCATAAATTGACAGGTGACTTAAAGGCACATGTGTGTGCATGGAGAGAGAGAGAGAGAGAATTTCAGCAGGTGTTGCTTGTCATCCAGCCAGGTAACAAGAAACACCTTGGGCGAATCTACACTACACAAATTAATCCAGTTTGAAACTGGATTATTTGCATGGCTCCTTCCTACAGAATCCTGGGATTTGTAGTTTTACAAGGTCTTTAGACCTCTCTGCCAAAGAGTGCTGGTACCTCACCAAACTACAAATTCCAGGATTCCACAGGAAGGAGCCATGCAAATAATCCAGTTTCAACCTGGATTATTTCTCTAGTGTGGACACCCCCCTGCTGAAATTCCCACTTCTACACAACCATTAAAGGTACAGAGCTCTCTTTAATTTTTACTCTGGGGCAACCCTAAGTATGATGCAGCAGCAAAATGATCACAAGTAATCCTAACCAGCTGATAGTACGTTGCCCTACCCTGATCTGTAAAAATTACATAAGGCTGTCAGCCCATCACAATATGGAATACCAAACAGTAAAGGGTTTTAATATTCCCCAAGGCTTCAAAAGGAAATTTGTTCAAAAATAATTTCATGCTAAGCTGCTATGTTTGAAATTTTTCCAAGAAGACATATAGGGAGAGGATACTATCCCTGTTGTGTATCTGTCTGCCATGGAAATCAAGGCATAGGCATTTTGCAAGGAAAAAAATACTGGCTGAGATCCTACATTGGGTTTGTGTAGCAAAAATCTTTGCATGTGGAGTTATGCACTGACTATGCCAGTGATGAGCAACCTTTTGAGCTTGGTGTGTCAAACTTCACCAAAAAACAGCATAACTCAGATGGTGTGTCACTTTGAGGAAAAAACATTATCGTGATATTTATTGTTTAAATAACATAACTGTATACAGTTGCCCCTCCACATTCACAGCTTTCACTCTTGTGGTTTTGATTATTCACGGTTTGCTCAGCAAGCACCCCATTTAAATCAGCTTCTCTCCCTACCACTCAAGGAAGAGGAGCTGATTTAAACGGAGTGCTTGCTGAGCAAGCCAGGTGCTCAATTCCCCGCTCTCCTGGGCTTGGCAAGCCCTAGGAGAGCAGGGAGTTGGCGGGAAAGGTGCTGTTTAGCCCCACCCGCCCTTCTCAATGCCACTATTCAGCTTTCTAAGACTTGTTGCAGCTTTGGGAGGGTGGGGGTGGCTGAAAAGCCTCTACACCGTGCTCCCTCCACCCCTCCCAACCTTCCCAAAGAGGCTATATGGGGCTCTCAATCCCCAGAGTCCCTTTGGGAAGCCCAGGGAGAGGCTAGCCAGACTCCCTATTGCCCTCCTGTGGCGTTCTCTGGCCTTCCTGAGGGGGCTCTGGGGTTTCAAAGCCCTGGAGCTCCCTCCGGAAGGCCGGGGAAAGGCTAGGCAGACTCTGCCCCCCCTACCCGCTGCCTTCCCCAGCCTCCCCAAGGTGCTCCGGGGCTTCAAAGCCCTGGAGCCCTCTCGAGAAGGCTGGGGAGAGGCTGGGAAGACTCCCAACTGAACAACTGCTGCCTTCGCCAGCCTTTCTGAGGCAGTTCCAGGGCTTCAAAGCCTCAGAGCCCCCTCAAGAAGGCTGGGGAGACTCCCGCCTGCCCGCCCACTGCCTTCCCCGGTCTTTCCGAGGCGGCTCCAGGGCTTTGAAGCCTCAGAGCCCCCTTGGCTTCCGGGGAGAGGCTGGGCAGAATCCCTCCCTCCCTCCCACTGCTTTCCCTGGCCTCCCTGAGGCGGCTCTGGGGTTTCAAAGCCCTGGAGTCCCCTCGGGAAGGCCGGGGAGAGGCTGGGGAGACTCCCGCCCACCTGCCGCCTTCCCCGTCTTTCTGAGGTGGCTCCGGGTAAGCACGGCAGGCCTTGGGGGGGTGGCCAGGTGGGGGAAGGCTCCACCACCCGCCTCCCTAAAGTGGTGATCGGGGCTTCGTAAGCCCCACCCAACACTTTCCTCCACCCTCCCTAAAGTGGCGACCGATCACCACTTTAGGGAGAGTGTTGAGGTTGCGGGCGGGGGGGGAGGAGGCCTACGGACGCGTGTCACCTCAAATGGCTACGCGTGTCAGTGCTGACATGCGTGTCATAGTTTCGCCATCACTGGACTATGCTATACAACCCTTGTGTTAAATGTCAGTGTTGTGCAACTGCAACAAGACACCAAATGGGCAACCAACAGCATATATGAATTCATGAGTCACATGCAAGGCCCACCCATGTGCAATGATGCCACATGTGTAACTCTGCTTCTGTAACCTTGAATTGAATGCAGACAGGCTGCATCAGACAGAAATGTCTAGCCACTTCTGTAATTTATGCATGCGCAAGACACCGACAGGACTCCAGCTATGGTAGCCCTTAACAAGGCAGTCGTCTTTGTTTGCAAAACTGGGTTTATGCTCCAATATTAGTATTTTTTGGGGGGGGGGGTTAATACTCAGCTGCAGTGTCACCTGATCAGGATGTTTTTTCTTGGTTCACTGAAGCAAACCATCTTCCAAAGGCCAATGAATTTGCCCTCTGCATTCTAGTTGAAGCCTCCTTTTTCTTTTCTTTATTCCCTTTTTTGCTAACAGTGTGTGTGTGGGGGGGTGAGACTGTGGAACATGTGTGAAAAGAAGTGTATCCACCCATCGTTCGTGGCCAGAAATATTATTAGAAGGCTAAAATGACATTGGCTCCAATTCGCTGGCAGTCGATAAGTGCAGAAGTGACATCCCTCCCCATCCGAAAAGACCAAACCCTCCTGGAGGATCTTGCTAATAAGAAGTGAGAGCGCTACTGGTGCTCTTTTCCTCCTGCCAGTGGCTTGCATTCAGAAATGCTCCCATCCCACGCCATTCAAGCCTGGTGTTCCTTTTATCTAGTGCCCCAGGGCAAGGCGAAAGGCATTCAGCATGGAAAGCCAAAGCAGATTTCCCCTTGCCCTTGTGCCAATTCTTGAGGCTGGGGAAGGGAGGGAATAATAATAAAATTATAGTCACAATGGAAACAGTCTTGTGAGTAGAAGGTTAGCTATATACAGTATTTCCTTCCTTCTCTCTCTCTCCCTCTCTCTCCAGTTTGTGGGTACATTATGCACTTGCACCCACTTTGCAATCCTTCTGCCTCAGGGTGACAGATTCTAAGAGAAAGCCTTGCATGCAAGGCATATGGCAAAAACCCTTCCAAGGCCACCTGGTGGTTTATCTCTTGACCGTGCATGCTAATGTTCTCTGTGCAGCTGCCCATCAGCTAGCAAAAAGCTGGAGAGGGGAAAGGAAATAGTCATTATCCCTGTGTTCTCTGTTACACAGGGCTCCCATGCATTTTTTTTTGCATTTTTTTTATTTAAATAATAACAGTATATACACAATCCATTTCTATTGTACATAGAGAAAAAAGAAAAGAGATAAAGAAAGAAAGAAAATTACATCACTTTATCTTTTTTTTTTTTTCTAATCTCTCTTTAACACTTACAATTCTACATTCCTCCAAAGCTATTGTGTTGGTGACTTTGGGTGTACGTGCATGCACACGTTTATTCATTACTTTTATTTCTACCACAAGGAGCATCCTTGGCAGCATGTGTACCATTCTCTCCTGCCCTGTAGCCCTGGGGCTGCCAGTTCAAATCCCCATGGAACTGTTGCCAAAGATGAGTGGGAGATAGGATTGCTAGGTGAAATAAGGGGCAGGGCTCCTATACCTGTGATGATTGTGGCAAAGAGGGAATTTCATCAGTTGTTGCTGGTTAAAGGTATTGGAGCCCTCTCCAGTTTCAAGCGGGAGGTCATACCTAGCAAGGATCAGGCAGCATCAGGCATTGTGAAAAATGTCTGCCTGAGACTCTGGAGATTATGTTGGGCTACTCTATATTTGGCTAAATGGACAAAAGAGTCCAATGAGCCTGTGAGGTTAGTAAAGCTGAGACTACTGTAGGGATTGGTCCAGTAGTACCCAGTAAGCTTCAAGGTTGAGCACAAACTTCAAATCAGACTGTTCCCTTAGTAATGGCACATCTTGGGATAGAAGTCCAAACTTGTGGCCATGTGCTACAAGTTGAATCTGACTTATGGTGACCCCATTTTATTTTGTTTATGATTTATGGTGACCCCATGAATGAGACACCTCCAAGAGATCCTGTTATTAACTCTGGACTTGCAAAATGAGGGCAGCCATGGCTTCCCTGACTGAGTAGTATGGTCTTCGCCTCTTCCAATGGTCCTCAACTTTTCCCATCATCATTGCCTGTTCTAGTGAGTCATGTCTTCTCATGATATGTCAAAGTTTGGTACCTCAGTTTAGACAGGAAATAGATTTAGGGGTTAGCTATGTTGATCATACAGCAAAATGCAACAAAATCCACAATTCACATCGGGCAAAGATGTTAAAATTAATACAAGAGAAGAAAGGTGACAATGTTTAGAGTCACAGGCCTACATTTTGTCTCAGATATTATTTCTGTTGTTAGTTAAGATGGTTTAGAGGGATCTCAGTGCTGGCAGAGGCCACTCCCCTCCTTGGCCATGTGGGGACCAGGAACAAAGGGCAATAAAAAGACAGGTAATTATATTCTGTAATAAATTTTGTAATGAAATGGTGTTGAAACATCACCTTGCTTCTCCTGTATGACTTTTAACATCCTTGTCTGATGAAGAAGCTAGTGAAACTTCAAAAGTTTGCATGGTTTATTTCATGAATTTCAGTTGGCCAATAAAAGTATCACTCTTTTGTGGCTTTCAGTTTAGACATTTAGAGTCCAGGTTTCATTAGAAGTCTGAGCTATTAAGACAATATGTTCAATGGAAAGCTTGTTGAAATGCCTGCAACCTTAGCAGGGTTTAATTTTATCCTCCTATGGGCACCATGGACTGCGAAAAAAGACAAAAGAATCTTTGAGCAAATCAAGCCTGAACTCTCATTAAAAGCTCAGATGACTAAACTGAGGCTGTTGTACTTTGGACATATCATGAGGTAATATGACTCATCCAAAAAGACAATAATGCTTGGAGAAGGAAAAGAGAAAGATCTCACTATAGGTCAATCAAGGAAGCTATGGCCCTGAGTTTGCAACACCAAAACAGGGCTGTTGAGCACCTGGGGCTCTTGGAACCACCTTAGATTGAAGCCAACGTGATGGCAAATATAGGTTGACTATCCTTCATCCTAAATGCTTGGGACCAAAAGTGTTGCATATTTTGGATTTTTTTCAGTTTTTGGAATATAGTAGGACCCTAGTATCCACTGATTCATTACCCACTGATTCAATTATCCACAGGACACAAAACAGCACACCTACCATAGACTCTTCCTAGAAAATGTGTCCTTTCTAGCCATTTTCTAGGTCCTCCAAGGCAACTCTATGGTATTTTAAACCCATTATTTTCAATAGTGTTTGCTATTATCCACGGTTTTTTGGTATCCACGCCCCCCCAGAACCAATCCCCAGTGGATATGGGGGTCCTACTGTATAGTACAAGTACCTATATATAAAATGGCGTAGGGCAGCAGCAGAGGCGGCGGTAAGCCCCAGCTATTAGGCATATATTCTTCAGGCTCCGCCATGTCCTGGGAAAAGAGAAGAGCAAGAGGGATGGAGATGGCTCAGCCAAGTTTGTGGCCAAACTTTGCACAAGCAGTGGTCATGGTGGTGGTGGTGGTGGTTGCTGCTGCTGCTGCTATTCCTCCACTGCTGCCACCCAGCCAAAGTGAGGTCTAGAGTGGGATATGGCAGCGGCAGCTGCTGGAAACTGTCTCTAGCCTTGGAGAAAGCCACACACACACACACACACACACAAAACAACAACCCCTCTCTCCTCTCCCTGTTGCTTCAACTGCCAGAGTCCAGATCCCAGTCAGTGCCTTTTCTACCCAAGTCTTCTGTGGGTGAGAACTCAATAATTGCAGCCAACTCCAACAGCAGTGGTGGTAGAGCTGCCAGATGCCCGCTTCCACTTAGAGGCAGAAGCTGTGGTGCTACTGCTCAGTCATTTGGCAAGAGAGAGATGCAAGGATCTATTAAATGGCAGGAGGTGTGGATTCCAGCAGTTTCACAGATCCTTGTGTTTCTCTCCATCCACATCTTTGTCCAGCCTTGCAAATACAGTACAGGTATATACATGCTGTAGCTCCAAACGTTTTGGGATTTTGATCACTTTGGATTTTGGAATTTCGGATAAGCGATACTCAACCAGTAACAACAAACTCATATAAAAGCCATACATCTGGATTCCCACATGTGCAGTTATCAAATAAGAGTTATCAGTGCCATGTGGAGGGAGGGGGGTGATAGCTTGCTTCTGATAATAAAGACTAAGCATGTCTTCCAGCCAGTAGAGAGGTTACAGCTCAATGGAAAAGTAAATGGTTTTGCATACAGGAGATCCTCAGTTCAATGCTCAGCATCTCCAGGTAGGGCCAAGAAAGAATTTTGCCTGAAATGCTTCAAAGCTGCTGCCAATCAGAGTTGCCAATATTTGGGTTATATGGACCAATGACCACATTCAACCTAAGGCTACAGATCTGGAGAGGCAGATTTATCAGTTTGTCACATCCCAAATTGTACTCTTTTGTAGCCATGTAGAAGGGCAACACAATGCAGTAAATCCCATCCCTTAGTTCAAATGTTCACTATCTCAGACCAATCCACCTAACTCAGGGGTGGAAGGCTTAAGGGGCATATTTCCCCCCAGGAGATCTTGGGCAGCTGCACCTCCTGCAATAAAACAGGCCTCTCCTACACCTGAATTGGTCCAGAGGGGTGCAGAGTGTGGTAGAAATGCACCCCATGCCCCCTAGTGGACATTTGGGGGCATTATTGAAAAATTGTGCAAAAATTGTTTTTGATCCTTGGGAGGCCCAGGGGTCCTCAAAACCTGGTGGAAAAGCCCTCCACACACCCTGGAGTGCACTTTGGGACATTCTGGGGCCAAAAAAAAAGTACTGCCTGGAGGGCCCTGGGGGCCACAAAATGGCCCTGGGTCTGCATGCCGAACATAGGCTACACTTTGCCCATTCCTGACCTAAAAGTACGTTGTTTAGAAACAAGACCAAGACAGAAGTTTAAAGGATTTATTTTGTGTAATGAACAGCACATAATAATGATTAGAATAACGAAGATAATTTAATTAATTAATAATTTCTTTTTCATACCATAAAATTACATTTAGACATGCTAATAAGGACTTAAAAGGTATAGTGGAAATAGAGATGAAAAAATAGAAACTGGAGCTTTTCTTATATTCTTTTTAAGATATAATCGATGTACAAGATAAAGGAAGAAGATGGTAGGGGATGCCAGAAGGTAAGTCAATATTAAAAGATATACATTGATATAATTTGCATGTGTAAGAAGACAGTATACTTGTATTATCAATGCAAAACACTATAATGTAGACTGAAATAACGAAACACAAGGAAAATGTATTAATGACATGGTATTTTTATTTTTTATATATTTTTTGTTAATAAAAATATTTTTTAAAAAAGAAACAAAACCAAGACACAAGAACCCTAATCCAGAAACTTCTTATAAATTTGAAATTTCCTAATGCATGTCTATAGATTCATGGTCTAATTTTGGTGCATTCTGTTTCTGTCTCTCCCAAATTAATCAAAGCTTGGAAAACTTAGTCTTTGGATGACAGGTCCCACCAACCCACCCACTCCTAATTAGCATACTGGCTGTATGTCTCATCCAAAAAACTAATTTTTCCAAGCTTTGAATATATCACCAATAATTAAGGACAAATAAAGACATTACCCAGTCATCCCAGCAGTTTTGGATTTGCGATCTTAAAATCCAAGTTTTTATCCCACTATCAGTTTTTTGTGCTTTTCAAATTATATTATGAATCTGGTTCTAGGCCTCTAATTGTGCTAGAAATGTTTGTTCTGTGGCCATGTCATAATTATGTTTTTACTTCTTCTTTCATTTCTCTATTTAATTTCTGCATCATTTCCCTCTATGAACACTGGCTTGAAGTGACTTAGAATGAAGAGGAAACAAAGACCCACTATCAGTGAAGGAAATAAAATCAATACAAGATAAGATTAGTTAAGACCCACGATCAATGAAGACCCATTATCAATTAAAGAAATAAAATCAACACAAGAGAAGGCTAGTAAAGGAATTCAGGAAGAAAAAAACCAACCGGCCACATAAAACCTAACATGAGGATTTAATATATCCCAATAGGATGAAATAATGAAATAGATGTCCACACCAAGAAAAGTCGATTTCTGAAAGCAGTACAACTCAAGCAAATTAGCAGAGACTTAAATCCAACCACTATCGTAACAAGAGTAGACCCACTAAATCATAAGTGTTGCTTTACCGTTCTATAAGTAATTCAATGGGTACAATCCAGCCAGGACTATCAATTGGATTTAAGACAGACTATGAACCCAGCATAGGGTAGTGGTTTGAGTGTTGGACTATGACTCTGGAGACCAGTGTTCAAATCCCTGCTCAGCCATGAAAATGCACTGAGTGAGCATGGGCAAGTCACACTCTCTCAGCCTCTGAGGAAAGCAATAGCAAAACCCCTCTGTACAAATCTTGCTAAGGAGATTTTCACACGGGGCCAAGATGCCCCGTTACTGCCCCACCACCTCCTGTCCTGCCATGGAATAACATAAATCTTTCACACACTTACCTTAATTCCACAGCAGGAACGGGCTGCCCCTCCCCTTGTTGGCCAGCCGTAAATGCAGCCGCCGTAAGGCTGCTTTTATGACCAGCCATCTGAAACGTTATCACGTTATTACGTGATAACGGCTAGCAGTAGATTTAAAAAATAAAACTCCCCCAAACATAAAATCAGTTCACCAAGCACAAAAACACACTTTAAATCACAGAATCAAAACAGGGAGGGTAAAATAAAGGGTCCCACTTACCTGGATGTCCAAATCGTACCAGGAAGTGCTCAGAATGGACCTCCCCTCTGTAGCTGTCATTTCGGAACAGAAACGGGGCTCCTGTTCACACACCCGTGAGTGCGTGATAACAACGGAATGGGAGGTCTATTCATGATGAAAAATAGTGATTATATTGTTCCAGAACAGTCACAAGAGCAGAATGGATGCAGGACAGAACGGGGTCAACGTCGTCCGAAAGGGAAAACCTTTCCCGATCCTGTTCTGTTCCTGCCATGGGATATATAGCCTGTGTGAAAATCTCCTAAGAAAACCCCCTGATAGGTTTGCTTTAGGGTCACCATAAATTGGAAATGACTTGAAGGCACATAATAACAACAACAAGGCTCTTCCACCAGACTTGGACAACTCATGGCAAATATGGAAAATCCAGGGCACACACGGATTTTACTGTAAGTTTAGACAGTTCCTGATACAAGTCAAAAGTCTACTTATCAGTGGAGAGGGCAATACAGATAACCAAAATATCCTCAGTCATTTACCTCTGCATAAGTTATATTGCTTCTGCTGCTCAAAAGGAAGACAAAGAAGCTAGACAAAGCAATAAAATGTGTCCCCTGACATTTCTGTAGGCCAGCCTTCCCCAACCTGATGCCCTTCATATGCATCATATCACAATTTACACAATCCTCAACCAGTGGCCATACAGACTAAGGAATATGGAATACATAGTCCCACACATCTGGAAGACACCACCATAAGGAAGGCTGGCTTTGCTTATCTAAAACTAAAGATTGCAACTTGATCATTCAGCTTTAACATAAGCAGTTTTGCATCCTGCTGAATTCCAAAATGAATGAGTTAGGCTTCAAATTTCTTTGAACTTGGAGGAAGATATGCATAGAATTGGCTGGCTCAGGTCCACAACTATGTGTTCCACTAGTGTTCTGCACAGAAATGTTATTTTATGTCCATTTTTTTGTTCTTTGTGCAGAAGAAGTCCTGAACTGAAGTTTCTGTCCCATCTAGGGCTCTCCTCAGCAGGGTTTCCAAGATTTCAAATATTTTCAAATATTATTTCCATCCCTATGCAGTGTACACAGTGCAAGTTTTGTGCCCTTTGGCCTAAAATAAAGGGTCGTATAGGGTTTACATTTTCCCCTACAACCACCTTTGCTTTTTGTGAACCTATGCTATATTTCACAGAAAACCTGATCCAGTTTCTAAAAACATAAGATAGCAGTGGATAAAAAACATCCAAGGAAATGCTGCTCTACCCCTTTTTGCGTCAGATTTCTGTAAAATTAGAACCGCTCACTGTGCTGAGCTTAAAATATACCCAGAAACACACCCTGCCCATTGGGCACACCTGCTTTGCCATCCCTTCCCTTCCCTTGCCCCCTTACTTCCCACATCCTCCCTCTCTTAACATGCCAAGTGTCATCTGTTGCAAAGCTGAAGTATTTCCTTTTCTATTCTAATATTTCCTGTGCACTTCCCCCTCCCTATCATAGCTTGTGACCAAAGACATCATGCCAAAAAAAGGCAGGGTGTGTGTGAAGATTTAAAGTTCTACCTCCCCATTCCCCTGCACATAATGAAAACCGTCAATATTTGATGAAGGCAGTTCAGGATCCTGCTTGCCCCTCAGTTTCCCCAGTAAGATTTTCTGGATCATAACTTCTTCGGTTTGAGATTTTGCTTTTGGATATCACTGCTAGGAGACGTTTCAATTGGACGGTCATAACAACATACCACTTTTGCAACTGCAGAGGCTCCACTGTCCAGACACTGTTGCATCAAATACCAACATCTTCTTGGTTCAAGAGAAAGAGGATATAAAAGAACAGGCAAAAAGTTTATGCTCTCTGAAAACACTTCAAGCTAGCAAAACTACTATTTGTGACTATCAAAGAGGAAATTCCAGTGTATTCTCCAGGTTAAGCAACAGTAATAGTAGTCTTCAGGTTGTTTCTGATTTAAGGAAGCCCTAAGGCAAACCTGGGCCCAAATACCCTGAAGGCACCCAGATCCTGTCTGATCTTGGGAGTCAAGCAGGGTTAGCCCTGGTTAGTACTTGGATGGGAGACCACCAACAAATACCAGGTGCTATAGGCTATATTTCAGTGGAAGGACTGGCAACATCACCCCTGAGTATTTCTTGCCTAAAAAACCCCTATGAAATCCATGGAGTTGCCATAAGTCAATAGGTAACTTGAAAGCACACACGCACACACACACACACACGGCAAACATTTCAAAAAAAAATTCTTGGCAAGACTCATTCAGGGTGGGTTTTCCATTGTCTTCCTCTGAGGCTAAGAGACTATGACTTGTCCAAGGTCACCCAGTGAGTTTCCATGGCTGAGGGGGGATTCTCTAACCACTGTACAACACAAGCAACAAATCCCCCTCCCAAAGTCAGAACAAGTAACATACAGGAAGGTGGATGTAAATGGACCCTCCTTGTACAGTAGTAGTCTCTCTCTCTCTCTCTCTCTCTCTCTCTCTCTCTCTCTCTCAATACCAGATCCTGCAGGGGTAGCTATCACATTTATTCCCCTGCCAATGCAATATATTGCTTATATTCAGGATTCCAGCCAGCCTTGCTCTTTTCCTGGTACAGGTCAGCCCCCATATCTATGGGGGATACATTCCAAGACACACACACACCCATGGATACATGAAACCATGGATAATAAGGAACCCTATTATTTTTAATGAGAGGAATGCCTGAAGTTGACCATAAAATCGCACTGGAGAACCTAGAAATGCCTAGAGAGAATACAGTTTTTTCAGAAGTGGATTAAGTGAAACCGTCGATACCAAATCCACGGATACAGGAATCAAACTGTTTGCCATTTCTTCCCCACTGAAACTGACACTCAGAATTTTATGCCCAACGAGTCTTCCCATGCCTCCCTGGGTTGAGTTTGGTAGTTTTCCTCCCTTTCATTATCTTTTCATTTAAAAATCTGACAACTGAAAATCTTGGGGTTCCTGCAAGCCTCCCACTAGTTGTGCCTGCATAATGTCCATGTGGCTACCTAAGAGTGGGCATTAGGAGAATGTTTGCATGGTTTATTTCAGCCAAGGTCCATCAAGATCATTATTTTTCCATTTTAACCATTAGCTGAAAAGTTTGTGGGCTTGGGAACAAAGGTGATGGCTATCCCTGCAGAATCTAATACTGAGATCTCTCTCTGTCTCTCTATCTCTATCTCTCTCTGTCTTTTCTTCGCAAACAAAGATTCAGGAAGGACTCATCCCGTGCTTTCTGCAAGCGCGCTGATGACTAAAAAGGCCAATTCGAGATAAACAAGTGTTAAGGAAAATGCAACATGGGACATACAGTGAAAGAAATAAAATATGTATGTGAAAGTCACAATGACTAAGCAAGAGCAATTATGAAGCTACACAGGTGAAACTGCTAATGTAATCTAGAAGGCCTGAGAGCCAAGGACAGAGGTACTGAATGCAGATTGGAAACACCTGAGAATCATTAAGTGTACAAGGTGAAATGTTGAAATACATGGGTTGGTCTTAGGCATGGGTGGAACTATGTGGACCAATCAGAATGGAAGTACACACCCACTGGGTGGAAACTAACTAGTGGGTGGTGATAAACAATGGCTATAAAATTGCAATGTTTGCCAATGTATTGGTGTGGAGTAGAGGTGGAGTAGTTTGGAGATATTGTGGAGTAGTGTGTAGAGATTGTGATTTGTTGACCATATAGTATATTTATATAGAAGAATAAAGTAGGTTTTATATAAAACTACTGAGTTGCCTGAGTGAATCCTGGAGACGTTTTGGAGACACCTGGAGAAGAGTGAGAAGGCTTGGAGAGTTTGTCAGGATCTTCAGCCTATTCTCTGAAACTCTGCTGCTTTGGAGGAAAGCATTAACCACTGATCTAAGCTGGTTGGCTCTGCTGCATAACAAGGTGGTGAGTTTGAGCCAGAGGTGAAGAGCTACAACTCCCATCATCCCTGACAACAAGTCTGGTTGCAGGTGTTTTTAATCCTTCGTAATTTAATATTATTTTAAGGGGGGGGTGGGCTAGGGTATTGTGAGTATGGGGTTTTTATATTGTAAGCCACCCCGATTGTGTTGCAGAGGGGAGGGATATAAATAAAATTTTATTATTATTATTAGCAGAAGGTCTCCTTGGGTGATGTTTCTGGGTTGTGATTCTTTCTGCGTTGTCGTTTCTCTTCAAGGCATGTTCAATGTGAGCTCTCAAATAAGGCTGCAGCATTGTGGATAGTGTGTCTCCATGCCTCCTGATGTGAGGCCATGGTCATTGTTGGTGATCAATTTGGCAGAGCCAGAGATGTGGTTTCAGGGAGTCCTTGTATTACTTTTTTGGAGTGCCCCTCTTACGCTGACCCATGGCGAGTTCACCGTAGAATACTATTTTGGGGTGATGATGGTCCTCCATCCTAGAAACATGCCCTGCCCAGCGCAGCTGTGTTCTCAATATCATGGCCTCAATGCTGGCGATCCCTGCTTGCTCAAGGACAGCAACATTCGAGATAGTCTTCCACTTTATAAAGAGGTTCCAGTCACCTATCATAATTATTAGCCATTGTTAGACCTAAACTCTGGATTTGTTGATATTTTTCTTTTTCTTGTCTCAACCACAGTTTTGGCATATACAAATGAGAGACTCCCTTCCTAATCCTGATCTATTGTAATCAAGACTGGTCATCAAATACACAAAGTAACTTGTCAACTTCAGAAAGAAGCAGCCAGTAGGAAAGAGTAAATTTGAACAGCAAAGAGGATGGAAGACTATGGGCTCAGCTAGATGGGAGAATTAATTGCAGAAAATAGTGCATTAACTCACTGTCGCAGCAGTGTTCATTTGTCCCCACGATGCATTCGCAAGATCACTGGCATGGGAAGCTATCCAAGTTTGAAGCATGCCCTTGAGAAAAGATGGTGGCTGCAAGTGAACTACCTACTGTGTATTTTTTATTCCCCAAAAGCTCTCTCCATTTCTTTTTTTTTCTTTTTCTTTTTTTGCCTTGTTAAATGAGAAACGAGGAAGAGCAATCTTATATTTAAAAAACTCTTTTTTTGCTCTGCCGCTCGAAAACAGCACACAATCGCTCTGTGAAAGACAACAGTGGCGGCGTTAGTCACTTTGGCACTGGCAAGCCTGCTCCTGCTGCACACATCCAACCATCACATTTTGACTTCCGGGATGTGCCTCGATTCAAATTGGTTGTTCAAGTGTGCTGCAATGTGCATTTTTGTGTTGTTGTTGGTTTTTTTTAAAGATTGCGAGAAACAGCAAAAGCTGTTATCATGAAGTATTGGTAGTTTTTGCTCCCCACACCGCCTCCTTCCAATTATGACAAATCCCAGTGGGAGCTCATCTGGACAAAAGGTATACAGTCCGTATTCCTTGAGGATTGTTTTCACCATCTAGACAACACCTATGTTTAGATTTTCAACAGAACTAGCAGTAACATTCAATAGCATAATGTGGCAAACATTTTTCAGTTAACATGGTTGTGGTATGGAAATCCATGCACCTAAAATGTTTGATAATTGTGAATACTGGTGGCATATGTGCCATCCAGCCCTCATCAAACACTTATTATTTAGAAATACACTAGCTGCATTTCTGAGCCATTTGTTTTCAGGGCAGTGACCCTACCTCTTCACTCATTAAATATCTTTCTGTTATACCACAAAAGGTCTTGAATTGCATGTCAGGCTCATGTTAAACTTAGAGGGCCTTATAGCAAGTGAACATCGGGGGTTTATAGAAGACTACCATCACCCCACAGCATGGTAATTTTGTATATGTTGGTAACACATGTGGTTCAGAATTACCCTTCCTAATGCAATTCAGATCCAAATATGAGGCCACCTTCTCCTGAAATGGTCAGCTGGCTTACCTATTTGTCCCTTGTTCAAATTAAACGGACAAGCCTCTATCAGAGCCTCTTTCTTTTCCACTTTGTTTTCAAGGCTTTCCAAGGTGACCAGTTCCCACACTCTGGGGCTGGTATGACCAGAAAAATAAGCCTTGAAGTATCCCTATGTAAAATTAGGTGCATTTTCATTCCCAGGTGCTAGTAATGCCTCAGCAATGCAGCTTCCATTAGTCCTGCACTCATGTCCTTCACATTCCTAACAGCTGAAGGACAGCTGAACGACTCAAATTAAAACCCACCCAACGCCTCTGGTCTCTAAAATTAAAGCTATGCAAACATACACATAGATATGTCTATCAGTTTGCAAGTCTAGCAGCCTGTATTGGCAATCCAAGCAATCATATATGCAAATACACCAATTTGAGGTGTACATCAAATTTCCTTGTCAGGAAAGAGCAAAAGTATGATATGTTACATATGTTAAAGAAGTATGCTATGTTACACCCTGCAGGGGCCAGTCATGAGAAGGCTAAATGCAGCTGGCTAGCATATCTTGATGAAGCCTGGGAAGCAAGCATGGGGAGTGAGAAGGCCAAATGCTTATCTCTGTGAGAGGATGTGTGTGAGAACCACTGTCTCTGTATTCTTCAGTTGGATTATGATCTGAGACAGTATAGTTCTGTCTGGGCTGTACAGTGATACAACTGCACTGTACATTGTACTGTGATATGTAGTCTATATGATAGGAGTCTCATATTATGCTCTAGTTATGCTCTATATATTATACTATATTATGCTCTAGTAATAATGCCTTTGTTATGCTCTAGTAATAACAAGACATTAAATAATGAGGAAATGCACTGATGAATATAGCAGAGCAACAGTGGTAGATACCAGTTTTGGTTTTTGAACAACACAAGTTCCTGGATCTCATGTTGTGGAGCTCCACTGGGATGACAGAAGAGTCCAGGGAAATAATATTTCTGTGCCTTCCATACTCCCCATGCCATTCTTCTATGAACCAGAGGACCAAACAAAAGAAAACTGAAAGAATAAATAGAAGGCTTACTGGAGGAAGGAGGAGTTGATCCAGATGAGGACTCCAGCAGATGAGAACAGGTGCCTTAACAGCCCCCCTCCCGACTGCAGTTTAAACCTGGATTGGAATCTTACACCTATTATTTGCACTGGTATGGATCCAGATTTAGTCAGCGCCAACCCTTTGAAATCAGCATGATTTGAGTTACTCATGACTAATTTAAGTTACTCAGCATTTAAGTTACTTGTGACTGATTTCAATGGGTCTGCTCTAAGCATGACTTTATTTTGATGCAATTTATTGAAAAGAAAGCCTGCGTCGGCAAGAATGGGAATCTTCTACCCCAGGCAAATAACAGTCGGGGTGGTGGTGGTTCAGATCACCCCTACCATGTGCTAATTAATTTAATTTTTAAATGCATATAACTACTAATTGTGCAGCCAATACAGTTGACTCACAACTACCCTCCCTTGCAAATCTCAAATCCGCTTCATACATGCGACGCCATCTTCTGCTGCGATGTGCCACTGTAGTTCATCTAGCCTAGAACTTTGTACTCCTGCTGGCTGTCCAGGAAGAGATCTCTTTCCCCAGCCCTGCTATCCTCAACAAGAGACCTTTTCCATGCAAAGCTTATGTTCTACCCAATTAGCCTTTCCATCTGGGGCCATCCAGGTGAATAGGACTACAGTTCTACCATACCAATCACTGGGTGGGAGTGATGAGAATCTTATGGCTATACCTCAGTCAACAAAGTAGATGTGGTCCTAGACATTACTTTTTTTAACAGAAAATTTCATACCAGAGACAGAAATACATGGAAAGAATAGGGAAAGATTCCTACACCACAAAAAAAAGAGCAGTTCAACATGTTTCAGCACATTTTTTATCCAAAACTAACAATATGCACATGTGAAATGAAACAATCAGGTCAGGCAAGCCTTGCATGAGTTAAACAAAAACATTTTTGAAATTTCGAGAGACTACTTGAAAGCTTCTTCCAAAATGCATCCAGATATGATTTTTTTAAAAACCTCCTGCTAAACAGAAGATAAGGATGTTCTGATTTATCTTCCTGCATGGCAGGGGGTTGGAATAGATGGCCCTTGTGGTCTCTTCCAACTCTATGATTCTATGAAAGGGGGCTGGCTGAGTGTAAAAAGATTTTGTTGAAAGGAGCTTCTTTATCAGAGGCTTTGTTAACTGAGGTGTTTCTGTATAGTCCAGCACACCTAGGGGTCCCTCAGGTTAGGGAAAGTCAGCACTGAAAAATTAGTTTTCACTTCGTATCTCTTCTTATATGGATAGGATCTTTTCCAGTGTAACCAAGAAGAAACTGAACTCTTTTTTGGGAGTGGGGGAATACTGTATTTTAATATTCTTTTTTATGCTATTAGTTTTGCAAATTCAGAGAAATGACACTAATAAGGGGCCTACACAGATAAATGGGTCCAAGAGAAAATGAAGCTTGCACTCTCCCTATAAGCCAAGGTGACTAAACTGAGGCTATTGTACTTTGGACATACAGTCGGTCCTCCATATCCATGGATTCTGCATCCATGGATTCAACCATCCACGGCTTGAAAATATGTTTCACCACCACCACCATAAAAAAATAAAAATAAAAAACCAAAAAGCAAACCTTGATTTTGCCATTTTATATAAGGGGCACCATTTTTCTATTCCATTATATATACTGTAATGGGACTTGAGCATCTATGGATTAGGGCATCTATGGGGGTTCCTGGAACTAATCCCCAGCAGCTACCAAAGGCCCACAGTATCATGAAAAGACATGACACATTAGAAAAGACAATCATATTGGTAAAGTGGAAGGTGGTAGGAAAAGAGAAAGACCGCATCACAGGTGGCGAGATTCTATCAAGAAAGCCACGGCACTCCGTTTCCAAGACTTGGGCAGGGCAGTTTGATGACTGGGAACTTGGAGGTCACCAGATGTCAAAATTGACTTGACAGCAATTAACAACAAAAAATTAAGTTTAATTTCCTCCCATAACTTTCCCCCTAGTCCTATTTCAGACCTACCCACTACCCCATCTGTGAGCATCTTTGCACAGGACATTGCAGCATTCCTTTGGGGCTGGGAATAAGCTAAAAGTCAGTACCTCTGCAGGTGACTCTTCCTTGAACCTCTCCCCATTAACATCTATGGGAATCCTGCAATCATTCTCAAGTAGCCCTGTGCTCTTAAGAGGAATCTAACACAAAGGAATGAAGAGGAAGAGAAACAAAGAGAAGCAATTCTTTATCATCACTGCTCCCCCAACAGCAGCCTCCACCAGCAGCCTCCTGAGACCAATGTCTGTCTTTAACCCACAAGAGAGATCAGCAAATGGTTTTTATAGGCTGCAGTTTCCACAATGCGCTGTAGGAGGCTATCCTAACAGGAGGAAAAGTTCTCATTCAACTATTGTTTCTCTCTTTCTGAAAAAAAAAAGCTATTAAGCTGAGATGGTGATGCTGATACCTTGCAGAAGAAAAAGAGAGAGAGAGGGCCAGGACCCGTCAAGAGAGAAAGATCATCTGAAGCCCTCTGACTCGCAACTGTTGGCTCCCAGCCCAGTGAGAGAGAAAGCACTCAACAGCACCGCAGGGGAGAATCTTCTCTCTGGCTCAGAGGGAGAGGAGGAAGCTGACCTAATAGGCTCCTCCGATCCTCATTTTCTATAATTCAAGAGACCTGCAATGTGCAGGAACAAGAGAGCTGGAAATGTGATAAGGAGCATTCAGGCAAAACTACTTCACCTGAGCTTATCACTTTTTCTTTTGGGAGGGAGAAAAAAAGACTGTCCTACTTGCCAATTTTTGAGAGAGAGAAAGAATATATGGGAGAATTTGAAACTTTAACAGTTTGGAGTACAACTCCCAAAATCCCTCAGTCAGCATGACCATTTGGGGATTGCTGTCCAAAAATGTAGCTTTGGATATAGGTCGTTCACACTCAACATGAAGCCTGAATTGTCTTGCCCTACCAACCAGCTCATGAAAACAAGGATATGGTGACATAGAGACCTTTTTACTTACTTAGTATCTCACCTTCTCCCAAGGTTGGGACACAAAGCAGCATTATGTTAAAGTAGCTAATAGTGTAAAACACAACAGCCAAAATCCTAAATTGGGGCTTCTGCCACATAAATCTCTGCTTGTGGAGTTATGTCCCGATTGTACTAGGCAATACTTAGGATGAATGGGAATGCTGTGGAAGTGAACCAAGACACCAAGTGTGAATGTGCATAGATGCATAACCAAATGTGCATGTGCATACATGCAATGGCCATGAAAACCCACTGGTTGACCTTGGGCAAGTCACACTGTTACCTACCCTGACAGCCCCCATCCTGGAATATTAGGGAATCCTGGTGGTGCAGTGGTTTAATACCACTACTGCAAACCACAACGTTATGAGTTCGATCCCAAGGGCTCCAAGGTTGACTCAGCCTTCCATCCTTCTGTAGGTCGGTAAAATGAGTACCCAGCTTGTTGGGGGCAATTAGCTAAAAACCATTGTAAACTGCTTAGGGAGTGCTTCGGCACTGATAGACAGTATATAAATATCAACGCTATTGCTAATATCACATCATTGGTAATTTTTAATAATTTGGCTTGATGTGGCCTTCCACGTGGTTAGCAGGTAAACCAGGGATCGCCAGACACTAAGGCTGGAGTCATGTATAACCAAGGGAGAGCCCTTTGGAAAATCCCCAAATAGGTCTTACCCAAGTCAGAACTAACACCTAGAGATGAGTCATTCACTAATCCACTTGAAAATAGCAGAGTCCTCAATGGTTGTAAAATGGGTTCTTCCTCTTCCCTTCCCCTAGACAATAGAAGTTGCCTGCTCCTACTCAATTCCAAATATATTAACGATCATTAATACATCTGGATAATCCTTTGCCTAGTCCTGGGAAACTCCAAGAGACATTGTATTCCACTCTAAATCCCATCCTTTCAGGGGAATTATCACATATAAATATCACCCTAAAACATCACCAAAATGTCCAAGGTCCAGTTCCTCTTCCTACATCCAGGCTGCCGGTTTGCTGTGAGACCCTCAGAACGCATTTCTGAGAACCTTCTGCTGCATGAACCTCTGCTCCTCTGATAGGTATCTTGTCACCCAAGAATCCCCTCACTCTACTCCTCTCTCCAAATACTTCCTACTTTCTCCGATAGCTTTGTGTGATTGCTTGAAGCCTGAGTGTTTGCGTGAATGATGTTAAGATTCATTTCCAATAAAGATCATTTAATTGTACATCCTGGCTTGGAGTCTCCTCAGTTACTACCGGTATACATAGGTCAAATGATCCTGTTATTACCCAGTCCCTCATGTTGGGCTAATTAAATATTCCCCCATATTAAGATTTGGACACTAGTGGGATCCTTGTGGACCCCATACAATTCAGGTAAGGACAAACTCTCAGCCTTAGAGAACCCCATGATAGGTTCGCCTTAGGATTGCAATAAGTTGGAAACAACTTGAAGGCACAGAACAACAACAACAGACCAACAAGATTCTGGCCAACTAATGAGAAAACAAAATTATACCTTACCAAAAGCAGTCATTAAAACACATTAAAATTATACTTTAATAAATACATTAAAACATTACAAGTCCAACACATCCATTTAGACCCAAGTTTTACTAAAGACCCACCTGAACAAGAAGGTCTTTGCATGCCAGAGAAAGGGCAATAGGGAAAGAGCTAGCCTAAATCCAATAGGTAGTTTCAACTGGAGTAGACCTGCTAAATCAACTGAATTTGCCTAAGTGCAGACTTACCAAGTTTCTATTGATTTAATAGGTCTCCTTTAGTTGGAACTAACAACTAGATTTACATTTATTATCAGTGTCAGTTTCTGGTTTGCATCCTTCTGACATGTTTCTTTTTTGGTGTCTGTCCTTGAGGACAAAGGTGGGCAGATATCAGGCTTGTAGGACTGACTTTATTGTTAGTGGTGTTTGGTTGTTTTACTAGAACCCAGGGCAAGCGCAAGATATTTTGTTGCCTGAGGCAGTGCAGGAGGATGGTTCCTCCTCCCATGCCTTGTATAAACCCCAACTCAACTGGCATTTGGAGGGTAATAGATTAGCTTGGGGGCACACGTCTCTCTCTTCCAACACCTTGCTGTTGACTAATAGTAGGCTAGAAGCCCAATAAACAGACCACAGGCAGGTGCAAAATAGGGGCATAAATCTTCATAGATTCATTCTCACAGATAAAAACGAATAATTTTCACTATAAGAAAGCTGCAGAAAACTGCACTTTTTGAAGACTATTCACTGTTTGGGACTTATTCTAAGCCCTCCCCCCCCCTCCAAAAGCACATTGGGGTTTTTTGCACCAAAAACAGCATATTTCTATGCAAGAAACATTCTGCACAGATAACAATTTTCCTGCAGAGAAAACGGCAGAAAATGCATTTTTCACACATAATAAGTCCCAAACTACTGTATAAAGATTCCTGTTTGTCGAGAATGCTCATAGGCAGGGTTACCCAACACTTGAGAAACTCATTTTCAACCATTTTTCAAATATTTATCAATATTATTTCTAAATCTAACAGAAAAAAAATACACACAGAGATCTGCTAATCTACAGCAAGTCATCCAATGATCTACCAGTAAATCCCAGTATACAATCATCCAACTCCTACTCTAGAGGGAACCTGTACCCCAGGAAATACAGTTTGATCAAAGGATAGGGTAGCAATGTGTGTCTGCGCATGGAAGCAGAAAAGACACCTTGCCTCCCAGGTCCCCGCCTGCAACAGCACTGTTGTCACAACAACAACAACAACACCAACACAAACAACAGAAGGTCAGTATCAGCAATGCCACAAAGAGGAAGAGACTGTCTTCCCTGAGATCTATGTGGGCATCACTACCACCACCACTATTAATGCACAAGCCAAACCACAGGGATTGCCCCCTGCCCCAAATGCAGCCAGTTAGAATTGACAGGCTCTCTTCCTATCTCCTTTCAATAAGGCTTTTGACAATGTCCCCGATGACATTCTTGCAAAAAAGCTAGTAACCTGTGGGCTAGACAATGCGACCGTTAGATGGATTTGTAATTGGTTGACTGACCAAACCCAAAGGGCAACCAATGGCTCCTGTTTATCCTGGAGAGAAATAACTACTGTAGTGGGGTGCCACAGGGTTCTGTCCTGGGCCCAGTGCTATTCAACATAATCCAGTGACTTGGATGATAGAATACAGGGCATTCTTATCAAGTATGCAAATGACACCAAATGAGGAGGGGTAGCTAATACCCCAGAGGAGAGGATCAGAATTCAGAATGATCTTGACAGATTAGAAAGCTGAGCTAAAACTAACAAAATAAATTTTAACAGGGAAAAATGTAGGATACTACACTTGGGCAATAAAAATGATATGCACAGATATAGGATGGGTGACACTTGGCTTGATGGCAGTGCAAGCAAAAGGGATCTAGGAGTCTTAGTGGACCACAAGCTGAACATGAGTCAGCAGTGTGATGCAGCATTCAAAAAAGCCAATGTGATTTTAGGCTGCATTAATAAGAGTATAGTGTCTAGCTCGAGGGAAGTAATAGTGCCACTCTATTCTCCTTCAGTCAGACCCCATTTGGAATACGGTGTCCAGTTCCGGGCACCACAATTCAAGAAGGATATCGACAAGTTGGAGCATATCCAGAGGAGGGTGACCAAAATGGTGAAAGGTCTGAAGGCCATGAGAAGCAGCTTAGGGAGCTAGGTATGTTTAGCCTGGGGAAGAGAAGGTTAAGAGATGACATGATAGCAATGTTTAAATATTTAAAGGTATGTCATACTGAAGATGGAGCAAGCTTGTTTTCTACAACTCCAGAGACTATGACATGGAGCAATGGGCTCAAACTACAGGAAAAGAGATTTCACCTAAACATTAGGAAGAGCTTCCTGACAGTAAAAACTGTTCAACAGTGGAATGCACTGCCTCGGAGCGTGGTGGAGTCTCCTTCTTTGGAAGTTTTTAAACAGAGGCTGGATGGCCATCTGTCCGGAGTGCTTTGTTTATTCCTGCGTGGCAGGGGGTTGGACTAGATGGCCCTTGTGGTCTCTTCCAACTCTGTGATTCTATGATACTATGTTAGGATCTACATTCATTTATCTCAAACTGACATGTATGGTGAAAGCAAGAAGGGTCTTCATGAGGCCAAGCTTTGAGGCTGAACACAGTAAAACAATTCAGGTTTAGCAAGGTCAATCCAACAGATGTGCGGTCTTGCAAGGATCCCTGCTCTGGTATAATGCCAGAATAAAAGAGACATGGCTGATAAAGAATGACAATCAGTAGCAGCTGGTGGTTTCCATATCATTGAGTTACTGAATCCATTCCCAGTTTTACTCTCAACTTTAAAGGAACTGTCCAAGTTGCCAAGCCTTTTTGGAAGACAGGGTTCAGCATCCTGGGTAATACAAGTAAAGTTCAGACTGAAACACAAAGCAGATTCACCATCCCAGTGACATGGAAGCTCTCAAACAATGTCGATTGCAGTAGAGCATCAGGGTCTCTTACTAAGGCATCACTAAACTACAAATCCCAGGACTTCATAGGATGGCATCTTGATAGTTAAGGTGATACTAATGTGTTATATACCCCATGTAGCGTGAAAGAAACCTTATCTAAGGCTAAATAATCTTCATCTGATGGTGTTGCTCCAAAAAATGTGAGCCGGATGATAATATTCACCTTCATATGACATCTCTGGGACCACCAATGTTCTGGCTCAATGTTCTGACTACTTACTGTGGCTTGTGGAATCCTAATCCCTATTTACATTTGTTTCTTTATTTTGATGCTAAGATGAACCTATCATTGGGTTTTCTTGGCAAGGTTTCTTCAGAGGAGGTTTGCCATGGCCTTGGTCTGCGGCTGAGACAGTGTGACTTGCCCAAAGTAACCCAGTGGGCTTTCCATGGGTTGGCAGAGATTCGAACCCTAGCCTCCCAGAGTCCTAATCCAACACCCAAACCACTACATCATGCTGGCTCTCACTCTTACATATATAAGGGCTATGTAGTATGGCAACTGAATCCCAAGCAAGGAAGGAAGCCACATGTGCCTTTAAGTTGCCTGTCGACTTATGATGACCCCATGAATTTCACAGGGTTTTCTTAGGCAAGGAATACTCAGAGGTGACTTTGCCAGTTTCTTCCTCTGAAACAGCCTACAGCATCTGGCATTGATTGGTGGTCTCCCATCCAAATATTAACCAAAGCTGCCCCTGCTTAGCTTCTAAGATCAGACAGGATCTGGTGCCTCTGGGGTATTTAGGCCCCCTAAGGAAGCCATTACTAGGTAGTAAAATGTTACACATTACTTTGGGATACCCTTTTGAAGCAAAATGTGAAATAAATCTTAAAACCAGTTTTATTTTACTGTATAAAGTTTTACCCTTCCTACAGTCACCACAATTCATAGCAATGCTATTATTATTATTATTATTATTATTATTATCAGACAAGCAGTCTCATGCTACGTATATAAGTCCTACTGCATTTAATGCAGTTTACTTGCAAGGAAGCACACATAGCTTTTCGATGCTTTAAAAGCAATGTATTAAAAGCAACCATCCTACAAGCCTCATTCTTAGTTCAGTGTGACCTAGTTTCTGGCCCTCACAAAGTTGAAGTACAGCACCCCAAAAATCCAGCTGCTTTCAGATTTATAGTTAAGAACATTTAACTGTCTTTGCATGGTGGTGTGTGTGTGATTTAACAAAGGAGAGGAATTAGGAAAGCAACTGTTTCTACTTTGTTGCTCTACAGAGAAACCTGAGAATCCTAAATTTAGGTACAAGTTCCGTATTCAGTCACTTGGGAGTAAAATATATTCAATTCCATGGGACTTCACTTCTGAATAAGCATGCATAAATTGTACTTTATGAAGAGCTAAAAGTAACTTCTTGCATTATACACAATCACATTTGCCTAGTATTGTAGGGTAGCGGTTAGGCAATCTTTTAAAAGTTTCTGTAAAACAAGCTAACAAAAATTCCCTAGCAACCAAAACTTTCATACATAAAATCCTAACTTACTGTACTGAAGTTAGATCTCTCATCCACCTTTTTTAAAAACAAAAGCCTTGTTTGTGACGGTGTTTTTTGTTTTTTTTTAATGTGCTTTGGCAAAGTTCTACTTGCATTGGGGATGATAGAAGTTGTGCTCCAACATGTTTTAGGGAAGGGGGGTAATTAATTAGGAAAGCCTTGCTTGGAGCAAGAAAAGCAAAGAAAAAGGAGCCAGCGCTAACGTTAACTATTGCAACCTGGCCGTTGCACGTTTACTAGGAAATAAACCCCACTGGGTTCAATATCACACCTAAACAAGCTGTACTCGGAGTGATGAGGTAGGACTGGTCTCAACGTCCCCAACGCGCAACCCAAACAGTCTCTTCCTCCTCGGCCCTACCTCGCAGGGCTGTTGTAGCATCCTTCAAGCAGGCCAGGAAGGGACCTCAGACTTCCTGAAGATCACCTATAAATAGTCACGTCCCCATGATGGGAGAAAGGGCGGGGGAGGGGGGCTGGAGGTAGAAACGAGGAGGAGAAAAAGTATTTAGGAGTCCTGAAAAAGAACCATTCTCCCACTGGCCAACTCCACACACCAAGAGCCAAGAAATACCCATCATTGTAAAAGAAACCGAGAAGGGAGCCTTGAGGAGATAGATGTTCCAGGAGGACGCGCTTCAAACCCAGGCAAAACTCCTACACCAATAGTACCGAGGGAGGGAAATACAAGAGAGCCACTTGCCTGGTTTTTCAGAAAATTTGAATTTAATTTTATTTTTTTGCCCCACCGCTCCTCATCCTTCCCCGCCCCCCAATCCGGTTTGGTGAGAAGGGCTTCAGCAGCCGTGAAGCTTCTCCTGCCCGCCCCCCGGACGCAACCCGGCCCCTCAGTCTCGCCGCCGCCGCCGCCACCTTGGCAGCTCCCACCGGCCAAAGGAAGGGCGGCGAGAGGAGAAGGGAAGGGAGGGCAGGAAGGAGGAGGCGCGGCGGTGGCACCACTAACCTGGCGGAGGGAAGGGAAGGGCAGGGCAGGGAAGGTGGCTGGCTGGCTGGCTCCGAGCGGGCGGCTTCTCCTCAGCTTCGCCTGGGCAGCCTTGGGGTGGGCGCGCAGCCCAGAGCGCCCGCTCCGTCTCCGTCTCTGTCTCTTTCCTCCAGGCGGGCGGGCCCCTCGGCTCCTGTCAGGCAGCGGCTTCCCCGAGCCCTGGCTCTCCGTGTCCGGAGGGCTGGAGCTGCCGTGACCAGCGGCGGTGGCGAGCGACTTGGCTGTGAAGGGAGCCAAGGGCGTTTCGCCGCCTTGGTCTTTGGCGCAGCCAGGGAGGAAGAGCAGACAGACACAACAAGCGGCGGCGAGGGCGCACCTGCAAAGCCGCTCAAGTTAGGGTCTCCTTCCCTCGCCTCGCCCTCTTCCCTCCCGGCTGTGTGTGGAGAAAGAGGAGGAGGCGGCTGCAGCAAAGGGGATGCTTTGGCGAGGGGGGGGGGGGGAGAAAGAAAGAAGAGGAATGTGCCGAGGGCCCGGATGTCTGTGTCTCTCCAGCCTGCTCCCCCCACAGACACACACACCCGCCGCCCCTTCGCGCGCAGCCACTCGGTGTGGCGGCGGGGAATCTCCTCAGCGCCCGCGCGCCTTCCTGAGGCAAACTGTTGCTGCGCAGAGGCGGAGGAGGCAGGAGCACCGGCAGCCCCTCGCCAGGCCTCCTTCGCTTGCCCGCCGGGAGGCAGGAGGGCTGGTTTTTAAAATTATTTCAAACAGTGGCTCTTCACCTTTTCTTTCCCAGGGATCCCCTTTAAGTATCTTTTGTAGTCGAGGTCCCCCAAGACTTAACTCAAGGTTTAAAACCCTAACGACAAAAACACATAATAATAATAATAATAATAATAGCAATACACCAGTGGTTCTTAACCTTTTCTTTACCTGGGACCCCCTTGAAATATCTTTTGGTGCCCGTGAACCCCCAAGACTTAATTCAAGGTTTAAAACCCTAACAATAATAATACTTGATAATAATAATAATAGCATTGCACCATCCATTAAACCTTCCCTCAGAGGCACTGGAGGGGGAGGGAAGACTTTTCTTCTGCTTCTTCCTGCAAGTTTGTGGCTAGAGCAGGCTGAATGGCAATGCGCAGGCCAAGCCAGCCAGCGCCTTGGCTCTTGTCACGTGGCTGCTCCATGCAGGGAGGAGGTGGGTCAAGCAACTTTCAAGCCTCTGTGGACCCCCTGTGAGGACATCCCGCACCCCTGGGGGTTCCCAGGACCACAGGTTAAGGGGAAGACTTATCACCTACTTCAATTGCTCTTAACCTTTTCGTTACCAGGGACCCCTTTAAGTATCTTTTGTTGTCCGTGGACCCCCAAGACTTTAACTCATGATTTAAAACTCTAATAATCATCATAATAAAACCTGACAATAATAACAGCAACACAATTGCACCATCCATGAAACCTTCCCTCAGAGGCACTGAGGGGAGCTGAGGAAAGACTTTCTTCTTCTTCCTGCAAACTTCTTCCTGCAAGTTTGTGGCTGGAGTGGATTGAATGGCAATGCGCAGGCCAAGCCAGCCAGCCTTTGGCTCCTGTCACGTGGCCACTCCTCTGCAGGGAGGAGGTGGGCGAGCTGCCTTCAAGCCTTTGCAGTCCCCGGACCCCTAGTTAAGAGCCACTGATTTAGAAAGGCTTCTCCTTCTTCCTCCTCGCCCAACGCCTGTCCAGCCGCGGCCCCACTTTGCTCGCCATGGCGCCTTCTCTGTCCAGGGGTGGACTCCTTGAATGAATGGGCCTAGGAGGGCGGGGAACTCTGGCCGGTGAACGTAACCGGAGTCTCCGGCGGAGTGTATTTCTGGATGGTTGGGAAGGGGAGGGAGGATTCGGGACGCGGTAAGAAGGGCTCCTATTTGGTGCGCCCGAGCGCAATCATAAGCGCAACGCGCGCCGGCAGGAGCAGGGGACCGAGAGACAAGTGCGTCAGTAGTATGATAAATGGAACCTCCATGGGCGGGGGTAGTGTATCTGTGGATTTCAGTGGCTGGCGTCAAATGGCGGAAAGGAGAGTGGGGAGGGTCCCTGGGCTTCCCCCAAAACGGAGTCAGTACTGTCTAGTGCAACTCAGTGGTTCTTAGCCTGTGGTCCAGGCAATGTCCTCACAGGGGATCCAGTGAAGGCTTGAAGGTTGCTCAGGCCACCTCCTCCTTGCAGTGGAGCAGCCAGGTGACAGGAGCCAAGGCAAAGGCTGGCTGGCTTAGCCTGCGCATTGCCATTCAATCTGCGCCAGCCACAAACTTGGAGGAAGAAGCAGGAGAAAAGTCTTCCCTCCTCCTCCAGTGCCTCTGAGGGAAGGTTTAATGGGTGGTGTAATTGTATTATTGTTATTATTACTACTATCAGGTATTGTTGCTGTTTTAAATCTTGAGTTAAATCTTGGGGGCCCGTGACAACAAAAGATATTTAAAGGGGATCCTTGGTAAAGAAAAGCTTAAGAGCCACTGGTGTAGCCGCTTGAGTTCTGGAACGGGATTTGGGAGATCCCGTTCTAGATCTAGGTTCTAGAGCCCACTTCGCCATGGGCTCACCAGATGGCCTTGGGCTTGCCCTCCTGCCCTTCTCAGCTTTGCCTACCTCACAAGGTTGTCGCGAGGAGGGGGGGGGAAACCATTGATGCCTCCATAAATAACAGGACAGACGCCTGACCTCTCGAAGCCCTGGTTTGTATTGCTGTTTCGTACGCTGTGGGTAGGTCATATTTCTCCTTAAACTCGGAGTAAAATAAGCTGCTGTCCTCCAGACTTGTTGCAGAGACCCTAACAGCGAAGCCCCCGAGAGAAAGGAACTGGAAAGATTTCGCGTGCAGGTAGGGAAATACCGAAACTGTTGAGAAAAGAGAAGCTGCATAGATCACAGAAATGCATCTATATACTACAGTAATCTCTTCGGGGCAGGGAACAGTCTCTTATTCTTTCTATTGAATTACGGTATTTTCAAGAATTTATATTCATTACCTAAATATAATTACATATATTTATTGATTGCAGAAGTCTGTCCATTTGTGCCACCAAGGAATGGGGATTTGAACCTTGGCAGCCCCCCTTCTCCGTCTTCACATGACCCCCCCCCGGCCCCCCGTCTCAAGGATGAGGCTGGAAGTCGAGATGTGGCTTCAGTTGTACGCAAAACCATCTACATATGAGCGCCCGGCGCTGTCGTTGGAGAACTTCAGCTCTTTCTCGCGGAATTTGAGGGCGGAGCAGAAGGGAAGGCGATTAAGGCCAGCCTCCCACCAAACGCAGCGCCCTTGCAAAAAGCCTTGGGCGACAACAACTTCCATCGTCCCCATCCAACACCGTCATTGTAGTCGAAAACGGCCGAAAGAAAGTTCGGAAAAGTGTCTTTTCTGACCGGCAGCTCCTAGAATTGCCGCCCCTACTCTCGAGGTTTATGGAAAGGAGGGTCCAAAAAAAGTAATTTCCCCAAGTTCTGCTGCCAGGTAGCCAAGCCGTCATTGGGCGCCCCCGGGTTTTATTTTATTTTTTTGCATTGCTCGTTTTGCATTTTGAGGAGGAGGAATTGGATACATGAAAAGCAGGCCTTAAGAAGGCAGGCGCTGCTGGATCTCTTTCATTAACTCGGCGCGAGAAGGGCGATCTTGTAACTCCTTGCACGGAGGAAGGGAAGCACCGGCCGCCCGGGAAGGGCTCGGCTTTTGCCGTTGTTTGCACCGGCTGGACGCGTCCCTTCCCCCGGGTTCGTCTTCCTTTAGTGGGGCTTTTAGGCACAGCGGCGAAGAGACGCCTTTAACTCCGCTCGGATGGTCACGGTCCACGTTCACACGTTACAATGCGCGCGAGGAGGGAGAGGACTGGTGATTGTGCCGGTTGCTTCGCCTGCAGGCGTCCCGGCCTTGGATAGGTGGGCCCGGGAACCCTTGCGCTTAGCTCCGGTGTTACTTGGGTTTCTGCAGAGCAATTTGAATTTGGACATTTAGGCCTTGATCTTGGAAGCTAAGCTGGATGAGCCCGGGTTACTACTTGTATGGGAGACCGCCAACAAATACCGGGTGCTGTAGGCTCTATTTCAGAGGAAGGAACTAGCAAAACCACCTCTGAGTATTCCGTGCCTAAGAAAACCCTATGGAATTCATGGGGCAGACAAGCAACTTGAACGCGCACACACATCTTTTGCACGTTTGTGGACGGAATGTGTGGACCGGGGCCAACGTTGATGTGGAATGCGGCTCTCTGACGCCACCTATGGCGAGGTGTGTTCAGTACAACATAACATCTGCACCGACCCAGCCCACATATACAGTTGCCCCTTCATATTCGCTGCGGTTTGGTTCCAGGATCCCCCGTGCATACCAAAATCCATTAATACTCAAGTCCTATTATGTCCAATGGCATACATAGCAAAATGGTGTCCCTTATATAAGATGGCAAAATCAAGGTTTGCTTTTTGGATTATTATTTTTTAAGAATATTTTCAAGCCATGAATACTTAAATCCATGGATACCAAATCCGTGGATATGGAGGGACAACTGTACATACTCGTAGAAGGTAGGCTCCATCTGCACATAGATAGCATCTTCAGAGAATGGTTGGGCAGGAGTGTGTCTGAATTCCATCCAGGGACATGAGGATTCCCAGCAGATAATGGGCCATCAACCAACCATCAGCCAAACAGACACTAATGAGCCTTGCATTTCTATACCCAGAAATTAACCATTCAATTACACAAATTTACATATACTCCACAACAGGGGTTCACAGCATATAAACTACACACACACTCCTACCCAACCATTCTCTGAAGATGCAAACCACAGATGCAGGTGAAATGTCAGAAAGGAACTATTCCAGAACATGGCCTCACAGCCCGGAAAAAGACCCAAGGAAAATCTATGGATGCCAGCTGTGAAAGCCTTCGACTTCACTCTATCTGGACAATCAGAAATACAGTAATTTTGGTCCCAAACACAGAGCAGATAGCTTGTGCACAGACCTGGAAAGCATTGACAGTCAGTCATACGTTGTTACATCCCCTTGCAAATTCTCCAGTGTTTCAGACGAGAGCCAGACACCTGTGGCCAAGCAGCATCGGAATGTGTTCTAGATGGCAAAAGTTATTAATGGGGAAGAGCAAGCAATCTTGGAGCAAGCAAACACGTAACATTTGTTGTTAATTGCCATCTAGTAGTGTCCTTGAGCAAGCAGGGATCACCAGCATTGAGGCCATGATATTGAGAACACAGCTGCGCTGGGCAGGGCACGTTTCTAGGATGGAGGACCATCGCCTCCCAAAAATACTACTCTACGGTGAACTCGCCACGGGTCAGCGTAAGAGGGGCGCTCCAAAAAAGCGATACAAAGACTCCCTGAAACAACATCTCAGGCTTGGCCAAATTGATCACCAACAGTGGTCCGCCCTGGCCTCACATCGGGAGGCATGGAGACGCACTATCCACAATGCTGCAGCCTTATTTGAGAACTCACGACGAACAAGTCTTGAAGAGAAACGACAACGCAGAAAGAATCACAACCCAAAAACATCACCCAAGGAGACCTTCTGCTGTACTTTTTGCAACCGGACTTGTTTATCTCGGATTGGCCTTTTTAGTCATCAGCGCGCTTGCAGAAAGCGTGGGATGAGTCCTTCCTGAATCTTCGTTTGCGAAGAAAAGCCAGAGAGAGAGAGAGTGTTTGACTTATAGCAAGCAATCTTGGAGAGGCTGCAGATCTTTGCCTTTGTCTGAGCCTACAAGGAATTGTAAGAGTCCACACTCTTCTCTCTTCCTGCCTGGTTGAGTGCAAATTACTTTTGCACTTTGAACTCAGTTTGCAGCAATTGAAGTAAGTTGAAGACAAAGGAGGAAAGTCGAAAGAGAGAGAAGTGGGGATATTTTAAATCAGCTGAAAATGTGGGACAACAGGATTAATCAGGACTTTTCCTGCCATACCGGGACAGTTGAAGGATATGTGTTAAGTCTGCTTTGATTTATGGAAACCCTATGAATGGGAGACATACATACACTCAAGGGCCCTTGTTAGTAACAGCCCAGCTCAGGTCTTGCAATGTCATGCAAAAAAAAAGGAGCCCTGGTGGCGCAGTGGTTAAATGCCAGTACTGCATGTTCAATTCCAGAGGGCTCCAAGGTTCACTCAGCCTTCCATCCTTTCGTAAGTCGGTAAAATGGTTACCCAGCTTGTGGGGGGCAATTAGCTAACACACATTGGAAACTGCTTAATGCAGTGTAGATATGTAAATTGCTATTGCTTAAAACAATTTGTAAGTCGCTCTGATAGCCTTGTGGCTGAAGAGCGGGGTATAAATAAATAAATAAATAAATAAAATTGCCTTGGCTTCCTTGATTCAGTCTATCCACTGTACAGTCATGTGTACAAACTCTAAAGGCTTAAAGTTTGTTTATGTAGCAAATTTTAGTCTGTTTGTACAGAGCTGACCTTGGCTAAAATCCTGTGGTTAGTTTCAAGTAATGCATTCAGACAGTGTTAACTTGGCAAGGGCATTAAGTTCCCTTGATGCAAGCCCCATTAATTCAATTGTTAGTTGGGACTAACAGTAGCCTCCAGTGCTTCTGTTGAACAGGTGTAGTGGTGACACTGGTAAGAGCAAAACTGTTCCATCCCCAGAAGTATTTAGGTACACACTTATGGAGGGATGGGGAAATCTCAGTTTCACTTTCTCTTGCATTGGTGTTTTAATGTAATAAACACCTGAGGCAAAACACAAAAATCAGTGTGTATAGAGCCATTGTACTGTCTATTCTCCTTTATAGGTCTGAAACATGGGTCACCTATTGCCACCACCTACGACTCCTCGAACGCTTCCATCAGCGCTGTTTACGCACAATCCTAAATATACACTGGACTGACTATGTGACGAATGTTGCTGTCCTTGAGCAAGCAGGGATCACCAGCACTGAGGCCATGATATTGAGAACACAGCTGCGCTGGGCAGGGCATGTTTCTAGGATGGAGGACCATCGCCTCCCCAAAATAGTATTCTACGGTGAACTCACCACGGGTCAGCGTAAGAGGGGCGCTCCAAAAAAGCAATACAAGGAATCCCTGAAACAATATCTCAGGTTCGGCCAAATTGATCACCAACAATGGTCTGCCCTGGCCTCACATCGGGAGGCATGGAGATGCACTATCCACAATGCTGCAGCCTTATTTGAGAACTCATGCCGAACAATTCTTGAAGAGAAACGACAATGCAGAAAAAATCACAACCCGGAAACATCACCCAAGGAAACCTTCTGCTGTACTTTCTGCAACCAGACTTGTCTATCTCAGATTGGCCTTTTTCGTCATCAGCGCGCTTGCAGAAAGCGTGGGATGAGTCCTTCCTGAATCTTCGTTTGCGAAGAGAAGCCAGAGATTCCGATATGGGGAAAAATGTGGATTTAAAAAAAATAACTTAGAGGAAATTCTCCATCAGCAGAGCTGTGCCCAGCATGGAGAGAGCTATATTGCATCTGCCTTCCCTGTAGGCATTCAAAGATGAGGAGTCACTCAGAAGTAAAAAGGTAGCAACACTAATTCAGTACTAGCATGGTTGAAATGTACAGGGGTACAAAGCCAGACTACAACCCCAAAGTCCTGGGACTAGATAGAAAAGCTGTTAGTTTGTGGGGGTTCCTCAATTTTGAGCTTTGTACCACAGATTCTTTCCACACTGAATATGAAGAAATTGCAGGGGAAATTAGGACATTCTCTTTGAGAACAACCCAAAATGAAAGTCTCACTCATCCCAACACACATAACATTTGTTGTTAATTGCCATCTAGTTGTGGCTTATAGCAACCTTATGAATGAGAGACCTCCAAGAGCCCCTGTCATCAATTGCCCTGCTTATGTCTTGCAGACTCAGGGCATGCATGGCTTCGATTGATTCTATCCATCTGGAAGGTGGTCTCCCGCTTTTTCGACCTCCTTCAACTTTGTTGTCTTTTCTAATGAATCACATCCTCTCATGCTATGTCCAAACTACGACAGCCTTAGTTTGGCCATCTTGGCTTCTAGGGAGTGTTCTGGCTTGATTTGCTCTTGGACCCATTTACCTCCACATCCGCTGATTTGCTATCTGTGGATTTAGTTATCCACGAATGGTGACAGCAGGGTGGGAGGGAGGAAGCGAGCTTGCAGGGAGGGTTTGGCCCGGCGCGTGGGAGGAGGATTCTGGCACAATGGAGCTGGTGGGTGGGGAGGGAGGGAGGGGGCAAGCTCACCTCCCTTCTCTGCAAGGTGGGGTTGCAGCGCGGGGAATGGGTGGGAGGAGGGTTCCGGTGGCAGCGGTGTTCACTATTATCCTTGGATTTCACTATCCGCAGTGGGGCCTGGAACCAATCCCCGGTGGATACAGGGGGTCCTACTGTATTTCACTTTTTGGCAGTCCATAGTATCATAGAAATCGTCTCCAGCACCACATTTCAAATAAGTTGATCTTCTTCCTGTCAGTTTTCCTCACTATCCAGATTTCACAACCATATATTTTATTTACAAAGGCAAATGTTGCATGTTCCATTCTTTTCCCATTATCTTTTGCTTTAAAAAAAACAAACACCCTGCAACCATGCACAGAAATGCAACCAAGGCAGAGACAAAATTTTGAGTAGAGAAATATTTGGTAGGTTAAACAGCTCCTCTTCACACACATTTCTTCCTTCGCAGGGTCCTTTCTTGTATCATAAAGGCATCTAAAGCTATTACATGTTTAAAAGGAAGACAGGCTCGAGAAAAAAATTCATAGATGCAAACCAAATGAATTACATCCCAAGGGGATGAAAAATACATGCTATTGAAAGTACACACAACCAATAAAAAAGAAACTAAACCAGGAGCAAGAAAAAACAAGAAAAATTAAAAGTCAGAAAAAGATATAGTAGAATACAATAAATGATGGTTGGAATCCTATTGGTGCTGTATACATGTATACATTCTCCTACAAAAGTGGCTGGAGATTTTTGTCCAATGCTGAATGTCTGCCTTCAGTTCAAGGTTGCAGCAGTACAGTTGTGTTAGTATGCCTTACTACCCCGCCCCACAATATCTCATAATTGGAAATATTGAATACTTTTTGGGGTCAGGTTGGCTTAAGCAAACCAAAAAGGTCAGATGGAGGTCACAATGACCTGGGATGTGCCTTAGAAATATTATGGCAAGGTAACCCATATTAGGACTGTGTGGAAACCCCTTAGTAAACACAGTCGTTAAGGACGTATGTGCTGATCCTTTCTTCCAGCCTTGGGCACCTCAGCAATTTCATTCAATCCAACAATTAAGTGACCATTCCCAAATCTATTCCTATGAAAGTCACTCTTATACCCCCTCCTGTCCAACCTTGCAAGGTTGTCATAAACTAATCAGTTCCTGTCTCCCAGCCATTAACACAATCAATTGAGTGTTGGTTTCCTTTGTCTATCCCATGGGAAAGACAACAGAGTACCCCTTCAGGATACGAAATAGGGTATAAATATTAGTTGCCCTGACAAAAGGAAGGTGTGCCATGGTGGACAAACCCAATCACTCGCTTTCTTGGCATGCCCCCAGATCAGAACCTCCAGTGCCACACTCAGACACCTGTCTTGAGTATATTCACTACATGAAACATTGCTCTTTAAGACTGGTAACTGTCACCCTATATTCCCAAATCTCTCCTTCTATCCAATCTCTCTGCCTTACTCCTCTATAGCCTTGCATGGTTCTTGGGAATGTGTGTTGCATTGTGTAAGTTCATTTTGTGTTTTTTCCAATAAAAATACTTTATTTCACATTAAACTGGATTGCTCTCTATAGTTAGTAATAATAATAATAATAATAAAATTTATTTATACCCCGCCCCTCTGTTAAAACAATCGGGGCGGCTTACAAAATTTAAAATACAATACAAATAAAATCCCTAAACACCCCCACTCCCACCCTCCCCCATAAAAAAACATTAAACAAATATAAATTAAAACAACTAATCTAAAATCACATTTAAAACTATAAATACAATAAAATATAATAAATGGCCAGCAGCCTAGAAGAGGCCAGGATCCCCTGAGGCCGGGATCTAATTAGGAAAGGCCTGCCGAAAGAGATCCGTCTTTAGTGCTTTTTAAAAGCCACTCAGGCTTGTTATCTGACGGATCTCATTTGGCAGGTCATTCCACAATTTGGGGGCGATTACCGAAAAGGCCCTGTGGGAGGTTGCAGACAGCCTAGATTTTTGTGGCTGAAGCAAATTCCTCCCAGAGGACCGGAGTGCGCGGGGAGGATTGTATGGGAGGAGGCGGTTCCGGAGATAAGTTGGACCCAAGCCATTTAGGGCTTTAAAGGTAATAACCAACACCTTATACTGGGCCCGGAAACTGATTGGCAGCCAGTGGAGAGATTTTAATACTGGAGTTATATGGTCTCTCCGAGATGTTCCCGAGACCACTCTGGCTGCCATATTTTGTACCAACTGAAGTTTCCGGACCAAGCATGAGAGCAGCCCCATGTAGAGCGCATTGCAGAAATCTAGACGGAAGGTTACCAGCGCGTGCACCACAGTCTCGAGGTCCCTTACTTCCAGGAAATGGCGCAGCTGGCGTATCAGCCGAAGCTGATAACAGGCGCTCCTGACTGTCGCATTCACCTGACTCGTCATCTGAAGCGATGAATCAAGGAGCACCCCCAGACTGCGAACACAGTCCTTAACGGAGAGCGTGACCCCATCCAGGACTGGAGGTTGCAACCCAACTCCTGGTTTGGGGGCCGCTACCGTGAGCACCTCCGTTTTATCTGGATTTAATCTCAATCTGTTTTTCCTCATCCAGCCCATTACTGCTTTAAGACAGTCATTAAGAGGAGAGACGCCATCGGAATTCGAGGCCGATGATCGGGACAAGGAGAAATAGATCTGGGTGTCATCAGCGTACTGAGAACACCCAGCCCCATAACTGCGAATAATCTCACCCAGCAGCTTCATATAAATGTTAAACAGCATCGGGGACAGGATGGCGCCCTGTGGAACACCACAAGTAAGCTCCTTTCTGCTGGAGCAGCTGTCCCCGAGCAACACCCTCTGGGACCTGCCCGAGAGGAAGGACTGGAACCACTGGAGCGCAGTGCCTCCGATTCCTAACCCCCTCAAGCGATCCAAGAGGATGCTATGATCTATCGTATCGAAAGCCGCTGAGAGGTCCAGAAGCACCAACAGGGTCACACTACCCCTGTCAATGCTTAGACGCAGGTCATCAGTCAAGGCAACCATGGCAGTCTCAACTCCAAATCCCGTCCTAAAGCCAGTTTGAAATGGGTCTAGATAATCGGTTTCATCCAAGACCACTTGGAGTTGAAGCGCAACTGCCCTCTCGATCACTTTGCTCAAGAATGGTAACATAGAAACCGGCCTATAGTTGTTCATGTCCAGGGGGTCAAGGGAAGATTTTTTCAGGAGCGGCCTAACGGCTGCTTCCTTTAAACAAGATGGAACACACCCTTCTCTGAGGGATGCATTGATGATGTCCTTAAGGAACATCATCAAGGCAGTCCCCCCCTGGATGGCCAGCCATGAAGGGCAAGGATCGAGAGGGCAGGTCGTCTTCCTAACCCTACCAAGTAGCTTGTCCACGTCCTCAGTACTCACAGATTGAAATTGATCCAGTAAATTGACATCAACGGAGTTGCTGGACACCTCGTCAATTGTTTCTGCCAAATTACTGGTATCTAAGTCGGCTCTTATCTGCAAAGAAATTGTTAAACGCGTCACAGCAGGCCGTCGTTGGGTTAAGCAACGGGTTCTGCGCAGGAATAACCTGCGTCATCTCCCTTACCACCCTAAACAGCTCTGCTGGACGGGACTCTGCAGACGTAATACGTGCAGAGGAGAAGGATCGCTGTGCTGCACGTATTGCCTCTCGATAGGACCAAAGAAAGTTCCTATGACGAGTCCTGTCGGATAAGAGTCGAGTTTTCCGCCAGTTGCGCTCTAGTCGTTGTCCAACCCGCTTCATTTTCCTAAGCTCTGCTGTATACCATGGCTTACGGTTTGAAGCAGGTTGGAAAGGACTGGTATACATAACATGAAAATATCCCCAAAGTTACCCACCTCTCACAGGTTTTCATTTGAGCTAATAATTCCCCCAGATAATAATATAGATGTTGGCATCACAGGTGGGGCTCTAAAGCAACCTCCCACCTCTTAGGGTAACAGCTGTGCCTGAGCCACGACTGCACAGAGATATCCACTGTGCATACAGTAGATGTGCATAGGTGCACATGTGCATTAGATTATGTATTTGGTAGCATATTTTGGTATCTTGGTTCAGTTGCACAACATAGTTATTGGACACATGGTTTCTGTAGCACAAGCAGGCTGTAGTCCTGTATCACTCTGGGTAGTACTGTAGTTCCACATGTGGACCTGTGCTAATCTGAGCCAAATACCACACACACACGTATACCCAACTTAATGAACAGCCTCTGAAGCCCGCACTTATGCACCTGCCTGCATGGCCATTCCTTGCTTTGTGGGGAGCACTCAAGATGGCAGATGTGCCTGGCTATGCTGCCATAGCCAGATGTAAAACAAAGGGGATGTCAACACTGATGTCACCATTTTGCATCTAGTTATGGGGAGACACTTTGGTGATCCTTCCTGTTCCCCTTGAAGCCGGTAATAGCCACATGGAGGGGGGGGGGCTCAGAACCTGTTGATTAAGTTGGGGGCTTTGTGCACTGAGGGGAGGAATACTAGCCCCCAAAAAGAACATACACATTCAAGAAACATAAGCGTGCACATGTCCCTTACAGAATGTCAGCCATAGCATGTAACTCTGCATGCAGATATTTATGCAACACAATTCCAATGTAGGATCGTGGCTAATAGGCACTGTCGTAAACATTTGTGGCTGAATGGCATTTGAGTCTATGGTCTGAATCCTTTTGATTAGTCCCAACTACAGCAGACCTGTTGAATTAATTGCTGAATGGTAAGTCAACACATTATAAAATCAGCTGGAATTAACAATAGGAATCAGGCCTATGTCTCATACTCCAAATCCAACATTGTTTCACTCCATACCAGAAGCCACCCTCTGCATCCCATCAATCAGGGCAATAGTACAACCCCCAAATGCACGGGTGATACTTTCCCAGACTTATTGTGGATACCAAAAACTGCAAATAGCAAACCCTATTGAAACAAATGACTTTTGGGCCAAGCATATCATAGAGTCATGCTGGAGGACCTAGAGATTCCTGGAGAGAAACCTCTCTAGGCATTGGTAGATCCTCCAATGCAACTCTATGGTCAACTTCCAGAGGAAACATACCGTAGAATTGCACTGGAGGACCTAGAAAATACCTAGAGAGACCATGTTTTTCAGATGCAGGTAAGTGAATCCGCAGGTACCAGTGGAAGGACATGGAAGAGGGCCTTCTCTGCTGTGGTACCTCAGTTATGGAACATACTCCCTTTGGGGGCCCAACTGGCATCAACATTGCTGTCATTCCAGCTCAGAGTGAAAACACAATTGTTCACAAAAGCTTTTGTGGTGTAATTTGCTTTACAGAAACCCTCGCATGCACATGGTTTTACATTGTTTTAGCTATTTTAACTGGTTTTAATCTATTGTTTTAGCTGTTTGAATTGTTTCATGTTTTTAGAATTTTTTTCTTATTTATTGTATGCCACCACGAGGTCTCTGGATAAAGAGTGAGATAAAAATATATTTTTAAAAAAATAACACTGCCTTTCTGACCTAAGCCAAGCTCCATTGGTGGTGGTAAATTTGCTGAGGGCTTTAGTCTGAACATCTCAAGGAACTGTCTGATGTTGTGAACCTATGCAGCACTTTTGATAGCTTATTGGAAGTTGAGACTAAAACTCAGAGAGGATTCACCACCCCTGCTCTTCCGAACAGCCATCTCCAACCAGCCAATCAGCTAACCAACAAAGGTTAAATAGTTTTGGATTAGATGAATGGGCTTTGATTTAGTCCAGAAATACATTTTTTTCCATAGACCTAAATCCACACATTAGTCCCAACTAGATCATTGATTCTGTTCTAGTTGGGACAAACAAATGGATTTGAGCCATAGATGTTTTGTTTTTAATACTGTACAGTCCCCAAAGGAATGCCGCCTGCATTTTTTTTCTCTGCACAGCAAGTACACAGCAAATTCCTTTTAAAACTCCCCCACATTTTCAGTAGAGTTTTTGGCCAAGTGACTTTGGAAGGGCAAGTACTCTGCTGTTGCAGATAGAGGGGGGAAGCTCAAAAGCTGCTCTGGGTATGTAAAGGCAGCTGTGCATGACCTTTTGGATCATGGCCAGGATGAATGGGACCATGTTGGGAGGGAAGGAAGGAAGGAAAGCAAGCAAGCTACCTAGTTAGCTAGTTATAATTAAGACCTCCACCAGAGACATTGAAAAAAACACTGTCAGTCAAAGAAGAAAATACTGGGATTAATGGACCAGTAATCCAACTCATTGCAGTCAGTTTATCAGAGTGCTGGACTGACTTGGAACATCTAGGTTAGAGTTCCCATTGAGTCATGAAATTTACTGGACGACCTTGGGATACTATTTGTCTCCCTTTCCCATCGTGACCTACCTCATAGGGTTGTTGTGAGGATAAAATGTGTAGAAAGAGAGCTATGTATGGCACTTTGGACTTACTGAAGGGAAGGCAGGGCCCATATATTCAATTAATAATAAAACATTATAAAGAAACATCTGTGTGCTCACTTAAGAAAAACCTCATACATGCACAGACAGGCCACTACAGTCCTCTTTAGAGCAGAGCTTGAGAAAGTTGATTTTTGGACTATAACTCCCGGAATTTCCCCCAGCTAGCGCAACAGTTACCTTTGGGGGAGGGGACCCTCTAAGAATTCCCAAAACAGCACAGCCACTTGCCAACTGGCTGATGCTTTTGGGGAATTATAGCACCCAAAAAGTAACTTTTGTGAAATCTGTTCTAGGGGTGAAGCGTCCTTCCCCATCTCTGATGGATTTTTCTCCCTGTGCTATGTTAATTTCTATTACAGAGGATAAATTTAGAACTCCCTTTCTGTGAACATATGCTTAAGTAAAGTAACAAAGCTGGTTCATGAAGAACATCTGTTGAAGAGTTTCTAATGGCACCAAAGGGTAAAATTGTAGTAACCGGTTGTCATGGAATCATAGAATTTTGAGGGATCTTGAAGGGTCAGTCAGTTTGCCCTGCTGCTGTTGAGAAGACCCAAAGAAATTAGCTTCTCATTAAAGTAACATAAGAGAATAATCAGTCAATCAAATTACCGACCTGATTTGAATCCTGAATGACATTTATGAAAGTATATGGAAAAACCAAAACAGATTAACTTGCTGCATCAGGTGCAACGGCTTTGTGCAGATAAGCCATTAGAAATGCCACCAGAAACCTCTCACCTCATGCCATCTAGAGCATGTTTTGCAGTGAAGTTAGTTCACATATTTAGCTGTAAGTCATCAAGCACTGAACATTCAACTCATGTAACGTATGCCTGCCCACAAATGAGAACTGCTGGAGGTACGCTCCTTTGTGTCCCATCAGCCAGGACAATACACTGTGGGAGGACATGAGAGAGGTCCGTCTCTGCTGTGGTACCTCAGTTATGGAATAACCTTCCCTTGGAGGCCTGACCGGTGCCAATGTTGCCATCATTCTGGTGCCAAGTAAAAATGTGACTCTTTGCTCAATAAGCAGATGAGCCTAATTGGCTTTACACAAGCCCTCCCATGTACATGGTTTCAGATCTTTAGTTTTCATCTGTCTCTTTTTAACTTGTGAAATTGTTTAGTATCTTTTAGCCATTTTACATGGTTTTAAATCAGTCAGATTGGCTTTATTGTATGCCACTCTGACATCTTTAGACAGACTAGTGGATATATATAGTTGAGCAAACAAACAGCTTCCTTGGAATTATGGATTGGTTTTATTTTCTGCAGGCTATTAGCCTAAGGTGTCTCCATGCATCCCTTATATATTAACCTATATTTTAATCTTGTTAGCCTATTCTCGTTAACCTGTATTTTAACCTAACCATTGCATTAGATTTCTTGTTAACCTATATTTTAATCTAACTATTACATTAGTTTTATTTTCTACAGCTTATTAGTGCAAAGTGTTGCCATTTTTCTCCTGTTGACTCACTGATGACTACAGAGCAGACCTGTTAACATAACAATTGCTTTGCTCTTATTTTCTACAGGGATACAGACAACCTAATAAAGTACAGTTGTCCCTTCACATTCGCTGGGGTTTGGTTCCAGGACCCCCCGTGAATACCCAAATCCGTGAATACTCAAGTCCCATTATATGCAATGGCAGAGCAAAATGGTGTCCCTTATATAAGATGGCAAAATCAAGGTTTGCTATTAGGATTGTTATTTTTTTAAGAATATTTTTCAAGCCGTGAATACTCAAATCCGTGAATGTCAAATCCGTGAATGTGGAGGGACAACTGTACAGGCATACCTCAGTTAACAAAGCCTCTGACAAAGAAGCTTTTTTTTTTTTACAAAGCCTTTTCATGCCCACTCAGCCCTCTTTTCTTCCTTGTCCTCTGTTTAGCTATATGTTTTTTTTAGCAGCATTGGCATCAGATGGATGAAATCATAAGAAAAGTGGAGTCTGGTGAAAGAAAAAGTCATCACTGGATATACTTTGGAAGAAGCTAGAAGATTCAAAATGTTTTTGTTTAATTATGCAAAGCTTACCTGACCTGGTTCTTTGATTTCACATGTGCATATTGTTAATGTTGGATAAAATCCTTGCTGAAACATGTCGAACTACTCTTCTTTTTTGTGGTATAGGATCTATCCCCATTCTTTCCATGTTATTTCTCCTTCTGGTACCAGACTTCCTGTTAAACAAGTAATGTCCACAAACACATCCACTTCATTAACTGAGGTATACCTATAGTAATTACTGTTTCCTGCTGAAACATTTGTTGGATCCTATATATAGATCAAAAGAGGTTGTTGGTTCCATATTGATTTAATCGTTTTGTTGCTTTCTTGTTTTTGAAAGAAAAAATTATACAACTACTTGATAGAGATAGAAGCAGAGCCAGAGCTGAGAGTGCCATGGCTCCTTCCTACTGAGCCCTGGGATTTGTAGTTTTACAAAGTCTTTAGCCTTCTCTGCCAGCATCCTTTGCCTGATTAATTACAAATCCCAGGACTCCATAGGAAGGAGCCATGGCAAAAATGCAGTTTCAACCTGGCTTATTTGTGTAGTGTGGATTTGGCCTATGTTTAATTTTTAAATGCAAGTGTTTCTAATAAGGGAAGGTTCACATGCAGGTGCTTTTGCTACCTGAATATCATCCTAGATGGGGGTGGGATGCGGAGAGATGCTTGTACACCATGAATGCAAGGAATAGACCCAAAACAGGCAGTACCCTTTGACTGAAACAAGCTGCATGGCCACTATTCCCAGATGGCAAATGGTCTATGGAAAACTGTCTACATTGCCAGTTACTCTGCTTTTATTGCAACTATCATCATCACATTTTCAGCTCATTCATAATGTCCCAGCTATTGGCGCCAGGAATTTCCACTTCAGTTTATGTGTTTAAATGCAGTTTTCAAACACCCAAAAAACCTCTAGGTCAGAAGAAAAAGTTTCCAGATGAAATTTAGCACTATAATGGAAAACTAGAGGCCTTAGAAATAGAACCAACATGAAAAAAGACAGGTGGGAAGTAAAATCACAGAAAGCATTTTCCCACTTAATTCTGTAATGATTTTAGCGCAAGCTTCTGACTTAAAACAACAGTGTAATAGAAATTTAATAGTTAATTCACTACATTTCTAATGTAAATGCAATTGAATTAAATTTTGTTTAGTTTATCAATGATTAACCAAATACATTAAACCTATTTTCTTAACTTTCCTGGAGAGCAAATGCAGTTTAATGGTTTGAGTATTTGACCAGGACTCTGGGAGACCAGGGTTCAAATGCTGGCTCAGCTATGGAAACTAACTGGGTGACCTTGAGCAAGCCACACCCTCTCAGCCTACAAGGAAGGCAATAGCAAACCTCTCTAAAGAAATCTTGCCAAGAAAACCCCATGATAGATCCACCTTAGCATTGCCATAAATTGAAAATGACGTAAAAGCATACAACCTTCAACCTGCAATTCTAGGCTCCATCAATAGGAGTATAGTGTATAGATCGAGGAACGTAATACTGCCACCCTATTCTCCTTTGGTCAGACCTCACCTGGAATATTGTGTCCAGTTCTGGCACCACAATTCAAGAAGGATGTTGACAAACTGGAGTGTGTCCAGAGAGCGAACAAAATGGTGGGAGGTCTGGAAGCCATGCCATATGAAGAGTGGCTTAGGGAGCTGGGTATGTTTAACCTGGGGAAGTGAAGGTTGAGGGGACATGATAGCCATGTTTAAATATTTGAAGGCATGTCATATTGAGGATGGAGCAAGCTTGTTTTCTGCTGCTCCAGAGATTAGGATGCAGGGCAATGGATTCAAACTACAGGAAAAGAGATTCCATCTAAACATTAGAAGGAACGTCCTGATGGTCAGAGCTGTTTGACAGTGGAATGCACTGCCTCAGAGTGTGGTGGAGTCTCCGTCTTTGGAGGTTTTTAAACAGAGGCTGGATGGTCGTCTGTCGGGTGTGCTTCTACTGTATGTTCCTGCATGACAGGAGGTTGGACTAGATGGCCCATGTGGTCTCTTCCAACTCTATGATTCTATGAACAATTAAATTTCCTGTTGGTGACATAAATCTCCACACTTGTCACTACTGGTGCAATCCTATACATACATGCTCAGAAGTAAGAAAACATTGATTGGGGCTTATTCCTAGGAAAACATGTATAGCATAGCAGCACAAATCATAATTTAAGTGTTTTTGGATTATTTGATAAAGCCTATTAAATTCAGGAATGAATCTGAACAAAATGCAAAGTAAGGTCAAGCTTACACATGTACCTATATGTACATGACTTGAATGTTCAGTGCTTGATGATTTACAGCTAAATATGTGAACTAACTTCACTGCAAAAGATGCTCTGGATGGCACGATGATATGAGAGGCTTGCTGATGGCATTTCTAATGTCTCATCTGCACATGGTTGTTCTCTCTCTCACACACACACACACGTATACGTATGTATGGGGAGGACTAGGATCATATAGTGGTTAGTACTCTATGTGGAGAGGCACTCCTTTTATCTTTTCCCATGCTAAACCACAATCTACAGTCAGTAACAGACTGGATGGGGGTGAATAAATTGAAGCTTAATCCAGAGAAGACAGAGGTGTTCCTAGTCACTTGAAAGGCAGGTCAGGGAATTCACCTTTTCCTGGAGATGTCAGATCTGGCCAGGATTACATCCCATTTGGATTATGGTAGCATGTTCTACCAGGGGCTGCCTTTGGAAACTGGAAAATTCTGCGGGCCCAAAATGCTGTGGCCAGGCTGCTGACTGGAGCCGGTTATCAGGAACATAGAACTCTCTTGCTGAAACAGCTTTAATCGTTACCAATCTTTTTTGGGCAAAACTCGAAGTGCTGATCATGACCTCGAAAGCCCTATGTGTCTCAAGTCCAGGCTATTTAAAAGACTGTATCCCCCTATATAAGCCTGCCCAAATTTTAAATCTGTAGGCGGGGAGCTTTCTCTCAATCTCACTGCCATCACAGATCAGCTTGGTGAGAACATGAGAGAGAGCCTTCTCAGTGGCTGTTCCTAGGCTATGGCATGCCCTTCCATGGGAAGCTTGGTTGGCTTCCTCTCTGCTCTCTTTTCACTAGCATCAGACAAAAAGACAACAGGTATTTGACTTTTAATTAATTGTGCAGAAGGGTTCTTTAATGGGATGTGCTATTTAAATAGTATTATGCAGTACTTTTAACTTATATATTATATACATCATTTTAGCTTTGTTTTAAATTTATACTGGGAGCTGTCTTGGGCCCCATATTGTGAGAAAGGCAGGATATAAATCAATTAATTGAATAAATAAATAAATGAAATATTATTTATCAAGGATTGCTTTTCCTGTTGCCTTTCAGAAACTAGACCGTTCTTCTTTCCTTGCTTCTCTGTATCTGGGGGTTGTAGATTTCTGAGAATGTTAGACAGGTGGGTGAGTGGAGGGATGGACGGACGGACAGACAAATAGCCATGAGTTCGTGGTGACTGATGGCTCCAGTATCAGTGGGGCAGTAAAATCACACCAAGTTTTAGTCCAAACTTTAGAAGCAACATGTAAGATGCTGAACCCTAACCACAGCATAGGTTCAGTACCTCGGAGAGTTCCTTTAACATTCAAATTAACACCCAGAATGAATTCACTATGCCACTGAAATCAGAGTCACCACTGAAGCAATTTAGAATTGAGCATTGAAACCATTTGCAGCTGTTACAACAACCCCATACATTAGGTCAGTCTTTGAAAAAAAAGGACGTGCTGAGACTGAAAGGGAGAAGGGATCAAGAATCTTTGTTTCCTTGGGCCAAAGGCAGAAGTTGGAAAAGTTACTTTAATGCTGACTGGAGAATTCTGGGAGTCGTAGTCCAAAACAGTAGCATTCCTGAGCTCCAGTTAGATGATACAGAAGAACAGATCACTCCAGACATTGCTGGGTCCTTAGGGGTGAGGACTGAGAGATCTCCAGGTTGAATGACAGGGGATACTTCATACAAGTCAGAGGACAAAGCAGGACTACTCCCAGCCCAAGACAGGGCTAATATTTGAAAATACAAAATAGGTGGCTCTTAGAGGCATCCCCACTTGCAAAGAAAGACTCCTCATGCATAAAAGTACTCTTCATGAGGAGGACTTCTGCCCAAAGGCCTGCAACTGCAGCCTTGGTTAGGGCCTGGGATTGGGAACTCCAGCTTCTAAGCCAGGCAAGGCAATCTGCCAGCAGAAAAGATTTGCCTAGCAGCACTAACGGTTTGCCATCACCTTCCTTGACCCTGTGGCTTCTCCTACAATTTGTGTGCCTTCAAGTTATTTTCAACTTATGGCAACCCTAAGGCGAATTTACCATGGGATTTTCTTGACAAGATTTATTAAGAGGAGGCTTGCCATTGCGTTCCTCAAAGGATGAAAGAGTGTGACTTATCCAAGGTCACCCAGTGGGTTTCCATGGCCAAGCGGGGATTCAGAACTTGACCTCTTGGAGCCCTAGTTCAAACCACTTTTGGCTTTTCAAACCACTACGCCATGCTAGCTTTGGCTACACTGGATTCTAAGTTTATTGGACCAAAGATGGACAGCTGCAAAGAGTGTGAGGGACATTTGGATAAATCACCCCTGCAATTGTGATGACACTGGAAGTGACTTTAAACTGTTTCGGATCATTTTGAGGGGCTGTGGGATGCAAAACAGTAAAACAGGGAGAGGGAGGCTACACTTCCTGGAGTTGGGATTCCCCCCCCCCCTTCTTGATTATTTTGCGTTAATGAGCCAGCATGGTGTCATGGTTTGTGCATTGGACTACGATTCTAGAGACCAGGGTTCAAATCCCTGCTCAGCCATAGAAACCCACTGGGTGACCTTGGATAAGCCACACTTTCTTATATTTTGAGAAAGGCAATGGCAAGCCTCCTCTGAATAAATCTTACCAAGAAAACCCTGTGAAAACCTTAGGGTCACCATAAGTCAGACATGACTTGAAGTCACACAGTAACAACAGGTTGATAAGGTTTTTAAACAGAGTTTGGGTGGTCATCTCTCAGGAACACTTTGGCTGTGGATTTTTGCATGGCAGGAGGTTGGACTACGTGAACCTTAGGGTTCCTTGCAACTATGATTTTTTTTAAAAAAAAATGCTGTTGAGGGTAGGGTTCCAGAGTGACCAAGAGCCACACAAACTCCCTTGGGTCACAGGATTTCTACCCACTGATCAACATTTGGAAAGTACAGCAGGCCCTTGGTATCCACTGGGATTTGGTTCCAGGACCTTCTGTGGATACCAAAATCTGTGGATGTTCAAGTCCTATTATATACAACAGTGTAGTAAAATGGTGTACCTTATATATATATATATATCTACTGATGAAGAAGGCAGTAAAGCTTCAAAAGCTTGCAGCATGTGTTTTGCATTTGTTTGCCCAATAGATGTATCACTTTTTTGTAGCAAAATTAAGGTTTGGTTTTTGGGGGGGGGACGGAATATTTTCAAGCTGTGGATGGTGGAATCTGTAGATGCAGAATCCATGGATACGGAGGGCTAGCTGTACACATTTTTGGATTACAGTTCCTGGAATCACCCACCCAGCCTTTCCAGTAGTCATACTGAGTAGAGGATTCTGGAAGCTGTAGCCCTCAAAAGTAAATTGTCAACACGCTTTCCCAGGCTGCCTTTCACCCTGCCTGTGAATTTCCCTGGTCTGAAATAACAGCTCTGTGTTTGAACCTCACTGGCTTAGACCTCATACTGCTCGGACTTTTCTCTTGGAATCCCACCTAGCCCAGGCTCTGCCTGAAATGGGACAGCAAGGGAGGATAAGTCTTCTTTGAAAGCAAATGTGAGATCTGAATGGAAAATTTTCCATTTTGTAGCTCAGCATCTTAGCCACAAGTACACCAAGTGTCAGGGGAAGGATGAAAGGAAGGAATTTATAGACCACTCTTCTGCCAGTAAGGGTACTCACTAACAATTAGCAGCTTTATGATGTTTTTTGAGAAAGTTGGAACAGAAAATACACAGCACAAAGCAGAAATACACATGAAAGTTCTATCATAAATAAACCAGAAAACAACAATTTAATATGTTATATAGGACCAACAACAGGAGATCTTTAATCATCAAACACTCATTGAAAGGAAGCAGGTTTCACCTTATTGCAGGAGTAGGAATCATGCAGCCTTCCAGATGGTATGAAAGTGCAATGCCCAGCATGCTGGCCAAGACTGATGGGAGTTGCAATCCAGCAACAACTGGAGGTCTGCACAATTTCCATCCCTGGCTAAGAGCAACTTTAAAAAGCAATTGATTGATTGCACTTATATCCTGCCTTTTTCCAAGAGTAAGATTGAAGGCACCTTGCAATAGTTTTTTAAAAACCCAGCTAAAACAATTGATTACAAAAGTTAGAAGATAATTAAATATTGGTATTATTTAAAAAAAACATAGTTAAAAACAGTTTAAAACACTTAAAACATATTTACAATGTAAGAGGGAACTTGCAGCTAGAAGGAGCTTCATGGGAGCAACTGTAGTTCTATCCAGTTGTTCAAGATAGGATTAATCTGAACATGTAAGAAGAGGAAGCCAGTTAGCTCCACCTCCTCCTTTATCATTCTTCTCACCTGGACAGCAACAGGTGCAACAGAACAACATCTTCTAATTATGCAACAGCTCCAGGTAGGGTTGCCAGGAGTTATGGCCCAGGACTCAGACTCCAAGGATGAGGAGGATCCTTCAGCTGCCCCTGTGGAATGGCAGCCTCAGGACACACAGAGCCAGAACTCACCTGAAGCTTTCCAGCACAGGCACCATCAGAACAGCTGGAACCATCAGATGATGGCCCTCAAACTCTCAGATCCAGTGAGCCAAAAAGAGAGCAGAACAAAAGCCAGTCTATGAGGCTCCTTGCCAAGCAGCAGGAGAAGCGCTCTTAATCAAGGACAGCTGGCTGTAGCCAATTTAAAAGATAGCTTTGACTCATGTTCCCTACTGGGAACAACTGTTCGATTTCCAGCTCTGACTTGGTGTTCCTGTGGTTCTGCTCTAGATTCCTGAAACCCTGATATATGGGCATGCTGATGACCCTGTTTGACTCTCAGAACTTTAGGCTGGCTTGACTTCTCTCCTGCGCCTCCCTTGCAAATGGACCATTACAGGCAAGATTGCTCTGAGAGACATTTGTTTGATTTACTGCTCCTGCTTTAGCTGCCGTTTTCTATGAGAGCTCTGAGTTAATTACTTCCTCCCTAGCAATGGCTAGTGAATGTACCAAAACCTGAACTAGAACTCCAGGTATCGGGAACCAGCTGAAGTCTCAGTGGATATCAGATCATTTTTGGCTAGATAAAGTTGGGATCCAAAGGGTCAGAGGGCCATTTTGGCATTGCCCAGATAACATGTTCGCCATGTCCTCACCTTTTTCATGAAGAGAAGTGAAGCAGATGTGGGCTTTTTCACTATTTTGTGTATTTGGAGGGGTTGCTACAGAGTCTAATAGTGAAAGTGGGGAATAACTTCTAGATCAAGGGAAGTAATAGTGCCACTCTATTCTGCTTTGGTCAGACCTCACTTAGAATACTGTGTCCAGTTCTGGGCACCACAATTCAAAAAGGATACTGACAAATTGGAGCGTGTCCAGAGAAGGGCAACTAAAATGGTGAAAGGTCTGGAAACGATGCCTTATGAGGAGAGACTTAGGGAGCTGGGTATGTTTAGCCTGGAAAAAAGACGGTTAAGAGGCGATATGATAGCCCTGTTTAAGTATTTGAAGGGATGTCACGCTGAGGATGGAGCAGTCTTGTTTTCTGCTGCTCCAGAGACTGGAACACGGAGCAATGGGTGCAAGCTCCAGGAACAGAGATTCCACCTCAACATGAGGAGGAACTTTTTGACAGTAAGAGCTGTTCGGCAGTGGAACACACTCCCTCGGAGCGTGGTGGGGTCTCCTTCCTTGGAGGTCTTTAAACAGAGGCTGGATTGCAATCTGTCGGGGATGCTTTGATCAAGATTTCCTGCGTGGCAGGGGGGTTGGACTGGATGGCCCTCGTGGTCTCTTCCAACTCTGCAATTCTATGATTCTATGATTCTAAGTGTACCTCCAGTGTCCCTGTGGTACACTGGGAAAGAATTTGTTCTTACTCTTATTATTTCTTTTTTTAAAAGAAGGTAGCTAATGTTTCACCACGGGTCAGTGAAACATTAGCTACCTTCTTAAAAAAGAAATAATAAGAGTAAGAACAAATTCAAACAGTTTTAGTAAGCAAAAAGAAAAAAAAGAATAGGAGTATTTAAAGAAAAGGTTGTGGTTGTTCATCTATGATAAAAACTGTAATTTTTTGTTGTCACTTGTGCTGAGAAGGTTCTGTTCTATATAGTTCATGATTCTTAAACTTATAAATATAGAAAAATAAGTAAGTTATTGAATATAATAATAATCCAAAGTAGTTATATCTGTATTGCCTGTGTCATTTCTGTCAGGGAAATTAATCTCAGAGTGAGCAGCACTAGTGCAGGAGGAAATCTAGTTTGGGAGCCCTTTCACACTACACAATTATAGCGCTGATTCCAATTTTAACTTCCATAGCTGCACCCTGGGTTTTGCAGTTTGGTGAGGCACTAGAGCTCTCTGGCTGAGAATTCTAAGTGCCCCTCCCTAAACTTCAAATCCCAGGATTTCAGAGAATGAAGACATGGCAGTTAAAGTGGAATCATCATGCTGTAATTGTGTAGTGTGAAAGGCCACCTTGGGGCTTATTGCACTCCGAAGTAGAGCGGCAGTGCAGCAGAAAGGTTCCATCTTCCCTGCTGCCTTACCGCACGACATCATCGTTCTTCCAGTGTTCTGCCATTCTATTCCCATGGGGGACCGAGGTAAAACTGTGTCTTTTTGCTAACAGGTTTTTCCGGTTAGCAAAAAGACACAATTTTACCTCATTCTCCCATGGGGCCAGAAGAACAATGACATTATGCAGTAAGGCAGCACGGAAGACAGAATTTTCCTGCTGCAATACCACTTTGCTTCAGAGTGCAGTAAGCTCCTTTGTCTCTTTAAAGCCTGGACACCCGTCTGCAGTCATTCCCAGCAAGAGCCAGTGCTCCCTGACTCAGCAGAAAGGATTTTGTATGGTGGCACTACTACACCAAAAGACCATGGCAAGGAGACCAAGGAGAGAGCTGGTGAATTCATGCTCATGAGCCTGACCTACCATTTGGGGCAAGACATGTTAAGGAAAATGCAACATGGGACATACAGTGAAAGAAATAAAATATGTATGTGAAAGTCACAATGACTAAGCAAGAGCAATTATGGGGCTACACAGGTGAAACTGCTAATGTAATCTAGAAGGCCTGAGAGCCAAGGACAGAGGTACTGAATGCAGATTGGAAACACCTGAGAATCATTAAGTGTACAAGGTGAAATGTTGAAATACATGGGTTGGTCTTAGGCATGGGTGGAACTATGTGGACCAATCAGAATGGAAGTACACACCCACTGGGTGGAAACTAACTAGTGGGTGGTGATAAACAATGGCTATAAAAATTGCAATGTTTGCCAATGTATTTTTGTGGTTGGGTAGAGGTGGAGTAGTTTGGAGATATTGTGGAGCAGTGTGTAGAGATTGTGATTTGTTGACCATATAGTATATTTATATAGAAGAATAAAGTAGGTTTTATATAAAACTACTGAGTTGCCTGAGTGACTCCTAGAGACGTTTTGGAGACACCTGGAGAAGAGTGAGAAGGCTTGGAGAGTTTGTCAGGATCTTCAGCCTATTCTCTGAAACTCTGCTGCTTTGGAGGAAAGCATTAACCACTGATCTAAGCTGGTCGGCTCTGCTGCATAACAAGGTGGTGAGTTAGAGCCAGAGGTGAAGAGCTACAACTCCCATCATCCCTGACAAGGGTTATGGGCCCAGTTACTAGAGCACCCAGCATCCACAGAAGCTGAAAGTTCCAGAGAATGGAAGAAAGCTTTGTGGACGATAGATCAGAGCAAGCTGTTTGTGCTGCACTGATAAGCCTCGTGAGTAAATCATTTTGTGTTTTGCTTAAGCCCAGACGGGTTGGCTGTGCATACTCAGAAGGACTGTGTCAAATTGAGTCACTGCACAAATCAAGATGGAATTTCTAAAGTTTAGTAAATTGAATAGAAACAACTACTCTACCTGGAAGATTTATGCCCAATCTCTACTAGTAAAGGAAGGTCTGTGGTCAACAGTTGAAACAGGGCTGGCAGCTGATGCTGATGAAGCCACTAAAGAGAGAGATAGTAAAGCAAAAGCCTGTCTTTATCTCATGCTTGAAGAAGACTTAATTAATGATGTCAGAGATAAAACGTCTGCCAAGGATGTGTGGGATACCTTGCAGAGATTACACACTCCTTCAACTGCTTTTGCAAAAATGCTATGGTCTAAAAGAATATACAGGCAAAAGATGGCTAAAGGGCAGTGTGTGATAGAACATTTAAAAATAATGCAAGACTTGTTTGTGCAAGCTGAACTGAGGGGAGTGCAAATTAGCAAAGAGCAGCAATGCTACATTTTAATAGAATCACTAGACTCTTCGTGGGACAATATAACGAACAGCCTGCAAAACCTGCAGGAAGCTGAACTTAATAGAGACTTAATTGTGGCTAGAATACTGGAAGAGAACCAGAGAAGGATGTCTGAGCAGGGTGACTCAGCAAGTTTAAAGACTGTGCCAAAACAACGAACAACTCCTGACTGGCGAACGCAGGAGGAAGCAGCCTCTACAAGGGAGCAACGGAGGTGCTTTTATTGTAAGAAGATTGGTCATCTGCAGAGACATTGTAAACATTTTGCAGCTGAGAGACGCAAGCAAGCAGAGAGCAGATGGCAGCCACGGCAGTATCAAAAACAGTCCAGACCTCCATTTTTGAGGGACAGTGGTAATAAAAAGGGGGTTGCAACCATGATTAAGGAAAAACAAAGTGCAAATTCTAAATGGCTAGTTGATTCAGGAGCCACATCTTTGATGTGTAATGACATAAATTTAATAAGTAATAGAAAATCAGCTAATGTAAATACTGTAGTTTTGGCTGACGGGAAAGAGCTAAGTACTGTAAAACAAATGGGTACTGTGTACATTCCAGGGCTAAAAGAGAATTTTAATGATGTCTTACATGTAAAGGAGTTAGAAAATAATTTGTTATCAGTAAGTAGATTAACAGAAAGAGACTACACAGTCACCTTTGAAAAGAACATGTGTAAGATAAAACTGAATGGGGAATTGCGTGGCATAGGTTTGAAAAAGGACAAACTTTATTATTTGGAGGACAATATTGATAGCTACAGGGTTGAAGAAGCTAATAACATAGAAAATATTCCAATCCACAAAGACTGCATACACGAGCTTCACAGAAAATTCGGCCATGCGAGCTTCAAATGTTTAAAGAATTTAATCAGGATGTGTCCAGATTTAAAAGTTACTGAATGCAAAAACCACTTAGATTGTACGGTATGCCAACAGGTAAAGGTCAGAGCTTTTCCAGTAGCTAAGAAAACAAAAAGAATTGCTCAAAGACCATTTCAGTATGTACATGCAGATGTCGCCCAAGCTAATTGCTTGTCCTTAGGGGGAAGCAAGTATTTCCTAGTAATTGTTGATAGGTATACAAGGTTTGCATTTGTGAGAATAATGAAAAACAAATCTGATGCTGGGCAAAGTTTAAAAGCATGGGTAAGAATGGTGGAAAGACAATTTGATAGCAGAGTAGGCACCATTATTACTGATAGAGGAGGAGAATTTTTAAATAAGCAATTGTTTAACTGGTTTCAAAAGGTGGGAATAAGGCATGAAACTACAAACCCTGCTTGTCCTAGTGAGGATGGGTTAGCAGAGAAGAAAATACAAGATATAAAAAGAATTACTGCTTGTATGATGGCAGATGCAAGGGTGAAAGATAGTTTTTGGGCAGAAGCAACTTTGACTGCAATACATATCAGTAACAGGTTGTATCATTCAGAAATTGAAGACATTCCCTACAGGGTATTGTATGGGAGAATGCCAAATTACAAATACTTAAGGGTTTTTGGACAATTTGCTCATGTTTACACACCTGCTTGTTTCAGGAGGAAAGGAGAACCCAAAAGCAAAAGGCTTAGGTTTTTGGGGTATTCTGGAAATAGCTACAAGTTTCATTTGGGAGGAAAACAAGTGCAGTATTCTAGGTCTGCAAATTTCGAGAGACATGCTGGTTGGGACAAACTGCATGCCAATAAAGAAGTGTTTTTGAGATTAGGGAGTTCAAATGAGCCAGAAGCACAAACTGAACCAACCTCAGGAAACGGAGGGGTTTCAGTTAAGCAGGAAGCATCACCTAGCAGCAGTGGTAGTTCTTCTGATGATGAGATAGCATCTAGGCCTACTACTACTCGAATGACTGAAGACAAGAGATTTAGTCATAGAACTACAACTCCCAGTAGAGAAAGTGAGGATGAAAGAGACAGAACAGCAGATTTTATTCCCAGGCGTAGTCATAGAGTTAGAAAGCCTCCAGATAGGTTTGTTGTGACAAAGGCAAGAGCTTGTTTAGCAGTAGAAGAGCCTGAAAGTTTTGAAGAATTGGAAAGTTATTCTAGTGAAGAACAGGAAAGATGGTTTGATGCAATGGATAATGAGTTTGGTTGCCTGGTAAATAAAGATGTTTTTGAAATTGTTGACAGACCCAAAGACAAGAAAGTAATTGGTTGTAAATGGGTATACAAAAGGAAAGAAATGCCAGATGGAAGTATCAAATATAAAGCTAGGTTAGTGGCTAAGGGTTTTGCACAACAGCAGTATGAGAACTATGATAAGACATATTCTCCAACTGCAAAGCCAGAAAGTCTGAGAATGGTTCTAGCTGTAGCAGTAAAAAGGAATTTAGTTGTAGAACATTTTGATTTTGAGACAGCTTACTTGAATGCGGTTCTGGATGAAGAAATATTTATGGAGCAGCCACAAGGTTTTGAAGAAAATGGTAGTCAGAGAGTATATAAATTAAAGAAAGCGTTGTATGGTTTAAAACAAAGTGCCAGAGCGTGGAATCTGTGCATCAATGATGAGCTAGTTAAGCTAGGTTACAAGAGGAGCATTGCAGATGCTTGTGTTTATACAAAAGGAGACATAGTATTAGTGATTTATGTAGATGATTTGTGCGTAGCAGCAAAGTCAAAACAGGAAATTGAGTCAGTAAAAAGAGAATTGTCTGAGAAGTTTGTTTTGAAGGACTTAGGTGTATTGAAGTCTTATTTAGGTATTTGCGTTGAATGGACAGAAGAAGGACATTGTTAAGTCAGAGAAATAAAATTGAAAGATTGATTGAAAAGTGTGGATTACAGAATGCAAAAATAGTAAGAGCTCTAATGACAACTGGTTTTGTGTCTGAGGAAACAACTAGAGCGTTTGAGGACAAGACTTTCTTCAGAAGTATAATAGGATCTTTACAATTCATATCTTGCCACACCAGACCAGACATTTCTTATGCTGTAAATGTATTGTCTAGAAGGGTTAATGATCCAAAAATTGAAGACTGGACAGCGGTAAAACATTTATTGAGATATTTGAAAGGAACCTTAGATAGGAAATTGATAATAAGAAACAATAGTTCAGATCTAGATTGTTATGTAGACAGTTCATTTGCATCCGAATTAGGAGACAAGAAGTCAGTTACAGGAATGATAATTAAATATAGTGAAAGTCCAATAGTTTGGAGAAGTAGAAAACAAACCAATGTAGCGTTAAGCACAACGGAAGCAGAATTCGCTGCTTTGAATGAGATAGTAAATGAGGTACAGTGGATTAAACAATTGCTAAATGATTTAAATGAAAGTTACAAGATACCAGTGGAAATTCTGGAAGATTCACAGTCATGCATAGCGATGGCTGAAACTGAAAGTTTGAAGAACAGAACAAAATATGTTGGTGTAAGATATCAAAATGTGCGAGACATGGTTCAGAAGGGTGAAATAGAATTGAGATATATAGAAACACAACACAACATAGCAGATTTGTTCACAAAAGCATTGACAGTAGAAAAACATGAAAGGCTGACACAAATGGTTGGAATGACATTGTAAGACACATACAATATTTTATTTCGGAGGGGATTGTTAAGGAAAATGCAACATGGGACATACAGTGAAAGAAATAAAATATGTATGTGAAAGTCACAATGACTAAGCAAGAGCAATTATGGGGCTACACAGGTGAAACTGCTAATGTAATCTAGAAGGCCTGAGAGCCAAGGACAGAGGTACTGAATGCAGATTGGAAACACCTGAGAATCATTAAGTGTACAAGGTGAAATGTTGAAATACATGGGTTGGTCTTAGGCATGGGTGGAACTATGTGGACCAATCAGAATGGAAGTACACACCCACTGGGTGGAAACTAACTAGTGGGTGGTGATAAACAATGGCTATAAAAATTGCAATGTTTGCCAATGTATTTTTGTGGTTGGGTAGAGGTGGAGTAGTTTGGAGATATTGTGGAGCAGTGTGTAGAGATTGTGATTTGTTGACCATATAGTATATTTATATAGAAGAATAAAGTAGGTTTTATATAAAACTACTGAGTTGCCTGAGTGACTCCTAGAGACGTTTTGGAGACACCTGGAGAAGAGTGAGAAGGCTTGGAGAGTTTGTCAGGATCTTCAGCCTATTCTCTGAAACTCTGCAGCTTTGGAGGAAAGCATTAACCACTGATCTAAGCTGGTCGGCTCTGCTGCATAACAAGGTGGTGAGTTAGAGCCAGAGGTGAAGAGCTACAACTCCCATCATCCCTGACAAGACAGGCAACAGAGTTCCAGCAGTCATACTCATGAACCTTCTCATTCCACAAGCCCTGGAAGCAGTGGTGAAGGGCCTGGAAGAAAACCTCCTGAGGGATGGCAGGGGGTCTTCCATAAGCCCAGCAGCATCATGGGGTCTGGAAAACCTCATCATATATCATGCATGCTGTAGGTAAGGCCACATGAGATATATATCCTCCCTAGTAGGAAGAGAAGCAGCTGCTGCAACTACTTGAATACATTTTGCTGTTTGCCTGGCCATAGAAGATGCTTTGCTTTTTCCACTGGTTCTGGGTTCCCATATAACTTGGTTAGCCAAGTAACCTAAATTCTAGGACTATTGCCCTCTTGCCTATTACTAGAATTGGCTGACCCAGAAACAATTCCTGCCTGCCTCTCAAAACTTGCTCACCCCACCTCTGTGACACCACAGCAACCTACTCTCTCTGATCTCCAATTTTGGTCTGAAACTATCAGGGGATGGGCAGCTGCTACTTGACAACTCTACATTATTACATGATCAGAGAGGCTGACTTTTCAGCATTCCAGATCCCATGGAAAGCCTCCACACACAACAGAAGCTCTTCTTTTCAGACTGCCAGTGTCCATGTGAACAGAGCAGCAACACAGGGCTTATCTACAGTATCAAAAACCCTGAATCCCCCTGCAAATTCCCTCAAATCTGCAGTGATCAGGCCACATGCGGCATGGCCATTTCCCTGAATCTGGGACGATCCGGCCACATGTCACATGGCCCATATTTGGGATATTTCACCTAGATGTAGAGTATGTGGAATTCAGGGTTTTCTCTGCATTTTTGCCTGCTGCCACAGCTGCCAACATCGCAACCAATTTTAAAGCTCAGGGAGACAGTTTCTGGCCGAAGGGAGATGTTTTCTCCCTTCGTGTCATGCCCTGCCTCCCGATGGACAGTGATGCTGAAAGTGAAGGAGAGAGCGCCTGAAAGCCCAGAGAGCCTGCCAGGGCCAGAACCAGAAGAACAGAATGCCCAGCAGCCACAGACCTCTGAGGAGAAGAGTGTCCAACAGCCACAACTCTCTGAGGAACAGACAGTCCAGCAGCCACAGACCTCCAAGGAAGCATCAACAGGAAAGGGAAGCTCGCAGGTGGTCGGAGCATTTCTATAGAAAGCACATGGCAATTAAGGAACACCTGCGAGACGTGGCTGGGCTATAAATAAGCCAACACCTCCTCCAAAAGAGCATGGCTGACAGCCATCCTTCTTGGTAGAAGCTACACTGGTGCTTTGTTGCGTGAAGGTTTGGCTGTTGCCTTGGACTTTGCTTTCACCTCCTGACCTTGCTTCTGGATTTCCCTTTGGACTGTTTGTTTGGACTCTTGGCCAACCATGTATTACCTGGACCGGACTGGATTACCTCTGTGAGATTCCTTATTCCTTGCCTCTCCATGGAACTTTGAACTCACTCACAGGTCCTGTTTATATGGCAAAAAAAAAAAATTAAAAAAATTATGAACGGTATTTGAAAGATCGATCATCTGTACAGACAGCCGTTCGTACACAGACAAGTCATTCACAGGGGTGGCGGCAAAACTCATCCTAAAGTCCATGAGCAACAAATCCAGGACTTCATCCAGATCTCTGGGAGAAATCCGTACGATTATCAAATGAGTGATCATTTGTACACCCCTATTTACACAGATACGAATAGGCAGTGCAATCTGATTGGCTGGCCAAGCAGAGGGGGAGGGGATAGGAAAGAGGGGAATCGGCAGCGGCCACCATGTTGGATTCCCGGCTATGTGAGGGACTGGTAAGTCTGTGAAATGGAGATTTTTACTTTTATTCATTTTTATTTTATGTTGTAAGAATGTAATAGCGACTGTCCGCATCACAGGAAGCTTTTTGAATAAAAAAGATAGGTGGCGGGAGATTTAAAACCACCAGGTAGATTGGCAGAGTTTAGGAGGTCTATAAAATTGTGTAGGCAGATTGTGTACACTTGCAAACATCTGCCTTTTCGGATTTCTAACTCCCTGTATGGATTTTTTACCCCTCGTGTAGACGGGACCACAGAGAATCTGAGCTACTGCCAAGAGCAGAATAGGACTGTTCTCCTGACTCGGTAGCTCTGCTTCCTCCCACTCTCTGCTCAGCCATTGCTTCCTTCAAGCGCTTCCATCACTTTCTTCAAGTGGAAGAAGAAAACATCTCTCTTCAGCCGGAAACTGCCTACTGAGCTTTAAATTATGGTTGAGGTGGTAGGGGTACAGGCGGTGTAGATGTGTAATGCTATTGCTTAAACAATTTGTAAGCTGCTCTGAAGAGCAAGGTATAAATACTTAAATAAATAAAAATAAAAAAATAAGGCAAACCCATCATGGGATTTTCTGAGGCTGAGAGTGTGTGACTTACCTAAGGTCACCCAGTAGGTTTTCATGGCTGAACAAGGATTCAAAGCCTGGTCTCCTCTAAACTATGCTGACTCCCCTAGGGCTAGTGTCAGCACTAAAAAGGCCCTTTCTATCATGATCACTTGGCTAAAGACTCAGGCACAGAGAAACATCTTCCAAAGTTCATCTTGAGGCCTGGGCAGCCCAAACAGAAAGAAGCAATCCTTAAAATAATCTACACCCTTCCAGGCTTAAAATGTTAAGACTAGTGTTCTAAGTGGAATTCAGATACAAACAGGCAGACATTACTTTGATACAAAATTGGAATTACCTGTTCCAGTTGACAGGAACCAGACAAAGGACTATTTACTGCATTTTGGGAGGCAGCCAGCATGGTGTAGTGGTCTGACTATTGGTTTAGGCTCTGGGAGATAAGGGTTGAAATCCCGACTTGGCCATGGAAACCCACTGGGTGACTGTGGGCGAGTCACACCCTCTCAGCTTCAGAGGAAGGCAAACCTCTGAATAAATCTTACCAAGAAAGCCCTGTAAGAGGTTCACCTTAGGGATGCCATATGTTGGAAACAGCTTGAAGCCACACAATAAGAAACTGCACTTTGGACTATTTCCCAGGTTGTTTTAAGGGCAGTCCTATGGTAGAGAGTACTGATTAGCCTAGCCTGCTTTTGTGTCTGTCATCTCATTGAGTCAGGAGTGGGACTCATACGGCCCTCTGAGTGTTGTTGGACTGCAGTTCCCAGCATTATTTACCAGTGATTATGAATACTAAGCCTGCTAGGACAACAACAACTGTGGGGCTGCAGATCCCTGTCTCTACCTTAAGCTATGTTTCCTTATGCTTCATAACCCTCATAGAATAATAGAATCAAAGAGTTGGAAGAGACCACAAGAGCCAGCTAGTCCAACCCACTGCCCTGCAGGAATACACAATAAAAGCATTTCTGACAGATGGCCATCCAGCCTCTGTTTAAAAACCTCCAAAGAAGCGGACTCCACCACACTCTAAGGCAGTGCATTCCACAGTTGAACAGCTCTTACCATCAGAGAGGTCTTCCTAATGTTTAGGTGGAATCTCTTTTCCTGTAGTTTGAGTCCATTGCTCCGTGTCCTAGTCTCTGGAGCAGCAGAAAACAAACTTACTCCATCTTCAGTATGACATCCCTTCAAATATTTAAACATGGCTATCATGTCACTTCTTAACCTTCTCTTCTCCCGGCTAAATATACCCAGCTCCCTTAGCTGCTCCTCATGGGGCTTGGCTTCCAGACCTTTCAGGGTCCCAGCACATTGTTATGGCATTTTGTAGTGACTGGTTGTCTAGAGATGTGGCTGGCCAGTAGGTCCTCGGTTATGAGTGGCTGAGTAGTTGACTCATGGGAGTCCTTGGCTACCATCATCTGAGCCTAGAGAAGGGTGTGCCAGGTGGCAACCAAAGTATATAGGATGCCCCAGGAAAAGAGAGCACAGTATCCATTAAAAACAGCATGTAGTAGTAATCACCTCTGTTGATCACACTAAAACCAAGATTGAAGGTAATTGGATGTGTTTCTTTGCTGTCTTCCGGCTATTTTGCAGCAGCCATTGAGCCCTTTGTTCTTGTGTTTATGTGAATTGATTTTCTTAATCTAGAAACACATCACCCGCTATCAGAATAACTGACCTAGGAAGGAGGGGAAGGAATGGAGTGAATGACTGAAGAAAAAGGAACAAGTGAAACCATTATTCAGACTTGTATTATTCTTAAAACTGCGCAAGTACATGTTTCACTGAAATTGCTGGCTTTTAAAACAATAACATGTATACAATATTAATATATATTAATATGGTACATTAATGTGTGGGAGCAAAGGAAAATCTCAAGAATGAAAAATGAAATGGGGAAGGGGGAAACAATTGCTCAGAAGAGCAATATCTTTATTGGTTATATCCAGACCTGGCCTTCTTAGAGTAGACCCATTGAATTCAATGGAGTAACATAAGTTAGTAAAGAGTCCAAGATGCAAAAGTGACCTTGGGATAATGCCCACCCTGGTCTATGGGGTGCAGCCAACCCATACATTCTGAATAGTACATTCTTGTGTACTCACCGGTACCAATACTCACAGATACCAGGGGCCTAAGAGGAAACGAAACTAAAGCTGCCATTGGAATCACTTGTAATTTTTGTCAACATATTACACAAAGGTTATGTCACTGAATTAACATGAATGTGTCTCTTAAATTATTACGGCACCGAGAACAAATTATATGAAATCTGAGAGGGTAGTATCTATTCCTGAAATAGCTGAATCAAAGAATGAAACCATCATGTCAAAATTGACAAGTTACATAAGGGGGGAAGAAAAAAGATGAGGATACAACCAATTTGCTCAAAATTGGATTCCGTTTATTAATTATTAGAAAAATAAAGCCCACACATTTTGGAATCTAGTCAGCATGCTCAAAATGTATTGTAATAAAGTCATTTGCTGATTCAGGGCCAGTCAAAAACATGTTGCTGCCTAAAACTAAGGACGATCTACGGCCCTGTCCCCATTACAACTACAGAAGCCTTCTGGACTGGTAGCTGAATCTTACTTCAGTACTCATGATAGAATAATATCCTGCAGTGCACTTGAGGCAGGAGATTAAGTTAAGGGCTCTGGTAACAAACAGTTCCACTACATATGCTGTCTGTCCTTAAAGGGCAGGATACAGCTGGGGGTGGGGGTCCTAGAGGAACACCGAAAAGGATGCTTCTGCTGCCCCCTAGTGTCTCCTTCTGATGAAATCAACTCACTGCATAATGGCAGGGCTGGCCCTGTCTACATAGGAAATGTACACATACAGTACTTGCATTCCATAAAAATGGCTTATCTTTGCAACAGCATTGTGTCAGTATCATAACACTTTAATTGGTTCTATCATCCTGAGATGATACTGAGTCCCAGAAAGCTCAGATTTGTAAAGTCGAAGGCTTTCACGGCCAGCATCCATAGATTTTCCTTGTTTTTTTCTGGACTGTGAGGCCGTGTTCTGGAATAGTTTATTTCTGACGTTTCGCCTGCATCTGTGGCTGGCATCTTCAGAGAATGGTTGGGTAGGAGTGTGTGTGAAGTTTATATACTGTGAATCCCTGTTGGGGAGTATATGTAAATTTGTTTATTTGAATGGTTAGTTTCTGGGTGTAGATATGCAAGGCGGATTAATGTCTGTTTGGCTAATGGTTGGTTGATGGTCCATTATCTGCTGAAAACCCTCTATCTCTGGGTGGAATTCATTTGCAAGTGTTGAGTTTTGATTCTGTTGTTTTTCAAAACTAGAAGCCAGATTCTGTTAACTTTTAGGGTTTTTTTCCTGTTGAAGTTGTCCAGGTGTTTGTGGATTTCAGTAGCTTCTCTGTGCATTCTGACATGATAGTTGTTGGCCTGGTCCAGAATTTCTGTGTTTTTAAATAACATTTTGTGCCCAGGTTGGTTTATAACATGTTCTGCTACTGCTGATTTTTCTGGCTGGCCCAGTCTGCAGTGTCTCTCATGTTCCTTGATTCATGTTTGCACACTGCATTTAGTGGTCCCTATGTAAACTTGACCATAGCTGCATAGTATGCGGTAAACTCCTGTAAGCAATCCAAGCAGCGGTTTTAAATCTCCTGCCACTTTTTTTTTAATTTGAAAAGGTGCCTGTTATGTGGACAGTCGGTTTTCCGTGTTTACAATATGAAATAAAAATGAATAAATGTAAAAATCTCCATTTTGTGGACTTGCCAGACTCTTGCTTAGCCAGGAATCCAAGATGGCGGCCGCTCCCAATTCCCCTCTTTGCTAGCCCTACCCTCTCTGCTTGGCCCACTACCTGTTCATATGTGTGCGAACAGGGGTGTACAAATGATCAAACATTTGAATGATTGTACAGATTTTTTCTGGAATCCAGAAAATTTACCAAACGCCAGAATGCCAGACTTTACGGGGGAATTTGTGGCCCCCTTCTGAAAGACACAAGTGGATCCGAATGGCCGTATGTACACATTATTGATCTTTCGAACGGCGTATGGATTTTTTTCACCGTGTAGACGGGGCCGGAGACTCCACCACACTCGGAGGCACTACATTCCACTGTTGAACAGCTTTTACCATCAGAGAGTTCTTCCTAATGTCTAGGTGGAATCTCTTTTTCCTGTAGTTTGAACACATTGCTCCGTGTCCTAGTCTCTGGAGCAGCAGAAAACAAGCTTGATCCATCCTCAGTATGACATCCCTTCAAATATTTAAACATGGCTATCAGGTCAACTCTCAACCTTCTCTTCTCCAGGCTAAACATGCCCAGCTCCCTAAGCCTCTTCTCATAGGGCATGGCTTCCAGACCTCCCACCATCCTGGTCACCCTCCTCTGGACACGTTCTAGCTTCTCAATATCCTTCCTGAATTGTGGTGCCCAGAACTAGACACAGTATTCCAGGTGAGGTCTGACTAAAGCAGAATAGAGTGACACTATTACTTCCCTTGATCTAGACACTATACTCTTATTAATGCAGCCTAGAATTGCATTGGCTTTTTTAGCTGCTTATCACACTGATGACTCATGTTCAGTTTGGGGTCCACTAAGACTCCTAGATCCCTTTTGCATGTACTGCCATCAAGCCAGGTGTCACCTGTCCTATGTCTGTGCATTTCAATTTTACTGCCTAAGTGTAGTATTCTACATTTCTCCCTGCTGAAATTCATTTTGTTAGTTTTGGCCCAGCCTTCTAGTTTGATAAGGTCATTTTGGTTTCTGATCCTGCCCTCTGGAGTATTAGCTACTCCTCCTAATTTGGTGTCATCTGCAAACTTGATAAGCATGCCCTCTAAACAGCATGTATTAAAAGTTACATTACAGTAACAAAGGAAAAGTAACATTTAACCTTTTGTGTCATATAAAGGCATTTTATACTCTCATATCTTCTGGTTCCTATGACAATTAGGTAACGGGTGAGAAGAGAGTTGTAAAAATTTGAAACAGCCAATGAATGAAAGACACAGCAAGTTTGCATGTTTTGAAAATACAGTTGTCCCTCCACATTCGCGAACTTGACATTCGCGGTTTTGGTTATTCGCGGTTTTGGGAGGGCCCCCCCGGGCCCCCCCAAAACCGCGACACGGGGCCTCCAGAGGCCCCGTGAAAAGACCTGGAGGGAGCGGGGAGGCCTCCATGGGGCCCCCAGAGGCGCTCCGTAGGCCCCATGAAGGCCTGGGGAGGGGTGGGGAGGCCTTCGCGGGTCCCCCGGAGGCCCTCCGGAGGCCCCGCGAAGGCCTGGGGAGGGAGGGAGGGAGGGCCGGGGAGACCTCCGCGGGGCCTAGGAAGGCCCCGCGAAGGCCTGGAGAGGAAGGGAGGGAGGGCTGGGGAGACCTCTGCGGGGCCTCGGAAGGCCCCGCGAAGGCCTGGGGAGGGAGGGAGGGAGGGCTGGGGAGACCTCCGCGGGGCATCGGAAGGCCCCGCGAAGGCCTGGGGAGGGGGGAGGGAGGGCTGGGGAGACCTCCACCGGGCCTAGGAAGGCCCCGCGAAGGCCTGGGGAGGGGGGAGGGAGGGCTGGGGAGACCTCCGCGGGGCCTAGGAAGGCCCCGCGAAGGCCTGGGGAGGGGGGAGGGAGGGCTGGGGAGACCTCCGCCGGGCCTAGGAAGGCCCCGCGAAGGCCTGGGGAGGGAGGGAGGGAGGGCTGGGGAGACCTCCGCCGGGCCTAGGAAGGCCCCGCGAAGGCCTGGGGAGGGGGGGAGGGAGGGCCGGGGAGACCTCTGCGGGGCCTAGCAAGGCCCCGCGAAGGCCTGGAGAGGGAGGGAGGGAGGGCTGGGGAGACCTCCGCGTGCCTAGGAAGGCCCCGCGAAGGCCTGGGGAGGGGGGAGGGAGGGCTGGGGAGACCTCCGCCGGGCCTAGGAAGGCCCCGCGAAGGCCTGGGGAGGGAGGGAGGGAGGGCTGGGGAGACCTCCGCCGGGCCTAGGAAGGCCCCGCGAAGGCCTGGGGAGGGGGGGAGGGAGGGCCGGGGAGACCTCTGCGGGGCCTAGCAAGGCCCCGCGAAGGCCTGGAGAGGGAGGGAGGGAGGGCTGGGGAGACCTCCGCGTGCCTAGGAAGGCCCCGCGAAGGCCTGGGGAGGGGGGAGGGAGGGCTGGGGAGACCTCCGTGGGGCCTAGGAAGGCCCCGCGAAGTCCTGGGGAGGGAGGGGGGAGGGGAGTCGTTATTCGCGGATTTTTCACATTTGCGGGGGTCCGCGGAACGGAACCCCCGCGAATGTGAAGGGACGACTGTACTTCTATATTACAGTAGGACCCCTGTATCCACTGATTCATTATCCACTGATTCAATTATCCACAGGACACAAAACAGCACACCTACCACAGAGTCTTCTCTAGCCATTTTCTAGGTCCTCCAAGGCAAATCTATGGTATTTTAAACTGGAAGTCCCATTATTTTCAATGGTGTTCACTATTATCAATGGTTTCAGTATCTACGCCCGCCCCGCCCCCCCAAAAAAACCAATCCCCAGCGGATACGGGAGTCCTACTGTACTGCTTTTCTTTCTGTTCTTCATTCTAAGCAACAATGATGTCCAGTTAACTCTTCAAATGCCTGTCTAACAATACAAGCTTACTGTTTTACTCTGAAGCGTCTGTTTACTGATTCTTAAGAAGACTGTACATGACGTGCAGATTGAAGCGGTGGCGACCAACAGCTTACAGTAAAAAAACAAAACAAAAACATTTCATTTTAGGACAGTGCTCCTGTCCTTTTCCTCCTCTCAAACTATCAATCTAAGATTCAGGCTCAGACCAGAGATCTGAGAACCCTAAACCAGAGTCAAATCATAGAATCATAGAATTGTAGAGTTGGAAGAGACCACAAGGGCCATCCTGTCCAACCCCCTGCCATGCAGGAATCACGATCAAAGCATCTCTGGCAGATGGCCATCCTGTTGGAAAATATAGTTTATACATCCAGCCTCTGTTTAAAGACCTCCAAGGAAGGAGACCCCACCACGCTCCTGTGAAAGGCCTGCTACTCTTAGGACTTTATCAGACTGACAAAAGACAGTGTCATAAGGATGCCACATAACTGCAAAAGGGTGTGTGGATCAGACGATGTCGCCCTTTCGCAGTTATGTCCTACCCAAAACCTGTTGTTTTTAATTGACTGCTTAAGCCACCAATAGATCCCCCTGCTGCTTTTTTCCTTGCGACACCTCTGTCTCTTTAAATCTTGTACTTAAACCGACAATGCCCACTCTGGCGCGAACACTTCCAGGTCAGATTGGGACATCCAGCTAAGTGGCAAACTTTTTTTTAAACTTAGGACTTTTAAAACGTGTTTATGTGTGTGTGTGTGTGTGCTTTGTGCAGCTTTAAATGTAGTTTTCTTATTTTTATTTTTGAATTTCCTGCGTGACAAAATTGCACAAGATTTTGAGTGAGAAAGTGAATGGGGGTCCATTTGCTTCCTTTTTATTTCAAGGGAGCCTTTGCCGGGAAAGGAGGTAAGTACGGGGTGGGGGGAGCGTTCTTTTGCTGGCATAAAAATGGGGTTTTCGATGTTGGCAAAATAACATTTTAAAATTGGTAGTCTGATAAAGTCCTTAGAAGGAAAGAACAGGCTACAGTTCTGAGTGCAAGAATCTGCATGTGTATTGTGGCGGCAGGAGGTTCCATACAGGAACTGAAGCCAAGCTCAGTGCTAGCCCAATACATTTTGCTGCCTGAGGCAGCACCTGCAACTCATTCTGGTTATCCATGTATAGTAGGTGACTGGAGTGGAAATTGGCAGGGTGACATCCTTCAGCACCCCTGAGAAATTAGAGTGATTCAGGGGGCTCAGATGATCCATGCGGCATAACCAGACGGTTTTGTCCTCCAGTAAAGGAGAACACTGGAATTGCTCAGGAGGAAGAACCTAGAATACATCCCAGTACCTTCCACCTAAGGCAGCTGCCTCACTCCGCCTCATGGTAGGGCCAGTACTGACTTGTCCTTTTACACAAAAGTCCATTTCTGGTTATCCTAAGCTTTATTTCTACAGCCTAATTTAAGTGGATAATTTTAATTGTTGTTAAGACAGTGCTGTTTGGGTTGTTTTAAGTCTCCCTAAATTAACCACATGTCTCTTCGCCTCGTAGATCCCTCCACTGGCTACCAGTTTGGGCTAGAGCTGATTACAAGCTTTTGGTCCTGGTATTTAAGGCCCTGCACTTTAATCTCCCCCAGTATCTGGCAGCTTGGTTTAAATGGTATATACTATCTAGGCATATCTGGCAGCTTGGTTAGCATGGTATATGCTATCTAGGCATTTAAGATCTACAGACAGAGAATTATTAGCGGTTCCCCAACACGTATGGCTCTGTCAAGGCTGCGAGCCTTTCAGGATCTGGATCTGCATTTGTGGAACAGTCTTCCTTTGCACCTCCAGCTGGAGGAGGATCTTACCTGCTTTCATAAAGGGTTGAAGACCTTCCTCTTCGATCTGCAGGATTAAGCCAACGAGAGTGTACCTAAAGTGGCCAAGAAGGGTAGCGACTGGTGAGGATTTTGTTCTTAGTATATTATTTTAGTATTTTAGCATTTTATAGTGCTATTAAATGTCATTTTATACTTGCTGTTGTAAACATCCGGGAGTCAGAACGCCTTGCCATACATTGCAAAACACCCAGAGATGTACCTTAGCTCCTGATCTATCTTCTGCTCTCCTCTGTTTTAACAAGGAATGGTAAAACTTTTAGCTATTTCTTGCATCCCCTTGTGGCAAGTTTGGAAATTACAGGATGGCCCAGAGAATTCATATGAGTCACTGGACTAGTTTTACCTATATAGCTCCTAAAAGTTGTTTCCAGATGCAGCAGTACAGAGACTTCTTGAAAAATCCAATGATCTCTGCTTAACAAAGGAGCCTATGGCTTCACAAAGGAACAGAGATATCCTTGATACCAAGGGCTTGTCTATACAAGGGGGAAAATGTAGGTTGATGCACACTAATGCCAATTAAAAGCAGCTTCACTTTTTCTTAATGGCTTTTTGACAATATCGCAGGCATGTGACTCTATTCACTTGCGCTGTTCAAATGGGCATGCCTGCAAATCAAGATGGTGGGTGTGAGTGAATTACTCACATTTTTATTGTCACCAGTTGCTGCTGCTGAACAGTTTTTAGAAAAAGCGTATCTAAGGTGTGAAAGTGCAATATTCCGCCTAAATAAATAGAAAAAAAGTGGGGGGGGGGAGGTTGTTTCATGGCCTCAGCACACGACCACTATGGCAAAAATCCAACATAACAGTTTGGGGTGCTTGCCTTGTTAGCAAGCTCTGCCCCCTGCCCCCCTCTGACCAATCAGCTTTCTACTTCCGCTCTAATCGGGAATGTGCATCAAAGCGAATAGGTTGAACCAACAAGTGGGAATGCACATTGCTCACGGAACTTTTTAAAAACTTCGGGGAAAGCCACTAAGGCTTTTCCTGTGGAGTTTTTGGTGGATTTGTTCCCCCTCCTTCAGAATACAGCAGATTGATGTGGATGCCTTTTAGACAAATTGCACTCTCCTTGAATTCTATGAGAAGTATTTTCGCCATTTAGACAACCCCCCAAGAGAGGTTGCCTCATTGCTGCAAAAGGATTTACATTTTATTATCCTTTATCTCAACTTCACATGGCCAAGAAGTAGGAGTGGCCTCTGCCTGCATGAGATCCTTCACCTGAACAACAACACAAGAGACATCTGAGACAACATGTAGGCCTGTGACTCCAACATCGTCACTTTTATTTTATAACATATTTTGCCTGATAAAAAAGCCAGTAGAGTTTTGAAAGCTTGCATCATGTGTTTTGCATTTTGGTTGGCTAATAATCCATATTTCTGTCCAGTGATGGACTGGCCAGGGTGTCAGCTCGCCCAATGGCAAGTGAGCCCTGTTGGCCCCTGACAAAGTGGGCCCCCTTAAAGTCCAAGATTTTGTTCCTGTTCTTTGATTTGAGTTAAAATAAAACGACCCAGGGAGCTGGTATAAAAAGTTTCCACTTGTACTGGGAGGTGACAGAAAGTATCATGGGATAAACAAAATATGTATCGACCACCAAAATAAGGTTGAAAAGAACAGGGACAATCAGTCAGAGTGTGGTGGAGTCTCCTTCTTTGGAAGTTTTTAAACAGAGGCTGGATGGCCATCTGTCAGGAATGATTTGATTGTGTATTCCTGCATGGCAGGGGGTTGGACTAGATGGCCCTTGTGGTCTCTTCTAACTCTTTAATTCTTGATGCACTCTCTTATTTGTTGCATTTTTTGGCATGTTAAGGACTAAAAAGTTTTATTTGGCATAACTTTCGTGGACTGCAGCCACTTCTTCAGAGGCAATCTAAAGAGGTTAAATAAAGAAATAATAAGCAAGGCACAACTGGTACCCAGGAACCTTCTGTTGCAAAACTAACCCAAAAGACAAAATGAAAGAACTCCATTGTACAACTATAGTGCTGTTATTCCACTTTAACTGCCCTGACTCCATCCTATGGAATCCTGGGATTTGCAGTTTAGGGAGGGGCATTTAGAATTCTCAGCCAGAGAAACTCCAGTGCCTTACCAAACTACAAAACCCAGAATTCCATAGGATGCACCCATGGCAGTTAAAGTGGAAGAATAACACTACAGCCAGCCCTCTGTATCCATGGATTTGGCATGCATGGATTCCACCATCCACAACTTGAAAGTATACCCCCTCAAAAAATACATTCCAAGAAGCAAACCTTGCTGTTTGCCATTTTATACAAGGGACACCATTTAACTATGCCTCTGTATATAATGGGAGTTGAGCATCCACGGATTTTGGTATCCACAGCAGGTCCTAAAACCAAACCCTAGCAGATACCAAGGGCCTACTGGATAATTGTGTAGTTTGAATGGTCCCTAGCTGTCACCAACAGATCCCAGCAAAGACCACTCAAACACATCAATGAACTATAACCCATTCTAGACAGTACTATTTCACTTTAGGTGTGAGAGGGAAAAATATTTTGGGTGTAAGAGAGGAAGAATTATTTTTTAAAAAATGGCAATTTTTTGGTGCACAAATTACTTTAAAAATGACACCTAAGCCCCACTCATATGTGAAAACATTCAACAAAAGCTATTACTGTACTTCTGATCTTTTGGAAGAATTGCTCTAGTCTTTGTGAGAACTGGTCTAGTCTTTTTACTCTAAAACTCCTCACCTTATAAGAATTCTGTAAGATAAGTCAGTACTATTATCCCTCAGGGGAGACTGAGGGTAAGAGAGGGCAGCTTGCCTAACACCATCTTGTGCGTCCATGGATACATATAAATTGTAGAAATAATGCAGTTTGACACCACTTTAACTGCCATGGCTCCATCCTACAGAATCCTGGTATTTGTAGTTTGGTGAGGCACCATCACGCTTTGGCAGAGAAGGCTAAAGACCTTGCAAAACTACAAATCCCAAGATTCCATAGGATGGAGCTACAAAACTTAAAGTGGTGTCAAACTGCATTATTTCTAAACTGTACATGCACCCCATAACAGAGATAGCAAGGACTTTGGCCATTCAGCTACACCGGTCCTTTTCTCTTAGGTCTGGGTATTTATCAGACCACCCCCCTAAACCCTGTTCTTTTGCCAGCATAACTTTTCCGTTTCTATGCCAGCAAAAGAATTCCCCCTGCCACACTTACCTCCTTTCCCGGCAAAAGGCTTCACGGCAATGAACAAGGAGTGCTCAAAATCCCACGTATTCTCACAAGAATACATAGCGCAGGAAATTTTTAAAAAACCAAAAATAACATTAGAAAAGTTACACTAAGCACAAAAACAAACAAAAAAACTTGCAAGTAAACGCGGGAGGGTCATAAAAAGTGCATCACCTACCTAGATGTCATGATCTCACCCAGAAGTGTTCTCGCCAGACCAGCCATTGACGCTGCATTCATGTGAGTACAAAGGCGTGCAGTTTCAAATGTCAGCAATGCCAGCACAAAAGTGCCATGGGGATCTATTGACGGCTTAAGCCGTCAATAAAATATGATGGGTTTTGGACTTTACGTAAACACAAAAGGGTGACATTGTCTGATATGCACACTTTTCACGTTTATGTGGCATCGTTATGACACCATATTTGGTGTGTCTGATAACGTCCCACACCAAATATTATAGCTGGGCAAGTATTACGTTAACCATCTTGCTTTGCCCCTGTCAGTTTTCTTCCTTTTAAAATGCTTCAGACATCACATTTATTTGTTTGTTTTATTTATTAAAATATTTATATCCTGCCCTGCATCATATCCTCTCTGTGCAGTATGCAATAAAATCAGTTTAACCCACTTTAATAATATAAAACAGTACGTAATAATTTAAACAGACTAAACAATTTGACCAGGGCCATCGTAGTGTAGTGGTTTAAGTGTTGGACTATGGATCTGGAGGCCAAGGGTTCAAATCTCAGCTCAGACATGGAATCCACTGGGTGATCTTGGGCAAGTCACACTCTCTCAGCCTCAGAGGAAGGCAAAGGCAAACCCTCTCTGAACAAATCTTGCCAAGAAAACCCTGTGATAGGTTCACCTTAGGATTGCTACAGGTCAGAAACAACTTGAAGGCACATAACAGCAGCAAACAATTTGACAGATTTGTCAGATTTGTGCTATTAACCCCGAATATGAAATCTCTATTTTCATTATCCCTGAAGTATCCACTGGAGGGCACTTGGGCATCAATTTTAGGGACTAGAGGTCCTACAGGAGTGAATCCTGAATTGGCACATCAGCCATGCTACTGTTCCTATTCAGCATCTGTTATTGAGTCAGAACAAAGGATCTCATAGGAAGAGAACCTGGTGGTATTTAGGTTTTATACAAGAAGGAGGCTCAGGAAAATCTGAGGCAGAAATTAGGGTGGAGCTTAATGTTGCCAAGTTTTCAAAATACCAATAAGGGACAATCAAAATTCATGACATGCAAGATTCACATTCAGGAAGTACAAGTCGACCCCCATATTCACGGATTCGATACCCACAGTTTTACTTATCTATATCTGAAAAAAATATGTTATCTCTAGGCATTTTTAGGTCCTTCAATGCAATTCTTTGGTTAACTTCCAAAACTAGCTACCAGTTCGGGCTAGGGCTCATTACAAGCTTTTGGTCCTGGTATTTAACGCCCTGCACTTTAATCTCTCCCAGTATCTGGCAGCTTCGTTAGCATTGTATGTACCATCTAGGCATTTAAGATCTACAAACGATTATTGGTGTTCTACCAATGCATATGGCTCTGTCCAGGCTGCGAGCCATAGAATCATAGAATCCTTGAGTTGGAAGAGACCTCAAGGGCCATCCAGTCCAACCCCCTGCCATGCAGGAATACACAATCAAATCATTCCCGACAGATGGCCATCCAGCCTCTGTCTAAAAACCTCCACAGAAGGAGACTTCACCACACCCAGAGGCAGTCCATTCCACTTCCGAACAGCTCTTACTGTCAGTAAGTTCTTCCTAATGTTTAGGTGGAATCTCTTTTCCTGTAGTTTGAACCCATTGCTCCGTGTCCTAATCTCCGGAGCAGCAGAAAACAAGCCTGCTCCATCCTCAGTATGACATCCCTTCAAATATTTAAACATGGCTATCATGTCTTCTCTCAACCTTCTCTTCTGCAGACTAAACATGCCCAGCTCCCTAACCCAGCTCCCTAAATCATTGATAAAGATGTTGAATAGCACTGGGCCCAGGACAGAACCCTGTGGCACCCTGCTGATCACTTCTCTCCAGGATGAAGAGGAGCCATTGGTGACTACCCTTTGGATTAATAAGTGGGTTGCAAATTACTAGTCCATAGATAATATGCATGGCCAAATCCAAACTACACAAATAATCCAGTTTGAAGCTGGATTATTTGCCATGGCTCCTTCCTATGGAATCCTGGGATAGTTGGCGAGGCACCAGCATTCTTTGGCAGCCAAGGCTAAATACTTTGTAAAACTACAAATCCCAGGATGCCACAGGAAGGAGCCATGGACAATAACCCAGTTTCAAACTGGATTATTTGTGTACCAGGGCCATGTACATGGCAAAAATTACCCAGGAAGAAACCAGGACAAACCCTATTGGTCCTCACACTCATCAGGGCAGACACACGCTATTGGGAAGGGGGGGAAAACCAAAGTCCATGATTTTCCATCCTGCTATTTGTCACAGGTTTTAGTAAAAAGTGCAGGGAAAACCATAACATTGGTTGTCTGATCAATCAGCAACCATCTTGGATAAAGGGCACACGGCAGAGCTGGATTGTGATTGATTGGGCCTCGGAGGTGGTGGGCTTGCAAAGGATACCTTTCAATTGAGGATCCACCATTGTTGAATGGATGCGGCAGCTTCTATGAACGAGTGCCTGTAGCTCTTGCCTCCAGCCTCTTCTTTCCTCCTAGCCTCCATTTCTTCCCCAGCCTCCATGCAACCAGCCTTCCCAGCCACCGCTTCTGCCCCGGCCATGGAGTGAGGGCAAGTCAGTCACACAGATGAGAGCAGAGGGACAGCCAGGACCGGTTTAAGGGCTCTGCAGTACCTGCAGCCTCAGGGGCCCCCATCATTGGGGGGGGGCGTCGCAACCCTCCTCCTGCAAAAACATTAGTAGTAATAATCTGAATATCCTGTACTGTGAATAGATTAGGTTAGGTTAGGTTATATTGACCTAGCATAAACATATGGGCACCCCAAAATAAAGCATTGCAGGGGGGCCCAAAATTCCTTAAAACGGTCCAGGGGACAGCCAGCTGATTAGCTGAGCTGTCAGTCATGGAGGAGGAATGCAGATGGTCCCTGCTCTGCTGCTCAGTGGGGCTTGGGACAGAAGTGGAGGCTGGGAAGGATGGTTGCACGGAGGCTTGGAAGGGAAGCAGAGGCTGGAGGCGGGGAGGCACAAGGTAACTAATCCTACCCGCAACAAGTCATGGGTACAGTGGGTGACAGAATCAGGTTCTCTATTTCTCGCTTCTTCTCGGAGTAAAAAATGCCATGAAGCTGAGCCCATGGATTTGGTCATGGATGCTGCTCCAGAAGTTGTCCTATTAATCCGCTGTCATCTCACCTTTGCAGCTGCTTTTAAAATGCCCCAGTTTCTTTCTCCTCCACTGATTTCTCCTTTCGTCTTCAGCTTACTTCAGTGCAAACTGAATTCAAAGTGTCAAAGTAGTTTGCGCTCAATTAATTCAACAAGGGACAGAGGAGAGCAGGGGGGGTGTAATTTTGTCCTTTCAGGTTGGCTCAGACAAAAGCAGATTGCTGCATCTTCTTTTACTTTGTCTGTTCTGCCTCTTGACTGCACTTTGATGTTGCTTAGCTGCATTTTCCCCAATATTCCTTTATGAAATGTTGAAGGGTATAGTCAAGATGGTTTGGAAATTTGCTCAAGACATTTTGTACATGTTTAACTTAACTTTAAAAAACACTAGGAAATAACATTTTCTATATCAAAGGACTTAACTACACTAGCCAGGATACGCCAACTCCCTGCCGGTGTAACCTGGCTGTGGAGGTGGCCAATTCTACACACACACACACACACACACACACACACACACACACCATTACCTGCAGAAAACAGGCCAGAGGCCAAACAGGATGCCAACCCATAGCTGAAGCCTCTGCTGTCATTTTCTCATGCAGAAGCCAGGCAGGGGTCCCACAACATGTGACTGCAAGCCCCCTTGGTCACATGCTACAGGACCCCCGCCTAGCTTCCAGGAAAGCCAGGAAGCTAGCAGTGGCAGCAAGGAGCAGCGTGCTGGATGGGCTCTAATGGACATGTGGGGCCTAATCCATTCCCACCCCCATGTATACCGGGTATTTTCCTATAACGCTTTATTGGGCCCTATCCAGGCTTGCCCCTGTTCCAGCGCCGTATCTGCTCTGGGGGTCATTTGGACTGCCAGGAAGCAGATTGGGGTAACAGCCCTGCCTCATTTGAACTACAGGGCTCTGGGTCAGGGGCAAACTGGGGTATTTGGCCCATGTAGATAAGCCCTAAGCAAACTGTTTTCTTCAATATGGTTCTACATTTTCTAGGGCTTCTGATTTCCCGCCCCCCCCCCTTCATCCCAAAATATACATGCTGGAGTAACAAGGGGTTGCACCAGCATACGTCAAAAACAGGATTCAAGCCATAGCCTGTCTCCATGTGCACATGCAAGTAGACCCTCCAACATATGCACCTGTCCAGATCATATGTCCCTCCCCCGCCTCAGCATTTCATTAGTCAGAGAGGGATCTTAGGGGTTGTCTATATGAGGCAAAAAGAAGTGGATTGCTCCACCATAAAGGCAACTTGCAGCAGCTGCAATTTGTCTTAATGTTGTTGTTTTTTAGGTAGATCGCAGGCATGCGAAGCTATTTGTGTTTGCTGTGCAAATGGACATGCCTGCAAATCAAGATGATGGCCACGAGTGAAGTACTCATACTTTTTCTTACCAGTTTGCTGCCACTGAACAGTATTTTTTAAACTAATCCCAAGGTGCAATAGAGCAATATTTTGCCTTAATGAAAAAGCAAAATAAATAAATAAATAAATAAATTAGCGCATTAGCACCTGCTTAGCAAGGCGGAAAAAACTACATGGCAATTCTAGGTGCTTGCCTTGTTAGCAAGCCTCACCCCCAAATTCATCTGGCCAATCAGCTTTCAGCTTCTGCCCATATGGGAAAGGGAATCAATTTGCATTGCTTGTCCCAGAGCAAGAATGTGAACCCCCTGCTTTTTTTAAAAAACTCTGGGAAAAGCCACAAAGGCTTTTTCTGTGAAGTATATGGCGTATTTAGCCCCCCTCCTTCTGAATATGGTGATACAATGTGGGATGCCATTATGACAGGTTGTATTCTCCTCGCATTCCATGAGGAGTATTTTTGCTGTTTAGACAGCCCAACTTGACAGCACACTTTTTATAAACTGCAACTCAAATAAGGTTGCTGCAGGCCTTCAGTTATTTTTGGTCTACAGCTCCCATTGGCCTGTGCCAGCATAGCCAATGCTGAATGATGGGAAATGCAGTCCAATCACTTCTGAAAGGCCATACATCTCCCATCCCTGGTTTAGCACAACTTTGAAAGACCAGTGCCCTATCACAAAATCCAGCTGTTTGAGAGAATACATGGATTGGGATTATTCAAATCAAAATGGAATTAAGCATTGTTCAAGATTCATTGTGTCTGCGTAGAACCTGAGCGTAATTCCCTCCCCTTCTCCCATTCAACAAAAAGATTAGTAAGTGTAACATACTGTTTATTGTCACATTTCTGTATAAATATTAATCAGCACCATTACTGCCTTGATAGAAAATACGCCCAGGTAATTCTGATCTCTGCTCTGCGTTGTGTGTCTCTGTGTGTGTGTGTTTAAAGAAGGCTGTCTGGCTTTGAGTTATTATATTAATAAATGCAATAAAAATTGTAAACGGTGCAGTGCATGCAGAAAGAGAGCCGCCATCCATCTGATAGGGAATGTGTTATGAATGATTTATTCGGCTTGAGCTGTCACCTGAACAAAGGAGTCTGAAAGCAGTAATATCTTTCAAATTATGAAGACAGGCAACCGTAAAAAGATGCTTCTGTTGTAGATTATGTCGAGACAAGTTATTTCTGAAAATCAAATGGAAGCCTCTCAGAATGAAAGGATTTCACAATAACCTTATAGCCTGGATATTGTAGAAGAGGTTTTCCTATACTTCTAATAGCTGTTTGGTACATTTTCTTCTTGAATTAAAATTGGAGTTAACAAGGAAGTGGGGAGAATTATTCTGTCTCTCAAGATCTCACCTCCGGCTGTCTGCACAAAACTAGTACAACCCCAATATCTGTGAAGCTGGTACCCGCGGTTTCACTTACCCGCATCCAAAAAGATACATTCTCTCTAGGAATTTCTAGGTCCTCCAGCATGATTCTATGGTATGCTTCTGCCGGAACTTGACCATAGAGTTGCACTGGAGGACCTAGAAAATGCCTAGAGAGGTATTCTCTCTAGGAATCTCAAGGGATGTATCCACACTGCAGAGTTATAGCAGTTTCACACCACTTTAAGTGCCATAGCTCCATCCTATTGAATCCTGGAATTTGTAGCATTGCAAGGTCTTGAGACTTCTCTGCCAAAGAATGCTGGTGCATCACTAAACTACAAATCCTACAGTTCTGTAGGATGGAGCCATGACAGTTAAAGTGGTGTCAAACTGCAATAATTCATCAGTGTGGATACACTGTAGGTTCTCCAGCATGACTCTATGGTATGCACAGGCCAGAAGTCATTCATTTCAATAGGGTTCACTATTATCCATGCTTCCTCATTTCCACAGTAAATCCAAGAACATATTCCTCACAGATATGGGAATCATAGTCCCATTATAACACTTCCATCCCACTCTTCCTCTATCACACTTAGGGCAGCATAAAGCTGCACATATATGTGGTTTTAAATCATTGCTATTTCAGCCAGTTTTAATCCGTCCCCTTTTAAATTGTTTAACAAGTTTTTAGTCTAAAATAATTTTACCTGTATATTATATTATATTATTTATACTTGCCTTTCTCCCAACCCAAATCGACTTACAATAATTCAAAACAAAATTCAGCTAATATCTTATTTTAGAAAATATTTTTAAGCAATTAAACAATTCAATTTAAAAAGCACATGGATAAAAACAGCATAAACCACATTTAAGGCATCATGGAAAGGATTAAAGAAATAAGCACAGCACACTATTTCAAACACCCTTCTCTCTCTCTCTCTCTCTGGCTTTTCTTCGCAAACGAAGATTCAGGAAGGACTATCCCACACCTTCTGCAAGTGCGCTGATGACTAAAAAGGCCAATCCGGGATAAACAAGTCCATTTGCAGAAAGCACAGCAGAAGGTCTCCTTGGGTGATGTTTCTGGGTTGTGATTCTTTCTGCATTGTCGTTTCTCTTCAGGACTTGTTTGGCGTGAGTTCTCAAATAAGGCTGCAGCACTGTGGATAGTGCGTCTCCATGCTTCCCAATGTGAGGCCAGGGCGGACCATTGTTGGTGATCAGTTTGGCCGAGCCTGAGATCTTGTTTCAGGGAGTCCTTGTATCACTTTTTTTGGAGCGCCCCTCTTACGCTGACCCATGACGAGTTCACCGTAGAGTACTATTTTTTGGAGCCGATGGTCCTCCATCCTAGAAACGTGCCCTGCCCAGCACAGCTGTGTCTCAATATCATGGCCTCAATGCTGGTGATCCCTGCTTGCTCAAGGACAGCAACACTTTAAGCACTGAAGTCCTGTCTAAATAAAAAGGTATTTGTCTGTCAGCAGAAAGAGAACAGAGAAGGAGCCAACTACACCTCCTGTGGAAGGGAATTCCACCACCTGGGAGTAGCCACTGAGAAGGCTCCCTTCCATGTCCTTGGGCTCATCTTTATGAGGCTATAAAATGTGGATTGATGCACACTAACATCAATTTGCAGCAGCTTTCATTTGATCTCCACAGCTTTTTCCCCAAGATCACAGGCATGTGAAGCCATATGTGTTTGTTCTTCAAACAGGCATGCCTGTGAATCAAGGCGGTTACAAGTTAATTACTCGTGTTTTTACTGTCACCAGGTGCTGCTGCCGAAACAATATCTTTTCCTAAAAAGCATACCCAACGTGCAGAAGTGTGACTTTCTCTTTAAATAAACAGAAAAAAAGGGGGGAAGGCTGTTTTGTCTCCTCAACCACAATTGCTATAGCAAAAATCCAACATGGCAGTTCTGGGCGCTTGCCTTACCAGCAAGCTCTGCCCCCTGCGCATATCTGACCAATCAGCTTTCCACTTCCACTGTTTTCAGGAATGTGCAGCAAAGCGAATTGGTTGTCCCAACAAGCAGGAATGTGCATTTCTTTCAGAGTTTTTTTTTAAATAAATATGGGAAAAGCTGCCAAGGCTTTTCCTGCTGAGTATTTGCTGGTTTTTGCCCCCCGCCCTTCCAAACACGGTGCATTGATGTGGGATCCTATTTAGACAAAACGTATTTCCCTCAAATTCTATGAAGAGTATTTTCACCATATAGACAAGCCCTTTGTAAGCCCTGTGAATACTGGGCTGGCCCAGTGGGTGGGGAATTGTTTCCTATTGGCCAAGTTGCTTTTATTTAGATAGAGGGCAGGATATAAATATTTTAATTAAAAATTTCATAAAATAAAAGATGGGCTATGATTCTACATAGGTCTGGGGGAGCGTATTACTCTGCCCGTGTCCCTCTCCCTGGGCACAGAGGCAACGTCATCCTCCCAGATGTCCAGAGCGATGAAACCTCAGCTGTGCTCCTGGCTGCAGAACCATTGCTAGACACTGCTTGGACACCCTTTTCCCCCTTGGCTGCTAAACTGGATGTGGAGCCATGCAGTTTAGTACATCTGTATTTCATTCATTTTTTAAAAAAATGTATGCACACTGTCTGGAAAACTGTATATTAAGGGGCAGAGGAAAATCTTAGAAACAGACTAGAAAAGTATGGACCTACCAGATTAGACTGAGGGCTTATCTACATGGGCTAAATACCCTGGCTTGCCCCCATTAAAGAATCCCGCAGTCTATATGATGCAGGGCATTTACCCTTTTCTGCCCCGTGCAGTCCTCACCACCCCCAGGGCAGATACGGGGCTGAGACAGGGCTAACTGGGATAGGGCCCAATAAACGGTTACATAGTAACACCCAGTTTAATCTGGAACTGCTGGCCAAAACCCAGATCGGGCCCTGCGTGTCCACAGGAGCCCGTCCAGTACTCTGGCCCTCACTGCCAGCTCCCTGGCTTTCCCAGAAACCAGGCAGGGATCCTGCGGCATATGACCAAGGCTGATCACATGCAGGGGACCTTAAATCACATGTTGCGAGGGTCCCTTCCTGGCTTCTGAGAAAGCAAAGAAAATGGCATTAGTGGCTGCAGTGATGGACTATTGTTCCTGTGTGGACTGTGGACTGTTCCGTGGAGGTAATGGGGGAAGAATAGGCCACCTCCACTGCCAGGATACGCTTGGCAGGGAGCCGGAGTATCCTGGCAGATGTAGATAAGCCCCTAAGACTGTCATCCTGTTGGTGTATTACGCCAGTTCATCACATGTGATAGTAGAAGGAGGAAAAAGAGAGTGAGGGAAGTAGAATCATAGAGTGGGAAGGGACCACAGAGGCCATCTAGTCCAACCCCCTGCTATGCAGGAATACACAATCAAAGCAATCCTGAGAGCTGGGCATCCAATCTCCTCCAAAGATGGAAAATCCACCACAGTCTATTCCACTGTTGAGCAGCTCATACCACCAGAAAGTTCTTCTAATGTTTAGTTGGACTCTTTTCCTTCATAATTTTAATAAATTGGTTTGTATTCTAGTCTCCAGAGTAAGGTGCTGAAGAAGTAGGTTGTTCATTGTGTTTGCCTTCCTGCATCAACAATGTATAACCATGGGGGAAAGTGTGACCACTAGCATAGTGCACTAACAGAATTCTGTCTCTTGTGTCCACACAATACATCATTCTGCTTGCTGCAATGGATAAGACAATGCCTCCCGGAGGCCTCCAAGGGGCCAGTGGTTGAAGGAAGAGCTTGGGAATGTTTCACTTTCTGGACTATGACATCCAGAATCCTTCAGTTAGTATGACCATTTTTAATGCTTGTTGGATATTCTAGGGGCGGTAGTCCAAAAAGTAATTTGCCAACTCTATATGAAGGCAGTAGCCCTCTTCTGAGGGCCAGAGTGGTTAGTGTTGGATCAGGACTCCAGGAGACTAGAGTTCAAATCCCCCTCAACTGACTGACTTTGAGCAAGTCACACTGTCTCAGCCTCAGAGGAGGGCAATAGCAGACCCTCTCTGAACAAATCTTGCCAAGAAAACCTTATGATAGGGTTTTGGTTGTTATAAGTTAAAAACAACTTGAAGGCATACAACAATAACACAACAAACCCTCTCCCACGGATGCTCTCAAGCAACTGATTTAGAGGCATATTGCCCCTGAACATGGAGATTTCAATAATGGCTAGTGCAGCCACTGATAGACATATCTGAATTTGTCCATTCCCTTTTTAATCACCTGTATCTTGTGGCAGGCAATGTATGAATCCTATATATACGTTTGCTCCAAGCATGTTCAGTTGTGTTCAGCAACTTACATGTGTAAGGTTGCAGCCTTTGATGCTATGTAGCCTCTTAATTATGGGATGTTTGGTGGATTCTGTCCAACATGATTAGGAAGAGACTACACTGGCATGCCCGCTTTGTTTCCAGTTAGATTCAGTGAGATTTTTCAAAAATTGTGGGGTTTGTATCTTCAAAATATATAGATGAAAGGCTCCTTAGATTGATGCTCATTGTACACACAAACCATGCCCCAGGTCTGAACCTTCTTTGGCACACAGGGGCTAAATCCAATAATAAATTCATAAAATATGCATTTCTGTAAACAGACTACCCAGCTTACAAGCCAGACTCTTTAGGGAATATACAGGTTGTAGGTTTGCATTAGTGTTGCATTTGATACATCCAACATATATTTTTTTAAAAAAGCACTCAAGTAGAAAGGCCATATTTAGAATCTATTTACACGGAGAGAGTCCCATGAATTGTAGAAGCATAACTAAAAGTCTGTGGACAGCTCTCATAATATACCCAGTTTACTAACGCTTGATAAAATAATAAAATCTGGTTATCTTCATGTCAGAGTAGTGTTAAATTAAGAACTTTCCATTTATTAAATTCCGTTGTGTTGTTGTTGTTTTCATTTTTGTTTTGCTGTGACCATGGCTGCCGCAAAACATATTGCTGCTTAAAACTGTTATTGAACAATTTGTCAGGTCCTGTAAGAGGAAGATCTCTCATATTCTGCCAGCTGGATTAGCCAGAATAGAAGGAATTTGGTGACAGGTGAAGAAAGGAAGGCATTGTGTCAAAGAAAAGGGAGAGCAGGGTCAGCTCAGCAATGCCCTGACAGAGCTCCTGGGAAATGTTATCACCCTTTTATCTTCCCCTTCTTCCACAAAGCCCAATTCAGCATCCACAGGGATTACCCCCTGCGATAGCCCTATGAAGGGGAACAACAAAGAGGCTTGCTGGGCCTTTAAGGCTATTAGATTTATTGTTGCATGAGCTTTCATGGATGATAACCCACTTCGTCAGATGCATGGCCTATAATCTGGAACTTCAGGTGTACAGTATATGCACAGTTAATGCCCTTGGTTGGAGGTAGGCTCACAGTGAACCTAGATGTATAGAGTGACAGTATATTTAACACAAGCTGTTAACAAAAGTGTTGGTGATAGCACAAAACGTCCCAGCAATCATTAGGCTGTGATAAGTCTCTACTATCCAATACAAGACAAGAGACCAGACCTGGAAAAAGTGGACCAGTTCCTTATTTGGCTAACATTCAAATCACATCAAACGTAATTTGGTTGGAGAGGGATATAACCTGTTTAAAGAACTGATAGTACTATTATTCCCTCTTCCCCCATCTCCAATTTCCCATAAAAATTGGAGTATAAATGGCATTACACGAGATTTTGGTAAACAGTCTCTTTTTATGAACAAGCAGAGCCAATTAGATAAAGCATTCTCTAATGTCTCATCAGATATTTGTGATGTGATGCAGAACTTTTGAAAATCAAAAGATTTTTTAAATGGCTAAACTGAAATAACTGCCTGAGTGTGTGGGGGAAAAAAGTCTTACGGAAATGTTTTTTCATGTGAATATTACAAGTTGAACTCTTCCTTATGCTGCCTCTGCCAGCCACAGATAATTCAAAGACAACTTATTTCTCTCAGTCTCAAAGGTGCTACAAGATCCCCTTGCTTAGAGACAGAGTAGTACCAGTATATTCTAGAAGGCAGAGCAGATGAGGCCTCCGGCTTGTTCTGTTCCTGTTCTTTCCCTGTTCAAAGTCCTCCTTTCTGTGAATGTACTTCTGTACATAAAGGTTCAGAGCTTGGGAAAGTTATTTTTTAGGTGACAACATCCAGAATCTTCTAGCCAGCACAACAACTGTCCATGCTGGTGGGGGAATTCTGGCAGTTATATATAGCAGTGCTTCTCAGGCTATCGGACATGGGAGACTGGCAATTATTCTTTTCCAATGAACAAGGGATTGGCACCATATTTGTGCCCACTGGCTACCCTTGTTTCATTCTTTCCTGGAAACTCACCAGGGACCAGCAACCAATGGCTCTGGGACTAATAGTGGTCTGAGGACCACCACTTTGAATAGCACTAATATGTAGCAAACTTTGTTGTTGTATGCCTTCAAGTCATTTACAACTTATGGCAACCCTAAGGTGACCCTACCATGGGGTTTTCTTGGTAAAATTTGTTCAGAAGGAATTTGTCTTTGGCTTTCTTCTGAGGCTGAGAGAGTGTGACTTGCCCAAGATCACCCAGTTTCCATGGTCGAACAGGGATTCGAACCCTGTTATCCAGAGTAATAGTCCAGTGCTCAAACAACTACGCCACAATGGCTCTATATAGCTAAGTAAAGTATGTTATAGCTCACATGACTAAACAGGAAACAAACGTAAGCTCTTTAAGATGTACGTGAAGTATGGAGCCAGAAATGGTCCTGCCTGCATGTATAGGAGGTAGAAAAGAAGCACTTCTCTTCCTCATATTGTACAGGGAATTATTTGTGCATACATAGAATGTATGCATATACTAGGAGTATAGTGTCTAGATCAAGGGAAGTAATTGTGCCACTCTATTCTTCATTGGTCAGACCTCATCTGGAATACTGTGTCCAGATCTGGACACCACAGTTCAAGAAAGATATGGACAAGCTGGAACATGTCCAGAGGAGGGTCAACTAAAATGGTAGGAGGTCTAGAAGCCATGCCCTATGAGGAGCGGCTTAGGGAGCTGGGTATATTTAGCCTGGAGAAGAGAAGGTTAAGAGGTGACATGATAGCCATGTTTAAATATTAAATATTGAAGGGAGGCCATACTTAGGCTAGAGTAAGCTTGTTTTCTGCTGCTCCAGCAACCAGGACACGGAACAATGGGTTCAAACTACAGGAAAAGAGATTCCATCTAAACATTAGGAAGAATTTCCTGACGATAAGAGCTGTTCGGTAATGGAATGTGCTGCCTTGGAGTGTGGTGGAGTCTCCTCCTTTGGGGGTTTTTAAACAGAGGCTGGATGGCCATCTGTTGGGAATGCTTTGCTGTGTATTCCTGGCATGGCAGGGGGCTGGACTAGATGGCCCTTGTGGTCTCTTCCAACTATATGATTGTAATGATTCTAGTCATGCGTGTCACATCTGGCTAAGCAAGCAGCTCAGCCCTGGCTCCTGCGTCTTTTTAAATCTGCTTGCCTTATTGGCGTTAACAAGAGTTAAAATGTATGAAAAGTTTGTTGAACTGACATTCTGTGGAGGAGAGGATTTCATGAGGATCAGCATGAGGTGGATAAAGAGCAGGATTGGAACTACCATTAAGAAGAGTGAGATGCTTGCCTCAGCAACTGAATTTTAGATGTCACAGCAAGGCCACAAAAAATTATAAGACAATGTTAATTATTAACTTAGGTTAATTTAAGTTAATTAAGTTAATTATTGACTTAGGTTTTATAGAATTTATTTTTGTTATGGGGAAAAATCATATAAACAAAGAAAAAAACTATAGAATACTACACACTTATTAAAGATAGGAATAAAGTACAGTACTGTACAACAATGGAATAGAACTCTGTGCTAGGCTGTCAGATCAAAAACCGGAGAAGGCTCAAGGTATACAGAAAACCCCCACACACGGACAGATACCTACGCAAGAACTCCAATCATCATCCAGGACAAAAAAGAAGCACAATAAAAACATTGGCAGAGCCCGCAAAAAGGATCTGCGAACCCCACTACCTGGAGGACGAACTGAAACACCTAAACTGGGCTCTACAGGCTAATGGTTACTCCAGATCAGACATCACAAGAGCAGCCAGACCCAGAAAAAAACACAGGAATGAAGAAAAACAGCCACCCAAAGGAAAGGTATTTTTTACCATACATCAAAGGAGTCACAGACAGAATAGGGAAACTGATGAGGAAACACAACCTCCAAACAATCTACAGACCAAGCAAGAAAATCCAAGAAATGCTACGCTCAGCGAAGGACAAAAGAGACCCTTTCACAGCTACAGGAGTTTCCCGCATACCATGCAGCTGTGGACAAGTTTACATAGCGACCACTAAACACAGTGTGCAAACATGAATCAAGGAACACGAGAGACACTGCAGACTGGGCCAGCCAGAAAAATCAGCAATAGTAGAACATGTTATAAACCAACCTGAACACAAAATGTTATTTAAAAACACAAAAATTCTGGACCAGGCCAAAAACTATCATGTCAGAATGCACAGAGAAGCTATTGAAATCCACAAACACCTGGACAACTTCAACAGGAAAGAAGAAACCCTAAAAGTAAACAAAGTTTGGCTACCAGTCTTGAAAAACACCAAAATCAAAACTCAACACATGCAAATGAACTCTACCCAGAGACAGGGGAATTTCCAGCAGACAATGGATCATTAGCCAAACAGACACTAATCCTCCTTGCATATCTCCACCCAGAAACTAGCCATACAAATACACAAATTTACATATCCTCTCCAACAGGGGCTCACAGTATATAAGCCCCCCCACACACACTCCTACCCAACCATTCTCTGAAGGCAAAATGTCAGAAATAAACTCTTCCAGAACACGGCCTCACGGCCTGGAAAAAAACCATGGAAAACCTAAGGCTCCTATACTTTTTTAAAAAATAATAATAAATATTTATTATATTATTACACAGTTGTCTCTTCACATTTGCTGGGGTTTGATTCCAGGACTCTGCACGAATACCCAAATCCGTGAATACTCAAGTCCCATTATATGCAATGGCATAGCAAAATGGTGTCCCTTATATAAGATGGCAAAATTAAAGTTTGCTTTTTGGATTATTATTTGTTTAAGAATATTTTCAAGCCGTGAATTCTTAAATCAATGAATGCCAAATCCATGAATATGGAGGGACAACTGTATACATAATACACACATAAACTAACACAACCCCCATCACCACCCCACCAACAGATATAAGTACAAACTTGCTAACAATAAATACAAACTCACTAACAATCTAAAATTTTGACTTCCTAAACTCCTAAACCAAAGACATCTATTTTAAATCTTTGTATTCCTCTACAATATTATACCTAAATAAATATACTCCTACCTAAAATTCAAGTGAAAATGGAGTGAAGTTCCCTCATCAACACTCAAAAACTGTTGATATAGCTTTCCCTTCCCTCTTCTTTATAAAATACACAAATGATTCCCAGTCTTTTAAGCAATCATCTAATGACCTCTCTTTCATCAGTATGGATAATTTATCAATTTCTGCCATCTGCAGAATTTTTAACACCAGATCTTCTTTTGTAGGTAATTCCATGTTCTTCCACCTGGTAGCATAGAGCAGACTCACTGCCAAAATCATATAATGCAGCGTTTTATAATTTAAGTGTTTGGTCTGCATATCTGACATTCCTAGTAAAAACAATTCAGGCTTCAGGCATATGTTAATTTTAAAAATATCTTGCATTACATGCTGCAAGATATACTTTTAATGGTTGTATAAAACCATTATACTGGACCTGTTTATCTCGGATTGGCCTTTTTAATCATCAGTGTGCTTGCAGAAAGCGCGGGATGAGTCCTTCCTGAATCTTCATTTGCGAAGAAAAACCAGAGAGTGAGATAAAAGAGGATATTTCAGCAAGAATTGCTGGTTATCTAGTTAAATGACAAGCAACACCTGCTGAAATTCCCTCTTCTTTCTGTGTGTATGTGCCTTCTGTCAACTTGTGGTGACCCCATGAATTTCATAACCAATAATGGGTGTAGTGAGTTGTGTGTGGCACTAGGACACTGGGAAACCAAGGTTCAAATCTCCACTCGACCGTGAAAACCCACTGGGTGACCTTGGGCAAGTCATACTCTCTCAGCCACAGAAGAAAGCAAAGGCAAATCTTGCCAAGAAAACCCATAATAGGGTCGCCGAAAGTTGGAAATGAAAGCACACAACAGCAACAACAATGGTGGAGGCACTTTCTCTAGTTTGCAAACTGGTAACTCTAGACATAAATATCCCTTCCAAAAGTGAGCAGATATTCACACAAGACTGTCATCTATGGCATGCTGGCCCATTCTTCCCCTGCCAATTTTAAAATTTTATTTTATTTCATAATAACCCCTAACTCTTCCGGTGAGGGGCATGAGGATAATTTATTTATGTTTGAGGCTCGGCGTGGCAGAGGTGACTGCTTCCATGTTTGCTGCTCTTTCCGCTCGGCGGTTGTTTAGGTTACCCGCAGCCCTTCCCCGTGCCCAGAGGGGCTGCTGCGGGAGCCGGAGGTTGGACGGGGGGAGCCAATGGCGGGCTGGCTGGCGGCTTCGGGTCGTCCTTTGGGTAGGCGGGAGGGGTGGGTGGGGGAGCCTCGTTCTCCAGACGGACTGCAGCTCCCATCACTCCCAGCTAGTAAAGCCCTCGCGGAGGAACTTTTTTGGGGAGGATTAGGAATTGTTTTTAATGAAATAATAATAATAATAATAATAATAAAATTTATTTACAGTTGTCCCTTCACATTCGCTGGGGTTTGGTTCCAGGACCCCCTGTGGATACCAGAATCCGTGGATACTCAAGTCCCATTATATGCAAGGGGATAGCAAAATGGTGTCCTTTATATAAGATGAGAAAATCAAGGTTTGCTTTTTGCTTTTTGGATTATTTTTTAAAGAATATTTTCAAGCCGTGAATACTTAAATCCATGGATACCAAATCCGCGGATACAGAGGACAACTGTATATCCCACCCCTCTCCAAAACGCAATCGGGGGGGGGGGGGCTTACAACAGTTAAAATATACATCCCGAACCCTCCATCCCACCCCTCCTTGCCTTTCCATCCTCTTGGATCACCTGAGAGAGTTGGGAATTGGAGGCACTGCTCTGCTGTGGTTCCGTTCCTTTCTCTCGGGCAGATTCCAGAGGGTGAGGCTCGGGGACAGTTGCTCTTCCAGAATTTAGCTTAATTGTGGCATCCCTCAGGGTGCCATCCTGTCCCCGATGCTATTTAACATTTATATGAAGCCGCTGGGAGAGATCATCTGTAGGCATGGAGCTAGGTGTCATCAGTACGCTGATGATACTCAGATATATTTCTCCATGACCAGATCCATCTTGGAAAGATGTGACCAGTGGGGTGCCACAGGGTTCTGTCCTGGGCCCAGTGCTATTCAACATCTTATCAATGACTTGGTTGACGGAATTAGGGACATACTTATGACACCAAATTAGGAGGAGTAGCTAATACCCTAGAGGACAGGATCAAAATTCAAAATGACCTGGATAGACTGGAGAGCTGGGCCAAAGCTAACAAAATGAAATTCAATATGGAGAAATGTAAAGTACTGCACTTAGGGCGGAAAAATGAAATACATAGATATAGGATGGGGGAGACCTGGCTTAATGAGACTACGTGTGAAAGTGATCTAGGAGTCTTAGTACACCACAAGTTGAACATGAGTCAGCAGTGTGATGCAGCAGCTAAAAAAACCAATGCGATTTTGGGCTGCATCAATAGAAGTATAGTGTCTAGATCAAGGGAAGTAATAGTGCCACTCTATTCTGCCTTGGTCAGACCTCACCTGGAATACTGTGTCCAGTTCTGGGCACCACAATTCAAAAAGGATATTGACAAATTGGAGCATGTCCAGAGGAGGGTGACTAAAATGGTGAAAGGTCTGAAAACCATGCCTTATGAGGAGAGACTAGGGAGCTGGGTATGTTTAGCCTGGAAAAAAGACAGTTAAGAGGCGATTTGATAGCCCTGTTTAGGTATTTGAAGGGGTGTCACGTTCACGATGGAGCAGGCTTGTTTTCTGCTGCTCCAAAGACTAGAACATGGAGCAATGGATGCAAGCTCCAGGAACAGAGATTCCACCTCAGCATTAGGAGGAACTTTCTGACAGTAAGAGTTATTCGGCAATGAAACACACTCCCTCGGAGCATGGTGGGGTCTCCTTCCTTGGAGGTCTTTAAACAGAGGCTGGATGGCCATCTGTTGGGGATGCTTTGATTGTGATTCCTGCATGGCAGGGGGTTGGACTGGATGGCCCTTGTGGTCTCTTCCAACTCTACAATTCTATGATTCTATGATTCTATGACTTTCCTGTGCTGTCAATGTATTCTTTTAAACCAAGGAAACACCTTTTAAAAACCAGGAAGTGAAATAAAATGGCCAGTGGAGGGGTGTAGCTTTCTCCTGGCTGATAATAAGAAACTTGAAAATACCCCCCATGTTCTCAAAACTCCAGGCTAATAATTATTTTTAATTTAATTTCTTTCTTGGAGTGGTGGTGGTGTGCATGCTCTCGCTCTCTCTCCCTCTTCTCCCACCTCTCTCTCAATAATAAATTGCAGGATTATCTGCTGAAAATTATACATTAGCCTAAAAGCCAGAGAAGAGGGTTTTTGGGGGTGGGGGTTATCTTTTAAAAGACCACGGCGTTTTATGTGAAGAGCATATTTAATTTGTCTTTCATTTTTAATTAAGATACTTTTTTTCTTTTTCTTTTTTTGTAATACTCTCTACAGCCAAAGGGGAAAAAAAGCACAGGGACCTCAAAATAATTAACTCAAACAGTCCTGTTTCTCACCAGTGTGGCTCCATTAACACCCTTCAAGTGACAAGGAGGAATCCATAGCTTTTGCACCTTTAGTTAATCCTGGCTCTAACAGGAAAGCACTGTAAGATGCAGTTCCATGTACCAGGTCCAATAATTAATATTGGCAGAACTCTTTAGCTTTCTCCCACAGCTGTCCTTGAGATGTCAAATATTCTTTTTTCTCTTGAATCGTTATTTCTCTACCCTTGAAGAGTACAAGTGTATAGAGGCTGATTTCATCCTTCACACAGCTACACTCCTCTCTCCCAGCTTGGCATGATTGGTGGTTCCCTGTTTGTGCAAACCTTTCTCATACAGGTCAAGTTCCAGAGGAGGGTGACCAAAATGGTGGGAGGTCTGGAAGCTATGGCCTATAAGGAGTGGGTTAAGGAGCTGGATGTGCTTAGCCTGGAGAAGAGAAGGTTGAGAGGTGACATGATAGCCATCTTTGAAAGGATGTCATATTGAAGATGGAGCAAACTTGTTTTCTGCTGCTCCGGAGACTAGGACATGAAGCAATGGACTCAAACTACAGGAAAAGAGATTCCACCTAAACATTAGGAAGAACTTACTGACAGTAAGAGCTGTTCGGAAGTGGAATACACTGTCTCAGAGGGTGGTGGAATCTCCTTCTTTGGAGGTTTTTAAACAGAGGCTGGATGGCTATCTGTCTGGAGGGCTTTGATTGTGTATTCCTGGATGGCCCTTGTGGTCTCTTCCAACTCTATGATTCTAAGTACAAAATGGCAACGTTGGCTGCTGACACACTGCAGAAATCATGCAGTTTGACTATCATGGCCCCATCATATGGAATCCTGGAATTTGTAGTTTGTTGTGGCACCGGAGCTCAGCGATAGAGAATGCTAAACATCTCACAAAACTACCAATCCCAGAATTCCATAGCATTGTGCCATGGCAGTTAAAGCAGTGTCAAACTGCATGATTTCTGCAGTGTGTCTCAGCAGCCTTAGACTCACATTAAAGAGGTTTGGATAACCCAGTCATGGTGTGTATGGCGAGAGCTTGGAAAAACTACCTTTGGGGACTTGTTCTATTGCCGTTGTGTGCCTTCAACTCATTTCCAACTTGTGGCGATCCAAAGGTAATACTATCATGAGGTTTTCTAAGCAAGATTTGTCCAGAAGGGGTTTGCCATGGCCTTCTTCTGAGACTGAGAGAGTGTGACTTGTCAAAGGTAATCTAGGAGTTTCTACAGCCAAGTGGGGATCAAACTCTGGTCTCCCTGAATCCTAGTCCAGCATTCAAACCACTGCACTACTCTAGACTATAATTCTCAGAATCCAATGTGGACACTAGAAGAGATATTGCTGGGCTGGGTGGGGAAATGAGGGCATTGCCTACCCAAATCAGTACCCTACACCCCAAAATGAAAACTTCCTTCAGCCCCCAAATTTCTAGCATTGCAGAGGGCAAGACAGTGAACATTGTTCACCCCGGAACTCTTCTACAGTATTTTGCTGTCCTCACATTCCCTTGGTAACTTTGCCTGCCTCTTTTCTTTGAATGCCTAAACTGAACTGAATTCAGAGGAGGGAAAGAATTCTTATTTGGGAGAGGCTGCTGTTCTTGTTTTGACCCTTCAAGTTGTTTCCAACTTATGGCAACCCTATGGCAAACCTAGCACTGAATTTTCTGAGGCTGAGAGTGTGAAACTTTCCCAAAGTCACCCAGTCAGTTTCCATGGCTGAGTGGGGATTTGAACCCTGGTCTCCAGAATCATAGTCCAACACTTAAACCACGACTCCATGCTATGCCCTCATAAATAAGAATTCTGCCCCGCTATGAATTTTTCCTTCAGTCCCCAAATTTTTTCTAAAGCCTAAATACCCTAAAGGCACCAGATCCTGTCTGATCTTGGAACCTAAGCAAGGTCAGGCCTGGTTAGTACTTAGATGAGAGACTGCCAAAGAATACCAGGTGCTGTAGGCCAGTGGTTCTTAACCTGTGGTCCGCATACCAGCAAGGGGCTGCAGTGTCCTCACAGGGGGTCTGCGAAGGCTTGAAGACAGCTTGGCCAACCTCCTCCCTGTAGCCATGTGACAGGAGCCAAGGCAAAGGTTGTGTGGCTAGCTTGGCCTGAGCATTGCTGTTCAATCTGCTTCAGCCACAAATTTGCAGGAAGAAGCAGGAGAAAAGTCTTTCCTTCCCATCCAGTGCCTCTGAGGGAAGGTTTTATGGATGGTATAATTGTATTATTGTTGTTGTTGTCATTTTTGTAATCAGGTATTATTGTTGTTGTTGTTTAAATCTTGAGTTAAGTCTTGGGGATCTGTGGCAACAAAAGTTATTTAAAGGGGTCCCTGGTAAAGAAAAGGTTCAGAGCCACTGCTATAGGCTATATTTCAGAGGAAGGAACTGGCAAAACCACCTCTAAGTATTCCTTACCTAAGAAAGCCCTATGAAATTCATGGGGGCACTATAAATTGACAGGCAACTTGAAGGCACATATACACACATGCCATGCCCTCTTATCCCTCTCCCATTTCCAGCTACTTTGGTTGGAAGATTCAATAAGGATGGCAAAATGCTAACAGATCACAACAAAAAGGCAGAACTACTCAATACCTATTTTGCTTCAGTTTTTACCCATAAAGAGGACTGTGTGCTTCCATGCATCATCAGAGACTAGATTGTAAATCAAGATAGATAAGGACGCGAACCTAAACAAACTCAAATCTGCAGGTCCCGATGAACTGCATCCCAAGGTACTGAAGGCACTTGCTGATAGACTTTGAACCACTTGCCATCATTTCTGAGAAATCTTGGACAACAGGTGAGGTGCCAGAGGACTGGAAAAGGGCAAACATTGTCTCACCTTTTAGAAAAGGCAAAACAAAGAAGATCTAGGAAACTACAGACCAGTTAGCATGACCTCAGTCCCCAGAAAAATAGTAGAATGAATTATACAGGAGCCTGTCTGCAAGTATCTTGATGACAATGCAATGATCAGTAGGAGCCAGCACAGTTTTGTCAAGAACAAATCCTGACAAACTAATCTTATATCTTTTTTCACTCAGGTCACTAGATTAGTAGATGGTAGGAATGCTATGGATGTAATTTACCTGGATTTCAGCAAAGCATTTTCACAAGGTCTTCCATAACATTTTGATCAGCAAACTAATTAAATGTGGAATTGATGGGAACACTGTCAGATGGATCCATAATTGGTTGGAAAACCATGCTCAGAGTTGTTATCAATGGCTGCACTTCAAAGTAGAAAAAAATCTCAAGTGGAATGCCTCATAGTTCTGTCCTAGGGCCATTATTGTCCAGCATTTTTATCAGTGACTTGATGACAGGGAAGAGGGAATCCTTATTAAGTTTTCAGATGGCACAAAACTGGGAGAGGTGGCTAACACATTGGAGAATAGGACCAGAATTCAAAAGGACCTTGATAAACTAGAAAACGGGGTTGATGTTAATAAAATACAATTCAATAGAGACAAATGCAAAATTCTATATTTAGGCCACAGCATCCAAAAGCACAGGTATAGGATGGAGGATACATGCTCAGTAGTACTACATGTGAAAAGGACCTTGGAATTATTGTTGATCATAAGTTGAATATGAGCCGGCAGTGTGATGCTGCAGCAAAGAAGACAAATGCTATCTTACCCTGCATTAATAGAAGCATAGTTTCCAAATCAAGAAAAGAAATGGTACCACTATATTCTGCGCTGGTCAGCCCTCATCTAGAGTACTGTGTTCAGTCCTGGACGCCTCATCTTAAGAAGGATATAGACAAGTTGGAACAGGTTCAGAGATGGGCAATGAGAGTGATAAGAGGTATGGAGAACAAAACCTATGAGGAAAGGTTGAAGGAGCTGGACGTGTTCAGCTTGGTGAAGAGAAGACTGAGTGGTAACACGATTGCACTCTTTAAATCCCTCAAGGGCTGTCACAGAGAGAAGGGGGCAGGTCTGTTCTCTGCTGCCCCAGAGAGTAGGACCAGGTCTAATTGTTTGAAGTTACAGGAGGGTAGATTTTGATTGAACTTCTTGACAGTAAGAACAGTTCAGGAATGGAACCAAATGCCTAGAAAGGTGGTGAGGTCTCCTTCTCTGGATATCTTTAAAAAGAGGCTTGACAGCTATCTTCTGGGGATGCTCTACCTGGAGATCCTACATTGAGCAGGGGCTTGATCCTGATGGCCATGGGACCCCTTCCAACTCTATGATTCTACAGGGATGATGCAAAGCAGTGTCATCACACATTTGAAAGACAGAGGACACTTATTTTCCGAACTAACACTGGAGCCTGTATAGTTGCCAAGGTTAACCTTTTCAGAGTGTGACAGAACAAGAAGTAACCACTCTCAAAGGAAGGCCATTCTTGGCATTTTTGCATGAGTCACTGTTCTAAGTGTATTTGGAAGGATGCAAGGCCATGACAGTGACGATGAGCAAAATTGAGCATTGTGACGGACAGCTAGGGGGGCAATGGGGACAGCGGACTCCAGGAGCCAATCCTCTGTGAGGAGGTAGAAGGAAGAGGGGCTTCTGGAGGCGGAAGAGGGGGAGCAAGTGAAGAAAGAGCTTCAGTTTTAAGTGGAGTTTTTAAGCTGAGGCTTTGAGAATGTCAGTTCTTGAGCAGTAGTCTGACAGAGAGGCAGTTTTTAAGCTGAGTGCTGGAGTGAGCAGTCAGAGGGGAAGAGGCCTATATAAATGTTATTCTTTGCCAATAAACATTCTTTATATTAATTTAAGACGTGTAGCCTGGCGTGAGTGATTCTCTGACAAGTAGGCACAGCCAGAGAAACACATCCACACATGAGTACTTGTGCTATACAACTGGGAGATGTAGTTCAGCTGTGACACAGTGGTGCGGCGTCACAAAATTGGTGGCAGCAGTGGGATAAGAAAGGCCCCTGTGTCACTAGGAAGGCGCCATGCGTCACAAGCATAGAATCACACTGGAATATCTACAAAGTCTAGAGAAGTGTTCTCTCTAGGAATCTCTAGGTCCTCCAGCATAACTCTATGGTCATCTTCCAGCAGAAGCATACATAGATTCAGGCTGGAGAACCTACCAATCTCTAAAGAAGTGTTCCCTTTGTTTTTTTTTAAAAATAGTGGTCCTATATTTTCAGTTTTTCTACTTTTGTTGGGGTCCTCCGTCGCTAACCCTCACAAAAGTTGAGGTCCAAATGTAAAAGGAATTTAATTATCATACGTGTACTGTTTCCTCCTGCTCATTTCCTTTACTAGAATGACTAGGTAAATTAACTAAGAATGGTTTGTAGTATGTCTTCTGAAAGAAGAATCCTGGCTTGTTTCTCACCTTACTATCCAGGGGCCCATCTACACGAGGGGAACAAATCCAAAGTACCCCGTAGTATTGGCATCTCTCAGCAGCAGCGACATCTCTAAATGGTTTTTCTGGCCCCGGAAGACCCCACAAGCCTTGCGTTCCTGACGGCAGCCGTGAGTTATTCACTCATGTTAGTTCTTCACCGCTGCCGATTTGTTTTGTTTTTTAAAGGTATCCCAAGGTGAGCTGGTGTGATAGAGTGATTTTCCAATGTTATAGGAAAGCAAACCAGAAAATATTGATCCTGTTTTATCGCCTTAGCGATTGCTCGCTAAGGCGAAAATCCAACATGGTGGCAGCAGGCATTTGCCTTGCTAGCAAGCTCCGCCCTCGCTCTCACCCAGCCAATCAGCTTTCTGTTTCCCTTCAAATTTCCTGTCGTTCAATAGTCCAAACAAGCAGGAATACGCACCCCGCTCGCGGTTTTTGAAAAAGTACGGGAAAATCTGCAAAGGCTTTTACCACGTTGTTTTTGTCGTTTAGGGCCTCCTTCCTTCCAAATAGTTTGGATTGCGCTGGATCGCATTTAGATAGGTAGGATTCCCAGCGAATTCCATGAGGGCTATTTTCACCGTTTAGACAGGCCCCAGGTCAGAAAACCAGGGTTTATTCTAGATTTACAAATCCTGGTTTGTTTGTCCAATCATGTTAGCAATAGGAACTGAACAGATGTAAACAGACTCATGAACCATTATGAAGCTCATTCATGACAAGCCAGGGTTGTTTCTGAAACATTGCTTTCCCAGCAATACTAACAAAATCTTTTAACTAAAGACTGAACCTAAGACTTCGACATGCAAAAAATATGTTATGCCACTAGGTTACAGACACTGTCTACATCTGTAGAAATCTGCTAACATGTCTGCTAATGTTCATCACATATAGAGCCTTTCACTCAACCATCAATTCTATTAAGCTCTGTAGTACTGTATACTGCACCAAATTGGTTTCCATCAGTTCTCTGGTCATATGAAAGAGATTTGCCAGGAGAAAGGAAGTTGAACGTATTCATCCTGGAAAGACCTGTTCACTTGGCCATATATAGGACTGGATGAATTTTTGCTTTCTGCCACATTCAATTTTATTGAATTTCAAGTTCTTTCCATCAAATTTAAAATACACAATTTTTGTAAGCTCTTTTTTTTTTAATGAAATGTAACTGCACTGACTGAATTCAATATGTGCATCTATTAAGTATGTACCTGCCTGTCACATAGCTGTAAAACATAAGGAGCCTTTTAGAAAAGCAGTGGCAACCCTAATTCAGTACCAAAAATGTGGTTGAGTGCTCAGAGACTGAAAACCAGACAAACCTTTACCTTGATGGGTTAGTATCATGTTTGCTTTCTTCTGCATTTTATGGTTTTAAAGTCTGCAGTTTTTTCCATCAGCTACACGAAGAACATTGTGAACCTTGTAAAATGCTTATTTTTTTTTTTTAAAAATCAAGATTACAGTCTCACCCATCTTGATCTCACCATTTTACTCTGAAGAATCTCTTGAACTCTGCCAAGATCCCCCTCTTCCCCTACTACAGCCAGCCATTTGGTACTCAAAATGCCATCTGTCATTCACTCCAGTATCTAGGGAAGGTGGCTGAAATCAAATCCCTGTCCATTTCTAGAAGCTTCACCTTGGCTCTGACAAGAACATGAATAAAATTAGGTCAGACATAGAGACCTCAAGCGTGAACCACAAGCCAAAGCAAATACAGATTGCACAGATAGCCTTCAGCCTGATAAATGGTAGCCTTTGTACATCCTGAGTCATCCCTTGATGCACTGTTCCTTAATGAAAATGGATGCCACCCTCTTTGAAATGCTGGAAATAATGAATTACTAGAACTCTCGACTCCCCGCTCACCCTGGTTTCTCTGAAGCCAACTTAGTTTCAGACTTCCTATATATCATAGAATCTTAGAGTTGGAAGGGACCATAAGGACCATCTAGTCCAACCCCTTGCCATGCAGGAATACACAACTAAAGCATATAAGAGGAGCAGCTACACCATATCCAGAAGTGGATGGAGTCAGAGAGGTCTCCACAGATGGTATCCATTCCGGTGGGGGATTATGGGAGTTGTAGTCCAAAATGGAACATTTCTAGGCTCTTCACCTTGGCAGCAATGCACAACAGCCCAGCAGAGGTTCAAATAACCTCTTTAAGGTTCAAATAACCTCTTTAAGGTTTTAAAACTAGGAAGCGGTCAAACATATGTCAGACTACAGTATAGGATTTGCTGAGCTGCACCAATTTGGTTCACAGGATGGAAACAACAGGATAGCCCACCAGAATAGTACAGATAGTCTTTAATGTACAGTAGGACCCCCGTATCCACTGATTCATTACCCCCTGATTCAGTTATCCATAGGACACAAAACAGCACACCTACCATAGAGTCTTCCTAGAAAATGAGTCCTCTTTAGCCATTTTCTAGGTCCTCCAAGGCAACTCTTTGGTATTTTAAACTGGAAGTCCCATTATTTTCAATGGCATTGCCTATTATTTACAGTTTTAGGTATCCACATCCCCCTGAACCAATCTCCAGTGGATACGGGGGTCCTACTGTAATTCACTGGTCACATTGGCACATCATGGTATGTTGTTGCTTGTGTTAGCCATGGTTTGTTGATTTAGCCACGAATAGTCCCACAGATAACCAAATAAACCAGAGGTTGTTTTCCCTACTTCGAAGTCATTTCTCTCCAATTTCATTTTGTCAGCTTCTATTTCAAGGTGGACAACGCAAGAAACAAGCTAGAGATGAGCTGGAGAGGTGGGGGGAAGCCAGGGATAACTTGATAATAATAAAGCAAACAATTAAACAAGCCAGGGCTCATAAAGCATGGCTTCTGGTTGTGGGTTGTTTATGGAGGTGGATTTGGATACAGCAAACCAGAATTCAGCAAGCCACAGCCTTGATGTACTGTAATGTGTGAACCCAGGCAACTGCTTCTACACTATGATTTGAGTTAGGCTAGATTAGAACTTTTTATGACTGATTGGAAACAAACACCATTGATATGTAAAGTAGTTGCATGGTATGGTATGTGTGTATAGAATTCTACAATTTGAGCAGCCGCCCACCACTATAACCCAACATCATCTGAAATAAAAATCTAAAAAACAAAATGGTCTTTTCACCAATTATTGGCACCCACTGGAGAGTAAAAGGTTGCTATAGGAACATGCCCACAAAGGACTATGCATGAGGAGGTCAAAAAGAAAGCATAACAGGAAAAACCATTTGAAATTGAAATAATTTCAAAAATAACAGATTAGAAAGCTGGGCCAAAACTAACAAAATGAATTTCAACAGGGAGAAATGTAGGATACTACACTTGGGGGCCATTTACACAGCAAAATATATCCGGGATGAATTCGGTTTGAAACCTATTGGTTCATACACATCACACGCTACTCAGAAGAAGGGGTAGAAAAAAAAACTCAATTAACCCATGACTTTCCATCCCTCTATTTTCCATGGACCTTTTAGGAAAGTCTGCGAAAAACCCATGCTATTGGTTGTGTGAACCATCAGCAACCATCCCGGGACATGGGCTGAATTTTGATTGGTCAGACTTTGGAGGGGGCGGGCTTGCAAGGGAGGCCTTGCAATTCTTGATCGTAGTCAGCGGTGAGGCGATGGAGGGCCAAGCGAGCTCCTGAGTCCTAGGGCACTTCCCCCGTGACTGACAATCATGGAGGAAGAGCCCTAGGCCTCCCGAGCTAAGGCGGTGCTGGGCGCAACGAGCTCCCGAGTGTTAGGGCGCTTCTGACACCGGCTCACTTAAAGCATTGCTTTCTATTGGAAGGAAAAGAAGTGGGGGGACAGAAAGCACTTAAAGCATTGGTTTCTATTCCTCAAGACCCCTGCCCTGCCCTGCCCTCCCTCGCGCACCCCCTTCCCGGCCAGGTTTTCCGGGCACCCTGCCTCGCTTTCGGTTGCCCTCCCCATGACCCCCCATTGCCTGCCAGCCAAGGCCTGTCCCCTATCTGCCCACTGCTATTTACCAGGCAGGGAGGGGGCTCCGGGCCATCTCCCACTATCGGAATTATTTTTCAGGCTGGCCAGTGTGCCCTGGGAAGGGGTTTAAGGGCCCAGCGTGGAGCCCCAAAGGGTGAAAGCAATTCAGAAAGGAGGTGCCATAGAACCTACCTGGCTAGAAGCAGTCTACCTGTGGGGACCAAACAAGAGGAGGGAGAGACTCCTTCACCTTCCTGCAAAGCCAGTCCTTCCAAACATGTTTGGCCAGTCGCTGTCCCCCTCCCTCTGTGGAAGAAGCCTCTGCAGCCAGTGGCTAGTGGGGCCAGCTAGGGGAGGGGAGGGGGGGTCTGGGCTGCAGCTTCTGCCAACCGGGCTTTGGAGGCAGCAGAGGACCTTACAGAGGGCAATGCAAAAATGGCGGATCCTGAATTGCTAGGCTTCCCTTGCAAGCCCACCTTCTCCAAGGTCTGACTAATCATAATTCAGCTCTTCTGTGTGCCCCTTTCCTGGGAGGGCAGTAGGTGTAAACAACAATCACAAAAACCCAAGACTTTTGCTACCAGGGAGAAAGCATGGGAATAGTATGAGACAGATTTGAGATTTATATATGGGACAGGAACAAATATGTTGCCACCAGATTCTTTCATAGGAGCCCAACAGAAATCTAGCTGCTTGTCTATACAAGGCAAAAAACCATACAGAGTATGTCACAGTAATAGCATTTCGCAGCAGCTGCAACTTGTCTTAATGGTGGTTTTGCCCCCACAAGCCCCCATCAGCTTAGCATGCAAGATGGTGGCCAAGAGTGTTTTAGTTGCATTTGTACTTACCTCCGTTTGCTACTGCTTATCTGTCCAAGGTGAGCTAAAGAGATTTTTCGATTTAACAGGAAAGCAAAACAAACAAACAAAACCCATAAAACACACACAAAAAACCCCTACCCCATTTTATCACCTTAGCAATCATTTGTTAAGGGGAAAACCCAACATGGCAGCAGCGTGCGCTTGCCCTGTTAGCAACCCCAACCCGCGTGCTTGCCTGGCCAATCAGCTTTGCGCTTCCTTTTCTATGGGAAAGTGATTCATATTGAATTGCTTGTCCCAATGAGCAGGAATTCACACTTCCCTCGACATTTTTTTTTAAACTCCGGGGAAAGCTGCTACGGCTTTTCCTGTGGAGTTTTAGATGTTTTGGGGGGCCCTCCTTCCCAATACAGTGAAACAATGTGGAATGCCATTAAGACAGGTAGGCTCCCCAGCGAATTCCATGAGGATTATTTTAAGACAAAAAACTCCTCATGGAAAGCGATGAGAATCCTACGTGTCCTAATGGCATCCCATGTGATTTCACCCTATTGTGAAGGGGAGGGGAGCCAAAAAACTCATCAGAAAAGCCTTTGTGGCTTTTCTTGTCTTTTTAAAAAAACGAGATGGGATGCACTCCTGCTTGTTAGGACAAGCAAATCGATCTGATTCACTTGCCCAAACGAAAGGAAGCATGCCCCTGATTGGCCAGACAAGCGCAGGGTGCAGGACTTGCTAGCAAGGCAAGCAGCCCACAGCCACCATTCTCCCCCCACCCCCCCGAGCGATCGGGGATGGGGAAAGGGGGAGGCCAGCTGTTATTGCCACCCCCTGCCGCCGTTGCCACCACCACCAGAGAAGGAGAAGGGAGGAGGGCTTTCTCCCTCTCTTCTTCCTTCCCCAGTTTCCTTCCCCACTCCCTCTGCTGCCTACCCACCTAGTTTCTCCACCACCCATTCGTGAGGCCAAGGAAGGAGGAAGAGGGTGAAAGAGCCGTCTTCCCCATCATTTGGTTTCTCCACTGTCCGCCCACCCACTTGCTTCCATGGGACCGAGGAAGAGGGTAGAGGGCTCACTTGCCCTCTTCTCCCTTTCTCAGCTGTCATCTCGGATGCGAACCTTATGGGGGCTGCTGGGGATAAAATCACCATTAAGACAAATCGCAGCAGCTGCGACTTTTTCTGCGAGACACTATGTGTTGGGCTTGTATAGACAAGCCCCTGGTGTCATGGGGAGTGCAACTGGGTGCCACCACCATGCTCTCCACATCTCCTCTCCCTTCACATCTACTGCAAAATGTTCAGAAAGATGGTTGCTAGGTAACTTAACCAGGGGCCCATGCTTTCTAGGATGATCCATGTTGGAATAGGCCTGTCTGTGGCCTGGAGCTTTTAGCCTCAGTTGGCTATAGAGCAGAGAAGACTGTAGACCACAGCTAAGCATATGTGTATGGTGTGGTAAGACAGCCCCTGAAGCCATTGCCTCTTTGGATGGCTGCCCATTCTGTAGGGAAGCTTTATGGGGCTTTTATTTTCTTTTTTTTTCAAAGGTGAATCATACAGTGTTTGGAGACTTTATGAATGGGACAGCTTTCTCTACTGATTTTTTTAAATCTACACAGAAACATTAATTAAGTAAGTAAGTAATTATTAAAATATGTATACCCTGCCCTATATCAAGAACTCTCAGCGTGGCTCACAAATAGAATTAAAGCAGGTTAACAATAACAAAAACAGAATTTAAAAAATTAAAAGTTTAAAAACTATATATACAGTTGTCCCTTCATATTTGCTGGGATTTGGTCCCAGGATCCCTCCCCCCCGGGAAACCAAAATCCGTGAATACTCAAGTCCCATTATATGCTGTCTCTGGCTTTTCTTCGCAAACAAAGATTCAGGAAGCACTCATCCCACACTTTCTGCAAGCGCGCCGATGACTGAAAAGGCCAATCTGAGATAAACAAGTCCAGTTCCAGAAAGCACAGCAGAAGGTCTCCTTGGGTGATGTTTCTGGGTTGTGACTCTTTCTGCGTTGTCGTTTCTCTTCAAGACTTGTTCGGCATGAGGTCTCAAATAAGGCTGCAGCATTGTGGATAGTGCATCTCCTTGCCTCCTGATGTGAGGCCAGGGCAGACCATTGTTGGTGATCAATTTGGCCAAGACTGAGATGTTGTTTGAGGGAGTTCTTGTATCGCTTTTTTGGAGCACCCCTCTTACGCTGACCCGTGGCGAGTTCACCGTAGAGTACTATTTTGGGGAGGTGATGGTCCTCCATCCTAGAAACATGCCCTGCCTAGCATAGCTGTGTTCTCAATATCATGACCTCAATGCTGGTGATCCCTGCTTGCTCAAGGACAGCAACATTCGTCACATAGTCGTCAGTCCAGTGTATATTTAGGATTGTGCATATACAGCGCTGATGAAAGCGTTCGAGGAGTTGTAAGTGGTGGTGATAGGTGACCCATGTTTCAGAGCCATAAATAGCCAAAAGGGTGTCCCTTATAGAAGATGGCAAAATAAAGGTTTGCTTTTGGGATTATTATTTTTTAAAGAATATTTTCAAGCCGTGAATACTTAAAACTGTGGATATCAAATCCATGGATACGGAGGGACAACTGTAACACTCTTTGGGTTGAATTAGGTTTCGTTGAACAACCAAGTTTTAACTTGGCACCTAAATGACATAAGTGTTACCTACCCTGACACCTCCTGCCCCATATCTGTAATAATTGGCAATATTTAATAATTTGGCCAAATGTGGCCTTCCACGCAGTGTGGGTTTTAAAACTGGGAAATTCCAAAAACCAAGATTTCAAATAGACTAGCGTTGAGACTCAGTCAGGTATGCACTTAAGGAGGGGCCGACCCAAATTCCAAAGAAAGATCAGTTGCAAGGCAACTTCTTGCCTGAACATGTGGCTAATCCTATCAGCCTAAATTGAGGTACTTAAGTCTGTAAAGAATCCTCATACCTTTTTACCTTTTCCCAACTAAAAAAGGTTGCTTCCTTCATTCACTTACAAAGTATCTACACATTAAGGATTGTTAGCATATCCCGAGTGTCCATTGTCTTACCTTGAGAACCTCCAAGAAGTATCGTCTTTCACTCTAAATCCCATCTCCTGAAATAAAGTATGGGGTATAAAAACCTTCCAAATCCCCGCTCAAGTGTGCACAGATGGTTTTCCTCTCGACTCCACATCAGACTGTGTAGCCGTTCTGGCTTCAGGACCCCCACTCTGTTGGTTTCTTCCACAACTTCATCTTCTCAGATTGGTACAGTATCACCTGAAAACAAACTCCCTTGACTATTCCTCTATCCCAATACTTCCTACTTTATTAGCTAGCCTTGTGTGAATGCTTGAAGCCTGAGTGTGTGCATGAACACTGTTATTACTGTTTTCTTAAATAAAGATCCTCGTATATGATATTCCAGTCAGCAGTTGAACTGCTGCATTTGGCACTGGCTGCAGCGTCCAAGTGTTCTTCAAGGGCAGCCCCATGTAGAACACATTACAGTAGTCTAATCAGGAGATTATCAGTGTGTGGACGACTGTGGCTCGGTTATCTCTATCTAGGAAAGGCTGTGGCTTGTAAATCAGTCAAAGCTGGCACCAAGCACTCCAAGCTAGAGTCCACTTGAGCCTCCAGTGAGAGATGGATCTAGGAGCACTTCCAAGTGATATACCTGCTTCTTCAGGGGGAATGCAACCCCATCCAAGACAGGCTGCCTATTCAATTCCCAGACCCGACAACCATCGATTCACAAAGCCTTCAGCTTCTATTTATTTATCCTCATCTAGCCATTGCAGCTTCCAGGCACTGGTCCAGCACCTGCACAGTCCCAGCTAACTCTGATGACATGGAGAAATAGAGCAGAGTGTCATCATCAGAATACTGAAGCCCCCCCCCTCCAAATCCCCTTGTGACCTCCTCCACTGTCTTCGTATAGATATTGAACAGCATGGGGGACAAGATAGAATTCTGTGGCACCCCACAGCTTACTCTCATCCCACAGAGCCGGTCCAGTAGTATACCATGATCAATGGTATCAAAAGACACTGAGAGATCCAGGAAGATCAACAAGGTAGCTCTCTTCCTGTCTTTCCCCCGAGCATGTTATCAATTAGAGCAACTAAGGGCTTGTTCACATGGGCTATTGACCCCATCTTGCCCGTTTGAGAGTCCTACAGTCCTGATGATGCAGGACTTTCCCCCCTTCTTCCCCTCATGACCCCCAGAGGTAAGAGAAGGAAAGATGGGGTAGGCCCAATAAACTGTTCTAAAACAGTGATTGTTAACCTTTTCTTTACCAGGGACTCCCTTTAAATATCCTTTGTTGCCGGGGTCCCCTACGATTTAACTCAAGATTTAAAACAACAAACAACAACAATACCTGATAATAATACTAATACCGGTACATTTACACCAACCATTCAACCTTCCCTCAGAGGCACTGGAGGGGGAGGAAAGACCTTTCTCCTGCTTCTTCCTGCAAGTTTCTGTCTGGAGTGGATTGAATGGCAATGCACAGGCCAAGTCAGCCAGACTTTGTCTTGGCTCCTTTCACATTCCCACTCCACTACAGGGAGGAGGTGGGCCAAGCAACTTTCAACTCTCTGCAGATCCCTTGTGAGGACATCGTGGAGCCCTGTGGGTCCCCGGACACCAAGTTAAGAATCACTGTTCTACTTGGTTTAATTTGTTCCCACCAGGAAGAAACGGATTAGGCACCATGAGACCGCAGGAGCCTGTCCCAGCTGGCTGGCCTGTCGCTGCCGGCAGCTGCTGGTCTGCCTCACTCTCTCTGGAGCAGGAAGAGAGGAAGTGTCCCTTAGCATGTAACCAAGGCTAGTCACACGCAGGGGCCTTGGTAACATTTTGTGGGCCAGATTCCTGCCTTCAGAGAGAGCAAGGAAGATGCTGGCTGCGGAAGCAGTGACTGGCTAGCATGCCTGTCTGGAGTTCCTCCTGTTTTGTGGAGGGAACAGGGGAGGAACAGGTCTGATCTGTGGCCAAGGATATGCTGGCAGGGAGCCAATGTATTCTGGCCCATGTAGATGAGCCCTAAGACAGTTTCAGGAATTTGTAGTTCACTAGGGTAGTTGGAATTATTTGCTAGACAACACTACCACCAGAGCTCTGTAGCAAAGAATTCCAAGTACTTCACAAACTCTGACAAGTTAAATGATGGGAAGAAGAAACAACCCATTTGGTTCTCTACCCCAGCCTCAAGGAGGAACAAGGCATGTACAAAAAGGACACTAGGCTATATTTCTGCTTTCTCTAACCTGCCACACACACACCCAGATATTTTGACCAATGACCAGAAAGGGTGGGGGATTGTTCTAACACATCTGGAGGGCACGAAGCTGGTGAAGGCTGCTGTTATTTGTGGCAGAGGATGAGAGATATAAAGAGATAAAGAGAGCTGAATTTGAACTCTGTGAACTTTCTACAGCACTGGTTCTTTCCTCTAAGGTGGACTTTTGTTGTCTGTCAGCAGGGTTTAAGCTGTACCTCTCCAACTCTGCTAAAACTGTGCATTTGTAAATGAATGCAAATACAGTTGTGTTCTCCAGCCACTGGTATGCAGAGATATACTGTCCCCTAAACCTGGAGGTAATCTATAGTGCCAGTACATAGTAGCCATTGATAGCTACTAGTATCCCCCATTCAGTATGAATTCGGATGATCCATGTTTAAAGCTGTCCAGGTTGGTGGCCAGTCTAACACCCCAACCTTGGAAGGATACGTAACATTTTGCCTGTAGTGTAGGAATGCATCAGAACCAAATGGACCATTGTGAGCATTCATATAAAACCCATCATGGCACTAGCTTTCTGTGGTGGTGGGGTTGCATGCTCCTGTGTGGTAAGAGCATATGCTCACAGTAGCATTGTTGGTGGTTGGCTCTTTCAAATCAGGCAGGCTTTTGCTAAAGAGCCAGACTAAATGTGTCAAATGTCTGTATGCAATGAGGGGAAACAACTATGCAGCAACAGTAGCGGGGTGTGTGTCTGTGACACTGGTGGGGAATTTCTCAGAGACAATGGCAGTGCCACTTTAGCTAACTCTTGTTAGTGATGCGCAGAAGGAGGTGCTGGTAAACCTTGTACAAATACACACACTGATAGGCATATCCAGTGTGAGCAGTTCTGCCTTCTACCTTCAAAACCCTATGATGAGACAATCCAATAAAGTAAGAGACATTGCTGGAAGATGTGATCTCCTGGTTCAAAGGCATTCAGCCAAGTCCTAGGGAAGAACAAAGGACAGATATTAATAGTGTTGTGTCTATTGATGCAACTGGACTCAAGCTGAAAGGATGCTCAGCTGCTGACATGCTCAAAAGTACAAAGCTGCACTATGCATCTATAATAGGAACACCGAATGTGTGAAATGACCATGTAACAGATGGATTGAATCAATCAAGAAGGCCACAGCCCAGAGTTTGGAATACCAGAGAAGGGATGTTGATGCTCAAGAGCCATTTCACACTACACGATTATACCACTTTGTTTCCACTAATTACCCATGGTTACATCCTATGGAATCATGGAATTTACCATTTAGGGAATCCTCAGCCAAGAGCTCTAAGGCTTCACCAAACTACAGACTGACTCAAGAGGATGCAGCCATGGCTGTTAAAGTGGAATAGCATGTATGGTGTGGAAGGTCTCCAGGACTCTTGGGGTACATTCATACACATGGTTGCCATATATCAAAGCTGTCTTGACAGCAAATGACAACACCCAATATGTCTAAGAGGATGGCGGCTATTCAAGTGTTACCCAAATTGCGTTGGGTCTGTGAGGATCCCACTAGCGTCCGAAATTAATATGGGGAATATTCATTAGCTCAATTATGGTGGTGAGAGGTTGGTTAACGGCGGGATCTTTTAACTTATGTATACTGGTAGTAAAGAAAAGACACTCTAATCAAGAATGTACAATTAAATGATCTTTATTGGAAAGCAATATCAACAGCACTCACGCAATCACTCAGGCTTCAAACAATCACACAAGGCTATCAAAGATAGTAGGAAGTATTTGGATAAAGGAATAGAGTAAGGGGATTGCAGGTTATACTGTACCGATCCTGCCAAGCTGAGATCACAAAGTACCCCAACTTTGAGGTGTCCAGAATATGGGTTGGCTACATAGTCTGATGTGAGGTAAAGAGGAAGTAGAATTGTGTGCAGTTTGGTGGTGTTTTAGGGTGATATTTATATGTCATAATTCCCCTGAAGGGATGGAATTCTGAGTGGAATACAATGTTTCTTGGAAGTTCCCAGGACTAGGCACTTCCAGGTATTAATCTCTGACTTGAGTACAGTCTCCCCTCCACATTCGCGAACCTGATATTCGCGGTTTTGATTATTTGCGGTTTTGGGAGGGCCCCCCCGGGGCCCCCCAAAGCCGCGACAAGGGGCCTCCGGAGGCCCCGTGAAAGCCTGGGAGGGAGCGGGGAGACCTCCACGGGGCCTTCAGAGACCCTCCGGAGGCCCCGCGAAGGCCTTGGAAGGGAGGGGGAGGGCTGGGGAGGCCTCCGCGGGGCCTTTGGAGACCCTCTGGAGGCCCCGCGAAGGCCTTGGGAAGGAGGAGGGAGGGCTGGGGAGGCCTTCACGGGGCCCCCGGAGACGCTCCGGAGGCCCCATGAAGGCCCGGTGAGGGGGTGGGAAGGGCTGGGGAGGCAAACATGGGGCCACCGGAGACGCTCCGGAGGCCCCATGAAGGCCTGGGGAAGGGCCGCGGAGGGCCGGGAGATGCCTCCACGGGGCCTTGCTAGGCCCCACGAAGGCCCGGGGAGGGAGGGGGGAGGGCCGGGAGAGGCCTCCGTGGGGCCCCGCGAAGGCCTTGGGGGGGAGTGGGGAGGGCCGGGGAGGCCTCCGCGGGGCCTCTGGAGACTCTCCGGAGGCCCTGTTGAGGGCTTGGGTGGGAGGGGGAGGGCTGGGGAGGCATCCACGGGGCCTCGGGAGGGTCTCCGGAGGCCCCGGGAAGGCCTAGGAAGGGAGTGGGGAAGCTGGGGAAAGCGACTATGGGGCCTCCGGAGGCCCCATGGTCGCTGTGGTGGGGGAGGGCAGTCGTTATTTGTGGATTTTTCACATTCGCGGGGGTCCGTGGAACATAACCCCCGCGAATGTGAAGGGATGACTGTATTTGTTTGGGGAGGTTCCAAAAGCCGTTCCTGTGGTTACACATGACTCCACCCTTGGTATCTGGGGGTCCCTGGTTTACCTGCTAATCATGTGGAAGGCCACATTAAGCCAAATTACTAGATAATTATTTGAAATTCCAAGATGGGGGCTATCAGGGTAGGTAACACAAAAGCTCTTTTATTGATTGTTCTGTTCATGTAGCAATACTCTGTATGCCTGCTGTAATGTCTAGCATGCCTATTTAATAGTTTTGTTTTTGTTGTTGTTTCTGATTTATGGTGGCCCTAAGGCAACCTGGCAATATTTGTTCAGAGGGGGTTTGCCTTTGCCTTACACTGAGGCTGAGAGAATGTGACTTGCATAAGGTCACCCAGTGCATTTGAACCCTGGTCTCCAGAGTTGTAGTCCAATGCTCAAACTACTACACCATGCTGGCTCTATGTTTAAGAGTAAAATCCTATATATCTCTACTAGGGATGTAAATCCTGACTTTACTTAATATCACTTAGACTTTACTTAATATCACAATTAGACAACAACCAAACATTTATGCCAGCTTTAAGACTGTGAGATATTTATTTGTGGTTTCAGAGAGATTTTGTGCATTCTCGTGACTGGTTTGACACCTTTCTATAATATGCACGAAATGTAAAAACGTGACAATGGTTGCATGGACTAATAAAAATGGTAGTCCTGGAGAGAGATGGTAGCGGTTACAGTTCACAATTTCCCAGCCCTGAAAGTTCTTTACAGTGTTTCTTTGTATTCACACCAGCCCTTTAAGATAGGCCACTATTCTCTTTTTCTTGCCAGGGAGCAATAATAATTTGATAGCATCCTGAAAGACTTTGAGCCATGGGAAATAAACCCAGAGCTGAGGAAAGAAGGAGGGCAGTTAGGTGTTACTGTTGCTGCTGTGTGTCTTCGAGTAGTTTCCGACTGATGGCAACCCCAAGGTGAACATATCATGGTTTTTTTTGTTGGCAAGATTTGTTCAGAGGTTGTTTTGTTTTGTTTTGGCCATTGCCCTCCTCTGAGGCTGGGAGTGTGTAATTTGCCAAAGGTCACCCAGTGGGTTTTCATCTCCATGCAGAGATTTGAACCCTGGACTCCAGAGTCATAGTCCAAGGGTCAAATCACTACACCAGGCTGGCTCTCCAAGGTGTTATTACACCCTGAAATGGTGTTGACAGCTTTTAAAAATAGCACTGTTACAGCAAAGACTGACTATGTGAGGAATGTTGCTGTCCTTGAGCAAGCAGGGATCACCAGCATTGAGGCCATGATATTGAGAACACTGCTGCGCTGGGCAGGGCACATTTCTAGGATGGAGGACCATCGTCTTTCAAAAATAGTACTCTACGGTGAACTCGCCATGGGTCAGCGTAAGAGGGGTGCTCCAAAAAAGCGATACAAGAACTCCCTGAAACAACATCTCAGTCTTGGCCAAATTGATCACCAACAATGGTCTGCCCTGGCCTCATATCGGGAGGCATGGAGGCACACTATCCACAATGCTTCAGCCTTATTTGAGACCTCACGCCAAACAAGTCTTGAAAAGAAACAACAACGCAGAAAGAATCACAACCTGGAAACATCACCCAAGGAGACCTTCTGCTGTGCTTTCTGCAACCGGACTTGTTTATCTCAGATTGGCCTTTTTAGTCATCAGCACGCTTGCACAAAGCGCGGTATGAGTCCTTCCTGAATCTTCGTTTGCGAAGAAAAGCCAGAGAGAGAGATTCCACTTTAATGGCTATGGCTGCCTCCTGTGAAATTCTGGGGTTTATGGTTTAGTGAGGCCTAAGAGCTCTCTGGCTGAGAAGGCTAAATGCCCCTCCTTATACTGCAAATATCAGGATTCTGCAGGAGGCATGTTGTTGCTTGTTGTCTAAAAAGTGAAAATAGACCTAGGTCCCGTCTACACGATTTAAATAATACGTACGGTGTGCGAAAGTTCGCACCTCGGTACAAACTGCCGTTCGGATGCACACGAATGCAAAAGAGGGGGGGCAGGTTTTCCACCCTGAATTACGCACACGCGGCGTTTGGGAGGGAAAGCGGATCGCAAAGAGAAATCCTTACGCCGTTCGGATGGCTGACGGGTCTGTACGGTCCGTTCGCACACATACGAACAGGCTGTGTAATCTGATTGGCTGGCCGAGTAGAGGGGGCGGGGCTAGCACGGAGGGAAATTGGGAGCGGCCGCCATGTTGGTTTCCCAGCTAGCGAGCATCCGGTAAGTCTGTGAATTTATATGTTTATTTATTTTTATTTTACATTGTAAATATGGAAAACCGACTGTCCGCAAACCAGGAACCTTAAAAAAAAAAAGCAGCGGGAGATTTAAAACTGCCGCTTGGCTTGCTCGCTCCAGCCAGCTTCGGGAAGAAGGAGTCATACGGAGTTTAGGGGGTTTAAAAAATCGTATATCCGGTTTGTATGCATACGAATGACAGGCTGTTTGTATTTTTTGCCCCCCATACGGATTTTTTTATGATCGTATAGCCGCACCCCTTATAGAATTCGCTGCGAATCCTATGGCTCTAAATGGGATCCAGCATCAATCCACAGTATTCGGAAGGAGAGGGGGGTTCAAAATGGCAAAAGCAACACTGGAAAAGCCTTTGCAGCTTTTCTCTTAGTTTTGGCCCACCTTTCTAATCTGTTAAAGTCATTTTGAATTCTGATCCTGTCCTCTAGGGTAATATTAGCTCTCCCTTCCTAATTTGGTATCATCTGCACATTTGATAAGCATGCCTCATTTGCTCCCTTGTTTCTCGCCTGGGGACGCTTCACAAAAAGCAAAGACTCCGGGCCAACCCCTGAGATCTGGCAACTCTAGGCGCCCTCTCCACTTTCCATCCTAGCAACCCTAACCACACCAGCCCCCTCTTCATTCCCTTCCATTCGCACTCTCCCTGGGCGAGAAAACTACATTTCCCAAGACCTTTCGCGCGCTCTCTCCTCCTCCTTCTCCTCTTTTTTTTAAAGTCTATGCACGTGGCTTACTGGGAGGAGTTGGGAACGTCACATTCCTGCATTCTCATTGCCTGTGTCAGAGGAGCCCGGTTTTTCCCTTCTTGAACTGTGCCTTTGAGTGAGTGGGGGGAGAGCCTGGAAAAAATACAGGAGGGGAAAAAACCGACCCCAGACCTATTGGGACTCATGCACCTCCAAGCAAGCATCTGACCCCTAGAGGATCCCTGTCCCCCCTCTTTCCTTTCTTCCTTCCTTCCCTCCCTCCCTCTCTCCTCCCCTCCCTCCCTCCCTTTTTCCTCCCTCCCTTCTAGAGAATCCAGCCACCCTCTTCTCCAGCCAAGCCCGAGCTCTCCAGGAAGGTAATTCGGATCTGGACGTGGGGTGTGCATTTGGACTGGGCTGAGCTGGGGGGCTTCGGGCTGTTGCGGCGGTGCGCGCGCGCGGTTTGCTTTTCCCGTGCGCAATGGTGACATCCGCCATGGCCAGCGAAGAAATCTTTTTTCCCTCCACCCTGGATTAATAATAATAATAATAATAATAATAGTAGCAGGGTTCCAAAGGAGTGCAAGGAGAGAGGTTTCTTTTCCTTGCAAGGCCCCCCGTTTTGCCTGTATTGATGGATGGATGCCTTGTGCGCATCGGGGTAACCCCCAGGATCCAACTGTCTGGTCGCTTTGGTCGCCGGCAGGGTGGAGGGGGTGGTAATGGTGCCAGCGGCGGCTCCCTGTGGTTTTCCACCGAGGAATTTTTTTAAAAAAGAGAGAGAGGGGGTTGTGGTCTTTCTCTCCTCCCCCCCCCCAGCTTGTCTGTTGTTGTGTCGGCTCGCCTGTCACCCTCCTCGCGTCCCTCTGGCGTGGCGAAGGCGGTGTTTGCGCGCAGAGAGGCGCTTCCCTTTGTTTTGCCAGCAGCGCCGCGCTCGGCTGCCTCTGGCTGGCCGGACACCCGGGCCCCCGGCAGGGAGGGAGGGATTTCGGCTCGGCGGTGAGGAGGGGGAGGCCGAGGCTGCAACCTCGGAAATCTGATTTTATCATAAAATGGAAGCACTTGGAGAGAGAGACGCGGGCACACACTCTCTCTCTCTTCCCGCTTCTTCCCCCTCCTTCTCCTTCCAAGGCCCTGGTTGGAACCGAGTTTCTTTTGCTTTCTTTTTTCCCTTTTCCTTTTTTAAAGAGCTCCCATGTGATTCCTCCCTCCCTCCCTCCCTATACATAGAGATATGCGCGTGTTGGTCGCATGTGGTTTAGACTCCAACCCCCCATCTCCTCTTTCTCCCCAGCCCCCAATCTTCCCTCCCCTTTTTGCAAAAGGGAGGCAAAATAACAACAACCAGAACAACAATAGACAGAACAACAACCAGAACAACAAGAGCAATAATAATAGCAATAACAACAACAAGAGCAATAATAATAGCAATAACAACAATAGTAAGAATAGTAGTAGTAATAGTAATATCATCTTTGCTGGTTTGGGAAAGCTGGGCCTTATGGTATTTCTCTCTGCTCTTTTTTCCAAAGACCTCATTCCAATATCATCTGTCCAAGGCAGAGACCTTCCCTTGTCAGACATTTGTACAGGGGAGAGGAAGAGAATGGGTGTTAGGCATAGTTGTCATTTTTTCAGGCGCCCTGTGGCAAAAAGAACCAGGCACTGTTTAAATTAAATTTAAGTTGAAACCCACACACAGGCAGATCCCCTTCACTTGCAAATTCTTGAGAGTAGAGCTGTGATTTATTTGGGTTTATATTACGAGCTGCAAATTTGTGTATACACACATATACATGTGTAAATATAATATAATATAATATAATATAATATAATATAATAGATATAGGGGTTGGTGAAAGTTTTGTTATCCTGCAAGATTTGCCAGTTTCCTGTAAAAGTCATCCAGAATCATAAGGGGCCAGGAATCCTTTCTCTCCACCCTCCTCCAACAATGATGTATCTTGAGGTCATCTGCTTCCCTCCCCCCACCGTCCTCTCCTGGTAATATAGGATTAATTGTTCAGAGGCTATTGTAATCCTTTTAGCCTTCCCCCAACAGCCGGCCCTCGGCTGCTTTACACAGATTTTTCTCTCCCATTCTGCCCATGCTGTGGCAGCTTTCGATTGTTCAGTTGGAGAGGCTCTGGAACGCAGGTCCATTAAGCTGGATTTTTAACATTTTCCAACAAAAATCTTGGGTCGGTGAAATGAAAAGATGTGGCCAGCCTGTGACAGGGCATGTTTTAAAGCCAGAGAAACATGTTATGCTTTTCGTCAGTACACGGGTCTGTTGGGAGTTATTAAAATGCAGGTCTTAGATTATCTGGATTTGAAGATGTGCTCATGTTTTAAGTGATCAAAGAGGTTTACGGTCTTTAGTAGAGCAAACTATGCATATGTGAGTCTCGATTAGTTGATGATTCAGTGTGATTTGGGACATATGCTAGTTTTCCTAATGTATGTCATTAAAAAACCTGGCAAATTCCATGGATTCTGTTGGCCTCATTTGCTGTTTTGATTCCTGATCTAGCTAGATAATATCTATCTTCAAGTCCCTGATATTGCTTTACCATCTGGATTATGGCGAGTGGGGTGTGGGAACTTGTGTTTTTTTCCCTAGTAAATCCAGAGCATCCATCTCTCCATGTCAGTAGACAGTAGACCATAGTACCAAATTATAGGAAACATGCATTGCAATCCTACTCATGGCCAGCTAGCATAGGCTCATAGCCTAAGGCACACCACCCTCCCTGCAGTAGCGGTGGTGGAGAGCCATCCTAGGCTGGATCAGCTTTCAGACAGATTTGGGTGCGGTCCATTTTTGGCGGGGGGGGGGCTATAGCACTCATTCTGAGTTTTTAAATTATTACAGTATTATTATCCTCTGCCTTTCACTCCCCAGTCTTCTTCAGTGAATAGCACACAGCTGTGTGTGTCCTCCCTGGCCAACCTTAGTCATGGGAATGAATAGATGCTTCCAGAGGCCAGGAAGGCAGTGGTCGTAGTAGTTAGTGGTGGTGGTGGGTGGCAGTCCCTCCAGTTTCCAGTCTCCGCCACATAGAGCTTTCTGTACATGAGTTGCTGGTGAAAGCTGCTGCAGTGAGAAGGGGAGAACTGATTGCAGCGGGAAGCAGCTATAGATCAGTGAGAAAGGCGCCAGTCTCTCTCTGTCTCTCTCTTCTACCCTTCTCCTTTCCTCCTCTTCTTCTTTGCCTCCCACCTTCCTTCCTAGCCTGGTTTCGATGAACACAATCTTTGCATTTAGTAGAAGCATCAGCAATCCTGGGCATACTGTCGTTGGTTTTCATCCCCTGCATTTAAGAGATGCTTGTGGATATGGCATCAGGTTTATGTTTTCCTGATGGGTGCTGGAATGCTTGGTATCAGAGGTTGGGTGTATTGTTTCTTAGGAGGCTTGTGGGAAAGGAGGCTTGAATGGTCGGTGTCTGAAACAAAAAGGCGAACGGCCATGGTAATCTTCTGTGCATATACCTAGGCACACAATCCAAGTTATTGTAGGTGGGTGAATTGGTTCCTGTGCTGCTAAGAAAAATGAATTGAGCCTGGATGTACTGACGCACATTGTATTTGAGCAGGAAACAGTTTTCTGTGATTTCCTCAATGTATGTTTTGCTTTCAGTGAGAACTGGAAATTTCCTTGGGCAAATCATTTGCATTTATAAGGGAGGCAATATTATTTCTCCAGTCTGTAATTGCAGAACATGCATGAATAATTTATTTAATATTTTATGATGTATTTGTTACATTTGTATCTCACCTTCCTCCAGAGAGCTCTTGGTGGTTCTCCTCCACACCTAGGTTCACAAAAACCATGTGAGGAAGGAAGTCCCTGGTGAACAAGAATTACTGGCCCAAGGTCATCCTGTGATTTTGGTGGCTCAGAGGGGACTAGTATCAGGATCTCAGAATTCTCAGGCCAACACCCTAATCATAGAATCATAGAGTTGGAAGAGACCACAAGGGCCATCCAGTCCAACCCCCAACCATGCAGGAATACACAATCAAAGCATTCCCGACAGATGGACATCCAGACTCTACTTAAAAACCTCCAAAGAAGGAGACGCCACCACACTCCAAGGCAGCACATTCCACTGCTGAACAGCTCTTACCATCAGGAAGTTCTTAATGTTTAAGTGGAATATTTTTCCTTGTAGTTTGAGTCCATTGCTCCATGTCCTAGTCTCTGGAGCCTCAGAAAACAAGCTTGCTCCATCCTCAGTATGACATCCCTTCAAATATTTAAACATAGCTATCATGTCCCCTTGTAACCATCACTTCCCCAGGCTAAAGATACCAAGCTCCCTAAACCGCTCTTCATAGGATGTGGCTTCCAGATCTTCTAACATTTTGGTTGCCCTCCTCTGGACGTGTCCCAGCTAGTCAATATCCCTCTTGAATTCTGGTGCCCAGAACTGGACACAGTATTCCAGGTGAGGTCTGACTAAAGCAGAATAGAGTGGCACTATGACTTCCCTTGATCTACACACTGTACTCCTATTGATGCAACCTAGAATCGCATTGGCTTTTTTAGCTGCTGCATCACACTGCTGACTCATGGTCAGTTTGTGGTCCACTAAGACGCCTAGATCCTGCCACACTGGCTTTGCTTGACGAGGAATTCACTGTGGGGGAAAAACTTTTAGCAGCCACATAGTCCATGGCGGTGCTAGTTGTAGGAGGGCTCAATTGATTTGGTAGGGCAAAACCTGGATTCACATCCCTAGTTTTGGTTGTGTGTCATCAAGTCATTTCTGACTTATAGTGACCCTAAGATCACCCTATTATGGGGGTTGGCAGAATTGTTCAGACAGGGTTTGCCCCTGTGTTCTTCTGAGGCTGAGAATGTGTGACTTGCCTAAGGTTATCCATTAGGTTTCCATGTCCTAGTGAGGATTCAAACCCTGGTCTCCCAGTGTCCTAGTCCAACATTCAAACCACTACACCATGCTGGCTCTCTGCTTGGATATAAAACTAAACTCCTTGGTTCAGCCACTTTCTCACCTAATCTATGGCACCTTTTTATGGTTGCCGTGAGGATTAGTGAGATGACATTTGTACATAGATAAATATTATTAATGATCTGACTCCAAAAGTAGAAACATATAATGGCTCTCCATTTCCAAAAACCAGATTCCTCTCCCTGGCTAAATCCACACTACACAAATAAACCAGTTTGAAACTGGGTTATTTGCCATGACTCCTATCTATGGAATCCTGGGCTTTGTAGTTTGTTGATGCACCAGCACTCTTTGGCAGCAAAGGCTAAAGACCTTGTAAAACTACAAATCCCAGGATTCATCAGGAAGGAGCCATGGCAAATAATCCAGTTTCAAACCGGATTATTTGTGTAGTGTGGATTTGGCCTGGATGATTTGACAGTGCTATACACTGCCTCAGAGTGTGGTGGAGTCTCCTTTGAAAGTTTTTAAACAGAGGCTAGATGGGTGCTTTGTCTATTCCTGCATGGTAGGATGGCCCTTGTAGTCTCTTCCAGCTCTGCGATTCTGACTTTGGTATTTAATTGTATGTCTTTACATTTGAGGCTTTTATCTACAGTTGTCTCTCTGTATCCATGGATTTGGTATCCACATATTTAAGTATTCACGGCTTGAAAATATTCTTAAAAAAATAATAATCCAAAAAGCAAACCTTGATTTTGCCATCTTATATAAGGGACACCATTTTGCTATGTCATTGCATATAATGGGACTTGCATATAATGGGACTTGAGTATTCACGGATTTTGGTATCCATGGGGGTCCTGGAACCAAACCCTAGCGAATATGAAGGGACAACTGTAGTTCCTTCATGGCTACCTTTCCAAGTCTTAATCATCTTCTGCTTTCTTGACCACAGTCTCCATTTTAGTTAATGACTGAGCCAAGGTATGGCGGCTGTTCCTTAACCATGGCTAAAAGTTAGGACTGGGCCACCAGATAGAATGTTTTCCCTTGAATGGAGCATACTACTCCCCATGTGGCATGCACACACAAATATCTACTGGTTTTAAGATTATTAATCATTGCATCTGTAGCATAAACCATGGTTAAGTTTAACCAAGGTTTGCAGTTAGTTGTACCAATAGAACAGGAATTGAAAAGTATGTCCTTCTGTCCTCTTTCTGAGGTTGCAGGGTGCCTTCTGCTGTCAGGTTCTCCCCATGTTCATGGAACACTTTTAGTCACAGAGTAGGAAGAGAGCAGGAAACGGCATTTATAAAGTAGCCGTTTATAGATGGAATATACTTGCCTTCTCAGACCCAGCGTATTTTTAAACAGAGTTGAAACGCACAATCAGCTACCAGTCATCACACATCACAAGACTATCTCCTGAGTAAAGAAATGTTAGCTGATTACGTTAGTGAGTTTTACTTGAATTAAGTGATCAAGCAAATCTGCATAATAGCTCTTTTTAAAAATCCACATTTTCTTTCTGTTTAAATCAGGGGTAGGAATCATGCAACTCTCCAGATGTTGGTGTCCCACTTGGCAGAGCAACTGCTGAGAAATGCTTGGAGATGCACTCTAAAAAGGACCAATATGATCCCTGCTCAATTTAGATTATTTGTGTGTGTTTCCTATGAGCTAGCCAATGTAATGTTTGAAGAGGCATTCTTTCATGTTACAGAATGCCTCTTTAAAGATGGTATTTGCCTTCTGAAGTTTTTACAGGTATGTAAATGTTCATGGGGTTGCCATAGGGCTACTTGGGCACATAAACACACAAATGTAACTTTTTAAAAAAATCTATTTATTGAATAATCATAGAATATAAGTTGGTAGGGGCTGCAAGGAACATCTAGTCCATGCTGGAATACACAAGTAAAGCACTCCTGAAAGTTGGTCATTCAACCTGCGTTTAGCAATCTCCAAAGAAGGAGACCCCGCCACCCTCTGAGGCAGTCTATTCCACTGTTGAACAGCTCAAACCACCAGGAAGTTCTTCCCACTGTTTAGGTGGAAACTTCCCCCCCTGTAACATGAATCTGTTGGTTCATGTCTTAGTCTGTGGGGCAGCAGAAAACCAGCTTGCTCCATCTTCTCCATGACATCCCTTCAAATATTTAAAGGTATTTAAAGCTATGGTATCACCTCTTAAACTCATATTCTTCAGTATGAACATATATAGCTCCCTATGCCATTTCCTCATAGAGCTTGTTTCCAGACCTTTTGCCATCTTGGTTGCCCTCCTCTGGACACCTTCCAGCTTATCAATATCCTTTTTTAAAATATCCTTTTTGAACTGCTGAGAATCGGACACAGTATTCCAGGTGAGGATTGACCAAACAGAAAAGAGTGTTCCTATTATTTCCCTGTCTGGACACAATATTCTTTTTGATGTAGCTTAGAATTACATTGGCCTTTTTGGCTGCTGCATCATACTGTTGACTACTGTTTAGCATGTTGTCTACTAAGATGTATTAATTAAAGGTACCCCTTCCCAATATCAAAATATTCCTATATTTGATGAATCTGACTAAACATTGCAGGTCTGATAATTTCCTCTACTTCCAGTGATGAGGGATGGATGCTATAGGAGACTTCAGGTTTTGCAGAAATAATAAATCTTTAGAAGAAATTTTTTAAGATGCAGGGGGAAGTGCTCTAAGATCAGCTCCCCGAGGACTTGGCTTCAGTAACCACAGCTGCAAAAAAGAGAGTAGAAGGGAGAAATGGAATGCAATATCTTGAAAGAGATGCAGCTAACTGACAAAAACAGTGATACTCTACTGCAACATTTTGTCAGAAGTGCCAGTTCTTACCTAAATTCTTTTATTCTGCTCTTCTTCATGGTAAACTACATGGAATTTCTTACAACAACCCTTTAAGGTACCAAAATTAAGCTGAGAGGTTGCAAAAGCCTCAAAGTGAGCTTCAGGGCAGAGAGGCATTTTGAATTGGTCTGTATTCAACGCAGCATGCATTTGGCCATGACTTGCTCAGTAATAAAGTGTCATATATATATATATGAAATTCTAACCTGAAGTTAGTTTCCTTTTACCAGGGACCTTTTCATGCTGTACAATTATAGTGCTATGATTCCATTTTAACTGCCATGGCCACATCCTGTGGAATCTTGGAGTTTGTAGTTTGGTGAGGCACTAGAGCTCTCTGGCTGAGAATTCTAAATGCCCCTCCCTAAACTGCAGATCCCAGGATTCCATAGGATGGAGTCAGGGCAGTTAAAGTGGAATTATGCTACTATAATTGTATAGCATGAAAGGGTCCCTGGTAAAAGTAAACTAATTTCACGTTATAATTTAATATGCATAAATAACGCTTTATTACTAAGCAGAGCAGGGGCAAACATATGTAGTGTTGAATAGAGAAGCAGTGTGGTATACTGTTTTGAGTGTTGGGACTACAACTCTGGAGAAGGGTTCAGATCCCTGCTCAGCCATAGAAACCCACTGGATGACCTTAGGCAAGTCATGCTCAGCCTCAGAGGAAGGCAAAGGCAAACCTCCTCTGAACAAAATCTTGCCAAGAAAGCCCTCTGATGGTTTTGCCTTGGGGTCAGTGTAAGTGGGGAACAACTTGAAGGCACAGAACAATGAATAGTGCTGTACTGTACAGTTGTCACTGCATATTCACTGGGATTTGGTTCCAGGACCCCCCATGGATACCAAAATCCATGAATACTCAAGTCCCATTATATTCAGTGGCAAAGCAAAATGGTGTCCCTTATATAAGATGGCAAAATCAAGATTTGCTTTTTGGATTACTATTTTTTAAAGAATATTTTCAAGCTGTGAATACTTAAATCCTTGGATACCAAATCTGTGGATATGGAGGGACAACTGTAATTGCATAATGTGGAACGGTCCCAGATGTCAGAAGCATAAGACGGAAGTTGTTGGATATGTTTTATTTATTTCCTATTGACTTTATCCATAAAATCTAAATCCATAAAAAATATCTGAATGGTGAATACAAATAACACCTCTGTTACATAGGTTAGATTGAGAGTGTGTGACTGGCCAACCTCAACCTGTGAGCTTCATATCTAAGTGGTGGCTGGAATCTCTAGGCCTGGTATGATACTCTAATCACTATACAGGTTGAGTATCCCTTTTCTGGAATTCCAAAATACTCCATAATTATCCACATTGGGGACTGAGATAGACACCTTTGCTTTCTAATGGTCCAGTGTACACAGTGTACAAAAATGTGTTTCATGCACAAAATTATTTAAAATATTACGTATAAATTACATTCAGGCTACGTGTATGAGGTGTATATGAAACATAAATGAATTTTGTGTTTAGACTTGGGTCTTATCTCCAAAATATCTCAATAAAAACAAAAACAACTCCAACCTCAAAATACAGAATGCTTTAGGTTCCTAACAATTTTGGATAAGGGATACTCAACCTGTACCACATTGCTTCATGATGTGACGTACTTACATGTGAAAATCTCAGGATAAACTTTTTGGACATTCACTTGGAGTTGAGAATCACTACAGCAGGTCAGCATACTTTATTTATTTAGAGTATTTATACTCCACTCTCCAACCAAAAAGCCTCCCATGGCGGCTTAGAAATCATTACAGTAATTTGACAGTGCCTTGCCCTCAGAGTTGCAGTCTAAAGAAGACATGATAGATAAGGAAAAGGGAATTGCAGTTTGGGCTGTGATTAAGTCCAGCAGAATATGTCTGTGCCTGGCTGCTCTTCTCTCCCTCAGAGGCCAGTGGCCTTTTACCAGCTGCTAGGACAAGGCACAATGGAGATGTGCCTAGCTGCTCTTCTATCCCTCTAAGGCCTGAGCAATGACAATTGGAACATGGAGGACATCTCACCAGCTGGTGGGCCAAAGCATGATGGAGCCGTGCATGGCTGCTCTTCCCCCCCCCCCCCCCGAGGACAGAGCTATGGAAAACATACTGGTTTTTGTATTGTTTTAACAACTTAAGTATTAGTTAAATTTCTATTCCACTTTTCTTCCAATAACCTCAAAGTGGTATATGGCTCTCCTCCTCTCTTCTATATTGATAAAATATCCCTTGAGGCAGGTCATGCTGAGATAGAGTGATCAGCCCAAGTTCATCCAGTGAGTTTCATGGTTCAGTAGGGACAAGAAGCTGGGGGCCTGTCAATATGAGGGGGGAAATGTGGATTGATGCTCACTAATGCAAATTCGAAGCAGCTTCTATTTGTCTTAACTGTTTTCTGGCAAAATCGTAGGCATGCAAAGCTATTTGCTTTTGCTGTCCCAATGGGCATGCCTGCGAATCAAGATGGTGGACACTAGTGAATTACCTGCACTTTTATTGTTGCCAGTTGCCACCACCAAACAGTATTTCTTTTTTTTTTTTAAAGGATATCTAAGGTGTGAAAATGCAATATTCTGCCTAAATAAATTTTAAAAAGAAAAGAAAAAGGCTTGAGCACATGATTGTCAAGGTGGAAATCCAAGGTGGCAGTTCCAGGTGCTTGCTTTGTTAGCAAGCTCTGCCCCCTGCCCATGTCCGACCAATCAGCTTCCACTCTTTCACAAATGCGTATGAATGCGAATCTGATTGTCCAAATGAGTGACAATGTGCATTCTCTACGGAGCTTTTCAAAAAATACGGGAAAAGCCACGAAAGCTTTCCCAGCGGAGTTTACAGTGGATATGCCCCCTTCCTTCTGAATATTGAAATTTGATGCGGAATGCCATTAGGATAGGTAGGATTCCAAGCCAATTTTATGAGGATTATTTTGACTGTTAAGACAACCCCTGGATCATCTCTGCCCAAGTCCAGTTGTACCACACTGGCTCTTAGCATTGTTAGCTGCCTTTGGGAGCCTAAGGTAGAAAAATGAGGTATCAGATTTAAACAAGACAATACATAATAATGAAATTGGGACTTGGGAGCCCTGGTGGCGCAGTGGTTAAATGCCAGTACTGCAAGACACAATGTCACAAGCCCGATCCCAAGGGCTCCAAGGTTCACTCAGCCTTCCATCCTTTTGTAGGTTGATAAAATGAGTACCTGGCTTGTGGGGGCTAACACACATTGGAAACTGCTTAATGCGGTGTAGATGTGTAAAGTGCTATTGCTTAAACCATTTGTAAGCTGCTCTGAGAGCCTTTGTGGTTGGTATAAATAAATAAATAAATAAATAGTACTCTCTCCATTGCCATGCCCTCTTTTTAAATAGCTCAGGCCTAGGATGCCTGTAAAAATGCTCATGTATTAACCTGGAAGATTCCTTTTTGTTGATCTCATGCTGTTTGGAAAGCTCTTCTAGTCCAGCTGAGAAGCTATAAAACTCTTGAACTGGCAGAGCAAGTTCTAATCCTACCTCCTGTTACATTTCCAAAAATGGCAAAATTCATTAAACTTTAGAATATTTTTCTTAAACATATATTTTTTTAAACGTAATGCCTTCCCTCATTCTATAGATCTAATTTTAGGACCCATGTCTTTGAGGAACCTGTTTTCAGTTCCTGTTATTTAAGATGGAAATCTGAGGTTCTGAATTTATTCTTCTTATTCCTTCTTTTTGTTTACATTGAGTCTTTTCCCAGAACTAAGATTCAAGATAGACGAATAGCCCTTCTTAAACTGAGCATTCCAGACTGGAGTATAATCAATCAATTAGTCAATCAATCAATATAGTGCTGTTGATGGAAGTGTACAAAAATAAAACAATCAAGCAGGCAGGCTTGACATAGTTGTAGAAGTCCATATTGACAATAGTTTATTTATTTTAATTAGACCTTGTCCATATAATATATCTGTGATGTGGGTTTAGTAGGCTACAACCTAATTGACCACAATTTGTTTCAGATCTGTTGTACAGGTATGCATTCTTCCTTCATAACTTTAGGCTTCTCTTTCTCCTCTCTGGCTTTTCTTCGCAAACGAAGATTCAGGAAGGACTCATCCCCCGCTTTCTGCAAGCGCGCTGATGACTAAAAAGGCCAATCCAAGATAAACAAGTCTGGTTGCAAAAAGCACAGCAGAAGGTCTCCTTGGGTGATGTTTCTGGGTTGTGATTCTTTCTGCGTTGTCGTTTCTCTCCAAGACTTGTTCAGTGTGAGTTCTCAAATAAGGCTGCAGCATTGTGGATAGTGCGTCTCCATGCCTCCCAATGTGAGGCCAGGGCGGACCATTGTTGGTGATCAATTTGGCCGAGCCTGAGATGTTGTTTCAGGGAATCCTTGTATCGCTTTTTTGGAGCGCCCCTCTTACGCTGACCCGTGGCGAGTTCACCGTAGAGTACTATTTTTGGGAGGCGATGGTCCTCCATCCTAGAAACATGCCCTGCCCAGCGCAGCTGTGTTCTCAATATCATGGCCTCAATGCTGGTGATCCCTGCTTGCTCAAGGACAGCAACATTCGTCACATAGTCAGTCCAGTGTATATTTAGGATTGTGCGTAGACGGCGCTGATGAAAGCGTTTGAGGAGTCGTAAGTGGTGGCGATAGGTGACCCATGTTTCAGATCCATAAAGGAGAATAGACAGTACAATGGCTCTATACACACTGATTTTTGTGTTTCGCCTCAGGTGTTTATTACTCCAGACTCTTTTGTAAAGTCTTCCAAATGCGCTATGTGCCTTTGCTAATCTGTGATTGATCTCCTTGTCAATCTTGGCATCTGAGGAGATGATGCTTCCCAGGTAGGTGAACTCCTGAATGGATTTAAGCACAGATTTGCCGATGGCAACGTGGGGATGGTGGTGTTAGTCCTGTGGTGCAAGCTGGTAGAGAACTTCCGTTTTCTTCAGGTTGACTTCCAGCCCAAACAGCTCTGCAGCTGTTGCAAAGCAGGATGTTAGGCGCTGCAGAGCTGCTTCTGCATGGGCAACAAGGGCAGCATCATCAGCGAAGAGAAGCTCACGGACTAGATAGTTCAGAGTCTTAGTGTGAACCCTCAGACGGCTTAAGTTAAACAAGCTACCATCAGTATGGTAACGTATATAGATGCCGTCTTCTTCTTTGAGCTTTGCCGTAGCCCTTTGGAGCATCATGCTAAAGAAGATTGTAAATAAAGTTGGCACAAGAACGCCACCTTGCTTCACTCCATTAGTTATTAGAAAGGGCTCTGAAAGAGCATCGCCGTATCTGACTTGACCTTGTTAGGCTTACAATAACAAATAAAGTATTATTAATAAAAGCTGGTGGTAATGGGGAAACTTATCCTGTGTAACAAAACTATGAGTAAAGCATTGAGCTTTTAAGACTCCAGTGTGGACACCTTCCCTCCCCCTTCCTTATGTGATCTCAGCAAATACTTAAAAAGTAAATGTTTTTGCTTTATCGTCATTGAAACTGTCTCTTTAAAAATATTAGTCTGATTTGTAAACATTTTGTATATTTTAAAGAAGTAATTGGATAGTTACTATCTCTTTAAGGGATATAAAAAGTTTAGAAAGAAATCAAGATTGATCTGTTAAGTGCCATGGGTCCGTTCACACTACATAATTATAGCACTATTGTTCCGCTTTGTCATGGTTCCATCCTATGGAATCTTGGGGCCTGTAATTTGGTGAGAAACTAGAGCTAAATGCCTCTCCCTAAACCATAGATTCCAGGATTCCATAGGATGGAGCCATGGCAGCTAAAATGGAATCATAGTGCTATAAATTCTCTAGTATGAATGGATGAGTCCCATATGAGATCTGTATGTGTGTGCTGTTGGAAGCATACACATGTTGTAGTTTCTCTGCAGTGGCACTTTAGTTGTGGAATGCCTTCCCCTTGGTGACCTGATTGGCACTAACGGTATCAATTTGGTGCCAAGTCAAAACTTGCTTTTTATTGAAATCTTCAGGCGTAATTGATTTTATCCAGGCTGTGCATGTGCTATGGTTGCACTATTGTAAATTGTTTAAACTGGTTTTAAAACAAACTGCCTTGTTTTTAATTGAGAAATGATTTAATGTATTTTTATTTTATTTTATTGTTTTAAAAATCATTGTTATTATTTATTACTTTAAATTGATTTTATTGTAGGCTGCCCTGAGATGTTTGGATGTAGGGTGGGATACAAATATTTTCATAAATATAAATAAAATTATAGAACTTTAAATATCAAGCCCATTTCCTCCTGCGTCTGTGGGTCAGTTCTTAGTGACAATAATTGGTGGTCATAATTGTAACCTGAAGTAAAAGACTGGACATCACTTTGACTGCTAACACATTGTAGAAATAATGCAGTTTGACACTGTTTAACTGCCATGGCTCAAAGTTACGGAATTCTGGGATTTGTAGTTTTGTGAGATATTTAGCCTTCTCTGTCAGAGAGCTCTGGTGCCACAACAAACTACAAATCCCAGGATTCCATAGCATTGAGCCAGTTAAAGTGGTGTCAAACTGCATTACAGTTTATTACTGCAGTGGGTCAGCAGCCTCTTAGAGCAGGGGAAGATTGTTTGGAAGTTGCAGTAGTTAGTTCTGAATCCACAATACAAGCTGTATCCCTTTTTTAAAAATGGCTTTTTAGGTGTCAGAGAGTTCCACAGTTCATTCCTCAAGGATTCCCTAGAAGCAAGGGATTTCTGATCCTTGTTAAGCTGGTGCAATCAACACTAAATCCACCACTCCTCCAGTGACGTCAGCTGGAGTTACATCAGCTGCCAGAATCTTTCCTGGCTAAACAAGGACTTTCCTAGTTGCGCTTTGTCTTTGCCTCTCTTTTCTCTCTTGCCATGCAGGATAGGTTTCTCTTTCACGCATGCGTGTATGTGTACACGTAGCGCACACACTTACTGGCTTTAGAACAAAAAGGGTCTTGTGTGCGTATTGTGTTAGGAACCAAGAGTGATGCTTGAGTGGTTTTAAAATGAAAGCAACCCTATCTGAGGAGAACTCGAGTTGAGCTAAACATGAGTGCCAACCGAGAGTTTTCTTCCTGGACCAAGGCAGGCTCTATCTAGTCTACTGCTCTATTTTTGAACTTGGCCAACCAGGGGCATTGGGAAAACGCAAGCAGGGCAAAAAGTGATGGTTATCATTCACTTCTCTCTAGCATCTGTTACTCAGAGATACACTTGTTCAGTTCATGGAGGCTTTTTTGGCTCTTGTAGCCAATGTTGCTGAAGTAAATGATAGAAACTAGAATCCAAATATTTGGTAAACAAACAAAGGCATACACAGAAAACAAACGTGCTACTCATGGGCTGCTTTAAGTCAGCTGATAATTTCGCACTTTTGGAAATGTAAGCCTTAAGTGCTTTCAAAATATGCCATGTGGAGAAAAAATTGTGGTTTGGGCAGGTTTGGGAAAAAAACAACAGGCTTAACACCCAGCTCCCCTGCACCCGAAACCCAGGTTCTTTTGGTTTAAACCATTTGGGTGTTTTTTTTGTTTAAACCAGTTTTTTTTTTTTTTTTTGCATTAAAATGAAGTGATTAAAAAGAAACAACTGGTATTTGATACTGGTCTAACAATGAACAACTGCCAATAAACTGTTCAAGTCAAAATGTTTGAATTCAAATGGTTGTTGTTCTAGTAAGAGGGTTGGAAAATAGTAATAACAGCCAGACCTTAAAAAAATGTGAATACAGTAGGACCCCCATATCCATTGGGGATTGATTTTGGGAGGCCCCGTGGATACTGAAAACCGTGGATAATAGTGAATATCATTGAAAATAATGGGACTTCTGGTTTAAAGTACCATAGAGTTGCCTTGGAGGGGCTAGAAAATGGCTAGAGAGGAGGAGCCTTGGAATAATTTTCAGGTCTCAGGGAACTCCTGCATAAACATTATTCTATATACAGAGACCCCCATATCCACTGATACATTATCCACTGATTCAGTTATCCATGGGACACAAAACAGCACATCTACCATAGAGTCTTCTTATAAAATGTATCATCTCTAGCCATTTTCTAGGTCCTCCAAGACAACTCTATGGTATTTTAAACTGGAAGTCCCATTATTTTCAATAATGTTTGCTATTATCCACAGTTTTCGGTATCCACGCCCCCTCCCCCAGAACCAATCCCCAGAAGATACAGGGGTCCTACTGTACTACTATTGCTTTCCCCCCACAATCACAATCTCTTGAGGAATCCCTAGCAACCTCTTGGGGAAACCTGGTTGAGAAACACTGCATTAGAGCATTGGCTGAGAATTCTAAATACCCTTCCCTAAACTGCAAATCCTAGGATTCCATAGGACAGAAGCAAGGCAGTTAAAGTAGAATTGTAGTGCTATATTTTTGCAGCATGAAAAGGTCCTTTAAGGCACACAACAACTAGTATTTGCCTTCTTGGCACAGAGACCTTGGAAGCAGAATGCCTGGGCTGGATTTTGTACATTGAGTTGAAAGGTAAAGTGTGCCTCATTCAGTCTGATCAGCTTAGATGAGTTCTTTCCCTTGACTTAATTACTCTCTCTCACACACATTCTGTCTGCTGTCTGGTATTTATAATTCCTGAAAGATGATTGTTCATCTGACTTTGCATCAAGCTTGCCTCCCCGGTGTAGGGGAAAGGTCAGACAATTGTGGAGCTACACATACATATCACTTAAGTTGTGGTAAGACTGTTTTGTGTGCTAGATTTGCTATACTGGTTAGAATCAAGACATTGTTTTCTGCTGCTCCAGAGACTAGGACATGGAGCAATGGACTCAAACTACAGGAACAGAGATTCCACCTAAACATTAGGAAGAACTTCCTGACAGTAAAAGCTGTTTGGTAGTGGAATGCACTGCCTTGAAGTGTGGTAGAGTCACCTTCTTTGGAGGTTTTAAAACAGAGGCTGGATGGCCATCATTCGGGAATGCTTTGATTGTGTGTTCCTGCATGGCTGGGGGTTGGACTGGATGGCCCTTGTGGTCTCTTCCAACTCTATGATTTTATGATTTACAGTGGGCCCTTGGTATCTACGGGCTCTGGACCTGCAGTTTTAACCACTCACTGGGTGACCTTGGGCACGTCAGGCACTCTCAGCCCTCAGAAAACCCGTGATACATTCACTTTAGTAAGTTGGAAATGACTTGAAGGCACACAACAACAAACTGCATAGGGTAGCAGTGGAGGTGGTGGCAAGCCCTGGTCAGAAGGCACCTTCTGCTCTTTTGTTACAGAGGTGGAAGCAGGTAGCTGGTGTGCTCCCCAGAGGCAGGGGAGCACAAAGAATGTGCAGCTTGTGGCCTGCCTGCCAACTGGGACTTACCACCACCACCTCCTCCTGTTCACCACCAAAAAGCTTGAGACCATTGTGTGCAGGAGGTTTTTGGACAGAGCACAATTTCCTTGCCCTTCTGCTCTGTCCAAAAACTTCCTGCATGCAACTCAAGCTTCAGGTTTGAACCCCCACTCAGCCATGATAAATCCACTGGGTGACCTTAGGCAAGTCACTCTCAGCCCTCAGAAAATCCTGTGATAGGTTCACCTTAGGGTTGCTATAAGTCAGAAACACTTGAAAGCATACAACAGCAACGAATATATGTAGTGTGTATGTGTGTGTGTGTGTACACACACACACACACACACACACACACAACTACTACTACTACATGGGGTCACCATAAGTTAAAGTCAACTTGGCAGCAGTTGACAACAACAGCAACCATAAAAAGCAACATCTAATTGATAGTAAAGTGACTCTCAATCAGACTGGTTTCCATTTGAAGATTTGTCCAAAATCTTTTGAAAAATTAATTTTTAATCCAGTGGTCAGATCAAACTGTGTAGAAAAATGACAAGTATACACATGTGCTGACACAGCTTATAGCCTTTCTAGAAAACAGACACATTCACGTTCCCAAGGGACATGTATATTCCTCAAAACTCTGGAAGCCAGCCAGAAAAACCCTCTGGCAATACAAGGACTGCTTTGTATGTTACCTGTATCATAAATATTGTCAGGTTGTTGTTGTTGTTGTTGTTATTACTATTTCAGTGCGCATCATACTTGATAGAGTAACAACAGGAGAACTGGTACTCTGCCCCAAAGAGCTTATTTTTGAAAATTCAGAACAGAGGAAACAGTAATAGAAGGTGAGGAAGATGGGAGTTGTGAGGGAGAAGAAGCAAGGCATTTTTGTAAAGTAATAGTTGTGAGTCCAAATGAACACAGAGTCCTGGCTTTGGGACATTCTGTGGAGAGAAATGGACATATACAAATCCCTGCTCAGTAATGGAAGCCCACTGGGTGACCTTCAGCAAATCATACTGTCTCGTCCTCAGAGGAAGGCAATGGCAAAATATCTTCTGAAGAAATCTTGCCCAGACTATAATGCTTGGTAAAGTGAAAGGCAGTAGGTGAAGTGGAAGACTGTACTAATGGTGGGTTGACTCTTTCAAGGAGGCCACAGCCCTGAGTTTGGAAGACCTGAGCAGAGCAGTTGATGACCAGGGTTCTTGGAGGTTTCTCATTCATAGTGTCACCATAAGTCAAAGCAACAACTTTGGGCTGCATCTGAACCAGCTCTAAAAAACAACGATATCACTTAAAACAAGAGTTTGAGTCACAGCAGCAGAAAATTGGTGTAGGCAATCATCTGGTGCTTAAGACAACAATGCCCAGCAATGGGTTGGGGCATGCTTAGTGTGCTGTATGAAATGAATGAATACCCTGTCCACAAAGGGGGTGGTCATGATTCAGTGTTGTCACCTTACTGGTTTTTGTGACCTTCCCATTGGAGCCAGACACTTCCTGTGTTGTTTGTGGTTAGAACACTCTCTTCCTCCCACAGAGATGGGGCAGAATTACATGGCCCCTCCCCGAGCCTGTTTGTTGGATCTCTGCATGAATTTTTGGTCTTGGCTAGCATTCAGGAGGCATGCCTAGATCAGATGGGGGAAAGGGCTTTTCCAGTTCTTACTTTCACACACTAATAAAGTAAATCATAGAATCATAGAGTTGGAAGAGACCACAAGGGCCATCCAGTCCAACCCCCTGCCTTGCAATCACTGCACTTTGAACAGGTGGCCGTCCAGCTTCTGTTTAAAAAACCTCAAAGAAGGAGACTCCACCACACCAAACTCAATAAGATTGTTTTGAGTGTAAGAGTGTTGCATTTCCAATCTTAATTGGCAAGGAGATGTGGCCTAGCTGTGAGAAAGCAAGTCAATAAATTCAGATAATTTTATTGGGGTTGGCTTTTGAGTAAATATGCTAGGGAATAGGCTGTAGTTTGAGCACTATGCTTGGATCCTATTGAGATTAGAACTTGGCAGATGTTAACACTTAGGAAGGGAGATGCTGCAGACAGAACTCACAATAAGCAGCGGCTAAACGTGTTTTGAGGTTGCCTGAGATCTCTCTTGGGCACATCCTGGAAAGATGTGAATTTACACAAGCCTTCTTCAGCTATTTGGGATCAAACATATAAAACGACTCTTGTAAATATATCAGGACATCAACGCCTGCTTTGACTACAAATACTGCAGCCAACCTGTAATTAAAATTCCTGTTGACCTGGAATGTATCCATAATACATAATTGTTGGCATTTTGATAGCACTTTAACTGCCATGGTTCCATCCTGTGGAATCCTGGGATGTACAGGTTTATGAGGTACTTAGGATTCTCTGTCAGAGAGCTCTAGTGGAGTAGTTTCAGGGAGTGTGCTGAGAATTCTAGGTCACTTTAAAAAACTACAAATCCCAGGATTCCTTAGGATGGAGCCATAGCAGTTAAAGTGGTGTCAAACTGATTTTATTGTACAGTGTGAGAACACCTGGATTCCCAGATTTGTGGAAGGTTAACATGCCTAAGTCTTCTTCGGACTGATGCTAATTGCATGCTGACAGGGACAGAAGCATGCATCAGTGTGGAGGCAGAGCAGGCATAATCGTCTCGTTCTAGCTAGAGAGATACATTCTTATTTTTTGACTGAAAGATTGAAGAAAAACGTTGTTTAGAAAAAAGGGCTTAAGTAAATGCTCTGCTTCACAATTTTCTAGTCTTAGCTTACAATGCTTTAATGTTTCATAAGGGGAAAGGGGAAGCTTCTGGTATAAACCAGCTCTTGGAATCTGGGGGAAAATACTTTTTTAGTCCACATTTTCCAGCTAGCATGGTCCTTAGGATTTTGGGAGTCCAAATAAGTAACTTTTTCCAAGCTCTGAGATCTCTGTATGCTATTTTAGGTGACATTGCTCGGCAAAAGTACTGGTATTAGTATAAACTGGCCTTGGGCCTTGTTTTCAGCCTTGTACAGGTCAATGCCTGTATCCACGGATTTGGTATTCATGGTTTCACTTACCCACATCCAAAAAAATATGTTCTCTCTAGGCAGTTCTAGGTCTTCCAGTGTGATTCTATGGTTTACTTTCATTGTTCGTCTCATTGAAAATAATAGGGTTCCCTATTATCCACGGTTAAAGGTATCCATAGAAGGGATCTTGGAATATAATCCCTTTGGATACAGGGGTCAACCTGTATTAAGTTTTCATCTTGGAAGACCTTGCTTGGTCAAAAAGATTGTCCTGCATTCTCCTTTGAGACTCTTGGTTTTTCTTGGAGATATGAGAGCCAGTGTGGTACAGTGGCTTGAGTGTTGGACTACGACTCTCGTTTGAATCCCTGTTCGGCCATTGAAACCCACTGGGTGGCCTTGGGGAAGTCAAACTGTTTGTCTCAGAGAAAGGCAAAGAGAAACCCCCTCTGAACAAATTTTGCCAAGAAAACCCCATGAGAGGGGTTGTCATAAGTTGGAAACAAAGGCACAAAAACAACAACAACAACAACAACTTGCTTCAAAATTAGAAGAAGCCCAAAACTTGTTAACTGGGTGACTGCCTTTCCTGTATACTTTGCTTCTATTGACCAGGGCCAAATCCACACTACACAAATAATCCAATTTGGAATTGGATTATTTGCCATGGCTCCTTCTGATTGAATCCTTGGATTTGTATTTTTACAAGATCTTTAGCCTTCTCTGCTAAAGAGTGATGGTGCCTCACCAGACTACAATTCCGAGGATTCCATAGGAAGGAGCCATGGCAAATAATCCAGTTTCAAACTGGATTATTAGTGCAGTGTGGATTTGGTTTGGTTTAGTCAGATATTTTAGATTAGAGTTTATACTGACAGTAACTAAGCATTTGCAGTCTTTCAACCTTTCAAATGCGAAAAACTATAAAAGCTGGAAAGGGGTGTGGCCATACAGAGAAGGCCAGATGTGGCCCCCGGGGCTTGAAGTTCCTCACTCCAGTCACTTGCTAAACACTCCTTTCAGAGGTAGCTCCTGCTGCCACAAGATTTCTGATAACATGGTGCCAGTCCAGGTCTTTGGAGATTCAGGGCCAGTCTAAATGGTGAAAAAGATATGAACAGGATGCAAACGGAAAGCAATCCGCTCATATGGACATTTGCACAAATACATTTCATTATGATGGGGGGCAGCCTAATCCACCGCAAAGTCTGTGTGTATAGCGTCCCAAGCTTTGTCCAGGTTTTCTAAAAAGCTCCGTACGACATGCGAATGTGCGATCATTTGGACAGCTGCATTCACACAGACATGAACAGGCAGCAGAATCTGATTGACTGGACGAGTGGGGGGGGGTAGCAAACAGGGAAAGCGGCTACTGCCGCCATGTTGGATTTTCGGCTAAGCGAGGATCCGGTAAGTTGATCAAATGGCAATCTTGTACTCTTTTTTCTTTTTTTAAAATACGAAATATTGCATATGCACACCATGGGAAACTTTTTTTAAAAAAATTGGTGGCAGCAGATTTAAAAGTGGGGGGTCGTGTGGAGTTTAGGGGGCCCTTTTGACTGTGAAGACAGGTTGCATTGTTGCAAATGCCTGCTTTTAAGGATGTGCTCATAATTCCTCCCCCCCACCGTATAGATGGGACCTCTGTTTCCAATTCCCACTAACCCGTGAAAATCCTTGAGTGTCTTTGGGTCCATTATTCTCTCTCACTGTTGGCTGTTGGGAGACTGAGGTGGGGAAGAAGACAGCCTCATACTGCCTCTGAATTCAACAGGACATAAACATAATTAATAAAGTAAAAGGGGGGAAATTTGCTTTGAAAAATAGAGACTTGCACAACCCAAAAGCACTCTTCCATGGAGAGTCTGCCTGCTGTGTCTTTGTATAAGTTCCTGTTCAGGCCTCACCTTCCACCTGCCTTTCCTCAGTGTAGATCATAAAATGATAGAGTTGGAAGAGACCACAAAGGCCATCCAGTCCGACCCCTGTCTTGCAGGAATACACAAAGCACTCCTGACAGATGGCCATCCAGCCTCTGTTTAAAAACCTTCAAAGGGGACTCCACCACACTCCAAGGCAGAGCATTCCATTGTCAAACAGTTCTTATTGTCAGGAAGTTCTTCCTAATGTTTAGGTGGAATCTCTTTTCCTGTAGTTTGAGTCCATTGCTCTGTGTCCTAGTCTCTGGAGCTGCAGAAAACAAGCATGCTCAGTATGACATCCCTTCAAATATTTAAACATGGCTATCATGTCTCATCTTCACCTTTTCTTCTCCAGGCTAAACATACCTGAGATTATTGGATCATTCACTCATTCTCACAATTTAAGAGACAGAAGATTTATCTGTCTTCAACAACAACAACAACAACAACAACAACAACAGTAGTAGCAATAATAATTATATTGCTACTAATAATAATTATATTATAATAATTGTAATATTAAACCAGTTTAAAATTCACAGTTTAAAAGTTATCTGGATAGGACTGCCGGAAGAGACTTGTCTTTAACGCTGTTTTAAATTTAGATAGTATATGCACCTGTTGAATTTCTTACGGCAGGCTATACCAGAGTCTACGGGTAGTGGAAGAAAAAGTCCTCTGGGTGACTTGCCAGCCTAGTCCTGGTTGACTGGAGTAAATGTCCCCCAGAGTTCCTGAGTATCCAGGGAGGATTATGTGGGAGAGGTGATCCCGTAGGTAACCTGGACCCAAACCATGTAGGGCTTTAAAGGTGAAAAACAACACTTTGCACCTTGCCTGGAAACTAATTGGCAGCCAGAGGAGTAAAAAGAGCACTGTTTGTCATCAACACTTATCATCACTGTTATGGGCTTGCATCCTTCCAGAAATGCTCAGAACAGTGACTCATGCAGAAATGCTGAGAATGGCCTTCCTTTGAGAGTGGTTACTTCTTGTTCTTTCACACTCTGAAAAGGTAAACATTGACAACTATAAGAAAGAAAGAAAAAACACAGGCTCCAGTGTTAGTTCAGAAAAGTGTCCCCTGCCTTTCAAATGTGTGATGACACTGCTGGTACCCTAAGATGTGAGGGGGTGCTTTGAGACTCACCCGTGATACCAAAAATCTAAATGCGGGAATTATTAGCTCAAACAGTATGCCTGCAAGAAGAGGATGACCGCAGGGACTTTTTCACCTATGTATACCAGTACTAACTGCAGAGAACTTCAGGTTAAAGTGAAATCAAAGACAGCATTTTTATTGGAAATAACACAAATTGCATTCACACACACAGTGTATGTTCAGAAGAACCACACAAGGCTATTGAGGAGTAAAGCAGAAAACTTGGGTAGAGGGATAGATTCAGGAAATAGGGTGATAGTTACCAGGCTTTACGGATGGAGTTTTGAAGCTTTCCTGAAATCCAAGGTTTGTGTTTGACTATACTTTTCTTTGGCCTGTCCCACAATAATGAATTTTAACATTACATGGTCACTCTCCTTTAAAGTACCAACTGCTTCGACTTCAGTGACCAACTCCTTATTGGTTAGTATCAAGTCCAGGATAGCTGACCCCCTTGTTCCTTCCTCCACCTTTTGAAAGAGGAAAACATCTGCAAGGCTCATCAGAAATTTGTAGGCAAGCCTATGCTTAGCAGAACTAGTCTCCCAGTAGATATCAGGATAACTGAAGTCCCCCATAACTACCAGTTCTTGCTTCTTGGAGACTTCTGAGATTTATTTCAGAAAAGCTTCATCACCTCAGTTTGGTTTGGTGGACTCCAGTAACCTCCCTTCTCTTATCTATTTATATGCAAATGTTCTCCACCTGTCCAGTTTGATCACTGGTGTGGATTTCTGTAGAAGTGAATTTGTCTTTGACATATAATGCTACTCCCTCTCCTATTCTTCCACATTTATTCTTTTTCAACATATTACAGTGGGGCCGTCAGTGGGGTTGGGTTCCAGGACCCCGTGGATACTAAAATCTGTGGATGCTTAAGTCCCATTATATACAGTCAGTCAGTCTCTCTCTCTCTCTCTCTCTCTCTCTCTCTCTCTCTCTGGCTTTTCTTCACAAACAAAGATTCAGGAAGGACTCATCCCACAATTTCTGTAAGCGTGCTGATGACTAAAAAGGCCAATCCGGGATAAATAAGTCCAGTTGCAGAAAGCACAGCAGAAGGTCTCCTTGGGTGATGTTTCCGGGTTGTGATTCTTTCTGTGTTGTCGTTTCTCTTCAAGACTTGTTCGGTGTGAGTTCTCAAATAAGACTGCAGCATTGTGGATGGGGCGTTTCCATGCCTCTGGATGTGAGGCCAGGGCGGACCATCATTGGTGATCAATTTGGCTGAACCTGAGATGTTGCTTCAGGGAGTCCTTGTATCGCTTTTTTGGAGCACCCCTCTTATGCTGACCCGTGGCGAGTTCACTGTAGAGTACTATTTTTGGGAGGCGATGGTAAAATGGCAAATTCAAGGTTTGCTTTTTTGGAAGGGAATATTTTTCATCCATGATTGGTTGAATCTGTGAATGAAGACTCCTTGGATATGGAGGGCCAAATGTTCCACTCATGGGAATATCCCACCAAGTCTCTGTTATACTTTTAAAGTCTTGTTTCCCTTCCTGCACTAGGACTTCAAGCTCATCTTGTTTGTTTCCCAAACTTTCTGCATTGGTATATAGACATCTAAAGTATTGCTAGTTGTCAAGTTTTATTTTACCTACTGTGGCTCCCATTCTCTCCCTTAGCTTCTACTCTAGAATTCACACCCTTGTGTTTAGAGCTTGCTTTTAGACAGATGTTTAAGCTATTGTCTCCACCCCCCCCCAAGGATTTAGTTTAAAATCCTCTTGATCAGATTCACCTTGCTTTTGCCAAAGACATTCTTCCTGGTCTACTTGAGGTGTAGCCCATCTGCAGCTAGTAGTTATTATTCTAGGAAATTAAGACAATGGTTCCAGAAGCCTAACCCGTTGACACCATTTGTGTAGCCAGCCGTTCACCTGCAGCATCTTTGTGTACCTGTGTGGTTCTCTAACTTTCACTGGTAGAATTGATGAGAATACTACCTTTGCCTCTCAACTCTTTACATTCCTGCCCAGGGCCTCAAAGTCCCAAGATGATCTGCTCCAAAGTGTTCTTTTCAGTGTTGTTGGTGCCCTGTGTAAAGTAGGTTGCAGAGCTTGGAATAGTTATACAGTCGTCCCTTCACATTCGCGGGGGTTCCGTTCCGCGGACCCCCGCGAATGTGAAAAATCCGTGAATAACGACTCCCCTCCCCCTCCCTCCCCAGGCCTTCGCGGGGCCTTGCTAGGCCCTGCGGAGGTCTCCCCGGCCCTCCCTCCCCCCTCCCCAGGCCTTCGCGGGGCCTTGCTAGGCCCCGCGGAGGTCTCCCCGGCCCTCCCTCCCTCCCTCTCCCGGCCTTCGCGGGGCCTTGCTAGGCCCCGCGGAGGTCTCCCTGGCCCTCCCTCCCCCCTCCCCAGGCCTTCGCGGGGCCTTGCTAGGCCCCGCGGAGGTCTCCCCGGCCCTCCCTCCCTCCCTCTCCAGGCCTTCGCGGGGCCTTGCTAGGCCCCGCGGAGGTCTCCCCGGCCCTCCCTCCCTCCCTCTCCAGGCCTTCGCGGGGCCTTGCTAGGCCCCGCGGAGGTCTCCCCGGCCCTCCCTCCCTCCCTCTCCAGGCCTTCGCGGGGCCTTGCTAGGCCCCGCGGAGGTCTCCCTGGCCCTCCCTCCCCCCTCCCCAGGCCTTCGCGGGGCCTTGCTAGGCCCCGCGGAGGTCTCCCCAGCCCTCCCTCCCTCCCTCTCCAGGCCTTCGCGGGGCCTTCCTAGGCTCCGCGGAGGTCTCCCCGGCCCTCCCTCCCCCCCCTTCCCAGGCCTTCACGGGGCCTTGCTAGGCCCCGCGGAGGTCTCCCCGGCCCTCCCTCCCTCCCCAGGCCTTCGCGGGGCCTCCGGAGGGCCTCCGGGGTCCCTCGAAGGCCTCCCCACCCCTCCCCAAGCCTTCGCGGGGCCTCCGGAGGGCCTCCGGGGGACCCGCGAAGGCCTCCCCACCCCTCCTCAGGCCTTCATGGGGCCTACTGAGCGCCTCCGGGGGCCCCGTGGAGGCCTCCCCGGGCCTCCCCGCTCCCTCCAGGTCTTTTCACGGGGCCTCTGGAGGCCCCGTGTCGCGGTTTTGGGGGGGTCCGGGGGGGCCCTCCCAAAACCGCGAATAACCAAAACCGCGAATGTCAAGTTCGCGAATGTGGAGGGACAACTGTATTTCTTTTTGGAGTATAGCTCCAAAATCCCCAGGTCATATGACCAATGGCTATGCTGGTGGAGTTGAGGATGAGTTGCAATCCTGAGTAAGGAACTTTTTTCTCTTTTCAGCTTTACTCATTAACTCCAGGTTGTTCCCAATGGCTAAAGTTGACAAAGGCAACCCTGTGAGTAATGGCTAAGGCAGGATTTGAACTATGGACTTAGCAGGTCACGTTTATTGCCCCCTTTTGCTTCCTACCCACTACTAGCATGTGTTCCCTGAAAATTTATCTGAAATTTAATTTGGCTCAGGCCAAAATAGGTTCCCTACGTATGTGTAGTTAAACTGGCTTTTTTTAACTGGCTAGGGCACAAATATATAGTATTCCCATGAAACAGTGTGTCACCTCTGGCTAGCAGAAAGCTACATCAGCAAGACAAAACCATTCACAGCTTGAGGTAAGCAAATTGTGTTTAGGAGAAGGAGCAGGCTGGCCATTAAAAGGGCATATACAGTTGAACCCCGTATCCATGGAACCAAATATCAATGGAACCAATATCCATGGTTTCAGTTATCCATGGGACACAAAAAGAGGAACATGTATCATAGAGTTTTCTTAGAAAATGCCTAGAGAGGTGTCCTTCGTAGACATTTTCTAGGTCGTCCAACACAACTCTATGGTATTTTAAATCGAAAGTACCATTATTTTAATAGGGTTCGCTGTTATCCAGAGCTTCTGGTATCTGCGATAAGTCCAGGAACCAAACCCCCATGGATACGGGGGTCTGACTGTAGTCAGTCTCCAAACATCTACTTGCTTGTGGGCTCTGGACACGTCAAACTCTTAACAGTTTGATGAATGGGATTTCACAGATTTTGAATTGGCAACTTTGTCAGAGTCACTGATAACAGTTTCAGTGTCTGATGTATGAAGAATAGGTTTCTAAAAATACAAATGTTTTAAAAACATGTATGCACACTCACATTAAGCAACTCCTGAAAGAGGTGTGACATGGTTTCCCGCACAGAGCTTGTCTACACCAGTCATATTAGTTAATCTGGGTACAGCGCAGAGTGTCCTGGCCCTGGAGTTGTCTGAGATTTCGCCCATTACCAGTGCACTCTGTGGCAACACCAGGCAGATGTCTTCACACATGTTCCTGCCATCACTGGCACGAGTTGCATCCTCTAAGAACAGAAATGAGGCGCTCAGCATTGGTCAACTCCATGAATCTCATAGGGTTCCCTTTTAACTGCCTCTGATGAAGTCATCTTCAGTCCTCAAACACTTATACCAAAGCTTTAAGATGTCACAGGAACCTGTGTTGTTGTTTTAAAACAATATATCTAAAATGAAAACAGTGAGGTCATTAAAGAAGGCAGTGTTGATATGAATGGAAGAGAGAACAGATATTGGCTGGAGTTCTGTTAGTTTCTTATGTACATATAAGGTCCCCTACCGAAGTAGCTGAACAGTTTTGCCTGGTGAGACATGTCTGCATTTAGTTCAGAGTTGTTGGAAGGGCAATTGTGGATGTGATGCCGTATGTGTGCAAGTATGTTCAGTTTATTGTGATGTGCATTCAATTGTGTAATATTACTATAAATACAAAGGGTGCCAAGCATTATCACTGAGTAACTCCACATGACAAAATTTATGCTGCACAGCCCTGATGTAGTTATCTCAGGAGGAGTGAAGTATGACAAGGGAGTATCCCAAAGTGTGAAGAAGAGGCAATCGGAATGACATTTTTAAAAAAAAGGGGGGGTCATGATCCACAAAAATGCAGCCCACTGGCCTCATGTGGTCCATGGGCAGCACCACCACCACCCTGTCCTCACAGGGAGCTGTTTGGACCATGAATTGAGGGAAAAAGGAAGCTCCTGAGACTTGGTAATAAGAGACTTACCATGTCTAACCATGTACGTGGAGGAATTTCCCCATCAAAAGAGCTTGAAACGTGTTTATGTTGTTGTTGTTGCTTGCCTTCAAGTTGTTTCTGACTTATGGCAAATCTATCACAGGGTTTTCTTGGCAACATTTGTTCAGAGGAGGTTTACCTTTGCCTTCCTCTGAGGCTGAGAAAATGTGACTTGAACTAGATCACCCAGTGGATTTCCATGGCTGAGCAGGGAGTCAAACCCTGGTCTCCAGAGTCGTAGTCCGATGCTCAAATCACTATACCACACTTGCTCCTGTATCCCCCCATAACTCCCCCTACTCTGTACAGAACTGTGGAGTAGCCTAGTTCATTGGTTCTTAACTTGTGGTCTGTGGTACCCCCAGGGGGCTGTGGTGTCTTCACAGGGGATCTGTGAAATCTTGAAGGCTGCTTGGCCCAATTCCCCCCTGCAGAGGAATAGCCACCTGACAGGAGCCAATGCAAAGTCTGGCTGGCTTGGCCTGTGCATTGCTATACAATCCACTCCGGCCACAAACCTGCAGGAAGAAGCAGGAGAAAAGTCTTCCCTCTCCCTCCAGTGCCTCTGAGGGAAGGTGAAATGGATGGTGTGATTATACAGTATTATAATTATTCAAGACAACTGCCTGTTACATGAGTTAGGGGGATCCAGTGTGCTGTCATGAGTCTGTTTCACATTTACAATTATAGCGCTATAATTCCACTTTAACTGCCATGGCTGAATCCTGTGGAATCGTGGGATTTGTAGTTTAGGGGGTATTTAGAATTCTTAGCCAGAGCTCTAGTGCTTCTGTCAACTAGAAATCCCAGGATTCCAAGGATCATGCAGCCATGACAGTTAAAGTGAAATCACAGTGCTAGAATTGAGTAATGTGAAAGAGATCTTAGTTAGTGTTGAACTGAGAGTCGAGAGATCCAGGTTCAAATTGCTATTGAGCCATGAAACTCACTGGGTGATTCTGTGCCAGTCTCTTTCTCTCTTAGCCTCGCCTATTCAGTGGTTTGTTGTGGGAATAAAGTGCAGAGGATGTGAGCCACAGAGAAAAGGCATGAGAGATATATAAATGTAACTCATTGGCTGGGGGAGCTTCATTGAATAAAAGCTCAGGAATGATCAACCTCATCAAAGCTGCACATTTGAATATGAAAATGTAAATTCGCCTCTGAATCTTAGAAACAGAATTGTTTCACTTCTAAAACAGAAATGCCCTGTCAGTTTCGAGCAAGTCCTTTCCTTCTTTCTTTTAAACAGTCTCTGCTTGAAGAGTTAAGAGTTTGGCTACAGATAGTGTCTTCTTGCATTCCTCCCTAACCACGTCCCTGGCTTCAGTCCAGAGTTCTTCTGTCTACAAGTCAATTAGGCTTAATAATGCAAATCTATTTTTCACATCATTTTTAAATTCTACAGGGATGTTCTTCAGGTTGTATTTTGGCATGATAGTTGGTTTAGTGTTCTTTAGCTTTACTGTAACTTTTGTTATTAGTAATTCATGGTCTGTGCCACAATCTGCTCCTGGTCTTGTTTTTGCAAAAAATGGAGCTTCTCTATCTTCCTCTTCTAATTATGTAGTCTATTTGATTTCTATATTGACCATCAGGTGATGTCCATATATATGGTTGCTCGTTGGGTTGCTTAAGGCATATGTTTGCAATGATCAAACTGTTGGCCTTGTAAAATTCAGTCAACCAGTCTCCTGCTTCTTTTCTTAAACCTAGGCCAAATTTTCCTACAATCTTTGATTCTGCTCTGTTTCCTACTTTTGCATTCGAATCATCTGTGATGAACAAGAAGTCCTGTTTTGGTGTGTAATCAATTTCTTCCTGGACTCCGCAAAGAATCTTTAAATTTCTTCTTCTGCCTCTGTTGTTGAAGCATAAACTTGGCTTAACGTTCTATTGATGGGTTTTCCCTGAAATCTTATCGCCATGATTCAGTCAGACTCGCATGATAGCCTTTGACTGCTTTTGCTACATCTCTCCTCACTATACATGCCACCCCATTTCTTCTTAGATTTCCATTTCCTGAGTAAAACACTGTGTATCTTACTTGTACTCATGATCTTCAGCTGTTTTAACCTTTTAAACCTGTCTTAACTCATTAACTGTATTAATGAGTTAAAACAAGTTAAAACAGTTGAAGATTATGTGCAGGATTATTTTGAAGTAAACCAGTTAGGCTGAAGGGCTTTGATGAACAGCTGTATTTTTACTTGGTCCCTAAATCAGTGGTTCTCAACCTGTGGGTCCCCAGATATTGTTGGACTACAGTTCCCAGGAGCCCTCTGAGGTCTCACCTTGACAGCCAGGTGGTCCTCCCAGTCATTAGGATTGAACTCACAGTCTCACTAATGACTGGGAGGACCACCTGGCTGTTAAGATGAGACTTCAAAGGGCTCCTGGGAACTGTAGTTCAACAACATCTGGGGACCCACAGGTTGAGAGCCACTGCCCTAAATGAAGCAGAATGGGTGCCAGTTAGGCCTCCAAGGGGCAGGCATTCCACAATTTGGGTGCCACAGCTGAGAAGGCCTTTTTCCACCTTCTTCCTGGTGGGACACAGAGGAGGGCCCCATAGCAGATCTGAAATCTTGGACAGACATATATAGGGAGAGGCATGCCCTCAAGTGTTAAGGTTCAAAGCTTGGTCTTGGCAGACCGTATCTCTCTGTGTATGCTGCCCTGGGCTCTGAGATCATCAGGTGAGTCCCTTCTCTCAATCCCACCACCACTGCAAGCACAGCTCATGGGGATACAAGAGAGGGCCTTCTCAGTGGCTCCCCCTAGACTCTGGAACTCCCTTCCCATGAAGTCCAGAATGGCCCCATCCATTTTGTCCTTCTGTCGGCAGGCTAAAACCTTTTTATTCAGACAGGCTTACAAAGTTTTAAAAGAACAGGTTAGAGGGTGCTGTATTGTTTTAACTGAACTGTTTTAACAAGCTTTTTTTTTTTAATTACATTTTATTCTTTTAACTGCGGTGTGAATTGTTTCACTATGGTAAATAGCCTGATTCTATTTTAATGTTCACTTTTTGTATGTTTTTAATTGTATTGTTCTTTTAAATTGTGATCTGCTTTGAGTCCCAATGTTAGGGGAAAAGCCGGATATAAATAAATATAACAACAACAATAATATGTCATCACAAGCACCTTGAATTACATATGTGTGATAGTTTTCTAAAAGGTGTATATATTTTTCATTTTTAATTCTGCATCTTGGTCATAGTTACTCATGACATATGTTAATCTAAAATAGATTTGTATGTTTATAAGGGTTGGTTTGAAATCTCTTAGTTGATGTCAGAGTGTAAGTGGTTTTGAATTTTTGCTGTGGAATGAGTTACTTCAACAGAGGGTGCAGTTGCTTTGCATCCTCTTATGAGAAGTGAATCAGGCTGATGGGTATGGTATGAACAGCGTGTTTGGTCTATTGGCCAGTGACTTCATATTCAGCCAGTCTCTCCATAGATTTCGTTGTAGTTCCTTGAGAACATAAGCATTTGGGTGAATTTCTGTGACTAAAAGGATGTCATACCCCATCTTTTCCATGTGTTTCTGAGTTTAGTCGTACCTCTGACATGGTTCAGAAGAAGGCAAACAAACCATCACATGCGTTTGCAGGCATACATATGTATGTGTGTACCTTCAAGCCACCTGTTGACTTAAAGTGATCCCATGAATTTCAGTGTCTTTTTACCCAAGGAGGTAGTAACCCAAAGGTAGTTTTGCCAGTTACGTCCTCTGAAATACAGCATACAGCTCCTGCTATTTGTTGGTGGTCTCCCATCCAAGTAGTAACCAGGTCTGACCCTGCTTAGTCTTCAAGATTAAATGAGATCTAGGCATGCCTTTAGGCATGACTACTGTAAGTAGCTGCTTGCACCATTATGCTGTTATGCATTCCTTTCAATCTTTTAGAGTGAGATAATCTCATCCCGGTTATCTCATTTGTATTTTAATTTAATACATTCCTTTGTATTGCAGTTTAAAGTGCATGTATGTAGTATGCACGCGCGCACACACACACACGCCCCATTACTAGCATTTCTCTCTCCAATCAAGAAAAGTAACCTAAATGTCGAATAATAGCATTATTTAAAGAGAACGGATTAGATGGGCACAATGTCAAATGAGACAAAACATTTGATTAGCCAGTTTAAAATAGAGCAATGCAGCAAAAAGCCAGCTCTGAATGGATATGAGCAGCTGGAAGTTGAGTGTTCTCCAAGGCTGGTGGGAAAACTATAATGAGTTTTGGGAACATCGGTTAATTAAAGACTCAGAAAGGAAGCTGGTTTTGGAGTTAAGAGAGTTAAATAGTCAAGCTGCCTACTAAGGAAAGAATTCTTTAGTTGAACACCGGGTAATCAGCCATTTAGATAAATTTGCACATTGCTAAAACCTTGACATAGGTGACTTTGAAGGAAGTTTAAGAAAATTCAGAGTGTAATGAACAAAAGCTACCACTCAATTCCGCAAAGGCCATATATACTATTTCCTTTTTAAACCTTCCTGTTGAAGTAATGCATCAGGAACAAAGATCATCTAGGAAAATTAATCAGTGTGGCTTTCATTCACAATGGGGTTTTTTGCGGGGGAGGGGGAATGAGGAGGGAACCTATTCCAATTAAAATGGGCTTCAGCCAATTTAAGCAATTAATCAAATCTTTCTGAACTGGTAGTGTTCCAGATGTTTTGGACTTCAACTCCCAGAAGCCCCCAGCCAGCATGCCCAATGCTCAGGGATTCTGGGAGATGAAGGAGCTTACTGTTATATTACACTGTTATGCTACAGTGGCACCACAATTCAAAAAGGATATTGACAAACTGGAATGAGTCCAGAGGAGGGCAAGCAGGATGGTGAGAGGTCTGGAATCCATGCTCTATGAGGAGCAGCTTAGGGAGCTGGGCATGTTTAGCCTGGAGAAGAGAAGGTTAAGAGGTGACATGTTAGCCATGTTTAAATATTTGAAGGGATGAAATATTTGAAGGGATGTCATACTGAGGATGGAGCAAGCTTGTTTTCTGCAGCTCCAGAAACTAGTACACGGAGCAATGGACTCAAACTACAGGAAAAGTGATTCCACCTAAACATTAGGAAGAACTTCCTGACAGTAAGAGCTGTTCGGCAGTGGAATGCACTGCCTGGGAGTGTGGTGGAAACCCCTTCTCTGGAGGTTTTAAACATCTGTCAGGAATGCTTTGATTGTTTATTCCTGCATGACAGGGGGTTAGATTGGATGGCCCTTGTGGTCTCTTCCAACTCTATGATTCTACAGTAGTACAGTACTGTGTTAGTCCCATCTTTGCTTGGAGCCTATTGCATGATGTCATGGCTCTCCTGGTGCTGTACCGCTGTTGGCTTGGTTGGGATAATTTCTTTTCCCACTTGAAATCATTCCCATTGTTATCCCTCTATCCCACTGTGGTTTAGTAACCACTTGGTGGGATGTGTGTATGAATGTCTCATTTCACTTCATTACAGTAATGGGAGTATAGTGGGCACATTATGGGTGTGGATTCATAAACTCCTCCCTTGGGGATTCTTGAGGGATCTAGAACAGGGAAGCCCCAGACTACTTCTGGTGGTTGAGCTTGGCAGATGCCAAAAGTTCCCAAGAGAACCACTGTACTCTCATTCTTGGCATGGTTTTTTACATTATTTTACTTTTAAAAATAATAATAAAGGGAGTAGCATAATTGCACAATTCTGATGTATCACTATTAAGGATTAATGCCCGAGAAACCACAGGGTCTGGGAAGAGTTTACTGTGTAAAGATACAAAAGTTTAAAATAAGTGTGAGAAAGCAACCATGGGAACACATGCTGTTGAAGTGCAAATGCTGTGATGATGCAGAAGAGTTCATTGCCATTTCCGTTACCTTTCTGAGTACAGGAGAACTGGTTTTTCAAATGGAATGACCCAAAACAACCGCCTGAACACCCTAAAGGCACCAGATCCTCAAACTACAGGAAAAGAGATTCCACCTAAACATTAGGAAGAACTTCCTGACAGTAAGAGCTGTTCGACAGTGGAATGCTCTGCTTTGAAGTGTAGTAGAGTCTCCTTCTGTGAAGGTTTTTAAACAGATGCAGGAGGGCCATCTGTTGGGAGTGTTTTGATTGTGTTTTCCTGCAGGGCAGGGGATTGGAGTGGATGGCCCTTGTGGTCTCTTCCAACTTGGAATAATTTTGGAAGCTAAGCAGAGTCAGCTGTGGTTAGTACTTGGATGGGAGACTGCCTGTAGGCTATATTTCAGAGGGAAGGCACTGGCAAAACTGCCTATGATTTTACCTTTCCTAAGAAAACCTATGAAATTCATGGGGTGCCGTAAGTCAACAAGTAACTGGAAAGCACGCGCGCACACACAGTGTGACAAACATGCAAGTCTAAAACATCTGAATAACAAAAAATTGAGAATCATTGGGGCTCTTCCAGACTGATAGTTCCGCTAAATGTCAAAGCATTCATTCTGTTTTGGGATTCCATGTGTTGTTTCTGTTCTTGCATCCAGTCATACCATAATCATATAGGGCATTGGGACCGTAGTGTGTTGTTGGTTGTAGTGTATTTGAATGCTATCCCCAATCTTTTCTCCTATGGGAGAAGTGGTTAAGTTGGGGTGTGGCTGTGGTTTCCCTCCATCGCTATTATTCCCTCCATGAATTCATTATCTCCCCTCCTACCACCACCATATGCTCCTTCTGCATATCCCATGTTCCCCATCTTGGAGATTAGTTCTACTTATTTATTTATTTAGTCATAGTACTAAAGTGATATAAGGCTGTACCACTTTTAGCATTATAGAATCATAGAATTGAAAGGGGCCCCATAGTCCATTGAGTTCAACCACTGGCTCAGTGCAGGATTTCCTGCTGGAGCTAGAGCATCTCCAGCAGGTAGCTGGCAAGCCTCTTCTCTGAAGACATCCAGAGAAAGAGACCCCACCACTTCTCTGGCAATTGATTCCATTGCTAAAGTGCTGCTGCCACCAAAATTTATTTCCAGAGTTCAATCGAAATCTACAGTCTTGTAACTTAAAAATATTAGATCTGGGGCTATTATCTGTTGGGGCAACAGAGAACAAATCTGTACCCTCCTCACCCTCCTCTCTGTGACGGCTCTTTAGATCTGTGGTTCTTAACCTGTGGTCTGCGGACCCCCAGGGGACAATGATGTTCTCACAGGGGGTCCGTGAAGGCTCGAAGGCTGCTCAGCCCATGTGGCATGAGCCAAGGCAAAGGCTGGCTGTCTCGGCCTTCACGTTGCCATTCAAGGAAGAAGCAGGAGAAAAGTCTTCCCTCCCCTCCAATGCCTCTGAGGGAAGGGTTAATGGATGGTGTACTATTATTATTATTATTAGTTGTTGTTGTGGTGGTGGTGGTGGTTGTTTGAGTTTTAAATCTTGGGTTAAGTCTTGGGGTCTACAGCAACAAAAGATATTTAAAGGGAGTCCCTGGTAAAGAAAAGGTTAAGAGCCATTGTTTTAGATATTCAGAAAGTGTAGTTATTATAATTCTAAAATGAAACAATGGGAAATAAATGGTCAGTCTGCTAACTGGAAATGTCATGAGGGAACGCAGGTCAGTAGGAAGCCTGTGTGGGGAGAGTCACTCTATTTGGAACATCTAGAGTTGGACCACCCAAAAATATAGCAGGAGGAACTGGGACAATGGAAACAGATGTGTGACGTTTACTTAGGCTGGTATCGGAAACTCCTGGGACTTGAGGGCGGGGAAGACCCAGCCCCTGCATTGGGTATACATTGTGGCTACTACCAGAATTTCAGGAGTGGGGGAAAAAAGAACTGGAAGAACATAGTTATAGATATTTTAATTCTTTTAAGAAGCTACAGCTACAACTGTACTCCAGAACTCAAAGGAGTCCTGTGTTAACTTGTATATCTAATAGTGTGAAACTGGAAGACTTACAAAAGATGATGGCTAGAAATGGCAGGGATTTTCTTTCCAGTTCTATCCATGACTGAAATATTGAACTGATTATAATGTAAATGTTATATAAATATACATAGAATATAGTAGAATATAATAGAAGAAGAGAGGCTCTTGTCATATTGTTCAGCCAAAAATCAAGGAGGAGCAGGGCATATCTGCAATATACCTGTCTGTCACTTTGGTTTTAAAGTCAAAATAGATTTAATTAGTTGCATGATGGATCCCCCCCACTCCCCAAATGTGGAAAAATTACTTTTTTGGGGAGTTCATCTCTAAGAATCCTCCAGCCACTATGACCATGCTGGTGTTCTTGTAGTTCTAATACCAAAAGTAATAAATGAACGAACAAACAAATCTAATTTTTAAAAAACAAACTTTTCCAAGCTCTGGCTTTTTTCAGGTGGTGGAGTCAAATATACAAGATAGTTTATTTTATTTTTCCCTTTTTGAAGGATGGGCTGTGTGGTACAGGGCTATCTTTTGTGTAATCTCATTGCCTGATTTTTGGAGGCTGGCACGTGCGGCAAATTGACAGTTAATTTTAGGAAAGCACAAAGGCTGAGATTTAAGTTAGAAAAGGAAAATAGCAGGATGTTGTTAGCCCTGGTTAACTGTCCTTTAGAGAAGAGGTTCTTTCTTCCCTGTACTGTAATTCTTAAAGGTGCTCTGGGATCTGTCTCCTAAATCAGCAAGTTATCTTGTTTTGCTTTGAACAAAGCTGTGAAATCATATAGACATTCGGCCCTCAGTATCCATGTGCTGCATCCACGGATTCAACCAACCAGTGCTTGAAAAAAATTTTTTTTGGGGGGGGGATTCCAAAAAGCCAATAGTTTGGGGGGGAAATTCCAAAAAGTGACAGGACACCATTTTATTATGCCAGTGTATATAATAGGAAATGAGCATTCATGGATATCGTATCCAAGGGGGTCCTGGAACCAAACCCCAGTGGATACTGAAGGTCCACTGTATCTCTCAATGATATTCATAGAATCATAGAATTGAAGAGTTGGAAGAGACCACGAGGGCCATCCAGTCCAACCCCCCTGCCACGCAGGAAATCACGATCAAAGCATCCCCGACAGATGGCCATCCAGCCTCTGTTTAAAGACCTCCAAGGAAGGAGACCCTACCACGCTCCGAGGGAGCATGTTCCACTGCCGAACAGCTCTTACTGTCAAAAAGTTCCTCCTCATGTTGAGGTGGAATCTCTGTTCCTGGAGCTTGCACCCATTGCTCCGTGTTCCAATCTCTGGAGCAGCAGAAAACAAGCTTGCTCCATCCTATCTATCATATCGCCTCTTAACTGTCTTTTTTCCAGGCTAAACATACCCAGCTCCCTAAGTCTCTCCTCATAAGGCATCGTTTCCAGACCTTTCACCATTTTAGTCACCCTTCTCTGGACACGCTCCAATTTGTCAATATCCTTTTTGAATTGTGGTGTTGAATTGAGGGTATTCTGTCCCTCTTTGCTCAGTGTCCTGCTTTCAGTAAAAAAATAAAAGGCTCTAGACCTTTTATTGCCTTTCTGTTTACTTACCAGATTTATTTCAGCCTGACCTAATTACTTTAGTCTGATTTCTTTAGATTTACACATTTTCCCTGATGCTTCCACATGCAAACAACGCTTCCCCCCTTAAGTTGCTCCCCAAGAAAAATCTATTTCCTAATTAAATGAAAGTTGGTGTTCTTTTTTTGCTTTATTAGTATTTTTATTTCAGTTCAGAAACCTCTCCCCACCCCCGCCATTCCAGCCTCCTTTGGATGCAGCCGTGGCATTTAAAGCAGAACTGTAATGCTAGAATTGTGTAGTGTGACAGAAAAGCAAGTAGTCAGTGCTGTGCATTATGTGTAGCCTGTGTTTCTGCAAGTGCTTTGTATGTAGAAACCCTCATGTTCAAACCTTGGCATCTCTTGCTAAGTAAAGAAACTCCAGCAGAAAGGTTGTGCTGCATAGCAGGACTATACCACATAATCAGGAAGTACACCTTTTAACATAATGTACAACAAGGGCTCTTAGTTTTGTCTGTCAAATAGCAGAGCACCCTAGGGCACTTGAGTAAGGGTGGAAAGAGTCTCATGGATAGAGTCCAACTTCCTTGTGTTTTGGGTAAACAGTCATAGGTAGCTGGCAACAGGTGAGCCGTTATTTACTGCTCCACATGAATCAGAGCAGAGGCAGGTGTATGAATTCACCTTGGTTGTTGCTTCAGGGCTGCAAATATTGTTGCAAGTGGAGTAAAAAAAAAAAGAGAGCGAGAAGAAAAGAAAAGGAGGAGGGGAAAAAAATAAATGTGGATCACCCTGCAGAGTCCCTGGGATTTTGCCCAGTTTTGAGATGCGCTTGGGAAGCATGTGGCAGGAATAAGTACTGTTTTAAAAACATGCTTGGAAGAAGCAGTTTGACTTTAATCGCAAATGTTACTCTTCTTCCTGAATTCTGCTGGAGAGTCACTGAAGTATTTACATTGAGCTTGTCTATACGAGGAAAAATATGTTGATTGCTCTGCAGTAATGGCAATTCGCAGCAGCTGCTATTAGTCTTGACGTGGGGTTTTTTTTTTGGCAGATCTCAGGCATGCAAAACTATCTGCATTTGTTGTGCAAACGGTCATGTCTGCAAATCAAGATGGCAGTGGCGAGTGAATTACTTGTGTTTTTACTTATCCCGATTTGCTGCCACCAGACAGTATTTTTTAAAAAAATGCATGGTGCGAAAAAGTGACCTTTCACTTTAATAAAAAAGTAAACAGAAAAAAAGCTGTTTTATCAACTTAGCGCTCATTCGCTAAGGCGAAAACCCAACATGGTAGCTCCAGGCGCTTGTCTTGTTAGCAAGCTCTGCCCCCCGCACATGTGCGCCCAATCATCTGCTCATGTTGGGAAAGCAAATCAATTTGGGTGCTTGTCCCAATGAGCAGGAATACACATTTCCTGTGCTATTTTTAAAAAAACGTTGGGAAAAGTTGCGGATTGTGCTGCCCTCCAGATGTTGGATTTTGACTCCCAGCATCCCACATCGTTGGCTGGGCAGTTCAGTTACACCCAGAGGGGCACATGATTCCCACCCCTGGTTTAAAAGGAGAGGACGGGGAAAGAACCAGGTTTCCTTAGCTAACAACTGTTGGTTAGAAGGCTGTAATGGGCTAAATGGACAAAGAACTTGGCTTGCTATAAGTCAGCTGTTGGTTTTCCAGTTCTGCCACCTTCCTAAACTTAATCCATTCGGGGAGGCTTGTGTTACTTTATTCTTACTCAAAGCCAAAGGTTCCCCTATGTGAGGTGGACATCGTTTGGCCCAGATTCATTTTCTTGTTCTCAGAGAAGAAACCATCTGTTGTTCATGTACTTCTTCGTCATTGATTCACATGGCAGCTGATGGTCAAAAATGAAGCAGAGTAGGAATTGATGCATTTAGGGATCCTGCGGTCTACAAGAACAGAATACTGTACAACAGTCGGGGAGAGTATTATGGGCAAAGAATGGCTGGTACATTGTATGGCAGTTCACTGGAGAGCTGAGGGAGTGAGTTGAAAATTATGCCATTCCAAAAAAGTTGTTGAACTGCAGTTCCCAGCATCCTTCACCAACATCTAGGCAGCCCAGGGCTGCTGGGAGTTGCAGTCTAACATCTGAAGGCATACATGATTCCTACCCCAATGTAGCAGCTACGAGTGTTGGCAGGGACTTGGAAGATCAAGGTTCTAGTCCCCAGTGAGTCTTAATGGGCCTGTTACTCTTTCTCCCAGCCTGTCCTATCTCACTGGATTGTTGTGAGGATGAATTAGGGAGGGGAAGGAGAGCTGGGCACATTGCCCTGAGTTAAATGAAGGAAAGGCAGGATATAAATGCTACTAATGTAATAATAAATATTGATGTGGCGTAAAAGGGGAAGCTAAAATCTGTATCTAAAGAGCCCTACTGGAGTTAAACCAAAGTCCCCTCAAGCTCAGCCTCTTGCTTTCTACACTGTACAGTGATAGGCCCCAAGAAACGCACAGGCGGGTCAAGAGAGCTGTAGCTGCTGTTGGCATCTGGTGTTCTGGTAGTCAGAGGATTACTAGTTCAGCAGGTTGTTCTGCTGTTGTGATATGTAGCCATTGCTAAATCGGTTTTCTGTGAGTTTCCTTAAACTCCGTTTTAAAAGCCTTTTATAAAAGACAAGATAAAGGTTCTTGATCTTAAAAACAAGGTTTTAATATGCAGTCCTTCCAAAAGTGGGATAACTTTAATCAGTTTGCATACCTTCGTGCTCCCTCACATTGCTGTAGACCAGAAGTGGCAATCATGTGACCGGCCTCTCAGACATTTTTAAACTACCAGTCCTAGCATCCCTAGCTAGCATATCCACTGAAGCTGTGCAGAAATCCCAACAACATCTGGAGGGCCACCAGTTGCTTACTCATGGTGTAGGTCAAAACTCTTTGAGGGTGCATTTGAGGTTTTTAACCACCTGTCTGTGGAATCCAATTAAAAAAAACAAAATAGGAAAGAAGAAACAGAGATCTGGAAGGGCCTTGCTCTCCTATGTGTTGCAAAATCATGGCAATGCAGTTATGCAACATAACCCCCAGGATGTTGCATCAGCTAAAATAATCAGGACATTGCTATTCTGGCTTTTACGAGACATTGCATGTGGCATATAGAGGGAGAACATGGGTGTGGCAAAACAACACAGTATGCAGCCTTTCCAATAGTGGCTTTACCTGGAACTCTCCCCGTATGCTGTACAGGTGCAAAATGTTAGCCCCAACTGAGTGTCAGTTTAAAAGTATGCTTAATGAGTAACACAGTCTGAAGCTTTACGGTAGTGAGGAATGGATTGCTTAGTAATGTAGCAGCAGCCGTGTGCCAGAGATGCAAACAAAAGCAAAGTTAATTTCCTGGATTTCCCACCCACCAACATCAACCTGTGCTCTTCCCTCCTGTGAAATGGCATCAGTAATGTTTGATGGGTGCCAGCCAGAACATGCATAAAAATAGTATCTGGCTTGGTAATCTATTTTGGGAGGCTTTACAAATGTATTTGTAGTGATGTGCTTTTGCTTGAACTGCTAAAGGAAAGAGTTCAGATGTTGTAGTTTATCCCATTTGGCAGAAGGAGAGGCTTGCAAAGGGAAAACCCAAATGCAGAAGAGCAGAAAAAGGCAATTTATACAGTTAGCCTAAAAACTGGGGAAAGTGTAAACCACTCCACAACCAAAAATTTAGTGAGAAGATGCATCCTCAAAGCTTGCAGAATATCACTGGGATCTTTTGCATGGCTGTTGCAGCCTGGTATGCATATCATTAGATGTGTGCACACACACAGACATGCACGCACACACTTACTTGCAGCCTGGCAGCACTGCTGTTTTGCTTGGCTGCAGGCTCTGGAATGTATTCTGAATACCAGCTGTGGGTCTGTATGTAGGAACAAAACAAAATGCTATGAAACTACCACAGTTGTTGTCAGAGCTGTAGACATGGGTTTTAGAAAAGGGATTAGCTTGGCCTGCCAAAGGTCATCCCCGTGGCCACGTAATGCTATCCCTGCCCCATATTGTGCATCCCTGAATTTGTGCATGATTAGTCCAGTGTATGAACAGTCCTGCTTTGTGCCCTGGTTTCTCTGCAGTTCTAAAAGATGCAGGTGCTGTGAGTGAAGAATATTAACTACTCATCATAGCTTTCTTTTTAAAGTGATAGCTGTTGCTTACTGAGTTATACAGTACATAGGAAGCTGACTTCTTATGATCTGTGGGTGTGCCATTTCTTCTAATGCTTTGAATAGAGCAGTGGCTCTTAACCTTTTCTTTACCAAGGACCCCCTTCAAATATCTTTTGTCACAGACCCCCCAAAATTAACTCAAGATGTAAAACAACAACAACAGCAATAATTATACAACTACACTGTCCATTAAACGTTCCCTCAGAGGCCTTGGAGGGGGAGGGAAGACTTTTCTTCTCCATCTTCCTGCAAGTTTGTGGCTGGAGTGGATTGATGGCAATGTGCAGGCCAAGCCAGCCAGCCTTTGCCTTGGCTGCTGTCACATTGCTCCAGTGCAGGGAGGAGGTGAGCTGAACAGCTGTCAAGCCTTCGTGGACCCCAATGTGAGGACTTTGAGGCCCCCTGGGGGTCCCCGGACTGCAGTTAAGAACCACTGGAATATAGCATAGGTGTTATGTTAGTTCAGCATAGGGGTTCTGTTAGTACAGTGGTCCTTCAGTTCTGTTCCCTGGATGACATGCCTATGATGGCAATCAAAGCCCTAAATAAAACCCTATACAAGCATACCCGAGTTAAAGCCTCTGACAAAGAAACTTTCTTGAAAAACAAAGTCTTTTTATGGCCACCTAGCTCCCTTTTTCCTCCTCGTCTTTTGTCTAACTCAGTGGTTCTCAACTTTGGTCCTTCAGATGTTTTGGACTTCAACTCCCAGAAGTCTCAGCCAGTATTCTAACTGGATTTTTTTTAGCAACATCAGCACTGGGAGGATAGCAAAGGAGGGCTGGAGAAACATATACTGTAAAGGTTGCCTCTTGTATCCACGGAACCAATATCTGTGGCTTCAGTTATCCATGCATGAAAAAATAGGGACACATACCAAGGAGTCATGCTGGAAAATGCCTAGAGAGGTATCACCTCTAAGAATTGCTAGGTCCTCCAATGCAACTCTATGGTATGTATGTACCAGAAGTCCTTTGTTTTAATAGAGTTCGCTATTTTCTGCGGTTTCAGCTAATGTATCTCTGACAAGTGGCCATACAAACTGTGTTTAAAAAACTTTAATGAAGTAGAGTCCACCACTTTCTCATAGAATCATAGAGTTGGAAGAGACAACAAGGGTCATCCAATCCAACTGCCTGTCATGCAGAAATACACAATCAAAGCCCTCCCAACAGATGGACATCCAGCCTGTGTTTAAAAACCTCCAAAGAAGGAGACTCCACCACAGCATATTCCACTGCCAAACAGCTCTTACTGTCAGGAAGTTCTTCCTAATGTTTAGGTGGAATCTCTGTTCCTGTAGTTTGAACCCATTGCTTCTTGTCCTAGTCTCTGGAGCAGCAGAAATCAAGCTTGCTCCATCCTCAGTATGACATCCCTTCAAATATTTAAACATGGCTCTCATGTCACCTCTTAACCTTCTCTTCCCCAGGCTAAACATACCCAGCTCCCTAAGCTGCTCCTCATAGGGCATGGCTTCCAGACCTGTCACCATTTAGGTCACCCTCTTCTGGACATGTTCCAGCTTGTCAATATTCTTCTTGAATTGCAGTCCCCAGAACTGGACACAGTATTCTAGGTGAGGTCTGACCAAAGCAGAATAGAGTGGTACTATTACATCTCTCGATCCAGACATTATACTCCTATTGATGCAGCCAACAATCACATTGGCTTTTTTAGCTACCACATTACACTTTTCGCTCATGTTCAGCTTTGCTGAACTCCTAGGTCTCTAAGACTCCTAGATGCTTTTCACATGTACTGTTGTAAAGTCAGGTGTCACCCATTCTATATCTCTTCATTTCATTTTTTCTGCCTGAATGTCGTACCTTACATTTCTCCCTCTTGAAATTCATTTTGTTAGTTTTGGCTGTCCAATCTGTTAACATTATTTTGAATTCTGATCCTGTCCTCTGGGGTATTCACTATTCCTCCTGATTTGGTGTTATCTGCAAATGTGATAAGCATGGCTTCTATTTCATCATCCAAGTCATTGATAAAGATGTTGAATTGGACAGAAGCCTGTGGCACCCCACTAGTCAGTTCTCTCCACAATGAAGAAGAGTTATTGGTGACCAACCACTCTTTGGGTTTGATTAGTCAGCCAATTACAACTCCACCTAACAGTAGCATTGTCTAGCCCACATTTTATTAGCTGAATTGTAAGAATATCATGGGGAGTGGTTGTCCAAAAGGTAATTTGCCAAATCTGTGTGAAGGCAGTAGTTAGTGTGACAGTTAGTGTGGCATAGTGGTTGGAGTGTTAGACCGGGAGACCAGGATTCACTCCACCTCAGCCATGAAAACCCACTGGGTGACCTTGGGCAAGTCACATTCTCTTAGCCTCAGAGGACGGTAAAGGCAAACCTTCTCTGAACAAATCTTGCCAAGAAGTCCAGTGATTGGTTTGCTTTAGGGCTGCCTTAAGTTGGAAATGACTTGAAGGCACATAACATCAGCAAATCTGCCTTGAGTCCCAGATTAGACGAAGGTGTTCTTCCTGTTGCTCTGAGAAGAGTCCATGGATGATAAGAGTCCATAGGCTGTTGGTGAACAGGAAAAACCAGGAAACTAAGGCCTACTCTTATAGAACTATAGCTTTAATGAAAATTGTAGTTTAGGCATAAATAATCCTGATTTGAAAAGTACCCATTCACAATTGCTTCTTCCCTCATTCATTTTTTTCTTTCTTTGAGCACTACGAAGTAATGAGTCAAAATTAATTGTACTGCAATGTACAATTGACAACTAGAGAACAACAAAGTTCCATTTAGAAAGCAACAAATGGGAAAGATATTTCTTTAGGGTGTGTGTTAGTTTTAAAGTTACTTTTAAAGAGGATGTTAAAGCATTTTAGAGACATTTGGTATGGGAATGTCCATGACTGTTTGCCATTCTATTCTCAGTACTAAAATCTTTACTCAGCAAAGAATAATAAAAAGATAAACAGTAATATGATAAACAATGAAGTGGACCTTTTTTGGCTTTGTAAAATTAAAGTCAGTGACCTACTGCTTAGGCTTCTGCTACAATTTGCACAACAAATTACTTTACAAAGTAACTTTCTGAGTAGTTTCCTTTCTAATCTGTCAGTTGGATAATATTATCAAGAATCCCAGTTGCAGATACTAGCTGAGGCAGATTATATAACCCGGGGCCACAGATGACATCAGACAGGAGGCCTTCCGTTTTATGGACTGTGTTTCTGGCCACACAATTACAAACCCACATAGGACAAACCCCTCACTACATCAAAGACTCAGCTCACTTCATAGAAAAAATTAGCAACATCGAACTGAAACCTGGAGACAGACTGATCAGTTTTGATGTCGTCTCCTTGTTCACCAAAGTCCCCACAATGGACGCCATGGCACACATACAACAAATATTTCTTGAGGACATCACAGCCTTGTTCAAACACTGCCTCACTACAGTCTATTTCCAGTGGGATAATGAATTCTACAAACAGATAGATGGGGTAGCCATGGGCAGCCCCCTGAGCCCTGTGATAGCAAACTTTTACATGGAACATTTTGAAAAGCAAGTCCTGGAAACAGCACCAAAAAAGCCCACAACATGGTTCCGATATGTGGATGACACTTTCACCATTTGGAACCATGGGGAAAAAGATTTGGCCTCAATCCTGAACTACCTGAACAGCACCCACCCAAATATCCAATTCACGATGGAAAAAGAGAAGGAAGGAACACTGCCATTCTTGGATGTCCTAGTCATCTTCAAACCAAACCAACGGTTAGGCCACAAGGTATACAGAAAACCTGCACACACGGACAGATACCTACACAAGAACTCCAATCATCAACCAGGACAAAAAAGAAGCACAATAAAAACATTGGTAGACAGTGCAAAAAGGATCTGCGAACGCCACTACCTGGAGGACGAACTGAGGCACCTAAACTGGGCCCTATAGACTAATGGTTTTTCCAGATCAGACATCACAAGAACAGCCAGACCCAGAAAAAAACACAAGAATGAAGAAGAAAAACAGCCACCCAAAGGGAAGGTATTTTTACCATACATCAAAGGAGTCACAGACAGAATAGGGAAACTGATGAGGAAACACAACCTCCAAACAATCTATAGACCAACCAAAAAAATCCAAGAAATGCTATGCTCAACAAATTACAAAAGAGACCCCCTCACAACTGCAGGAGTTTATCACGTACCACGCAGCTGTGGACAAGTTTACATAGGGGCCACTAAACACAGTGTGCAAACACGAATCAAGGAACATGAGAGACACTGCAGGCTGGGCCAACCAGAAAAATCAGCAGTAGCAGAACATGTTATAAACCAACCTGGACACAAAATGCTATTTGAAAACACAGAAATTCTAGACCAGGCCAACAACTATCATGTCAAAATGCACAGAGAAGCTATTGAAATCCACAAACACATATACTCCCCAACAGGAGTTCACAGCATATAAACTCCACATACACACCTACCCAACCATTCTCTGAGGATGCCAGCCACAGATGCAGGTGAAACGTCAGAAAGAAACTATTCCAGAACACGGCCTCACAGCCCAGAAAAAAAACAAGGAAAATCTATGGATGCTGGCCATGAAAGCCTTCGATTTCACATTGTGATTATTTTATTTTTTTAACTTAAAAACAGTACTGAGAATATGTGGGTCTGGAAGGGATGCATCCGGTTATTTTTTTTATTTTACAGTTAATTGTGCCCTTTCTTTTAGCTGGCTTTGGAACTCAAACCTAGCCACGGTAGTCTTTTGGGCTGCATCAATAGAAGTATAGTGTCTAGGTCAAGGGAAGTAATAGTGCCACTCTATTCTGCCTTGGTCAGGCCTCACCTAGGATACTGTGTCCAGCTCTGGGCACCACAATTCAAAAAGGATATTGAGGAGGGTGACTAAAATGGTAAAAGGTCTGGAAACCATGCCTTATGAGGAAAGACTTAGGGAGCTGGGTATGTTTAGCCTGGGAAAAAGATGGTTAAGGGGTGATATGATAGCCCTGTTTAAGTATTTGTGTTTTTTGCAACCGGACTTGTTTATCTCGGATTGGCCTTTTTAGTCATCAGCGCGCTTGCAGAAAGCGTGGGATGAGTCCTTCCTGAATCTTCGTTTGCGAAGAAAAGCCAGAGAGTTAAGTATTTGAAGGTTTGTCACATTGACGATGGAGCAAGCTTATTTTCTGCTGCTCCAGAGACTAGAACACAGAGCAATGGATGCAAGCTCCAGGAACAGAGATTCCACCTCAACATTAGGAGGAACTTTCTGACAGTAAGAGTTGTTCGGCAGTGGAACACATTCCCTCAGAGCGTGGTGGGGTCTCCTTCCTTGGAGGTCTTTAAACAGAGGCTGGATGGCCATCTGTCAGGGATGCTTTGATCATGATTTCCTGCATGGCAGGGGTTTGGACTGGATGGTCCTTGTGGTCTCTTCCAACTCTACAATTCTATGATTCTAGTCTGTGCCTCAGATACTTCAGACTAGAGTACTCTTATAGTTAATCTTTTGGGGTCTATCTTTGAATACAGTTTACATGAAAACTTCATTTTTATTTGTCAAACTTTCTGAAACTTGTCTAAAACTGATTTTCCAACCTTTACCCTGCTATTCAGTAAATAATATTTCTCCTATCACTTCTCTGGTGTCTTTTGCATCCTGTGGCAGTTTCTTGTTCCATTTGTATAGTATAGGAGTATAGTGTCTAGATTAACGGAAGTAACGGTGCCACTCTATTCTGCTTTGGTCAGACCTCACCTGGAATCCTGTGTCCACTTCTGGGCACCACTATTCAAGAAGGATATAGACAAGCTGGAATGTATACAGAGGAGGGCGACCAAAATGGTGGGAGGTCTGGAAACCATGCCCTACGAGGAGTGGCTTAGGGAGCTGGGTATGTTTAATCTGGAGAAGATAAGGGTAAGAGGTTATGTGATAACCATGTTTAAATATTTGAAGGGATGTCATACTGAGGATGGAGCAAGCTTGTTTTCTGCTGCTCCAGAGACTAGGACACGGAGCAGTGGGTTCAAACTACAGGAAAAGAGATTCCACCTAAACATTAGGAGGAACTTCCTGCCAGTAAGAGCTGTTCGGAATTGGAATACACTGCCTCGTAGTGTGGTGGAGTCTCCTTCTTTGGAGGTTTTTAAACAGAGACTGGATGGCTATCTGTCAGGAATGATTTGATTGTGTATTTCTGCATGGCAGGGGGTTGGACTGGATGGCCCTTGTGGTCTCTTCCAACTCTATGATTCTGTCATTCTAGTATGTTCTGTGATACCCACTTGCATATGGACTAGCATAGTGGGTGGTGTCACGCCTTCATATAAGGCCGTGCAGTGAATATCTTGTTTGTTTATAGGTTTTTTGTGGTTTTTTTCCGGGCTATAGGGCCATGTTCTAGAAGAGTTTAGTCCTGATGTTTCACCTGCATCTGTGGCTGGCATCTTCAGAGAATGATGGTACGTGGGGTTTATATTCTGTGAGTCCCTGTTGAGGATTAGCATGTAAATTTGGGTATTCAATTATTGGATGTTCAGTTCTTAATGTGGGAGGATATGTGAGGGGGATTAGTGTCTATTTAGCTCATGGTCCATTGTCTGCTGGAAAGTCGCCTGTCCCTGGGTGAAGTTCATTTGCATGTGTTGACTTTTTATTTTGGTGTTTTTCAGGACGGTAGCCAAACTTTGTTTACTTTTAGGGTTTCCTCTTTCCTGTTGAAGTTGCCCAGGTGCTTGTGGATTACAATAGCCTCCCTATGCATTCTGACCTAATAGTTGTTAGCCTGGTCCAGAATTTTAGTGTTTTCAAATTGCATTTTGTGCCCAGGTTGGTTTATAACGTGTTCTGCTACTGCTGATTTTTCTGGCTGGCCCAGTCTGCAGTGTCTCTCATGTTCCTTGATCTGTGATTCCTATAGGAACCACAAAACACAGTGTGCAAACATGAAGTTTGGTTACCAGTCCTGAAAAACAGGAAGCATTTTCTGAAGATGCCAACCACAGATGCAGGTGAAATGTCAGGAATAAACTCTTCTAGAACACAGCCCCACAGCCTGGAAAAATCCACAAAAAACCTATGGATGCTGGCCATGAAAGCCTTTGCCTTCTTGTTTGTTTGCTTGTTTTGGGACATTTGGAACAAAAAACAACCAAGTCTTCCTTTCAAAACTCCTGTGGCTCAGGATGGTTTTAAAGGCAAAAGATTTGTTGTGTCACCATATTCAAGGACAGTGGTTGTGGTATCCCCGAGAATACTGTATTAAGCAAAGGTCCATAGCTCAGTGTAGAACATTAATTTCCAGGCAAGGCTTGAAAAACTGCAGGGAGAAACCCTAGGAGAGCTGTGACTGGTCATTGTAGACTTCTTTTTGTGTGCCTTCAAGTAATTTCTGACTTATGGTGACCCTAAGGCAAACCTTATCACAGAATTTTCTTGGCAGGACCTGTTCAGAGGAGGTTTACCTTTGACTTCCTCTGAGTCTGAGAGAATGTGACTGGCCCAAGGTCACCCAGTGGGTTTCCGTGATAGCCAGGATTCAAACCCTGGTCAGCAGAGTCATAGTCCAACGCTCAAAGCACTAAACTACACTGGTTCTGTGACTATTGTAGACTATTCATTTATTTAATTTATGTACCACCTTTTCCCCAGTGTGAGACCCAAGGCAGTTTATAGCATAGGTTAAGAGAAAAATAACAGCTAAAACAATTTATAAGTGCAGTACAAAGATAACCTTTTTTTTTTACAAATGTTAAAAAACAAAAATAAATAAGCAATCCTATTAAAACAGTACTTCAAAAAAGTATTTAAAGCATAATAATTAAGATCAAAGTACCCCCATTAAAAGACCCTTCCACAACAGCCAAAAAATCTGGCTAAAGATATGGCTAAATAAAAAGATCTGAATAAAAAATCATATGCGGCTCTTGGTTTTAATTTTCTGATAAATGAGCCATTAAAAGACCCTTCCACAACAGCCAAAAAATCTGGCTAAAGATCTGGCTAAATAAAAAGATCTGAATAAAAAATCATATGCGGCTCTTGGTTTTAATTTTCTGATAAATGAGCCATGTAAACAAAGAATCTGAATTTTGTGTGGTGGTTTGGAATACACATTGTCATGGAGAAACAGACCTTCATTATCTTCACCATGAGTTTGAGAGTTCTTCAGGAAATATTTCCTGGGTGACCATTTTATAGACTTTCCTTCCTTCTCTGAGAGTATCCACCCCCTGCTTGCATGACTTGGGTTATTCATGGATTACTGTGGGCTCTTGGTATCCACTGGAGTTTGGTTCCAGGACCCCCTGTGGATACCAAAACCCATGGATGCTCAAGTCCCATTACATACAAAGGCACAGTAAAATGGGTGTCCCATATATAAAATGGCAAAATCAAAGTTTGCTTCTTGGATTTTTAAAAAAATATTTTCAGGCTGTTGGTGGTAGAATCCACGGATGCCAAATCCATGGATACAGAGGGCCAACAGAACTGTTATTTCTTCCACAACAACCTGAAGATTACAACTCCTTAGTCATGAGCAGGACTTGAGTGTTGTACCCTCACTAGATTGAAGAAACGAAAACATTTTATGTTCGCCATAGCAACTCTAGGCATTTTTTTTTCTTTTCCACTTTCTCTGTTGTATTTTGACTCAGCTTTATAGCCTTGCCAATTTCCATATGGTGTCCTCTCCCCTTCTTCTCCTAATTGGATTATCTCTTGGCCTAGTTTGTCCTCTGGTGCCCTTTAGCTTTTTCCCCTTTATATCTCCATCCATCAGGGGTTTTTTTGTGGGGGGGGGCAGGATTGCCTCCTCTTTGTTCAGTGCATATATGGAAGCAGTCTTTCTACTTGCTGGAGATGAGCACAACTTTCCTATGTGGCCAGCAGGAGGTCATCTCTGTTTGAGCTTCTTTCTGACCTCTGGTCTGACTGTTTTGGCAGCCAGGTCAGATTTAGGAGAGCAGGCATTGCGCTTGTGCTGATATTGTTTCTATGCACCACCTAGTGGAATCGTAGCAAAAATGCACAAGCCTCCTGCGCCATTGCTAGCATTCCTTCATGCTGCTCGCCTGCCTTGATGCTTTTCATTGGTACAATCTGCTTCTGGTTGTTTGTGCAAGGAAGAAACATGGTTTATCTTGCAACCTGTGACTTTCCACCCTTGGTTGTAAGTTAACCTCTTATTTCTTTTTTGCTAGCAAAAGGCCTGTGCCTCATTAAAGAGCCTCAAGCTTTTCGCATGATGGATTTGGACTGTTAGTTCTCTCTTGATGTTGCCTTGTGTGTGAGCAGCCTCATAGGATCAAATAATTGGCTCAGTACTATCTACAGATGTTCTGTAATTTTCCTAGATCTGCTACTGAGGTTCTTTTAACAGAGGCTGCTGGCACACTGCAAAAATAATACAATTTGACAAAGCTTTTCCTTGGTTTTTTTCCGGGCTGTGAGGCTGTGTTCTGGAATAGTTTCTTTCTGACGTTTCACCCGCATCTGTGGCTGGCTTTCTCAGAGAATGGTTGGGTAGGATTGTGTGGAGTTTATATATTGTGAATCCCTGTTGGGGAGTATATGTAAATTTGTGTAATTGACTGGTTAGTTTCTGGGTATAGAAATGCAAAGATTGTTAGTGTCTGTTTGGCTAATGGTTGGTTGATGGGCCATTATCTGCTGGAAATCCCCTTGTCCCTGGGTGGAATTCCTTTGTAAGTGTTGAGTTTTTATTCTATTGTTTTTCAAAACTGGGAGTCAGATATTGAATTTGACAAAGCTTTAACTGCCGTGGCCCAGTGCTATGGAATTCTGTGATATGTAGTTTTGTGAGATATTTGGCCAGCTCTGGTGCTGCAACAAACTACAAATCGCAGGATTCCATAGGATGGAGACATTATAGTTAAAGTGGTGTCAAACTGCATTATTTCTGCAGTGTGGCAGCAGCCTACAACTCCCAGCAATTAGTTTTGCCAGCTAGAAGGATCTCATACTTGTAGTTTATAAAAGTCACTTTCCCTAAGCTTTGCCTTTAGTCTTGTATACTGACTCTGACTGGCAATAGCTCTCTAGGGGCTCGGATAGGAGGCTTTCCCAGGCCTACCTGGAGGTCCTAACCTTCTCTGTTTACACGAGCACTCCAGAACATCAGAAGCACAGTGGTAGAATCCCTGGCTTTTATGCCTCCCTTCTTCTAGACTAAGGGGGAGAAGTGCTGGCTAAGTCTTCGGCCCCACTTCAATTCCTGGAAGCAACAGCTGGTTTCATTTCCCAGTAACCTTTCCTTCCCAGGTTAAGTTCCCTTAACTTATATTCCTGGATGCTGCCTATCTTGCTTTATTAACCTCACCATCCTGGTTTGTATCTTTGGACTGTAAAGCTCTTCAGCAAAGGTTAAACTGATGGGATTTGGCCTTTGTACACCTCTTGTTGTGAAGTGTCAGATTTACTTGAGAAAAGATGTATGACAAGATATAATCAGAGATTTTGTGCATTCCGTGCCAAAAATATCTCCAGGTTCTGGCTTGAGAAGAAACTTGAATTCTTAAGTTAGAAGGTCTTGTTCAGTACAGCAGCGGCTTTAGTGAGATGGCAAATCCACTCTGACTTTTCCTCCAAACTTTAAAGGCTCTGTGTAAGACACTGAACATATTGGATGTGTGTGTGTATTAGAATTCAACATTGGAACCCTGATTATACTTTACTCTGCACTGGGATTCAAATTTTGAACACAAAACACAAAGCAAACAAAGAAAATGCATATATAAGGAGGGCAGAGGACAGGAATATTCTTATTTCCCTAAATATAGATTTCTTTAAAAATGTAAAATGTCCGCATGTCAGTGTTGAATTTAAGCTACAGCTACACCTCTTAATCACTGCAAAAAAGAGGTGGTCAGGCAAGAAAGGGGTCCCACAGGAGAAGGGCAAATATTATGATAGAACATGCAGATACTGGGTTCAATAATTAAATTATTATTATTATTATTATTATCATCATCATCATCCTGCCCCTCTGTTAAAACAATCGGGATGGCTTACAAAAATTAAAATACCAATACAATTTAAAATCCCCCCCCAAAAAACCCACCCCATAAAAAGATATTAAACCAAATACATTAAAACAACTGATATAAAATCACACAATATAAATTAAATGTCTGTCTAGGTAAATAGGAATGGGAATGCAATCACAAAAGCTTATTGTAAAATAAAAATAAAAATAAATACATTGATGAATAAGGAAGACCAGGACAGGGACAGCTTTAGCTTTATGGCAACAGAGTTTAGAAAAATTGCTTCTTTGGATTAAAACTCCCAGAATCCCCCAGCCAATATGACCAGTGTCCATGGTGACTGGGAGATTGTGGGGGTTGCCATAAAAAATAAACCTTTTACAAGCTCCAAAGAGTACACACTTTACATGCAGTTGACCTCACAATTTAGCATCTCTTACTGCTGCCACACTGCAGAAATAATGTAGTTTTTCACCACTTTAACTATCATGGCTATCATGAATATCTTCATTTAAAGTTAGTAATACTAGTTTTATAGAGAGGATGAGGTATTTGAACGTGTAACTTGGCACATTTTGACAGGCAAGCAACAGCACATTCTACTGAAAAATCATGCTTTCAAATGTGAGTTTCAGATAATGTCATGCCATCTCACAATTTAAAGAATTTGGTATATTGAAAAAGCCTTTTATTGTTATTAGTCATCAAGTTGACTTTGGCTTATGGCAACCCTATGAATGAGAGACCCTTGTCATCAGCTGCCCTGCTCAGGTCTTGTAAACAAGGAAGCTATGGCTTCCTTGATTGAATCAATGCATCTGTAGTGTGGTCTTCCTCTGTTCCAACTGCCTTCTACTTTACTGAGCATTATCATCTTTTTTCAGTGAAGCACATCTTCTCATGATATGGCCAAAGTACAACAGCCTCAGTTTCGTCCTTTTGGTTTCTAGTGAGAATTCAGGACAGATTTGCTTTTGGACCCATTCCTTTGCCTTCTTTGTGGACCATGGTATATCCGTAGACCTTTCCTCCAGCATCACATTTCTAATGAGTTGATTTTCTTCCTCATATTTATAATCTGCAGCATTTCCGAGTTCCAGAATAAAGCTGGCTAGTGGCTTGTTCTTTCTGCTTCTCTACCCAGTACAATACATGTACTGGGTATTGTTACGCTGTTTCCATGTTCCACACCAGAGGCAGTTGCATGGCATTGGTTCACACAAAAAGCGTCCTATCTTGTAGTGTCTTTCCAGCTAGCCCATTAAATCTGCAGGGCGTCCTTTTGGGAACAAACGGAGTGACAAAAGGTGAGACGCCTTTTAAAATAATTAGGATGGCGCCAGCTGGTAACACTATATTTTAAGTATCTGTCAGCAGTTCCATTTATAAACCTGTGTTTTCAGTGGATTAAAAGTTAATTGAGAAACACCTCTCTGTGCAGTTAAATCATTAAAAAAAATACTCTGACTGGACTTAAATAGTTGAGCAGAAGAGGGATGGCTCACTGTAGCTGAGATAGAAACTTTGGGATGTTAATCTTTTTTTCCTTTTCCTTTTGTTTGAATTGCATCTATGCCCACAGTGGATGCCTGATCCCCTGTGGGTAAAGAGGGTGCAGCAAGATGATTCTGCGTATACATATTTATTGCAGATATATTGCTTCCACATTTTTAATAATGGTCGTGAAAGATGTCTGTAGGATTGGTAGCTCCCTCATCCCTCACCTAAGTGCTTTCTGGCCTAAGACCCATCCTTGTCCTTCCTTTGGCCAAGAGTTTTTTGTATACTTGAATTAATCCTAGTTTAATGCAAATGGGGGAATTTGAACCCTGGTCTCTGGAGTTGTAGTCCAACGCTCAAAGCACTACACCACGCTTGCTCTCTTTGTGTCATACACACATGTAAGTTTCCTTATTGATGTGATTGTACTTTCTTGGTCACTTCACAAAAGATATATTCAGTTCTTGGTTACATATGTGAACTTCAGCAAATGTAACTATCTCACATGCAATTGTTCATTCATGGATGATGTATAATTATTCATCAGTGCCTTCATTGCATCATTTTTTACATTTGGGTTGCAGAAACTGCCGTTGTGCGTTCCCCATTGCAGAATGGGGCAATACATAGGCTCGTTATTATAACCAGGCGAACTAGCAGGTAGGCAATCTGTTGTACAATATAAGGATGGGTTAATTATGTGAGTACAGTTGTCCCTCCGTATCCAAAGATTTTGTATCCACGGATTTAAGTATTCACGGCTTGAAAATATTCTTTAAAAAATAATAATCCAAAAAGCAAACCTTGATTTTGCCATCTTATATAAGGGACACCATCTTGCTATGCCATTGCATATAATGGGACCTGAGTATTCATGAGTTTTGGTATCCACGGGTGGGGTGGGGGTTTCCTGGAACCAAACCCCAGCGAATATGAAGGGACAACTGTATAGATTTACTCCCAGAGAGAGATTTACAATTGGCCAAACCACCTCTGAGTATTCCTTGCCTAAGAAAACCTTATGAAATTCATGGGGTCGCCATAAGTCTACAGATGACTTGAAGGTAGGTTTGTACACACACACACACACACACGCACCCCACATAGATTTACAGTGTACAAGCATGATGGATATCAGCCACAAATTCACTGGAAGTTGAAACCAGGACAACAGTCAAAGGGCCGAGGAACACTCTTTGTCCCTGAAGTGCTGGTTTTCTACATTCAAGGTGGCTCTCTACACATACTCCAGATACATTACAGTATCTTCCCCCAGTATTGACCCTGGGTTCGAGGAGGCTGTCTGCAAGTTCCCTCCTGTGTCATTGTCCCCTCATCCAGCTATTGGCTTACCTTTCAGGAGACTCAGGACAGTATATAGCTAAGTTTAATTTCTCTTAGCACCCCTAATCTAACATTGCTCAGAGGCATTGCTCATAGCTACCCGCTACCCTGAACCTGGGACAGGTTGCATGCAGAGCTTGAAAAAAGTTAATTTCTGGACCACTGTTCCCAGAATGTCCTTCCTTGGGAAAATTGTGGGAGTTTTAGCCCCAAAAAGCAAGGTTTCCAAATTGTGGTTCCAGTGCCAGTATCATGAGGGTCCTTGTACCTGTTGAAGGTTGCCAGGCACTGCTGGTGATGTCTGGCCTGTCTCTTCCCTGCATTCTAGGAGGAGAGTTGGGTCATTTCATACTGCTGCATGTTGTAGTGCAGCTGGCCACCTTTAGGGGCTGAAGTAGGCTTGGAACGGATATTCTTGGAGTCATCCATTGAAATTGGCAGTGATTTGAGGATGGGACAAAGAATGTCTTTAGTCACATCATAATTGAAACAGATGCTGGAATTCTGTTGTGATTTTACCTAGTTGTAATTAGGGATGGAAAGAATATTCAAAAGTATTTGAAAAATGCTTAAAAATAAACAAACAAACTATGCTTTTAGAATGTTGAGAAACCCTGATGGGAAGAATTCTGGACTGATGAGAATCTTTGCAGTTTGGGACGCATTCTGTGGAAAATTCACATGTGATTGATTTGCACAAAACCCATCATTTTCTGCACTGGAAACAATATTTTCTGTCCAGAAGGTAATATTTCTGTGGAAAATACTGTTTTCTGTGAAAAACACATTTCAGTTTTGAGCCGAATAAGCCCCGAATTGCAAATAGACTTGGGAAACCTCATGGTTTTTAAATACATTTTCACAGCAAGATGAAAACTGCTAAGATTGCATGTTACTTTTTTCAAGAAGAAAATTATTAAATAATTACATTGTTATTGTAAATGCTGTTATATAAGCAGTTGCACTGTCTCAGGGGTTGTGCAATGGTGATGTCCTATTCAGGTTTGCACAAGTCTTGAGTAAAATGATTTCAGTAGTTGCTGCAGTCTAGGAGGTTCTGTAGGTGCAGTCCGTAGTGGTGGGTGGGAAGTTGGATCAACGGTTGCATATTAATATTAATGATCCTAACCAATAGGGAGGAGTTGGTCACTGGATTCAAAGTAGGCAGTACTTACGGGGAAGTAACCATGTAATGGAGCAGCAATGGCGGCCTAACATCAGTGGTTGAGCATTGGCTTAGCTGGTGTAATTTTACATCATGCAACTGCGGTGAATGGGATTGTAGCCAGATTTTGTAAATTACAGGACATAGCAATAGACAAAATAAACAAAAGTAATTGAGAAAATTCATGGAGGACAGTGCCATTACATGTGTGTTTTGGTGGTATTGATGATGAGGAAGGCTTCAAACACCTTTTCAAACTTATAGAATCATAGAATTGTAGAGTTGGAAGAGACCACGAGGGCCATCCAGTCCAACCCCCTGCCACGCAGGAAATCTTGATCAAAGCATCCCCGACGATGGAACTTAATGGAACAAAGAGAGTTTTTAGCTGTTGAAAGTTTTCTAAGCTTCAGGGAACAGCTCGGGACTTTTTAGGTGTTTTAGATTTTATTGGAAGTATTGAACATTTAGCAATGTCCCCCCCTCCCCTGTGCTTTACAGGAAGCACCTTACAAGACAGGCAGCCATAAAACAGATGGCATTTAACCTCCTTAGAAAGCACAGTAAATCACCAGAGTTTAAAATATATATGCAGCAGATGCGTATTGATTCCAGCATGCAAGCTTAAGATAACCACCACACAATTTCCCCAAGTTATATTTCTAGCATAAACAGGACTCAGAAACACTTAAAAGTAGTTTAAAGGTATAAAAACATCTTTACTCACAGTCTCAGAGTATTTCTCACAGAATATTAGCAGCATAAAGATAAGTGAAGTCTAAACTAGTAAAAATGGCTAAAAAACTACATATTTACAAACAAAATATACAAGAACCCTGCAGTGCAGGCCCTGTCTCTAAAAAGGTATCATGGCGACTGGGCCAAACCTCATGGTAGTTTCCAGACAAAGAGAAGGGCTTGGACACACCTCTTTCTCTGGAAAACGAATTACATTTCAGTAGGAAGTTACATCAAGCATTCTGTTTGCTTCTATCAGTTAATCCTTTAGCAGTCAAACAACTCAACTTATTGGATTGCAAACTACATATCCCAACAGTTTTGGACAGTTAAATCAAACCAGGGCATTGCAGAGGACAGCAAGTGATTTTTACACATTTTTGCACCAGCTTACGTATCCTGGAATATACTCGGAAACAGCTTTTTCACTTTAGGTGCTGCAAATACATATATAAGTTTGCGGGGGGAAAGGAACAGTCACCTAAAAGAAAAAGAATTGGCAGATTGAAAGCATACTCTTCATGAAGAAGCTGCTGCGTTTTTTTTCTCCTGGTCAGCATCTTTAAATATTAACTCAAGGATTTTATGGAAGGGTCCTTGATTCTTTTAAGTCACTGTGAGAGGTATTTTTTTCCTTTCCCCTGGATAAGAGGGATCTTTGTGCTTAATAAAAATGTCAGGTGCAGTATCCTCTAAAGGAGTGGTTCTTAACCTGTGGTCCAGGGACCCCCAGGGGGGGTGCGATATCCTGACAGGTGGTCTGCAAAGGCTTGAAGACTGCTTGGCCCACCTCTTCCCTGCAATGGAGTGGCCCTGTGACAGGAACCAAGGCAAAGGCTGGCGGGCTTGGCTTGTGCGTTGCCATTCAATCCGCTCCAGCCACAAACTTGCAGGAATAAAACAGGATAAAAGTCTTCCCCCTCCTCCTGTACCTCTGAGGGAAAGTGTAATGGATGGTGTAATTGTATTATTATCACCATTATTATCAGGTATTATTGTTATTGTTATTGTTATTATTATTACTAGCTATACCCAGTGTAACATACAACGCTCCCTATGCCGCCCCCACGCTCTCCCTGCGCCCCACAGGCACCCACACCCACCCCCTCCCTGCGCCCCGCAGGAACACACCATCCCCCACACCACCCCGTGCCCTCCCTGTGCCCCCCCATGCCATCCCCTGCACCCCCTCCAGGCATACACTGTCCCTGTGCCACCCCCACGCCATCTCCCCATGCCCTGCAGGCACACAGCACCCCCCACGGCACCCCCACGCCCCAGAGGCACACGCCACCCCCCCACACACATTCCCCTGCATCCTCCCTGTGCCCCACAGGGAAAGGAACCCCCACGCCTTCCCTCATGCCCGAGAGGCACACGCCTCTCCCCGCACCCTTCAGGGACAGGCTGCCCCCCACACCACCCCCTGCACCCCCCACAGGGATACACTGCCCCCATGCAGTCCCCCATGCCCTCCCTGCTTCCCAGAGGCACACACCACCCCTCCCCGTACCACCACCCCAAGCCGCCCGCACCCCGCAGGCACACACCATTCCTCCCGTGCCACCCCTCCACACACCAGAGGCACACTCTGCATACGCACATACCATGCTACATCCCCCCACATTACACACACACACCATGCCTGGAACAACAGAAAGGCCCTCTCCTGCAGCCATATTTAGAAAAGACTAAAACTTCATGTTCCCGCCCCCAGTGTGCTGATTGATTGCCCAAGGGAGAGATTTGATTGGTTGGTAAGTTTCCTAAGGGGCCAGTCAGCACACTGGAAACGGCAACATACCTAAGAGCAATATATTTATTGTTGTTGCTGCTGCTGCTGTTGTTGTTGTTGTTTAAATCTTGAATTAAATCTTGGAGGTCCATGGCAACAAAAGATACAGTTGTCCCTTCGTATTCGCTGGGGTTTGGTTCCAGGACCCCCTGTGGATACCCAAATCCGTGAATACTCAAGTCCCATTATATGCAGTGGCATAGCAAAATGGTGTCCCTTATATAAGATGGCAAAATCAAGGTTTGCTTTTTGGATTATTATTTTTTTAAGAATATTTTCAAGCCGTGGATACTTAAAACTGTGAATGCCTAATCCGTGAATGTGGAGGGACAACTATATTTAAAGGGGGTCCCTGGTAAAGAAAGGTCAAGAGCCGGTGCTCTAAAGTATTTTCTGATAGGTTTGTGCTATGTATTGGGGTAGGTAGGTCATCCAACTCAGAGTAAAACCAGGAGCTTTTCTGGGTTGGCCCTGGATTAGTATAATTCTCTCCCGCTATGTGTATTGGCCCCATCGTTGTTGGTTTTAAAGAAAACTATTAAGGTATTTTTACTTCTGTCCATGTCTGACTAATTGTTACTGCTTATCTTTAAGAGGTGCAGCATTGGGGTTTGGTGTAGTGTTGTTTTTGTTTTCCACTTTACTGTGCCTTGGCTTGTGATGGCAATGTGGCCTGAAAGGTGATTTCTTTTTTCAACTCTTCAATAAACAGTGAAATAAAATAAAGACTATAGTGAGGACGTATAAATCAAAAGTCATGCACCAAAGATCCTGGCAATAGCCATGCACCATGGGAACCAACTTAAATCTGCCATGGTTAGAGACAGTTTTCCCTCTTGATTACAAGATGATGGGTGTGAATGGATTGGGGCCTTTATTCCACTCTTGTGGACTTCATATTGGGCACTGATGAACCCAACACACAGGACTAGATAGTGTTTTTCCATTATAAAGTAAGATAGCTTCTTAGCATTGGTATGTAATTGAGACGGGTCTGCCAAGTAAGTTACCCTCAGTTTTCGGCACACTTCCTAACAAAAGCTGAGAACTCAACATAGCAGGGACACTTTATCATTTGCAACCACTCTTACAGAATCAGCAGTTCATTCCATATTGCTGTACTGTACACTGGGTTAATTATTTACTCTTCCATCACCCCCTGTGCCGTGTTTATTCATGTTCCCATATGTCCCGCCTGGCTCAGCATTGTCCATCTGTCAGTTCTGTGATAAGAGCTGTAGAGAGTTGTGGCGTTTTATGGCTTCTCCCGATTGTAGTGTTCCAGAGAGAGGTACAATAGGTTGTGCTTTCATGTTGAGGTTTAAGCAAAAACCTTTTGTTCTCACTTACTATTTCTTTGGGGATTGGCCTGAAATGTTGCATAGCTGAGTTGGAGATTCTTTTGGCTCCCCCTACCCCTCCAGTTTAAACAGCTAATGTATCTTCTGTCCCCCCCCCCCTTTCATCCGATGGTATTTTTTCTCTTTGCTTGTTAATCTCAGTGGTTCACTTTAGTATTTTTAGACCCTGGATCTAATGGTCATATGGGCTTCCCCCTTTGGATGGTTATGAATATTTGTTCACTTCAAAATGTGATAAGCCAACCCTGCTGTGTTTGGCGGCAGTCCTGCACATTCCTCTGAGTGGGGAACCCACACTTGTGCCCCAGTGACCTGCCACCGGTTGGCCTTGGAGATATCCTCACTGCACACTTATAGTGCTTCGATAGCACTTTAACTGCTATGGCTCCATGCAGTGGACTACTAGGGATTTGTACATTGTCGAGGGACTTAGAATAGTCTCGTGAACTCCTCTGAATTCTGTAGCAGCAAATTCAAAATCCCTCTTGAAAGTACAAATCCCAGGATGCCGTAGGATGGTATCAAGGCATTTAACATGGATCAAAGCACTACAGTTGTGTACTGTAGATACACCTCTTCTTAACTGGTTCTTTTGCTCATCCCTCTTTTGCTTGCTGCTAGACCAGAATTGGAAACTGGAGTGTGGAAGTAACAAATTGCTTAATATAATTAACCTGAAATAAAATGTTCCCCCTTGTAACAAAGGCATAACTGGATTACATTTCAAAAGCAATTGAGCAAAAGGAAATGGAGTTATTTCATTAGAGCAGTGGTTCTTAACCTGTGGTCTGGGGACCCCCAGGGGTCCACAATGTCCTCACAGGGGGTCCACAAAGGCTTGAAAGCTGCTTGGCCCACCTCTTCCCTGCAGTAGAGTGGCCATGTGACAGGCACCAAGGCAAAGTCTGGCTGGCTGGCTTGGCCTGTGCATTACCATTCAATCTGCTCCAGCCACAAATGTGCAGGAAGAAACCGGAGATAAGTTTTCCCTCCCGCTCCAGTGCCTCTGAGGGAAGGTTTAATGGATGGTATGTTGTTGTTGTTGTTGTTGTTGTTGTTGTTTTAAATCTTTAGTTAAGTCTTGGGGGGTCCGTGACAACAAAATATATTTAAAGGGGATCTCTGGTAAAGAAAGAGTTAAGAGCCATTACATTAGAGTAATGATTAACTTTTCTATTCCTTTTTTAAAAAGTTACCTTGTAAGAACATTTTTACACATTTTGGCAGGATTTATTTTAGGGTTGTGCCATTCTTTTATAACTCCTTGGGCTGTTTTGAGTTATTTTTTTAAAAAAAAACAAATAATGCATAGCAACCATGAATTTTACTTTCTAAACACTATAATTAATAACAAGAATAAATTATTTTTAAAAGTAAGGTACAAAGCTCTGGCATAAAAAGTCATGTCAATTATTGATAGTTGCTGTTTGCCTTCCAGAAATGGAGGTATTTTTCTGGATATTCACAATTCACACATTTTTCCAATCTATCACATAAGTGGTCTTTCCCATTTAGGAATGCAAAGAATACTTACAGATTTTCCTATCCTTAAGAAAATAATCAACCACTGCAAAAAAAAAAATTTGCACATAACTGTATTCATTTACCAAAACATCCTTTAGATTTTGCACAACCCCATAATTTTTATGGAAAAAGTGCTGTCTTTTGCACAAAACATGGCCAAAGACTGCAGGTGGGTTTCGGGTTTTTTGGCACAAACCTGAATAAATTTTTGCAGAAAAAATCCTGAAGTGGGAAAAATCACCCCCCCAAAAATGCACAAAGATTCTCATAATCGTATGCAGCAGGAAGAAAAATTTGAAATCATTTGTTTTTGCGTGCAAAAATACAGTAAGAGGAGGCTTATATTCTTCATCTAATTTTCAGGTATATTTTCCTGGTTACTAATGCTCATTCCACACTCCACCCCACATGAATTCTAGTCTAGATCCATCATATCAAGTGGAAGGAAATTCAATAGTGAAACTCACATGTAGCTTAGTTTGGCATGTTCTATAGCAAAGAATTTATGTTCTGTCTTTTGAGAGAGGTGTGAAACATTTTCAAGAGACGTGAATACCTCTTTCATGCAGCAGGCTTTGGGGGCCAATTTTTTAAAAAACAAAAAAGGGGTTTTGTGCATGCTGTACTAATTTTATTATTTGCCTTTAGAGCACTGGTTTAAATGGTTCTAATTCTATAGGTAGTTTTAATACTATTTTAATCATAACTTTTTGTAGGCTTTTAGCTAAACATATATTTTTACCTGTAATTAATTTTATTTTTTAAACATACTTGAATTCTGTCTTTGGAGGGAAAAAAGGCAGGGTATAAATAAAGCAATAGAAAAATAGAATAGAATTTCCCATTTTTCAGAAATTGCTAGTAATTAGGATGTTTGGGATTGTTCAGGTACGAGAGTTTCGAAATGTTACAATCGCAGTTCCCAGAAACCCCTAACCAGAATAATAGAATCATAGAGTTGGAAGAGACCTCACAGGCCATCTAGTCCAACCCCCTGACCTGCAGGAATACATAATTAAAACATAAATGGCCATCCAACCTCTGTTTAAAAACCTCCAAAGAGGGAGACTCTACCACACTCCGAGGCAGCGCATTTCACTGCTGAACAGCTCTTACCGTCAGGAGGTTCTTCCTAATGCTTAGGTGGAATCTCTTTTCCTGTAGTTTGAGTCTATTGCTCCATGTCCTAGTTTCTGGAGCAGCAGAAAACAAGCTTGCTCCATCCTCGATATTACATCCCTTCAAATATTTAAACATGGTTATCATATCACCTCTTAACCTTCTCTTCTCCAGCCTAAACATACCCAGCTCTCTTAGCTGCTCCTCATAGAGCATGACTTTAAGATGTTTCACCATTTTGGGGGCCTTCCTCTATAAGAATGACCAGCAAGCATGCTGGCTGGGGGCTTCTGGGGGTTGTAGTCCAATAAATGAAATCCCCATGCTTGGTCTGACACATGTAGAAGTACTATACCAGTTTTGTCTTTGCAGTTAACCAAGAGAGAGTTGAGCTTTTGGCACTGAGCTTTTGATACATACAGGGAATGTAAATTATGGTTGTGGAAGGAGGTAAGAACAGTGCTAAAAACATAAGAAGAGCACTGCTGGATTATTCTTGGGTTCCATCTTGAATCTTACAGCAGCCAACCATTTGCCTCTAGAAGGTCCACAGCCTGGGCTTGTAGGCAGCAGGCTTTCTCCGTTTTCTGTCATCACATCTAATATTCTGCCTCAGAAAACAAATGTTGTATTTCTAAATTTCATTGGGTGGCGCAAAATTTGTACTTGGAGGAACAGTGCTGTCATATTGCCACACCCCATCTCATAGCTATACCCCTGGGCCTGTTTAAAATGAAATGTTCATGGACATCATATGACATGAGGGGGCAGGTAGTATATGGGCAGCTATACACCCAGTGAGATTTAAAAAAAAACCTTTGTTGTAATAGAAATTATACATTCTACTTATTCTTTCCCCAGGTAGGCCCCTTCCGTTCTTGGTTCCTTATCCAGAGTGATGGAAAACTCCTCTGTGGCTTCTGCCTCATCTGAGGCAGGGAGTAACCGTTCACAGGAGATTGAGGAGCTAGAGCGGTTTATCGACAGCTACGTTTTGGAGTATCAAGTCCAAGGCCTGCTAACCGACAAGATGGAAGGAGACGGGGAGAGTGAGAAAACACAGTCTAATGTCTCACAGGTTGGTACAGGATGGCATTTCGTAAAAAGGAGGCTAAACTAGAGTGATTAGGTTTTGTTTTATGTCTAATTGTTTTACCAATTGTAATAATAATGATAACAATGATGATAATAATAATATTTATTTCTTACCCACCTCTCCCTATGAATCAAGGCAGAGAACAACAGAATAAAATACAGGAACAAATAAGCACATAAAACTGTTAAAAACACGAACACCAATTAAAAATATATAACAGTATGACCCCTATAACTGTGGGGGATACATTTCCATACATACTGTGGATCCTGAAAGCCATGGATAATAGTAAACCCTATGACCCAATCATACCATAGAATTGGAGGACCTAGAAAATGGCTAGAGAGAACACCTCTCTAGGCATCTTCTAGGTCCTCCAGCACGACTCTGTGGTTGAACAGTTGCATTCAAGGTTCTGACTCTATTTTTGTCACCTTTTTTCTTTTGCTTCTTATCTGTTCTTAACTGCTTGCAGTTTCATCGGTCATCCATTGGGGCTTCTCTTTCTTTTTGGCTACAGAAAGTGTCTTTCTGCATTCTTCCCTGACAATCCAGAGTTCATCTGGTTCCCAATCAATTAGGCTCAACAGTGCAAATTTTTCACATTATCTTTAAATTCTATAGGGGTGTTCTTCAGGTTGTACTTCAGCATGGTGGTTGGTTTAGCGTTCTTCTTTAGCTATACTCTTAACTTTTGCTATTAGTAGTTCATGGTCTGTGCCACAATCTGCTCCTGGTCTTGTTTTTGCAGAGAGAATGGCACTTCTCCATTTTCTGCTTCCAGTTATGTAGTTTACTTGATGTCCATGTATGCAGTTGCTTCTTGGCTTCCTTGAAGAATGTGTTTGTGATGAACAAACTGTTGGCCTCGCAAAATTCAGTTTGTCCATTTCCTGCTTCATTTCTTGATTCTAGGCCAAATTTTCATATATTTATTCTGCTCTGTTTCCCATTTTTGCATTCCAGTCACCTAAGAGGACCTGTTTGTGTGTGTGTAATCAATTTCCTCCTGGACTCCAGAACAGAATCTTTCAATTTCTTCTTCTTCTGCCTCTGTAATTGGAACATAATCTTGGATGATGGTTATATTGATGGATTTTTCTGTCAGATTTTGCATGATATCCTTTGACTGCTTTTGCTACATCTCTCCTCACTATTAACGTCACCCCATTTCTTCTTAGGTTTTCATTTCGAGAGTAAAACACTGTGGAATTATCTGACTCAAAATGTTCAATTTCTGTCCACTTTACCTTCTCACCCCAAGTATTGCTACATTTATACATTCAATTTCTTGTTTTACTATGTCTGACATTCTCTGATTAATGCTTCTCACATTCCATGTTGCTATAATATGTGTTGTGCAGCTTCAGATTTTCCTTTCATCTCAGAGCATTTCAACAGCTGAACATCCTTTTGGCTTCAGTCCAGTTGTGTCATTAACCCCAGTGCTGCTTGTATTTGTCCTCTGCTGTACCCCAGTAGCTCATTGAGTGCATCCTGGCACTATCACTTGTTTCATGTTGGATTGTCTCATCTTAGGGTTTCTGTGGTAAAAGATCTAACAAGTGGCGCCAGTGCTTTTGTCTCTGAGAGATCCTCAGAGTTACCCTCCACTACTACTGCTGCCTAGTAGCTGTTTGGCACATTTAGTGTGGCGTGATGCTTATTCAAGAGTATATCCCCACACACCAGAAAGGAAACTGTTGTCTTTGGGGAAGGGACTGGAGACAGCATATAACACATGTTTCAGTTGTGTTTTAAACTGTTTTAACTCTTGTGTTTTTAACATAATTGGTTGTTATTTGCATTTTTAATTTTTTTGTGTACAAATAGTTTTTAGTTGGTCCTTGTTTCTAATTGGATGTTAGCCACCTTGGGTCTTGCTTTCTATATCATATTTCCGTGTCAGTCACACACACAGTAAAAACCATGCATCCACAAAACACATACCTGCTAGTCCATAGTGGTAGCCACCTTAAGTATTAAACTCTTAAGTAGTAAACTCAAGACGTAGCTAAAGGTAAACAATAAGGTAGGTGAGAAGAGCCCGGAGTAGGTTCTATTTGAATAACCTGGTTGGGGTCATCCTTCACATATGGCTAAAAAGGGGATTCAGCAGGCCAGTAACTTTTCTGCACATAGGTAGAAATCTGGCTTACATTTGGGTTTCTTTCAGTCTCAAGTCCAGTGGCAATTCTCCTGGTCATTCTGCTCCTCCGACGCTCAGTTTTAACTTCAGCATCCCTCAGACCAGTGCCACTTAGTGCCTTAATGTTTCCATCTTTTTTTAGTGGACAGCTGACTGTAATGAACAGATAGAGGGCACTGGGTCTTCCTCAAGAGGCAAGGGCATAGCACCTCATAATCAAAATCAGGTAAGGTGCATGAGATTTTTCCACCAAAAATAAGCATTCTTCATGATGGTGTCTTGTGTATTTCTACCAGCTTGCAAACCTCAAGGTTCAGATTGGTGCCTTGAACTCCTTCACAGTTTGTAAGAATTTCCAGCATAGAAACATGAGAAATTACCTTAAGCGGAGTCAGACCATTGGCCCATCTAGACCAATAGTGTTAATTCTGACTGGTGACCATGGATGGTTGGGGTTTCAAGCAGAAAGAATTCTTTCCGAGATCTACCTGAAGATCCCTGATAGTCCACATTAGTCTCCCATCCAAGCATTAACTGGGCCTGATCTTATTTAGGTTCCAAAATCAGATATGATCAGGTGTGTTCATGAGGATATGGTGGTACTGATTCAAGGAAAGATTTGTGAACACGATGTTTGGTCAGTGTTAGCAACAACACATAAACTGCCCCCCTCAAATTCACCTGAGTTTTCAGTTCCAATGTCGGATTTCTAGGTAGCAATTTTCTTTAAAGGATCACTCTGAAGGAGTTTTCCTCTGAAGGAAAATGTTGCTGCTAGAAAGGATAGAGCTATCGCTTTGCCATTTCAATTGAGTTGGAGGTAATTAATTTGAAGGCCACCCAGTTTTTCCTATGCTGTCTGTAGTTTCCTTTCAAAGCAGCTTCCTAAACAGTGTGAGCTATTAAAGTTGTTTGGAACAATTTGTACTCTGATACCTGTACTTAACTTTAAAATTCATTTGCCTTAGAACACACAACACTTACACAATTACAGCAGTTTGATAAACCCAACTGAATCCTGGGATTTGTAGTCCAATGAGAGAATTCTCCACTAAAGAGCTCTGGAGTTGTAGTTCATGGCAGTGTGGTAGAGCTGTGTAGCAGATAATTTTACATACCTCACCAAACCACATTTCAGGATTTTGTAGAATTGTTTGTTTAATTTATATCCTCCATTTCTCCCAGCGTGGGACTTAGTAAAAGTGGTGTCAAACTACTATAATGTAGATATGGTCTAAAGCCAAGACAATTTTCAGTGTGTCTGAAAATTTTGATAAATCACAACTTGTTTGCAAGGTAACTTTGCTAAACCTAAACCTGAGCTAGCTGAGAAGCAATTCTTGTATAATATTGCTGATGTTTTGCAAAATGCATTGCCTTTTTAAGTTGCTGTTTTGCAGGCAGGCTGTCTTGGAGATTTCTGCCCCCAAAGTGACTAACAAAGAAACATCTTTCAGAGTCTTAAGCATGTATGTTTACAAGAAAATCCATTGAGTTTATTCAGTCCTATTCCCACTTAGTAGAACTAAGTATCACTGGGACTTGCATCTCAGTAGACATGCTATTGTTTAGGATTCACTCAGCTTTTCATCCTTTCGTAGGTTGGTAAAATGAGTACCCAGCTTGTGGGGGCAATTAGCTAACACACATTGGAAACTGTTTAATGGAGTGTAGATGTGTAAATAGCTATTGCTTAAAACAATTCGATAGCCTTGTGGCTGAAGAGAGGAATATAAATAAAAAAAAAAAATGGATTGTGCTGTTAATAAGCTAAGCCTATCATGGCATGCAGCCATTTCCCTTCTCTCACACACCCCAGGTCAGTTCTGTAGGATTCCTTTAATCCTCTGTACCAGCATTGGAAGGCCCAGGGGTTTGAGTGTAGGGAGTGTCCAAGCTGTGAAACTCCCTTCCATGGGAAGTCTGGTTGGCCCCCCCTCCCTGCTCTCTTTCTGCTGGCAGGTGGAAATGTTTTTATTTAAGGAGACATTTTGTGATGGCAGACAGAAGTGCTTTTTTAATGGGGAGGGGGGTGTGGAGAGTTTTTATGTTAGTTTGTTTTAAATACCTTTTAATGCTGTTTAGCTTGTGCTTTTAACTTTTTGTGTTTTAAAATATCAAAGTTAGTTTAATCATATTTTAACTTTTGTATTCAGAGTTTTTAATTGTATTGCTTTTTAAGGTTTGTACACTGCCTTGAGTCCTGTACTGGGAAATAGGCAGGATATAAATACAATTAATTAATTAATAGGGAGGGGGGACTTGAACCCCCAGTAGTGTTAATTCCACAGGCTGAAGGATTCTGAGAGATACAACCCAACATATTGGCATCCAGGAGTTTGTATATTCAGGAATATCAAGTGCCGTCATCCTGAGTCACAGAGGGGCATTGGCCCTTTACTTCTGGGGGAGCCCTTCATTGCAGGAGCAAACCACTTGGCTTTGTTCAGGCCCTGCAGCTTCTCCAGGCAAGACTGTGACAGACTCGATTTGAAACCCTAGAAGGCCACAGCTTCTGGCCAGCATTACCAACACTGGATTAGATGGAGTGATGCTACGTTCCAAAAGAATTCTGTAAATTATAGCTAGTTTTGTCAGTGGAGAGTTGGCAGAAAATGAGTCTGTAGCTTGTATTTGCATTGCCCTCATGAAACTATGTGAGAAGTGGCAGCTGGTGGCTTCCATGTCAGCCGGGGGAAGTGAATCCACTCTGGATTTTAGTCTAAAGGAACCTTGGATGGCTGCTTTAAAGTTCACCTAAAGCACATTCACACATACACCCATTGACACAGAAGCCACCGGTCACTACTATGGTCAGGAAGGGGAATGAGATTAAGGGAAGAATCCAGTCCTGTGGTGGCATTAGCACTCTTCCATCCCATGCTTCTCAGTTCTCTACCACCATCTGATTTTTGAGCTTTTCATCTATGCAGCAGTGGGGAAGTCACAGTCCACAGGCTACATTCACTGGTTGGCATCCTGCTAGTGGCATAGGCAAACAAGTCAACCTAATGCCTGCATATGTCTTCCTTCCTTCCTTCCTTCCTTTTGTCTCTCTTGGCACCTATCAAAGCCCCACATCAACTTACTGCACACACACACCCAGCCATCACATGCCTGGTGGAGAGTGGGGAAGATTGGAGAAGTGTTTGGCTGTGTCTCCACAGCCAGATGCAGAGTGATGACATCATCTGCCGAGACCTCTGTGCATGATGTAATCATTTCACACCTGGTTACAGGGATATAGCCAGACACTTCACCGTTCCACCCACATGCTTTCCACCAGGCATAGAATGGTCATGGGGGTGGGATGGCGGGGAGACTGCAGCAGCTAAATGGTGAGTCCAGGTGGGATTGGTGAATGGCGAACTGTAGGGCTTGTCTATATGAGGGGGGGGATGTGGATTGATGCACACTAATGGCAATTTGTATCAGCTTCTATTTATCTTAATGTTTTTATTGGCAAGACTGTAGGCATGCAAAGCTATCTGCTTTTGCTGTTTCAACAGGCATGCTTGCAAATCAAGATGGCAGGTGTCAGTGAATTACTTGTGTTTTTATTGTCACCAGTTGTTGCTGCCAAACAGTATTTTTAAAAAAGCATATCTAAGGTGCAAAAGTGAGATATTCTGCCTAAATAAATAAAAAAAAGAAAAAAGTAGACTGTTTGTTGCTTCAGCATGCAATCACTATAGCGAAAATCCAACATGGTGGTTCCAGGCGCTTGCCTTGTTAGCAAACATGGCCCCCTGTACACGTCTGAAAATTCAGGTTTCAACTTCCACACATATTGGGAATGTGCACCAATTTGAATTGGTTGTCCCAACGAGCGGGAATGCACATTTCCTGTGGAGCTTTTTAAAAAATACGGGGAAAGCCACGAAGGCTTTTCCTATGGAGTTTTTGGTGGTTTGGGCCCCCTTCCTTCCAGATACGGCAAATTGATGTGGGATGCTATTTAGACAAATAGTATTCTTCTCAAATGCTATGGGGATTATTTTTGCTGTATAGACAACCCCTTAGTGTAATTTTACATATGATACTACCATACTATGCTGAGCCATACAGAATGCTTTTCTGTCACTGTTTCCTTCCTCGGTCTCAGCCTCATCCTGCATCTACATTGAACAGAACTTGAAACAAAATTAGAGACTGGAAGCTAATTTTTAATTTTGTACTCTTAGCAGATCATATAATCTGAGAAAGGGGCATGGCTATGGCTATCATGAAGGAGGCTTGCTGTGCTGAATTTTCTACTATATTATTGTGTCTGAATAAATGCAGAATGTTATTTACTCTATTATCCTTCTTTTGGAGAACTTCAGGGTGATATTGCCCAGGGAAAGGTCAAACAGAAGCCTCATCTCCCTTTGTTAGATTTACCAGGGTGGGAGTGCGGAATGCCAGTCAAACTTCTTTTCCAACACGCAGGGCTGGAAAGCAAATTTCACTAAGGTCTCTTTCATATTACACAGTTACAGTATTTTGGTACTGCTTGGACTGCCATGGCTGCTTCCTACAGAATCCTGGTTTGGTGAAGCACTAGAGCTCTCTGGTAGATAACTCTAAAGACTATGTTGTCGTTAATCAAGTTGGCTTTTACTTGTGGCAGCCCTATCAGTGAGAGCTCTCTGGGATACTCTGCTATGAATAGCCCTGCTAAATTCTTGCCAACTCAGGCCCATGGCTTCCTTGAGTCTATCCATTTATAATATGGCTTTCCACTTTTTCTGCTGCCTGTAACTTTAACAGGTTTTATTGTTTTTTTCCCCTAAGGAGTCATATTGTCTCATGATATATCCAAAGTATGATAGCCTCAGATTAGTCGTTTTGGCTTCTAGGGAGAATTCAGGCTTGATTTGTTCTTGGAACAATTTAAACTTTACAAAACTTCTCAGACCCATTTATACCTCACAATCCCAGGATTTCATAGGATGGAAGCACAGCAATTAAAGTGGCATCAGAGTGCTGTAATTGCATGGTATGAAAAAGACTTCATGTCTGAAGCAAGACCTAACTTTGTTAACATTGTATAGAATAATTTGATAGAACTGACATTGCTTTTCAGACATGTAGGCATTTTCCTATTCTCTGCTGATCTCTAGAAAATAAACATTTTCAGTTAAGTTCTGTTTGAACCAACAATATGCTGGCTGCACTGGGTGTACCTATGAGTTCAATAACCCAGGTTTCCCTGCAGCAAGTCCAGCTCCTAGTGTGTCCCTCCCACTTAATTTATTTTCTCCATCTCAGTTTTAAACCTCTTCCAGAAGGGAAGACAACCTGTGAATCTCAAGATGTTGGAATCCCAATTCCCACCCTCCCTGGCCATTGGCCAATGGTGGCTGTCGCTAATGGAACCTGTAATAAAATATCAGAAGCCACAGCGTGGTTTGAATATTGGACTACGACTCTAAAGACCAGGGTTCAAATCCCTACTTGGCCATGAAAATCCACAGGATGATCTTGGGCAAGTCACACACACTGTCAGCCTCAGAAAACCCCGTAATAGGTTTACCTTAGGGTCACCATGAGTCAGAAATGGTTTGAGGGTATACAAGAACAACAACAGTACAATATCAAGAGGGCCACTATTGGGTCTTCATAGAATCATAGAGTTGGAAGAGACCACAAGGGCCATCTAGTCTAACCCCCTGCCATACAGGAATACAATCAAAGCACTCCTGACAGATGGCCATCTAGCCTCTGTTGAAAAACCTCCAAAGAAGGAGACTCCACCACACTCCCAGGCAGTGCATTCCACTGCCCAATAGCTCTTACTGTCAGGACGTTCTTCAGCAGAAAACAAGCTTGATCCATCCTCAATATGACATCCCTTCAAATATTTAAACATGGCTATCATGTCCCCTCTTAACCTTCTTTTCTCCAAGCTAAACATGCCCAGCTCCCTAAATTGCTCCTTGTAGGGCATGGCTTCCAGACCTCCCACCATTTAGGTCACCCTCCTCTAGACACATTCCAGTTTCTCGATATCCTTCTTGAATTGTGGACACAGTCTTCCAAGTGAAGTCTGACCAAAGCAGAATAGAGTGGCACTATTACTTCCCTTGATCTAGACACTATACTCCTATTGATGCAGCCTCGAATCGCATTGGCTTTTTTAGCTGCCACATCACAGTGCTGACTCATGTTCAGCTTGTGGTCCACTAAGACTCCTAGATCCCTTTTGCATGTAGTGCCATCAAGCCATGTGTCACCCATCCTATATTTGTGCATTTCATTTTTACTGCCTAAGTGTAGTATCCTACATTTCTCCCTGTCAAAATTAATATTTTTTTGGCCCAGCTTTCTAATCTGTTCAGGTCATTTTGAACTCTGTTCCTGTCCTCTGTGGTATTAGCTACCCCTCCTAATTTGATGTCATCTGCAAACTTGATAAACATGCCCTCTATTCCCTCATCTAAGTCATTGAGAAAGATGTTGAACAGCACTGGGACCAAGACAGAACCCTGTGGCACCCCGCTGGTCAATTCAGGATGAAGAGGAATCATTGGTGACTACTGTGATGTGCAGGTGTACCAGCTGAATTTATGTCACTGTTCAGCCTGACTGCCTCGTCACTTACGCTGCCACCACTTTTGTGATGCAGGGGTTTTCAAATCCCACCACTGCCACCAAATAAATATCTGTGGAGACTGCAATTCCACAGTAGCCACCTTTATATTAAACTTCCCTCTTATCCCTTCCTTGGACCAAGGTTTGACTTAATCTGGATAGTACTTGTATCAGTGTGTTTAATTACAGGTTTAGCATGCCAAATAAACGTCAGTAAGGGAAAATAAATTCATGAGGAATCTGGATATGATAAACCAAACATAAATATTGATTTATTGGTTGAACAAAATAAGAGAAATGCTTTGAGCTTTGTTTCCAATCAGCCTCTATTCTTCTTAACACTTATTCTCACTGCCCATACATTCCCTCAGCTCCACTCACAGTCATACAAACATTTCAGTCCTCTCCCCTTCACATCATATCTTCAACTCTCTCTTTCAGCTGTCATCTTGTTGGAACTGAAGAAGCATCAACACTTGTTTACATCTCTCTGTTTGTGTCCCTGATATGTGTTTACTTCCTGCTTGCATGCAGAGGTCACTTCCTTCCCTTTGCAGTAAGAAGTTTTACTGTTTCACAACCCTTTTTCTCAGAAGCTAGAAGCCAGCAACATGAGACAGCTCTGCCTCGAGATGCCTTACATGCACTCATGAGAGTCAGTTCTAGGGACTCTTCCATCCAGGTTAGATAACTCTCTTCTCTCTATCTATTTTTCCTATCTAAGATGTATTCTCTGCCATAATAAATGTAAGTTCTGCTTTATAACTTTACTGCAGCATCCTGCGTGTTTTGTGTTCTGTTTTGTACCAGAAGCTCATGATGCATAGAGGCTCTACTGCAATCTGCTCAATATAAATAAGAACAACAAAAAATCCTACACATCTCTCTTTTCACTCTAGGAGACCCACACACACACCAGTTTTCTGCCACAGGACTGGCTCCTTCATGCTTTCTTCCAATTCACTCATCAACATTCCATCAGCCGCCCATCACATGCTCTCCACAACTACCCTTTGGGTTTGGTTGGTCAACCAGTTGCAAATCCACATAACATTTGCATTGTCTAGCCTGCATGCTACTAACTTTTTTTGCATGGATATCATGGGGGACCTTGTCAAAGGCCTTAGTGAAATCAAGATACATTACATCCACAGCATTCCCTTCATCTACCAAGTTTGTAACTCTATCTAAAAAGGAGATAACATTAGTCTAGCATGACTTGTTTTTCAGAAGCCCATGTTGACTTTTAGTGATCATGGCATTTCTAAGTGCTTACAGACTGTCTGTTTAACAGTCTGCTCTAGAATCTTTCCTAGTATTGCTGTCAGACCGACTGAGTGGTAATTATTTGGGTTTTCTTTCCCCTGCTTTTTTAAAGATGGGGACAACATTTGCCCTCTTCCAGACTGCTGGGACCTCTCCCGTTCTCTAGGAATTCTCAAAGATTATTGACAGTGGTTCTGAGATTACTTCTGGCAGTTCTTTTAGTAGAATCATAGAATCATAGAATTGCAGAGTTGGAAGAGACCACAAGGGCCATCCAGTCCAACCCCCCTGTCACGAAGGAAATCACAATCAAAGCATCCCCGACAGATGGCCATCCAGCCTCTATTTAAAGACCTCCAAGGAAGGAGACCCCACCACGCTCCGAGGGAGTGTGTTCCACTGCCGAACAGCTCTTACTGTCAAAAAGTTCCTCCTCATGTTGAGGTGGAATCTCTGTTCCTGGAGCTGCACCCATTGCTCCATGTTCCAGTCTCTGGAGCAGCAGAAAACAAGCCTGCTCCATCCTCAGCGTGACATCCCTTCAAATACTTAAACAGGGCTATCATATCGCCTCTAAACCATCTTTTTTCCAGGCTAAACATACCCAGCTCCCTAAGTCTCTCCTCATAAGGCATTGTTTCCAGACCTTTCACCATTTTAGTTGCCCTTCTCTGGACACGCTCCAATTTGTCAATATCCTTTCTGAATTGTGGTGCCCAGAACTGGACACAGTATTCTAAGTGAGGTCTGACCAAGTACCCTTGGATGAAGTTCATTTGGCCCTGAAAACTTGAATTCATTTATGCTAGCCAGGTATTCTTGAACTACCTCTTTACCTAGTCTATGCTGCATTTCCCCTACTGCATCATCTGCTCCATTTTCCCCAGGTTGGGCAGTGTTATCCTTTGGCGAGAAGACTAAGGCAAAGGTGTTGAGTAGTTCTGCCTTTTCTCTGTTCCCTGTTAGCCTTCTACCATCTTCTCCATGTAGCGGCCCTACCATTTCCTTGTTCTTCCTTTTCCTATGGACATAATGAAAAAATAATACTGTAATCCCTTTTTATTGTTTTTAACCTCTCTAGCAAGCCTGAGCTCCATCTGTGCTTTAGCTTTTCTGACTTTCCCCCTACATGAGCTGGCTATTTATTTGAATTCTTCTTTGGTGATTTCTCCCTTTTTCCATTTATTGTACATGTTCCTTTTAGATCTTAGCTCAGTTGAAAGTTCTTTAAACATCCATCTTGGTTTCTTTAAATACCTCCCATTTTTCCTCCTCATTGGAATTGTTTGGAATTGTACCTTCAGTATCTCACTTTTAAGAAACCCCCATCCATCATGAACCCCCTTCTCTTTTAATATTCCTGACCATGGGATCACCCCAAGTAATTCCCTAAGTTCTCTCCAGTTCCATTAGTCACCCCCCCCTAAACTAACATTCCTTAAAATCCTTTAGGTATTGGGAAGCATGAGTACTATCTGAATGTAAGCCAAACGGCTTGCTTTTTAATTTTTAATTTTTATGACCAGGCTTAGCTCCATGAGTGTGAAGGGTACAAACTGAGTAAAATTTTTAAAAGTCAGATATGAGCAATGCTCTCATTTTGCCTTTCTGAGTGAGTAAAGCTTTGGAAAATGGAAATAATTTTTACTGGTACATGGCTTAGTGTGTGAGTGTGTTGGGCTGAGATGTAAGAACTTTATTACCCAAAGCATACATTTACATTCTTCGGGCAAGCAGTGTTCCTAGAAGGATTGTCTTTGATGTTATTTTTTTTCATGCAGTGATGTGGTTATATGTTATTGTAAATCCAGTAGGGATATCCATACACAAAAGAGTTTTGAATGGCAGTAATCTTAATAAAACTCTATTGGTGTAAATTTAGGACTCCATATGTATCTCAGTGACGGCCTCTTTTCCTGAGTCTCAGCTGCAAGGCAAGAGTGAATTCCTGGGAGTGTACCAGCTTTGAACTATGAGGAAAGGATATAAATTTCTTGGTAGCAATTCCTCTGCTTCTGTTAATGATGAAGAGCTTGGAAAAGTTACTCTTATTAGACCACAACTTCCAGAATCTCCTGGCCAGCATAACTTTTCCATGCTCTGGAAAAAGACTTGAGAAGTTATAAGTGCATTATGTGGAAATTGCCCATGTAAATTTTCCTATTGATATACACTATGTTTATGTGTCAGTTTTACTGTGCAATGAATATTGGATTTAGTCTTAGATTTTTGGCAAGCTTATTCAGACCTAGGTTCTGCATGCTCACTGGAGATTACACCCAGGTAAGCATGCATAGGATTATAACCTTCCTTTTTTTTCTCTTTTTTCTTTTAAGAGACGTCAGGTAGAGAACTATGTCTAAAGTTTTGAGTTTTATTACACCACTCCCTCGAAAAGGTTGTACATGGTTATTCTCTTCTTTTCTGTATAATTTTATTCTTGCTACAAGGTCTTGTACAGTTGCTGAGTTCATATAAAGGCAGTAACACTGAAGAGTTCACATAGAAAGACTTTTGAGTCTGCAATTCATGTTAATGCTGATAACTTAGATTAGCTCTACTTGTAAGTGTATGATATCACACCTTTCTCATTCCTCCTTTCTCTTTAGGCGGTATAACACAACCCTTATCAGGCTATCTGACATAAGGGGTTGGCAGGTTTTCCCCCCTAATTTGCCAGGAACCAGTACCATATTTTTGCCCACTGACTGCAACTGGCAGCCAATGGCTTGTGGACTAGCACTCCTCCACAGACCACAACTTTCAGTAGCACTCAATGACCACAACTTTGAGTAGCACTCATATAGCAGGATCAACCCAGGAGTGTCACACCACAAAAACTGCTACAAAGAATACAACAGCACAGATTTCTGGTCTTCTTTATCTATAGTTTCTTGTATGTAATATCCTCTCTCTTGTACAATGTGGATTCACCTTCGTGTATGTACTTAGATTGTCATTAATTAGGATACTGCAGTTTCATAGAATCATAGAGTTGAATGGAATCCCAGACAACATGCTAGTGCAGGAATCTATAGCTAAAGCATCCTTGACAGATGGCCATCTTTGACAGGTGTCTGCCACATTTTCAGGTAGTCTATTCCACTGTCAGAGAGCTCTTACTATCTATACATTCTTAGCCCTCTGTAACTGTGCAGCATTGTTTCCTCTATCCCAATTCCCATACGTCATTCAAAATACGTATTTTAGTTGCAGTTTTGTACCTTGTAGCACTTTTTGCGGTGGTGTATGCTGCCTTCTGAGGGCAGTCCAAGAAGTTTGTCCAAAAAAATCTAAACACAGGCTGAATATCCCTTATCCTGCAATCGTCCAAAATCCAAAATTCTCCACATGGGTGGCTGAGATAGTGACACCTTTCCTTTCTGATGATCCAGTGTACACAAACCTTTGTTTCATGCACAAAATTAAAAATATTTTATAAATTTACCTTCAGGCTGTGTGTATAAGGTGTATTTGAAATGAATTTTGTGTTTAGACCTGGGTCCCATCTCCAAGATGCCTCATTATGTATGTGAACATACAGGTATTCCAAAGTCTAAAAAATGAAATATGAAACAGTTCTGGGCCAAAGCGTTTTGGATAAGGGATGCTCAACCTGTAGTAATTTATCTTTGGATGTTCTAGCTGTTTATTTGTTGGTTTTTTTGGACAGTTGATGGAATCCATATGCACTTGATCTGAAGCCAATTGCTTGTCATTTGTGTAAAAGGATATACAGTCCACATACAAGGTTCACTCCCATGAACAATACCCAAAGCCACTTGTTAACAACCTTGGATCTCTGGATATTGTTCATTTTCAAGTCCTAGAGGTCCAATACAAAAATGGATAAATAGAATGTGTTCTATGGCATTGTCAGAAAAGTTAACATAACAAAGGAGATTAGCAAGAGGAGAAATCAAGGAGGATAAATTTGAAGAAATTTGAAAGCTCTTTATTACTCAAGTTATACATGTGAACTCTGGATTTAACCCACCATCGTATCAAATTTTTTTCTGGACAAGTATAATTTGAAAGTTAAGAACAACGTGCAACCCATTTGTCCATACTCTGAAGATGAGTTAGATTTACAGTGATAGACAGTGATACATATTTGGCTTATTAACTAAGATTTGGGGAGGTAAGAGGAACAGGGAATTGAATGTTATAATATATCTACAAGTTAAGGAATATTTGTAATGACAAGAATGTAAATAAAAATAACTTTAAAAAAAAAATCCCAAAAGGTCCTGGCCAGCGTGGCCAATTTTAAGAAATTCAGGCTCAGATTGAAAAAGCATTGCCCTAAGTCACACTGGAGTTGCTCAAGAAAAAACCAAGCTTTTGCCATACTGCTAGGATGATGGTAGTTAATGGGCCACATTCAACAATTTCTGCAAAATGAGAAAATGTGCACATTTTATTACATAATGTGATGCAGAATTCAACTCCCTTTGGTGCAGAATTTTGATTCTCCCCCCCCCCTTTAAAATAACACTGAATATACACATGCAATGGATAAACGCATTAAAATTTAGTCAGTTATTCAGGGGTGTTTCGTAGAGAATGCAACCTGGAGTGAAAGTGGTCCAAATAAGTCAGATTTATTAACTCAGGTCATGTGAGCAATTTCAGCCTTATAAATAACCCAATGAAAGATACAAGCCTGTACCTTTTTTTAAAAAAAAACTAAGCTTCTAAATGCCCCCCTGCACTGTAGTCAGCATGGAAATGCAGAGCACTAGTTTTTTAACAGGTTTGTAAATGGAGAGCTGGTGTGGGGTAGTGGTTTGAATTTTGGACTAGGATTCCAGGAGACCAGGGTTCAAATCCCGCCTCAGCCATGGAAACCCACCAGGTGACTTTGAGCAAGACACACTTTTTCAATCTCAGAGGAAGGCAATGGGAAACCCCCTTGGAACAAATCTTGCCATGGTAGGTTCACCTTAGGGTCTCCATATGGCAGAAAAGGCTTGAAGACAGCAGCAATAACAAAGGCTTGTAAATAAATAAATCTGCTTCCTGTCCAGCAGGTTGTTAGAGAGGGAACAGAGCTAAAGGTGTAGCTAGTGGAGAAAGGCAAAATCAAGGCATTGTCCCCCAAATAAGAATTCTGCATTCCCCCTCAAAAAAATTACCTTCAGTCTCCAAATTTCTAGTATTGCAATAACTTAAAACATCAATTGAACATGTAGAAATACAGTTAAAGTACTCAAAAGCAAAGCAGGTAGGCAAAGTGATAAAGAGAACACAAACCCAGCAAGCAGATGGCCAGGTGTGAACAGTTCTCAATGTCTTACTCTCTGCAGTGTTATAAATGTGGGGGAATAGAGTTGGAAGAGACCACAAGGGCCATCCAGTCCAACCCCCTGCCCTGCAGGAATACACAATGAAAACACTCCCAACAGATGGCCATCCAGCCTCTGTTTAAAAACCTCCACAGAAGGAGACTCCACCACACTCCGAGGCAGCACATTCCGCTGCTGAACAGCTTTTACTGTTAGGAAGTTCTTCCTAATGTTTAGGTGGAATCTTTTTTCCTGTAGTTTGAGTCCATTGCTCCATGTTCTAGTCTCTGGAGCAGCAGAAAACAAGCTTGCTCCATCCTCAATATGACATCCTTTCAAATATTTAAACATGGCTACCATGCCACCTCTTAACCTTCTCTTCTCCTGGCTAAACATACCCAGATCTCTAAGCCGCTCCTCATAGAGCATGACTTCCAGACCTTTCACCATTTTGGGTGCCCTCCTCTGGACACACTCCAGCTTGTCAAGGAAATTTTTATTGAAGGGGGGGGGAAGAATTCTTATTTGGTGGCCAATGGCCTCTTTTTGCTCCCCCCGCCATAGCTACACCCTGGACAGAGCTGAGGGATGGATTTCTCCTCCTTTGCAGCAAATGGAGAAACCAAGGAGCCTGTTCATTCCCCATCAGCCTCCTCACTTACCTATGTAGAATCCTTGACCACCTGTGGCTTCCAAGGAAGTGATGAAACACAGTAGTGGGCAACATGGATGCTCAAGACAGAAAATTCCTAGGGTTTTCACCCTCCCATCATCCTTCAAAGGCATTTAATAGCTTTGGTAAGTTGTCCTTGACTAAAGTGAGCCATTTGTTGTTTCCAGGAAGATTGGGATCACAGCAGCAGTGGCAGTTCAGGATCCCGGCCTAGTTCAGGCTCCAGGCATGGGTCTGTATCAAGGTCTGGCGACCGAGGGAGAAGCAGCCAGTTCAGGCATTCAACCAAGGTATCCTGTGGTGCTGGTGGTGCTGGTGTTGCAAAATAGACTAGGAGAGCTGGAAACGGCATCTCACCTGTTGGTTGCTGCTTATTGTAGGCTTTGTCCTGTAGGGACATGATCTTTTTGCTATGTGTGTATTGGTGTGTTGTGTATAGAATCTGTGGATAAACAGGTTAGGCCTTGCTTCTCACTGCGGAACCATGTTGTGTGTGACCCAGAATTCTGCAATACAGAACTGTGAGTAGTAACTAGATACCTGTACACATTTACATGAAATGTCTCTGTTTGCTTAGTTATTCATATTCTGGGATTTAAGGGTACTGTTGGGGAATATTTTAAAGCATATTTTCAAATCCAGATTTTTATACCTTGATTTTGAGAAGTTGCATGATTATTAGGGACACTGAAAGACAGAGAGCCTGTTATCTTTTCTGAGAATAGCCCAGTCTGACATCTTAAAACTGAAATCCCAATGTTTTTTTTCCTGTACGTCTGGGATTTTTTAGCAGAAAAATTGTTAGTTTCATTCTCTTTCTCCTCACTGTTTTTCAGCAGTATATACAAAAAGAGAACAAATGCAAAATGTTGTACTTTAAAAAGTAAATCATGTGTCTAAAACAAGCAAAGAAGTACTCGTAATTACAGCAGCCACAAAAGAAAGTTCTCAACAGCTTTAATGTAGTTCTCAAACACTAGCAAGGTCCTCAACTCCTTTGTGAGGGTTCATTTGTGTAACAGTTTGGACCATTGTAATCAATAGCCTACCATAGCTCACGCCAATCTTGTGTCTTCCATATGTTTTTCCAAATAGATTTCCCAGCATTCCCAGCCAACGTGACTAGCTAAACATAGTAATTACTTTTCTACACCAAGTACGTAGGTGAATTTCCCAAAATTCACAAAGCTTCTCATCCCATTCCCTTCTAGACTTTTTTGTGTTATTCTGAAAGTTTGGCCACACCCATACACGCTAACCGTCCTAGGAAACATGGTAACCACAACTGTGATGTGGACAGCTACATAGAGGGCAAGTGAACAACAGTAGGATGGGATGGTGTAAGTGCAGCAAATGGGATGTGTATGGTCCCTTGGCCCATTTTTGAGACCCTCTCCCATTTTTAAAATTCAGAATATGCCCTGTGTACTCTCAGAATGTGAAGGCAATTTCACCGTGTTTTAGGCCCAGGTAAACCTTTCTGAAAGCAGGAAGTAAAACATTGTCCAAACCATGTCCAGTCAACCAGCCAAAGGCTTGTTACTGCACACCTTATAAGCAAAGGCAAAGCACAGTCAGATTAATTACCAAGCTAAGGAGTCAAGGCAGTGTGAAGTCAGTCACTTACTTTACTAGCAAGCAAAAACACAAGTCCAGAAGCAAAGTCCAATAAACAAGGTTCAGGTCCGGCAGAGTCTAGGTTAGTCCAGCAGAATCCAGGTCAAGCAAACAGAGTCCAGAGTAAACAAACAGAGGCCAAGTTCAACACAGAGATCAGGAACATGATGAGTAATCAGATAATTTCTGACAATCCCTGGAAGGCAGTGCCGTGTATATATAGACCAGCAGCTAATGCGGCTGCTGCTTAACTAATTGCCACTTCCTATAAATATGCTGAGACCACCTCAGGTCCTCCTTTTGTTGTTTACATGCTGTGAAGGTAGGTACAAGCAAGTTGTCTCCTGTATCTGAATGGGCAAGACCCTTTGCCAGAGTTGGTACTGATAAACCTGCATTATTTTCTGCCTCTGAGGTCTGTGACTCTGGAACATCCTACTGCTCAATTTAAGCAAGTCCTGGCATGTCCACTGCTTCAGTCTCCGAGTCAGAGTCCATTTCCAAGTTCTGGAAGCAGGGCATGACCAACATGGTGAAATTGCCCCCATGCCCACTGAGGCATATATGATGTTACCTGCAAATAATCCTCTTCCAAACAGCTTTCACCACACAACAGAAATCAGGAGGTGGCCCTTAACAGACTATACTTTGCTGGTGGACTGTGTTGGGCTTTTTTGAGTCACAAGTTGTGCAGACCTCCTGTTAATGCAATGTCTTCCTTGACAAGACATTAACATCCAACTGTGAGCCCATCCACATTATGGAGAAAAGAACTATTGCCTAAATGAGAAAAGTTCAGCCTCATATTCTTGTTGATGACCTCTTCACAGTACAGTATTTTTGAAGCTTCACCCACTAGAGATAACCAGCCTTCAAATTTTCATTTATATTATCTTATTTTTTATTTGTAACCTGCCTTTCTTCCAAAATGGGAACCAGAATGACTCCTTTTGTTGTCTATGTGCTTTTAAAATGTTGACAGCAGTGTATCTCAAGCTGTCTGAGGGGGCATGCATACTAGAAACTGGATTATTTGCATGGCTCCTTCCTATGGAATCCTGGGATTTGTAGTTTGGTGAGGCACCAGCACTCTGTCAGAGAAAGCTAAAGACCTTGTAAAACTACAAATCCCAGGATTCCATAGGAAGGAGCTATGCAAATAATCCCGTTTCAAACTGGATTATTTCTGTTGTGTGGATTTCACCTGAAACTGCCATTCCCTCCCCACCCCCGGTCAGGTAGTGGTACCGTATTTCTGTCCATTGGCTACAATTCTTTCTTTTCTGGAAACTTCTCAGGGATGAATAGCCAACAGCACAGGGGTGGGTACCAGTTCACAGTCCACCACTTGGAGTAGCATTGGTTTACAGTATAATTTCTGCGTAGATGAAAAAGAAGTGGAATAAAAACTTCTTGGCTGTATTAGAGTCAACAGTTTCAAACCTCGCCACTCCTCTCTGAGTGACAAAAGGGCAGTTTAGGAATTTTTGATTAGGAATCTTTTTATTAGAATAAGATCATTCTACTGAAAAATACACCTGACTGCAAAAGGCCGTAACAATAATGCAATTTTTTTTAAAAAAATAGGGGCTAACTACATCCTTGTTGAGTGCCCTTCTACATGTACTCTGCAGTTAGTTTCATCAAAAATCCAAGTACTAATCCCCCCCTCCAGTTTCCTATCCAAGCTCATCACATTTTCATTGGCTTAATTGGTCAAAGCCAGGATTCAGCTACAGCAAGTTACGTTGTGCTAGTTGTACAGTAAACATGTAGTCCCACTTGAAAATAATGATTTTGCCCCATTTTTCTTTCCTTAAAAAAAAAATAGAATGGCAACAAAGACAGTTCCCTGGACATGCTGGGCACAGATATCTGGGCAGCCAATACGCTTGAGTCCTTCAGGTAAGTTTGTGTTTTATGAAGGCACAATCCTTTCTGTTTAATAGTTTATAAAAAAATGTTCCTTGGTTCCCATACTTTTTTAATCATGCCACTCAAAAAAAATTCCACTGTTATTGATTGTGTTGGGAGGGAGTGTATACTTCCAAGTGCTGATCAGCTAATGCTCTAACCTCTAATGTTGGTCAGTTGAAAACGTTAGCTAGTACTGTACTTTAAAAGTAGAGCTGTGATACCACTTACATCAGTCATCTCAAAACCTTTTGATTGGCTATACAAAGGTGGTCCATTAAAATGAGCAACAGATCTATCCAACATAGTGGACTGTTCTAAAACAAATATATAAGAACTATAAAAGCTTGAGACAGCAAGTTAAAGAAAAGCAAGTTTTTGTGCAAACAAATTTTTCAAAAAAAAAGTCTCAGAGTGCAAAAAGAAAAAAGAAAACTGCACAATAATCTGGTAGTCTTGCCTGAGGAGAGAACACTTTTGAAATTATGTATGCGAAAACAAAATAAGCAAACATTTACATCCCTGTCTGATGTCTCATAGATATGTTGGTTGTATAAATCCTATCATCTCCACAAGCAGGGCATGCTGGGTCAGGATGATGGGATGTGTTAGTCCAACACATCTGGGGAAGGGTTGCCATCTTGGAAAAGGGTGATGCTCCTCTCATTGGCTAGAGCTGGAACCCTGAGTACCACAGGCAGAGAGATTCTTCCCCACAACTAGGCTAGGCAAGGCAATACTTTGTGTAGGCCAGGGGTGAACAACTATGGAGGGTGGTGGGGAGCGTTCCTCCCATTATGGTCTCCAACAGGCCACACTTTCACTCCTGAATAAGCAAGGTGATGCAAACTGCCACATTTTATCTCAAATTTTTTTGTGTTTTGGAGCCCAAAATTCAGCCCCCCAAAATCCCATTTTTTAAAAGTATCTGGGCACTTAAGGGGGTCTCTTAAGGGGCTTAAGCAAACAGGGACTCAGGGGCCTCATGTAACCCCCAGGCCACACTTTCCTCGTCACTGATCTAAACTGACAAAGCAAGAAGCTTTGTAATGCCTGCCATTTACCTGGAGAAACTGTGTGCTTCTGTTTCTTTCTGTGTTTAGAGAAGGGTCTCTGAGCTCATATACTTCTTGTTTGACTATTAGACTCGGATTCTTGGGGTTTGATGATACATCCAACCCTGGATCTCCCTGTTAAGATACACCATTAGTATGTTTAATTAAATCCAGGCCTTCTGTCCCTCATTTGCTCTCCATTTCCCCCTCCTTTCTAGTGGTGCCACCTGGGACTTGCAACCTGAAAAACTTGATTTCACACAGTTCCACAGAAAGCTCCGCAACACCCCCAAGTATCCACTTCCACACATAGACAGAGAAGGGTAAGTAACTTGTTTTCACACTGGGGTCTAAGCTTAGCATTTCAGCTTTGAAAGCTTCACGTCTTCTGAATTCAAGAAGGGAAACCTTGAATGGATGGCTGTTTAAAGAATTTCTCTAATACAAGTAGACTTCCATATCTACGGGATCCACATCTGCCTATACACTTACCCACGTCCAAAAAATATGGTTCGCTAGGCATCTTTAAAGTCTTCCAGCACGACTCTATGATATGCTTCGAGCTGACGACAGAATCGTGCTGGAGGACCCATCTTCTAAGTCATCCAGTGCAACTCCATGATATGCTTGGTCCGAAAGTCATTCATTTTAATAGGGTTCAGTACAGTATCCACAGTAAGCCCGGGATTGTGTCCACCATGGGATACCAAAAATAAGTGGAGACCCTTAATAAATATTGCAGTACATTTCGAGTCTTTAACAGCAGTGCTCCTGTTTTTCCTTTGTTTTTTCTTTTAACTTTCTTTTAAGAATTTCCCCCTGCCCATTTATAGATCCTGGAAATCACTTAATATAGGTCCTATTAGGATTTTTTTTTAAAAAATATTTTTCTTTTGATTTACCAGTCAGTCATATCTGGACAGTACCCCTTATATTCAGAAACCGCTACTTTATTTTTGAAAGACCACATTTGCTTCCAAGTGACTGGTATGCACCAGACAGCTCTGATTATTAGAAGGAATGATGATGGTACTATATGTACAGCAGTAGTGTGGTTTTTTAAAAGTAGTGTGAGGATTCATATATGTTTGCTGTATTATGTTGTCAACAACCTTGGGAGTCAAGCTACCATTTTTGTAGAGGGAGAAGTTGAGGCTAAACATTAGCAAACTGACTCAGGCTAGCCATTGTGATTTGTGTGTTTGTTTGTTTGGCCTCAGAATATAGGCTGTTTAGCAGATTTTGATGTATTTCAGTGCCAGAGCATTTCCACTTCCATCTGTACACTCCATAGCATACAGTCAGTATGTACAATATGCACACCCATCAGATTTATGTGCTGAAGTAACCTATATTTCAAGACAGAGAAAGCCAGGTTTTGCAGCCTAAATTAATTATGTGGCTTCTTTGTTTGCTTATGGGTGTTTACAAACCAGTCACATCTAAAGATTTCAAAGAGTTGAAGAACAATAATAAAACATACAATATAAAACAGTACTGTATATAAAAATGAATGAGCATAAGAGTAGGGTTGGGGGAATCTTGCCCTGTAGGTGTTGTTGGACTGCAACTCCTATCATCCCTTACCCTTGGCTATGCTAGCAAGAGCTGATGGTTGTGGAAGTTCCAACAGCATCAATAGGATCACAGGTTTCTCAGGCCAACTTAAGAATAAAATAGATAATAGGTCGACCTACACTGGGAAGCTTTGAAAATATAGTTGTGTCTAGGGGCCTGTCTAAACAAGCCCCCCCCCCCCAGAACAGAGTGACCCACAGTAAAGACAAGTTGCAGCAGCTGCGACTTGTCTTGATGGTCTTACAGCTCCCGTAAACTTTGCATGTCTTCTGTTCAAGATGGCAACCACAAGTGAATTACTCATGTTTTCAAATCTGCTGCTGCCAAACTTTTATTTTTAAAAAAACCCTATTTCCACGATATGCATAAACGATATTTCATCCTTACAAAAAAAAAAAGAGAGAGAGAGAGAGAGAGAAAAAGCAACACCCTGTTTTATCACCTTATCGATCACTCACTAAGGCAAAAATCCAACATGGTGGCAGGGGGCACTTGCCCTGTTAGCAAGCCATGCCCCCTGTGCTTGTCCAGACAATCAGGTTTGCACTTCCTCTCATATGGGAAAGTGGTTCATATCGAATCGCTTGTCCCAGTGAGTGGAAATGCACAATCCCCTTGCTGTTTTTTAAAAATTCTGGGAAAAGTTGCAGAGGCTTTACCTGTGGAGTTGTCCCCAACTTTTGCCCTGCTCCTTCATAATAAGGTGAAACAACTTGGATGGCCATTAGGACAGGTTGTCTTCTCACATTCCGTGAGAGTATTTTTGCCCTTTAAACAACCCCTACAACATAGACTTAAAATTAAGAATTGTCAGAACGTATCTAATATTAGGAGGAAGAGTACCCTACATAGTGGGTGCTACATCAGTAAAAGCCCTGCTCTGAATGACAGTGGAACATATTTATATTCTTTCTCTCACTTTCTTGCTTTTTCACCACCATCACATTTCCTGTATTTGGTGAAAATACAGGAAAGTGGTTGCTCCCAGGTTAGAACCTTGTTTGCTCCTTTTCCACGGGGAAGTAAATACCTTTGTAGACTGGCCTTTGGCAGTTGACTGATTTTGTTGGAAAGGTCTTTTAATGGGATGTACTATAATTTTATTTTATTTGACTGTAGTTTAAATGTTTTAAACCCATGGCTCTTAACCTTTTCTTTACCAGGGACTGCCTTTAAATATCTTTTGTTGCCACAGACCCCCAAGACTTAACCCAAGATTTAAAACCCTAATAATCATAATAATAAAACCTGACGATAATAATGATAATGCAATTACACCATCCATTAAACCTTCCCCGAGAGGCACTGGAGCGGGAGGGAAGACTTTTCTCCTGCTTCTTCCTGCAAGTTTGTGGCTGGAGTAGATTGAACAACAATGCACAGGCCAAGCCAGCCTTTGCCTTGGCTCCTGTCATGTGGCTGCTCCACTGTGGGGAGGAGGCGGGTAAAGCAGCCTTTGTGGACTCCCTATGAAGACATCGTGGCCCCCTACAGGTCCGCAGACCACAGATTAAGAACCACTGTTTTTATAGATTCATGTTTTTAATAAGATTGTGTAAAAATTCAGTGTGGGATGGTGATGGGAAGTGACAGCTATTTGGTTGCCAAAGAGTCTTCTGGGCCAGTTCTTTTACTTTCTGTTACAAATCTACTCCACCCTTCCTTTGAGATATTCAATATAGTGTGCCCAATTCTTTCCTCTTTTTTTTTTTTAACTCTTGAAAGGTAGGTTAGGCTGGGAGCAATCGAGTGGCCCAACAAGACCTAGTGAGTTTCTTGACTTGAGTAGAAATCTGAATCTGGGCATTGCTGGTCCTAGTGTAACACATGGTCCACCACACTGCATTACCTCTCGCATTGCCTGGTGCATTTCTGAGGCAATCTTTGCAGTTGTACAGCTAGAAGCTTGCTTAATAAAATAAACTATGAGTTTGGGTTCCTGATCACACAGACATTTGTAAGTCTATTGAATATATTCACAATTTGAAGTTGAAGGCTTTCACGGCCGGCATCCATAGACTTTCCGTGGCTTTTTTCCGGACTGTGAGGCTGTGTTATTTCTGACGTTTCACTTGCATCTGTGGTTGGCATCTTTGGAGAATGGTTGGGTAGGAGTGTGTGGGGGGGGTTATATACTGTGAACCCCTGTCAGAGAGGATATGTAAATTTGTGTATTTGAATGGCTAGTTTCTGAGTGGAGATATGCAAGGAGGGTTAGTGTCTGTTTGCTAATGGTTGGCTAATGATCCATTGTCTGCTGGAAATCCCCCTGTCCCTGGGTGGAGTTCATTTGCAAGTGTTGAGTTTTGGCTGCCAGTCTTGAAAAACACTAAAATCAAAACGCAACACTTGCAAATGAACTCCATCCAGGGACAGGGGGATTTCCAGCAGACAATGGACCATTAGCCAACCATTAGCAAACAGACACTAATCCTCCTTGCATATCTCCACCCAGAAACTAGCCATTCAAATACAGTTGTCGCTCCATATTCACGGTTTTGGCACTCACGGATTTAAGTATTCACGGATTGAAAATATTCTTAAAAAAATAATCCAAAAAGCAAACCTTGATTTTGCCATCTTATATAAGGGACACCATTTTGCTATGCCATTGCATATAATGGGACTTGAGTATTCATGGATTTTGGTATTCACGGGGGGTCCTGGAACCAAATGCCACAGAATGTGAAGGAACAACTGTACACACAAATTTACATATCCTCTCCAACAGGGGTTCACAGTATATAAACCCCACATACACTCCTACTCAACCATTCTCTGAAGATGCCAGCCACAGATGCAGGCGAAAGCCATTGGGGTGTCACCCTCCTACCCCAACATACTGTTAGCTCCTGTGTGAACAAATTGAACAAACTGTACAGACTTTACTTTGCTTTCAAAAACCCATGCTGCACACGTCTTCTTTCCTATTCTATCCTTCTCCATTACTGAAACATTGAGGGTCCATAGCTTAGGTGAACAGTTGTTTTAAACTCAGTGGGGTCGTTTATATGAGAAAAAATAATGCACATACCTGTGCATTGCGGGCAACTCACAGCAGCTTTCTTCCATCTCAACGGCATTTTGCTAAATTCTAGTGCATGCGAGGCTCTCCAAATTGATGTCCACATGGCCTCTTGGCAGCTGTGTTTTTTGCGTGGTGGGCTGACAAGGAAGGTGAATGGGACTGTGGCAGTGGTGGCGCAGAGGGCAGCCGCAGGGAGGGAGAAGAGGAGTCATCCTCCCTTCCCTGATCCGTTCACTGATTCTTCCTCTTCCCCTCCCTGGGGCTGCCCTCCATGTTGCAGGGTCCCTTCTGTCAAAAAATAAAAATACAGTTGTCCCTCCACATTTGCGAACCTGACATTCGCGGTTTTGGTTATTCGCGGTTTTGGGAGGGCCCCCCCGGGCCCCCCAAAACCGCGACACGGGGCCTCCAGAGGCCCCGTGACAGACCTGGAGGGCGCGGGGAGGCCGGGGAGGCCTCCACGGGGCCCCCGGAGGCGCTCCGGAGGCCCCATGAAGGCCTGGGGAGGGGTGGGGAGGCCTTCGCGGGACGCCCGAAGGCCCTCCGGAGGCACCGCGAAGGCCTGGGGAGGGGTGGGGAGGCCTTTGCGGGACCCCCGGAGGCCCCGCGAAGGCCTGGGAAGGGGTGGGGAGGCCTTCGCGGGACCCCCGGAGGCCCTCCGGAGGCCCCGTGAAGGCCTGGGGAGGGGTGGCGAGGCCTTCGCGGGACCCCCGGAGGCCCTCCGGAGGCCCCGCGAAGGCCTGGGGAGGGGTGGCGAGGCCTTCGCGGGACCCCCGGAGGCCCTCCGGAGGCCCCGCGAAGGCCTGGGGAGGGGTGGCGAGGCCTTCGCGGGACCCCCAGAGGCCCTCCGGAGGCGCCGCGAACGCCTGGGGAGCGGTGGGAAGACCTTCGCGGGACCCCCGGAGGGCCTCCGGAGGCCCCGTGAAGGCCTGGGGAGGGGTGGCGAGGCCTTCGCGGGACCCCCGGAGGCCCCGCAAAGTCCTGGGGAGGGGTGGCGAGGCCTTCGCGGGACCCCCGGAGGGCCTCCGGAGGCGCCGCGAAGGCCTGGGGAGGGGTGGGGAGGCCTTCGTGGGACCCCCGGAGGCCCCGCGAAGGCCTGGGGAGGGGTGGGGAGGCCTTCGCGGGACCCCCGGAGGCCCCGTGAAGGCCTGGGGAGGGGTGGGGAGGCCTTCGCGGGACCCCCGGAGGCCCTCCGGAGGCCCCGCGAAGGCCTGGGGAGGGGTGGGGAGGCCTTCGCGGGACCCCCGGAGGCCCTCCGGAGGCCCCGCGAAGGCCTGGGGAGCGGTGGGGAGGCCTTCGCGGGACCCCCGGAGGCCCTCCGGAGGCCCCGCGAAGGCCTGGGGAGCGGTGGGGAGGCCTTCGCGGGACCCCCGGAGGCCCTCCGGAGGCCCCGCGAAGGCCTGGGGAGCAGTGGGAAGGCCTTCGTGGGACCCCCAGAGGGCCTCCGGAGGCCCCGCGAAGGCCTGGGGAGGGGTGGGGAGGCTTTCGTGGGACCCCCGGAGGGCCTCCGGAGGCGGCGCGAAGGCCTGGGGAGGGGTGGGGAGGCCTTCGCGGGACCCCCGGAGGCCCTCCGGAGGCCCCGCGAAGGCCTGGGGAGGGAGGGAGGGCCGGGGAGACCTCTGCGGGGCCTAGCAAGGCCCCGCGAAGGCCTGGGGAGGGAGGGAGGGAGGGCCGGGGAGACCTCCGCGGGGCCTAGCAAGGCCCTGCGAAGGCCTGGGGAGGGAGGGAGGGCCGGGGAGACCTCCGCGGGGCCTAGGAAGGCCCCGCGAAGGCCTGGGGAGGGGTGGGGAGGCCTTCGCGGGACCCCCGGAGGCCCTCCGGAGGCCCCGCGAAGGCCTGGGGAGGGGTGGCGAGGCCTTCACGGGACCCCCGGAGGGCCTCCGGAGGCCTCGCGAAGGCCTGGGGAGGGGTGGGGAGGCCTTCGTGGGACCCCCGGAGGCCCTCCGGAGGCCCCGCGAAGGCCTGGGGAGGGAGGGAGGGAGGGCTGGGGAGACCTCCGCGGGGCCTAGCAAGGCCCCGCGAAGGCCTGGGGAGGAAGGGCCGGGGAGACCTCCGCGGGGCCTAGCAAGGCCCCGCGAAGGCCTGGGGAGGGAGGGGAAGGGGAGTAGTTATTCGCGGATTTTTCACATTCGCAGGGGTCCGCGGAACGGAACCCCCGCGAATGTGAAGGGACGACTGTAAAATGATAAAGCACATGATCATGCCTGCGCAACGCCAACCAATCAGGTGGTCTGTTCTGCCCCCTCCAGACTGTGCAACAATTTGCTTAGTTGTCTTAATGGTTGAGGGTGTGCATTTGCCTTGGAGATTTTTAAAAGCTCCAGGGAAATCCCCAAAGTCTAAAATGGTGCTGTTTTTGTGATTTTTTGCCCCCCTCCTTCTGAATACCATGATTCAACATGGTATCTCATTTAGACAGTTGGAATTTTCCAGGAATTCTGTTAGGATTATTTTCACCGTTTAGACAAGCCCACTGTGTACTAGGTTTTGGAATCATTTCACATAAAAGGCCGCAGGTTTTAATTCTGCTGGCAAACAACATTAAGCCCGATTTTTGCTGCTGCTTCAGAAGCAATTCAAGTACTGTACACGACTAGGCGAAAGGGTTACATCTTTCCACTATGTTTGATTTGTTTCATAGAAAGCCATAGTGCATATTGTTTAACTGCAGTGTGTACCTTTCACAAAAGTGGAATCCAAGCTGCATTAACTGCTATTTTTATTGCACGGCACTTTTTAGTCATCAGCGCGCTTGCAGAAAGCACGGGATGTGTCCTTCCTGAATCTTCGTTTGTGAAGTAAAGCCAGAGAGACTAGAACACAGAGCCAGCATGGCATAATGGTGTGAGTATAGGACCATGACTCTGGAGACCAGGGTTCAAATCCCTGCTCGGCCATGAAAGCTCACTGTGTGACCTTAAGGCAAGTCACACACTCTCAGCCCTCAAAAAACTGTGGCTTAGAGTCACCATAAGTTGGAAACAATTTTCAGACACACAACAACAGCAAACTGCAACATAGGTGCCACTTGGTTAAGGCATTAACCCCTATTTTTATTAGGCTCTTGTTTAAAGAGATTATAATTAGCTTGTCTGGCCTTCTGTACTGGCTAGAAATAGGTATGTGTGCTTCCATGGGCATATCTATCCTCAAGGCTTAAAAAGGCTTAATGGGAATTCTCCCTTCCTGTACAATGAACTTTGAAAATTGCAGTTCAAAAGCACAAGTAGGGATCTTGAATAGAGTAAGATCTGGAATTATCATCCTGACCAGACTGCATATCCCATTCTCAAGCGGAGGCCATCACAGCTAGACTGGAATAAAATGAATGCAGGCTTGCAGTGTAGTTATTCTCAGAGCAAAATTACCTCAAACTCCTGGCCTCCCAACGCAAATCTAGAATATTTTTGTTACAGCTTTTTATGGGTATAGCAACTCTGTGATCAGTTCAGGAATGGTGACAGAAAACACAGATGGTGAAGTAAGAGTTTCTCTCTCATGACCAGTCAGATATTAATTTCATCCATCGCTCACAGCCCACTATCACAGGGCTAAGAGGAAGGGCACAACCCAATTGCTATCTTATGTATCCATTTCTCCTGTTCTGTAGTTTCTGTTGTATAAGATGTATTCCATTCAGTTTTGTACAGAGTCAGGGATTGCAAGGTTGAACTGCTGGCCCATTTTGATTAGCAGAAATGAGATTTCATTTGATGCGTGCACATACACAGCATCCCTGTTTGCTTATCTGAAATCTTCACACTAGCAAAGCAGGAAATGGATTTTTCCAGCATCAGTGTACTGTTGTTAGCTTATCCCTGATGTAACAAAAAGTTTTCTGCTTCTAGGGTTGCCAGATGAAATAAAGGACAGGGCTCCTGTCCCTTAAAAGGTTGTATAGAAGAGGGAATTTCAGAAATTCCCACTTCTATCCATCCATCCATTAAAGGGGCAGGAACCCCCTCCCTTATTTCACCTAGCATCCCTATCTGCCAAGGCTTTGTCTTGGTCAGGCAATTAAGATCGATTGGCTCTACAAAAGATCTGTTCCTGGTGAGACTTAAAACTGCTTGAACAACACAGCTGCCTGCCTTGGGGATTGTCTAAATGGCAAAAATACTCTTCATAGGATTCGAGGAGAATGTGATTTGTCTAAATGCCATCCTGCATCGATCCACCTTATCCGGAAGGAAGCAGTGGAGGGGAAATCCACCAAAAACTCTGCAGGAAAAGCCTTTGCAGCTTTTCCTGAAGTTTTTAAAAAGCTCCATGGGGAATGCACATTCCCGCTTGTTGGGATAATCAGTTCATATTCATTCGCATTCCCAATAAAAGTGGAAGTGGAAAGCTGATTGGTCGGATGTGTGCTAACAAGGCAAGCGCCTGGAACTGCCATGTTGGATTTTCGCCTTAGTGGTCATGTGCTCAAGAGATGAAACAGCTCTTTTTAAAATTTATTTAAGAGAAATATCACTCTTCTACACCTTAGATATGCTTTTTTTTTAAAAAAAAAAACTGTTTGGCATGGCAACTGGTGAAAATAAAAATATGAGTAATTCACTCGCACCCACCGTTTTGATTTGCAGGTATGTCCGTTGGAATAGCAAAAGCGGATAGCTTCACGTGCCTGCAATTTTGCCCCAAACCCCTTAAGACAAATCGAAGCTACTCCAAATTGATGTTAGTGCGCATCAGTCCACATTTTTTCCCCTTGTATAGACAACACCTTAGTGGACTTTCCATGGGTGATGGATACAGGGACTGTCATGATGAATACCTGCACTTTGAAATTTGCTACTACACTGTTAGTTCTATTGCATGTGAGCATATACAGTACATGCTATTGCCAGCCAAAGAGATGTTTGGAGGCATACAAAAGTAATTTCAGAAAATTGGTCCATATTCAGAACTGTTCTGAAAAACAGTGTCCTAACGTGGAAAAACCATGCTATTGCAGTATCACCCTTGTTTTGAGAGCTGGCAGAGCAACACACAACATGCAGTTAGCTGGGATTTGAAAAGATGTAATTGTTGCTATAAATTTGCCATTTTGAAAATGAGGCGGCTCACCTCATTGTTGTTATCTCCAAAGTGAGATTTTGGTGTTGCATGTGGTATCCCATGTTGTCCTCCCCAAAATTTGTTCTAGCACATGTGAAGGATTTTCATGGCAGTTGTAGACAGAGCTTTCTTAACAGATGAAAGCTATCTGCCAGTAGATGGAAGTCCTATAATTTGAAGAAATGGCTGATGAACCTTAGGCATTTGACTTTGTGTTGACATGGAAGTTAACTACTTGGATATATGCATTTACAAAAACTACTTTATCACGAGATAAGGAAATTCTGCCTCACCAAATACTGTCCACAAGTGCACAACCTGCCACCCAAGGGCCACATTTGGCTCCTGAAGAGTTTTCAGTGTAGCCTCCAGGAGTGCCCTAACCACACTGCTGCTGAACACTCCCCCCCCCCACACACACACACCATTTTTGTTGACTTCATTTGACTCTTTTATTCCCTACTTCTAGTGGTAGAAAAGAAAGACCAACCTGTATCAGGACCGTGGGAGTGGGGGTAGTGGAGAAAAGGTTGTCCTCCCCCCTCCTCCCCAGGAATGAAAGAGAGCTCTGTAGCTGGCATTCTCCTTAGTGGCATACACAGATATAGGTTAATCTTATGCCTGTGCATGTCTATTTTTGCTTAATACGGAGGCTGGTATTCCCTTCCTCACTCTCTAGCAACCTAAACCCATCCACCCACCCACCATAGGCGTAATATACAGCTTCTATAGCCAGCCATCCCCGCAACTCCAAGTCATTCCATGCCCGGTGGAGAGCTGGGGATGGGATCACATGCGGGTCTGGCTGTGTCTCCATAGCCAGATGCAAAGTGATTGTATCAGCCACTATGTGTGCTGTGTAAATGCCAAGTGGGAGTGGTTGCTTGATTTATTAGCAGTATCAATTTTGCATCACTGCCTGTCTTAATGTGAAACTGACATGCCTCTTGTCCTGAGTCATGGTAAAATGGATTGTAAGACACAAAAATAGAAGCTGGAACCCAGAGAAGAGGAAGAAAATACCTTGTCGTGGATCAGCAGTTCTCTGTCACAGTTTGAGAAAGACTCATCTGTTGTTGTTGGTTTTCTCCTGTGTAAGTCGTTTTCTGTAAGCACATGTACAAATTCATTTTCACACAAGATTTAATTCACTCTTTTGCCTTTTGTTCTTGACTTAGGATTGGAAAAGGTAAATGCGAGGATGGAGATGGTATCAACCTGAACGACATAGGGAAGGTTCTTCCAGCTTGGCAGGTAAACATCCCACCCACCCCACTCTGTGACTGACCTGAGGCATGTGTAACATTTAGTAATGATAAGAGTTTTTTAATACCACCTCCCCGCAACAAAAAAAATCCTCCCAAACAGCACAAAACTGAAATGCAGTCTGAGGTCCTGTCCAAATGGTGAAAATAATCCTAATTGAATTCGAATGGAAGGTGATCTGTCTATGTGGACATTCACACTGATACGTCTCATTCAGAAGGAGGCAGCCAAAGCTACCTTAAACTCCATCAGGGCAGTCTTCGAGGCTTTTCTCTGAGTTTTTAAAAAGCTCCATAGGGGATGTAAATGTGCAATCGTTAAGACAGTTGTACTCGTGTTGCTGTGTCAAGGCAGAGCAAGCTGATTGGCCGGATGAACATGGGGAGGCTTGCAAACAGGGCAAAGCGCCTGCTGCCACCATGTTGGATTTTCAGCTAAGCAAAAGTCGGTAAGTCGATAAATGGCAATCTTTTACTCTCTTTTATATATAAAGAGTATCACTTGTGCGCACCATGGTGAATTTTTTTTTTTTAAAGTTGGCAGCAGCAGATTTAAAAGCATGAGTAATTCACTCATGGCCGCCATCTTGGCTAGGGGACATGCGAAGTTTAGGGGGGCTCTATTTAACCATTAAGACAGGTCCCAGCATTGCGAATTGCGATTTCTTCAGAGGCGATTGTATCCCGCCCCCCTCATATAGATAGGCCGAGTCTTCTGACAATCCATTCCGAGCCCCAGCTAGTGTTCAGATCCTGCACTGGAACGCTTGCTATGTCAGTTCAGCAATTTCTAACACTTGAGACCTTTTGAAAAGAGGGGCATCTAATGAAGGAGTTGTTTGAACCAATCTCTAGCCTGAGTTATTGCCTTACACCAGCTGCCATTTTGGCAGCCTCTAGGCCCCTGTCCAGGCAGGAGCAGCTAATGGCTTCCATGCCAGTGAGGTGCCAAATCCACTCCAGGTTTTACTTTAAAGTGGGATGGAGAGTTAGCGCATTGATGGCAGAAAACTCAGAGGGAGCCTGATCGAACATAGGCTAGAACCGTTGGAGGGCTTACTCTGTGGCAGTGGTGGCAGCAAAGAAATCATTTTTATTTAAGCAGGCTTTTGAATTTTGAATTTTATTTATGGAGCTGTAGTGAGTGTGTAAGTGGTGTGCTGTTTTAACCTTTTAATCTTTTATTAAAACTATGTTTTAAGTGGTTTTTAACTGTCCTTAAGCATGTTTTTAATAATACTGATATTTAATTCCTTTTTAATTTTTGTAAATTAATGTTTCAGTGACATCTTTCTAAATTATTGTAAGCCACCTTGAATACCATTTTTGGGAGAAAGGCGGGACCTAAATTCAATAAACAAACATATTCTTCTCTGCTACTGTTGTGTCTGCACAGTGTCACCCAGCAGAGTTGTCTTGAGTGGCCAGGGGCCTTTTACATTCTGCCCCACAGGAGCATCATGTAGACCACTCAGTGGCCCTCTGTGAAGAGTTTGCACAAAGCTTTGCAGATAAAATCTCTTGGATCCCATCTGACTTAGATGCTGTACTTGATACAGATCCTGTGGGTATAATTTTGGATCCTGCTTGTCCCAGATTAATGGATGCATTTCAGTTTGTGCAGGCTGAGGATCTGGACGGGATCCTTGGATGGGTGAAAGCCACCACATATGCATTGGAGCCTTGCCTTTCTTGGCTTATAAAAGCAGCCAGAGGGGGACTGGCTGAGAGGATGATGGGTGTAGTGAAAGCTTCTCTGCTGCAAGGCAGAGTTCCATCCTGCCTAGAAGAAGCTGTGGAGAGGCTCCTACTTTTAAAAAAATTGATTAAAAAACCACTGGATAACTACCGGCCATTTCCAATATTTCTTTTCTGGGCAAGATTGTAGAGCATGTGGTGACCTCCCAGCTCCATGGGTTCCTGGATGAAATGGATGATCTAGATCCATTTCATTGTGGCTTCAGGTCTTGCTACGGGACACAGACAGCTTAGGTCTTATTGGTGGATGATGTACACAGGGAACTGAACTGGGGGAGTGTGTCCCTGTTGGTTCTGCTGCACCTTTAGTGCCTTCCAATGTCATTGACCATTGTGATGAAAAGGCCGCTCTTTTAGCCAATCTCAGAGCAGCAGGTGCCCAGCCAATAGGAAGGCAGCTGGGCACGGCTATAAAAGGGGCCTGACAAAGAGTTAGAGGGGGTTAATTGTTTTGAGGTTTGACTGGAAAGAAAGAGTTACACCGAAGGGAGGGTGTGCTCTTAGAGTTCCTGAGGGAACTTTTCAGTCTGTTGACCACAGAAGGGTCTTAAGGGTCCAGAGAGGGACTGAATAGACTTGGAGAGTCTAGTAGGGAGAGGCTCAGAGCAAGTCAAGTATATAAAGGGGATTTAGGACTTTGTTCCTGAGTTAGTAGTGCTGGTGTGGCTAGATTGATGTCATTATTTTAAAAGGAATCTGATGTAACTAAGCCATAAGAAGATTAACAACTTTAATACTCAACTACGGTTTATTTGTTTTATATTTTTCAATAAACTTTTGTTAGAGTTTAAAGCTGCTTGGCCTCCATTTAATTTAAACCACACTACCTGATATCAGGGACACAAAGGGCTGTCCCAACAGAAAGTGGTTGGTGCTTCACACATTCTTTTGGGGTAGTAGTGGGATGCAAGAGAACCCACAGGACTGCCATCCTAAAGCCAGAGTGTTAAGGTGGTGGGTTGACTGTGTATGGGTCACCACAACCATGAGCTGCCTCTCCAGGATGTGACTTGGGGTCACTGTTTTGCAGTGGTCCCAGTCCTTTCTTGGAGGGTCAAACTCAGAAGGTGGTGCTGTGGGATTCCTGTTTGAACCCATGGCCATTGGCTTATGGGGTCCCCCAGGGTTCAGTTTGTCTCCCATGCTATTTAACATCTGTATGAAACTGCTCAGAGAGGTAATCTGGGGTTTTGGGGTTGGATGTCACCAGTATGCTGGTGATGCCCAGCTCCTATCTCTTCTTTCCATCCAATTCCAAGGAAGCTGCCTCTGTACTAAACCAATGTCTGATGTTGATAATGGACTGGATGAGGGCAAACAAATTGAAAGACAGACAAGGCAGGAGTGCTCCTGGTCAGTTGAAAGGCAGATCAGGGAACAGGGATTCAGCCTGTGTTGGGTGGGGTTACACTCCCTCTGAAATCTCAGGTTCGCAACTTGGGTGTGCTCCTGGACTCAGATCTGGGCCTCGATGCCCAGCTTTCATTGTTGGCCAGGAGTATGTTTGCACAGCTAAAACTGGTACATCAGCTGCACCCATTCTTTGAAATGTCAGATCTGGCTGCGGTGGCACATGCTTTGACTACATCCCATTTGGATTACTTTAACACGGTCTACATGGGGCTGCCTTTGGAAACTGTTTGGAATCTTCAGTAAGTCGAAAATCCTGCAACCAGGTTGCTGACTGGGGCAGGTTATAGGGATAATATAACCCCTTGCTGAAACAACTCCACTGGCTGCTGATCTGTTTCTGGGTAGAATTCAAAGTGCCGACTATAACTTTTAAAGCCCTACACAGATTGGGCCCAGACTATGTAAAAAATTGTATCTGCCTATATGAGCCTGCCCATGTTCTAAGATCTGCTGGGGAAGTCTTTCTCTCAGTCCCACCACCATCCCAGGCACATCCCGTGAGGACATGAGAGCGCGCCTCTTTGGTGGCTGTTCCCAAGTTATCGAACTCTCTTCTCTGGGAGGTCCAGTTGGTCCCCTCTCTGCTGTCTTTACACCTGTAGGTAAAGACTTTTTTTTAAAAAAAAGTAAGGAAGCTTTTGGTTTTTAATGTGTTGTGGCAGATGAAGCTTTTTAATGGGAGTGGTTTAGTGTTTTTATCTTAAATTTTAAGTGCCTTTTAATGATGTTTTTAACTTGTTTTAAACTTGTGTTTTTAAATAGAGATTTAGTTGACTTCTGTTTTAACATTTGTATCAAGAGTTTTTAAAAATTGTATTGTACTTTTAAAAGGTTGCATGCCTCTTTGGATTCCATACTGGGAGAAAGGAAGGAAAATGAATAAATAAATAAACAAATAAGATTTTTTCGAAGGTGCTGGACCTGACCCCACCCCCCAAAAGATTCAGCATTGCATATAGCTTGTTAAAGTTCAGGCTAAAACCCAGAGAAAATTCACCTCTCCCTCCCTGACATGGGCAGAGCTGCTAGCCACTGCATCCTAGATGATGGTCTAGATTTTTTACACAAAAAAACACAGTTGCTGCTCTCAGGAGCAATGATTCCACATAGAGTAAGGTGTGCTTCCTGCCTTGTTCTAGAAGAAAATCTGTGTCTCCTTCCCATTGACTGTGTTCCCCCCCCCCAAACCAGAACTGACCTACCAGGCATGTTTATGGTCCCATGAAAGGGCTGGCATGATCCCCAGAGGGTTCTGGGGCTGAAAAATGCTTGCCCAACCTTACCCTAATAGTGAGACAAAAGAACAACCCCAATGGTCATGCTGGCTGAGGATGATGGGGATTATAGTCCAAGAGTTCTACAGAGAAGCAACTCAGGAAGGCTGCTTGTGATTTAATTTCCCACCCCCCTCAGTCAGCTTCACAAACAGATGTTGTGAGAGCCCCTCACCCAAGTCAACCAAGTAAGTTAACTTCTTAGACTCCACTGGATTTTAGCTCTACCCCACAAACACTATCCTCTGCCAAGTGGATATGATTTCCCAGCCTGATGAACTGTCATTCCTTGGCCACAGGCCTCAAATTGTGTGATTAGGATGAAAGGAAGGCAGAGTGTGGAAAGAGCCTCTCCTTATAATGTTTTGGGTATCTAAATAATATCCACATCATAAAAGCCAAAAAACATATCTACTACAAATTTTAATTGCTGCCTTCCTCAGACTGGTGCTCTTTGGGTTTCTTTACTACAGTTCTTGCCAATCTGAACCAACATGTTTGGGAAAGGCTGCTACATTGCTTTTATGCCAGGTGAATTCTTGTAATTCGGTGGCCAAGCTCAGTATCACTTGATACAGCATAAAACGTTTGCAGGTGAAACTATACTACAGTTTCCTCTCACCACTCCCAGGACTCACCGTTTTGGTGCAGCAGCCCCCCTCCCATGACCCTGCAGTGGCTGACGTTGTGTGGGGGCAACGTTGGAGATGCACCTGGCCATAACCAGATGCAGACCGATGCCATCCGCTGTGATCTGCCAGGGTCTTCCAGACGATGGAGACGCAGCCATACACATCTCCAATATTTATTATTTATTGTATTTATTTATAACCCCCTTTTCCCCAAGGCTGGGACCCAAAGTAGCTCACATTTAAAAAAAAAACACATTTAAATCATCTCTAATCCGCCCCCCCTGCTCTCTGTCAGCCACTGAATGGCCAGGGAAGAGGGGTGTAGCATAGCAAAACAGCAAACTCTCAGGGGATTTGGTCATTGCAGGGGAAATAAGAGAATACCAAACTCCACAGTAACCCAAATAAGTCATAAGCAAGCGTGTGTTGGACTTGGTTTGCATATGTCCCTAACAGTTGAATGGCCGTGCTGTGAATTATGATCAGTGACTGCTACTCTTCCGCACAGAATGAGCAGGAAGGTTGAAATTGTTTGGGTTTGTGGAATCTATATTCCAAGTGTGGGGAGAATGTGCCCCTCCAGATGCTTTTGGATTGTAACTCCCATCAGCCCTAGCCAGCATAGCCAATAATCAAGAACGCTGAAAGCTGCAGCCTAGCAATATTTGGAGGGCCACACTTTGCCCAATTCTACTACAGGTCTCTCCCCATTTACATGGGATTGGTACCTGTGGTTTCACTTATCTGCTGTCAGGGGAGAGGTCTCTCTAGGCACTTGGAGGACCATAGAGTTGCGCTGGAGGTGGTCTCTCTGGGCATTGGGAGGTTCTCTAGCATGACTCTGTGGTCAACTTCCACTGGAAGTTGACCATAGAGTTACACCAGGTGCCTAGAGAGGCGTCTCCTCTCTAGGCATTTTCTAGGTTCTTCAGCACAATTCTATTGTATTCATGGTGGTTTGCTATTATCCACAGCTTCACGTACTTACAGTAAGTCCAGGAATGTATCTCCTGTGGATATGGGGAGGGGTGACCTGTATATTCAAAGTATATTTTATACAGTAGACCCCCCATATTCACTGATTCATTGTCCACTGATTCAGTTATCCACAGAACACAAAACAGCACACCTATCATAGTCTTCCTAGAAAATGTGTCCTCTCTAGCCATTTTCTAGGTCCTCCAAGGCAACTCTATGCTATTTTAAACCTGAAATCCCATTATTTTCTATGGCGTTCGCTAATATCCACAGTTTTCGGTATCCATGCAGCTCCCCAGAACCAATCCCCAGCGGATATGGGGTCCTACTGTATTGCAGTTCAATCAGAGCAGAATGGTTATTTCCAAACTGACTGTTCGCCATCTGCTGGCCACAGGTGTAAGGGCACCATCTTGCACTATTTTTCATTCACAGAACCTGTGTGCTCTCATTTATATAGGTGGAGTCAATTAAGTGGTGACATCTGCTTCCTTTCCAAACTTGAAAAGAAAATAAAGTCACTGAGCATCAAAAGCTTTTTTCAGTGGTGTTGACAGGTTTATAGATGCTCTTTTTATGGTGGGCTTTTCTAGTTTATGGGTGTTTTATAGCTAGTGATATCTGTTCAGGAAGGTTATACAGGAGTAGCTAGCCAATAGATGACTTGGCAGGCAGTAATTGGCTTGATTTCAGCACCTAAGCTAAGAAACTTTCAGATCTAGGCTCACAACCTCTGTTTATAACTTTGGAGAATTGTTGGTATACAGTCATGTTCTGAGAGATAGGCAAGTGTTGTTTCCATCTTCAAAAGTTGCAGGGGGAAAAGAATCCACATAACTACTGACTAGTTGCCTCGCTGTAGGCACCTTGAAAGTTTTGAGAAGTGATCACTAAGCAATCAGTTTGTGAGCATTTGGAGAGAAATGCTGTGATCTCAAAGAGTAGGTTTCTCAAGAACAGGTCATCTCTGGCTTATTTGATTTCTTCTTTGATAGTTTGGTAGATCAGCGGGATTCAGTGGATATAGTATATCTTGGTTGCAGCAAGGCTTTTATAGATGTTCCTCATAGTATTCTTGGCTGTTAAAATATGGCCTAGATGCTGCTGCAGTAAGGTGGATTTGTACCTGTGTGTGTTCATCAACAGCTACTCCTTAAAATACCAACCTTCTATCTACCACAATCCCAAGGTATCTTTCTTGGTTAGTATCAGTGTATATTTGAATTTGGTGTTTATTTTTTGCCCCAATATACATAACTTTACATTTTCTTACAGGGAATCTCATTTGACCATTTTGAGGCCCATTCCCCTAATTTGGAGAGATCCTTTCACAATCCAGTTTTGTTCTCAACATCTGGAATAAATTTGCATCATATACAGTCTTGGCCATTTTATTTAACTTACCCTTAGCCTTAATTCCAGGTCATTTATGTACAAGTTAAAAAACACTCATCCTAAAACAGGGCTCTGAGGGTCCCCACTGTTTATGTCCCTCATTTTTGAAAACTGACCATTGATCCCTACTCTGTATGCCCTGGGTTTTTTTTGGGGGGGGGGTGGCCACAAGAGGAACTCTCCTTTTATCTCATGGCTGCTAAGTTTGCTCAGGAGTCTTTGGTGAGGGACTTTGTCCAAAAACCTTTTGGAAGTGTGTTTTCTCCTAGCCACTCATTTGTTGACACTTTCAAAGAACTCTAAAGCAGCGATTCTTAACTTGTGGTCGGCAGACCCCCAGTGGCCTGCAGTGTCCTCACAGGAGGTCCACAAAGGCTTGAAGGCTGCTTAGCCCACCTTTGCCCGGCAGTGGAGTGGCCTCGTGAGAGGAGCCAAGGCAAAGGCTGGCTGGCTTGGCCTGCGCATTGCCATTCAATCCGCTCCAGCCACAGATTTGCAGGAAGGAGCGGGAGAAAAGTCTTCCCTCCCCTCCAGTGCCTTTGAGGGAAGGGTTAATGGATAGTGTGGTTGTATTATAAGTATTATTATAAGGTATTACCGGTATCATTGTTGTTGTTAGTGTTTTAAATCTTGAGTTAGATCTTGGGGGACCGTGGCAACAAAAGATATTTAAAGGGGATCCCTGGTAAAGAAAAGGATCCTTTAGAGCCACTGCTCTAAAGGATCTGTGTGAGAAAACATCCTGAATCTACCTGGACCCCTCCTTTTAAAATGAGGTTATGTTAGCTACGCTGCAGTTGTCTGGCACAAATGCTAATCTTAGGGGCATGGTATGGATTTTAGTTAGAAGATCGGCAATTTCACATTTGAGTTCATTAAGGACTATCAGGAAAGGAGTAAGCATCTTGGAGTTAAGAACGAAACAGCCCCAGATTACCTAGGGGAGGCGCAAAACACTGTCATGGCTGCATTTATTAAAAATAAGCTGGAAGATCATTTGTGGATCTGCCATTGAATATATATATTTAGCTGTGAGGCTTAGGAAAAGAAGAGAGCATGTTTTGGCTTCAAGACGAGGAACAAGCAAAGAGCAAAAATAGTCAAATGTAAGTTGTATCATACCAGCTGTTTCTTCCTTTCTCATGCTCCTTACCCCTCTTCACTGTTTTGTTAACAATTCCATCAAATATAACATAAGAAACAGCAGCATTTAGATTTTCTCAATCTCCCAGAACACTCTGTCACTGATCTTAAAGTAACCATTGTTGTGTAAAGAAATATCACAGGGAGGTCACAAGGAGAAACGGCTGAGTTACTGTTTAGCAAGTTCCTGTCTGTCAGCAGAGGTTCAGATCTAGTTTGATGGTTTCTTATCACACTCTATGTATTAATTGGTTTACTTCGTACCAATTTGTTATGAGCATCACATTTGTGAATGGCCAGTGCTAGTAATGAAGTTCTCACTGACAATATTTTGATTTCCTACAGTCTCGCTCCCTCCTATGTGTATTGTATATGTACCTAAAGTTCTGGGCATGTGATGCATGCATCTCACCAAAACTTGTGCTATGAAACATTTGTTAGTCTGAGTGACACAAAAACACTTTAGTTTTACCTAAGCTTTCTTAACAGAGCCAGTGTGGTGTAGTGGTTTGAGCGTTCGACTATGACTCTGGAGACCAGGATTTGAATCGCGCTCAGCCATGGAAACACACTGGCTGGCCTGGGGCAAGTCACGTTCTTTCAGCCTAAGAGAAGAGCAATGGCAAACCTACTCTGTACAAATCTTACCAAGAAAATAGCTTTTATTACACAACAAAGCTTTCTTAGATTCCTTTATTTTTTTGCTAGCCAGCAGGGGGCAGCAGATACTCGCTAACTAACTATATATCCATCCACTGTTTGCCAAGAACTCAATTCACTTCTGTGAAACCTACCGCATGACAGAACACCACAATTCTGCTTTCGATTATAGACAAAGATGATAGTCTTTTTTTTAATCTTTTTAATGGAGTACAACCAGTTGCCTGTTAGAAGCCAAGTCTTCTATGAGGAGATAAATGCCATTTAGACCAGACCATGAGGATAATTAATTATGAATAACTACTGTAGTAGCTATTTGTCCTTCACTTCCCTTTTCAGTAGCAAAGGTGGAACTACACTGCATTATGTTTGTAGCTTAATGAGAGGAACATATACTCCTTTTGCTATTTGACTGTCCCTTTCTAATTACAGTACTTTTAAAAGTTACAGGGCTGTGGCCTCACTAAATGGTAGAGGAGAAATATCCTTTGGTTCCAGTGCTGGTTCATTTTGTGCTTCATTCTGTTACCATGTGTTTTGCTATGGGTATTGAACTGTTTTTGAATTGGGTGGGAGAAGAATTTATCTATTTAACTAATTTATATCCTGCTTTTCTCCCATATGGGAACATTAAACACTTAAACATTAATTTAAAACAGATACAAACACATTAAAGCCATTACACATTAAGAACCAGCACACCTGTTGCATGTGTATAAAATGTGTTTTGTATCACAAGCCTGGAGGTTGCAGCATTCCAATGTTTCATTTTAAAATGTGTTTTGTATTACAAGCCTGGAGGTTGCAACATTGCAATGTTTCATTTTTTAAAAGCTATTAAACATAACTTGTTTTTCCTCTATCTATACAGTAATAGCAACTACTGTAATTTCTTTTTTAAAATACCTTTCCAAGCTGTGGTTTTGATTGTACACACAGGAGCAAGCCACCTGAGAATTCCTTGCCTAAGAAAAATCTGTGACATTCATAGGGTCACTATAAGCAGAGCCGGTTTAAGGAATTTTGGGGGCCCCTGCAATGCTTTACTTTGGGGCCCCCATATGACTTGAAGGCACATGGGCAAGCAAGCAAGCAAGCAAGCAAGAAAGAAAGAAGCCCTTTCTGAGGGAGACAACTCTCAAATTCCCTCTCTCTCTCTCTCACACACACACACTCACCCTCTCCGATGTGCTTCTCCCTCCAGCTTCTGCCACGGAGGGCTGCTGTTTCTTTCTCTTTCTCTTTCTCTTTCTCTTTAGTTTTGGAGAGGCTGTTTTGTTTTTTTTGTTTTTTTTTAAAAAAAGCCAGCAGGAGGTTTTTGGAGGAGGAGGGTAAGAGGGGGCTCCTCCCGGCTGTCTCCTGGCTGTTCCTTTGTCAGATTAAGGAGGCCAACACGGGCCCCTCTCTTGACCTCGGGGCCCCCTGCCAATGCTGATTTGGCAGACAGGTTAAACCGGCCCTGACTATAAGTCAAAAGGCAACTTGAAGGCAAACATATACACGTACACACTTCCAGAGGACTTTATTAAGCAGCACTTCCTAATGTGAAGGTCTTCCAGGTTGAATTTCAAAGCAGTTTATTGGCAATTTTTTCTCACAGGCCACTTTTTAAAAAAGATATATGAGGTCTTTCAATTAAATAACGAGACTGTGTTTCTACCTTTCAGACAGATCAGGGAGAGAGCTGCTTGTGAATGCTTGACTGGTGGCCTTGAACGTGTCTGAACCTGCATGACAAACATCAACACTCTTGGCTGTTCAGCTAATTGTCAGTCGTTGTTTAAAGCAGCTGTGTTGTCTGTTGTATGCCGGAAAAATGCTAAGTTTAAAAGTCGAGCAACATGTCAATTTGAAATTTTTAGTAAAATTGAACAAAACACCAACAGAATCTTTTCAAATGCTTACTGAGGCCTACAGGGAAGACTGCATATCTCATGCATGTGTGTTCGAGTGGCGCAAAAGATCCAGAGAATGACGTGAGAATGTGGAAGACGATGAATGCCTTGGATGACCTTCCACTTCAAGAATCGAAGAAATTGTGGGAAAAATCAGCCATATTGTTCAAGGAGACCACCAACTCAGTGTCCAAAAGACAGCTGAAGCCATGAGCATTGACAAAGACACTGTGCGGAAAATTTTGCATGAGGATTTCAACATGAGAAAAGTTTGTGCCAAGATCATAGAATCATAGAATTGTAGAGTTGGAAGAGACCATGAGGGCCATCCAGTCCAACCCCTTGCCATGCAGGAATACCAGATGGTTCCTGGGGTCCTCACGCCAGAGCAAAAAGAGTGCCGCAAGGAAATCCATGCTGACATTCTGTAGCAACATGAGGCAGACCCAAACCTTTTTCAAAAAATCATCACTTGTGATGAAACCTGGATCTTCCAGTATGATCCTGAGACAATACAACAGTCAATGCACTGGAAAACACCATCATCACCAAGAATGAAAAAGGCATGTCAAAGCAAGTCCACATTCAAAGCCATGCTCATTGTTGTTGTTTTTTGACATCGAGGGTGTAATTTTGGCAGAATGGGCTCCAGAAGGCAGAACAGTGAACCAGCAATATTATAAGGAAGTTTTAACAAAATTGAGAGAAAGAGTCAGCAAAAAAAGGCTAGAACTGTGGGGAAATGGTTTCATTCTTCATGAAGACAATGTGCCTACTCACACAGCACTTTCTGTGAAGCCGTTTTTGACCAATAAACGCATTACTACACTTGAACATCCTCCATATTCACCAGATTTGACACCATGCAACTTTTTTCTTTTCCCTAAAGTGAAATTGGTGCTTAAAGGAACACATTTTGAGTCAATTGATACAGTACAAAGAAAGCGGCAGATGTGTTGAAACAGCTGACAGAAACTGAGCTGTCATCTCCTTCCACCTTCAACCAGTGGAAAACAAGACTACATTGGTGTGTGAGTGTGAATGGGGAATATATTGAAGGGGACAAGCATTAGAATTGTAATACATATAAAGATGGGTTATTGTATCAGTCTCGTTATTTAATAGACAATCCTCCTATACCTGTGACCAGAGATGGGTTCACAGTTGTCTTTAGAGTTGTTTTCCTGAACTCCTGAAGGCAATAATTCTTCTCCAGAGTTATGCAGTGCCCATTCTGTAGATTGACAGTGGTTTTAACCCTATTTCTGCTCTGTGCTTGAACCAAACAAGCTTCCTTATAAAATTCAAGCCCTCTGCCACTTTTTCCTATGGGAAAGAAATTTAACAGGGCGGTAGAGGGCACTGTAATGTTTTCAACACAGAGAAACCCAGCAGTTGTTGGCATGGAGTCCTTTAGCTAAACAGAGCTCAGTGGAGAGGAAACAGGTTAGTGTCACTTTTTCCAAATAGTAAAATATAGTGTGTGTGAGCATAGCAGCAGCATTTCTATACACATCCTGAACAAGGGTCAGGGCGCGCTCTTTTCCCCATTGAAGTCATCACAGCTGACCTTAGGCTACCTTGCAAAGATCCTTGCCTCTGTGAAAGCAGCATCCACTTGCCCCTCAACAGCCTTGCATACATGTCCTGGAATTACCGTATGTTGTCTTTCTCAGAAAAGGAGTGGAAAGTTTGGAGCTGCGGTGTATTTAGGTGTGTGCTTGATTAGTCCTGGCATGGAGATTTTTTAGCTCCTTCCTAATTTTCATTCTCTCCCATCGCTTGGCTTGCAGATGCCTGATCTGGCCCTGGTGGTACATGCCTTAATTACATCCTGTTTGGAATACAGTACAACCCCCATATCCATGGGGGATACTTTCCAAGCCCCCATGGATACTTGAAATTGTGAATAATAGCGAACCCTGTATTTTACTTTGTTGGTTTAGAAGCATATATAGAATCACACTGATAGCTGAAAAAGCCAATGTGATTCTGGACTGCATCAGTAGGAATATAGCATCTAGATTGAGGGAAGTAACAGTGCCACTCAATTCTGCTTTGGTCAGACCTCACCTGGAATACTGTGTCCAGTTCTGGGCACTGCAATTCAAGAAGGATATTGACAAACAGGAATGTGTCCAGAGGATGGTCTGAAAGCCATGCCCTACGAGGAGTGGCTTAGGGAGCTGGGTAGGTTTAGCCTGGAGAAGAGAAGGCTGAGAGGTGACATGATAGCCATGTTTAAATATTTGAAGGGATGTCATACTGAGGATGGAGCAAGCTTGTTTTCTGCTTCTCCAGAGACTAGAATAAGGAGCAGTGGATTCAAACTATAGGAAAAGAGATTCCACCTAAACATTAGGAAGAACTTCCTGGCAGTAAGAGCTGTTCTACAGTGGAATGCTCTGTCTTGAAGTGTGGTGGAGTCTCCTTCTTTGGAGGTTTTAAACAGAGGCTCGACGGCCATCTGTCAGGAGTGCTTTGATTGCATGGTCAGGGTTGGACTAGATGGCCCTTGTGGTCTCTTCCAACTCTATGATTCTAAGTCTGGGATCGTATCACCTGCAGGTATGGGGAGCAACTTGTACCAGCAAATCCCAGTAAAACCAGGGATCTATATTCTGAGAACTTGTACTGCTTTAGACCAATCTGGAAGGGCCCATTGTTGCTTAGTAATATCTAGCAGTGTGCTACCAGGGTGTGTTCTCAACCTTTTCTTTGCATTTGCCTTAAAAATAGCCCTAGGAATCTTTGGATCTGCTGATAAAATTACTTACACTACGTTATAATGTTTAGGTTATTTTCAGTGCACAACTTAACAGAATATATTATTGGAGCAAAATGCCAATCTCATTTTTATTGATTAGTTATATTACCCTTGCATTACAGCCAAGTCATTTTTGTCTGGCAGATTTGATATTGTTAATAACAATTGGCAGTCTCGTCAGTTTGTAAATTGCTTCAAATCTGACTTAGAATCATAGTAACAAGTCTTATTTGTGTTTTTTAAGCTATGATCAAAGTTGTTCTCCTGCTGCTGCAGTGGGCAGTCTTCCTACCCCAGCCTCCTGAGTATTAAACTTTAGACTCCTTGCTAAATCAGTGCTAATGTGACATCCTCTTTCTAGTAGTTTAATGGGTTAATGTTTCCTGCTGGGACTGAAATGGGTTCTTAACACACTGAGTCATCCCCTGTGGTCTTCCTCCCCCTCTCTCCAGGCCCCTTTCCCTCCCTCCCCCTTTCTTAAGCGTTTCCTCTGATGTTATGAAAATAGTAACCAATACAATATAGGAGACCAGAAGTTCTTAAAATGCTAGTTTCCTGTCTGCAGTAGGCAGGTAAGCACTTGAAGAGCTATTGTAGAATGTGGTCAAAAAGTCTGGGATCTCTCTCTCTTGCTCTCTCTCTAATGTGAAAGGAAGGCCTCAACTTCAATAAATAAGAGGCCCAGGTATGTAAGAAAAATGTAGCATGTGGCATTTTGCACGTCTAGTTTAAAGAGGGGCTTTAGCGGAACAGAGTTTGGAAGAGTTCAGATTTTTGGATTGTAATCTCCAGAGTACTCCATTCCACATGGACACCAGCCATGCTGACTGGGAGACTCTTGGAATTACAGCCCAAAATGTAACATTTCCAAGCTCTGTTTTTTGTAAGGTGCTCATTGTTAACACACTAGACATGTGGGGCAGAGCTCCATCTGACTCGCTAAAGCTGTTTATGTAATGGCTGGTGGCCCAGCTTGAATAAGTTGCCAACCACACGAAATGATGCACCAGTATGTTTTTCTTACACAACTGGTGTCATGTTTAATTTGGGCCTGATTCATAGCAAAGGGAGTGATTAACTTTTTGCTATTTGCAATATAATAAGACATTGCTTTGGAAATTTGCTTGGATGCTAACTTGGGTCAGTTAAATCCCATCTAATTGCCTGTTGTACCCTGGCTTGCGTTCAAGCTATGACAGGAAAATGTTTGTTCAGTATCGCTGCTGAAAGTTACCATGATAAGACTGTATTGCTTTGTGGTTCAACTTCTCTCTGCCATTTTGCACCCCAGGTGATAATAAAGATTGGCCTAAGTCTAATTGGTATTATCTATTAGAGTAAATCCATTGAATGCATCAGATTTATGTAAGTGTTGAGTTGCCATACAATAATTGATTCAATGAGTCTGCTATAGCTGGGACTAATCCATAGGGCAGAAGTGGGAACCTTGCAGCCCTCTGGATGTTCTTGGACTGCTAGCATAACCAGTGGTCTAACAGTGGCAGTCCTAACAACATATGGAAGACCGCATGATATATGTCAGTATATTCATACAGGAAGGAAATGCCAATGAACTTTTTCACTCCCAGCTGTAGGTCCTTAGAGTTATTTTAAGAAGCTGTTCTAACTTTTGTTTGTTTGTTTGTTTGTTTGTTTGTTTATTACAGCAGGCATCCTATATTGCAGGCATGGATTTATAACCTAGACTTATGGATCCGTAATTGCTCTGTACCATAACTGAGTAGTTATGATCCTGACACTATTCCCATTATCGTAAACACGGGGGGTGTTTATGATAATGGGAATAGTGTCAGGATCACTGTTGTCAGGATCACTTGTTTGGGGCCCCAAACCTATTTTACCAGGTAGCAGCTGCACTGTGAGATGGAGGTCCGTTCAGCTGGCAATTGGGGAACAGGAGGAAGATGATTCCCCCCTCCTCCTGCCAGCAAGCAAGGCTGTGACAATCAGAAGCAGGATCCCTGTTGCAATTCCTTACTCATTGGCAGTGTCTTCTCTTTCCTAAAAGCAATGAGAGTGGGAAAGCATCCCACAGTCAGGAAATAATAGATGAGAAAGTCCTCTCCTACATGTCTGTTAAGCAAGCTTCTGCAGGCAAAGTATTCTCAAGAGGGCCTCTTCTTCATATCATCAAGACAGGTTCATAATAAAACAAGTAGTCCTTCAAGTATGGTATGTGGCCAAGCCCCAAACTGTAATGGTAAATGTGTGAATCAAGCCTGAACTCTCACTAGAAGAGAAAGTGACTAAACTGAGATGGCCATACTTTGGACATATTGTGAGACTGTATGTCTCATTGGAAAAGATGACACAGTGGAAGGCAGTAGGAAAAGAGGGAGACTACACTATAGGTGAATGGACTCAAATCAAGGAAGCCGTGGCCCTGAGTTTGCAAGATCTAAGCAGAGTGGTTGATGACTTGCGCTCTTGGAGGTCTCTTATTCATAGGGTCTCCAAAAGTTGAAGTTGACTTGATGACAAATAACAACAACAAAATCTGCTAGATGGTGGTGTAACCAGAAGACCCATACCATTCAGCCCCACCTACTAATGAGAACAAGAGGATGATTTTCTCCTTTTTCATGTGCATCTTTCCTCAATGCTTTTCCCCTTTAGTTTCTAACTTGTTTAAAACCTCATATTACTTGACAGAATTGCCACTGCAGGTATTACAAGCTGGTTGGCGTGCGGCAGTCTGTGTCCTGTTAGTGTCACAAGAGCACTTGGCATTCGATACTCCTATTCTTTGGCTGGAAGCTATAGTTCAGTGGTTGGTGGGAAACATGCTTTGTGTGCAGAAGGTCTCAGATCCAGTCCTTGGCATCTCCAGTTTGAAGAGTCTCTCCTAGGAAAGATATATTTGCCAGATATCCAGAAGAGCACTTCCCATTTGAAGAGACAGCACTGGGATATATCATTGTTCTTACCTGACTATGAAGCAACTTCATATGTACTTAAGTCATATGCCTGCAGCACTACAGGATGTGTGTGTGTATGCATACACAGCACAGTAGAGGAAGATAGGAACATAAGCAAAGCCATAGTGGATGGTTTGTTGTTGTGTGCCTTCAAGTCATATCTGATTTATAGAGACCCTAAGGTGACCCTGTCACAGGGTTTTCTTGGCAAGATGTGTTCAGAGGGGGTTTGTTCTTGCCTTCCTCTGAAGGTGTGAGGATGTGACTTGCCCAAGGCCACCCAGTGGATTTCCATGGTTGAACGAGGATTCAGATCCTTAGTTTCCAGAATCATAATCCAGCACTCAAACCACTACAGTACTAAAATGTAAAAAATGACCAGAAAAATGCACAAAAACTCCCATGGTCTTGTCCAGCAGGAAGGGAAAATTTGATATTTTTTTAAAATTCTTACATGCAAGAGCAATACAGTTGCCCCTCCACATTCGCGAACTCAGCATTCGCAGTTTTGGATATTCCCGGTTTTGGTAGCCCCACCCTCCCAAAACCGCGACACGGGGCCTCCGGAGGCCCCGTGAAGGCCCGGGCAGGGAGGGGGGAGGGCCGGGGAGGCCTCCACGGAGCCTCCGAAGGCTCCGTGAAGGCCCTGGGTGGGAGGGGGAGGGCCGGGGAGGCCTCCACGGGGCCTTGCGAGGCCCCGTGAAAGCCCTGGGAGGGAGGGGGAGGGCCGGGGAGGCCTTCACGGAGCCTCCGAAGGCTCCATGAAGGCCCTGGGTGGGAGGGGGAGGGCTGGGGAGGCCTCCATGGGGCCTTGCGAGGGAGGGGGTAGGGCCAGGGAGGCCTCCATGGGGCCTTGGAGGGGAGGGGGAGGGCTGGGGAGGCATCCACGGGGCCTCGGGAGGGTCTCCTGAGGGCCCGTGAAGGCCTAGGAAGGGACTGGGGAGTCTGGAGAAAGTGACTATGGGGCCTCTGGAGGCCCCGTGGTCGCTTTGGCAGGGGAGGGGGAGGGCGATCATTATTCACGGATTTTTCACATTCATGGGGGTCTGGGGAACCTAACCCCCGCAAATGTGAAGGGATGACTGTATAAGCAAACATGAACATCCCTAGAGCTGCTGAATCACTGGTTTTACCCAACCAGTGGCCCCGCCCCATCAATACGTGCCCTGTCTTAAGGCCTCTTATGCCCCTTTGCCTTCCACACTAGACTTGGATATAACTCAGAATGGAGTCCAAAATATTTCCACAAAGAAACAGTTACGTGCATCTGTAATAATGTTTCCTTTTTTAAAGCCTGATCTTTGATAGGTGTACTTAGACGTAGGTCCTGTTGCATTGATTGGGACTGTCGGATAGGTGTGCTTAAGATGGCAACATAACTATGCAAAGGACCAACAAGCCTTATTTTGCTCATTCTTATGGTTGGCCTGTGAGGTGTGTGGAATTTATATATAGGTTGAGGTCTAAAGAGTTGTTAAGTACGAATAAAATATATACAAATAATCTATACAAATCATATGCAATGAATGTATGAAGGTGCCATAGACCAAGATGAGTCATGGATCCATCTAGCGTTGTCTGGACTGATCACCAGTAGATCTTAAGAGATTCAGAATTTCCCAGTTCTATATGGAGATGCTTGGGATGTTTTCCATGCAAAACATGTGTTTCATTACTGGATAGGATCCTTCCTTTACCCTCTATGCACACATATACACCACACATGTGAGGAGCATTTCTATGATTCCCATTTTAAGGGATGCAAGCTAAAAGAAACTTGTCCAGAACTACACAGTGAGAAGTGTAATTATTTAATTCTGGTTTCCCCAAGCATGCCACGTAAACTCTCATTCTGCTTCTTACTACGTGATTCTGAGCGTTGTTTGCACTTGCATATTCTGGTTACCCACATTTTTGTTGTACTGTTTACAAGTTACAGTGTTAGTGTTCAGAGCACATCACATACTTTATGTCAGTGATTCTTAACTAGTGATATGTGTGTTACAGGTGGGAGGCAGAAGTGGACTGGGTAGGATTCATAAAATTTACTAAGGTCAGACAAAGGTGCATTTTATTACTCTGTCTGTTTCACTGATATGCAGAACCTATACAGAGAGAAGGATTAGACTCAGATGAAGCTAGGTGTGAAAATTGGAGGAAGGAAGAACAATAATTTAAAATATGCTGATGAAACTATATTTTTTGTTGTGTGCCTTCAAGTTGTTTTCAACTTATGGCAACCCTAAGATGAACCTGTCACAGGATTTTCTTGCAAGATTTGCTCAGAGAGGGGTTTGTCTTTGCCTTCCTCTGAGGCTGAGAGATTGTTACTTGCCCAAGGTTACCCAGTGGATTTCCATGGCTGAGCTGGGATTTGAACCCTGGACTTCAGAGTTGTAGTTCAACACTCAAACCACTACACCACGCTGGCTCTCAAAACTATATTACTAGTAAAAAATAGCAAATAATTGGAATGACTACTGAAGAAAATTAGGGAAGAAAGTGCAAAAGCCTGGTTACAGCTGAATATTAAGAAAACAAAAATGAAGACCACAAAAGATTTACACAATTGTCAAGTAACTGGTGAAGGCATCAGAGTTGTAACGGATTTTCTATATCTTGGCTTAACCATTAATCAGAATAGAGACTATAATCAAGAAATTGGAAGAAGGTTACGGTATATGGGAAGTTATACAGGAATGAGATAATAGTGTCACTGAATACCATTTATGGCTGTGAAAACTGGACATTGAAGAAAACTGATAGGTGAAAAATCAGCTATTTTGAAATGTAATGTTGGAGTAGAGTTCTATGGATACCATGGAATCAATGGGTTCAAGAGGAAATCAAGCCTGAACTCTCCCTACAAGCCAGAATGACTAAATTGAGGCTATCACACTTTGGGCATATCATGAGACAACATGACTCATTGGAAAAGATGAAAACACTTGGTAAAGTGGAAGGTAGTAGGGAAAGAAGACCACATTATAGTTGGATTGACTCTATAAAAGAAGGAAGATCTGAGCAGGGCTGTTAACAACCAGATTTCTTGCAGGGGCACCTCATTCACAGGGTTTCCATAAAATGAAGCTGACTTTGACAGCACAGTGTAAGAATTTGCAGTCCCTCCTCCCATGTTCTCCTGCAAGCAAGATGTTCCAGTTTCAGAATAAAGGAAACTGTAGCACCTTTGAGATTGAGATTAACTCAGTGAGTCTCAAAGCAGCTACAGGATTCCTTTATATCGTTTTATGCTCATACAGACCAACACAGCTATGCCTTTAGTAGTACTGGGTGTACATACCATGGGTTATCCACATTATGGCATGCTAGTAGTAACTTTGGATGCTCAGTTTCTTCTAATTGCCCATTTCTTCCCACTCACCAATGAATGTCATTGATGTTTCTTCCTGCCAAGGATTATCCATTGTGCTTCTGCGTCTAAAGCCCCATTCCTCGGGGTTTTTAAAAAAGTAATTCTTAAAACTTATATATAAGGTAAACATAATAACAAAATGCCTGCAAACAAATATGTGTCCTTGTCCTTAAAAATAAAAGGGTACTTTTGTTTATGTCATGGTGAAGCTCAGGTTCTTTGGTGGCGTGAGTGGTGGGATGTAAGATATGAAAGGTTTGAGAAAATTGCTGCCATATTTCCCTAATCCTTAGAACTGCACAAGGCAAGTCAGAATTAATAAATCTATTGGGCAGATTGGCAGGGAGAACAGTAGTTTTCCCTGGGCCATCAAGTAAGGGCAAATGTTGGATTTGGGATGTCCTTTCTTGTTGCTATGCTATATTAGCTCATTGTGTCATGGCCTAGTCAGACATATTCTTAAATTTCAGCAGCAGTCTCCCACAAGTCTAGTGAATGAGTAGGAAGAGAAGGTCAGAATTGACCCTGGCAAAGTCTAGACGGAATAGATCGGCTCTAGAAAGGGGAAGAGAAAAGTCGAACATGCCGCCAAAGGGCCTTTTAGCTCAAAAGAGCAAACGAGCACAAAAATAAGCCCATCAGTGTGTGAAGAGCACCCTTCCTCTCAATCACATTATCGTTTTTCTATGTTATTTTTTAAATGCTTGGTTTAGCAATTAAAAGGCGACACTGCACTTTGGGTTTTTCCAGTCGGCTGCATTGGGCAACTCTTGTGACGCTCGGTTTAAAAACATCGTTATACAATGGTGCCCTTTATTTCTGGAAAACCTCCATTATTCCTTTGGAGCCAAATATGGATTATTATTATTTTCAGTCCACAGCCTTTTGTAGACCTCTGTCTCCATCTCTGTGTGCATTTCTTGCTCCGGGGAAGTGCCAATCTTAAAAGTGTGGTTCTTTCTTGGTCCACTCCCCCCCTTTTTTCCCCTTTCTCAGATTTTTGTGAGGAAGGAAAAAAGGTTGTTTTTAGTTTGCTTAGGTCTTTGCTCCTTTCCTGCGTGAGTGAATGAGGTGTGTGTGGGTGATGGGTGAGAGATGGGGGAAGAGTACGTGATTTCAGGCAGGTATTTGTGAATGGACTTCAACCCTGTGACTCCCCATGGCTCGGCCAAACCGGGACGGGAGGCGGCAGCAAGGGGAGGAATCAGAAAGTGGCTTGACTTGGCTGGAAAATATTTTCAGTCTGGCTGTTCAGAAGCCGGGAGGAAGCTTTTCTTCTGGCCCAAGAACAATAAAGAGGTCAGCGGCTTGATCCTCCCTCTTACACCCTCTTCCTTCCATTGTGAAAAATCTCCCAGGCTACCTTAGAGGCCTAAGAGCTGAGCGGCAGCGCATGACAAAAGAAGAGCTTGTGAGGTGGGGGAAGAGAGAATGAATGTCTGCACTGGTCTGGTACAGTTTTTGTAATCTTGGTTACACCAAACAAAGCCTCAAATCTCTTGGGCCTTCTGTGTGCTTCTTCCATGTATTGGGGAAAGTGGGGTGGTGGTGGATGGTAGCACTTACAGAAACTGTAGAGGAGTGAATTTTCCAAAGTGTCCAGACTTTGTCTTGTGGGAGCAACATTACACTGACCCTAAGTTTTGTGAGACTAAAAAATTCCAGAGAGCTCCAAGGTTCACTCAGCCTTCCATCCTTTCGTAGGTCAGTAAAATGAGTACCTGGCTTGTGGGGGCAATTAGCTAACACACATTGGAAACTGCTTAATGCAGTGTAGATGTGTAAATTGCTATTGCTTAAAAACAATTTGTAAGCCGCTCTGATAGCGGCTTACAAATTGGGTATAAATAAAAAATAAAATAAATAAAATAACAGCCAGTCATTGTGGGTTCTGTGGTCCTGGGTTGGCCATCCACCATCAAGCCTGACATACCAAAATGGGGGTGCAGGTGCTAAAGTTGTCATGCTTGTGCAGCTTGGAAGTCATAAAAATATCTGAGGGCCATTCCCTGTGTTAGGCAGGACAAACCTGGTTCTGCCATTAAGTTGGCCAGTCAAGTGCAGGTCTTTTTTTCTGTCTTATATTGGGTGGGTTGGTGAGATGTCCTTGGGAAGACAGGTTTCTTTGACAGATGGATCCAAATATTTTTTTTCACTTTGTTCATGTTGAAGACTGGTAACTGCTGACAGTTAAGATCAGCTATGTAACAATAGTTAATAGTTAAAGCATAATATCCATTGGGAAGAAACACAGCTAAGCTGCGGAGACAACAAACAAGAAGGTATTTTTAAATGTTAAATAGTTGGGGGCGGTCTTGCGACCTATTTAAAACGTGAATTGCTTTTCCTTGGGGTTTACAGAGAAGCAATTCTCCCTTTCATGTTTTCATCAGAAAAAGTCTGTGGAGTTTGAGGCATCAAGGACCAGGAAAAGGACAAGGGTGGGGGGGCGGCTTCCACTATGCACACCCATACCCTGTAGGAACTTAAGGTTGTCTATTCCTCTACGGCCATCAGCATCAAGAGGAGGCAGGGTTATCCTCACACACACACCCTCAAAATCCTTGCAATGGTAGTTAATGGAGCATGGTGGCTAAGAGGTGCAAATCATGCCTCTGCAAGTATTTATGAGGCCACTTTCTCCTTGTCTCCACCTCACTATTTGCAAGCTGGGGATGAAAATACTGTCCTTGGTTAATACAACTGGGACCTTGCAGGAAAGATTTCTTTGATCAAGCATTCTGAGAAGTCAAATGCTAACTTTTTTTAACAGAGGAAACTATCTTATACAGAGTCAGACTCTTGGTCTGCCTAGCAGAGTGTTGTTGGGCAGTGCCTCTCTGGAGTTTCAAGCAAGACTTCCCCTGCAGTGCCTAGAAATATGCTGGAGGTAGAAGCTGGGATCTCTTGCATTCAGAACAAAATTTGGAAATTTGAAAAAGTTTTTTTGGGGGGGGGGACTATGGCTCAAGTTCTTAAAGCTATGTGCTTTGTAACTATATTGTGATTCTTCCCTTTTGAAGGTGCATGCCATGGTGCTTTTTTCACCTCCTCCTCAGAATACAGAAATAAATACATGGCTCTTCTGTAGACGTGAGAGGTAGCTCACTGGCTTTCCATAATATGTTTTGGGTGACACTGGAGTCCCTCAAGGGCAGACAAGCCTCCCTGAAACACATCTCTCTTTTTTTGTCACTGCCAGACTTCTGTGTATACTCTCACCTTTAAGATGGTGACAGCATGTTCTTCTGGGTGGAACATAGTTTTCATGTGGAGTATAGCGCTGTATACGCACAATCCTAAATATACACTGGACTGACTATGTGACAAATGTTGCTGTCCTTGAGCAAGCAGGGATCACCAGCATTGAGGCCATGATATTTGAGAACACAGCTGTGCTGGGCAGGGCACGTTTCTAGGATGGAGGACCATCGCCTCCCAAAAATAGTACTCTACGGTAAACTCGCCACGGGTCAGTGTAAGAGGGGCGCTCCAAAAAAGCGATACAGGAACTCCCTGAAAACAACATCTTAGGCTCGGCCAAATTGAACACCAACAATGGTCCGCCCTGGCCTCACAGCAGGAGGCATGGAGACGCACTATCCACAATGCTGCAAAGAGAATCACAACCCGGAAACATCACCCAAGGAGACCTTCTGCTGTGATTTCTGCAACCGGACTTGTTTATCTCGGATTGGCTTTTTTAGTCATCAGCACGCTTGCAGTAAGCGCAGGATGGATGAGTCCTTCCTGAATCTTCGTTTGCGAAGAAAAGCCAGAGAGAGAGAGAGAGAGAGAGATACACTCTCCAGGTGTTCAAAGGAATCTTTAGGGCAGACTTTCTCCAGGTAAGGTGGACTATCATGTCCACTGTCTCCAGTCACCATTCTTTTTAGGATCAGCACATCTGTAGGGTTTAGGAAGGCAATACTAAGGATTCCATAATAGAGATGCAGAGATTCTCTAACCAGAGAAGGCAAATTCAGAGGGTAGCTGATCCACCACATTTTTAAGTTTGTATGAAACTACCTTATACTGAATCAGATCACTGCCCTTAGTTTGGCCCAATAACAGCAACTCCCCAAACCTCAGTACCTTCTATTTGAAATCCTTTAACCAGAAATTTGCAGGATTGAATTTAGAAAGATCATGTGATCTCTCCAAAGGAATTAAAACTTCTTTTCTAGCTATGTATATCTGAGCACGTGACATTAAATTGCTTGCTACGTTGATAGCCCTCCATTTCTTCAAGGAGTTCAGGTTGGCATCTACAAGGTTTTTGTCCTCACGACAATCCTGGTTGGGCTGATGCTGAGTAACGGTGGAGGTTGGCCCAAGGATACCCAGTGAACCTCAAGGCTGAGTTTAAATATGACATTTAGGAATTTAAATTAGGGAGATCTCTGTAGGATAAATCCATTGCTCCACTGACCACATTACAGTGGCCCTCGCTGCCTCAGTCACCTGAGAAGATTTTACTTCTTAATAAGGGCTAGCACACATGTGCAGCAACCCTGTGTGCTGCAGCTCCTATGAGACTGTATTGCTTTGGGCTGCAGCTCAGCTACAGCAGATCTGAATCCTTTTCTTGGAAAGGAAAAAGAAATGCACCTTGCATGTAGAAACTAGTCTGTCAGGGAGAATGCTAGCCTTGAACCTGTCCTTCTGAGAAGCTAGGTCTTTATCTCTTTCTTGTGGGGATCAGTAACAAAAGACTGTACAAGTCTGAAAAACCATGTCTCCCTATAAGAGTCTACCCAAGTTTTAAGATCTTCAGAGGAGAGCTTTCAAACACAATTAATGTGTTTAAAAGTGGATTGTGTCCAATGCTTTTGTAATTTTTGTATTTCAGATGGTTTTAGCTATATTGTTTTAACATATGGTGTAAGCCTCTTTGGGTACCATATGGGAGAAAAGTGGGATATAAAGTAATTAATTAATTAGAAGATTCCAATCTCTGCAGCCTTGAGTAATGGTAGTGGGTTCTTTCACCTATATATGCAATAAAACGCATTGCTTCGCCTGTTTTGTACAGCAAGGTGACACCATGCAAACAGAAGCCTGTTTATTCTCTTTTTTTGTAACTCCTTTGTAAATGACAAGCAGCACACGCTTTCCACGTACAGCCATCCACATTCATGGTTTCACGTGAACAAAGGCGGCACCAGGCCAATATCAACCTTTTCTTTAATTAAAAAAAGTTCCATGTAAATGGATCATTTTAAGTGTCAATACAACCTTTTGGGGGTTATTGGAGCCGAGGATTTCCTCAGAAATCCTTGGCTTTCCTGGAGACGGGCTGTGTCGCAGGAGAGGAAGTTACCGTGAAAAGAACAAATTCCCTCTTTTCACAGAGCTATACAGCCATGCTGTTAGTACGTGCAGCCTGACACAATCTGTAGGGAGCCGTGGAAAGCATACTGTCACCTCCCATGCGCCTGAGCCTACGTGTTCTTTGGGAAACACCATAAAGGCAGTGAGAATCTATTGTGTATCATTCACAGGATATGTAAGGTAAATGGCACCTTGATTTGTCGAAGCCCTGTCTTTTATGCCTCCACATGGATTGAGAGAGAGAGTACATACACAATGTAAATTCCCTTAGACCTGGCTTTTAATGAATAATCCAGGTGCAGTTTACCTCACACCTTACTGCAAACATAGATGATAGCAATCTCTACAGATAGAATTAGTGCTGTACTATAAGCTGGGGCCCTTTCACACTACACTGTTACAGCAATTTGATACCACTTTTAACTATCCTGGCTCCATCCTATGGGATCTTGGGATTTATAGTTTAGGGAAAGGTACTTAGAATTCTCTGTCAGGGAGCTCTAGTGCCTTACTAAACTACAGACCCGAGGATTCCATGGCAGTTAAAATGTTACTATTGTGCTATTATCGTGTAATTTGGAAGGGCTGTCTGTGAGGACCAGTTTTAGTTGGTGAGGCTGTGAAATAAGAATGTCAAGTCTATTTTAGGAGTTTTGGAACTAGGGCATGAAAAATATGCAAAGATTTGCCCATATTCCAATAACAAATACATTTATGTAGACTGAATTTTTATGTTCAAATTTGAAAACTTTTGAATTGCTACAGGGTACAAATTATGTACATTTAAAACCTAGATGCATAACTCCTTGAATTCAGTGTGTCTTCTTAATAAACATGTACCAAACAGGACCTAGATTAAAAAAAAAAAACAGAAACGTGTGTAGCCTTAATTATTTTTGTTGCTATGGCCTTCAGTTCTTACCGCTGATAAAATCATTCATTCAAGACAAATACCGAGGATGTTTCCATCTAAGGAAATTAGGTGTTTCTTATAGAACTCTTTTCCTTAATCACCACAGATGGGAGACCATGTTCGGTAAGACTGAGAGAGAGAGAGGAGTCATTTGCCTAGTGCAATACAGTCCTTTTTTAAAAGCTTGTTAGAAAAAAATTTCCTCTTGGAATCCCCAGGCGTTTCCTCCGCTTCCTCTCTTCAGGCTTTGTTTGGGTGCGGATTTTGGGAAGATTCTTCACAAACACAAAGCTGGCTCAACATTATGAGCAAGCAAAGCTGTCACTTGGGGGGGGGGGTGTCATTCTAATTGAGTGCCAGTGAAGCAGGGAGTGATCTGGAAGGTGCAGCCCAGCATCCTATGCCACAGTGCAGTCAACATTAAGGTGCAACCTAACTTTCATGCTGCACAATTGTAGCATTTGGATGTCATTTTAACTGTCTTGGCTGCATTCTGTGGATCCTGGGATTTCAATCAGTCAATCAATTGCTATGGGCCTGTCTAAACAGTGAAAATAATCCTCTTAGAATTCGCTTAGAATCTTACCTGTCTTAATGGGATCCCACATAATTCCACCATATTCAGAAGGAAGGGGTCCAAATCCACCATATATCCCGAGGGAACAGCCCTCAGGACTTTCCCCGATGTTTTTTAAAAACTCAGTGGAGAATGTGCATTAGCTATCATTAGTACAGGCAATCGCATTTATTCACATACCCCAGAAAAGCAGAAATAGAAAGCTGATTGGCCAGATGGGAGTAGGAGGTGGGGCTTGCTTAGAAGGCAAGTGTCCCAGAACTGCCATCTTGGATTTTCGCTCGAGCAAGGGAGTGATTATGTGATGAAACAGCCTTTTTCTTTTCTTTTCTTTATAATAGGCAGAATCTGCACTATCGCACTTTTGCACCTTTTAAAAAAAATGTGGCAGTAACTGGCAAAAATAAAAATGTGAGTCATGGCTGCCATCTTGAATCTCAGGCATGCCCATTGGAACAGCAAAAGTATGTAGCATGCCTGCAATTTTGCCAACCACCATTAGGACAAGGCAATCCTGCTTTGAATTTGCATAAGTACGCATCAGTTCACATTTTCCCCCCTCGTATAGACGGGTCCTTTATTTGCATTTCAACTTTTTTCCCCAGGAGTGGGATTCAGGACATCATATAGAATAAAAAGAAATACAGCCACATATAGATAAAAAAACACAACATCAAAACCTACATATAGTTAGAAACACCCAAAAGTTAAGATTAAAATAATGTTAAACTGTCTATAGAAGTAAAATCATATAAAACATTAATTTAAAAGCATAGATTGAAAACATTATAGCACTAAAACAGAAAACCTATTATATAAAGCAGTCAGTTCCCAAATGCACTCTGGAATAGAAAGTGTTTCACCTGCTGACAAGAGGCTTGGCTTCGCTATTAAAAACCCTGAATCCCCCTGCGAATTCCCCCAAATCTGCAGCGATCAGACCACACAATGTACGGCCTTTCCCCCAAATCTGGGGTGATCAGGCCACACACTGCATGGTCCAAATTTTGGGGGTTTGGGGGTATTTTACCTAGATGTGGAGTTCTGATGATTCAGGATTTTCTCCACATTTTCATCCATCACCACAACCATAATTTAAAGCTCGGGAGGCAGGTCCCAGCTGAAGGGAGAGTTTTCTTCCCTCCCCTGGCTTGGCAGTGCTGGCTGCTCGCTCTCCACTTGCCCTTCGCTTCCTTCAAGTGCTTCTGTCGCTTTCTTCAGTGCCTCTTCCTGCGACAGGAGAGCTGGCGGAGGCAACGCTCGAATTTTTGCCACATGTGTAGACAGGCCCAAAATGACAACAAGGAGTGGTTGACTGGGGAGATTATCAGACAGACCGTTCACTTCCTGGAGTGAAATCCCGCCAGTTCTTGTGAGAAGATGAGAACGTGGGAAATTCAAACTTATAAAGAAAAATAAAACACTAAAAGTGACAGGAAACACAACAACACACTTAAAACATTACAAGTAACCTAGGGAGGGTACAAAAAAGTGTGTCACTTACCTTGATGTCCTGATCTCACCAGGAAGTGTTCTGGCAGGGACTTCCCATTGACACTGGGATCACGCCAGCGAAACGGGGCACCTTTTCAGTTGCACAAACATCCATGACAGAAACGGAACGGAGGATGTATTATTGATGGCTTCTCCCATCAGTAAAAAGCAGCGCCAGTGGAACGGCAGCAGAATGGGTGCATAACAAGGGGAGAGCAACATCATCTGAAAAGGAAGCCCTTTAGGGATCTGCTGGCATTGTTATAACGCCGTATTTAGCGCATCTGATAAATACGATGAGTGATGGGTGGAGAAGCTGATACAAATTACTGGGTCCCAGCAGTCTGGATGGGGGCCAGGGGAATGTGAACCTTTAGATTTTCTTCACAGGATTTATAACAACTGTTTTAATTCAAGAGAGAGTGCATGATTAACACACACAGACACACTCTCCGCACTGGTGGTATAATCAGAATCATAACCTCTGGGCCTGTGTTTTAATAGTTACTGTTGTGTCTGAAGATCTATTCGTGGATTTCCTACAGCATGTATGGTTTTGGCCCTGTGTGTGTCTCACCCTAACCTGCCCCGCGCATGTGGGTGGGGGAGGGATAGCCCTACATATGTAATTAATTTTAAATAAGCAGTTATTTGCTGTCTTCTAAACTTAACATGAAATATAGTTGTTTACAGGAAACAACAATACTGGCATCATCCTTATGGCAAAATGAAGGTGCAGATACCCATTCGCCCTAATTGCTGGATTTTCTCTTTTCCCATCTGTCATTTTCTTGGCCTGTTCCTCAAAGCTTTCCAGTGTTTTTTGTGGGGGGGGGGTGATGCCTGCTTTCTGCTACTTCTGGTTTCTGGAGCTGGGTGCAGACGTGGTTGTCTTTATCTCTCCCCTCCCACCCCCAACTTAGCAAGAGCAAGATTAAAGCTATTTGTTCCGGTCTTGTGTAAATGAAAATGAAAAGCAAAGCATGGAGAACAAAATCCTCTCTGGGAAGTGCCACTTCAAGAAGTTAAAGGAAATGTGCATCTGGAACAAATATAACCCTCCCTGAACTTCCTCAATAACTCAGCCCCCTGAAGCTGGCTTTTGCCAGACAAAAGGGAATGTGGTTTGCCATCGAATCTTTGAATGTGGCTCTGTTGTTCTCCCCCTCCAAGCCTCCAGAATTTATATTAACCTACAGCTTTCCATAGCTAGTGGGAAATCTTCCTTATTCCTCCTTTCTAATTGTACTTCAAATATAAAATTTAATAAGTATACGAGGCATAGAGCAGAGAACCCGAGAGAGTTCTTGGGGGGACTACAATTCCCATTATCCCCAGTAGCATGGCCAGAAAAGATCCCATCTTGCTTCCAATCAGCTGCCCTTCTGAAAGTGGTTGGGAGGGTATCCACATCTCTACATAGACAGGATCATATGGGAGTTCAGTTAAGAAAGACCATTAGCATTTATATATTAACCCAAGGAGGATTGATTTTTCAGGCCTATCATTTACTTATTTAAAATGGCCCCCCCCTCGTTTCAGTGACAGAAGGCCCTAGAGAGGTTTTTATATGATGAAAAGAAACAACACACTTCCTAGTCACAAGTTTATAATCTAAATCAGTGGCTCTTAACCTTTTCTTTACCTTGCTGTGATCCCCCAAGACTTAACTCAAGATTTTAAACCCTAACAGTAAATAATAACTCAAGATTTTAAACCATAATCATAATCATAATACAATTCTACCATCCATTAACCCTTCCTTGGGTGGCACTGAAGGGACTTTTCTCCTGCTGCTTCCTGCAAATTTATGGTTGGAGTGGATTGAGTGGCTATGTGCAGTCAGCCTTTGCCTTGGCTCCTGTCACATGGGTTGAGCAGGCTTCAAGCCTTCGTGGACCCCCTGTGAGAACATCACAGCCCCCTGGGGATCTGTGGACCACAAGTTAAGAACCACTGATCTGACACAACATAACAGAAAAGGGTATGGAGGGAAAGGGGGTGAAGCACACTTCTGTACCAATTAGCAATTATCTTTGAGAACTCCTGGAGAACAGGAGAAGTCCCAGCAAACTGGAGGAGGGCAAACATCCCCATCTTCAAAAAGGGGGGGAAAGAGGATTCCAACAATTATCATCCAGTTAGTCTGACATCAATACCAGGGAAGATTCTAAAGCAGATCATTAAACAGAGAGTCTGTGAACATTTAGAAGGCAATGCCATAATCACAAAAAGTCAACATGGGTTTCAGAGAAACAAGTCATGCCAGACTAATCTGATCTCTTTTTTTTATAAAGTTACGAGCTTGGTAGATGAAGGGAACACTGTGGATATCGCATACCTTGATTTCAGTAAGGCCTTTGACAAGGTTCCCTATGACATTCTTGCAAACAAGCTTGTAAAATGTGGGCTAGACAAGGTAACTGTTAAATGGATTTGTAATTGGTTGACCGTCCGAACCCAAAGGGTGCTCTGCAGTGGCTCCTCTCTGTCTTGGAAAGATGTGACCAGTGGGGTGCCACAGGGTTCTGTCCTGGGCCCAGTGCTATTCAACATCTTTATCAGTGACTTAGATGATGGAATTAGGGGCATACTTATCAAATTTGCAGGTGACACCAAATTAGGAGGAGTAGCTAATACCCTAGAGGACAGGATCAAATTTCAGAATGACCTGGATAGACTGGAGAGCTGGGCCAAAGCTAACAAAATGAAATTCAATACGGAGAAATGTAAAGTACTGCATTTAGGGCGGAAAAATGAAATGCACAGATACAGGATGGGGGAGACCTGGCTGAACGAGACTACGTGTGAAGGGGATCTAGGTGTCCTGGTAGACCACAAGTTGAACATGAGTCAACAGTATGATGCGGCAGCTAAAAAGGCCAATGCGATTTTGGGCTGCATCAATAGAAGTATAGTGTCTAGATCAAGGGAAGTAATAGTGCCACTCTATTCTGCCTTGGTCAGACCTCACCTAGAATACTGTGTCCAGTTCTGGGCACCACAATTCAAAAAGGATATTGACAAATTGGAGCGCGTCCAGAGAAGGGCAACTAAAATGGTGAAAGGTCTGGAAACCATGCCTTATGAGGAAAGACTTAGGGAGCTGGGTATGTTTAGCCTGGAAAAAAGACGTTTAAGGGGCGATATGATAGCCTTGTTTAAGTATTTGAAAGGGTGTCACATTGAGGATGGAGCAGGCTTGTTTTCTGCTGCTCCAGAGACTGGAACACGGAGCAATGGATGCAAGTTCCAGGAACAGAGATTCCACCTCAACATTAGGAGGAACTTTCTGACAGTAAGAGCTGTTCGGCAGTGGAATGCACTCCTAACTAACAGGATTGACATGGAGAAGTAAGCAACTCATGTGCTTTCAGATTCTTAAACAACATGACAAGAGCTGCCATGTGAGATCCAGTGTTCACTTATCTTGGGGTTTATGCAAACTGAAATTTAATGCAATCCTGAGGCTGGTGTGTGTGCATTTACAGTGTATCCACACTGTAGAGTTATTGCAGTTTAACACCACTTTAACTGCCATGGTTCCATCTTACAGAATCCTGGGATTTGTAGTTTGGTGAGGCACCAGCATTCTTTGGCATAGAAGGCAAAAGAGACCCTGTAAGAGACCTTGTAAAACTACAAATCTCAGGATTCCATAGGCTGCAGCTATGGTGTCAAGCTGCTATAACTACAGTGTGGATACACCCTTATATATGTATAAGTAACCCAGGCAAAAAGGCATCAGTGCTTTATTGGCAGAAACTATGCAAGATGGATGCTAAAATTTTTACTTTCTTGGTAGGACAGTTAGGGCAACAGCATAGGTAGGGTGTGTGTGGGGGTTTGCTTCACTTGCTGCCAAAAAGACAACAAAGAAGGAGCAATCCTAGCCTCCTCAGGAAGGAAGTTCCAGAGTTTGGGAGCAGCCGCAAAAAAGTCCTTCTTCTGTGTTCCCACCAAACATGCCTGTGAAGGTGGTGAGATCAAGAGAGGTGGCTCTCCTGAAAACGTTAGAGTTCAGGCAGGCTCAGGCAAGAAGATACAGTCCTTCAGATCTCCTGGGGCTGGTCTAGAAAAGGGAATAAAATGCGAATTGGTATGCAGAAACACCAATTTGCAGCAGCTATCACCTGTCTCAATGACTTTTTTGCAAGATCACTGGTGTGCAAAGCTATCCGTCTGTGTTGTTCACACAGAGGCATGCCAGAGAATCAAGATGGTGGCTGCAAGTGAATTGCTCCCAGTTTTGTACTCCCCAGTTTGCCCCTGCCAAACAGTTTTTTTTTAAAAAAAAATTATATCCAAGGGGCGGAATAGCAATCTTCCGCTTAAATAATGAAAAACAAGTAAAAAAAGAAAACATGTTTCCTTGTGCTAGTGCACGATCGCTGTGGTGAAAATCCAACATGGCTGTTCCAGGCGCTGCCTTGTGAGCAAGCTCCGTCCCCTGCGCACATCCAACCAATAAGCAGTCAGCTTTGGCAATGCGATGCAGTGCAATTCTGTTGTCCTAATGGACGATGGTGTACATATCCATCCAGGATTTTTAAAAACTCAGGAAAAAAACCCGAGGTCTTTAAGTGCAAAGTTTTCCCGTATTTTGTTCTCCCTCTCCCTGAAAATTATGAACCACTGCAGGATCCCATTTGGACACATGGGATTCCCCATGGATTCTAAGAGGGTTTTGTTTCACCGTCTGGACTACCCCCTGGACCTTATCGTTGTAGCCTTGAGCATTAGGAGCTTGCTTTTAAGGAAACACTAGGTTTCTTTAGCTGGCCACTTGGAGCTGTACTCCTAAAATATCTTTTCCAGTCTCCAGGTGAGACCATAGAATGCATGCTTCCCTAGGAAAATGTGTGATAAAGGTGTAGTCCTATACTCACCTGGGACTAAGTCCTGTTAAATTCAGAGTGGCTTATTTCTAAGTAGACACAGAGCCTGAGTTGCAGTCAAAGAAACCTCTTATCCCTTTCCCAGTTTTCTGCTTCTGAATCAATACAATTGCATGGATGGTTATACTTCCCTAATTGTTTTTTTCTTCTTTTGTTATTGTTGCCTCGAATGTTCCTTTGTATCTTTTCCTCCCTGTTCCCTGTGATTGTCTTGATGGTGCCACATTTTTTTTAAATATACCCAATATTTTTCTGTATTCATTTTATTTCTGTTATTGCGGATGAGGCGAGTTCCCTGATACTCAAGTCTGTTTTTAAACGTGACCCTGCTAAAGGAAATGCATTCAAATAAGCAATAAACCCAAACAAAACAAAAATAACATCAGTTAAAACAATTATAGTCACATCCACTTGTGAGGTATTGTTCCATTCCCAGCCGTAACATGGGAAAAGTACTCTGGATTTCCTAGATCAGATTGTAACGTGATTTTTGCACAGACTGGCTGATTCTTGTAACAAACGGAGGTTTTCTTTTGTGAGTTATTTATACTCTTCCCAAAGCAGGGTTATGCAACTGTCTGTCGTTTGGAGTACACCAAGCAAACTGTGGCAGCAGAGAGAGAGGCTGGTGGGGCAGGGGAAGACTACATCCTGGCGCCTGTATTTGGATGAGGAAAAGCTCAGGCCTCATTCACTTCTGGTCAGCATCTAAAGAACACACTTATTCTGGCCATGGACCCCAGCATTTTTTAGGGGGGAAGGACAGAGGACCTTGAACTCCCCCCCAAAGGCTACCCTCCCCCAAAATGGTCAGACACCAAGGATCAGGATCACCAAGAGTCCTGTGTACTTGAGCTCTCTGAGGAACTACAGATCAGACGTTTCTGAGCTTATAGTCGTCTCGCCATTCACTTAGGGCTTGTCTATACGAGGCATAAAACATGAATTGATGCACACTAATACCAATTTGCAGAAGCTTTCATTTGTCCTAACAATTTTTTGTCACGATCTCAGGCATGTGAAGCTATCCACGTTCATTCTTCAAATGGACATACCTGCAAATCAAGATGGCAGGCATAAGTGAATTACTCGTGTTTTTATTGTTGCCAATTGCTGCCGCCAAACAGTATTTTTTAAAAGCATATCCAAGGTGTGGAAGTGTGATATTCCACATAAATAAACAGAAAAAAAGAGGCTGTTTCAACACCTGAGTGCATGATCGCTATGGAAAAAATCCAACATGGCGGTTTCAGGCGCTTGCCTTGTTAGCAAGCTCCGCCCCCTGCACACGTCGGACCAATCAGCTTTCCACTTCTGCTCTTATCAGAAATGTGAACCAAAGGAAATCGGTTGTCCCAATGAACAGGAATGTGTATTCCCTGCGGTGCCTTTCAAAAAAATACAGGAAAAAACGGAAATGCTGTTCCGGCAAAGTTTTTGGCCCCCCTCCTTCTAGATAATAGTGGATTGATGTGGGATCTCATTAAGACAAATCATAGTCTCCTAATTTTCCGTGAGTAGTATTTTTGCCTTATAGACAACCCCTTAATCAGTTCTTATTTTTTCTCATTTCCTTGCTATATCAATTTTATGTATTAAATCATTTTATAAAATTTCGTTTATTTTTTGTCAGTGTCTTCATGGTAGTCACACTATTAACTCCTTTAGCTGATGACATTATTACAGTTCAGTGTATTCTGTGTTTTTACAGTTCTGTAAAAACTTGCATGCAAGTACGCAAAATTCATAATGACCTGCCTACCAGCCTTTTGCTTCCTCACCTCAGAAACAGTTCCAGGGTCCCCAGTTATGGCTGCTGAATCTCCAGCTCGACTGTCAAGAATATTTGGCCCTTTAGATATTTTGGTCTACAAGTCCTACCAGCCCTACCTAGCATGGTTGAAAGAGATTGGGGAAGTTATTATCTAAAACATCTGGAGAACCAAAGGTTCTCCATATTTCTAATGAACAATAATAAGTTTTGACCAAACAAGTATATCAAGGAAGCCTTGAAACGCTGCTTTTCTCAGCTTGATTATTAGAATTTCCACACTATAAGCTGTCTACACAAACCAAGGTTGCTTGACTCTTTACAGATCTGCTACTAATGGATGGTCTGTGAATTCTCCCAACAGCTGCACTCCAGTGCAAGAACAATAATAAAAATAATTGCTTTCCAGGCTTCCATGGCACACTGCATTATGTTTCTCATTGCCTAGCATCCAGGGAAACCTGCACCCTAAGATGCCCTTCCGAAATTCTCCTGCACACTGATTGTGTTGCAGACATGATGCAATGTAATTTTGCTTTTGTTATTGGAAAAAGGAATTAATTACAAGTAAAATAACTAATTACAAACAAGTACAAACTAAGCAGAAGTAAGTACAGTAGGACCCCTGCATCCACTGATTCATTGTCCACTAATTCAGTTATCCGCGGGACACAAAACAGCACACCTACCATAGAGTCTTCCTAGAAAATGCCTAGAGAGGCATCCTCTTTAGACATTTTCTAGGTCCTCCAAGGCAAACTGTGTAGTATTTTAAACTGGAAGTCCCTTATTTTCAATGGCGTTCGCTGTTTCTGCAATTTTCGGTATCTGCTTGGGCCCCAGGAACCCATCCCCCGCAGATAAAGGGGTCCTACTTTAGTTATTTATAATTAGTTGCTTCCAGACTCTGAGAAAGCGATCCTGTATTTTTGCTCTGCCATGCTTCCATTCAAAGAACTGTAGGTCCCAGGATGATACGGAGATAATATTTTAAAAAATGGACAAGTCACCAAATTATTTACAAACTACAATTTCTGCACAAACCCACTATTCATAAACCTAATGGGATTGGGATCTTGGGTACATTATGGACCAGGATTGAAGAATGAATAGGAGTTGTTCTCATGTTCTTTGTTTAAGCAGGTAACAAGAAGTAGGCCATAGGAGAAATTGATGCATTCCTCTGTTTTCGATATAAATACACAGAAGCTGCATATTTCTTGTACTGTATTACACTGTACAACATATCGGTATTTTTCAAGAGACATCTTACATAGCAGATTAGGAAATTTACCCAGCATCGCTTGGGTCGACATTGGTGATTTCAGTTATGATTTGAATGATACAAAAATTTTATGGCAGCACCTACAATCCTTAAGATTTGTTTTGTGCAAATTCAATGACAAATGGACCAAATATGGAATTTTTCTGAAAAAAGCTGTAGTTGGAGTTTTGGTCCTCAACTTGTGCAGAAATGTTCAGTATCAGCTCAAAGCTAAAGCCCAAGTTTGGTCAAAATCAGTTCACAATGGTGCCTTCAGTAGCAAAACAATATAGAAGTGTTTGTGTAGGTGATACCTGACATCTATATACAGTATATAAAACTCTTGGGTATGTTTCCTCTCCCAGTGTGCTGATTGGCTGTCAGGAAACACACCCAACCAATCACCACCCACATGCAACTTCCCCCTCCACCTCACAATCAACTCCTGCCACTCAGTCTGCATCTACACCCCTAGCCTCACAAGGGGCCCTCCATCCTCTCACTCCCTCAGCCGCTCACCAGTCACAAGCTGCAATGGGACCCAGGCAGTTAATTGGCAGAGGCAGCAGGACCCAGGCTGTCAACTGGCGGCGGCAGGGCAACAGAGAGAGTCACCCTCAGCAATTCCGGGGAAAGTGTGAAACGCTGAGAAAGGGGAGGAAGAATTTAAAAATCTACCGGCCTACCTTACAGGGTTGTCATGAGGTCTACCTCGTGTTTTGGGGGAAGCTTTTTAACGGTGTATGGTATGCTAGGTACAGCTAGTAGTTGATGAATTGGATCTAAAACCTTACTATACAGCTTTTGTTTTGGTCTCATTAGATCAGTGTTACTCAAAGTAGTGGCCTTTAGACCAGTGCCTTAGTCACCAGCTTCTGATTCATGGAGAGTTTCCAAGAAAGAAAGAAACAGTTATAGCCAATGGACATAAATATGTACCAGTCCCTGGTTCATGGTGATGTGGGGGTGGGGGTTGAGGAATGCCAGCCCCTCATATCATTGATTGATTGATTGATTGAATGAATGAATGAATGAATATCCTGCCTGTCTCCTAATATGGCACTGTAAGTGACTTGTATCTGATAGTATGAGAAGCTCTGCATTAGTAATGGACTGAATGAAGGCAAACAAATTGAAACTTAATCCAGACAAGACAGAAGTTCTCCTGGTCAGTCAAAAGGCAGATCAGGGAATAGGGATCCAGCCTCTGCTGCATAGGGTTAAACTCCCCCTGAAATCTTGGGCTCGCAGCTTGGGTGTTCTCCTGGACTCAACTCTGAGCCTGGATGCCCAGGTTTCAGCTGTGGCCATGAGTGCATTTGCACAGTTAAAACCTGTGCGGCAGCTCTGGCTGTTCCTTGAGATGCCAGATCTGGCTACAGCGGATGACACATGCCTTGATTACATCCCATTTGGACTACTGTAACACACTCTACATGGGGCTGCCTTTGGAAACTGTTCGGAAACTTCAGTGAGGCCAGAATGCTGCGGCCAGAATGCTGACCAGGACCAGTTATAGGGAACATATAACTCCCATGTTAAAACAGCTTCACTGGTTATCAGTTGATTTCCTGGCACAATTCAAAGTGCTGGTCTTGACCTATAAAGTCCTGGCTGGCTGGCTTAGATCCAGACTATCTGAAAGATCTATCTCCCTCTATGAACCTGCAAGCGTTCTAAGATTTTCAGGGGAAGGCTTTCTTTCAGTTCTACCACCATTACAGGCTCAATTGGTGAGGACACGAACCCTCTGGACGTCCCTCCCATGGGAAGCTGGGCTGGCCCCCTCCCTGTTTTTGTTTCTTTGGCAGGCAAAAACGTTTTTGTTCCAGCAGGCCTTTGATGTATAACTGCACCCATGAAGCTTTTATTGGGGTGTGTTTTTTATGTTGTTTTTATCTGTCTTCATTTTTTTAAACTTTGTATGTTTTTAATTATTTTAATTGCTTTTAACAGTGGTTTTAATTGTTTTGTGACCTGCCTTGGGTCCCACTTCGGGAGAAAGGTGGCATATACATTGCATAAATAAATAAATAAATAAAATAATATACCAAGTTTGGCAATTCTGTGGATAAGCATTTGGATCTGTATAGCATAACATACAGAGAAACACTTTTAATTTTTCTTATAGAATCATAGAGTTGGAAGAGACCACAAGGGCCATCCAGTCCAACCCCCTGCCATGCAGGAATATCCAATCAAAGCACTCCCAAAAGATGGCCATCCAGCCTCTGTTTAAAAACCTCCAAAGAAGGAGACTTCACCACACTACGAGGCAGTGTATTCCACTTCCCAACAGCTCTTATGGTCAGGAAGTTCTTCCTAATGTTTAGGTAGAATCTCTTTTCCTGTAGTTTGAACCCATTGCTCCATGCCCTAGTCTCTGGAACAGCAGGAAACAAGCTTGCTCCATCCCCAGTATGACATCCCTTCAAATATTTAAACATAGCTATCATGTCATCTCTTAACCTTCTCTTCTCCAGGCTAAACATAACCAGCTCCCTAAGCTACTCCTCATAGGGCATGGCTTCCAAACCTCCCACCTTTTTAGTAGCCCTTCTCTGGATACACTCCAGCTTGTCAATATCCTTCTTGAATTGTGGTGCCCAGAACTGGACAGAGTATTTCAGGTGAGGTCTGACCAAAGCAGAATAGAGTGGCACTATTGCTTCCCTTGATCTAGACACTATACTCCTATTGATGCAGCCTAAAATCACATTGGCTTTTTTAGCTTCCGCATCACACTATTTCTAATCTGTTAAGTTAATTTTGAATTCTGATCCTGCCCTCTGGGGTATTAACTGCCCCTCCTAATTTGGTGTCATCTGCAAACTTGATAGACATGCCCTCTATTCCCTCATCCCAGTCATTAATAAAGATGTTGAAGCGCACTGGGCCCAGGGCAGAACCCTGTGGCACCCCGCTAGTCACTTCTCTCCATGATGAAGAGGAGCCATTGATGTGCACCCTTTGGGTTCAGTCGTCAACCCTTTGGGTTCTTGATTTATAAGCACTTCAAAGTACTTCTCAAGTATCTCAAATTATCTTACCAACCACCTTGTAAGTTTGCATGCCTCCATGTTACCCTCCTAGTATTGCAGGGAAGTAGGACTAAAACTGAGAGTTAGTGACATCCTAGAGGCCATTGAGTGAATTTGTGACAGACAGATAACAGAATTTGAAAAAAGGACCTTAATTTGTTCACTCTTATGATAAGTGAAATGACATTATAACACTCTTTAAAAATTTCCTTGAATAAGTTGGGGCTAGAGACTATTGGGACAAGTTTTAGTTAGTTAAAGTCCACTGTATTAGACTTTCTATAAGATCTTTTGTAAAAGATGCCCTTTTAAAGTCAATCCCTTCTATTTTTATCACCCAAGGGAAAGACTCAAGGTGGCTTCTTTTTATAATTCTTCTTTAAGGAAAAATAAAACCCTCTTCTTGCCTCTATTACTGGACCTCTGCCCACAAATCTGATGCATGCTGGAAATATGTACGGCATTCCAAATCTTTATTCAGACCTGAACAGTGCCGTTTGTACAGACAGTTCTCTGGCCTCCTGCCCTTATTCTATAGTAGTTTGCCCTTTCAGATACATCAGTTTTTCTTACCTCCTGGTCCAAAAGATGACAGATTTTATTCACATTTGACCTCTTGTTCCTTTGTGCTCGAACTTTGAAACAGTAGTGTGAATCATGCAGCATTCCAGATATTCTTTGACTGTATCTCCCAGCATTCCTTATCATTGGCTATGATGGCCAGGAGTGTTGGAATTTGCAGTCCAACAACAGTTAGAGGGCTTCATGATCTCCACTCCTGCTTTAAAAAGTCAGCCTGAGAATATACTTCCAGTCATTTTAACTGGGCTTTTAATGGTGAGAAGGGGAGGAATTGTCCCATAGTTAGAAGCAATATTCCTTGAAATAGTCCATTGCATTGCCATGACCATGTGATACTGGTGCACATTGATGAAGCACAGAGCAAATAAGGTCTACACCACTTCACCTGTCTTCTTTAATTTTGCAGGTTGTTTCATTTGTTTGAGTGGCAAACACATTAAATGCCCAGGGGTTGCACAACTCTAGCACTGTGATTCCACTTTAACAGCCATGGCAACATCTTGTAGAACCCTGGGTAGTTTGCTGAGGCACTAGAGTTCTCTGGCTTAGAATTCTCAGTACCTCTCCCTAAACTGCAACTCCCACAATTCCACAGAACTGAATGGTGACAGTTAAAAAGTAGAATCATAGTGCTATAGTTCTGTAGTGTGACTGATCCCCTGCTTACTTACTATCCTGTTGATGAGCACAGGGTATGGAGAAGGTTTGAGCTGGGGAAAGTTACCTTTTTTGGTAATAGCACAGGCAATGGGTATTTCTAGAAGATTATCTATTTCTGACCCCATGAACTAGAAACTTCATACCATAGTTTCCCGCATCATGTGTCAAGTTCACCCACCTTTCTCAGGTATCTCTTGTCTCTCATTGGAAGCGAAGAGGGAATCTTGTCTTTTTACACTTCTTCTGTCTAGTTTCCTCCTTGCTAAAGACATTTATAAGCAATTGTTCTCAATGCTACCTGATGTCATCATCCTTTATCCTAAGTCCTAATGAACATTACCAATTGGAGTTTCAGTTGACTATATAATTGGCATAGCCCCGCATAACAGATCTTGCCATATTACATGAATGCTCAGAGGCAGTGTGGAGCCGTGTTTAGAGTGTTGGACTAGTTCTTGCGAATTTCAGGATTTTGTCTACATAGAGCCAAGAACCCAGCAGGTGACCTTGGGTCAGTCATTCTCCCTCAGCATAAGGTGCGTCACAGGCATATAATGATGATGAAGTGGACAGGAAGAGAACCATGTATACTGCTTAATCTCATTGGTTATCTCTCATAAATAAATAGATGTCCAGAGGGAGATAATAAGACAACATAAACAGAGTTGTTTGGGCCTAAGCTCAAATAGCTGAAACAGGCATGACACCCCACCTCTATCTCTTTAGAATGAGGGCTTGAGGATCCTTGTCATTTGTTAGCTAATCTGTGTCTGTAACATTAACTCTCCCCTTAAGCATTCCTAAGTATTGGAATCTCAAGATTCATGTGGGAGATACTCAGTGGGCTCTCTTATAGGCTATTTATTGTATGCATTCATAAGTATTTTGGAAGACTTTAAAAAAGAGTCTGGAGTAATAAACACCTAAGGCGAAACACAAAAATCAGTGTGTATTCAGCCATTGTACTGTCTATCCTCCTTTATGGATCTGAAACATGGGTCACCTATCGCCACCACCTATGACTCCTTGAACGCTTTCATCAGCGCTGTCTACGCACAATCCTAAATATACACTGGACTGACTATGTGACGAATGTTGCTGTCCTTGAGCAAGCAGGGATCACCAGCATTGAGGCCATGATATTGAGAACACAGCTGCATTGGGCAGGGCATGTATCTAGGATGGAGGACCATCGCCTCCCCAAAATAGTACTCTACAGTGAACTTGCCACGGGACCGCGTAAGAGGGGCGCTCCAAAAAAGCGATACAAGGACTCCCTGAAACAACATCTCAGGCTTGGCCAAATGATCACCAGCAATGGTCCGTCCTGGCCTCACATCGGGAGGCATGGAGACGCACTATCCACAATGCTGCAGCCTTATTTGAGAACTCACGCTGAACAAGTCTTGAAGAGAAACGGCAACGCAAAAAGAATCACAACCCGGAAACATCACCCAAGGAAACCTTCTGCTGTGCTTTCTGCAACCGGACTTGTCTATATCGGATTGGCCTTTTTAGTCATCAGCGCGCTTGCAGAAAACGTGGGATGAGTCCTTCCTGAATCTTCGTTTGCGAAGAAAAGCCAGAGAGAGAGAGAGAGAGTCATAAGTATACAAACATACCCATTCGTAAAGACCTATCTGCCAGTCCTGAGCCCCCTCACCTCAAAAACCATTCCAGGGTCCCTGTTTGCCTTGTAAACCAACTGTTAACATTTCCTGGATCTTTTTTGCAAACTAGATCCAAATCAGCATGTAACCTGTATCAATAAGCTCCCCCTTGCTCAGACTACAACCCGCCCCCTGGCATAGACTGCTATCTGGGAGAATTACTGGGAGAATTTGCTTAGAGCCCCCCTCCCCTTAGATCTTGAAGTTCCCTTCACCTCAATTCTGTAGTAAATTGGTGGCAGCAGATCATGAGTGAGTTTTAGAGTGAAATGTTGCAGGCACAGGTCCATTGGCACTCTGCTTCTCCAGACCTCTGGCAACAAAGAAAGTCTACATATAAGTCATAATTTAGAATCATGCCCATCCATTACCCTTGATGAAGTAAGTATCAGTGTACTTGGTGTGTGTGTGTGTATACGTTACCATTCAATATCCATTCAAATATAGGATGAAACAAGTATTTTAATAGCATGTTCCCATTAGTGCCCTGTTCAAAACTTCCACAGGCTGATTGCCAAGTCTTTGCTCGGTTGAATAGGAACGTCCCTTAGTTCTCCTCCCTCTTGCTCCCTCTCCTTTAGTGCCCTGGGCTCCTCTTCTTTCCTTTCCATGGTCTGTGACAACTATAATTTGCTGTGTGGTATCCAAATAGGGCAAGCTGTGGTCAGCACCAACCAGGAATTGCCTCCAAGCTGTCATCATTTGCAAGCCCATTTCAAATCATGGTTTGCAGTGGGATGTGAGTGGCTTGCCTCTAGCAGTGATTCATTCACTCTGTGGCAGGAAAGGCTCCCCTAAGGATGCTGAAAATGGATTGTTATGGATATCTAAAGAGTGGTTTTTACAGAGCTTCTTTATGGCCAGTCTGGAAAGGTCTGTGTTTCATAAATAAAAGACTTTTACTGCCTGTAGTGGTTGTGACAGCTTTGTAGTTCTAAGAAAATAAATAATACTTTGCAATTATTAGAGAGCGTCTCCTCTTCCAAGAACCACAGAGCTCTTTACACAAACTAATGAGGCCCCAAAACATCTTAGAAAGAGCGAGACATACCATAACACCCATTCCCTGAGGCTCAAACAGAATCATGCAGACAGAGAGAAATTCCAGCACAGACAAATGCCTACAGGGCTAAACTGAGTGCCTGGATCCATATTCAAAGAGCCTGGAAGCCCAGCTGTGAACTTTTTAAATTCTGGGACTTTAATAAATTTATGTCTGCCCAGCAGATTTGCATATATTTAATTTATATTCTCACTCTCCCTCCTTTTCTTCCCAGTAGGTTGTCATTGTGGAGAGGGGAAGATTGGCATGGAAAGTTGGAACTACAAAAAGTTGTAGGGGAAAGGAGCCAAGGTCTGAAAAGCATAGGGAGGAGAATGCAGGTTTATTATGTAAAACTAGCCGGTACATTTGAGAAGCACATATACTAACACCAAACCACTACAGCACTGGCAACTGTTATTTAGTCTTAATGGAGGAATTTACTTTCCCTTCATGTTAACATTCTGCCTCATTGCCTTCTTCTGGAAGTACTCTGTCAGAGTTGGATAGACTACCAGGACAATATCTCTTATCCAAGGCTCCCGTTGTACATCTTGCATTAGAATCATAGAATTGTGGAGTTGGAAGAGACCACAAGGGCCATCCAGTCCAACCCCCTGCCATGCAGGAAATCACAATCAAATCATCCCTGACAGATGGCCATCCAGCCTCTGTTTAAAGACCTCCAAGAAAGGAGACCCCACCACGCTCCGAGGGAGTGTGTTCCACTGCCGAACAGCTGCTATTGTCAGAAAGTTCCTCCTGATGTTGAGGTGGAACCTCTGTTCCTGGAGCTTGCATCCATTGCTCCGTGTTCCAATCTCTGGAGCAGCAGAAAACAAGCTTGCTCCATCCTCAATGTGACACCCCTTCAAATACTTAAACAGGCTATCATACCGCCCCTTAACCGTCTTTTTTCAGGCTAAACATACCCAGCTCCCTAAGTTCCTTATAAGGCATGGTTTACAGACATTTCACCATTTTAGTCACCCTTCATTAAAAGGCCCCAAGAGGTCCTTATCCTGTCATCCTAGGCAGCACTCAGTTTACCGGTAGTTACTGTTAATTAACTCTGCTAATGAAATAGATGTGTTTCTGCCCATTACTTCTTTAACAAAAACATTTGGTACCAGAGACAGAAATAACATGGAAAGCATAGGGATAGCACCACCAAAAAGAAGAACGGTTTTACACATTTCAACAAACTTTTTATCCAAAACTAATAATATTCACATGTGAAATGAAACAACCAGGTCAGGTAAGCCTGACATAGGTGAACAAAAACATGCTTAACCTTCTAGAGACCAATTTAAGTCTTCTTTCACAATGCATCCAGGGATTTTTTTTAAAAAAAATCACCAGCCTCTATTGTTTGTTTGATTTCTGTTTTGGTGGCCAAACTTAACAGATCTATAGATTGCTGTTTTTTAAAAACATATTGGAGGTAGTTGGTGAAATAGGCTCCACACACACAAACACACCCACCGTTTTCTTGCTCTTGATGTTCATGCATGCTCAGTAAGGGGTTCTGGTAGCAACTCCTGTTTATCTTGCCTGTTTAGGGAGCCACACAGAGCTACAATAGGATTGGCTAGAGCAGAATGCCACTCTTTCCCAGCTCAAACTTTATTGCATTATTAGAATCATAGAATCATAGAATTGCAGAGTTGGAAGAGACCACGAGGGCCATCCAGTCCAACCCCACTGGTCACATCTTTCCAAGACGAAGAGGAGCCACTGCTGAGCACCCTTTGGGTTCGGACAGTCAACCAATTACAAATCCATTGAACAATTAACTTGTCTAGCCCACATTTTACAAGCTTGTTTGCAAGAATGTCATGGGGAACCTTGTCAAAGGCCTTACTGAAATCAAGGTATTAATTGCAGACAAGCTGCTGCAACCCTACACTGAAAGCTGGTGGTTTCTTCAGCCTTCCTTCACTATCTCTCCCCAGTGCTGATGCTCCTCAAAAAACATCCAGCTGAACAGAGGATGAGAAGGATAAGGGTGGGCCGGGCAAACATAAAACCCTTTGTAAAACACTTTGTCAGGGCCTCTGTTCACAGAGTTATGCCTGTATAAGGGTGTCTTATTGCTCTAGTTTCACCGCCACAGCTTGAGGGACTAAAAGATTTCAGCAAATCACAAGGACCAGAATCCTGTTCGCATCCTATGCAAGTGTAAGGGGCTTACTGCACTCCAAAGTAAAGAAGCAAAGCAGTAGGAACGTCAGTGTTCTTTCTTTCCGGTCCTGTGGAGGACCAAGATAAAACCGCGTCTTTTTGCTAACCAGAAAAACCCGTTAGCAAAAAGATACCATTTTACCTTTGCCTCCCATGGGACTGAAACGGAAGAACACTGGAAGAACAGCAATGTCATGCGGTAAGGCAGCAGGGAAGACGGAACATTCCTGCTGCTTTACCACTTTTCTTTGGAGTGCAGTAAGCCCCCTAAGTCATGGTATGCACATTAAGTGTTTTTTATGGGAAAAATGCAACAGCCAGATCCAGCTGATAGCAGTTGAAGTGGAGTTCCACATATGGACATGTTGCACATGCAGAGAGAGCAGTGTGTAAATGTGCACTGTACATTGTGCATTGCACTACATGGTAACAGCCATGCACGTTAGCCTCCAATGCACATTCATTGCACTACATTGCCATACAGCATAGAGGAAGTAGAAGATAACTCCAATGATAGATATTGACCCCATACTGAAGTGATGTAGGATTTCATCCTAGGTGTGTCACCACCTAATCTAGAGAGTTGATAAACACTGGTATATAAAGAGGGCAAGATCTGTAAGGTACTAGGCTACAATTCTGCCAGCTTCTACTCTCTGCCCACCAACTGGTGTACTCTTTTTCAGTACCTTGGCAGAGAAGGATGAAAGTTTAGCACAGTGTGATAGGAGAGTGATTATAACCACCCTTGTCTCATCTTCTGGATCACAGCATGCCAGCTTAATAAACCAGAAGCCTAGGCAGAAATGCAACCAAGAAAATAAACAGAGAAAAATTATGGATCTTATTTTGAAAACATGCCATATTTGCCATTGTGATGTAGTGGTTTGAGTATTGGACTACGACTCTTGGGAATGAGGGTGTGAATGCCTGCTTACTCATGAAAACCCACTGGGAGTCCTTGGGCAAGTCACACTCTCTCAGCAATAGATTAAGGCAACTGGCAAGTCTCCGGTGAGCAAACCTTGCCATGAAAACCCATGATAAGGATGCCATAAATCAGAAATGACTTGAAGGCAAACAACAACAAGGCAAATTGCTTTACACTTGAAGAAACCTGGCACTAAAGGAAACCTGGTCCATGGCAGTTGGTACAAGCTAGAAAGGAAAAGTCTTTCTTTCTGTCCATCTGACAGAAGAGGCAGAATGGCATTGAGGGAACGTAGCTTCTGCCAAACCCAACTGAACATGAGGCTTGGTTGTATGTTTACACCAGGATGTTGCCTATGAAACTGATTGGCATTACTAGAGTTGGGATCAGAGCTTGGAAAAGTAACTTTTCAATGCTCTGATTAGCATAACAGGGCATGTTTACTTATTCCGTTTAAGAGTAAATGAATGTGGGGTTACTCCAATACACATTTAAAAATAAAATGTAATTTCTATAGTTTATCCTGTTGCATCAATAACTTTCAGTGACGGCCCACTTAGATTATTTCAGCTGCAGTTCTGTCCCTATTTGCCTGTAGTCAACCCTTACTGAACTCATTCTGACTTACTTCTGTATAGACATGTATAAGCTTGAGCTATTGATTATTCTCTTCTCCCTTTTGTTCCATTGTAACATTTTTAGCCAAACCTTTTTCCCTACAAGGTGCCATCTGTATGTAAATTATATTTGGGGTGTGGGGTGTCAGTTCCAGACTTCTGCAGGAGTTATTTTCTTTGATGTGTGATATGTGATGGTGTTAAATGTTTTGACTTTAGAGCTGTTTAGCTGGGTCGATAGTTGCTAGGTTGGTTCCAGGATGAGGCTACTGTAATTTAAATACTTGACAGATCTTGGAGAAGAATGAAGGTACCTGTCCTCTCTCATCTTCCAAACCCCAGCTTTCAGCCACAACCATCCCCTCCAACATGGCTGTTCTTAACCAGTGAAGGCAGAGGGAGAGAGCACAGAGCTATGTCCAGCTCTGTTCTTATTGTTGGATGGCTTAGGCTGAAAGTTGAGATTTGGAAAGTGAGAGCGTATAGGTACCTTTATTCCACTTGACAGAGCTTTATATTACCTCATCCTTCTCCAAGGTCTGTTAAAGATTAAAGTTACAGGAGCCCTGTCCCAGGTCCAATTTGGCAATACAGTCAGCCCTCCATATACACGGATTCAACTATCCACGGCTTGAAAATATTTTTTTTTAAAAATCCAAAAAGAAACCTTGCACTGTTTGCCATTTTATATAAGGGACACCATTTTACTACACCATTGTATATAATGGGACTTAAGCATCTATGGATTTTGGTATCCACAGAGTGGTGGGGGTCCTGGAATCAAACCCCAGCAGATACCAAAGACCCACTGTAGTTGTATAAGGCTGATTGCGTTAACAGTGTGAATCTATCCCAAGTCACAGTGCATTCATTTTATTCCAGTAATTCAAAGGTAATTGAAATAGACGGTTCATCTGAACCAATGTTTTGGTTAGTTATGATAACACAGGAGCCCAGGAGTTCCAAAGGTTCTGCCCCTTGTTCTATAGTTTAAGGTGTGTTCTGTGTTGCCTTTTTTCAAATTAATGACTGTCTTCCCCTCCCCTTCTTCCTTTCCTACACCAGGGCTATCACCCGTTGCCACATGAAGCTGAAATTGCGCACACCAAAAAATTATTCAGGAGAAGGCGGAATGACCGGAGGTAGGGGAAAGACCTCCCAAAAAATTATTTGTAAATGACTTTTGCCTGAGTGATGTGTGTTTGTGTATATGTTTCATTATCTAAACCAACATTTGAAATGAACCCTCAAATGCCAATTTTATATACTTGAACTGTGGAATTATTGGTGATTGCTGAGAATGCACTCTGTACAGAGTAACTCTGAGGACTGAGAGGTGGACTGGATTAATGGGCCTCTTCTATGGATGAGGAATATTTCATAGGCAAATAATAGAAGGAGAATTGCACCAGTAAGAGGGCTGTTATTTTCCAAGGAAGGACAAGACCTTTAAAGCATGAAGCAGGAGTTCCGCGGTTGCATATGTACCTCCAAATTAATGAGATATTACAAGTCTGTAGACATGAACCAAGTTGGGGATATTCAGTTTTTTCTACCACTCAGAACTGAACTTTCCAGCCAATAGCTCTCCCAAGAAAAGAGGGAGCCATTTCATGTGAGTATCTCGAATCCTTTCAGCCAGCAGGTCTGGACCAGAATCTTTTTTCTGGCATATCCTGCTGTAACTGGGAATTATACCAGTGTACGATCTTTTTCAAGCATTGCAGAAAGAGGTATTTAGTACTTCCTTGCACAGTTTTTTTAAGGCTATGCAAAAGGCACATGAGTGCCCAGGTATAACTGTGCACCTGACCAAACGGCTACTAATTAGCCATAGAAGAGTACTAGCAGCCATGATTCTCTTGGGTCATCCAGTATTAGTACTTCAGTAGAGCTTTACACTCTGCAAGCGTCAAATAGGATCTTGGCCTGGTTCTCCAGAACATACGGGATATCAGTGATGCAATTTATTATGGGGGTTGCAGTTCTCAAAACTTTGGGGCAAGTAAAACTTGTTAGTTTTTAAGGTGCCACTAGATTCTTGGTTGCTGTTGTTATTTTACAATGGGGAACTTGTTAAAGATGAACTTGCTTCCACTGCAGTCAATCTGGAAATGGAGCATGGATCATTAACATCATTTAGGATCCATGTAAACTATAAACGAAAGGATCCAAATGTTGCTCAAAGGAAATATTTTCTTTCACATTTTGTTACTCACTCCCTTTTGCAGAAACACACAGCAACCCAAAGGAGATATAAAATTTAGTATTCTTACATTGAAGCTACACTGATTTTATTTTTAAAAATTACTTTGGTTTATTGGTTTTAAACACTTCACTTTTAAAGTTTGCAAGCGTGGGACAGCTTTCATCTTGTACGCCTCAGCAGGCCTCACTGACACATTTTGGCCATTTTTGAATTAGTTTTCATTTACTTTATCCACCTCTGGGTTCAATTTAGTTTCCTACTGGCTAGTTTAGTTTTGGGGGGTCACAGGATATAAATAAGCCCAATTGTTGCTTCTGGGGGCAGTTTTCTAGTGTTTTGAGTAGCTGCAAAACTTGTTTGTGGACTACCTCTTTGTCCCACAACTGGATTAAAAATGCCTTCTTCAACATTGTATACTTCATCTATGTAACTTAGAAATCTACGTCAAAACGTATCCCCACACTTGAAATTATTTATTTATTAATTTTAACACAAATAGTCTAATTCACAGCCAAAGTAATAAACATTCAGGAGGGGGAGAAAATAGAAAGATGAACAGAAATTGAAAGAAGGAAAAAGGGTGCATATACATATATAAGAACAAAGAGAGAGAACTAAAACTAAACTAAAGCTAAAACACTAAACTAAAACAATAAACACTAGCTCACTAAAACCCTAAACACTAAATCACTAAAACACAAAAGGGCTCTGATCCCCCAATCCAAACTATAATGAAAAAGAAAAAAGTTTGCAAGAAAAAAATATTGTTCTACCATTACATATCCAACTAAATAAACCTACTAGAATTACTAATAGCCACATATTATTACATTGTTAAATTTCTTATTGCTCAGAAAAGCAATATACTGTTTCCACTCTTTCAAAAAAAAATCATCAGTTAATTTATCATTTAAAACCCATGTTAGTTTGGCAATTTGGGCTAACTCAGCAACCTTAACGGTCAGTTCTGCCATCATCAGTACTTCAGTTCATTTCCAAGTTCGAGCAAACAGTGTTCTTGCTGCCGTTGTCATATATCGAAGAAGTAGTCCATATTTACTATTCAATTCTTTATCTGAAATACCCTTCCCCTCAAAAAAATTTCTAGTGACATTACAAAATCTATCTTTAAAATTTGGGGGCGGTTAACATAAATTTTATATATAAATCACATCAAAACATGTTTGAATCTTCATTTTGTTGGCTGTCTAGCAAACAAAAATGCAGGAGCTTTGAATTGTTGTGTTGTATATTGAAATCCAGGACCTTCTTCATGGAAAACAAGTCTGTGCTGCTTCTCTCATCATAAAAAGATCCCCTCCCAGCTTTTCCTTCACCAGGTTAACTGTAGGATTTGAACTCACAGCCTCATGAATAGGAACTGAGCCTTGCCCTCTGTCACAAGATGGGAAGCCTATTTCCATGCATTTGAGGAAGCAAGATGACCATCTACAGCTAACTAAGCTGAAACAATGCAAAGTTACGCTAATATTTTACATTGTAGTTTCGAAAGATATTGACCCTTTGAGCTGTTTGGTAATGGTGCTGTCAGACTTAGCCTGCATCTACACTGCAGAAATGATCCAGTTTGACACTGTTTTAACTGTCACGGCTCAGTGCTATGGAATTCTGGGATTTGTAGTTTTGTGAGATATTTGGCCTCGGTCAGAGAGCTCTGGTGCCACAACAAACTACAAATCCCAGGATTCCATAGCATTGAGTCATGGCAGTTAAAGTGGTGTCAAAATGGATTATTTCTGCAGTACAGATGCAGCCTGAGAGGCAGACATCCAGGCTTCCACTCAGCAGAATGAGCAGGAAGTGATCCAAATGCATCAGGGCTGAGTATAGATCTTGGAAAAATTACCAAAACTAGCACTACGAGTGGTGAATGACATAGTATATAATGAGAAGACATGACTCACTAGAAAAGACAATAATGCTTGGCAAGGTAAAGGGGAGTAGGAAAAGAGGAAGACCGTCTTTACATTATACTGTAGTCAAAAAGTAGTATCATTCTGCCTCATTGAGAAAAGAAATATGTCGTTTATGATTTGTTTTATTTATTTAACTCATTTATATCATTTATATCTTTTTCCCAATAATGAGACTCAAGGTGGTTTACAACTTACAGTACAGATTGAAAACTATTAAAAATCACTAAAAAAGTATAAATGTAAAATGTATTTTTAAAACAGTTAAACAATCGATAAAGTCAAAACCATTACAATTTACTTTAAAAAAACATATACAAATCAACATCACAGCACACCATTAAATGTCAACCATACTCAGTTTCTAAAGACCTGACAGAATAAGAATGTTTTTACTTGCTGGCAAAAATATTGCTATCTAAAGAGAAGAGAGGAATTTAATACCGTTAAATACAGAGTTACCTACTTCAGCCATTAGTAAATAGCCTTGAGCTCTTTGGAGTAAGATCTTGGTATATTTGAAATACTCAGAACTCCTGTCTAAAATCTGAGGGTTGTCTAAATGGTAAAAATTCTCATAAAATTCAAAGAGAAGACCTTTTGGCCAAAGGGGATTCAGTGGTGATTCATTGTTTTTGGAAGGAGAGGGGCCAAAAACACCATATACATGGCTTTTCCCAAAGTTTTTAAAATAATGCAAGGGAAATGTGCATTCCTGCGCATTGGGACAATCAGTTCAGATTGCAATGCATTCCCGATAAGAGCAGAAGTGGAAGCTTGATTGGTAGGATGGGATAGTGGTGGAGCTTGCCGGCTACAAAGTGGCCAAAACCGCCATGTTGGATTTTTGCAGTAGCGATCATGTCCTGAGGTGATGAAACAGGGTTGTTTTTTAAGCTTGTTTAAGCAGAAGTTCACACTTCCACACCTTAGATATACTGTTTAAAAAATACTGTTTGGCAGCAGCAACTTGTGGAGAATAAAAATACAAGTAATTCACTTGCAGCCAACATCTTGATTCGCAGGCATGCCCGTGTGAACATCAAACATGGATAGCTTCACATACCAGTGATCTTGCCAAAAAACCACAGGAGCATGAATGCTGCTATGAATTTGCAATAATGTACAGAAATCAGGATTATATTGCTTCACTTAGACAAGCCCTTAGAGAACTGCTGCGCTAGATTAATTCGTGATATACCTTGATATAATGTGCCATCCTATGTTCCCATAAATAGCAAAGGTATTGTTGGGAGTTGGAAAGAAAGAGAGAAATAGGAATCATTTTTTGTCATTGGATTGTGGCAGGTCGTCATGGCTTGTATGAACTAGGTCTACATAGGAAAAGGAAGGGGCCGAGGTCATCAATTTTTTTCACCCTCTCCTCTAAACCCTAAACAACTTTCATTTGTTAAATAACAGGATTACAAATATGTCCCTAACTTTCCAGTCCAGTATGGGCCAGGTGGGTTTCCTACTGTTAGTTTGGCTTTACACTTAAATGGTCAAGTAAAACTAGCCTCATATTTTGTTTTGTTTTGTTCTTGGTTTTATTTTGGGCTGGGATTTTTGTTTTGTTTTTTGGCCTTTTTTATTTTTTAAATTAACTTCACATCTTGAGCTGACACCCTCCTTTCCTCTAAAACCTTGGAGTATCTGTTAACAAATATGCATAGCTTGTTTTGGTTTTTCTTTTCTTTTTTCTTTTCTTTTTTCTTTTTTCTTTTTTTTTTTTTTTTTTTTTTTTTTTTTTTTTGAAGCAGGCAAATTGCTGGTGACCCACTTCACTCATTTCCACTTTTGATAACAGGGTTGCCTGAGGAAGAGAATGTTTTTCTCTCTTCAGTGGCCTGGGTTGCAATCCTATGTGGCAGGAGTGGGCAAACTGTGGACCTGCCTCCCAAAGCTGTTTTTGCAACCTTTTATTTCTTCTACCCTCTGTAGATATTTTTTTCTGCCCCCTCCCCAAAAGGAAATTCCTTCTTCTAAAAACTTCCAGGAGTGTGAATTCAGCGTTTAAATAGGTTTGGTGACCCAATGCACTCTTTAACAACAACAACAACAAAATCCCCCCAAAAGTAGTGGACTTCTGGCTACTTCCAGGTGTTTTTGTTTGTTTGTTTTTTGGTGTTTTTTTGAGGGGGTGTAGCATTTTGGGCAGTGCACATGGCCCCCAGAGAGTGCTGAGGCCAGAAAATTGGTGCAACCTTTGCTGTTGCCCACCCCATTTTATGTTCTGACTTTAAAGTAACTCAGGACCTGTCTGCACTGCAGCAATTTGACACCACTTTATCCACCAAAGTTCTATCCTGTAGAATCCTGTTATTTGTAGTTTGGTGTATCTGTAGTGTAGTTTATCTCAGATTGGCCTTTTCAGTCATCAGCGCGCTTGCAGAAAACGCGGGATGACTCCTTCCTGAATCTTGGTTTACGAAGAAAAGCCAGAGGAGGAGGCACCAGAGTTCTCTGATAGAAAAGGCTAAATATCTCCAAAAAAAAAACTACAAATGTCAGGATTCCATAGGATAGAACTATGGTGGACAACGTGGTGTCAAACTGTTCTGTTTCTGCAGTGTAGACAGATCCTCAGTGGGATTTCATAACTAGATCAATCTGCATAGAGATTTGGTATCCACTGATTTAAGTATTCATGGCTTGAAAATATTCTTTAAAAAATAATAATCCAAAAAGCAAACCTTGATTTTGCCATTTTTATAAGGAACACCATTTTGCTATGCCATTGCATATAATGGGGCTTGAGTATTAATGGATTTTGGTATCCATGGAGGGTTCTGGAACCAAACCCCAGTGAATATGAAGAGACAGCTGTATACTTCTGCCAGACAATAGTTAATTGAATTCCTGTTTAGACATTTTTATTCTTTTGTTGTTACAAATGGAGCTGCAAACCCCTGAACTGTAAGGAACATCTTCACTTCTGCACCTTTATAACGAGCAAGTTAAAAAGAAAAAACAAAACAATAAGTACAGTATTTGAAGGGATGTCACGCTAAGGATGAAGCAGGCTTGTTTTCTGCTGCTCCAGAGACTGGAACATGGAGCAATGGATGCAAGCTCCAGGAACAGAGATTCCACCTCAACATTAGGAGGAACTTTTTGACAGTAAGAGCTGTTGGGCAGTGGAACACACTCCCTCGGAGTGTGGTAGGATCTCCTCCCTTGGAGGTCTTTAAACAGAGGCTGGATGGCCATCTGTCGGGGATGCTTTGATCATGATTTCCTGCGTGGCAGAGAGTTGGACTGGATGGCCCTCGTGGTCTCTTCCAACTCTACAATTCTATGATTCTATGATTCTACACTGCATGGCAATAAAACAAGGGTGGGCAACCCATGGTTCTCCAGTTGCTGTAGAATTGCAACTTTCACCATTCTTCACCTTTGGTTAGGGCTGATGGGAGTTGTATTCCAGCAACATCTGGAGGGGCACCAGTTGGCCACCATTGTATAACTAGACAGCAACCAGTAGTCCTGGGCCAAATCAGTTTCCCTTGGAGGACAGGACTGGTCCACCAGTGTTGTTCTAATCCCTGCTCTCTAAGCAAGAAGCAAATAATTTAGGACAGTTATTCTTAACCTTTTATTTTCTTTACCAGGGACCCCCTTTCGATATTATAATGACAAGTAATAATAATAATAATAATAATAATAATATGGTGGGGGACTTTTCTCCTGCTTCTTCCTGCAAATTTGTGGCTGGAGCGGATTGAAGAGCAGCGTGCAGGTCAAGCCAGCCAGCTTTTGCCTTGGCTACTGTCTTGTGGGCTGAGCAGCCTTCAAGCCTTCGCAGACCCCCTTTGAGGACGTAGCGGCCCCCTGGGGGTCCATAGACCACAGGTTAAGAGAAAAGGGGGGAGAAGGATACTAAGAACTGGTGGCAAAGAGAAATGTGGGAACAGAGTGACAAACTACTAGATGAGACAATGGCATGCCAAAGGAACTTCTGGTTGTGCTGTTGTTGCCTGCTGTAGGCCAGCATAATCAAACTGAGGATTGGACAACTGGATTAATGTACCTAAGTGTCGGGCCAGCTCACAAATGGCTAATTGCTCCCAGAAGCCTCTGGGGAGCACAGTTTGTTATGGACATATAATACATACGTACACCCCAGGCCTGTTTTAGGCACACACACACCTTTCCCCAAAAAAGCAATTTTTGTATTAGAAGCTGGAAGTGACCACACACTGGATGGTTTTTGAACAATGTTTTCTGGGAATAATTGGTTAGTTTCTTGTGTTATTTTCAATGTTTTGTCCTATTTATGTCATTCCTCAATTTTTCTGCTACTTTGGAATAGAAAAGCAGCAGAGAATGCTTTGAAATACATAGATTAGAAGTAGAGTCAGTAGCACACAAGAGGATGACTCATTCAGAATGTTTTAAATTCTTGCTGCTCTGCTCTAACCTCACCTCAGATCACATGCATGGCAAAAGGAGATACGTTGCCCTCCAGGTATGAAGACTACTCCTGGCATCCAGATGTAGGGGAAATCTGGTCCAATGACTGTATGTAGCCCCTAGACCTCCAAAGCCCAAAGATCCCCCCCTTGCAATGCCCATAATCACTCCCTATGTGGTGGGAGGGGCAATTTTGCCATGTTGGGGACGAGCTGTTTTAGGAGAAGCGTATTTTCTTTCAAAATTACTGTCTGGGTCAGTTCATGTTGGGGAAAAAAGCCTCTCTTGGGCTTAAATCAACCTAGAGATGAACAAGAATGGAGTAGAATTGACACCATATCCTTTGGAGGCATAGTTGCTAGAGTGAAAACTGAAGTGGGCTCCTGTACCTTTAATGGTTGTGTAGAAGAGGCATTTCAGCAGGCGTTGTTTGCATAACATTTAGCCCCTGCTGAAATTCCCTCTTCTATGCAATCATAAACGTTGCCAGAGCACTTTAATGTGCTCTGTTTTTCAGTCTGACAACCCTGTTCTGCGGGCATTTTGGGACAAAAACATGTCAAACTTGTTGCGGGGAGGTCAGTTCCAGTGTCCCTGGGAAGCTAGCTAATGCAGCCTCTTAATCCACAACAGTTACCCCTGTTGTCATCCACCAGATCTGGAGGGTGCTACCTTGAGGATGGCAGGTATATAGGTTGTCTCAAAGCCCTTGGTGTAGTTGCTGACCTTTTGAATGCCTCTCCAAGTCAGTCCTTCAGCACCGGCAAAGCGGCTGGGAGATCTCCAGTCAGCCCTGCTCCCTCCCTTTTTCCCATTGTGCCCTTGTTGCCCACACAGAAGCAGCTCTGCAGCGTCTAACATCCTGCTTTGCAACAGCTGCAGAGCTGTTTGGGATGGAAGTCATCCTGAAGAAAACGTGGCCTGCCAGCCTGCACTACAGGACGGACACCACCATTCCCACATTGCCGTAGGCAAATCTGCTTTGCAACAGCTGCAGAGCTGTTTGGGATGGAAGTCATCCTGAAGAAAACGTGGCCTGCCAGCCTGCACTACAGGACGGACACCACCATTCCCACATTGCCGTAGGCAAATCTGTGCTTAAGTCCGTTCAGGAGCTCACCTACCTGGGAAGCATCATCTACTCAGATGCCAAGATTGACAAAGAGATTGATCACAGATTAGCAAAGTCATATAGCGCATTTGGAAGACTTTACAAAAGAGTCTAGAGTAACAAACTCCTGAGGCAAAGCACAAAAATCAGTGTGTATACAGCCATTGTACTGTCTATTCTCCTTTATGGGTCTGAAACATGGGTCACCTATGGCCAACACTTACAACTCCTCGAACGTTTTCATCAGCACTGTATACGTACAATCCTAAATAAACACTGGACTGACTGTGACAAATGTTGCTGTTCTTGAGCAAGTAGGAATCACCAGCATTGAGGCCATGATATTGAGAACATAGCTGCGCTGGGCAAGGCACGTTTCTAGGATGGAGGACCATCACCTCCCCAAAATAGTACTCTACGGTAAACTCGCCACGGGTCAGCGTAAGAGGGGCACTCCAAAAAAGCTATGCAAGGATTCCCTTAAACAACATATCAGGTTTGACCAAATTGATCACCAACAATTGTCCACCCTGGCTTCACATCAGGAGGCATGGAGATGCACTATCCACAATGCTGCAGCTTTATTTGAGAACTCACGCCAAACAAGTCTTGAAGAGAAACGACAACACAGAAAGAATCACAACCCAAAAACATCACCCAAGGAGACCCTCTGCTTGCTTTCTGCAACCAGACTTGTTTATCTCAGATTGGCCTGTTCAGTCATCAGCGCACTTGAAGAAAGCGTGGGATGAGTCCTTCCTGAATCTTCGTTTGCGAAGAAAAGCCAGTGAGAGAGTGAGAGGTTTTTACAGTCCCTTATGGATTTTAAACCACCTGCTCTGATTACTGTAGCTCCTATAATTAAGCTGCCTTCCCTCTTGTGGCTATTGCTCTTTATGTGGTATTTTCTGTAGGCACACCACTAGTGGCATTGTTCTGAAATACTGTAGAGAGGGCATTCTCAGTCTTGGTTTGTATTTCAGCAAACACTAAAGGAAGAGCCAATGACACCTGTGATCCTATAGAGGTGATACCTTTGTATTTGGGTAGCCTTCGGGGATTGAAAGATTGTTCCACATGTCACAACATGCAAGGAAAACACATTACCAGCTTTACTTATATGTGTCTTTCCTTATTCCATGTACACTCTTTATTTCTTCCAAGGGAGTCAAGGTGATCTACCTTTTATAATAATGGCTTGAAATCTAAGAAATGTGATATGAAAGGAATAAAGGGGAGAGAAGAGGCAAATAATTTTTAAAGGTATTTTATAAGGGAGATGTGTAACAGCATCCCACTCCCCAGCAATCACTCAGCACTCTGTACCCATTGAGTAAGCCCAGTGAAAACTAGGCTGTTTTGAAAAGGTTCTTGCTCTGCTTAGATCTCTTTCCCCCTCTTGGCAAAATTTTGTTTTTGTACTTCTGCAAATCTGAAAAATGTAAACCAGACAGGAAGAGCTAGTGTGATGTAGTGGTTTGAGTGCTGGGCTAGAATTCTGAGATAAAGGTTCCAGTCCCCATGCAACCTCAGAAACCCACTGGATGACCTTGAGCAAGTCACACTATTGCAGCCTCAGAGGAAGGCAATGGCAAACCCTCTCTGAAAAAAATATTGCTGAGAAAACTGAGGGATTGGGTTTCTTTAGGGTAATCATACGTCAGAAACAGCTTGAAGGCACACAGTAACAACAGTTAAATAGAAATGCTAAGGAGGAGCACAGGTCAGAGTTGGTCCAACTGGGTGCCATCAACAGGGAGGGGGAGTGGTAGACATGCCAGGTTCATTTGACATGATCTGGTTTCCTGCAGTAGATGACCATTGTGATCAAAGTCTGCCTAGCTTGGTAACAAACGACATTGATCTACAGTGTGCTGTAGTTCTATGCAAGTATTCAACTTGCACATGTGAAGACTAAAATGGAAGGCAGCTTCAGGTGTGTGGTCACCTTTAAAGATCTTTCTGTGTTTATGGTCTGCTCTGAGTTTGTAACCACATTCAGCTGAAAGCACTTACAGACCTCTTTGCAGTGAGGAAATCACCTTCATGAACACATTTGACCAAGCTTGCTTACAACCTCGTCAATCCAACTGGCCTCCATGTACAATGCACAAAGAAGATCAGACCAGAAGATCTACAGAGGAATAGGACGTCAGAGGATGTTGGCGATGGGGTTTGCATGAATGCCCTCTCCCTTGTCACATTTTTAATCCTCACAAGTGCAGGCTAAGGACCTGCATAGGGCTTGTAGCTTGAGAATTTTAGACAGTGGTTTAAAGCAGTGAAGTCCAGAGACCAGAGTTCTTGATCACCCTAGGCTGGATAGGAAGAAGGGGCAAAGATTCAAGTGACAAAGAATAATAATTTAATGGATGGAGTAGTGGCAGCTCCAGGTTTTGGGCTGTGAGCTGGCCACCAGTCTTTGGGATTCTTGTGCCATCATAATGGGAGATTTCTGCATCATGATGGGAGATTTAGGCTTTTATATCAAAGACTTGGAACAATGGGGTATAGCAATGAGGGAGATGGTGCTTATTTGTACCTCCATGCTCTTGCTCTTTCTCTATCAGATTTTCTTCTAGAACACTGCAGTGGCAATTTATCCTTGATGGAAGTATTTGGTAGTTGCTGGGCAACCATCAAACACTCTCTACACACTGGAAGAGACAGTAAAGTCATTGTGAACTACTTTCCTCTTCCTTGACTCTGAACTGGCAGTCCAGTTTGGTTGGAACCAGAGTTCTCAGATCAGATGTTTCAAAAAATGAGGGATACTTTTAGAGCTTTAGAGTGTGAAACAAGGGACATCCATTATATTCTAAAGAAGCATGAAGGATTGCCATTGTACTCAGTAGCTCAGCAGAATCTTTACAGGAAGAAATGAACAGAGGAAGTTGCAAACACAAGAAGAGGAACTCTTTCGCTTGCCAAGTATGGACCTCACACAGATCACTGATCTAAAAAGTCACTGACTTTGTGATGGCAAGTCTGCTGGGTTTAAACTTTAGAAGATACGGAATCTTATATGCATTTTTTTCCCAACAAGTCTGGGTAACTTTTGGTTCGTGAGTTTTTAAAAAGGGGGGAAGAGTGAATATTCTACTTTGCAAGAGCAGGTAGTATAATTTACTCTTGTCAATTTTTTTTTTTTACCATTCTGAATTTTTGTCTCATGAATTCAATGTATCAGCAACTGTATTTTCTTCAGTAGCTTCAATATGTATATTCACAAATGACTTCATGCCTTTCAAGAACAATTATCCGTGCCATTAACTCATAACATCAGAATAATCCAAAGAGCAGACAGCTAGGAAATGTCTGCATTTATAAGTAAGGGTGACAGTAGACTGACATTTTAAAGTGGCAGAAGTTATTTCAATAGACATTTTTGGCAGTCAGAATCAGTCATAATTTGGACAGAGGATGTATGTCAAATCCGTTTCCATCACACTTTGGGTGAAGATAGGAATATATGCCAAGACTCTTGTGGCACATATTATGGATTTTTGCTGTGGACTAAACCCCAGTTAGCTTTATTCACTTTTGTATTGTCATTATCATCATCATCATTATCATCATCACCACAGAAAATCAGTTTTGAAGCAACTTGCAAATGAAAAGATACTAAAATCCACAATTAATACAACAACAAAAATCCAAATCTGTAAAACAATAGTCAACACATAATTTAAAAGCTATATAACACTACAAGTGTTCATCAGTAATAGACAAGTTGAACCACTGATGTTCTCTCACCTGCTTCAGCCAAAAATAAAACAATTCACAAAAGCTGATTCATAACCTATGTCCAAATGACTTAGAGAATAAATGTATCTTTGGCAGACACTGAAACTGTGAAAAAGTGTTAGTGCCAGGAAAGTTCCTGTGAGGCACCAAAAAAAATTGGCTATCACAGAGGATATGAAAGAACTACGGTAGATAAGATTCTCAAGTGTTGAGATATTGAATACCAAAGTCAGGATCATCCATATTTCTAACTTCTATGTAAGTTTGTAAAAGCTGGACAGTGAAGAAAACTGACAGAAAGAAAATCAACTCAATAGAAATGTGGTGCTGGAGGGAGAGTTCTTCAGATACCATGAACTTGATCTGCACAACCCTGCTGATCTTCCCTTGTGGACCAAAAGCTTCAGTTTGCTGTTGTGTGCCTTCGAGTCTTTTCTGACTTATGGCAACCCCAAGGCAAACCTATCACAAGGTTTTCTTGGCAAGATGTGTTCAGCGGGGGGGGGGGTTGCCCTTACCTTGTTCTGAGGCTGAGAGAATGTGAGTTACTCAAGGTCACTCAGTGGGCTTCCATGGCTGAGAGGGGATTTGAACCCTGGTCCACAGAGCCATAGTCCATTGCTCAAACCACTACACCATACTGGCTCCTTCAATAGCGTGGTCGCATATGTAGGATGGAAGCACTTGGGGATGAATATCAGTCATGTCAGCCAAAAATCAGACCTTGCAAGCCCAAGCCTTTTGGCCAAGAATATTGATCTTCAGGTTTGGCTGCAAGATCTCTGTTCCTGTACCACCTTGAGGAAGTTATCTAGTCTGTCTCCTGGGAAAATTTAAATGATGATCTAGGCTTTGATGAGTAAAATCATAGGATCATAGAGTTGGCAGGGACCCCATAGGCCATTGAGTCCAACCCTCTGCTCAGTGCAGGATCTCCAGCTAGAGCATCCCCAGTAGGTAGCTGTCCTGCCTTTTTTAAAAGATGTCCAGAGAAAGAGACCCCACCATCTCTCTAGGCTATTGGTTCCATTGCCAGACCACTTTCACTGTCAAGACGTCCCTTCTAATGTTCAATTGAAATCTACCTTCCTGTAACTTAAAACCATTAGACCTAGATCTACCATCTGGGGCAGTAGAGAACAAACCTGCACCTCCTTTCTTAGGGTATCTAAAAAGTGCTATTATGTCACCCCTCAGTCTTCTCTTCACCAAGCTGAACATGTCCAGCTCCTTCAACCTTTCCTCATATATTTTGTTCTCCATATCTCTTATCATCCTTGTTGCCCTTCTCTGAACTTGTTTCAACTTGTCTATATCCATCTTAAAATGTGGTGCCCAGAACTGAACACAGTACTTTTGCACAGTACTATGATAGGGTTTTAAAAAATGTCTAGCAGCAGCAATTTGAGGTAAGTAAAAATATGGGTAATTCACTCGTGGCTGCCATCTTGATTTGCAGACATGCCCGCCTGCACAGCAAATGCAGATAGCTTCACATCCCTGCAATCTGCCCCCCAAAGCATTAAGACAAATAAGCTGCTGTGAACAGCCATTATTGTGGCAACCCACATTTTTTGCCTTGTATAGACAAGCCCCAAAGCAGTAGGTACTATACAGTCTGCCGTTTATAATCTGATGAGGCTCATGTTGAAAGGTTTATAACAAGACTATCTGACAATTAAGTTACTTTCTAAGATACATTTAATGTTTTAGATAACACAGGAAAAGCTCTTGCCAGGTAAAATGTCATACGGATATTTCAGCAGATTGCAAAATCGCTGCCTCTCTGTTAAAAAAAAAAAAAAAAGGCCTTCCTTCCCTTCACTTCCATGCTATCCAGGCCTCTGTTTTATCTGTTAATGTTTTGAGACCTGAAACAATACAAGTCAAGAGCCTTCTTTCTTTGTTTGTTTTAGGAAACTTCAACCACAAACACGTTTTGGCACCTCAAAAGGGCCCCCAAGGTGACTTCCAGATTAAAAGTACACAAGTACAATAAAAATAATGAGGAAAAAACCAACCCAGCAATTAAATCATTAAAAGAGCATCCACAGACAGAGATAATATAACTCAATGGGTCCACAATACAAATATATATATATATATATATATATATACACACACACACACACACACACACATATATATATATATATAGTCAAAACAGGAGATCAGATTACTGTAAATGCATGAAGAAACAGAAAATGTTTGCTGTCTTTCCAAGTGCGCCTTGTGCTAATTTGCCTTATGTTTAATTTCTTGTTACTATTACAATATTATTTTGTTGTTTTTGTTGTCCAACTTAAGCTAGCACCCTGTTGGTGACTTACGAATGTGCAAGTTCCCTTACAAATGCAGTTCTGCTTTTTTGTCTGATACGTCATATGTAAACTTAGTTTACAAAAGAAAATTTGTGCATGTGGTCCCCATTGCACATTGTTGCCCATTGTGTATTGATTTTATGGTTGTGCATTAAGCATTGAGTGTCAATGTGCAATGCATATTAAGTTTAATAGTGTTGCAGTTCCATAATGAGGTGGCATAGTGCAACCAAGGCATTACTCCATGAGCATAAAGTTAGGCTGTGTATCTTGAATGCAGCATCTTTTTTTCCCCTTGGATTTCATACTCAGTTGGGTAAAACATGTGAAGAATTGAACTGAGTTTTGCCTAGTTATTGATCTAAACCTATTGACAAGATCTTAGAAACAGTTCTTTTTTTACGACTCCCAGAATCCACGGCCAGCATGGTTGATGGTGGATTCTGGGCTTTGTAGTCCAAAAGAGAACTTTTCAAAACTCTCCCTTTTAGTCAGTCTTTACTTCAAGCCAGATCTGTGTTAAAAGGCACTTAGGAAGCAGAACTGGAAGTGCACAACAGAGAAAGATGAATAAGAAACATTTCAGGGTTGTGAAAAACTCCAGATACTTGGGAGTATTTGTTAGCAGCAAGGTTTTTGTCTTGTCTTAGCATGCACAGACTTTTCAAAGTAGAGTTTTCAAAAGTAGAGTTTTCAAAGTGGTAGTCATGTTAATCTTTTCCAGCATAAAAATGAAGGGAGAGGATGCTCCCCTTTAAGTGCTGTTTTTTCTCAGGCTCACTATTAGTTTCAGTTTTCTGCACTGGCATTCCCCAAGGGTACAGCATACATAGGTTCAAGGGTTATTCATTGAAAAATATGACCCACATAAAGTGGATGAATCACAGGAGAGAGAGAGAGAGAGAAATAATTCAGAATGAATAAATTTCTGTCTCTCTGTGTGGTTTAAAACTGGATTTTTTCCAATGTAAAAAGAATCTGATTGAAAAAATTAATCAGTCTGCACAGTGAGCATGTTAGCATGAAATGTTCAACCCATGAAGCAGCTACAGCTGAGAATGATTTAAGGCTGTCTGAATGAACCAATGGTTTTCTTCTTAGGAAATCAGAAAGATACTGTAAAGCTGTATCAAGCAAAAGATTGATACAGGAAACATTTAGCAGTCACATCTGGACCTGTTTCTGTAACTGCTGTAAGCCCCTCTTCCCAACAATTGGCTGAGGCTCTATGATGTCATGAAAGGCTCATGGACATGCCAACTGGTGATGATGAAAAATCTGCCATACAATTACAGTATTATAAATCATCAGTACAGCAGCAGGAAGGGAAATGACAGGGCAGTGTGAAGGAAAAATGTCACACAAGAAGCTCAAAAGAAGTGAAAGCACAGCCTGCTCTTATGGAGAGGGGTAGTCATAGAGACCACAGAGACAGCAGGAGCTGACTTTCACCATGATTGAGAATAACCAACCTTGGCTGCAAGTTTCTAGTGATAGATATGCGTTGCAGAACAAATTATGATGAGCTCATTGGAAGTGGTTAGCACATGCTCCTGAACTTGATGTGCATTTTATAAAAACCACAAATCGGAAGCAACCATATGCCATGGAAAACTGGGATTAGTTCATCCTTCCTGAAAAACCCCTGAAGCATTTTACTGTGGCTAATGCTGGAGCAGCCATTGTTTGTTGACTGAAGCCCTGCCTGCTACAAATGTTTTATGGGGAATAAAAAGGATGACTTATTGCCCTGGGTTAAAGATTCACAGAGATGTAAATAAAAACAGCTGTAAGAAAAAAAGTGGGAGGGGCAAAAAAATAGTTCAGATGCATGTACTATTTAGAACCGTAAAAGCTGGGGGAATGAAAGAGGACCAGGTTGTGATGGTCTGGGGCTCCAGCTGGGATTATGAGTGAGTGGGTGGGAGGCTGAGTGGCACAATTTTAAAGTAAATTTAGCTGCTGCCTCGTTATTTGATCTTGGAAGGGCTTGATGGGTCTGTGAACTTTCCATTGATTGTCAAGAATCCAAAAACTTGGGCCAGTGGCAAGCAAAGTAACAACATCACTATTTTATACACAGTTCGTCTCATTTAAAAAAGCAAGAATATGCAGGTATAAGGGGGATGGGGGAATAAAAACAAATGACTCCATGATGACCTCATCACAGATTTTTTCCCGCTTGACTTTGCAGTCTGCTACTAGTAGTGCTCTTTTCCTCCCAGAACCTAAACTATGAGTTGCATGGGAAATAAGTGAAGAGGTTTTACACAGGGCTTGTCTATACAAGGCAAAAAATGTGGGTTGCTCTGCGGTAACAACAATGCGCAGCACCTGCTATTTGTCTTAATGTTGTTGGGGGGTTTGGCAGATCGCAGGCATGCAAAAAGGTATCCATGTTTGCTGTGTAAATGGGCATGCCAGGGAATCAAGATGGTGGCCACGAGTGAATTATTCATGTTTTAACTTACCTCCATTTGCCGCTGCCAGACAGTGTTTTTCAAACCATATCCATGGTGCAGGAGCGACCTTTCACTTTAGTAAAAAAGCAAACAGGGAAAAAAACTGTTTTATCGCCTTAGCGCTGGTTCAGTAAGGTGAAAATCCAACAAGGCAGCTCTAGGCACTTGCCTTGTTAGCAGGCTCTGCCCCCACACACGTCCGACATCCGCTTATGTTGAGAAAGCAAATCAATTTGGTCACTTGTCCCAAGAAACAGGAATGTGCATTTGCTGCACTGTTTTTTAAAAACTTCAGGAAAAGTCATGAAGGCTTTTCCCATGTACGTTTTGGCATTTTGGCACCCCTCCTTCTGGATACGGCAGAGTGATGCAAAATCCCATTGAGACAGTTTGTATTTTCCTCACCTTCTGTGAGGAGTATTTTCGCCATTTAGACAACCCCCCTGTATCAAAGCATATTTTGCACATGCAGTCCTATTTATATCTGTCCTTTCCAGAAGTGAGTCCCGAGTCAACTCATATAGGCCTGAAGCCTTAAAATGTCTTACAGATGTTGGAGGCTATGGCTCCCATATGCCCCAGGTGGCATGACCAATGGCCACTGAGTATGGGTGTTACAATCTAAAATATCTGGAGGGCACCAAATAGATCTCTGTATATTATCACTCTCAGAAGCCACATAGTATATGAGCTTATAGCCCACGGATGCTAGCTGTAGCATGTTCCATAGTCATGGATGCACAATTTTTAAGGATTGGTGGCACAGTTGGCAGAGTGACAGTGTACTCAAATTGCTCATATAAATGCAGACATGGGGATGATTCTTACCTGTGATAAATCTGTTCCCATGTAACCCAAGACCCTCAGACGACACTGTCCAACTGAGAAATGCTCCCTCACCTGTTTTTCCAACCAGTTTTCTGTAAGACGATTCAGTTCTCATAAAATCATTCAACCATTTTTAAACCGAAGCACAAATTCCTTCCATTACCACAGAAAACAGGTTGGCTCTTCCTCCATTTAGCCAAACACAAGGGTTCAGTCTTGACAGTTAAGAGCCAGTTGGCCACAGAAGGGAGGGCTGACCTCCTCTGAGTGCCAAGGAATACAGTTTGATGGACAGGATTGGTTTGGCAAACAACCCTGGGGGACAGTTTTAGCCACTGACTAGCTTAGGGTAATGGCCACTTCCTCCAGTAAAGCACATTTTAAGCATGTCAGCGCAAATTTGTTCTCTGCAAAGTAAAATAAATCTCTGTGCAAAAAGGGAAAAAAAATTAAGAAAGAAAGCTTAAAATAGCACACATTAATTTTGGGGGTGGGGTGGGGATGATTTTGAGATTAGGGGTAGGAATCATTGCAACCAAACTTCAAGAAGATAGTTGCTGATTCTTACAGTTAGTGTAAAATTAATAGTCTGCTGAACTAAGCTTTGTGTGCTATAGTAGAAGTAGCATAATTTTTTCTTTATATTGCTCACTTCTCTGCATACGCAAAATTATCAACATTAACCCAGGCTGTGCTTTGTACATTTCCTAGTATATTGTATTCATCTAAACCACTAGTTCTTAACATGTTTGGGGTCATGGAGCAGCTGATAAAAGCTATGGAATTCCTCACCAGGCCAAAAAAAAAAAAAATGCAAATAAACATGTATATGCAGAAATTTGCATACAAATTATTTGATTACATTTTTATTTATTTATTTATTTATACCCCACTCTTCAGCCACAAGGCTATCAGAGCAGCTTAGAAATTGTTTTAAGCAATAGCTATTTACACATCTACACTGCATTAAACAGTTTCCAATGTGTGTTAGCTAATTGCCCCCCACAAGCTGGGTACTCAATTTACCGACCTACGAAAGGATGGAAGGCTGAGTGAACCTTGGAGCTGGCTGGAATCGAACTTGCGACGTGGTGGCTTGCAGTACTGGCATTTAACCACTGCACCACCAGGGCTCCATTCGAAATTGGTGTCCTTTGATTGAACAAAAAATTACAGTGAGTGCTTGAAAAACTAAATGTTTACCTTCAAATTAATCATCACAGACAAATTCAGAGAAACACAGAGAAAATCAAAAGATAAAATTAATTTTTGGTGCTCATTTCATGGACCCCATGAAGCCAATCCATGGACTCCTGGATAAGAAGCCCTGATATAAGCTTTACAAAGCCTAAAAGATATGTCCCCATAAGCTAAAAACAGTCAGAAGGGAGATGAAGAAGGAAAGGGAAATGGAAGAGTAGTGAACAGAAGAATAGAACTTGTAAAGTTACTTAATTAGCGATAACGCTCAATAGACTCAAAATATAACTATTTGCTGTTGCCAAAAAAAGGGAGGAGGTAACATCTTACATTGCATGTTGCCTTACTTACTGTTTTGGGATTGTTGTTTTTTAATGGGGTGGATCTATACAAAATTATCATTTATCCCATTGACCATAACAGCCCTGTGCTTGATAATATTGCCAGAAAGCTGTTGATAATACAGTATTGCCAGAAAGCTGTCCTTTTTAAAATACACAGGAGTTGGCACAACTGGCTTCTTGGCTTGATTTTTCAGGAAATATTGAAAGAGATGGGCACTGTGGCTCCCTCTTTAAGCTTCTGCAGAAAGTAAATGCCTGTATGGGTAAAACATGTGGTTTGCTCCTCAAAGGTCCCAGCTTCAATTCCTAGCTTGTCCAAGTAGAGCTAAAATATACTTGTGTGTGCAAACAGTACTGAGCTAGAGGAATCAATGGTCACTGTCTGGCTCAGTGTAAGGAAGCTTCCTGTATTCTTCTGTATGTAGCCACTGCATATATCTGGTAGATGGGGCTGTTGCCACAGTAGTAGAATTAGCACATATTGCTGTTCTGGCACAGTACCACCGGTGATGCCAGAATAGCCACATAAGCCACATCATACTAGTGCATTGCTCCTTGGATTGATCCACATGCTTACTTGACACTAAAGCTCAACCTATTAGTGAATGCTATAATTAATGTCTGGGTTGCAAGGAATTAGGCCTCCCACACACAATTGTACCACTGAAAATGTTTGCCACCATTGTGCTAGGGTGTGCTCAACCATGGGTTCGTGTATCAAAAAATTAAATGGTGTTTTTTCTGCTTGTCTTTGCAGGAGACAAAGGGCTCCCGGAGGAAACAAGTCACAGCAACACACGGAGCATCAGCAAGGCACTGCCAAACACAACAAAGAACACCAGAAACCCTCCCAAGGAGGACAAGCACCCCACTCCTCAGGGCGGCCCAGCCACCATGGCTACAGCCAAAACCGGCGGTGGCACCATAACCAGAAACACTCGCCCAATGACAAAGAAGTGCACAGAAATGCCAAAGAGACTGAGAACCTGAAAATCGAGGATGCCTCTATCTGTACTGTGCATATCCCTCTGGAGATGCACCGAAACAGTGATGCTACAGACAGGCAGTCCCCACAGTACATTCAGGATCCAGAAAGCAAACGGAAAGACAGCCTCCACGAACGGATAAGCGAGAGGCCCAAAATTAACTTGCTACAGTCTTCCAAAGACAGGCTACGTAGGAGACTAAAAGAGAAGGTAACTGCCCTTCCCACCTACCCTTTTCAGAGACGTTCTGGGGACCACATTTCACTGGTGGATGGGACAAACGGGTGGGACCAAAAACACCAGCCATTTTCAAGTTAGAGCTCTTACTGCCAGCAACTAAGCTTTAGGAGGGCCATTTCAGCCTTTTAGAATAGATGGTGTGGAAGCCACAGAAAAACTGGGAAACCAATGATGCCAACACAGCAAAACTCATGGGGAAGGAGTGTAGCTGTTGAAGGGCTCCAGGAGGGCCAGGTTCACCCCCAGAGCCTTAGATTTCCCACTCTTGTGTAGTGGTATGCTTTTGTAGTTTTTGAGGGATGAAGCAAGTAAAAGGACAGTGAATTACAGTATCAGATTTGTTTCTGGACCCCTCAACCAGAATCTCACTAATCCCCGACCCTCTTTTAATATAGATGTGGCTTGCACATTTTTCAAATTGTCCTCTGCAACTATGAAGGCTAGAAACACTCTCTTATTTTCAGTGTGGGCAGCCAAGATGGAAGCCAGTGACTAAAGGGTAATGCCACCACAATGCAGGGCAGTACGATGACTGTGAGCTAAAACTGCCTCTGAATGGCATGGAGCAGCCTGCAGCAAAGGCATCTCAATATGTTGTTTACAAGCCACAATTTGGGATGTCCACTTTAATAAATCTTTTTTGTTGGAAGCACCAGGATTTGTTTATGTATCAGTACTGTTCTTTGGGTTTCCTACCCATCCTCCAACTTGTATCAAACAGGTCTGTAAACTGTATATAAATCCACACCAGGGGGTGGTATGTCTTATCATGGTTGAAATAATGCTGCTGCTGTTTCATCCTCTTCTTTTTTGTTAAAAATTTCCTTTTGCTGAGTTGGCTTTTTCTGCCTGTACCCCCGTGCATGTTTTATGCCTATTATATCATCAGTTTACTTCCATGGGGGAGATTATGTTGTATGCCACAATGGGTACATTTAGTAGAAGAGTGGGATTTGCTGAAATTATGGGGATAACTGCCTCTATCACCTGACATCTCTTTAGTCTTAGGAAGGCTAGTGCTTTACGTATCACTATTTGTAGTTTGTCTTCTGACACAGCAGAGCCAGTGTAATGTTCTGTAATGCCATGTTCTGTCACTAGGTGTCAGTCTGTGCTGTTCGTTGCTTTTGCCTATAAGCACTAACACTACAACTGCTCTTTCTGTCCCAAACAAAATTTATCACTTCCATGTCCATATCTAGGGAGGGTGCATGCTTAAAAAGAATACTGCAGGTACCTTGGCAGTGCCAAGAAAGCTTGGTAAACCAACTGTAGGAAGATAGCCACATATATTTCTTGTGCCATCTCACTATGATACTTTAGCAAAAAGTAAGCAGCGTTAGAAGTGCAGTCTTATCTCTGTAGTTCAGGGGTAGATTGTCACAATTCAAGGAGAACAATTCCTGTAACCCAGGCTGTTTACCATAGGTTTGTCTCCCCCCCCCCCCCCGCTACATGAAATGTTCTAGTGGACAGAAGTTCAACAGGTATGGCTTTCCACAGCATGTCAGTATACTTGTGGAGTAACTGAATCCCTTTGATTTTTGTCTGCTAGGTAGTAATAAAAACACAAAACCTTCCAACCCAGCCCTTATTAATTTTTGGCTTCAGGGTTTTTTGGGGGGGCTCTGAGGCCTGTCTAGATGTTGCTTTGAAACAGGTCTGCCTTACGTTGTTGCTGCTGTGGTTTTCTTGATCTTTTCTGGAAAATATCATAAAAGTCCTTTTGAGATTGTTTCTTCTCTGAAGATAATTCTGAGCCTCATTATTACCTGGACAGGGAAATATCTATGACCCCAGTGGGAACTGGGTGGCCTGTGCTGTTTTTCTGGTTTTATAATTCCTTAGAGGACAAGAAAAAAAATCCAACTAAGAATTTTGGGGTAAGAAACCCTCACTCCAGAATTTGAGAATATCATCTCTGGGGGACACAGTTCACCTCTAAAACAAAGTGTGAACCCTTGCAACCATGTTTCAGAAAAAGAGGGGGCTAGATTTTGCCTCATTATAACTCAAAGGGACCTTCGTATGACTTCTTGTTTCATCTGGAAGGGTTAGTGCAGCCCTTATATAGGCTCTTTGGATGGGTAGAAGGACCTTGAGGCCGCTGGAGCTTGCCCATACCTAAACTAGGCTACTTTTACACAATGGTGGATACAAATGTTATATAAGAGGGAAAGGGTTTCAGTATGGAATGCTCCCATGGACTGTTCCCATCAATCAGCTTTGCTGTCATCCCTAGTAGTCCCCAGTACTCTGTTCCATCACCCCCACCACAACTGTCAGCATTCCAGCATTACTGAACACACAGTCTTCAGTAGGCTATTTGGGATATTGTGCATAACTTTTGCATACCATGGTGTTTCCTGGAACCTCTTTCTTATACATGGATGGTGCTGTTTTGGCTACATGAACCGCAGCCTGCACCTCTGAACATCAGAAATCAAATGAAAAACTGTTGTAGTGTGGAATGATTCTCATTAGGGTTCCTCCTTCCCCTTTCTGCCCTGCTCCCCCAAATACAGGCAGGCCTCAATTAACAAAGCCTCTGACTAATATGCTCCTTTTTACAAAGTCTTTTTACACTTGCCCAGCCCCTGTCCCTTCCCGTTTTTGTCCTCTAGTTGGAATTTTTTTACCAGTATCAGCATTGAGGGATAGCAACAGAGGGGTGGAAAAACACAGATTTTCAGTGCCAGGTTGCACAGCATGTCTGCAGTAAACAATGCAATAAAACTTGAGCTGGGAAACGGCAGGATTCCATTCTAGTTGATCCTACTGTAGCTGTGTATGCCTGCCTACAACAGGCAAGATAAACAGCAGCTGCCCCAGAATCCCTTACTGAGTGCATGATCAGGAAAATAGAGAGAAAAGAAGGAAGCACGTTAGCTTCCCTCACTAGCTCCCCGCCCCCCAGTATAAGAGCTATAAGTTGGGCCACCAAATGGAAATCATAAGAAAAATGGAGGCTGGTGAAAAAAAGAAATCATCCCTGGGTACATTTTGGAAGAAGCTTTCAAGTGGTCTTTGGAAGGTTTATTTATTTATTATGTTATTTCCTGCCTCCAGTACCACATTTTCTGTTAAAGAAGTAATGGCCAGGAACACATCTACTTCATTAACTGAGGTATACCTGCAAACAACATGTTTTGCCCACTGGACATGAAAAGTCCTCTTCCAATATTTTTGGAGTGAAGGGGGTTGATTTTACATGTGCCAGTACCAGCAATATTCATTTGGGATCCTTTGTTGAAAGTCCTCAGTTTCATCATAGCATTACAGTTTCCACATGTCTTCAGTGAAAGAGCCATGAAAATTCAACACTTCAGAATGTCCTCAGATGCTATGGAAATGGGTTGGAATGGTGGCACCAGTATAGATCTTGGAAGTGTTACTTTGATGGATTATAGCTCTCAGAACCCCACCCACCCTGCCAACGTTGCCAGTTTTAGTCCAAAGAAGTCTTTAGAATCTTTATTACAGTCATAGATGAGCACATAAAAAAAGTAATATTGCCAAATCCTGAGGCAGTGGGGCTAGTTAAAGAGAGATATTCTGTTGAAGCAGCCAGTAAAGCTTATAAATGTCTAGCTGCATGTTCAGCTTTCCCTGCATTCTTCATTTATGTGTTTCTAATATAGATGCATATCTAACCCAGATCTTGTTTTATGCTTCCTAACTGTTGTTGCTTGCTGTGAGATGCTGATCTGTCTTTTCTTCTTTCTTTCTTTCCCCTTTCTTTCCCTTTCCACACTTCCTTGCATAACAGATGCCTTGTCTTTCCCTTTTCACGGATCAGGACGAAGTGGCCATGGAGTCTACCAACCCCGAAAAGAACAAAATGGACAAATTAATTGAAATTCTTAACAGCATGCGGAACAACAGCAGTGGGGTGGACTCCAAGCTCACCAACTTCATGGAGGAGGCCCAGAACTCCACCAACTCCGAGGAAATGCTCGGGGAGATTGTCAAAACCATTTACCAGAAGGCCGTGACGGACCGCAGCTTTGCCTCCACGGCCGCCAAGCTCTGTGACAAGATGGCCCTCTTCATGGTGGAAGGCACCAAGTTCCGAAGTCTCCTTCTCAACATGCTACAGGTAACCAGATAAAACTCAGCCGCTGCTGCTGCTGCTGCTGCTGCTGTTGCTACTGCTGGCATGCCACCGCTTACAGAGAGAGAAGTCCGTAAGTTCTGACCATGCTTGAGCTGTCTCCCACATTCCATTCTCACCCAATTAATTTTAGAAAAATAAAAGCATAAATGGGGAGGAGGCAGAAACCAGCTTTGTGTTTGTTTACAGGAGCGTTTCATGGCTACCGTGGACTGATATAATTTTGCACTGTCTATTTCCAATTCTAATTTTAAAACTGTCTTTAGCAAGCCCTTGGTTTCCCCCAAGGCATTGTTTATCTCTGTTATTTAAAGGGGGAAGGGGTTGATCTGGGGAGCTGCCTTAATGGAGTTCAGGAAGACATGGCATAGGGCAGTAGTTCTCAGACTCTGGTCTTTCAGATATTTTGGACTTCAACTCCCGGAAGCCTCTCCTAGCATAACAGGTGAGAGGAATTCTGAGAGACGAAGTCCAAAACTTCTGGAGGACCACTGCCCTATGCCATGCATTCCTGCCACCACCACCTGGGAAAAGGTGATTTCCCCCCCCCCCACTTTAAAACAAGGCAACCATGCTTCACATACCCTGTATATAAAGAGATTTATGCTCCCAGATACCTCCTTGAAACATTATTCTGATCATAATCAAGACATGTTGGGTAAGCACTTTTTTTTAAAAAAAATTGTGTTGTTATAGATAAAATGACCTTTTTCACAGCAAATTCAGTCTGGCCCTTGGTGGGTTTGAAAAGGCAATATGCTGCCTCAACTTCAGAAGTGGATATAAAGTTAGTATCTTGTATATTAAAGTGTAATGATGACTTTTAAAAGAGAAGGCCTGTCTAAACAGTGAAAATACCCCTCATGGAATTCGCTGAGAATCCTACCAATCTAAACAGGATCCAGTGCCAGTCCACACTGTTTGGAAGGAGGGGGGCCCAAAACGGCAAAAACAAAGGGATAAAAGCCTTTGTAGGTTTCCCCATACTTTTTCACAAACTGCGAGGCTGGTGCGCATTTTTGCTCTTTTTGTCCTTGAGCAAGCAGGGATCACCAGCATTGAGGCCATGATATTGAGAACACAGCTGCGCTGGGCAGGGCACGTTTCTAGGATGGAGGACCATCGCCTCCCAAAAATACTACTCTACGGTGAACTCGCCATGGGTCAGCGTAAGAGGGGCGCTCCAAAAAAGCGATACAAAGACTCCCTGAAACAACATCTCCGGCTCGGCCAAATTGATCACCAACAGTGGTCCGCCCTGGCCTCACATCGGGAGGCATGGAGACGCACTATCCACAATGCTGCAGCCTTATTTGAGAACTCACGCCGAACAAGTCTTGAAGAGAAACGACAACGCAGAAAGAATCACAACCCAAAAACATCACCCAAGGAGACCTTCTGCTGTGCTTTCTGCAACCGGACTTGTCTATCTCGGATTGGCCTTTTTAGTCATCAGCGCACTTGTAGAAAGCGCGGGATGAGTCCTTCCTGAATCTTCATTTGCGAAGAAAAGCCAGAGAGAGAGAGAGACTATTGAGCAAAAAAAAAAAAAAAAACACGAAGGAAAGCACAAAGCTGATTGGCCGGGTGAGAGCGGGGCAAGGTTTGCTAGGAGGGCAAGCACCCACTGCTGCCATGTTAGATTTTCACCTTAGCAGTAGCTCGCTATGGCAGTTTAAAAAAAAGGATCAATATTTTCTGTTTTGCTTTGGAGAATTGTTCTAACACACCAGTGCACCTTGGGACGTTTTTAAAAAAACAAACCAGTGCAGTGAATAACTAACACAAGTAAATCATTCGTGGTCGCTATCAGGAATGTGAGGCTTGCAGGGGCTTCCCATGCCAGAAAAACTGTTTGGTCTGGTTGCTGCTGCTGCGAGATGCCAATAGTACGGGGTATTTGGGATTTCCCCCCCTCATGTAGATGGGCCCAGAGTAAAAGGAAAAATGGAGGGGAGGGGGAATCTTCTAAAAATATGGAATTATGGACCCATGTCCATAATTATGGACCCAACTATTTAACGGTAGTAGAGGCAACCAGGATGACTTTCTGCAACCCTTTTTGAACAAGGGAAGCTAAGAAACAGGCCAAGGATGGTACTATGAGTCTTCCAGTGGTTGCATATGTCTTTCTTGTGGTAAGATCTTCCAGCCTTTTAGAAAGAAAAGGCATTAGCTAAGAGATGGGTTGGCCTGCGCTTGGCACACATTACACCACAGCTTCACCTTGGTTTACTGCCATTGTTTAAGTATATTTGAGCAAACAGTTGGAGCCAAGGCCTAATTGCTGTGATCGACTAGAGCAGTATGATGCGCGGGTAGCTGCACTTAACAATTCCAGACAGAAACGGTTTGTGTCCTTGAGGGCTATTATTGATTTTTGTGGGTGGCTGCCTGATCAGGACACATGGTCCTGTATTTGGGGGGGAAATACAGTGTTAGGAACACAGGGCATGAAGTGGCAGCTACTGTTGTCAAATCAATGAAGACGGGCAAAGCACATGAAGAAAGCTTAGGTGTGTATTGATAAGACAAATGAGCCACGCTTTCTAACAAAGTGAATTTACAGAATAAGTTGATCCCTTAAGAAACCTCCATGTGTAGATGAAGTCTACTTCCAATGGGTGAGAATCACATATCCTGCAGGCCTCAAGCCTCTTTTTATAGGACCCAGAGCCGTCTTATTTTGGCAGGGACATATCAAAAATGAGAATTGCTGGTTTTGGAAGCTTTCAGGAACAGCAGTGCTCCTTTAGAGTTGCATTCTTGTTTTTGTGGACAGGGAGGATTGGATCAAAAGAAGATGTAAGGTTCTAGTTTTGGGGAAATGTGGAGAATTTGCCATGGGGCGGGGGGCAGTTATCAGCAGGTACCTGGGAAACAAAATTGAATCCCAGATTTGTCAAAATTTCATACTTCCACGAATTACCAGCTGCTGTGAGAAAACAATTGGGAGTGGGCAAGAATGTCAAACCATCCTGTAACATCCAAATCATTTATCTGGTTGCTTTTGGAAATATAATGCTGGGTGCCAAACTGTTTGTTTGTTTGTTTGTAGCATCTCTCGCCTTTCTGTCAAAACTCAGACTCATGCTCAGGGTAGAAAAACAGGTATGCATAAAACAGAGAAAGTTATGATGTTAGAATAGAAGTAGAGAAATCATATTAAAACTCAAGCACAATTTTAAAAATCAATTGTAAAAACACATCAACAGAGCCAGATTACCAAGGGCTCAATTGATGCAATTGCTCCAGGCCCCTCAGTGGCTAGGGGCCCAGTGCTGAAGGTAAAAGTTGTAGCTTGCTTCCTCTTCTTTATCATTATCATTTATTTATATAGGGCCGTCACTGTGTGTGTTGCTTTACAAGAAAAAGACAAGAAAGAACAGTCCCCTGCCCTCAGGCTTACAATCTAAAGACACAACACACAAGGAAAGGGTATGACAGTGGGGGAAGGGATGAAGACACTGCCTCTTCTCTCCCTCCAAGGCCAAGGCAGTGGCAGCTGGGATGGAGGGGGGGCCTTTCATCTGCTTCTCTGCCTGGTTCTTTCCCAGTCATTTCCTAAATCTCCAGATTCTTCTGCTCATCATCAGTATTTTATGCGTCACTTGAATAATTGAGTAAAAAATGCATGGGATCAGGCCATAAGTCTCATGGAGGTTGCTTGGCTAAAAATGGGTTCAGACATGAAAGTTTTTGTGCTGCTGCTATCTGTTATATTTTTTGTTTTATTTTTTTATCTAGATTTCACACATAGCTACAAAGAGAGCCTGATTTTGGAACTATTCCAGGTTAATTGAGTTGTGTTCATCGGTTATTTTTTTAAAAAGTACGGTTTCATTTATTTAAAAGTAGGCTGTTGTATTCTGATGTTTAGCTGTGTGCATTGACAAGCCAGATCCTCTGGCCATGTGCCTCTTTGTCTTTGCTGACCTGGAAATATGAAAACAAATTTCTTCTGCAAACATAAACATCAGAGTGTAGTAATGCTTGTTGGGAGAATGTGGGAGATATAATCCAAAAAAGTAACTTCTCCAAATTTTGGAAACCTGTGGAAGGAGCACATAGAAGTTTGTGGAAAGGGATGTCCCTGTGCCTCTTTTTGAGACAACTCCTTCCCACTGTGTTTTATAACTAGAAAGAAGAGATTTTTTTCTATCTGCTAGGAATTATTGCAGATAGGTTGAGTTCTTAAATAAGCATGCTCTCTCTTTCTCTTGTCTGTATGTGTGTTTACTTGCTTTATAACAACAGATGGCTGTGGTAACAGAAGAGACAGTTACAGTGGGTTAAAAACACATGATTTAGACTGTGTATCCAACTTTTCCTTCTGGCAGCTATAGAGAAAATATCAATTCTTCCTCTTCCATCTTCATGTATATTTGGATCTTGGAAAAAAGTACAATAGAGAACCATCCTGATGTAATTTGAGTCCAGGATATGCAGGTTTAGATCCCCACTCAGCCATGGATACCCACTGGGTGACCTTGGGCAGGTCATACTCTCTTAGGGTTTATCTGCATGGGTCAACCCGACTTGCCCTTGTTCCAGAGCACTGTAATCCAAATGATGCTGGGAATTTAGCCCCATCTGCCCTCAGGCAGTCCAAATGACCCCCAGGACAGATACGGGGCTGGAACAGGGGCAAACCAGGACAGGGCCCTTTACAGCAATATAAGGTAAATACCTGGTTTAATCTGGTACCGCAGGATCAGGGCCCGTGTGTCTGCGGGAGCCTCTCCTAGAATGGCGTTCCTCACTGCTGCCGCCAGATCTCTGGCTCTCCCGGAAGCCAGTCAGGAGTCTCTCAGCATATGACCAAGGCTGGTCACATGCACAGGGCCTCGATCACACATTGCAAGACACCTGCCTGCATTAGTGAGAATCTGATGATGGTGGTGGCTACAGCGCCGTGCTGGCATTCTGCTTGGACTCTGGCCTGTTTTCTCCAAATAAAGGATGAGCTGTGGGGGGGGGGGGATGGCCACCTCAGCAGCCAGGATACACCAGCAGGGAGCCAGTGTTTCCTGGCTAGTGTAGATAAGCCCTCAACCTCAGAGGAAGGCCATGGCAAACCTCCTCTGAAGTGTCTGGACAAGAAAACACCATGATAGGCTTGTCTTAGGGTCACCTTAAGTTGGAAATTACTTGAAGGCAACAACTATACAAAGTTACTGCTGAACCAAGTAGATCAGAAATCTGTTCTGGTACTGACTGCATGAGCTTGTTCTTTCTCTTTTGGATCAGTACAGATATCTTTGGATTAATTTATTCTTAGTATTGTTCAGCAGCTGGGTCCAAATCTAGCATCCAGAGGGGGTGTGATGATGACCCCAATCCCAAGATGGCCTGCCTGTTAGTCCTCTTGCTATAGCTGCCATTCTGTCCGTGCCTTTAATTGTTGACACAGCCGAGGTGTACAGCTGTACAGTCAGACTTACTGGCAGACCACTTTGGGAGAGAAAGCATTGCGCTGCCATTTTCTCCATGCAGTCCCTCCAGAAAGGAAACAAGAAAAGACCAGTAACACTCTCCATGCAGTGGAGTGATGTCAAGGCGACAACAACTACATACCACAAGTTGTGAAGGATTTTTCCAGAGCAACACACAGTGCCAAATGATCTGCCAGGTCCATGCCTGGCAAGCTCACCAGGATAGGATGCAGAATACTGAGATGCGCTCCAGTGTGCCAGGATGTGGATAGATCCTAGACCCCTGAGCTATCTGGGTCAAGGTGACATCTTGTGAATCCACCTACTGTACAGCTTCTGGAAATGTTTGCTGCAACTCAGTTGCATGGATGCTGTGGAGATTTCACTAGATCCAAGTTAAGCCTTTTGTAAATTTCAGAGTATTAAAATAAAATATTGAATACTGTACTTTTAAAAAAACAGCTTGTGAAAACACTTGTCAGTTTTATGTAGAAAAGAGGCACAGCATTTGTTTTAAATATACTGTTTCCTTTGCATGAAAAATGACATATATGTCTGCACAGAATAATTCTCCAGAACATTTGGCAAAGTGCTGAGAGAAAATAACACAGAAATCCCACTGTTGCTTTATTCTTCCTAATGGCAAACAAACAAACAAACAAACAAACAAAAATTTAAATATTTGTTCCATCTATAGCATTGACACCTGATGTCCAAATCAGTAAGATTTCTCTGATCTTCCTTAGACTGTCTTGGGCAGATGGATGTATGAAGTGAAACATACCACTGCTCATCTGAGATGCCATATGGTAGGAGGTACGGTATCTGTCACCTGTCTACTACAGTCAGCCCTCTGTATCCATAGATTCAACCATTCATGGCTTGAAAATATTCCACATTTCCTCCCCACAAAAAAGCAAGCCTTGATTTTGCCATTTTATATAAGGGATACCATTCTACTATGCCATTGTATATAGTGGAACTTGAGCACCCACGGATATTGGTATCTCGCGTGGGGGGGGTCCTGGAACCAAAGCCCAGTGGATACCAAGGACCCACTGTACATATTTGCTAATTTATCAGTAAGGAAAATGTTTTAAATCAGCCGTTGATACTTCTGTCACCTGAAGGAGCGACCAGCCAGGCTTCCTTTCCAACTAAGGCTGCAAATTTGCCTGCGTTTTCCCATTATATGTTACATATATAGTGTTTCATGTGTATTGATAGCTTCTAGGCTGATGCTCAAGGTAACACATTGAAGCTGAACAGTGATTAAAGGAGGCATGGCCCAGTGGTAGATCCCATGCTTTATGTCAGAGATGGGCAACTGGAGCTGGTCTAGGAGCTAATTTTCTGCTCCTAATATCCTCTGAAACTGCAATAATAATAAAAATAATGGTGGATGGGAGAGACAAAACTGAAAGTGTCCAAAAGCTGGGTTTGGGTTTGGGAAAAGTGGATTCCTTTAAATATTAAATACAGTGAATGGTAGCCCATGACCTATTTTAAAATTAAATTGTTGCTCCTGGAGCTTCAAAGAGATACAATTAACCATTTTTTTCATCAAAAAAGTTGAGCCTCAGGGCCACAATAACAGCCTTAAGATCTAACAGCCATTGCTTTCCCCACTTCTACTCTACATGCAAGGACCCTCATTCAATGTTCAACATCTCCAATTCAAAAGCATCTCAAGCATCAGTCAGGGCTAGAAATGATATCAACTTAAAGCCTTGGCAGAGCTAGGGAAAATTGCTTTTTTGGACCTCAACTCTTTTTTTTTTTTTTTAGTTATTTATACCCCGCTCTTCAGCCACAAGGCTATCAGAGCGGCTTACAAATTGTTTTAAGCAATAGCTATTTACACATCTACACTGCATTAAGCAGTTTCCAATGTGTGTTTGCTAATTGCCCCCACAAGCTGGGTACTCAATTCCCACCATCCCTGAGGCAGGCCCCGTTACCCCAGAAGTTTCAAAAGCTAAAACCTAGCTAAAGGATTCTGGGAACTATCATCCAAAAAAGTAACTTCTGCAAGTTTACTGGTCCTTGGAGAACCACTGCTAGTCCAGTCAGACAATGTGGGGCCACGTGGACCTGGAAGAGCCTTCCTTCCCATCCCCAAAATGTGAGGATTTCCTTTGGTTACTCTGGGTATATCTACAGCTTTGAGACAGTTTCAGGTAACTAATTCTTCAGGGCCTCAGTCAAAGAACTCTAGGAACTGTAGTTCTTTTTCAGTGGTTGTGTCTGTCCAGTACAAATTCTCAGTACTCTCCCTAAAGTACAAAATGTCATGATTTTTTGGAGGAAGCCAGTACACTTTAGACTAGTATATTGGGGGCAGGCAACCTAGTGCCCTCCAGATGTTTTGGTCTCTTAACTGCCATATACCTGGTCATGCTAGCTGGGTCTTCTAGACGTCATTGTCCAAAATATCTAGAGGGCAGAATTATTTCAAATATACAGTGTAAAAGTTCTGGTAGGAAGCAGAATCAAGGCATAGCAGATGTCTCTAATGAAGATGTTGTGCAGTAGGTGAAGAGAAGAGCCTCTGATGCAGAGAAATCACTATTTCTCCTAGTGAAACTTACCATCCAATTCTGTTGTGAATCTGGAATGAGAGCAAGGACTTTTTCACATGTGCCCCCAGCACTCAAGATGAGGTGGCAGTGAAATGTTGCTGAGTTATATGCCTCAGACTTTAGGAAAGGGAATGGAGGACCTGTGGCCAGATATTCTACTCTGCCTCCCATCACCCCTAGCCAGCATGTCCAGGATACAAAACAGAGTGGGGGCATGGCATAAAAATTGTCACCAGCTTCCCAGATGAACATGCAAAAGGAACAGGCCATGAGTGTGAAAGATCTCTGTGGAATTCAGGGCTGCAAGGGTTACATTCACACCTCCTTCTCAAGGGCCATACTGCTTGGGATTAAGGGGGCAGAGGCTGAACTCAGGATAAATCTTCTGCCGAGCCCTGGACTGGTATTATCCCAAAGGGTGAAGGACCTTGTTAGCCTGAATGTTGCCTGGCTGTATGAGGGTGTGATAAATAGGGATAAACATCTTCCCTCATTACTGATAAAGCCTCTGAATCCTCCTCCAGCCACTGATCAGCAGCTGTAGGCCAGAACCCCTCACATATGGGCAGAACAGATGTTCATGTTTTTTAGGAACGTGCTTGTAGGTTTGTTTGGTTTCCCCTGAAGGGTAAATGGCTCCAAACTGAGATCCGGATGGTTTAGGCAGAAATCTCTAACGAAGCTTCCGCAGAGGTTCTGATGGGTTAGAGCAAGGGTGAAGAGGACCAAGGGCTAAATTCAGTTTCAGTTCTCCGGGGCCCCATTCTAGTGGTGAGTGGACCAAAGGCAAAAGGATGGGACCAAAAAGTACCAGCCTATTTTAGTATAAAGCTCTTAACTGGCCATGACTAAATCTTTGTAGAGAGACATTTTAACCTTTTAGAATGGGTAACATTCAAAACAAAACAGAGTAACTACCAAATGATGCCACCATGGATAAATTATCCATAAATTATCTGGAGACTGTGACCATAGGAGGCCTGGATTCAGCTAAGGGCCAGAGGTTCCACACCCCTGGCTGAAAGGATTGCTTTCCAGAGTGTAATATTGTGGCTTCCCACCACATTGAATTCCATCCACCATCTACATATCCTGACAGGCACAATGACAACTGGCTTTGCCCTTAAGCAGAGTGAGTCACCTCAGGCGGGAGAGATAGGGAGTAGCCCCAGCATTCCTCAGAGCTGGGGGAAGTCCCTCCCCCTTTTTTGGATTATAACTCACAGAATTTTAAAAATTGTAATAACAACAAGCAACAGAGACAATGACACGGAGCAATGGACTCAAGCTACAGAAAAGAGATTCCACTTAAACACTAGGAAGCACTTCCTGACAGTAATTGCTGTTTGGCAGTGAAACACACTGCCTTGGAGTGTGGTGGAGTCTCCTTCTTTGGAGGTTTTTAAATAGAGACTGGGTGGCCATCTGTCAGGAGTGCTTTGACTGGGCATTTCTGTGCGGCAGGGGGTTGGACTAGATGGCCCTTGTGGTCTTTTCCAACCCTGTGATTCTAACAATACTGTTCCAAGTTTTGAAACTAACCTGTGGATTTGGCCTGTTCCTGTAAGCACATTGCAAGCCTGGTTTGCCTTTTTACCAAGAGAGAAGGAGAAACCTATGGTTATAAAAGCAGAAAGATATTTCCCCTGGGAGTTTTCTGCTGACCATTGTTCTAAATAACGGCACTTACATTGGCCCTGAGTGCGATTTTGTGGGGTGGGGGAGGGATGTTCATTGGCTTGCCTCACAGGCTCTGGGTATGAAACATAAGTTAAACTATTCCTCTGTTGAAATCTGCCTGCTCTTTATAGCCAAGAGGTGTCTGCTTCTGAAGTATGCATAGCAAAGTATATTATTAGAGCAAGCTTCACTGAGAGTGTAATCGAACACTTCTCTCCTTAGCAACCGTTCCCAACAACACATCAAACAGAAGGATGTGATACTTTTCAGGGGAGAAAAGGCGATGGAGTAGGAAGAAAAGCACCCAAAAACTAGCAGATCTGTACATAGAGAGCAGCACTGCCAGGCTGTTGCAAGAGAGAGGGACAGAGGCATGCCTAAAATCAATCAGAATCAGTACTGGTATGCCAGTCATCTTCATTTACAACAAGAATCTCACTAGGAACCAAAATGACTCAACAGAGGCTATCGTACTATGGACATATCATGACAAGACATGACTCATTGGAAGAGACTATGAAGCTCAGCAAAGTGGAAGGCAATAAGGAAGAAAGCAAGACCATATTACAGGTGGATTGACTCAGGAATCTTTCACGCTACACAAATATAGCAATATGATTCCACCTTAATTGCTATGGCCACATCCTGTGGAATCCTGGGGCTTGTAGTTTGGTGAGGCACTACAAGTACTGCTCTCGGACCCAGGATTCCTTAACATAGAGCCACTGCAGTTTAAGTGAAATCATAGCACTACGATTGTGTAGTGTGCAACGGCGCTCATTTAAGGTTCTCAGATTGCAAATACTGAGCAGGACAGTTAATAACAGTGATTCTTGGAGGCCTATCTTTGATAAGGTTGCCATAACAGCTGGCTTGATGGCAAATAACAACAACAAACAAAAAAAAGGACAACTGTGGTGCGTCTGGGGTGAATTTTCTGCCCCGGGACCTTGTGGCGGGTCAACACAGAATGCCCTCCCAAATACAGCCCCCAACCAGAAGTGGTGGGAAGTCCACACATGGGCATGAAAAACTGGTATTTTTGATGTTAAACAATGCCAGGGTGTGGGGTGGGGGGCCTGCGGCCTATCTAAAAGGTGAACTACTGTTCCTGTAGGCTTTCAGGAGAAGGCAATTCATTTTAAAAAACAAACCAACAGAAAATGTGGACAATTGGTTCAAGGTCATAAAAATACCCTTGTGTGGTTGTTTTCAGTCTTGGGGCCACAGTCCCCACCAATTTACAAGTAAACATCTCACAGATTCAGGAAAATATATTTTCAATCAGTGTAATAGTATCTCTTCTACTCTACAGGATTTTCAAAGGAGGCAGTGTATCTCCGCCTTGGCCCCTCAAATGTTGCTGGATGGCAACTTCCATCACCTCCAGCTGGAATATTTGGTGGTCAGGCATGTTGGGGCTTGTGGAAAGCTGGGGTAGACTGAACTATGTATTCAGCTTTTTAATAACTATACTACTTATCACTAAAAAAAGCTCAGTGTTGAGCTTTTACCCTCCATCATTTGTGAGGTAACTTACTTCATGTTCTATTCAATTTGCAAAGTGCTTCCTTATCCCTGCCAATATCAGCTATTTTTGTGAGATGGGTGTGGGGAAGTGCTTGGAGAAATATATTTATTTATATTTCTGTCCCTCCCATTCACAAAATAAAGTACTCAGAGCACCTAACAACACTACTAAAAACAAGTCAAACCATGAAAATATCACTAAAAACAAACATTAAATTAAAATCAGTATGTGAAGCAGTATCAGATAGAAGACTACTTTTGAGCCCTTCCCCAGCCACTGAGGAAGTGTAACTACCGGTAGTAGTCACATACTGAAGGAGGGCTTCAAGACACACATGGATGGTTGGCACCTAGTCTCAAATCAAGCACTGCATGCAAAATAAATGGAGCAAAAGCAGAGGAAACAAAACAAGTGAAAAACTGGACTGTTCTGCTTACTTCTGTACTTTGTTTTTCATCTCTCCCTACTTCCAGTGTGCCTTCTAGAAAAAACTAGAAATTTCCTAAGGAAATTTGATATCACCTAGGAAAATTGTTGCTCTTCCTAGGACTAAGCCTCCCAGAGCAGTGCATCCTGAGGGATCCACTGGAGTTTAATTCCAGGACCCCCTGTGGCTACCAAAATCTGTGGATGCTCAAATTGCAAATTTTATGCAATGGCATAATAAAATGGTGTCCCTTATATAAAACAGCAAACAGCAAGGTTTGCTTTTTAGAATTTTTTCCCCTGAATATTTTTGAGCCGTGGTTGGTTGAATCCATGGATGTAGAACCTGTGGATACGAACGGTTGACTGTACATTCTTTACCCTCATTCCTACATTATAAAAGACATGACACAGAAGGAAAGTGATTGGGTGGAAGGGGAGGACAGTAGGCAAGGTTTTAGTTACAAAGGTCTTGGACAATGTTCTCTTTTGTCAGGGAGGAGCAGTCCAGGCATCTCCAGCTATTCCTTCTCTGGCTTCCCCATTTATTCCATTTAAATTATTACATTCTCTCTCTCTCTCTCTCTCTCTCTATCTATCTATCTATCTATCTGGCTTTTCTTCGCAAACAAAGATTCAGGAAGGACTCATCCCACGCTTTCTGCAAGCGCGCTGATGACTAAAAAGACCAATCCGAGATAAACAAGTCCGGTTGCAGAAAGCACAGAAGAAGGTCTCCTTGGGTGATGTTTCTGGATTGTGATTCTTTTTGCGTTGTCGTTTCTCTTCAAGACTTGTTCGGCGTCTTGTGGCTGCAGCATTGTGAATAGTGCGTCTCCATGCCTCCCGATGTGAGGCCAGGGCGGACCATTGTTGGTGATCAATTTGGCCAAGCCTGAGATGTTGTTTCAGGGAGTCCTTGTATCGTTTTTTTTGGAGCGCCCCTATAACACTGATCTGTGGCGAGTTCACCATAGAGTACTATTTTTGAGAGGCGATGGTCCTCCATCCTAGAAACGTGCCCTTCCCAGCGCAGCTGTGTTCTCAATATCATGGCCTCAATGCTGGTGATCCCTGCTTGCTTAAGGACAGCAACATTCGTCACATAGTCAGTCCAATGTATATTTAGGATTGTGAGTATACAGCACTGATGAAAGCGTTCGAGGAGTTGTAGGTGGTGGTGATAGGTGACCCATGTTTCAGACCCGTAAAGGAGAATAGACAGTACAATGGCTCTATACACACTGATTTTTGTGCTTCGCCTCAGGTGTTTATTACTCCAGACTCTTTTGTGAAGTTTTCCAAATGCGCTATATGCCTTTGCTAATCTGTGATCGATCTCTTTGTCAATCTTGGCATCTGAGGAGATGATGCTTCCCAGGTAGGTGAACTGCTGAACGGACTTGAGCACAGATGTGCCTACGGCAATGTGGGGATGATGGTGTTCGTCCTGTGGTGCAGGCTGGTAAAGAACTTCCGTTTTCTTCAGGTTGACTTCCAGCCCAAACAGCTCTGCAGCTGTTGCAAAGCAGGATGTTAGGCGCTGCAGAGCTACTTCTGTGTGGGCAACAAGGGCATCATCATCAGCGAAGAGCAGCTCACAGACTAGGTAGTTTAGACTCTTAGTGTGAGCCTTCAGACGGCTTAAGTTAAACAAGCTACCATCAGTATGGTAATGTATATAGATGCCGTCGTCTTCTTCAAGCTCTGCCATAGCCCTTTGGAGCATCATGCTGAAGAAGATTGTAAATAAAGTTGGTGCAAGAACACAACCTTGCTTCACTCCATTAGTTATTAGAAAGGGCTCTGAAAGAGCATCGCCATATCTGACTTGACCGCGCTGGCCTTCGTGTAGCAACATAATCATTTTAAGGAATTTGGGGGGACATCCTAGTCTTTCCAGGATCTGCCACAGACCTTTTCTACTCACAGTGTCAAAGGCTTTGGTGAGTTCGACAAATGTTACATAGAGACGCTTGTTCTGCTTCCTACATTTCTCTTGCAGTTGTCTAAGGGCAAATACCATATGTGTAGTACTCCTATTGGCTCTGAAGCTACATTGGCTTTCAGGGAGAAGTTCTTCTGCAATAGCAGGAACTAATCTGTTCAGGAGTATCCTTGCAAGGATTTTTCCAGCAATAGAGAGCAGTGTTATGCCTCGATAGTTTGAGCAGTCGGATTTTGCTCCTTTCTTCTTGTACAGGGTGATGATGACTGCATGTCGGAGATCTGATGGCAGTTCCCCTTTTTCCCAGCAATTCACAAGGAGTTCGTGGAATTTATCATGGAGTACATGACCTCCGTGTTTCCAAACTTCAGGTGGGATTCCATCAATCCCAGCTGCCTTGCCGTTTTTCATCTGCTGTATGGCCTTAACGGTCTCTTCCAAAGTGGGAGCTATGTCCAATTCATTTTTCATCGGGTTTTGTATCATATGTTGGATAGCTTAGCCTTGGACTACTCGGTTGGCACTAAAGAGACTTTGAAAATGTTTAGCCCATCGATTCAGGATGGAGGCTTTATCAGTAATTAATGTTTGACCATCTGTACTGTATAAGGAGCTTTGGACCTGATAAGTAGGTCCAAACACTGCTTTAAGAGCTTCATAAAATCCTCTGTGATCACCCAGATCTGCACAGTGTTGTGTCTTTTCTGCTATATTGATCAACCACTTGTTCTGCATGTCTTGAAGTTTTTGTTGAAGTTTTTGTTGAAGTCCAACTTACCTCCGGGACCGCCTCCTTCCGTACAACCCTCTCCACACACTTCGGTCCTCTGGGAGGAATCTGTTACAGCCTATGAAAACAAGGCTGTCGGTGACCTCCCAGAGGGCCTTCTCTGCTGCTGCTCCCAGATTATGGAATGGCCTGCCGGACGAGATCCGTCTTATTACCACCTTAGACAGCTTTGAAAAAGCTGTCAAGACGGATCTTTTCCGGCAGGCCTTTCCTGAATAATTATCCCGGCCCAAGACTCAGCTGTCCTTTCTAGGCTGTGATTGTATGTTTTAATTTTTTCTTCTAATTTATATATATTTTTAATTATTGTCTGTTTTTAATCCATCATAATTTAATATTATTTTAAGGGGTGGGTGGGCTAGGGTATTGTGATTATGGAATTTTTATATTGTAAGCCGCCCCAATTGCATTGCAGAGGGGCGGGATATAAATAAAATTTTATTATTATTATTATTATTATTATTACTTCATGTGAGACGGAAAGCTGCTTTTCTTACATGACAAGTTGGCTGGGGCGAGGTATGCCTGGTGAGCAGTTCTCTTCTTTGCCAACAGCTCCTGGATCTCTTGGTTGTTTTCATCAAACCAGTCTTGATTTTTCTTGTGGGAGAACCCAAGGGATTCTTCTGCAGACTGGAGGATACTGGTTTTGATATGTTGCCAAAGCACTGTGGGAGAAGGATCTGTAGGATGGTCTTCAAGTTTTGTTTGCAGATTTGCCTGGAAGTTGTCTTTCATGGTAGCTTGTTGAAGATTGTTGACTTGGAGCCTCTTCTTTAAGATGCCACCCCTCTTAGGTTTGAACTTAAGATGAAGATTTAGTTTACATCTGACGAGGCGATGATCTGTTTGGCATTCTGCACTGGCATCACTCGGGTATGACGGACATCGCGAATGTTTCTCTGGTGGACTAGAACATAGTCAATGAGGTGCTAATGTTTGAATCGGGGATGCATCCAGGTTGTCTTCAAGCTATCTTTCTGCTGAAAGATTGTGTTTGTAATAGTCAGCTGTTGTTCTGCACAGAACTCTAGCAGGAGGCATCTGTTATCATTGCAATTTCCAACACCATGCTTGCCTAAGACACATTTCCAGGCTTTGGAGTTCTTTCCTACTCTGGCATTGAAGTCACCAAGGATAATAATTTTATCTTCTACATGGGACTTTTTGTATGAGTTGGTGTAGGTCTGTGTAGAATTTGTCTTTCTCTACAGGTTCGGCTTGCATAGTTGGGGCATATATACTAAAGAGAACAACATGTGGGAGGCGTAAGGAAATAATGCGATCAGAGTGTCCTGTTAGCAAAGTTTCAAGTTTGGAGGCAATGGAGTTTTTAATCATAAAGCCTACTCCTGAAAGATGTTTTTCGGTTTTGGGTTTGCCAGACCAGTAAAGTGTGTAGCCAGCGCTGTGTTCTTTAAGGCTGCCTTCCTCATGGAGACGAACTTCACTAAGAGCAGCGATGTCAATATTAAGTCGTAATAGTTCATGGGCTATTAAAGCAGAGCGACACTCAGGCCGTCCACTATCTGCAGAGTCTCTCATGGTTCTGATGTTCCAGCATGCAAGCGTCAGTTTATTTATACCTTTGGAGGCTGGTGTGTGCCTTTGTTTCTTTGCCTTTGTTTGACCGCATCAGAAGATTTCCGTTGGCCACGGCTAGCCAACCAGGTAGTTGGGGATGAGCTTTCATTAGGCCACCTTTTCTAGGCCCCTCTCCATATGGAGCAAACAGTGCTCTCCTTAAAAAAGGCTGCTTGGTCGTTCAGGATGCATCTTTACACCTGCCGTTTCATCCCTTGCCTATCGCTATAGAGCTTTTTCGGAACTGGATTTGTCCTTCGAGCCTGTGCAATGGATTTTTCTGGTGGAGCACAGCATACACAGAACTGGCCTCACCCTTTAAACCAAAGGTTCATCTGCTGTGGCCTTGCAAGCATGGACGTAGCAGCGAGGTTCTCGGGTCATAGGTTTGATTAGAGTTTCCTTCTCTTAGATGGTTCACTTTACAGGGTTGGACGAGCACCATCTGCCCAGGTTTGGGATTAGAGTTTTCCTTCTCCTAGGATGGTTGCCATAAGGCTAGAGATCCCATCCTGCCCTTTGATGCTCTTTGTCAGATCCTTCAGTTTTGACCTGTCTGGCATGGGAGACCCTACCGGTGGCTATTATGCCCCTGCCAGCATAGCTCAAAACATCATTAGGATATGCAAGCCTCTCTCCCATGACAAGGGGGCGTCAATGGAGAAGAAATTATTACATTAATTGGTTTTGAAATGTGTTGATTGACTAATTAATTGGGCAACAGATTGTTGTTTCCTAGTTGGTACAAGTCCTTATAAAAATTTAGTTCAGTGGGATTTATTCCCAGGTAAGTGTGTACTGTATATCAGTTCTGGAGAGCACCAGGTTGTGGGAAGATTGTAAATGAGGTGGGCTTCTTTTCATCTTCCTCCCATTTTTTCAGTGGGCTGGCAAAGGCTGAAATTGTCCTGTTGTTTAGATGTGTATACAACAAATTAAAATTCATAAGACAAATCACAGACAGTTTAAAAACTGCGAGAGCGGCTGTCCCTAATTTTCAGGACTGAAGGCCAATCAGAATAACACAATTTTTAGCTGTCTCCTGGAAAATTTAGAAGGGAAGGAAGCTGTCCAAGCTTCCTTGAGAGGGTATTCCACAATTGGGTGCTGCTACCAAGATGGCCCTGTTGAGTGTACCCAATGCATAGGAAGAGTTTCCCTTCCAAATATCCTGGTAGGTGGTAGGGACTCTCCTTATTCTCTGGAGGCCTTTAAATCAAATATGGGTGGTCATAGAATCATAGAATCATAGAATTGCAGAGTTGGAAGAGACCACGAGGGCCATCCAGTCCAACCCCCCTGCCACGCAGGAAATCACAATCAAAGCATCCCCGACAGATGGCCATCCAGCCTCTGTTTAAAGACCTCCAAGGAAGGAGACCCCACCACGCTCCGAGGGAGTGCGTTCCACTGCCGAACAGCTCTTACTGTCAAAAAGTTCCTCCTAATGTTGAGGTGGAATCTCTGTTCCTGGAGCTTGCACCCATTGCTCCGTGTTCCAGTCTCTGGAGCAGCAGAAAACAAGACTGCTCCATCCTCAGCGTGACATCCCTTCAAATACTTAAACAGGGCTATCATATCGCCTCTAAACCGTCTTTTTTCCAGGCTAAACATACCCAGCTCCCTAAGTCTCTCCTCATAAGGCATTGTTTCCAGACCTTTCACCATTTTAGTTGCCCTTCTCTGGACACGCTCCAATTTGTCAATATCCTTTCTGAATTGTGGTGCCCAGAACTGGACACAGTATTCTAAGTGAGGTCTGACCAAGGCAGAATAGAGTGGCACTATTACTTCCCTTGATCTAGACACTATACTTCTATTGATACAGCCCAAAATTGCATTGGCCTTTTTAGCTGCCGCATCACACTGTTGGCTCATGTTCAACTTGTGGTCTACTAGGACTCCTAGATCCCTTTCGCACGTAGTCTCATTCAGCCAGGTCTCTCCCATCCTATATTTATGCATTTCATTTTTCCGCCCTAAATGCAGTACTTTACATTTCTCCGTATTGAATTTCATTTTGTTAGCTTTGGCCCAGCTCTCCAGTCTATCCAGGTCATTCTGAATTTTGATCCTGTCCTCTAGGGTATTAGCTACTCCTCCCAATTTGGTGTCATCTGCAAATTTGATAAGTATGCCCCTAATTCCCTCATCTAAGTCATTGATAAAGATGTTGAATAGCACTGGGCCCAGGACAGAACCCTGTGGCACCCCACTGGTCACATCTTTCCAAGACGAAGAGGAGCCACTGCTGAGCACCCTTTGGGTTTGGCCGGTCAACCAATTACAAATCCATTGAACAGTTAACTTGTCTAGCCCACATTCTACAAGCTTGTTTGCAAGAATGTCATGGGGAACCTTGTCAAAGGCCTTACTGAAATCAAGGTATGCAATGTCCACAGCATTCCCTTCATCTATCATCTTTCAGGCTTTAGTTGTATATTCCTGACTGACAGGGGTTGGACTAGATGGCCCTTTTGGCCCCTTCCAACTCTAAGGTTTAATGACATGGACACTCTCCACCCAACGGGGGACCCAGGTTTTATCGTCGTTGTTGCCAATCATGTGAAGAGTATCTATGGGCTCATCTACACGAGCCACAATGTGCCAGTTCCTCATCAGCATATCCTGGGCATGGATCAGGCCCATTATTCCCCTGTTACCTGTACTAAATGGAAGGAAGTCCTGATGGGCACGCCAGCTCTATCTCTGCAGCCACCGCCATTTTCCGTGCTCTTCCAGCATCAAGGAAGCTGGCTGCAACACGTGACCAAGGCCCCCTGTATGTGACCAACCTTGACCATATGCTGCAGGACTCCTTCCTGCCTTCCGAGAGAGCCAGAGAGACCACAACAGCAGTGAGGGCTGGCCTGCCAGTACAGGCTCCTATGGACACATGGGGCCCAATCCATTTTTTGCTAGTGGTAGCAGAGTAAACCAGGTACTATTTTAAAGCGTTGCATCAGGCTCTACCCCACTTTCCCCACCCATCCCGTGTCTGCCCTGGGGGTGGTGAAGACCACCTGGGGTCAGAATGGAACAAATGCCCTGTGTCTTCAGGACTGCAGGGCTCTGAGATGGGGGCAAGACAGGGTATATTGCCCGTGTAACACAAACCCTACGTGTAAGGGAAGCACTCCTACTCGGAGCTCTTCCAGATTGGTGTAAAGAAGCATGAGTCCTTGTGATATAGCTCCTTATGTTTTGCTGGTTGTTGTCACATCCATATCCACCCATTCCATTCTTTTGGGGGGCTGTTTGTAGGAATTTCTTAGATCTGCATTAGAGCTCTGCCAAAGGTTTTTGTTTTAAGTAGGATGTGGTTTGCTGAGGTGATCCTAAGATTTGAAGGTGAAATTTTCTTCTCTTTGATTTTTTAGAAAATTCTTAGTGTTATAGCGTTACAGTGCAAAAGTACCATTTCACTGATGCACTATAGCAGTGCTACTCCAAGTTGTGATCCATGGACCAGTGCCAGTCTGTGAGCTATCAGCTGCCAGTACCCAGTGAGTTTATAGGAAAGAAACAGTTGTAGCCTGTGGACACAAATATGGTGCTGCTCTCTGGCACATGGAGGGGGGGGAATTGCTGGGCCCCCATACCAGAAAGCTTAAGAAGTGCTGGACTCTATAGCACTGTAACTCTTTTAAAAAGAAGGAAGGAAGGAAGGAAGGAAGGAAGGAAGGAAGGAGAAAAGAATGATACTTTTTTGTTCTGATAGGTGACAGCATTAAAGAGAAACCCACTCAAAGGTGGGGATAAAATGTTCTGGAATAGCCAGAAAATAATCTGGGACAACAGAAATTTCATTTGGGAGTTGTCTATATGGTGAAAGTACCCCTCCTCACAGAATTGGCCTGTGTCTTAATGGGATCCCACACTATCTCATCATATTGTGGAGGAGGGGAGCCAAAAAGAGGAAAAACTACGTGAGAAAAACATTTGCAGCTTTTCCTGACTTTTTAAAAAAGCTCCAGTGATATGTGCGTTTTTGCTCTTTAAGACAAGCGATTTGACATGAATCACCTCCCCATATAAGACAAAGCACAAACCTGATTGGCTGGACAAGCGCAGGGGGTGGGACTTGGTTACAGAGAAAGCGCCTGCTGCCACCATGTTGGATTTTTGCCTTCACGAGTGATCACTGGGGCAATAAAATGGGGATTTGTGCTATCTTTTTCTCTCTCTTTCCCCCACCCCCCAGAAAGGTGGAATATCGCTTGTGCGCACCATCGAAATAGGTTTTGCTTTTAAAAAAAAGTTCAGTGGCAGCAGATTTAAAAACTACTGGCAACCCACCATCTCAGCTACCGGCATACAAAGTTTATGGGGGCTGTAAAACATTAAGACAGTTTGCAGCTGCTGTGGCTTTCTATTACTGCCCCCCCTTTGTATAGACAAGCCCCAGGAATTTAAAACAAAAACTAGAACTACAGCAGCAAATGCTGCAGCATCATGACATATTTGCCCCATGTGGAGGAGCCCACAGATTCCTTGTTCTCCACATGAGGGGAGTAACAGAATTGGGGGTGGAACTCAGCGGCTCCCTCCTTAGATCAAGGATAAGGCCTGTGTGTTGTTTCTGCTCTTTAGGCCTTGGAAACAAAACATTGTCCAAAAAAGTAATTTGTCCAAGATCTGGCTTTGGGTTAGGAGAAGGTAGGAGCTGGGGTGGAGGGGTTGGGATTGCACACTGGTTGGAGTGTCTTGAGCTGGGCCCTTAGAGGAGGAGCCCACGCTTCACAAGCAATCTTGCTTCCCATGAAAAAGATCTTCTCGCTAATAATTTTGAATGCCTCAGTTAGTGCAGTCATGCAGGCAGTGCAATCCCTCCTTCAGCTATAATCTGGCCTTGGAATCAGGCACAGCAGTTTCAGGTAATGGGGTTTGAGCACTACTGGAGACAGAGTTTTGGAAAAATTACTTTTTGAACTACAGCTTCCAGAAAACCTCGAAGGATTCTGGAATCCAAAAAGTAAGTTCTGCCCAGGAGTAGCAAATAGATCTCAACCATCAGTACCTCTTCTGCAGCTGCCATAATTCATGAAGCATCTTGCCTTCAGAGGAGAAGAGATTTGACTTTCCAGAAATGTTCTTCCCCTGTTGCTTTAACATTTCATTATATTGTTTTATTGTTGTCAGATGCCTTCAAGTCATTTCCAATGGGGTTTTCTTGGTAAGATTTGTTCAGATAGCGTTTGCCATGGCCTTCCTCTGAGGCTGAGAGAGTACAACTTGCTCTGTTGTCCGCATTGGGTTTCAGTGGCCAAAAAGGAATTTGAACCCTGTTCTCCTGAAGTCTTTATCCAAAAGTCAAACCATTACACCATGCTGGCTACCATTATTGTTTTATTACTGCGCCTGAAAAGCAAAACACTAATACCTTGAAATTTATGAACGCAATTTTGATTTTTGCCTTTCCAGTGCCTGAGACAGAAAACCAAATATTACCCTTCTTCAGAACTTGGGAAAATTTCTTTCTTTTTCTTTTTTTGGGGTGGGGGCGGAGTTTCTACACTGGCCGTGGAGGCTGGGAGTAATAGTCCAAAAAAGATAACATTTCCAAACTCCTCTTCTCTACTGTGATTTAACATGGGGCACAGTCCAGCAGGAAGTTCTGCCATGCAGGTCTATAGAAATAAAAAAGAGAGAAGGAAATGCCCTTTGGCTTTCTGGCTCTGGCATTTAAGCCAATTTGGATCAGGCCTTCCTGTATAATTTTCACCAAGCGCTCACATCCTGTATGAATACAGTATTAAAAAAAAAAAAAAAACACCATCATAATGTAGAAACTGATTGGCTTCATTAAAGCAGGCAGGAGAACAAGCACATTTAACTTTCTAGTGTAGGGTTTACGGCTTCCTTCCCTCTGAGTGATATATGTGTCAAGGGCTTTATGGCTTTTGATTTGTGTTCCGTAAAAGGGGAGGAGGTTGGGCAGCATCAGCTCTCCCATCATTTATCAAAGTGTGATGAGTTATTTTGGTGAGTGAACAGTTATCTCCTGTAACAGACTTGAGAATGACTCCCTTGAGGATTGTGTGTAGATGATTGGCTTGCAGTAGAATTATTGATAATAATGAAAAGCCAACAATCACAGAATACTTTTCATCTGTTGATCTTGCAGAAGCTTACAAAGAGCAGCATATATTCTTAGCTTGATTATCTAGAATGCAGCCTTATAGTGAGTTTGCCTGTTGGCTACTTTATCCCAGTATTGTTAACACAGACTGGCAGCCACTCCCCTGGCTCTACCTAGAGGTGCCACAGATTAAACCCAGGACTTTCTGTATGTAAAAGCAGCCATTTTGCCCATGAGCTATAACCTCTCTTGGCATCACATGCTGACAATCAGAGCGGTCAAGATGGCTTTCTCATGGCTGTGCTTCCTGCTGTGATAGCTTAATTTTGGTGCTACTAGACTCTCTTGGCCACCCCTTGCTGCCAGCTGTAGCCCAAATAAGTACGTAAGAAAGCAATCCATAGCAAGAAAGCAAGGATATCTTCCTAAGAACTTGTCTATAAGAGGGAAAAAAGAAGCGGATTGCTGTACAGTAAAGGCAACTTGCAGCAGCTGCAATTTGTCTTAATTGTTTTTTTTGGGGGGGGGGTTACATAGATTGCACACATGGGAAGCTACCCACTTTTGCTGTGCAAATGGGCATGCCTGCAAATCAAGATAGTGGCCACGAGTGAATTACTCACATTTTTAGTTACCAATTTCCTGCCACCAAACAGTATTTAAAAAAAAAAAGACTATCCCCAAGGTGTGATAGAGCAATATTGCGCCTTAATGGAAAAAACAAAAACAAAACAAACCCCGTTTCATCACAGTAGCACTTGCTTACTAAAGTGGGAAAAAACCATGGCAGTTCCAGGCGCTTGTCTTGTTAGCAAGCCCCCCCCCCAACTCATCTGGCCAATCAGCTTTCAGCTTCTGCTCATATGGGAAAGCGCATCAATTTGCGTCATGTGTCCCAATGAGCAGGAATGCACATCCCCCCACTGTTGTTTTTTTTTTTAAATTCCGGGAAAAGCGCAAAGGCTTTTTCTGCAGAGTATTTGGTATATTTAGCCCCCTCCTTCCGAATACGGCGATACAATGTGGGATGCCATTAAGACAGCTCATATTCTCCTCACATTCCGTGAGGAGTATTTTTGCTGTTTAGACAACCGGAGTTTGAACTTCACAGCGAATGCAGAAACAATGTCACTGCAGATCTCTGTTGTCCGCATTGTGTCAATTGGATTTAAGCAATTGGGATTCCTTAAATCACTGTTTCCATACGTGGTTCCCCAGATGTTGTTGGACTTCAGTTCCCAGAAGCCCCAGCCAATATGGCCAGTGTTTAGGGATTCTGAAAATGGTAACCGAACAAGATCTGAGGACCCAAAATTAGGAATGTCTGCCTTTTTTGGAATAAAATTTGCCTACAATCTTCATAGAGCCAGTAGTGAGCCCAAACTATCCTTCAGTTGTAGGATCATTTCCCAGCCTCCACAACTAGCTTTTTATGTTCACTGAGAACATAAGAAATCTAAAGAAATTGAAGAGTCTTCCTGTGGTTAAGAGAACATTCTCCAAAGTTAGTGTTGCCAGACTGAAAACTGGAGAGTGCTCCTGTACTTTTAATGGTTGTGTATAGGAGGGAGTTTCAACGGGGGTTGCTTGTCATGCAACTAGGTAACAAGCAACAACTGCTGAAATTTCCTCTTCTACACAACCAGTAAACATACAAGAACCCTTTCCAGTTTTCGCTCTGGCACTCCTATGCAAAGCTAACCTTACTTTGAAACCACTAATCTATGATTCTATGATCTACCTCCATTTCCTCAGCATCCCCTACATTTGTAAAAAAGGGAGCATGACTGGCTCACCTTGCAAAGCTGTTGTAAGACTAGGGTGGGCCTTACAGGTTCACGAGGGTTGTACACACCCTTTGCTGCACATAAGGGGGCGAAACCTCCCTTCATGGACCCCCATGAAAAAAATATTTATAATTGTGCTAGAAAAGCATGGGCACCCCACAACCCCTCCCTCCTGGTTGTTGTGGGGAGGAACTGGCACGTGTTTTAAGAGGCTTCTGGCCTGTTTTAGGCCTAGCCTTTTTCACAACAAGGAAATGGCTGGAAGTCACTTCCAATTTGGGAAAAAAGCCCTCTCCCCCAGTGGCCTATTCTCTATCCTTTCCTACTCAACTGCTGCATACCTACATGCCTCCATATGGGATCCTCTCAGCAAAGGCAGGAACTTGCTAGCATTGCCTTTCTGGATCTGTAGTTATCTAGTTGTCCATTTCAAGACCTTGTGTTATAGCAGGACTCTCAAAGGTCCATGGCCAGTATCAAGATAACTGTGTGCACGTTTACATATATTTGCCAGTTGCAACTGAGCATCCTGAATGTAATGTGTTTGTGGTATTTTAATTTGTAGCAGGGTCACCTGAGAGTCTAGTAGTCTGTGGAGAAGGTCTTGTCGTAATCAGATCTGGCCTGGATCGCATTGGCATTCACAGCATTTGAACAACAGATTGCAGAACAATCCAGAAAGTTCGCTTTGGCCATATCTTCATTGCCACTAAAAAACTACTAGTATTTATATCACATGTCGCTAACCATTACTTAGTGATCCCTATATTTTTTAACCAATTGTAACAGAGTTAATACCTCAGTTTTCCTTTATGCATCTAGCCGTGAAATCATGGTGACCATTAATACTGTATTACGGATGGGCTGTGTACATTTGTTCTTCCTTCACACTCAGGAAGCATCCAGGATTAAATCAGCTGACTTAGCTCAGTTTTCATTCTTTTCATTTATTAACGCATGATGTGGCTATGTTGATACATTTTTCACAGGAGTTCCCCACCCTGTCTTTCCCAGTTCTTCCATCCCGCAAGATGGAGTGTGTTGATCAGATGCTCAGAAGTGTATACAGTGGGCCCTTAGTATCCACTGGGGTTTGTTCTAGGACCCCCCCCCCCGGATACCAAAATGTCTGGCTACGCAAGTCCCACCATATCAAGTACGGCGAGTAGGGATACGAGAGGGGGCCTTTTCAGTGGCTGCCCCTAGACTCTGGAACTCCCTCCCCAGGGAGGCCACATTGGCCTCCTCCCTGTTGTCCTTCAGGCGGCAGGCCAAAAGCTTTTTATTCACGCAGGCTTTTTAAAGAACAGGCTGGGGGTGCTGTGTTTTGTTGTTTGTTGAGCTGTTTTTAAAAGCTTTTATCTTTTTAAAAAAGTTTTTAATACTTTAAAGTATATTTTATTTTTTAATTATTTTGATGTTGTTTTAATGATGTAAGTGGTTTAATTCTGTTTTAATGTGCACTTTTTGTATGTTTCAATTGTGTCCCAGACTTGGGGGGAAAGTGGGCTATAAATAAAGAAGAAGAAGAAGAAGGAGATGATGATGATGATATCCAATGGTGTAGTAAAATGGTGAACAGCAAGCTTTGTTTTTTGGAATTTTTTTGTGTGAATATTTTCAAGCCATGATTGATTGAATCCATATATAAGGAATCTGTGGATACAGAGGGCCGACTATATCAGACTCATGCAGTGGTAACTGGTGGCTTTCGTATTTGTGGGAATCTGCACAAGGTTTCAATTCAGATTTTAAAGTTGCTGTGCAAGGTGCTGAACCTGTTTTGAGGATATGGGCTGGCACCGTGGACAGTTCCCTTAAAGTCTGACTAAAACCCAAAGTGGATTCACCACCCCACTAATATGAATGCCACTGGAATAATATTGATCTGCTCAGAGCTTGGAAATCACACCCCATACTGTTTCCTGTAACTAGTTACTTCTCCGAGGTAATTAGAGTGCTATAAAGTAACATTTTTAAAAATGTAGTGTGTAGTTAGGATACAGCAGTTACTTTGCTGTATAATAATTAATGTTTTGTAGTTACTTTAAGTATATATTGTCTAAGGCTGTTCTTAAAGAGGTGTTGGCAGGAGTTTGTCAAATTTTGTGACATTCACTAATAAATCCTAGGGCTCCCTTCCTTCCCACTGTAACAAGACATAATAAAGAAATAATGGGCAACACAACAAATTACTGTACTTTTCAAACATTGTAATGGCAGTGAATTTGCGTTATAAATACTATGAGTTACAGGAATGACTTACTCTAGCAAGTAACTTTCCAAGCTGTGTATCTGCTTAGGAAAACTCTGAGAATTAAATAAAGCCCTTTGTCAACACTGTCAAGTCCTACAGCCCACGAGAAGCTTACAAAATAATTGTGTTGCTGAGATCAACCTTAGCTCTGTCCAGTCTAGTGTCCTGTTTCCAATCATAGCCAGTCAAATAGCACTGGAGGCTTACCCAAGTGGGGCTTGAAGGTGATGAGCATCTCCTACAGTCTTCATCTGTGCCTGATACTGAGAGTCTCACAGCTAAGGATCAAGGAATTTCCATCAACATAGTGTGGCCAACAGCCATTGTTAAAACATACACTCCATGAATGTGTCTTAATATGTAATGCACCTGTTAGCTCTCTTTTTCTTCTTGTGGTAGAGCAAGGATAGAGATCCTCTTTCAGCAGAATGTCCATATTCAGTTTCAGAGAAGTTACCTTGAATTCAGACCAAAAGTATATTCCTAGCCAATTCATTTCCTATCAAACTGGTGTCATATGATATCTATAGGGTTTTTCTCACCAGCAGTCTAGTAATTGCACATTGTGTATTGCACACTGTGTTGCATTAGCAAATTACCAGCACATGAAGTGTGGCCCGTTTATCCTTGTTCAGGGAGGGTCATAGCTGGCAGTCAGTCATAGCTGGTCCTAAATAATCCAAGCCACAGAGTCTGCCGGGGTCTCCAGTGATAAAGAGAGGAATCAGGGGTACTCCCAAGCTGCACTCCTACTCCTTCAAGGGGAATGCAGTTCTATCTAGAGCTGATCTCTTACCTAGTTCCCAAATCTGGGAATCACCAATACACAGATCCTCTGTCTTAACTAAGATCCAGCCTCAGTTTATTGGCCTTTAGTGATTTTTAGGTCCTGTGAGCTTCTCACATGGATTTGAGACCTCAGATTCCATGGCCAAAGCCCCAACACTATCTCAACTCCGCTTTCTACATCAGTGCCTACCTGCAAGTATCCACGGACTCTGTATCCACAGATTCAACCACCCATGGGTTAAAAATATTCTGGAGGGGAGGGAATCCAAAAAGCAAACCTAGAGTTTGCCATTTTATATAAGGGATACCATTTTACTATGCAATTTTGGTATCCATGGGGGGCCCTGGAACCAAACCCCAGCAGATAACAAGGGCCCACTGTACAGCTCCTCAGGACAGACCTTTCTAGTAGATTATGGACTTTTTCGGATGTTTAAAAAGTAACGCAAGCAGCCTCGGCAGCTTGCGAGGCTGCTGCGCTGCAAAGCGTCAGATCTTCTTCGTGGTCTCTGTGAATCACACAGTTGGGTTACTCCTGCGCCTGCACAGAGCTTCAGAAACTTCTAGAATCGCTAGGCAAAACATGCTTTGATACATTTTTGGCGGTAACTCCGCCCACCCTAACGGTCCCTTATAAGGGCTTCCCGCCTAAAATCCCCTCAGTTCCTTTCTTTCCGCCGCGTTTAGCAGCTTAAGGAACTTCTGTGTGCTAGGTTATTTTTCTCTGTCTACTGGCTACGACTTGCTTTCGGTTTCTCGACTACGGTTTTTGGCTTTCCCCTTCTGACTTGGCATTTGAACTCTGATTTCTGGCTTTGACCTACGGACTTTGTCTTTGGATACGGCTTTGCTTCTCGTTTTGGCTTGACGACACATCTGACTCGTGTTACTGACCTTGGACCGGCTTGACTTCGACTGTGTGTGGTGAGATTGATAACTTCAGTGTCTGGAAAAGGAGCGTTCAAGCGGTGCGTGATATGCCAGGCCAAGCTGCCGAGTGCTGATGGCCATTCCCGCTGCTTAATATGTCTCGGGGAGTCCCACAATATCGATGCTTGCGTCCACTGCAGAGCGTTTACCCCGCAGGCCCGTAAGCAGAGGCTCTCGCGCCTGCGGTCCTTTTTGTATGAGAGGGCTCTGATCCCAGGCTCGGCTGCTCCACCAACCTCTGCTTCCGCCCCTCCGTCTGAGTCTAGAGGCCGTGCACGCTCCCGTTCTCCACCATCCTCTAGGCAGAAGCGATGTCGGTCCCGGAGTCCATCCCGAAGGAGCTCGACAGCGTCTGATCCCGAGGCCCTCCGTTCCGAGCGCATACATCCGCCGTCGGATTCGACCTGGGGCTGCCCCGAGCGTGTTGTCGAGTCTACCCCCTCGATCTCGACGCAAGCATTACCAAAGCCTGCAGATGTTACTGCATCGGCCGAACCGGCGAAAAAGAAGAGGAAGGAGAAGCACCTCTCCAAACATACTGAGGGAAAAAAGGACAAGCCTATAAAGTCCAAACCCACGGAACATATTGCCCCTGAGGTCCCTCCTCGCCTCTTTTCCAATGCCGATGGAAAGTTTCTACGCCCTTTACTGGTATCCACTGCTGACGTTGGGAGCCGTCCTCCTCAGACCCCACCACTTGAAGTGGTTACGGTTGAGTTATCCCCAAGGATGGATGTTGCTAAGCGGGTCAAGTCTTCACCGGCTCTGGTAGTTTCTCGACACCAATTACTGGAAGGCCACTCCTCGGACGTCGACGTGGAAGTGGTCGAAAGGGAAGTGTTGCCTCGGGACCGCTCCCTCTCCATCAGAGATGACGTCCCCTCTTACACGGCGTACGACTTAGCTCGGTCTATTTGTCGGGTGGACATGGGATCCCCGTCAGGATCACAAGTATTGAACCCGAGAGGAGAACCTGTTGAAACCGGCCGCTCAAGTCACTCGAGACCTAGATCTTCGTCTCCTATAATCCTGGATGTTGCTTCACGGAGAGATGCTACTGTCCAGGTCTCAACCCCCCAGCTACGACCCTTGCCACGTACGCCTCCGACACCACAACCGCGCTCCCCTACACCCATGAGGCCCAGGAGCCCTTCACCGGCTGCTTCATCCTCTTCGTCGGGGGAGTCCTGGGATCTTTATCGACCCTACCTGCCTTCTCCGAGGTCTGAACTCATGGATGATGATTCCACCTCTCCAACGGACGATGTTCGGGCCTTCGGAGAACAGATGATCAGGATGTCCCATGCCCTGGATCTGAAGGTAGAGGACCGCCCAGCCGACCCCGTGGATCCGATCTTCCAAAGGATCCAGTCTAAAGCGCCGCCTTCAGCCGTCATCCCAGTTCTGCCTTCTTTGCTGAAGTTAGCACAAGGGTCCTGGGAGAACCCGTCGTCGAGCCAATCGACATCGAAAAAGATCGACAGGTTGTACCGAGTTGCGGGAGACCATGTTGACTGGTTGCAATCACATCCCAAGCCAAATTCTGTGATTGTTGAGGTGGCCCAGAACAGGAAACAACGTCGGCCTCTGTCCTCCCCGCCGGATCCCAAAGGCAGGAAACTTGATATTGTGGGGAAAAAGATGTACACCGCAGCTGGTCTCAGTTTCCGCGTCGCAAACTACGCGGCGTGCATGGGGGCCTACCAACAGGTCCTCTGGGAACGGATGAACCATCTCATTAAGGACCTTCCAGAAGAGCGGTGCCGGATGGCGGAGGCCATTCAGTCTGAAGCACAATCCCTCGCGGGGCTTCAGATGAATTCGGCTCGTCACATGGCAGATTGTGCGGCTAAAACAATCGCGGGTTCGATAGCCCTCCGCCGTCATGCGTGGCTGCGCTCCTCTGGCCTCACACCCCAGGCATCCGCCACCATTGAAGACTTGCCGTTTGATGAATCGGGCTTGTTCAACGGTTCTACCGACGACAAGCTCAAATTCACACAGAAGATGAGGACGACGGCCAGGAAATATGGTATGGGACCTGCATCCAGCGGCCAGTACCGTCCTAGGGGGAGGTACTCCTGGCAAGCTCCCTCTTACGGCCAGCCGTTCCGACGAGGTTACTCTGGCCAGAGTTACCGTCGATCCCGTTTCACCCCCTCCACTTCTCCGGCCTCTTCGGTGAGGAGCCAGGGCTCGGGTTCCAGGCACCGGCAACAACCTAGGCAAAGGTCTCGGGATCAGGGAGAACGCTCAGTGCCGTCAGTTCTGCTCGAGGCACCGAGCCGCGGGATCGAGGGGGGATGCATTCCTATTCCACTGGTCAGGTCCACTGCTTTACCTGTTCCCCCCATTCCCACTATTAACAAGAGTGATCACCAAACTCCGCCGAGACAGACCGAACGCCATTCTCATCGCACCATGGTGGCCTCGACAACCGTGGTTTGCAACCCTGCTTCGGATGTCAGAGCGACGTTTCATCCGCCTTCCATCCCGTCCGGATCTACTGACTATTCAAGGAGGCAAGGTCAGACATCCCAACTTGGACACCCTCCATCTGACAGCCTGGAGGTTGATCCCGTAGCTCTCCCTTCGGGCTCGACACTCTCAGATTCGACGTCTGCATTGAGACTCCTCACGCCTCTCCATCCTGACGTGCTGGCAGTCATTGAAGCCGCACGCAGACCTTCAACTCGAAAATCTTATCACTACAAGTGGAAAAGGTATGAGGCGTTTCTGACTTCTCAACATCCGATCCCCTGACAAGTTCTCCATCTCTACAGTTTTGGAGTTTCTCCTTCATCTATCCTCGACGGGCCTTTCGCTCTCTTCCATTCGATGCTACTTGGCTGCCATCTCCGTCGAATTCCAGGAAAAAGGTCTTCCTTCCCCCTTCAAAGACACGATGGTGAAGAAATTTTTGAAGGGGTTTGCAAACGTCCATCCTCCAGTGACGGAGCCGACTCCGGCTTGGAGCTCGAACTGGTGCTCTCCCAACTTGTACGGCGGCCCCTCGAACCCATGGCTTCCACGGACCTCCGACTGCTATCCTGGGAGACTGCGTTCCTTGTGGCAATCACTTCGGCGCGTCGGGCCAGTGAGCTCTGCGCCCTGAGGTCCGATCCGCCCTACACGGCCTTCCACAAACACAAGGTGGTCCTCCGTCCCGACATCTCCTTCCTCCCGAAGGTAGTATCCAGTTTTCATCTCAACCAGTCCATCACTGTCCCTGCTTTGATGCAGGACCCGAAGGACGACTTTGAACACACCCTCCATCTCATGGACGTTAGGAGGGCTCTCACCTTCTACATTCAAAGGACTGCGCCACACAGAAAGTCACCCAGACTGTTTGTATCCTATGTTGCCTCGAAGTTGGGTGAACCCATTTCCTCACAGAGACTGTCGAAATGGGTGACATCGACCATTGCTCTCTGCTACGAACTGGCAAAGAAACCTCTGCCATCACGGATTCGAGGACACTCAACAAGGGCTGTCTCCACTTCGACAGCTTTCCTCTCTGGAGTGCCTCTAGAGGACATTTGCAGAGCTGCAACCTGGTCATCTCCTCTGACTTTTATTTCTCACTACAGACTGGACTCTCGCTCTAGAAGCGAGACAGCCTTTGGAAAGGCTGTACTGTTATCTTCTATTCAGTAAATGAGTGTACATGTGCCAAGTTACTGTTGTTCAGGTATTACTGTTCGTATAAGTGCTTTGATACCTTTATTAGACATGTGGTTAATGTTTCAATTTCAAGTGTATGCACATATGGTGTATTTGGTGTAGGACATACCCGCCTCCAGGAGTGAAGCTTGCCAGTCTACACCCAACTGTGTGATTCACAGAGACCACGAAGAAGATGGACAGGTTGCTTACCTGTAACCATAGATCTTCGAGTGGTCTTCTGTGAATTCACACAGACCCGCCCATCCTCCCCTCTATGTCCTATCACATCATATAAACATGCTTAATGTTCCTGATGCTGCAAATTGCGGCGTCATTCAAGGAACTGAGGGGATTTTAGGCGGGAAGCCCTTATAAGGGACCGTTAGGGTGGGCGGAGTTACCACCAAAAATGTATCAAAGCATGTTTTGCCTAGCAATTCTAGAAGTTTCCGAAGCTCGGCGCAGGAGTAACCCAACTGTGTGAATTCACAGAAGACCACTCGAAGATCTATGGTTACAGGTAAGCAACCTGTCCTTTCGGATGATGCTCGCCCCTGGCAGTACTGTTGCGGTACCGCGGGAAGAGTTGAGCGTCATATTTCCTTGAAATCAAGGAAATATGACGCTCAACTCTCCCCGCGGTACCGCAATAGTACCACCAGGGGCGAGCGTCATCCGAAACTGATGATTTGCAGCGCAGCAGCCTCGCAAGCTGACGAGGCTGCTTGCGTTACTTTTTAAACGTCCGAAAAAGTCCCTTGTCTTAAATTACTCCAGCCATTGTGGTAGCCTGGCAAAAATAGTCAGTTAGGAGCCAGGTTCAAGCCCCTGTTCAGCCATGAATTCTGTGGACAGTGTTCAGGGCCAGCTCAAGGCGTTTTTCTGCCTGAAAGAGAAAAGCATTATAGTAGTGTTAGTCCAGCTGTAATTCCTTGGTTTTAATTTCCTATCTGTGAAACAGAATTCCATTCTGTTTTCACTCCCTCACAGGGTTGTTGTGAGATTAAATGCAATACGAATTGTGAAGCACTTTGCATCTGTCATGATGGGAGTTCTACCACCTTTGCAGGAGGATGGGACTTCCATCATGACATGCCCGCCCCCCCAAATCTCAGACAGTGTTGGTATTTTACACACACTAAAAGCCCCTTATGTATGCTCTTGTAATTTTTTGGTCATGATGTAACATCTGTATTCAGTTCACAGTTGTGTAAGCAGAGTTCCTCAAGTCTGACTTTTGCCCATGTAGCTGCACGTTCTTGGATGATTGTGTAACTACTCCTTTGTTCCTTTAGTATACCACTGGTTTCACTGGGATTGCAGAAACCACAAACACATATGTAATTGGTTGCACGGTGTTGGTATTCAGCAGAAAGCTGGTGAAGCGCGACTACCACTTAACTGCATGAGTGTAGATTTGCACTGTGCAAGCACAATGTAGGAGCTCAGCTTAAAAGTGTTACAGATACGATTAATGCTTTAAAAAAAAAAAAGCAAGTGGGATAAAACGCCAGCAGCTTTCTGGGTTCAAGTCCAGGCTAAGTCTGATATCAGGGATTTGTTCTTTTACCCTTGAATGTTCTCTGGTAATTCTGTAGCAGTGTGTTTATCTTATACACTCCTTGGTAGTCAGGGTGCCAGTGTCCCAGTCACCAAAATTCCACTCTTGAGACATGAGATATGGGGTGGTGTGGGAGGGGAGAGAGGAAAAGAGATGGGGGCTTCTGGCTGGTTTCCCAAACAGGCAGGCAGGTGAAAAAAAATTAAAACTTGGAATGAATTAGTTGCTATAAAACTCTGGCAGGCCATCCCCCACTCTCCATCCTTGGGGCTGAGAATGTTCCACCACGGCCCACCAAGTCTGGCCAAGTTCTTGTCTTTTGCATATTTTTCTTTCTAATCTCCTGATAGGCTTTCCCTTGCTGTGTTTTGTTAACATTACGGGAGCCGGGTCTCAGCTGGGTCCCATGCAGCAGATAAAGTTGAGCTATCGGAGAAGCCAGTATTAAGTGTCAGGTCAGCCGCATGGTTATGAAGCTTTTCCCAGTGTGTAAGCAGAGTGGCGGCACCTCTCGGGCTGGACCTGTCTGAGCAGCTAATGCGAATATCCTTTCTGTCACTCACACACACTCCAGACACTCACACACACCATCACCCCCAGCCGAGCTGGCGTGGGAGGAGGTGGAAGCAGGAGCCTGTGTGGTTGGATCAATTCCTGCCTCATCAGTCAGACAGACGAGAGAATCCCAACCATGCTAACTAGCAATGTGCTGAATCTCGTCCTAAGACAAGCACGCCTGGCAGGCGCTCTCAGGAACCACGTTGCTTGTACCTGCTGAGTCGGGGAAGGGGATTTGGAAGCAGGACAGCAGGGAATGGAATCCTGGCTGTGTCCAGGCACGGAAAAAATTTCTTGCTGTGTTATGTAATGCTCTCCCTAGGGTGCTTCTTGGGAGTATAACAAACCAAAGGGGTTTGTTACACTCGCCTATTGCAACCTGGAAGGTTGTACTATTGTACTCTGCATACAAGGAAGAACAGTTCCCAACTAGCTAGGCACAGTTGGCTTAGTGGTGCTGGAATGTTGTCTTGTTCATTGATAGTAAGAAGAACGTCGCAGCCCATCTTATTCTGAGTCAAGCCTTGGTTTATACAACAGAGTATTGTCAATGCCAATAGGCTGCAACAGATCTCTCAGCCAGGATTCTTTCCCAATCCAGCCTAGAGACACCAGGGATTGAGCCCAGGACCTTTGCAAGACCCGCATTGGCCTCTTGCTGTTATTCAAGGCTTCCTTGGGGGATAACCTATAAAGCAAGGGCAGGCAAATAATGGCCTTCTAGGTGTTTCAGGACTGCAGCTACCATGAGCCTCAGTCATCATAGCAAATGGTGAGGAAGGATCACGGGCATTATTGCTGAGGGAGCAGCAGACGGAAAATATTTGGCAGGCCACAGTACCCACACACAGACTGTAGTAGAATCATAGAGTTGGAAGAGACCACAAGGGCCATCCAGTCCAACCCCCTACCATGTAGGAATACACAATCGAAGCATTCCTGGCAGATAGCCATCCAGCCTCTGCTTAAAAACCTCCAAAGAAGGAGACTGCACCACACTCTGAGGCAGTGTATTCCACTTTCGAACAACTCTCACAGCTCTTAGTAACATAGACTCTAGATCACTGGTTCTTAACCTGTGCTCCATGGACCCCCAGGGGGCCATTATGTCCTCACAGGGTGTCTGTGACGGCTTGAAGGCTGCTTGGCCCACCTCCTCCCTCCAATGGAGCAGCCATATGACAGGAGCCAATGCAAAGGCTGGCTTGGCCTGTGCATTGACATTCAATTTACTCCAATCACAAACTTATAGGAAAAAGCAGGAGAAAAGTCTTCTCTCCCCCTCCATTGCTTCTAAGGGAAGGTTTCATGGATGGTGTAATTGTATTGTTATTATTATCATCAGGTGTTGTTCTTGTTGTTGTTTTAAATCTTAAGTTAAGTTTATGGGGTCCATGACAACAAAAGATATTTAAAGGGGGGGGGGGTCTTTGGTAAAGAAAAAGTTAAGAGCCATTGCTCTATATCTTGGTTGTGTGGGAGCTGTGACTTGTATCCAGTGGGAGCTGGTGACTTTCATTTCAGTGAGGTGGCAAATCTGCGCCGGGTTTTAGTCTAAACTGTAAAGGCCCTTAAAAGATAACTTTGAAAATTAATTAAAGCAGTGAAGTGAACTTGTCACTCATTGTGGTTGGTGGCGACAATGTCAATGGGTAGTGAATGTGCTACGGGTTTTAGTCTGAATGTGAAATGCCCTTAAAGGGTTACTCTGAAAATTAACAAGGAAACATTGGTCATTACACCAATGAAAAGTGACTTTGTTGCTCATTGTAGCTTGTGGCTTCTGTTTCAGTGGGGTGATGAAACTGCTCCATGTTTTAGCCTGAACTTTAAAGGAACTACCCAAGGGAGACAGTTTGAGGAATAGGGCTCATATTCTCAAAAAAAGTCCTTTGAAGTTTGGACTAAAACTTGATGCTGAACTCCCAAATAGATTCATTTCCTTTGATGGTGCCTTTGAAGTTCTGAGTAAAACCTGGAGCAGATTCACCATATCCCCAGTGACACTGGAGCTAGCAACCACCGCAGTGTGTATCCCAAGTCTAAATCCCCTCCAGACTTGACTTAACCAAATGCTTCACCAATTTTCTTTGCAAGAAGGGCCATTGCCTTTGAATCATGTACCATTCCCAGCATGTTGCTAGTGCCTGTTTTGATGTGAAATAGCTGTAAGACCTGCCCAAAATGTCAGACTGTTTTCCCCATTGAAATGCAACCCCATGTCACCCCACAGCCGGCCTGTTTCTAGGACTGGTGCAGATTGCAGTGTCATTCAAACACTAACATCCCACCTCAAGCCAGGAAAGAGCTGTGCATCTTGCCAGCTGAAGGACTCAGCCAGTCTAATGCATTAAGTCTGTGAGGCCATCTGCTCCTGAATGAGCTGTCTTAAATCCAGGTCAGTCTAATACAATCTCTTGAACTTTACAAGGTTTTATCACTGGCGTTAACCGGCTGCAGCGCTGGGAAATCCCAGATCCTGGCATCAGACAACTAATGCCGGAAAGAGTCAGCTATCCTTAGATGGTCCCCTTCATGTTGCATAAATAAAGTACAGGATGATTTCCACTCTGGGTTTTTCTGTTCAGAGATGCCCCATCTTAAGAGAAGAGTGGGAAGAATCTGTTTGCCATGCTCCAGTGGCAGGACACACACTAGGCATAATATTTCACCCAGCCATTTTGTGGTGACTGAGGTGGAAAGGATCTCCTGCTGTCAACAAGGGGTGTTTGTTTAATGAATGCAGTATTTAATTGATGCAAGGGTGTGTATGGGGGACAGTGTGCTAATCATTCCACTCTGGTTTCTTATCAGAGGGTGAAAATGCAGATAATAAACCTCAAGTTCACCTCTACTCTGTATTCTCATGCCCTAATAGGAAGCCAGAGGAAAAACAGATTGAGACTAAATCCAGACAAAACGGAGGTACTGACAGTCATAGGCCCGAAACCAGGTCTGGGAATACAACTTCCAGTCCTGGACGGAGTCACACTCTCCTCTAAGGACTGTGTTTGCAGTCTGGGGGTACTCCTCGATTCGTCGCTTCACATGACTAGTCAGGTGAGTGCGATGGACAGGAGTGCCTGTTATCAGCTTCGGCTGATACGCCAACTGCGCCCTTACCTGGATACAAGGGATCTGGAAACTGTGGTACATGCTTTGGTAACCTCATGTCTGGATTACTGTAATGCACTCTACATGGGGCTACCCTTGTGCCTAACCCGGAAACTTCAACTGGTACAAAATATGGCAGCCAGGTTAATTACGGGTACATCTAGGAGAGAGTATATAACACCTGTTCTGAAATCTCTCCACTGGCTGCCGATCAGTTTCCGGGCACAGTACAAGGTGTTGGCTTTAACCTTTAAAGCCCTACATGGCTTGGGTCCATCTTATCTCCGGGACCGCCTCATCCCATATGATCCCCCCCCCGCGCACTTCAGTCCTCTGGGAGGAACCTGCTGCAGCCTATGAAAACTAGGCTGTCGCAGACCTCCCAAAGGGCCTTCTCTTCTACAGCTCCCAGACTTTGGAATGGCCTGCCAGACGAGATCCGTTTTATCACTCACTACTCTTGATAGTTTCAAGAAAGCGCTAAAGACGTATCTCTTCCAACAGGCCTTCCCGGAATAACTTCCTGGCTCAAGTGGAGTTGATTGCCTACCCGCCCCCCTAGTCCACTAGTTTAATTTAGTTTTAAGGGTTGGGAGGGTTAGGATTGAGAAGGATTGTTTTAACTTGCTGTTGTTTTAATCCTGTTGTACGCCGCCCTGGTTGCCGAGCAGAGGGGTGGGTTAAAAATAAAAATATTATTATTGTTATTATTATTATTATTATTATTATTAATAATAGAATGGTTAGGGGACTCGCCAGGATCATTCTGGGATCTTCTCCCAAACTGGGAAATCAGAAGCTTGAGACTGAGAGGGTAGAGCTGGCATGAAGATATTGCTCATGTGATCCTGCCAGAGCAGCTAGCCATATGGCACACATACAGGCCCTGTCCTGTGGGTCTGAAATCCTCCCTTGAAGTACTGTAGCTTCCTCTTTGTAGTCTCACACATACGGGTCACTCTACACCTGTACAGACATATTTGGAAACTTGTAGAGCCTGTGTTTTAGCAGTAGCCCTGCCCCCTCCACACTGTTATATGTAATTACCATTACAGGTAAGTAACCTGTTCTTGTTCTCATCAGAGTTTGGAAACATTTACTGTGTTAGGCCAGTGGTTTTTAACCTGTGGTCCACATACCCCCAGTTGGCCGCAGCATCCTCACAGGGGGTCTGCGAAGGCTTGAAGGCTGCTCAGCCCACATGACAGGAGCCAAGGCAAAGGCTGGCTGGCTTGACCTGCTCATTGCTCTTCAATCCACAAACTTGCAGGAAGAAGCAGGAGAAAAGTCTTCCCTCCCCTCCAGTGCCTCTGGGGGAAGGGTTAATGGATGCTGGGATTGTATTATTATTATTATTATTATTATCATCATCATCAAGTGTTGTTGTTGTTGTTGTTGTTGTTGTTGTTGTTAGGGTTTTAAATCTTGAGTTAAGTCTTGGGGATCCAATGGAACAAAAAATATTGAAAGGGGGTCCCTGGTAAAGAAAAGGTTAAGAGTCACTGTGTTAGACTACAAGTCCTAGAATTCTTCCCAGTTGGCTGGGAAGGGTTGGGAGTTGTAGTCCCCAATTGTCCATTTTCCCAAGCTCTGAGTTTCCTTTTCAGAGTGAGTCTCTCCCTCACCTCTCCTGGGGCATCTGTCTATGGTCGGAAATGCCATCTTGGCTAGATACTCAGAACAGCACGGGCCTTTGACAGCCCTGCAGAGCAGTTGGCCTGTTTGCTCCACTTCCTTTCAGCTTGTTCTATCAACAAAAGCAGGGCTGAAATTTCCCAGACAGATTTACCATTGCTCTATTTTCAGCTGCTTGAAATAGAAAGGAGGAGATAGCAGCAAAAGCCCACTCCCCACCCCCACTGCACATCCCACCCATCTCCTTTGCAGAAGAATAAGCATGGATTTCCAGATAAGCGCATCAGTTGCCACCTCTGGTCAGGAGACACTCCTGTCATCCGGAGCAACTTTCCCAGGAAGATATGGGCATTGCACAGTTGAAAGCCATTAACAGGGCAGTGCTAATTTGTGGAATTATCTCCACAGCACTTACAAAGACCTTGGGATCTTCCCAGAGCTGAAAAGCAAACACTGGCCTGTGGTAGCAAGTTACTTTGGACAGAACTTGGGGGACAACAGCTCTCAGGCTGGGGGGATTCAAGGAGTTATTGTCCAAAAAAGTGATTTTTCCAAGCCCTGACTTTGGGTCAGGAGAAGACAGCTGTTGGGGTTGGGGTTTAGGATCACACACTTGCTGGAGTGTCTTAAAGTAGGCCCTTAGAGATAAACCCCACATTTCACTAGTGGCATTAGTTGCCAGGTTGTTCTTTATACACCACACATAGGGCAAATGTGGAGGCAGAGATGGTATTACACATCTGCAACTTTGTACCACTCTGCTTAACAGGACTCAGTTGTGACCTTTTTGGGCCCCTAAAGAGGAAGTCAGGTTTTATTAGGTCAGCAGGCATACCTGGGGAATTCTAGGAATAATATCCTCAAAAGGTAACTTTTTAATCTTCTGAACAGGGCCCAGTACTGCTGTTTACCCATAGAGGTTGTTGAATTAGTCTGTTTGGCAGCAAAAACAAGGTCTTTGTAATACTTTAAAGACTTGAGACTTTTGTTCCAGTCCGGACTTTGATGGTCTCCCTGTTCATCAGATTAAGAAAAATGATTCATGGATCTGAATTAGCTGGACACTTGTTAGTCCATGAAAACACAGGCCATCATAAATGTATTAATCCTATCAATCCCTGTGATTGCTTGGTAAAGGATCAGCCTTGCTAGAATACTTAGCTGTTTTATTACATCTGGAGACCAGGGTTTGAATTCCCACTCAGCCCTGGAAACCCACTGGGTGACCTTGGGCAAGTCACTTTCTCTCTGCCTAAGAAGAAGGCAAAGGCAAACCCCCTGTGAACAAATCTTGCCAAGAAAACCCATGATAGGTTCTCCTTAGGGTTGCCATAAGTCGGAAATGACTTGAGGACATACAACAACAACACATGCTTTCACCCTTCCTCTAAGGCAGAATTTCTTAATGAAGTGGGGTGTTGCATGTATGCTCCAACATGGCACAGAAGAAAACCAGGACATATGTGCCCAAAGGACAAGCAAGTGTGCTCAAAGGGGAGTGGCCAGGCAACAAGAGGTAAAAGTTATTAATGAGAAGAACACACAAAACTGCTGTTTTAAGCAGAGAACCCCTGATATTTATATACTAGTTTAAGAAAGGCAAGACTCTGCCCCTCCTCTTCTTTTTCTGAGTTAATGTTACAGAAACTATTTTTGCAATTTTCACTCATTTTGTGGCAATTGAAGTAAGCAGAGGAGGAAGAGGGAAAGCGAGAAGAGAGAGAAACCAGGACATTTTAAAGGCAAATGAGAAAGTAGGACAGCAGACTGGGGCTGTCCTTGCCAAACTGAAACAGTTGAAAGATATGAATATGTATTATTGGGCTTCAACTCTGAGATGGCACAGCCACCGTGACCATCAAGGAATTCTGGGAGATGAAGTCCAGCAATGTCTGGAGTCGCCCTGGTTGTGAACCAGTGCTGTAAGCCAGTACTTCCCAAAGTGGTGGTCCGTGGAATAAGGGTGGACCATGAACCATTGCCTGGTGAGTTTCCAGAAAAGAAAGGAGCAGTTGTATGGAGAATGGGCAAGTGGAAATCAACATTGCCAGTCCCCCTCCCCTAGATGATAGCTTGAGAAACACTGGTCTAAGCGATGTGGCATGACAGCATCCTCACAACAGCTATTTGAGGTTTGGGCTAGATGGAGGGAAGTTGGAAGTTTGGGAATTCAGTTGAGGAAAGATTTGAATACAGACTTTTCCTCCTTCAAGCTCTACAACCATCGCACCTAACACTATACTGACATATTCTTTTTTGTTGATACTAGGCATCAAAGAGCCATTTTTATTTATCTATTTGTCAGTGGGGAGGGCATTTGCTTGCTTTTTGCATTGCCTGCCCCATCTCCCTCTAATTACCTGTGCTAAATACAGAAACAAGCAATACTGAGCACACACTCTTGGAACGTGGCATGTTTGAGGCTCCTTAAAGAATCAGAGAGCCTGTGGCATAGTGGTTTGAGGGTTGGACTAGGACTCTGGAGACCAGGGTTCAAATCCCCACCGGGCCATGGAAATCCACTGGGTGACCCTAGGCAAATCACATCCTCTCAGCTTCAGAGGAGAGCAAAGGCTCAAAGGCACACAACAACAACAAAAGACCTGAACAACCTGTAGGTGGTGCCAGTGCTGCAAGGTTTGGCATTGTGATAGTGAGAACTCTCCTGTCTTTCTCTCACACATACCATACTTGCAGCCTCTCCCAACAAGCTTAAAGTGATTGTTTCAACCTGTGTTGTCCTTTTGCAGCTGTCCTTCTCTTTGAATTTTATTTTATGAAGTGGAAATTAAAGTGATGTGTAGATCACAGATAAGCACTGGGGGAGGAATGGGCATGCATTGCGGTGTATGTGTGTGTGTGCTTGTGTGTTGGTTTTCTGGCCTAGCTAAGAAGCATGACTGCAGTTAATGACCATCCAGCATTTCCTCTATTAACCTAGCTTTTTAGAAAATATGTATAATATTGGGGTAGGCAGTAATTTGATCCAGCTTGACTTTCTGGCACAAATAACAGGGTCTGAGTTGCACGAGCAGTTTCTTTTTTAAATGAAGTAATGAGGATGGTTTGCATAATTCAAAGCATTCTGGAGAACATGAGCTAATTACGTTTCCCTCGAAATCGGTTGTGAATGGAGTGCCTGTGAACATGTGAAAGTTTGTACATATAGCAACAGAGCAGAGTGTGGAAGTAAGTTATCAGGAGTATTGTTACCTCTAGCATGATGCTACTTTGGGGGTTAATAAAGGTATTTTGGTTAAACAGCATTAAAACCTGGTAATGTCATGACTTAGAATAAAAGGTAATGTTTACTGATTACTTTTTTAAAATGTTAATAGGGGGGAATTGGCCCTTTGTATTATTTAACTAATTTGTTACTGAAAAACAAAAAAGAAAACTAAAAATAATGCATTACTAATGCATTGCTATCAAAATACAAATTACAAGTAATATATTGTTACTTTTTTTAAAAAAATTAGGTGCTTGCACTAATGCATTGCTTTTAAAAAAAGTTCCAAGCTCTTCAAACAATAACTAGCTAGCAGGACATGGTTTCTTCCCTGTAGTTCCCAATAAAACTAAGCACCTCCTGCAGGAGAGACAGCAAACAGTGAGGTGAAGATGGTTGGAACTCAACCCTTTACTGAACCCACCAATCCAAACTGTGTATTGGGACTGCCAGTTGCTTCAACATACAGATTGCTTGATTTTAGCATTGCCACCAAGTTGTTGTTGTTGTTGTTACGTTTATTTATATAGTGCCATAAGCTTTGCATAGCACTTTACAAAAAAGAAAAAGAACAATCCACAATAAACACAAAACCTGCCTATGGCGCACAATCTAAAACCACAAACAAAATTATGAAATTAATAAAATATTACTATAACAAGATTAAAACGGTACTATAAAAGTGCAAGTTAATATAAATAATATGGACATAAAATCAAAATGAAAATTGGAAGGATTCCCTAAATAGAATAGTCTTTAATTTAGACTTGTGGGAAGGAGATTCCAAATTTATTTATTTATTCTGGCAAAGAATAGTCTGGGTAGAATTTGTTTGGGGACCCAGTTCTACCACTGACTTTGAGAGGATGCTGGACTTTAGCATCAGAAGAGCTTAGAATACTTCTTTGCTGTGTACCACCTGCTGCATTGTTTACCACCAATAAAACATATACTGTCGCAGAAAGAACCCCTGGAGAGGCCTGGAAACACCCAGTTCTGGAACAAGACACCATCATCTCAGCTTGCAAGCAGAATGGGCAACTTGCTTTGATCTCTGCTGCGTTGCAGAACCATCAGTGCAGATGGCCAGGGGGGAGTTCTTCAGGAACTTCTAAGCAGAACTTGGAAAGCATTAGCTAAAAAATTTAATTTGTTACCCTTGATTTGGTTTTGGTTTTCAGTTCAGCAGTGGTGATAAACTTTGTTATTTTGTACATTAAACACAAAAGGTGTTACCTTTTGAGTAACAATTAACATTTCTCTTTATCTGAATTATTTACATATTGGAGGAAATTTGGAGAGTGGGCTCATTTTTAATAATCTTAGTGTGTGTGGTTTTAAAGTAATGAATCAACGAATTATTGAATGAAAATGGAGCTAATCATTTTCCTCTCAGTGGCTTAATGATAATGAATTAATTTTCTTTAACAATTCAACATTTTTGCATCAGTGTTAAATGGTTTCAAAACTCTGCTTCTAGCCGAGGAGGGACGGGAGAGAGGACCAGGGGCCAGCAGTATCACATTGGGTCATAGAATATCAACTGAAATTACCCACTTGCATTTCAGGAACCAGTACAGACCCTCACTGACCATCACACAGGGCATGGCTCAGGTCTCATTTGGCTCCTTGGGTCACCAGTTGTGACCAAGGCAACTGAGCACAAATGTGGCTTCTAGTTACACTACAGTAGGACCCCCATATCCACTGATTCAGTTATCCACTGATTCAGTTATCCACAGGACACAAAACAGTACACCTACCATAGAGTCTTCCTAGAAAATGTGACTTTTCTAGGCCCTCCAAAGGCAACTCTATGGTATTTTAAACCAGAAGTCCCATTATTTTACATGGCGTTCACTATTATCCACGGTTTTCAGTATCCATGCCCCCCCCCGAACCAATCCCCAGTGGATATGGGGTTCCTACTGTACTCTGCTTTTCACACGCTCAAGTCCCACGTGTGTGTATGTATATATATGTGCCTTCAAGCTGCCTGCTGACTTATGGCGACCCCATGAATTTCACAGGGGTTTCTTAGGCAATGAGCACTCCAACGTGGGTTTGCCAGTTCCTTCCTCTGAAATATATACAGTTGTCCCTCCGTATTCAAAGATTTGGTATCCACGGATTTAAGTATTCATGGCTTGAAAATATTATTTAAAAAATAATAATCCGAAAAGCAAACCTTGATTTTGCCATTTTTATAAGGAACACCATTTTGCTATGCCATTGCATATAATGGGCCTTGAGTATTCACGGATTTTGGTATCCACGGGGGAGGGAGTCCTGGAACCAAACCCCAGCGAATACGAAGGGACAAGTGCATAGCCTATAGCACCTGGTATTCATTGGCAGCCTCTCACCCAAGTATTAACCAGGACTGAACCTGCTTAGCTTCCACAGTCAGACAGGATCTGGTGCCTTGAGGTCGCATAGCAGAGTGCTTATGCCAGAAGCTTGTTTGTATGGCTCTTATCCCATCAGGAAGAGGGAAAGCCACAGCCAGGAGGAGGCAGAATGGCAGTAGGAATGGAAAAAGAAGAGGCACAAATTGTGCATTGAAATTCCATAGCCAGACGGCAGCATGTTCCCAGCATCTAGGTCAGGCCCTCCTTCTTGGCAGACTAAACAGTTCCAGTGTTTTCTCCTCTCTGTCATTTCATGACCAAAAGTATTTAGAAAAGACTCTGCAATAGTTCACAGAACGCTACTACCTCAAATATTTCAGACTTTGGGCTTTCGAGCTGCTCTCTTGCTGACTAGGCCACTAGGCTGGTAAATGTATGTCAGCACTTCACCACTTCAAAGTTCAGGTGGAAGGACTCTCTATTTATGCGCTTGTGTGTATTGCAGGCAGCTATGCAAATGCTTAGGGAGTTTAGGGATCCATCCTTAACATGGGAACTAGGATGTTCTAAAACATGAGCTGATTTTCATCTATGAAATGTGGGAGACACCTATCTGAATAAACATGTGCATGTGTTCTATGTATTGTACCTTGCAAAAAGAGCAGCAAGCCAGTTTTTCTCTGGTAGTTTTGGATGCTTTCCTGAGACTTGTATAAGCCTTTTATAAGTTTCAGGGCCAAGGTGAGCTTTGAACCAGAACCTTCCCAGCCCTTACACTAAGCCAAGGGAAAGCTAATAGTTTCATTTTCTGAGATCTACTCTTAAAAAAAAAAAAGCAGAATCATGAAAACAACTGTTTGGAGTCTGGTACGATAGGCATATGCTTAGTATTAAAGGATCCTGTGCTGCAGAATTTACTTTAAGTACTACAGGGATGAGAGCCAATGTGGTGTAGCAATTTGAGCATTGGACTAGGATTCTGGGAGACCAGGGTTCAAATCCCCACTCAACCATGTAAACCCAACAACAAGTAACCCTTTCTCAGCCTCAGAGGAAGGCAATGCCAAACCTCCTCTGAACAAACCTTGCCAAGAAAACCTTGTGATAGGTTTGCCTTAGGGTCACTGTGAGTCAGAAATGACTGAAAGGTACACAATAACACCACCACAGGGATGGGCAATTAGACTCAGGCCAGTTTTTATGTCTATGAGACCTTCAAGAGACTACATGGACTGTGAAAAAATGCCCACAGAAATTGGAAGTGGGACTGGAAATGGCCATAAGTCCCCTTCTGGGTTTTCAAAATGTCATATTTTTATGTTAAGCAGTGCAGAGTGGCTTGAGGCATATTTAAAAGGTGAATGCCACTCCTGGAAATGTTCAAGATAGACTTATTTTTTTACTAGAAAAGCAGAGTTGGGGGGGGGGTCTGAAGGGGTCAAGAGCTGCAAAATCAGCCTTGCGAGGGGACAGAGCTGCACTTTTCCCACCCCTGAATGATCAGTACTGAAGAGAGCTTGTAGTCCTTTCACACAAAACCCCACTTTTGCTTGCTTTCTTTAAGTTGTCTTCATTTGAGCATTGAAATCTAAGGTCTGGCCATGGTGTCTGTCAACAGCCACAGACTGTTGGGAGTCAGAAATTCTTGCTGATTTAGTGCCAAACTCTCAGAGATCTCACAGTAGATCATGATCTGCCTTATGCCCACCTCTGCTTTAAGCCACTGTTCCACACCAGCCACTTAAGATGGCATTGTTGACAATGAATGCAGGTAGTCATGTCTTGGTGCTTATGAACAGTAATTATCATCATAATGTGGTGGTATTAGGAGAGGAAGCCCCAGTTCATATGCATGAATGACACCTTCCCTGTTCCCTGCCTCCCCCCTCCCCTCATCTGTCCCACTACAGTTTTAGATTCTCTTGCATCTCTCTTTCCAAACTTGGCTGCTCCCCATAGACTCCTCGGCACCTCGGCTTTATAAAGTGGACGCCCTGCAAGTGTGAAGCTTAAATAAAGAATGTGGACTGTTGGCAAACTCTGCCTGATGATGTCCACTGCCTACTTGCATGCATGTGACAGGGGATACCATACCTTCCTGCTACACACACACAGCTCCTCTCCTCCTCACATGATTGGCATGAGCTGCAAGCTTGAATGTTTGAGCAAATGAGAGAAGACTTCACACAGCAAGTGCATTGTTGTAGGTGTATAGCTCCCCGCCCCTTGTTGCATGAACCTTTCTCTGCCATTGGAATTCACAGTTAGCTGTGGAACTCAGTCCCACCAGATGTCTTGATGGTCACAATCACAGAGAATTACTCCATGTGTGAAAGGATGATCCATTTGCTGCAGCAGCAGCCTTTTGTTGGCATCACCATTCTTTAAAGCTGCCCTGTACTGAGATGTGGACATGGTTCAGTTGGGCTGCTGACATGTTGCAGAAATAATCCAGTTTGACACTGCTCTAACTGCCATGGCTCAATGCTATGGAATTCTAGTATTTGTAGTTTTGTGAGATATTTAGCCTTCTCTGTCAGAGAGCTCTGGTGCCAGAACAAACTACAAATCCCAGGATTCCCTAGAATGGAGCCATGATAGTTAAAGCGGTGTCAAACTGCATTATTTCTGCAGTGTGTCAGCAGCCTCATTTGCATTTTGTCCAAATCCTACCTTCATCTTCTTTTCATCCTTGTTTTGTATCAGTTTGCAAGATTGTTTTTTTTATATATATATATATATATATATATATATATATATATATTCCTGTGTTAAAATTCGTACTCATTTTAATACCCCTTTCCCCCAATGTGTGCATTTTATTTAGACATTTTATCTACCGGTAATGTACATTTTTTTTTCCTTCGCTAAAGCATATTTGTCATATTTTCTCAATCGCACAGATTTTTAGCCTTTTCCATTTTAAAATTTGCACATTGCTTTATGCATACTTTATTTTTCTTAAGTTCCCTGTAAGCCAGATAAATGTGCAGATTGACCAGGCAAGATGTATTTCTTCTTGCACAAACCTCAGTTAATGGAGGAAAAGGCCACTTTCATCAAGACTGTTGAATCCAGTGAAAAACTTTTCCATCCCTTCTCAGTAGATGTGTAAATTGCTGTTGCTTAAAATAATTTGTAAGCTGCTCTGATAGCCTTCTGGCTAAAGAGCGGGGTATAAATAAATAAATAAATAAATAAAAATAAAAAAGGAGTGAAATCCTTTTCCATTCAAACCTCCATCCCCATATTTTGCTCTGGCTCGCAACAGTTCCTGGTGGTCTCAAGCAGCGAAGTCTTGTTTGATACCTGAGATCCTTTCAGTTAAAGCCCCGGGGCTGAACCTGAGATCTTCTTCATGGGAGATAGGCTCATGATTACTGAGCTATGGCTCCTCATCAGTGTCCATCCAGGGTCATCTGGATGCCACTTGAACTAGTTAGATGCATTATTTGTGTACAGTGGACACACACATTTCCACCCAAATATGCAGGTTGGTACATACAGTCAGTAGCTTCCTCAGTAACTCAGGCTGGAGACAATGACTTTAAGACATAATTAAGATAGATTTGTGGAAGATATTTAGCCACCACAGTGAAATCAGAGCCTGGAAAAGTGACCCTTTGGGCTATAATTCTCAGAATCCCCAACCAGTTGGTTGGGGATTCTGAGAGTTGTGGTCCAAAAATCACTTTTTGAGACTCTGAAGTGAGCATCACACCCATGCCTTATAATGATTCAAATTGCATTACAAGCTTTCTGACATCTCCTGCAGCAGTTTGACATGATTAGTAGGGTGCTTAAGTTATTTCCTTTAACTCTTGTTTGTATGACAATCCTGTGAATTTCCTGGGGCATCTGGCTTCGTAGTCCAGGAGACAGAGTACTAAAGACCCAGCCTGATCCCATAAGGAAATCTATCATTCCTAAGGTTTGTCTGCAAAATATTTTCCTACTTGCCTGTAGTTTGAGTCTTTAGGGGTAGAAAGAAATAGTCTTCCATCATGCTGTCCCCCAATGCAAAATGTGACTAAAGAATCCCTGACTCACTGATGTAGCTCAGGTGGCAATATATGTCTGGCCACATGGTCATTTCTATCTCTTGTTACTTGTTGTTTGATGTTCCATCAAATCAGCTTCGACTTATGGTGACCTTATGAGTGACAAACCACCAAGAGATCCTGCTATTAACTGCGCTGTTCAGGACTTGCAAATTCAGGGTCATGGCTTTCTTGACTGAGTCAATCTACCTTTCTCTTCTCCTACTTGCTTCAGTTTCCCAGCACTGTCATCTTTCCCACTGAGTCCTGTTTTCTCATGATATGTTCAACTTCCCAGCATTGTCATCTTTTCCATTGAGTCCCGTTTTCTCATGATACGTCCAAAGTATGATAGCCTCAGTGTAGTTATTTTGTCTTCTAGTGAGAGTTCAGGTTTGATTTACTCTTGTACCCATTTATTTGTCTTTTTATCAATCCATAGTATCCATAAAATTCTCTTCCAGCACCACATCTCAAATTAGTTAAATTTTCTTTCTCTGCCAATTAGAAATAGACAAATCTGTCAAGTTCAGTTTAGCTCAGTTTCCATTTTGCCAGCCTTAAATCCATTCCCTTCTGAATTGGTTTGCTTTTTGTAAAAGTATACATAAACACACAAATATATCCCATCCTGTATCACAAGATCTTAGTTCTGAGGCCAGTATAGAAATAAGATTAATTTAAAACAATTTAAAGCATCAAGGAATAATTTAACAAATTAAACAGTTTAAAAAAAACATTAAATATGTTTTATATAAACATAGAAAATATAAAACCTAGAGAAAGAGATAGGCAGGCAGGCAGACAGACAGACAGATATCTCACCCTTCATCACAATGTCTTAGGTCAATGTAAAAATAAAATTAATTTTAAACAATTTAAGGCTTTAAGCAATAATTTAAACAGTTAAAAATAGATAAAATAACTGAAAATAAATGGTAAAATAAAATGCTAGTATAATGAATCATTTTATTTTACTGGTAAAGGTCTACACAAACATTAATTTATGTATATGTGTAAATTTCTCTTAATGTGCACTTTTTTGTATGTTATTTTCACTAATAAATGGATTTTTGTACCACCTTTCCTCCACCATACATACTTCATATACATTTTAACTAGTATATCCATAGCAACATTCCAACTGCAGATATTGAAGTACAGTTGTGTTTCAGTTCACACATTGATTTTGTAGTTATGAATTAGGGAAGTTTGCATTAAAATGAATGAATAAAATGTATTGATCCACTGAACCCATACCTCCCAAAGCATTAAAGCAAAACAATAAAACCCATAAACATATAATACATTTAAATACAGTATAAGTTGACCCCCGGATTCATGGGGGATATGTTCCAAGACCTGTAGTGGATACCAGAAACCATGGATAATATTTCAATTAGACAAACGCCGGAAGTTAACCATAGCATCACATTGGAAGACCTAGAAATGCGCAGAGATTTTTTAAAAAATTTTTTTGCCATGGATAAGTGAAACTGTGGATACCGAATCCATGGATATACGGGTTGATCTGTAATAAGATTATATTAATTAGAGAAAATTGTAACTTGCATCTCTGCCCCACTCAGTCAAAATCTGGCTGCAGTTTCTATAACAGATGCTTTTGCGTCATACAGAAAAAATACATATAATAGTCATGGTCTTCTTAGATATAAAATAGCCAGTGGGTTTATGAGTTCCTTATAAAACAACAGAAGAGGGACACATGATTTAATGTTTCACTTTCTTCTGAGCCACAAGCACAAAATCTGTTAGAATTCAGTATCCCCCTGAATCTCTCTTCCATGCAAACCAAACCAGTTTTCCCCCATCCTTTCCAGTAAGAGAGGATGAAGTCATAGGCTGGCTAATTTCAGAGCAACCATGAAAGAGAAGTGTGGCTCTTTGCAGTACTACATAAAGTGACAATGAAAATGAGGGTTCAGAAATGAGCCCAGTCTGTGCAATCCTGTGGAAATTGCTTTTGGTCTCCTAGAATTGGTGCACTGTTGTAACTCTTGCCTCAACGTTTAAAGAATGGTATAGTATGGTGATGGGTAGTGTTGGAAGTACCCCAATACAGTTTTCAGCTTATGTGTGAACCAGTGCTTGGTGCAGTGGTTTGAGCGTTAGACTACCACTCTGGAGACCAGGGTTCAAATCCCTGCTTGGCCATGAAAACCCACTGGGTGTCCTTGGGCATGTCACACACTCTCAGCCTTAGAAAACCCCATGATAGGGTTGCCATAAGTTGGAAGCGACCTGAAGGCACACAACAACAGTGCTTGGAAAAGTTGGCAACAAATGGCCATGCTGGCTGGAGAATTTTGGAAACTGTAACTCAAAAAACCTGGCTTGTGTTATGAACTCGGGGCAGGGTGGGATGAGCCACTATCTCTTAAGCCTCAGACTCTCATTTGTAGCAGGAAGCTGGGGTTGGGTCTTCTGCATGTGATTGTTCGAAGAACTGTAGAGATAACTTGTATTCAACTGTAGGGATAGCTTGCGTCAGTTCTTTTCCTAAGCATTCATCAATGCTTAGAAAAAGAACTAGATAAATGTTCAGCGTTATTCTCAGTCTATCTATGCCCTGAGTAGAGATGTGAAGGCCTGGGAAAATTCAGAAAAAAACAGGTTTTCCCCATTTTTTCCTAAAGCCTTCTTTTTTTCTGAAAAATTGAAAAAAGTGGGGGAAAGGAAGAAAATCAATTATGAAATGTTTTATTTTACCATGGTGAATCAAATCTTTAAGACAAGGTGAATGCACTGTATATTTAATATACCAATTGTGGTAATTTTATGCCAAATCAAATTGCATATAGTCATATTTTATTTTCCTAAAGTAACAGTATGACATTCTATCTGTAAAAAGTGCTAATGTTGCATTTTTTCAATTTTTCTGAAAATTTTGATTTTTTTTTTCCTGGGGAAAAAAAGAGGGAAAACTATTTGGTTTTTTTCCCATGGCTTCAAACTTTCTGGAAATTTTGAATTCAGTCAAATTCCAGCTGCATCCTCATAGAAAGGGACAACTTGACTTGGAATGAAATGAAAGCAGCAAAAAAAATCTAGTTGCAGAATAACTTGGAAGCAATAAAGAGATAGGATCATGCAGCTCAGGAGGGAGCTGAAATCTTCTGGAAAGGATATATCCCTGAGTGAGTAGTTAGAAAGGGAAGAGGAAAAGCAGTAACTATCACCCAGCTTTCTTCTGTAGTTGCTGGGGTGGGTGGCATTGACTTCTGTCGACCTGGCCTGTTCATCATGCACATTTCCCACCCAGGTTATGTCTCTTCTGTGAAAGGCTAGCTGCTGCGGGAAAGGTTGTGAGGGGAAATGCCAGCACACACTCACACACATATATGTGCTCCCTCTGGCTCTCTTCGTTTCCCTTGCTCTCCGTTTTTGCTGACCTGAAGACACCCACTAGACTCCTTGGCTCCTCTGCCTTATAAAGATGTTCCAAGTGTGTGTGTGTGTGAAAGAGAGATTGAAAGAGAGATTGGCTTAAAAGGAAAATAAAAAGAATATCACAGATGAACAGTAGTAGTCAGCTTGCTCTGCAAACTTTGGGAAGGCAGTAGATTTAACGATCAGATTTTTCTGGGCTCCTTTGTAAATAAAGAGGCAAATTAACTGGATCCCCGTTTAAAGAAGAGGAAACAGGAGTGTACGGCCTCAGTCCAATTACTGGCCTCAGCACGGTGTAAACCCACTGCATCAACTGCTGAATTACCATTTGTGTAAATCACATTGACTCAATGGGTCTACATTAATTCAGAGCAGTAGTTGGACTAAGCCATTATCTGTAGAATCTGGGTGTTTTTAAAAGGTCCCCTCTTAGTTGTTGAATAACTGAATATAACTGAGCAAATAGCTTGAGCTTCACTTTATCCCAGGAAGCAGCTCCCAACTATTGAGGTCTGCCTCAAATATTTTGGCGCTGGAGGTAGGAAAGCCTGATCGCCACTTTTGTGTCCCATTTTGAGAGGAAGGTGGGATATAAATCGAATGAATGAATGAATACCTATAGACATATGTGGATGAATTAACATGTGGCCCTGGGAAATTCTCCCAGAAGGATATTCAAATCACTAGAAGTGAGGCAAGAACATACACCACTGTTGTGGAGTGGATGTTAAAATGTTGGGGTGAGACTTGAGCAAGGCAGACTCAAATTCCCACTGAGTTACAAAAATCACTGGGTGTCCCAGGCCCAAGTCATTTAGCCTTCCTCACAGGGTTGTTGAAAGGATGATGGGGAAGTAAGATTGCTATGTATGCTTCCTTGAAATTATTGTAGGAAAGGTTAGGATGTACATTTAAAGAATAATAAATAAATAAAACATCATACAAGAAAACCTCCAAGGGTATACTTAATGTGGTGTGTGTGTGTGTGCAAAATGAGGGCATTGCACCTCCAAATAAGAATTCTATCCTCCAATGACATTTTTGTACAGCCCCCACATTTCTAGCATCACAGAGAGTAAGCCACTAAAAATCATTCACACTGAAGACTCTTGTATTTGCTGTTTGCATTCCCTTGGTAACGTTGCCTGCATCTTTTCTTTAGATGTCTATATTGTATTTCTACATGCTTAACTGAAATGTTAGGTTACTGCAGTTACCAGTGCTACACCCCGAAGCACTTCCCAGTATATACAGTTGTCCCTCCATATTCGCTGGGGTTTGGTTCCAGGACCCCTCATGGATACCAAAATCTGTGAATACTCAAGTCCCATTATATGCAATGGCATAACAAAATTTTAAGAATATTTTAAAGCCATCAGTGCTTAAATCCGTGGATACTCAAGTCCCATTATATGCAACGGCATAGCAAAATGGTGTCCCTTATATAAGATGGCAAAATCAAGGATTGCTTTTTGGATCATTATTATTTTAAGAATGTAAATAAAGTTACAGCATGATGCTCCAAAGGGCTATGGCAGAGCTTGAAGAAGACGACGGCATCTATATATGTTACCGTACTGATGGTAGCTTGTTTAACTTAAGCCGTCTGAGGGCTTGCACTAAGACTCTAAACTATCTAGTCCGTGAGCTGCTCCTCGCCGATGATGCTGCCCTTGTTGCCCACACAGAAGCAGCTCTGCAGCGCCTAACATCCTGCTTTGCAACAGCTGCAGAGCTGTTTGGGCTGGAAGTCAACCTGAAGAAAACAGAAGTTCTATACCAGCCTGCACCACAGGACGAACACCACCATCCCCACATTGCCGTCGGCAAATCTGTGCTCAAGTCCGTTCAGCAGTTCACCTACCTGGGAAGCATCATCTCCTCAGATGCCAAGATTGACAAAGAGATCAATCACAGATTAGAAAAGGCATATAGTGCATTTGGAAGACTTCACAAAAGAGTCTGGAGCAATAAACACCTGAGGCAAAGCACGAAAATCAGTGTGTATAGAGCCATTGTACTGTCTGTCCTCCTTTATGGATCTGAAACATGGGTCACCTATCACCACCACCTACGACTCCTCGAGCGCTTTCATCAGCGCTGTATACGCACAATCCTAAATATACACTGGACTGATTATGTGACGAATGTTGCTGTCCTTGAGCAAGCAGGGATCACCAGTATTGAGGCCATGATATTGAGAACGCAGCTGCGCTGGGCAGGGCACGTTTCTAGGATGGAGGACCATTGCCTCCCAAAAATACTACTCTACGGTGAACTCGCCACGGGTCAGCGTAAGAGGGGCGCTCCAAAAAAGCGATACAAAGACTCCTTGAAACAACATCTCAGGCTTGGCCAAATTGATCACCAACAGTGGTCCGCCCTGGCCTCACATCGGGAGGCATGGAGACGCACTACCAACAATGCTGCAGCCTTATTTGAGAACTCACGCCGAACAAGTCTTGAAGAGAAACGACAACGCATGAAGAATCACAACCCAAAAACATCACCCAAGGAGACCTTCTGCTGTGCTTTTTGCAATCCGGACTTGTTTATCTCGGATTGGCCTTTTTAGTCATCAGTGCGCTTGCAGAAAGCGCAGAGTGTGTCCTTCCTGAATCTTCATTTGCAAAGTAAAGCCAGAGATTTTAAGAATATTTTCAAGCCGACAATATTTAATAATAATAATAATAATTATTATTATTATTATTATTTATACCCTGCCCCTCTGTTAAAACAATCGGGGCGGCTTACAAAATTTAAAATACAATACAAATAAAATCCCTAAACACCCCCACTCCCACCCTCCCCCATTTTATTTAAATCTGTGGATACTAAAATCCAAGAATACTCAAGTCCCAATATATGCAATGGCATAACAAAATGGTGTCCCTTATATAAGATGGCAAAATCAAGGTTTGCTTTTTGGATTATTATTTTTTAAGAATATTTTCAAGCTGTGAATACTTAAATCCAAGGATATGGAGGGACAACTGTATGTGCGTGTTTGTGTGTGTGTGTTACGTTTTTGTTCCATCCTTTCTAAAAGGAGTTCAAGTTAGCATACTTGTCTCTCCCCACCATCTACTTTATCCTTTCAGCAGTCCTGTGATATAGGTTGGAATAACAGGTAGAGAACAAGGTCACACATTTTTTTCCAGTGATCTCTCTATGGACATTTTGCTTTCTTATAAGGATCCATACCTCACTGTTGCACCTGTAATAACTTAAGAGTAAAAAACCCTGAAAGCTGCATGCTATGCATTTGGCATAAGGTGCAATTTTCAGAGTGTTTGGTTATGCCATACTCTGGTCTACTGCGGTGCACTCTAGGAATCTTTTCTTTCAACAGTGTGATGTGATGGCCAAAAAAACCCACAGCCCCCTTCCCCCACCGCCACCACCAAATCAATTGTACTCTGCATCAACAGGAGTATAGTGTTCAGATCAAGGGAAACAATATTACCACTCTATTCTGCTTTGATCAGACCTCACTTGGAATACTGCATCCAGTTCTGGGCAGCACAGTTCAAGAAAGATATTGAAAAGCTGAAAGGTGTCCAGAGGAAGGTAGCCAAGATTGTGAAAGGCCTGGAAACCAAGCCCTGTGAGGAATGGCTTAGAGAGCTGGGTATGTTTAGCTTGGAGAAGAAAAGATGAAGAGGTGATATGATAGTAATATTTAAATATCTGAAGGGGTGTCATATAGAAGATGGAGTGAGCTTGTTTTCTGCTGCTCTAGAGGCTAGAACACGAACCAGTGGATTCAATTGCAAAAAAAAAACAAAAAACAAAAAAAGACTCCACCTAAATAGTAGGAAGAACTTTCCTGTAAGAGCTGTTTGACAGTGGGATAGATTGCCTTAGAGAGTGGTAGACTTCGTCTCTGGAGGTCTTTAAACAGAGGTTGGATAGCCATTTCTTAGAAATGCTTCAATTGTGTATTCCTGAATGGCAGGCAGTTGGACTAGATGACCCTTGTGGTCTTTTCTATTTCTAGGATTCTGTGATTTGTCTTCTGTTTTTGCCAGTTAGGCAGCTGTTTCTCAGAAGAAGGCATCATCCCAGTAATACTACAGAGCAAATCTTGGCTTGATGTTTTTTGTAAGACAGGGAAAGTGTGTGTGTGTGTGTGTGTGTGTGTGTGTTTGTGTGTTTGCCTCCCTGATTTCTTGTCTGCCATACTACAGTGAACTCATAGTTCCTCAGAAAACCTGTTCAGAGGGTGTCACAAGCATGTTACCAGGCTCATGCAAGACAGACTGCCACACGCTGGACCACAATCCAGGAACCCTGCAGCTTTCACACAAGTGCGTCTCCATAGCCGACTTCCTCCTCTAACCCATCAGACACATCTGAGCATGGCCTCCTTATGTCTGGCAGCAGCCTGGATTTTCACACTTCAAGGCAGACTTGTCTTAGAGGTGTTCAGAGAATTTCAGCTACCTCCCTTGAGCCTTTAAAGAAAAAAAAATGGTGGAGGGGAGGGAAGTGGGGAAAGAGGAGGTATTTTGCAGTATGAAGGTAAGGTTATTCGTGACACTGGGGCCAAGGAGAATCTACATAAAGTACCCACAGTAATAAGCACCACGGACAAATTTCATGCATGCATGAATTCATGACAGGCATGAATTTCTCTTGATTGGCATCTATATCTGTCCGTCTATATATATAATTTGGTTTCCAGCATTCTGTCACAGCCTAGCATGACACGAAACAGAACTCCAGGCTGGGGTGATGTAGTGAGAAGCAGGCCGCATTCCCAGTAGCTTGATCTTCAGTGAATGGGGCCAATTGGGTCTGATTCAGCTCCCGCTCTCCTAAAAGCACTGCTTAGCTCCCTCCAGCATAAACATAAGGATCCTATTTAGTACCACAAGGAAAAGAAACCTCCATGCTCGGGATACTGTGGTGGCTTCCATCATAAGAAGGGACACTTTAGAGGCAGTGTTAATAATACTGACCACTTACCTTACACAATTGTTGTAAGGGTATCAGTTTATAGGAAGCACACTGAACACTCTCAGAACACTATAAAAATAAGAAATGTTATTGTTGGTAACGGAGCCAAGCAATACTGTTGCTCCCATTAGAAATAGCAGTGATGGTTATGGTTCTCTTAATAGCATCTTTATCCTAAAGCAGTGGCATAGGTGCCATTTCCAGGTGCTGTAGAAAGCTGAATTGAGACATTACTGTTGTTTAGAACAGTGGTTCCTAAACTGTGGTCCAGGAATCCCCAGACGTCCACAGTGTCCTCACAGGGGGTCTGGGAAGGCTTGAAGGCTGCTAGGCCCACCTCTGCCTGCAGTGGAGTCGCCACATGACAGGAGCCAAGGCAAAGGCTGGCTGGCTGGGCCTGCACATTGCCATTCAATCTGCTCCAGCCACAAACTTGCAGGAAGAAGCAGGAGAAAAGTCTTCTCTCCCCCTCCAGAGCCTCCGGGGGAAGGTTCACTGGATGGTGTAATTGTTGTATTATTATCATCATCATCATCAGGTATTGTTGTTGTTGTCAGGGTTTTAAATCTTGAGTTAAGTTTTGGGGGACCATGACAACAAAAGATATTTAAAGGGGCTCCCTGGTAAACAAAAGATTAAGAGCCACTGGTTTAGAAGGTTTACAGTCTATGGCAGGGGTGGGCAACAGTGAAAGACTGGGGGCTGCATCAGCCCTCTAGTAGGCCTTGGGGGAAGCACATCCCCACCACACCTGCTCCTCAGGAAAAAAATTGTCCCCAAATGCCCTCTGAGGACATGGGAGCATATTTTTGGGCCCCCAAAGGGTATTTTGAGGCAAAAGATTTTTAGAAAAAAATCACAAAATTTCATTTTAATCCCTGAGGAGTCCAGTGGAGCTTCATGTGTAGTGGAAATGCTTTCAGCACACCCTAGAGATCATTTGGGGGCATTCTGGAGCATAATTTTTTGGGAGACATAAAAACCATGGAGGTGATATCCAGAGCTTGGGGCATTATTTAAAAACAACAACACTTGTTAGCATTTCTTTTTTTAATGGAATGCTTTTTCACTATTTTTATTTGGAAAATGTATGCTTTACAAAAAGGCCTGAAATGGGGCTCAGATGAACCAAAGAACCCCATATTTTAAAGGAAACAAAATTGTGTGTTGCACATACAGACACACTTATGATGTTACAGGTCATTATATTACTGGAGTTTTTTAAAAAGTTAAGCCCTCATTAGCTGGAAATGTTCTCATAGGCAACATCATTACTTGTGCTACTTCCAAATTCTGGCACTATCACTGGGAAGCTGGACCTTTCCAATAGAATAGGTTTGCTTTAAAACCTAGGTGCATCGAATGGCTTCCATGTCAGTGGGACAGTGAATGCACTCGAGATTTTAAGCATGAACTTTAAAGGAGCTATCCTAGGTGTTCAATGCTATTCTCAAAATATATTCAGCACCTTGGATAGTTCTTTTAGATTTTGAACTTAAACCCACAGGACCACTGACATGGGAACCACCAGCCACCAATATTAAAACCCCAGTTCTTACAGAGGTACAATTTTGGTGTGAATTGGGGGCGGGGACCGGCCAAATGTGGAAATCCCATTACTCTTGAAAGTATAAGGCAAGGGCCGGCAGATGGGATTGGTCTCCATTTTTAGGGGCTGCTTTCTCATCTCAACACAGATGAGTTGCAAAATCCTTCCTTTAGATTTTTGAATGAAGTATGCAAGTATCTTGAACTTTACACAGCAGTCAAAACTAGAGTACAGTAATTGAAACAGGCAAGCTTAAAACCAAACGGATATTTCTGCATTTCTTTGACAACTGTTTCCATGTGGTGTGTAGCTTAGAAAACAATTGTGCTTTCATGATATAAGCATGGACTCTTTCATTGTGATGGAACAAAAGAGTGATCTTAGTTGGAGAACAGCAAGAGATGGGAAATTTACTGGCTTTCCTTGTGAAAAGCAGTCTTTGGAATTTTGCAATGATGATCATTCTGTGTATCCATGCAAGAACTCTGCCTAATTGTCTTCATAGGAATGAACCACATAAATATTAATCTTAAATTGAGGAGAGATTTCCTTTCCCCTTCCTGAGTGATTTTGGCAGCTAAAGATAGCAGTTGGACTACATAGACTCAAGCCCTCTGATAGCTTTCTTTGAAAGACTTAATAGCTTGGTTTTACCAGGGTTTGGAAAAATTCCTTCTTTGAACTGTGGCTCTGAGAATTCCAAACAATAAGTCTTACTGCATGCTGCATTCTCTGTTTAACATCCATTCCTGAACCTAATTTTCTAACCAAAAAAAAAAGGAAGGAAGGAAGGAAGCTTTGAAACAAGTGACTAGGTTGCACAAATTAAGGTGGGCAACTTCAGAAGATCCAGAGGTCAATTTTCTACCCTTAGGACCTTCCTGGAGCGGCATGCAGACTCTCAAAAATCCCCAAAAACTAAAAAAAAAAGAATTTGGAAGTTTTGGGAAGTCCACTTCTAGTTTCCAAAAATGGATAATTTTTGTGTTAAATAGTGCAGGAGGGGACTGTGAACTATTTAAAAAGTGAATCAACTCTTTTGGAGGCTTCCAGAAGAAATAGTGTCCCCCCTGCTTTTTTTTTCTTGCCTTAAAAATGTATTTACATATTTCCTTTTTAAAAATTTGTATCTTGACTGTGGAACCCAACGCAGTTCCAAAGGAGAAAAATGGGACTTGACTGGAATGTAGAATGGTAGAAAAACAGCCTTGGGAACTCATGCAACTCCAGGCCTGCACTTTGCTACGCTTGGACTGTGTATAAGTAAAAGAACTGAGCAGGTTTTTGGCTCATCAGAAGATGAAAGTCTCATGTCTTCCAATCTCAATAAGCTTCTGATGCTGTCAGTATTTCCTCCAGCTCTCTGCAACCCACCAGTCCATCTCAAACTGGCCTCCATAGCTGTTGTTTCATCATCCCATCTTTATCCTCAAACATGGAATGCTTCATAAAAAGATATCAGCCCTTTTGATGTCCTTAACTGAAAGAGGAATAAATCTGCACAAAACCACAAGTAATCAAGTGTTCCTAGAGCCCCTCCAGATAAGAAAAAACTCTGAAAGTCCCAGGTTTTACTCCTGTACAAACAGATATTATTTTGATCTACATGATGTTTTCTTCATCCCTAAGTATTTCCTGGGAATTCAAGGCATTATCAAAAACTTTTCATTCCAGGTCAATATAAATTAACCCAGTATTTTCCAAAATGAAACATATTTCTACTTGGCAATCTGTTTGCATTATTCCAGAACTAGGTAAGATGGCCGCTGCCAGTAAACACGCTATTGTTTCCAGGACACAGATTCAACAGAGATCAAGCAAGAGAAAGAGGAATGTTTTCACCAAAACAAAATGATCCTAATGTTTAACTAGTGCAATATCACTAAAGCGCTTTAGCACTTTGACTATGACTCCTGAATAATAGTAAAGAAGGCTCTGCGGAAATTGGTGAAAATCAGTTTCTGAAATGTTGCATGAATCTAGATATGACACATGTTCATTGGAAGGGGGAGAAGGAAGAAAACAAGGGAAGTGCAGAGTTGAGGAAACCCAGGAAATTACAAGAGAGAGTTTGGCTCCAAACCTGGGAATATACAGGTAAAATCAAAACAAAAAGAACAGGAAACTCTCAATACTTCCGAATGCTTTTCTCCATTCTGGATGAGTCCCTAATTCCCATGAAAAGAATGCAGGTGTCCATGGTCCAGGTTTTGCCATTGTTCTGGTGCATGATACAAGACACACAAAGGAACAAGTAGTACAGTAATGCTGTCAAGGCATTCCCAGTTGAGAGATGCTCTTCAACCTAGACATAGTCAAACACAATAGAAGATAGAGACTGAAACAGGGACTGAAACCTATCAGGTGGTAACTCACTATCTGATGCTCTTGCATAATTGAAATTATTGCATTCATGGGATATCTCATGTCATAGCCATCTATCACTTTAAATAAATTCCACACACACACACTTGTGCAGAGTTTCTCAAAGCTCATTATCTGGATATATAGTTTTTTAATGTTCCTCAGTCATTTAGATAAATATAAATGTTAACTGTATTATTAGAAACTTCTTCTTTTTTGCTGGGATTTGTTGGCATGGAGGAGAGCTTAAAATAAAGAAAGCAAATGAGCGAGGACTGCTGATGTGTTAGAGTTCACATATTCTTAGTTCTGGCCAGCCTCACAGCAGCTTCTAAAGAACCCAGCATGAAGTACTTACTGCCAGTGGAGGCCCACTGCCAGTGATAAATAAGGAGAGGTGTATTTTCTGTTTGAAGATTTTGAGCTGGCAACAAACCCATTGCTCCGGCTGTAGTCAAAACATAAAGTCTCCCGGAATTTGTTAATTAAGATGAAAAGCGTGCTTGCCTTGGGCTTTTTTTAGGCTGGGTTTCTAGAAATGTGTGATACATGAACTTGACTTCTGAGAGAGTTTTTAAAAATACCTCACCAGGAGCACCATCCAGCCTAAGTTCAGCAATTCTACCTCCCATTGCTTTCACTGGGAAAATTAAAAACACATGAACCTAAGTCCAAGTGTCAGGCCCAACTAGAGAAGACCCATTGAGTCAATGGGACTTAAATAAGTGCTGACTTGCCTAGTTTCCATTGATTGTGTGTGGCTGCTCTGGTTGGGACTTACAATTTGATTTAGGCCATGGTTAGCTCTCTCCTATAGTTTCCTGTGAGAGAGTTTTTAAAAATGGGCCTAAGTCATAGAATCATAGAGCTAGAAGGGATCCCATAGACAATCTAGTCCAATGCCCCATTCAGTGCAGGAACTTGTGCTAGAATATCTCCAGCAGGTAGCTGCCCAGACTCTTTTTGAAGATACAAGTTGTCCCCCCGTCCCATAGCCACAGGAAATATGTTCCTGGACTTACCATATATAAGCGAAACCACAGATAATAGCAAACCCTATTAAAATAAAGGTCTTCCTGTACAAACATACCATAGAGTTGTGTTAGAGAGCCTAGAAGATGCCTAGAGAGGATGCCTCTCTAGGCATTTCCTGTCACGGTAGCACACTGGTACCTCTGAGCATATCAAGAGGACGAGGCAGCAAAAGGTCTTGTAGCAGAGTTGCAATCATCAGACTGAAGAAATGAGCACACAGACACAGGCTTGTGTCTAAACTACTTTCTTTTACTAGAGCATTTACAGTGAGTCTGAGATTCCTAGCAAACAGATTACATAACACAGTGGTCATACAGTACAATCCTGCACTGTACAGCTCAGACTGCATGTGAACAGTCTAAGAGCAGAATCCAAGTACATGGGCAGTGTGTGGGAACATCTAGTTATACAGATACAGTACAGTCCTGGGTTATACAGTTAGTGTTTCATACACATGGGCTACACAACATTTTCCCATACAGATAAGGGTTCACTCCTCGCACTTCTTGTCCCAGGGCTGCCTCTTAGACTTGATCTAGATATGCTAGCCAGCTACGTTTAGCCAGCTCACTGCTGGCCCTGCAGACTGTAGTACATTATACCATGCCAGCTCTTTACAGTATAAATTTCATGTGATTGCATGTCCCATCACCTTGACATTTCCCAGCACAACTCTATGGTATGTGTGCCCTGTTTTGTGTCCCTTGGATAGCTGAAACCATGGATATTGTTTCCACCGATACTGAGGGTGGAGTGACCTGTATTCAGAGAAAGAGACCCCACCACCTCTCTAAGTAATTGGTTCCATTTCCAAACCGCTCTTACTAACAAGAGGTTCCTTCTAATATTCAATTGAAATCTACTGTCCTGTAACTTAAAACCATTAGACCTGGTCCTAACCTCTGGAGGAGAAGAAAACAAACCTGCACCCTCCTCTCTGTGGCATCCCTTTAGATATTTAAAGAGTTCAATTGTGTCACCCTTCAGTCTTCTCTTCACCAGGCTGAACATGCTCAGCTCCTTCAATCTTTTTTTATATGTGTTGTTCTCCATACCTCTTACCATCCTTGTTGCTCTTCTCTGAGCCCACTTCAACTTGTTTATATCCTTCTTAAAATCAGGCACCCAGAACTGAACATAGTGCAGTCCAGTGTCCAAGTGTTACGTCCAACTAGAAAAGACCATTATGTCAAGCTAATAAGCGAACAGAAGGCAAGGAGATAGGAGAGGCTTGCTGATTTCACACGGCAAATACTTCCACATTTCTGCTTCAGCCACTGAAAAAGTACAGTAGTACCCCCATACCCACAGGAGATTGGTTCGGGGGGGGGGCGTGGATACCGAAAACTGCAGATAACAGCGAACACCATTGAAAATAATGGGGCATCTGGTTTAAAATACCATAGAGTTGCCTTTGAGGATCTAGAAAATGGCTGGAGGGGACACATTTTCTAAGAAGACTCTATGGTAGATGTGCTGTTTTGTGTCCTGCGGATAACTGATTCAGTGGATAATGACTCAGTGGATATGTGGGTCCTACTGTATTACCATTGGTTCTAACCAATCTTGGTTACTCCATGGGTGCTGCTCAGAGCAGGGCTGTAGCCACATGTGCTTGATAACCAGGCAGGCTGTTATGGGAAGAGACAGCCCATCAGGAATCCTGAAACCAAGCCAAGGCTTTAAAAATAATCATTGCCAGTATTTTGCTCTTTGGCTAGAAACAAACCAATAAGTAAGTGTTGCGAGGTAGATTCCATGCGATCCCATAGCTGTGGCCCAACAATTATCTGTGCTCTGAATTCTGGACTGGCATCAGTTTCTAAAGAATCTTCAAAGGTAGCCCCAGCTAGAACACAGCTCAATAATCCAATCTAAGGCTGGAATCTTTCTGGTGTCCAACACACACATAAGTTCCCTTATGAACACAGTTGTACTTTTTTGGTTTTTGTGCAATGGATTCATGCAGTTCCTGGTTGCATAGTCATGAGTTCCTCACAGGTAACCATTGCACCTGCAGTTGTGCATTTTTGGATGGTGTGTAATTATTTATCAGTGCCTTCAGTGTACTACTATATTCATTGGAATTGCATAAACAAGTCTTGAAGAGAAACGACAACGCAGAAAGAATCACAACCCAGAAACATCACCCAAGGAGACCTTCTGCTGTGCTTTCTGCAACCGGACTTGTTTATCTCCGATTGGCCTTTTTAGTCATCAGCGCACTTGCAGAAAGCACAGGATGAGTCCTTCCTGAATCTTCGTTTGTGAAGAAAAGCCAGAGAGATAAACAGCTTTTGCACACCCCACAATGTTGGAGTTTGGGATTTGGCTGCATTTAGGTTGTTTCAGCATTATTCTCCCTCCAGTTTTTGCCTTTAAGCATTGTATTTTCCTACCAACAGCTCCTGAGATAGAGCGGGATTAAAAAACATCCTTATGAACCAGAAGTGAATTCCTGACTTTTCTGCCCTCTTTTGGTTTAGCACAGCTGTTTCAACTTGCTGCCTAAATCACAAGCCATTGTCCATGTGGTTATCCTAAATGGTTCAGATTGTGCCTTGGAAACCTTGAAACACTTTTTAACTTTGAAAGGTTATTGATGTGGTCCTTCGCAGGAAGCAGCAATGCTACAATAAGCATTTTAGCCCAGAAGCTGAGGTTTCAAGGGGCAGTCTTAGGATTGGTGATGGGGGAGGCAGGACATTTTCTGAGAAATTACTACTTATGGACTACAACTCCCAGAATCCCAAGCCAAAATAGTGTATGAGACCCTGAAACTAAATATTTTTTTATAATATTTGTTTATTCAGGTGATCATTGGTATATCATACAAAAACATAAATGTTACACAAATTTTACACAAAATAAAATAAAATATCTTATTTTCTATACCACAAAAAATATAATATCTCTCATTAGTGTTGAATAAGTAGCTTCTTCTCTTCTCAATCTTTTATTCTTCTTCTTTTCCCTCCACCTCTCTTGACTTCCCCTGATTTATAAAACCTAAGAATTTATTCCACCTTTAAATCATTTTTGTTCTTTGTTTCTTAACTACCTTTTATTAATCCCTTGTACACTTATTGTATATATTATCTATTACGTGTAATTTGCCACTTAGTTCCATGTTATATTTCTCTATTTCATATGTTATCGAATCCCTTCTTTCTCACCTAATTTATTTCCTATCGTTTGCTGTTGTCTCTTTTACTCAAATAGTCTTTTACAACTAAAATTAAATATTAAAGAGTCAAGCCATGTGATCAATGAGCCAGTCCTTACGGTGCAGATCAAGAAATGATTATGTGATACAAGTAACTGTAAATACAGTCTCCCCCTCAAACTGCGAGAGCACTATAAGAAAATCCTCCCAGAATCTTGGGCAGTGCACTTAGGTTCCATGACAGCCCCTCCATGCCCTGAGAGAAGAAAAATATGTGTTTTGCTGCCACAGTGTAAAGAGAAGCATAGGGAGCCGAAACAAAATGCAATAAATGAAACTCAGATCAGTACCCAATGGCCCCATCTGAATATACAGTAAAACTAGGCCAAAATTGCAGAGAATTCTGGCTGTTTCTGAGGAGTGCACAAGCCCACATTACCCTATTATTCCTGCACTTCTGTGGGATTTCTTCCATCAGCTGAAATAGTTACACCCAGTGTGGGCAAAATGTGGAATTTTTGCTACCAAATGACCTCTGGTTTGGAGGTCCTTGCACATACACACCCCAGATCAAAACAATTTAAAAAATGCTTCAAAATCAGGGTGAAATGCTCCCTGTCCCCTAGAGGGTGTTGGGGGGGGAGTATTTTGGGGGGAGCACATGCAGTGGGGGTGTGCAGCACCCCACAATTGCCCAACCCTGAGTTAAACTAATGTGACAGCAAAAGCTTAGTGTTAAATGTATGATCTGGGGCCTTTGATTTATCATTCTCCTAACAAAGCCATCCATTGCATCCTCTGCTTGAGGTGACTGGTCCACTCTACCTAATAAGAGGACCTTCCCTGTGAAGCTCTAAAACTTTTTGTGCAGGGAGGGAAAGAGGAGAGTATATGTGTTGTCCTGAAAGAAGAAAGAGAAGTCCAAGGAGCAACTGTTTCTTCTGTGACGGGTTACCGGTAATTACCAGCACTATATTCCATTATAATTCCAAATGATATTCCACTGCTATGGCAAATTTACAGTTTCTAATACCATATAGCACACTCTTTAGTCTGCCTTGGTTTTTTGTTTTTGTTTTGTTTTGGAGTAGGTTGTATGTTACTGTCTGGTGTGTATGTTGTTGTTGTTGTTGTTGTTGTTGTTATTTCTTACCCACCTTTCCCTGTGGATCAAGGTGAGGAACAACACATTGACATATAAACATAATATTGGTTAAAAACACATATCAGTTAAAACTTACCAATTTAAAAAAACAAGTAAGACTAAGATATTTTAAAACAATCAGTACACAACTTAAAATTCACAGTTTAAAATCATCTGGATAGCCCTGCTGGAAGAGACTGATCTTTAACACTACTTTAAATTCCAACAGCGTATTCAGTTGTTGTATATCTTCCGGCAGGCCTTTCCAGAGTCTGGGGCAGCTGAAGAAAAAGTCCTCTGGGTGACAGTTGCCAACCTAGTCCTAGCTGGCTGGAGCAAATGTCCCTCAGAGGACCTAAGTGTACAGGACGAATTATATGGAAGAAGGCGATCTCATAGGTAACCTGCACCCAAACCATGTAACAATTTATTTGCATCCTGTTGCAGAGTCAACTTAAGAAGAACACCAAAGGCCTTTCTAGTCCATTGTTTTGTTTCACAGAGTGGCCATCCAGTTGGCTATGGGTGATGAAACATGAGTGCAACAGCACCCTATCATAGAATCATAGAGTTGGAAGAGACCACAAGGGCCATCCAGTCCAACCTCCTGCCATGTAGGAATACACAATCAAATCATTCCCAACAGATAGCCATCCAGCCTGTGTTTAAAAACCTCCAAAGAAGGAGACTCCACCACACTCCGAGGCAGTGTATTCCACTTCTGAACAGCTCTTACTGTCAGGAGGTTCTTCCTAATGTTTAAGTGAATGCATGCTTCCACAGACAGCCAGATGTGAGCGCGCAGACACACATTTGTGCTCCTTACCACTGATTTACAAAGTCATACTGCCTGTAATACTGGAGGGAACATATATCCATCATGACAAATAACAACACTAGCTTCATCCTTGATGAATTTGTCCAGTCCCCTCTTAAAGTCATCCAAGGCACCAAACATCACTACATCCTGTGGCAGTGAATTTCACAGTTTAAGTGTACACTGTATAAAGAAACCCTTTCATTTATCTGCCTTGAATTTCCCACCAGGATAAAACTTTCACCATATTAAGAGGCATAAGGGGAGCTTTGCAGGAACACATTGTGGAAGGACTATATCCACATGTTGATTCCTACTCCTTTGGGACTTATCTGTATGGCAAACTGGCATCAGTTTCGTATCTCTTTGGTAAGAGTGCTATGCATTCTCTGACAGAGAATCCTCTAGTGCCCATTATAGAATAATAATTTCCACTGTAACTACAACTTAATTTCTTATCTAACCAGCCTACATTAATAATTGCGTACATTAATACATAATAATAACATACATTAATAATTATGCATTAATAATTATGCATTAAGCACTTTATGATAAGAGGGTTGATTTCTCTGTCTTGTATTCTTCTGGGAAACCAAGCCTTCTTTCTCAGTAAGGAATGTGAAACAGAAATTTATGAGTTCCTCACCATAATCTCCACAATAGATTGTACAGAGATTTATTTATCTTATGCTATACAGTCTACTATGGTTGCCTGTATTTTTTTTTTTTTTGTCATGGAATTCACATTTATGAACTGATTTAGTCCAAATATAGCTTGACATCTCAATCATTTTCAAGCAAGTTTGGGATAATTGGCAAACTTACACCCCTCCCTTTTTTTAAAGTTTCTCAATTTGGTAATTTTGCATGGAACCTGGGGTGAAGCAAATCTTGCAGATTGTACGTGTTACCACTCAGAGTTTTCATAGAATCATAGAATTGTAGAGTTGGAAGAGACCACAAGGGCCATCCAGTCCAACCCCCTGCCACGCAGGAAATCACGATCAAAGCATCCCTGACAGATGGCCACCCATTCTCTGTTTAAAGACCTCCTACCACGCTCCAAGGGAGTGTGTTCCACTGCCGAACAGCTCTTTTTTGTTTCATTCAAATCATAAGCAAAATCATCAGTCTTACTCTGTTGCAACACTATGGCAATTTCACAGTGATCTATAAATCAGACAAAACACTTGAGGATTGCTTTAGTGCAAAATCAGAGTTTCAGATCTGCCTGTGCCAGATAAGAAAGTGGTACGCCACCCAACACAGCCTCCATTTTGTACAATCAGCAAACCACTTCATAATAGCGTTAGATAATTTAGAACAATTCAGCAGTCAAAATAAAATTCATACTCTGATACACTGAACAGTAATGGCTGGGGCCTCTCACACATTTGAGATGAACAGACAACTTTTAATTGATACCAAACTAAGGCCAATGTAGACACCAGTCGTGCCTCTGTAACCAAACAGCTACAGCTGAGAAAGCCCTCTTCCGTATTTCTACATGCTGTAGTAATCTCCTGAGATTAGAGAAGCCACCACCACCCAGCAGATTTTAATGATCAGGCAGAAAGATATAAAAAGAGTGTCTTCCTCAGGTTTTGAGTTTCTAAATTTTCTAGGCATTTGAAGTTCATCAGCAACATCTTAGGCTCAGACCAAAAAGTATATTGGCAGCCAGTGCAATTCCATTTAAACCAATTTCCGTATGATGTTCCTGACCAACAGCATTTTGGCCAACTGTAGGTGTCATCCACAACAGAAGTCCACAACTATAACAAAAATCTCTCTGAAGCGGCAATTAGCATTTCAAGGGGAAGAGCTTTCCTAAATGAATAAATGGTTCTCTAGCTGAAAACTTGGAAACTGCTGCCAGTCACAGACCTTGGAAAGCTGCAGCCAAGAAAGAATTTGAAAGACTGGAGCCTTTAAAAAAAATGCATTTTTTGAAAATAAAATTGAGCAACAGACAAATACATAAATGATAAAATACACATGTGGTGCTTTTTTTCAAAAGTAAGAACCCAGCAGAAATTCTCATGCAGCTAAATCCAATTGTTAAGTCTTTACTATAGTGGATTCTTTGGATCGGTGGGAGCCTGGTAAGTCAGCACTTAGGTAGGTTCCACTGGTTCAACTTCTTGGGACTAACAATTAGGATTAGACCTATGTATTATAAACAGAGCTTGGAAAATGGATGTTTTGGGACAATGGCTCCCAGAAATCCTAACGTATGGGGGGTTCTGGGAGTTGTAGTCCCCAAAAGTCACTTTTTCAAGCTCTGGTTATAAACAACTAGCTGGTCTACCCATACAGCAGGAAGAAAGGACTAAGGGCAGTGTACCACCACAAACTGCAAGGGGTTGTGATGGGTAACATTTTTGACTGCCCTCAGGAGTAGCAAGCTTTGTGCAGGAAAGAATTCAAACATATGATCCCCTGCCCTACAGTCCAAAATTACACACTCCATTTGAAGGTTCAGCCACCTCATCCCACTGCACAAGGGGAGACCAGTACTTTTGTCAGCTATGCTTTGTTTGTGAAGAAAAGCCAGAGAGAGAAACCAAGAAGCCAAATGGAAGACTGGTTCATTCTATAAGTCAGAAAGGACTGGGGTGCCCCTCCTGTTTCAATATCAACATACTTTTTAACCTTCTGTTCTTGTTTTGTTGGCTTTTCCTCTAGCAAGCTGTTGCCAGGCTTCTGTACCAATTCCAGGTGGGTTGTAATTTTTTTGCCTCCTCCTGATGGCCTTCTGTGGCTTGTTCTTTTTATTTTACAGAAAGACTTTACAATGCGGGAAGAGCTGCAGCAGAGCGACGTGGAGCGCTGGCTCGGGTTCATCACCTTCCTCTGCGAAGTGTTCGGGACCATGAGAAGCAGCACCGGAGAGCCCTTCCGAGTCCTTGTCTGTCCTATTTATACCTGCCTCAGGGAGGTAAGGACTTGTCCCTTCTCTTTGGTTGAGACCAGATGAGTGATATGTATTTTGTCGTATGCGATGAATCTTAAGTTTCTCTTATTGTCAGTATCACCCCTTTATATGCTTCACCGTGTTTATCTCTCTCTCTCTCTCTCTCTCTCTGGCTTTTCTTCGCAAACGAAGATTCAGGAAGGACTCATCCTGCGCTTTCTGCAAGCGCGCTGATGACTGAAAAGGCCAATCCGAGATAAACAAGTCCGGTTGCAGAAAGCACAGCAGAAGGTCTCCTTGGGTGATGTTTCTGGATTGTGCTTCTTTTTGTGTTGTCGTTTCTCTTCAAGACTTGTTCGGCGTGAGTTCTCAAATAAGGCTGCAGCATTGTGGATAGTGCGTCTCCATGCCTCCCGATGTGAGGCCAGGGCGGACCATTGTTGGTGATCAATTTGGCCGAGCCTGAGATGTTGTTTCATACAAGATTTATTTTTAATGTCATTCTTAGAACATACTCCACAAACTATTTTTTCCCTTCCCTGGGGTGTCCTGAAATGATTACCATGCAACAGAAAATGGGCATCTTGCTTGTGGCAGGAGGCATAAGTGTGGCTACCTTGGCCACCAATCTTTCGGGGTCTGTATCACTGCTGCTGAAATGTGACAGCTGCCACCAAGGATCCCACCACCACCAATTGCTGCCAGAATTCAGTGGCCACTTCAACAGTTCTCTGTGGTGCAGGTAAATTCCAAAAGACTGACCAAAATCCTATGGCCATTCTGTGTAGCAGAAATCTCCACATATGGAGTTATGCACGGATTGTGCTACACAACCTTTGTGTTAAATAACTACATTCTTCATGGCCTCTGTGCCTCACACAAGTGGATCTTGCACCAGCACAGAGCCTCACATGGAATGTTCTGAGGCTGAGTAGCTTTGGCAGGATCCCCAACCCTCCTTCCCTGCCCACATGCTCCTGTGCACAAAAGTTACTCCCGCATCAGTTTCTTTTTGTCCACCAATGAGTTCATATCACTTGGATAGTTTTCCTTAATGTAACTGTGTAGCCCTTTTTTAGACTAAGTGTGTATTATTTCTATCTACTTTGTCTTCTAACACTAGGGTGTGGTTTTGGGTATTTTGTTAAGGTGTATTCATTTAAAGCATCCGTTCTTCTTTGAGAAACTCATAAAATAAGTTTGGAGTTCACAGGTTTTTTTACACATGGCCTCTAAGGTCCTTTTGAAGAAGCGTGCTACCTGTGGAGGCAAAACATTGAATAATAAAATCATAGAGTTGAAAGAGACCTCAAGGGCCATCTAGTCCATCAGATGCCCATTCCCAGGGCTTCTTTTGCTCAGGGAAAGTATATTAGTCCACTTCTGCTCAATTTGCAAAAGTTTTACTATGCAGGGTCTTTAGAACAGACTATCTGGTTTCCACTTCTATTTGTGGGAGCAATCTCTTCAGGTAGCATATTCTGCCAAAAACCTCCCTTTGCATTCATCTTCTGCATCAATATGTCAAAGTCCTTGGTTATGTCTTCTTGAACGTTATGACTATGGTGGTGGTGGTGTCCTTGGAGTTGATGCGTGAACCAATACCTCCTACTGTACTGACTGCTACACTGCAGTCAGAATGAGGTGCCTGGACCATTTTCATTGCAATTGGTTCCATCTACTTTGGAAAAGAGAACCATGTCTCCAGTACCTCCTCCAAATGGTAAATCCCTGCAGTTGCTGCCAAAAGATGTGCTGTAAAACTATCTCATCTGATGCAAAAGCTGTAATAAAGAAAAAGAGAAAGGAGAAAGACAGGAGCAAACATAAGTACTCCCTTTCTTCAACGGTTTCAGTGGTACTGTGTTACCTGTAATCACTGGAAATTGGTCTTACCATGATACTAGAGATGCCTATCACAGCTGGTTTGGGTGGTACTGAGAGCTGACCAGAGCAAGAGTTGACCTGGAGAACACCTAGGCTCAGTATCATGACATACAGCATCAGCTTCTCTGGACTGTTGTCTTCTGCTGACAATGAAAATGCTCCTCATAGTATTTGAAGAGAATACCTTTTGTCCCAGTGGGGGATCCCATGATGATGTGCCTTATTCGGAAGGAGAGAGGCGGAAAGCTCCATTTACTGCGCTGGAAAAGCCTTTGCAGCTTTCCCTGGGTTTTTAAAAATAATGTGAGGAAATGCACATTAGCGCTCATTAGGACAACTGGTTCACTTTGCTGCGCATTCTTGGAGAGGGCGGAACTGGAGATTGGATTAGTCGGGCATGGGTAGTGGGGCAGGCTTGTTAGCCGAGGTGCCCAAATAATTTTTTTAAGCAAAAGGTCCCACTTGTGCACCTTTGCTTTAATTTTTAAAATGCAGCAGCATATAAAAGCCTAATTTACAGCTGCCATCTTGATTTGTGGGCATGTAAACTTCAAACTCGGATAGCTTCTCAATGTATTGTTTTTGCTGAAAGACTGTGGAGACAAAAGGACGCTGCTGCAAATTAGCAATAATGCCCAGGAATGGGCATTATATCCCATTGTTTAGACTACCCTTAGGTTGTTAGTTGGAAAGACTAGGGAACATCCCTATTTCTCTCCAGAGTAGTCAATCCTGCACACTGGTTTGACACTGAAAATTTACATCAAGATGGTGCTTCACCTGTACCCCTTCTGCCCATAGGTGTTCCTCACTTGGACTATGGAAGGTGGTTAGTAATGACATCCTGGTATTCACTGAAGAAGCAGGTGAATCAACACCATTTTCCCAAGAGAAGACTTAAAACCTTACGCAGAATTAGCAGTTCTAATGGCTTTTTTGTTTGGCCTAGAAGTTAAGGCATAACCTCTGTCAGACCTTGTCAGACAGTCTTGGACTAAACCTTGGACTAGAAGCAGTGCCACCTGCTTCTAGGATGCCAGAGAGTTTGTGCAAGGTGCAGCAGGAAGGAGCTGGTTTTCTGTTCATCCACCCAGCCAAATTCATAATTGAGGATTTGCAGTCAAAAGGGAGTAGGAAAGCATATTTTATACCTCCAGATCAAAAGGGCTTTCACCTTGACCTGCTAGGTAGACGGCTTAATTCTTCAGCAGCGCTAGCTATCAAAGCAGCTAATTATCAGACCTATGTGGCAGGCTACCAATAGTGCCTTCAAAGAAAAAAAATGTTGTCATTTATCCCTTGTCTCTCAGAAGATCAAATAAATGTAGTGCTCTTATTCCAGCAAGAATAAAACAGACAAACAGGTTGGCTGTTTCAGCAAATCAAAGCTGAAAACCACAGAGCAGACTGTGCAGCTATAACTTTGAGATAGTACTCTTGCTAAGATCTGTAGGCCTGTTGGGAGATATAAGGTCCAAGATTAAGGACTTCCTATTCAAGGGAGAAGGTGTATACAATTCTAAAACAGAGAGGTGATGTACCACTTGTTTAAAGCACGTACAGCAGCAAAGATGGGAACTGGATCACAGACTGGACCATTCTTATCCCAGAATTCTTAAGGCAAAACTCATCTACTTCATACACTAAGTCTAAATCCCCTTCTCCACCACCTTGGATCCTGTGTTGGGAGAAAGATGGGAGATTGATTGATTGATTGATTGATTAAAATAAAAAGTCAAGACAATTGTCACATTGCTATTCAAGTCAAAACTATTATTTCAGACAATCCATTTACTGTTCTTCATTCTCCTTGGAAAAAAATCTACTGAGAGATCAAAGCATCCCCTTTCCCATGATAGGTCCTCTCCTTTGTCCATGTCTGGCAGAATATCTCTAACAATGCCCAGATGTTGCCCAATTGGGATTTGCACACCTCCCACCAGTTGGACTATCCAGGTCAGCACCTCTATCCAGAGTTCTGATGGACGAGATCAATGCACTGCTGCAAATAGATGATATAGAAATGGTGCCACCCACAGGGAAATTCATAGGATGTTTTCTCTCCCCATTGTTTTATGATTTCAAAAAGGGATAGGTTGTGTCTTCCCATCCTAGATCTGAGAGTGATCAAATTATCATATTACTCCAAAGAAATTTTGAATGGTAAACCTTCAGTCTATCCTACCCTTGCTAAAACCAAAGAACTGGTTTGCTGCAATAGATTTGCAAGTTGCATGTTTCATATTGCAATTCAACCTCAACACAGAAAATCTCTCAGGTTTGAGGTTGAATCTCAGATGTTCCAATTCAAGGTGGTTCTTTTTGAACTGTTGGTAGCACCAAGGTGATGGCAGTTGTGACACAATGTCTCAGAACTCTGGGTGTAGAAATCTTCCTGTACTTGGACAATTGACTCCTGGTGGTGGCATCCAGGCAAAAATTGCACAGAGATTTTGACAAAAACTTATCACTTTGAAGAAACTTTGGTCTTGGAGAAAATCACAAAAAATTGACTCTAACACAGGCCATTCTCTTCACTGGAGCCCATCCTGCTCAGCTGATAGTGTGGCTTCTGAGATTATTTGCTTTCCACCATTGTAGTAATACCATGTGTCTGGTTGAGGTTCCGTTGTGTTCAGCAGTGGTTACTGCACTATTTTGACCTTCTTCACAACTCCATGAATAAGCTTCTTCTATACTGTGTACATCAACCAATGTGGTGGTAAATGTGACCAGAGAATCTTTTCAAAGGCATGGTGTTTCACGTACACACACACACACACACACACACTATTGACTATTATACTAACTGTGTATGTGTCCCAAGGCAGCTGGGGAGCACACTGCAAGTGTTCAAGGCCACTGGTCTGGGACAGAGTCTTCACATCATTGTTTTGGAGCTTGTGGCAGTTATAAAAGCTCTTTGGGCTTTTGAATTCTAATTATGAGTAGTTCAGGTAGCTACCAACAACATGACCACAGTTTTTATATAAACAAACATGGAGGAATGCTATCAAGGACATCAATATCATTGGCTGTCAGCCTGTGGGAATGGTGCATTCCTCAACAAATCTTTTTGGTGACACTGCACTTGGCAGGCTCAGAGAATTCCCTGGCAGATTCAGTCAGTGGGAATGAAATGCTGACATACAAATGGCCCCTGTCTTGCGAAACCTTCCAAATAACAGTGTTCAAATGGGGACAACCACCCATAGGCATGTTTGCTTCATTGCATGTGGGGCAGATACTACAACCAAGCAGGAATGGAACAAGAATCATTAGGAAAAGCCTTCCTTCAGCATTGATCAGCTAGCTCCTCAACTATATATTTTCCTTTGATTCCAGTATTCACCAAAGTCTTAGTGAAGATTAAAAAAAAAAAAAAAAGAATGTAGCAGATTACATTCTTATAGTCCTGCGGTGGCCCTGACAGGTATAGTTCACCAGATTGCTTCAGCTGTCATGTCAAGAATATATATATCGTAGTTTCCTCTAGTGCCAACACTTCTGATGCATTCACAGGGCAAGGTGCACCATCCAGACCTCTAGCCCATCTCTCTCACCATGTTCAGTAAACATCCAGGAAAAGTTCAACAGTAAAATCATGTGACTACAAATGGCACCGATGTTTTTGTTTTTGTTGTTGTTGTGCCTGTGCTGGCTCCCTCAGTTTTACCATTTCACTGACTGATGAGAAGGTGGTCCTTAGTTTCCTACTACACCTTAAGGAGGAAGGGCTGTCCAGTTTCATCTATAGGATATACCTGGCAGCTACAATACCCATACAACCTCCAGTTCACCCATCAGTTTTGCTCTTTAAGAATGTTTTTAAAATTCTTGGAAAAAGAACTACCTCATCTCTACCTACTTGTCAGGGAACCCGTTACTTCTTGGTCACTGTCTTTGGGATTATCACAGGCACTCAGTAAACCGTTTGAACCAATAGTGTCTATAGATGTGCACTTAGACTTCAAACACTGTTTTTGGTAGCTGTTTTGTCAACAAGAAAGTCTAGTGAACTGTGTGCCCTTTGTTCATATCAACCATACTTGGTGTTCTATAAGAGGAAGGTAGTACTTGGGCTAGATTTCTCTTTTTTCTCCAAGGTGGTATCAGATTAACTTCTGAACCAGGACATCATTTTGCCAGCCTTTTATCAGAACTTCTTCTCTCCTCGGGAACACTCCTTTTCTTGTCTTGATGTCAGGCAAGAGGATTGAACTCTTCTGAAAATCGCCCATCTCTTCATATGTTATGGGGGACCAAAAAGAGGGTTTCCTGTGTCTTCTCAGACTGGACTAATGGGTGGTGGAGACCACTAGGTTAGTGTACCAGATGGCCAAACAGACAGAACTGTTGGGTCTCAAATGCCATTCAAAACAAAGAGTGGCAGCGTCTGCAGCCTGGCTTAGGGGCATCCCACTTCCTGGCTTAATACAGGGCAGCTACATGGCCACTGCTTTCAATAAGGCAGTACTGTCATCTGTCCTTGCTTGACCTGCCCCACCCTCCATTGGTAAGCCTGTTATTCACCCACTGGTATGAGGCACAGAGACCAGGAAGAAGAGGAACAGGTAGCTTACCTGTAACTGTGGTCCTTTGAGTGGTCATCTGTACCCTCATGCAACTCTCCCTCCTCCCCTCTTATTTTGCTGGTGCAGATTGATACCTTTAGTGGACAATAGAACTGAGGACCATAGAACCCCTGCGGAGAAGAGAGGAATGAGGCGAGCTCCCTCCTCCCTCCCTTCTCAGTCCACCTCCCGCCAACTCTGCTGCCAGAACCAGTGGCACCAGAACCATCCGTGGATAATTGAATCAGTGGTTGCAAGAGTGCTTCTCTCTCTCTCTCTCTCTCTCTCTCTCTCTCTCTCTCTCTCTGGCTTTTCTTTGCAAACGAAGATTCAGGAAGGATTCATCCCGCACTTTCTGCACGGGTGCTGATGACTAAAAAGGCCAATCCGAGATAAACAAGTCCGGTTGCAGAAAGCACAGCAGAAGGTCTCCTTGAGTGATGTTTTTGGGTTGTGATTCTTTCTGCGTTGTCGTTTCTCTTCAAGACTTGTTCGGCGTGAGTTCTCAAATAAGGCTGCAGTCTATAGTTATCTAGTATAGTAGGATCCAGGAAAAGTTTTCTCAGGAAAGGTCTTACTACAACCTCCTTCAGGCACGTTGGGGCTCTGCCTTATTGTAAAGAGGCATGAATCATTCCCCTTACCCACTCAGCCAGTCCCCTTCTGGCCTGTTTAATAAGCCAGGAAGAGCAAAGAGTCTAGTACACATGTAGCCCATGTAGACAAGCCCCAAGTCCTGTTAAAAAAGGTGGGGGGAGTCATTAAGAATGATGCATGAGGGTGGGCTAGTTCCTTTGGGGTAGTCTTTGGTTCTTTCATCACTTCCATTTCTTTGACCTTGTTCTGTCATGATGCAGCAAAGTCTTTCCATGTGGATCTAAACATGGCAGTGATGCTTCCATCAACCTCTGCACCCAAGGGATATATGGAATCACGCCAAGCATCATATATGACCAAAGGTGTTTCTCTTGCACCCTCTTTTGAGAGTTCCCATCTGTCCTTCATTGGATTTCATTGGAATGAAATCGCATCCTCTTCTGGCTTCAGGCAGCCAGGGAAATCTTGTCTGCTGGCTTGCTGGTTTCCCTGCATATACACAGTGATCTTCTGATTCCTAGAACAAAGGCTGCTGCACTTCTCACAAAGGAGATTTAGATTCTGCCTCCCAGCACAGTTTCCCTCCTTCCATCTTTTGAGGGCAAATAGAAAAACATTTTGGGAGGGGAGGGTTCTGTGATCTCAAGCAGGTCATGGTTATACCTAGAGATGTAAAATTTCTGGAAATTTTGAAGCTATGGGAAAAATTGTTTTTCCCCAGTTTTTTCAGGAAAAAAATGGAAATTTTCAGAAACATTGAAATAATGCAACATTAACACTTTTTACATATTGAAAGTCACTCTTTTAATTAGGGACATAAAATATGACTATGTACAATTTGATTTGGCATAAAATTTTTACAACTGCTATATTAAAAATACAGTGTATTCAAATAATTATTAAAAACAGAATTTACTTTTATTTTATTTTTTAATTTTTATTTGAAACAAATGGAGCAACAGTCTCCTGAACTCTACAGAACCTCTTAGGTTTTGCTACGTTGACTCAGCCTTCCATCCTTCCATAGGCCAAGAAAATGAATACCCAGCTTGTTGGGGGCAATTAGTTTAAAAAAAAATTGTAAACGGCTTAGGGAGTGCTTCGGCACTGGTAAGTGGCATATGAATATCAGTGCTAAAAGAAACTGACTTTTAGCAGCTGCAACTTGTCATAATGGTTTTAGAGCCCCCAGAAACTTTGCATGGCCTCTAGCGAACATGGCAGCCACAAGTGAATTACCCATGTTTTTAAATCTGCTGCTGCTGAATTTTAAAAAAACAAACGAAAACAAAACATATTTCCACGCTGCACATAAGTGGTATTTCACCTTCACAGAATTGTGTCTGCCTTTTAGCCTCCATGAAAATCCTTGTTATATCTGTCACTGAGTTTTTTATACTCTTGATATATGGAAATCTCCACAAGTACTTTCTTCTGGTGAATGTGGTGAAGACAACCTGGGAATCTCCAGATGTTTTGTGCTACAGCCTCTGTAATCCAGAACATCTAGATGACATATTACCTACTGAGAAACGTTTCTAGTAGGAATGGGCTTCCTAAGCAACTTCTGTCATAGCCCTGTTTTGTTTTGTTCTGCAGTTGCTGCAATCTCAGGACATAAAGGAAGATGCTGTCCTTTGCTGTTCCATGGAGGTAAGAATGACAACATATCCTCTGCCTAACCCAGGCGGGGTGGATGGGAATTGTGGAGGGTAGGGTTGCCAGATTGAAAACTGGAGAAGGCTCCTGTACCTTTAATGGTTGTATAGAAGAGGCCATTTCAGCAGGTGTTGGTTGTCATGCAACCAGGTAATAACCAGGTAACTCTGGCAATGCAAGTGGATTCTTCCCCCACCTATGCTCCCCCTGTGGGCCATACCATTGCATTTCAATGTGTCTGAACTGATGACATTTCAGCTCTGGCTGCCATGTTGCCCTGTGTTCAGGCTCTTCCTTTGTTTGTGTCTTTTGGGAATTGGGGCAGTCCCTGAAGAGATGGGGAGATACAGTGCCATTTTGTAGCCAATTTGGGGGAGGTTCAGGTGGAACATTGCTAGAAAATTGGTGTGAATTTTTTTAAAAAATAAGATATATCCAGTGCTTTGAGGAGCTTCAGAGAGGCATGAGGGGTCACATATTAGGGTCCCAAGGGCCACACTTTGCCCAGTCCTGAACCTTTTCTAAATTAGCTCAACCCATATAGAGTATGCCTTTTCAAATCACAAAAACCTAATGTAAGAGTTTGATATAGCTATTTATTACTCCATTGTTGTTGTATGCCTTCAAGTCGTTTCTGACTTGCGGCAACCCTAAGGTGAACCTATCACGGGGTTTTCTTGGCAAGCTTGGTTCAGAGGGGGTTTGATTTTGCCTTCCTCTGAAACAGAGAATGTGACTTGCCCAAGGTCACCCACTGGGTTTCCATGGATTCAAACCTTGTTCTCCAGAGTACAACATTCAAACCACTACACCACACTGGCTCTAAGTATATTTATTACTCCACGCAACATGAAACCAGCATCCAGAAATGTTTCCACAAAACAGTATTTGCTCCTACTAGCCGCCAGATTAGGTCCATGTATGTTCTTCTAAAGGCTCATCCAGCATATCTTGGGCATGCAGTGTTCAGGTGGAGGAAGGGCCTGAAGAGTCAGACTCTGATAGTTTCTTTGTGTGAATATAACACACCCATTGCCATAGGTGATATAGGTTTCAGCATTTTCAGTAGCACCGGTGGCCTTTTCAAGATCCCATGTGCCTGAAAGAGACTTGCCTTCATAAATGCCTTGATCGTGCATTCAAACGGCAATGTATAAATGTGAGTAAGTCAACATATAACAACATCTAAACATCTAAAAAAAAACCAACCCAGCAACCCAACTCAGACCTCCACCCCAACTTGCCCACCGTATCTTCCCAATTGTGAGGAAAGGAGGGAGAGGTGACAGACACAGCATTGAGGTTTGTCTTGCACTCTGAAACACCCAACTTTTGACCCTTCTCCCTCTTCCTTGACAGCTGCAAAGCACCGGCAGACTCCTGGAAGAGCAGCTGCCCGAGCTGATGACAGAATTGCTGGCGATCGCGCGTGACAAGATGTTGTGCCCCTCAGAGTCCATGCTGACCCGGTCTCTCCTCCTTGAGGTCATTGAGCTGCACGCCAACAATTGGAACCCCCTGACGCCCACCATCACGCAGTACTACAACAAGACAATCCAGAAACTGACAGCCTGAGAGGAAAATGGGAGGAAGGGATAGTAGAGAGCCAGGAGGAAGACACGCACTTTAAAAACACAGAGAGAAAGAGACAGACAAGGGGGAGAGAGAGAGAGAAAGAGGGGGAGGAAAGATTTGGGAAGGAACTGAGCTACATAGTGACCAGAGAAGGGTTTGAGAGACCTTTTGTGGTCAGATACCTAAGAAGACAAACCCCAGCATGCTTAAGAATATGTTCATGGGGGCGAAGCATGTTTCTTTTCAGCCGTGTCCTCAAGTGCCGTCGTCGCCACCCCTCTCCCCCTGCTGTGTTTTGTTTTAGGTTCCCTTTTTTTATTAAAACCATTGCTCATTCAGCTCCACATCCCGCCAGGTCATTGTTTGGGTTCAGAAAGAACACAACGGACCTGAATAGCAAGTTGGAGGGCCTGGCGGGCGGATGGCTTTCACAGCATTCTCCGGGCTCACACTGGCCAACTGGCAGGAGGCAGTGCACGGCAGATGTCTTTGGGGGGGACAAAGGCCGACACGTTCCACACCAGACGCTGGTAATTGACAGCTTTTGTCAAGCAAAGAGACCCCTTCTTTCCACCCCCCTACTCCATTTTCTTCCACTCCTCTTGTCTTCAACGTTTTGTCTCCTTTGCTGACCTCCCTCTTTGTTGCTTCTTATACTGAAACTTCATTCCAGATTAGACATTCAGAGGGAATATATATTTCTCTCTTCTTCTTTTTTTAATAGAAAAGTTGCACTGGGCATTGGGTTTTTTTCTTTGTTGATTTTTTATTTTATATACATATATCTTATATACTCATGGATGGATTAATTGCTATGGAGTTTTTAACAGCAAAGATAATGTTGTGATGTGAGGTTGCGGTAGGTTTTATTGAGGATTCCAAAGTAGGGAAGCAAAATCCAAAAGCCACTTCAGAAGTATTAAAGCCACAAAATATCTTGGCAGTGGCTTATAATTAACAATCTGATGCTATGCTGAGTTCAGTGGGACGTCCTCCCATATAAAAAGCAAATTCTAGATGTTGGGAGTTTTGTTAGGCTGGTTTCATAGAGCCAACATGTCACATGTCAGCATCATGCACAAGTGTAAAAATCACCTATGTATATAAGCATCTTGGATGCATTATGCAGGTACATGATTTCCACATGTTACCTATGTGCAACACACTGATGTTTCTCAAAGTGGTTACAAAGTGTGGATGTGCCTGATTTCTATGTTGGAGTGTGGCTTACATGGAATTTGCGCGCTAGTTACTTTCAAGAACAATCAGTCTCCAGCTGATTTTATTGAATGTTTGGGTACCTTTTGGCATAATCCTTTTGTTGATTAAGAATGGCTTTATAATTACCCCCATAGTTGTAATTATACAGTCAGGTTGGACCCACAACATTTCACCTGAAAAATAATAGAGTGGGGTGGGAATTGAGAGTGAAGACTTGGAGTCTCTCTTTAGATGCTAGTAAATAGAAAGTGATATGTATGTGTGTGGTATTTAAAGTTTTGAACAGGGGTGGGAGAAAGGAAGGAAGGAAGGAAGGAGTTGGAGGAACAGGCTCCTGCCTAGCAAGATGATATTATTATCATCATTGTCGTCATTGTCATCGTCATCATTTTCATCATCATCATCCATTAATTGCATTAATTGTGACATGTTACAGAGGCATAGACTTTAAGATTAAGTGTGCCACTGGTCTTTTCCATCACTTTTTAAAATCAGTCAATAGTTTGCAGAACTAATAGGCCACTTAAAAGGATATACCTCATATGATTCTATACAAATGACATTTTAAGATGAGAAGCTTGACATGTTGAAGTAAGGTGAGAGGCACTGAGACCAGGTTTCAGTGAAGTTGCTTACACCATTGCTGAGTTCCTTTTAAAACCAGCACAGGCTGGAGAATCAGTAGCACCTGGCATCTTTAAGTAGATGGCATTTCAAGTAAGGCCTCCACCAGTGGTGATCCAAGTAGCTGTGAGGCATATGGTAGTTTCTTATTAATTGCATTTAGCAGCCCCCTATGCACTGTTGGAGGTGAGGGCACCAACAGCACATCTGCTAGTGATCTTGATTACACAGCACAGACTTTTTTTGTAAAGTTCAGACTAAAATCCAGATCATATTTGCCACCTTACTGAAAAGAAGCCATCAGCCACTACTTCTGGGCTGAGACTCCTCCTGTCTTTCTAGCCAGCATAATCAGTGGTGGGCAATGATGTGAGTTGTAGTCCAAAAGTACTTGGAGGGCCACAGCCATCTACCCCAGCTTTTAGCAATCTCCTTCTTTTCCTTTATCCAGTCCCGCTTTTAAGCTGTCTAACTTTATGGCCACCACCTTCTGGCAATGAATCTGCTATATTCCTCTTGCCTGCTGCAAACCTACCACCAGGTTTTATTGTGGGGGCTTTGAGCACTGGAGCTCATTTCAACCATGGTGCTCCTTGAAGCACATTGGCTGCCATCCTGCATTGCAGTTACAGATTCATAATAGAGTTATGGATCTATAACTGCTCTGTATTCAGCTACACACTCGCAATTGTGGCGTTATTGCCATGATGGTAAATGCCCCTGAAACCCACCTTAAACTCCAGGGAGCCGCTCTGAATGATGGTGATCTGCAGTGTGGGTGAGTAGGGCACTTCAGGATGACATGGCTAGCACCCTACACGCCTGCAACACAGGCCTCCATCATGCACAGTGGCTCCCTGGAGTTTAAGGAGGGTTCAGGGGAGTCAATTCCTTAAGTCATTTTTAGCTACATTTCTGTAGTTACAAATGCAATGCAGGATCTCTGCCATTATCAGCATCCCCATCCTCCCCTGTTACCGAAGAGCAGGAGTTGGCAACACCCAGGGGCCAGATTTCCACCCAAAGGAGCTACCGGGGGCTGCTGTGACTTCCCCAAGTGAAAAAATCATGAAACTATGGTCTTGTCTATACGAGGGAGGGAAAATATGAACACATCTGAAAAGGCAGACATTTGCAATGATTCAAACTGTTTACACTGCCAAAGAGCCCCCCTAAACTCCGCATGATCAAGCCAGCTGACTGCCGCGAGTGATTTACTTGTGATTTTAAATCTGCCATTTTAAATGTGCTCATCCAGCCAATCAGATTGCAGTGCCTGTTCATATATGTGTGAATGTGAGTGATCAAATGGTGGCACATTCGGAAGTCATACGGAGCTTTTCAGAAAATCCGTACAAAGCCCCGGTCGCAGTGCACACGGACTTTGTGGTGGATTTGGTTGCCCCCCTTCCAAATGACACGTATTTGTGTGAATAATCTTTTGAATGGATCACCAATCTTTCACATTGCGTACGTATTATTTTGACTGTATAGACAGGACCTGTAAATGGCAAAATATCTACTTCCAGTTTTGGTTTTTTGAAAAAAAAATTAGAAATATTTAGAAGGTGCATGGGGCAGCCATGGAGGTTAACAGCAATCCTTTGGGGCCCAGGGACCACAAAAACAACCTCAGAGGGCCACAGGTAGCCTATGAGCTACTTGTTTCCCACCTCAGCCCTCTTTGCGGAATAGGTCAATAAGAGAAACTCTTCTATTACATGAATTGAAAAAGAAGCAAGCAACTTTGCTGGGGGAGAAACCTCACTTGTGAATAAAGCAAATCACACCAGCTGGGGTAGAGATAGCATCCTTAAATATTTGCAGGTCATCGTAAAATCATAGAGTTAGAAAGGACCACAAGGGCCATCTAGTCCAACCCCATCATGCAGGAATCCACCATTAAGGTACCCCTGAGAGATGGTCATTCAACCTCTGCTTTAAAATCTCCAAAAAATGAGAGTCTACTACCCTCCAGGGCACTCTTGAACAGTTCTTATAGGCAAGAGGTTCTTTCTAATGTCTTGGTGGAACCTCTTTTCTTGTTATTTGAATCTGTTGGCTTATGTCAAGCAGTGTTGAAGTCACTTGCAGAAAACCCCAGATTCTCAGACCACTCGCTTATAAAAAAAATTGTTTGTCTTAGCTGTATGTAAAGATAAAACTGAAGTGAGCGAATACATACACAAAATGGCTTGTGATGGGTATGTACAAAAACATTACTCTGGGCTTTCAGTTTGACCTGTGTGAAATATTAAGTATGGGGAGTAGGGAAAAGAAAGAGGCCTACTATAGCACAACCCAATATGTTATTGCCTTTTGAAAGCCCTACATTTTCACATAATCACTTGCAATTTTCTTGGAGCATGAAAAGGAAAAGACAACCCACATGACAGTAATTCTGTGAAAGTGCTTTGCTGCCGCCAGCCATGAAAGTGTTGGACAAAGATGGCCTTTAATAGAGGTTGCTTTTGAGGAGCAGCCACAGTCCCAAATACACAGGCTTAATGGATTTGGTCTTATTACTTTTTTCTTTAGTGCTGGGGTTTCTCCTAGCCTTCGTTGGATAACGCCTATGATCAGCTAGAGATAGTGCCACCCGCTACCCTTTCATGACTGTAATCTATATGCAGCGTCCTTTAATTTCATGCTTTTCAACCACTGACTTGTTTATATAATGTGGTGCCCTGATTATTCCACTCATCTGTGGAAATCTAAATGTTGGTAAAATTATAAACCACCTCTCCCCTGCTCTTTGGTTTTCAACAATACATATTTCCAATTAGAACTTGGAATTGCTACATAAAATGGCTGGTGCGTTAGGCGTTGGCCATTACTCTGTCATTTGAAACTGTGTTAATGCTAGCGCTGCAGTTTGGGGTTATGTATCAGTAGAGAAAGTCTATTGAAAAAGTGAAAGATCCCCAACCCCAAAATGAAATTAAAAAATTAATATTTGGAAACTGGCAAATGCAGTACACATAAAATAATATGTTTAATTTTATTTATACAATATAAAAATAATATTTGAAAGGATGTCATATTGAAGATGGAGCAAGCTGTCAGTGTAGATGAGCCATAGGACATGGATGCAAACTACAGGAAAAGAAATTCCGCCTAAACATTAGAAAGAACTTCCTAATGGTAAGAGTTGTTTAACAGTGGGATGTGCTGCCTTGGAGTGTGGTGAAGTCTCCTTTGGATGGTTTAAAACCAAAGCTGTATGGCCATCTGTCAGGGATGCTTTGATCATGATTTCCTGCATGGCAGGGGGTTGGACTGGATGGCCCTTGTGATCTCTTCCAACTCTTATGATTCTATGTATTAGCAGATACACATAACAAATAATCAGAATACATCCCAATATCTATATAGATATATCCCATTAATGTTATTGTTATAAGCAAGGAAACTTGGGTTAACCCAACAAGTAATGTGTTAAAAGCAAATGTTACTTGTAATACTTTGTCTCTGAGCTTTTCTTATGATAATGCCTCTTTAAAAACATTTAGCTCATGTTTGATTTTGGTGTGACTGGTTACCCCAAAGGGGAATGCATTCCTTCATCTCTTAGTCATGAGAGTCAAATGGATCCTATATTACAACAGTAGGGGCACATCTGACTTGCCAGATGCTGTGCAGTTTTCCAGATGTTGTTAGACTGTGGTTGCCACCAGCCCTAGCCAGGATAGCCAATGCTAAAGAATGCTGGGATTGCAGTCCAAGAGGATCTGGATGGCTGCAGTTTGCCCATTCCAGCCGTAGACGGACCAACAGAGGAAAGCTTCTGTCTTCATGATTTTCCTCAAGGCATCTTCATGGAAGTTGTTAGAAAGGGAATGCTGCAGTGGCAGAACACTAGGCTGATTCAGCCATATGGGTTCTTACATATTTGAGATGTGTGCATCAAGTTCAGTGTAGGCCAAATGAGCCACCCCATTGTGCACATGCAGATTTGGATCCACTGCAATTGAGGGTCTCCTCTGATACATTGTACTATAGTCACTTTCCCATCCCTGCTGCCACTTGCCACCCTATGAGAAACTTCTCCAGAAGATTGGGGAGGACCCCTTAAAGAATGGGAGATGGGTTGTTTAAAAGAGGAGGGGCTCATTCAGAACTGGGTGAAGGTCTACCCAATTTTAGATGACTTCTCCAGGACCCCTGTGCCTCATCCCAGATTGTTCAGGAAGAACCCCCAGGCTTTCAGAGAATCTGCCTTAAAGTAACTCAGATCCATATCTAAGCCAGTGTCATTTCACACAACATCATAATATCTGTTAGAAATCATAGCTTAATAGGATTCTCAGTCTGGCAAGCAGGTTATCCCAGGAGTTGTCTAGATGGTGAAAATAATCCTAATAGAAGTTTCAGGGAATACCTTTTTGTCCCAATGAGATTCCACTGTGATTCACTGTATTTGGAAGGAGGAGAGCAAAATATCCACGGGAAAAACCTTTGTTGCTTTTCCCAAAGTTTTTTAAATGTGTGGGAATGCGCATTAGCACTCATTTGGACAATTGATTTGAGATGCTGCGCATTCTCAGAGAGGAGCAGAAGTGGACAGTAGATTGGTTGGACATGCGCAGGGCCGGCTTGCCGGCAAGAGAGTGGCCAGAAGTGCCATTTTGGATTTTCGCGTTGCCGATCATGTGCTTTTTTGATGCTCCAAGGCAATCAAATACCTTTTTTAAGCAGAAGGTTGCATTTGTGCACCTTTGCTTTGAAGTTAAAAAAAAAATACTGTGTAGCGGCGACAATGTGTGGAAAAAAAATAACACGCTAATTTACCCGACCACCATCATGAGTCACAGGCATGTGCACTTCAAACGCGGATAGTTTCACATACTATCGATTTTGCCAAAAGACAGTGGAGACAAATGAATGCTGCTGTGAATTCATGATAATGCACAGGAATCCTCTCGTCTAGGCAAGCCCCCAGACTATGGCTGCTGATGTACTGCAGAAATAATCCAGTTTGACATGGCTTTAACTGCCATGGCTCAATGCTATAGAATTCTGGGATTTGTAGTTTTGTGAGATATTTGGCCTTCTCTGTCAGAGAGCTCTGGTGCCACAACAAACTACAAATCCCAGGATTCCATAGGATAAACCAAGATAGTTAAAGCAGTGTCAAGCTGCATTATTTCTGCAGTTTGTCAGGAGCCTGTCTTCCATCAGTGAAGGATTTGCTCTTCTCAATCCACCTGGCACTCCTGCTTCTACTCAATATTCTCCCAAGGAGATTTTGCAATCTTCTGATAATTTTTAAAGAACGTTAATGCTTACAGTGGAAACTGTGTGTCTGTGGGAGGTTTTAATCAAAAGTGATCACCAAGTTATTTTTCCACCCCTGAGAAACCATTGCTCCTGTTTTTCATCTAACGTCTAATTTGGCCCTAGAATTAAGTCATAAAAGGTAGCCAAGGAGAAGGACAATGGATGTACCACTTAATGCATTTGAAGTTGCAGTTCAATTGGAAATGCTTTCACAAAGCTACATAATTGTGCACCAAACATGAGGAAGAAAAGAAAGACATGTAGACAGTACATCAGAGCATGCCTTTGTCAAGGGCTACACAGTCATGAAACAATTTCAGCCTCCTGTCTTGAGTCTTGTTTCCTCTCATTACCATTTGGGAATCAGATTAAGATGGATTCTTAGATGCCCCATTACTAGGGTGCCTATGTACAGATGTGGAACGTGCTAGGCAATGGATCAATTAAGAGGCTGTAGAAAAGCTGTGGAAGAACAGAATTGGCTGGATATTCTTTAGCAAGTCAGCTTTTGCCCAGACAGAACTTGGAAGAGTTGTGGTTTTGGATTACAAGACCCAGGAGATTTTCAGATGGGAACGAAAAAAGTGTTCCTGTCCTACAATCTCATTTCCCGTCCCTCTCTGGTCCCTGCCATGGCACGATAACCCAAAGTTTCTCACCTACCTTTCTCTCTCATCCATGATTGCCCAGGAGTGAATGGAACTCAAACGGAGCTCCATTTACTTCCTGGTTTGAAATCCCGCCCCTTCTTGTGAGAAGACGAGACCGGAGGAAATTCAAAAATTAAAAGCAAAGTAAAAGGCAGAAAGTGACAGCAAGCACAAAAACACACTTAAAAAAAAAAGTAACCTGGGGAGGGTACACAAAAGTGTGTCACTTCCCTTGTGCCCCGATCGCACCCAGAAGTGTTCTGGCACGGACCTCCCACTGACGCTTGCATCGCGCCAGTGTAATGGGGCACCGTTTCAGTTGCACGACATTCCATTACAGAAATGGAACGGGGATCCATTGACAGCTTAGCCATCAATAAAAAGAAGTGCTGGTGGAACAGCAGCCAAACGGGAGCATAACGAGATGGGAATGACGTCAAGCCCTTTAGCGATCTCCTGGCATCATGGTAACGCCATATTTAGAGCGTCTGAAAATCTCCCCAGACTCTTTCAGCCAGTATAAACAGGGGGCCTCTGGGAACTGTATTCCAAAACTTACCCAAGTAACTTTCCCAAGCTTTGTCCTGGGTCCAGTCCTGATTAATTCCAGGGAGAGGGGTGACTACAAACTCATTTTTCTCAAGGTCGTATTTGGAGTTTTGGAACTATGAGGTTTTTAAACAGAGGCCGGATGGCTATCTGTCGGGAGTGCTTTGATTGTGTATTTTTTCTTCATGGCTGGGGGTTGGACTGGATGGCCCTTGTGGTCTCTTCCAGTTCTGTAATTCTGTGATTCTATTATTCCACTTTAACTGTCATGACAACATCCTGTGGAATCCTGGGGTTTGTAGTTTGGTGATGCCCTAGAGTTCTTTGGCTGAGAATTCTAAGCACTCCTCCATAAACAGCAAATCCCAGGATTCCACAAGATGGAGTCTAAAGTGGAATATCAGTAAGCAAAGGGATCTTGTAGCACCTTTGAGACTAACTGATTCCTCCATATATCTGAGGAAGTAGACCAAGTATATGAAAGTTTGTCCTGCAATTTCTTTTTCTCAGCTAGGCTCAAGGGTGCTACAAGATTACCTTGCTTACGGATATTCCAGACTAACACAGCTGTGTCTTTGAATTCTGAAGTGGAATGATAGCATTGTAATTTTACTATAATTTTATAGCATGAAAGTGTCCCAGGGCAATAGCTGAAAAGAGTGGAGGGCATATTTTGCCCCTACTGTAATATGTAAATGCATTGCTTCACATTTCTTTGTAGGAGTGAATGCCAACCATTGACTTATCCGGGATGCTATAGGGCTGTTGGCTAAGCTTGGTCTCTGTTTCCCCTGCAGATACTCTAGACACTCATCATAAACCTGCTCCTAATTACATAGTCCTTGCCTAAGTCTAGTTTCTTGGTGATGCTGGAGTGTGGCAGCATGTGGGGAGCTGTCTTTTATATAGGGGGTAGGAGTGGAAGTACCATGGTGAAGGAGAAAATGAGTGGTTGGCCTTCACTTTTCCATAGCAAGAATGAATTAGCACTTAAACATACTGCAGTGGATGACTTCTGGGGATGGGGGGGAGGTGGCAATGGGAGAGTTACAAGGATTTTTTTTCTCTTTTTGTAAACATTTTTAGTGCTAGCTTTCTTAAATTGATTTAACAAACCTTGGAAATTCCATCTAGTGTAATTTTAAGGTAATTGTGGTTTTATTCTGAATGCTAATCTGGAATGGAGGCCATCCTTTGTTCTCTTCTCACAGTTGTTCTCTGCAGTGTCTCAAAAGAGTCTACATATACTCTGTGTTCATTATCTACTTTTCTAAGACCAGCCAGTGTTCATCAGCTGAACCTTAGAATGTCTTTAGCCATCCTTTTTGTTCAGCAAATGGAAATGGGGTTTGCATAAGCAGGTAAAAGGGTTGATTGCATACACTTCTGAAAGATGTTATAGAGATATTCTCACAATCCAAGACATATATATATATTATATATATATATATATATATATATATATATATATATATAGTACTGGGTTAATTAACTTGGTATGCATTATGATTTAGAATCTGTGTTCAAGTCTTTTAATATTCCTTGGTATGAAAGGGGAATAGGGATCCTTCCCCCTTTTTAAAAAAAATACTATGCTATAATAGGCACACTGGATCAGCCACACAGACATATTTACCACAGCTAGGCCAACTTTTTCAGAGTACACATGGTCCATGCATGAGTTGTAGCAATTTAACCCCCTTTTAGCCAGTGGTGTAGTGGAGCCAGGGCTCACAGGGTCACAATGCTGGGACTTGGAGCAATGACATTATTTACCAGTCTATCCACCTACCTCTCCTTTCCTGTCTCCCTCTGAATTTAGCTGCCTTCCTCACAATTGTTAGGGTAGCAGTGGATTTTTCCAACCACATTACAGTGTTGTGAGCTGTCCCTTCTTTAATACATAGTATTCAAGGAAGGCTTGGTCATGTATTCGCAATTAGGATCCATTGGCTTTACAAGACACCTGCCCCTGCTAGAGATGGAAAACTGCCAGAATCAGTTTGTTGGTTCAGGTCCAGAGAGCTTTCCTTCATTTTGGTGCAATGCCATAGCATCTCTCAGGAGGAAACACAAATAAGAGACTCCTCTAGTGCAGTCCTAGTCCCTTTAATTTAATGGGACTTACTCCAGGGGCCTTTTCACACTACAACTATAGCACTATGATTCAACTTTAGCTGCCATGGTTCCATCCTATGGAATTCTGGGATTTGCAGTTGAGGGAAGAGAGAATTCTCAACCAGAGAGCTCTCCTCTTAATGCCTCACCAAACTACAAACCCCCAAATTCCATTGGATGTTGCTATAGCAATTGAAGTGGAATCACCCTGCTAGAATTACATAGAATGAAAGGCCCCAAGGTGAGTGAATATAAGATAACAGCCCTTCTTTTTGTTGTTGTTTTTTTCTCTTACTGAAATGTTTAGCAAAGGTTTCCAGCACACTGTGATTAACTCACACGCACTAAGATGGGATAATTTACTCCCCTGGAGCCATGTATTGTTGCAGAAACCACACACGACCTGACCTATAATGTAGGTGTTCTATGACATTGTCACCTGCACAGTCACAAATAGTTTCCCCAAACGTCACACTTGCCATTTACGGGCTACCCCCCATCCTACAAGCAAAACCGTCTAGAAAAACACAATCCCAAGATTTTTGCTATTGGAGTACTTTTTTGACCTAGCCAATATAACATAGTAGGACGAAAAATATCCCATGCCATTTTTTTGGCAAACTCTCAATGCCACAAAACACAAAAAGTGACATGCTTTGGTGGTCAGTAGTTTGGCCCCATTTGGGCGAACTTGATTGTGCCCCTCCCCCAATGGAATGGGAAATAGAAATTCATGGGCTCAAGAAATACCTGACAATTCCCCATGTTTCCCCCCCCCTATTTTATTTTGGGAGCATCTGCACTACGCAATTGTAGCATTTTGATCTCACTTCAACTGCTATGGTTCCATCCTATGGGATCCTAGAATTTGTAGTTTGGTGAGAAATTTAAATTTCTTTGCCAGACAGCTTTGAACACTCTGCCAGAGACTTGGGTGAAGTGCAATAGAGAGTTCTGAGTCTCCTCCCAAGCTACAGTTCCAAGGTTGCATCGGATGGGCCTGTGGTACGGTAGTTAAGAGTGGGATCAAAGTGGCTTAATTCTTCAGTGTGGATATTTAGTTCTTCCCACCCCCGCTGTGTGTTTTCTAGCTTTGCATCCTTGGGTAGAACACACCTGATTGTACACAAACACCTCTTGGGACATGGAGCATTCATTACATGCCACAACACATTGGAATTTTAATGGGGAAAAGTCACACCACAATTCATACAATTTAAGGTGTGTGTGTTATTAATAAAATCCTAGTGCATGAGAGTTAAATTCCAGTAGCAACAAGAGCCAGATGGATCTGCATATATGCCCCATAGTCCAAACACTGACCAAAAAAAGTGGTTAAAGACATGTTTCCTCCAGTGCTCATCTTGGCAACCTCAAATTTACCTATTTTTCATCGCAATCCTTTAAAACAGGCTGTTTTAAGTATGCCTATACAGTAATTACAGCCTTGGTTCTTATCCCCCCTGTGGATGTATGTCTGTTTTTATTGATAGTATTATTATCATTATTATTTAATGCTAACCATTTTTCTTAAATTGCCTAATCCTTTAATGCTTCATATTCTGGGATATATCTAGGCTCTTCAGAACAAGTTAACGTTTAAGCTGTCAAAATCCTGTGTCAAAACCCAGAATGAAGCAGTGGCTTCTTTTTAGAAGATAGACTTGTGCTAATTATGATTTTTTTAATTGCAAAAATGTATTTATTTTATTTGAAAACCAACATTTAATTTAATCATTTATCATTTTTGTTGTTGTTGTTTTTTAAGTGCTTTTGTTTAAAAAAGATTTAAAAGGGAAAATAAGAAATCCGGAAGGGGGGGAGACTTAGATGATTGTAAAAAGGGGAGGGCGGGCAATGAGAAAGGCTCCCATCATTTTCAACATTTAATAGACTGTTAAGGGAAGGGAGAGGAATATTCTTCATGGCAATTCAGTTTTGTTTATGGAACATCCCGAACCGCTGTATGCTATAAAATACATCATCTGAGTAATAAAAGTTTCAAGCTCTATGGTTTGCCATCTGTCTTGATATGTGGTATCAGTTCTGGTGGTCTGAAAGTACTTACTTATTTAGTTTGGCTTGGGATGAAGCATAGAACAAAGGAAAACATTAATTCCAGCCTCCTCGCCAAAAAAACCTCCTGCGTCTGGTTAAAACCATAAAGGAATGATTGAGAGTTTTTCACTTTAAAAGCTGAAAGAACAAACTGTATTGTGTCTTGTTTATATGTCTGATCTGACTTAAAACATCATCTTATATCACTTTCTTCAGGGGCTCAGCACTCATTAAAAGCCAATACAAATAACTTGACACAAACACCCCATTTACAACAATCCCATTCGTTTCCAATGAACAATGAAGTCTTGTCACCCAGCTAAGCAACCTTAGGCTGCGATCCAGAGCTTTAGACTATAACCCTATAGCAGGGAATAAGTCCTGTTTAAGTCAAAGGTACCACTAGGTGACCTTGGGCAAGTCACACTCTCTCAGCCTCTGAGGATAGCAAAGGTGACCCCCACTCTGAACAAATTTTGCCAAGAAAGCCCTGTGATAGGTTCACCTTGGGGATCTCCATAAGTCATAAATCACTTTTTTTTAATAATTCCTTTTTATTTATCAAAAAACAGTAGAATACAATTGAACATGTCCATTTTGTAGTTACAAGTCACTAAAAAATGTCAGACAGTAATAGTATTTTTATACATAAAAAGGAGAAACAGAAGAAAAGAAAGGAAAAAATAATCCATTATATATAGAACAAATTAAATATACTCTCCTAGAAAGCAGTTCTGTTTGGTCATGAAAATAGAGGTAAGCAGTTTTTATGCAATATAGTTATGTAATGGTCTTTGAAAGGGTTTGTACTTCATTCAGTTACGACATCATTACACAAATTCTCGTGGTAGGCAGATGGGGCTTGCTGGGCTATATTGCAGTTTATGTAATCAATCATCGGAAGCCATTTTTCTGCAAATGGTGTCTTTATGGGGTATCCTTGAGATATCTTAGTTTGTTCCTTAAGCTTTTCCATTAACCAAATTTTCCAGAACCTCTTCCACCATTTTCCCATCGTAAAATCTCCCGTTTTCCAATTTTGCGCAATTTCTAATCTTGTTATTGCCAACAAAAATTGTATCAGGTCTCTGTGTTTCACTGTGGTATTTTGATCAGTGAAAAGGGAGAGAAGTGTTATACTAGGGGTTATGGAAATGGTTTGCTTCATGATCTGAGAAATCAGCCTAAGTACCTCAGACCAGAACTTCTGGACCAGAGGGCAATGAAACCACATGTGGAGATATGTGCCTTTGTCCTTGCAGCCCCTCCAGCAATTGGGATTACTACTTTTGGTGATTTGAGCCAGTCTGTGGAGTGTCAAATACCACTTATAAACCACCTTAAGTGTGTTTTCTTGTATTATGGCTAGACTTTTCCAAAATGTTGAGGATTTCCAGATGTTTGACCAATCCAGATCGCTTAAGGGGTGCGCTACCTCAGTTTCCCACGCCGATTTGAATCAAATGGTCTCCATCATTGTGGGTTCTATCATAAAGTTGTATATAATTGCCATGTGGCCCTTGACCTGATTGGTAGAGGGCATACGTAAGTTGTCAAATTTCATTAGAGGTCTAGGGGCAAAGCCCTGATGTTGTATGTGGGATAAGAAATGCACAATTTGGGTGAGTTGAGTCATAAATCACGTGAAGGCACACAGCAACAAACTCTGAAGACATGTAGAGGGTTGTGCTGTAGTCTGCACTTCTTATCACACTTCCAATGTGGTAAGCTCCTCTGAACCTGGGTGGCCAGAGTGAAAACTGGAAAGGGCTGCTGTACCTTTAATGGTTGTGTAGAAGAGGAAATTTCAGCACATGTTGCTTGTCATGCAAGCAACACCTGCTGAAACTCCCTCTTCTACACAACCATTAAAAGTGCAAGAGTCCTCTCTTGTTTTCAATCTGGCAAGTGTACCTGCATGGGAGCCAAAGTTGGACTCCACACCTGCCACAATTGCCCACCCCTGCTCTAGAGCATTCCTAAATCCCACCTCCAGTCTTGGTGGACATGTCCAAAGATGAAGAACACTCATTTACAAAGGGCTCTAATATCTGCTGTGTCTGCTGCTAGGACAGAGCAGATGGCAGCCCACAAATGGGGCAGCTGATCTCCCTAGTGGTGGATCCATGTGATCCCACCCTCAGCCCTTGCCCACTGAACAACAAAGACTTGGCAGTTGGAATCCCATTCCCAGTTCCATCCCAGTGGGGTGGTGAATCCACTCTGAGTTTTATTTTTATTTTTTTTAATGTTTTAAAATTTATTTATATGTAGACATAAAAGCACTCATCACTTATCATACAGCATTTAACATCACAAAGTATCTACAACTCCTTAGACATTCTCCCCCTCCCCTAACCCCTATCTCTCCCTCCCCAAACCTCCCACCCCATACTACTTATTCTGTTTAGCATTTATCATTTTAACCATATCGTCTTCCCTTGGATCAACATACCAGCTATTATTAAACATTTATCAACCCTCTTTTTACCATTTTAAAGGGGTATATATCCCTCTATTTTTTAATATTTACCACTTCTTTAAATTTGATTCTTCTGGCACATGACATCTACTCTGGAATAATTCATTATCTCCATAGATTTTTAATTTTTAAAACCTAAAGTCATGCTTTCACCATATTTACATTGCAAATATTCCCATAATTTTTCCAATCCTTTACAAACTTGTTATTTGATTTTCCTTTCAGCATATATAATTTATCCATCTCAGCAATTTCCATTATCTTTCCCAGCCATTCCTCTTTCTTTGGTGTTTCACCATTTTTCCAGTATTTCGCTAGAAGAATTCTGGCAGTAGTTATCATAAACCAATATAATCTACCACATTCCTTTTCCCTTTTCTTATCAAATGGGGAAATCCCTAAGAGGAAAAACTCTGGTTCAAATGTAATCTCTCACCTCAGTATTTCCTGAAATAAAGATCTCATCTCATACCAGAATTTTTCCACCTTTGGGCATCTCCACCACATATGAAAAAAATTTCCAACTGCTTTTCCACATTTCCAACAAACATTATTATTTGTTTTAGAAATTTTTGCAAGCTTTTCGGGTGATAGATACCACCGATCCACTCTGAGTTTTAGACTGTACAGTTGTCCCTCCATATCCACGGATTTGGTATCCACGGATTTAAGTACTGACGGCTTGAAAATATTCTTTAAAAAATAATCCAAAAAGCAAACCTTGATTTTGCCATCTTATATAAGGGACACCATTTTGCTATGCCATTGCATTTAATGGGACTTGAGTATTCATGAATTTTGGTATCCAGGGGGGGTCCTGGAACCAAACCCTATTGAATATGAAGGGACAACTGTACTTTGAAGGAGCTCTCCAAAGTGCTGAACCCTATCCCCAAAGCAGGTTTTGAAGAGCTCCTTTCATTTTTGACTAAAACCCAGTGTGGATTCTTCACCCCACTGACATGGTACTCACCAGCCATCAGTACTTTTTCCTGGATACACATACATGATCCTGTTGGGAAAACACTCAGAAAAGTAGCATGTAGGAAGCCATGTTCAGCCTGATCTAGCCTTCTTCCCATCAGGATATTTTCTATGAATACAGAGGATTTTATTTTTCCTCACCGGGAAACATTCAAAAACACATACAACCCAAGAACGTGTGTTGTTGTTGCTGCTGCTATTGTTGTTGTGTGCCTTCAAGTAATTTCTGACTTATGGCAATCTATCATGGGGTTTTCTTGGCAAGGTTTGTGCAGGGGGGGGATTGCCTTTGCCTTCCTCTGAGGCTGAGAGAGTGTGACTTGCCAAGGTCACCAAGTGGGTTCCCATGACTGAGTGGGAATTTAAAGCCCAATCTCCACAGTCTTAGTCCAATGCTCAAACCACTACACCACGCTGGCTTCCTGAAAAGGTACAGCCCAGGAAATACATAGATATGAGTGATACAGCAGGCCCAATGCCATCTCTTCCACTTGAGTATCCTTAAATAAGTCACCAGGTGCATTTTTCTTTTAAAAAAGCAGACTTTGTGCATGCAAAAATGCAGCATTCTTTTTTTATATTTATTTTATAAATATTGAAAATACATATAATAAGAAAAAACAAGAAAAGAAAGAGACTATATATACACACAAGAAAGAAAAATTACAGAACTATGAAACAAGAAACATATAAACTAAATTAAATTTTAACACAATCATCTCTACACTAGATACAAATAATATACATACCTACATATACATACATACTAAAAGACAACTTCCTAGTTTCTTTCTTAAGTAGATTTTTAAAGTTGCTTATTAGACCCTTTTATCTAGTCTACAAAAAAATGCAGCATTCTTGAAAAATGAAAAAATGAAGCATTCTTAAATAAAGGGTTTTTGTGTGGTTTTTTAAAAAAATATATATTGATGAGTCCACATGGCACTGAGTTGTATAAAAAGGAAACACTACCATTGCAGCAGCTCTGAAAAATCCTTGAGTCTCTGTGTTGCTTCCTTTCCATGCAACAAAGAAGGGACATCCAACACTTGCATCCTTTTGTTTCTGTCAGGCTTTGCCCCCTCCCTCATCTCCTCCCCCCAACCATGTTGAAATTAGTACCTTTTCTACACACTGGCCCCCAATGGGCCACCAGCTGCATGGGATCTGCCTGCAAAATAACACAGCTGGATTGAACAGAGAGGGTGGCACGCATTAAGCTGTGTTAAGGCCAATGAGCTATTTTGGGAAGGGGGAAGGCTGTATTTTATCCTCCATATTCCCTCCTCTCCTCCAAACAGCTAATGAATACAACTGGAAACTACCCACTATCGTGAAGCCAACTCAATAGCTGATAAGAAGCCTGGCTCGGCAACAACCCAGTTGAAAAGCACAGTACCTGGTGTTGCCAGTAGCAGTCCTACAGGGTCAGAAGTACACACACAGAGAGAGAGTGCAGAACGAAGAGGCAGTCCAAGGTCAAAAGGGTTCCGGCAGGTGGGTCAACGAAGGCAGTCCAAGGTCAAGATATCCAAAGTCTCAAAATAGCAAGGTTCCAGAAGAGTCACAGGCAAAGGCTTCCTCCAGGTAACACTGACTGCTTGAAACAAGGAACTCAGCCTCCCCCAGCTGCTTATGTTGGCCCAGCTCCCACTCCCAGCTGCGGGGTGATTGATGAGCTTCTGTCTTTTAATCTCTGGGAACGACGCAGCCACGCCTTCTCTGCTCTCCTTTGGCTAAAGGTAGGTACCTGCTCTTCTACCTCTTGCTCTTGCTCCATTATGTCTCCCAGGCTTGGACCCTGAGCTGGGGGAGGGCTAGGCTGCTGAGCCCTGGGCTCTTCAGGGCTAGACTCAGACTCAGCCAGCTCTTCTGCTACTCGCTCAGCCTCCTCACCTTCTGAGTCCTCAGAGTCCTGACTGACCATGACACCCACTCCCATTTACTGAGAGCAGATCACAAATCTAGACCAATTCTAGCTTCTTTTTTAAGGAGGGTGAATAGCATCATAACAATTTCCCTCCCCTCACATTCATACCACAAAGCAGTCCCCTCTGTCTTATCTCCAAGCGCCTGGAGGTACGCTATGAAACAACAAAGGAGATGGCCTTTTGAGTAGTGGCACCACAGTTCTGGAATGCCCCTCCCCAAAGGATATTTACCTCCCCGAAGGATGTTTACCACATTAAAAACATTACTAGAATTGGAATAGGGCAATGCTACAGTTAAATAACTGCCTTTCAGTTAAAGACAAATGAGGCCACCAATTTGCATACAGAATTATAGAATTTTAGAGTTGGAAGGGACCAAAAGGGCTATCTAGTCCAACTAATTTGTATGTAGAACTGCAAAATTAGAGCTGAGATCCTGCATTGTGAAACATAGCTATGGGATGTAACTACAAACAGGACCAGTTTAAAGAATTTTGGGGGGCCCTGCAATGCTTTATTTTGGGGGGCCCATATGTTTATCTCAGGTCAATGTAACCTAATTCAACCTAAGCTATTCACAGTACAGGATATTCGGATTATTTCTAATAATGTTTTTTCAGGAGGAGGGTTAATACAGCCCCCACACACAATGATGGGGCCCCCTGAGGATGCTGACACCACTGGTGCCTTAAACCGGCCCTGACTACATAAGTCCAATGTCCAACCCCCGCCCACCTTTTATAAGTGGCAGCCATCCAGTCTTGGCAATCATCAGACAAATATCCAGCCATTTTCCTATAGCTGGACACAACAACAATAGCATTGATATTTCTATACCGCTTACCAGTGCTGAAGCACTCCCTAAGCGGTTTACAATGATTTTTTTTAGCTAATTGCCCCCAACAAGCTGGGTACTCATTTAACTGACCTATGGAAGGATGGAAGACTGAGTCAATCTTGGAGCCCTCTGGAATCAAACTCATAACCTTGTGGCTTGCAGCACTGGCATTTAGCCACTGTGCCACCAGGGCTCCCAGGACACAACAACAGGCATCCACAGGAACTTCCAAGCATGCTTCAGAGATCCCTGCAGATTATGCTTTTGCTCTATGCTCAGCTATAGGAAAATGACTGGGTGCTTGTCACTGCTCCTTGCATTTTTCACTGACCAGGAAATGTCCAGTTTTGGGGAGCTGCACCTGTGAAAAGGTGGGTTGGGGTGTTAACAATCAGTACTGAATACTGACCTGTGCTTGGATGAAACCGATTATCTAGACCCATTTCAAACTGGCTTTAGGACGGGATTTGGAGTTGAGACTGCCATGGTTGCCTTGACCAACGACCAGCGTCTAAATCGACAGGAGTAGTGTGACCCTGTTGGTGCTTTTAAACCTCTCAGTGGCTTTCGATACAATAGATCATAGCATCCTCTTGGATCGCCTGAGTGGGTTAGGAATCGGAGGCACTGCGCTCCAGTGGTTCCGGTCCTTCCTCTCAGGCAGGTCCCACAGGGTGCTGCTCGGGGACAGCTGCTCCAGCAGAAAGGAGCTTACTTGTGGCGTTCTGCAAGGCGCCATCCTGTCCCCAATGCTGCTTAACATCTATATGAAACCGCTGACTGAGATTATTCGGAGTTATGGGGCTGGGTATTATCAGCATGCTGATGACACCCAGATCTATTTCTCCTTATCCCAATCGTTGGCCTCGAATTCCGATGGCGTCTCTCCTCTTAATGATTGTCTTAAAGCAGTAATGGGCTGGATGAGGAAAAACAGATTGAGATTAAATCCAGACAAAACGGAGGTGCTCACAGTAGCGACCCCAAAACCAGGAGTTGGGTTGCAACCTCCAGTCCTGGACAGGGTCACACTCTCCATTAAGGACTGTGTTTGCAGTCTGGGGGTGCTCCTTGATTCATTGCTTCAGATGACTAGTCAGGTGAATGCGACGGTCAGGAGCACCTGTTATCAGCTTCGGCTGATACGCCAGCTGTGCCCTTTCCTGGAAGTAAGGGACCTTGAGACTGTGGTGCACATGCTGGTAACCTCTCGTCTAGATTTCTGCAGTGCGCTCTACATGGGGCTATCCTCATGCTTGGTCCGGAAACTTCAGTTGGTACAAAATATGGCAGCCAGAGTGGTCTCGGGAACATCTCGGAGAGGCCATATAACTCCAGTATTAAAATCTCTCCACTGGCTGCCTATCAGTTTCTGGGCCCAGTATAAGGTGTTGGTTATTACCTTTAAAGCCCTAAAGGGCTTGGGTCTAACTTATCTTCAGAACCACCTACTCCCATACAATCCTCCCCACACACTCCGGTCCTCTGGGAGGAATTTGCTTCAGCCACAAAAATCTAGGCTGACTGCAACCTCCCAGAGGGCCTTTTCGGTAATCACCCCCAAATTATGGAATGGCCTGCCGAACGAGATCCATCAGATGATGAGCCTGAGTAGCTTTAAAAAAGCACTAAAGATGGATCTCTTTCAGCAGGCCTTTCCTAATTAAATCCCGGCCTCAGGAGCTCCTGGCCTCTTTTAGTCTGCTGGCTATTTATTATTTTTTTAATGTGATTTTAGATTAGTTGTTTTTAATTATATTGGTTTAATATCTTTTTATGGGGGAGGGTGGGGGTGGGCGGTGTTTAGGGATTTTAATCTGTATTGGTATTTTAATTTTTGTAAGCCATCCCAATTGTTTTTAACAGAGGGGCGGGGTATAAATAAATAATAAGAATAATAATTACTGTGCAACAACCAAAAAAGTGTACGTTCCACTTAACACCATTGTAATTCACCAGCATGGTGCAGTGCTTTGAGTGTTGAACTAGGACTCTGGAGACCAGGGTTCTAATCCCCACTCAGCCTTGGAAACCTACTGGATAACCTTGGGCAACTCCCTCAGCCTCAGAGGAAGACAATGGCAAAGCCCTCTTCACAAATCTTGCCAAGAAAACTCCATGATAGGTTCATCTTAGGGTCACCATAAGTCGGAAAATGACTTGAAGACACACAACAACAATTCAACAACAGGATCCCAGCCTAGAAGTGATTCCCCTGCTCAATCTAAACTAGTGTTGCCAAGTATGCCTTATTATAAGGGATGTCCTTTATTTGAGGTTCGGAAAGTTTGTCCCTTATAGAACTGGCAGGTGTCTTCTCTTTGAAGGCTGGAACAAGGTTGGAATAGACTGAACAAGATGCTAAAAAATCCTGTATTTTTTAGTGTGGGACCCTTTGTAAAGACAGAAGTGTGTGCATCATGTAATTTATGAATATGAACATGAGCATCATGTAATGTATGAATATGTTAATTTTACAGAGAAACACATGGCTAAGTTAATTGAAATCAATACTGTCCTTTCATTTGGTATTCACACAGATCACAAACTTGTTAACAACTACTTGCAGATTGTCAACCTTGCATGTCATGAATTTTGACTGTCTCTTATTGCTATTCTGAAAACCTGACAACACTAATGTAAAGCAAATTAAAATACATCCCTCCCATTTGAGGAAGGAATGGGCCAATCTGCTGTCCAGGTGCCACCTCTGAATGGACCACGTCAAGGTCTGTGATTTACCTCCTGATGATTCTTTAATGCCAGCAAGGCAGAAGAGAGAGAGAGAGAGAGAGAAAAGCAACATCCATATCCATTTCCTTCACATTGAGAGAGAGAGAGAAAGATGATTTCCCTCCCACTGTATATAATGGGAGGTGAGCATTTAGATCAGTTCTAGAGCTTGGATAATCTTCTCCTAGGCTGGGGGCATAGCAGAGGATACAGCATGTGCAGAAGTCATAGAATCATACAATCACTGAGTTGGAAGGGACCAGGAAGGCCATCTAGTACATCTCCCTGCCGTGCAGGAGCACACAACTAAAGCACTCCTGAAATATGCCCATCCAACCTCTAACTTTAAAGACCTCCATAGAGGGACAGTCCACTACCCTCTGAGACAAATCTATTCCCCTGTTGAACAGCTCTTGCAATCAAGACTGTCTTCCTAAAGTTTAGGTGGAATCTCTCTTCTTGTAATTTGATTCCATTGGTTCATGTTCTAGTCTCTGTAGAATATGTCTCTAGAGCATATGTCTAATATCTATATTTCTGACGTATACATAGGAATTACTTCAAGGTCCATCTAGTCCAACCCCCAGCCATGCAGGAATAAACAACTAAAGCATTCCCAGGAGATGGCCATCCAACATCTTTCTTGATCCTCCAGTGTCACATAGAGTCATTGAATCACAGAGTTGGAAGGGGCCTGATGACCCATTGAGTCCAACCCTCCGCTCAAGGCAGGATCTCCAGCTAAAGCATCCCCAGCAGATAGCTGTCCTGACTCTTTTTGAAGATATCCAGAGAAGAGACACCACCACCTCTCTAGGCAATTGATTCCAATGCCAAACTGCTCATTAGAAGTCCCTTCTAAGGTTCAATCAAAATTTACTCTTCTGTAACTTAAAACAATTAGACTTGGTCCTATCCTCTGGGGCAGCAGAGAACAGGCCTGCCCCCTCCTCTCTGTGACAGCCCTTGAGGGGTTTAAATAGTTCAGTCATATCACCCGAGTCTTCTCTTCAGCAGGCTGAACATGCCCAGCTCTTTATATGTTTTGTTCTCCATACCTTTTATCATCTTTGTTGCCTTTCTCTGGACCTTCTCCAACTTGTCTATATCCTTCTTAAAATGAGGAACTGAACACAGATGAGATCTGACCAGTGCAGAATACATATAGTGGGACTATTACTTCCCTCAACTTGGAAACTATGCTTCTATTAATGCAGGCTAAAATAGCACGTGCATTCTTTGCTGCAGCATCACATGGCTGGCTCATGTTCAATTTATGTTCAACAATAATCTCAAGGTCATGTCCCCAATCCAGCCACTTCTCCTTTTCTCCAATGCGATAGATCCAAAGTCAGATATACAACAGAAAGATCTGTTGGGGAAACTCAGGTGGATCCAAGCTCAAAGCCTAAAGCCACTATCCAGAAAGGGAGTTTCCATCCTTCCAATGGCCTGTGAGACACCATCTCAGGAACCATAAAAACTAGTGTACAGCATAAGGTGCTTTTGTGGGCATTTTTATTTCGTGTCTCATTTTATTCATTAAGGCTACAGTTTTCTGTTCTATTTTAGTGTTTTATGATATGAATAAACTCAGTCTGTTTTACAAATTGAACCCTTTGGCAGTCATATACAAGCACTACTTGAGTTTAGTGGCGTTTACTGCTAGGTAACCACACTTTAAAGTGTACAGTCATGACCCATAAAGGCAATTCTAAAATTGTATTAATGGTTTTGTTTGTTTGTTCTGTGTGTCTGCCTCTTATGATGGAGTTTTTATAACTGGAGTGAGAATAAATAATAGAACAGCAGATCAGATTAGATATAGATGTAGGTATAGATAAAGACAGAGACAGATAAGTCGCAGCAATACCGATCTTCCCGTGAATCTGGCTATGGAATCTTTTTGGCAACACAGGTAACAAGGCAGTCATGATGAGTTCTGCATTTTAATTTTTTCTACACACCGCTGGAACCAAGTATTTTACTAAACATAAAAAATAATAATCCTTACAGTTCATAATTTCCCTTACAGTAAACAAGCTACTCTACCCAAAGGTACTGCCTAGATAGCTTAGTTCACACACAACTGCCTAACTTGCCAACGCTCGAGCTGGGGGTCTAGTGTGGCATCTATATATATATATATAAAAAACACTTGGGTATGCTTCCATTCCCAGCGTGCTGATTGGCTGCTTAGGAAAAATACCCAATCAATTCCCTCCCTCCTCTCACTCCCTCAGCCAATCACCACCCACATGGAAATTCCCTCTCCACCTCACAATCCACCCCTGCCACTCAGTCTGCATCTATACTCGCAGCCGCAAAAGGGCCCCTCCCTCCTCTCACTCCCTCAGCCACTCTCCACCCACATGTAAAACAATGCAATATTTTTTTCTAAAATAATAGCATGTAGCTGAATGAACCATTTGAAAAACCACATGTAAAACACTGAATTTTTTTTTTTCACAATAATAGTGTGTAGCTGAACCATGTGAACCTTTCAAATCTACTATAACAGCATATGTTAACGCCGGGTACAACTAGTAATAGATACAAAGGCCTGAATCCTATTCTTTGTCCCAAATAGACTACTATTCAATCAGATGGTTGAATATTAAGTCAATACATAAATAAATCCAATGGATTCAATGGATCAACTTTAGTTAAGACTCACAATAGAACTGAGGTCTCCTTTTGACTCTCATGTACCCTCCAGTGGTCCCAACTTGGCAGGAACTGTCCATATTAATCTTCTGCCATCACACTTTCAGCTGCTTTTAAAATGTCCATCTAGATGGTGAAAATACTCCTCATATAATTTGAGAATACTTTATGTCCCAATGAGATCCCATGGTGATTAATCTTATTTGGGAGGAGGGCCCCTCAAAACTATGTGTTTTTTAATAATGCGTGAGAATGTGCATTAGCGCTCATTAGGACAACTGATTCATATCACTGTGCATTCTCAGAGAGGGTAGAACTGGAGAGCAGATTGGTCAGATGTGAGTGTGGGGTGAGCTTGCCGGCAAGGAAGTGGCCAGAGGTGCCATTTTGGATTTTCATGTTAGCGATCATGTCCTTTTTTCCTGCATTGAGGTGCCCAATTCATTTTTTTAAGTAGAAGGTCACACTTGCACACCTTTGCTTTAAAGTTAAAAAACCTTGTGCAGCGGTGGCAATGTGTGAAGAATAATGACACACTAATTTATTTTGCCACCATTTCATTCGCGGGCACGTGCACTTCAAATGCAGATCATAGTATCATTTTTGCTAAAAGGCTGTGGAGACAAAAGAACGCTGCTGCAGATTTGCAATAATACGCAGTAATCAGCATTATCTCCTCTCGTCTAGACAAGAACCCAATTTCTCTTCCCTCCTCTCACTTTCCCCTTCGTCCTCAGTTTACTTCAATTGCTATAAACTGAGTTCAAAGGCAACAGTAGTTTACAGTCACTTAGCTCAGCAGGGCAGAGGAGAAGAGGGAGTGTCTTGCCCTTCCCAGTAGGCTCAGACAAAGGCAAACGGCTGCAATCTCTCCTAGCTTGGGTGTCCTTCTTCATTAATACCTTTTACCATCGGAACCATATTCTGATGTTGCTTGGCTACACGTGTTCCAGTTTTCATCTGTGAAATGTTGGAGTGTATAGGAATGTATGCTGTCATGGTGTTAGCAGGAGTAGCTGCTGTTGTTGAGTATTTGTAAACCATTAAGATCAGAAGATTACAAAGCAGAGTGTAATTAATACATATAATAAACAATAAATATATATAGCTGCACACATAACCAATAGTGTTTGAAGATATTATCACCATTCCAAGTCCTACCTTTAGTACCAAGTCCAAAACTGCTTTATTACCTAAGGGCAGTACAGATTTGGCTGAGACAGTAGTACAGTATTACTTTCTGAAGTGCTTTCTATCTTCCTTGGTGTAAGAAGTACACAGAATGTAAGGCCTGGACACCAAGAAGTGGTTCTTTTATTTTCATAAACACTTTCTTATAGCTTTTGTCTCTTTTCTGCATTCTTTCCTGTCCTTCCAGGAAACCTCAACCCCACACCTACCAGGCTGCTCTGGAGGTAAATGTCTGAGGCAGTAGGAGGTAGTATTCAATGGCCTTATCTCTCTCTGGCTTTTCTTCGCAAACAAAGATTCAGGAAGGACTCATCCTGCGCTTTCTGCAAGTGCGCTGATGACTAAAAAGGCCAATCCAAGATAAACAAGTCCGGTTGCAGAAAGCAAAGCAGAAGGTCTCCTTGGGTGATGTTTCCAGGTTGTGATTCTTTCTGTGTTGTCATTTCTCTTCAAGACTTGTTCGGCGTGAGCTTTCAAATAAGGCTGCAGCATTGTGGATAGTGTGTCTCCATGCCTCCCGATATGAGGCCATGGTGGACCATTGTTGGTGATCAATTTGGCCGAGCCTGAGATGTTGTTTCAGGGAGTCCTTGTATCGCTTTTTTGGAGCGCCCCTCTTATGCTGACCCGTGGCAAGTTCACCGTAGAGTACTGTTTTTGGGAGGCGATGGTCCTCCATCCTAGAAATGTGCCCTGCCCAGTACAGCTGTGTTCTCAATATCATGGCCTCAATGCTGGTGATCCCTGCTTGCTCAAGGACAGCAACATTCGTCACATAGTCAGTCCAGTGTATATTTAGGATTGTGTGTTAACAGCGCAGATGGAAGCGTTCGAGGAGTCATAAGTGTTGGCGACAGGTGTCCCATGTTTCAGACCCATAGATGGCCTTATTTACACAGGCAATTGACCCCAGCTTTCCCCCATCTGATAGCCCTGCAGACAATATGATGCATGGCATTTTCCTCATTCTGCCCCTGGGCAGTCCTTATTACCCCCAGAGAAGAAATGGGGCTCAGACAGGGGAAAGCCAGCATAGGGACCAATACAGCGTTCTAAACTAATACCTGCATTACGCCACTGCAGCAAGGGGAAAACACAGCGGGCCCTGCATCATGTCTGCAGGAGCCCATCCTGGCAGGCCACCAGTTGCCCTTACCCTTCTGGGTCCAGGAAGGTGCCCCTCAACGTATGACCAAGGTGGTCCACATTTAGAGGGCCTTTAGTCACATCTTGTGGCCAATGTCATCAATTCCGGCAAGGAAGATGGTGGCAGCAGTTTTAACAGGCCAGCATCCCTGTCTGGACTCTGACCCATTTTGTTGATGTAACATGGGCCTGATCTGTGGCCAAGATACACTGGAGAGGAGCTAGCATGTCCTGGCTCATGTAGATGACCCCAACAAAGGAGAAAAAGATGTGGGTTTTTTTTTTAATGCTTTGGTGAAAGAGTTTCTACCCTAACCATTTCAATAAATTATCAGATAATAGGGTTTCCAGATCTCAGGGCTTCTGAAACCTAACTCTCAGGGCCCAGTTCCTCTTCTGGCCCTTGAGGAAAGGAGGAAGAATCTCAGGGTAAGAGCTCAGCTGTGAAATATGTGTGGTTTTGTGTGTGCGTGTGTTTTTTCCTCATTTGTTAGATTTGGACTTTTTAATATGAATGACATACTCTGCCACTGCAGTTGATGCTTAATGTACCACCATTGTTGTTAACTGCTGTCAGGTTGACTTTGACTTGTGATGGCCCTATGAAAGAGAGACCTCCAAGTCACCCTGTTATCAACAGCCCTGCTCAAGTCTTGCGCATTTAGGGCCATGGTTTCCTTAATTGCTGCTTCTGATGCTATTTATTTATATCCCGTTCTGGAGCATATCTTGAGGGGTTCCTGGATGAAACTGATTATCTAGATCCCTTTCTATCTGGCTTCAAACCTGGTTATGGGACACAGATTACTATGGTCGCCTTGGTGGATAACCTATGCCGGGAACTCATCAGGGGGCATGTGTCCTTGTTCATTCTGCTGGATTTCTTAGTGGCTTTGGAAACAATTGTCCACTCATCCTCTGTCGGGAAATAAGGCCCGTCAGGCCTAGAAGATGTGAGGGAAGATTGCCAAAATATCCCAAATTACCATGCAGCTGTGGACAAGTTTACATAGGGACCACTAAACGCAGTGTGCAAACATGAATCAAGGAACATGAGAGACACTGCAGACTGGGCCAGCCAGAAAAATCAGCAGTAGCAGAACATGTGATAAACCAACTTGGACACAAAATGCTATTTAAAAACACAGAAATTCTGGACCAGGCCAACAACTATCATGTCAGAATGCACAGAGAAGCTATTGAAATCCACAAACACCTGGACAACTTCAACAGGAAAGAAGAAACCTTAAAAGTAAACAAAATCTGGCTACCAGTTTTGAAAAACAATAGAATCAAAACTCAACACTTACAAAGGAATTCCTCCCAGGGACAGGGGGATTTCCAGCAGCAGTTAATGGCCCATCAACCAACAATTAGCTAAACAGACACTAACAAGCCTTGCATTTCTATACCCAGAAACTAACCTTTCAATTACACAAATTTACATATACTCCCCAACAGGAGGTAACAGCATATTTAACTCCACATACACTCCTACCCAACCATTCTCTGAAGATGCCAGCCACAGATACAAGTGAAATGTCAGAAAGAAACTATTCCAGAACACAGTCTCACAGCCTGAAAACCCCCCAAAGAAAATCTATGGATGCCGGCCATGAAAGCCTTCGACTTCACAAATGGCCAGATGATGATGATGATGATGATGATTAGCAGCCAGAATCCTGTATGACATTTACATACTACATAGCACTGTAACTACAGTGTAACATAGTGAACCCCAGCCTTTCCCCACAATTGTCACTTACCAGGAAGCAGTCGCTGCAATCGACAGGGGTCCGTTATCCTGTTTCTTAGGAAGTCGAGAGCTGCCAATTCCTTCCACTCCAGTGAGGGAACAGAAACGACCCCTGTCACAATTCCCCCTTGTGGTGGAGCTTGAATGCATGAGAGAGGGTGGGAATGGCAGCTAGCTGCTTCCCGAGCAACAGGGAACAAACCTCTATTGATCACGGAGGCTGTTGCCCAAGAAGTGCAGATTGGGGCTACGTAGGGATCGTAACCTAGGGGCTAGATTGGGATCATGACTACATAACAGTCAGAAATGCATAACTCCTGGTTACACATTCATAACTGTGATACAAAATTCTGCCTGTCACCATCCTCATCCTCCTGCCTTTTTCTCAAAATTGAGGAATGTAATTCCATCCAAGACAGGGGAAACACCACACTAGTTGCAGTCCTATTTGATTCAGAATTTGGATGCTTCATAACAGTCATAATAAACTAGAATGTAGTCATAGTAAACCACAGAGACAGATTGCCAAGGCTGACCCAAGACGTTTTGCTGCCAGAGACTAAATACAGAATGCTCCTTCCAGTTACAGAAGCCAAGTAAACAGGCAGCTGAAACATCCATCCTTTTTGAGGGAAACAGACTAGTTTAGGGCATACAACAACAACAACAAAAATTGTCCAGATCTGACTGTCCTCAGTGTGCTCTGTCCTCCAACAAACAGGAGGGAAAGGGATTGTTGTACTGTCTCTCCCACATCCCCCCAGTATCTGCCACCAGAGGCAACCAAATCATTCTGCCTAATGACAGAGCTGGTCCTGCAGATTGCTTCTATCTATCAGCATTTTACTCAGTAGTGAGTAAAATGCAGGTTTGAGCACCCATCATTCTCAAAACTTTATTTGGGAAGTTAGGGATAGGCACCACACCATGTTACTGCCAAAGAACCCTTTCACTTACTCTATTTTTACATTGGTTTGATTACTGGGACACATCCATTCAGAAGGAAGGTTTCTAAGCATATACAGGTTGACCCTCATATCTACAGATTCAATATCCACGGTTTCATTTATCCACATCTGAAAAGATATGTTCTCTTTTGGCATTTCTAGGTTCTCCAATCTGATTATATGGTCAACTTCCAGCTTTTGTCTCATTGAAAACAATAGGGTTCCCTGTTATCCACAGTTTCAGGTATACACGGACGGTCTTGGAACGTATCCCCTGTGGATATGGGGGTCGACCTGTACAAGTGTCTTGATTTCAACTTTAGAACTATCTCGCTTAAAGACAAGCAGAGAAACTGTGGTCCAGGAGTTAATGCTTTTTCCCTAAGTCAAGGAGGAAGGGGGTACTAGCATCACCTTTGCCACTGACCATGTGCCTATTGCCAAGTGACTCTCTCTCCTCTCTCTCTCAGAATCAGCTTTGCAATTATGAAATATAACAAACAAGACTGACCTCACAATGTAGTCTGTAAAGCAATCTGCAAATTAAAACGTAAGTAGCAGTGGTAGAAAATAAGCTGGATTCAACTGTTATTAACAGAGACAGAAAGAACAGCTCTTATCAGCCTGCATCAGTTCCATCTCTATTGATTAGTTTTATTTATTCATTTACATTTTTTTTCTAACATGATCTTTTTTTCTCTCTCTCCCTTTCGGCTAGGGATATCACTTTAACATGTTCCAGGGATTGTAGCATTTTAACCTCTCACCCTGGTCTAGACATGGTGGAGTATCCACTGTCCCTTTTTAATGAGAAAACAGAGCCTCCCGTGGTCTCTCCGGCTGGGCGGTGGAGCCAGCCAGATTTCCAGGAACAGATGGTGGGATTTTTCTGACGGCACCAAGACCACAACCTGGCGGCTCCCTCCAAACTGCCCAAGTTAAATTATTAAAGATGCAATTTCCTTTCATCTTTCCAGTAAAATCTATCTTTGCTCTGTAATCCTGTGCATTACTGTCACTGCGAAGCATAACACACAATGAAGCTTTGCTCCACTCCCTTTGGAAAGGGCTTATGATTACTGTGTTGCAGGCTTAGAGAGAGGCCATCCTCAGGAAGGAAGAAGATATAGCATGTGGTTGGTAGACCTGGAGGCCACAGCTGATGGGTTGGGAGGTGAGCCTTTGATGGTCTACTCTTGCTTGCTAAGGGCAATCCTCGAGTCTGATGCACAGGTTCTCCATTGGTGAGGCCAAGCTGGAAGCTGAATCTTTCTCATTCTGTAGCTCATCATGTCTAATTTAGCTCTAAAAGAAGGGCTCCATAGAATCATAGAATTGCAGAGTTGGAAGAGACCACGAGGGCCATCCAGTCCAACCCCATGATCCATAATGCGCTTAAGATTCAACAATATCTCACTCCCAACGCCCTGTTTATGAAAAATGCAAGAAAGAAAACTTCATTCAACTGAAAGGTCCTGAGTCATGAGAACTGATTTATATACATCTAAGAATAAATTGAATTATAGCTTCATTTGGAGCTGCCTTGTCTTCTTTTGGCCAGGACCTCACAGCTGAACACCAGCCGGTCAATTGTGATATCCATAAGGTTCCCTACGTAAGTGGTTTGTCATTTTTGTCTGCTGCACTTCAAGGTTGCAGAAGTGGAGTTATGCATGAAGGGCCATTATGCATCCAGAAGTGCATGGATGCACACTGCACATTGAGGCACATGTACAAATGGTTGTGCATTCAGCTGCACATTTGGTGCCTTGGTTCAGTTACACGATGTTGCCATGCTTCACAAGGGTTGCATAGCATAATCCACAGTTAGAGTTTATGCTATACAGCCCAGATGCAAGATCTCAGTTCAAAAATCCCCCTTCATTTCATTTATTTGTTTAATTTATATCCCACCTTTCCTCCCAACATAGCACCCAAGGGGACTTACAAGGTTAAAACATGATACAACCAAAAACCTGACGGTAAAAACAATTAAATTAGCTGTCATGTCAAACATCAGTGATTCAACATAAAATCATTTAAAAATGTAACAGTAAAGATTTAGTGCACACACATCCCATTAAAAACCCTCCTGCACAAGCTATTAATCTCCAAATGCCTGTTTAAATTTTAAGGAAGTATTTGTGTGTATGTGCCTTCAAGTCGCCTCCTCACTTATGGCAACCCCATGAATTTCATATGGTTTCTTAGGGAAGGAGTCCTCAGAAGGTGGTTTTGCCAGGCCCTTCCTCTGAAATATAGCCTATAGCACTTGGTATTCATTAGCAGTCTCCCATCCAAGTACTAATCAGGGCTAATCCTGCTTAGCTTCCAAGATCAGACGAGATCTGGTACCTTTAGGGTATTACCTGCCAGCAAAATTAGAAAAGATAGGGAGCAACCTAGGCTCCTGTGAAATGAATTCCACAGCCTAGGAGCAATCACCAAGGCAGCCGTCTCATATGTCCTCACCAGAGGATGTGAGGATGGTGAGACCATCAGAAATCCTTCTCCTGAGGATCTTAAGACTTGGGCAGGCTCCTATAAGGATAGCAGTCCTCCTCTTCCTCCTCCTTCTTATACTGACCCTTTTTTCCCCCTAAAATAAGCCAATAACATAGTTTGACCTTAGAATAATAGAATCATAGAATTGGAAGGGGCCTCATGGGCCACCAAGTCCAACTCTTGCTCAGTGTAGGATCTCCAGCTACAGATCCCCAGCAGGTAGCTGTCCAGACCGCCATCGAAGGAGACCCCCACCACCTCTCTAGGCAACTGGTTCCATTGCTGAACTGCTCTTACTGTCAAGAAGTTCCTTCTAATGTTCAACTGAAATTTACCCTCCTGTAACTTAAAATCATTTAGATCTGGTCCCATCCTTTGGACCAACAGAGAACAAACCTTCCCCCTCCTCTCTGTGACAGTCCTTAAGGTATTTATGGAGTGCAATCATGTCACCCCTTCCTCTTCTCTTCACCAAGCTGAACACACCCAGTTCCTTCAACCTTTCCTCATATGTTTTATTCTCCATATGTCTTATCATCCTTGTTGCCCTTCTCTGAACCTGCTCCAACTTGTCTATATTCTTCTTAAAATCAGGCACCCAGTACTCTAGATGAGTCCTATACTGAATACAGTACTCTAGATGAGTCCTTACCAGCACAGAATATAGTGGGACTATTACTTCCCTTGACTTGGAAACTATGCTTCTATTAATGCAGGCTAAAATAGTATTCTCCTTCTTTACTGCAGCATCACACTGCTGGCTCATGTTCAACTTATGAACAACAATATTCTCATGGTCCTTTTCGCCTGTAGTACTGCTGAGCCATGTATCCCCCACCCTATAATTGTGGTTTGGGGGTTGTGTTTGGCCTAAGTGTAGACTTTTGTACAGTATTTATCTCTATGGAATTTAATTTTACTAATTTCTGTTGTTATTATTATTATCTTTTATTTTTATAGTGCCATCAATGTACATAGCACTTTACAAGAAAAAGAGCAACAAAACAGTTCCCTGCCCTCAAGCTTACAATCTAATGAAGACATGATACAAAAGGAAACGGGATGGCAGATGGGGAAGGGATTAACTCTAATATTCTCTTCTCTTCCTCCTTGGCCAGGGCAATGGCAGTTGGGATGGAGGGACAGCCATTCTGCTTCTGGACCAAGATAAGATGGAGCTCTGCCTGCCTTAGCTTCTCTCCCTCCTTGGCCAGGACAATGGCATTTGGGATGAAGGGAGGGAATGTTCTCATTTATCTAGGCCCTTTTGAATTCTGTTCCTATCATAACAGCTGTCATAATCCAATGTGTTTGCCACCTCTCCCAGTTTTGTATCATCTGCAAACTTGAGAAGAATTCTCTCCACCCTGACATTGTCATCGATAAAATTTTTGAAGAGTAAAGGCCCTAAAACAGTACCCTGGGGCACTCCACTCATAACCTCATCCCAGTTTGAAGCACAGCTATTGAGTACAACTCTTTGAAGATGGCTTTCCAACCAAATTATGGATCTACCTGGTAGTTCCATATTTAATCAGTTTGCTAATCAAATCATGGGGGACCTTATCAAACCCTTTCCTGAAATCCAGATAAATGACATCCACAGCATTCCCACCATCTACTAAACTAGTGACTCAATTAAAAAAAAGATACACAATAAGTGTGGTAGGGTTTGTTTTTGACACACCCATGCTACCTCCTATTGATCATTGCAGATACTTGCAGGCATTGCCCTGCATAATCTGTTCTAATATTTTTCCTGGTATTGAGGTCAGGCGGACTGGCCTATAGTTTTCTGGATCTTCTTCTTTGCCTTTTTTGAAGAGAGGGACAATGTTTGATCTCCTCCAGTCCTCTAGCACCTCACCCCGTTTCTAGGATTTCTCAAAAATGATGGCAAGTGGTTCTACAAGTATGTCAGCAAGTTCCTTCAATATGTTGGATGCCATTCATATAGCCCTGCAGATTTGAACTCATTTAGGTTAACTAAGTGATTCCTGACTAACTCCTTATCAAGTTTGATTTGTAATCCTTATAGGAGCCTGCCCAAGTCTTAAGATCCTCAGGAGAAGGATTATTATTTTTTAAAGAATATTTTCAAGCCGTGAATATTTAAAACCATGAATGCCAAATCCGTGAATGTGGAGGGATAACTGTATATCTGAAAAAGCCCTTTTTTTGTTGCTCCTTGCTTGCCTAGCCAGTCCCAAGCTCATTTTGAGCTTTAGCTTTTCTTACTCTGTTCCTGCAAGCTTGGGCTACACATCAGTATTCTTTCTTAGTGATTTGTCCTTCCTTCTTGCATTCTTCATACATGTTTTTTTTTTCACTTCCTCCTTGAGTTTACTGTACAGCCACATTGGCTTTTTCAGATATTTCCCATTTTTCTTCATCCATAGAATCCCTTGTGATTGTGCTTTTAGCAACTCCTTCTTCAAGAACACCCACCCTTGCTGGCTGTCCTTTTCCTTTAGCATCTCTAGCCATGGGATTCCACCCAGTGTGTCCCTGAACTTGTTAAAATCAGCTTTCCTGAACTCCAAGTTTTCTGTTTGACTATACTCTTCTTTGACACCTAAACAACACCTGAACAACTAAAACAGGAGGCTTCCTTATTGTACTCTGCCTATGAAAGGACTGGGGACCTCAGACAAGATGGAAGGAGACCCAGATCTCAAAAGGAGGTACAGGTTGAGTATCTCTTGTCCAGAATGTCGAAATATTCCAAAATCAAAATGTGTCCACATCGGTGTCTGAAATAGTGACACCTCTGCTTTCCGATGGGTTCAATGTACACAAACTTTGTTTCATGCATAAAATTATTTAAAATATTGTATATAGATTTACCCTCAGGTTGTGTGTATAAGGTATATATGAAACATAAATGAATTTCATGTTTAGACTTAGGTCCTATCTCTAAGATAACTCATTATGTATATGGAAGTATTCTAAAATCCCCCCCCAAAAAAATCCAAAATATGGAACACTACTGATCCTGAGCATTTCAGATAAGGGATACTCAACCTGTACTTTGTGGCTGCAAATGGAGAAAGAACATTTTAACTGCTTTTGTTCCCAGTCACATCATAGCCATGGGGGCTGTGGCCTAGAACATACACAAAATCTTAACTCTGCTGCCTCATCATAGACCAGAGGTGAGCCTGGGTTTGCAGTGGTCATGCCAGAGAAGCACAAACTCTGGCAGGTTCTATGAAACTGGTAAGGCTTTGGGTATGGCATGATTCTTTGGTCAGACTTCACCTGGAATACTGTGTTTAGTTCTGGGCACCACAATTCCAGAAGGACATGAACAAGTTGGGATGTGTCCAGAGGAGGGTGATCAAAATGGTGGGAGGTCTGGAAGCCATGCCCTATGAGGAGTGGCTTAGGAAGCTGGGTATGTTTAGCCTGGAGAAGAGAAGGTTAAAGAGGGGACATGGGCAGTGTTTAAATATTTGTTTAAAAATGTGAAGGGAAGTCCTATTGAGGATGGAGGAAGCTTGCTTTCTGCTGCTCCAGAGACTAAGACATGGAGCAATGGACTGAAACTACAGGAAAAGAGATTCCACCTTAACACTAGGAAGCACTTCCTTGACAGTAAGAGCTGTGTGACAGTGGGGTGTGCTGCCTTGGAGTGTGGTGGAGTCTCCTCCTTTGGAGGTTTTTAAACAGAGGCTGGATGGCCATCTGCCAGGTGTGCTTTGATTATGTGTTCCTGCAGGGCAGGAGGTTGGACTGGATGGCCCTTGTGGTCTCTTCCAACTCTATGACTCTACGATCTCTACGATGATTGTCATCCACGAACCCTCCTAGCTAAATATAGAGCGGTTCACCATCAGAACATTGGTGATGATTATGTGTTCCTGCAGGGCAGGTGGTCTCTTCCGACTCTATGACTCTACGATCTGGTCACAGCACCTATGAGCATGAAGACAGTGAAATAGTTCTGACTGTTTCCATCAATGAAATCCCAGGCCTTCAAAGTATGAGTTGACGTTATACATCACAGTAGGTAAAGTACATTGTAGCGTTCTGCTGAATGGCCAGGTTGGCCCTGATAGAATCATTTATTACCGAGGTGGGCAATAGTGGCTCTTTGATGTTTTTGAACTGCAGTTGTCATAATCCATCCCCCAATCAAGGGCTTCTTCTTCTTCAGCTTGGCTTCACTTTTTTTTTCTCTTGCTGCTTCATCTTCTTAGAATTGTCTTCCCAAATATTTTCCAATTGCTCCATCCATTGCTGTTTTAAAATTTCAATTAGAAGCTTTAAAAAAAATCCTAAAGCTTTCAGAATTTCAATTTAATTTTAGCTTTATAATTTTGTATATTCAGACTATAAGTGTTTGGACAGCTTGCTTTGTTATTGTATGGGCTTTTCTATTTGTAATAGTGTGTTTTTGTAATTGTATTGTTATTAGATTTTTCATGGGGGGGGGTTCTGGGCTGTGAGGCCATGTTCTAGAAGAGTTTATTCCTGACGTTTCGCTGGCATCTTCAGAGAATGGCGGCATAGGGTTGTGTGGGGTTTATATACTGTGAGTCCCTGTTGGAGAGGATATGTAAATTTGTGTATTTGAATGGCTAGTTCCTGGGGGGGAGATATGCAAGGAGGATTAGTGTCTGTTTGGCTAATGGTCCATTGTCTGCTGGGAATCCCCCTGTCCCTGAGTGAAGTTCATTTGCATGTGTTGAGTTTTGATTTTGGTGTTTTTCAGGACTGGTAGCCAAACTTTGTTTACTTTTGTTATTGTTGTTTCGTACCTTCAAGTCACCTGTGACTTATGGCAACCCTCTCAAAGGCTTTTCTTGGCATGATTTCTTCAGAAGAGGAATGCCATTGCTCTCCTCTTAGGCTAAGACAGTATAACTTGCCCAAAGTCATCTGGTGGGTTTCCATGGCTGACTGCGGATTTGAACTCTGGCTTCCCAGAGCCCAAGTCCAGGACTCAAACCACTACACCATGCTGGCTCTTTTTTGTACTTTATTGGGTTTTCTATTTGCATTTCCATGGGGGATACATTCCCAGACTTACTACAAATACTTACAACTGTAGGTAATGGCAAACTCCATAGAATCACACTGGCAAACCTAGGAAATGCCTAGAGAGACTATATTTTTTTGGATGACAGATAACTGAAACCATTAGTACTAGTCCTGTGCACATAGGGGCAACCTATATTTGTATATTTGTATGTTTGTTGTTGTTGCATGCCTAAAAGTTGTTTCTGACTTAAGATGACCCTAAGGCAAACCTGTCACAGAGTTTTCTCAGCAAGTTTGGTTCAGAGGGGTTTGCCTTTGCCTTCCTCTGAGGCTGAGAGCATGTGACCTGCCCAAGTTCAACCAGTGGATTTCTACAGCCGAGCAAAGATTTGAATCTGGTCTCCAGAGTCCTCGAATGTGGTCCCTGTTTTATTGTTGTTTTTAAAGCACCATACATATTGATGGTGCCAGCATTAGTATTATTCCTCATTATTGATTATGCAGGCTAAGGATGCTGGGAACTGTCCACCAAAAACATCTCGAGAGCCAAAGTTACCCACCACTGGTTTTATTAGGACCAGCAGGTGTATTATTTCACTAGCCCATACAGTTTTCCTTCTGTTGGCTACCTAGTTGTTGTTTTTAATCTACATTGCTTTAATATTGTTGCTTGGATATTTGTCAGCACTGCTAGAATAATAACATTGCTGAGGGAGCAGGTGCAGAAGCAGCAGCAAAGAATACATTTCAAGAGATATGTGTGAAAGATACACTTTAGGATAACCATTAGAGGCAAAGTAATGCAAATCAGATTTTCCCATCACAATCAAACCTTCCCCCCTCCTCTCTCATCTCTGGGTAATGTCTGATGCAAAGATTGTCCTCCCACTAGCTATACACTGTGATGGGTGTATAATTACTGTGTAGAAATGTTGTTCATTTGTGATGCACAACATGTACACACACGTGCCAAGATTCTGCATAGCTTCAACATAGCTTAAATATCTGCCTGCAGAGTTATGTTACACAGCCCCTACACTGAATAACAATACAACACATGACAATATACAGTAACAACATTATATGCATAATGTATAACAGTATAACGCAACGTATGGTCAATATGCATGGCTCACAACCATAGAGGCAATGCACATTCACACACATGCTGTTCTGTGTCCTTTAATGCTCTCCTGCATGCACAACACCCCAACATGTGCAACTTTGCTTACCTCCATTGACTAGATACGACTATTAGTGTGCATTCAGTAGCAAACCTGGGTTTGTGGCAGTATAACAGGTGAACTGGCCCTGACCCTCCTCTTTGTAAAGTAAGATCCTTCCCTCCTTTTTTGGTGTTTAAATGCAACCTGTTTTCTCCTATTCACCTCCAATGGCTCTGTTAAAAATTGCAAGAACACTGCAAGCTATTTCTTTGCCCTAGGTGGGGGAAAATGGGCTCTCACCCACCAATATCTTGATTGAAAACCTGCATCAGGAAACAGCTATGGCAGCATAGCTACGTGTCCATAGATATATCTCCCCTCTCTGCCCCCCCCCACAACCCCTACCTTTTAAGCCAGGGATCCACACCATTGCCTGTTGCAGCCATGCCCTACCACCAGTTCAGGGCTGGACACATTATCACTCACTGACTCACTCACTCTTCAGTGCCTAGGATATTCCTGTTGGCAGGGGGCTGCATGGCTTAAAAGGTAGGTTTTGGGGGACATTTTTGGTTGTTGTAATGGTGCAATGACCATAAATGTGAAATAGTGTAATTACAATGTCCTAACCCATTGTTATTGTTAATTGCCGTCAAGTTCATTTATGTTGACCCTATGAACAAGAGACCTCCAAGTCTCCCTGTTATCAACAACCCTGCTCAGGTTTTGCAAACTCAGACTTACAACATTGTAACTGGATGCCAGTCCTTGTGTGAAGCTTTAAAGTAGTTTGTGGTGGAAAGGAATTGTGCATAACGGTATTTCTCCGTTGTAGCCCTTGGTCATGGCCTCATGGATGTAAAGCACTCCTCTGAGTCCATTCCCTTGCAGGGAGAGAAGGAGGCAGGTAGCTGCCTTATGCCTCTTTGTTCATCTAGCCCTATGCTGCCTACTCTGACTGACAGCAGCCCCCCACATTCTCAGGCAGAGAAGAGTCTTTCCCATTACCTTATGTATTTTAAAACACAATGCCGAGCATTTGGCCTGAGATCTTCTACATATAAACCAGGGGTGAGGAACTCCAGCAGGTCTGGGGTCCATTGTTATGCCCAAGGACCCTCTGGGGGCTACATTGACTACCAAAGCATACATCAGCAGAAAAACCAAGATGGCTGGAAGACCCCTTCTGGCTCTCTAAATAGTGTATTTGTTGATGTGAAACAATACAGAGACCTTGGAATCTACTTTAAAAGCATACTGTTGCACATGGAGCTTTCAGGAGCAGCAACTGACTGTCTTCATTTGGCCACTGAAAGGGCAGTCTAGGGATTCTACAGATGTTGAGGGCCACAAAAATAACCTTGGGGCCCACATGTGGCCCCAGGGCTGCATGTTGTAAGTAAGCGGGGGGAGTTACAATCATGGCAGTAGTGTCACAATTGTGACTGAGGGCTTTTCTACATGGGCTAAATATCTTGTCTTGCCCCCATCTCAGAATCCAGCCATCATTTATTTATTTATTTATTTATACCCTGCCCTTCAGCCACAATGGCTATCAGAGCGGCTTACAAATTGTTTTTTAAGCAATAGCAATTTACACATCTACACTGTATTAAGCAGTTTCCAATGTGTGTTAGCTAATTGCCCCCACAAGCCGGGTACTCATTTTACCGACCTATGAAAGGATGGAAGGCTGAGTGAACCTTGGAGCCCGCTGGAATCGAACTTGCAACGTGGTGACTTGCAGGACTGGCATTTAACCACTGCACCACCAGGGCTCATCTTGATTCGCGGGCATGCCCATGTGAACATCAAACACAGATCGCTTCACATATCAGTGATCTTGCCAAAAAACCATGAAGACAAATTAATGCGGCTGCAAATTTGCAATGATGTGCAGAAAATCAGGATTATATTGCTTCATTTAGACAAGCCCATAGTTAAGTGGTGGTTGCACTAAACCACACTTCTGCTGAATACCAACATTGTACAATACAACCAATATCTGTGCATGCTTATCATCCAATGAGTACCCAGTTTGTGGGGGGCAATTAGCTAACACACATTGGAAACTGTTTAATGCAGTGTAGATGTGTAAATAGCTATTGCTTAAAAAACAATTTGTAAGCCGCTCTGATAGCCTTGTGGCTGAAGAGCGGGGTATAAATAAATAAATAAATAAAATGGCAAATGCTCAATGGCTGTCTCTGCAATTCTAGTGAATCAAGTGGCACATTGAAGGCACTGACAAACAGAATGAACAACTGCATGAGAAATGGTTAGACTTATGGAACTATGTTTACTCAACTACTGAATACAGATGCTATGCAATGCCAAAAAAACAACAACCCACAACTGCACACACAAAGGAACTTACCTGTGCATGAAACAAGATTCCACCAAGATTCCAGCCACTGTTGAATCACTTTACACAAATGTTCCTCCTACAGAGGTTAAAAGAGATTAAAAGCTGTAGTGGCTATTATCTCAGACAAAACACTACCAACATCACCACAGAATTATGATAGTTTCTGCTTAACTCGTAACAACAAATTAATGGACCAATTATGGCTGGAATTCTGTTGGTTAGTCACAGTCAGAGTAAACTCGTTGACTCTATTCTTGAATGGTGAGTCATCGTCTAGGTAAATCCAAATGATTCAGCAGGTCCACTCTAGTTGGAACTAGCAACAGGGGCTGAGATACTACATCACCTAGTTAATTACAAATGTGTTACTAAGCTAGTGTCTCCTGGCCCGACACCCCCCCCAACCTACCTTAACAGTCAGCAGTCACACCTTCTTGCCAGCATGTGAGTGTGGGACAATCAGAAGAAGGACCCTGATACAATTCCTAATTGCAGCCTCACTTGCTAGTCGGAGGGGGCTGGAAAAATCACCCTGCTGCACTCCCAGCAGCAGCAGAATAGACCTCCATCACTTGGTGTGGCTGCTGGCTCTTAAGGTAGGTTTGGGGGGGCATTTAGATTGTGGCAAGAGTGCCAGAATTGTTAATATGTAGTATTAGTGAATATGGAGCAGTTACATAGGTGTAACTCTTGGTTACAAATCCACAATGCAATTCAGGATGTCAGACAAGATTTGTGCTGTTTTGTCACAAATCCATGGCATTGTAACAGACAGCAAAATGGCTCCCCCACGATGCCAACCATTTACTGGCAGATACAGAACAATGTTATTTATCAGCTTAGCTGGATGTCCCACAAATATACCTTAGCTACTCTGTTAGATCTTCTTGATTTGGAAACAAGCAGGAAACAATAACTGAACAAGTTCTGCAAAATTTTCAGCACCTTTCATCCTGCTACTTATCCTTCCATCAGCTGGTCAGGCACAGATATAAATTCTGAGGATACTACCATCATTTTATAGGTCTGGCATGCTCATTACAGCTAATACAGGGATTCCTATCTTAATCAACAGGTTAAGGACTAGAGCATTACCAAACACCAGAAATCATTGAAATAAGGAGCCCATTCTTTTTAAAGATTTTTTATAAGTATTAATTGAGAGAAAAAGCAGCATGTAGTCACAGAAGTGCCTGGAAGGTCATGGAAACATAATGAAATAGGTCGAAAGGGTGGACACCTGCATCAAATGTATGGGTTCTAGTTATACAGTAATTGAAAAGTGGTGAAAGAATGGGTTGTTGAAAAGCAGACCACCGAAAAGTGGGAGATGCTGGTATAGAAAATAGCAATAGCAATAGCATTTATATTTCTATACCACTTATCAGTGCAAAGCACTTCCTAAGTGGTTTATAATGTGTTAGCTAATTACCCCCAACAAGCTGGGTACTCATTTTACTGACCTTGGAAGGATGGAAGGATGGGTCAGCCTGGAGCCCTGTAGGATCGAACTCACAATGTTATGGCTGCAGTACCAGCATTTAACCACTGCGCCACCAGGGCTCCCTTGAATAGGTACAGTATATCTACATTAAACCAGCTACTATCTTCATCACATTAAAAAAAATCTCACAGCCAGAATTCTGTTGATGTCATACCTACATGCTAACTTCCTTTCATATATATGTAGTTGTGCTTTTTTGGACATTGTGTCTTGGATGTGTTGAGTTCATGGTTGTGTAAGTAGAGTTCCATAAGTGTCGCCATTCCACGTGGAGTTGCACATTCTTGGATGGTGTATAACTATTTGTCAGTGCCTTCAATGTACCATTTGATTGACTGAGATTGCAGGAAAAGCCACTGCACAATAGGATAATTAGCAAGCACGTTGGCAGATTCACAGCCAGTTGTGCAACACCAATGATCAGAACAAGTGTGGAGCAAGACAGGCACTGCATAATGATGTGAATTTTTAAAGTTTACAGCATCACATGGATTTAGTAAAGAGTGAGATGAATAAAATTGATTTAATGCCTAACAGTTAATTATGCCAGTTCCACCAGAACAGACAGCATAACTGAGGGCTTCTCTATACGAGGCAATAAAATGTGGATTGGTGTGCAGTAACGGCAGTTTGCAGCAGCTTTCATTTGTTTCCACGTTTTTTTTTTCAAGATCGCAGGTATGTGAATCTATCCACATTTGATGTTCAAATGGGCATGCCTGCTAATCACGACAGCGTGCACAAGTAAATTGTTCACGTTTTTATTATCACCAGTTGCTCCTGCCAAACAGTTGTTGTTGTTTTTTAAACAAACCCAAGATGCGGAAGTGCAAGCTTCTGCTTAAATAAACAGGGGGGAAAGGCTGTTTCGTCACCTTAGCACACGATTACTATGGCAAAAATCCAACATGGTGGTTCCAAGCACTGCCTTGCCAACAAGCTCCACCCCAGCCACCCCATGCATGTCCAGCCAATCAGTTTTCCGCTTCCACTCTTATCAGGAAAGCGCAGCAAAGTGAATTGGTTGTCCCAATGAGCAGTAATGGGCATTTCCATCGCAGTTTTTTAAAAACTTTGGGAAAAGCCACAATTTAGCACAATCCTAAATATACACTGGACTGCCTATGTGACAAATGTTCTGTCCTTGAGCAAGCAGGGATCACCAGCATTGAGGCCATGATATTGAGAACACAGTTGCACTGGGCAGAGCACATTTCTAGGATGGAGGACCATCGCCTCCAAAAATAGTACTCTGCAATGAACTTGCCACGGGTCAGCGTAAGAGGGGCGCTCCAAAAAAGCGATACAAGGACTCCCTGAAACAACATCTCAGGCTCGGCCAAATTGATCACCAACAACAGTCCGCTATGGCCTCACATCGGGAGGCATGGAGATGCACTATCCGCAATGCTGCAGCCTTATTTGAGAACTCACGCCGAACAAGTCTTGAAGAGAAACGGCAACGCAGAAAGAATCACAACATGGAAACATCACCTAAGGAGACTGTCTGCTGTGCTTTCTGAAACCAGACATGTTTATCTCGGATTGGCCTTTTCAGACATCAGCGTGCTTGTACATCAGGATGAGTCCTTCCTGAATCTTTGTTTGCGAAGAAAAGCCAGAGGGAGGAGGGCGATATGGCGCTTTTGGTCCCCGTCCTTCCAAACTGGTGCTACTGCACATCAATCCACATTTTATTGCCTCATATAGACAAGCCCTTGGCTTCCTCCTTCCCTCTCAGTTATGGTGCTCACCCTCCGCTCTGCATCCACTTTCTGGCTAGAAGCAAGTAAACTAGGTTAAAAGTTCCTCATCCCATCTGCCTAAATAGGTGAGAAGGAATAATCTTCTCTTTTCACCTGGCTCTAGGAACAGCCACTTTAGCTAAGATTTCTGTCTTAATTTTCAAGCAGGAAAATATGTTCTCTATGTATGTGTTTATGCCTTCATGATTCAATGACAAGCTGAGAACAACTGTGGTTGGTCCTTAATGCACAATGCTTAATGACATCACCAGGGCCTGCCATGTTTTGGCTCAGAAACCTCAGGGCCCAGCCCTAGCATGATCTTGAATGGGCAACCTTACATTAGCCTTTTAGGTTCAAGCCATGGCACACAAAACCTCCTGCCAAGTTCTTAAAATGCCTGAACAATTAAAACTCTGTGTGTGTGTGCATGTGTGTTTTCGTCTTTTAACTTCTTAACTGGGTAACTAAATTTTTTTACCTTGTTCTGTGCCAGCCAAGTTTCAGTGGGGAGGGCATTCCAGGCCTGCCTAGTTAGCACATGCTGGGTGTGTTAGGAGATTATCACACGCTGAGAATATCCCAGGACAGCGACGACAGGAGGTCACTAAAAGGCATACCTTTTAGATGATGTCATCACTGTCCTGGGATGCTCCTATTCTGCTCCTCTTCCTCCCCTGCTTCCTCTTATTCATGGGAAAATCCATGAATAAGAAGCCCATTCCGTTATAATAATGGAATGACAGGCGAGTGAACAGAGGACCAGTTATGATGGTGAGATGAGAGCATGACGTGACGTCAGCGGGAGGTCTGTGCCGAAGACTTCCGGGTTCGATTGGGACAGCCAGGTAAGTGACACCCTTTCCCCCCCCTCCCCGGGTTACTTGGGCTTTTCTTTTTCTGTTTTGGTACTTTGTTTTATTTTTTGATGTTTGGCTGGGGTTTTATTGTTATATTTCCTGCTTGATCGTTCTCTCGAAAGAATGAGCGGGATTTTGCTTCATTGCAGTAAAAGCAGCTTTACGACAGCTGCATTTACTGCAGTGTAGCCAAGGGGAGGGGGAGCCATTTCATTTCCAAAAAAAGGTAGGTGTTTGAAAAGTTTTTTGTTTTAGTGTTACGGGTGGGAGTGGGACAGGAGTGGGGCAGGTGGGGGAATAGCAGGACAGAGATAGTTTCCAGGGACCCGTGTGATAATCTCCATAGAATGGATTGCTCAGGCCCAGGCAATTTGGAGGACTGTATCTTCCCGTATGAGCCTGCCCAAGCTCTAAGATCTTCAGTGGAGGCACCTCTCTCTATTCTACCACTTTTCAGGCACAGCTGGTGGGAACACGGGAGAAGGCCTTTTTTATAGGGTTGTATAAACGGCAAAAATACTCCTCATAGAATTTGAGGAGAACACAATTTGTCTTAATGAGATTCTGCATCAATCCACCATATTTGGAAGGGAGGGTTGCAAAACACCAAAAAGTTGGCAGGAAAAGCCATTGTGACTTTTCCTAAAGTTTTTAAAAACCTCCACGGGGGATGTGCATTCTCGCTTGTTGAGACAACCAATTTGCTTTGATGCACATTCCTGATAAGAGCAGAAGGGGAAAGCTGATTGGTTGGATGTGCACAAGGGGCAGAGCTTGCTAACAAGACAAGCCCCCAAAATCACCATGTTGGATTTTCACCATAGTGAACATTTGCTCAGTGAAGAAACAGCCTCCCCCCACCCCATTTATTTAAGTGGAATATCATGCTTCTGCATCTTGGATGTGCTTTTTAAAAAATATATACTGCTCAGCAGCAGTAACTGCTGACAATAAAAATGCGAGTAATTCAGTCGCACCCGCCATCTTGACTTGCAGGCATGCCCGTTTAAACAATGAATGCAGATAGCTTCACATGCCTGTGATCTTGCCAAAAAAATCATTAAGGCGAAAGCTGCTGCAAATTAGCACTAGTGCACATCAATCCACATTTTTTGCCTTTTATAGACAAGCCCTGTGGGTGCTGCCACACCTTGGAACTCCCTCCCTAGGGAAGTTACGATGGCTCCTTGTTTTCCTTTCAGTGACAGGTTAAGACATTTCTTTTCCAGCAAGCTTTTGGAAACTGATTTAACAAAAATGGCCTTTATGGTGCTGTACTATGTTTAATCTGTTTTAAAGTAAGATTTTAATTGGTTTTAATTCTGTTCTTCTGTTCTTAGCAAGGGAACAGATCCCCACTGCTTGCAGAAGCTGCTGCCTGGTAACTTGGGATTGGGGGACTCCCTAAACTAGTGAATAAGCAAGGATCATGATTATGAACCAGTCGTGAAGGTATAACTCTGGGGGATCATCTATATGAGCCAGAATATGCCGACTTTCCACCGGTGTATCCTGGCCATGGATCAGCCCTGTTTGTCCCCTGTTACCACCCCAAACAGGCCGGAGTTCAGACAGGCACTGCAACCCATCGCTGCAGCTGCATGCAGTAACTCTTCCGGAAGAATTACCATCTCTTCCAGAAGTGAGGAAGCCAACCTGCAACATGGGACCAAGACCCCCTGCATGTGACCATTCTTGGTCACATGCTGCGGGACCCCTTCCTGCTTCAGGAAGAGCAAGGCAGACCAGCAGCTGCAGCAACAGGCCAGCTGGCCAGGACAAGCTCCTGCAGACACACACAGCCCCATCCATTCCTTCCAGGTGGGAACAGATTAAACCAGCTATTATTTTACAACATTTTATGGGGCCCTGCCCCATCTCCCCCCCCCTACCGTCTCAGCCCTATATCTACCCTAGGGGTAATGGAAACTGCCTGGGGGCAGAACGGGGCAAATGCCCTGCATCATCAGGACTGGACGGCTCTAAGATGGGGGCAAAACAGGGTATATTGCCCATATAGACAAGTCCAAGGTTACACTAAATGCCTTAGTGAATTCTGGCCATGATTTCTAAACAACTGATGGTTCCGAGCCAAATGTCCAAATTGTCTGGAAAAGTTGGAATACTTTTGATGGACAGCTCAAAGATCTTTTTCCATGGTGTTGGCCTTTGTGCGATGGCTCCACCCCAAGAGAGACTTCTTATGGCAATCAGCCAGAGATGGACAAGACCCCAAGAGTTCCTTTGGCACTGCTGCTTCTGCCTTCCAGCAGTGATTCAACCCAAGTGCCATCATTTATAGAAAGTGCCCATGCAAAATTTTACTTGCTAATGTTTCTCCATTTCATATACAGAACCCCAAGGAATATTTTAAAGGGATGGTCAAGTAGGCCTATAACTTATAAGTGGCATTATATAGCTGCCTTTCTCAAGGAGACCAGACACCCTCTTACTGGAAAGCACCTGAAACTTAACAGCACAATGTCTTTTGCCTTCCAGACTGCCCAGCAATTATATGGACGTTTATTGCAAAAGGGCAGTGGGTGTATATGCGTTTGAAACCATTGTTATTCTGACAGCATCTTTAGGGAATGTGCTGGAGGGGCGGGCTGTCATTTCCTTGAGCAGGAACACTTAGGTGAAAGGGCTGTCCTTACAGACTGACTCTTAAATGATGACACATTTCCTAAGCATTTGCAGGCAGTTTGGGAACACGAGTGATTTTTGGTCTACAATCCTTATATGAGCCAGACAGAATTTCTCCCTTCAGGTGAAGTGGCTACTGCAGAGTTCTGGAAAGTTTTGTTTTGCTTTGCACCAGAGCATGGACACTAGCTGGAGGATTTCGGCAGCCTTAATTTTTAAAAAGTAACTTTTCCAAACTCTGTGCTAGCCACTTCACCTGAAGGGAGAAACTCTGGATCAGACAAGGTTTGTACACCAAATAATTCATGCTCTCAAATTGCCTGGAAATGTTCCTAGATGTTCACAGCATAGCCACTGACTATACTGGTTGGATGATATGAGGGGCCTTAATCCAAAAAAATAACTTTTCCAAACTGTGAGTACAAAGCACCAGAACCATTACATCCAGGCATGCAGTTACTAAATCTCTCTGTATCTTTACCACTTATCAGGCCTAAATACCCTAAAGGCAAAAGCATCAGATCCCAGCTGATCCTGGAAGCTAAGCAGGGTGAGCCTGGTTAGTACTTGGATGGGAAACCACCAACAAATGCCAGGTGTTGTAGGCTATATTTCAGAGGAAGGAATTGGCAAAATCACCTTTGAGTATTCCTTGCCTAAGAAAACCCTATGAAATTCATGGGATCACCATAAGTTAACAGGTGACTTGAAGGCCCACGCCTACACACACTTCTTTAGCACCAGTTTATTTTGAGAAAATATTCAGTGGCTAAGATGCTCCATCCCTTCAGCATAGCATTAAGTATCCACTAGCAAAATTGCTCAGTAAACAACCCTATACTGAATAACAATGTAACACAATGTCCGTGAATCAGTGGTCAATGCTCAGGTCTTACAACCCACTGTGCAGTTGCAATGCACAATGCCCAAAGGCAATATACATTAGTGTCCTTCTCTGTGTAACTTACATGCATAATGGCCCCACATGTGCAACTCTGCTTATGCCTCTGTCTGCTGGAAAGGACCATTGTACATTGTCCAAAAACCCCAAACACTTCAGCATAGGGAGCCCTGGTGGCACAGTGGTTAAATGCTAGCACTGCAAGCCACAACATTGCAAGTTCAATTCCAAAGGCTCCAAGGTTCACTCAGCCTTCCATCTTTTCATAGGTTGGTAAAATGAGTACTGTACCTGGCTTGTGGGGGCAATTAGCTAACACACATTGGTAACTGCTTAATGTGATGTAGATGTGTAAATTGCTATTGCTTAACAATTTGTAAGACACTCTGAGAGCCTTTGTGGCTGAAGAGCAGGGTATAAATACCTAAAATAAAAAAATAATAAAAAAAACATGTATAGTGCAGCTTTGACCTGTATATGTCTCTAACAGGATATGTACAGCTTTTTGCAGCACACCAAACCAATTTGTTGTGGTGGGTGCCATACCAGATGGTTACAACGAAGCAGATCTTGAAAATGTTACTTTTTTGGACCACACCTTCCAGAATCCCCTAGTAACCATGCTGACTAGGAGATTCTGTGGGATTCTGGTGGTTGGAGGATTCTAGGAGCCATAGTATAGACAAGTAACTTTTCTAAGCTTTGCTAGGAAAACTGAAGTCCAAATCCTCAATCAAGCATTAATCACACTGGATGATCTTTGGGCAGACTCTTAACTGCAAATGGAACAACTTTTGAGCCAACATTTATTAGGTGTCCAAACAATGTCTGGGTAACCAACCAAAGGCTGATTACTACACAGCTGATAGCAGAGGCACAGCACAGTCAAGCCAATTACAGACAAAGGAATCAAGGCAAGCAAAACACAAGTCCACAAACAAAGTCCAATATACTGTACAAGGACCAGGTCTAGCAAACAGAGTTCAGGGTAGTCTAGTAGAATCCAGGTCAAGCCAACAGAACCCAGTACACAAACATAGGTCCAGTGCACGATGGGTACTCAGGTGGGTCAGATAATCTCCGACAACCCCTGGAGGGCAGTGCTGTGTAGTTATAGAGCAGCAGCTAATGCAGCTGCTGCTTAACTAACTGATGTTTCCTATAAATACACTAAGACTACCTCAAGCCTTCCTTTTGTTGTCTGTGCTGTGAAGGTAGGTATAGGTAACTTGTCCTCTGTATCTGAAGGGGCAGGGCCTTATGCCAAAGTTGGTACCGCACTATTGTCTGTCTCTGGGGCCTGTGGCTCTGGAACATTCTTCTCTGGTTCAGTAGGTCCTGGCATGTCCACTGCTTTAGTCTCTGAGTCAGAGTCCATTTCCAAGTTCTGGAAGCATCTGCCCACTCAAAGTTCCCAGCAACTGGTACACAAAGGTATGCTGTCTCTGGACCTAGAGGTAATATATAGCCATCATAACTAGTAACCACGGGTAGCCTTTATCTTAGCATGTGTCCAGAGGAGGGCGACCAAAATGATGACAGGTCTGGAAACCATGCCCTATGAGGAGCAGCTTAGGGAGCTGAGTATATTTAGCCTGGGGAAGAAAAGATTAAGAGGATACACAATAGTCATGTTTAAATATTTGAAGGGATGTCATACTGAGGATGGAGCAAGCTTTTTTTCTGCTTCCTAGGACATGGAGCAATGGACTCAGACGACAGGAACAGAGGGATTCCACCTAGACATTAGGAAGAACTTCCTGACAGTAAGAGCTGTTTGGCAGTAGAATACACTGCCTCAGAGTGTGGTGGAGTCTCCTTCTCTGGAGGTTTTTAAACAGAGGCTGGATGGCCCTCTGTCGGGAGTGCTTTGATTGTGTATTTCTATATGGCAGGGAGTTGCATTAGATGGCCCTTGTGCTTTCTTCCAGCTCTATGATTCTTCCATGATTGGTTTAAATCCCCTTTTAAAACTGTCACACCTCAAAGGGAGCATATTCCACAATTTATCTGGGCACTGTAGCCTAGGCATCTGCTTGCAACATTCATAGAAACGAAGTAGGGCTTTTATTAGTTATCAGTTTCACAGGTGTGTTACCAGATGTTACTGTCTGGAGTTTTGAACCATCAGTGCCTTGGATTCTATCCAATAAACAGTGAGGTGCTGACTTGTTCGGCATGAGTTCTCAAATAAGGCTGCAGCATTGTGGATAGTGCGTCTCCATACCTCCCGATGTGAGGCCAGGCCGGACCATTGTTGGTGATCAGTTTGGCTGAACCTGAGATGTTGTTTCAGGGAGTCCCTGTATCGCTTTTTTGGAGCGCCCCTCTTACGCTGACCCGTGGCAAGTTCACTGTAGAGTACTATTTTTGGGAGACTATGGTCCTCCATCCTAGAAACGTGCCCTGCCCAGCACAGCTGTGTTCTCAATATCACGGTCTCAATGCTGGTGACCCCTGCTTGCTCAAGGACAGCAACATTCGTCATATAGTCAGTCCATTCGAGAAGTCGTAAGTGGTGGCAATAGGTGACCCATGTTTCAGACCCATAAAGAAGAACAGACAGTACAATGGCTCTATACACATTGATTTTTGAAACAGCAGATAATAGCAAACCTTATTAAACTAAAGCACTTCCTGTGCAAACATACCATAGAGTTGCATTGGAGGACCTAGTGATTCCTAGAGAGGATACCCCCTAGGCATTTTCCAGCACTACCCTATGGTATGTGTCCCCTGATTTTTTCCAGCTGTGGATAACTGAAACTGTGGGTATTGGTTCCATGTGTATGGGGTGTGTGTGACCTGTATTTCATAATATTTTCTCTATATTTGTCTTCAATACTGCTGTCTCATGGGATGCCACATCTATAATCCATGCATGCTTTTTCTTTACCACAGTTATGTCTGGTGTATTATATTCTAATTGTTTATCACATAGAAGAAGAAGAAGAAGAAGTTGAAGTTGTTGTTGTTGAAGTGGTGGTGGTGGTCATCCATGGCACTCAAAGTGGCTTACAAAGATTAAAACAGATACATATTAAAATTAATTAAAATCAATAAATCAGGATCAATAAAAGTACACATCCATTACAAGATAGAAGAAAAATAAATCAGTGCATCATATTATCTCAGCACATCATATCATGGTGCAAGTGTAGCTGTGGTTCAGTTCAGTGGGTGAAGGATCTTTGGTGTTGCTGTTTTTGTGTGCCTTTGAGTCATTTTTGGCTGATGGCAACGCTAAGGAATCTATCACAGGGTTTTCTTGGCAAGATTTGTTCAGAGGGGTTTGCCTTTGACTTTCTCTGAGGTTGAGAGAATGTGACTTGCCCAAGGTCACCCAGTGGGTTTCCATGGCCAAGTGGGGATTCGAATCCTGGTCTCCCACTGTTCTAGTCCAACACTCAAACCGCTACACCATGCTGGCTCTAGGGAAATCCTAAAGGAAGGTTTCCTGCTCTTAATGTTTTTGCTGAGAGAGAATGAGGGGGAGTTGGAGAGGAAAGCAGTTGATGCTTCTTAGGGAGGAGGAATTTATGCCCTTATCACCTTGATTTAGATAATGGGCTTCAATTTATGTACGCAGGGGAAATGGAAGGGCAAATTCTTTGTCCTGGTATTATGTGCAATCTTTTTCTTTGATTTCAGAGCTTTAAGGCTTTACCTGTTGCAAGGACTGGGCTCTTTGTGTGTTAGACATCACACAACAGCAGAGATCTTGGAGATAATAATGTTCTGATTTCCTGATTCTGAAGGGGGGAAAAGATTCTGCAGTAATTTCTTCAATCAGCTTGGTGCGTGGAACTCAAGGAGCATCCATGCAAAGATGTAACCAGGGCTGGTTTAAGGAATTTTGCCCCCCCCCTGCAATGCTTTATTTGGGGGGGGGCATATGTTTATCTCAGGTCAATATAACTAATGTAACCTAACCTAACCTATCCACAGTACAGGATTTTCAGATTATTACTAATAACGTTTTTGCAGGAGGAGGGTTACAACGAGCCCCCCACAATGATGGGCCCCCCTGCGGCTGCAGGTGCTGCAGGGCCCTTAAACCGGCCCTAGATGTAACATTTCCAGAAATTCTCCCTTTAAAATCATTGGGGGGCTGTCTCTTGGTTCTCCTTCAAACTGAGGTGGCAGGGGGAATGGAACTATTTGTGTGATACTTACTTGTCAAAGTGGCGAAAATATTCCTCACAGAATGCGAGGAGCTGTTTGGCAGTTGAATACACTGCCTTGGAGTGTGGTGGAGTCTCCTTCTTTAGAGGTTTTAAACATCTGTCAGGAATGCTTTGATTGGGTATTCCTGCATGGCAGGAGGTTGGACTTGATGGCCCTTGTAGTCTCTTCCAACTCTATGATTCTGTGATTCTTTGACTACTGTATTTTGTTCTTGACAATTAAGACAAATAATTTCCACAGTTTTCTCTATGTTCTATGCATAAAAAACAGCAACCTTGCCCCACAAAAATCTTGAACATTGAACAGCAACCTTGCATGACAAAACCATTCAGTTATTCTTTGTGCAAGCCAACAGGCTTTTTGTGCAAGACATTGTGTAAGAAGTTTGTTTGCCAAGATTTCTGCAAGACTCCTTTTTTTGCACAAGATTTTAAAAAAATGTATAAGAATTTTGTTGTTCAAAACTGCTGGGTTTTGCATAGAAAACAGACATCTTACACAGAAGATGCATGTGGCTGCCTGTAAACAATGTCTTTTGCATGAAACCCCACAATTATTATCATGCAAAAAAAAACCAACCCTGTATTTCTGTACAGGGTTGTACAGAATTGTACAGGTTGTACAGGGTTGTACAGTAATAATTTCCCAAAACACTTTAGGATATGCAAATATCGGGTGAAAACTCTGCAAAGTTCTTGTCAGTCTTTCCATCTGGGGCCAAAATCCACACTACACAAATAATCCAGTTTGGAACTGAATTATTTGGCACCGCTGTTTCCTATAGAATCGTGGAATTTGTAGTTTGGTGAATCACCAGTACTCTTTGACAGAGAAGGCTAAAGACCTTGCAAAACAACAAATCCCAGGATTCCATTGGAAGGAGCCATGGTAAATAATCCAATTTCAAACTGGATTGTTTGTGTAGTGTGGATTTGGCCCAGGTTTCCTAAATGTTGAGAATCAGTTTCTCAGCCAGGAAAAGAATAATGGTGAATATTCTTTCCATTCCTAGGTGCTCATAAGCATATCTGACTGAACACTCTTCCAGAACTCCTGCATCTGGGACTTTTTTGTCTGGGCATGATGGGGTCATCCATCTTGTCACATTGCAGTTATCTTTTCTGTGGGCTTGTCTAAATGGTCAAAGTAATTCTCATAGAATTAACTTGGAAACTGATCTATCTTAATGGAAATCTGCATTGATACTTCATATTCGGAAGGGGGAGCAGCTAAAAATGCCAAAAACTGCACCCAGAGAGTATTTGTGGCTTTTCTCAAAGTTTTTAAAAAGCTCCACAGAGGATGTGCATGTCCGTCCAACCTGATTGGTTAGGTGAGCATGGGGGGGGGGCTTGCAAACAGAGCAAGCACCCACTGCTGCCATGTTGGGTTTTCAGCTTCGCGAACAATCAGTAAGGGAATAAAACAGCAAACTTTGCTTCTCTCTTTTCTCTCTCTCTTTTTGTAAATGTGAAATATCACTTGTGCACACCATGTTAAATGTGTGTGGGGGGTTAAGTTCAATGGCAGCAGATTTTATTCACTTGCAGCCACCATCTTGGCTAGGGGGCATGCAAAGTTTATAGGGGTTGTAAAACCATTAAGACAGTTGCAGCTGCTGCAAATTGCTATTACTGCAGAGCAATCCTCCCCCCCCCCTATAGAGGACCCCTGTAACTACATATAAAAGAATTCCAGCATCCCTTGCTATTCTCTTCATGCTGCCTCCATACAAGCATCAGGATATAGTTATACAAAAAAGGAACTTTGTGGATGTATTTGCAAACAGGGAGCAAGAGGATCAACTTCACTCAGCTTAGAGATGTCACAATTATTTTTTCCTTTCTGAATTATGCTTTAACTGGCCTTGTACTTTGAGTTTGCTGGGATTTCACCTTGTGGCCCCCAATCATTTGATGTTCAGTGGAATTTAGTGTACTGTGCTGTAAAGTTTCAAGGTTATGCTGTCTATTATGTGCAGCTATTGAAGGCAAGATTTAAGCTGGGGACAGCGTAACAATGAGAACGTCCAGCTTTAGACAAAAGGTTTGCCTAGTTCAGTGTATCTTACATATATTTGCTGGGGGCTTGTTTTTCAGTAAAAATACTCCTCATAGAATTTGAGGAGAATACCTTTTGTCCCAATAGGATCCCACATCATTTCACTGTATTTGGAAGGAGGGGGTCAAAAACTCCAAATACTCCATGGGAAAGCCTTTGCAGCTTTTCCTGACTTTTTTTAAAAAACTCCAAAGGAAATGCACATTTCCGCTCATTGGGACAGCTGATTCGCTTTGCTACGCTTTCCCAATAACAACAGAAGTGGAAAGCTGATTGGTTGGATGTGTGCAGGGGGCGGAGCTTGTCAGCAAGGCAGCGCCCAAAACAGCCATGTTGGATTTTCGCCGTAGCAATCGTGTGCTGAGGTGATAAAACTGCTTTTTTTTCTTTCTTTTTTTCCCCTGTTTATTTAAGTGTAAGATCATATATTTGCACATTGGATTTGCTTTTTTAAAAAATACTGTTTGGCAGCAGCAAATGGTGGCAATAAAAATACAAGTATTTCATTCACGCCCGCCATCTTGATTCACGGGCATGTGTGTTTGAACAGTAAATGTGTATGGCTTTGCACGCCTGTGATCTTGGGGGAAAATGTAGAGACAAATGAAAGCTGTTGCGAATTGGCGTTACTACACATCAATCCACATTTTATTGCCTGGTATAGATGAGCCTTGGGTTTTCCTTTCCAAGCAGGTAGTTCCATGTTACACCATAGCCTCAATCCAGATGTTAGTCTTGAGTAGAAGAGATCCATTGAATCAATGGAATTGGCCTATCTGTGTGCAATGTGCATCCATGTGGCAATTGTATTGTATGTGCAAATCTGCTTCCTTAACCATGAACTGGAACGTGGCTGTTCTGCATTGGACAAATACATCCAAATGCTTCCACAGGAAAATTTACACATATGTAAGACACCAACAGGTTTCCAGCCAATATTGGCCTAAATTCCATTGTTAGTCCTGAATAGAGTTGAGCCATGGAATCAAACCATGCAGGTCTGGAAACCATGCCCTATGAGGAGTGTCTTAGGGAGCTGGGTATGTTTAGCCTGGAGAAGAGAAGGTTAAGAGAGGACATGAGAGCCATGTTTAAATACTTGAAGGGATGTCATACTGAGGATGAAGCAAGCTCTGCTGCTCCAGAGACTAGGACACGGAGCAATGAGCTCAAACTATGGGGAAAGAGATGTACCAAAACATTAGGAAGAACTTCCTGGCAGTAAGAGCTGTTTGGCTGTGGAATGCGCTGCCTTGGAGTGTGGTGGAGTCTCCTTATTTGGAGGTTTTTAAGCAGAGGCTCGATGGCCACCTGTTGGGAATGATTTGATTATGTATTCCTGCATGGCTGGGGTTGGACTAGATGGCCCTTGTGGTCTGTTCCAGTTCTATGATTCTATGAAACTGGATAATTATAATTTTTTTGTCATCAAGGTGGCTAACAGAGTAGCTGGAACATGTCCAAACACCACATCCAAAATGAAAGTTCAAGGCCAAAAGTTTTGACTCACCGTCTTGCTCTTGCAGCCTCTGTCTTCTAGGTTCAGAAGGAGCCAGCGGACACATTAATGCCATTAATGTGTGATTCGGAGGCCCTTGCTACAATGGAATGGAGAAGAGGTCAAACACCATATAACTATCATTAGTGTTGTTCAGGACTCAAAGCAGCTTTGTTGTTGCTGTTGTTGTGTGCCTTCAAGTCATTCCCGACTTATGGCGACCCTAAAGTGAACCTATCATGGAGTTTTCTTGGCAAAATTTGTTCAGAGGAGGTTTGTCATTGCCTTCCTCTGAGGCTGAGAGAGTGTGACTTGTGCAAGGTCACCCAGTAGCTTTTCATGTCCAAGCCGGGATTTGAACCCTGTTCTGCAGAATCATAGTCCAAGGCTCAAATCACTACACCACACTGGCACCCAAAGCAGCTTATAGATTAAAAAACTATCAAGTCAAGCAGTTGAGGGGTGTGCAATTCAGACAGCTAATTTTCTAAATTACGCTGCATCAGTCCTCCTTCTCCTCACCTTTACATTGCAGGTAACAGTGTGCTTGTCTAAATGGCAAAAATACTCCTCATGGAATTCAAGGAGAGTACGTTCTGTCTAAATGGGATCCCACATCAATCTGTTGTATTCAGAAGGAGGGGGGCCGAAAAACTTGAAATACTCTGCAAGAAAAGCCTTCACAGCTTTTCTTGTATTTTTAAAAAATTATGTGCACTCTCTCTCATTAGGACAACTGATTTGTGTCGCTGTGCGTTCTCTGAGTGGACACCTGATTGGTCAGACTTGCACAGGGGGTGGAGCTTGCCAGCAAGGCAGCGACCGGAACCAGCATGTTGGATTTTTGCCATAGTGATCGTGCACTGAGGCGATGAAACAACCATTTAATTTTTTTTCCTGTTTATTTAAACAGAAGATTGCACTTCCTCACTTTGGATTCACTTTAAAAAAAAATACTGTTCAGCAGCAGCAACTGGCAACAATAAAAACGCTAGTAATTCACTCGCACCCACCATTTTGATTCACCCAACACAACGTATAGTTTCGCACACCTACAATCTTGGTGGGAAAAAACATGGAGACAAATGAAAGCTTCTGAAAATTGGCGTTAATCTGCATCAATCCATATTTTATTGCCTTGTATAGTCGAGCCCAGTGTTTATCTACAGTCTCAATCCCAGCAAGTTCTTTCTAGGCGCTCAAGCTGCAGCTCACTGTTTCTAGGAAACAGTGCTATGTTATCAGTAGGCCTCACCCTGAGAGGCTCCATTTTGAACAGTTCTTTTGCTGTACAGTTATGAACAAGGGAAACGATCTTGCAAACAAAAGAGAAAACAATACTAAGGTTTAACTCATACAGCATGGCTTTGAACTGTTTCTACTGTACAGCTTTTGTGAAGAATTCCACATAACAGCTCTTCTTTCATTGGAACTGAGTGCAAAAGTTTGGCAGACATTTTGCAGAAAACATACACCTCAAGAATGAAGCTGGTACAGTCAGCTCTCCGTATCCATGGATTCAGCACCCACAAATTCAACCATCAATGGCTTGAAAATATCCCCCACCATCACCAAAATCCAAACCTTGGTTTTGCCTATTTATTTATTTATATGCCGCCTTTCTCCCAAAGTGGGACCCAGTTCCAGAGAGTGGGAACAGCCACTGAGAAGGCTTTCTCTCGTGTCCTCACCAAGCAAGCCTGTGATGGTGGTGGAACTGAGGGAAAACCTTCTCCTGGAGATCTTAAAACCCTTACAGGGACACCATTTTAATATGCCATTGTATATAATGGGATTTAAACATCCACAGATTTCAAACCAAACCCCAGTAGATAACAAGGGCCATTGAAACCAGAAATGGCTGTTGGGGAGGAAATAGCTCAGCTGGCATGCAGGAGGAGGACAGCTTCAGCAAACTCTCCTGATTTGGCAGGGACAGTTAGTTACTATTAATCCTCTTGTCATCCCAATTTTTCAGCTGCATGCAAAATGCCCCAGTTTGTCTTTCGTCCTCCCACTCTCCTGCTTTGTCCTCAGCTAATTTCAATTGCTGCAAACTTGAGTTCAAAGTGCCAAAGTAGTTTGGATATAATCAACTCAGTGGTGGGGAGAGGAGCAGAGGGAATGGAACCTGTCCTTCCTAGTAGAATCAGGCAAAAACAAACTGCTGCAGCCTCCCCTAACTTAGACAATCCTCCTCATCAATAACTTTTGCCATCTTGACCACGCTCTGATGCTGCTTGGCCACTTGTGTGTTGGTTTTCATCTGTTAAATTTTTGGAGGATATGCTTCAGTCCACAGCATCTCCAGTTAAAGGACCAGGTAGCAAGAACTGAGAAAGACCTTTCTCTGCCTGATATCCTGGCGAGCTACTATCAACCACTCAGAGCCACTGGGGGATTCTGGGATTTGTAGTCCCCCAAAATAAGCATTCCCAAACTCTAAACAATAATAGTGCTTGATGAAATTCAGTGACCTGACCACTCAGCAGCATAATATGAGCAAAAGAGCTTTATCTGCTCTTCCATTGCCGGCTTGAGTAAACTGTGACTAGCAACTGCCTTTAATTAAAACTAAATGGGTAAATGAAGGCTTGTGAGATAATATTTTCCCCTGTCTGACTAGGCAGGCAGGTGCCACAGATAAGTAGTCTGTGAAAGGCTAAAATATTATTTGTCATTACATAAAGCTTCTGCCCAGGTGATCTCCACACATTACCAAGGGTAGCAGACATAGACAGGCCAAGATGAGAGTTGCTTCACTTTGATGTCTCCCTGCTGTAATATCATCCTCTGCTTTCTTTCATTCAGCAAGAGTTGTTCCTGGGAAATCTCGAAAGGCCTGTTGTTCAAAGACTTTGTCGCAAACAAAGAGAAGTGGCAAGCCCTGAGGTTCTTTCTGTCTCCCATTCAGAGTCATCAGGTGAGGGAAAGGGCAGGTTTAAAAAAATCAGCTGAGCTCCAGGTTACAGTTTGTCTTCTGTGGATTTAAGAGGTTCCACCAACGACCATTTTGACAAGGAAGTTTGGAAGCTTGTTAGAAGGGAATAAAATGGTAGGAAAGCAAGACCTCTTCCAGCAGAAAACAAGGGGACAGAGCCTGTTTGAGACATAACTGCCTGAAGTGGCACAGCAAACCTCTCTCTCTCTCTCTCTCTCTCTCTCTCTCTCTCTCACACACACACACACACACACACACACACCAGGCTCAAGACACTGGCTCAAGTTTCTGTTCACTCCTATACCGGTCGCCCCCTGTGTCCATGGAGGATACATTCCTGGACCTATTGTTTATAAATGAAACTGCAGATAATAGTGAACCCTATTAAAATAAAGGACTTCCAGAACAAAAACACCATAGAATTAAATTGGAGGACCTAGCAATTCCTAGAGAGGACACCTCTCTAGGCACTTTCCAATGTGACTCTATGGTATGTGTCCCTACTGTTTCAGCCATGGATAACTGAAACCACAGATATTGGTTCTATGGATACGAGGGCTGATCTGTATGTTGCTAGAGAGGCAATTAAATCTTTCAGAAAGGGGAGGAGTGTACACAAACTGAGAGGCCACCATTCTGTGGTATCATGGAGAAGGAGATGTGGCCACCCTGGGAAGGCCAGATTAGAACCTCACAAGAGCCAGATCTGGCCCCAAGGCCTGAGGCTCCCCACCCCTGATTTAAGAAAAGTGCAATGTGACATTTTAAAAAAGGATACCAGTACTTCAGGGGGAAAACAAGCAAACAATCTTCACATTGTTGACATTCCAGTTGTTCCATGTCCAGCCTTGCTATGGCTGAGTCTGAATCTTCATCCCCATAGAATTAGAAGACAATATTCTCCTGAGATTAAAACAACCACTAATATTTGTTGCAAGAAACATCTTCATAATTACTGCTGTTATTGTTGGTGCAGTGCTTCGCAAATACATTCTCTCTCTCTCTCTCTCTCTCTCCATCATCAGACAGGTTATGGAGCTCTTTGATGATCAGCAAAGGTGAGGTGAGGTGAGGCAAAGTGCCTTCAAACCCTCTGCATATTAACCGTCCCAGACTGAAATTCTCATTATGTCATCTGCCCCAACCACCTTGGCAAGAAAGTTAAGTTTGAGCTTTCCCACCGTATTGCTTATGGAAAACACAGAGCTAGGCAGAAGCACACCCTACCTTCACAACACTGTCACCTGAACACCTTTTTGCGAATTAGCCATAAAGGGGTGGTTGTCATGATCTGTAAAAGGAAAATGAGGGACTGGGTGAAGGTTTAAGCATTTCCCTCTGTTTGCTGAAGCTGCTTTGCAAGCCTTACCTTCAATTTCCCTTCCCTGCTCCTCAGTGGAGAATTTATTTCTGGAACCTTGAACCAACTGGAAGGAAACTGAGGAAGAAAAAGAACAGCCAGGAATAGGATTGCCATGGTAGAAACTGGAAGAGGCTTCTATAACTTTAATGGTTATGTTGAAGAGGGAATTTCAGCAGGTGTTGCTTACCTGGTTCCCTGACAGGCCATACCTGCTGAAATCCCCTCTTCTACATAACCACTAAAAGGTTCAGGCAGTATTGGCAGTAAGAGCTGTAAACTAAAATAAGCTGGTATTTTTAGTCCCAACCTTTTGTGTATGTCCCCACCCACTGCATGAAATGTGATTCCTAAAAAAAAAAATCCGAACTTGAATTCAGCCCTCAGGATAAAAGGAGGTACCTACCCTTAATCCATTATCCCACTTGTCTGTGTGTTTAACACTGGTCTTTGCTGGTATCTGTAAAGCACTCAGCATTAAGCAACAAATACCTGCTGTACATTCAAGGGGCTCTTTCACACTACACGATTCTAGTGCTGAGATTCCACTTGAACAGCCATGGCTACATCCTATGGAGTCCTGGGGCTGCATACCCTCCAGTTTTGGCAGGGACAATCCATTTAATACTCTGCTATCTCACTTTTTCAGCTACTTTTAAAATGACCCAGTTTCCTCCCACTTCCTCCACCTCAGTTCTCAGCTTACTTCAGTTGCTGCAAACTGAGTTGAAAGTGCAAAAGCCGTTTACATGCATTCAACTCAACAGGGAAGAGAGGAAAAGAGGGACAGAATCTTGCTATTCGCAGTAGACTCAGGTAAAAGTAAGCAGTGTCAGCCTCTCCTAGCTCCTGTGTTCTTTCTCATTAATAAAATTTGCCTTCTTGACGACACTCATATTGCTTGGCCACACGCGTCCCTGTTTTCACCTGTGAAATGTGGGAAGGGGTTTGTAGTTTGGTGAGGGACTGGAGTGCACCAGTCAAGAATTCTAAATGAGCTTCCCTTAACTGCAAATCTCAAGATTCTCTAGGTTGTTGTCAGAGCACTTCAAGTGGAATCATCGTGCTATAATTGTGTAGTGTGAAAGGCCCCCAGATGAGGAAAAATTAGATGGGCAGGACCTGTATCAGACACACTGCTTGTGACTCCTACACTCTTTGGACCAACTGTATACGCTGCAGAATTCCATGTCTGGCTAGCCATAGGTCCATTCTCCAAGTGTTTAGCCAAAGAAACTTTACTTGTCATGCAAGGAGTTACTGGTTCCTCTGGATGTCCTATGGCCATCTTCTTAGTAATCATAGGACTTGTCTATACGAGGGGGGAAGATGCGGATTGATGTGCACTAATGCCAATTTGAAGCAGCTTCAGTTGGTCTTAACAGTTTTTTGGCAAAATCACAGGCATGCAAAACTATCCGCTTTTGCTGTCCCAATGCATGTCTGTGAATCAAGATGGTGGGCGTGAGTTAATTACTCACATTTTTATTGTCACCACTTGCTGCTGCTGAACAGTATTTTTTATAAAACATATCTAGAAAATAAAAAGGCTGTTTTGTCACTTCAGCACACGATCGCTAAGGCAAAAATCCAAGATGGCGGTTCCAGGTGCTTGCTTTGTTAGCAAGCTCTGCCCCCTGCCCACATCTGACCAATCAGCTTTCTACTTCCGTTCCTATGTGGAATGTGAATGACTGCGAATTGGTTGTCCCAACAAGCAGGAATGCATTTTCCCTGCAGAACTTTTTAAAAAACTCCAGGAAAAATAGAGTTTCTGGCGGATTTGGCCCCCTCCTTCCAAATACTGCAGACTGATGTGGGATGGCATTTAGACAAATCCTATTCTCCTTGAATTCTATGAGGAGTATTTTTGCCATTTAGACAACACCGTAGTTAATTCTGGGTAAATTGTTTGAAACTCCCCTTTGGGATCTGTTACTGTGGGGAGATAAAAACTAAGGGAAGGAGGATGGATAGAGGGCTGGATTAAAAGCTTTTAACAGTTTAAACATCATGTACCAGGATTGGAAATTTTAGTTTCCCCAGAATCAAGTATTGTTGCTGAATCCACACAGAACTAGACCTATAAGATATGCTCTCTACAAAATTCTCACTTGAAGTGTATTGATACTACAAAGTTATAGGGGTTTGATATCACATTAATTACCATGGCTCTCTCCTGGGAAGTCCTGGGATGTGTAGTTTGGGAAAGTACTTAGAATTCTATCCTAGAAAGCTGTAACTTCTCTGAACCACAATAGTATAGCTGATCAAACTACAAATCCCAAGATTCCCTAGGATGGAGCCATGGAGGTTAAAATGGCATCAAAACGCTTAACTGCACTGGACACATGTATACAAATCTGAGCCACTTGCAAATGTAGAGGACAACAAAAAACTATCAGAGACTGGTCAGTTTGTGTAATCAGAGAAGAAATTTCCAATTTTCTCATGGCAAAAGAGAACAGCAGCATTATCCTGGTACCCAATAATTTGGTAGAGTGCAAATTTCCATCAGTGTACCTGACCAGGGGTGGGTGGGTGGGTGGGGTGGGGAGGTTTATAAGCCTTTTCCCTTGTCCCTGGGAATGCAGCAGTGGTTGGAGGGTTGCAAGTACAGTCCACTGCTGGGATGTGGACAAGCACATTCTGGCTGCCTTTCAGCTGGGGAGAAGAAGGAACAGCCTCTGCCTTCATCATAAAGTGGTTCCTTCTGCCCTTAGTGCAACCAATCAGCAGCCAAGGGGACAGAGCTGTGTCCATGAGTCCCCTGACTTCTGTTGTGCAACCGGAGGAAAGAGTATTTTGCAAGGAGCTACAGCAAAGTCTTAAAATGACTACTGGTGAAAATCAAGGACGAAAGGGCAAAAGCAGAGTTACAGTCGAATATTAAGAAAAAAAAATGATGACCACAAATTATTTAAATAACTTTAACGTGGATAATGAAGATGTTGTTGTGTGCCTTCTAGTCTTTTCTGACTTAACAAATAGTGTGTTTTGGTAATTGCATTGTTGTTGTTACATGCCTTAAAGTTGACTGTGACTTATGGTGATGCTATCATGGAGTTTTCTCAGCAAGATTTGTTCAGAGGAGGGTTTACCATTGCCTTTTCCTGAGGCTGAGAGAGTGTGACTTGCCCAAGGTCACCCAATGGATTTCCATGGCCTAGCGGGGATTTGATCCCTGGTCTCATGGTGTCCTGGGGCTTGTCTAAGTGAGAAGATATAATGCTGATTGTTGTGCATTAATGCACATTCGCAGCAGTGTACATTTGTATCCACTTTTTTGGACAAAATCGCTGATATGCGAAGCTATCCATGTTTGATGTTCACATGGAGCCATGCCTGCGAATCAAGATGGTGGCTGGGAGTGAATCACTCATGTTCTTATTCTCAACAAGTTGTGACTATTGCTGCACAGTTTTGTTTTGTTTTTACTGTAAATATAAGGTGTACAAGTGCAACCTTCCATTTAAAAAGCTGTTTGGTCACTTCAGTGCCATGAAAAAGTGCAAAACTCCAAAATGGCGTTTCCAGCCACTTTGTTGCTGGTATGGCCATTCCCACACACATCTAACCAATCAGGTTTCCACTTCCACACTTATCCAGGAATGCAGTTCAATGCAATTTAGTTGTCCTAATGAGTGGGAATGTGCATTTCCCCTGCATTTAAAAAAAACAAAAAAACCTTGGTAGAAGCTGTGAAGGCTTTTCCCACATAGTTTTTAGAGTTTTTGGCCCCCTTCCTTCCAAATATGGCAAATCACCATTGGATTTCATTGGGACAAATGGTATTCTCCTCAAATTCTATGAGGAGTTTTTTCACAATTGAGACAATCCCCTGGTCCAACACTCAAACGATTATGAAATTCATAGGGTCTCCATAAGTGAACAGGCTTGAAGGTACACACATATCTCTCCTACAGGCACAATGCATGGAAGTTCCCACAGTATTTCCCACCCAGAAACAGACCAGAGCCAGACTTGCATAGCTTCAGCCAGATTGCTGCTGCTGCCTGTACCTTCTGACAATGCCCTGGGCCCTGGTTTCTCAACTTCCTCCACCACCACGAGTAAGCAGACATGATTGTTTACCTCTGAGTTTCTTGTGGCAAAGGCTTGATACTCGCTGCTGACATCAAAAAGACTACTCCATTCTGAAGTGGGTAATTTTGGCCCCTTTCTACATGGTGAGTTTTCTATTTAAGTTTCTGAATCAAAATTCTGAATACTTTTTAGGTAATACCTGTAATTCATCTTTACAGCAAAGGTAGTTAGTCTATTCTCCTTTACGGGTCTGAAACATGTGTCACCTATCGCCAACACTTATGACTCCTCGAACGCTTTCATCAGCGCTGTATACGTACAATCCTAAATATACACTGGACTGACTATGTGACGAATGTTGCTGTCCTTGAGCAAGCAGGGATCACCAGCATTGAGGCCATGATATTGAGAACACAGCTGTGCTGGGCAGGGCACGTTTCTAGGATAGAGGACCATCACCTCCCAAAAACAGTACTCTCTGGTGAACTCGCCACAGGCCAGCGTAAGAGGGGCGCTCCAAAAACACGATACAAATATTCCCTGAAACAACATCTCAGGCTTGGCCAAACTGATCACCAACAATCGTCCACCCTGGCTTCACGTCGGGAAGCACGGAGACGCACTATCCACAATGCTGCAGCCTTATTTGAAAACTCACACCGAACAAGTCTTGAAGATAAATGACAACGTAGAAAGAATCACAACCCAAAAACATCACCCAAAGAGACCCTCTGCTGTGCATTCTGCAACCGGACTTGTTTATCTTGGATTGGCCTTTTCAGTCATCAGCGCACTTGCAGAAAGCGCGGGATGGCTCCTTCCTGAATCTTTGTTTGCAAAGAAAAGCCAGAGTTAGGAAATAATAAAAGTAGATGATTCTTCATTTCATAACTTCAGGAACTTTATTTGGGTCTGTTCTGTTGTCATTCATGCCCAAGCTATTCATATTGTTATGCTGCAGAAATCCAATCTGACTTCAGAGCATTCGTCAAATGTTCATAATGTGAACTAACTTTTGTTTTGACTTTCTAAAGCTTTGAGCTGAATCTTTTTATCTGCTGCACCGTTCCCTGAGTAACCACACAAAATGCTCCATTCTTCCAAGACCATCTTTCCTTCTTGAATGTAAAAAGCTTTCAATATTATGGCCTTGATTATTCCGCAGTGGCAGCCGCAGGATACTTGAGGTAAACCAAGGTTTCTAGTTAGATGCTATTTTTCTAACATCTTTTTCTTCAGCATATGTATAGGTCATAACAATTAGTCTTGTTTTGAAAACACTCATAGATGCCCTAGGACATCATAAGATAGCAGCTAAACCCTCATGCTTTGGGATTTAAACTTCATTTGTGTGCGTTGTGAGGTATTTTCTAACTCCAATTAGAATTTCAATTATAGAGGGTCTCATTGTATAGAATAAAGGTTCGGGTTGTGGTTGGGTTTAAGGTACGCTTCAGTCTTTCCTGACCCCAACGGTAATTTTAACATCCTCTTAATATACAAGACATGTTAAATTTCTTCCAAATGAGACCAAACTACTAATAACAATCATGGATGTAACTCTTCTTTCTCTGTGTCATGGTAAGCTGGAACATGGCTTGGGGCATATTTTTGTGCAAATAGGTTACATTAGCTGAAACAAACATAAATTCTTGCAGGAGGTTTGACGTAAGGGGCTGGATCCAGTTTGGGAGTATTTGGGGTATGTGTTCCTACGATACCCAATACGGGAGACATCATGTTACGTGACCTTAATAGGTAACCGTGTCATACCCAGTTCACATACAGATGGTTCTGCCTCGCTACCTGGTTGCAGAGGAATCACATACTGGCTTTTGCCCAAGTGGATTCTCACATCTGTCATTGCAGAGCTCCCCAGCAGATGGGCTGGGTAAATGGGTTTCCATCGGCTGGCAGGTGGGGCAATTGAGGAATGGGTAGCCATTGGCTAGCAAGCAATTCCACTTCTGACTGGATCCAAACCTATCCTATGGGACAAGCCTATTTCAGCAGTAACCAGTAAAATTGAGGCCTTTTCCATTTCAACAAAAATGTGGGCTGTGCTAATTCTTGCTAAATGTAAAGCTCCACACTCATAGCTGGCTCCACAAATAATATGGGTCAGTTTTAAAGTCAAAATATGTTAAAGTCAAAATAGGTTGGGACTACAAGTTGCCCCTGTATTTGCAGGGGATACCTTCCTCGACTTACCATTTATTAGTGAAACCATGTATAATAGCAAACCCTATTAAGATCTAGGACTTCCGGTACAAACATACCATAGAGTTGCTTTGGGTGACCTAGCGATTTCTAGAGAGGACACCTCTCTAGGCATTTTCCAGCATGACTCTATGGTATAGGTACCTATTTTTTTCAGCTGTGAATAACTGAAACCAGGTGTATTGGTTCCAGAGATATGCAGGGGGGGCACCTGTGTATACACGTGCACGCACACACACACACACACACACACTGTGTGTGTGTCTGGCTTTTCTTTGCAAATGAAGATTCAGGAAGGACTCATCCCGCGCTTTCTGCAAGTGTGCTGATGACTAAAAAAGGCAAATCCGAGATAAACAAGTCCGGTTGCAGAAAGCACAGCAGAAGGTCTCCTTGGGTGATGTTTCTGGTTTGTGATTCTTTCTACGTTGTCGTTTCTCTTCAAGACTTGTTTGGCGTGAGTTCTCAAATAAGGCTGCAGCATTGTGGATAGTGCGTCTCCATGCCTCCCAATATGAGGCCAGGGCGGACCATTGTTGGTGATCAATTTGGCCAAGCCTGAGATGTTGCTTCAGGGAGTCCTTGTATCACTTTTTTGGAGCACCCCTCTTTCTGATGGAAAGGAAGAAGAAGTAGGAGTAGGAGTTTTGTTAATTTATTTCTTTGGGTTTTTTAGAGAATCAACCACACATGTAAGGGAACTTACACACTCATATGATAGCAACAGGATTGTGGCCCTTCTCTCAATAAACTTTGCAACTATCCTGGAAGGAAGGCAATGTAAACCATATGGCAGATAGAGGACTCTGGCAAAGAGATGGAAGCTTGCCTTAAGGCCATCTACTTCTTCCCTTATCATCATCCTAATGTCTGTATTTGTTTTTTAAACATTATGCATACTGTCTTGCAGAAATAGATCTTGTATGGCTCAGCATAGCCATAGCAGTTCCAGTTCCACATGTCTAAGGCTGAGCTATATACTACTTCCCTGGACCCACCACACAGCCTCTGAAGAGCCCCATACACCCTTTCCATGAATCATGAGAGTGGGCAGAATTGGAGAACCATTTGGCTACGTCCCTGTAGCCAGATGCAAAATGATTCCATCAGCACTGGGGTGTCAGGGATTTTCCAGAGGTGTGGGGCAGCTTCAGAATCCATACAGTAAGTTGGGGAGCTTTGGGCACTACGGAGGAAGGAAGGGAAGACCAACCTCCTCAGTGGACCAAAAAAGGACATGTGCAGCCATAAGGGAAGTGTAGGTTTGCATATGTCACTAACAGCATACCAGCCATATATAGGCAAGATACCAATGAAGTATATTGTGGTTCCTAAAAAATGAGCTGAAGTGTGGAAAGCTGCTTTAATTTTTAACTGTCTTTTTTAGCTGTCTTAAGTTCCAATTTCGGGATAAAGAGAGATAGAAAATGAATGAATCAATGAATGGTTGTCATTACAGTTGCAACTCCCAGTAGTTACGGTTACATATTTTAAAAGGATAATGGTTTGCAATGTAATTATTCAGAAATTACATTGGTTTCCTTTTCAGGATTTTAAAGGGGACATCAGAATGCCACAAGCCACTGGGCTATGGTACAAAATATAACCAAGTAAAACGATAAAAGTAACTTAAACTATAAAAGTAACTTAAACCATACACTTATGCTACAAAAAGGAATTATGTTTAACTTAAGCCGTCTGAGGGATCACACTAAGACTCTAAACTATCCAGTTTGTGAGCTGCTCTTCGCTGATGATGCTACCCTTGTTGCCCACACAGAAGCAGCTCTGCAGCGCCTAACATCCTGCTTTGCAACAGCTGCAGAGCTGTTTGGGCTAGAAGTCAACCTGAAAAAAACAGAAGTTCTTTACCAGCCTGCATCACAGGACGAACACCACCATCCCCACATTGCCGTCGGCAAATTTGTGCTCAAGTCCGTTCAGCAGTTCACCTACCTGGGAAGCATCATCACCTCAGATGCCAAGATTGACAAAGAGATCGATCACAGATTAGCAAAAGCATACAGTGCATTTGGAAGACTTTACAAAAGAGTCTGGAGTAATAAACACCTGAGGCGAAGCACAAAAATCAGTGTGTATAGAGCCATCGTATTGTCTATCCTCCTTTATGGATCTGAAACATGGGTCACCTATCGCCACCACCTACGACTCCTCGAACGCTTTCATCAGTGCTGTATACGCACAATCCTAAATATGCATTGGACTGACTATGTGATGAATGTTGCTGTCCTTGAGCAAGCAGGGATCACCAGCATTGAAGCCATGATATTGAGAACACAGCTGTGCTGGGCAGGGCATGTTTCTAGGATGGAGGACTATCACCTCCCCAAAATAGCATTCTACGGTGAACTTGCCACAGGTCAGCGTAAGAGGGGTGCTCCAAAAAAGCGATACAAGGACTCCCTGAAACAACATCTCAGGCTTGGCCAAATTGATCACCAACAATGGTCCGCCCTGGCCTCACATCAGGAGGCATGGAGACGCACTATCCACAATGCTGCAGCCTTATTTGAGAACTCACGCCGAACAAGTCTTGAAGAGAAACAACAATGCAGAAAAAATCACAAACCGGAAACATCACCCAAGGAGACCCTCTGCTGTGCTTTCTGCAACTGGACTTGTTTATCTTGAATTGGCCTTTTTAGTCATCAGCACACTTGCAGAAAGCGTGGGATGAGTCCTTCCTAAATCTTCGTTTGCGAAGAAAAGCCAGAGAGATATTCCTCTTTACTTTGCAATCATAATGGAACTTAATACCTTTGATATTGCAAAGAAAGAAAGACAAATACCTACTGTAGAAAGAAAGAAAAGACTTATGAGTGACTCATTGTTTAGAATTAGCTGCTCCCAGGTTCTGTGATGAGCACACTTATTATGATGTCTCTAAGGTGCACAAGACACTTGTTTGTACTGCAGTAAATGTATGCAGCTACTCCTCTGGAAATATGCAAAACAGACAGATCCCAACTCTCAAAGAGACTGCAGTAAAAAATAGCAAGAAAACAACAGAGGAAGGGCGGGAAGGAGGAGAATTCAATTGCATGTACGTATATAGGGCCAGTATCATATAATGACTAGAGCAGTGGTTTTTAACCTGTTGTCTGGGGACTCCCAGGGGTCCACAATGTTCTCACAGAGGATCCATGAGGGCTTGAAGGCTGCTTGGCCAACTTCCTCCCTGCAGTGGAGTGGCCACATGAAAGGAGCCAAGGCAAAGGCTGGCTGGCTGGCTGGCTTGGCCTGCACATTGCCATTCAATCCGCTCCAGCCACAAACCTGCAGAAAGAAGCAGAAGAAAAGTCTTCCCTTCCTCTCCAGTGCCTCTGAGGGAAGGTTTAAAGGGTGGTGTATAATTGTTGTTGTTATTGTTATTATTGTTGTTATTATTAGGGTTTTAAATATTCAGTTAAGTCTTGGGAATCCATGCCAGCAAAAGATATTTAATGGGGCTCCCTGCAAAGAAACAATTAAGAGACACTGGAGTGTTGGACCAAGAGTGGGGAGGCCCAGGTTCAAATTCTCACTGGGCCATGAGGATCGCTGGGTGACTTTGGGCCAGCCAATGTTTCTCAGCCAAACCTTCATCACACACTTGCTGTGCCTTAAAAATTGGGAAGGAGCTCCCAGAGGGAAGGCAGAATTTGGCTGGGGGAAGTTGCAACAGGTTGCAGCAGCCTTCTGCCTTTTCTCTCTCCCACTGCCCTCGCAGGCACATCTGGTAGGAATATGGGAGAACGCCTTCTCTGTGGCTGCTCCCAGGCTCTGGAATTCCCCTTCAAGAGAGTTTAGACCTCTTGCTATCTTTCCGCAGGCAGGTTAAGACTTTTTTTAAAATTTCAGTAAACCTTGAAGACTGACTGCTTAAGGGGCCTGGACCTTGCAAAATTGTGTTGTACTGTCTATCTGTGTTTTGTTTATTTTTTTTAATAGTTATGTTTTTTAATGTTTTGTTTTAATTTTAATTTGATGGGAAGCTTAATTATTAAATGTTATTTTTTACATTTGTATTTAGTAAGGCACCAGATCCCACCTGACTTTGGAAGTTAAACAGGCTCAGCCCTGGTTAGTATTTAGATGGGTGACCACCAATGAATCCCAGGTGCTGTAGGTTCTATTTCAGAGGAAAGAACTTGCAAAACCACCTCTGATGATTCCTTGCCTAAGGAAACCCTATGAAATTAATGGGGTCGCCATAAGTCAACAGGTGACTTGAAGGCACACAGACACACACATTTTAAATCTATGTCTCTTTTAAGTGTTGTAAACCCCCTTGAATTCCAAACTAGCAAAAGTTCTGCATCTAGGGATTTTTACCAGATCACTTCTCTGAAATGGGGAGAGGGGATTGCCTTGCGGTTCCTTTTCTACTTCAGAAAAGTTGTGTGAATTGGGCTTCTGATGTCTGCTAGGATTCTGCCCTCCCTCCTTCAACAGACAATGAATGAATGGTTGCATCCAACTGGAAGTGTCACCACCTAGTGAACAGCTGTTCTGAGTTCCTCCTGTGAAAGACCTCCTACCTTTTATCCAAAACTGACTAAACTTCTGGCTTATGCTCACAGCCTGAAGTGCGCATGCGTGCTCACACATACATTAAATTGCAAGAACACTCTTCCCCCTTCCCTTTTTATCCCAGGATTGTCCCTCATGGTGCATGAAACCTTATAGAGCCTGTTCTATTATCCGTACTTGACAGTTCAGGCATTTTTCTCGGGTGATTTATCAGCCCTAAGTTACATGGTTTGGACCTATTTTATTGCACTCTGCAATTACAGCTCAGCAGAGCTACAACAAGAATGCCCCAGCTGCGCTATAATTTACAGAATGGCGGTATATCATTAGAAGATTTAGTACTGATTACACTGGAGCCTTGGTACAAAGCAAAGATTACTGTCACCAACAGGAAAAGATTGATGTCAGCTTGCGAGAAGTCAAAGTGAAAACCTGTTTCTCATGAGAGCTATGCATGGCTAACTGGGTCCACTGGCTAAAGAACTTGTCACCTTTGGTACATTCAGGTCTTTTTCACACAGTATTTTTGTGCAACACATCCATAGATATGAATCTCTGCATTGGGAAGAATGGGACCTACCCCTCAGGCTCCACGCACCCAAGTCAAAAGTCTGACTGGAACCTGTGCCTTAGGGTTATTACACCATAGGGCTGGGCCCTGAGTCTCCAGTTTCCTTAGGTCATCTCCAGGTAGGAGACCAGGGTGCATATTCTCCAGTTCTGGTGGGCTTAGCTTCCCACCCACTTATCATGGCACCAGGACTCACCCTCCACTCTTCTCTGCATCTCCCATCTAGCTAGAAAAAAGGCGGCTAGATGAAAGGTTCCTTAGCCTGTCTCCCTTAGTAAGTGAGAGGGAGTAACCCCCTAATTTCACTTTGATCTGGAAAAAGCTCCTCTAGGTAAGAGTTCTGTTTTAATTTCCAAGTGAAGGAGGATACCATCTATGATGTCCCATAGCATCTGAATCCTCGGGATTCCCCCCTGCCCACCGGACTGCTCATTCACTGGTCCTTCATTCTTCTGCCCAGCCTGAGTAGATCCCCTTCTCCGTCTCCATCCGAGGGATCCTCTTCATCTGACTTGCCTTGCTACCCATATCCCCCATCTCACCTGGTGGATGATGACTCTTCTTCATCAATGATGATGTGCAGGCGTTCTCTGAGCAGATGATTTGGGCTTTCAAATGCCCTAGATCTTAAAACTGCTCAGAAAGAATCCAATCCCTTGGATCCAATATACAGCAGGAGCAAGTTGAAAGTCCCACTGGTGGCAACTCTACCCATCTTGCTCTCTCTTCTGAAGCTGTCCAAGGGCTCGTGGGAGACCCCTTCCTCTCTTATCTTGACATCTAGGAGGGTCAACTGACTGTACAAGGTGTCTGGCAAAAAAATTGACTGGCTCCTAGAGCACCCAAAGCTGGAGAGCTGGGCCAAAGCTAACAAAATGAAATTCAATACGGAGAAATGTAAAGTACTGCATTTAGGGCGGAAAAATGAAATGCATAAATATAGGATGGGAGAGACCTGGCTGAATAAGACTACGTGCGAAAGGGATCTAGGAATCCTAGTAGACCACAAGTTGAACATGAGCCAACAGTGTGATGCGGCAGCTAAAAAGGCCAATGCAATTTTGGGCTGCATCAATAGAAGTATAGTGTCTAGATCAAGGGAAGTAATAGTGCCACTCTATTCTGCCTTGGTCAGACCTCACTTAGAATACTGTGTCCAGTTCTGGGCACCACAATTCAGAAAGGATATTGACAAATTGGAGCGTGTCCAGAGAAGGGCAACTAAAATGGTGAAAGGTCTGGAAACAATGCCTTATGAGGAGAGACTTAGGGAGCTGGGTATGTTTAGCCTGGAAAAAAGACGGTTTAGAGGCGATATGATAGCCCTGTTTAAGTATTTGAAGGGATGTCACGCTGAGGATGGAGCAGGCTTGTTTTCTGCTGCTCCAGAGACTGGAACACGGAGCAATGGGTGCAAGCTCCAGGAACAGAGATTCCACCTCAACATGAGGAGGAACTTTTTGACAGTAAGAGCTGTTCGGCAGTGGAACACACTCCCTCGGAGCGTGGTGGGGTCTCCTTCCTTGGAGGTCTTTAAACAGAGGCTGGATGGCCATCTGTCGGGGATGCTTTGATTGTGATTTCCTGCGTGGCAGGGGGGTTGGACTGGATGGCCCTCGTGGTCTCTTCCAACTCTGCAATTCTATGATTCTATGAATTCAGTGATCAGTGAAGCTTCTCAGTTTCGGACCCTCCAGCGTTCCCAGGTAACCCCGACTGACAAGGAAGGCCGGAAGCTGGATATAGTGACAAAAGAGCGATACTCTTCTGCAGCCCTCATTTTCCACATTTCTAATTATGCTGCATGCGTGGGGGCGTATCAGCAGGTGTTGTGGAACTGTATTTTGCCCTTCCTAGACTGGCACCCTGACTAAGAGAAACGTTTTGCTCACGCCATCCAGGCTGAGGCACAGTCCTTAGTCAGCCAACACATAAATTCTTCCTGCCATGTGGCCGACTGCTCTGCTAAATCCATCACAGCTCCATCGCTTTCTGTCAACAAGTGTGGTTTAGGTCCTCTGGCTTTTCACCACAGGCCCACGTAACAATAAATGGTCTGTCTCTTCTGCTCCATCTCTGGTCTGTTCCATCAGTCAATGGATGAGAAACTAGAATTTACTCAGAAGATGCAGACCGTGGCCAGGAGGTACAGCATGCTGTCATAGACCCCCTTCGTGGCCCGGGGTCATACCGGTCATCTTTTCAAGAGATATGAGGTGTTGTCCCAAGGTGTTCCTTTTGTGTCTTTCCCTCATGGTCTGACTCAAGCCATGTGCTCACACAAAGCATTTATATTCTCTTTTTTAAATTGTCCCTCTGGCATTCTGATTGGTCCATTATCTCTCTGGTGATCTCACATCATGATGATGATAACTCAGGTGATTCTGTGGAGGTGGTGTTTTAGACCCTCACCTCCATTTAACCCTTTCTTTACCTGATCCCATGCTGGCAAGACAATTGCTGTTTGCATATAATGGGACATGTGGTTATTGCAGGATGATGGGACTGCCTTCATTATACCCTCTGACAGGTCAAATTCGTGTAACATCCCCTTCTCCAGTTCTGCTCAAGGAGGTGCAGACCTTGCTTCAAAAGGGTGTTGTTGAACTAGTATCTCCCCAGCTTTGATTTCTCTGCTTCATCTCGAGGTACTTCCTCGTGGCCAAGAAGGACGGAGGGCTTCAGCCCATCCTTGATCTCCGAGGGGTGAATTAATGCATCCCCCTGAAGCGCTTCCACATGGTCACCCTGTCGTCTATCCTGTCTCTCCTTCAAAAGGGGAATTGGTTTGCTACCATTGATTTGAAGGCCACGTATTTCTACATTGGGATCCACCCATCCCACAGACGATTTCTCACTTTTCAGATTGGCAGCAACACCTTCTAGTTCACTGTCCTGACCTTTGGCCTGGCGACCATGCCCAGGGTATTCACCAAGTGCATAGTGGTGGTGCCGGCCTGGCTTCACCAGCAGGGAGTCATCATCTTTCCATAGATTGACTGGCTCCTGGTTGCCAATTCACATTCCCAACTTCTCCAGGATATCGATGTGACCCTGCAGATCCTTGAATCCCTCAGTCTGGCATCCTTCAATTCCATCACTGCTGCCATCTACCTACCTTCCTTCCGGAAACAAGGTTCCATACCTTGACGGCACTCATCCACTAGTGCTGCAGGTCTCATCACCTACCTGCCCGGTCTGCCCAGGTGCTGTTGGGACGGACACGTGGCATCAACCATGGCTGTGACCCCCTTTGCAAGGCTCCATTTCCATCCCCTGCAGTCATGGTTCCTCTCCATCTTCAATCCTCTACAGGACTCCCCAAGAAATCTCCTGACCATGCCGGGGTCAGTTCAATGATCCCTAGATGTACTTGTGGGCCTTCCTTTCGAACCCCCACAACCTCAAGTCACCCTCACAACAAGTCACCCTGTCTCCCTCCAGAGATCGGGCTCATCTCAGTTGGTTCTCCATTAATGACATTTGGTCAGCAGAGGAACACCGGCTCCATATCAACACCTTGCAGCTGTTGGCTGTGCAGAAGGCGCTGAAGTCATTCAAATCCCTGGTTACCAGCAAGAATGTCTTCCTCATTACAGACAATACGTCTGTAATGTATTATCTCAACAAGCAGTAAGGAACAAGATCCTCCACTTAACTTTTGACCACTCTAGAGATTTGGAACTGGTGCATACTGAGGAACATCTTTCTCCAATCCATTCACCTCCCTGGAGAGGACAACATTCTTGCAGACAGTTCCAGTTCCATAATTCACAAATGGAAGCTTCACTGCTCAGTGGTCCTCTCTCTCTTCTGCCATTGGGGGAATCCGACAGTCAACCTCTTTACCTCAGCAGCCAATAAGCAATGCAGACAGTACTGCGCGAGGTCCAGTACACAGGGTTCCAGAGGGGATGCATTTCTCTTTCAGTGAACTGGTCCCCTGCTTCACCTGTTTCCCCTATTTCCACTGCTCATATGGGTGATCTCCAAGTTGCACCACAACGGGTTGAACACCATTCTGATAACTCTGTGGTTGCCCCAACAACTATGGTTTGGGTTGCTACTCCAATTTGCGTCTCACTAATTCCTCCACCTTTGTCTCTGTCCCGACCTCCTGATGGTTCAGGGAGGTAGAGTTTGTCACCCAGATCTGACCATCTACAGCTGACAGCTCGGAGGATCCTACCATGAAGCCTTCCTTGCATTCAGGGCCTGTTTCGAATGATTCTCCTGATCATTTGCCTCCAGAAGTTCAGGCGGTAGTGGACGCCTCCCTTCGTCCTTCTACTCACCATTCTTGTGCTTTCAAGTGCAGGAAGTTGGTTACTTACCTAGTAGATAGAGTTCTCTCTCCAGCAGATTCCACCGTGTCAAACATCCTTCAGTTTCTACTTCACCTTTTGGATTCAGAACTTTCGTTCTCCTCTATCAAATGTTACCTTGCTGCAATTTTTACTGAATTCCAATGGTTGGGTTGACCCTCTCCCTTTTGGGACCCTATTGTTAAAAAGGTTTTGAAAGGATACGTTAACCTTCACCCACCTGTGGTGGATCCCACCCCTGCGTGGAGCCTGGAATTTGTTCTTTCACAGCTTTCCAAATGCCTGTTCGAACCTATGGCCATATCAGATCTCCATCTCCTGTCTTGGAAAACAGCTTTCCTTGTGGTGGTGACATCAGGTAGACATCCTGGAGAATTGTGTGCTTTGCAATCAGACCCACCTTACCTGGTATTTCACAAACATAAGGTAGTACTCCAACCGGACATGTCATTCTTACCAAAGGTTGTTTCCAGTTTCCACCTCAACCAATCCATAGCATTGCCTGTGTTGATGCAGAACCCATCTGATGACTTTGAGCGTGCGCTCCATGCGCTGGATGTTCGTTGTGCTCTTGCATTTTATGTTCAGCAGACTGCTCCTCTGCGCAAGACCAATTGTCTGTTTGTCTGCTATTCTGCTTCAAACCGTGGTTTCCTGGTCTCCCTGCAGCGCCTATCCAAGTGGGTTGTCTCTGCTATCTCTTTGGCCTACGAACTGGCTTGAAAGCCACTCCCCTCTCAAATTCAAGCTCATTCAACTAGGGCGGTAGCTGCATCGGCTGCCTTTCTCTCCAGTGTTCCTTTGGAGGAAGTTAGCAAGGCAACTTCCAGTTGTGTGAGTCACAGAGACCACGAAGAAGAAGGACAAGTTGCTTACCTGTAACTGTAGTTCCTCAAGTGGTCATCTGTGAACTCACACAAACCCACCCGTCCTCCCCTCACTGTCCTGCTCTCTTGTTCAGTTATGACGCTGCTATTGCGGCATCCTTGGAACTGAGGTAAATGAATGGGAACACCTAAGGAGAACCATTGGGATGGGCGGAGCTACTGCCAAAAAGCATTATATAATTATTCTAGAAGGTTCCGAAGTGCATTGCGCAGGCACAGGAATAACCCAGTTGTGTGAGTTCACAGATGACCACTTGAAGAACCACAGTTACAGGTAAGCAACTTGTCCTTTGCCTTTTGGAAATTTGTTTTCTTCATATTTTCAAGCTGTGGATGGTTGAATCTATAGATGCAGAATCTGCGGATACGAAAGGCTGACTGTATTATTGGTTAAAATGATTTTATTGTATGCCATCCTGAGATTGTATGATATAAGTTGGGTAATAAGTATTGCAATAAAGAAACACATGTTTTGTTTTTGATTAAATAATTCAAATTCAGTGGCAGTGGGTGACTCCAATGTCACTGAGGCAGTGACTCTGTTATAGGTTTTAGAGTGAACTCTTAAAGGCACTATCTATGGTGCTCAACCTATGTTGAGGACAAGGATCAGGAGTTTGGATTACTCCTTTGAAGACTGGAGCAAAACCTAGAGAAATTCACAACGATGCTGACATGGAAGTCACTGTCTGAAACTGAGGCCAAATCCACGCTACACAAGTAATCCAGTTTGAAACATGGATTTGCCATGGCTTCTTCCTATTGAATCATGGGATTTGTAGTTTGGTGAGGCACCAGGCACTCTTTGGCAGAGAAGGCTAAAGACCTTGTAAAACTACAAATCCCATTATTCAATAGGAAGGAGCCATAGCAAACAATCCAGTTTCAAACTGGATTATTTATGTAGTGTGGATTAGGCCTATGTAAATTTACATTTCTCTCCCCATCTATTTCAAAGAACTTAAGGCAGGACGCAAGGTAGTCGTTATCCTCACAACATCCCTAGGAAATAGGACAGTGCTTCATGCAAGGCCACAACCAAGTTTTATGACTGAGTAAAGATATGAACTAGGGATGAAAATACTATTTCTAATCATTTGTTCCCAGGTTGAAAACCAGGTTTCTTGACTGTCAGGAAACTCTCTTAGCAAGAATAATAGACCAATGACAACTTTTTAAAATTTTCTCCTGATTTCAAATGTCCCAAAATGTTGTGAACGGAGAGAAAAAGACTTTTATGTAAAAATAACATTTTTCTGTGCAGAAAATTTATTTCGTGCACAGGAGGCATTGTTTCCTGCAGATGAAATATGTTTTCTGTACCAACAAACGCACCATTCTTTCCTGTACAGGAAACCTGTTTTCTCTGCAGAAAACAGGTGGCTTCTTTTTGCACATACCCAAAAATCACATTTTTGTCTGAATAATATTTCTTCCATAGCATTTTGGGACATCTCAATATGGAGAATATTATGGAGGAATATTCATTTTCTCTTGCAATAGCAAGATAACTACTGTAATTATTCAACCGCACATACAAGGATGAAAGAGTTGAGGAATTACATCCCTAAATTCTGAATCTCCACCTACATTTCTCACGTCTGACATTATCTGCTGTCTTTAAACAATAACACTTTACCTGGTGTTGCTTACCATCTTTAAAAACAACATTTCTCTTTGTTATAAATTCTCAGAATATATAGCTGAATGTATATATAACATTTTCATATGAGGTTCCTAAAAGGAATGAGCACCATCATGAAGAAGAAATTGTATTATATTTTATAACCATTTTAACCAGACACTTAAGGAACAGAAAGGAAAAATAATCAGAATAAGTCTATAGTTGCAAAAAGGAGAAAAATCCAGGTATTTCTGTCACAGTCTGGCTGGCATCCTGTTCGTGACATATAAAGGTCACTGAAAGTTACACCAGCATATGTAACATCATGAATGTTTAATGGTACTGTAAACAATTTTAACTAAACACTTATGGAACATTTAAGAAAAATAACTAGAATAAGTCTACAGCTGCAAAGAGGATAAATTTCCAAGTATTTCTGTTACAGATCCTGGCTAGCATCTGGTTAGTGACATACATAAGTTGACTAAAAGTTATGCCTGCCTATGTAGCTTTTTATTGTTGTGAAGGATAGTGGCATTCAGCACCTTAATCTGCTATGAATCTCTCCCTGAACCTGTTTTATGCCTAGGTGCTCCTCCCCATGGTCTTTCAGTGGTGGAAAGAGGACAGAGGGAGGATTAGGGGAAACCAGGCAGACAGCTGGCTCTATTCTTGCATCTACCCACAGGAAGAAGACATCCCTTTGGATCTCCTGGGTTCGTCAGAAGGTCCAGGGCAGTTATATCTTCTTCCTGCTGATGAATGCAGGAATGAAACCAGTTGGTATCCTTCCTACTGTCCTCCTCTGGCCATTTAATGGCTGTGGGGGTGGGGGGACCAGACAGAAAGCAAGTATGCCAAGCATGCAAAGAAGGGAGAAGCAGATCCACCAGAGCAATGCAGGCTCTTTGCCTCTCTGTTACGCTGGAGACATGTGTGTCCAGATTTCAGCTTGATCATGAAGAAGATTGTATGGAAATTAACATGAAGTTAAAGATGCAATGAAACAATACTCTGGACGCAGCAGGGTGTATATGGCCATGAGAGGCAGTGTGACGGGAAGAGGGGGGGACAATATAGGAAGTCACCTCTGGCAAGAAGGAAAGTTGCCCTGTATACTACCAAAGTTACTCAGCAGCCAGTAGGGCATCTTTGATGGTTTAATCACTTTTTAGCTTTTGTATTTTGTGAGTGTTTAACTATGTTTGTTAAATCTGTTGTAAGCCAATTTCAATCCCAATGATGATTATGATTATGGTTATGATGATGATGATTTGGCAAGAGAGATGGATGTTCTTCCATCCTCCTCCCTGCCTACCAGTGCAGACTATTCCAAAAAGTGCTTGATGGATTGGAGCAATGAGAGCCATTGTAGTGTAGTGATTTGAGACCTGGACTATGACTATGGAGACCAGGGTTTGAATCCCTGCTTGGCCATGGAAACCCACTGGGTGATCTTGGGCACATCACACATTCAGCCTCAGAGGAAGGCAAAGGCAAATCCCCTCTGAACATAGGCATACAACAGATTGGAGCAATAGGATTCTGGCATATGTGTCTATACATACATTTTTGTCCCTTGTTTATTCTTCATGCTGAAACAAAGGACTTTTGCAGATTGGTGTAAAGAATTTTGAGTTATCACAATGTAGCTCCTTGAGTTGTGACAATTCTTGTTGCCTCCATGTTCACCAGTCCCATTCTTTTTTAAAAGCTGTTTGTAACAATTTCCTAGATCTGCATAAAGACTCTTGCAATTTTTTTGTTTTTATTTTAAACTGGGGCATGGTTTGTTGAGGTGGTCCTGTGATTTGAAGGGCAAATTTTCTCCTCTCTGAATTTTAATCCTAAAAAAAAAAAGAGTTCAGGGTAATTTTAATCCTTAAAAAAAAAGAGTTACAGGATTATAGTGCAAAAATTCAATTTCACTGTAGTGCACTATAGTGCTGTAACTCTAAAAAAAATAAGAATGAGAGAGAAAGAAGAGGATACTTTTTTTTTGTTCTGATATGTCTGAAAATTAAAAAGAAATCCACTCAAGTGTAGGAATAAACATTTGCAGGTGGTGCTGGAAATTGCCAGAAAATAGTCCAGAACAGACATACTGTTTGGATATTTTAAATAAAATATAAAAAAAATCAACAGACCTAGGACTATAGCAACAAATATCACAACCTGCAGCAACCTTCCAACATCTCTGCCCCATCTGGAGGAACTGTTAGATTCACCTTCTCCAGTTCTGAAGACACCACCATTAAGCCCCTGGTTAATTCAACAAGCCCTATAAGGCAACCAGGACCTACTGGTCCTTTTAATTTCTGCAAATGGGTGGTCCTGTGCAGATTTGTAAATCCTTTCCCTAGCAGGTATTTGGAGCAATTATACCATAACAGATGAAAACATTGCAGAAAATCAAACGTTGTACTGCCAAATAAGTTACCTGATGACTTTGGCCTTTGTGATGCATACTGATCTTGTTAATGCCTTTCAGAGTACTGGTATGGATGCAACATTGCAATCAATCAGATTTTGTATTGTTCCAGTTGTTGTGCCAGAGCAACTCTGAGCTCAATGGAAGTATCAACAAGTAAAAACGTGAGTTTAGAGAGAGGATGGACAGAATCACGTTGGAGTCATACATATGTGCAAATTCCCTTACATGTGTGGCTATCTACTTCTTTGGCCACTGTGTAATTGACATGTTTATTGGTGGCCTAGTGGCTCAGTGGTTAAACGCCAGTAGTTGTCCCTCCATATCCATGGATTTGGTATTCACAGATTTAAGTATTCACGGCTTGAAAATATTCTTTAAAAAATAATAACCCAAAAAGCAAACCTTGATTTTGCCGTCTTATATAAGGGACACCATTTTGCTAGGCCACTGCATATCATGGGACTTGAGTATTCATGGATTCCGTATCCACGGGCGGTCCTGGAACCAAACCCCAGTGAATATGAAGGGGCAACTGTACTGCAAGCCACAAAGTAGCAAATTCAATCCCAAGGGCTTCAAGGTTCACTCAGTCTTCCATCCTTTTGTAGGTCAGTAACATGAGTACCCAGCTTGTGGGAGCAATTAGCTAACACACATTGGAAACCACTTGGAGAGTACCTAGTGCACTATAAAAGTGGTAGATGTGTAGGTGCTATTCTCTTAACCTTCCTGAGAACCTTTGTGGCTCAAGTGCAGAGTATAAATACCTAAAAATAAAAATAAAATGTTTGATTTGTGATTGTGTAAGCCAAGTTCCACAAGTATAACCATTTCACATTGACCTAAATCCTATCATTAGTCTTGACAAGAGTACATCTATTGAATCAATGGAATTTCTCTACTGTTGGCCCACCATTCAACAGTTGATTACATTGGGTCAACTCGAATTGTGAGTTTCCAACTAGATTCCAACCAGACAGTTGTATATTCTTGGATGCTGTGTAACTATTCAACCATGCCTTCATCAGTTTATTCACTGGGGTTGCAGAAACAGTTCTATATTTCTCCCATTTGCATGATGAGACACTAGCAGACACACTAGCAGGCACTAGTGCTAGCAGACACAATAGCAGACACTAGGCACACTAGCAGACACACTGCCGTTTGCACAGAGTTGGTATTCAGCAGAAAAATGGTGCAGTGCCACTACCATGTAACAATTTGAGTGTAGATTGTACAAGCACAAGATTGTACAGGCCAATATATTCATAAATAATACTTAGGTTGCTGCCACACTGCAGAGATAATGCAGTTTGACACCACTTTAACTGCCATGGCTCTGTGCTATAGAATTCTGAGATTTGTAGTTTTGTGAGATATTTAGCCTTCTCTGTCAGAGAGCTCAAGTGCCACAACAAACTACAGTAGCACCGCCCTGGGAGGGCTCCTGTCGCTGTGGCAGCGATTGCGGGGTGAAGGGAGAAGGGGAGGAGAAAACTGGCCTTGTCCCCTTCCCCCTTTGCCACCTAACCTCTGTTTAAAAACCTCCAAAGGAGACTCCACCACAGCATATTCCACTGCCAAACAGCTCTTACTGTCAGGAAGTTCTTCCTAATGTTTAGGTGGAATCTCTGTTCCTGTAGTTTGAACCCATTGCTCCGTGTCCTAGTCTCTGGAGCAGCAGAAAGCAAGCTTGCTCCATCCTCGGTATGACATCCCTTCAAATATTTAAACATGGCTCTCATGTCACCTCTTAACCTTCTCTTCTCCAGGCTAAACCTACCCAGCTCCCTAAGCCGCTCCTCATGTGGCATAGCTTCCAGCCCTTTTACCATTTTGGTCACCCTCCTCTGGACATGTTCCAGCTTGTCAATATCCTTCATGAATTATGGCCCAAAACTGGACATAGTATTCCAGGTGAGGTGTGACCAAAGCAGAAAGAGTGGTCCTATTACTTCCCTCCATCTAGATACTATACAGTACTGTACTTAATATTGATACAAACTAGAATTGCATTGGGTTTTTTTAGCTGCCACACCACACTGTTGACTCATGTTCAGTTTGTAGTCTACTAAAGCTTGTAGATCCCTTTCACATGTACTGTTGTCAAGCCAGGTGTCACCCACCCTACATCTGTGCATTTCATTTTTTTCTGGCTAAGTGTAGCACCTTATATTTCTCCCTGTCGAAATTCATGTTGTTAATTTTGGCCCAGCTTTCTAATCTCTTAAAGTCATTTTAAATTCTGTTCTTGTCCTCTGGTGTCATCTGCAGATTTGATAAGAATGCCCTCTATTCCCTCATCCAAGTCATTGATAAAGATGTTGAATAGCCCTGGGCCCAGGACAGAACCCTGTGGCAGCTGTTAGTAACTTTTCTCCAGGATGAAACAAAGCCAGTGGTGAGCATCCTTTGGGTTCAGCCAGTCAACCAATTAGAGAAGTCCCAGAGAACTGTGTAATTGCTGGGTGTCCAGCTATAGAAACATTACTTCTATAGCTTCTCCATCTCCCTGCTCTCCACCAGCCACTAAATGGCCATGTTGGAAGAGGGCTGCATACTTTGCAACATTTCAGAGATGAAAGCTAGGACACATGCGGCCAAGCAACAACAGATGACAGACGTTATTAATGATGAAGACCACACAAGCTAAGTGAGTTTGCTTTTGCAGAGTCTTGATTCTGCCTCCTCCTGTCCTCCCCTTCTGCTGAGTTAATGCAGTGCAAACTACTTTCATGCTCTGAGCTCAATTTGCAGCAATTGAAATAAGATGAAGACAAAGAGAAAAAGTGGGAGGAGGAGAAAGAAACTGGGATGTTTTAAAAGCAGTTGAAAAAGTGGGATGACAGAGGATTAATCAGGACTCCTTGTTCTTGTGTGCCTTCAAATAATTTCTGATTTATGGCAATCCCAAGGCAAACCTATCATGGGGTTTTCTTGGCAGAATTTCAGAGGAGATTTGCCCTTGCCTTCCTCTGAGACTGAGACAGTGTAACTTGCCCAAGATCACCCAGTAGGTTTCCATGATCAAGTGGGGGTTTGAACTCTAGTCTACCAGTGTCCTAGTCTGACACTGAAACCACTCTTCAACACTGTTTCTCCCTGCCAAATGGGGACAGTTGGAGGGTATAGGGAAACTTAAAAGGTGGGTTAGGAGGGGCATGGCCATTGCCCTTCTGCAACAAGAACTCGACTTCTGCTACAACCAAAGAGTGAGCTATGCAGGTGTAGGAGTAAGTGACATACTGCTTTCATTCATCCACTGGATTGTCCAACAGAAACTTAACACTGCAGAAACTACCAGATACAATAAAATGAAAGAAATAATTAGCCTCCTCTCAGAGCATTTTACATACCTTTACCCCAGTGAATATTATGACAGCCCTATCAAGTGTGGCTGGAAAGATTAACTTTTGCCTTCCTTCTCTCCTCTCACCTACCATTTACCATACATTTTTATAAATGATTCTAACCTAACCTTAATAGGTTGTTTACTAAAATTCTGGCAGCACCATCAGCCATATTGTGATCTAAGCTTAGACTGAACAGATCAGTGCCCTCCATGACCTTGGGAAAATAGTTTTAACTTCTATGCTTCATTTCCCTCATCTGTTAAATTGAGACAATAATACCTTGGGGCCTCTGTCATTGCTTGGTGCCAGAGTGAGATCCCCTAGGGTCTGGTGGCTGCCAGCATTTAAGTGACACCAGTCCAAAGGCTGTTTATGTTGAATGCCAAGGAGCTGCTAAGCAAAAGCACACAATAAGCATCCATTTTGTCTGCCTGGCACGGTTGCTGATGCTGATAAATGCCATTCCAGTTCAGCCCAAGAAAGGGGAAAACTTGGCATTCAGCCTGCTATCTTTCAGAGTCTCTTTTTCTCTTTGAGGCCTTTGATGTTGTATTAATTGTGCAAATTTGCTGGGCAGGGAAAGGAAGCCGAGGGTTTACTCGAGTCTCTTGCAACAAAAGACTCGTGATGATGATGATCATCCCGTCTAGTCATTGTGCCATAGGAAAGATGTGAGGCAATAACTGAATAGTTCAAGTTCTGCCAAGAGGCAGAAAAACAAATGAAACCATACAGACTGAAATGAACATTTTCATGACACTTGACCTCTCTGAGGCGGCACTGCTTTTTGTGACTGACAATGTCAAAGCTGAAAGTATGGCTCAAGTCAGTCTGACTGAGACTTTTAGGCCACAATGCCTCCCATCAAAGCTTAGCTCAATCTTCAAATCATGCTGCCCACACCAAAATTTCACTAGGTGTATCTATGCAGAGGCCTAATCTCTCTCTCTCTTCTGTTTCTTTTGTGTCTAACAAATTCCACATCAATGAGAAATACTGTATTATTTGGGGAGAGTAACTAGTCCTAAATACAGTAGACTCTACTATTAAAGTTGCTAACATAATAATTGTTGCACCAACTTGAAACAGAATAGTAAGGTTACTTTTTACTGAGCAAATGGGCAAAACACTGTCCATAAGGACTGGAGACTGGAGAGAAATGTAATGTAGACATACAAGAATTGAGGACGGGCTATTACAGTTCTTGAGATTGCTCCACTGTTTCATCCTTCTAGCTCCTGGACCATACTCTCAATATGCCACTTCCCTTTTAACCTCAGCTGCTACATCCATTTAAAATAAAATATTATTGGGCAATGATTTTGTTACACCCATCCCTCACATCTCTCCAGGGATTTATTCATTGTTCTCTCAACCATTCCCTTTTCTCTTCCACATCCCTATGATGCAGGTTACACTGACTGGCCCAAGGTTACCTACCAAGTGAAACTCATGGTTGAACTGAGGATTTCAACCTGGGTATTCCCATATGCAAGTGTGAAGTTATATTATATTATACTGAAATCAGATGAAGAGCGTGAAAAAATGTGATTCTTGGGTCTACAGCCTCCCCACTCTCCAAATTCTCCCCTCCGAAGTCTGATTGGGACTCTTGAAACAACTCGCTCAATATTCTCTATTCTGACTGATCGTAGTTCCCTAAAGTCTCAGGATCTTTTCCAGTTCTGCTACCCAGAAACCTTTCAATTGAACATACCAAGGATCAATCTTGGATGTCTGTAGACTATATCCAGCATATGCACTAACACTGAATGAACACCGTCCAAAGAATGCTGTTCCAGAACAGGGCTGGCTTTTTTTAAAAAAAATTTTTTTGGTAAAGTCTAATCTGGCCTATTCTTCAGGCTTATGGTTAGCACCTTGTGGTGAACCCTCTGATTCGCTCTCGTGAAGTCTTCTCTTTATAGACTTGGATAATGATATGAAGAGCGTTCTTTACTTTGCTGGATGTTGTGAAGGGGTTTTTCTTTACCATGGAAAGGATCCTATGATGAGTCATCACTGTTGTCTTCCATGGATGTCCAGGCCTTTTTGAGTTGCAGAGCTCACCAGTGCATTCTTTTTTTCCTCAGAATGTAGCAAACAGTTGATTTGGCTGCTCCTGAAGTTCATGCTCCTAATGTTCTGATGGGTTTTTTTTTGGGGGGGGGGCAGCCTAAGGATGGCCTGTTTCACTTGCACCGAGAGTTCCTTTGACCACGTTATGTGTTCACAGCAAGTTTCCAAATCCAAACACTACATGTGGAATCAATTTGACTTTTTACCTGCTTAATTGATGAAGTAATAACAAAGGAATACCCCACACCTCTCCATGAAACAGCTTTTGAATCAGTTGTCCAATTATGTTTGGCCCCTTGAAAAAGGGGGCTACATATTAAAGAGCTGTAATTCTTAAACCCTTCCCCCAATTTGGACGTGACTACCCTCAAATTAAAGCTGAGAGACTGCACTATAAGCCCATGTTCATTATTTAACTGTAGCTTGAATTTATTTTGGTAAACAACCAAAATAACAAAACTTGTGTGTCCAATTATTTCCAGACCCAACTGTACGTAGTAGTGTAGTGTAGATACACTCAGTGACTGCAATCCAACGTCCCCTCAGCAGTGTAAATATCTGCATGTGGTGATAATGGTACACCAGCACTACGCAACAGTGTGCAACACGGCTGTACACACTACACTGTTTGCCACTATCAACAGATTACATTGGTTGTGCTATGACAAACAATTCACCCCATATGAATACATCACTAACAGGATGCCAACTAGTGATTGCCAGGTGTCAGACTGATGCTCACTATACCTCCTCTGTGGTGATTTCCCCAGTGAAATCCTACATTTCTTACACACTTTCCAGTAAACTTAAAGGCATAGTTTGGCCACCCTTGGGAAAAAAAATGAAAGGCACAGGGAAGAAGCTGGATTAACCTCCCTTTCCATTCTGTGACAGGAGCCTCCATCACTGAATGGGGTGGCTCTTTGTATAAAAACTGTCATGTTCCATGGGTCCCATCTCACATACACACAATGGGAGGTTGCATGCTCCCATGGAAAAGTGGTGGGGTGGTAGTGGTGTTTTCTATCATGACCTGCATGTTATGCCTCCCCACCAAGGGCAAGGTGGAAGCCTCCAGCCTAGCCTGAGATCAGGACAGGAGTTCAAGGTCACTTATTTCTCTGTCATCTATCTTCTACACATGCACTGTTGCCTAAGCTAGCGATTTCTGCAATGTAGACACCTGCAATTCTGATAGTTTTTTCCCCCTGACACCACCTAATCCTGAAAAAACAAGCTGGGCACAACAGCACCCCAAGTGTACAATTTTAAAATAATGTTTTGTGGAATCTACTCACTTATAAAAATATTCACGTTCACCCTAAGAGGAAGGAGGTAAAAACACACACCAACTTTGTTTTTATCTTTTTTTAATTTGGCATTTTGTTATTTGCATTTATATTAAAGCAAAGTGCATCTTTTCTTATTTTTTCTTGTTTATACACATTGCACAATACATAAATAATGATGCTTATAAAACGTCTTTGTATTTACAAGTAATAATATATTTATATATAACATAAAATACATTTTTTCTTTTAATAAATCTCAGGGTTCTTTTTAAAGAAGTCTCTCTCTCTTTTTTTGTTGTTGGTGTTATTTCCCAAAGCACTTCAATGCTAAAATTCCAATGAGAATGCTCCTCTTGTTCACTTAAACCTTTTTATATTTAGAAAAATAGCTTATGTTAAGGTCTAAACATGCTCATTGAGCTAAGAACAGTGTTATCATACTAAGTGTATGAATTCAAGAAGAAATAAATGAATGACTGCAGTTTCTGGATGCAAACAGTACTATCATAAACCCGACCAGGACAGGTTACGTGGGGATAAATACTGAAAATCCTATTCGTCCTTTAGGAAAAAAAAGTCTAGAAGGGAGCAAGAAGTCTGCATCACAGATCAATCTGAAAATCACAGGCCATGCACTTTATTGTTTTTCACCAGCATCACAAATTATCTTGTAAGCGCAACAGAAACACAGGCATACCCTTTCAAGCCCATGTTGTTGCTGCTTCCGCCACAATGATACAGACACCTGAAGTCTTAAAGCAGCAGAGTAGCTGCAATGGGGAGGGAATAGGAAGAAAGAAACAGAGGGAAGGGAAGGTTAAGAAAATAGTGGCCAATATTTTATTTTGCTGCATTTGCTCCCCCAGCTGACCACGTATGTAGGCTCACGTGTTGTACACGTTTGATTTTTCTGCCATAGTAACCATAAGGGATTTTGGTCACCATCAAGGGGTCAGCTTCCTTCATATCAGCAAAGGAGTCACAAGATGGCTGTAAGAAAAAAGCAGTTGAAATGAGCTGCCATAAGGCAAAATCTTCAGCAAGATGGGGTTGTTGTATGGGTGTGTCAAGCTGTTTAGAAGGAAGGCACCTCTCAGAAGTCAGCTAATGTAAATAATTTAGCACCAGGTTCAAGGAAGACTTGTACTTAAAAGATTTGTGCGATCAGAATGACCTAATGCCAGATTTGAGGGAAACAGGTTCTAGCTCATTCAGACCACATGGCTTTAAGCACATTTCCCCCCTTTCTCCCCACAGCCTTTTTTTTTTTTTTTTGGTATCATCAGAAGAGATCTAGATCTTAAAAACTTACATGATTGTTGCTCAGCCTAATATAGGTATTCCACTACTAGAGATTTTGGAATTTATTTTATGGCCAACACAGCAGAGCTTACTTTTCATTTTAAAAAGAGTATCCTTATCCAGAAATTTATTGCAAATGCGGCAGCTCCAGTGTGCTTTGGGAACAGCCACCTGTCTTTCTTTGATGACCCCACGCTTCATTAACTTCAATGCAGAAAATGTATCACAGCACCCTGGATCTTTATACACACAGATTTACTCCTTTCACAGAAATGTACAGTGTAGCCTACGAACACTGAGTATCCACAGGGGCAAACACAGGTTTCTGGACTGGGGTATGTTTCCAAAGGTTGGGAGGGGGAGAGAAGTCATAGGATTGTTTGAATTCACAAGAGAGGGAGGTATGCAAAAACCAAGTTGCATCTAATGCCACCCACCAGGTTGGGGTAATAACTTAAAAAGGATAAAAGATAATTCCCTAGTGAGTTCTCTCCTGTCCCCCATCTGCTGTTCTAGGTTCCTCCCTTTCCCCTTCTGAGTTATTGGTCATTCACACTTAATCTTTTGTTTTTCAAAATACCAGAGCCAAAAAAAGCAAAAACAAAAAACAGAGAAAGAGAGAGAAATCTTTCCATAAGCTATTTCTCAGAACAGAACAAACAAACAGACAAAAAAGGTTGCATGAAAAAGCAAGCACTCAGAAGGAGATATTTAGCAGCAAAGTAGTTATAAAATGTCATTGTTGAGTCCGGTCTAAGTCTCAGGAGTCATCGGTTATTAAAAATAACCTCCAACCAGCAGGGGCAGCTGCTAATGAACTGTCTCGTGTAGCACTGACCCCAGCCTTTCACAAAGCTGATCTGAACAGTGAAGCCAGTCCACGGCTGCTGCATGAATTCGTGGTCGTTAGGTCTTTGTAAGCTATAAGCTTTCTCATAGTCAAATGCTTTGATGGAAAAGCCAGGGAACACCTTATGAACCAGCAACGTCCTGGAGTCGGGGTTGTCCAGTGTGGCCGACTTGATGAAAATCGGGTAACTGCTTCGATTGTAAACCCACACCCCATCGACTTCCTTGGTCAGCTGGATGCCATAGCCAATCTTGCTCCGGACCTTCTGCACCAGCTGGCTTTTATTGTCCGAATTGAGCTGTCCGAGGCAGAAGCCATTCCCCTGAGGTAGATCATAGAAGATATCCAAGGAAGGCTCTTGGACAGAATACAGCCGACCCACACGTGTCTTTTCTTCCCAGTACGCCACCACACACCAGTGCGATGCATCCCCTGGTTCCTGTAGAACTTGGGAATCTAGGGGGGGAAAAAAAGAATGACAACTTTAATCTCAAAACAACACAGCCTGTTTAGAAAACTACATACCTATTGTCTAATGAATACAGAAAGCTGCCTTATAATGGATCAGACCTTTGGACTACCCTAGCTGAGTACAGTCTATTGTGACTGACTGCAATCTCTCAGCAGTGAGATCCCTTCATTTGTCTTTCCAAACCCACCAACTCTCGTCCCTTCTCCCATTGGAGGAATGCTTTCTACACCTCCGAAAGATTAAAGTAGACATGTTTGGTATTGAAAATATACAAAACAAACAGTGAGTGGAAATGTTCTAGCTAATAATTGGTGCTTATTATTTATAAATACAGTTGTCCCTCTGTATCCACGGATTTGGTATCCATGGATTTGAGTATTCATGGCTTGAAAATATTCTTAAAAAAAAAAAAAAATCCAAAAAAGCAAACCTTGATTTTGCCATCTTATACAAGGGACACCATTTTGCTATGCCATTGCATATAACGGGACTTGAGTATTCAGGTTTTGGTATCCACAGGGGGGTCCTGGAACCAAACCCCGGTGAATATGAAGGGACAACTGTACATAAATTGTATTAATCCAAATAAGACCATAGAAATGTTTGTTGTTGCTGTTTTAAAGTCATATTATGAAACTAAACCAAATATGAAGACTTTTGTATCCATAGCTAAGTACAGTAGGACCTCTGTATCCGCAGGGGATTGGTTCCAGGGCCCACCGTGGATACCACAAATTGTGGATAACAGTGAATGCCATTGAAAATAATGAGACTTCTGGTTTAAAATACCATAGAGTTGCCTTGGAGGACCTAGAAAAAGATGCCTCTCTAGGCATTTTCTAGGAAGACTCCTATGGTAAGGTGTGCTGCTTTGTGTCCTGCGGAAATCAGTGGACAATGAATCAGTGGATACAGGGGTCCTACTGTATTCAAGAATTGGCCCATAAAGTGGAAGGAATTAGCAGAACTAGATTTCTTTACAGTGGGCCCTTGGTATCTGCTGGAGTTTGGTTCCACGACCCCCTGTGGTTACCAAAATCCATGGATGCTCAAGTTCCATTACATACAATGGCATAGTTGGCTTTTTGGATTTTTTAAAAACTTGATCTTGTGGGAACAAAAAGGGATTGCTTGCATGTGACCAGTATGTACATATGTATTGCAGATCCGTCCCTTACAAAAGCTCTTTTTCACCACTGCCATTACCATCGCCATGGGGCAATTATCAGCGATGATTCACATTCTGATCTGGCAACAACAAGGCAAAGTCAATATAAGTTGAAAACTTTACCACTATGTCTCTGACACTATTACTTAGTTGGAAATACCCAAGTGCACAACATAACAAGTGGCCTTCATACTAAGCCAGGTGATTCTGAGAAGTGTAGTCCAAAAAGGTAACTTTCCCATGCCCAGATGGCATAGATATATAAAAGACTTATTCAATTCAACAATCCCAACATATTTTAAACTCAAAAGCACTATTCTTTGGAGGAAATGTGCATGTAAGAATTGAACCTTTGAACCACTGCATGTCACTGCCTCAGCTTTCACAAGATATCTTACCATGTCCAATCCAGGTCAAGTGATGGACTACAAAACTAGTATTAAGAATTTGAGAATTATTCTTGACAAGCAAATTCCATCTCTCCCTACCTCTGTCTGATTTCTGTTTATATTATTCAGGAGTAGAGGGGTCAAAGAAATAGGGTGAAGATGCAAAACAACAGCATACTGTGCCATCCTGTATATCCCATAACTGATTTCTTCCCTGTGCCCCCATCTGTCATCAAATCCTGGATGGAGCCATTTGGTTTAAGCCAACAGTAAATCAATGACAGATAACATAATACCAAAGACCTGCTAATCAGCCACAGACATCTTTTGTGATGTCAAATGTGAGTAAACAGGGCTGACAGCTAAGGTACTGCACAGCCTAACCCACTGTATACATCATCCTGCTCTTAAAAGCCAATCCCTAGCTTTGTTTCATATAATAAATTTTTTCCCTTGTCATTTAAGGGGGGAGGGAAAGAGTCATTTAAAAAAAAAAAAGAGCCAGCCATAGCTCCGTCCAGACTGGAGAGGTAGGGCAAATTCATCTGCTATAATTTACAGGCCTTATTTATGCCTATAGCCAGATCTCTGGTCATAAATGCTAAAGGATGCAGACGTCAGAGGAGCTATAAATCTGATTGAACTGCAGTTAGGCTGTGGTTTGTGGTAGCAGGGTGGAGACCGGAAGTCTTGCATTTGTTAGCAAAAATGCAGGGGAACCAAGGGGGGCCTGCGGATGGGTGTCTCTTTCTCATTTTTTTCCTCTCTCTCTTTTTCCGCCCCACCAAAGCCCTCCTCTTAAACTGTGTCTCTCATTTGCTAAACAGAGGAAGGGAGACAATTATCATGACTGGTGCTGGAGGAGGGTAGGGAAAGGAATGGAAACCCGATTTTCAAGATCCCTTCTTAAAAGCAACTTGCACCGTGTATCCATGCAGATCAGCCAGTAATTCTGTAAAGCTTTTTACAGACAGGCTAAGACCTAGAAACACTTAAAGCTCTGCACATGTTCTTTTAAATAAAGGAACAATGGAATGGAGTATAAATTGAAGACTGACATTTAGCATATTTCTACCCCCACCTCGGCCCCTGAGGCCTCCCTGCTCACTCACTGCAACATGAGCAGCTAGGAGTACAGCCACATAAACATGAATACATAAACACTTCAAAACATCCTCTAACACCTTTCAGTGGGAATCCACATCTTGCTTGTATCATGACTGAACAGCCTGGGACAGATCCAGGATCAGCTTTCTGTGGGATGGAAAGGCTCTGTCCTCCATTCTGTCACCACAGCTCACCCCATTCGATGCTCTCCTAACCGCTCTCCCTCACAGACAACATTTTCAGGGAGCCTAAGGGTGGTACAGAGCTTGGAGAAGTTACTTTTTTTTTTAGACTCCCAGAACTCCCCCTTCCCTAGCCAGCAAAGCTGGCACGTTGAGCTGAGGGATTATAGGAGTTGTAGTCTCAAAAAATAACTTTTCCAGCCTCTGGCTTACTCAAGCCTAGTTGCAAATGCCTGAATCTAATCTATATGACTGGCAGATCTGAAGGCCTATCATAGAGATTTATACCCACATAGCTCATAGGACACATTTGACAACCCAGTGATAGAGACTTCTGTATATAGGTATGATCAGCTGTGAGCAGTCGTAGATTCTACCTACCATACGCAACAATGATATATATGTAGTATGAATGTAATTCTTTGCTAATTTCCCTCCTGAAGGAATCAACCATTAATTTTAGCATTTTCTTCCCACTGCAAGAAACTCTTTTGAAAAATGAGCAGTTTTTGAAGTTTATTCCAGTTTGGGAGTTGTTCTGTGCTGCTGGTTTTGCACAGAACCATGCAAGACCATTTCTGAGCATTTTCTGCTCAGAAATACTATTTTCAGTAGAGGAAAATAATATGTGCAAAAAAAAATCTTGCAAATTTTGTGCAGAACAACTCCCACACGCCAAAGATTCTTGTCAGTTCAGGATTCCTCTCACCAGTGTTTCCTGAAACATGAGTAACTCCTATTTCAACCACTTCTCAAACATGTTTTCCATCCCTAACAAGTAGAGGCCTATGGAACATAGCTACAATAGGGAAACCAGCTCCAACTGAGCTCAACAAAAATCACATCTGAAGGAAACATTTACAATCACAGTGTTTTAAGCTGCTTTCATTATCAAGTCCAATGACATCCAAAATAATAGGAAAGCCTATGGAAGGTCACAGGACTGGGATCTACCTCATCAGACACACTGCCATCATTGTTGCTTCTTTTTGGCAGTAGTTTCCACAGTGCAAGACAGAAGTCTAGGAAAATTACTTTTTGAACTGCAGCTCCCCAGATTCCTCCCACTAGCATGGCCCACATCTACCTTATCTTGTGGTTACTTGTGGTTTGGGGGATGTTTTTGATAGGGGAACAGTTCTGAGTTGACAGCTGTGCTTTCAAAATAATATGTGAAATGTGAACTCAGCATAAAACATATCATTCAGTATGTTTTCTATACTCTTTCAACATTTCTTCAATACAAGCCTTCCAACCCTTCTGACATGAGCCCAATAATAAGATTACGGTATGTTTCAAATGAACATGATGTAGGTCTGAATCCTGTTTGTTAGTCCCAGCTAGATTAGAATCATAGAATCACAGAGTTGGAAGAGACCACAAGGGCCATCTAGTCCAACCCCCTGCCATGTGGGAATACGCAATCGAAGCATTTCCGACAGATGGCCATCCAGCCTCTGTTTAAAAACTTCGAAAGAAGGAGACTCCACCACACTACGAGGCATTGTATTCTACTGTTGAACAGCTATTACTATCAGGAAGTTCTTCCTAATGTTTAGGTGGAATCTCTTTTCCTGCAGTTTGAGCAGACCTACCAAATCTGTTGTTGAGTAGATAAATCCCATGAATTCAGGACTAACTACAAGATTCAGACTGAACTCTTTTAAGTGTGCATGGAGGGTACATTTTTGCACTTTAACATTAGCTAGGAAAATATTTCCTCAAGTAAAATCAAAACAACTTGTTAAAAAAAAAAACACCTAAAAGGCTAGCATTTGGAAATTTGGACACAAAGAAAGTTTATGCCCAATCCAGTCTGAAGCAGTAGTAAGCAAAAGAAAACTTCACATCCAGCTCTCAATAAATTAGCCAAGACCTATACGAAGCAACTATGAGATAGGCCTTGATTTTGTCTTTTAGCTCTTCCCCCACACTCCAATGCCTTTTCACAGTGCCTCACAATACTTTGTTTCATGTAACTATCCCACTGAAACCTGGCACCGAATAAGGGGGGAACTTGAGTAAGGGGGAGAGGAGGTTGCAAAGGCCTAGAGGGAAGAGGGGGGAGTGAGAAAGAAGCAGACAAACTCTCGGATCAAATTACCCTTAACCTAACTTTCCAAAACTACTTCAGTGTAGTTGTCAGGGAGGGGCTCAGGATACAAAAATGTACAATTATTTTTCTGGGTTAAAGGAAAGGAGTGGAAAAAAGGACCGGGGAATGGGGTGGGGGGAAGTGTCTATTTTCTTAAAAGCAAAAAGAAAACTGGAGAGACAGGGCTGGGAAAGTGTAATGCTGGCAGTGGGGGACCGCTATCTGTATATCTGTGTGGAAGAAGCCTTCTGAAGCCACCCTACTTGCATGAAAGAAAATCCCTCAGACTGCATTCTTTCCCTTTCATCTCCTCGACCCGCCAGTCCACCCAGCAATTTTCAGACAGACGTCAGTTAAAGAGAAGTTTTCAGATTACGTTAATTGCCGAGCCTAGATAAATTGCAGGCTCTTCTCTCTCTGGAGTGTGTGTGTGTGCTGGAGGGGAAAAGAGAGAAAGAGAAACCATGCAGTGGCAGGGGGAGGGAATCCTCTATTGTATGTCTTTTAAAACTAAGTTCTCATACCAGCTAGCTGCAGTGACCCCCTTGAATGCCAGATTTCCTCCATGGGTGGCAAGAGCAAAAAAAGATTATTCAGAACCACTGAGTAAAAGCATACAGATTGTTTAAGAAGCAGAAACGTTCTTCAGTGTGCATGCAACCACTTGGTAAGCTGGCTAAATGTGCCACCGCCTGCTTTATCACAAAGGTGAATCTTAACCAGCCCATTCCCTAAAGTTTCCCAAGATTTCAAATCACGTGGAGAAGTGTGGTAAAATTTGACTATTTGACAAGCCAAAGAAACCTTGGCTGGCCAAGCCTTATATGTGCATTCTGGCATGTTGTTCCTTGACAATGAATTCAACAGCTATATGCTTCCCCCACTTCTTTAATGGATCTAGAGAAGTAGAGGGAAAATGCAGGAGGGTTCCATACACAAGACAAAATCATCTGGAGTATTATCTAAACAGCACAATTATAAAACCCTACTCTGAACAAATCTTGCCAAGAAAACTCCATGATAGGCTCACCTTAGTGTTGTCATAAATCGGAAACGACTTGAAGGCACACAACAAGTTGCTTAGAATTTTCTCCTAGGTATCTCTGATACTATAGTTCAAAACGGTGTGACAGAGCTTTTTAAGCAAAGAATTTTAAGGACCTCACCAAACTACAAATCCCATGATTCTACAGGATGGTTCATGGCAGTCAAATGGGTATGAAACTTGATATTACTGTTCAGTGTACTGTTCCTGTTTTAATGTTTTAAGACACATTCTCTCTTATCTCAATATCCTGTTCAAATCCACAAACAAGTTGTTGCACACAAGAAAGTAAGCCTCAGATGAGTGAGTTCCTCATCTTAAGCCAACATAAACAACAAATGTGATGTGCATATTCCTATTTGCATTAGTGTTCTTTCTCAGAGCAATTCTAAAGGGGTCTTAAATCACTATCATGCTATCATTGCCCTGTTTCACTCACTGAATTGTCTGAGGCTTAAGCCATACTTGTCCTCCATTCATAACCTTCCTCTTGTTTTTCCACTGTTTGTCCTTTTTTTAAAAAAAACGGGGGGGGGAATCCATTATGAAGAAAAAGATGGAACAGCTGCACAGTGCCTTCTAATTACTAGCACTGAGGAGCCCTCTGTCTGGAAAGACTCCCAGATTGGTTTACTCTAGAATCCACAACAGACTGAAGGAATCTTACTAGCAGACAACTAGCTTGGGCTGCAGTTGTTTGGATGCACACCAGCACCCAATGTGCCACCAAACTGGGTTGAAAATTTATCATTTGTTTGCTGCTTATTATCAACTGAATGCATTTTTACTACTGCTGAGAAGGTCTCATTTCTACAGTTTCAATTCACAGAAAAAAGGGACTTACTTAATGATGGTAGAGCTGCTGGTCATTCCAGCTATCCCAGGAGAGCCAATGGCACAGATGGTCCATTATTCAGTGCCTCTGCTGGGCAACTCATTCAGAACCAAAGGCCAAATTAGCAATATATCATGAGCCAGAGAACTGCAGCACACTTGCACTTCCAGCTGCATGCAATTAACATAATTTGCATATCATTTTCATGAATGAGGCAGGTGACAAACTGTTTGCTGTCCATGCTGCTGCATTCAACCATCGTTCTTAGTTCAGACTTAGATTTGAAAGTCCTAAATTCAAGGATGAAAAATTCAAGACCTTTGCAACTATTCAAAACAGAAGTATACTCATCCCGTCTTCAGGTAGGCTGTTACTTTGGGTAGTATAGACTGAACACTTAATGATATATTCATTTATCACCTTACTTCAAACAGGCAGAATAATTTCCTAAACTGAATCCTGGTCAAAGAACTGCTGTATTGTATATCCCCATAGTGACTAAATCACTCAGACAATGCATAACTATATCCATTAAGCCAAGATGCGCCATTATAGTTAGAGCTTCCAAAAGTGATTTAGCCCCTAGCTTGAATCCATAAAATTGTATACAGAATCAGGAATTCTATACAGCCAAGCTAACGAAAGGATGAATTTGACCAAAGTAACTTATAAGTGGCTCTTACTTCCCTAACCACAACCACCTTCTAGAGTTGAGGGGGTCACCAAGAGCTTGGAAGATATCCTTGTCTGGACTAGAACTCCCAGAATCTACAACTCCCAGAATCTGGCTGGCAGCTATAGTCTAAGAAAAGAACTTTACTAAGCTCTGAAAAAGACATCCTTCTAGTCAGAGTACATGACAGCAATTCAAAAAAAGCACACAGGGTCTTGGACTACAGCATTGCGTATTCCAGCACACATTCAAAAAATCTTGGGTCTAGGCCATAGATCTCACAGCAGCCCATGAAACTGTTAGGATGTATTCAGCTGTCTCTAGGCGACTATAATTTTGACTGTCAAAGAAGTAACAGCTTTAAGAAAGTCACATTCCAGCACCATTCAGTATTTATTAAAAGTATTTGTTTATTGCCTCTCAGCCCACCAAATAAAAACAGATAAAATAAATAATAAAAACAAATAAGAACATTCTATAAAGCTCAGATAAGAACAATTAAAAACAGTTTTGAAAAGCACACAATTAAAAGAAAAGCCAAACTTGGTTTAATGTCCAAAGGCCATACAACAGAAAAATGCTCAGTAGAAGTAGAACAAGCCTGACTTGCCTTGGAAATGACTTTTAAGACAAAAGACTGCTACAAAGAAAGCCCTATCTTGTCTATGTTCCAAACTAGCATCTTGGAAGAGATGGACTTTCAGATATCCTGACCTTTTACAGCTTTGCATGTCAAAACCAGCATCTTGAACTGAACTCAGAAGCAAACTGGAAGCCAGTGCACTGGGTACAATATCAGTAATATATGATGTCTAAAGCCAAACATGAAAGTCTATCATACTGTACACTCCCTGTAGCTTCACTTTTTGAGGGCTGCCCCATGTGGTGTGTGTTATAGTAACCTAATTGGGAAGTATTCACGGTATGAACCATGAAGGCCACATCTTCCTTTCCTAGGAAGTGGTATATAGTTGAGGTACCCACATCCAAACCCTTTACTGGATCCAGATCACAAATTTCCACAGCTTCCTTGGCATCAGTTGAAAAAAAAAAGGGATAAAACTGGGCATCATCAGCCAAACTCCAAACAACCTCCTACGGTGGGTTCATGTAGACGTTAAAAGGCATAGGAAGCAATATCAGATTTGTGAAATCCCATAGGCTAATAATGGCCACGAGGCTCGATAGCAGTCCCCTGACACTAGACACTCCCTCCAAGCTCCTTATCAGCAAATATCCCAAACAGATACTATGATGGATTATATCAAATGTTGCTGTGAAAGACCCAACAGAACCAAAAAGGACCTTTGTCCAGCTCCTAGTATATATAGGTCAATGACTAAGGCTGTTTCTGCCCCCCAACCAGGCCTAAACTCAGAATGAACTGGAGCCAAGAAATCGATTTCATCCATGAGTGCCTAGAGTTGTGTTACTATAAAGTATGCTGTTAAAGTTTGCAGATGACACCAAATTAGGAGGGGTAGCTAATACCCCAGAGGACAGGATCAGAATTCAAATGACCTCAATAGATTAGAAAGCTGGGCCAATATTAACAAAATGAATTTCAACAGGGAGAAATGTGGAATGCATAGATATAGGATGGGTGACACATGGCTTGAGGGCAGTACATGTGAAAAGGATAAGTGGACCACAAGCTGAACATGAGTCAGCAGTGTGATGCGGCAGCTAAAAAAGCCAATGCAATTCTAGGCTGCATTAATAGGAGTATAGTGTCTAGATCAAGGGAAGTAATAGTGCCACTCTATTCTGCTTTAGTCAGACCTCACCAGGAATACTGTGTCCAGTTCCGGGCATCACAATTGAGGAAGGCTATTGACAAGCTGGAACGTGTCCAGGAGGGCGACCAGGATGGTGGGTAGTCTGGAAGCCATGCCCTATGAGGTGCAGTTTAGGGAACTGGGTATGTTTAGTCTGGAGAAGAGAAGGTTGAGAGAAGACATGATAGCCATGTTTAAATATTTGAAGGGGTGTTATACTGAGGATGGGACAGGCTTGTTTTCTGCTGCTCCAGAGACTAGGACACGGAGCAATGGGTTCAAACTACAGGAAAAGAGATTCCACCTAAACATTAGGAAGAACTTCCTGACAGTAAGAACTGTTTGGAAGTGGAATACACTGCCTCGTAGTGTGATGGAGTCTCCTTCTTTTAAATTTCCTTTCTTTTAAAGGAAACAGAACACAACCTTCTTTCAAAGAACCATTGACAACTACCATCCAGCTTAACAAACAAATGAGTGGTTGGCCCTATTGCTCCAAGCAACATGTCCATTTCATCAGACCAAACAAACTTAAACTCACCCATCAAAGCTGGACAAACGTGTACAGTTGTCCCTCCACATTCATAGAATCATAGAATCATAGAATTGTAGGGGGTTAGGGCCATGAGACCCCCGCGAATGTGAAAAATCCGCAAATAAAAACTAGGTCACGCCAGTCGCTGCTTTCTCCCCCCCGCCCCCCCCCCCGGAGCAGCGACGGGGCTTGGTAAGCCTTGTCGCTGCTTCCTCCCACCCTCTCCCGCCCTTGGCAAGCCTCCTCACTGTGTCCTCCCACCCACTCCCACCCCCCCCCAGGAGCAGCAACGGGGCTTGGCAAGCCTCCTTGCTGCTTCCTCCACCCACTCCCGCCCTCCTAGGAGCAGTTTTTTGGATGGGGGAGCGCTCCCAAAACCGCGAATAGACAAAACCACGAATCTTAAAGCCGCGAATGTGGAGGGGCAACTGTACTTCTAGCATCTATTCTCAGTGATATGTCCAAGTCAGAATGGATCTGAGCAATTTTCTTTGCTAAATGTTTTGCAAATTCATCACAACAGGTTCCTGTGGGTTCCTCAGTACCATCACACATAGTCATCATTGATTTATTTGCACACATACAAAAACTGCCACCCCTACCCCATCAAACAAGAATAACTTTTTTGTTGTTGTTGATTTCCCCATTCTTCCTCCTGCTCAGAGCTGCCTATCATCACAGAACAATGATATGGAATGTTAGGATATCGAATTCTACAGTTTAGAAGGACCTATACTGTATTTAGCCAGTATCACCATCAGTGAGAAATTAATCCCTTTTCCAAGTCCTTATCTGATGGATTCCTCCTGTGACTGATAGAGTAAGAACTCTGTCTAGTATCATTACAAGAAGAATGAGCTGAAAATATTAGTGGGTCTACCAGTGGATTGTTATCTAAATAATTTTCTGTGGACCACTTGATCCTGCTAGGATTCCTGCAAAAAAAATTGGTTTTAGATGGATCTTAAGTTGGATGCTGGAAAGCACTTGTTATGATCTAAACCAGAGTGCAGAAACAACCCTGAGTATTAACTTTAGAACAAAAGCCTCTTGAAGAATCAGAGCAACTGGTAACAAAAATTAGCTCTGTACATGAATGAGACTTAAAGATTGATACTGGTGCACAGTCATTCAAAAGCATTTTTTCCATCCTGCTTGTTGTTATGTGCCTTCGCAGTCAGCTCCAATTTATGTCAACCTTATCCTAGGGTTTTCTTGGCAAGATTTATTCAGAGGAGCTTTGCTATTGCCCTCCTCTTAGGGTGAGAGAGTGTGACTAGCCCAAGGTCACCCAGTGGGTTTTCACGGCTGAGCAGGAATTTGAATCCTGGTTTCCTGAGTCTTAGCCCAACACTCAAACTACTCCCATCCTATGGAATCATTATTTTTTTTTTCAAAATTAGTGGCTGCAACCCTTCATGAGACTACCCATAATGTACATAATTGTTAATCAAAAAGCTCTTGAATTCTGGATGAGACCAATACAGAATAAACTATTAGGGATTTAACAATTCCTGTTGTTATGTACGCAGGAACAAGCTAAAATTTGTTTTTCACTGGTTCTTTGCATCTTCCATATGATGACGATTTGAATATGATTGTCTCTAGGAAACTAAATTTCCCATGTCTTTCCATTAGGAGTATAAGAAACAGCTGAAGCAATAGAGACTTCCAAAGAAGCAACCAGGCTGTGGTGTCATACTTATTTAGTGAGTCCTTAATCTGTGGATTATTGACACGGACAGACCATAATATCTCTTTAGGAGCCATTATGGGCTCTGTCAGTGGGTGCTTATGGGGCCTTTAATCCCCTGATTCACAGACCAGACCATAAATTTGTGTCTGTGTCTAATTAGGCAGTTATTACTCTATACATAAAGTAACCTTACTAGCTGAAGTATGTGATTTTTTTTAAAAAGGATTCCCATCCAGCAACATAAATGCTCTTTGAATAAAACTGTTCTCACTAAGGAGAATGGAAATTCTATAAAAATTATTATTTTTTCCTTCTTAAGGCAAACGTGCAAGTTAGGAAGCATATCTGTTAAGTCCTGGTTGTTGTAAAATCTGTGCTGTCTCCTTTTCCAGCCATGCTCAGATGATGATGATGATGATCATCATCATCATTATCATCTCTTCCTCCTCCTCCGGGCTTAAAACAGTAGGAAGGTCTGGGAATCTACAAAATATTTTCTGTGCCATAGAATCTGGGTAAGAGTTTAGGTTTCTGGTTTCTAATTTAGAATCAAATTTCTAGTCCTCAGAATTATAGAAAGTGTTTTTATGCATTATTTTAAGGACATTCATTCTCCCAAGCCATCCAGAGCCAATCTCCTTGTGATCTTAAGGCCACCTGTGTAGTTGAGAAAAGCAGGATGTCCATATCATTCCAACCAACATGATTCATGACATTAAAGCAAAACATGGCCTAGTGGTGATGTCCTGTGGATTGTACATGCCTGACAAACCCACTACCACCTTGTTTTTATAAGCAAAGGCTGACAGGCAAAGGGAAAAGCTTTATGGGATCCTAGTGGGCTACCATTTTGTGTCTGGTGAACTGCATTCAGCTTGGTAGGAACAGTATGGGGTGGGTGGGATTTGGACTCTGGAAAAAAAACTGGGAAAATTCAGGGAAAATGTTTTTCCCCAGTTTTTTTCCTGAAGCCGTTTCTGTTTTTTTAATTGAAAAAAAGGAAGAAAATCAATTTTATTTATGTTTTATTTTAGCATGATGAATAAAATCTTTAAGACAAGGTGCTCATATATAATTATTTGAATACAATAATTATTTGAATATACTGTATTTTAATATACCAACTGTTATAATTTTATGATTTTAAATCAAATTGTAAATAGTCATATTTTATGTTCCTAAAGTAACAGAGTGACTTTCAATCTGTAAAGTGCTACTGTTGCATTTTTTTCAATTTTTCAAAAAATTTCCATTTTTTCCTGAAATAAATCCCCCCCCCATGGCTTCAAAATTTCCAGAAATTTTACATCTCTAGACTGTGTACTTACCAGAGAGACATAGAACAGAAAGACCCACATTTCATAGCAATGCTAAAAAAGTCTTTGGGGGGGGGGGAAGCAAACAAAAATTGATTCATAAATGCTTCATTAGTCATTGCTGCTGCCTAATTATGACAAGTAATCAATTACTGCTGCTACAAACAAACGATCTGAAAAGGAAGAAGTAGGGGATAGGAAGAAGGGAGGGGGGAATCCTTTTTAAAGCCTAATTGTATTCTTCTTTAAAAGCCAGCAGGCAGGAGCCACTGAGTCCTCAAATGAGTAAGAGTTACAGCTAGAAAAAACACACAGGCACACAAAACCAGTAGGGTTGGCCTGTGTGTCTCTAGTGGTTAGACTAAAGCCAGCTGACTCCTGCTTCCTCTGTCCCAGGCAATAGGCCTCATCAGCCATGCAAATTATAGAGTTCTACTTAGCTCAGAGCATGGGGGGGGGAGCCTTAGAAGGAGGGCAGGAATCAAGAAACTCAGCCAAATCCGTTCATAATATTTACAGTAAATGGCCCTCTTTGCTGTTGTTTGGTATACAGCCCAGCCTAATTATTTTCAAAGTTTTAATTTCAAGAAGCTTTGTACCTCTCCTGCACGTCTCCTTCTCTTTAAATATCCCCAAAGGTCTCAGACTCCTACCACCACCACCCTCTGGCTCCAAAACAAGTCATTATTGTTAATAATCTACACAGTGTTTTGGGACAAGCGATGGCTTTGTTTATCCTCACAGCAACCCTACGAGGTAGGCTGAGAGACAGACAGATGGCATCCAACAGTCGCTTAAGAAGCTTTAGGACTGAATCAGGATTCACATCTGGCCAAGTCCACATCTGGCCCTAAATGCCCTGCCTTTTCATCCTACCCTTTCAAAACAAGCCATTTGCTTGGTGCATGGTGTATATGCCTTTCCATTTTTAAGACCATGAGTACTAGGATATACATACTGCATCATGTCCTAACTTAAAAATATTTACAGTTGGCCCCTCCACATCTCCCATCCACAATCGGGAATGCTTTGGCTGTTTATTCCTGCATAACAGGGGGTTGCACTGGATGGCCCTTGTGGTCTCTTCCAAATCTATGATTCTATAACTTTCATGAATTTGATTATTTGCGGATTGTTCGACACTGCCTCTGCTGCTGACCTATGCCATTTTTAACAGGGACTGCAAGGGACGGAGAGAAATTGTGAACCTGCAGCCAGGCTTATAAGTCCCTAATAAAAATGGCATAGGGCAGCAGCGGAGGCAGCAGCACTCCCAGCCAACCAACCACTTCCACCTTGTCAAGAAATGTCGCCACCTCGAAGGTATCCACAGTGGATTGAACGTGCTTCTTGTCCTTTTGTGTGTGCGTTAAATATGGTTTGGTGGATCTAGAGATTTCAATGTTTTTTCTACTTTTGCAGGGATCCTGCACCTCTAACCCGTGAATATGGAAGACCAAATCTACACTCAACATTAGACATACTGCCTAAAGAAAATGGTAGTAAAAATACAGGAAGAAAGATAGGACATGCAAGTCACAAACAAAGAGTGATGAACTTGAACACACTGTCCACTATAAAAGTTAAGGCTGCATGTGAAGTTTCTATCAAGTGACAAGTGCGGAGAGATGCCATACCATCCAAAGGCTTATAATTTGCCTTGCACTATGCACCTTTTCAGAATGATGCCTTCTAGAAAACCTTGACACACACACATACACACACACGACCGAAATGATTTCAAAATGGAAAAGCAGCACTGAACAAGGATTGCCAGGGTACCCCCTCACTGGCCAGGACCCAATGGTGTGTATGCCTGCTGGATCTAGCTCTGCCAACAGAACTGGTAATGCCCCTCCCTCCTTCAGACTCCTCCTCCCTCCCACCTGGTACACTCCAAAAACCTACTTTGTAGAACTGGAAACCCTTCTGAGTCAGATTTCTGCCCACAGGTAGCTTCAGAAAAAGAGGGAAGGGGTCCCGATTCCATTGGTGCTGAATACAGGCATACATGCACCACTTGATCTTGGCCATTTCTAGTGAGGAGACTTGAAACTAGAGTCCATAATCAATACTTTAAAACTTTTCCCACTTATTTCCAAATTAAAGGTGGCACACGAAGGATATATATGACCTGTGAGCCTTCTGTAATAAACATAAAGGATCATGGAGCCATGCAGCTACACTTACAACAGTTCTGTCATTGTGAATGCACATTCTCACCTGTACTGCTTCCATCACTTGTGAGAACTCCCTGTCTAGTCATTGGGGATATCACTTATGAGTAATATGTGGTTGGTGGCTGGGATGAATGAGATAAAGAATGCAACATTACTTCCAAAACTGAAAGCACACCAAAATCAACTATAACCCTCCTTCAATGCCTCTCTGAGACAGAACATCCAGTGAAAGAGTAATACAAATTTCTAAACTTTTTGAGTAAAAAAAATATTGAACTGCAAATTTAGTTTAGTAAAAATAAAAAAAAAAATCCATATTCTTCCAATCTTGTCCATTTTTCTCTTAGCAGAGGCAACAATCTTTTCCCTCCTCCATCCCTAAACACCTGGAATATACTGTATTTACAAGTGAAGCTTCTTAAACTCAACAAACTTTTAACATATTTCATATCCTTTTTTCCTCCCCTACAAAGAGCCAATTCAGTGAGGCTGCATTTCTTGCAGGAAGGGGGATCTACTTTTGTGATAAACAGAGCAGCGAGAGAAGTGTGCTCTCTTAATATACCAAAACCGGTGGATAATGGTGAGCACCATGGAAAATAATGGGACTTCTGGTTGAAAATACCATAGAGTTGCCTTGGAGGACCTAGAAAATGGCTAGAGGATACATTTTCTAGGAAGACTCTATGGTAGGTTTTGTGTCCTGTGGATAATTGAATCAGTGGATAATTAATCAGTGGATATGGGGTCCTACTGTAGTTTCTTCCCCTTCACTCACAGCAAGTACACACAGCCACCAGGATCCGCTGGGGTATTTGTTCCAGGACCCCCATGGATACCAAAATCTGTGGATGCTCAAGTCTCATTATATACAATGGTGCAGTAAAATGTACCTTATATAAAATGGTGAACAGCAAGGTCTGGATTCTTATTTTTATGGTATATTTTCAAGCTGTGGTTGGTTGAATCTGTGGATGCAGAACCCATGGATATGGAGGACTGACTGTAAAACATTTTGCTTACAAGCTAATAATTTCTGGAGAGGACTCAGTCAAGCCAAAATGGCCCCCCTTCTTGGTGTCCTTCAATTGGCAGGCCAATATATTTTTATTCTGATAGGCTTTTAGAATTCTAAGTTTTTAAAGAATGGGCTGAGGGTGCTGTATTGTTTTAAACTGAACTGTTTTTAACTGCCTTTTAAAAATTGCATATTTATCTTTTTGAGTGCATGCTTAAATTGTTTTAATATTGTGAATGGAGAACAACCACAACAACACTATAACAGGAAATTAAAAGAAACAGTTCTGGAGACAGCTAGTAGTGATCACTTATTTCTTTCCAAAAGATGAACCTTGACCAGTTTTGCTCTTTGGGGTGTGATGTGAAGAAGTCTTACATGACACTTCAATTGTATGTACCATGTGTATACTAATCAAGTGTAGTAGTCAGATATACCAAAAGATTGCTGAATACTCAGCAGTTTTTCCCCTCCTCAGCATGCCTAGTTACATTCCACACAGATATAGTATGCTTTCAGCAAGTCTAATTTTAATAATGAGAAAGATGGAGGGGGCAGAGAGACTGGAAGCACTTTTCGACAGCAGCACGGGGGTCAAATGTTCTCACCTAGCAAGATGCAAAACTAGGCATTTCAAACCAAAAGCCCCTTGATTAGAACAAAATTCTTCCTAAGGAGTGAAAGAAAATGTTTTTTACATAGAGATATAGGCAGCAAAAATACAGGCTTTAAAAAAAGGTACAGTAATAGTAGTAATTTTCCTTCTCTGCCTGCCCCTGCAACAGCATTGTCCACCCAGCCTTAAGATTCTTCTCCACTAATAACAATTATGAAAACTGTTTATACGGGATGGCATTTTGAACATTTACTGCATTCCAGCCAATAAATTCCATTCCCAAATCCAATGGAAGAAAAAGCAGCCTCATTCAATTCCACCTCCCTCCAGCCAGCTCGCCACCCCCCTTCCCCTCCGCTTTCATTCCTTCTGCCTTTCTTTACAACCTAATACCCTGTCGACTCAGGGCCAGGGCCTACTTAGGGGGAAAAACAACACACAGCGCCAGACTGGAGACAGCATGCAGACTGAAAAAGTTAATCATTACTTCTGTCTGCCTTCATAATCTAATCACTTCTGTGCCTAAGCGCATGCTGCAAAAGCTCTCCTTCCCACCCCTCCCTCCCCTCTGTCTCTCACACAACCCTACAAAACCATTCCCTGGTACTTGGTCTTTCCTCTCTCCCCCTTTCTTTCCTGCCTACGCCCCCCAACTCTCTAGATACAAGCCAAATGACCCCAGTCAAGAATGAAAGCTAATAGCCAAAAGCAACAGAGAAGGGTACTTTAGACTAGCTCCATAGGCAACTTATCTCTCTCTCTCTCTCACACACACACAAAATACCCTCTCCCACCACCTCAGCAGCCCTCCCCTCCTGTCTCTTACCATGCTCGGTGGGTTAATAACACTTACAATTAAGACAGTACATTGCATTCATGGAGCTAATTAATCCTCCCAACATTCCTGGGGAGCAAGGCAGCAGAAGGAAGAGGGGAGGGAGAAGAGAAATGACTTCTACTCCATTTTAAAGGTGGGCCTGAAGCAGCAATCTTTGTTTTTCCGCTGGAGAGCACAGAACTGCTGTGTGGCGAAACTCTGCAGCATCTTTAAAGGTATTTAGGCACTCGTTTGAACTGCAGCTCAGCATCCAGGTTTCTAGACTGCTTGCTCCTGACCTACTTTGTCCACACTGGTCTAGACGACAAAAAAACCTGCGTCACCACAAAGTGGGTTAAACCCCCACGAGAAGTCTGAGCTACCGTGACAAAGTCAGGTTTTGTCTAGACTGCAGTATCTGTACTGTATTCAGGTCAAGTTGCCACTAGGCCTCCTTGCTAGGTTTGCAACTACAGAAATGCACACACAGATGAGGCAAGCAAGCTAGGCAAAAAGGAAAGTCCAGAATTTAAAAAAGAAAAAAGGCTTCCAAAGAATCTGTGTAGTAGAGAAGGATTTATCTCACTATTCCCTTCTCCATTTTCTGGTTGCTAGCTATTTGTTTGGCCTTTCCATAGAGAGATGCCCAGGGTGCCCGTACTGAGAATGTAGGAAGCAATCCAAATATATACTAATAAAAAAGCACAATTAAATGCAGGCATGGCAGCAGATAAAGTGTTACAAAAGAACCGAAGATGTACCTAAAGGGACATCGAAATGATCCTCTTACCCTTGCAGATAAATCAGAGGAGCCCTTTGGTTAAAGTGAAAACAAATACAAAAATTCAGCAATGAAATCCTGGAGTAGCAGTGAAAGTGAAAATGGTGCGTGTGGAAACACTGCAAGAATCCAGCATTTTCCAATTAAACAGATAAGCACACTTTGTTTAAGACAAAGTAGTCCTTCACACAATGGATAATAAAACCGCAGAATTCACTGCCACAGGATGCTGAGATAGGAACTATCTTAAAAGCTTTTCAAATGATATGTTATCTTCAAGGAAGACAGGACTACTGATAGGTGCTGGTCATTATTGCCAGAAATGAAATACCATCCTGTGTCTAGAAACTGCATACAAACCACCAGAAGCCTGGGGAAATAAACAGAGTATGAGATACCATCACAGGCCTGCTCATGAGGCTCCTTGTAGTATTAAGTCACTGTCACTTTTTGCACAAGTGACCAACTGAATTCTGCCAGCTCTGATCCATGTAACAACCATGGTAGTGAAGGTTTATTCAGGTCTGCCTTCTATCTAATGATTTGCTATAATCCTTACAACCACCTTGTTTTATCCCACTTATTACAGATGGTGGAGTCTGAGAGGGAACAGCTTTGCATTAGACCTTCTACTGTGAGTTCATGGGAGATAAGGATTTTGTTTCATTGCCCAGACTTTTTGCCACTATGCTGCACCAGCACAAAATTAAATCTGCTAATCCTTGGACTGATGCTGCAACACTACACCCGCTTTACCTGACAGTAAGTCCTACAAAGCGCAATGGAATTTACTTCAGAGTAGACACCTAAGAAAACCCTATGAAACTCATGAAACTTGAAGGCCCATGCCTACATACACACACACACAATACACAGGCCATTGCCAAGATAGGAATTTCCAAGATAAGAAATTAAATATGTAACATTTTATGGATGTCACATTTGTTTTGTTCTGTCAGCTCCAAAATGGAAGTAAGTAGGTAAACATCAAGTGGATATGATTTTCCGTAAGTTAAGTCCAAAATACTTAAAAGCAAGTCACATCTTTACATTTTCCTGATTAGAAAGGAAAACAAGCATGTAAGAAAAGCTGTAGATTCCCACACGCTTGCATTTAACCATACTTTCCATTGAAAAGGACTGAACACTTCCAAAGAAATCCAAGTTACCACCTCAGATCTAATGCTGTAAGAATAGAACTCCCAGCTACTTTCCCAAAGCCACCAACACTAATTCACACTTTAGGTAGCAACCACATCTGTTCCCCATATGGTAGAATCTGCTGAGTGGGAATGAGAATGTCCAACACATGTTCACAAATGTACAGTACAAGCATGTAACTCCTCTTTGCATTTTACACTGTGGCCTTTGCAGACACCGGTATCCAATCTAGATGGCAAAACCACTTGTTCCAATATGTGAATTAGCATTCAGTAGATTTTCTCAGCTAAGCGCATCTCTAATTCTCAAAATTATTTTATATCACTACTGTAGTATTATTTCCAAGGAGCACAAGGCCAAAGTATCTTTCTCTTGTTGATGTTATGTTTGGCTATGGACACAAAACTAATAGTTGAAAGAACTTTTCAGAACAGCTATAAGGAGTTGAAGAATGGTCAATGTATCTCAGCATTGTCTTTTGACAGGTACCAGCCAAATATCATAAAAGTATACAAGCAGGACAGGATGGCATGACAATACAGATATGGACATGATATTATCTATTTCCATGATATTATCTATTTCTGGTAGTCTACTTCAAAATAATCTGGAGAACAACTAGTGAAGTAATTTGCAAATATTCTGCATTTTCTGAATTCCAGAAATTCCACAGTACTGAGCATTATGGAACACAATAAGCAAATAGAAATTTAATGAACTTTTAATGACAGGGTTGTGCTTATTATGCTGAAAGTGTTTTATATATATTTTGTTTTTTAACTGTAATATTAGCTTGTCTTAATGTTATATGTTAAACTTATAGGGTTGCATCCAGCCCAAGTCAATAGGGTTTGTCTCTCTCTCTCTCTCTGGCTTTTCTTCGCAAACGAAGATTCAGGAAGGACTCATCCCGCGCTTTCTGCAAGTGCGCTGATGACTAAAAAGGCCAATCCGAGATAAACAAGTCCGGTTGCAAAAAGCACAGCAGAAGGTCTCCTTGGGTGATGTTTTTGGGTTGTGATTCTTTCTGCGTTGTCGTTTCTCTTCAAGACTTGTTTGGCGTGAGTTCTCAAATAAGGCTGCAGCATTGTGGATAGTGCGTCTCCATGCCTCCCGATGTGAGGCCAGGGCGGACCACTGTTGGTGATCAATTTGGCCGAGCCTGAGATGTTGTTTCAGGGAGTCATTGTATCGCTTTTTTGGAGCACCCCTCTTACGCTGACCCGTGGCGAGTTCACCGTAGAGTAGTATTTTGGGGAGGCGATGGTCCTCCATCCTAGAAACGTGCCCTGCCCAGCGCAGCTGCGTTCTCAATATCATGGCCTCAATACTAGTGATCCCTGCTTGCTCAAGGACAGCAACATTCGTCACATAGTCAGTCCAGTGTATATTTAGGATTGTGCGTAGATAGCGCTGATGAAAGCACTCGAGGAGTCGTAGGTGGTGGTGATAGGTGAGCCATGTTTCAGATCTAATAAATAGGGTTTGTAATGTCCTATTAAAAGTAGTGGATCTTAAATAAATTAAGACCAAGTTATCCCACTGATTTCAGTATGAATCCATAACCTAACCTCTCTGGCTTTTCTTTGCAAATGAATATTCAGGAAGGACTCATCCCACACTTTCTGCAAGCGGCTGATGACTAAAAAGGCCAATAATTAAGACTAGACCATTGGCCCTTGTGGTGCTACATGCTAGAAGCAATAATTTCATACCAGGAAATTAACTGGCTTGTAAACCGTATCCGACTGGCATAAGGATAACTCAAGAGATCTACTGTATGATTTCTTTTATGATTGTTTCTTTTATTGATGCTATATGGATGATTCGTGAGTCAGGTATCAGTGCAACCTTTTTAAGTGTGTGTGATGATCTATGATGTGATCTATGGTTAAAACAATTAATTTCTTACAAAAATAAATTTTAAAAGCTATGTTTTTCATTATATACATTTCAGCTCATCTAGAGCTCTAACAAGGCCAGGAGGCCTCGCTGTCATTCCATATGATGCAATATTTCCTGAAAACATTCTCAGTGATGCTCTGTTCAGAGCATAGGGGAAGAACAGTAATAGCTGGGTGCACTGCTGATCATGCAACTGAAGAAGAACCAGTCAAATATATTTCTTAAAAAGGCCAGGGTTCCCCAAGAACAGAGTTTAGAAACCATTAATGTAGTGTTTTACTCACTTGAGACCATGTATTTGTCCACCAGCCTCATTCTTTGATGCTTTGCAGCTTCTAGTGTCTATAAATTAAGTCCACCCATGTTGTCATTACAAGTGATACAGCCTGGAGCCAACTTCAGAGGCAATAAAGTGAAAGCTCTTCAGACATTCTCTACTCTGGTTCACTGGGTGTAAACAAGACTCGCTTAAGAAGTTAATGAACTTCTCTCTTAACTATGACTACATCAGTTTCCATAAAAATGAATCTACAGTATATGTCTTCAGAAGGGTGGGCATTAACCTCTCAGACATGAACCTCCATTGAAAGCTGACATCAAGCTTATTTTGAAAAGGGAAATTAGCATCTAACCTACTCTTGGCAGGTACTGTAGACATAGTCTCCCAACAAAGAAAATTACCATCAGTAATACAATTGTCCCTTCACATTCACTGGGGTTTGGTTCCAGGACCTCCGTGAATACCCAAATCCATGAATACTCAAGTCCCATGATATGCAATGGCATAGCAAAATGGTGTCCTTTACAGAAGATGGCAAAATCAAGGTTTACTTTTTGGATTATTATTTTTTAAAGAATAGTTTCAAGCCGTGAATACTTAAATCTGTGAATGCCAAATCCGTGAATGTGGAGGGACAACTGTAATCTCAAAGTTAATTATCAGATGCACACCTCATATGCATATACATCACATATGTAATGGACTGGGACTGAGAAAGAACAAAGAAAGCACACTGGTTTCTGGCATCACCCAGGGAACACGGAGCCAGGAAACGACTGCACCCATTAATTCTGCTTGTGAATGGGTGGTACCATAGAATCATAGAATCACAGAATCATAGAATTGCAGAGTTGGAAGAGACCACGAGGGCCATCCAGTCCAACCCCCCGCCACGCAGGAAATCCTGATCAAAGCATCCCCGACAGATGGCCATCCAGCCTCTGTTTAAAGACCTCCAAGGAAGGAGACCCCACCACGCTCTGAGGGAGTGTGTTCCACTGCCGAACAGCTCTTACTGTCAAAAAGTTCCTCCTCATGTTGAGGTGGAATCTCTGTTCCTGGAGCTTGCACCCATTGCTCCGTGTTCCAGTCTCTGGAGCAGCAGATAACTAACAAATAACTAATAGCAAATAACTAACACCCTGCATTCCCAAATGCTGGAAATAGAGGGAATAGATTTTAACAGTGAATAAAAGAGAGGGTTGCTTTGTTATTGCTCTAGGAAACCAATTTCTCTTTTAACCTCCCCCTCTTCCACATCATTATCAAATTATCAGTAAGACCTGATCTCTTCATTTGCACTAAACTGCCACAAGCAAATGTCTAAAACTTTTTCAACTCATGAGTAACAAGTGGGATTTTCAAAGGATGGACAGATGCATGTTTAGAGAAGTCATTTCTAAAACAACACTCTTCTCCCTCCCATGTAGATTTTACCAATAAAATGTCAACATTCATTTTCCAGGGTTCTAAGGATACCACAGAATGCCAAAACATCCAGTGAATGGGTCCTAGAACAAATCAATCTCCTGAGCTCTCCTTAGAAGCCAAAATGACTACATTGAGGCTATTGTACTTTGGCCATATCATAACTGATTAGATGTCTGGTAAGTTGAAGCTAACTTGATGACAACTAACAGCAACAATAATTCATCAGCCCAACTACTGAGACACAAAGACTCATAGGACATACCTGGATAGTCTTATCATTTACAGACAGAAATCTTCCATACCAAATGTGCTGCTTTGCATATGAGGCTTGACAGAGTAAAATTATACATGGGGAAATTTCAGGCACATATATACACAACAAATGAATAACAAGAGCATGTTGCTCATAGGTGGATTTTTAAATTAAGGATGATGTATCTAAATTTTGCCGGTGGGAGCTTGCTTGGCTTGGTGGAGGACAAGTAAAAAGAGCAAAAGAAACAGGCAAAGCCACCTCCGTCTGTTCAAAGTGCCTACTTTTTTTTTTGCTGTGGCGTCTTGCTGTGTTTTGACAAGTCACTCTCATTGAAGGATCAGCAAACCTTTAGGTACTGACAACTACAACCCCAGGCTTTCATTGTTGTTATGAAAACAAACCGAAGCCAAAAATGAAAAGATGGAAGGGGAGGAGGAGTTGAAGTAAAGAAAGGCAGCCAAGCAAGCTCTTTGCAATCTCCTGCAATGGCCCCTTTATCTGTGTAAGGATGAGAAGACTTAGCTAGCAAACAAGCCAACTAGGTTTCTGCTTTGTGCTTGTTCTATAAAGGAAGTTTATATATCAACCTAACAAAACAAGCATCCACTCCATGATATGTATATGAACTTGGAAGAATAACCAAATTAGATGCAAATATTTTGCTCACACCCAGCTATGTGTCATTCCAAGAAAGGTACTTTCATCATTGTTTCACTCTGTTGCATATAGAGGCACAACAAATCTTGTCCCAGAACTAGGCACAGACAGCAAGATCATTCAACAGGATTCCAAATACAAAAAGAAAGCACAATCAATTGGGCTGTCCAGTCTGGCACAGAAAGCAGCCTCAGGCCCATCAAAAAGAAGGACCGTGAGGCTTTTGATACTAAAAACAACCCACTGTCCAGTGCCTCTCTGCATTCTTTTGTCTCTTTGCTTGTGGGTCTCTGCCAACCAGATCTATCCAGAAGTGGGCAATTTGTCTAGTACTGAAGGCCACACTGGAATTACATGACGAGCCAAATGGCCTAAACTAATCTGCATGAAGTAACTGCATGAAATTAAACTGCAATTTGCATATCATTTTCATGTGCACGGCACCAGACAAATTTGTAGTTGAAGGACAGGATGCTGCTTAATACATTCACTAGGATTCTTATTCTGAAGTAATTTGCTGCAAAATGAGTTTTAGTATGTAGATAAATGTTTATGTTTAGACATTGGAATCATGAAATATGGCAAGTAGACATCCAACTTCCCAGAAGTTGGGAAAAAAACCTGTTATATATCTCCACGATGGCCAGCCTGTTGCCTTCTGCAATTTATTCATCTGTCTGGACACTGCTAGAGACAGAATACTGGGATCGATGTATGACTAGGCCCAACTGAGCCAAAAAAAAAAAAAAAGATTTCTTACGCTTACCAGATTATTTTTTAAAAGTTGGGATTTATTTTTATTGCTGCTGGTTCCTTAGCATTTCTGCAATCATACTTTCAAGTGGAGATGGCAAATGTATGTTGTTGGGCTATAGTTCCCATCAACTCTAGCCAGCCCAGCCAGTGAGAAGGAATGATAGGAAGTGCGGTCCAACAATATCTGGAAGGCCACAAGTTTCCCATCCCTTCAAGCATCCCTTCCCATCCCTCCACAATCCAAACTTGTCTGAAAAGGAAAGTGGGGGACCCCAAATGCTAGGACATCTCAAGGTCTAACAAAAACCCATCTGTGGTGCTCCCTAATTCAAGATGTACCATACCTCAATGTATCATACCTGAGTAGTTCATGTCAGAGAAGCCTATAAAAAGACGATTTATGATCAAGGTCAGAATTTCCATGATTGCAGCTAGGATGCTATCAACCCCTTTAGCAGGTGATTGCATGATCATTGCATTGAGAGAGTCGCCTCCCTCCCTTCCTCCCTTAAGGAAATGGTTCTTTAACAATAATAGTCAAGCAGATCCACCAAGACAACTATAAAAGTTGCTTCCATTTTTTTTTGTCCTGGCTAATGCACAGGGAGATACTGAAAAGGCTTTCAAAGGAAATTCCTGAAAAAAGGGCTGGTAGTTTTAATGTTTTTGAGGCACAAGAGCATACTTGGTAGTGTTCAAGGGGAAACAAACAAAGATTTTTTTCTCTCTCCATTGTAGCAAGGTTAAAAGGGTAAGGAAATGCTGAGGCAATTTTTATGAAGTCTTCTCTCCCCTCCCCGTTTTTCTACCATCCCAAGTTAAAACCTAGATAATGACACTGGGTGGGGACTACATTTTAAGCCCAAGCAGCCAAACCAAAATGAGCCTTCCAGCCAAAAAGCTCTCTTTGCCTTCCCTTTTGGGAAGGAAACTGAGAGAAAAATCGTGAAAAGATTCTTCAGTAAACTGAGACAGGAGGCGGCGAGTAACATTTAAGTAAAGGTGACCCTGCTATTCAAATATTTTTTGAAATAATAAAAATAAAATCAAGCACTCAAAACGTTCTCTCACTCCCCCTCCCACTCTGGAAATTAGGCCCACAAGAAAATACATGTGATCTCTAGGAAGAGGGAAAGGGCCCTTAGCGGCTTTCCTCTTCTTTTGCTAATAACTATGCTTTCCTTACTTTGCTTTGTCTTTTCCTTGTTCTTTTCTCATAATGCAATGATGTAATATCCTATTATGTTTCTATCGCTTCCTATTAAAAACGGGGTGAAAGTTACCATTATGTATTTTAACTATTGCTTATTACCAACACATCCTATTCTTCCGCTGCCCACTACATAATGATGTAAACTGTACATTACAGGTTTGCTCAGCATGAAAAACAAATGGGACTTCATCTTCTTTTCTATCTCGTTTCTTTTCATACCTCCACGTAAAAGTATTTCCTATGGTATTTATCTAGTTAATAGTTCCAGTTCTTTGCTTCCAAGACAAAATATGGAATCGGTGTGTGATCTCTGCTGGAATACATGCTATGACGGAAGCAGTTGCACTTCTAGAAAACTGTGCAAGGGTAGCATGGTGTTGCGGTTTGAAGTTTGAACTAGGACACTGGAAGACCAGGGTTCGAATCCCCATTCAGCCATGGAAACTTACTGGGTGACCTTGGGCAAGTCACACTCTCTCAGCCTCAGAGGAAGGCAAGGGCAAACCCCCTCTGAACAAATTCTGCCCAAAAAAAAAAAAAAACCAACCACAAAACCCTGTGATAGGTTCGTCTTAGGGTTGTTGTTAAGTCAGAAATGACTTGAAGGCATACAACAACAACACATTCTATCTTAGTTGCACAAACAGTGTAACTGTTGTGTAAAAGGTGAATGTGATCCACTGCCACCTATTGCACAAGAGTGCAATTCTATATAACTCCAGCACATCTCTAGTGGGGTAACATTTATGTGGTGGCACCATGAGCAGAATCTCAGCCAAGCTGACCCACTCTGACAATATCATAATTTCATTCTGCCACAGCTCCAGTCACACACTCTTCCAATGGTGCCAGCAATGGGATATAACCTTACATCACTTTGGTAGCTGGGTGAGTCTCAGCTCCTGTCTAAACAGTCAGAAAATAATCCTCATGGAATTTGCATGGAAAATGATCTGTCTAAACAGACATTTGCATCCACATTTCGTATTCAGAAGGGGGTGGGCAGCCAAACCCACCATAAACTCCATCAGGGAAGCCTTTGCCGCTTTTCCTGGAGTTTTTAAATAGCTTCCTAAGGGATGCGAATGTTCACTCGTTAAGACAGTCAGTCCCATTCGCATTGCTGCACTTTTCCATACGAGAGGCTGATTGGCTGGATGACCATGGGGGAGGAGCTTGCAAACAGGGCAAGCGCCTGCTTCCCCCATTTTGGATTTTTGGCTAAGTGAGAGATCGGTAAGGCGATAAAACTGTGATCTTTTCCTCTCAGGTAAACTTTTTTTTTTTTTTTGGTGCAAGTAATTCACTCACGACCGCCATCTTGGCTAGGGGGCATGTGAAGTGTATGGGGGTTCTATTAACCATTAAGACAGGTCACAGCTGCTGCAAATTGCTACTACTCTGGAGCAATCTGTTAACCCCCCTCATATAGACAAGCCCTCAGAATCATATAGGCAGAGGTCATCATGGAAGTCTATCACAACCTACTGACCCTCGCTCTCCCTAGCTGGAGGATTTACACATCAATTATGTACACTGATTTCTGTATTACTACAGATGTGTGTGAATTAAGCCAGTATCCCACAGCTACTTCTAAGACTTTTCTGTTCCTTGTCGAGCCCACAAGTGGATGCACTTTTAAAAAGTGAACCTGAAAATAACTTCTTTTGTCAACTTTCAAACCATTTCCCTGTTTTGGGAGAAAGGTGGGATATAAATAAAGTAAATCAATACATCATGAATACAGCTGGTGACTGATAAAAGGGGAGAAAGGCATACCACATCCCTCACACAAAGGCACAGATAACTTATGAACTGAGAGGTCTTGGTTGGAACAATTAAAAATCTGGCTGAGGCGAGTTAAAGAATAACTAATTATGTAAGGTGAAGTTATGCATTTCACCTTATATGCTGAGGTGCACGTAACTTTGACATCTACAGATTTTATATCACTCACAGAAGGCCTAAATCTGGAAGGGTTTGTTGCTGTCAGAGGTCATGAAAAGATGTGAGGCCTATATGGGAAGAGCCAAAACCTTCTCAGTTGCATGAAGGGACTAAACAGAAGAAAACACATGGCAGAAAGAACTAAGTGGGATTTCCCCTTTCATTCCCTTTCACAAACCTTGCAGAAGGGCTGCAGCTTTTCTGAAAACACATTGGCCTGACGTGATTAAATTACCTAGCCATTCCCTCCAGCTTAACAGCGAACAAAATTTAAGAATACACCCAAGACTTTAATGTTGGTTAAGAGAGCTAATTAAAAGCCAAGGGCTAGAAATCCTGACAGCTACCAAGCTCTTCCAGTTCCCACCATTTTGTCAGTGTCCCGAAACAGCATCAACCCACATTCTTGCTTATATAAGTACACTGTTCCTGAACAGAGAGAGAAAGATCATCCTCCCTTGCCAGTTATGAACACCATTAAAATAAAGTCCACAGAAAAAACACTGGATGGTCATTAGAATGCCCAGCTATTTGGGTAAAAAGTTAAGGAGCTAAACATGAACTTTTACTTTCTTTGTGAGATACAAACAGAGCTAAGGCAGTGTTGACTGCCCTTAATAATACCACTGGGCTGAAGATTAAACTGGAAAGGAAGCATACTTTGTGATACTAGGCAGGCAGCCCAGTTGCTCTGCTGGCCTGGGTCATTCATTCCTGTTCAAAGAGATGGTACTGGCTGGCAGTGACCTCTGACTGGGCTGCTGTCACCTTTTACATGGGGTGTAAAATGGGGTGGGGGCCAATCGAGGAGCCTGGTATATTCTCCTAACAGACTGAAAAGAGTGGTGGCAACCAGAGGTATGCTCCAAAGAACAAGGATAATAGCTGCCTATAGATTCCTGAAAGAAAAGTACCACCCAGCCACCTTTGCCAAGAAATCCCCATCAGTTTTGCTTGCTTTGGCTCAACAGCTGCATGAGGCTGAGTTTACACATCAAACTGTGCCTGTGTTGTTCCCAGTAAATACTATACCTCCCATGGTTTCTGTGACTGCATGAAACACAACATGTAGTTAATTACAGCACCCCTGGAACAGATAGTCTTTATAAGCATTCATAGTTTATATGGACAAGGAGGTAAGGACATTGTTGATTTTCTTGTTATTATTGACTTTTGAACTATTTATTGTAATTTTAGCTTACTATTCAATAGCAATACATTTGAACAATGTTATGGAAAATTGTTACAAAGTTTAATAGAAAGGGTCAGGAATAAAACTCAGAAGAAATTAACCCCATATACCCAGCTTTTTAGACTTTTAATGAAAGAAGTAATTACGTTCTCTTGTTATGATATATAAAAACCTAAATAAAGTAAAATGAGGATAAAAGCGATAGCTTCCAAATGTAACACCATAGGGGCAATTCGGAAACAGAAGGCAGTAACTACAATGTGCTAAAATGTAGCCTTGAAATAATTTGAAGAGGAATGTCATAGTCGGTGTGCTGAAAATTAGGATTTTACTATATGTCAGAGCCTTCTTCCCATCTGCTTCACTCTGGAAATGAACCACAAGAAATTATATGTTCATCAGTCACCAAGTAGCTGAATCACCAGCATCTCTGGGCCCATTCACACTACACAATTCTAGCACTGTGATTCCACTTTAGCTGCCATGGCTACTTCCTATAGAATTCTGGGGTTTGCCTCATATAGACAAGCCCTTAGTAAACTCTCAACTTTTGCCAAAGGCACCTTCCATCAAGGGAATAGTGGCTAAAGCCTAGATCAGCCTATTTCTGCCTACTCTCTAAGGCTGAATTCAGCCACCTATCCACCGCTCACTTGACATATCATATGCCACAAAGACAACTCACATGAAGGCCCATACATGAGGCCACCCAATTTTTGACCCTGGAAAAGCAGACAGAAAACAAAGGCCTCTGTTTGCAGTATCCACTGCACAGACTGTGAGTGGTGGAAAGTGAGGAAGATAGCCACTCCCTCTACAACACAGTTACTGTCTGAATTAAGTATCTGAACCAAGCCTCACACTACCACAGTTGTCTTGCAGAAACAGTAAAGTGATGAATGGAAAGTGTCTGCGGTGGGGCATTTGAGGTGTTGTGCAGAGACAGAAGGATTTCCTAACATGGAGACTTCTTTTAGCTCTCCCATGCAAACTCGCAAGCTGTTCTCTCCAACCGCACCTATTTAAAGTTATCCATCTAGCTCAACTGCCAGCCCTTACACGTAGAAGTAAACCATCTCACGTGATGAAGTTCTCACCACTTCCTTTGGGTAAATTTTTATTTAGCAGGCAGATACATAAATAAAGCCATACTCACAACATTAGGGTTAGACTAGACCTTTAAAACATGCTTCTTTATATTTGGTGGGTCTGTATCTTTTTATATAAAAAAAATTAAAGGAGGTTTGAAAAACCATACAAATACTTAAAACATTCTTGAAAAAAATTAAAACTGTCAGGGGAATGCAGCAGGCAGTAATGAAAAAAAGTATTAGAAAAACAAATCACAAAAATTACATGGTTCTTTATAGTCAGAGCTGTGTCTGATAAAGAGCATGCCTTCCTTTTCCTTCCCACCATAACCAACATCAAAAAAAGGCTCACAAAATGTTGGCTTTTATTATTAATGGCTGTGATCCAGCTGCATTTAGTCATGACTAAATTCCACTAGAAGCACAGAGGAATCCATTGGTTAAAACTATTGGTTTCAATAGGACTTCAATGTGCTGCAACCAAGAGGTAGAAATTTTAGTAGAAAAGGCTTAAGATCGTAGAGTCATAGAGTTGGAAGAGACCACAAGGGCCATCCAGTCCAACCTCCTGCCCTGCAGGAACACATAATCAAAGCACACCTGGCAGATGGCCATCCAGCCTCTGTTTAAAAACCTTCAAAGGAGGAGACTCCACCACACTCCAAGGCAGCACACCCCACTATCACACAGCTCTTACTGTCAAGGAAGTGCTTCCTAGTGTTAAGGTGGAATCTCTTTTCCTGTAGCTTCAGTCCATTGCTCCATGTCTTAGTCTCTGGAGCAGCAGAAAGCAAGCTTCCTCCATCCTCAATAGGACTTTCCTTCACATTTTTAAACAAATATTTAAACACCGCCCATGTCCCCTCTTTAACCTTCTCTTCTCCAGGCTAAACATACCCAGCTTCCTAAGCCACTCCTCATAGGGCATGGCTTCCCAGACCTCCCACCATTTTGATCACCCTCCTCTGGACACATCCCAACTTGTTCATGTCCTTCTGCAATTGTGGTGCCCAGAACTAAACACAGTATTCCAGGTGAAGTCTGACCAAAGCAAAATAGAGTAGCACTATTATTACCTCCCTTGATCTAGACACTATACTCCTATTGATGCAGCCTAGAATCAGATGGGATTTTCTGTCTGCCGCATCACACTGCTGACTCATGTTCAGCTTGTAGTCTACCAAACCTCCTAGAACCTCATTAGCCATAGGATTGACAGAAAATGCCTTATAATCCTTTGGTTGACACTTTTTGTGGCACATTTTGTAGTTGGTTCCTTCAAAAGTGCTCTTTTGAAAGTAAGCTACATTCCATAGCCTTGTGCTTTCTGGGTGTGTACAGTCTATAATTTGAATGTTGGCTGGGGATGGTAGGATTTGTAATCCAACACATTTTTCAAGTGCTAGGTTGGAAACTGCTGTCCTACAGTGTAGTACCTCACTCACTGTGCAATTAAATTGTCACTGACCTGCTGCATCACTTCTCTTCTCTGCTTTCCACCCTAACCCATCTCCAGCGACATGTATGCTATTCACTCACCCTTCAAACAATGTAAATTGTGTAAGAGAATGGTATAAAACATGAAAGATTCCTGCCTCTAAAATGACTTGGAAAAAAATAACTTTTTAAAAATGACTGGAATAGGTTACTTGTTCAATTAAAAAATGTTCATCCCCTTGCAACTCAAACATCACTTTTTAAAATATGACTCCTATGTACACTTACACAGAAAAAAGGACTGCTGAAGCAAATAGATCTTACTTCTATACAAAAGTGCACAACATTGGACTGTTGGTCATAACTAGTTTTAGCTGAACTGGGGCCAATAAAAAAGATTACAGAAAGACTCTTTTGATATAGTGCCCTACAGTGGAATGGAAAACAAACCAAGAAGAGCCTATGTAGATTGTGGATTTTGTGTGATGGGAAAAGAATATTTTTAAAAATCATTTTACTGAAATACACATAATACAAATTAAGATGTCTTAAAAGTTTAAATGTTTTTTTTTAATTTCAAAAGGCTTTTGATTTTCTATCAGTTGCTACTCATCTATAGACTATAGGTGATAAATACATTTTCCTCTATCAGTCCCAGTGAAAGCTACACAATTACTTTGGAGTAAGCAGATTTTGTGCCTGTTCACAAAAACCTCCAGAACCAAAATGTGGACTACTGACTCCTTCCAATTTTGTAAACTTCTGGAATGTTGCTTTCCTTCTTATGGAGGAAAAAGCATGAGAGAGGGGGAGAGGGGAGAGAAGCTAGAATGAAGTGTCAGAGGCCAAAAATTACATGAGCTGGCTTGCCAAGAATCAGTCTCTCTTCACTTTGCTGGCTTGGCTACATACTGCTATGGTCAGATGATGTGTGAGGGAACTGCAATGTTCCTGCTAGTCTGGCAGGCGGCCTGCTTTACTTCAAAGACTCCACTGCTGTCATCTTGGTGTTAACCCCTGATAACCTTGTCCTTTTGCAGACAGACCTGAGTTTTTAGGTAAGCCATTTAATAGGCTGTAAGAACAAGCTAATGCTCTGTATAACTTAGCCTCTTTTAATTCAAGCAACAAGACAATATACCATGGGGCAAGGAGAAAGGGAGGGAAAAGAGAAAGAAATATTTATGTTTTATATAGTATCTTTAAATAAATGTTAAATAAAGTATTTGAAGGCAGGAGGACATCACCAACTGTTTATTCTAACAGGAAACAGACACTAGCTGTTATACAGTCTCAATGTAAGATAATAAATTTGATGCTGAATTGTAAATAAAAGATACTTCTCCCTCACAGGCAAGGAAGATGGAATGTAATTGAGATTTATCATGCTGCCCACCTGGCAACTACAGGTAGCAGGATGTGCAGCAATCTCCACTCTCAGACAGGTTTGGATAAAATAATGGAAAGAAGAGAAATCGAGCCACCAGGAAGGCAGAAGCACTCCACACCTCTTGTGAAGAGATTCTGTACTTTTCTAAAAGTTCACTTCTCCATAGCTGACACAGATACCAGCAGGGATCAAAAGGCATAGTGAAACATTCCAGGCTTGTTTGCTATTTTCATAATGAAACAGCAGTCCTCTGCCTGAACTTCAGAGCTTTTGTAGTAAAAAGATGAACTAAATGTATGCAGTAAGTAAGATGAGGCCTATTTTTAAAGTGACTGTCAAGTATCTCCACATTGTGGCTAATGAGGTGGACAGCTTAAAAAAATTAAGTGAGGAAGAAGTCAGGAATGGAAAGGATATGACTGGGTTTTTAAGCTGAAAACTTCTGTTGATATAAGCAAGTGGTGAGCCAGAACCAGAGTTTTCCACAAAACATGTTTGGCAGCACTGAAAAACTATCCTCCTTTTCAGTGATTTTTCAGCATCCTTTCTGAAAATGTTTGGTTATTCTATTTTACTGATCTCACTTATCCTCTCAATTACCCTTATTTGCCTCTGTTGACAACACATAGCCACATCTGATTAGCTATGTAACACCATTGTGTCCATCACAAGTTCTCCCTTAGAGAAGGATTGCTCACATAACCAATCCAGACATTAGGAAGATACTTTAGAAGTAATACTTTAGGATTAGTGGCAGTGAAGAAGCAGCAACCCCAAAAGGAAATTAAGCTAAACAAGTGTGTATGCGCGCGCACACACACACACACACAGATGTGAATATTTGCACACATCTTAAGCAATTTTTAAGGGTGGGATTCTACCAGAACAAAACTAGCAACTTCTGCTCACAGATCAAAACGTGAAAATATTCAGCACAACTCTACACAAAACAAACATGTTCCTGAAACATGTACTAAGATAATTTTGTCTAGAAAAGCCCACAGTGTGATCAGAACAGAATGGAACATACCAACTGAAATGCTAGTACCAAGAAAGATGAGGACAATATGATGATTCAAATCTCCATTATTCCCCAAGCCCATAAAAAGATCGTTAATATACTATCTGGAATATACAAGGCCATTAACAACAACAAACAACCCCAATGTATTGAAAATTATATCAAGAGCTTAGGTTCATTTTACTCTGGTTTAAGTACCAACCCACTATAGGGCGTGGAATCAGAAAACAAGGTACATTGACAAGTCTAGAGCCAGATCCTAAGTGAAGGTGCTGTGCGAAGTTCAAAATGAGAACTTGGTACTCAAAATAGACTTTTTGCTTTTTTTTTTTACTGTCTCACTTATGGAAAAAAGATCACAAACAAAATAAACAGCTTTCCTATCATAATACACAGTATCATTATTAAGTAGAGAACAGCTGGGTTAATCAAAACATATTCTAACAGTATCCTCTCCAGTGGAAGCAAAATCTAGTTCTGCCACCAATGACTATGGCCAAAGTGGCTGAGTCTCAAAATGATTTCAATGATTAGGTTGGGACTCCTGGCCTTCTTTAAGTTTGGTTAGATGTCTTTAATAAAGACTTTCTTTGGACTTCTTTCAGCAGAAGGAGTGCTACTCTTTCACACAATATTTCCCCCCCACATCCCCAATTGTTACTATCCTGAAGACCACAGTAACACTCCCCTGTTCCTTTCCCGAAGACAGAAAACAGGCAACAAATTAATGGAGTGGGAGGGAGAGGCACTAAAGGTGATAGGGAAAAAAACTCAAGAGGAAGAAAAGGAGGGGAGAGAGGGAGAGGGAGAGATACAACCAGGGAGTGTTTTACCTTAGGAGAAAGAGGATTAACTGAGATGCAAGGAGGGGGAAAAAATAGATCCAAGCCACATGTTTACTCCCTGGTTTCTCTGTTGAGGTTTTAACCTTTGGGAATATCCTCCTTTAAAAAAACATAGTTAAACTGGAAATGCAATTTGGCTAGTCATCCCAGGATCTTTCCCTCCTCCTTTGAAAGGCCCAGGACTTTACTCTCCCCATCCTTTCCCCTCTCTCCCCCTTTCCTTTTCTCCCCCCACCCCCCAAATGCCACATACAACATAAAAGTGCAGCACCAAGTGAATTAAAGGTCACTTCTGGTGGAACCAGCTCCTCTGTGAGGACCTCCACAATAATATATATACAGTATATATATACTCCCGCCTCCTCCCTCTCTCCCTCCCTCTCTTGCTCTCTCTTTTTCTTCCCTTGCCAAAAGAATCAAGTCACTGGCTCCAGGCTCCCAGCCTTCCTCCCACCCTGAACTGAGCCTCATTCATTAGCTGGAACCACCGCAACTCCAAGCAAGCCAGGAAGAAAAACAGCAAACAGAGCAAGTGAAAGAAAGACTCAGATTGGTTATTTTCAAGGGGGAAACACTTGAGCATAGCATCTCTCTCTCCCTCCCTCCCTCCCTCCCTCCCCTTACTACTTCTCTCATCATTTCATGCTGGTCACCCTCCCACATCCTCTGGGCAAAGCTATCCCCACACCTTCTGTCATTCACCAGGGAGAGTACTTTCAGCCACATGAAGCAGAACGAAATTGTTTTTGTAGCTTTAATATGCATTCCTTAAAGAAAACACAGGCCCTTCTGCATTCTTCAGGCAAATTGTGAACATACACATACACACACTCATTCATTCTTTCTCATGCACACACACTGTCTCTGCACTATTTTCCTTTCCACTGCTTTAAGATACCCTCTTAACAACAAAACACCTCTTTTCACTAGCAATTGAGGGGACAATACTGTATAATCCCCCCAGATAGAGGGGGGAAATGGCTGTAGTTCCAATTACCTGTTGGCTCTTTTTTACTCCCCACAAATTGCTTCAGACAGCTCAAAACCTTCTATGTCCCTAGCTTTAGCGTTCCATGCATAGTACTAATTACAAATACAGTAGACATTAATTATATCCTATTTCAGAGCCAGAAGTGCTTCACTGTTGGGGACAACAGTATTTTTAAGCGATGACAAGTGTGGAATTCATGCAGCATGGTAAGTGAAATGGTGTGCAGGTTAAGTAATGAGATCGCAAGTTACTACTAGATTAATGAAGAAAGTCTTTATTTATCTAGAAGGAAATTGCAAGGCCATGCTTTTTATAAAGGGCATTTCAAAACACTGGGTTGAGTGCAGACTGCCATATTTAGGGCCTAATAAACCAGGTACACACTATACATATGTATGTACGCACACACACACACACACAGAGAGAGAGAGAGAGAGAGAGAGAATATATCTGCTAAAATTGAAGCAACCATACTAATGTTCTTTCCACATTGTGCACAACAAAGAAACACATTCCAAGAAGATATCAAGGAACCATCCTTCTTCCACACAGACAACCCACACACATATTTGATAGTCAGAGAAATACTGCCTCTGAGCAAGGGAGTTCCATTCAGTTGCCATGGCAGCTAATAGCCACTGACAAGAGTTGTTGTCCATGAATTTGTCAAATGCTTCTTTCAACACCTTAGTGGTCATCACCACAAATTCCCATATGCTCCATACATACTGAATTCCATAAACAAAAAGTTTATGGAAAAGTTAACTGTGAGGGGTGGGTGGGCAGGAATCCTGTTCATCCTTCTCTAGCTAGCCAGTTAAGCAAGCAGACGGGCCTCCCCGCCCCCTTTACTGGCTTGCATAAAGAGATTTCTGAGACCTCCTTACCTAAATGTTCCCTCAAGGGCCCTTTCAAGTTGCACAATTATAGCACTATGATTCCACTAATAGCCATGTCTGCATCCTATGGAAACCTGGGGTTTGCATTTGCTGAGGCAGTAGAACTGTCTACTAAGGTCCCGTCTACACGATTTAAATAATATGTACGGTGTGTGGAAGTTCGCGCTTCGGTACACACAGCCGTTCGGATTCACACGCATCCAAAAGAGGAGGGGCCCGGTTTTCCACCCTGAAATACGCACACACGGTGCTCGGGAGGGAAAGCGGATCACGATGAGAAATCCGTATGCCTTTCGGATGGCTGATGGGTCTGTATGGTCCGTTCGCACACATACGAACAGGCTGTGTAATCTGATTGGTTGGCCGAGTAGAGGGGGCGGGCCTAGCAAGGAGGGGAATTGGGAGCGGCCGCCATGTTGGATTCCCGGCTAGCGAGAGTCCGGTAAGTCCATGAATTATATTGTAAATAGGGAAAACCAACTGTCTGCAATGCAGGAACCTTTAAAAAAAAAAAGCAGTGGGAGATTTTAAATTGCCGCTTGGCTTGCTCGCTCCAGCCAGCTTAGGGAAGAGGGAGTCATACGGAATTTAGGGGGGTAAAAAATCGTGTGGACGGTTCGTATGCATACGAACGACAGCCTATTCGTATTTTTTACCCCCCAAACGGATTTTTTTATGATCATATAGACGCACCCTAAGAATTCTAAGCCTCTTTCCCTAAACTACAAATCCCAGGGGCAGTTAAAGTGCAATCACAGTGCTGTAGCTGTGCAGTAATAATGGACCCCAGGTTGTATAACTGTGCTCCTCGAAAGATAACATGGCCACAACTCTGTACTACTCCCCCCCTTCACTAGTCTGGTGGTTTGTCTATATAAACCCCCCAAAAACGTAGTGCCCTGCAGAAAAAGCAAGTTGCTGCAGCTGTAACTTGTCTTAATGGTGGTTTTCTGCTTAGCAGCCCCCATAAACTTTGCATGTTAGATGAGAGCTCTGGGGCGGGACAACCCTGTGGCGGCAGTAGTGGATGGTAATGACAGCCACAACCCTGCCTTCTCCTTTCGCTCCAGTAAAAAAATGGCAGCTGCGGGCGCCTGCCCTGTCAGCAAACCCCGCCCCTGCGCTTGTCCAGCAAAACAGGGGTGTGCTTCCTGTACTCTGGTACAGTGAGATTCTAATCAAAAAGTTTGAGTTTCTCTAGCCCTCCTTCACCATCTTGCAAGGTTGATGCTTCTTTAAAAAACTTCAGCTAGAACAGGGGAAAGGAGGAAAAGGGTAGCTAGGCAGGTTTAAAAAGACTTTATAAAAAGGAGTTTATTATCATAGGCTTTGTTAACTGAGGGCTTGTCTACACTGGCCAAATATCCCAGCTTGCCCCCATTCCAGAGCCCAGCAGTCCAAATGATGCAGGGTATTCATGCTGATCTGCTCACGGGTACTACAAATGATCCCCAGGGCAGATACGGGGCTGGAACAGGGGCAAACCTGGATAGGGCCTAATAAACCATTCCAAGAAAATATCCAGTTTAATCCATTTTTGCTGGATCAGGCTCCGTCCCAGAATGCTGTTCCTCACTGCCACCACCTGGAAGCCAGGCAGGGATCCTGCAGGATGTGACTGAGGCTGGTCACATGCAGGAGGCCTGTAGTCACATGTTGTGGAACCCCTGCCTGGCTTCCACGTTAGTGCTTCAGCAACGGGATGGTATCCTGTAAGGACTCCGGCCCATTTTCTGTGGGTAACGGAGGGGGGGAGAATGGGCCACCTCCTGAGGTATATGCCCTGTACTTCTGTTCCTGTGTCCCCCCCAAAAAATGTTTCATTTTTTTCACCCCTACTCTCTCCTTATTGTTTCTATAACATTTATTTTGCCTTTCAGATCCTTTAGAACAGTTATGCATTAACTATCTTTATTTCAACCCAGAGGTGAAGGCCTGTTTGTATTGGTTAACAGCGTTATTTCACAGGAGAACAATTTGGAAGCAGTGTCCCATGTCAGCGAAAGGGTCTGCAAGCAACCCCTTCCTGTTTCAGGTTGATCACATCCATCTCACAGCTACTTGGGATAAAGTTAAGAAGTCTACCCATTTTCTATGAACCATCCCCTATTTAACTTAGGTAGGTTATTACAACAGATAAAAGGCACCCTGAATGCCCCTGAGGATAACCCATTAAAAGTCCTGTTCAAATACATTCTCCAGCAGCCAATCTTTCAAGAGTGCAAAGAGAAGAGAAAGCTGGCTTTAGAGAACTGCTACAAACACTGGGCAGCATCCAACCAGCATTAAGCACTGTTAAGTTCTAACATTTTCAATAGGTAAGATGTAAGCATGTGCTAAAATCTCTGCCACTGATATCAATGGGATTTTAAAAAAAATTTAAGTACTGTACTGCCATGTATTTTCCTTTCTGACTGTACAGTATTTTTCTCTCCAGCTCCTGAATATTCAGAGCCACACTTCTAGGTTTGCAATGGAGTTAATAACATCAAGCAGAATCCAGAACAAATGCTCCTTCATGTGGCAATATATCAGCTTTTGTTTCAGAACTTATGCAGCTCACTGTTTCCTCTGTGATTTGAAACACCCCCCTCCTTTCTCCTCATTAAACTATCTACAAAGTGTGCAGTAAGAATGATAAGATTTTTTTAACATTCACTTAAAAAAACATACTATCCAGCATTTCAAGGCTCCAAACTTGCCCAAACAACTTGTGCTCAAAATACAAATGCAAACCAGAATTTTAGAAGAATAGGATTTACTTTGATGAGGGTTTAAATGCTCAGAGAAAACAACTTTTACCAATTCTTTCTGTGTTAACTTAAGAGAGCCCCTTAAGAAAGTATTCCACAAAGCAAGTGATGTTATTTCCTGCACACCTCTCTGCCCTTCCCTCCCCTTCTGCAGCAGACTAGACAGACCAAGATGCTATCAATACACAAACCTTTCAAAAAAAGCCTCCCTTTAAAAGCTTCTGAGGAACTCAACCCCACCCTCTTGCAGACTTCAGGGTTTTTTTTTTCTTTAAGCCACCTCACCGAATGATCTGTTATTCTTATTCTTTCCTGTCATTTTGCTACTTTTGTCAGTTTTAAAATCTTCCCTAATGAGTTTTTCAAGAACATTAGAGCTACAAATTGCTTTTCAAAATTAAAAGAAAAGAAGTGGTGAACTGGTCCTCCCCTCCTCCTTCCATCTCCTCCTGCTCATTTGATTAATTCTCATTAGGGCCCTTTGAACAAACAGAATACTCCCCTCTTAAATGACACAGGCAGGGAATATATTACACTAAAAAGAAAGCAAACAAGGACTCACTTAAAGATAGCCTATTGAATGCAATTCCTGGAGAGAAAAGGAGGCATATACACACACACTTAGAGGAAAAGAGTTGACATATTTCTGATGTTTCAGTTGCAGGCTAATGAATGAAGCACAGCAGTTCCACAAATCATCAATCAGGCCAGTACGTTCTGGCAAAGGAAAATGATCTTACAAAAGGTGTACAAGCTCAAAGGGGAATCGGGTGAAAACAAAAAAAAATTAAGGAATGCACTAGGCATATCTCAGGAGGCAGAGTCTCATGCAAATAAGAGGCAAAAGATGGGTTTTAAAGTGGCCAACTCCTGGTTAAAATCAACTCACTGGGATTGGATCTGTGCAGGATTGCTGCCATCAACATTAGAAGCAAGTCAAATGTCAAAGGGATCCTGGGGAGCAACAACTCTTCAAACCAGACCCTCTATGCTGTTGGGGGGGGGGGAGACCTCAAGATGTCATCCCCAGAGACCTAGCTATTCCTAGACACAAACCTTTGTGAGTCTCTGTGAGCTACCAAAGTGTCTTACACCCCACCTTAATCACCAAAAGCCAGCCTGAACTTGCAACTTTGCAAAAAAAAAAAAAAAAAAAAGGAGTCTGCTCCGGCACACCCTTGCAGTGGACGATATATAATTTAGCTCTCTGTGCATAAATCACATAGGCAGACAATGCCCTCAGCTAACTGCTGGAAAAGAACTACTAGTGTACTGGTAGTCTCTGTCTACAATCACAAACCAGTTCTTAACAACATAGGATGGATAAGGGCTTTTTACTCCTTCCAGAAGGAGTGCAAATGAGAGACAACTTCATACTACCAAGGTCAGAAGAAATCAGTCCTCAGACCAACAGTAACAGCATCCCATAAAATCATACAATGGCACTGAACTGAAAAGAGACAGGCTACACTATAGAAAACTCAAGCATGTGAAAGCATCAGCAAAAGTCTTAATATCTGGTGGCAAGCAAAGCAAAAAAAAAAAAAAAGCAAGGTAACAGTTGCCCTGCATTTTCCTAGCTTTGCTTGCCACCAGGCACAGGAACAGAATACTCATAATGCTAAATATAAAAATTTCTTTTCAGTCCTAAGTCCAGATCCAGTGCCAACTCACACTAGTGTGAAATATAGTAATTGTGACCAACTGTAACTTTATGTGGCACTGCAATGAAGGGTTTTGGACAACTAGCACACATAGATCACATACGGTAGACGTCCATGTTCACCAAGGAAAATAAATAATTGTTTAAGGGTTTTTGACAAGGTACAGATTCCTTCCACTTCCATCTACTATTGGGCTACTGGCCTGAATACCACTGGTAGTCCCAATCAAAGGGGTCTATTTATGTGACTCACCATTCAACAACTGAGTCAATGGGTCTAAATTCCAGTGGGAACTAAGCAATATATATTCACGCCAAAGTGAGCACCATCGTCCACTGAACTTCTTCAGACAAATGAGTTCCTGATGGTATCTAAAATTTGTGAATCCAAAGGTTCTTAATTCTTAGGAGAAAAACAGGACTAGTTGTTGTCTATCCACCTAGTTTACAAAAGCAGAATTAATCCTCTGCTAGGCTGTCACTTAAGCTATAACAATGCAAAACACCAGAGTTTGGCAAAGATACCTTTTTGGACTACAATTCATAGAATCCCCTGACCAGCGGCGATGCACAAGGACAGACATCTAGAGAACTGAAGCTAGACTTATTAAAAGTATTGAAAATGTACAGCAGCATGGATCTAAATTAAAGCCTGTTTCTTACCTGAAAGCCCCCCAGGGGCTAGATAATTAGTTCCTCCTGTCTCAGTGGAGGAAGGCACAGAGTCTGGACAACTTGCTGCAACAGAAAAGGGGAAATGAATTAAGAAATAAGCATGATGTACCAGTTGAAAAAGTAAGCTCACTGCAAACAGACTCTCCAGCCAAATGAAGCACATTCCACAGGGTTTACTAGGAAGCTATTACTAATTGTCTGAAGGGAGACAGCACAATTCTTCATGATACACCCACTCTAACTCATCACCCTTGTCTAGGCTCCACTCTGCCACTTAATCACATTAGTCAATGAGCACAGGATCACAGACTGGAGGGAATCATCTTCTCTCCCCACACTCCCACCTTTTCTTTTGTGAGTTGGTTTTGTTTTCCTGGTAGTCACTGGTTATTGAAACCCAGTTTGCCATGCCTAAGCTGCAAATCAAGATCAAAACGGAATTTGCATTGCTCCATTATTGAGATGAACTGAGGCAGTGAGTCGTGAAGGAGAAAAGAGGAGGAAACCCTCTGTGCCAAAAACATTTCAATATTTTCCCATTTCTGATGTCCCTCCTATTTCCTTATTATTTCAACAGGAATCCATCCACATTTTTGCCTTGTTCTGCCAATGGTTCCATCTTATTCTCCAGCATTTAGGGTGTTTTAATATTTGCTTTTCCTACAGTTTGAGACGCTTTTTAATACCTGCCCCAAGCACGCTGTCAATTAAAAGAAAAGCTTATGTTATACCCATCTCATAGCAACATACTTGGGATTCATTCTGATCTACTGCACATCTGATGATACTGATCTACCTTACCAATGCAGACAATGGACAAATGCTAGATGAACAAACAGTCTAACCATGAGATTGAAAAAATTTACTTCTTGGACTACAGTATCTAGAAGCCCACGGACAACATAGACACCATGCTGGCTGAAGGGGTCTGGGAGCTGAAATGCAAAAAAAGTAACTTTCCCAAATGTATAAACACACTTACTATCCACATCAATTGCTCTGAATGTTAAAGTTCTCAATACTGTACACTGCTAAAAAGACAAATCAATGGGTCCTAGAGCAATCAAGCCTGAACGCTGCCTAGAAACCAAGAAGACTAAACAGAAACTGTCCTACTTTGGCCATATCATGAGAAGACGTGACTCACTGGAAAAGACAATAATGCTTGGTAAGGTAGAAGGCAGTAGGAAAAGAGGAAGACCGCATTCTAGGTGGATAGACTCAATCAAGGAAGCTACAGCTCTAAAACAGCAAAATTTGAATTGTTTATAACAGGGTGATTTGGAGTTCTCTCATTCATAGGGTCACCGTAAGTCGAAGCTGACTATAGAGATTATCATACTGTATTTTGTTATAGCACTATTATTCCACTTTAACTGCTATGGCTGCCTCCTGTAGAATCCTGGGATTTGCAGTTTAGGGAGGGACATTTAGAACTCTTAGCTAGAGAACTCTTAGGCCTCACTAAACTACAAACCCCAGAATTCCACAGGAGGAAGTCAGTGCAGTTAAAGAGGAATAATAGCACTATAACAGTGATCTTAGGCCCTAAAAGCACTGTCCATCTGTATTGGCAAGCTCTGTTCTTTTTTCAAACCAGTATCTATGGTTCAGAAGTTAATTTTGCTGAACCTTTTAACAGCTAGCTGGTCATATGAAAATCACAACCACCCCATTTTCCTTTAAGGACATAATGCTGAAGGAACACGTAGCCATGTATAGTTACAGCATCACACGCAAAACCCAAAGAGAGATGTAACATTAAAAAATGGAGTACCTCTCTCTTACACATGTCAAAACCTATCTCATTTTCTTTTCAGATGAAACTATCCACAAAATTATTGCCAACACCTCTGTTAATACTGATGACTGCTCAGTGGGCAAACAGAATTGTATTATCCTCAAGAACCTGATGTGTGAGGGGGGAACATTTTGGACTAGAAATCCAAGAATCTTGCAGGCAGCATTGTCACTGGCCATGCTGCCTGTGGGGTTTGGGGAGTTGTAGTCCAAAGAAAGTGGCACTTCCAGTCTCTGGCCAAAACTTGCCTATGTCAACAGTATATCCCTAATAGAGATAAACATTCATTCTGTTAAGAATGTTTTTTAGCGTAAACAGTACCAAACACACTGCACCTATGTGACTTCTGTTATATGATCTCTTCAGCTCTTACAATCACTCTTAAATTTAACAAAGTGCTCAGAACAAACTTCCTTGTGCCTTATTAACAATAATATTTATTACTGCAGCCTCCATTAATTGGATACCTCAAGAGACCCAAAATGATACCTCCTGGAACTCATGAACTCTGGCCAGACATGTTTAAAAAGCACTTGTTGTATATAGTAGAAGAGTATTAGACAATAATAATGTTTAAGTATTTGGGAGAGATTTTTTTCTAAGAACCTGGCAACTAAAATTCAGTGATTTATTAATTTTTTAATGACAGATGTTTTATCTAGTTTGTGAGGAACAACAATATATGGACCAGTCACATTCCCAAAAGAGCCAGCAAGGTGTAATGGTTCGAGCTTTGGACTACGACTCTAGAGACCGGGGTCTGAATCCCTGCTCAGCCATGGAAACCTACTGGGTGCCCTTGGACAAGTCACACTCTCTCAGCCTCAGAGGAAGGCAAAGGCAAACCCCCTCTGAACAGATCTTGCCAAGAAAACACGTTCACCTTAGGGTTGCCATAAGTCTGAAATGACTTGAAGGCAAACAACAACAACACATTCCCAAAGGCCACAAGTTTCTCAGGACCCAGGTTATACTGGACCTAGATTTTTAATTATAAACCCTTTCAAATGAAAACAAAAAAGGAAATCCAAAGCCAATCTGTGTGCCCAACCTCAGATTACTGGCAAACTGTCAGCAATGCCTTTGGCTATACAAAGTCAGGACATGCAGCATTAACAACAACAAGAATACAAGCTAACAGGGATGGGCACATACAGTACTTGACATCCCCTTTCCCCCCATTCCTAGATTTTGTTTGTCCAAGAACTCACTACTGAGCAGATAGCGAAAAACTGTGCATACAATATATGTGTGCGTACACAACAGTGTAATCGCATTTTATCAGAGTCAAGTATAACCTTGAACAGGAATATACAGTTTAACAGGATATACTTAATCAAACTGAAAACAATGGAGCAGACAGGAAATTGAGTTACTTGTGAAATACTTTATACTATACACTTTCTAAATGTTCAGTGTTTTCTATCTTGTAAGGAAACAGCTTTTTTTTAAAAAAAAAACTTTTTTGTAATGAGGAATTAATCCAAAAAATGCTTCATCTCCAAATGGCCCGCTACCAAGAACAAAGAATTGAAAGTAACTACAGATAAGTAGTTACTTGTAATCAATTCTTTGCCTATAACAATGGTATTATAATAACAACTCAAGGAATAATTACATATCTTTTGTGGTGTAACTAACTTTTTAGTTGCTTTATAATTATGGGGTGTGTGGCGTCACTAAATAATAAAGAGAAGGGATATCACAAGGTTCAAATGGCAGTTTGTGCAGGTACCCTGTACTCTGCAGTGAGTATTAAGGCAACAAGAAAGAACATGAGAGAGCTTTTTGTATCACATTCACAAGCTAGTGGCATGTAACAGTCAGATATTTTTTAATGTATAAAGAAAGAACATTCAGTCGAATAAGCCTCCATTTTGAACACAGATTCAGTTGAATGAGCCTCCAGTACAACAAATATACAGTCAGCCCTCAACTTTCGCAGGGGTTAGAGGTGTTGGATCCCCACGAAAGTGTAAAAAACATGAATATAGGGTGCTTTTTCTTTTACCTGAGAGCATACTTCTCCAGACATCACTAGACCCTCCAGCACGATTCTATGGACCATTTCCACCAAAAGGTAAACATAGATTTGTGCTGGAGGACCTAGAAATGCCTAGAGGGAACGTATTTTTTCAGAGGCAGTACCCAATACAGTAATCTGCAAATGCTTAACCCACAAATGTGGAGGGAGGACTTTATAGAAGACCATTCAAAGGAGATTCCATGTGTAGTATGAAACAGTCCAACAAATGTATAATATTTATTTACTCCACCTTACTGAAAACTAAAACTGTACACACATCACAGTAAAGTATCCTATGAACAATGTCTGTAATCCCACAAAATAGTAAGCCAGAGTTCAAGAAAATCCTGGCTTTATCAGTATGCAAATATTGGCTGGGGGATTCTGGGATTTGTAATCCAAAACAGTAACTCTTTCAGGCTCTTGATCTGGAAGGCCACACTTTTCCCGTTCCTGATACAGTATAATAGATTTATTTTGTTTCTCCCAGGAGCACCTACCTTTGCACACATAAAGAACTTTTGCAAAAAAATTCTCACTGTACTTTTTTTACATACAAAGCATGCACAGTAGACTTAAATTTCTTGGACTGCATTGTCTGCTTCCAAGAACTCCAAACTAGTCAACATGATTGCTGCATTATGACTTGCTACTTGCAACATTGCAGCTGCTAACAAAACAAACAGAACTTCCACATCATCTCAAACAGTATTCCCGATCAGTCCATAGATCCAACAGCCAGCCATCAACTCAAGAGTAACGAAGGCCAGAATGAATATCTGCATTCATGTTCAAGAGTCAGAATCTGACCCACTGACCTGAACATGACGCCTTACAGTATTCTATGTACAGTACTATTCAGCTGGAATACTTCTCCCTCTCAGCAGCTCTGTGTAGATTTTCCTTGTTTTTTTTCTGGGCTGTGAGGCCGTGTTCTGGAATAGTGGTTAAATGCCAGTACTGCAAGCCACCACAGTTGCAAGTTCAATTCCAGCAGGCTCCAAGGTTCACTCAGCCTTCCATCCTTTCGAAGGTTGGTAAATTGAGTACCCAGCTTGTGGGGGCAATTAGCTAACACACATTGGAAACTGTTTAATGCAGTGTAGATGTGAAAATAGCTATTGCTTAAAACAATTTGTAAGCCGCTCTGATAGCCTTGTGGCTGAAGAGTGGGGTATAAATAACTAAATAAAATAAAGTAAAAAATAAAATAAAGTTTATTCCTGACATCTCACCTGCATCTGTGGCTGGCATCTTCAGAGAAAGATGCTTTGCTAATTCACTTCTTTGCCTCACATAACCTCTTTGTACAACTGGGCTAATGGCAGGCATTTGCATATCTCATTAGGATGATCTGAGTTTCTCCAAAATTCTTGTTTATTTTGGGAAGCCTCCATCAGGAACATCCTTTCACAAGTATGTCCGATTGAAATCAACTAGACAGGATCCAGACATGCTGGTGTTGCAATGCATTTCTTAGTGTCAAGGCGATTATGTCAAGAGCAGGGCTGGCAAAGGTTTCGAATTTCCAAGCGTAAATTTGGATCTGATAATTTCTTTCCATTATTCATCTAGAACTATGTGAACTGCCCACCAAGTTCTGGTGATGATGTAGCCTGTACCACAGACAGGGTTGAAAACTGAGTGAAATATGAAGAGAGCTCCTCTACCTTTAAATTGCTATTGTTACTTGCCATCAAATCGACTTTGACTTATGGTCACCTCCACGTCATCCTATCATCAAGACCCCTGCTCAGGTCTTGCAAACTCAGGCCTGTGGCTTCCTTGATGGATTCTCTTCCTATCAGCTTTCCTCACTGTCCAACTTTTACAACATCTGGTGAAATTCTCTTTTCTACACAACCAATAAAAGTACAGGAATCTTCTACAGTTTTCATTCTGATAACTTTAATCACAGATGTGTCCAAAGCCACATTCAACTGTATTTCATAACCCAATGGCTTGGGTTGCCATTTACAATTGGGTGTATGGATCTGGGCATCCACAGCTAGCTCGTTAATATTACTTAATGTTTTTGTTACTGCCACCATGAATTGCAAAAAGGATCTCTGATATTAAGTGTCAGAGTGAGAGTGAAAAAGAGAGAGACCACTACATGTTGCTAGATAATGATGATGATGATGATTGCTGCTACTATTAATATTTATATCACCCTTTCTTCCACTGAGCTCAAAGAATTTTACAAGGTCTTCATATTTTTATCGTTACAATGAACCTCTGAGGTAGGTCAGGCTGAGAATAAGGTCACCTAGCAAGCTTCATATCTCAGTGAGGACTAAAACCGGGATCCCTCTCAAATCCCAGCTCAATGCAGTAACCACCACACATAAATGAGATCATTTATCTGAAATGTTTCACAATGAAAGGTTGGACTATCCTTGATTGGTACTTTTAAAATAGATCCTATATTTTACAACCTTCAATGATTAATATTCAACTGCCCTGACTGCATTGACTGCCCCTTTCACAGATCCCAAAAACAGTCATACTGATCAGTGCCACAAAGCCACAAACATCTCAGAAATTAGCTCAACTACTTGTTTCAAGTATTTTTCACATAGGGAAGTGCAGAAAGTTATGCTTCTCACACCATGATGCTGCACTGACCCAGCATACTCCCTTGCCTGAAGGAGACTGACTTTGCGCACCATGAGGTGGGACCAAGAACAGCCAGACAAGAGAAACCAGACCTGTCAAACTTCTCCTTTACACAGGAAAAAAGGAAGAGAATTATGAGAGAGAGAAAAAGCAAGAAAGAGAAGTGACTCTAACAGCCCTTAAACAGAAGGCAATGTACCCTCTGTATATGTATGAAGAACTACCACACCACAGGTGGCAGGCATGTGTTTCTTCTATAATGTTCACATCTTGAAACTGCTAATCTCAACTGTGAAAAGACCACTGCTCAAATGTACATATGTTGAGACATACAGGCTGGAATCCTCCTGGGGCTCTACACTGTCATAACCCCAGTTATACTAAGAGAACAACTTTCTCCTATATTGCATAAGGAGGTATCCAGTATCTTTTGATGAAACAGTTTTGCAAGACAGAGCAACAACTGAAGGATGGCACCTGGGAGCAGCTCCACCCCTCAAAACCAAACAGCCACTGACGGCAGTGAACAGGATCCCTCATGCCACTGCCCAGTTGGCTCTCTCTGTCCCCCGCTATGATACTAAACCTCTGGGTAAGTATGCTGGCAAAGCTCCATGTTCCTCCAACTTCAGACAGGATCTCGGCCCAGACTGATAGCTAGATCTACAGCCCTTTGACCTTGTTTCTTGTTTGACAGCTTCTAAAACATCAGCTTCAAATTTCTTCCAAGATCATTATGAGCTCAGAATATACATGTTAAAAAACAGCCCCCTGCTAGGATTGTTGACACTGGGCAAGCAAGCCACACTGACTACTGTGGCTCAATTCTGTGCACACAGAGAACATTGGCCATTAGACTGCTATCTACTTGAGCCAATAACCCACTTTCCTTAATAGGAAAAATCTGCTCTATGCACAGAAGAAAAAAGCCACCTTTCTATCCGCCTTGAGGAAGAGTACTGTGTGACTTCAAAACATGGCTAATTCCACACCAACCACAACTGGCCAAAAAGAAAAGAAAAAAGTACAGAAAGATTTTAAATTTAGTTCCCAACAGGAACACCTCATTTATGGAGTCTCAAGAAAATCACAGAGATCAATAGCACTTCAATTTGGAGACATAAGAATGTGGGGAAGCTGTTCACAGCATTACAAATGATATACAGACAGTGAATTCCCTTTCTGTCTTTCCCTCTCTCTCCCTCCCTTTCTCCCCTCACAATGGCCTTGATTAAACAGGAAGTTATATGGGAGTCAGAGGTTGTAATAACCACCTGCAATGACAGACGAATAGGGTATTTTTGTCTCCATGCTCCACGTGCTACAACATTCAGAGTGCAATTGCCAAATGGACTTCAAGGAGGGGAGGAACAATTTGGGATGGGTAACCCAGCTCTTTCCTTCTTTTTTTAAAAAAACATTTCCAACCCACTCCATTAATCACTTCCCACTGGCCAATACAGAGAACTTTTCCTTTCAAAAATGGCTCATTCAAGCTTCTGTGGCTTCCCCCACACCTGTTTACACACAGTTTTGCTACCTTATGTCAACACTTCCTAATGAATAAATATATCACTCCACTAACAGAGAAGGAGGCCCTGGCAATGGGCAAACTGGGCGTTTAAACTCCTGCTAATAGATTTATCCCAGCATCTTTACCAGAAACCAAAGGACAGCCCCTTAACCATTCTTTCCAACAGCGCTGATGTTGCCAGCTATTCATCACTCTTTCCAAATTCCCTAAGGTCTGTCCAATAGAGACAGCCATTAGTAATAAATAAACAACATGTGTTTTTTTAAAAAAAACAACATCCCAGTCCTAACCACCTTTAATAGGAAGTAAAATCTCTCTGGCTTTAATAGGCCTTTCAGGTATGTTCCACCCTACAGCCTTAGGCTGCACTCCAGTGCATAATTCCTGTAGAGTAAGCCTCATTGAACTCAGTAGGATTTAGTCAGAATAAGTAAGTTCAGGATCAGGCAATATACTGTAAGTCCAAAGATTTCAGAGTTGCAGCTCTCCAGAGTCATATATTCCAACTGCTCAGGAGGGACAAGGAGGACATTGATTGGCTGCAACTACTATCTCACAAGAGGGATTTCTAAGCCAAAGAGAAGCCTAGCTGTTCCACTAGCCAAAGAAATGACTTCAAGATACCACTACCACCGCTCCACCAAAAAGAACACAGGGCTCCCAATTACCTTCAAACTCCCCAAGTAAGCTGATGCATATTTAGCCTCTTCCACCCACAAATCTAAAAGAACAAGGGCTGCCTGAGTCTACTAACCAAGCAAGATGAGCACCAAGGGAACACCAACTTGAACCCAACTGGATACAAATGCCTGCTTACAGCTTGCCTCTCCCTTCAGGCACTGTCTCAAGCAGATCTACCTCCTCTGCTTTGGCTCCTGACTCTCCTTCTCTTCTTCCCTGCATGTCTTTTTCAGTTTCAAGACTTGCACAGCATTATTTTACCACAGTGATCTGGAATACTAGTCTGAAAAGCAGGGTGAATAAGTAAGTAAATAAATGGTGCTCTCATTTAAAACAGGAAAACTGAGGATAAGTGATAGTGGCTTGCCCAAGGCTATTAATCAATGTTCAAGTGCTTTGCTTCTTGGTCTCTCAGGTTCAAAACCATTGTGCCATCTGCTAGGGCACATAGCAGCCTATTAAAATAACTAGCAAAAAGTCCCATCATCATGTGGCAGGAGACACAGTATGCATGGCATGAGCCCAAATCAGTGTGTAGTAAGCAGAGACTTTGGCATCCCTAAGAGGAAATGCCAAGTGCACCAAATGTCAATGTTTCAGGGGAAGATTATTACAACTCTGCAAAGCTGACTCCGAAATGCAACACCTTCCCTTTTTCTTGTCAGAACCAATGGCACCTATTCCATCGGAGAAGGAAACAGTGACTACCGACCTCAACCAAGAAGGGAACAAAAACCACTCCTTGTCTGTCTAAGCCCAGCCTAGGACTTCCTTCCTGGTCATGCTACCATCTGACAGAACATTGGGACTTCACTATTTCAATATCCCGCATCTCCATGGAGAGGTGTTATGTCCATCAAAAATAATTCACTGCTGATTAAAGCAAGCAATGCATAATACGTTACAACGACTGAAAGCCATTACATTAATATGATATAGTGTAAAGGGAATAACTTCTCCTTAGTAAATAGCTTGGCCTGTCTGCATAAATCTGTATGGCTCACGCATGCTATAGTTGGAAATGTAGTCTCCTTTGAAAGCAAAGGCCAGCAAGACACCAATTACTACATGTAGCACAGTCCTGTGCATGTTTGCTCAGAAGTAAGAAGCACTGTGTTCACTGATGCTTATTAGCTGCAAAGGAATGCAACCTAGGAGATAAACACCAGGACTGCTAAATTACCAGCCACATAAAATCAGAGAGTTGGAAAAGACCATAAGGGCCATCCAGTCTAACCCTCTGCTATGCAGGAGCACACAGTCAAGGCATGCCCAACAGATGGCCACCCAGCCTCTGTTTAAAAACCTGCAAAGAAAGAGACTCCACCACACTCCCAAGGCAAACTGTGACAACCTGGTGCCACTATTTAATTAAATTATGATTACTTATATGAAAATTTAACATTTCATTAGTGCAGAGATAGGCAACCTGGTGTTCTCCAGCTGTTTTGGACTACAACTTCCATCAGGCACTGTAGGAGTTGTAGTCCAAAACCATCCACAGGTTCAAGCCTGGCTGAAGCTTTGAAAACATAAACCACTCCCCCTTCAAACTTTTGGTAACTCACAATGTTTATATTTGACAAACTAAACAGATCCAAGGAACTAAACAATAACAGGTTTTTCTTTGGGGTAGGGGGACAAGGGGGGAGAAAGATTACTTACTGCCTGAAATTGGGCCTTTACTACAAAAAAAGGGGGTATATACTCTCAGGCCATGCAAAAACATACAGCCCTTGCCTGACCTCAAGATGTAATCAATAACCAATCTTTATTTGGGCCCCTTTAATCTTCAGAGGAAATATGAAGTAGCTTTGTGGAATTTTATTTCACTCCTCCTGAAATTTCACCCATGTTTCCAATTTTCACCAAATCCCTCTCTCCTTTTTCTCTCTCTGCTCCACAATGCCAGCCTATTTATCTAGCTGAGGGTGAGCCTGCTGCCAGCCAAAAGTTTATGCAGACAACCGCAACAGAGCTTGGTGCCAGCCTCGAATGGTCTTCTGCCCTGGCACCCTGCCACTCAATTACAAGCAACAAGCATGCAGAGAGAATGGGGCTATAAACATCTGTGTGCCTCTTCATAATGTTTTAGAAAAATATTGTGCCTTAATTGCAGAAGATTCTTCCCCCAAAAGCTAAAATAACAAGTATGACATTTCAGGAAATGGGTCTTACTTGAAATTTAACTCACTCCATTATCTATCAATTAAAATGAGATAGGTTTTCAGTCTCTCTTTGTTACTCCTCTTAATACTAGATAAAAAATTAGGATAACATGAAGGTATGTACTTTCTCCTTACATATTAACAGGCACAGTACTTCTTAAAGGAAGAGACACAAAGACATAAACTGCTGACCTATGTATACTTAACTTGGAATCCACATCACTGAATTCAGTTGTCTTTACTTCTGAGTAAACATATAAAGGAGCCCATGGGTAACACTTCTTGTTGTTCCTATAGAACCACCGGTTTTGATCTTCTACATTGAATATACAGTATTTACTTCTCTCTTTATCTAACTGGAAATGAGCCTGGCTGCCTTTCTTTCAAGCAAGGAAGAGACAGACTGAGAAAATCAGCTACAGGACCTTTCAAAGTCTGATAGGCTTTTAAGAACAAAGGCTGATAAGCTTTTTAAGAACAAATCCCACTGTCCACCCTGTTCATTCTGGAGTAAATCCCACTTATCTTAATAGGAATGGCTTGTGATTTAACTGTGCAGGAGAACTATGGAAACAAACCAAAAAAAAGCCCAAAATAAACCAGTGGAATCTCTGATGATGACAACAATATTATTGTTAATAGTAATAATACAAGGATCGTGCAACAGAAAGAATCTTGAGAAGAGCTCTATTCTCCATTTCCCAACCCCAAAAAACAAAAAAGTAAAAACAGCAGCCTACTTACCAGTTGGTTTGAGAAAATCCATTGGGTATCTGGAGTAGGGAGGAGGGGGTGACTCTGGAATTAGAAAAGTACAGATTAAATAAAAGCAGAGCCATGGGAAGGGAAAGAGAGAGGGGAAAAAAGGAGGGGGGGGGTAGAGAGAAAAAGATAGGAACTTATGATAAGAGTGGCATTCTTGTAGCAAAACTGTTTGTCTTAGCTCTGGAGGTTGGAGGCAGGGCAAGCTAGGCGGCGATTGCCTTGATATTTAACTGTCAGATAAACAAAAGGGCCTGCTGGCGCCAGTCTCTCGTGCTATCTGCTCTTCTGGCTGTCTCGACCGGGGCCTCCTTGGCTGGGCTAAAGCACTCCAGCTCTGGAAATCACCAACTGATCCCGGCTCCCTGATAATCCCAGGCTAGCTTCGCTGCATGCACATTTTAACATTGCACAGAAAGCCAAAAGAGGAGGAGGAGGAGGAAGGGGGTGGGAGAAAAGAACGAGAGAGAAAGCTGTGAACACACAATTCAGACTCACATTTTCCTCTCCACGATTAACCCTCCCTTTCCTTCTCTCCCTCCCTCCTCAGTTCCTCCAAAGCAACTTCCAGACTGGACATGGATGATGCCAACAAACAGCAACTATTTGCTAAAGTGAACTGGATATTTGGGTGGATGTTGTTCAGGTGGTTCAGGAATGAGACCAAATCTTCTTCTCCGTGGCTCGAGCCACGGAGAAGAAGATTTGGTCTCATTCCTGAACCACCTGAACAACATCCACCCAAATATCCAATTCACTTTTGGAGCCACGGAGAAGATTTGGTCTCCTTCCTGCATCACCTGAACAACTATGCTGAAGTATACAAAACGTTTGCAGCACTTTTCAGAAAAAATTGAAACTGTGTATAAGTATCCAGCTTTTTAAACTAGGGGGTTTGCTACTGTAGATCTAAACATACCAAAGTAGTTGTGTGTTTGTGTTTGCCCCCAAACACACAAAACTTCGATAGTTTTACAACAACAACAACAACAACAACAACAACCGAACTTGGCCACTGAAGATTTCAGGCATGCTCTAGGAGTTTTCCTCTCTCTCCCTCCCATTTTTCCCTACCCCCCCTCCCAATTTGAAATCCCAAGGCAGTCTGTCTGGAGGAGGGAAGGAAGCAAGATTGCAACCCGGTGCCTGGAAATTATGCGTCTTCTTTTTTATATTACAGAGGCGAAGGAGAGATGAGCGGAGGGAAATATGGAGGCGACTTTAAAGTTGCTAAGGACTAGATTGTTTTTGCAACCTTAAACTGGGCTGGAGACCTGTATGAGAAAAACTGAAGACCCGAGGATGCATTTCCTCAAACCAATCCGATTTTCTTTTATTCATCCTCTGGTGTGCCTTATACTTTTCTTCTGCATAATGTTAAATCTACACTGGGGCAAAGAGTTATGATCATTTGCTGGTTTACTGTCGGACCCTGTCACCTTAAAACAATGTCCCGGAGATTTTTTTTTTCCTATTTTGCCATCCCAAACATAAGTTGCTTGCTTCCTTCTCTCCTCTTCAACACCATCCCCCTCCCCCGCTGAACACACAAACACACAGATCAGACAGAGCAAGTTTGCAAACTGTAGGATTCAGTATGATACACACTTCTTATGCAAAGTTTCCCTGTAAGTTTTTTTGTAAGGCTGAAATTAAAACACTCCCAGGGAATTTCTCCTTCCTCCTGTTTAGTTATTTACTTATTCAAGACAACCACAGAGACACACGCGGAAAGCTGGAAAATGGGTACACATAAACATTTTCTCTTGGCTGGGATGCATCGCAAAACATTTTGTTAACTTTTCAGTCACATTTTTTTTAACGTGCAACTGATCGTTGCAAACTTTTGAGGCCTACAGACACTAGTATCGTATCTTTGATAATTAAAGTGGTTGCCCTTCCATCTCATAACCTATCATCCCATTCCTCAGAGAGACATTATGGAAGTTCAAAGGAATCCTGTTTCCTCCACACACATACACACACAACCAGAAAAATCCAGAGCCACAAAGCTGGACGTCAGGCTTGCAAGGCCTGGTACTTCCCAACCTTACATTGTTACCCATGCAACATGCACAACCAAAGTCCTTTTGGGGATTGGGGGGAAATAAGAAGCGACGGCTGCTTGTGCCTACCGAGTTCACAGAGCCTGCTGAGGTGGTAAGGGTTGCAACAGACCAAGTCCGGGTGCGCCTTCCCATAGGATTCACAGCAACATAACCGCTTGACTTCCGAGCAATGCCTGAGGTCGGGCCATCGGAAGACTTTGCAGAGCAGCAGAGGGAGGGAGTACCAATGCGGGCCCAGCTTGGCGTCCCCCTTGCTGGGCAGCAGGAGGCAGGCGGTGCGGGTGCCTCCCCGGGACTCCACGGCTTGCAGGAGGCCCTCCAGGTGCTTCTCTTTCAGCCGCTTCAGCACCGCGTGGGTCAGCGCTTTCAATTCCGCCTCCGAGCCCAGGTGGGGGGCCTTGGAGAGCTTGGCGCCCGCCTTGCCCAGGCAGCAGCCCCGGCCGCCCCCGCCGCCATGCGCCCGCGGGTCCAGGGCGCCTTCGCCAAGCTCCCCCCCGCCGCCGCCGCCGCCGCCTTCCTCCTCGCCGCCGGTGCTGCTCCCGCCGCCGCCGCCGCCGCCGCCGCCGCTTCCTCCTCCTCCTCCTCCTCCTCCGCCGGCCGCGCGGCTCCGCCAGAGTCTCCGGACGAGCAGCGAGCGTTTGGTCCTGAACATGCGGGACGAGAAGACGGTTCCCCGGCTAAGAAACGGGCATGCCGTCCGCAACTCATGAAGAATCCGGGGCCCGAGTCCAGGCAGCCAGGACAAGCAGCCTGAAATGATGGGGATGAAGTGGGAGCAGAGGGCGGAGGAGGAGGAGGAGGAGGAGGAGGAAGGCGGCGGGGCTGGCGGCAGAGGGGGAGGCCTGGCGGCGGCGAAGCAGCCAAGGCAAGCTGAAGCATACGCCAGTCTCGCTTCCAAGGCTTGGCTCTCGCTCTGTGCCTGCGCCTGAATGTGAGAGCCTGCCCCCTGCCTTCCTCGCTCACTCGCTTCTTCCTCCCCAAAAATCCTTTTGCATCCACTGGAGGGGATGAGGAGGAGGATGACGATCCGGCGTGGACGCGGGGCTGCCCAGGGTGGGTGCGGACCCTGGCGTTTCTTTCAAGGCAGCGCCGCCTTCCTCGCTCTCCTCTCCTCCTCCTCCTCTCGCCCCACTTTTCTCCCTTCGCCAGAGAGGGGGGGGGGGAACCGGGGGCGTCACCAGGGGTCTCGGGATCTGGAGAGAGCGACCATGCCCTCCTTTCCCAGCCGCCCCAAGAGAATAAACAATACGGCCTTCGAAATAAAAGGGGGGGGGATACAGCTCCTCTTTGCAGAGGTGGCTCCAACCCCGAAGCAAAGTCGTCTGAAGTGAGGATGCTGCTGGGAGAGAGTGAGTTGGGTGGCTGTCTCCTCCCTCTTCCTCCTCTTTCAAGCCAGGCCCCCCTCAAAAAAAATAAATAAAATACGTTGCAGAAAGACACACACACACAGATACCCCGCGCCAAGACGGATGGGAGAGCCTTAGCGCTCCAGCCGGGCGCGCAATGGAGGCGCCCCCACAGCGCCAGAGGCAGCCGGGCCGGTCCAGAGGGCCCCGGGGGTAGGGCTGCGATGGGTAGACAACCTGGCAGGAGATGGAGGAGGTCGCCGGAAGGGGGGGGAGGTGAGCCCAAAATCTCAATCAAAAAAGGTAAAGAAGGATTTGGCTCTTGGGCGAACGGCCCCGAAACAGTCTTTAGCAAAAGAATCCACACCACCAAGCGAAAGGCAGCCACAGATTTCTCCTCCTTCGAAAAATAAAAATCCTCGTTTCTTTCCTTCTTTCTTTCTCCCCGGCGTCCAGAGGGGTCTGGTTGGAGTGTGACTGAGCAAGGGAGGGGGGGAGAAAAGGTTGCTGCTTCTTCGTCACGGGATCATTGCGGGAAGAAGTCGCCGTCCGCACCAGCAGCGCCAGCCGCCGGGAGGTCTCCGCGCGCCCCGCCGGCTTTGGCGCCTTCCCTTCGGCCCTTCCGTTCCCTTCCTCCCCACGAGGGGTGGGGGGAAAGGGGGCCGAGGCGAAGGTCTGCCCCCCTCACCTTTTCCACACAAAAATGTCCACAAAAAAACCCTCTCCTTTTTTAGGGGGGGGGAGAGGGAAGGGGAGGGAGGAAAGGATAAGGGGGGACCCCCCAAACGCTGAGAGGAAAAAGAAGAATCACGAAGGTGCCCCAAAAGGAGGCGAAGGAGACGAGGAGGAGAGGCGAGGGCTCGGGTAATGACAGACGGGGGAAGTGTGTCGCCAGCCGAGCCGCCTCCGTCCGTTTGTGTGTGTTGTGTGTGTGTGTGTGTCTTTCTCGCTCTCTGGCCCGAGGAGCCAATGCGGTTCCCTCCGCCTCCTCCTTCTCCCTCTGACGGCTGTCTGCGCCCTTCGCCCGCCTTCCCGGCTGAGCAGCCCTTCTGTCGACGACACACACACACACACACCAGGGAGGAGGGGGAAGCCTGGGCTTTCTTCTCCCCTCCTTCTCCTCCTTGCCTTCCCTCCCTTCCTTTTTCCGCTCCCTTCTTCCTCCTTTCCCGAGGCGAGGAGGAGGAGAGAGCAAGAGGGAGGCCCCCCGTGCGCCTTCGCCTCCCTCTCCGCCACCTTTTCTCCTTCCCCCTCGGAGGAGGAGGAGGAAGGGAGCCCTCGCCTCAGGGGCTTTTTTTGGGAGGGGGGGCTACACACATTCAAAGCCTTGCCTTTACGAATGGGAAAGGTGCACTTTTACATTCTTTCTGTACTGAAAGGGAGGAGGCGAGAGATAGGAACCTCTCCATCTCTGCGCCCTTCTCCATCCCCGTGGCGGGCGAACAGCGGGTTAGGAATTTGGGGGGGTTAGGAATTTTTTATTGGTATAAGACCATCCTACTGAAAAATACACCCCACCGCAAAAGGCCGCAACAATAACACAAAAATAGTATCAATTGTTTTCCTCTTTTCTTACTAATACAAAAAATAAAACTATCTTAACACTAATACATTTTTCCTCTTAATCTAAACGCACTATAATCACATTTACACAATACAATTATACTTATTTGGAAAATAAAAAAATAATAATAAAAGATTAATTAAAAGATTAATTAAAAAATAATACAAAATTATACAAAAATACACTAATAATAATAGCGGGGGTTGGGGGGGGGAAGAGAGAAGGCCAGGCCCGGGGCTGTTCGTCTGGGCCCGGCTCCCTCTCCTCTCCAGCCCCGAGCCAACCTCTGCCTCCGCCTCCTCCACGCCCTCCCCTTCCCCCGCCTGCCTGCCTGGGGCGGCCCTGCCCAGGCAAAGCAAGGCAACCTCTCCCCTCGCCGCCTTTCCCCGTCGTCCTCTCTTACTTATCACGTGGGCGTCTAGACACCCTGTCGCTTTTTTATTTTGAAGGGGGGGGAACCACCCGCGATTGTATTGCGCAAAGAAGGCATCGGGTTGCTGAAAGCTATTTCTCTTCCCCCCCCCCCGCGCCTTTTTAAAGTCCTGAAGTACCAGGAAGGAAGGAAGCAAGCAAGCAAGCTAGCTGGAAAGGCTTAAAGGAAGTCTTAGGAGGAAATCACAACAACAGCAATAATAATAAATATTCAGTGTATCCGAGGAAATAGATTGATGTCCCCCAAAGCTTATGCTGCAGTATAGATCAGTGAAAATAAAAAGGCTACTAGATTTATTTATTTGTTCACCTTCACTTTTTCCTTCTTAATAATACAGTTGTCCCTTCATATTCCCTAGGGTTTGGTTCCAGGACCCACCCCACCCCCGTGGATACCAAAATCCGTGAATACTCAAGTCCCATTATATGCAATGGCATAGCAAAATGGTATCCCTTATATAAGATGGCAAAATCAAGGTTTGCTTTTTGGATTATTATTTTTTTTAAGAATATTTTCAAGCCAGGAATACTTAAATCCGTGGATACCAAGTCCGTGGATATGGAGGGACAACTGTAATAGTAACTGCTGCTGGGATCGTGTCACCTTATCCAACCGTACCTCACTGATTCCTAGATTCTCAGACAGAATCTGAATGGCTGGTGGTCCCAAACTGCCTTTGGTAATACCTGGAAGACTCTGAAACTAATAGTAACACCATCATCATCATCCTTATCACTAGTATTATTATCACTACAGGTCAACCCATATTGATAATACATTCCAAGACCACCACCCCCACATACCTGACACTGTGGATAATAGGAAACCCTAGTATTTTTAATGAGACCAACACCAAAAGCCAACCATATAGGAGGACCTAGAAATGCCTAGAGAGAACATATTTTTTCAAAGGTGGATAAGCGAAACTAAGGATACCCAAATCCACGGGCCTGTACTATCATTATTACTGCAGGTATTACTATCATCATCATTATTATTGGGGCTTAGACAGTAGCGTACAGGATACTGCTTAGCTATTTGTGGTATAATTGTTAGCAATTAGCAATATAGCATATGAAAAAACATTAAAATATACTTTTTGCACATTCCTTAATATGGCTACCAATGAGAATACTAATTCAAATTATATTTTGTTTAAAGCACATGGGTGAGGTTACAGTCTACACCAAAATAAGTAGCTACTGCTGCATCTAACATGTTGCTTTGCAAGGTTATAGAATCATAGAATTGTAGAGTTGGAAGACACCACAAGGGCCATCCAGTCCAACCCCCTGCCATGCAGGAAATCACAATCAAAGCATCCCTGACAGATGGCCATCCAGCCTCTGTTTTTAAAGACCTCCAAGGAAGGAGACCCTACCATGCTCCTAGGGAGTGTGTTCCATTGCTGAACAGCTCTTACTGTCAAAAAGTTCCTCCTAATTTAGAGGTGGTATCTCTATTCCTGGAGCTTGCATCCATTGCTCTGTGTTCTAGTCTCTGGAGCAGCAGAAAACAAGCTTGCTCCATCCTCAATGTGACACCCCTTCAAGTACTTAAACAGAGCTATCATATCGCCCCTTAACCGTCTTTTTTCCAGGCTAACCATACCCAGTTCCCTAAGTCTTTCCTCAAGCATGGTTTCCAGACCTTTAACCATTTTAGTCATCCTCCTCTGGACACACTCCAATTTGTCAATATCCTTTTTGAATTGTAGTACCCAGAACTGGACACAGTATTCTAGCTGAGGCCTGACCAAGGCAGAATAGAGTGGCACTATTACTTCCCTTGATCTAAACACTATACCTCTATTGATCTAAACCTCTCTCTCTCTGGCTTTTCTTCGCAAACGAAGATTCAGGAAGGACTCATCTCGTGCTTTCTGCAAGCGCGCTGATGACTAAAAAGGCCAATCCGAGATAAACAAGTCCGGTTGCAAAAAGCACAGCAGAAGGTCTCCTTGGGTGATGTTTTTGGGTTGTGATTCTTTCTGCGTTGTCGTTTCTCTTCAAGACTTGTTCGTCGTGAGTTCTCAAATAAGGCTGCAGCACTGTGGATAGTGCGTCTCCATGCCTCCCGATGTGAGGCCAGGGCGGACCACTGTTGGTGATCAATTTGGCCAAGCCTGAGATGTTGTTTCAGGGAGTCTTTGTATCGCTTTTTTGGAGTGCCCCTCTTACGCTGACCCGTGGTGAGTTCACCGTACTTCTATACCCATTGGCCTTTTTAGCCGCCGCATCACACTGTTGACTCATGTTCAACTTGTGGTCTACTAGGACTCCTAGATCCCTTTCGCACGTAGTCGCGTTCAGCCAGGTCTCCCCCATCCTATATCTATGCATTTAGTTTTTCCGTCCTGAGTGCAGTACCTTACATTTTTTCGTATAGAATTTAATTGTGTTAGCTTTGGACCAGATTTCTAGTGTATTCAGGTCATTTTGAAGTTTGATCCTGTCCTCTAGGGTATTAGCTACTCCTCCTAATTTGGTGTCATCTGCAAATTTGATAAGTACGCCCCTAATTCAATCATCAAAGTCATTGATAAAGATGTTGAATAGCACTGGGCCCAGGACAGAACCCTGTGGCACCCCACTGGTCACATCTTTCCAAGACAAAGAGGAGCCACTGAGAAGCACCCTTTGGGTTCAGCCAGTCAACTAATTACAAATCCATTTAACTTGTCTAGCCCACATTTTACAAGCTTGTTTGCAAGAATGTCATGGGGAACCTTGTCAAAGGCCTTACTGAAATCAAGGTATGCGATATCCACAGCGTTCCCTTCATCTACCAAGCTGGACATTTTATCAAAAAAAGAGATCAGATTAGTCTGGCATGACTTGTTTCTCTGAAACCCATGTTGACTTTTTATGATTATGGCATTGCTTTCTAAATCTCATAAAAGAGGTCCCTGTCCCTGCGGAATTTACATGCTAAATTTGAAAGCTGGACTTGTGACCTGCCTCTTAGTCTTATGCACAATTACTCAGCAACCGAGCCTTGCTGTGCGCAGTATGTGCAAGCTGTCATGCTGGCCCAATGGAAAAGCAAAAGGAAACCCAAAAGGAACAGTAGCATAAATATTAAACATAGTAAACAAGCTATTGAGTTTAACAGGACCCTTCTTCAGTCTGGATGTTAACATCTCATGGGGACTTCCTTCTGGATAAGTGGGCATAAGTTTTCAGTTTAAACAGCAAGGTGTAAGCTAAGATGTCTGTGTTCCAAATGAAGTTAAGCATGGCCTCAGATCTCTCCAACTGAAATTAACTTATACCAAAACAGCTAATCGTCTTTGGGCTTTAGTCTAACCGTTAAGCAGTCTTGAGACCGTTAAGAATTTTGGGAGAAAGGCAGTATAATAGTAACAGTAACAACAACAATAATACAGCTAATCAAAGTCCTGAACCAATGTTGGGGATAAGATTCATCACCTTGGATAGCACCCTTAAAGATCATACTAAGGTCCTGTCTATAAGAGTGTGGTGGTGGAATAAGAACACTTTTGAAAAAGCACGCATTCGCGACGATGCAACCTGTCTTCACAGTCAAAAGAGCCCCCCTAAACACCACATGACCCCCTAGCCAAGATGGTGGCCACAAGTGATTTACTCGCAATTTTATGCCAATTAAAAAAACAATCAGTTTCCCATAGTGCTCCACTCATGTAGACACTACCACATGCCACTGACTAAATACTTTGTCATAGAATGATCTAGACAGTTCCCATGTAGACAAACAGGACTTGCAAAACTCAATATAATTAGGGTCTAATTTTCTAGACAACCACAGACTATACACATAAAAGCTAATGAACAAGTGAGCATTTGGCAGCATGCACTGGTTTAAAAATGGATTAATCTATTCCTCACCATTAATCCAGTTCAGTTTATCGGGGCCATCTGATACACCATAATCTTTAGAAATGTTGACCAAAATCCTATCCTTTAGTGACCCTAGAGTAGTCTAATTGAAGCAATTGGTGAATGGTAAATTAATCTGTAGCAAAATCCATTCAGTTAATGGGTCTACTCTAGAAGGAACCAACAGTAAGATTCAGGTGAGGATGGTGGAGTACCATGGGGTTTAAATCCATAGAATTCCGATGTAATAATAGCCTGTTGAAGCATTTAGCTCCAATTTTCATGGGTCTGCTAGCGTGATATACAAGAGAAGAAACAGAAAGCACTTCACACACATCCAGCTCAGATTAGGCAGTGACTCCATGGAAGGATATTGCAGCAGGTAGTTTGACAATTGAGAGTTACACATTTCCTCCTGAAGCTTTTGCACATTAACCCAACTTTTTTAGAGTATGTGTACATGCCTTCAAGTTGCCTGTTGATTTATGATGACCACATTAATTTTGTAGGGTTTTCTTAGAACAGTGGTTCTTAGAACAGTGGTTCAAAGGCTGGCTGGCTTGGCCTGCGCATTGCTGTTCAGTCTGCTCCAGCCACAAACTTGCAGGAAGAAGCAAGAGAAAAGTCTCCCCTCCCGCTCCAGTGCCTCTGAGGGAAGGTTTAACAGATGGTGTAAATGTATTATTATTATTATTAATAATAATAATAATAGTTATTAATTATAATTACTATCGTTAGGGATTTAAATCTTGAGTTAAGTCTTGGGGGTCTGTGGCAACAAAGGATATTTAAAGGTGGTCCCTGGTAAATAAAAGGTTAAGAGCCACTGTCTTAGACAAGACTTGCAGCTTAAATTTGAGCAAGGCCTAGAATCAGATTTCAGCCCCAACCTTCCATCACTTTCACACTACACCGTTATAGCCCTTTGATACCACAGAAACTGCCATTGCTCCATCATATGGAATCCTGGGATGTGTAGTTTCGTTAGATGTTTAGAATTCTCAGCCAAAAAGCTCTATTGTCTCACCAGTCTACAAATACCAAGATTCCTTACAATGCAGCCACAACAATTAACATAGTATCAAAGTGTTATAATGATGTAGTATGAAAGAGACATTTCTAGGACATATGAAGTAATAATTTTAAAAAGCAGATCTAATTGTGAGGAATGTGCCATCCAAGGTTCAAGCACTTCCCTTTTCATATTACAACAAACATCAGACTCTAATCTGTTGTCCCTTAGCCCTATGGTCATCCATTGTACTGAAATTAATCTGTTGTAAATTATGCCATAAGACCAATTTGTACTGCAGACACTTCCATTTTATTGAGGGGATACTGAGGCTTAGAGACTTTTAATTTACAAAACAAAAAAAAATCCACAAATCCAGAATTAGAAAAGCTTCACAAATGTTGGCCTACAACTCCCAGAAGCTCCAACTCTTATGGCTAAGGTTTAGGGATTCTGGGAGATGTAGTCTGACAACAAGAATCCAAGGTTGGGAACCACTGGACTAGATAGATCTTGGTCTAAACCAGCTTGGCTCTCTGTATGCCCTTATTTCAAGACATCAGAGCTTGTTGTAGTGCAACCTTTTGAGCTTGGTGTGTCAAACTTCACCAAAAAACTGAGCATAAGTCAGGTGGTGTCACTTTGAGGAAAAAACATTATTTTGTGATATTTATAATTTAAATAACATAAATGAATAATTGTTAGATATAATGTATTTAATAAACCAAAAACTAATTATTTAACTTACCTGATTAGTGACTTCTTTGTTCATCCATCAGTCGGTTTCTTTTGTTGGTCTTGATATTATTTATCTTGTGTGGGGTGCCGTGAACTAAGATTAGTGAGGGGGAGGGGGAATTCTTTAACCAACCTGCCTATAGACCTCCGGCATAGAGTGTCTAATAGGGGAGAATGAAACATTTACGATTATAGTCTTAGGACATTTTCAGACACAAAAAAGTCGTCCTGAGGGCTCGGGAGAGGTACGCGCCTGTTTCACGACAGGGGACCAGTTTCTAATGATGCCATCCCTCTCGCATTACCCTCCGTGTTCCTTCCGTGTCGCATGGAAGGAAAAGGCACCACTTTTTACTCACGGAAGTTCTTTGTGAATAAAAAGTGGCACCTTTTCCTTCCATGTGACATGGAAGGAACACGGAGGGTAATGCAAGAGGGACGGCGTCATTAGAAACTGGCCCCCTGCCGCGGAACAGCCACATACCTCTCCCGATTCCTCAGGATGACTTTTTTGTGTCTGAAAATGTCCTTAGGAGCATCCTCAGGAGCAGCAAATGTTTCATCCTTGGCTACTGCACTTGGCCGTGCAGGAGCCGAGGATGAAACATCCTTCTTGGCATGCAGCCGTCTCAGCGGCTGTGTGTCATAAAAAATGGCTACGTGTGTCAGTGCTGACACGCATGTCATAGGTTCGCCATCACTGTTGTAGTGCAATGGACATCTTGTATTTCAAAATAGTCCAGCCCCACACTCTACTTAATTAAGCAGATGGGGATTTAAGGGTTTCCCATTAAAAGACCTTGTGGAAGAGATAGACACAGTTTGGAGGAATTACTAAACAGCATTCTTGCTTGTTTTTCATTGACGTTTTCCAGTTAATCACATATAAGAAAATAATTAGAAAACCCTTCTGTTCTATGGCTGATGGCACAAGCAAGACTATTACAGCCACAGAGGGTGTTAGCAGCACCAGCCCAACCCAAATCACACTCAGACATTTGTTGTTATATTTTTATTCCCCCTTTTTTTTTTCTTTGATTCAAGCCTCCTTAAATAGTATTCTTTCTCCTCTCCATTTAATCCTCACAACAACCCAATGAAGAAGGCAAGAATTAATGACCAGCCCGAAGCCAACAAAAATTGCCAGGGATAGCTTCATGGCCACATCACAGGCTACACCTTACCCACTTTGGGATCAGAACCCAGATTTCTAGAGTCTTGGTCTAACACTCTAACCACAATAATAATAATAATACAAATTATCATTATAATCATTATCATTATTATTTCTTACCTGCCTCTCCCTATGGATTGAGGCAGGGAACAACAAATTGAGATATAAATATAATGTTAGTTTAAAAAAACACGTAACAGTTAAAAACATATATCAGTTTAAAAGAACAAGTATGACCAAGACATTTTAAAACAATCAATACACAGTTTAAAATTCTCCATTTAAAATTATCGGCATAGGCTTGCCGGAAGAAACTGGTCTTTAATGCTGCTTTAAATTCCGACAGCATATTCAGCTGTTGTATCTCTTCCGGCAGGCCGTTCCAGAGTCTAAGGGCAGCTGAAGAAAAAGTCCTCTGGGTGACAGTTGCCAACCTAGTCCTAGTTGGCGGAGCAAATGCTCCCCAGAGGACCTAAGAGTATGGGCATATGGTCCTTCAAATGTTTTGGACTTTATCTCCCAGAAGTCTCAGCCAGTATGGCCAATGCTGAGAAATTCTGGGAGTTGAAGTCGAAAACACCTGGAAGACCAAAGGTTGAGAACCACTGACTGTACCACTACATCACACCAACCCCAGAAAAGGGGTTTAAAATTAACTTTCTGTCCTTCCCAATATCTTAAAAAGATCCTGTGTACATGGAATGGCGACAAAATGATTTGCACCAGCCCTGTCTGTAGGTTCCTCTTTCACTCTTCAGAGACAGCATATATTTACTTTAAATCTGTCTGAGAACTATTAATACAAAGAGGGTAGTCGTCTGGACAGATCTGGCAAGCCAATCAATTCTTCTAGGAGATATGGGATAGTTGATTCCCTGTTTAAAGCTGTCTTTGTGTCTGGATCCAACTACCTGGGAAAAAAAGGTGTGTTTGCTTGTGTGTGTGTGTGTATTTTGGGCATTAGTCCCAACCCTTCAAAATGACTATAATTCTTCTGACCCACTTCCTCATTCCAATATTGGAATGTACTGAACTTTGCAACTCATTCTTTTTTCATCAGTGTGATGGTTCGATGACCTAGATAATGGGACAGCAGAGTTACTTACTTCTCTCTTTATCTGATATAGACATCCTGCCCTGTTCAGATACACCTGTTTCCACATGCATTAATGCTAAAAGCTTTCTAAGGTATTGCAGATTAAAACAAGTTGGTTTATTATTCAGACATTTAAAAGAAAATCATTTGCACTACTTCACGCACTTGCAGGGGCATTCCTATTTATGATTAAATTGGAAAATTATGGCGGTTAATATGGAGCCAGACATACTTTTGTCCCTGACATACTGTCCGCAATAAATTATACAAGTCTCCATTTTGTGCAAACCTGTATTTCTAGACTGCACTTCCCAAGGGGCTGTTGGTGGAAACCTTGTTCCACAACTGCCTTTGAAGAGTTAATGGTGAGTGATAAACTCAGGTTAATTTGCAATGCAATTCAGAATTTGGCAGACAGCTGGAGCCAGGGAACTGTTAAACTAATTGTCTTACTAACGGCACCAGGGTGTGACAAAGCAAAACCTCAAAACATACACATGCCAAAGATATAATCCAAAACTCTCTTCAGTTCTCCTGACATCATTAAGATTGGCAAAGATTCTTCTTGCCTCTGTTTGAATTACCAAACCTGCAATCTTGTGCACATTTACTCAGAAGTAAGCCCCATCATTCAGTGCAATTTACATATGAATCAGCATGTGTAGGGTTGCACAGCACAATATATTTGTCCTCTACATTTGGGAACTAATTTATCTGTCTATGCATCTATCTATTCATTCATAACTGCATCTGCCTTTGCTCTTAGGAACTTATGACAGGAAAGATAAAGGAAACATATATTTTAAAAAAACTATAGACATTAATCACTCATCAGTCCTCATGATTCCAGTTCAAGTTACACTTATCTTCACCTGATGAAGAAGCCAGTGAGCTCTGAAAGCTGGCTTAATGTATTTTGTGCCTTTTGATTGGGCTAAGAAAAATACCACCTCAACGTGTATTTTGGATTTGGAATTTTAATAATAATAATAATAATAAATAATAAAATTTATTTATACCCCGCCCCTCTGTTAAAACAATCGGGGCGGCTTACAAAATTTAAAATACAATACAAATAAAATCCCTAAACACCCCCACTCCCACCCTCCCCCATAAAAAAGCATTAAACAAATATAAATTTAAAACAACTAATCTAAAATCACATTTAAAACTATAAATACAATAAAATATAATAAATGGCCAGCAGCCTAGAAGAGGCCAGGATCCCCTGAGGCTGGGATCTAATTAGGAAAGGCCTGCCGAAAGAGATCCGTCTTTAGTGCTTTTTTAAAGCCACTCAGGCTTGTTATCTGAGGGATCTCATTCGGCAGGTCATTCCACAATTTGGGGGCGATTACCGAAAAGGCCCTCTGGGAGGTTGCAGACAGCCTAGATTTTTGTGGCTGAAGCAAATTCCTCCCAGAGGACCGGAGTGCGCGGGGAGGATTGTATGGGAGGAGGCGGTTCCGGAGATAAGTTGGACCCAAGCTGCATGGTCAACACAGCTTTGCTGTTAAAAGCTGTCAGCTCAGTTTCTACTTATGATGACCCTATGAATAAGAGACCTCCAAGTTATCCTGTTATCAACAGTCCTGCTCAGGTCTTGCAATTTCAGGGCCATGGCTTCCTTGATTGAGAGTGCATCTACACTGTAGAAATAATGCAGTCTGACACCACTTTAACTGCCATGGTTGTATCCTACAGAATACTGGGATGTGTAGTTTTCTGAGGCACCAACACTCTTTGGCAGAGAAAGCTAAGGACCTTATAAAACTTCAGATCCTAGGATTCCATAGAACTGGAGCTACAGCACTTAAAGTGGTGTCGAACTGCATTATTTCTACAGTGTAGATGCACCCTCAGTCTATCCACCCCAACACATCTACCCCAGAATATATTTTGGGGATTTTAAGATACCAAATTTAGTCTCAAAGAGGAATCTTACACTTGAGATGACAAAACCAACTGCAAGTTAGGGTCTGAGATTTTTACATTCAACAGAAGGGTCTTATAGGAGCCCCCCAAAATCGGATTGCTCCGGAGTAAAAGCAATTTGCAGCAGCTGGGATATGTCTTAATGGTTTTACAGCCCCCATAAACTTTGCATGCCCTCTAGCCAAGATGCAGCGTGAATAACATGTGTTTTTAAATCTGCTGCTGCCAAATTAAAAAAAAACAAACTTTTCCCATGGTGTGCACAAGCGATATTTCATGTTTACCAAAAAAAAAAAAAGAGAGAGAGAGAGAGAGAGAAAGATAATACAAATCGCCATTTTATTGCCTTATTGATTGCTCGCTAAGGGGAAAATCCAATATAGCATGGTGGGTACTTGCCCTTTTAGCAAGCCCCGCCCCACACATTCATCCAGTCAATCAGGTTTGCACTTCCTCTCATAGAATCATAGAATTGTAGAGTTGGAAGAGACCACAAGGGCCATCCAGTCCAACCCTCTGCCACGCAGGAAATCTTGATCAAAGCATCCCCGACAGATGGCAATCCAGCCTCTGTTTAAAGACCTCCAAGGAAGGAGACCCCACCACCTCTCGTATGGAAAAGCACAGCGATGCGAATATGATTGTCTTAACCAGTGGACGTGTGCATTCCCTGCAGAACGTTTTAAAAACTCCAGGTGGGGGGTGGAGCCGTGAAGGCTCTCCATTTGTAGTTTTTGGAGTTTTTTGCTGCACCTCTTTCTGAATATGACACATCAATGCGAGTTCCCATTAAGACAGATTGTATTCCCAGCAAAATCCATGAGGATCATTTTGACCATTTAGACAAGACTGTAGGTAAAACATTCTGAATTTGGCTATCATTGGCAAGTTTTACTTGTTACAACATGGGAACTTCTCTCCAACTGGGACTGTACTCTGCCTACAAAGTGCCTTGTAGCCTTGCACAGGACAGAGATGGCATCGATCTCAAAGTAAGTCACTTTGTTGCTGCTAATGGAGAGGGAAATTTTTTATTACCTTGCTTTTACTACCTTTGTCTTCCGTCCCCAATGGTCATGAAGGGGTGCAGCCTGTTTGCATCAACTTTCCCTCAAGACTACCTTAAACGTCAACTTAAGCAAACATCTCAAACAAGATGCAGCCCTGTGTCTCCAACATTGTCATTTTTCTTTTCCAGTGTGATTTTTAACATTTTTGTTGATGAAGAAGCCAGGGAGCTTTGAAAGCTTACATCATGTATTTTGCACCTTTTGGTTGGTGCAAAAAAGGCATCCATACAGTCTAGAAAGCACACTTCAGCCTCAAAGGCTTTGCTATAGCTGAGGGATGGAAAATGCAGCCTTCTAGATGTCATTGAACTACAACACCCAGCATTCCTCAACATTGGCTTCACTAGCCAGGTCTGCTGGAAATTGCAGTTCAAGGACATCTGGAGGACTGTATAATCCTCACCCTTGCTATAGCTGAACAGTGTCGTAGCGGGGGGGGGGGGAGCACTTTTCACACGAGACATTATTTTATTTTTCAACAATTTAAACAAATATTTCATACTGCTCCACATTTGTGGTGGTTACGGTGACCAGGGAGCCGTGGTGAAAACACCTCCCAGTCTGATGTGTGGTGACAGTGACTAAGCCTTAGATTGTTATAATTAGTTCTTAAGTGTGTGTAATATCTTTGTGATTTTTTTACATAATTCTTTGTTTTTCTGAGGTGAGTTAGAGTATCACAGTTTTTAGGTGTGCAGACTACACAAACTAACATTTTTAAAGGGATTTATTTATGCCTTTTATTCCTTATTTATTTAAGTAATTTATTTAATTAATTTCCCTATGTGTCCTTTTGAATTTTTGTAGTATTCTTGCGGTGTAATGAGAGGGTCAGCAAACTCAGGGACCGCCTCAGGTGGCAAAAGCTCTAGCAACACCACTGGCTGAATAGATCTGGACCTGGTCAGAGCTGGGTTGGGAGACCACCTGGAAATCTCACTGATTTTGAACAAAGATTTGTGGAAAGCAGACAGAGTGCTAGCACAGGGCATCAGATCATGTTAAGCTGCATTTATTTTAGTGGGAAATTTAAGCCCTTATTTAACACTCCCAGTAGAGCCAACAGTCTTACAATGGCATAACATTGGTTGGATTGTATCCATAATAAATCATGATTGAGAAAAATGAGTCCAGATGTTTCTCCACCACTGGGTGTTCCTTGGGTGGGTGGAACCAGCCCTCCGTCTCCTAGTTAATATATGTATCATCGCTTTCCTCCAACTTTGGTTAGACAAAGACAAAAGAGGTACAGTTTACATCAATGTATCAGGGGCTGGTACAGGGGATGTATCATTGAATACTAAAGTCAGGATTGTCCATGCCTTCATATTTCTAATTTCTATGTATGTCTGTGAAAGCTGGACAGTGAAGAAAGCCAATAGGAAGAAAATCAACTCATTTGAAATGTTGTCCTGGAGAAGAGTTCTATGGACTCCCAACAAGACAAATAAATGGGTCCCAGAACAAATCCAGCCTGAACTCTTCCTTAGAAGCCAAGATGCCTAAACTGAGACTGCTGTACTTTGGCCATATACAGTAATGAGAAGACATGACTAATTAGAAAGAAAACAATAATGCTTGGGAAGGTAGAAGGCAGTAGGAAAAGAGAAAGACCACATTACAGAAAGCCCCTGCCTTTTGGTGGCTCCTTATCGGACAAATCACTCTTTTGATGCTTGCAAGTTAAGGACAAGTTTAATTAATTCAATGAGGAATCCACACTTTCAACAGTTGTTGCCTATGGAGGCTTGCTTGGGACTGACCACTCACGCGCGCACGCTGCTTGCAAAGTGAGCTGAGAGGAAGAAAATGTCACCAAGCTGACTGACAGACTTTGCAGGGCGCAGGGTGGGTGGGTGGGTGGGTGCGCACAGTCACCTGCGGCGACACAGAGGCAGTCCCAAGTGAGCCACCGTAATTCACTCATGTTCCCTACATGGGTTCTGCTTTTCAACCAGTTCCTGTTTCTGATAGTGCTGCAGTTCCTAACCTTTCGGATAAGCAGGACCTCCTATATGGGTGGAAAGACTCAATCAAGAATGCACAGGCCTGACTTTGCAAGACTTGAGCAGGGCTGTTGATGACTAGGGATCTTAAAGGTCTCACATTCATAGGGTCGCTGTAAGTAATAGTCAACTTTATGGCAATTAACAAGAACAACCAAGAGCTAATTTTTAAAAAATGTTATAAGCAACAATGAAGTTGTCTATATGGTGAAAATCCTCCTCATAGATAGGTTTTTCATGTTTTTTTTTCCAGGCTGTGAGGCCATGTTCTGCAAGAGTTGATTCCTGACATTTCACCTGCATCTCTGGCTGGCATCTTCAGAGAATGGTGGTGTAGGGTATATGTGAGGTTTATATACTGTGAGTCCCTGTTGGAGAGGTTTATGCAAATTTGTTGTTGGCTGTTGGTTGTTGGATCCTCAAGAGTGTGAGGATATGCAAGCAGGATTATTGTCATTTAGTTACTGGGTGAAGTTCATTTGCATGTGTTGAGTCTTGACTACTTTGGTGTTTTTCAGGACTGGTAGCCAAACTTTGTTTACTTTTAAGGTTTCTTCTTTCCTGTTGAAGTTGTCCAGCTGTTTGTGGATTTCAATAGCTTCCCTGTATATTCTGACCTGATAGTTGTTGGCTTGGTCCAGAATTTCAGTGTTTTCAAATAGCCTTTTATGCCCAGGTTGGTTTATAACATGCTCTGCTACTGCTGATTTTTCTGGGCCAGCCAGACCCAGACACTAATCCTCCTCACCTATCAACAACCAACATCCAACAAATTTGCATAATCCTCTCCAACAGGGACTCACAATATATAAACCTCTCACACAGCCATGCCACCATTCTCTGAAGATGCCAGCCACAGATGCAGTCAAAACGTCAGGAATAAACTCTTCCAGAACACGGCCTCACAGCCTGGGAAAAAAAACACACAAAAACCTATGGATGTCGGCCATGAAAGCCTTTGGACTTCACACTCCTCATAGAATTTGAGGAGAATATGATTTGTCTAAATGGCATCTCACATCAATCTTCCATATTTGGAAGGAGGGGATCAAAAATGCCAAAACCTCTGCAACAAAAGCCTTTGTGGCTTTTCCTTAAGTTTTTAAAAAAGCTTTTTTGGAATGTGCATTCCCGCTTGTTGGGACAACAAATTCACTTTGATTCGCATTCCCAATAAGAGCGGAAGTAGAAAGCTGATTGGTCAGATGTGCACAGGGAGTGGATCTTGCTAACAAGGCATGCGCCTAGAACTGCCATGTTGGATTTTTGCCATAGCAATCATGTGATGAGGCGATGAAACAGGCTTCCTCCTTTTTTTTCTTCTATTTATTTGGGTGGAATATTGCACTTTCGCATCTTAGATATGCTTTTAAAAAAATATTGTTTGCCAGCAGCAACTGGTGACAATAAAAATATGAGTAATGCGCTTGTACCCACCATCTTGATTCACAGGCATGCCAGTTTGAACAACCAATGCGGATAGCTTTGTATGCCTGCGACCTTGCCAAAAAACCGTTAAGACAAATAGAAGCTGATTCGAATTGGTGTTAGTGCGCATCGATCCATGCTTTCCCCCCTCGTATAGACAAGCCCAGTGTCTCTTAACTGGTGCTGCTAAAATATTACTCAATAGGGGTGTCATTTTCAACATACACAATTCTCACAGAATCCAAATCTCACAGACCTCTAAGTGCCCATATAGAATGAATGAGTATCTAGGAGGATGAAGGCCTTTACAACAACGGTGCACTAGATATGGGACAGTTTTCCCAGAAAGGTTGGCATGGCACAATCACTGTGATCATTTTTTGGTGCTAGTAACTTTCTGTGCAGTCAGGCCTTTAAAATAACCGAATAGCTGTTTAAACAGGCTTTAAAAATCTGTGTTTTTAATTTCAGGGTTGTCGTGAGTGTTTCTTGTTTTATTTAATGTTGCTTTCAGTGTTATGGTTTTATATTCTATTTTGTATCTGAATTTGTTTTTATGTTTATTTATTGTAAACTGCCTAGAGAAATTTATGTTACGGGACAGTAGATAAATGTTCTAAATAAATAATAATAAAATATCAGTTAAAAACTGGCAAGTTGTAAGTCCTCCACCCTCCCAACACATGTTTTTAATCAGAATTCTAGGGAAGCTTTCAAACTTCAGTCTCATTTTGCAAACTCTCACTCTTCCTATGCCATGTATTGAAAAATCTGATCCCGTTATATCTCAGCAAGGAGAGTACAAGCCCCTATTCCTCATAACAACCAGAATTGGGGCTGGCTACAGGGAGCACACAATTCCCTGGTTGCAAGAGTTCATCTAGCTGCAGCTCTGTTTCTGTGCACAATTCAAAGTGTTAGAGATGACCTATCAAGCCCTTGGGTCCAGATTATTTGAAGGACTGTACAGTATCTCACTTTTTGAACCCATTAGAGTTCTAAGATCTCCTCTCTGTCTCACCACCTTCTCAGACTCCTTTGGTGGGAAAAAGGGAGAGGGTCTTCTCCATGGCTGCTCCCATTCTTTGGAACTCCCTCCCCGGGGAAGCCAGGAAGGCTCCTTCTTTGCTTTCCTTCCACCACCAAGTTAAAACATTCTTATGTCATATTGAGGATGGAGCAAGCTTGTTTTCTGCTGCTCCAGAGACTAGGGCACGGAGCAATGGATTCAAACTACAGGAAAAGAGATTCCACCTAAACATTACGAAGAACATCCTGACAGTAAGAGCTGTTTGACAGTGGAACATGCTGCCTTGGAGTGTGGTGGAGTGTCCTTTGGAGGTTTTTAAACAGAAGCTGGATCTGTTGGGAGTGCTTTGATTGTGTGTTCCAGCATGGCAGGGGGTTGGACTGGATGGCCCTTGTGGGCTCTTCCAACTCTATGATTCTATGATTCTGTGCCATGGGGCTTTTAGAAACTGACTAGAATAGACTTTTAGTGGTGTGCTGTGCTATTTTATGGCATCTATTTATTTAAATGAATTTTAACAAATTCATTTAATGGATGTTAATGTTTTCCCCTTAATACATTGTCTAATTGTTGTTTAAATTACTTTTATATTTATACTTGTATTGAAGGTTTTATATCGTTTTTAACCTGTAGTTTTTCATTTGTATTGTTTTTAAATATGGTGTTAGCTGCCTAGAGTCCCCATTATTGGGAGAAAGGTGAGATATATATGAATAAACAACAACACCCTAGAAACCTACCACCATAATGTGCCATCCTTGAGGATCTACCCAAGAAATCAAAACAAATTTAACCCCTGACTACATGCCCTTACCAATCTGTACATAGAATGATAGCTGGATCATATGATATAAAAGTGTTTGTGTGTCTGTGGCTATTTAAAAAACAAAACAAAACAGGACAAAATATTATTTGAAGTAAGTCTGCAGCCACAGTTTTTTTAAAGTTACTTGTCTCTCTCTCTTTAATTTCCACTCCTCCATTTCATCCCTAGGTATAGCCACCAATTTTCTGCAGTTCTCATTTAAATATTAAATAGCCTATTAAGTTGCTAGACCTTATGACGGGCACAAACAATGGAGTGTAATGGTGTCCCATCTTCCAAGATGAGACTGTAAACAGAAGAGAGAGAAAGAGAGATGGCTGCCCTCCTTGGGTGTTAAATTCACAAACTAAATATGATACTTGGAATGGTTATGTTCTTAGCAGCCCAGGGCTTACTATTTAAGTGGGGATATCCTGTTTTCCATCATCTGAATACCACTGGAAATGGAAGTAGGAAAAGACCTATTGCTTTAGCCCTTTGGGCTTTTTCTTTTACAAAACGCTCACTGGTGACTTGGTTCATCAAACCCCCTCAGGAAATAGAATTGTCCTTCAGCTGACTAGCCAGATTTATGGAGAACAGACAAATCACTGGCAGTTCACAGGACTAAAAAAAGTAATGTAGTTTTAGGCAGAATGGGGTTGTTCTAGATACCCACTTTTCTCATCTATACCAGGGTGCACTCTGCAGCAGCCAAAATGATTAACATACAGCAGGACCCCCATATCCACTGGGGATTGGTTCTGGTGGGAGCGTGGATACTGAAAACCATGGATAATAACAAACACAATTGAAAATAATGGGACTTCCGGTTTAAAATACCATAGAGTTGCCTTGGAGGACCTAGAAAATGGCTACAGAGGACACTTTTTCTAGGAAGACACTATGGTAGGTGTGCTGTTTTATGTCCCGTGGATAACTGAACCACTGGATAAGGGGGTCCTACTGTACTAATGTTTTCTTGAAAGAAATCAAAAAGTGGACTTAGAATGTAAAGACCCCAAAGCAGAACTTTGATTCCGGTGGGAAAACTAGGGGCCACAACCACTCCAGAGTGACAAATTGTAGCCCAGCTAGTAAATTGTTCACACTATTGAGGATGGCCAGTACATTACAATTTTCTAAGACAAGTTTTGGTAATAGCCGAAGGAGAATTCTAGGTGGGCAAGACTAAGGAGATTATCAGATGCGGGGAAACATGGCAAAAATTCCCACGTTCCCAGCTGCATCAGAATATTGCGACAAGAACAGAAATGGTGACATTATCAGATGCCCGCGTCCTCAGCCATTTCTGGGGCATAGCGCTGCCGCGGACGAGGCTCCCCTTTTTAATTGATGGGGATAAGCTGCCAATACAAAGGGACCCCATACTCACACCCGCGCTATGCCCTGGGAACACTGAAGGCTATCGTAATCTGATAATGTCGCCCCTTCCTGTTCTCCTCACAATCTTCTAAAAGTTTTTGCTACATCTGATAATCTCCTAACTCCCTCCTTGTTGCCCTTAATGTCTGAAGGTGAATACTTTTCTTTTTTTCTGAGAGAACACCTCTCTAGGCAGCTCCATCATGACTATTAAGCCTAACTGACCAGGAGCCAAAAGAACTCTGGACTGAAGCCTGGGACATTGTAAGGGAGGAATGCAAAAAGACACTCTCTATAGCCAAAAAGAAAGAGAAGCCTCGATGGATGACAGATGAAACTCTTCAAGCAGTTAAGGACAGATGAGAAGCAAAAGTAAAAGGTGACAGAAACAGAGTCAGAACCCTGAATGCAATTGTTCAACTATTTGTGTGCAGGGACAAGGAGAACTACTATAATAACCAATGCAGAGAAACAGAAGGTGACAACAAAAAAGGAAGAACAAGAGACCTCTTCCACAAGATCTGTAAAATCAAAGGGAAATGTAAACCAAGAGTGGGATGCTCTACAACCAGCAGGAGAACACATTACATGACCAAGTAGAAATAAAAAGATGATGGAAACAATACACAGAAGAACTATATAAACAAGATGAAAGGGTGACAGATTCATTCAATGAAGAACCATATGAAGACAAACCTCCCATTTTAGAAAGGGAAGTGGAAGCTGCACTCAGAGCACTTGGGAGAAATAAATCACCAGGAACAGATGTCATACCAATAGAGCTGGATCTGGGGTAGGGTAGAGTGAAGAGGAGAGATGCAGATCAAACCATTGATGGGCATGCACATGGAAGCAGAGCTTGAAAAGTTACTTGAAATATAATAATTACTTGGAGTTAAAGTTCCAAGCCCACCTGCTCTAAAAGATATTAGACACCCATATAGTTTTGATTTTTAAAAAATCATATAATTTTGTGATTCATAAAGGTAAGATATTTAATATTCTCTTCTGTGGCATCTCAGGACCTTTTCTGCTGTGGCACTGGTTATGGAATTCTTGGAGACCTGATGGGTGCCAATGTCGCTGTCATTCCAGCACCAAGTTAAAACAGTTGTTCACTAAATGTTTCTTGGGCCTAACTGGTTGTAAACAAACTTCTCATGTACATAGCCCTAAGTAGTTTAAGACCTGGTCTCTAGGGTTCAAATCCCTGGTCTCTAGGGTTCAAATCCCTGCTCAGTCCTGGGAACCGTCTGAGAAATTTTGGGCAAGTCACACTTTCTCAGCCTCAGAGGAAGCCAGAGGTCTCTAGAGTCATAGTCCAATGCTCAAACCACTACACCACGCTGGCTTGCTGGTGGAGATATTTAGTTACTACAAGTGGAATACTGTAAGAGGTTGGAGAAGGCATGATGGACGTATTCAGGCTGCCTGCATCCAATTATTCTCTACTTGTATGTTGATCAAGAAACCAAATATTTTTTAAAATGGCATATATCTCCAGTGTTGGCTCCCCTGCACTCAAGAAATCGAAACACTTAGTTATACTGCCCCAAAACCAGAGGTGGCTGGTAGCTTCCATGTCACTGGGGCAGTGAATCCATTCCGTATTTTTATCTAAATATTAAGCATCTATTCAAGGAGCTGAACCTATGTTAGGAATACATTTCAGGACCTTGGATAGCTCCTTTAAAGTTCAGACTAAAGCCTAGAGCGGACATGGGAGTTATTGGCTGCCACTGTTCTGGGAAGTGGAGAGCACGCCAAGTATATAGACAGAGGCAGAGGTAAAGATTTCTTTGTATAGATAAAGGGTGTTAATCAACTATATTAGTGATAGAATATATGAATTATTCCCTAGTGATAAATTATTTAATTTATCAAATACACATAATAATCCTGAAACATTTTTTGTTATTTTTAGACAAAGGATACATATGTTAAAGAAGTTAGTATTACATGCCAGAATACATGCAACACTAATCCATTATGACTGTATGCCCACAGGATTTTGCAAGATTAGCCAAAGCCTCAGACGCATACATTCCCCTGTCTTCTCACCTCCAGCATAGCTAGGAAGAGGACTCCTGCAGAGTTTAGTTTCATTCTTTTCAATTCCTGGCTTCTATAAACTAGAAATTGTGGTTTAAAACAAACTCTGATCTTGTAAACAAGCTAGGAAATAATCTAGTGTTTATCGTTTAACAGTTGGCTAGAGTTTATTTTAAATCCCAATTCCTGGTTTGTACCTAATGCCAAGACAGAAATTGGGAGATGTGGAAACAAACCATGTTCTAACTCACAGCGGTGCAGGAAGAGGAGAGGAAAGGACATAGTGTGTTAGTTTGAGTTTTCACTCAGACTGACAATGATTTTTGCATGTAAGGCTAAACCTTGCATGCAAATACAGTCATCCTTTTTTAAGATAGACAGTCCCTTCTCTTTGAGGGAAAAATGAGAAATGTATCTAGTAAAATGGTGCTTGCCACCCATTGATTTTATAAGCACATACATACTTTAAAAAATTACACATTATTTTAGAAAGACAATCTGCTGCCTGACTAATTGAGGTATATCCTTTTAATCCATTTAAATATTTTTAATGATTAATAAAACATTTGTTAGTTCCAGCTAGAGCAGTGTTTCTCAACCAGGGTTCCCTGGAACCCTAGGGTTCCCCAAGAAGTTGCTAGGGATTCCTCAAGAGATTGTGATTGTGGGGAGAAAGCAATAGCAGTATATAGAATAATCATATGCAGCGGTTCCCTGAGACCTGGAAATTATTTGAAGGGTTCCAGGATAAAAATGTTGAGAAAGGCTGAGCTAGAGTATATCCAGCAAATCAATGGTCAAATGGTGACTTAACATATAGGTAAATCTCTATGAATCAGCTGGTCTACGCTAGTTAGAATCAGACACAGGATTTTAGGCCACTGTGTACAGTCGACCCTCTGGAGCCACGGATTTGGCATCCTCAGATTCCACCATCCACGGCTTGAAAATCTTCGCACCCCCCCAAATTTTTTTGTCAAGAAGCAAACTTGATTTTCATAGAACCATAGAGTTGGAAGAGACCACAAGGGCCATCTAGCCCAACCCCCTGCCATGCAGGAATACACAGTCAAAGAATTCCCAACAGATAGCCATCCAGCCTCTGCTTAAAAACCTCCAAAGAAGGAGACTCCACCACACTACGAGGCAGTGTATTCCACTTCTGAACAGTTCTTACTGTCAGGAGGTTATTCCTAATATTTAGGTGGAATCTCTTTTCCTGTAGTCTGAGTCCATTGCTCCGTGTCCTAGTCTCTGGAGCAGCAGAAAACAAGCTCGCTCCATCCTCAGTATGACATCCCTTCGAATATTTAAACATGGCTGTCATGTCACCTCTCAACCTTCTCTTCTCCAGGCTACACATACCCAGCTCCCTAAGCTACTCCTCATAGGGCATGGCTTCTAGACCTCCCACCATGTTGGTCGCCCTCCTCTGGACGTGTTCCAGCTTCTCAATAGCCTTCCTGAATTCTGTTGCCCAGAACTGGACACAGTATTCAAGGTGAAGCCTGACCAAAGTGGAATAGAGTGGCACTATTACTTCCCTTGATCTAGACACTAAACTCCTATTAATGCAGCCTAGAACCACATTGGCTTTTTTAGCTGCCGCATCACACTGCTAACTCATGGTCAGTTTGTGGTCCACTAAGACTCCTAGATCCCTTTTGCAAGCCAGGTGTCACCCATCCTATATCTGTGCATTTCATTTTTACTGCTCAAGTGTAGTATCCTACATTTCTCCCTGTTGAAATTAATTTTGTTAGTTTTGTCCGAGCTTTCTAATCGTTTAAGGTCATTTTGGATTCTGATCCTGTCCTCTGGGGTATTAGCTACCCCTCCTAATTTGGTGTCATCTGCAAACTTGACAAGCATACCCTCTATTCCCTCATCCAAGTCATTGATAAAAATGTTGAATAGCACTGGGCCCAGGACAGAACCCTGTGGCACCCCACTGGTCTCTTCTCTCCAGGATGAAAAGGACTCATTGGTGATTACACTTGTTTATCTTGGATTGGCCTTTTCAGTCATCAGCAAGCTTGCAGAAAGGGCAGGATGAGTCCTTCCTGAATCTTTGCTTGGGAAGAAAAGCCAGAGGGAGGGAGAGACAAATCCACCTAACAGTTGCATTGTCTAGCCCACAGGTTTCTAACTTTTTGCAAGAATATCATGGGACACCTTGTCAAAAGCCTTAATTTGAGCATCCACAGATTTTGGTATCCATAGGGGTCCTGGAACCAAACCCCTGCACATAGCAAGGGACCACTGTATTTATAATTTCAGAGATTTCACTGTAAACTTTTTATTTCCTAAATATTGTTTGGCAAGGCAGTAGAACATCATATTGGTGGTGAACATTTTTGGCTTGGTCATGACCTTATGATAGATTAGTCCATTACTTTAACATAGAAACATTGCTTAAACTGTCCCCTATCAAATTTTGGAAGATATTATACATGATAATGAAACATTGGACAAATTTGGTTGTTTGGTGAAAAAAAGTCATTGATGTCAGGATGCTTGCCCCCCCCCCCACAAAACCCGATCTAAACCATGGTACTATATAAAAGGCATAGAAAAGCAAAGTCCCTGGTCTGCCATTGGAATCCGTAATGGACTAGATGAGAATAAACAAATTGAACATTAAGACAAGATGGAGGTAGTGATGGTAGGTAGCTCTTCTGACCTGCTCTAGGTGAGTTTTAATTTCCTGATACCTTGGCTAGGTTTCCATTCTGAGGGTGCTGGTCAGTCTAACACCATCACAGGAGACCAAGGTAGCATAGGTGATCTGTAGCACTTTCCACTAGGTAAGACTCATGTGACAGCTCCAGCTACTCCAAGACAGAGAAAACCTGGCCAAAATCAACCATCCATGTCCCGGTAACCTCTAGGCTGGACTACTGCATTGCACTATACATGGGGTTGCCCGTGAATACTTTTTAGAAATCTCCATACAAAACGCACCAGCTAACTGGGACCAACAATAGTATGGATATAAGACTGTGGCTCTCCAGCTGTTTGTAGATTACAGCTCCCATGATCTTTCACTATTTGCTATGTTGGCTAAGGCTAATAGGAGATGTAGGTCAAAAACACCTGGTAGGCCACAAATTGCTCACTCCTGTGCAATAGAAACCAGAGCTTTTGGGAAACAACTCCCTGAAACCTCCCCGCTCCTGATTCAAGGATTCACAGTCCAAAATAGTAAATTTCCAAAGATCTGATAATGACTCTGGCTGTCAGTCCATTATCAGGCGCACTGCCAAGTGTTGGTCCATATCTATCAAGAGTAGAATAATTACTTGGGGACTACTTACCTGGAGGATCACTGTCTCTGATCATGCCTGAAACTGAACAATCTTCATCAGAATCCCTTCTTTCACACCCACCTAAAGTGAGATGACTGGACAAAGGACTTTCTCAGTTGTGATGCCGCCCCTTTGCAATAGCTTCCCTAGAGAAGTTCGCCTGATGCCGTACTTGGTTATTTCTCTCTCGCTCTTATTTTTTTGCTGTCAGACAACATTATATTTATTTGCTTGGGTCTTTCGTCCTGTCAAATAGTTCTTTTAATTGATATTTTATGGCTTGGCCTGATTTTATTGTTAGCTGATGCCATTCCTGTGTTTTGTGCTGTTTTATTGTTTCTTTTTTCATTGTATGGTTTTGTTCTCTTAATTATACCATGCACTGGAAGCTTAAGTTGAAGCATATAAAGGTTCTGATTAAATAAATTAAATCCCTCTAGTAAAAAAGTCAGGAGGCAGCAGCCTCAGACATAATGACAGAGAGTAGCAAAAGAGAAGAATTCCATCACCACTTTTTTTTTCTCACACTTTTATTATCCTTCAAGCATCTTGTAAAGAGACAAAATACAGGAAGTCGCCAATAGTTCAGGGAGGGAAAGGGAGAAAGGGAGACAGAGGACTCAAAAGACAAAGCACCAACCCAAGCTTGGGGCGAGTCCCTGGAGATTTAGTAAACAGTGCAGATGACAATTTGGCTGTCATTGCATAATGAACCAGGAGCCAAGGAGATAGTCTGAAGATGGAGTGGAGAGATTACATATGAATAGAAGGGCCTGCAGTACAGACTTTACAGGCAGCCAGTCCTTCCAGTGGGTTCCCCAGCCCCCAGTTTTGGAAACTGGCAGAGATTTCCAATAGGGAGTGGCACAAACAAGGCCTTGTCCTTCCGGGATGGGTGACAGACGCCAGCTCTGCAGAAGAAGAAGGCAGCAGCAAAGGAGAGTCAGAGGTTGGGCTTGAACAGCATAGACCCCATTTCCTATGGAGAGGAAAACATAGTACAGTACAATCATAAGCAACTAACTTGGTGGCTTCCTCAGAAAACCTGTTCACCTGTGGCCACTGGTGGTAAGTCGGTGGAAATATAATGGCTGCTCGCTGGTGCCTCCAAGGTTTGTGGTGTGAAGGGACGCTTGGCTAGATGGTGAGGCTCCTTTGTGACGCTCCTTGTGGAAGCTTATATGGTGGCATTTGGGTCTCCAAGCCCCTGGGGTTGTCTAGATAGTGAAAATAATCGTAATAGAATTAGCAAAGAATACCTTTTGTCTCAACGCGATCCCATGGTGATTCACCTTATTCAGAAGAAGAGGGGCCAAAAACTCAAAAAACTATGAGGGAAAAGCCTTTGCTGCTTTTCCCAAGTTTTTTTTATTAATAATATTTGGAAATGCACATTCCCGCTTGTTTGGACAACCAAATCACAGTGCAGTGCGTTCTCAGCGAGGGCAGAAGTGGAAAGCTGATTGATTGGACATGCGCAGGGGACAGGCTTGCCAGCAATGAAGTTTTCAGAAGCACAATTTTGGAGTTTCTCATTGCTGATAATGCGTTTTTTTGTTTTGTTTTGTTTTGTTTGCTGCTCTGAGATGACCAAACTGCTTTTTAAAGCAGAAGGTCACGCTTGCTCACCTTTGATTTTCAGTTAAAAAACACAGTGTGCAGTGGCAACAACTTGTTGAGAATAATAATGCTAGTAATTCACTCTTGGCCACCACACCAATTCACCTGTGAATGTCAAACACATAGCTTTGCATACCAGCAATTTTTCCAAAGGAGCACAGAGACAAAAGAATGCTGCTGCAATTTTGTATTAATGCACAGCAATCAGCATTATATCTTCTCTTCTAGACAAGTCCCCTGTGTACATTCCCCACAAGGCCATGGATGCTGTGTTGCTCCAAGATGTTATGGAAATTAAAACAGTGATCCAGAGACACAGCTGCCTGTCAGAGTTTGGTAACATCACATTTGTAGACTATGGAGATTTTCAGACCGCGTTTTAGAGTGCCTAGGGCGGGAGGAGCTTTCAGGAGAGGGACGGCGATCTTGCGCAGCAGGGGGGCGTTTTCGGACGCAGTTGTCCCTCTCCTGAAACCAACTGTGTCACTTCTGTGAAGCTTTGGAAGCCGCAGAGCCATATTTTAATCACAGAGGTTGCCCATGATTAAAATATGGCACTGAGGCTTCCAAAGCTTCACGGAAGTGACACGGTTGGTTTCGGGAGAGGGACAACGGCGTCCGAAAACGCCCCCCTGCTGCGCAAGATCGCCGTCCCTCTCCCGAAAGTTCCTCCCACCCTAGGCACGCTGAAACGCGGTCTGAAAATCTCCTATGGCTCCCAGAATATTCCAGCCAATATGACAGTAAGGGCAGGACATGTAGTAACACCTCTGGACTCGTATGGGCCATGATGTACTGGTAATTTTTTTAATATGCAGACCCTCATAATGATATTCCCTATAGTGACACCATCGAGCAGAATCCAAAAAATACAGACAGATGTGTTGGTGAATCTGTCTGTCCATTTATCCATCCATCCATCCTGTCTAGCAATGTTCATCTCTACCAGGAGCAGTTATTTTGTAAAGCTAGTGTCTTGTGCACTCAGGACCCAGCCAGCCCCAAATACTTTGGATTACAACAGGGTTAGCTCATAACAATACATTATTGCTAGGGAAACCCATTTCCCCTCTATCAACTATGGGGATTGCAAATAAACTCGGAGAGAACAGGTGAATTCAAGTGGGTGCCAGATGGTATCATAGTCCCTGCTAATCAGAAAGTCCTAGAGTTTTGACCATGTGAGCCCTGGCTTCTCTATGCCATTTTAGGTAGAGTTCCAACAGATTCTTAAGTATGCTGGTGCTAACACTGAGCATGAATACTGGGTACGTTCATGGCTGCTGACATATAATTGCTTGCCCTTGTGTGTAGAATTGGCACTTCTGCCCATTTAGCAATCACACATGCTTCCACATTGCTGAGGGAGAGGCAGCCTCCACTGACTCATGGCTCTGTGATGTCTTGGGCTTGTATTTGAAAATGTTGCTTGATTTATAGATTGTATATTAGAATATGAGGTAAGAAGCTTTTGGGAGGGAGGAGAGGATGGAGTGTTGGGGTGAATGCTGATGAGTAGAATATTTGAGATTTGCATAAACCTGGTGAATGTCAGTTGAGAGTTTTCAGTTTGAGTGGGAAGTTTTCAGTTAGCCTAGGATTTGAAAAGAGTGCAGTTAGAAAAGGGTTTGAGAAGGGTCTGGGTTAGACTAGGGTTGGACTGTGAGAAGGGAGTTTGAGTTAAGTGGTTGGTAGTGGTCTGGCAGTTAGCTGAAGAGGAGAGAAGGGGGGGAGAGAGAATGTATACTGTTTTAAATGTTAAAAAATAATCTGCTGTTAAGTTTAACTTCTGTAAAGAAAGATTTGTTTTTGCTTTTATACGCTTTTGGCCTCTGGAAATCCTGTCTATCTGAGAGCCTGGATTTAGGCAAGGTGTCTGTGGTGGCAGCACTGGAGGAGTGGTATTAAGGATAGAAATTACATAAATTTTGATAGTGCATTTATGCTTGGAGGGCATTTAGACAGACCCCAAAGTTAGTGTTACAGAGGTAGGGATCAGTGAAAGCCCTCACTCTTGGTAACTGCAGTGAGCACCATGGAAGTTTTCACAGTTGGTGGATTAAAGGGTAGAAACCACACATTTGGCCACAATGGTATGGTTGCCTGAGAGGAACAGTCACAGTTTGTGGCATTGGTGGGATTACCCAAATGTAAACCCCACAGCTGGTGGTATAACAGTGGGAAACCCCTATGTTTGGTGACCACAACAGTGGGATAAAAGGCAGAACCCTCATATAAAGGGTGGAAACCCCACATTTGGTGGTAGCTATGGTATTATCTGAGGAGAAACCACACAGGCAACCTCTGGGAAGTCCTCAAGATAAGAACTCTTGAACCACCATATAAGCTACTATTGCATTTGGTCCTGCTTCTAAAGGCATGTTAAGGCCCTTCAAATAATCTGCAGGGTCTGCCTTCCACTGTTTAAGCGCAGCAATACCATTTTTTTCAAAACCAAAATTGGATTTCCAGTCCTGAGTGGTTTGGGTTGGGTTTTGGCAATGTTGGTAGTCTTCACAGCCCTCAGAAAGTCCCAGCAACAGAGAGTTCGTCTCACCACAATAACGCATGTTCAGTTCCTGTGGGTAGCTTGGAACTACATGATGTGTAAGCTACCAGGCTAAGCTTAGTGGTCATGTACAGCTTGGATAGAGAGGGCACTGGTTGGACTCTGTGGCCTTACTAAGGCTGGTGTCATCCCTCCCCCGGATGGTGTCACCTGGTGCAGTTTGGCCTCCCCGCACCCCCCTACTGCTGCCACTGGTTGGACTGGGCCTCTGGAAGAGCAGTATTCGAATCCCCACTCAGCCATGGAAACCCACTGGGTGACCTTGGACAAGTCACACTCTCTTTGCCTCAGAGGAAGGCATGGCAAATCCCCTCTGAACAAATTTTGCCAAGAAAATGCAATGTTAGTTTTGCCTTAGGGTCACCATAAGTCAGAAGCAACTTGAGGGCACACAACAATAATCCTAGGCTTTTCTTGGCAATATTTGTTCAGAAGGATTTACCATGTCTTCTTCTGAGGCTGAGAGAGTGTAATTGGCTCCTACAAACCCTAGAATAGGGTTGCCATAAGATGGAGTCAGCTTGAAGGCACACAAAAACAACAAGAAGAGTTTAGATAGTTATTTTTTAAAAGCATTTAGTTGTAGTTACAGTTTCAAAACCAAAAAAGCAATTAGATGCTATCATAGATGATTTTTTAAAGTCTAAGGCCCCGTTTACACAAGGGGCCAAAATCCATACGGGGGTAAAAAATCCAAAAAAGCAGGCTTTCGAATGTGAACACTCTGCCTAGACGATTTTTTACCCCCCCCATAAAGTCCGCAGTGGTGGTGGGGCTGGGAAGGGGTCCAAGCCAGGGCCAGATGGAGGAGGAGATGGGAAGGAGAAAGTAGGGGGCTGCTGCCTGCACTGTCCATGGCTGCTGGAGTGACAGTGGGGCTAGGAGCCAGGGAGAGGGAGTGAGGCTGGGGGGAAGAGGGTCAAGCCACCCGGGACTTTTCTCCGCCCACTGGGTGATGTGGCCGAGGATGCTCCAGGGTGCCCGGTCAGGGTGGCAATGCAGAAGGAGGAGGGCGGAGGAGGGAAGAGGAGAGCGGCGGTGGGGCAAGAGAAGGGGTCTGGCTCCAGCAAGGGTCCAATGGAGGAGGAAGACAGCAGTGGCGGTGGGGCTAGGAAGGGGTCTGGCCCCAGCAAGGGTCCAACAGAGGAAGGAGGAGGAGGACAGTGGCGGTGCCATCATCTTATTGCATGCATTTTAAAAAATGGCAGCCGCTGCTGATTCTCCTCTTTCCAAGCCCCGCCCCCTCTACCCATCCAGCCAATCAGGTTGTATTCCTGTTCGTTTCTATGTGAACAGGAGTGTTTAGATGGCCAGCCTTTCAAACGTTTTTGTTGAGATCTGGATGAAGGGCTGGATCCCCTGCACACAGAGCAAAAGGTGAGTTTTGCCACCACCCCCCCTCTGAATGACATGTATTTATTCGAACGATGGTCTGTACAGATCGCCAATCTTTCGAATAAATACGTGTCATTTTTCATTGTGTAGACAGGGCCTAAGTTACTTCTTTGGTGAGGGAAATCTGACTGCTACAGACCACTGGCCTGTGGTATAAAACATCTGCTTCAAGACCTCATTCACCTCATTTGCTTCAACACTCACAAAAGAGCAAGTGGTAGAAGTATCAGCCAGCACATGAACCATCTATGATTCCTTCTCCTATTATTCACATCTCATACTAGGAAAGTAACTAAAAGTGAAGCTAGCTGAATTTCAGCCATAATGTAATATAGGGATACCTCCAGAGGTCCTAATGATGCAAGGCCCTTGCCCAATTCACCTCCAGGCAGTCCTGATGAGACCCAAGTCAAAGCTGGGGAAAGTCGGGGTAAAGCCATTTTAAAAGTTTTAATAAAACACCAGGGAAAACCCATGTTTTTTATGTAGGAACACCCAGATAGGTCTGGTGCGGGAACACTGGATCTGTACCTGCATGCTTCTCTGCATCTCTGGACGCCACTGTTGCCAATGCTGGAGTCACTCTGCAGCCAGGAAGGAGACCTCTGGCACATGATCAAGGCCACCTCCCCTGCATGTGACCAGCCTTGACCACATGCTGAGGGCCTCCTTCCTGGCTTCAGAGAGTGTGATGCATGACAGTGGGGGAGCTTCCAGCCGATACTGGCTGGCATGTATGTGCAGACTCCTGCTCATTTCGTCATGGTAATGGGGAGAAATGGGCTAGCTGTGGGGCCAGAATATGCCGACCAGAATCTTGCCCTTTCCAGTAGCACTGGCAAAAGCAGGCTGCTGCAGCCAATCCTGGCTTGTGCGTCCTTCCTCATTAATAATTTTTGCCATCTGGACATCATTTTGGTGTTCCTTGGCTACATAGAATCATAGAATTGGAAGAGACCACAAGGACCATCCAGTCCAACCCCCTGAATAAACAATCAAATCATTCCCAACAGATGGCCATCCAGCCTCTGCTTAAAAATCTCCAAAGAAGGAGACTCCACCACATTACAAGGCAGTGCATTCCATTTCCAAACAGCTCTTACTGTCAGGAGCCTCTTCCTAATGCTTAGGTGGAATCTCTTTTCCTATAGTTTGAACCCATTGCTCCGTGTCCTAGTCTTTGGAGCAGCAGAAAACAAGCTTGCCCCATCCTCAGTATGACATCCTTTCAAAAATTTAAACATGGCTATCATGTCACCTCTCAACCTTCTCCAGACTAAACGTGCCCAGCTCCCTAAGCTGCTCCTCATAGGGCATGGCTTCCAGACCTCCCACCATCCTGGTCACCGTCCTCTGGACACGGTCCAGCTTCTCAATATCCTTCCTGAATTGTGGTGCACAGTATTCCAGGTGAGGTCTGACCAAAGCAGAATAGAGTGGCACTATTACTTCCCTTAATCCAGACACTATGCTCCTATTAATGCAGCCTAGAATCACATTGGCTTTTTTAGCTGTTGCATCACACTGCTCACTCATGTTCAGCTTGTGCTCCACTAAGACTCCTAGATCGCTTTTGCATGTACTGCCATCAAGCCAGGTGTTCCCCATTCTATATCTGTCCATTTAATTTTTACTGCCCAAATGTAGTATGCTACATTTCTCCCTGTTGTCTCAGTTTTCATCTGTGAAAAGCTGGTGTATACATGCCCTGGGCCCTGGTATTTGACATTCTTCCCCTTCCTGTTTGCAGTTTTAGGTAGAAAGTAAAAGATTTATGGAGACCCTGGCGAGCTGCCATTGATGAAGTCATTGATGAAGGGGATTCTTTTGCAAACTGTGTACTGCTGCAGTATCTCCTGCCTGGGTTAACTATGGACAGTGCTATATGTAACTTATCAAAAAGTGACCTGGAATGCAAAATCTTTATTTTATGTGCCCAATTTGCATACGGAATTGCCAGAATTATAGTGTGTGGCAAGGATACTGGAGGTCATCCACTTCAGCCCTCTTCTCAAGAATCTTGCAAGTACAGGAGTCCCCCCTTATCCACGGTTTCACTTTCCACAGTTTCAGTTACCTGCAATCAACTGTGGTCCAAAATCCACATCCCAGGTGGAACAGATAATAAGATATTTTGAGAGAGAGAGAGAGAGAGGAAGAGACCATTTTCATATAACCTTTATTACAGTACTGTATATTGTTACAGTTGGCTCTCTATGTGCACAGATTTTGCATCCATGGATTCAACCATCCAAAGCTTGAACATATTTTTTTTAAAATAAAATTTATAAATAGCAAACCTTGATTTTGCCATTTTAAAGGGACTTGAGCATCCATGGATTCTGGTATCCACGGAGGGTCCTGGGACCAAACCCCAGCGGATACTAAGGTCCCATGCTATAATTGTCCTATTTTATTATTAGTTACTGTATTATAATTATTGTAATTTATAAATTAAATTACATGTCATAGGTATGTATGTATAGGAAAAAACATAGTATATATAGGGTTTGGTACTATCTGCGATTTCAGGCATCCATGGGGATCTTGGAATCTATCCCCCACAGATAAGGGGGAGGGAAGTACAGTATAGTAAAGATAAGCTTTTAAGCTTTTGCTTTAAATCAAAGCTTGGGGAAATTATTTTCAAACTATGACTCCCAGATTCTGGCTGGGGGATTCTGGGAGTTGTAGTTTATCCCAATATACCTTTCCTGCATTCTGGCTTAAATACCTCAAGGAAAGTCCACCAGCTCCCAAGGCTGTTGAATAGCTATTGGGAAAATTTTCATGATACCTAGCTGAACTCTGCTTCCTTCCAATCAATGTAACCTAGTTAAGGTTGCAAGTTTTTTTGTTGATTTCAAGTATATCATTTTCACTCGAACTCTGCAACCCTGATCCAGCAAATAGGATTCCTTCTCTTTTTAAAATAAAGTCCATTTATTTGCAGATTTTGTTCCAAATGCATGTTTTAAGTTCTGGCTTGGTCAAATGATAATGAATTCCCCCCGTGCATTTTCCCCAGAGGTATAAACTCAAAAGAATTTGGTTAGGGATTTTGTTACACTGCATCCCTATGAGAAAATAGAAGGAGCCCATTTTGGGGGAAAACTTTTATGTAGAGCTATTTCAGTTAAAACCACCTTTCATTTCACTTATTCTATTTGCCAAATGCTTAGTACAGAACATTTTCTGGCTAGTCATCTAAAAACATTGGCCCAGTCCCAGGGATGTGGGTTAGATGTATATCTGAAAAGCCACGGCTATTAGGTGAATCATATGGCAGATTTCTCACCGATCCTTCGGAGTCCTTGGAAGACAAAAGGATACACCGTCAATGCTTTTGCCTTAGGTATTTCTGTCCCTCATGCCTCTGTCCTTCTCATACCACACATGAGCTGGAAAAAAACACAATTTAATCTAGGTGGCTGTGGTGGCTGAGCTTTCTTCAGAGGGAGCCAAGGCCCAACATTTAACTCTGCCTATTGTGGAATAACCAGAATCTAAGTGGATGAGGCACCACGCTGGAACACCTTTGCCCAAAGGAGGAAAAGGGAAGGCGGGGTGGCTCTGAGTTAAGTACAGTGCCTTGCTCATAACAACACCTGGATAAATCTCAGCTTTCTTACTGGCATGAGTCTCAGGCGTCTGTATGGTACCTGGAGGTGGGTGGGTGGGTGGGGGGTTCCTCATATCTTTAGGGTTGATGCCACCATCACATACACTTCCAAATGGGTCTCTACCATTGGTTCCATATTTGCATGACAGCTACAGAGTACAGAAAGAAGATGCCAAAGGGTGCAGTATGGATTTATTTCTCAGAGGCAGGTTATCAATGGCTATCAATGGTTTAATCGCTCCACGCCCCTCACAAACTAAAGGCCAAGTGCATGCCCTCCAACTGTCCTAATCTGGTAGGGATAGTCTGGATTAATCCTATGTCATCCCACTTTTTCAGATGATTTTAAAACATCCTGGTTTCTCTCTCATCTTTTCACTTTCTCTCTTTGTCTTCAGCTTACTTCAATTGTTGCAAACTGAGTTCAAAGTGCAAAAGTAATTTGCACTCAATTAATTTATCTTGGAGGGGAGAAGAGAGGAAGGGGGGGAATCCTGCTCTTCACTGAAAGGCTCAGGCAAAAGGAAACTGCTGCAGCATCTCCTAGCTTCCCTGTTCTTCCTCATTCATACATTTTTGCCATCTCGACCACACCCTGATATGGTCAAGATGGCAAAAGAAAATATGTGTCCTGGTTTTCATCTGTGAAATGTTGGAGGGTATGCAAGTGATGGAAATGAAAAGGTGTTGCTGACTTCTTCTTCCCCAACTGTTTCCAGTATCTGCTCACACGTCTGTGAGTTTTTTGTGAGTTCAATTGATTAAAATTAGTTTTAAAATGCATGGGACCAGGTTGTTAGTCTCACTGAATCTGCAGGGCTCCAGGTTCTCATGCAAAGATATTTTGGGAATGCTGAATCTTGTAATGTTGCTTTTCAATTATTACTTATCTATGCATGTATTTAATTAATTTCCATGCCACTGCTCCTGTAACAGTACACAGAGCTCTGCACAAAGGGGACCCTGCTTTTAGAACTACTTGGGGGCAGGTTCTGATCCCTTTAATCTGTCCTTGCTCATGAGAAACTAAAATACCAGCTGTTCTGTTCTGGTACTTTCTAGACTGGCTTCACATACTCTCCAACTGTCCCAGTTTGGCAGGGATAGTCCCTGCCTCCGTTGTTCCACTTTTTAAAAAAAACTTTATTTTTAACTTTGCAAATATATAAGTACACACATATACATAAAATACGGTACATACATACATAAGGAAAATATACTCAAAGTAAATAAATACACAAACACATAACATACATAACCATCCCAATTACATGCACTCGTTTTACATGTATACAAATATCAACACATTTATAATAATGTTCTTCCATTCCTTCCATCCTTCTACCTTCTACTTCTTACTCCATCCCTACTTCCTCCTTTTCATCTTTACTTCTCTTTCCTACTTCCTCATACCTTCTCACTTACAATACCCTCAATTAATATGCTTTCTTTTCACTTAGACAGACAAACTTTCACTTATACAAACAAACAAGCTAACAACCCACATTGACTTCCTCCTTCCTTCATCTTGGAATAGGGTACTTGTTTAATTTCCTAGTGTTCCTCTATTAAATATTATCACATCCAGTTAACTTTTAGTTGTATAGATATGTTCTCATGTCTAGTACACATTTTGCTCATTCAAATGTCAAAAATATATGATAGATGATAAGATTTTGCTATCATCTCAGTGTCTTTTTATTTTTGTTTTTATTTCCCCCCCCTGTTATATATTTACTTTTAGCCTTACCTTCCCCTCCTCCCTCCTTTAGTCACTCATAGTTTACTGATCTAGCAACATACTTAAATCTTCCTTTATATTCCATTTTTTCATCCAGAATTTTTGCACTTGTTAAGCTGCTTTTAAAGGACCAATATATACAAGGGAATAAAGTGTGGATTGGTGCATAATAACACCAATTCGCAGCAGCCCTCACTTGTCTCCATGTTTTTTCCCCCCAAGATTGCTGGTGTGCAAAGCTATCTGTATTTGCTGTTCGAACAGGCATACAAGTGAATCAAGATGGCGGGCCCAATTGAATTACTCAGTTTTATTTTCCCTAAGTTGCCATCACCAAACAGTATTTTTTTAAAAAAACAACTAAATCCAAGGTGCAGAAGAGTGATTTTCTGCTTAAATGAACAAAACAAAAGAAAAAAGAAAGGCTGTTTCATCGTCTCAACACATGATCACTACAGTGAGAATCCGACACGGTGAATCCAAGCACTGCCTTGTTAGCAAGCTCTGTCCCCATGCATGTCCAACCAATCAGCTGCTTTGGGAATGAGCTGTGATGTGATTTGGTTGTCCTAACGAGTGGGAGTGCACATTTCCCCCACAGTTTTTTAAAAACTTGGGAAAACTCCCAAAGTCTTGAAAGTTTTTGCGGTTTTGGGGGCCTGTATTTCCGAATACCGCAACTCAATGCAGGATCTAATTAAGATAGATGGAATTCCCCACAAATTCCATTAAGATTTTTTTAACTGCCTAAACAACCCCAAAATGTTTCAATTTCATGTTCCTCCTACTTTCTCACTTGGTCTTCATCTTACTTCAGTTACTGCAAACAGAGTTCAAAATGCAAAAGTACTTTGTACTCAATTAACTCAGCAGGGGGAAGAGAAGAGAAGGGGGTGGAATTTTGCCCTTCCTTGTAGATTCCAGCAGGAAGCAAACAGTTGCAGCCTCTCCTAGCTTGTGTTCTCTGCCCCATTGATAACATTTGCCATCTTGACCACACTCTGATATTGCATGGCCGCATATGTTCCAGTTTTCATCTCTGAAATGTTGAAGCATATGGGTACAGAGGGGAGAAGATCTTTCAGGTAATCTGGAGTGTAGTATGCACTCAACTCAGCAGGGGCAAGAGGAGGTGAGGAGTCGAATCTGGCCCTATTCTGTTGACTCAGGCAAAAGCAAACTGCTGCAGCTTTTCATAATTTGTGTGTTGTTGCTGTTGCTGTTCTTCTTCTTCTTCCTCTTCTTCTTCTATTTCATTTGCTATCCTGACCACAGTGTGAAATGTTGCTTGCCCACCCTTTTCCCTGTTTTCATCAGTGAAACTTTGGAGCATCTGGCTTCTTAAGTGGATGAGAGATGATTGTTTTTCTTTGAATGCAAAGCAAACAAACAAGCAAACAAACAAGGAAACCAAACAGCAAATGTTCTAAACATAGCCCACACATACTTCAAGTGAATATTCAGGATTTGTTATGATGAGCTAATCGTGCTGGGCACACTCTATCAGCATATTCTCATTTGCACATCTGGCTGAAATGAATTGGACTTCTGGTAGACAGCACTTCTGCACACAGCTCAGTCAAGCCAGGTTTTTAAACCCATCACCAGAAATTCAGGGTTCTTGTCTGTCTTCAGATTTCTCCTTGGCTATAATGATCAAAGAGTTGTAGACACATCAAAATCTAAGGCCAATAGGCAGCAGACTTCATTTGTCTCCACAATTGTTTTTTTCAAGATTGCAGGCTGCAAAGCCATACATGTTTGTTGTTCAAACAGGCATTCCTGCGAATCAAGATGGTGGGTGCTAGTGAATTACTCACCCACAGGACAGTGGGTTTCTTTTTTTAATAAATCCAAGGTGCTGAAGTGTGATCTTCCACTTAAATAAACAGAAAAAAAGGGGGGAAGGTTGTTTTGTGACCTCTGCTCACAATCTCTATGGTGAAAATCCAACATGCTTGAGACCAGCTTTGAGTGATCTACCAGTTATAGACTTTCCTGGACAGCTGGGCCAAAGCTAACAAAATGAAATTTAATATGGCGAAATGTAAGGTACTGCACTTAGGGTGGAAAAACGAAATGCATAGATATAGGATGGGGGAGATCTGGCTGAATGAGACTACGTGCGAAAGGGATCTAGGAGTCCTAGTGGATCACAGGTTGAACATGAGTCAACAGTATGATGCGGCGGCTAAAAAGGCCAATGTGATTTTGGGCTGTATCAATAGAAGTATAGTGTCTAGATCAAGGGAAATAATAGTGCCAGTCTATTTTGCCTTGATCAGGCCTCACCTAGAATACTGTGTCCAGTTCTGGGCACCACAATTCAAAAAGGATATTGACAAATTGAAGCGTGTCTAGAGGAGGGTGACTAAAATGATGAAAGGTCTGGAAACCATGCCTTATGAGGAAAGACTTAGGAAGCTGGGTATGTTTAGCCTGGAAAAATATGGTTAAGGGGCGATATGATAGCCCTGTTTAAGTATTTGAAGGGGTGTCACATTGAGGATGGAGCAAACTTGGTTTTCTGCTGCTCCAGAGACTAGAACACGGAGCAATGGATGTAAGCTCCAGGAACAGAGATTCCACCTCAACATTAGGAAGAACTTTCTGACAGTAAGTGCTGTTCAGCAGTGGAACACACTCCCTTGGAGCGTGGTGGGGTCGCCTTCCTTGGAGGTCTTTAAACCGAGGCTGGATGGCCATCTGTCAGGGATGCTTTGATCGTGATTTCCTGCATGGCAGGGGTTGGACTGGATGGCCCTTGTGGTCTCTTCCAACTCTACAATTCTATTATATGATATGAGCGACAGTAGAATTCAAAGATATAGCTATGTTAATCTGGAATCAGTAAGCAAGGGGATTTTCTAGCACCTTTGAGACTAACTGAAGGAGTGAAAATTGCAGCATAAGGTTTCATAGACCTACGGGTTGTCTAAATGCTGAAAATACTCCTCATAGAATTCGAGGAGAATACGATTTGTCTAAATGACATCCTGTATCAATCTGCTATATTTGGAAGGAGAGGGGCCAAATGCACTAAAAACTCTGTAGGAAAAGCCTTTGCGGCTTTTCCGAAGTGTTTAAAAAGCTCTGCAAGGAATGTGAATTCCTGCTCATTGCTGATTCACATTCATTCACATTCCCAATAAGAGCAGAAGTGGAAAGCTGACTGGTTGGATGTGAGCAGGGGCCGGAGCTTGCTAACAAGGCAAGCACCTGGAACCACCATGTTGGGGTTTTGCCTTCGTGATTGTGCACTGAGGTGATGATAGAGACTTCCCCCCATTTATTTAGGTGGGATATTGCACTTTTGCACCTTAGATATGCTTTAAAAAATACTGTTCAGCAGTGGCAACTGGCGAGAATAAAAACATGAGTAATTCACTCGTGCCCACCATCTTGATTCACAGGCATGCCCATTTGAACCATGGAAGCACATAGCTTCACGTGCCTGCGATCTTGCAAAAACCCGCTAAGACAAATCGCAGCTGCTTCAAATTGGCATAAGTGTGCATCAATCCACATTTCTCCCCACCTCATATAGACAACACCCTAGATTACTTCCTTACTTAGTCTCCAGCATCTGTGGAAGTTGATCAGGTCTACGAAAACTTATGGTACAATTTTCTCTCTCTCAGTTAGTCTCAAAGGTGCTACAAGATCCCCTTGCTTAGCTACAGTAGTCCATGCAGTGGTAACTTCCAGATTAGACCACTGCAATGCACTCTATATGGTTCTGCCCTTGAAGACAACTTGGAAACTGTAGTTAGTGCAAGATGCAACAAGCTAGATTGTTGACTGGAACACCTTTCAGAAACCATATCAGTTCTGAAGAAATTGCACTGGCCGCTTATAAGCTTCTGGTCTGAATTCAAGGTGCTGGTGATAATATTTAAAGCCCTAAAAAGCTTGGGACCTCAATATTTGAGGGAGGGCCTCTCTATACACATGCCTCCCTGAGAATTTAGAACTATTGGAGAGGCCCTCCTATGAGTTAAAATAACTTAACTCACCAGTAGGGGAAATGCATTGTGGGAGGACATGGCAGAGGACCTTCTCTGTAGTGGGACCATCATTGTGGAATTCCCTCCCCCAGAAGCCTGATCGGCACCAACGTTGGTATCATTTTGGTACCATACCCAAACTTGGCTTTTTATTAAAGCCTTTGGGCTTTATTGATTATATTCAGGTTGCACATATGCTATGGTTGGCACTATATTAAGTTGTTTTAACTCATTTTTAATTGCCGGCTTTTAACTGATAAAATGATTTAGTATATTTGGGAGTCTTTTAAATTATTGTTATTATTCATTATTTTAAATTGATTTTATTGTAAGCCGCCCTGAGATCTTCATATATAGGGCAAGACATAAATATTTTAACGCAGTTGGACCCTCATATCCATGGTTTCAGTTATCTGTGGGACACAAATTGGGGAACATATGCCATAGAGTTGCGCTAGAAAATGCCTAGAGAGGTGTCATCTCTAGATATCTTCTAGGTCCTCCATCACAACTGTGGTATGTTTTTTACCGGAAGTACTTTATTTTAATAGGGTTCATTATTATCCAAGTTTTTCAGTATCCACAGGAAGTCTGGGAACCAAACCCCAGCAAATATGGGGGTCTGACTGTATAGAAAATAAAATAAAGACCCCCTGCTCCCCTTAGTGCTGTCAGGATCATCCCTTCCTTGTGTGTAAGCGCACTGGCTGAGCTGTATACTCTGCTGGCATTAAGCTAGGTCTTGGCCTAGGGGTTCCCCTTCTTCCCTCCCAACTACTAATTAACACAACACAATATGTCTCTCAATTACATTTTCACCTTGTGTGCACTAGACAAAATTATCCTCAGGCTTTGTGAATGCAAAGATTGACATGATTCACTTTATTTCTGTTTCACTTAAGGCTAGAGACAAATCTGGGCTTGCTCTTTACAAAAATGGAGGTCAACCACAGCTTCTTTATCCCAGAATCCTAGGTAGTACCTGAAACCTGCAGCCCTTAGTACAGTGGTGGCTGGTAGCTTCCCTGATAGCAGTGTATGTGAAAGGGATCTAACAGGACTGGTTTAAGGAATTGGGGGGGGGGTGTAACGCTTTATTTGGGGGGGGCATATGTTTCTCTCAGGTCAATGTAACCTAACCTAACCTAACCTAACCTATTAACAGTATAGGATATTCAGATTATTACTAAAACTGTTTTTGCAGGAGGAGGGTTACGATGCCCCCCACAATGATGCCCCCCCTGTGGCTGCAGGTGCTGCAGGGCCCTTAAACTGGCCGTGGGATTTAGGAGTCTTAGTGGACCACAAGCTGAACATGAGTGAGCAATGTGATGCAGCAGCCAGAAAAGCCAAAGCAATTCTAGGCTGTATCAATAGGAGTATAGTTACAAGGGAAGTAATATTGCCACTCTATTCTGCTTTGGTTAGATCTCACCTGGAATACTGTGTCCAGTTCTGGGCACCACAATTCAAGAAGGATTTTGAAAAGCTGGAGTATATCCAAAGGAGGGTGACGAAATGGTGAAAGGTCTGGAAGCCATGCCCTACGAGGAGCAATTTAGGGAGCTGGGCATGTTTAGCCTAGAAAAGGGAAGGTTAAGAGGTGACATGATAGCCATGTTTAAATATTTGAAGGGATGTCATACTGAGGATGAAGCAAGCTTGTTTTCTGCTGCTCCAGAGACCAGGACATGGAGGAATAGGTTCAAACTGTAGTAAAAGAGATTCCACCTAAACACTAAGAAGAACTTTCTGATGGTAAGAGGTATTTAGCAGTGGAATGTGCTGCCTCAGAGTGTGGTGGTCTCCTTCTTTCGAGGTTTTTAAGCAGAGGTTGGATGGCCATCTGTCGGGAATGCTTTGATTGTGTATTCTTGCATGGCAGGGGGTAGGACTGGGTGGCCTTTGTGGTCCCTTCCAACTCTATGATTCTATGGACTTTTTCTGACAGGACTTACCACTCAAGAAGACTCCAGAACAGTTACGACACTGTCGCGCAGCAGGGAGTCTGTTTCGGACGACGCTGTCCCTATCTCAGCGTCGTCCGTGACTGTTCCGGGTATGACTGAAGGCAGCCGTGCCATTTTTTACTCATGGAAGTTCTCCGTGAGTAAAAAATTATGTGGCTGCCTTCAATCATACCTGGAACAGTCACGGACGCTGCCAAGAGAGGGACGGCAGCGTCCGAAACGGACCCCCTGCCACGCGACAGTGTCGTTCTCTGTGAGCAAAAAATGATGCGGCTGCCTTCAATCATACCCGGAACAGTCATGGATGCCGCCAAGAGAGGGTCGGCGTCATCCGAAACAGATCCCCTGCCGCGTGACAGTGTCGTAACTGTTCCGGTGTCTTCTTGCACAGTAAGTCATGTCTGAAAAAGTCCTATGTCAGCAGGGCAATGAATCATGCCAGGTTTTGGCCAACATCTAGTGGGCCACATGATTTCCAGCTCCTACTTTGAAGTAGCCACTCAAAGATTGCCTTATGGCTACAATTTCTAGACTGATTTTTGTGCTTTTTCTTTTATTTTCCTCTTAACTCCATACCTTGGTTTTGGTTCCATCCAGCCTGAAACTGGGGAAGCTGAAAACTTGCTTGTTATTTTTACAAAAAACATTTTGGTTGATCTTTTTGGTTGATCTTAATAAAACCATTACCAAGTTTTAGATTTTGAGGGGGGTGTTAATCCTTATGGAGCAACACAGCTATCTTTGTTTTGTTTTGTTTTGAAAATTATCATTAACAAATCTCATATAGCAATTTTAGGTTTCCTTGGAATATGGTTTGAAGGTCAGTGATATAAATGATTGAGGATATCACAGGATAGCAAACCTGGGAGAGTGAACTCTAATCAGTTAATTCTACCTGTGTACTGCTTTTTTGTTTTGTTTTGTTTTTTGCCCTATCTAGATCTAGAATTAACTGATTAGAGTTCACTCTCCCAGTTAATGAAGTAGATGTAATGAAGGGAACTTACAGTATTTGTAGGTCACTAACAGGTTGCCAGTGGTTAGTCCACTGAATCAACTGAAATTACATTACTGTTTGATTTTGGTGTTGTTGTTCCGTGCCTTGAAATAATTTCTGATTTATGGTGACCTTAAGGTGACCCTATCATATGGCTTCTTTGCAGAATTGGTTCCAAGGGAGTTGGCCCTTGCCTTCCTCTGAGGTTGAGAGAGTGTGATTTTCCCAAGGTCACCCAGTGGGTTTCTATGGCTAAGTGGGGATTTGAACCCTGGTCTCCCAGTCCTAATCCAACACTTAAACAAGTACACCACTCTGGCTCTCATTTTTTTTAACATAGCAATTTTATTAGAATGTTCTACATACACTAAAAATTTAAACAAAACACAAGAAAAAAAGTGAAGAAATAGAAACAGAGAGGAACAAAGAAGAAACTAGAAATCTAAAGAACAGAGTACAAAGAAATATAAAGATGACTTCCAACTTTTGGTTTTATATATACGGTCAAAATCAATATCCGTGGTTTCAGTTATCCATGGAACACAAAACAGGGACCTATACCATAGAGTCATCCTAGAAAATGCCTAGAGAGACATCCTCTCTAGACATCTGCTAGGTCCTCCAACCCTACTCTATGGTATGTTTTTACCAAAAGTCTATTCATTTAATAGGGTTCGCTGTTATCCATGGTTTTTGGTATCCATGTTAAGTGAACTATTCCTGATGAAGTGATTTGGTTCAAAACCAAAGCTGGCATCCTGTTGGTGATTTGTGCACACTTAAGTTCCCTTGCATGTACAGCTGTACTTTTTGAGCTCTAGTATATAACGTCCATATGCACATTCTTGGATGATGCACACCTCCTTGTCAGTTCCTTCAGTGGAGTGCTTGGTTCACCAGGATTGTGGGAACAGAAAGCTTGTTGGCATATACTATATGTAGTTTGGTTGCACAATGTTGGTATTCAGCAGAAGAGTGGTATAGCATAAGCACCACTTAACTACATGAGTATATATTTACACTAGGCAAGCATGATGTAGGATTTTGGCTATAGTTTGCATGTGTAACAGCATTGTGCTTTTAGCATTTTTCTCACATATCTGGCTTATGACAGATGACCAGGGGGGGGGGGGGAAACTAGCAGCAAAACAATTGGGGAATTTTTTTTTTTAAGTATGCCTGTTGTTGGCAGGTATATAGCTATAATTTCTGAATTCCTTCCTTTTAACACTGTAGGCCACAACCTCAACATCATTTACTTTGTAAAAAGTCTGTTGATGACAGGGGAACAGTCAGATAGGTTACAGAACAGGCTAATCTTCCTTTGAGACCCTCTGAGGCATCAATCATGGCTGGAGGTAAAGGAAGCAGTTGCCTAGTGCCTGGGAAAATTAACTTTTGGGACTGCAACTCCTAGGACTTTATCAGACCACCCTGCATAAAAGTTCTTTTGCATATTTTGAAGCATTTTTATGCTGACAAAAGAACCCGCTACCAGACCTACCTTTAGCAGTGTGAATAGGCAGCTCCAGCAGTAACAGAACATGAATGGAGCTACGTTTACTTCCGGGGTTGAGATCTCACCGATTCTCGTGAGAAGATGTGAGTGTGGCAAATTTAAATATTAAAGCAATTTTTTAAATTAAAAAAAATTAAAACATAAAATGTACAGCAAAGCACAAAAACACACTTTAAAAGTTCCAAGTGCACGGGGGGGGGGGTTCATAAAAAGAGCATCCCCTACCTGGCTGTCACAATCTCACCCAGAAGTGTTCTGTCATTAACTTTATATTCACGTGAGCACAATGGCATGAGGATCCAAATGTCAGCAAAGCTAGCAACAAAGCACCATGGCACATCTATTGACAGTTTGGGCCATCAATAAAATAGAACGGCTTTTTGACAGTACATGATCGCAAAAGGATGACATCATATGGTATGCGCGCCATTTTGTGATCATTAGGTGTGATTATGATGCTATATTTGCCGCATCTGATAAAGTTCCTAGAATCCCCCAGCCAGGATATCCAATTTTCCCTCCAAGCCCTGCTTTATACTAGAAACATTTTTTTCCTGAATCAAACTCTCTAATAGCAAAATCAAGTAGTAGAATGCTAAGAGGATTCAAAACTGCCCATCAAGGGAGAGAGAGATCATCATGCTTGAGTGTTCCCAGACATACACAGAATAGAATTTGGCCACTGGTCATATTGACTGGCGAAATTCCAGGAAATATCATCCTAAAAAGTGATCAGCTCCTGTGATCAGCATAAGCAGTGCTATATGCAAACCAATGCATTCTACTTTTTTTAAAAAATCTGAGATCTTACCTCATGCTTGTGTAATATAAATCTACCATCACATAGTTAAATGGAGGTTCCACTACATCACCCTTTGATGAATACCAACATGGTGCAACCAACTGCATATCTGCAAAGTATACTTGCTGTTTCCACAGGCCTATGGAATTAGGTGGTATACTGGAGGCACTGACAAATAGATAGGCACAACCCAAGAATGCACAACTGCAGTACAACAGTTACATTTCTGGAACTCTGCTTATGCAACTGTGAACTAAATATGGATATTACACCATCACACACACCCCCAAAAAAATACAAGTACGTGCGTAAGTTCTTATATGTGCATAAAAAATCAACAGAATGCCAGCTAATAGTTTATATGATGAATGCACACACCGAATAATAGAAGGTGGGAGATATCTTGGAGGTCATCTACTCCAATATTATGTTCAGTGCAGGAATCTTGGAGGTACAGGTATACACAGAACCACTGTCTGCGGCTTCATTTATCCACATCTCTAAGCATTTTCTAGGTCCTCCAGCACAATTCTTTTATATACCGGTACTTCTGCCAGTGGTTGGGCAGGAATTAATTCCTTTCAATAGGGTTTGCTATTATCCACATTTTTGCTTATCCACAGTCAGTCTGGGAACATATCCCCCATAGATACGTGTGTGTGTGTGTGACCTTCCTGTCAGATGGATGCCAAGTCTCTGCTTATAAATTTGGAGGAGATGAAGATATAGCCTGGCCTGTTACAAAGACCATCCATTTGTACTCAAGAATATCCAAATACAGTCTGAGCCCTCGAAGTGCTATTAGAAATAATCAGAGCTTAGAAAAGTTTTTCTCCATGACCACAGTCTCAGAATTCCATGATCAATGTAGGATCTTGGAGGTTCTATGAGAACGTTTAAACAATCCAAAACAATGATTGAAGTAGAAATTATTTATCAAATTAATAAGAGATACCTTAAGTACAAACAGCTAGAAAGTTCCGTAGCTTGGGTTTCAACATGTGAAGATATGCTACATTGGCTGGATCCCACTGCACAATGCACAATGCATGATGCTCAACCACAATACGAAACATTACTGTATGTGCAACTCTGTTTCTGCCACTGTCAGTAGAATATTCCACTATAATATGGTGAACAATTTGCCCTGCATACATAGCATAATTTATGCATGTATATGTCACTATCAGGATGCCAGCCTTCCAGAGGCTACTATAGGCATCTATAGTATATATACAAAACATCTGTGTTGGGGAGGCTAGGTGGTGACATACAGCTTATCATCTGTCATCATCAGTTTGAGAGCCACTGCAGGCTAAAATGTCCCACTGGGAGATCTGCCCAGCAGATAATTGGAAATGTAGTCTTTGCAGAATGATGGGAGTGTCATCACCCTGCAGGCAGGATGATGGGAACTCCATCATGACAGATGGGTTAGAAATATTTTAATAAGATGCTGAAATGTTGCCACCACCAGAACCAGGATGGCTCCTTCCCCCTTTCAGTTGTGCCGCCGCTTTATCAGCTAAACAGCACAGACTGCCCACAAACACAATGGCAGTTGGTGGCATCCATGTCAGTGGGGATGGGAAATCCATTCTGGGTTTTAGTCCAGACTTTAAAGAAGCTTTCCAAAGTGCTGAAGCCAATTCAGGTTCATCGCATTGGAGAGCTCTCTTAGAGTTCAGACTGGATTCTGGATTCACCACCTTGCTGTTGTGGAAGTACGAACTGCCACTACACACAACAGGAAATTCACCAGCAAGCACTACTCACTTAACTTTGGGAAGTGGTTTTGGACTGCCACTTCCAGAATCCCCCAGCCAGCTGAACCCTGCTGGCTAGGGGATTCTGGGAATGGTAGTGCCCTAAAGTAATCTTCCCTGCTTTGTTCTTCATAGTCATTATAAGTATGGGTACCGTGGAGATTCTAATCTGAGTCCAGAAACAGTATTTGGGAAGATACCTCTAGATTAATTAACCTGGAATGAAGTGCAAATAATAAAACTCTAGCAGCAGGATCCAGTACCAGAGCAAGGGATTCTACAGGAATCTTGGTGCATAAATGAGAAATTAGGCTTTTTGGGTAGAAAATTCATACCACAAATCTAGGCTCAGTTTAATTAAGAGTCAGTATAATTAAGGATTACAATTCATAATTGTGGCTTTTCAAAAAAAAACACCCTGTTCTATCTCTGAAGAGTCAGGGTGGGAGATGGAGCACCAGATATGGAGTTATCTCATTTTGTTCTCACATACAGACTTGAATTCAAATCACCCCTTGGTTATACAACTCTATGGGTGGTCTAGGGAAACACTGTTTATCAAATCCTCACCTAGCTCCCAGTATTGTAGCAGGTGGGTGGGGGTGAGAATGGAATAAACCCCATATATGCTATTCTGTGTTTGAGAACTGAAGCTAGAATGGGGTGCAAATTAGTCAGATAGCAAAGCTTGGGGGGAAAAAATCACATCTGTGGCTTATTGCCCTTAGAATCCTCTAGCCAACAGAGCCAGTGGCCATGATGGCTAAGGATTATGGCAGATGAGGTCCAAACATTAATTTCCCCATGCTTAAATGGATAGAAAAATAAACTGCCTGTACTTGTCAACATTCATTCTCTCCTTCTCTGCAGTGTGCCATCAATTTTTGTCCCATCTTTTTCTGCTCTTGCTTATTTTATTGGGGAGCACTTAATGAAACCACAGATTTGTCTTCTCAATTCCCTCAAGGCTCTCTTTAAAGGAAAAGGATCGATTACATGCAAAGCAGAGGTTAAAAGGAAACAAAAGGGTAACCATGGTGGTGTTCTAGTGATTTAAGACTGAACAAGTGACAAAGAGAGGAAGAAAATAACTTCGAACACTTTTTAAAAATCTATTTTGAACAGAAACAGAAAAATATTTAAACATTAAATATGGAACTGGGAGGAGCAGCCTTTGAGAACCATCCAGCTAAAGAAAGTTTGTTTGTTTTCTCTCTTCCTCTCACTTTCCTCTTTCCTGGCTTAATTCAATTCAATGACTTAGATGAGGGGATTAGGGGCATACTTATCAAATTTGCAGATGACACCAAATTGGGAGGAGTAGCCAATACCCTAGAGGACAGGATCAAAATTCAGAATGACCTGGATAGACTGGAGAGCTGGGCCAAAGCTAACAAAATGAAATTCAATACGGAGAAATGTAAAGTACTGCATTTAGGGCGGAAAAATGAAATGCATAAATATAGGATGGGAGAGACCTGGCTGAATGAGACTACGTGCAAAAGGGATCTAGGAGTCCTAGTAGACCACAAGTTGAACATGAGCCAACAGTGTGATGCGGCAGCTAAAAAGGCCAATGCAATTTTGGGCTGTATCAATAGAAGTATAGTGTCTAGATCAAGGGAAGTAATAGTGACACTCTATTCTGCCTTGGTCAGACCTCACTTAGAATACTGTGTCCAGTTCTGGGCACCACAATTCAGAAAGGATATTGACAAATTGGAGCGTGTCCAGAGAAGGGCAACTAAAATGGTGAAAGGTCTGGAAACAATGCCTTATGAGGAGAGACTTAGGGAGCTGGGTATGTTTAGCCTGGAAAAAAGACGGTTTAGAGGCGATATGATAGCCCTGTTTAAGTATTTGAAGGGATGTCACGCTGAGGATGGAGCAGGCTTGTTTTCTGCTGCTCCAGAGACTGGAACACGGAGCAATGGGTGCAAGCTCCAGGAACAGAGATTCCACCTCAACATGAGGAGGAACTTTTTGACAGTAAGAGCTGTTCGGCAGTGGAACACACTCCCTCAGAGCATGGTGGGGTCTCCTTCCTTGGAGGTCTTTAAACAGAGGCTGGATGGCCATCTGTCGGGGATGCTTTGATTGTGATTTCCTGCGTGGCAGGGGGGTTGGACTGGATGGCCCTCATGGTCTCTTCCAACTCTGCAATTCTATGATTCTATGATAATTGATGCAAACTGAGTTGAAAGTACAAAAGTAGTTGAGGGGTTGTCTAGATGAGAGGATATAACGGTGATTCCTGTGCGTTATTGCAAATTCGCAGCAGCATTCATTTGTCTCCATGGCCTTTTGGCAAATGTGCGAAGCTATCTGCGTTTGAAGTGTGCACATCTGCAAATCAAGATGGTGGCCAAGCAAATTAGCATGTTATTTTTCTCCTCACTCTGCACAGTTTTTTTAAACTTTAAAGCAAAGGTGCACAAGTGCAACCTTTTACTTAAAAAAGCTATTTGGTCACCTCAGAGCAGTAAGAAAGCACATGTTTGGCACTTCCTTGCTGGCAAGCCCGCCCCCAGTGCATGTCCAACCAATCTGCTGTCCAATTCCTCTCCTCTCCAAAATGTGCGGTGTCCTGAATCAATTGTCCAAATGAGTGGTAATGTGCATTCCCATGCATTGTTTTAAAAACTTTGGGGAAAGCCACGAAGTACTTTTCCTGTGTAGCTTTTGGAGTTTTGGGGCCCCATCCCTCCAAATACTGCGAATCTCATATGGATCTCATTGGGACAAAAGGTATTCTCCTCGAATTCTGTGAGGACTATTTTCACCATCTAGACCAGGGCTTCTTAAACTTTTTCCAACTTGCAACCCTTTTTCACCCAAGAAATTTTTCCATGACCCCGGGTATATAGATATATAAAATAGGTATACAAATAAAATTCACTGTTGCCAAGCTTTTTACGACCTCCACATTCAGTTATACAACCCCATATGGGGTCGCAACCCACAATTTAAGAAGCTTTGATATAGACAACCCCTCAGCAGAGGAGAATGCAGAAAAGAAAATTCGTGTGCAAACACAAATCAAGGAACATGAGAGACACTGCAGACTAGGCCAGCCAGAAAAATCAGCAGTATTAGAACATGTTATAAACCAACCTGGACACAAAATGCTATTTAAAAACACAGAAATTCTGGACCAGGCCAACAACTATCATGTCAGAATGCACAGAGAAGCTATTAAAATCCACAAACACCTGGACAACTTCAACAGGAAAGAAGAAACTCCAAAAGTAAACAAAATCTGGCTTCCAGAGTTGAAAAACAATAGAATCAAAACTCAACACTTAGAAAGAAATTCCACCCAGGGCCAAGGGGATTTCCAGCAGATAATGGGCCATCAACCAACCATTAGCCAAACAGACACTAATCACCCTTGCATTTCTATACCCAGAAACTAAACATTCAATTACACAAATTTAAATATACTCCCCAACAGGGTTCACAATATATAAACTCCACACACACTCCTACCCAACCATTCTCTGAAGATGCCAGCCACAGATGCAGGCGAAACGTCAGAAAGAAACTATTCCAGAACACAGCCTCACAGCCCGGAAAAAAAACTAAGGAAAATCTATAGAGCACAGAAACCTGCATTTCCCAATAGGCTCAGGCAAAAGCAAGCTTCTGCAGCCTCTCCTAGCTTGTGTGTTCTTCCTCCTTCATCCTGTTTGCCACACACTGATATTGCTTGGCCACATGTGTCTTGGCTTTCATATCTGAAATGCTAGAGTATGCCTAAGTCAGGGTTCAGCAAATTCCTTGCGGAAAGTTGCTAGCAGGGTTTTGTGTTCAGACCTAGCATTTATACTTAAAATAGGCTTGATATATGGAAAACACTAGTGTCCTGAACAGTTTCCAAGGCTCCAACAAGGGCGTTCTACCAGCTAGTCTAGACTTAAAGTCAAAAGGATTTGCAGACATACTTATTAAGGCCTCGAGCTGCTGCTACTTTTCTTTATCCTCTGTTTAAAAAAACTAGTTTGTTGAAGGCTATTGAATTTTCCCCCTTCCTGGTATTTTTTTTAAATCATAAGATAACCATCATTTAAACTAAAATCCACTTTGAATTATGCAGCTAAAATTAAACATGATGCAGATATTGTTGCATTCCTGGCTCCACAAAACTTTGTTTTCAATATTTTAAACATATATTAGTACAAAATAAAATGTATTTTTTCACCACTAGTTTCCTGTTTCTTGTACTCCGGGCCCAACAGAACTATAATGAATATTTTCTTTTAAAACTATGTCCCCCTCATCCACAAAGATACACATATTTAGGACAAGATCCTCTACTTACATAGCAATGATGTTACAGGTGACATTGTAGCATCTGTTCCACTTCAGTGTGTGTTGGGATAGAACATGTCCCAGCACTCTGAACTGCAGGCAAATGGAGAATTTTGACTTGATGTGTTCTGAGCACCGATTATGTTTTTCTATTGTATTACAATGGCTAATGCCAATTTGCCCTTGCAAGCTGGGTTACACCTTATAGAAACAATCTCTCTCTCTCTGGCTTTTCTTCACAAACAAAGATTCAGAACCATGCGAGACTCTGCAGATAGTGGACGGCCTGAGCATCGTTCTGCCCTAATAGCCCATGAACTATCACGACTTAATATTGACATCACGTTCTGCCCAGAAACAATATAGAAATAACCTATATTTGCATTATATTTATAATAGCAACCTGTTCAGCAGTTACAAAGTTGTAAAATGGAACCTGTGATACCATAACTGCTGGGGATTCACATTTACAGTCATGAATGACTGAATGTAACCCCAAAAATCTAACTTCACAGTTTGACAGCACCCTGACTGAAGCATTTCAGAGGCACTGGAGATATGGGTGCTGGGAACTGACATTTGCAGTACGCTCCTGTTTGTGGGATGCTTTGGGACAAGCATTTGTGGCAGGACCTAGAGGGATCTCTGTTCTCAAGGCACATTGTAACTCGGAACATGCTGCAGGCATAATTTCCCAGAGCCCCAATCTTTAGCATGCCAAGCCGCAAAAGTGGTTGGGGGGCATAGGTACAATGTCGATGCAGGATCTCAGCCTATGTCTGTAATATGGAGCAGGTATGAGGAACATGTGACCCTTAAGATGTTAGATTGCAAAACCTATAATTCCCAAGCAGTTACCATGCTGGCTAGGACTGGTGAAAGTTCAAATGCAACATCTGGAGGGCCATACATTCCTGTCCAAGATGTAGGGGTTAATAATGGATAGTAGTTATATACAAATATAGGCTTCCCTTATAAAATATGTATCATAATCAGGACTCTGGAAGTTGTCTATGGACAATATGGCTTCTGTTGCATTTTTATACATCTATAGGGTATTTATGAAATTATGTTATGTATCTAGAGGTGTATACATATAACATGTTTGGTAGGAAAGAATATGTTGCCCAAGATCCTACATTGAGAAAATGGAGTGTAACTTTACATGGCAGGTGTGAAACACTGCCTCATTAATGAATGGCAAAGTTAAACAATTAAATGTGCATTGCACATAGGTGTACGTGTACAATGTGCATCCATCCCATTGTGCAACAATGAGGAATTCATGCACACTGTCCATCCATGCACAAAAGTACCATGTGTGGAGCTCCACCTCTGCAACCTTTAAGATGGCTGTTGCACACTGAATAAAAATTTTCAGTAGGGAAAGTGACACATGCCTAAGACACAAACCAACAGGCTTCTGCCCTTTAATTTATCAAGGAAGTTTTCTCCAGATCAAATCAGCTTTTGAATGGGAGAAGGGATTTCAAAAGCATCCAGCACTTGCTAGGCCTTCTTGGTTTAATTCTAAACCACCTGGCTTGTAAAATTTCAAAGTTGTGCAAAGGTACATTTTAAGAACTCAAATTAAAAGGGAAATTTCAGGAAAGACTCCTTACAAGATTCAATTAGTTCATACAGAAGAATGGCGGTGGACAGGAACATCTTGGACTAGTTACCATGGACAGGCACTTCTCCAAACAGGACAACTCCCTGTCTGACCTCTTTTGTCTCTGTCCTAAAGGAAAATCAGGACAGCACCTTTTATTAAAAAAAAAAGGAAAAAAAAGCAAGCCTGGGAATTAAAATCCATAACCTACTTAGGTGCAAAAGACAATGGGCTCACTTATTCTGCTTGAGTCAGGTCTGAATACTTAAGGCTGGGCCATTCACATCATGGGTGAAAAAACTATTTATATTATTATATTCTTAAAATTAAATGGCCATTCATCACCTCATGTGAGGTAACCTCTTGGGCTTGGCATGGGGACTGATTCACAGAGCATTAGCTAGGGGGTTGTCTAAACAGCAAAAAATACTCCTCCCAGAATGTGAGGAGAATACAATCTGCCCCAATAGGATCTCGCATCTATTCCCCGTATTGTGAAGGAGGGGGACCCAAAATGATATATAATCTGCGGGAAAAGCCTTCGTAGCTTTCTCCATATTTTTTGAAAAACAGCAAGGGGAACGCTCATTCGTGCTTGCTGGGACAAGCGACCTAATTGATTCGCTTTCAATTGGTCAGACATGGGAGTGCGGAGCTTGCTAACAAGGCAAGCGCCTGAAGCCACCATGTTGGATTTTTGCCTTAGAAAACAAGTGCTAAGGCGATAAAACGGCTTTTTTTGGTTTGCTTTTTTGTTAAAGTGAAAGGTCGTACTTCCACATCTTGGATATGTTTTTTTTAAAAAAAACACCTGTCCAGCGGTAACAAATTGAGGTAAGTAAAAACACAAGTAATTCACTTGTGGCCACCATCTTGAGTTGCAGGCATGCTTGTTTGCACAGCAAACACAGAAAGCTTCGCATGTCTACGATCTGCCTAAAAACCCCGTTAAAACAAATAGCAGCTGCTGCTAATTGCCATTACTATGGAGCAATCCACATTTTTTTTGTTTCATATAGACAAGCTTTTAATGGTGCAGAAACCAATGTCTCCCACTATGAGGATAAGTGCAAGTCAACTGTGCCCAAAACATTTTTGTGTCCTGCATACCTGTCATAGATGTGGCTGAAAATGAGTGTTTATTGAAGCTATGTGACCTCATTCTCTCTCAGCAACATCTGCTTCACAGGGTTGTTGCGGAGGTAAAGCAAACAAAAGCAAAAACAAAACCAATCAAGAATAATGTGCACTGTTTTGAACTCCTTAGGAGTAGTTACAGTGTAAATGTAATTTTAACTTCAACTTGAATTGTGTACCAAGCTACACAAATAAAACATTTTATCCTAATTTTAGGCCATTAATCAACCAGTTACATTTGCATATATGTTCACCTTACTACAATAATAGTTTCACAAGGAAAAATATAAGCTAACTTCAACATTCAGTGATTCATGCACTGCAGGAGACATCCTGGAAGAGGTATCTTCTAAGGTATCTTTTTAAAAACTTATTGTATGTTTTTAATATTTTCTCATTTAATATTTTTAAATTATTGTATGTTTTTAATATTTTCTCATTTAATATTTTTAAATTATTGTATGTTTTTAATCTTTTCTAATTCAATATTGTTTTAAGGGGTGGGCGGGCTAGGGTATGGAGTTTTATATTGTAAGCCGCCCCAATTGTGTTGCAGAGGGGTGGGATAGAAATAAATTTATTATTATTATTATTATTATTATTATTACGAGGCCAAAAAATCACCATTGTGCAATTGATGTATTCCGCTGATAGCAGTGGAAGCAGAGTTGCACAGACAGTATGTTCATCTGAAGGCTCATCTACATGGGCCAGAATATGACAGCTCCCCACCAACCTATTCTGCCCACAGATCAGGCCCATTCCTTACCTGTCACTGGCATGAAGCAGAAGTCCAGACTGCCATACCAGTCTGTTGCTGCAGCTGCCATCCACATCCCACTCTCTGAAGCCAGGAAGCCAGCCTGCAGCACGTGAGCAAGGCCCCCTGCATGTGACCAGCCTGGTCACATGCTGCAGGCCTGCTTCCTGGATCTGTAAGAGTGACAGCAGATGGCAGCTGCAGCAATGGGCCAGCATGCCAGAATAGGCTGCTGTGGTCATGCAGGGCCCAATCTGTTTTTTGCCAGCTGGAGCAGATTATATATATATATATATATATATATATATCTGAAAAACTCTTGGGTGTGTTGCCTTTCCCAGTGTGCTGATTGGCTGCTCAGTAAACACACCCAACCAATAACCACCCACATGCAAATTCCCTCTCCACCTCACAATCCACTCCTGCCATTCAATCTGCATCTACACCCCAGCCTCACAAGGGCTCCTCCCTCCTCTCACTCCTTCAGCCACTCACCAGTCAAGGGCTGTGATGGGACCCAGACAGTCAACTGGCGGTGGGGGGACACCGCTGCCACCGGTGCAACGGTACCCAAGCAGTCAACTAGTGGTGGTGGTAGGATGCTGCTGCCAACACTGCAACAGGACCCAAACAGTCAACTGGCAGCAGCTACGGCAGAGCAACAGAGGGAGTCAACCTCAGCAATTCCGGGGAAAGTGTGGAACGCTGCGAGGAGGATTAATTTAAAAATCCACCAGTCTACCTTACAGGGTTGTTGTGAGGTCTACCATCTTCCCCCCATCTTTGTTCTGTCTTTGTACCAGGGGTTGTGAGGACTGCCCGGGGGCAAAATGGGGCAAATGCCCTGCGTCATCTCGTCTGCAAGGCTCCAAGATGGGGGCAAGATGGGGTATAGACCATCTAGACAAGCCCTGCCTTATATTTGCAAGTTTGCATTATGCATTGCTCATTGCGGTTTTACGTCTTATACTTTCCACAATGGTTGTGCATCATGTATTGTGCATTGCACAATGGCACCCAGTCATTGATGTGTGTTGAGTAAAACTGATATTCTGCACGGGGATTATGTTGCGTTGCTGTGGCATATGTCTGCATGTGGGTATTTACACTATGCTAAGGGGATTTTGGAATGAGGCTGATGTCATCTGCAGTTTGGTGCCGAGATTCTATTTGATGCTTGTCAAATGTCAAGTTCCACCAGCATAGTTACACTGGATGTATGGGAGGGTGATAACTATCAGCCAGGCAACAGCGGGTGGAAATTTTCCTGGATCATCCCTGGGACAAATCAGTGGACCTTTGGTTTGGGGGTGTGGAGTGGCACCTTAGTGCCATTGTGTTACCTGGGGAAAAAAACTATTGCATAAGGAGGTGCTATTGCATGGCAGGGGGTTGGACTGGATGACCCTTGAGGTCTCTTCCAACTCTATGATTCTACTAGATATCTCCTTATACAACATTTTTAAAAAATGATACATTAAGGAAACCCCATTACTCTAGCATAGGACACCAAGAAAATTCCATCGTTGATAACCACTTGTATTAAAATGATTTTAACATAAAGACATCTTGCTCAATTGGCCTTATCTACACTAGCCAGGATATGCCAGTTCTCTGCTGGTGTATCCTGGCTGCAGAGGTGCCCCCCCCTCCCGGCTGGCCCCATTACCTGCAGAAGACGGGCTGGAGTCCCAACAGGACTCCGGCACATCACTGAAGCCACCACCACCACCATTTTCTTGCTAACATGGAAGCCAGGCAGGAGGTCACACAACATGTGACTGCAGGCTCCCTGAATGTGACCAGTTTTGGTCACATCCTGCAGGACCCCCACCTGGCTTCCGGAAGAGCCAGGGAGCTGGCAGTGGCAGTGAGGACATGTAGGGCCCAACCTGGGGCAGAAATGGAGTGAACTTTTCCCCCCTTATATTGTGATTAAGGGCCTTATCCTGGTTTGCTGCTGTTCCAGTTCTGTATCTGCCCTGGGGGTCATCTGGACTGCTTGGGGGCAGATGGGGGTAAATGCCCTGCATCATCTGGACTGCAGGGCTCTGGAATGGGGCAAGCCAGGGTATTTGGCCAATGTAGGAAAGGCCTCATCATCCCCACTTCAAAACTGTAATGTGAAGTAGCTATTGTTTTTCTAGTTGATTAGAAATATTTTCAATTGATCAATCTGCTTAATTGATTTAACAATGCTATCGCCCCCAATGAATGTGGGACTGCTTTGCATAGTTTAGAGCTTACAAATGTTATCCAAGGAAAATTCTGTGAACTGTGTAGCAAAAAAGTAGAATTTTCAAGCTCTGTATAGGTTGCAACCCACTCTGAATCTAACATTGGATTTAGTTTCATCTCCCTGAATAGTAGATTTCTAAAAACATGGACTGAATAGTAGTATCTGTTTTACATGATAAGAAGTGGTCACTTCCCAGGCTGATGTTTGGGTGTGCAAGACTGAATACATCTCGGCTCTGTGTGCCTCCCTGTACACCTCTCGACTGATGTTATGTGACTCATAAGAATATAGTTCTAAGCTAATGGGCATGTGATCTATGACTGAACAGCTTTGCATTTATCCCACAATGGTTGGACATCTGCCTTCTTGAGAGCTAGTACTCAAGGAGACTGAGCTCTGTGTGTGTTATGTGCTTTCAAGTCACCTGTCGACTTAGGGCAACCCCATGAACTTCATAGGGTTTTCTTAGGTAAGGAATATTCACAAGTGGTTTGGCCAGTTCCTTCCTCTGAAATACAGCCTACAGCACCTGGTATTCCTTAGCAGTCCTTCTGGGCTTGGGGAAGGTTCTTTTTGAACTGCCACTCCCCCAGCCAGCATAGCTAGCTAGGGGATTCTGGGAGTGACAGTCCAAAAAGCCACCTCTTCCCATGCTCTGGAAGTTCTAGCCTGTAGCATTTTGAGGTAAAGGACAATGGTCAGACCTTGTGTGTATGTGCCTTCAAGTCACCTGTCGACTTATGGTGACCCCATGAATTTCATAGGGTTTTCTTGGGCAAGGAATACTCAGAGGTGGTTTTGCAAGTTCCTTCTTTTCAAATATAGCCTACAGCACCTGGTATTCATTGGCAGTCTTCCATTCAAGAACTAACCAGGGCTGGCTGACCCTGCTTAGCTTCCAAGATGGGATCTGGTGCCTTTAGGGTATTTAGCATTTTTGTTCCTGTTGTGTGGCTTATATAGCCAGAATTGTACCACATGCACAGGAGAAAGCATTGGTAGATCTGGAGTAGGTGAGTTCAGATCTTGTCTCTGTTTAGATAACCACAGGCTCTGAGCTTCAAACACCCTTACTACATGCCCCATTAGCAATATGGGAACGTGGCACTAATTCCACTGATAATTCCAATAAATAAATAATTGTTGTAAAGATTCCTGAAATAACATGTACTGTATATGAAGTCCTTCTACTGTTCCTTTCAAAGTGGTCTGTGTATACACAGCTATTCACCATTTCATCAGGAGAGAGGTTCCTGTGATTATACTGATACACTGATATCCATCTACGGTTCCATAACCACTCCCTTTTTGTATGCACATGTATTTCCATTCCCTGAAGGTTTTCTTTGTGCATACAAACGTGGTGTACATGCATGCAGAATTATTCACATTATTTATTAATTATTGAGAACGCAGCTGCGCTGGGCAGGGCACGCTTCTAGGATGGAGGACCATCGCCTCCCAAAAATACTACTCTACAGTGAACTCGCCATGGGTCAGTGTAAGAGGGGCACTCCAAAAAAGCGATACAAGGACTCCCCGAAACAACGTCTCAGGCTCGGCCAAATTGATCACCAACAATGGTCCACCCTGGCCTCACATCGGGAGGCATGGAGACGCACTATCCACAATGTTGCAGCCTTATTTGAGAACTCACGCCGAACAAGTCTTGAAGAGAAACGACAACGCAGAAAGAATCACAACCCAAAAACATCACCCAAGGAGACCTTCTGCTGTGCTTTTTGCAACCGGACTTGTTTATCTCGGATTGGCCTTTTTAGTCATCAGCACGCTTGCAGAAAGTGCGGGATGAGTCCTTCCTGAATCTTCGTTTGCGAAGAAAAGCCAGAGGAGGAGGAGGATATTTTTATACTACCTTTCTTGCAAAGTTATGTACCTCAAGGTGAGATATGTGGATCTTCTCTTCACCACTTCTGCCTCAGAAAACAACAACCACCTTGTGAAATAGGTCAAGTTGAGAGACTTCCCTAGGTGGGCACTATAGCTCAGTAGGGACTAGAGCTTGGACCACCAAATTCCCAGTCCTAACATTCTAACCACTATCCTATGCTATCTCTGATGTTACAGCCGTCTTTGCTTATGTGGGTTGATTGTCTACCTGTAGGGAGTAGAAACTGAGTTATCTTCTTCAATATGTATAACAATTGATAAGAGAGAATGTTTGCTCTTGGGAATGTTTTCTCCTTGGAATGTATACTGTGTATCTGTGTGAAAATCAGTGTACGTGCAGAGAATCCCTGGTTGGGTGACTGGGGAGTACTGCATCTTCACTGAAAGATTGATAGTGATGTGCATGTTGCTCAATTTAATTTGGCTGATTGTACATTTATACTGTGTTCCCTGATTGAGTGGGCATTATTGCTTATCTGAACCTTTGACTGCAAGGAGACCTCTGAAATGGGCTGGTGTTTGCCTTGCATGTGTTTGAGGGAGACACATGAGTTCAATGCCATCAATATACTGATGACACCAAACTGCTATCTCAGTTTCTTATCCAATCCAATTCTTGCAGTGCTTACTCAGTGTCAGGACATGACTTGGGACTCTAGCAGTTAACCAGATGCCCTTTTCACTAACCCTTTTTATCAAGTGAAAAAGCTGCATTTGTATTCTTTTATCGATGATGTGAAGCCGGTGATCACTACTCATGCCATTGTAACTTAAGATGGTGCTAGGCTAATGTAATACATCCTACAGGGCCTATCTCCCTTTTAGAACTCAGAAATGTATGCTAGTAGAGAATACATTCTATGCAGGTTGTGGTATTCCCTGCATGTGTAAACGCTGCACTGAGAAGTCCTTAGTAGCTGCACTTCACAAATGAGTGTACATGCATGCAATCTTCGCTGTAATGTGTTCATGTGCCTTGAATAGGTGTACCTATAGGGCTCTGCCAACTGTGTATACAATTTGCTTGTTTCTGCATAGAGACTCAGCCCTTTAATACTGAGATCTCCATCTGTCCTCCAAGACTGGCAAATGTATACTATGGCCTTGTCTAAACAGCTGTTTACCCTGTCTTTGAGCCCTGCAGTCCTCACAATTCCCCAGGGCAAGACGGGATAAAGCCCAATAAATCATTATATTAAAATTAAAATACTTGGGGGGAAAACATTTATCTTCAGAACAAATGGACTGGGCCCCGCAGGAGGTCCTATCGCCATGCTGGCCCATCGCTGCAGCTGCCGTCTGCGTCACACTCTCTAGATCCAGGAAGCAGGCTGCAGCACGTGACCAGGCTGTTCACATGCAGGGGTCCTTGATCACATGCTGTGGTCTTCTGTGTGGATGCGAAGAATGGGATGTGGGGGGTGGTAGCAGGGATGGTACGGCGTGGCAGTGTGGACTCCATCTAATTTCGTGCTGGTAACAGGGAACAGGCCAAATTTGTGGCCAGAATATGCCAGCAGGGAGCCAGCGTATTCTGGCCTGTGCAGATGAGCCCTAAGGAAAAGCCAAAGTCCATGTTCTGGCAAGACATTTCTTCTCCATCCTTCACTGAAACCTTTAGCATAAGGTTAAGTTAGTTCTAAGAAAGGTCATCCACTTTAATTGTTATGTGCAGGTACCAAATATGGGGTACCACCACAAAAATACCCTCTCTCTGGCTTTTCTTCGCAAACGAAGATTCAGGAAGGACTCATCCCGTGTTTTTTGCAAGTGCGCTGGTGACTAAAAAGGCCAATCCGAGATAGACAAGTCCGGTTGCAGAAGGTTTCCTCGGCACAGCAGGTTTCCTCGGGTGATGTTACCGGGTTGTGATTCTTTCTGCGTTGCCGTTTCTCTTCAAGACTTGTTCGGCGTGAGTTCTCAAATAAGGCTGCAGCATTGTGGATAGTGTGTCTCTATGCCTCCCGATGTGAGGCCAGGGCGGACCACTGTTGGTGATCAATTTGGCCAAGCCTGAGATGTTGTTTCAGGGAGTCCTTGTATCGCTTTTTTTGGAGCGCCCCTCTTACGCTGACTCGTGGCGCGTTCACCGTAGAGTACTGTTTTAAATATACCCAGTGCCCACCTCCTTGGTTACATCCCTGTTTGACAGTTTCCCATAAAAGTGTATACTCGGAGGGGTTGTTTAGGCGATGAAAAAATCCTCAAGGAATGTGGGCACATGAGCTTTAGTCCAGATGACCTCCTGCTGGGATTCGCCATACTTGGAAGGAGGGAGGCTGAAAACTCCAAGTAGTTCACAATTATAGCTTTTGCTGTTTCTCACAATCTTTTTTTTTTAATACATGAAAATGCACGTAACAGCCCATTTGAACAACTAATTCAAACTGGGGCATACCCAGGAAGTTAAAATGTGATTGATCAGATGTGTGCAGGAGTGGGTTTGCTGGTGACAAAGCAGCCTGAGCTGCCATTGTTGCTATTTTTGAGTGGCAAAGCAAAAAAATAAATAAATAAATAAATTAAAGCAGAAGATTGCTCTTCTGCATCTCTCATTTAACAAAGCAAAAAAGGGCCGGGGAATGGAGGGAACTTTTGGGAAATAATAAGGCAGATAATTCACTCATGGCCACCAGCTTTCTTGCGGGCATGCTCTGTGTGAACTTCAAACTCGGATAGCTTTCCATGCCAGCAATCTTGCAAATGAATCATAATGCACTATTTTCTGCAATTAATGTTCCGGTCTGACTGAGCCCCTAGACTCACATGCCAAGTACCAAATCCAGCCCTCCTCTGCTCACGTTCCAGTTTGTCAATATCCTTCTTGAATTGTGGTGCCCAGAACTGGGTGTAGTATTCTAGGTGAGGTCTGACCAAAGCAGAATAGAGTGGCACTATTACCTCCCTCCATCTAGACACTAAACTATTGATGCAGCCAAGAATCACATTGACTTTTTTAGCTGCCGCATCTCACTGCTGACTCATGTTCAGCCTGTAGTCCACTAAGGCTCCTAGTTTCCTTTCCAACCTCCCCAAGACTTCTTAACCCCTTTAGAGCAGGAGGGGAAAGTATTTTTTTGTGGGAGGGGGAAATGAAAATATAGTACTAGTTGTCTGTCCACATTCATGGATCTGGCATTCACGGATTTAAGTATTCACGGCTTGAAAATATTCTTTAAAAAATAATAATCCAAAAAGCAAACCTTGATTTTGCCATCTTATATAAGGGACACCATTTTCCTATGCCGTTGCATATAATATTAAAAATAATAATAATGCCAAAAGCAAACCTTGATTTTGCTAGCTTTATATAAGGGACACCATTTTGCTATGCCATTGCATATAATATTAAAAAAATAATAATCCAAAAAGCACACCTTGACTTTGCCACCTTATATAAGGGACACCATTTTGCTATGCCATTGCATGCAATGGGACTCGAGTATTGACGGCTTTGGGTATTAACGGGGGGGGGGAGTCCTGGAACCAAACCCCAGCGCTCGTGAAGGGACAACTGGTAGGTCCTGGAGGGATCTGGGGTCCTCCAAAACGCCTTGTGGCCCGCAGGCGCTGCTTTCTCCCGCTCCGCTCTAGGTCCAAACCCCATTGCCCAGGCTACCAGTGTCCATGAGCCCCCCCCCCACATCCTGCAGCCCCACTCCTCTGGGCCGGGCGGGGAGCAACCGGGGTCTCGGCTGGCCCTGGCCCGGCGCCGCCTCCCTGGCTCCCGGCTTGCGGACGGGCTGGCGGCGGAGGCTGGCCTTGGGCGCGCCCTGGGTGACCCTGCGGGGCGGCAGCTGCCAGGCTGGAGCCAAGGCGGAGCCCGCCGGAGGGATTTCCCCCAGGCTGGCCGGGGAGGCAGGCAGGCAGGCGGGGCCCCGGCAAGGGAGTGGCCGCCGCGGTCTGCGGGCTCCCTCCAGCCTCCGAAGCCGCGCCTCCTCGGGGATGGCGGGAGGGAGGGACGAGCCGCCGGGGCCAAGCGCGCACGCCTTCTCCCCCGGCTCCCCTGCGGGGCTCCCGCCGCTTGGCGCCCTCGCCCCGGGACTGCCAACCCAGCCGGGGGGCCAGCGGGAGGGCGGGCCAGGCTCTCACCTGGCAGGAGGGGGCGCCCCTGGGTCACGCTGGAATATGGGGGGGGGGCAAGGAGGACCCCTCCGAGGCCAGGGACCCTGGCACTCTTTTTAAGCGGGGAGGGGAAGGTTCCAACATTGGCAGGCAGGTCGGTCATCATGGTTTACACTGTTTTGACTACTTTTCAGGACAGTAGGGGGGCCCTTATCAGCTGGGGATTAGTTCTGGGTGGGCTGTGGATACCGAAAACCGTGGATAATAGCGAACGCCATTGAAAATAATGGGATTTCCAGTTTAAAATACTATAGAGTTGCCTTCGAAAACCTAGAAAATGGCAAGAGGAAGTTTTCTAGGAAGAATCTACGGTAGGTGTGCTGTTTTGTGTCCCATGGATAATTGAATCAGTGGGCACACGGGTCCTACTGTATGCATTTAGAAAGCACAGAGTTTAGAGAAGGCAGAAGCTGGCCAGAGGAGGGCAACCAAAATGATAAAAGGTCTGGAACATGAGTCAGCAGTGTGATGCAGCAGCTAAAAAAGCCAATGTGATTCTAGGCTACATCAATAGGAGAAATTGCAGAAAGCGCAGGATGAGTCTTTCCTGAATCTTCATTTGTGAAGAAAAGCCAGAGACTGTATAGTGTCTAGATCAAGGGAAGTAACCTTGCCACTCTATTCTGCTTTGGTCAGACCTCACCTGGAATACTGTGTCCAGTTCTGGGAACCACAATTCAAGAAGGATATTGAGAAGCTGGAACATGTCCAGAGGAGGGAGACCAAAATGGTAAAAGGTCTGGAAGCTATGCCACATGAGGAGTGGCTTAGGGGGCTGGGTAAGTTTAGCCTGGAGAAGAGAAGGTTGAGAGGGGACATGATAGCCATGTTTAAATATCTGAAGGGATGTCATACTGAGGATGGAGCAAGCTTGTTTTCTGCTGCTCCAGAGACTAGGGAGCAATGGGTTCAAACTACAGGAAACGAGATTCTACCTAAACACTAGGGACCTGTCTAAACGGTGAAAATAATCCTCTTAGAATTCAATTAGAATCCTGTCTTAATGGGATCCTGCATAATTCCACTGTATTCAAAAGGAGGGGGTCCAAATCCACCATAAACCCCAAGGTAACAGGACTTTCCGTGATATTTTTTAAAAATTCCATGGAGAATGTGCATTAATGATCATTAGGACAGGCAATCACATTCATTTGCATGCCCCAGAAAAGCAGAAGTGGAAAGCTGATTGGTCAGACAGGGGCTTGCTAAGCAGGCAACTGCCTTGGAAGTGCCATCTTGGATTTTTGCTTTAGTGAGGGAGCAATCATGTGACAAAACAGCCTTTTTCTTTTCTTTAAAAAAATTATTTAGGTAGAATATCGCACTATCACACTTTCACACCTTCAATATGCCTTTTTTTAAAAAAAAAATACTGTTTGGTGGTGGTGGCTGGCGAAAATAAAAATGTGAGCCGCGGCCGCCATCTTGAATTGCAGGCATGCCCGTTTGGACAGCAAAAGCAGGTAGCTTCACATGCCTGCAGTTTTGCCAAACACTGTTAGGACAAGGCAATCCTACTTCGAATTTGTGTGAGTACACATCAATTCACATTTCCCCCCCTCGTATAGACGGACCTTACGAAGAACTTCCTGACTGTAAGAGCTTTTCGGCAATGGAATGCACTGCCTCAGAATGAGTCTCCTTCTTTGGAAATTTTTAAACAGAGGCTGGATGGCCATCTTGCCCATGGTCACCCAGTGGGTTTCCATGGCCAAGTGAGATTTGAACCCTGTTCTCCAGATTTGTAGTCTCACCCTCAAACCACTACACCAGCTGGCTCTCACTATTTGAGGGTTGAATGGGTCTACTCTGATTGGGACTAACCAAGGAATGCCAGCCACATGGTTCAATAATATGGAATTCTGGGATCCATAGTTTTGTGAGATATTTAGCCTGCTCTGTTAAAGAGCTCCAGTGCTACAACAAACTACAAATCCCAGGATTTTATATCACTGAGCCATGGCAGTTAAAGCAGTGTCAAACTGGATTATTTCTGCAGTGCAGATGCAGCCTTAGACACAATAAATTTTGCATCCCGTTGATTCTGTTGCGTTGGGAATAGAATTTCTTCACAGAGTCTAGTCCAGAAGCTAAAAAGTTTCCATTATCACTTGAAAGGACTAAATTTGGGAGAAGAAAAAATAGTGGGGAAAATTAAAACCAACAGGAAGGAAATGAAAGGGAATTTTCTTTGCATCCAGTTCACAGAGGCCCTGAAAACCATCTGTTGGCCCCCTAGGGTTGGTTCCGTGCCCAGGTTAAGAACCTGGGAGTCAAGACCCAACCAGTTCGGCCTCCTCAAAGCCAAGGCTCTTGGGCTTTTCACCTGAGCTTGCTGAGTGAGCTTGAGCCATTCATACCCCTTCCCTCTCAGCATCACCTGCTTTACAAAGTGGTTGTGAGGATAAATTTCAACAACTTGTCATGTACAAACAACAACAAAAAGCCACCTTTACAAACAACAGAAAAGCCACCTTCGAACAAAAGATTGTTGTTGTGTGCTTTCAAGTTGTTTCCAATTTATGGTGCCACCTTTGGACAAAAAGATAGTGTCTTTCAAATTGTTTCCAACTTAAGGTGCTTTCACCTTTTATTTATTTATTTTAGAAGCTTACTTTTTTTTAGCAATATTTATTCAGAGGGGGTTTACCTTTGCCTTCCTCTGAGCCTGAGAGAGTGTGATTTGCCCAAAGTCACCCAGTAGGTTTCCATAGCCAAGCAGAGACTTGAACTCTGGTCTTCCAGGGTCGTAGTTCCAACACTCAAACCATTACACCACACTGGCTCAGGCTAAAAAATAAGTCCAACAAATCAACAGGAGTTCTTTTATTATTTGTTGTTACTTACCTTTGACTCTGACTTAACAGCAACCCTATTATAGGATTTTTTGGCAAGCTTTCTTTAGAGGTTTGCCATTGCCTTCCACAATGTAATTTGAACCCTGGTCTCCCAGAGTCCTAACAAACAACTAAAAGGCATGGCACACTGTCTTTTTAAAGCATTAGGGTCCTTTTCTCATTCCAGCCAGTGTAACATATTGAAACATAATCTCCTGTTCCAGTTTTTGACAACCATCATGCAGAGAAGCAGAAGTGGTGTGCTGTGGTTGTCAGTAGGTTGGCTCCATGTGGAGCAGGGAGTATGTTGGAATTCTCATTAGGGTCAGAAAATGCAAGACATAATAATAAATAATAATAATAAATAATAAGACATATACACAAAACATTAACCTTAATCCTAACCACCATAACCCTAGCCCACAATCAACTGGAACTGGGGTGAGAATATACACCACAACTCACTCAATGCATTGTTTAAAAAATCCTGGCACACATGAGTTAAAGGCCAAAGAAATTGATGTTCTTGAGGTCACACGTGGTTGCTCAGAGCTTGAAACATGAATTTCCAAATAAAACCAAAACAAAAAATTGAAAACTTTATGTAGAGTGTGAAAATGAGACTGACACATATATGTGACTTTACCCACAGTGCACACACATGTGGTCAGATGTGCCTATTACTTTGAATGGTCACAGACAAATTGGTTCCATGGGTTAGAAGCAAAAATAAAATAAAAAATATAAAAAAAATCATACACAATGGTGGAGATTGGTCGGGATCTGAACATCATGATTATATCTCTCACTGGAACAGCTTTCAAACTGTAAAAGAAGAAAGATTTTAGATTTTTAACAAGTAAAGAAATGCAGTACTGAATTGCAGAGGTGTACAGATGGAGGGATTGTCTAGATGATGAAAGTACTCCTAATATCATTCAAGGAGAATACCTTTTGTCCCGATGGGATCCAGCATCATTTCACTGTATTCGGAATGAAGGGGGCCAAAAACTCCAACTCCTTTGCGGCTTTTCCCAAAATTTTTAAAGAACTCTGAAGGACATCAGCATTCCTGCTCATTAGTACAACTGATTTGCTTTGCTGCACTTTCGGGATAACAGCAGAAGTGAAAAGCTGATTGGTCAGATGTGCACAGGGGGCGGAGCTTACCACCAAGGCAGCACCCAGAACCACCATTTTGAATTTTCACTGTAGTGATTGTGTGCTGCGGCAATGAAACAGCCTTTTTTTGGACCTGTTTATTTAAGCAGAAGATTGCACTTCCAAATGCAAGTAATTCACTTGCGGCCGCCATCTTGATTCACAAACATGCCCATTTGAACATCAAACGTGTATGACTTCTCATGCCTGCAATCTTGAAAAACAACACGTGGAGACAAATGAAAGCTGCTGCAAATTGGCATTAGTGTGCACCAATCCACATTTTATTGCCTTGTAGAGACAAGCCCTTAATTAAAAGTGGACAGGTTACCTGAAGTATGGAGGCAGGCAACCCAATGATAAAATTGGTATTTGAAATGGAGGCACACATGTCTGTCAACTGTGGTACAAAAAAGAAGATGGAGAAATTGAACGAATTCCCATTTTAGGTTCAATTGCACATTATCCAGAACAATTGGGAAAATTGCTATTGGCCACTGTCTTTTGGAAGGCCAAGCTAAGGCTAGGGTTTGATTCTTGGATATTGTTCATGGTTCTGTCCTTGAAGACAGTTTAGAAATAATAATGGCTGCTAGGCTATTCCAGCTGCCCCCACACACAAACAATTGTGGATGGGTGATGTGGGTTGTTACCCTTGATACGGCATGTTCACTATTGCTGCCACAACTTTTGAATGTTCCTTTTTTTAACTACATCTCCAGAATACCCCAGTCAACATGGCTGGGGGATTGGGGGGGTTCTAGTCCAAAAAGAGGAGCTTTTCTAAGCTCTGGTATAGATGGCAAGTTAAAACCTTTTTATTCACTATGGCTTTTGAAATCAGAGTGCTGTATTATTATTTTAATCTGGTTGTGGTATTTTCTGCTTGATGGTATGTTATGTTTTGTGTATGTTAATAAAACTGTCTACTTCCTTGCATTACCCTTATTCTGATAGGATGGAATATTTATCACTGATGATGCAGAATACAGAACCCTAAATCCAGTTATTAGTCCCAATTAAAGTACTGTAGACCCAATGAATCAATTAGAAGTTTGATAAGTCAGCAATACATTTAATTCTAGATAGGACTCACAATTGGATTTAGGCCAGATTAATGAATAAAATAAAAGGAACCCAACCGAAACCAGACAGAACGACAGAAGGGATGAATAAACAATTACTGTATATTACAGGTGATTTCCATTAATGAAGAAATGGCCCATGTTCAGTTTCAGTGCAGACTGTGCAACCTTGGCAGACAATGCTGGGGGAGGCCTGGTTCACCTCTCTTGCGCCACCTCTGTCTCACCTCAGTTTCAGTTCCAGATTAGTAAAATGAGAAATGAATAAATAAATTGATCCTTGCATTGACCTATCTACTTTTACAGGGATGTTGTAAGCTCTGCCTATAACAAAGTAAAAGTATGCTTTGCATACTTAATAGGGCTATGTAAATGCTAAGCATTTGCATAAGGCAACACGATTAGTCAGATAAGGAAGGGCAGGGCAAGGCAAAGCAGTGAGTTCTCTGTGGTTAAAATGAAATAAAAGATACAGGATGTACCCCTCAGATACAGAACAATGGTTTAAAGGCAACTGTTCATCTTGTGTAGAAAAGAGCTTTTGAATCGATGGAATTGGCATCTGTGTTGATTTATCACAATTCCCATTAATTTAATGGGAACATCCAGGCATGTTGCTACAGGTGGGGGAATGTGAGGCCATTACATAAGAATTCTGCCCCCATGAAATTCTCCTTCAGTCCCCAGTTTTCTAGCATTATAGAGAATAAGACACTGGAAATGGTTTAAAGCTAGAATTCTATTTGCTGTGTTTGCATTTCTTTGGGAACTTTCTCTGCCTGTTTTCTTTGAATAGACTGTATTTCTAGATGCCCAACTGAAGTTTTTAATGACTGTGATGCTACAAATGTGGGGACTAATGGAAAATGTCATTCGGGGGAATTCTTAGTTGGGACAAAATGCTCTCATTTTGCCTCCTTCCTCCCATAGGTACACCCCTGAGTACATCCCTAGTTGGGATTAACTGTTGGGGGTTTAGACCTAAAATTTTGTGCATTGATCTTAAGTGTCTTGCAGAAAGCGCGGGATGAGTCCTTCCTGAATCTTCGTTTGCGAAGAAAAGCCAGAGAGAGATCTTAAGTGTGAGGAATACACTGTACTGATTCTGGAGAATTCAGAATATGTGGGGGGGGGACTGGTCGATTGAGCCGAGAGCTTTCTTGATGTGCAGGGAGAGAATTGGGACAAAAGAATAAGAACCGATACTTGAAACACAAGGAGTTCTATCAAAGGAGATTATCAGACACTCTAAATATGGCATTATCACGATGCCAGGAGATCACTAGAGCTTATTTTTCAGATGACGTCATTCCCCTCTCATTATGCTCCCATTCAACTGTAATTACACCGGTGCTGCTTTTTATTGACAGGCTAAGTTGTCAATAGATCCCCTGTTCTGTTTCTGTAATGGAATGTCCTGCAACTGAAAAGGTGCCCCATTATGCTGGTATGATGCTAGCACCAATGGGAGGTCTGTGCCAGAACACTTCCAGGTGAGATCGGGACATCCAGGTAAGTGACACACTTTTTTTACCCTCCCTGGGTTACTTGTTAAGTTTTAAGTGTGTTTTGGTGCTTAGTGTCCCTTTTACTGTTGTATTTTGCTTTTTATTTTTGAATTCCCCGCGCTCTCATCTTCTTGCGAGAGCAGCCAGGATTTCAATCCAGGAAGTGAAAGGAGCTCTGTCCGAGCTCCATTCACTCCTGAGCTGCCCTGCTAAGGCAACTAGCCGCAATTAACTCCAGCAAACACATGACACAGCCACTTGTGCTCTCCTCCCTTGCAGACATGAGGACTAGAAACTTGTTAATCTTTTGGTAGCCTTGTGTGAGTTGGTAGGTTGCAATCTGCTGTAACCTCACAAGACTGTGGAGAATAAATTTAGTGGGCTGACAGGAATAAAATTCATTTGAAATGTGGTAGAGAAGGGTTCTACAGATACCACTGACTGCTAAAAAAAGAGAGAAATGGGTCTTAGAGCAAATCAAGCCTTAGAATTGAAAAGGACTAAACTGATGCTGTTGTACTTTGGACATATCATTAGATGATGTGACTCATTGGAAAAGCTAATAATGCTCAGTATATTGGAAGGCAATTGGAAAAGAGGGAGAGTGTACTACGGATGGATTGATTCAATCAAAAAAGCCACAACCCTGAATTTGCAAGACCTGAGTTGGGCAACTGATGACCGAGGAGGCTCTTTGAAGTCTCTCATTCATAGGATCACCATAAATCGAAGTCAACTTGACAGCAAAGAATAACAAAATGAAATCTAGAGATTAAGTTGCAACCTTCCAGTGCTAACACTGCTGAATATCTGCAAGCCATTCTGAGCAGCTCTTTTGTAGACAATTTTATTTATTTATTTATTTATTTATTTATTAGACTTCTTTTACCCTTCTAGGTATGGGCATAATTACAGCAAACTTGATGAATATTTAAGTCTGCTCAGAGGTCTCCATCAGAAGTAAAGCTTGAAAGAGTTCCTTTTGAGTTATAATTCTCAGAATTCCCACCAAGTGTGGTCAGGCTCCATGCTAGCTGGGGTGGGGGGAGTCTGGTAGGTGTAGTCTAAAAAAGTAAATTTTCTAGGTCTGCTAGGAGGATCATGCAAATCCAACATTTTTTAAAACATCTGCATACTCTTAAAATCAGAAGTCAATTAATTAGGAGTCAATGCTATTGAGTCTAATGGCTATTTTCTAGCTGGGACCACAAATGTTTCATCCTTTCTTTTCTTTTCCCCAACACTCCTGGCAATCTTCTAGCATCTGAGCCTTCCATCTTGAGGGCATGGCCACTTCTCTACTGAAAAATAAATAAATAAAATTGCAGGTGTTTCTTTCTAAGAGTTTTTTTTTTTAATGACTGAGCATGAACCATACAGAAAACTTTAAAATAAAATCATCATAGAGTTAAGACATTCTAGTAAGCAACTGAATAGAATATGGCATTGTATTTTACATTCTGTCTCTGGAAGAGGAAGCTGATGATTTCAGATAACCTTGAAATATGCTCCCCTCCCCTCCCCTCCAGAACTGCAGTTGGATCCTAGGAAAGTTATCTTTCATTCAGTTATTCATCAGATACAGTTCAGAGCCTCTGCCTGCTAAAATAAATGAGTAAGAACAAGTCAGCACAACTGGCACCTTGATGTTGTCTTTACCTATAGACATTTTAAAATGCTGCCTTTTGTTGCTAACACCTCACAGCTGCTTTAAAAAAATGTGATTATGGATTACTGACCTACTTTATGAATAATCTTTGCCATCAGTGTTTTAGCTGTGTATTTTATTGTATTGTATTTGGTCATCTGTGGAATTCCAATGGTAAGACAGGATGCAAGCACTTGAAATAAATATGTAAATTTATAACTCCAGGTATTCTTGATGTTGCACATGAATTTTATGAACTCACCAGGAGAACAGAATTACCTGCATTGGCCTCAGGCCAGGAAAGATGACTCGGTTAACACCCTTATGCTTGCAAAAAAGAGTTATTGGGTCATTAACAACCATAAGAAGACAGGATGTAAGCGCACAAAATCACATTATGGCATTACTTCACATTGCACAAGCTTGTCATATTACTAAAATGTTTCCCTCCCCTATCTGAGAAATAAGGATTTCTCTCTTAATGCCAGAATCTGAGAAATAAGGATTTATCTCCTAATACCTGTAATTTGAGAAATAAGGATTTGTCTCATAATGCCTGTATCTGAGAAATAAGGATGTCTGTTTAATGAGAAAATCTCTGCCGACTTTTAAAAAAAGGTGCTAGAAGTGGGGAAATCATGATAAAAATGGGATCCCGTATATTAGTTCTTGACTGCTTTTATAAAATAGGAGTGGGGACATGGTGGGATAATTAAGAAATATTATGAAATATTATGTCTTAATTCATCAAGCTAATTAAGGGCTTGTCTACACTAGTTAGAATACTCCCATGTTCCAGTTGGAGTATTCCAGCACCAGGCCCACGGCATTTCCCCCCACCATTACCTGCCCTTCCATTGCAGCAATGGAGGGGTGTCCTTATACCTGCAGCCTATGAGCAAATTGGTGTTTCTCTTCCACATGCTAGTAGCATTTTTGAGGTCAGGAATGAGGCACTCAGCTGTGGTCATATGGCTGGGCACCTCGCAGTGACTTCAACAGATGTGACGCACATGACCCAGCTGGGAAATAGTTGCACCAGGCATTGCATGGCCTGTGCATTTGGACACACACCTTCATTGTGGCAACAGAACTCACCATTTTCTCCATAAAATACACAACAAACTGTGAGGTTTTTCTACCATGTTTCCACTCTGTTTTTAGGGGTATTTGCCCTGGATTCTCATCAGAATTGCCCGGATGTCATCTGGACAGTTTGGACTAGAAACAGGGCAAAACCCCTGCATTGTTTGGACTGCTGTCTGCAGGAGTGGGGAGAGGCTGTTTAATTTGCCCCATCTAGACAAGTCCTAAGACTCAATTTGCAGGTTGTCTATCAGACTGATAGCTACTAAAAACGTGACTCCCATTTCAGTAAAACTGTGACTCCATTCCAGGATTTAATCCAAATGGTAAAGGAACTATCCTGGGGTGCAAAAGCTATTTAGAAGATAGGGTTCTGCAAACCAAATAGCTGCTTTAAAATTCAAGTTAAAAGCTGGAGTGGATTCACTTTCCCATTGACTTCAAGGCCACCAGCTACCACTATTGGCTTCCATGGGACTCTGCACTGCAGTGGTAAAATAAAACTTATCAATCATGTGTTTGGGTTATCATCCAAATGAAATGGTGGTATCTCTTGCCAAAGGCAGTGGTCATAGAGGAAAAGTGTGCTTTTGAACTATATAATGCCCAGAATCCCTATGTTGTGGGAAGGGGGGTTCTGGGAGATGTAGTCCCCCAAATTAACTTGTCTAAGTTCTGAGGATCCTTGGGAAGATCAGAAGCTGTAAGATGTCTCTCTCTGGCTTTTCTTCACAAACGAAGATTCAGGAAGGACTCATCCCGCACTTTCTGCAAGCGCGATGATGACTAAAAAGGCCAATCCGAGATAAACAAGTCCGGTTGTAGAAAGCACAGCAGAAGGTCTCCTTGGGTGATGTTTCCAGGTTGTGATTCTTTCTGTGTTGTTGTTTCTCTTCAAGACTTGTTCGGCATGAGTTCTCAAATAAGGCTGCAGCATTGTGGATACTGCGTCTCCATGCCTCCCGATGTGAGGCCAGGGTGGACCATTGTTGGTGATCAATTTGGCCGAGCCTGAGATGTTTCAGGGAGTCCTTGTATCGCTTTTTTGGAGCGCCCCTCTTATGCTGACCCGTGGCAAGTTCACCGCAGAGTAGTATTTTTGGGAGGCCATGGTCCTCCATCCTAGAAATGTGTCCTTCCCAGTGCAGCTTTGTTCTCAATATCATGGCCTCAATGCTGGTGATCCCTGCTTGCTCAAGGACAGCAACATTCGTCACATAGTCAGTCCAGTGTATATTTAGGATTGTGCGTAGACAGCGCTGATGAAAGTGTTCGAGGAGTCATAAGTGGTGGCGATAGGTGACCCATGTTTCAGATCCATAAAGGAGAATAGACAGTATGATGGCTCTATACACACTGATTTTTGTGCTTTGCCTCAGGTGTTTATTACTCCAGACTCTTTTGTAAAGTCTTCCAAATGCACTATATGCCTTTGCAAATCTGTGATCGATCTCTTTGTCAGTCTTGGCATCTGAGGAGATGATGCTTCCCAGGTAGGTGAACTGCTGAACGGACTTAAGCACAGATTAGAAGCTGTAAAAATAATGATATGATTCATAACAGCCATTGCCAGAGCTGTATCAGTCAAGGTTTGACCCTTTGCTGAGGCTTTGTTGTCATTGTTATGTGCCATTTTTTTGGACTTATAGCGACCCTAAGGCAAACATATCACAGTGATTTCTTGGCAAGATTTATTCAGAGGAAGTTTGCCTTTGTCTCTCTCTCTAAGGCTGAAAGAGTATGACTTGCCCAAGGTTTCCCACTGGGTTTCCATGGCTGAGCAGCATTTGAATCCTAGACTCCAGAGTCATCGCCTAACACTCAAGCCACTATGCTGCATTGGTTCACATTTGCTGATCCTTGCGTGTGTGTATGTGCCTTCAAGTCACCTGTCAACTAATGGTGACCCCATGAATTTTATCAGGTTTTCTTGGGCAAAGAAAACTTGTAGGGATTTTGCCAGTCCCTTCCTCTGAGGTATAGCCTATAACACCTGGTATTAATTTGCAGTCTCCCATCCAAATACTAACCACAGCTGACCCTGCTTAGTTTCCAAGATCATAAAGGATCTTTGGTCAGACCTCACTTGGAATACTGTGTCCAGTTCTGGGAACCACAGTTCCAGAAAGATATTGACAAGCTGGAATGTGTCCGGAGGAGGGCAACTAAAATGGTGGGAGATCTGGAAGCCATGCCCTACGAGGAGTGGCTGAGGCAGATGGTTATGTTTAGCCTGGAGAAGAGAAGGTTAAGAGGTGACATGATAGCCATGTTTAAATATTTGAAGAGATGTCATACTGAGGATGGAGCAAGCTTGTTTTCTGCGGCTCCAGAGACAAGGACACAGAGCAATGAGTTCAAATTACAGGAAAAGAGATTCCAGCTAACTGTTAGGAGGAACTTCCTGATAGCAAGAGCTGTTTGGCAGTGGAATGTTTTGCCTTGTAGTGTGGTAGAGTCTCCTTCTTTGGAGGTGTTTAAACAGAGGCTGGATGGCCACCTGTCAGGAGTACTTTGATTGTGTTTTCCTGCAGGGCAGGGGGTCTGACTAGATGGCCCTTGTGGTCTCTTCCAACTCTATGATTCCATGATTCTATGAGGATCTGGTGCCTTTAGGGTATTTAGGCTACTTTTTCAAAGACTTGAGTCTGCTCAAATGTAGGCTGGATCTGACGTGGTTTTGAAGCAAGGGCAAAAGATTCCTATGGCATGGTTTTACTTCAAGTTGGGATAAGGGCCTGAGAAAGTCAATTGTTCACTCAGAGAAAACCAACTTGTGGTCATTGGATCTCTGATCAGGAGCTTTAAACATTACCAATATGACATGGAGTCCAACCACACAAAATTGTGTGTGTGTGTTTCTCACTATATCAATAATATATAAATTGGGCTCCCTGTTCACACCTAGGTGCAGGCACACACACACACACACACACGCATGTAAACAGACACAAACCAGTGAGGCTGCCTTTGCTTTGGAGTCCTGCAAGCCTCTCCTCTTGAGCCAGCATTTGTAAAATGATATTTCTATATTTACTTAAACATCTATTTAAAGAGGAATCCTTCATAATTACTCACCCACAGATAGATGACACTGTTTTGGCTGTGTTTATTTAGTTTCTATTAGTGATTGGCAAAATGTCTACTGTGGCCTTAAAGCAGATCTAGATGAATGACCCCTTGATCATAAAATAAAGTATGCTGCTTTCCCCCCTCAAGTCCTTGTGGGAAATGGCATTCAGAAGGACATCTATCAATGTCTACTCCTATCATTTCGAGATAAAAATACAAAAATCCAATAATTTCTAATGGGTATGGTTTAAGTAATTCTCAAATGGATTCTGTGGCATTTCAAGTACCCTGCAACTTTGGGGAGGGGGTCGTTGCAAACTGCAAAGGAATTATATATACCCAGAGCCGATCTTACTGTTAGGCAGAGTGAAGCAGCTGCCTCAGGCAGCAGATTTGAGGTGTCATCAAAGGGTAGCAAAGTCAGTTATTTACATTGTTGTTACAGTATTTATAAGACTAGAAATGAGGAGAGGCACTTGTGAGGTTTCGTGTGCCAAAATAACTTGGATGGCTTTGGATACTATGCTCCCAGACATTTGGGGGGGAGGGTGAGGGGGGAGGTGTAATTTATGGCTGCTCCTCAGGCAGCAAAATGTCTTGGGGCAGCCCTCTATGTAGATGTTCATTCTAGGCACAATCCTATAAGTGTCTATTCAAAAGAAAGTCCCATTGGCCTGGATCCTATTGTGAGTCCCAGTTAGAGCAAACAAACTGGATCAAGTAGCAGACTAATTTAATCCACAAGTTTTATCTTTACTTATTTAACAATTCAGTGGGTCTACTTTGGTTGGGCCAAACCAGCAGGATTCAGGTTCTTGTGTGTAATGAGGCTTACACTCAGCCTTCCATCCTTTCGTAGGTCGGTAAAATGAGTACCTGGCTTGTGGGGGCAATTAGCTAACACACATTGGAAACTGCTTAATCCAATATAGATGTGTAAACTGCTATTGCTTAAAACAATTTGTAAGCCGCTCTGATAGCCTTGTGGCTGAAGAGCAGAGTTAGTATAAATAAATAAATAAATAAATAAATAAATATTAAAAAATACACCCAGATAAATGACAGAAGACTCCGGCCTAAGTGATCTTATCTATGCATCCTCAGTGAAGTGAGTTCATATATGTGTGTGCCTTCAAGTTGCCTGTGGACTTATGGGGACCCCATGAATTTCACAGGGTTTTATTAGGCAAGGAATACTCAAAGGCTTGTTTATAGGAAGGGAAAAGAAGCTGATTGCTCTGCAGTAATGACAATTTGCAGCAGATGTGATTTGTCAATTTCCCCCCCTCCCCAGGCATAAGCTTCATGTTTCTGCGGATCCAGATGGCAGCTGCGAATGAATTATTCACATTTTTACCTGCCTCAATTTGTCGCCGCCTAACTTTAAAAAACACAGACTATTTCCAAAGTGCAATAGAATGGTATTTTGCCTTTTTAAAAAAAGGGGGAATTTTTTTTTTAGCTTGCTTGCTGAGATGAAAATCCAACATGGTTGCTCTGGGCCCTTGCCTTGTTAGCAAGCCCCACCTCCTGTGCTCATCTGGATCAGAAAGCAAATAAATTTGTGTTGTCTGTTCCAATGAGCAGGGATGCACATCTCCGCCGCTGATTTTTTAAAACTCTGGGAAAAGCCGTGAAGGCTTTTCCTTCTGAGTTTTTGGTGTTTTTGTCCCCCTGCTTCCAAATACAGCAGAACGATGCAGGATGCCATTAAGACGGCTCGTATTTTCCTTGCATTCCATTAGAAGTATTTTTGCCATTAAGACAACCCCTCAGAGGGGTTTTTGCCATTTCCTTCCTCTGAAATATAGCCTACAGTATACAAGGCCCATATTTAACATAGTAGGATAACTCCCACTTCTCATTACTTTTTTACATTGTTGGAAGTACATACAAGTCACTTGAATTTACCACAGATATGTGAAATTGTGTATAATAGCAAACTGCCATAGAATCCTGCTGGAGGACCTAAAAAATGCCCAGTGAGGACACCTCTCTAGGCATCTGGCATGACTCTGTGGTCAACATCCGGTAGAGAACCTCCCAATGTCTAGAGAGACCACCTCCAGAACAACTGTATGGTCCTCTAGATGCCTAGAGAGATCTTTTCCTCAGTCACGGATACGTGAAACCACAGGTACTGATTTCGCATAAATGGGGGGGGGGAACCTATAGATATGACCAATCACAATGGTAATTATTAGCAGCCACTAGAATTAGTAGAGTACCATAACTTGGTTTGTTGATCAAAATGTGTGTAAGTTGTACATAATGTTTGGGGTTTTCAAAGGGAACTACAGGCACATCACAGTTAGCAAAAGCTCCTTACAGTGAAATTGCTTTTTACAAAGGCTTTTTATGCCCAGCCAGTCCCCCTTACTCCTTGTCCTCTGGGCTTGACTAGACGGGCAATTTATAGCATCTTGCCCTGGTGTTCTGCCCCGGGGCAAAGTCAGGGGAAGACTGTTAAAGCCTGTTAAACTGTTACAGCAAAATGCCCAGGAGAAACTACTGCACTGAGAAAGAAACAGATTGGGCCCCATGAAACTGCAGGAGGCCATGCTGCCATGCTGACCCATTACTGCAGCTACAGTCTATGTCACACCTTCCACGCCTGGTCATGTACAGGGGGCTTTGACCATGTTCTGCAGGACTGCTTCTTGGCTTCAGAGAGTGTAACGCAGATGGAAGCAGCAGCGGCTGCAGGGACGGGACGGCATGCCGGTATGGACTCCATATCATTTAATGCCGGTAATGGGGAAACAATGGGCCTGAGCTAGGGGTAGAATACGCTGGCAGGGAGCTGGCCTATTCTGCCTATGTAGATGAAGCCTCTGTCTAGCTGGACATTTTTTTAGCAGTATCATCAATGGGGGAGGGCTGGAGGAACACAGGGCTTGTCTATATTGGGGGGAAACGTGGATTGATGCGCACTGGCGCTAATTCTCAGCAGCTTCTATTTGTCTCAACTATTTTTTTACCAAGATTGCAGGCATGCAAAGCTATCCATTTTCACTGTTCCAAAAGGTATGCCTGCAAATCAAGATGATGGGTGCAAGGGAATTACTTGTGTTTTTATTGTCATAAGTTGCCGCTGCTGCACAGTATTGTTTAAAAGCATATCTAAGGTGCAACGGTACAATATTCTGCCTAAATAAATAGGAAAAAAAGGCGAAAGGCTGTTTCGTCGCCTCAGCACACGATCGCTACAGCAAAAATTCAACAGGGCAGTTCCGGGCACTTGCCTTGTTAGTCTATGGCACACATCTGACCAATCAGCTTTCCACTTCCGCCCTTATCGGGAATGCTAATGAATGTGAATCAGATTGTCCCAACGAGCAGGGATGTGCATTCCCTGCAGAACTTTAAAGATAAATTGTATTCTCCTCAAATTCTTTGAGGAGTATCTTCACTGTTTAGACAACCCCAAAGTCACTCTCCATCTGGGACCCTGTTCCCTTGGCTGGAGTTGTAGCTGGGATGGGTCACTCATTGATCTCCTGAATTCAACCACAGCTGTTTTGGTGGGTGGAGGTTTTGGACAGTGTTCAAGGGGCTAGTGAATCGCTCCTTGTACACCACTGAAAAGAAGAGAAAGGTGCGAGTAATCCCAAATTACCAACATGATTGTGCCTCAACAGGAGTGTGATGATGGGACAAGGAGACAAAAGGATCTAATTTCCTGGGTATGCAAAAAGGAAAGGTAGCTGTGGCATCCATAAGAAAAAGGTCAGAATCCATATTAGTTTAAATATAATTGTTAGGCCAAACAAAAGGGTGTGATAATATGTGAAAGCATTTGCGATCTCCAGTCATACCCTCCATCTATTCAGGAAGTCTCAATTAATCCTCTGTTGTCCCACTTTTTCACCTGCTTTTAAAATGGCCCAGTTATTCTCTCTTCTCCCCACTTTCCCTCTTTCTCTTCAGCTTACTTCAGTTGCTATAAACTGAGTTGAATGTGCAAATTAATCAATCAATTAATTCAGTATGTGGAAAGGAGAGGAGGGGGGAATGGAGCCTTGCTCTTCCCAGTATTAATTTGTACTCAATTAACTTATGGGAAAGTAGTGATCAGAATCCTGCCCTTCCCAGTAGGCTCAAGCAAAAGCAAACTGCTGTACCCTCTCCTGGCTTGTCTCCTCTGCCTCATTAAATAGCTTTTGCCATCTTGACCATACACGCTCATGCTTCCCACTTCTGAAAGAAACTGGAGGGATTTCACAAAAGAGCATTCAGTTCTCTAATGGGGGCAATTTTAGAGGCGGGGGCTTGCCTTTTAAAAAGACTTATATGAACATCTTTTTTTTCATGATAGGAAGTGAGCATCCAGATACTTCCCGTTTTGAAGAAAGGCCTAAAATGGGCCTAAAAATGTGACTCCCCTGAAAATGCCCCCAATTGCAACAAAATGGTCAATAGCACCCCCTGGGGGATTTGGAAGGCACTATTGGCCATAGATTTTCCTTGTCCCCCCCCCCCTGGACTGTGAGGCCATGTTCTGGAAGAGTTTATTCCTGACGTTTCACCTGCATCTGTGGCTGGCATCTCCAGAGAATGGTTGGGTAGGAGTGTGGTGGAGGACTATATACTGTGAACCCCTATTGGGGAGGATATGTAAATTTATGTAGAGAAGCTATTGAAATCCACAAACACCTGGACAACTTCAACAGGAAAGAAGAAAGAAGAAGCCCTAAAAGTAAACAAAACCTGGATTCCAGTCCTGAAAAACACTAAAATCAAAACTCAACACTCGCAAATGAATTCCACCCAGGGACAGGGGGATTTCCAGCAGATAATGGACCATCAACCAACCATTAGGCAAACAGACACTAATCCTCCTTGCATATCTACACCCAGAAACTAACCATTCAAATACACAATTTACATATCCTCCCCAACAGGGGTTCACAGTATATAAACCCCACACACATTCTTACCCAACCATTCTCTGAAGATACCAGCCACAGATGCAGGCGAAATGTCAGAAATAAACTCTTCCAGGACATGGCCTCACCACCCGGAAAAAACCAAGGAAAATCTATGGATGCCAGCTGTGAAAGCCTTCGACTTCACACTTTTGGCCACTTTGTCTCCCCCCTCCTTCTGTCTCCTTCCTCAGGTTTAAGGGAACACACCCTGTGGACTACACTTTGCCCAGAACTAGAACTCTATAATAGATGTTAAACTAGGTTGTCTAAAAAGTTAACTTAAACTGAATTGGGTAACTTTCACTTGGTGGAGAGGATGAAGTGAAATAGAATAAGGTCCCAGCTTTAGGAGGTATTCAATTATCTCCCACCAGTGCGGGATCATGCTGTTGAATGACTGAATTTTGTATTCTTCAAGTCTCCACAGAAACCAAAAATAGCCAAAGAGGCCCAACTGGACTTATATTTACTTTTCATAAGGAGATGGAGCATGCTAGGAAGGATCATGAGGAACTGCCTGAAAACCAAATGAATTGATTTGGTTTACTAAACAAAGATCTCAAAGAGATCTACCATTCTTACATTAAAAGGTGTAGGTGGATGTTCTTGGAGATTTCACACACACACACCCAACTGTCCTAATTTGGCAGAGGAAGTCCAAGTTAATCCTCTGCCATCCCACTTTTTTAGATGCTTTTGAAATGTCTCTCTTCCTCCCACTTTTCCCCTTAGTCCTCAGCTTACTTCAATTACTGCAAACTGAGTACCGCTTGCAAAAGTAATTTAGCACTCAATTAACCCAGGAAGGATGGGGGGGGAGAGATTAGTGGTCAGAATCTTCCCAGCAGGCTCAAGCAAAAGCAAACTGCAGCATCCCCTCCTAGCTTGTGTGTTTTTCCTCATTCATATCTTTTGCCATCTGGACCACATTTTGATGTTGCTTGGCCGCATGATTCCTAGTGTTCATCAGATAAATCTTGGAGCATATCAGATTTATAAACAACAATACCATACTACCCTGAATATACCTGAACACCTCTGACTTCAAAAGCTAAGCAAAGTTAGCCCCGGTTCCATTAGGTTGATAGAAGATCTCGGTCTACAACAATATTTTTTAAAGAAAAATATCCCTAAGTTGTTCTTGGAGGTGTGTGAGCAGGGAATTGGCCCATCTTTGGTCCCATCTTCAAAAGAAACAGCAGGGCATCCAAATTCAAAAGCCTGTTCTGAAAAACTTATACTCAGATAGGAGGGTTGGGTTTTTTGGTGTGTGTGGGGGTACAGTTGTCCCTCTGTATCCATGGATTTGGTAGCCACAGGTTTAAGTATTCACGGCTTGAAAACATTCTTTAAAAAATAATAATCCAAAAAGCAAATCTTGATTATGCCATCTTATATAAGGGACACCATTTTGCTATGCCATTGCATATAATGGGACTTGAGTATTCATGGATTTTGCTATCCACAGGGGTCCTGGAACCAAACCCCAGCAAATATGAAGGGACAGCTGTATTTGGTCCGCCAGGCTTCGAATATGTTAATCAGCACCTTGAATTGGGTTCAAGTAGTAAACAGGGAGCCATTGTAAATTCCTCAGAACTGAAGTAACATATGGTTCAATTGAAACTAACCAGTCAGAATCCTACCTGCCAAATTCTGCACAAGTTGAAGCATCTTTTCATGGGCAGCTCCATGTTCAACATATTACTGTAATCAAACCTGGATGTTATTAGTGCATGAATCACAATGGCATGGCAGCCTCTATCCAGGAAATGACACAGTTGGCAAACCAATTTAGTTCTTGGGCATCTAGAAATTAAAGCACTCCTCACCCCCAACATAAAAGGTTTGTAGGCACCAGCGCCTCATGTTCTTTCTGAGGGGCACTTTACTCCATCATAGAAGAGGAACTCTCCCCAAGATCCTAGGCTATTCCTTCTTGTTGTTGTTGTTGTTGTTGTTAAGTGCCGACAATTAGGCTTCAACGTATGGCAACCCTATGAATGAGAGACCTCCAAGTCACCCTACCATCAACAGCTCAGGTCTTGCAGACTCAGGGCCGTGGTCTCCTTGATTGAGGCTATCCACATGTAAGATGGTCTTCCTCTTTTCCTACAGCCATCTTCCTTAGCAAGTATTATTGTCTTTTCTAGTGAGTCATGTCTTCTCATGATATGGCCAAAGTAGGACAGTCTGTTTAGTCATCTTGGCTTCTAGGGAGAGTTCAGGCTTGATTTTTTCTCGAATTTGTCTTTTTAGCAGTCCAGAGTATCCGTAGAACTCATCTCTAGCACCACATTTCAAATTAGTCAATTTTCTTCCTATCAGCTCTCTTCACTGTTCAGCTTTCACAACCATATATAGAAATAGGAAATATGATGGTATGGACAATTCTAACTTTAGTATTCAGTGATGTATCATTATTTACACTTTGAGATCTTGTGTAGTTTCTTCATAACTGCTGTTCCAAGTCCTAGTCTTCTTCTGATATTTTGACTGTGATCTCCATTATAATTAATGACTGAGCCAAGGTATATAAAACCTTGAACTATTTCAGTGTCTTCATCATCTACTTTAAATTTGTGTAAATCCATGTGGTGGTCCTGTAAAGCAACAAAATAAATTTGGATCAACATACACAATTTAATAAGAAAGAAAATAAAAATAAATTTTAGACTAAAACCAGAACTATGTCTGTTAAATATTGCTGATACAGATTTTCCTAAGGAATTCAGAACTATAATGCTTTACATGACCACCACAGCAAGGATTAGTTACGCAAAATATTGGAAACAGAAAATTACTCCAAATACTGAGGAATGGATGTTCAAATTACTGGAAATGGCATGAATGGTTAAACTTACGTGTTGCATCAAACACCAATCAATAGATACATTTAGAAAGGAATGGAAAAATCTAATTGAATTTTGGAAAACGGAATGGAATGAATATGCTGTAATATGGTTAATGGATTAATCTTAGATGTTAGTGGAAGCTAGGAAGGAAAATAGGAAAATCTTGGGGAAAATCCTTTCTTGGAGATTCAGGAAATTTATGTAACTTAATATATAATGAATGTCTTTAAAGGCTCTGCATCAAAATTTTTCTGTGTAGAAAATGTTTAAACTGATAAATAAGAAAGTCAAATTGGATGTGAAAGCAAGTTCAAACACAGATGAGAAGGAAGTTGATTGTATATATTTTTAATTTATATGGAAACTTGTACTTTTAAAATATAATAATAAAAAATAAATAAATTTGTGTAAATCATTATGTTTGTTTCCTTAATGTTCAACTGTAAACCAGCCTTTCTTCCTTTACTTTCTTCAGTAATTGTTCCAAGTCTTTGCTATTTCTGCTAATAGTATAGTGTCATCTGTATATCTTAAATTGTTGATGTTTCTTCTTCCAATTTTCATGCCTCCTTCCTCTGAATCTAATCCTGCTTTACATATGATATCTTCAACATACAAGTTAAACAGATAGGGTGATAAAATGCAGCCTTGTGTGACCCCCTTGCCAATTGGAAACCATTCTGTTTCTCTGTATTCTGCCCTAACAATAGCCTCTTGTCCCAAGTATAGGTTATGCATCAGGACAATCAACGGTGGTGGCACACCTGTTTCTTTAAGAGTGACCCATAGTTTTTAATGATCTATACAATCAAAGGCTTTGCTATAATCTATAAAGCACATGTTGATTTTCTTTTGAAATTCTTTGGTGTGCTCCATTTTTTCAATGTATCTTTGCAATATGATCCCTAGTGCCTCTTCCTTTCCTGAACCCAGCTGGACACCTGCCATTTCTTGTTCTATATAGGGTAAAAGTCTTAGTTGTAGAATTTTGAGTACCACTTTGCTTGCACGGGAAATTATTGCCATGGTCTGGTGGCTGCTGCACTCCCTGAACTCCCCAGCATCTGTAGGAAGAATAATAAATACGGTAGCACCCCCGTATCCGCTTATTCGCCAATCGTGGATTCAATTATCCATGGTTGGTGATGTTGGGGGGAAAGAGAGGGGGAGGAGGGATCTCACTTGCCCCATCCCTTCCCCCAGGAGAGCTCTGGTCACTGCAAGGGTGATCGCGGGGTCAAAGGGGAAAGGAAGAGGAAGGAGCAATCTCACCTGCTCCGCCCCTTCCTCCGGGAGAGCTCCAGTCACCACTGCAGCAATTGCAGGGGTTGAAGAGGGAAGGGAGAAGTGGGAGGGATCTTGCCTGTCCTGTCCTTTCTCCCAGGACACCTCCTGTCACCACGGCGGCAATCACAGGAGTGAAGGGGGAAGGGAGGGGTGGGAGAGAGGGATCTTGCCTGTCCTGTCCCTTCTCGCGGAACAGCTCCTGTTGCCGCTGTGGCAATTGCAGGGGCGAAGGGAGAAGGGGGGAGGGATCTTGCCTCCCCACTTCCTCCAGGAGGCTCCTGCAGCAGCAGCAGGGTGGTGGATGGCATTTGCTATTATCCACAGATTTCACCATCCACAGTGTGGCCCGGATCCAATCCCCCGCAGATACGGGGGACTACTGTATTAGCCTGTGGAAGAAATCAGCTTAGGCAAGAATATGTGCATCCCTAACAAAAGACATAAAGTATAAAGTGCTTTACAGATTGCTTAGAACAATTGAGTGACAGCAGTCTGGACTGTATCACTTCAGACTAAGGGTAAGGGATCATATTTCTAATTGTTCTTACATGATGATGATGATGATGATGGAGAACAATAAGAGGTATATGTAAATGTGAGTGTGTCCTTTAAATCTGCTTTTAATTCAGTTGTTTTAATATGCTAATATATTGTATCTCCATTTATGTTTATTTATTCAAATGTTTATAACCTAGCTTTCAGGGCAACACACAAGTAAAACAATGCAGACATATCTCAGTTAACAAAGTCTCTGACAAAGAAGATCCTTTTTACAAAGTCTTTTAATGCTTATACAGTACCCATTTTCCCCCTTGTCTTCTGTCTAGCTGGATTTTTTTTTTTTATTTTGGCAGCATCAGCACTGGGAGGATATCAAAGGAGGCCTGAAGAAACAGATTAAGGCCTTATCTACATGGGCAATTTACTCCAGCTTTCCCCTGTCTGAGAGCCCCGTGGTCCATACAACACAGAGCATTTGACCTGGCCTACCCCAGGCAGTCCTTGTGATCTATGGAGCAGAAATGGGGCTCAGATGGGGGCAAGCCAGGGTAGGGCCCAACATGGCATTCTAAAATAATACCCACTTTACTCCACTGCCACCAGGAATAAACAGAGCAGGCCCCGCATGTCCACAGGAGACCATCCTGACATTGCTCCAGCGGCTGGTCGCCCTTACCCTTCCGGGTCTGGGTTCTTTCTGCCTCTGCTACCAAATTTACTATTAAAGAAATAATGCCCAGGAACACATCGACTTTGTTAACTGAGGTATAGCTATATAAACAATTTTAAACAATTCCAGGTTTAAAACAATAAAATAATTTAAAGAGGAAAAAACAAGTTAACATTTAAAAATGTTTAAAGGCTGAAATGGTTAAAATGATGTACATGTACATTTGAAAAGCAAATGAAGGCCCAAAGGCCTTAATAAAAAGCTATGGGCGGCATCCTGTTGGCCTTTCATGTGCACATAAGTTCCCTTATGAGAGCCAGTGTGGTGTAGTGGTTTGAGTGTTGGACTAGGACTCTGGGTGTCAGGATCAGTCCTTGATGATGCCTAATCCTGCCATTTTTAATTATTTGTCTGTAAACTTGATACTCAGCGGGTTTTATTTTTCTGCTAACAAGTATTCTTTGCCAACTGTGGAGGGAGGTGATAAAAGTTTTGGCTGGTTTGGGGAAAGATAAGGATGCAGTTGCAAAAGTGGCTTGGGAAAAGGAGGCTGGCCAGTGCAAAGGATGTTGTGTCAGGGGATGATGGTTAGCCAATGGTATTGGAGCCCACCAGATTTTACAGATTGTAATATGCTTTTAATATTATGCGTAGTCCTTAAGTGTCAATTCTCAGCAGCAACCTTGTATGGTATGCTTCTTGGACATCTGACAATAAAGTTTTCTGATGAACTCTGAGACGGCTGTTCACTGAATCTGGGAATGCAAGTACATGACACGGAGAGACCAGGATTCAAATCCCTGCTCGGCCATGGAAACCTACTGGGTGACTTTGGGCAAGTCACTGTCTCTCAGAGGAAGGCAATGCCAAGGCCCATCTGAACAGATCTTGCCAAGAAAACCCTGTAATAGGATCGCAACTTGAAGCCACATTACAACAAAGCTCCCTTATGCACATTGTTGCACTTTTTTGCCATGCAATAAAGTTCATATTCAGTTTGCGTTTGTGTAAGCAAAATTCCACAAGCATATCTGTTGCCCATTCTGTTGTGCATTCTTGGAGGATGGGTAAGGATTCATCAGTGCCTTCAGTGTACCACTTGACTCACCAGGATTATGGAAACAGCAAGCACATTTGCAGATGTGCAATCGATTGCACAATGTTGCTATTCAGCAGAAGGGTGGTATAGTGCAGCCAGTACCTAACTACGCATGGTTTACACTATGCAAGCATGTTGCAGGATCTCAGCTCATGTTTTGACTTGAAGGAAACCATTGTCAGCACTCGTTGGACCTCCAAGTGTTGCCACAGCAAAGAAGAACCTCTCCCATGTCCTCCCACAAAGTATTGCTCCCACTGGTGGGACACAGAAGACTCCACTAGCAGATTTCAGTCTTCAGAGAGGCATAAACAGGGAGAGGCACTCCTTGATATATCAAGAGCCATGGCATTTAGGGCTGTGAATGTCACTACCAGTCCTCAGAATTCAAACCAGAAGCAAATTGGAAGCCAGTGAAGCTTTTTTAAAGACTGTTATACATTGGTAGTACAAAAACTCCGTTTTTAGTTGCATTTGGCTTTTAAAAATCTAAACTATGAGTCCCATTGGGTCCCAGCACTGGAAGAGGAGGGAATATTAATCAATCAATTCAATAAATAAATATTTTATATACCATTATTTGAGCCAGTGTGATATAGTAGTTTGTGTCTTAGACTACGATTCTGGGCCTCCATTCCTACTACACAATTATAGTGCCATGATTCCAGTTTAACTGCCATGGTTCCATCCTATGGAATCTGGGATTTGTAGTAATTTGGTGAGACACTATATCACTCTGGCTGAGTGATATGTACATGTCCCTCCTTAAACTGCAAATCCCAGGATTCCATAGGCTGGAGCCATGGCAGTTAAGGTGGAGTAACACTATAATTGTGCTGTGTGAATGGGCTCTGGGAGACCAGGGTCTTCTCTAGATGGGCAATTTACCCTGGCTTCCCCTCGTTTTGGAGACCTGCAGTCCAAACGACACAGGACTCCTGCTGTGTTTTGCCTCTGAGCAGTCCTGACAACACCTGAGGCACACCTGGGGAAAAGCTGGGTGAAGCATTTTAATAAAACACCCAAGAAAATCCATGTTATGCGTATTATGCCCAGAACTGGACACAGTATTCCAGGTGAGGTCTGACCAAAGTAAAATAGAGTGGCACTACTACTTTCCATGAACTAGACACTATGGAGATTATCAGACGCATTAAAAGTGGCATTACACGAACGCCAGGAGATCGCAAAGGGTCTCCCTTTCAGACGACATTGTTTCCCCCTCTTTAAACACCTGTTCTTCTGCTGTTCCTCCAGCGCTGCTTTTTATTGATGGGATAAACCGTCAATAGACCCCCCATTCTGTTCTTGTCACGGATGTTCCTGTGAGCGAAAAGGTGCCCCGTTATGCTGGCGAGATCCCAGTGTCAATGGGAGGTCCCTGCCAGAACACTTCCAGGTGAGATCAGGACATCCAGGTTAAGTGACTTTTTATGACCCACCCTGGGTTACTTCTACCTTCGAAAGTATGTTTTTGTGCTTGCTGTCATTTTTTCCGGGTTCTTTTTCTTTTTGAATTTCCTACACTTATGTCTTCTCGCAAGAATCTGCGGGATTTCAATCCAGGAAGTGAATGGAGCTCCGTTAGAGCTCCGTTCACTCATGGGAGAGGAGGTAAGTGTGGTGGGTGAGGGTGATTATGGCGTGACAGGCATGTGATAGGGGTGGGAGTGGAGATTTTGGGACAGGAACACTTTTTTCGTTCCTGTCTGAAAATCTCCTATACGCCTATTGATGCAGCCTAGAATCGCATTGGCTTTCAGCCCCAAAAGAAAGGCAACGACAAACCTCCTGTGAATAAATCTTGTCAAGAAAACCCTAGGATAGGGTCACTATAAGTTGGAGTTGACTTGAAAGGAGATGACAACAACATGAGAACAAAAAAACTTTATTTGAGGGGAGGGCCTATTCTTGTGCCCAAGGGTTGCATCTTACCTCACAATCTGCAGAGAGGACATAACTCTCTTTAATGACTGATAATTCTGTATACAGTCGTCCCTTCACATTCACGGGGGTTACGTTCCACGGACCCCCGCGAATGTGAAAAAACCGCGAATACTGTTTGCCCCCCCTTCCCTGCTATAGCGACCATGGGGCCTCCGGAGGCCCCATAGTCGCTTTCCCCCGCCTCCCCAGGGCCTTCGCGGGGCCTCCGGAGGCCCCGCGGAGGCGGAGGCCCCGCGGAGGCCTTCCCTGCCCTCCCCACTCCCCCCCAGGGCCTTAGTGGGGCCTCCGGAGACCATCCGGAGGCCCCGCGGAGGCCTTCCTTGCCCTCCCCACTCCCCCCAAAGGGCCTTCGCAGGGCCTCCGGAGGCCCCGCGGAGGCCCTCCCGGCCCTCCCCACTCCCCCACAGGGCCTTCGCGGGGCCTCCGGAGGGTCTCTGGAGGCCCCGCGGAGGCCTTCCCAGCCCTCCCCACTCCCCCACAGGGCCTTCGCGGGGCCTCCGGAGACCCTCCGGAGGCCCCGCGAAGGCCTTCCCTGCCCTCCCCACTCCCCCACGGAGGCCTTCCCTGCCCTCCCCACTCCCCCCACAGGGCGTTAGCGGGGCCTCCGGAGACCCTCCGGAGGCCCCGCAGAGGCCTTCCCAGCCCTCCCCACTTTCCCACAGGGCCTTCGCGGGGCCTCCGGAGGCCCCGCGGAGGCCTTCCCTGCCCTCCCCACTCCCCCCCAGGGCCTTAGCGGGGCCTCCGGAGACCCTCCGGAGGCCCCGCAGAGGCCTTCCCAGCCCTCCCCACTTTCCCACAGGGCCTTCGCGGGGCCTCCGGAGGCCCTCCGGAGGCCCCACGGAGGCCTTCCCTGCCCTCCCCACTCCCCCCACAGGGCCTTCGCGGGGCCTCCGGAGGCCCCGCGGAGGCCTTCCCTGCCCTCCCCACTCCCCCCCAGGGCCTTAGCGGGGCCTCCGGAGACCCTCCGGAGGCCCCGCAGAGGCCTTCCCAGCCCTCCCCACTTTCCCACAGGGCCTTTGCGGGGCCTCCGGAGGCCCTCCGGAGGCCCCGCGGAGGCCTTCCCTGCCCTCCCCACTCCCCCCCCAGGGCCTTAGCGGGGCCTCCGGAGACCCTCCGGAGGCCCCGCAGAGGCCTTCCCAGCCCTCCCCACTTTCCCACAGGGCCTTTGCGGGGCCTCCGGAGGGTCTCCGGAGGCCCCACGGAGGCCTTCCCTGCCCTCCCCACTCCCCCCACAGGGCCTTCGCGGGGCGTCCGGAGGCCCTCCGGAGGCCCCGCCGAGGCCTTCCCTGCCCTCCCCACTCCCCCCCAGGGCCTTAGCGGGGCCTCCGGAGACCCTCCGGAGGCCCCGCAGAGGCCTTCCCAGCCCTCCCCACTTTCCCACAGGGCCTTCGCGGGGCCTCCGGAGGCCCCACGGAGGCCTTCCCTGCCCTCCCCACTCCCCCCCAGGGCCTTAGCGGGGCCTCCGGAGACCCTCCGGAGGCCCCGCAGAGGCCTTCCCAGCCCTCCCCACTTTCCCACAGGGCCTTTGCGGGGCCTCCGGAGGGTCTCCGGAGGCCCCACGGAGGCCTTCCCTGCCCTCCCCACTCCCCCCACAGGGCCTTCGCGGGGCCTCCGGAGGCCCTCCGGAGGCCCCGCGGAGGCCTTCCCTGCCCTCCCCACTCCCCCACAGGGCCTTAGCGGGGCCTCCGGAGACCCTCCGGAGGCCCCGCAGAGGCCTTCCCAGCCCTCCCCACTTCCCCACAGGGCCTTTGCGGGGCCTCCGGAGGGTCTCCGGAGGCCCCGCGGAGGCCTTCCCTGCCCTCCCCACTCCCCCCACAGGGCCTTCGCGGGGCCTCCGGAGGGTCTCCAGAGGCCCCGCGGAGGCTTTCCCAGCCCTCCCCACTCCCCCCACAGGGCCTTTGCGGGGCCTCCGGAGGGTCTCCGGAGGCCCCGCGGAGGCCTTCCCTGCCCTCCCCACTCCCCCCCCCAGGGCCTTAGCGGGGCCTCCGGAGACCCTCCGGAGGCCCCGCAGAGGCCTTCCCATCCCTCCCCACTTCCCCACAGGGGCTTCGCGGGGCCTCCGGAGGCCCTCCGGAGGCCCCGCGGAGGCCTTCCCTGCCCTCCCCACTCCCCCCCCAGGGCCTTAGCGGGGCCTCCGGAGACCCTCCGGAGGCCCCGCAGAGGCCTTCCCAGCCCTCCCCACTTTCCCACAGGGCCTTCGCGGGGCCTCCGGAGGCCCTCCGGAGGCCCCGCGGAGGCCTTCCCTGCCCTCCCCACTCCCCCCCAGGGCCTTAGCGGGGCCTCCGGAGACCCTCCGGAGGCCCCGCAGAGGCCTTCCCAGCCCTCCCCACTTCCCCACAGGGCCTTTGCGGGGCCTCCGGAGGGTCTCCGGAGGCCCCGCGGAGGCCTTCCCTGCCCTCCCCACTCCCCCCCCAGGGCCTTAGCGGGGCCTCCGGAGACCCTCCGGAGGCCCCGCAGAGGCCTTCCCAGCCCTCCCCACTTCCCCACAGGGCCTTTGCGGGGCCTCCGGAGGGTCTCCGGAGGCCCCGCGGAGGCCTTCCCTGCCCTACCCACTCCCCCCACAGGGCCTTCGCGGGGCCTCCGGAGGGTCTCCAGAGGCCCCGCGGAGGCTTTCCCAGCCCTCCCCACTCCCCCCACAGGGCCTTTGCGGGGCCTCCGGAGGGTCTCCGGAGGCCCCGCGGAGGCCTTCCCTGCCCTCCCCACTCCCCCCCCAGGGCCTTAGCGGGGCCTCCGGAGACCCTCCGGAGGCCCCGCAGAGGCCTTCCCATCCCTCCCCACTTCCCCACAGGGGCTTTGCGGGGCCTCCGGAGGGTCTCCGGAGGCCCCGCGGAGGCCTTCCCTGCCCTCCCCACTCCCCCCACAGGGCCTTCGCGGGGCCTCCGGAGGGTCTCCAGAGGCCCCGCGGAGGCTTTCCCAGCCCTCCCAGGGCTTTCACGGGGCCTCTGGAGGCCCCGTGTCGCGGTTTTGGGGGGGCCCTGGGGGGCCCTCCCAAAACCGCGAATACTCGAAACCGCGAATGTCAAATTCGCGAATGTGGAGGGACAACTGTACTTATGAACAAACAATTTGGATGAATGAGTAATGTAAAGAACCAACTCCTCAGCATATACATAAACTCCAAAGCATGGGAAGGCTTCAAGCAGTTTGCAAGTACGTTAGGGAACAAGTTGTGTCTTTTGGGATAATCCAGATCAGCATTTTTCTTTGGGATCTATGACTGACAATTGTGTACGCTGGTAGCACAGTCTGCACCACACAGAGCTGGTCTGCCCATGAGGCGGTCTGTCGATCCCAAGGGTTTCAGGAGGCCAGTTAAGGAGGCAGAAATTCTGCCTACTACCTGTGCCACACCAGCCTTTTCCACACCTCCTTCCCCCCCTCCCTCCAGCCATGCTGCTGCTTAGTTGTTCCTCTCCCACCTCCTTCTCTTCTGGCTGCTTGAAAAGAGCTTTCAAGATGGCTTCCAAGAAACTGAGTTTCCATCAAGGCTTTGTACTTGACTACATGAGACAGATAATCCCTTTTTTTATTGTAGCACTTCAGACTGCATATGACTGAGACTCCCTTTTCCTCTCAAAATGGCCCCCTAACTGTACTTCTCTGTACATAGCTATGGACCTTCTAATCTTCTAACCTTCTTCGTTACATCTGCCTGCTTCCCTTCTCAACCCATCCCCATCTGCTTTCCTAGGTTTTTATTTTTCTCGCTACAACATGCTTCTCTGCCTTTCCTGACCCTCCCTAGGATCCAGGCAGTTCTCTCCATGGCCCACACATCCTGAAGCGGGCCCCCAGGCCAGGATCTTTGGTGGGGCCCCTACGTATTGCTAAGATTAAGGGCAGCAAGATGCTCTACAGGGTTTTAGGATAAAAATTAAAATAAGTCAATTTAAATTACACCAAAGTAATATTTATATTTATGTTTAAAAAAACTAAATGGATTTACATAATAAAAACTTACAATAATATCACACTGGGGGCCCCTCCTAATCCTGCAACCCTGAACCCCCAGGCTAGAACCCTGTCAGTTCCCCCCTTGTGGGGGCCATGGTTCTCTCAATGGCAGCTAGAAACCCTTCTGCCTTTTGCCTAACCTCTCTGCCCTACACAGTTATAGTGGCTGGGTACCACATTAACTTCCATGGCTCTGTTTTATGGAAGTAAAAAAAAAAATGTTTGGTGAGGGATGTAGAACTCTCTGCTAGAGAACTCTATTGCCAGTCTATAGACACTCTTAAGTACCTCACCAAACTACAGATCCCAGGATTCTGTATGATTTGATCATTAAAGATGTAGCAAAATGATATAATAATTTAGGGTGAGCTCTTGGAAGCAAAACAGTCAGCTCCAGTTAATGCTTGGATAGAAGACTGCCAAAAAATACCAGGTGCTGTAGGCTATATTTTAGAGGAAGGAACTGGCAAAACCACCTCTGAGTATTCCTTGCCTAAGAAAATCCTGTGAAATTCATGGGGTTGTGATAAGTCGACAGGCAACTTGAAGGCACACATGCACACACACATGGGTGAGCACATGCAGCCTACCAAATGTTGGACTTTAACTGCCAGTAGCAATAGCTACTGGCAAAGAATGCTGGGAGTTATAGTCCAATAACAGCTGCACTTCACCCACTCCTGGCTCAGATACATCTTGGAACAATATCATGGCAGCTCAACTTTCAACCAGTAGCACCAAAAAGAGAGAAAGGCCTACGTGCATTAACTGCCATACAGATTTTGTTACTTCCATCTCTTGACCTTTAATGATGTATTTCCTTTATAGACTACCCGATTGTTGAAGCAGAAGATGCTAATCCAAGTTCTTCTTTATCTTTATCAATGTGGAAATACACTTTTTGCATGTTGCAAGAGAAAGAGTGAGAGAAAGAAAGACAGAAAGAAGAAAGAGGAGCTTGCACAAAGAAACTGTGTCAGCAGCAATTATGACTTGCGTCCCTTCCCGAAAGTAGCTGAAAAAAACATAGCCATTAATTTCACATCACCTTACGCTTGTGTCATGGCGTGGTGCACAACACAATGGCAAGCAACATGTGTACACATGTATGGCATGTCTTTGACAAAAAAGCGGGGAAGAGAGTGAAGCAATAATTCTATTTGAACGGGGATTGGCTTTAGATGAAGCAGCTCTAAGCTTTGTTCAAGCAGATGAAGAAAGAACCAGGGTGGGGAAAAGAACCCCACAGAGGTGAGCACACAAAAGTACAGCCTTACCTCAGCTGCCAGAGTTGGTGACAAATGGAGAGTCACTCCTAAATCATAGCCAAGTTTCTTGCCTGATTCAGACTCGACTCTTTAGCCAAGATGTAAGAGGACAGATAGGGCATGCCTGTGAAATGGGACATAACTATATGGATACCATTATACACATGTAGATAGATGTATCAATCATCGTGTTTTCTTGTTTTGGGTTTTGTACAGAGACCAGAATTCCCACACTTTTCCTTGTACAGGTCTACCGCCGTATCCATGGATTCGGTATCCACAGTTTCACTTATCCATGTCCCAAAAATATGTTATCTCTTGGTATTTCTAGGTCCTCCAATGTGATTCTATAGTCAACTTCTGGCATTTACGTCATTGAAAATAATGGGGTTCCCTATTATCCACAGTTGCAGGTATCCATGGGTGGGGCCCTCGCAACATATCCCCCGTGGATACGGGGGTCAGCCTGTATGCTCTGGTTACTCAGTGTGTTCTTAGGAAGTTGGAGGCCATCTGAATTTTGATCAGGCATTTGGCAGGGCAAAGGCTGTTTTAATTTTAAAGGTCTTTTTGCTATAGAAATTGAGAGAGAGAGAGAAATCAGAGTCCCAATCTTCTTGCACGAGCCTTTATAAAACATCCTCATCATTGCTCTCTGACTTTTTGGGCTGTGGTTGAGAAACATAAGATTCCCAGATCTCGGGGACTGGCCATTCTTCTGCTGTCCTCAGGCAAGGGAGGAGGAACCTCAGAATGAGAGTGCTGCCTTGAGAGGTGTGTATAAATGTTTTCCCCCCTCATCTGTTAGACCTGGAGGTTGTCTAAATGGCAAAAATACTCATCACAGAATGCAAGGAGAAGATGACCTGTCCTAATGGCAATCTGTGTTGTTTCGCGGCTTTTCCTGGAGCTAAAAAAAAAAAAAAAAACTCAGAGGGAAATGTGCACCAATGACCATTAAGACAACCACGCGAATTGTTGTGCCATCTGGAAGGGGAAGAATGGACCTTCTGCTTGATTGGGGCTGCACAGATGCAATCCTGCTCTTTACCTTTTTTTTTTTGTACAGGGCGGAGGGCAGCCACAGGGAGGGGGAAGGGAGGATGGCTCCCTCCTCCTCTCCCCCCAAGATGGGTTTCCTCAGTGCTGCAGTTGCAGCAGCGGTGGTGAAGCTTATGGGGCACCCCCCCCCCAAAAAGAGACAAATTGCTGTTGCTGTTGCTGCGATTTGACATTACTATAGAGCAATCCATTGGGGGGGCTTGTATGGAATGGGCCCCTGGTGTTTTGATTTGAATGCCATATTCTGTGCATCTGTGGTTAGTTCTTAAGGTATCAGACTTAATGACACCATTGGGGGCTGCCCCTTGTAACATCACCAGGGCCCACCTCCTGTGAAATCACAGGGTGTCCCTCCTTCCTAGGTGCTGGTGCTGAAATTTCAGGGCCTGGGAAAGTCCTAACCTGGGAACCCTAAAGGCAAGACATTTGCAATCAGGAATACCTGGAGTTCCATTCCAAGGCAGCCACAGCTTTGAACACTGTGTTATTTGCATCAAGTCCCTGCACTTGGCTCCCTGTCACTTTCCACACTGACTTCTTGGTTGTATCCAAAAAAGACTATTAAAATGACATTTCTCTCACCCAGACATCATTCCAACCTGTTATTTATGCACCAAAGACTAATGCTAAAGGCAAAGAGCTTTTGGAGAGGCCCTTCTTTCTGTCCCACTACTTTCCCAGGCTTGTTTGTTGGGAAAAAAGGAGAGGGCTTACTTGGTGGCTGCTCCCAGACTTTGGAACTCCCTCCCTTTGGGAAGTTAAAATTTTGTCATTCCATCAGGCATTTGGGAGTTGATTTTGATGGGCTTTTAACAGTGTGCTGTTTTGTCGGTTTTTCATATTCTGTTTTTTAATGAGCTTTAAATAGTTTTTAATGCTATAGATAATTTAAATGGGTTTTTTAATGGGTCCTATTCTGGGAGAAAGATAACATATAAATAAAATTAATAAATAAAAATAAATTAAATTGTGTGTGTGTGTGTGTGTGTAACATTTAAAAGCAAACCAATAGCACCTCTCCCAAGTTTGTCTTGGATTCGAGAAGGATGCAGTTAATGCAGATGATTTTTTATACTATGAATTTTAAACTATGAATTTTAAATATGGCTAGATTGTTTTAATAAGTATTTGTCTTATTTGCAGGTTTTCTTTGTTTTTTTCCGGGCTGTGAGGCCGTGTTCTGGAAGAGTTTATTTTATTTCTGACATTTCACCTGCATCTGTGGCTGGCATCTTCAGATAAACTTCAGAAATAAACTCTTCCAGAACACGGCTTCACAGCTTGGAAAACCCCCACAGAAAACCTATGGATGCTGGCTGTCAAAGCCTTTGACTTTGACTTCACATTGTCTTATTTGTTCTTTTAAATTGATATTATGCATTTTGACTTAAGTTGTATGTTTTTAACAGATGTTGTATGTTGGTCTGTTGCTGTTTCCTGCCTTGATCTGTGGGGAGAGGCAAGTAAGAAATGATGATGATGATGATTTAATGATTAACAAATAGAACTACTAAAAATATGAGTAAAATGTTTAGCTTCTACCTTCCTTCTACAGTTGCTAAAGATGAAATTGAGCTGGATCCAAGGTAGCAGTTTAGAATGCTCTGTTTTAAGAGACTTTCACACGGGGCCAAAATGCCCCGTTACTGCCCCACTACCTCCTCTCCCGTTCTTGCCACAGAATAATGTAAATCTTTCACACATTTACCTTAATTCCACAGCAGGACTGCCCCACTACCTCCTCTCACACAATCACACAATCAAAACAGGGAAGGTAAAATAAAGGGTGCCACTTACTTGGATGTCCAGATCGTACCAGGAAGTGCTGAGAATGGACCTCCCCTCCGTGGCTGTCATTTCGGAACAGGAACGGGTCTCCTGTTTGCACACCTGTGATTGCTTGATAGCGATGGAACGGGAGGTCTATTCACGATGAAAAGTCGTGATTACTTTGTTCTGGAACAGTCATGGGAGCAAGATGGATGCAGGACAGAACAGGGTCAGCACTGTCCGAAAGGGAAAACCTTTCCCGACCCTGTTCTGTTCCTGCCACGGGATATATAGCCCATGTGAAAACCTCCTCAGTATTTTTAAGTGGCTATGAAGTCGTTACAAATGCATAAGGACAGGTTGCTTACCTGTAACCATAGATCTTCAAGTGGTCTTCTGTGAATTCACACAGCTGGGTTACTCCTGCGCAGAGCTTCGGAACCTTCTAGAAACGCTAGGCAGAATATGCTTTGATACATTTTTGGCGGTAACTCCGCCTATCCTAACGGTCCCTTATAAGGGCTTCCCTCCTAAATCCCCTCAGTTCCTTGAATGACGCCGCAATATGCAGCATCAGGAACATTAAGCATGTTTATATGATGTAGTAGGACATAGAGGGGAGGATGGGTGGGTCTGTGTGAATTCACAGAAGACCACTTGAAGATCTATGGTGGTCTCGAGGTGAAAATCTGCGAACCAGCAGGTGACCTGAAACCTGTCCTGCAGATGGATGGGGCCAGATCATAAGCAGAGTATGGATGGCAGGTACATGACCTCGAGGCACATCTTCGGATTCGATAACCTCAACCTCCACATCCAAAGAGTGGCTTTCCAGTAATTGAGCCCTTGATACAACCAGAGCCGGAGATGTCTCCGGATGCACAGGAGGTCTCATGATATCAGTAGCAGGCGGGAGCTCAACTGTCACAACCTCCACTGAACCTGACGGGGTACGTGAACGCCGAGACTCAGGCTCCATAGTGGTGGATACCGGTAGCAGGCGTACAAATGTACCCTCGACCTCTGATGACCGGCGAGGGGGAACCTCCAGGACCGCACGCTCCCCAGGCTTGGATTTTTTGGTCTTCTCTTTAGATTTGCCAGCGTCATGCTTGGACAAATGCTTCTCCTTCCTCTTTTTCTTCAGTGGTTGAGAGGAAGAAGCAGAATCAGCAGATGGGCGGGTTTCAGTGGTGGACGGAGTCTTCTCTCGAGCGGCATCCTTGGATGTCAAAGGGACTGGCTCTCAAATCGGTGTCGAACGGTCCCGAGTCGAATCCGACGATGCATGTCGAAGGGAGGAATGGAGAGCCTCGGGATCAGATGCAGTGGAGCGGCGCCTAGACGGACTTCGGGACCGACGACGTTTTTGTCCAGTAGACGGAGGGGACCGAGATCGTTCATGGCCTCGAGGCTCGGAGGGGCGAGCCGAAACAGAGGCAGAGGGTGGAGCAGAGGCAGGGAGCAAAGCCTTCTCATAGAGAAAGGACTTCAGGCACGAGAGCCTATGTTTTTGGGCCTGCGGTGTAAACGCCTTACAATGGACGCATGTGTCGACATTGTGAGCCTCTCCCAAACAGATTAAACAGCGGGAATGATCATCCGCAGCTGGAAGTTTTGCTTGACAAATAACTCAGCGCTTGAAAGTTCCTTTGCTAGACATTTTACTCACAATAATAATAATAACAATAACAAAGGAGGAATCGTAGTCAAAGCCAGTCCGAAGTCAGTAACGATATCTGAGGTAATGCCAAAGCTGAAGGAGTAGCCAAAATCGTAGTCAAAAGCCAGAAAAGGGTCAAAAACAGAGTGATCAGACGCTGAATACCAAAACCAGTAGGAGAGAGCGAAAATCGTCGTCAAAGAGTCAAAGCCAAGTCAAACCAGATCGATGAGAGAAAAAACACCTAGCGAACAGAGGTTCCTTCAAGCTGCTAACGTGGCAGAAAGAAAGGAACTGAGGGGATTTAGGTGGGAAGCCCTTATAAGGGACCGTTAGGATGGGTGCAGTTACTGCAAAAAAAATGTATCAAAGCATATTCTGCCTAGCGTTTCTAGAAGGTTCCAAAGCTCTGCGCAGGCGCAGGAGTAACCCAGCTGTGTGATTCACAGAGACCCCGAAGAAGATCTCTAGGTTACACATTTGTAACTGTGATCGTGAATGCCAGCCTATAATAATAATGTCCAGAATCCTCTATCACAATCTATGTTATGTAACTTTAGGTATCCTTAGCTTCATAGCAGAGGTGCTAAGAAACTCTGTTAGTGGATTGTGAAGATGCATAATGGGATGCTAGCAAAAGTATCCCAATGAGCATTCAGCTCTACCAATGTGCACTGGCACTCCCTAGCCAGAGTCCCGATACACAACGAGGCCAATGCACAATGGCTTTAGTCCCATTCCGCATTGGTCCCAATGGATTTCAATCACTTTGCTGGCTACTTGCCATAGTAATGCCACAGCAATTCCTTACTGAATACGGACATTATGGAACTGCCCAATTCTAATTCCCACAGATTTATGTCTACGTACAGAGATATAAGTCCCCAACAGGATTCTGGCCAACAACAACAGGCTAGAGGCTCTCGTTTGTTTAGTCGGTACAATGCATCTGACCACTAAGTGCTGTACCGGACTTAGGAGGCACTCATTATTATGGGAGCTTTCTTCTTCCAGTGAATGCAAAAATCTGTCATTAGACTGGAATATCTGATATCCTGTAGAAGAGATTGCAATGTTTGTACTTCTGCTGGTCTCACAAAGAAAAAGATATCAAATAGGTAAGATGATATTTTTGCTAATAGAAATGAGAGTAGTTAGTAGGTGAGAAAGGGCTGCATAACTGTTTCCTTTGATTAGATATTTTTCCCCCAGAGGGAAAATAATAATTCTATCTCTCTACCTCTCTCACTTTAAATTTTTGGAGACCCGTTCAGGTAAAAGGACTTAACAGGTTTAAGAGCCCCAATTCAGAGCCAACAATAATCCGACTGACCTTTTTCTGGCACCGAACAAAGAAATGCTCCCATTTAGAAGTCACTCCAGACTGTAATGGGACTTCTCTTGTATCTTTTGAACAGATCAAAGTTGGAAGTAGTCAGTTCAAAAGAAACAGAATGCTTCGAAAACATTGTATGTGTCTTTGCAATGGGCTACTTACAGCGGAATTTCAGGGGATGGAATTTAAAGGCATCAAGGGCATGCAAAGAACTGAGCCATTTACTGAAGCCGGAACACTTTCCAACATAGGTGTTTGTGGTGGAGGATTTTGTTGAAAAGTAGTCTTTGAATTTACTAGGAGGATGAAATGTTCCCAGTCAACTTTTGCCAGCAAAGTTCCGACATTCTCTCTCTCTCTGTTTCCTGAGAGTTGGAATGACTTGTGCTAAACTTACTTTATGCTAGAGTTTACATGTAACATTGGGCCCATTCACACTTTATAAGCCAAAAAGTATCATTTGGCTTTTTAAAAATGTGCATAAGGACTGAGGTTAATGACTGTGTGCTCCCAAACCTCTAGAATTATTATATAGGAGTGTCAACCCTTTAGAGGTTATTTGACAATTAACTGGCTGGCTTTTAATTTATAGATCCTTTTTTTAAAAAGGTGATTTTTATTCACATGATCACAAAAAACACAAATAGACAATTAGAAATAATACACAGACCATAACATACAAATAACATAAAACAATACAACCATGGCATTGATCAAAAATAACAAAGACAAAGAAAGCTTCCCCCTGAGGAAATACCAGTTTGTTAAAGTTAAATAAGGTCTTCCTCTTTTCCTGTTTCCTTCTGTCTTACCAAGCATGATTGTCTTTTTAAAAGAGTGTCATCTTCTCAAGATATATCCAAAGTACAACAATCTCAGTTTAGTCATCTTGGCTTCTAGGAAGAGTTCTAGCTTGATTTGCTCTTGGACCCATTTATTTGTCTTTTGGCAGTCCAGGATATCTGGCAAACTCTCCTCCAGCACCACATTTCAAAGGAGTTGATGCCCTTCCTATCAGCTTTCTTCACTTTCCAGCCATACATAGAAACTGGAAGAACGATGGCATGGGCAATCCTGACTTTAGTATTCAATTATATATCTGTGCAGTTGAGGTTCTTGTCTGGTTCCTTCATAGCTGCCCTTCCAAGTTCCAGTTTCCTAATATTGTGACCACAGTCTCCATTCTGATTAATGACTGAACCAATATACGGAATTTAAAAAAAAACTTTTAAAATGTCGTAATTTACTACTTTAAAGTTATGCAAATCATCTGTGGTCATTATTTTTGTTTCCTTAATGTTCAACTGTAAACCTGCCTTTGCACTTTCTTCCTTGACTTTCTTCAGCAATGGTTTGAAGTGTTTGCTATTTTCTGCTAGTAGTATGGTCTTGTCATGATGGAATGCCTCAACTCCATCATGGAGCCACATGGCATCATCATCTGTAAATTTCCACAGCATATCTGTTAATGTTGCTTCCTCCAATTTTCTGCCCTGCTTCCTCTGAGTCTAATTCAGCTTTATGTATGATGCATTCAGCATACAAATTGAACAGATGGCATAATAAAATGCAGCCTTCCCAATTGGAAACCATTCTGTTTCTCCATAGTCTGTCCTAACAGTAGCCTCTTGACCTGAGTACAGGTTACACATAAAGACAATAAAATGTTGTGGCACACTCATTTCTTTAAGAGCAATCCATAGTTTTTCAGGATCTATACATACAATCAAAGGCTTTGCTATAATCTGTAAAGCACAGGCTGATTTTTGTTATTGCCTCAGTGCCCACAACAGACAGGACACAACACGTGACACAGTTGAAAAGCAATTCTCACAGCTTATATAGTAGGGATGTTTCAAGTGAGAGAGATCATAGTGTTCAATGTTTTGAAAAAGTTGTTAAATGTGTCCACTTTTTTGCTTTTCAAAATATGGTAACTCTAGGAATGCACAATGGCTTTCTGCAGTTCCAGTGAATAAACTGGTGCATTGAAGGGCCTGAATAATAGGTGCACAGTATCCATGAATGCACAACTACATGTGAAATAGTTATCGTTGCAGAACGCTGCCTGTGCATTTGTGAATGGAATACCTCTGTTGTGCAGCCATCAACAAAATACTACCAAATGCATAAGGGATGCATACACATGCATGTGACACCAACAGGATTTTGTCCTCTTTGTGTACATCTCTACATGCATGGACTCCATTTGTGAGTCATGTGTATTCTGGAAGCATGATAGTTCTCCTTTCTGTCTGTGCCATGTGTTGTGTGCCATGGGCACTGAGGCAACAAAGCAGTGGCCAAGAGGAGAGAGTATGTTTTGTATACAGAAAAGAGGCTTGTCACTTTCAGCTTTTAAAAAACTAACTCAACAGTAACTATTTTAGCTCATTCTGAGAAATCAGAAAGAAATGTGTTGTTGTGTGCCTTCAAGTCATTTCCAACTTATGGCGACCCTGAGGCGAACTTAGGACAGAGTTTTCTTGGCAAGATTTGAAACAGATAGTTTTAAAAATTAGAACAAAACTATTTTTTTTCCTGGGCCTTGAAAATGTAATGGTAACCTGTTGCTTTTAAAAGTAATTTTCCAAGCTTTAGACTAATATTTAAACAGCTCTTCTGTTGAAGCTTTTCCTTGGATGCATCTGATTGCTCTACACCAGAGTTTGAAAACATTTTCCATCTCCAGAAGTGCTCTGTCAGAAAACCCATACTATTATTATTTTTTAAAACCTAAACACACAGCATGCTTTGCTCCTTGTCTACACCCTATATTGGTATCAGTTTTTCCACAGGAGTCAGTTCTTATCTACTGTGCCAGGAGGATTCATTAATGACTATGCTTTGGTTCAGTAAGAATGTTATCTTTCAACTCCTACTGCCCTGTGGTGCCAACACTGGTACTTCTCAAATAGTATTTTTCGAAGGGTGCACTAATCCTTCAATGCTTTTGAAGTGTCTGCAAGGGTTTCTGTGTGCTGTTGATATAAATTTATGTACCAATGCCCTGTTTCCAATGGATAACATACATCTATTTTTCTCAATTTTTGCAGCTGCACATCTATTAGTTTTCAAACTGCCCCTTTCTTTTCTTAACTATACATTTTATGTGAAACTGCATAGCTGTTGTGTTTTTTTAAAGCCCATACTCTGATCTGGCCTCATTAAGTTTTAACAGCTCTTGAAATTAATTGGTTAAAAATAATCAGTAACATTTGGTTCATTATTTTTTGCAATAATAATTTTACACTTGTCCCTTCATATTTGCTGGGGTTTGGTTCCAGGACCCCGCTGTGGATACTAACATCCGTGAATACTCAAGACCCATTATATGCAATGGCATAGCAAAATGGTGTCCCTTATATAAGATGGCAAAATCAAGGTTTGCTTTTTGGATTATTATTTTTTAAAGAATATTTTCAAGCCGTGAATACTTAAATCCATGGATACCAAATCTGTGGATACAGCGGGACAACTGTATTTGCATCCTTATTGCATCTTATTGCTTATGTCCTGTGAATAAGCCACAAGTTAAGTCCCAACAAGTTTCATTTTTTTATAAGCGAGACAGACACGAAAACTCATATCACTCCATAGCTCATTCTAAAGTCATAATAAACCCCTTCCCGTTTCCTATTCTGTTATCTCCCAGTAGGCGGTGGTTCAACCATGCCTCTTTATTGATGGCCTGTAAACACAAGAAAAAGGATATATATGGATTATTAAGGGATTTGGCAGCAAGAAAACAATACAGACAATAAAGAACTGGTCATGGCACTCAACGTGGTGTCTACTTCCTATTTCTCTTTCTAGTCTGCTGCTCACCTGTTTCCTTTGCTTACCTGTGTCTCCCTTGAAGTACATGCTGAGCAAGGTCAGATTTCCAAATGGCTGCCATGTTTGTTTACATAACTAGGGCAGCCATTTTATATCTCTGCACACAAAGGGCAAAGATGGCAGGAAGTACTAGCAGCACCACCAAAGAGAACAAAAGAGAACCAAGCTGCGGAACAGTCAGATAGAAACATGTTTAAAAGGATTAGAGCTTAGGGGCGAATGGAAATGGATTCAGCTGCTTTTAGTCTTATTCAAAGCTTCCTGCTATAGAAATTCCAGTTGAGAGAGAAATCCTTGCTCTCCCCTTCTTTTTGTCCTAGTCCTTGCTTTATTTTACTCCTTCTCTCTTATGATCAAGACATACAAAAGCTAAAGAGGTTTGTTCCAAAACCTGGGAATCAAAAACTGGCAGTGCTGTCACATACTCTCCAACTGTCCCAATTAATCCTTATTTGTTTGTTTGTTTGTTTGTTTCGTTTATATGCTGCCTTTCTTCTAACATGGGACTCTCTGTCATCCCACGTTTTAATTGCCTTTTAAAATGGCCCAGTTTCTTTCTCCTTCTACTACTTTCCTCCTTTCTCCGCAGCTTACTTCAACTGTTGCAAATTGAATTCAAAGAACAAAAGTAGTTTGGACTCAGTTAACTCAGCAGGCGGGAGAGGAGAGTAGGAAGCGGAGTCTTGCCCTTCCCAATAGGTCAGGCTTAAGCAAACTGCTGTTGCCTCTCCTAGCTTTTGTGATCTTCTGCATTAATAACTGTTGCCATTTTGTCCACATTCTGATGTTGTTTAGTTATCTGTGACATGTTGAAGGGTATGCTGTCAATTTTTCTGACTTACTGAGTGCTTACTTCTCTGCCTGATAATCATGCCAGCAGCGTAAAATTCAGCTGAATTCTTTGCACAAACATAAAGGATGAGATCCTCCATCAAGAGAGGGAGCATAACTTTATGCTCAGAGGATTACATGGCAGCTTTGCAACATCAGCTCATTAGAGAATTGTGCTGTTGCGCAACTAATATGGATTGTGGGTCAATGTGCACTGATGCACATAGACACACAGTATGTAATGTGCATCAGTGTGCAATTGTGCACAATGTACAGTCCTGCAACTTCTGTTTAAAAACCTTCAAGGAGTGTCCACCACATTCCAAAGTAGTATATTTGACTGTCAAACACACCCTACCATCAGGACGTTTTCCCTAATGCTTAGTCAGAATATCCTTGTAGTTGGATTTGGGTCCCACCTTCTGGAGCAGGAGCAAACAAGATTGGGCCATCTTCTAGGCAAGAGCTGTTCAGAGACTTGAAGATGGCTATCATGTAATCTGTCAGTCTTCTGTTCTCTAGGGTAAACACACCCACATCCCTCAAGCATTTCTTGTAGGGTTGGGTCTTGGTTGCCCACCTCTCAACACATTCCACCTTCTCAATGTCCTTCTTAAAACCGGACTTGGACTGGACAGTCTAAAGCAGGGTTTCTCAACCAGGTTTCCCTGGAACCCTAGGGTTCCACAAGAAGTTGCTAGGGGTTCCATGAGATATTGCAATTGGGGGGGAAAAAAACACATTTTTGAGCTGTAGATATAATAATTTTTAGGCAGGGTTTCCCTGAAACCTGAAAATTGTTTCAAGGGTTCCACCAGGGTGAAAAGGTTGAGAAAGGCTGGTCTAAAGCCTTTTTTTAAAAGTTGTCTTTTACAGAGGTGCTTTAACAGCCATTCAAATAGATGAGTGTGGTCTGTGAAGTAGAACACATGGCCACCCTACTGCAACACCATTAGTGACTGAGGTTACTGATGCATTTCTGCACCCTGTTGAAGGTCTCCAATTGGACCTGTAAAGCATCCGAGTGGTTTGGGACCAGGTTAGTTGAAGGACTGCATTCACCTACATTTTTCTTATTCTTTAAGGCCACACGTAGATTACTTTCAGCCAAGATGCCACATAGATGAATTCCATTGGCTGGCATAATAGATTAGAAAGTGTCTTTTTCAGTAGCCCCCAAGCTGTAAAACTCTCCCTGAAGTATAAAAAGGAGGAAGAGAGCAGGAAAAAAACAGGAATGTGGTAAGCACTTTTAAGACTGACTGGTTTTTATTTTCTCATGAGCTTTCATGGATATAAGCTCACTTCTTCCTGGGACTCCTCCTTTGCAGACATTAGTGTCTTCAGACACTGAAGACTTATTTAGTACAGTTTTCCCTTTACAAAAAGATATGTTTGTCCTTTTGGAATTTATAGGTTTTAAGGCTTGGCATCTTTTAAATGACATCATGCTTTTTAAAAAAGTAATGCTATGGTGAGTTTTATAGTTGGTACATTTTAGTAGTTCATGGTTACTTTTGTAATGTATTTGGTTTTAGTAATGTATTTGTTTTTCTGTTTTAATCTTTTATGATGCTTAGTTGTAAAGGTATCAACCCTGTAAATCAGCCTGTAAATATTTTAACAACTAAATGAATCAGAGCCCCAGATTCCTGGACCTTAATCAAGGAAGCCACGTCCCAGAGTCTGCAAGACCTGAGCAGGGCTGTTGAGGACTGGGTGAGATTGGAGGTCGCTCATTCATAGGGTCGCCATAGGTCGAACTCGACTTGATGGCAGTTAACAACAACAATCTCTGCTAAGGATCCATTCTGCCCATGACTGCTCACTAAGTGAAAGAATAAAATTTACTGTTGATGGATGCAACAGTACTAATGTGGATGACCAAAAATATCATCTTCACTGAACAGAAGAGCTCCAATGAAGGGCTCGAGTCCTTATGGTTATACAAGGGATTTTGTCTCTATAGCCTTTCCTGCAACCCTATTTCTTTTTATTCCTTCAGCAGCTTTAAGGAATAAAATAGCCTAACTACTGATCCTTCCAAATTTCATCAGATATTCTGCTTTGCCTGCGTTGGAAAAGAGATTCCACCTAAGCATTAGGAAAAACTTCCTGACAGTAAGAGCTGTTCGGCAGTGGAACACACTCCCTCGGAGCATGGTGGGATCTCCTTCCTTGGAGGTCTTTAAACGAGGCTGGATGGCCATCTGTCAGGAGTGCTTTGATTATGTATTCCTGCAATGCAGGGGGTTGGACTGGATGGCCTTCATGGTCTCTTCCAACTCCATGATTCTATGGAGATTATCAGAGGCAGCAAATGTGGTGCAATAACGATGCCAAAGGAATGCAAATGGCCACCAATATCAGACAACATCCTCCTTTTGATTTCTGCAGGCATCACTATGGCATTGCTTTTCATTGACAGGCTGAGCCATCAATAGATTCTCCCTTTCTGTTTTGGAGCTGGCATTGCCAATGTCTGAAAGCTTGCGCCATTGTCCCCTGTGAATACAGTGTAAATGGGCGGTTCTGCCAGAACACTTCCAGATGAGATCATGAAAACCAGGTAGGCTACACTCTTTTTATGAATTTCCCTGGGTTACTTGTACTGTGTAAAGTGCGTTTCTGTGCTTGTGTGTACTTTTTTTTTTTTTTTTTAATATGCTGCACTCGTGTCTTGTGAGAATCGGAAAGATTTCAAACCAAGAAGTGAATGTAGCTCTGTTAGAGCTTTGTTCAAGCCTGGGCTGCCTGTCGATGCTACTCAAGGTAAGTCTGATAATTTTGGTTATTGTGCTGGGACAGGGATGTTTTTTTGTTTTTGTTTTTTGTAATGGGACAGGAATGTTTGTGTGTCCCTATCTGATAATCTCCTATGATTCTGTGACGGTCTGCCTGAGACTGAAAACCTCTCTCAGGAGCTGGGCTTTGCATTGCTGCTTTCAGAACAAACCTTTATCTGGAACTAATTTACTTTCTCACTGGCCTCATTGGCCCTCCAGCATTGAGAATAAAACAGGACAAGGAAAAGGAAGCTTCTTCCTTGTTGCCAGAATAATATGTCTTCCAAATGCTCTTCTGTAATACTAATTTGCTTACTATGTGTACCATTTGCTGGTGCATACAAATGTATGCTGAGTGCTGGAGCCCAACATACCTTCCTAACATGCTGATTTGGCTAGTAGCATCCAGTTTTGCAAATGTTTATTGCGTTCCAAAGATCAAACCAGATTTGCTGGGCTAACAATTCAATAGCAATGAATAAATCAAAATTAAATACTTCTCCCTAAAGATCAAATAGAAACATAGCAAACATAACATGAATACATTCCATAGGAAACATTAATAAGTGTAACTATAAATAGTAATGAAACACAAATAAAAACCAAAAACAGAGAATAGTTGAAGCAAAAATCAAATCAACAGGCATGGATTATCAAAACGGAATACATCTCCCTAAAGATCAAATACAAACATAGCACGCATCAATAATAAGGCACGAATAATTACATGAAAAACGTTGTTTAATTCCTGTGATTTGCATGTGGCCAAATGCTTTCTAGATCACAAGGATTATTGTTGGTGTCTCATAGAGATGGAGCAAGGGTTGCCAGCTCATCATTATCCCAAGTGCTGAGATTTCAGGACCATAAGCTGAGACCTGGGGGTGACCCTGTGTAAATGACATGGTGGAGATTTTCACACAGGCTGTATATCCTGTGGCAGGAACAGAACAGGGTTGGGACAGGTTTTCCCTTTCCGGATGACGTTGACCCTGTTCTGTCCTGCATCCGTCCTGCTCCCGTGACTGTTCTGTAATAATGTATTCACGAGTTTTCATCGTGAATAGACCTCCTGTTCCATCGCTATCACGCAATCACGGGTGTGCGAACAGGAGCCCCGTTCCTGTTCCAAAATGACAGCCGTGGAGGGGAGGTCCATTCTGACCACTTCCTGGTACGATCTGGACATCCAGGTAAGTGGCACCCTTTATTTTACCCTCCCTGTTTTTATTATGTTCTTTAAAGTGTGTTTTTGTGCTTGGTTAACTCATTTGATGTTTGGATTTTTTTATTTTTTACCTGGCCGTTCTCTCGCGAGAATGGCTGGGATTTCTGCCAGCCAGTCGTAAATTACGACAGCTGCATTTATGACCAGTCAGCAAGGGAAGGGGGAGCCCGTTCCTGCTGCAGAATTAAGGTACGTGTGTGAAAGATTTACATTATTCCGTGGCAGGAATGGGAGAGGAGGTGGCGGGGCAGTAATGGGGCATTTTGGCCCTGTGTGAAAATCTCTGGAGACAGAGTCCAGTGATGTGACAAGTGTGATAGGATTGCCTGGCCCCAAATCTCCAGTTTTTGTGTGTCATCTCCAGGTGAGAGAGAAGAGTGCCAATTTTCTAGTTATGGTGGGCTCAGCTCCAGGCAAGAGGAAAGGGCTGAATGCAAATCTCCAGCTCAGCTAGTAGAGCAGCAGCTCTGTGCAATTTCCAAGGCTTCATTAAATTTGTAAGTGCAACTTGCAAGGACTCTTCAAGGGATCTGTGTATTTACCTATTCAGCCTCCTCCTTCTCTTCCAGTCATTGTGATGCCAGGGCTTACCCTTAGCTCTGCCCTTTAGATAATATTCAGACAGATTTCTGTCTTCCAAACAGGAAATAGGGTCCCAGACATGCATGGTGCACAAGTGCTGTGTGGGAGGGACCTACTTTTGATGGCCTCCAGAGGAAGGAGACCACAAGCCTTTGTGTCCTATGCAATGCACTGTGAAGTTGCACATGGGGGGGGGCAAGTCACAGGCAATATAAGGCCTGCCCACCCATCTATGTGTGTCTTCTGGCCAGAGAGCAACCAAGTTACTGGACTGTCCACAGGGTCAGGTATTTTGTCCAAGGGAAGGGTGAGGAGATAGTTACGGGGTGATGCCTGGCCTCAACTGGACCTGCGTCAGGCTGTTACCCCTCTGGATTCTTCCAGGATTATCACGATTTAAATAGTTTTAAGTCAATAAAGTGGCCCTTGTTTACCTGTGCTATTGTTGCCCAAAAGCTCCCTTCATTTCCCTTTTTGCTCCCTTGTTAAATTGGAGACGCAGAAGAGCAATCTTCTGCTTAAAATTTTTTTGTTTGCTCTGTGGCTCAAAAATAGCGCAGAATTGCTCCTGTGAAAATCAACAATGGTGGCTCTGGCCACTTCATCACCGGCAACCTGCCCCCACGCACATCCAACCAATCACATTTTGACTTCTGGGATGTGCCCCAATTCGAATCAGTTGTTCAACAGGCTGGAATGCATATTTTAAACAAACAAACAAACAAACAACAACTTTGTGACAAACAGCGAAGGCTTTTATTGCAAAGTACTTGGAGTTTTTGGCCCCGCTCCCTTTGAATATGGCAAATTGCTTCAGGAGCTCATCTGGAGAAAAGGTGCAGATTGCATCTCAAGAGGGTTTTTTTCACCGCCTAGATAACAGCTCATCGTTTGTCTTATTTAAAATAATAGGGTTCTCTATTATCCACAGTTTCAGGTATCCATGGGAGGTCTTGGAACGTATCCTCCATGGCTACAGGGCTTCACACACACACACACACACACACACACACACACACACACACTTGAAGACAACACTCTCACCCTGAGATTCCTCTCCCTCACATGGAGGACCAGAGAAGAATGTGAGGCCCTGCTACTCGGGGCTACACCCTGATATCTGGGAACCTTAGGTGAAGCGGTGTTGTTTACAGTTAGGTGGATAAAAGATCAACAGGCGAGGCCTTTCTTTTGGTCCCAATCATCTTTTGGTAAGGATACAGGAGAGAGCCTTTTTGGTGGCTGCTCCCACCCTGTAGAATTTCCTTCCATGGGAGGCTAGGCTGGTCCCCTCCATGCTTTCCTTTCACCAGCAGGCAAACACCTTTTTGTAAAGCAGTCTTTTCATGTGTAATTGTTTGCAGGGAGTTTTCTTATGGGATTTGTGCTCCATTTTTGTATGCCTTTTAATTATTGTGTACTGTTTTAATGTGATAATTTTTAATTGTCTTTAAAATTCTATTGTTACATTTTAAGCTAGTGGTTCCTAACCTGTGGTCCAGGGACCCCAGGGGTCCTTTTAATGATTTTATACTGTTTTAATGTGAAGATTTATTTTTAATCATCTTTAAAATTATATTGTTACATTTTAGGTCAGTGGTTCTTAACCTGTGGTCCAGTGACCCCAGGGGTCCGGAATGTCCTCACAGAGGGTCCGCGAAGGCTTGAAGGCTGCTTGGCTCACTGCCTGCCTGCAGTAGAGTGGCCACATGACAGAAGCCAAGGGAAAGAAAGGCTGGCTGGCTTGGCCTGCACATTGCCATTCAATCCACTCCAGCCACAAATTGCTGGAAGAAACAGGAGGAAAGTCTTCCCTCTCCCTCCAGTGCCTCTGAGGGAAAATTTAATGGATGATGTAATAGAATTATTTATCATCATCATCAGGTATTGTTGTTGTTGTTATTATTATGGTTTAAAATATTGAGTTAAGTCTTGGGGGACCAAGGCAAAAGATATTTAAAGGGGGTCCCTGATAAATAAAATAAAGAAAAAGTTAGGAGCCACTGTTTTAGGTTATTCTTTTCATGAGCCACCTTGAGTCCCACTCTGGGAGAAAGGTGGCATATAATACATATATATATATATATATATATACACATATATACATATATGCATACATAAGTTCTGATATTTTGGTCCCTTCTGGCCTTGTAATTTAAACTGAATGAAGGAATGTGGGCAGTGTATATAACTCCCAAACAAGGCAAATATCTTCCAAACAAGGCAAATATCAGCCTGTCTATACTGGGGCTTGGCCTTACCTACATTTAAGAGTCAGAGATATCCTTGGACTTGGTCCTAAAGACAAAGTAACATACATTAGGAGAGCTAATTTTATTCAATCGGTTCCTGCTACAGAACGACGCCAACAGGAAACGTGTCTCCCTTAAAGCTGCCTCTGTTACCGACTTGTTTGCCTGAATGACTTGGACGGTAATTATACTCTTCTAATATTGACATATTTAAATGGTATCCAAGCAAAACAAATTAATCCTTCCCCCTTCCCCCTCTCGCTTTTTAGATTTCTGTGGGGATCTTTCATTTAGTTATCTGCTGCATGGCAAACACATCTTCCAACTCATATTTACTGTACAGCATGTCCAGATGTTTTGCTGTCTTGTGGATGAAGTACATTAATGACAGAGAGGGGCTGCATGCTACCATGTGTGAAGCGAGAACTCCCCATGTGTATTTGTGTTAAAGACAGTGCAAAGTTACAAACTTGCTGTGCCACACAGGTTGGAAGACACTGGGATAAACTGTCAAAATCTAATAATCTGCAAGGTTCTTATATAGGCCAGACGGCCTCTGGTACTGGTGTGTGTACAGCAGAGATGGGCAAATGTTTTGGTTTATTTTTTTGATAAGCATTTAATATGAAGGGTGGGAAAAACTTAATGTCTGGGATCTTTTCAGGAGTTACGAGATCATAAGCTGGATTTATGATCTTATAACTGCCAGGGATTCACACTTACAGTCACGGATTACCAAACGTGACCCTAAAAACCTTCCTTTGCAGCCAGGCCACATCCTGACTGAAGTGTTTCCAAGGCACTGCAGATCGGAGCACTGGGGGAATAATGTCTGCAGCACTTTTCTGGTTGCACTGAGACAAGCAGTTGTGGCAGGACCCCAAGGGGACTCTCCTGCTGCCTGTTTTCAATGCACCTTGTGACCAGCAGCACACTGCAGCATCATTCCCCAAGGTGGTCATCATCATCATCATCATTTTATTTACGGTCATAGACCAAAATATAAATCAAGATATTATATATACTGTATACACACACACCACCACCACCACCAAAATACATACACATATCTGAATGATGACTAATACAATTATGACTAATTCTCAGGGATTAAGTGGTAAAAATAGTTAAAATTTCTTAAATAAGCATTTAAGCAACCCAAATCTAAAACTCTAAAATTCCTATATTTATTTAACCGTGTAATATTTTTCTACGGGTAATAATGGCAAAGGCACAAAACCTGGCAACCTATTCTGTGATTTGTGTATCTGAATCATCAACAGGAGTAATAGATAAAAGCCCTCCGATCTACCTGGATAATTTTGTAAAAATGGGGTAATTAAATTAGAGTGGATACCTTGATAAAATGGATAGTATAATAAAACATGGACAAGAGTCTCTATATCTACATTTATACAAGGTCAAGTACATTTATGATATGGAATTTTTAAAATTTACCCTCCAATACAGCTGATGGAAGCACGTTAAGACGTGCCGCTGTAAAGGCGCATCTGAATTTAGAAACTGTTAAATCAGTGAGATATTTAGGACAAACAAAAGATGCTTCCTTAGTAGTCAGTCCCAGAATTCTTCTAACTTGACATCAATGTTTTTGCAATTCTGTATCCAATATATGCTGCGGCAAAGCTGATTTGGCCCTTGAATATCCCATTTGTAGTAAAACATTCTGAGAAAATCCACATAAGGATAGTTTTTTCTTTAGCATTTGTTTCCAAGAGAAGTAATATGAGTCTACTAAGGTCAGCAGGGCCAGTCCACACGGTAGAAACATAAGTTTCAACCAATACTGTACTTACTCATAAGGATCCAGGCCTGGGCCTTGATAGAAATTAGACAGGGTCATGATCTGCATTGCTTCAGAAACCCTTTTGTCAGGCTGTTACCAGGCTGCAAATGTAGGCTTTTTTTGTGGGGCGGGGAGGGCGGCATGTCAGATGTAAAGAGCCAGCATGATATAGTGGTTTGAGTCTTGGACTATAATTCTGGAGACCAGGTTGCAAATCTGGGTGACCTTAGGCAAGTCACACTCTCTCAACCTCAGAGGAAGACAAAGGCAAACTTTGTCTGAACAAATCTTACCAGAAAACCGTTGTGATAGGGTCACCTTAGGGTCTCTGTAAGTCAGAAACTACTTCAAGGCACACAATAACATCAGATGTAACTACAACAACGGAGCTCTGCTGTAGTTACATTGCTGATCATAGAAACATAGAGTTGGAAGAGACCACAAGGGCCATGCAGGAATACTCAATCAAAGTACTCCCAACAGATGGCCATCCAGCCTCTGTTTAAAAACCTCCAAAGAAGGTTTGCTCTGTGTCTTTGTCTCTGGATCAGCAGAAAACAAGTTTGCTCCATTCTCAGTATGACATCTCTTCAAATATTTAAACATGGCTATCATGTCACCTCTTAACTGTCTCTTCTCCAGGCTAAACATACCCAGTTCCCTAAGCCACTCTTCATAGGGCATGGCTTCTAAACCGCCCACCATCCTGGTTGCCATGTTCCAGCTTCTTAATATCCTTCTTGAATTGTGGTGCCCAGAACTGGACACCGTATTCCAGGTGAGGTCTAACCAAAGCAGAATAGAGTGGCACTATTACTTCCCTTGATCTAGACACTATACGCCTATTGATGTTGGATCTCAGCCCACATTTTTAAAAACAAAAGCCAAGATCCTACATTGTGCAACCATCACACAATTAAATGATGGTTGTGCTATACCACCATTCTGCTGAATATCAACATTGTGCAACCATCCCGGATATCTGCGAATGCGCCTGTTCTTTCCACAATCCCAATGAATCAAGTGGCCTGTTGAAGGCACTGATGAGAAGATGTGCACCATCCAAGAATGTGAAACTGCAATGTGAGACACTTACCTATGTGGAACTCCACTTACACAACTGTCAACTGAATATGGACATTATACCATGGCCAGAAAAGTGCAACCACATGCATAAGGGTACTTACATGTGCATAAAACATCAACAGGATGCCAGCCAAAATTCTAATGTGGGAATTAAATCTGGGTTTGAATCTCCACACATTCCACAGTGACAGTGCTGAATTAGAGTTGCCACCTCGTTTTATTTCCTGAGAGGTTCCCCATACCTGTAGAGTAGGCAGACCACCCACTCAATCTGGTCAATATACAAAGGCGAGAAATTAATATGCCATTACTATGCCAAGATCTGCAAATTTCCTCATATTTAAGACAGAAAAACTTGGGGCTTGTCTATACTAAGCAATAAAATGTGGACTGGAGCGCAGTAATGCCAATTCACAGCAGCTTTTATTTGCCTCCACTTTTTTGGTGAAGATTGCAGGCATGCAAAGTATCCACTTTTGCTGTTCCAATGGGCATGCCTACGAATCCAGATGGTGGGTGTAAGTGAATTACTTGTGTTGTTATTTACCTCGAGTTGCTGCCATCGAACAGGTTTTTTAAACCATATCCAAGGTGTGAAAGTATGACCTTCCGCTTTAACGAAGAAGCAAACAAAAAAGAGGCTATTTTCTCACTATAGCATACGATTGCTATGGCAAAAAAACAAAAATGGTGGTTCTGGGCAAAAGCCCCCCCCCCATGTCCGACCAATAATCTTCCCACTTCTGCTTATATTGGGAAAGTCCATCAATTCACATCACCTGTCTCAACAAACAGGAATGCACATTTCCTGTGCTTTAAAAAAAACTTCAGGGAAAGCTATGAAGGCTTTCCCTGAGGAGTGTATGCCATTTTTGGCCCCTTCCTTCCAAATAGGGTGAAATGATATGGGATTACATTGGGATGAAAGGTATTCTCCTCGAATCCTATGAGGTGTATTTTCACTGTTTAGACAACCCCTAGATGTTTAAAAAATGTAAATGCAAGAGAATGTAAAACTGATAGATTTCCCCACTTCTGGTATACAGACAGACAGAATTAGATTTTTTAATGTTTTGTTTTTTAATATGACAGGATTCTACTGGGGAAATCAATTTGGGAGAACCCCCTCCCCCTCATGAGACTCAGTCTGCATGTATGTCCATATACAGCCTACATGGTTGGGTTGCATGTCATCACTCTCTGTCCCTACGACACTGGCAAGTCATTCCAGATGTGTATTGTATGGTTATGATAAACTTGCCTTTCACCATGTTCTATTTCGGGGGTGGGGGAGGGCCGGAAGGACACTATTAATTCCAGGGGTTGTTCCACTTAGGCAGTTTTTGCTGTGGTTATTCTTAGGGGTGGGGGAAGCTGCCAACCGAAAAGTTATGTCATCCCTCCCTGGTCTGTTGTTCTATCTTCCTGGATCATTTTGTACCTTATGGATAGTTCCCGGAGATGTTCTGCCTGAAGGAATATAGCCAATTTCTGTGTAAATTGTCTCCACTCTAGGCTTGGCAAAAGCTGTGCTGCCTGAATTCTACTGTATATTAAATCTTTCTGCCGGTGAAATCGTGAGAGATTTTTTTTTCTTACATTCTGAGAAACTGCTGCTTCTAGTTATAGTTCTCCAGTAATAAAGCAAGCATGATATTTCACACTTCCCACAATGCCTTTAAACTGTTAAAAGCACTTCAGACACATTAATTTTGTTGCCTGTCTTTACAACGATACTGTAAAGTAAGTCTGGATTCCCCATGTTGGTGATAAGAGGTGAGGCTGAGAGAGATCATGGAGCTGCTGGACTCTTTGTGAATTAATGGCAGACATGAGAGGTGAATTGTGGGTTTCCAGACTGACTCATAGGTTGGTCTCTTAGCTGCTATGTATTTTGTTTCAGCAATTAGTCACTGTGAAATGAGAAGCTTGGTAAGCCTGGGTGGAGCCAGCCAAACCAATCACAGCTCATGGAATGCTATGAAAGGGGGGCTATGGGGTAATAGATATAACCTAGAACAGTGGTTCTTAACCTGTAGTCCACGGACCCCCAAGGGCCTGTGATGGCTTCACAGGGGGTCTGTGAAGGGTTGATGCCCTGCACGTTGCCATTCAATCCTCTCCAGCTACAAACGTGCAGAAAGAAGCAGGAGAAAAGTCTTCCGTCCCCCTCCAGTGCCTCTGAGGGAAGGTTTAATGGATGGCATAATTATATTCATCATCATCATCATCATCATCATGGTTTTAAATCCTGAGTTAAGTTTTGTGGGTCCATGGTAACAAAAGATATTTAAAGGGGGCCCCTGGTAAAGAAAAGGTTAAGAGCCACTGACCTAGAGGCTTGTCTGGAAAAAAGGTTAGATAGGGGCAGGATGTAGAGTATGGTTATGTTTTCTAGAGTTAGGGCAGTCAGAATGAGATTGAGGACCAATTCGGAAGAGAGGAACTGGGAAGATATGAATAGGGTTTTAAGAGCTGGGAATGTGAAGAGTTTTGGAAGTTAATGTCTGACGTTATACAGTTGTCCCCTCATATTCGCTGGGGTTTGGTTCCAGGAACCCCCGTGGATACAAAAATCAGTGAATACTCAAGTCCCATTATATGCAATGGCATAGCAAAATGGTGTCCCTTATATAAGATGGCAAAATCAAGGTTTGCTTTTGGATTATTATTTTTTTAAATAATATTTTCAAACTGTGAATACTTATATCCGTGGATACCAAATCCGTGGATATGGAGGGACAACTGTATACAGGTTGTCCCCTGTATCCATGCAGAATATGTTCCTGGACTTACTGTTTTTTAAGTGAAACCATGGATAATATCAAACCCTATTAAAATAAAGGATTCCCAGTACAAACATACCACAGAGTTGCGTTGGAGGATCTAATGATTCCTAGAGAGGATACCTCTCTAGGCATTTGACTCTATGGCACATGTCCCTATTTTTTCAGCCATGGATAACTGAAACTGCAGATATTGGTTCCACAGATATGGGAGGGGGGCAACCTGCTATAATTTTTTACTGGCTTTATTTTCTACAGCTGCATCTGACTGTTTTAATTTAATAATTAACAAGAACAGCTAGTCACACTTCATGCGTACATGCCTTCAAGATGCCTGTCAACCTATGGCAAGGAAAGTGTTATAGAATTATTTGCTTTTTATTTACTTAACTGCATGTTTCTGTTATGTGTGTATGCTAAAGATATACACCTAAGCTCTTGGCTGAGTATATCTGTGGGCTTATCTACATTGCAGAAAAAACTCAGCTTCAGTTTGACATTTCCTGGGCATTAGTGACCCCATTAATGATACCTACTTCAATGAGAAAATGAAGTGAGATTGGTATTACAAGCCACACATTTCCCCCTGGGTGGTCCTACCTTGATCACATGTCCTGTACTTCATGTTTTATTTCTGGCCATATATCTGTGGCTGTGCTGTTTTGGTGGGTTTTTGTTCTTCCCCTCATGCATGTGAATATACTGTATGTGAATATACTGCACGTGAATATACTATACGAAAGGGATCTAGGAGTCCTAGTAGACCACAAGTTGAACATGAGTCAACAGTGTGATGTGGCAGCTAAAAAGGACAATGCGATTTTGGGCTGCACCAACAGAAGTATAGTGTCTAGATCAAGGGACGTAATAGTGCCACTCTATTCTGCCTTGGTCAGGCCTCACCTAGAATACTGTGTCCAGTTCTGGGCACCACAATTCAAAAAGGATATTGACAAACTGGAGGGTGTCCAGAGGAGGGCGACTAAAATGGTGAAAGGTCTGGAAACCATGCCTTATGAGGAAAGATCTAGGGAGCTGGGTATGTTTAGCCTGGAAAAAAGATGGCTAAGGGGCGCTATGATAGCCCTGTTTAAGTATTTGAAGGGGTGTCACATTGAGGATGGAGCAAGCTTGTTTTCTACTGCTCCAGAGACTAGAACACAGAGCAATGGATGCAAGCTCCAGGATCAGAGAGTCCACTTCAACATTAGGAAGAACTTTCTGACAGTAAGAGCTGTTTGGCAGTGGAACACACTCCCTCAGAGCGTGGTCGGGTCTCCTTCCTTGAAGGTCTTTAAATAGAGGCTGGATGGCCATCTTTCAGGGATGCTTTGATTGTGATTTCCTGCATGGCAGGGGGTTGGACTAGATGGCCTTGTGGTCTCTTCCAACTCTACAATTCTACGATTCTATGATTCTATGATTCTAATTTGTAATTAATCCTCTTCCAATTAAAAATAGAAGGCAAGATCCCACTTTGAAGAAGTGGAGTATAACTGCACATTCATGGAGTTACATGGTGGCTGTGCAAAGCCGCCTTGTTAGTAAATTTTGATGTCAAGCAAAGGCACAGCTACATCTACATTTGCATGTGCTATGTGCATCACTAAGCAATTGCACACATGCAACCAGGCACATCCATGCCCAATCGCATTGCAAGTGGAACTCTGCACCCACAGCTTTGAACTGAATACAGCCATTCCTCATTGGACAAAAATGTCCATCCACTTCCATAGGAGACTCACACATGTGGAAGACACCAACAGGATTCTGAATAGAAAGATAATAAAAAAATGTTTAAAAATCACTCCAGCTGACCCTTAAAACATTTTTTAAACAACAAATAAATATGACTCATTATAGCAAAGGCCGTAACATGTTAGCAGTAGTTTAAACATCCCAAAATATTATGCTATTATGCCCTTGCTACCCTGCAAAACTAACATGTTACAGGTAACACCAGTACTTGTAATGTGTTACTTCCAAGCTCTACCAATGTACAGTATGAGGAGTTTTAGAGAAGATTGCATCTCAGTGGAGAAACTGCTAGAATCCCATCTAAACTTGTTTATCCCTGATGTCCTTGCCTGTCAGGGTAAGTAGGAAAGGTAGGAAAGACTATAAAGAACTCCAGGAGATACATCCCCACAACCTGGTGGATAAGGAAGCTCAATAAGATTGCAATCTCTGATTAACTTTTCCATCCTTCTGGCACTGTAATTCTATTATTAAAAATTTCAGTGTGAAAAAGAATGATGCAGAATTAATACATGCAACCTATTTCCCCCCTCATTTTGCACAGTTTATTCGTTCTGTTTACCCAAGACAAACTCAAAGTACTGTACAATTTTACTGTTGTATTTCCTTAATGCCCCTAATCTTGGGCAGTTGCTGTACAAGGGGGTTGAGTTTTCCTGGCCTCTGGAAAGCTTTCTGAATGCCCATTTTGGCCTCTGAGAATTCAGCTGGCTTTCCCCACATTCTTTCAAGCATCCCCTGCCCAGCCCACACACATTCAAAGAGATAGAAATGTTTTGTTTTCTTTTAAGATGAATTTGTACATTTCTCTTTGGAGTATAAAGAACTCCTAACGAATTAGATAGAGCATACATTAGCTGAGCACACTGGTTCCAACAGTGGTCAACCAAACATAGAAACAGGACTCCCAATATCTGGCACTCAACAATCTGTTGTTGTGTGCCTTCAAGTCATTTCTGACTTATGACAACCCTAATGAAACCCTGTCGCAGGGATTTCTTCACTAGATTTTGTCAGAGGGGTTTTGCCTTTCCCTTCATGTAAGCCTGAGACAGCAGATGTAATTTCGGGAATGAGGAAAGCAAAAATATAATGGCATTATTACACTTACTATCGCATGTTGCTGTAATCACAGGAAAGAACTGCCACTGAATTATTGCACAGCCCCTAGTAACACTTCAAGAACAGGACTTTACTTCCATGATTTAACATGGGCGAGATTTTGGTGGTTCTCACAAGAAGGCACAAGCACACTTAAAAATACCAAAAAGCCCTTAATTTGCAAAGTAAACACACACACACACTTAAACAAACATAAAAACGTGCAAACAAACTAAGACAGTTCATAAAAAAAGGCGTCCTGTGAATAGTTTTCACATTCTCATCCAGAAGTTTTCTTGCCAAGAACAGGGAGGGGGGGATCTTGCGATTACAGAGGGAGAGTGTTTTCACACACTATTCAATACCACAAAAAGAGCGATATTGACAGCTTGTCCTGTCAATGAAAAGCAATGCCTTATTCACGGCTGGAGCACAGATTGACCACACAAACATGACAACATCATGCGATAGTGGAAACCATTCATGCTACCGTAACGTCATAATCATGCGATTTTTTGCTGTGTCTGATAAAGTCCAGCATGACTTGCCCAAGATCACCCACTGGGTTTCCATGGCCTAGAGGGAAATTAAACTCAGGTCTCCAGAGTCATAGTCGAACACTCAAACCACTACCCCGTGCTGGCTCAACAATCTACTGCCTCTGAGTATCCAAGTTCTGTTTAGTTATAGTGGCTAATTGCCATAGGTCAAGGATGGGACTCATGTGGCTCTCTAGTGATCATTGGCCTATAATGCCCATCATCCCTCACCATTGGCTGTGCTGGCTAAGGCAGCTGGGAGTTGCAGTCCAACAACATCTGGAGGGACACATGATGCCCACTCTAGTTGTACATAAACTCATCTACCGCTGTGAATTTGTCTACTTTGTCACCCCAGCTTGTGGCAGTAATTGAATATGTGAAGAAGGACTATGTTGTCTTCTTCTCCTCTTGTGCCTCTCAGTGTATCATGGGCAGAACTTGGAAACATTAATATTATTTTTGGGGAACCCATCTCCCAGGGCCCATCTATACGAAGGGGGGGAAAACAGAGTACCTTGCAGTAATGGCATTTTGCAGCAGCATCGACTTATCTTGATGATGGTTTTGGCCCCCAGAAGCTTCACATGCCAGATGGCAGCCACAAGTGATTTACTTGCGTTAGTACCTTGCCACTGCCGAACTTTAAAAACAAACAAACAAATGTTGTCTAAGGTCCACTGGAGCGACAGAGTGATTTTCCAAGTTAAAAGGACAATCAAACCCCCCTACAACAACCCTGTTTTATTGTGTTAGTAATTACTCACTAAGGTGAAAATTCAACATGGCGGCAGTGGGCGTTCACCCTGTTAGCAAGTCCCACCCCCCCACACTCACCGAGCCAATCAGCTTTGTGCATCCACTTGTATGGGAAAGCAATTCAAAGCAAATCGCTTGTCCTAATGAGCAGGAATGCGCACCCCCTCACTGTTTTAAAACTAAAGGAACAGCTGCAAAGGCTTAACCAGTGTTGTTTTTGCTGTTTTGGGCCCTTGCTTTCCGAATACTGTGGATTGATGCAGGATCCCATTTAGACAGGTTGGATTCCCAGCAAATTCCATGAGGGATATTTTCACTGTTTAGGACAACCTCCCAGACTCTCCAAGCCAGCATAGTCATTGGCCTTCTTTGCTGTGGGATTCCAAGAGTTGCAATCCAAAAAAAGGAGCCTTCCCATATTCCGATTATCTATATGCAGCCAGTATACTTTGTCCATACGTCCACATAGTCCTTTCCCCCTTTTAAACATTCATATATGGCAACAGTGGGCTAGGCACTCTACAGCCTCAACCTATTAGAAAAACCAAGAGGGATGGAAGGAGACACCATAGACTGGTAGACAAGTAAGCATTTCTAACTGGTAAATTCCATTTTTTTGCCCACAGTCACTTGGTAAGCGAGCTGGGTGGGTGTCTATGTGGCAACATAGATGACCATGTTGCCACATCCTCAGACCTGATGTGTGACAATGTTTTACTTCCCAGTTACCCAAGATGATACAGATTATTGTTTGGCTAGTGTGGTGTAGTGGTTTGAATGTTGGACTGTGACTCTGGAGACCAGGGTTTGAATTTCCACTCAGCTACAGAAACTCACTGGGTGACCTTGGACAAGTCACACTCTCTCAGTCTGAGAGGAAGGCAAACCCCCTCTGAACAAATCTTGTCAAGGAAACATCATGAGAGGTTCGCCTTAGGGTTGCCATAAGCTGGAAATGACTTGAAGGCACACAACAATTCTGGACACCACAATTCAAGAAGGATATAGACAAGCTGGAGTGTGTCCAGAGGAGGGCGACCAATATGGTGGGAGGTCTGGAAGCCATGCCCTATGAAGAGCAGCTAAGGGAGCTGGGTATGTTTAGCCTGGAGAAGAGAAGGTTAAGAGGTGACATGAGAGCCATGTTTAAATATTTGAAGGGATGTCATACTGAGGATGGGGCAAGCTTGTTTTCTGCTGCTCCAGAGACTAGGACACATAGCAATGGACTCAAACTACAGGAAAAGAGAGTTCACCTAAACTTTAGGAAGAACTTCCTGACAGTGAGAGCTGTTCGGCAGTGGAATGCTTTGCCTGGGAATGTGATGGAGTCTCCTTCTTTGGAGGTTTTTAAGCAGAGGCTGGATGGCCATCTGTCGGGAATGCTCTGATTGGGTATTCCTGCATGGCAGGGGGTTGGACTAGATGACCCTTGTGGTCTCTTCCAATTCTATGATTCTACGAATAACAATCAGTTTGCCAAGTGTTAATGAGACCAATTTGCCATACATCAGACCAACTGCATATGTTGAGTGACTAATGGGGATGGGGTAGAGGAGGGCTGATTGCATATGGACAGCACTATATGACACACAGGAGCCACACAAATCACTGTGTCCTATCCAGATGGACACAGTGGTTTAACTTCATTTATTGTGAGTACAATGCAAACTCCAGACTGTGAAGTCAAAGGCTTTCACGGCCGGCATCCATAGATTTTCCTTGTTTTTTTCCTGGGCTGTGAGGCCGTGTTCTGGAATAGTTTCTTTCTGACGTTTCGCCTGCATCTGTGGCTGGCATCTTCAGAGAATGGCTGGGTAGGAGTGTATGTGGAGCTTATATGCTGTGAACCCCTGTAGGGTAGTGTATGTAAACTCCAGACTATCAAAATGGTGAAAGGTCTGGAAACCATGCCTTATGGGGAAAGATCTGGGGAGCTGGGTATGTTTAGCCTGGAGAAGAGATGGCTGGGGGGTGCTATGATGGCCCTGTTTGGGTATTTGAGGGGTTGTCACATTGGGGATGGAGCAAGCTTGTTTTCTACTGCTCCAGAGACTAGAACACAGAACAATGGATGCAAGCTCCAGGATCAGAGAGTCCACTTCAACATTAGGAAGAACTTTCTGACAGTAAGAGCTGTTTGGCAGTGGAACACACTCCCTCAGAGCGTGGTCGGGTCTCCTTCCTTGAAGGTCTTTAAATAGAGGCTGGATGGCCATCTTTCAGGGATGCTTTGATTGTGATTTCCTGCATGGCAGGGGGTTGGACTAGATGGCCTTGTGGTCTCTTCCAACTCTACAATTCTACGATTCTACGATTCTACGATTCTACGATTCTACGATTCTTCCCTCTCTTTCCTTGGCCTAGAACTGATGTCCGAGATGAAAACCTGTTGCAAGCCTATGTTAGGTACCATACCATGGCACATGCATATTCATTTCTAAATAAATAAATCAAGTCAACAGTACTTGGGTGGAATCTAAATCCAACAACCAAGACTCAACAGTCAACACCGCTGAAGAAGGATTTCTGGAAGCCAAACCCATAAGTTGTGCACTGTGAGTTTCATATAATTATTTTATTTTTCAAATTGGGCTTTATTTGATTGGTGCAAGACTCTCCTAGTTTTTGAATGATACAAAACCTGACAATAAAGATTTATGTGAAGCTTGACTGCTTGTTAATCCTGTGGCAACAGAGGTTGGTTGCTGCATGCAAGGGCATTTTAAAAACAAGCGGTCTTGGCCCTTTCCGAAGAGTTCTGTTTTCCTTCATGCTTTCCTAATTTAACATGAGCTTCCCTTTCTGAGCGGTTGTGATTCAGTCTCCTGCCTGACTGCCCTTCAAGGCAGTTCCCTTTCTGCCAGAGCCATAGACTTCTGGGGGCCAGGGAAAAATACGTGACTTATCAGAGCTGACCCAGAGAGAGCCAGCAACAACGGAGCCAGTAATAAAGGCTGGGAACCATTCCCACAGCCCAACCAGGAAGAAAATGCAGACTTCCTGTCTCCAGGTCCTGTGGCTTTTAGATGCCAATCTTCTCCAACCTCCACAAACAGCCAGTGTGGGACAAATGACCAAAAAGTAATGGTGGTGTGCTATGTGATATGCTGATTGTGTTCCTATTTACATTATTTGTACCCCAAAGTCTAACTCTGAGTGTATTCCCTGGATAACGTCACATGTTCCTGCTGTAACTTGGCCCTGTTTTGTTCCCGTTCTGCATACAAGATAGTCATTTGTATTATCATCCTCCAACTTGCTGCCAACAATTGCAGAGAAAAGCATAAATATCCTTTCCCTTACCTTTAAACTAGTCAGGGAGATCGGAAGCCTTTCAGGCAGTGCTAGACTACAATTCCCATCCTTCCAACCATTGACCCTGCTGGCTGGTGCTGTTGGGAGTTGGTTTCCAACAACATCATGCCCTCCAACTGTCCTGATTTGACAGGGATAATCTTGATTAATATTCTGTCATCCCACTTTTTAGCTGCTTTTAAAATGCCCCTGTTTCTCTATCCTTCTCCCCTTTCTTCCCCCCATTGTCTTCAGCTTACTTCAATTGCTGCAACTAAGTTCAAAATGTAAACATAGTTTCCATTCACTTAACTGGGGGAAGGGGTGAGAGCAGGGGATGAAATCTTGCCCTTCCCAATAAGCTCAGCCAAAAGCAAACTGCTGCAGCCTCTCCTGTGTTTTCTTCCTCATTTATAACTTTTGCCACCTTTACCACACTCTGATGCTGCTTGGCCACACATGTCTTGGCATTCATTTGTAAAATGTTGGAAGGTATGAAGCATTTTGGAACAGAAATCATATGCAATGAATTATAAATAATATATTTACCTGGAACAAGTTCCTTTTAAAAAAAACTTATTTGGTTAGTTATTTATATCCCAACTTTCCCCCCAGAATGGGAACTCAAAAAATGTAAAAAGATACAAATAAAAATGCCAATAGGTAGAAACATACAAAACTATCTACAGTATTTGGAATAATTTAAAACATCAGTTAAATAGGCAAGAAATAGTTAGCACGCTATTAAAAATGTAGTCAGCCCCCCAACATCTGTATAAATAAAGGTGTGTGTGAGAGAGAAAGAAATCTCCTTCTCTAGTGGATATTCTCTGGATGTCTTCAAAAAGAGACTGGACAGCTACTTGCTGGGGATGCTCTAGCTCAGTGTTTCTCAACCACGGTTCCCTGGAACCCTAGGCTTCCCCAAGAGGTTGCTAGGGGTTCCTCAAGAAATTGTGATTGTGGGGGGAAAGCAATAGCAGTATATAGAATAATGTTTATGCAGGGGTTCCTTGAGACTAAAAAAATCATTTCAATGGTTCCTCCAGGATAAAAATGTTGAGAAAGACTGCTCTAGCTAGAGATGCTGCATTGAGCAGGGGGTTGGACCTGATGGCCCATGGCGCCCATTCCAACTCTATGATTCTATGAATCTATGAGAGACAAGGGGCTTGTCTATACAAAGCTATAAAATGTGGGTTGATGTGCACTAATGCCAAATTGTAGCAGCTTTCATTTGTCTCAACAATTTTTTTGCAAGATTGCAGGCATGCAAAGCTATCTGTGTTCATTGTTCAAATGGGCATGCCTGCAAATCAAGATGGCAGGCACGAGTGAATTACTCGCATTTTTATTGTTACCAGTTGCCTCCACTGAACAGTATTTTTGGGGGAGAAAACATATCCAAGGTGTGAAAGTGCGATGTTCCACTTAAACAAATAGGGCGGGGTGGGGTGGGGAAGGCTGTTTTATTGCCTCAGCACACGATTGCTATGGTGAAAATCCTACATGGCAGTTTCAGGCGCTTGCCTTGTTAGCAAGTTGGGAGGCCCGGTGTCCCAGGTTACCATTGAATGTGCCCACGAGGGATGTGGGACCATGAGATGGGCCTCTCTGAAGATCTCAAAACCTCATACAGGCCCATGTGGGGGAATGTGGGTTTTCAAATAGCCTGGACCTGAAACTGTAACATAGTAAGGGCCTGTCTACATGAGGCAAAACTCCCCCAGAGTGCCTTGCAGTAATGGTATTTCGCAGCAGCTGTGACTTGTCTTAATTGTGCTTTTGCCTCCATAAGCTGTGCATGCAAGATGGAGGCTGTGAGTGATTTGCTCGTGTTTGTACTTACCTCAATTTGCTGCCACTGAACTTTTCTTTTTTTAAAAAGATGTCCAAGGTATGACAGAGCGATTTTTTGATTTAACAGAAAAGCAAAAAACAAAAACAAAAAAACACACCCCTGTTTTCTTGCCTTAGTGCTCACTCGCTAAGGCGAAAATCCAACATGGCAGCAGTAAGCTCTTGCCTTGTTAGCCAGCATCTCTCCCCCGCACTCACCCGGCCAATCAGCTTTGCATTTCCTCTCCTATGGGGAAGTGATTCATATCGACTTACTTGTCCCAATGAGCAGGAATACACATTCTTCTCACTGTTTTTTTGTTTTTTTAAAACAACTCTGGGAAAAGCCACAAAGGCTTTTCCTGTGGAATTTTTGATGTTTTGGGCCCCCTTCTTCCCAATATAGTGAAATGATGTGGAATGCCATTCAGACAGGTAGGATTCTCCTTGCATTCCATGGGGAGTATTTTCGTCATTTAGATAACCCCTAAGTGTGAAACAAGGTTGTACATTGTGCCTTTCTGGTGATGGTGGTGATTTTTTTTTTTAACTCGGTGCCTTTCCTGAGGTAGACATTGTAATTTGACCGAGAGGAGACATAGGTTGGCCCAGCCCTTTTCAGAACAGCCAGGCAAGATTCCTTCACCTCATCTTGTCCAGAGTTCCTTGCTATTACCTCAGTAGGTACCTGGCTTTGGGAAGCCTGTGAAATGAGACAGACATTCCCTGTGGGGAGCTTGTTCATGCAGTTGGCATTGCAGACACCGGCCAAGCTGGCACCTTTAATCATAAGTTATTGTTTTTTAACAGGTGTACGCTGGTAAAGGACCTGCCATTAGTCAGGGTGGCTATAAATGTTCCCGGACAATAGAATCAGTGTTAAATGGTGGAATCGCCCGGCCTTTTATTTATTGGAATTTTAGGTGTTTAACTAAGAACCTTCCTGAAGTGGAAACTGTAAAGTGACTGTGAGGAGACATAGGTGGCCCAGACTTTTTCAGAAAAGCTAGGCAAGATTCCTTTTAAAAAGCAGGTTGGGACAAAAGAGAGACTGTGAGAGAGGAGAAGGAAGGGAGAAGAATCAATGATACAACATGCCAGTATTAAGTCACTAACATCCAGCTTGGATGTTTTTACACAACACATAAGATGCCTTCTTTGTTCAGGCCTTGAAATTAGTTACTTATTTGGACATAACAAAGCAAGGAAAGGTGGCTGCAATCCTGTTGATTTTCTGTACACTTAGAAGTTCCCTTATGCATGCAGTTGTACTTTTCTGGCCATGGCATAATATTTGTATTCAGTGGGCCCTGGGTATCCACTGGGGTTGGGTTCCAGGACCCCTGACCCCCACTGCCATGGATACCAAAATCCATGGATGCTCAAGTTCCATTATAGACAAGGGCATAGTGCAATAGTGTCCCTTATATAAAATGGCAGAATCAAGGTTTACTTTAAAAAAATATATATTTTCAAACTGTGGTTGGTTGAATTGGTGGATGCAGAATCTGTGGATACGGAGGGCCAACTGTACAGTTCACCATTGTGTAAAAGGAGTTCTGCAAGTGTAATTTTTACACAAGCAATTGCACATTTTGGGGTGGTGTGTAACTATGAATCAGTGCTTTAAATGTTTTGATTCATTGGGATTTCACAGAAAGCCATTACATATTCCCCCGTTGCACCATAGGACAATAGACAAGCACATTGGCAAATATGCAGCCACCTGTACAATGTTGGCATTCAGAGTAATCCAACCACTCTTTAACTTAAGATGTGCACATTTCTGCCACATAATTGTGATGCAGGAGCACAGCTGTTGTCTCAAAATGCTACAACAGAGGGGGGCAACTCCGGCAAGTATGAGAGCCACTTTTCTGCCTCTGGGAGCTTCTGGGGGCCATGCGGATTGCCCACTCCCAAATATGTTCATTTTTGGCTTAAAAAATGAGGGGGGTGTATGTTAAACAGTGCAAGCAGGCTCAGTGATTTACTTAAAAAGTGATTTGCCAGTCATGGAAGATTCCAAGATAGGCAATTCACCTTTTTCTGTCAGTTGTTGTGTGTGTGTGTGTGTGTGACAAAACAGCACTGGGGGACACACAGCACCAGCTTCACACTATGCCCATCCCATGCTAGAATCTGTATCCAAATGTTTATTTATAAATTGTTCAATGTCTTCATCTTAACATACACCCTAAAGCTTTATGCAGGGGTCATTAGAATAGTCTGCAGAAAGTACGGAGACTTCTTGGTGGCTGCTTGTAGGCTGTGGAACTCACTCCCACATCAGGTTCAGTTGGTCCTCTCTCAGTTCCCTCTGCTAGCAGAAACCTTTTATTTAGGGAGGCCTTTGGCTCTTAGTAGGTTGTGGCAGAAGGAGCTTTAATGGGGTGTGATGTGTTTCATATCTTTTTTTAAATTATGCTTTACATGTGTTTTAAACTTTTAACTTTGTGAATTTGATAGGATCATTGGTTAATTGCTTTATAACAAACTTTTGTACTAATATTTCTTTAGCTGTACTTTCTTTTAATTTGTTGTAAGCTGTGTTGGGATATAAAATAATAGTCAGGATATAAAATAGAGTCAGGATATAAAATAAATAAATAAATAATAAAATAAATACAGTCCGACCCCTATATCCACGGTGGATAGGTTCCAAGACCTTTGTGGATACCTGAAACAGTGAATAATAGGGAATCCTCTATTATTTTCAATTAGAAAAACGCGAGATGTTGACCATAGAATCACACTGGAGGCCCTAGAAATGCCTAGAGAGATCATATATTTTTTTCAATGTGGATAAGTGAAACTGTGGATACTGAATCCATGAATACAGGGGTCAACCTGTACTGCTTTTTAAATAGACATTTGTTATCCACTGCACAAAAGGCCTTGTCTAGACAGGCTATTTACACTGTCTTGCCCCTGTTTTAGAGCCCTGCAGTCCCAACAATGCAGGGCTTTTGTGCCATTTTGCCCCCCAGGCAATCCTCATGACCCCTGGGGCAAAGACAGGGTTAAGATGAGGTAAAGCACAAAAAAAGAATTAAAAAAACTCCTGCCCAAACCCACTACTTTCCACAAAAAACCACAGGTCAGGCCCTGTATGACTGTAGGAGCTCTTACTGGCCTGCCTGCCGGCCCATTGCTACAGCTGCCGCCTGTGTCACATTCTCTGGCCAAGGCTGGTCACATGCAGGGGGCGTTGGTCATGTGCTGTGGGCCAGCTTCCTGGCTATAGAGAGTGGGATGCGGGTGGCAGTGGCAGCAGCTGCAGAGACTGGTTGGTGTGCTGGTCTGGACTTCCTCCTGTTTTGTTCAGGTAACAGGGGATCAACAGGCCTGATCTGTGGGCTGAATATGCTGGTGGGGAGCTGGCGTGTTCTGGCCCATGTAAATGAGCCCCAAGTGCACCTTGCCACCTGATATAGATGGGGAATCCAGCAGGGATGAAGAATGGTAGCCTCCACCCCATGTGCCATGGTCCCAATCTAGTTCAGCATATGCCTCCCATCCATTCATTAATAAACAAATAAACTATAAGGCCTGAGCTTCCTTTTTTTTTTGACAAGTGCTCCTAGGATAACCTGTCCAGGGCAGCCATAGGCTAGTTCTGCAGAAGAGCTAAAAATGTGAATAATATCACACTTCTCTTTTGGCTGGCTTTAATGCATGGCTGGGAAACATGCAGCCCTTCAGATACTGGACTGCAACTCCCAGCACTGGTCATTCTGGTTGGGGTTTCTGGGACTTGAAGCCCAACATTTGGAGGACTACATGAGGACCACACTTGCCACCACCTTAGTTTTCTTCTCATCATGATCATGATTATGATCATACTGTTGTTCCTGTTACAAAGGGATCTTGTAGCATTTTTGAAACTGAGAGAAAGAAGTTGGTAGCATAAGCTTTCATAGACTAAGTCTATTTCATCAGTTGTTCCTATTGTTATTGTTGTTGCCGATGATATTCTACATGCAGAGCATCCATCTTCTGTTCTCTCATTTCAGCCCAAGCAGGAGCCAGGGGAGTTATTTCCATTTATAGCATCTACATGCTAGCAAGGATGGACCTCTCCAAATAGTTAATCTACTGTAATTTGGTTTACAGAAATGCACAGCCTGCTATAGTGGGGTGTAGGGGTTGGGGGGAGAGAAAAGACGGGAAATGAACAAAACACACGGACATTAAAATTATAATTTTACAAACTTCATGCAGAGTTGCCCAAAGGATATGGAAACTCATCTGGGCTTTGACGATGCTCAGTCTCTCAAAATTGTTGCAAAGCTGGCTTTACAAGCTTTTGTGACTATGAGGGTATTTATGACCTTTCCTGACTGTACTTTTCCAAGTGGAAAATGAGAGAAACAGTCTACAGTTTTATAGACATGGTTACAATCAATAATATATTGATTACTTATATAGTATGAAGGTTTAATGGCCAGCTTTATAAACAGCAATTTACACCTGTACAATTAAATTTAGGAGAAAAGAAAAGGAAGCGGTTTGGATCATCACTTGTGTTGGGAGAAATTTGCAAAGGAACTAAATTATTAGATTATTCAACTAATACAGCTCAAGGTTTGCAATGGAATTGGGAGAAAAAGCAAGGAGGCATCGCCACTCCATCAGCTCTTCTGCTAAGTCAACTACATTTTGGTTTCTTCTTTACCCAAATTGTTTTCACCCCTTTGGTTGGTTATAAGCACAGGTACTCTTATTTAGCTTTAATGGATATCTGCATTTGCTTTTCTTCCCCTGCCCTCCTCATCCATTTTTCCTTTTGTCATGTTCTTTCAGCTGCAAGACTGTGGGCAAGGACAGGGACTTTGTTTCTACTGATTACATGTACAGTACTCTGGAAGCCCTTTTGATGGAATATTACTAACATTAAAAAAAACTCAAACAAATAAATTTAGCCAAACCTCTTTTCTGTTTTGAGAGCAACCTTCAGTGGACTAGATAGTAAAGTAATGTGATACTTCAGACCTTGAAGTAGGGCAAAAGCCAGTTCATGCAGCATTCCCTTGGATGCAGAAGAATCTTTGAGTGACAGGTATGGTATCAGAAGATAGGTGCTAGGTTCAGGGACATGTACTGTTGACTGGAGCCTATAGCTTGGGGAAATTACTTTTAAAACTGTACCCAGAACCCTGCAACCAATTTGACCAGTGCAACAAGTCATAAAATCAAATTGTTGAGATACAGATGAAGAGGAAGAGTCAAGAGTTGGAACAAGCCTTAATTACCAGAGTTTAGAAACAGATACTGTGTTCAGCCCCTGCATTTTAAGAGCTGGTGTCCCAAAGACTGTTGGCATGAATAAGATTCCACTGATTTTGAATAAGCAATAAGAAATTGAAATTTGATCCTAATCAGAGATGGATAAATCTTTTTAGATTGTAAGCCTGTAAGCAGGGTTTGCCATTTATTAATTGTATGACAATCTCTCCAGGAGCTTTTTGGTAGAGGATCATGATGACATCAGTTTCAATTTCTCAAATTATAATTTTTAAAATCTCAGATTCTTTTTGGTCCTATTTATGAAGAAATTTGCTCACTTGGGTAAGTTTCTAACAAGAAAAGCAAGCCAAACAGCTATCTGTATTGGCCAAATTCAGCAGGTATAGCTATTTCTGGGAGAACCAGCATGGTGTAGTGCTTTGAGTGTTAGACTACGACTCTATAGATCAGAGTTCGAATCCCCGCTTAGCCATGGAAACCTAGTGGGTAACCTTGGGCAAGTCAAATTCCCTCAGCCTCAGAGGAAGGCAAAGGCAAACCTCCTCTGAAGAAATCTTGCCAAGAAAACCCGTGATGGGTTCGCCTTTGGGGCGCCATAAATCTGAAACAACTTGAAGGCACACAACACCAACAAAGCTATTTCTGGTAGAGGGGATCGAGTCATGTAAATGTTAATGGTGAAGGGTTTGTCAAGCAGAAAAAAGAGGCATTAAACCTAATTCAGCTTCATGAGCATGGTGGAATATAGATGGGTTCAAAGCCAAATTTAAGAGCAAAGGATCTGTGAATTTGTCAGTTGTTGGTTTTTCCTACATCTCTCTCTTCTCTCAATCTTTCTCTCATTTTTTCCCTTCTGTTTATGACAACATTTGTGTTATCTAGCTAACTTTTTTTTAAATAAAAAATATAAAGGAATCAATCCTGTATCACATTTGTGATTAACTGTGGACTTATCTATACAAGGCAATAAAATGTGGATTGATGTGCACTCTTTGCAGCAGCTTTCATTTGTCTCCAACTTTCCCCCCCCAAGATCTCAGGCATGTGAAGCCATATGAGTTTGTTGTTCAAACAAGCATGCCTGCAAATCAAGATGGTGGGCATGAGTGAATTACTCGCATTTTTATTCTCACTTGTTGCCACTGCTAAACAGTATTTTCTTTTAAAAAAAGGATATCTAAGGTGCAGAAGTGTGATATTTTGCTTACATAAACAGGGGAAAAAAGAAAAAAACCTGTTTTGTAGCCTTAGTGCATGATCACTATGGTGAAAATCCAACATGGCAGTTCCAGGCTCTTGCCTTGCTAGCAAGCTCTGCCTCTGCGCACATCCAACCAATCACCTTTCCACTTCTGCTCTTATTGGGAATGTGAGCAAATTGAATTGGTTATCCCAACGAGCGGAAGTTTCCTTCTGAGTTTTTTTTAATGGGAAAGCGGCAAAGGCTTTTCTTGTGTAGTTTTTGGCATTTTTGGCCCCCCTCCTTCTGAATGCGGCAGATTGATGCGGGATCCCATTTAGACAAAACAAATTCTCCTTGAATTCTATGAGGAATATTTTTGCTGTTTAGACAAGCCCTGTGAAAAAGACATTTCAAGCAGAAGAAAGTCAGTTAAAATAGAAAAAAGTCAGTCTGAAAGGTGGTATAAGATTTCTTGATAACTTTTTATGTTGAAAGACTAACATGGGCATGTTTTTAAATACTTTTTTTTTAAATAAAAAGAACACATAACCATTCTCACTCATTCCTAGTGTTAACTTTACAGCCATAGGCCTAGGCACCTCTACTCAGAAGTATTCCCATTGAGGTCTCAGGTAAGTGCTGTCTCAGTCAGACATCTTCCAACACTAGCCACAACATGGCACCATCTAGTGAATTCTGTTGCAGGGTCACAAGCAGAGCCAGATGGAAATGGTGGCCAGATGCTATAGGCTGCTGACACACTACAGAGAGCATGCAATTTGACACTGCTTTAACTGCTATGGCTCAATGCTATGGGATTCTGGGATTTGTAGTCTTGTGAGATATTTAGCCGCCTCTTTCAGAGAGCTCTGGTGCCACAACAAACAACAAATCCCAGCATTCCATAGGATGGAGCCATGATTGTTAAAGTGGTGTCAAACTGCATTACTTTGGCAGTGTGTCAGCAGCCCTAGTTTGTCCCACCACGAGAAAGTGGGGGTCCTTGTTTGTTACTATCATTAGGACCAAGGTGACCAAGACTAGACCTTCCCTGAATTAGACTGCCATCCCTCCCCCCGCCCAGGAAACCCATCCAAGCTTATTATTGTCCCCACTATTTATTATTTATAGAGATGCCTAAATATATATATTAGACACCATACAGGTTTCTGCCCAGAGGCTTATCATGGTGGTGGTGGTGGGGAGGAATAAGAGACACAAAAGGGCTTGGATGGGGTTGTGTGGGTGGGGTGGGAGACAGACTCTGCACCTGTTGGGTGAAGCTGGAAAGGACTGAATAATAACAAAAGGATCAAAAGAGCTGAAATAGAACATCATTAGGAGGAAAAACAAAAGAGATGAATCTTTAATAAAAGGAGGATAAAGAAGGGAGGGGTATCCTGCCAGACAGCTAAGGGGGAAACATGATTCCATACAGATCAGGCTCAGAGAGGAAAAAAACGTGCAGAGCTGCTGAAATGGGGGGAAATTGAATAAGGAGTTGCCAATGCGAGTGACGCAGCAGAAGTGGCCCACTTAAGAAATCTAACTGCTCCTTTCTGAAGTATGCACAGTTTCAAAGCCCTTGTCAAAAATATCCCTCCCTACATAGAGTACCTTACTTAGCCTTTCCCAACCTGTGGCCCTCTGGTTGTGCTGACTACCCCTCCCACCATCCCCAGCCAACACAGCCAATAGGCATGCTGGCTGGAGGTGATGGGGATTCTAGTCCAAGTCACAGTAGTGGCTGCTGGCTCCGCTATCAATGTGGTGATGATTCCATGGCAGATTGTAGTCTGAACAGTAAAGAAGCTGTCCAAATAGATGAACACCCCCCACCCGCAAATAGGTTAATCAAGTTGGATAACTATGTTAAAATTGGGAGAAAAACCCAGAGTGGATTCACCACACCACCACCATAGGAGCTACCAGCTGTTGCTGCGATGTTGGCTGAGGATAATGGGCAATGCCAAGGCCTCTGTTCTTTTCTGTCAGGCTTTCAGTGCTATGAGATATGTTTATCCCTCTCTCCTTTTAATGGTTTATGGATCTTTAAGGTTGTTGTTGTTGTGTGCCTTTAAGTCATTTCCAGCTTATGGTGACCCTATCAGGGGGGTTTCTTGACAAGATCTGTTCAGAGGGGGTTTCTGTTTGCCTGAGGCTGAGAGAGTGTGATTGCCCAACGTCAGCCAGTGGCTTTCCATGGCCAAGTGGTGGGGATTCAAACCCTGTCCTACAGACTTATAGTTTAATGTGCAAACCACTACATTTTGAAAGACATTTTGAGGCAACAGAGAAGAAGACATGCCTAAGCTATGTTGACTTTCAGAGACCCGCAAACATTACCCAAAATGTGTGTTATTCTAACAGGGGTTTGTTAATTCAGAGGCTGCACATAATATGAGGTTTTATTATATAGCTTGCTTACACTACATTGAGTGTGAATCCATTTTTGTTTTGAGGTGAATGTCAAAGGTGGGGTGTATGCCTCATCAGTAAATGAAGAACATCCAGGATTGTTTAGGGAGAAAAAAAGAGAAGTCTTAAACTGGCTAAGCCAAAAAGGTGCCAATTTTAAGCACTTTATGAAAAAATACAACCAGAAACTATCTATCATGCCTTCATAGAGCCATTATATTCCCACCGCCTGCTTCACAAAACCTCCCACAGTGCAAGACACTATTTATAGCCTCTCCCTTTCCCCACAATATTATGTATATTTAAAACTTGCTTGGAGCTCAGGGCAGACATTCCATAAATAGTTACTGTTTACCCACCTACTTCGACAACCTCTTGTTCTGTACACAGAATGATTCCAAATGCTTTATTTGGACAGAGACAAAATGGAGAAGGTGATTCTTGAACAAGATTGGCTTTTGGCTTGGGGAAATTTGTACAAGTTGTTTCCAAACCTCTTTGGGATTGTGGCAGGATAGTTGGAATACTGACAGGTATATAATCTAAATAACATAATTAAAATGATGAGAAGGTGATGGAGATCCTAGAGTTTGGTTTAGGGGGGAAAGAGATGGCATGATAAAAATTTATAGACGTATTCCTGGTGTAAGAAAAGTGGTAAAGGAGAACTGTACCTTTCTTACAATACTGTTTCTTTCTTACAATACTGTGATTTGAGGTCACTTCGTGAATGGGTGCAGCTGGCCCTCTGTATCCACAGATTCTGCATCCATGGATTCCACCTTCCATGGCTTAAAAAAGTCTCCAAAAAATAAATTCCAAGAAGCAAACCTTGGTTTTGTCATTTTATATAATGGAAACTATTTTACTATGCCATTGTATATAATGGGACTTGAGCATCCACAATTTTGGTATCCACAGGGAGTCCTGGAACCAAACCCCAATGGATACCAAGGGCCCACTGTAGTTGAATGAAGAAAAAATGCTACCTCATAAGAATACAAAAATCAACTTAAGGAACACTCTAGCATGAGATAAGAGTGATTCACAGCCTCCAGTTCAGATGGCTTTAAAAATAATACACATCTCCAGGTGTTTTTCATTGGAGATCTTATCATCCTCAGCCAACATGACCACCATGGTGGCTGGGATGATGGGAATAGTCCAACGCATCTGGAGAGCACCAGTTGGGGAAGGTGGGATTAGGCAATTTTATTTAGAAGGCATGTATCAACATAGTTGGTACATAGCCAACATAGTTGGCTGGGCTGGGTGATTGGCTGGGCTGGGTGAGCTTCTGCTTGGGAGCCACGCCACTTCTTCCACCCTGAAGCTATAAAGAACTGCTTGCCTGCTAAGAGTCAAGACCTTGGCTGGGCTGGGTGAGCTTTTGCTGGGGAACCATGCCGTCTTCTTCCACCACGAAGCTACAAGAACTGCGTACACTGATCACTTATCAATACCACCATGTAATGGAGCCGGGAGTGGTCTGGGCACAGGAATTGAGGTTGTGTGGGGGAAGGGAAGGTATGGCGGCAACAGAGTGAAGAAATGTTACAAAAGAAGAAGGGATTGATGCTTAATATCTATCCCTTCTTCAGTTCACTCTGTTTCCCAGAATAATCTGGAGAGCGTACCACAGCCCCTTACTCTGCTCCTTTGCAATGCCAGGTCGGTTAAAAATAAGACTCATATTATACATGACCTCTTAGTGGATGAGGCCGCCGATCTGGCATGCTTTACCAAGACCTGGCTGGGAGATGCCAGCACTGCAACATGGGTGCAGGCTCTCCCGGTCAGGTATACGGTCAGCGAGCAGATAAGGGAAAGTGGGCGGGGGGGCGTGGCCTTGGTTCATAGAAACAACTTAAACTTGACCAGGAAGCCTATCTGGAAAACAGCTTGCATCGAGTGCATGTACCTTAGCCTGAAAACCAGGGATAGTTTGGGGATTCTGTTGGTATACCGGCCACCCCGTTGCTTAACAGACTCCCTAACCGAGCTGACCCAGCTGATCTCTGAGTTGTTGTTGGAGTCGCCCAGACTTTTGGTTCTGGGCGATTTCAACATTCCACTAAAGACCAGCATATCGAATCTAACCGGTGCGGCTCGGGAGTTCATGGAAACCATGACAAACATGGGCCTATCCCAATTGGTTGACGGGCCCACACATTGTGCAGGTCATACCCTCGATGCAATCTTCAGTACGGAACAGGAATATCTGTGGGCGGAGGTAAGAAAAACCTCCGCATTGCAATGGATGGATCACTTCCTGGTCAAGATGGAACTAAGAGCCACTGTCTGCCCCTCCAGGGGTGGTGGACCCATTAGAACGGTCCGCCCTCGAAGGCTATGGAACCAATTGGCTTCCAGAAAGCCCTAGAGGGTTTAATGGTTGGTAACGCCAGTGATTCTGTAGACGCTTTGATCAGCATCTGGAACACTGATCTTACCAAGGCTATCGACACAATTGCTCCCAAGCGTCCTTTCCACCCCACCTCTAATTGTAAGCCCTGCTACACAGAGGAGCTTAGGAGGATGAAGCGAACTGGACAACGGCTAGAGTGCAAGTGGCGGAAGACTCGACTCTTATCCGACAGAACTCGCCATAGGAGGCATCTTGATTCCTATCGGGAGGCAATACGTGCAGCACAGAGATCCTTCTGCTCTTCACGTATTGCATCTGCAGAGTCCCGTCCAGGAGAGTTGTGTAAGGTGGTGGGGGAGCTGACGCAGGTTCCTCCTGCGCCAAATCCCCTACTTAACTGGACAACAGCATGCTGTGATGCATTTAATATCCATTTTGCAGATAAAATCTCTCGGATAAGAGCCGACTTGGATGCCAATGTTCTGACAGAATCCATAGATGAGGCATCCAACAACTCCATTGATGGCACTTTACTGGATCAGTTTCAATCGGTGAGTACCGATGATGTGGACAAGCTTCTTGGAAGAGTGAGGAAGACGACTTGCCCTCTTGATCCCTGTCCATCTTGGCTGGTCGTCCGGGGGGGGGGATGCATTGAGAGTATTCCTACGGGACACAATCAATGCATCCTTCAGGGAAGGTATTGTACCATCTTGTTTAAAGGAGGCGGCGGTTAAGCCACTCCTGAAAAAAACCTCCCTGGACCCCCTGGACAAGAACAATTACAGACCAGGGTCCTTGCTACCTTTTTTAAGCAAGGTGATCGAGAGGGCAGTTGCTTCCCAACTCCAAGCTATCTTGGATGAAACTGATTATCTTGATCCATTTCATTTCATTTTTTTTTTTGGTTTTTAAAGTAACATCTTTATTGACACAAAAAAGTTTTTATAACAAAAAAACAATATATAGGGGACAACTACAAAAACACAAAGCACAAATACAATTATCCTAAACTACCACTACCACTGCAACTAAAAAATACTGAACTACTTAACTTCGTAAACTGAAAAGGGAAGTAACAAATGACTTCCAACTTCCCAGCTAATGCTTGTAGTTGTCTACTTATCCTGTTTCCTCTAAATCAATACCTTTTTTTTGTTATTTTTATTGTAAAAAAGGATTACATAAAGTTAAAAACAAAAAGTCCATCACATCGTATAGTTTCTTACATTTTTCTTCATCATCAGTTCTCTACAGATCAAACACAAAAATTAATAAACAGTCAACATTGCACAAGTATTATCTTTAAGTTATCTGTCTGCCTTTGTTTTATATCTGACTTCCCTTCTGGTGTCTTCTAGTATTTCCTTTCTCATCTTGCACATCGATTTCATACATTTAATCCTGGTTTCTATATTTCCTTCTCTATTTCCCTTATATATCTTATTCTTTTTATGTATTGGCTGTATATATTCCCATAGTCTATATAAAAGGTTGTAGATAATATTGAGTAATGAATATTAAATAATGGATATTGTATCAATAACATATTCCTTTTTATTATTCATTTTGTTCTTATTCATTTTTGTTCTACTCATTTGATATTTTGTTCAGATATAGGAGTATGTTGCTACTTTACCCCATCTGTTCGTTAGGAATGTAACAAGGGTTGTCCAGTCTTTATCGTAATGCTCCATTTTTTCTCCCTTTAATAGCATTGTTAATCTATCCAAGTTTAAGGACTCATACAGCTTTTCAAGCCACTGATCCATTGTAGGGCATTCTTTGTTTTTCCACAGTCTTGCAAACGTAATTCTAGCAGTTGTAAGCATATGGAAGATAATTTTACCATGTTCTCTCTCCAAGTTCTTTTCTATCATTCCTAAAAGGAATACTTCTGGTTTCCATTGCAGATGAATATTCAGTATTTCTACTATCATTTGTCGAACCTGCTTCCAAAATTTATTTGATTATTTGCAATTCCACCAGAGGTGGAAAAATGTTCCATTTTCCTCTCCGCATTTCCAACAATTGTTCTGGGCTCCTTTATACATCTTGGAGAGTTTACTGGGTGACAAATACCATCTAAAATACATTTTATATAGGTTTTCTCTTAATTCTTGACTAGACGTTCTTTTAATTTGTTTTAACCACATATCTTCCCAGGATTCCAATTGTATTGTATGCCCTATATTTTGTGCCCATACAATCATATTTGGTTTGATTACATCCTCTTCTGTATCCTATTGTAGTAGTAATTTATAAAATCTAGAGATCATTTTTCTATTCCCTGATTCTGTGATAGTTTCCCAAAGTGAATTCTTTGTCATAATACCTGTAAGCTTAACGTCCATTTTGTATCTCTCTCTCATTTGAACATAAAGATACCAGTGACAATCAAGACTCCCCTGTTTCAGTTCCGCTTGGGATTTCATTATGTACTTATCTCCTTCTATATTTAGTATATCTTTGTACCTCAACCAATGCTGTGTTGGAATGCCCTCCTTATTATGAAATGCTTCATGGGGTGAGGTACACAAAGGCACTTGATGAAAAAACCTAGTTTTGACTTTTCCCCAACAATTTAATAGAGATCTCCTAATGCAGTGATTATAAAAGTCCTTATTTATTGCATCTTTGTTATAGAAAAGATAAGCGTGCCAACCAAAGCGGATCCCTTCACCTTCAATCGGCAATAACTTTTGATCATTCAGTGTCAACCACTCATTTATCCATGTCAGGCAGCATGCCTGATAGTAAAGTTCCAAGTTTGGAGCACTAAGTCCACCTCTTTCTTTTGCATCTTGGAGGGTTTTCATTTTCACCATTTTCACCATCTTGATCCATTTCAAACCGGCTTCAGGACAGGATATGGAGTTGAGACTGCCATGGTCGCTCTAACCGATGACCTCCGCCTGAGCATCAACAGGGGTAATGTGACCCTGCTGGTGCTCTTGGACCTCTCAGCAGCCTTTGACACTATAGATCATTCCATCCTTTTGGATCGCCTGAGAGGGTTAGGAATTGGAGGCACTGCTCTGCGATGGTTCCATTCCTTTCTCTCGGGCAGATCCCAGAGGGTGAGGCTTGGGGACAGCTGCTCCTCCAGAATTGAGCTCAACTGTGGCGTCCCTCAGGGTGCCATTCTGTCCCCGATGCTATTTAATATTTATATGAAGCCGCTGGGAGAGATCATCCGGAGGCATGGAGCTCGGTGTCATCAGTACGCCGATGACACTCAGATATATTTCTCCATGACCAGGTCGTCGGCTCAGACTTCAGATGGTGTCTCTCCTCTCAATGACTGTCTTAGAGAGGTAATGGATTGGATGAGGAAAAACAGATTGAGACTAAATCCAGACAAAACGGAGGTACTGACAGTCACAGGCCCGAAACCAGGTCTGGGAATACAACTTCCAGTCCTGGATGGACTCACACTCTCCTCTGAGGACTGTGTTCGCAGTCTGGGGGTACTCCTGGATTCATCGCTTCACATGACTAGTCAGGTGAATGTGACGGCCAGAAGTGCCTGTTATCAGCTTTGGCTGACACGCCAACTGCGCCCTTACCTGGATACAAGGGATCTGGAAACTGTGGTACATGCTTTGGTAACCTCACGTTTGGATTACTGTAATGCACTCTACATGGGGCTACCCTTGTGCCTAACCCGGAAACTTCAACTGGTACAAAATATGGCAGCCAGGTTAATTATGGGTACATCTAGGAGAGAGCATATAACACCTGTGCTTAAATCACGCCATTGGCTGCCGATTAGTTTCCGGGCGCAGTACAAGGTGTTGGTTTTAACCTTTAAAGCCCTACATGGCTTGGGTCCATCTTATCTCCGGGACCGCCTCATCCCATCCCATATGATTCCCCCCCGCGCACTTCGGTCCTCTGGGAGGAACCTGCTGCAACCTATGAAAACTAGGCTGTCGCAGACCTCCCAGAGGACCTTCTCTTCTACGGCTCCCAGACTTTGGAATGGCCTGCCGGATGAGATCTGTCTTATCACTACTCTTGATAGCTTCAAGAAAGTGCTAAAGACGGATCTCTTCCGGCAGGCCTTCCCGGAATAACTTCCCAGTTCCAGTGGACTGATTGCTACCCACCCTCTTGCCATCGTTGCCGTTATTTATTTATTTATGTATCATATTTTATTCTTGTTTTAACTCTTCATTAGTTTAATTTAGTTTTAAGGGGTGGGAGGGTTAGGATGGGGAGGGATTGTTTTAACTTGATGTTTTAATCTTGTTGTATGCCGCCCCGGTTGCTGAGCAGAGGGGCGGGTTAAAAATAAAAAATTATTATTTAATATTATTATTATACTTATGTGGAACCTCATTTAACGGAGATAATATAGTGTGTGGGTGTAGATGATTGACTGGGATCACATTGGGTGATCTGCAATTGCTTGGCAATGGTTTCTGACTCCTAATAATTTAACAGAATAGCAACAAAAAGAGGCAGCATGGTGTAGTGCCTTACATATTAGATTAGGGACTCTTGGAGACCAGGGTTCCAATCTCCACTCAGCCATGGAAACCCATGGGAAGTCATGCTCTCTCAGGCTAAGAGAGAGGCAATGACAAACCCCCTTCAATCATATCCTGGCTGCCATAAGTTGGAAACAACTTGAGAATATAGAACAACAGCAACTAAACTTCACACCTTTGGAATCCCTGAAATGCTGTGACTTCAGTGAGGATCATTCTACTGTATATGGATCATGGACTATTTCTCTTCTAGCTCCCCTTTTTTGGAACCAGAATTTTGCCCTGCCTAGTTTGGTTGGCCAACTGAAAGGGACTGAGAAATCAGAAGACCAGGTCTGGTGAATCAAGGATCCAATGTTAGAGAAAGAAATGCATTTCTTGGGGAACTAGTTTTAAAAACAACACCAGAGCAGATTCCAGAATTCTCAAGTCTACTCACCTTCTTGATCCAGGTGGCTATATCCCTCTTGATTCAAGAGACTGGGTTCAAACAAAGGAGATGGCCTTCAGCTGCCTTCTACTTGGGGCCAGAATGCTGAACTAAAAGAACCAAGGCAAGGTCCAGCAAGGCAGCAATTTGATTCTCCAAAATTGAAGAGTATCTTAATTAATGACGTTAAATATGTACTAGCTCCTCACACAGTATTTTATGTATTGTTCCGAATACTGACAATATCATAAAGTAAAGCCAATAGGACCTTCATAGGTGTTGCAAAAGTGGTAGAGAACCAGAGGCCCTCCAGACATTGCTGCCTGGAGTGGCTGCTTACAAAATGTCAAAGGGGAAAAAAGTGGGTGGGAGTGGGAGCATGTCTCACATAAAGAGGTGTTTTGGATGCTCAGATCATGATGCCCAAGCTCATTCCTGGATACAATCGTTCTTACTTGTGAGTAGACTTGTATAAGCTGACTTTTTATACTTTACTGCTTCTCATTCCTGAGGAGGTACGGAGAGGGCAGGCTCTGGTGGAAATGGTGATGAACAGGTAGATTTGAGATGCTGTGTGTACTGTACTAGTGCAGGTAAACATCAGGACATCACTTGAAATGGCAACGATGGTGGCCTATTGCCTGTGTGCCCTGCTTGTGCGTTTCCCCACAGGCACCAGCTTGGCTACTAAGGGCAACAGGATGCTGACTACATGGAGCCCTTGCTTTAAATCCAGCAGGGTTCTCCCCCCCCCCCCGACTCGATGGTTAAATGCAAATATGTTTCGCTGATTTGCTTATAAGCAAATGCTCAGCAGTGCTTTCACTTAGATTACTTTCTAAATAAATAAAAATGTTCCTCCTATGGCTTACACTGCTCCTGAAGGCAGTGCGATAACTTGGGATACACAGAACAAAGCTGTATGGAACAGAAGAAAACAGGTGAGGGCTGCTATCCCCTCTATACCACCCAACATCTGCTTCCTTAAGCAGCTGCTTTTCTCTACCTAAAGGTAGGGATGGTTGTCGTAATCCTAAGAGAAAACTGAAAAAGTAAAAAGAAGAAAAGAGTACATACATATAGTTTAAATATGCTTGAAAAGGTTTAGCATTTCAAGTAATGCAGAGAATGAGATGTGTTCACAAAACCTTTAAGTCACACTAGACTTGGGCCTTTGAACTCATTGGCTAAAAGTGGATAACTAACTTTGGACTAGGGAGAACATGACCTAGCTATTCCTCCAGTGATCTTCATAAATAAAAGACGACAACTAGGAATTCATTTCTAAAAAAGAAAGCTGAACATTAAGAGAAAAGGCCATGGATACAAACCTGACTCACCCATGTACACACCCTACTTCAGTTTGTGACCTGACCAAATATAAATATTGGAATATGGTTATTTTGGAGGTCTATTTATTTTAACATCCTGGGCTTTACCTAAATGGTACCCATATTACCTCTTAGCCTAAGAAGTGGAATTAATGGGCTTGGAACAGAGTTTGGAAAAAAAAAAATTTGGGACACCTCTCAGAATTTCCCAGCCAGCATCACTATTGGTCATACAGGTTGGGGAATTCTGGGAGTTATAGTCCAAACAGTAACTTCCCCAAGCTCTGGCTTAAGAGTTCTTGAGCTAGACGGAGTACTGGTCTAAATGTTGCAGGACTTTTCAGAGGTTTTCCCAGCTAAAAATATAGCCCAGCGCTCCAAATTGGAGCAGAAAATTTGAGCACTTCTTACTGAAGGAGGGACACAGAATAAAAGAGGTACTAATAAATATATGGGTATTTAAACTACTAACTTTTAATAAGCCATCTCTCCCACTCAATGTTTTTTTTTTTTTTAAGAAAGGAAAGTTCTTCCCTGATCTGGCATAGTATGGTGGCTAAGAATGAAATCTGGGAATACCCTGGCTCAGAATTCAGCAAGAATTAGCTTTTGATAAGCTATGATTGCTTCAGGCCTCCTTTCCTGCCTGGCTTGTGTACTCCTTTCTCAACAAAGGCAGAACAGTAAAATTGCATCTGTCAGTGGTCATAATAATAAACTAAATACATGTGTGAGGGCCTGGGCTAAGAACTATCTTCTTCTGAATTTATTGTCATCTCTGATCATCCTTGGGGATCCTACTCTGTCTCTCTATACCAGGGATGGGAATTGTATAGCCCTCTAGATGTTGGTGGACTGTGACTCCCAGCAGCCTTAGTCAGTGTAGCCAACAGTGAGGTAAGTTGGTATTTTGCAACAATATCTTGAGAGCCATATGATTCCCATCCCTGCTTGCTTTTAATTTTACCCTCTAGCCCAAGGTGGACAAACTCTGGCCTGCAGGCTGCATGTGCCCCCCAAGGCCATTTTTATAGCTCCAGGGGTCAAAATGTTTCACCCCAAAATATCACCTTATGGGGCTTGGTGGCATTTTGGCCACTTTTTGCCTCCTCTGGCCATTTTAGGCCTAAGGGAGAACTTTATTAAAACTGGGTGTTTTCATCCTGGGCCTAAACCTGGAAATCCTCTCCGGGGTCTAAAATAGCCATGACAAAAATAACCCCTGCAACCCCCCCACCCCTGAGGGGCATTTGAGGCTTTTTTTTGTTTTTGGGGGTGAGGTGTGTCTAGTGGGGGTACTGCCCTCTAAGGTCTGAGGGGTGAAAGCGGCCCCCTAGCCTCTCACAGTTTCCCACCCCTGCTTTAGTCAAACCATGTGTAGCAGGTGGGTATGAGAGTCAGGTCCTTTTTACTCAGGGCCGCATTGTTGTGGAATGTTTTCTCCAAGGAAGCACAACTGGCTCCATTGCTGTGTATGTCCCACTGCCTAGTAAATACATGGTTTAACGACAGGCAGAAGCTGACTGTAGGGTAGAATTTTTCTGCTGCTCTAATGCTAGGTGATCTTTCTCCCTCTTGTAGGCTGCTTTTGTATCGCTATTTTTATAATTTTTAAAACTTTTTGATTTGATGTTTTTAATGTTTTGCTGTTATCCTAACTCTTTTGAAATCTTTGTAGAAGTAAAATATAGGTCAATCTCTCTCTCTGGCAGCTTAATGCCTTTCCCAGAGATGGGTCACCTCACCTTGTCTTATGGTACAACCATCCCTGTTTCCAAGATGCCATTTTGTTAGCAGAGAAAACAAAAGTAAAGGAAGAGGATAATTTACATAATGGGTAGGAAGGAAAGAGTGGAGAGAAACCAAACCACTGCAATCCATGGTGTCATTGTCCTCTTTTTTATTAGTACATGGTCAATATTTCACACAAAGTACTGAAAAGGATTCCCAAAGATAGTGCTTTATAAATCTGGAGGACAGAAAGGAACATTCAGGACTGCGATCTCCATGACATACACAGCCTTCCATAGTGTCTGAAAACACAAACCACACTAAGATTATAAACCCTCTCCTGTATTTATAAAGACAGAATAAACCATCTGTCTCTGCATAAACCTGTCTTTGGCCTGTTCTGCCAAACCCTCTTCTGTCTTTGTACAAACTCTCTCTATAAAACCTCTCCTGTCTTTGGCCTGTTGTGCAGTTTTCGCAATGGGCCGGGGTGTCTCCAGTTCTAAGCTTCCTGGCTCACAATTAAAAAGAAAAGCTGGGCAAAGTGTAAACTTCTCTTGAGTTTCAACAACTCTGTGTGTCATTGGGATGGGACAGTCTGAAATGCACAGGCAAGTCTCTTGACTGCCCTTTTCAGAGGACACAAAAGAAAACCTCATCCATATCTGAAGTTCCAGGTGAACTACTAGGGGTGTATGGGGTGATCATCTCGTGTTTTTCATCAGGAATGAAGTCAGCCGAAAATAAGTGCATTCAGTAACTTTTAGTGTCAATTATTTTACAAAGATCACTTAACTAAAGCATTTGAATGTTCCAGAAAATCCTCAGAATTTGCAACGTAGAAACTCACCTTTAAGACATTGACTTTTCTGAGATTCTGCCGTCAACAGTTCTTTATTTAAAGGAAATGGTTGTGGAGAAGACTACAAAGAGCTTGTCCTCCTTTGATCAAGATATCAAAAAAGAAAAACAAAACCCAAACAAAGCATACCAAGTTACTCCTATTTTCAGTCACCCTTACAATGCCATTTAATATGTTACACTGAACATGCTGACGATTCAGTCTTCATATTGCCACTTCCCCAAATTTGTCTCTGTGCAAACTCCTATGAACTCCTCTGCTATTCATGTGTGTGTACATTTGCAGATTTAAATAAATAGGATGGGAATTTAAATTCCAATTGTGCAGGGCCTTGCTTATAAAAAGGTGGAAGGAAAAACACAGTTCTGACATTGGTCAGGAGGTTAAAAAAATAAAGTGAAATATTATGCACATAGCCATTTGAAAGAGTGTCAGATCCCTTTCCCTGCACTCTAAGGTATGCAATGTTTGTTCTGTAATAGACCATGCTGTGGAAGATAATAAACTAGCATATTTTATCAGTTCCTTTTCCACTGTAGTTTGGTTATGCGGTTTTATGCATTTGAAGGTAATAACCACAAGTCCATCTTCCATGTGAAAAGGTGACCTTACATTAAACATTTTCCCTCTTTCTCACCTATCTGATAATACAACATTCTGCTGTTTCTCCTTTAATCAGGAGAAATAAAAAACCTGTAGGACATTCAATTTTAAGCGTTAAGAGGTGTGTGCGTATCTCCAGATCTCTCTGGCACAACCTGTTGCTTTGAAAGCATCTAGTACAAGCATCTCTGGGGGGAATTTTGGGTTGAGTGCAGTCATATAAAGAGCCAATGAAAACATGTCCTACAGGCAACTGTGCAATGTCACAATCTGGAAGTGAATGGGCATGATCCAACAGAATCATGTCCTGCACATACCTTGGTGAGACAAGAGAAAATTCATCCTATACAGGAGATATTCCTGGTGGGCAGCTGCTCTCAATTTTCCTAAGACTTTCATAAATAATGGTAGCCAGAAAGACTATTTTTAGTGCCTTATCAAAACCATGCATCCTCGCTAAACAAACTCCCTCATGGGATCACTGAAATCAAATCAAGGATTTGTTCTTTCCACCTCTATGTGAAATGTCATGAATGCAAAAAGAGTTTTCAAACTACATTAAGTTCAGGTGACATTTCAGTTATGTACAATGTTGTGATAATCCAATGAGAAACCCATACCACCCCAAAAAAGGAACAAGAAACAAAAGTGTTGAAGCACAACCAGGCTGAGAGAAAATTTAAAGAAAGTCAACTTGCAAATGTTGATTACCCAAATAAAACATGTTTTTTTTTACATTGACCCCTTTACTTCTTCTTTTTTAAAAGATGGTCACTGTTAGCATTTCCTTTGTGTTTAACACCTTGACCTAACAGCCATTGCCAATGCAAAATCTTAGGTGCTACAAATATACAAGTAAACACAGCATACATTCTTGTCTGAGTCCCCAATATTCTGGCTTTTAGCATGTTGTCCTGCAAAAAGTGGTGGGAGCGCACAACGGTAACACATTTCCTTCTGAGTAAGCTTCAGGCGGAAGGGCTGCATTTTGGGAGAGGGGGTGGTGGCAGCTGGCTGCGCCTTGGTCGGCCTTTCAGCCAGAATCCATAGTGAAGAGCTGGATGACTTGCGGGTTCCAGTAAAGCGCCACAGCAGAGTTGTACACAAGGGACCAGATGTAAGGAATGAAGAACTCCTCAGGCTGTTCCTCCTCCACGTACTTAAACTTCAATTCTGGAAATTTCTGAGAAGAAGAAAGGAAAGTGTAAGGAGAGAGAGAGAGAGAGACCAAATGAGACTGAGATGTTGAATAATTGCATTTAAGAACCAACATTTTGTCAAAAAAAGAGCATGGGCTGAAGTAACTGAGACCTCAAAGAGACAAGGAGCAAATTTAGTAAGGCAACCATTACACTTGGCTCCTGAAACAGGTTCACAGGTTCCTATACTTTGTGCCAGAAGAATGTACGTTCTGGATGTACATTTCAGTGCGAGAATGGCAATTAAGATGCCCTTTATCCATTCCCAAAACAACTTTTGTGCTGTGTGGATAAGATGGAGTGGAAAGAATAGAGATACTGGGTTTTCTGCATTGTTTCTTTTGTACTCAGACTTCCTCTTTCCCTCCCTTGACTTTGAAGCTGTCACCAAAACACATCACTTACACTCTTCATATTATCTTTTTGAATAATGCCCAGTTATGTTTTGAACTGGGTCTAGAACCAGAAGCCTCTCCTTATTTCCTTCTTTAATTTTATCCCGCAGTTACAGTGACATGGTCAAATTTGCAATAAAATGTAAAACAGCAGCTACTTGGCTTCTGGGTACCCTTAGGAATGTCTATGCCTGTTATTTTATCTAGGGATGCCCATGAAGGGGAAAAAATAACCAGTGATCTTTTCCTTTCTCCCCCTGCTCCCTTTTTTCTCTCTTGCTTCATTCTGACTTCTACATTCCGGGCTTGGCAAGAGTTCAGATAAAAACCACATTTCAGCAATCATTTCAAGGGTAGATCAAACATGTCCTGTTCCGTAATTTATAAGGATGTGGGTAAGGCTAAGTGCAAGTTGCCATTTTGTGAGAGAAATAAAGTAAGGTTGGCAAAGGCCTTGTGCCCTGTTGCCTATTAATAACAGGTAGAAAGGGATGGCACTATCACATGGACCTGTTCCCTATTTATATGGCATGTATCACATGGACATACCCTGTTCCGTAATTTACAAGGATCATATGGACTGAATCAGGACATGGACTGCTGTGGGTCCAAAGTCCATGTCACAGGGTGGTCTTAAGAAAGCCCCTTTCTTTTGAGGGAAGCAGGATCTCCAACTGTGTACAATGGGGGCAGAGAATACCATCAGCAACTAGCACCTTGCATATCTGTTGTGAGGTTGGATCCCACAGCTTCCAAGGTTATGCACACTTACTGGGAGTTAAGTCCCCCTGAACTCTGTGCATTGCTTCCCTTCTACTCCTTTCTTAAGTAAACAAGCACAGGGTGAAATTGTAAATGGCAAAGCAGAAAGACAACTTGGAACTGCTAACTAAATAATTGTGCTATGGAAGGGCATGATTAAATACCCCCTAAGTCTCATCTATTACGGCAGAAAAGATTTAATCACATGATGGATTGGGCTATAAAATTTATGAATTATAATTTGAAAAATTCCAGTCAGACAGTTAAAATGACTATATTTGAGACAGTTTTTAGATATGACGTTAATGGTTTTTCACTCATTTACAAGGTCAAGATGAGCCTGTCAGAGACCATTCATGAAGACTTCACTTACACCCTCTTTTTTTCTCTGGGATTGAGGCTGAATAGCACCCCTCTTGCAAAACAATGACGATATTGGTTTTATAATGCTCAACCCTGCTACCCCAGACTGGTTTCTCATTCTTTCAGGGCAAATGTTTCCGAGAAAAAAATTGCTTTTGGAATAAATTGTGCAAATCACATGTCCAAGCAGTATTAATCTGTACAATTAAATATTTGGTTGTTTTTTTAAAAAATGCAAAGTGGTTTAACAATTTTTTTTTTAACAATGATGCTAACATGCTATCTGCTCCAATTCTCAAGGGATTGACCTATATGGACCAAATGTCCAAGCCAATATCACCTCTGTCATGGTGTTCTGCTGGCCACTGGAGACAATTCAGGTTCACTGCTGCTCCAGAAAATTAAATGTCTCCTCTTATAGTGGGCTTAGCTCTAGTGAGGAAATGCCACCAAGCATCAGTGATTACTGTATCTCAAATGAGATGTATTAATGTTTGTAAACTGCTTAGAGACACTTTGCAACATGGACAAGTAAGTGGTTGCTTGTGGAGTAAACTAATAACCTAAACATACATATCTTTTTGCTTTATTTTTTGTTTAACCACAGCATCTTTGAAGTGTTTTTAGTTCAAAGCACACTTCGTAATTTCATAGTAAAACTTTCCTCTAGAGTTATCTGAACAAGGGAGAACATCTTTGGGATAAAATACTACATTTTAGGGATGGCGAGCTTCGACTTTCAAAATGAAGAGATTGTTTCAGGTGGTATTGCATGTATCTGTGTAATCTTTATTTTATCAAGTTTTTTCTCTGCACATAGACTTTTAACAGCAGGGTTATTAATAGTCTCTCACCTGGTTGGCTATGGCAGATGAGATGAGCTCCCAGGCAATCAGCAAGTGAAGGTGGGGAAAGAACTATTCCTTTTTAAGAGTGGATTGTGTTTGTAAATTATATAAGGAACAATCCACTTAAGCTGTTTAAAGTCTTGTTGATTTCTAGTCAAGTGTGGAATTCCTTGAAAGAGGGGAACTTAGGTGGGAGACTGAACTTATCCCAGCTTCCTCCTCCCCATAAAGTTTTCCATAGCAAAAAGTTTCTAGTCTCTGTATGTTCTACCCCTGTGGAGGCTGTGCACTTGTGTTATGTGCGTATTACTTGACCAAAACACTGGTGCAATGTGTGTGTGTAACCCTGACCCCATGCGAGTTGTAAGAACATAAGAAGAGCCATGCTGGATCAGACCAAGGGTCTATCTAACCCAGTGGTTCTTAACCTGTGGTCTGTGGAACCCAGGGGGCCATAATGTCTTCACAGGGGATCCAAGAAGGCTTGGAGGCTGCTCGGCCCACCTCCACCCCCGCAGTGGAGTGGCCACGTGACACAAGCCAAGGCAAAAGCTGGCTGGCTTGGCCTGCACATTGCCATTAAATTGGCCCCAATCACAAACTTGCAGGAAGAAGCAGGATAAAAGTCTTCCCTCCCCCTCCAGGGAAGGTTTAATGGATGGTGTAATTGTATTGTTGTTGTTTTAAATCTTGAGTTAAGTCTTGGGGGGCCACGGCAACAAAAGCTATTTAAAGGGGGTCCCTGGTAAAGAAAGTGTTAAGAGCCACTGATCTAGTCCAACAATCTGTTCACACCATGGCCAACCTGTTGCCTATGGAAACCCAATAGCAGCACATGAATGCAACTGGATTTCCCTCTCCTGTAACTCTGCAATGAATACATCGAGGCAAACTGCCTCTGATATTGGAGGAGATATATAGCTATTCTGAGTAGTGTCCACTGATGGTCCCACCCTCCATGAATTTTTCTAATCCAGTGGTTCCCAAACATTGGTCCTCAAGGTGTTTTGGATTTCAACTCTCAGAAGCCCCTGCCAGCTTGGCCAGCAGTCAGGAATTCTGGGAGCTGAAATCCAAAACACCTAGAGGACCAAAATTTGGGAACCATTGATATAGTGTTTTAAAACCCATCCAAGTTGACAGCTGTCATTCAATTCTACTGTGTACAGCATGTAAAGTAGGATTTCCCTATATCCGCCTTGAATCTCCCACCATTCAGCTCCAGTGGATGACTGTGGATTATTATGGGGAGGGGGGCGTTCTCCCTGTCTATTTCCTTTACACAAGGAGAGGACAACCCCTGTGTAAGGAAGGGTAATTCCCTAAGTTGAGCAAATGCTTTAGGGATGCATTTTTTTTTTAAAAAAAATATTTTTCTTGCAAGAGGTGTTATTGGGACACATCTAACAATAGCAGTAATGTTCACTTTTCACCTTTTAACTTTTAATTACATTTATGAAAGTTAACAAATGGAAGTATTCCTAAATGTCTCATCACTCACACATATTTTATTTTCATTTCATTTAATTTCATTAAATATTATTAAAATTACAGGTCTCCCTCCGTGTGTCGACGGGGGATATATTCCTGGACTTAATGTTTATATGTGAAACTGTGGAGAATAGCAAACTCTATTAAAATAAAGGACTTCTGGTGTGAATGTACCACAGAGTTGTGTTGGAGGACCTAGGAATTCCTAGAGAGGACATTTCTCTAGGCATTTTCCAATGCAACGCTATGGCACGTGTCCCTATCTTTTCAACCATAGATAACTGAAACCATGGATATTGTTTCGGTAGATATGGTGTGTGTGTGACCTGGAGTATTTCTTAGCACTATAAAAACCACCCCCAAGCCCACTGCAACTTGATTTATTATAATGTCTTAATATGAAAAAGTTAAATCAGCCTGATTATCAGGTTTTGGCAGAAAATTGCAGTGTCAATTTTTCTCAAAAATATACTACTGAGGACCTCTGCGGGGTACCTGGGCAGCTATGAAAGGGTTTTGGAAAAGCCGCATGCTGCCTGAGGGCTGCACTTAGCCCGCCTTCTTCCTTTATACCATGCATAATTTCTATCACATCTCCCTCAACTGCCTTTTTACTAAAGATAAACAGCCCAAATGTTGTAACATTTCCTCATAGGACAGTGGCTCCTGCCTTTTAATCACTTTGGATGGCCTTCCTTGCACCTTTTCCAGCTCTACAATATCCTTTTTCAAGTAAAGTAACTAGAACTGCACAAAGATGTGGTCACACCATGGATTTCTTCAGGGGCAGTATGATATTGGTAGTTTTATTTTCAATTATGGCCAACATGTAATTTGACTTTTTTTTTTTTTTTTTTACAGCAGATGCACACTGGGTCAACATTTTCATCAAGCTCTCTACCACATCTCCAAGTCCCCCTTTCCTTGATCATTTGCTGCCACCTCAGATCCCATCAAGGTGAATATAAAGTTGGATTTTTTTTTGCCCCAATACGCATACCTTAAGGGCCTAAATGCTCCAAAGGCACCAGAGCCTATCTGATTTTGGAAGCTAAGCAAGGTTGGCCCTGGTTACTACTTGGATGGGCAACTGCCAACGAATACCAGGTGTTGTAGACTACATTTTGGAGGAAGGAACTGGCAAAACCACCTCCAAGTATTCCTTGCCTAAGAAAACCCTATGAAATTCATGGGGTCACCATAAGTTGACAGATGACTTGAAGGTGTGCATGTACACACACATACATCTTGTTCATATAGAATCTCTATTCTGTTTTAATGCCCATTTTTCCAGTCCTTGTGCCTATCTCAGCAGCATTTATTCCAAAAACAACAATAATAATGGGTATGTAATTATATATCTCACAATTAGGCTAGATCTTACCTGCATGGTGATGGAGAAGGTGGTGAGCTTATTGCTTCTCACAGCTTTAAAAAGTTATTTTCATACCACACCTCCTAGCTTCACCCAGCCAGCACAGCCTATGTAGCCCAAAAGACAACTTTTCCAAGCTTTTGGTGTCTCTACTATATGATGATAACATGAGTCTTGGAATATTTTAAAAAACTGATTCAAAAGTTGATTTTTGTAAGCCTCTAAAATGTATTTGTAAAACAAAGGTGGGAACCAAAAAAACCCTGTGCAGATTCATTTTTAAAACTGTTTCAGGCTATAGGTCAGAAAGGCTGGGCAATTTTTGGTTATCAAGTTAGCACCTTCTGAAAAAAAAAATCCGTATGTGGATAATTGGGGTTATGCCTCTAGGTCAGAACTGTGGTGGGACCAACTAATATAGTCCAGTCCTAACCCGAACACTCCCCCCTTTGTGTTTGCAATGCTAACATTATTTACTCAATCAGCCGCAGTGAGTTTATTCCCCCTCTCAAGCAAAGCGGATGTTTGAGTTGGTGGCTGGGACAAGAGTATATCTTGCTAGACAGGTCCAAAGTTTACCAGACTGTCTGAGCCATCAAGTCTGTGATCTGATGCAAAACCACAGGGAGTCCCCATGAACAGAAGCAGCTCACAAATAGCCATAGATTCATTGCTACTTTGGGGCAATTCCACACATCCCAACCTGCCACAAACACCTGAAAGAGCATACAGATAGCAATAGAAAATCATATCTAGCTTCGCTCTGGAAACTTTAATGCTACTTGGAATCCAAAGAATACTAGAGTACATTAAAGACCAGATTACTGTCTCCATGAAGGACCTCCTATATACTTGCAATCTCCTTCTCGTGCTTACCAGTATTTATTTAAAAACATTTGCATGCTACCCTTCTACAAATCAGCTTCCATGACAATTAGTATTTGGGGTAAAATATGAAACAGATCAAGATGAAAACTAGACTGGAGTTAAATAAAATAGCTGCAGAAAATTAGCTGCCAAACTACTCATTTCCAGATCGTGGACTTTACGGTATTATGTCAGCCTTGTTTAAATGGCCATGCATGAAGCCATTTAAACTAACACTTCTCTTCCTCCCCACAACTCACATCCATTCAATAGTTTACTTGCTTGTTGTTCAAGTTGCCTTCAAGTTGTTTCCAACTTATAATGACCCTAAGGTAGCCTTATCATGGGGTTTTCTTGGCAAGATTTGTTCAGAGGGGGTTTATCTTTGCCTCCCTCTAAGGCTGAGAGTTACTTGCCCAAGGTCACCCAGTAGGCTTCTGTGGCCAAGTGGGGATTCGAACCCTGGTCTCCAGAGCCGTAGTCCAATGCTCAAACCACTACAAAACCATTTCTTGAACTCTTGTTTCCCAAGCCTGATTTAAAAAGAAGTATTCCAAGTAAGTTTCGCATTCTAAACTCACTTAGAGGAATAAGACAGCTTGCTCCTGCGGCCCTGATATGAAAAAATACAATTACCATCATTACATCCACCTTGCTTGGATTGAGTTTCAGTTTACAAGACCTCATCCAGTTCATTATTGCTCCTGAGCACCTGTTTAGGACATGGTACTGGCATAACTAAAAGGGAGAAGTTGAGCTGATAGTAGCTTACTGGTGGCACATCACTACATATGACTTCTTCCAGGAAGTTAAGCCAACACAAGTGTTAAAGCCGAAAACTGTAACACCACATTGCTTCAATGCCATGAAGTGGAAGTAAAGTTTCAGCATCTGGAATCTACTTGTGAGATAGGAACACAATGACCCACCTCAGTAATAAGAGGTAAGCAAACACGCCCATTTTACAGATAAGGAATCAAGCCTGGTCTTCATATCACAGGATTCAATACATTAAAGAGTCTTAAAATATCTTAGGCTGACACCACAAATCTGAAGGATGTTCAAATAGATGTTTGAGGGAAAGTGGGAACAGTCTACTGGCCAACTGGCTTACAAGCCAATGTAGTCCCACACTGTGTCATTGCAAAGGAGATTGTATGTGCATCTCTAGAGCTGGCTGGCTGTCCATGCATGAGGACACTTTCTCATGAATGCTGAAAATGACTGGGATACAACATCTGCCTGAGACTGTGGAAAACCACTGCTAGGCAAAGTATTGGTCTCAGTCTGACTCACTATAAAGGGAGCTTCCTGTCTTGACCACACTGACTTTGTAGTGTTAACAATGTTATGACATCACTTTCAGGTAAGTAGAACTGTGTTTTCCAGGCCATGTGTGGCCAAGGAACATGATTCTGCTATTCCTCCACAGAGGGTTATTTCAACACCATTACAGGGTCAGCCCTGGTTAGTACTTGGATGTGAGACTGCCAATGAATCCCAGGTGCAGTAGACTATATTTCAGAGGAAGGAACTGGCAAAACCACCTCTGAATATTCCTTGTCTAAGAAAACCCTATGCAATTCATGGGGTCACCATAAGTCAACAGCCAACATGAAGGTGCATATGCAGACGCACACACAGGATGACAAGTGGCCATGAAAAATTTGTTGGTGTATATTTAGAATATTTTCAGCGCATTTAAACATGAGCAGGCTTCCCCCGCCTTTTGACACCTTGCTTTCTGACAACTCACTGCTTTGATGCTTGCAAATTAAAGACAAGTTAATTCAGTGAGGGGTCCACTGTTTCATCAGTTCTTCTTGCCTACGAAGCTTGCTTAGGACCAACTGCACACATGTGGTACCAACACTTGACTATAGAAAGAACGGACCCCTCCTTGAATTGATGGGATTTGTTTGTGTAATTTGCAAGTGTCAAAAGAGTGTGCTTTCATCAGTTCTTCCCACAGAGGTTTGCTTTGGACTGCTTGCATGCATATGCTGCTTGCAAAGCAAGCCTGAGAGGGGGAAAAGGTGCCATAAAAAGGCTTTCTGTTTTTACCCTCAACAGTTCTCCTGTTCTCCCCTCCCCTTTGTGTTTCCCCAGCCATGGGGAAGCCAAAGTCTGTGCTGCACCAGCAGAAAGGATGGAAACATGCAAGAGGGAGAGAAGCTGAGAAGGTTGGATGGATGGAAGGAAGGCAGGAAAGAGGCTGAGTGAGCTGTGCGGGGGGGGGGCTTTGTGTAGGAGTATGCAATGACTGAGCCACCAGGAGCCATATGGGGAGGGGGCAAGCCTTGTTCCCCCCTTTGCCTCCCCAGGCTTTGCATGAAGCCACAGCAGCAAAAGCAGGGCTTCTCTCTTCCTTCCATCCTGGCATTCTCTTTTTTTGGCCCTTCTTCTCTGCATCCCTCCTCTGGTTTCATCTTTTCTTCCTTGGCAGGGAAGTGGGAAGAGAGAGGAAGGATTCATGTTGGGGACATGAGAGAAAAGCAGGAGTGGTTGGTTGGAGAAGAGAAATGAAGGGGGACTGGCACTTGCCTCCCGCCCCCCCCCCCGCCGCCATGTACCAACCGCAGGCACCAAAGGGGAAGGAAGAAGACAAATGCCTGGCCCTGAAATCATCTGCTTGTGGTAGACCCTTCTCTTTCCTTTCAGGCACATTCCAGCTGCCACTCGTCCCACTTGTTTTGTGTTTGCATGTGTGTTCCCCTACAAAGGTAAAAGGAGAAAGGTGACCAAGACCTATGTCACCTCTGGTATTGAATGGTGGGAGGAAGGGAGAGAATGGACTTTAGGTGTTGGCGGGGGTAACAAGTGCAAGCTGCTGTATTAATCTCACTTTTTGAGACACACTTGCATGCATAAGGACAGAAAAGCTGAGTGGTTTTAAACTGGTTAGCAGCAGGCATTTTTATATTTGTATTAACAAGGGAAAAGAGGGGCTTGCTCTAGAGTGGGTAAGTGCCTCTCCCACACCACTTCTCTTCCCCCCTTTCTTTTGTGGCAACATAATGAAGTTTGTTATGCTTAGAGTTCTTTTACCCTCCCCGTTAAACTCTCCTTATGGGGATAATGGAAGATTTGCTTTTCACCATTTTTCAATGTATATTTGCTGCCCTGAAGTGTGGTTTTCTGTTTGCATAGTTTTGTCAAGTAGAAGTGTTTGTAAAAGTGCTTTGTTTTGAAAGAAAAGGTGAATATTGTTACCCCAAGAAATTGCAGGGCTGCTCCTGTGCTCACTTCAGTGTTGTCTAGGGTTTTTATTATTCCACAAAAAAGAAATAAAAACATACTTTCCCATATTATCTGAAAGAAAACTACTTATAACTAAAAGAAACTACTTTGGATACTACAGGTATGTCAGTGTATCACACAAATCTCATAAAAGACATTAAAGGACATTAAACGCAAGCTTTTGTTCATTTTATTTTACTTTTGTATACAATCAACTCCCTATATCCATGGAGGTTGGGTTCCCAGACTTACCATGCATGTTCGAAAGAGCGGATAGCAGTGACCCCTATTAAAATACAACACTTCTAGTAAAAAACATACCACAGAATTGCACTGGAGGACCTAGAAGATGCTTAGATAGGACACCACTCTAGACATTTTCCAGTGTTACTCTATAGTATGTGTCCCTCTCTTGTGTCCTGGGGATAACTAAAACCGCAGACATTGGTTCCACGGATATGAGGTCCAACTGTATATCCAGTGCATAAATTTTGCTTCAGCATGCATTCAAAAGTGGTATATAGTGTGTTATTTACATTTTTACACAGCCAGAATGCATTTACAAGCCTAAAGAAAATGGGTTCCACTTTTCAACCAATTCCAGTTTCTGACTGGGCTCCTGGTCCCTAACCCATCGGGTAGGACTTTATCAGACGCGGGGAAACTACGTCCCAAACCGCGTCAGAAGAATGCAACAATAGCAGAAAGGGCGACATTATCAGACACTCATGTCCTCCGCTCTTCCCGGGACATAGTACTGGTGTGGACAAGGCTTTACTTTTTTATTGATAGGGCTAACCCATCAATAAAAAAGGATGCCTTATTCACGCCTGCGCTACCACCCCCACCCCCGAACACTGAAAGATGTTGTCGTCTGATGTTGCTCATTTCTGTTATTGCCGTGTTCTTCTGATGCAGTTTTTGCTGTGTCTGATAATGTCCTTAAGTGGGGGCTTCCTGAATAAGGTGAAACTGAAAAATGTATGTTTGCAAACTCAAGTGTTTCTCCTAGTATGTTGGCACTCCATGCTGAATTCAGCTACTTGATTACTACCCCTTGTATGAAATGATCCCAACAACCACAGTTCATAATTAGTATTTGATTTCCAACCTCCCATGTGCTATGTAGTCCCAACAGCTAAGGTCAGTGCACTCACTTTGCAGTACTTAAGTCTTTTTGCAAATCTTATAAACCTCACACACAACAAATCCCAGGACAACATATACGTCTTGTCCCCTAGTTACAAAATGATTGTGCCCATACTTGCCAACATTATAAAGAATTCATGTTGAGAATGAAAAAAAAGCTTAAGATCTTGTGAAAAGGTATCTGTGATATCTTATTTACTTTAAGAGGTTTCCATTTGTGCACTGAACTAATACATCCAAACTCTCGCAAACAGCAGGCCATTTCTTTGAGGGATTAATCTATCACTGAGGCTATCTGTCATGGCATTTGCCATTGTCCACTCTGGAATATTAGACAGTTTGGATATTCTACTGAGGCATTTAAGTACCACCCATCCTCACTCCACCCACCCCATTTCAGGTTCTGCCAGCACTATTTCCTTTGTTTTCTTTTTGCTGTGACAGAAAGTCATCTCAACGTGCATTTGCCTAAATGGGGACATGATTTGGTTGAAGTATCCATATGGTATGCAGCCATGTCTGCCTGATAGCATCTTTATGCCTTTTTTTGGACTTACAGAAGAGACATCAACTGTGGAAAAACTCACAGGCAGGAGAGAAAGCAGTCTAATGGAAATTTACAAGGCAAAGGAAGATCTATCCTCTTTCATCTGCAAGCAAGCACTACACTGTTTTTAACAGGAGTAATGCTACAGGAGTTTAAAGAATCAGTCTTGGGGCTGAATCTCCACACCCCACACATTTGCCTACCATGGCTTCTTAGGAATTGTTCATGGCAAATAATGCTGCTCTCTGTAGCAGACTGAGAGGAAGATGGTTTTGCTTCTGCCTCTGGGTAGGGACCTCAGCTCAGGGGCAGAGTAGATGTTATGCCAACAAAAGAAAAAGTTAAATCTTTGGCATTTCAAGGTAAAAATGGATCAGCGGGCAGAGCTAAAAGCTTGGGAAATTGCTGCTGTCAATCAGAGTAGACTGTACTTCTACTTTCTATGAATGCATAGTTATCTATGTTTCCAAGCCACCCTTCCTCTGTAGAGCTCAAGATGGCATATGCTTTCTCCCCCACAACACACCTTTATCCTCAGAGCAACCTTGTGAGGCAGGTGAGGCTGAAAGTTAGTTATTGGCCCAAGGTTATCTGGAAGCTGTGTGTCTGGAAAAACAGGATTCTAAAAACTTGCTATGAGTCTTGGCAGATAGAGGAGACACTTCTTTAGAGACACTCGCTCTCTACCTGTACAGAATGACAAGTACAAGGAGAGAGGGAGGTAGCACTTGCACACTTACACATGAGGAGGACAGCTGCACAGAGATACATACTGTTAAAAAACAATGTAAAGTGCAGAAAAAATATCTGTAACAGGAGCAATTTTGTTTGCCAAATAAGTTTCCCAACTATTCCCACTAATCTTTATGTGATCTGATTACAGCTAGCAAATGAGGAACATCAGTATTCATAAGACTTGGTGCCTCCCAGATGAACTCAACTGCAACTCCCAGGATCCCCAAAATATGCTATGCTACTATGCTACTAGATGGCTCCACTTAAGGATTGGCGTCCTGCTCCCAAAGATTTAGCAAACGGAGTAACGATTCACATATCTTAAATCCTTATGGAGTGAAGCAAGGTTGTGTTCTTGCGCCAACTTTATTTACAATCTTCTTCAGCATGATGCTCCAAAGGGCTACGGCAGAGCTTGAAGAAGACGACGGCATCTATATATGTTACCGTACTGATGGTAGCTTGTTTAACTTAAACCGTCTGAGGGCTCGCACTAAGACTCTAAACTATCTAGTCCGTGAGCTGCTCTTCCCTGATGATGCTGCCCTTGTTGCCCACACAGAAGCAGCTCTGCAGCGCCTAACATCCTGCTTCGCAACAGCTGCAGAGCTGTTTGGGCTAGAAGTCAACCTGAAGAAAACGGAAGTTCTTTACCAGCCTGCACCATAGGACGAACATCACCATTCCCACATTGCCATCGGCAAATCTGTGCTTAAGTCCATTCAGCAGTTCACCTACCTGGGAAGCATCATCTCCTCAGATGCCAAGATTGACAAAGAGATCGATCACAGATTAGCAAAGGCATATAGCGCATTTGGAAGACTTTACAAAAGAGTCTGGAGTAATAAACACCTGAGGCAAAGCACAAAAATCAGTGTGTATTCAGCCATTGTACTGTCTATTCTCCTTAATGGGTCTGAAATGTGGGTCACCTATCGCCACCACCTATGACTCCTCGAATGCTTTCATCAGCGCTGTATACACACAATCCTAAATATACACTGGACTGACTATGTGACGAATGTTGCTGTCCTTGAGCAAGCAGGGATCACCAGCACTGAGGCCATGATATTGAGAACACAGCTACGCAGGGCAGGGCACGTTTCTAGGATGGAGGACCATCGCCTCCCAAAAATACTACTCTACGGTGAACTCGCCACGGGTCAGCGTAAGAGGGGTGCTCCAAAAAAACGATACAAGGACTGCCTGAAACAACATCTCAGGCTCAGCCAAATTGATCACCAACAATGGTCCACCCTGGCCTCACATCAGGAGGCATGGAGACACACTATCCACAATGCTGCAGCCTTGAGAACTCACGCCGAACAAGTCTTGAAGAGAAACGACAATGCAGAAAGAATCACAACCCAGAAACATCACCCAAGGAACCTTCTGCTGTGCTTTTTGCAACCAGACATGTTTATCTCGGATTGGCCTTTTCAGTCATCAGCACGCTTGCAGAAAGCGCGGTATGAGTCCTTCCTGAATCTTCGCTTGCAAAGAAAAGCAAGAGAGAGATCTTCTGAATTATCATTCTTGGAATCTAAAACAGGCACACCACCAAAGGTGGGAAATTTGCTTTCATATGGAATTTTACTGAGAAAACAGGGAGTAGGAGGGATGGCTACTGAAAACAAATGTAATTATAACAAGGGATCAGAGGAGAGATGTTTCCTTGAAAAAGTTATAGGGAAGACCAGCTCAGATTTTAAGGCTATCTACCTCTAAATTAAATTTCTAGATAGGACTGTCCTTGGAAGGTGTTCTGGAAGTCCAATGGATGATAAATGCAGCAGGTAGAATGCTTTCAGGTGCCTGCTTTTCATATCATATTTCCTTGAACCTGTATCATCTGCATTGACCTTTTAATTTTTTTTAAAAAGGCCCGAATAAAGGTGCTGATTATGAAAAGTCCTAAATGGCAGCAGACAAAGGATATCTGAAAGATCACTCCTGCCCATATGAACCTGCTTATCAGTTATTACCATCATCCTCCGAGGTCCTGGCTCTGTTTTCCATTGGTGAAGAAAATGCATCTGGAGGTGCCAGGCAGTCAGGCCTTCTTGGTGAGAGCACCCTGCCTGTGTAACCATTTCCCAAGAGACGTCTGGGTGACTACTTGGGTGCTTTTTGATGAAGAATCAGTAAATCTTTATTTTACCAGGTTTGTCATGGGTCTCAACTGTGTTAACTATGCGGTTGTCTGCTTGTACTTTACTTGCCTTTTATAACAGCTTGCTTCTTTATCATATTAATTGCATATTTCTTGTGAAACATGTTAAGGTATATACAGCTGGCCTGCAACATTAATTAGTGTTTTTTCTTTCATGGACTTGATTATTTGCAAGTTTGCTGCTGCCTCTGCTGCCGGTCTACAAGCCTTTCCCCCTCCACCTCCTAGGGCGATGACACTGCTGCAAAAATCTCCTGCAGTGTCATCCTCCTTCTCCTCACTCCTCTCCATCTGCTTTCCCAACCCATATCTCAGCCCACACTGCCCTTTCCTGCCTTGGCATCATGACACTTCTGCCTTGCTTCCAGACTGCCTCCACTGCCTCTCCCGCCTCCCTCCTCTGCCTCTTCCCTGATTTGGAGGTGGGTGCGGACTTCTTGTGTCGTAATGGCTTTCCTGTGGGTGCCATTGCTTGCTCACTCACTGGCCAGGCTGGCTGGGGAGGCACAGAAGGGAGCGTGCATGCATATGAATGCCCAGGGAGGAGCCCTGGCAGCAGCGGAGGGACTGCTACTAGGTTGTAGCCACCTCCTGGGATTTCCTTTGAAGACACAAGACACCCTCCCCCCACTCCCAATGGCCAACATAGCCCCTCTGACTTTACATAAAGAGGAAAGAGCTGGAGGGGCTCTTTAATTATTGCATGGAGGCTCTTGTGGGAAGAAAAAAAATCAGATGAAAACCTGGCCATGCCTGCCTTCACTGGTGCCCCCTTTCATGGCCTGGGGCCTCCTTATGTAAAATCTCTGGGGAAGCAGAGCCAGCCTTTTAAACATCCAAGAATAGCAAAAGCATTGATAATTATATACCGCTTATCAGTGCCAAAGCACTCCCTAAGCGGTTTACAATGTTTTAGCTAATTGCCCCCAACAAACTGGGTACTCATTTTACCTACCTACGGAAGGATGGAAGGCTGAATCAACCTTGGAGCTCTCTGGGATCAAGCTCATAACGTTGTGGCTTGCACTACTGGCATTTAACCACTGCACCACCAGGACTCCAGTGAATAGCCATGTAGAAGGTTTAGAAAGCTAGACTTAACCCCTTCTTAACTCTTGACAGCACAACAATGGAAACACACCCTTTCCACTGAAGCCTCCACACAAAGGTTCTTAGCCAGATTATAAAAAAGTGGTTGGGGGGTAAGGTCCCAGCTTCAAATTAGGGAGGAGGAGGAGGAGGAGGAGGAAGAGGAGGACAGGTGAGTAGAAGCAGTGGCTGAGTGGGGAGGTGAAGGAAGGGAGGCTGGGGGGGGGCATGGAAACAGCCTGGGAGCAAGTTTCAGAGCGCAGAGATTTTTGCAGTAGTAGAGTCTGTAGCATGAATGTTTGGGGAGGTTGAAAATGTTTGCAGTTTTTCCACTAACCCTCACAAAACATGAAGTCGATTGTAAATGTTTCAATCAGTTGTCACTCAGTCAATGTTGCATAAATGTTCATGGAAAAGGCATGCAATAGTTTCCCACAACAAGCAAACTATTTATTTTATTTATTAAAATACTCACAACCCATCCTTTAGTCAAACTATGATGTGCAAGTCGTGTACAACAATATGATGAAACAAACCTTGGTCAGACCTCACCTAGAATACTGTGTCCAGTTCTGGGCACCACAATTCAAAAAGGAACTGAATCAGAAAAAGTGACTTTGTTATAGCCACTGAGCTGTTTCAATGCTGAACGGAGATCTCCTCAGTTAGATCAAAATTTAAGTGTATGTAGCTGGGCTTGTGAAGTGAACTTGCTCCTTCCTTCCCACAACAGCCTCTCTAAACCGCTACACAGAGGAAACCCTGCTGGGTGGTGTAAGCTACACTTCCAAGGGAATGAATCTTTCAAAATTGGGCATAGGGAAATCTGTGGAAAGCAGATCTTGGATCCAACCTTCAATGTGCAGAACACATACTTTATTCATTATTGTTTAATTCTATAGTTGAGCAGGGGTATAAATCAAGGACTCCTAAGCAAGGGATTGTAATAGCTGAGATCAATGACATATGATCACAAACCTTGGAGGAAAAACAATTTAGGTAACATACAGCTCTCCATGTACATCACAAACTTCATCACATCTTCTGGGAGAATTCTCCCAGAGTATTATCAGAACAGCTGCCAAATATCCTAGATAGTAGCCTGGCATTTGAACTAGGTTGTTGGTACATAAGAGCAGACTTTTTTGAGAAATGCAACATCGAAGTCTCCTCCAAAGTGTGTCAACTCATCTCATGAGAGCTGCATGAAAATACATCCAGCTACATGGAAATGATTAAAACAAGCAAACCACAGATGCATTTGCATACTTGTCCAGAGTGTGGAAGTACCGTAAGTACAGTTGTCCCTCCACATCCACGGATTTGCTATCCACAGATTTAACTATTCATGGATTGAAAATATTCTTAAAAAAAAATAATAATCCAAAAAGCAAACCTTGATTTTGCCATCTTATATAAGGGACACCATTTTGCTATGCCATTGCACATAATGGGACTTGAGTATTCACGGATTTTGGGGGGTCCTGGAACCAAACCCCAGTGAATATGAAGGGACAACTGTACTTATAAACAAGAAGTAATTTCAATTAATTAATTTCTCCACCAACCAAAGTGTAATTACATCATATTACAATTATAATTTAACAAGGAGTAATTTCACTCCAGGAGTGAAATGGTGCAACTTTTTGGTTACTTTTATGATTGTGGGGATGCAGCCCCAACATTCTAAAAAGTGGAAGTGGATCACATGGTTCAAGTACTGGCTTGTACAGTACTTGTGCCCTTTTGTGAATGTTGAGGCAACAAAGTGGTGAACAAGAGGTGTGCATATGAGAAACCTTTTGAAAAATGGAGGAAAGTGAAGAGATACATTTCGCAAAATACAATCACTAATTATTGCAGTGGTGGGGTATTTGTAATTAGAATTGTAATTAATTCCTTTTCTGAAATAACTTTTCAAATTATTTAGACAACAGTATGAAGTTTTAAAGGAAATGTAATACCATCCATCAAGAACATACAGACACAAACATGCCAGAATGGATACTTACTGGTGGCCAATCAATTACTGAGGAAAAGGTTTAAGAAAATTTTCACTACGAAACTGATTCTGAAAGATTCTTCCGAACACTCCTGGAATTGGAATGGTACTCAAAACACTGCACCATAAAACAAGCCACTCGTTTGCTCTGTAATAATCAGATAATTATTTGGGACCATATTAAGATAAGACTCATGAGTACTGAGACAATTTACAAAACCCAAGCATTTGCCCTTGTTTTGTGTGATAAGTTGGGCACAATGATGCATGCAGAGCAGAAAGGACACTTATTACAAAGTACCCTGAGGCAGAGCAATGTGGTAAATGAGCAAACTAGGCCCTAGAATCATAGCTGGTGTCTACTTCCTTTGCATATTCTACCCCTTTGTGTATTTTAGAAACTAATACTGGATGAGACTATAATGCAGCTATTCATAGAGCAGATCATTAAACAGACAGTCTGTAAGCACTTAGAAAGGAATGCCATGGTCACAAAAAGTCAACATGGATTTCTCAAAAATAAGTCATGCCTGATTAAACTTGTATCTCTTTTTTAATAGAGTTACAAACCTGATAGGTGAGGGGAATGCTGTGGATGTAGTGTATCTTGATTTCAGTAAGATTTTTGGCAAGGTCCCCCATGATATTCTTGCAAAAAAGTTAGTAACCTGTGGCCTAGATAATTCAACTGTTACATGGATTTGTAATTGGTTGCCTGACCAAACCCAAAGGGTAGTCATCAATGGCTCCTTTTCATCCTGGAGAGAAGTGCTAGTGGGGGTGCCACAGGGTTCTGTCCTGGGCCCAGTGCTATTCAATATCTTTATCAATGACTTGGATGAGGGAATAGAGGGTATGCTTGTCAAGTTTGCAGATGACACCAAATTAGGAGGGGTAGCTAATACCCCAGAGAACAGGATCAGAATCCAAAATGACCTTAACAGATTAGAAAGCTGGGCCAAATCTAACAAAATGAATTTCAATAGGGAGAAATGTAGGATACTACACTTGGGCAGTAAAAATGAAATGCACAGATATAGGATGGGTGACACCTGGCTTGATGGCAGTACATGTGAAAAGGATCTAGGAGTCTTAGTGGACCACAAACTGAACATGAGTCATCAGTGTGATGCAGCAGCTGAAAAACCCAATGCGATTCTAGGCTGCATTAATAGGAGTATAGTGTCTAGATCAAGGGAAGAAATAGTGCCACTCTATTTCTGCTTTGGTCAGACCTCACCTGGAATACTGAGTCCAGTTCTGTGCACCACAATTGAGGAAGGATATTGAGAAGCTGGAATGTGTCCAGAGGAGGGTAACCAGGATGGTGGGAGGTCTGGAAGCCATGCCTTATGAGGAGCGGTTTAGGGAGATGGGCATGTTTAGTCTGGAGAAGAGAAGGTTGAAAGGTGACATGATAGCCATGTTTAAATATTTGAAGGGATGTCATACTGAGGATGGAGCAAGCTTGTTTTCTGCTGCTCCAGAGACTAGGATAGGGAGCAATGAGTTCAAACTACAGGAAAAGAGATTCTACCTAAACATTAGGAAGAACTTACTGACAGTAAGAGCTGTTCGGAAGTGGAATAAACTGTCTCAGAGTGTGGTGGAGTCTCCTTCTTTGGAGGTTTTTAAACAGAGGCTGGATGGCCATCTGCCAGGAGTGATTTGATTGTGTTTCCCTGCTGGGCAGGGGGTTGGACTGGATGGCCCTTGTGGTCTCTTCCAACTCTATGATTCTACAATTCATAGCAATGGACATTCTTCAGTTATATTTGTCATATTACAGACATGAAGCAGTTAGAATGGAGCATGCTGCTATGAATTTGTCCTTCTATATTTACAATGTACAGTATCATCTGAATTGTGTATTTGGACTGAATTTTCAAGATGGCAGATCAAACTTTAGGTAGGTTACAGCTGGGTGGGGGAATCAGTAAGTTGTTCTCATGTTGGTCCTACAGGGTTAGAATAAGAAAAAATAAAGATTATTACTATGCCTACAATCCAATGCATACTTACTGCAAAGCATACTAGGATACATTTTTGAGTAAATGTGTAGGGCTAGACAACTGATATAGAATATAATTTAAAAAAATTATTTATGTCAATGGGAAAATTAGACATTGTTTACACCTTTCTCCCACTGAAACGAAGGGCTTAACTTTGGCTGCATTACATTCAAAATGATGTACTCCATCCAGCAATTCTTTAAACAAAAACATGGTCAGAGTGTTGACAGAGAATAATCAAAATAGTGAATTGTACACTGCTTCTTCCACTTCTGCAGGATCAAAACCAAACTGATTAATAAAAACGGTATCTTCTGCTTTTGCACTAATACTCTTAAAAAGAAGAGAGATATAGGAAACAGGAAACACAATTCCACTTAGTCAACTTAAATAAATGGTATCACCTTTACTACTGCATGTGTCCATATTTTGGGACAAATATGGATAAAAGTCTTCTATAACAACAGCATGGAAAGCAGAATTACATGCTTATGTAATAGAGACTAAAGAGCACACAATCTGGGAAATAGAGAAAGAGGTGTCAACCAGCTGCAATATTTGTTTGGGTCCATGGAGGGGGGGGGCGCGGAAATCCCTGAAGTAAAAGGGTGCTTTGTCTTTTTATGTCGAGAATTACATGGGCATGAGAAATCATTTCATAATGGGATTAGTCAGATAAAGGTGGGTTATGCACTACGTGACAGACATGGTGGACAAGGAAAATGTTTCAAGGCAGACTTACTGAGAAACAATTGAAGAAAAGGAAAAGATCCCACTGAACAAACAAGCAATAAACTATTGGGGGAAAAAAAAGACAAAATAGAAAAAAAAAAATCATACAGCGGTTCTATTTCCTGACCTTGTTGAAGCATTTGTGACCCCATTAAGCACACAAAAGTGATTGACTGCTCAGACAGATAAGTAAAATCCCTTTGTATGTTTTTGAGTTTGGGGAATTAAAAACTGAAAAAAACAGAATAATCCCTAGACCTGCATTTCCTTGTTATTAAAATATTGCAATTGAATGCTGTTGTCTTTGCCCATCATTTAAAAGGAGATGAGCCCATTAAGGGGCTACCGAAGATAACCTCTGTGAAATGGACATCAACTACTTCCTAGTGAGGGGATCTATTGGGGACACATACTAACTGAAGACTATTTTTGGACAAACTACAAAAAAGGTTGCGTGAGCTAAAACAACCTCTTTTCTGCTCACTGCTTCCTCACATAAACCAACAAACTCTTTCAAGGTAGGGAGAGATCAATGCTTCAATCTATAAAAGGCCTTCTGATTAACATCTGAATTGCTCATGAGAACAGCAGTAAAGCCCCTCTTTGAATGTGGAAAACCACAATTTCATTGCTGGCATCTCTAAGAAAAAGGGTCTCAAGCCACATGGCTTAGACCAGTGATGGGCAAACTTTGAGCTTGGTGTGTCAAACTTCGCCAAAAAACTGAGCATAACTTGGGTGGTGTGTCACTTTGAGGAAAAAAACATTATTTTGCAATATTTATTGTTTAAATAACATAAATGTGTACAGTTGCCCCTCCACATTCGCAGCTTTCACTCTCGCGGTTTTGATTATTCGCAGTTTGCTCAGCAAACACCCCATTTAAAACAGTTTCTCTCCCTCCCACTCAAGGGAGAGGAGCTGATTTAAATGGAGTGCTTGGTGAGCAAGCCAGGCGCTTGGCTCCATTGTGTGTTTGTGGGGGGAGAGCCAAGCCCGGTAGAGCAGGGAGTTGGCAGGAAAAGCACTTTTTAGTCCCAGCCGCCCTTCCCAAAGCCGCTATTGAGCTTTCTAAGCCTTGTTGTGGCTTTGGGAGGGTGGGTGTGGCTGAAAAGCCTCTATGCCGCGCTCCCTCCACCCCTCCCAACCTTCACAAAGAGGCTATATGGGGCTCTCAATCCCCAGTGCCCCTTCAGGAAGCCCAGGGAGAGGCCGGGCAGAATCCCTCCCTCCCGCTGCCTTCCCTGGCCTTTCCGAGGTGGCTCTGGGGCTTTGAAGCCCCCTCGGGAAGGCCAGGGAGAGGCTGGGCAGAGTCCTGCCCGCCTGCCACCTTCCCCAGCCTTTCCGCGGCAGCTCCGGGGCTTCAAAGCCCCCTCAGGAAGGCCAGGGAGAGGCTGGGCAGAGTCCCACCCGCCCGTCACCTTCCTGAGGCAGTTCCGGGGCTTCAAAGTCTCAGAGCACCCTTGGGGAGGCTGGGCAGACACCCTCCCACCCTCCCATTGCCTTCTCCGGCCTTCCCGAGGTGGCTCCGGGATTTCAAAGTCCCAGAGCCGCCTCGGGAAGGTCGGGGAAAGGCTGGGCAGACTCCCGCCTGCCTGCTGCCTTCCCCGGCCTCCCCGAGGTGGCTCCAGGGGTTCAAAGCCCTGGAGCCCCCTCGGGAAGGCTGGGGAGAGGCCAGGGAGACTCCCTCCCGCCTGCTGCCTTCCCTGGCCTTCCCGAGGCCGCTCCGGGGCTTCGAAGCCTTGGAGCCCCCTTGGGATGGCCAGGGAGAGGCTGGGCAGAGTCCCGCCTGCCCACCACCTTCCCCAGCCTTTCCGAGGCGGCTCCGGGGCTTCAAAGCCTCTGAGCCCCCTCAGGAAGGCCGGGGAGAGGCTGGGCAGAGTCTCACCCGCCTGCCACCTTCCTGAGGCAGCTCCGGGGCTTCAAAGTCTCAGAGCACCCTCGGGGAGGCTGGGCAGAGTCCCTCCCTCCCTCCCGCTGCCTTCCCCGGCCTCCCCAAGGCAGCTCCGGGGCTTCAAAGCCCTGGACCCCCCCTGGGAAGGCCGGGGAGAGGCCAAGAAGACTCCTGCCTGCTTGGCCGCTGCCTTACCTGGCCTTTCCGAGGTGGCTCTGGGGAAGCATGGCAGGCCTCAGGGGGGTGGCCAGACGGGGGGAGGCTTCACCCCCCACCTCCCTAAGGTGGCGATCAGGGCTTCGTAGCCCTGCCCACCACTTTCCTCCACCCTCCCAAAAGTAGCGACCGATCGCCACTTTAGGGAGGGTGGTGAGGTTGCGGTCGCGGGGAGGAGGCCTATGGCCACATGTCTGCCCAAATGGCTATGCGTGTCAGTGCTAACACGCGTGCCATAGGCTCACCATCACTGGCTTAGACAGAGTTGCATGTGAGATACAAGACAGCCACTCCCCATATAAAAAGACAGCACTGAGATAGAGGGACCAATGAACTGATTCAGTACAAAGCAGCCATTTTACACACACACTTTCAAGTATACAGGTATATTTCAAGTAACTAGGCCATTTTGATTTTCACATGACCCACACTTGTTTTTAAGCAAAGTTGTGTGTCAATGTGCTCGCTCCCCCACCGCCTCCTGTTCAGTAAGTTTGTGGACTAATTACAATTTATAACAATTCTACTGAGAGAATCCTTTACATACCCTCCAATTGTCCTGATTTGTGAGGGAAAGGCCCGATTAATAATCTGCTGTCCCACTTTTCCAGCTGCTTTTAAAATGTCCCAATTTCTCTCCCCCCCACCTTCATCCTCAGTTTACTTTAACTGCTACACACTGACTTCAAAGTGTAAAAGTAGATTATACTCAATTGACTCAGCAGAGGAAGAGGAGAGGAGAGGGCTGGTTCAGGCAAAAGCATACTGCTGCAGCCTCTCCCAGCTTGTGTGTTCTTCCTCATTAATAACTTTTGCCATCTTGACCATACTCTGATGTCGCTTGGCTGCACATGTTCCAGTTTTCATCTGTGAAATGTTGGAAGGTATGACTCTACTTCATCGCTGTTAACTAGTTTGACTGTTGTCAGCTCAGTTCAGTGCTTCTTTTGATTATATGGAACCCTGGTCAAAAACTATGCATACAAAACAGTCCTTGATATTGGTGAATGGAAAAGAATTATGACAAGTAGAACTTTACACACACACACACACACAGGGCATTCCACAGCTGTGGTGCCATAGCGGAGAAGGCCTTCCCCCACATCTTCACATAGTGTATTGGTCTCACTGATAGGTCATGGAGGAGGACCTTCCCCTAGCAGACCTCAATCCTTTGGCAGACACATAGAAGGAGAGGTAGTGTTCATTCATGGTGCCTTGAACCCTAGAGGTTGTACACAGCATTCCCAGTACAGTTTAAGCATCTTATCTGAAATGCTTGGGACCAGAAGTGTTTTCGATTTGGGATTATTATTTCTTGGAGGGAATATTTGTATATACATAATGAGGTATCTTGGAGATTGGACCCAAGTCTAAACACAAAATTCACTTACGGTATATTTCATATACATTTTATACACATAGCCTAATAATTTTGTGCATGAAACAAAGTTTGTGTACACTGAACCATCAGAAAGCAAAGGTGTCACTATCTCAACCACCCATGTGAACAATTCTGGATTTTGGATTCCAGAATTCCAAAGAAGGGATACTCAACCAGTAGTAGTAAATGACAGCCTGCTCTCCCTGAATCTGTTTAATCCCCTTTTAAAGCTTTCCACATAAATCAGAAGAGGTGATAGGCAGGGTTGCCTATTGGCCTCCTTTCTGTTTAATTTTTATGTGAACAATCTGGTCTCTGAAGAGAGTTCTACAGATTGTTTTCCACCTTCTGTAAGAAACAGATGTTAAGGAAAATGCAACATGGGACATACAGTGAAAGAAATAAAACATGTATGTGAAAGTCACAATGACTAAGCAAGAGCAACTATGAAGCTACACAGGTGAAACTGCTAATGTAATCTAGAAGGCCTGAGAGCCAAGGACAGAAGTACTGAATGCAGATTGGAAACACCTGAGAATCATTAAGTGTACAAGGTGAAATGTTGAAATACATGGGTTGGTCTTAAGCATGGGTGGAACTATGTGAACCAATCAAAATGGAAGTACACACCCACTGGGTGGAAACTAACTAGTGGGTGGTGATAAACAATGGCTATAAAACTGCAATGTTTGCCAATGTATTTTTGGTTGAGTAGAGGTGGAGTAGTTTGGAGATATTGTGGAGTAGTGTGTAGAGATTATGATTTGTTGACCATATAGTATATTTATATAGAAGAATAAAGTAGGTTTTATATAAAACTACTGAGTTGCCTGAGTGAATCCTGGAGACGTTTTGGAGACACCTGGAGAAGAGTGAGAAGGCTTGGAGAGTTTGTCAGGATCTTCAGCCTATTCTCTGAAACTCTGCTGCTTTGGAGGAAAGCATTAACCACTGATCTAAGCTGGTTGGCTCTGCTGCATAACAAGGTGGTGAGTTTGAGCCAGAGGTGAAGAGCTACAACTCCCATCATCCCTGACAAGGGTTATGGGCCCAGTGACTAGAGCACCCAGCATCCACAGAAGCTGAAAGTTCCAGAGAGTGGAAGAAAGCTTTGTGGACGACAGATCAGAGCAAGTTGTTTGTGTTGCACTGATAAGCCTCGTGAGTAAATCATTTTGTGTTTTGCTTGAGCCCAGACGGGTCGGCTGTGCATACTCAGAAGGACTGTGTCAAATTGAGTTACTGCACAAATCAAGATGGAAATTCTAAAGTTTAGTAAATTAAATAGAAACAACTACTCTACCTGGAAGATTTATGCCCAATCTCTACTAGTAAAGGAAGGTCTGTGGTCAACAGTTGAAACAGGACTGGCAGCTGATGCTGATGAAGCCACTAAAGAGAGAGATAGTAAAGCAAAAGCCTGTCTTTATCTCATGCTTGAAGAAGACTTAATTAATGACGTCAGAGATAAAACGTCTGCCAAGGATGTGTGGGATACCTTGCAGAGATTACACACTCCTTCAACTGCTTTTGCAAAAATGCTATGGTCTAAAAGAATATACAGGCAAAAGATGGCTAAAGGGCAGTGTGTGATAGAACATTTAAAAATAATGCAAGATTTGTTTGTGCAAGCTGAACTGAGGGGAGTGCAAATTAGCAAAGAGCAGCAATGCTACATTTTAATAGAATCGCTAGACTCTTCGTGGGACAACATTACGAACAGCTTGCAAAATTTGCCAGAAGCTGAGCTTAATAGAGACTTAATTGTGGCCAGAATACTGGAAGAGAACCAGAGAAGAATGTCTGAGCAGGGTGACTCAGCAAGCTTAAAGACTGTGCCAAAACAACAAACAACTCCTGACTGGCGAACGCAGGAGGAAGCAGCCTCTACAAGGGAGCAACGGAGGTGCTTTTATTGTAAGAAGATTGGTCATCTACAGAGACATTGTAAACATTTTGTAGCCGAGAGACGCAAGCAAGCAGAGAGCAGATGGCAGCCACGGCAGTATCAAAAACAGTCCAGACTTCCATTTTTGAGGGACAGTGGTAATAAAAAGGGGTTTGCAACCATGATTAAGGAAAAACAAAATGCAAATTCTAAATGGCTAGTTGATTCAGGAGCCTCATCTTCGATGTGTAATGATATAAATTTAATAAGTAATAGAAAATCAGCTAATGTAAATACTGTAGTTTTGGCTGACGGGAAAGAGCTAAGTACTGTAAATCAAATGGGTACTGTGTACATTCCAGGGCTAAAAGAGAATTTTAATGATGTCTTACATGTAAAGGAGTTAGAAAATAATTTGTTATCAGTAAGCAGATTAACAGAAAGAGACTACACAGTCATCTTTGAAAAGAACATGTGTAAGATAAAACTGAATGGGGAATTGCGTGGCATAGGTTTGAAAAAGGACAAACTTTATTATTTGGAGGACAATATTGATAGATACAGGGTTGAAGAAGCTAATAACATAGAAAATATTCCAATCCACAAAGACTGCATACACGAGCTTCACAGAAAATTCGGCCATGCAAGCTTCAAATGTTTAAAGAATTTAATCAGTATGTGTCCAGATTTAAAAGTTACTGAATGCAAAAACCACTTAGATTGTACGGTATGTCAACAGGTAAAGGTCAGAGCTTTTCCAGTAGCTAAGAAAACAAAAAGAATTGCTCAAAGACCATTTCAGTATGTACATGCAGATGTCGCCCAAGCTAATTGCTTGTCCTTAGGGGGAAGCAAGTATTTCCTAGTAATTGTTGATAGGTATACAAGGTTTGCATTTGTGAGAATAATGAAAAACAAATCTGACGCTGGGCAAAGTTTAAAAGCATGGGTAAGAATGGTGGAAAGACAATTTGATAGCAGAGTAGGCACCATCATTACTGATAGAGGAGGAGAATTTTTAAATAATCAATTGTTTAACTGGTTTCAAAAGGTGGGAATAAGGCATGAAACTACAAACCCTGCTTGTCCTAGTGAGGATGGGTTAGCAGAGAAGAAAATACAAGATATAAAAAGAATTACTGCTTGTATGATGGCAGATGCAGGGGTGAAAGATAGTTTTTGGGCAGAAGCAACTTTGACTGCAATACATATCAGTAACAGATTGTATCATTCAGAAATTGAAGACATTCCCTACAGGTTATTGTATGGGAGAATGCCAAATTATAAGTACTTAAGGGTTTTTGGACAATTTGCTCATGTTTACACACCTGCTTGTTTCAGGAGGAAAGGAGAACCCAAAAGCAAAAGGCTTAGGTTTTTGGGGTATTCTGGAAATAGCTACAAGTTTCATTTGGGAGGAAAACAAGTGCAGTATTCTAGGTCTGCAAATTTTGAGAGACATGCTGGTTGGGATAAACTGCATGCCAATAAAGAAGTGTTTTTGAGATTAGGGAGTTCAAATGAGCCAGAAGCACAAACTGAACCAATCTCAGGAAACGGAGGGGTTTCAGTTAAGCAGGAAGCATCACCTAGCAGCAGTGGTAGTTCTTCCGATGATGAGATAGCATCTAGGCCTACTACTACTCGAATGACTGAAGACAAGAGATTTAGTCATAGAACTACAACTCCCAGTAGAGAAAGTGAGGATGAAAGAGACAGAACAGCAGATTTTATTCCCAGGCGTAGTCATAGAGTTAGAAAGCCTCCAGATAGGTTTGTTGTGACAAAGGCAAGAGCTTGTTTAGCAGTAGAAGAGCCTGAAAGTTTTGAAGAATTGGAAAGTTATTCTAGTGAAGAACAGGAAAGATGGTTTGATGCAATGGATAATGAGTTTGGTTGCCTGGTAAATAAAGATGTTTTTGAAATTGTTGACAGACCCAAAGACAAGAAAGTAATTGGTTGTAAATGGGTATACAAAAGGAAAGAAATGCCAGATGGAAGTATCAAATATAAAGCTAGGTTAGTAGCTAAGGGTTTTGCACAACAGCAGTATGAGAACTATGATAAGACATATTCTCCAACTGCAAAGCCAGAAAGTCTGAGAATGGTTCTAGCTGTAGCAGTAAAAAGGAATTTAGTTGTAGAACATTTTGATTTTGAGACAGCTTACTTAAATGCGGTTTTGAATGAAGAAATTTTTATGGAGCAGCCACAAGGTTTCGAAGAAAATGGTAGTCAGAGAGTTTATAAATTAAAGAAAGCGTTGTATGGTTTAAAACAAAGTGCCAGAGCGTGGAATCTGTGCATCAATGATGAGCTAGTTAAGCTAGGTTACAAGAGGAGCATTGCAGATGCTTGTGTTTATACAAAAGGAGACATAGTATTAGTGATTTATGTAGATGATTTGTGCGTAGCAGCAAAGTCAAAACAGGAAATTGAGTCAGTAAAAAGAGAATTGTCTAAGAAGTTTGTTTTGAAGGACTTAGGTGTATTGAAGTCTTATTTAGGTATTTGCGTTGAATGGACAGAAGAAGGACATTGTTTATTAAGTCAGAGAAATAAAAGTGAAAGATTGATTGAAAAGTGTGGATTACAGAATGCAAAAATAGTAAGAGCTCCAATGACAACTGGTTTTGTGTCTGAGGAAACAACTAGAGCTTTTGAGGACAAGACTTTCTTCAGAAGTATAATAGGATCTTTACAATTCATATCTTGCCATACCAGACCAGACATTTCTTATGCTGTAAATGTATTGTCTAGAAGGGTTAATGATCCAAAAATTGAAGACTGGTCAGCGGTAAAACATTTATTGAGATATTTGAAAGGAACCTTAGATAGGAAATTGATTATAAGAAGCAGTAGTTCAGATCTAGATTGTTATGTAGACAGTTCATTTGCATCAGAATTAGGAGACAAGAAGTCAGTTACAGGAATGATAATTAAATATAGTGAAAGTCCAATAGTTTGGAGAAGTAGAAAACAAACTAATGTAGCGTTAAGCACAACGGAAGCAGAATTCGCTGCTTTGAATGAGATAGTAAATGAGGTACAGTGGATTAAGCAATTGCTAAATGATTTAAATGAAAGTTACAAGATACCAGTGGAAATTCTGGAAGATTCACAGTCATGCATAGCGATGGCTGAAACTGAAAGTTTGAAGAACAGAACAAAATATGTTGGTGTAAGATATCAAAATGTGCGAGACATGGTTCAGAAGGGTGAAATAGAATTGAGATATATAGAAACACAACACAACATAGCAGATTTGTTCACAAAAGCATTGACAGCAGAAAAACATGAAAGGCTGACACAAATGGTTGGAATGACATTGTAAGACACATACAATATTTTATTTCGGAGGGGATTGTTAAGGAAAATGCAACATGGGACATACAGTGAAAGAAATAAAACATGTATGTGAAAGTCACAATGACTAAGCAAGAGCAACTATGAAGCTACACAGGTGAAACAACTGCTAATGTAATCTAGAAGGCCTGAGAGCCAAGGACAGAAGTACTGAATGCAGATTGGAAACACCTGAGAATCATTAAGTGTACAAGGTGAAATGTTGAAATACATGGGTTGGTCTTAAGCATGGGTGGAACTATGTGAACCAATCAAAATGGAAGTACACACCCACTGGGTGGAAACTAACTAGTGGGTGGTGATAAACAATGGCTATAAAACTGCAATGTTTGCCAATGTATTTTTGGTTGAGTAGAGGTGGAGTAGTTTGGAGATATTGTGGAGTAGTGTGTAGAGATTATGATTTGTTGACCATATAGTATATTTATATAGAAGAATAAAGTAGGTTTTATATAAAACTACTGAGTTGCCTGAGTGAATCCTGGAGACGTTTTGGAGACACCTGGAGAAGAGTGAGAAGGCTTGGAGAGTTTGTCAGGATCTTCAGCCTATTCTCTGAAACTCTGCTGCTTTGGAGGAAAGCATTAACCACTGATCTAAGCTGGTTGGCTCTGCTGCATAACAAGGTGGTGAGTTTGAGCCAGAGGTGAAGAGCTACAACTCCCATCATCCCTGACAACAGAAAGATCCAAATGCTGCTATATGGCGATGATTTAATTGTATTTTATGTGTTGTTATAAATCAAATCAATCAATCAATCAATGACCCTTTTATCTTCTGCCCAGATAGGGTTGAAGAGACTCTTAAGAAAATTAGGTATGATTTGTAGTCAGAAGAACCTGGTTATTAACTATTCCAAAACAAACGTAATGGTATTTTCGAAGGGAAAGCATCCTCATAAATGATATCTACGGTAGATGGTCATCTGATTGAGCAATGCTACTGTTTTAAATATCTGGGTGTACATTTTTCTTATAATGGAAAGTGGAAATTTCATTTAGAGGCAGCAAAACTTCTAGCTTGGAGGACAGCAAAAGCAATATTAACTTTTGAAGGGTGAATGGAGGTTCCCTAGTAGGCCCCATCTTAAAAATCTTTAGTGCCAAAGTTTTGCCACAACTGTTTTATGAGGTAGAGATATGGGGACAGAGTCATGCTGCTATGGTTGAGACAATCCAGAATAAGTTTCTGAAGGAACTGTTGGCACTTCCTCCAGAGGTACCCTCCTCATTCCTAAGGTTAGAAGTTGACCTCCCTTCTATTAAGGCTAGAATCCATAAAGCATGAATACTTTATGGGAAAAGACTGATGGGTTTGGATTATCATAATTTAGCAAAATTATGTTTTACTGAGCAACAAAATCAGGGAGGATGGGCCCATTATTGGTTATTATTGTCCCAACTTTATTTAGAGGAAGCTCAGACTTCTATAATTCATAAGGATAAATAGTTTATTAGAGACAGAATTTTTGAGCTTGATTCTTATGAAAATGTGCTTGCTAGCCAACAGCAAGGATTTTCTCCATGGTACAGCCTACTAAAGAGAGAACAATACTTTCAACAGTATTTTCAAGACCTAACCTTCGTTGCTCTCAGAAAAGCTTTTACTGCCCTCTGTTTTCAAACAATGTCATCTGCTTATTTGGAGGGAAAGTATAAAGGGATTTCTTATACACAACAATTGTATATTTGTGGTTCAGAGGAGGTGGAAGATCTGGTTAACTATTTATTATACTGCCCTTTATATAGTGACCCCAGGACTCATTTCCTGGGAGATCTCTTGAGAGTGAGGATGGGTTGGTTGTTGCCAGATATTATTTGTTTTGCTGAAAGACCATTCTAAATACATTCACACTTAAGACTGCCACCTTTGCAGTAGCAGCCCAAAAGACCTGCTGCAAACTCTTGGAGACAGGAGCAGTGGATTGTAAAGGGGACCAGTTGTTGTAGCTGTCATGATTATCATTGGTTCAATATTTTACCCAGTAACCTTTTGCTTTGTTCCTTGACTTTTATCCTTTTTTTTTTGGTCATCCTGTGTCTAATGTAACTGTAATTTTTTCAGCCGTACATGACTTGTTGATTGACTAGATACACTGTTTTGTCAGAATGTTCTGTAATGGATGTTGTGCCATTAACAAGTAAAATTATCTATTAATTTTTTTTATCCACATCTTGCATAACTTTATTACACCTCTGTCATTTCTCTCCTTGCTCCCCTTATTCAGCTTTTTCTTCCAAGCTAAAATATTGTTCCTATCATTTTTGTCATCATGTTCTGTATTTTTTGAACTCTACAATATCTCTTTAAAATGGACTGTACACAGTATTCCAAATATGATCGTATCACAGATTTGTATGAAGCCATTAGGACGCTGGCAATTGTACTTTCTTTTCTCATAATTCCTAACATGGAATTCCCCTCTCTTACAGCTGCTGCATTGCAGAGGGATAGTTTCATGGTTTTACCATGATCTGAAGATCTATTTCCTAGCCAAAATAGTCCACCCCTATATCCAAGGATTTCAGGGCTGTGTACAATAAAATCAATTTGAACAGTTTAAAAGAGTTTAACAATAAGAATGACTCAAACAGGCTAAAAGTATAGTGAGCAATTTAATACATTTATTCTGAATCTTTGTTTCCTACTCTTCAACCAGTTACTGGTCCACAAGAATCACTAAACACCATTGATAGTGTAAGGACAGGTTGTTTACCTATAACTGTAGTTCTTCTGTGAACTCACATAAATGGGGTTATCTGCGCCTGTGCAGTGTGTCATTCAGAGCCTTCTAGAGCTATTATATAAGCATTTCAGTGGTAGCCCCTCCTCCACTGGTACATGTGACCAGCAAGGTGCCTGCTCAGTTACATGGAAGCTGAAGTAGCAGCCAAGGAGCTAGGGAGAGCAGAACACATAAGAGGGGAAGAGTGGGTGTTGAGTGAGTTAACAGATGGCCACTCAAAAGAACTGCAGTTATAGGTAAGCAACCTGTCCTCCTCCTTCATGGTCTCTGTGACACAAATGGGAGACTAGCAAACTACTCACTGTAGGAGACAGGGGCATCATGTGGGGCAAGAAGACAGCATGGCTCTCTCGAATGCAGCTTCAGCCCTGGACCTTGCATCCAATCTATAGTGGGAGATGAAGGTCAAGGGTTGTGACCACGTAGCCCCTCTGCACATATCCTCAAAAGCGACACCCCTCAGAAAGGCAGATGACTACATAAACAAACTGGAGGGTCTTGCTTTGCAAGTTTGTAAGCTAGGTGGATGGTAGAAGCTACCCACTTTGAAAAATGCTGGGAAACAGACTAGCAGTCCTTTCTTCTCTGAGCAGTAACACAAGAAAGGTCTTTGGGAACTGCAAAAGGTCACAGTCCTGCCCACATAAAAGTTTAGCGCCCACCGAACTTCAATACAACAGAGAGCGAGTTCAAAGTCCAAGGTTGGGTTCTGCATTCAGGAGGTGGGTATGTCCTACACCTATGTACCATACACATTAACCATTTGAGATTAAAGTACTAAAGGCACATTAGGAAGTAACTGATCAAACATATAGCAATGACTTGGCAACATAAACAGACACTCATTGTATAGAAGATAACAACACAGCCTTCCCAAAGGCCGCCTCGTTCCTAGAACGAGAATCGAGTCTATAATGAGATATAAAAGTCAAAGGTGACGACCAGGTCGCAGCTCTGCAAATGTCCTCTAGAGGCACCCCAGAGAGAAAAGCCATCGAGGTGGAGACAGCTCTCGTAGAGTGTCCTCGAATCCGAGACGGCAGAGGTTTCTTGGCCAGTTCGTAACAAAGAGCGATCGTCGAGGTCACCCACTTCGACAGTCTCTGCGAAGAAATGGGCTCTCCCAGCTTCGATTCAGCATAAGACACAAACAGTTTGGGTGACTTCCTGTGGGACGCAGTCCGTTGAATGTAGAAAGCCAGAGCCATTCTGACGTCCATCAGATGAAGGGTGCGTTCAAAGTCGTCTTTCGGATCCTGCATCAAAGCGGGGAGAGTGATGGTTTGATTAAGGTGAAAGCTGGAGACCACCTTCGGAAAGAAGGAGATGTCGGGACGGAGGACCACTTTGTGCTTGTGGAAAGCCGTGTAGGGAGGATCCGATCTTAAGGCACAGAGCTCACTAGCCCTATGTGCCGAAGTGATGGCCACAAGGAAAGCCGTTTTCCAGGAAAGCAATCGGAGGTCGGTGGAAGCCATCGGCTCAAACGGTCGGCGGACCAGCTGTGAGAGGACCAGTTCGAGGCTCCAAGACGGTGTCGGTTCAATCACCGGAGGATGGAGGTTCGCAAAGCCCTTCAAGAACTTCTTCACCGTGACATCTACGAAGGGGGAAGGGAGACCCCTTGTGTGGAACTCAGTGGAGATGGCCGCCAAGTAGCACCGGATTGAAGACAGCGACAAACCAGCAGAAGACAGGTGGAGAAGAAATTCTAGGACTGTCGGGATGGAGAATTGGTCAAGGGTTGGATCCCGGGATGCCAGGAAGTTTTCATACTTCTTCCACTTATAGTGGTAGGATCTCCTGGTGGAAGGCCTTCTTGCCGCATCGATGACGGCTTGGATATCTCGGTGTAGAGGTGCAGGTTGCCTTGGTACCGAGGACGAACCCGAGGGGGTTGAACCCAAAGGGAGAGCCACAGGGTCAACCTCCAGGCAGTCAGGCAGACATCCAGGTCGGGATGTCTGACCTTGCCCTCCTGAATGGTGAGTAGAGGGGAAAGCTCAACAGTGACAACATCCAAAGATCGAGGTAGGGTCCGTAGAGCACGGGCTGCCACATCTGGAGTGGACGGTGGTGGAGGGCAGAGGAACTTATCATCAGAGCCCTTCGGATCTTGAGGAGGGACGTGTGGAACATCACGTTCCGCCGGCTTGACCTTTTTATCTTTTTTTTTTGCCCTCTGAATGTTTGGAGAGATATTTCTCCTTTTTCTTTTTCTTAGCTGGCTCCGAGGACGAGGCAGCAACAGTGGAAGAGGGCTCCTTTTCCCCCATAGCCTGTTTAGAGGTCAATGGGGTTGGTTCTTTAGCCGTCTCCGGCAAGTCTCGAGTCGAATCCGAGGATACACATCGATGGGCAGAGTGTAGGGCCTCGGGATCCGATGCAGTGGAGCGACGCCTCGAAGGGCTTCGAGATCGACAGCGTTTCTGACCAGAAGATGGTGGGGACCGAGAGTGTTCTCGGCCTCGTGACTCTGATGGAGGAGCAGAAACAGAGGTTGGTGGTGCGGTCGGGAGCAAGGCCTTTTCATATAGGAAAGATTTAAGGTGTGAGAGCCTATGTTTCCTGGCCTGCGGGGTGAAGGCTTTACAATGGACGCAAGCGTCTACATTGTGGGATTCTCCGAAACAGATCAAACAGCGGGAATGCCCATCCGCGCTTGGGAGTTTCGCTTGGCAGATCACGCACCACTTAAATGCCCCTTTAGTCGACATAATAAATAGCAATACCGCAGAAGTCGTCAAGGATAGAATTGTCGTCAAGCCAGTCCAAGGTCAGTAACAAAGAGCAGAGGTAGCGACAAGCCGAGGGAGCGAGCAGAAATTGTAGTCAAAAGCCAGAAGAAGTGATCAAAAGCCAAAATACCAGAGTCAGACACCAAAACCGTAGAGAATAGCAAAAACCGTCGTCAAAAGAGAAAGCCAAGTCAAAACCAGTAAAATCTCAAAAACACCTAGCGCACAGAAGTTCCTTAAGCGCTAACGCAGCGGAAAGAAAGGAACTGAGGGGATTTTAGGTGGGAAGCCCTTATAAGGGACCGTTAGGATGGGCGGAGTTACCGCCAAAAATGTCAAAGCACATTCTGCCTAGCGATTCTAGAAGTTTCCGAAGCTCTGCGCAGGCGCAGGAGTAACCCAACTGTGTGATTCACAGAGACCACGAAGAAGATCCTAAAGGAATACCCTCCAGGCTGTCAGCTTGAGAATGTCCAGGTCTGGGTGTCTCACTTGTCCATTGTGAATTGTGAGGTCTGGATGAAAACCTAGCTTGAGATGAATAACCTTGGACAGGTGCAGGAGTAGAATGAGCCACAGCTGCCTGGGCCATCTCACCTTATCCCTCTGGATTTTGGCTATCACCCTGGTAATGAGTAGAAACAGAAGAAAAGTGTACACGATGGGACCTCCCCAAATGAAACAGAAAGGCATTGTTGTGTGAGCCCTTTTCTCACTGAGCCCTGGAACAGAAAGTCCAGCACTGGCAGTTCCAGGCCAATGAGTGCCCCAAAGCTTGAAGCCGTTCTGAAGAGTGCTTGGATACAGCTTCAACTCATGGCAAGCCACTGACATCCTTTTGATAGCATCTGCTAACACATTCTCTTCTCATGGAAGACAGATTGCCAAGATGTAGATACCTCTGCTGATGCACCAGTTACACAGATGGAGGGGAAATGCAGCAGGGTGCTTGATTTTGTTCCACCCTGCTTGTTCAGGTAGTACACCACCATGATGTTGTCAGAGGCTACCTGAACAACCTTGCCACACAGAAGTTCAAAGGCCTGATAGACCTTTTCCACAGCCAACCTCTCAAGAGCATTGATGTGAAGAACACTCTCTCTGCGTGTCCAATGCCCTCTCATGGAGAAGCCTTCTATGTGAGCTCTCCATCCTTCCATAGAAGCATCCATGGTGACTACCACCATGGCTTGTGGAGGAAGTAACAGTATGCTGGCTTGTACGTTCCTGGAGTTGATCCACCACTCCAACAACTGATGGAAAATTCTCAGGATGGTAAGGTGTCAACGAGGAGAGTCAACAAGGGGATCAAAACAGGACAGGAACCAAGCCTGCAGAAGCCTCATCCTTGTCTTGCAAATGGTGTCACCAACACTGTGGAGGCCATGAATCCGAGGAGCACCTGGACATCTCTTGTGCACACTCTGCGGGTGCGCCTGAATCTCAACATGGCTCTCAGAAGCACTTGCTACCTGTCACTAGGCAGAAAGGCTGCCTGAATGTGAGAGTCCAAAAGGACTCTGATAAAACTTACCTGCTAGGATGGTTCCAGACGACACATCTTGAGATTGACAATGAGGCCCAATGAGCCCAGAAGGTGAAGCGTGAAATGGATGTTGCCAACATGGTGATCCTGAGAGTGGGCAACAAAGAGCCAGCCATTGATGTACGGAAAGAGAATGATCCCTTTCTGCCTGAGCCCTTGCTGCTGTCACTATGCACTTTTTGAAGACTCGAGAAGCAGTACAAAGTCTGAATGGAAGGACATGAAAATGGTAAGTCCTTCTTCCTACAGTAAGCAAAGGAAATGCCTGTGTAACAGCTGGATTGTGATGCGGAAATATGTGTTCTTTAAATCCAGCATTGCAAACCCCTTCTTGCAACAGGGGCAGAATGGATTCAAGAGTAACCATTCTGAAATGTTTGGGCTCTATGTAGAATTTGATGTCCCAAAAGATCAAGATGGGCAGAGTCCTCTGTTTTTCTTGGACACAATGAAGTAGCAGGAGAAGAATTCCCACTAGATAGGGATGGGCTCTATGGCACCTTTGAGGAGGAGAGCATTGACTTCCTTGTTGAGTGCATCTGAAGGGGGGAGTAATGCAAATTACCCCTGATGGGGGTTATTCCCAGAACTCTATTGCATACCCACTCCATACAATATCGATAACCCAGGAGTCTGTTGTGTTAGCAGCCCAGGCATGATGGTAACCCTGAAGCCTGTTGTGGAAGAGTGGAGTGGAAGTGGGAAGAGGTCTGACTGAGAAAAAAGTGTTACTTGCCTTGGTCCTGAGGCCTTTTCCTGTAAGACTGCAGGTGGTAGTTCGCAGATGAGAGGGCTTCCACGGCAAGGAGAAGAGCAACCACTCCAGACTGTACAGATGTAGACTAAAGGACCTCTTGGACTCAGATGACTGTCTTTGCAAGGCATAACAGGATTGATATGACAGCTGAGCACGCGGCTGGAAGCCAAACCTACGAACTGTAGTATGCATTTTATACGTATGCTCGAGTTTGTCATCCATCTCTGCATTAAAAAGGCAGCCTTTATTGAATGGAAGGTTGTCAATCACTGATCTGGACTGGTGGGAAAGTCCAGATGAGTGTAGCCATGCATGCCTCCTTAATATAATGGCTTCTGCTAACGTCTTGCCACTGCAATCAACAGTGTGCCATGCAGTATTTATTTGCTGGGCCACTGAGTTGTGGTCCTCAGCCTGTAGAACTCCAGCTAACTGTCTGTCTTCTTCAGGAAACTTGGCCAGAAACGGGGGCATTTTGTCCCATAATAGTTGTTCGTAAGTCTCCATGCAAGCTTCAAAATTGGCAATCTGAAATGAGAGGGCTGTGGTCAAATAAATTTTTTTGTGCCATGGCATCTGGTATTTTGCTTCCTCTGTCTGATGGAGTTGTATGCCCTTTCTGAAAGGACTTGAACTGGGCCACCTATATGATGGTTGAATTGAGCTTGGGGTGGTGTAGAAGTCAGTCTGCTTCCACTTCAACAACACAATACAGCCTGTCTATCTTCTTAGAGGTGGACTGTATAAACAACAGAAAGGCCCAGGACTTACATGCCACTTGCAGAAGGGACATATGTTTCAGTCTCTTGTTTCACCTCCAAGTCCAAGGCCTTTGCCATTCTCAATATTTGTTCCACAAAGGCCCTGACATCATTAGTTGTCAAGGCATAGTGGTGTTCAAACAGGATCGTAGGAGGGAAGAGCATTGGTGGAAGTCCTAAAGAGACAGATGAAGAATCCAAGTCTTTGGACTCTGACATTTCTCGCATGAAGCATTCACCAGGGTGGACCGGTGAGATCAAAGAATAAGACAGCATCCTAATTCCTGGAGATGGTACCAATGGTCAGGATCAAGGAGAGAAAGCTAGAGGTGAATGACTCTCTGGAGGCTTAGATCAATGTGCAGGAGGCTTGGGTTGCTCTGAAGCCAGCTCTGACTCATGGCACTCTGGAGTTGGAGACAGTGGCCTGCATGGTACCAAGGTGTATGGTACTGAGGCAGGTTGTGATCTGCAATACCGTCCATGATGATAGTAGCAAGGCTCTAATTCCCTGGAACAGTACCAATCCTCCTTAAACTCTTCATAATGCAATAACACGGGAGCCATTGCGTTAAGGAGCCATGCATGGCTATGTTCATCTTGACTTTTCCACTAGGCCAGATCAACGATTGAGGGCCTTCCATTAGATGAGTAGAAAATGGAGAAGTCTGAACCTGAGACTGAGTTCTCTTAGTGTCCTTCTTCTGATGCCCCTTCTCCACCCATCTACCTGGTGTCAAGGAACGAATAGCAGACTCCAATGTGGAATGACTGGAGGTGTCCTTCACCTTTTCAGAGTGGGTTGTAGACTCCTGAAGAAACTTCATCATTGCCACCCGGATGGAAAAGCTGGAGGCAGTTGGGGCCAAGGAGGCTCATGGTGGTACACAGCCTGATGCAACCCCAACAGAGGCCATATGGAATGGCCTATTTTCCAGGCTTTGTTGGAGGCCTTCAAAGTCTTCTCCCATAGGAGCGCTTTGAGTCTTGGAGATTGGTTCCAATGTCCCTGTGGGGTGAATGCCTAGCAATGAGAGCAGGCCCCAGGCATAAAAGGCAGTGTGAGTGACCATCTTTCTTGGAGATCTTGGCCCCACAAGAAATATACTTTTTAAAGGAAGCTGAAGAAGCCATGCTGAAGCAACAACTAACCGGAACCACCAAGGCCAAGTCACAGGATTTTACCGAAGTCCAAAAACAGTCTGTTAGTCAAGCCGAAATCAGAGTCCAAAACCAAGCCAAAATGCAATCCAAAGAGAACTCAGAGACATCTGAGCCAAAAAATACCAAATAAGCTCACTAGCAGTTCCTTTGATGCTGCTCCTGCAGCAGACAAAAAGGAACTGCTAGTCACATGTATCAGTGGAGGATGGGGCTACTGCCAAAACACTTAAATAATAGCTCTAGAACGTTCTGAATGATGCACTGCACAGGCACAGATAACCTAATTTGTGTGAGTCACAGAGACTATGAACAAGAAATATTTTTTCCTCTTTTTTGGTTAAGAGTTTTGAAAAAATATCCATGTCCATTTTTTTCTTTTATGGGATCAATTTAAACCTCTCTCCCATTTTTAAAAGAAAAAGGAGACTGTTCATTGTTTAATAATAAAATATATTTTTTACTATTACATTACGAATGGAGGATCATATAATCCAGGTTTATTATGTGACTTTACATCACATATGGATATTTTTAACTACAAGCTATATAATGATATGCTTTAACTGAAGACACTAAAAAATAGGTGGCTAAAACTATCCATCTCAGTTCCCAAATCCTCATAGGAAATTACATAGTTCTCAATCAGCAAATCCTGCACTGAAACTAATCATTTTTGTTTCCAGAGAAAAAGATACTCCGGATTCTGTATCCTGACTGCTATTTCTACAATATAAAATACTGATGTCAAAAGGGATAAGCCTATACTAAAAATGGCTTGAATTTATACCAGATGGTTAAAGATGTTCTGACAGCAGAACATTTAAATTTAATTCCATCCCCCATCTTTGGAACCAGAGTAAATTGAATACTGTCATTTCAATATATTCTTATTCTGCTCCAATTGTCTTAGCTGATATATAGCAATCATAATGAGAAATCAATTTTACTGCATAGTAAGACTATTTAAATCATGTTGAAGCAGATCTGAAACCTGTTTCTATTCCAAGGTACCTCTAAGAGACCCTTTGCCCAGGTAATCTTTTGTGAACCAGAATGACAAACCTATTTAACTCGGGTCCTGTTTCGGAGGAGTGTGGTCCAAGGGTACTAGGAATAAGGCCTACAAAAATATGGAATGTAATGGAAGAAATCCTTGGTTTGGTTCACAGAGATATTTTAATCAGCACATTTTGGATTTTGGAATAAGTAGAGAGAGAGAGAGAAAGAATAAATTACCCCAGGCCAAGCTACAAGACAACGGAACAGATCAGAGAAGTGAACAAACTGAATAGTTTAAGTAGTTCTGTGCTCAGGGTTTACCCTGATAAAACCTGAGGAGTAAATTTTTCGCCCCCAAAGAGAAAGGGATGCTTTTTTAGGACAGTGAAGAAAAATAGTTTAATGCACTTCCACCCCTGCAACCTACCAATACAGAACTAAATTTTAATGATGACAGGAAAGAGACTAATCAGATAGCAGGGAGATTTGGAGGTGTCGGTGGATCAAAAGACAATTGTGCCCTGAGAGAAGAGCTCACTGGTGGAATATTGGGCCAAATTAGGACTGGTGAAAGATTAAGGACAAACTTTGAGTTTTATAAAGGGTGGCTTAAGGCCAATAGTTCATATTGTATGTCTAATATGTAATAGCCAACTTCCATAGATGCTTTAATCTGCTTCTATTTGCAAGGGCAGCTACAGTCTTTCCAGGACAGAGTTAGAGATTTATCTATTAAATAACGGGACTGTGTTTCCACCTTTCAGACAAATCAGGGAGAACTGATTGTGAATGCTTGAGTGGTGACCTTGAACATGTCTGAACTTGCATGACAAACATCAACATTCTCGGCCATTTAGTTAATTGTCAGTTGTTTAAAGTAGCTATGTTGTCTGTTGTGTGTTGGAAAAATGCTAAGTTTAAAAGTCAAGCAATGTGTCAATTTGAAATTTTTAGTAAAATTGAACAAAACACCAACGGAATCCTTTCAAATGCTTACTGAGGCCTACAGGGAAGACTGCATGTCTCATGTGCATGTGTTTGAGTGGCACAAAAGATTCAGAGAAGGACGTGAGAATGTGGAAGATAATGAACGCCAGCCCTGGATAACCTTTCACTTCAAGAACTGAAGAAATTGTGGAAAAAATCTGCATGCACTCATAGTCCATGTACTGTTAAATTCCAGATTAAGACTACTAGAATGCATGCTACAAAGGACTGCTCTTGAAGATGACTCAAAAACTGCAGCTAGTGGAAAATACAGCAGCTAGACCGCTGACAGGAGCACCATACAGAAACCACATAAAACCAGTTTTAAAGGAATTGCACTGGAAGCTGATACTTTTCTGGTCTGCATTCAAAGTGCCAGTAATAACATTTAAAGTCTTAAATTGCTTGGGACTTCCAATATTTGAGGGAGGGCCTCTTCCTCTATACACCTATCCAAGGACTGAAATCTGTTTGAGGGTCCCTCCTCTGTGTCCCACCGGTGGGGGCAATACATTGTGGGAGGACACAGGAGAGGTCCTTCGCTGTTATGCCACCTTGGCTATGGAGTACCCTCCCCTTAAGAGGCCTGTGGCACCAATACTGATGTCCTTCTGGCACCAACTCAAAACATGGCTTTGGGGCCTAATGGATTTTATTCAAAATGAACATGTGCAAATGGAATAGTACCTGGATGCCATTCTGCTGCCTGTGCACAAAGCAGAGAAGAAGCAGAAACTTTCCAAAGATTATCAAAGGGGGCTGATGACACAACCAGTGGGTGGATCAATGTAAGCTACCAACTAGACTCTGGCCTATATTTACAAATCCTGGCAATTAAATACTTAAAATAAGTTACAACCAGTAACACAGACATGGTACAGCATATGTTCCAAACTCTGGGACATAAAATTAATTAATTAATCACACAGAGAGACAGAAAGAACTATAAGAACACTCAGATAAGTACAGATGAGAGGTTGGAAAAGCTACTTCTTGGGCTACGTGTCTCAGGACTGCTCAGCCAGCACTGGCCACTGGGATCCAATGTAAGCATCACACTGGCTTGCTTCAACCCATGTTTAAGGAACTGGAGGCTAACCTTGATGACATGCATAACCTCTCCTTTCACCTGATCCCAATCTCCAATCTGTCTCAAGTACCACAATGTGTACCAAGTACCACATGGGAGAGGGCCTTCTCAGTGGCTGTCTAACCCTTCCCAGAGATGTTAGGGTGGCACTGTCTCTACTCGCTTTCTGCAAACAAGTGCAGACTTTTCTGTTTCAACAGGCCTTTGAGGACTGCTTGTTTAGGTAGGATGGGCCTTGTACAATGTGATGGATTTCCTATTTGGTATATTTGTTGTGCTGTTGTGTTTAATCAGTGTGTATAGAGCCACTGTACTGTCTATTCTCCTTTATTAGTCTGAAACATGGGTCACCTATCGCCAACACTTACGACTCCTCGAACGCTTTCATCAGCGCTGTATACGCACAATCCTAAATATACACTGGACTGAATATGTGACGAATGTTACTGTCCTTGAGCAAGCAGGGATCACCAACATTGAGGCCATGATATTGAGAACACAGCTGCACTGGGCAGGGCACGTTTCTAGGATGGAGGACCATCGCCTCCCAAAAATAGTACTCTACGGTGAATTCGCCACGGGTCAGTGTAAGAGGGGTGCTCCAAAAAAGCGATACAAGGATTCCCTGAAACATCATCTCAGGCCTGGCCAAATTGATCACCAACAATGGTCCGCCCTGGCCTCACATCGGGAGGCATGGAGACGCACTATCCACAATGCTGCAGCCTTATTTGAGAACTAAAGCCGAACAAGTCTTGAAGAGAAACAACAACGCAGAAAGAATCACAACCTGGAAACATCAGCCAAGGAGACCTTCTGCAGTGCTTTCTGCAACCAGACTTGTTTATCTCGGATTGGCCTTTTTAGTCATCAGCATGCTTGCAGAAAGCGCAGAATGAGTCCTTCCTGAATCTTCGTTTGCGAAGAAAAGCCAGAGAGAGGGTGTGTTTTTATATGGTTTATGTTTTGAAATGGTTTCAATCTTTGATAGTTTAATCACTTAATTTTTGTATTTTGTGAATTTTAAACTATGTTTTTTAAATTGCATGCCACCTTTGCATCTTGAACTGAGAAAAGGTGGGAGGATGATTATGTTGTTGTTTCAGATAATCTCCAATTCCCATGTTATGATGGGAACAGAGAGCAGTGTGAACAACATGTGCCTATTTGTTTTCCGTTCTGTGTGATGTATAAACCAGCCCTGAGTCTCAGCATTGCCCAGGGTAGTTCCAATTTTACCACATTTAAACTTCAGGGGGATTAAGCAGACAAGGCTCCTAAAAGCTGAAAAGCCCCTTTCTTGTTTAAAAATAGCTTCCTGTGTTTTTTTGGTTGCATAAAAATCTTTTTCATGTGGAGGGTGGCAAAAGGAATGCCACTGTGAGTCAGTCTGCATGCTTTTCTAACGAAGAGGCTCCAGGCTTCTCACCAGAAGCTGCTGCAAAAGAAATGACAGGAACATTGCAAAAGACCAACCAGTCAGAGGCGACACTGCCTGAGGCAACTGGGACAGAGGCCAAGAGCTTGGAAAAGTAACTTTTAGGGGGCTGCAACTCCCTCTAGTTCTTTTTTGGACTTTAGCTATAATTCTGGGAGTAAATTTTCCAACTCCCATAATCCTACAGCCAGCTGAATGTGGAATTGTCAGAGTTGTAGGCCAATATACTGGGGTGGTATGCCTTTTTCTCCCAAAAATTAATTTCTGAAAAAGCAGAGGATTCCATGGAACTCATTTTGAAGTTTTGCTTGCATAAAGCCATGGCCACACAAGCAGAACTAGAACTGATATCTGTCTCTCTTTCCCCCAACTAACCTCTTCCCATGTATCACCGGAATAGCAGGCCAAACCTGCCAAGTCCTCCAGCTTCTTTGTTTATTGGTGAAACAGAGTGAGCAATGGCACATTTTTTCTTCACAAATTTGTACATTTTTTAATCTGAGAAAGCCAGACCTGCAAGTATTACAAAATGATAACAGTTAGTTAAGAACAAGAGACAGACTTACTGTCACCAGCTATTAACTTTCTGATCAGGGCAGCCTAGGAAGTGGGTTCTTATCTGTCTTAGTTCAGGACATGCTGACTAACACCCCTATTGAGGCAGCAGACCTTTGGCTCCATAATTTTTGTGTATTGGAAAATGTATGTGGCTGACTGACATTATTCCTTTCTTAAGTAACTGAAGGTCTCAGAAGCAATCGGAGAGTTGCCGTCTGGGTTCAGAAGGCCAGACATTAAAATGGGAACAAAATCAAATTCATATTTCTGTTTAGCGAAACAGGAATGTACTGCAAAAGCAGTCTTTGAAAGTTCAATACTCTAGAAAAGAACAGAAGGAAGGAAGGAGAGAAGGAAAGGGAAATAGGCAGATAGCACACGCATTGTGCCCGGCACAGGGGGTGTTTTCTTATTTACTTTAAGACAATTGCATCTTTCTAGAATTACAGTGTGGACAGTTATGGGATATGAAAAAGATCACCTATGAGTGGCTTGCTCTGCTGCCAGATCACCTGAGAAGCAGAGATAAGAGCAAGTGCCTTCATCTACCCTCCTGCATTTTCTATAGCTTTCTGGCACAGATAATCATGAGGGGCTAGTTATGTATCACAACTGAATAACCTGAGAGGCATTTATGAGATAACTCAAGTGCCTTTCTCATTGCTTACTAATACTGCACTGGCTTCCAGTTTAATTTTGAACTCAACTCAAGGTGCTGGTTTTGACAAACAAAGTCCTAAGTGGCTCGGGTCAAGATATCTGAAGGACCACTTTCTCCCATATGATCCTGCCTTTAACCTGAGATCCTCAATGGAGGCCTTGTTGCAAGTCCTACTATCTCAAGAAGCTAGGCTGAAAACAGGACTTTCTTGGTAGCAGCCCCTCAACTGTGTAACTCCCTCAGAGGGAGGCCACACCTTCTGAACTTCCAGCAGGCAGCCAAGACTATACAGTTGTCCCTTCATATTCACTGGGGTTTGGTTCCAGGACCCCCTATGGGGCCCAGGCAACCCATTATATGCAATGGCATAGCAAAATGATGTCCCTTATATAAGATGACAAAATCAACGTTTGCTTTTTTTTAAAGATCATTATTTTTTAAAGAATATTTTCAAGCCATGAATACTTAAATCCATGGATACAGAGGGACAACTGTACTGTTTTGTGGGACCTTAAGTCCTTAAAACCAGGCTTGGTCTTTGAGACTGTTTTAATATTGTGTATAGGTCCGTGTCTTTATTTATTTATTTTGATAGTGCTTTAACAAATTGTTTTGGCTTTGTTTTCACAAAACATTGTCTCTTCTGCTTTGCCTTGGGGGCCCTGGCAGGCTGAGAGGCACTAAATAAGCATGTTATTAAATAAAAAAGCCTGCACACACACAACACACAAAATGGCTAGTATGTACAGTTGTCCCTTCATATTCGCTGGGGTTTGGTTCCAGGACCCCCGTGGATACCCAAATCCGTGAATACTTAAGACCCATTATATGCAATAGCATAGCAAAATGGTGTCCCTTACAAAAGATGGCAAAATCAAGGTTTGCTTTCTGGATTATTATTTTTTAAATAATATTTTCAAGCCATGAATACTTAAATCTGTGGATATCAAATCAGTGGATACAGATGGACAACTGTATTTCCATTCAGAGCAACCTCTCAAACAACTTTTGGGCCTTCCTTTTGCTCCCTCAGGGTGGAAAGGTCACAACATATCAAGTTAAAGCAGAAGTCTTAACCAGCAAGTTCCCGTGACTCTTAACAACCCCATCTTGCCTTGTTCCTTAAGCTCAAACTCAAACCCCAGTTGCCTGCTCACTTCATTCCCATCAACAGTGGACAGTACTTTGTGTCTCCACATCTTGAGCAACTCTCATCCTATTTCCCCTTGATTTCTTTTTTCTTTCTTCCACTCCAGCACTCAAGCACAGGGTCCTTAACTTTCAAGCTGGTCTCGCTTTCTTTAGCCATCCTGTCTCTTGACTAACTACTTTATCATTCCTCTCCCCAAGGCATGCAGCTTTTACTGATTAGCCCTTTTAGTTCCCTGCCTCCTCTATCCTTTCCTCTAAGCTTCATTCTCCAAATATTTTCCCCTAAACTCCTCAATCTCAGTTTGTTGCCTTCTTGTTTCTAGGCTCCCTTGGCTTGCCAAGATTTCCTCCCAGACCTCAGTCTATGCCTGTGCATGGTTTTAATTTAATCTCAGCCAAACTGATAATTTTTCCTTTCTTCACAGAAGCTAGACTGCAAAACTGGTTAGTTTCCTGAGCAAATTAACATTTTATGCCATTGTATCAGCCCAGCTAATCAGCCCTGGAAGCATCATTGTCCTAAGCATCATATACAGTTGTTCCCTCAAGGACCCCCCGGGGATACCAAAATCCGTGAATACTCAATCCCATTATATGCAATGGCATAGCAAAATGGTGTCATAGAATCATAGAATTGCAGAGTTGGAAGAGACCACGAGGGCCATCCAGTCCAACCCCTTGCCATGCAGGAAATCACGAACAAAGCATCCCCGACAGATGGCCATCCAGCCTCTGTTTAAAGACCTCCAAGGAAGGAGACCCCACCATGCTCCGAGGGAGTGCGTTCCACTGCCGAACAGCTCTTACTGTCAAAAAGTTCCTCCTAATGTTGAAGTGGAATCTCTGTTCCTGGAGCTTGCATCCATTGCTCCATGTTCCAATCTCTGGAGCAGCAGAAAACAAGCTTGCTCCATCCTCATATATAGGATGTCCCTTATATAAGATGGCAAAATCAAGGTTTGCTTTTCGGATTTTTATTTTTTAAAAGAATATTTTCTTTTACTTAAATCTGTGGATACCAAATCCATGAATACGGAGGGACAACTGTAGATTATTATTACATTTGTATCTTTCCTTCCTTCTAATGAGCTGAGTGACATACATGAACTTTTCTTATTTTATCAAGACCACAGAATAGGGGGGAAATGAAAGCAGACAAGTAGTTCTAAACCATGGCTTGCCTGCTGTAAGTATAGAATCTCAAATGACTGAGTTTTTAAATATGGTTTGCCCAAATCTGATATTTGTTATTTTCTTCCTTGGAACAGACCCACTCACTAATTCTAGGATATGTGCTTACCTCCTCTGGGAAAAGTCCTAAGGGGGTCTTCAGGTTTCCATTCTTATCTCACACCCACCCCATCCTTGATCAGTGTGTATTTGAAGAAAGATTCTGGGGATGTTTTGAGTAAGCTGCTACCAAGTATGCCAGTGACAAATAGCTTTCTATTAAGTTTTTTTATGACCAAGGTCCTGCAGCCTCTGTGATGAGTGATGACTCACTGTCTGGCCATGAAAAGGGACTGAATGCGGGCAAGCCCAAACGAAGCTCAACGCCAACAAGACTGAAGTAATGATGAGCTTTCTCTGTGTTTTGCTTTCCCATTCCCTAGCAATGGAAAGATCGTGATAACCTTTGTATGGTCAATTTTCGTTGGAGAAGAGGGTACTAGAATTTGATTTGCAATCTCTTTAGAAATCATGCAGGTCAGGAAAGAAGCACAGAGTTATACCAGCAAGGCCATGCAAGTCTCAAAGGACAGATCTCAAGGGTACAAGTTCAGAAATTACTAACTTATTTTTGCTTCCTGGCCTCAGCTTTTAGCATCCCTTTTCATGCAGTGCCTGAAAATCCCTCAGCTCCCTGCTCTTCTACTGTCATCTCTTCATCTACAAGCTTGGGGTATGTCTTTCAGAAAAATGCTATCAACCTCATGTGGCTGAGCAGAGATTACAAGCTATAAGCACACCTTGGTGAAATTAAAAGGTTTTATTTTATTTATGGTTATATGCCCATATTTTCTGATGTTAGGTTTATAATGTTATTTTTATTGTATATAGTCCCAGACGCCTACAATACAGTGGGTGCAGTTCATCAACACACTGAATTAATACACACAATTAAAAGGGTTTCTTTTTCATAAGAGGGTCCCACCCTAAACACGGTTGCCCCATGCTGTTTCATGACAGATCTAACCACCTATAACTGAGAGGATGCAGGCATCCAGTGGATGCAGGTAAAACTTCTGTCTGTTCAGCTTTGTGATCTCGGATGAAGGGGTGTGTATTCCCAAGTGTGTCAAAAGGGCAACAGCACCCATAACCGATTAGGAGAAGGCAACTACCACAGTTCATGACTTTGTAATCTACACTCTGGACAGCAGCATTTTGCATATAATGTTGCCCTGATAACCACATGTAGCAGTGACCTCCTTGCTGAAAACAATAGCTAGACACTACTCTAATTTGAAATTCAAAATGGTAGAATGAATGACAGAATATTAGACAAAAAGGTCTAGAAGCCCTGGTCATGGGAGAGAGATCCTGGCAATGCACTACATACCATGAAGCCAGAGCTTAGAAAAGGTACGTAGCAAATGTAGTTCTATCAGCAACTGAACTGTGCTCACTCTGTACAGAACACACTCCCTCCCTTACTAACGCACTGTCTTAGCAGTTTTGTCCGTAGCTGACAGATCAACTGTAGACCACACTAGATTAACACATCCATGTACCTTGCTGGCTGAAGTGATCCATTTGCCATGCTGGTACGCAAGACTTGTTGTCTGCCCATTGCCACTACAAGCTTGGATTCTTTCCTCTATTGCCTTCCCCACTTTGGAGGACCCAGTCTGATTATCAATTGTACTGACCTTGAACCCAGTAAGGTACCTTACTAAAACTAAAAGAGGGCAAACTGGGGAACAGCCAATAAAATCCACAAGGCAAAAAGAGGTACATCCAAGGTGCTTTAAAAATAGTCTTTTATTAGCTGAAAAACAAAACAAAAAAATAAAATAAATATTTGCTTTTAGATAGTTCCTACATGTCTCACAGAAAGTCCATCTTAGAAGAAGAATGCCTCTTGGGGTTAGAGAGAAAGGACAATTCCTCATCTAAGGTGTCACATGCCTTCACTATCATTTTTTGTAAATGTTTATATAAAAATAATTAAAATTATTCTTAAAAATGGTTGCTTGGTTAACTGGAGTTCAAGTAAAAAGCTTTAACAGCCCGAATCAGGCTTCTAAAAATCCAAAAGAGGACATGCAGCTTTACATAGCTCTCTCACCCGTTTCCATTAGCTGCAGAGTACTAAGGTTTGCACTGAAATCTGGAGCATAAAGAAGAGCCATGAGAGATTCTCACAGCTGTTCCCTGTTCCAGAGGTCAGCATGAACATTTTATCTTATGTATTTCATTTGTATTCTACCTCTTACCAGGGTTGGGATGAAAGGTGGCTTCCACTATAGCTCACGTTGTTCTGATAAAAACACACAAAAAAATATACACAAACAAATATGAAATTAAACTAATTTTACAATGACAAGCACTTAGCTACTGAAAGCCTGCTTGAATAGAAAAGTCTTTGCCTGAGGAGGAGACCCTCATCTCCCCATCCCCATGTTTTTCAGCATGCACAGAGGACTTGAAGGACAGGAAAAGTCAAAGGTAAAAGCAAGTAAGATGGATAGTGAAGCAAGCCAAAATGTGTAGAGCTCTTTTTCTAAATCTTTGTACAGCCCATTCCCATTCCTCCAAGAAAATCCCCTCACTTCATTTTGCCATTTTAAAGAATACACAAAAACATCATGGTTTTTGACAATAATCAAGGGGATGGATGAAACCTCATTCCTTCAAATGTTGATAGCTGAGGATGCTCCCCATCCTTAAAGGCAGACATTTATCAGGAAGAAAAGGCCCTCTGACTCCTCTTTCTTCACCCAGGTATGCTGAAAAGTGGATGTTCTACTTTAATCAAGTCTAGCCACTTTGGAGTAGTTCCAGTTTGTTACCAAGCCAACAGAGCTTTCTGATTCTCATGCCATTAAGGGGAACAGAATGCCCAAATTACCCTTGAAAAGAAGCATGGTTTGAATTACCAGGTGATGAGGGGGCAAGTCTACAGAATTAAGAGTACTTTTGTGAAACTTATGGACCTGAGTTATTATCTACATAAAACCTAATACGGCATGCAGTTACTTTTAACAATTTTGAAATCGACACACTATGTTCAAGCCTGAACAAAATTCAATACTCCTAAACCAGTCCTCATTTTGTACATTTACTTTTCACTCTACCTGTAATTTACAATGACATTGTTATTACTTTTCCCCATCACTTCTTTTGAATGAAGGCATGATCACAGCTACCTGCGTAATAAAACCCAGGGCTGGAGTACAAAATCTTTTTAAACTACAATATGCTTAACTAATTTTTTTATAATGTGTAGAAACTAAGTCCATTTCCTCAGAATCATGGCGTGTTCTCCTGCATTCTAAAAAACATCAGGCTGATGGCCTTCCTGTCATTATCTAAGATTGAAAGAAGGATTGAGGCACTCTTCAATTTATTCTTCTTGATTAAAAAAAATATTCAACCAATCAATGCCATCAAGGTTCTGCAGTATTTGTAGTTTTACAAAAACTGCTGGGGATGGTGGTGATGGTGACGGGCACAGCTTGGAATAATTACATATTTTAATATAACTCCTAAAATCTTTCAGATTGCTGCAAGATTCTAGGAGTTATAGTCCAAAAAAAATATTTTTTTTAAAGTTCTGGAGATGTGGGTGAGGGAAGATTATTTGCTACTTGGCTACTTCCACCCAACACATTTATTTTTCAAATCTCCAATAATTAAGACATACCTTCAAAATTCAAAATAAATTGGAGGTACATTTCATTCCAGCGCTTGAAAAAGTTTTCTTCTTCGTATGTAAAAATAAGAATGATCCACCCTCAGCACAGCCTACCAACAAAGCTGTAGGAGTCACTGCTCTTTCCAAATGGGGACAGAAAAAAAAACCCCAAGAAATTAACCCTTGCACAGATGGAATGGATGGTCTCCTTTAAGAGGAGATTATTCTATGGTGTTTCTGCATTTGAAGTGACTGTGTCATTCAACCATGCCTCCCAAGATGGAGTAAAAATTATGCACCGTCAATAGTGGTTGACTGGAATGAGGCAAAGCCATGAAATCATGCAGGATTCTTGTGGATATGGTAGTCTGTGAATGTGTACTTTGGGCATGCCAAGCCCTTCAAATGCATTGAGAAGTAAGATATCTTAATATGAAAACCTCCACAAAATCTGTCATCTTATTGTGGCATGAGGATGATTCTGGACTCTTAAAGGCTACGCTACCAAAGTACAAGCTCTGGCAGGTTCTATGAAACTGGCCAGACTCTTGAGTATGACTCTGGGAACAGACCCTGCATCTGCCATCCAAAGACAGACATAGCAGAGTACAGAAAGGCTCATTTTCCAAAGTTTAGCCACCAGATAAAGGCTGGCCATAGCAACTATAAATATAACAACAGTGTGAAACAGTTGTGATCTGCATCAGTGGAGAGACCACCTAAACCAGTGAAATCACAGATCTTCAAAGCATTTGAGGTATGATAAACTTAAGAACAATCTGAATGAAGCTGGAATTAAGATGGTACCACAATGATTGAAAATCCTGGACAGGAACATTGATACAAATTCTTGATCAAGTCACTTGTACTTTAGTCAGAGTTCCCACTTGTAAATAAAGTCATCTTTAGAATGTTTAGGTACAGCCTTGTAAAAGTGCAGTATAAAATGAAGTAATAATGGGTGAAGCAAAAATGTACACTAAGATTTATGGAATTTATGTAAGAGCTATAATTAAAACCACTGTCCCAAACTAGCAACAATTATCTCACTTGCAACAGAAATGAAATCACAATTACAGTACTTTCTGGCTTGAAAAAGTTGAGACATAAAGGCAGAGATAGGATGGAAGCAACAAGACAGATATGTGCTTTCTAAGAAAATATCAAATCTCCAGGGCTATGTTTTATTTATTTATTGCCTTCAAATAAAGGGAACAGGGTATATTTATATGGCTTCTACATTTGTTTTTAACAACTAGGATGGCTTTGAAACTGCTGTTGGAGAATTCTCTGCAATGACAGTGATTAACTGTTACTTTGGAAGACAAGATCACTCATTTAACCTTTGTTTTAAATGGCTTTATCCCTGCAGGGTCAAGAGGATGAGCAAGGCCATTAGTTGGCACCAGACAAGGACTGCTCTTGCAAGACTTCTGTAAATCACCAAAAGCTGCAGATGAGACAGCCAAATATGATCAGCAGGTCACTAGGTAGCCAACTGAAGGAGCAAATGTTAGGGTGTTGAGCTCAAGTGTACCAACAGAGGTTGAACTACAAGATCCTTAATTTTCCAGTGAGTCATTTCCAACAAACAAGATAAAATAACAGCATCACAGTAGAAGATCTTGGTTTGGGGCTCCTGTTAAAGACCAGGAGGCAACGTGGAAGGAAGGGTGTCTGCTCATTATTTTCTGTATTACCTGTTATGAAAACCCAGTATATTGCACAACTAAATCTGACAGCTTTGTATTGCTGATACCCAGCAGGGGCATTTCACACATTAAAGAGAGGTAAAGCTGGGTTTGCCACTGTGTCTATCCCCAAAAGGAAACTGCAATTGAGTCTAGGTGAAGTTACCGCTATAATGGATAGGTTTCTCATGTTCACACTTTACACTTAAAAGCATGCACTAAAATATATATCTTGGACGTATGTACACCTAAAAGGTGATATGTGATAATTCATCTCTGTCACACATTTGCTGGGTTTCAAGTTTAGGATGGTTAATCCAGGACAATCAGGGAGATTAATATTCTGTGTGCCAGAAGCATACAGAATCTCTGAGCAGAACCTGGCATACTTAACTAGTGCAGTATTAACCCAAGTTTCTAGTTGTTACAGCTGCAAAGAAATGGCTGAAATCAGCTGGGCTCCTTGAAAAACTGCAAATCAAAGAATTTCAGTGATCAATAAATACAGTTAAATTAATTTGTACTGCTTGAATCTTGTTGCTTATTGTACTTAATTCTACATATCGTCCATACTTTTCTCTGTATACCCTCTGCCATCCCATTGTGGCTAAACATGACAGACTTTGTGAACCAGATCTCAAAAATATGTACAAATATACTTTAGATACTTGTATCCTGCTCTTTAGTGCAGACTCTAAAAAGACTATAACAATGTCAAACAATAATAATGTCAAAATCCAATAATATACAACAACAACTTTATCAAATTAATGAAAAAATCTTGCGAAAAATGAAAAGGTGTTGAAAAGACAAAAGACTCTGTCAGGTTAGCATTCACGTCAAGTTATCAAAAAAAATTCCAAAGATGGATGCTATCAGTCTCCAGCTGCTACCAGATTACCTCCCCCTTCAATGCTCTAAACCAGATCTTAATGTTTTGTGTATAGTATGCTTACTTTATACACATCAGCTATTGGGGGCACTGATTTTGGATTTTTGGGAGGCAGGAGAGAAGAACCCATTTTTTAATACCTGAAGTAAGCATTAGAACAGATTGAGTTATGTTACTGAAACAATTGCATTATACAACATACTATAATAGTAATCTCAATGCTTCAGGGAAACAGGGCTGGACTTGATACTCTTTGAAAAAACAGACAGTGATTCTTTGCTCCAGCTATGCACGTAGAGTCCAATACTCAATATCACTAACACAATCTAACATGTTCTTCTGTCCTTCCTTTCATGTTAACAGTTAAAAAAAAGTTTACTTGAATTGTGCTGAAACAGAACAGCTGAGATCACTACCGAATGGTTTGCAGATGTCTTAAGTATGATCAAAATCAGCTTTTTAGTTTTACCTTAGGTCGCTCCATATGTTATTTTTTTGTTTTTGGCAAAATAAGGGCAAGATACATGCATATGTATACTATATGAATGGTGCCAATTTGTATAAATTGTTTTTTTTTGCTGGCAAACTGCATGCAGATACCCATCAGACAGGACAGGCAGTTGAATGTGCTTTGCCTGCAAAAACTGTTTTATACATGCACAGATAATGTTGTCTGAATGTGCTTGGTACTCACAAAGAGGTTTCTAACAAATAAGACTAATTCATAAATTATCCTGTAATGTGCAGCAGTTATCATTATAAATATAACCCATCACCACCTGAAAAAAGATGTATTTTATGATTAGTTGTATCTTCTTTCATGTGATAATCCTAGTGGCCATCATAGGGATTGACTGAGCCATGCCTCCTTAGATTCAGCAATGCTGTAAAATCAGTTACATCAAGATTATTTATTAAGCCTCTTGTAAAACACAATTGTCCGGTTCAGGTTCATGCAGACTATGGGCCACAACCTGAACAGGAGTTGCCTATTTCTTCCCCATTCAGTGCTGAGATCAGATTGTGGTTACAGAAATATGTGCCCCTTTTACAATGCTCCCCATGGCTTCTCTCTTGGTGGCTCTAAAACAAATTATAGTCACATCATGCTTGTCATCATGGGTTGCACCTACAAAAAATTACTTCATTTTAGTTCAAGAGCATATAAATGAGATTACCAGCTTTAAAACCATGGGCACTCCATTCCAGACAATACAACACTATGACTGCGTGCGTAATCTGATTCATGGCAGCAAAATGATGCTTAAGTTGCTGAACAGATGAACAGATTGAAAGTGGTTCCACTTTGAGGAATAAACCTTTGAATTCATAGTTTCAGTGGTGAAACTGTTAAGAGTACAGTTTTCTCATTTGATTCATATGCAAGAAAGAATATCAAGGCAAATGTCCTCAAACTCTTTACAAACAAAATAGAACAGGATTTCTTTTCAAGACAATGTCAGAAAGAAACTTAGGGGAAGACTGAGCCAACTAATGCACTCTTGAAATTTCTAAAGCTAGCAGCAAACCATATTTCGTCAGTGAGGTTTGGCAATGTGAGGAATCCTGTAACCAATTTCATTTCCTGATAAATGAATGGTCCAGAGGGGAAAGTCGGCCAGAGAGTTTCGGAATTGTTGAGGGCTCAGACATTACTGAAAGGCTCCTCGACGGAGCCAGACTGTCTATTGCTTATCACTGCTGAGCCAAAGAGTACCATGCAAAAACACTGGAAGTGCCAAACTCCATTTAGAGCTCTTACTAAAGAACAATGTGATAGCACTTTGCATACATGTGGTAGTGCACCCTTCAAAAACACAGAAGGGTTGTAATATACTTTCTACCATGCTGTAAGCCACTGCGCTGGAAACACATAGCTATATACAATATAATAATGTTTTAGCTGTCTATATTGCTTATACTTTTTAAAAATAAGTCCCTCATAAATGAAGTAGGTTTTAAAAGGTTACCTGAGAAATCACAGTGTATGTGTCTTTGTGTGTGAGTTGAGAGGGAGAGAGAGCACAAGAGGAGAGGACAGAGAAAGCACATGTGGAGATATAAGCCTGGCCAAAGAAAAGATAGCCAAAGTTATCGGTGTGAACTAAGTTATAACTAATTTGCTTGGTAAACTGATTATTTTTTGTGGGTTTTGGAAACTATAATAGGAAACCACAAAAACCACACCTTCAAAGCCAACTGCCATGCTGGAAGACACCACAGGGCCATTCAAATGCCCAAAAGCAGACCAGAGGTTCCATAGCATCTTCCCACTCATGTTCCACAGCAACTGGTAAAGTAAACAGAAGCATATTATCTCCAATACTCTAGGTAAGATGTAGCTATATTGATTAGTAGTTATGATACAGGCACCAGAAGCCTTTCTCAACCTTTTTATCCTGGAGGAACCCTTGAAATAATTTTCAGGTCTCAAGGAACCCCTGCATAAACATTATTCTATATACTGCTATTGCTTTCTCCCCACAATCACAATCTCTTGAGGAACCCTAAAGGTTCCAGGGAACCCTGGCTGAGAAACACTGATCTAGAAACTACACAGTAATCTTATTGATGCAGTCTAGAATCCCGTTGGCTTTTTTAGCTGCCGCATCACACTGCTGAAACATATTCAGCTTCCAGACCTTTATCATTTTGGTCGCCCTCCTCTGGACACGTTCTGAGTTTTCTAAATGCTGTGCTTTCTAAACACATAGAATCATAGAGTTGGAAGAGACCTCAAGGGCCATCCAGTCCAACCCCCTGCCATGCAGAAATACACAATCAAATCATTCCTGACAGTTGGCCATCCAGCTTCTGTTTAAAAAACCTTCAAAGAAGGAGACACCACTACATTCCAGGGCAGTGCATTCCACTGCTGAACCGCTCTTACTGTCAGAAAGTTCTTCCTAATGTTTAGGTGGAATCTCTTTTCCTGTAGTTTGAACCCATTGCTCTGTGTCCTAGTCTCTGGAGCAGCAGAAAACAAGCTTGCTCCATCCTCAGTATGACATCCCTTCAAACATTTAAACATGGCTATCATGTCCCCTCTCAACCTTCTCTTTTCCAGACTCAACATGCCCAGCTCCCTAAGCTGCTCCTTATAGGGCATGGCTTCCAGACCTCCCACCATCCTGGTTGCCCTCCTCTGGACACGTTCCAGCTTCTCAATATCCTTCTTGAACTGTGGTGCCCAGAACTGGACACAGTATTCCAGGTGAGGTGTGACCAAAGCATAATACAGTGGCTCTATTACTTCCCTTGATCAAGTAAAGAGTAGTGTGGGGCAGTCAGTACACATTCTTCAATACAGTGGTTCTTAACCTGTGATCTGGGAACTCCCAGGGGACTGCAATGTTCTCACAGGGGGTCCATGAAGGCTTGAAGACTGCTCAGCCCACCTCCTCCCCACAGTGGAGCAGCCACGGCAAAGGCTGGCTGGCTTGGCCTGCACTTTGCCATTCAATCCGCTTCAGCCATAAACTTGCAGGAAGAAGCAGGAGAAAAGTCTTCCTCCCGCTCCAGTGCTTCTGAGGGAAGGTTTAATGGATGGTGTAATTGTATTACCTGTATTATTATTTTAAAATCTTGAGTTAAGTCTTGGGGGCTCATGGCAACAAAATATATTTAAAGGCGGTCCCTGGTAAAGAAAAGATTAAGAGCCACTGTCATAGATGATATTATCTATTTTCATATACAGTATTTTGTTACTGCTATCTGTCATCTGTCTATCCAAAAATTTCACAGGCTTGATGACTCTTGAAGAAAAAAAAAATAAAATGAAAAAAAGAAAAAAGAATCAATCTTATACAGGCGCCTTCGAAACACAAGTACGGCTGGGGTTTGCAGGCTAAACTAACAGTAAAACCTGCAGTTGATTAGCTACAACCATACCGAGAAAGAGAAAAGCTCTATAGTCTCAAATTTAAGTGTAAAAAGCCACTCCGCTTACAACAAAAATAATAGTTGAGAAAATTGCCACATCAGATAAAAGCAGGTTGACCCCTGTATCCACAGGGGATATGTTTCAAGACCCCCCCCCCATGGATACCTGAAACCGTGGATAACAGGGAACCCTGTTATTTTCAATGAAACAAATGCTGGAAGTTGACCATAGAATCGCACTGGAAGACCTAGAAATGCCCAGAGAGAATATATTTTTTTGGAATGTGGATAAATGACACCGTGGATACTGAATTCATGGATACGAGGGCCACCATGTATGTTGTACACATTAAATATATGGGAAAAGTTTTTAGGAATCATTAGTTATCTAACACATGGCAACACAGTAAGTGTAGCTTAATGGGCTGACAAACTTGCTTCTTACCACATTATTAAACTGGTATTCCTCTTAACATGTGAATTCCTAACACTTTTCTGGTGTTTTTATCCTTCAGTGCTGAAGAAGAATATAAGACCTGCCATGACAACTCGAGGTTTTAAGATCAATACCTCATTTAGCTTGGTGTTTGGACAACTACTAGAAGCTAGGACAGATACCTCAAGAATTTCACAAGCAGAGTATGATAGTGTTATCAATCCCCTGTTGTGACTGTCTGGCATCTGGTACTCAGAGGTATGTTGTCTCTAGAAATGGAGGTGCCCAATTCGCTATCATGGTCAGTAGCCACAGAGAGTACTTTCTATCATGTATTCATCTGTAAAGACACTGATGCTAGTGGCTATCAGATCATCCTGCTACAATGAGTCCTATGTATTAATGTACATCGTGCAAAGCAGGCACCTGCAATTTCAGTTAAATAGTTTTGTCATGTTTAGAGTCATTTTCCTGCCTTCATCATTATTTATAGATACCTATTCTGCAAAATAAAATAAAATAAAATAAAATAAAATAATTCCTGTTAAAAATTTGTTGTCTCAGGCCAAACTCCACTTTATTAGATGAGACAAAAATTTATGCTGCAGCTCTTCACTGTCTTATTTACTTCTATTTATTGATTTCACATCCATCTTTTCCACAATATTAGGATCCAAGGTGGCTCACAACGTAAAAAAACAAATACAGATAAGAAACCTCAGTAGTTGCAAGATTAAAACTAAACTGAATAAACGATCATATTGAAAATAGGAAATAACTTCAGAATAATTCAAAAACATGTCAGAAAAAATATTATAGCCCCCCCACATCTTTAAAGAGGTACCTCAGCAGCAGTTCAGTTGCTGAAAGCTTGCTTGAATAAGAAGCTGCCATCAGAGGAAAAACAGGGAGGGGGCCAGCATACTCTTCCTTGGAAGGGGGTTCCATAATTTGGGGCCGCCACCCAGAAGGCTCTCTCTCATATCAAATAAGCCAGTGAGTGTGGCAAGACTTGAGAGAAAGACCTCCCCTGAAGATCTTAAAACTCACATTGGCTCACATGGGGAAATGCTCACATAGCCTGCAATGAACAACTGACTGAAAGGCTACCCCACTCAAATCTATTTTGCAATGTCCTCACTCAACTGCTCTTCCCCTTCACCTCAGCTAAAAAAGATCCAACTATTTAAATCCTTCCACATGAGAAAGATGATCTTTCTTTATGATCAAACTCCTATTTCCTAGTTACAATTAGCCATAGCTCATAACCTTTAAAGCTGCAGTTCTTTTGAAACGCTAAGCAATGCTGTCCTACATTCTTGGATGCTGGACAGGAACAAGGGCTGAAGATCTGTTTACCCTTGGTCTATAAAGGGGGGGGGAAATGTTTTATGGAGGGCTTCTTACAAGCTAGAGAGCCCAATAATTATGCTCTGTTGAAGAACTCTGTGGCTTGCTTACAGTAAAAGCCTGATATTGTATGGCAAGGATTTTCAATGGCAGAAATTCAAGAGAATCTTGCTAATGTACTTTTCCCTATATCAAGATGGTGAAGTGGTGTTTGGGATCCTTTTCTTCTTTAAGGGAGGCAAGCAGTGCCAGAAAAGCATTAGGACATTTTAAAGCTTTCATGCCTGAATGAGAGGTAAAATAAAATTCCTGTTCCTTTCTTGCACTGGTCAGCAAAGCTGTTCAGTTGTCTTAAGTTTCCCCCTCTTGAGAGGTTTTTCTCCTTGACAGTTCCTTACCATGAGATTAATCCCAATAGCAGGGGCTTGAACCAAATGAAGGCAGAAGTGCTGTTTTAAGTCTAGAACTGAGTGGCAGCTAGAATACAAAAGCAACCCTCAGGTGTTTGAATTCTCATTTTCAGTCATATTTTAGAAATGAATTTCCTGCAGTCCATCAAGGGATTCCTCCTTCCCCTGAAGAAGTCTATCCTAATATTTATTAATATATGTACTGTAGGGTTTTCAATTCCAGAGGAGAAGGCAGGCAGCACATCCCCCCTCTTCTCAAATGTAGAGAGTAATATATAAATGAGGTTTCAGTTTCAACATGAACAAACTCTCTTTGGGAGAGTCACACAGAGGTTGTGGATACCATGGTAAACACCACTACTGTTACATCAAGCAGTCCTTTGACCAATGGTATATTTTAGTGTAACTAGGACCTTATGTGGAAAAAGGACTTCTCTTTGTAGCAGCAAAATAAACCAATCCTTGGAATGAGCAACAGTTTCAAAAGCCTTTTAAGATGCAGGCTGGAGTAGATTATTTTACCGGGTGTGTTGGTGGCATTTTCAGATTTCAAGAAATCAAAATATAAAATCTATCAGTTTTATGGACCTTCTATAACAAACCTGCCAAAATAGGATTAGTTGTTTAGGGGTGGGGGAAGGATTTCAGCAATTTGTACTGGTGCACAGGCAGCTGGAATTTGCCCTGGACATCACCAAATAAATAAATACAAAGTTCAGCTGCCTTGTACAGGATAAAGCCACTGGTCCAATTAGGGCTGTGCTATCTACTCCAATATGCAGCAGTTCCTCAAAGTCTCACTCAGATTTTTCCAGTCCAAGTTAATAGAGATACCTGGATATGCCAGGCATTGAATAGGATCTCCTCTGCATGCAAAATGCATGTAAAAGAAAGCTAAACGTAAGTCCAGCAAAGAAATCTAAGCTCAATTAGGTGCAATTAAACCAATGTGGATCCAAATAAATCATGTACTCCACTTTATCTCCAAAGCAGACATAAAAGCAAAGGTGCAACATCCAAATAAATGTGGACTACAAATACAAATTTCCTAAACAAACTTTAAAGATTTACTGTAGCGTCAAAACCTGTACTTTATGGATTGACTCAACACACCCAAATCCTGAGGGCTTTAAGAAAATGTGGGATACTGATCTACAAAATAAATGTGGCAAATATTAAATGGAAAACACTATGGAAAAGTCTTCCAATAAAATCTGTATATTCGCATACAAGAGAACATGCTTTAAAAATACTATATCATAGGTATCTTACCCCAGTAAAAATGAAATATATAGACAAACACATCTAACAAATGCTGGAAGAGCTGTGGGGCACTGGGTATGTAGTTCCACAGGTGTGTGTGTGGGGGTCCCACTATTTTTGAATTTTGGGAAAAGGTATTTCTAATAAGTGAAACTACAAACCAAGCAATTCCTGCTGACCCCTAAAAAGAACTTCCCTACATATTTTGTGATATATTTTCTCTCCATATTTTCTGTAAGGCAATTACACTTTTTATTTTTTTGCTGCAAGATTAGTAATAACTCAGAACTGGGGGAAAATTGACCACTTCTCAATTAAAGCCTGGTATACAAAAATTTGGGAAATGGAGCTTATGGAAGTGTTTATATCCAGCTATAACTAAGCTTCTTTTTAACATGGTTTCCTTTTGTTAATTACATCAACAACAGTGAGGAGTTTCCATTTTCTCCATGGTCACAACTGGACCTGTGGAGAGATGCTTTAGTTGAATGGTCAATTTATTGTTATTTTCTCATGCTGCAACCCAATGAATCAAAGATTTCAGATATAGCTGGCCTTCTGTACCCACAGATTTGGCATCCATGGATTCCACCATCCACGGCTTGAAAATATTTCATAAAATTTTTTCCCAAGAAGCAAACCTTGATTTTGCCATTTTATATATGGGGCACCACTTTACTATGCCATTGTATATAATGGGACTTGAGCATCCACAGATTTTGGTATCCACGGGGGTTCCTGGAACTAAACCCCAGTGGATACGAAGGGCTCACTGTACTTTGGGGAAATAATATGCAATATCTGGTAAGGTTTTTGTTTGTTCTTTTTAAAAAATGGTTACATTATGCCAATATGTCATTTTGTTAATAACTTAATGAAGCAAAAGAAAGAAAGAAAGAACATGTAAAAGCCTCTTTGAGTCCCATTTGGGAGAAAAGCAGAATATAAATAAAATAAATAAATGCAGGCAGCCGTCCATATCCATAGATTATGCATCCACGGATTCCACCATCCACAGCTTGAAAATATCCACACACACCCAAATCCAAAAAGCAAACCTTGATTTTGCCATTTTCTATAAAGGACACTATTTTACTATGCTATTGTATATCCTAGGACTTGAGATTTTGGTATCCATGGGTGTTCCTGGAACCAAACCCCAGCAGATACCAAGAGCCCACTGTAAAATAAATAAATGCTCTGTCACTGAGCTTTCTGTTCATAATCCCAGAGCAGCGCAATCAGCATATGCAGTGCAAATCAGGGTATTTCCATAAGTAGTACCTTTCTTCTAATCAGCAATTACACCAATGCTTTAAAACCCTTTTTCAAACTTAATAGGGCCAGAGTATGTTTGATGAAAAGTTCTGGAGTGCTAACTCATGGTGCTTGTACAGCCAGACAGATCACAGCCTGTATTCCATATTCATATGGAATTTTGCAGAAACGGGCAAATGTGAAATAAGTACTAGAGTCTTCATATAAAATCAGGATGTTGGAATTATTCACAGACACTTAGACTGTGACTATTCACAGACATAAGATGTCAATTGAATCAGAAATGATCTGACATGGAAAGCAGACTTTCAAAAGCAAGAGAAATCTGACCATCTTAGAAAGAGAACAATTACAGTGGGCCCTTGGTATCTGCTGGGGTTTGGTTCCAGGACCCCCTGTGGATACCAAAATGCATAGATGCTCAAGTCCCATGATATACCATGGCATAGTAAAATGGTGTCCCTTATTTACATCTTGGAATTTATTTTGGGGGGAATACTTTCAAGCCGTGGATGGAGAAATCTGTGGATGCTAAATCCATGGATACAGAGGGCTGACTGTATTGTTGTTGTTGTGTGCCTTCAAGTCGTTTCTGACTTATGATGACGAAAAATACAGGAACCAAAAGTTCTGGTTTAATAATAAGCTGTCATACAGGTCTTAAATGGCATATTTACTAGTACAGTTTCTCATAGTCCAAACGATCTAGTGCCAACTATTAGTCTAAATATATGAAATCTGTGCAAAGAAGGTAAGGCGCTTAGGATGAGAAATGAACCCTTCCAATAGTTGCACCATATTAATTTTCTAATAGTATACTTGTCCCTCTGTATCCATGGATTTGGTATACACAGATTTAAGTATTCACGGCTTGAAAATATTCTTTAAAAAATAACAATCCAAAAAGCAAACCTTGGATTTTGTCATCTTATACAAGGGACACCATTTTGCTATGCTGTTGCATATAATGGGACTTGAGTATTCATGGATTCCGTATCCACGGGGGTCCTGGAAGCAAACCCCAGCGAATATGAAGGGATAACTATACTGTAAATTCATCCTCAAAAGATGGTTTTCAAATGTCAGAAAGAATCTTCATTCTGGAGTCTGACCAGTGGTAGATTTGTGGTACCAATGTCCACTGTGTCACATCTAAGGCAGAACACAATTTATGCTATGTTTGTATCCTGTCTTTTTAACCATTCTGAATAATGCACCTGGAGGTTGGATGTGGTCTAACATCTAATCATCAGGCAGTGTGAATCTTGTTTATCTGTCTCAAGCATGGGGTTACATCAGGCTCCTCTTTAAACCATTTAGTGCACCGCATTAGCCATGCTAATCAAGCAGCAGAATCCCCAAAATTAATGCTTCCTTCAACTGTGCATTCATTCTTGCCATCTCCTCTCAGGCTAATGCTCCAAAATTCTTACACCAATCTCACTGAGATCTCTTTTCACTCACAAGATGCACACGGATCCTAGACAGAAGTTGGATACCAGTCATTGAGAAGACGTAGCTTCAAACAATATTGTTGCTGTGTGCTTTCAAGTAATTTCTGACTTAGGGTGACCCTAAGGTGAAACTATCATGGGGTTTTCCTGGCAAGATTTGTTCAGCGGGGGTTGCTCTTGTCCTGATCTGAAGCTGAGAGAGAGTGACTTGCCCACTGTCACCTAGTGGGTTTCCATGGCTGAGTGGGGATTCACACTGTGATCTCCAGAGTCATATTCCAACACTCAAACAACTATACCATGCTAGTTCTCATGCAAACAATATATGTGTCCCAATAATTTGGTTTGTCTGGCTACCTTAATTTCAGAATTTGCTTTTTTGAGGTGCTATCTAACATAATTCCTGTACCCATGGAATTATCCAAGGAATATGCCCTCTTGTAATTTATGTCTTCAGGGTTCAAGAACTGGGTAGTTCTAACTACAGTCCTATTTCTCTTTGTTATTCATCCTTCACATTCTTTCCATCATTGGGACTGCTTCTCATGAACCAAATGGTATCTGTAAAAGGTATACTGTAATATGAAACAAAGCTCTAACTGCCCTCCAAACACATTTTGGACTGTTAAAGATAAAGAGGATCTTCATAGGAATGGGCTAAGAAGAGCACAGCTCCTCTCCCTACTCTCTGGTTCTCTTTTTAAAGAGCTGCCTTCAGTTTTCTGTTAAGTAAAAGAAGTTTTAATAATTGCTAGACATTTCATGGCATGCAGGCAGTGGGCAACATAAAAACATACTGGCAAGTATGTGGGAAGCATAAAAGAGGAAAGAAAGGAGTAAAAATAAACTCTAGGCAATACAGTGCAAAATAAAGTAGGGAAATTCAACAGAGGAAAACCATTTGTAAAATAAATGTTTTCACTTCAAATGGCTTAACCAGCGGGAAGTTTCTTTCATAAGCATTTAAAAGTGATCTCTTAAATGTTGCTCATTCTGCAAGCTCAAATGTCAGCTTCCAGTTAATAACGTCTAGCATTCAGAACAGGTTTACCCACCTACTACAGAAGGAATGAAAGAAAGAAAGAGAAAGTGCAGCTATCTTCTGGCTAACTTCCATGAAAACCCTGAGATAACACTCCTACTCCAGAAGCAGTCTCACTCTTTTCAGACTCCTAATCCTCAAAGTACAGATAATTTCACTCAAAAGAAGGAGGGGAGTCTGTAAACTTTGGTGGGAGGGAGAGAGACAGACATGGAAGCCAATTTCTACTCATTGCCCTGATCTTTAAATTACTGTACTCTTAATAATTATCTTTCTGTAATAAAAAAGGGAGCTGGGACTGTGGGCTGTTTGTCTGCAATGGAGACAACTCTATCTCAGAAACGCTGCCTCTTCCACCTCAAGACCCAGGCTTATTAGCCTCATTTATCTCCTCCCACCAGGGTGAAAGAGAAATCCAGGAGCTGGTTATTTCAACACCTGCTTTTTTATCTCCTTGCTCCTGCTAGAATCTTCAAAGATGGCTAATCCCCAGTTTGGACTTTGCCTGCCCTGCATAGCCAGAAGCAGGCACTTTAAAGCGCCAGCTAATTATATCACACTTCTCTCAAACAGCACTGCAGGTAATGATGCTGAGGGAGTTTCCAGTTCTCAGAGCCTTGACTTGAAAACACATCCATCCACCTCCACTATAAATATGGTGCTTGGTGCTCAGTCTCTCCAACACAACAGTTTTGCTGGATCAAAATCAACACTTCTCCTACCAGTTTAGCATCATATCTTTCACCTCCTAGCCCGGGGTTTGAGCATATTCAACAAAGTATATGAAAAATCACATGCCACGTATGCTCATTGGAAAAGCAAGCAAATGTCGGTCAAATATCTTCAGTTATATTTGCAGTGCAAACACTTTCCCTCAAGTATCCAAACAATGGAAAGCCACTGCTACCTTAACTCACAGCATGTTCCTCTGTAGGATACTGTTCTATGTAAATCTGTCTCTGGTTTTTCTTCGCAAACGAAGATTCAGGAAGGACTCATCCCACACTTTCTGCAAGCGCGCTGATGACTAAAAAGGCCAATCCGAGATAAACAAGTCTGGTTGCAGAAAGCACAGCAGAAGGTCTCCTTGGGTGATGTTTCCAGGTTGTGATTCTTTCTGCGTTGTCGTTTCTCTTCAAGACTTGTTCGGCGCTGTGTAAATAGCACTAATGCTTATTGTCTTGCTTCCCTCAAGTGCCAATGGCTAAGGGACTCAGCAGATTCTCGCATGATGTTTTGTGATCATGAGCTCATTGTGTGATGTATGCCTGAAGTTCATACAGGGAAGTGATTCTCATGTCTGGGACCTGGGTGTGCAGGCTGTGTTAAACATCAACTATAGCCCTTCCCGGATTAAGATAGTCTGGGCACAGTGGTTCACATGCTGGTAACCTGACTACATGAATGTAAGGCCTTGTACCTGAAACTGCCCTTGAAGACAACTCTGAAGCTTCAACTAGTATAGAATTTGAAAGTTCAAACAATAACTTATAACATTGTTATAAATATCGATAAATTTAAGACAGCTCTGGTTAAGGCCAACCACGTTCTCATGTTAATCATAGGGAAACTGGATTACAAGTATGCTTCTTAATCATAGGGAAATTGGATTACAAGTATGCCTCAGTTAATAAAGTAACTGTTCCTAGGCACTACTTCTTTAACAGATAATTTAGTACCAGAGGCAGCAATAATATGCAAAGAATTGGCATAGGTTCCTGCACCACAAAAAGAGAAGAACACTTCCACATTTCAGCAGACTTTGCATTCGAAACTAACAATATGCACATGTGAAATGAAACAACCAGGTCAGGTAAGGCTTTCGTAAGTAAACAAAAAACATTTGGAACCTTCTTGAGACTACATGGAGGCTTCTATCAAAATACATCTAAGGATGTCTTTTTCTTTCACTAGATTCACTTTTCTTAAGATTTCCACTTTGGTGAACAAACTTATAGACCTATGCTTTTAAAAATATGCTGAAGGTTGCTGGTGAGGCAGGCTTAACTGTTGTCCCCCTTACTCTCCGTTTTGCTGTTCATACATGTTCAGTAAGAGATTCTCGAGGTAGCTGCTGTTTACCATGAGTGTTGTATACAAACACAAATAGCTACAGTAACACCAGGTACAGTAGAATCCTGCTCTTACTGCCAGTTGGACAAAAGATGAGGAGGAAAGGGGTGGGTGGGCAGGCATAAAAAGTCTTTGTAAAAAGGAGCTTCACCATCAGATTTAGTTATCTGAGGTCCACCTGTACTTTTGTATATATCAGCCTTCCTTCATGTGGTGGGAGAACAAGTCCACCTCTTCTCATTTACAAAGGATTCTTGTTCATTCTCTCGACATCCAACTGTGGGAGTAATGTATCACTAGGATACAAGTATGAAAAACTCCAATGATTACTGGCTCAAACTGGACAGACAATATACTTAATAAATCCAGGATCTGAGAAAACAATCTAGATCATGCATATTGGATTTTGTATGTATATATCCCATTCAAAACTATCAAGCCTAGATTACAGCATTGCATCGGGGGAAGAAAGGCACATTCTATCTTCTCCTCCTCAATCATAAATGAAAGAAAAGGAAATTACTGTTTGGTCCTAGCCATTCTTTTACATTCCAGTGCGGTTTCATTTGATAAATAGTGCATTTCAGTTTGTTTCTGCGTTCCTGAACTCTCAACTTAAGGAATTCTATTTTTAGTTTTCAGACATATTGTCATAAGATTTTGAAATGTATGGTCATGAGAGATCTATTCTAAAACATGTGAATATAATTCAGTAGGCTTTTAAAGTAAGCATTAAGGTTACAGAAATGGCATTCCACATTCCATAGCCATTCTTTCTTTTTACACAGCATAGTTGTATACTGAATTGTATAAATCAATACACTATTCAAAAACCTACACATTATATACTTGGAACTATTACATAGTTGAATAGCTAAACCATTCAATTACCTGAAAAAAAGAAAAGAAAAGAAAAATGGCAAATATTCCCATAAAGTGCTACAATGTAGAATGCCACTCTATATAGGCTTTGCCAGCACTCACTCTGAGCCTGTCCTTGGGCAGTGCAACAGCTCCCTGCTTGATGATTTCCAGAACTCGCTCCACTGATAGTTCAGCCCCAGCTTGCTCAATCCGGGAGCTAAAGAAACTGATCACCTGCAAGAGAATGGGCAAAACAGGAGAAACATGGGTTAATTAAGCAATGCCTGGATGTCTGTCAACCTGGTGTTTTTCTGAAAAGCACTAAAACCTTGAAAACTGTCCCAATTGAACTATGATGGTAAATTTTGCAACCTTAGTGACTTTTTAAAGTATGAAAACTCTATGAAACTCATGGGGTCACCGTAAGTTGGCAGGCAACTTGAAGGCGCGCACACACACACACACAATGTTCACCAACTATCAAATCTGATGCTAGAATGAAGGTAATGTTTAGTATGCACAATTCAGTTATATCACAGAGGAAATTTAAGCACTGTTCTTTGCAAATCTACTTCTTACTTAAACATGTGGCTGTGATCCAAAAATGTATATAAACCAAATTTAGTGGAATATAAGTGGCCAAGAGATCAAGCTGCAGGCCACAAAGTCCCCAATTCAGATCTCATCTCAGCCATGAACTCTCTGCAGCCTCAGCAAGCCACAATTAACTCTCCCTGCTCCATATGAAGTAGAGAAATAATAACATCAAGGTACCTCCAAGACTGCTGCAATGTAAGCTACTTTACCTACTCTGCATTTCACAGAGGTCTCCAATCTTTAGGGGTTGGTGGGCACATTTTAAATTTTGAAGTATGCACTATCACAAAATGGTGGTGGTGTGTCACTCACAAAATGGCTGCCACAATCAGTTACCACGCACCCATTCCATCCAAAGTAAACTGGTGAGGCTAAGAGACATGTAAGTTACCTTAATACATGACAGAGGCAATGGGAGAGTTGGGTCTGAGCTCCAAAAGCATAAACTCACAGTTCTCTCTCTAAGATAATTCTCCAAACTCTCTTTAGCCTCACTCCACATACAGTACTCTCCACTTTCAACACATAAGATCTACGCATAGATTATCTTTTTAATGATCAGCCAACTACTATCACATATCGGTCTGTTTCCCATCACATAATTATAGTACTTTGATATTGCATTAACTGCTGTGGCGCCGAATTCTGGGATTTCTAGTTTTGTGAGTCATTTAGTACTCTCTGCCAGAGAACGGTAGTTCCTCACAAAACTAACAATCCCAAGATTCTTGAGGAAGCAGCCATGGCAGTTAAAGTGGTATCAAAGTATGATTATTGTCCAGTGTGAAAGAAACCATAGCATCTTTCCCCTCTGATCATTCCTAGATGTTGCTTCTCTCTTATACATATGCCATTCGCACTGCTACACAAGCACAAACACAATGCAAAATTTGTCTCCCTTTTTGTCACAGTCTCTTCCTTCCCTTGTAGCCTGCGCCAGTTAGTTGATTAAAAAATTATAAACTGGAAAGGGAGGGCAAGGGGGCCTTCTCAGGGACTAAGGGAAGGTAACTGTGTTACTAATCGCAGAGTAATATAAATGCTACATTTTATTGCTACGTCTTTAGCTAGTTCTGTTCCTACCTCTCAGTGGCCATGATCAAATGGTCAAACCCAGGGCTTATATACACAGACGCCATGCACCCCAAAAGCAGCCCTTCCACCGTTGCTTAGCTCATTCTTTTGCACAAGTGAATGAAAAGCCTAGGTAGCCACAGTTAACTATCCCTTCCCATTACAGTAGGGTTGCAAGGTGTCCTCTATTGTGAGGGATGTCTCTTATTTGAGAGCTGGAAAGCTTGCTCTTGATAGGACTGACAGGTGTCCCTTGTTAAAAGGGATGTTCCCAATTTGAAAGCTCTTCCTTTCATATAGACTGAATAAGACGCCAAAATAAAATAAAATAAATCCCATATTTTGGGTTGTGGATACTTCAAAAAAAAAAAAAAAGACTATACATGGCTAAATTAACTGAAATCAATATTTTTTTCTGGTATTTAGGTGGAACACAAGCTTGTTAATATCGGTAGCTGCTTCCTGATTGTTGACCGTGCATTTCATGAATTTCAACTGTCCCTTATTGCTGTTTTGAAAACCTGGCAAACTAGGAACTATAGTTAACAATTTTCACCATCCTTTTATTGCAGTCCATGGACCCAAAATTAACAAATACAAACAGTAAAACAATTAATAACAAAACTGGTGTATGACAAAAACATATGAAACATATGAAATCCTAAATCATACTCCTTTGTGCATTTCTTTGTGCACAGAGGGTTTTAATCTTAGCAGCTTCAGAAAGTAATTTGGCTACAGTTAGGGTAACCTTTGGGCATTTTTCTTCCATCAAAGATTTTACATAGAAGTTTTCTGATCTTCCCTTCATCATACTGACCAAAGGGTAGATTATAACTTGATGAATTTGGGTACAGAATTTACAATGTAAAAGAATATGATTCAAGGTCTCTACTTCCATGTTGCTACAAAAGCAACATCTATCAGAACATGGGGTGCCAGTAAATCTACCACACAATATTTCATTGAAATATACATTACATCTGGCCCTAGAGAAACAGCTGCAATACTTGCTTATGGTTACACTCATCAAGTCTTTGGCTAGTTAACGATTTAAAAAACAACAACCAGATTCATATGTCTCCTTGCCCTCTGTTGATTTTCTGCCGCTATGTTTAGAATGTATGTCCCGTGGGATAGTGACCGGCCTAACTATCATGTACATATATGGTACTCTCTCTCTCTCTCTCTCTGGCTTTTCTTCGCAAACGAAGATTCAGGAAGGACTCATCCCGCGCTTTCTGCAAGCGCGCTGATGACTAAAAAGGCCAATCCGAGATAAACAAGTCCGGTTGCAAAAAGCACAGCAGAAGGTCTCCTTGGGTGATGTTTTTGGGTTGTGATTCTTTCTGCGTTGTCGTCTCTCTTCAAGACTTGTTCGTCGTGAGTTCTCAAATAAGGCTGCAGCTTTATTTACCTATGGTACTATAGGTACAAATAATCTGCTTTTGTTGTGTGCCTTCAAGTTGTTTTTGACTTATGGCAACCTTAAGGCAAACCTATCATGGGGGTTTCTTAGCAAGATTTGTTCAGAGCGGGTTTGCCTTTGTCCTCCTCTGAGATTAAGAGAATATGACTTGTCCAAGGTCACTCAGTGGGTTTCAATGGCTGAGTAGAGATTCGAAACCTGGTTTTCAGACTCATAGTCAAACCCTCAAACCAGTACTTTCCCCCCCACTGGCGTCCTCTCCATGAACATTTGCATGGGTTAGCTGATGTACTCGCCTTTGTAAGCAGCACTAGATCATGGCCCTCACTACCAATTTAAACAGAAAGTTTCCTAAGAAAACCTGAAATTGTAAGAGTAAAGTTCTTCCAGCTCTATGATAATTCTGAGAGCGTGATGTTCACTTTAATGTCATTGTCTTGCACTGCAGAGACTCTATAATAATTTGTTTGCAACAAAGTGTAAATGAAGGCAAGTCTACAAAGGCTGCTGACTATATGTCTCGAAAATGTACATGCAATCTTGGGAAGGCAGGCAGAGTAAAGAGAAGCAAGCCCATGTCATTGAGAGTGTTAACATCCCTTTGATAATCTTCAAGGACTGGGAAATGGTTTACTGCATTGCAATAATGTGCTTGGGATGCCTTTGTACTGCAGAGCTAGACACCCAACTGGAGCCGTTAAGCCTAATTAGGCCCTTACAACTCTGCTGCTATTAGTAAAACAAAAGGAGAGCTGATGGTTTGATTACTCTGGGATTCAAATGAGACACACCATTGCTGCAAGCAAGTACAGGCATTAACCACTCTTTTTTAGAGCTGGAGAACTTGTCAGGCTTGCAAAGAAGGCTTTTCAAAATATGCTTAAACTGCAAAGCACATGAAATTCAATAGGAAAAGCACTTCTTCAGTCAAGAAGTAACTAGTCTGCTGATTCTAATCGCTCTGTACCACAAATCCTAAACAAATTTCTTTCAAAAAAATTAATATCACAAAGCAAACATTATAAACTTGAGAAGCTCAAACATTATTGCAATTATACTGGATAAGCAGAACCTTCAACAAAAAGCTACAGCAGATTCTCAGTGGGCACCTGTTGAAGGCCAGGGGGTAGCATTAGCCCCCCCCCCACCACTCTGGAGGGCTAAACTCCCATCATATACACTCCCGCAAAAAAGTTAAATAAATAAAACTTTTTTTGCCGCAACCTCTAGGGGACATTCTCACCATGTCTGGGGGCTTTCCTGGCCTCCCCAGGAGGCATGTTGGGTTATTTTGAAGCCAAAAAAAAAAAAAAAAAAAAAAAAAAAAAAAAAAAGGTACAATTTTGCAAAAACTTGTTTTGACCCGTGGGGGTTGCATAGGGGCTTCAAACATAGTGGAAATGCCCTCCACATACACCCTAGAGGTAATTTTGGAACACATACTTAAAAAACAATTTTTTTGACCCCTAGGGGCCACAAAATTGGTCCTGGGGGCCCTCATGCAACACACGAGACACATTTTGCCCACCTCTGCCCTAGCAGGATTACACCTATTCAGGTTTCCTGCCAACCAGTCCACAGTACAGTATAGTATAGTATAGTACGTTCATACATTAAACCTTCTCACAACTTGGCACTCCCAGGTGTGCTGGATTATAATTCCCAGCATGACTAATGATGATGGGAGTTGTAGTCTAACAAATCTGGAATGTACCAGGTTGAGAACTCAAGCTCAATCAAGAGCTCAATCAGGGCATTCCATTCTCACGCTGCAAGTCCATTATTCTTTTCTAACTGAAGAGAAAGCCACTCAATCTTTTGGGGCTACTAAGTATGCTCAGTCTTCAGTGGGTTGTTGTATTGCAATTGCTATTGATTTGTCACAGGCTGAGACTGAGATAGAATAGCTTGACTAAAGCTATTTAATGAATGCATGGCAGAAATTGGATCTGAACTAGGATTGTGCTACACCAGCCCACTTTCTTGCTGTGAAAAGAGGGTTTAGAAAACTGGGAGGGATAGAGACAGACACATGCACACACAGACACAATTTGCAAAGTGGCCAGTGAACTTGATCATCCCCGCTGAAGCTACTCCCTGATGTTATCCACTGCTCAGGACTGCAAGTACCTGTACGTGTTTTTAACCTAATAAGTCCTATTACATTCTTACAAATCAGAGAAAAAATGCTCTCTCTCCCATCACAGCAAGTGAACACTCTGTCTACACAGACATCCTTCAGAGCCAACCACTAGCAACTGCAACAAATGGCTGTAGTCATTCTTCACTTATTTCTTTGGACTTCCCCCCTTTCTGAGATTCCTTTTCAGTTACTTATCAGAACTATTCATCTCACGGAAAACCCCCAATACAGCAGAAGTAATAAATAATGAACTTTTGGGAACATTTAGGACATCAGTCCAGCATTTGCGATTGACAGTAAGAAAGAGCCTATCACTTTCTCCAGAATAGGAATACATTTAGTTCTGGAACAGGCTACAGCAGCTAAATGAAAACAGAAATCATACTGGCCCTGGTTACTAAGTGAGCCAGATGTTTTCTATTTGTACAAATATTGGAGTTGTTAGAGATTGGTCCCCAAAATCCAGGCAGCATAATTTACAAAATCATGCAAACAATATATGCATGTACAAGACTATGAATATGTGTAGCACAGCATGCCTCATTTGCATTCATATTTTTTCTCTCCACCAGCCAAAGTACCATGATCACAGACAGTGAGCGAGCAATGAAAATTCTTCCTGCTAGGCTTTTTTTCAACATCAGGGAAGACTGAAGTCCCTTCAAGAAGTGGCTACTTCTATGCTCAATTAACAGTAAATTCTGACATTTCCCAGGTCAGACTGGAAGTGTCCAGAATTATGAATGCAGCATTAAGGTCACCAACTTGGGTCGCCACATGGAACACATTATTGTTGACCTTGCAGGAACCTCACCAGCATTTTGCTGGTTTCCAGGCACTATTTATGAAATCTCTGACATGTCTAGGTCCAGAAGCAGATGAAAGACCCTCTCTCCATCCCAACTGTCACTGCCCTGGCCTCAGAGGGAGAGAAGAAGTGAAGAAGTGGCAGTTTCTGCTGGACTTAATCCCCTCTTCTGCTGCCACCCCCTTTCCCTGTAAGCCTGACGGCAGGGGACTGTTTTTTTTTCTTATTCTTTTTCTTATAAAGCACTATGTACAGTGATGGTGCTACATAAGTAAATGATGATGACGACAACAGCAACAACAACAACGATGATGATGATGATGATAAAGATGAAGATGTCCTAAATTGCCCTGTCCAAGATACCTTAAAGATGACATCCTCCCATTTCACATTCTCCCACCCTCTGAGTGGTGACACAAGCACTCTACTTTCCATATATGGATATCCCTCCAGACCATCTTAACTGACAACAACAGAAACATCTTGACAAAATGTAGGCCTGTGACTCTAACATGATCATTGTTTTTCTTCTGTACGATTTTTAATACCTTTGCCTGATAAAGAAGCCAGCAGAGCTTTGAAAACTGGCATGATGTATTTTTGTGCATTTTTGTTGGCCCAATAAAGGTACTGCTGTTTTGTGGGTTTTGCAAAAAATCATAGAATCAGAGTTGGAAGAGACCTTAAGGGCCATCCAGTCCAACCCCTGCCATGCAGGAATACACAATCAAATCATTCCCGACAGATGGACATCCAGCCTCTATTTAAAAACCTTCAAAGAAGGAGGCTCCACCACACTCTGAGGCAGTGTATTCCCCTTCCAAACAGCTTTTACTGTCAGGAAGTTCTCTTGAAGGAGACAAGGTACAGGGTCCAATCAGGTGCTACTGCTAAAGAAGCTAGGAGGAAAGCAAACTTTTCCCCCTCAGCAGATCTGATCCAGTGGGCTGGGAAACCCTTTAGAATACATCTTTGACACATCAGAGGGCTGAAAATGAGAGAGAAGCGGGATGAAAGTCCAGATATTGCTGCTAGTGTAGCACTGCATTTAGCCCTTGGTGGACTTCCCTGTTTAGGCATCAGAATTTTATATTTTGTAGCAACTATGTAGATGAGGAAGGAGATGTCTGATGTTCTACTTCTTATTTGGGTTATTGCTATGCTGTACTGTAATTGTGTTGTTATACTGGTTTTAATACAGTGATTTTTCTTCTGACATAAGCCACACCTGTAGATCACTTAATGGAGAAAAATACTTTAAATGTGTATGAAAAGGTTGCCCCCCCTTCCCTCCATCTTCCCTCCATCATCTGCCCCCCTTCCCTCCATCTTCATTCTCTTTGGAAGGGAATGAAGACACGGGGAATGGGCAGCGGCCATGGCAAACCGCAAGATTTGCCCCTTTCTTCCACCTTCCAGGAAGGCGGAAGAAAGGAGCAAACTTACTAGGTTTGCCTCGGCTGCTGTAAGGGTGGCTGGAAGGTGGGGACTTTCCAGCCATCCACCCTCTCCCCAAGGCTGCGAGCCTGATCGCCCTTCGGGGAGGGTGGAAGGGTGGCTGGAGGGGGGGCTTTCCTCCCAACCCACCCCCTCTCCGAGGCTGCAATCGGGAGCCTGATCGCCCTTCGGGGAGGGGAGAAGGGTGGCTGGGGGGGGGATTCCTAGCCACCCACCCCCTCCCCGAAGCCGCGATCAGGAGCCCGATCCTGGCTTTGGGGAGGGTGAAAGGGTGGCTGGGGGGGCTTCATAGCCACACACCCACTCCCTGAAGCCGCGATGGGTTTGGAGAGGGGGAAGTGTGGCTGAAGGGGGGGAGGGGGAAGGGTTTGGGGACTGGGGAAGAGTGGCTGGAGGGGGGAGGGGGAAAGGGTTTAGGAAGGGTGGAAAGATGGCTGGAGGGGGCAGGGTGGAAGGGTGGCTGGAGGGGAGGAGGCTTCCTAGCCACCCCCCCTCCCCAAAGCCGCAATGGGGAGCCCAATCACGGCTTTGGGGAGGGTGAAAGGGTGGCTGGAGGAGGGGCTTCCTAGCCACCCCCCCCTCCCCAAAGCCGCGATCAGGAGCCCGATCGTGGGTTTGGGGAGGGTGGAAGGGTGTCTGGAGAGGGGAGGGGGAAGGGTGGCTGGAGGGGGGGAGGCTTCCTAGCCACCCACCCCCTCCCCAAAGCCGTGACGGGGAGCCCAATCGTGGCTTTGGGGAGGGTGGAAGGGTGGGCTTCCTAGCCACCTATCCCCTCCCCAAAGCCGCGATCAGGAGCCCGATCGCGGATTTGAAGAGGGTGGAAAGGTGTCTGGAGGGGAGAGGGGGAAGGGTATGGGGAAGGGGGAAGGGTGGCTTGAGGGTGGGGGGCTTCCTAGCCTCCCACTCCCTCCCTGAAGCCGCGATTGGGAGCCCGATTATGGCTTCGGGGAGGGTGAATGGGTGGCTCGAGGGGGGGGCTTTCCAGCAATGTTCGCCCCCCTCCTCTGTCTTCACTTGCTTCCCAAAGGGGGAGAAGGAAGAAGAGGGGGGGCAAATGAACCAGGAAACATTTTGTCTCACCCCCCCTGCCTGATCTCCTGCCTCTTCGCTCCGTTTGCGAAGGATGCGAAGAAGCAGGAGATCGGATGGCGGGGTGAAGCAAAGTGTACCCGGTGTATAAGACGACCCCTGATTTTGAAGGCTATTTTTCAGGGCTCAAAGGTCATCTTATATGCCGGAATATATGATATTTCAGCTATAGAGGCTGAAATAGCTGAAATGTACTAGAATACTGGTGACAGAAAGTATCCTCCATCTTAACTGAGGGTGACGTACAGGTAGTTTGGAACACACAGCTATGTCCTCTAACAAAAATTATCCACCAGGAGACTGCCTCCACTGCCCATGCAAGGACAGGTTGCTTAACTGTAACCATAGATCTTCGAGTGGTCTGTGAATTCACACAGCTGGGTTACTCCTGCGCCTGCGCAGAGCATCGGAACAATCTGGAATCGCTAGGCAGAATGTGCTTTGATACATTTTTGGCAGTAACTCTGCCCATCCTAACGGTCCCTTATAAGGCGCTCCTGCCTAATTCCCCTCAGTTCCTTGAATGACGCCGCAACCACCAGCATCAGGAACATTAAGCATGTTTATATGATGTAGTAGGACATAGAGGGGAGGATGGGCGGGTCTGTGTGAATTCACAGAAGATCACTCAAAGATCTATGGTTACAGGTAAGCAACCTGTCCATCTTCTTCGTGGTCTCTGTGAATCACACAGCTGGGTAGACTGGCAAGCTTCACTCCAGAAGGAGGGTATGTCCTATACATATTGCCACTAGTACCATGTTGCACAGTCAAACCTTAGAGTCTTGACAGCACATTCTTAAGCAAACACTAATAAACTATTTCATGAAACCATCAAATGACTTGGCAACATTAACACTCACTCATTGAATAGAAGACAAAAGTACAGCTTTCCCAAAGGCAACCTCGTTCCTGGAACAAGAGTCAAGTCTGTAATGGGAAATGAAAGTCAAGGGTGATGACCAAGTTGCAGCTCTGCAAACGTCCTCTAGAGGCACGCCAGAGAGGAAAGCTGTCGAGGTGGAGACAGCCCTCGTCGAGTGTCCTCGAATCCATGGCGGTAGCGGTTTCTTCGCCAGTTCATAGCAGAGAGCTATGGTCGATGTCACCCACTTTGACAAACACTGTGGAGAAATAGGCTCTCCCAAGTCTCGAGTCGGCATAAGATACAAACAGTCTAGGTGACTTCCTGAAGGGAGCAGTTCCTTGGATGTAAAAGGCGAGTGCCCTCCTGACGTCCATGGAATGGAGGGTACGCTTGAACTCGTCCTTCAGGTCCTGCATCAGGGCAGGGAGAGTGATGGATTGATTCAGATGCAAGCTCGACACCATCTTTGGAAGGAAGGAGATGTCGGGACGGAGCACCACCTTATGCTTGTGGAAGGCAGTGTATGGAGGGTCTGATCGCAAGGCAGAGTTTACCAGCTCGACGCACTGAAGTAATGGCAACAAGGAAGGCAGTTTTCCAAGACAGGAGTCTTAAGTCGGTGGATGCCAAGGGTTTGAAGGGGTGTCGAACCAGCTATGAGAGGACCAGTTTGAGGCTCCACATCGGGGTAGGCTCGAGTACCGGAGAATAGAGATTGGTGTAGCTTCTCAAGAACTTCCTGACAGTTGGATCCGTAAAAGGAGACGGATAACTTCTCGCCTGGAATTCGACAGATACAGCTGCCAAATAGCACTGTATCGACAAAATCGAAAGTCCTGTGGAAGACCAGTAGAGAAGGAAATCTAGGACAGTCAGGATGGAGAATCGGGATGGAAGCTCGATTATATAGAAAGGCTTCAAACTTCTTCCACTTGTAGTGATATGACCTACGGGTAGCAGGTCTTCGGGCAGCGTCGATGACAGCCTGGACCTCTGGAGGAAAAGATGGAGAGTGTCGGCCAGTCGGGACTGAGGTCGAGTCCAAGGCCGTAGGTACATTGGCCCTCTGTACCGAGGATGGAGTCAGGGCCGTGGCCTCCATGCCATTAGCTGTAGAGCCTCCACATCTGGGTGTCTGACCTTCCCATTTTGAATGGTGAGGTCGGGATGGGACGGAAGTCGGATGAACCGGTGCCTGGCTAAACGCAGGAGGGTTGCAAACCAAGGTTGTCAGGGCCACCACAGAGTGATGAGGATGGCATCTGCTCAGTCCTGACGCAGTTTGGCAATTACCCTTGTCAGCAGTGGGAATGGAGGAAAGAGGTAAAGAAGTGGGCCTTTCCAAAGGAAAAGGAAAGTGTCGCCCTTCAATCTCGGGGCACGTCGTCTGGAGCAGAACTGGTGGCACTGAGTGTTTTCCGGAGACGCAAAGAGGTTGACTTGAGGAGATCCCCGTTGCCGGAACAGATTCGAGGTTACTGACCTGTGCAGCTCCCATTTGTGGATGGAGAGGCTTGAACGGCTGAGTCCGTCTGCAAGAGTATTCTCCTCCCCAGGAAGATGGATGGATTGGAGAAAGGTGTTCCTGCAGACACACCAATCCCAAATGTCCAGTGTGAGTTGGAGAAGCTGAGGGGATCTTGTTCCTCCTTGCTTGTTCAGGTAGTACATGACTGAGGTGTTGTCTGTTACCACCAGAACAGTTTTGTTCGTCACCAGGGATTCGAAGGCTCACAGTGCCTTCTGCACACCAAGAAGCTCTAGGACGTTGGACAGTCCGTTCTTCGGCATCCCAGGAGCTTCAGATTTCGTAGGATTCGAGGTGAGTTCCCCATCCCAACATCGAGGCATCTGTCGTTAGAGAAACATCCAGCTGAGGAGGGTTGAACGGCATTCCCGCTAGGACATTGCCTGGAACCAACCACCAGTCCAGCGACCGATGAACCACTCGAGGCATCGTGAGCAGTTTCTTTGGAGAATCACATAGGAAGTCAAAGACTTGCAGAAACCAGTGTTGGAGCGGACGGAATCGGAGCCTGGGGAGGCGGGTCACATATGTAGTAGATGCCATGTGACCCAGAAGTATCTGGATTGAATGGGCAAGGAGCCTCCGGGACCGATGGCAGGTATGGATTAGAGACTGGACGGTGTTGAATCGGTCTCGAGGTAAGTAAGCTGCAGCCGTACACGAGTCCAGTTGCGCCCCGATGAACTGGATAGCTTGAGCCAGTTCGAGCTATGACTTCTCTATGTTGACAACAAGTCCCAGGGCGCCAAAGACGTCTAAGGTGAGGTCGATATCGAGTTCGAGCCGACGTTGAGAACTTGCCACAATCAACCAGTCATCGATGTAGGGGAAGACCACCACTCCCCGTTGTCGTAGAAAGGCCGCCACCACCGCCATACACTTCATGAAGACTCTCGGGAGCGGTCGAAAGTCCAAACGGCAGGACCCTGAACTGGAACGCCTCGGTCCTGATCTGGAATGCCAGGAATCGCTGTGGCATGGGTGGATCCCAATATGGAAATAGGCATCTTTGAGGTCTATGGAAGCGAACCAGTCGTATTGTTGTAGGAGTGGTAGGATGAAGACCAAGGAGATCATCCTGAATTTCTTTGGTTCTATGTATCTGTTCAGCCCACGAAGGTCGAGAATAAGATGAAGACCGCCGTCCTTCATGACCAGGAAGTACCTCGAAAAGAAGCAGAGATGGTGAAGGTTGGAGTCCACGGGTTCGATGGCCCACTTCTGCAGCAGCGTCTGCACCTCGTTGAAGAGGGGAGGGGAGGGCGGTGTTGACCGAACCCGGCCTGTCGGAGGTAGAGAGTCAAATTCGATCCAACAGCCATTCTGGATGATTCGAAGTATCCAGCGGTCTGATGTTATTGAGGACCAGGCTTCTTGGAAGTCTGACAGTCGAGTTCCAAACAGTGGGGTCTAGAAGGAAGAAAGAGACAGTATGAGGTGGAAGATCAGAATTTTCTCCTGGCTGGCTCCTTAGATCATTGCCGTCCAGGACGTCGGTATTGTGAAGCTGACCCTTGGCTGCTCACTGATGAGGCTGGAGAGGGAGAGGGTACGTATTGCCAGTCATTGATATGATTGGCCAGAGAACCCCCGTCTGAACTGCTGGCCCGATGAAGAGGTCTGCTAGTCAATGCGGCCCCTGGGACGGTACTGAGAAGATGAAGAGGTGGCCACACCATATTTTCTGGCGGTTTTCCTCATCTTCTGGGTAAACTCCAGTTTTTCATTCGTGGAGCCGTTGAAGAGTCCGGATTCATCAAAAGGCAGATCCTTGATAGTAGCCGAGGCCTGGGGGATGAGGCCCGATGAACGGAACCATGCGTGTCGACACAGAGCGATGGATCCTACGATTGTCTTAGTGGCGCAATCAGCAACATGTCGAGCCACATTCATCTGTTGCCCCGCCAGTAATAACACCTCCGACTGGATTGCTTCAGCCATCCGTTGTCGTTCCTCTGGGAGATCTTGGATGAGGGGCATCATCCTCTCCCACAATACCTGCTGGTAGGCCCCCATACAGGCTGAGTATGGCCTGCCGCAGAATAAATTTTCTTGCCCATGATACTGAGCTTTCAACCCTCTGGGTCCGGCAGGGATGATTGAGGCCGGCGTTGCTTCCTATTCTGGGAAGCCTCGACCACCACTGAACGTGGCTTCGGATGAGTTTGAAGCCAGTCGATATGCTCACCTGCGACTTGATACATACAGCCTGTCAATTTTCTTGGAAGTAGTTTGGATTGAGGAGGGGTTCTCCCAGGACCCTTGTGTAAGCTTCAGAAGGGAAGGCAAAATAGGGAGAGTAGCCGTAAGAGGAGCCTTCGATTGAATACGATGAAAGATGGGGTCCACCGGTTCAACCTCTTTCTCAACCACCTTGAGGTCCAGAGCGTGAGACATACGGACCATCTGCTCCAAAAAAGCACGGATGTCATCTGCTGGCGATGCAGAGTCCTCCTCGACTAGGTCAGGTCGCGGTGATGGCAAGTAGGGCCTGTATGGATCCCACGAGCCCGACGAAGATGATGTCGAATCCACAGGGGATGGACTGCGATCGCCATGGAGCAGAGAGGTGGTGCACGGAGGTGGTGTTGGAGGAGTCGGAGGCAGAGGGCATTGTTCAGGATGTGGAGACACTTGACTCTCTGAATCCTTCCTCAGAATAGCTCGTGGCTCCTCAATGTACCGGCCGGCATACATATCCCTGAAGTCTCCCCGGGAAGTCAGGATCTGAGAGCCCATTGGTGACATGATTCTAGTTCGAGAGATAGATCTTGCCAGATTGTAGGCTGTATAGTATAGGCAGGTATATCCGCATGGATGCCGAGTGAAAACAGTCGGGTTCGGGCCATGACCTCGGGTTCGACGACCTCGACTTTGACGTCTGAGGGTGAACACTCAAGAAGTTGGGCTCTTGAAATGACAAGGGTCAGAGATTGGGCCGTCTGTTGGGGGGACACATCCGTGTCGGCACCGGAAGGCACATCCACTGCCACGATCTCCACCGAACCCGTAGGGGTAGGAGCCCGTCGTGGCGCAGTAGTCTCCACAGTTGGTACTGGAGATGGTCAGACGAATGTGGCCTTGGGTCCAGCGGAGGGTTGCGACTCAATGGTATCGACAGGCCACGCAGCTTTATTAGTAAAAGCTGCAGATGAGGCAGCCGCTGATTTAGACTTCTTAGGCACCTCTTTCAGTTTGCTCTATGATTTGGAGCCATCATCATGCTGAGAGGTGTGTTTTTCCTTCCTTTTCTTCTTCACGAAAGGTATGGCCTCACCAGAGATATCAGCCCAGCTGGTAGATTCAGAAGACATCTGGTCCCGAGAGACAGCCTTCGAGGTGGAGGGCTTTGATCTCGTGTCGACGTTGAAGGCGTTGAGAGAGCTCGATCCCAAACTGCCTCAGAAATATGTTTGTGTGAAGCACGCACAGCCTCCGTGTCCGAGGCGGCCGAACAACGTCAGGACGGGCTATGGGACCGATGGTGCTTTTGGGACTTGGTCTTCAAAGAAGGCAAACGGCTGCGTTTTTGTGGTTTGGGTGCTGAAGTAGAGGCCGGAGTCAAAGTAGGGGCCGGAATTAAAGCCTTCTCATATAAGAAGGACTTCAGACAAGACATCCTGTGCTTACATGCCTGAGGGGCAAAGGTCCTACAGTGCATACAGGAGTTGACATTATGGGTCTCCCCGAGACAAATTAAGCAGTGGGAATGGCCATACACGCTAGGAAATTTAGCCTGACAGATCACACATCTCTTGAAGGCCCCTCTTCCAGACATTTTACTCACAGAGTCGCCAAATCCAAAGGGAGAAACACGGAGAGTAGCTGAAAACAGTCCAGGTCAACACTGAAATTCAGAGGTAAAAAGCCAAATCCAAGGGAGTGAGAGAAAACCATAGTTAAAAATCCAAGCCAAGTCAAATCCAAGTCAAATTGAAAGTGAAAGAGAGAAAAACTGGCGAACAAAGGTTCCTTCAAGCTGCTAATGCGGCGGAAAGAAAGGAACTGAGGGGAATTAGGTGGGAGCACCTTATAAGGGAACATTAGGATGGGCAGAGTTATCGCCAAAAATGTATCAAAGCACATTCTGCCTAGCGATTCCAGAAGGTTCCAATGCTCTGCGTAGGTGCAGGAGTAACCCAGCTGTGTGATTCACAGAGACCACGAAGAAGATCCTATCTTATTCTACCAGCCCTGTGAATTTGCTCCCAAATGAAAATTGTTCCCCAGCTACTACTTGGTCCTTGAGTGCTACCCTAAAAACACAGTTCTTACCAGATTCATCTCCATATGGAGTGCTTCCTTTAGAGACTATGATTTTATGCACTGTCCATACAATCTGATGAACTACCTTGCCACTTTCCCAGTTGTTGACCCATGCTGAATCTTTGCACTAAATTCCACAAAGCACCTTTGAGCACAAGAAGATGCCTGAATGTTGTCTCCAATAACTATAAATCTTGCCCTATAAACCTTACCCATGGACAGATCCATGTTCTCTGGAATTCTAAAATTATACATTACAGATTTTCTGGTCAGAAAGAGATGGAAGGTAATTTCATCTTATCCCTGTTCGATGCAGGCACTGCAGGGCATGGTGCACCTACTTCATCTCCAATAGATGGCTGCCCAAACTCTGCATAAATACCTCCACTGAAGGACAATGTACTCTATCTAAGACAGCGTGCACTACTGTCACGTACATTGTACTTGTACCACTAGCATGTTTCCAGCAATGTATAGTTCGAATTCCTATAGTTTCCTCCCTTTGGTTCTAGTTCTGCCCTCTGAAGTAGTAGAGAATACGTCTGTTCCATCTTCTTTGCATGAGGAAAACTAGTATTTCCTCCAACCTAGAACCATTCCAGCTCTTCCAGCTCTTCCTCAATGTTTGCAGACTCCCTTACCATCCAGGTAAGTTTTTTTTTTTGTGAGACAGGCTCCAGAGGCATCTATACTATGCTTTATTACCTACCTGTATCAGAGAAGGAAAAAAGACAGACATCTGAATATTGTAACCATTTTTTCTTCTTTCCTCCCCATTTGTTTTTCCATCTCTATCTTGTCTATTAGATCACAAGTCTGAAGAAACACCTCTGTTACATTCTTCTAGTTTTTGTACAAGTGCCTATAAATTATAGATTGTTTACAAAGAAATAGCCATTCTTGGCATGTGTGTACAGTTGTCTCTTCATATTTTCTGGGGTTTGGTTCCAGGATCCCCCATGGATACCAAAATCCATGAATACTCAAGTCCCATTATATGCCCCCCCCTTCTTCGCAAACAAAGATTCAGGAAGGACTCATCCTGCGCTTTCTGCAAGCGCGCTGATGATTAAATAGGCCAACCCGAGAGAAACAAGTCCGGTTGCAGAAAGCACAGCAGAAGGTCTCCTTGGGTGATGTTTCTGGGTTGTGATTCTTTCTGCGTTGTTGTTTCTCTTCAAGACTTGTTCGGCGTGAGTTCTCAAATAAGGCTGCAGCATTGTGGATACTGAGTCTCCATGCCTCCCAATGTGAGGCCAGGGCGGACCATGGCTGAACCTGAGATGTTGTTTCAGGGAGTCCTTGTATCGCTTTTTTGAAGCGTCCCTCTTATGCTGACCCGTGGCGAGCTCACCGTAGAGTACTATTTTGGGGAGGTGATGGTCTTCCATCCTGGAAATATGCCCTGCCCAGCACAGCTGTGTTCTCAATATCATGGCCTCAATGTATACAGCGCTGATGAAAGCGTTCGAGGAATCATAAGTGTTGGCGATAGGTGACCCATGTTTCATACCCATAAAAGAGAATAGACTGTAAAATGGCTGAATACACACTGATTTTTGTCCTTTGCCTCAGGTGTTTATTAATCCAGACTCTTTTGTAAAGTCTTCCAAATGCTCTATATGCCTTTGCTAATCTGTGATCGATCTCTTTGTCAATTTTGGCATCTGAGGAGATGATGCTTCCCAGGTAGGTGAACTGTTGAAAGGACTTAAGCACAGAGTTGCCGATGTCAACATGGGGATGATGGTGTTCGTCCTGTGGTGCAGGCTGGTAAAGAACTTCCGTTTTCTTCAGGTTGACTTCCAGCCCAAACAGCTCTGCAGTTGTTGCAAAGCAGGATGTTAGGTGCTACAGAGCTGCTTCTGTGTGGGCAAGAAGGGCAGCATCATCAGCGAAGAACAGCTCACAAACTAGATAGTTTAGAGTCTTAGTGCAAGCCCTCAGACAGCTTAAGTTAAACAGGGCTACCATCAGTACGGTAACGTATATAGATGCCATTGTCTTCTTCAAGCTCTACCATAGCCCTTTGGAGCATCATGATGAAGAAGATTGTAAATAAAGTGGAGCGAGTACACAACCTTGCTTCACTCCATTAGTTATTAGAAAGGGCTCTGAAAGAGCATCGCCATATCTGACTTGACCGCGCTGGCCCTCATGTAGCAAGATAATCATTTTAAGGAATTTGGGGGGGACATCCTAGTCTTTCCAGGATCTGCCACAGACCTCTTCTACTCACAGTGTCGAAGGCTTTGGTGAGGTCGACAAATGTTACGTAGAGTCCCTTGTTCTGCTCTCTACATTTCTCTTGCAGTTGTCTAAGGGCAAATACCATATCTGCAATGGCATAGCAAAATGGTGTCCCTTATATAAGATGGCAAAATCAAGGTTTGCTTTTTGGATTATTATTTTTTTAAGAATATTTTCAAGCTGCGAATACTTAAATAATTGGATATCAAATCTGTGGATACGGAGGGACAACTGTACATGAATCACAGCCACATATGCAAACATCAGAAAAAATATCAACTGGCCTTCAATAATGAATGCAGCAACTGTTAAGACAAAAAAGCAAATATATGAAAAATATCTGTTTAAGCAAGTAGTGTTAAAGTTCATTTTGAAATATCATGAAGAGTTTACTTACCAGATCTATATTCTGCATGATATCCTGGAAAGATGGATGAGTTCGAAATTGCTCAAAGAGATCACGCTTATAAAGCAACGCATACACTAGATTAGGGTTATGGTGTAGAGAATTTGTCAAGCAGGAGTTGATTATCTCTAACATCATTCGAATAACTTCTTCAATCACATTCAGATCCTGCGCCTATAAGAAACACATAGACATCTGTTAGGCAGAATATGACCAACACTTTGACAGAAATCTATTAACGAGTAATTTAATTTTGAAGTTGAAAGGTAGAGATCTTGAGGATCTACCCTTTCCTACAACTCCTGTATCAATCACACTGTTTCTACCTCATGCAAAACTGTGCACTAGCCTGGCTAAAGATTTTTGAATCCAGAATCAGCATGATTTCTCAGTCTTCATAGTCGGTTAGTCCTCATAATGGGTCAATCCTCATAATGGGTCACATAGCTTAACTTACAGAATTCTCTAGGAGTATAGGAAAGGGTCCTAACTTCTGATTACTAATTATTGCAACAGGTAGGAACTCTCCATGGTCTCAAGCATGATCTTTTGATACCAAGGAAATACTGGGGAATGAACCAGAGACTTCTTGTATGCAAAACATCCATCTATCCCTCTATTTTATTTGAGAAGTTCGTACCCTGCTTTCTAATAAAATCACTAGGGCAGCTTACAAAAGCCAATGCTTGGCCCAGGCCTATGACCACTTCTCCACAGTCAAGCCAAGAATTTATCTCAGCACTTGCTACTTCGAATGCAGCAAAACTATCTTAGGCAAAACACAAGGCAGCTGGAAAAGTGCTACCGATTAGGGTCTTCTGAGCAGAGTGCAGACTGACGAAAGTTAATGAAGTTGCACCTGCTTGTTCAAATCTGGACCAATTGCTTATATACATCCTAATTCAGACATCACTCCAAATCATTCATCAGATTAAAATACTAATTTACATTTTCCTTCTTTCTTTATTTTAAATAGCTAAAATTGTATTTTGGGGTTTGGGCCACAATTATTTTTAGACACTTTGTTTAAATGGTAGCAGAGATCTTCACTCTAAGCCAGTGACAGTGTAAGCAAAACCTTGTCTATTACCTGTATTTGAATTGGAACTGAGTCTTGAGTTTACAAAGAAGTCAGTTAACCCACAGAAAATGGGTGTCTCTTTGGTCTATTAACAGGTTCTTGATTATCAGTTTTGTTGTTTTGCCTTTTTAAAAAGTTTTCTTTTGTTAAGTTCAAGAAGAAATGTGCTAACACAGCATGCAAGGACAAACTCCACTTGTAGCTGTGCTAACTACACAGAGCATTAATAGAAACAATCACTTTCCAAATAAGTAAAATTAAATATATTACTTATTAAAGACTTAATGTCCTCTCTGTTATTATCTGTGTATTTCAAGACAGTTACTGTAGCTTTTAAAAATCAATTATATTAAAGAACCACATCCCTTCCCAAACAACCATTATCCCTACAAGACCACTACAATTGTCAGTCATTGGCTAGGAGGACTTAAGAGGACAATTCTCTCTCTAGCTAGGTTACTGTGTGCTTGGGAACGCCATGAACTTCTCTCCAGACTGCCTCTTCAGTCTTCTTTCTGGTCCAGTATGCTGTACAGTTTGCTGTAGCCTCTGGTTTTATTTATTTATTTATACCCTGCTCTTTAGCCACAAGGCTATTAGAGCAGCTTACAAATTGTTTTCAGCAATAGCTATTTACACATCTACACTGCATTAAACAGTTTCCAATGTGTGTTAGCTAATGTGTGTTTAGCATCTCCTGCTGATCACATTTTTAAAATTGCTTCCAGGAGCTTCTCTCTCCACACCCAGATTTTCTCTCTATGTTTTCTTGAGTGATTTCAGCCTTGTCTTGTAGTTTTCCTTCAATCTTAATTTTCTGCTGCTATTATAAAGCTTTAGTCTCTTCCGGCTTCTTCTCATGTTATCGTCTGTCTTCTTGGCCACATCTTGCTAGCTGTTCTTTCTCCAGCAACAACTCCCAAATGACTGAATAGACTGAATGGTCATGTATATTTTTCAGCTGGAAACCTCCAGGAAATCAGAAATTTTACCACCCAACTACTTTCCAAGCTAAGGATAATAGAAGACAAGGAAATGTTCATCTTTCAACCAATCACACCATATCAATTTGGATTACACACACACCTGGCAGACATTTAACTCATATACTGTTGTTAATTTTACCATAGGCTATGAAAGAGGCTGTTGTACTTCAGATATATCATAAGAAGGAACCGCTCACTAGAAAAGTCAATAATGCTAGAAAAGGTTGGGGGGGGGGGAAAGAGAGGAAGACTACGTACTAGGTGGATAGACTCAATCAAGGAAGACACAGGCCTGAACCTACAGGACCTACGTTGGGTGGCTGAGGACAGGGGGTCTTGGAGATGTCTCATCCATGGGGTTGCCATGAGTTGAAGCCGACTGGAGGGCAGTTAGCAACAACAATGAAAGTGGCAGTTCAACAGCTATTTTTCTGCTGGACATTAATTAATATTTTCTGGTCTAAGTCTTCAGTAGACAATACAGTTCTCCCACATTTCACAATTCCAGTTGAAAAACAAAAACTAATAGAACATTCTATTTTTACCACACCCCATATTTATACAGTTTCTTCACAAAAATGTTTGTTTTTAATTGATGAATTTTAATGTTTTAATTATAACTTTGTTAATGCTATTTTTGTCTTACTGTTAGTTGTTCTGAGCACTATTTTTAGTGGAAACTTTATTGAATACATGCAGTTTTGCTTGGGTTTGGGAGGAAATACATAATATACATGTATCCTTGGCAGAAAGATCTCCCTTCCTTGGCATTATGCAACTTCAGCTAAGCACAGAACTCCTGCACTTTAATAACTAGTGTAGAAGGGAAATACAGCGGGTGGAGTCTGGCACATCTCAGTGCCAATAATGGGGGTGTGGGAAGAGGGAGAGAGAGAGAGAAGCCAAAATTCATTGTTCTAACTACCATTAACTACTGAGGTCTGTCCATTTCACGCACCTGGTCAAAGGCGGGGGCGGAGGAGATTAGGAATTCCTGATCAAGAGCAAATATTTATGGCAGCTCTGTTTTCCTATTCTATCCTTTATTGGTGGCATAAGGTTTTTGTTCTACACTTTACTGTCATAGGTATTCTGCTGTACCCAGAACTGTGGTGAATGAAACCAACTGCTAGCACTGTGTTAAACAAAAAAAGCACCAAACGCTATGAACAGGGAAAGAAATATGTGCTAAGCCACTCAGTATGTATGGACACTATAGATCCAAAACGATTAAACAGCAATTTCCTCTCTCCCAATGGAAAAGTAATTCAGGTGGGGATGGGGGGCATGTTAGAATCTGACAGAGAAAATCCTTAGCACCCCCAAATGATGGGTTTCAAGATTTCCTACAATTTTCAAAATTCTTTAGGGAACAATAAAGGAGTTAAAATGATGTAACACCAGCACAGTTTGTAGAATAGATACGTTAGCCCTGTGTTTAGACACTCACCCGACACCTGTAGGTAACAAGGAACTGAACGGGGAGGGGGCAGTGGCGGGAGGAATTCAAACTCAAAAGTGGGAGATTTTATCCTGGAATCACTCCCTCTCCTGGCCTCCAATGAAACTTCCATAGCCCTTATTTCTCTATTATCAGACATCTGACCAGGTTGGGAGCATGGAGGAAAGAAGACAGATTAAAGATGGTCCTTGGGTGGGTTGGTAGAGGTTATGGACCTGCAGAATCCAAAGATCTCCCAGACTGCTAAGATAATATGGGAGATATTTATACCATGCTTTTCACATTTCTGGAAATGTTACATCTTGACTGCTGGAGGAGGGATGGTGTGTGTGAGTGTGTGTGTGTGTGTTGGATCACTGTTTCTATGCCAACCCCCAATAGGTTAATAAGACACTTTTGCAGACTCCTAGATTTTGTAGCCTATGCAGGCTGCCTTGGGGTCCTGCATAAGGATAAAAGCAGGCTTTAAATCAAATAAATAAATAAATGGCTGAGGAACGCTCTGAGAGAAATACCGCAATGTCACTATATAAGATTTTGACACACACTCATCAAAAGCATATTACATGTCCCTGTGAGATCTGTTTGTGGCATTAAGAATAGCTTTACATGTCAGACTTCCACACACAGGGAGTAGCAAGGGTAAAAGGGAAGGTAAGGAGGAGAAAGTCAGATATAGGGAGTAGATGAGAGAGTGGTGAAATATTGTCAAAAGATGATAAAATGCTGCACTTCCACTGCTCTGTACCATCAGTATGAAGTAAGGCACTGCTACATCTAGACATGGCGTCAGGGCAGATATAAACAAGGTTATAAAACATTTCATAATTAAAATGAAAGTTTTTATCACTCTGTGTAATAACTTCCATACCAGTTTCAAAACAAATGAAGCACAGAACTTGTCTTGCTCTCTCTCCAAGACAATAGTTCCACCAAAAAATGTTGTGGCAGCATTTTCTTTCAATGCAACAGCTGTTATCCACTATGAAAGATATATAATTAGACTGGTATTTTTGTACTACATAGTTTAGGCTTTTGTTAACAGTTGTGACCCCCACCACCACTCCACCTTTAATGCAGGAAACTAATGCAGCTGAATATCCTAACATTTCACAATTTTTGGGGGGGATAGGGGGCTGTCATCCTTGGACTCAGTTACTGAACCCCAAAATACAGTAGTCCACCCTTATATGTAGTTTCACTTTCTGCAGTTTCAGTTATCCACAGTCAACTGCAGTCTGAAAATATTTCAGTAGTCCCCCTTATCCACGGTTTCACTTACAGTGGTTTCAGTTACCCATGGTCAACTGTGGTCTGAAAATATTACTGGCATAGGGTCTAGTACTAGCCATGGTTTCAGGCATCCACTGGGGGTCTTGAAACGTATCCCCCACAGATAAGAGTGGATGACTGTATCAAGCCGCACAACAGGAATGCTTGGCATGGGTACAGGCAAGATTCTCAAAAGGATGCAGACAGATGTGGCACCTTAAGAGTGAAGCAAAGGCCGGCTGGTTAGATCTGAGATCCCCATCATCTTCATCTCCAAAAGTCACAAACTCCAGTTTTGAGTAACCTTCAGCCACGAGATATCAAGAGTGAGTGAACTCCATTCTAAGGATACCACAGCTCTATAAATGAGGCAACCAAAGCCCCAGAAATGAAAACAAATGGTGCTCACAGATGCCCCTGTTCCAAAAGAGGAATGTGTGGATCTGCAAAGCCATTCGTTAGGAACGGATACAACTGGTTTAATATTATTGTTTTAAGATCCTCTTTAGTCCAACTGCACTTTGACCTAGGATGCTTCACTTCATATGCTAGCTTGTTTGTAGATATAAAGTGACTTTGTATCTCCTTTTCCATAAAATGGAAATCACTTAAAAACATTTATTACACCACTTACTCCTGATACTCTTCCTAAGGTTTACTCAACACTACAAAACTGGAGTCTGTGCCTTTTCTGCAATGAAGTTGTTAAGTGTTTATTATGTACAGATGCTCACAGGGGACATATAAAACAAATACTTTAAAAATAAAAACAAAGATAGTTAAAAAATAAAAACAAAGATTAAAACCAGAACAAGACAGTGATCAACCTCTCATTAAAAGCCATCATAAACAAAGCAGAACAAAACTATTTGTCCTGCTTGATAATCAATCAATAAAAAGGTCTAATCTAACCTCCCAGGAAGAGAATTTCATAACATCCTGCCACAAAAAACCACAATCCTACATTGGGACACAGAACAATGCCTTGTATGAAGATTGTAAACTATGGGCAGAAACATATAGGAGGATGGTCATATACAGTTTGGTGATTTCCAGATTAGATTACTGTACTACAAAGTGGGACATAGGGAGTCTCCAATTAGAAATAATAGAAATTGCTATTTTTTATTGGTAGAACTAAAGTTGTCTCTCTGTATCCCCGGATTTGGTATCCATGGATTTAAGAAACGTATTCACGGCTTGAAAATATTCTTTAAAAAATAATAATCCAAAAAGCAAAGCTTGATTTTGCCATCTTATATAAGGGACATCATTTTGCTATGCCACTGAATATAATGGGAATTGAGTATTCACGGATTTTGGTATCCACGGAGAGAGGGGGGGGGCTCCTGGAACCAAACCCCAGCGTAGATAAAGGGACAATTGTACTTTGATTCCATACTGACAAGCATTTAACCATCTGAGTTTACTATTAGAGGGAATAATATTACTTCACTTTCACTCTTATAGCACCTTAGCAGCTTAGAGAGGCTAATGTATGGTTTCCAGATGGCCTCCAATCTACCTTGTCAACCTGAACTTTTGCAGTGGAACTATATGCTGGGTCTTCAGATAATGCCACTGATTTCTTCTCCTACTTTCATCCTCTGCCCTGATGTTACAGGAAAAAAACAGATTGTGCTTATGGAGGAACATCAGCTTATTGTTCCAACATAAGTAGTCTGTATCCTGGTTAAGCAACTTTGGAGCATTTAAAGTCTCTAAGCATAATCTCCAAGTAACAATGAAAAGTCAACACTGACAGTATACAAAAATAATGGATTTTCCCAAACATAAGATTCTGGGGACATCTCATGAAAATGATTTCCTACAGTTTCAAAATTAACCAACATCTTGTCACAAAATAAGGTTAGGGGCTCAACTGCTTGCTTTGGATGATCACGACATCTTAAAAAGCAGCCACAACCAGTATATTTTTTAATACTATATTAGAATCTAGACACAAATCACAGAAGAGGGCTATCTCCATTTTACCTTACTTGTGAACTTTTCATTGCTGCAGAGTATGCTGAACTAAGGTTCTTTAGATTGATCCAAGCAAGACAATTCTATGTTTTTCACACATCTGTAATGTGTCAGCACCCTGTGAGCAAACAACATACTACCAAAAAACAAACTCTCTAAATCATTTTCCAAGTGTTTAGTGTTCTATTAACACGTCTCCTTCAACTTTTGGGGCATATTTTGCCTACAAACTTAGACTGGTTTAATCAGTTGTTCTCTCTCCTGAGGTTGACAAAGCAGAAAGACAGCCCATGGAACAAACATAAACAGTATGCTGATTAAAATAGAGATGAACTTGTAAAATGTTTTTAATGAGAGACCACAAGAAAGTATTCTGAAAATGTCCAATTTCAAAGGGCCAATTCATATCACCTGCCTAGCATGTTAATAACAATGTATTGTGGATACAGGTAATAGTGAACTCACACATTATTTGCCATATGTCCCAGGTACAATACTACTCATGTCTGCAGAGCTACGACGAAGCTATCCAAATGGCAGCAACTGGGTTAATGCACAACTCTTTCATCACATGCTGTATTTTGCATGGATTTGCTCAATTTAGATGGCCCTGCAGACAATGTGCCAATTTTGTGAAACAAACCAGCTTCCATTCTTTTTGTAACACAGGGATTATAATACAGAGTCTGCTTAATCACTTCTGTCAGTGATTATACTATGAACAGACACAAGGAGGAATCTGCTGTGTATGTCTGTAGGTTCAGCTAACAAGCTGGAATCTGGTTGCATAAGATGGTGTCCCTATAGTCTTTTAAAATAATATTTCTGGTTGTCAGCTAAAAACGGAAAACATAGTGACACAGCAGTGGTCTGCAACCCAGGAGTAGGAGCTAGGGAAGCTGTTCTTCCATTTTAGATGCTATAGACCCTGCCATGATGGCCAGTGGTCAAAGATTCTGGAAGGTTAAGTTCTATAACATCTGGAGCCCGCTTCTATCAACCCCCCATCATGAATCATTGGTCTAGATATGAGAGTTGCAGAAACAGCATGGCTACCAACACTGGTATGATGCTTATATTCATTTGACCTTTCTTATATGTTGTCTTCTAGGCAAATGTTAGAGCTAGTAATGGGGTTACTGGGCAGAATCCCAACTACAAAAATCATCATACACTTCTATTTTATACATTTAATCTCTTATGGCTTCATGGGTTGAGGACTGACCAATACTAGGAAATGGATCTGCCATTTTTAAGGATCCATATTCATTGTAGATCAACCACGGGAGAGCAGAATGCAGCCTTGAGGCTATATGCATGTTTTTGCAGCCTTCAGGGGCGAAAAAAGGTGTGTGGGGGGGGGAAACTGCCTTTCCTACAGGTCTCCAAAAGCAGCAAACAATCTTTTAAACTGGTTGAAGTGACCTGCAACAGTGTTTTAACTTTAAAAATTACTTATATTTCAAAACTAGAAATCGACTTTTGGCTGTTTCCATTTGGGGAGTACTTTTGGCAGTCCATTAGGCCCCTGGGGGAGAGTCCCTGGAGCAGAAACCCCCCTCCCCGCAATCCTCTTGCTGTTGCTTGATGTAGAGCATCAATTGCATTAAGCATCATCTTTACATTCAATTCTACACTCTGCCCACTTCAAACATGAAATAAGTTGAGTAAGTAATGATACCCACCACCAGCCACCACACTGTTACAATTTTGCTGTGTCTAGCACTACAGTAGAATGGATGTGGAAAGGTAATTATTCAGCATAAGAAGAGCCATACTGAATCAGTCCACCTAGTTCAGCATAATCTCTCCTGCAGTGGTGAACCAGCTGCCACTAGGAACCCCAAAATCAGATTTTGAAGGCAACAGTCCTCTCTTGTGGTTGGCCCCCAGCAACTACTTTTTAGAGGCACAGATGTATCCAACTATATCCATATTTCAATAGCCAAGAAGGGTCAGAGAAAACTGAGATGTGAAAACTAGTTCTGATGTTATTTTCTTCTCCTACATGACTGCTTTGGAATGAAGGAATACACATAGAAAACATTGGAATGAAAAGCAAGAAACTCTTGAAATCATAGACATGCATGTATGCTCAATTTTCCAGGAAAAAAAACTATGAGCAAAATATTGCAGTCCTACCATTTAAAAAAATATATAGATCTTTCCAGTTTCAATTAAAATATCACATACCACAGGTGGGAATTATTCTAAAATCAATCTTGTGGAAGAGAGCAACTGAGGTGTATTTCAGATGTAGTTTATGAAAGTGTGTGTGTGTGTATGTATGTATGTGTGTATCTATGTGCCTCTGGCACATAATATGGGGCACAGAAGAATCAGGAAGGCAGCGGTGATGGCAATGCCTTATCAAGTTTCTAGATCCCGTTATGATTTCACAGTACGGTAATCACTTTGTGCTTCTTAGTGGCTACAAGAATTTGCATATACTGTATAGCCTGAGAAGACAATTTCAGCTAATGCAGGACAGAAGGGTAGCACTGAAAATAAAAGTTTTTCCAACTAGATACATATGCAAAAGGATTTTGAGTTATCATTGGTTTTGCCAAAAAAGAATGATAACTTACTTGTTAGTGTTTTCAAAGAAGTAGCTGTGCTAGTCTCTTGCAACATAAAATCGAGAATGGAAGGGATAGGAAAAAAAAAAAAAGGAACGTGACTGGATAGTCTTAAAGGTTCTGCTCCATTCCTTCCCCCCTCTCCTTCCTCTTTTGTACTTGACAGAGCTCCACTTCTGCACTGACAAACTCATACCATTAAAAAAAACTAAACTACTATAAAGGATATTTTTCACATTTATATCTCTCTCTCTCACTCACATGGAGATGGAACAACATCATACTGCATCTTGGAGAACCTAGACCAGATCAAGGCCAGTTCAATTTGGAGCAGTGATTGGGTGGGTGTGAATACGTTTGGTGTCTTTGCTATCAGTGTCCTGTTTCAAAATGCTGAAGAATAAATCAGCAACTCTCTCTTGTATTATAAAGAAGCTTTTTCCAACCTGGTATTCTCTAGATGTGTTACGTGACTACTGCCATCATCCCCATATAGCATGGCCATTCAGAAATAAACATGAGAGTGAGAGCAGAATTTACAAAACTAACAGCTTCAGCCTATGTATCTACTCAATACTAAGTCTCCTGAGTTCAACAGAACTTACTCCCTGTTAAGTGTCCACAGATTCACAGCCCCCAAATTTCAGGCATTTTGGGAAGTCAGGGGTGGGTGGGTAAAAGGGAGGGGAGCCCAATATTAATTTTAATTCATGCTTTACATTTCCAGCAATTAGGAATAAAATTTCCTCTGCGCGTCAGTATTTTTCCCCTGACTCATGTCTAGAAGGTTTATAGGAAAGCTTTTTTCACTAAAAAAGGAAACTATGAATACTCTACGAACAGGTTAATTACTTCCGATGCATTAGTGAATCAAGCTAGGGAGAGGTAATACTATGAATGAATGTAAAGTAAAGGAATGAAAGGATAGAGTTCAAGCTGTATTAAAAAAAAAAAACAGCTTTACCATCATCTTCAAAAATTGCAATGTAGGCCTTAAAATTAGGAAAATGGATTATTTCTCTTTATTGAATTGACTGGCCGGTATCCAACACAACTATACAATCTGTTACAATCCTAAACCACCCTTTCTTGAAGTAATCCATTCCTAACTGAACTCAGGTAGACATACTTTTTAGTAGTCTTGGATAGGATTACAGTGTAAACTAGTCAAAAACATTGGCATTAATGAGCTTAAGCCAATGATGGGCAACCTTTTGAGCTTGGTGTGTCAAACTTCACCAAAAAACTGAGCATAACTCGGGTGGCATGTCACTTAGAGGAAAAAACATTATTTCGCAATAGTTACTGTTTAAATAACATAAATGTATACAGTTGCCCCTCCACATTCACAACTTCGACTATTCGCGGAAAGCCTCCAACCCACACGTTTCCCCCCCTCCCTTCCCAAGGCACTGACGGGCTTCTCATGAAGCCTGTTGCTGCTGTGGGAAGGGGGTGGTGGAAATCCCCCCACCCCAACACTCTCCACCCATCCCTACCCAAGGCACCAACAGGTTCCAAGGCTTCTGGCCGCTGCCGGGCCCCTTGGGAAGGCTGGTGAGAGGCCAGGCAAACTCCGGCCCACCCTCCCGCCAGCCTGCCACTTTCCCCAGCCTTTCCAAGGTGGCTGCAGGGCGTCGAAGCCCCAGAGCCCCCTCAGGAAGGCCAGGGAGAGGCTGGGCAGAGTCCCTCCCTCCCGCCACCTTCCCCGGCCTTTCCAAGGCGGCTCCACGGCTTCAAAGCCTGGAGCCCCCTCGGGAAGGCTAGGGAGAGGCCGGGCAGACTCCTGCCAACCCTCCTGCCAGCCCGCCACCTTTCCAAGGCAGCTCCACGGCTTTGAAGCCCTGGTGCCCCCTCGGGAAGGCCGGGGAGAGGCCGGGCAGACTCCCGCTGACCCTCCCGCCGCCTTACCCAGCCTTTCTGAGGCGGCTCCAGGGAAGCAGGCAGGCCTCAGGGGTGGTGGTGGTGATCGGGGCTTCGTAGCCCCACCTGCCACTTTCCTCCCTGCTCCCTAAAGTGGTGATCAGGGCTTCGAAGCCCTGCCCGCCACTTTAGGGAGGGTGGTGAGGTTGCGGGGGGGGGAAGGGGGAGGAGACCTAGCTGCGAGTCACCACAGATGGCTACGCGTGTCAGTGGTGACATGTGTGTCATAGGTTCATCATCACCGGCTTAAGCACACTTATCTACGCAATGGATTGTGGCCAATACATGTATGGCTTCCTTGTGGATTTCCCATAGCCAACTGGTTGCCCAAAGTTTGAACAAAATGCTGCGCTAGATAGGCCTCTTGTCTGATCTACTATGGCTCTTCTAATGTTCTTATGGGCTGGGAGTATACATGCATTTCTTGAAGAATATATGCTTACACAAAGAGCAAAATATACCATAAAATATCAAATACTATACTAATGTGTACACATAACTTCATGTCAGAGCAACTGAAGATAGCACAAAACAGAATAATTAATCTAGGCATATAGGCATTAGTGTTGAGCAGATTGTGGCCCATGGCTGTATGTGGTCCCTGGACCCCACTTCAGTGGCCCCTGAAGCCCCACCCCTATTTTTAAAAAATAAGGATGATTTTCATGCAATTTTGCTCAGACAACCCCACAAACACATGAAAACATGTATAAACAGCCCCTCTTGAACTCCACTGCTCCCCCTACTCCCAATTACCTCAATTTCCCTCTGGAGTCCCTCTCCAAATAGCAACAGAAAGTGAAGAGATGTTACTTCCAGTTGCCATTTTGAGAGGGGCTTTAGAAGAAAACAGATATTTGGGTTTGCTCTGGGGGAGTGGGCACACAAAGGGGTTTGAGTTTTCCTACTGTCTATGTTTAAATTAATAAATAATTGCGGCCGGGGGGGGGAGGGGACATTAACATTTTAAGAAGACAATTTTAAACTTTGAGACATGCATATTTATCCTAGAAGTGTATCTAAAAATTTGAAACAATTATCTAAAACAGGGAAACACACTTGAGGCACAAAACTGAATTATTATTAATTGTCTTAAACTCAACAAATGCCAGAAGGTTTAAGCCAGGAGTAACCCTTTCCTAATCTGGTCCTCTCAAGATGAGCTGTACTGCAACCCCTGCTCTCTCCAGCTTATACAGCCAAGGAGCACTAGGTTGGGGAAGGCTGACATCAGTAATGGTTCAAGTTAGCCTCTTACTTTCACTATCATCTCTTGCTATTTTTGTCTTCAGAGACATTAATTTTAAAATCCAGCCAGGAAGGAATACATTTAAAGGAGAAGAGAAAGCTAAGCAATTGGAAAGAATACATATAAATGCTCAATGAAAATTTTTATTTCTTTGTAAGTTTTATTGTTCCCCCAAAGCCCCAAGACATCTCTCAGTACACTGACTGAAAGTACAAAAAAGAAGGAAAAGATATGACAGACTGGGAAGTGCTGTGATAGCAATGATATACAACAATTGTTTTAGATTAAATGCTATTGTTTGTGACATTCTTTCTTATTTTTAAAATGGATGTCAGATGAAAAGTCAATGAAGTTTATGATAAACACAAGGGCCTATGACGCTGTTCAGTAGCTTCCTGCCTTGTGGGTTGAGGCAGAAGAATGACCCCCTGACCCAAGATGGCTACAAGTATACTTCTCAAAATTTCATTTACGGCATATTATAGCCATGTCAGCCTCTATTAAGAAGGCAGAGTTTGGAAGTAGCATGCTACAAGTAACAATGTTCTTTTACTTTTTGGGTGGTGGTGGTAACGTGGGCACAGTGATGTTCCTTGTTTAAATCAACAAAATGAATGTTAAGAGCCTTCTTTTTTTATGTGTAACGACTAATGTTTATTCATTACTTTTGGGGAGCAAAAATGCTTTGTGGGCTTCTTGAGTAGGGTCTTTCCCTAATTTCCAAGCCATCTTCTTATTTTTTTAAAGATGGATACTGCCTCACAAGAAAAAAAAAATACATTGAAAATACAGTAAATAACACAAAGAGGACAACCTAGTTGTGATAAAAATCCAGTAATAAGTAACCATAATGGTTCCGTTTAAAAAAAAAAAAACTTCCCAAGCTGTGGAGAAAGGAATTGGGTACCCATGCTGATATAGTTTAGCTGTGAACAAAATATACACATAGAGACACACTGCAAATATGAAAATGGAAAACTCTATACTGTATTAAACTTCCTGACACTGGTTGTCTAAATTGACGGGATGATCACAGAATGTTCATGAACATTTTACTTGCTCAGGAAATGATGCTGTCAGAATGTCTGCAGTGCAAATACACTGTGGGAGATTTTCAGACTACACTGTTATAGTGTTACTATTCCACTTTAATTGCTCTGGTTTCCTGCTGTGGAAATCTGGGGTTTGTAGTTTAGTGAGGCCTAAGAGCTCTCTGGCTGAGAGTTGCAAATGCCCCTCCCTAAACTGCAAATCCCAGGATTCAACAGGAGGCAGCCATAGCAAATATAGTGGAATAGTAACACTATAACAGGATTGTCTGAAAATCTAGTATGAGAAAAAAAAAGGCAAAGTTTTAAATCTGGCCAGCATTAAAATCTTGCATAGGTCCAATTACACTTTTGGGGGTGAAGGAGGCTGAGGACTGGGAAGATGCCCCAGAAAGTTAATGGAGAACCATAAAGAAAGCATGGTTGAACAAAAGCTGTAAAGCAAAACAGTTACAAATCAGACATTGTGACAAGGAGAAAAGGAATCTTGGTGAAAAGAGCAGAAGAAGCCAAAAGCTGGAGCAATTTCAAATATGGGCTGTGTTCAAAAGGCACAATTAGATATCATTTATAATGATAGGAAGGGGCTCTAGCAAGCCAGCTTTAAGTCATGGCAGATGAAGCTGGTTTGTTTCAGGTAGTCAACAGTCAAGAATAAACAGTTTAGAGGTTGAGTCTCCCTTATCCAGAATTCCGAAATATTCCAAAATAATCCATAAAGATGGCTGAGATAGTGATACTTCTACTTTCTTGTGGCTCAATGTACACAAACTTTGTTTCACACACAAAATTATTTAAAACAATGTGTATAAAATTACTTTCAGGCTATGTGTATAAGGTGTATATGAAACATAACTGAATTTAGTTTAGACTTGGGTCTCATCTCCAAGATAACTCCTTATGTATGCAAGTATTCCAAAATCCAAAATCCCTCTCATCCCAAGCATTTTGGATAAGGGAGACTCAACCTGTACTGAACCGTGATTAACAAAAATGGAAACAAAAGACTTCTGAAAGATGAGAGAGAAGCGAGCAAACCCAAGGATTACCTAGGCTCAATGCCATCACAAAAAAAAGAATAATTCCTTGTGGAATCTGAACACAGTTGCTTTGAGTAAGTCAAACAATTATTTGGCTGCAAGTTTCTAGCATTACTTAATGTGAAAAGGTCTGTTAAGCCAAACAAAATATCCTGGAAATGACCTTTCTTGACAATAGGATTCAAGATATTACCATCATCAACTGATTTGTTATTGTGTAATCAACTAAGAGCTTCTATATACTGCTTATGTGAGCATGGTGGGATGGTAATGGAATCCTGAATTTTTGGCAGAGTGTTTTGGCCTGTATACAGGGATGGAAATTATATGGCTCTTCAGATGTTGTTGAATTGCAACTCCCATTAGCCAGGGTAGCCAGCCATGAGGGATGATGCAAGTTGCCGTTCAACATCTGGAGGCTGTACAATTCCCGCCCTGCTTTACACATTCATGCCAAATACTGTGGCCTGTCTCAATTATTCTGATTTTTTAAAATAAAAACAACATTATTTTCCAAGCAACAATAGTTAGGACAAACACTTTATTCTCAACCACTCTCTTGTCCTTTATTCTACTATTTTATATAAAAAGTTTTAATCTTCTTGCTGCCATCTGCTGGGTCAGTCTTTACAGGAACATGTTTTAAAGTAGTTTCCCCCTATTATCTTATATCCTGTGCATTTCAGCAAAACAATGTTTATGAAGGCTTTAATTCAACAGTGTACAAATACAGTCATGAACACACACAAACACACAAATTTAAAACTGCAAAAAAATACCCTGGTAATCATGAGTAGGGGATGTCATATATAATGTCAGTGAGTTGCAGTGTACAAAATGTCATCTTTTATCAGCATCTCCTGCTAGGTGTATTCCTAGGCTATGAGCCTGATCTTTCAAGGTGGCTGCAAGCCTTCCAGAATATATTAAACCCCTGAGCTAGGCTTTCTATTGACAAATACCACCTTTGTCTTGACAGGTTTTAGTTTCAGCTTGTTCACCCTCATTATTGAACTCAAGCAATGCTCAAGGGTATTGATTACTTCTTTGGTTGTGACAATGAGCAACAGAGATGAAAGTTATCAGTGCATTGGTCACAGCTCAGTCCAAAGCTTGGAATGAGTGCAGAGGCACACATGGCCTCCCACATTGATGTCCACTCAGCTAGTTATATTTGTAGGAAAAGGACAAAAATGCACTGAAAATAACTGCTAAGGAAATGCATTAGGAGGTATCATATGGGAGGAGAGAGAGATACATAGTCTCCCACTCTGCAAACCTATTTCCAAAATGACAGAGCTGACCCTGCAGTTTTTGTGTATGAAAGAGAAAACCCAACATATGGTCTTCCTCTTGTCCATTTTGGAGCCATTTAATTACCCTCAAAAAAAATTCTGTCAGTCTGTGATGACTGTTAATTCCAAAATTAAAAGCAACAACTCAAGGCTAAGATTTTTGGAGAACCTTAATTAACAGGCTATATTAAAAGAAAGAGTTAAGAGAAAAAGAAAAAGAGATTTACTGTACATTGCGTAAAATAATAATAATAAAAAGGACTTCATATTTCAGGAAAATCCAATTAAGCTTTTTCCCCCAGGGCAGCGTAATATGAGTTGCTCTACATCTCGGATACACAAGCAAGCTGAAAGAACAGTGTGGAAACTGGAAAAACCCATGATCCAGGACACTTCTGTATTTTTCCCAGGCTGAAAGTATGTTGGGAAATGTGGCCAAACCTATGTTTTTCTTTTTCTCTCAATGTAAGAAAAAGTGAAGATTTGCTGGCAACCAGTTCATATTCTTCTGTGAAGCAATTAGATGTTCTAAGTGAACTTGTTCCTTTGGAAAAAAGCATCTTTAAAGTGTGAGGAAGTTTTCCTCATGGAGGTCCAACTGCTCTGTGATTATCCCCACTCTTGTAAGCCAGCTCTAGTGTAGGCAACTGGTGCAAGTGCAGGCAAAGTAGACTATTCTGTCACCCACTGCTAAACGTTGCCTGCCAATAAACACTAGAATAGTCCCCAGCTTTCCTCTCCTCCATCTCCTTTAAGGCATGTGAAGTAGAGACAGTCCATGGAGTTCTGTTGTGTCTCTTTTCGTTTCTAGTCTACTTATCTTCCAAAGGAGATGACAGTTCCATTTACCGAACTGCTCATTGTTGTTGCTGTTGTATGTGTTCAGCTCATTTCTGACTTATGATGACCCTATCATGGGGTTTTCTTGGCAAGCTACAGGTTCTCCAGATGTTGCTTCCCAGTAACAGTAAACCCTCCAGCAACACCCAGAGGTGACTCGAGATGGCATGTAGTCATTACCTATAAGACAATTCTCTTTTTGCACCTTTCTTTGAAACACATAAATGGCTCAGAATATGACAGTGAAACCATGTTAGAATCCTGGCAACTGTATGTGGCAGCTATCTGTATGGCCCCTGGCTGTCCCATTTAACCTATGGGGGTTCAGGCTGGTAGGAAGTAAAAGGTATAACAGCAGAACAATTTGCTTGATGTATGTAGAAAAGAGGATCAGCAGAGGAACTTAGTGTAATCACTGCCTAGAAACTGTGAAGTGCTGCTTCTCCTTCTGCTCCTCCTTAGTTCAGTAAAAAGTTAGGGCAATGCCCTATAGATCATGGGAACAGAAAAGTTAGAATCAATCCCTATGGCAGAATTTAAAAAATCTGTGTGTTTTGGTTGATGTTAAAGCCCCTTACAATAAGTCCCTCTTGCATTTCCCCTCTCCTTTCAATCTTCTACGTCTTCTGTTCTTCTCCTGCCCTTTTATTACGCTGCTCTTTCTTTAATCCAACTCTTTAGGCCTACTCCTCCACCCTATTCTGTGGGCTGGTCCCTCTAAACAGCAGTCTCTCTCTCTCTGGCTTTTCTTCACAAACGAAGATTCAGGAAGGACTCATCCCACGCTTTCTGCAAGTGCACTGATGACTAAAAAGGCCAATCCAAGATAAACAAGTCCGGTTGCAGAAAGCACAGCAGAAGGTCTCCTTGGGTGATGTTTCTGGGTTGTGATTCTTTCTACGTTGTCGTTTCTCTTCAAGACTTGTTTGGCTTGAGTTCTCAAATAAGGCTGCAGCATTGTGGATAGTGCATTTCCATGCCTCCCAATGTGAGGCCAGGGCGGACCATTGTTGGTGATCAATTTGGCCGAGCCTGAGATGTTGTTTCAGGGAGTCCTTGTATCGCTTTTTTGGAGCGCCCCTCTTACGCTGACCCGTGGCGAGTTCACCATAGAGTACTATTTTTGGGAGGCGATGGTCCTCCATGCTAGACACGTGCCCTGCCCAGCGCAGCTGTGTTCTCAGTATCATGGCCTCAATGCTGGTGATCCCTGCTTGCTCAAGGACAGCAACATTCGTCACATAGTCAGTCCAGTGTATATTTAGGATTGTGTGTATACAGCGCTGATGAAAGCGTTTGAGGAGTCGTAGGTGGTGGTGATAGGTGACCCATGTTTCAGATCCATAAAGGAGAATAGACACTAAAATGGCTCTATACACACTGCTCTTTCTTTAATCCAACCCTTTAGGCCTACTCCTCCACCCTATTCTGTGGGCTGGTCCCTCTAACAGCAGTAGTTCACATGCATAATGCCAGAAGCCTTGCAAGAAACTGACATTAATGCGAAAAATGCTGCTAATGATTCAGAATGGGACAGCATTCCATGATGTCCTCAGGGATAAACAACTATAACAACTGGTTAATTAGTCTATGAACAAAAATAATCTTCAGTAACTTATCCTTCAGTAGCTTGCAAAATCTGAGAGGCAGACATAAAAATAACACTTCAAAATGTGAATGCTAGTCTGTTCATTCATATGGTAATGCATAACAGTTCCTTCAAAAACCTTAAAATTCTGAGTTAGATATTTTGGGAGAAGTGTAGGCTAAGAGGTGTGTGACCCAGTGGAATATCTGTGGCTTTTATGAAATGAAACAAGTGTGCCAGATCAGAACCAAAATACCCTGAATACAGTAGGGTGAACTGACTAAACTAAAGCCCATGTTTCTATAGCATAGGTCTGGATCTTCATGCAATACTCTGAGTAAGGGAGTATTTGTTCCTGAGAACTGGGGAGTCCTCCTCCTGTGTTATCCATAACCAAGAACTGGGTGGACTGAAGTAACTCATTGTCCGTTACTCCCCCTTGACCTGTGAATGGAATTAAAGAAGGGATGATTTGCAGGTCTCGCTTTAATTCTTACGTAGTGAATCTTTACAAGTTTGCAGAACAAATGAGCCTTCCCATTCCAATGGGCACACCATTTCTGCTCACTGAATTTGTACCTGCTACTACAACAATCCACCCAATGAAAATTACTGCTTCTACTTGGGTAGGCACAAGAGCATCTTTAGTATCTATACAAGGCTTAAAAAACCCCCCACAAATCTGAACATGTTAGCATTTTCTAAGATACAGTTTACAAGAAAAATGATCAAAAAAGAAAAGAAACTAGTGAAGGCACCATGTGAAAATCAATTTTTAAGTTGTAGGGAAAATATATATCTTGGTTAACATTTTCAACTGCATTAGATGGTTATTTCTATACATTTTGTGTGTAACACGTAATAAGAGAAATGAACCTTTTTATTTACAATAAGCTCAAAACAGACTTTTCTAACCATTGTGTGTTATACGCTGGAGAACTGCCCATTAATTTTGTGACAAAAATGCTGAAGACAGGCATGCTGCTCCTTAAATTCGATTGTGTATTTCATTCAGCTTCATCCATGTTCTTGTTTGGCTGGCAGATACAATGCGCCTTAAGGAATGATATAACAGAACGAAAATCGGTGGCATCACACCCCTTCAGCACAGAAATTGTGTGTGTTCAGAACAGGGACATGAATCTTCTGGCTTCTGAGGTCCCCAGGACTGTTTTGTGGCTCCTGGGTCCCTTCTGGGCCTGCCGATACCACCCGTGCTGGGAAAAAAGCCACCAAGAAAATAGTCAGCTTTGTTCCTATATGCTTCCAGTTGCAGGAACTTTGTTTTGAACCAAGGTGCAAGGTTCCCTGGAATTTATTTTGCTGCCCCCCTCACCAACAGTTTTACAAATCTGGAAGTGGACTTTCTGCCACTTCTGGGGTTTTGTTGTGGCCTGCTGTAGATCCTAAGGGCCAAATATTGGTCCCTAGCACACTGGAATCCTCCCATCCCAATTTCATAGTATAATTTGCTGTGAAATTTGAAACTGTGCTCAATCCCAACACATATGTTGTTTTGACTTTATAACAGGAGAAAGGAAAGCAAAAACAGTGCAGTGCAGTATCTAAACTGAGGTCTCTCATATATTGTCTTGACTAATAATCATCTGAACATACTGAGGCTATTATTCAGGTACAAACTTTATGGATTATTACTCATACAACTTCCCTCTTCCCCATAAAATCTTAGGGAAAAATAATGAGCCCTAAATGTTTCCTCTTCAACAGAAGCAGCTACTTAAAGCTACCAAAGTAGCCGGCAGACTGTGAGAAAATGTGTGTGTCATACTAGTTTCGTTTTTAGTGAAACAACACTGTCTAGTCCACCAAAACCACTGTCTCAATCTGTCACATATAGACAGTCTCAGCTGAGATACCATGTTAAAAGAAAGAGGGAGGGGACTTCCAGCAAACACAACTAGAGTAACTGACTTGCACACCTTATCTTGTTAAGAGAAACAAAGAATGTAAAGGTTTTCTGAATTAGACCACTGATGTCTGCTTCTATCTTCCATTTCAGACCTGAAATCTAAAAAAAAAAAAAAAAATCACCAGGACCACGCAGCATGCCTGGAAAACACCTGAAGTGTATTGATCTCTCAAATCTTACATATCAGTTTTGAGGCTCTTTCCCAGCTAAGCAGAACCCAACTAAGCTCTGGAACGCTTTTTGCCACTCATAGAAATGTACCATTATACCAGTTCTGTCTATGATCAAACACATCAAGAAACAAAGCTAGCATAACTGCCACACACATTACACTATGAAGTTATGTACAAATATACAGGTAGACATGAAAGGGAAAAACCAACAGGAATAGATTTCTGTGGGAATGGGCTGAATTCTAAATTAATGATTCAGAGTCGAGATATGGTTTTTCTCTCCCAAATGTGGGATACTTTTGCAAGCGCAGCAAAGGGACAGGATATGAAGGACACAGGTTTACTCCTATGCCAACAAATGAAAAAAAAAAGGCCAATACTTCCTATTTTTTATTTTTTTATTGATTAGTTACTTATACCCTGCTCTTCAGCCACAAGGCTATCACAGCAGCTTACAATTTTTTTTTAAGCAATAGCAATTTACACATCTACACTGCATTAAGCAGTTTCCAAATGTGTGTTAGCTAATTGCCCCCACAAGCCAGGTACTCATTTTACTGACCTACTAAAGGATGAAGAAGCATGAAGAATGGTTTCATCACAACTCAGAGGCAAAACATGTGTTACATATGAAGGAAGGAAACTCAAGTTCTCCATAAGAAAACCTCTCCAGTATAAAATTTTAGGGTGAGGCAGGATCCCCCAGGATCCTTTCAGTTATGGTTGGCTGTATTTGAAAAGGTGGACCATTGGTCAAAGACACCTCTGAACATGTTTGCACATCATGAGATTTGCCAGGCCAAACACACTCACCAGATATGTACTGTGGACTAATATGTCCTCGATAATGCCCCTTCATTATCTGTTTTTTTTTGCCTGATCACCATTTAAAGCACCATCATTTAAAAAGAGAGAGAAAGAGAGAGAGAGAAAGAATCAGAACTTACTATTTTATATCAAGGGTGGGGAACCAGATGTTTTAGACTACAGCTTTCACAGTCCCATACCAGTGGCTATGATGGATGGACTTCCGGGAACTGATGTCCAAAACATCTAGAAAGCCAAAGGTTCTCCAACCCTGCCTTATAGGAACAGTGGGCAGAATTTGGTTTGGCAGGTCCTGAGACGTGCAGGTCTTGTGTAAAGTAAGTATCAGCACACCTACACACTGTCAAAAATATTTTCTTGAAATCATTATGTAGAGACATATACTTCCCCCTCTCCAAATAAGTCAAAGTTAACATGCTTAGAATCCAGTTTCATGCATATTTATTCAGAAGTCTTGATGTTTTCAACAGGATTTACTTTCAAGTGTGTCTATGACTGTGGCCTCACTTATCCTGGATAATTATTTGTATTGTGTGTTCTAGAACCTACACATATTGAAAATCTCATGGTTTTCTCAAAAAGGATAGTATTCATTCCAATATCATTCCACTTTTACTATTGTTATATCTTGCTTAAAAGATGGCTAATATTTTTTTGACTATTCTTCAGCAGCAAAACTCACTTGCCAGAACATGTTAGGGGAAATTAAATATGACTTCTAAAACACAATTTGCTTTAAGGAACTAACATAATATAGGGGAGTAATTTAGCATCCACCAATGCATAAAGACAGTAAGATTACTAGTTTTTTGCTTCTCTGCTGGGGGAATGAAATGAAGGGCTATTTATAAAGTACTTACTGCTTTGGCTATAATCAAATGTAATAACAAGATAGAACAAAAACAACATTTTTGTTGAAACCACCTTTGTAATACTGCTTTTTAATAACCCTCCTAATGGGCAAATTAGAAGGACCCCAACTAAAGTCATTCATCCCACATAAAACAAACATTGCTTTTTCTTCTTAGCTTTGTTTTACAAGGTATATTATTTCCAGATGATGCTAGAGGGGTTTAAAGTTTTTCAAGAGCTAGATGCTGAAACTGGCAGCTGCTTTCTATTTGCAATAGACAAATATAAGATGAACCTAAACAGAGAACTTCATGGACTCCTTTATGGAGCATTAGCTGAGAAAGAAAGGGAACAAGAGAAGCACACCATTCAGCAGCTACACAACGGAGGCTATTTGGATTATTAATACAAAGGGGAGGATACTGAATTACATTAGGAGCTTTGTGCCTGCCAATCAGACCTGCACAGCAGGTATGGAAAACTTCACTGTTCTGGCAGGAGGGAAATGAACCCTGTTCACAAATCATTCTTAACTGGGCTGTAAGAGAGAGCGCTACACATTCTTCACTTTTCTCTCAGAAGCGGATACATTATTCAAACCACAGTTGATAACTGAAACCTATACATTAGGGCTGGGCTTCCTGACTGGAAAAGTTGTTCACATGTCAAAAATAAGGACACCTGCCTCTTCTTCCCCAAAAGAAACCACACACCATGGTCATGAAATGTCAATAGGTAACTTTATTACAGTTATAGACCGGGTGGTCATGAGATCTCAGACCTAGGGCAGCCACAGCATCCAAGTGAGGCCCAACTCCATTTTATTCATTGTGGAATACTGTTCAGGGCAAGGGTGGACTCCAAATGGCCAATGGGCCGCATATACTCCCCACCTAGTTTTCTGGTACCAGACGCCTCCCTCCACTGCATCTGTAGTCACTTTAATGGATGTTGGCCATGGAACACCACAAGCAGGAAGGGGGATGCAATTTTACTTTAAAAGAAAGCATGCAGGCAGCACACCATCGTTGTCATCGTCATCATCATCATCATCACCATCACCACCACCATAATCTTTATTAATTTATATCCTGTCTTTCCCCCAAAATTGGGACTCAAGGCTGCCTATAATTTTAAAAACCATAGAGCTAAAAAAAATACCTACAAAGTGCACATCAAAATGGAAATAAACTGTTGACAAAATGCTTTGAATGAATATATTATCTATCCATATGTTGACAACAGGAAATTATGTTGACATTATGAATTCAAACTAATCAATGACAAAGGACAGCAAAAGACACATGGACTTTGAGAAACAGAAAAAACCCCAAACCTCTGACATTAACAATCCACTTAAAGAGATCTGCACATGTTCACAAGCCTACTGCCCACCACCTTCTACATCAGAACTGTGAGAGTACAACAGATATATATCTAAACTAGTATGCTGTTCTATTCTATCTATCTGCACTGCATTGCTTTCAGTGGGAAAGGCATTCAAGTTACAGATGAAGATCACTTTTTAAATACAGGTTGACCACCGTATCCACAGATTTGGTATCCATGGTTTCACTTATCCATGTCTGGAAAAAAAATATGTTCTCTCTAGTCATTTCTAGGTCTTCCAGTGCAATTCTATAGTCAACTTCTGGCATTTGTCACATTGAAAATAATAGGGTTCCCTATTATCCACAGTTTCAGGTATCCATGGGAGGTCTTGGAATGTATCCCCTGGAAATACAGGGGTTGACCTGTAAAGCTATAGTTGTACTGAAGTCTCTCTCTCTCTCTGGCTTTTCTTTGCAAACGAAGATTCAGGAAGGACACATCCCGCACTTTCTGCAAGCGTGTTGATGACTGAAAAGGCCAATCCGAGATAAGCAAGTCCAGTTGCAGAAAGCACAGCAGAAGGTCTCCTTGGGTGATGTTTCTGGGTTGTGATTCTTTCTGCATTGTCATTTCTCTTCAAGACTTGTTCGTCGCGAGTTCTCAAATAAGGCTGCAGCATTGTGGATAGTGCGTCTCCATGCCTCCCGATGTGAGGCCAGGGCGGACCATTGTTGGTGATCAATTTGGTCGAGCCTCAGATGTTGTTTCAGGGAGTCCTTGTATCGCTTTTTTTGAGCACCCCTCTTACGCTAGTACTAGGGATTATATTAGAATTTAAGTATCCAACTTGTGGAAAACCACTGAGTCCACTAAGTCAAGAAAAAAGTTCCACAAGTTTAGACTTTAAAAATATATGGGGAGAATATACCCATTGATATTTCCAAAACAAGTTGGGAGTTAACAGACCAGAAGCACAAAGAGAAATGTCCCCCCCTCTCTATATATTGCTTTCATGTATATACAGTTGTCCTCCATATCCACAGATTTGGTATTCACCGATTTAAGTATTCACAGCTTGAAAATATTCTTTAAAAAATAATAATCTAAAAAGCAAAGCTTGATTTTGCCATCGTATATACGGGACACCATTTTGCTATGCCATTGCATATAATGGGACTTGAGTATTCATGGATTTTGGTATCCACAGGGGATCCTGGAACCAAACTCCAGTGAATATGAAGGGACAACTGTATAGCCATATATTTTAATACCAGTTATATGGTCTTTGAGGTCTGCTACATCTTCATGCAGAATAACCTCTAGTGTATACTAACTAAAAACCAAACTACAGAATAACCTCCAGCATTATGAATTTTTGCTGTAGGTGGTTGGATGCTAGCTAGAAGGCAGAATTTGGTGTTTCACTTCCTCAGGATATCACAGCACTTTGCCACAATACCTCCCCGCCCCACCTTGACTGCCATTTTAATGGCAATCAAATACAAATGTTCAAGAACTACAAGCTGTCAGACTACAGTAAATCTTTTAGCTATGAATAGCTGTGGTTTTTTTTTTTTGCCATTTGCAACTGTTTTTTTTCTCCTTAGTGAGTTTCAGACATGATGTCATGAGTGAAGCTTCCTATATTTTGGTGCTGATGGTTGCCAGGTTGTCATACACTTTGACAGACTTCTGCAGACTTGGGATATGTTATTTTGACACATTCCCCTAAAACACTAAGGTTGGTACTCACATAATCTGGAAGTGGAGAGTCATCTGAAGTGAGGGAACTTCTCAAGGACTGTGTGGCTTGCTCTAAAACTTTGTTGTGTTTTTTTGACAACAAGGCAAACAAACTGCAAAAGAAAATAAAAAGGATATTTTTATACAAACTGATAAATTGGTGTTTTGCTTTTATAAAGCAGGATTTCCACTTTAGAAGAGTTTCCTTGAAACTGATATTATAGAGGTACCTTTTCAAAATACACGCTTTAAGGGATGTTTCTTTGGAAATGTAACAGGTTTAGTTTGACAATAGAATATTTTTTGAAATAGTTCACAAAGCTGACATTTTATTTTGACATTCCAAAACACTATAGTAAGTAACCAATTCTGAAAAGCTGACAACAGATGTGACATGATGTTGATGCACAGCCAGGGCTAAGGAATCAGGCTGCTCAATCACATGCTCCCTTCCCTTTAGCTCCACTGCTTCCACCCTCTCATTAGTTCTCACACACTTTACCACCCATTTTCCATTATTCCATATTTTGATATTAATATATTAACACAGACATAATCAGCAGTGCTCCAAGTCTTAACAACTGGCACCAGGGATTAATGCTTGTTTCTCTAGTTAAAAGCCAACATTAGTTTGCATCTGCATTGGCCCAAGAAGTTCACTAGTGAAAAATGAAAATATTCCCAGCGGATCCCTTTAACTTTAAAAATTCTCCTGTTACCTACTGAAGAGACCATCTATTTCTATGATAATGTAGCCACACACAGGGATCAACAATCACCCACCATCTCTCTTTCTGTGCCTAAATGATAGTTAAATTGGCTGTTCTTGGTAGACCTTCAAGATCAAGATTACAAGGGAAGTGGGCAGTTTCATGGATCTAAACTGATAGCAAGGAAATTATAATGTTGGAATCCAAACAGTCTATCTTTCTAGACAAAGTTGTGCACCTCAGTCCCACACCAAGAGCATGGGCTACAATAGTTTTTATGGTGTGTGGAGAACTTATTTAGCAAGCAGAATCCCCAATGCTTCATACATTTTTCTGAGGTTGGTAACGATGCAGCATTGGTAGTCAACCACAGAACCTGCTCCTTCACTAACCCAAGGGAGCATCTAGGCTTATCCCTTGATGTCACACTGAACATCAGAGGCACTTGGAAGCAGAAAAAGGTACCAGTGCTTTCAACTGTTTCCAATGTCTATCAATAGATTAGGAGAGACCACATGTTCTTCCTAAGGGCTAGTGATGCATTCCAGTGTTCCAAAGGCCTCTGCAACCTCATGCAATGTTACAAAGAGAAGCTCCCACCAGTCTTTTCCAAGGAAAAAAAAGCAGTGGCTACTGCCAAACACATTTGCTCAGTAGTGATGTCTTGTTCCAGCCACTTTTTCCTTTTTAATTAATACATGAAGAGAAGAACCAGTTACAACACAGAATGAACAAAAAATACCTATGCATGTACAAATAGGTGTGAGCACAGTCCAAGCATGGGACAACTTTGGGTGCCGGGGTACAGAAAGTCCATTTTCCAAGCTCTGGAATATATGTGCACGTGCGTGCGCACACACACACTCTTGAAGACTGCAAATGGGTAACTTAGTGAAGGGAGAATGGCAGGTGTTTAACAGATATCCAGTTTAGGAAAGGGCTAAACAAATTCATTTAAAAGGTAGATGATTACATTTATATTTTGTGGTAATAGGATATTTAGATGGAAAAGATTTCACATAAGATAAAAACGTTAGTCTTTCTCGTATGAGAGAAGAAAAATCTTGCCTCCATTCAGTCCAGCAACTGTCACCAGTTATTACAGAAATGTATATTCTTTTTTTTACAGTATATTCAAGTTGTTATACACATGCAGATTCTCATAAAAACAGCAACAATGGATGCTATACAAATAGTTTAAAAATGAAAAGGCAGAAATAATATAAAAATATATAGAAAATAAATCTGTAAAGCCATGCTAAAATAAAATGGTAATGGGGCTAGTTGGACCTTTTCTTGGAAGGTGTTCCAACTATTGGATACCAGAGCTGACAAGGCCTACCATGGGTATTCACCTGCTGCCTTTTAGATGGCTGGGGGACTCAAAACCAGGCCTGCTAGGCAGTCCTCCACTAGGGGCTGTAATGTTCAAAACATGTACTTGAATAAAGTTTGGAATCAAAGTGGAAAGCAGTGAAGGTGGTACTTGTATCTATTCAATATGATCCAATCAACTTTGTTCAGAACTTGGTCAACCTCATTTGCAGCCAATTGAAGATTTTAGACAGTAGTACTGCAAACGTGCCACTTCAGCCTATATACAGCTATGTGCTGGTCTGACATGACCAATTTTTTCTTACATATCCAAGGAAAACAGCAGATGTTTCAATATGCTATGCTTTATTTCTTGGATTCAGGCTATACTCTATCAAGCCACACTCTTTGGAGTATTCTTGAGTATCCCCAGAGGGCTGAATTGTAGCTCTGAGATTGTACTTGAGTTCTTAGTTTATGGATTGTAGCTTCTCTTTCTTGTGGTCCATATATCACAAGGTATATGGCCCCCAAAGGCAGAGATTTTATTTAGCTCCATGCTCGCAGTAGTTTAAAATGGAGATCTTACATAAAAAGCAGGCCTAATGATATCCTCAAACCACAAATGCAATTCCCATATGTACTACTGTGAAATGTGCATAGCATTTTAGAGGCTTAGTACTGACATAATAATTTATAGACTATTCATTTAGACAAACCCTTCATCTCATTCAGCAGAGGCTGAATAAAGCAAGCCTACTTTTCTAGACAATTCATTCCAGAGATTTAGTAAACTCTTGATCAAAGATGGCAGGTCCATGGCCCATTTTTTTTGTTGCTTCAGAAGCTACTTAGGGGTTGCACAGACTGCCAAAAATGCCCCCAGCAGAAAAAACAAACAAACCAAAGCCAGTAGTAGCAAGAGATCTACTTCTGGCTTTGAAAAATTGGTTTTTTTTTAAATGTTAAAGAGTTGGGCTGTGATGTATTTAAATTGTATGCTGAGTTTCCGGCTTTCAGGACAGATAATTCAACATTTTTTGACATATAAAAGGCAGTTTAGGGGAGTCAGGCTGTAAAAACAGTCTGGGAGGTCACATAACCCTCAAGGTTGCATTTAATCCACCTCTGTTTGGGGACTGTAGGACTGTTTTAAGGGGGGGGGGGCTCAAGATAACTGGCAGGACATTATGAATGTTGACTCATTGTAGCTACATTTTTGCACAACAGTGAAAATAAAGAATACATTGCATTATAAACCACAATTACCACTCAACTGAAGCAGCTAACAACCCAATTATACAACAACAACAACAAACCAACTAAAGTAGTTAACAATATGACTACCATGAAAGCAATGGTAAAACAATAGGTTTACATAAGATAGACTACATGCAGTCTTAGTTATTTCTGGGAGGGCTAAACTACAATACCTGTCTTAGTATTTTTAGTGTGTCATAATTTAGGACAGTGCTACTCCCAAGTGATGGTCCCTGGACCAGTGATGGTCCTGAGCCATTGGCTGCCAATCCCTGGCAGGTTTACAGGAAAGAAACAATTGTAACCTATGGGCAAAAATTTAGTGCTAGTTCCTGGCACACTGGAAAAGTTCACAGCAGACAGTCTCAAAAGCATTGATTTAGAACACTTCTCAGTGATCATTCCTGAAGAGCAGCAACTGCACAGGGTTCTTGGTGTTCTATGTATTATGAGTCCAAAGTTATACCTGTTAAACATGACTTCCGACTTGGAAAAAAAAATTTAAACAATATCATCGGAGAACACTACTTTATGCAATAACAGCAGCAAGATTGATGGTAGCGGCAAACTGGAAAAATAAGGAAACACCTTTGATTGATGACTGGTTAATAAAGCTAAGAGAGATGCAAGAAAATGACAGATTAACGTATATTTTAAATAAAGCAAACATGGCAAAAATGGAGGAGGAGTGGCTCCCAATTCGGGAATTTTGGAAAAGAAGATGTAATATAAAGACGAATTGAAAATGGAAAATGAAAAACAAGGACAGTGTACTAAAGAAGAAAAGAAAAATAGTTAAGATAAAAATAGTCAGAAAGAAGGCAATGAACAAAAAACATAAGCTACAAGTTAAATAGAAAAGACTCTAGTTAAACTGGGCTGTAGAACAGATGAGGACGGAAAGGGAAAAATATATATGAAATTAATATCAAGATAGGAAGGAGATAAGGAAGAGAAAAATTTGAAATATCCCAGACAGAAGGTGAAGTGAAGGAAGTGGTAGGTTGGCTGAAGGAATGTGAGAACGTGAGAGGGTAAGACAAGATAGAAAGAAAGGAGAAGGTATGTGTGAGGGTATGAGGAAGTGTGAAGAAATGGAAGATATAAAAGATGAGGAAGGGAGAAAGAGAAGTAGAAGAAAGAAAGGAAGGAAGAAGTGGAAGAAGGGTGATAGGGATATGGGGTGGGTGGGGAGATTGCGATGGGAGGTGGATGGAAGGGAGTAAGGGAAGTGACTGAAAGGGTTGAATGTTTAAGACATTGTAAAGAAATATCCTTACAAATTATTATAAGAAAGGCCATTAGTAAGGTTTTGGAAATCAGTTATTAGATGCTAACTTAATACAGACCATTTGAAACTAACAGTGTTAAGTATAAGGTTAAGTTCATAAACCATCTCAGTGATTTATTATCAAGGAGCTCCTACAATACAGTTTATGTAGGTACAGTCATCCCTTCACATTCGCGGGGGTTAGGGGCAGACAACCCCCGTGAATGTGAAAAAAACGCAAATAAGAAATGAGCCTGCCGGCGAGCGGTTTTCCATCCCAGTCCCTTCCCAAGGCAGCAAGGAGCTTCCTGAGAAGCCCCTGGCTGCCTTGGGAAGGGAGTGGGGTGTAGTGCGAGCGCGCCAGCTGGTGCCCACCCCCCTTCCCAAGGCAGCGAGGAGCTTCCTAAGAAGCCCCTGGCTGCCTTGGGAAGGGAGTGGGGTGTAACGCAAGCACGCCAGCTGGTTCCCACCCCGCCTTCCCAGGGCAGCGAGGAGCTTCCTAAGAAGCCTCTGGCTGCCTTGGGAAGGGAGTGGGGTGTTGAGCAGCGGGGGTGGGGGCGCAGGCAGCTTTCTGCGAATGATAAAAAACGCGAATGTGAAAGGGCAACTGTATATATGTGCATCAGTATCAGAGATTGGAAACAACTGGTTACAGTTGCAAACTTATGATTAATTCTTTTTAAAAAAACAAACCGAAGGCTAACTTCATTCTTTTTGCAATCTAACTGCAACTTTGTGGTTACTTTTAAAGTTAGCAGCAGATGACCTCACTAAATGTTAGAAGAACAATGTCACATGGTTCTAGGTCGGCCTCATGCTGCTGCCTTGTAGCCTTCTGGATGCTCAAGTGATGACACTGTGGGGAGGAGAAAAGTAAGTTTTGTCTCACAGGCCAGTGGCTTATAGCATTCAGAATTTTTAAAAAGGTAACTAGAAGTAACTATTTTAGTTGCTTTGAATCAAAAATAAAATTCTATCTTTTAAGGTAACTAACTGCTGGTGTACCATGTTGTTTTAACAAATTACTTTTAAAAGCATTACTTTTAAAAGCTTTCTAAACTCTGGAGTGTATATACATGCATGCAGATAAATAAAAAGTGTAGCATCAGCAATTTTATCCCTTTCTAAATGAAAGCATGCAAAACCAGATCCATCAGGAGAACTGAAGCCAGCAGTACAGAACTGACCTGCAATAATAGTGAGGATTCTTTTTGTGGAATCTGCTGCTGCCTGATGCAAACCATTTAGTCATTTGATAATTAAAAGTGGAGGGAGAACCCTGGACAACACACACCCAAATCCCACATAAAACCTTTCTCAGATGTAAAAGGAAATATAATACATTACTCTACTGCAGCACTTCCAAGTTTATGGGATTACTCATCTCTGTCACTTGTTAAAGTTACTTTTGTTTTTCTCTGCCACTGGTTTTTTCTGTGGTTTATGTAGTAGGGTTCTTTTCTTTGTTGTTTAACTTGTTAAAAGTACAGATATAAAACCAAAAATTCAGAAGCAAAGTTTATTAGTTCACATAACAGCTAACTAGTCCCACTCACCCTCGTGTACCTTTTAAACTGCTGTGAGAGCACACACATGCTTATGCATACTGTACTTCTTAAACCACTGTGACAGCACTCATTCCCAAACACTGCATTCAAAGTTACATTAAAACTCACCTGAAATGCAATGAACTGAGTAAGGTTAAAGTGCAGCAGTGCCTTAAAACATGGTGGGCTGGATATGCTCTCATCTCGCCTTGTTTTATATAAAATTTTTGATGGAAACCTTTTTTTTTAAAAAACTTGATATCCTGCCTTTCTCTAAATTCAGGACCCAAGATGGTTTACAACATCACTTAAAATACAGCTAAAACAATACATATTACAAAAGTACAAAACAGTCCAATTAAAACATTAATTTGAAACACATTCAAAGCATACTAAAAAATACAGCAAACCCATTTTAAAGAGATTTTCTACCATGAACAATTATAAGCTGAAGGCCTTTTTAAATAGGAAGAGATTTGCCGCAGGCCAAAAGAAAGCAGAAAAGGGGTCAACTGAGCCTCCCCTGGGAAGGAGTACCGTAGCCTAGGAGCAGCCACCATGAAGGCTTTCTCGCCTGTCCTCCTGACATGAGCCTGTGAAGGTGGTGGGACCGAGAGCCTTTCTCTGGAAATCGCAAGACTCAGTAGGCTTCTTTAGGGAGACAGTCTTTTCAGATAGCTTGGATCTATCTGGTTACAGATGTAACCCTGTAACAAGGTGGCAAGGATTGTAACAAAGACATGTGGGATTCACCCATGGTAAGAATGAGCTGTGCACATTTGCAGTCACTGTCCTACCTATAGATTTGTGTGGCAGAAAAGAAACAGTTTGAATGTGGGCAGAGGCCTCTGTGGAATACACTTGTTCTTTGGTGATCTGATGCAGAACAAGCTGTTCCATCAGTTTTAGGATTTTGCCCATCTGTAATATGCTCTGATTATATATCTTGAAAAATAAAATAAGAGGAGACTATTGTGTGATCTGTTTTCCAGTGGGAACTAAACTTTAAAGTGTCAGGCCTTGAATTCTCACACTGAGATGATATTTCAATCAGTATTTGTTTTTAACACCATGTTTCATTCACATAGACTTCAGCAAAGGAATACTGGACAATTCGCACATTCAGCATCATTATCTAAAGCCTTTTATATATAGATGCATTCATGTGTAAGAGTTTTAATTCAACCACAAGAAGACTACTTTCCACATTACTAGTTAAGGCAGAAGAGTGGGACAAAATGTAGGTACATTGTTAAACCTTTTGCCCATAGCTATTGTTTCCTTAAACTGGGGGCACTGTTAGCATTTATTAGCACAGTTGTAATATGAGAGAGAGTATAATATGTATTAGGATAATATGGAAGCATAGAAGAAAAGGACTACTGTAATTTTATTCTATCGCATCAGCTTGCTGCTCCTGTTAAGAGGCAATATTTGGGTTGATTAAGAGTGAAAGAATCATAGAGTTGGAAGCAACTGCCAATTGGATCTGGTCCAACCCTAGCTATGCAGGAATTCCCAACTAAAGCACTCCCAGAAGATTATCATTCCACCTCCATTTTATGACGTCCAAAGAAGGAGAGCCTATCACCCTCTGAGCCAGTCTATTTACTGTTGAACAGCTCTTACCATCAGGAAGATGTTTAGATCCCCCCCCCTGTAATCTGAAACCATCGGTTCATGTCCAAGTCTCTGGAACTGCAAAAAACCAAGCTAGTTCCATCTTCTCCATGAAATCCATGCAGATATTTAAAGATCGCTATAGATCACCTCTCGATCTTCTCTGGTCCAAGCTAAATATACTTAGCCGCCTAAGCCATTTCTTATAAGGCTTGGGCTTCCAGACCTTTTATCGTCTTTGAAAATCAGAATGATTTTAAGGTAATGATGTTTAGTTTAAGATGATCACTAATCTAATAACTAGTGATGCAACCAGCATGACTCCAGTGGTAGGTAAGTGCTTCAGTCTAAATTGTAGGTTCATGTAGGGTTGTCCTACAAGTTATGACAAGTGGTCAATTTGGTAGGTGAAATCTTCTCTATCATTGCTTCTGCTGGCCTATGCTTGTCACAAAGATATTAAGCTAAAGGCCAAGGAGCCCTTCTAGGAGAAGAAAAACCCTCAACACATGGTCAGCCTACAGGGATCCCTCCTGATACTGTCAGTCACCAATCAAATCACCTCTCAGCTGCAATGCTTTGGCTTTCAACTATGCCTACCCACAGACCCAAACCATACTGGCTATTCTGTTCAAGGGCACAGTGGTGAAGAAATCCATGAGTCTGTGGAATGCAGGGCGCTCAGCCTGGGGCTCAAGTGTCCCTCACCCAGAGACCTTTGGGGGTAAAGAGTACTAGGATGACTCAATTAGTGGGGGCAGCAAGGGGAGATGACTATTAGATGCAAAGGTGCTAAAAAATGGCATACCTGCCCTTCTGGCAGCTGTTCAACAGGACTGCATTTCAAGTGGAAACTTACTGTAATATCAGTACTACTGTGTGTTTATTAGTGCTTTTAAAACCACAATATTATTTGTTGAGTCTATTCAGTTAAGAGAGTAGCTTTTATTTTGAGAATTAACATTAACCTTCACAAATGACTACATGTTGCTGTCATGTTGGCAATTCAAACACTCTTCAGTATAGTATGATTTCCTCCACCACCTCCTCCCCAATTTAATAAAGAGGTCAGAGTTTCATTTCATATTATGATGTTTAGTTTAAGGACCTCAGTGAACATACTTTACAATAATTCCTATATGCCTGAGCTCCAGTTCTTGCAATAAGTAATTACATGGAAATTGCATTGCTTGTTTCTGTGCCATGAAAAAAACCTAACTGCTTAAAGGGAGAAGGGAAACAGAAAATAATGAAACTTACTTCTCTGCAGAAAGTCTAGACTGAATAGACTTTTACATTAGGAATGAATTTTTCAATAGAGACTGCCAACCCACAAATACAATCTAGGACAACGCACAGATAATAGAATCCCTGGACTGGCACCAGTATTTGTTAAAATTTTAAAACATGCAAACTTGAATTAGTTTCAGTTTACAGAAATCCACTGTTATGATGCGGGGCGAGAGTGGGATGGGGAATCTTTATTTTTGTAGAGGTAAGAGTGCTATCAGTTAAAAAAAATATGAAAGCTGCCAGAAGATACTGCAAGGCTCATTTACAATCCCTGAACTAGGCTGAAGCTTTAGAATTTTTTTATTTATAAGAGGGGGGGAAAAAACCTACCCAACCTCCAGACATTCTATCACACTTGAGTATTACCAAATAATGTGTTTTACAAATTGAGGCAAATTTGAATCTCACTATGAAGAGGAAGAAGGCTGAGCTCATTCCACTCCACTTTCTCTCATGTTGGTGAATTGTTCACATCTGTTTCTATAGGGAAAGTAAAGCACTGCATTTCAATAATGTTGCCATTAAAGGAAACCGGCAGGGTGGTAAGCCAAATCAGGTAAGCCTTGGAGAAGTAAACAAAAACATTTTGAACCTGCTAGAGACCACCTAAAGGCTTCTTCTAAAATGCATCCAGAATGACTTTTTTGTTCATCATCCTCCACATTTCCATTTGATGCTCAAACTTGCTTTTTTAGCATGCTGAGGGGAAGCTGGTGACACAGGTTTATCTACTCTCCCCTGTTCTCTGTTTTACAAAACCTCTTGCAAAGAAGCTCCTTTTTACCAAGTCCTTTTATGGTTGTCCAGCCCCCTTTTTTCTCCTTGTTGTCTGTCTAGCTGGTTTTTTTTTTAGCAGCATTGGCATTGGGAGGATAGTGAAAGAGGGCTGGAGAAACACAGACTTTCAGTGTCAGGCTTCAGCAGCATTTCTACAGTAGACAATGCAATAAAGCTTGAGTTAGGAAAGAATGAGATTCTACTCTAGCCAATCCTACTGTAGCAGTGCATGCCTGCCTAAAGCAGGCAAGGTAAATAGCAGCGGCCTCCATATTCCCTTACTTAGCATGTGTGAACAGTTAACTGAGGTATGTGTCTTCCAAGAAGAAAGGAATTCAGATAAACAAGGCTAAGGCTCTGATAGTTGGTTTAAGAGAGCTATTCATACAACCGATCATCAAGAGGTAGCTGCTGTGGTCATAACAGACAGCACGACTGGTTTTGACAACATAAAGTCTTGCAACACTTTGCAGATCAACAGAATCAGGATGGTGTAAACATTCATGGAGTACAGCCGACCTGCACAATAAGCTTATTCCACAGTACATCTGTAAGCCTTCAAGGTGCCACCGGACTTTACTGGGGCTGCAACAAACTAACATCTTCAGGAAAATGAATATACAGTGGCTTGTCAATGAGAGATATGAATGAACAGCAAGTGAATGGACATAGACGAGGCTATTACAGGCTTGTCTACATGTTCGTTTTTAAAATACAAGAGTATCATATGCCACAGTAGCTGAGAATCCATTCATGTAGCAAATAGTAGGCAGCAATCAAGAATAGGATAGCTGCTGCATGTGGGCAATCTGAGAATATGAAGTCACGGCTAGTCATTGGCAGAACTAGTTTTGCATCCAAGACGTGAAAGAAGCTGGTGATAGTAAGTCTGCCAGGATGTCTTTTATCATGATATCCATTGAGAAAGCTAAAAGGCATCATATCCTTTAACACAGAAAATTATAGTGATGACTGTGATGTGAGGACATCACCTTGAATTATTCATTATTCTCAGTGCTGCCTCCCACTTATAGGAATTGCTCCTAAGGGAGACTTACTGGCCTCTGCCTAAGGTGAGATATTTTATGTCTTACCTGTTTGGGCTGGTCTCTGGGACTCAGGAAAGGGTGGGGAAATGCAACTGAATTAGATGAAATCTTATTGTCTTGCTTGTTCTTCCTTTCTGTTACCCACCTTGAGCCTTTAGGACGGGGAGGGCTACAAATCCAACTAGTACAGAAAAGGGAGAGTTTGCATACAATCATAACATCTGGCCTAATCAAAATAGCCAAAATTAGGAATACTTGGAAGTGAACAGACATATGGCCAGAACAGATGTACTCAGCACATTCTGGAAGTGGGGGTGGGGTGGGGAACACATTTAGAGAAAATACTCTATATTTGGCACTCAGACCTGAAGCTGTGAGTGTAGTAAAATAATTTTTGAAAATGTAGCCTCATAACTCGCCTCTGGCATGAACATGCTTGAATCAAAGAGAAAATTCTGAGAGAGTAAAATCTGTTCTGTATTAGGATGTCAGGTAATTAAAGTCATTTGATGGCATCTCTCCCTTTCTGGTAATACCTAGAGGGCACCGTGAGAGCAAATGTTAGTATACAGTCTGAGACATTTGCTTCATTACAGACTGAAGACTGCCCACTAAATAAAGGTAAGAAACTACAGTGCCATTGATAAAATGGTTCACGGTTGGGCAATATAATGCTTCAAATATTTATTGTAAATGTTTAAACGAAGACTTACTTAGATTTTCCTTGGGTTTTTTTCGGGCTATGAGGCTGTGTTCTGGAATAGTTTCTTTCTGACGTTTTGCCTGCATCTGTGGTTGGCATCTTCATTTTATTTATTTTTTTATTTTTATTTATACCCCCCTCCTCTTCAGCCACAAGGCTATCAGAGCAGCTTACAAATTGTTTTAAGCAACAGCAATTTTCACATCTACACTGCATTAAGCAGTTTCCAATGTGTGTTAGCTAATTGCCCCCACAAGCCGGGTACTCATTTTACCGACCTACGAAAGGATGGAAAGCTGAGTGAACCTTGGAGCCTTCAGAGAATGGTTGGGTAGGAGTGTATGTGGAGTTTATATGCTGTGAACCCCTGTTGGGGAGTATATGTAAATTTGTGTAATTGAATGGTTACTTTCTGGGTATAGAAATGCAAGGATCACTAGTGTCTGTTTGGCTAATGATTGGTTGATGGGCCATTATCTGCTGGAACTTCCCCTGCCCCTGGGTGGAATTCCTTTGAAAGTGTTGAGTTTTGATTCTATTGTTCTTCAAAACTGGAAGCCAGATTTTGTTTACTTTTAAGGTTTCTTCTTTCCTGTTGAAGTTGTCCAGGTGTTTGTGGATTTCAATAGCTTCTCTGTGCATTCTGACATGATAGTTGTTGGCCTGGTCCAGAATTTCTGTGTTTTTAAATAACATTTTGTGTCTAGGTTGTTTATCACATGTTCTGCTACTGCTGATTTTTCTGGCTGGCCTAGTCTCCAGTGTCTCTCATGTTCCTTGATTCGTGTTTTAACACTGCATTTAGTGGTCCCTATGTAAACTTGTCCACAGCTGCATGGTATGCAGTAAACTCCTGCAGCTATGAGAGGGTCTCTTTTGTCCTTCACTGAGCATAGCATTTCTTGGATTTTCTTGGTTGGTCTGTAGATTGTTTGGAGGTTGTGTTTCCTCATCAGTTTCCCTATTCTGTCTATGACTCCTTTGATGTATGGTAAAAATTCCTTCCCTTTCGGTGGCTGTTTTTCTTCTTGCTGTGTTTTTTTCTGAGTCTTGCTCTCTTGTGAAGTCTGATCTGGACTAACCATTAGCCTGTAGAGCCCAGTTTAGGTGCCTCAGTTCATCCTCCAGGTAGCTGGGTTTGCAGACAGTACAATGCTCTATACACACTGATTTTTGTGCTTCGCCTCAGGTGTTTATTACTCCAGACTTTTGTAGAGTCTTCCAAATGCACTATATTGTACTGTCTGTTCTCTTTTACGGGTCTGAAAGCCAAAGCTCAACACTTACAAAGGAATTCCACCCAGGGACGGGGGAGTTCCAGCAGATAATGGCCCATCAACCAACCATTAGCCAAACAGACACTAATGAGCCTTGCATTTCTATATCCAGAAACTAACCATTCAATTACACAAGTTTACATATACTCCCCAACAGGGGTTCACAGCATATAAACTCCACATACACTCCTACCCAACCATTCTCTGAAGATGCCAGCCACAGATGCAGGCAAAACTTCAGAAAGAAACTATTCCAGAACACAGCCTCACAGCCCGAAACAAACCCAAGGAAAATCTATGGTTGCCAGCCGTGAAAACATTTGACTTCACGAAAACTTACTTGCTGACATTTATGAAGAACTGGCATTTTTCCTCTGAAAATGCACCCTAGTCTGCTTTAATGTCTTTCCTGATACCTAAGTTCTGAGACAGAAAGGAAACCTGGCTGGAAGATATTTGCAAGGGGAAGTACTGGTGCAAGGGAAGAGGCTACAGCAAGTGATTTCACACTTCTGTTCCTTCCAAGTGCCTTCCTTGTATTTCTGTTTTGTCAGTAAATGTGGGTGTGGGAACTTGAAGTGTCAAGAGAATTTGTACCTCTGTCCTGAGATTCCATGTCCACAGCTGAGATACGTAATTTTGGACACTTAAATAGATTTAAACAGAGGCTGGATGGCCATCTGTCGGGTGTGCTTTGATTGTGTGTTCTTGCATGGCAGGGGGGTTGGACTGGATGGCCTTTGTGGTCTCTTCTAACTCTATGATTCTAGATACTGTACTTACTGTCCTTCTGTCAGTGGGCAATTTTATTTTTCTTTCCACAAGCTTTTGAGAACTGAAGGTTTTTGAAGAATGGTCAAAGGTGCTGCACTATTTTAACTGTACTTTTAAAAAACTGCTTTTGATCCTTTTAATTATTTAATTATATTATTTAATTATCTATCATTATAGACTATTTATTATACTATTCCTTTTTGCCTGAGAAAATAAAATTATTTCACATTACACAACACATTTTTTCCTCCTTCCCTTGACAATCAAGCTGGTTTTATTTATGTTTACTGTGTGGTCTCTGTGCCATTATATGCTTGCATAGCAGGAATACTGTTATTTCCATTCTGGATACTTTCCATCTTCTGGTCAAATTCTGTTGTGCAATTTTTTCCTTGCTGCCCCAAAATTCTGGCACCAGTCATAAAACATTAAAGAACATGTAAAGTGAGTGTAGCATGAATTTAAATGTACTGTTTTATTCAAGAAAACTATACTATGCTTTGTTCTTCATGGTAGACTTTTTAATGCACACTGCCATGGGCATTTTCACAAATTGGAAAGGCAATTCAGAAATGCTATTCATTAAAAAATATTTCTTTATCCCAATTACCTTTTTGGAATTTCTGCTTAATTAATGGACTCTTCCACACACTGGTGTAGCTTGCTATCATTGCCAATTCAATGGTTTCCCACTCTTACTTGAGACATTGTAATTTTTGGTTCTGCAACTAATAAGTCATTCGCCAAATCTGGAACAGAAAACTAGTCTCAACCTGACTAACAATATACCATTTCCTGAATAGGGAAGAATTTTTAAAGCTATTGCTAGCAAGCCATCCATGAGTCTCTAGTTTCCTGATTCCATCTCCCTGAGCAAGCAACAATCAGATTTTCTTTTTTTTTTAAGTTGACCAGGATAGGGAGAAAGTGTCTGCTTTAAAATTCAACCTAACACTCAGGGGTTGTCTGAACGACAAAAATACTCCTCACAGAATGGAAGGAGAAGATGACCTGTGTTAATGGCAATCCGTGTTATTTTGCTGTATTGTGAAGGGGGGGGGGGCAAAAATAGCAAAAACTCCTCAGAAAAAGCCTTTGTGGCTTTTCCCAGTGTTTTACTAAAACTCCAAGGGAAATGGGCACCTCAGAACATTAAGACAACCATGTGAATTGTTGCACGGTCTGGAGAGGGAAGAACGGACCTTCTGATTGGTTGGGGATGCGCAGGCGTGATCCTGCACTTTACCCTTTTGACAGGGCGAATGGCTCCCTCCCCCTCTTCCTGCTTCCTGTGGGTGCCCTTGGTGCTGGTGCTGTGGGGATCGGGGGAGGAAGGACAGCGCTTTCCTCCTCTTCCCCCTCCCTGTGGGTGCTCTCAGTGCTGGTGCCACAGGAATCAAGGAAGGGAGGATGCCCTCTCCCCCCCAATAGGTGCCCTCCCTGTTGTTGCAAAGCTTATGGGGGCCAAAAAGAACCCATTAAGAAAAATTGCAGCTGCTGCGATTTGACATTAGTGCAAAGCAATCCGTTTTTTTGGGGGGGGGCTCATATAGATAGGTACTCAAACTACTTATAATCACTGTTACTTTGTCAGTACGCTAAGAAAGAAATTAAACTGGGTACCTGCTGTTTCTCATCCCCCCCCCCCGCCTGCTAGTCCACTTTCTATGTTATATGCATGATGAGTCTCCAGAAGCTGAAAGGAAGTGGTGATGAACTGCTGACCCTGCCCCAGTTTCATACCTCACACCTGGATGTTCCCATTCAACATCCATATGTTTATCAAGGACACTTGCAAAGAAGAGGCCACTCATTAGCTGATTCTCACATTGACTGGTACCATGCAATCAGTGAAAGGTTAGGCTAACAAAACCATGTGATATAGTGGGCTGGGAATAAGGCTATGTTTCCCTTTGATTACCCATAAAGAAGCTAATATCTAATTCTTAATCATCAGAGGTAGCATCATCACACGCTTGAGTCTGCCTTACCCCATAGGTGACAGACAAGAGACTAGACTGAGAGAACAACTAGTATGATGACATCACTATCACTTGTTGATATAGCTAGACCTAGATGTTAAGGAAAAGGTGGATGAGAGGTGGAGCTGCCATTCTGAGTAGCAGTTGTGTATGTTCCATAGTATTCTAAAGCAGTGATGGACAACTGGGCAGAGGTTGGGGGCCAATATATCCCCCATGTCATCACACAGCCACCCCTTCTCCAACAGAGCCCAAAGAGCACTTTCCTTTTGGCAGTGTGTATACGTGTGCCTTCAAATTGCTTGTCAACCTATGGAGACTCCATGAATTTCACAGAGTTTTCTTAAGAAAGGAATACTCAGGGGTAGTTTACCATTGCCTTCTTCTGAGATATAACTTATACTACCTGGTATTCCTTAGTGGTCCCCTACCCACAGACCCTGCTTAGCTTTCAAGAGCAGAGATCTGTTGCCTTGAGAGTATTTAGGCCTCTACTGGAATTATCCTGGCCAAAATGGCATCCAGAAAGGATGTTGTGTCACTTCCGGTTGCCATTTTAGCCAGGGTATTATTGAAGAAGATATCAGGGTGTTGCAGGTGCATGTTTTAGCACACCTGGAGTGGTTTGGGGACAATTTGCAAGTGAAAATTGCTTGACAATCTCAACAAAATAGGTTTGGGGGATTGTTCAAGGGCCACAAAAGTGAGGCCCATGGCCACACTTTCCTGACCCCAGTTCTTGGTGGGGGCTTCAAGGGCCACAAAAGTGAGGCCCATGGCCATACTCTCCTGACCCCTGTTCTTAAGTAATGATCCCCAAACTGTATTTATTTGTAGCGTTTCAATACCAATTCATATAGTAAAGTCTACATATGGCTCACATTAAAATGCATTTACAGTATGATTTTAAAATAATATGTTCCAGGAAATCCAAAAATCTCATGGAAATTTACCTCATGTGGATGAGAAGATGAATGACAACAGACGAGCTTTCTTGAATGATAACTAATTCCCTGTGAAATTTTAATTGCACTCTAGGAATGTGTCTGACACGAATATATATATATATATATATATATATATATACTGTATATATATGGGAAAGGTTCTGTGAGGGGCCTTTTACACTACACAGTTATAACAGTAGGATTCCATTTTAACTGGCCTAGCAACATCCTGTGGAAACATGGGGTTTCCTATTTGGTAAGGCACTGGAGCTGTCTGGTCAAGAATTCCAAATACCTTTCCCTAAACTGCAACCCCAGGATTTCACAGAATGTTACTATGGATGTAAAGTAGAATCACAGTGCTATAACTGTGCACTATGAAAGGGTACCAAGTTAAGATCAATAAAATATTTGCCTATCTTGGGTAGGAAACACTTTCAAACCCTCTTGAAAATAGACTCCATATGATTTATTGTGGAACCAGGTAAGACCTGAAGATTGTACTGCAGGTATTAGAAGATATAAAGTGACTGTTAGTAAATAGCTAGTGTCAATTCAGAAAAAGGCCCCCCGCCACCCATTACTTCCCTTTAGCATGCAGAGACCAGTCACATAGAGCATGCAGCATGCAGTAAATGGAGAGCAGAGGTTAATAACCTGGAAGCATAGGATCTGAGAATGTGAGAACAAGTTAAAGACAACAGCTCCTCTCCATTGTCACTGAGGGTCGAGAAGCAATGCTGCAGCGTAGAGCAGTGGGAGTGGGGGAAATACAATTTGTCCAAGACATATACATATCTCCGCAAGTGGCGGCAGGTGTAACTGCAAGACAAGGATAAAGGGAGGAGAAAAAAAGAAAAAGAAAAGAAAAGAAAAAAGAAAGAGGAATTTTCCTTTAAGAAAGCTGCACCCAAACATGATCCAAACAAGTCAGTGGCAGATGTCAAAGGAGCAAAGCAGCAGTTTAAAAAGTTTTAAAAGTAGAAAGGGTGGATAGTCTGTACAACAACCCAAGATGATTTCATTAGTGACGCAAAGGAGGTTGCTGGCTTTGGCAGGGAGGATGTGTGTAAATACACAAGTGTTTGTGGATTTACTTTTTGGAGGGGAATTTCAAGCCTCCCTTTCATGCAACTTGAAGACAAATGTTCTTGTGCCAAGACGTAATATAAAATGTTATGGGAACAGGCACACAGCTTGTGTGGTTTTATACAAGCTGCCATCTTCAACTGGAGGAATGAAAACACTCATTGCTAACTTACAGCTTTAAGGGTCTCCCAGCAGCCTTTAGGAAGCTAGCAGTGAACAATAACCCAGTTGGCCACAGTGGTTAGAAAGTTATGAGCTGATTAGTCCTACAGTCCATGAATCATGAGGGTATTAAATGCAAGTTCTGATCCTCCCCCCCCCCCCCAGTGTGCATCCATTTCTGTGTTCATGCTGCACAAACAGAATTTTCTTGGGAAATATCATTTAGACCCTTTGTTCTACTGCAATTGACCCCCCACCTAATCAGTTTCCAGTACAGGTATACCTCAATTAACAAAGTAAATATGTTCCTGAGCATTACTTCTTTAACAGAAAATTTGGTACCAGAGATAAAAATAACATGAAAAGAACAGGGATAGATACCAGAACCACAAAACAGAAGAGCAGTTCAACATATTTTAACAAACTTTTTAATCCAAAACTAACAATATGCATATGGGAAATGAAACCATCAGGTCAAGCAAGCCTTGTGTAAGTAAACAAAACTATTCTGAACCTTCTAGGGACAATTTGAGAGCTTCTTCCAAAATGTATCCAGGGATGACATTTCCTTCACCAGCCTCCAATTTTTCTTAAGATTTCCATTTTGGTGGCCAAACATATAGATCTATGCTTCTTTAACATGCTATGGGGAGCTGGTGAGGGAAGCTTATATGTTTTGCATACTCAATAAGGGATTTCGGAGACAGCTGCTATTCACCTTGCCTTTTGTAGGCAGGCACTCAGCTTCAGCAGGATGGACTAGAGTAGAATCCCATTCTTATCCAGTTCACGCTTTATTACAGCATTTACTGGAAACACACTTCTGCAATGCAACACTTAAACTATGTTTTTCCATCCCTCCTTCACCATCCTCTCAATCCTGATGCTTTAAAAAAAAGCTTCATCATAGACACAGGGCTAGGAGGAAAAGTGGGGCTGGATCGGTGTAAAATGCCACATTGATACTTACCATGAATGTACATTCTGGGATTGGTAAAGACTTAGTAGAATCATAGAATTGGAAGAGACTACAAGGGCCATCTAGGTGAATCCCCTGTCTTGCAGGAATGCACAATCAAAGCACTCCCAACACATGGCCATCCAGCCTCTGTTTAAAAACATCCGGAGGAGGAGACTCTGAGGCAGTGTATTCCACTGTTGAACAGCTCTTACTATCAGGAAGTTCTTCCTAATGCTTAGGTGGAATCTCTTTTCCTGTAGTTTGAGGCCGTGTCCTAGTCTCTGGAGCAGGAGAAACAAGCTTGTTCCATCCTCAGTATGACATCCCTTCGAATATTTAAACATGGCTGTCATGTCACCTCTCAACCTTCTTTTCTCCAGACTAAACATACCCAGCTCCCTAAGCTGCTCCTCATAGGGCATGGCTTCTAGACCTCCCACCATTTTGGTCGCCCTCCTCTGGACACGTTCCAGCTTCTCAATAGCCTCCCTGAATTGTGGTGCCTAGAACTGGACACAGTATTCCAGGCAAGGTCTGACCAAAGCAGAATAAAATGGTACTATTACATCCCTCCATCTAGCCACTATACTCCAATTGATGCAGTACAGAATCACATTGGCTTTTTTAGCTGCCACATCACACTGTTGATTCATGTTCAACTTGTGGTCTGCTAAGACTCCTAGATCCCTTTCACGTGTACTATTGTCAAGCCAAGTGTCACCCTCTTATATCTGTGCATGTCATGTTTTTCTGCCTAAATGTAGTATTTATTTTATTTAAATAACATAAATTGTACCTTACATTTCTTCCTGTTGAAATTAATTTTGTTAGTTTTGGCCCAGCTCTCCAATCTGTTAAGGTCCTGTAAACAGGAGCTTCTTTGTCAGAGACTTTGTTAACAGAGGTATACCTGTATTTGTCTCACTTAAGTGGAAGCAAGAAACAGAACTCAGGGCAGGCTTATGTTGACAGGGCCTGCTTCCTTCTCCATGGCTCCCATTCCTTTTTATGGGACACAGTTGAGGATCCTGCCTCTCACTCCTGTCTTTGGGAACACCAGAGATAAATTCAGCTACAATGGTGTCCCCAACTACAACCCCTTACTTTCATAAAGGAGAACAGTCATTCCTCCTATTGATAAAACAAAAGTGCTGTGCTTGGCAGAAAGCACTGCTGCACAGAAGGATACCAATGAAGAACTGGGTTAGGAATGTGACTGAGACCTCTCTCTCTCTGTCTCTTCTGTCTCATCTATCTGTCTCTTTCTCACACACACATACACACCAGCTAGTATTAAAGTCATTGGGACAAAGCTATAGGCGGTATTTTATTGTTTGGACTTGAGATTTACACTTCTTTCCTCGTCATCCAATCTTATGTTTTTATAGATGTAATCAGTGAAATGTTGAAACTAGTACCGTACCTAGTTGAAACTAGTGATCTTAAGTAGAAACATATGAGTTTTCACAGAAAATACCATCTTCGTACTCTATGTTCTCCCAGAACAAAAAAGTAGCTGGTTTTGTATGTCAGGTTCAGCATGTGATTGTGTTTTCTGCAAGGTCCTCTTTTTCTTTAAAAAGAAACACCCCAAAACCAAACACCCAGCCAATCACTTTGGTTTTTTGAAAGAAAATATGTACAGTACATAATATCTGCATTTTATTAAAAATCAATGAAAAGGAAGTTATTAAAGCAAAACTAATGCATACTCTTGGAGACATTTTCTACTTCTTAACCCCAACCGTGATAAACAGATTTTCTCTCCTTGTGAGTGGGGCAAGAACACTACAACAGATTTTCCTCTTGCGAACAGTCAACTTAATTTCTACTATGTGGCAGTAAAGTACTGAAATGTTTGATATCACCATTTTAAAAGTTAGCATTTGGAATGTCTGGGTAACTGGAGCCTGGGAAATCAATAAGTGTGGTTTGGAGTTTTCCTATTGAAAACAGTTGTTTTTACTTAAGGATGAAACTCAACCATTTTGGAAGATAATGAAACTAATAAAACATCTACAATGCCTTCTGAGTGTATTTTTTTCAGAGTTATGGGCTGCATAAATCTGAAGAGTTATTAGAAAATAAAATATTATCATCTGTTCTATTTTGCCAAAGAAATACTTTTTAAAAAACACTTTATTGCTCTTGAACTCCTGCTCTGTAAGATGCAAAATAAGATCCAAGAGCTTCTGCAGCCAAACGAATGTGAAAATAATATCTTCTGAGAACAAACAATTTCAGAATGATATTAGGAATTCTATTTCAGATATGAAATAACTGCAGAAAACTACTTATAAAGATTATATATCTGATGCATACTAGTTATTAATTTAGAGCAGAAGTGCCACCATTAAGATCCACACATTCAACCCTTCTCATTTCCATCTTCTGATCTCCAAAAGCAGTGGCGATTCTGAATGAGTATATGATGTCTCTGGATCCAGACATTTCTCAGGAAATTCAGATGTTGCTGGTAGTCAGGAATGGTTTTTGATAGTCTTGATAGGTTCTTGATAGGTTTAGCATATCCTACTATAATTAAACTTTGCCCTGGTTGTTCATACCCTAGTTACACCCAGTTTTGCTTGCTGCAATGCTCTGTGATTTAAAGAGTGCAGAAATTGCAAGTAGTTTAAAAGATGACTGCCAGAATGATTGCCAGAACAACACATGGCAGTATACGCCATGTGTATATATGTGCTGTAACCAGAAAGAATTACATATCTGAGTGATTCCCATTGTTCTTAAGGACTGTCAACATATCTACTATGCCGACAATTTGTTGTAATTTGCAAGTGGTGCAAAAGTAGTAGAGAAACATACTACATTTGGCTTATTTTTGTTATACTATCCATTAAATTGTAATGCCTGTTGGTTATGCAATAAAAATTATTGACTGTCTGACCATCAGAATGCTGACTGGAGTCTGGAGCATCTTATATGAACTTCACTGGTTGTCTCACTGTTTCTCAGCTCAGGTTAATGTGCTGGTGCTATGTGTAATTTTCAAAGCCATAAATATTCTAAAACTGAGTAACTCAAGAATTGCATCCTCTCACATGAACTTGCCCAGATTGGCCTCAAGGTCCTATCCTATCATTCTGTCACCATTCAAGATTCAGATGATCCATGTGTGGCACTGGGCCCACTTAAAAATGACACCTAAATGCTAAAACACTTCCTCTCACCCAATGAAATGTTCTAGGTTCTCTCTTCTCCCAGATTCAGGAAAGGTTAAAATCTCTTTGCGCAAAGGAGTACCAAATTTACATCCTTTGCTGTAAATTGGGTATATTCTGATGATGCTGACATCTTGTTATTAAGTGTGTGTTGTTATTTTCGGCTGCTCCTAGGCTATAGAACTTCCTCCGCTAGCCCCCTCACTGTTCTCTTTTTGTAGACAGGCAAAGGCATTTTTATTTAAATAGGCCTTAAGCCTTTAACTGCTTCTGGTAGGAAGAGCTATGGGTGTGCGGTGTGTTAATGTCTGAAAATACTTGTTTTAATTAATTGGTTTGATTATTTAATACTTTTTAAACTTTTCTTTCTCATAGTGTTTTAGCAATTTTGTTTTAACTTATATCATAAGCCACCTTATTCTGGGAGAAAGACAGGGTATAAATCAAATAAATAAATAAATTTTGCTTTGTGAGGCATGCTTGACATAAAAAAGCAAGAGACAAAAGTTAACAATATTGACAGGGAGGCCATTAATCCTCAATAGAATGCCTCCTTGAAATAACAAAGGATGGCCCATGTTCTTATTCCCTATGGCGAGATTAAAATCCAGATGCTGATGTTAGGCATTTGTTTACTTTTTAGTTTTCTTATATTTCAGCTAGTAGTCCTTCCTGAATCTTTGTAAAGAAGAGCCAGAAAGATAGAAATAAAAGCTGTTAGTCACTCTGAGGAGCTCATTGGAGATGGTGGTGGGACAGAAAGAGTTCAACAACTATTTACCATGATGGGTGGCTATTTTGTTACTTAAAAACAACTTACCCTTGCTGGGTAATGAGATGTGACTAATGCCCTCAAATATGTTTGTTTTTTGTTTTTTTAATTAGGTCTGCTTTGATTATCACATTTCCCACAGAGTGATTAATCTAACTGATTCTTTTCACCAAGTACCTCAGTTGCCTAACTGGTGCTTGTATCAGCTACCTAATCAGTGTTCTTGTAATAAAAAGTGCACCCACATCTCATTTCAAACAATAAGAAATGAGCTCTGTTTCTTCAGGGTTCTCTGTGTTTGGAGTGATCCTGAGTTGTGTATTGTACTAAATTTTTAGTTTCAGCAGAACTCCTATAATTTTTGCTCTCAATGATTATTAATAAATCAATTTTCAAAACCAACCTGCTATGTTTAAAAGTTTTCAGAGGGTATGCTTATTGAGTAGGCTGACAGTATACTTTAAAGGCACTATTTATTTATTTATTTATTGGGTTTATAACCCACCTTTTTTCAAGATGGGATTCAAGGCAGCTTACAATAATTAAAAAAATACAACTAAAACATTAATTAGAAGTTTAAAAAGAATTGAATATTACCATTATTAAAAACATAATTATAACACAATGTAGTAAAAACATAGTTTCAATAAAAAATTAAAAACATTAAAAACAACAGCTTACCAATTACACCCCCCACACACATAAACCATAATTAAAATTCACATTTCAAAAGCATGCCTAAATAAGAATGTTTTTACCTGCTGGCACAAAAAGAGCAGGGATGGGGCCAACCAGACCTCTCATGCAAGGGAGTACCACAATCTGGGAGATGCCACAGAGTTAGAAATGACCAGATATGAGTTCACTTGCATCAACATCTCAAGGGATCAACAGAGAAAGGGGAGAATGGCTGCTTAAATCAGTCCTGTGCTGCTTTTCCTCACTTCAACACTATGTTTGAGAAGGGGCCCAGGATCTCCTTCTCAGTATTACAGAAGTTGGAATCACATGCATGGGAGAGGTGGGGATAGGAGAAACCACTCTATGAATTGACAGTGTTCGCTGGGAACTTCCATCAAGAGTTAAGTTCCTACCAGGCCACTCCATATGGTGCTATACACAGCACAACTGGGACATAATGAACTTAGAGCCTCATGTAAATATTATGTGCTCAACAATGTTTGTTCACAAGAATGAGAGGTCTTGGAAAGAGCTATGCATGTCCTTCGAGGATGTTTCAGGGTTATCAAGTACTCGTTTGTGAAAAATGAGATTAAAAGATATTTGTAAAGCAACAGCAAATGAAAGTAGTAAAAAGTGTATCATAACTTTTCTTAGACAGCTATTTCTACAGGTTGTATGAAATGTAAAGTACATCTGACGCCAGTTAAGTACTTTAAACTTTATAATTCATTAATTTCAGCAGGATGCCAAAATATCATCCCAAATTTATGATGGTGCAGAGCTTTAAAGCCTCTCCCTAGTCAAAATTTTTGACTGAGAAGGAAGGACCATGTCATGGTTCACCTCAGGATAGCATCTCATATTGAAGCAGCTGGCCAACCCAGATTTAAACCATTTAGGATTTACTCAACACAACTGTACAGTGAGCTTAATTTCCAAGTTTATAGTTGGGATTTATCCTGAAGGCAAAGAGGTTTATAGAGAATGGCTCCTTCCTAAGGTATTACAGTGCGACTGGAGGCAACCAGAATAATGTTATTACTGTACTTCTTCCAATTCCAGTGTCAGATTACTTTCACACAGGACCTCTTTGGCTGAACATTGCTGAAGTAGTACTCTTCTATAATCAGTTCTAAGTACAATTATAATTATACATCTGGATAACTCTTACTAGAGTGCTACATTAAGTTAACATTCTGCAATGCTCATCCAGAAGGAAGAAGAATAAATGGAATTTGTAATCTAGGACTGCAGCATTGCAATTAAATCCTAACAGTTTTTATTGAGAAGTCAGTCCCATTCTTGGATCTAACTGACTAGATGTCAGAGACAGTGGAAGCAAGAAAACATCAAGGTTATAGGTGTAAATGCTCCAAAAAAAGCAACCAAAATGTATGACAACTAGGAGGACCACTGCCAAGAAATTCCTCCAACCACTGCTCACATCTCATATTTAGTGTATCAATTCTATTTTGCCAGGACAAGCTAGAACTCCAAATCTATTATAAGTAAAAAAAATAAAAATAAACAATGAAGTTTAAAAAATGGCACAAATTGTTGTTGAAAAAAGAGAGGACAGAATGCAACACTGTACTGCAACTAGCTAGCAACCTGGACTAGCAATGGCATGGGGACGAACTGAAGCATAGACTTCTGCACAACTACAGGTTTCTCACTGGTGGATTGACTCAGTCAAGAAAGCCACAGCAGTGAATTATGAAGACCTGAGCAGGGCTATTTATAACAGTCTCTTGCAGGGGTGTAGCTATGAGAGGGGGGCATGAGAGCATTACATCCCATAAGAATTCTGCCCCTCAAATGACATTTTTTCCAGTCCCCAAATTTCTAGCATAGCAGTAATTTAAAACATCAGTTGAGCATTTAGAATCATAGAGTTGGAAGAAACCACGAGGGCCCTCCAGTCCAACCCCCCCGCTGCCTTGCAGGAACATACAATCAAAGAATTCTTGACAGATGGGCATCCAGCCTATGTTTAAAAACCTTCAAAGAAGAAGAATCTACCACACTCTGAGGCAGAGCATTCCACTGTTTTACAGCTCTTACTGTCAGGAAGTTCTTCCTAATGTTTAGGTAGAATCTCTTTTCCTGTAGTTTGAGTCCATTGCTCTGTGTCCTAGCCTCTGGAGCAGCAGAAAACAAGCTTGCTCCATCCTCAATATGACAAAGTATAGCATTTAGAAATAGTGTGGCACAAACAACAATGCAAGCACACGTTGGTTTGAACTACATACAGGCTGCCTGCAGGGGATCCATTCCCAGACTTACCAGCAGTACTTGAAACTGCAGATAATAGCGAATTCCATAGAATTGTGCTGGAGGACCTAGGAAATTCCTGGAGAGGCTGCCTCTCTAGGCATCTCCAGCATGACCCTATGACAGATGTTACCACAGAGTAGCACTGGAGAACCTAGGAAATGCCTAGAGAGATATTTTTCGGACAATGGATAATTGGTAATGTTCCTGTGCATACGGGGAGTGACTTGTATTTAAGTAGAAATGGTGTGTGTGGCTAGATAAAGCTAAGGAGGAAGTCCATGGGTCAGATCTCCTTTTTGTCAGAAGCTCTCTAGGTGGCCTGGGGCAAGCTACTCTCATACCTTCAGCCCAGCCCCACCTACAGTGTGGGTGAAAATAGGTGACAGTTATCTTGCATTGCTGTCAGGATCACAATTAGACAATGCATACAGAATGGACTGAATGCCTGAAAGTACTATATGTTGAGCATTATTTTTATTAAATGAATCTAAAATACTGCCTTTCTCTAGTTAACATGGTGGGGGGTGGAGGGGGAAGAGAATGAAGACTGTTCTATACTGACAAAGCAGTAAGGCGTTGATTTGAAAGTCTTCAGTACATACATGCCATGTGCTCGCTCAGGGAAATTCTCTTAATTTAAGAACCAGAACACATACTTCTATTATGCCTGATTATGACCAAAATACTGTATTTGGCATCATCAGAACCATCCAACTCCACATGGTTTGTTGTGCAACATATTTTTGATCTCAACTGCCTGTCTTCAAAATGTAGTCATCTAGCAGACGTGCAACCTAACTTTTCTATATATAAAAAAACAGTAATGAAAAGTATAGGTTAATGTACTTAATGTGCAGATTGCTTTGAAACTGTACACGTATGTTGGTGTTGATCAGATTTTCAATTGACCATATATTGTAGTAACTGAAATTTGGAGAGTAAACCACTGTGAAAATGAGTTGCAGTTAAGAAAAAAACAAACACCATAGCTTATGCTGAAGCAAGATGGCTGTGGCATACTGATTTTTTTCACCCTGAAGCCAGTCCCTCAACAGGATAAAAAAACAATATTTTCCAGACATTATGAAAAAGGTTTACATCCTTTCAACACAAACCCCCAGATTCTGTAAATTTAGCATTAGGTATGCTTGCAGAAAATGTGGGGTGAGTCCCTCCTGAATCTTTGTTTGCGAAGAAAAGCCAGAGAGAGAGATGAAAACATGGAGCATGCAGCATAGCCTACTGAAGGAAAATTCCAGGTATGTAAGGGCAGAAAGGTACAAATTATAAAGTGATTCACTTTTGTGCCATGCTGCACTCTGAACATTGTTATCCATACCCAGACTTTTTGACTTTCCACACTGTGGGCAATAACATGCTTTCAGTGCCCTCCCCTTCAGAATTCCTACGCTACCCTTTTGGAAAAACCATCACAATATTTTCTGAAACCCCCCCATCCCCACTTGCATGTAGGTTAGTACACCCCATCCAACATTTCACAGGTAAAAGCTGGGTCATGCGTGGCCAAGCAACATTAGAGTGTGGTCAAGATAGCAAAGGTTATAAATGAGGAAGAACATACAAGCTAGGAGAGGCTGCAGCAGTTTGCTTTTGTCTGAGTTTAAAGGAGAGGGCAAGATTCCACCCCTTTTCTCCCTTCCCCCCGTCCCGTTGAGTTAATGGAGTGCAAACTACATTTGTATTTTGAATTCAATTTGCACCAATGGAAGCAAGCTGAGAACAAAGGGGAAAAGTGAGAGAAGGAGAGAGAAACTGGGATATATTAAAAGCAGCTGGAAATGTTGGACAACAGAAGATTAACTGGACTATCCCTGCCAAATCAGGACAGTTGGAGGGTATGTTCTCTTAATTTGAGAATCACAACACACACCTCTATTAAGCTTGATTATGACCAAAATACTATATTTGGCATCATCAGAAGTGTCCAGCTCCACATGGTTTGCTGTGCAATATATACTTCACATGATGAGTTCTGAACTGCATGTTCTGCATGAACTTTCATGTTCTTTCATGCAAATGTGGCAAAGGAACTGTAGCTCTGTGCTAGATCACATATTTTACATAGGCTCCTTGTATTGATGCTTGAAACTACCTAAAGTAGCAGGGTTTAATAACAATTTGAGAGAGACCTTGGAGAACTTCTACCAGCCACAGTAAGGAAGATGGAGCAACTGCCTGATTCAGTATCAGGAGGTTTCATATATTTAACTGATAGTAATTATAATTAACAACCACATTTTTGTTATTTTCATTCCTTCTCAAAGCAGGCCAGGGAAGGGTACATGAATCTTCCAACTTATATTCACCACAGTATCAGAGCAAAGCCCTGATACTGCTTACAAAATTACCAGTAGATGGTTATGGCTGAGGGAAGATTTGAACGCAATGTCAATTTCAACATCTCACCTATTTTCTCCCAGAGATAGGAAAGTCCATGCAAAAGTTACATTTACACTAAAAAAAGAATGATGATAATTATATTTACCCTGAAAAGGAGATGTTTCATACTCTTACATAATTCTAAATTGCTGTTTAAATTTATGTTGCACATTTAAAAACTTTCCAGAATAAAGACAAAAAAATCACACCTGTAATTTTATTCACACACACATGCACCCAGTCCTTGTTTTGAACTTGGGGGAAAAGGAAACAGCTATATTAATTTTTGAAAGTCTACTCCTCACTTACCTACACCATGTAAGGGAATATATGAAGTGAAAAATAAATACATATACATAGGAAAGATGCAGGGGGAAAAGTATCTTGGATGGCAAAAAAGAGGAAGAAATACGAGATCAGAATTAATAGAGAAGCTGGGATAAATTCCACTCCAATGCTCCAACCACCAGAAAGTGGTTATGAACTAAGATAGGTCAAACTCTCAGCCGCCATAAAAGAGACAACACTCCTACAAAGAACAATCAGAATCCTCAATCAACAATGATCCAACCCCTTCCCTACTATCAATATAATGCTTGTAGAACTCCAAAAAAGAGGAATTAATATGTAGATAACTGCTGTGTGATCAAGTGGGTAAAGAAAAGACAATGGTAATATCAGCAAAATGGAAGTGTGCATACAAGAAGACAAAGTGTTTGACCTCCCCTTTTGAAGCTCAAGCCACAGCTTCTACACTTCCAAAAACTGAGGGGGGGGGGAGGAGGAGGCAGCCCCTTAAATGTAAGAGGCGATAGGCAGGATGGTATTGAGGAGAGCAAGCAAGGAAAAACTGTAACCAAAACCAAGTCTTCAGCAGTTGGATAAAACAGCTACTGGGGAGTGAAGATCAAAAGCAGTGGGCAAAAGACAACATTCAGAAAGAGCAAACAAAGACTAGCTGACAAACAATCAAGAATTAAGCATCTGATCATCTGCAATAAAACTCACTGGAAGGGGAGCTGAAAATTGCACTCAGGTAGCAGCCATAAGCTTCCTCCTCCTGTTCCTCTTTCCTTCCTTCCCTCCTGCTTTTGTTGCTGTCTGTTGTGCTTAATTTGCAACCTCGCTCCTGCTGCTGGCCACCATCCTGGTGAGAATGGCAGGGAAAGCAGCAAAGGGGAGAGGAAACGATTTAGCAAATGGGAATGCTATTCTCCATACACTGAGGGGGAGTCCACATGACACAAATAATCCAGTTTGAAACTGGATTATTTGCATAGCTCCTTCCTATTGGAATCCTGGGGTTTGTATTTTTACAAGGTCTTTAGGCTTCTCTAACAAAGAGTGCTGGTGCCTTACCAAACTACAAATCCCAGGATTCCATAGGAAGGAGGTATGCAAATAATTCAGTTTCAAACTGGATTATTTCACTAGTATGGATGCCCCCCTCAGATACATTTGGAAGGAAAAGATATTTTATAGTCAACACATTGCTTCCGATCTCTAGTCTCTGCATCTACAAATAGTTTTAGAATCTTTCACTACATGTGCTATTTTTCCTGCCATCTGCTTTTTCTAGCCCTTTTCTCTTACAAATGGCAAAGGGAAAACCATTTTTAGGTTGAGGCAGAGAATTGCAACTCCTTAGCACAACAATGGCAGCAACAGCAATGCTGCCTCACAGGGATTGTCTACACTGGTGGGAAACCCTGTACCTACCTCATAGCCGCGGTGGATTTCTTTTATCCCTCTCTCTCTCTCTCTCTCTCTCTCTCTGGCTTTTCTTCGCAAACGAAGATTCAGGAAGGACACATCCCGCGCTTTCTGCAAGCGCGCTGATGACTAAAAAGGCCAATCCGAGATAAACAAGTCCGGTTGCAAAAAGCACAGCAGAAGGTCTCCTTGGGTGATGTTTTTGGGTTGTGATTCTTTCTGCGTTGTCGTTTCTCTTCAAGACTTGTTCGGTGTGAGTTCTCAAAAAAGGCTGCAGCATTGTGGATAGTGTGTCTCCATTATCCACAGTGGCCCCATATACGCCACAAGCACTGGGGCTTGTCTGATTGAGTTGGAGTAAAAGGGTGGCCCTACGCTGATCACATATCCTATACGTCATATTATTAGTGGCCACGCAGCCGGGGCTGCTCCGTTTTTTTCTGTTCACTTCTGCACGTGAATAAGCAAATATAAGAAGAGATATGTCCAGATATGCACACAATTGGAAAAAAAAAGCACCAGAATGGAGTCCTGTGCATCCGAAGTCCCGCCCCAGCTTTGCTTCAAAGCTAATCCTTGGCCACCATATGGCCAAAAACCCAGGTCTCCCCCTCACATGCATAGCAAGCCATGAATCTTACAGATCTGGGTTTTCCTGCAGAGACCCCAGCAAAAATGGGTACCATATATTCCGGTGTATAGGATGACTGGGCGTATAAGACCCTCCCCAATTTTTAAGTAAAAATATAGACTTTAGGGTATATTCGCCATATAAGACGACCCCCCCATCACCCACCCTCCACGAAGCCGCGATGCGGCTCCCCATCGCAGCTTTGGGGAGGGCGGGTGGTGGTTGGAAAGCTTCCCCCCTCCAGCCAGCCACCCTTCTTGAAGCCTTTCCGAAGCTTGCTGAGGAATCACAGGGGATGGCTGCCTGGCTGGGAAGAGGCTCAGCCACCTCCCGGGGTTCCCCAACCCTGAAGGAGGCTGGCCAGCGTCCTTGCAAGTTGAGGAATCACGGGGGATGGGTGGCCAGCTGGGGAGAGGTTCAACCTCCTCCCGCGATTCCCCAACCCACGAGGAGGCTAGGCAGCCTCCTCGTGAGTACAGGAATCGCGGGATGGCCAACCAACTGGGGAGGGGTTCAACCTCCTCCCGTGATTCTGCCCAGCCTCCTCGAGAGGAGGGGAATTGCGGGATGGCCAGCCAGCTGGGGAGGGGTTCACCCTCCTCCCATGATTCCCCAACCCACGAGGAGGCTGCGCAGCCTCCTCGTGAGTAGGGGAATCATGGGATGGCCAGCCAGCTAGGGAGGGGTTCACCCTCCTCCCACGATTCCCCAACCCACGAGGAGGGCGCCAAGTCAAACCTGGCATTTTCGCCTCTTTTCCCCACCTTCCTTGAAGATGGGGGAAAGGGGCAAATCTAGCGGTTTGGCTTGGCGGCCCCACTTTCCCTGCCTTGGCCCCCTTTGGAAGGGAGCCCAGACGGAGCGAACGGGGACGCCGAGCCAAACTCGGCATTTTCGCCCCTTTTCCCCACCTTCCTTGAAGATGGGGGAAAGGGGAGAATCTAGCGGTTTGCCTCGGCCGCTGAACACACAGGCGATCGAGCGGCGGCCTCGGCAAACCGCAACATTTGCACCCCTCCTCTGTCTTCCGTTGCTCCCCAAAGGGGGAGAAGGCAGAGGAGGGGGCGAGAATGAACTGCTAAACACTTTGCTTCACCCCCATGCCGCCTCTTCGCTCCATTTGCGAAAGTTGCGAAGAGGCAGGAGATAGGTAGGCGGGCAAAGCAAAGTATATCCGGCGTATAAGACGACTCTCAATTCTGGAGGGTATTTTTGAGCGCTCAAAAGTCGTCTTATACGCCGGAATATATGGTATTGTTGAAAGTGTGTGTCAACTGTACCATGAATACTGGCTGACTGCGTTTTTCTGCCCATGTAGACATCCCCACAGTTAGAGGTCATTTTAGCAACAGCAGCGTACAGTTCAGTTATCTTGAGTGATCACAGTTTGAATTCTCTTTTTCTGCTCAAAGACATCCAACTGATACAGCTTTCCTTGGACTCTCTTTCTCAGTCATCTCCTAAGGAGTTAATCTTCATGTCTCAATATTATTGTCATTATTCCTTTAGATGACAATGATAATGAGAGCCAGCATCGTGTAGTGACTTGAGCATTGGACTACGACTCTAGAGACCAGGGTTTGAATCCCCCCTCAGCCATGGAAACCCACTGGGTGACCTTGGGCAAGTCACATTCTCTCAGCCTCAGAGTAAGGTTAAGGTAAACCCCCTCTGAACAAATCTTAATAATGAAAACCTAGAATAGGTTCACTTTAGGATTGCCATAAATTGAAAAATGACTTGAAGGCATGCAGCTACAAATTCCTTTAAGAAAGCAAATTTCTTGAATAATCTGGTCTCCTGTCAATCTGATCTTTACCACAAACTGTCTAGACAAAGACCAAAATTACTTTTGTGCTCATTACACTCCTCAGACCAGCTTACTCAGCAATAAGCTCTTCTGAATGCAGTGTGACTTACTACAAAGGAGTCATGTATAGGACTGCCTTGCTAATGTCTTTAGTGTCAAATGATGGACAGGTAGGAGTAAAACTATTTTAACATCACAAAAGTGATGGCATGGCCATTTGTACAAATCAAATTTCTAGGATAAACAACACATTTTTGATAACACATACTACAGCAATGTATATATATAAAACTCTTGGGTATGTTTCCTTTCCCAGTGTGCTGACTGGCTGCTTAAGAACATTGACCCTCTCTCCTCTCACTCCCTTGGCCAATCACCACCCACAAGCAAAATTCCCTTGCTACCTCACAATCCACTCCTGCCAATCAATCTGCACCTATACCCCCAGCCTCACAAAGGCCCCATTGCTGGCCACTCACCTCAGCACACGGTGGCAAAGATGAGGAGCTGCCGCCGTTCCCCATGAGGTGGCAGCCACTGCTGTGATACCAGCCTGGGGTGGCGAGGGCAGCCGACCCAGAAGCCATGGCAAGGACTCCGGGAGCCTAAACAGAGCCCCCCTCCACCTCCACTATACACCTCACTGTGGGAATGCAAGAGAAGAAGCCGCTGTGCCGCAAAGGCCTGCAAGTCCAGGGCGGGAGAGCCAGCCAGCTAGGAGTCACTCAGTCATTACATAGATTTTGGTAGTATCTTTTCCCCACAATAATAGCATGTAGCTGAACTGGGTGAACCTTACAAATCTACTACAATGATGTATTTTACGCCAGGTACAGCTAGTTCTACAGAAATATCCATTAGCTACAAGTATTATTTGTTGTTAAATGCCATCAAGTCAACTTTGACTCATAAGGTTGCTGTAAATTGAAGCAGACTTGATGGCAGTTAATAACAAGAACACTCGCTTGAGCATTTGGAAAATAGAAGTAAGCTTGCATTGTAGCTTTAAGGAAGGATAGTGTCTTTATAGCTTAGAAAGTACTTGAAGACAAGCTTTTTTGTAAAATCAGGGAGTGTAATTGGTGGTCACTAATGATTCATCACAAAATTAATTGTGGTAACAGTGGACACCCAATGCATGGACTATTAAAGCAATTTATAGTCTGTCAAAATTAAGAGGCCTCAAGAAATTAAATGGTGACATAGATAAAACTAGTTTCTATTTAGCACCAAGGATGAAACCTTCTTCAGAGTGTTATTTTGTCTGTAAAGATTTCCTCTGCCATTTTAAATTGGACATGGAATCGTATCAGATACCGTTACTACTTGGCCTAGGGGAAATTTAGGAGATGATCACATAAAACTGCAGAGTTGGAAGAGACCACGAGAGCCATCCAGCCCAACCCCTGGCCACGCAGGAAATCACGATCAAAGCATCCCTGATGAGGCTTTAAACACGAGGCTTTAGCCACTGGTATTAGAGCAGGATAATAGTGTATGCGACTGTTCCTTATCGCACGACATCGTCTCTGTTCTGTTGCCAGTCTGTATTCAAACGGTTGCTGGAGAGCACCTTTTCATTGAGGGGGAAACCCATCAAATAGCCCTCAATAGCGCTGTGTTTCCATACTGCTTCTGTGCAATAAGTGTCCTTCCACTTCAGGTCCCATACCAGCAGTTACATAGAGTGAGTGGGCGTGTTTGTCCTCTTCTCTCTCTCTTCCCCTTGTTTCTCTGACCTCCTACCTGCCGGATCTGACTATTCCTCCTCTTGCCCAATATGTCTCTTTTCTCTCTCCGACCCTTCTCCTGCCCAGTCTTCTCCCCACCACCCTTGCCTGCCTGATAAGTGACTGCTGCACATTAGAAGCCTGGTGTGATAATCTCCTTAGAAACAAAACACTACTGTTCTGCTAAAGATTCACGGAGAGCCTTTAAAGAATCAATTTCTGGGTCTTAATTTCCCATCTGCATGACAGTAACAGTGGTGCATCTTGCAGGATTTTTTGTTCTTCCAAGGAAGCAGCCTCTACAAATAAGCCCCATTGGCCCAGTTAAATTTTTAGATAGTTTTTTGGATACTGACAGGAGTATACCCAGTGTGCTGGCCAGTAAATACATGCTGAGATTTTTTAAAAAATTATTTATTTAGTTATTTATACCCCGCTCTTCACAAGGCTATCAGAGCAGCTTACAAATTGTTTTTAAGCAATAGCAATTTACGCATCTACACTGCATTAAGCAGTTTCCAATGTGTGTTAGCTAATTGTCAGTTTATTCCAGATATTTAAATATAGATAGACAAAAACAAGCAAAATTAAACAAGGTGTATGCAGGTTCATAATGTAATAATTAAAAAAAACATTTCCCACCACAATACAAGCAAGTAGCTCACTAGAATCATAGAGTTGGAAGAGACCACAAGGGCCATCCAGTCCAACCCTCTGCCATATGCAGAAATACAAAATCAAAGCATTCCTGACAGATGGCCATCTAGCCTCTGTTTAAAAACCTCCAAAGAAACAGACTCCATCACAGTCCGAGGTAGTGCATTCCACTCTTGAATAGCTCTTACTATCAGGAAGTTCTTCCTAATTTTTAGATGGAATATCTTTTCCTGTAGTTTGAGTCCATTGCTTCATGTCCCAGTCTCTGGAGCAACAGAAAACAAGCTTGCTACATCCTCAATATGACATCCTTTCATATATTTAAACATTGTTATCATGTCACCTCTTCACTTTCTCTGCCCCAAGCTAAACACTCCTTAAGCCACTCCTCATAGGTCATGGCTTCCAGACCATTTTGGTCTCCCTCCTCTGGACATTTTCCAGCTTGTCAATAAATATCCTTCTTAAATTATGGTGCCCAGAACTGGACACAGTATTCCAGGTGAGGTCTGACCAAGGCAAAATACAGTGGCACTATTACTTCCCTTGATCTAGACACTACTCCTATTAATGCAGCCTAGAATCACATTGGCTTTTTTAGCTGCTGCATCACACTGCTGACTCATGTACAGTTTGTGGTCCATTAAGACTTCTAGATCCCTTTTGTATACATTGCCATCAAGCCAGCTGTCACCCATCCTATATCTGTGCTTTTCTTTTTTACTGCCAAGTGTAGTATCCTACATTTCTCCCTGTTGAAATTCATTTTGTTAGTTTTGGCCCAGCTTTGTAATCTGTTAAGGTCATTTTGAATTCTGATCCTGTCCTCTGGGGTATTAGCTACCCCTCCCAATTTGGTGTCATCTGCAAACTTGATAAGCATGCCCTCTATTCCCTCACCCAAGTCACTGCATAGCACTGGGCCCAGGACAGAACCCTGTGGCACTCTGCTGGTCACTTCTCTCCAGGATTAGGAGGGCCCATGGGTGACCACCCTTTGGATTCGGCCCATCAACCAATTACAAATCTACCTAACAGTTGCATCGTCTAGCCCACATGTTACTAACTCTTTTTGGTTATACTGTAAATGTAAACTGACCTTGAACTGCATAAAATTATGAAAAATAAATTGTCATGAGCAATGGTCATGAACCTAATTCATTTGTTTGTTTGTTTTTTTATGGCTAAATCTGAAATGGAACTTAGATAATTGCTCTGCTTATGGCATAGATTCACTGTAGAGTATACATAATGTTACCAGCGTTAATAAAGTTAAATTAATCTGGGAAACCATTTTGTTCCAGTAGCAAAGAGCAGTGCAATTAAGGGTAGTACTATAGCACTACGATGTGCCGCCCATTCTTAACAGATTCAATGTATTAGTTCATGGGACTTTTCCTGAACTTGGCCAAGAGTTGGCTAATTTTACTGACAAGGAGATCAATCTTTGTTTTCCTAACCACAGTCTCCAGGATTTGTTGATTCCAGATCCCTTTTAAACACCTTTCCTCCACAGCTTTATCTCTAAAAGACAGTGCCTTTTATATGCTAGGGAACTATCTGTGTTGGCAGAATAGCTTCTGCAGACTGTGATCTTCTTGAAACATTACCACAAATTTTTCAAGTACCAGCATGGACGTGAGCTGCATTTCCTTTTCCAGGGTTGTAAGTGCAGCTTTAGTTTCTAGAAATATGTTCCATTTCTCTCCATGAAAACTTTCTGCTTTTCCAGCAAAGAACATAGTCATACGATACCCAGTAGGTGTGTAATATTTCCTACTGTCCAAGGCTCAAACAAAGAGTTGGGTCAGACATAATTGCAGAAGGCCTACCACCTATCTTCTATTTCTTTGGATGTGGCCCTTGTTAAAAAACACATTAAATTTTATTCATGGTATACATGGTAATAATTTTTGCCCTGGCTTGTGGATTATTTATTCATCTTATTTACAGACTGTATTTGTAAATCACTCTTCTACCCACCAGGGCCCCTAAGGCAATGCACAATAAAATGACAATATAAAAACAAAACAGAAATGATTTTTTATTTAAAGCAGACAATCAAAATATTTAAAAGTCAAAGGCAGAATTATACGGTTCTGAGTGCCAGTGGAAAACTCGAGAAGGGCAGAAACAAACTGACTTCCCTTGGGGAGGATTTCCATAAATAATGGGTTATTACAAGAAAAAGAGAGAGGCAGTGTGGTGTTGTAATGGTTTGAGCATTGGGCTAGGACTCTGGGAGACCAGGGTTCAATGCCCTGCTCAGTCATAGAAACTGACTGAGTATCCTTGGGCAAGTCATAATCTCTTGGCCCCAGAGGAAGACAATGGCAACCCCTCTTTAAACAAATCTTGTCAAGAAAACCCTGTGATAGGTTTACCTTACAGCCAGCGTGGTATTGTGGCTTGAGTGTTGGACTATGACTCTGGAGACCAGGGTTCGAATCCCTGTTTGGCCATGAAAACCCACTGGGTGACATTGGGTACACTTTCTCAGCTTCAGAAGAAGGCAATGGCAAACCCCCTCTGAATAAATTTTGCCAAGAAAAAACCCTGTGATGGGTTCACCTTAGGGTCATCATAAGTTGGAAATAACTTTAAGGCACACAGCAATACAGGTTCACCCTCAGGATCGCCATAAATTGGAAACATCCTGAAGGTACACACCAGTACCACAAGAAAAAAATCTGTCACATGTACCCATAAACTCAATCTCCCAGAGTTGCGGGACATAGAACTGAGTCTCTGCTGATGATCTAAAATAAATAGCAAATGGGAGAAGGTATCTTTCATATATTATGGCCTCAAAGCCATAAGCTGACTAAGATACAGAATTACATATTTCCCACTCTTATCCCCCTCCCATAGGGGCACTACTTACTTAGAACCAAGTAAGTGCTTAATTAGCATTGGGTACAAGCTTACCAGTTTCACACTTTTAACCCAAAGTGGACAATTTCAGGCTCAGCTGCTCAACTGAAACCAGACCACTGGTAAGACACCCATAATAAATGGGTGATGCCTCACTGTTAAATGTTATTTATAGAAAAGATATAATGTTATACCTGTTCATATTAAAACTGAGTCTTGGCTTTACAAAATAAGGAAATTATTAAATGGGATCAGGGCTATTAAAAAAGATGTCACAGAAAGGAAGACCAAAGAAGATTTATAGAGTAGGTCTAGACACAGCTATTGAACCATGTGAAAAAAGATGTAAAATGCTGAAAGGAAGTATTTTCCCAGTAATGACACACAAAAACAAAGCGCACAATGAATTTAACTACCTAGATGTTCCCAGTTATTTGAAGGCTGTCTAACTAGAGGAGTTTAAGGAATAAAGGTATCAAAATGTAGTAACATTTTAATCCCTTGGCTATGTACAAATTTGGCAGTTGTAAAATACTGTAGTAAACTTAAAGAACTTGCTTTTTACAATCACACTGAGACTGGCAGTGACCTCTGCAAATCTGCATTCTGTATGAACTGAAGTATGATCAGCTACCACCACTGTTTGGAGAAGTGGTTCGCTCTGCTCTGTGAAGGGACACCAATGTTTACCCTGCAAAGATGCTTTTCAAGGTCTTATCAAATTCCCACCCCCTTTTCTGAAACAGTCTTTTTCAGCTACTTACAGTTGTTTCTGTGTAGATTAACAGGAATGAGTTTATTGCCAATTGCTGTACTATCTAAAGAGCAACTACAACTTGATTAACTGTACAATGTATAACTACAGGGATCGGCAAAATTATAAAGAATAAGATTTGTCCAGAATCGACCAGATCACAAAAAGCTTTTGGTCTAATCAATTTCCTCCAAAGAGATTTCCTTCCAACAACAACCAGGACATGGACAAATGATCTTTTAGGACGATAACTCCCAGAACCCCTTGGCTGAAAATCTGAGAATAATATGCATATTAGTTAATGGTTGCTCTCTGATATCACCTTTAGCACTGAGAAATGTTAGTTTGTCTGTGCAGAGGCAGTAAGATTGATTCCCTGAGCTGGGAATTTAGTGCAAGTAGGGAGCTGCCATTTAAGCATTTGGAGGAAAAATGTAAAAAACAAACAAACCCTGAGCCATGATTACTACACAAAAAAACCCCTTATTCTAACAAATGGTGGGAGACAAATGTCATGTTACAAACCTACAAGACTGTGACTAAGTCTTACATCTTTAAAAAATGTTACTGGGGGAAAAAAATCAAGCTTGATTTCCCAATCCAATTAATAAATATTTCTAAAATGAATACATTCTACTAAGGCAGATATTTTTGTCCATGTGTGTAAGTGCCTTCAAGTTGCCTGTTGACTTAGAGTGACCCCATGAATTTCAGAGGGTTTTCTTAGCAAGAAGGTTTTGCCAGTTCCTTCCTTTGAAATATACAGTAGCCTGTAGCGCCTGGTATTTGTTGGTGGTGTCCCATCCCAATACTAACCAAGGCTGACTTTGCTCACTTTCCAAAATCAGATGGAATATGGTGCCTTTAAGCCATTTAGACCCTTAGCTGCTGATATCGTAGATTTGTTCCAAAATTCCTCTCTAACAATACACAAATGATTTATGTTTCTTAGCACTCAGAAGATATATGTGGTTAATACATTTGAACTTGGATAAATAGAGAAAGGAATCAAAAATCTAATCATAGACTGAAATATATTGCAAGACATAAGTTTTATTGAGAAGCTCAGCCAAGATGTCTTATTTATACTTGAAGTTGTTTTTCATATTTTCGTTGGCATCTTGTCTAATATTTATTTTGTTCCGGGAACTACCACACTAGGCTTCCTGACTTTGTTATTAATGGAGTTCATTATGCTTTAATCAAAGGAGCTGTCCATCTGCAATAAACAAAGCCTAGGAAAAATTCAGATGCCTTCCTAACCACCAAGTTGCCTAGTATCATGCAAGTACTTTTAACTGGGCAATCTATAACTTTGGCAAGGAACATGGTCCAGACCTCAAGCAGCCTCAGGTCAAAAGAAATCAGCAGGTGAAAGTAGCACCAGGGCAACCCTGGGGTGTCTCTTTTGCTATGTATACTTCTACCTAACTGTGACTAGGAAGCAAGGCTTTTGTAATGCTTAGTTAGTTTTCCTTGATTCAGTTTTTCAAGTATGTAAAATGGCAGTTCTCTGTGTAGAGCCTCAGGTCACTTGCAGGTCATGAAGGAAACTGAGTAGCTGCAGCTCAATCCAACATGATGCAATCCTGTCTACAAAAGCAGCTTCATTCTCAAAATCTACACATCTTAAGATGTAACATGTTGTTACAGAATGGTCCCCATATCTGCACAACCAGTACCCATGATTTCATGTCTCTCTCTGGCTTTCTTCGCAAACGAAGATTCAGGAAGGACTCATCCTGCGCTTTCTGCAAGCGCGCTGATGACTGAAAAGGCCAATCCGAGATAAGCAAGTCCGGTTGCAGAAAGCACAGCAGAAGGTCTCCTTGGGTGATGTTTCTGGGTTGTGGTTCTTTCGGCGTTGTCGTTTCTCTTCAATACTTGTTCAGCATGAGTTCTCAAATAAGGCTGCAGCATTGTGGATAGTGCGTCTCCATGCCTCCCGATGTGAGGCCAGGATGGACCATTATTGGTGATCAATTTGGCCGAGCCTGAGATGTTGTTTCAGGGAGTCCTTGTATCATTTTTTTGGAGTGCCCCTCTTATGCTGACCCGTGGCGAGTTCACTGTAGAGTACTATTTTGGGGAGGCGATGGTCCTCCATCCTAGAAACGTGCCCGTACCTGTGTCCGAAAAAATATATTCTATCTAAGCATTTTCTTGGTCTTCCAACATGATTCTGTGGTATGCTTCTGCCGGAAGTTGACCACAGAGTCACACTGGAGGAGCTAGAGATGCCTAGAGAGGTGTTCTCTCTACGAATCTGCAGGTCCTCCAGCATGACTCTATGGTATGCTTGGGCCAGAAGTCATTCATCTCAATAGGGTTTGCTATTGTCCACGGTTTTGCATTTTGTATCCTCCTTGAGATACAGGGTTAGTATCATCTTTTCTTTTCCTTGCAATACCCTGAGTTCAAAAGCACTTAAATAACCCAACAACTCTCATTTCTGCTTTTCTTGAGCCATGTCTCAGGCTCAGGTCACTATCAAGCATGCAACGAGTCAAGCCACTTGGCAAGTACCAAAAATTAATAATATTTACAGGCACGCCAGGCACTAGTACATTTCAGAGAGCACAAGTAAGCGCTGGCAACAGTTGCAGACCAAACTCATAGTTGCTGCCACATTTCAAAGGCAGAGGAGGAATTCAGAGTCTAGACATATGCCAGAAAATATTCCACATGGTTTTGTACCCATCCAAGTCCAATGCTAAGAGGCCGCCCATCTGGGCAATCTGTCTAACCTGTGACCTCTTGCCCTCCTGGCTCACAGCACCCTTCTAATGGAACGCAGTATGCTTGGATGTTTGTACCAGATGGACAATGAATGTATTCATATCAGACCAGGTGCCCAGTTCTGAATCCCCAGAAGGCTTGGCCAGGCTTAAACCAGGGTTCCACAGTATTTCCATGCTGGAAACAGCAGATTTTAGCCTCTAAAATCTTAACTCCATATGCTCCACACAATAGGACATGAACTAATTGTCTTTTTGTGAGACTCGGCACAACCTTAGCAGTGCTAAGTAAATAGTGAGACTCAGCACAACCTCAATAAACCTAAACGCTGGGTGTTGCCATTAAATAAACAATGGGTCTCATGCAGAATCCCTTTAATTAGATTTAGTTTTATTAGGGGACCTTTTCCCTAGCTGTGATAATTTATCAATGCACAACTTCTGCCCTCATTTTAGTAGGTTCCTTATCTTGTTACAATACTTTCTACTAATTGCAGTGACACTTCCCAGAACTAGGATAGCTAATCAGCTTATAAGATTCACCACAGCTGAACTAGGTCATCACGCTACTACTAATACCATTGGCATATGTTTCTTTTGTTTTATGCCTCTCAGGGCTCATAGCTTTATTTCTGCATCCCTGTGAATAGCTGCAATGATGACATTGTGAGCAGAGTGCTCAGAGATGCAAAATACAATTGCAGTGGTGGAGCTCTTGAAGAACCATTCTCAATGCAACACATTCATTTTTCAAACTGATAATATGGACAACTGAGCAAAACTGTACACTATCAAGACTTATTGGTTTTAACAGGAGAGTTAGGCATGTGGTTAAATCTCTTCCACTGAAACAAGCACAACTTTTTAAAAAATGGACAGTGCCAATTATTGCTTGATTAAAATAAATTAATATATACATCTACAAAACAGAGCAACTCTGCTTTTGTAAAATACATTTTTTAAAAAAATGAATGCTTACTCAAAAGCAAGCCCCCACTTTATTCAATGCTGTTTATTCCACAGTAGAGACATTTAGTAATGGAGACTTAATCTGTGATAACTTCACAGCAAGTCTAGTGTGCATATGCACATGTTAATGTTTCATTCCTGCAGAAATATTTATTTATTTATTTTGATTTCTATGCTGCCTGTGTCCAAGAACAGGACCCAAGGCAGCTCATAACACATAAAAATAAAATAAAATACAACAGTCAAAAGATTAAAAACAATTAAAATTGTGACAATTTAAAATTATATAAAAACATTTAAATGTTAAAAGAATAAAAACACATCCCCATAAAAGCCTCTGTGCCCGTAGCTACAAATTAAACACCTGCTGGAATAAAAATGTCTTTGCCTGCCAGCAAAACGAAAGCAGGGAAGCGGCCAGCCTAGCCTCACGTGGAAGAGCATTCCAGAGGGTGGGAGCAGCCACCGAGAAGACTCTTTCTCATATCCTCACCAGATGAGCCCGTGATAGTGGTGGGACCGAGAGAAAGCCACCCCATGATCTTAAAATTCTGGCAGGTCCATATTGGGAGATATGGTCTTTCAAATAGTTTGGTCCCAAGCCATATAGGGCTTTATAGGTCATGACCAGCACTTTGAATTGTGCCTGGAAATGAACCGGTAGCCAATGAAGCTGTTTTAACAAGGGAGTTATGTTCCCTATAACTGGCCCCAGCCAGCAGTCTAGCTGTAGCATTCTGGACCCACTGAAGTTTCAGAACAGTTTCCAAAGGCAGCGCCACACAGAGCGTGTTACAGTAGTCCAAACAGGATGTAATCAAGGTATGTGTCACTGTGGCCAGATCTGGCATCCCAAGGAATGGGTGCAGCTGCCGCATTAGTTTTAGCTGTGCAAATGCACTCCTGGCCACTGCTGAGACCTGGGCATCCAGGCTCAGAGTTGAGTCCAGGAAGACACCCAAGCAGTGAGCCTGAGATTTTAGGGGGAGTGTAATCCCATACAGCACAGGCTGGGTTCCTATTCCCTGTTCTGCCTTTTGACTGACCAGGAGCACCTCTGTCTTGTCTGGATTAAGTTTCAATCTGTTTGCCCTTGCCTGATACTCGGAATCAAATGGAAGAGAAATAGAGCTGGGTGTCATCTGCATACTGGTGATACTGCACCCCTCTAGACTCTAGATGACCTCTCCCAGCAATTTCATGTAGATGTTAAACAGCATGGAAGACAAAAGTATTATCTTCCACACCTCACTGTCACCTCATTCCACTATGCAGGCAACCCTGAGCTCTCAAAGGCTTTGTCAGAAGAGTGGATGCTCTGTCAGTCTCCACCAAACTGGTAAGACTTCAAGTATGCCTCTGGTGGCAGACTGAGTGCCTCCCATTCCATCACCCTCCTCAATATGGATAGGCTCATCAGCAAAGGGTTGACCACAAGGTGATGAATTGGCCATAGTGACAACATACATGAAATAGCTATGATCTGCATCAGTAAGGGGACCAGCAATGCCAATTAAATCATGTATCCTAAAGATAATCAAGTACGACTAGCATTCTTTTTATGAAGGACTTTTATCCAAGGAGAGAATCCCTTTGTTTCTATATGCCAATAGTTTCCAAATTGTTTTGGTGAACCCTGGGATTGCCTGGAAACTTAATCAGGGATTCTTCAATTGGTGTACCAGAAACAGTACAAAGGCTTCTCTAAAAGGCAGTAACTTGCTCACTACTATTAATATTTCTCTACAGGTAAGTGCTGGGTGTGTTCTGGGATATTGCTCTCTGTACACGCAGCCCCATGGTGAGAGCTTAAGTGGCCAGTTAGTATCTGTACTGAAAGCTACACGCTGAACTATGACCTAGATATACAACCCTGATAAATAAAACAACAAAAGAAAACAAACACAAAGCAAGAATGTGTGTCTTGGAACATTTCCAAGAATCTTTTTCAATATGTTGGGTCTCCAAATCCAGATGAAATGGGTTCTATGGTGAGGAAGGGGCAGTTCCTTTAGCACCAAACTAAATCTGTTCGCAGAAACAAGATACACCAAACAGATCATTTGAATTAAACTGCTACATTTCTAGCGGCTGTTTTTCAAATTAAAAATGACTGTTTCCCACATTATGTGCTGCACAACCATAGTATTTAAGAGGGGGGGGGAACATTCTTAGCATTATTTCTAAAGAAGAAGGCTAAGAAGCCAAAAATAGTTTCCAATACTAAACACAAATACAGTTTTTTCAATGATGTCCAGCATTTACAATCAGCCACACCAACAAGACTATAGGCCTTTGGGAAAGCTTTTAAACTCTCCCTCCACGGGTAAGAACTAACATCTGCCCAGTTTAAAGAAATAGTGGTGGAAAACACCAAACTTCTTAATTGAAACTATATCCAAGAAGTCCTTCGAGCCTTTCTTTGCTCCAATTGAGAAGCATTCCTTAGCCTTCATTTTGTTGAGCCAACATGAGGTAATGTAGGCTTTCCAACTGTGAGATCCAAAGAAGGATTACTGGTAAATGAATACACACAAAAAAGGGCAACTGGGATATAGGAAAGGCGGCTTTTTTTTGCAGGCCTTCCTACCTACAAATGCCATCTTGCTTAATACAACCTAATAATCAGTCCTAGATGACCTCATATTTAGGTGATCTGGTACCACTTATAAGTTTATCTCACACGGTCACGGTACAGTTAAGCTCCTTCATTCCCATGGCCAGTCTCATGGTTGAGAGATTATTAAGCATCTTTACAATGCAAGCAAATTAATGTTAAAACATGCTAGCAGAAGTCTGAACCTGTTTCCATATAAGCATACTTATGAGAGTGGCTATGCCTATTTTCTCCACTACAGGATGTCGTCAGGCCTTGCTCCTGCTCCTGAGCTGAGCTGGGGATGGGATCCCTTGAGATCATCTAAGCTGACACCACCTACTGGTTTTAACCCCCATTAACCAGTAACTCAGTGGGACGTTACTGAGGGGAACTTATGCACACTGAGCAAAAGACATGTGAAAGAAAGGAGATCTTTAAAAAGGAAGCTTTTATCCTAAGTAAGCAATCTACATTAGCAAAAGATATCTTTTACATGAAGGCACCTTCCTTCAGGAATTCTTAGAAGTTGTGACTAGTTACAAACAACAACAAACAAGAGCTAAGATTAGAACAGAAACAAGCCCTAGAGTGACTAGCTAACATTTTCTATTCTACTCACGAATACAGATATTATGGATCTTTGGGATGCTCACGTGGTAGCTGGGAGTCTGGACATGCCCCTGATGTCTTCCTTTGTCCTTCCCCCTCATCTTGTGGCCTCCAGGGGTTTTTATAACACCCTACCTCGAAGCATCTAGAAGGTTTTAAACTTCTCAGCTTACTCATTTCATTGGGCGACTGACTCTTATAATCTGTGACTCTTCCATGATGCTGGCCCCAATAAATGTAACCCTAACTCAACCGTAACCCTTTTGTTTACTTGAAGGGCAGACTACCCTCCCACTCTCACCCTAGTTCCCCAGATCGTTATCCATGGAGATGGAATCTGTGGTATTAATACATTTGGAAACACTGGACTCCAGTGCATAAAAAAAGAAGGAAAGGGAAGAGGGAGCCCACAGGCAAAAGGGGTGTTTTTAACTAAATAAACTATATCTTATTAGAGGAAGACTTTTGTATCTGAGCTGAGCCATGATGTGATAAAAGTTGCATTAAAACTTTAATGCTGTTTGATTTTTTAGAAAAAAAAAAACCCAGTCCTGTGAGATTGATGGAAAATGCTTGACCATAGGCAGGAATACGGAATTAACACTTTCCTCCATTTTTCATGATTTCTCCTAGCAGCTTTTATTTCTGGTTTCAACAATGTATTTGCTCTTGAAAACATGAACTTAAAAATGAAGGAGAAAACAGCTGGGAAGGTGGAATTTGGAGCAGGAAAACGACAGGTAGGAAAGGGGTTAAGTTGTCAGGCTGAAGCTTCTTGGAGCCTGTTTTAGGATTTTAATATGTGCGTAACACAGATGACTCTAAAATGTGTGTAACACTTAGCATTTAATTTACTCCTTTATAGTACTAAAAAATCTGTTCCAGTTTCACCATCTTATTATTCATTTACTTTAGATTTCTACACTAGGATGATGCAACTCTAGCATCTGAAGCTCTGCTGACAACCTTTCTGTCTTTAAATATAGGCATCTGTATAGTTTACCCATGAAATGGATCTATGGGGAAAATATTTTCCTACATATATGTGCTTAAGAGATCACCTCAAGAAGCTAATAGAACTTGTTTTCTACATAAAGTAACTTTCCAGTACAACACATTTGCAACTCTTTGGTTATCTCCTAGTTATCACAAGCAGGTAATTATGCTGTTATCTTTATGGTCATCTATTCCAGGACAATTAGCACAGTAGCAATGCAACTAAAAAGCAGCCTATACAATATGAACAACTTTGACTGAGACACTATTTGTTCATTTCCAAACAACATTTCACACCCACTTTAAGACTGTCCTAATAATGGTCAAATTCAAATGCAGGATCTATCCAAGTAATTTGTTAATTATAATTTAGTGGCCAGGAGCCAAGCACAAAGAAATGATTTACAAAAATCTGTCAACTTTTGTGAATTAGAAATGTGATGAGAACTGCTTTGTGATATAAAATTTTATTGAGCTCCTGGTTACACTATAAATGACAAGCCTCATTTCAATCTTTAACATACAATAGCCTTCGTAATTTAAAACTATTTGCAATCTGTATTCAGAGGGGATTTTTTTTAAAGAAATCCTCAATAGAAGCTGAATTACTTCTCTCATTAAGATAGGGATTGCTACAGCATCTGGTGAATCTTGAATTATAACTGTATATACTGTCAGCTGTAGGACTAAGTAGATTTTGAGCTGCGAGTTCTTTAGTTAAAGAAATTACAAAGCACGAAAATTAATATCACAGTGGGTGTGATGGATCTCTCCCTCCAGGCTGGCCCCACGGTTTCAATACCTGGGCTCCTGTCAATTACCTTGCCTCTTTCCCCCTCAAGATTCCTCTCTGAATTGGGTACTTGGGTCTCAAGGTGATCCTTATGTGGACCAGTGGATGTGCTGTTCTGTGGGTTTGCTGTAGTAAGCCTGACCAGACTCACTATCAAACTTAATAGGAACAGGGAGACAGAGTTTTAAAAAAAGAATAAATAAATACAATTTTATTAAGACATATTTAGATAATACATTAACCCTGAACTGTTTAATCATTTATGCTCCCAAAAACCCTCTTCAGTTCTTCACCCTGACTGACTGTTCTATCTCTAATACAGCTTTTCCCTATCTCTACGCCATCGTTACCCTATTTTTTGCAATCTTATCCCTCTCTGTCTTTTGTCAGAGACAACCCTCCATTTTGTATATCCCTCCACCCCGTAGCCCTTCCTTCACAGCATGCCCTGAGCTGTGATTGCCTCCTACCAACCAGGCTTGCCCAGCAACTTCCTTCACAGTGGGTTTTACTTTACCTAAAAATGTTATTCATTCTTTACAGTCATGCGTAGCATACAGATCAAGTCCACTGGCCTGCATGCTACCATTTTCTCTCTGTCTTTCAAAGTTCATTCCCCCACCCCCACCCGCAAAAGGCCATTTTGTGTGATTACAATGGAAGCCACATTTTGTGGAGTTGGCTGCTTTGGAAAACAAATATATTTTGTCACAGCCTATCAGTCTGGTTGCAATGAACTGTTATTAAAATTAAATTAAAATTATTTTTCAAACATGTCAAGAAAAGTCTAGAAAACATTTGGCCTTCCAGACATTTTGGACTTCAGTTCCCAGAAGATCTAACCAGACCTATAATCAATGACGTCATTCACTAATGGTTAGATGTCATCCTAAGATTTGCAAGCATTGCTGCTAAGATTTACACAATATATAACAAACACAAAAGTAAGTTCTCAATCATATTCCATTCTGCTTTCAACTCTAGACCAGCACAACTTGTAGTCAGTGAAGAAGGTATTTGTCAGGCAAGTGTGAAACATTTAAGTTTCATAAAATGAAAGACAGAGAAGCTCATCAAATCCTGGCTGAAGTGTGCACGTGGCCACCCAGATGCAACTGATATCTAATTCCTAGGGGTTTGTACCTTAGCAATTAAGTGTGAATAAGCCCTATTACTTCTCTTCATAGAATTAACTGAAAGACCACTGCTCCATTTCTGGTGATTATAGAACATACAGATACAGGTGTGTTACCTGCCCCAATGGGCTCTCTATATGTGAACAAACTAATCGGGCAATCTGTCTAGAAAAGTTAAGCATGTTGCAAAAATAATACAAAGTTGTCCTTTTGTATCCATGGATTCAGTATCCATGGATTTAAGTATTCATGGCTTGAAAATAGTCTTTAAAAAATAATAATCCAAAAAGCAAACCTTGGTTTTGCCATCTTATATAAGAGACACCATTTTGCTATGCCATTGCATATAATGGGACTTGAGTATTCATGGATTTTGGTATCCATGGTGGTGGTGGGGGTGTCCTGGAACCAAAAACCAGCAAATATGAAGGGACAACTGTATGTATGAACGCATCAAGGCAACAACGTCAACAGTAACAAATACAAGTTTTACTACTTAGGGGCAAGTCAACATCGTTTATACCCTACAATGCAGAGAATGCTGGAGACTAGGCAACCAAAGATATTTTTTAAAAATTAATGGCATGACACCAAATATTTTTCAAGTATATTCCATTTTCCAAGTATCATCTATGATGGGGTGTTATTTGAAGTGTTACAACTGTGATGAACAAGGTAACACACACACTAAATCAGCCCACCTAATCTGCTTGGGATTCAACCGACGTGGGGTTTTCAGAGCTTCAAGATTTTTGTGGTCTGTCCAGACCTCAAAAGGCTTGGAAGACCCTTCTAGAAGGTGGCGCCAGGTCTCTAGTGCCACCTTGATGGCCCCTTCTCCCAAACTGGCCAATTTTGCTCCGCCTCATTGAATTTCCTGGAGAGGTATGCACAGGGTCTGAGTACCCCCCCCGTCATCCTGTTGAAGTAGCACCCCCTCCCCCATTGCCACGTCAGAGGCGTCTACTTGCACCACAAAGGATTCATCAGGGTGGGGGTGTTTGAGGAAGGGTTCAGAAGTGAACAACCTTTTCAATTTCTCAAGAGCCTGTTGGCATTGATCAGTCCAGTCAATTTTGGGGGGAGGCTTTTCGTGTTTCCCCTCTTTGCTTTTACTCCATCCAACAGACCCCTTGGTTTTGAGCAACTCAGTGAGGGGTAGACCAACCTCTGCAAAGTCAGGGGTGAAGGACCTGTAAAAATTTGCAAACCCCAGAAAACTTTGCAGTTGTTTTCTGTTCTTGGGAGTTTCCCATGCCAAAACTCCCTTAACCTTCTCTGGGTCCATTTCAACCCCACTGCTAGAGATGTGATACCCTAGATAGTGTAACCAGGTCTGGTGGAACTCGCATGTAGAAAGTTTGGCATACAAATGGTTTTCAGCCAGCTTGCTCAGTACCTTTTTCACTAACTTAACATGGGACGTGTAGTCCTCAGAGTAGATGAGCACATCATCGAGATAGACCAATATCCCTTTGTACAGAAATCCCCTGAGCACATCGTTAATCAGGTTCATGAACACCCCCGGGGGCCCCGACAATCCAAAAGGCATCACAAGAAACTCAAATGTCTCTAGTTGACAGTTGAAAGCAGTTTTCCATTCATCCTCCTCCTTGATCCACACATGATAGTACGCCTCCCTCAAGTCCAACTTGGTGAAGATTTTGCCTTTGGCTAAATGAGCCAACATGTCCTTCATCAAAGGCAGAGGGTACTGATTTGTGACACTGACTGCATTTAGGCCGCGGTAGTCCAGGCACAGTCTCAGAGAGAAATCCCGTTTGTACCTAAACAGAACCGGGGGCCCCAAGGGGGAGGTTGTGGACCTAATGAAACCCCGTGCCAATTTTTTGTCTATGTATTCCCTCAAAGCATCCATCTCCGCCGGCGTCATGGAGTAAATCTTGGGCTTAGGCAGTTTGGCCCCTGGGACAAGTTCAATAGCACAGTCAAAAGATCTGTGGGCAGGACATAGATGTCACATTCTTTCTCTTTGAAAACAATGCACCATTGCTTATGTTCCACAGGTAGGTCTTTTATCTCCCCCTGCACCAAAGCCACTAGTGATTCTCGGGGTCTTTCGTCTAAAGAAGCCACTTCAGTCACAGTGCCCCTCCCCCCCTCAACTAGACTATGTTCCTGGTTGCAAGTGGGGTCTGTGAAAGTCACGATTTCTTTGATCCAGTCTATGGAGGGGTTGTGGAACTTTAGCCAATTCAGGCCGACCACCATAGCAGGCACTACACCCGGGGCGATTCCGAACTGCAGCTCTTCTTTGCGATCCCCCATTCTCATCCCCACGGGATCAGTCATTTGCCTTCCGGTTCCCCCCTTCATCATCCCTCCGTCCATCTGGGAGAGCCACATGGGCTTGTCCAGTTTCACGGAACCCAGCTCTAGTTCCTTCACTAAGGACGGGTGGATCTGTACTTGCGTGCACCCACAATCCACAATCACCATGACTTTGTGGGGGACCTTCCCCATGACCCCTATTTTGGCCTTAATAAAGAACAGGGCTTTGACTCTTCTCACCACAGCACTTGGGCGCCCTTCAGGGTTAGCCTGCCCTCAGGCGCTTAGTAGGGTGGGCTGGATCCATTTCCCGCCGGCTCAACATCGGAGGGGGATTCGCTGTCCCCTGATTCCCAGAAGGACTCCCCAGCTGGGTGGCCGGGGACCAGGGAGCGTGCTGTCGCCTTGGTTTTCAGCTTGGATGGCATCTTCAGGACCATCGGCTTCCCCTCTGACCTCTTGGCTGGTTTTTCTTGGTGGCCTCTTTTAGGTTGTCTGTCTGGACATTCCGTTATGCGGTGGCTGCTCTTCCTGCAGTGAAGACATAAGCCTTTTTGCATCCATCACTCCTTTTCCGTCTCTGCTGCCGGGCTGCTTGTCGGTCGCGCTGCCTTGGTCTTCTTGGCCGTGGCCCCACTGAGGTTGCTGCCCAGGCCCTGCCGTTGCCTTGCCAGCTTCACGCTTTGCTTCAGGGTCTCTACCTCCCCGGCCAGATGGACCCATCCCAGTAGGGTTTCTGGGTTCCCCTGGACTAGGGCCCACTCCAGGATATCAGCGTTAAGGCCATCCTGGAAATATTGTATCTTGGTGGTTTCAGTCCAGTCAGGGATCTGACTGGCGAGACGGCGAAACTCTGTGGCGTATTCAGCCATGGATCGTGATCCCTGTCACAGTCGCTATAGCTCTGTACGCGCCCGCCTCCTCCGTAACGGGTCTTTGAACTGGGCCCATCATCAAGTCGTGGAAGCTTTCCAACTCTGGAGTTCCCATGTCGTAGAGCCCCACCAACCCTTACAACTGGTTGGAGATGTAAATGCACTTTCCCAGCCTCTGTCTGGAACTCTACCTCCCAATGAGACATGAATCCCATCACCTGGGTGAGGAAGAATGGTAGCTTTGCGGCATCCCCATTGAACGTCGCCTTCAGGTCCTGGTGCTTGAGGCCACGTGGATGTGACCGAGGCTTAACCAGTCCAGCGCCTGCTGGGGGTGCTGGAGCCCTGGGAGCCAACGGGACTGGGACCCCTCCTGGAGGTGCTGGAACCACTCCCCCTGGCACCGGCCCTAAGCTGGGAAGACCTCCGTTCCCTTGGGGTGCTGGTGGCGGGTTGCTGGTCGGGAGGTGCTGGTTGCTGGGGCAGCCATTGTAGGATTTCCACGAGGCTAGTTTGCACCAGCTCCATCTGCTGCTTTAGCTGGTGCACCTCTCTCTCCAACTCTGTGTGAGGTCATCTCACCCTATGTTCACAAATTCCGCTGGTCTGTGGTAGGTCCACCTCAGCGATCTGCGGTCCTCTCGACCTCATTCATTTGGCCAGAGCCAGCTGGCTCCCATGGCCGCACCCATCCTGTGCCCTGGTGTCTCGGAGAAGGGAAGGCTGCCAGCTCCTAGAGCCTGTCTGGCTCTCAACACCATCAGGTCGGGGGGAGGGAATAGTTTCCTGACCCTCCGTCGTTCCCGACTCAGCTGTCCTGCCTCTAATGCAGAGCCAACATCTGGCAGGCTGGCTCCCTGGCCTGAGCCTGTGTCCACATCTCCCTCCGTCTGGGTTTCAGTCTCTGTGACTTCAGACATTTTGCTTTCAGTTCACGGGTAGCATTTTGGCAGAACTGGCTTACTGAATTGAACCAGGTAACACAAACACTGAATCAACATGCATGTAGCAGCAACACGGTTTATTGATCGAGGATATGATATGTGTACAGTTTCATTCCAAAGCCAGTTCTGACTGGCCCCAGTACAAAGCAGACAGATAAGGTCATCGTTAGGTTTGATCCCCTGTATGCCTGGGAACCATTAGGGTGGGTGAGGGAATGCAAGATACATTCCAGACTCTCTTGGGCTGCCAGGAAGAGATGTTTGTGGAGTTTAAGTTAGGATGGCCTGGCTCCAGGAGTTAAGGTGTTCTGGGAATTGTTCCCCAGAGAACCAGGCCCTGTCAGGGCCTACCTAAACCATGTTGGGGCCTACTCTGGATTACTGCAAATCCCAGCATCCAGAGTAGGGCATGACACAATGTTCCAAAATCTTGCACAGAATTTTTTTTTTTGAGGAATAAATAATTTGTGAGGAATTATTGGCTTGGAAGATACTGATACTCCCAGTTAGGGAAGGCTTCCTAAATCAGCTACTGAATGGTGAGCCAATATAGTCCATTGATTCAATGGGTCTACTTTAGTTGGAACTAGCAACTGGACCTGAGCTTCAGATTCAAGCTGACATTCTGCTGTAGCATTAATGCTGTGGCATTAAACATATTAAAATGAAGTAAATCCTTACTAAAGTGGAGGCTACTTATCAGAGTGGATGAAACTGGCAAGTATAAAAGAAAAGACAGGAATGAGAAACATCCAAGCATTCAAAGTCATTAAGCAGAGAGTAGAGCAAGACGACTTCTAACCATGCATAGGACCCACAAGAATCAGAACTATCACGAGATTTTTTTTTAAAATGCTGCCACAGTATGCAAATAATCCTGTGTTTCTAGGCAGAATATTGTGTTTACTCAGTCTTATTAGAGGAAAGGAAAAGGATATTATCTGACCAAATAAAAGTTCAATGTCCCACCCATTTTCTGCAACAAGTAGCCAAACTTTCCAGGTATTTTGGACTTCAGTTCCCAGAAGTCCCAGCCAGTTGGCCAATGGTCAGGGATCCCAGGAAATGAAGCCCAAATAATGTGGAGGATCAAAGCTTGAGAATCACCATTTTAGGGTGTGCGGTTCCTTCTAAAGGCATCAGAATTGACAAGATTCTGTGATTAGAAGATTTGTAATTTATTTATTTATTTATACCCCGCTCTTCAGCCAAAAGGCTATCCGAGCAGCTTACAAATTGTTTTAAGCAATAGCCATTTACACATCTACACTGCATTAAGCAGTTTCCAATGTGTGTTAGCTAATTGCCCCCACAAGCTGGGTACTCATTTTACTGATCTATGAAAGAATGGAAGGCTGAGTGAACCTTGGAGCCCACTGGAATCGAACTTGCAACGTGGTGACTTGCAGTACTGGCATTTAACCACTGCGCCACCAGGGCTATTTGTAACAGACAAATAGACTAATAACAAATTAACAGAAGTGTGTAATCTTTTCCCAATTTATCCATAATTATTATTTCGCCTATGCTGAGCAACAGACACCCTGTCAGGATTCAACAGTGATTCTACTTTCACTGGCCAATATCACCTCTCTCAGCAGAAGTGAGAGAGTAGCAATACCTCCTGAAGCCTATGTGCACTAAAAACCTGCTTCAGAGGGTTGTGAATGGTCCAGAAAGCTGCAGAGGGGGTGGGAAGCAAGTTCTAAAGCTAAGAGAGTCCAGCCCCATGGCAGAAAAATGTGGAAAGGATTCCTTAGAAAGCTTTGAATGTCAAGCTTGGCATGTCAAGCAGCTTCATCCACCCAAATAAGATGTTTCATATGCTCTCTAATCAGTGTGACCTCTGCAAATGAGAGACCATGCATCTATATGCATCTATGACAATCACATTTGTGTTATAGGACATACCAGTGTATTTATTTATCCAATACAGTAAACTATACAGACTGCACACACTTTTCCCAGTGTGTAAGCAACAATCTGTTTTGATTCAGAATAAGCAATACTAGTATTTCCCAGTCTGTATTATCCAGTTACCCATTCCTGGCAGGCATAAGGACCTGTCATCAGTAACTAGGTACGGTATCAATGCTGCACACTGTACTGCACTTCAAAATTTAATCCTGACTCCATGAAACTGAATAGAATTTACCTGGTTTACTATTCACATTGAACAATCAGAAATGTGGGTATCTTTCCTGCAGAATATAGGATGAAGCTAGTTTAAATATTTTGTAAAAGGGTTATATTTACCTGATGATCCGCTGAGCGGCATACTGATGAAGTGAGCGGAACTGTGCTGACATATTGGCTAAAGCTGCCAAACAATTTGTATGAAGGTATTTGTCCTGTTGGAGATGAGGGGGGAGGGAGGAAACACACATCAGACTATCCTTTCTGTATAAAGCAAGACCTGTCAGAAGGAAATCACTCACTACCCTAACATCCGTCTACCGGAGGCAAGGTTGCAATAAAGACAAACCAGACTTGTGCTCTGATTTTGGGGGTAAGTACTGGTGAACACACGCAATCATAGTTCAATATGCTTGGGTCTTTTACGGAAGCATCCCTGCATATTTGTAGTGTGTTGCTGCATATATAACTCTGGTCAGAAAAAAAAGGTGAACAATGGCTTTCCTTATTTTTCAGCCTTCAGTATTTATTTCTTCTAACAAAAAAGGCTTTTAATATTGCAATTTTGCCTATTTAACTTCAAAATTATACTTAATATTTCAAATAAAATGTGCCCATTTGGAAATTAAAACTCTAGCATTCCATTTGCTAGAAGAATACATAATAGAAATTCAGAAGTTCACCACTTATTTACAATTTGAGAGGTCCAAAGATCAGGCATAGATGATAAGCTTGAGCAGCAAAGTTAAAGGACCTAAGTTAGGAGGGCTGGGGAACATCTCTTGCCAAGGTCCTAGACAGCTATTGCCAGTCACATTAGGCCATATCAGTCCAGTTTTGATGGTCAATGGTCTGGTTGTCTAAGGCAGCTTCGTATGTTAAACAGAAGGGGACAAAAGGAGAGACATACTAGAAACTGAATATTAACATTCTTCATTCCTTATAAACATCTCACCTCTTGCCAGTGATAAATGCACACCTAACATTTTCAACATGTCATTTATTTAACCTTTGTGAGATGATATAGGAAGATGACTAATTGCCCTTAGATATGTTTTGTTTGGATACTTATTTTTTATTTCTTCCATGACAGGATTCTCACTTCATCATAACTATTTCTATTACTATCATTAATATTTGTTGGGAACTTGGGATTGTGAAGACAGAAATACTTGAATGCAACCCAGAATATAATTCTTACCCTTGTTCTTGTCATGTTGTACTGGATAGTTCTTATTACTACCAGTATCAGGAGACTCCCCAAAGAAATTTCTGTTAACACACGTTCTGAGTACCAAGTAATATTTTTCAGTATCTGCGAAGGGGGAAAAAAAGATAACATCTTATTGTCCTTCACTAATGAACATCATGCTATGTCCTGGACTTTGATTGGGACTGTGACAGCTGTTTTGTAAAAGCAAAACCTACAGCTTTTCCTCTCCCACTGAAATCAGTGAAAGGGAAATTATTTAAACTAGCTTCAGGCTTGAATGGTTAAGGGATCGGATTTAGAATTATGTTGAGGGATTGAGTGACTGGGTACCTCAGCACACTCATGGAATACCCTAAACCTACTGCTAGTAGGAACACTGCTTGTTGTAACTGGAGGCCTTCCTGTAGACACACAAGATTCTCCATCATCATCATCATCATTATTATATATTTCTATAGCGCCATCAATGTACATAGTGCTTAACAAGAAAAAGAACAACAAAACAGTTCCCTGCCCTGAAGCTTACAATCTAATGAAGACATGATACAAAAGGAAAGGGGATGGCAGTAGGGGAAAGGATTAAGTCTCCTCTCTCCCTCCTTGACCAGGGCAATGGCAGTTGGGATGGAGGGAGGGTCGTTCTGCTTCTGGGTTGAGGCAAGATGGAGCTCTGTCTGACTTTCCTTCTCTCCTTTCTTGGCCAGGGCAATGGCAGTTGGGATGGATGGAGGGCAGTTCTGCCTCTTTTCGGAGCCACCTTGTGGATGAAACCAGAGACAGAAGGATGAGAGCTAGGATGCTCCCTCCTGTTTCTGTGTCCTGGGCCCTTAGATCTGTAATGCCTAAAAAGGGCAATACCCAGGGCTCAAACTGATCAGACATGAGATGTCTATGACTGTGTCATGTGCCTTCAAGTCATTTCCAACTTATGGTGACCCTAAGGTGAATTTATCATGGGGTTTTCTTAGCAAGATTTTTTCAGAGGGGGGTTGCCTTTGCCTTCCTCTGAGGGTGAGAAAGTGTGGCTTGTTCAAGGTTACTCAGTGGGTTTCCATGGCTGAGCAGGGATTTGAATCCTGGTCTCCAGAGCCATAGTCAAACCAGAACTCAAACCACTGCACCACACTGGCTCTCATATGATTAAATATCCCATTAAAAAATAAACCTAGGAAGTGGCAGTGGTAACCTCTCCAAGCAGTACTGGGAAGAGATGGAGTTAGTTCACCCACCCATGCCACCTCCCAGGGTTTATTCACAATGAGGCACCTGTCTCAGGTGGTAGAGCATCACAGGAAAGAAAACTGTCCACAGGTGCATCTCAGTGGAAGAATTATTGTCACTCTGGAGAGTCTCACTGGCTAACGTGTGTTTGTCTCTCCAGAATTACCCAGGATCCAAATGCCTGGCTATGTGGGGTCCTCAGTAGGGCAGGGTGCTGGGAAATAAGCTGTGCTATAACAGCAGTAACAACGGGAAGAGAAAAAAAAGTAAGCATGGAGATGTCCATATGCAAAGCAATGAAATCTCTTGCAAGAAGTAGAGACAGCTATCACCCCAAGTAATTGTGATCATCGCTTAAGATTATGACCTAATGCTGGGCCAGGAACTTGACTCAATATGAATTTTCTTTAATAATAATATGCACAGAATCACATAACCAGAATGAAAACTGCAAAAACTAGAGGAAAACAGAGTCTTACTTAATGGTTGCTGTACTCATTATTAGGACCCAGTATGGGCACAGGTAGCTTGCCTGTGTGAGGCTAATAACAGAAAGAGATCTTATTTGCTTTTTAAAAAAATCTTCCTTCCAAGGAAGCCAAAACCACATTTTATTTTCAAACAAAAATCCTTTGACCAGTCAGGAAAGCTTTTGTGGCTTCCTTGGGGAACCCAAGTAAGAGTCTATATAATCAGTGATTTACAAAACGGTACTTACTAAAATTAATCTTAACTATCAATAAATCAGTGTGGGTGTAGGACCACAAAAGAAAAATACATTCAAGGGCTAACACAGGCAATACATTTATAAAAGCAGGATGTGCACTGAAGGACAGGACCAAAACCCCAGCTTGATGCAGACTGTCTTGATTAATTTTATCATGTCTTCAATCATATGGCAAAAGCTGCTTCCTTCCAAAGCTGCTAAAATTATCTAGCAAAGCGGGTTTTGAGTGGCCTCACTCACTCTTAGCCCTCATGAAAGTAGACACAAAAGAAGAAGCTTAGATTAGAATATGAAATATATAGTTGTGCCTGGAATGCATATATCAACATTCACTCTTATATTCTTCAAGGAAGATAACTGTATTGCACAGGATTTAAAACCAGGCTTTCCAGAAACTAGTAGAAATGTTAGATCCAAATTAAGTTGCTAGTAATAACTCATTTTTTACATGGATCTCAGTAGGATCTAAATGAAACTAACATTCAGGATCCATCTCAATAGCTTGAAATCCATTGAGTTGTCATTAACTTGTGCAAGTACAATTAACTTGCAAGCTCAGACAAAAGTCCAACAGATCTATCCTCATTCTTCTGAACTGCCAATATTGATTTAACCAGAAATATAAATTAAATCAATTATTTTGTATTTCTTTATTCAGACTTAGCATTCAAGGGAAGACTTATGGTACCTAAGAGGGAATAAGAGTCTCTTGAAAATAATTTGGTAAGAATCATTATAAAATCCTATGTGTAAAAGCTATAGAATTTCAAAAGTTGAAAAGCAAATTGAATCTGAAAAAAAAAAGCGCTACACTGAAATGACTACAGCCATCTCATCTTATTTATCCAAAATAAGTTGAACTTAAGTGTTATGATTTAAAGTGTTATAATTTAAAGGTACTTCATCACAGTGCATAACTTACCACTTCGTGAATGGATCGATTGAAGCCATCATCTTCTGTAAGGATTAACAAAATGATCAGAGCCATGTAAACATGGTGTGAATTCCTTTCTTCAACATGATAAAGAATCTCAAGAATTGGGAGAACCTTGAGAAAGAAAGAAAAATAATCATGCATCTGTATAATATTTTTAAAATTCAAAGACAAAAGTGCACATATAGTTTTAGATTATCCTGGGTTTACCTAGCCCAGTAACTATGGGAACAGAACAAACACTAACAAATAAATAAACCTCAATTGACAAACTATTAAAACAATTTTGTTTGTTTTCTTCTGCTGCCAGAAAAAGTTCCTGCAGGGAGACTTATAACCCATACCCTAATAAACAAGTAGTGGTTTAAAGAAGGATAATCATATTTAAATTTCCAGAACTCCGTTTATATACTGGGCTAATCCAGTCTGTTTGAAAGGTAAAGTGCTCAGGGACGAATATTTTATGCTGAATAGTTTTAAGACAATTATGCTACTTCTGTTTAAAGCAGACACCCGGTGTATTGGGTTTTTTTTTTGGTCCTTCATTATTTAAATACAATTCAAATAAAAGAATGGCTAACCTGAAAAGTTTAGTAGATTATTCCACACAATTATCTTAATTGCCCATCATAGTAATTACTACAATCCTTACCTCTTCATTGCAAATCCTGGATGATCATTCTCTTCTCCCTCTCCTTTAGTCCTTACCTACCAAGCTAGTACCAATGTCTTGTTAGGAGAAGCTGAAGACCCTTTTCTACCTAACAAGTATTTTTTCAGACACCAATTCAAAAGAATGCCTCTGGGTTATATGGGATATGTTGTTATTACAGAAACTATTGAATACTGAATGTTTTCACAATTCAATGCTTTATAAGGATTCACTGTTTTAGTCTAGTGACTAGTGAAATTCGTACAAGAAAGTGACACTGTTTCATCTTCCACTGAGATATTGGCCTTGGCTCATGTACTACAGCTATCTGTAAAATCTGATGATGCTTACACTTACTTCTTAACCTAGAAGCAATTTTGTGACTGTAACCCTTTCTAATTTATTTATTGCTCTTTTAGATTACGCAATAAATAGAATTCTCTGGGCAGTGTAAAATAAATTTATTAAAAACATAAAATACAAACAACAAACAATGACCAAAACATTTCACTCCATGCATTTGATGAAGTAGACTTACATCTACGAATGCTTATGCTACCAACTTCTTTCTCTCAGGTAGTTTCAAAGGAGCTACAAGATCCCTTTCCATACTGATTCAGACTAACATAGTTATGTCTTTCAATTCAATGACCAAAACAGCATATAATAAAACCAAAGGAAAAACAGAAACAAAACAGGACAGTGCAAATGTCTAAAAAAACATGTTCTGAAGAGGTGAGTCCCTCTGGAGAAGGCCTTTTCCAGATGGGGTGTCACCACTGAAAAGGCCTCTCTTGTCATCACTTCCTTTGCTTAACCTAGTGGGAGCACATGGAGGAGGGAAACAGATGATGATTGTAAGATCCAGATAAGACAGCGTGAGTAGAGTACAGCCTGTGTGCCACATATGAGCCCCAATTCGATTTTTGAGGGGGACATTTTTTTTAAAGAACAGTTTTTTTCTTAAAATGACCCCCACATATGGGGTCTAGAGAAGAGGGGAAGGAGGGTAAAATTTTGTTTTTAGTCTCCTGCAGTGGTTTTAGGCCCTTGACATGCCTTTATTTAACCAAGAATTAAGGAATTGACTTCTGGATGGCTAAAGGCCTTTCCTGAGTTTTCGAACAGCACCAAGGGGCCTAAAAATATAGTTAAACAGCCTTCCACCCCCTGGCAGTGTGTATATGTGTGTCTGTGTGCGTGGGTGAATTTAAAAAAGTTTTTTAAAAGCCAGAGGAGTCAGCAGGGATGGGAGGCACAGTTGGAATTCAGCACTGTAAGATCCTGCAGGGGGTCAATGTACTCCTTTCAAGACCTGGCAGTTGTTTACTGCTGCAAGAATTGCCTGGCAGAAGGAGCTATTCCTTCTGGTAATCTGGTCCCAAGCACTTTAGGACTTTAAAGGTTCAAATCATCACTTTGAATTGGTCCCCAAAGAGATCTAGCAGAAAGTGGAGAAGGCAAAGTACTAGCATAATACAATTGTATTGTTCAGTCCCAGTAAACTATTCAGCTTTTTGGAGCAACAAACCCTCAATACCATCTTTTGGAATTTACCATCCAAATACGAAAGAACCAACGTAATAGGATGGCTCCACACATCAAACTCAGACAGCCTACCCAAAAGGATACCACAGCTGATAATATAGAAGAACCCACAGTTGTACTCTCCTCTCCCAGTACAGGTCAGCATAGGGTGACCAAGGCCATTTCTGTTTCAAACCCAGGCTTGAAACTGGATTGAAAGGGAAAACAATAAACTAGCACATAATAAAATCAAGGGGGGAGGGAATAAGCAAATAAGTAAAAACAAAACAAAAACAAACACACACACACACAAACCCCACCATGGCACCCAAAACAAAGTGCCACAAGTAAAAACAGATCAGTACTGTACACAGATATTAAAATCACAAAAATAATTGTTAAATTGCTCCTTAACATGATGTAGGTTATTAGCTGGATGTCAGATCATTCCGCTCACTGCAGTAGAATAGGAGGTTTAACACCCGTATACTGTATAGTTTTTGGGAGCTGTTACCAGTTGGGAGAGATGAGAATTATGAACCGATAAATACATAACAATTCAAAATTAAGTGTAGTAAGCAACCAAATGACACCAGCATGTAACTATGCAAAAATATAATTACCAATCAAAATTTGATTTATTCATTTGATTTAATTATTTGATTTATATCCCACCTTTCTCCCAAAGTGGGACTCAAAGTGGCTTAAAGAAAAATTAAAGGCAGTGAAAAGAATAAAACCTAAATGATAATATATCACTTCACTCTGTGTTAGGAAATAACATATCAAGTCTGCCAATGATGCTTCAGTGAGGGTAGACTATCAAGAAAAGAAGATGATAGAGTCAATTCTTTTCTTGTGAAGCAAACACAAGAAGAGCAGATCTAGTGCATACAAAGCATGCCAGCATTAAGTGGCAACAATTACACAGGGGAGTAAAAGAAGTGGGTTTATTTGGATCTGAAAAGATGGATTTTCAGTGATGCTTTCACCAGTTATATAAACTTTTCCTGGAAAGTGAGCTGCTGTGCTTAGAAAGCCATTTCCTGGTTTGCAAGAAACATTTCACCAGAGTGGGGTGGAACAAAAAGAAAACGTACATTGTGACTTTATACATCACAGATGCAAGTCTTGACTCAAGTTCCTGAAAAGCTGTGGCTCCTCTGGCACATGATTTATTGAGGAATGTTTTAAATGAATAACTTTTTCTACTGTCATACAAAGACTGAAACAAGCTGCTAATAGGACTAAAGGCTATTCCTTCTCCCAGAAACATGTATTCCTCCCCCTCCCTTTTAATTGCATCCAGCCTAAGGAACAAATTCTGTGCCATGCTCAAATTACCAAGGGGTGGGTGGTCATAGGGGCCCAGCCTCCTTACCATTCATAATGCCCCCCTTAGCTATTGCTTTTAGAAGGCTGGAGGGGGCCATGATCTGGCTACTATTGAGGGAAATTGGGTGAAGGTTCTGGATTTTATTAAAGCCCACCTACCTCCCCCACACAGTCCTCTTGATAACTCAAGCACTGCTTGTGTGCAATTTTCTGGGCTCACATAATATATTCTGACCTTTCATCCTCATAAAGACATTGCTATTCTTGTATTATTATTATTATTATTTTTTTGCTGTTAATGCCAACATATAATCTAGCATGTTCCAGTCTTTTATCCTTTGTAGGTATTTATCAATTAGCCACCCTTTTCAAAATACAGCTGGCCTAGTGAAAGAATGGTAGTATGAGACTGGATGGCTCTACCCACACTGAACAGCAACATAGGGATGCTACACTGTTTTGAAACCTATTATCACTAGTGTGTGTAGAGTGGAATACCTGGTTTGGTTATGCCACAGTGAGAGGCATGCAATCAGTGCACAATTCATAGGTACTTTCCCGCCTAAAAGTCCCAGATGATGCTAATACAGCTAGTGATTTTATAAACATGAACCCTGAAGCAGGACAAATAAGGCTGCAATAGTGTATCCAATAACATGCAGAAGCACAAGAAAAATACGGAAGTGCTGACAAACAGATCATATTGCTGAAATAGTATCCATGGACACCTGCCACAATCCCACCAACTCCAAAAATTCATCAACCTCTACTAAGCACCAACAAATCCATAACTGTTAAATTCCCATTTTCGAAAATTAGTGAGTAAATGAAATATCCCTCTGACTCAGCTTTCACTATAGTACCTGGTTCTCACAACCACAATATCAGAACAAAAAACTCAGTGCAAGCAAATCCTTCTACCAAAAAGCAATGAAAGAGCAATGGGATATTCTGTCCACTACTTACCAAGTTTTCCATATCTGTTCGAGCCAACATATATGTTCGAACATTGCTGTTCTGGTGCAGCAGAGTGTACAAAAGGAGAGTTGCTTGATCAGAATTCTGCTGTCCACACAAAGTGGTATATAAACTGTTAAAATTAATCTGGAAAGCATGGGGATTTGGTGAAGGAAGAACTGTACTATCTGAAAAAGGAACAAAAATGTTGGTTATTTGTTTGTTTGTTTATTTATTGCATTTGTATGCCACCTTTCTCTCAGAATAAGACCCAAGGCAGCTCCAGAGGCAATCGGCCTAAAATAATATTCACAATAAAATTAAAAACAATAAATCCTCATAAATAAGCAGTTTTAAAAGGATTCAGTGCATTTATTTTGTACTTTTCTTCCTACTGGGACTAATAAAGTGAAGCTTGTCTTTGAAGTTTAGCTCTGAGGTTTGGATAAATAGTTTTTAGCTAACAGATCCACCTTGCACCCAAACATATCTTTGGGGACCCATTTCTTTCTTTTTTTAAAAACACGTCTGTTTGGTGATAGAGCTATGGATGCAAAGCACCAGTAGCAGATCCCCACTTAGCAACTGGGGACCAATGGTTTAGAACACAGATTCCTAGACAGGAGATTATATCTGTTGTTTACTTACTTGAGACTAAATTAAGTTTTATCTGAATTCTCAACACTCAATGAATACCCTCCGCAATTGTCTGAAGTACAAAAAGCTATGGTTGATAGTTGGCCCAATGGGAGAACACATGAGGGTGCTGTTATGTTCTTGTCCCACCTGTGGGTTTCTCTTAAGCATCTGGTTGTCCACTGTGGGAACAGAATGTTGGACTAGATAGGCTCTTGGTGTGCGACAGCACAGTTCTTCTCATGTTCTGCAGGTAGCAAGGCTGTACAGATTCAGTTCTAACATCTTCTGTTAAAGGATCTCAAGGGGCAATAATTAAAAAGCCTGATAACTTGGAACTGGTACAGTACTGTCAATCAGAGATGATGGAAAGAAACCAGAAACATCAATGATTTGGCTCGGATCAGAGGACAGCTACCACTTTATCTTGGCAAATACATGTTCTCAAATTCAAGGTAACAAATTCAGTGGTGGAATGTAGCGTTTCTTGGGAATAATTAGTGGAAGAAGAAAGGGACATTTACCACTTCCCGCACCCACGTATTTTCCTCTGCAAATGTCTTCTGTCCCTCACTGCCATTTCCCCTCAAGCAGGGCTTATAGTTCTGTTTTGGAGCCCTGCTTGAGGAAGAACTACTTAAATATGGGTGAGAACTACTTAAATATGGGTGGTGATTTGTCGGGAGAATGGAAAGTAAGGGATGGATCAAGAGCCAACCTCTTGCATGCCAATCCCTGCCTCTGCCCTGCATTTGTCTTGGTAGGAAACATCATGTTTTCCCTGCAAGATTTTCCTCCTCCTTTAGAACACATCTGCATATTCTCTTGTGAGTGTAAACTAGATTTATCTAGCATACAACTGAATAATTTTTTTCAGCATCTGTGTGTAAATTTAACTCTACATACACTTGTGAATTAATTTACTATCATTCCTGATTTATACATGGGAAACAGAGACCAAGATGCTACACAGTGACAGTTTCGTATAGTGGAATTCCACTATAGCTCCCCTGTCAGCAGCCCTAGGACTCACTGTATAGCTGCAGCAGTGGATCCCAATGGCCATTCTATGGCTTGTGGAGAGCAGAGGCAACCAGAGAATCAATGGAAACAAAGGATATCTTCCAACAAGATTCACTGGAGTTTTGTGGAGGTTTTAGCAGATGATGTCATCAGTTTGCCTCTGGCTATGAGAACACAATTGAACATTCCTCTCCACCACTCTCCACCAATAATGGAATGGCTGCTGGGGATGGCTTTTGCAGTGATACGGTGAGTCCTGGGGTGGGGTGGGGGCTTTGATTGTTGCAGAGGGAAAAACTGAGTATCAACTTCTGCAACAATTAAAAAAAAGCATAAATGTGGAATTACGCTTGTGTGTTTCACTACCAGGATGCCAGTCAGAGAATGAGAGGGTGTAACTTGCATTCCGTGATGTGGATGCAGAGCTTCCTGATTCAATACAGTGTAATAAAACTTTTCACTCTGATTCTACATAGATAATTTTAAAGATGTACCAACCTTGTGTGTTCTTGAAGGACATTATAGCTTGACGGTAAGGGTTTGGTGTGTCTGGGGCATCAGTCAGATTTGCTAGCACAAGCAGCAGCAAAAGACTTTGATTTGCTAGAGGGGAAGACTCTTCTTGTTGATGAGCTCGTTTGCTTCCCACACCTCCTAATGTGAACACTGTCCACAGGCCAGCTAAATGGAAGGAGGAAAGAATCTATTTAGGTTTCTCAGGTAGAACAAGTCTTGAAGAGAAACGAAAATGCAGAAAGAATCACAACCCAAAAACATCACCCAAGGAGACCTTCTGCTGTGCTTTTTGCAACCAGACTTGTTTATCTTGGATTGGCCTTTTTAGTCATCAGCGCGCTTGCAGAAAGCGCGGGATTCTTCGTTTGCAAAGAAAAGCCAGAGAGAGAGAGAGAGAGAGAGACTTGGCTACATGTTTGAACTGTGTTTTAACCTCTGAGTGGCATGGACCAATTAAGAAAAAAACCTAAAGGTTTAAGACAGACATGCAGCAATATAGCATAGCCACATCTCACCCCAATAGGTAAGATGTGCTTGATAAATAATAATCCACAACCAGAAATACTTTCAAAATTAAGAAATAGATTCTTACATATCTAAATGAAAATACTTCCCACAATCTATTGTTGTGGTGATATTATGGCCAAAAACAAGGGGAAGAACATTTAGCCTGGTACAAAAAGGCAAGACATTAAGATGCACACATGCAGCTAACTGTGTACAGAAGAAGATATTTAATTTATGTAGTTATGCCAATGCAGCTGCCCAACCTAAAGCCAGAAGTGGATGAAATGCTATGATTGAGATATAAGAGTAGCCAGCCTAGTCACTATCCTACACTTGTCCAAAGATCAGAATAAGCCTATACAATGGAGCCCAGCAAAAGCCACAATGGTGCATAATGTCATACACACAAAGGATACACCAGCAAAGCTATTTTAAGACTGAGGGAATGAGCCAACCCACTCATTCAGTCAACCCACTCATTCAAGTAACATTTCCATATCACAAGCTTCTATAATTACTACTCCCCTACCCCCAGCAGATAATTTCATTTAAAATAATCTAACAATGTCTTTCAGTAATGTCATTTGGTCTATTTTATTATAAAATCAGTTAATCTCAACAATGCTGCACTGGGATCCTTGAAGGAAGTGAAGGACACAAATGGAATAGAAAAAAAGCCCACCAAAGGATAAAAACCAACCAAACAAAAACCCACACACAAAACAAAAAAGAACAATAAAACCCACATTTCACATTGATTTAAAAAATATAGTACTGACTACAGTTGCCCCTCCACATTCGCGACTTTCACATTTGCGGTTTTGATCATTTGCGGAAATCTGCCTCCCCCCCCCCGCTCAACACCCCACTCTCTTCCCAAGGCAATGGGGCTTCTTAGGAAGCTCCTTGCTGCCTTGGGAAGGGAGGGGGTGGGAACCAGCTGGCGCTCTCGCGCTACACCCCACTCCCTTCCCAAGGCAGCCAGGGGCTTCTCAGGAAGCTCCTCGCTGCCTTGGGAAGGGGCGGTAGGATCCAGCTGGCGCGCTCGCACTACACCCCACTCCCTTCCCAAGGCAGCCAGGGGCTTCTCAGGAAGCTCCTCACTGCCTTGGGAAGGGACTGGGGTGGAAAACCGCTCGCCGGCAGGCTCATTTCTTATTCGCGTTTTTTTCACATTCGCGGGGGTTGTCTGCCCCTAACCCCCGCGAATGTGAAGGGATGACTGTACTCCGTTACATTCAATGTAACTGTCTGTGGAAGAATGCATCCAACTCTGTAATGATACCTAAACGCTAAATTTAACTGTAACAATTGTGGATAGCTTCTTCTTAAACAATCACAATTGCAACAGCACCATAGTTGTCTAGGTGGCAACTCATTTGAATCTTGGTGCTGGAGAAGAGTTCTATGGATACCGTGAACTGCTTTAAAAAACAAACAAACCAATAAATGGGTCCTAGAGCAAATCAACTCTCCCTAGAAGCCAAGATGAAGCCTGTCCTAATTTGTTGCCGTCATGAGAAGACATGACTCACAAGAAAAGACAATAATGCATGGTAAGGCAGCAGGAAAAGAGGAAGACCACATTCCAGATGAATAGACTCAATCAAGGAAGCTACAGCCCTGAGTCTGCCAAGACCAGAGCAGGGCTGTTGAGGATAGGGACACTTGGGGGGGCTCTCATTCATGGGGTCACCCTAAGTCAAAGTTGACATGACAGCAGTTAATAATAACAAGTGTGGTATAATCCAAGATCAAGGGTAAGACTACTCAGAAATCAGATTTTCCTTGGGTTGTTTTTCCCCCCTGGGCTCTTAGGTCATGTTCTGGAATAGTTTCTTTCTAACGTTTCACCTGCATTTGTGGCTGGCATCTTCAGAGAATAGTTGGGTAGGAGTGGGTGTGGAGTTTATATGCTGTGAACACCTGTTGGAGAGGATATGTAAATTTGTGTATTTGAATGGTTAGTTTCTGGGTATAGAAATGCAAGGATCACTAGTGTCTGTTTGGCTAATGGTTGGTTGATGGGCCATTATCTGTTGGAACTCCCCCTGTCCCTGGGTGGAATTCCTTTGTAAGTGTTGAGTTTTGATTCTATTGTTTTTCAAAACTGGAAGCCAGATTTTGTTTACTTTTAGGGTTTCTTCTTTCCTGTTGAAGTTGTTCAGGCGTTTGTGGATTTCAATAGCTTCTCTGTGCATTCTGACATGATAGTTGTTGGCCTGGTCCAGAATTTCTGTGTTAGCATAGCATTTCTTGGATTTTCTTGGTTGGTCTGTAGAGTGTTTGGAGGTTGTGTTTCCTCATCAGTTTCCCTATTCTGTCTATGACTCCTTTGATATATGGTAAAAATTCCTTCCCTTTGGGTGGCTGTTTTTCTTCTTCATTCCTGTGTTTTTTTCTGAGTCTGGCTGCTCTTGTGATGTCTGATCTGGACTAATCATTAGCCTGTAGAGCCCAGTTTAGGTGCCTTAGTTCATCCTCCAGGTAGTGGGGTTCACAGATCCTTTTTGCACGGTCTACCAATGTTTTTATTGTGCTTCTTTTTTGTCCTGGGTGATGATTGGAGCTCTTGTGTAGGTACCTGCCTGTGTGTGGGGGTTTTCTGAATACCTTGTGGCCTAACCGTTAGTTTGGTTTGCGGATGACTAGGACATCCAAGAACGGCAGTGTTCCTTCCTTCTCTTTTTCCATCGTGAATTGGATATTTGGATGGATGCTGTTCAGGTGGTTCAGGAATGAAACCAAATCTTCTTCTCCGTGGTTCCAAATGGTCAAAGTGTCATCCACATATCGGAACCATGTTGTGCGCTTTTTTGGTGTTGTTTTCATGGCTTGCTGTTCAAAATATTCTATGTAAAAGTTTGCTATCACGAGGCTCAGGGGGCTGCCCATGGCTACCCCATCTATCTGTTCGTAGAATTTGTTATCCCCACTGGAAGTAGTTTGTGGTGAGACAGTGTTTGAACAAGGCTGTGATGTCCTCAGGAAATATTTGTTGCATGAGTGTCATTGGGTCCAACTTACCTCCGGAACCGCCTCCTCCCATACAATCCTCCCCGCACACTCCGGTCCTCTGGGAGGAAGTTGCTTCAGCCACAAAAATCTAGGCTGTCTGCAACCTCCCAGAGGGCCTTTTCGGTAATCGCCCCCAAATTGTGGAATGACCTGCCGAACGAGATCCGTCAGATAACAACCCTGAGTAGCTTTAAAAAAGCACTAAAGACGGATCTCTTTCGGCAGGCCTTTCCTAATTAGATCCCGGCCTCAGGGGATCCTGGCTTCTTTTAGTACGCTGGCCATTTATAGTATTTTATAGTATTTATTGTTTTTAATTGTGATTTTATATCAGTTGGTTTTAATTTATAATTGTTTAATATTTTTTTAAGGGGGAGGGTGGGGTGGGGGGTGTTTGGGGATTTTATCTGTATTGTATTTTAATTTTTGTAAGCCGCCCCGATTGTTTTAACAGAGGGGCGGGGTATAAATAAATATTATTATTATTATTATTATTATTATGTCCATTATGGGGACTTTGGTGAACAAGGAGACAACATCAAAACTGATCAGTCTGTCTCCAAGTTTCAGTGATGTTGTTGATTTTTTCTATGAAGTGAGCTGAGACTTTGATGTAGTGAGGGGTTTGTCCCATGTGGGTTTGTAATTGTGTGGCCAGAAACTTGGCAAAGTCATACGTGGGGGATCACTCCACTATGGGTTGGAGTGGAATGGAATCTTTGTGGATCTTGGGAAGTCCATATAGTCTTGGAGGGAGAGCCTCTGATCTGCATAGATTCTGGTGTATGATTGGCTGAATTGATGAGTTTTTGATCAAGACATTTGTTTTTCTGGTGATTTTATTGGTCGGGTCTTGCTTGAGTTTTTTGTATGTTGCAGGGTCCAAGAGTTCCCTTATTTTTTGTCTGTATTTTTCTGTTTCCGTTATTACTGTGGCATTGCCTTTGTCTGTTCGGAGGATAATGATTTCTGGGTCTGCATTGAGATCCTTAATTGCTTTTCCTTCTTTATGGTTATGTTGCTGGGTGGTGGTTTTGCCTTCTTCAGTATCCTAGCTGTTTTTCCTCCTATCTCTTCTGCCTCTTTCTCTGGGAGACAGTAGAGGGCAGATTCAGTATGGGCAATGTCTTCAACTGGGATTCTGGTGGTGGTAACTGCAAAATTGCCTCCTTTGGACAGGATGGATGTTTCTTCTTTTGAAAGTTGCTGTTCTGTTAGGTTGATAATAGTCTGTGATCTGTCTAGCTGGGGCTTCTGTTGATGTTTATGGCATTTGTCAAATTTTTGTTTCTGCCTTTCATTGTGAATCACCATATTTTTTCCCATTTTTCTGTAGGTGAGGTCAATTTTGTCACCTTGGGTGTTCATTTTTTGGCTGATGTCAAGGTGGAGTGATAATAGCTCCTTGTCTGTGTTGGCCAGGTCTTTGCAGGTGGTGTGTATTCTCTCTCGTAACTGTGTTTTTTCCATTCTGTTGTAGATCCGGTTGGCCTGTGGGGACTCAGAAATGTATTTGTTTCCATGTTCTCTCATCCTCTACCACAAAATTCCCCATCACCACCACAGGAAACCACCCTTTTCCCTGCCATGTCAATTCTATTGACAGCTGAAACAACGACATATCCCTTCAGGTGCAAGAATATACTGTTGCTCCAGTAGAAACACACATATACATGTGTATTTTTACGTGCCTTCAAGTTGGCTGTCAACTTTTGGCATGAACTTCATAGGGTTTTCTTAGGCAAGGGTTATTCAAGAGTAGGTTTTGCCCATTCTTTCCTCGGAAATATAGTCTACAGTACCTGGTATTCACTGGAGGTCTGCCACTGAAGTACTAACCAAGAATGATCCTGCTTAGTGTCCAAAATCAGATGGGATCTGGTGCCTTTATAAGAAGGACAAATTGCTTACCTGTAATTGTAGTTCTTTGAGTGGTCATCTGTGAACTCAAACAACTGTGTTATTCCTGTGCCTGCACAGTGCACTATGGAACCTTCTAGAATAGTTATATAAAGCTTCCCCTCAGACATTCCTGCTCATTTACCTCAGTTTCAAGGATGCTATAAAAGCAGCATCATAACTTAACAAAGGAGCAGGACAGTGAGGGATGGGCGGGTTTGTGTGAATTCACAGATGACCACTAGAAGAACTATAGTTACAGGTAAGCAACTTGTCCTTCTTCATCGTGGTCTCTGTGACTCACACAACTGAGAAACTAGCAAGCTTTCTCATAGGAGGAGGGATTGTCATGCCCAACCAAAAGAGACAGGACAAGGACACAGTGTAACAATGAAGCAAAAGTAAATTTATTGCAACGTAGATAAGAGAACAGTACTTCCAAAAGCAGCAGCATCCCTGCACCTGTTATCAAGTCAGTAATGGGAGATGAAGGTCAAAGGAGTAGACCAAGTAGCTGCCTTGCAAACGTCCCCCAAAGGAACACAGGGGAGAAAGGCAGCAGATGCAGCTACGGCTCTCATTGAATGAGCTCGAATTTGAGAGGGGAGCGGCTTTGAGCCAGTTCATAGGCCAAAGAGATGGTGAAGACAACCCACTTCAATAGGCGCTGCAGGGCAACTGGTGAGCCATGGCTGGAAGCAGAATAGCAGACAAACAGATGATTTGTCTTGCGCAGAGGAGCAGGCCGCTAAACATAAAACGCAAGAGCCCGATGAACATCTAAGGTGTGGAGCACACACTCAAAGTCATCAGACAGGTTCTGCATCAACACAAGTAACACTATGGATTGGTTAAGGTGGAAGCTGGAGACAACTTTAGGCAGGAAAGACATATCCAGTCAAAATAACACCTTATGTTTGTGGAAGACCAAGTAAGGTGGATCTGAGTGCAAAGCACATAGTTTCCCGGCACGTCTGGCTGATGTCACTGTGACAAGGAAGGCTGTTTTCCAGGAGAGGAGATGGAGATCTGACGTGGTCATGGGTTCGAACAGGTGCTTGGAAAGCTGTGAGAGAATAAGTTCCAGGCTCCACGCAGGAGTGGGTTCCACCACAGGCGGGTGAAGGTTAACGTAACCTTTTTAAAAAATTAACAATAGGGTCCTGAAAGGGAGAGGGTTGACCCAAACCTTGGAATTCAATAGAAATTGCGGCAAGATAGCATGGAGGTGAGTGGAGGGATGAAGGGAGGTGTCCACTACTGCCTGAACGTCTGGAAGCAGATGATCCGGAGAAGTCTTTGAAGCCAACCCTGAATGCGAAGGAGGGTTCAAGGTAGGATCCTCCAAGCTATCAGTCATAGGGTGGTCAGATCCAGGTGTCAAACCCTGCCTCCCTGAACCATCAGGATGTTGGGCCAGAGAGGAAGATGAAGGAACCAGCGAGTTGCAAGCCGGAATAGCGGGTTGAACCATGGTTGATGAGGCCACCACAGAGTGATCAGGATTGTGTTCGACCTGTTGCAGCACAATTTAGAGATCACCTAGGTGAGCAGCGGAAACAGAGGGAATAGGTAAAAAGAAGGGGACCACTCCATTGAAAGACAAACACGTTCCCTGCAGAACCCTGCTCACTGGAACTTGCGCAGTACTGTTGGCATTCCTTGTTGGCTGCTGAGGCAAAGAGGTCAACTGTCGGAGTCCCCCAATGGCAGAAGAGAGAAAGGACTACTGAGCGGTGAAGCTTCCATTTGTGAATTGTGGAACTGGAGCAACTCAGTCCAACTACAAGAATATTGTCCTCTCCAGGGAGGAGAATGCATTGGAGAAAGATATTCCTCAGTATGCACCAGTTCCAAATTTCTAGAGTGGTCGACAGTAGAGTCGAGGACGACCTTGTACCTCCCTGCTTGTTGAAATAATACATTACAGGCATATTGTCTGTAAAGAGAAGGACATTCCGGTGATCAGGGATTCGAATGACCTTAGCACCTTCTGCACAGCCAGCAGCTCCAAGGTGTTGATATGAAGCCAGCATGCCTCCGCTGACCAGGTGTTGTTGATGGAGAACCAACCAAAGTGAGACCCCACCCTTGTAGGGAGGCATCTGCTGTGAGGGTGACTTGAGGTTGTGAGGGTTCAAATGGAAGACCCGCAAGTACATTCACCAGGTCCAGCCACCAATCCAGGGATCATTGAATTGACCTCAGCATGATCAGGACCTTCCTCAGGGAGTCCTGTACGGGGTCGAAGATGGTGAGGAATCATGATGGAAATGGAACCTCATGAAGGGGGTCACAGCTGTGGTTGATGCCATGTGACCCAACAGCACTTGGACAGACCAGGCAGGCAACCGACGGGATCTGCCGCACTGATGGATGAGAGCTGTCAGGGGACAGAATCTGGATTCTGGGAGATAGGCAGCTGTGCTGATAGAATCCAAGGATACCCAATGAATTTGAAAGTCTGACACGGATCGAGATGTGACTTCTCTGTGTTGATCACCGGACCAAGGGAATCGAGGAGCTGCAGGGTCACACCAATGTCCTGGAGAACCTGGCAAAGTGAACTGGAAACTAGGAGCCAGTCATCGATGTATGGAAAGATGATGACTCCTTGCTGGCGAAGCCAGGCTGCCACCACTGCCATGCACTTGGTGAATACCCTAGGTGTGGTAGCCAGGTCAAAGGGCAGGACAGTAAACTGGAAGGCCTTGTCGCCAATCTGAAAGGCGAGAAACTGCCTGTGGGATGGGTGTATCCCAACATGGAAATATGTGTCCTTCAGATCGACAGTAGCAAGCCAGTTCCCTCTTTGGAGAAGAGGTAGGAGTGACGACAGGGTGACCATGTGGAAGTGCTTCGGGAAGATGTATGAATTCACCCCTTGGAGATAGAGGATAGGTCGAAGCCCTCCATCCTTCTTGGCCACGAGGAAGTACCTTGAAAAGAAGCAGAGGTGTCAAAGCTGGGGAGACACTGGTTTGACAGCACCCTTCTGAAGCAAGGTTTGCACTTCATCGAGTAAGGATGGGGAAGGGGATGTTACCCAAATTTGACCTGTTGGAAGGTAATCCTTGAATTCGATGGAGTACCCCTCCTGGATTATTCACAACACCCAGTAGTCCGTCGTGCTGGTAAACAAGGCTTCATAAAAGAAGGACAGGCGATCTGCAGATTGCACCCGCAGAGAGAAGGTGGGAGGATGGGAGAAGTCAAAGGTGCCACTTGAAATGTTCTTTAGCGTGCGGTTTGAACTGCTGGCAGAAGCGGAATGCAGAGGATTGGCACTTACCCAAGGATGCAGAGGATTGCAAGGGATAACACTACCTGTAGGAAGACGAGGGGCTGAAAGCTTGCCGACATGAGTAAGTGCACTCCTGCCAACCAGTACAACCCTGGGGTATGAAGGAAGACTGCAATGGCATGTGGTATTGCCTGACTGTGGTCCACATCTTCTGCGTGAACTCCAAATTCTTGTACATCGACTGATAGAAAAGGCCCGAGTGGTCAAAAGGCATATCCTCTATGGTAGCGCAGGCCTGAGTTGACAGGCCAGACGACCAGAGCAACGCGTGCTAACGAAGAGCAATGGAGCCCGCGATGGATTTAGCAGAGGAATTGGCCACATGGCAAGAAAAATTGACAGTGCTTCAGCTTGGATGGCATGAGCGAGCCATTTTTCCTCGCTGGGAGAATGGTCCAAGAAGGGAGATGCAGTCCCACAATACTTGCTGATACGCCCCCATGCATGCAGAGTAATTAGAGATGAGGAAACAGAGGGCAGCAGAGTAGTACAGCTTCTTTGCCATCACGTCCAATTTCCGACCTTCCTTGTCAGCCAGGATTCAGTGATTGTCAAAGCCTCTCAGTTTTGGGAGTGCTGGATGGTCCAAAACTGAGAGGCTTTGACAATCACTGAATTCGGCTTCGGGTGTTCCAGGAGCCAGTCGATCTTGTCACCAGACACTCTGTACAGGTGGTCGACCCTTCTTGACGTAGAAGGAAGTGAAGAAAGTGTCTCCCACAAGTCCCTGGACAGCTTCAGAAGGGAAGAGAAAATGGGCAGGGTTGCCACCGGCGGGGCCTTCGATTTGATCCTGTTATATATTGGATCCAAGGGGTCGGATTCCTTCTGAGCAGTTCTAAGATCCAGGGCATGCAAAAGACTAATCATCTGCTCAGAAAACACCCTCATATCATCAGTCGGGGATGAAGAATTGTCATCTGCCAGAAGGGAAGGGGGGGCGGGTAAAAAGGTAAGTACGATGAAGAAGATCCTGTAGATGGAGGCGGTGAAGGGGATCTACTTGGTTCCTGTCGGTCCGGGTGGAGAGAGTGTGTACAAGGAGGGACCAGAAGAGGGCAATCCGGAAGAGGACCCAACAGTTCAGGCATAGGGAACCGAGGTGTAACCTGAATTATTGTATCCTTCATCACAAGCCAAGCAGGTTCAAGAGGACAATGCTAAAATCGGATTGGGTGAAGGATGAAGGACCTGGCTGGAGAGTGGGGGAGCTCTGTGGCAGAAGTCCAGATGATCCAGGACATCGTAGATGGTATCCTCCTTCAAAATGTAGTATCTCCTCGTTTTGTCAAAGTGGAGTTCATCACAGAAGGGAAGGTACAAGAGAGGGGATAGATCATCCTTGGATTCGTCCTGAGCTTCACCGTGTGCCCCAAGGAAACCCTCGTGTTTCAGTCAGGTAGGAGGAGGCACTGGCCCCCTAGGGGACAGAGACTTTGACCTGAAATGGTGCAGAGAAGATGGCCTCAGTAGAGAAAGTGGGTAACCTACTATGTCCCGAATGGCGGGGGGGGGGAAGCCAGTGACCCCAATTTCGTGGAACCTGAAAAGCTTCTCCCGAGAAACTGCCAGGGCTGGTGAATGCTGAACTGGAGGGGGGTTTCGGGCTGGTGGAGATTCGACTATCTCACCCTCAGAGATTGAAGCCATGTCCACATTGACTATCTGGACCAAACCCATGGGAGAAGAAGCCCAACGAGGGGTCGGGACACAGACCACAGATGGTACAATGGAGTGGCATAAGGATCCATATTCAGATGAGTACCTGGCATGCCTCTTGTTCTTTTTCTTCTTCTCCCCTCCTGGCTTTGAGGGAGTGGTCTGCAGCCAAGGCAGAGGAGAAGAGCCCCCAGGGTTCAAGGGTTCGTGTTCAGTAGCCGAATCCAGACTACAGTGTTCATCTGGGCTTTAGGAACTGGTATGGACCATTTTGTGGGTTGGAGAATGACGATGTGTTGACTCACCCGAATCCTTTGGTGGCACTGAGGCTGTCACAGAAGGTGGCATGGATGGCTTCAAGGCCTGCTCATAAAGAAGAGCCTTCAGGTGCAATAGCCGGGTTCTTACGAGCCTGGAGGTGAACCCCTTGCAGTGAAGGCAAGAGGAGACATTGTGCAACTCACTCAGGCATAGAGGACACCGGGAATACCCATCGGAACCTGGCAACTTGGCTCCACACTCTGTACACCGTTTGAATGAAGCTGGAGGAACAATGGTGAATTACCCAACCAGAACAAAACAAGCACCTAAACTGGGCTCTATAGGCTAATGGTTACTCCAGATCAGACATCACAAAAGCAGCCAGACTCAGAAAAAAACACAGGAATGAAGACGAAAAACAGCCACCCAAAGGGAAGTTATTTTTACCATACATGAAGAGTCACAGATAGAATAGGGAAACTGATGAGGAAACACAACCTCCAAACAATCTACAGACCAACCAAGAAAATCCAAGAAATGCTATGCTCAGCGAAGGACAAAAGAGACTCTCTCAAAGCCGCAGGAGTTTACCACATACCATGCAGCTGTGGACAAGTTTACATAGGGACCACTACATTCAATGTGCAAACATGAAGCAAGGAATATGAGAGACACTGCAGATTAGGCCAGCCAGAAAAATAAACAGTAGCAGAACACGTGATAAACAACCTAGACACAAAATGTTATTTAAAAACACAGAAATTTTGGACCAGGCCAACAACTATCATGTCAGAATGCACAGAGAAGCTATTGAAATCCACAAACACCTGGACAACTTTGACAGGAAAGAAGAACCCCAAAAGTAAACAAAGTTTGGCTACCTGACCTGAAAAACACCAAGATCAAAACTCAACACATGCAAATGAACTTCACCCAGGGACAGGGGGATTTCCAGTAGACAATGGACCATTAGCCAAACAGACATTAATTCTCCTTGTATATCCTCCCACCCTAAGAACTAGCCATTCAAATACACAAATCTACATATCCTCCCCAACAGGGACTCACAGTATGTAAGCTCCCCACACCCGTACTCCACCATTCTCTGAAGATGCTAGCCACAGATGTAGGCAAAATGTCAGGAATAAACTCTTCCAGAACACGGCTCTCACAGCCTGGAAAAAAAACCCAAGAAAAACCTATGGATGCCGGCCATGAAAGTCTTCAACTTCTCAAAACAAAATTGTCAAGCAGAGAGTAGAATTGTCGTCAACAGACCAGAGCCATACCCAGCAATCAGAGTAGGACAAAGCCAAGGGAGCAAACAGACAAAGTCCAAGAGCAGTCTTGAGTTAAATGCAGGAAAAAAATTAGCCAAAAACCAAAATCCAAAAAACAGTCCGAGTCAATCACAACCAGAAAAATCAGTCCAAAAGCAAAATCCAGAGCCAAACCGTAGTCAAAAAACCATGAAAAGAGCTATCAAGCGCAGAGATAAAGTTCCTAGGTGCTGCTAGCGCGGTGGACGAAAAGGAACTGAGGTAAATGAGCGGGAACGCCTGAAGGGAACCGTTGGGATGGGCGGAGCTACTACCAAAAAGCATTATATAACTATTCTAGAAGGTTCTGAAGTGCACTGCGCAGGCGCAGGAATAACCCAGTTGTGTGATTCACAGAGACCACAAAGAAGAACTAAACAATTATGCTTTGAAAGCTGACGGCACTATCATACTACTTTTAAGAGATTTCTATTTTTTTCAATAGCATTTTACAAGCTGTGTGTAACATTAAAAGAGCAAGCTTAATCCAATGAATGGCATTTGACTAAGATACATTGGGACCATGGTATCTGCTGGGGTTTGTTTCCAGGACGCGCTGTGGATACCAAAATCCGTGGATGCTCAAGTCCTATTATATACAATGGTGTAGTAAAATTGTGTCCCTTATATAAAATGGCATCCCTTATATAAAATGGCAAAATCAAGGTTTGCTTTTTGACATTTTTGGGGAGGGGGAGTATTTTCAAACTATGGATGGTTGAATCCATGGATGCAGAATTCGTGGATATGGAGGGTTGGCTGTAATTAATCAATATTAGCTTGCAATACAAAAAATACCATATATATGTTAGGTTCCAATATAGAAAAGGCAACCGAAAACTACCATATATACTTGATTATCAGTTGATCTTGTGGATGTCAAAGGCAGGTTTGGGGCCCAAAATTACAGAATTTGCTATGATAATTATGAAAGGATCATTTGTAGGCGACATAAAGTCTAGCAAAATAAAGACAGTTTTGAATACTTGAATGCTTGTAGATTGCCTTTGCTTTGAGATATTAGCACATGACAAGTTTTCAAGCAAGGCAGACAAGAAATCAGGAAGCATTTATGCAAGCCTTAAATAACCACTGAATAACAATTGAATTATCACAGCAGAGCTTCAATCTGGTTTTACTATGCTAAACTCCAGATTGAGAACATTAGGTAGTTGCTGAGACCCTTTAGTAGAATGAGAAAGAATATGAAGAACTGTATCTTATGGAATTTGACCTCCCCTGGATACTTCCTCCATTTAAAAACTGCTTTCCAAAGGTCTTTTACTGGTCAAAAGGATAGTGAAAATACGGATAGTAGTCACTGTGAGTTTGCATAAGGCAAAAAGGCTAAACCTGCTCCTGGCATGTAGTCCAACCGAAGAATTGAAGGCGTGATCAAATCAAAGGCTTAACACACTTGAAGTCCCAGTAACATAATAGAACAGTTAACCTTATGCTCAAATCTCACCCTGAGTTCTTGGGACTTGGATAAGCTTTACTTTGCCCACATTATATCTTGAATAATAATGTTGCACCGGCAATAAAAATGTGAATACCAAAATTCTTGATCCTCATAACTATAAACGACATTAATTACTATAGAGACAGCATGATGAATGCTTTGAGGAATATACCTCCTTTAAAGGTCTGAAACCAATACAGTCATAAGAGCAATGTAAGATGTTTTTAAGTATGCAGAAAAGAGTTTTTGATGCATTTAAGTTGAAGCTTTAAAGAATGATTTATACTTACACAAAGCTTAGCTACAACTGTGAGCCACTATACAGGAAGCCCCACCTTTCAACGGCTCATTATCTAAAGACTCACTCTTTCGACACTTGCAAATTAAGGAAAAGTTCCATTCATTCATCAAGGAATCCACTCTTTGAACCGTTCTTGCCCACGGAGGCTTGCTTGGGACTGACCATGCATGTACGTGCTGCCCACAAAGTGAGCTTAGAGAGGGGGAAAGTCACCAAGCTGACTGAGAGACTTTGCAAGTAGTGTGCGGGCAGGCGCAGGCATCCATGGGTGTGGGCAGGCTATTCCAAGCGAGCCACCGTAATTCCCTGATGTTTCCTACATTGGTTCTGCTTTTTGACCAACTCTGGTTTCTGTCACTGCTGCAGTCCCTCACCTGTCAGTTAAGCAGGGGCTTCTTGCAACTCTTCATCTATACATTCATAATTCCAATACTGTTCCTCTGACAACATCAGCCTTACCTACTGAAGTGTATATACATTGTTCAAAAGGAACAGGCTTAACAGAGAAGGAAGGGAAGTAGGATTATATACAAAATAAAGGAGGATTATATCCACAGAATTTGAGAGTGGAGGCCCTGTTGAATGCATCTGAGTAAGGACAGAGATAGAAACAAAAGTGATTTTGTTGTACGCTATGCTATTGGCTATCTAGTCAACCGGAAGGCATGAATGAGGCTTTCCTAAAACAGATTACAAAACCACAGAGGAGAGCCATAATAGTAATGAGGGATTTCAACTATCCTGACATCTGTTGGAAGTCTAAATCTGCTAGGAATGGAATATCCAATAAATGCCTGTCTTATCTTGCTGGCAACTTCATTTCTCAGAAGACAGAAGAGGAGACAAAGTATCAGCTGTCCTGGGTGTAATCCTTACCATCAGGAAAGACATGCAGAGAAAAGAGAAGTACCACATGGGCATAGACTCATTAACACATATCAGAGTTCAGAGAAAAGCTGGTGGCAAGACATTCTGAAGGAGAAAAGAATTAAAAAATGGGAGATTCTAAAAAATGAAATACGAGACGCAGAATCACAAACCATCCCAATGAGCAGATTATTTTCCCTAAGGAAGCCAATGCGGTTGCACAGGAAACTTGAGTTGGGATTTTATAAAGTTATGAATGGAAGATTGGGAGGATATGCAACCAATGATGAACATAATTTGACTATCCCTCCCACCTTCTAAAGATGTTACCATGAAGACTAAAGCCTACAATGAGCTGAGGGGTGGTTAAAAACACCAAAGGAAGCAGGTTTTGCTATTTTTGCAACAAGAAAAGGGGAGGGGAGAAGAAGGAATACACCCATTGCTTGGAAAAGATGGTGTTGATCAGTGCTACTCAAAGTGGTGGTCCCTGGACCATTGTCAGTCCCTGAGCAATTGACTGGTGGCCCCTGGGAAATTTCAAGGATATAAAGAAACAATTACTGAACAGGCACAAAAGTAGTATCAGTCCCTGGAAGGGGGGATCTTTGCCAGTCCCCCACATCTGATAGCCTGAGAAGCACTGGTGTGTGTAATGAAGGAAAGGCAGAACTACTCAGCTTGCTACTTCGTCTCAGTCTTCTCCTGCAAAGGGAAGGGTATCTGACCTGAGAACACAACAACAAATGATACCAGGAGGAACTTGCAACCCATCATAAAGCAAGCAGGTAGCTAGAAAGCACCCAGGTGCTTCAAATGAGCTCAAGTCCCCAGAGTCTGGTAAATTAGTGTTCAGAAAACTGAAGGAGAATGCAGACCTTATTTTGAGATGCTGTCTGTTGTCTTTGAGATTTCGCAGAAAGTGAGTGAGGTGCTAGAAGACCAGAGATGAGCAAGTGTTATCCTTACCTTGTAAAATGAGGATGGAAGGGGGAATATAAACTGACACTCATACTGGACAAAATTCTAGATAAGATTATTGACCAGATTGTGAGGATCTAGAAAAGATCGCATAGCACTGATTACAAGGAGAGAGTACAGATTTATGAAGGATAACTCATTTACCAACAACTTTATATCCTTATCTGATAGAGTTAATAGCCTGGCAGATCATGAGAATATCATGGGCATGGTACACTTTGTTTTACATTGTGATATTCTGTTGACAAGATGGTTAAATGTGGGCTTGTCAATACTAATATTGGATAAATCCACAGTTGGTTGAAAAACTACTTAGTAAGTGCTCATTAAAGGCTCTGGATGAACCCAGAGTGAGATATCACGTTACAGAGCCCAAGTGGAGAGTTGTATGAGGCCCTGTGTTATTCAATATTTTTGAATATGACTTGGATGAAGAAACAGAAGTGATGCTTATCAGACTTGTGGATGACATGAATCTGAGCAGGGAAGCTCACTCAATCAAGATATTCAAGATTCAAAACAAAGGTAACAGACAGGAATACAGGTCCAACAGAGATAAATAAAAAGTCCTGTATTTCAGCATAAGAATCAAAGGTTTAAAAATAGTTACAGGATGAAGGAGAGCTGTCTGGCTGTTGCAGATGTGAAAAAGGAGCTACCGTAGGTGCCTTAATATGAACTGAGCATTAACCAGCAGTGCAATTTTATGATGCACAGTGTCATATGAGTAGAACTAATTCTGCTGTATTCTGTGGTGCTCAAATTGCATCTGGAGCAGTTATGTACAGTTCTGGGTGACACATTTTTAAAAGGTCATGTGCCCAGAGGATGGTAAATCAAGATTGTAATGGATGCTAAATACTAAGAACTGGGTATGCTTTACCTAGAAGAGAGGGGATTAAGGGAAGACCATGATAGCAGTTTTCAAGTATCTGAAGGGCTATCACATGAAAGATGGAGCAAGGCCCATTTCTGTTGCTTCAGAGGTGAAGACAAATAATAGAGGCGGGTAGGTTTCAAGGAAACAGATCTTGGCTAACCTTAAGAGACACTTCATAATACTAAGTACTGTTGAACAATAGAACAGTTTGCCTTGGGAAGCAATGGGTTCTCCGTCGCTGGCAGTATATAAAAATGGATGAACATCTGTTAAGCATACACAGGTTGAAGAATGATTGCCAAGTACCTTCAAGCCCTATGATTCAGCTCTGTAATATAGTGGACATGTGGTTCCATTGTGACTTAACTACCCCTAATCTTCCTGTAGTCCTCACACACATACACACAATCTCTTTGTGATCATAAAACCACAGATAATCTATTCTCCTTTATCAAAACTTGATAAGTATCCCCAACTCCTTAAGCATGCTCTGGTCACTACTGGATTACTGAAGGCAACTGATACGGAGAAAGCACAACTGCTAGAAATACAATCACTTCTAGTGGCCATTTCATCAGTAATGCTGCATGCCCTTGCTACCCCAGACTACTGTAGCAACTTGAACAAAGGACAGGTTCAAATTAGACTATCAAATTAAAATAAGAGATATCACTATGACTACAGTTGCACTCATGTTACACTTATGACTTGTACTCACTTCTTACTAATGAGCTTCCCAAAGGCAGCTATGTCATTAAAAGTTTTCAGATTAAGGACTATCAGTCTGCTAATGACTCTCCTACTTCCCTTTGTTGTCAGAATCAGCTGGAGCTCCACAGGTGCTAAACAACCACGTGGATACTGGTTGAAGGACAACAAACTGAAGCTGAATCCCAGTTGCACACAATCTCTTACTGGAATGGGTTGATAATTCTCAGGTTCAGGACTGGGTAACTCATCTGTTCTGGAGGGGGTTGCACGCCCTTTTGAGGGAGATGATACATAGCTTGGAATTTCTCGTAGATCCATAATGAGGCTCTTTGGAGCCTCAATGGAGGCTCAGTGGCTCAGAGGTCCAGCTTCAATTTGTCTGCCAGCTATAGCCTTTCCTAGATGATAACGAACCCACAGTATCATGCACTGGTAGCTTCACAATCACACTACTACAATGCACTTTACAGGGAATGCGTGTGAAAATGGCTCAGACACTGCACTTAGTGCAAAATGCAGCAGCTGTACTGTTGACCAAATGATATAGAACAATGTGGTGGAATTTCCTTCTTCAGAGGTTTTTAAACAGAGGCTGGATGGCGGCCATCTGTCGGGAATGATTTGATTGTGTATTCCTACATGGCAGGGGGCTGGGCTGGATGGCCCTTGTGGGCTCTTCCAACTCTATGATTCTAAGTTGTACAGGAACTGTAATGGCTGCCCATATGCTTCTAGTCTGGATTCATGTGATGACTTCTAAAGTCCTAAATGATTAGGGACCTTGATACTTGAAGGAGCACCACTTCCTATATATGCCTGCCCATATATACTGCTGGACAGCTAACGGGGGATCCTCTGTGCCCAATCAGTGGGAGCAAGATACTGTGGGAGGACATTGGAGAGGGCCTTCTCAGCTGTGGTGTCCTGGTTGTTGAATGCCTTCACCATGGAGCCCAGACCAAAACCAGCATTGATTCTGTCTGAATCTGTACATGTGCATGTGTAAAACACATACATGTTTTAATCTTTTAAATTCTTTAATATGCCTTTATACTGTAGTATGTTTAAATTGCTTTCTGTAAGTCTGGTCCACTATGACTTTCCTTAATGCTCTTATCTGAATTTTGGGGCTAAAAGACAGGATGTGTGTTATAACTTCCAAAAATTTAACATTTCCTCAGCCAGCTTTCACTCTGACAGATCCAGGAACTCTACTTTCCTCAGGACATAAGATTAGACAGCCCTTAGATAAAATCAATATTCTCTAGGTCTGCATATATAGCACTATAGAACATCAGCCATTAAAAGAGAGGCCTCCCTCTCTTTTCTGCTTGCTTGCCACCACCAAATAAGCAGATAGGATGGGGGATCGTTATGAATTACTATGGGTGGACTGGGGTAGGGATCAGACTCTGTTGCATTCCAGCGATGGGGTGGGGTACGACTTGGCATATTCTGAGCCAAACTAAATAATGATGAGAAAGCTCTGTTTGGCTTGGAAAAAGCTAAGTTATGCTATATGGACAGCATGCCAGTCTATATTTCTTCTGCCCATTTTTCTCACAATTAGGCTTTTAGCTTTAATTTAGTACTCTGTCTTGCATCCAGACTTTTTGTAGACAACAACATACATGCACACTTTTTTCACTAGTAAATACAATTTTCATGCACTTGTGGCAGTCTTTAAAAAAAACAAACAGCAGGGTTTGTCAAGTCACTTGTCTTTCACTAGGAATATTTTTACATATTTTGTAGCAAAACCTCCTGCACTTATGTGCACACAACATTTGTACAATTGCCAGTTTTAGTTAACATCATGTAAAATAACAGATAAACCAGTATCACTGCCAAGCTGCTTGGATCTTGCATCCTCTAACAAGCAGCAGCCAGAGCTGGAGCAGAGAGCTGACAGGGTGAGTTAAGATAGCAAGGTCTTGTGACCAACCCCTGTACATCACTGGCACCAGGAAGGCTAGACCAAGGCTCCAGCTCCTGAGCCTTGGCATGACTGCTTCCTGACTGACTGGACATATTTGCTAACCAGCCAACTCTGCTCTGTGTTTTCTCTCTTCAGCCCAGCCAGTCCCTTTTGCCCCTGTAATCACATTTGTCGAAATGAGCTGTTTGTCCACTCACTTTTAACACATAATTTCAGGTCCATAAATTCAAACACCATTAAGTATTGGAGAATATAGGTGTCCTTGTAATGGGCATGACACTTTTACCCAAATGCATTTCTTTAAAATTGGTTGCATCATAATAAAAGCCTCTTCTGAGAATGTTTTTACTAATAACCTCAAGCGAAGAAATGTTTTTGAAAGCAAGTCATCAATGCGCTCAGTGGTTCAAACTACCTGTGTCAGACACACTGCCACTTTTGAAGGTGGGGAAGGAGAGTAACCAATCTGTTCAGTTCAACTCTACAGTCACTGCTCGACTCAAACATTTGTTTTGACTGAAACATTTGTTACAGTCACTATATAACAGCAACATATTTCTCAGTGCCTGTTTGCGTCCACACAGGCTTTTTAGGCTTTTAAGCTGGTCTTTTTATAGCTTGTCTTCTTGGTTCTATTTTGCCTACATTTATTTTGACTTCCTGCTACTTCCATTGTTATTTATCCTGCTGTGAACTATCTAGGGAACCCAACTTGTTGGAAAACAATATATAAAATGCATTAAATAAGGAAATTGATTATCTGGCCTAACTGATCTTGAAAGAGGAGCTGGAGTTGCTTGGACTTGCTGACTTCAAAACAAAAACAGAGATTCTTATGTTTCAGGATAGGCTTGAAAATTTGCCATCTCTATAATAACCCAAATAACATACCTACATAGAACAGGTCAGCATGCAGTCTGGTATCACATACTTTTCATTTTAAAATGACACTACAGTTGTCCCTCCGTATCCACAGATTTGGTATCCACGAATTTAAGTATTCACGGCTTGAAAATATTCTTTAAAAAATAATAATCCAAAAAAGCAAACCCTGATTTTTTCATCTTATATGAGGGACACCATTTTACTGGTCCGCCCTGGCTTCACATCGGGAAGCGTGGAGACGCACTATCCACAATGCTGCAGCCTTATTTGAGAACTCACACCGAACAAGTCTTAAAGACAAACGACAGCGCAGAATCACAACCTGGAAACATCACCCAAGGAGACCCTTTGATGTGCTTTCTGCAACCGGACTTGTTTATCTCGGATTGGCCTTTTCAGTCATCAGCGTGCTTGCAGAAAGTGCGGGATGAGTCCTTCCCGAATCTTCGTTTGTGAAGAAAAGCCAGAGAGAGAGAGAGAGAGAGAGAGAGAGAGAGAGAGAGAGAGAGCGAGCGCATATAATGGTACTTGGGTATTCATGGATTTTGGTACCCATGGGGTCCTGGAACCAAATCCAGCAAATATGAAGGGACATCTGTAGTAGCATGGAGAGATCACTACTGCCTGAAGATATACAAACACATTCCAGAAGAGGTTGTGCCCTGTATTAAAGATGCTACTAAGGAGAATTGTACATTACAATTTAGAAAGTGATAGTGTTCACAGTTCACCTTTTAATAAGACTGAAGTGACAACAAACACATCAGTGCTACATTTACATGTCAAACATTAATTGTAAACCTAAATGTGAGAGGTACCATCTGTAATGATTGGCAAACACTTGCTCTAAAGCCTACTTAATTTTCACTGAGTTTCAAACCCACTAATTTATAGTTCAGGATGTATAGTAGATATTTCCAAAGATCACACATTCCATAAACACAGATCTTTAATTTTCAGTTGTACAAAGTTCTGGCAAATCAATTCGCTGCTGAAAATATGCCATATGATCATGTAACTGTCAAAAATCAATGTGTGGTACACAAACAGATTTAAGCAACTGGGATGATGAAGAAAACCAGATGGGACAAACATGGCTATGGAAACAAAGCTTTACAGCAAACATTTATGCAGAAAAATCAGAATATGGTGCTCTCTCACACTGGCAGCTATTAGGCCCCACTGGTATTTTTTTTAAGCATTTAAAAAACCTGAATGTGACTATATACACTTCACTGCAGGATGCAAAACACATCATGCATAGGATAGCAGGATAAAGTGCAGTCCTCTAGCTTTTGTTGGGCTGCAACTCTCATTAATCTTAGCTAGCATAACAAATGGTAAGGAATGCTGGGAATGGCAGCTCAGTATCTGGAAGGTCACATGTCTGGCCACTTCTACTTTTAGGTGTTACTCAAAACACTAGTTGTTCTTAAAAGTGCATGTACATACAAGAAGGGAAACCGAGAGAGAATGCCATTTTGTCCAACCAGTCCAGAAAGCTGGGAAATGCAGCTTTTCTTTCCATGATACAAATATTCCAAATGTTTCATGTTGTCCAAGCTCTCTCCCAGTCACATCTGTACTACATTCCTTTGGTGTAGGTTAGCACCTAGTTGACAGACCTGTAACAACTACCTGATGCATCACTTTTAAATTCCCCTGCAATATGCCTAATGTATGCATTAAAGTCATGCAGAGTGATTTGGTTGCAAACAGCTTTTTACTGTAAAAATCACTCCTGATTGTGGTGCTCTAGACTGTACTATTTACAAGGGAAAACAGAGCAGAAGGAAATGGGAATGCTTCTTAACGTAGTGTGTTGTCCTCAGGGCAGACATTTGGCTTAGATCTTTGTGATCCTTATTATTCTAACAGGCACAAACATAGTGTTCCTGCACTGAAATATACAATATAAGAATATATAAATTTATTTCCCTGGAACCCTTGATGATGGCCATTTTTGAATAAATGTATACAAGCTTCAAGATGTACGACTAATGCAAAACTAACTTCCACAATGTTCTGTTGACTTCAGTGGTATTTTATTCTGCTAATTACTTTGAATGCATAGATCACGAGAAACTTTGGATGCACTAAAAGATATGGGTGTACCAAGATACTTGATAGTCCTGATGTGTAACTTGTACTTGGAACAGGAGGCCACCTTATGCAGAAAACATCATTTTATTTATTTATTTATTTATACCCCGCTCTTCAGCCACAAGGCTATCAGAGTGGTTTACAAATTATTTTAAGCAATAGCTATTTACACATCTGCACTGCATTAAGCAGTTTCCAATGTGTGTTAGCTAATTGCACAGAGCAGGTTTAGAGATGGAGGAAGGAAGAATGAAGATCAGAGGAAGGAACATGAACAATCTGAGATATGCAAACGACATCACAATACTAGCTGAAAACAGCACAGACTTAGAGCAACTACTAAAGAAAATAAAAGAAGAATGTGCAAAAGCAGGCTTAATGCTCAACCTTAAGAAAACAAAAATAATGGCTGTGGAGGATTTACATAAATTCAAAATAGATGACGAGGAAACTGAAATAGTGAAAGACTTCCCATTCCTTGGATCAATCACAGACCAGAGCACAAATTGCAGACATAGAATTGAATTGCAGAGTTGGAAGAGACCACGAGGGCCATCCAGTCCATGAAATCAGAAAAAGACTAGGTCTGGGTAGGGTAGCTATGAAAGAAATAGACAAGATCATAAAATGCAAAGATAGAACACTGAGCACTAAAGTTAGGATTGTTCAAGCCACTGTCTTTCCCATCACCATGTATGGATGTGAGAGCTGGACAGTGAAAAAAGCCGATAAAGAGAATCAATTCATTCGAAATGTGGTGTAGGAGAAGTGTACTGAGGGTACCACAGATGGCCAAAAAGACAAACAAATGGGTCTCAGAACAGATGAAGCCAGAGCTCTCACAAGAAGCCAAGATGACTAAATTGAGGCTGTCAAACTTCAGTCACATCGTGAGAAGACACGGCTCACTGGAAAAGTCAATAACATTAGGAAAGGTGGTGGGAAAAAGAATGGAAGGAAGACTGCACACCAGCTGGATAGACTCATTCAGAGATGCCATGGGCCTGAACCTACAAGATCTGAGCAAGGTGGGAGAAGACAGGGGGTCTTGGAGATATCTCATTTTTTATGAGGCTGGCATGAGTCGAAGTCAACTTGAGGCAGTTAACAACAATTACTTAAGAATACAAATCCAGAATGTTTGAACAATTAAAACAGAAGGTTTATACTACATTTTATCATACCGTATTGTTCCTTTTTTCCCCCTCAGCATCTCAGGCTTGGCCAAATTGATCACCAACAATGGTCCGCCCTGGCCTCACATCGGGAGGCATGGAGACGCACTATCCACAATGCTGCAGCCTTATTTGAGAACTTGTGCCGAACAAGTCTTGAAGAGAAATGACAACGCAGAAAGAATCACAATCCAGAAACATCACCCAAGGAGACCTTCTGCTGTGCTTTCTGCAACCGGACTTGTTTATCTCGGATTGGCCTTTTTAGTCATCAGCACACTTGCAGAAAGCATGGGATGAGTCCTTCCTGAATCTTTGTTTGCGAAGAAAAGCCAGAGAGAGAGACAGTATTATTGCACTCTCTGGATCCAAGCTCCTAACTTTTTTTTTAAATCCCCTTTTATAGAATCCGAGATACTGCAAGAAGTATGGATTTCAATTTCTCTCTTTCTACCATGTCTTTAGATCATATTGAATATTAAAGGTCTATAGAACCTTCAGAATTAAATGAGACCCGGATGTAGACATTTTTGGTTTTTGTTGCAGTTGCACCAGGTAGATGAGATCTTACCACTGGTTGAAGCTACTGTTATTTGTGAAGTCAAAGGCTTTCATGGCTGGCATCCATAAGTTTTCCGTGATGTTTTTCCGGGCTGTGAGGCTGTGTTCTGGAAGAGCTTATTTCTGATGTTTTGCCTGCATCTTTGAAGATGCCAGCCACAGATACAGGTGAAACATCAGAAATAAACTCTTCCAGAACATGGCCTCACAGCCCGGAAAAAAACAACGGAAAAACTACTGTCATTTCTTGGAGTGGTTACTGGTTTGGGGACTTTACCTGACATAGCACTGTACGTAGAAATAGCTACTGATAGAACTGTTCAGAAAAGATGCATCTCAGCTACTCTACTACTGTGTAACAACAACAAAATTAAGAACATACACATCCTGTGTTGAACACAAACCAATAGATTCAAATTACAAGACACGAGATTCTACCTAAACATTAGAAAGCACTTCTTTAGTCTAAGAACTGAATAGACTGCCTTGTGCGTGGGGGTGACTCTTTCTTCAGAGGTTTTTAAAGAGAGGTTGGATGGCATCTTTCAGTTGTGCTGCAGTTATGTATTCCTCCATGGCAAAGAGTTGGACCAGATGGTCCTTATTGTCCCTTCCAACTCTAAGAGTTTATGATTGCTTCCTGCAAACTCACATAAGTAATTTCAAGAAGTAACCTGAAACCTGGAAAAGCAGCTTATAAACAGGTGCCAAAACCACCGAAAACTATGTACTTCCTTCCTCTAGAACATACCTGGCTTTTGCATAACTTTAAAAAAAAAAATCATTAACAGAATAATTCTATACATTTTTACTTATATGTGTCCCATTGTGATTGCTATAGTTTAATCCTTGGTTAGCATATTTAGGACTACTGGGCATGTCAACTTAAATGTAGGTCCCATGACTTCAATGTGTGATTTTCTCCCAAGTAAGAGGGTGTAGGATTATAGCCATAAAATCTCTGCCAGGATATATATTTGTGAATGAGATTCCGGAAATAGAAAACCCTGTGGCTGTGAAGTTGCTGAGAAATCCTACCCTGCAAGGACATGCCTTTGTTTCCAACAGAGGACCCTTAAAAGGATTATGATTTCTTTTTAAATGATAAAGACACTAAGCATTTATGGAGTAATTTGAGCAAGCAAAGCACTATGAATCATTGATCATTATGTTTAAGGGTTCTTCTCCAATAAAAATATTCAGACTTGGTTCAATGTTTGCCAAGGGAACTGTTAAAAAGGGTTTTTTGGGTTTTTTTTAGTAGGTAATTACCTTTTGGAGTCTTGCCTCATTTCAAGGAGTTGCCCAGCTAAAGTGATGAAGAATGAATCTCAAGGACTTTGTTTTTTTTAGTGAGACAACTTAAAAGGACTGATGAATGAAGACATTTTCTCTGTTTTAAGATTCCAGCTGAACTGTTATTACAATGTTTGTATTCTAGTTTTCCTTCAATGACCCCAAGTTGGTGTTTACAGCTTTTGGCCCACTGTTACTATAAGAGCTGTGTGATGTAGAGTAGGCTGAGAGAGAAAAAATATGTAACTGTATGTACCTGCTCCAGGTTTGTCACTCTGCAGTAGAGCACTGTTCCTGGATATCTAAGACTGAATGCAGAGAGCTGAAGAACTTTGGGAAATTCCAACATTAGTAAGCAAATTGACTCAGAACTTGGATTACTATTGCTACTAGTTACAGTTTATACAACTAGCAGCATAAATAATGTACAGAAGACAAGAAAAGAAGAGGTAAGGTTTTCTTCCCAAATGAGTAGAATATACGTTCAAGAGACAAAGACTGTTCAATCATGGTACTGTGGAACTCTTTGGTTCTGTAAGCATGCCTCAACATTTTACAACATCCACCTCAGGCACTTCACTTTTTGTTTTTGCACCTGGCAGTTACCTCTACTCAGAGCATAAGTAAAGAATTATGGTGAAGTCACCAAGCAAAAGTTTCACACAAAAAAAGTTGATTCTTAGAATTACATTCATTGAAGTCTTTAATTTATATTCCAAGTTATAATTGTTCATTAGGACAAGGCTTTGCCTTTGATTTCAGTAATGTCAAATAATTTGTCAATAGGGCAAGGGGATTGGAGTTCTTAGGGATCTCCCATGTTGCAAGCCTTCCTCAATCAAGAAAAGAGTTGAAAACCACTGTGATTACACAAAATGTTGGGAGAAAAATAGGAGAAAGAAGTGCAGGATTAAAAATAAAGTGTAGGGGTGGGACAGTCAAGTGTAAGGATAAACCAGGGTTAGCCTACATTAAAGTAGCTGACCCCATTTGTTTTGAAGTGAAGGTGTTAGCCACTTAGCACAAATTCCTCACATTCAATTTTAGCATATTCTGAATAGAGCACAATGCTTTCTTCACAAAAATTGAAGAACAGAGATGAAACAATGCTTACTGTGAAACCTTAGTATTATCAGAAATCCAGCTTTTTATTTTTGGAAATAAAGATAACAATATTCATTTAGTTCTTTGGAGACTGAACAATTCTAAGAAAGCAAGAGACACAAAGGTTCTTCTGCCATCTCATCTATACTACCTCATATTTTTAACCCATCATGTTGGAGCTCACATAGTCTATTGTTTGCTCATTGCCAAGGATTTGGTGGAGGGTACTAAGATGATAATGTTAAAGGGCAATCTGTAGAGGCTATTACTCAACCTCCTCAGCCAGAGGGAGGGGGGGACCAATAAGGGAAAGTGCTCATCCACTGATTTCTTCCAAGAAATGTATCAGTTTCCCCAAGGTCTCTTTTGCAGCATCAAGGAAGGTTATGTTGCCATTTCCCTCTGGCTCACAAATTTAAATTGCCATTGCAGAAACACCCAGAGACTTTGCCTGCCCCGTTAACTAATAGAATAGGAATGTAACTGGCTTTCAGTGTAGCTAGCCAATATACTTAAGCCCAGCTTCAATAGTTACAATATGATCTGTGTTCACTATGTCAGGATATACTTTTTTTGGCTAACTTTTCTTTGTTTCTGGATTGTGGCTGCTGTGACTTCTGACTGGGAAGAGTACAGCTAACAGCCAGGAATGTTTTCAAATTAAAAACAGGGTTTGATTTGCATGACTGGGATGAAAATTTCTGAGATTAAAATACAAAAGCAATGATTTAATCTAAGAAACCCCAAGAAACCCCTGATTAGTCAGTTCATTTGCAGGAAGATAACCGAAGAGCAAAAGCTCTCACATTTACAGCCATCTATTTCTTCCTCCACACTGAAACCTTAATATTGTATCAATGACATCACCTAGGTACCAACCTTGTCATAAGCTTGCAGCTTCATTGCAGCTTCTTTCAGCTTGATGGGCTGTCTTAACTGAGCTAACACTAAACTGTACCCAAATGAATCATATCCATAATTAATAATCAGTTTCCTACTCTGAAGCAAGATTTCTTGCCTACTAATTTTTAAACAAAAGCCCTGTGCCATTTGAGGGGCATCT